>CM042896.1:33404852-38704500 GCA_023653625.1 Triadica sebifera
TCATTGCGACCACATAGGCATCATTGCGATCTTGAACATATATCTCTAACATCCGATCAGAAAAATAGATTGTAAATTTACATTATAGACCATATTCCGGCAAATCGAAGCTCTTAACCTTAAAATCACATCTTATCACTACACCTATGGCCTTAAAATAATATTCTATACATTTTGGTATGCTTAAATTATATTTTCACTATAAAGAGAAAATCTCATAATTTCGACCCAGTCTTTTGCATCGATATACATGCTAAGTACAAAATCACAATAATTCATTAATTCAATTCAATATTTATATTTAACATTTTATTATCATATTTTTACGAACATAAAAAAACTAAACATAAAATTTATTTCATTTGAAAATGAATTCTTTGATGGAATTGAACATAAACATAAATCAAACCTCTAAATTCCAAACAAAAAAGCTATGATTTAAGGATCTAAAAGGTTGAACAACATTAGGTTTTTTGAGATGTGCCCATGGCATCTCCCAAATTGTTTCCTCATACTTCTTGCTAGCCCCTCCATTCATGCCCAAAAATAAGCTAGAATCTATCGGTTCAGCCACCTATGTAGTCAAAGAATTTCTTAGTTTGTAATTGAGAAACAAATTATAGGTTTATGGTATTTTTTTTCATAAAATTATGGATTTGGGGTGGTTTATTGGTCATGTTAATTAGTCTAAATTATATGAGCTAGTTGAACTAGCACATAGCAAAACTACATGCCAATCCAACTGGTGCATAATGTGCACATCGCTTGTTCCATGCTAGACTTACCTGGCTCCACTGTGATGAATTTTAGATCATGTATCTCATACATAAGATAGCGAAAAATTAAAATTTATTTAACTCAAACCCATAGATCAAACTTATATAATTCAAAGTTGGATACAAACCATCAAATGGATGAAGAAAATACCTTTGATTTATCAACTCTTGATTTGTAAGTTTTTCTTCTTATTGGGTTGTAATAGACCACAACAATTCAAAGTTAGAATTGTCTTTAAAAGTATATATACAAAGGATGAAAAAGAAAATCTCAAAAGGAATGGGTTGTTGATGATCCAAAATGCTAGCAGTGGAAGATCAATTTTAAAAAAGATGTGAGAGAGATAACTATTGTCTCTAGTGTGGAGGCTTTTACAAAATAACTCTAAAATGGGGTATTTATATGCCCTCTAATCCAAATTAGAGATTGCCACTTATAACCCTATTCTATTCACAATAGAAAATCTAAAAACTACACAGCGTCACATGCACGTCATAATCATCGTGCATGCGACATAATGTCACACTGCTTTTGTTGTGTACACACGACATAATGTCACTTTGCACTTGTTGCGTATATGGGACAATTGTCGTGCATGCAACATAATGTCATTCTTTTGTTTGAAAATGAGAAACTCTTTAGCATAACTTTCTATCTCATGTTTTTGAATCACATCCAAATCTCATTTCACACTTCTTTCATTTCTTTTTTATGTGTGACTTATTAGGATCCTAGTTATATTAGCAACTCTAATTATCACATGATTATGAGTAGATCATGAGCGGTATCTAGCAACACATTTGGTCATCTAATTAACTAAAATGTCAGTAGCTTGGCTATAAACAATTATTGTCCAATTTATCCTTTCACCACATTATACCTCATTTAGTTTATAGTATGAGCTTTGTGTCAACTCTTACTAGAGTGATTATATTATGTTTAGTCCAAATGATATTCATTCTTGTTTATGAGACTCATTACTCTTTAGATATGTCTTTAAAAACTATTTTTAAGATATGTCCACCTTGACCAATAATTTCTGAGTAATGATTTCCACAAAAGGTCATAGGTATACATTTCTACTATTAGGAGTGGTCAATCCTCTGTGACTACTCATCTATCTTTGAATACCTCATGTTATACCCTTACCATATTATAAGTGACCTCTCTAAGGTAACAAGGAATTGAGTCAAAATATAGAATTTAGTATTCAAGATAGTTTTGAGCATCTCAAGTCTAAGGATACTTGTATGATTACTATGATGAGATTATCACTGACATTAAATAGATAATCCATATAATTTTCTTATACTTTACTACTCTAGCAAGCATTCATACGTTAACTTAAACATCTCATATCTATAGTTTATGAGATCAATTATTTGATCCAATTAAGAAGTTCAACATGTGCTAATCTATCCTGATTTACAATATCTCATTTTGTTAATCGGATGACTAGGATCATTTAGGTGTAAATACAATTACACATTATAAGAATTTTATAATCATAATCTCATCATAATTTTCTTCATACTGTGTTACATATCAAAACTTCATTAAATGGTTTAAGATTTACATCAATTCATAATAATGAATACCATAAAATCAAAAATGTCTTTATTACATAATAAATGTGCATATTAAGTGTCCAAGGTGATAGCCTTTAGGGCACCTCTCTAACAAAACTCTCACTTGCAATAAAGTCAATCGTCTTTATACATTATACCATAGGCGAATACATGACTATCATATTTCTTTTAGAGAAGTGGCCTAGTGAGTGGATCAACTACATTCTGATCAATGGAAACTCTGTATATTTTTACATCATATCTACCAATGATCTATCTAATCAAGTGGTAACATCTAAGTACATATTTGGTTCTTTGATGAGATTGTGGTTCCTTTGCTTGTGCAATGGCTCCATTCTTATCACAATACAATGGTATTGGATTAACAATGCAAGGAACCATTTCAAGTTCTATGATGAATTTTCTTATTCAAATTGCTACTTTAGCTGCCTTAGAAACTGCAATATACTCTAATTTAGTTGTGGAATCTGTAGTGGTCTTCTGTTTGGAACTTTTCCAACTAACTGCACCACCATTTAATGTGCAAATAGTAACTTGACTAGGATTTGGAGTCATCCTTGTCAGATTGGAAGTTGGTATCCATATACTCATTTACCTTAAGCTCGCTTTCTCTATATACCAAAAATGCATCATTAATCCTTCTCAAGTATCTAAGGATATTTTTGACAACCACCTAATGCCCCTATCCGAATCTGACTGATATCTACTCGTGATACTCAGAGCATATGATATATCAGATGTAGTACATAATATAACATATATGATAGATCCATAGCAAATGCATGTGGAATTCTACTCATACGTGTTTGTTCATCATATGTCTTTGGGCACATAGGCTTAAAGAGTTTTTTTCCTTGAGTCATAGGAGTGTGTCCTCTTTTGGAATGTTCCATGCTAAACCTCTTTAGCATTTTGTCTATATATGTAGATTGTGAAAGACTAGGCAACCTTTTAGATCTATCTCCATAAATCTTAGTCCCCAAAATATAATTCACTTCCCTAATGTCTTTCATGGAGAAATTCTTTGAGAGCCATATTTTGACTGATTGAAGAACTGATACATCATTTCCTGTAAAATGTATGTCATTTATATACAATACTAGGAAAATGACTACACTCCCACAAACCTTCTTGTAAACACATGGTTCATCCATATTTTATGAGAAAACAAAATGTAACACCCTTTAATATAATAAGGAATAAACCTAATTATACTAAAGAATATTACAATGCACATGATTTAAAACATATTAAATTAAAAATGTTGATGCACCATGGCCATAATAACTTATTTAAAAAAAATATTAAAACATCATATATAAATCAAACAACTTAATAGTATTATAAAATTCAAATACAATAAATATATGAGCCCAAAGTACATAACTTTTAAAGAACAAGCATTTACGCCTATAACTACCCAATCCAACAAAACAACCAAAAGTACAAAAGTGTATCACCCACCCCTTAGATATATCCTTAACTCTGCAACTGGTGTCCTTCTATATCGATCAACTCCTAGGCTCTTATTGCATATGGAAACACCCATACACTAAGAAAACTAATACTTAGTAGTACATAACAACATGCAAAGGCCAACATGCATGATACATTTACTTTCATACCAATATGACTTACCTCGAATTCTGCACATACAATAACCATTTACAAATGATGTCATGCTTTAATGTTTTCATACATAACACCCATGTTGGAACATGGCACAGTAATACAATCTATCATTAATCACATAAGTATATACCATACTTAGAAATTGTTAAAAACATTCCATTGCCCTTTTAACTCATAACTAGAGTAAATTGGATACGAAAATAAGTAAGGCTCTCACTTGAGCCCTTAGGACACCTATTTGAACTTCTCAGAACACCTATCTAAAGAAAACAATTGTGCACATAGAATAATCAAAGGAAATCTCACCTAACTTTAAATCCTTGTCTATCAAAGAATCTCCAAAATGAATAACCTAAGTCACCAGTACTGATCTCCTCTATATGGCATGCCATTTGTCCTAGCTCTAGCTCTCGTTAGAGTATTGGGCATAAACTGTTTCACAACACTTAACATATTTGTAACATTTAGTAACCATAATTTTCATATTCAATAAATATGTACAAGTTAATTTTATACCATAAAATAATCACAACAACAAAGGTATACCATCTCAAACAGAATCAACCTTGATTTACAGAAAATACAGGTGAACTACTTTTTATAGCTGTGAAGTACCTTTATAAGTAGTCTACATATGAATCAAAATGTTATTCAACCTTTGAATTCATTGCAAGTTTCACAACTGTGATCACCCTTTTTATGGGCATGAACCAAACTGTTAACCCTGTTGTGAAACTGCCCATGAACAAGTATATTTCATCCAAAAATCTTCATACCATGGCATTCACGTCCATAAACAACCAGTTCACAACCATGAATCAAGAAAAATTTCTAGAATTCATGTAACATCCTTGATCTTTTCCACATGCATTTCATCGAACATAAGCATTTTGCATACAATTCAATTGAACACGTGCATTTCATACGTATTTTTGTAGGAACAAGTTCATGGCATGCACTAGCTACGTGTCCTAGTATTTGGCAATTATATCGAGTCACACGTGTATCCTTATAACCTAAATGAGGATAACAAAGTATTAGAAATGAATTGAATAAGGTGTATAAATTAAAGTAAGCAAAGTGATTAGATTAAGATTATTAAACAATTACATTGTTAATTTAGTTAAATCAGGTTAAATGATTAAGTTGTATTATTGTGTGAATTAATGGAATTATAAATATATGTAAATAATAATAATAACAATATAAAATAAAATGAAAATGAAACAAAAGAGAAAAGAGAAGAGAAAAAGAGAAAAGGACAAAAAACAAGTTGGCTTTATCTTCATCTTTCTTCCCCATTTCTGCCTCCTCACTTCAGCCCTGTTTTCTTCTTCAATTTCCTCCATTTCAGACTTCAATTCTTCCTTGTTTCACCTAGTTTTTGAAGCTAATTGATCCCTTTCAAGTTTGTTCTTGGTAAGTAATCAATTCTTATTGCTATAGGGTTGATTTGAGTTGCTTAGGTTCAATATTAGGCAGTGAATTGCATACCGATTTTGATATTAATAGAAATTGATTCTGGAAATTTGTAAAACTCAAAAGTTGTTCGTTTATATCTTATATTTGTGGATATGTAAACATTTTTGCAAGATGTTATGTATAGGGAGAGATAAGATCTTCGTACTGAAACTGGTCAGGGTGTAAACCCTAACCAAGTTAGCTACTGTGTGGTTTGATTTAGAATATGTTAAAGCCCTTCTTTGAAGTCTCTCAAAAAAATACAAGTTGTAGATATATGTGTTTTGTATCTGTATACCAAATTTAAGATTTATAGGTCTTGTAAATGGGGAGTTATGGTGAATGGAACCATGGCTGTTCCATGGTTTGAACTGCCTATGGAGTGCCCTGGGCAGATCCAGTACATTGGTTGGCTAATTTGAGCTTGTTAGAGCTAGATTCTGTAAATTATCAAAACATGAAAGTTATAGGTATATGTATTATCTAAATTTTTCTACTAATTTTAGCTTAATTTGTTATCTATAGACTAAGTTATGGCCTTTGGAAGTCATACTGGTCCGGAAGCCAATTCTATTCTGGAACAGTAATATGTTTGGTATAATTAGAAGACCTTAGAGACATAATTGGTAAACGTTGTAAACATGAAACTTGTTCCATATGAACCCATATAAGTTTATGTAAAGTTTCACTAAAATAGGACTTATAGAGTGTAAGTTATGATGAACCCAAATGAGTACCCTGAAACTGCCTAAAGGCAGAAAACAAGGTAGAAAACAGAACACTCTTAGAAATTCCACCAAATATTATACAATGATCCAATTGGTCTGAAATTTGAATATGTACTATAAATATGTGTTATTGTTAATGAGGAACAAGAATCAGAGTAATTGGTTAATTATAGAAAAATTTAAAGGCTAAACAGTCCTATAAGGTCACATTGCCTCATAGGAAAAATCTTAACTATTGACATGAACAATGCATATTAATTTGTTTAAGCCACATTAAGTCTCTCTAATCATGAGTTAATCAATTATGTTTTCATATTAGGCTTGCAACATATTGGAGAACCACAAGGAGCGGATAGACAATAAGTTAGGGGTCGGAATCAAAGGAGAACAGTGAGTCTAATTATCGATTGAATTCTTTAGTGCAAATGATTGTTGCTTGCTATGTAATCATGTGATTGTCATGATTGGTCCTTGATAATGTAATGATGGATAATTTGTGACATTGTGGTACATATAAATGGTATACTTGTGGTATATTTGAGGTATATGTTTGACAAATGTGATATATATACATGGTACATGTATAGTATATACAAGGTATATGCTTAACATATGAGGTATATAGGGAATATATGTATGTTGTATATGATAAAGATGCAATGGTTGATGAATGTTTAAATACAAGTGCATATGCATATGGGCTAAAAAGGCGTTGTGACTAGTTAATCGACATTGCAAAGCAAAAGAAGAGGCCTATGGCCCAACAAATGTGCAAAGCAAAAGAAGAGGCCTATGGCCCAACAAATGTGCAAAGCAAAAGAAGAGGCCTATGAAACAAATGATCAAGCTAGCTAGCAAATGCAAATGTTCATATGGAAACCCGGGGCAATGTTTGTTTAATCTGGTCACAACAAAATAAAATGTACAAGCAAAGCATAAGTAAATAACAATTTTTGAATACTTGATTTTATCTATATTTATATGTTATTGACTGATGAATGGAATGGAATACATGGTATATATTGGAATTGTGATTTATGACTATGAGTTGTTTGGTACTTTAGAGCTCATTGGATGGTTATTCTCACTGAGCCGCAACTAATCAATTTGCATCATTTTTCAGGTAAAGAAAAGTGATAGCTCATTTTGAGTAGCATATAAAAGACATGGAGCACAGGTCACTGGCCGAGCCTCATCACTCTCTCTCTCCTTGCATTCCACACAAGCATGAAATCATGTCATCTGTATTTTGACTTATATGCTTGAATATGTATTATCACTCTAGATTAGTTTTGAAATGTATAAATGGAAACAACCCGTAATCCTACGGATGGAAAGTTTATGTTTTAATATATGTGATATATCGTATTGTGGTTTTTAATGTTGACTTGAAAAGTCATTGAGTGATATTATAGGATATAAGACTTGTAAAGTCATTAGTTGATTTTACAGGATATGATATGGAAAAAAATTTACTACCACTGTTATCAGGGTATTTTCTCTTTCCAATATGCAGGATGTGATTATTTGATACAGAAATAGGTTATATGTAAATGCATAAAATGTGGCGTTACATTTTTGGTATCAGAGCAGGGATAGGTTCCATGAGAACATGCATATGCATAAGCGCATGATAACATATGCATCATATGTGTTGAGCATTATGTAGTGACATATTTTCATTTATTTTAGGGACATCATAAGACATGATACACCAAGGAGGGAGAGGTCGGCTGAAATGCATTCTCATGAGGCATCACCTCATTTATATAGAGAGCAACCAGCAATAGGAGCTAGAGCTCCATTACATGCATCACAGTCATCTCATGCAGAAGTACCCCATGAAAACCTAGAACAAGAAGTATATGGTCCTGAAATGTACAAGGAAAGACGTTATGACAAGCTGAGGTAACATGGTGCAACTGATTTCAATGGCACAACAGACCCAGCAGAAGCTGAGACATGGCTGAAAAGGACACAGAGGGTACTGAATATGATGAGATGTACTCCAGATGAGAAATTTGATTATGCAGTATCCTTACTGCAAGGAAATGCTTATGAATGGTGGGAGACAGTCCCTTACAGTGATGCACAACCACCGGTGTTGACATGAAATGATTTTCTCCTGGAATTTCAGAACAATTATATGCCTGAAGCATATAAAGATGAGAAGAGGAAGGAATTCCTGAATCTGAAATAGGGGAATATGTCTATTACGGAGTATGAAGTACAATTTAACAAGCTTTCCCATTATGCCACTTTCATGGTCTCTACTGAAAGAGACAAATGCAGGAAGTTTGAGGAGGGCCTCAAATATGAGATCAGAAATAGAATTACAACTACTGATCTTGATAGTTATGCCAGACTTAGAGCTGCTGCAATCAGAGCTGAACGGTTAATGAAAGAAGCTGGGGAACAACAAATAAAAAGGCCATCACGTGAATTCTTTGGTGAGTCTAGCAAAAGGTTGGGGAAAAGAGGTAGATATATGCCTGCACAATCTGGTAACAGAAGTGGGTACTCTAGTTCTAGAGGTCGAGGAATGACTTTCTCTTACCCAGGCAGAGGGCAGAGCCAATATGTTGAACAGAGGCCCACATGTAGTCATTGTGGCAGACAGCATACGGGCGAATGTAGAAGGCTCACAGGAGCATGTTATTTCTGTGGATTGATGGAGCACATTTATAGAGACTGTCCAAATAGAGCCAAACTAGCAGAGACTAGCAGAGACAGAGGAGTATTTGAGACTACTGTTGAGGCACCGAGGGTCTACCCTACTAGTGGGACACAAGGCAGAGGAAGAGGCAGGGGCAGGACTGGTACACTGGACAGAGGAGTGACCAGATCTGAAGGTTAGAGTTCTAGACCTCCTACTCAGGCCAGGGTGTTTGCTATGACTAGACAAGAGGCAGTGGATGCTCCCGAAGTAGTCACTGGTAATATTTATATTTCTGAAATATTAGCATATGCATTGATTGACCCAAGCTCCACTCATTCATTTATATCATTGCATATGGCATATGAATTGCATCAAATGCATGAGACTTTGGGGATTGACATAAATGTGAGTACGCCATTAGGAACCGTGGTAGTTGTGAATAAAGTCTGTCGTGATTGCCTGATATGCATTGACAGAGCTGAGTTAATAGCTGATTTGATTTTATTGCCAATATATGAATTTGATGTGATACTGGGAATGGACTGGTTAACTAGACATCGTGCAATAGTGAATTGCTTTACTAAGGAAGTAATTTTGGGAATCACCAAACCAGCCAAGGGTAGTATTTCTAGGTGAAAGAAAACTTTTGCCTACATGTCTAGTTTCAGTTGTAAAGGCATTTCGATTGATCAAATGGGGATGTGAAGCATATTTGGCATATGTGACTGATACTAGAACCACTGATAGCTTGCTTGAAAATATACCAGTGGTAAGGAAATTTGCTGATGTATTCCCAGATGATCTACCTGGTTTACCACCAGATAAAGAGATAGAATTTACTATTGAACTAGTACCAGGAACTGCACCAATATCAAGGTCACCCTACAGAATGGCCCCAGTTGAGTTGAAAGAACTAAAGGCCCAATTGCAGGAGTTACTTGACAAAGGGTATATTAGACCAAGTGTATCACCATGGGGAGCTCCAGTGTTATTTGTTAAAAAGAAAGATGGAACAATGAGATTGTGCATCGATTATAGGCAACTGAACAAAATGATGGTGAATAACAAATATCCATTGCCTAGAATAGATGATTTGTTTGACCAGTTGCAAGGAGCCCAAATATTCTCCAAGATTGATCTGAAATCAAGGTATTACCAGCTGAAGGTAGCAGAAGCAGATGTTCCAATGACTGCCTTTCGAACCAGGTATGGACATTATGAATTTTTAGTAATGCCATTTGGATTGGCTAATGCTCCAGCTGCATTTATGGCTTTAATGAATAAGGTGTTTCAACCATGTTTGGATAGGTTTGTGATAGTATTTATTGATGACATATTGGTGTACTCAAAGAATAGGGGAGAACATGAACAACATTTAAAAATTGTGTTGCAAACTTTGAGGGGGAAACAATTATATGCCAAATTGAGTAAATGTGAATTCTGGTTAGATCATTTGGTGTTTCTTGGACATGTGGTGTCGTGTAAGGGCATAGAGGTTGACCCAAAGAAAATTGAGGCTATGGTAAATTGGGAAGCTCCTAAAAATATTTCAGAAATGCGTAGTTTTTTGGGTTTAGCCGAATATTATCGTAGATTTGTTGATGGATTCTCCTTAATTGCTAGCCCTTTGACTAAATTGTTGAGAAAGAATGTGCCTTTCAAGTGGACTCCAGAATGTCAGAGGAGTTTCGATGAACTAAAACACAGGCTAATCTCAGCACTAGTGTTAACCATCCCTATAGGTATAGGTGGGTTTACAGTATATAGTGATGCTTCACACCAAGGCTTGGGATGTGTGTTGATGCAACATGGTAAGGTGATAGCTTATGCATCCAGACAACTGAGACCACATGAGATCTCATATCCAGTGCATGATTTAGAACTGGCTGCAGTCGTATTTGCATTGAAGATTTGGAGGCATTATCTGTATGGTGAGACATTCCAAATCTTCACAGACTATAAAAGCTTGGGTTATTTGCTGACACAGAAAGAATTAAACATGAGGCAGAGATGGAGGTTAGAGCTATTGAAAGATTATGACTGTACAATTGAATACCATCCAGGGAAAGCCAATGTGGTAGCAGATGCATTGAGTAGGAAGGCTAGTGGCAGTGTAGCTCACTTGCAAGTATCCTCTTTTCCATATTTGATTCAATTATGATCTATGAATGTTGAATTAAATATACATGATGAAGGATCACTTATTGCCACTCTTCGAGTCAGACCTATACTAAAGGAGAGGATCAAAGAAGCACAAAGCAAAGATCCTAAATTGTGTGAGAAAATTGAATCAGTAAGGCAGGGAAACAGTAAAGATTTTCAATTGCAGGATGATGTACTGATGTTAAAGTCACGCATATGTGTTCCAGATACTGAGAACTTGCGTCAAGAAATAATGGAAGAGGCACACAATGCACCCTATGCAATGCACCCAGGGATGACAAAGATGTATCACAGTTTAAGGCCTCATTACTGGTGGCCAAGAATGAAGAAAGATATAGCAGAATATGTTTCCAAATGCTTGACATGTCAGCAAATTAAAATTGAACATCAAGCACCAGTTGGTAAACTACATCCATTGCCAGTGCCAGAATGGAAATGGGAAAGAATAACGATGGATTTTGTCTATGGATTGCCAAGAACTCCACGGAAAAATGATGCAGTATGGGTAATTATTGATAGATTAACCAAGTCAGCACATTTTCTACCTATCAAATGGGGTTGTACACTTGAGAGTTTGGCCAAATTATATGTGAATGAGATAGTCAGATTACATGGAATTCCAGTGTCCATTGTGTCTGATAGAGATCCACAGTTTACCTCACGTTTTTGGGTGAGTTTACAGAATGCATTGGGAACAAAATTGAACTTTAGCACTGCATTCCACCCACAGACTGATGGACAATCAGAAAGGACTATACAGACATTGGAAGAAATGCTTAGGGCATGTTCTATGGAATTCAGAGGTGCTTGGGATGAATATATAGCATTGATTGAATTTGCTTACAATAACCAGTATCATAGCAGTATCCAGATGGCACCATATGAGGCGTTGTATGGCAGAAAGTGCCGAAGCCCTATCATTTGGGATGAAGAAGGAGCACGTGCATTAGAAGGGCCAGAGATAGTGCAAGACACAATGGATAAGATCAAGGTTGTCAAGAACAAGCTAAAGGCAGCACAGGATAGGCAGAAAAGTTATGTTGATCAGCATAGAAGGGAGATGGAGTACGAGTTAGGTGAAAAGGTGTTTCTTCGTGTATCTCCATGGAAAGGGATAATTCGATTTGGAAAAAAGGGTAAATTGAGCCCAAAGTTTATAGGGCCATATGAAATTCTTGAGAAGATTGGTCCACTGGCATATAGATTAGTGTTACCACCTGAGATGGCTCAGATTCATAATGTGTTTCATGTGAGCATGCTTAGAAGATACAAGTTAGATCCTACACATGTACTTAAAGATCAAGCCATTGAGATTGCAGAGGACATGAGTTATGTTGAGGAACCAATGCAAATCATTGCATACAAGACTAAACAGCTAAGAAATCGTGAAATACCTTTGGTTGAGGTATTATGGCGTAACCATTTAAAAGAAGAGGCAACATGGGAAATAGAAGAAAATATGAAAAAGCAATATCCACACCTGTTTTCAGGTATTAATTTCGAGGACAAAATTTTTAAAAGGAGGGGAAAATTGTAACATCCTTGACCTTCCCCACATGCATTTCATCGAACAGAAGCATCTTGCATACAATTCAATTGAACACGTGCATTTCATATGTATTTTTGTAGGAACAAGTTCATGGCATGCACTAGCTACGTGTCCTAGTATTTGGCAATTATATCGAGTCACACGTGTATCCTTATAACCTAAATGAGGATAAAAAAGTATTAGAAATGAATTGAATAAGGTGTATAAATTAAAGTAAGCAAAGTGATTAGATTAAGATTATTAAACAATTACATTGTTAATTTAGTTAAATCAGGTTAAATGATTAAGTTGTATTATTGTGTGAATTAATGGAATTATAAATATATGTAAATAATAATAATAACAATATAAAATAAAATGAAAGAGAAAAGAGAAGAGAAAAGAGAAGAGAAAAAGAGAAAAAGAGAAAAGGACAAAAAACAAGTTGGCTTTATCTTCATCTTTCTTCCCCATTTCTGCCTCCTCACTTCAGCTCCGTTTTCTTCTTCAATTTCCTCCATTTCAGACTTCAATTATTCCTTGTTTCACCTATTTTTTGAAGCTAATTTATCCCTTTCAAGGTTGTTCTTGGTAAGTAATCAATTCTTATTGCTATAGGGTTGATTTGAGTTGCTTAGGTTCAATATTAGGCACTGAATTGCACACCGATTTTGATATTAATAGAAATTGATTCTGGAAATATGTAAAACACAAAAGTTGTTCGTTTGTATCTTAGATTTGTGGATATGTAAACATTTTTGCAATATGTTATGTATATGGAGAGATATGCTCTTCGTACTGAAACTGGTCAGGGTGTAAACCCTAACCAAGTTAGCTACTGTGTGGTTTGATTTCGAATATGTTAAAGACCTTCTTTGAAGTCTCTCAAAACATAAAAGTTGTAGATATATGTTTTTTTTATCTTTATACCAAATTTCAGGTTTATAGGTCTTGTAAATGGGGAGTTATGGTGAATGAAACCATGGCTGTTCCATGGTTGGAACTGCCTACTGAGTGCCCTGGGCAGATCCAGTACATTGGTTGGCTAATTTGAGCTTGTTAGAGCTAGATTCTGTAAATTCTCAAAAAATGAAAGTTATATTTATATGTCTTATCTAAATGTTTTTACTAATTTTAGCTTAATTGGTTATCTATAGACTAAGTTATGGCCTTTGGAAGTCATACTGGTCTGGAAGCCAATTCTATTCTGGAACAGTAATATGTTTGGTATAATTATAAGACCTTAGAGACATAATTGGTAAACGTTGTAAACATGAAACATGTTCCATATGAACCCATATAAGTGTCTGTAAAGTTTAATTAAAATAGGACTTATAGAGTGTAAGTTATGATGAACCCAAATGAGTACCCTGAAACTGCCTAAAGGTAGAAAACAGAACACTCTTAGAAATTCCACCAAATATTATAAAATGATCCAATTGGTCTGAAAATTGAATATGTACTATAAATATGTGTTATTGTTAATGAGGAACAAGAATCAGAGTAATTGGTTAATTATAGAAAAAGTTATATGCTAAACAGTCCCATAAGGTCACACTGCCTCATAGGAAAAATCTTAACTATTGACATGAACAATGCATATTAATTTGTTTAAGCCACATTAAGTCTCTCTAATCATGAGTTAACCGATTATGTTTTCATATTAGGCTCGCAACATATTGGAGAACCACAAGAAGCAGATAGACAATAAGTTAGGGGTCGGAATCAAAGGAGAACGGTGAGTCTAATTATCGATTGAATTCTTTAGTGCAAATGAATGTTGCTTGCTATGTAATCATGTAATTGTCATGATTGGTCCTTGATAATGTAATGATGGATAATTTGTGACATTGTGGTACATATAAATGGTATACTTGTGGTATATTTGAGGTATATGTTTGACAAATGTGATATATATACATGGTACATGTATAGTATATACAAGGTATATGCTTAACATATAAGGTATATAGGGAATATATGTATGTTGTATATGATAAAGATGCAATGGTTGATGAATGTTTAAATACAAGTGCATATGCATATGGGCTAAAAAGGCGTTGTGACTAGTTAATTGACATTGCAAAGCAAAAGAAGAGGCCTATGGCCCAACAAATGTGCAAAGCAAAAGAAGAGGCCTATGGCCCAACAAATGTGCAAATGAAACAAATGATCAAGCTAGCTTGCAAATGCAAATGCAAATGTTCATATGGAAACCCGGGGCAATGTTCGTTTAATCTGGTCACAACAAAATAAAATGTACAAGCAAAGCATAAGTAAATAACAATTATTGAATACTTGATTTTATCTATATTTATATGTTATTGACTGATGAATGGAATGGAATACATGGTATATATTGGAATTGTGATTTATGACTATAAGTTGTTTGGTACTTTAGAGCTCATTGGATGGTTATTCTCACTGAGCCACAACTCATCAATTTGCATCATTTTTCAGGTAAAGAAAAGTGATAGCTCATTTTGAGTAGCGTATAAAAGACATGGAGCACAGGTCACTGGCCAAGCCTCATCACTCTCTCTCTCCTTGCATTCCAGACAAGCATGAATCATGTCATCTGTATTTTGACTTATATGCTTGAATATGTATTATCACTCTAGATTAGTTTTGAAATGTATAAATGGAAACAACCCGTAATCCTTCGAATGAAAAGTTTATGTTTTAATATATGTGATATATCGTATTGTGGTTTTTAATGTTGACTTGAAAAGTCATTGAGTGATATTACAGGATATAAGACTTGTAAAGTCCTTAGTTGATTTTACAGGATATGATATGGAAAAAAATTTACTACCACTGTTATCAGGGTATTTTCTCTTTCCAATATGCAGGATGTGATTATTTGATACATAAATAGGTTATATTTAAATGCATAAGATGTGGCGTTACAATTCACACCAAAATAGAGTATTCAATATACTCATGCATTATCCTTTAAGATTGACCAATGTTAACCACCCTATTAATATTCCAACATGCATTTAAGCCAATTAATATGCAACTAATCTCTTTAAACATCAAAATTGAAATAAATATCACATTTATCATTTAAAACTATCATTTTCACATAATAGCATAATAAACCCCTTATATGCATATCAACCCAAAATCATGCCATTTATCAAATCACTGACCCATAATAGCATGCATCAAAAGGTAGACATAACATATTCATGCAACTCGAGGCTTTGAATATGGTTATATACAT
Source organism: Triadica sebifera (assembly GCA_023653625.1). Taxonomy (NCBI): domain Eukaryota; kingdom Viridiplantae; phylum Streptophyta; class Magnoliopsida; order Malpighiales; family Euphorbiaceae; genus Triadica; species Triadica sebifera. The sequence continues at coordinate 33,420,619 of CM042896.1, forward strand.
ACCTTTCACCTAGGAAGGAGCCTAACCAAAACTCTAGCTATTTAAACTTCTCCTCTCCCTTGGGATGGACCTCTAGGTCCAAGAACCATAAAACGAGCATATACCCTCCTAAACCGAGTTTTGCTCTATAATGCTCCATTACCCTACTAACCGTTAATAGGATATGGAAGTGCTACTAAGTTCATTTGTTTTAAAACCAACGCTCAATTTATTGTATAAATATTTTTAATTCAATTTTCGAGTTTATTATTAGCGGAATATTTATTTTCATATATATTTTTTATTTAAAATATGCAACTATTGATGTGAATAATTTGATTTAAAAGAACTCATTCAATTAAACTATAATATTTAGAAATATATTTACAAATAATACTAGATATATAAAATTACCAAATTCATTCCTTATAAATATTACATGACACAAATTTACATCAAAAGAAATTCTTAAATTTAATTTTTACAAAAAGAAACTAGATTGCTGCAATCTGATCTTAGGGTTCCCCTTATCTTCGGTCGCTCTAACGTAACAGCTACGTCTATTTATCAGCACGTGAAACATACATGCTAAGCTACTAGCTTAGTGGTACGTTTGGTAACTATCCAATAATTACATAAATATTTCTAAAACAAATTCTAGAAATTACAATTAATTTATTAAGCATGCCAAATATTCAATTACTAGTAAAACTATTTACGTCATGCAAAAATATTTAATTCATCAATTTTAACGTTCATTTCATTAAGCATGCTTGAAATTTCTTAACAATTCCAAATATAAAATTTACAATATAAATTTCATAATTCAAATTTCTTTCTGTTATTTGTTTAATAGCCTACGACATCTTAGACCGGAGCTAAACACTGGATACAGATTTTCTGCTCTTCAGCAGTATACTCGATGTCTACATAATTATTTTATAACTCGGCGTTTTAACACCTACATTTCCAATAATAACCCAACACCTTTTTGGTGCCTACGTTATTTCGAACTCAACACTATTTCTCAGTGTCTATGTAATTTCAACTCAATACTATTTTTTAGTGCCTACGTAAATTAAATCTCAGCACTATTATTTTTAGTGCCTATATTTCTACTTTTTTATGGGCATGTCAACTTATCCTAATTTCTAGTTCTCGACAAGATGTTATATGACTTACTATTATTTACATAAATTATGTATGTAACACTAATATAACTTCCAAATAAATGCAATAATTCCCATTAAATATTTTACAACCTCATACTTGCTCATTTAATCGTTATAACTACAAGAAAATTAAGTAATATATTTTTCTGTGACAAAATTCCACAATCAACACATATGTGCAAACTGCTCTATTCTTGACAGCATTTATTCCTTATGTTTCCCTGTATTTTTTGTCCATTTTTAGATGAAATTTGGAAAGTGATCAACTAACACAATGTAGGTACATGTCTTATATTTAATTTCCAATTAGAATAACATTAAACCAAATTTTGTAGCAAAAGTTATGAATTTTCTTCTAAGCTACGTTTATTCCAATCTGCCCAGTATTTTACTGGACAAATTTCTGCCTTATTTTTCTCTATATTTTTCATCCATTTTTAGATGGAATTTGGAAAGTAATCAACTAGAAAAATGTAGGTAAATATCTTATATTTAATTTCCAACTAGAATCACATTAAACCAAAATTTTGAGCAAAAGTTATGAAGTTTTTTCTAAGCTACGTTCACTGCAATCTGCCCAGTATTTTACTGGACAGATTTCTAGTACAAACTTTGAGTCCATTTTTAACCTAATTCCAGACATATTCAGGTCTAATAGTCTGAATGAAAGTTGAAACCCTATGTCTTAACTTTCCAACCCAATCACAATCACTCAAATATCATTTCAAGAACTCATGTTATAACCAGAAAACTAGACACTATTCATAAGATGAGTTTTCCAACACATCAATTAATTCAAACAATTTCCATTTTCGTGCATCAATGTCATATTCTAATTTTTATTTTCATATTTATGGCATCATTTAATCACCAAGTCATACACAATTTCACAAAATCAAAATCAACATTTTCCTACATTGAATTTTTGCCAAATGTTCATACCTTACAAAATTCAATTCAATTCTCTTCACTTTTATCTTTTTCCTTGCTAGCTTTCTTTTTGTCCTTACTGTCTCTTTGATTTTGGTTCAAAGTTTGTTCACTGCCTTATCCTAACAACAAATTTTACACTAATCAAGCACTAATCCACCCTTAATCACCATTAACATAATAATAACCCAAAATTACTAACTTTAATGGCAACTAACCCCAAAATCAAAGAAAAGAGAAGAAGAAAAGTGAGAAGATGGAAAATTCAAACTCACCTTTGATGATCTTTAAAAGGACCCAAGTCTTTTTTCTCTTTTTCTCTTCTTTTCTTCCTTCCTCTTCCTTAGTTTTGCTTACTTAGCTTTATTTCTTTGATGATATTGCCTTAATCAAACTTTTTTCATCTAATCTTAGCTTGATTGAAGAAAACAAAAGAAGAATAAATAGGGGAAGGAAGGTCATGGAAAAAGGAAAGAAAAAGGGAGAGAAATGAGTTTGATTAAGATGAGGAAGAAGAAGAATAAAGGTAAAAAGTGAAAGTTGACTTTTATAGTTGGATTAGGTGGGTGGTTAGGATTAATTGGTAATCTTATTTCCTAGTCGTCCATTAATTTAAATAACTTTTACTTTATTTTAATCAAAAAAATATTCCTCTTCTTAAATAAAGAATATTCCATTTTTATGCATTTCTTAAAATATCTATACCAAAAATAATGCAATTTCTAATTTCATTCAGCGACAAATTATTTTTTTCCAATTTTACTTCCGAATTTCAAAATTCTAAATTAATAATATCCAAAATATTTTTCTCATATTTTATTATCATTTTAATTTTTTTCTTTCATGTCCGAATTTAGACTCCGATTGATTCGACACTCTGGATTTTGGTTAACCGCGAATGTGGCCTAAATTATCGGGCATTACAATTTTTCCCTCCTTAATAAATATTTTGTCCTCAAAATTTACCTTTTTAACTAGAGTGGAATAATTGTGGATATTGAGCCTTCATCACCTCTTCATTTTCCCAAGTCGCCTCTTCCGAATTATGATTTTTCCACATAACCTTTACCAATTCTACCTTCTTGTTTCGTAGCTCTTTCATTTCACGAGCTAGAATTTCCACTAGCTCCTCTTCATAAGTTAGATTTGGTCGTATCTCTATAGGTTCTGCTGATATGATATGAGATGGATCCGATCGGTATCTTCTCAACATGGACACATGGAATATGTTGTGAATCTTGTCTAACTTTGGTGGTAGAGCTAATTTGTACGCCACGGGACCTATGTGTTCAAGTACCTCATAAGGTCCAATGAACCTAGGACTCAATTTTCCCTTCTTTCCAAATCGAAAAATCCTTTTCCAAGGTGAGACTTTTAAGAATACTTTGTTACCAACTGTATACTTAATATCCCTCATTTTCAAATCTACATATGATTTATGTCTATCAGTAGCAACTTTTAGCCTATCTCTTATTACTCTCACATTTTCCTCTGTCTGTTGTACTAGATCTGGACCCACTAGTTTATTTTCACTAAGCTCGGTCCAACATAGAGGTGTTCTACATTTCCTCTCATACAAGGCTTCACATGGTGCCAACCGATACTGGCTTGGTGACTATTATTGTAGGCAAATTCTATCAATCGAAGATGTTTGTCCCAACTGCCTTCAAATTCTATCACACAAGTCCTCAACATATCTTCCAATATCTGTATGACCCTCTCTGATTGTCCATCTATTTGTGGGTGGAAAGTTGTGCTGAAATTGAGTCCAGTACCCATGGTTTGATGCAAACTTTTCTAGAATTTTGAAGTGAACCTCGGGTCTCTATCCGAAATGATTGAAAGTGGCACACCATGTAAATATATTATCTCATTAACACAGATCTCTGCCAAATGGTTAAGTGGATAATCCATCTTGATCGATAGAAAATGAGCTAATTTAGTGAGCCGATCCACCACTACCCATACCGAATAATGCCTCTTTTGTGTCAAAGGAAAAACAGAAACAAAATCCATTGTAACTTTTTCCCATTTCCACTTCGAAATTGAAATTGACTGCAATAATCCACTTGGTACTTGATCTTCAGCCTTCACTTGCAGACAAGTTAAACATCTGGTAGTATACTCTGTGATATCTCTTTTCATCCATGGCCACTAGTAATATGCCCTCAAGTCATGATACATTTTGTTGCTTCCCGGGTGCATTGCATAAATATCATTGTGAGCCTCCTTCAAAATCTCTTGTTTCAATTCTGGTATGTCTGGTACACATAACCTACCCTTTTGCCTTAAACTCCCATCTGATTCGATAGTAAATTCTGGTTTTTCACCCTTTTCACCATTTCAAAGATTTCCTTTAATTTTGTGTCCTGCTTCTGATTGTCCTTTACTTATTGAATCAATGTGGGTTGAATCCGCAATACTGCTTAAATAATATATAAAGAACTTATTATTTCTTTTTTTTATATATATATCTTGATCACTTAATAAATTTAAGTTTTAACGTTTACCTGCCAGAGTTTTTCTACTCAGAGCATCAGCTACCACATTGGCCTTATCCGACTGATAATCAATGATACAATTGTAGTCTTTGATTAATTCTAGCCATCGCCTCTGTCTCAAATTGAGTTCCTTTTATGAAGGTAAATATTTCAGACTTTTATGGTCTGTATAGATATAACATTGCTTGCCATACAGGTAATGTCGCCATATTTTCAATGCAAATACAATGGCTGCTAGTTCTAGATCATGTGTCTAATAATTTCTCTCATGAGGCTTCAGTTGTCTGGAAGCATAAGCGATCACTTTGCCTTCTAGCATTAGTACACAGCCCAAACCATTAAGGGAAGCATCACTGTACACCATATAATCTTTTCCCACAGTAGGTTGTATCAACACTGGTGCCTCTATCAATATTTTCTTTAACTTATCAAAACTAGTCTGACACTGGTCTGTCCACTCAAATCAGGTCTCTTTCCTAAGAAATTTTGTCAGTGGTGAAACTATCATTGAAAATCCTTTCACGAACCTCCGATAATAACTAGCCAAACCAAGAAAACTTCTCACCTCTATCACATTCCGAGGCGGTTTCCAGTTGAGGATTGCCTCTACCTTGCTTGAGTTGACTCTAATCCCATCGGCTGACACAATATGCCTTAGAAAGACCATTTCATCTAACCAGAATGCACATTTTGACAAAATCACATATAATTGATTCTCTCTCAAGGTATGAAAGACAATACGAAGATGTTGATCATGTTCTTCTCTGCTTCTAGAGTACATCAGGATATCATCTATGAGCACCACCATGAACTGGTCCAAATAAGGTCTAAAGATTCTATTCATTATATCCATAAATGATGTTGGGGCATTCGTCAGGCCAAAAGGCATCACTAAGAACTTATAATGACCATACCGAGTCCTAAATATTGTTTTTGAAATGTCTGATTCTCTAATTCTGAATTGGTGATAACCTGATATGAGGTCAATTTTATAAAATACCCCTGCTCCTTTCAACTGATCAAACAAGTCATCTATTATCGGTAAGGGATATCTGTTCTTAATTGTCATCTTGTTCAACTGATGATAATCAATGCACAAATGAAAGATGCTCTCCTTCTTTTTCATAAATAGAACCGGGGCACCCCAAGGTGAGACACTAGGCCTGATAAACTCTTTCTCTAACAACTCTTGCAACTACACTTTTAATTCTTTTAGTTCAGTAAGTGCCATTCTGTAGGGAGTGATCAATATCGGGGTTGTGGCTGGCAAAACATCTATGGGAAACTCTATCTCCCTGATAGGTGGTAACTCTGACAAGTCATTTGGGAAGATATCTGGATATTCACATACTGTAGGAATCTCCCTGAGATCTAGACTCTCTTTCTTGGTATCTACAATATGTGCCAAAAATGTTTCACATCCCTTTTTGATAAGCTTACTTGCCTTCATCATAGAAATGACATTAGTCAAGTATGGTCGGTTCTCACCTAGGACAATCATGTCATCCTGCCCTGAATTCTTAAAAGTCACTCTCCTATATTGACAATCCACCACTACCTTATGCTGAGTTAACCAATCCATCCCCAAGATTGCATCAAACTCATGGAATGACAACTCTATTAGGTCAGCTGGGAATTCTACATTATGACATTTGATTGGAGTATTTTTATAGACTCGACTAACTTTCACTCCATGACCCAAAGGATTTGTCACTAATATATCATAATCTAATTCCTCTACTACCATATTACCATGACTAGGTGGTGACATGCATAAATATGAATGTGTAAAACCTAGATCTATAAGTGCAAATAAATCAATATCATAAAGAGAAATGTTACCGATTATCACATCTGAGGCATTCTGCTCCTCATAAGCTCTTATGGCATATGCTCGGGCTGGGGCTTGACTACCTTCTGCTCTATTCACTGATTATGATACACTCTGCCCAATCATGTTGTTTTTAGACTGTCGACATCCCATGCCTCTGCCTCGAGTGACATTCTGAACCTGAATTGATATTACACCACCTGTACCTCTTCCTCTAGGGCAATCTTTCTGTTTATGCTCAGTAAATCTGCAACATAAGCATGCTCTAGTAATCCACCAGCAATCACCTGCATGTGATCTCCCACAATGTTGACATGTGATAAATATGAATATCCAGTTACCCGAAGCTGGTACACTAGTTGTAGACCCCTCTGTCCTCGACTGTTGGCTTTGCCTAGTTGAAAAGGTTGGTCCAGAACCCCGTGATTGGAAAACCCTAGGCATTGTCCGCCCTTTTTACCTAATGCCTAGGCCATGCTAATTGTTGATCTCCATGGTGGCTCTTCTATCCTCTTTCTCTTTGACCTCTTTTTCACACTAATGGTTGAGGATACTAGTGTAGAAAAATTCTCAAGCTGAAGGGCGGTAACCATGTTCCCAATCATTAAGCCCATCCTCAAATCTACGACATCTATCTGCCTCATCAACAATAATTCCAGCTGCATATTTACTTAGTCTGGTGAATTCCATCTCATATTCGGCCACTGACATGCTTCCGTGCTTCAAGTCTTAAAACTCTTTTTTCTTTTCATTCACATAAACTCTAGGCATATATTTCTTGCTAAATTATGCCTTGAAGAAATTCCATGAAGGTGGTTTCGGTGACTGGGGCTTTGATAAGATTGATTTCGACCAGTCATATGCATGATCTTTTAGAAGGGACACTGCATTTCGACCAGTTCTGGACACTCAAGTTCCTCGAACACTCTTTCTGTGGACTCCATCCAAAACTCGAAAGCTGCTGTGTCATCTTTTCTCCTTCCCATAAAATCTATGGTCCAATATTTTCTCAGCTTATCAATACGGGGTTTTGGTTGAAGTGGAGGATGAGGTGGAAATGGTTGTGGAACTGTTTGTACTATCCCTTGCAACAAATTTGCTATCTGCTCCATAAGAGGTTTTTGTCCTAATTTATCCTGTCCCTCTACTCTCGGTGGAGCTACTACACTCAGCGCGGAATCTCTCACTGATTGAGGTTGTCTAAGATTGGCTGAGTCTGAGAGACTATTACTCAGTTCATCTTCTGAGATATCTTATTCCGATCCTGAATCCATATCTACCTATAAATCAGAAGAAGGGACCCAAATCCGATAATTGCAGCATTTTATGCATATGCATGAGACACATATTATATTTTACACCCACTAATTAAGAATATGTTAACCAGTCTCCGATACCACTAAATATAATGCTTCCTTACCCTACTAATCGTTAATAAGATATGGAAGTGCTATTAAGCTCATTTATTTTAAAACCAATGCTCAATTTACTGTATAAATATTTTTATTTCAATTTTTGAGTTTATTATTAGCGGAATATTTATTTCCATATATTGTTTTATTTAAAATATGCAACTACTGATGTGAATAATCTGATTTAAAAGAACTCATTCAATTAAACTATAATATTTAGAAATATATTTACAAATAATACTAGATATATAAAATTACCAAATTCATTCCTTATAAATATTACATGCCACAAATTTACATTGAAAGAAATTCTTAAATTTAATTTTTACAATATAATTTCCAAAACATACAAAAAGAAACTAGATTGCTGCAATCTGATCTTGGGGTTTCCCTTATCTTCGGTCGCCCTAACATAACAACTACGTCTATTTATCTGCGCGTGAAACACACGCGCTAAGCTACTAGCTTAGTGGTACGTTTGGCAATTATCTAATAATTACATAAATATTTCTAAAAACAATTCTAGAAATTACAATTAATTTATTAAGCATGTCAAATATTCAATTATGAGTAAAACTATTTTCGTCATGCAAAAATATTTAATTCATCAATTTTAATGTTCATTTCATTAAGCATGCTTAAAATTGCTTAACAATTCCAAATATAAAATTTACAATATAAATTTTATTATTCACATTTTTTTCTGTTATCTGTTTAGTAGCTCACGACATCTTAAATCGGAACTAAATACTAAATATAGGGTTTCTGCTCTTCGGCAGTATACTCGGTGCCTGCATAATTATTTTATAACTCGGCGTTTTAATGTCTACATTTTACAACCTCATACTTGCTCATTTAATCATTATAACTACAAAAAAATCAAGTAATATATTTTCTATCAAGTAATATATTTTTCTATCATAAAATTCCACAATCAACACATATGTGAAAACTGCCATATTCTGGATAACATTTTTTCCTTATGTTTCCCTGTACTTTTCATCCATTTTTACATGGAATTTGGATAAATGATCAACTAAACAAATGTAAGTACATGTCTTATCTTTAATTTCCAACTAGAATAACATTAAACCAAATGTTTTAGCAAACTTTATGGATTTTCTTCTAAGCTATATTTATTCCAATATGCCCAGTATTTTACTGGACATATTTCTGCCTTATTTTCTCTACATTGTTCATCTATTTTTAGATGGAATTTGGACAAGTTATCAACTAGAAAAATGTAGTTACATGTCTTATCTTGAAGTTCCAACTAGAATCATATTAAACCAAATTTGTTAGCAAAAGTTATAAAGTTTTTTCTAAGCTACGTTCACTGCTATCTGCCCAGTATTTTACTAGACAGATTTCTAGTACAAACTTGGAGTCCATTTTTCACCTAATTCTAGGCCTATTCAGGTCTAATAGTCCAATGAAAGTTTAAGCCCTATTTCGTAGCTTTCCAACTCAATAAAAATCACTCAAAAAGCATTTCAAGAACTCATGTTATGACCAGAAAACTAGACATTATTCATGAAACGAATTTTCCAGCACATCAATTAATTCAAACAATTTCCATTTTTTTGCATCAACCTCATATTTTAATTTTTATTTTCACATTCATGGAATCATTTAATCACCAATTCATACACAATTTCACAAAATCAAAATCAACATTTTTCTACATTGAATTTTTGCCAAATGTACATACCTCACAAAATTCACTTCTCCTCACTTTTATCTTCTTCCTAGCTAGCTTTCTCTTTGCCCTTACTTCCTCTTTGATTTTGGTTCAAAGTTTGTTCACTTACTTGTCCTAACAACAAATTGTACACTAGTCAAGCACTAATCACACTAATCCACCCTTAATCACTATTAACATAATAATAACCCTAAATTACTAACTTTAATGGCAACTAACCCCAAAATCAAAAAAAAAAAAAAAGTGAGAAGATGGAAAATCTAAACTCACCTTTGATGATCTTTAAAATGACTCAAGTCTTCTTTCTATTTTTCTCTTCTTTTCTTCCTTCCTATTTTTTAGTTTTGCTTACTTAGCTTTATTTCTTTGATGATCTTGCCTTAATCCTACTTTTTTTCATCTAATCTTAGCTTGATTGAAGAAAACAAAAGAAAAATAAATGGGGGAAGGAAGGTCACGGGAAAAGGAAAGAAAAAGGGAGAGAAATGGGTTTGATTAAGATGAGGAAGAAGAAGAATAAAGGCAAAAAGTGAAAGTTGACTTTTATAGTTGGATTAGGTGGGTGGTTAGGATTAATTGCTAATCTTGTTTCTCATTGGTCCATTAATTTAAATCACTTTTACTTTATTTTAATCAAAATAATATTCCTCTCCTTAGATAAAGAATATTCTATTTTTATGCATTCTTAAAATATATGTACCAAAAACACTGCAATTTCCAATTTTGTTTAGTGAAAAATTATTTTTTTCTTACTTCCCAATTTTAAAATTCTAAATTAATAATATCCAAAATATTTTTCTCATATTTTATTATCATTTTAATTTTTTTCTTTCATGTTCGAATTTAGGCTCCGATCGGTTTGGCGCTCCGGATTTCGGTCAACTGCGATCGTGGCATAAATTATCGGGCATTACATGCTCACCCAACCCAAGAACACTCTGTTTTTCTATTCTCTCTCACTTGATATGAAACTTGGGTCTTTGAATCCAAAAATGGAGAGCGGGAGTTACAGAAGATGATATCGGTCAAATGTGTCATGTTAGGTTTGGATTTTAGAGAGTGGGATGCATATTTTGAGGGATAATAGGAAGAGAAAATTGTATCTAGCTCACCTACTTCTATGACTATTACTATAAGACTTGCACCAATGAGTTAAAGACTTAATGTGGGAGTTGTTTATCTTTCGTGTAGGTATCAATATTGGATTAAAAAATGACAAGATAATTGACGACATTGTTGGAATAATAGACCCACAAATAGAACCAAGCGGTAGTGGGAGCCACCTTGAGAGGATTAATTCTTTTGTTTTTATATTATCACATAAATATTCATGTAAGCATGCATTTTGTATGTATAATGTAAATATATGGGAATATAAGTGGGAGTGAGAAAAATCTTTTTATCATTCATGTTTTGCAAATAAGTAAAACCTCATATGTATTTGTACTATAAACATGATCACTTGATAAGCAGACTTTTTGGATATATGATTTTATGTTTTAAGTATATGTTATGTTATGTTGATATAAGGAATATGTAGCACCACCTTATTCGACCTATACAACGGAGTTATAAGAGGGTAAGGGAGGGGTGTTACAATAATTCTTAGATTTTACAAACAAATGCTAATCTAAAGCCTCTCTTTTACATGGCTAAAGAATAAGCTATACACAATCCCTTTTTAATGCTAAATGATAACCAATATCCTTTTTCAAGGCTAAAAGATATCCTCTCAAGCATTGCGTTTGCATAAAATAACAAATAAACACTTTCTCACTTTCTAAACAAATTAGAACAAAATTTATAATCTAGAATGAGGATGATATTTACAATGAAAATCTCAAATATGAAAGAAGAAGTGAACGTTAAAGGGCTTTTTGAAAATTTGGATTTCCACTTTCTTCCACACAATTTTTTACATTTAATTTGATGTTTGAAATTCTTATTTATAGTCAAAATTCAAAAAACTAGACAATATAGTCGTTTGGGTACAACTGCCAGATAAGAAATTAAATACCAAATGCATTAGTTTACCTATAGGTTGTCTACTTATAGCTTGTTATCTGCTTATAGTTCTTCTGGTAGAACACACTTTTAATTCTACTTGATAGAAAACATCATTTCTCTATAGAAAATAGTTTTACTTGAAATTATTTTAGATTACAACCTCTTATCATATAAGATGTTTTCATGCATAAATCATTTTAATATTTTTTTAAAAAATATTATGCATAGAATGCAATCCAAACTCATTCTTGATTTTACATTAAGTCCTAAGATCTTCATAATTCTTCTTGATTTTCTTCTACATAAGATCTTCAATGAATAATTTTCTTAATTCCAAACACATGTTCCTCCCAAGGTAGATCATTGTGAAAACAAAGTTCATGAAGTATATATTCCTACTATTTTGTTATCATCAAAACCAACTATAGGTTGTAGCCTTTTAAGCCAACAATTTATGATTATTGTCATTATGTACCTTATTAGTATAAATATATATTTATCACATATAATGTTGGATTAAGAATAAGTATTATTGTAACTAAACTACTACTACTACTACTACTAATACTACTACTATTATTGTTGTTATTGTTACTGCTGCTGCTACTACTAGTAGTATTTATATTGTTCCAAATGGCCAAAAAACTTATAGTAGCAATAGTAGTTAGGTTTTATGGCACAAAAGAAATTGATCATGGTTTATCTTTTCTAAAATGCCTCAAGCACTAAGAAGGGGGGGGGCAAATTGGTGAATTTCGTAAGGAATGAAAAATTAAAAATTTAAGCAAAGAGAAAGTAAGAAAGAAAAATAACACTATAGATTTATAGAGGTTTGACACTCAAAGCCTACGTCCTCTCCTCAACCATTATTGAGAGTTTAAACTATTATCAATCTACTTCTCATGTGTAGATTAAACCATTAAAAGTGATTTCTAAGGCTCACACACAAACCCTTACAAGTGTTTTTAATGGCTTGACACAAAACCTTCAACAAGTGTTTAATTCCCAACTCAATTCACCAAATCTCACTATCGAGCAATTTGTATGCAAGAATAAAACACTCAAACAACTAACAGACATAAGTTCACTTGAGCTTTACAGAATTAGAAAGAGAGTAAAAAATAATACAAGAGAGGTAGCAACAAAAAGTTAAAGTATAAACTGTAAACAATCCAAACTCCTATGCCATGTACAAAATACAAAAGTCTATTTCGACCCATGTTGGGTCTACACTATTGTCTTGAATTTTGTGCTAACTTCTTTGGATCAACTTCAAATCTTTGTACAAGGCTCTGACCTATGTGGAGAAGCACCTGCATGCTAAGCTACTAAAAGCTTAGTGATACATATAGGCATAAAAATTCAACATGCAATCATACATTAAACAAATTTATGGAAACATATAAAACATCATGACATGACAGTGAATTCATAATATCATATAGATACGTTACCTTATGGGATGGATCAACCCATTAAGAATTGAACAATAAGAAAAAGAACATATAATTCCTTTTTGATAACATATAACATATTAATTGCATATTATTGTATACTTGTGTTTTTAAACCTCTTTTTTATTTCATTATGTTCTTAAATCACTTTGATATGATTGCCCAACAACTCTCAATACAAACTATTCGAATATGTATTATGAATAGGGGAGGTCTTTGAGCTTAAGCCACTTTACCACTATCTATAATAATGTGTACCAGTCGAGGCACCTCAGGTCAATGGCACTCTTAGAGCTTAAGCCACATTGAGAGTATAAACATATGTGCCAGTTGAGACATCTCAAGTTAATTGCGCTCCTAGAGCATAAACCATATTAACGAGTATGAAATCATTGTATCATAATTAGTATGATACTGAACCCCTTAATGGTATGCCACCTATCCTACTTTTCATCCTAGTATCAAGCCTAGGCTTTACTTGTTCAAATTATCTTATTATACTTTATTATGACATTTACATCTTATAACATATATACTTTGTTCATATATAAACTCAACATGTAATATTCATGTAATGATATTCATAGAAGTATACATTATCATATCATCATGAAGGCATGTGTATAGCCATTGCATTATAACATTTAAACATACAACATATATCATTTAAAGCAGGCTTCATAGACATGAACTATATTTTCACGACTATAAAGTCTTATTCATGGGTAACCATACTCATGAACCAAACTGTTAACTTGGTCGTGAAAGCTTTTGTCTTTTTTCTGCACATTTTTCATAGGCATGAAGAAATAGTCACGAGCATGGCCTAGTTCATGGGATGAGATTCATGATCGTAAATACCTAGTCATGGGCGTAAATCTAGATTTTTCAGTAGTTAACAACATTAAAGATAAATATTCATTACAAAACACATGCAAAGCTCTAAGGATTGTCCCATGGAAACCTTTTCCTATCAACATTCTCATCACATCATGCATTAAAATATGTTAAAGCATTATTTAAACCCATAAGAATATATAAATTACTCTACCAACACATTTAATGTCAATTAATACATTTATGGTTTAACAATCTCTTTAATAACCTCAATAATATTTCCTTTTACCTTTCCATCATCATAACTTGGCATTCCATTTAAAACACGTATGGCATACTTATAACAAAGTTCCTTTCAAACATTCCCATTCATGCCTCATATTCTCATGGCATTCATTACATCACTCACTTTTATATCAACAATCAATTAGCATTTAAGGAATTCAAAAAATTTAACACATACAACATGCCAAAACTGGAATTTAAATGCATATATGTACATACCTCTAATAAAACCTCAAAAACCAAACTTCTCTCAAGTTTTCTTATCCTTTTGGTAGATCTTACCACATCTTCTTTCAACTTCTATCACATATAACATGTATCCATAAAATTCTATAAATTAAAAACTTAGCCTTTAAAAGATATTAAGCTCAAACCCTAACGTTAACCCTCTTATATAACTTTAATCTTATAAATCCTCTTACTAAAGCATCTTATAACCTTAATCAAGCTTAAAGAAAGGTCTTTAACCATGGAAATTCATTATCACCTGAAACCCTAACTCATATGGAAATGGATCTTTACCATTGACAGGTTCTACATAGAAAAAAAGTTAAGAAAACTTATAAAGAAGAAGGAGAAACATGATTCCTTACCAAGATCAAAGGAAACACGATTGGAAAGAATGATTTCAGACTTCTTTCTTCTTCTTTGGGTTGGCATCCTCAAGAACACAACCTTACTCTTACCTTTATCCCTCAAGAACTTGATAACTTTAATTTTGATGTTGATATAGGTGTTTTAAGGTCTATGAATCAAAGAGAACACAAGACTAGGTTTGTGGTAGGAAGAACATTTGAGTTCTAAGGTTTTTTTTTTAGTTTAGGTAGTGAGAGAGAGAAATAACAACTATGGGGATTTTATATCTGACAATGTTCATGAGCATTACAACCATTGTCATGACTGTGAATCAGTTTGAACCCATAATTTCATCTCACGATGGTTCATGGTCGTGAAAGCATTGTCACAGGTGTGAACCATATGACATTTCATTTTCTTGTTTATTTACAACTCTCTCCATATACCCTAATTTTTAAACACATACTTAACTTTTATTAATTCCTATTATATATTAGGCTCTAATTACGGGCATTACATTTCTCTCCCTCATAAAAGAATTTTTTCCTCGAAATTACCTATAGTACTGTGTTGGAATAGTTTGGGGTATTGAGTCATCATCACCTCTTCACTTTCCCATGTAGCCTCTTCAGTTACATAATTCCTCTATAGGACTTTAACTAGACACACAACAAACCATTGTGAGAAGCATCACTATAGATGAAATACTCCTTATTGAGAACTGACTGTGTAAGAACTGAAGCTTCTGTTAACATACATTTGAGCTTATTGACACTATCTTGACACTTGTCATTCCACTTGAACTTTACATGTTTTCTCAAAATCCTAGTAAAAGAAGAAGCAATCAATAAAAAAATCTTTCACAAACCTCCTATAGTAGCCTGGAAAACAAAAAAAAACTCCTAATTTCGATCATATTATGGGGAGGTTTCCAATTCAAGATTTCCTCAACCTTGATAGAATCAACTCTGATGTCATCTGCTAACATAGTGTGTCTAAGGAAAGCTACTTCATTAAGCCAAAACTCTCATTTGGAGAGATTGGTATACAACTTATGATCCTTGAGGATCTGTAACACTATTCTCAAATGTTGATTATGGTTTGCTTGATTATGAGAATACACCAAGATGTCGTCAATGAAAACAACTATGAACTAGTCCATGTATGGCCTGAAGATCCGATTCATCAAGTCCATAAAATTTGTTGGAGCATTGATCAAACCGAATGGCATAACCCAAAACTCATAATGACCATATATGGTTCTGAAAGTTATCCTAGTTGTATCCTCCTCCTTTATCTTCAACTAGTGATAACTCGACCTCAAATCGATCTTAGAGAACATTATTGCACCCTTTAACTAATCAAAGAGATCATCAATCTGTGGTAACAAATATTGGTTATTGATAGTCACCTTGCTCAGCTACCTGTAGTCTCTCATAACTTCATAGACCTATTTTTCTTCCTTACAAACAAAACTGTTGCACTCTAAGGAGATACACTCAGCCTAATAAAACCCTTTTCTAGCCACTATTGCAACTGAACTTTTAACTCTTTCATCTCAGAAAGTGTCATTCTATAAGGTGCTATGGATATTTGTGTTATGCTTGGTGTGAGCTCTATGGAGAACTCGACATCTCTATTTGGTGGTAATCCTAGTAGATCATTTAGAAAGACATATGGAAACTCCCTCACTATAGAGATATCCTGGAGATCTAAAACTTTTTATCTAGTGTCAAGCATATGAGTTGTTTCCCAAAATAATAACCAATAAGGGGGGTTGAATTGGTTGGCAAATAAAAATTACTTGAAGGAAAAATATGCTAAATAATAAATGGTGAAAGGAAGAGGGATATAGTGCACACAAGATTTATATAGGTTCAGGTATTAACAAAATTTATTTATCTCTCTAATCTCAATTGGGTATTTTACTAACACTTGAAGTGTTACAATGGACTTTTTTTTAGCTCACTCCCAACAATGGTGTTTCTCTCTTGGCTAACACGAATCCAGAAAAAACCCTTGTGTTTTAATGGCTAACACAATTACAAAATCCTTGTGTTTTTAATGGCTCATACAAAAACCCTTACAAGTGTTTCACTCATAACTCAACTTACTCAAACTCACTTTTGAGTAATTGATTACAAGATGAAAACACTCGTGAACCAAAATGCTCAGTAATTATGAGCAATTATGGTTTTACAATCACAAATAATGAAAGTTGTTGAATCAAAAATAAATGCACAGAGCTATACAAGATTAGAAGATTAAATGATTATTTTTCTAACTTGTAGAAGTCATAAATGTGTTGTATTTATACTTCCATATCAAATATAGTTGTTTGGGGTTCATTTAATGTGAAAGTAGTCGTTCAACTATTTTTTTGTTCGCGTCTGACAAGTTTCTCTCTCCAGGTTTATGGTCGTGACTGAGTTTTCACAGGCATGACTATTCTTTGTAGCCATGAATGAAAATGGTGACTTTGGCCATGACTCATTCTGTCTAAAAATGAATGGTCATTCATAGGCGAGACTTGATCAATCTTCACGGTTGGGCTAATGCTTCACTGCTGTGAATGTTTGAATGAACAATCTTGGTGCTTTCTAGTTTCATGGGTGTGACTAAGTCTTCATGAGCATGAAGAGTTATTTTCACGGGTGTGCTGATTTTTCACCACAGGCGTGACTTCGATTTACGGGCGTAACTCTTTGTTTATTTTCAATAATTTGAACTTCAATTCTTGTCTTTCAACTTGCTTTAAGTTTTTAGAAATGCATAACATGTCTAACACATTTAGAGCACAAATATGGTTAAATTCCTTATTGCCTAATTATTTGTTATCATCAAAATGATGGAAAATGTCCCTCAAGGTTCAGCAATCTCCCATTTTTTGATTGTGACAAATAATTAAGCAATATGGGGTCTAAAGAGAAAAAAAAAATTTTCCCCCTCAAATGATGCTTAATAAACATGAATCATAAAAAGTACAAGATGCAAGAGAAACTTTAGAAAAGATTGAGATAAGTGATAAACATAGCATTCATACGAAGATAAACATAGTATTCATGCCAAGTATATGATATATTGGTAAGGCATTTTATGCTTTATATGCAAGGAATATGGCAAGTATATGTAACATATATTTCAAAGTATATTGATATTGTTATATATTACATTCATCATCATATGCATATTGCATTCAACTTAACATTTGCTTACTTATTCTCCCCTTTTGTCATCATCAAAAAGGGATATAAGACAATAGAGAATAAAAAAAACATATGTCATTATATTAATAAAAGGATTTACAAATCCTAGAATTATCTTAGGATACACAAAAAAAACTACGATAACATGATTATTAAAAATCCTAATACATAAAAAGTAAAACTAAGATAATGGCATAAAGCTAGACATCTGCTTGCGAAGACGAGCTACCTCTTCCTTGAGGCTATCAATCCTGGATTCGACAAAGTCCTTGAGGCCTTCCAGCTTTGCATTAATTGACTCCTGAAAGGTGTTCATGCTTTCCTGAAGCATGTCAAAGTGAGGAGTCAGAAGTGTGGCAATCTATTATGCCAAGTCTAGAAGAAGTGCTGAAGAGGTCTCGCTGGTAAGAGGGGCATTTGGAACAGTTAGAGCTGGAGTCTCAACTCAGGCTCTCTTCTTTTATTGGGGCCCTTGAAGTCCTGCTTTGAATTCTTCTGAATCTTTAGGCTCCTATGCCACCTCACCTGCTTGGGTGATGAAGTAGTAAAATACCTCATCTTTATAATAGACTCTCACTACTACTCCCATTTTGATGAATGACTCAATGTCGAGTCGGTCTCTAGGAGAAGCTGGAATGATATTGTATACATGATTATTGAGGTCTAGATATCTCTTTTTTTCTGCAAAATGAGTCATATAACCTCTGATAAGAATGTCTCCTGAAGGATTAGAGGCAATGGATTAAAGGTGAGAAGCAAACCACCGGGATAGTGCCACGAGCTCACTCTTTTGAGCCATTTCAAACAAAAACAATTTGGACTTCCGAATTGAGCCGTTGCTATCATCCCAGGAAATATGCTTAGGTCAGAAACCGATGAATGTAGTGAATCATTGGTGATATCAAATGTGTACTCTTCATCTTTTTGACGTCCCAACTACAGTCACTGCCAAAGTTAGACTATACGTCGTAAGGGTAAAATCCAGCCTCATTGTCATGGATCAATCCCTTGTGTGGGAGCATAAAATTTGCTTCGAATTCAGTACTAGTCAGGGTTTTCTCTTGTAGAGCTTAAAAAATTTTGGGGAAATTGAAATTATCATAGAAGCACAATAATTGGTGATAAGTGAAGTATGATTTGAGTGTTGAATTGAATAAAATGAATTGGGATCTATGATATAGTTTTTGGGCAGCCATGGCATATTAAGAGGGAAGTTTAACCTTAGTACATTTTAGCTCAATTAGGGTATAAAACATATTAGGAATATTAGAATACTATGTACACATGAAAAGCATTGAAGATGGATATTGGAATTGAGATGCGGTATGGTTGTGTAGGAAAAATAAGTGAACAAGTGAGAGGCCCTCAAGAGGGTGACAAAGGCAAGGAGAAAGTTAGCTAATAAGGGAAGAAAAAGAATGATTAAGAGAAGAGCCAAGGCTGATTAGGTATGTGCTTCATTGATAAAAATCTTACATTTTGTTAATATGTATGGAATTATATATTAAGGTTTGATATGTTTGTATTTGTAATATGTTGTGTGATTTGTTGTGGCCTATGATATTTTATATGGCAATGAAATTAAATGGTGTGAAATAATTGAAGCATATGAATGTAGTTGTAATTCTGAAAATTTTAGTATCAAAATAAATGCAAATGATGAATAGGGTTGAAATGTGGATGGATGCCAAATGATGGCTCGGGTACAGAGTTCTAGGAACAGTCCTGACTCTTTTGATGATAACTTGAGTTCTAGAACTCGTTTTTGTATGTTCTTTGTTGGAAATGAAATCTAAGACATAAGGATTTAATTTGTATTCAGATTATAACATATAATTATGTCTAGATGTGCCCCAAAAAATGCATGAAATTCAAACCTAGAATCTGTCTAGAAAATTCTGGGCAGAAAAATCTATGATGATTCAGTATTAAATTAACCATAACTTTTGATAGAAAAATCAGATTTAAGTGATTTTTAATGAATCTGAAATCTAAGACAATAAGCTACAAATTTGTTATAAGTCCATAACTTTAAATTCGAATTATAAATGGGCTAATAATGAAGCCCAAAAATAGGTTCGAAATGTGCCATAGGTAAAAACATAAAAAATTGGAGTTGTGCATGTGTTGTGATAATTATATATAATAATTAATGTGAATAATTATTTTAATAGTAGTTATGAATGTTTAACAAATTATTTATGTGTGAGATTTTAGTGCAATAATAATGGAAATAAAGAACAAAAATAAATAAGCATGATTATGATAGTTGAATAATATTGGCATTTTTGAAATATTGTGAATTAAAATACAAATAGTTAAGCCCAAAGACACCTAGGCTAGAATTAGAATAGAGAATAGTTTGATATGTCAATCAGGGAATTTAGGCACTCGGTGCCAAATATGAAAGCCGGTAATGACAATTTATAAATGTGCTCGGCACAAAATTATTCAGCCGGCAATGGCAATATAACAAAAGCCGGTAATGACATTATTATAAAAGCACTGCGCTATATTATGAAAGCCGGGAATGACAATCCCGTTATTTCTATTAGTTAGTTCGGTTATAGGTGTTATGGGCACAAGAAAATAATAATAATAATAATAATAATAATAATAATAATAATAATAATAATAATAATAATAATAATAATAATAATAATAATAATAATAATAATAATATCGAAGTATGTGATTTTTATAAATGTTATATGAATTAAAGTTGTTAAATATTGAGTATTTGCTGAAATTTATTGATTTTATATAATTTTTTATTTTATACCTCATTTATTAAATGGTTAATTAATATGTGAGAAAATATCTATGTATGTAAAATTTTTATCATTGAAGTATCATTAAGCTAGTAGCTTAGCACGGGTGGTTTCATCTCGTGTAGGTTAGAAGGATAGCCATAGAAATTAGCATTGTCAGAAAAAAGGGTACCCAGAGGAAAACAGCTAGCAGCTTTGGTTTTATTTTTTGTATATTTTATTAAAAACTTTGTAAATTAAAGTATCGTTTTTATTTCATATCATGTGTGTTAAATATGTGAGTCACTGTGTAAAAGAACATGATTTGAATGTAAATTAATGTACTTTATAAATAAATAAAATTTTGAATATTTTGGTTTGTATGAAATTTTATTTTAGTTTATGCAATATTTTCATTAAAAAAAAATATTTACTTCACTTCATTAATTTTATAAAACAGTAAGACAGGTAATGCTCACTTACCTTGCTGAACTACAGTGCAGTAAGGGGGTGTTACATGCATTTACTAGCTAGCTTGATCATTTGTTTTATTTGCACATTTATTGGGCTATAGACCTCTTCTTTTGTTTTACAATATTGATTAACTAGTCACAACGCCTTTTAAGTCCATATGCATATGCACTTGTACTTAAGCATTCATCAACCATTGCATCTTATCACATATAACATACATATACCGCATATATGCCTCATATGTCACGCATATACCTCGCATATACGATACATATACCATGTATATATATCACATATGTCAAACGTACACCTCAAATATATCACAAGTATACCACTTATGTGCACCACAAATGTCAAAAATTATCCATCATCATATTATCAGGGGCAAATCGACAATCATATGAATCACATAGCAAACAACATTCATATGCACTAAAGAATTCAATTGATAATTAGACTCACTTTTCTCCTTTGATTCCGACCTCTAACTTATTATCTATCTGCTCCTTGTGGGTCTCCAATATATTGTGAGGCTAATATGAAAATACAATCGATTAACTCATAATTAGGGAGACTTAATGTGACTTAAACAAATTAATATTCATTGCACATATCAATAGCTAAGATTTTTCCTATGAGGCAGTGCGACCTTTTGGGACTATTTAGCTTAAACATTTCTCTATACTTGACCAATTAATATGATTCTTATTTCTAATTCAAATTAACATATAATTATGTAACATATTAAAATTTCAAACCAATTGGATCATTGTACAATGTTTTGGAGAATTTCTAAATGTATTCTGTTTTCTGCTGTGTTTTCTGCGCTTAGGCAGTTTCAAGGTACCAACTTTGGTTAATCATAACTTATAATATATAAGTTATATTTCAATGAAAATTTATAGACACTTATATGGGCTCAAATGGAACATTTTCATGATTACAACTTTTATCAATTATGTCTCTAAGGTCTTCAAATTATAAGAAACATTTCGCTGGTCCAGAGCAGAGTTGGCTTCTGGACCAGTATGACTTCCAAAGGCCATACCTTAGTCTATACATAACATATTAAGCTAAAATTAGTACCTGAATTTATCTGCCTAAACCCAGAAAACTACGCATTTTTGAAACATTTTTAGGAGCTTTCCAATTTACTATAGCCTCCATTTTCTTTGGGTCTACCTCTATGCCCTTGCCCGATACCACATGTCCAAGAATAATCAAATGATCTAACCATAATTCGCATTTACTCAATTTAGCATATAGTTTTTTCTCCCTCAAAGTCTACAACACAATTTTTAAATGTTGTTCATGTTCTCCCATATTCTTTGAGTACATCAATATGTCATAAATAAATATTATCACAAACCTATTCAGATATGGTTGAAACACCTTATTAATTAATGTCATAAATGCAGCTGGAGCGTTAGTCAATCCAAATGGCATTACTAAAAATTCATAATGTCCATACCTGGTTCGAAAGGCAGTTTTTGGAACATCCGATTTAGCTACATTCAGCTGGTAATAGCCTAATTTCAAATCAATCTTGGAGAATATTTGGGCTCATTGCAACTGGTTAAATAGATCATCTATTCTGGACAATGAATATTTGTTCTTCACTTTTATTTTGTTCAGTTGCCCATAATCGATGCACAATCTCATTGTTTCATCTTTCTTTTTAACAAATAACACTGGAGCTCCCCAATATGATACACTAGGTTTGACATACCCTTTATCAAGCAACTCCTGCAATTGGGCCTTCAGCTCTTTCAACTCGATTGGGGCCATTTTGTGGGGTGACCTTGATATTAGTGTTATTCCTAGTACTAGTTTAATAGTGAATTCGATCTCTCTATCTGGTGGTAAACCAGGTAGATCATCTGGGAATACATCAAAAAATTCCCTTACCACTGGTATATTTTCAAGTAAGCTATCAGTGGTTCTAGTATCAGTCACATATTCCAAATATGTCTCACATCCCCCTTTGATCATTCGAAATGGCTTTACAGCTGAGACTAAACATGCAGGCACAAGTTTTCTTTCACCTAGAAGTACTACCCTTGGCTAGTTTGGTGATTCCAAAATTACTTCCTTAGTAAAGCAATTCACTATTGCATGATGTCTAGTTAACCAGTCTATTCCCAATATCACATCAAATTCATATAGTGGTAATAATATCAAATCAGCTTTATTAATGCATATCAAGCAATCATGATAGACTTTATTCACAACTACTATTGTTCTCAGTGGAGTACTCATATTTATGTCAATCCCCAGAGGCTCATGTTTTTGATGCAGTTTAGATGCCATATGCACTGATATAAATGAATGAGTGGAGCCTGGGTCAATCAATGCATATGCTAACATATCATAAATGTAAATATTACCAGTGACTACTTCGAGAGCATCAACTGCCTCCTATCTAGTCATGGCAAACACCCTAGCCTAAGTAGGGGGCCTAGAACTTGACCTTTATATCTGGTCATTCCTCTGCCTGTCATACCGGTTCTGCCTCTGCCTCTGCCTTGTGTTCCACTGGTAGGATAGACTCTCGGAGCCTCAACTGGTCTATGCTAGTTTGGCTCTTTCTGGACAGTCTCTATACATGTGCTCCATCAACCCACAGAAATAACATGCTCATGTGAGCTTTCTACATTCACCCATATGTTGTCTACCATAATGAGTACATATAGGCATCAATTCAACATATTGGCTCTGCCCTCTGCATTGGTAAAAGGAAGTCATAGCATGATCTCTAAAGCTCGAGTATCCACCTCTATTACCAGACTATGCTGGCATAAATCTACCTCTTTTTCCTGACCTTCTGCTAGACTCTATTACCAAAAAACTCATATACCCCTCATATACTATACATATACCATATATATATATCACATATGTCAAATATATACCTCAAATATATCACAAGTATACCACTTATGTGTACCAAAAATGTCACAAATTATCCATCATCATATTATCAGGGGCAAATCATGACAATCATATGCATCACATAGCAAATAACATTCATATGCACTATGGAATTCAATTGATAATTAGACTCACCTTTCTCCTTTGATTCCGACCCCTAACTTATTATCTATCTGCTCCTTATGGGTCTCCAATATGTTGTGAGCCTAATATGAAAATACAATCGATTAACTCATGATTAGAGAGACTTAATGTGGCTTAAACAAATTATTATGCATTGCACATCTCAATAGCTAAGATTTTTCCTATGAGGCAGTGTGACCTTATGGGACTGTTTAGCCTAAACATTTCTCTATACTTGACCAATTAATATGATTCTTATTCCTAATTCACATTAACATATAATTATGTAACATATTAAAATTTCAGACCAATTGGATCATTGTACAATTTTTTGTAGAATTGCTAAATGTATTCTGTTTTCTACCCCTTAGGCAGTTTCAGGGTACCAACTTTGGTTCATCATAACTTATAATATATAAGTCATATTTCAATGAAAATTTACAGACACTTATATGGGTTCAAATGGAACATTTTCATACTTAAAATTTTTATCAACTATGTCTCTAAGGTCTTCAGATTATAAGAAATATTTCACTAGTCTAAAGTAGAGTTGGCTTTTGGACCAGTATGACTTCCAAAGGCCATAACTTAATCTATACATAACCTATTAAGCTACAATTAGTACCCACATTTATATAAGACATATACCTATAACTTTTAGGTTTTGATAAGTTACAGAATCAATCTCTAAGGAGTGCAAAATATCGAACCAAGTTTATGGATCTACCCAGGGCACTAAGTAGGCAGTTCAAACCATGGAACAATCATGGTTCTATTCACCATAACTCACACGTTACAAGGAATATGAACCAGAATTTTGGTATATATATACCTAACACATATATCTACAACTTTTAAATTTTGAGACACTTCACATAATGGCTTTATCATATTCGAAACAAATAAACACAGTGGCTAACTCACTTAGGGTTCACATCCAGACCAATTTTAGTAAGGAGAAAATGTCTCTTCATATACACCAAATCCTGCAAACATGTTTACATATCCATAAATAAAAGACATAAAGGAATAACTTTCAAGTTTTAAACTTTTCTAGATTCGATCTCTAAGATCACCAAAACCATGGCACAAAACACTTCCTATTTATGAACCCTAAACACCATAATCAAGTTGAACACAAAAATAAATGTTTACTCACCTATAATCACTCTTGGCTAATCTTGTTTTTTTGAGTGATAAAGAGAAGCAAAGGTGTCTAGAACTTCAAAGAAAATGGGTTGAAGGAATGAAGCAAATAAAAAAAAAAGGGAAGAATGAACATAATGGTAGCCTAATAAGTTAAAAGCCACCACCATTTTGTCTTCCCTTTTTTCCATCCATCCCTTTTTCTTTTTTATTTTTTATTTTTCTAACTTTTTTCTTATTTTTTTAATTATTTTTATTATTATTATACAAATCAACACAATATGCAATTTAATCTTAATCTAGTCATTTTGGTTACTTTAATTTAGTCACCTTATTCAATTTATTTCTAATACTTTGTTATCCTCATTTAGGTTATAAGTACACACGTGCGACTCGATACAATTGCCAAATACTAGGACACATAGCTAATGCGTGTCATAAACTTGTTCCTACGAAAATACATATGAAATGCACTTATTCAATTGAATTATATGTAAGATGCATATGTCAAAATAAAATGCATGTAATAATGCATATGTGGGATGTCGAGGATGTTACAACCTTCCCTCTGATGGTATCCTTAATGAGAGTGAGGTGGAGTTCTATGCCACTCAAGCATGGAATCATTTCAGGCTCGACTGCAGCTGGGACATCAAGAAGACGAAAAACACCCACATTCGATCACGAGTGCACAAGTACTTGTATAGGTTTCTAACCTATAGCATTTTTTCCAGAGGACACAACGATGGATTGATTCAGAAATCTGAGCTCTTTCTCCTGGAGATGAACCGAAGAGGCCTAATAGTGGCTTTATCTCGATGGTTTGCAAACTATCTACTGTCTATTGCCACGAAGCCCTCTAGAGACATTTTGATTGGTTGGTACGTGACTCACCTTGCTATAAAGCTTTGGTATTTGAAGCTAGAGGAGTACCACTTCAACCTTATACTAGCACATCCTCGAGACCAACTAGAAGTCGAGTTGTTTATCAAAATGGGAGCGGTGGTTCGTATAGTTTATGAGAACAACATCTACTACCGTTTCACTAACACAACTGGTGAGATTATTTGGGAGGACAACGATTCAGACGACTTCAAAGCTGGCCTCCAAGGAATCCAGTAGAGGAAGAGAGTTCGAGTTGAGATGGCGACCCCAGAGGTTGAGCAAGAAATTGGACAATCCTCGGCCTCCACACCAAACTTGGCTCAGCAAGTGGCTGATCTATTGGCACCACGTTTTGACCAATTACAGGCTTCGATTGATGAGAGGTTAGAGAACCTCAAGAATTTCATAGAGTCTTGCATGGAGAGCCTCGAGGCAGAAGTAGCTCGCCTTAGAGATGGGATGTCCGACTCCAAATCTAGCTAGACTATATTTTTTTCGCTATGTTAATTTCTAGTATTTTTAATGTAGGATTTTAAATTACTTTTCAAACCTTGTAATTTTTATTTTAATATTAATATAATTGCATTAGTTTTCCCTTATGATTTATCTTTTTTTTTTCTTTTTGTTGATGACAAAAGGGGGAGAACCTAGCAATATATTATATTTAAATTAAATGCAATATATTTGATATACTTATTTGAATTAAATGAATATGCTAGTATGCAAATGAGTTGATATACATTGAATTTACCTTAAGTATACTTTGCATATTCCTTGATACAAGTTACATGAATGAATATGCTTAATATACTTTGAATATACCTTAAATATACTTTGCATATACTTAACTAGTTATAAGCAAAAATTTGATATACCTTGCGTATACCTAAACTAGGAAGCAAGCATCCATGCTATACTTCATCATTCTTTACAATTCTTGCACTTCAGTAATTTTTTTCTTAAGCATCCTTTGAGGAGGAGACTTCTCAAAAGCACATATTGTTAGATTATTTGTCACCATAAAAAAGGGAGAGATTGTTGAACATTGAGGGGTATTTCTGTCATTTTGATGCTAACAAATAAAATAGCAATAATGTATTTAACATGCTTGTTTTCTAAGTTTATTGAATAGGGTATGGAACATGATGCAAGAATGGAGAATGGAAGACTAACCTTAAAAAGACAAAAATTGAAGAAATAACATGTTCACGTCCGTGACTGTTTATGTCACGCCCGTGATAAAGCTTAGTGCCAACTACCCAATATTTAAAGTTCACAGCCATGAATGATCATAGCAACCGTGAATGATCATATCAATCATGCCCGTGAGAAAACATATCAAATTCCTCCAGAGAGCTTCACAGCCAGAGTCATCACTTGGACCACGGTTTGGAAGGATGTTCATGCCCGTGAAAGAATAATGTCATGCCCGTGATCAAACACTTCAAATCCTTCCAGAATGCTTCATGACCAAAGTCACCATTCAAGTCACGGCTTGGAAGAACAGTAGCGACCGTGACACACATATTCACGACCGTGAAAGAGGAAAGAGAAACATGTCAGACGCAAAATTAAGAGTTGGTGCAATGACTATTTTCGCATTAAATGCAACCAAATGGCTATAATTCGCCATAGAAGTGTAAATGCAAGTTATTTATTAATCCAGAACAAGAGAACAGAAAATACTTTGAATCAAAATCTTGTTGTAGCCATTTGTGCATTTACTACTTTCAAACAAAAATTAATTCTTTGTAAAAAATCTTTTTTCTCATTATTTTCTGTGCATTATAGATTTGTGAGTGTTTCTCTTTATAATCTACTACTCAAGTGAGTTTGGGTATATTGGGTTAAAAGTAGAACACTTATAAGGGTTATTTGTGTGAGCCATTAAAACACAAGGAATTGGTTTATTGTGTGAACCATTAAAACACAAGGAATTTATGGGTTATGTGTGATCCATTGATAGAAACACCATAGTTGGGAGTGAGCTTGTAAAACTCCATTGTAATATTTAGTGTGTTAGTGAAACTCCCAATTGAGATTGGGGAGAGGAGTAGGGCTTGTTAACACCCGAACCTCTATAAAAATTCTTGTGTGATATCTTCCTATCCCTACTTTACTTAACTTTTCTTTCTGCACTTAAAAGTTAAGAATTTTTAATATCCAATTCAACCCCCCCCCTTCTTGGTTCAATTTCTAGGCAACATAAGGTAATCATATGAATCACATAAATCATAAGTCAATTCACATTTCACATAGCAAGCAATATCTACGTGCACTAAAGAAATCATTTGATAATTCAATTCACATTTTTCCTTTGATTTCGACCCTTAACTTATTGTCTACCCCTCCTTGTGGATCTCCAATTTATTATGAACCCAATATGGGTATATAATTAATTAATTTATGACTAGAGAAACTTAATGTGGTTCAAACAAATTAATGTGCATGATTCATATAGATAGTTAGGAGTTTCTTTTTCCTATGAGGCAATGTGACCTTATGTAACTGATTAGCTCATACATTTTTGTAAACTTATCCAATTTGAATGATTATTTTTTATAATTAAACTTAACACATGATTATATAACATATTCAAATTTCATAGCAATTGGAGCATAGCAAAATATTTGGTGGAATTTCTAATTGTGTTATGTTTTCTGCCATATTTTCTGCCTTATGCAATTTTAGGGTACCAAATTTAGTCCTTCATATCTTACATTATATATGTCATATTATAGTTAATGTTTATAGGAACTTATATAGGTTAAAATGGAATGTTTTGTAGATTTACAACTTTTATCAATTATGTCTCTAAGGGCTTCAAATTATAAAAAATATTTCACTGGTCCAGAATAGAGTTGACTTTTAGACTAGTAGGACTTGTGAATGACATATCTTACTCTATAAATAAAATATTAAGGTGATATATTTACAAAACTTTATTTAAGATATATCTCTATAACTTTCATGTTTTGATAAATTACAGATTCCATCAATAAGAAGCTCAAAATAACCAAATAAACTATTGGACCTACCTAGGGCACTAAGCCACTATGGCATAATCATGGTTATCTTCACTATAACTCAACATTCAAAATACATAAAAATCTGAAATATGTTATATAGTTATATAACACCTTTAGCTACAATTTTTATATTTTGATCTTCTTAAAATATGGGTTCTATCATATTCAAAACAAACAAATACAGTAGCTAACTCAGCAAGGGTTCATACCCCCAACTAGTTTTATACCCCTAACTAGTTTTAATTAAATGCTAATATCTTTTCATAAAACTAAATCCTGAAAAACTATTTATATATCCATACACCTAAGACATAAACCTACAAATTTCATGTATTACACTTTTTCAGAATCAGCCTCTATAATCATCAAAATTGCATCACAACTTTCTACCATTCAAAGACCCTAAACAACATTTATCAAGGTTAAAACAATTATTGATAATCACTCACCAATAATCACCTTTGCTAAGCTTGTTTCTATAATTTTTTTTGGGGTGAAAGAGAGAATAAAAGTTGGCTGAAACTTCTAAAAAGAGACTGAAAAAATGGAAAAAAAAAAAGGAAAGAAGAAGAAGAAGAAGTATTGTAGAAAAATGGATAATCTTTGCCATTTACTCTTTTTCCTTTTTGTCCATTCCCTTTTTTTTCTTCCTTTTGTTTTCTTTTTCTTCTTTTTATTTTATTTTATTTATTTATTTATGAATTTATTTATTTATTTATTTATTATTATTATTATTATTATTACTAATTGCTAGAAAAATACAATATGATTTTTCATTCACTCAATAATACAATTTATTTAAACAAACTATGTCATATTTTTATTAATTCAATCTAGTTATTTTATTCACTTAAATATTAATTTCATGTCATCCTCACTCCTTAGCTAAATTATAAAATGGATACGTGTATCTCGACACAATCTCAAAATACTAGGATACGTAGCTAGTGCGTGTCATGAATTTCTCCCTATGAGAATATATATAGAATGCACATGTTCAAATGAAGCATATGCAAAATACATATGTCCAAATGAATGGCATGTAGAAATACATATGTGGGAAGTCGAGAATGATACAACATGTGAAATAGAAAAGCTCAATTTTGATCCTGTGAAAAAAGGTGAATCTTCAAAGAAAGAAGAAAAACATGATGATCAAAATGAATAACAATAAGAGGAAACTACACATACCTAAAAACTTTCAAGGGAATGGAAATTCATCAGAACCCATCCAAATGAGCAAATCATTGGTGATCTCACCAAAGGTGTAAATACTCGTTATAAACTCTTAGACTCTAATCTTGCCTTTGTTTCTCAAATTGAGCCAAAGACTATTTGTGAGGCATTTAATGATGAAAGTTGGGTGATTGTTATATGAAAGGAACTCAATCAATTTGAAAGAAATAAAGTTTGGACTTCAGTTCAAAGATTTAAGGATTATCCAGTAATAGGTAGTAAGTGGATTTTTTGAAATAAACTAGATGATCAAGGTGAAATAACTAGAAATAAGGTTAGATTGGTTGCCAAAAGATATAACCAAGAGGAAGGCATATATTATGACAAAATATTTACTCAAGTTGCAAGATTAGAAGTAATCAGAATTGTTTTAGCATATGCATATCACATAAATTTTAAACTATTTCAAATAGATGTTAAAAATATTTTTTAAATGGTTTTATTGAAAAAGAAGCATATGTTGAACAACCCCTTGATTTTGAAAATCATGAGTTTCCAAATCATGTTTTTAAACTCACTAAAGCTTCATATAGTTTAAAAAAAACAGCTAAAGATTGGTATGAAAGACTTGGTAAATTTCTTTTAGAAAATGGTTTCTCAAAAGGTCATGTATATATAAATTTTTTCATTAAAAAACATGAGTAAGACACTTTAATTTTTCAAATTTATGTTGATGATATTATTTTTGGGGCTATTAATTAGTTGCTTTGGCAAAAGTTTGCTAAGCTTATGACTAGATAATTTGAAATAAACATAATGGGAGAATTTAAAATTTTCTTTGGTCTTCGAATTAAGTAAAGCAAATGAGACATCTTCATCAACCAGTTCACATACACAAAGAAACTATTAAAGAAATTTGGAATGGAAGAATGTAAGAATTTAAAAATTCCAATGAGCATATCAACTAAATTGGATAAGGATGAGAAGGGTAAGCCTATAAATGAAAAGCTCTATAGAGGTATGATGAGATCACTTTTATATCTAACTGCTTCCAAACCCGATATCATATATTATGTATGCTTGTGTGCTAAGTTTCAATCTAGTCCTAAAGAGTCACACCTAAATGTTGTAAAAAGAATTTTACAATATCTTTATGGAACAATGCATTTAGGTTTATGGTATTGTAGAAACACATAATTTCAAATAACTAGTTTTTCGTATGCTAATTATGCTAGTAGTCTTTTAGATAGAAAAACACTTCTAGAACCTATTACTTTTTAGGTGAATCTTCAATTTTTTTTGTTTAGTAAGAAACAAGTTTTATCAGCCTTATCCACTACCGAAGCAGAATACATAGCAGTTGGTTATTGTTGTACACATGTTCTTTGGATAAAACAATAACTAGAGGATCATAGTCATGTAGTTGATCACATTTCCATCAAATGTGATAACACTAGTGCTATCAATCTTTCAAAAAATCCCATTTAGCATTCTAAAAGTAAACACGTAGATATTAGACATCATTTTATTAGGGATTATGTGCAAAATGGTGTATGTATTGATAGAATTTATTGACACTAATAATCAATTAGCAGATATTTTTACCAAGCCTTTAAATGAAGAAAGATTTTATTTTATAAAAAGGAAAATAGTTATGCTTAATGGAAGCACAATGTTTTTATTCAATTCAATTTAATTTTATCATATTTTATGTGCAAATTCATCTCATGTATTTTTATTTTGTAAAAATAGCATTTTTGCTTTACAACTTGTAAATCGCAATTGCAAATTTATTCTTGCAGATGAAAAAGGTACAATTTTCAGTTTTTTACGGTTAGATGCACTTTGCGCTTGCAACAATATAACTCGTGCTTACAAAATTTGAAACTTTTCACAATCATAACATCTATTGGTCTCGTGCTCGCAAAATCAAGCTGATGCCCGTCGAAATTAAAAATTTCTTTTGACCGATATGTTGGTTCCTTTTCACGGTCGCGAAACCTTCTTCACGGTCATGAAGCTTTTCAAAAATTCAAATTTCACAATCGTTACTTCACTCACTGTCGTGAATCATATGTCAATAAAAATATTTTGAATTTTCACTTGATTTTTAAACTTCTTTTATGGCTCCTACCCATTAGGAATATCCTTTTTCACTATAAATAAGTTACTTTTCACTATTTTAATCACTTTTACATACTCAAATTCATCTTTCATCTTTCTCTCTCTAAAATTCTCTCCTTTTTCCAACATATCTTTAACTTTAACTTACTTTATCATCTTTTATGGCACCCAAACCTGCAACACGTACTTCAAAAGGCAAAGACCCAACAACTTCCTCTCAAGAACAATCTCTTACAAAAGCAAATATCATGAACACATGGATTCAAGAGGAATTAGCCAAATACTATGTCATCACACAAATAAATTAATTGCCAACAAAGTTTTAGATAACAATGATATGGTTGGGTAAAGTTTGTGATGCCCAACATTGAAAGATACGACTTTTTGACTACTAAATGTTTTGCAACATTAGAAGTATAAAAGGCCAACATCGGAGAATTTGGTCTTTACGGCATCAAATTTTCAATGTATGGAAAGAGATATGGCTTAATCATTGCCAAATTGATCAACATCTTTGGTTTCTTTACCTATGGTTTACTTAATGAAACCAATATGACTCTTTCTTATTCTGACTTTTGGAAGTCAATTTTTATTGAGAAAACCCTATACACATGCTAATGCCAAACACAGTAAGTCTTTTCTTTGTTAGCTCTTACATCAAATTATTTGTTTTACCATAAATACTACAAGATATAACAATGGTAAAATCTCCCAAAATGATCTCTTCTATGT
This sequence comes from Triadica sebifera, assembly GCA_023653625.1. Taxonomy (NCBI): domain Eukaryota; kingdom Viridiplantae; phylum Streptophyta; class Magnoliopsida; order Malpighiales; family Euphorbiaceae; genus Triadica; species Triadica sebifera. The sequence goes on from CM042896.1 coordinate 33,453,881, forward strand.
CTTCCCATTGATTCATAAAATGCTAATTGATATGGTACCTCTTTTTATTGATCAACATGTTCATATTACTACTGTTTCTAGAGGAGTTATCTTAATTACTTCTCAAATTTCTCTCATAGCCAAGCATTTCAATCTTATTACCCAAGAGAATAAATAATTTTTGGTGAGTATTATGATAAGAACATCAATCTCACTGACATACCTTATCTCCTCAATTGTAAAACTATTAGAAAGATTGGTGAAAATGCTTATGAGTATGCCTTAGGAGAATAAGGAGCACAAGCCTCTACCAAACAAATCTCAAAGAAAAGAGCAAAACTTACAATTGGAAAAGGCTCCCAAGTTCAAGAAGAAGTAACAACTCAAGTTCTACTTCAACCACAAGTTCCAACTACTTCTCAAATGTATGAATTGCAATTAAAGACATTTGAGATAATGAGACACCTTCATCTTGAATTTCAAGATATCCAAAGCAAGGTGGGTTCGAAAGTTTGCCCCAAGGAATTTTAAAGATAAACTTTAGTTGAGAGAAAGCCATAATAAGAAGATCAAGGACATAAAGAGGAACACCCATAATTTTTATCATATCAAAAATGCTACTCATACATTTTGACCAACACTCCATGCTTCCATTTTTTTTTTTTTTGTGTTTGTGATTATGCATTATATGTTTTTGAATGATATATTTTTAATTCTTATTTATTTTAATAAAAGTTATTTTTTTTATTATCTCTCTTTTTATGGTAATTGCTTTTTCCTTTTAAATCTTGACAAAGGGGGAGAAATCATAAAAGGTATATAACATAAAAATAAAATAAAATTTAGCATAATCATATTTGTATTCTTAAAATAATCATAATAATTGATATTGCTTATTTTCATTACATTTATACTTCTATTGACTTAAAACTTGACATATTTATAATTCAATACCTTAATTTGATTTATTCAAGCTCAATTTCATAATTTTACTATGTTTAATTGTCAAAAAAAAAAGCAAAAATTATTAATCATATGGTAATTAATCTCTATTTTGATCTTGACAATCAAATTAAATATAACTAATATTTTTTATCTAGTGTTGTTTTAGTACTATAAAAAGTTTCAAGCTCATTGGATGTCAAACACTTGGAGAAACTTTGAAGAATTTTTTTATATTGTATAGTTCACGACTGCAAATCAATATTCGCGCCTCCAACATACAGACACCAAGAACTCACAACCACAACTTTAGAATCGCGACCGCAAGACGACAACAAAAACTTTCAAAGAGATTCGTGATGTCATTCGCCCCTATGAGTTTGATCGTGAGAAATCTTTTCACAACCGCAATGATCATTTTGCGATCGCAAAGTTCAAAGTCATGTTATCGTTGATATTAGATCCAATAAGATGCTAACATGTATCATCGGCTTAATTGAAAAAACTGAAGGGATTCTATGCGATCAAAATTCAAGACGACAACATATTTTATGATCGCGAAGTAAATACCACCAAAACACTATTCATTGCAAAGAGGTTCGCAATCTCATACACAACTGCGGACAGTGTTGTGAAAGATGTCCTGTGACTGCAAAGATGTTTTAGCAACTGTAAGATTCAATCGACATTACCTTTATAGAAGCAGCCAACCAAAATCGGCCATGTGCCACAGGAGCTTAAGCTATTCAAAACTTGTGATTGCAAACTAGGAATTGTGACCATGAATTGACCATAGAAAACAAAGTTCAATTTAAATATTTTAAAACATTAGAAATAATTATGGTCACTATTTGTAACAACTAATTAATGAAAAAACTTTATAAATACCTCACCAAATGATAATTGAAAGTAGAACCACTCTCTCTAAGTGGCTATGCTCTTTCAATTCTATTTTCTAACAATTTTTTTATTCAATTGTTATTAAAGTTATTGTGTGAGCCTTCAAAGGACAAAAAATTAGTTTTTTGCATTAGCTAGTTAAAATATAAGAAAAATGAGATTTGATATGATCCGAGAGTAAAACACTTAGTTTGGAATGAGCTAATAAAATTCTAGTATATCTCATTTAGTGAGATAGTAAAAATACTTAGTTGCAATTGTAGAGAAGAGTGTGGTTTGTTAATACCAAAACATCTATAAATCATATGTCTAATCTCTTTTTCTTTATTTATTTTATTTTTAATTTATTTTTCTTTGCAAGAAAATTTTAATTATTTTCCAATTTATCTCTTCTTAGTGATTGTATGAGCAACACCAATAAACTGAGAAAGAAACAAGAATCTGCCAAGTATTTTCAATATACAAACTTGTGCATAGAACTTCATTTCATCATATGTTGCATTGTAAGGAAGGTGATTGAAATTCTCTAGACAACCAAGTCATATTTAATTTAACTCTTTTTAGAGAAATTCTCATGTAGACTGAATCTACCACATTAGCTATAAACTAACCCAATAAAATTAGGATATATCAATTAATTATGCCACATCACATTAATGATTTAAAGATAACCTAGTTGTAAAAGTAAAAGTAAAATTAAAAAAAAAAACAGAGAGCCAAAACAAAAAAAAATCATTTGAAATCTCTTCTTTGTTCCTTCTTCTTCTTAATTTGTATCGCATGAATATAAGTACCTAGATAATTCATCGATCTTAATTTGTTTCAAAGCGATTTGATTTATTTATTTATGTGAGATTGTTTAATTTAACTTTTGGTTGACATATGTTCCAACTTGAATCTGCCATCCATGTTGAAATCCTTAATGGGTCTTGTGTTTGGAATGACGATCTGCAGGTAATATTGGCTTAGGAAGCTTTAAAGACACGAGAGCTTTTTATTAGGTTTGAATGTGATAATAACAAATTTAGGTAAGTTGATATGGGTTTTATTTTTTTTTATTGAAATTGAGTTATTGAAATTTTCCTATTTTTCCCCCCTTTGTTATGCTTTCGATTTCTTTATTACGTTTTAGCTTTCTTTGTTTTGGCTATGTTACTAATGATTGTTTCATATAATGGATTTTTTTTTATTTTTTGCAAGAAATGTCGTCTCTCATCGCACAAGAGAGAAGATGGGTAAATACCATATCCAAGATATTATACTTTTTGCATGAATTGGTATATAACTTGACAAATAGGAATTGATCATGCTGTTTTGCTACAACATTTTGTATTTTATTAGAATTTTCAATGATTAAATTACAAATTTTGCTTTATTTTTTGTTTTAATTTTATAATAAATTGTAAGCATGTTGAGCATTAAATGGTATTAATTTTGTCTTGGAGCAATTGATATACGTGATCTCATGTATGAACCAACTATTTTTGTAGAGGCTTTTGTTGAAAAAGTACAGGCTAATCCTCTTCTTTGTTATTAATTGGAAATTAGAGAGTTTGACAGCACTTTCACTTAAGCCATATAAGCTCATAAATCAATGAGGCAGCATTAGATCCTGCAAGAGTATGGTGCTACCTCACTTTGTTGGTATGCAGAGAAGTGGATTTTCTTTAGTAGTGAAGGATGAGTGTGTTGATTTACGAAACTATCAAAGGGATGTCATTGAAGTAGTGGAAAAGCCTTCTACCTAATGAGAAAGAACTAATTCCTTGTGCATTGTTGTTCATAATGAGCATAAAAATGATGGAGTCAGAGAAAGAATGCTTGACAATGAGAAAAAAAAAAATTTGAGAATGGTTGTAGCAACTATATAAATTGGTAAAAGATAAGGCTGCATATGGAAGGAAATGAAAAGTATAATTATCTATTACCTAGATGATGTAATGAATGTTGTAATTCAATAAAAGTGCACACAGTTTCTTCAAGAATAATATTCAAGACTCTTTTGTAACATTAATTCTTCATAATGTTTTAATAAAGTCTCTTCTTATAGTCATCTTGCAATGATACGTAACATGCAGATAATTAACATTTTAATTGCCATTTTTTTTATATGGACATAGTAATTGCATTATTATTCAACATGACTCTCTTGATATTGCGAGTATATATATATATATAATGACAAATTCTAAAGTGTGCGTGCAAAAGCGAATAATTACCTTATAGCAGTGTGATATGTTTGCTTGTGGCTACTAAATATACACTTTGATGCATTTATGCAAGTTCTTATGGACTTGGAATTGCACAGTATTAATTTTTAAACAAATATGTTTCATAACAAGTTTTTCTTGCATCTACAATTCTTTCAAGAAAGAAATTATCTGATAAAATGAGTAACTCCAAGTACTTTTAAGTTAGGTCCAATATTTTTTGGTACCAATTTATGAACTGTCAAAATTTGAAGTGCTCAAAATACAAAAATCACCGCATTTCCCTGAAATACAAATTAACATCGAATATACAAAATATAAAAATCCCCATAATCCTATGGCTAAAAAACTATCCTTAGGGTACTAAAGCATGAACGTCCAAGTTGAAGTTTCTTTTCCTCTCTGAAGTTGCAGCTGCACTGTGATTAAAAAAAAGAACTAGTCTACTGAGGTGTTTGAGAGTGCAGTGGAGGGCCTGGTAGCAATGGTGGAGGCAAACTAGATTGATTTTGAGACTACAAAAAATACCTGTTAGTTCATTTAAATTCAAATGCATATTATGTATAATGTTAATTCTTCTAAATTCATATGCATACAGGCTAAACATGCCAGAAATATAATCTATCAATTATTATTATTTTACATGTAATTAATGTTAAAAATACTACAAATTATAATTATTTTACACAAAATTTATGTTAAAAATACTACAAATTAATGTCCAATAGAAAAAAAATGTTATATGTAACGCTAAATTACTTGAGATAAATTACTTATGAAATTAGTACCTTTGTAACATAGACGTGAAAGAAACATTCATTGGACGAGGTATACTAGACATATATCCATGGTATGGATAACCATAGTTATGTACCTATATAGAACAACAACATCAATAACCAAAAAATTAAAATTAATAGCACTAATAAGGTAATCCATATCAACACACATAAGAGGTACATATAAAAACCTACATTGGAGTGTAAAGGTTGATTCACAAAACTTGAATATTAATAATGGCCTATTGAATTAGGAGCCACAGGAGTGGTAGATGAAACTACTGGAGAAATTTCTTATACAATAATATATGCATTACCCATATCAAGGGCTGCTCTCGCTACCTTTCCTACAATAATGAACATATAGAAACATTAACGAAAAAGAAAGAAAAATTAAGAAAATAATAAAATTTATATTAGCATTATAATCATAATTATTTATACTCTTGTTTGTTTCTCCTTTTCCTTTTTGTGATGACTTCGTCTTTTTCTTCTCGAAGTGTCCTTTAAATCTTGAATTAGAGACTCCTTTAGTCTTAGCAATAGGAGGATCTAACACAAAATTTCCGTTAGTATCTTTAGTATCAATGCTCTGAGGTTTAGATCTTTTCATATTAGAAATAACTATCTAAAGTTAAATTCTTCAAATAATTCTTGAGTTCTTTATGCCCATTATCAAACACATGCCACAAAAATTTGTCTTGATTCCTCATATTCTTGTCCCATTGTCACAAGATCATATGCATACCGCATCGCTTGATTGCGCCATACAATTTATACTTGGGGCCCATTATTCAATGGAAAAATGCTTTGTAAATATGAATACACCTTTGTTTTTGCTTCCTTAGTCCATCTTTTCAAAATAAATTGCTTGGGAATTTTAGGTGCATTTTTAAACTTCAAGTTAGATAATGAATGAGGACAAAGTAAACCAATAGTCTCAAATTTTTTGCAAGAACAATTTAAATCCATGGTCCATAGATTAAAATGAACAACTCTTACTCTTGAATTTTTTCCCTCCATTATGTAATCATACCTCAGTAGTCATTTTTCACATGTAATCTCTTGAAACTTGACAGCCCCACATCTATCAACATAATATTTTTCAAATAACTTGTACAATTTATGTGTGTAAATATCAGCTGCATGCTTCAAAATATTACTACACTTAATTGCACGTGTAGGAGCTTTTTGGTGGCAATTGAGATCATCTTCTTCTTCTGTTTTCAGCCATCTCTTCACCATTTTCTCAAAAACAATCACAAACTCTATCATCGAAGTAGATTTGTTTGGTAGTCAATTTAAAACATTGTTTGTGCTATCACTTATTTGAGAAGCTTTGATCCCACAATCAAAAATATCTTTATTAAGAGTCATCCACCATTTATGTCTAACTTCCACTACAACAATTGTCACATATAGCCACAATTTCCTTGCTACAACTTGCAAAATTGTAGCTAATTTATTTCATTAGCTACAAAAGCTAACTGATTGTAACTATTTATAATTTTAGTAATTTGCTTAGTCACGAAAATAAATGACATGTAGCAAATACTTCATATTTATTATGATATTTCAACATCGTGGATATACTTAATTATTTAGCTATAAGTTTTTAGCCACATGGGAAAAATTATAACTAATTAATTTAATTAGCTACAAATATCAAAATATCATAGCAATAGCAATTAAACAATCATAGCATTTGTCACATGAACCAATTAGTAACTAAAGTTAATATACAGCTACTATAGTTTTTTACTTGTGGCAAATTGAAACTTTTTAAAATCTAAAGTCATGAATTATAGCATATGTAGCTATAGTTAATGTTATATATTCCGTAGCTAAATAATTACAAAAATAATAGCCGCAATTAAAAAATGAAAATGTGGCTTTTACAATTTTTGATTCATTTAGCTAAATTTTTTTGTTCGATATCTTTTAGAACATTTATTTTGGTTTTTATTAGTTTTTTTCTTCTAAATGGTTAATTTCTAACAATGCCAAAATGAGATTTTAATTTTTTTATTTTTTCTAGTAAACTTCTTGTTTTTCTTGATCTATAGCACCCATTGACGAAAATTTTAGGGGTAATATGTTCATCAACTACAGGTGGAATATTCATTCAGATATCATTTTGTGCATATTAATTTTTTTTTTGTGGATTCTTATAATTTGTTAAAAAATGATCTAAAAATACCTATTTGCTCACCATCATGAGTTGTATATATTTCTTTGTTGCTTAAATTTTCAATAATTGCTTGAGAATACAAGCATTAAAATTTTACATTTATGATGTTAATCCATAAATTGCTTTATCATTTTCCTTGTTTTATTCCTATCATTTGCACCATCGTCAATAGCATCATTCGCCAAAGCGTTTGCCCATAAAAAATTAGTAAAATTACCCAAGATCAAGATGGGGGTCCTCAAGAGCAAGGAGAATTCAATTTCTTTAAAAGTAGTAAATATGTCAATTTGTTCAAACGATCAATAATTTAAGTTTATAATCATTTTTTTCATTGCATGCTCATGGACAATCCCAAAAAAAGATTTATGTATCCATGACAAGATGTATTGTGCCCACTAATACAATCACTAAAATAAAATTGATGATCCTAGTTATCATTTGAAATAGTGTCAAGAAATTGAAACTTCAAATTTAAGAACTTTCTGCTAGAAAACAAAATTTCCAATAGAGAAATCAACAGTTGCTCAAAGAATGACTAACTCATAACTTTTATATAAATGTGAATAGAGACCAAACGTTAATAAACATGATGTAAAGAAGTTTATTTATGTAGTAATAGTTGCACTAACATAAAACAAAACCGATAAAAGAAAATCTCCATAGACCAGCAAAATATCACCACCAGTAGAAAGTGGACAATAGCAACCACATGAACACAAGAATTAGAAGTAGGAAAGAACCAGAGAAGAGAACAACCAACAATCAAAACAGAATAGCGAAATTGACAACTTAAAAAATTATGTGATTGTTGATGAACTAGATGAAACAAGCATCACCAAAGAAATTTTATGATACACCTTGAACTCCTGCAAACAAATAATAAATATATCAAATATATGTGTGTAAAACACCTAAAGTTAAAATAAATAAATAAAGTATTTACATTTGAAAAAAGTAAGAGTACAAGAACAAAGAAAATATGAATAAATAACAAATAATAATATTAGTACCTCATATACTTCATTCCATTCATAGTCTGTCTATATCAGTAAATCTTCATCATTAGTGTCAGGATCAGATTTTATATCCTCTTCATTTAAAATCTCATCAATAGGATTTATATCAACAGTAAACTCATTCATATCCACTCTTTATGAATTTATCAAATCATCATCCTCATTAATAGTTGATAATTCTTGAGAAAAATGAGAAATATTTTGCTGAAAAACTTCTTCACTAGCACGTATCATATCAATCTCAGGCTCATCTTTTGATAAAAAAATCATAAGTATTCTCAGGTTGACTTTTCAAAATAATAAGCCAATTATGATTGTTGCCATCTTTAACATAAAAAAAAAAAAAAACTTGCTCTGCCTGAGATGCAAGTACAAATGGTTCATTAGTTATTAACTTCTGAGAAGTATTAACACTTATAAGACCATGTTTGTTTATTTTGTTCCCCTTTCTAATTTTATCAACATCCCACCAATCACATCTAAACAAAACAATTCTTTTTCCTCTTAAATATTGCAATTCTAGTATTTCAGTAAGGACACCATAATAGTCTACACTCTTAGAACCCATCACTCTTTTCACTAGAGCACCACCATTCTGATTCACCCTTTTTCTTTCAAGTTTCTTTATATGAAACCTAAATCCATTTATGACATACCCCATAAATATTTCAACACCACAAAGACCACTTTGAGCCAATTACAATAACTCCTCACTTACAATAATGTTTCTTTCTTTGTGAAATTGTTTAACCTATGTAATTAAAACAAAAGTAATAATAAATATGCTTTTCTTTTTAGAAATTATATTAAGAAAATTATAAAAAAAGTACTCTATTATACAGCCAATTAGAGAAGTCCATATCATGCATAATATGCTCATATTCATTGTAAAATAAAAAGAAACCAAATAAGAAAATAATTGCATACATATATATTGTATACGAAAGAAAATATCAATTAGAAAGTGTTACCCAAATAATGAACCAAGAAGGAGAGTTGAATTGGATATTAAAAAATTCTTCACTTTTAAGTGCGGAATAAGAAGTTGAATAGAGTAGGGATAAGAAAATATCACACAAGAAATTTATAGAGGTACTCTTCTCCCCAATCTCAATTGGGAGTTTCACTAACACACTAAGTATTACAATGGAGTTTTACAAGCTCACTCCCAACTATGGTGTTTTATCAATGGCTCACACCCAATCTAGAAATCCCTTGTGTTTTAATGGCTCACACAATAAACCAATTACTTGTATTTTATGGGTCACACAAATAACCTTTACAAGTGTTCTACTATTAACCCAATATACCCAAACTCACTTTAGTAGTAGATTACAAAGAGAAACACTTACAAATCTATAATGCTCAGAAATTATGAGCAAATACATTTTTACAAAGAATTAAAGTTTTATTGAAAATAATTAATGAACAAATGGGTATAACAAGATTTTGATTCGAAGTAATTGTTATTCTCTTGTTTTGGATTCATAAATGACTTGCATTTATACTTTCTTAGCGAATTATAGTCATTTGGATGCATTTAATGCAAAACTAGTCGTTACATCAACTCTTAATTTCGCAACTGACATGTTTCTCTTTCCTCATTCACGATCGTGAATACGTGTGTCATGGTCATGAATGTTCTTCCAAGTCGTTGTCCAAGTGGTGATTCTGACCGTGAAGCATTCTGGAAGGAATTGAAGTGTTTGATCACGGGCATGACTTTATTCTTTCACGAACGTGAATATCCTTCCAAGCCATAGTCCAAGTGGTGACTCTAGCCGTGAAACTCTCTAGAGGAATTTGACATGTTATCTCACAGGCATGACTATCTTTCACGGGCGTGACTGATATGATCATTCACGGTTGCTATGATTCTTTATGGCCGTGAATTTTAAATGTTGAATAGTTGGCATTAAGCTACATCACGGGCGTGACATAAACAGTCACAGGCGTGAATATGGTATTTCTTCATTTTTTGACTTTCAAAATTAGTCTTCCATTCTTGCATTATATTTCATTCCCTGTTCAATAAGCTTAGAACACAAGTATTGTTAAATACATTATTGCTATTTTATTTGTTAGCATCAAAATGATGAAAATATCCCTCAAGGTTTAACAATTTCCCCCTTTTGATGGTGACAAATAATCTAGCAATATGTGTTTTTGAGAAGTCTACCCCTCAAAAGATGCTTAAGACAAAAAATAATAGAGTGCAAAAATTGAGGAAATATAGCATGGATTTTTGTTTGCTAGTTTAGGTATATGCAAGGTATATTCAAAGTATATTCAAAGGATATTAAATTGTTTGCTTTTAACTAGTTAAGTATATGAAAAGTATATGCAAGTTATATTCAAAGTATATCAAGTTGTTTGCATTCATGTACTTGCATATTCATTTTATTCATTTATATTGCTAGGTTCTCCCCCTTTTGTCATCAACAAAAAAAACATAAAAGATAAATCATAAAGAAAAAACCAATGCAATTATATTAATACCAAATGTAAAAGTACAAAGTTTGTAAAAGTAAATTAAAATCCTACATTTACAATACTAGAAACTAGTAAACAAAATGAAATAAAAACTAAAGCTCTAGCTAGACTTAGAGTCGGACAACCCATCTATAAGGCGTGCTACTTCCGCCTCAAGGTTATCCATGCAAGACTCCATGAAATCTTTGAGGTTTTCCAACCTTTCATCGATCGAAGCCTATAGTTGGTCAAAGCGAGGTGCTAAAAGATCAGTCACCTGCTGAGCCATGTTCAGTATAGAGGCCGAGGATTGACCAACCTCCTTCTCAACTCTAGGGTCACCGTCTCGACTCAAACTCTTTTTCTTTGCTGGATTTCTTAGAGGCCAGCTTTGAAGTCATCTGAATCCTCGTCTTCCCAAGTAATTTCACCAAATGGAGTGGTGAAGTAGTAGTAGATGTTATTCTCATAAATTATGCGAACCGCTACTCCCATTTTGATAAAAGACTCGATGTCTAGCCAGTCTCTAGGATGTGCTAGTATGAGGTTGAAGTTGTGCTCTTCTAGCTTCAGATATCCAAGCTTGATATCAAAGTGAGTCATGTACCCACCAATCAAGATATCTCCTGATGGCTTCGTTGCAATTGACAGTAGATGGTTTGCAAACCATCGAGATAGGGCCACTGTTAAACCTATTTAGGCTATCTTTAGGAAAAAGAGCTCGGACTTACGAATTGCACCATTGTTATCCCCTCTTGCAAAGATGCTATAGATCAGAAACCTATGTAAGTATTTATGCACTGGAGATCGAATGTGGGTGCTTTTCGTCTTCTTAATGTTCCAGCTACAATCTTATCCAAAATGAGTCCATGCTGGATTGACATAGAACTCCACCTCACTCTTATTGAGGATACCATCTGAGACAAGATTGAAGATGTCACCAAACTCCACTGTTATGAGAGTGTTCGGGTGCTTGCAGAGTTGAAATTTTACTATACCGATGGGAGAAACTTGCAGGGTGCTAAGGAACTCGAAAGTTGATTCCCTTAGCATCGGTTAATGGATATCTACAAACTCCTTTAGATGACAAGCTTATAGTTGTTCCGTCATGCTTGTCTCAAGACTGAGGGTCATGACAGCATGCCATTCGAAGGATCAAGAAGAAAGTAATGGTCTCTTCTTAAGAACCGCATACCTCGGATGATAATGCTCCAGAATGATGTTGAGAAGGTAGTTCGTGTACCTTCTTAGAGCATGAGATTTCCTTCTTATGCCTTTTGAGGAGCCAGGTTCCATTTTTAAATTGAGAATGATTTTTGAAGAGAAAATTTTTGATAAGGATTTTGAAGAATACCTTGTGATTTTTTATGAAAGAAAGTGTTTTTGAAGGTATTTATAGATGGAAAAGGCTACTAGGGGGCCGAAATTTGTGAGAGGTGTTGAATGTGATGATAAATGAGAGAATTTGTAAAGTTAGAAATGAGAGAAAAATGGTAGAAAATATTTTATAGCCGATATCATCACAGTCGTGAATGCTAAGTCACGGGCGTGAAATGTCATGTTCACATTTTGCTAAAGAGGCGTTCTACCCAAGATGAAGAATATAAAATGATTCACGGTCGTGATATTTAATAGTCACGAGAGTGAATAGTGAATTTTCACGATGGTGACAAAATGAGTCACGGTCGTGAAATACAATCTTCACTACTTGTGACCGTAAGACAAAGCATGAAACAAAGCGTGAACGCTTCTGTAATTATTTGGTGGTAATGTTCACAGTCGTGAAGAAGTGTCACGGTCGTGAACAAAGAATTTCACGGGAGTGACAGAAAAGGTTATGGGCGTGAAACATAGTCTTCACTACCTTCAACCGTGAAGCATCTCGTGAAGCAAGGCGTGAAAGCTACTGGAGCTTTGGCGAATATGATCACGACCGTGAATATATGTCACGGGCATGAATTGCCTAAAATTCTCATTAAATAAAACTAAGTCTAAAACAAGACTAAAGGATTTCTAAGGTGCTTTTATCCTTTATAACATATTTTTCATCAAGTTTTGCCACTTTATACCTTAAAAGATGAGACAATAACACAAGATAGAAATTAACATTCAAGATTCGACAAATTTGACAATCATAAAGTTAATCCATCAATCATACCAAGCTCTCTTCTTATGAAATTAAATCTTTCTTCATTTATAGACTTAGTGAAAATATCTGCCAATTGATTGTCTATATTGATAAATTCCAATAAAACATCTCCATATTGAACATGATCTCTAAGAAAATGATGTCTTATGTCAATATGCTTACTTCTAGAGTGTTGAATGAGATTCTTAGATAGGTTTATAGCACTTGTATTGTCATATCTAATAGGTATATGGTCCAAACTATGACCATAATCCTTATGTTGTTGTTTCATCCAAAGGATTTGAGTACAACAACATCCTGTTGTCACATACTCTGCTACAGCGGTAGAAAGAGCAACTGAAACTTGTTTCTTGCTAAACCAAGAAACTAAGCATTCACCAATAAAGTGATAAGTGCCTAAAGTACTCTTTCTATCCAAGAGTCTTCCAATGTAATCAGCATCTGAATATCCTATGATATGAAATGATGAATTTCTAGGATACCATAAGCCTAGATGCAATGAGCTATGTAAATATTTTAAAATTATTTTCACAGCAGTCAAATGTGATTCTTTAGGACATGATTGAAAGCAAGCACATAAGCATACACCATACATTATATTGGGTCTAAAGGCAGTAAGATTTAAGAGTGATCCGTTCATACCTCTATAGAGCTTTTCATTAATGCTCTTACCCTTTTCATCTTTGTCCAATTTTGTTGATGTGCTCATTGGAGTCTTGGCATTTTTGCATCATTCCTTTCCAAATTTCTAGATTAAGTCTTTGGCATATTTGGATTGGTTGATGAATATGCCCTCATTGCTTTGTTTTATTTGTAGATCGAGGAAGAACTTGAGCTCACCCACCATGCTCATTTCAATTTTTCTAGTCATACACTTAGCAAATTTTTGGCAAAGCAATTCATTAGTAGACCCAAATATGATGTCATCAATATAAATTTGAACAATTAGAATAGCATGCTTATCCTTTTTAATAAATAAAGTAGTGTCAACATTTTCCTTTGAAAAATTATTTTCTAAAAGAAAAGAACTTAGTCTTTCATACCAAGCTCTTGGGGCTTGTTTCAATCCATATAAAGCTTTTGAAAGTTTAAATATATGGTTAGGCAAATTATGGCTTTCACAACCTGGTGGTTGTTTTACATAAACTTCTTCTTCTATAAAACCATTTAATAAAGCACATTTGAAAGAGTTTAAAATTCATATGGCATGCATATGCTAAAAGTATTCTTATGGCTTATAATCTAGCTACCGGAGCATAAGTCTCATCATAATCTATTCTTTTTTCTTGATTATATCCCTTTGCAACTAACCTAGCCTTATTCGTAGTTATTGAACCTTGTTCATCTAGTTTATTTCTAAATACCCATTTACTTCCAATGATTTGATGCTCCTTGGGGCTAGGAACTAAGGTCCATACCTTACTTCTCTTAAATTGGTTGAGTTCCTCTTACATAGTAATCACCCAACTTTCATCATTAAGAGCCTCATCAATATTTTTAGGCTCAATTTGAAAGACAAAGGCAAGATTAGAATCTAAAGGTTTGAGAAGGGATCTAGTACTTACTCCCTTTGTAGGATCACCAATGATTTGCTCCATAGGGTGATCTTTTGTCAATCTCCATTCCTTTAGGAGCTCTTGCTTGTTTTCCTCTTGAGCTGGAGGTAGAGAGTTATCTTTATGTGAATTTTCTTGATCATTTTCTTCTTTTTCATTTTCAAGATCAAGTTTTTCCATTGTACTTACAACATCATCAAAAACACTACCTTTCACAAGATCAAGCTTGCTAGATTCATCAAAAACAACATGCATAGATTCTTCAACAGCTAATGACTTTTTATTAAAGACTCTATAAGCTTTGCTAGTGGTGGAGTATCCTAAAGATATACCCTCATCAGATTGAGAGGCAAAATTTCCAAGGTTGTCCTTGGTATTCAATATGAAACACTTGCATCCAAATACTCTAAAGTATGATATCATGTGTTTTCTTCCATTCCATAGCTCAAAAGAAGTTTCGTTTAAAAGTGGTCTTTTGAAAACTCAATTTGAAATATAACATGTAGTATTTGTGGCTTCAACCCAAAAGTAGGTTGGTAATCCATACTCATTGAGCATTGTTCAAGCCATTTCAATTAAAGTTCGATTTTTCTTTTCAACCACCCCATTTTGTTGAGGTGTCCGAGGAGATGAAAAATTTTGTGAAATGCCATGATTTAGACAAAAATTTTCAAAGTTTTCATTTCAAATTCTTCGCCATGATCACTTCTTATTTTTGAAATTCAATATCCTTTTTCATTTTGAACTCTCTTAGCAAAGTTTTTAAAAGATTCAAAAGCATCACTCTTTTGAGCTAAGAAAATTACCCAAATGAATCTAGAGTAGTTATCCATAATGACAAAGGCATAGTGTTTACCTCCTAAGCTTGCAACTCTAGTAGGTCCAAAAAGATCTAGATGCAAAAGTTGTAGAGGTTTTGAGGTACTTACAATGTTTTTGGATTTGAATGATGACTTGTGTTGTTTTCCTCTTTAGCAAGGTTCGCATGTTTTGTCTTTTTCAAATTTGAATTTTGGTAGTCCCTTTACCAGCTCTCCTTTGCTGAGGCTTTGAATTAAATTCATGCTTGTATGACCAAGCCTTCTATGCCACAACCAAGATTCATCACTAGTAGTTACAAGACACTTAGAGGAAAGGTTAGATATTTTATGTAAGTCTATTATGTAGGTATTGACATCTCTACTTCTTTTAAATATCTTTTGGCCATTAATAAAGGTTACAAGACATTCATTAGAAGTAAAGTTTACTTGGTTTCCCTTATCACATAATTGACTTGCACTTAGCAAGTTATGTTTCAAACCATCAAGTAAGACATCTTCAATGAAAGTAGTACCATTAATACCAATAGAGCCAATGTCAATTACCTTACCCTTAGCATTATTTCCAAAGGTTATTTTACCTCCATCAATACTTTTGATGTCATTGAATAGTTCTGTCTCAGGTCATATGCCTTGAGCATCCACTATCTACTAGCCAAGCATTTTTATTTATTGTAGACTTGAGGTATACCTATAAAACAATTCAAGTATTGTTTTTAGGTACCCAAATGAGCTTGGGCCCTTAGGGGTTAGCACATGAAGGTTCCCAATCAGCCTTCCTTATCCAGCAATATTTATTGATATGACCAAATTTTATACAATAATTATATTGTTTAACTCTAAATATGCTTTTTGGTCTTACCATGCTTTTAACTACCATTTTCCTATTAGGTAGAGTTTGTGAGCAGTGGCATGCACATGCATGATGACTTAGTGCTTTCCTAGGTGCATTCTTCTTATACATAAAGCATGATTGGTCTTTTGAGGTTTTCTTCTTAGGCTTATCGACCCTTGATCATTCCTTTTATGTATAGAAGGTTTAGTGTATGTTGTGCACTTAGCCCTTGGGGTTGTTACTTCTAATATGGAGATGTGGGGTTGACTTGACTTAACAAAAGTGGTCTTGTGAGATGAATATGATGTTCCCTTAAATCTTAGACCATGTCTTATTAAAGGTGGTCTTTGAGACACAATGAGAGTATTTAAACTCTCCTTGCCCTTGTGAAATTTTGAAATGGAGTTTCTAAGTTCCTCAACTTCATTTTTCAAAACATTGTTCTCTTTAAGCAAGGATTTAGTTAAGGGTCTTGAGGAGTACTCATCTAATGATTTTTGAAGAGATTCATTAAAATATTTAAGCTCAAGATTCTCCTTTTCTAAAACTTTCATTTTGTTTTTTGTATTGAATTTACATCTATATTTTTCTAGTTCTAGATTCAATACCTCTATTAAACTTTGCTCATCATCATCTTCACTATCACTATCATTATTAAACGAGTATGAGTAAAGTGATCCTACCTTATCTGAGACATGATCCTCTATAGCCATGAAGCATTCATTTTCATCTTTTTCACTTGAAGAGCTTTCGTCATCCCATGTGGCTTTGTGACCTTTTTCCCCATTGTCTTTTTGGTATTTGCTCTTATGTTTCTTGAGCCTTGGATATTCTCGTTTAATATGTCACTTCTTCCCACACATAGCACTTTACCTCCTCTTTATTCCTTTGAGAGTCATTTGATGAGTGTTTGAGATTTCTTTGCTTTAATTTTCGAGAGTTGTCCATTCTCTTTTCAATTACTTTTTTCAATCTTCTCGAGAGCATTGCTATGTCCTCATTTGCATCATCACTCTTTTTTTCATCATCTTTAACTTCTTCTTGAGATTTTAAAGTAGAGGCTCTTAATGCTAGAGGCTTTGTTGTTTCTGGCTCGGCTTCAAGCTCTCTATCTCTTTTTACTGTCATTTCATATGTTAGAAGTTTGCCAATAAGCACATCGGTATTCATGATGCTCATGTCTTCATTGGCTTCTTCTATACCAGCAACTCTTGAACCATAATCTTTGAGAGGAAGACTTCTCAGAATTTTGTTGTTTACATCTTCCAAGCTCAAGTGTTTCTCAAGCTTTTTCATGCCATTTATGATGGCTAGAAGATGGTTTGTCATATCGGTGATTGACTCATTGGATTTCATCTTGAAGAGTTCGTACTCTGAAGTGAGAAGTTGAATCTTCTTATATTTAACTTGCTTTGTTCCTTCATGATAATTTTCCAATGTTTTCCACATACTATATGTGGTTGGGCAGTGTTGTATTCTGCCACATTCTTCAATGGATAGTGAGCTTGAAAGAATTGTCATTGCCTTTTTGTTTTTAAAATTTGCTCTTTGTTAAGGCTCTGTCCAATCATCTCTTGACATGATTTCTTCTTCATCAATAACTCTTCTTCTGGTTGATGGTGTCCATTCTTTTCTAACGCTATCCCAGACTTCAATTCCCTCACTATCGAGATATGTCTTTATCCGGAATTTCCAATGAGCATAATTTACTCCATCAAAGTAAGGCTTGAGACTTTGGAATGCTTCATTGGCTATTTCTTGATCTTTGCTAGCACTTTTTAGGCTTCGATGCTAGACTAAGCTCTGATACCAATTGTTACCCAAATAATGAACCAAGAAGAGGGGTTGAATTGGATATTAAAAAATTCTTAACTTTTAAGTGCGGAATAAAAAGTTAAATATAGTAGGGATAGGAAGATATCACACAAGAAATTTATAGAGGTTCGAGTATTAACAAACCCTACTCCTCTCCCCAATCTCAATTGGGAGTTTCACTAACACATTAAGTGTTACAATGGAATTTTACAAGCTTACTCCTAACTATGGTGTTTCTATCAATGGTTCACACCCAACCCAAAAATCCCTTGTGTTTTAATGGCTCACACAATAAACCAATTCCTTATGTTTATGGCTCACACAAATAACTCTTAAAAGTGTTCTACTCTTAACCCAATATACTCAAACTCACTTGAGTAATATATTACAAAGAGAAATACTCACAAATCTATAATGTTCAAAAATTATGAGCAAATAGATTTTTACGGAGAATTAAAGTTTTGTTGAAAATAATTAATGCACAAATGGGTATAACAAGATTTTGATTCGAAATAATTGTTATTCTCTTATTCTGGATTCATAAATGACTTGCATTTATACTTCCTTAGCAAATTATAGTTGTTTGGATGTATTTAATACAAAAATAGTCGTTGCACTAACTCTTAATTTTGTGTCTGACATGTTTCTCTTTCCTCATTCACGGTTGTTAATGTTCTTCCAAGCTGTGGTCCAGGTGGTGACTCTGACCATGAAGCATTTTGGAAGGAATTGAAGTGTTTGATCACGGGCATGACTTTATTCTTTCACGAGCGTGAATATCCTTCCAAGCCATAGTCCAAGTAATGACTCTAGCCGTGAAGCTCTCTAGAGGAATTTGACATGTTATCTCACAGGCATGACTATCTTTCACAGGCGTGACTGATATGATCATTCACGATTGCTATGATTCTTCATGGCCGTGAACTTTAAATGTTGAATAGTTGGTGCTAAGCTACATCACGGGCATGACATAAACAGTCACAGGCGTGAATATACTATTTCTTCATTTTTTGACTTTCGAAGTTAGTCTTCCATTCTTGCATCATATTCCATACAATGTTCAATAAACTTAGAACACAAGTATTGTTAAATACATTATTGCTATTTTATTTGTTAGCATCAAAATGATGAAAATACCCATCAAGATTCAATAGAGAGAATAAAATAACATACTTCAAAAATGGTTGAATGTTTTTACAATTTTTTAAGACATAATCATGAGTTTTCTTTATTTATGTATCCTCTAAAGACTTCGATTTATCCTTTGTTAAAAGATAACCAATTTGAACAAATACAGATAACCTTCTTCTAAAGTGTTGCAATCTCCTTCACAATTTCTTTTTGGTTGGTTAAATTTTGTTTCAATACCATGCAAGTACCTTGAACAAAAGATTAGACTTTCTTCCACAATATACCATTTAGCAATAAGGCCGACTTTTATTACGAACATAACATTTTAATTTGTGTAAAAACCAAAATGTATAACTTCTAATTAGTTATTTTTGCAACATTAAAATTAAAAAAATTCTAATATAAAAAAAATTAAATAGAGGATACCTATAACTAAAACATGAATTTATGTTTATATTACCTTTCAATCGAATACATCCATCGATATTGTATAGGACTAGCAAATTTGGCTTCTATTGCAAGGTGAATTGTCAAGTGCACCATAACATCAAAAAAGAAGGTGAAAATATCTTTTCCAACTTGGATAATGTAATTGGAATTTGTGATTCAAGTCACTGTAACTCATCCACCTTTAACACTTCAGAGCACAACTCTTTATAAAATATACTCAACTTCATAAATGCATCATACACATTGGAGGTACTATCCCACAAATGGCAAAAGGAAGAATGTGTTCTAAAAGAATATGACAATCATAACTCTTAAGTCCATATATCTTCATTTCTTTCAAATTCACACATCAAGAGATATTTGAAGAAAAACGATCTGGAACTTTTAAATCTTTCAAGAACTTACATATTTTGTTTTTTTTTCTTCATTAGATAAACTAAAACATGTAGCTAGATAATACCACTTTCCATCTTTTTGATATGGATGCAGTTCTCTCCTAATTCCCATTTCTTTCAAATCATGACGTGCATTCAAACCATCTTTTGTTTTCCCCTTTATGTCTAATACAGTGCTAAAAATATTTTCATATATGTTTTTCTCAATATACATGATGTCAAAATCATGATGTAAAATAATTTTTTTTCCAATAAGGTAGCTCAAAAAATGTTTTTTTTTTGTCCAATTAAGACCATCTTTATTTTTACCACCTTTTGACTTTTTTACAAATTTTCCAAATACATGGTTGAAGCTTACAAAGTTGATTTAAGACATCATCACCAAATAGTGTATAGGGTGGAAGACCTTTTTCAATTGTTCCATCAAAAGTATTTCTATTAACACGCCACTTATGCTTTTTATGCAAAAATTGACGAGCATGCATATAACAAAATTTTTTACTATACTTGAGTTGAAAAGAAGGAGTTTCCTTATTACATAAAGGACAAGATAACGTACCTTTTGTGCTCCATCCTAACAAGTAAGCATATGCAGGAAAATCGCTTATGGCCCATGGAACTACAACATGCATACAAAAGTCTTTTTGCTTTGAAGCATCATAAGTATGAATTCCATTATACCATAAATCTTTTAACTCATCTATCAAAGGTTGCAAATACACATCAATATCATTTACAGGAGCTTTAGGCCCAGGTATCAGCAAAGTCAACATGCAATAAGGTTGCTTCATACACATCCATGGTGGTAAGTTATATACTGTTACAATCACAGGGCAAGTACTATGTGAAACACTCATATTACCAAATGGATTGATTCCATCAGTGGATAATCCAAGTCTAACATTTCGAGGATATACAGCAAATCCTAGATTAGACTCATCGAAGGATTTCCAAACAAAAGAGTCTGTCAGATGCCTAAAAATTCCATATTTAGGACATTGGTCATGATGCCACCTCTTGTCAACAGTTGTCTTAGATGACATAAATAACCTTTATAGTCTTGGTTTTAATGGAAAGTAACGCAAGACCTTTTTAGGAACTTTTTTACTACCTTTTCACTATTATTTGATTGCCATCTAGACTCTCCACATTTCAAGAAACTATCAAGATGAGCATTATTTTTCCAAAACAACATGCAATCATTAACACAAGCATATATTTTCTCATAGGTAAGACCCAAATCACAAATTATTTTCCTTGCTTTATAAAAAGTTTTAAGTAAAGTTTCACCATCAGGAAGGGCTTGTTTAAAGAGTTGCATCAAACCATTAGTTGCTTCATAACTCATTCCATAAAGAGACTTAAGTTGAAGGAACTTTACAATAAAAGACAACTTAGTAAAGTTCTGACAATCATGATAAAGGTTTTGTTGGGCATCCTCTAATAGCTTCAAAAATTTAGAAGTTTCTTTATTGAGACTAGGAAGCTTACATGGATTTTCATCTAAAATAAGTGATTCGGCTGGAATATTATACTCATCATGCTCTTGCTAGAAAACATCTTGCATAATAGCATCCATTACTTCATGTCCAGCTGCATTATGGATCATGCCAAATGTATCATCACATCATTCAACTTGTACTTTGTCATTAACATTGTCAAAGGTAGACTCTCCATGATATAACCAACAAGTGTAGCTTTTGACTATTCCATATACCATAAGATGTTCTTTAACCTCATCTCGAGCCTGTAGCAAGGCATTGTTACACTTAATATAAGGACAGGCTATGACACCTCCCAGTCTTGTGTTATGAAATGCAAAGTCAAGAAAATCATTTACCCCTTTCTCATACTCATCACTGGTTCGATTACAAGTCATCAATCATTTATCCATTATAAAATTTGTTACAATCAACAATAAATATTAATTTGATTAAAATTTAGAAATACAAGTGAACGATACCAGAATTATATAATACACAATAAAAAGTTTCTAAAAAAATAAAAGTAGCAATATGATCAACTAATCAAACTTGAGGGCAAAAAATAAAATAAAAGAATATGAAAAGAAAAAACACTGACCAAATATTTAGAAGATTATAATATCCCTTCTACCTCTCTTATTATTTCTTCAAAATCTAATAGCAAAAGAATTTATTATAATAACAGATAAGGAATAGTTATTGAAAGTAGTAGATTTAACTGCATAAAGCATTTTTTTCAAAAGTGTACTATAATAGTTGTTGCATAAAGCAATGTATAAAGAATAAAGTAACTCAAAGCAAACTATTGTATCTATATCATTTGAGAAAAAATAAATGAATCAATGCATCCAAATTCAAATAAGCATTTATCTAATAAGAAATCACTACTAAGCTAACAATTAAATCCAGACTAAAGTCATTTCACATCTGTAATTTTGATATTTATGGAATTTCTTCATGCTAATATTTTTATTTCTACTAAGATTTAAATGATTTATAATAAATTTAATCTAACTAAATTAAAGGATGATAGTAAAAAGGTGGTTCATCGGTAGCACTTTGAAAGCTTCATCCCTCCCCTGTTTTAATTCTCAATGGACCTCTCAAAGCGCTATGCAAACTCAAATACTGCATCTTTAAAACTCGCAATAGCTTCCATATTCTTCACATCTTTCATCTCTCTATATCCTTTTTCTTCATTGCATCTCTATAAAAAAAATGCAATCCTCCTTCTTCATTCATCACTTTAACCATTCATCACATTAAATCAAACCTATACCTCATTAATTCAATTAAAACTAGAATTTCAAATTTTAATCAAAAATAGATTATTATATTTAAAAATTCATTAAAAATATTTCAGAGCTTATTTGAGGTAGAACTAAGAATTACATTTACTCAAAGTGATCCAGAGAATATGAAAAAAAAATATCAAACATGTGATTTAAGGGGGGAAAAATTACTTACTTTCTCCAAAAAAGATTCCTAGATCTTTCTTATCGTTCGCCTCAAATGTGGTTAGTGGATCGGGGAAGTGCAAATGGGATAAATCAATCTTGCAGCATGAAGTAAACCAAAAAAAAATGGCTTCTCAGTTGGTGTGCATGAACTGGCTTTCTATATGGAAATGGAGAAAGACCCAACCATATAGCCTTGAGAAAAGGAGTTCTTCCAAATAAACAAAAAAATGCATAAAAAATATAGCAACAAAACAGAAAGTGGTGTTGTCATTTTAATGAAAATCCTTGCATATATAGCACCAAATGGAAAGTGACACTATCGTTTGATGAAAATACTTGGTAGATTTTGAAAAATTAAGACAGAAGAAAAGACTCCCACAATGCCTACATGAATAGTTTAAAATATAATAAATTTGAATATAATTTACTTATAAATTTTAATTTTGTACTCTCTCTATTACACATGCACTTGAATTAAGTCAATTGATACATTATTAGACTTAAATTCAATCATATTCAAAAATTTGAAGTTCGAAAACTTGACTTGAAGTATATTGAATCTCATTTATTAATGTCGAACTTGACTTAATGGTGATATACTTGGCATACTTGAGATCGACTTGACTCAATCACTATGTAAAAAGAATAAAATAAAATTAAAACTCACTCGAACATCATGTTTTAAGATCAAACTTGGCTCAACCATACACTCAACTTCATTTTAGTGTGACTCTACTAATATGTAAAGAGTAAAATATTAAAAATAACAAAAAATAAATTAAGCTCACGATCTCGTTAAGCTGAATAATATAAATCTCAAGCTTGACTTATTAAGCTATACAAGTAGCTCGATATCGAATTATTTGAACATCAAGTCAATCTCAAGTATTTTTAAGACGATTCCGGATACGTTTTCAATTATGTTATCATATGTACTAAAATTTGTAGTCAACTCTCAAGGTAAATAAAGTTCAACTCACAAGACTCATGAAGTGAGTCATTAATATACTCATGAGCTAATTCATAAATATTAATGAATTTCTACTAATATATATGTATATATATTGTAAATTATAATTTATGTTTATTGAGCTTGTTTAGACTTAATTAATTTTTTTGAGCTCACAAAATATGAATAAATATTAAAATTTCAGACTAATTAAATATTAAGTTCTTCGATTTATTAGTCATAATTGTTGAGATATATCACTTTGACTAGTTAAAAATTCTTGCTCTTTATTTTTATTTGTTTTATATTATATTTTCTTTATTGAATTTACTCTTTTCTATTTTATTTTGATATCGTATATGGAAAGATATTTGAGTTACAAAGATTTCCATTAAAAAATTATATGTGGATCTAAAAATTGCGACTCAGTTGACAACACAAATTTATACAAAAAAAATAACATGTGAACTTATGATATATATTTTACAGCTGAGGTAGAGGTGTATATATTTTGCATTTCAAATTACATTAAGTTATAATATAATTTTTATTACAATCATTTTATATTTTTTTTTTGAAAGATATGTAATCTTTTTCATCTTTTGTTTTATTTGTACTATTTATTGCATGACTATAATGATCATAGCTATTTGAAATTACTTACTTATTTTGATCTAAAAATTAATTTTAGTCAAAAATGAAACTGAAGTTGATATTTATATGATATTTTAGGCTATCTTCACAAAAAGATTGAATTAAAAAAATTAAATTTCCATGTATATCATCAAATTCACTGTCTTGACGTTGGTGATAATACAATAGACGACAAGGTTCAATTCTGAAATTCCTTGCTATATAAAATTATGGTTTCATGTTGTTAGGCAGATAATTTATAAAATTAATTAGATTATATTTTGTATTTCTGAAGTCATCCAATACATTATTGGACTTTATCAAACCATTCAGATATTTCCAAATTAATTAATGGTTGATTTGTCGGGGTTAATCGTATAGTACAAATTATTTTATAATAAATTATTTTAAATAAAAAAATCAATTTTAATTTCCTTCTATTTATCCAAAATTTCTAAGTTTGATTTCCTTCTATTTATCCATAATTTTTTTAACTAATGATATTTATCCATAGTTAACATCAAATTATTATTCTAATATAGATAGACATTTGACATCAATTAACTTAATTCTCTAACTAAAATTAAAAGTATTTCAACATCAACATTAGTTACTCTAAACTCAATTTTTTATTAGATATATATTGTCTCCTCCATCCCATATAGAACCTTAATATATATATATATATATATATATATATATATATATATATATATATATATATATATATATATATATATATATATATATATATATATATATATATATATTTGGGAGGGAAATCAAAAAGGAAAAAAAAGCATGATTTCCTCCAATTTTCAATATCCCACTAAAACCTCTATCTCTTTTAACATGGGTTAATCTCTAAATTCTTTTAACAACCTAAAAAATTATCTTTACAGTCTTCTTTAAATTTGATACATTAATTGCTCAATCTCCTTCTTCATTGAAAGTCGGTTAAGGTATGTTAATTGATCTTATTTCTATAGATTTTCTTAATTTCTATGAACTCAATCAATATTTTTGCTATTGATGTTATTGTCTTTTTTTTTAATTTGTTTTTTATAATACCTAATGCAATTGTCATACTTTTTAATTGATTTATAGCATAAAATCTAAAACCATATATGGAAATAAATAAAAAAAACTTGATACTCAGATCTAAGCCCAATTAAAATAGCCACCTGAAACTTGTTGAGAGAAGATTTAAGAATGAAACTTGATGTCAACAGAATATATAACTTAACAAATTAATTGTTAATGTTAGAGGAAGAATAAATGACAATGGTACATCGATCCAGGAATCCTATTTAAAAAAGTTCAACTAATAGAAAATATTTTTTATGAAATTTCCAATGAGGAATCTTGGCTGGGAGAATCCAACACATCATATAAAAATTAAAATTTAAGGACTTAATTTATTTCAAGTCCAATATAAAATTATTGACATGCACTTATTAATTCATATAAAAATTAAAAGCATTTGCATGCATTTTTTTTGTCTTTATCAAGGTGGCTTTATTATTTACATGCACTAGTAAAAACAGAACATCGATATCACATTTAAAAAAAACCTTGAAATTATTTTATCCATTTACAAATTAGAAGGCAATACCTTAAGTGTATTGTTTTTTAATTTATTGAAAAGCACATGTTCTTAAAATGTTAAAACCTATTGGAGTGCATATAATAATATTATTATTATTGTATTTTTACAGGATTTTTAAACTTGCTCGTTTATAAAGATTCTTCGTCTCTATTAATGATAAATTTTTTAGGAATCGAATGTTTTATCACTTTGTTTCCACTTTGATTTTGTTTGTTTGATTTTAGTACTATAGGTTTAGGACGAATAAAAGAAAAAGAAAAAAATATAAATAGCAACAAGGAGAACAATGTTACAAAAGAAGCTTCACTTGAAGTAAGTCCTCATTCACATCCATATGAATCTCAGCTCACAAATAGCTTACTCTTTCACAATTCTAATCTATTTTAATTAAATGTTACAATTTAATTAAAATTTTTTGACATAGCTTTTATATTTTAATTTTCATTATTATATTATAGCACTCATTAGTTCTGTTAGTTGCAGGAGCAATTACAGACAATTTGAATATGAAAACTTTTAGGTGTCATTATGGAAGTTATTTTACATTTTCACATGGTAGAATGTATGAAAATGGAAAAGTAAAAGTGGAAAATATTGACATTGACTATGTGTCATATTTTGATGTGTTGCCACTTTAAAAAAAGAATGTGGATTTGACATTATAAGGGGTGACAAATTTTATTATCTAAATCCATCAAGTACTAATAGCTTCAAACAATGTGAAGAGAAAGACAAGAGGACCTACACATTGCATGAGACTTATTGCATTAAAGAGTGGACAAAAGCTTCCAGTAGAATTCGATGAGGATCATCAACCTGTTGGTGATAACCACAGATTTTGTTTGGTTCTTAGGACAAACTTTTTGCAATAGATCATATTGCCCTTTGCAAGTCAAGCAATGGAAAGATATTGCACAAGATTTTACTGAGTATATATGGAACATTGTGTTGGTAAGTGAAAAAATAAAAAATAAAAAAAATGAAATTTAGTTTTTTAGTTTATTTATATTATCCTTATTTTTCTTGCAATTTACCTATACACACTTGTTTTGAATATTCTAACATGTCTACTACATTATCCAAACCTTAGAAAAAAAGAACAAAGAAACTTTACAAAATGTGTAGAGACCTGTTACAAACTGAAATTTTTGATGAATTGTGCTCTTCTTATTTTGTATGTGATGGAATAGTTCAGTTATTGCAGTTTGTTTTTCTTTTAACAAATTTACTTCCTTCAATAAGAATGTACTTTTCCTTTTTTGCTATTAGTTTGTTAAGTCTTGAATTATGTTATTAGTTCAATACTCTTTTTCTAATCTCTAATTTAGGTACATAGATTTCAATTTAGTGTTATAATTTTTTATTATATGATTTTTAAATTGCAAATTGAAGTTAAAAATATTTTAAGTAAGTTGCAAGACCATAAGTTTAATTAATTTTAAGCTCTTTCACCGACTTATGACCTACATGAGAACATGTTATCATGGAATTCTACTTGCTTTTGTCATACTTGTCTGTTTTGCCTATGAAAAAATAAGAACAATCAAACTAGACATGCACACTAGTGGATTAGCTAGCTAGATTTTTAATGGTTTCTTCTGCTTGTGAATTTCACTAAGTTACACCAAATTAATTCTAGTTTGGTTAATTTTATCAGCTTAATTTTGTTTTCTTCTCTATAAATTATCTTTTTGGTAATTATATTTGATTTGAAGTTGAGTGGAAAAATCAGTCTTAACAGTTGATAATTTTATAATGTTGGCTTTTGATGTATATCATGATCAAGTTAAATATTGATGTCATTATTCCAGTTTTGGTGATACTGGTAAAAGGGCTATGAAATTGTCTTTATGTCTTATAATTGTGAACTTCCATGCCAATGGTCCTATCCTAGCTATTGTTTCTTTCTACTTTTTTTTTTGTCTTATGTTTCTTTCTACTTTGAGAATTGTTAAACTTGATGTGACCAAGGACAACTCATTTTATTATTTTCCAATAATTATATGTGATTCTTACAAAAAAATAATTATATGTCATTTTTGTGTTATTATATTATGTCTAATACCATATTGGATTGTTGCTTAAGCAATAAGCCTATTCTTTCTATTATTTTGTCTCTCTTTTCTATTTTAACTATTTCTTTATTATTGTATCTTGATTATTTATTTTAGGAAAAATTCACATTTGAGATTCTAGATGGGAGAAAGGAAGCTATTATGGGTTATATGAATGTTTTATATTAATATTATAGGCACAAAATGAAGAGAAAATATTTCAACACAAAAACAATCTATCAGAATCGCATTAAGAATAAGCTTAGAAATGTCAATATGAATGATTAGAAGTACTTGATCAATTTTTGGAGTGAGAAAAATATTTTAGGTTAGTAAAATTTTAATTGGTTAATTTATTTATTTTTAATATAAATAATTGATATTTATTAAATTCTTTGCTTGTTAAAATAATAACAAAGTTATGTTTTTATCATTTTGTAGGAGAAAAGTATGAAAAATCAACAAAATAACCATAAATGCTCCATGCCTCTATATAAAGGAACTAAAAGTTTTGCTCGATTAAGACACCAAATGGTAAGCATTGAAATCATTATCTCTCTACTTTTTTTTTCTTGGTTAAGGGCTGTTGTGTTTCATTTTTACTACTGCATATCTTAATTTAGTTTTGGGATTTAAAAATTCTCTAAGGCATGAGTTAATTGGTTTGTGCATTTAATTTATGAATATTTTAGTAATCAAAAGGTTAACTGTAATTTATATAATTTTATGGTCCATATTCTAATAATTTAATGTTACTTTTTTATAAAAAAAATATATGTGACGCTCCACTTATATATTAGGGATAATCTCATATATATAAGAAAGATGTCACAAGTTTAACTCGATAAATCTGTCTAACTAAGTTTTTCTATCGTTTAAATTAAAATAATCCATTTATTTATATTGGATTTGGCTTATCGTTCAAATTATCAATATATATATATATATATATATATATATATATATATATATAAATGTATATATCACCATATCACATATATTTATAGTAATTGATTAAGTTATATAGTTGATCATTTATGGTGTATCAGCCTCACACATGACTACTTACAATATAATATCAAAATATAAGATATTCTCTTAAACCAAATACATGACATGTCTACCAAAACCCATATGTATAGTCAAAATAAAAAAGAAAAGTAATTAGTAATCACTTTTTACCGTTTACAGTTCCAACTCCTGCATGAGAAGAACTCACGCTAAACTATCTCTAGCTTAGTGGTACATATAGGCATTAAGTTTTTTTTCAAGTAATCACATAAATGCATGTCTCAAATAAATCATGACACACTGAATTTTTATTGCATATTTGTCATATAAAAGAAACAACCACATCACATAACAGTATAAACATAATAACCATATTCAATAATTAAATTTTCACTACCTCATGTAAGCATTTCATGTTTTGTCACTTATGTCAATAATAAATTTTCCACATTTCATTCCATAGTCTTTAATTAGAATCAGTCCAAATCTCTTTTCCGGACTGTCCAGATATATGGGGTGTAAAATAGGGGCGCTCATGGAGCTTAAGCCACTCTACTCACTATAATCTCAAGTCAAGGGTGCTCTCAGAGCTTAAGCCACCTTGACCGAATATAATCATGTCATCTATGTATAATTAGGATCAGGGGCGCTCCTAGAGCTTAAGCCACTCTGTCCCTAAATTATATCCATATCGGTACCGTAACTTCCCCATGATGGTGCATCATCTATCCTATATTAGTCCTTAGGTAGAGAAATGGACAATTAACACCATTAATTACATGTTTCTATAACCAATACTCATTTTATATTAACACAATCATATACTCACAATTTATTTCAAAACCATGTAATAGCATGATATTTTATCAAATATTAGCATAATGTTAAGTTCATAGTTAATAACATTTATATAATTTTAAAACATGCCATAATATATAATTTCATCATTGTGACATATAATTTATGTCATTCACACAATCATGCATAAGGGTAAAACAAAATACATATATGTACAAACCTCGATAGCGTTTTTCTTTTCCAAAATTTAAACTCAAAACTTGTTCACTTTTGTTATTCTCCCTCTTATTGAGAGCCTATTTTGAAAATATGATAGTTAATAATTTATCAAAAAACTCATTCTTGATATAGTTTAAATAAATTACTATAATTAATTTTAATAATATTTTTTAAGTTGGAACATGACCTCTTAGGACTATTGGCTCTATAAAGTTTGATAAACTTATCCAATTAATATGATTCCTATTCCTAAAATTTTAGATTTTTTTAACCATTATAAAATTTTTAGTGTAATTATATATATTTCTCTGTTTGCTGCCCCTTATACAGTTTCGGGTACCATATTTAAAAATTCATATCTTTCAATGTATAGTTTTTTTTATTACTAAAATTTTTACACATTTATAAAAAGGTAATTTGGAATATTTTTCATGTTTACCACCTTTCCAAATTCTGTTTCTAAGGTCCTCAAACACTAGGTAATCTATAACTGGTTTAGCATAGAGTACCAACCCGATCAGTTCAATTGTTCAGCTCATAACTCACACAATAAATGAAATTTTAAGGTGATACTTCCATAGGAACTTAGATACGACATAGAAATAAAACTTTATATTTTGAACTTTGGCTAATTCGACATTTAAGAAGCTCAAAAAGGAATACAAATTTACTGGAGCTGCATGGGTACCAGAACACAACTCAATCAAGGAATAACTATTGTTCATTTCAGTATAACTCAACATACGCAAGAGATATTGATACGAAATTTGGCAGACACCTAAATAACATATAGATCTACAACTTTTATATTTAATAAAACTTTAGATTTAGCCATTAAGATGATCAAATGAAACAAAAACGGTAGGTTATTTTGTTATCACGTCTCCCTGAACCTGTTTCACTCAAACAAGTTTATCTCTTTCTGTACCCAATATAATTTCATGAAATTTGACAGACATATAAAAAACACATATATGAATAATTTTTATGTTTTATACTTTTTCAAATTCGGTTGATAACTCCCTTGAAAATATAGTGAAGTAGACTGATACTATACAGTCTTAATACTCTAAAAACACAAGAATAATTGAGAGAGGATTCCTTACCAAGAACAAATCTATTTGGAGTGAACTTCTTACAAATCTTGAAAGAGATGATGAAGAAATGGAGGCTGGTGGTTTGACAAAGAAGAAGAAGAAGAAGAATGAAGATAAGATTGGTTTTAATATGATAATAAATGTCATTAACTCAAATACACTTTCCCCCTCCCATAAAACCACATTTGGCCCCTCTATCCTTTTTTTTTTAACTTATTCTATTTTATTTATTTATTTATTTATTTTTACATGTACCAAATTCCACTAGTTTTTATTAAACTGTAATTTCATTATGATATGTCTAACCAAATTTATCAATCTATTTAGTTTATTTTTATTTCTTATTTAATAATTTACTCAATTTATTTTAATATCTAATGTCAATCATATAGTTTCTATGCATATTATATACTTATTCTAACTAGACTCTAATTAGTGACCATTAAAATATATATGTAGCTTTATTGTTTGGATTGATAGAAAAAAGAAAATGGAAAGGAGCCTTCCCATCTTGAAGTTTGGGTTGAATCACAGAAGAGAAAAAATGGAAAAAAAAGTTGATCATTCTTCTCAAAATGCCATTGTAAGTTTTAGTTGTAGTTTTTTTTATTTAATATGAAAAAGTATATGAATGACATATCTAACTAAATAATTATAATTATATCAGGATCACTTTGATCAATTAAAAAAACAACAAGAAGACGGGCAAATAGCAATGAATGATGATCAAATACTCTGTGAGGTGCTTGGACCAGAAAAAAAGTGGTTATCTAAGAGCTTATGGACTTGGAAAAAGCATAATAAAATATTTTGGAATTAGACAAAGTAAGTTTGAGCTTATGAAACAAGTCAAGTGAGTAAATGGAACTAGTAAAAAAAGAAGCAAATGAACGAGTTGAAGAAATTAAAAATCAAATGGAAAAACAAATGGACAAAAAAGTTGTATAGAAGAATAGACAGTGGGAAGAAAGATTAAAAATAATGTTTGCTAGCCAAGTTCAGCATATCTCAACGAATAATAAGTCTCTAGCACTTGAATAGTAAGTTGTAATATGTTCTTATTTATTGCTTTCTTTTATTAGTAGAGTAAAATAGTCATAAAATATATCCTTACAAAAGTCTTTTTATTTTGTTTTACAGGTTATGAAGATCTAAATGAACAAAATATATCATGGCACAAAATGCATTTTTAGTTTTTATTTTATATTTCATGAAAATTTTGGCAATTGTGGCTATTTGAATTTTTTTCAATTTATTGTGAAGAACATTTTTATATTTTATTTTCTTGACAATTTGCAATGCATTGAAGTTTCTTAACATTTATTCTCTCTTTTTTTTTCATTCTATTATGATTTATTTTAATTTATTTTATTTTTATAATTAAATAAATAATTTGTCATTCCTTTAGGGTCACATGTCACTGTATATTAAATATTTTTGTCACATATCTAATAGCAAATGCTAGTTTTAGCTCCAAATTCAATATATTGTGTGACTAAATATTAAAAACTAAAAGTTGATTAATGCCACAAATTTTATTTTATTCGAAGCTAAAAATATTAATATAACAATAAATATTCATTATCCGTAGTAAATAATATCAACAATTAGACATAAAATTATTTCATGTGTGACTAAAGTTAAATTTAATTGTTATGAATACCTTTTATTTAGCCACTACATAATAGCCGTAGCAAGTGAATATAAATTTTTAGTCATGATTTTGTTAATTTGTAGCTAAAGTATTAATATTTTTGATATATCCTAATTTTATTTGAACATAATTAATTGATATGTCCTAATTTTGTTTGATTAGTCTGTGGCCTACCTCGTCAATCTCTCCTCTTTTATTTTATCTCCTAGCGGAGTCATGCCTAATAGTTATCCGTATAATTGATGCTAATATGGGGTTCATATTGAACTCATCACAGGCTTACCATTAACTAGCAATCTTATGAGAACCTCAACATCTTGCAACGTTATTGTTGCTTCTCCAACTGTCAGATGAAAAGTATGTCTCTGGAGTCCATCTTTCCACAAGCGTAGTTATTAACTCTCGATCAACAACACATATACCAAATTTTAATATTCCATAAAATCTTGCGGATCTTAAAATTGGAACAATGCGAGGGTCTATCTTAATAAAAAAAAAAAAAATTGGCATCTATAGTTCTGCATATGAATAGCACGTCCCTTATTTCCTATTAGATCAATATTTCATGCATGTTCAGTTTAATCTAAATTGCATAAGGTAAACTGATTTAAAGCAGCACTGAAAATATCATAACATTAAACTCTTAATATTTATATTAATAACTGATTGTTCCAAATAGCTTCAAAATGATGAATTGCTTGCATTATCGATAGATCGTTTGATAATAATTATGGCTGAATATATTAATATGCAGTAGATTCATTTGCCATTTGTGCTCTTTTTTCAAAAAAAAAAAAAAAAGATCAACAAAGCAATCAAGATAATAAGAGATTTCTACAGCCAAATGTATAAAATTAGCCCTCTAATATAACAGCCAAATATCATCTAAACATTTATGGTAAGTTAAAAAGAAATTAAGAATATTTCTATTATTTTCAAGCTTGCATATTTTTTTCAGCAATGTTCACTCTAAATATATCAATATTTACAATATTAGATTATCTCCTTTGAATATTACTAAAGAAAAATTTTAGGGATATAATAATCAGATTCACCCTTTAAAAAAAAAAGAATCATTGAAAATAAAATAAAATTTTAATAAACAAATACTTTTTATGACATAAAAATTATGGGTTTGATAATCATATACATCATAATGATAATGAGTGTAGTCAAGATACCAAGGCAAAAACAGTCCACGACCAAAATTCACCCTATTACAACCGGTAAGCTATATTTAATTCATTCATAGTGTTCACTACTAATGTAAGAGGTGCCCAAAAGAAAATTTATAATAAATTCTGAATAAGTTTTGTGGATACATTAAAATTAAAATAATTGAATCATATGAAAAAAAATTATTTTATAGTTTTTAATTATTATTTTAAATATTTGGGGTTGAAAACTATTTTTGAATTGAGAGTTAATTTTATAAAACACTAAAATCATATCATTTGTTTATATTATATTTTCCTTAGAAGCAAATAATTTACAAGTTTTTTTTTCCTAAACCGTGGTGATATTTTTTTAAGGAGAAGAAGAACGTGCGAGTTGCGAAAATTTTCTTCAACAAAGGTTAAATAAAATACTTTGAAAGCAAGAATTCCTCAAGGTTGGTCACAATTTCAAAATTTCAATTCTTACACTGTTTTAAGAGTGGGGTCAGTAGGCAGGAACTTGTTTCGGTTCTTGGTTCCCATTAATTCCCTTTCCTTCTTCTTTTGCATATTTTTCCTTGATTTATTTTTCACACCCTTGCCTTCCTTTCCTCAGCTGTCAGCTTTCACTAGCCTTGTTTCTCGTTTTCTTTAATTTTTTTCAGATCCGCGAATGAGATTCTATGTCTTCTCTCTTCAAATTTTTTTTTTTAATTTTCAGTGATTATTCTCTTTCTCTTACCCATGAATGTGCCACTAATTTTGTTCATCTTTTTTTCTTCGGTGTTTCAGACAACTCATTTTGATTTACTAGTGTTTCTTCTTCAGTCAAAACATGAATTCCAGTAAGTTTTTTTTTAAATTAATCAGGCCTTTACAGCGTGGTCTACTATCTCTGCAATTTTTCCAGCCATTTTGCATCTTTGCTGTGCAAAATATATATATGCATATATTCTACCAAGAACCCAAACAAGTTGTTTCGGCTCTTGGCTGTGTAATTTTTTTCTTTTCTTTAATTATTCTGCACATATTGTCAGAAATTTTTGAATAAAAAAAATTCATGAATACCAAAAACTGAAATAAGTTCTTTCGGTTCTTAAGCACTCAATCCCATTTTTAAATATAAGTTTATACTGACGGCATATGGGAAATGGTTTTTTAAAACCGCACTTTCGTTTGATAAAAAAACCTTAATACAATTCACTCTCCCAACGGATAATGACGATGGATATCTTGTCTTTCTCCGTCGCTCCGAATTTGCCTTTCTCCTACGCCCTGCCTTCCACTCCTAGAAAGCACTGCTCAGCTGCCACTTCCATCTCTTCTTCTCTCGAACCGCGACCACAACCACCACCAGATTCTACCAATTCTTCTCTCCGCCGTCCCAAGTCCCTCAAATCCAGCACTTCTCCTTCTACCACTCGAACCTGCACACAGAAAACTCCCAAGAATCCGTTCAAAATCGTTCTTAATCCTAACCATGTCCCCTATCCTCCACCAAACACCACCAACACCACCGCCTCAAATCATCCTTCTCTCTCCGCCAAACTCCGTCTATCAAGCAAACTCTCTCCTCCTCCTCCTCCCCCTCTTTTGCCAGAAACCAAAGCCCAACAAAAACCAATCGGAGAGAAGAAGACTCAGGGAAATGAATCCCAAATAACTGAATTCCGCCAAGAGGGAAAGATTTTTGTTGGGAATTTACCTAACTGGATAAAGAAGCACCAAGTTTCTGAGTTCTTTCGCCAATTTGGGCCCATAAAAAACATAATCTTGATTAAAGGCCACAATGAAACCGAAAAAAATGCTGGGTTTGGGTTTATAATCTATGATGGTCCAACAGCAGAAAAGTCGGCCGTGAAAGCTGTTGAGTTTGATGGAATGGAGTTCCATGGAAGGATCCTTACTGTGAAATTGGACGACGGGAGAAGATTGAAAGTTAAAGCAGAGGCAAGGAAAAGGTGGGTTGAAGGGGATAATGGGGAAGATTATAGGTCCAAGTGGCACGAGGAAAGAGATGGGTCAAGAAAGGCATTTAGGAGGGTTCTGGAGACGCAGCCAGAGAACTGGCAGGCAGTCGTTACTGCATTCGAGAGGATTAACAAGGCAAGAGTTTTATTTTTTATTTTTTAAAAAAAGATTTCATTTTTTAATTTTTAGTTTTTTGTATTTAACTCCACAAATTTTGGATTGGAATTGGATAGAGGAAGTGTGCAAATTATATGAGAAAGTTAATGTTAAGAATTGATATAAACAAATAATCTTAATGATGTCAATGAGGAGAAATGTACATAAGGTAAAAAATGTTTGGTGCTCCAAAGATTTTAAATGCGCCGGTTTTATGTCTCGAGTGGTACTCGTAGGTGTGTAACTGATACTGATTTTCATGCTTTTTTGCTGAGACAATCACATTAAATTTGATAATTTAACACTGCGAGTTTTTATGCTTCTTCTAAAGGTTTTGAATATAATGGCAACATGATTGTGTTGGGAGTTTAAGAAGGGACTAGAAACGAATCTAAGTTAATTTTGGAATAAGTAGTGTTCTGCTACTGCTAGCATAGGAGAAAATTTATACAGAGTTATCTGTTACTACACTTTATTCTTGTACAATGTATACTAACAGGGAATTTTGTATTGGACTTAATCTCCAAGTAAAAATTGTTATTTATATTATTTGGCTTAAGATGTTCAAGATGATGACCTTGTTCCAAAATTGCTCAAGTAAAATTTGATTTTGCCACATATAGTCCATATTGCAATAATTAATACTAATATATTTAATTTTTCCTTGAGTTGCAATCACAGTTATTAACCTTCTTAAAGTTATGAGTTGTACCAAAAAAGTATATTACTTCTTGTAAGGTTCATGGGTTGCATGTGCATGTGCTGCATTTTATGTTTTATGAATGTTATAATAGCTTTTATTCAATGTACTATCATCATCATCAACTTTAATGTTTAGCCTTCAAGAAGGGAGTATGGATTAATGGTGAGCTATTATGCAAGACGTGGGGATATGCATCGTGCTCGTCAAACTTTTGAAAGCATGCGAGCAAGGGGAATAGAGCCAACGTCACATGTTTACACTAGGTAAATTTTTTATATTATTCTGCAATCTAGCTTCTGTCTGATTTAGTGGTTGATTAACTTAATACTTCAGCTGCTGAACTACCACCAAGTTGCCCAAGGTATGTGCATGTATTTAATTGGTACTCCCTCCATCCCACTTCAAATAGACATTATTCTTTCTGTACAAGAATTAAACAACCTCAATTTTACACGAAAATACTTTTAATTGAGTAAATGACATTTTTATCAATTCTCTAAATATTTCACATTATTTTCTCTCACTCCATTAATGTTTACCAAATATAGAGAAATATGCATAGACTAGAGGGAAAGTAAATAGAGATATTAATGTAATGGAGTTCATATTAATGTAGTGGAGCTCAATAAAAAAGGACAAAGTTGGAAAATTAATTAATTAATACTCTATTGATATCTAAAAAGGACACTTAAAGTGGAACAAAATAAAAAAGCAATAATGCCCATTTGCAATGGGATGGAAGGAGTAATAAGTTTACTTGTAGATTCTGCTCTGGGCATTGATCCTTCTAAAAAGTGTTTAACCAAAGTACAGGAAAACACTCTTTATCTGAAACTGTAGAATTTTTATGAGTTACAAAGTTTCACATAACCTATGTTTTTGTTCTGCTTCTATCATGCATAGTTTTACTTTGGCAGTATATATGGGAGTCTCTTCCAAGTAATAGGGAATGTACTCTCTGGTTTTAGGTGTTGTGTGCTTCAATTTGTTTTCCTCTCAACCTTAAGACAATTTTTTTCATGCAGTCTTATTCACGCTTATGCAGTCGGTAGAGACATGGAAGAAGCTTTGTCTTGTGTTAGAAAAATGAAAGAAGAGGGCATTGATTTGAGTTTGGTGACTTACAGCATCATCATTGGGGGATTTGCTAAAATCGGCAATGCAGAGTAAGTATGACAGCTACTATTTTTTGGAATATATTTGCTCTATTAGTTTGCTTTTGGAATGCATTTTCTGAAGTTGCATAGTACTCTCTGGTGCTTTACTTGTTGCCCTTTGGTCTGGTTGCCAGCTTCTGATTTCATTTGTGTTTGAATTCTTCTTTAAACCTTAGAACTTGAGATTCTAAATGCCTAGATCAACCTTTATAGAACCTTGACTAGAATATGTGCCCTTTTGAAGTGAAATATTCTTTTGCTTTGACAGGAAAATTGCTGAAAATTTGTTAAATAAATGCAAATATGTTATAAATTAAAGTACTCATGGACGTGCATTGAATTTTCGGAGGTCTGTTAATTTTGATTTGTATTTTTGCTCAATATAGTTGACCAGACAAATATTACCCCGCGTAGTGATTGCTAAATTCTGACCAATGGTCTGGATACAGTAAAATTTACTTCACAACCTTATATATTTTAGTCGCTTTAATCCTTTCCTATTATCTTCCAGTGTAGATGTCAAAGTCAGTCAGAATACAACAGTGGCAACAAATCACTTCATTAAATTCTATTTAGAACGCTTTAACTTTTTCCAATTGGTCATGTTAACTGTGACAAATATGTTAGTGTAATACTTTCTGTCATGATTTGCTACTCAATACTGACAAAATTCTATGAAGCTGTTTTCATGGTAGTGTAAAATTCAGCATTTATTTATTTGATTACTTTGTCCTCTTGTTTTCAGAATCCTGTGCATCAATAGTTCTTTCTCTTTGTTCATATTCTGAATCTCTTGTCTTCTAGCAGCCTTTCAGTCTTTTTTTAATCACAATACAGTTTCACAGCTCACCATCCCTTCATTGCTCCCATACCATTCTCCTGTAAGATTCCCACCAGCTATGTTGCTTGGACTCAGATACAGGTACATATCTAGAGGTCCGACTTCTTACTTTTTAAACTTTAGGATATGTGGATACAACTAAAAGAGATCCAAAATTAAGATACATCTATATAAATATAAAAATGTAAATATTTCAAATATTATATATAATAATTAAAATTATAATTTGATCAAAATATAACATTTAAATTGTTAAATAAAATAAAATTGTAATAAACTAATAATCAATTACATTTTAACATAAAATATTTCAAACTACAAAATTAAAAGTCCAAAGTCTAGACCGCAAAGACAAATAATAAAATGATAACACATAATTTAAAAAATTTAACAAATTAACATTAAACAAATTAGTAATGATTTATTTTTGAAATTCAAGCAACATGTTTTTTTTACTGGGAAGTATCTACTCTTGAAGTGAATGATCCGGTAAGGATCCTATACCCATATCATAAGTACCTGGCACAGGTATTTCTTCATGTTTGAAGTGTCCGAGTAACATAGCCCACTGGTGTAATAGTTAACTCTCTTGGGTCTGTATTGCAGTTGCTCTTTGTTGTTGCAGGGTATCTTCAGTTTTACTATTTTTAAAAATTGGATTTGTTTGATAATATATGTTTCTTTGATCAAAGTTTGACTTAAAATTTTCTCTTTATTTTTTTCTTAAATGTGATTGAGATTAGTTTTTGGTAAATAGTTCTGATGCTTGAATTTTGTAATACCCATTCATAATTG
This sequence comes from Triadica sebifera, assembly GCA_023653625.1. Classification (NCBI taxonomy): domain Eukaryota; kingdom Viridiplantae; phylum Streptophyta; class Magnoliopsida; order Malpighiales; family Euphorbiaceae; genus Triadica; species Triadica sebifera. Next base: position 33,493,267 of record CM042896.1, read on the forward strand.
AGCAAATAGAGCAAGTACAATAAGTGAATATGGAAAAGCCATCCATGAAGAATGAATGTGTACAAAAAAATGTTGAGAAACTCTATAAGTAGAAATGCTTGATTTTGGTATTATTGGTTTTGAGATAACTAGTAAAAATGTGAATAAGAGAAAGGATGTCATGATCCAAAAATAAACTTCTCCATTCACTTGTGTGCTCACAAATAGTCAAGAGGCAAGACTTGAATAGTCTTGCAGTCTAGGATTTAACTCTAGGCTTGTGGAATCAAGTTGGTTCTTAAATTAAAGAGAATGTTGTTTCTTACTCATCTATATATGTGGCCTTCAATAATATAGGCTGTTAGCCTACTACTGTTGTTCCTTAGTTTCTTTTTTCTTTTTCCCTTTGAAATGAGATTTTTTTTGCCTTTGATATGAGAGAAGGTTTTGTTGTCTTTTGTCTTGAAATGGCAATAGAGTGTTTTCTATTTTCTGTATGGAAAGGTCTAAAGAAGAAAAAGAATTATGATGTTCAGACAGACACACACACACAGAGACTACAATTGGCTGCGCTTGCATAACTGTGCACAAGAGGAAGAAAGAGCTTTTATCTCTTTGCCTTCAATCTAAGGTATCTATAATTTATTGTAAAAACAAATTTTGTTTTAGTTAAGTGGAGTGCTACCTGCTCTGGAGGTGATTGATTGATTGATAGAGAAGGGCCTGGGTCCTCCCAGTTCAACATAGTGGCTGGCACTTTTAGAGATAGAAAGAGTGCATGATCTAGATAGAATTCTAATGACAATTATTACAAAAAAGTGTAACCAACATAACAAAATTGCAAAAATGGCTAGTAAAGTGTATTTGTGGGTTCAATCCAGTAGAGCACCAAATGCAAAAATGACAACTTAGTAGAGTCATGTAATGGTTCAAACTTAAGAGAGAACCTACTGTGCAGGAATAAAAACAATGAAAAAATGTCTCTTACGGGCATTTCTTTTATACAGTTATTGTGCCTGGATATACCTCTTGATAAATGCCTAATACATTTTCAGATTTCTGATTCATTTTTGTTCAGTAATGAGAATTCTTAAGGGGACTCTTTGACCATTTGATTGTTTTGTTATAGCTATTCATTGTATCACTGGGTTCTTTGTGAACTAATATTATTTCACATTGTCAAAGTGCTGCAGATCAATGGTTTAAGGAAGCTAAAGCGAGACATTTGCAGATGAATGCAATCATCTATGGGAACATGATTTATGCTCTTTGGTCAGTATTTAGAGCTCAAACTCAAGTCTCTAGAATCTTCCTTCTCAGTTCCTATATATATAAAGGTTGATAATTGCACTTAGGGTGTGGGTGGGTTTGGGTTGTTGGGGTTGGATGTGCTGAGTGAGGGTTCCCACTTTGAGTAACATATTGAAGGTTACAACAGTTTCCAGAATAACTTTCTGGTGAAACATACTTAAGAGGCAGCAATCTGTAAAGATCTTTGGTTGTTGGTTTAGAGCCTTAGTGGTTTCTTGGAGGATATGGAACTAAATTATTACTATGACCTGGTGGTGCTTTGCTTCTTGAATTAGTATCTGTTACTATGAGGTGCTTCATTTGAATTTCTTCTTTTGTTTTTCAATCACAGTCAAACATGTAATATGGATCAAGCTGAAGCTTTGGTCGGGGAGATGGAAGGAGAGGGCATAGAAGCTCCTATGGACGTATATCATACAATGATGGATGGTTACACCATGGTTGGCAATGAAGAGAAATGTCTGACTGTATTTGAAAGACTAGTGGTAAAAAAGTGATTTGATTAAGTGTCTTCTGTTAACAAATTTGCACATGGGCTAATTTTTGTGATGTGTTGTAAGTTCTGAATGTGCTTTTCGTTTTTAGTTTCTCCTTTAATTTTTAGCCTCCACTTCTCCATATTTAATGCAAAAGGTTACTCTAGGTAAGAGTGGCACAAAGGAGCAATTTTGAAATTCAGAATGTGCTGAAAAACTTTTGTTCATTGGCAAGATCAAGCATTTTTGATAATCATGCTATTGTTTTAGCATTCTGTCCAATTGGAATATTTTGCTAAACCTCAATTTGCATGTTGCTATGCCTGTCTGACAGTGCAGGCTGTTTAGGGTTCAAACCATTGCATTCTTTTCTCCTTTTGTAGAATAAAGGCCCTGCATTATTTCTGTGAGACATGCTGTGACTAGCTGCCCAGTTTTTGGTTTTTATGATGTTGCTTCCCAGTTTCTGTTCGCCAACTGTTGTCTTAAACCTTTAACATTTTCTTTATTATTTTGTTTCTAAATGAAAGATGTGTGTGATTGTTGCAATAAAAAACAACGTAAAATGGTCAAGACCTAGTCCATTATGTTCTTGAGCATTTCTGGCCTTTATCAAACTTAATGCTATCATGCTCATATAAATTTATGCAACTGTTTTATGGCTCATGCATGTATTAAAAATGTTGAATAGTGCAAAGTTTTGTCTTCATTGGAGTTGGCTTGGCTGCCAAAAAATCAGTTATATTTGTATGCGTCTATGGGCGTGTGTGTATGTATATATATATGTATATTGCATATGTATGTCATTCTTTACAACTTATTAACATGAAAACTGTGATAAACTATAGATGCTATTAGAAAGTTATTATTCTCTTCTTCATTCTACAGTATACTGCTAGCCTGAACAAAGGATCATCCAAACTTCTTTACCACACAAACCCCTCCCTCCTCATGTAATTGGTGTGGTATTGGTCAATTAGAAAATGGGACACATCAAAAACCTATTACAATTGTTATTTTGTCCTGTAAAAAATTTCTACCAAAATCTATCATTGTTTGGGGTTAGTGCTTGAGAATGTAGAGTGAGGCTCCAGGGTTATAGCATGTATCTCATGTTCAGCAAGCAGTCCAGCATCCAAGCTGTTTGTGGTGGTGGAAACTTTCATCATTCTCACATTGTCAAGACATCAAACTATCTTTTTTTTCTTATTCTTCATTAATATTAGCATATTGAATTATTATATTATTTCCTTCCATATTAATTGCCATCTTTGCTGCAGGAATGTGGATTTACACCCTCAGTTATCAGTTATGGATGTCTCATCAATCTATACATTAAGGTAGGGATTTTATCATTAATTATATTCTGGTCTTACGTCTCTATGTTATTTTAAAGGCCTAATAGCCTCTTAAATCTGAACTCTCGTGAAATTTTTACTTTTGTCAAGCAAGTTGCTTTTGAAAGAATATGAGGAGGAATTGTTTTGTTGTGAAAACCTCCTCAATAAAGGATGGAAAGTTCTTGATTACTGCTTTCAAATTGTTGCTGCCAATAACTCTAGTCCCAATTCAAAATCCATGTTCAGAAAAGTGTAGTTAAAAGCATAAAGCCCTCAATGTGAGTGAGAGATTCTAGTACTTCTTACCACTCCAAACATGTCTTCAATAATACCATAGTTTTTGCACTTGAGGCTGCACTGCTATTGAAGCACAAGGCAAATAAACCCTCGCTTTTAGGTTTATTATTCGCTTTAAAGTTATTCTTTGGTAGTTATTTATCTTAAAGGGTTAAAATTGGAAGGTAGGATTCAAAATATTTGAAAATAGCTTATGAGAATCTTCCACTTTTTTTTTTCTCTTAAATATTTTTGTTCAAATTGAAGACAAAATTCTGCAAGTTTGGTTCATGCATCTAGGTATTGTCATTCGTCTGTCCTATTGTTTTAGTTGGATTCTGATAGAAATCAGTGCATCTGACTCAATCTTATTGAATATCAGAAAAAAGAAAAGCAGAGTTGATAGTTTGAGAGACGGCTAAATCTCCAAGCAAAAGCTTTACAATATAATTCCCATGCAAAACCTTCTCTTCTCACTCCCTAATAACAGACTCAATATCCCACAATTTACGCAACAGAAAAAAGAAAGATTATGTTTGATGCCAACTCAGTTTCTGGACCATAATACCCACTAACTACCTGGGCCCTATTTAGAAGAATTATTCCCCTGTTTTGCACGCCTAACATATTTGAACAATATGGATGGCTTATCAATTCCCCCCGCTATTTTCAACTTGTCCTCAAGGTGGAACTCAGGGAATTGCTGGTGAAGCAAATCAAATGGTTCCCAAGTAGCTTCAAAGGCTGGCAGATCCTTCCAGGCAACCAGAACCTCCAACCCAGCAGAAGGCTTAGCTGCTCTAACTCCCAACACTTCAGCCGGCTCAATATTCCACTCCATATCAGCAGTAAGAATTACTGGTAGGGGCTGAATTTCCCACATCTCACTTAAGTTGGGACACAAGAAATACAGGATGTATGTTGGCAGTGGGAGGAAGTTCTTGTTTATATGCAACAGCCCTAATACGCTGTAGCACCGTGTATGGACCAAAATAGTGTGGCACCAATTTCTCATTATGCCTCACAGCTAGTGACTTTCGTCGATAGGGCCTTAATGTTTTGATCTCCTACCTGAAATTGAACATCCCTCTGTTTCCCATTAGCCACCAACTTCATACGCTGCTGAGCTTTTGAGAGATTCGTTTTCAACTCATCCAAAACAGCATCTCTTTCTTGCAACATCTGGTCTAATGAAGCATTAGCAGTACCTTCATGATTGTAACGGAATAGAGGTGGTGGGTCGCGGCCATAGAGCACTTTAAAAGGAGGCATACCAATAGCTGAATGATATGTAGTAGTATACCAATATTCTGCCCATGCCAACCATTTTGCCCAAGATTTGGGTTTGTCACTAGAAAAACAGCGAAGGTAAGTTTCCAAGCACCTATTAACCACCTCTGATTGCTCATCTGTTTGGGGGTGGTAGGCAGAACTTTTCTTCAACTGAGTACCCTGCAGAGCAAACAAGGCAGCCCAAAAGTTGCTAAGGAATTTCTTTTCTCGATCTGAAATGATGGACTCCAGGAACCCGTGAAGCCTCACAATTTCTTTCATGAATAATTCAGCAATTCCCTTTGCTGTGAAGGGATGCTTTACTCCTAGAAAGTGAGCAGATTTACTCAAACGGTCCACTAGTACTAGTATAGTATCAAACCCTTCTAAATGGGGCAGCCCTTCTATGAAATCCATAGTGATATCAGCCCATACTTGTGGAATGGGGAGGGGATGTAGAAGTCCTGCTGGAGTCAATGTGGAATACTTTTGCTGTTGACATACGGTACAACTAGAAATAAACTTGGCAATATCTTTCTTCATCCCACTCTAGGAGACCTCACGTGCCAATCTGTGATAGGTCTTCAAAACTCCTGCATGCTCTCCAATAACACTAGCATGAAACTCTTGTAAAAGCTTTGGAATGAAGGGAGATCTGCTGGAAAAAACCACTCCTCCGTCATATAGGAGTTGTCCATTGCATAGACTATAGTGAGGCACCGAATTTGGCAATTGTAGCAATGAATTTTTAATTTTAACTAAAGCTTCATCTTGATCAACTAGAGCTTCTACTTCTGCCAAATCAATGAAATTGGGCACCGTGAGAACCATATGGGCCAATTTCTCTCCTGGAACTCGATGGGAAAGAGCATCCGCCACTCTATTTTCCTTTCCAAGTTTATATTGAATTTCAAAATCAAATCCAATCAACTTAGAAACCCATTTTTGTTGTTCCATAGAAATAACCCGCTGGTCCAAAAGGTGTTTAAGGCTCTTTTGATCCGTATGGATGATGAACTTTTGCCCCTATAAATAATGGTGCCATTTCAGAACTGCAACAACAATGGCAAGGAGCTCCTTTTCATTTATTGACTTAAGTCGAGCTTGTGGGGATAAGGCTTGGCTTAGAAAGGCTATAGGACGCCCCTCTTGCATAAGGACAGCTCTTATCCCAAATCCTGAAGCATCCGTTTCTACAACAAATGTCTTTGTAATATTCTTCGGTTCTGGCCATGTGAGCATTGCCTTCACCTTGCCCTTGTCCGCAATTACTCCTTGCTCTGAAATTATATGACCCAAGTATTCTATTTGACAATAGCCAAAGCTACATTTCTTTTGGTTGGCATAAAAGTGATGTTGGTGGAGCAATTGTAGTACCAAGCTCAGATGATGCAAATGCTCCATTAAAGTGCAGTTATACACTAAAATGTCATCAAAAAGCACTAATACAAACTTTCTCAAGTAGTCATAGAAGAGATCATTTATGATAGATTGAAACGTGGCTGGAGCATTAGTAAGTCCAAAAGGCATCCCTAGAAACTCGTAATGCTCTTCATGAGTCTGAAAAACCATCTTTGGAACATATTCAATTTGTACACGGATCCGATGGTAGCTTGATTTCAAATCAAGCTTGAAAAAAATAGTTGTGCCTTGAAGCTCATCCAACAACTCATCTATGATTGGTATGGGAAATCTGTTTAGAATTGTAGCTTTGTTCAATGCTCGGTAATCCACTCAAAACCTCCATCCTCCATCCTTCTTCCTCACTAAAAGTACGGGTTGGAAAAAGGACTCACATTGGGTCTAATTATTTTAGCTACAATATCTCCTTTACTAGTCTTTCAATCTCATTCTTTTTTGCACATAAGGGTACCGATAGGGCCACACATTGGTTGGAGAAGTTCCTTCCTTCAAAATGATGACATGTTCTTGACTCCTTTTGGGTGGTAAGTTAGTTGGCATTTGAAATACATTTTGGAATTTCTGCAAAAGAGCTTTGATCCGTGGGTCCACATCTTCAATCTCTTCACTACCACCTTCCATTAAACTTGACAACTCTACCATGATCCCATGCCCCTGTTTTGGATAGTTTTGATCATGGAGTTTAAAGAAATTTTGGGATTTCATCAAGCTTGGATCCCCTTTTAAAGTCACCCATCGATTTCCCACTTTGAATCGTAAGGTGTGCAATTTCCAATTGATTCTTGTCTCTCCCAAAGATTCAAACCATTTGTACCCCAAGACCACATCTAAACTTCCCAACTCAAATAACAAAAAATCGTCAACTATCTGCACCTCCTGAATTCCTAACATTAATCCCTTACATTTTCCACTACTCGAAATGACCTGGCCATTTCGTATGGATACCCTAAAATCCTGTGTTTCTTCCACTGGAAGCCCAAGTTGATTGACTAATTTTTCTAAAATAAAGTTGTTTGTTGCCCCAAAATCGCCTTTTGGCCAGCAATTTCACCTTTCAATCGCATTGTCCTCTTTGCTGTTAATCCCTCCATGGAATTCAATGACAACTCAATTAACTCTTTATCACCTTCCTCTTCCTCTTCGTCTTTTTTTTTTCCTCCTATTCCTCTTCATGTACCACTAAAACGTGTAATTCTTTCATCTTACATTGATGCCCAATCGAGTATTTTTCATTACATCTAAAGCACAACCCCTTAGCTCTCCTCTCTTGAATTTCTGCACTAATCATTTTTCGAGTAGGAGGATAATCTGTATTGGTAGTAACCTTAGATACAATAGGAATGGGTACCTTAGTGGTTGGCAAGACTGCTGGAATCATTGTTGAAGAAGAGACTTTGATTGTATTGGACCGATTGCCCTGCATTTTGATCCTCACCATGTCTCTATCCTCCACCATCTCAGCTGCTTCCATCATTCTCAGTAAACTACTAGGTCTCAACAATCGAACTTTAGATCTTATATTGGGCTTCATCCCGTTCATGAAGGCACTCTCTAATACAACATCAGGTAAGTCGCATATAGGAGCCGAAATTACCTCAAATCTCCTTCGATACTCTACTATTGTGACATCTTGCCGGAGAGCCAATAGCTGCTCATGGGTTGACCCCTCTTGACTGTTACGAAAATGTTGAAGCACCTTCACCTTCAGTTCTTCCCAGTTGGTAAGTGGTTGGTGTGATTCCAACCATTGAACCCAGGACAGAGCATCACCCTCCATACCAATGCAAGTCATCTCGAGTTTTTCAATTTGCAATGTGTGATGAATAGTGAAGAATTGTTCCATTCTAAAAATCTAGCCGTATGGATTCGCCCCACTGAAAATTGGTAACTCAATCATTCTAGAGAAAAGTTTTGTTTGTGCACCGGAGGTATGGGTGTTTCCCTGGGTTCACGTTGCTCTCCCACCTGCGCTTCCTTGGCCCTCTGCCTCATCCCCAGCTTCAATCATTTTCGAATTGGTAGAACCACTTTGCCGGAAATCAGCCTATTCAGCAACCAGTTGTGCGACACTCCAGGTTAAATTGACCAGCTGTGATTTAACTTCCCCAATTTCCTTCTCCATTGGTTCTATCGAAACGTATGTGGAGGCTGCCGAATTTGGATTTCTTTTCTTCCTCGCCAAAATCGTTGGCTCTGATACCAAACTTCATAGAAATCAGTGTATCTGACTCAATCTTATTGAATATCAGAAAAAAAGAAAAACAGAGCTGATAGTTCGAGACTCATCTAAATCTCAAAGCAAAAGCTTTACGAAATAATTCCCATGCAAAACCTTTCTTTCTCCTCCCTAACAACAGATCCAATATCCCACAATTTACGCTAATAGAAAAAAGAAAGAATATGTTTGATGCCAACTTAGTTTCTGGACCATAATATCCACTAACTACCTGGGCCCTATTTAAAAGAATTATTCCCCAGCTTTGGACGCCTAACATATTTGAACAATATGGGTGGCTTATCAGATTCACATCACTCTCTCCCATTTTTTCCTTCATGTTATTACACTCTACTCTAACTCCTTTAATTTTTTCTGTGCACAAACGTAAAACAGCTTATCTTTTTCTATAACCTTTTTACATCTTTTCATCAACTAGCTCTTTTTTTTTTTCAATTTGTTTCTTAATCTCTCTTCAACTGTAGGACACAAACTGTAACTTTCTATACTTATACTTTTTAATGTTTCTTTTCAAGTGACTTAATGATTGATGGAATTTTCTCTTAAATTTGTGTCAGTTGTTCCATATTTTTTTGGTATGTTATATATTAATTTATTTTAAAAATACTGTTCCTTCAATTTTGCAATAATTTTTTTTTGGCTAATGCAATAGGAAGGCACATCACTTATGAGCAAGATTCATGCAATGCTAGAGATGAAATTATAAGATTGAAAAAGAGAGTGAGAGTGAGAGAGAGCGGGTCCCATTGGGGATTTCCAGGGAAGATGGAAACGTAGAATGTTGGAGAGGATAGGTAATGAGTAGCTGAGAAACAGATGGATAGACAATGAACAGCTGCAGAGAAATTGAACAGATACTTGAGATGGCTACGAATCAGTGTGAGGAGGAATTCACCTCTTTGTACATATCTTTAAAAGATTTAATCCTGAAACTTCTGGAGTAATCCTAGAGCCACACATAAAATTGAATTATTTGAAACCTTGTTGCAAAAGAATAAATCAAGGGCATTTTTTTTTCAAACTGGATTGCACTGTCTTCTCCCTCAAGAAAGAAAAATTAATGATATTTGTGTGTGTGTGTGTGTGTGAGAGAGAGAGAGAGAGAACTGTGATGCTTGGATGAAATTCCAGATTTGAATTGGTTGCAGCAGATTCATGGTTGTTACCAATTTGAAGTGCTGAAAGTTTGAATAGGAGAGTGAAAGCATACGAGGACACCAAAGGAGTTCTGTCTAGAGAATCTCTTCATTAAATTCTGTGTAATTCTTCTGTTCAGACTTTTCTTTTTCTTCTGTGTTTCTTGCATGTGCAGTGTTTTAATATTTCAGTCAATGTATACCAATATCCGCAAAGTAGCTGCTCAATCCATTTTTGTGAATTTATGATTGCCACATGTCCATGCTTTAGTAGTTATTTGGTATTTTAATTCCTCGTAATTTATTACTGCAACTTGATTGGGAAAATCACAAGTTCTCTTCTTTAGGTTGGTAAAGTCTCAAAAGCCTTGGAAGTAAGCAAAATGATGGAATCAACTGGTATAAAACACAACATGAAGACTTACTCCATGTTGATCAATGGATTTCTGAAGTTAAAAGATTGGGCCAATGCATTCGCAATTTTTGAAGATGTTCTCAAGGATGACTTGAAGCCTGATGTGGTGCTCTACAATAACATTATCAAAGCATTCTGTGGAATGGGAAACATGGATCGCGCCATCTGTATGCTGAAGGAAATGCAGAAGGAAAGGCATAGACCTACTTCACGTACATTTATGCCCATTATACATGGATTTGCACGTGCTGGAGAAATGAGAAGAGCTCTAGAAATTTTTGATATGATGAGATGGAGTGGGTGTATTCCAACAGTCCACACGTTCAATGCTTTGATTCTTGGCCTGGTGGAGAAACGTCAGGTAAATTATGCATGATATAGATATGCGGGGAAAACCTAAATGTGCCAGATTTTAATTAGAAGTGTAGAACTAGGTTATATATGACATACTGATATATGCCTCTTTTGCTGAACTTTGCTTGCCTAGGTTATGATTGATGTATTGATATGTTCCTAAACATCTGAATTTTGCATGCTATGAAGCTATTAATTTTGAGAAATCCTAGATATCCTGCCTGCAGGGACGTATCCATAATTTTTATTTAGTGGGGTCAAAATTTTCCATAATCAAATAAAAGTTTACTCACATCAAAATAATAGAAAATTATATAAAATTGGTCATAATATATACAATTTGTATAATACCATTGCACTACAATTAAATTAAATTACTTGCTCTACTCTTTCTAAATCAAATTATCAAACAACATTTTTCCTAAATTTTAAAATTAATTTATATAAATTAATTAATTAGTTTTTGTCAAGGAGACAGCAACTACAAATTAATTGCCTAAAATAAAGTTCAAAATTGAAAGTTTCTATTTACGGTTTTGTGCAGACATGAACAAAAAGACGAGAGGTAAAATTATAAAATTGCAAGTCTTTATTTAGGGTTTATGGAGTTTTGGACAAAAAGACAAAAATTGAAGTAAAATTATATAATTCCAGGTATATATTTAGAGTTTATGGAGATAGAAGCAAAAAGACAAAAAGAGAGACAAAATTATAAAAAGTGAAGAAGAGAGTTACATATCTTAAGAGAAGAGAGAGAAGAATATTTTGCTCCTTTTATGATGCGACTGTCGAAAAGGGAAAAATTCTAAAGTGAGGGCACAACATTTCAAATATTAGTTAAAGAATAAAGAATAAATGAACCAAATGATCACTTCTTTTGAATCGTTGCTTAAAATTAAAGAGCTTTTGCAATTCATAGACGTTTCCACTTCAACTTTTAAAAGACCTCGGCATCTTAGTAAATAAGGTAATCCCATTAACATTTGACCTTTTTTATATTTTCTTTTTATTTTTTTTTGGGATCAGTATATTTAATGAATTCAAAAAATATTATGTACTATTTTTTTTATTTAGTGGGATCAATTAAAAAAATTTGGTGGGGTCAATTTGAAAAAAAATTACAATATTAATATGGTAATTTTTATTTTTCCTTGAATATATGCCTCAGCTACGTCCCTGCCTGCCTGAATTTTACCCCTTGTGTACTGCCTGCTTGACATTTCCAGAAGTGACTTTCGCTTCCATGTTCTTCAATCAGTTTCAGTTAGGGGTATATCTGCCACTTAACATTTATCACTGGTGCTTGCTTACATCTATGTTTGCTAAATAAATATAATCTGATGATAATTTGAGTGCCACATGACAAAATGAAATGCTCCCTCTGTCCCAAAAAGATAGGCTCACTTCACTTTTTCATTTGTTCGAAATTATAGCTCACTTTCCTTTTTGAAAATATAGTTAATCCATTAATTATCTATTATGCCCCTTTTTAATGTTTCTTATTATCAACAAATATGAATTATCATTTCTTTGTTTTCCAATTGCCCTCTAATTAATGTAGGGCTATAATAGGAAAATGTATAGTTCCAAATATTAACTAAGTTTTCTTAATCTGTGTGAAAGTAGAAGTAAGCTGATATTTTTGGGACAGAGGGAATAGTAAATTGGACATAAAAGTGAAAGCATAGTTCTAGTTATAAGTGAGGTCAAAGGTGGTATCTAGTAGGTGTGATAAATATCTAACATAAATCAATAATTTTGCATTGCATTTTTGTGATGTAGCTTGTTTAAAATAGGCAACGAAAACACATCCTTATTTTGAGAAGCACAACAAGGAGTGCCATGAGCTAAATGTATTTCTTCAATTTCAATAGAATGTAAGAAAAAGAAAATGCAGAAAGGATAAAGAGTACATCCATAGATGAGGCAGACATTCACTATGCCCTTCATAATGTTTTTCACTCTTAAGCTTAATTTCAGATTGTTTTGTAATTGGCTTAATTGTTTGTTAGGGTCAATGTTGACCTCTAGTTTGGAGGCTTTTTTTCTCTTTCTTTTTTTTTTTTTTCTTTTCCGCTTAGTTTTCTTTATGAAAATATAGACAGATTATGAAGAAATGCTTTTATATTTGTGTTAGTATTTCTGATAACTGCAACTCATCTTTTCAATATGATTCTACCTTCCTTGTGCATATAGATGGAGAAGGCTGTTGAAATTTTGGATGAGATGGCTCTGGCAGGTGTAATTCCAAATGAGCATACATTCACAACCATCATGCATGGGTATGCAGCATTGGGTGACACTGGAAAAGCTTTTGAGTATTTTGCTAAACTGAGAAATGAAGGACTAGAGCTTGATGTTTACACATATGAGGCATTGTTGAAGGCTTGTTGCAAATCAGGCAGGATGCAGAGTGCTTTAGCAGTGACAAAAGAAATGAGTGCTCAAAAGATTCCAAGGAACACGTTTGTCTATAACATATTGATCGACGGGTTTGTGTTCCATAAAATCATTGTTAATTTTGTGCTGTCTCACTCGCCGGTTTTGAAACTAATTTTTCGATATTGTTGCTTCACTAGTTATTCAATCCCATTATTTCTTATTACTTTTGTTGAAATCATTGTCTCTAGTTTGATATAAATATGTACTTTCAATAAGATATTGATCTTTCCGTGTTACTTGAGTCAGTTGATTTTCTTATGTAGATGGGCCAGAAGAGGTGATGTTTGGGAAGCTGCTGATCTTATGCAACAAATGAAACAAGAAGGTGTTCATCCTGATATCCACACCTACACATCTTTTATAAATGCTTGTTGCAAGGCTGGGGACATGACGGTACGTTGTCCAATGGTTTTTCTACTTTTCTACTGGCTGTAATGGTTATACATAGCTCTTGTGACAAATCGAGTGAAATTCTTTCATCATTAGATCTTGCCAGTATCTGTTGGTGAATCCAAATCTACTCCTAGGGAGCATAATCTTTTCACAAAAGAAAAACAATTGCTGTCTTAAATTGCATCATCATTTCAATAAATTTTTTTTCTCTCTTGCCTAGAATTAGAGCGAGTGATAATTAAATGCCCATTTGCAACCAGGTATGTGACCAAAAGTTATTGGTTTTAAATTTTGTCTTACTGTTAAAAGTAAAAAGTCAGAAGAAAAAGTGAGGCATTAATTCAATAGGAAAGTTGGGCTTTCAAATGAAGTAGGAATTAATGGCTTTTTTTTTTTGGTTAAAATTGCATGAAGAAATTGGTTTCCTTTCCTATTCAAAATTATAGTCAATTAAACTCTTGCATTCAACAATATTTTCCAACAATATTTTCTGAATTCATTCTAGAATCAATTAAATAAGTTATATTTTCCTTGAAACTGGAGGATCAAACTGTGTTATTGGTGGCGGAGTTGCATATATGTGTGCAATTTGTCTTGATTGGATTGACTTTTTCAGAGAGCAACAAAAACAATGGAGGAAATGGAATCTTCTGGAGTGAAGCCAAATGTTAAAACCTACACTACACTGATACATGGGTGGGCACATGCATCGCATCCTGAGAAGGCTTTGAGATGCTTTGAAGATTTGAAACTAACAGGATTAAAGCCTGATAAAGCTGTATATCATTGCTTGATGACAGCCTTGTTATCCAGAGCTACTGTTACTGAAGCTTATGTTTACTCTGGCATTCTTTCCATTTGTAGAGAGATGATAGAATCTGGATTGATAGTAGATATGGGGACAGCAGTTCACTGGTCCAAGTGCCTACGCAAGATTGAGAGAACAGGTGGAGAGCTAACAGAAACTTTGCAGAAAACCTTCCCTCCTGATTGGAACTTGCGCCATAATCTTAATGCATATCCTGAGTCATACAGTGATGATGAACTGGACAATGATGGTAAGAATGATTTGTATTTTGATGAAACTGGTGATGATGATAACAATGGTGATGATCATGATCATGATGGTGGAGCTGATTACTTCTATCAAAGGTTGGTGGTTTGAACTAGTTTATGGTCATGAACTTTAGTTTATCATGTTCCGCTGCTATTTCACATTGGAGCTGTGGTTCAAGTTCGAGCTTCTGATTTTCACGGTAAAACCAGATATTTGTGAGGTATGTACTATCTGCTTAGACATTTTGTTTCAGGCCTCGGAAATGAACCTAAAATCACAAGATATCGACATTTGCTTGTTCAGTTTTGGCTTATGAAGTTTTAGTCTAGAGGAATTAGATTTAGAAAAGGAACTAAATTTTAGTACCTGAGATTCGAACTTTGATTACAATTTAAGAAAGTTTTTCCAACTCCAATTCTTGTATATTTATTATTACAATGATAAATCTCTTATTACTTTGAGTTGGCCTGGTTCAATCTTTAGCAATTCCTTTTAGATTTTCAATTTATTGCAGTGATAAAATTTTTCTTACCATTTTAATTATTTTACATGATTGTGCAGTTGAATGCTGGATGCATGAAAAAATAAGTATTATGTGAATTTATAGTTTAAAGTTACACTTGTTTCTAGTTTACTCTGCATCACAAGTGTTAATTGTATGTTCCTACATGATATAATCATATTATTTTCACTTAAGCGAGAATACTTATCGCAAGTACGTGTTAGGTAAATATTTTGTTGTTGCTGCTGCTGCTGTTGCTGTTGCTGTTGTTATATTGTTATTATTGTTATTAGTGGTGCTGGTGGTGGTGTTGACAGCAGGTCAAGGGCTACAACCTAGATCCCTCGGAGATTTTAATTGTCATCAAGTTATAAAATTTTTTTTAGATGTCTATCAAATATGTTTTATTTCTTTCCAAAAGAATGAAAAGATGTCCTGCCAAAAGAGACCTTTTTTTTCCTTTGCTGAATCAAAAGAGACTGTTTGAAGATGAAGACTTGTTAGGATTTATATGAAATTCTGAGGAAGGTTAATTTTTAGTTGAAGCATGATGTCTCATTAAAGCTTTTCAACAAAATCTCTTCTAAGTTTTATAATCCGCATCGATTTGTCAATCATTTTCAAAAACCATGTTAAAGCGTTTTCTCAATCAATCATTCAATTATGCTTAGTCATTAAGATGGATTAAGGTAATGAATAAATTTGTTTTGATAACAATTTTAATATCCATGTCAAATTTGAGTTTTGATACCCAATATGCATTATGCTAAATGGGTAATGAGTAGTGGGTATTTTATCCGTTATTTTTTTTTTCGTATTTTCGTGAATTTTAATTATATATTATTTATTCATATATTTATTTGATTGTGTTGTACGGATTTTATCTAGGTTTTGTATAGTTTTTTTATTTTTTTTTGGAAGAAAATTGTCAAACTGTTATTTATAGGTATTGGGTAATTTAAAGTAATTTTAATTGAATTTGTGACAAATGCAGGCATTAAGAATAATTTAAACTGTTTTGGAGTGAGTTAAAGTACCTTGATTTTTAAAGGTTTGGGTAGGACATTTTTCGGGAGTAACTTACTCAATGTCATCCTTATAAGTGTGTAGTTAAAAACTTTCATATTCCACATTTATCATTTGATCTTCATGATTATTAATTATCTTCAAAATATTATGATATCATTTGTAATATTGAACAGAGAGGAAATCAAATTTTCATTTGTGTATCTTTGGAAAGTTTTGTAGTTGAGTTAGAGAACTCGTGGTTATTTTTGATAAAAGAGTTGCAAGTGAACTTGTGATAAAAACTTGTGGGAAATGGCATAGAAAAATTTATTTGGTTAGACTTTTAATCTTGTATTTCTTCTTAATTCTTACTCAATTAAAAGAGCTGGTAATGAAGAGAAGTGTTGAAAATTTCATCACTTCCAGAAATTTGCATGTGGATGAATTTCTATTCATACATTTGCTTATATACTCCAAATTTAGAAAGTGCATAAATCACTATAAATCTTTTGTGCGCCATTGTTACAGCTACTTTATTATGCATTCAAGGGTGTAACTAAATTCCCACAACATAATTTATATTAATTCACAATTGAATATCATGTGCTAAATATATTAGTTTTTATCTGTCATACAACAAATAGAAGAGATTATCCATTTGAAGGATCCTGAAAATCTTTCAAGGCTAAGTTTTGAGAAAACATTTGAAGAATACTCCTTATTTGTGAAACTAGATTGTTGTGCTTTAATCTATATCAATTGTATATTTTCATTTATCCATTCTCGCTAATGATCCTTAATCAACCATCTATTTTTATTACAGTTGATTTAATTGAAAAGCCTTGTATTTATGTGCATCTTGAGGCACCCTTAGGACGAAATATTTGGTGTCAGAGCGCTCTACTTACTTCACCGAGGCTTGACACCATTTAAGAGATCCAAATGGCATCTATTTCGAGAACTATTGCTCCTACTAATGTGCTTGCTATGATTGCTGCTAGTTTGCATGAAGGTCAATCTATCACGACACTATTATTCAACAAACCAAACTACTTTTATAAGAAGACATGAATGAGAAACTTTGTATGATCCATTAATATTTAATGCTGGAAAGATTGTGCTTTTGATGCAAATGAATATAATAGAGTATGAGCATGTGAATCAATCAAAGAATTATAAGACAAATTGGAAGTGACCTATGAAGGAACAAATCAAGTAAATGAGTCTTGTTTAAATATGCTATGGATGGGCTATGAGATTTTTATGCTGAAGCCTGTTGAGTTCATCGTGGAGGTAAACACTAGATTCATATATATAGTCAGCTCTTTGAAAGCTCTTAGTGGATCTATCAATTATGCGAACTAGAGCAAAAAATCTTGAGATCACTATCAAAATGTTAGGAATCTAAAGTGACAGTCTTGCTTGAAGCTATGAACTATATATAATTTGGGTATGAAGAATTAATTGGCTCGTTGCAAACTCATGAGATGATTATTATATATATATATATAACCGATTGAAGATAAGAAAAAGAAAGGGCGTTGCACATAAAGTTGCAACAATTGAAGAAAATACATCAAGTACAGACAAAGAACTAGTCATGCTTAGAAACTTCAAAAAGATGCACAAAAATGAAAGAAGATCATAGAAAAAATTTCACAAAAAGGTAAAATGTCCAAAATCATATAACCTTCAAAAGAATATGACAACTGAAATTAAGTCTAAGTGTTTAGATACATTAAATTCCAATTGACCAAATCTTAAGAGGTATCTATAAATGTTACATGGAACTATAGTGATGAAGCATCAAGTAGCTTTAGAGAATTTGAACATATAACAATCGAGGAAAGTTGACTTGATCAGCTATGGCAAGGGTTCTACATGCAAGAAGAATGCATTGGACTTGAAAATAGGTCCAATTACAAGAGCTAGTGCTAACTGCTAAGGGTAGGTGTAAATTAGGCCCCAAATCCATTTTTATAAGAAAAAAGGTCACCATTACAATTTGTTTTTTCAAAAAATCCCGTGATAACCTTCCGTTTTTTTCTGAGAAAAAATCTCTTTTCCGTTTTTATTTTTTCCAATTTTAGCTTTTATTTGGATTTTCATAAGTGGTGGTTCGTATTTCCTTTTTTTTTTTTTCCGCTCCATCGTCCTGAAGAAATCAGTTTGTAATATAATTCTTTGTTTCCATATTCGTTTACGATTCTTTTTTTTTTTGCGTTTATAATCTTTTATTGTTTATAAATTTTTCGTTTAAAATATTTTCGAGTCTGCATGTTGGTTTCTTCTATATAGAGGCGCAGTCGCTTTTCAAAATTTGGTATTTTTAGTGTATTATCAGCATTGATTTGGCTTACTCTGTAATTGGTATTATTGGCATTTTAATTTCTTACTTCTTGCATTGTAGTTTGCATTGAATATTAACGATTTTGGGTATAATAACAATTTTATTAGATATGTGTTTCATTGCATGGATGTTTTTTTTTTTTTGGCATTTGTGGATTTTTTTTTTTCTATTTGTGATTTAGGGTGTTTAGAAGATACCTAGATGAATGACAGTTATTAAAGGTAAAATTTCAAAGAAGAGGTCCAATGAGACATCTCATGTAGCTAAAAAATATCTATTGAGTAGATCATAAAAGCGCTCAGAGATTACAATTAATTATTCAAGTCCAAAGATGGAGCCAAAGATTATTAAGGTATATTATTCAACATGTTCTTCATTTTAGTTTTTATTATTGTTTGTGTTTGTGTTGGAATATTGGTATGCTTGTTTAATTTTAAAAGATTGTATAGGGTTATTAGTATGTTATATCATTGTTATATTTAGGTGATATGTTGTTTATATTTTCTTTGTGTGGTGTATATTTTTCCTTATATTTGATTATGTGTGTATCTTTATGTTATATCTTAATAATATGTATATCATATAAATCTTGTTTGTTTTGTGAGGTGTGGATGTTTGTATTTATACATGTCATTGATCTTTAATTTTTTTTATAGTGTTATATTTATCTTAGTATATTGTATTGTTTTGTGTGTGTTTTTTGGATAGTATTGGGCCTCTAAGAACAAGTTAGATGAGCATTTTGTGGCTAAAGTAGGTTGTGAGTTGAAAAAGGAATGCATATCCAACATAAAATCAATTCTGACATAGGTACGACTGGAGATGTTTTCTCAAACCTGTTTTGGTCATTTTTTGTAATTGGGTGAATTAAATTTTCAAGCTCAACTAGTACTTTTCCTATTGCTGAGGGAGTTGGAATAGTCGAGGGAAGATGAGTTTTGGTTTGGGGTTGGTGGATCTTGTTTGAGGTTTGACATTGTTGAATTTGCTATGGTTACAGGTTTGAAGTGTGTTGGGGAGTGTGATAAGTTTTTATTTGCTAGAGAAAGCAATATTATATTAAGTATTTTTCTGGGTGTGAAAAGATCAACAAGCAAAGAATTGAGGAGTTGTTCCTTTCTAAGAGGCAAGAGAATGATCAAGATGCAGTGAAGATTTATGTTCTATACTTTGTGCATTTGTATCTCTTTTCCTCTTCAAAGTAGAACCAACATCCGATTTCGAAAGAAGATTTTGATATTGTTGATAGTGGGGAGTATGAGTATTATCCATGGAGTAATGAGCTATTTAATTTCATATTGGAATCGATGAAGGAAAAAGTTGTTAGGAAGTGAAAAAAAGGGAGTTGATGTTTTATCGGTTGCTTGGTTATCCTCTTGTGGTACAAATTTGGTTTTATGAGTATTTCTCCTCTGCTTCAAGGAAGCTTTGCACAAAGAACGATAATGGACCTTTTCCTAGAATTTTGAAGTGGAGCTCACATATGATTCCTACTTTGAAGTCATTAAAGTAATTTTTTCTTTAGAGGGTAATAATTTTTGTTTCTATTTATTTTTATTAAGTTTAAAGTTGTTTCTTCCCATTGATTATATATATATATATTGATTTTGTAGTTTTTATATTACATTAAGGAACATTTCACCTACCCCAGAGGAGAAGGAGAAACTCATGTTGGATGACATTTTATTGAAAGATAAACATATTTCAATTAACTTTTCTGATGGTGATTTTGCATCTTCTTTTCTTCACTCCAACATATATGTTATACCAAATACTATAAAGTTTTCATTGGCTGGTTTGGATATATTGAAGGAGTTGAAGTTGCTCAAATCGGCTTAGAGGAAAATAGAGTTTGAATTGAATTTGCTTTTGAAGAAACAACAAAGCTTGATTTCATATTTTTAAGACAAAATTAGAGGTGAAGATGACCAGTATGTTCAAATGTATTTTAGAGATGAAGAATTTATTTTTGTCTGGTGCGAAAAAGGCTAGTACTAAGTCTTATGTTATGGAGGAGGTAATTTATTTTATATAATTTTTATAAAACTGTTTATTTTGTTAGTTATGTTACTTTTTTTTGGAATATATAGTCAATTTATATGTATGGATAATGTAAATATTATCCAAATATAATATAAATATAACTTTCTTTAGTTTAATGTTTTGTTTGTTATTCTATCATCTGTTGAGGTAGTTTTTTTTTCTAGTAATGAGCAACATTCTGAACAAGGAAATGATGAAGATAAGGATGAAGTTGTTGATATTCATAATGATGAAGAAGATGATGATTTGAAGGATTAGGATGATGATGACCACGATGATGTTGGTTCTAATAATGATAAATTTGATGGTGATGAAGGAAATGATGGTGATGGGATTGGAATGGATGGTGAAGCTACAAGAAATGTTGGTGCAAAAGATGCAGATCGCCATGAGGGTGGTGAATCCTCCATTGTTGTTGATTCGATTCATGTATGTACATCTTTTTGTTAATAAAATTTTATTCTTGTATTTTCCCATTTGAGTGTTTATATATAAATTTTTACGATAAAAAGGCTAATATTGCATCTGGTAAGATTAGTATTCTAGATATAGGAAATCAATGTAGTTCTGATTCTTTTTTTGATAATGTTGATCAAAAGTTTTTGACGAGGATTAACTCCGCTATTAAAATTGCGACTTCTTTCAATTTAGATAAGGTAAAGTATCTAATTATATGTGGAAGAAGGATACTATGTATATAATTATCATATAAATAAAAGACAAGTGTTTAAAGCGTTTTTTTCTAGTGTGATTTTGTGTTTTAATTTTTTTGCCTTGTTTAGGGTGTTGGAGATCTATCTATTGTTCCTTATCAAAGTCATGCAGTTGTGAGTATATTAGAGGAGATCCCTGTTGTAGGTAAAAGAGATGTGAAACCCTCTTTTTTGTTGCCATCTATGTTTGTAAATGAATTTGGATTTTCAGATCTAGGTGTTAGCAAGGGGCAGAGAAAAAAGATAATGACATATTTGTTTGTACTAGATGAAAGGGTTGGTGAGAGGCCTTTGTAGGAGGACATTGTTAATTTTGAATACTAGTTGAAAAAAGGAATGAAGAATAGGAATAAGTAAGTGACAAACTTTTTGATTTTATTTTTAAATTGTGTCTTTTTCATTTGTATTTATATGATGTTAGTTTGGTGTCTCACTTTTAATGCATGTATATTTGTATGTTGCATTTCATATATTTTTATCATTTTTATCATTTATTTTTCTAATAAGAGTTTCTCATTAAATTTTTATATTACTTATGTTTACAAGAAGAAAGTGTTCGTTGGCCAGGTTAATATTGTGTCTCCAGTCCTTAACTTTGGCATTTATTCTATGATTGAAAAGAGTTGGTTCTATAATCTATATACTTCTGGACAAATTTTATCTGGATCTGTAAGTTCAACCATATTTTTTTATTGCGTGTAGAGTTATATGAATATTATATAAACATTTTGGTTTACTTTGTTGATAGCATTGCATTTAGTTTTTTTTTTTGCAAGTTCTTTTGATGTTATATGATGATTATATGAACATTATATTTTACTTTTATGACACCATCTCATTCCTATTTAATTTATTTTCCTTTGGTATTATATGAGCATTATTTTTTTTCTTTAGTTATAACATTGCATTTGTATTATATTTTATTGCCTTTGGTGTCATATGAAGATTATATAAATATTATTTGTCTTTTTTTGATATAATATGATTTAAATTTTGCAGCATATTGATGTTCTCTTTTACCATATGAGGAGAAAGGGTGTTTATTCTGGGTCCATGATTATGAAGTTTACAACCACTAGTGTATTTTTTTGATTATTGGATCCAGGTACTATATGATTTGTATAAAAAGACAAAGATATATCTATTCTATCTGAGAAACATGTTATTGCAGAGTATATAATGAGTTTCTATATGCATTGCAACACTCCTTGGACTGAGGTTGACAATGTATTCTTCCTTATTTATATGAAGAAGGAGAAACACTAGATACTAGGTCATTTTGTTTTTCTGAAAGATCTTTTTTATATATACAATTCTTTAAGGACAAGTCGCATTGACAACCAAGCTGTTGCGACTGCTTTAGCATATCGTACTTTATTGCCTCATTTGATGTCTTTTTTAAGTGTGTTCAAGTAGCATAAAGATCATAAAATGTATATTGATGGTTGTTTCAAGGACATTGTTGAAACTACACCATTTGAGGTATATTATGTTCAGGACTTGCCTGCACAAATTGACTGGTATAATTCTAAATCTATCTTCTTATTTTATTTGTGTTATTTTATTATCGTGCATTGGTTTATGTAATTTTGTTTCTTTTTTTTAATATCTTTGTAATGATTGTGGAATTTGTGTCATTACCTTTGTTGAGTACTTCATTGCTTGTAAGGATTTGCAAACTTCAATTTTCAACATTGATGATTTGTGGAAGCGTTACTCTATTTTGCTTTACAAGTATGCTATCTACTAGTAGGATCAAGACGTTGTTAGTTAATCACTATATAGTGGGAGATTGAAGGCTCAATGAGACACATGGAAAGGGAAGGGTGAAAGCTAATCTTTTGAAAATATGTATATAGATTTGTGTTTTTGATATCAAATACTTGGTATATATAACTGTAGAGTTATATTGAGTTTGTTGAATGCTTATATTGGATATGTAGTATAGTTGTTAACAATTTATTATAAGATTTATTTTTTGTTGAGGAATTGAATTTTTTCAGACATGCATGGGTCTATGGTTATTTGTGTATATATGAATGAAGTTGAAGATATGGAGTAATTGTTTTGAATGGTTTTAGGATATGTTTCAAATCTCATAATTTTTAATTGATTTAATAATGTTAGATATTGTAAGGTTTTTAGTTATAGTCATATAAACATAGTTTACATATTTGTTTTGCAAAGTATATGTTAATATATAGTTCATATACTATATAGATACTATGAATCTAACACGATTAAATTGTATGATATATGTTAAACATGATTTATCAATGAGACATAATATAATACACAAAGTCTACATACATTGATCATATAATAATATTTTATAGCATAGCATGAATGAATAAAACATGGAATGAATAATTTTAAGTTATATCAAATACCTAAAAAAATTGGTAATAATTTTTTATTTAGGTGTTAAATTTGTCATGGTCCAACAAATTCTATATCAATTTATGTGTATATTTACAAGAGATCTAAACATATAATTTTGCATATTCATTTGACATTAATACTATTTTTATTTGTATTGCTTTCATTTCTTAATTTGTTTTTGGTTGGTTCCTGCATGTCTTCACATTGTCTCAGATATCCGCATCTTTCGCATTTTGATTTGATTTTGTTTTCCCATGCTGGTTTGAATCTTTTCTTTTTTGGTCTTCCTAACCTTACTTGTCCCTTGGGTGGAAGTAATATCATTTCCTTTACATTCTCTGGAATATCCCATGTGCTTACATTTTCTATCTCGGGTATATATTTTCGCTGTATGTGGATAACATAGTGTCCTTAGTGCAGTATTTCGAACAAAATTGATACACATCTTGGTTAAGTGATCTCACAATTGCATATGCATGTTCATAAGGAAGTTCATCATTTTGAAACTTATTACATGTGCACATTCTTTGTTTTATATCTACCACAAATGCTTTATTTCCTTCCAGGACACTGAAAATTTCATTGTTTGCCGGTTTCACCTATTGCAACATTTTTTCGACAAATTGTAGTAATGTTATAAGTTTGATGTAAGCTTCATATAATTATAGCATAATCGACATATAACATATTATCAATATGAATGTGTTTTTTTAATCTTAGCATAAATAATGAATCTTGAAGATTATATGGAGTTTCCAATAAGGATATCTTTAGCCATCTTTGTCAGTTTTGTAAATGTTCCTTTTGATATATTTCTATGTGACCATCTCTAGTCTTATACCATAGATTTCAGGCATTGAAATAGTGTTCGTATTGGTAGTTCCTTAGCACTTTTTTTTGTAGTATTTAAAGATTTTGCTATGTTTGAAGTCATTGAGAAGTATCTTATTATCTTGTAGTGTAAGTGGAATAATTTTTAGTAACCGATTTCAAAGAGATATTTAATGATTCTTACGTCAATTTTGCGAAGCTCATCCATATGGTATTGGAAATGTTATGGAGTGTAGGCTTTAGTTGCTCTTATGAATGAATCTCTCATTTTGGAGGTGTTCTTTTTGAACTTAGTCTTAAGGTTGTTTAGCAAGTGGTACATGCACACGTCATGCATAGCAATAAGGTATACCTATTATATGTAAAATATTATTATCCAGGAGGTTATTTTTAAATCATTGCTCTCAATTAACACATTATCATGTCACATAAGTCTACATATAAAACTTCATATTGTAATTCCAGTAAGTTAGGGCCTAGAAATAATGTATTAATCAAGGTATATAATGGGTATACATAAAATATAAGTGTGGTTATGGGTTTGGAATCATGAAAATAATTAGAAAATATATGAAAAAATGAGTTTCCAATGTTCACACTCGTGACAGACATAATCATGGCCATGAATGTCATGAAATTCAGATTTTGAAGCTAAGGATATTCACGACCATGACATATGTGTTCACTCCCATGAAGACCTACAGTTTAAATTGGGTAGTTTCGTATTTTTGACAGAAACGCATAAAACACAATCTAAAACTCTAGCCACCAGATCCTCAGAAACCCTAAAAATGAATTCTCTCTATCATCTTTTCAATTTTGGTTGACTTAATACGAAATTCCTATCATTTTTTAGATTAAAAAAAAGGATTTAAGATTTAGGTTTCATCATTTATTTTGGAATCTAAAACAAAGAGGGTTAGAACATGATTTTAAACTCTAGTATTATTTTGTTTTCATGAAACAAAGGTAAGAAATCATGCTTTCCTTTATCCTTTGATCTGGTTCAATTAGGTTTAATGGGGATTAAGTTTTATAGGCTTTAAACTAATGAAAAAGTTAAGGTTTATATTTTATGGCATAAATAGATTGAATGATGAAATATATTATAATATAGTCATTGATTTCATGTTAAGGACCGAAACAGAGGGTAGAGATTACCCTCAAAGGCAGTAGATACGAGAGGAATCGAGTGTTAAGCTTAATTATTAAGGTTTGTATATATATGTATTTTAATTTGCAATTTGGTATGCTTGTATGCTTAATGATGTAGTTGGTATGTTAATTGGCCTATGCGGTATTACTAGAATTGCTGAAAATTGGCATGTATTATGTTAAATCTGCTATGCACTATAATTATGGATAATTGAAATGTATGAAAGTTATGTTTGATGAGTTAAAGTATGAAATCTAGTTGTGTTGTTAAATAATGTAATTTGCTTGAATATAGTTGAAATATGTTTATGAATGTTGGAAAGTGTTGTTAAGGGTGGTTAACATTAGTTAACCTTAGTACAAATGCATATTGTGTGTGATTTTGGCTTAAAACAGTGTTGAAATATTGTTATAGACTAATATTTCACGGTCATGAAAGTAGTCTTCACACTTGTGAATTGTTGCATAGAAGGCTTCATGCCTATGAATCTACCATTTACGCCCATGAATGTTCTGTATCCAAATATTTGATATTCGAATCCTATGATGGAATTACATGAGTTTGTTGTACACACACACTTGGCATGATTAACTGAGATTGTATGCAGTATGATACATGACTATGAACAATGATTATGCACTAGATGCTCTATATTACAAAGTGTCATGTAATGGACATGTTGAACCATGAATGACTTATAAATAATATAGATGGCCAGAGTATGATTATATATATCCCTTCTCTATTTGAGGACTAGCTTAGGATAAGTGACATGCCATTTAGGGGATTACAGTACTAGAAGATATTATTATGTTTAAACTAGGGTGACTTAAGCTCAGATCAGAATGCTCATAATTATTTAAAGACAAGGTGGCTTAAGCTCAGGCTAGAGCACTATTGTACCCATGTGCATGCATATATTATATTAACTCATCATGGTGGCTTAAGCTTGGATTAAGCTTAATATAGGATAGTGATAGATATTTAGAACATATTTTAATATAGGACATGTAATTGAGTTTATTTATTATTAATAAGGATAGATTTTGTAATTAGGGTGGTATGTTGCCCAAACTAGTTATTGATCTTGTTTATTGTTAGTATTCAAATACAGATGAGTATTTTTGTTGTATATAATACATGGTTATTACAAAGATGCATGCTATACAAATAGAGTTATATAAGTTAGAAAAAATTTTAATTCAGAACATGATTATATAGATTCATTCATATGACATCCGTCTGTATAGTGGAGCTGCTCTATTGCACAAAAGGTGTTATGTTTAGTGGTATCAGAGCTTTGATTTAGGTGGTCTTCAACCTAAGTGGATTATGGGTTTATCATGCATGTATACATATGTCTCTTTAACTCTGACTTGGGCTATTTCTCTATCAACTTGTAGGACTAAAGTGAGATGACATCTGAATCAAATGACATGGATGAGAGCTATAGCTCTCCACATATTAGGGTATCGAACCAGCTCAATGCAACTAGTGTTCATGGTCAAGTGAAGTACCGGTTGTAATGCCCAATAATTTAGGCCATGGTCGTAGTTGACTGAAATTTGACGCGCTGAACCGATCGGGATCCAAATTTGGACATTAAAGAAAAAAATGAAAAAAATATTTTGGATATTATTAATTTAGAATTATGAAGTTCATAACTAAAATTTAGAAAAAAATAATTTTTTGCTGAACGAAATTGGAATTTACAGTATTTTTGACACATATATTTTCAAAAAGTATAAAAATGGAATATTATTTATCTAAGGAAATGAATATTCTTTGGATTAAAATAAAGTAAGAGTGATTTAAATTAATGGACCAATGAGGGACAAGATTATCTATTAATGTTAACCACCCACTTAATCCAACTATAAAAGTCAAATTTCACTTTTTGGTCATTAATTTTTTTCTTCCTCATCTTAACCAAAGAAAACTCTCCCTTCTTCTCTACTTGTAGCCATGACCTCTCCCCCCATTGTTCTTTTTTTTTTCTTTAATTAAAGCTAAGGTTATATGGAAAAAAGTTAGGTTAAGGCAAGATCAACAAGAAATTGAAGCAAAGTGAGCAAAACAAAGGAAGAGGAAGGAAGAAGAAGAGAAAAAGAGAATGAAGATTGTTGGAACTTGAGGGGAATTTCTATCATTTTGATGCTAACAAATAAAATAGCAATAATATATTTAACAATGCTTGTGTTCTAAGTATGTTGAACAAGATATATCATGAATAGAATTTGATGCAAGAATGAAAGACAACTTTTAAAGATCAAAATCAGAAGAATTAGCAAAGTCACGCCCATGAATATAGCTTAGCGCCAACTTGCCACCATTGAAAGTTCACGGCCATGAAGGATCATACCAATCGTTAATAATCAAATCAGTCATGCCCATGAAAGATAGTCACCTCCGTGAGATAACATGTCAAATTCTTCTAGAGAGCTTCACAGTCAGAGTCACCACTTGGACCACGGCTTAGAAGAATATTCACGCCCATGAAAGTATAAAGTCACGCTCATGATCAAACACTTCAAATTCTTCCAGAGAGCTTCATGGCCAGAGTCACCACTTAGACCATGACTTGGAAGAACATTCATGATCATGACACACATATTCACGCTCATGAATGAGGATAGAGAAACATGTCAGGCGCGAAGTTAAAAGTTGGTTCAATGGCTATTTTCGTATTAAATGCACCCAAACGGCTATAATTCGCAGAGGAACTACAAATGCAAGTCATTTATGATCCTAAAAAAAGAGAACAACAATTATTTTGAATCTTTAATCTTGTTGTAGCCTTGTGCATTAATTATTTTCAGCAAAATAGTTATTCTTTGTAAAAACCTAATTGCTTATAATTTCTGAGCATTATAGGTTGGTGAGTGTTTTCATTGTAAAAAATTACTCAAGTGAGTTTGGGTATATTGGGTTAAGATTGAAACACGTGTAAGGGTTTATTGTGTGAGCCATGAAACACAAGGAATTTGTTTATTATGTGAGCCATTAAAATACAAGGGAATTTCTAGGTTAGGTATTAACTATTGAGAGAAGCACCATAGTTGGGAGTGAGCTTATAAAACTTTATTGTAACACTTAGTGTGTTAGTAAAACACTCAATTGAGATTGGGAAGAGAAGTAGGGTTTATTAATACTTGAACCTTTATAAATCTTGTGTGTGATATCTCTCCTTCCCTACTCTATTTAATTTTATTCCGCACTTAAAGTCAATAAATTTTTTATTTCATAACCAATTCAACCCCCTTCTTGGTTCATTGTCTGGGCAACAATTTGTATCAAAGTTTGTCTAGCAACAAAGCCTAAAAAGCGCTAGCAAAGATCAAGAAATGGCCAGTGAAGGATTTCAAAGTCTCAGGCTTTACTTTGATGGAGGAAACTACATTCATTGGAAGTTCCGGATGGAGACATATCTTGATAGTGAGGGAATTGAAGTTTGGGATAGTGTTCGGAAAGAATGGACACCCCCAACCAGGAGAGGAATTGATGATGAAGAATAAGTTCTTTCAAGAGATGATTGGATAGAGCCTCAACATAGAAGCAAACTTTAAAAATAAAAAAGCAATCACAATCCTCGCAAGCTATCTATCCATTGAAGAATGTGGCAAAATCCAACATTGCCCAACCGTATATAGTATGTGGAAGACAATGGAGAATTATCATGAAGGAACCAAGCAAGTTAAATCCAAGAATATTCAACTTCTCACTTCAGAATATGAACTCTTTAAGATGAAATCCAATGAACCTATCACTGATATGACGAACTGTCTTCTAGCCATCATAAATGACATGAGAAAGCTTGGAAAGCACTTGAGTTTGGAAGATGTAAACAATAAAATTCTAAGAAGTCGTCCACTCAAAGACTATAGTTCAAGAGTTGTGGGTATAGAAGAACCCAATGAAGACATGAACGTCATGCCTATCGATGTGCTTATTGGCAAACTTCTAACACACGAAATGGCGGTAAAGAGAGATAGAGAACTTGAAGCCGAACCAGAAAAAAGAAAGCCTCTAACACTCAAAGCCTTTACTTCAAAATCTCAAGAAAAAGTTGAAGATGACGAAGAAAAGAGTGATGATGCTAATGAGGACATTGTTATGCTCTCAAAAAGATTAAAAAGAATAATTGAAAAGAGAATTGGCAACTCTCAAAACTTCAAACAAAGAAACCTCAAACACTCCTCAAATGACTCTCAAAGAAATAAAGAGGAGGTAAAATGTTATGAGTGTGGGAAGAAAGGGCATATCAAACTAGAATGTCCAAAGCTCAAGAAACACAAGAAAAAATATCAAAAAGATAATGGGGAAAAAGGTGACAAAGCCATATGGAATGACGAAAGCTCTTGAAGTGAAAAAGATGACAATGAAGGTGAAGAGGTCAACCTATGCTTCATGGCTTTAGATGATCAATTCACGGATGAGGTAGATCCTTATTACTCATACTCATTTAATAATGATAGTAGTGATAATAATAATGATAGTGAAGATGATGATGAGCAAAGTTTAATAGAAGTATTGAACCAAGAAGTAGAAAAATATAGATGTAAATTCAATACTTACAAAAATAACATTTTAAATTTGAAAAAACAATGGAAGTTTTACAAAAGGAAAATCTTGATCTTAAAACTTCTAATGAAACTCTTCAAAAATCATTAGATGAGTATTCCTTTAGACAATCCTTGCTTAAAGAAAACAATATTTTGAAAAATGAAGTTAAGGAACTTTGAAACTCTATTTCAAGATTTCATAAAGGTAAAAGAGTTTAGATACTCTCATAGTGTCCCAAAGAACACTTTTAATAAGACATAGTCTAGGATTTAATGGAACATCATCTTCCAGGGGCTAAGAGCACAACACACACTAAACTCCCTATTTATAAGAAGAATGGTCAAGGGTCGTATAACTTAAGAGGGAGACCTCAAAAGCCAATCATGTCTTCACGTATAAGAGGCATGCACCTAGGAAAACACTTATTCATCATGAATGTGTATGTCACTGCTCACAAACTCCATCTAAAAGGATAATGAGACATAAAAGCATGATAAAACCGAAAAACATGTTTAGAGCTAAACAATGTAATTATTGTATGAAATTTGGTCACATTAACAAATATTGTTAGATAAGAAAGGCTCATTGGGAACCTTCATGTGTTAACCCCCAAAGACCCAAGTTCATTTGGGTATCTAAAAACCACACCTAAATTGTGATTTTATAGGTATGCCTCAAGTCCGCTATAAAAGATAATGCTTGGCTTGTGGATAGTGGATGCTCAAGGCATATGACCGAAAACAAAGAACTATTCAATGACATTAAAAGTATTGATGGTGGTAAGGTAACATTTGGGAACGATGCTAAGAGTAAGGTAATTGGCATTGTCTCTATTGGTATTAATAATAATACTTTCATTGAAGATGTTTTACTTATTGAAACATAATTTGTTAAGTGTAAGTCAATTATGTGATAAGGAAAACCAAGTAATCTTTACCTCAAATGAATGTCTTCTAACCTCTTTTAGTGGCCAAGAGATATTCAAAGGAAATAGAGATGTCAATACTTACATAATAGACTTACATAAAATATCTAACATTTCCTCTAAGTGTCTTATGATTACTAATGATGAATCTTGGATATGGCATAAAAGGTTTGGTCATGCAAGCATGAATTTAATTCAAAGCCTTAGCAAAGGAGAGCTAGTAAGTGGACTACAAGAGTCAAATTTGAAAAGAATAAGACATGTGAACTTTGTCAAAGAGGAAAACAACACAAGTCCTCTTTCAAATCCAAAAATATTGTACAATGGAAAAACTTGATCTTGATTATGAGAAAGATCAATATGTTTAAGAAAACTCACATTAAGATGTCTCTCTACCTCAAGCTCAAGAGCAAGACAAACAAGATCTTCCAAAGGAATGGAAAATGACAAAAGATCACCCCAAGGAATAAATCATTGGTGATCCTACTAAAGGTGTAAGTACTAGATCTCATCTCAAACTCTTAGATTCTAACCTTGCTTTTGTCTCTCAAATTGAGCCTAAAGATATTGTTGAGGCTCTTAGTGATGAAAGTTAGGTGATTGTTGTGCAAGAGAAACTCAACCAATTTGAGAGAAGTAAGGTATGGACTTTAGTTCCTAGACCCAAAAAGCATCAAATCATTGGTAGTAAATGGGTATTTAGAAATAAACTAGATGAACAAGGTTCAAGAACTAGGAAAAATCCTAGGTTAGTTGTAAAGGGTTATAATCAATAAGAAGGTATAAATTATGATGAGACCTATGCCCTGGTAGTTATATTAGAAGCCATAAGAATTCTTTTAGCATTTGCATGTCACATGAATTTTAAACTCTTTCAAATGGATGTCAAAAGTTCTTTCTTAAATGGTTTTATAGAGGAGGAAGTTTATGTCTAACAACCTCCGGGTTTTGAAATCCATAATTTGCTTGATCATGTGTTTAAACTTTAAAAGCTTTGTATGATTTGAAACAGGCTCCAAGAGCTTGGTATGAAAGACTAAGTTTTTTCCTTTTTGAAACTAATTTTTCAAAATGAAATGTTGACACAACTTTATTTATTAAAAAACATAAGCATGATATTCTAATTGTTCAAATTTATATTGATGACATCATATTTGGGTCTACTAATGAATTGCTTTGCCAAGAATTTGTGAAGTGTATGACTAGGGAATTTGAAATGAGCATGATGGGTGAGCTTAAGTTCTTTCTTGGTCTAAAAATAAAACAAAGCAATGAGAGCATATTCATTAACCAATCCAAGTATGCCAAAGATTTAATCAAGAAATTTGGAATGGAATGATGCAAAAATGCCAAGACTCCAATGAGCACATCAACAAAATTGGACAAAGATGAAAAGGGTAAGAGCATTAATGAAAATCTCTATAGAGGTATGATCGGATCACTTGTATATCTTACTGCCTCTAGGCCCGATATAATGTACAGTGTGTGCTTATGTGCTAGATTTCAATCTTGTCCTAAAGTATCACATTTGAATGCTGTAAAAAGAATCTTAAAATATTTACATGGCACATTGCATCTAGGCTTATGGTATCCTACAAATTCATCCTTTCATATCATAGGATATTCAGATGCAGATCATGTCGGAAGTCTCTTGGATAGAAAGAGTACTTCAGGCACTTGTCACTTTATTGGTGAATGCTTAGTCTCTTGGTTTAGCAAGAAACAAGTTTCGGTTGTCCTTTCTACCGTTGAAGCGAAATATGTGGCAGTAGGATGTTGTTGCACTCAAACCCTATGGATGAGACAACAACTTAAGGATTATAGTCATAGTTTGGACCATATACCCATTAAATGTGATAATACAAGTGTCATAAACCTATCTAAAAATCTCATTCAACACTCTAGAAGTAAGCATATTGACATAAGACATCATTTTCTTAGAGATCATGTTCAATATGGAGATGTTGTATTAGAATTTATCGATACAAATAATCAATTGGAAGATATTTTCACCAAATCTCCTAATGAAGAAAGATTTTGCTTCATAAGAAGAGAGTTTGATATGCTTAATGGATCAACCTTATCTTAAGTATGATTGTCAATTGTCAACCTTGAGTGTTAATTTTCTTCATATGATGCTCTTTAATTGACTAATTTTTAAGGTATTAAGTGGTTAACATGATGGGAATATATGTTCTAAGGCATAAAAGAATCTTAGAAATCTTTTAGTCTTATTTTATATTTAGTTTTATTAATTGAAGATTTAAGGTAATTCACGCCTGTGATATATATTCACGGTCGTGATCTTAATCGCAAAAAGCTTAAGTAGTTTTCACGCTTTGCTTTATGACATCCTTCATGGTAGTTTTATTAATTGAAGATTTGAGGTAATTCACGCCTGTGACATATATTCACGGTCGTGATCTTAATCACAAAAAGCTCCAGTAGTTTTCACGCTTTGCTTCACGATATCCTTCACGGTTGGAGGTTGTGAAGATTATGTTTTACGCCCATTACTCTTTTCATTCACTCCCTTGAAACAACTTATTCATGCCCGTAACACTTATTCACGACCACGAATACAAACAACAAATAATTACAGAACCATTAATGCTTTGTTTCATGCATTGCCTCACGGTTAGTAGTAGTGAAAATTGTTCTTCACGATCGTGACTCATTTTATCACCGCTGTGAAATTCATAAGTAACACCCATGACTATTTAATGTCTCGACCATGAATCGATTTGTATCCTTTATGACGGCTAGAGCGTCTCTTCAACAAACCATGATCATGACTATTCACGCCCGTGATGGACCATTCACGACCGTGAATTTGTCGACTATAAAATAAGATTTCTGTCATTTTTTCTCTTTTTGAACTTTAAAAATTCTCTCAATTAAAGTTCTCATTCAATGTTTCTCACAAAATCCAACTCCTAATATTCATTTCAATTTATAAATTCTTTCAAACCTTTTTGTCTTTGAAGAATCTCAACATTTCTAGGTTTGTTCTAAAATTCTTGGTCCAAAAATCTCAATCTCCAAATCCATGTTCTAAAATTATAACAATGGAACCCGACTTATTTAAAGGCACAAGGAAGAAATCCTATGCTCCGAGATGCCACACAGACTATCTTCTTAACATCATTCTGGAGCATTGCCATCCAAGATATGTCATTCTATAGAAAAGACCCTTACTCTCATCGTGTTCCTTCAAATGGAGTGCTTCAAGACTCTCAGTCTTGAGACAAGCATGATAGAACAATTGTAAGCTTTCCATCTTAAGGATTTCGCGGACATTCATTGGCCAATGCTAAAGGAACCAACTCTCGAGTTCCTTAGCACATTGCAAGTCTCTCCCACTGGAACTGTAAAATTCCAACTCTGTAAGCATCCGAACACTCTTTCAACAGCGGAGTTTGGCACAATTTTCAAGCTTCCCTCAAATGGAATTCTCAATGAAAACGAAGTGGAATTTTTAGCTAAGATGTGAAGAAGACTAAGAGCACACATCTTTAGTCCCCTATGCATAAATATTTACATAGGTTTCTTACCTATAGTATATTTGCTAGAGGAGATAGCAATAGGGTAATCAAAAAATCAGAGCTCTACTTATTGGAAATGGCACGAAGAAGTCTATCTGTAGCTCTGTCTCGATGGTTTGCAAATCATCTTCTTTCAATTGCAACAAAGCCATCGGGAGATATCTTGATTGATGGGTATGTGACTCACCTTGCCATTGAGATAGGATATCTAAAACCCGATGAGCATAATTACAACCTTATTCCAGGACATCCACGAGACCGACAAGATGTCGAGTTCTTCATAAATATGGGAGCAGCTGTCCGCATTATTTATGAAAATAATGTATACTACCGTTTAACCACTCCAGTTAATGAAATTGATTGGGAAGACCAGAACACTAATGATTTCAAAGCTGGCCTACAGGGTATCCAGCAACAAAAATAAGCCTAAGTCGAAACAACGATACCAAAGGTTGAGCAAGAGGTTGGTCAATCATCGGCTCCTACACCCAACTTGGCACAGCAGGTTGCTGATCTTTTAACACCTCGTTTTGACATAATGCAGGCTTCCATCGATGAAAGGTTGGAAAACCTCAAAGATTGCATGGAATCTCAAGTGGATAGCCTCGAGGAGGAGGTAGCACTCCTTAGAGATGATCTGTCAGGCATGAAGCCTAATTAGAGTCCTAGTTTTCATGTAGTAGATTTATTTTTAATGTTATAGGACTTTACTTTATGTTTTTCTTTGAAACTTTGTAATCCTTCTTCCTTTGTTTTTAATACAATTATCCTATTATCAATTCATTTTTTTATGGTTTGTTTTGTTGATGACAAAAGGGGGAGAACTTAGCAATATATGCAAATGTGTGGTCAATAGATATATGTTACTATGCAATGTACGGATTTTTGAATATGTAATTTTTTTTCCAGATAATATGCATAAAATATACCTCACATATACTTTGCATATACCTAACTAGTTAACAAATAACTTTGATATACCTCACATATACCTTGTATATGCCTAACTAGTTAGCAAATAACTTTGATATACTTAGGATATACCTTGCATATACCTAACTAGTTAGTAGAGAACCATGCTATATGTCTTTCAATTCTTACATTCTATTATTTTGTCTTAAGCATCTTTTGAGGGAGAGACTTCTCAAAGGCACATATTGCTAGATTATTTGTTACCATCAAAAAGAGAGAGATTGTTGGACTTTGAGGGGTATTTCCATCATTTTGATGCTAACAAATAAAATAGCAATAATGTATTTAACAATGCTTGTGTTTAAAGTATGTTAAACAAGATATATCATGAATAGAATTTGAAGCAAGAATGAAAGACAACTTTTGAAGATCAAAATCAGAAGAAATAGCAAAGTCACGCCCGTGAATATAGCTTAGCGCCAACTTGCT
The DNA here is from genome assembly GCA_023653625.1 of Triadica sebifera. Classification (NCBI taxonomy): domain Eukaryota; kingdom Viridiplantae; phylum Streptophyta; class Magnoliopsida; order Malpighiales; family Euphorbiaceae; genus Triadica; species Triadica sebifera. Next base: position 33,528,795 of record CM042896.1, read on the forward strand.
AGCATTCAAAATTCACGACCATGAAGGATCATACCAATCATGAATGATCAAATCAGTGACGCCCGTGAAAGATAGTCACACTCGTGAGATAACATGTCAAATTCTTTCAGAGAGCTTCACGGCTAGAGTCACCACTTGGACCATAGCTTGGAAGAATATTCAGCCCATGAAAGTATAAAGTCACGCATGTGATCAAACGCTTCAAATTCTTCCAAAGAGTTTCACGGCCAGAGTCACCACTTGGACTACGACTTGAAAGAACATTAACGACCGTGACACACATATTCACGTCTGTGAATGAGGACAGAGAAATATATCATGTGCGAAGTTAAGAGTTGGTTCAATGACTATTTTCGCATTAAATGCACCCAAACGACTATAATTTGCAGATGAACTATAAATGCAAGTCATTTATGAATCCTAAAAAAAGAGAATAACAATTATTTTGAATCTTTAATCTTGTTGTAGCCTTGTGCATTAATTATTTTCAGCAAAACCGTTATTTTTTGTAAAAACCTAATTGCTTATAATTTCTGAGCATTGTAGATTGGTGAATGTTTTCATTGTAAACAATTACTCAAGTGAGTTTGGGTATATTGGGTTAAGATTGAAACACTTGTAATGGTTTATTGTGTGAGCCATAAAACACAAGAAATTAGTTTATTGTGTGAGCCATTAAAATACAAGAAAATTTCTGGGTTAGATATTAGCCATTGAAAGAAGCACTATAGTTGGGAGTGAGCTTGTAAAACTCCATTATAACACTTAGTGTGTTAGTAAAACATCAAATTGAGATTGCAGAGAGAAGTAGAGTTTATTAATATTCGAATCTCTATAAATCTTGTGTGTGATATCTCTCCTACCCTACTCTATTTAATTTTATTCCGCACTTAAAGTCAAGAAATTTTTTATTTCATAACCAATTCAACCCCCTTTTTGGTTTATTGTCTGGACAACAGAGATTTTGGTCATTTTGAAGATCTACAAATGTGAGGTTAGATTTTTCATCTTATCACTTTTCTTCTTCTCTTTTCTTTGATTTTGGGGTTAGTTACCATTAAGGTTGGTAATTTAATGCTATTATTATGTTAATAGTGATTAAGGGTTGATTGGTGTGTTTAGTGTTTGATTAGTATGAAAATTGTTTTTAAGCCAAGGAGGTGAATAATCTTTGGGTCATAATCAAAGAGGAAGTAAGGGTAAGGAGAAAGCTAATTAGGAGGAAGAGAAGAGTGAAAAAAAGTAGACTTTTGAGGTATGTATATTTGACATGAAAAATGTTAATTTTTGATTTTGTGATATTATGCGTAATTGTGTATGTAATTCTTGATATATTTGATTGAGTGATGAATTGGTGATTAAATGATGTCCTAAATGTGAAAATAAAATTTTGAATATGATGTTGATGGATGAAGATGGAAATTATATGAATTAATTGAAGTGTTAGAAAATTCGTCTTATGAATAGTGTCTATTTTTTTTTTATCATAACTTGAGTTCTGGAAATTATTTTTTAGTGTTTCTTATTGGGTTGAAAAGTTAAGATAAGACTTGAATATGCCTTCAATTAGGTGTAAATTGGACTCAAAGTACAAACTGAAAATCTGTACAGTAAAATACTGGGCAAATTGAATGAACGTAGTTTAGTAAAAAATTCATAACTTTTGCTAAAAAATTCAGTTTAATATGATTTTAGTTGAAAATTAAAGATAAGATATGTACCTACATTTTATTAGTTGATCACTTGTCCAAATTCCATTTAAAAATAGAAAAAAAAAATACAGGAAAATATGAGACATAAATGTTGTCTAGAATAGTGTAGCTTGTATATATATGTTGGTTGTTGAATTTTGTGATAGAAAAATATATTAATTGACTTTTATTATAGTTATAATAATTAAATGAGCAAATATGATATTTAACGAAGATTATTGCATTTATGTGAAATTATGTTAGTATTATATATATAATTTATATAAATAATAATAAAAATAACAAATATAATTAACATGTATAACATCTAGTCGAGAATTATAAATTAAGATAAATTGAAAATACTAAAAATATATTGAATTATTATTAAAAATACAAACGTTGAATATCAAGTTATTGAGAGGAAAAATGTATTAAAATATTAAAATTGACATTTTGACACAAATGGGTTATAAACCCTAAAAACTGACAAAAAAATGTCAGCAATTGTAGCTAAGTAGATATAGCTAAAGCCTATATATAATTAAAAAATATTAAAATGAAGAAAAATACTAATAAATCAATTTTTGGACTGGATTGGCTAGATGGTTTTATTTTTTTAAATAAATCAATTTAATGATTAACTAAAAATGAAGAAAAATAATAAAATATTAAAATTGTGTTCCACAAAAGAAAATATATAGAATAATTATTCTTTTACTGCCTCATTTTCGTGTTTCTTCTCTAGAAGGTGCTGAAATACCACTGTTGGTCTCAGTTGATGGTCTACAACGGTGACAGATAACCGGAAAAAAATAATTTATATTGTCATTTTTTCTTTTTCTTTTTTTATTTATTTATCCTAATAACTGTAAAATTATCCTCAATATTAAAATAATAACGAAATTATCCTTAGCGAACCGCTTCGTAAAATATGAAGAGCACATTTGATAAGGAGAAAATGTTAACACTTAAAGGTATATTCTTATATGTCTCATGGGTAAGGCAAATTTCTTGCATTGTCTGAATTCATGATTTTCTCTCAACCGTAGATCATCATTTATCTTGCCAGCAAATATTTTTTGTTAGGACCCAAGGTACATTCTTGAATAAAATTTATATAATAAATATGACCAAATCATATATCATCAGTGTACCTCATTTACTCTATATATACCTTACATATATTGAGCATATATTATATATATATTAAATATATACTGCAAATATATTACTTATCCAATTATGCTATAAATTATTTAAAATACCAGTGTATACTTTGCACTCTCATTTAAATTTGTGTATAAAATATAAATCAATAGTATACATTTATAAACAAAATATAATACCTGCACATTCAGTATATATTTTATATATCTTTGTGTTACTCATAAATATTAAACATACAGTAAAAAGTATATGATAAATATATAATATTTATATTTATAGTATATGTTTTATATATTTGTGTAACATATTTTTTTTAATATATCAAAATATCGTAATTCTAAAATTTATATTTTTTTAACAATTAAAATTTTTCTTATAAAACCTCAAATTTTTTGTTAATTGTTTTAATAAAAAAATTATTAAGATTGTCTTTTACTATTTCAGATATTTTATTATTTTTTAATTGTAATAAAAGTTGTTATATTGAAATAGAAAATAGTATGTGAGGTATACAAAAAATATATAATTAAATATATATTGAATGAATAAACAGAAATATTAAAATAAGGTATAAATAAAATTTGCAACCCTCATATATATATTAAAATTATTTATTTAAAGATAAGGAAAATCAGAAAAATAAAATGAGATTTGTTTTATATTGAGTTGAAATAGAATGTGATGCATCACATGTTAAAAGTAGCATCACAATAAATATGAGCATACGTTGGTTTGCTGTTGACACCTTTTGCTTAGGTCATTATGGTGAACTTGAATGTTTAGCTTTATTTCAAGTTTTATTTTTAAAAAAAATTGAACTGATTGACCTACCTTATTAATTTCTCACCATTTCAAAGCTATCAGTCTTGGTACAATCAACTAAATAGCCCATGCTCTCCCCTTTCTTGCTCAAATGCTTGTCTCTTCATCTACACATTCAAATTATCACCTCTGTCAAATCCGCAAAAAACAAAATGAAGATCTAGATCTGATCTCCCCGTCGCTGCTCGCATTTCCCACAGCCGGCGACACCTAGCTGACTTACCCAGTGTCTATCCTCTCCACGCCGGTCTCTCTTCATTTTTGTTATAATACCTTTTTTTTTACTTAGGAGAATGATCTGCAATCTCTTTCTTTTGTATCTATTTATTTGGTTCATCTAATATTTGATTGTGTAACCGTTTTTTGCAGGTATAGATAGTAAAAGTATTTTTGGAAAGATAATATGGGAGAAAAGGTGTATTTTGACGGATGAAAAAACGAAAATAAAATGGGAAATCTCACATCCAAATCGAGGATTTGTGCCCAAATCTTTTTTTTATATAGGAGTGTGGGTCTTTAAAACCAAGCCTAATATGCCCCTCCTTATTAATTTGGTTATTTTTGTCTTTTGATTATTCATTTTCCACTAGGAATTAAGATTAAAGTAATATAAGGGCTATAAATACTCTTCATTATGTGTATAAGACATGTTTGGCTTAGAACATTTTCAATAATATTTTTTATTTTAAATAACATTTTAGAATATTTTTTAATATAGGGAGTAAAGTTTTTTTTTTTACAAATTAAATAGATTTTTTATATTTTTATTCTTCATTTTATTTTATCTTATATAAATTAATATTTAGTCAAAAAAAGTAAATAACTTTTATTATAAGGAAAGAGAAATATTTTAAGAGAAACATATTAATAAAAATATAGAACATACATAAAAAGTAGAGATAATAAAAAGTTAAACTTACTCATTACTCTAAATTTTAAAAATAAAGAGTTCTTTAAACACCATTTTTATGGAATAACTTTTTATTAAAATAAAAAATATAACTTAAATAAAAATTTTGTAGAATATGCTCTTATTAATGAAATTTGACTATTCTTCAAGACAAAAAGAGTGTTACTTCAAGGATTAAGTTTAACTTGTCAAGTGTTTACGGTGTTAATTCAATTTAATTCTTACATTCTATGTTGAGTATTCTTCAAGACAAAAAGAGTGTGTTACTTCAAGGATTAAGTTTAACTTGTCAAAGTGCTTATGGTGTTAATTCAATTCAATTCTTATATTCTATGTTATCAATTCTTTGCCAATATAAGGTGTTGTATCTTGCATGCTTTAGGTTTTGGTTATGATTTGTCAATCAAATTGGTTTGAGGATTTTCAAGACTTAGTTTTCTTGGGAGTTTCCATATTGAAAGTACATCAAGTACAAATAATGAAGAATAGTCATGCTTAGAAACTTCAAAAGGATGTTAAAAAATGGAAGATCACACAAGAAATTTCACAAAACGTAAAACCTCAAAACTATATAACTTTTATAAGAATATGGTAAATAAACTTAAAGTCTAAATGTCTATGTCTGAAGTCCAAATGTTCAAATCTTAAGAAGAAAATGTTGTGAATCACTACAAGAAAAGAACATAATAGCGACGAAATTTAGTAACGGATTGACATCTGTAGCATTTAGCTTTGAATCAATGATGGATCAACAAATGAAATTAAAAAAAATATTTGAGAAAATTAGTGTCAAAATTAGCGATAGATTAACGAGAAAAAATTGCTACAGATCATGACCGTAGCTAAATATTGTAGCTAATATAGCGCAAAAATACGACATTAGAAATTGCAACGGTGTAGAAACGAATTTGCGAGAGCTAGTTAGCGACGAATAGAAACCATTGCAAATTTGATAGATTAGCGACAAAATTATATTTGTCGCAAAAGTTGCTATGGACAATACTGTCGCTAAATCATAAGGTCAGTTTATATCCATATTTAGCGACGGAAAAAAGGTCATCGCTATATTTAGCGAAGAAAAATAGTCATCGCTAAATTAGCAATGGAAATGTGTCGTCGCTGAAGGCAAAGGATGACATCCACCATCCCAAACATTAGCGACGGAATTGGATTGTCGCTATGAGTTAGCAATGGCATATGCTGTCACTACTTTTGGTGACAACTAGTAGCGATGACAGATGTCGTCGCTAAAAATGAAAGAAACGACGCCGTTTTTTTCCATGAAATTGTGTCATTTTTACTTGGTTTATTATAACCTTGCAACCCAAACTTTGCTAAAATTTTTGCCTCAGTTTTTTTACCTAGCTAGTTTTGTCCCTTTCCCTTATTTAGAGCCCACAGATCGAATGGATGTTGTTGTCCCACTTACTCCTCCGCCCACTACTCTTGTGTGCAGCTCCGGTCATCTCCCACCTCTGCTCTGTGTATCTTGCTCATGCACCACTTCTTTGCTCCGTATGTCTCGCTCCTATTTGACAGCCCCGATCCTCTCCTAGCTCTAATCGTCTTCCAGCCCCGGTCACCTCCCAGCTTTGATCGTCTCTCGCTGCACCACTGCTCTGTTATGTCGCACCTCTCTTCCAGCCATTGAAGGTAGCTATTATTATTTTTTTAATTTGTTTGCAGATTTTTTATCTTACTTCTTTGTATTTCTTTATTAATTTAATTTTATTATGTTGGAACATATTATAGAACATATTATTAATTAATTATATGAATAAGTTACATAATACATATTACATAATTATATAAATAATATAAAGCTATAATATATTATAGAGAATTTAGGCAAAAAAATTATATCACTGGTAGTTATGCTTCTTGTTCTGTAATTGAAAAAAATTATATTTTATGTTGCTGATTTGATTTTTTTTAAAAGATATGATAGTTTATATGAGACATGACCTTTGTTCAATTTATATGTATAGTAATAATATGTTTAAATTATGTTAAGATAATGTAATTGCATTATTACTAAGTTTAATAAAATATCTAAGTTTAATTACTAAGTTTAATAAAATAGTTAAGATATAATCAGGATAATTTTATTTTAGAAAATTTTATTGATTTAATTACTAAGTTTAATAAAATAGCTAGTTAACTCAGCTAACTAATTGAGAAGCTCGACTGTAAAATTTTTCACTCCGTAGAAATAATAGTTAGGTATATTTATTTAGCTTGGATTGTGGAATAAACTCTATTTTGGATTTATCAATGTTAATTGAAATATGATAAAATTTTGTTTGGTTTTCATTTTAAAAAAAAAATTAGTATTTTATGAAAATGTAGAAATTTGATCAAGTAAATTAAAAAAATGGATTTTAGATTTCTGTTTTATGCAATGCCCAATAACAATAATAAGAGACATTGTAAATGATTCCATCCAGTTTGAAGAAAATAGAAAAGATAAAACAAAGAATGATCCTCTCTTCTTCTTATATCTATAATTTTGTTCATCCCTATTGTAATCTTTTTTGTTTTAGTTATTTTATTTTTTTTAAGAATAATTTCAATTGAAATTCAGAAAAAAAAAAACTAATAGTTAAAATATATTAATATAATTTTATTCTCATTGCTCACCTGCATATTTTATGAAATTATGATTTTATTATACAATACACCGACCATTATATTTAAATCACCTTCATATTCTATTCTAACCTCCAATTGTTTTTATAAAATTATATTAAAAAAACTGAAAGTAAAAAAGAAAACTTTAGCAGTCTTTACCTAATGTTTTGATATACCTGTATTCTTCAACCATTCTAAAATAATAAACGGCTTTGCAGAGATTTAATAATGAGATGATATTTGGTATGATATTTTACAATTATTAAAATTATATATTTAATTCTAATAAGTGATAAATTACAGTATATATGAGATTTTAGATTGATTAGTTTACGATTAATGCTAATTATATAAATTCTAATTATGAGCTTAGAATGTTAAATAGTAGCTTCGTATGTGTTACGAGCTAATATGTACTTACATAATATTAGTACATTCATGAAATTATCGTTCACTTGAAAGAAGAGCTAAGTTGCTCTAAAGCTAGATTAGTATAACTTGAAATTTTTATGAAAGTTAATAGCAATAGTTGTAATAATAAACAAAGACCTAGTTTAATTTCATTACAATTTATCAATTACAATTTCAAACTTGAAATCAATTTTAATGTTTTCCTTTAATAAAAAATTAGGCTATATTGTCAATGGATGTATAAATGATAGAAAGATGGACTTTTGAACCCAGAGTTCATGACTGGTATGAAACAATTCATAGAATTTGCATGCAGTCACTTAGAAATGATGGACAATGATAGGATAAGGTGTCCATGTTTTCATCGCAAGTGTCAGAATTTCATGTTTCATCATGTGGATACAGTTAAATTGCATTTGTATAGAAGCGGTTTTGTACCAGATTATTATTATTATTAGATTTTGCACGAGGAACAAGCAGTTAGAAGTAACTTGAATAGCAATGTCAATTATATGGGTGAAGGTTCTGTTGCATTTGATTATGCAAAATCATCCAATCGGTACCATTCCATGGTTATGGATGCTACTGGTCAAGCATTCAATAAAACTTCCATGGAAGAAACACCAAATTCGAGTGCCCAAAAGTTTTATAATATACTTAGGGTTGTAGATGAGGACTTGTACCCTAGATGTAGAAGTCATTCACAGTTATTGTTTGTCGCTCAACTGATGCACATGAAGTTAGAACACCATATGTATGAACATAATTTTGATGATATGATTCAATTAATGAAAGAGATTACTCCTGAATGAAGTCTGGCACCTAAAAAATTCTATAGAACAAAGCAATTAGTATAAAGAATGGGTCTTCCGATTGAAAAGATTCACTATTGTAAAAATGGATGCATGATATACTGGAGTGAAGACAATATTTTGACTAGTTGTAAGTTTTGTGGTCATCTTCGATACAAAAAGCAATGTCATGGTAGCAAAATAGTTACTCCTAAAAAGAAGATGTATTATTTTCCCTTCACTCCTAAATTGCAAAGATTGTTTGCATCCAATGTCACAACAACGAAAATGAGGTGGCATGCTGAAAATGAAATTGAAGATGGGGTTATGATCCACCCATCTGATTCCCTTGCATGGCAACATTTTAATGATATCCATCTAGAATTCGCATCAGAGACTCAAAATGTTTGATTGGGTCTTTCCACTTATGGTTTTCAACCATTTGGACAATCTGGACAACAATATTCTTCTTGGCTAGTTATTGTGATTCCGTACAATTTGTGTATGAAGGACGCTTACATGTTCTTAACTATATTGATTCATGGGCCAACTGACCCTAAGGATAAGTTTGATGTTTACTTACAACCATTGATATCATAACTTAATCATTTATGGCTCAATGGTGTACAGACTTATGATATTTTGATAAAACAAAATTTTCAAATGCATGTTGTTCTTATGTGGACAATTACTGACTTTCCTGCATATGCGATATTGTGTGGGTGAAGTACTACTGGAAGGTTAGCTTGTCCTTATTGTATGAATTAGACTGATGCTTTTACTCTTGTTAAAAATAGTCGTGGTTTGACAACCACTGTAAATTCTTACCTGAAGACCATCCATTTCAATGGAACAAAAGATCATTCATGAAGAATAAGATAGTGACTAAAGAAGCACCCTATAGTGCAAATGAATGTGACTATTATGGTCGTTTGATTGAAGTTGTTCAGTTGGAGTACCCTGCATTACCAATTAAGAGAACTATGCTATTCAAGTGTGAGTGGCTTGATCCAACACCAAATTCGGGTACAAAAGTGTATCCACATTATAAGTTGGTTGAGGTGAATAAAAAATGTAGATTTAATAGGTACGGGCCATTTTTTATGGCAATTCAAGCTTTTCAGGTGAATTTCATCACATATCCAACTATCAAACGTGAAAGAAGTGAGTGGTTGGTTGTTTGCAAAATTAAAGCTAGAGCTAAATTTGAAATTCCACAAGCAACATCAAGTAGTAAACTTTCCAATGTATCAACAACCTTCTAAGAAGATGACATTGATATTCATTATATAGATATTGAAAATGATGAAAGTGATAATTTAGTTGATTCAACAGGTGCATTTATTGATATCGAAGAGGATAATGAAGAAAAAGAAGAACCTGATCTTGAAATTGAATCACATGATGATGACAAAAGGATGAGTGGGATTCTAACGATCATTATAGTGATTAGGTGTAATGGCTAAACCAAAAATGTTATTTTCTTTTGGTATTATGTACTATTCACAATTATTTAATCACTTGAAAATATGTTTATAAATTATTACATCAATATTGATTTTATTATTATTATTCTTTTTAAGTAGCAATTGATATTTGTGTTCATTATTGCTTTTGATATTTTTTACTGTTATCGAGTGACTAATATGCAAATGGGTCGCACATCATCTGAAGATATATTACATGGTAGAGACAGAGAGCCTACAAAACGAGGAAAGCAATCGACGAAGAAGAGTAATTTCTCAAATCGACCACCAGTTCCACCGCTTTGTGTACCACCATCACCACAATCATCTACACCATCACAACCATTATCGCATTCATCGACACCATAGCAGTCATTGCTACGGTCATTGGCACAACCACAACAATCAACACCACCATGACAGCCATTATCATTAGCTCCTCCATCAGCAACTACGTCGATCTTAGGAGGTTCTAGATCAACATCTCCTACATCACAAGCTACTACATCATCTCCTCTAGCAGGTTCAGTTCTACATTTATAATCTAAAGCATCAGTTGCTGAGTCGACCAATGGTAGACAACAACTCAATCTTGATCCTAAAAGGTAATATTACAATTATTATTTCTTGAAATCTTTTCATTCATGCATTTAGTTTGTTTTTGATGCATTATTTGTTTGTGTTTTATGTATAGTGGGAGTTTTCTTTAGTCTCATATAGTTTATACGACTATCACCCATAGTTTTTCGCTCCGTTTGAGTGATAAAGGACATGCATGGAAGACTGTGCCTGATGATGTTAGAGACTTCTATTGGCTTGTGTTTCAGGTAAAATCCAATTATTTAAATAAAAAATGTAATGTGGTGAATATGACTTTGTTAAAAATGTATTTCTTGTGGTTGATTGGTTGTTGAAGACCTCATAAATGAGGTCAAGTTACTTATAATGTAATAGAAACTATGCCAAAATTACAATTTGATATTAAATATTTAATCTCTTTTGTGCTTGATTGGTTGATAGATGTCTCATACTTTAGGTCAGGTTACTTATGTTATAGACGAAACTCTACCAAAATTTCAGTTTAAAATTGAATATTTAATCTCTTTTGTGCTTAATGGGTTATTAGAGACCTTTTACTTTCGGTTAGGTTAGGTTATATTATAGGCAAAACTCTGCCTAAATTTTAGTTTGAAATTGAATATTTAATCTCTTTTATGCTTGATTGGTTGTTAGAGGTCTCGTAATTCAGGTAAGATTACTAATGTCATGGCAAAACTCTGCCAAAATTTTAGTTTGAAATTGAATATTTAATCTTTTTGTAATTGATTGTTTGTTAAAGACCTCATAATTCATGTCACGTTACTTATGTTATAAATGAAATTCTGTCAAAATTTTATTTTGATATTAAATATTAATCTTAATTGAATGTTGCAAGCCAAAAATTTGTCTTATATGTTGTTTTTTTATTTCTATTTCAGAAGAAATTTACTTGGGATCCAAAACTTGAGAGTGTAATCAAGCGTAGATGGTTACAATAGGTTGCTACACGTTATAGTGATACTTTGAGCAAGTGGAGATCTTTTGGCAGTAAACCACCATGTGTTCCAAATCAATTTTGGGATGTTGGCAGAAAGAATGGTTCATTCCTGAGTTCAAGCATAAATCTACCATTGCCTCTAAGAACAAACTTACTGAGAGAGACGACTCAGGTTCAGGTCCCTCATGACATACAGGAGATTTTATATTCGTGGTTGAGCATAGCATGCAGATAGTATATTGATAATGATAACTTAATTTGCAAAATGTATGTTAATGTCTTTGTTTTTATTTGCTTATGTATTATGCTTGTAATTTTGTAGTTAATACATTTTTATTTTTATTTTATTCTTATAATCAGGTAAAAGAGTTAGGACGTGAACCAAATCCTATAGAACTCTTTGAGACAACACACTAGAAAGATTTCATTAGGAATTGAGTATGTGGACCAGTGGTCTAAAGGCATTGCAGTATGTATTTACTAAACTCAGCAATTGTGCATATTTAAAATTTTTGTTTGCTCATTTTTTCGATTAATCTCATGGAATTTATATTTTTTCTTCTTAAACTTTGTATTGAAGGATCGAGTACAAGTCCTTAAAAAGACTGTTTCTCAGCCAGTGGAGGGATCCAATGAGCCATGTGAGCCAGATTTGAGGTAGTTATTTTTAGAGGTTGCTAGTGACTAGAAATAATGGTGCGTCTATGGGATGGGTACAAAGGTAGCACATTTCTACACTTGTATCTCCTTTTTTCACTCCACTGCCACATCATGAGATATTACTATATAGCAGTTGTGTGCTATTATTATACAAGATATGCAGTAGGAAGTTCAAACTATGTTGGAGTCACAGATGCATCAGATGCAAAAACAGATGCATAAAGAACTTCGATTTGAGCTTCGAGACGGTATGCGTATAGAGATGCGACAGCTGATAGCAGAGATGATTCATTCTACCCACATTTCATCAACTCTACAGAGCGATCCACCTCAATCTGATAGCATGTAGGACTATATATTAACAATATTGTAGTATTTTAAATTATTGAATACTTTTCATGTTGGACTAAAAAATTTTAATATTTATATTTATGAATTGTGTTAAAAAATATTTATTTTTCATTTAATTGAATTTTAAAATTACAAAAATAATTAAATTAAAAAATATAATATATAAAAATGGATCTACAGTATAATGTTGCCGTCACTAAATGCTCGTAACAATTAGCGACAACTGAAGATTTGTTGCTAATTTTTTAGAGTAATGCCCTACAAACTTTAGCAATAGATATAATCCATAGCTAACTAGCGACGGATATAAATCCATAGCTAATTAGCGACGGATTTCATCACAAATCCCTCATTGATTTGTTGTCATTACAATTCCTGCGACCACACTTTAGTGATAGATATTTCATCACGAATTCTGTTGCTAAATTTAGCGACAAAATAAAAAATTCGTCGCTATTGGATTTGCGATAAGCATTTCTGAGACAAATTAAATATGTCACAATTTTGTCGCTAAATTAGATTAGCGATGAAATTCTTAAATTTAGTGACAGATTTTTTCGTCGCTAAAATGATTTTTTCTTGTAGTGAATGCTACATGGAGCAATAGCAAGAAACATCAAGTAGTTGTACATAATCTAAATCTAAGGACACAATAAACATTTGTCTAATAGCAAAAACAAATCTAGAGGAATATTTTATCAAGTAAAAAAACATGATGTAAACTCCTATTTTATTTAATTGCCTTGAGAAATTTCACCAAAGTTATTGAAACAAAAACAAAAACATAATGTATTGAAAAGAGATTTAAAGATTAAAAAAAGAGTTTGACAAAAATATGCAACTTCAATTGCTCTTTTGTAATGATATTTCAAAAAGTTAGTTGCATTTCATAAGGAATTGCATGAGAAGAAGAATATGCTTGAAAAAAGATTTTAATAAACAATTATGCTTCGTAAGAAAAATATTATTTCTTTACAAATGATCATGCAAAATTTACAAAAGTAAACAAACATTTGGATATGCTATTTAGATAACAAATATTGAGTAATGAAAATAAGGTTTAGGTTTTGGTGGCTTTATGAATTACAAAAACGTATGACACATATTCCTTAAGTATCTTGATGTAAATTGTAAACACCATTTGATATAATCAAGAATAAGCTCATTTATACCAAAGAATATTATAATGCGCAAGATTTAAAATACATTAAATTAAAAAAAAATTACACTATAACCATGATGACTTATAAAAATAAAATAACAGATGAAATAACACAATTTTACTTACATCATATAAATCAAATGCAATAGATATATGGGCAAGCACTAGCCCAAAAGTTTTATTAAATGGATAGTTACAAAGCTACATATCTTTAAATACAAATATATACATCTTTAACTTCCAAATCCCAACAGAACAACCAAAAACCAAAAAGTACAAAGATGTATCATACACCCCTCAAGTATATTCTTGACTTTGAACTAGGGCATCCTCCTTTGTTGATCAACTTCTACTCTAGACCTATACATAGGAACACTCACACGCTAAGCAACTTAATGTTTAATGGGACATAACAATATGCAAAGTTCACAAGTATACATATATAACATGCATGATATCCTTACCGTCGTACCAATATGTCTTATCTCATTTGTCTGCATATACAATAAACCATTTTACCAAATATGTCATGCTCTAAGGTCCTCATTCATAATATATAAGTTTGAACATGGCATATCAATAAAATCAACCATCAACCACACAAGTGTATGCTACACTTAGAATTTAAATAACAATTTTTTTGCCCATTTTACTCTTAAGTAGACTAAATTGGATACATAAATAAACCAAGTTCTCATCTGAGCCCCTCAAAATACCTACCTAAGCCTTTCAGAACACTTGTATGAGGTAAGAGAAATATGCACATATAATAACCAAAGGAAAACTCACATGAGCTTAAAGCCCCTGTTCTTCAAAGAATCTCCAAAGTGACTAACATACCATAATTATACTATAACATACCCTTTCTATACCATATGTTCCATATCATGCCATATTATAATAATAACAGAGGTATACCACCTCAAACTGAATCAAGTTTGATTCATATGCCAAAGCATAAGGAAAACCAAGCTTAATAGCTTCACACCTGTAAACCACCTTTCATAGTTGTGAATCACTCTTTCGCGAATAGTTTACCTGTGAATCAAATAGTGATTCAACCTGTGAATCAGCTACAAATCTTACGGTCGTGATCAACCCTTCATAGGTATGAATCTGGTCATGAACCTAACTATAAAACTACCTGTTAACGGGTTTGTTTTAGTCAAAAATTCCATATCATGACATTGTTGTGAACTACCAATTCGCTGCGATGAATATGGAAATTTTCCATATTTGCAAACCAAAAATATATTATATCATTTTACACATAATATCTATATAAGATTGACCAATATCAATCACCCCATTAACATTCCAACATACTTTCACATCAATCAACATGCCATTTACCATTTTAATTATCAATATTGAACAATCTATCACATTTACCAAAACAAATCTACCATTACCATATTATAACCTATTAAACCCCCAACATGCATTTTAACCCAAAATCATGCATTTTTACCATACCACAAAATAAATAAAAATATGTCAAAGTAAATAAAAATATGAGATTTTGTTTTCAACTAGTACGGATTGATAGAGACATGTGTGGATTAATACAATTACAATTATTGGTAGCGTCATATTCAAGATTTAAAAAGATACTTAGTTTGGATTTTTCGATTACTTCCAACATCTATAATAAAATTGAATCAAGTACCATATCTCTTTCGGTAGCACATACACAAATTGGATTTGGATTTGTACGATACAAAATTAATTTAATTGCTTTGATAGAATTCTTTTAATCTAACTTTTAATATGAATACTTAAACATTCATTAAAGGCATACCAACACACAAATGCAACTAAAGACTTTGAATGTAGTTATGTACATACCTTACATTAAAATGGAGCCTTAACCAAAAACTCTAAGTTTTTCAAGCTTGTCCTCTCTTTTGAGATGCATCTACAAACTCATTTCCAGCTTCTAGCCAAGCAACACGTTTCTCTTACCATATTAGAATAGATTCAAAAACTCACAAACACTAGAAAATGGAATATTACTCTCAAACATTTTACCATAAATCCAACCTTAGATTTTTTTTTTTGAAAAGGAAGAAAAAAGGTTTCTAAAGATCAAGGGTTCAAAGGTGGCATGCAAGACTGGTAGAGTGGAGAATTGGTTTTGAAGCATATTAGAAAGAGAAAATCATGTCTGCCTTAGTTTCTCCAAGCTAACCAACTTTTATGGGCTTGAAACATTCTTCACAGGCATGAAATATATAAGTTTGTACATTGCATAACAATAAAATCAACCATCAATCACACAAGTGAATACCATACTTAGAATTTATAAAACCATTTTGTTGTCTGCCTTACTCTTAACTAGACTAAATTGGATACGTAAATAAACCATCCTTTCACCTGAGCCCCTCAAGACACCTGTTTGAGCCTCTCAAAGCACATATATGAGGTAAGATAATTAAGCATATATAATAACCAAGGGAAAGCTCACATGAGCTTAAAGCTCTTTTCCTTCAATGAATCGCTAAAGTGACTAACCTAAGTCATCAGGTACTGATCTCCTTTCAATGACATGTCATCTACTCTAGCTCTAATCTTAGTTAGAGTATCGGGTATAACCGTGTTCATATACTTACCATAACCATAACATAAAACATGATTTCCATAGCATAATTATACTATAACATACCTGTTTTTGTACCATATATTCCATTTCATGTCATATTATAATCATTACAACAAACGTAAACCATCTCAAACTAAATCAACTTTGATTTATATTCCAAAGCATAAGAAAAACCAAGTTTAATTGTTTCATACTCGTGAACTACCTTTTACAGCCATAAAACACCCTTTCATTGGTAGTTTTCCAGTGAATCAAATTGTGATTCAACCTGTTAATCAAATATAGGTTTGATGGTTGTGATAAATTATTCACAAATGTGAACTTGGTCGTGAACCCAACTATGAATGGGTCTATTTCAGCCAAAAAATCATATTTCACAATATTCACACTCGTGAACTACTTGTTCATAACCGTAAATATGGAGAATTTGCAGATCTGCAAAACAAAAATAGAGTATATCATCCCATATGCAATATCTCTCTAAGATTGACCAATGTCAATCACCATATCAACATTCCAACATACTTTCACATCAATCAGCATGTGATTTACCATTTTAATCATCAATATTGAACAATCTATCAATTTACCAAAACAAATCTACCATTACCACATTATAACCAATTAAACCCCTAACATGCATTTCAACCCGAAATCATGCATTTTTTCTATATCATGCATTGAAGCCATACTAGCACACAAATGCAACTAAAGATTATGAATGTGGTTATTTACATACCTTATAGAAAAATGGAGCCTTAACCAAAAATTTTAAGCTCTTTAAACTTGTCCTTGCACTTGAGATGGACCTACAAACTCCTTTTTATCTCCTAGCCAAGCAAAACATTTCTCTTAGTCTCTTAGAATTGATTCAAAAACTCACAAATACTAGAAAATTGAATCTTACTCTCAAACATTTTGCTATAAATCCAACCTTAGATTTCTTTTTGAAAAGGAAAAAGAAAGGACTCTGAAGATCAAGGGTTCAAAGGTAGCATGCAAAACTGGTTAAAAGAGAGTGGGGATTTGGTTTTGAAACTTGGTAAAAAGATTTTGCTATCATGCTTTAACTACAATATTGGTTTATTACATTATATCACTAAAGTTTATTTTTTTGAGAAACATTTTGCTATCATTAAAAATGTTTGGTTGTAAAGAGGAACATATTTTCAAAAGACTAATGGAGAAGGACCTAGTCAGATAATTATTTTATATATTTGTCTGAAAAGCAAATCTTATATAAATAAGTCAAATCAAAAGTTTTCTTTGCAACTCTTATTTTGTTGAAACCCTTTACCAAAGCTTGCTACCACACTTTGATCTTTAAAGCTTTTTTTGTTATTTTTGGATTGATGCACTACAAAGTTACATTTTATCTTGTAAGAAACTAGTCCTACACACTTAAGGAAGAAGATAAGACTCGATTTTTGCACCAAGGACATTATGTTGCTTTTTCTGAACTTCCTCCCAAATTTGATTTTGAACTTGTATCTTCACAAATTAAATTGGATTTTATATTCACTTGGCTTATCTTCTCATCATTCTTAACCACCTTATCAACTTTAAAAACAACATTGTTTAGAGTTCCATAATCAAAGCTCAAACAAAAGCATTTATCAACCAACTTCTTACTAGTTATCTCACATATCCACTAGAATTAAAAAGAGTGTAGGAATTTTTCAGAATAACCTTTTTCTAATATTTGACCCACTCTCAACAAATTCTGACCAAAGGAAGGTATGAATAAGATATGAGAAATAATTTTCATACCTTGCTTTGTTTGCACATGTATTGAACCTTTTCCTTTAACTTGAGTTATGACCAACACTACCCTCTTCATTTTCTTTCTTTGTTGCGGTTGAATTGCTTCATCCATCACTTGATTTTGTGTTCCTCATATATGGAGCTTGAAATGCTCCTTCAAAAGCGTCTTCTTCTTTCGAAGCTTTTTTATTCTCAAATGCTTGCATAGCATTAAAAAACTCTTACAAAATTAACTTAGAAAAATTGCAAGAATCTTCAAGAGATGAAATTTTTGCTTCAAATCTTTATGGTAGGCCGACAAACACTTTTTTAACAATTCTTTTTTCAAGTAGCTCCTCTCATAACAATCTAATTTGATTAACCACTTTCATGACTCTATCAACATACTTCTTGATACTTTTTACAACTTTCATGTTTAAAACCTTAAATTATTTTCTTAAATTCAGAATTTGCATATATTTTTCTATATCACTCCCCACAAACTCCTCCTTAAGCTTATTCTAAGCTTCTTTTGGAGATTCACAAGCCATAATTCTTGTGAAGATAACATTAGATACAATTGATTGAATGCAAAAGAGTGCCTTAAATCTCTTTGCACTCTTTACACTATATTGCTTAATTTGGACTGTTCATATTTGCCTCAAGAGATGAGGTGATATATGTCAAAATTAATTAAAAATAAATTTATACTCTTTCAAAATTAAATTTGTAAATAGTGAAAACAAGGTTGAATTCACATATATTGTTCAATTATCAAATCTAAAATTTTTAAGAATACAAAGAAATAAAATTTAGGGGTTTTGAATATAGTGAAAATAATATGCAAGCTAGTAAAATTAAATCAAATAAAAGATAAATTCCAGCCAAGGTATATCATAGAATTGACTTAAATGTATTGATCATTGAATAATAAAAAAATGATTTTTCCAATTTAAATAAACTTGTTATAAATATTAACTAGCTCTAATATTTTGTCTTTCCTTAATTACAATTTAAATGAGAAGAGATATGAGCTCAAACCTTATTTATCAATTAATCTTAAATAAACTCTTAAGATTTAAATAGTAAATAGTATTAAGTTTTAGAAAAACCACCAATTCTATTCAATAAAATATAAGTAGTTTATTTAAAATAGATTGAATATTTCTATCAACACTCTTTAATTATTATTGATTTACCACTCTATTCGATAAAATAAATATTACAAATTTAATGACCCAAATAGCAGTATTCATTCATCAAGTAAATAAATAAATCAAAGAAGAACAAAAAATATTCAAATACTTAAAATGGAAAATAAATGAAGAACAATCTTCTCACAATTTATTTAAGAACCAATCTTTGATAATCTTGATTAGAAGAATGAAATTAGCCACGCATAGTTGTAAACAAAATACATAAAAAAAATAACAATGTAGAAAACTAGAGATAATTATTAATTCAATCTCTATTTATAGAGAAAAAGTTCTAAACTAACTCTACTAAAAGGTATTAATTAGGAATTAATTGTATCTGATAAGGTAACAGATAAAAATGGGATATTATTGATCTAAGAAAAATCATAATTAATCTGGATAGGTTTTCATCTCTCTTCATTTGTTTTGAGCATGGGCATGTTGGAACTCTTTTTCTTTGATAAAATGTAGACATTCAAGCAGTCATAATTTTTGACCTCTTTGATCCTCCATAAATCTACCATTATGGCTTAATCATTTTGTATTTGATAATATCCTTCATAAAAATAAAATATGAGATTAATTCATACACTATAAATTATTTTTATATTTAATATAGAGGAATTAAATATTAAATATATATCCAATTTAACATTTATTAGGATAATCTCTTCCCGTTTCAACCACATCCCTCATATTAAAGGCTCTCAAATAGGTTTTCATTTTGACAACCTATATTTGATAATTTTCACCTGAAAAAATGGGAGGTGCAAAGGCAAAATATATGCTTGAAGCTATTTAAGTCATTTTGTTTCCCAAAACAATAACCAAGAAGGGAGGTTGAATTGGTTGACAAATAAAAATTACTTGAGAAAAAAAAAGCTAAATAATAAATGGTGAAAGGAAAGGGATATAGTGCACACAAGATTTATAGAGATTCGGATATTAACAAACCATACTCCTCTCTCTAATCTCGATTGACTATTTCACTAACACTTAAAGTGTTACAATGAAGTTTTTTCTAACTCACTCCCAACTATGGTGTTTCTCTCTTGGCTAACACCTAACCCAGAAAAATTCTTATATTTTAATAGCTAACACAACAACCAAATCCTTGTATTTTTTATGGCTTACACAAAAATTCTTACAAGTGTTTCACTCACAACCCAACTCACTCAAACTCACTTTTGAGTAATTGATTACAAGATGAAAACACTCACCAATCAAAATGCTCATCAATTATGAGCAATTATGGTTTTACAATCACAAATAATGAAAGTTGTTGAATCAAAAATAAATGCACAAAACTATACAAGATTAGAAGATTGAATAATTGTATTTCTTATTTGTAGAAGTCATAAATGTATTGTATATATACTTCCAGATCAAATATAGCCTTTTGGGATGCATTTAGATCGAAAATAGTTGTTCAACCATTTTTCCATTCGCGTCTGACAAGTTTCTCTCTCTAGGTTCACGAGCATGATTGTTCTTTGTAGCCGTGAATAAAAGTGATGGCTCTGGCCGTGACTTATTCTGTCTGAAAATGAGTGGTCATTCACGGGCGTGACAAAACCTTCACAGGCGTGACTTGATCAATCTTCACGGTTGGGTTAATGCTTTACTACCGTGAGCATTTGAATGAATAGTCTTGGTGCTTACTAGTTTCACGGGCATGACTAAAAGTTCCACAGGCGTGAATAGCTATTTTCATGAACGTAAAGAGTTATTTTCATGGGGGTGGTGATTTTTTTATCACGGGTGTGACTCTTTGCTTATATTCAAAATTATGAACTTCAATTCTTCATACTTAAAGCACAAATGTGGTTAAATTTTTTGTTGCCTAATTATTTGTTATTATCAAAATAACGAAAATATCTCTCAAGATTCAACACATTAGTTGGTTTCTTTGGTGATTAACTTATTTGGTTTTCTCACACATAGTCTCTTAAGACTTTATTTGCTCTGATACCACTGTTGGAGATTTGAAACACAAAAGCAATAATTTTAGAGAAGAGAAGACAATAATAAACACAAACTTTCTTTAATTTCTTCCTTTAAGTTCAACATACATGTGATTATTTATATATAACAGCTAATAGATAATAAGATTGACTTTTACCCATAAAATACACTAAATATCTTACAAGTAAATACATTTGGACTACCCATTCATATCTTGCAAAAAGTACAACAACAAAAAACAACCATACCATACAAAACCACACTTGACAACACCAAAAAAATCTTCTAGATCTAAGAAAAATCTCACTGCATCAACAGAGACAAAAAGGAATTTGATAAATTTAACAATATTTTATGGTGGAAGTATTAGTTTTGGTGATAAAAGCAAGAAAAAAAATAATCGGAAGAGGATTTGTCAGCAGAAAACCCCTATCATATAAGACGTTAATGGTTTTTAGTGCAATTTATGAAGTATTAAACATTGAAATAAAAGCAAATAAGTATCGTTTGAATTAGACAAATGCTATGTCCAAATTTGGTTCATAACAAGACAGTTTACATTGCGCATAAATTTGAGAATGTCTATCTTGTTAATTAGAATACCAATGATACAACTTGTCTTGTGACACAAGATCACAGTTGTTTGTGGAATAGAAGATTGAGTCACACTAGCAACATTTGATATTAAAGTCATCAAAAAAGATCTAGTGAGTTCTACCAAATAAAAAATTTAAAAAATGATCATATATGCAAAGTTTATCAGTTGAAAAAACATACAAAAATTTTTTTTTAAAGAAAAATGAAACCATCTGCTAGAAGATCATTAGATTTGATGCATTTCATTATATTATGTGTGGACCAATGATAACATTAATTTTGGGAGAAAAATTCTATGTATTTGTTTTTTTTTAATTTTTATGACCACTCAAAGTTCACATGAACAATTGTCTTGGCATACAAGCTAAGTATGAAAATACATGTACAATGAAAATTAATATCAGATTACAAAATTTAAGAAGAGATTTTGGAATAAAATATGAGAATTAATAATTTGAAGAATATTGCATTATTAACGGGATATCTCACTTCTCATTTAATATAAAAAGTCAAATACAAAAAAGATTCAAAGCTTGTAACCCATTTTCTCAAGGTTCGGCTGCTTTACTTGAATAGGATCACTGTTTGCTTTATCTAATGCCTTCAGCTACCTTTCTATATCTGCGTGGAAAGAAAACTCCACGCTAAGCTCTAAGCTTAGTGGTGCATATAATTAAGGCAATATACTATGTCATGCAACAGGCAATAACATGTATCATTTTTCATGTTAATGTTCTTCCATACAATTCTATTCCTTATGATCCTATCTCATTCAATAATGACTTCATGCATACATGACAAATATCATTTTCATTTCCCTTAATTATAAACATCTCTTTTACATCATCAATCATGTATTTATATATGTATACCACTTTCCATTATATATATATATATATATATATATATATATATATATTAGCCCATAACACCTATGAACTCTCATCTATGATAACGGAGTTGTCATCTGGGTACTTAGGAGTGCCACACGGCAATATGATGTGTGCATATAAGTGTCATTACCGGCGTAGAAAATCGTGTCATTACCGGCGTAGTATTCATAATTCGTGCCATTACCGGCGTAGTATTCATAATTCGTGCCATTACCGGCGTAGTATTCATAATTCGTGCCATTACCGATGTAGTATTCATAATCCGTGCCATTACCGCCGTCATAAATCGTTCCATTAATGGTTTTCATCATACTCCCCCTTGCTTGGCATGCCAAACTATCCTTAGAATAGTTCTAGGTAGTGTTCTAGGGCTTATTCAATATCATATAATTCATATATCTCTATCTACTTCCAATCACAACCATATCAATATTCATGTTTATTACCTGTATTAGTTCACGTATTTCATCCGTATCATATTTCATATATCATTCGTGTCAATTCACATATTTTATCCGTATTAACATTCATTTTTCTATATCACAACATAACACGTTCTCACATCAATATATATATATATATATATATATATATATATATATATATATATATATATATATATATATATATATATATATATATATATATATATATATATATATATTCATTCTTATTTCATTGGATAGACAATGACTTTCATTTACTTATCTAAATTCTTCATTTGATAACCGCATTCATAATTACTAATACAGAGCATTTATGACCGTGATTACTAAATTCATGTCCGTAATTCAAAGCCGTGAATGCTACTAGAATGAATCGCCCAAAAGCATTCACGGTCGTGATTACTCATTCACGCTGGAATGAATCGCCCAAAAGCATTCACGGTCGTGATTACTCATTCACGCCAGTGAATGAGTTCACATCTGTGATTCCAACCCGTGAACACTTCTGAAATGAATAATAATATTTCTACACAGAAGTCACAATGGTGATACAATCAGTCACAACCGTTAACCCTCAAGTTCATGCCCGTGACTAGATAGTCACGCCCATGACTTTCAGCAGAAAATTTGCATATTCACTTTTTATTCATTATTATATCATCCAAATCATACCAAATCTCTATTTCATGCATTTTTAAGGTTCTTTACTCAACTTATTACTTTCTAATACATATAAATGTCTTTATCATACAAAATTTTCTAACATGCATCCTTAATTCAATATATCACAAAAATCTCATTCTTACATATCTAACCTATGGTTTCATGCCATGATCATCATTTTTGCAATTCATTTATCAAAACAATCATGTTCAGCATGCATTATTTCACACAAAAATAGGCTATTGCCTTAAATTATGCACAAACCTTAATCTTTCTCCTTCACTCTTCTAGGTAGCTTTCTCTTTTCCTTTGCTCTTTAGTGTTTGTTCCTTGTCACTTGGAACTCCTACAATATCATAAATCATTATTATCATTTGATTTTCTCAAGACCCTAGCTCTCTTTTTCTCTCTCAAAACCCTAATTTCTCTCTCTTCCCCACATGAGTCTTGGATGAGCTCAAAATTTCAAACTCCTTTAAGAAAAGATGATGAAGAAGAAGAATCACTTCTTACCTTACTCTTTTCTTCACTAAATCACCACTTTGGAGATTTTCTCTCTCTACCAAACTTGATTTTTCTTCCTCTTTCTTGCTTTTTCCAGCTTCCTTAGGAGTTATGGACCATGAAGATCACCTTATCTTGCTTTTTCCCTTTTTTTCCCTTCCTTTCTCTCTCTAGAAATCAAGATGGGCTAAGGAGGAAAAGAAATGGCTGGCGTGACTGGTAGAGAAGAGAGAGAAGAAGGCAGAAAATGAAAAGAAGAAGAAGAAAAGAAAGCATTAAATAAGGCACCCAAAAGTCTTCATGTGGGACCCACCATTTTGACAATTTCTTGACATTAGGCTTAATGAACCCATTAATCTCATTCTTCCTCATTGAGTGGCCGGCCAAACCTATTAAAATGTCCCCAAAATTAATATTTTGATTAGCAATTAATCTCATTAATCCTCCAATTTTTGTTAAATTGTAATTTGACTCCAAAACTTATCAAATTTTGCAATTTAGCCTTTTACCGTAAATCAACTTCTTTAAACTTTATAATCACTTAATTAGGCATTTATCATTTAATTTAGCCATTACTTGATCAATTTTTTTGTAAAAATCCGAATTTAGACTCCGATCGGTCAAACACGTCAAATTCGCGACACGTATGACTCGGGGCCTAAATTAGCAGATATTATAGATAATCATTTGTCTCTTTTCACAATCTACCACTACTCCATACAAGTTAGCTTAAGGTGACCATAAAAAATAAGTAATTGCGACCCAAAATTGATGAACTATATGATCAGCTGAAAAAGAGCATAAGTATTCTCCAAAATAGATCTCTATTTGGGATACCATCAGTTGATGATCAAAGAGTCGAACATACCCAAGATGGCTTTTAGGACTCGTTATAGTCATTATGAGTTCCTAGTAATGCTATTTGGTATAACAAATGCACTAGCTACATTTATGGATTTTTTGAATTGAGTGTTCAAACCCTACCTGGATCAATTTATGGCGGTATTTGTCTATGACATCAAGAACTAAGGAAAAAGCATGATCATCATCTTAGAGTAGTGTTGCTGACATTGAGAGAGAAGCAATTGTATGCTAAACTGTTGAAGTGTGAGTTTTGGCTAAAGAAAGTTAGTTTCTTGGGCCATATAGTATTAGCTGAGGGAATTTGTGTGGATCCAAGTAAGATAGAAGCTAATTCTCAATTAGATGCTACCCCGAAATGTGACTGAATGAGGAAGTTTCTTGGATTGGCTAGCCACCATAAGAGATTTGTAAATGGAATTTTTTCCACGGCTACTCATTTGACACAATTGCTAAGAAAAGATATCCATTTTGAATAGGTAAATAAGTGTCAAGCAAGCTTTGATCAATTGAAAACCATGTTGATAGAAGCACCACTTTGACTCAACCCAATTTTGGGAAAGATTTTATGGTTTATAGCAATGTTTCGCATAATGTTCTAGGTTGTGTATTAATGCAATAAGGGACAGTTATTGCATATGCTTCTAGACAATTAAGGCCACATAAGCTTGATTATCCTACTCATAACCTAGAGTTAGTTGTTATAGTGTTCGCATTAAAGATTTGGTGACACTATCTGTATGGTGAGAAATATTCCACTTACACATATCACAAATATTTGAAATATTTTCTCTCATATAAGAAGTTAAATTTGAGCCAAAGGAGATGGCTAGAGTTGATCAAAGATTGACTATAAGCCAGGTAAAGCTAAAGTTGTAACTGACACCTTAAGTCAAAAAAAATCTTAATTAAGATATGAGTGCAATCTACCTTGATGCAAAAGATAAAAAAGGCTCAAAAGCAAGATATGAAGTTGGTGGAGATCGTTGAGGGAGAGAGGCCAAAAGATTTAGTTGAAGGTGATGACACTGTGTATTTTAAGGATAGAATATGTGTGCCTAACTCAGAAGAGTTGAAGCAGGATATCCTAAAGGAAGCATATATGACAGTGTATACGATGCATCCCAATAGTAATAAA
Organism: Triadica sebifera; assembly: GCA_023653625.1. Classification (NCBI taxonomy): domain Eukaryota; kingdom Viridiplantae; phylum Streptophyta; class Magnoliopsida; order Malpighiales; family Euphorbiaceae; genus Triadica; species Triadica sebifera. The sequence goes on from CM042896.1 coordinate 33,555,005, forward strand.
ATGTATCAAGATCTAAAGGCTCACTACTGGTGGCCAGATATGAAAAAGGATATCATAGAATATATTACAAGATGTTTAATATGCCAACAAGTAAAGGTAGAAGACCAATTGCCTGTAGGGTTGCTACTGTCGATAGTCATACCATAATAGAAATGGGAAAGAGTCACCATGTGTAACACCTTCTCACCCCAGCAGCTCGTGCCCGAATGAGGGTGTGCTATATTGACTTCATAGATTAAAATATCATTATATAAGTTATATATAAAGCAAAATCACTCGTACATATTTTTTTTATTTCCAATATTCACTATTTATTTACCTTGCATTTATAAAAGAAATATAACATAAAAGTTAAACTACCTTTTTATATAGTAACATGTTCTTTACAAAACATACTGGTTATTTTACAAATACTACAAAATAAAATTTACATGATAATATACAAAAGTTATGTAACCCACGATGTGTGCAACAAGCTGCTTTACTGGATTAAGTCACCGTTGGCTTTGTCTACTATCTTCTATTTATTCTTTACTAAATCTGCGTGAGAAAACTCCCACGCTAAGCTCTTGGCTTAGTGGTGCATATAGATAAGGCAATAAACTATTTTTAATGTCACATGCATTGTCATATAATAATTTATGATCAAATCATGCAAACATACATTTCATAATATTCTAGTATGCATAACATCAATTTATTGTATCTCACTTTGTTTAACATAATCAAATCATCATTCTCATGCAAATCATGGTATTTTAGCATGTATAGACATTAAATTATATTATATTATCTCATACTTATTTATTTTATTACCACCTTATTGTATAACACTAAATCTTCTTTTTATCCATGTCACAATTCATGATTCCATTTTTATTTTCAATAATTCTTTTATGTTCCATAACTTCCTTAATTATGTTTTTATTTATGCCCAAGACACCTATGAACCATTGAATAGGATAACGGAGTTGCCATGGAGGCACTTAGGAGTGCCATCCGGGCAATATGATGTGTGCATATAAATGCCAAACCCGGTATAGATAACTGTGCCAAACTCGGCGTAGATAACCATGTCAAACTCGTCGTAGATAATAATGTCATACTCAGCATAAATAACAGTATCAAACCCGACGTAGATAACATTGCCAAACCCGGCGTAGATAACATTGTCAAACCCGGCATAGATAACATTGCCAAACCTGACGTAGATAATCATACCATTAATGGATTTAATCATTTTCATCATACTCTCCCCATATTTGGCATGTCAAACTATCCTAAGTTGGTTCTAGTTAGGTGTTCTAGGGCTTATACAATTTCATTAAAATTCATAACAATTAATTTAATACTTTTCATGTATGTAATATCTCCAAATAATCACATAATCACTCAATTAAAATAATATTTACATAATATAACAAATTTCTCATCATTTTACTCAATTCACATGCTGTCCTGTCACTGGCAGATTCTATTCTCTGTTTTAGACCTTAATTATGGTCTTGTTCCATTCTGAATTTAGTTACATGATTTCCATACAAATTTTAAATATGGATCTTAGCTTTAATATTCAACTTGAATCACTTAATTATGAGTTATGTATCAAAAGATATGATAATATTAACAATAACTGGTCACTGATAATTCTGCCCAGAATTTTCTAGACAGATTCTAAGTCTAAACTTTATGAATTATTCTGGACAATTACATTCAGATATTATGGTCTAAATAAAAATTGTAGCAATATGTCTTAGCTTTCATACAGAATAAATAACAAACAAATCCAAGCTTCAGAACTCAAGTTATGACAGTTTAAGTACTTACTGCTCATTATTAACAATTCTGCCCAAAATTTCTGGACAGATTTTTTGTCTGAGCTTTATGAATTTTTCTGGATATTTACAGACATATTCATATTTTATGGTCTAAATGAAAGTTATAGACCTATGTCTTATCTTTCAAACCCAACAAAGAACATACAAAACTGAGTTCTAGATATTAAGTTATAACAGTTTAAGTGAACACTGTTCATCAATTTTCAGCAAGGAACATACAAGATAATCACATTCAATTTTTACCAAATTAAATCCTAAGTCTAGCAAACATGCATCCCCAAGATTTTCATCACAAAATAATATCAATTCAAAATCATCAACATGCCAAATAACTAAATCATGCAAATAAAAAAAATAAAATAGGCTATTGCCTTAGGTTATGCACAAACCTCTCTTTTTCTTTTTTCTTTCTCTTTACTTCTCTTTCTCCTTTCCTTTGCTTCTTTGAGCTAAATCCTTCTCACTTTGAGTTCCTAAATTTCATAAACAGATTATTAAAACTTTATAAACCTAATCTCTCTCTTTCTTCTTACTCTTTTAAGCTTTCTTAAGCATGAAAATGGAATTTCCCATGCCTTTCTCTCTCTTTTTCTCACTTTCTCTTCTTAGAACAAGGTTTGGTTATGGTTGTCCAAGGGAAACACGTGGCTGGTGTGGAGAACATAATTTTCCTCAATGAAAAATGGATAAGGAAGAGGAAGAAACAATCAAGAGGAAGATGACAAAATTCATTAAAATAGGGGGACACCTAAGCTCAATCTATAAGCTTTCATTAATGCTAAATGCATGTATGCTAATTAACTTCTTAAACTTTGCCATTTGGTGGGTTATGCTTCAAGAAACGTGGGCTGGTTTGAGGGAAGATAAAAGTCTTCTAGATGTTTAAGTGATAAGGAAGAAGAGAGGCAATTAAGAGAAAATGACAAACTTAATCAATTATGGGACACCTAAGCTTATATACATTAAATGTCTCATTCATGCATGTTATATGGCCAATTAAGGGTTTCCACTTGGTGTGGCTAGCCTCCATATTCATTTTATGTCCCAATTCATGCATTTAATTTATGATTTTCCCATTTAATCCTTCAATTTCTGATAAATTGCAAACTGACCACTAAACTTTTCAAAATTTGCAATTTTGTCCTTTACCGAAATTTAACATCTTTAAATATTTTGAACACTTTATTAGATATTTTCCATACTTAATTACCATTATTTTCATTATTTTTCGATAAAATTCCAAATTTAGATTTCGGTCAAACTGACGAGTCAATTTAACAACTCGCGTGACTTTAGTCTAAATTAGTGGATATGACACCATGGACTTTGTTTCAGGTATGCCTGTCACTCAAAAGAAGTATGATGCAATTTGGATAATAGTTGATAGATTGACGAAGTCAGCACATTTTCTACCTGTCAGAATGAACTATCACTAAACAAGCTGGCCTAAATCTATGTAAATGAGATAATAAGGTTACATGGTATACCTATGTCCATTATGTTTGACAAAAATCCCAAATTTACTTCTCAATTTTAGAAGAGTTTATAGTAGGCAATGGGTACATGGCTCAATTTCAATATGATGTTCCATCCACAGACAGACAAATAATTAGAGTTAGTGATTTAGTTGTTAAAACACATGATGAGAAACTGCGTACTTAAGTTTAAAGAAAATTGGGATAAATATTTGCCTCTCATGGAATTTTCTTACAATAACAACCATCAGACTAGCATTGGCATGACTCCTTATAAGGCTTTTTATAATAAAAAAAAATATAGGACACATGTATATTGGAGAAAATTGAGTGAAAAGAAACTAATTACAGTAGATAGAAGAAAAAGTAAAGATTATCAAGGAAAAATTAAAGTTAGCCAAAGATCGACAAAAGTTGTATGCTAATATGAAAAGACGAGATATATAATGTATGGTGGGTGACAAAGTGTTTTTGAAGGTATCACCATGGAAGAAGGTACTTAGATTTGGTAAGAAATGAAAGTTGAGTTCGAGATTTATTGGCTCATATGAAGTCTTAGAAAGGGTCGAACCAGTAGCTTGTTGGTTAGCCTTACTACCGAAGCTGGACAAGATTCATAATATTTTTCATATATTTATATTAAGGAGATACATATCAAATTTATCTCATACTATACCATAGTTCAATCAGATCTAACATATGAAAAAGAGCAAGTAGCTATCCTTGCTCGAGAAATGAAAATGTTGCGGAATAAGAAAATTCTGATAGGAAAAGTGTTATGGTGAAATCATTTGATGGAGAAAGCAACTTGGGATAGCAAAAGGGTGATAAGAAACAATATCCTTAAATTTTCAATGCCAAGTAAGTAGGTAAATTTCAAGGACGAAATTTATTTAATTAAGTGTCTAGTGTATGGAAAAGTGATGAAATATAATAAGGGACTTAATTGTAAAAGATATAAAGTTTTAGGGCAAAAGTATAAAATTGGAAAAATTGAGAAACTAAAGTAAAATTTTCCAAATAAATACAAATTGGACAGATTTCTTTTGATGAGGTTGGCTAGCCATAATTGAAGGAGGAAACAACTTTTCAACACTTATACATTAATAATGCATGACTTTGATATAATTAAGCCATAATTAAAAGTATGAATATATATGTTGGAAATTATCTTAATTATTCTCCTTTTCTTCATTTTAAGCTTAAATTTCTGCAAAAAATAAGCCATGCACGTTCACAACTCTATCTTCATATTTAAAGCTTCATTTTAGAGAGAGAAAGTGAAAATAGTAAGAGAAAGTGCAAGAAAATAGCGGTTTATAGACATAGGGACCAAGAGAAACCTAAAGAGAGAAGAAAGAAAGGGAGAAAGAGCTTGAAAAGAAAAGATAGAAATCTTACAAGGATGAACATGAAAAGAGTCAAGTGAAAGTAAGTTGTTCCTTAACTTCTTATTTCTTTCTTGAGAAAAAGTTGTGTTAGAGATTTTGAAGGGCTCTATATTGTGAAAATATAATCTAAGAAGTAAGAGAGAGTTAGAAGGATTTTGATGGTGCAAAGAATAGTTTATGAAGTAAGTAAGGACTTTAAAAAAATAATAAAAGAATAGTTTAAGTTCGAAAAGCTAAAAGGAGGCAAACCTATGATATATATGAAAAAAAAAAGAGATAGAGAGATTTAGGATGGAATTATTATTTTTTATTTATTTTAGGTGCACTTTTGGGAGAGAAATATATACAGGAAGGAAGAGAAGACAAGGAGAAGGAGAAGAAGGCCTAAAGCTCTAAATGACAAAAGAGAGAAAAAAGGTTGTGCATGCTTTAAGGCAATAAGGTATAAATTTATTATTTTGAGTTATAAACAAATAATATGATTTGCATGAAAATCTTACTTAAATTGAATTAGCTTGTTTTTTTTTAATATTGTGTTTGTTGTTAAAAATAATATAAATGATTTATTTATCATATTAATTGCTTGTAATGAGTTTTTGATAGTCATAATGAATTTAATAATAATAATAATATTATTATTAAAATTATAAATAAACATTTTTATAAAATATATGTGATAAAAGTCAAGTCATGTAAAATAGGTAGAATGGGTAATTATATGATAATGAAATTATTTGATGGCATGTATTTGTAGTTGGTTTGATTTTGTATAAGGATGAGTTTAGTTGGGTCATGAGTATTATTTGTATATTTTGGTACTTTAAATGTATGTATTATTGGTCTAATTAATTCTATACTGAAAATAAAAAGGTATGAATATATATATAATAGCAACCTTCTTCTTATATAGAATTTTGTAATGTAATTTAAAAAAAAAGAAAAAAATGATTACATTAAAGAATAATTTGATTAAGACAGAGGAATTGACTAAATATGAAATAATGAAAATAAGATATATGAGCTCATAAAATATGTCTAACATAGACTAGAGTGGATAGACAGGTTATCCCAATTATGGATGATAGGCTGTAAAATAAGGCTTTATGCCTGCAGGCTATGGTGCCCGTAGGTATTTAACGTACGTAGGTAATTTATTACCTATTATCATGATATTCATTGTCCATTATTATATGGTACCTATTTATATAGATCAAGTGCCCATTTATACTCATTTTGTCTCCCAATGTCTGGTCTGGATATTTTGAGCAAATAAATAAAAATAAAGAATAAGAAATATCAAGGAAATAAATTTATATGAAAGATAAATGATATTATTAAAAAATGAGTATTTGAGATTTTAAATAAAAATAGTGGTTGAGTAAAATATGAAAATATGGATCAAGTGAAAAAAGTAATAAGATAATGTATATAATATACATAAAAATATTTATATGTGATTATGATTAATATTATGAAATATTTGCTTTGTATATGTGCATTAATAATTTTTATATCAAGTTTTTGCTTGTGTGTATGTTTACTTCATTGTTTATTTTTTATTTCCTTTATGTATTTACCACTAAGAAATGTTTACTTAGCGTTGGAGATTATTTGTTTTTCCTCACATAGTTTTAGAAGTTGTTGCTGAGTAAGAAGTTAGCTTATAAATAAAGGTAGAAACCAATGGAGTCCTCAAATGTTGAATCAGTCAAGCAATCTACGTGTGCTCATTTCTTTTTTGTATTACTTGGGTTTTCATTTTGCATTTTGAAAGAAGATGTGATAAGATCATGTAAATAATTTGCAAAATATTTTTATATATTTTGTGCGGACATGAAATACAAAAAAAGTTTTTCAGAAGCTAATGATAATTTGAAATGTGATGATATTTATTATTTAAAAAAAGTATTATCTTGCTTAAATAAGTAATTAAGAGGAGGTTTTATAATATTATCTTACCTAAATGCCAGTTCAGTAGGATGAGAGTGTTATAGATAAGGAAATCGATGTACTTTAAAGCTGAATGGAGTAAATGATATTGTTTTATCTAATCTTATAACTAAAATAAGATTCTTGTAAAATTATAATTGTTTGTTTTATCTTTTGATTTGACAAACAGTGCTAGAGGCACAAGATTTGTACCTATAAATACCTCTAAACTCTTTATGCCATGGGAGTAGAAATAGAGTTTCAAAAAATTCCTTCTCAAAATTCTCCCATCTAGTGAGATTTTCTGCTATCTATATCTTGTTTATCTTTACAACGGTTTTAGAGGAGTGTTGATTATAAGACCCATAAGAGATTGAGAGAAAGCGGCCATAATATATAAAAATCTTCCAACCTTTAAGGAAAAAGTTGGTGATGAGTGTGAAGGAGAGTTGAAGCTTTTACGAAAGATTGGTGGACTTTTGTTCACAGTAAGGTATACATTTATTATCTAAATATTTATCATTTATATTTAATAGTCAACTTGCAAATAACAATTGGTGTCGAGGTTTAATTTTAACAGAACTAGATGAGCTGAATTAAAAGCAATATTTAGAATGTATAATTTTATTTTTGGATTGAATGAGAAAAATATTAATCACTCAAGGTAGGATTGAAAAGACTTGAAAGACATTCTAGGAAAGCCATAAAACTTAAGAGATTTTTAAATTAACAATTTGAGTTCAATAGATTTCACTGCATAGAAACACTTAGTGCTTTTACATGTTATTTTGATGAACAATAATTGCTCATATTCTAACTGTTTATGTTTAAACCAAGAAGCAAACAAAGTATAATAATAGGGTTGCTAAACTTTATTGTTAATTGTATTAATTCTCCAAATGAGTCATTAGAAAAAAATTTCTAATCATTTAAAAGAATTGGCTCTAAGACCATAAATTTGAAAATTATTTTCTCAAAAATAGATCATTTTTGTGGTTCATTGTTAGCTCTCGTTACTTGAACTAATATGAGAAGCTAAAAAAAGTTAAAATAAAAAATTATCAATAAAAAAGTTCTGAAAATTTGCAATACAATAAAAAAATTCTTCTAATAAATTGCTCATATGTATTAATTTTTAAAATAAAAAAAATTCAAGAAAAAGTTAAAGGATTAAAAGAAAATTAGGAATGGATCAAAAATAAATTTGAAGAAAATACAAGATTGCATTGTAGTGGAAAATATATTATTTGTGCAAATAATTTTGAAACAATATTAGTTTGAGAAATATTTTATTTTTATGTATTATTATGTATTAACCCTTTTCTATGTTATTTTAATTATTATAAATATTTAATTATTTATAAAAAAATAAAGAAAAAACTAGATTGAAGCAATAAAATCCCGATCTAATTATTAATCCGGTTCAGCATCCGGTACAATTTGCAGGTTCAGTCCATTGGTCAAGCTTAATGAGTCTAAAATAGTTACATCCGCATTGAATGGTAGCCACTAGCGCCTATTTACCAAAACCCTAATTAGACGGACCCTTACGCGTTTAGGTTGTACACTTCCTCTCTTGCATTCCCATCTCTTAAGCAGCCGCGGCTTCTGTGTCTCTTGTACTCACTCTATTCTGCTTTGTCGAAGGTACATCGATGTGCTTCTTCAATTTGCCTTTGCCTGTTTGGTTTCTTGGAAACTAATTTGCAAATAATTTATTTCTGATTAACCGAAACACCAAATCTCTTAATATGGAAAAATTGTGCTTGCTTTAATTGGCTTCTGGCTTTAGAATTTTCTGGTTCTGTGTTTGATTTGTTAATGTAATTGTTCTGTTATGTTGTTATATTGTTTTTTTCCCAAAACAGATTATATTCGTAGTTGATGTTGGGTATATAGTTTGGCTTGTCTGTATTCATGAATTTGTGAAGAACCTACTTATCTTCCAGGATTACTGTGAATTAGTTACCTATCAAATGTTCAGATTTTTCTCATGCCATAATTAATTTGTGTTCATTTGGTTGCTCAGTAATTATGAGAATTGAACAAAATTTTGAAGAGTTCAGTTTAGTTTTTATTCACTTTCAGATTAAGTGAGATTGATTATATTGTGCCATGCATTTAAATTATTAGATGTTAAAATATGTAATCTTTATAATTTTAAGTCCCATTTCCATTGGTTTCATCCACTGGATCGCATTATTTTCATATATAGAGTAATCAGTTTCCCCAGTATACTTGACTCTGACTTTGTAACCTTGTACTTTCTAGTGGCTCTATATTATTATTAAGTTGTAGAGATGATGTCCATCAGAGTTGGATGGATATAGAGGAATTCATTCTCCGTAGCCAAACCCAACTATTTTAGGATTAACTTTTAGTTGAGTTGACTCGCAGTCTAGAATTTTACCAAGGCTTTAAGCAATCAGTTATTGGAATTATCAGTCAACTTAATAGTATTTGAATCCTAAAATATTTAGGTTGCTTTCTGCTATTAAACCAGGGTTTATTTTTACCATGGGTCATAATAGTTGCCTTTTTTTTCCCATTTAGAGTGTAAGTGTCATGTTTTTCCTTGTATTGATTTGTGGTTAACTAGAAAATCCAGAAAATGATAGAAGTTTTTGTCACTTTAATCTTTCTCCTTGCAGCAACAGCGCATTATCTGAGATGGGCCGCGTTCGCACCAAGACAGTTAAGAAGTCCTCTCGCCAGGTCATTGAGAGGTACTACTCTAAAATGACCTTGGACTTCCACACCAATAAGAAGATCTTGGAAGAGGTTGCGATTATCCCCTCAAAGCGGCTTCGCAATAAGATTGCTGGGTTCTCCACCCACCTTATGAAGCGCATTCAAAAGGGTCCAGTTCGGGGTATCTCTTTGAAACTACAGGAGGAGGAGCGTGAGCGTCGCATGGACTTTGTTCCTGAAGAGTCTGCCATTAAGACTGATGAGATTAAGGTTGATAAGGAGACAATTGAAATGCTTGCTGCTCTTGGGATGTCAGATATTCCTGGGTTGGCTGAAGTTGAACTTCAGCCTATAATTGCTCCCCAGGGCTTTGGTAGGGGCCCAGCTGGCGGATTTGGGAGGAGGCTCTAAAGATAATTAAGTTATACAGGATTTTCAAGTTTGTGAAGTTGAGATCACATCATTTTGGTAGTAGTTACTTCATCTGTTTGTTCCGGATATTATCGTAAATGGTACTTGAGGTTTTAAACTGGAAATTTATTTGACATTGAAGATGAGGGATGATACATTTGTTGATTTGACGCGGAGATCTTTGAAACATTATTGCCATTGTTCCAATTATTTTAAATATGTTGACAACTGCGATCCACCTCAATTCATATCGGCTCGATTGCAGCTATAGATCCCGAATTGATTCGCTTATTGTCAGACGGATTTGTTTTTTCTTGTGGTTGGAGGTTGTTATGTGACAATTATATCATCAGTGCATATCATTAACAAAAGTTGGCGACATTTTCATTGATGGGAATGAGGCACGTATAGAAATTTCTGGATTGTTATTTCAAATGAATTAGCGGAGTTTTTAATCTCTGCTTCCGACCTCAAAATTATGTTCTGTTTTTCAATCACATCCCTTACCATTATCTGGAAAATTTTTTAAATTTCCGTTTCATACAATATAGGGACGAGAATTTCTGATACCATCATATTCTCTAGTTTTTATTAGGGCAGAACACTGTGGGAGCTGGTCGAATTATTATTTCTAAAATTAACTTTAAAGTCTGCTAAAAGCATTTTTTTTTTCCTCGCATTATAGACTATTAGGTATTTCTGGATTTATGTTGCCGCATAGCCATTTATAAAATGTTTGTAGATAGGAGAGGAGAATAGAATGATTCTTGGGAATCATAAGTTTAGATATCTTGTAAACGAAAAGAGATCACGTCATATCCATGGCATAAATTTTTAATAAAATGCATGTTTAGATTATCATTTTTTTTTCTTTTAAATATCTGCACTGCACTATCTATTAACATATATAAAGGGTGGTGGGAGGAATTACTGTAACTATTACAGTGTTATGACCTTTTTGTTCTTTCCTGCTGCTTTAAAATGTCACCGTTCTAAATGTATCTATTTACTATGTTGCACCAAGCCTCCCCTTATAAAACATCGTCGTCCCATGTAATCCAATAACTATGCCACATTTCTGCAGGATATTAATTTGTCCCTGACCCGTTGTTGGCATTTCCACGTTGGAATATGGTCCAAACAAAAACATGCTTTGAAATGCCAATTGTACCCTCTTTTGTTTTTTGCTCCCACATTAAACCAGTCATCTTTTTAAGCCCTCTTTTGTAATTACATAATCCAACTTTTTGTTTGTTGACTTCAATGTATTTGTTTTTTGCATGTTAAATATTACAAGGGTTTATCTAATAGTGTACTGTGGCTATGATTTGTTTTATGCTTTAAAAATTAAATTCTGAGGTTAACATAATAGCATTAATTTCTCTTTTAGTTTTAGTATGGTAAGAAAAATAAAGATACTACATATTTATCCAAAATATAATATATTATCTATATTTTGATTATAAACATCTCCAATAATAAAAAGAAATATTTTTTTTTATTTTAGATAAGAAAAAAAATTTGAAGAAATAGATTGATTATAAATAAATTATCATTAATATAATGATAAATTTTGAGTAGGATAATATAGTAAAATATAATTTTAATTATATTTTTTATAAAGTAAAATAATAACTTTATTTCTTTAATTATATTTTTTATTAGATTAAGTTTATATAATTTATTTTATTTATTGTCTAAATTTATCCATCTCCATGCAACACTAGAGCAACATGTAATTACTAATTTAGAATAATATAATTGGAGATGTCAATATTTTAGATTTAGTAAATATTGGATAGTTGAAATTTATAAATTATCATGCTTTTGTGCATATATATATATATATATATATATATATATATATATATATATATATACATGAAATTTTTTTGGGCTTGGGGTCTGGACCTCTGCTAGCCCCCTATCTTCTCCCTGGCTACATGCTTGTTATTTGATATAAAAGGTCTTTGTTTTATTTATTTATTTTAGCTTTCAATATTTTATCCTCATTGTATCTTCACCTCCACAATCTTCCTTTCTCATCCCCAATCCAAATTCATAAAGTTAAGTGAATAAATTTTTATTTGATACTTAATTATATAAAATCATAAAATTTAAGAATCCAAATTTGTTTTTGTTTTTTCAAAAGAAATTAGTGAACTCTGATGCGCTCTTCTCTTCCCATTCCTTTTGTTTTTCGGCCTAAGCTTTTTCATGCAGATGCAGATCTAAATGCGAAATTCCGAGATTAGAACACTAAGTAATTAATTTAATTATTGGTAATTTTACTTATGAATTGTTTGCTTTTTAATAGGGATAACGAGGGAGATTTTAGTTTAGATTAAAATTAATAAAAAAATAAAAAAGAGGGAGATTTAATACGAAGTTGAAAAATTGATGGGTAATACATCATCAATAAAATAAATAAATAAATAAACAAATGCATTTTTTTTATTAGCTGAATCTGCGAAAAGGAGTTGAATAGATATGTTTCAAAAACCCATTTAACTTATTGAATATTTGTTCTTTCACGTTTTTCTATTACAATTTTGCCCTTTGTTGCACAAAAATGTAGAATATTCTTGTTTCCAATATCAATATTTCAATAATATCATGACGTTGACTAAAAACGTGTATTATTTTAAAAATATATATATAAAAATCTATTGTTCTAAATTTGGTGCCCTCAAAATATATTACCCCTAAATACAATAATATTTTAACTTCAAACAGTTTTGTATGTTTGATGTTGAAGGTGCAAATCACCCAGACAGATTGGCCACTGATCATCGTGTCTTGAGTTTGCATTCGTACATTATTATTATTATTATTATTATTATTATTATTATTATGACTTCAAACACCAAGCAACTAGCTTTTTTTTTTTTCAATAAAACATATATGAAATTCTGCTTAGATAGGGTTGTAGTTGATATTGGTTGGTTTAAATATATCACATAGCTCAAGCTCGATTCGAAGTTTTATATTTGAACTCGAGCTCAAACTCGACTTGTTTCAAAATTATTAATTTCACAAGTAGGTCGAACTCAATTTATAAATAGTTAGTTTATTATGTTTAATGAGTTTAATTTGAGTTCAGTTCGTTAATTAATAATGATAAAAATTCGAGTTTGGTTCGTTAACTAATAATGACAAAAAATCGAAATCAGTAACAAAATATAATATAAACGAGTCTTAAACGATTACATTCATAAATTTTTAAATGAATATGTTCATAAGCTTTTAAACGAAACATATTCATGAGTTTTTAAATGAATGCATTTGCAAGCTTTTAAATGAATATATTCGCATAATTTTAAACGAATACGTTTACAAGATTTTAAATAAATATGTTTGCAATCTTTTAAACGAATATGTTCGTAAACTCTTAAATGAACAAATTTGAAAGCTAACGAATCAAGTAATATTAAGCTTAAGATCAAGCTTGAAAATAAAGAATCAAGCAATATGTTTTCAAGCTCGGTTTGTTAGGAATAACTAACAATTTCAAATGAATTTTTTCGAACCAAGACTCAAACAACTTGTGAGCGGCTTGGTTCATTTACAGCCTTACACCTAGATAAAGAGAATTTATCCCATATCAGGCCCTAAAATAACACTTGCCAAGAATATCTTTATAGTGGTCGATATCTTTAATAATTTCCGGCAATTGCATCAAAACCAATGGATATTTTTGATTGAATAGTTCTCTTAGTAGGAAGAAGGCTGAAGAAAAGTGAAAAATCTGCAAAATCAATATCAAAATATTTAAATCTTGGATTACTGACTAGGATATTTAAAAATCAACAAACACAAAGCACAAATAAATATCAGAGTTCATCAATTTAAAATAAACAATAATGAGAGGGTGGAAGCACATAAATCTCTATTCTAAATTATTATAATAGCTCCACAAAGAAGAGAAAAAAAAAAGGCAAAATTAGAAAGAACCATAAAGAAAAGGTAAAACCATTAAAATAGGCTAGAAAATCGATATCCATCTACCTAATAGATATAACTAGATGAGGATATATGCTCGTAAGTGTAGAACAAAAATTTGTTTATACACATTAAGTTTTCATAGGATCATTCAAAGCTTATTCAAACAATTATTCAATAAAAAATAAGAGCTTTGGTTTTAGCCCACCATGATAGAGCTATTAGGAAATATATTTATATATATGTATGTAAAGTTCTCTGGATCAATAGAGCAATAATATAATTTTCTTTTCTGGTTAGCTTTTCTAATATGCTATCAAAGGAAAAAAAAATCATTTATTAGGTCTTCTACCTCCACTCTTTCTATTGTTTTTCTTTCTTCAATGTCCTCCTCCACAACTCATTCTGTTAGTATCAAATTGAAAAGTAAAAATTATTTGGAATGGAAAATTCAATTTCTTCCTCTTTTAAATTATCAAAGTTTGAATGGATTCTTTGATGGGTCTACTCTTACACCTCCCAAAACTGTGGTTTCTGATGTTGAACGACAACATGTTAGAGAAGTGCTTTAAAGATAATCACATTTATCACTTAATATACAAATTTATTTGATTAATAAAAAATATTTTTATTAATTTAATATTCATTTAATATATGAATTGATAGTGATTTTAAATCAATTAATGAAGTCATTGATACATAACATAGTATAAAGAAAATCATGATGAAATCATGATATTGAGATTCTTATCATGTGTAATTAAGTTAGTATCTAAATTATCCTTAGTCATAAGATTAATGAGACTGGACATTGTTAATCTGGATATATTAGAACATGTTATACTCATTAATTGGATCAAACAATAGATCTCATAATTTGTAAACATGAGATATTTAGAGTTAATATGTGGGTGCTTACTAAGTGTAGCTAATTACGTTGGATGACCTACTATGAGATAATCATATAGATAATTTATTCAAATGTCAATGATAGTCTCATCATAGCAATGGTGCAAGTATTCTTGGACTTGAAGTACTCAATGATATCTTGGATACTGATTCTGTATTTTGATACTATTCTTTGTTGCCTTAGGGAGGTTGCTCATAGGTTGGGGATTGGGTGCAGCTTGAGGTATTCGAAGATAATTAGATAACCAATAAAGGATTCACCACTTCTAATAGAAGGAGTGTATACCCACGGTCTGTTGTAGGGGTCATTACTCGAGAATCTCGAGCCGGAGTGGAAATGCCATAAAAATAGTCTTTAATGACATATCTAATATAATAATAAGCCTCAGGGACAAGAACTAATATTATTTGCGCTATATGTGACTTAGTTAGTCTAGTGGGAGTTGACATATGTTCATACTTTGAATCAAATAGGGTATAGAATGATGAAAGAAATAATTGTATAAAAATTATCTATGGAAAGATTAATAGTTATACCATTGACTTTTCCGGTAAATTAGGGGTTATAATGCGTTGCTAGATACCGCTCATGACTTATTTAAATTAATTATTAATTTAAGTGGCCAATATAATTGAGAATCTAATGAGTTACACGCATTAGAGATATGGAGAATGAGTAAAATAGTCTTAGATATGATCTAAAAGTACAAGAGAATTATTTTGGGTCGGATTTCCATGAGATCACAGAAAAAATCACTCGGGAGGGATCGCGGGTCTGTTAGTTCCTACAGGCTCGTATGGCCCATTGGCCAGCTGGGCCTATCTAGCAGTAGGTCCAGCGCGTGCATCACAGCTTGCTGATGCACCCCATTGGCCAACAACCATATTTGACCTTAATTAGGCCAATTATGACCAATTATTATTCATTAAGTTTCATTTTCTTCATTTTTGACTTTTTATCTTTTTTTTAATATGATTCAAATTGAAAAGACATCAAATGACAGAAAAAGATACATGAAAATTATTTTAGTGAAAAGTAATTTTTGCTAAAAATAATTTTTAAAACAAATTCTCTCAAAAATAAATTCAAAGCTAGCACTTTAAATTTTATTAAAACCATTCATCTTGTTAGTTTCTTTTTTATTATTCGCATAAGTTATCATTAGAGACATCCTATGTGGATTGTTGTGGTTTTCTACATTCCAACAAGGTGAAATTTTGAAGAACAAATTAAGAAATTATAAAGTATAATTTCTAATCTATATGATTTAATGAATTAGTTTTAATAACAAGAAAAATTCATCTCTCGGGTTTTGAAATTTTATTTTTCACTGCGTTTTATGAATGAGATCCACCTTCAAAATCCTGTTCAACAAAATCCCAATCCTTAACTTGATGTTTGGTTCAAAAGGGATCAAATACATCATACATGACTGTTGCCCAGATATTGAACCAAGAAGAGGGGTTGAATTGGATATTAAAAATTTAATTTTTAAGTGCGGAAGAAAAGTTAAGTTTAGTAGGTATAGAAAAATATGACACAAGGATTTTTATAGAGGTTCGGATGTTAACAAATCCTACTCCTCTCCCTAATCTCAATTGGGAGTTTCACTAACACACTAAGTGTTACAATGGAATTTTACAAGCTCACTCCCAAAATGGTGTTTCTAACAATGAATCACAACTAACCCAGAAATCCCTTGTGTTTTGATGGCTCACACAATAACCAATTTCTTGTGTTTTAAAGGTTCACACAAATAACCTTTACCTTGTATTTTAGAGGCTCACACAAATAACCTTTCTTTGTGTTTTTGAGAATCACACAAATAATCCTTATAAGTGTTCTACTCTTAACCCTGAAATACCCAAACTCACTTGAGTAGATGATTACAGAGAGAAACACTTACAAATCTATATTCTCAATAAATGATGAGCAAAACAATTTTCACAGAGAATAAATGTTTGTTTTGAAAATATCAAATGCACAAGATGGCTTACAATAAGATTTTAATTCAAAATATTAGCTATTTTCTTGTTCTCTTGTTCTCCTCTTCTCTCTTGTTCTCTTGTTCTTCTCTTCTCTCTTGTTGTTCTGATGCATAATTGACTTGCATTTATACTTTCATAGAAAATTATAGCCGTTAGAATGCATTTAATATGGAACTAGCCGTTGCACCAACCCTTATTATCGCGCCTGATATGTTTCTCTTTCATCTTTCATGGTTGTGAATGTGTGTGTCACGGCCATGACTATTCTTCCAAGCCGTGACTGAACTGGTGACCTTGGCTATGAAGCATTCTGAAAGGTTTTGAAGTGTTTGATCACGGGCGTGACATTATATCTTCACGGGTGTGACATCCTTCCAAGTCATGGTCCAAGTGGCGACTCTAGTCGTGAAGCTCTCTGGAAGAATTTATCATGTCTTCTCATGGGCGTGACTTTAATTCATGGGCGTGACTGAAATGTTCATTCACGGTTGCTATCATTATTCATGGCCGTGAACTTTAAATATTGGATTGTTGGCGCTAAGGTTCATCACGGGCGTGACATATAAGGTCACAGGCGTGAACATGCTATTTCTTCAATTTTATCTTTTTAAGATTAATCTTCCATTCTCCATTCTTGCTGTCATATTTCATACCCTGTTCAATAGACTTAGAAAACAAGTATGTTAAATACATTATTGCTATTTTATTTGTTAGCATCAAAATGATGAAAATACCCCTCAAGGTTCAACAATCTCCCCCTTTTTGATGGTGACAAATAATCTAGCAATATGTGCTTTTGAGAAGTCTTCCCCTCAAAAGATGCTTAGGATAAATAATGCTAAAGTACAAGAATTGTAAAGAATGATGAAGTGTAACATCAAATTATGCTTCCTAGTTTTAAGTATATGCAGGTTATATGCAAAATATATTCAATGTATACTAAAATTTTCTTTAAAGCAAGTTAAGTTTATTTAAGGTATATTCAGAGTATGTCAAGTGCATATTCATTCATGTAACTTGCATAAAGGTATATGCAAAGTATACTTAAGATATATTTAAAGTGTATAAAGCTCATTTGCATAACTCTTAACTTTAAACAAATACATTGCTAGGTTCTCCCCCTTTTGTCATCAATAAAAAGAATATTAAAAAGATAAAACATAATGGAAAATAAAAGCAAATATATTAATTTAAGAAAACCAAATACAAAAGTTATTAAAATTCTGAAAGGAAATTAGAATTTTCTACAACAAACAAGTTAGAAAATATAACATCAAACATAAAATCTAACCGGACATCCTATCTCTAAGACGAGCAACTTCTGCCTCGAGGCTGTTCATGCGAGACTCCATGAAATCCTTGAGGTTCTCTAACCTCTCATCCATCGAAGCCTGTAATTGCTCAAACCGTGGTGCCAAGAGGTCAACCACTTGCTTAGCCAAGTTTGGTGTGGAGGCAGAGGATTGTCCCATTTCCTGCTCAACCTCTAGAGGCGCCACCTCAACTCGAACTCTCTTCCTTTGCTGGATTCATTGGAGGCTAGCTTTGAAGTCATCCGAGTCATTATCCTCCCAAATGATTTCACAAGCAGTGTTGGTGAAGCGGTAGTAGATGTTGTTCTAAAATACTATACGAATAGCCGCTCCAATTTTGATGAAAGACTCGACGATTAGTCGGTCTCGAGGATGCCCTGGTATGAGGTTGAAATGATATTCATCTAGCTTCAAGTATCCGAGCTTCAAGGCGATGTGAGTGACGTACCCACCAATCAGAATGTCTCCGGAGGGCTTGGTGGCAATTGACAGAAAATGGTTTGCAAACCATCGAGATAAAGCCACTGTGAGACCTCCGCGGGCCATCTCCAGGAGAAAGAACTCTGACTTCCTGATTGTGCCATTGCTGTTTCCTCTGGCGAAGATACTATAGGTTAGAAACTTATGCAAATACTTGTGCACTGGGGATCGAAGGTGGGTATTCTTCATATTTTTGATGTCCCAGCTGCAATCAAGACTGAAGTGAGTCCATGCTTGAGTAGCATAGAACTCCACTTCACTGTCATTCAGGATGCCATCAGAGGGAAGGTTGAACAAGTCTCCAAACTCTGTGGCAGAGAGGGTGTTTGGATGCTTGCAAATTTGGAACTTCACCGTGCCGGTAGGAGAGACTTGCAAGGTGCTCAGAAATTCTAAGGTTGGCTCCCTCAGAGTTGGTTGATGGATATCAACGAATTCTATCAGATGACAAGTCTGGAGTTGTTCTGTCATACTTGTCTCGAGGCCGAGTGTACGGATAGTTTCTTGAACACTGAGTATCTAGGATGGTAATGCTCCAAAATGATGTTTAGAAGGTAATATGTGTACCTTATGGGAGCATGAGACTTCTTTCTTGTACCCTTGGAAGAACCGGTTTCCATTTTGATTGAAAGAATAAACTCTGAAAAGTGAAAATTTGATAGAAATTTTGGAGTAAAACTTAGGGTGATGTGATTTCTGATGATAGAAATGGTTTTTGAAGATATTTATAGATGGAATGAGTTGCTAAGGGGCCAGAATCTTCAATATGGTATTCAATGGTGATAAATGAGAGAAGCTGAGAGAAGTTTGAGAGTTGGAATGAGAGAAATAACGGCAGAAACATTATATAATCGATGTCTTTACGGGCGTGAAAAACTAAGTCACAGACATGAAATGTCGTGTTCACGGTTTCTGAAGAGACGTTCTACCCGTGAAGAGAGGGGTGAAATTGTTCACGATCGTGAAATTTATAGGTCACTGGCATGAATGATGAACTATCACGGTGGTGACAAATGAGTCACGGACGTGAAGTATTAAACTTCACTACTTGTGATTGTGAAACAAAGCGTGACACAAAGCGTGAATGCTTCTGTAAGTTTTTGGTGGAAATGTTTACGGTCATGAAAAAATGTCATGGGCATGAACAAAGGGTTTCACGGGGGTGAATGAAAAATTTTGTAGTCGTGAAACATAGTCTTCACTACCTTAAGCCATGAATCATGTCGTGAAAGCTACTGGTTTTTTTGGTGATTTAGTTCACGGTCGTAAATATATGTCATGGGCGTGAATTGCCTAAAATTCTCATTAAATAAAATTAAGTCTAAAATAAGACTAAAACATTTCTAGGGAGTTTCTATCCCTTATAACATATATTTCTATCAAATTAGCTACCTTATTTCTAGTAAGATGAGACAAAAATAAGATTATCAATCAAGGTTTGGCAATTTGGCAATCACAAAGTTAATCCATCAATCATACCAAGCTCTCTTCTTAAGAAGTTAAATCTTTCCTCATTTAGAGACTTAGTGAAGATATTTGCCAATTGATTGTCTGTGCTTATAAATTCCAACACAACATCTCCATATTGAACATGATCTCTAATAAATGGTGTCTAATGTCAATATGCTTACTTCTAGAATGTTGAATGAGATTCTTAGATAGATTTATAGCACTTTTATTGTCACATCTAATAGGTATATGGTTCATACAATGACCATAATCCTTAAGTTGTTGTTTCATCCAAAGGATTTGTGTACAACAACATCCTGCTGCTACATACTCCGCTTCAGCGGTAAAAAAAGCAACTGAAACTTGTTTCTTGCTAAACCAAGAAACTAAGCACTCTCCAATAAAGTGACAAGTACCTGAAGTACTTTTTCTATCTAAAAGACTACCAACATAATCAACATCTGAATATCTACAATGTAAAAGGATGAATTTCTAGGATACCACAAACCTAGATGCAATGAGCCATGTAAATATTTTAGAATTCTTTTTACTGCATTTAAATGAGACTCTTTTGGACATGATTGAAAGCGTGCACATAAGCATACACTATACATTATGTCGGGTCTAGAAGCAGTAAGATATAAAAGTGATTCGATCATACCTCTATAGAGCTTTTCATTAATGTTCTTACCCTTTTCATCCTTGTCCAATTTTGTTGATGTGCTCATTGGAGTCTTGGCATTCTTGCATTCTTCCATTCCAAATTTCTTAAGTAAGTCTTTGGCATATTTGGATTGGTTGATGAATATGCCCTCATTGCCTTGTTTTATTTGTAGACCAAGAAAATATTTAAGCTCATCCATCATGCTCATTTCGAATTTCCTAATCATACAGTTAGCAAATTCTTGACAAAGCAATTCATTAGCAGACCCAAATATGATATCATCAACATAAAGTTGAACAATTAGAATATCATGCTTATGTTTTTTAGTGAATAATGTATTGTCAACATTTTCCTTTGTAAAGTTATTTTCTAAAAGAAAAGAACTTAGTCTTTCATACCAAGCTCTTGGGGCTTGTTTCAAACCATATAAAGCTTTTGAAAGTTTAAAAACATGATTAGGCAAATCATATATTTCAAGACCTGGTGGTTGTTCTACATAAACTTCTTCTTCTATATAACCATTTAAAAGACACTTTTTACATCCATTTGAAAGAGTTTGAAATTCATGTGGCATGCATATGCTAAAAGTATTCTTATGGCTTCTAATCTAGCTACAAGAGCATATGTCTCATCATAATCTATTCCTTCTTCCTGATTATACCCTTTTGCAACCAATCTAGCCTTATTCCTAGTTATTGAACCTTGTTCATCTAGTTTATTTCTAAATACCCATTTGCTACCTATAATTTGATGATCCTTAGGTCTAGGTACTAAGGTCCATACCTTACTTCTCTTAAATTGGTTGAGTTCCTCTTGCATTGCAATCACCTAACTTTCATCATTAAGAGCCTCATCAATATTTTTAGGCTCAATTTCAGAAATAAAAGCAAGGTCAGAAGCTAAATGTTTGAAATGAGATCTAGTACTTACACCTCTAGAAGGATCACCAATGATTTGCTCTTTGGGGTGATCTTTTGTCAATCGCCATTCCTTTGGGAGCTCTTGCCTTTTTTCCTCTTGATGTCAATATCATCAACATAAAGCTTTTGTCAATCTGCAAAATGCCATGTTCAAGACAAAAACTTTCAAAGTTCTCATTTTCAAATTCTTTGCCATGGTCACTTCTTATTTTTGAAATGCAATATCCTTTTTCATTTTGAACTCTTTTAGCAAAGTTTTTGAAATTTTCAAAAGCATCACTCTTTTGAGCTAAGAAAATTACCTAAGTAAATCTAGAGTAATCATATATGATGACAAAGGCATAATATTTACCTCATAAGCTTGCAATTCTAGTAGGTCCAAATAAATCTAGATGCAGGAGTTGTAGAGGTTTTGAGGTACTTACTATGTTTTTGGATTTGAAGGATGACTTGTGTTGCTTCCCTCTTTGGCAAGGTTCACATGTCTTGTCTTTTTCAAATTTGACTTTTGGCAGTCCCTTTACTTGTTCTCCTGTGCTGAGGCTTTGAATTAAGTATATGTTCGCATGACCAAGCCTTCTATGCCACAACCAAGATTCATCACTTATAGTCTTAAGACACTTAGAGGAATGATTAGATATTTTGAGTAAATATATTATGTAGGTATTGACCTCTCTATTTCCTTTAAATATCTCTTGACCATCAATAGAAGTTACAAGACATTTGTTGGAAGTAAAAGTTACTTTATTACCTTTATCATATAATTGACTTACACTCAACAAGTTATGTTTCAAGCCATCAACAAGTAAGACATCTTTAATAAAAGTAGTACCATTTGTACCAATAGAACCAATGCCAACTACCTTACCCTTAGCATTGTTTCCAAAGGTAACTTTACCTCTATCAATACTTTCGATTTCATTGAAAAGTTATTTGTCTCCTGTCATATGTCTTGAGCATCCACTGTCTACCAGCCAAGTATTTTTGTTTATTGTGGACTTGAGGTATACCTATAGAATCACAATTCAAGTATGATTTTTAGGTACCCAAATGAGCTTGGGTCCTTGGGGGTTAGCACATGAAGGTTCCCAATGAGCCTTCCTTATCCAGCAATATTTATTTATGTGACCAATTTTCATACAATAGTTACACTATTTAGGTCTAAAAATGCTTTTTGGTCTTACAATGTTTTTGAATGCCATATTTCTATTAGACTGAGTTTGAGAACAATGGAATGCACAATCATGATTAATTGGTGTTTTTCTAGATGCATGCTTCTTATACATAAAGACATGATTAGCCTTTTGAGGTTTCTTTCTTAGGCTTACCAATCCTTGATTATTCCTTTTATGTATAGAAGGTTTAGTGTACTTATCCTTTGGTGCTGTTCCAACAAGTGTGGAGATGTGAGGTTCACTTGACTTAACAAAAATAATTTTGTGAAAAGATGATGATGTGCCCTTAAATCCTAGACCATTTCTAATTAAAGATGGTCTTTGAGACACAATGAATGTATCTAAGCTCTTTTTTCCTTTGTGAAATTTTGAAATGGAGTTTCTAAGTTCCTCAACTTCATTTTTTAAATTATTATTCTCTTTAAGCAAGGATTTAGTTGAGGGTCTTGAAGAGTATTCATATAATGACTTTTGAAGAGATTCATTAGATGATTTACGCTTAAATTTCTCCTTTTCTAAAACATCCATTTTGATTTTTAAATTAGAAATGTTATTCTTATAAGTATTGAATTTACTCCTATATTTCTCTAATTCTAGATTCAATTATTCTATTAGGCTTTGTTCATCATCATCATCATCATCACTATTATTATCATTATCACTACTATCATTATTGAAAGAGTATGAGTGAAGTGATCTTACCTTATTCGAGACGTGATCCTCTATAGCCATGAAGCATAGGTTGACCTCTTCGCTTTTATTGTCATCTTTTTCACTTGAAGAGCTTTCATCATCCCATGTGGCTTTGTGACCTTTCTCCCCATTGTCTCTTTGGTATTTGCTCTTATGCGTCTTGAACCTTGGACATTCCGGTTTAATATGCCCTTTCTTTCCACATTCATAACACTTTACCTCTTCTTTACTTTTTTGTGCATCATTAGAAGTCTGTTTGAGGTTTTTTTGCCAGAATTTTCTAAAGTTGCTCATTTTCTTATCAATAATTCTTTTCAACTCTCTTGAGAGCATAACAATGTCCTCATTTGCATCATCACTCATTTCTTCATCATCTTTAACTTCTTCTTGAGATTTTGAAGTAGAGGCTTTTAATTTGATATTCATTTAATATATGAATTGATATTGATTTTAAATCAATTAATGAAATCATTGATACATAATATAGTATAAAGAAAATCATGATGAGATCATGATATTGAGATTCTTATCATGTGTAATTAAGTTACTATCCAAATTATCCCTAGTCGTGGGATTAATGAGACTGGACATTGTTAATCTGGATATATTAGAACATGTTATACTCATTAATTGGATCAAATAATAAATATCATATTTTGTAAACATGAAATGTTTAGAGTTAATATGTGGGTGCTTGCTAAGTGTAGCTAATTACGTTGAATGACCTACTATGAGATAATCATATAGATAATTTATTCAAATGTCAATGATAGTCTCATCATAGCAATGGTGCAAGTATTCTTAGACTTGAAGTACTCAATGATATATTTGAAACTAATTCTGTATTTTGATACTATTCTTTGTTGCCTTAGGGAGGTTGCTCATAGGTTGGGGATTGGGTGCAGCTTGAGGTATTCGAAGATAATTGGATAACCAATAAAGGATTCACCACTTCTAATAGAAGATGTGTATACCCATGGTCTATTGTAGGGGTCATTACTCGAGAATCTCTAGCTGGAGTGGATATGCCATAAAAATAGTTTTTATTGACATATCTAATAGAATAATAAGCCTCGGGGATGAGAACTAATATTATTTGCGCTATATGTGACTTAGTTAGTCTAGTGGGAGTTGACATATGTCCATACTTTGAACCAAATAGGGTATAGAATGGTGAAAGAAATAATTGTACAAAACTTATCTATGGAAAGATTCATAGTCATACCATTGACTTTTCTGGTAAATTAGGGGTTATAATGTGATGCTAGATACCGCTCATGACTTGTTTAAATTAATTATTAATTTAAGTGGTCAATATAATTGAGAATCTAATGAGTTACACACATTAGAGATATGGAGAATGAGTAAAATAGTCTTCGATATTATCTCAAAATACAAGAGAATTATTTTGGGTCGGATTGCCATGAGATCACGGAAACAATCACTCGAGAGGGATCGCGGGTCTGTTAGTTCCTACAGGCTCGTATGGCCCATTGGCCAGCTGGGCCTCTCTAGCAGTAGGTCCAGCGCGTGCAACACAGCTTGCTGATGCACCCCATTGGCCAACAACCATATTTGGCCTTAATTAGGCCAATTATGACCAATTATTATTCATTAAGTTTCATTTTCTTCATTTTTGACTTTTTATCTTTTTTTTTTTTAATATGATTCAAATTGAAAAGACATCAAATGACAGAAAAAGATACATGAAAATTATTTTAGTGAAAAGTAATTTTTGCTAAAAATAATTTTTAAAACAAATTCTCTCAAGAACAAATTCAAAGCTAGCACTTTAAATTTTATTAAAACCATTCATCTTGTTAGTTTCTTTTTCATTATTCGCATAAATTATCATTAAAAACATCCTATTTGGATTGTTGTGGTTTGCTACAGTCGAAGAAGGTGAAATTTTGAAGAACAAATTAAGAAATTACAAAGTATAATTTCTAATCTATATGATTTAATGAATTAGTTTTAATAAGAAGAAAAATACTTCTCTCTGGTTTTGAAATTTTATTTTTCACTACGTTTTATGAATGAGATTCACCTTCAAAATCTAGTTCAACAAAATCCCAATCCTTAATTTGATGTTTGGTTCAAAAGGGATCAAATACATCATACATGTCTGTTGCCCAGATATTGAACCAAGAAGAGGGGTTGAATTGGATATTAAAAATTTAACTTTTAAGTGCGGAAGAAAAGTTAAGTTTAGTATGGATAGAAAAGTATGACACAAGGATTTTTATAGAGGTTCGGGTGTTAACAAATCCTATTCCTCTCCCTAATCTCAATTGGGAGTTTCATTAACACACTAAGTGTTACAATGAAGTTTTACAAGCTCACTCCCAAGTATGGTGTTTCTAACAATGGATCACACCTAACTCAGAAATCCCTTGTGTTTTGATGGCTCACCCAATAACCAATTCCTTATGTTTTAAAGGCTCACACAAATAACCTTTACCTTGTATTTTAAAGGCTCACACAAATAATCTTTCTTTGTGTTTTTGAGGCTCACACAAATAACCCTTACAAGTATTCAACTCTTAACCCCGAAATACTCAAAACTCACTTGAGTAGATGATTACAGAGAGAAACACTTACAAATCTATATTGCTCAATGAATGATGAGCAAAAAGATTTTCACAGAGAATAAATGTTTGTTTTGAAAATATCAAATGCACAAGATGGCTTACAACAAGATTTTGATTCAAAATATTAGCTATTCTCTTGTTCTTTTGTTCTCATCTTCTCTCTTGTTCTCTTGTTCTGATCTTCTCTCTTGTTGTTCTGGATGCATAAATGAATTGCATTTATACTTCCATAGAAAATTTAGTCGTTAGAATGCATTTAATATGGAACTAGTCATTGCACCAACCCTTAATATCGCGCCTGACATGTTTTTCTTTCATCTTTCACGGTTGTGAATGTGTGTGTCACAGTCATGACTATTCTTCCAAGCCATGACTTGAGTGGTGACCTTGGCTGTGAAGCATTCTAAAAGGTTTTGAAGTGTTTGATCACGGGCGTGACATTATATCTTCACGGGAGTGACATCCTTCCAAGTCGTGGTCCAAGTGGTGACTCTAGTCGTGAAGCTCTCTGGAAGAATTTGTCATGTCTTCTCATAGGCGTGACCTTAATTCACGGGCGTGAATGAAATGTTCATTCACAGTTGCTATCATTCTTCATGGCTGTGAACTTTTAATGTTGGATTATTGGCACTAAGCTTCATCTCGGGCGTGACATATAAGGTCGCGGGCGTGAACATGCTATTTCTTCAATTTTATCTTTTTAAGATTAATCTTTCATTCTCCATTCTTGCTATCATATTCCATACTCTGTTCAATAGACTTAGAAAACAAGTATGTTAAATACATTATTGCTATTTTATTTGTTAGCATCAAAATGACGGAAATACCCCTCAAGTTCAACAATGACTTTTATCTTCTTTAACAAAAGAGGTTTTTTCTTATGTTATTGGTCTTTCAATGATCACTAAAAGTTTGGACTACTTTTGCTAATGCTTTTGGATCTGTTTCTTAGAATCATCAACTCCAATTGCACATTGTGCTTTAGGAATTAAAGAAGAATAATATTTCATTATCTCAATATCTGCAAAAGGCCAAAGCATTAGCTGATGAATTGTGAGTTGCTAGTAAACTCTTATCACCTATTGGATTTAATGTTATTTTCTATCAAAATATTGGTAGAGACTATCATAGTATTATTATGACTTAAAAATTTATGGTTTGATCTTGTTCCATTTTTTAGTTACGTGAGCATTCGATTGCTTACGAGGTCTTATTCAAAGGATTCATTGAATTGATTTCAATAGTCAATACAACTACTGTTATAGCATCATCTCCACATCCATTTGGTACTTCTACACAATTAACTCCAGAAATAAGAATATAATATAAATAAAAAATAAAAAATAATATAAATAAAATAATAAAATAATAAAAAATAAGAAAAAAAAATATATTATATAATATAAATAATAAATATATAAAATATAAATAAAAAATATATAAATAAAATAATAAATAATAATAAATATAAATAATAGATATAATAAATAAAATAATAATAGATATAATAAATAAAATTTCTAGCAATCATCTATTTAATAATATAAATTATTTCCATCAATCTAACAATAATTCCAATCAAAGGTCATGAGGTCCATGTCAAATATGTGGGTGGCATAATCATTCTACACTTACCTGTCATCGTCGCTATGTACCTCCCATTTATTCTCTATAAGGATCATTCCCACCATAAGAAAATTTCTCTCATACTGGTTATATCCCATAGAAATATTATGTTGCACCTTCTTCACATATAAATAATTTTGGCTAGTCAGTAACTTGGTATCTGGACACAACCACCAACTATCATGCTACTTTGGATCCATATATCTATGTTCAATGCTCTAAATCTATATCAAGGCAACAATTAACTCATTTTAGTGATGGTCAAGGTTTGCAAATTGCTCATATCAGTAAGGTTTCTCTCTCCTTCATTTTTGGTGCTCTTACCTTAAACAATACATTATATGTTCCTACTATGACCAAAAATCTAGTATTTGTGCAAAAAATTACTTCTAACAATCCTTTCTTTTTTGAAATTTAGCCTATTATCCCAAAATGCATCAAGAATGGGGGGAGGGGAGGGTTTAATTGGTAACAAGATTAAAATTTAGGCTTTAAACAATGAGCAATTGTTAAATAGCTAATGGATAAGATAAGGTAAATAATAAGTAAAAGATAAATAGAAAAGCAAGAGTCATAAAATTTTATAGTGATTCAGTTATTAAATAACCCTATATCCACTCCCTAACCTCCAAGTGGGATTTTTCACTAACACTCAAACTTGAGTATAGTGGAGTTTTCATAAGCTCACTCCTAATATAATGTTTCCTAAGGCTTAAACCAGACCTCACAAGAGTTTTATAAGGCTCACTCTCAACCTAGTATTTTTCAAGGCTCACACCAAATCTATACAAGAGTTTCTCCAGAGGTTAATTTTAAACCCAACTAGAGTTTTCCCAATGGCTCATTCTAAACCTTTTATAGGTATTTTTCCAAGGATCACACTCAAACCTTTTACAATTAGTATTTTTCTCTAGGCTAACACTCAACCCTTACAAGAGTTTTATCTAGGCTAATTCTCAAAACTTTTTACTTAGGCTAACTCTCAAACCCTTTTCAATATTTCCAATTACAAAGATTGATTACAAAGTTGGAGAAATATATTTGAAATAGTTTGGCTTAGAAGAAATTGTTTTTCTTCATTCAATGACTTTTGGAAGGACATTTATATAAATTTTTAACTCCAAAGAGTCATTACAAATAAAATCATCAAACTCTTCCTAACTTCAGTTTTTGCAACATTAATTAATTATATTGTCAAAAATAGAATCGCGGTCACAATTTCCTAGAGCTGCAAATTTTTGACATAACACGAAAAGACATGAACTTATCTGTATATAAGTTTAAGTTAAAAGGATAAAGATCATAATAGCATCAACATGATTACGACTCAAGAAAAACTGTGTTATAAATGAATTTGACTTAATTATTTTAGTATTGCTCAAAATTTAAATTATATAAAGAATTCAAATATATATTATAATATTATACTACATATTTATATATGAATAAATTTATAATACATGATATTAGTATATGCAAATAAATATTAATAAATTAATTATATAGCTATTATTTTCTATTATATTAATTAATATTATACTAATATATTTACTAATTTATGTTTAGATGAATTAATATATATTTATTAACTTATATTTGGTTTCTTATGTATTATAAAATATTTTTAGAGATAGATTAAAAAAATAAAAAAGCATAAAGTATGAAAACATAATTTATAGTCTATACATCTATGTGTAAATTTTTAAATAATATAAATTTAAAAATAAACAAATAATTATTTTACACCTATTTTTTTAGGTGTAAATAGAAAGAAATAAAAAAAATAAAATGAATTTATATTTATGTCCTCATGTGTGTATGTATATATATATATATATATATATATATATATATATATATATATATATATATATATATATATATATATATATATATATATATATATATATATACTCTCATAAAATGTATTTAAGTATTTCTTTTACTCCAATATTTAGATATTATAATTAATCTTGATACATGCTATGAACTTACTGTGATTACAACAGTTAATTTATAAATATTGATAATTCTGAAATCAATTGCAAATTTCAAAACTAAATTTGTTATATGACTAAAATTTGTAGAGCAAAAATAATATGCTTCAAACAAAATAAAAATATATTTTGCAATATATTATGTGATTAATGATTGATAACATATTAATATTATTTAAGAAAATGTATTTTGCATAAATCATTATTACATGAAAATATGTTTTTTTATTCAAAAATCATTATTATGAAAATATATTTTGCAATTTTATTATCATTATTATATAACACATATATAATATAAGTAAAGGGTAAGCGGAAATATATTCAGCAATTTTATTATCATTATTACATGAAAATATATATAATATAACTATATAAATAAGTAATTCAGATTGCTTTTAAAAAATTACGACTTAACAACCGGTTAAAGAGGCTAGCAAAAAAATAAAAACATGTTTATTTTTTAATTCAAAATTCACAACTTAACAACTAGTTAAAAGAAACCCTAATATCTAATATCTAATAAAATTAACAAAAGCCAATAGGTTCCTCTTCATTTCTAGTCGCTCCCTCATCTCGCCTCCCTTTCCATTTGCAACTGCCCTCCTCTCACCTTCCTCTCCATTTGTAGCTGCCACCTCATACTCCCAAGTCTCTTTCCTCCTTTCGACTCCCTCTCCATTTGCAGCCACTCCTCTTTCCTCCTCTTCTTGGCTCCCTCTCCATTTGCAGTTGCATCCAAAGGACCAAAGCTTCTGTTCATCAGTCAGTAGTTTCTGCCATCGATTTCCAGCCGTCGAATTCAAACCTTCAATTTGCAATCTTAAATTTCTAGCTGTAGATTTCCAGTTGTTGATTTCCATTTGTAATAGTTTTTGATATTATGTTTGTGTGAGATTTTTTTTATTTAGGAAATATTATTAAATTTTTAATTTATTATTTATATTTATTTGTGTATAATTGTGTCATGTTATATTTTCGTGTTGTGTTGTGTAATTTATACACATTTAAACATATTAACTTAATTGTATTTAATGATGTTTATCGTGTTAGCACAAGTTTTAACCGTGTTGTGTCCGTATTTTAAATTTTTGATACGATTAATTAATCATATTATATTTATATTTGATATAACTACGTCATATCTGATTAAAATATGACATGATATAAATCATCAGTTTTAGATTTTTCAATTCTTCAATGATAACTTGCACGTGGCAACTTTAGCTGGTTTTTTATTTTAACAGTTGAATCCTCTTGAATTTTTGGGTCGCTAATTCTCCATTGCAATCGCAATCTCCACCATGAACTTTTCTATCCAACTTGAGGATTTTGCCTTCATTGAAATCGCAATCATGCTTGCTCATATCATGGTCATTATCTTCCTAATCTTCATCTCTTTCTTGGACATAAAATTGTTGTTGTGTTTTGATTGTTGTGGTTGGGAAACTTCTTTCGTGTCCAATCTTCATGATCGTGTTACCGGTCACAAACTCTACTGTTTGTTCAGTGCTTTTAGCTTTTAGAAATTTGTGATCATTAAAGATCAAGACTATTCTCAAAATCCTCTTTACGGACAAAACAAGTCATCTTGGTTGCGATGTTGGTGCTCAACCAAGCTTTTTCAAGTTTCATCAAGTGTTTGGACTTCAAATGCTAAGAAACTTTAAGTCCAGCAAAACAACACTTGATAAATATATTAGTAACTCTAAATTTGATTGTTATGATCAAAATAGAGATCAATCAACTTGGGCCAACAATCTTCTTTTTTTAATTTTCACAATCAAATTGAGAAAAATTAAGTACTCAAAAGTAAAGATGTTATGTCAATAAAACTCCCCATTAATTGTAAGGTAATTAAGAAATCAAGTTTTCTAAAACAAGAGTTAGAAATTGCTTTTAAAAATACTTCTCTCATTTTCAAAATCTTTTAAAAATAGTTCTCATCCATATCTCTCCCCCTTGTTAAATTTTGGCTTTCAATGTATCTCTCTCCTTTTGTAAATATCAAAAAGGGTTAGAGTAACAACTTAGGTCAAAAGAGATAGAGGCAAACAAAAGAGAGAATTTTAAACAATTAATTAAAAAAAACATAATTGATCATTTTTAAATTTGTGTATGCCATAAAATGATAAAACAATTGTTCCCCCTCAATTTGATTATCTTTTTGTTGACACATCTTATTTAGCTTACTCCTTTTTTAAGTTCAAAAAGTTTAAGTAGTGGTGCTTAATACCAATTGTTATGTGCTAATACCAATTGTTAAGTCTTAAAAGCTGAAAAAATGCTGAAAATGGGGTGTGAGACCTATTTAGCTTATGTGTTGATACCAGAAATGGAGGTCCAAATCTCAAGGGCATCCTACAGTTAATGCATTTTTAGATATTTTATAGATGATCTACTAGGATTACCACCAATAGAGAGGTTGAGTTCTCCATAAAGCTCATCTAGGCACAACACACATATTAATACTGCCATATAGACTGGCACCATCTTGAATAAAAAAGATAAAAGATTAGTTGCAAGAATTATTAGACAAGGGTTTTCATCACTTATGTTATTTTTGAAAGAGAAACATGAGTCCATGATGTTATGCATAAACTACATATAGCATAATAAGGTGACAATCAATAACAAATATTCGTTGCCATGGATTGATGACATGTTTGACCAGCTGAAGGGTGCAAGTATATTTTCTAAATTTGATTTGAGAAAATGGTATCACTAACTGAGAGTTAGGGTAGAGGACATAGCTAAAACAACATTTAGAACTAGATATGAACACTATGAGTTTGTAGTTATTCCTTTTTGGTTAACCAATACTACAACAGTCTTTATGGACTTGATGATATGATATTCAGGCCTTATTTAGACCAATGTATTATGGTCTTTATATATGATATTCTAGTGTATTCTAAGATGCCTAAGAAGCATGATTAACACTTGAAGACAGTGTTGTAGGCACTTAAGGTACAAAAATTGTATGTTAAGCTCTCGAAATATAAGTTATAGCTTAGTGAGATAGATTTTCTTGGACACATTGTGTCAGCAAATGGTATAAGGGCTGATCATAGTAAGGTAAAAGGATTTATGAGTTGGAATCCTCCGACAATGTGATACAGATTAGGAGTTTTCTTAGTTTGACAGGTTATTACAAGAGATCTATTAAGGGTTTTTCAATGATTGTATCTCATTTGATCATACTACTGAGGAAAGATGTAAAATTTGAATAGATAGATTGATGATAGGACAATTTTGATAGACTTAAGAAGATGTTAACATAAACTCCCGTTTTGATACAACCAGTCCCTAATAAAGAGTATGACATTTGTAGTGATATTTCTCACAATGGACTGAGATGTGTACTAATGCAAGAGGGCAAAGTAGCTTTGAAAAATCTAAAAACAGATGAGAAGAATTATCCCACACATGTCTTGGAGTTGGCTGCCATTATCTTTGCATTGAAGATATGGCCTCACTCATTTACGGAGAGAAATGTTTCATCTATATAAACCATAAGAGTTTGAAGTACCTTCCTAAATAGAGAGATCTTAATTTGAGTTGGAAGCGGTGGTTATAGTTGATAAAAGATTATACTGTATTATTGACTATCATTTAGGCAAAACCAATGTAGTGGTTGATACACTGAGTAGGAAAATGGTGGTAGAGTTGTACATCCAACCTACACTTAATCAGGAGATTAGAGATACACAGAGATAGGATAGTAAGCTTATTGAGATAGCCAAGTTGGTCTCTAAGTAGGAGAGACCTGGATATATAGATGACATAGATAGTGGACTCTATTCCTAGGGTCGTTAATGTGTGCCCAATATTAATGTGTTTAGATAGTGGATCCTTTAAGAGGCCTATGAGACCACATATGCTATGCATTCGGGAAGTAATAAAAGTTATCATGATATGAAGAGTAAGTACTGGTGGATAGGTATGTAGAGAGACATCATAGAGTACACAACCAGATGTTTGACTTGCCAGCAAATCAAGGCAGAACATTAGGTACCATCAGGGTTACTGCAACCTATCACTGTACTAAAATAGAAATATGAATGGATTACTATGGATTTTGTTATTGGATTGCCAGTGACACCTAGGAGATATGATGCCATATACTTTATTATGGATAGACTTATAAAGTTAGCCCACTTTTGCCAATAGGAGGGATTACCATTTGAGTAGATTAACGAATATTTATCTCAGCCAGATTGTACGATTTTATGGAGTACCAATCTCTATTGTTTTAGATAGGGACCCCAATGTTACTTCTCAATTTTAGGGTAATCTGTAGAGAGCTTTATGTAGCAGGCTCAATTTTAGCACAATCTTCTATCCCCAAATAGATGGATAGTTCAATAAGGTGGTTATACAAATATTAGAGAATATGATGAGGAGTTGTGTGATTGAGTTTGAGGGTAGTTGGGATAGATATTTTCCTTTTATGGAGTTTACTTATAACAACAACTATCATTCTAGTATCGAGATGACTCTCTATGAGGTACTTTATGATAGGAAGTGTCGTACACCCCTATATTGGATAGAGCTTAGTGAGAGGAAGCTATTAGAGCCAAACTTAGTATAGGAGATAAAGGAAAACGTATGAGTTATCTAGGATAAATTGAAGGCAACTTCAAACATGCATAAATCATATGTAGATATCAAGATGAGAGATATATAGTATGCAATGAGAGACAAAGTTTTCCTGAATATTTCTCTATGAAAGAAAGCCTTGAAATTTGGGAAGAAAGGCAAGTTGAGCACGAAATTCATTGGGACTTATGAGATTCTAGCAAGAATTGGACTAATTGCTTATAAGCTCTCTTTACCACTAGAGTTGAGCAAGATATATGATGTGTTCCATGTCTCATTGATGAGAGCATTGAGGTGAGATCATATCTGACATATGAAAAAGTATCAGTTTAGATTTTAGCCAGAAAAATCAAGGAACTCATGAATAAACAAGTATTATTAATCAAGGTCTAATGGAGAAATCATTCAACAAAAGTTGCTACATAGGAAAGTAAATAAGTGATAAAATTCTAGTATCTACAATTATTCAAAGATAGTGCACTAATAATTTCGGGAGAAAATTCTTTAAAAGGGAGAGAAATGCAATGCCCACAAGTTAGAGCCTAGAAATAACATGTATTAAGTGTATATAGGTGAAAAATAAGTGATGTCACAGGGTTCATGTTTGTGGCTGTAACTTCATAGCCTTGAATGTCACGAAATTAGGAATTCTGAAGCTTAACAGCTTCACGGTCATGAAGGTATAGTCATGTCCGTGAAACTTTATAGTATAATATGAACAATTTTATGTTTTGTCAGACTTTAGGAATTTCACAACCAAAAATCCTAGCCACCGGATTCTATCAAGACTAGAGACTATTTTCCTTCAATTCCCTTCAATACTTAGCATATTTAACACGAAATCAACCCTAATAATAAGATTAAAACTGATAGAATCAAGGATTTCACTTTTCCATATAGGGCATAATTGGAGAAAAAGGAGAGTTCAATTTTGAATCTTAAAACCAATATGAATCTTCAAATAGAGGTAAGGAATCATATTTCCTTTGTTATTCCATTTGTTTAATTTAGATTTAAATGATATTAGATGATTAAAGACCTTTAAATGATGATTAAGTTAGGGTTTGTATTGATAATAACATATAGAGAGTTTATACCCATATTGACAATGATTTTTTGTTCTATTTACATGTTAAGGGATAAAAAAGAAGGGGGAGAAAATCACCAGATGTAGTCGAGATGTTAGAGAGTGTGGTTATTATGCTCCAATTTAGGTTTGTACATATATGCATATAAATTCGCTTTTATGGCATGTTGTGTGATAATTGTTGGTATGCTATCTTACATGTTCTTAGCATAATCTAATGTATTAGATGTTAGAATTGGATTTACGTGATATGTTAAGCTTTGTATGCATATGGAGCAATGAAAATTGAGGTTTATGGATGCTATTTTTGATAATTGAGGCATGAAATCTACTTTGATTATTTAATTGATATAATTGCATGTATTATATCTTGGGAAAAGATGTAAAATGCTGATAAGTGTTGATAGCAGTGACCAACACTGGTTAGCCTTAGAACATTTGCTCGTGGGTTTGCATGATCGCAACTTTTTGGTGTTGCAAATATGCAGAATATAGATTCACGACCGTTACAATAGGTTTATGCACATGAATGATTCCTCAAAAGTGAACATATTCATTCCAACATGGTTCACGGCTTGGGTCATGGGTTGACAACTCATGAATGAACCTTTCATGGCTATGAATGATTATTCATACCCATGAAGTCCTGATACAATTTTGTAAATTAATTTGTTTCTGATGAAATGACATGGAATATATATGCACACACTCAAAATGACGAGATATGTTTGAATAAAGTATGATTACATGAACACAAAAAATGCATATATGCTCTAATTCATGAAATATCATATGGATATTACATGGAAAACATGAAAAAGATTATAAAATGAGATAAATAACTAGATTACAATTAATATTTTCCATTCTCTATACAAAGACTAGTATAATACAGGTGACATAATTTTGAGGGGGTTATAGTACTGTAGTTATATTACATGGATTTATATTTTAGGGATAAAATGACTTAAACTAGTGTGAGCCGCCTTTGATCCCATATGCTCAATAATTATATTATACTTAGTCAAGGTGGTTTAAGATCAAGTGAAAGTGTTCTTGTTTTACAACTCGCATTTAGATAGTCCGAATCTATAATATTGAGCTATTTAAAATAGAAACCTGATTAGGTAAATCAGATATATGGAAAATCAGTAACTAGACATATGGAACTAGAAAATGAAAATATATGTGGTATACAACATGAATGTTATTTGGATGTGATTATATATTTATGATTATACCCTGTGCAATGCAATATGCATATTTTAAAATAGTAAATAAGGGATGTTATATTCTTTTATTGATATTGATTGCACGATTGGAAATGTAAGTTAAGTACACAATTTATATACAATATGAATATATGAATATTTATTATAATTTTTATGTCTATATATATCATTAAACTTTTAGTAGTTTAGTCGTGGATTTTTTTGCATGTAGGTTTATAGTCATTAGACAGTTGAGTTGATGTGAAGAGGAGTCCAAGTCTATTAGAGTAGTTAGAGCAGACCCATATTTGGGTCGATTTCATTTCATTTATTTTATCTCCATGATATGGGATAGAGACAATTATTTCTTCATATTTTCTAATAATAAGGAAATGTATGGATTTGAATATTTCAAATAAGGTTTATTTTGTAATAAATTGTTGTTGTTGCCTAAATCAGTTTATTTTGATAATAAGAATCTGATATTTATATAGACACAATATTTTGCTTATATTATGAGTATGGATTTGGTTTTGATACAGATACAGAAATTTGGTTTTATACAATATATGATATATGACATGTATATTTTTTGCAAGTTATACAGATACATTGAATAAGATAGGAAATTTTTTTAAATGGAACATATTTATAAGACATCCAGTTATGTATCATCTCCTTATATAGTGGAATTATGTCATACTATATGAGTAGGTGTTACATGGTATATCAATTCCATTTATATCTAGACATCACTAGTATTACAAATGTTTGCATGATATGGAACGTATAAGGGTTAATGTTTGATTTGATGTGGATATGGTTATGTGCATTGTTTTTAAATATGGTGATTATTGTATCACATATTGTATGCTTTTTTGATAAGGAAGTTTGGAACATAATATAATCTGATATTCTATTTCATGGATGAATATAATATAATACATACATAATATAAGGATTGTCATGAGGTGAAGATTTAAATGTGGTAATTAAGGAATATGAGTATGAACACATAGATTATATATGGTAAGATATGCATGTTTTGGGCACAGGATGCTGGGTAATTTCATATGAAAAAATATTTTCTTTTGTTTCTCTTCTATTTTATTTTATATGAACTTTAAAATAGTCATCATAACTATGTTGCAAACAAATTAATTTAAAGAATATATATATTTTTTTTATTTTAATAAGTTTTTAAAAGTGTTGTTTTGTGACATACACTTATATATATATATATATATATATATAACCAAAGAGAAAATTTTCCAAATAAAATTTTTTTAGAGATTCCTAAAAAATTTTGGCAAAAGAAAAAAGACATTATTGATTTTCCTTATAATTATGATGAAAGAGTTTCTAAGCCAAAAATGTTCTCTTTCGAAGTAAAATTTTTTTTTAATAGTAGAATAGTTTTTCTGGGTATCATTCCAGTGTGCACTGGTATATTGCACTATGCACTATTTTCCCCCCTGCTTCTGTTTAAGAATCCCTCCATAACCTAAATCAGAAGCATTAGTTTCTACGATCTTAGGGAGACTGGGTTCAGCAATGTGTAAACAAGGGATTTCCAAGACCTGTTTTTTAATATCTCGAACAACAGTAGTATGTATATCTGACCATGGAACAAGGTTTTTCTTAAGTCTATCATGCAAGGGTTTGGCTATTCTATTGATGTTTGGACAAAAATCTAGCACATAATTAAGACTTCCTAAGAATCTTTGTAATTGTGTTTTATCAAGAATTTTGTCAGGGAATTTATTTGCAAACTGAAGGGATCTTTCAATTGGAGTTATTAATCCTTGGGAGATGTAATGACCTAAAAAACGGATTTTCAATTGAAATAAAGACATTTTTGATTTAGAAATTACCAAACCATTTTTCTTTGCAACATAGAAAAAAGTTTTGAGATGTTTAAAATGTTCTTCTAAGGAATTTGATAATATTAAAACATCATCAATATAAACAATACAAAATTTGGAATATTCATTAAAAATATCATTCATAATTCTCTGGAATTCAGAAAGGGGCATTTTTTAAGCCAAAAGGCATTACATTCCATTCATATTGTCCAAAAGGGACATTAAAAGCGGTTTTGTAACGATGATTTTTTGAAATCTGAATTTGCTAGAAATCCAACTTCATATCAAATTTAGAAAAAATTAAAGCAGAATGTAGTTTTTGTAATAAATCTTTTTTATTTGGAATTGGGTATCTAAGCCATTTTAAAGCAGTATTTAGGGGTTTGTAGTTTATTACAAGTCTTGGAGTTTCACGTTCAATTTCAGAATTTTTGTTAACATAGAAGGCAGAACAGCTCCAAGGAGATCTAGACTTAGAAATCAAACCCTTTTGTTCTAAATCATGGATTTCTTTTCTACAGTGTTCTTCTAACTCAGCATTCATTTGGATGGGTCGAGCTTTTGTTGGAATATTTTTCTCATCAAAATCGGTCTCATAAGGAAGATCAACAATGTGTTTTTTTCTTTGCCAGAAAGCATTTGGAATTTCAGAACAAATATCTATTTCAAAAAGATTTTTTAAAGATAAAATTTTTTGTTGGATTTCAGGATTTTCTAATTGTGCTTCTAATTTTTTAATTGAAACATTTTTTCTGAGATTTTCAAGTTGGAAGGATTTTCCTTTAATTAAGACATTAATGGTATTTTCATATATAGAACATGCTTTTATTAAATTTAAACTTCAAAAATCCCAAATGGGTGCCCAACTAGCAGCAGCAAAAACTCCGGAAGAAGTACAAGCCATTATCCAGAAGTTTGCACCAAGTTCTTCAGCACCAAGTTCTTCCTCCTCGAAGTCTTCAGACACCGGGCCAGCTTTACCTCTAGGCCATGAAGATTTGGATGATTTTCATACCTATTTTGGCAATAGCGGATATTAAAAAAAAAATTCACTGACATCAGCATGACATCAGCATGACATCAGCAAGTTACTGTGTTGCACTGTTACAGCACGCGTCTACTGTAGCAGTACTGTTACAAAAAATTGAGTTTGTTCTTTCAGTTGGATGGAATCAGTTGATTATTTTTATGAGCAATTTTGTTTTGCTCATCAATCCAGATTTGGACTTCATTGGGATTAAGACTTTGTGGAATTTTAAATTTATCCCACCATTTTATTTTAAATCTCATTCTGATCAAGGGAATTGAATGGTCAGAATAATCTAAGGTCCAAGCATAGACCTAAGGTAAATAGAACCTAGAATGGAAAAGACATAGAGCTGAAAGTCTTTTTTCTTCTGGGCTTGGCTTGTAAAGGGTTTTAAAAAGGTTGAAGGATTTAAGGATATAAGGTTTGGGTTTCAGGAAATCTATATTTGTGCCAAATGCTTCCCACCACATAGGCCACCATGAGGGGAAAATAGACGGATTACAAGTGGTATCAAAATAGAATAACCACGTATGAGATTTTCTGGAATTTTGGATGGAAAAGACATTGAACCAAGCTTGCTGGTAATCCCAATAGTTATAAGGGGTATAAAAAAATGACATATTTTTTGAGGTATTTAGAAAGGGAAGAGGCTGATTAAGATCAAATTTCCATTCGCCTGTGGCAATAACTTTATGAATTTTACAAGTGGAATATGCAGGATCAATCTGTTGTTCGTTATAAAAGAAGTTTTTAAAAGTAGCAGATTCAGTAATTTCCAAAATTGTTTGGCAAAAACTTGGAGTTTTCCTCAAATCAGTTGGTTTATAAAACCATCTTTTTCCAAAGAATTTTTCTAAGGTATCAAACGGATTTGGATCCGAAATAACTAAATTTAGAAAATTATGTTTTAAGATAAAATCAGTAGGATTTTGGGATTTCTGTGATAAAATAATTTGAAAATTTGAAAATTGTTTTTGAGAAAGAGTTTTTAGGGAATCATCTTTCTCGAATTTTGAAAGTGAGTTTGAAGAACTTGCCTTGGAAAGAATCAATTGAGAGGTATTTTCTTTAATCTCTCCTTCTTGCTCCTTTTTTGCAGGGATCATTTGAGTCTGAAGAGACTCCCAAAGTTGTTTTTTAAATGATTCTGGCATTTTCTAGAGATAATGGTATGCTTCAATATCCATGGAATTTAATTTAGGAAAGTCAAATGGAATATTCTGAGTGGTTGCAAGAGCTGGAATTTTTGACTGTGGGGATGGTATTTTTGAAGAGGCAGTATCTTGAACTTCTTCATCAATAAGGGCATCAAAATAAGATTTGTATTATGGGGAATTTTTTGGTATTTCTTTGCTTTTATTTTTGGTTTTTCTAGGCATTGTTCTTGGAATGCAAAAATTTTCGAGTTAGGAAGTCTGGGATGAAATTTGTATCTCCTTTAATATACTCTATATTAAAATAAAAAATACTTAAAATGGCTTGCCATCGTGCAAATATTTGTTTTGATGCAAGGTTTTTAACATCTTTTCGTAAAACATCTTTTGCACTTTTACAATCAATTCTGAGAAGAAATTTTTGATTTAATAAATCACTTTGGAATTTTTGAATAAATAAAACAATGCTTAAAATTTCTTTTTTAATAGTAGAATAGTTTTACGCAAATGCCGACTTACTTTCAAATCTTAAATGCAAAAAACTTGGTGATTTCCAATGGTACAAAAATACCTTCCTAACTAGAGTCATGCTTAGAGAAGATTCTAATCAACCTTTTTGGAAAGAAAAATTCCTTGCCGGATTACCAACTCTTTTGGGTGAAAAGGTTAGGAATAAAATTAGAGAATCCTCAGGAAAACAAATCATACCTTATAGTGACTTCACTTACGGTGAATTAATCAGTTTTATGCAACAAGAAGGTCTCAAAATCTGTCAGGACTTAAAACTCCAAAAACATTTAAAATGGGAATTAAAACGGACTAAACAAGAGTTAGGTTCTTTTTGTCAGCAATTTGATATCAATCCCAACAAACCATCCACTTCTTGCACAGGAAATTGCACAGACAAACCACATAAAATTACCCATAGAAAACCCCACAAAGATAGGAAATCTTTCAAACCCCATGATGAGTTTTACAAAAAATCCCATTACAATAGATCTAGGAGACATAATTTTAGAAAATAAGATTCCATTGACAAATACAAAGATATCACTTGTTACAAATGTGGTAATAAGGGTCATACTTCTAAATTCTGTAAAATTAACAAAAAATTACATGAACTCCATTTAGATGAAGAGACCATGTCTAGAATTTCCAATTTGCTCTTAAATTCCTCTGATTCCGAAACAAAAAACTCCTCTTCCAATTCCGAAGATAAGAAACCTTTACAAGTTGATGAAATAGTCACAACGAGTTCTTCAGATAGTGAATTAGAAAACCAAATTAATGTCATTTCCAAAGAACAACAATTCCTCTTAGATGTCTTAAAACACATAAATGATCCTCAGATTCAAAAGGAATATCTAGATAAACTCCTAAATTCCCTTAGTGATAAGAAAGAGACAAAAACTTCTATTCTTCCTAGTACTTCTAAAAACACCTACAACCTTACAAATATCTTAGAAAAAGGAAAAAGAATTAAAAATAATTCTGTTTCTATCCATGATCTACAGAAAGAAATTAAAGAAGTAAAACTAAACATAAAAGAATTAAAAGAAAAACGAGAACATGATTCTCAAATAATAAATTCCCTCTTATCGAAATCCCTCCAAGAAAATTCTACTTCTAGTAATTCCTCTGATAACGAAAATAATGATACCCAAAATCTTGAATCTCTTGAAACAGCTCCAGAAGACTTTCTTTTTGTTTTAAGAGAAATCACTTCAAGAAAATATTTTATAAAAATTACACTTGTTCTATCATAAAATTTCCAAATTGATACCATTGCATTATTTGATACCGGTGCTGATTTAAATTGCATCCAAACTGGTTTAATACCAAGAAATTTTCGTGAAAAAACTCATGCAAAGCTTTCCTCTGCAAATAATTCTAAATTAAAGGTAAATTCCATGACTGATGCTTCAATTCTTAACAATAATGTGTCAATAACAACTTCGTTTGTTTTGGTTGATGATATACACCACACAATAATTCTTGGAACACCATTTATGAATTTGATAACCCCTTTTAAGGTTTCTCAAGATCGTATTTCTTTTAAATACAATCATAAAAAATTAAATTTTCAATTCATAGAAAAATCCAGAACTAGAAGTTTAAATTTAATAAAAGCATGTTCTATACATGAAAATACCATTAATGTCTTAATTAAAGGAAAATCCTTCCAACTTGAAAATCTCAGAAAAAATGTTTCAATTAAAAAATTAGAAGCACAATTAGAAACTCCTGAAATCCAACAAAAAAATTTATCTTTACAAAATCTTTTTGAAATAGATATTTGTTCTGAAATTCCAAATGCTTTCTGGCAAAGAAAACAACACATTGTTGATCTTCCTTATGAGAACGATTTTGATGAGAAAAATATTCCAACAAAAGCTCGACCCATCCAAATGAATGATGAGTTAGAAGAAAACTGTAGAAAAGAAATCCATGATTTAGAACAAAAGGGTTTGATTTCTAAGTCTAGATCTCCTTGGAGCTGTTCTGCCTTATATGTTAACAAAAATTCTGAAATTGAACGTGGAACTCCAAGACTTGTAATAAACTACAAACCCCTAAATACTGCTTTAAAATGGATTAGATACTCAATTCCAAATAAAAAAGATTTATTACAAAAACTTCATTATGCTTGAATTTTTTCTAAATTTGATATGAAGTCGGGTTTCTGGCAAATTCAGATTTCAAAAAATCATCGTTACAAAACCGCTTTTACTGTCCCTTTTGGACAATATGAATGGAATGTAATGCATTTTGGCTTAAAAAATGCCCCTTCTGAATTCCAGAAAATTATGAATGATATTTTTAATGAATATTCCAAAATTTGTATTGTTTATGTTTTAATATTCTCAAATTCCTTAGAAGAACATTTTAAACATCTCAAAACTTTTTTCTATGTTGCAAAGAAAAATGGTTTGGTAATTTCTAAATCAAAAATGTCATTATTTCAATTGAAAATCCGTTTTTTGGGTCATTACGTCTCCCAAGGATTAATAATTCCAATTGAAAGATCCCTTCAGTTTGCAAATAAATTCCCTGACAAAATTCTTGATAAAACACAATTACAAAGATTCTTAGGAAGTCTTAATTATGTGCTAGATTTTTGTCCAAACATCAATAGAATAGCCAAACTCTTGCATGATAGACTTAAGAAAAACCCTGTTCCATGGTCAGATATACATACTACTGTTGTTCGAGAAATTAAAAAACAGGTATTGGAAATCCCTTGTTTACATATTGCTGAACCCAGTCTCCCTAAGATCGTAGAAACTAATGCTTCTGATTTAGCTTATGGAGGGATTCTTAAATAGAAGCAGGGGGAAAAAGAGTGCATAGTGCAATATACCAGTGCACAGTAGAATGATACCCAGAAAAACTATTCTACTATTAAAAAAGAAATTTTAAGCATTGTTTTATGCATTCAAAAATTCCAAAGTGATTTATTAAATCAAAAATTTCTTCTTAGAATTGATTGTAAAAGTGCAAAAGATGTTTTACAAAAAGATGTTAAAAACCTTGCATCAAAACAAATATTTGCACAATGGCAAGCTATTTTAAATATTTTTGATTTTAATATAGAGTATATTAAAGGAGATACAAATTTCATCCTAGACTTCCTAACTCGAAAATTT
Organism: Triadica sebifera; assembly: GCA_023653625.1. Lineage (NCBI taxonomy): Eukaryota > Viridiplantae > Streptophyta > Magnoliopsida > Malpighiales > Euphorbiaceae > Triadica > Triadica sebifera. The sequence goes on from CM042896.1 coordinate 33,599,084, forward strand.
TTGCATTCCAAGAACAATGCCTAGAAAAACCAAAAAATTCCCCAGAATACAAATCTTATTTTGATGCCCTTATTGATGAAAAAGTTCAAGATACTGCCTCTTCAAAAATACCAACCCCACAGTTAAAAATTCCAGCTCTTGTAACCACTCAGAATATTCCATTTGACTTTCCTAAATTAAATTCCATGGATATTGAAGCATACCATTATCTCCAAAAAATGCCAGAATCATTTAAAAAACAACTTTGGGAGTCTCTTCAGACTCAAATGGTCCCTGCAAAAAAGGAGCAAGAAGGAGAGATTAAAGAAAATACCTCTCAATTGATTCCTTCCAAGGCAAGTTCTTCAAATTCACTTTCAAAATTCGAGAAAGATGATTCCCTAAAAACTCTTTCTCAAAAAAAATTTTCAAATTTTTAAATTATTTTATCACAGAAATCCTAAAATCCTTCTGATTTTATCTTAAAATATAATTTTCTAAATTTAGTTATTACGGAAAAGGGATTTCACGATCCAAATCCGTTTGACATCTTAGAAAAATTCTTTGGAAAAAGATGGCTTTATAAACCAACTGATTTGAGGAAAACTCCAAGTTATTTCCCCAGGCGAATGGAAATAACTGAATCTGCTACTTTTAAAAACTTCTTTTATAACGAACAACAGATTGATCCTGCATATTCCACTTGTAAAATTCATAAAGTTATTGCTCAGGAGAATGGAAATTTGATCTTAATCAGCCTTTTCACTTTCCAAATACCTCAAAAAATATGTCATTTTTTGATACCCCTTATAACTATTGGGATTACCAGCAAGCTTGGTTCAATGCCTTTTCCATCCAAAATTCCAGAAAATCTCATACGTGGTTATTCTATTTTGATACCACTTGTAATCCCTCTATTTTCCCCTCATGGTGGCCCATGTGGTGGGAAGCATTTGGCACAAATATAGATTTCCTGAAACCCAAACCTTATATCCTTAAATCCTTCAACCTTTTTAAAACCTTTTACAAGCCAAGCCTAGAAGAAAAAAGACTTTGTAAGGTTGTTCCAAATTCCAAAATATCCTAGTTACTGTTCACGTTTACAATTCTGCCCTCCGGATGCCTATATAAGGAGAGTTTAGAAAAAAGAAAGAAGGAACTTTTTTGGAGAGAGCAACGTTGGAGAACCTTTTTTAGAGAGCAACTTTGGAGCAAGACTTTTTCTCTCTCTCTCTCTCTCTAAACTTTGTATCTCTATTTCCCTTTATCCACTCTTGTAAACACCCTGCTTTGTAAGCACTGTAGCCCAATTCCTGGTAACTGTATGCCCAGAGTAAATTCCAAGTGGCGTCTTGCAAAAGTATGCCCAGAGTAATCTGGTGACAGAAGGGACACACTTTTAGATTCTTGCATTTAATTTTATGCATTTAATTTTCTGTATTTATTTACTTTTTCAGTATTTCTAATATTTATTTCTTCTTCTACTTCTTCTATTTCTATTTCCTTGTTATTTTTTATCCCTTGTGATCTTTGGGCGTGTATGGTATCAGAGCCTGGGGGGATAGTGTTATAGGAGATTGCTATTTATTTTATAAAGGTTTGAGTCTAGATCTTAGGATCTCTTGAGTTTTCTTGCCTAGGAAGGTCCGGGAGGTAAGTCCTTAAGTGTAGGCAGTAATACCCAGGAATTGCTTAGGACTGTAGAGAGGTCTTATTTGCTTAGGACTGTAGAGAGGTCAAAACCTTTTGATACCATTCAATTGCTTTCCCAAAATTCCTTAAAAAAGGTTATAGAAAGAAAATATAAATACATTCATATAGGCTTAGTCCAAGTAGGAATAAAACCTTTAACTAAAGAAGGTTTGAATACATCTATTCTTGTTGTCCTTAGAGATGCTAGATTCACGAATTTTGAAGATTCCTTTTTAAGTTCTGTTGAGTCAAGCTTATGTATGGGGCCAATTTCTTTTGATTGTTATCCAAATTTCTCTGTTTCTTTAAATGATAAAAATATTTTGAAATCCCTAATATTACAAATCAAAACCCATAATTACCAAATGCTTGAAGGATCAATTCCTGTTGCTTTAGTTTTCAAAATTCACTATAAAGCTATGATGTCTGCTTTTGACACAGGCGTTAGATTCCACAGTAAAAAAGGTGAAACCCTTCTTTTACAGACAGATTTGACTAAAGCTAATACTGTCACACCTAGAAGTATTCAATGGGGAGAAATATCTCTTCCCCAGGAATGGATCTTAGAGGCTATTACCAGACCTGAACCCATTGAACTCACAAGACCTAATACCCAATTAAGACAAGTAACTCAATTCCAAGATGGGAGAGTCAAGCTCTCTTTTGATAGAAAATCTACTAGTAGTAGATATTCAGATGATTCCTCTGCATCAGACACCATAGATTTAGGAAGCATTTCCCAAATTCCTTCAGTTATTAATATACCATTTAGAGAAATGCATAGACATTCCACATCAGACATACCTAGAAATACCATCTTACGAAGTGTAGATTACACTTCAGAAATACCTAGACCAGTCTACATCAATCCTAGGACAGAAAGTTCCTCAACTCAAGTCCAAGATATCTCTCCTACTCAACCCCAAACCGAACCATATCAGGAACCTACTAGTCCAACTTTTTCAGCCATTACGGAAAACCTATCACACGAGTTAAATGTCATTGAAAAAGAATTTCAGGTTGATAAAAAATTCCTTCATGATGATTTTTATGAAAACATAATTTTGAAAAAAGAATGTGGTTTTTCAAAAAATTCCTGGATATGAGAAAAGAAATTCAAGAAAAATTTTATGAATTTGTTTGTACAAATAAAATTCATATTTTGTTTTTTGATTGGTTTGAAATATATGCTTCCCAAAGCTCCATAGAATATCCATTTAAATCTGCTAATCCAGTCACCATTAGAAATAAAATTCCTGAATGGGAGACCATAACATACTCTAAAAAAATCCAATCTACGCATCCACCTTTTCAAGGCATAAAAATTCCTTTCCATGATCAGGTTGTGAGTGCCACTCCTCTCAAAATTCCCAGTACAGATGATAAGGTTAATATAAAAAATATTGCTACCCAAAATAATTTCTCAAACTCTCACCTCAATACAATTGATAAACAACTAGATCGTATAGAAAAACAAATAGGAAAACAACCTATAATTTCATTAAACTCCCAAACAAATCATAAAAATTCAAAAATAAAAAATCCCATCTTTAAACCTTTCCAGATATCCAAAACTAGTACCAAAGATTTCCAAGATAATAAAGCTGAATTTATTAGAGCCATCCAGGAACAGTTAAGTCGTATTGGACCAAATACTGGTAGTACTAGTTCGCCTATAGATTCTAATCAAGTTGCCCCTGACACTCCAACTTCTAGAATAAATGGCATAAACCAAGAATCTGAAATTAGTGAAAATTTAGAACAATTCCAAAATTCCACACCTGAAATCAACAGAATGACTTGGAAACAATCCTTACAAGTCCAACCATTGCAAACGATTCCTTCACCAAATTTAGGTATGACTAAACCAATAGAGCAATCCTGTTTCAATGCCTCTTCTGTCTATAATTGGAACATAGATGGAATATCTGAGTATGGTATTCTTAGTCTTCTACAACAAATGACTATGGTTGTCACTGCTTATAAAACTCAATTAGAAACCCAGGATAGAACCATTGCTGAACTCCTTACAGCTGGATTTTTAGGACAACTTAAAGGATGGTGGGTTTATTATCTCACTTCTCAACAACAAAAAGATATCCTCAATGCCATCAAAATAGATGAAATAGGAACCCCAATTCTTGATGAGAACGGAAATCCTCAGCAAGATGCTGTGGCGACCTTAATTCTTACAATTTCTTTACATTTCATAGGAGATCCTACTCATTTGAAAGACAAAAATGCCGACTTACTTTCAAATCTTAAATGCAAAAAACTTGGTGATTTCCAATGGTACAAAAATACCTTCCTAACTAGAGTCATGCTTAGAGAAGATTCTAATCAACCTTTTTGGAAAGAAAAATTCCTTGTCGGATTACCAACTCTTTTAGGTGAAAAAGTTAGGAATAAAATTAGAGAATCCTCAGGAAAACAAATCATACCCTATAGTGACTTCACTTACGGTGAATTAATTAGTTTTACGCAACAAGAAGGTCTCAAAATCTGTTAGGACTTAAAACTCCAAAAACAATTAAAATGGGAATTAAAACGGACTAAACAAGAGTTAGGTTCTTTTTGTCAGCAATTTGATATCAATCCCAACAAACCATCCACTTCTTGCACAGGAAATTGCACAGACAAACCACACAAAAATACCCATAGAAAACCCCACAAAGATAGGAAATCTTTCAAACCCCATGATGAGTTTTACAACAAATTCCATTATAATAGATCTAGGAGACATAATTCTAGAAAATAGGATTCCATTGACAAATACAAAGATATCACTTGTTACAAATGAGGTAATAAGGGTCATACTTCTAAATTCTGTAAAATTAACAAAACATTACATGAAATCCATCTAGATGAAGATACCAGGTCTAGAATTTCTAATTTGCTCTTAAATTCTTCTGATTCCAAATCAAAAAACTCCTCTTCCAATTCCAAATATAAGAAACCTTTACAAGTTGATGAAATAGTCACAACGAATTCTTCAGATAGTGAATTAGAAAAACAAATTAATGTTATTTCTAAAGAACAACAATTCCACCTAGATGTCCTAAAACACATAAGTGATCCCCAGATTCAAAAGGAATATCTAGATAAACTCTTAAATTCCCTTAGTGATAGGAAAGAAACAAAAACTTCTATTCTTCCTAATACTTCTAAAAATACTTATAATCTTACAAATATCTTAGATAAAGGAAAAAAAATTAAAAACAATTATGTTTCTATCCATGATCTTCAAAACGAAATTAAAGAAGTAAAATTAGAGATAGAAGAATTAAAATAAAAATGAGAACATGATTCGCATATTATAAATTCCCTTTTATCTAAATCCTTACAAGAAATTTATATTTCTGATCCCTCTGATAATGAAAACCATGATACTCAAAATTTGAAATCTCTTGAAACAGCTCCGGAAGATTTTCTTTTTGTTTTAAGAGAAATCACTTCAAAAAATATTTTATAAACATTACACTTGTTTTTTCAGAAAATTTTCAAATTGATATCATTGCATTATTTGATACCGGTGCTGATTTAAATTGTATTCAAACTAATTTTATACCAAAGGATTTTCGAGAAAAAACTCATGCAAAGCTTTCATCTGCAAATAATTCTAAATTAAAGGTAAATTTCATGAATGATGCTTCAATTCTTAACAATAATGTCGCAATAACAACTTCATTTGTTCTAGTTGATGATATACACCACACTGTGATTCTCAGAACACCTTTCATGAATTTAATAACTCCTTTCAAAATTTCTCAAGATCATATTTCTTTTAAATACCATCATAAAAAATTAAGTTTTCAATTTATAGAAAAATCCAAGGATAGGAGTTTAGAATTAATAAAAGCATGTTCTATACATGAAAATATCATTTGCGTTTTAACCAAAGAAACAATTTTCCAAATAAATTTTTTTTAGAGATTCCTAAAAAATTTTGGCAAAAGAAAAAAGACATTATTGATTTTCCTTATAATTATGATGAAAGAGTTTCTAAGCCAAAAATGTTCTCTTTCGAAGTAAAATGTTTATTTTTTATAATTTTTACATTCATATATAAAATTCTAAATATGTTTCATTTACAGCAGATGGCTTCAAATAATGAAGAATGGATAAAATTTGGATTCAATCAACTCCCAATTAGATCCAACAGTCATATGACATTTAAGATAGACAGTTCTTTTACAATAGATCCAGTACAACAAGTTCTTGTTGATGGAATCTGGAACATTAAGCCAGATCCAAGGTCTTTTACTGCGTAGAAAATCCATATGATCAAATGCCTGGCTCATTACTTTTCAAACAATCACAGTTCTCTACAACAGTCCTCCACAAGTTTGATAAGAGTTGGACAACCTTCAACCAATTTTGATGTAAACATGTTCAACAACTGCGAAAGTTATCCTTCAGACTGGATGGAGGTAGATGATCAGTCCTCAACAATATTTGATGCTAACATGTTTGCCGATTGCAGGTACTACCCGACAATGGAAAATGCAGTCAAACAATTAAACCTTGCTAATATTGCACATACTGATAAAATAACCTTCCTTGAAACCAAATATAGGGAAACCCACAAACAGTTTACAGAAACCATTTCTCTCCTTGAAAAAGAACTTGAAAAGATCAAAACCCTGAACAAAAATAAAGCCCCAGCCTCGAGGACAGGAAAACCCAAATACACACAGTTTCATGACATTACAAATATAAACCTTCTGATACCATACACGCCCAAAGATCACAAGGGATAAAAATAACAAAGAAATAGAAATAAAAGAAGTAGAAGAAGAAATAAATATTAGAAATACTGAAAAAGTAAATAAATACAGAAAATTAAATGCATAAAATTAAATGCAGGAATTAAAAGTGCAGGAATCTAAAAGTGTGTCCCTTCTGTCACCAGATTACTCTGGGCATACTTTTGCAAGACGCCACTTGAAATTTAAACTTAAAAATTTTAATAGGCGGCGAAGCCAGCCATAGAGAAATAAAATATTTAAAATGGAATTTAATATGGAATTTAAAATTACAAAAGCATATGAGATACAGTTACCAAGAATTGGGCTACAGTGCTTACAAAGCAGGGTGTTTACAAGAGTGGATAAAGGGAAATAGAGATACAAAGTTTAGAGAGAGAGAGAGAGAAAAAAAAAGTCTTGCTCCAAAGTTGCTCTCTAAAAAAGGTTCTCCAAAGTTGCTCTTTCCAAAAAAGTTCCTCCTTTCTTCTTTCTAAAATCTCCTGATATAGGCATCCGGAGGGCAGAATCGTAAATGTGAACAGTAAATCGGGGTATTTTTGGAATTTGGAACAGTACTGCACAGTAGACGCGTGCTGTAACAGTGCAGCACGGTACTCGCTGATGTCGGTGATGACTTCATGGCTGATGTCATGCTGATGTTGGTGATGACTTTATGGCTGATGTCATGCTGATGTTGGTGATGACTTTATGGCTGATGTCATACTGATGTCAGTGATGATTTTTTTTTTTTTATAACTGGATCATAATTTCTCTTTCAATAAACTCATCGCCTGGCATTTCTTCTTCTTCTTCGAAGCTATCTTCTCCCCATGATCGATGTTTTTCCAGAAGATGTTCATATTGTGACATTAGTGCATACTGTTGTGTGTCAACAGTAAAGCTTGTGTCAAAATTAACATGCTTTGGAACATATATTTTGTAATGGATAGACTCGGCTCCAAGATGAAATTGTCTCTTTTTAAAATTTGGTCGATGAACTATGTCTTCCCAATCTTCTGCCTGAATATACGCCCTCCAATGATTAATTTAAAAATCTATATTTTTCATAGATTTCCAATCTGCATTATAGTTTAGAGGAAAGCATGTATAATCTATAGAATGTCGACCACTGATCTAGACCTTTGATCTTCCAGGTTCAATCCACCATCTATCAGATTTGATGATCTCAGGAGGACTTGCCTCAATGCATGCTTCAATAAACTTGTAATTATAGTGTTGATTATTAATTGAATCAAGCATTTCTTCAAGGCATATTCTGAATTTTCTGAAATTGTTCCCAAAATGTTTTTCAATTGCCGCATAATATGATAGTCCCAGATGTTGGATTAGTCCTAATTTGAATAGCAATGGGACAGTGATTTCTAGATCTTTGTAAATAAAACTGTTGAAAAGGTCTAGGTTGATGTGTGCTACATATATCGTTGCTGCTATATTATGGATGCAATCAGGTTTGTGAAGAGGAATGCTATCGGGTTTACATTCTGTGCACTTGAATTTTGGATAGCAGTAGTAATGAGCAACAGAAATGTTAAGAATTTGAACTTCGAATATATTCTGACCAATTGCTCGAAAACACTGGAAAATTGTTTGGAACTGTTGATAGAATTGTCTTTCAGTATTGGTTCGGACTTCGAAAATTATATCTGAAAGAGGGCCTGTTTTGGGTAAGGTATTTGAAAGGGTTTGGTTTAAAAGGTTTATATTTGTAATGTCATGAAACTGTGTGTATTTGGGTTTTCCTGTCCTCGAGGCTGGGGCTTTCTTTTTGTTCAGGGTTTTGATCTTTTCAAGTTGTTTTTCAAGGAGAGAAATGGTTTCTGTAAACTGTTTGTGGGTTTCCCTATATTTGATTTCAATGAAGGTTATTTTATCAGTATGTGCAATATTAGCAAGGTTTAATTGTTTGACCGCATTTTCCATTGTCGAGCAGTACCTGCAATCGGCAAACATGTTAGCATCAAATATTGTTAAGGACTGTTCATCTACCTCCATCCAGTTTGAAGGATAACTTTCGCAGTTGTTGAACATGTTTACATCAAAATTGGTTGAAGGTTGTCCAACTCTTATCAAACTTGTGGAGGACTGTTGTAGAGAACTGTGATTGTTTGAAAAGTAGTGAGCCAGACATTTGATCATATGGATTTTCTGCGCAGTAAAAGACCTTGGATCTGGCTTAATGTTCCAGATTCCATCAATAAGAACTTGTTGTACTGGATCTATTGTAAAAGAACTGACTATCTTGAATGTCATATGACTGTTGGATCTAATTGGGAGTTGATTGAATCCAAATTTTATCCATTCTTCATTATTTGAAGTCATCTGCTGTAAATGAAACATATTTAGAATTTTATATATGAATGTAAAAATTATAACAAATAAAAATTTTACTTCGAAAGAGAACATTTTTGGCTCAGAAACTCTTTCATCATAATTATAAGGAAAATCAATAATGTCTTTTTCTTTTGCCAAAATTTTTTAGGAATCTCTAAAAAAATTTTATTTGGAAAATTTTTTCTTTGGTTAAAACGCAAATGGTATTTTCATGTATAGAACATGCTTTTATTAATTCTAAACTCCTATCCTTGGATTTTTCTATAAATTAAAAACTTAATTTTTTATGATGGTATTTAAAAGAATTATGATCTTGAGAAATTTTGAAAGGAGTTATTAAATTCATGAAAGGTGTTCTGAGAATCACAGTGTGATGTATATTATCAACTAGAACAAATGAAGTTGTTATTGAGACATTATTGTCAAGAATTGAAGCATCAGTCATGGAATTTACCTTTAATTTAGAATTATTTGTAGATGAAAGCTTTGCATGAGTTTTTTCTCGAAAATCCTTTGGTATTAAATTAGTTTGAATACAATTTAAATTAGCACCAGTATCAAATAATGCAATGGTATCAATTTGGAAATTTTCTGAAAGAACAAGTGTAATGTTTATAAAATATTTTTTTGAAGTGATTTCTCTTAAAACAAAAAGAAAATCTTCCGGAGCTGTTTCAAGAGATTTCAAATTTTGACTATCATGGTTTTCATTGTCAGAGGGATCAGAAATAGAATTTTCTTGTAAGGATTTAGATAAAAGGGAATTTATAATATGGGAATCATGTTCTCGTTTTTCTTTCAATTCTTCTATCTCTAATTTTACTTCTTTAATTTCTTTTTGAAGATCATGGATAGAAACATAATTGTTTTTAATTTTCTTTCCTTTATCTAAGATATTTGTAAGATTATAAGTATTTTTAGAAGTATTAGGAAGAATAGAAGTTTTTGTTTCTTTCCTATCACTAAGGGAATTTAAGAGTTTATCTAGATATTCCTTTTGAATCTGGGGATCACTTATGTGTTTTAGGACATCTAGGAGGAATTTTTGTTCTTTAGAAATAACATTAATTTGTTTTTCTAATTCACTATCTGAAGAACTCGTTGTGACTATTTCATCAACTTGTAAAGGTTTCTTATCTTCGAAATTGGAAGAGGAGTTTTTTGATTTGGAATCAGAAGAATTTAAGAGCAAATTAGAAATTCTAGACATGGTCTCTTCATCTAGATGGAGTTCATGTAATGTTTTGTTAATTTTACAGAATTTAGAAGTATGACCCTTATTACCACATTTGTAACAAGTGATATCTTTGTATTTGTCAATGGAATCCTGTTTTCTAGAATTATGTCTCCTAGATCTATTATAATGGGATTTGTTGTAAAACTCATCATGGGGTTTGAAAGATTTCCTATCTTTGTGGGGTTTTCTATGGGTAATTTTGTGTGGTTTGTCTGTGCAATTTTCTGTGCAAGAAGTGGATGGTTTGTTGGGATTGATATCAAATTGCTGACAAAAAGAACCTAACTCTTGTTTAGTCCGTTTTAATTCCCATTTTAAATGTTTTTGGAGTTTTAAGTCCTAACAGATTTTGAGACCTTCTTGTTGCGTAAAACTGATTAATTCGCCGTAAGTGAAGTCACTATAGGGTATGATTTGTTTTCCTGAGGATTCTCTAATTTTATTCCTAACTTTTTCACCCAAAAGAGTTGGTAATCCGACAAGGAATTTTTCTTTCCAAAAAGGTTGATTAGAATCTTCTCTAAGCATGACTCTTGTTAGGAAGGTATTTTTGTACCATTGGAAATCACTAAGTTTTTTGCATTTAAGATTTGAAAGTAAGTCGGCATTTTTGTCTTTCCAATGAGTAGGATCTCCTATGAAATGTAAAGAAATTGTAAGAATTAAGGTTGCCACAGCATCTTGCTGAGGATTTCCGTTCTCATCAAGAATTGGGGTTCATATTTCATCTATTTTGATGGCATTGAGGATATCTTCTTATTGTTGAGAAGTGAGATAATAATCCCACCATCCTTTAAGCTGTCCTGAAAATCCAGCTGTAAGGAGTTCAACAATGGTTCTATCCTGGGTTCCTAATTGAGTTTTATAAGTAGTGGCAGCCATAGTCATTTGTTGTAGAAGACTAAGAATACTATACTCAGATATTCCATCTATGTTCCAATTATAGACAAAAGAGGCATTGAAACGGGATTGCTCTATTGGTTTAGTCATACCTAAATCTGGTGAAGGAATCGTTTGCAATGGTTGGACTTGTAAGGATTGTTTCCAAGTCATTCTGTTGATTTCAGGTGTGGAATTTTGGAATTGTTCTAAATTTTCACTAATTTCAGATTCTTGGTTTATGGCATTTATTCTAGAAGTTGGAGTGTCAAGGGCAACTTGATTAGAATCTATAGGCGAACTAGTACTACCAGTATTTGGTCCAATACGACTTAACTGTTCCTGGATGGCTCTAATAAATTCAGCTTTATTATCTTGGAAATCTTTGGTACTAGTTTTGGATATCTGGAAAGGTTTAAAGATGGGATTTTTTATTTTTGAATTTTTATGATTTGTTTGGGAGTTTAATGAAATTATAGGTTGTTTTCCTATTTGTTTTTTTATACGATCTAGTTGTTTACCAATTGTATTGAGGTGAGAGTTTGAGAAATTATTTTGGGTAACAATATTTTTTATATTGACCTTATCATCTGTACTGGGAATTTTGAGAGGAGTGGCACTCACAACCTGATCATGGAAAGGAATTTTTATGCCTTGAAAAGGTGGATGCGTAGATTGGATTTTTTTAGAGTCTGTTATGGTCTCCCATTCAGGAATTTTATTTCTAATGGTGACTGGATTAGCAGATTTAAATGGATATTCTATGGAGCTTTGGGAAGCATATATTTCAAACCAATCAAAAAACAAAATGTGAATTTTATTTGTACAAACAAATTCATAAAATTTTTCTTGAATTTCTTTTCTCGTATCCAGGAATTTTTTGAAAAACCACATTCTTTTTTCAAGATTATGTTTTTCATAAAAATCATCATAAAGGAATTTTTTATCAACCGGAAATTCTTTTTCAATGACATTTTACTCGTGTGATAGGTTTTCAATAATGGCTGAAAAAGTTGGACTAGTAGGTTCCTGATATGGTTCTGTTTGGGGTTGAGTAGGAGAGATATCTTGGACTTGAGTTGAGGAATTTTCTGTCCTAGGATTGATGTAGACTGGTCTAGGTATTTCTGAAGTGTAATCTACACTTCGTAAGATGGTATTTCTAGGTATGTCTGATGTGGAATGTCTATGCATTTCTCTAAATGGTATATTAATAACTAAAGGAATTTGGGAAATTCTTCCTAAATCTATGATGTCTGATGCAGAGGAATCATCTGAATATCTACTACAAGTAGATTTTCAATCAAAAGAGAGCTTGACTCTCCCATCTTGGAATTGAGTTACTTGTCTTAATTGGGTATTAGGTCTTGTGAGTTCAATGGGTTCAGGTCTGGTAATACCCTCTAAGATCCATTCCTGGGGAAGAGATATTTCTCCCCATTGAATACTTCTAAGTGTGACAGTATTAGCTTTAGTCAAATCTGTCTGTAAAAGAAAGGTTTCACCTTTTTTACTGTGGAATCTAACGCCTGTGTCAAAAGCAGACATCATAGCTTTATAGTGAATTTTGAAAACTAAAGCAACAGGAATTGATCCTTCAAACATTTGGTAATTATGGGTTTTGATTTGTAATATTAAGGATTTCAAAATATTTTTATCATTTAAAGAAACAGAGAAATTTGGATAACAATCAAAAGAAATTGGCCCCATACATGAGCTTGACTCAACAGAACTTAAAAGGGAATCTTCAAAATTCGTGAATCTAGCATCTCTAAGGACAGCAAGAATAGATGTATTCAAACCTTCTTTAGTTAAAGGTTTTATTCCTACTTGGACTAAGCCTATATGAATGTATTTATATTTTCTTTCTATAACCTTTTTTAAGGAATTTTGAGAAAGCAATTGAATGGTATTAAAAGGTTTTGACAGTTGTATGTCATGTTCTTCAGTTTTGATTAAGAAATCTGTTCTAAAAAACTAGTATTTAGAAGTTTTATAAATCTAATCTCTATTTACTTTCGGTATTTTCCAATTATCTAGTCTTTTTTCAAAATCCTCTATTATTATTTCTTCACTATTTACTATCTTCTTGGAATCACTGGAAAAGGTGGAAGCAGAGTTTGAAGAAGTAGTTCTACAGAAAATAGTATCCATATTATAAAGATTTTTATAAAGAAAATAAGACCTCTCTACAGTCCTAAGCAATTCCTGGGTATTACTGCCTATACTTAAGGACTTACCTCCCGGACCTTCCTAGGCAAGAAAACTCAAGAGATCCTAAGATCTAGACTCAAACCTTTATAAAATAAATAGCAATCTCCTATAACACTATCCCCCCAGGCTCTGATACCATACACGCCCAAAGATCACAAGGGATAAAAAATAACAAGGAAATAGAAATAGAAGAAGTAGAAGAAGAAATAAATATTAGAAATACTGAAAAAGTAAATAAATACAGAAAATTAAATGCATAAAATTAAATGCAGGAATCTAAAAGTGTGTCCTTTCTGTCACCATATTACTCTAGGCATACTTTTGCAAGACGCCACTTGGAATTTAAACTTAAAATTTTTAATAGGCGGCTAAGCCAACCATAGAGAAATAAAATATTTAAAAATAGAATTTAAAATTACAAAAGCATATGAGATACAGTTACCAGGAATTGGGCTACAGTGCTTACAAATCAAGGTGTTTACAAGAGTGGATAAAGGGAAATAGAGATACAAAGTTTAGAGATAGAGAGAGAGAAAAAAAGTCTTGCTCCAAAGTTGCTCTCTAAAAAAGCTTCTCCAAAGTTGCTTTCTCCAAAAAAGTTTCTCCTTTCTTCTTTCTAAAATCTCCTTATATAGGCATCCGGAGGGCAGAATTGTAAACATGAACAGTAACTAGGGGTATTTTGGAATTTGGAACAGTATTGCTGATGTCATACTGATGTGATACTGCTGATGTCATACTGATGTCACACAATATTGCTGATGTCATACTGATGTCGGTGATGACTTCATGGCTGATGTCTATTGTAGCAGTACTGTTCCAAATTCCAAAATACCCTTAGTTACTGTTCACATTTACAATTCTGCCCTTCGGATGCCTATATAAGGATATTTTAGAAAGAAGAAAGGAGGAACTTTTTTGGAGAGAGCAACTTTGGAGAACCTTTTTTAGAGAGCAACTTTGGAGAACCTTTTTTAGAGAGCAACTTTGGAGCAAGACTTTCTATCTCTCTCTCTCTCTCTCTCTCTCTCTAAACTTTGTATCTCTATTTCCCTTTATCCACTCTTGTAAACACCCTACTTTGTAAGCATTATAGCCCAATTTCTGGTAACTGTATCTCATATGCTTTTGTAATTTTAAATTCCATTTTTAAATATTTTATTTCTCTATGGCTGGCTTAACCGCCTATTAAAAATTTTAAGTTTAAATTACAAGTGGCGTCTTGCAAAAGTATGCCCACAGTAATCTGGTGACAGAAGGGACACACTTTGAGATTCATGCACTTTAAATTCCTGCATTTAATTTTTTGTATTTATTTACTTTTCAGTATTTCTAATATTTATTTCTTCTTCTACTTCTTCTATTTCTATTTCCTTGTTATTTTTTTTATCCCTTGTGATCTTTGGGCGTGTATGGATCTTAGAGGGTATTACCAGACCTGAACCCATTGAACTCACAAGACCTAATACCCAATTAAGACATATATATATATATATATATATATATATATATATATATATATATATATATATATATATATATATATATATATATATATATATATATATATATAATTGGATTAATACTAATTATATAAGAGGGTGTTATAAGTCAAATCCTCAATGATCTCTATTTTGATATTGACAATAAAATTGGAACTTATTAATGTATTTATTAAGTGTTGTTTTGAAGGAAATAAAGTTCATTGAATTTGGAAGGAAAATTTTAGTGGAATCTTAAAATACCTCAAAGGTCTTCAAAATTGCAACCAAGATGATAAATATTTTCCATGAACAAGAATTCATGACCTCTCCCATTATTTAGCGATCATGATTTTGGTGAAGCTAAAAATTCTTGGAAAAATAATGCAGTTCACAAGCACAAGCATGAACATGACATCTGTCACAAAAGGGATTTCGTGATAGTGATAGAGGTAATCACGACCACAATATTTGAAAAGAAGACCATTGAAGAAGACCAATGAGATCAAGCCATGTATCCAAAGATTATAAGGACTACAAATTTCATTACCGTGACTAGAAGAATCACAACTGTGATTGCAACAAAGGCAAGAAAATCCAAAATGAATATAACAGTTTGTAGTAGAGAGAGCAACCATGAAGAAAGCCTACCACAACAAAAGCACCACTCTAAAATTCATAAAGGAGTTAACCATTGGACCGAGAGCTAGTAAAATTCTACCACGTGTTAATAGCTATTGGAAGATAAAAATCATGACTGTGATTTTGAGTCTAACAGTGGAATTAATGTTGCACAAAACTAGCAGTTTGGGAGAGTTTAATAAATTTATTTGTAATGACGTTTTAGAGGGTTAAAACTATAAATAAGCCAAAAGCCATTGTACTATATGATAATGTATCTCATCTTATCGACACGTGATTGGAAATTTTATCACTTTGCACGAAGCATGATGGTACCCCTATTTGAATTCGATAGAACTCTTAATAAATGAGAATAAATAATCCATAATAGATAACTAATTAGCATTATATGATTTTGGAAATAACAAATGATATCATCCAACCATATTTCATTCCCAATTTGGAAAAATGTTCCTTCTTTATATATTTGTAATATATTTTTATGATATTGTGTTGTTGTGAAATTGGCTTCAAGTTGACATTCAATATTAGTTAGGAGGTGTACTTTCAACTTTAGTTAGTTGCATTTAAAATTTATGAGAGTTCCTCTTATTTACATTTGTAACTAGTCCATTGGCAAGTGTTTGGTCCAATTGCATGTTCTTGTCCCTTCTTATCTCTCCATACATGAACTACTGCATGTAGAGATGACTATTTCTTCCACGATTATTCTTAGGGGTGTTTGGTTCATGAAAAAATGGAATTAGAATGAGAATGAGAATGTGAATGAGAGATTTCTATTACTAATGTTTGTTAGCAAAAAAAAAAAATGTAATGGGAATAACATTTCTATATAAATGGAAATCACCTATTCCCCTCTCTTCCTAGGAAATGAATATTTCATTTTCATGAGAATCAAGTCAAAACTAGCTAAAAAAGGTGAAACTTTCTATTTTTTCTATAAATCGTGAGTTATATATATACAAACACACATATTTTTTAATATATTTAAATTTCAACTTTTATTTACAAATAAATTATCTTATTTTATCTTTATAAATATTTTTGTTGCATTTATTTTTTAATTTTAAATGTAGAATCGATTGTATAATTTACTATTAAATTGCAATAAAATCTAGATTAGACAAGGATTTTTCATAAAAAAAAAAACAATGTACTTTTTTTAATTATTATTTTAATTGTAGTTTTTAATTTTTAATTATTAATACATGTAAAATTGATTAACAATGGTAATTTCATATTTTTAATTATTTTTTAATAAATTATATTTTTTTTGAATTATTATAATTTTTAAAAGTATGCATATGAAAAATAAATATAAAACATGAAATTGATTCTCATTTTCATTCTAATGTTTAACCAAGTATATGCAAATAGAATTTCATTATCATTCCTTAATATATAAAAACGAACCAAACAACATGCTCAAATTAATCATTTCAATTCTTATTCCCCTTTATTCTCATTCTCATTACTACCCTTGAACCAAATGGGTCATTAGTTAATTAAGACTGCCGGTGAGAATTGCACGTGTGGCATATTGGGATTGGATGGTGGGCAGCTTAAGATGATCAAGGAGCATATGTGTGTTTCAATTAGTTTTTCTCATTGAAAATTATTTAATATTTATGGATACTTTATGTTTGGTCGCACAAAATTTGGAATAGATAGAGTATGTATCAATTCGCAAGAATGAATGTGAAACTTGTGTCCATATTAGCATAATGATTTTTAGGTGGTGGTTCCAAATATAGAATTTTCTCTATATCTCTGAGAAAGCTTTTTACTTTTCACGAATTTGTTGGTAGGGCATTTGATCAATTGCAATAGTGGTTTTTTCCTTAGAATTTGTTGCTCATGGGTGAGAATTACTGAAGAATGCAACACTTTCTTTTTTTTTTTTCCCCTATTTTCTTCTCATAATAAATAGATATGACTAAAGAGTTGTAAACTAGTGTTATGTAAGGTTCTACAACTTTCCCCCCTTCTACTTTATTTATCATTTGAAGTCTAAAATCCCCAACTGCAGATTTAGTTTCCTTGCTGAGTATTGAAACATACTATGTCACCTAGAGTTCACCAAATACCAGAACCTTTGGAAGTCGGACTGCCTATGATTAAAATTTTTCAGGCTAACCATGAACGTGAATTATCATGTCTATCAAAAACATACATGATATCTCAAAATGTTTTGCAACTTAATTTCTAAAGGGCCAATTGTGGATTGATATGGGCAGATGACAAGATGTTTGCACGATCCGAACTCTTTTCTACTCATTACCTCTGGATTTAAACCTGCGATCATTGTACATCAATCGCTTGCTTCTTTTTCATAGAGCATGGAAGGACGAAATGAATCAGAACAGTTCATTGACAGAACAAATATAATCACAAGTCAAATCCCAAATTCGTCCGAGCATTCTAGTCAAATGGACAGGTAATTCCTGTCAAATATTGGAACTTCATCAAGAAGTCTTTGTGAAGTTTCTATATGTTAATTTTCGGCTCATATTATTAGAAAGCTATATTGTTCATTAAAAGCTTGTATAAGCTTCTATAATTGGGTTTTTCCTGTTCTTAATTGTTTAACGAATTAACCCTAAAAGCTTAAATAATAGCGTTGTAATCCTCTCTTTTTAACAGTGGACAAGCACAGGAATTAACCCTAAAAGCTTCTGACTTTTTTCACTTGTGCGATGTCTGATTCTGAGACATTAATATGCATTCTTAACTGGTATAATATTTTAGAAATTTGTTGGCTAGAAGCATTTAATTGAATGGTGGTTAATTTCTCAATTAGTTTCATTGGATGGTCATAACTTTGCAGGTGCTACTTGGGTGTAGAACTTCTCAAATCCAACAGTAAAGGAATTGAATCCATCTTCAAAACTATTTAGCACCACTCATGTGCTATTACGTGCTGCTCTCTAGCTAAATTCAGAATCTTTATAATCTGACTTCCCACTTCACATGAGCCCTTCTAATATCTCATGCCAGGGAAGCTTTTATTTTGGGAATTTTTTTTTTATTGTTGTTAATGAGTTTAATTACATAAACGAGATTCAGTGAATATATATTTCCTTCTCTAACTCTATCCAAAATCTAGATGAAAAATTGTGTATATTTAGTGAATATATATTCCTTTCGCTCACTACGACAATCAGTAAAATAGAAGACAAATTTTTGGACAATGCTTTAAATAAAGTCCCAAAATATATATAATCAAACTATGTATTTTAAAAAATATTGCAAAAGAATATGAAAATTTAGGAGGATTCAAAAATAGTGCGCGCCACTTGAAGGGAAATAATTTAGGATTTTTTTTTAATTATAGGCGATAAATATAATTGTTAGAAAATAAATAATCTTTAAGGATGCTTCTGGAAGTGTCTAAAATATAGATTCAATTTGGAACAATTTTATTATCATCGCTTTTGATTATTTACATATTAAAATATTTATTTTTATATCTTTATAGACGAAATATATTTCTTTGAAAAAAGTTATATATATATATATATATATATATATATATATATATATATATATATATATATATATATATATATATATATATATATATTTCTTAAATCTAACTCACCCTCTGAATATTATAGTTATCTAGTTTTGCATGACCCATTTCAAGCTCGACACCAGAAATATACCCCTTCCTTCAAATCCTTCTCTTTTATTCACTTTTTGGTCGCTCAAACCTCTACTCACATCGACCAAACGATAGACTAAGTGTTCAAGGTGGTGTTGATTGAAGATTTGGCAATGGAGAGATTCTGCGATACTGCTTGCCAAGAACGGGTATGATTCTACCATTTTTATCTATTTTTAATGCATGTCTGTTAGTTTTCTTTCTTTGCTTTAAACTATATTATTAATTTTGATTTTCTGTTTTCTAGCTCTTTAATATAAAGAAAGATTTAATATTTCTTTTTGGGTTTTTGAATAGGTAATATTTCTTTCATTCAAATGGTTCAATGTGCATTTTTGTTTTTGTTGTAATTTGTGAATTCTTAAATTTTTGATTTGATAATATATGTTTGGATCTTTCAGAGTTTAGTTATACAAGATTTTGAGTTTTGTAATCGGGATATCATCATATTAGTGAGTATTTTATTTGCTATCTTTCTTAATATATCATTCTCAATGAATCTGAGGAACCTATTTTTGATTTAGTCGGTTAACAAAATAATAGTACTAATGAGTAATGCTATTTGTTTTCTTTCATTTTAAAAGGGTAAGCAGTAAATAAAGTGGGTAACTTCAAATTGAAAGGAAGCACTTGTTTGTCATATATACAAATGCAACACTTATTATTTGTCTTTTACTGTGACAATTTTGTTGGAATCCATAAGATTGTTTTAATGTTTTCCTTCTTTTATATTACTTTGATATCATAGAGTTTTATTTAATCATCAGAAAATCTGTAAAAATGGTGTTCAACTTGATTTCTCAGCTATAACTGGTATAATTCTTTGTGATTGATCTTCCATTTCTTTTCTTACTCTATAAATTTGAATTAGTTTCATTTCTATAATGAGATTTATGGGTATGATTTCTTGATTGAGTTTGATTGATTTCATCTTATTACTTAAATTAGGCGTAAATCAATTTAGTTTAGGTAGATTGGACAGAGAGGGTTGGCTTAGTGTTGGTTATTAATATTTTCTGTTTTTATATTTATTTTTTTAATGTTTGTTACTATTGAGAGAGTCTCATTTAGTGGGCTTCAACAATTGGATTTTTGTACTTTCTTCTGTTCATTTCTTGTCTTCTTATCACTTTTATCTTTTTGTTTCTGCTCTACTATTATTGTTTGTTGCCTTCTTTTCTCTCTCATTTTTCTGAACATGTTTATTATTTTATTTATGAGATTTTAGTCTATGGTGTCTATTGTTTTGTACAAGCCCATTTTCTTAATTGTTCCTTAATAGTTTTTTTTACCTTCCTCACTCTTTTTCCTTGTTAGGTGCTATGTCTTCTATCTCTCTCTCTCTCTCTGTGCTGGATTTCTCTCAAAATTTCAATTGGATTTTATGTGACAAACATTTCTTTTGAAGTTTCCCTTTTGTCTGCTTCCATTTAGATTACTTGATTCTTTTATTTAGAGTGGTTGGACCAAGTTTTCTCTCTTTTTCAATAAAATTTCCTTTGTTTTTCTCATTGGTTGAACTGTTCTATTTTTTTTTTTCCTTTCTCTTGCCCAGTCTATGTTATAAGCAGGTCTGTGGCTTCCTTTCATTTTGCTTTTCTATGATAAACTTAGTGTTAGATTGCTTGAATTATTATTAATTCATTCTGATGGGCCATCGACCCTTCTTAGGAGGGACAAAAAATTTTAAAAAGCTACATTTGTTAGCACTGATACCATAAGGTACTCTACAAATTTATTTGATGAGTTATAATTAGATTTGAGCCTCTGTCACTTATAATAATTTATTGTATGACCCATATAAAGAAGATATCCTAATTAAATCCACGCCATAAGAGAATGTCAGCAAGAACCCTTGAGTTGTTACCCATTCAACAAAATAGAAATATTTTATTGTCATGTATAAATAGTCAATTCAGGATTGTGTAATTCCTTTAAACCTCAATCAAATCTCAGCCCATCATGGGACCATATCATTACACATGCACATAATTGAGGCTGGACTAACCTCATTTATTCACCCCACCTTTCATGAATTTTTATCATTATCACATTAATATGATATAATGATTTTTTTCTTATTATTTTTAATGATATCATAGGACAATGAGGAAATTTGAAACACATATCTCACCTAACTCTATTTGTTTGAAAAAAAGACCATCAAATTTGATTGACATGATACAATAATTGATATACTATGAATTACACCACTTCATATGATATAATTTGATGCCTTGCCTTGCTTTGGACACATATTCTAGCTTATAGAAAAAGATGCTTGCAAACAAAAAAAGATAACAAATAAGAAAATAGGCCATACCATAACCATAAGAGCTTTGTAGCAGTAAATGGACTGAAGACTTTATCCAAGTTTATCCTAAATTCCTAATCAACTTGACCCCACATTTTTCTATTGAATAACTCTACAACTTAAGTGTGTATATATATATATATATATATATATATATATATATATATATATATATATATATATATATATATATATATATATATATATAATTTGGATAACTCTACAATTTTAAGTATATATATAATTATAAAAATAGTGCAGATAAATTTTCTTTTTCACATCTCTCATTATAACAATAGTGAAATTATGTTTCTAGATTGATGCTTTATGATGAATAGATATAGTTGATGCAAGTGCAGTATATGCCAATGTGAATGTTATTAGTGATAATGAGCTAAGTGAAGAAGATGACAGATTAGCTGAATATTATAGTGATGAAGAGGAAGTAAATGTTGTTAGTGATGCTGATGCTGATGATGATGATTTGTAGCATCTATAGGTTTGCAATTTAATTTTGTCTTATTCAATTTTTTTAAAACTTCATATCATGTCTTGTTATTTATGAACCTGCAAACAAATGCATGAATATGTTCTTGTGTCTCTTTTGATTAGGTTAGTTAAATACTGAAATTGTTGCTATTAATAAAGGTAGGTGGAGGGCCTGCAAGGCTAAAGCCTCACCAACTTTATCCTTCTTTCTATTGTATACTGCAAAGTATATGACATTGAGTTATGGTCAGTTTTTTTTTGCGTTCAAGTAAAATTATTTATTGGTTTTGTAAGATTAGTTCATGGACATTGGTAGTAGAATTAATTCACATTTGAAAAGCTTTTTATTTGCATCCAAATTCCTTTGAACAATATTATATTCCCTTGAAAACTCATTTTACTTGTTCATGATTGGTGCCTCTTTATATGTACTGCTGGTATGTTTTGTTGATTTCATAGTATCTTTAATCTATTCTTGGAAATAAAAACAAAACATTCATATGCTATCTCTTGCAAACATTAGACTCATATATAACTTACTAAAATGAAATCGTGCTTAAGTTATAGAAATTTAGAAACTGAATATATACAAGCTGTTTGTATATACACACACCACATTTCAAACCTTAACAATGAAATGAAGAAACAAAAACCAACTGAATATTGATAGTATGATAATTTTGTATCTAAGTAGCTATTGAGATGTTGTTCACATATTATTTGTACATGATTTTGGTGATTGTTTCTTTGGATGAGAAGACTTACCCGTGATGATATTTTTAGCCTTTTTACCTATATATTTGTCTCTCTCTTGTTGATCTGTGCATCATGTCAAATAATGGCATCTTAGCTGAATCATTTGACAGTATTTTGATTACTTTTCTTCTTTCACTATCCACTTAATGCTCCACTCCATATTTAAGTTTTTGTACTTTTAAATTGACAGATGTGGTATATACGTGCTGTAAGTCTCTAACTTCAATAACTTTAATGGCTTCTAATTTTGGTTTCTGCACAAGTTGTAATTAGATGATTTATTTTGCTAGTGTTATATATATAAATATATTGCCTTAATTTAGTTCAATTGTTGGTTTTTATTCTAATGGACCAGGTTTTGAAAGATTTCCATATAAGGATTGCAGAAGATAAGGAAAGATGAACACGTTTTGCATTTTTTTGCAACTTTGGAGATCTCAAATTTTTGTAAATCAATTACTTTTTTTTTTTTTTTTTTTGTAGCACAAATGATCTAAGTACATTTTATAGATCAAATGTGCTTTTATCTATGATGAATGTTATGTTATATATATATATATATATTTGGCATATATAGAATGAAAAATAAAAAAAAGTATCAAAGAATTTTCAGAAAATTAAAAAAATTAAAAAAAATTAAAAATGACAGAATTATAAAAAATATCACATATGACCAAAAACATGTCGCTAAAAATACGTTTATGTGACAACACATGCGTCCCTCTTCATCTCTTAACCATCGCCAAAACTACTCCAACCATTTTTTATGAATTTTGATGACATTTAAAAATGTCCCAAATAATTAAAAAATATGATGTTTCACTTTACGTCCCAAAATGATTGACATTGGGCGATGTTATTTTCTGTTGCCATAATGATTTTATATATAATAATGAAATTATTTATAGGTGACCATTTGAGTTTTTGGGATAGTTTTTCTAACAATTTTGCTACATTAAACTTTCATAGAAAATAATGTAATTATAAGGGATGATTTACAAATTTCATCTCCTAGGACAATTAGCGACATCGATTAGGTGATGTACGGAACAACATATTTTTTTCATACCAATTAATATTTGGCGACACTTTGTTGATGTTTTGGGATGAACTTTCACGTCGCACAAAGTTTTATTTATTGTAGTGACTTGCACTTCTATTTTAATATGGCTGTAAATCTGGCAAATGCTTGAATGAAAGTTTTTAGATACAAGCCTATAACTTGTATTATCCTAAAGCCCCCTCCTCCTCCCCCCTTCCTTTTTTTTTTTGTTTTTTAAATCAACTTTCACTCTTTTTGGTTTGACAAGATATTATTTCCAATTGAATTTTAAAACTAAAAAAATTAAAGTAAATTAAAAAATATTATAAAACTGAAAAAAAAAACAAAAACAAAAAACTTAACAATTTTTTATCGCTAAAACTACCCCAAACCATGCATCCGTTGCTAGTTTGTTGATAGCCAAATCCGTCTCTATATTAATATAAGCCTTGAAGAAAATAGTGACGAATTTGAGCCATAAGTAATTTAGTGATAGACAAATTCATTGTTGTTTTGTGAAAACTATTTTACATTAACAAGTGGATTGGTTGATACAAATTTAGCCACGATTGCAATCCATTAATAATCGGTCTCTCACCTTCAAATCCTTTGTCTAAAGAATGACAACTTTTACTGATGGATATGTCCAAATTAACTACAAATTTTTCTTCGTTAAATTTAACAATGGATGTAACTTTTCTCACTAAAACAATTAGCGAGAAAGAGATTATTGATGTATTTGATCATTCACAAATTCGTAGCTCCTTTTTTAAGAGAGTGATTTTTATCATTTAATGATAAAAGTCCTCATAATTGACTATTATTTTATAGTGCAATCGTTTCTATTTGTATTTAGTGACAAATTTTAATCATTTAGTTTGATAGAATTTTTTCTATCGCTAATGGTTTTTTTTTTGTAGTGAAATATTCTATTATTACTTAATAATTGATCGTTTGTTACTTAAAAATTTATTATTTTTAACTTAAAATTTTTCTTATAATAAAAAGATAAAATTAACTGAAAATTTATGTTCCTAACAAAACTTTTATCTTAAAGTTCCTAACCTCTATGTAGTTAGAGATAGGAAGGAGATTATGTTCTCAGAGGAGTTGGTGTCTCCGCTTAATAAGAGCTTGGAGAAATCTGTTGTCATCAAGCTTTTAGGTGCTATGGCTGGTTATAAGACGTTATCTGGTGAGATTGGGTATTATCTGGTGAGAAATCTGTATTTGATGTATTTGACATTATCTGGTAAGAAGGAGATTATTGATGTATTTGATCCTTCACAAAAGGAAATCTGTTGTCATCAAGCTTTTAGGTGCTATGGCTGGTTACTAATCCTGAGGGGAAAAAGACTCGCACAAGAAGGAAAAAAGCTGACGCAAGCACTTCTAAAAGTGACAAAACATATCTGCCACGTCAGAGTCCCACTATGGCTAATTCTTTGAAAATTAGTTCCCAAATGCAGGTGCATGGAAAGAATATCATGTCTTCTATAGTGGACAATGTACCAATGGAGAACCATGCAAATAATGCCCACGTAAAAATTTTTCCAACCACACTGAACTCATCTACACATTCAGTAGTGGGATAAAAAAAGGGAATATTCCTACAAAACTATTGTACCCAATTCGGTTGAAGCTATGGTTTTTGAACCTGGAAAAAAGGATGATGAATTCAGTGGTAGACCACTAGACATACGTCACATGCATTGCGAGGAAACACGTGAAGCAGGGGGTGTTGTTACAGATATAGAGGGGGATGATATTGATGATGCAGAAGAAATTGCATTGACAGACTCTGATGAACTCAGGGATCCTTACCTAAGGGACTAGGCCATCCTTTTATTTATGTTAATTTTGTTATGTCAATTTTTATCTGGAATTGCCACTGGGAGTAACTCTTTTAGAAGGTACCTGAAATTTCTAATCAACCAGCGCAGACCTAAGATGTTGATCCTCTTGGAGACACGAATTAGTGGTAAAAAAAACAGATAATATGATTTCAAAATTAAATTTTGATTTTTCTCATCGTTTTGAAGCGTGTGGTTTTTCAGGTGGAATTTGGGTTTTATGGAATGATGAATGGAGGGTTCAGATTTTGATTAGTCATGCCCAATTCATTCATATGGAGATTACTGATACAGATGCAAGGAAATTTTTGTTCACTGCTGTTTATGCCAGTCCTATTCCAATTCGAAGGAAAGCTTTATGGGAAGAGTTATCCCGTATGCAGCGAAGTATTGATAGTAGTTGGTCACTCATGGGCGACTTTAATGCTATATTGTCAGCAGAGGAGAGAAAGGGAGGTACTATGCATCGAGTAGGCAGGTGCAAGAACTTTCAGAAGTGGTCTTGTGAATCTACCTTAATTGACTTGGGTTTTTTGGGTCCTTTTACATAGAAATATGGTAATTTGTTGTAAAGATTGGATAGGGGCTTCAGTAATGTGTCTTGGAGAAATCTTTTTCCAGAAGCGATCAATCATCATCTTTCAAAACTTTATTCTGACCACTGACCTCTCCTATTAAAAATGTGCAATTTTAATCCTTCTCATGTCAATCAACCTTTTCAGTTTCAAGCAGCGTGGATGACACATAATGATTTTCAGTCCTTTGTGATGCAAAATTGGCGAGTTAATGGGTCATTTTGTGCAATCCATTGATAGCCTTTCTTCAAAATTCATTCAATGGAACCAAAAAGTTTTTGGAAATATTTTTCGAAGGAAGGGGAATCTCTTGGCATGACTTAAAGGTGTTCAGAATGCTCTTGATACTCATAATAAACCTTCCAATAATCTTATATGCCTTGAGAAAGATTTAAAAAATGGGCTGGAAGTTACTCTGTATAAGAAGGAATTGTTGTGGCTTCAAAAATCTAGAAGTGATATGTTGAACTATGGTGATCACAACACTTCCTTTTTTCATCAACGCACCATGAGAAGAAAGAAGAAACAGGGTTGAAAAGTTGAAGGATGGCGCTGGAGATTGGGTTGATGACCAGGATTTGCTTTGAGAAATGGCAAACTTGTATTTTGAAGCCCTTTACACGGACAAGGCTCAGGTTTGACCTTCTTATACTACTGGTAACAGATTTCCACAAATCAATAATGAGGGAATGGATTTATGGTTCATCCTGTGGATAATGAAGAAATCAAAAAAG
Source organism: Triadica sebifera (assembly GCA_023653625.1). Lineage (NCBI taxonomy): Eukaryota > Viridiplantae > Streptophyta > Magnoliopsida > Malpighiales > Euphorbiaceae > Triadica > Triadica sebifera. The sequence continues at coordinate 33,625,735 of CM042896.1, forward strand.
CTATTTTTAACATGAATCCTTGGAAAGCACCTGGTAGTGATGGTTTTCATGCGGGTTTCTTTCAGAATCAATGGGACCTTATAGGTTTTGATATATGTCAGGAGATAATACCGATTCTGATGGGAGGTGATATAGATCCAAGGATGAACAACACTTTACTTGCCCTCATTCCAAAGGTAAATAATCCGGCTACTATCTCTCAATTTAGATCGATTTCACTTTGTAATGTCTCTTATAAAATTGTAATGAAGGTTATAGTAAATCGGTTGAAGCCTTTCATGTCTGTTCTTGTTTCTCCGGCTCAAGCTAGCTTTGTTCCGGATAAACAGATTATAGATAACATCATTGTGGCTCAGGAGGTGATGTATAGCAGGAAAACAAAGAAGGGAAAAACTGGATTCATGGCTATCAAAGTTGATTTAGCTAAAACCTATGATAGAATTAACTGGCACTTCCTACGGGAGACTTTGTTAAAGGCTCATATCCCTCATCACTTAATAAATGTGATTTTGAGATGTGTCAATTCCAGTTCCAAGGAAATTATCTGGAATGGTTCTATTTCACGAACTTTTCATCCTATTAGAGGCCTTCGGCAAAGAGACCCATTGTCTCTGTATCTGTTTATGCTTTGCCTTGAAAGGCTTGCACATAGTGTTCAGAAAGCGGTTGATGAAGGATATTGGAGGCCTATTCATTTGAGCAAAGAGGGTCCCCCTTTGTCACATTTGTTCTTTGCAGATGATATGATACTCTTTGCGAAGGCTAGCTTATCTCAGATGGAGGCTATTAAAAAGGTCATTGATCATTTCAGTGACTGTTCTGGCCAGTTGGTAAGTCTTGAAAAGACTCAAATTTTGTTTTCTAAAAATGTTAATTCCATGCTTCGGAAGGAAATCAGCATAAGTTTGGTTTTAAACAAAATGAAGATTTGGGTCGCTACCTTGGTATTCCCTTCTTGCATTCTGGATCTAATAAGGCTACTTATCAGTATCTGATCGACCAAAATTTCTCTAGCTGGTAGAGTGACTTTGGCATAATATGCTCTCTTATCCTTGCCCGTGTACACTATGCAAACAGCTAAGCTTCCTAATTCAGTGTGTCAAGAAATAGAAAAACTGATTCAAAGATTTATTTGGGGAGGAGATCAATATAAAAGTAAGATTTCATTGACTTCCTGGGATATTATCACTAGGCCAAAAGATAAAAGTGGCTTAGGCTTCAGATCGTTGGAAGAGTTAAATAGGGCTTATTTTATGAAATCAACATGGATATTTTTGACTCATAAGGATAAGCTATGGGTTCGGGTCCTCACTTCTAAATATAAAGTTAGTTGTGATGTTCGAAATAATATGGTTCCTCCTCAAAGCTGCACTGTTATTTGGAGGAATATGTGTCGGGTGTGGAAACATATGAGTAAGAGTATTTTCTGGGCTTTCAGGAATGGGAAGGAAGTGAATCTTTGGACTGACCACTGGATTCCAGGCTTTAAGACCTTGTGGGAGGAAGTGGTGGCTGAGGTTGATACAGCAGATTTGAATAAAAAAGTTGCAGATTATGTTACTCTAGCTGGGTTATGGAATTGGGAACTATTTGAGGTAAAATTACCTAGTGCAATTCTTCTTCATATTGTTGCCATTATTCCCCCCACTCCAGACATGGGAAATGATGAGTTCATCTGGGGTGGCTCATCTTCGGGTTCTTTCACTTTGAAATCAACTTATCTAAGTTTAATGGAGGATAATTCAGTTAATGGTGCTCCTTTTTGGAATAAGATTTAGAGATGGGGTGGACCTCAGCGTAATAGAATGTTTATTTGGCTTTTATTCCATGATCGAGTCTTCACTAATAGAGAACGTGTTAGAAGGCATTTGGAAGTGGATGATATGTGCACAATTTGTGGAGTGGACAATCAGTCAGCTATGCACATAGTGAGGGACTATAGCTGGACGAAATCTGTATGGCAGCAGCTCCTTCATGACTCGAAATGGAGTAATTTCTTTGATCTGAACTATTCTTTACAAGAATGAGTGAAAAATAATTTGTTACAGGGAGATGAGGTTAATGGCGTCCTATGGAATCTGATTTTTGGGAGACGTAATGGATTCATTTTCCAAACAAAGGTGCTTTCAACTAACAATATTATCAAGGAAATATGGGCTCAGATTGGTGTTATCAGTGACTTAACAAGAAGGGTTGATGTTAAAATAAAAATGGGGTCCCACGAATCTCTACTAGTAGCCTGGAAACCTCCTTCAAATGGGTTCATTAAGCTTAATTCAGATGGGTCCTATAATTATGGCTCTGGGCAAGTTTTAGGTGGTGGCCTTTTAAGGCGCAGTGATGGGTCTTAGCTTCGGGGTTATGCTCTTAATTTGGATTATTGCGATATTGTACGGATAAAACTTTAGCGATTTATGAAAGATTGAACCTCGCCAAGTCCTTAAACATTACTAAAATTCAAGTTGAATCGGATAATCGCTGTGAAGTAGAGATGATTCAAGGAAATTAGTCTATTTTAGACAACTGTTGAACTCTTATTTATGCTATTAAGAGATTTGTTTCATACTTTAAAGTTGTGCAATTTTTTCACATATATTGCGAAGCTTATTTTGCAGTAGATTTTATGGCAAGTGAGACAACAAAATTTGATTTAGGGTGTCATATTATCCTATATCCTCCTTTAGGAATTTACGGTTGGCTCCTCCATGATCTTTGTAGTATTACTTATATTCGTTAGTGTGTATTTTTTTTTTGGTGAGTTTTGCTTACCTTTCTGTAAAAAATATTTTATATTAGAATCCATTTTCATTTTCACATATTTATTTCAATTTTTAATGATATTTATCAAAGTTTTTAACAATTTTAATATATACCATTAAAGCTCATGATATATATTAACATATATTTTGAGCTTATATTATTGGAACGTATCAAATCCAAATCAATTAATGTCTAAACTTTATATTGAAACCCATCTTAACTCAGTTGATATATATATTCTGCATATTTTCATGGGGAAATCATCTATCCTGCAAATGGTAACCAATTATTGATTAGTGATATTTGATTTCACACATCTTATTGATCATCTTGCATTGTACATATTATATATATATATATATTAGAAAAATAATTAATAAACCAGTTCCACATAGGATCAACTTATAATTAAGCAATAATGAATATGCAATATATATGGTGGATGGGGGACAATCCAGTTCACTTGCAACTCTCTTCCCATCAACAACTTATAATTAACTACATAATTATCCAAAGACTTCGACATAAAGGTACGGGAAAAAATGTGCAGTATCTGCCAAATTTAATTAATCAATTAGTTACTGATTACACATTCATTGTGTCAAATGGTTGCCTTTTTTTTTTTTTCTTTAAAATTTCTATGTATAGCAATAGCACAACAAATATATACTTATCATTGAATATATATATATAGTACAATACTTTGCTCAAGTAGCAATAATATATAACTGCCATCAATAAGACCATTTCCAATCTACTGCACAAAAATGATGTAATTTTTAAATTAAAATGGTGTAATTATAGTACATTTATTTACAACCTATTATACCATTTTTTACACAAAAAATATCAATTACTAATTAAAAAAATTATTTATTCAAATATAATAAAATTATTTTATAAAAAAATGCAAAATTGGGTAAAATTTACTAATTAAAAATTAAAATTTTTATTTTTAAATATAAATAAAATTATTTTACTTAAAAAAATCAAATCTCTGTTCTCCCCATGCCCTCTCTTTTCTTCCCTTTCTTTTATTTTCTTCTTCTTCCTTTTTCTTCTTCTTTCCCTGCAATTCAGTTTTTTTTTTATCTGAAATGACATAACTTACAATAAATACAAAATATGACACAACACTGTAACTAGCGTCATTTTTTATACTAAAATGGTGTCTAGTTGGAGTTCACCATTTCTATGTCATTTTTATTTTTTTTATTTTTGTGTTATTTTGACGCTGGTTGGAGTTTGCTTTTGAGATGATATAAGTCATTTCACATTCTCTTATTCAATTAAAAAAAGAAAAATGTAAGGTTTATACACTAGTCCAAAAAAAGTATATATTGGGTCTCGACTTTAGCGAGTAGATGATGTGTATTGTTACTTGCAAGAACAACAAAATCTGAATGAGTATTAATTGGAGGCTCTGATAATGGACTAGTTGCATGGGAAAAACATTTGAAACAAAATAATTAAACCAAGTTAGCTTATGTTTTAATTCTTGTACTACACCTAATAGAAGGTTGAATGGGCACAATTGTGGGATAGAAGAAGCAAAATGGGCTATAAAAGGAAAGAAATGTGATTGGGAGATGATAAACAAGGAAAAAAAGAATCAGGTAATAAAGAGGGAAAATATTATTCTTTTTTAAATTTTAGGGGTACCTTCAAATAAACCACTAACGCTTTACACTGTTTTCAATTATATTTTTAAAAGTTTTTTTTTTAAAGGCATTCAATATATTTCTATTTTTTTCAATTGAACCATCATTTCCAATTTTCTGTCACTTGTTGACAAAACGGCGATGTGGCAGTTTGACCTGGGCTCTACCAAATCAATATACCAAAAAGTACTGTCTTTAGAATTTAACGATGTTAGCAATATTTTTTAAAAGTTAGAGCGACATAATTTTTTTAGAAAATCTGTTGATAAATATTTGAATAATTTAAAAAATAAAAATTTTGCTTACAATGATATGTATAGTCAAAAGAGCAAATAAAATTATAAATTATATAATTTTTCCTTTTTTATTAATTGTATAGAGCCAGCAAAATTAAATTTTAAAATACTACTAATTATATAGAGCCAAAAAATAATATTATTAATTTTTTAAAATTATAAAATTATTACCGACAGATTTTCTAGGGATATCTATCCGCTGAATTTTTAAAATTATTAAATATTTAATAATTTGAAAATTTTATAGACGGATGAGAAATCTGTGGATAATAATTTTAAAAAATTAATAAATTTTACTATTATAAGTCCTTAAATGCATTTTTTTAGTAAACATAACTAATATTATTTTTTTCATAAAAATTTATAAAAAGAAGATGGATTTTTGATTGCAAAAAAGACAATTAAATGATTATCAGAAAACAAAGAATAAAAATTAGGTATTTTTTAAGACGAATTAGGGACTCTTTTTCCTTCTATTTTCTTAAATAATAAAAAATAAAAAAAATCTATATATTTTATAATTTTATTGGCTCTTTGATCATAAATTTAATTGTGATATTAATCGAAGAAAATTTATTATTTTTTAAATTATTTAAATATTTATCGATAGATTTTTTAAAAATTTTTGTCACAAATTTTAAAAATTATTAGCGAAGTAAAATCGGTTTTGGTGTGTCCCATGCCAGATTATCACATCGGCTTTCTATCAACAAGTAACGGAAAAATTGGAAGTAATGGTCTAATAGTAAAAACAAAATCATGTTATATGCCATTTACAAAAAAAAAAAAAAAAAAAAAAAAAAAAAACTTATAAGTCTAATTGAAAATAGGATGAAACTTAGAGGTATTTTTAAAATTATCTTTAAATTTTAATTGTTCGGGTGAAATTGTTAATTTTTTTTATAATTTCAATAGTTCATCTTCCATTTAACAGCTTGAAATTTGAAATATATACATTGTACACTAAATAAATTATAAAATAACCCAATTAAAAGGAGGTATACCTCAGATAAAAAGAAATTTTGCTTTCAATTAAATATAAATAGGTTTAGAGGGGACAAAAGAAAAACAAAAACTATAAAGTGCACCAAATATAAATGAGGATTATGTGTTTGAAGATCTCCAATCTTTCCTAATAAATAAAGGAGCAAGGGACAAGACAAGTGTGTGTGCTTCAACCGTTGTCTCTTAAATAGCTCACATGAATTTCGCTGTCTTTATTTCTTCATTCTATTTCTATTTTATTATCATTTATATATTACTTTTTTCACTTTTTCTTAAGCACCTTTTTCAGCCTAATTAATAAAACCATCTTATGTATGTCCTTCCCAATTAACCAGAGAAGCTAAACAGGAGAGCAGGTGCTGTTTGATATGTTATGAAAGCAACAATTAATCATCTTATCTTATACTAAAATAAATGCCAGTCCATAAAATTTATCCATAGTTACTTCATGAGTTGTTAAAATCATATTAAGTTCACTATTTATATATATCCCAACATTTTTGAATCTCAATTGCAAATTATAAGAATTTTGGTTTTATTTATATAATATTTATATATAATATTATATTTAATAATCTCTCCACCAAATTCGGAAGGCAAAATTGTGACTATCGCTTTAACAAAATATTTGATTATGTTTCTAACTTTCTATTTAGTTTGATTGGATCCTTTAACTATATTTTTTTTTATGTAATTTTATTCTTAAATATTTATTCACTTCAATTTTAGGTCTAAATTTAATAAAATAAATAAAATATTATTATTTTCAATAAACGATGTCAAAAAATTAAAATTTTATTAAGAAAATAAAATAAAATAAAATAAAAAAGAGAGATGAAATTTTTGATAAAGAAAATTGCCCTTCTGCCCTCAATCTTTTAACTTACATAATCCTCAATTTTTGCAACTCAACCTTCTTTGACCTTAACCTGTATGATCCTTCTCACCATTTTAGCCATCATCTTCATCTCCTTTAAGAATTTCTTCCTCTCATCTTCCCTCCCTCATTCTCTTCATCGTTTCTATGAGCAAATGACCCATTTACAAATTGGAAAAGAAATTGTAAGTCAACTATTAAAGGTATCAGCATCATAATTAGGGGTTTTGCGGATACATGCGTCTATTCACATCCTTTTAAATCCTAATGGATGACCCTATTAAAATTTTAAGACGAATTTGGATAGAATATAGATAGAGGTCATCGGGTACCCGCTATCCATATATATATATATATATATATATATATTCTATTTTAATTTATTGAATATAATAATATAATTAATTAATTTTTATATATTTATATAGATTGATGAATTACAAATGTAACGATAGTTTAAAATTTGAAATATAATTTTTCTATCATAATGAACAATATTTAATTTTATTGTTTTAATGTTCTTTTTAAACAATTTGATGAATTATTTTAATTTGAATGTGTTGAATTAGAGTTTATATTATATTTTATTAATTTATTTGATTATGTAGTGATTTATGGTTGATTGTTTGTATATTTTTAAATTTTTTATTATTTAATTAGTTTAAATTTTATTTTATTTTTTTAATGATAAACGGTAATTAAACAGATTTCAAGTATTAATCGGATAATGTTAATTAGGTTTGTGATGAATATAAGTATTAACATTATAATTTTAAACGGATTTGGGTAGATATATGTATATATATAGGTTCATATTTGGGTATAATAATTTTTGTAGGTACCCTATCCGTTGTCATTATTAATCATAATATAGTATGGCCTTCAATTGTCACCCTCTTTGAAAGCCTCCAAGTACAAGCTCGTCTCTCCCAATAACCTCTCTAACCATTTGAGAATTAAAGGATCACTTGCAAGGAAGGGAATAAGAGAATTGACAATAAAATTTACACAAAAACCAAAACCCTTAGAACATTACCTATCAAAAATTATAAATCAAAAATTAATTTTTTAAATTAAAAATAAAAATATATTCTTGCTGTCTAGATAATGAACCAAGAAGAGAGTTGAATTGGTTAGTAAATAAAAATTTTCTCAATTAAAAGTGCGGAATAAATAAAATAGAGGAAGGAAGGAGAGATATGACAAACAAGATTTATAGAGGTTCAGGTATTAACAAACCCTATTCCTCTTCCCAATCTCAATTGGATGTTTCACTAGCACACTAAGTGTTACAATGGAGTTTTTCAAGCTCACTTCCAACAAGTGTTTCACTCTTAACCCAATATACCCAAACTCACTTTTGAGTTATTGATTACAATGAAAACACTCACCAACCTACAATGTTTAGAAATTATAAGCAATTAGGTTTTCATAAAGAATAGAGGTTTGTTGAGAAATAATTAATCCACAAGGCTACAACAAGATTAAAGATGTAAAATAATTGTGTTCTTATTTTTCTTGTTCTACTTGCTTTTCTTGCTGTTGGGATTCATAAATGATTTACATTTATACTCAATCTGTGAATTATAGTCGTTTGAGTGCATTTATTGTGAAAATAGTTGTTGAACCAACTCTTAACGCGAGTCTAATATGTTTTCTGTCTTCGTTCACGGATATAACTATATATGTCATGGGCGTGAATGTTCTTCAAAGCCGTGGTCCAAGTGGTGACTCTGGTTGTGTGGCTCTCTGGAAGAATTGGAAGTATTTGATCGCGAGCGTGACTAATACTTTCACGGGTGTGAATATTCTTCCAAGCCGCGGTCTAAGTGGTGACTCTGGCCGTGAAGCTCTCTAGAAGAATTGGACATGTTAGGTCACGTGCGTGAGTGTTATTTCACGGGCGTGACTTGTTTGATCATTCACGGTTTGTTTGATCCTTCATGGCTGTGAACTTTGAATGGTGGAAAGTTGGCACTCAGCTATATTCACGGGCATGACATTAGTAGTCATGGACGTGACTTTGCTATTTCTTTGTTTTTTTTTTATCTTCAAATGATGTCTTTCAATCTTTCTTCATGTTCTAATCAAAGTATATCTTGTTTAACACACTTAGATCACAAATATTGTTAAATACATTATTGCTATTTTATTTGTTATCATCAAAATGATAGAAATACCCCTTAAGGTTCAACAATCTCTCCCTTTTTAATGGTGATAAATAATCTATCAAATGTACTTTTGAGAAGTCTCCCCCTCAAAAGGTGCTTAAGATAAAATAATAAAGTGCAAGATTTGAAAGTGATATAACAAAGGTATTTGCAAACTAATAAGGTATATGCAAGGTATATCTTAAGTATATCTCATCCAATAAAACATGTATAACCAAGTGTATTCAAAGTATATGTGAGATATATGTTAAGTATATCTTATGCATTAAATAAAATGAGTTCAAGTTGCAAGGTATATGTGAGGTTGCTGTGAGGTATAGCTTATGCATATCATCAATTAAAATAAAGTTTGCATAGAACACATATATATAACCACACATTGCATATTGAACACATTTTGAACACACATATATATATATGTTTCTCCAATTGACATATATTCAACACATATATGCTTGTTTCTCCCCCTTTGTCACCAACAAAAAAATTGAAATATCAATAAGATGGTTGTATTAAAATTAAAGGAGAAGGATTACATTGAAATTAGAATGCATAAAGATAAAGTCCTATAACAGTAAAAGTAAAGCTACTACAAGATAACTAGGACTCTAAGTAGGCTTAAAGTCTGACAAATCATCCCTAAGGCGTGCTACCTCTGCCTCGCGGCTTTCCATATGAGACTGCATAAAGTCTTTGAGATTCTCTAACCTCTTATTGATGGAAGCCTGCATCATGTCAAAATGAGGTGCTAGAAGATCAGCAACCTGTTGTGCCAAAGTGGACGTGAAAGAGGCCAATGTTTGACCAACATCCTCAGCTGTCGCAGGTGTCGATGTCTCATCACAGGCTCGCTTCTGTTGCTGGACAGCCTGGAGGCCAGCTTTGAAAGCTTCAAAGTCATTATCCTCCCAATCAATTTCACCAGCTGGAGTGGCGAAACGGTAGTAGACATTCCCTTCATAAATAATACGGACAACCACTCCCATTTTTATAAAGGACTCAACATCAAGTAGGTCTCGTGGATGTGCTGGAATGAGAGTGTAGATGTGTTCATCTACCCTAGCTCAATGGAAAGGTGTGTCACATATTCGCCAATTAAAATATCTCCTGATGGCTTCATTGCAATCAAGAGGAGGTGATTTGTGAACCACCGTGACAAGGCTATGGACAGTCTTCTTCGTGCCATTTCTAACAAAAAGAGTTTTGACATTCTGATAGCATCGTTGCTATCCCCTCGAGCAAATATACTATAAGTGAGAAACCTATGTATATACTTGTGCACAGGAGACTGAAGATGGGTGCTCTTCGTTTTTTTCACATCCCAACTACATTTCAAGCCAAAATGTGTCCATGTTGGATGAGCATAGAATTCTACCTTGCTTTCATTGAGGATGCCATCAAAAGGGAGCTTGAAAATGGTGCCAAATTCTGCTGCAGTGAGAGTGCTGTCATGCTTTCATGGCTGGAATTTGACTCTTCCAATGGGTGAGACATACAATGTGCTGACGAACTCGAGAGTGGGTTCCCTTAGCGTTGAACGATATATGTCCACGAACTCTTTGAGGTGACATGCCTATAATTATTCAATCATGCTTGTTTCAAGACCAAGTGTCTTGATACAACTCCACTCAAAGGATCGTGATGAGAGTATAGGTTGTTTCTTGAGAATGACATAGTGCGAATGGCAATGGTTTGGAATGACATTGAGTAGGTAATCGGTGTAACATTTCGGAGCATGTGATTTCTTCCTAGTGCCCTGGGAAGAACCAGATTCCATGTTGAAAGCTTTGAACAAAGGAAGAGAAGGTTGAAACCCTTGAGAAACTTGTGATTCTTTAAAGAAAAAGGGTTTTGAGAGAGTTTTATATAAGGAAAAGTAAGTGAGGAGGCCGAATTTTGTGAGAAATATTGAATGAGAGTGTTAAATGCCTGAATTTGGAGAGATGGAAATGAGAAAAAATAAAAAATTTCATTTTATAGTCTGTTAACCTTGAGGGGTATTTCTGTCATTTTGATGATAATAAATAATATAGCAATATTGTATTTAACATACTTGCTTTAAGTGTATTATACAGGACATGAATTAAAATAGCAAGAATGGAGAATTGGAAGAATAATCCTTCAGAAACAAAAAGCAAGAAGTAGCATGTTCACTGCCGTGACTCTAGGAGTCACTCCCGTGAACAAAGCTAGTCGTTACCAAAACCAACATTTGAAGTTCACGACCATGAAGGAAAACCAAACCGTGAAGTAAGGATTTTAGTCACCCCCGTGAAGAACGGTGTCACCCCCGTGAAGCTTCATGCAAATTTCATTCCAGAGAACTTCACGACCAGAGTCACCACTTGGGTCACGGCTGGGAAGATGTTCACCCACGTGAATTAATGTGTCACCCCCGTGAAGGCTTCATTCAATTTCATCCAGAGAACTTCACGACCTGAGTCACTACTTGTCTCACGGCTGGGAAGAGTGTCACGCCCGTGACTGATTAAAGTCACGCCCGTGACTTTATATGTCAAAACATACCAGAGAGCTTCACGACCAAGGTCACCACTTCAGTCACGGCTTGGGAAGAACTGTCACCCCCGTGACAAACATAGTCACGCCCGTGAACAATGAAAGATAAAAATGTCAGGCACGATTCTTTGGTTGGTATAACGGCTAGTTTCTTATTTAATGCACCCCAACGGCTATATTCAGCCATGGGAGTATAAATGGAAGTCATTTATACATTAAGAAAATAGAGGATGATAAGGAAATGATAAGAAAAACAAAAGATTAGCATATACTTCAAATTACAAGCTATCTTGTACTTTTATACTTTGAGAACAAATTCATTCTCTGTAAAAATCTTTTTGCTCCTCATATTTGAGCAATAAAGATTTATAAGTGGTTCTCTCTGTAATCTTTACTCAAGTGAGCATTGGGTAGTTTTGGTTTAAGATTAGAACACTTGTAAGGGTTAGTTGTGTGAACCTCCAAAACACAAATTAAAAGGTTGTTTGTGTGAGCCTGTAAAACACAAAGTGTAGGTTGTTTGTGTGAGCCTGTAAAACACAAAGTGTAGGTTGTTTGTGTGAGCCTGTAAAACACAAAGGAATTGGTTATTGTGTGAGCCATTAAAACACAAGAGATTTCTGGGTTAGGTGTGAGCCATTGTGAGAAACACCATAGTTGGGAGTGAGCTTGTAAAACTCCATTGTAACACTTAGTATGTTAGTGAAACTCCCAATTGCGATTGGGGAGAGGAGTAGGGTTTGTTAATATCCGAACCTCTATAAATCTTTGTGTCTGATTTTCTCTATCCCTTCTAAAATTAACAATTTTATTTCCGCACCTTAAAGTTTAATTTTTGAAACTCCAATTCAACCCCCCCTTCTTGGTCTAATATCTGGGCAACAATTGGTATCAGAGCCTTGTCTAGCATCAAAGTCTAAAAAGCGCTAGTAAAGAGTTAGATATGACCAGTGAAGGATTCCAAAGTCTCAAACCTTACTTTGATGGAGCAAACTATGCCCATTGGAAGTTTAGGATGGAGACATACTTGGATAGTGAAGGAATTGAAGTATGGGATAGTGTACGAAAAGAATGGACACCACCAACCAGAAGAGGAGCTGATGGTGAAGAGAAAATCATATCAAGAGATGATTGGACTGAGCCCCAAAGAAGAGCAAATTTCAAAAACAAGAGGGCAATGACAATTCTATCAAGCTCATTATCTATTGAAGAATGTGGGAGAATACAACATTGCTCAACAGCATTTAGTATATGGAAGACATTGGAGAACTATCATGAGGGAACTAAGCAAGTCAAATCCAAGAAGATTCAAATTCTAACCTCAGAATATGAGTTCTTCAAGATGAAATCAAATGAGTCAATCACTGACATGACTAACCGTCTTCTATCCATTATAAATGGAATGAGGAAACTTGGGAAGCATCTGAGCTTGGAAGATATAAACAATAAAATCCTGAGAAGTCTTCCTCTTAAAGACTATGGTTCAAGAGTTGCTGGCATAGAAGAAGCAAATGAAGATATGAGCATCATGAATACTGATGTGCTGATTGGCAAGCTTCTCACACATGAGATGGCAGTAAAGAGAGATAGAGAGCTTGAAGCAGAGCCAGAGAAAAGAAAACCCTTAGCACTTAAAGCCTCTACTTCAAAATCTCAAGAAGAAAGTGAAGATGATGAAGAAGGGAGTGATGATGAAAATGAGGACATCGCTATGCTTTCAAGGAGATTAAAAAGAATCATTGAAAAGAAAATGAGCAATTCCAGAAAATTCAGGCAGAGAAACCTCAAACAAACTTCTAATGAAACACATAGAAGTAAGGAAGAGGTGAAATGTTATGAATGTGGAAAGAAAGGACATATCAAACCAGAATGTCCAAGACTCAAGAAGCATAAGAGCAAATATCAAAGAGACAATGGGGAGAAAGGTCACAAAGCCACATGGGATGACGAAAGCTCTTCAAGTGAAAAAGATGATAATGAAAGTGAAGAGGTCAACCTATGTTTCATGGCTATTGAGGATCACGTCTCGGACAAAGTAAGATCACTACACTCATACTCTTTCAATAATGATAGTGATAGTGATGATGATGATAATGATGATGATGAGCAAAGCCTAATAGAAGAATTAAATATAGAATTAGAGAAATATAAAACTAAATTTAGTATCTATAGAAATAATATCTCTAATTTGAAAAATAAGATAGATGGCTTAGAAAAGGAGAACATAAAGCTTAAATCATCTAATGAATCTCTTCAAAAGTCATTAGATGAATACTCATCAAGACCCTCAACAGCTTCACTGTTAAAAGAAAATAACACCTTGAAAAATGAAGTTGAAGAACTTAGAAATTCCATTTCTAAATTTCACAAGGGTAAAGAGAGCTTAGATACTCTCATTGTGTCTCAAAGACCACCTTTAGTTAGACATGGTCTAGGGTTTAAGGACATATCATCATCTTCTCACAAAACTATATTTGTAAAATCTAAAGAATCTCACATCTCCACACCTGTTAGAACAACTCCAAGAAATAAGCATGTTAAACCTTCTATACAGAAAAAGAATAATCAATGCTTTATGTATAAGGAGTATGCATCTAGAAAAATGAAAATTAATCATGAATGTGCATGCCATTGTTCTCAAAATCAGTCTAATAGAATTATGGCATTTAAATACAGTGTAAGACCAAAAAACAAGTTTACACCTAAACAATGTAATTACTGTATGAAAATGGGTCATATAAATAGAAATTGCTGGATAAGGAAGGCTCATTGGCAACTTTCATGTGCTAACCCCCAAGGACCCAAACTCATTTGGGTACCTAAATATCATACTTGATTTGTAACTCTGTAGGTATGCCTCAAGTCCACAATAAACAAAAATGCATGGCTAGTAGACAGTGGATGGTCAAGGCATATGACAGGAGACAAAGAACTCTTCAATGAAATCAAAAGTATTGATGGAGGTAAAGTTACCTTTGGAAACAATGCAAAGGGTAAGGTAATTGGCATTGGTTCTATTGGTATTAATGGTACTACTTTTATTAAGGATGTTTTACTTGTTGATGGCTTAAAACATAACTTGCTAAGTGTAAGTCAATTATGTGATAAAGGAAACAAAGTAATTTTCACCTCAAATGAATGTCTTGTAATCTCTATTGATGGTCAAGAAATATTTAAAGGAAATAGAGATATCAATACGTACATAATAAACTTACATGAACTATCTAACCATTCCTCTAAGTGTCTTGTGACTACTAGTGATGAATCTTGGCTGTGGCATAGAAGACTTGGTCATGCTAACATGGACTTAATACAAAGTCTCAGCACAGGAGAGCTAGTAAAAGGATTACCAAGAGTTAAATATGAAAAAGGCAAGACATGTGAACCTTGTCAAAGAGGAAAGCAGCACAAGTCATCTTTCAAAGCCAAAAACATAGTAAGTACTTCAAAACCTCTTCAACTCATACATTTAGACTTATTTGGACCTACTAGGGTTGCTAGCTTAGGAGGAAAACATTATGCATTTGTCATCGTAGATGATTACTCTAGATTTACTTGAGTAATTTTCTTAGCTCAAAAGAGTGATGCTTTTGAAAATTTCAAAAACTTTGCTAAAAGAGTTCAAAATGAAAAAGGATACTACATTTCAAAAATAAGAAGTGATCATGGGAAAGAATTTGAAAATGAAAACTTTGAAAGTTTTTTTCTTGAATATGGCATTTCACATAATTTCTCATCTCCTAGAACACCTCAACAAAATGGTGTAGTTGAAAGGAAAAATCGAACATTAATTGAAATGGCAAGAACAATGCTTAATGAATATGCATTACCAACTTATTTTTGGGCACAAGCCACAAACACTGCATGCTATATTTCAAATCGAGTTTTCAAAAGACCTCTTTTAAAGAAAACCTCATTTGAGCTATGGAATGGAAGAAAGCCCTTGGTATCATACTTTAGAGTATTTGGATGCAAGTGTTTTATATTGAACACCAAGGACAATCTTGGAAAATTTTCCTCTAAGTCTAATGATGGTATCTTTCTAGGATACTCTACAACCAGCAAAGCATATAGAGTATTTAATAAGAGATCATTAACTGTGGAAGAATCCATGCATGTTGTTTTTAATGAATCTAGTAGACTTGATCTTGTGAAAGGTAGTGCTCTTGATGATGTTGTAGATAATATGGAAAAACCTGTCATTGAAAATGGAAAAGAAGAAAACGATCAAGAAAAACTACTACCTCAAAATCAAGAACAAATGGAGTAAGACCTTCCAAAAGAATGGAGAATGAACAGAAATCATCCAAAAGAGCAAATAATTGGTGATCTATCAAGGGGAGTAAGTACTAGATCGCATTTCAAGCATTTTATCACTGACATTGCATTTATTTCACAAATTGAGCCTAAAAACATTGATGAGGCTCTTAATGATGAAAGTTGGATAATTGCCATGCAAGAGGAACTTAACCAATTTGAGAGAAATAAAGTATGGAACCTAGTACCAAGACCTAAGAATCATCCAATCATAGGCAGCAAATGGGCATTTAGAAATAAGTTAGATGAACAAGGGTTAATAACCAGGAATAAAGCAAGACTAGTTGCAAAAGGATATAATCAGGAAGAAGGTATTGACTATGATGAAACATATGCACCAGTAGCTAGATTAGAAGCTATAAGAATTCTCTTAGCATATGCATGTCACATGAATTTCAAACTTTTTCAAATGGATGTGAAAAGTGCATTTCTAAATGGCTATATAGATGAAGAAGTGTATGTAGAACAACCACTAGGTTTTGAAAGCTATAATTTACCAAATCATGTTTTTAAACTTTCAAAAGCTTTGTATGGTTTAAAACAAGCTCCAAGAGCTTGGTATGAAAGACTAAGTTCTTTTTTACTAGAAAATAGCTTCACAAAGGGAAATGTAGACACTACACTGTTCATCAAAAAGCATAAGCATGAAATACTAGTTGTTCAAATTTATGTTGATGATATAATATTTGGTTCTACTAATGAGCTGCTTTGTCAAGATTTTGCTAAGTGCATGACTAGGGAATTTGAAATGAGCATGATGGGAGAACTTAAGTATTTCCTTGGTCTACAAATCAAACAAAGCAATGAGGGCATATTCATCAACCAATCCAAATATGCCAAAGATTTAATCAAAAAATTTGGTATGGAAGGATGCAAAAATGCTAAGACTCCTATAAGCACATCAACAAAATTGGACAAAGATGAAAAGGGTAAGAGCATTAATGAAAAGCTTTATAGAGGTATGATCGGATCACTTTTATATCTCACTGCTTCTAGACCCAATATTATGTATAGTGTTTGCTTATGTGCACGATTTCAATCATGTCCCAAAGAATCTCATCTAAATGCTGTAAAAAGGATTTTAAGATATTTACATGGAACATTGCATCTAGGTTTATGGTATCCTAGGAATTCATCTTTCTATATAATAGGATATTCAGATGCAGACTATGCTGGTAGTCTTTTGGATAGAAAAAGTACTTCAGGTACTTGTCACTTCATTGGAGAATGTTTGGTTTCTTGGTTTAGCAAGAAACAAGTTTCAGTTGCTCTTTCAACTGCTGAAGCTGAATATGTAGCAGTTGGATGTTGTTGTACACAAATTCTTTGGATGAAACAGCAACTTAAGGACTATGGTCATGAAATGAACCATATACCTATAAAATGTGACAACACCAGTGCTATAAATCTTTTAAAGAATCCTATTCAACACTCTAGAAGTAAACATATTGACATTAGACATCACTTTATTAGAGATCATGTTCAATATGGAGATGTTGAATTAGAATTTGTATGCACAGAAAAGCAATTAGCAGATATTTTCACTAAGTCTCTAAATGAGGAAAGATTTAATTTCATTAGAAGAGAACTAGGCATGATTGATGGATCAACCTTGTGATTACAAGAAAATGAAATTTTAATTGTTGATCTTAAAACATATCACAAGTTAGAAGATAAATATTTTGATGAAAATTCATGTTTTATGAAGCAAAATCTTTGTTGAAATGATTTAGTCTTGTTACAGAACTTAATCTCAAATTAATGAAAATTATAGGGGAGTCACGCCCGTGACTTATACTCACGCCCGTGACTTAAGTGGCTCAAAGAGGCAGTACTGTTCACGACTTCGGTTCACGACATGCTTCACAGCTTCAAGTAGTGAAACATTGTTTCACAGCTTGAGTCACACCCGTGGATAAGAATATTCACGCCCGTGACGATTTTTCACTCCCGTGAACCATTACGCCTCAAAAACTCACAGAAGCTTTCACGCTTTGCGTCACGGCATGAGTCACGGCTTCAAGTGGTGAAACATAGTTTCACGGTTTGAGTCATGACCGTGGCAAAGAAGTTTCACGCCCGTGACAGAGTTTCATGCCCGTGAATAATTACACCCAAAACTCACAAACGCTTTCACGCCTTGTGTCACGGCTTGCTTCACGGGTATAAGTAGTGAAATTCAACACTTCACGCCCGTTACATAATATTCACCCTCGTGACCTATGATCATTCACCCCCGTGATGTTCATCGAGCACGCCCGTGAAAGCATTCATGCTTTCATTCACGGGTGGAATTCTGCTTCAGCAGACCGTAAACATGACTATTCACGCCCGTGAATGTATCGAATATATAAGAAAACAGCCGGTTACAAACTTCATTTCAACTTTCCATCTCCCAAAACCGCTCTCATTTACTCTCATTCATTAAGACATTAAAGATTCCGACCCCAAAGCCTTGATATTTCACTATAAATTCCTTCAAAAGTTCGAATCTTCAACAGAAAACAGACATTCCTAGGGTATTTCATCATACTTTTTCTGTCAAAAATCTTCTTCAAATTAAAATTCTTCAAACAAAATGGAGTCTGCTTCATCAAAAGGGAAGAGAAAGAAGTCCCATGCACCGAAGAGGTATTCAGATTACCTCATGAACATCATACCCGAAAGTTGCCATCTTCGGTATGCAACTTTGAAGAAGAGACCAATTTTATCTTCGAGGTCCTTCGAATGGCAGACAGTCCATAATCTCGGACTCGAGATGGCTATGACAGAGCAACTTCAAGCCTGTCATCTACGAGAATTTGTTGAAATTCATCTGCCAACCCTACGGGAGCCAACGCTGGAATTCCTCAGCACCTTGCAGGTTTCACCAACTAGAGTGGTGAAATTTCAACTCTGCAACAATGCAAACACCCTCAGCGCCATCGCATTTGCAGAATTGTTCAACCTACCATCAGATGGCGTTCTGAATGAGACTGAGGTAGAATTCTCTGCCCCTGCAGCATGGACACATTTTGGCACGGATTGCAGCTGTGATGTCAAGAAAACTAAGAGCACACATCTCATGACCCCAGTACACAGGTATTTGCATAGGTTTCTAACCTATAGCATTTTTGCTCGGGGAGAGAGCAATGGAACTATTAGGAAGTCAGAACTCTTCCTCTTCGAGATGGCTCACAGGGGAGTCACAGTGGCGCTTTTCAGATGGTTTGCAAACCATCTTCTCTCCATCGCCACTAAGCCTACAGGAGATATCCTGATTGGAGCTTATGTCACTCATATGGCAGTGAAGCTCAATTACTTGAAGCTGGATAACCATCACTTCAACATCATTCCTGCACACCTACGAGATAGGCTGGATATCGAGTCTTTCATAAAGATGGGAGCAGCAGTGAGAATCGTTTACCAGAATGATATCTTTTATCGCTTCACTGATACTGCTGGAGAAATTATCTGGGAAGATCATGACATGGAGGATTTTAAAGCAGGCCTCCAGGGAGTCTAGCAGAAAAAGAGGGCTAGGATTGAGGAAGCCACTCCAGCCATCGCTCAGGACATTGGACAGTCCTCAGCCTCCACACCGTATTTAGCGCAGCAGGTGGTCGACCTCTTGGCACCACGTTTCGAGCAGCTGCAGACTTCCATGGATGAGAGGTTAGAAAACCTCAAGGACTTCATGGAGTCTCGAATCGACAGTCTTGAGGCTGAAATAGCTAGGCTTCGTGATAGGATGTCTAGCTAGGATATAGGCTAGAGAGTAACCTAAATTTGTTATGTTTGATCATTTTTGTTGTTTGTTATGTTTGATCATTTTTCTTTATTTTGTTACTTATTATGTTTCTGTATCCTTTCCTTCATATAATATATATTTGCTTTTGTTTACTTCAATCTACATATTCTTTTTGATTGATGACAAAAGGGGGAGAAAACTAGCAATATATGGTAAAGTAATATATGATCAAACTAGCAATAATAAAGATAGTGAATCAAAAAGTGAAACAAACTTTGAATTGATTTAAAAATCTTGATTCAACTTTTCAGATGCAAAGTAGATAATTGAAAAACTGAGCTTCTATATACTTTAAATATACCCTAAGTATACTTTGCATACACCTTAAGAGCAAGTTACAAATAAAAACATGCCATGATATACCTTAAACATACTTTACATATACTTAATGTCTTGAAAAGGATTTGTGGTATGTATTGGATATACTTTTCTTATGACTTGCTTCTAGCTTAAATGCTACATCCTTATTCACTATTCTTGCACATTATAATTTTTATCCTAAGTATATTTTGAGGGGGAGACTTCTCAAAATCACATATTGCTAGATTATTTGTCACCATCAAAAAGGGGGAGATTGTTAACCTTGAGGGGTATTTCTGTCATTTTGATGATAATAAATAATATAGCAATATTGTATTTAACATACTTGCTTTAAGTGTATTATACAGGACATGAATTAAAATAGCAAGAATGGAGAATTGGAAGAATAATCCTTCAGAAACAAAAAGCAAGAAGTAGCATGTTCACTGTCGTGACACTAGGAGTCACTCCCGTGAACAAAGCTAGCCGTTACCAAAACCAACATGTGAAGTAAGGATTTCAGTCACCCCCGTGAAGAACGGTGTCACCCCCGTGAAGCTTTATGCAAATTTCATTCCAGAGAACTTCACGACCAGAGTCACCACTTGGGTCACGGCTGGGAAGATGTTCACCCCCGTGAAGGCTTCATTCAATTTCATCTAGAGAACTTCACGACCTGAGTCACTACTTGTCTCACGGCTGGGAAGAGTGTCACGCCCGTGACTAATTAAAGTCACGCCCGTGACTTTATATGTCAAAACATACTAGAGAGCTTCACGATCAAGGTCACCACTTCAGTCACGGCTTGGGAAGAACTGTTACCCCCGTGACAAACATAGTCACGCCCGTGAACAATGAAAGAGAAAAATGTCAGGCGCGATTCTTTGGTTGGTATAACGGCTAGTTTCTTATTTAATGCACCCCAACGGCTATATTCAGCCATGAGAGTATAAATGGAAGTCATTTATACATTAAGAAAAGAGAGGATGATAAGGAAATGATAAGAAAAACAAAAGATTAGCATATACTTCAAATTACAAGCTATCTTGTACTTTTATACTTTGAGAACAAATTCATTCTCTGTAAAAATCTTTTTGCTCCTCATATTTGAGCAATAAAGATTTATAAGTGGTTCTCTCTGTAATTTTTACTCAAGTGAGCATTAGGTAGTTTTGGGTTAAGAGTAGAACACTTGTAAGGGTTAGTTGTGTGAACCTCCAAAACACAAATTAAAAGGTTGTTTGTGTGAGCCTGTAAAACACAAAGTGTAGGTTGTTTGTGTGAGCCTGTAAAACACAAAGGAATTGGTTATTGTGTGAGCCATTAAAACACAAGGGATTTCTGGGTTAGGTGTGAGCCATTGTGAGAAACACCATAGTTGGGAGTGAGCTTGTAAAACTCCATTGTAACACTTAGTGTGTTAGTGAAACTCCCAATTGCGATTGGGGAGAGGAGTAGGGTTTGTTAATACCCGAACCTCTATAAATCTTTGTGTCTGATTTTCTCTATCCCTTCTAAAATTAACTATTTTATTTCCGCACCTTAAAGTTTAATTTTTGAAACTCCAATTCAACCCCCCCTTCTTGGTCTAATATCTGGGCAACATAGTCGATAGATTCACGGACGTAAATAATCAGTCACGGGCATGAATCATCGAGGTCACAGTTTGTTAAAGGGGCGCTCTAGTCGTGAAAATGAAGATAAAACGAGTCACGGTCGTGACATTAAACAGTCACGAGTAAGAAGAAGGCTTTTCATAGGAGTGAAAAATATTGTCACGGGCATGAAGCTTAGTTTTTACTACTTCTACCTGTGAAGCAAGTCATGAAACAAAGCGTGAACGGTTCTAGAATTTTTTGTTGTCTTTGTTCACAGCCGTAAATATATGTCCTGGGTGTGAAACTTAGTTTTCACTCCTTCTACCCATGAAGCACGTCATGATGCTAAGCATGAAAGCTACTGGAACTTTTTGCTATCTATGTTCACGACCATGAATATATGTCATGGGCGTGAACCACCTCAAATCTTCAAAAAATAAAACTAAGTTTAAACAACACTAGAAGATTTCTAAAAAGTTTCTATGCCTTAAAACACATATTTCCATTATGTTAACCACTTCATACCATAAAATCAATCATGTAAAATGCATCATATGAAGGAATTAACATTCAAGGTACACACAACATACAATTGGCATAAAAAGTTAATTAAGACAATGTTGATCCATCAATCATACCAATCTCTCTTCTTATAAAACAAAAACTTTCTTCATTAAGAGATTTGGTAAAAATGTATGTCAATTGATTATTTGTATCAATACATTCTAACACAATATTTCCATATTGAACATGATCTCTAAGAAAATGATGTCTAATGCCAATATGCTTACTTCTAGAGTGTTGAATGGGATTTTTAGATAGGTTGATGACACTTGTATTGTCATATCCGCTTATTTAGACTAAAGTCACGCGAGTTGTTAAATCGACTCGTCGGTTTGACCAAAGTCTAAATTTAGATTTTTATCAAAAAATAATTAAAATAATAGCAATTAATTATAAAAAATATCTAATAAAGTGTTTAAAATATTTAAAAATGTGAAATTTCGGTAAAGGACTAAATTGCAAATTTTGAAAAGTTTAGGAGTCAATTTGCAATTTATTGAAAATTTGATTAGTTATTGGGATAATCATAAATTAAATGCATGAATTGGGACATTTTAAGCATGTGGAGGCTAGCTTAACCAAGTGGCAAAGTTTAATAAGCTAATTAAGATATATGCATTTAACATTAATGAATGTTTCTAGATTGATGCTTAGGTGTCCCTCCCATCTTAATAACTTGTCATTTTCTTCTTAATTATTTCTTTTTCTTTCTTAATCCTTTGTATTTAGAATTTCCCATCATTGTCTTCCACGTTCCTCTTACATAGAAAATATCTAGATTTTTATAGCCTATGTGTCAAAGTATTGATTAATTTTTGTCTTCTTCTTCTTAATTACTCATCTTTCTTCCTTATCCTAACATCTAGGACACTCTATTCTCTAAACCAACCATGTTTTTCCCTTGGACAGCCATAACCAAACCTTATTCTAAGAAGAGAAAGTGAGAAAAAGAGAGAGAAAGGCAAGGAAAATTCCATTTTCATGCCTAAGGAAGCTTAAGAGAGTAAGGAAAAAGAGAAAAATTAGGGTTTATGAAGTTTTAATAATCTAATTTTAAATTTTAGGAACTCAAGTTAACAAGGAACTAGATCAAGGGAGCAAAGGAAATGAGAAAGAGAAGTAAAGAGAAAGAAAAGAGAAAAAGAGAGGTTTGTGCATAACCTAAGGCAATAGTCTATTTTATATTTTTTATTTGCATGATTTAATTATTTGACATGTTGATGATTCTGAATTGATATTATTTTGTGATGAAAATCTTGGAGATGCATGTTTGCTAGACTTAGGATTTAGTTTGGTAAAAATTGAATGTGGTTATCTTGTATGTTCCTTGCTAAAAATTGATGAGTAGTGTTCACTTAAACTGTTATAACTTACTTTCTAGAACTCAGTTTTGTATGTTGTTCAATGGGTATGAAAGATAAGACATAGGGCTATAACTTTCATTTAGACCATAAAATCTGACCATATCTGTAATTGTCCAGAAAAAATTTCATAAAATTCGGATATAGAATCTGTCCAGAAATTCTGGGCAGAATTGTTAGTAATGAGCAGTATGTACTTAAACTATTATAAATTGAGTTGCTATCCCCTCAAGAAAAATATACTTGGATTCGTGTGTTCTTTATTCGGTTTGAAAGTTAAGACATAGGGCTACAATTTTTATTTAGACCATAATATCTGAATATGTCTGTAATTAGCCAGAAAAATTCATAAAGTTCAGACTTAGAATCTGTCCAAAAAATTCTGGGCAGAATTATCAGTGACCAGTTAGTGTTAATATTATCATATCTTTTGATACAGAACTCAGAATTAAGTGATTAAAGTTGCATATTAAAGTTAAGGTCTATATCGAAAATATTTATGACGATCATGTAACTAAATTCAGAATGGAACAGGACCAAAATTAAGGTCTAAGATAGAGAACAAAATCTGCCAGTGACAGGGCAACATATGAATTGAGGAATGAAATGAGTAAAATGATGAGAACTTTGTTATATTATATAAATATTATTTTAATTGAGTGATTATGTGATTATTTTGAGATATTACATGCATGAAAAGTATAAAATTAATTGTTATAAATTTTAATGAAATTGTATAAGCCCTAGAACACCTAACTAGAACCAACTTAGGATAGTTTGGCATGCCAAATAGGGGGGAGTATGATGAAAATGATTAATTCCGTTAATGGTATGATTATCTACGCTGGGTTTGACACTGTTATTTATGCCGGGTATGAGATTATTATCTACGCCGAGTTTGACACGGTTATTTACGCCGAGTTTGGCACTGTTATCTACGCTGGGTTTGGCACTTATATGTGCACATCATATTGCCTGGGTGGCACTCCTAAGTGCCTGGATGACAAATTCATTGTCCTATTCAGTGGTTCATAGGTGTCCTGAGCATAAATGAAAACATAAATAAAGAAGTTATGGAACATAAAAGAATTATTGAAAATAAAGCTGGAATTATGACTTGTGACATGGATAATAAAAATGGAATTATGAATTGTGGCATGGATAAAAAGAAGGTTTAGTGTTATACAATAAGATGGTAATAAAATGAATAAGTATGAGATAATATAATATAATTTGATGTCTATACATGCTAGAATACCATGATTTGCATGAGCATATGATTAAGCATGAGTTGATATATGATAATGCATGATTGCATAAAATAGTTTATTGCCTTATCTATATGCACTACTAAGCCAAGAGCTTAGCGTGGGAGTTTTTCTCATGCAGATTTAGTAAAGAATAAATAGAAGATAGTAGACAAAGCCAATGGTGACCTAATCCAGTAAAGCAGCCTGTTGCACACATCATGGGTTACACAACTTTTGTATATTATCTTGTAAATTTTATTTTGTAGTATTTTTAAAATAAATAGTATGTTTTGTAAAGAATATGTTACTATATAAAAAGGTAGTTTAACTTTTATTTTATATTTCTTTTATAAATGCAAAGTAAATAAATAGTGAATATTGGAAATGGAAAAAAAATGTACGAGTGATTTTGCTTTATATATAACTTATATAATGATATTTTAATCGATGAAGACAGTGTAGCACACCCTCATTCAGGCACGAGCTGCTGGGGTGAGGGGTGTTACATGTATTGTCACATATGATGGGTATATGGTCCAAACTATGACCATAATCCTTAAGTTGTTGTCTGATCCATAGGATTTGAGTGCAACAATACCTTGCTGCCACATATTTTACCTTAGCGGTAGATAAGGCAACTGAAACTTGTTTTTTGCTAAACCAAGAAAATAGGCATTCAATAATAAAGTGACAAATGCCTGAGGTACTCTTTCTATCCAAAAGACTACCAGCATAATCTGCATCTGAATATCTTATTTTATGGAAAGATGAATTTCTAGGATTCCAGAAGCCAATATGCAAATTGCCATTTAAGTATTTTAAAATCCTTTTTACAACATTCAAATGTGATTCTTTAAGATAAGATTGAAATCTCGCACATAGGCATACACTATACATTATATCGGGCCTAGAGGCAGTAAGGTATAAAAGTGATCCGATCATACCTCTATAGAGCTTTTCATTTATGCTCTTCCCCTTTTCATCTTTGTCCAATTTTGTTGATGTGCTCATAGGAGTCTTAGCATATTTGCATCCTTCCATTCCAAATTTCTTGATTAACTCTTTGGTGTACTTGGATTGGTTGATGAATATGCCCTCATTGCTTTGCTTGATTTGTAGACCAAGGAAGAACTTAAGTTCACATATCATGCTCATTTCAAATTCCCTAGTCATACACTTAGCAAATTCTTGGCAAAGCAATTTATTAGTAGACTCAAATATAATATCATGAACATAAATTTGAACAATTAAAATGTCAAGCTTATGCTTTTTAATAAACAAGGTTGTATCAACATGTCCTTTTCAAAAACTATTTTCTAAGAGAAAAGAACTTAGTCTTTCATACCAAGCTTTTAGAGCTTGTTTTAATCCATATAAGGCTTTTGAAAGTTTAAAAACATGATTAGGCAAGTTATGGCTTTCAAAACCTGGAGGTAGTTCTACATATACTTCATCTTCTATAAAACCATTTAAGAATGCACTTTTGACATCCATTTGAAAAAGTTTAAAATTCATTTGGCATGCAAATGATAAAATTATTCTCATGACTTATAATTTAGCTACCAAAGCATAGGTTTCATCATAGTCTATACCTTCTTCTTGATTATAACCTGTTGCAACTAACCTAGCTTTATTCCTAGATATTGAACCTTGTTCATCTAACTTATTTCTACACACCCATTTATTACTAATGACTTGATGGTCTTTGAGTCTAGGAACTAAGGTCCATACCTTACTTCTCTCAAATTGGTTGAGTTCCTCTTGCATAACAATCACTCAACGTACATCAATAAGAGCCTCATCAATATTTTTAGGCTCAATTTGAGAGACAAAAGCAAGGTTAGAATCTAAGAGTTTGAGATGAGATCTAGTACTTACTCCCTTAGTAAGATCACTAATGATTTGTTCCTTAGGGTGAGTCTTTATCATTTTTCATTCCCCTGGGAGCTCTTGGTTGTCTTGCTCTTAAGCTTGATGTAGAGAGCCATCTTATTGTTGTTTCTCTTGATCATCATCATTTTTCTCATGATCAAGATCAAGCTTCTCCATTGTACCTACAATATCATCAAGAACACTACCTTTCACAAGATCAAACTTACTAGATTCATAAAACAAATATGCATAGACTCTTCAACAACTAAAGACCTTTTATTAAAAACTCTATAAGCTTTGCTAGTTGTAGAGCATCCTAAGAAGATACCTTCATCAAATTTAGAGGGAAATTTTCTAAGGTTGTCATTGGTGTTTAATATGAAACACTTGCATCCAAATACTCTAAAGTAAGATATCATGGGTTTTCTTCCATTCCATAGCTCAAAAGAAGTTTTGTTCAAAAATGGTCTTTTGAAAACTCGATTTGAAATATAACATGCAGTATTAGTGGCTTCGGCCCAAAAGTAGGTTGGTAAACTATACTCATTGAGCATTGTTTGAGTCATTTTAATTAAAGTTCGATTTTTCCTTTCTACAACCCCATTTTGTTGAAGTGTCCTAGGAGTTGAAACATCGTGTGAAATACCATATTCTAAACAAAAGTTTTCAAAATTTTCATTTTCAAATTCTTTGCCATGATCGCTTCTTATTTTGAAAATAAAATAGTTTTTTTTCATTTTGAACTCTTTTAGCAAAATTTTTGAAAGATTCAAAAACATCACTCTTTTGAGCTAAGAAAATTACTCAAGTGAATCTAGAGTAATCATCAACAATGACAAAAGCATAGTGTTTACCTCCAAAACTAGCATTGTAGTAGGTCCAAAAAACTCTAAATGCAAAAGTTGTAGAGGTTTAAAGGTACTTACAATATTTTTGGATTTGAAAGATGACTCATATTGTTTTGCTCTTTGGCAAGGTTCACATGTCATATCTTCTTAAATTTGACTTTTGGAAGTCCACTCACTAGCACTCCTTTGCTAAGTCTTTGAATTAATTTCATGCTTGCATGACCAAACCTTCTATGCCATAGCCAAGATTCATCACTAATAGACATGAGACACTTAAAGGAAAGGTTAGATATATTGTGTAAGTCTATTATGTAAGCATTGACATCTCTGTCTCCTTTGAATATCTCTTGGCCACTTAAAGAGGTTACAAGACATTCATTTGAGGTAAAGATAACTTGGTTTTCCTTATCACATAATTGACTTACACTTAACAAATTATGTTTCAAACCATCAACAAGCAAAACATCTTCAATAAAAGTTGTATTATTAATACCAATAGAGGCAATGCCAATTACCTTACCCTTAGCATTGTTCCCAAAGGTTACCTTACCACTATCAATTCTTTTATGTGATTGAAGAGTTCTTTGTTTCTGGTCATATGCCTAGAGCATCCACTGTCCACAAGCCAAACATTTTCCTTTATAGTGGACTTTAGGCATACCTATAAAACCATAATTTAATTTTGGTTTTTAGGTACTCAAACGAACTTGGGTCCTTGGGGGTTAGCACTTGAAGGTTCCCAATGAGCCTTCCTTATCCAACAATACTTGTTGATATGACCAAATTTCATGCAATAATTGCATTGTTTAGCTCTATATATGTTTTTCGGTTTTGACATGCTTTTAGGTCTTAATATCTTTTTAGAATGAGTCTATGTGTAATGACATACATATGCATGATGAATAGGTGCTTTCCTAGGTGTATGCCTCTTATACATAAAAGCATGATTGGCCTTTTGAGGTTTTTCTCTTAAGCCAGGTGACCCTTGACTATTCTTCTTTTGAATAAAGGGTTTTGTGTGTGCTATGCTCTTAGCCCTTGGAACTATTTTCTGAATTGTGGAGGTTTGTGGTGCACTAGACTTAATAAATATAATCTTGTGAGATGAAGATGATGTTTCATAAAATCCTAGACCATGTCTTATTAAAGATGGTCTTTGAGAGACTATAAGAGTATCTAGATTCTTTTTCCCTTTATGAAACTTTGAAATTGAGTATCTAAGTTCCTCAACTTCATTTTTCAAAATGTTGTTTTCTTTAAGCAAAGATTTAGTTGAGAGCCTAGAGGAATACTCATCTAAATATTTTTGTAGAGTTTCATTAGAAGTCTTAAAATCACAATTCTCTTTTTGTAAAACTTTTCAAATCTAAAATATTATTTCTATAAGTTTTAAGTCTACTTCTATATTTTTCTAATTCTAGGTTTAACACTTATATTAAACTCTGCTCATCATCATCACCTTGACTATCACTATTATTATCGCTACAATTATCATTTAAAGAGTATGAGTAAGAAGGACCTACCTCATCTGTGAAGTGATCTTCTAAAGGCATGAAGTATAGGTTGACCTCTTCTCCTTCATTATCATCTTTTTCGCTTAAAGAGCTTTCGTTATCCCATGTCGCTTTGTGACCTTTCTCCCCATCATCTTTTTGAAATCTTTTCTTGTGTTTCTTGAGTTTTGGACATTCTAGTTTGATATGTCCTTTCTTCCCATATTCATAACATTTTACCTCTTCTTTAATTTCTTTGAGAGTCATTTTAGGAGTGTTTGGGGGTTCATTGTTTGAAGTTTTGAGAATTTCCAAGTCTCTTTTCAATTATTCTTTTTCTTCTTCTTGAGAGCATAGCAGTGTCCTCATTTTTATTATCACTCTTTTCTTCATCATCTTCAATTACTTTTTGAGATTTTTGATGTAGAGGTTTTGAGTGCTAGAGACGTTCTCTTTTCTAGTTCGGCTTCAAGTTCTCTATCTCTTTTTACCACCATCTCTTGCATTAGATGTTTGCCAATAAACACATCGGTAGGTATAATGCTCATATCTTCATTGGCCTATTCTATACCTGCAGCTCTTGAACCATAGTCTTTGAGAGGAAGGCTTCTTAGAATTTTGTTGTTTACATCTTCCAAGCTCAAGTGCTTTCCAAGCTTTCTCATGCCATTGATGATGGCTAGAAAATAGTTCATCTTGTTAGTGATGGATTCATTGAATTTCATTTTGAAGAGTCCATATTCCGAAGTAAAAAGTTGAATCTTCTTGGATTGTACTTGTTTGGTTCCTTCATGATAATTCTCTAATGTTTTCCACATGCTATATGCGGTAGGACAATGTTGGATTCTGCCATATTCTTCAATAGATAAAGAGCTTGCGAGCATTGTCATTACTTTTTTTTTTGAAATTAGCTTTTCGTTGAGGCTCCGTCAAATCATCTCTTAAAAGAATTTCTTCTTCACCAACTCCTCTCTTGGTTGGTGGTATCCATTCTTTCTGAACACTATCCTAAACTTCAATTCCTTCACTATCGAAATATATCTCCATCCGGAATTTCCAATGAGTGTAGTTTACTCCATCAAAGTAAGACTTAAGACTTTGAAATCCTTCACTGGCCATTTCTTGATCTTTGCTAGTGTTTATTAGACTTTGTTGCTAGACAAGCTCTAATACCAATTGTTGCCTATACAATGAACCAAGAAGGGGGTTGAATTAGTTAGAAAATAAAAATTTTCTTAATTGAAAGTGCAGAATAAATAAAATAGAGGGAGGAAATATATCACATACAAGATTTATAGAGGTTGGGGTATCAACAAACTCTACTCCTCTCTCCAATCTCAATTGGGTATTTTACTAACACACTAAGTGTTACAATAGAGTTTTTTAAGCTCATTCCCAACTATGGTGTTTCTCTGAAAAGCTAACACCTAACCTAGAAATTCCCTTGTGTTTTTCAATGGCTCACACAAAAACCAATTCCTTGTATTTTATGGCTCACACAATAAACCCTTACAAGTGTTTCACTCTTAACCCAATATACCCAAACTCACTTTTGAGTAATTAATTACAATGAAAACACTCACCAACCTACAATAATAAAAAATTATGAGAAATTAAGCTTTCACAAAGAATAGAGATTTGTTGAGAAATAATTAATGCACAAGGCTACAACAATATTAAAGATATAAAATAATTGCGTTATTTTTGTTTTTCTTGTTCGACTTGCTTTTCTTGCTGTTGGAATTCATAAATGATTTGCATTTATACTCTCTCTATGAATTATAGTCGTTTAGGTGCATTTATTGCGACAATAGTCATTGAACCAATTCTTAACTCGCGTCTGACATGTTTCTCTGTCTTCGTTGATGGGTGTGACTATATATGTCATAAGTGTGATTGTTCTTCCAAGCCGTGGTCCAAGTGGTGACTCTGATCGTGAAACTCTCTGGAAAAATCAGAAGTGTTTGATCACAGGCATGACTAATACTTTCACGGGCATGAATATTCTTCCAAGCCATGGTCCAAGTGGTGACTCTGGCTGTGAAACTCTTTGGAAGAATTGGACATGTTAGGTCCTAGGCATGAGTGTTATTTCACGGGCGTGACTTGTTTGATCATTCACGGTTTGTTTGATCCTTCTTGGTCGTGAACTTTGAATGGTGGAAAGTTGGCGCTCAGCTATATGCACGGGTGTGACATTAGTAGTCACGAGCATGACTTTGCAATTTCTTTGATTTTTATCTTCAAATGATGTCTTTCAATCTTGCTTCATATTCTAATCAAAGTGTATCCTATTTAACACACTTAGAACACAAACATTATTAAATACATTATTGTTATTTTATTTGTTATCATCAAAATGATGGAAACCCTAAAGGTTCAAAAATTCTTAATATCTTATCAAATCAAAAACCCATAAAGCATCAAATTCAAAACCCATAAAAAATAAAATCAGAGCCATGGAGGTTGTTTGTGGCTTTGTGGGTTGTTGTGAATGGCCATCGCATGAAAGGCTTTTTTGTTGGTGTTGGCCAGCAAAGTAATTTTTCTAAAATAAAGACAACCAACACTAGTCGTGATAAGAAGTGCATTTGCAGGGAGTTAGATCACAGCTGTAATGTGGAGCTACATATTCTCTGCATTTCTTAGAAAAAAGAAATAGAAATGAAAATTTGAATAGGAATCTTTCATAAATAAAAAAAATAGAGCATGTGTAGCTAAGAGAAATAGAAGGAAGAGAATGAAAAGGAAAGTGGGTTTTTTTTAAATAAATGATTAAAAAATAATTAATTTTTATACCACGCTCCAACTGATGGTGCATGACAAATACTTCTATTGCAACATCCTCAACTTATATCTCATTGTGCAAGAGCAAATATATCTTTTTGTTTGTGTGTATATATGTGTGTGTGTGTGTGTACTTAAAATGGGGGAAAACCATATTTTATAAGTATGATTTGATTCTTTTTATGATGTATACGATAGTATACATTGAGGATTTCACAAAGTATATAATAGTATATATTAAGGATTTCGTAGTGTATACGGTAGTATGCATTGAAGATTTCATAGAGTATATAGTAGTATATAATGAGGATATCATGGTGTATACAAAAGTGCACATTGAAAATTTCATAGTGTATACGGTTACATACATTGAGAATTTTGTAGAGTATACAACAGTGTACCCTTTTTTTAGAAAGAATCGTTTACTTATTAAAAACTCCCTTAAGTATGGATTTATCTGAGGTAGAGTGACCAAAGAGGACATGAATTGGGCAAGAAAGTAAATGAGCTTAAACTATATAAAAATGTAGAGTCAACTAAGAAGGATGTGAAAGTGAAAAGGGAAGAGAGGAAGAAAAGGGAAAAGAAAGGCAAAAGGATTCTAGGGCAAGATTCATCTAGATCTTCAATCAAGCAATGTTGTTGCGAAGTCATCAGGGCAGGCCTAGTTACCTTTTGTGTTCATAGGTGTAACACCCAGCTTTTAGGATCTAAAAGTTATGTTGGTTTGTAAGAGAGAGTTCAGGATTTTGGGTGTTTTAAAAAATTTAAGTTTTTTGTAAAAAGAGAGCTTTCACGCTTGTGACTATGGTGTCACACTTGTGAAAGTAGTGTCAGTATTCAAATGACAAAGTTTTGAATGTGGCATGATCATTTTAAGTACAAAGGACATTAATTCCTATGAATAATTTAGTAACAGTCGTGAATGACATTGGTCATGCCTATGAAGTTTGAGTGACGCTTGTGATTGCAAATAGATTGACCAAGTTGCAGCTGCACTTTTCTCTCTTCTCTATACTATATTTTTACTAGAACAACTACCCACTACCTATAATCTTCATCTGACATGCCATAAACTTCTACTCTATTTTCTTCACCCTCTTTTAACCTAGTTTCCATTGATGAGTGGAGATAAACTTGAGAGTTATGGAGTTTTGAGAGATCTTGCAAAAGTTGAGTTATATCTTAGTTTGCAGCTCAGTTTGAGCTAGTTCTCTATTTTATAGATATGATAAGAATATTTTTATGATGTTAGGACTTGCTAGAGAGCAAGAAAAAATATAACAAGGAGAGAGACAAGCTTGAAAATCTTGAAGGGTTAGTTAAGACTCCATTTTTATAAAGGTTAGTATATATTGGCATTTAAATTCAACCCTTATGCATTTTGACTTGTAAAATGGATGAAAAGGCATGAAATATGTGTTGTGATTTACTGGTTTAAGGTTATATAAGTTAAAAATCATATTATAGTAATAATGAGGTAAAGTGGTATTCATGGGATGATTTGTAGTGTTAATGTATTTTAAGGTTGTTAAGACATGTTATAAGTGTGCCATATTCCTTGTATATTGATAGGAGGGGTTGACATTGGTCAATCTTAGAGCCTTGGGTGCTGCACTATTGGTTAATATGTTTTTGGCTTGATTTTTCCATGAAAATTCTCAGATTCATGCCTTTCACACAGGATTCACAGCTATGAATTCATGAACAAAATAAAGGTTCATGCTCGTGAATAAATGTAATACCCTCTTATCCCAGCAACTAGTGCCCAAATAAAGGGATGTTACGCTCGCTCTTCAGATAAAGTATTTATAAATCAAGGTAAATTGAACTTAGGTAACTTATACAATAATATATTATTTCTTTATTTCTTTATCCTTCATATATATATGTCTATATTTTTTTTTTTCTAAAATCAAACATATAATGACGTTATGATAAAAGATAACATGTTTTATATAATATTTACAGAACGTTCACCCTTACTTTAAAGCTAAGTTTAGTTACATGCATATAAAAGAAAATACATAAAAAGGTAAACAAAAACACGGAACCTACAGTGTTATGATATATTTTTTGTACCGGATTAGGTCTCCATTAGCTTTTATCTTCTAACTATTCTTCACTATATCTACGTAAGAGGAACTCTCACACTAAGCACTAGGCTTAGTGGTGTATATAAATAAGATAATATACTTTATTTATGCAATATGCATTTATCTACCAGCATACATATATATATATATACCTTTGTCATATGATTATTTAACATAAATGCATTATAATTATTTTTTTCTACACATATATACACGACATTGCTTATGTAAACCTCATTTACATACATCATGTCACTGTCTTTCACTTGCATTATGTTATATTAGTTTGATTAACACACACATAAAAAATTATCAATTATAATTTATATAAGAATATTGTGTCATTGTTAAGTTGTTTATGCCGATAACACTTAGGAACCAATAATTAGGATAACGAGATTGACCATCCAAGTATAATAAAATTATCACACAGGCATAGTGGTATATGCATGCAAGTGTCATCACTGACAAAATATAAGTGTACTATCACCGGTATAAATATGAGTGTCATCACTAGCATAATATGAGTGTATCATCACTAGTAAAAATATGACCCTTGATTGGCATGCCAAATTGTCTAAGACTCTAGTTCTAGACTATGTGTTCTAAGGCTTACCTTTGTCATTATAAAATTTGTGACTCTTTTACTTCAACCATTTCATGGGTCTAATGATTCAATTAATCACATAATTACTTAATAAAAATATCATTTGCTTAATGTAACAAGGTCCAATATAATTTACACATTAAATTACTCAATTTATATTTTGCCCTGCTTTTGGCAGATTCCATGCTTTGTTTTAGATCTCAATTTTGGGCCTATTACAATCCGAATTAAATTAAATAGTCTTCTTAAGAATTATAGATCTAGATCTTATATTTAATATTCAATTTGAATCACTTAATTTGGAGTTCTTTTTCAAAATTTATGATCAGTTGATTACTGACTAGTCACTAACAATTTTACCCAGAATTTTCTGGACAGTATTATAGTCCAATGTTTGTGCCCAATTTAAGCATAGTTAAGTTCTAAATTAGGTTTTATGTTCTTCACGAAAGTTTTAGATCTTAAAACCCAATAAAGAACACATTAATTTGAGTTCCAAAGCTTAAGTTATATAAATATATGTACAGACTGCTCCATAATTCCAGCAAAGAACACACAATCAACATAACTCAATTTTTACCAAATATCATTCTATGTTTAGCAAACATGCATCATCAAAATTATAACACAAAATAATACTAATTTACAATCACTTACATACCAAATACTCAAATAACATAATTTAATGATAAAATATAGGCTATTGCCTTAAGTTATGCACTTACCTCTTTTTTTCTTTTCTTTCTCTTTGGTCTTTTATATCTCTTTCTCTTTTTCTTTATCTTTTCTCTCTTCTCGAGTACCTAAAATATACAAGAAACTCATCAAATACATTTCTTCCATCATATATCTTTAACCCTTATTTTCTCTCTCTACAACCCCTAAAATCTCTCTCTTTAAGAGCAAGCCTCAAATGAGTTGAAAACCTCATCTTCCGTCAGAGAAACTTATCTTAGCATGTGAAGAGAAAGTCCTACGAAATAAGAGAGTTCCTTTAGTTAAAGTACTGTGGCAAAATCATGTTGTAGAAGAAGCCACATCGCAAAGCAAAGAGATTATGAGAAGGCAGTATCCACAGCTGTTCAGTACAGAATAAGCAAGTAAATTTTGAGGATGAAATTTATTTTAAGGGGGAGAAGATGTCATATCCGCTAATTTAGACCTCAAGTCGTGCATATTGCTAAGCTAATGTGTTGAATCGATCGGAGTCTAAATTAAAATTTTGATTGTAAAATAATTAAAATAATAGCAAATAATTATGAAAAATACTTATTAAATTGTTCAAAGTATTTAAACATTCTAAATTTCATTAAGGGACTAAATTGCAAATTTAAGAAGTTCTAGAGTCAATTTGTGATTTAACAAAAATCGGAGGACTAGTTGGGATAATTACTAATTAAGGACATAATTAGGGAACATGATACATGTGATGACCAGTCACACCAAGTGTCATGCTCTTTAATGCATGAAAATAGCTTTATCTAGATACTTTTTATTAAAATGGGAACTATTTTTAATTTTTGTCTTTTTCTTCTTTCTTTATCTTTTTTACTCTAGAATTTTATGTTCATGAACCAACCCTATGTCCCCTACCATTCCTCTACATCCAAAGCTTCCTTCTAGTGAGAGAAAGTGCGAAAAGTTGTTTTCATGCATAAAAGAGCTTAAGGAAGCAAAAAGAAAGAAAGAAAAGCAAGTAAATAGGAGAGACAAATCTCCAAAGTTTCAGTCATAGAAGAAAAAAGCTTGAAGTAAAGTGTTTTTTAGATAACTACTGGTTCCTCTTCATATGTTAAATTTTTCTGTACTTTTATATCTTCGGTTGGAATAATATGGGTCGAGTCCAAATGATACCACTTTAGCATAGAAACATGAAACACATTATGAATTTTATCCAGCTCTGGCAGAAGAGCTAATCGATATGCCAGTGGCCCAATTCTTTCCAAGATATCATAAGGACCAATGAATATCGGGCTTAACTTTCTTTTCTTACCAAATCTCAACACTTTCTTCCAAAGTGAAACCTTTGAAAATACTTTATCACCCACGACATATTTTGTCTTACCTTTTTAGGTTTGTATATGATTTTTATCGATCTTGAGTTGCCTTCAGTCTTTCTTTGATAATTTTAACTTTTTCTTCTATTTGTTGCACTAACTCTATCCCTATTAGTTTTTTCTCACTCAATTCGGTCCAAAATATTGGTGTCCTACACTTTCTTCCATACAATGCCTCATACGGAGCCATACTTATACTCATTTGATGACTATTGTTGTAAGCAAACTCTATAAGAGGTATATCTGATGACTATTATTGTAGGCAAACTCCATAAGAGGTAGATATCTATCCCAACTTCCTTCAAACTCAAGCACACAACTTCTCATCATATCCTTTAACAACTGAATTACTCGCTCATATTGTCCATCTATCTGTGGATGGAAAGTAATGCTAAAACTACATCGGGCTCCCAAAGTGTATTGTAAGCTTTTCCAGAACTGTAAAGTAAATACGGGATCTCTATAAAAAATGATGGACATTGGCACTCCATGTAGTTTCACAACCTTATTTACATAAATCTCAGCCAGCTTATTCAACAATTTAGACTAGTAAGAAATAAGCTAACTTTGTCAATCAATCCACTATCAGCCATATTGCATCATGCTTCTTCTAAGTCACTAGCAAAATTGAAACAAAATGCATAATAACTCTCTCCTATTTCCATTCTGGTATGGGCATTGGTTATAGCAATCATATGGGCTATTGATGTTCAACTTTCACTTGTCGACAGGTTAGACACTTAGCAACATACTCTGTAATATCTTTCTTTATTCCTGGCCATCAGTACTAAGCTTTCAAATCTTGATACATCTTGTTTTTGTCTGGATGTATAGTATATGTTGTCTTATGAACTTCTTTCAAGATGTCTTGCTTTAATTGTTCTACACTTGGCACACAAACTCTATTCTTAAAGTATACTGTGCCATTTTCAGTTAATAAAAACTCAGGCTTTTCTTCATTTTTCACTGTCTCAACTATTTTTACTAGCTTCTCATCTTGTTGTTGGGCATTTTGATCCTCTACATCAAGGTGGATTCTACTCGCATCTCAGCTAAAATCTTCCTACTTATTGCATCTGTAACCATATTTGCTTTTCCTAGTTGATAGTCGATTACATAGTTATAATATTTGATCAACTCTAGCCATCTTATTTGCCTCAAATTTTGCTCTTTCTGTGAGAAAAGATACTTAAGACTTTAATGATCAGTATAAATATAACATTTTTCCCCATATAGATAATGTCTCCAGATCTTCAAAGCAAATACTATAGCAGCTAACTCCAAGTCATGGGTCTAGATAATTAAGCTCATGTGGCTTATGCTGTTTGGAACCATAAGCAATCACTTTTCCTTCCTGCATAAGGACACAACCCAACCCATTATGACTAGCATTGTTGTATGCTACAAAGTCTTTTCTAGATGTAGGCTGAGTCAATACTAGTCAGTTAACATTGCCTTCAATCGATCAAAGCTTGCTTGACATTTATCTATCCATTTAAAACACACATCTTTTCGCAGCATTTAAGTCAAATGAGTCACTATGGATGAAAAACCCTTCATAAACCTCTTGCAGTATCTGGCTAATCCAAGGA
The DNA here is from genome assembly GCA_023653625.1 of Triadica sebifera. Classification (NCBI taxonomy): domain Eukaryota; kingdom Viridiplantae; phylum Streptophyta; class Magnoliopsida; order Malpighiales; family Euphorbiaceae; genus Triadica; species Triadica sebifera. The sequence goes on from CM042896.1 coordinate 33,663,554, forward strand.
AGCTCCTCACTTATGTCACATTACAAGGCAAGTTCTAGTTGAGAATAGCCTCAATGTTGCTAGGATTAATGCGAATTCGTTCAATTGAAACTATATGACCTAGAAAACTAACTGCCTTAAGCCAAAACTCACACTTTGATAACTTTGCATATAGTTACTTTTCCCATAATGTTTATAGTACTATTATGAGGTATTGATCATATTCTTCTCTGTCTTGAAAATACATAAAAATATCATCAATAAACACTACTACAAATTGATCAAGATATAGTCTGAACATTCGGTTCATCAAATTCATAAAAGTTGTTGGTGCTTTCGTTAAACCAAATGGCATAACTAGGAATTCATAATGATCATTACAATTTCAAAATGTCAATAGGTACATTTGACTCCTTGATCTTCAGCTAATGAGAGCCTGACCAAAGATCTATCTATGAAAATATAGTTGTACTTTTCAACTGATCAAATAAATCATCAATCTTTGATAGTGGGTATTTATTCTTGACAGTCACTCTATTAAGCTGCCTATAATCAATACAAAGACATAGGGTGTCATCTTTCTTCTTCACAAACAACACAAGAGCATCCCATAGTGATGCACTAGGTCATATAAAATCCTTATCTAGCAAATCTTGCAACTGCACCTTCAACTCTTGCAAATCTGTAGGTGCCATTATGTATGGTATAATAGAAATAGGAGCAGTGCTAGATACCAAATCGATAGCAAACTCGATCTCTCAGTTCGATCATAACTCTAGCAACTCCTTAGGAAACACATCAGAAAATTCATAACTAGTAAGAATTTCAACCAACTTCGGACTGTCTTTTTTTTGTATTAGTCATATACGCCAAATAAGCTTCACATCCATTACTAATGAGTTTCCAAGGTTTTAGCTTTGATATCACACTCTCTGGATATCCTCTATTCTTATTTATCACCACTATCACTTTTTGTTCTGAAATTCTAATAATCATCTACCTCTTTCCACAATCTACTATCACTCCATGATGAGCTAGCCAATCTGTTATTAAGATCACATCAAATTTGTGGAATTGTAGCTCTATTAGGTCAACTGGGAACTATCTACCCTGTATTTTGACTGGACAACTCCTGAACAACTTACCAACCCTCACACTGTGTCCTAATGGGTTGGTCACAAGAATCTCTAATTTTAGAGTCTCTAGTTCAAAACCTTCTTGACCTAGTGGTGGTGTGCATATGTATGAATGTGTTGATCTTGGATCTATCAATGCATGTATGTCAGAGCCAAAGAGAAAAAATTTACCCAAGATGATGTCAGATGCATCCTAATCTTCTCAACCTTGCATGGCATATGCCCTAGCTAGTGTGACTTTACTACTTTATGGCATTTCCATAGTCTATGATCTAAACTAATTAGGCCCTATTTAGCCTCGGCCTTTGCTTTGTCTAGAAACATGTGTCTGTATCGGCTCATTCCTCTCAGAACCTCCACCATACTGTAATAGGGGACAATCTTGTCTCAAATGATCTTTGGAGTCATATCTCAAAGAAGCTCCTATCTTCCACCAACAATTATCCAAATTTAATATAAGCCCACTAAGGAGGGTCAATATATAAGTTTCTACAGCTAATGCTGCAACCCTTGCTCCATTTCCAATGCATAGGTCTGACTCTCCCTTATTGAGCTGCCTACTGTTCCTTAGGCACTGCATATCAGTGCATATGTGTAAGCCACAACTGATATATAATCCCCATATATTACTATCGAAAACATTATTAATTTTAATGACAAAAATACCTGAAGTATATGGGGCATCATATGCCTTCTTCTTCAAGGACTCTAAGTAAGCCTTGCAGTTTCTCTTCCAATGGCCATCCTTGCCACAATGGAAGTATATCCCTTTTGGAGCAATCTCCTGGGCCTTCTTCTTGGCCATGCCTCCCTTAGACTTCATAGACTTCTTCTTCTTCTTAAAGTTATTCTTTTTAGAACCTGAAGAGTCCACCAGTATCACAGCCTTATTGTCCTTCTTAACAAATGACTCAGCTATTTTGAGCAAGTTAATCAGCTCAGGAATAGTGGTAGAGATTTGGTTCATCCTATAGTTAAGCATAAAATGTGAATAACTATCGAAAACACCTGTTAGAATTAAGTCAATACTTAATTCATGGTCCATCACAAATTCCTAGGTGGCTAACCTCTTAATATAGTCATTCATCTTCAATGCATATTGCACTGGAGATGTCCCATTAACCATCTTAGTGTGGAAAAGCAACTTCAAAGTTTCAAACCTTTCAGAACGCGCTTGCTCATCAAAATGCTCTCTTAGATGGTATACTATGGAATTAGCATTTATAGCCTCATGCTGCTTTTCCAACTCAGTTGACATAGTAGCAAGCATAATGCAATTTGCCATCTCACTATCATCGAGATGCTTTTGATATACCTTCTGAACATCTTCAGAAGCATCATTAGCAAGGGGATTAGGGAGTGTCTCATCTAGGACATAACCAATCTTTTTGGATTTGAGAACTATTCTCAAATTTCTTAGCCAATCCAAAAAATTAGGCCAGTTAACTTATTTGATTCCATTAGTGATTGCAAATTCACACTTGTCATGATGATTATTCTAGCAACCTAGATGTAAAATAGAACATATTAGAATGTACATAAAATGCATGTTTATTAGGTCTTTAATAAATCGCATTATGGTTCTCACTATTTTATTGCTAATCCATAGCCCTCACTATGAACCTGAGAGAACTTATATGGAAGTTCTCCTAATGGGTTGATATCCAACTAGCTAAGAATAACCTTGAGGAAACTCAACAAGCTATCCTTAGTTTGGTTGGTAGGTATCTAATACATACCAATTGCGTTATTCATACAACTATTGAATCTTGTGCTATCAACTTATTGATATGTGCACATACATTAGGCTATCAACTATTGATATGTGTACATCTCATGTATACAAACCCATGTTTGCCTCCAATACACATTAACCTTGGCGCAAATCCAACAAGTTAATAATATCGATTAAGTCTAACCTATTAATCGTGAAATCTAATTTCAATGGTTTGAACATATTCTTATAGAGTGAACTTGAGGCAACTCAACAACCCTAGCTCTAGAAGAACTCTAGTTTTCCCAACATTAATGAAAGGTGTAAGACTTAATTGTTTATTTAGCGACGGATTTCTTTGTTAAGTCTCATCAAGTTATTATTTCATGCTTTTATATATCATACATTCATCACATGGATATCTATAATTTTTTTTAAAATTTCAAATGCGGGCAAAATAATTTTGGAATGCATCTAACATCAAAATAACACATTTTTAATCACATAAAAAATATTTCAAGGTGCTGAAAATAAAATAAACATATATATAAAAAATCAAACAAAACAGCCCCAACGGGTATACTAAAACAGTCTAGTTTTGTATTTATTTGAAAACATTAATTAAAATAATTTTAACTAATTATTGGATACTTAGAGAGGCATAAAAACATTTTCAATATGTCTAAATAATTTTTTCATAATCAAGTTATAAGACAAATATAACCAGCCCCATCAATTAAGCCAAATAACAACACATGTTTATAAACAAGGCAATTTTAGGTATTTTTGAAATAAATTCAAAATTAATTACTTGAATCACTTTCAAATTATTTTTCAATCAAAATAATTGTCCTTGTAATTTTAGAAAAAGAAAAATGTGTAAAACATAAGTTACAAATTAATTTTAATTTTTTAAAACCTATTAATCCAAAATCATCAAAACCGTGCAATTACATTGCACTTTCAATTAAAATTAATTTTAATAGACACAACCTGGCTCTAATACCACTGTTGGGTTTTAAAAAATGAATCACATTCATAAATGCAGCTTAAAAATAAAATTTTCAATACCCGAAACAAAATATCATACTTGTGCCATTAAAACTAGTTTATATAAACATAGAGGTTAGAAATTATACCTTGTAATTCCTTATTTGTTATTCAAATCTTCACCTTGCTGGGTTGTAGCAAACCACAAAAATCCATACTAGAATGTCTCTAATGATAATATATGCTAAAAATGAAGAAGAAACTATCAAAAGAAATAGTTTGAACAAATTCAAAATGCTAGCTTTGAAAGTGTTCTTGATAGAATTTTATTATCTTAAAAATATTTTTTATAAAAAAAAATATTTTTATGTATATTTTCTGCTATTTTTTTCTTTTCTATTTGAATCAAATTCAAAGAAAAGATCAAAAGTCAAAAATGGAGAAAAAGGAAACTTGAATAAATAGTAAGAATTTGCTTAATGGCCATAATTGGCCTAATTAAGGCCAAATTTACCCGTTGGCCAATGAGAGGTAGCGGTTTGACGACGAACCTTTCCATAGACAATTTTCATGCAATTATTCCTTTCACCATTCTATATCCCACTTGATTGAGTGTATGGACATGTGTCAACTCCCATTGGACTGACTACGTCATGTCTAGTCCAAGTAATGTTAGTTCTTGTCCTTGAGACTTATTACTCCATTAGATATATTATTGAAGACTATCTTTATGTCATTTCCACTCCGAGCACAGATTCCCGAGTAATGACCATGACAATAGCCATGGTTATACACTCATTCTATCAAGAGTGGTGAATCCTTTGTTGGTTACCCAATTACCTTCAAATACCTCAAGTTGTATCTAATCACTACCTTATGAGCAACCTCCTTGAGGCAATAAGGAATAGTGTCAGAATATAGAATTAGTATCCAAGATATCCTTGACTACCTCAAGTCTAAGGGTATTTGCACCATTGCTATGATGAGACTATAATTGACATTTGAATAGATTATCCATATGATTGTGTCATAGTTAGCCATCAAATGTACTTAGCTACACTAAGCAAACATCCACATGTTAACTCTAAACTTCTCATGTTTACAGATTATGAGATCTACTACTCAATCCAATCAAGGAGTGTAACATGTGCTAGTCTATCCGGATTAACAATGTCTTGTCTCATTAATCTTATGAGTAGGAATAATTTTGATACTAACATAATTACACATGATAAGAATCTTAATATCATTATCTCATCATGATTTTTTCATGCTATGTTATGTATCAAGGACTCCATTAATTGATTTAAGATCACTATCAATTCATATATCAAATGAACATCAAATTAATGAAAAAGTCTTTTATTAATCAAATAAATTTGTACAATAAGTGCTAAAGGTGATTGCCTTTAGAGCACTCCTTTAACAATATTCTCTTATCTATGAGCATACATATATATATCGTATGTACCTTTGTCATATGATTATTTAGCACAAGTGCATTATTATTATTTTTTCACACATATATACATGATATTGCATATATAAACCTCCTTTACACACCTCATGTCACTCCCTTACACTTGTACTATATTATATTAGTTTGATTAACACACATCAACAATTATAAATTATATAAAAATATTATGTCATTGTTAAGTTGTTTATGCCATAACACCTAGGAACCAATAATCAAGATAACAAAGTTAGTAATTCAGGCATAATAAAATTGCCACCCAAGTATAGTGGTGTGCTCATACAATTTCCATTACTAGCATAATATAAGTATGTCATCACTGATATAATATATGAGTGTCATCACCGACATAATATGTGTGTGTCATCACCAGCATAAATATGACCCCTGATTAGCATATCAAACTATCCAAAACTCTAGTTCTAGACTAAGTATTCTAAGGCTTACATTTGTCATTATAAAATTCGTAACTCTTTTACTTCAAATATTTCATGGGTCTCATAATTCAATTAATCACATAATTACTCAATAAAGATATCATTTGCTTAATATAACAAGGTCCAATGTAATTTACACATTAAATTACTCAATTTATATTTTGCATTACTTTTGGTAGATTCCATGCTTTATTTTGGATCTAAATTTTGGGTTTGTTACTCTCTGAATTAAATATAATAGTCTTTTAAAGAATTATAGATCTAGATCTTATATTTAATAGTCAATTTGAATCACTTAAGTTTGAGTTTTATACCAAAAATTATGATCATTTGATCACTTGCTGGTCTCTAACAATTTTGCCCAGAATTTTCTAAATAGTATTATGGTCCAATGTTTATGCCCAATTTAGCATAGTTAAGATCCGAATTAAGTTTTATGTTCTTCAAGAAAGTCTTATATCTATGTATTATCTTTAAAACCTAGCAAATAACACATTAATTTGAGTTCCAGAGCTTAACTTATAGAAATATATGTATGGACTATTCCATAATTCCAACAAGGAACACACAATTAACATAACTCAATTTTTACCAAATATTATCCTAAGTCTAGCAAACATGCATCCACAAAATTATAACATAAAATACTACTAATTTACAATTATGTACATGCTAAATACTCAAATAATACAATTTAATGATAAAAATATAGGCTATTGCCTTAAGTTATGCACATATTTTTTTTCTTTTCTTTCTCTTTGGTCTTTTATATCTCATTCTCTTTTCTCATATATTTTCTCTCTTCTTGATTACCTAAAATATACAAGAAACTCATCAAATATCTTTCTTCCATCATATATCTCTAACCCTTATTTTCTCTCTCTACAACCCCTAAAATCTCTATCTTCAAGACTAAGCTCCAAATGAGCTTAAAAACCACATATTCCTTTAGAGAAACTTAAAGAGAAGATGAAAAACACTTTACCTCAACCTTTTTCCTTCTATCACTGAAACTTTGAGGATTTTTCTCCCCCAATTTAGTTATTTTTCTTCCTTTATTTTTGCTCCCTTAAGCTTCCTTAAGCTCTTTTATGCATGAAAATAGCTTTTCTCACTTTCTCTCACTAAAAAAAAGCTTTAGCTATGGAGGAATGATGGGGGACATGGGGCTGGTTCATGAACATAAAATTTTAGACTAAAAGAGATAAGGAAGGAAGGAAGGAAGGAAGAAGGAAAAAGAAGAAGAAAGAAAGAAAGAAAGAATAAAAAGACAAAAATTAAAAATGGATATTTTCACTATCTTGTTTCACGATCAAAAAACCGTGAAAACAGGGTGTCACAACTGTGAAAATATACTTTACACCCATGAATGATGTGTGTATTAGAGATTGAAGCTTTCACTTATTGGTTCATGGGTAAGGTACCTTTGATAGACACCTTTCACTGTCATAGGTGTGTATTCACGCCAGTGAAGCACAAGGTAAGCTGATATGCAGTTTTGATTTTTGATGCTATGTGATGGAATTTTGTAATCACATGTCATGAGATGTATGCAAACTTGATTAATCACATATAAACGATATTTATAAGGAAATGTGCCTAAAGTAAATGTTTGATCACAAGTAATATATTTATAATCACTAATATGATAATGGAATTAAAAGATAAAGGTAATGACTTAAATGTCTAGTTCACTAATCTTAGACTTGACATAAGATAGATATACAATTAGGGGGTTATGGTACCGTATGATATATTGATATTGATATAAGGACAAAGTGGCTTAAGCTAGGGTTATGAGTGCCATTGATTATGGTTTTGCTAGAATTATTTATTTCTCGGTCAATATGGCTTAAGGTCGGGTTATGAGCACTTTTAACTAGATGAGTTGATACAGATAGTGAGCAGGTTAGCTTAAGCTTGAGTTATGAGCATTCTTGTTTCATAACCTGCATCCAGATATTTAGGAATAGAGTTTTTGATGAAAGCATAAATGGAACTTATGGTTTGTATTATATGAGTCTTGGGCAGGGATAGGAAAATAATAAAGACAGGGTAAGTTTTGGGTGGAAAGTTAAAATGGAAATTTATGAATTGTTTTATATATGATACGAATATATTTTTTGTGTCTATGGTATAAGTAGGCATGTTTATATGATAATTGAGGTATGTAATTTATGCAATGTGTGACATGGATATGACATGATATTGGTATAACATGTCATATTAGTATGTAAAAGTTTTATGCACATATGTACCACTAAGCATTAGGTTGCTTAGCGTGTGGGTCTCTTGCACGCATGTTTAGAGCTAGTAATAGGAGTTGACTTGCAGAGTAGCAAGCTCAATCATAGATCAGACAGAGCATACCCAATATCAGGTTGGTTTTCATACGACATATTTTAATATTCTTTTTGTACATGTCATGGGAGTTTGAGGTTGTTGTACTTATCATCATTTTAAGAACATATAATTTCATTTTATGATGTATTTTGTAACTCAAAGCTAGTGTAAGTCCAAAATGGATTTATTTTATTATATCATTTGGTTGGATCGAGCTTTTATATTCATGTTGTCTTTTAATTTAAAATTATATATTTATGCTTAATTAGGCTTTTAAACATGAAAAATTTTAATTTAATTAGTTTTCCAAAAAAAGGCTCTGTAACATTCTCTGCTATAGTTACGAGGGTTTTTTTTTTGCTACATCAGAGGGCGTTACAATCGAAGTAAAAGTATGAGTACATAGTTTCTTCAAAAACATGTTTCTGATGTGAAGAAGGTTATGTTATTGAATTTTGAATGATTACTCCACCCACGTGGAAGTTTTCTTAATCGAGTTCCATAATGATTATAAGCCAAAAGATTTATGTTGACCATAAGAAGTGGAAATTCCAAAACATATGACAAGAAAGGTATGACAATGTAAACATAAAAGCCAAAGCTTATTAGGTTTAGTATGTGTGCTGCAGACATTATGGATGATGAGGCATATGAATACCATAACTTTGAAAAATGATTAAATGATTACATTCAAATTTAGGTTATGTATCATAGATCGAGCAATAGAGACAGATATTCAGAAACCCCAGTTAGTGCAGCACTTACCTTAGACAGGAGAGAGAGTTCGAGCAATTAGTGAATAATATTAAGGATCGGGGAATACATACATGATAGTTGATATTCCTCATCGTCTAACTTCGATTTATATATAGTGATAGACCTTGGGTCTACACATTTGTTGTAACACCCCCCTCACCCCAACAACACGTGCTTAGATAAGGGAGTGTTATGTTAACTTCATCAGTTAAAATATCATTTCATATATATATATATAAATGAAAGTATCTCATATTTTTTTATTTTTTTATTATTTATTTTCTTTGTAATGTAAAAGAAATCATAATAAGGGAACAAAGTATATTTTAATACAATAAGTACTATTTACAAAACACTTATGTTTATTCAAAACATAAAGTTGACTACAATACTATAAAAGAATTTTGAATCAAAAGTACAAAAAGTTGTGTAACCCACGATATTAGAAGTGAGTTGCTTTATTGGGTCAAATCACCGTTAGCTTTATCTACTATCTTCGGCTTATTCTTCCCTAAATCCATATGAGAGAAACTCTCACGCTAAGCTCTAGACTCAGTAGTGCATATAAATAAGGCAATACATTATATCATGCAATGTGCAATTATTTCCAAGCCAATTTTATACATATATATAAGTCACAAACTCAATTTTACTAATACATTCTTATTTCATATTCATACCTATATAAACAAATATTTCACATGTATAATTTTTCATCTCATGTCATCACTTGTATTTTGATTATACTAATTTAGTTAACATACCAAATTAATTATAAAAAATTATCCTATATTAAATTCTCATACCATTTTGAACATATTTATGCCCATAACACCTAGGACCCAATAATCATGATAACGGAATTGGTCATCCAAACATAATAAAATAGCCATCTGGGCATAATGGTATGCATATACAAGTACCATCACCAGCATTAATATAAGTGTCATCACTAGAACTAATATATGTATCATCGCCGGTATTAATATGAGTATCATCACCAGTATTAATATATATGTCGTCACCGGTATTAATATGAGTATCATCACCAGTATTAATATATATGTCGTCACCGGTATTAATATGAGTATCATCACTGGCATTAATAGATCTATGATTGGCATGCCAAACTATCCAATACTCTAGTTCTAAACTAGGTGTTTAAGGGCTTAATACATGTTATCATCAAATTCTCATTTTTCTTTGTGTATTTCATTCATCATATACTCTTCCTCTTCATAAATTTTATAATTCTTTAATTCACACATTTAATGGGTTTAATGGTTAATCCAATACATAATTACTAAAAACAAATATAATTTTCATAATATAATAAGATCCACGTTATTTTACATATTAACCTATTCAATTCTTATTCTGCCCTATTACTAGTAGATTTTATATTCTATTTTTATCTCATTTTTTTCCTATTACAGTCCGAATTTAATTAAATTATCTTCTTAAAAATTATTTCCATGGATTTTATATTTAATATGAAATTTGAATTACATAATTTCGAGTTCTATAGCAAAAGATATTATCAATTGAATACTGATTAGTCATTAAAATTGTTGTCCAGAATTTTGTAGATAGTTTTCTAGTCTAACATTTGTGCCAAAATTAAGCATAGTTATGTTAAAAATCACATTTTGTTTTCCTCATAAAAATTTTAGTCCTATGTCTTAAATTTCAAATCTAATAAAGAAAACATCAATCAGAAATTCATAACTTAAGTTATAACAATTTATATACTGATTGCTCCATAGAATCCAGCAAAGGACACACACAATCATCTAATTAAATTTTTACCAAAATTAATCCTAAGTCTAGCAAACATGCATCCTAAAAATTATATCATAAAATACTACTAATTTACAAGCATTTATATGCCAAATGATCAAATCATGTAACTTGATGATATAATATAGGCTATTGCCTTATGTTATGCATTTACGTAAAACTTTGCTTTCTTTCTCTTCACTTTTATTTCTCTTTTCCTTTGCTACTTTGAGTTTGTTCTTTGTCAATTTGAGCTCCTAAACATATAAGAAACATCATCAATAACCTTCTTTTTTTTTTTTTAATCAACCCTCTCTAAACCCTAAACTCTCTCTTTTCCAATTCAAGCTCTAAATGAGCTCAAAACTATATTTTTCTTTAATGAAAAATGAAGAGGAGAAGAAAAACACTTTACCTCATGATTTTTCCTTCCATGACCAGAACTTTGGGGGTTTCTTTTCTCCTATTTTCTTGCTTATTTCTCTTTCTTTTTACTCTCTCTATATTCCTCTTGATCAAATATGCATGAAAATTCACTTTTCCATGCCTTTCTCACACACACTCTCTCTCAAGAACCAAACTTTGGCTATGGAGAATGGGGGAAGAACATGGGATACAAACTAAGTGAAGAAAATTCTAGATTAAGGGTGATAAGGAAGCAAGAGTAGGAAAATGACAAAAAATTTTAATGATGGTCTCATTTTTTCAATAAATATCTAGATATTTATGTTAATTAGATTTTTAATGTGTGAAACATGGTTTGGTCAAACATTACATGTATTTAATGTCCATAATCATTCATTTAATTAATAATTATCTCACTTGATCCTCCAATTTTTAATTAATTGTAAATTGATTCCAAAACTTTTTAAATTTTATATTTAGGTCCTTTACCTTAAACTAATATCTTTAAATACTTTAAACACTTTATTAAGTATTTTCCATAATTATTTTCCATTATTTTAAATTTTCTCCAATCAAAATCTGAATTTAGACTCTAGTCGGTCCGACGTGTCAGTTTCACGACACATGCGATTCGGGGCCTAAATTTATAGTTATGACATTTGTATATATATATATATATACCAATACACCAAGTCAGAAAAGGGTGATCATATAGAATTTAGAGTGTGACGATCAATTTATGAACCCTTCTAGAACACATGACCATGGATGATTAAGTGTATATAGGGATCATCTAACCGTGATGTGAGAAAAGATTTACCAGTTAGCATGGCTAGGTATTTGTTTCTATCATAAGATACCGTAATGAGAACAGATTGGTTCTTACAACATGAGATGATAATCTAGTACCATTCCAAGAAGATTAACTGTAGAATCTCCGAAACCAAAAGATGGAGCAATTTAGGGTGAAAGATCCCCTTAACAATTAGTTCTCATATCTACAATGAAGGCAGGAAATTTGGACCCCAAAAATGTAGATCAAATATAAAAAGTCATACCTATTGAAAATAAGATATTTTGATGCGTTCTAGATGCTCGGCCAGAGGTACCATAGACAAAGAAATAGAGTTCAATATGGATTTTATTCCAGGGGTAGTCTGATTTCTTTTATTGTTACAGGTGATTTCAACTAAATTGAAGGAGCCAGAAGTACAACTTAAAAAGCTGTTAGATTATGGTTCCATTAGAAACTCCATATTACACTCGAATTAGTTAGAGGTAACACATGCAGATGATATGTTATTTTTAATCAAAGGATAAAAGAGTGCTTTCATAATATCTCTATTGGTTAAACTATTTAGAAGAAGATCAAGATTGAAAAGGCTTGTCAGTCCAAGCCAGTGCTAATAGACATAAAGACATGCAATGGAAAGAGCAGTGACAGTGTTTACCAATAACTAAGGTCCATGAGATGAGCTATCTCACTTATGATTTGAAGATAATAGTTATTAAAATTACATTAAAGATATGGTGTCATCATATATATAAGAAGAAATACTACGAATATGTCAATCATAAGAATATGAAGTGTTAACCTCGCAAAGGAATCAAACTTAAGTAGAGAAGTTGGTTAAATCGGATTAAAGGTTATTGCTTAATAAAAAAATAGCTTAGAGGCATATGTGATGGCGGATACCTTTAGTAAAAAGACCCTATTGTGTCCAATCCACTTAGACCTAAAAGATTAAAGAAATGTAAGAACAAAAGGACAAGTCAATAGAAAGACTGAGTTAATCCCTAATGGACAGAGACTTGAGTATACTGTTAAAACATATGGAAATTTTTATTATAAAAGTAAATTGTATGCGCTACATATAGAGGAAATGGAAACAAAATATTTTAAAGAAGGCCAAAACATTGGTACTCAACACATTCTAAGATTAATAAGATATGTTAAACTCTAAGGGTTGTTCTCATAATTTTGATGATCATAAATAATTGAGCAATAAGTAATTTAATCATACTTTGTATTTTAAGTGATTAAACAAGAAAACATTAATTGGATCATCAAAGCCAAAGTAATCAAGTCAACTAAAGTTAATATTTGCAAAAAGGAAGTTGTTCACGCCTAGGAAGCTCAATGTCACTCTATGAAGAGGTTGAAGTGCCAAAGAATTCAAAATTTCAATGTAAAAAAAATAGTCAAGACATTGTTCACAACTGTGACTAGTATGTCACACTCATGGAGGTCAAATGCAAAAAGTTCAAATGGTTAGAATCATTCATAGCTTGTTTCACTGCTTCATTCACGGTTTGGAGAAAACTATTCACCCCCATAACATACTATTCATGCCCGTGAATATCAAGTTGCAAAATTTTGAATTTTGAAAAGCAAGTAATTCATGCCCTTGAAGGACCATGTCACCCCTATGAAGATGTAGAAATATGACCGTTGCAACACATTTCAAGGTGGTTGAATGGCTAGTTTTTGAATTAACATATCCCTAAAGGCTATATTTTGAATGAATTCTATAAATAGCTCATTTTCCTCAAGGAAGGTCATCAATTAGGGGCAACAAGAAATTCATTACATTGAGAAATTCTTTAGAAATCATCTTTGAGAGTTTATGCATTAATTCTTTGTAATATTTCATCTCATTCTCATTTTGATTTTGTAAAAATCAAGTGGTCCTAAGTTTGAGTGTTTTATTCTATCAAGTAATTATTCAAAAGTGTATTTGAGTGAGCTGAGTTGAGATTAAAATACTTATAAAGGTTTTTGTATGAGCCCTAAAATATGAAAGAATTGGTTTTTGTGTTAGCCAGTTAAAACACATAGGAATTTGAGTTTGGTGTGTTCCAAGAGTGAAACACCTAGTTTGGAGTGAGCTAGCAAAACTTAGTGTATCTCGTTGAGTGAGATAATGAAAATATCCAATTGTGATTAGGGAGAGGAATAGGATTTGTTAACACTCGAACCTTTATAAATCGTGTGTCCAATCTCTCTTTCTTTATTTCTTTTATATTTTATTCATTTTTCTTTGTTAGAAAATTTTAATTGTCCACCAATACAAAAAGAATGGACACCGCTAATCAAGAAAGGAGCATATGGTGAAAAAGAACTCATCCCAAGAGAAGCCACAAAAAAAAAAAAAGCAAATGGCAAAAATAAAATAGCAATGACTATTCTTGCAAGCTCTATGTCTATTGAAGAGTGTAGTAATATTCAACATTGTCTCACCGCGTATAACATGTGGAAGATGTTATCACGAAGGAACCAAATAACTAAAATCTAAGAAAATCTAACTTTTACATAAGAGTTTGAACTTTTCAAAATGAAACCTAATGAGTCATCACCGATATGATAAATTGTCTTCTAGTCATCATTAATGGCATGAGGAAGCTTGGAAAGCATATGAACTTAGAAAAAGTCAACAATAAGATCTTGAAAAGCCTTCCACTTAGATACTACAGTTCGAGAGTCGTTGGTATAGAAGAAACCAATAAAGATATGAGCACCATGCCTACTGATGTACTTATTGGCAAGCTTCTAACACATGAGATGGCTATCAAAAGAAATTGCAAACTTGAATCAGAACCAAAAAATAGAAAAACTATTGTACTCAAAATCTCAACCTCTCAATAAGTAACTCAAAATGATAAAGAGAATAGTGAAAATGAAAATGAGGATATTGTCATATTCTTAAGAAAAATAAAAAAAATAAAAGGAATAATAGAAAAGAAGTTTGGCAACTCTCAAAACTATAAGCAGAGAGTTTCAAAACACTTTTCAAATAACTCATCACAAAATAACAAAGATGAGGTAAAGCGTTATGAATGGGGAAAGAAATGACACATCACTCAAGAAGCAAAGAAAAGGTCCTGCAAGAAAGATGGAGACAAAGGTCATAAAGTCATATGGGATGATGATAGTTCCTCAAGTGAAAATGAGAAAAACAAAAAAGAGGTAGTCAGTCTATGCTTCATGGCTTTAAAGGATCACTTCACAAACGAGGTAAGTTTTTGCTTTCACTTTTGTAATGATATTGATAATATTGATGATGATGATAATAATAATGAGCGTAACATTATAAAAATTTTGAACCTAGAATTAGAAAAATATAAAAATAAAATTAAAATTCATAAGAATGATAATTCTAAGTTAAAAATGGATTTATAAGTTTTAGAAAAAGAAACTTTTGAACTTAAAACCTCTTATGATACTCTTAAAAAATCATTAAATGAATTTTCTTCGAAACTCTTAACTAAGACCTTACTTAAAAAAAATAATATTTTGAAAAATAAAGTTGACGAACTTATAAATTATATCTCAAAATTTCACAAAAAGGAAGGAAAACTTAGATACTCTTATTATTTCACAAACACCTCTTTAGTAAGACATGAATTAGGTTTTAATGAAGTATCAACATCATCTGCACTTAGTACAATATTTGTTAAATATAATACACCTCAAACCTCTTCTATTGGGTAATGGCTTCAAAAGCTAAACATAAGGCACATACACAACCCTATATTCAAAGAAATAATATTGGAAGGTCATATGGCTCAAGAGGTAGACCTCAAAAAGTCAATCACGCTTTTATATATAAAAGGAATGTACCTAGGAACTCACAAACTACACATATGTTCTTGTGTACAACATGCACCCTTAAAAGTAGTAAGGCCTAAATCTCGTGCATGTGGAGAGAACTTTTAAAACTAAACTATGTCATTATTGCATGGAATATGAGCATATTAATTTGTATTTTCCAATAAGGAACATTGGAAACCTTCCAAATCTAACCCCTAACCCAAGTGCGATTGGATACCTAAAAATAAAACATAATTTGTATTCTTGCAAGTGTGTCTGAAATTCACAATTAAGGAAAATACATGGCTTGTTGATAGTGGATGCTTAAGACATATAACTGGAAATAAAAGCCTATGCATCCAAATCAAACAAATTAATGGTAATAAGGTTACCTTTGAAAATAATGCTCAGGATAAGGTAATTGGTATAGGTTCCATTCGCTTAAGTAGTGTTTCTTTAATTATGGATACATTGTTTGTTGATGGTTTAAAGCATAATCTAAAAAATGTTAGTCAATTATATGATAAGAAAAACCATATGACCTTTAATTATAACGGATGTCTCATAACCACCATTAATGGCTAAGAGATATTCAAAGTAGACAGAGATAATAATGATTACATAATTAATTTACTCAAGTTAACTAACCTTCCCTCTAAATGTCTTATATCTATTAGCAATGAATTTTGGCTATAAGATAGAAGGCTTGGACATGCAAGCATTGAATTAATTCAAAACCTTAGTAGAAACAAGCTAGTAGATGGATTACCAAAAGATAGATTCAAAGATAGAACATGTGAACCATATCAAAAAGGAAAATAACATTTATAGCTTTTGCATATGGATTTGTTTGGACCTAAAAAAAATGCTAGTTTAGGAGGTAAATACTATACATTTGTAATTATTGATGATTACTCTAAGGTTTACATGTGTAATGTTCTTAGCTCAAAATACTTAAGCTTTTATTTCTTTCAAAAACTTTGCTAAAAAGGATATTGTATTTTAAATATTATAAGTGATTATGGTACAAAATTTTAAAATAAACTTTTTGAAAATTTTTATTTGAAAACCGGTATTTCACATGATTTTTCAACTCCTAGATTACCTAAGAAAAATAGAGTTATTGAAAGGAAAAATAGAACTTTAATTAAAATGGCTAGAATAATGATAAATGAATATAGTTTGTCAACTTATATTTGGGCAGAAGTCACTAATATTGCTTGTTATATTTGAATTGAGTTTTCAAAAGTCTTATTTTGGATAAAACTTCTATGAGCTTTGGAATGGGAGAAAACCCAAAATTTCATACCTTAGAGTATTTATGTGCAAATGCTTTATATTAAACACCTAGGACAACCTTAAAAATTTTTCCTTAAAATATGATGAAGATATATTTTTAGGATATTTTATATTTAGTAAGGCATATAGGATTTTCAATGAAAGAATATTAGTTGTAGAGAAATCAATGCATGTAGAAAAGAGTAAACTTGATCTTGGGAAAGGTAGTTTTCTTGATGATATTACATGTGAAATGGAAAAACTCAATCTTAATCATGAGAAAATTAGTGAAACTTTTAAGAAAGAAGAACATAATGATCAAGAAAATAACAAGAATCTACACAAACCCATAAGCTTTCAAGGGAATGAAAATTTGTAAGAAACTATCCAATGATGCAAATCATTGGTGATTCCATCAATGGAGTAAGTACTCATTGTAAATTACTAAATTCTAATCTTGCATTTGTTTCTCAAATCGAGTTAAGGAATATTAATGAGGCTTTTAATGATAAAAGTTGGGTGATTGATATGCAAGAAGAATTTAACCAATTTGAAACAAACAAAATTTGGACTTTAGTTCAAAGACCTAAAGATTACCTAGTTATAGGTAGTAAGTGGATCTTTAGAAATAAATTAGGTGAACAAGGACAAATAACTAGGAATAAAACCAAATTGATTACCAAAGGGTATAACCAATAGGAAAATATAGATTATGACAAAACATTTTGTCCAGTTCCAATATTAGAAACAATTAGAATTTTTTTAGCATATGCATGTTACATGAATTTTAAATTATTTCAAATGGGTTAAAATGCATTTTTAAATGGTTTTATTGAAGAAGCTTATGTTGAACAACCACCTAGTTTTGAAAATCGTGAATTTTCCAAATCTTATTTTTAAACTTACTAAAGCCTTATATGGTTTAAAACAAGCACCTAGAATTTGGTGTGAAAAGCTTAATGCATTTCTTTTAGAAACTTTTTTTTTTCAAAAGGCCATATAGATATGACTATTTTTATTAAAAAGAATAAACATGATATTTTAATTGTTCAAATTTATGTTGATGATATTATTTTTAAGGCTACTAATGAATTATTTTGTCAAGAGTTTACTAAGTGTATAACTAGAAAATTTGAAATGAGCATGACAGACGACCTTAAATTTTTTTCGGTCTTCAAATAAAGCAAAGCAAAGTAGAAATTTTCATCAACTAGTCCAAGTACACAAAAGAATTATTAAAGAAATTTAGAATGATAGAATGTAAGAATGTTAAAACTCCAATGAGCACATCCACTAAATTGGACAAGGATGAAAAGGGTAAGCCTATAAATGAAAGGCTCTATCGAGGTATGATAGGATCCGTTTTTATACCTTACTACTTCTAAACCCGATATCATGTATTGTATATGCTTATGTGCTAGGTTTCAGTCTAGTCCTAAAGAGTCACATCTAAATGCTATAAAAAGAATTTTAAAATATCTTCATGGTACAACGAATTTGGGTTTATGGTGTCCTAAAAATACTTCATTTCACATAATTAGTTTTTCTAATGTTGATTATGCTAACAATCTTTTAGATAGAAGAAACACATCTAGAATTTGTCACTTTATAGGTGAATGCTTAATTTCTTAGTTTAATAAGAAATAAGTTTTAATAGCCTTATCCACTACTAAAGCATAATATGTTATAGTTGGTTGTTGTTGTACTCAAGTTCTTTGGATAAAACAATAGCTCAAGGACTATGGTCATGTAGTTGATCACATTCCCATCAAATATGATAATGCAAGTACAATAAATCTTTTAAAAAATCTCATTCAGCATTATAGGAGTACACATATAGATATTAGACATCATTTCATTAGGGATCATATATAGAATGGTGATGTAGTGAGAATTCATTGAAACTAATAATTACTTGGAGAAATTTTCACCAAGCCTTTAAATGAAGAAAGATTTTGTTTTATAAAAAGAAAGCTTGGTATGCTTGATGAAAGCAATTTGTTTTGAAAAATATTTTAAGGCATATATTGCATTTCTCATGATTGATTGTTATATTTCTTATACATGCTTCCAATATACTGAATATGTCTTTTCTGAAACTTGAGTGAATAATTTTTGATGATAATATGTTTATGATATATTTTGAATGTTGTGAAAATGGTTATTGAATTCTAAATAATTTGTTTTAAAATAGGGCTTCACGCTTATGACTTATGAATCATGGTCGTGAAAGGATATAAATATAAAATGGAGCATTTAAGTGTCACGGTTTAGTACCCGTGACACAGGGAATTCATGCCCATGAATATCAAAGCGAAATAGTCAAATGCTCACGACTAGAGTTCACAGCTTGGCAACTCATGAACTGGATTTTCACACTCATGAACTTTTATTCATAACCGTGAAGAACACGATATAACCTTAAGAACTTGTAACGCCCATAATTAGGGCCTATAAGTTATATTCTTGGTTAGTGAGAGTTGGGGGTTAAGTGAAGTTTTGAAAGTTTGAGAGTTGTTGAAATCTGTTGTTTCATGCATGTGACAATGGGAGTCACGTCTATGAACATCAAGTTTTAGTTAGCATCTGCAATGAGGTTCTTCACGCCCATGAAGGAGTGGTTCACACCCGTGAAATATGAGTCACGGCTGTGAAGTCTGGGCATTAGGGCAGGTGAGGCAGCCATGTTTTCCTCTCTATTATCCCTTTAAATATGTTTCCCACTTTCTGTTAACTAACCAAACACGTTAGTTGAATCTTCTTCTTTCTCTAGAACCTTTCTTCCTCCATTGTTGAAGCTTGGAAAAACCTTGTTTCAATAGAGAAAGTGTGAGAGAAGAGTAAGAGAAAAAGCTTATGACCTTTAAGGGAAAAGCTCAATTTTTATGTTTTTGGATTTCGGTATGAGTTCTAAGACGATGTTTTCATCTTGCTAGGATTTGGTAAAGGAGTTGGGAGTCCATCTTAAGGGAGATGACAAGCTTAAAGAGCTCAAGCTTTAGCTAATCTCTATCCTAGGTGTAACGTTTGTACATAACCACATTCAAAGTTTATTTTGTGCATGTGTATGTTAGTATGACTTGAATGCATGTTTGGGTGTCTATTGGTTATTGAAAACTTATGATTTTGGGTTGAAATGCATATTGGGATATTGTTATGCTTCATTGAGTTTAAGATAGATTTTGATTTGTTTAAATCAAACTAGTGTGATGTTAGAAGTGGTAGATAACATGTGGGAGGTGTCAAATACATGTTAGAATGTTGATAGGGTGATTAACATTAGTTAATTATAAAACGATTGTATGAAAATAGTTATGCTCTATTTTAGTATGAAATATGGAAAATTTCCAAATTCACGGCCATGAACGGAGGAGGGTTCATAGGCATGAATGTCGTGAAAATGAATTTTATTGCTGAAGCAGACTTGTTCATGGGTAGTTTCACGATTGGGTTCACGGTGTGTTCATGCCCGTGAAGGGATGATCATGGCCATGAATGTCTACTGATTCACATGATGAATCACAGTTTGGTTCACAAGCAAACTACCCGTGAAGAGGTTCTTCACAGGTGTGAAATTGCTTAACTTGAGAAATTTGTATGCTTGCGTGTGAATCAAGATTGATTCATATTGAGGTGGAGTATCTCTGTTGTATGTTATAACATGGTATGATAATACATGTTATGATTGTGATTTATGAGAAATCATGGTTATGAATAATATGAAATATATATGGTACGTGTTGTGAAATTGTAAGCCCAATACTCTGACTAGGACTAGTGCTAGGATAGATGTCATGCCATTGAGGGGGAGATCGGTACCAAGTGACCTAGATTGGTCACGTTTGAGACACTTTAAAGGCCCAGCTGTAAGCAATGAGAACTTCCTCAGTTGGGTTATATACGAGATGTTTTGAAGGCTCGGGGTTAAACCATGTGGGCTTTCCTTGGTAGTTTACTCTCATTTTTCTCAAATAGGTGTTATGGGAATCTCAAACAGGTGTCCTGAGGGCTTTAGTGAGAGTTGTAGATTATCCGTATCCATTTTAGTCTAGTTATAAGTATAGCGGGCAACAGAATGGTAAGTAAATACTTCTAAGTGTGGTATACACTTGTATGCTTCTTATTGGTTGTTTGATATACCATATTTGATATGTGCATTATATATGAGATCTTTATAGTATGTCATATAATATGTGAGCCAGTGCATGTGCATATTTCAAGGTAAGTCGTTATTGTAGCTCGGTGAGTATATCATTCATATTATATGTATGACATGTGTGTGTGCGTTGAATGTTGCTATGTACCACTAAGCATTAGTTTTCTTAACGTATGAGTTTCCTATGCACAGGTTCAGAGCTTAGGAGTTGATTGCTAGAGGAGGATGCCCAATTATCAGAGTCAAGGATACACGAGTGGGGTGGGTGATACAACTATTGTCCTTTTGCTTTTGTTGAGCTTTGTTGGGTTGGGTAGTTATAGTTTTCATGCTTGTATTTCAGAGACATGTAGTTTTATAACTACTACTTTTGTATAAACATTGGGCATGTGACTACCCATTTGATATTATATTTAAATCTTTCATTTTGGTTAAGTTTTTTATGTTGTTTTATCTTTATTTAAGTTGTAACATCTACTGATTTAGGCCCCAATTGTGCATGGCCGTAGTGGAATGCGCTGGTTCAACCAGAATCTAAATTTGAACCCATAAAAAAATGACTAATAATAAGAGAAAATAATTTAGGGTATTATTATTTGGGAATTAAAAATATTAGTGTTAGAATTAGAAAAAATATAAAATTTTCTATGGACAAAATTGGTATTATGGCAATTGTTTGGGGAAAAAGTGTGAATATGGAGGAAGATGTGGCAAATAAGGAATTTCTCAAAGTTTAAATATTAATCAAGATTAATTAAGTTATTAACCAATGAGAATTAGGATTAATTTTAATTAGTAGGACCCGCTCCTTAATCAAAGTATAAAAGTCAAAAATGGGAGGAATTCTCCATTCTTCCACCAAAATATCTAATTTACTTTCTTCTTCCTCTCTCCCACCTTTGGCCATCCACCTCCCCTCCCAAAAACCTCCATTTTTCTTCCTTTTTCCAGCATGCTAAGAATGGGGAAAATGAGTTTTGAGAGAGAAGATTCAATAAATTAAAGAGTTCTTGCCATAAAGAAAGCTAAGGAGCAAGAAAGTAGGAAGAAAGAAGAAGAGAAAGGGAGAAGAGTTGGGGAAGATTCGACTAGCCCTATAACTCCATTAAGGTGAGTTTATTTTTCTTAAATTTAACATTTTTCCTTCCATTTGAGACCTATAATGATTATTGATGCAATTAGAATTGGAATTGGTAGATTAGAGTTATGTGACAAGAATTGACATAAGATTTTGAAGTTGGAAACAATTTGGGAGAAAGTGAAATTAAACCATCAATTAATGTTAGTTGATGTTAATTAGTAGTTTTATGACTTTCAAATTAAAGAAAGGTGACTTTAATTGAGGAATGAGTGGCTGCCATAGTTAAAGTAATTTGGAGGAAATTGAAATTAACATAAAAGCACCACAATTGGTGATAGATAAAGTGTAAATTGAGTGTTGATTTGAAGAAAATAAATTGGGAACTATGATAATATTTTTGGTCAGCCATGACATATGAAGAAGGAAGTTTAACTTGTGTACATTTTGGCTAAATTAAAGCATAAAATATATTAGGAGCATTAGAATTTTATGTAGGCATAAAAAGCTTTGAAAATGAATATTAGGATTGAGATGTGGTATGGTTGTATAGAAAAATCAAATGAACCAATAAAAGGCCCTCAAGAGGGTGACAAAGGCAAGGAGAAAGATAACTAGTAATGGGAGGAAAATAAGGATAAAAGGAAGATCCAAAGCTGATTAGGTATGCATTTCATTGATAAAAATCTTACATGTGATTTAATGGTATGAAATTATGTTTTAATGTGTGTGATATGAATGTAGTTTGTCATAATATGGCTAAGTGTTGGTTTTAAATGTTTTATATGTTACTGAGACCAAATGGTGTGAAATCATTAAGATATGTGATTGTAATTGTGATCTAAAAACTTTGACATAAAAATGAATGCATATGATAAATGTAAGTAGTATATAGAGTGATGTCAATTGATGACCCTACTGTAAGAATTCTGGAACAGTCTTGACTATTTTGATTATAAATTGAGTTCTGGAATTCTGTTTTGTATATTCTTTATTGGAACTGAAAATAAGACATAGTGTTTTAATTTTTATTTAGACTATAAAATCTAAATATGTCTGAATGTTTTCAGAAAAAGACATAAATTTCAAACCTAAAATCTGTCTAGAAAATTCTGGGCAGAAATTGTAGTGATGATCTAGTGTTCATTTGGCCATAATGTTTGATAGAAAATTGGAATTTGAGTGATTTTTGATGCATCTAAAATCTGAGACAATAAGC
This sequence comes from Triadica sebifera, assembly GCA_023653625.1. Classification (NCBI taxonomy): domain Eukaryota; kingdom Viridiplantae; phylum Streptophyta; class Magnoliopsida; order Malpighiales; family Euphorbiaceae; genus Triadica; species Triadica sebifera. Next base: position 33,686,892 of record CM042896.1, read on the forward strand.
TTCAAATTATTAAAAGACCACAACTTCAAATTCGAATTATAAATGGGCTAAAAATGAAGTACAAAATCCGGACTGAAATCTGTCATAGATAAAAACTTGAAATATTGGGTTGTTGCATGTGGTGTGATAAGTATATGTAATAATTAATGTTAATTTTTATTTTAATGGTAATTATAAATATTTAATAAATTATTTATGTATGATATTATAGTGCAATAATAATGGGAACAAAGAACAACAATAAATAAGCTTATTTGTGACAATTTAGTAAAGTTATCAATTTTTGAAAATAATGTGAATTAATATAAAAATAGTTAAACCCTATAACAACTAATCTGGAACTAGAATAGAGAATAGTTTGACATGTCAATCAGGGGATTTAAAGCACTTGGTGCCAAATATAAAAGCCAAAAATGACAAATTTATAAATGTGTTCGGCACCAAATTATTAAGCCGGTAATGACAATATTATGAAAGCCAGTAATAACATTATTATAAAGCGTTCGACACAATATTATGAAAGCCGGTAATGACAATCTCGTTATTCCTATTAGTTAGTTCGATTATAGGTATTATGGGCACAAGAAAAAAATGAGAAATAATAATAATATTAAAGTATGTCATTCTGATAATGTTATATTAATTAAAATTGTTAAATATTACATGTTTAATGAAATTTGTATGATTGTATAGAATTCTTTATTTTATGCTTTATTTGTTAAATATATAAATGACATGCAAGAAAATATATGTATATAAAATTTTTATCATTGAAGCACCATTAAGCTAGTAGCTTAGCGGGGGTAGTTTCCTCTCATGCAGATTTTAGAAAGATAGCCATAGATAGTAGAATTGTCAAAAGAAGAATGGTATTCGGAAGAAAGCAGTTAAAAGTTTTGGATTTATTTTTGGTATATTTTATCAAAAACTTTGTAAATTATATTATAGCTTTATTACATATAGTGTGTATTATAGATGTAAATTATAATGTAAGAGACATAGTTTAAATGTAAATTAATATATTTTATAAATAAATAAAATTTTGAATATTTGCATTTGTAATAATTTTATTTTGGGTATCTACAATATTTTCGGAAAAAAAATTATATTTCATTTCATTAATTTTATAAAACAGTTAGACGGGTAATACTCACTTACCTTGCTGAACGAAAGTGGGGTAAGGGGGTGTTACATAAGTCATCATGGCTATGGTGCATGAAAGTTTTAAAATATATCGATTAACTCATGTGCATCATAGTATCATTTGGTATAATTGGATTTATTTTTAATTATATCGAAGGGTGTTACAAAACTACATCTTCTTCCTTACTTTCCCTTTCTCTCATCTCATCGACCGCCATTCTCGCTCGCCATATTAATCTATTTCCACCATTTTATCATTGTTTCTCTCCATTTTTGAGTTATTTTTCATATTTTTTTAATCATTTAATCAAGTTTTTTGCCAGTTTTGAGAGATTTTTTCATGTTTTAAGCAAGAAAACAAAAACCTTTTTACAATTACTATTCATCACAGACATATCTCTTTTTCACTTTGTTTTTCAATTGTTTGCGTTAATATTCATCATTGCTTAAAAAGCAAGACCCTCACAAGGTAGATGCACCAAAACCACTGCTAGTAGACTCGTATCTAATCTTATGTTGACTTCTCTACCCCCAAGTGTTATTTGAAGGTATAATTTTCTGAAAACATGCCCTTTTTCAAGTTCTAGAGCTTTTGATTGTGAATGTGTTAGGTCTGTTGGGATTGAGACTAATGTTAAGATACGACTGACAAATCTAGGTTTGCTAGAATTTTTGGACATTTTTAGGCCTACATTTAGGGAAATTACTTTTGAGCTTCTAAGTACCATGTATGTAGATAACTTTGCGAAAGTGTATTTTCAGTTCATGCTAAGACACATGAGATAACTACTGAGGAATTTGGTAGAATTTTTAAATTGTCTAGTGAAGGTATAATGAATGAAATATATGTTGTAGATTTTAGTACTATTGATGCTTAGAGTCATAATGGCAGAGACTCAACTTGGGATGTCAGATTAACCAAGAGCACACATCTAGCCTCTCTTGCATTGAAATATATACATAGATTTCTTACCTATAATATTTTTGCTCAGGGTGATAATAATGGGGCTATCTATAAGACTGTGCCATTATTCTTTAACTATGCAAAGAGAGAATAGCCCATTGCCATGAATCGATGGTTTGTGAACCATTTGCTATTTATAGCTACTACACCCACTAGAGATATCTTGATAGGTAGCTATATGACTCACATTACTGTAGAGCTTAGGCTACTTCATTTGGATTATCATTCTTATGTTGTTATGCCTATATCACCTAAGGATAAGCTAGATGTAGAGTCTTTTATTAATATGGGGGTAATGGCTAGGATATCTATCACAAAGAAACCTTATATAGGTTTAAGGATCCCTAAGATGAGATTATCTAGGAAGATGACGATTTTGATGCCTTTAAGGTACGGATACAGGGTAAGGGTCAACGTAAGAGACATAAAGTTGTGTCTTCAGATACCCCAGTTGGTGAGTCTTCCTCCACCTTTCCTGATATTGTGCAACATATCATTGCATAGATGGATATGTTTTGATCAACGTTTCCTGATATTTTCATCAACATTTTGATCTTGTTCAGCAGCAGCTTGGAGACTTCAGGGAGCTTTTTGATGCTCGTATCTCTGCAGTTGAGTCCAAGATTACTAGTCTTTATCTTCATCAAACTTAGGACCACCTGTGACCATTTAGATTTACTTTATCTTTTATTTATCCTTCTTTATGTTTTTTAAACTTTTGGATATCATTTTCAAACTTTGGATTGTATTTAAATGTCTAAAAACTTTTATGCTTGCGATAACTTCTTTTGGACATTTTTTTTCTCCTCTTTGATATTTATTCCTTTTTTATAGTGATAAAGGGGGAGAAAATGTTTAATATGTGTCTGTGATTTTTATTTGAACTTAATTTATTTTTATTTGTGCTTGTGATGCTAAATATTTGGTATATGAAAGTTATATGAGACAATTTGAATCTTGCATGTGCTAATAAGCACAAGATAATAATTTGAATAATATTAGGCAAATATTAATTGACATAAATATATTAATTCTTTTGGCTTGATAGTTTGTGGCATGCTTTGGATATTTACAATTATATTTTTTAAACATCATTTGAAGGGGAGATATTTATTCTTCTAAAGCCACATATTGTATAATTATTTGTCACTGTAAAAAAGGGAGAGATATAAAGATTCAGAAGGGAGGATATAAAGTATGATCATATTTGGCATTCAAAGAAACAATAAGAGCTTATTATCCTTAGTTAGTACAGACTGACTAATCAAATAAGAATTTTGAGGATGATGTTTCTTAAAGAATGGTGAATTGTAACATCCTTAACTTATATCACATTGTGAAAGAGCAAATATATCTTTTTTTTTGTGTATTTTCTTAGAATGGGGGAATACCATGTTTTATAAGTATAATTTGATTCTTTTTATGATGTATACAGTAGTATACATTGAGGATTTCATAGTGTATATGATAATATACATTGTGGATTTCATAAAGTACATATTGAGAATTTCATAGTGTATACAATTGTATACATTCAGGATTTCATATAGTATACAGTAGTATACATTGTGGATTACATAGTGTATACAATATTATACATTAAGGATTTCATAATGTATACGGTAGTATACATTGAGAATTTTATAAAGTATACATGAGTATACATTGAGGATTTCATAGAGTATACGATAGTGTACTTTTTTTTAGAAATAATTGTTTACTTGTTAAGAATCCTAAAGAAGGGATTCATATGAGGTATGTTGCCCAGATATTAAACCAATAAGGGGAGTTGAATTGGAGTTTCAAAAATTAAACTATAAGGTGTGGAAATAAAAGATTAATTTTAGGAGGGATAGAGAGAATTTGACATAAGAATTTTTATAGAGGTTCGGGTGTTAACAAACCCTACTTCTCTCCTCAATCGCAATTGGGAGTTTCACTAACACACTAAGTGTTACAAGCTCCCTCCCAACTATGGTGTTTCTCACAATGGCTCACACCTAACCCAGAAATCCTTTGTGTTTTAATGGCTCACACAATAACCAATTCCTTGTGTTTTACAGGCTCACACAAACAACATTCACTTTGTATTTTTATAGGATCACACAAATAACCTTCACTTTGTGTTTTTACAGGCTCACACAAACAACCTTTTAATTTGTGTTTTGGAGGCTCACACAACTAACCCTTACAAGTGTTCTACTCTTAACCCAGAAATATCCAAAGCTCACTTGAGTAAAGATTACAGAGATAACCACTTACAAATCTTAATTGCTCAATAAATGAAGAGCAAAAATATTTTCACAGAGAATAGATTTTTTTCTCAAAGTATGAATGTACAAATAGCTTGCAATAAGAATTAAATTCAAAGTATATGCTATTCTATTGTTATTTTCTTCATTCTCTTGTTCTTAATGCACAAATGACTTCCATTTATACTCCTATGGCTGAATATAGCCATTGGGGTGCATTAAATACGAAACTAGTCGTTGTACCAACCAAATAATCGCGCCTGACATTTTTCTCTTTCATTGTTCATGGGCGTGGCTATGTTTGTCACGTGAGTGACATTTCTTCCCAAGCCGTGACTGAAGTGGTGACCTTGGTTGTGAAGCTCTCTGGAATGTTTTGCATAAGGAGTCACGGTCGTGACATACTCATTCACAGGCGTGACCAACTTCCCAGCCGTGATCCAAGTGGTGACTTTGGTCGAGAAGCTCTCTGGATGAAAATGCATAAATCTTCATGGGGGTGACACATTTATTCACGGGGGTGACTGAAATGCCCACTTCACAGTTTGTTCTTCCTTCATGGTCGTGAACTTCAAATGTTAGTTTTAGTAACGGTTAGCTTCTTTCACGGGAGTGACTCATAGAGTCACAGCAGTGAACATGCTACTTCTTAAATTTTGTCCTTCAAAGATTATTCTTCTAATCTCCATTCTTTCTATTTTAATCCATGTCATGTATAATAGACTTAGAAAACAAGTATGTTAAATACAATATTGCTATTTTATTTGTTATCATAAAAATGACGGAAATACCCCTCAAGGTTTAACAATCTCCCTTTTTTTTATGGTGACAAATAATCTGGCAATATGTGATTTTGAGAAGTCTCCCCCTCAAAATATACTTAGGATAAAAAATTTATGATGTACAAGAATAGTAAATAATGATGTAGCATTGAAATAAACTTAACTAGATTTAAGTATCTGCAAGTTATATAAGAAGTATATCCAATATATACCGTAATTCCTTTTTAAGGCATGAAGTATATGTAAGGTATACTTAAGGTATATCATGTCATATTTATTTTTGCAACTTGCATGAAGGTATATGCAAAGTATACTTAAGGTATATCTTATGTATATAAAGCTCAATGTTTTAATCATATACTTTGCATATGAAATTTTGAATCAAGATTTCTAATCCCTTTTAATCTATTTCAAAGTCAATTCAATTTTAATATTTGATTCAAAAATCATTTACCTTAATATATATTGCTAGTTTCTCCTTAAATTGCTAGTTTGATACCATTTTCCCTATAATATATTGCTAGTTTTCTTCCCCTTTTGTCATCAATCAAAAAATGATAAGAAGGTAACAATGAGATAAGCAAAAGCAAATACATTAAGTAAAGGAAAACATACAAACAAAGGTAAATAATGTTCAGAAAGGAAATTTGAAAATTTCCTACACACCAACAAACATAAACAAAATACATAAGCAAAAGACAAACAAATTTATGCTACACTCTAGCCTAACTCCTAGCCGGACATCCTATCACGAAGCCTAGGGACTTCAGCCTCCAGGCTGTCCATCCGAGACTCCATGAAGTCTTTGAGGTTCTCCAACCTCTCATCCATCGAAGTCTGCAGCTGCTCAAAACGTGGTGCCAAAAAGTCAACCACCTGCTGCGCTAAGGTCAGTGTGGAAGCCGAGGACTGTCCGATGTCCTGCTCAGCTACTGGGGGTGCTTCCTCAACCCAAGCCCTCTTCTTCTGCTGGACTCCCTGGAGGCCTGCTTTAAAATCCTCTATGTCATTATCTTCCCAGATGATGTCCCCAGCAGTGTCAGTGAAGCGGTAGAAGATATCGTTCTGGAAAACGATTCTGACAGTAGCTCCCATCTTGATGAAGGACTAGAAATCTAAGCGATCTCGAGGATGTCCAGGGATGAGATTGAAGTGATGCGCATCCAACTTCAGATAATTAAGCTTCACTGCTATGTGGGTGATATATGCCCTAATCAAAATATCTCTAGTAGGCTTGGTGGCAATGGAGAAAAGATGGTTTGCAAACCATCTAGATAGTGCTACTGTGAGTCCTCTCCAAGCCATCTCAAATAGGAAGAGTTATGACTTCCTGATAGTCCCATTGCTTTCTCCCCTAGAAAATATGCTATAGGTCAGGAATCTATGCAAATAACTATGCACTGGGGCCACGAGATGAGTGCTCTTTGTCTTCTTGACATCCTAGCTACAATCATAGCCAAAATGTGTCCAGGCTAGAGGGGCAGAGAATTCTACCTCAGTGTCATTCAGGATGCCATCAGATGGTAGGCTGAACAATTCTCCAAATTCAGTGGCATTAAGGGTGTTGGGATTGTTGCAGAGTTGGAATTTCATCACTCAAGTAGGTGAAACCTGCAAGGTGCTGAGGAATTCCAGTGTTGGCTCCCTCAAGGTTGGCTAGTGAATTTCCATGAAATCTTTCAGATGACAGGCTTGTAGTTGCTCTGTCATAGTCGTCTCAAGCCCGAGACTTTGGACTGTCTGCCATTCGAAGGACCTAGATGACAGTAGAGGTCTCTTCTTCAAAGTTGCATACCGAGGATGGCATTGCTCTGGAATGCGGTTCATGAGGTAATCTGCATACCCCTTAGGAGCATGGGACTTCTTTCTCTTTCCCTTGGATGAAGCAGTCTCCATTTGATTTGAAGAATTCGGTTGGTGATGGAGTTGGAAAATTTTGACAGAAAATCCTTATGAAACCCTAAGAATGTTAGATTTCTGATGAAGATTCGAACTTTTGGTAGTATTTATAGGGAAAGTTTTAGTCTTGGGGCCGGAATCTTCAATGTCTCAATAAATGTGTGTAAATGAGAGTTGTTTTGGGAGTTGGAGAGTTGAAATGAAAAATATAACCGACTGTTCTTTTATATACTCGATACATTCACGGGCGTGAAGTAGGTGTTCACGGGCGTGAATGGTCATGTTCACGGTTTACTGAAGGAGTGTTCCACCCATGAATGAAAGCATGAATAGGTTCACGAGCGTGATAGTTGAATATCACGGGTGTGAATGATCATCCGTCACGGGGGTGAATAAATTGTCATGGGCGTGAAATGTTGAATTTCACTACTTATGCCGTGAAGCAAGCCGTGACTTAAGGCGTGAAAGCTTCTATGAGTTTTGGGGTGTAATGGTTCACGGGAGTGAAAATTCGTCACGGGCGTGAAAGTCTCGTTTCACGGGAGTGAATGAAGCTGTGAAGATAAGCTTCACCACTTGAAGCCGTGAACCATATCGTGAACCAAGTTGTGAACGACACTGCCTCTTTAGGCCATTTAAGTCACGGGCGTGACTCCCCTAAAATTTTCATCAAATAAAATTAAGTCCTAAAACAAGACTAAATCATTTCAACAAAGATTCTATTCCTTAAAACATGAATTTTTATCAAAATTTCTATCTTATATCTTGTGATATGATTTAAGATCAACAATTATAATTTCATATTTTTCCAATCACAAGGTTAATCCATCAATCATACCAAGTTCTCTTCTAATGAAATTAAATCTTTCCTCATTTAGAGACTTAGTGAAAATATCAGCTAATTGATTTTTTGTGCTTATAAATTCTAATGCAACATCTCCATATTGAACATGATCTCTAATAAAGTGGTGTCTAATGTCAATATGTTTACTTCTTGAGTGTTGAATAGGATTCTTTGAAAGATTTATAGCACTTGTGTTGTCACATTTGATAGGTATATGGTTCATCTCATGACCATAGTCCTTAAGTTGTCATTTCATCCAAAGAATTTGTGTACAACAACATCCAGCTGCTACATATTCTGCTTCAGCAGTTGAGAGAGCAACTGAAACTTGTTTCTTGCTAAACCAAGAAACTAAACATTCTCTAATGAAGTGACAAGTACCTGAAGTACTTTTCCTATCTAAAAAACTACCAGCATAGTCTGCATCTGAATATCCTATAATATAAAAGGATGAATTCCTAGGATACCATAAGCCTAGATGCAAAGATCCATGTAAATATCTTAAAATTCTTTTTTCTGCATTTAAATGAGATTCTTTTGGACATGATTGAAATCGTGCACACAAGCAAACACTATACATAATATCGGGTCTAGAAGCAGTAAGATATAAAAGTGATCCGGTCATACCTTTATAAAGCTTTTCATTAATGCTCTTACCCTTTTCATCTTTGTCCAATTTTGTTGAAGTGCTCATAGGAGTCTTGGCATTTTTGCATCCTTCCATACCAAATTTCTTAATTAAATCTTTGGCATACTTGGATTGATTGATGAAGACGCCCTCATTGCTTTGCTTTAATTGTTGACCAAGGAAATACTTAAGTTCTCCCATCATGCTCATTTCAAATTCCCTAGTCATACACTTAGCAAATTCTTGACAAAGCAACTCATTACTAGAACCAAATATTATATCATCAACATAAATTTGAACAATTAGTATATCATGCTTATGCTTTTTGATGAATAGTGTAGTGTCAACATTTCCCTTTGTAAAGTTATTTTCTAATAAAAAAGAACTTAGCCTCTCATACCAAGCTCTTGGGGCCTGTTTTAAACCATACAAAGCTTTTGAAATGTTAAAAACATGATTTGGAAAATCATAGCTTTCAAAACCTGGTGGTTGTTCTACATACACTTCTTCATCTATATAACCATTTAGAAATGCACTTTTCACATCCATTTGAAAACGTTTGAAATTCATGTGACATGCATATGCTAAAAGTATTCTTATGGCTTCTAATCTAGCTACAGGTGCATATGTTTCATCATAATCTATACCTTTTTCCTGATTATATCCTTTTGCAACTAGTCTAGCCTTATTCCTTGTTATTAACCATTGTTCATCTAATTTGTTTCTAAATACCCATTTGCTACCTATGATTTGATGATCCTTGGGTCTAGGTACTAAGGTCCATACTTTATTTCTCTCAAATTGGTTGAGTTCCTCTTGCATGACAATTACCCAACTTTCATCATTAAGAGCCTCATCAATATTTTTAGGCTCAATTTGTGAAATAAAAGCAATGTCAGTGACTAAATGTTTGAAATAAGATCTAGTACTTACTCCCCTTGATAGATCACCAATTATTTGCTCTTTTGGATGATCTTTTGTCATTCTCTATTCTTTTGGAAGTTCTTGATCATTTTGTTCTTGATTTTGAGGTAGAGTGTCATTTTGCAGTAAATTTTCTTGATCATTTTCTTCTTTCCCATTTCCAATATCAAGTCTTTCCATATTACCTTCAACATCATCAAGAACACTACCTTTCACAAGATCAAGTCTACTAGATTCATTAAAAATAACATGCATGGATTTTTCAACCGTTGATGATCTTTTATTAAATACTCTCCATGCTTTGCTGGTTGTAGAGTATCCTAAAAAGATACCTTCATCAGACTTAGAGGCAAATTTTCCAAGATTGTCCTTAGTGTTCAATATAAAACACTTGCATCCAAATACTCTAAAGTATGATATCAAAGGTTTTCTTCCATTCCATAGCCCAAATGAGGTTTTGTTTAAAAGAGGTCTTTTGAAAACTCGATTTGAAATATAACATGCAGTGTTTGTGGCTTCTGCCCAAAAATAAGTTGGTAATTCATATTCATTAAGCATTGTTCTAACCATTTCAATTAAAGTTCGATTTTTCCTTTCAACTACCCCATTTTGTTGAGGTGTCCTAGGAGATGAGAAATTATGTGAAATGCCATGTTCAAGACAAAAGTTTTCAAAGTTTTCATTTTTAAATTCTTTCCCATGATCACTTCTTATTTTTGAAATATAGTACCCTTTTTCATTTTGAACTCTTTTAGCAAAGTTTTTGAAATTTTCAAAAGCATCACTCTTTTGAGCTAAGAAAATTACCCAAGTAAATCTAGAGTAATCATCTACGATGACAAATGCATAATGTTTTCCTCCTAAGCTAGCAATTCTAGTAGGTCCAAATAAGTCTAAATGCAGGAGTTGAAGAGGTTTTGAAGTACTTACTATGTTTTTGGCTTTGAAAGATGACTTGTGTTGCTTTCCTCTTTGGCAAGGATCACATGTCTTGCCTATTTCATATTTAACTCTTGGCAGTCCTTTTACTAGTTCTCCTATGCTGAGACTTTGTATTAAGTCCATGTTAGCATGACCAAGTCTTCTATGCCACAGCCATGATTCATCACTAGTAGTCACAAGACACTTAGAGGAATGGTTAGATAGTTCATGTAAGTTTATTATGTATGTATTGATATCTCTATTTCCCTTAAATATTTATTGATCATCGATAGAGATTACAAGACATTCATTTGAAGTAAGGATTCCTTTGTTTCCTCTATCACATAATTGACTTACATTTAACAAGTTATGTTTCAAGCCATCAACAAGTAAGACATCCTTAATAAAAGTAGTACCATTAATACCAATAGAACCAATGTCAATTACCTTACCATTTGCATTGTTTCCAAAGGTAACTTTACCTCCATCAAGACTTTTGATTTCATTGAAGAGTTCTTTGTCTCCTGTCATATGCCTTGAGCATCCACTGTCTACTAGCCAAGCATTTTTGTTTATTGTGGACTTGAGGCATACCTATAGAATCACAATTCAAGTACGATTTTTAGGTACCCAAATGAGTTTGGGTCCTTGGGGGTTAGCACATGAAGGTTCCCAATGAGCCTTCCTTATCCAGCAATGTTTATTTATGTGACCAATTTTCATACAATAATTACATTGTTTAGGTCTAAACTTGCTTTTTAGTCTTACAATGTATTTGAATGCCATAATTCTATTAGACTAATTTTGAGAACAATGACATGCACAATCATAATTAATTTGCATTTTTCTAGATGCATGCTTCTTATACATAAAGGCATGATTATTCTTTTTCTGTATAGAAGGTTTAACATGCTTATTTCTTGGTGTTGTTCTAACAGGTGATGAGATGTGAGATTTTTTAGACTTTACAAATATAGTTTTGTGAGAATATGATGATGTGTCCTTAAATCCGAGACCATGTCTAATTAAGGGTGATCTTTGAGACACAATGAGAGTATCTAAGCTCTCTTTACCTTTGTGAAATTTAGAAATGGAATTTCTAAGTTCCTCAACTTCATTTTTCAAAGTATTATTTTCTTTTAACAATGAAGCTGTTGAGGGTCTTGATGAGTATTCATCTAATGACTTTTGGAGAGATTCATTAGATGATTTAAGCTTTATGTTTTCCTTTTCTAAACCATCTATCTTATTTTTTTAATTAGAGATGTTATTTCTATAAGTACTAAATTTACTTTTATATTTCTCTAATTCTATATTTAATTCTTCTATTAGGCTTTGCTCATCATCATCATCATCACTATCATTATTACTATCATTATCACTACTATCATTATTGAAAGAGTATGAGTGTAGTGATCTTACTTTATCTGAGACGTGATCCTCAATATCCATGAAGCATAGGTTGACCTCTTCACTTTCATTATCATCATTTTCACTTGAAGAGCTTTCGTCATCCCATATGGCTTTGTGACCTTTCTCCCCATTGTCTCTTTGGTATTTGCTCTTATGCTTCTTGAGCCTTGGACATTCTGGTTTGATATGTCCTTTCTTTCTACATTCATAGCATTTTACCTCTTCCTTACTTCTTTATGTATCATTAGGAGTTTGTTTGAGGTTTCTTTGCCTGAATTTTCTGGAGTTGCTCATTTTCTTCTCAATGATTCTTTTAAATCTCTTTGAAAGCATAGCAATATCATCATTTTCATCATCACTTATTTCTTCATCATCTTCACTATCTTCTTGAGATTTTGAAGTAGAGGCTTTGAGTGCTAAGAGCTTTCTTTTCTCTAGTTCTGCTTCAAGCTCTCTATCTCTCTTCACTGCCATCTCATGTGTGAGAAGTTTGCCTATCAGCACATCAGTATTCATGATACTCATATCTTTATTTGCTTCTTCTATGCCAGCAACTCTTGAACCATAGTCTTTAAGAGGAAGACTTCTCAGGATTTTATTATTTACATCTTCCAAACTCATATGCTTCCCAAGTTTCCTCATTCCATTTATAATGGCTAGAAGACGGTTGGTCATGTCAGTGATTGACTCATTGGATTTCATCTTGAAGAGCTCATATTCTGAGGTTAGAAGTTGAATCTTCTTGGATTTGACTTGCTTAGTTCCTTCATGATAATTCTCCAATGTCTTCCACATGTTGTATGTTGTTGAGCAGTGTTGTATTCTCCCACATTCTTCAATAGATAATGAGCTTGATAGGATTGTCATTGCCTTCTTATTTTTGAAATTTGCTCTTTTTTGAGGCTCTCTCCAATCATCTATTGATAGGATTTCTTCTTCACCATCAGCTCCTCTTTTAGTTGGTGATGTCCATTCTTTTCATACACTATCCCAGACTTCAATTCCTTCACTATCCAAGTATGTCTCCATCTGAAACTTTCAATGGGCATAATTTGCTCCATCAAAGTGAGGTTTGAGACTTTGGAATCCTTCACTGGCCATATCTTAATCTTTAATAGCACTTTTTAGGCTTCGATGCTAGACAAAGCTCTGATACCAATTGTTGCCCAGATATTAAACCAAGAAGGGGGGTTGAATTGGAGTTTCAAAAATTAAACTATAAGGTGCGAAAATAAAAGATTAATTTTAGGAGGGATAGAGAGAATTTGACACAAGGATTTTTATAGAGGTTCGGGTGTTAACAAACCCTACTCCTCTCCCCAATCGCAATTGGGAGTTTCACTAACACACTAAGTGTTACAATGGAGTTTTACAAGCTCACTCCTAACTATGGTGTTTCTCACAATAGCTCACACCTAACCCAGAAATCCCTTGTGTTTTAATGGCTCACACAATAACCAATTCCTTGTGTTTTACAGGCTCACACAAACAACCTTCACTTTGTGTTTTTACAGGATCACACAAACAACCTTCACTTTGTGTTTTTACAGGCTCACACAAACAACCTTTTAATTTATGTTTTGGAGGCTCACACAACTAACCCTTACAAGTGTTCTACTCTTAACCCATAAATACCCAAAGCTCACTTGAGTAAAGATTACAGAGAGAACCACTTACAAATCTTAATTGCTCAATAAATGAAGAGCAAAAAGATTTTCACAGAGAATAGATTTTGTTCTCAAAGTATGAATGTACAAATAGCTTGTAATAAGAATTAAATTCGAAGTATATGCTATTCTATTGTTATTTTCTTCATTATCTTGTTCTTAATGCACAAATGACTTCCATTTATACTCTCATAGTTGAATATAGTCGTCGAGGTGCATTAAATACAAAACTAGTCGTTGTACCAACCAAATAATCGCGCCTGATATTTTTCTCTTTCATTGTTCACGGGCGTGACTATGTTTGTCACGTGAGTGACATTTCTTCCCAAGTCGTGACTGAAGTGGTGACCTTGGTCGTGAAGCTCTCTGGAATGTTTTGACATAAGGAGTCACGGTCGTGACATACTCATTCACGGGCGTGACCAACTTCTCAGCCGTGATCCAAGTGGTGACTTTGGTCGTGAAGCTCTCTGGATGAAAATGCATGAATCTTCACGGGGGTGACACATTTATTCACGGGGGTGACTGAAATGCCCACTTCACTGTTTGTTCTTCCTTCATGGCTGTGAACTTCAAATGTTGGTTTTGGTAAGGGTTAGCTTCTTTCACGGGAGTGACTCATAGAGTCACAACAGTGAACATGCTACTTCTTGAATTTTGTCCTTCAAAGATTATTCTTCCAATCTCCATTCTTGCTATTTTAATCCATGTCATGTATAATAGACTTAGAAAACAAGTATGTTAAATACAATATTGCTTTTTTATTTGTTATCATCAAAATGACAGAAATACCCCTCAAGGTTTAACAAGGTAGAATGACCAAAAGGACATGAATCACATGAAAAAAAATATTATTAAAGTGGGGCAAGAAAAAAAAAAGAGCATAAACTATATAAAGAAGTATGGAGTCAGCTAAAGAAGAAAGAAAAATGTGCGAAAGTGAAAAAAATATGAGAAAAAGAAAGGGGAAAGAAAGGCAAGAGAATTCTAGGGTAAGATTCATCTAGATCTTCAATTAAATAAGTTTATCTATTGATTTGTTTTCTTGTCTTAAGCATTAGAATAAAAAAGATAAGTGATTTCAAATGGATTTCTTTTCTACACCAAATCTGAAAATTAGGGTTCATCTCGACCCTGTTTTTATCTTGGATTTTTAAATACTTTAGAGACAGATTTAGAGGATCATGTAACTAGAAAAATGTTCCTTTATAGTTTAATATGAAATATACGTAATATAATTTGGATTAGTAATGACTGAGATATGACTCAATATTTGCACATTGCTCTATGCAGTAATAATCCAGATATAAGAAAATTGTTTGCTATTTTTCATCTTTATAGAATGGGAATTTGGGGATGGCTAAAACATGAAACAATAGGTAAACATTCCCTCTAAGTTCCCTAAACATTTTAGAGCAAAATCATAAGAGGATTTAAAGTTATGGACAAAAATTGAGGTTAGTACTGTTCATTATGATTTTTACCTATAACAAGTAGTTTGACTCTTTTTTCAACCACTTAGGATGGGAATTCAAGGATAGTTAAAACTTGAAAAATATAGGTAAATGAGTCCTCTAGAATTCATAAAATATTTAGATCAAAACCCCTAAGGAATTGAGAGATATGGGTCATTGTATGGGGCTGGCAGAGTGTCTTTACAACTAAATTAATGAATTCTATTATTTAGGATTTTTGGTGTATATATTGTATCATTTTAGGTCCACCAAGAATTGAAATGGGCCCAAGTTAGGGACCCATATGCTTTTTAAGGGTGAAACTAATACCTATTCAAGGTGACTAAGCCTCTAATGGGACTTGTATGTATATATATAGGTATATATTTGATTATTTACTATATTATATGACCAATGCATGTATATGTGTGGACCTTAAGCGCTTACCATTTCAACTAAAATAAATTGGTGATAGAGAATGAGCTACTATTAGTTTTATCTTGTACAGCCCAAGTAACCACGACATTCAACTGTAACTTGATTCCATACCTGGGCCTCCGCCAATGGACAGTTGTTGTCCCACCTTGGCCAATAATTTCTTCTTTAGTAATTGCTCCTTTTAGGAATCAAACCGTTGACCTCAACTTTGATACTGGTTGTGGATCTTAGATGCTTACCATTTCACCTAAAACCAATTAGTGATAAAAAAAAAAAAATGTGATACCATTAGCCTTATCCTGTACAACTCAAGTGCCCGTGACATTTGACTGTGACTTGACCCCATATTTAGGCCTCCGCTATGGGATAATTGTTGTCGTATATTGGCCAACAATGTATTTGATTGATGTTTATATATGTGTGGTGAGTAAATTGTGATGATATATAAATAGTTGATATATATGTATGACACTAATGTGATTGAACATATCTTCCTATGGATGGTACTGTTATATATTGTGATGTATTCAAATTGTGCTTGTGAGAATGGAATGGATACCATTGAAAAATTGTAAAGGCAATGGAATCATAATTTACTAAGAAAGGATGCCACGAGCATTCTTATGTATATATTGAGCATGTGTTATATAGAAAAAAAAATGAGTTATTAAATTAGTTTAGTGTGTTCATGATTTTGCATATGACTAATAAAGAGTGTGTGCCACTTAATATTCTCCTATTGTTGAGGATACGCCTCCTATGATATTGAAGAAATGTTGTATTCTATTGTAAAAAAGGGATTCCCTATTGTTTGAGGTGTAAACCTCAAATTGTTAGAGACTTTAGTCTCCTATTATTTAGTTGTGCATAACATATTGTTAGAACTTCAATCTCTATTGAAAATATCGAGTTAGCGACATTAAGGGTAGACCCATCACTTTTAGATAATAAACGGTTTTACATTGCATCCATCACTATTGTTAAAATGAGTTGCCTTGGATATGGATTGATATTGTTTTTCCCTAAATGCTTGTTATGAACATATACTATGAATATGGAACTAACATGTGTCGTGATTGAAGTGATGAACTCAGTAGCCATTAAGTGAGTGATAGTCCTTATATAGATATAACTATTGAAATGCATGATTATGGTGGTAAGCATACCTCCTTCTTTACAAGACTAAGTGTATCTATCTTTATATGAATTTTCTATGCTTTGTTGTGTGAGTACTCATAACTTGAGAAGTATTTATTATGATAGTTGATTTACATGTATGATTTAACATAACGTGTTTTGTACTTATTTTGTATTATAAGAATGCTATCACAAATCCTATATAGTGTCATATCACTATTATATTAGTATGATTGATGAAGATTGAGTTATGAATGAACAAGAAAGAGATATGTTCTATATTTTGTCTATGATGTTTATAACATAAAAATTAAGTGAGACACTATATGTTATCAAACTGACACAAATTTAGTATGTCTTGCAGGTTTTGTCTTCAATATTATTATTGATTAAGATTCACATGCTAATTAGTATTTATGCATGAAAAGACAATAAAATACTATACATTAAAGACCTTAAGTGGAATATGTACATGTATAGTAAATATAAACAGAAAATGATGATATGTTATAAACCTGGAATCTTTAACATGATATGAGTATAGATGATGTTATAACAAAATATTGGACTTTTCTTATCAATGAGTGATTTAACATGAGTAAAAAGATATAACTAAAGTAATATAATTTATGGGTATGTAATTATTTTGTTTTTTTTATGTAAGAATGAAACTTGCAAATAGATTGGTAAATATCTTGATTAAGAAAACACCTTAAATAATGAATGTTATTTAGTTAAGACTTAGAAAAATGGAATAAATATGTATGTTGAAAATTAAAGATTATGCTAGAAAGAAAATGATGATAACTAGAGGTAGTAAGTGGTCAAATGAATAATTATTATTTGTGACTTTATTAATTGAATATATGGTTGTTTTATTATATTTATAGATGTCTTATTTACCATTAAGCATCATTGCTCGCACATGTTTGAAATTGCTTTGATAAAGTTTGATAAATAAGAAAAGAGTATGTCACCGAGTCTATATGTATAATTGATAGCATTTGTGAGGATTTGTAATTGTGGACATATATTCATCGTTTTATTTTTTATTTTATTTGGACATGTAGTAATTATAAAATTAAGTGGTACATGCAATATATATGTTTTAAAATTCGTAAAGGGCTTAATAATATCTGAATGGTGAATATTATTAAAAGTTGAATATCATGAGATTAAGTAGGTAATAACAAATTGATTTTTGAAATAATTATGGAAAGACAATATTTTGAAAACATTTTTTCCTTAAAGATAGGTGTTAGTTTTTTCACAAAATTATATTTTGAAAATATTTTTAATTTTACTGTTTTTTAGCATTAGTTAATGTGACATATTTTTATATAGTTGTAATGGGGTATTACATCTATAAGATCTTTTATTTTTAAATCAAAAATTAAGAAAAATAAATATTTAAAATGAAATTAAATAAAAATCAAAGTTAAAGAACTCAATCAAACAAAATAAAAGATTAGGGATATAATCAAATACTTCATTAAACCTAGAGAATTTGTGTAAGGAGTTTTAAATGCACTGCAAGCTCACAATGCTTTCTTTTACAAAACTTGAGGTTAAATATATAAACAAACAATCTCTAATGAGAAAAATGGAATGTTCAAGCCACCTTCTTTTTAATTAAAAGTTTGGAATTCAAATCTTAAATATGCAATATTTTTAAAATTTAATAGAAATTGTATTATTTTTTAATTAGTATATTCGGTATGAATTCACATTAATTTTCAACTCTATCCTAATGAAATATATATATATATATATATATATAAACCATTGTAAAAAAGAAAATTATGAGAAATTTTGAATTTATATTTATATATTTAACTTGAAAAAATACTGATAATAATAATAATAATAAGTAATGTTGAAAAAGTAATTGACGAGTATCTGTTCGTTGTGAGGGAACATTAAAGAAGTCATTAAATATGGATAGCCAAAAATTTAATACACACAAGAGGGCCTACCTCTCCCATTTTCTTCCATCTTCTCGCCACTCTTTCTCACCTTCTCCTTTAAATCTCTCTTCTGCAACTTCCTCTGATCTCATTAACATCACCAACCAAAAATAACCCATTACTTGTTGTCAATTTTGATTGAGAAATATATTTAAAAAAGGAAAAAAAAAAAGAAATGAAATGAAGATCCCTTCAATCTTTATAAACAAAGATCATCATCATCGACATCAATGGAGAAAATGGCCTTCCTGTAGTTACCCCAAGACACATTCCTTCAGAGCTAGTGGTGGCGATGAGGAAATTTTCAAGACAATAAACTCGGTCTTCTATGACCCAGTTATTGTTGATGGGGTAGAAACGCCCGAGTCAAGGTTCACCAACTCGTCCGAAACCACAAGCTTCTCAACTGAGTCAGAGGAATTCGATGGCGACTCAATAGAGGTTGTTGTGCGTGGAGCTAGATCTGAGAGGCTGTTTTTTGAGCCTGGTGATACGAATTCAATACTGGAAGAGGCGAAATCTAATGGGTTTCCATTCAAACAAAGTGTAGTATTAGCTATGGAATCAGAAGATCCTTATGGGGATTTTAGAAGATCAATGGAGGAAATGGTTGAGTCTCATGGGCTTAAAGATTGGGATTGTTTAGAGGAATTGTTGAGTTGGTATTTGAAGGTTAATGGCAAGATAAATCATGGGTTTATAGTCTCTGCTTTTATTGATCTGCTTGTTGAAATTGCTTCTTCTTCTTATTCTGATTCTTCTACTTCTTTTTCTTCAGCTGTTTCTTCTTTTTCTCATTCTTCTCATCCTTTGCCCCCATTTGCAGAGCAGGAGAAAACGGTGTCGTTTTAGATTTTTATTGTATAATTTTTGTAAATATTAATAGGATTAATTAAAGGGGGAACCAATTATTATTATTATTTCTCGTTTTCTCTTCTTCCACTGTTTCATTCACATATTTACTGTTTAGCATTTGTAGATGAATGTTTTCAAAAAGAACCAGTGCAGTTAATTTTCTTAGTTATTGATTTTGTTTCCTTACTAACAAATTTGCCGATTAGCTAGTCATGTATTTTCGCTTTACATGCAAAACAATAATAAAAACAACAAATTTAATATTTTTAAGTAAAATTTTTATTTGTAAATAAAGTATTAAAGATATAAAAAAAAGAAAAAAATTAAAATAGGTTCATGATATAAAAATAAAAAAATCTTAAAATTATATAAAAAATTATAAATAAGGAAAGATGGTTCTCTCTTCACCGAGAACGTCTCAGCATCTCCTTTGACTCTACTTATATTAATAACAAACTGATTTCTACTGTTAATTTTTAATATATTTTTATTTAAAATGTCTTATTATAAATTAACATAAATTTATTATGATTCCTTAATTTTATAATATGCTCATTATTAATGTATGGTTTCAATTTTTTTATTTTTATTTTTATTTTTCTATATTTTCTATTTTTTTCATTTTTTTCACCCTTGTTGTTTAATATTTTTTGAAAGAATTTATGATATTCTGAATAATGTGTACTAATTATGAATACTAACCCAATTTTAAATAAAAAAAATTTTAAATAATGTCCATCATATTGTAATTACATAAGTAACAAAAATAAAGAAATGAAGAAACGAATTATTCATAAATTATACTTTAATTTATCCACGCACAATCTAAGATAAAATGTATGAAAAAATATTAGGATAAATATATAAAAGATATTAGGAATATCAGAGATTTAAAAATCTAAAATTATGCGGGCTAGAAAAATAGAATTATAAAATTTTAAAAAAATAAGAATATAAAAATATTCTTAATAAAATTTTGACGTTTTAACTATTAATTTTCTATTGGATAAATCTTATATTTTTTTTCCTTATCCGATTCAGCATTAGTTTCAATAAAAAGTATATCTTAGAATTTAAATTTTAATTATTATAATAGTTTGATAATGTAAGAGGTTGATAACGTGAGAAGGTAGAGAAATATGAAAAATCTCATATTACTTATTTCCAAACACGTTAAAAGTATTTATAAAGGTTTTGTATAAAATCATTATTTAAAATGCAAAGAGAATTTTTGGATGAAAATTTAAGTGCACCTAAATATAAGGTTATAAATTGTTGCTCAGATATTGAACAAGAAGGGAAGTTGAATTGAATATTAAAAATTTAACTTTTAAGTGCGGAAAGAAAAGTTAAGTTTAGTAGAGATAGAAAAAATATGACACAAGTATTTTTATAGAGGTTCGGGTGTTAACAAACTCTACTCTCTCCCCAATCTCAATTGAGAGTTTTACTAACACACTAAGTGTTACAATGGAGTTTTACAAGCTCACTCCCAACTATAGTGTTTCTAACAATGGATCACACCTAACCCAGAAATCCTTTGTGTTTTAATGACTTATATAATAACCAATTTCTTGTGTTTTAAAGGCTCACACAAATAATATTTACCTTGTATTTCACAGGCTCACACAAATAACCTTTCTTTGTGTTTTAGAGGCTCACACAAATAACATTTCTTTGTGTTTTAGAGGCTCACACAAATAACCTTTACAAGTGTTCTACTCTTAACCCCGAAATACCCAAAAACTCACTTGAGTAAATATGTCTCCATCCGAAACTTCCAATGAGCATAATTTGCTCCATCAAATTAAGGCTTGAGACTTTGGAATCCTTCATTGGTCATATCTTGATCTTTACTAACGTTGTTTAGGCTTCGATGATAGACTTAGCTTTGATACCAATTGTTGCTCAGATATTGAACTAAGAAGGGGAGTTGAATTGGATATTAAAAATTTAACTTTTAAGTGCGGTAAGAAAAGTTAAGTTTAGTAGGGATAGAAAAACATGACACAAGGATTTTATAGAGGTTCGAGTGTTAATAAACTCTACTCCTCTCCCCAATCTCAATTGGGAGTTTTACTAATACACTAAGTGTTACAATAGAGTTTTACAAGCTCACTCCCAACTATGGTGTTTCTAACAATTGATCACACCTAACCCAGAAATCTCTTGTATTTGGATGACTTACACAATAACCAATTCCTTGTGTTTTAAAGGCCCATACAAATAACATTTACCTTGTGTTTTAAAGGCTCATACAAATAACCTATACCTTGTCTTTTAAAGGCTCACACAAATAATCTTTCTTTGTGTTTTAGAGGCTCACACAAATAACCCTTACAAGTGTTCTACTCTTATCCCCAAAATACCCAAAACTCACTTGAGTGGATGATTACAAAGAGAAACACTTACAAATCTATATTGCTCAATGAATGATGAGCAAAAAGATTTTCATAGAGAATGTTTGTTTTGGAAATATCAAATGCACAAATGGCTTACAATAAGATTTTGATTCAAAATATTAGCTATTCTATTGTTCTCCTCTTGTTCTGGATGCATAAATGACTTGCATTTATACTTCCATAGCAAATTATAGCCGTTAGAATGCATTTAATATGGAACTAGCCGTTGCACCAACCCTTATTATCGCACCTGACATGTTTCTCTTTCATCTTTCACGGTCGTGACTATGTGTGTCACGGTCGTGACTGTTCTTCCAAGCAGTGACTTAAGTGGTGACCTTGGCCATGAAGCTTTTTGGAAGGTTTTGAAGTGTTTGATCATTGGCGTGACATTATCTCTTCACGGGCGTGACATCCTTCCAAGCCGTGGTCCAAATGGTTACTCTGGTCGTGAAGCTCTCTGGAAGAATTTGTCATATCTTCTCATGGGCGTGACTGAAATGTTCATTCACGGTTGCTATCATTCTTCATGGCCGTAAACTTTAAATGTTAGATTGTTGGCGCTAAGCTTCATCACGGGCGTGACATATAAGGTCATGGGCGTGAACATACTATTTTTTCAATTTTATCTTTTTAAGATTAATCTTCCATTCTCCATTCTTGCTATCATATTTCATACCCTGTTCAATAGACTTTGAAAACAAGTATGTTAAATACATTATTGCTATTTTATTTGTTAGCATCAAAATGACAAAAATACCCCTCAAGGTTCAACAATCTCCCCCTTTTTGATGGTGACAAATAATCTAGCAATATGTGCTTTTGAGAAGTCTCCCCCTCAAAAGATGCTTAGGATAAAGAATGCTGAGGTGCAAGAATTGTAAAGAATGATGAAGTGTAACATCAAAATATACTTCCTAGTTTTCAGTATATGCAAGTTATATGCAAAGTATATCCAATGTATACTAAAATTTTCTTTAAAGCAAGTTAATTTATTTAAGGTATATTCAGAGTATATCAATTGCATATTCATTCATGTAACTTACATCAAGGTATATGCAAAGTATACTTAAGATATATTTAAGGTGTATGAAGCCCATTTGCATAACTCTTAACTTTAAACAAATATATTGCTAGGTTATCCCCCTTTTGTCATCAACAAAAAGAATATCAAAAAGATAAAACATAATAGAAAACAAAAGCAAATATATTAATTTAGGAAAACCAAATACAAAAGTAATTGAAATTCTGGAAAAAAAATTAGAATTTCCTACAACAAACAAGCTAGAAAATATAACATCTAACATAAAATCTAGCCAGACATTCTATCTCTAAGGCGAGCAACTTCCGCCTCGAGGCTGTCCATGCGAGACTCCATGAAATTCTTGAGGTTCTCTAACCTCTCATCCATTGAAGCGTGCAATTGCTCAAACCGTGGTGCCAAGAGGTCAACCACTTGCTGAGCCAAGATGGTGTGGAGGCAGAGGATTGTCCCATTTCCTTCTTAACCTCTAGAGGCGCCACCTCAACTTGAACTTTCTTCCTCTGCTAGATTCCTTGAAGCCCAGCTTTGAAGTCATCCGAGTCATTGTCCTCCCAAATGATTTCACCAGCAGTGTTAGTGAAGCGGTAGTAGATGTTGTTCTCAAATACTATACGAACAGCCACTCCTATTTTGATGAAGGACTCGACGTCTAGTCAGTCTTGAGGATGCCCTGTATGAGGTTGAAGTGATGTCAAGTATCCGAGTTCAAGGCGATGTGAGTCACGTACCCACCAATCAGAATGTCTTCGGAGGGCTTGGTGGCAATTGACAAAAGATGGTTTGTAAACTATCGAGATAAAGCCACTATGAGGCCTCTTCGGGCCATCTCTAGGATAAAGAGCTCTGACTTCCTGATTGTTCCATTTCTATCTCCTTTGGTGAAAATGCTACAGGTTAGAAACCTATGCAAATACTTGTGCAATGGGGATCGAAGGTGGGTGCTCTTCGTCTTCTTGTCGTCCCAGCTACAGTCAAGCCCGAAGTGAGTTCATGCCTGAGTAGCATAGAACTCCACTTCACTGTCATTCAGGATGCCATCAGAGGGAAGGTTGAACAAGTCTCCAAACTCTGTGGCAGAGAGGGTGTTCAGATGCTTGCAAATTTGGAACTTCACCGTGCCAGTACGAGAGACTTGCAAAGTGCTCAGAAACTCTAAGGTTGGTTCCCTCAGAATTGGTTGATGGATATCAATGAATTCCTTCAGATGACAAGCCTGGAGTTGTTTTGCCATGCTTATCTCGAGGCGGAGTGTACGAACGATTTTCCACTCAAATGATCTAGAGGAAATGAGTGGCCTTTTCTTGAGTACTGAGTATCTAGGATGGCAATGCTCCAGAATGATGTTTAGAAGGTAATCTGTGTACCTTCTTGGAGCATGAGACTTCTTCCTTATACCCTTGGAAGAACCGGTTTCCATTTTGATTGAAAGAATAAACTCTGAAGAGTGAAAATTTTGATATAAAGTTTGGAGTAAAACCTAGGGTGATGTGATTTTTGATGATGGAAATGGTTTTTGAAGATAATTATAGATGGAATGAGTTGCTAGGGGGCCGAAATCTTCAAAATGGTATTCAATGGTGATAAATGAGAGAAGTTTAGAGAAGTTAGAGAGTTGGAATGAGAGAAATAACGACAGAAACGTTATATAGCTGACATCTTCACGGGCGTGAAGTGTCGTGTTCACGATCGTGAAATTTAAAAGTCACGGACGTGAATGATGAACTATCATGGGGGTGACAAATGAGTCACATGCATGAAGTATTAAACTTCACTACTTGTGATTGTGAAACAAAGCGGGACACAAAGCGAGAATGCTTCTGTAAGTTTTTTGGTGGAAATGTTCACGATCGTGAAAAAGTGTCACAGGCGTGAACAGAGGGTTTCACATGGGTGAATGAAAAAGGTTGTAGTTGTGAAACATAGTCTTCACTACCTTAAGCCATGAATCATATCGTGAAGTAAGTCGTGAAAGCTACTGGTCCTTTTGGCGATTTAGTTCATGGTCGTGAATATATGTCACGGGCGTGAATTGCCTAAAATTCTCATTAAATAAAATTAAGTCTAAAAACAAGACTAAAGCATTTCTAAGGAGTTTCTATCCCTTATAACATATATTTCCATTAAATTAGCTACCTTATTTCTAGTAAGATGAGACAAAAACAAGATTATTAATCAAGGTTTGACAATTTGGCAATCACAAAGTTAATCCATCAATCATACCAAGCTTTCTTCTTATGAAGTTAAATCTTTCTTCATTTAGAGACTTAGTGAAGATATCTGCCAATTGATTGTCTGTGCTTATAAATTCCAATACAACATCTTCATATTGAACATGATCTCTAATAAAATGGTGTCTAATGTCAATATGCTTACTTCTAGAATGTTGAATGAGATTCTAAGATAGATTTATAGCACTCGTATTGTTACATCTAATAGGTATATGGTTCATACTATGACCATAATCCTTAAGTTGTTGTTTCATCCAAAGGATTTGTGTACAACAACATCCTGCTGCTACATACTCCGCTTTAACGGTAGAAAGAGCAACTGAAACTTATTTCTTGCTAAACTAAGAAACTAAGCACTCTCCAATAAAGTGACAAGTACCAGAAGTACTTTTTCTATCTAAAAGACTACCAGCATAATCAGCATCTGAATATCCTATAATGTAAAAAGATGAATTTCTAAGATACCAAAAACCTAGATGCAATGAGCCATGTAAATATTTTAGAATTCTTTTGAAAGAGTTTAAAATACATATGCATACACTATACATTATGTCGGGTCTAGAAGCAGTAAGATATAAAAGTGATCCGATCATACCTCTGTAGAGCTTTTCATTAATGCTCTTACCTTTTTCATCCTTGTCCAATTTTGTTGATGTGCTCATTGAAGTCTTGGCATTCTTGCATCCTTCCATTCCAAATTTCTTAAGTAAGTCTTTGAAATATTTGGATTGGTTGATAATTATGCCCTCATTGCTTTGTTTTATTTGTAGACCAAGGAAATATTTAAGCTCACCCATCATGCTCATTTCGAATTCCCTAGTCATACACTTAGTAGATTCTTGACAAAGCAATTCATTAGTAGATCCAAATATGATATCATCAACATAAATTTGAACAATTAGAATATCATGTTTATGTTTTTTAGTGAATAATATAGTATCAACATTTCCCTTTGTAAAGTTTTTTTCTAAAAGAAAAGAACTTAGTCTTTCATACCAAGCTCTTGGGGCTTGTTTCAAACTATATAAAGCTTTTGAAAGTTTAAACACATGATTAGGCAGATCATAGCTTTCAAAACCTGGTGGTTGTTCTACATAAACTTCTTTTTCTATATAGCCATTTAAAAAGGCACTTTTTTCATCAATTTGAAAGAGTTTGAAATTCATGTGGCATGCATATGCTAAAAGTATTCTTATGACTTCTAATCTCGCTATAGGTGCATAGGTCTCATCATAATCTATTCCTTCTTCCTGATTATACCTTTTTGCAACCAATCTAACCTTATTCCTAGTTATTGAACCTTGTTCATCTAGTTTATTTCTAAACACCCATTTGCTACTTATAATTTGATGATCCTTGGGTCTAGGTACTAAGGTCCATACCTTACTTCTCTCAAATTGGTTGAGTTCCTCTTGCATTGCAATCACCCAACTTTCATCATTAAGAGTCTCATAAATATTTTTAGGCTCAATTTGAGAAAAAAAAAAAAAAAAAAAAAGCAAGGTCAGAAGCTAAATGTTTGTGATGAGATCTAGTACTTACTCCCCTAGAAGGATCACCAATGATTTGCTCTTTGGGGTGATCTTTTGTCAATCTTCATTCCTTTAGGAGCTCTTGCTTGTTTTCCTCTTGAGCTTGAGGTAGAGAATCATCTTGATATGAATCTTCTTGATCATTTTCATCTTTTCCATTTTGAAGATCAAGTCTTTCCATGGTACCTACAACATCATCAAGAACACTACCTTTCACAAGATCATGTCTACTAGATTCATCAAAAACAACATGCATAGATTCTTCAACAGTTAATGACTTTTTATTAAATAATCTATATGTTTTGCTAGTTGTAGAGTATCCTAAAAAAATACATTCATCAGATTTAGAAGAAAATTTTCCAAGGATGTCCTTGGTATTCAATATGAAGCACTTGCATCCAAATACTCTAAAGTATGATATCAAGGGCTTTCTTATATTCCATAGCTCAAATGAAGTTTTGTTTAGGAGATGTCTTTTAAAAACTCGATTTGAAATATAACAAACAGTATTTGTGGCTTCTGCCCAAAAGTAAGTTGGTAAACCATACTCATTGAGCATTGTTCTAGCCATTTCAATTAAATTTCGATTTTTTCTTTCAACTACCCCATTTTGTTGAGGTGTCCTAGGAGATGAAAAATTCTGTGAAATGTCATGTTCAAGATAAAAACTTTCAAATTTTTCATTTTCAAATTCTTTGTCATGGTCACTTCTTATTTTTGAAATGCAATATCCTTTTTCATTTTGAACTCTTTTAGCAAAATTTTTGAAATTTTCAAAAGCATCACTTTTTTGAGCTAAAAAAATTACCCAAGTAAATCTAGGGTAATCATCTACGATGACAAAGGCATAATGTTTACCTCCTAAGCTTACAATTCTAGTAGGTCCAAATAAATCTAAATGCAGGAGTTGTAGAGGTTTTGAGGACTTACTATGTTTTTGGATTTGAAGGATGACTTGTGTTGCTTCCCTCTTTGGCAAGGTTCACATGTCTTGTTTTATTCAAATTTGACTTTTGGCAGTCCTTTTACTAGTTCTCCTGTGTTGAGGCTTTGAATTAAGTCCAGGTTCGCATGACCAAGCCTTCTATGCCACAACCAGGATTCATCACTAGTAGTCACAAGACACTTAGAGAAATGGTTAGATATTTTGAGTAAGTCTATTATGTAGGTATTGACATCTCTATTTCTTTTAAATATCTCTTGACCATCAATAGAGGTTACAAGACATTCGTTGGAAGTAAAGGTTACTTTATTTCCTTTATCACATAATTGACTTACACTCAAGAAGTTATGTTTCAAACCATCAACAATTAATACATCTTTAATAAAAGTAGTACCATTAATACCAATAGAACCAATGCCAATTACCTTACCCTTAGCATTGTTTCCATATGTAACTTTACCTCCATCAATACTTTCGATTTCATTGAAAAGTTCTTTGTCTCCTGTCATATGCCTTGAGCATCCACTGTCTACTAGCCAAGCATTTCTGTTTATTGTGGACTTGAGGCATACCTATAGAATCACAATTCAAGTATGGTTTTTAGGTACCCAAATGAGCTTGGGTCCTTGGGGGTTAGCATATGAAGGTTCCTAATGAGCCTTCCTTATCCAACAATGTTTATTTATGTGACCAGTTTTCATACAATAGTTACACTGTTTAGGTCTAAAAATTCTTTTTGGTCTTACAATGTTTTTGAATGCCATATTTCTATTAGACTGAGTTTGAAAGCAATGGCATGCACAGTCATGATTAGTTAGTGTTTTTCTAGATGCAAACTTCTTATACATAAAGGCATGATTAGCCTCTTGAGGTTTCTTTCTTAGGCTTACCAATCCTTGATTATTCCTTTTATGTATAGAAGGTTTAGTGTACTTATTCCTTGGTGTTGTTCCAGCAAGTGTGGAGATGTGAGGTTCACTTGACTTAACAAAAATAGTTTTGTGAAAAGATGATGATGTGCCCTTATATTCTAGGTCGTGTCTAATTAAAGGTGGTCTTTGAGACACAATGAGAGTATCTAAGCTCTCTTTTCCTTTGTGAAATTTTGAAATGGAGTTTCTAAGTTCCTCAACTTCATTTTTCAAAGTATTATTCTCTTTAAGCAAGGATTTAGTTGAAGGTCTTGAAGAGTATTCATCTAATGAATTTTTAAGAGATTCATTAGATGATTTAAGCTTAAAGTTCTCCTTTTCTAAAACATCCATTTTGATTTTTAAATTAGAAATGTTATTCTTATAAGTATTGAATTTACTCCTATATTTCTCTAGTTCTAAATTCAATTCTTCTATTAGGATTTGTTCATCATCATCATTATCATTATTACTATCATTATTGAAAGTGTATGAGTGAAGTGATCTTACCTTATCCGAGACGTGATCCTCTATAGCCATGAAGCATAGTGTTGAACCTTGAGGGGTATTTTCGTCATTTTGATGCTAACAAATAAAATAGCAATAATGTATTTAACATACTTGTTTTCTAAGTCTATTGAACATGGTATGGAATATGATAGCAAGAATGGAGAATGGAAGATTAATCTTAAAAAGATAAAATTGAAGAAATATCATGTTCACGCTCGTGACCTTATATGTCACGCCCGTGATGAAGCTTAGCGCCAACAATCCAACATTTAAAGTTCACAGCCATGAATAATGATACCAGCCGTGAATGAACATTTCAGTCACGCCCGTGAAAAGACATGGCAAATTCTTCTAGAGAGCTTCACGACTAGAGTCACCACTTGGACCACGGCTTGGAAGGATGTCACGCCCGTGATCAAACACTTCAAAACCTTCAAGAATGCTTCACAGCCAAGGTCACCACTTAAGTCACGGCTTGGAAGAATAGTCACGACCGTGACACACAAATTCATGACCGTGAAAGATGAAAGAGAAACATGTTAGGTGCGATAATAAGGGTTGATGCAATGACTAGTTCCATATTAAATGCATTCTAATAGCTATAATTTGTTATGGAAGTATAAATGCAAGTCATTTATGCATCCAGAAGAATAGGAGAACAAGAGAATAACTGATATTTTGAATCAAAATCTTGTTGTAAGCCATTTGTGCATTTGATATTTCCAAAACAGACATTTATTCTCTGTGAAAATCTTTTTGCTCATCATTCATTGAGCAATATGGATTTGTAAGTGGTTCTTTCTGTAATCATCTACTCAAGTGAGTTTTGGGTATTTCGGGGATAAGAGTAGAATACTTGTAAGGGTTATTTGTGTGAGCCTCTAAAACACAAAGAAAAGTTATTTGTGTGAGCCTTTAAAACACAAGGTATAGGTTATTTGTGTGAGCCTTTAAAACACAAGGTAAAGGTTATTTGTGTGAGCCTTTAAAACACAAAGAATTGGTTATTGTGTAAGCCATCAAAATACAAGGGATTTTTGGGTTAGGTATGATCCATTGTTAGAAACACCATAGTTGGAAGTGAGCTTGTAAAACTCCATTGTAACACTTAGTGTATTAGTGAAACTCCCAATTGAGATTGGGGAGAGGAGTAGGGTTTGTTAACACCCGAACCTCTATAAAATCCTTGTGTCATATTTTTCTATCCCTACTAAACTTAACTTTTCTTTCCGCATTTAAAAGTTAAATTTTTAATATCCAATTCAACCCCCCTTCCTGGTTCAATATCTGGGCAACAATTGGTATCAGAGCTAAGTATAGCATCGAAGCCTAAACAACACTAGTAAAGATCAAGATATGGCCAATGAAGGATTCCAAAGTCTCAAGCCTTACTTTGATGGAGCAAATTATGCTCATTAGAATTTTCGGATGTAGACATATCTGGATAGTGAAGGAATTGAAGTTTGGGATAGTATTCGGAAAGAATGGACACCACCAACTAGAAGAGGAGTTGATGGTGAAGAAGAAATCCTGTCGAGATGAAATTTCAAAAACAAGACGGCAATGACAATTCTCTCAAACTCATTATCCATTGAAGAATGTGGTAGGATACAATACTATTCAATTGCATATAGTATGTGTAAAATATTGGAAAACTATCATGAAGGCCACAAATCCATATGGGATGACGAAAGCTCTTCAAGTGAAAAAAGATGACAATGAAAACGAAGAGGTCAACCTATGCTTCATGGCTATAGAGGATCACGTCTCGGATAAGGTAAGATCACTTCACTCAAACTCTTTCAATAATGATAGTGGTGATAATGATAGTAATAGTGATGATGATGATGATGATGATGAACAAAGCCTAATAGAAGAATTGAATCTAGAACAAGAGAAATATAGGAGTAAATTCAATACTTATAGGAATAACATTTCTAAATTAAAAAACAAAATGGATGTTTTAGAAAAGGAGAACTTTAAGCTTAAATCATCTAATGAATCTCTTCAAAAGTCATTAGATGAATACTCTTCAAAACCCTCAACTAAATCCTTGCTTAAAGAAAACAATACTTTGAAAAATGAAGTTGAGGAACTTAGAAACTTCATTTCAAAATTCCACAAAGGAAATGAGAGCTTAGATACTCTCATTGTGTCTAAAAGACCTCCCTTAATTAGACATGGTCTAGGATTTGAGGGCACATCATCATCTTCTCATAAGACTACTTTTTTTAAGTCAAGTGAACCTCACATCTCCACATTTGCTGGAATAGCACCAAGGAATAAGTACACTAAACCTTCTATACATAAAAGGAATAATCAAGGATTGGTAAGCCTAAGAAATAAACCTCAAAAGGCTAATCATGCCTTTATGTATAAGAAGCATGCATTTAGAAAAACACCAATTAATCATGACTATGCATGTCATTGCTCTCAAACTCAGTCTAATAGAAATATGGCATTCAAAAACATCGTAAGACCAAAAAGCATTTTTAGACCTAAACAGTGTAACTAGGACCCAAGATCATTTGGGTACCTAAAAACCATACTTGAATTGTGATTCTATAGGTATGCCTCAAGTCCACAATAAACAAAAATGCTTGGCTAATAGATAGTGGATGCTCAAGGCATATGACAGGAGACAAAGAACTTTTCAATGAAATCAAAAATATTGATGGAGGTAAAGTTACCTTTGGAAACAATGCTAAGAGTAAGGTAATTGGCATTGGTTCTATTGGTATTAATGGTACTACTTTTATTAAAGATGTCTTACTTGTTGATGGTTTGAAATGTAACTTGTTGAGTGTTAGTCAATTATGTGATAAATGAAATAAAGTAACCTTTACTTCGAACGAATGTCTTGTAACCACTATTGATGGTCAAGAGATATTTAAAGGAAATAGAGATGTCAATACCTACATAATAGACTTACTCAAAATATCTAACCATTCCTCTAAGTGTCTTGTGACTACTAGTGATGAATCTTGGCTGTGGCATAGAAGGCTTGGTCATGCGAACATGGACTTAATTCAAAGTCTCAGCATAGGAAAACTAGTAAAGGGACTGCCATAAGTCAAATTTGAAAAAGACAAGACATGTGAACCTTGCCAAAGAGGGAAGCAACATAAGTCATCCTTCAAATCCAACAACATAGTAAGTACCTCAAAACCTCTACAACTCCTGCATCTATATTTATTTGGACCTATTAGAATTGCAAGCTTAGGAGGTAAACATTATGCCTTTATCATCGTAGATTATTACTCTAGATTTACTTGGGTAATTTTCTTAGCTCAAATGAGTGATGCTTTTGAAAATTTCAAACATTTTGCTAAAAGAGTTCAAAATGAAAAAGGATATTGCATTTCAAAAATAAGAAGTGACCATGGCAAAGAATTTGAAAATGAAAACTTTGAAAGTTTTTGTCTTGAACATGGCATTTCACAGAATTTTTCATCTCCTAGGACACCTCAACAAAATGGGGTGGTTGCAAGGAAAAATCGAACTTTAATTGAAATGGCTAGAACAATGCTCAATGAGTATGGTTTACAAATTTCCTTTTGGGTAGAAACCACAAATACTGCTTGTTATATTTCAAATCGAGTTTTCAAAAGACCTCTCCTAAACAAAACTTCATTTGAGCTATGGAATGGAAGAAAGCCCTTGATATCATACTTTAGAA
Organism: Triadica sebifera; assembly: GCA_023653625.1. Taxonomy (NCBI): domain Eukaryota; kingdom Viridiplantae; phylum Streptophyta; class Magnoliopsida; order Malpighiales; family Euphorbiaceae; genus Triadica; species Triadica sebifera. The sequence continues at coordinate 33,719,430 of CM042896.1, forward strand.
TATTTGGATGCAAGTGCTTCATATTGAATACCAAGGGCATCCTTGGAAAATTTGCCTCTAAATCTGATGAGGGTATCTTTTTAGGATACTCTACAACTAGCAAAACATATAGAGTATTTAATAAAAAGTCATTAACTATTGAAGAATCTATGCATGTTGTTTTTGATGAATCTAGTAGACTTGATCTTGTGAAAGGTAGTGTTCTTGATGATGTTGTAGGTACCATGGAAAGACTTGATCTTTAAAATGGAAAAGAAGAAAATGATCAAGAAGATTCACATCAAGATGATTCTCTACCTCAAGCTCAAGAGGAAAACAGGCAAGAGCTCCCAAAGGAATGGAGATTGACAAAAGATCACCCCAAAGTGCAAATCATTGGTGATCCTTCTAGGGGAGTAAGTACTAGATCTCATTTCAAACATTTAGCTTCTGACCTTGCTTTTATTTCTCAAATTGAGCCTAACAATATTGATGAGGCTCTTAATGATGAAAGTTGAGTGATTGCAATGCAAGAGGAACTCTACCAATTTGAGAGAAGTAAGGTATGGACCTTAGTACCTAGACCCAAGGATCATCAAATTATAGGTAGCAAATGGATATTTAGAAATAAACTAGATGAACAAGGTTCAATAACTAGGAATAAGGCTAGATTGATTGCAAAAGGGTATAATCAGGAAAAAGGAATAGATTGTGATGAAACCTATGCTCCTGTAGCTAGATTAGAAGCCATAAGAATACTTTTAGCATATGCATGCCACATGAATTTCAAACTCTTTCAAATGGATGTAAAAAGTGTCTTTTTAAATGGTTATATAGAAGAAGAAGTTTATGTAAAACAACCACTAGGTTTTGAAAGATATGATTTGCCTAATCATGTTTTTAAACTTTCAAAAGCTTTATATGGTTTGAAACAAGCCCCAAGAGCTTTGTATGAAAGACTAAGTTCTTTTCTTTTCGAAAACAACTTTACAAAGGGGAATGTTGACACTACATTATTCACTAAAAAGTATAAGCATGATATTCTAATTGTTCAAATATATGTTGATGATATCATATTTGGATTTACTAATGAATTGCTTTGTCAAGAATTTGCTAAGTGTATGACTAGGGAATTCGAAATGAGCATGATGTGTGAGCTTAAATATTTCCTTGGTCTACAAATAAAACAAGGCAATGAGAGAATATTCATCAACCAATCCAAATATGTCAAAGACTTACTTAAGAAATTTGGAATGGAAGGATGCAAGAATGCCAAGACTCCAATAAGCACATCAATAAAATTGGACAAGGATGAAAAGGGTAAGAGCATTAATGAAAAGCTCTATAGAGGTATTATCGGATCACTTTTATATCTTACTACTTCTAGACCCGATATAATGTATAGTGTATGCTTATGTGCACGCTTTCAATTGTGTCCAAAAGAGTCTCATTTAAATGCAGTAAAAAGAATTCTAAAATATTTATATGGCTCATTGCATCTAGGTTTGTGGTATCCTAGAAATTCATCCTTTTACATTGTAGGATATTCAGATGCTGATTATGCTGGTAGTCTTTTAGATAGAAAAAGTACTTCAGGTACTTGTCACTTAATTGGAGAGTGTTTAGTTTCTTGGTTTAGCAAGAAATAAGTTTCAGTTGCTCTTTCTACCGCTGAAGCGAAGTATGTAGCAGCAGGATGTTATTGTACACAAATCCTTTGGATGAAACAACAACTTAAGGATTATGGTCATAGTATGAACCATATACCTATTAGATGTGACAATACAAGTGTTATAAATCTATCTAAGAATCCCATTCAATATTCTAAAAGTAAGCATATTGACATTAGACACCATTTTATTAGAGATCATGTTCAATATAGAGATGTTGTATTGGAATTTATAAGCACAGACAATCAATTGGAAGATGTCTTCACTAAGTCTCTAAATGAGGAAAGATTTAATTTTATAAGAAGAGAGCTTGGTATGATTGATGGATTAACTTTGTGATTGCCAAATTGTCAAACCTTGATTGATAATCTTGCTTATGTATCATCTCACTAGATATAAGGTAGTAAATTTGATGGAAATTTGTGTTATAAGGGATAGAATCTTCATTGAAATTATTTAGTCTTGTTTTAGGACTTAATTTTATTTGATGAAAATTTTAGGCAATTCACGCCCGTGACATATGTTCACGCCCGTGAATTAAATAGCCAAAAGAATCAGTAGCTTTCACGACTTGCTTCACGACTTGCTTCACGGCTTAAGGTAGTGAAGACTATGTTTCACGACTACAACCTTTTCATTCACCCCTGTGAAACCCTTTGTTTACGCCTGTGACGCTTTTTCACAATCGTGAATATTTCCACAAAAAACTTACAGAAGCATTCACGCTTTGTTTCACGATCACAAGTAGTGAAGTTTAATACTTCACGCCCGTGACTCATTTTCACCACCGTGATAGTTCATCATTCATGCTCGTGACCTTTAAATGTCACGACCGTGAACAATTTCATGCTTTTCTTCATGGGTAGAGCATCTCTTCAGCAAACCGTGAACACAACACTTCACGCCCGTGACTTAGTTTTTCATGCCCGTGAAGATGTTGACTATATAACATTTTTGTCGTTATTTCTCTCATTCCAACTCTCCAACTTCTCTCAACTTCTCTCATTTATCACATTGAATACCATTTTGAAGATTTTGGCCCCCTAGTAACTCATTCCATCTATAAATATCTTCAAAAACCATTTCCATAATCAGAAATCACATCACCCTAGGTTTTACTCCAAAATTTCTATCAACTTTTTCACTCTTCAGAGTTTATTCTTTCAATCAAAATGGAAACCGGTTCCTCCAAGGGTACAAAGAAGATGTCTCATGCTCCAAGAAGATATACGGATTACCTTCTAAACATCATTTCGGAGAATTACCATCCTAGATACTCAGTGCTCAAGAAAAGGCCACTCATTTCCTCTAGATCATTTGAGTGGCAAACCATTCATACACTCGGCCTCGAGACAAGCATGGTGGAACAACTCCAGGCTTGTCATCTGAAGGAATTCATTGATATCCATCAACCAACTCTGAGGGAACCAACCTTAGAGTTTATGACCACTTTTCAAGTCTCTCCTACCGACACAGTGAAGTTCCAAATTTGCAAGCATTCGAACACTCTCTCTGCCACAGAGTTTGGAGACTTGTTCAACCTTCCCTCTGGTGGCATCCTGAATGACAGTGAAGTAAAATTCTATGCTACTCAGGCATGGACTCACCTCTGTCTTGATTGTAGCTGGGACGTCAAAAAGATGAAGAGCACCCACCTTTGATCCCCAGTGCACAAGTATTTGCATAGGTTTCTAACTTATAGCATCTTGACCAGAGGAGACAACAATGACAAAATCAGGAAGTCAGAACTTTTTATCCTGGAGATGGCCTGAAGAGGCCTCATAGTGGTTTTATCTTGATGGTTTGCAAACCATCTTCTGTCAATTGCCGCCAAGTCTTCCGGAGACATTCTGATTGGTGGGTACGTGACTCACATCGCTTTGAAGCTCAGATACTTGAAGCTAGATGAACATCACTTCAACCTCATACCAGGGCATCCTCGAGACTAACTAGACGTCGAGTCCTTCATCAAAATAGGAGGGGTTGTTCGTATAGTGTTTGAGAACAATATCTACTACTGCTTCACCAACACTTTTGGTGAGATTATTTGGGAAGACAATGACTCGGATGACTTCAAAGCCGGCCTCTAAGGAATCCAGCAGAGGAAGAGAGTTCGAGTTGAGGTGGCTCCTCTAGAGGTTGAGTAGGAAATGGGACAATCTTCTACCTCCACACCAAACTTGGCTCAGCAAGTGGTTGACCTCTTGGCACCACAGTTTGAGCAATTGTAGGCTTCGATAGATGAGAGGTTAGAGAACCTCAAGGATTTCATGGAGTCTCGCATGGATAGCCTCGAGGCAGAAGTTGTTAGATGTCCGGCTAGATTTTATGTTAGATGTTATATTCTTTTTGTTAATGACAAAAGGGGGAGAACCTAGCAATATATTTGTTTAAAGTTAAGAGTTATGCAAATGAGCTTTATACACCTTAAATATATCTTAAGTATACTTTGCATATACCTTGATTCAAGTTACATTAATGAATATGCACTTGATATACTCTGAATATACCTTAAATAAACTTAACTTGCTTTAAAGAAAATTTTGGTATACATTGTATATACTTTGCATATAACTTGCATATACTTAAAACTAGGAAGCATATTTTGATGCTACACTTCATCGTTCTTTACAATTCTTACACTTCAGCATTCTTTATCTTAAGCATCTATTGAGGGGGAGACTTCTCAAAAGCACATATTACTAGATTATTTGTCACCATCAAAAAGAAAGAGATTGTTGAACCTTGAGGGGTATTTCAGTCATTTTAATGCTAACAAATAAAATAGCAATAATGTATTTAACATACTTGTTTTCTAAGCCTATTGAATAGGGTATGAAATATGATATCAAGAATGGAGAATGGAAGATCAATCTTAAAAAGATAAAATTGAAGAAATAACATGTTCACACCTGTGACCTTATATGTCACGACCGTGATGAAGCTTAGCGCCAACAATCCAACATTTAAAATTCATGGCCATGAATAATGATAGCAACCATGAATGAACATTTCAGTCACGCCCATGAGAAGACATGACAAATTCTTCTAGAGAGCTTCACGACCAGAGTCACCACTTCGACCACGGCTTGGAAGGATGTCATGCCTATGAAGATATAATGTCACGCCCGTGATCAAACACTTCAAAACCTTCCAGAATGCTTCATGGCCAAGGTCACCACTTAAGTCACGGCTTGAAAGAATAGTCACGACTGTGACACACAAATTCACAACCGTGAAAGATGAAAGAGAAACATGTCAGGTGCGATAATAAGGGTTGGGGAAATGGCTAGTTCCATATTAAATGCATTCTAACGGCTATATTTGATATGAAAGATAAATGCAAGTCATTTATACATCCAGAAGAAGAAGAGAACAAGAGAATAACTAATATTTTGAATCAAAATCTTGTTGTAAGCCATTTGTGCATTTGATATTTCCAAAACAGACGTTTATTCTCTGTGAAAATCTTTTTGCTCATCATTCATTGAGCAATATAGATTTGTAAGTGGTTCCCTCTTTAATCATCTACTCAAGTGAGCTTTGGTTATTTCGGGGTTAAGAGTAAAACACTTGTAAGGGTTATTTGTGTGAGCCTCTAAAACACAAAGAAAGGTTATTTGTGTGAGCCTCTAAAATACAAAGAAAGGTTATTAGTGTGAGCCTTTAAAACACAAGGTAAAGGTTATTTGTGTGAGCCTTTAAAACACAAGGTAAAGGTTATTTGTGTGAGTCATTAAAACACAAGGAATTGGTTATTGTGTGAGCCATCAAAACACAAGGGATATCTAGGTTAGGTGTGATCCATTGTTAGAAACACCATAGTTGGGAGTAAGCTTGTAAAACACCATTGTAACACTTAGTGTGTTAGTGAAACTCCCAATTGAGATTGGGGAGAGGAGTAGGGTTTGTTAACACCCGAACCTCTATAAAATCCTTGTGTCATATTTTTCTATCCCTACTAAACTTAACTTTTCTTTCTGCACATAAAAGTTAAAATTTTAATATTCAATTCAACCCCCCTTCTTGGTTCAATATCTGGGCAACACATAGGTTGACCTCTTCGTTTTCATTGTCATATTTTTCACTTGAAGAGCTTTCATCATCCCATGTGGCTTTGTGGCCTTCATGATAGTTTTCCAATATTTTCCACATGCTATATGCAATTGAGCAGTGTTGTATCCTGCCACATTCTTCAATGGATAATGAGCTTAAGAGAATTTTCATTGCCTTTTTATTTTTGAAATTTGCTCTTCTTTGAGGCTCTGTCCAATCATCTCTTGACAAGATTTCTTCTTCACCATCAACTCCTCTTCTAGTTAGTGGTGTCCATTCTTTTGGAATACTATCCCAAACTTCAATTCCTTCATTATCCAGATATGTCTCCTTCCGAAACTTCCAATGAGCATAATTTGCTCCATCAAAGTAAGGCTTGAGACTTTGGAATCCTTCATTGGCCATATCTTGATCTTTACTAGTGATGTTTAGGCTTCGATGCTAGACTTAGCTCTTATACCAATTGTTGCCCATATATTAAACCAAGAAGGGGGGTTGAATTGGATATTAAAAATTTAATTTAAGTGCTGAAAGAAAAGTTAAGTTTAGTAGGGATAGAAAAAATATGACACAAGAATTTTTATAGAGGTTCGGGTGTTAACAAACCCTACTCCTCTCCCCAATCTCAATTGGGAGTTTTACTAACACACTAAGTGTTACAATGGAGTTTTACAAGCTCACTCCCAACTATGGTATTTCTAACAATGGATCACACCTAACCCATAAATCTCTTGTGTTTTGATGGCTTACACAATAACCAATTCCTTGTATTTTAAAGGCTCACATAAATAACTTTTACCTTGTATTTTAAAGGCTCACACAAATAACCTTTCTTTATGTTTTAGAGGCTCACACAAATAATCCTTACAAGTGTTCTACTTTTAACCTAGAAATACCCAAAAACTCACTTGAGTAGATGATTATAGAGAGAAACACTTACAAATTTATATTTCTCAATGAATGATGAGCAAAAATATTTTCATAGAGAATGTTTGTTTTGGAAATATCAAATGCACAAATGACTTACAACAAGATTTTGATTCAAAATATTAGTTATTCTTTTGTTCTCTTGTTCTCCTCTTGTTTTGGATGCATAAATAACTTGCATTTATACTTCCATAGCAAAGTATAGCCGTCGAAATGCATTTAATATGGAACTAGCCATTGCACCAATCCTTATTATCGCGCCTGACATGTTTCTCTTTCATCTTTCACGGTTGTGACTATATGTGTCACGGTCATGACTGTTCTTCCAAGCTGTGACTTAAGTGGTGACCTTAGCCGTGAAGTTCTCTGAAAGGTTTTGAAGTGTTTGATCATGGGCATGACATTATCTCTTCACGGGCTTGACATCCTTCCAAGCCATGGTCCAAGTGGTGACTCTGGTCGTGAAGCTTTCTGGAAGAATTTATCATGTCTTCTCATGGGCGTGACTGAAATGTTCATTCACGGTTGCTATCATTCTTTATGGTCGTGAACTTTAAATGTTGGATTGTTGACGCTAAACTTCATCACGAGTGTGAAATATAAGGTCACAGGAGTGAACATGCTATTTCTTCAATTTTATCTTTTTAAGATTAATCTTCCATTCTCCATTCTTGCTATCATATTCCATACCCTGTTCAATAGACATAGAAAACAAGTATGTTAAATACATTGTTGCTATTTTATTTGTTAGCATCAAAATGACGGAAATACCCATCAAGGTTCAACATAAATGAACTAAGTCGAGTCAAATATTGGTGAGTTTGAGCTTTATTTGTTTAACATGAGCGGTTTGAGATAGGCTCATAAAAAGCTCATTTACTATGTTTAATAAGTTTAGTTCGAATTTGGCTCGTTAACTAATAATGACAAAAACTTGAGTTCGATAACGAAATATAATATAAATGAGATTTAAATGAATATGTTCGCGAGTTTTTAAATGAATATATTCGCAAGTTTGTAAACAAATACGTTCGCAATCTTTTAAACAAAGCGAACGTGTTCGCAAACTCCTAAATGAATATGGGATTGGCTGTTTTGGTCTCTAAGGGGGAGAGACCGTGGCAGAGTTGCACATCCGACCAACCTCAAGTCAAGAGATTAGAGATGCACAAAAGCTTGATGGCAAGCTAGTGGGATTAGTCGTCCTGGTCTCCAAGGGAGAGAGACCAGATTTCTCAGTTGACCCAGATGGTAGTTTACACTACCAGGGTATGTTATGTGCACTAGAAGTCTTAAAGTTGAGACAAAGGATAATGAGGGAGACCCATAAGACGAGATTTGCAATGCATCCAGGAAGTAACAAGATGTATCAAAACTTGAAAGGGGTGTATTGGTGGTCAGGGATAAAGAAAAACATCACAGAGTTCACCACCAGATGTCTTACATGTCAGCAGGTAAAGGCTAAACATTAGGTACCTTCAGGGCTACTACAACAGATTACAATTTCGGAATGGAAATGAGAGAGAATCATTATAGATTTTGTGATTGGATTGCCATTGACATCAAAGAAATACGATACTGTATGGGTGATTATAGATAGGTTAACGAAGTCGACTCACTTCTTACCTATTCTTTGTACTTGTAGGTAAAGTTGTATATGAATAAGATAGTGCATCTTCATGGAGTTCCAGTCTCCATCATTTCGGATAGAGATCTGTGGTTCACATCTCAGTTTTGGGGTAGTCTACAGTGAGATTTAGGTACCAAGCTCAACTTCAGCATAACTTTCTATCTCCAGATAGATAGTCAATCAAAGAGAGTTATCCAGATCCTGGAAGACATGATAAGGTATTGTGTGATCGAATTTAAGAGAAGTCGGGATAGATATATATTGTTGATAGAGTTCACCTACAACAATAGTTATCAATCCAATATTCAGATGGTTCTGTATAAGGCGTTTCACGATAGAAAGTGTTGGACACCGTTGTGTTGGGCCGAGCTTAATGAGAGAAAGTTAGTGGGGCAGATTTAGTACAAGAGACAGAAGAGAAAGTGAATATAATTAGAGATAGACTGAAAGCAGCTTCCGATAGATAAAAATCCTATGTGGACATCAAGAGAAATTATGTGAAGTACTTAGTGGGAGACAAGGTGTTTCTCAAGGTATCTCCGTGAAAGAAGGTTCTTATATTTGGAAAAAATGGCAAGTTGAGCTATAGGTTCATTGGACCTTATGAGATCCTAGAGAGGATAAGACCAGTTGCATATAGACTTGCCTTACCACCAGAGTTGAGTACGATACACAATGTCTTCCATGTATCCATATTGAAGAGGTATTGGTCAGATCATTCTCATATCATCACAACTGAGAGGATAGAGTTCAGACCGGATTTATCTTACGAAGAGGAACCAATTGATAGCTCAAGAGGTTAAGGATCTCAGGAACAAACTAGTTCTAGTGGTGAAAGTGTTATGAAAGAGTCATATCGCTAAGGAAACAACATGGGAAAGCAAGGAAGTGATAAGGGCACAATACTCTCAGTTGTTCCGAGACGTCATGACAGGTAATTTTGGGGATGAAATATCCTAAGGGGTAGAAAAATGTAATGCTCGTAATTATGGTATATAAGTTATATTATTGGTTAGTAGAAAATAGGGGATTAAGTGGAGTTTTGAGATATTGAGAGTGGCTGAAATCTAATATTTACTTAATTGTCAAAAGGTCGAACCATATATTAAGTATATATAACAACACTGAAGAGAACATAACATGTGATTATTTTTTACTAAATAAGGATAATTAAAACTTGACTTGTTGGTCTCTTTTAATATTTGTATTGTGTTTATATTAATCAATTAAAGCATATGCAACCAAAAATTTCCATAAATGAGGTGGATTCTAAGCTTGAAATTGAATTTTCACATTAGTTCAACAACTATGTGAGAACTACTCTCACTTAATGTTTTCAATACCAATATCTCTTATGTCGAATAATAATATTAATCTACTATATGAAACAAACAAATGATCCTTCAATCAACATTTCAAACAAATTCATACAGGATCTCAGCAAATACCCATTTAGAACTGTGACTATCGACCCTGGTTATTTTTTCAATGGGTATAAATTTCACACAATAGATCATGGTTCATCTAGAGCTACTATGAACAGTAAAGTATGCATAAAAGACTCAAATTATAGCATTGATGAGAGCGATTATTATGGTCAACTAATGGAAATTGTTGAGTTGGAGTATCCTGGATTGACTAACAATAGGATCATGTTATTCAAATGTGATTGGTTTGATCCCACTCCAAACATGGGGACCAAGATTCATTCGGAGTATAAGCTAATCGAAGTTAACAATAAGCGCAGATTTAATCGGTATGAACCATTTATTCTAGTAGTTCAAGCCACTCAGGTATTCACATATATTAATATAATTAATTATAATAGAATATATTATAAATTTATTCATATATAAACTTATACATATATTTAAAAATACTAATAAATATTAATATATAATTAAATGTTTTAAATATTAGATGTTTTATATATTTTTAAACGTATCTATTCATATTATAACATATTAAATGTATTTATATGTGTTGTATAAAGTTTGTGTATATCGTATCGTATCTAAAATTATTAATTCTAATTGTTAGTTGTACTTTAATCGATGCAATAATAATTATATTAATTCAAAACTACCCATGGACATTCTCATTATAACAATTCGGCTAGATATGGGTCGATTTTTAGAGCTTTCATGCCCCCCTCTGGTATAGCTTTTAAACTTCATTATAGCTGAGCATTTATTTCGATCTAAAGTTTAATCTATATCTCGATTAGTATAATATTCTCATTGCAAATCGCAGCCGGAATTTGGCCATTTATGGCAACCCTCATTTGACTTCACTGCCCAAGCTAAGTTCGATGAAACTCCATTAAATCTAAGGATTTGTCCGTTGTCACCATAATCTTCAAAAAAAATGAATTTTTTTTTTTTGAATTTGATTGATCTCCTTTACAATTCTTGAATTTTGAAAATAAATTGCCTATCCACAGATTGTAGAATCCCCCTTTCAGCTATATTTGAATATTCATCTCCATCATCAACATCAATGGTAATATTCAAGTCAAGTGAAATTGAGGGATTTTTCTGGTAAGTTGATTGATCTCCTTCCTCATAATTCCCTTCGTTTTCGCGATTTTTAATCCTTCTTGGAGGCGAACAGGCTCTCGAAACCGAGCTGAAGCTTTCGCAACTGAAAATGACAATGGCGTCTTTCAGAGGAACATTTTCTCCACCAGGAAGTCATACTTTTCCGGTTTCAATCGCCTGCTTGATAGCCTTTTGAGATAAGAAATCAAGCTGCTCCACATCCTCAAAGAAGAACACTTTATGCGGATTCTCATTTAATGCCAAACCAAATCTTTCATGATAATTGAATCCCAATTCATCTCTTGCTCTCTTGTTCTTCAACTCCTCGGTTGAATCAGCTCTTGTTGATGATGAGAAATTGCTTAACCCGAGCAACACAAAACTTGCTCGTGACCCGAAAACAAGTCTAGCTAACTCCCTTGCGATCTTCTCCTTTCCTTGAGAATCAATGCCTAAGAAAAACAGCCAAGTTTCGTCCCTTTCTTCTCCATTTTTCAACTCGATTTTTCTCTTGCTCATTCTAGACCTGCATTCAAGAATGGTGGCTGCTATTTCAGGAATAATTTCCTTTTGCCATGGAGCTTTTTTCTCCAAGCTACTGCATAGAATCTTCAGGTTTTGATCATTGAACACCCTCAAGCTTTCGAGACCTTCTGCGTCGTCCATTGCCTCACTCGAAGAAGCTGAGTTCGGGCTCGAGTTTGGATTTGATAATAGGTCTGGTTTAGGAACACTACTAATCAAATTATTGTTGCATTCTGCAGATGTCCAAATGTTCTGTTCTTTCGAAAACTTTCTCTGCTCGAAAATGACTGGCCAGCTGGTGTTGCACTCATGGGAAGATATTGAATTTGGGGAAGGAGGAGATGAAGCAAATTTTATGGTTTTTTGATGATTGTTAGGCTCTCTGTGAACTGAACTGCCAAATGAGTTCCATCTCTTGAAAAGAGGACTGCTTTCAGTACAATGTTCCTGCTAATTAATACAAATGAATAACCAAGAGTAAGCTTAATTGCTTAAAAAATTAATATCAAATATTAAACAAGATAAATAATTAATTCAGTACCTTATCATCAATGGTGATTCTTCTGCTCACATCCTTGTACTGCTGGAGCCAAGAGGGCAAGCATGAACTGGTGGTGAAATATTTGTCCTGAGTAGTATTGCACCCAATGCTTTCAGTTTCTATGCTGAAATTGACTGAGAAATCTGTGCAGCAAGTTAAATGATTATCAACTCGTGATTCTAGCATTGGCCAACTATATCCATAGGTCGATGCCTTGTTCTTCGACTGAGGTTGCGAATTACTGAATAACAGTGAAGGGAAAGGAGGATTAATATGAGATAATAATTAAAAGAATTTGAGAAAACCATCTTATTTGGAGAGGTTTAATTAACTTTCACCTTCCTATCCCAAGCGAGATTGTCTCATTACAAACATAAAATGGAGTATGAGTATAATTGTGGTCTTTTATTTATTTATTTATTTAAAAAAATTGAATTTGAAAACCAATGGTGACTTGAAAGTTACCTATCAAGATTCAGACTTAAGCTCAGGCAACCAACTGGGATAGTGAGAGGATGAAGTTCCCAAACAGTCTCTAGAGAAGGGTGGCCTTTCTTACACTTCATGTAAGTTTGGAAAGTTGCAGTGCCTATCAGCCACAATCTTCCACTTTTGTTGATACCGCGAATTAATCGTTTGATCTCCGTGATTATGTACTCTCCAGAGCTATAGTAACTTTATCTTTGCTCTCCATAATTTGACCAAAAATCAGAAACCCATTTGAGATCACCTAAATATAAAACAACCCCCTACTCATACGGCTTTTCACAATGCATCTAAGCTCCACAAGCTTCTGCTCAACCTCCTTTAATAGATCTCTCAGAGAGTATAGAGGAAAACTTACGAACCGAACAAAACTTAACTCCCCAGGACCAAGACCTCTCTCAATTTTGTCCATCACTCTTCTAACAACACTTTCAGTTGTAGCTAAACAATCTCCTGTTATAACTATGTTTCTCTTTTTGTCCGCTAATGTGTTCAACGCACTCATTACATCTTCATTGCTAACTTTATGATCTAATGGGTTGCTTAGTGTGACTCCTAGTTGACTAAAAGGTAAAGACTGAGCCACATTACTATTAAAGACTTGAGGTTTTGTGATTTCTTTAGACTGGCAATTTCTTGAAGGAGTTGTATTTTGTGAACAAATTTCCAAAGAAACAGCCTGTTCTACCTTGTTCTTAACTTGATTACTAGAAAAACCGGCTTCTCTCATGACTCGGCTAACACTAGGATCATCTAGAATTGAAATTATGAGCTGTTCATTCTCAATCTTCAAAGCTAAAATGTGGTGTTGGTTTTCGAGGGAGCCTCGCCGTTGGTGAGCTTGAGCACGCTTAAAGGCCGCGACCAAGGCATTGGATAAGGAAGGATGAGAGGAGGAGTGAGGGCCTAAAAGAGCAGTAGAAGTGGAAGCAGGGAGGCGATTGAGAGCCACATTGAAGCAAAGCTCTAAGGCCTTGCATTGAAGAGGACGAGAATGTGACTGAAGGCAAGCCCTTCTGAGAAGCCCATTAGAGGATGCAAGCATAGCACTTGCAACATGAAGAGGAGTCACTTGAGCATGGCCTCACCGCCGAGCAAGGTGCAACGCCTGCTTCACTATGCCGGAAGCCTCAGCAGTAAGAGCCTTAGGTACATTGCAAATTCCAGCCCTCATCTTGTTAATTATTTTCTATACTAATTAACTCTCCTCTACAAGATTATAAGCACAACACTTCAAAAGGAATTTGGCTCACGGATTCATATTGGATAGCAAGAGAAGTGAGTGAAGAATTAAAATTGCTAGATAGCGATGAACCAAGCAATAATCTAGTTTATAATTTAGGGTTTTATGCTTTTCTTGTTAGTGAGGCAAATTTTGAGTCTTTGTATGTGAAATTGGCTTGCATGTGATGCTATGGTACTATATGATATCTTTCTCAATTTCTCTCTTATCATATAAATATTACTAGACAAATTTAAAATATAAAAAATGGAAAGTTGGTTTCTCTCTATATGATGGGAACTATAAAATGTGTACATTTTTTTCTGGGGGATAAAGCACTAACCTTTGAGAATTGTGAATAATGGAATAAACACAGTTTGTCTTCTTTATGTAATGTACCTTACACAAAGACAAAAAAAAAAATAAGAAGGAATATAATTTGAGCTCAAAATTAAATGGTGAAAAAAAAAGAAAGAGAGAAAAAAGAAGACGGGAAAAGAGAAAGGCAAAAGAAAAAGAGAAAAAGGGGTAATTAAATTTAATCCACCAATAACGATGACTCAGAAAAGAATTGAGGACTGAGTGTCTGTTTGAAGGAGAATTGGGAAGTGTCTATCACAAACCTTAAAATATATGAATCATAGTAGATTGGATGAAATCTATGCATTTAGAAGACATTCTCTCTGTCTCTCTCAAAACATTCCAATTCCCCCCTCTCTCAATAAAGTTGGCCTTCAGTGCTTTATTTCAAATCAACTTTCTTTTTGTTTCAAGCTATTATTTTTTTGCTACAAGTTTATGAAATAATTGATATTTGCGGACTCAAAAAACTATAATTTTTAATTGGAGTGTCAATATAGGTTTACGGATCGTGTCGATACATTCAGGTGACATGATTAGAGCACTACTAACACATTTTATTTACTAATCATGTCAACTCTAACACAACATAAAAATTAAACAAGTTATACAAACACGATACGTGTAATACATTTTTTTTGTGTTATGTTATGGGTCATAAAATCCGACACGACTCATTTACTTGAACATTTATATTTTTACAAAAAAAAATATTTTTAATATCCAAAATTTAAAATTTTGTATCTTCAAGTTAGTTTTTGCTAATGTGGCAAGAAAAATGTTCCAATCGATATTGATAAATTTTTTTAACACTAAATCAATATTGACATATTAAATTTAACTCTCAATGTTTTCATACAAATTTAGGAATAAAAATATGCATTGATGTCTGCTTTGTAACATCATTCAATATTCTTGAGCTGACTTAATTTGCTATCCCAAAAAAATGCAAATTTTTAATTAGAATGGAAGGATTTCGAGTAATTAATAATTGATTGATGTTAATTAAGTGATCAAAGAAAAGATTTTGGTATACTTCAACTAATTTAAATTAAGTAAATTTGGGTCTTTGTCAATTTCATAAAATTGAAAATTTTACAATTCTAAATGAATTTTCTGCATCTCAAATACGTAAGTGTAAATATGCATTAAAATTTTATAATTCATTTTGTATGTACATTAATTGGTTTTGTTTCACAATTACGATTACTATTTGTGTTTAGGGGTATTCATAAACTGTCCAATCCGTTTAAACCGAACCAATTCACATCGTTATGCAATCAAACAATGGTTTAATAAATATAATGGATTGGATAGAATTTTATTTTTTTTCAAACCGCATTTTTTGGAAGTGATTGAATTTTTTATATTTCAATCTATAAGCTGACACGCAATCCACACAATTCACATATATGTATGACCAAATTATAATTATATATTTATTTTTTTACTAATTTTTATTTTAATATATGTATAATTATCAATTAAAATTATATATAGAGTAATTTAGTTTTAAAAAAAATAAATATATATTATAAAAAAATGATCCAGCTTAAAAGAGCTAAAGCCTTAAAATGGTGTTGTAGAAACTTAATGCCACAATTCCAATTTTGCCTTTTCTTTCTTTTAGTATCCAAGCAGAGTCCATTTGCAATTTTTTTTGAGAAAATTATTGCTATACTTTTGTTTTTTTGTGAAAATTGCTGCTGTATACTATATCTTGTTATTTCTTACTTCGTAAGTAGTTTACGCAATAAATTAAAGGGCTATCAATGTTTGTGAGTTTGCTAATCTAATTTTTTATTGTAAATTTTTGCTTGGTAAAAAATAAATGATATTTTTATGGCAAGTTGGTCTTATGTGTTGGTGAATATCATTTTGATGAAAAAAAATATATATGACTTAATTTTGCTTTGTTTTAGTTTGCTATATCTTTGTGTGTACATGTATTATTATTTTATTTTAGTTGAACAACAAAGTATGTTTTTGACTTCTTTTATTATTATTATTATTATTATTATTATTATTAAATAAAAGTAAAAAAATATAAAATTAAACTTCAAACTAATCTAATCTGATCCATAATTGAATTTTGGATTTGATTGTTTTTTTTATATATTCATGGATTGAGTTTGGATTGATAAATTTTCAATCTATAAATTGTAGATTAGATTGAATGTTGATATAACTCAAAGTGTACTCGTAAGTGCTCGAGTCAATTGTAATACTGACTTAACTTTCGAGGTCGATTTCTGAAGAAACTATATAGGTTTAAACTCTTAATTAACTTAAAATTACTAATGAATAAATAATTAAAATACTAAACATTTTAACTAATTTAATGAGTTGATTAAGGTATAAGAGAAATTAATAACTAAGATTACAATAAAAAGTAACTAAGGAAATCAATGAGAAAAGAAATGGGAACTTAACTCACAACCCTCAATTTGCATATCCCTTAATGAATTAACCACTAATGAATGTAGATTTTATAGCTCTCGCCTTTAAATACCTATTAATAAAACCAATGAATTAACTAGTGTTTAACTCAATATTTTAGGTTAAATTATAGATGGTATCTAATAATCTAGCCTTAATATATCTATTTAAAATTAAATAATTGATGATCAAACAACTATTAAACAAAAAACTTATGAAGCACAATTAAAAATTGACAGAAATCATGCATTCATTAAATAGATAAAAAGAAACAATACAAATTGGGGTTGCTCACTAAGCACTCATTAAAGTGTTTAGGCTAACATCTTAATAATAATGATTATATCTATTTTGATTGCTGAGTTAAACATAAAAGAAATAAAAGATAAAAAGAAAATTTCTTGAAACACTACTCAAGAACTCTTAACTTTCTCCCCTCTATGAATCTTCCATGAACAAAAAATAAAACTATAATTTATAATCTAAGAAGCCTTACTTAAATTTTAATTCTAAAAATACAATTATTCCTAACTAAGAGATAATTTTTCCTATAGATAATCTTCAAATCGACATTTATCTTTAAAGTCTGGACCACATTTGATCATAATAGAGTTTGCATTCGACTGGACTTCTGCAACAAAAAATAATCATCACACGTGTGATAAGGTGTCACGGGTATGACACACTCCTTAGCAAAACATTCAGCATGATTGCGATAATTCATCATGTACCTGACAAGTAAACAAAGCAGTGAAGTTCCCACAATAAAATATATATGCCCGCAACAGGAAATTGAGCTTCAAGAACTTTGTGCTCGCAGTCAAAACCATGCGCCAATGACAAAACCAAAAGGAGAAGGTGCTCACGGCTAGAAACACTCCTTACGCCCCGTGACACATTATCACATGCGTGAGGCTCTAAATTTTGCTTCTTTTCCTCACATGCATGAGGGTCTTAGTTTCTTTTCCTGCAATTATAAAATTAAAACAATTAAGTATCTAAACATGATAAAAACTCATAATTCAACATCAATGTTATGTCTAATTTGTACCAAACTGACTTGCAAACACCCTTATTTATATTTTTACAGTATTATGGTGGAACAATTTCTAGCATAACTTCTTTCTCTTTAATTACAACTCGATACTATGATGAAATACCTCTTGATGAATATGATAGGAAATAAAAATTATGGTTTTTTAATAATTCATTTAATTATAATATATTCTTATATGTATTATATATTTAAATTTTATGAAATGATATTATTAACATTGATATTGCTACAAATTACACATGTTATAAATGAATTGAATCGGATTGACATAATCTAAAGCGACATGTAAAAATTAAATGGATTGTGACATATTCTCGAATCAACCTGTTACATAACCCACTTTGAGTCGTGTTATAAGCTAGTTAATTCGCTTCTGATATGAACTTGTATATACTCAATACTAAGCTGTTAATTTTACGTTCTAACTATGTTTTTGTAGTGATCTACTTTGAAGAAAAACATATTTTTGGAATTCTAAAATATATTCATTGAAGAGCTTATGGAGAAGAAAATCAAGAAAAATTATGAAAACCTTATGACTTAATGTAAAATAAAAAAATGAAGAGTTAGAATTGCATACATACATAATATTTTCAATTTTAAAATTAAAATTTTAAATAATTTATGTGCATAAAAATATCTCATTTGATTAAAAAAAATGTTTTCTAAGTAAAACTATTTTTCTATAGAAAAATGAGGTTTTCTATCATATAAAAGTAGAAGTATGTTCTACCAATAAAACTGTAAACAGACCGTTTACAGTTAAGCCGCCACATTTAATTAGGTATTTAATTTCTTGTTTGACAGTTGTATCCAAACAACTATATTGGCTAATTTTTTAAAATTTTAACTATAAATATGAGTTTCAACATCAAATAAAATGTGAAAAATAGTGAGAAATAAAGTGGAAATTCAAAATTTCAAAAAGTATTTTAATGTTT
Organism: Triadica sebifera; assembly: GCA_023653625.1. Lineage (NCBI taxonomy): Eukaryota > Viridiplantae > Streptophyta > Magnoliopsida > Malpighiales > Euphorbiaceae > Triadica > Triadica sebifera. Next base: position 33,737,803 of record CM042896.1, read on the forward strand.
ACTTTTACTTTCAAATTTGAGCTTTCATTGTAAATAATTCTCCTCATTTCTGATTATAGATTCTATTGTAATTTGTTTAGAAAGTGAGGAAATGTTTGTTTGTTATTTTTGTGTAAACTTATTGCTTGAGAGGTTGTCTTTTAGTCTCAAAAGGTTGTCATTTAGTCTTGAAAAGGGATTGTACATATTATATACTACAACAAAAACTGGTTGTTAAGGACAAATATTTTCATCCCTAAAATCCAAAATTTTGATACTAAACCTATTCTAGGACGAAAATATTCTGCCACCCCATTTGTCACAGAATTTGGGTCATAAAGACTTAGAAAGATGAAATACTAATTTTATCCCTAAAAGTTTAATTATTTACAACAAAAACAACTATTGTCCTTAAATATCTTGACAATAGACAACAAACTTTTTGGTCACCAAGTATAAAAAATTATCGCTCTTTCTTATTGATCATCACAAATTAATTCATGTTTTGGGGACGATATATGTATTTCATCCCTAAATATTGTAGTATTTAAGCACGGAAATAGTTTGTTTGAAATTATTAAATAATCAATGGAGAAAGTTTTGATTCAAAATAAGTTTTTTTTAGGGACGATATATTCATTTTGTTTCCAATTGGTTCAGTTTTTAGAGACAAAATTATTGTCTTGTTGCTAAATCTTAAAATATCAAAGACAAAAATATTTGTCTTGTATAATGTTATAGGCAACAATTTTGAAATTTTTAGTCGCGAAATCAAAAAATAAATTCGTTTTTTTTAACTTTTAGGGATGAAAATTTTGATATATTTTGTCACAAAAAGGCACATATATAATTTTTCATTCATTAATTTGTTTATATTATTTAATTTTTTTCCTTTTCCTTCTCTAATATAAATTATTTTACATTACTATTAAAAGCATCACTCAAATCACATCATAAAAGGCAAATAAAGAAATAGCGCTGGAAAATTCCTGAATATAGAGACATCATATTAGCATAAGTATTCTTTACTGAGGTGAAATATCAGCAGTCCTATATAATTCCAAAAACTCAATTAGGTATTGCATATTCAGAAAATTCAACTATTACCTTTTGTCAAATTATGTGAAATATTAATATTTATGGAAGCTGAGAAACTTATAATGGATATTTAAACGATTGGAGCCATCTATAATCAAGATAATTGGTAGATATAAATTAGGAATTAAAACTTTCATTTTTCATAAAATAATTATCTATTATAGTTTTTTAATGGTGTAAAAATATTTTTTTAACAAAAGGACAATACTATTTTTTTGTTTGATGAAATGGGATAATGTAATTCTGAATGAATGGACTATTGTGAAAAAATGTTTAAAGGACAAATTACTATCTTCAACTGCTAAAAATACACAGGCAAAGGAAGAAAACAAAAGGAGAATTAAGCCAAAGAAAACTCAACAAATGTGCCTAATTGCTACTGTCGTTTGCAGGTATACAAAGCCGAAATCCTGGTTTGTCGATGGAAATAAATGAGCTGAGATGAAACATCAATTACTATGAACGATGAAAATGTAGTCATAAGATAAAATCTGGCTAGAAACTAACATAGCAAGCTTATTTTAATTTGATTGTTGTTAATGGATATTAAGCTTCCATGATAAATGCACATAGCATAGATACAAAATTCTATTCAATAATCCTAGAGCAATTGCAAGAGAAAAATATTTGATTCCTTACTCAACAACCATAGAAAATGCAATCTTCGTTGTCAACACAACAAAATTTTAGCTAGTACCACTTCTTTACTGATAAGCTGTCAAGTTTTTCAACTGCATGTAATATTCTGCCATAGACAACCTGTCAATTGAATCCTTATGCGGCAATCCTAAGCCGGAAAAATATAAGAAATGAAAAAAACTTCACTACAAATAAGTCACGAAGGCGTCAACTTCCAAAATGATAGAAATAAAGCATAATGATTCAACTACCCATCGGATAGAAGTGTAAAGAAGCAGCACAATAATAAAAATAATAGTAATTATAAGAAGAATAAAAGTCTATTTATTCAGGTTAGTTTTCAGGTAGTATCAAGTTGACCAAATATCAATAGAACTCTGGTAAGTAACATAAAAGAAACAAATGCACCATCTATGTCACAATATTATAATTTTGTAAGTAACATAAAAGGAAACAAAAGCATACATTATGATATAATCATGGGGTAGGTGGCTGACTTCGTGCTCCAATTAAGCTTTCAATCAATTTTCTTTATTGCTCTAACTGGGCCTTCAGATCAGTGTAAAGACTCCTCAATTCACCACATTCAGTTTGATTTTGCATAATGTGTGAAGCCTACTTTTGCATTTCACAATTTCTTTTTCCTATAATTTCTTTCTATATGCAATGCTGAAAAATTCTTCAATTCTCAGCACTAGGAGGACAACTAGACAAGCACAATTTTCATTGTCAGCACATAATTCTATTAGTGATGCACCTGCTTTTATTGTCATGGTTTATATTCTCATAAAGAATGTTACAACTGCAAGCAAAAACCAGTCACGATACATAGAGTCAGCAGAAGTACTAATGTAGAATTTGACATAAAGTTTAATGCTTCTCAATGCAACAAAATGATTAGAATTCATTGTGACTGTGAAGTTCCATGAGCTTTTCAAATCCCAATATGTTGAATGCATTGCGATTCTGTGAAGTTTCAGCTGTCTCATTTGAACGAAAACAGAATGATCAGAGTTTACAAACCATTGGTTGTTCAAACTATGCTAAATGACACAATTCATACTCCTTTGTTCCACGAGACTTGAGATTAAACTTGCAATCTCAGCAATGAACATCAAATGTGTATAGTTTACAATTTAAGGCTGACTTGGCCATAAGAATAAAGTACAAGGCTGAGGAAAAATGATAGATGTATCATGAGAAATTGTTACGATATTCAGATGCTAAAAAGGTATGTAGAGAGACAAACTCCACAATCCATTAACCAACTACCCATTTAATAATCCATCAAAACAATCACATGGACAACAAGGGGAAAAAAGGAAAAGTCAAGAACAAAATACCAAATATTTACATATTTGCTTAATTACTATCCGTTTAGTTGTCAGTTTTAGGAATATGAAAATACCTACAGCATAGGCCAATGGTATTATGAGGCAAATATCAAATCTCAAGTACCTAAACCTTGGTTTCTGAAACTATATATTTCCATAATTTAGAGTGTTGAGTTAGGTTAATGGTTTGTGTAATGGTCTCACATAAAGCTCTTAAAAATATTACAGGGGAATTGCATTGCATACATCCCCCCACTTCCCTCAACCAACAAAAAAAAGTATTTCCCGCATGCTTTCACCTCATTGTTTCTATTAAACATTTTCCCCTTTTTCAGATGATTATTAGCATGACAAATTGCACAGAGAAGATCAATATTTGAGAGAGAGAGAGAGAGAGAGAGAGAGATAGAGAGAGAGAGAGAGAGAGGGGTGGGGGGGGTGGGGTGGGGGTTGTGGGACATGAATTTAAGGTCAGATGTTCAGTTGAGAAAGAAAGGCACTTCCTTGCGTGACAGATGGAATTTCCAAGAACAATATCAGATCTCAACGGGTGTTTATTATGATTGTTTTGAGTTCTCTGTGGATACAAGTACAGATTTTGGTCAGACAAAGGGCAATAAGATGCTAATATACAAGCCAACAAAGAGCTAAGTTTAAACACAGGGATAGGGTGTCCTAACACCAAACCCAAAAGCAATATATGACAATCAAATTGGGTATAAATTCTGATCTACAGAAATAAAATGTAGAAAGCAAGAAAATACCGCTAGTGATCCACTAAAAAGAATTCTAACTAACAGCTATCTAATAACTACAATCGAGAAAACCAAAATTTTATACTATCCTTAATTGGCAGAGCTAAACATAGAAACCAAAATTTCCAGGTAAAAGAAAAGGAACAAAATCATTAATGAAAGGGTAATCAAGGGGCAATAAATTAAGCAATAACATGTATCTAGAAGTATATTATCTGTAACATCTCTTTCTCTACATCTCTAAGCATAATCTCTCAGATCTGATTCGGTGCAGTAATGTATTCTTGTCTTGATCTAAGGAAACCTAATTTTGAGAGGAAAAACGAAATAAAATACATGTAAATTTTGAGAAATACACAAAAGAGGATGAATGAGTAGAGTTTCAACTCAAAAACCCTTACTGGTTCCAGAGAAATTCTCTTTCAACGAGGCATTCTTAGCTGTGGTAGCCCTACAGAAGTAATTCAACTAGTAGTCTTAGATCTAAACTTAGAAGAAGATCCCTTCGGCATAAGTTAAGGATTAGGAGCACCAAAGGACCGAGAGTGTTATGCTCTTCTTGATGCAGATGATGTAGAAGATGAAGTAAGGAGGTAATTTTACTTGGGTATTTTTGGTAACAACATAAGTATTAAAAGGTTAAAATGTAGAAAAAAAAAATATAAAGGATAAAAGTTGTTTGTCCTAAAATAATGAAATAATTCTCTACCACACAGTTTGGTTGCTAATTGTCAAATTTGGTATCTAATTCCTTTCCCTCCAAATTTTTCGTCTTCTCATGAGTGCTAAAATCATCCCGAAAAGTTATTAGAAAAATCAGAGATAATTTTGAGGGTGTGTTGGATTGTTGTTAGGTGTTCAAAAAATAAATTTTAATTTTTTTTATTTAATTTACTATTTATTGTCTCAAATATGCTTTTGAAAAAAATACTTATTTATCTGATTCTCTACAAAAACAGTTTTCAAAATTCAAACAAATTAAAAATAAAAAAATTTTCCAAAAACGTTTTTTTCAAATTCAATACCAAACAAACCCTTTATAGTTTAGTACTACAATACAGTCATTTAAGAATCAAATATTTTCGCAACAAAAACAAAATTATTTCTAAATGTGATATTTGTTGTAGTAGCTGTTTAAAAAGGAAGAAATTTTATGTGAGCTTTTGAGTGTAAAATCTAAGAGTTACATTGAGGATGCATTTAAGATAAGTAGAATACTAGGACTATAATTAGCTTATTAAATCTGATGTAAATGTTTTGTTTTTATGATTAAAAGTTACAAGAAAAAACCAGTAGAAGAAAACTGTCAAGCTCTATTGAGCAGAAATCTATATTCTACTTAGTAAAAGTGAAAAGACAATAAACAATATTCTAACAAGAATAAATTTATTAAAAATTCAAATCACTTACCCCTCATGAACATGTTGGAAACGACATTATTGAATAATAATAAATCATAATTTGAAAATTATATAATACAATCCTATTGAAAATCACTCCACAAATTCCTTTTTTCCATAGAAAACCCTACCCTCCATATCTTGTTTCTCTCTCCCCATCACACAATTTCACAACTTAATTTATTTACATCATAAAAAAAGAAAAAAAAAAAGATGACAACATAATTTGTCTTAAAGTGTAAGCAAATTTTTAAGAAAAAAATCCATTGCAAATATTTTAGCTAATCGACATGTTAGCATTCTATATATTTTTAATATAAAAGTAGATGAAAGATCTAATCATAAATTTCATATGCATTATAATCTAAGTAGTACAAAACAAACATGAGGAGCAAAATTGTAAATTGGAATATATTAAAGGTATTTTTATAGCTATTCTATATAATTAAATATTTGTATCTATAAAATATAGAAGTGAACACATGAATAAACTAACAACCAAATGGTATGACATAGACAATATATAATTTGAACCATCAAGTGAAACCTGGGGAACCAGCAATTATAGGTTAGAGGAAATTTAGTGGTACTAAAATTAAAATTTAGGGATATTTATATTACAAATTGAGATTGAGGAACATTATTGTGCAATAGTGACAAACTGAATAACAATCTTTGAAATTTGTCCAATTATTTCTTACACCAAAACCTTATAATTGAGTTAGGTTGCATAGATTTAAGTTGTATTGCTTAGGTTTCGGTTTAGATTTGGATAATTAGTTTTGAATTTCAGGTCAAACTAGTTAGGTTGACCCAATTTTTAATATTTTTTCAAGCAATCATTTCAAATTCAGAATATTTTTGAATTACCCTGCAAAAAAACAGTTATTTAGCAACCACTTTTAGCGATCACAAATTTTATCTTTTCTATTAGTGACCAAATGGCGACCAATCAGCGGCCAATTCATTAGTGACCACTATAAATGGGAGATAAATCATGCATCAAAAAATGGTGCGAGATTTAGCAATGATTTTATGACCATATTGATAGTAGGTTAATAGCAACCAATTTATTGTGGTAACTAAATTCGAAGATGGTGAGCAGTGACTATAACTAAAGTGGTTGCAATAGTTATGGTCGCTAATTTAATAACTTTAAAGCTAAATCCTATTGTTTCAGCTTTCTTTCTAAATAAACTCTAACTCTTTAGCGACCACTTTAGTTGTGGTTGCTAATTTAATGACTTTTAAGGTTAATCCTCCCATTTCACCTTTCTTTCTAAATGAACCCTAACTCTTCCCTCTATTCTTTCACCCTAGCAAACTAACCATCTCGTAGCCCTCTGCAATCTCACACTATTTTGATTTAAATCTTCTAGACTCCCCGACCTTACTACTCATTTTAACCTTGTGGCTTCTCCCGCTTCTTTTTCCTACCAACACGATGATGGAAATGACGACAAAGATGAGGAGGAAAGGGATGATGATCTCTTGAGAAATATGATTTTCACATCATTTATTTCACTTGGGGGAGAGTAGGGAATTAGTGAGGTCCAAATGGGAGTAATTAGTTTACTATTCTGGACATTTTGGTGATAGTGTTGAAGAAACGTTGGTCACTTACAATCTAGAGAAAGAGAAAACTATTAACTTGGTAATTAGATTTTTTAATCAGTAATTAGGAGAAATTTGTTTACTTTCATAAAATTTGCATCTGCACTTATTTTTCTTCAAGGAATATAAGGTTGATATATAGTTGTTTATGGATCAATTATGAAGGTAAATATAATAAAATAGGGTTTAAAAAAATTATCAATGTTTTTTTTTGGGCTATTATAGCAAACATGACTTTGTTCAAATTAAAGTTCTTAAGTTTCTTTTCTTGATTTTTTTCATGACCTCAGGTACTTGTAGAAGAACATTGACATTCTGGCATTCACTTTGAACGTACCTAATTGTTCTAGTTTTGCAACACTATCATTGTATTTTTATTAAAAGATGCTACTAAACTTGCAACTAACCCTAGTTTGTAACTATCGTTCATCATAGGTTGCCTATTAAATATGAATTATTGGATGTTATTACACACATATCTCTTCTATTATATTCTGAATTTCTTATCCTCTTTGGTTGTGGATGTAATACCTCTTCACATAACTAGAAACATTCCCAATTATATTGAAGAAAAATATAATAGATGAGTTAAACCTATTCAATTTATTAAAAAAAATATATTTTGCACCACAACCATGATAACTTGAATAAAAGCATAAAGTAAGGAACAATGCTTGTAATAAAATTTCAAATCTCAAAATAATAGAATTGGGGCTAATACTTGCCTAAAAATTTACAAAATAAAATGACTAGTTACAAAATTACATGTTCTTACAAAAATCTTAAAAACATGTATACATGTAACTAATCTAATCCTAAAAACAAAAAGAATCAAAAGTGGGGTATCATCAACCTCCAACAGTTTTGTCATTTGCTTTTCCCTTGGGCATCTTCTCTTTTCAGTACTAAACTCAGCTCTAAATTGTGTGTGAGAGATAAATCACCCATATACTAAGCATACATCGTTTAAATGTACATAACAACATGCAAAGTATAAATATAATGTGTATACATGTCTAATAAAATACATACCACAATATGTATACATAAGCATGTGAGTCTCATCTCATATTTTATAACTTATGACATTAAATAGTTCCTTCCTCAAACATAAAATATTTTCAATCTCAATCTCAATCTCAATCTCATCTTTATCATAATCATAACATTTACATCATATGTGACCATATAAGGTTCATCATGAGTCAAACCATTAAAAAAACCTTACCCAATAACTCTAATTTGGACTAAAATGGATACAAATATAATAGATCTCTAGCTCTCATCTGAGCCACTCAGGACACCTGCCTGAAGAAATATAAGTATGCATACATGTCATCTCCAATGGAGCTCACTTGAGCTTTAACCCCTAAAATATGAATCTCATCTCTAGATTAGCCAATTAGTTCTTTTGGTACCAAATTCTCTTAATAATATGTCATCGATCCTAACTCTAGTCCTAGTTAGAGTGTTGGATAAAATAAATCTCACATTCTCATTTGAACATTATGATTCCCAAATCATTCACCCATCATATAGGTTTATAATCACAAGTTTATTCTCTTTACAAATAAACCTCAAATGTGTTCATATACATAAAAATCAATCATGGTTCATTCAACCAAAATATATCAAAAATCAATATATAGGTGATTCACAGCTGTGAGAGACCTCTTCATATTGTGAATCCCTCATTCATGGCATGTCTGGCTGTGAACCATGGCGTGACACATTCTGTGAATGAATATATCCAAAAACCATACATGATTCATTCTCATGAACCATTTTTCATAGTCATGAATCTTGGAAATACAATAGTAACATGCTTAAAATAGAACAATTACAATTCCACATACAAATCCTAAGGTCTACCAATGTAATCCATACTGCCAACACTCATTCAAGTATATATTATGTCATTTAACATACCAATCATCCAATTCCATGTAATAATAGTAAATTCAATCTCTTAAACATGCCATAACCATCTCTTATTTCATTCTCATTATCCATATATATGATCACTTATGATTTTCCCCATTTCCTAATGCATCTTACCATTTCATGCATATCATTGTCCAACATCTCTATATTACCATGCACACCACCAATATTCATTTAACATTCACTAAAGTAGCATTCAACACACATTTACATTTATGACACATTTAAACCTATTAAAGCATCATTTATTACCAAATGCATACCACTTTTCATAACATTATGCATTAACTTATCTTAACAACCATTCATTTAGCAATTAAAGTACACAAATGCATTAATCATACTTTATATATGGTTATGTGCAAACCTCAATCAAAATGGGAGCTTCTAAGACACCTCTCAAGCCTCTTTCAAACTCTTTCCCTCTCTTAAGGGGGAGCTTCCTCACCAATAATGGTTTCTATCACACAATTACAACAAAAACAATATTAAAACAAAGATTTTCTAATGGTTCCATCTCTCTCTACTCAACATACATCAAAAGAGGGGGTTTTTCTAATTTAAACCCTAGATTAACCCTACCCAAACTCAAACCCACTTAAAAAAAACAATAAATTGAAGATTAAGAGGGAGGAAAGGAGCTACTTACTCGAACCTATAAGTTAGGACAGTTGGGATCTCAAAATTCCAACTTAAAGCTCAACTCTTATTCTTCTTCAAGCTATTCTCTTAGATAATCCTCTCTTCTTTTTTATTCTCTCATAAGATTAGTTGTTTTTCACTTGGTTTAGGTGTCTTTTGAGTGAAAAGATTGGTGGAATGGTGTTTGGTCTCTTAAGGGGGTAAAGGGATTAGGGTTTGTTCTATCCAGAAATGAAAAATACAAATGGTATTTTTCTTAAATACCCCATGATTCACTGTTGTGATTTATGATTTACGAGCGTGAATCACTAACTACATTTCTCTCTCTCATTTGACCCGTGATTCACGATTATGACTCACCTTTTACGAGCATGAATCACCTGTTGTCTCACTTTTCTCTTATTTTTATTTTTATCTTCCTAATGCATTAACTCCCTTTGCCCACTCACTTGTTAATTAACAATCCTCATGTCCAAATTAACATCTAAATCTTAGATTATAGGTTGACAGTTCTTCCCCCCCTAAGAAAATTTCTTTCTCAAAATTTTACCTGATTGTCCAACAAAAAATATTTGTAGATATTGTGTTTGCATGATTTTTTCACTCTTTCAAGTGGCTTCTTTTGTTATGTGGTTCCTCCATATTACCTTTACTAAGAACATTTTTTTGTTTCTCTACTTTTTCACTTTTCGATCTAAAATTTCCATCAATTCTTCATTATAAGTCAAGTCAGGTCACACTTCAATGGATTCCTTTGGAATTACATGTATAGGGTCTGACCTATACATCTGAAGCATCGAGACATGAAAAAATATTGTGAATCTTTGCTAACTCTAGTGGTAAGTTAAACTTTTATGCAATTGGCCTAATCCTTTTTTGGGCCTCATACAGTCTAATAAATCGAGGACTCAATTTTCCTTTGTCAGAGCAAAAAACTTTCTTCCATGGAGATACCTTGAGGAAAGCCATATCACCTATACTATACTCAATATCTTTTCTCTTTAAATCTGCATAAGACTTTTAATGATCTGATGTGGCTTTCAACCTATCTTTAATAATTCTGACCTTTTTCTCTATATCTTGCGCTAACTTTGGTCCCACAAGTTTCAACTTTTTCACTTTTGTAATACCCCGCCAGACCTAGAAAACTTCTAATCTTTGTCAGATTCCTAAATGACTTCTAATTCATGACTACCTCTATCTTACTGGGATCCACTATAATACCCTTTATCAACACAATGTGTTCAAGGAAATCAATCTCCTCAAGCTAAAACTCATATTTAGAGAGTTTGACATACAATTGATGTTCCTAAAGGGCCTGTAAAATAATCCTTGAGTGTTGGTCGTGTTCCTCTCTATTCTTGGAGTATACCAATATGTAATCAATAAAAAAACCACCATAAATTGATCCAAATACAACCTAAAAATTTGATTCACTAAGTCTATGAATGTTGTAGAAGCATTAGTTAGCCCAAAAGGCATAATGAAAAACTCTTAATTACCATATTTGGTTTTGAAAGCAGTCTTGACAACATCCTCTTACTTGATTCTCAACTGATGATACCCCAACTATAAATCAATTTTAGAAAATAAACCAACTCCTTTTAATTGGTTGAAAAGAACATCTATTCATGGTAACAAATACTTGTTCTTTATGTCACCTTATTCAACTGCCTATAGTTTATGCACAATCTTATAGACCCATCTTTCTTTTTAACAAAAATGATTAGTGCACTACAAAGGGACACACTTGGCCTGATAAAACCCTTGTTTAGAGATTCCTATTACTATTCTTTCAACTCCCTCATATCTAAAGGTGTCATCCTATATGGTACTGCTAAAATGATTATCTACCATATAACATTGTCATCCTATATGTGTTACATAACATTGTCTTCTATGATTATCTACCATATGTCATCCAACTAATGAAGCTAAAAAAAAAGAGGGATAAAAAAAAGATTTAGCCTCAATTCTAGGCAACACAATACTAGAAATAATGTCTCCATTTGAACCACATCTTGTCTAATAGTAGCCATTAATCAATTATATTATGTTCCTTGATGAACTTATGTGTTTGTACTATTTTGCTCAACCTTTAAAATTAAGTTCAAAGGTAAAAAGATTTTTAGGCTTTTCTAACTGTTATACATATAACATGATAGTTCATTATTAAACAATATTTCATTTTTTACTATACATCACATCACCAAGGTGATTTCCAAAGGCATCAAATTTCAATATCTGAGTGTACATGTCAAAAAAATGAAGTTGCTTATGGATTCTCTGTTAAGCTTATGGTTTCTAGTTCCACTGTATTTTCTTAAAATAATTAATTAGCAAAAAGAAGATATGCAATCAGTTGCAATTAGGTGATACGTGAAGAGAAAATGCTTTTAAACTACTCAAGCCCATAAGTCTAGCAACCACTAAGCGATATTTTGTTATATTATATATCTTGGGTACAATGTGTATCACATTTATTTTGTTATTTTTTTTTCCAAAAAAACTCCAACCAATAGTAATCCAATTAGATGATAAAGTATTATTATTTGATTTATTCAATTTTGCATTACGAGACAGAGACTCAATCACTAAATTATTTGACCAATGGGGTTGCAAGTTCTACATAGGCATTTTTCTTTTCTCAATGAGTTATTGGTTGCTTGAGGCTACACCTTATCTAGGTAGTTTTGGGTATGATATTTTATTTGTTGGTGAGTTTTGTGACATTTTTTCTATTTGGATTTTTTTATTTGCTGCATTTGGGATAAGGTTGCAAATTAATTTAGAGGGATGGGAGAGGAAACTTTGAGAGATTTAGTACCTCTCTTTTTAGTTTTATACTTGAAATTATTGAAGAAGTTTGTTTAGAGGGGATTTGTTTTTCCTTTAAAATGGCAACATGAATTTTGTATTATGTTCCTTGGCTCAAAATTGCCCTATTGTTCCTTCTTTGACATTTTCTTGTGGACATTTCAAAATAGAGGTAAATTTGGCACTAAGGGAACGAGTGTATCGTGTCACGTTCACTAGTTTAGGCTCTAACTAAATGCATATTTTCCAATCAATACTTGCTAGGAGCCGGGTGCATTCACTATTTGAACAAATGTGATATGATTGGAGTCTAGATTCAAACTTAAAATAAGTAAGAAAGTTAGTTACAAGCATGTTACATTAAATTTTGGCATAAAAACCAATAAAAGAACCAAATTGTAATTTTACAATTTTTACATTGATGTGTGACTGTGAAACTTATAACACCGAAATGTAGTATATGTTGAGACATGTCTTCGAGTGAAAAAGTGTATTTTTATAAGATACTCAGAATTCTCCAAATAATATATATTTTTTTTAGGGAAGATGTAAATTGAAGATAATGGAAATTAAGTCATGAGATATGATTTTCTTAGAAGAGGACTTTCCTGAAAAAGATGAGATAAATGGGGATTTTTGACTTTATGAAATAGAAGATTCAGAGATTAATGGAAGCATAAGAATGATTGATTTAGTTCCTATAGAGCAAGATGATATGGAATATCATGCTCCTCTTAAAGCTAGTGGGAGTGAAAAGATACTAAATTTTGTTCATATGGAGCAAGATTAAGAGCAATCTCAGCCTTGATGTAGTAATTGTGAAAAAAATTCTTTGTCACTGATTTGAGATTTTAGGGAAAACTTTTATGATTGCTCTAAATGAATAAGAGCCTAAAACAATACAACAAGCTCTATCTGGTCCTAAAGCTAAAAAATGGATTAAAACTATGGAAGATGAAATAGATTCGATGATATCTAATCAAGTTTGGGATTCGGTTAATTTACCTCTAGGTCATAAGATCATTGGGAGCATGTGGGTTCTCAAAATTAAACTTAAGGTGGATGGGATAATTGAAATATATAAAGCTCAATTAGTAACTAAATGCTACACACAGCAAAAGAAAATTTACCAAAAAGAGACATTCTCATATGTGGTTAGGTTTGCATCTGTTCGCCTCATTCTGACATTGTAGCACAAATGGACTTAAAATTATACCGAATGGATGTTAAAATTAATTTTCTCAATGGAGAACTAAATGAAGAGATCTATACAGATTAGCCTTTAGGTTTCAAGCTTGAAGGTCAATAGCACAAAGTTTGTAAGCTCAAAAGATCCATTTACGATCTTAAGCAAACGTAAGATAATAGAACCTCAAATTTCATCAAACCATGTTAAAAGATGGTTTTTACCATGATTTAGGAAGACTATTACATGTATATTAAATGTTTAATAATGGTTTCATAATTCTATCCTTATATATCAATGACATTTTAATAGTTGAAAATGACAAGTTGATTGATACTACTAAAAAATGGTTATCATTAAACTTCAAAATGAAAGACATGGGTGAGGCTAACTATGTGCTTGGTGTTAAGATTCTAAGAGATTGTTTGAAAAGACTTATGGGTCTACTTAGGAGACTTGCATTAAGAAAATGTTGAGTTTTTCCATATGCACGATTGCAAACCCATAAATACAGATGTCGAAAGGAATTTGAGCCTTGGTGTTAAGATGTTCCCCAAGATATCAGACAAAAAAGAACAAATGTCCAAAGTACCTTAGTCTAGTACTGTCGATAGTATGATATATGTAATGATGTGCACACATCCAGACATTTGCTATGCCGTTGGGCTAGTAAGCAAATTTCAATCTAATCTAGATATGAAACAATGGATGACATTCAAGAGAATATTGAGACATCTGAAAGGAACTTCAGACTATGTTATGTGCTATCAAGGGAAACATTTGTGCTTAATTGATTTTACAAATGCTGTCATATTTTCTTTAGTTTTTAAGCCATAAAACAATTAACTAACATCAATTATCATTAATTCAAAGTTTAACTACACTTTCATCAACTAATCACAAACCTAATTTTCTAAGTTCAATCTTGCATCATAACCTAAATCTATCAAACCTAATTACATCTATCATCATTATGGGTCTCAAATAGAAGGAAAAAGGTTGAATTCAAGAAAAATAAACTCACCTTAATAGTTCTTCAAGGTGGGCCGAAATTCCCCCCTAAAATCTCTCCCTTTTCTTGTCTTCCTTCTTCCTTCTTTCTTGCTCCCTTGCTCCTTTTATGGCAATGACTCCTTAATTCCGAATTTTCCTCTCTCAAAACTACTTTTTTTCTCTCTTTTTCAAGCTTGAAATGAAGCAAAAATGGTGGCTTTGGAAGGCTAGAGTGGACAGCAAAGAGAGGAGAAAAGAAGATGAAGAATAGTTAGATATTTTGGTGGAAGAATGGAGAATTCCTCCCATTTTTGACTTTTATACTTTAATTAAGGTGTGGGTCCCATTAATTAAAATTAATTATAATTCTTATTAGTTCATTAAGTTAATTAATCTTGATTAACATTTAAACTTTGAGAAATTCCATATTTACCACATCTCCCTCCATATTCACACTTTTTACCCTAACAATTGCCATAATACCAATTTTATCCATAGAAATTTTTTTTTCCAAATTCCAGCACTAATCTTTTTAATTCCCAAATAATAATAACCTTAATTATTTTCCCTTATTATCAGTCATTTTTTATGGGTTCAAATTTAAACTCCGATTGAACCAACACGCCTCACTACGATCACGCATAATCGGGACCTAAATCACTGGATGTTACAAGCACTCTTAGAAACGTGAGTTAATTCATATCTGAATGGTATGAGAGAGAAATAAAAAATATTTTTCCTTATACACTCACTACTTGTATTCACCGCCAAAGTTATTTCGCTTGATGAAGTTTGAATTAACTTAAAATACTAGTAATTGTAAGAGTGATTTGAGTATGAATTCTTAAGGGATTGAATAATACTCAATCATGTGTATTAAAAAAATACTTGGGGTAAATAAGCACATTTTTTAAGGAATAAATACATTGTTAGGTTTTAGGAATAAATACATTTTCTCTTATATAATGACATGGAAGAAAGTGCAATTAAATGGCGAAAATAATGGAATATGAATGGAAGTCCATGAGATATCACTATGTTAGAGACTTGATCACATAAAAGGAAGTGGTCTTGAAATACGTTTTTATAAATAAATAGTGGCAGGTCCATTTACCAAACCAATAATTAGAGATGCATTTGTTAGACACATGAAATCCCTAGCCTTAAGTAGAATGTAATCAATTTGTATATTGTGACAAACCATTTGGTTTTACTTATAATGATGTGAAGCTTATTTCTTATGATTTGTTTGTTTTATAATTTTTCATTATATGAATATGTTGTGAATGGCAGTTAGTACAATTTTATGAAGTATGTCAATAGACTTAGATTGACTTACTCATATGAGTAATCGCCTTTAGCACTGTGAAGCGAGTAGAGATGAGATAAAAAAAATGTATGGACATTAAGTGAGTGAATAAAATGTAGTTAGAGCGGTCTTAGTCACATTATTTGATAAAAGATCACCTTGATAAAGATCAATATGAGATTCTTCATATATATAAGAATCAACATGAATGACTTCTCCATCATTCATGTATCTATTTGAAGGAAGTTGAGTGTGAAAATTATTGTTTAACATTACTGAATGTAAAAATAAAAATTTCAGATTTGGCGTTTTCAAAGCGACAAGACTAAAACTCATATGGTGTTATTTATTTATAAACTAGGAGCAAGACATACACTCTTTTATCTTTGAGAAGAAAAAAGTTGCTCTACCATAACATGCATTTAATACTTCATGTCTTATACTATATATTAGGAAGCGAAATAATGAATTCCTACTTCTTTGCTATGTGAATCCTAGAAATCCTAGAAATTAATTTCAAATATTTTGTCCTTTGTGACTTTTGATTATATCATGACATGATAGATTAATGTTGGTTATCGTAGGATGTATCCTATAGTCATGAGATAATTCGACTTAATAGAACACTCTTAGAAGTGCGAGTTAATTCAAATATGATTGATATGAGAGCGAAAGAAAAAATATTTTTGCTTATACATTCACTACTTGTATTCACTAGCTAAAATTAATTCGCTTGATGAAATTTGAAGTAACTTAGAATACTAATAATTGTAAGAGTGACTTGAATATGAATTATTAAGGGATTGAATAATACTCAACTATATATATTACAAAAAATATGTAGGGTGAATAAACAAATTTTTTTGGAATAAATATATTGTTGGGTTGATGTCTCATATGTGACATATGGTTAGTTTTGTATATTAGAGCTTCCACTATTTGTATGCTTCAGGTTGCATGATCTGTTCACCTCTGTGAATGATTCTCTGTTTTAAATTTAAAATTTTGGTAAAATATTTTTGGATGAGCCAAATCACTATGGAGGAGTGGAAAATGTTGGATTTTATGGGTCTGAGCTACCCATGTGGGCTTGACCCAATCCAAAACCTAATTAATTAAAAGAATTAGTTAATTAAAATAGAAGCAATTTTTTAGAATAAAAATTGCTCCTCAATTTGTGAATATTTTGTAACTGCAAGAATGCCAAAACTGTATTACTTCTTTTTGCAGTTTTCCTCTGTAAAAATTCTCTTCTTCCCATCTCATTTAAGAGAATCAAAGTGTTTGTATTGTGGAATTTCAAGCTATATTCTAGTAATCCCGTATATCCGAAATATTAAAAACACACATATTTGGTTCAGCAAGAAAGTATCCACTTCCGAATCTTCTTGCACTTAATTATTTAAAATTTATAAAAAATTTAATCTAAACTAAGGACTCATTTTTTTATCAAAAGACAATGATCCAAATTTATGAACCTCTTTGCCATACGACCCTGATCTATATTGATGATATCTTGTTGTTTAGCCCAGACATCAACTCTCAGCATGAGACAGTCAGGATGGTGGATAGCTCTAAGAACTATTAAAAAAGGATCAAGGTATGACTAACCTGAAAAGGCTCTTTCTAGCCACTGATGGGTTTATCCTGTTTTGATTCTAGTTGAGGGAGTTCTCAGAGATACCCGAAGATTGTTATACAATCGTGAAAATACTTGGTAATGAAGTAATCTAGGATCAGAGGAAAAGAGAGAAGTTTAAGAAAACATATTTGTATTTCACACGGATGAATTACAAAGGCTAAACCTTTCATGCTCTTTACATAATACATAATACTTTATATAGGCTAAAGGTGGATGACATATACATTATCTCTTACATCATTAAACATTAGATAAGATAAGATAAGATTCTTAAATAGTGATATGACCACTATGAATGAGACATCATAAAAGCAAACCATACATTTTCAATAGGTAGAGACAACTGTTATCATATTAGCTGAATTATTTCAAATTTTACAAAAGTATATTATAGTGGCGGACAACTGTACTATTTATGAATTGGCTCTTGTGATGGAGACAAATTAAAGTCTTTGAGAGTGGGCTCATCTCTTATGGGCCAGTCATCAATGTCTTTAGTCTCTTCAATGCTTTCAAGTGATGGATCTTCAAAATCAAAGTTGGATATGAAATTTGAGCTAAAATTGGGCTTGGACTTTTCTTCTTGTGAGACTTGCAACACTATTGCTGGAGTCTCATCCTTAGTTCTAAGCTTGGGCTTGAGTAGAGGAGGCCAAAGAATCATCTTAATCCTTTTGCATGGATATGGACCAAGTGATGTATAACTTGTCGGAGGTAAATGGTAGAATTTGTTTATCCGTCTGAGCTCCATGTGAATTACTGATATGACTTCATCCAAGCATATGAGATCCTCATGGGGAATAGTTCTCCAAAGTTTAAGATGCCTGAGTTCTACAATTGTGCTAGTTTCTACAATATGTGTGTAAGGATGATGAAATATAAAAATTCCAATAATTTCTTTTGGAACTTTTGGAGTTGAATTATCCTCAATAAGCTTAGCAAAAAGCTTATTCCAGTAACTTAGCAGTTGGAACCATGTAAGGAACTTGACTTGTGGGGACTGAAGATTTCTTGCTTGCATATGAAAGGGAGAAAATCTATCAAAAGAATTTAGATTGCATGGTAATATAGTGTTGACTGATACCATAAATACCAAAGTTGTTCAGGAAGCATAAGCTCTGTAAAGAGCCTATAGATAATTACCCAGGGGTACTTTGTAGGACAGTAGATAATTTTTCTAGGGAGGCCAAACTTATCTTGGAAAAGAAATATGTAAGTAAATAACATGTTCTGAGCAAAGCTTCGAATCTGTCTGAGGTTTGGACCTTTTGGACATCTAGGGGAAAAATTTGAGAGACTAAGGACTGGGGTGTTTGACTGAGAACTGGAAGCCACGAATATGAGAGGAATTTCTTTTGATGATGAAATAAGACTAACTTGTTGTGAAGGCTGGGATAGGAAATCAGGGATGATATTCTTATCCCCTTTTATATGTTGGACATCGAAACTATATCTGTTGAACCATTCTTTCCATCTCAAAAGCTATGGATGAGGGATTGTCTTCTGCTTGAAGTCTAACATATGTGGAAATGATGAACAATCCATGAAAACTGTAAAGTGGTGTCTTATTAGATGGAATTCAAATTTTTTAATTCCATATTTGATGGCTAGGATCTCCTTGAATGTTGAATGATAGTGGAGTTCACTATCTTTGAAGTGACCGTTTGTATATCCACAAACTTCTTTTTTATTACCATTAATTTCAAAAAGAACGACTCTTCAATGTTCATCTGACGCGTTTGTCTATAATAATCT
The DNA here is from genome assembly GCA_023653625.1 of Triadica sebifera. Taxonomy (NCBI): domain Eukaryota; kingdom Viridiplantae; phylum Streptophyta; class Magnoliopsida; order Malpighiales; family Euphorbiaceae; genus Triadica; species Triadica sebifera. Next base: position 33,756,910 of record CM042896.1, read on the forward strand.
TTTCCCTATGGAGGAAATCTGCAATGGTAGCAAGCTTTGAGTGACTAAATTGATTATTTGGATAGGCTTAGTATGGATGGCCGACCAAAATGGAGGCTTCTTTTTCAAAAGTTGGTACAATGACTTCACGTGCTTACTGTAGTTTGAAATGAATTGTCTGATATAATTGGTTATCCCAAGGAATAGCTAAATTTGTTTGACTATCAACTTATCATTTGGAAAGTTAAACAGTTCTTGGGCAAAATGAGGTTGAGGTCTGTAAATCCCATTTGAAAATTGCATACCTAGAAAGTCAATTGTTGTTTGGGCCAATTGCATTTTTGTTAGGTTGAGCATTACTTAATGGGCCTTAGTGAGGTCTATAAACTTCGTGATTGTCTCATGATGAGAGTTGATGTCTAGGTTGAACAATAGGATATCGTCAATATAAATCAGGGCTGTATGCAAAAGAGGTTCATAGATTTTGATCATTGCCTTCTGGAATAGGGATGGTGCCACTTTGAGTCTAAATGACATGACAGTCCATTTATAGTGATGGTTGGGAATACAAAATATCATTTTGTATCTGTCTTCAGGAACAATTCCTAGCTGCCAAAATCCTCTTTTCAGGTCAAACTTAGAAAATAATTTTGCTGAAGCAATGAATGGAAACATTGAATCTATCTTTGGCAATGGATACTTGTCATCCTTTAGGAAGAGGTTTAAAGGTTTGTAATGAATTACAAGCCTTTTCTTGTCACGAATATGCTCTAACCTTTTGTTCACTTAGAAAGCCTGACATGCCCAATTCAACTTTGTGAGTTGAATTAGACCTTGATAGCAACTGAGAACACTCATGGATTGCAAGTCTCATGTCTAAGGGAGACATTCCTCAATGAGAAGCTATAGTTGGATTGAGATCTTCAGAGTTCTTGAATGGAAGTGTAATAAAAAAATTCTAATCGAGTCCATAATGGGGAGTGATGCTTTTGAGAGAACTCTGTATGAGATAGAGCACAACAGGAATTATGAAGTTCTTGAACCAATTCTTAGGATAGGGAAAAATGCTTTTAGGTAGGCTGTAGGGTGAATAAGGAAGGTATAGTGGTGAATGGTAACAAGTATTTTTTGTATTGCAGACTAGTAGGTAAAAGGGATAGGTTATTTAAATGGAAATAAAGATCAAATCCTATGACCAAATCTTTATTAGGGAGTTTTGAGCTAAGAACACGTGTCCAGATAGTGAGATCAAGAAAAATCTGCAATTTAATGAGGTTTTTGGTCTTTAATGTAGTTGTGAAAATTTTACCATCTGCTGTTTGGAAATATTAATCATGTTGAACCCAGTATCTGTCAGGAAGGATAGAGGGATTCATCATAATCTGTGTGCTCCAGTGTCTATAAATGTTATTATTTTAATGGGCTTAGCATACTTGTGAGGAAAAACTGTTATTGGAACAAGTGGAATCGGGTGAAATAGTTGGGTAGAATAAATAGTGGGTGTTGGGAAGGTAGATAATGTTAATTCTGTTGAGGGAGCTGATTATGGAAGGATAAGAAGAGGAGTTATGGGATAGACAGAAGGAATGTACTGGTCTGAAAATATAGAGTTTTGGGAAGGTAACTCATCTCTCAACATCTCATCGTATGTCTCTGATTCAGATTCTGAAAATTCAGCTGCAAAGAGTACTCTTGAGTTTGATTCATCGTCTAGAGAGAACAATGATTATATGTCAGCATCTTCAAGGTCTACTTGAGAAACTTTATGAATCTTTTGAATGATATTTGCTACCTTTTTGGGCTTATTGGGGAAGTTTTTTGCAAAATGTCCCTTTTTGCCGCAAACATAGCATCTGTCACTGTAACACCTCTTACCCTTCTGTACACCCATCTGTATACTGGACGGATAAGAGGTGCTACAGAAAATAAAACTCTTCAAAAATACTTCTTTAATTTTAAACATATTTAATATAAGAAATTTAAAATATATACTAAAATATTATACATACACACATTTCTATTTTATTTATATACATACTGTAATGAAATTTAATAACTTGTATATATGCATATCAAAATATTATAAAAGACCAACCCGCTCTGGGTGGCTACCACTGCTACTGTTGTGCTCTATTTTGTGGGTCCCTAGTCAGCGTCCCTTATCTATAAGTCCAAACGTTGTCTACTACTTTTGTAACCTACGCGAGAGAAAACAAATTCTCTCGCTGAGTATATAACTCAGTGGTACAAAAATTCTTATAATAATAGTCATTAAAATAAAATATGCTCTTAAAATATAATCAATTCAAATTTTGAATCTTCTTTTTATAAATAAATATAATAGTTTTTTCATATACCCACATATTATGACATTCTAGACTTGCTTCTAGGGAATCAAATGGGTATCATATTACATCTCAATTTAGAATCCACAGAAATGAACAGGATCCAAATGTAATATGACTCAGTCCACAGAAATGCACAGGACTGAAAAATGTATCAGGTGATCCACAAAAATGCACATGATCACAATATTTTATAGGTCCACAGAAATGCACAGGACCATCATTTCTACCCTATTGGCATGCCAAGAATACTCTAGCTCACGTCTAGACTAATATGTGGACAAAATTTCTCAAATTCATAATTCAATTCATTTTTGCATTTCAAAGCAGAATAATAATTTCCGCAAAAATATTTTACTGTTATTTTCTTAATCATTTTCCATAAAATCGATAAATATTATTTTCATATCAAAATAAATATCATCATAAAGTATATCGAACTTTTAAATTTTTTTGAAATACAGATAAAATATATCAGCCTCAATAATTGAAAAAAACTCTAATTTTTCACATAAAATATATTATATATTTTATGTAATATTATAAATCATTTGAATCTAATAATTTTCTTATTACTTCATACTTTTTTTTAATTACATACTTATATATATATATATATATATATATATATATATATATATATATATATATATATATATATATATATATATATATATATATATATATATATATATATATATGGCTAATATTATAAGGATAATTGCACTAACCTCTTTACGCTCTGTCGGTATCGGCCGACTCTTTCCCTTTATCTCGGGCTGGCGTCTGGTCCGACATCGCGCCTAGAGATAGAAAATTTTCAATTAGCTATTGAACCCCTTACGACATAAAATCTAGTAAAATTTAAATTTTCCGCTAATTTTTCGGTCTCACGTATATCGAAATTCTATATTTAAAATTCTCCTCATTATGCGTGTTTAACGCATAGATCACAGTTTTGGTCATCAACATGTTTTTCTGTGCGACCAAAAATTTCAAATATTATTTTCCTTAATAATATTTTATTTTCTTTATCTTTCCTCCAAAACTATTTTTCTCAATTTATTTCCCTTTATTCTTCTAAGGTCCCTTTCCAATTCAAAAATTCTCATTAATTCAATAAATATACTTAAACTTCACAAATAAATTCATATATCACTATTTAAAAATAACTAGGAGGTGCAGTTTATACCAGATGACTCGGTTTAACGAGTTGAAGATTATGTCCAAAATACTCGATTAATGGTCACCGGAAAATTTTCAACGGCGGCGGATCGACGATCGACTGGTACCAAAAGAAAGCTTGAGGTGTGAGAAGTCCAAATATATAAGTTTTATGTCTTGGAAGTAGCTGAAAACATGTAGATCTACAAAAATTCGCATGGCTCCGGCGAGGAATTCCGACTCCGATCAGCCCCTAAAACACGGTTCTCGTAGCTCAAATTACACATACCAAGGTTTTTCGACGTCCTGAGTCCATTTCCGGTGTCAGATTTTAGAAAAAAAGTCCAGAAATATGCGAAATAGGAGGGCAGCCCGGAATCCGATTTTTGCTGCTCCGATCTCGAAAATCCGGCCAGTTTTTAGAAAATCAGACGTCGCCAGAGTGATAAGAATATGGAGAACTACTTCTGGTTCGAATTTTGCGAAGATTGAATACCGTTTGGTTGATGAACGGAGATGGGGATCGTGTAGGGAAAATGAGAGAGAATGAATTTTCTTTTTTTTTACTTAAGATAATTGATACAAGAGAAGTACAAGCTATCAATTCTTTTTCTAGGTTAGAATCCTTAAATGAGGCCTATGGAATTATATGGGTCTTTGTCCCTATTTTGACTCTTGTATTGGGAATCACGATAGGAATACTAGTAATTGTATGGTTAGAAAGAGAAATATCTGCAGGAATACAACAACGTATTGGACCTGAATATGCGGGTCCTTTAAGAGTTCTTCAAGCTTTAGCGGATGGGACAAAACTACTTTTGAAAGAGAATCTTTTCCATCTAGGGGGGATACTCGTTTATTCAGTATTGGACCATCCATAGCAGTCATATCAACTCTATTAAGCCTCCATATATATATATATATATATATATATATATATATATATATATATATATATATACTCAGGGGCAATTTTGTACTTTTTTACAAATCTCAAATTTGTAATAAACTTTTACTCAAATAAAATTATTAAGTCACCAAAGTAATTAAAAAAAATCTTAATTGAGTAAAATTAATAAAATTTGGGGTGTTACATTCTTCCCCCCTTAAAAGATTTCGCCCTCGAAATCATACATGATAGGTTATTACTAAATAATTGAGGATGTTGAGTCCTCATTATTTCTTCGCTTTCCCATGTTGCCTCTTCACCTGAATGTCTTCGCCAGAGGACTTTTACCAAAGGTATTTGCTTATTCCGCAGTTGTTTCACTTCCCTTGCCAGAATAGCTATAGGCTCCTCCTCAAAAGATAAATTTTGTTTCACCTCGATTTCTTCTACTCGAATGACATGGGACGGATCCGACCTATATCTTCTGAGCATCGATACATGAAACACATTGTGAATTTTCTCCAACTCGGGAGGTAAAGCCAGCCTATAGGCTACTGGTCCCACTCGTTCAATTATCTCAAAAAGCCCAATAAATCTGGGGCTCAGCTTGCCTTTCCTTCCAAAACGTAGTACTTTCTTCCAGGAAGATACTTTCAGGAACACCTTATCCCCAACTTCGAATTTGATGTCCCTGCGTCTCAAGTGTGCATAAGACTTCTGTCTATCACTGGCTGCTTTAAGTCTATCTTTGATAATTCTGATCTTCTCCTCTGTCTGTTGAACCAAATCGGGTCCCATTATCTTTCGTTCACTGAGTTCGGTCCAACAAATTGGAGTTCTACATTTCCTTCCATACAGTGCTTCATAAGGAGCCATGCCAATACTTGTCTGGTAACTGTTATTATATGCAAATTCCATTAGTGGCAAATACCTATCCCAACTTCCTGTTAACTCAATCACACAACTCCGAAGCATATCCTCAAGCAACTGGATTACCCGCTTCGATTGTCCATCTGTCTGAGGATGGAACGCAGTACTGAAGTGAAGGCGAGTACCCAAAGATCTCTGTAGACTCTTCTAAAAATGTGAGATGAATTTGGGATCTCTATCTGAAATGATAGACAATGGCACACCATGCAACCGGACTATCTCTTGTACATACAATTCTGCTAATCGATCCATAGAGTAGTCCATCCTGACTGGTAAAGAGTGTGCAGACTTTGTCAACTTATCGACAATCACCCATACTGCATCATGTTTTCTTTGAGTCAATGGTAGTCCTGACATGAAATCCATAGTAACTCTTTCCCATTTCCATTCCGGTATGGAAATAGGTTGCAGTAACCCTGATGGCAACTGGTGTTCTGCTTACTTGTTGACACGTCAGACATCTGATAGTATACTCTGAAATGTCTTTCTTCATACCCGACCACCAATAGTAAGGCTTCAAATCCTGATACATTTTGTTGCTGCCAGGATGCATGGAAAAAGTCGATTCATGTGTCTCTTTCAATATCATTCGTCTTAATTTTGAGACATCAGGCACGCATAGTCTGCCTCTATAATAGATACCACCATCAGCTTCAACTAAGTATTCTGGTTTATCCCCATTGGAAATGGATTCTTTTATTTCAATTAGCTTGGAATCATGCTTATGAGCTTCTTTGATCCGAAAGATTAATGTAGGTAGGACCTGAAGCTCTGTTAGAGTCTTTCGACTCAAAGCGTCAGCCACAACATTAGCCTTTCCAGGCTGATAATCAATAACATAGTCGTAGTCCTTAATAAGCTCTAGTCACCTTCTCTGTCTCAAATTTAGCTCTTTCTGTGAAGGTAAATACTTTAAACTCTTATGATTTGTATAGATGTAACACTTCTCTCCGTAAAGATAGTGTCTCCAAATTTTCAAGGCAAAAACAACGGCTGCTAGCTCCAGATCATGCGTAGGATAATTCCTCTCATGCAGCTTCAATTGTCTAGAGGCATACACTATCACTTTACCCTCTTGCATCAGTACACAACCTAATCCATTCAGTGAAGCATCATTGTATACCACAAACTCTTTTCCTGTAGTAGGTTGCATCAGGACTGGTGCCTCTGTCAATATAGTCTTCAACAGATCAAAGCTTGCTTGACACTTATCTGTCCACTCGAATTTAACATCCTTGCAAAGTAATCGTGTTATGAGAGCGGCTATGGAAGAGAAACCCTTCACAAATCGTCTATAGTAGCCTGCTAGCCTAAGAAAACTTCGTATCTTAGTTATATTTCGAGGCGGCTTCCAACTAAGAATGGCTTCAACCTTACTAGGGTCAACTCTGATCCCATCTACTGATACCACATGACCCAAAAACCCAACTTCCTCAAGCCAGAACTCACATTTCGATAGTTTAGCATACAAATGTTTCTCCCTCAAAGTTTGAAGCACAATCTGAAGATGCTGATTATGGTCCTCTTTATTCTTAGAATATACCAAAATATCATCAATGAAAAATACAACAAATTGATCAAAATAGGGCTTGAAGATCCTATTCATCAGATCCATAAATGCTGCTGATGCATTTGTTAGCCCAAATGGCATAACTAGGAACTCGTAGTGGCCATACCGAGTCCTAAAGGCAGTCTTAGGCACATCACTCTCCTTGACCTTTAACTGATGATATCCCGATCTCAAATCAATCTTAGAGAATACCGCTGCACCTTTTAACTGATCAAACAAGTCATTTATTCGTGGCAGTTGGTATCTGTTCTTAATTGTCACCTTATTTAACTGTTTATAATCAATGCACAGTCGTAGGGTGCCATTTTTTTTCTTCACGAACAATACAGGCGCACCCCAAGGTGATACACTAGGTCTAATAAACCCCTTATCCAGCAACTCTTGCAACTGCACTTTCAATTCTCTAAGCTCTACCGGTGCCATTCGGTACGGTGTGATGGATATGGGTGCAGTACCAGGTAACAATTCAATGGAAAAGTCTATCTCTCTATCCGAAGGCAATCCTGGTAAATCCTCAGGAAACACATCAGGGAACTCATAAATTGTAGGAATGTCCTGAAGCCTAGGACTCTCCTTCCTGGTATCCACCACATATGCCAAATAAGCTTCATTGCCCTTCATAATCAACCTCTGAGCCTTCAAAGCAGAAATAACATTAGACGACATCTTTATTCTTATGTCTAGTACCACTTTATCCTTGCACCCAAGCTTCTTAAAAATTACCTTTCTGGCGGTACAATCTACTACTGCCCCATGCCGTACTAACCAATCCATCCCTAATATGACATCATATTCATGAAATGGTAATTCAATTAGATTTGCGGGATATAGCTCACCCTGACTTATTAAGGGTAGCTGTCGGCGCACTCTGTTAACCCTAACACATGACCCAGGGGATTCCTCACTACTATATCAAATTCTAAATTCTCAACCTCTAAATGCTCCCTAGGCAATAGTGTAGTGCATATGTAGGAATGTGTAGACCCGAGATCAATTAAAGCATATACATCAAACCCAAGTAAAGAGAATTTACCAACGATAACATCTGGGGCATCATGCTCCTCTCGTGCTCTCATAGCATATGCTCGAGCAGGTGCGGTGTGGCTACCCCCTGGCCTACTAACAGTCTCCGAACTGGCATGCACTGATCTAGTACGACCTCCCCTAGCCTAACCTCTGCCTCAGCCTCTAACAGGTACTGATCCCTGTGTCAAAATCGATCTTTCCCCTGTAGGCTCTGCACTCTGGTCTCAGTAGGGGCAATCCCTTCTGAAGTGGCCTGTAGCCCCACAAATAAAACAGGCTCTGGATGTCACCCAACACTCATCAGCATGATATCTGCCACACTGCTGACACTGAGGGTGTGAAACAAATCTTCTCCCTACTGAACCCGGAGTACTGGCAACTGATGGTGCTGCCCTAGCAGGCTGTCCTCGCCAGGTTGATGCACCTGAACCTCTAGATCCCCTCTGGAATCTGCTATCAAAAAACCTAATCTTCTTACTAATGGATGAACTAGCACCCGACTGAAAATAGGATCTCTTGGGGTGGCTCGAAACTACTGTCTTCATCTCCTCAGCCACGGCCTCCTCAACTGCCTCAGCAGCAGTTCTCAAAGCAGTCAACTCCTTAATATGTGCTCCAGCCAACCTAGCTATAATAGGGGTCGTAGTCCCTTCTCAAACCTCCTGCAACTATCAACCTCATCAGCAATAATACCCCCTGCATATTTACTAAGTTGGGTGTACTCCTTCTCATATTCTTCCACGGTCATATTCCCTTGTCTGAGGTCCAGGAATTCTTGTCTCTTTCGATCAATATAAGCCCGGGGAATGTACCTCTCTCTGAACTGCTCCAGAAATAACCTCTAGGAAGGTGGATTAGGTGTCTGAGGGCGCTGTAGTATTGTCTTCCATCAGTCATAAGCCCCCTCTTCCAGTAACGACTCTACATATCTATATTTGTCTCGTGATGTGCAATCCATATGTCGGAACATTCTCTCTACCCTCTCCAACCAATATTCTACAGTTGCCGCATCATCCTCCCTGCGGCCATAGAAATCTGGAGCTCCCAATTTCCGAAGTCTCTCAAATCCCATCTCAGTAGTGGCTGGTCTGGCAGAACGCTGTAAGATTTCAGCCATATCCTTTAACAGCTCCTCTCTAGCTAAACCCGAGACCGACGCATGTCTCTCATGTCTATATGATCTATCCGATCCACGGGTGGATACACTGCCCTCAACTGTCCTCCGTTATGATGAAGGGTATGAAGCATCAGTGTCAAGCGGCTCATAAGTATCTAGGGTTGCTTCTCTAACCCTCCGCATTTGAAATCTATAACCCTATAAAGCACAATAGTGACCCACATTAGGAAGCAGTAACAGTTATATTTATAGATTCAAATTATTTTTCAAAAATAAATGCATGAGCAAACAATCTTGATTCTACCCATCGTTATCCTAGAATCGCCTAAACCACGCTCTGATACCAATAAAAATGTAACACCCATTTCCCTTCTGTATACCTATATGTATACCGGACGGATAAGAGGTGCTATAGAAAATAAAACTCTTCAAAAATACTTCTTTAATTTTAAATATATTGAATATAAGAAATTTAAAATATATACTAAAATATTATACATACACACATTTCTATTTTATTTATATACATACTGTAATGAAGTTTAAAAACTTGTATATATGCATATCAAAATATTATAAAAGACCAATCCGCTCTGGGTGGCTACCACTGCTACTGTTGTGCTCCATTTTGTGGGTCCCTAGTTAGTATCCCTTATCTACAAGTCCAAACGCTGTCTGCTACTTTTGTAATCTACGCGAGAGAAAACAAACTCTCGCGCTGAGTATATAACTCATTGGTGCAAAAATTCTTATAATAATAGTCATTAAAATAAAATATGCTCTTAAAATATAATCAATTCAAATTTTGAATCTTCTTTTTATAAATAAATATAATAGTTTTTTCATATATCCACATATTATGACATTCTAGACTTGCTTCTATGGAATCAAAGGGGTATCATATTACATCTCAATTTAGAATCCACAGAAATGCACATGATCCAAATGTAATATGACTCAGTCCACAGAAATGCACAGGACTGAAAAATGTATCAGGTGATACACAGAAATGCACATGATAACAATATTTTATAGGTCCACAGAAATGCATAGGACCATCATTTCTACCCTATTGGCATGCCAACAATACCCTAGATCACGTCTAGACTAATATGTGGACAAAATTTCTCAAATTCATAATTCAATTCATTTTTGCATTTCAAAGCAGAATAATAATTTCCACAAAAATACTTTACTGTTATTTTCTTAATCATTTTCCATAAAATCGATAAATATTATTTTCATATCAAAATAAATATCATCATAAAGTATATCGAACTTTTAATTTTTTTTGAAATACAGATAAAATATATCAACCTCAATAATTGAAAAAAACTCCAATTTTTCACATAAAATATATTATATATTTTATGTAATATTATAAATCATTTGAATCTAATAATTTTCTTATTACTTCATACTTTTTTTTGATTACATACTTATATATATATATATATATATATATATATATATATATATATATATATATATATATATATATATATATATATATATAACTAATATTATAAGGATAATTGCACTAACCTCTTTACGCTATGTCGGTATCGGCCAGCTCTTTCCCTTTATCTCGAGCTGGCGTCTGGTCCGACGTCACGACTAGAGATAGAAAATTTTCAATTAGCTATTGAACCCCTTACGACATAAAATCTAGTAAAATTTAAATTTTTCGCTAATTTCTCGGTCTCACATATATCGAAATTCTATATTTAAAATTCTCCTCATTATGCGTGTTTAACGCATAGATCACAATTTTGGTCATCAACATGCTTTTCCGTGTGACCAAAAATTTTAAATATTATTTTTCTTAATAATATTTTATTTTCTTTATCTTTCTCCAAAACTATTTTTCTCAATTTATTTCCCTTTATTCTTCTAAGGTCCATTTCCAATTCAAAAATTCTCATTAATTCAATAAATATACTTAAACTTTACAAATAAATTCATATCTTACTATTTAAAAATAACTAAGAGGTGCGGTTTATACCAGCTGACTCGGTTTAACGAGCCGAAGATTCTGTCCAAAATACCCGATTAGTGGTCACCAGAAAATTTTCAACGGCGGCGGATCGACGATCGACTGGTACCAAAAGAAAGCTTGAGGTGTGAGGAGTCTAAATATATAAGTTTTATGGCTTGGAAGTAGCTGAAAATGTGTAGATCTACAAAAATTCGCACAGCTCCAGTGAGGAATTCCGATTCCGATCAACCCCTAAAACGCGGTTCCCAGAGCTCAAATTACACATACCAAGGTTTTTTGACGTCCTGAGTCCATTTCCGGTGTCAGATTTTAGAAAACAAGTTCGAAAATATGCGAAATAGGAAGGCAGCCCGGAATCCGATTTTTGCTGCTCCGATCTCGAAAATCCGGTCAGTTTTTGGAAAATCAGACGTCGCCGGAGTGATAAGAATATGGAGAACTACTTTTGTTTCGAATTTGGCGAAGATCGAATTTCTTTTGGTTGATGAACGGAGATGGGGATCGTGTAGGGAAAATGAGAGAGAATGAAATTTTTTTTTTTACTTAAATCTTTGAAATCTCCATATATATATATATATATAATCAGGGGCAATTTTGTACTTTTTTACAAATCTCAAATTTGTAATAAAATTTTACTCAAATAAAATTATTAAGTCACCAAAATAATTAAAAAAAATCTTAATTGAGCAAAATTAATAAAATCTGGGGTGTTACAGTCACCCTTTTTGAATATGTGCTTATGCCTTTTGAAGAATTTGAAATTCTTCCTTCTATGTCTTCGTGATTGGAAATCATCTGGGGGTCTCCACTTGTGATATCTTTTTGATTTGCGAAGAGGACATGTGCATGTCTTTTCTTTGAATTTTATCTGCAAGTCTGGTCTCCTACAAGCCATCTTTCAGGAAGAGTCATTATCAAACGTCATAAGGTCTTTGACCATCTTCTGCTGTGCATAAATCTTTTCAACCGAGAGAAGAATTCTCTAGTAAATTTCTCCAAAACTGAGCGAGTTGAGGTCAATATTTGTTTCTCTGAGCTGCAATTGAATATGGTTTGAAATGCTCTATAGGAAAGATACTAGAAATGCTTGCTTCAAGTTTGCATCTGTAGTTCCACCAAGGAGGTAGAACCTTTTTGTCATTCTCTGGTAGTGTCTGTCAAGGTCATTTCGAAGAAGAGAACAACTTTTCATCTTGAAATATTCATCTCTAGCCATGTCATCATATTCTATTGTGTTGCCAACAAATTCTTGATGAAGAGTTGTAAGAATTTTTGCTATTAACTGAGCATGGTAGAATCTTAACATAACTGCTTTTGGTAATCGTACAAACCAATCTCTCAATGTCCTTATGAATCTGGAAGAGAATTCCAAGATTATGGCTGGAAATCTGGAATTTGGACGTCTCTGCTGAACTTTTATCCAATAATATAATTCTTGGATTATGTGTCTCCATTTGTGAGGAGGGATATCATCAAATGTGAACCATGAACCATTCTGTGGCATAGGAGGAACTTGTGTAGTAGTTCCTGGGATATTTGTATCCATTTTCTCTTCTGGTGGTTCTTCAGTGTGGTAGGTAGGTTGTTGATGAGTGGTTCCACTCTGTAAGGAGGTTACTGGATCTGCCATAAACTGTGTTGGACGAAAGTATTTTGGATCAATCTCATTGTTAGAAAGTTCAGACTCTGAGCTTTCAAGAGAGAGGTAAGGTATATATGTAATTGGGCTCTCTAGATGAGGAATATTTTGAAGGGCTTGGTGTTATAGGAAAACAGTAATTGTGTTTGCGGACTTGGATTATTGGACCATATGGGAATGAGCTATTTCTTTCTGTTTCTGAGATTGTGGATTTGTTTTAGGAGTAGGAATTAGTTGGTCTGGTTGAGAGATTGACTCAGGAGGTGCTTCAGGCCTTAAAACAACAAGTGTTTGGGTTTTTTTCTGAGCTGGAATAGTGCTGGGCTTTGTTTAAGAGATATACTTTGGGCCTAAATTGAGCTGCTCCATGAACTGTCTGTGAAAAAGTTCAGAAAAAAGACCAAAATGTTCAAGCTCTGCAAGAGAGGGCTCGTGAATAGGAGGTGATGTATACAATGGCTAATGTGAAACAAGAAGATGTAGGGAAGTAAACATCCCTAAAGGATCAATGAATGAAGGAGATTTGAGAAAATCCTACTTGAGAGCTTGCTTTAGTGAAGCAATCTCTCTTTCAAGTTTCCGAAGATGGATAGCTTTAGTATCAAAAGTTGAATCATATGACCTGGTAGAAATCATATTCATCAATTCACTTTTTAATTTTGTATGTTGTCTTTCAAGCTGTCTCAACAGCTTATACATCGCTTCATACTATGCGGTCTGTCGATTCTTTAGAACAGAGACTCTATTTGAAACCTTGTAAACCTTAGTTTCAATCCTCTATAGCACTTTATTCTGTGCTTGTGCATTTTGAGTTTGCCAGTTCAAAACCGATTATGCTACAGAAATTGGCTTAGAAGTTCCTTCAGGTGTAATTGTCGAAGGTCGGACATATAGAGCAATCTGGACTTGAGATGAAGTGTCTATGTGTTCTTGGAGAGGGAAAAATCAGCACGATATGCGAATGGAGAAGGTGGTTGGTACATAGCTATCATGGGTATAGGTTTAGGTTTAGTGACTTTAGGTTTTGGAACTAGTTTATAACAGGGTAAAGGTAATGGTTTGGGTTTTTCTGGAGGTTTGGGAGGTAAAGGATCAGGAGGATCATCCCACGAAGGTGGTGCAGGTGGTAATGGATTTTTGAAATGAGAAGGAGGTGAGTAGGAAACCACATAATCGTATTTTCTTGACGGTTGTCCCAAGAGACCAACAGAAAGGTATCCATCATCAAAATGTTGAAAGAACTATTTCTTAGAACACTTTATCTTTCTCTTTGATCTTCTAGTTTTTTTGTTCCATGATTCATCTTCATCTGTCATTCTATCTGCATAACAATCATCACAGTCACATATATCAAAGTAACTATGATTCTCGGTATGAGATTGATAGATGGGCTATGCTGAACTTGAGAAAGCAAGTATCAGAATTTCTTCATAAGAGGAGACATGTTGCATCATGAACTGGGTGGAAAACTCCATTGGTGTACTAGCTTGAGGTTCGTCTTCATTAGGAGAGAAGAATTATGTCTCAACTCTGCCATCTTTATGCTTTATGAAAAGTGGTTTTATATAACTCACTGGCTAACTTCTTTGATGAAGAAGCTCATAATTGGTTAGCCACGACTGAGGAAAGATCTGAAGAAGATCTTCCTTCATCTGCTGTTTGGGGATTTGTACTACCCTTGGAACATGGGTTGAGTCTACCATGATACTTAACGCATCAGAAGAAGCTGGGATACAGAGATCCATAGCATGATTCTGTACTCTGTATATCATCTAGTAGTGAAGAGTAGTTATGTTCGTAGTAGCTACATTTTTAACTCCAGTGATCTGGACCTGTACCTTTAGTGTTGTAAAAGTATGAGGATCTTGAAGCCTCATATTGAAGTTTGGTTATAACATACAAAGGAAAATCCCTGCATTCAAAGAGGTTTGGATGGTACCAATTACAACATGTTTGTATTCTAGAAACCTGGTATCTAGTAAGGCAATTCGAGCTACAACAGGTAAACCTTTTTCTGCCATTGTTAGTCAAAACAAGTCTGATAGCCCCAAAGTGAATATGAGAATATCCACTGTTGAGCCACTGAGTATGAAATTCAGAAGGGATTTCAAGAGTAATATTCCTCACCAGTACTCTAAATAGGATACTGATCGAAGGAGGAAGACTATACATACTCCTTTATAGAGGGAGGTTTTTGTCTAATTAAGGCTTTAATGGAAGTTGTAAAAGAAGACTTATTTTTCTGAAAGGTGTGATAAAGGTTTATGAATGAGATATTTGTTTCTTGGATTTTTTGATCTTCAGGGAGAAAGGAAAGTTCATACAGATGACTGAGATTTTTGGAAGTAGAAGGAGAAGGTTGAAGAGATATAGTAGAAGACGAATGAGATAATTTTTGTATTTTTGCCATGATATTTGGGAAAAAGGTTCCTTGTCACCATAGATTAATTCAAGAACAAGAGTTTCAAGGCTCTGATACCAATGGTGAATAGCTCTAAGAACTATTAAAAAAGAATCAAGGTATGACTAAACCGAAAAGGCTTTTCTGGCCAGTAGTGGGTTTATCCTGTTTTGATTTTAGCTAAGGGGTTCTCAGAGATACCCGAAGATTGTTATACGATTGTGAAACTACTTAGTAATGAACTAAACCTCATTTAGTTTATATGTTGAGTGCAGTTTGTAGCTGATAACTAATAGTTGACTAAATAAAACTTGGTTTAATTATTGGATGCAACTCATAACTAATAGTTTATTGATACTAGTGTTTGGTAAATCTAATTGAGCTGTTATTATTGGAATATAAAATTACTAATAGAGGTATAGTTTATTTCAAAAAATAATAATTCTATTTGATAAATAAATAGAAAAATAAAATACAATGATTATTTAGTATAATTATATACTATTTGATATAATAATGTATTTTAATAATTAAAATAATAACAACAATAGAATATAATTAATTATAAATAACAAATTTCCTCAAATGTATATCTATAATATATAAATATAATCAATTAATTTAATATATTTTTAATATAATATATTTTATTTTGAAAAGACTGATTTTAAAGATGTATATTTTTAATAAATTTTTTCACAAATGATGTATTTTATTTAAAATAGGCTAATTTTATTATTTTATTAGAAAAAAGTTCCAACAAATTCAAACCTAAAAATGAAGTTTTTTCAATCAGCAACGATTTGCATTTTATTTATAATTGATTATAGTTATTATTTTAATTATTAAAATAAAATATTATATCAAATAATCATCGTATTTTATTTATTTATTTATTTATAAATAAAAAAATATAATATATTTTGAATTAAAATAAATTGCATATTTTTTAGTAATTTTACATTCTTATATCAAATAATTTCATTAGTTTTACTAAACACTAGTATCAGAATACTTTTGATTAAACTGTTGAATTTTTATCCTCAACAGCTGACCAAAAGTGTAGTAACAAACTCTTAACTGATAAAAAACTCAAATAACTGGTAATTGAAAAAACTCAATTTTTGAATTTGTTTTAAACAGCTAGAACTTTTTCTAATAAAATAACAAAATTAGCCTATTTTAAATAAAATATATCATTTGTAAAAAAAATTATTAAAAAATACACATTTTCAAAATTGGCTTCTTCAAAATAAAATATATTATATTAATTGATTATATTTATACATTTGTGGAAATTTTTATTTATAATTAATTATATTCTATTGTTATTATATTAATTATTAAAATACATTATTATATCTAATAGTATATAATTATATCAAATAATCACGGTATTTTATTTTTCTGTTTATTTATACATCATGAAAAATATATTATTTTTTGAAATAAATTATACATCTATTAATAATTTTATATTCCAATAATAACAACTTAATTATATTTACCAAACACTTGTATCAATAAGCTATTAGCTACGAGTTGCATCTAATAGTTGAACTAAATGTCTCTTCAATCAGCTAGTAGCTATTAACTACAAGTTGCACTCAATATATAAACCAAACGAAGTTTAGTTTTTTTAGGAAAAGAACATAAAAATATCAAAACTAAAACGACAAAAAATGAATCCTTAGTTTAGATTAAATTTTTAATAAATTTTAAATAATTAAGTGCAAGAAGATTACTTGTTGAACTAAATGTGTCTTCAATGCTAAATTTGAAGATGTTTATTTTTTTAATAAAAATTTTCACAAATAACGTATTTTATTTAAAATAGGCTAATTTTGTTATTTATTAGAAAAATAGTTTCACAAGTATAAAAAATAAACCAAAATGAATTTTCAATCAGTTGCTGTTTATATTTTTTTTAATCAACTATTAGTTATTATTACCAAACATTTTGATCAGAATTAAAATACTATTAGTTGCATCCAACATATAAACTAAAAACTTATGGAGTTGTTTGCTATAAGAATGTAAAATTACCAAGTATAATTTATTTAATTCAAAATATATTATATTTTTTATTTATAAAAAAATAAAATACAATAATTTTTTGATATAATTTTTTATTTTAATAATTAAAATAATAAAATACAATCAATTATATAGATTGGCATAACAATTTTCGATTTAAAAGTCATCATGACCAAATTATTTTTGGTGAAACAAATATGAAAAATAAAATTTATCAATAACAACCTTGCATTCGAATGCTTTTTGAAATAGCAACAGAAGAATCCAAAATGCACCCTAAATTAGTCTGGGAAATCTACATCTCTTCAATCACATTTAAGATCATGCTCACCTAATTTCCTACTTCAACTGTACAAAACAGGTCATTTACTGCTAATTTTAATCAATAAAATTATAAAGTATAATTAATCTTATATACGAATAGATCTTAAAATTTTAGAAAGTGCTGATTATATATTGAAATAATATTTTGCAACCATTTTTTTCTTTTTATTGAATGATTCAAATAGCTTAAATATGCTATCAGGGTCATCTCAACACGAGGAACTCTAATTCAAAAATAATACAAATTAGTTTTAAAAAGTTCAAAGTAATACTCAGAAAATTTACTACAGGTAACCCCAGATACAAAGTTAAATTGTCTATGAAATTGAAGATACCTCTGTTATTATATGTAGTTTACAACAAAATTACACAGCATACATACAGCTCCACCACTGGAAAACTAGGGTAAAGTAGTTGCCTAATTTATCTTTGGTAAAAAAAAAAAAGAACAGAGGGAGAATGAGAAGACAGTAATGTACGAACACGTTTTTTTTTTTAAAAAAAAAAAAATCTCTGCCTTCTATTTTATTAACAAACTTTACAATAAGTAGATGGTTGATACAGAAGCCCATCATGATAGCAACTAACGCCACCATTATGGGTGGAAGAAACAAAAAGCTTTAACCTCCCAGAGGAGTTGCATCATCTACTTTCGGGTCATATACTGCACCGGCCTTCACTAGACAGGATCAAATCTACCGTCCAGGTTCGTTCAAGGTTCTGCCCTCAAAAAATTCACCCAACATCCTTTCCAGATCCTCAGCTGTATATTTTATGTACTTCTCGGGATTCTTCCCACTCTCAACTACAGGCCTGTCATGCAAGGGAAAATTGTATGAGATCAATCAGTAGAAAGTCCTACTTTTATTCAATTAGGAAGGGTTTTGTGGACCCATCTAATTCCAACTGCCATAGGTTTAGGTCCATTTGCAACCATACCAACCACAAGGAAGCTTGCTTGCAATTGGGAGCTAAAACCAAATTGAGCTTCCAAAAAGAAATATCATGACATTGGTTCATATAGAAAATATGTATCCAACTCTCAGATATTGAAAATAGATACACTAACAATCTTAGAGGGATTACACTTCAATTCCTGAGTTCCAATACAATAATGCACTTTGGCTCCAGCAAGCATAGGTGTTTCTGGGTGAAACCACATTCTTTGTTTCCCCTTTCTTCTGTGGTTCCCTGGGGTTAGGAATGGGGCTCAATGGAATTGAGACGGAAAGAAAGTGAAGTGTGGAACTCAACAACACACCAACAAGGTACTAGCAACAAATGAGCAAGACAAAAATTCCAGGACACCAACTTTAAGCTGTTGAATGCTACAATATAACTATCTCTAGAGAAGCTATAAGCAATGAGAAAACAAACCCAAAACGTCTTATAAAAGATCTGTATGCAGGTAACAAGACTTCAGCAACTGCAAGCCTAAGAGACTCGCGCAACTCAGTGTCAGGAACAGTCCACTGTGATTGCTTTTGGTGAAGCTCCTCAAATTGCATATTAAAAGCCTTAAACCTGGTAATAGCACACTTCTCAATCCCGGTTAAAACAAGAACTCATAATAATTTCCAAATGAGAATAAGAAAATATGATCTAACAACACAAGTTGTTCTTGACCTGTCTTTAACCAATCCTCTTGAAGCTCCACTTCCACTTCCTCCCTCACCAGGTAATGCACTACCACCCCCAGATGATGTTAGACCTTGCACAGAAAGACACTGAAGAATCTGGAAGCAGAATATTTTATAAGCCAAAGATCCAGTTCCTATTCATTATCAGTATCTTCAAATCTTTAGCAAAAATTATTTATATACTTCCAACAAGACTTTTATCCTCATAAATTGGAACAGGATAATCAAATACTTGACCTCCTCCTATGGGAAAAATTTGCCAAATAATATAATATGCAAAAAACATTCAACAAGAAAGTTGAAAATACAATAATAAATTCAATTCCGAAATTATCAATTTCAAATCACTAAATATTTATTGGAATAAGGTAAGTTACAATGGGAAGAAGATAAGAATTCACAGTTTTCAGCAACAAATCACATCTTCCATGGGAGGGAAGGAAGTCCTTTACTTCCAAAGACACACACAACACCCCAAAATATATAAATAAACATTAGAGAATTAAAAAAAAACATATAAAATGTAAAAGGGGAATGAAGCTGTCAAATATATCCAACTATTTCTTTCTAACGAATCTCGGTTCTTTCTCCTAATATTCCATTTTAATTTAATATAATACATATGCTCTTTTTCATATATTTGACACTCATTATCATGGTATCTGTCATAGATTTGTGCTCAAGTTAGATGATGTTGCGTTCACTTGGACAAGCATTCTATGTTTCCAGCATGTCAAATTAATCAGCTTAAGAATTTTATGCTTCGCTTATGACAGTCAATTTGGGATCTAACATCTTGATGGCTTCCATAATCACCTCAATTGGCAGAATAATATGACATAAAAACAAACCAACATCACCATGAGATAGTGCAAATTCAATATTTGTCATGCAGTACTTCTCAGCCAATTGGGAAAAAAATGAAAATAAAAACAGAATACCTTTGCCCAAGCATTTCTTTTGTATTGATTTGCATGCTGCTGAACAATCCTTCTGTGTCTTTGAACCCAATCATCCCCTAACAAGTTCTTGGCTTCAGATCTGCAAACAAATTATGTACTAATATTTGCATCAATAAAAAAGGTTAAAATTTTAAAGGATCCTGGAATGATATATTAATTGCATACCTTCGCACAGAACGAACCATGTAGTGAATATTGTTCATGAGAAACAAGTGAGTCAAAGCTTGATCTTTATACTGCTTAGATTTCCCATCAAGATTGTTTTGAAGAGCATGCATTATTCTCATTGTTACAGAAGCTAACTGTGAACTTGTTTCAGATCCACTTTCAAATTCTTGGAACAGTTGTTTCAAGGTTGATTGATAACTGTAAAAGTTGAGTCAGTTCAGGTCAATATGTGAATAGATAAACACGCATGCACCCGCACACAACACACATAAATAATGTTAAATGCCAAATATGGAAATTTAACGAAAAGGGGGAAGCAAAGAAGAATTTTTGCTAGAT
Organism: Triadica sebifera; assembly: GCA_023653625.1. Taxonomy (NCBI): domain Eukaryota; kingdom Viridiplantae; phylum Streptophyta; class Magnoliopsida; order Malpighiales; family Euphorbiaceae; genus Triadica; species Triadica sebifera. The sequence continues at coordinate 33,777,439 of CM042896.1, forward strand.
ACATATACTCAAGACACATAATTTTACTCTTAACTGGAAAGAATAAAGTTGATGGTGAACTTAGTCGATAAGGAGGGTGAGTCATAGCTTAAGTTGACATGCAATATTAATATGATAAATACAAACCAGTGGAATCTACAAATTACAACAGACATCAATAAATACAGATCAGAATAATGTATAAAAGGACAAAGTAGGATTCTATAGGTTAAAGTTTGATCTAACAAAATTGTAAAATTTGCAACAATATAAAACACTGCTTCAAAATTTATCTATCAAATATTCTTAATTTCTTTTATCAAAAAAGATTTAAAGTAGATCCATTGGATGATTTGAGAAGATTTGTGGAACGAAAAATACTCCAATGTCCAAGATTTTCATCTGTATTATGTATTTAATCCAAGATTTTCATCTGTATTATGTATTTAATTTGTAACTTTAATGGGACAAATATTTTGCAGAACTTTCATATCCCGAAAAACCTCAATGACATACTAACAAGTATTCTTTGCTCTGCTTAATTTGATTCTTCATGGCTCTTGAGAACATAGAAGAATGAAGAGTTCTGATATTTTGCGAACCTTCTACTGCAAATCTTTTTAGCTTTCCTGCTCAGGCTCCCAGTTAATAGAATTTCCTTAAGCAGATATCAGCATTTGAAAAATTAGAGTATCCTCCAAAGTCTTTTTTATTAGAATTCTTGAAACCCATGTACATGATGAGGCCAGAGAAAGATCAATAACTTGACATACATTATCTTCCTTTTTTATTTATTTATTTTATTTTTTTTCCCATCTTAATACAGTTACCTAGTCTTCTTTATATAAAACATTTATAATAGGCTTTTTGATTTCTATGCTGACAGTGGGTTAGTACTAAATCAGCAGTCTGTAGATGATTATTGTTGAGGAACAGTGGGTTTGTCTAAATATGGAATAGAAGTCAAAAGATATGCTCTTTGAAACTTTAGCTATATTTTATGGAGGGGTGTCTAGCTGAAGCCAAATGCAAGAATTTTAAAAATTAATTTTTAATCTTATTATTCCAAAGGAGAGGGCACTAAGAGAGAGGCATATCACATGTACTAAAATGGATAATAATTGAGGATTGAAAGCATTGTCAGCTGAACTTACTCAAAGAGAAATTTTACGTAGTTAATCACATAGCTAGTCAAAGGATGGACAGTTCCATCCAATACAGCAGTTTTTGTTGCATCTTTCTCAACTGCTTCTTCAAAATCACCAAATGTTTCTTGAGCCTTTTGTGCAAGCCGTTTGGTCAAACCAAATGTTGATTCCCTAATTTCAGTGCAAGCTTTTCCCTTGAATACTGCTTCAATCTGGAAAAAAAATAAATAAAGGAGAAGATTTCTGGCTAAATTTATCTGCAGCACATTCCTAGGACAGCCAGTTTCCAACACATTTATCACCCTGAAGGTAGCTTCAACTAAGAATGTGTTTCAAGCACCTCAGGCGAATGAGACATCTCATGATCTTAATTTGCATTCACAACATCATTAAAAATCAATAACTGTTCAACTCAACTTAGCCCAAATTCAGTCAGGACATGGAAAATTTGTCAAAATGAATCTAAAACTAGGGTACAGGTATGATCATAGTTCTGATTTCATAAAGATAATTTAAGAGAAAATGTTTGAAGTGGAAAAATTTTAATGTAAATTTTAGTTTGAAATGAAAGAATGATATGGAGGTTTCTGCTGAAATTTTAAATTTATTAATTGTCTTGTTTGGGGACAAATCCAAAATAATGCAAAGAAAGTGCAACTTCAAGCTAACGATGAACTTTTTTTCTCCAATAAAAAAGGAAGGAACTAAGCACAAATCTAAGATGAAAATGCTAACCAGTGCCATTTTATAAGCGAAAGTAATTGACATTTTAAATGGGTCATATGTTGAGTGATACAACAAAATTTGAAAACCACTTCTTACAAAGTCAACTTGAAAATTGCATACTGTTAAATCAAGATCCTGGCACTGAAAATTGCTTCAAGTACATCCTTCATTTTGATAAAGAAAGATCATTTAACTTTATTCCAGCATCTAAAACATAGTGAAATTTAAAAGCGAATCAGGTTTAGTTTTGCAATCTCCCTATCTCATTGTGCCAATTGCAGGTAAACAAATTGACCCTCATAAACTTTGAGCATTAACCATACCTCAGAGTGAAGTTCCCGCATAATCTCATACATGTCAAGAAGTACAAATAACTTTTCTGGAGATCTCTTGCTTTTGGCAATTGCATCCCCAAAACTAAGCAGCATTGAGACACTATTAGCAGTACATCCAGCAAAACACTGATCCAAAAGGGAATCAAATCCCTCAAATATTTGATCACAAACTCTTTTTTCTCCAGCAAAAAGGACTTTGACCTGTAAAAAAACTATTAGAAAGTAGAAAATTCAGTATACGAACATTTGTGCAAGTTCAGTAAGCCCTTACAGCAATGCGCATAAAATGAATCCAATTCCCAATTTTAGCCTCTAAAACCTCCCATTGCATCTTTTGCACATCCTCTTTGCCAAGTTTTTCAACTCCCAACTTATGAAGGCTTTCTTCCAATACAGGAGAGCGAGAATCCCTGAAAAAATAAATGAAGATATGTACAGATGCAATTACCTACACACTTAACCTAAGTAGATAACAGGGGAAAGGGGGGCAGAGGAAAAGATTGAGTAATCAGTGTTGCTCCAATGCATAATATCAAAAGTCCGATATCATAAGACACAAGAAGAGTTTATGAGACACCCCAAACAAGCAGAAATAAGTATCAGGGGTAGGCATAGTTCAGTTTAGTTTTATCTGAAATTTCTCAAAACCGAAACCAGACTATATTGGAAGTTAAACAGGACTTGAAAAAACAGAATTTTCAAATCGGATGTTAGTCCTTAGAGTAATTAACAGATTCAAGATTTTCAAGTTGACTTTGGTTGAAGCTAGGAATGTCAATGGAACCGGGCAGAGTTCCCCGTCACCGATACCCCATCCCGTTCCCTGACCTCGCCCCATTCCCTGCCAGGGAAAAGTAAGACCCTTTGGGACTTCACTGTGCAGAAGACAAACTTTTAAGGTGGGCACGTTGGTTTGCTCTGTTTGAAACCTAAAAATTAAATATATAAAACCAAAAACATATCAAGTATAAAATTACAAGAAACAAAAATTAATACATTTGCAAAATATAGGAATATGAAAATTTTAGACATCAGCAAATTACAGGATAAATTTTGGTTTTTCTTAAAAATTATTATAACTTCAAACAGATGTTACAGAATCACAGCATGCTTGGGAAAGGGGGAAACACTTGGAAATAATGATTGAAAGAGAGGAGAATAGGAATTATCTAACTTTTAAGAGGCAGGTAGAAGTAGTAAACTATATAACCCACAAAGTCTCTCTCCAATTACAGGAGAAAGGGTGGAAAGAGAATGCACTTTCAAATTTTGGCCCCTATGTTACTTCAACATTTCATTTTTTAAGAAATATCCATATCTTTCGGGTATGACATTAATTATGAATATGAAATCTTTACCAAATCCTTCACTTTAAAAATAGGTACTCAGAATCCCAATTTCATTTAAAATACAAATACAGATCAAATGAACTTGGTAGAAAATAACTGTGGAGCTAGAAGAATTATCTCTTAATAACCCACAATTAGAGATTGATTTGTAGTGGTAACAAAAATTAAAATAGATTATATAACAAACTTGGGATGATTTACAATTTAAATGGACTTATAATTATTATTTTATTATTTGTTTGTGGTTTGAATTTTAGACTTTAAGTTTGTAATTTAAAATATTTTATCCAATTTTATTTTATTTAACAATTTAATGTTATAATTTGATTATCTTTTAACTTAAATTATTATATATAAAAATTTAAATATTTACATATACATATATATATATATATATATATACCTATCTACCTACCCGTATCCTAATTTTGGATACTTTTTAGCTATACCTGCGTATCCTAAAATTTAAAAAATAAAAAACCAAACTTCTATATTTGTACTCGTCTCAGGTACCTGTACCCAAGTCTAAGCAACATAGTTTGACCCTTGAATTACACTTTCATCTATTGAATTATTTGGTGGAAAAATAATTTCCAATTAAAACCATTCATTCACCTCATTTTCTCTTGGTCTCCAAACAATAGAAAGGGAGAGCTCTTTCCTAAATCTGAAAAAGAGCACTAGGATTCCGAATAACTAAAAAGTGTATAATATCTAAATCTAACTGGGGTTTGCAGTGGTTGAGAAACTAAATAAGAGAAATTGTTTTCCTATCATTTCTTCCCTCTGAATTCTTTCCCCACCTTACTCTTTTCTCAAATATAGTGTGGGTGTCAGCAACACCATATGTTGTAGTATGAAACTCCACATATAGCATATGGAAACATAAAAATTGCTCATGCAGTAAATGCTGCTTCTTTTCACCATTAAAAAGGGGGGAGGTGAGACAGCAGACTTATACGTCTTTAATACATATTAAGTAAAGTGTCGAAACATTAAAAAACTGAAGCTTAAAAGGTGAAGCCCTTTACCCATAAATTTTGAGCAACTGCTGTTGATGTCCAGCTTGAACCATTTGTTGGGATAAATCCCGCAACAAAGGTAGGATCCTTGGAGGTATCAAAGTAAGATGTTTGAAAACCCCAGCTTCAGAATTATTATTTTGCTGCTCAGAATGATTATTAGCAGTTTTGGCACTACTATGGTTTGCAGGTGATCCTGAGGATGGTTGCATTGATTCAGGGAGGCATTCAAAGAGGCGGTCGGGCTCCACAGGCTTGCTGAAATTTTAAGAATAAGGAACTGAATAAATCATTAATTGGATATGAGTTGGCTTCAAAGGCTAAGTGCGTCAACAGGTCATAAACAACCAGATATGCTATCCAGAAACATCACAGAACCTACCACATATCCCTTCCAGAAACAATGAAGAATGCTATCATCAATCATGGTTTTATCATACAAGTACAAATCACAGAAATGCATAACCACCTTAAAAGAAAATTAAATTCACCTTGATCATTCTTTTACTGCCCAAATGCCAAAATTGATAAATAAGTGAATGTTGTGATTCTAAGTTCTATATTATAATATAGATACAAGGCGAAATACATATTTATCTTAAACATGCTAACAATTTACCAAGGAAAAACGAAAAAGCTTCTTAAAAATTATGTAAGTTTGTTAGCCCCAAGAAGGGGAAGCTCAAACATAAATGACCAATTAGATTCTTCATCTTTTATTGTTTTCTAAAATAAAAAGAGAATTGTTAAGCTTCCTGGTTATGAAATAGAAGCTGCAGTAGATTAAAGTGGAGTTGAAAAACACTGGTTAGAAGTGCCTGACATGCAACATGAAAAGCATCATTCAGAAAAGGACAAACCTGTAAGATGATAATAGCTGCCTGAACTCCTCTTCTAGCTTTGAAATAGCTTTAGCAAGTAAATTAGTTGCATTATTAAGCACTGCCTCACTGCTTTTAAAGCCTTTACTGCTGCTGAAAAAACGAATGTTGCTTCTTAGCTGATCAATCACTGCCAGGTAACTTTCCAAGTTCTCATGTGGGCCCCTGAGTATTTTACCCTCTGCCTATAATGATTAAAATGGTCAGAAGGAAAGGTGCATTTTAATGAGTAAAGGAACTCTAAGATCAACTGTTTCACAGAATATACAAAATAAGAAAAAAAAGACCTAGTGCTGTTTCAGCCAAAGACCCACTAGTTGAACTAGTGACCCATTAACCCCATGCCTAATCAGTTGATGTAGAGCAACTTGCAAGGTTTGTACAAACCTTAGGGTTTTATAAAAGACAGGACGGAGAGGAATTAAGGCTGTGAAGGGCTGGTTTATAATAGAATTAAATAGAGCAATTAGATTCTTAGAGTCATACCTAGCACTCCTTACACCTAAGGTTTCAAAGGAATGACTCCTATGGAGAGAATTCTATCACACAACTCAAGTCAAATTTGCGGGAAAACTGTTTATTAATTGAAATCTTAAAAGTATTACAGACTCAGGTATGTGTAGAACCAATTTAATCCTAAAACATTAAGACTTTAAACTCAAAAGAACAAATCATAATGTTTTAAGAACTGAAAATCCTTACTCATAATAAAAGACTTTTATGCTCATCTTAAATCAACAAGAATTCACAATAAGAAAGAATAAATAAATAAAAATAAAGACTCAAAAACACCAATAAAAACATTTCCAAAAAACCTTGAAATTCCAAAAATACCTTATCTCCTAAAATAACTAGATTTTGCACGTAAGTAATATGACAAAGGAGCTAGTCAAGTTACTGCATTGTCATTTCCACGTGGCTTTAACAAACTCAACCCTATCGAGTTAAAAGCAAGAAACTGTTCATAAAGGTCTGGAGCAAGGTTTTGGCTTCTTCCAATTTAGGGGATGCTACAACGGAAAGGATGGTAGAATCAACACCTTCATTTATAGCTCTAAATGACTGTAATTAAGCCTTAGAATTAGGACTAGAATCATGGGTTGACCTTCCTTCTTTTTATTATTCTTTCCTATTTTGTATAAATCTGTATCTATAAATTTCCATTAGCTTGAGGGGATAATCAAGTTGTGTAATTTATACAAACTCCTTTCTTAGTTCCTCCCTCCCTCTCTCTCTCTCTCTCCAATTGCTTAAAAACCCAAGAAGATCTCAGTTCCAACACTTCTTGACAGACTAGGCCTAAACAAGATGTAGGAAAATTAGGGATTTAATTTTAGGAAATCAGAATATTTCATTTTGTTCTTATTTCCTTTATGTATTTTTGATTTACTTCCTTTTGTATTCCTTGATTTTAGGGACAGATTTCCTATATAAACTTGTGTATTCTTTTGTAATTGAATAAGATTTAGAGATTATATTTTCTCTCTATTTTCCTTCACGGTATCGGAGCTAGACTCGACTAGCTTTGCTATTCTGTAATTTCAAACAGTTTTTTTCTAGGGTTTTAATACCCATTATTTCTAGAGAGAGTTGACTCTCACCGCCCATACAAGGAGAAATACCAGTTGTCGATTGTTCTTCTGGTTGAATTTGGTCACCGGTAACAGCTGTGCATGAGCACATGCACCGATTAGAACTTCCACTAAAATGGGATACTTGACTGGCGACAAGGCTAAATCTGATGAAGATGACAGACAATACACTACTTGGGATGCTGAAAATTCCATGGTGATGACATGGCTAGTTAATTCCATGGAGGAAGGCATCAACACAAATTATCTTGGCTGACAGTCTGAAACAAATGTATTCAGATCTTGGTAACCAATCCCATATTTATGAACTTAAACTCAAATTTGGAGAAATCAAACAAGGGACTGATACAGTAACAAAATATTTCCACAATTTGAAAAGGTTATGGCAGGACCTTGACTTATTTAATGATTACAAGTGGAAAAGTGCATAAGATGGTGCCCATTATCAACAGCTTTTGGATAACAACAGAATATTTCGCTTCCTAGCTGCTTTGAATGTTGAGTTTGATGAAGTAAGAGGTAGAATAATTGGGCAGCAACCTCTTCCATCCTTGAATGAAGTATTTGCCAAAGTAAGGAGAGAAGAAAGAAGAAGGATGGTGATGCTTGGAAAAAGAGGAGACTCTCCTGCATTTGTTGAAACATCAGCCTTAGTCACACAAGAAGCAGGAGCTAATAAGGCTAATGTTAAAAAATCTGGGGATGTTTGGTGTGATTTCTGTAATCGACCTCGCCATACCCGAGAAAGTTGCTGAAAACTCCATGGAAAACCAGCAAACTGGAAACCTAAGAACAAGTCAAAAGTTGCATCTTCATCTGAAAATTCAGTTGAACAACAATTAATTAGTAGGGAGCAACTCAACCAACTCCTGCAGCTCCTTAAAACTTCCAACTCTGGAAACAATAGCCCTATTCCGAATGCTTCTCTTGCACATTCAGGTAACTCCTCAATTTTCTTAAGCCAAAAAACTCCTACACTATGGATAATTGATTCTGGTGCATCGGACCATATGACCAATATGTCTTCATTGTTTAAAACTTACATTCCTTGTTTTGGAAATCAAAAAGTTAGAATTGCAGATGGAAGTTTGTCACCCATTGCAGGAAAAGGTTCCATTCAGATCTCTAAAAATATTATTCTAAAATCTGTTTTACATGTCTCAAAACTTTCCTGCAATTTATCATCTGTGAGTAAACTATCTCAAGATTCTAATTGCTCAGTAATTTTTTCCTCTACATTGTGTGAATTTCAGGACAGGAATTTGGGGAAGAGGATTGACAGTGCTAAGATGCAGGATGGGCTCTACTATTTTGAGGACTCTTTCTTGAATAATATTCCAGCTCTGGGGTTAAACTGTAATGTGGGTTCTCCCTCTATTAGAGAACAAATTATGATATGACATTATAGATTAGAACATCCTAGTTTTGCTTATTTGAAACATTTATTTCCTTCCTTGTTTAAAAATCTGGATTGTCAAAATTTTCAATGTGATGTGTGCTGTTTTTCAAAGTCTCATCGACATCTTTATAATTCAAAGACTTATCGAGCCTCAAGACCTTTTTATCTTATACATAGTGATGTATGGAGTCCTTCAAAGATACTTACCTTAACTGGAAAAAGGTGGTTTGTTACTTTTATAAATGACCACACTAGATTGTGTTGGATTTATTCAATGGAAAAGAAATCTAATGTTGCAAAATTATTTAAAGATTTTTCTGTCATGATTGAAAACCAATTTCAAACTAAGATTGGCATTTTACGAATTGACAATGGCAAAGAATATTTTAATGAATGCCTTAGGGAGTTTTTAACCAAAAAAGGAATTCAACATCAGTCTTCTTGTCCAAACACATCTCAACAAAATGGAGTCTCTGAAAGAAAAAACTGTCACCTTCTAGAAGTATGTAGGGCTTTTATGTTGTCTATGAATGTACCAAAATATTTATGGGGTGAAATCATATTAACAGCAGCCTATCTAATAAATAGGATTCCATCTCGTGTCCTAAATCATGAGACACCTTTGAATTGTTTCAAAAGTTTTTTCCCAAATAACAGATTAGTGTCCAACTTACCCCTTAAAGTTTTTGGATGTACTGTTTTCCTTCATACATCTAAATCTTGTCAATCAAAACTTGATTCTAAGGCTGAAAAATGTGTTTTCATCGGATATGCATCCAATCAAAAGGGATATAAGGTTTTTAATCCTGTTACAAGAAAAACTCATATTTGCATGAATGTTTTCTTTGTTGAACAAAAACCATTTTTTGAAAAGAATCATCTTCAGGGGGAGCATGTAAAGGAAGATGACTAACAACTTTTTTGATTCAGTTTTACCTATTGCTCCTTTGAAGGAAATAAATGTTGAAAATTCTGCACAACTAGATAATGATCAATCTATATCACATTTAGGGGGAGAGAAATTACAAGATAAAAATTCTAATAAGGATAATTATCCTGCAACAGAGCTGCAAGTATATACAAGAAAGTTTTCTCATAGGAGGGAACAACCTAATTTGATGCAAGATCAATTTCAATTCCAAATTTCTAATCCTGAACCAACCTTTGTACCAATCAGCCCTCCACAAATAATACACCCGACTGCTCTAAACCCATAGAAAACCTGGTCATTCCTAAAAATTTTGGTAGTGCAAATATTGATGTCTCAGATAGTGATATACCCATAGCCCTTAGGAAGGGAGTTTGGTCATGTACTACACATCTCATAGCCAAATACCTATCCTTCCACAAACTGTCCAGCAACCATAAAGCCTTTACTTCAAAAATCTCTCATTTATTTATTCCTAGAAGCATACAAGAAGCACTTGAACATCTAGATTGAAAGCGGGCTATTATGGAAGAAATGAATGTTATTATGAAAAACAAAACATGGGAGATTATGAGTTTGCCAAAAGGGAAGAGGACAGTTGGTTGTAAATGGGTTTTCACCGTTAAATGTAGGGCTGATGGTTCTGTAGAAAGATATAAGGCCAGGTTGGTTGCTAAAGGGTTCACGCAGACCTATGGTATTGATTATCAAGAGACTTTTGCTCCAGTAGCAAAGGTTAACTCTATAAGGATACTTCTTTCTATGGCAGCAACATTTAATTGGCCTTTACATCAGCTAGATATCAAAAAAAAATTTTAAATGACAATCTTGAATAAGAGGTTTTCATGGAACCTCCACCTGAATTTGAAAAGGAAATGGGCAGTGGTAAAGTGTGTAAATTGACAAAGTCCTTGTATGGACTTAAACAATCCCCTAAAGCATGGTTTGAAAGATTTGGAATGGTAGTGAAGAAATTTGGGCACAACCAAAGTCAAGGAGATCACACACTGTTTTTCAAGCATTCCAGTAATGGAAAAAAGGCAAATTCTGATTGTTTATGCAGATGACATTATTCTGACCGGGGATGATTGTGAAGAACTACATAAGTTAAAAAAATTGCTAGCTCGTGAGTTCAAAATCAAAGACCTAGGAGAATTGAAATATTTCCAAGGTATGGAGTTTGCAAGATCGAAAAGGGGAATCTTTGTTTCTTAAAGAAAATGTGTTAGATCTGTTGGGAGAAACTAAAATGTTAGCATGTAGAGCTGCTGAAACTCAGATTGAACCTAATCTGAAACTTGAACTTGCCAAACCTAAACAAATGGTGAATAGGGAGCAGTACCAAAAGCTAGTTGGCAAACTGATATATTTGGCACATACTAGACCTGATATTTCTTTTGTTGTTAGTTTGGTAAGTCAATTCATGCACTCTCCTAGACCAAAACATTATGAAGCTGTGCTAAGAATTCTGAGGTATAAGGGAACTCCTGGAAAAGGTTTACTGTTTGAAAATAATGGGCATTTAAAGGTGGAGATATACACGGATGCAGATTGGGCAGGAAGCAAAATAGATCGAAGGTCAACCTCTGGTTACTGCACATTTGTTGGAGGAAATCTTGTAACATGGAGGAGTAAAAAGCAGAGTGTTGTGGCTCGAAGTAGTGCTGGAGCAGAATTTAGAGCAACTGCCATTGGGATTTGTGAAATAATGTGGATTAAAAGGATTTTTGAGAATCTGAAAATTCAAGTTGCTCTACCACTAAAGATATACTGTGACAACAAATATGTCATTGTTATTGCACATAATCCAGTTATGCATGATAGAACCAAACATGTGGAGATAGACAAGTTTTTTTTTATCAAAGAAAAGTTAGAATTTGGACCGATTTGTATGCCTTATCTTCCTACATCAAACCAAGTGGTAGATCTGCTCAGTAAAGGACTTCATAAAGGGCAGTTTGATAAGTTGGTATGCAAGCTAGGCATGAAAGATATTTTCAAACCAGCTTGAGGGGGAGTGTTGGAAATACGATCAGATCATATCCTTGATTTATGTGTAAATATTCTGTTAGCTAAAAGTTAGGGTCTTACCAGAATTAGAATTATAGTAAAGAAAAATAGCTATTTTTCAGGTCTAATTTTTAGCTTAGTGTAAATATAAAATACCTAGCATTGTACAATCTTTAATAGATGAAAAGAAATATTCTTTTCTCCAGAAATTACAATTATTATAGCAAGAACATAAAGAGTTTAATTATGGTTGTAATCTTCTAAGTAGAGTAGATTTTAATCCCTCTTAGGTAACAAATGCATCAGCAAGTTTAATAATAATAAATTTCATAGAAAAATCAGAAAACATATTGCTATAATATAATAATTTAATTTGTGTAATTAAGGGTAGATAGGTGGATAAAGAAGGTGAGGGTAGGTAAGATTAAAGCTATATATATATATATATATATATATATATATATATATATATATATATATATATATATATATATATATATGTATGAGATTTCTTACTATCAATAAAAATCATCAAATTCTCCCAATTTTTGTTGATTACATGGTATTAGAGTTAGTTCTAAAATTTCCAGCATCTAGTTTTTATTTTTGTTCATTTTTTAGTTATTCACTAAAAGAGCAGATAAGTTAATTTTTGGGTCACATTTGTTGAGTGACATTTGAGTCTCACCACCTCTATCATCTAAAGCATCACCTTCCAATAGACCATCTTGCAAAATATAGCCACCTGGGTCAACCGTTGGCGCATGTAGCATCCGTTTCTTCTCCAATGAGGTCGCTCTTCTCCTTTGACATCCTATTTGTAGGTCGTGTTGATCATGCAAACTTTTTTCCCACTTTCTTACAATATTTTAGTATATTGTGTTATCAGATCTGTTTTTCAATTAATTTTTTAGGCTATTTGGTGTTAGGTTGCAACTGATGTTGTCCAAAATTACTGATTATAAATTGTCTGAGCCCAATTTTCTTGATTGGTCTAAGATTATGAAACTGTATTTATTAAGTATATCTCCAGATGATCATCTTACTAGTAATCCTCCGCAAGATGATATTCATCTAGAGTGGATTACAACTAATACACGCTTATTTTTGCAAATTAGAAACACTATTGATGTTGAGGTGAACAGTTTAGTTAGTCACAAAATGATACTTGGAATTTTTGTATTCTAGCAAAGGAAATCTCTCTCACATTTATGATGTTTGCAAGGAATTTCATCGTGCTAAACAAGGTCAATCACTGCAAACTTATTTTATGAACTTTAAATGGATCTATAAGGAATTAAATATTTTATTGCCTTTTAGTCCTGATATGAAAGTTTAACAAACTTAACATGAGCAGATGACAATTATGAGTTTCCTGGCTGAACTTGATTCTAAGTTTGAAAGGGAAAAATCTCATGTTCTTACTAGTACTAAAATCTCTTCATTTCATGAAGTTTTTACAAAAGTATTTCGTATTGATATAAATATGATGGCTAATCCAGTACAATCCAATGCCCTTGTTAGTTGTATTAATGGAACTGATATTAGTCATTTAAACTCTTGGATAAATAAATCAAGAAATAATAGTGGTCGAGATGCTAAAAATCAGGAATCAGAGAGAGTTGTTTGTTATTATTGCCATGAATCCGAGCATACTAAAAGAGCTTGTTGGAAGCTCCAGAAGAAAAATCAGAAGTCAAAATATGCAAATGTAGCTCCCAAATCTGGCTCTGACTAAACAACTACTATTTTTGTTGATGAATATGACAAATTAATCTAATCCTAGGAAGCACTCAGACATTCATCTTAATCTATCTCTGCTATTGCTTAGTCAAGTAAACCAAACACGTCTCATTTCTTCTTCCATCCAAGGAGTTATTAATTCAAGTGTCACAAATCATATAACAAGTAATCCTAGTCTTTTCTCTACTTTTCAACCACATGCATTTACTGTTACATTAGCTGATGGTTCTACTTTCTCTATTTTTGGGTATGACATTTGTAATCCCACTTCCACTACTTTCTTATCACCCGTTTTTAAGTCTACCAAAATTCTCTTTTAATCTAGTGTCTGCTAGCAAGATAACTAAGTCTCTAAATTGTTTTGTCTCATTTTTATCTTTTTCAAGATGCAAAATAGATTATTGGTAAAGGATGAGAATAAGAAGGTCTCTATATTTTGAATGTTTAGATACCTTAGTACTGCATAAGCTATGTCAAAGAATTGAGAGAATTCAATGATTTTAATTGATAGTAAAATGTTCCATATAGGTTTGATTAAGGTTGTATATATATGGGACATTTTACTATCAATAATTATTATCAAATTTTCTTAATTCTTTGTTCATTACATGTTATAAGACACTAATTTGATTTGTGCAATTAAGGGTAGGTAAAGGTAGATGAGGATAAGCATGATTACAACTGTATATATATGAGATTTTCAATTCTAGCTTTTATGATGATTTACCAAGGTATCTAAACATCCAAAATATAGCAATCTTCTAATTCTTTTCTTTTACTAATAATCTGTTTCGTCATAAGATTCTGAAAAAAACAAAAATCAGAAAAAAATGATACATAACAATTAAGAGACTTAGTTATCTTATTGATGGTCACTAGATTAAAAGAGAATTTTGGTAGACTTAAGACAGATGACAATGAAAAAGCGGAAGTGGGATTACAAGTGTCAGATTTAAGAACAAAGAAAGTAAAACCATCATCTAATGTAATAGTAGATGTATATGGCTGAAAACTAGGGAAAAAACTAGGATTACCTATAATTATTTGTGACACCTAAATCAATAATCCATTGGGTGGAAGAAAAGAAGAGACATGTATTTGGTTTACCTAACTCAACAATAGTAGAGATAGACTAAGATAAATGTCTGAGTGCTTCCTGGAAATGGATTAATTGGCATATTCATCAGCAAAAATAGTAACTGTCTGGTCATACCAGATTCAGGACCTGCATTTGTAGCTACATTTGATTGTTGTGACTTCTGATTTTTCTTCTGGAGCTTCTGACAAGCTCGTTTAATATGTCAAAGTCCAAGGCAATAATAGCAAACAACTCCCCCTGATTTTTGATTCCCAACATCACGACCACTATTACTTTCTCCTTTATTTACCCAAGAGTTTGAACAACCAGTCTCAGTTCCATGAATATGACTAACAAAGGTACTGGGATATTGTACCAGATTAGCCATCACATTTGTATCAGTACGAATGAAACACTCTTGTGAATACTTCATATAATGAAAAGATTTCAGCACTAGCAAGAACTTGAGATTTTGCACATTCAAACTAAGAATCAAGACCAGCCAAAAAGTTCATAATTGTCATTTGCACATGTTGAGTTTGCTTCACTTTCACATTAGGACTAAAATCCAATAAAGCATTTAATTTAATTCCTTATAGATCTATTTAAAATTCATAAAATAAATCTGAAGTGACTGACCATGGTGCTTAGCATGATAAAATTCCTTGCAAACATAAATATGAGAGTGATTTCCTTTGCCAAAATATAAAAATTTCAAGTATTCCATTATTTCTTTTACAGTCCAACAGTGACTAACTAAACTGACCACCTTAGCATCAAATGAGTAAACATGCATCAGTTCTAATCCACTCTGGACAAATATCATCTTGTAGAGGATTACTAGTAAGATGATTATCCTGAGATATACTCAACAAATACAGTTTCACAGTCTTAGACTAGTCAAGAAAAATGAACTCAGATAATTTATGATCAGTAATTTTAGACAACATAGAGACAGTATCAATCACAACCAAATTTTTCTTATTAACAACTATTATGACAACACCAAGTAGAACAAAACATTAATTAAAAAACAGATCCAACACCACAACCCCAAACACAGTTTATGTAAATAGTGGAAAATTGTAAGAAAGTGGAAAAATATGAGCAACAAGGCCTGCAGATAGGATGTCAAAGGAGAATAGGCGACCTGGAGTGACCTAATCGGAGAAGACACGGTCACCACATACACCGGTGCATGACAAAGGAACAAAAAGTTTAGGCAGCGCGAGACTCGCCAAGACCTAGGCAACTGGATTTTGCAGGATAGCCAATCGAAAGATGATGCTTCAGATGGCAGAGGCGGTGAGACTCGAATGTCACTCAACAAATGTTCTAAAATTAACCTATCAGATCTTTTAAGGTAGAACCGAAAAATTATCGAAATAAAAAGTAGATGCTGGAAATTTTAGAACCAACTCTGATACCATGTAATGACCAAAGAATTGAGAAAATTCAATAATAATTATTAATAGTAAGATGTCCCATATATATACAGCGTTAATCATACCTACCCTCACCTACCTTATCCACCTTCACTTACTCTTAATCAGACAAATCAAATTAGTATCTTACAACATGTAATGAACAAAGAATTGAGAGAATTTGATAATAATTATTGATAGTAAGATGTCATATATATAGTCTTAATAATACCTACTTGGGACATCTTACTATAATAAAAATGATCAAATTCTCTCAATTCTTTGTTCATTACACATGCAAACAAATTTGATTTTTTTGTTTTCAATTTTCAGATTTGGAAAAATAGAAAACAAGAAAACTAAAGAATAGAAAAGGAAAACTGAAAAAGGAAAACCGAAAATGTTTCTACAACTAAATAGCCCCTAAGCCTCCTCCATAATCACTTGAATTCCAATCACACTTTTCTTTTGATAATTTTTTACTACCTTGCTCAATTGTATGATGCGGTTTTCTTTTAGTAGACATTGATATCCCATATGTCCAACCTCTCCACAATTGAAGCATACGACACTGTTACCTCTAGCAATATCACTATCAGAGGAAGAAGCTTTCAAACTATTAAATTGGTTATATGACTCTTGGCTCCTAAACCCCAATTTGAGCCCCAGTTTTTCTTTTGATTGGTTGTGTAACACCCACTAATTAGTCTAAGTTAGAATAAGTATGTGGTATATATAGTAAACACATGATAGACAATAGAGATTAAAATAGATGGAATAAATGACTAACTTAGAAATTAAAATAAATTAAATTGATTGATTGATTGATTAACATTATAAATTTGATTAAATTAGACCACATAATTAAATTGTACTTTGGATAAAAACTAAGGGGATTAGATATAAGTAAATGTGTGAAAATAAAAATAATAATAATAATAATAATAAAAAGAAAAAAAAAAGGAAGAAGAAAAATCGGGAGAAGAGGGGCTGAAGTCAATTAAGACTTCCTTTGCCCCATTTTAGCCTAACTTCTACACTCTTCTATCTATCTATCATCATCCATTTCCTTCCTCCCAATAATAGCCTCAATTCTTCATGATCTCACTCAAGATTTGCATCGAAATCACTCCAAATAAATCTGTTCTTGGTAAATAATCTCTTTTCCATGGTTATTGCGTTATTTAGAGTTTTTAGGGGTATGTTGCAACAGTGCATTTCGCTCTATTTTTTATTACCTTATGAACATAATTTAGATAAGTATTAAATATAAAAGTTGTTCATTTATGTCTTGTTTATCTTTCTAACAAATTTAATTGAATGATTTTGAGTATATGAGGAGAAATGGTTATTGGAGTGAGACTGGCCCCTAGAAGAGTATCAATAGAATACTCCACTGTTTTTGCTTAATTTGATCATCTTAAGGACTGAATCTAAGGTAACTTAAAATATAAAAGTTGCGGACCTGTGTGATACAGGTCTCTACAAAATTTCGTAGAAATATCTCATGTGTAGGCTAAGTTATAGTGAAATTAACTATGGATGTTCCTTGATGGAGCTGGTTCTACATACCTGTACAACTCCGGTAATTTCGTCATCATATTTGACCTATTTTTAGACCAAATTAGCCAAAGTTCAAAACATTAAAGTTTTATTTTTATATCTTATCTAAGTTCTTGTGAAAGTCTTACCTAAAAATGTTGTTTATTTTGTGAGTTATGACCTTAAAAAGTGAATTGGTCACGTTGTCATTTTATTCTGAACCAGTTATAGATCCTCTAGTATTTAAGAACCTTAGAGGCAGAATCTGGAAATGTGGAAATGTGGTAAACATAAAAAAAACATTCCAAATTAACTTATCGAACTGTATAAAATTTTTCATAATAATTGAATATATATCGTGAAAGATATAAATTTTTAAATATAGCACCCTAAAACTGCCTAAGGGCA
The DNA here is from genome assembly GCA_023653625.1 of Triadica sebifera. Lineage (NCBI taxonomy): Eukaryota > Viridiplantae > Streptophyta > Magnoliopsida > Malpighiales > Euphorbiaceae > Triadica > Triadica sebifera. Next base: position 33,795,003 of record CM042896.1, read on the forward strand.
GAAAACAGAGCAACATTTAAAATTACAGTAAAAATTGTATAATGATTCAAAAATTCTGAAATTTTAGTATGCTATAGTATTACATGTTAAATTTAATTAGAAATAAGAATCATATAAATTGGACGAGTGCAGAAAAAGTTATAGAACTAATAGTCCTCAAAGTTCACATGACCGCTTAGGAGAAATTTTAGTTATTTATTTAAACTATAATAAAAATAAGTATTTTAACAAGGTATTAATCAATTATATTTTTATATTAGGCTTTCAGCAAGAAAAAGAGCAACAAAAGTAGACAAGCTCCAAAATTTAGATTTTGGAAAAGCTCCATTGAGTTTTGTACATATATGCATTTTGGTTTGTCTTTATTGCATGCTTGTGTGTTAATTGAATAAATTACATATTTAAATAATGTATTAAAATGTGTAAATGTGAAATGATAGTCAAGGGATAAGATGGCATGCTAGGAAATATAAATGAGTAGAAAATGAATGTAGCATATAAATTATGATAAATAAGATTTTAAATAATATATATATGGTCATTGAAATAGAAGGTTTGTAAATTTGAATTATTGATAAAATATTGTGTGATTATCATAACATGCGACTTAGGTTGATTAAATAAAATGAATTGAGTGCTTAATTAATGAAATTTCGTATTAATACATGTTTAGACATATGTATGAATAATTGATTGATAAAATGTAAGAACATTTGTTTTAAGATTGTAAATTTGTGTTAAGGGGTGTGAATGTGGAATATGTAACATAATATATTTTTTAATATGGATTAGTATATGATTGATTAAAAATGTGATAATTATTAATGATGATTATTGAATAATTACGACAATAAAGAGTGAAGTTAGAAACTCATGTATGACATATGTATTTGGTGTGAAAAGAGATGTTATATAGCATACTTGATTTCATAAAGGTATTATAAATTTTCGTTATATATTAAAAGATTTGTTGGCTTTGATTGTATGGAAAACTAATTAAACTATGTCAATATTACTTAAATGGTTATATATAATGGAATATCATTTGATTATATGATTTTAAAATTTTATAATCATATTTTCATTATAAATGTAAAGGGAACATTGATTCCAGCAAATTAATATATAAAGAAAATAAATAAGTAATAATCTTAATTGCCCAATTCTCAACCTGTGGACTAATTAGGGATAGATGATGCACCATTGTGGGGACATTACAGTACCGATATTGATATGATTTAAGAACAAGATGGTGATAGCTCCGAGAGCACCCCTATCCTAATTGTACACAGATGATGTGATTATACTCGGTCATGAGGCTTAAGCTCTGCGAGCACTCTTGACTTGAGACTATAGTGAGTAGAGTGCTTAATGTCACACACCACGAAGGTTCATACGGAATTTCCCGCACATTTACATTTTCCCACACATATGTAATATTCTAGAAGGTCATTGTAAACCGTTAGATTAAATAGATCATGGCCGTCCATTTTGGTAGGTAGGAATTAATCCTAGTCCTCCATTTGGTATGTGGGAATCAATCCTAGCCATCCATTTTGGTAGGTGGGAGTTGATTTTAACCATCCATTTGGTAGGTGGGAATCAATCTTAGTCATTCATTTGGTAGGTGGGAGTTAATCCTAACCATCCATCTGGTAGGTGGGAATTGATCTCGGCCATCCATTGAAGAGGTAGAGGCCTATATATACCTTATGTAAATTCATTTGTAATCATTTAAGCAATTCAAGCAATCCAAGCATTTCAAGTAATACAAAGCATTCTTCACAAACTCTTGTGTTCTTGTTTTGCTATTAAATCATCTAAATCTCTAAGTTCCTTTCTATTCTCTTTGGAGTAATTTATCGGGTTGGAAGGCAGGCTTAGTGCAACGGATTGTGCTAAGTACCGCACGATTGCTAGTCAAAGTCTAGGGTCATGACATTAAGCTCCGCGAGCAACCCTACTACACGCCTTATATCAGGACAATCCGAGAATGAGATTTTGGCTATTTATATTAAAACATTATATATAAATTAATTAAAAGACATATGTACACGTTGAGAGATAAATATGTGAGATAACATGAATTATAAATATTTATTAAGGTAAGTTAAATTTATAATTGAGTTATATATATATTATCAATGAATTTGGTAATATTGTATAGTCATATGTTTGTTCCTGTGTAATGGATGTTGGACTATTGTGAACTGTATTATGAATTATCTACTATGCAACTTTGACAACTATATGTTAAAACATTTAAACTTATATGAATTGAGATTTGAGTTAACTAAACTAAAATAATTTTAGAAAAATCAATGAAATTAAAATGAGTTATGGAAACTAATTAAATTAAAATAAGTATACAAATTTTAGAAAAATCAATGAAATTCAAGCATTCTTTTATATCAAGGGTTACTTGGTTAGCATGCTCTAGTGTATATTGGTTGCCTAAATAATTCCAGCTTAATTTCAGCCCTTAGACCACCCTGAAAGCATCTTCCACAATTTGACTTTAGATTTTTAACTCTGAAAATTGCTGCATATATTCAGCCATAGACATGCTCACCTATTTTAAAGTATACAAACGCACATTTTTTCAAGATAATTGTAGGGCATATACTCCTCTTCTTCCTTAGCTTTCATTTCTTCTTACAAAATTAATTGGTGGTTGTCTTAATCATGTCCTATCAGGATCAAATACCATCAAATTTTAGCCAACCCAGTAAGTTTCATCATAGCAAAAATTACCCTTCAGTTTTCCTCCAATTATAACAATTAAATTAATATTCATGGAGCATATCCAATCATAAAATAAGACATAATCAATCTAACCTTCAGAACTCAGAACTTCTACCTTGACTTTCTTGGTAAATGTCACTAGCCATGCCTGTTATGGACATTGCTCAACACGCAATCTGGGTACTGCTTGTGGATTTTGATAAACTATAGGGGCTGCCATTAAAGTGATTGCTTGACTCCTAGGATCTCTAGAAGTTTGCGTGATAGCACTCAAAAATATCAATTTAAGCAACTCATCCATCTTAGCTTCCATTGACTTCATCCTATTATTCAACTTATCAAATCTTGTCTCATGATCTTTTATAATGGTAATTGTCCATAAAAAGGTTAAAAGTCAATCCACTGACTTTTAGATTATTTGGGAGGTCATAGTGTGTTGTCAAATACCACTCATAATCTGCTAAGTCAAAGGAAATTGATTGGAAATCAATCATGGCCCAAAAGAGTTTGACTCGTAGAATCATAATTGGATTAGGATTCCTTTTAGAACTTAAGTTGCTAATATGACCAAAAAACCCATTATGTCACACACATGAAGGGAATGAATGAAATGCAAAATGGACTATGGATAAGATCCAAATGAGAGAGAAAGAGAATTGGGTCTTTTATAAGAGTTATAAATGGGTCAAATCCAATTTGAATTAAGATTATTGACTTGGTCAACATTGGACCATGTACTATAGGGAAGAGGCCATTAGGGTTTTTCCTTTTCCTACCCTAAAAGGGATTAGAGGAATTTTATGGATGCCCCATCAGAGAAATAACTGTTATCTCTCTCCTCTTCCTCTCTCTTTTACTTAGGGTTTTTTCCACCCCCATTTGAAACCATTTTTGATAAATATGAATCAGAAAAAACTCCAAATGCTTATGTTCTTCAAGTACTTCAAGAAACTAAGTCAAATGCTTATGTTCTTAATTCCCCCAATGACAAGAGAATAAGTAATGGAGATATATTTGATGATGCTGTTATTACTTGACTGCATAAGGAACAAAAAGAACTATGGACTAACAAGTGATTTCTAGCAAAAGGAAGTGGATATGACAGTTCCTTGTTAAATTAGTATGGAAAGGAGCAAATCCTTGCTCATTCGGTTAGGAATTATTTATTTCCATTTAGATTAGGATTTATATTTATGTTTCCTATTTTGATAGGATTCCTAAGTTATAGGGATTCATTCCTTATCTTTTTTCTAAGATCGTGTACTGGAATGCCAGCCACTTTAGCTTATATATATCAGATTGTATTTCCCTAGTTTTGAATAAGAGAAATCATTTTTCTCCTCATTAAAATCTTCAATTAGTATGTCAACCACAATATCTAGGATATGGATCACTAATAAGCATATACCGGGCTGTTATAGGCTGTAAATTAGTGTTACCTTAATTAGTATAGTATCCTAATTAGAGTATGGTTTTTGTATATAAATATGTAACCTTATTTGTCAATGATATATTGAAATAATTCATTCTCTTCTCTGTTATTTCATGGTATTAGAGCATTAAGAGTGGAATTTGGTTTTGGAATCAAAATTTTCCAAAATTTGGGTTATCTGCTATTTGGCAGATTAGGGTTTCAATTTGTCTTGGGTTGGATCATCCACTTAGAGGCGTTTTCTGTAGTCACCGCCAATCTAGGGAAGAGCGCGGCCACCAGTTCGGCTTCCGCTCAGAAACCGGCGTCCAATAGGTCTGCGTGTGAACTACATGTGCCATTGAAGCTTTCTATCGTCAAATTCATGCATCGGCGCATGAGGACGCGTCCGTCGCCGCCAGCCTCTCCTATTACCACCATTCGACTCACCTTCGTTTGTATAGCACGTTTCCGTGCTTAATTGAGATTATTTCCTCTTGGTTTGAATGCTATAGGGGAGACAGGTTTTCTTTGTTACCTGAGATTGCTAAGTCTCAGATACTCTCGAGTTCTGAGATTTCTTCCTTACATGATGTTTTTAGCAAGATACTCCGCACAGAAGGAAGTCCACCTATTCAATATAGTAGTCCACTTGTTAGTCAAAATCATGATTTTGGACGTTCTTATCACAGGGGTGGTGGTAAAGGAGGGGGATCCCATAGTTTTGAGTATCAAGCATCAGATTCTAGAGGGATTGTGTCATTATTGTCATAAGCTAGGCCATATGAAGCGAGACTGCAGGAAACTTCAGAACAGAAATCAGAAAGTTCATTCTACTCATGTAGCATCTACTACAGATACATCGGAAAAGTCAATTCTTATCTCTATAGATGACTTTGCTAAGTTCTCTCAGTACCAAGAATCTTTGAAGTCTTCATCTACTCCAGTTACTGCCATTGCCAATTTAGATTAAAACTCAATTTAATGTTTATATTCACATATTGCGAAGTGATAATGCCAAAAAGTATTTATCAGCCTCTTTTCAGACTTATATGACTCAAAATGGCATTGTTCACCAAACATTTTATGTTGATACACCATCCCAAAATGGCATAGCAGAACGAAAGAATGGATATCTTCTTGAAACATCAAGAGCCATTTTGTTCCAAATGAATATACCTAAAACTTTTTGGGTTGATGCAGTTTCAACAACATGCTTTCTAATTAATCGCATGTCTTCTTTTATTTTTCATGGTGAGACTTCTTACAATATCCTTTTTCCTACTAAATTAGTGTTTTCTATTAAATCTAAGATATTTGGTAGTACTTGTTTTGTTCGGGATATTCGACCACATATCACTAAATTAGATCCCAAGTCATTGAAATGTATATTTCTTGGATATTCTCGTTTACAAAAAGGTTATAGGGGCTAATCTTAATAAGTATCTCGTCTCTACTGATGTGACTTTTTTGGAAGACATACCACACTTTTAATCATCTGTTCCAGCACCTCGGAGAGAGGATGATGATTTGTTAGCCTACACTATCACATCCTCTGAACCAATTTTTGACTTAGCACCCACCAAACGCCCCATTATTCAGATCTACTCCAAAAGACAACATCCTCCTGATCCATGTTTGGGATGGTGAAATGTAACTCTGATCATTCTGTCTTTCATAGACAATGTGACGTTGGGGTTATTTTTCTAGTTGTGTATGTTGATGACATTGTTATTACTGGAAGCGACAGTGTGGGAATCTTTTCTCTGAAGTTTTTTCTTCATACTCAGTTTCACATTAAAGACTTAGGGATGCTGAAGTATTTCTTGGGTGTTGAAGTTACTAGGACTAAAAAAAGTATTTTTCTATCTCAGAGAAAATATATGCTTGACTTATTCTCTGAAACAGGAAAATTGAGGACAAAATCATCAAGTACTCTAATGATTCCTAATATGCAACTTACAAATGATGGTGAACTATTTGAAGATCCTGAGAAGTATAGAAGATTAGTTGAAAAGTTGAATTATCTTATAGTGACTTGTCCGTGATATGGCATATTCTGTTAGTGTTGTGAGTCAATTTATGTCATCACCAACAGTTCATCACTGGACAGCCTTGGTACAAATTGTGTCACTTGAAAGGGGCTCCTAGACGTGGTATTTTATATGCGAATCATGGACATACTCATATTAAGTGTTTCTCAAATGCAGATTGAGCAGGTTCAAAGGTAGATAGAAGATCCACATTGAGTTATTGTATCTTTCTTGGAGGAGCTTTGGTTTCATGGAAGAGTAAAAAGTAGAATGTTGTATCACGTTCGAGTATAGAATCAGAATATCGGGCTATGGCACAATTTGTATGTGAGATCATGTGAATATATCAAATCTTAACTGAGATGGTTCTCAAGACTACAATACCAGCAAAGTTGTGGTGTGATAACCAAGTTGCCTTTCATATTGCATCTAATATTATTTTTCATGAACGAACAAAACATATTGAGATCATTGCCACTTTGTTCGTGAAAAACTACAACAAGGTTTAATTGCGACAGGATACGTGAAAACAGGAGAACAATTGGGAGATCTTTCCACTAAAGCTTTAAATGGGGCTCGGGTTTATTATCTCTATAACCAAATAGACATGATTAATATTTATACTCTAATTTGAGGGAGAGTGTTATAAGTTGTAAATTAATGTTACCTTAATTAGTGTAGTATCCTAATTAGTATAGTTTCCTATTTTGATTATGATTTTTGTATATAAATATGTAACCTTATTTGTCAATGATAATATTAAAATAATTCATTCCCTTCTCTGTTATTTCACAGACTTAATTTAAATTATCATAGATCCTATTCTTTAAACTCTAAAGGTCAAGTTTTTCCATGCCAAAGAGTGAATGTTTCTACTTTAGCCCCCCAACTTTGAAACATTGTTATAATTATCCTAAACCCTCAAATTATTGCTTTTTTTATCCCTATATATATCTGCATACATTTTATCTTTGCTTCCCACTTACGCCAAACTTTTTAAATGTTCCTTCTACATCTGCATTTTTTACCCTACCCATGAAAATTTTCTACCTTACCATTCACCCCTGAAATCTAAATCTAGCGTCTACACTAGGTAGATCTAACGAGCTAGCACTATTTGGAACATGCAGAGATGAGAAGCCCAGTTGAGAGATTGAATAGGCTTTTGCAGTTGATATAGTCTTGTTTTGTCATAATCTTCAAGGTCAAAAGCTGCACAAATTTCATTTTTGAGTGTAAAGGCAATTTCATAATTTCTGTCTATGCCAAAATTTGTGTCTTTGGTTTCTGTTTTTTTCCCCCCCTATTGGGTCTTATTTTGAATCCTTGCAACTCCAAGGAAAGAATTAGTTATTTTAGTTGTTGCAGATGTCCAAATCCTTATGTGTTTTTTATTGGTTTACAAGAAAAGAAAAGAGAGAGAGAGAGAGCTTTAGAATTATGTTGAGTTTAAACATTTTTGTTATGCAGCAGAATTCAATGTGACTTCCACGCCTAGATAATTTCAAGCAAGAACCTCATAGACTTATTACTCTTCCCCATTTTGACAAGAAAATTTCTATATCATTAAGATCAAATCCTAATCAATAATGTAAATTCATTTAAGCTTTCCACAAATGCAGTTCAAATTGCAAAACCAGCAATAAAAAGGGTCCTGAAACCTGTCTTACCTTGAGCTATTTGTTACTTAAATATAAAAATTGCTATTTGTGAATTACAAAATTTCTACTTCCAGCTCCCAAATTACTCCTAAATGGTGCAGCCCTATTGCTAGCTGACCCATATCACAAAAGGAAGGAAAGAGGCACCACACTGAACATACAGAAACTGAATTAAACAATTTAAATTATATGCAACAGGATCTGAATTTAATCTTATATCGATAAGTAAAGAAGAGAATAAAAAGGGTAAGGAGACTCCAAAGGAACAAAATAAGCACCATTTTAAACAAGAATTTGTGTCAAGAAGTTTTTCATAAAAGTCAGTCAAGAAATGGGATGTTATGAAATTTATACATGTTTCAGATTTATACTCTAACTAGTCTGACTGAAAAAAAGAAGGCAAAACTTATAAAAACACCAATTCTTCACAAGTAAAGCTGAACATAGTAATCAAGTTCAAACTACTTCATCAATATTATTCAAGGTAATATATTTGCTGCTACTTCAACACTCTAACATCTAATACCTAAGAGTAAATTTCTCTACTAGATATCGTTGGAAAAACCAAGTGATGTGAATTAATATCATGTTAAACTAAATACTTGATTTGATTATTAAATCTTTCCCAGTAAAATTTTCAATTAGAGTATTTCTACTCTATACTTGTTTAGGATACCTAATTAAGGTAAATTTGAAATAATAGAATTAACAGCATTAAGAAACATAGCTAGCAACTGAAAAAGAATGCTCAATGGAGCAGAAGAATAACCTTTTGGCCACCTTGGTCCCAAGGAACAATTGCTAAATAAGAATAAGTTCCACTAAAAGATATTAAAGATTAATTGATTATAAGTATATAAAAAAAAGTTTTGGAAAGAAAAGAAAACAAACCTGCCGAGAGACATCAAATTGCGCCAATATAACCTCCGCAGACTTCAAAGTTTTATCAATATTCTCATGAGCTTTCCTTATAGCATGTGTTCTTATCTACAAAAACAAGACCAAAGGACACTACGTTAACTGATTTAAATGCTTCATAGAATCAACTGATCAAATGGCAAGATCTGATTGTCCGTTTAAAATTCAACTCCTTAATGGGGTGCAATGGGAAAAGTCAGATTCCTTCAATTTTACTCCACATTCCCATAGAGCAAACAGCAATTACAATCCAATTTAAATGACAAAATCAAACATAAAAATAGCTGCTAGATCCAGCTCTGTGCTTTCTCGCAAAACAAACAGAAGAAAACGCCAGAAACGAAAACTTGCAAACCATCAATTGACCCAATTATCTAGCAAAACATCGAAAACTTAGATTCCTCAAGTTCCCGAGCAAACAGAAAGTGATCTAGAGAAAGTATAGAAACGGGGAAGATGGGTACCTGAGTGGGACGCATGGCGGTCTCGAGAGCGGAAAGGCGGCTGTCAAAGGAGCCAAGAATGAAGACAACATTATCGGTAATGGTTTGACTCTTCTGAAGAGCCTCTCGCATCTTTGCAGCTCTCTCACTCAGAGAATCCATTCCCGTCATGGCCAGAACCATCTTTCTTTCTTCTTCTTTACTACTCTCTCAGCAGAGAAAATAAAAACCCGGAAAGTGATTTGATTTTTGGGTTAGTGAATAATATTCAAACTTGGGTAATAGAGAAGATTGGGACCAGAGTCTGACCAGTGCTAGTTCAATAGTTGGGCAGACATTTCCTTCATTTGACAAGGTGTATCTAATAAAGTCTTACAAACAGATTTATTTATGCTCTCGTATTAACTACCATCCTCTACTGCAAATCTCTATTCCGATTTTTTTACTAGATGTTTTTATTAGTTTAAAAAAAAATTTAAATTAGCCCCAAGAAATTAAGAACAAATAACACATCAGCCTTATTGTACATTTTTAGGCAAACAAATCCATAAGCATTAACTTACGAATCATTAACCTTCCGGAACCATATAAATGCCTACATTGCATCCCTATATGGTACAATTCTAGCCAAATAAGCTTTTAAACTCTAATTTATATGCAAATAAACCTACAACCATTAACTTTATATAAACCAAACTCATCATTTTGTAAACTACCATTTACAGCCTCTAAAGTTTACACTTTTTTCTTCCTTTAAAACTTCCCTTTCTAAATACGAACCTAAACTCCTTTTTTTTTTAAACCATCATTTCCCATGCCGCATTTTTTTCTAGTTTACATATTTTTGTTTTAGGTTTTGATATTTTTATTTCTATCTATTTATCCAAATAAATTTAAATAAACGAAATATAACACTCATTCATATAATTAGGAACATTCCCACTTATATGAAATAGTATTACAATGCACGAGATAAAACCTTGTTCAATTTAAAATTTATTTTTGCATCATGACCATTATTGATACGTCTTGGATCTGGGGGGTGTGGAACGGGGTTGGCCAGGTGGCACACAAAATCAAAAGAGATTAGTGATCCTTGTTTGATCCTGGATAAAGGAATAGAGTTGCACCTCTACTATCAACTTAAACTTTTGACAGAATGGTAAGCGCTCTTTCCGGTTAAGCGTGCTTATGCAGGGTGAGTACCATGATAGATGACCTTTTGGGAAGTGCTTGGCTCAAGGCGGTTAAGTGACCGATTAAGCGTTCTTGAGTAGGATCAGTATCAGGATGGGTGACTTTCTGGGAATACCTTAGGCCAGTACCATCATTTGGTATCAAATCCTGAAGTCGGGTTCGAATCCCACTATCGTGTGCCAGGTTGGAGGACAAACCTCCTCAAAGAATGCGATACATCTCGGGTCTATGGGGTGTGGAATGGATTTGGCAAGGTAGCACACAAAGTTGAAAGAGACAGATGACCCTTATTTGATCTTGGATTAAGGAATAGAGTTGTGTCTCTGCTATCAACTTTAGCTTTTGGCAAAACAACTAAGTGTGCTTAGGCAAGGGGAGTACCATGATAGGTGACCTCCTGGGAAATGCTTGGCTCAAGGCGGTTAAGTGGCCGATTAAGTGTTCTTGAGTAAGATCAGTATCAGGATTGGTGACTTTCTGGGAATACATTGGCCTAGTCGCATCATTTGGTATCAAATCTTGAAGTCGAGTTCGGATCCCACTGTCGTGTTCTAGGTTAGAGGACAAACCTCCTCAAAGAAGGAGGGAATGATATGTATCAGGTCTAGAGGGGTGTGGAACGGATTTGGCCAGGTGGCACACAAAGTTGAAAGAGACAGGTGGTCCTTATTTGATCCTGGATAAAAGAATAGAGTTGTGCCTCTGCTATCCACTTTAGCTTTTGGCAGAACAATTAAGCATGCTCGGGCAGGGGGAGTACCATGATGTGTGACCTCCTAGGAAGTGTTTGGCTCAAGGTGGTTAAACGGCCTGTTGCCTAGATATTAGACCAAGAAGGGGGGTTGAATTGGAGTTTCAAAAATTAAACTTTAAAGTGCGGAAATAAATAGTTAATTTTAGGGAGGATAGAGAAAATCAGACACAAAAATTTATAGAGGTTCGGGTGTTAACAAACCCTACTCCTCTCCCCAATCGCAATTGAGAGTTTCACTAACACACTAAGTGTTACAATGGAGTTTTACAAGCTCACTCCCAACTATGGTGTTTCTCACAATGACTCACACCTAACCTAGAAATTCCTTGTGTTTTAATGGCTCACACAATAACCAATTCCTTGTGTTTTACAGGCTCACACAAACAACCTATACTTCGTGTTTTACAGGCTCACACAAATAACCTACACTTTGTGTTTTACAGGCTCACACAAACAACCTATACTTTATGTTTTGGAGGTTTACACAACCAACCCTTACAAGTGTTCTACTCTTAACCCAGAACTACCCAAAGCTCACTTGAGTAAAGATTACAGAGAGAAACACTTATAAATCTTTATTGCTCAAATATGAGGAGCAAAAAGATTTTTACATAGAATTGATTTGTTCTCAAAGTATAAAGTACAAGATAGCTTGTAATTTGAAGTATATGCTAATCTTTTGTTTTCTTATAATCCTCTTATTCCTTAATGCATAAATGGCTCCCATTTATACTCTCATGGCTGAATATAGCCATTGGGGTGCATTAAATAAGAAACTAACCGTTGTACCAACCAAAAAATCGCGCCTGACATTTTTCTCTTTCATTGGTCACGGGCGTGAATATGCTTGTCACGGGGGTGACAGTTCTTCCCAAGCCGTGACTGAAATGGTGACCCTGGTCGTGAAGCTCTCTGGGATGTATTGACATAAGGGCACGGGCGTGACATTAATCCTTCACGGGCGTGACACTCTTCCCAGCCATGAGCCAAGTGGTGACTCTGGTCGTGAAGCTCTCTGGGATGTATTGACATAAGGGGTCATAGGCGTGACATTAATCCTTCACGGGCGTGACACTCTTCCCAGCCCTGAGCCAAGTGGTGACTCTGGTTGTGAAGCTCTCTGGATGAAATTTCATGAAGCTTCACGGGGGTGACACCTTTCTTCACGGGGGTGACTGAAATGCTTACTTCACGGTTTGTTTTTCCTTCATGGCCGTGAACTTCAAATGTTGGTTTTGGTAACAGTTAGCTTCCTTCACGGGAGTGACTCCTAGAGTCACGGCAGTGAACATGCTACTTGATTTTTGTTTCTCAAGGATTATTCTTTCAATTGTCCATTCTTGCTATTTTAATTCATGTCCTGTATAATACACTTAAAAAACAAGTATGTTAAATATAATATTGCTATATTATTTGTTATCATCAAAATGACGGAAATACCCCTCAAGGTTTAACACGGCCGATTAAGCGTTATTGAGCAGGATTAATACCAGGATGGGCGACTTTCTGGAAATATGTTGGCCCAATCATATCATTTGGTATCAAAGCCTGAAGTTGGGTCTGGATCCCATTGTTGTGTGCCAAGTTTGAGGACGAACCTCCTCAAAGAATGAGGGAATGATATGTCTCGGGTCTAGGAGGTGTGGAACGGATTTGGCCAGGTGGCACACAAAGTCGAAAGAGATTAGTAGCCCTTTTTGGATCCTAGATAAAGGATTAGAGTTTCGCTCGATGTAAGCTATTGGATGAGACTCTTGCATCAGCACTGCCCCAATGCCATAATCACAAGCATCAGTTTTAATGACAAAAAGCTTATTTGGTGAAGACAAAGCTAACACAGGGGCTGTGACAAGAGCTTCTTTAAGGGCAGTAAAAGCAGTTTCTAATTTGATGATAACCAGACCGAAGATCCACCTTAGTGAACACAACAACATCATACAACAACTTAAGGACTATGGTCATGATATGAACCATATACCTATTAAATGGGACAATACAAGTGCTATAAATCTTTCAAAGAATCCCATTCAACATTCTAGAAGTAAGCATATTGACATTAGACACCACTTTATTAGAGATCATGTTCAATATGGAGATGTTGCATTGGAATTTATAAGCACAAAAAATCAATTGGCAGATATATTCACTAAGTCTCTAAATGAGGAAAGATTTAATTTCATTAGAAGAGAACTTGGTATGATTGATGGATTAACCTTGTGATTGCCAAATTGTCAAATCTTAAGTGATAATCTTGCTTTTGTATCATATCGCTAAAGATAAGGTAGTAAATTTGATGAAAATTTTATGTTATAAAGGATAGAATCTTCATAGAAATGATTTAGTCTTGTTTTAGGACTTAATTTTATTTGATGGAAATTTTAGGCAATTCATGCCCGTGACATATGTTCACGCCCATGAATTAAATAGCCAAAAGAACCAGTGTCTTTCACAACTTGATTCATGACATCGTTCATGACTTCAAGTAATGAAGCTTATGTTCACGACTTCATTCACTCCCGTGAAAAGCCTTGTTCATGCTCATGACGCATTTTCACGCCCATGAACATTTTCACCAAAAACTCACAGAGACGTTCACGCTTTGTTTCACGGGCATAAGTAGTGAAATTCAACCCTTCACGCCCGTGACTCGTCTTTCACCACTGTGATAGTTCATCATTCACGCCCGTGACATTCAAATGTCACGACCGTGAACCTTTTCATACCTTTATTCACGGGTAGAGCACCCCTTCAGCAAACCATGAACACGACTCTTCACGACCGTGACTACGAATGCATCCGTTATATAACAATTTTGCCGGTTATTATTCACATTTCAACCTTTCAACTCCTTGAAACCATTCTCATTTACACACATTGAATGGTACATTGAAGATTCCGGCCCCAAGTCACAAATTTCTGCTATAAATACCATCAAAAATCCCTTTCTTCATCAAAAATCATCTTTCCTTAGGGTTTCCTCAAAATTTCTATCAAATTTTATCCAAACACTTCAAAGTTCATTTCTTCAATCCATATGGAAACTGACTCATCAAAAGGTACTAGGAAGAAATCTCATGATCCTAGGAGGTACGTAGACTACCTAATGAACAGAATCTCGGAACATTGCCATCCTCGGTACTCAACCCTGAAGAAAAGGCCTCTCATTTCCTCAAGATCTTTTAAGTGGAAAATTGTACGCACTCTCGGGCTTGAGATAGGGATGACAGAGCAACTCCAGGCCTATCATTTGAAAGAGTTTGTGGACATTCATCAACCCACCTTGAGGGATCCAACCTTGGAATTTTTGAGCACTTTGCAAGTGTCTCCCACTGGAGTAGTGAAATTTCAACTCTGCAGCAATCCGAACACTCTCACTGCCATAGAATTCGGGGACTTATTCAACCTACCCTCATAAGGCATCCTCAATGACAACGAAGTTGAGTTCTTTACAACTCGAGCATAGACTCATTTTGGTACGGATTGCAGCTGGGATGTAAAAAAGAACAAGAGCACTCATCTCAGGTCCTCAGTGCACAAATATCTGCATAGGTTTCTAACCTATAGCATATTTGCCCAAGGAGACAGCAATGACACCATTCAGAAGTCTGAGCTCTTTCTCTTTGAGATGGCCCGAAGAGGCCTCATAGCGGCACTTTTTCGATGGTTTGCGAACCATATCCTGTCCATTGCCACCAAGCCCTTTGGAGATATACTTATTGGTGGATATGTAATTGATATGGCCTTGAAACTTGGATATTTGAAGCTATATGACCATCACTTTAATCTCATCTTAGGGCATCCTCGAGATCGATTGGATTAGAGTCCTTCATTAAGATGGGAGCGGCTGTTAGAATTGTCCATGAGAACAATATTTACTACCGCTTCACTGACACTGCTGGCGAAATCATATGAGAAGTCAATGGCTCGGAGGACTTCAAAGCTAGCCTCTAAGGAATCCAACAGAGGAAAAGGGTTCGGGTTGAGGAGGTACCTCCAGCAATTGAGCAGGACATCGGACAATCCTCGGCTTCCACACCGAATTTGGCGCAGCAGGTGGTTGACCTTCTAGCACCGCGATTTGAGCAGCTGCAGGCTTCCATAGATGAGAGGTTGGAGAACTCAAGGACTTCATAGAGTCTAGGATGAACAGCCTTGAGGCTGAACTTGCTCGTCTTAGGGACAGGATGTCCGAATAGATGTTAGGCTAGATGGTAACCTTGATATGCTTGTTTATTTGTTTTGTTTGCTTGTTTTATTTGTGTGTAGGAAATTTAAATTTCCTTTCTGAATTTTTATTATCTTTGATTGTATCTCATTTTTTATAATATATTTGCTTTGTTTTTCCATTATGGTTTATTATCTTTATATTCTTTTTGTTGATGACAAAAGGGGGAGAAACTAGCAATATATTACGATAAATGCAAACAATACTTAATTTTGAATCAAAATGAAGAACTTACAAATATATTGAGTTAAGTAGGGAGAAAATAGCAATATATTGAGTTTAAATGCCATACTTAAAATTGGATTCAAAATGAATATGCAAGTATGCAAATTGAGCTTTATGCACCTTAAATATATCTTAAGTATACTTTGCATATACCTTAATACAAGTTACATAAATGAATATGCACTTGATGTACTCTAAATATATCTTACATATACTTCATGACTTAAAGTGAATTTTGGTATATATTGGATATACTTTGCATATAACTTTCATATACTTAAAACTAGAAAATGTATTTCAATGCTACATCATTCTTTACAATTCTTGCATTTTATCAATTTTTATCCTAAGTATCTTTTGAGGGAGAGACTTCTCAAAAGCACATATTGCTAGATTATTTGTCACCATCAAAAAGGGGGAGATTGTTAAACCTTGAAGAGTATTTTCGTCATTTTGATGATAACAAATAAAATGGCAATATTGTATTTAACATACTTGTTTTCTAAGTCTATTAAACAGGGTATGGAATAAAATAGCAAGAATGGAGAATGGAAAATTAATCCTTGAATGATAAAATTAAGGAAGTAGCATGTTCACTCCCGTGACCCTAAGTGTCACGTCCGTGAAGAAGCTAACCGTCAACAAAACCAACATTTGAAGTTCATGGCCATGAAGGAAGACAACAAACCATGAAATGCACATTTAAGTCACACCTGTGAATTAAATATCACACCCATGAACCTTCTTAACAAATTCATCCAGAGAGTTTCATGACCAAAGTCACCACTTGGATCACGGCTGGAAAGTTTGTCACGCCCGTGAAGATATATGTCACCCCATGACCCAATATTTCAAAACCTTCAAGAATGCTTCACGACCAAGGTCACCACTTCAGTCACGGCTTGGAAGAACAGTCGCGCCCGTGACAAACACAGTCACGCCCATGAAAGATGAAAGAGAAAAATGTCAGGCGCGATTATTTGGGTTGGTGTAATGGCTAGTTTCGTATTAAATGCATTCTAAGGGCTATAATTCGCCATGAGAGTATAAATGCAAGTCATTTATGCATTCAGTACAAGAGGATAGCTAATACTTTGAATCAAAATCTTATTACAAGCTATTTGTACATTTAATACTTTCATAACAAATATCTATTCTCTGTGAAAATCTTTTTGCTCATCATTTATTGAGCAATAAAGATTTGCAAGTGTTTCTCTCTGTAATCATTTATTACTCAAGTGAGTTTTGGGTATTTCTGGGTTAAGAGTAGAACACTTGTAAGGGTTAGTTGTGTGAGCCTTTAAAACACAAAGAAAGGTTATTTGTGTGAGCCTGAAAAACACAAGGTAAAGGTTGTTTGTGTGAGCCTGTAAAACATAAGGTAAAGGTTGTTTGTGTGAGCCTGTAAAACACAAGGAATTGGTTATTGTGTGAGCCATTAAAACACAAGGGATTTCTGGGTTAGGTGTGAGCCATTGTGAGAAACACCATAGTTGGGAGTGAGCTTGTAAAACTCCATTGTAACACTTAGTGTGTTAGTGAAACTCCCAATTGCGATTGGGGAAAGGAGTAGGGTTTGTTAACACCGGAACCTCAATAAAAATCCTTGTGTCAAATTTCTCTATCCCTCATAAACTTAACTTTTTATTTCCTCACTTTAAAGTTAAATAATTAAAACTCCAATTCAACCTCCCTTCTTGGCTTAATATCTGGGCAACAGATGTGTAGGCTTAGGTAAAGGATATGGAAGGTGACCCTCATGATCATAATGGTAGTAATAGTTCTATGGACAATGAGGTTCAAATCTACCGAGCTAGGCTAGTGTTCAGGGGCTAGGTGTTGCTTCTCCACCACCTCTTTCACCCCCCCACCCATGACAGGGTTGGCGTGTCAGTTTTAAGATACAGTAATGCAACTATTGGTTGCACTTATATAGAGGATAACACATATTGCACTATAGGCACCACTGCCACCTCCACCTTCTCCTCCACAACACCTTATGGTGCAGTTGGACAAAGTTCAAAAAATTAGGCAATAAATTTTCTAGGAAAGAGTAAGGATGATCCTACTACTGCAAAATACTGGCTAGATAAGACAAAAATAGTGTTTGAGGAGGTTAGTGTCCAAAAAAGCTTCATGTTAGATATGCAGTCTTTATACTTTAGAAGGATGCATACAATTAGTGGAAATCAGTATTGGTGAACCCATAGACACTAGAACCACTTACTTGGGACTTCTTTGTGGCAAAGTTCAACAAAAAGTATGTGCCACATGCCTATGTTGATGGGAAATTAAGAGAATTTCTTAATATGAGGCAGTACAATGACTGAGTATGAGGGAAAATTTACTAGACTGAGTAGGTATACAATCGGGTTGATTATAGATTAAGTTGATAAATGACATCATTTTAAGGACTAGCTTGACCAAGGCATTGGATTCCATATGGTTTCCTACCAATATAAGGATTTCTCCAAATTGGTATCTTCAATAATCAATGTGGAGAAAATGAAGATCATGAAGAAGCCTAGTGAACCATTAGAGAGGGACCACATGAAGTCCTCTTTCAGTGTCACACATTCTTTAAGAAATAAGGCTTACATGGGTTCAAGGAAGTTCCATCTTAGGGGATTGAGTCAAGGTTGAGGCTAGTCGACACCTACCAGACAGACACCATCTTCTAGAGCCACCTCTACTTCCACTAGTAGCTAGACTCAGAGAGAGTCGACACCATAATGTTCACCTTATGGTAGAAGACATAAAGGGGTGTGCTAGGGACATTCAATGGATTTATTTCATATATGGTTCTAGAGACCACTACAAAAGAGATTTTCCTCTCTAGACTAGTGAATCCCCCATATAGATAAAGGCATCAACTCCAATTTAAGGAAAAAGTTAGGGACAAGCTAGGGAGTGGTAGAGAAGGACATAGACCAACAACTTCTAAGATATCAAATAGGTCAGGATCTAGTCAAACACCAATTAAGCTTATGCTATGAAGGCCTTGAGTATAAAAGTGTTATTGATGTGGTTGTTGGTATATTTCTGCTCTTTAACTCTAAATTATTTTATTTGATAAATCTGGGTTCCACCAACTTAATCAAATAGTATGACATACGAATAGAGAAGCTAGATTATGAAATAGAAGTCACCAATCCTTTGGGGCATAGCTCATTGGTAAACCGTGTACTTAAAGATTATCATGTTGTGGTTCAAGGAAAAGAGTTTCAAGTGGACTTGATCGAACTACCTTTCCATGACTATGATGTCATTGGCTCTCTCAATATAGTGCAGTAGTTAACTACAAGAAAAAGACAGTTAGATTGAAAACCTCAATAGAAGAGGCAGTGGTAGTTCAAGGTGAAAGGTTCTCATAACAATTGAGAATGATCTCTAGATGAAAGCACGAAGAATGATTTATAAGGGATATGAAGCTTATCTAGCTCATGTGATCGATATGAGGAAGAAAGGTCCCAACTTAAAAGGCATTCAAATAGTGAATGAATACCTAGAGGTATTTTTGGAGGAATTACTAAGGTTGACACTAGAAAGAGAGGTAAAGTACTATATACAACTCTTACAAAGTACTGCTCCCATTTCAGTAGCATCATATAGAATGACACCTTTGAAGATCAGAGAATTGAAAGAACAGTTGCAAGAATTGTTATATAAGGGTTTCATCAGACCAAGTATTTCTCCTCGGGGTGCACCAATCCTTTTGGTTAAGAAGAAGGATAGGTATATGAGGTTGTGCATAAACTACTTGTAGCTAATTAAAGTGACTATAAAGAACAAGTATATGTTACCACAAATTGATGATCTTTTTGATCAATTGAAAAGAGCGTGCCAATACTGTTTTTAAAAATAGATATGGCCATTATAAGTTTTTGGTTATGCCTTTTAGGCTAACCAATGCTCCTATAGCATTCATGGATTTAATGAATTGGATTTTAAGGTCGTATTTGGATCAGTTTGTGGTATTTTTATTGATAACATATTGGTATATTACAAAGGTAGAGAGGATCACGACTAGAACTTAAGAATTATTTTACAGACTCTTTAGGAGCACCAATTGTATGCTAAACTCTCTAAATATGAGTTCTGGCATGAGCAAGTTACTTTTCTCAGACACATTGTGTTGACAAATAGTATTAGAGTGGATCTTAGTAAGATAAAGGCAATCATGAATTAGCAACCACTTAGGAATGCAATAGAGATCATAAGCTTTTTAGGCCTAGCATGGTATTACATGAGGTTTATGAAAGGTTTGTCCTTTATTGCTTCTTTGTTGATGCAGTTGTTGAAAAAGGATGTGAAGTATGAATAGGATGGCAAATGTCAAGTCAGTTTTGATAGACTTAAGTGTATGTTGACAAAGACTTTAGTTTTGACACAACAAACTCCTGATAGGGATGATATCATTAATAGTGATGTCTCACACAATGGGTTAGGTTGGGTCTTGACGTAAGAAGGAAAGACTATGACATATGCTTCAAGGAAACTTAAACCACATGAGAAGAACCATCTTACCTATGATTTCGTTGTCTTGAAAATATAGCGACACTACCTTTTTATGGGGAGAAGTGTTATATCTTCACCGACTACAAGAGTTTGAAATATCTTCCTACACAGAGATAGTTAAATCTCAAGCAATGAAAATGTTTAGAATTGATCAAGTATTATAATTGCATTATTAACTATCAGCTGGGCAAGACTAATATAGAGGCAGATGCATTGAGTAAAAATTCATTGGTAGAGTTTCATATTTACCAATATTGAATATCGAGGTGAAGGATGCTCAACACTAGGACTCGAAGTTGATAAAGATTGTAGAAATGGCTTATGGGGAAAAGATATCAGACTTTTCAAGTTGAGGCTGATGGAAGCTTATATTTCTAGAATAAGCTGTGTGTGTCTAGTGTGGAAGAATTGAGACAGATAATCATAAGAGGGGCTCGTGATTCCAAGTACACCATGCATCTGAGAAGCAATAAGATGTATCAAGATTTGAGGGAGAGGTACTGATGGCCATAAATGAAAAGGGATATCACATAGTTTATTACTAGGTGCCTAACTTGTCAGCAAGTTAAGGCAAAGCATCAAGTACCCTTAGGTTTGCTACAACCGACTATCATTCTAGAGTGGAAATGATAGAGAATTATAATGGACTTTGTAATTGGCTTACCTTTGACTCCTAGGAAGTGTGATGTCATATGGGTCATTATGGACCAGTTAACTAAATTGGCTCACTTTTTATCTATCATGAGAGATTACTCCTTAAGCAAGTTGGTGGAGTTGTATGTGAGTGAGATAGTTAGGTTGCACATGATGCCCTTTTCTATCATATCAGATAAAGATCCTAAGTTTACATTGTAGCTTTGGAGTAGTCTCTAGAAGGCCTTAAGAACCAAACTTAATTTCAATATGACCTTTCATCTTTATACAAATAGTTAATCGGAGAAAGTCATTCAGATTCTAGAGGATATGATGAAGTGTTGTGTTCTTAAGCTCGAAGAAAGTTGAAAAAAGTACTTATCTCTTATGGAGTTTACATATAACAACCATCATTAGTTCAGCATTGGTATGGAGCCATACAAGACACTTTATGGTAGAAAGTGTCAAACACCTTTCTGTTGGATAGAGCTCAATGAGAAAAAACTTATGGGACCCGAGTTAGTACAAAATACAAAAGAAAATGTCAAAATCATTAGGGATAGATTGAAGGCTATGTCTAATCAATAAAATTCTTATGCAAACATGAAGATAAGAGATATCAAGTACAGTATGGGTGATAAAGTCTTCCTCAAGGTATCTTTATGAAAGAAGGTTTTTCAATCTGGCAAGAAAAGGAAACTGATCCTCAGTTTATTGAACCGTATGAGACTTTTGAAAAGGTTGAGCCCACTGCATATAGGTTTGCATTACCCTCCAGCGTTGGTAAAGATTCACAATATTTTTCATGTCTTAATGCTTTGGAGATATAGGTCAAACCTGCACATGTGATTTTGCGAAATACAATTAAGGTACGCCCTGACTTGACATATGAGGAGGAATCAGTAGAGATCTTAGCACGAAAAGAAAAATAGTTGAGAAATGAAAGAGTGGCTTTGATGAAAGCACTATGGAGAAACCAGACTATGGAAGAAGCCACCTGGGAGCGTGAAGAAATCATGCAAGCTCAATACCTATAGTTGTTTTCATATGAATAATCAGTTAAAAATTTTGAGGACAAAATTTTCTTAAGGGAGAGAACTGTCATGCTTGTAATATAGGATCTAGATGTTTATACTGTTATGAGATTGTTGATTAATAATTGTTTAGATTTAAGAGAAAGATCAAATACAAAAGAAATGAATCTGCAGGTGATTCACTCCTGTAAAGTATTGGTTACGACCATGAATAAGGTTATTCACACTTTGAAGTTTGAGTAATGGCCTAATTCATGCTTATGAGTGATGAGTCACGACTATGAATTGTGGATTATAAAAATACAAACCCTTATTTCTTTCACTTCTCAAGAGACTAGAGACCCTTCTATCCATCCTTTCACCCAAAACCCACCAAAATCAAATGGAGAACAACTAATCTAGTGAGAAGATCAAAGAGAAATGAAGATTAGCTAAGATAATAGCTTGGAGAGGAAGTGGAATGGAGCTTGAAGTGAGGATTTTGAGACCCCAACCAATATAACTGCTGCATTTGAGTATGTAGCTCTTTCCTCTCTCTTAATCTCCTGTTTAGAATGTATTTTTCATGGATTTTGAGGTTGGGTATAGAAAATCTAGGGTTTGGATTGGGAAAATCCTCTTTTGTTATATCTTGGGTAAGGGAAGATGGAACTTGTAACACCACATCTTATACATTTGAGTTCAACCTATCCTTGCATCAAATAATCACACATAACATACTGGAAAGGCAAAATACCTTGTTAACAATGGTAGTAAATTTTTTTTCATATCCTGTAATATCATTCAATGACTTTGCAAGTCAACTTTGAGGCTTTCACCACAATATGATATATCACATATATTAAAACATAAACTTTGCAAATAAGTATTTACGAGTTGCTTTCATTTATACATTTTTAAAACTAATCCAGAGTGACAATACATATTCAAACATATAAGTCCAAAATACAGATGACATGTTTTCATGCTTGTGTGGAATGCAAGGAGAGAGAGTGATGAGGCTCGGTCAGTGACCTGTACTCCATGTCTTCTATACGCTACTCAAAATGAGCTATCACATTTCTTTACCTGAAAAATGATGCAAATTGATGAGTTGTGGCTCAATGAGAATAATCATCAAATGAGCTCTAAAGTACCAAACAACTCATAGTAATAAATCACAAATCCAATACATACTATGTATTCCATTCCATTCATCAGTATCATATAAGTATCAATAAAGTTGAAACATATAATCATTACTCTTTACATATGCAAATGCTTTGGTTATTTTATTTTATTGTGACCAAGTTAAATAGACATTGCCCTGGGTTTCCATGTGAACATTTGCATTTGCTAGCTAGCTTGATCATTTGTTTCATTTGCACATTTGTTGGGCCATAGGCCTCTCATTTTGTTTTACAATATTGATTAACTAGTCACAACACCTTTTAAGTCCATATGCATATACACTTGTACTTAAGCATTCATCAACCATTGTATCTTATCACACATAATATACATATACCGCATATATGCCTCATATGTCACACATATACCTTATATATTATACATATACCATGTATATATATCACATATGTCAAACATATACCTCAAATATACCACAAGTATACCACTTATTTGTACAACAAATGTCACAAATTATCCATCATCATATTATCAAGGGCAAATCATGACAATCGTATGAATCATATAACAAGTAACATTCATATGCACTAAAGAATTCAATTGATAATTAGACTCACCTTTCTCCTTTGATTCTGAACCTTAACATATTGTCTATCCATTCCTTGTGGGTCTTCAATATGTTGTGAGCCTAATATAAAAATATAATCAATTAACTCATGATTAGGGAGATTTAATGTGGCTTCAACAAATTAATATACATTGTTTATATCAATAGCTAAGATTTTTCCGATGAGGTAGTGTGACCTTATATGACTGTTTAGCCTATATATTTCTCTACCCTTGACCAATTAATCTGATTCTTGATCCTCATTCCAATTAACATATAATTATGTAACATATCGAAATTTCAGACCAATTGAAACATTGTACAATTTTTGGTGGAATTAATAAATGTGTTCTGTTTTCTGCCCTTAGGCAGTTTCAGGGCACCAAGTTTGGTTCATCATAACTTATAATATATAAGTCATAGTTCAATGAAACTTTACAGACACTTTTATGGGTTTAAATGGAACATTTTTCATGTTTAAAACTTTTGTAGTTATATCTCTAAGGTCTTCAAATTATAAGAAACATTTCACTGGTCCAGAGCAGAGTTGGCTTCTAGACCAGTATGACTTACAAATGCCATAACTTAGTCTATACATAACATATTAAGCTTAAATTAGTACCTAAATTTAGATAAGATATATACCTATAACTTTTATGTTTTGATAAGTTACAGAATTTATCTCTAAGGAGCTTAAAATAGCCAAAATTGTTGCTGGATCTGCCCAGGGCACTAAGCAGACAGTTCAAACTATGGAATAGTCATGGTTATATTCACCATAACTCAACATTTACAAGACATATAAACCTTAAATTTGGTATACAGATAAATAAAACATATATCTACAACTTTTATGTTTTGCGATACTTCAAATAATGACTTTAACATATTCAAAACCAAAAAACAACAGTAGCTAACTTGACTAGGGTTCACACCCTGACCAGTTTTAGTAGAGAGAGAATATATCTTCCTATACATCAAGTCTTGAAAAAATGTTTACATATCCATAAATCTAAGACATAAAGGAATAGAGTTTGTGTTTTAATTTTTTCCAGAATCAATTTCTATTGATATCAAAATCTGGGTGCAAATTAGTGTCTATTAATGAACCTTAGCAGCTCAAATCAAGCCTATAGCAATAAGAATTGATTACTTACCGAGAACGAACTTGCAAGGGATCAATTTGCTGCAAACACTAAGTAAAACAAGAAAGCATTGAAGTCTGGAATGGAGGAAGATGAAGAAAAAAACGGACTGGAGTAAGGAGGCAGAAATAGGGGAGGAAGATAAAGCTAACTTTTTTTGTTTTTGTCTTTTTATCTTTTTCTTTTCTTTTCTTCTCTTATCTCTTCTCTTTTCTTTTATTTTTATTTTGTTTCATTTTCATTTTATTATTATTACTATTATTATTATTATTATTATTATTATTATTATTATTATTATTATTATTATTATTATTATTATTATATATATATAATTCCACTAATCCACACAATAATACAACTTAATCATTTGGTCTAATTTAACTAAATTAACAATTTAAAATGTTTACTAATCTTAATCTAGTCATTTTACATACTTTAATTTGGTCACCTTATCTCATTTATTTCTAATAATTTTTTATCCTCATTTAGATTATAAATACACATGTACGACTCGATATAATTGCAATGTACTAGGACACGTAGCTAGTGCGTGTCATGGACTTGTTCCTATAAAAATATACATGGAATGCATATGTTTAATTGAATTATATGCAAGATGCATATGTTCAAATGAAATGCATATGGATATACATGTGGGGAAGGTTGAGGATGTTACATAACCATTAGAAAAATATTGAGTTTTAATGTTGTTTTGTTGTTATTATGTGGTAGAAACAATTGTTGGTGAGAAAACACCCATTGAAAAGAGGGAAAGAGCTTAAAGAAGAGATAAAGAAGTTCTTAAGACTCCCTTTTGAGTGAGATTTGTACATAACCACATTATAAGTATAATTAATGCATTTATGTGTGTTTGAATGTAAAATGCATATTATTGAGATGATTGAATGCATAGGGGTATAATATGCAATGTGATTGGGTAATAAATGATGCTTTTATGAGGTTTGGGATATGCCATAAATGCATGTTATGTAATAAATGTTATTTAGTGTATGAATGAGAATGTCAGTGTGAAAACAAATTAAGAATTGAGTAATTATATGCATAATTTATTAGATACACATATGGTTATGAAGAATGTATTTAGAGATGATTTTGGGAATGATTAAAGTATTAAATGTATGAAATTATGTAATTGGTAAGTTAAAAGATGGATTCCATGCTTGTATGAATGTTGGTAGTGTGGTTTATATTGGCATACCTTAGGATTTAAATGTGAATGACAAATGTAGTGTTTCAAATATGTTTTTACAAAATTTTTAGGGTTGACGAACGTGAAACATGTGGTGATGTTGTACAAGTACATTCACGAGAAGTGTTACCACATGGTTCATAGCTAGTCAAGTCGTGAAAAAGTTGTTCATGACTATGAAAGAATGTTCATGGTTATGAATGACCTGCATGCTAATTTTTGTAATTTCTATTTAAATGAATCCTATTTGGTTTTAATGAGATTGATATACAAATTGAATTGTAATTCCAAGAGAATGGAATTGAAAATTTAAATATATGTGATTGACAAATGATGAGAAAATCATGATGTTTAAAATGATAAATATGAAATTATTTATGCTCAATACTCTGACTAGGACTAAAGCTAAGAGAGATAATATGTCATTAAGGGTTTTATGGTACAAAGAGACTTAGGTTGACCAATACAGGAATGAGACTTTTTTTAGGGGTAAAGCTCCGTTGAGCTCCGTTGAGCTCCATTGGAGATTCATGTCTTTTCTAAAGCCAATGGACAATGATATTAAGTAATAATTTGTTATGAACCTTGGATAGTTGTATGAGATGCAAGTGCTATATTTGTGATGTAAATATGTGAATGAAAATGAGAAATATTTTATAAATTATGACATGGTTTGTACAATGAGGTATAATATAAAGTCTGTGATGAGACTCACATATTCATACATACCTATAATTGGCATGCATAATTATTGGTCATGCATACACTCTTATTGTACTTAATATATTGTTAAGTACCACTAAGCAAAGTAAGCTTAACGTATGTATGTTTTGTCTTTTACATATCTTTTGGAGCCTCAAATAGAGTTGGATAGATAAAACACCCAAGTAAAGAGCAAATGACAAAACATTTGGGGGTTAGTGATATACCACTTTTTGTTCTTTTTTATTTTTGGAAATGTGATTAGTTACTTGTATACATACTTTTAAGTCTTTTTTATAAGGACATGTAATCTTATAACTAATCATATTATTTTGTAAACCTATGGGACAAGTGTTAGCCTAATTCTATTTTATAACTAATCATATTATTCCTAGAAAGTCACCCATCCTAGTACTAACCTTGCTCAATAACGTTTAATCAGTCGCTTCATCGCCTTAACCAAGCACTTTTAAGGAGGTCACCCATCATGATACTCCCATTGTCTAAACACGCTTAACTAGAAAGAGCGCTTACCGTTCTGCCAAAAGCTTAAGCTGATAGCAGCGTTCATCCAAAGGATTTGAGTACAACAACATCCTGCTGCTACATACTCTGCTTCAGCAGTTGAAAGAGCAACTGAAACTTGTTTCTTGCTAAACCAAGAAACTAAGCACTCTCTAATAAAGTGATAAGTACCTGAAGTACTTTTTCTATCTAAAAGACTACCAGCATAGTCTGCATCTGAATATCCTACAATATAAAAGGATGAGTTTCTAGGATACCACAAATCTAGATGCATTGATCCATGTAAATATCTTAGAATTCTTTTTACTGCATGTAAATGAGATTCTTTTGGACATGATTGAAATCGTGCACACATGCAAACACTATACATTATGTCGGGTCTAGAAGCAGTAAGATATAAAAGTGATCCGATCATACCTCTATAGAGCTTTTCATTAATGCTCTTACCCTTTTCATCCTTGTCCAATTTTGTTGATGTGCTCATAGGAGTCTTGGCATTCTTGCATCCTTCCATTCCAAATTTTTTGATTAAATCTTTGGCATATTTGGATTGATTAATGAATATGCTCTCATTGCCTTGTTTTATTTGTAGACCAAGGAAATATTTAAGCTTTCCCATCATGCTCATTTCAAATTCCCTAGTCATACACTTGGCAAATTCTTGACAAAGCAATTCATTAATAGAACCAAATATTATATCATCAACATAAATTTGAATAATTAGTATATCATGCTTATGCTTTTTAATGAATAATGTGGTGTCAACTTTCCCCTTTGTAAAGTTATTTTCTAAGAGAAAAAAACTTAGTCTTTCATACTAAGCTCTTGGGGCTTGTTTCAAACCATATAAAGCTTTTGAAAGTTTAAAAACATGATTTGGCAAATCATAGCTTTCAAAGCCTGGTAGTTGTTCTACATAAACTTATTCTTCTATATAACCATTTATAAAGTCACTTTTCACATCCATTTGAAAGAGTTTGAAATTCATGTGACATGCATATGCTAAAAGTATTCTTATGGCTTTTAATCTAACTATAGGTGCATAGGTCTCATCATAATCTATTCCTTCTTCCTGATTATATCCTTTCGCAACTAATCTAGCCTTATTTCTAGTTATTGAACCTTGTTCATCTAGTTTATTTCTAAATACCCATTTGCTACCTATAATTTGATGATTCTTGGGTGTAGGTACTAAGGTCCATACCTTACTTCTCTCAAATTGGTTGAGTTCCTCTTGCATTGCAATGACCCAACTTTCATCATTAAGAGCCTCATCAACATTTTTAGGCTCAATTTGAGAAATAAAAGTAAGGTCAGTGGCTAAATGTTTGAAATGGGATCTAGTACTTACTCCCCTTGAAGGATCACCAATGATTTGCTCATTGGGATGATCTTTTGTCATTCTCCATTCCTTTGGGAGTTCTTGTCCATTTTCTTCTTGAGCTTGAGGTAGAGAATCATCTTGAGGTAGAGAATCATCTTGATGTGAATCTTCTTGATCATTTTCTTCTTTTCCATTTCCAAGATCAAGTCTTTCCATAGTTCCTACAACATCATCAAGAACACTACCTTTCACAAGATCAAGTCTACTAGATTCATTAAAAACAACATACATAGATTCTTCAACAGTTAATGATCTTTTATTAAATACTCTATATGCTTTGCTAGTTGTAGAGTATCCTAAAAAGGTACCTTCATTAGATTTATAGGAAAATTTTCCAAGGTTGTCCTTGGTATTCAATATGAAGCACTTGCATCCAAATACTCTAAAGTATGATATCAAGGGCTTTCTTCCATTCCATAGCTCAAATGAGGTTTTGTTTAAAAGAGGTCTTTTGAAAACTCGATTTGAAATATAACATGTAGTGTTTGTGGCTTCTGCCCAAAAGTAAGTTGGTAAACCATACTCATTGAGCATTGTTCTAGCCATTTCAATTAAAGTTCGATTTTTCCTTT
The DNA here is from genome assembly GCA_023653625.1 of Triadica sebifera. Lineage (NCBI taxonomy): Eukaryota > Viridiplantae > Streptophyta > Magnoliopsida > Malpighiales > Euphorbiaceae > Triadica > Triadica sebifera. The sequence goes on from CM042896.1 coordinate 33,824,073, forward strand.
CAACTACCCCATTTTGTTGAGGTGTCCTAGGAGATGAGAAATTCTGTGAAATGTCATGTTCAAGACAAAAACTTTCAAAGTTTTCATTTTCGAATTCTTTGTCATGGTCACTTCTTATCTTTGAAATACAATATCCTTTTTCATTTGAACTCTTTTAGCAAAGTTTTTGAAATTTTTAAAAGCATCACTCTTTTGAGCTAAGAAAATTACCCAAGTAAATCTAGAGTAATCATCTACGATGACAAAGGCATAATATTTACCTCCTAAGCTAGCAATTATAGTAGGTCCAAATAAGTCTAAATGCAGGAGTTGAAGAGGTTTTGAGGTACTTACTATGTTTTTGGCTTTGAAGGATGACTTGTGTTGCTTCCCTCTTTGGAAAGGTTCACATGTCTTGTCTTTTTCAAATTTGACTCTTGGCAGTTCTTTTACTAGTTCTCTTGTGCTGAGGCTTTTGATTAATTCCATGTTAGCATGACCAAGCCTTCTATGCCACAACCAAGATTCATCACTAGTAGTCATAAGACACTTAGAGGTATGGTTAGATAATTCATGTAAGTCTATTTTCCTTTAAATATCTCTTGACCGTCGATAGAGATTACAAGACATTCATTTGAAGTAAAGATTACTTTGTTTCCTTTATCACATAATTGACTAACACTTAACAAGTTATGTTTCAAGCCATCAACAAGTAAGACATCTTTAATAAGAGTAGTACCATAAATACCAATAGAACCAATGCCAATTACCTTACCCTTAGCATTGTTTCCAAAGGTAACTTTATCTCCATCAATACTTTTGATTTCATAAAAGAGTTCTTTGTCTCCTGTCATATGCCTTGAGCATCCACTATCTACTTGCCAAGCATTTTTGTTTACTGTGGATTTGAGGCATACCTATAGAATCACAGTTCATGTATGATTTTTTTTACCCAAATGAGCTTGGGTCCTTAGGGGTTAGCACATGAAGGTTCCCAATGAGCCTTCCTTATCCAATAATATTTATTTATATGACCAATCTTCATACAATAATTACACTGTTTAGGTCTAACATTGTTTTTTGGTCTTACAATATATTTGCATGCCATATTTCTATTTAACTGATTTTGAAAATAATGGCATGCACAGTCATGATTAATTGATGCTTTTCTAGATGCATGCTTCTTATACATTAAGGCATGATTATTCTTTTTATGTATAGAAGGTTTAATATACTTATTCCTTGTTGTTGTTCCAATAATTGTGGAGATGTGAGGTTCACTAGACTTAACAAAAATGGTTTTATGAGAAGATGATGATGTGTCTTTAAATCCTAGACCATGTCTAATTAAAGGTGGTCTTTGAGACACAATGAGAGTATCTAAAATCTCTTTACCTTTGTAAAATTTAGAAATGGAATTTCTAAGTTCCTTAACTTCATTTTTCAAAGTAATATTTTCTTTAAGCAAGGAAGCAGTTGAGGGTCTTAATGAATATTCATCAAATGACTTTTGAAGAGATTCATTAGATGATTTAAGCTTAAGATTCTCCTTTTCTAAAGCATCCATTTTGTTTTTCAAATTGGAAATGTTATTCCTATAAGTACTGAATTCACTTCTATATTTCTCTAGTTCTAAATTTAATTCTTCTATAAGGCTTTGCTCATTATCATCATCATCATCATCACTATCACAATCATTATCATTATTACTACTATCATTATTGAAAGAGTATGAGTGTAGTGATCTTACCTTATTCGAGACGTGATCCTCAATAGCTATGAAGCATAGTTTGACCTCTTCGCTTTCATTATCATCTCTTTCATTTGAAGAGCTTTCATCATCCCATGTGGCTTTGTGACCTTTCTCCCCATTGTCTCTTTGGTATTTGCTCTTGCTTCTTGAGCCTTGGACATTCAAGTTTGATATGTCCTTTCTTTCCACACTCAGCACTTGACCTCTTCCTTACTTCTCTATGCATCATTAGAAGTTTGTTAGAGGTTTTTTTGCCTGAATTTTCTGGAGTTGCTCATTTTCTTCTCAATGATTCTTTTCAGTCTTTTTGAAAGAATAATAACGTCCTCATTTTCATCATCATTCATTTCTTCATCATCTTCACTTTCTTTTTGAGATTTTGAAGTAGAGGCTTTGAGTGCTAAAGGCTTTCTTTTTTCTGGCTCTGCTTCAAGCTCTCTATCTCTTTTTTACTGCCATTTCATGTGTGAGAAGTTTGCCAATAAGCACATCGGTATTCATGATGCTCATGTCTTCATTTGCTTTTTCTATGCCAACAACTCTTGAGCCATAGTATTTAAGAGGAAGACTTCTCAGGATTTTGTTGTTTACATCTTCCAAGCTCAGATGCTTCCCAAGTTTCCTCATTCCATTTATAATGGCTAGAAGACGGTTGGTCATGTCAGTGATTGACTCATTGGATTTCATCTTGAAGAGCTCATATTCTAAGGTAAGAAGTTGAATCTTCTTGGATTTGACTTGCTTAGTTACTTCATGATAATTTTCCAATATCTTCCACATGCTGTAGGCTGTTGGGAAGTGTTGTATTCTTCCACATTCTTCAATAGATAATGAGCTTGAGAGGATTGTCATTGCCTTATTGTTTTTGAAATTTGCTCTTCTTTAAGGCTTTGTCCAATCATCTCTTGATAAGATTTCTTCTTCACCATCAGCTCCTCTTCTGGTTGGTGGTGTCCATTCTTTTCATACACTATCCCAAACTTCAATTCCTTCACTATCCAGGTATGTCTCCATCTGAAACATCCAATGGGCATGATTTGCTCCATCAAAGTAAGGTTTGAGACTTTGGAATCCTTCACTGGCCATATCTTAATATTTTACTAGCACTTTTTAGGCTTATATGCTAGACAAAGCTCTGATACCAATTGTTGCCCATATATTAAGCCAAGAAGGGGAGTTGAATTGGAGTTTTAATTATTTAACTTTAAAGTGCGGAAATAAAAAGTTAAGTTTAGGAGGGATAAAGAAATTTGACACAAGGAGTTTTATAGAGGTTCGGGTGTTAACAAACCCTACTCCTCTCCCTAATCGCAATTGGGAGTTTCACTAACACACTGGCTCACACCTAACCCATAAATCCCTTGTGTTTTAATGGCTCACACAATAACCAATTCCTTGTGTTTTACAGGCTCACACAAACAACCTTTACCTTATGTTTTACAGGCTCACACAAACAACCTTCACCTTGTGTTTTTCTGGCTTTTTTTTTGTATTTTAAAGGCTCACACAACTAACCCTTACAAGTGTTCTACTCTTAATCCAGAAATACCCAAAACTCACTTGAGTAATAAATGATTATAGAGAGAAACACTTACAAATCTTTATTGCTTAATAAATGATGAGCAAAAAGATTTTCATAGAGAATAAATGTTTGTTATGAAAGTATTAAATATACAAATAGCTTGTAATAAGATTTTGATTCAAAGTATTAGTTATCCTCTTGTACTGAATGCATAAATGACTTGCATTTATACTCATATGGCGAATTATAGTCGTTAGGGTGCATTTAATATGAAACAAGCCGTTGTACCAACCAAAATAATCGCGCTGACATTTTTCTCTTTCATCTTTCATGGGCGTGACTATGTTTGTCACGGGCGTGACTATTCTTCCAAGCCATGACTGAAGTGGTGACCTTGGTCGTAAAGCATTCTGGAAGGTTTTGAAATATTGGGTCACAGGCGTGACAAACTTCCTAGCCGTGATCCAAGTGGTGACATTGGTCGTGAAGCTCTCTAGATGAATTTGTCAAGAAGGTTCACGGGCGTGATATTTAATTCACGGACGTGACTTAAATGTGCATTTCACGATTTATTGTCTTCCTTCGTGGTCGTGAACTTCAAATGTTGGTTTTGTTGATGGTTAGCTTCTTCACGGGCGTGACATCTAGGGTCACAGGAGTGAACATGCTACTTCCTTAATTTTATCATTCAAGGATTAATCTTCCATTCTCCATTCTTGCTATTTTATTCCATACCCTATTTAATATACTTAGAAAACAAATATGTTAAATACAATATTGCTATTTTATTTGTTATCATCAAAATGACAGAAATACCCCTCAAGGTTTAACAACACCGATAGAGAAAATCCCACATTATAGTCAAATAGGACAAAACCTGTGTTGTGTGATATAACCTTTTTTTTCCCATCTAGGTTCATAACTAACTAAACTTAAGCTCTGATACTACTAAATGTAACAACCTTTCACATATCTAGGAACCTTCTTATTTATATTAAAAAATATTACAATGCATGAGATATAAAACTTGTTTAATTTAAAATTTATTTTTGCACTATGGCCATAATGACTTAAATTAAAAAAAGTAAAGAACAAATGTTGAAATTAAAATCTCAGATCTCAATAAAATAGAATTGGGTTAACACTTGTCCCATAGGTTTACAAAATAATATGATTAGTTACAAAGTTACTTGTCCTTACAAAAAAAAAAGTTAAAAGCATGTATACAAGTAACTAATCACATTCCAAAAAGAAAACAAAAAAAAAGTGGTATATCACCAATCCCCAAATGTTTTGTCCTTTACTCTTCACTTAGGCGTCATCTCTATCCAACTCTATTCACAGCTCTAAACTACATGTCAGAGATAAAATACCGACATGCTAAGCTTATCTCACTTAATGGTACATAACAATATGTTACGTATAATAAGTGTGTATGCATGACCAATAATTACACATGTCACTTATACGTATGAATGAACATATGAGTTTCATTACATACTTTATATTATACCTTATTGTGCAAACCGTGTCATAATTTATAAAACATTTCTTATTTTCATTCTCATATTTGCATCACAAATATAACACTTTACATCTCATACAACCATCTAAGGTTCATAACAATTTATTACTTAACATTATTGCCCACTAACTCTAAACAAAACTAAAATGGATATGGGCAATCTACAACTCTCATTTGACCCACTCAGGATACTTGCTTGAGAAAAGCAATAGTATGCTTACGTAAATCTCCAAGGGAGCTCAACGGAGCTTTACCCTTTAAAAAAATACAGGTTTCATTCTTATATGGAGAATCTAGGCCTCTTGGTACCATAAAACCCTTAATGACATATCATCTCTCCTTGCTCTATTCCTAGTAAGAGTGTTGGGCATAAATAATCTCATATTTCTCAGTTTAAACATCATAATTTTCTCATAATTTGTTAATCACATACATTTAAATTCTCAATTGCATTCTCTTACAATTACAACTCAATTTGTATATTAATCTCATTAAAACCAACCAGAGTTCATTTAAATAGAAATTACAAAAATTAGCATATAGGTTGTTCATGGCAGTGAACACTCCTTCACGGCTTGATCGAATGTGAACCATATGGTGACACTTCCTATGAATGTGTTTATCCAAAATCACCACATGTTTCATACCCATGAACCCTAAAAATTTTGCAAAAACATGCTTGAAACACTACATTTGCCATTCTATACGTAAATCCTAAGGTTTACCAATGTAAACCACACTTCCAACATTCATACAAGCATATAATCCATCATTTAACTTACCAATTACACAATTTTATACATTCTATACTTTAATCATGCCTAAAATCATCTCTTAAATACATTTTTTCATAACCATATGTGCATCTAACAAATTATGTATATAATTACTCAATTCTTAGCAAGTTTTACAAATTATGTATACAATTACTCAATTCTCAGCTAGTTTTCATACCAACATTCCATTTCATACATCAAATAATATTTATTACAAAATATGCTTTTATGGCATATCCTAAACCTTATAAAAGCATCATTTATTACCCAATCACATTGCATATTATAACTTTATGTATTCAATCATCTCAACAACATGCATCTTACACTCAAACACACATAAATGCATCAATTATACTTAGAATGTGGTTATGTACAAACCTCACTCAAAAAGGAAGCCTGAAGAACTCTTTTATCTTTTCCTTCAAGGTATTTCCCTCTCTTAAGGGGGAGTTTGCTCTCCAACAACGGTTTTTAATACATAATAACAACAAAACAATATTTAAACTCAAGATTTACTAAAGGTTCCATCTTCATTTACCCAACATATAACAAAAGAGGGGTTTTCCTAACTTAAACCCTATGTTTTCTATACCCAACCTCAAACCCACAAAAAAAAACACTCTAAATGGGAGATTGAGAGGAAGGAAAAAGCTAATTTCTTAAATCCAAGAGTTATATTGCCCACTCCAAGAAATCTACTTTCTCTCCAAGCTATTCTCTTAGCAAATCTTCCTTCCTCTTTGATCTTATCACTATATTAGTTGTTCTCCATTTGATTTTGGTGGGTTTTAAGTGAAGGGATGGATAAAAAGGTCTCTAGTCCTTTGAGAGGTGAATAAAATTAAGATTTGTTTTGTTAAAATGGAGAGACATAAAGGGTTATTCATTTTTATACTTCGCAATTCATAGTCACGACTTATCATTCACAAGTGTGAATGAGGCCGTTACTCAAACTTCAACAGTGAATCACCCGATTCATGGTCATGACCAATACTTCATAGGCGTGAATTAACTGCAAATTTATTTCACTTTTATTTGATTTGTCTCCCTAAAGAATTAACACATAAACTCAAATATTTATTGATCAACAACCTCACATGAAAAATGAAAAATTGGTGGTTCACAACAACATCGTTACTCCATCTCGTGGACCTTATTAGAATCCCCAAAAAAGAGCGCTTCCATAAAGACATCCCCCATATTCCTCACTCAACCATTTAACCCTAATTGGGTGGCATTCTCCACTATCCAATTCCTATTGAACGCTCATTGAACTCTCACCTTAATCATAACTTTTGGTTTTTGAACATGTACCTTATATATGGCTCAATGAAAATTTAAAATTTAATTAAATTAAAAATCTATAGAATGCCCTATGTATATTAAAATCGAATTGCATACCATTATATGGGAGAAGTTGATTGCCTTATTTTCAATCTTTGTTCTTCCAAACTTGTGACTCTTTCCTTTTAAGTTGGGTTGTCTCTAATAGTCCAACATTTAAGGCTAGATTGTCTCTAACAGTAATCCACATAAAGAAATGAATGAAACAACCACAAAAGAGATGGGGTGTCAAAGCACTATGGTGCTAGTAATGGTATTTCAACTTGAAAGAGAAGAAAAGAGAGAATAAATTTTATTTTCTCAAAGTGGCATCCTTAAAATTAATCTCTAATGAGACTATTTATATGTCCTCTAATATGCATTAGAGTAGGATTATTGAAACCCTAGGTTTAAGCTTCCTAGTAAAAATAGAAAAACTGAAATGTTATTATTTATGACTACAAATTCCATCTCAAATACCTTATTTGCCATTATGACTAGTAGCAACTGAGAATTCCTTCGCAAATACCTTATTTGTGACCATAACCAGTAGCAACTATGAATTTCGTTGCAAAAACATTATTTGCGATCATAAACTTTCTTAGCCCAAATTTTCTCTCTCATATTCTTGGATCCAATCTAAGGCCCATTTCAAATCTCTTTCATTCATTATATGCATGTGACCTATTAGATTCCGATTATGTTGGCAGATCAAATCATCATATGATCTAAAGCAGATGATGAGCGATATCTAGCAATACATCATGACCTCCAATTGATCGGAAAGCCAGTGGTCTGACTTTAAACCCTTCCATAGACAATTATCATACAATTTGTTATTTTACCTAGTTGTACCTCATTTGGTTTAGAGTATGGATTGTGTGTCAGCTCTCACTAGACTAGCTACATCACATCTAGTCCAATTGATATTAATTCTTATCTATGAGACTCATTACTTTATAAAATATATCTTCGAAGGTCTTCTTCAAGACATGTCCACCTCGACCAAGGATTTTTGAGCAATGATCTCTACAAGAGGCCATAGGTATACTCTCTTTTTATCAAAAATGTTGAATCCTTTATTAACTACTCAACTACCTTTGAATACCTTAAACTATACACAATCACTACCCTATGAGTGACCTTTGAGAAGCAACAAGGAACAGAGTCAAAGTATATGATTCAGTATCCAAGATAACCTTGAGCATCTTAAGTTTAAGGATACTTGCACCATTGCTATGATGAGACTATTACTGACATTGAATAGATATTCATATGATTGTCTCATTGTAGTTCATCCAATGTACTTAGCTACTCTAGTAAGCATCCATATGTTAACTATAAACATCTTATGTTTTCATCTTATGAGATCAGTTGCTTAACCTAGTCAAAGAGTATAACATATGCTAGTATATATGGATTAACAATGTCCTATCTTATTAATTCTATGAGTAGAGAACATTTAGGTATAAACACAATTATACATGATAGGAATCCAATCATCATGATCTCTTCTCATCATGATTTTCTTCATGTTGTGTTACATACCAAAGACTTCATTAAATGATCTAAGATTTAAATCAAATTCATATCTAAATGAACACCAATATAATGAATATGTCTTTTATTAATAATAAATGAGTACATTAAGTGCCTAAGGTGATTGCCTTTAGGGCACCTTTTTAACAATTTCCCACTTGCACTAAAGCCAATCACCTTTATACATTATACAATAAGCGAGTACATGACTATCATGTTTCTTTTGGAGAAGTAGCTTAGTGAAAAGATTAACTATGTTATGATATATGGGAACTCTCTATCATTACATCATATCTACCAATGATTTTCAAAATCAAATGGTAACATGTGAGTACATGTTTGGATTTTTTATGAGACCATGGCTCATTTGCTTGTGCAATGGCTCCATTGTTATCTCAATACAAAGGTATTAGATCAACAATGCTAGGAATCACTTTTGACTTTGTGATGAATTTTCTTATCTAAACTGCTTCTTTAGCTGCATCAAAAGCTATTATGTATTTTGTTTCAATTATTGAATCCCAAATCATCTCCTATTTGGAACTTTTCCAACTGATTGCATTATCATTTTACGTGAAAACATAGCCCGATTGGGATTTTGAGTCATCATTGTTAGATTGGAAGCTAACATCCATATACCGCTTACTTTAAGCTCATTATCTCTATAAACCAAAAATGCATCCTTAGTCCTTCTTAATACTTAAAATTGTTCTTATCAGCCACCTAATGCCCCTTGCTAGCTGATATCTGTTTGTGACACTCATAGCATATGATACATCGGGTTTAGTACATAACATAGCATACATGACGGATCTAATAGTAGAAGCATATGAAATCCTATTCATGCTCACCCTTTCATCTTATGTCTTCAGACATATGGATTTAGGGAGGGTAATCCCATGAGTCATAGTAATAAATCCTCTCTTAGACTGTTTCATACTAAATCTCTTTAGCATTTTATCTGTGTATTTAAACTGAGAAAGACTAAATAACCTTTTAGATCCATCTCTATAAATTTTAATCCCTAGTATATAGATTGCTTCTCTAAGGTCTTTCGTGGAGAAATTATTAGAAAGTCAAATTTTGACTGATTGAAGAATTGAGACATTGTTTCCTATAAGAAGTATGTCATTTACATACAATATTAGGAACACGATTGCATTCGCACTAACCTTCTTGTAAATACAAGGTTCATCTATTTTTTGTGAGAAATCAAACTTTTTTATTGTCTCATCAAATCAGATGTTCCAACTCCTACATGTTTGCTTCAATCCATAAATAGATATACACATCCTCAGTCAGATTTCCATTAAGGAAAGTTGTTTTTACATCAATTTGTCAAATCTCATAATCATAATAAGCAGCAATGACTAAGAGTACTCTGATGGATTTAAGCATAGCAACTGGAGAAAAGGTTTTGTCATAGTCAACACCTTGTCTTTGATGATATCCTTTAGCTACAAACTTAGCTTTGTAGGAAACTATACTACCTTCCATATCGGTCTTTTTTTAAAGACTCATTTGCACCAAATGGGTTTAATCCCTTCAAGTGGGTCAACCAAAGTCCATAATTGGTTTTCATATATGGAATCCATCTCTGACTATATGGATTTTAACCATCTGTCAAATTGTAAACTATTTAGAGCATCTTCATAGGTAGTAGGCTCATCATCCTCTATGAGCAATACATCATTCTATTCACTTATGAAAAATTTATATCTCTTAGGAACAATGGGTATCCTACTTGATCTATGAAGTTCTTGTATTTTAGAAGGTGTAATTGTTACCACATCTGTATGAGTAATAGATTTGGATTTAGTCAGTTGATTAGTGTTTGTTTGAGCATCTTGAACTTCATCAAGTTCAATCTTGCTCCCACTATCTTATTTTAGAAGAAACATTTTCTCTAAGAAAATATCACGCTTTGAAACAAACACCTTTTGTTCCAAATGACAGTAGAATTGATATCCAAATGATTCTTTTGGATATCCCACAAATAGACATTTATCAGACTTATCTTCTAGCTTGTTTGACATTGTTAGCTTCACATAAGAAGGAAAACCCTATACTTTCATGTGTGAAAGAATAAGTCTCTTGTTATTCCATATCTCAGATGGAGCAACATCAATTGATTTAGTAGAGACTTTATTTAGTGTATTAACAATAGTCTCTAGCGTGTGACCCTAAAAAGACTTAGGTAGTTCTATAAAGCTCATCATCGACCTCACCATATCTAACAAGGTTTGGTTTTCCCTTGCAGCCACACCATTGTGTTGTGGCATGTAAAGTGGAGTCCATTGAGATAAAAATCACATTATCTCTTTTGTTCTTTGCTCATACCACATTTTCATATACATCATATTACCTTGTAATTCTCATTTTTAGTGGAAAGGGTGAACGTGTTGATCGGCTATTGGACCTTGTATACAGATATTTGTGGACCAATTTTAGTGCACACTGAATGTCATTTTATCTACTTCATTACCTTTATTGATGATTACTCACAATTTGGGTGCTTGTATCTAATGAGATACAAATTTAAAACTTTTGAAAAGTTCAAAGAATTCAAAAATGAAGTAGATAAACAAGTTGATAAAAATATTAAAACACTCTGATCGAGTAGAAGTGGTGAATATAGATATGAGATTCATAAGGAAGACATGAAAATGAAAGAATAAAGAAATGAAATAAGCCCTAGAACACTTAGCTTAGAACTAGAACTTTGGATGGTTTGACATGCCAATTAGGGGATCAATTAAAGTCGGTCATAACACTATTATTAAAGCTAGTGATAGAACTATTATTAAAGCCGGTGATGACACTGTTATTAAAGATGGTGATGGAATTATTATTAAAGTCGGTGATGACACTGTTATTAATATCGGTGATTACACTATTATTAAAGCCGGTGATGGCACCTATATATCAATGCCGATGATAGCACATGTATGCATATACCACAATACCCAGATGGCACTCTTAAATACCTGGATGGCAATCCGTTATCCTAGTTTATAGTTTCTAGGTGTTATGGGCATAAATAAGATGAAAAGAAATAAAAAGAATTGAAAGCATATGAATGAATTGCTTGTTTGTATATAAGAATATATAAAGGACAAAGTAGTTGTATAATCTATCGTATGATAAATGTATAGGTGCAAGAGAACAATATGTGCCATAAAAATAAAGGTTTTAATACTAAAATAATTAGTATACTTGAATGATGGCATATAATTACATGTTACATAAAAAAAGTATATTGCCTTAATTATATGCACCACTAAGCTTTAAGTTTAGAGTGAGAATTTTCTCTTGCGTCAATTTAGAAAAAAGGAAGACGTTACTAGTAGATAAAGCTAACAATGACCCGATCCACTAAAGTGGCTGATTTTTGAAACAGTAGGTCACATTATTTTGTACTTTTGTTTTGTAAATTATTATTATTTATATAGTTTTGTTAATTAATTCAATGTTTTGTAAATGATTTTTTTAAATAAAAGGTGTTATTTTTTTTATAATTTTGGAGAAAAAAAATCTACTACTTGTTTATACTTTTTAAACAAAGATACAAAGAAGACAGCGTAGCGCTACCTTATTCAGACACGTGCTGCTGGGGTGAGGGGATGTTACAATATTTGGTATCAGAACTCGGTTTAGGCGATTTTAGGTATTCAAAAATGAGTTTTCAAAATATTTATGACATGAGTGTACCTACTTTTATGCTATAAGTAGGTTATGGCTTCGGGATAATGACAAATTGTAGCCAAAAAGGCCAAAAGTAATGAGCCTACTTAGATAAAGGCTTTTTTGCGACTAAGTCATTGCCGAATTTCAACATCAAGATCTGGTGCCAACTTATCACATGGGCAATCAACCCTTAATATAGGACAAACGGAGCTTATAAGTAAACCTACTACAGAGAACAACACAACTAGCCCTATTAGTGCTACAGTTTAAGAGACTAAGAAAGTTAGGGGCACCATATTTTCATGGAAAGAGGGAAGATGATCCTTCTATGGCTGAATTTTGGTTAGAGTAGATTAAGAGAGTCCTTGATCAATAACATTGCACTAGCAAGAAAAAGTATGAATATGTAGTATCTTTGCTGCAAGATCATGCATATGACTAGTGGCAATCAGAGTCACAAAGCTTAGAGGCACCTGATCCCACTACATAGGAATTTTTTCTAAAAACGTTCAAAGAGTAGTATATTCCCTCTATCTAAACAGATGACAAGAAGAGATAATTTTTGATGTTGAAATAGGAGATATATCAGTATCAAAATATGAGAGAGACTTCACACATCCATGCAAGTATGCTAGCAACATTATGTCTATAAAAGTTGACAAATGCCAAAGATTTGAAGATGGGTTGAGAGATCCGATTAAGCTATAAGTCTCAGCCCTACGACTGATGAATTTCCCTAGTTTGGTAGCATTTGCCAGAATAGTCAAAAAGAGTTCTAGTAGCACAGCAGCCAGCATAGGAAATAAGGGTTAAAAGATTCATGGCACAATCGAGTGGAGTACCATCGAGTGACAAGAGAGCTAGATCGTTCAGTGGTCGATTCTAGTCTGGGGGTTCCAGTAGGCTCTTATCTTTCAGGCGGAGATAGCCATTGAGATCTTCATCCTCAGCAGCTAGTGTACTGACACAGACATCACATAGATCTGTACCTTTACAATTATGTTAGCACTACAGTTGTCCTCATCTAGAAGAGTGTTAGTGGATGATAGAAGCTTGCTTGAGGTGTGGCTCTAAAGATCATTTGAGAAGATATTACCCGTTACTACAATTTGGTAGAGGTTTAAAGAGTGTTGAGCTAGGATAGATGCAGGTATCGAGACAAGGTCAAGGCTGAGGCCGAGAAAAAGGCAGAAGAGGCCTATTAGGGCCTAACCAGTTCAAATCAGAGATTGTGGAGAGGCTAGAAGGTAGTAGAGTTGCTCTAGCTAGAGCATATGGCATGCAAGGGTTGTGAAAAGCAGGATGCACCAAATGCCATAATGGATAAATTTCTTCTCTTTGGATTTTACATCCATGCATTGATAGATCTGGGTTCGATGCATTCATATATATGCACATCAACGGGTCGAGAGGGTTTAGAACCAGAGGCTTTAGAATTTAAAATTCTCGTGACTAACTCGTTAGGGCACAATGTGAGGGAAAACAAGGTGTTTAGGGGTTGTCCAATTGAGATACAAGGCAAGAAATTTCCAGTTGATCTGATAGAGCTACCATTCAATAACTTTGATATGATTTTAGGAATGGATTAGTTTGCTCATCATTGAGTGATAGTAGATTGTAGAAAAAGGCAAATTAGCATTAAAGTTCCAGAACAGGAAGAGATAGTAGTGATGGGTGAATATAGAGGATATCATGTTAATGTGATATCAGTGTTGAAAGCTAAGAAACTCATCAGTAAGGGATGTGAAACTTATTTAACATATGTGATCGATACAAAAAAAAGAGCAGCCCGAAGTTAACTGACATTCCTACTATTTATGAGTTTCCTGATGTATTTTTAGAAGAGTTTCCAGTGTTGCCACCAAATCAAGAGGTAGAGTTTGCTATTGATTTGGTACTTGGTATTACTCCTATTTCAATTACCCCATATAGAATGACACCTGCAGAATTAAAAGAGCTAAAGGTGCAGTTGTAAGATTTGTTAAATAAGGGTTTCATACAACCTAGTGTATCACCATAGGGTGCTCCTGTGTTGCTTATGAAAAAGAAAGATGGCACCCTATGTCTTTACATTAATTACAAGCAACTTAACCAGGTGACTATCAAGAATAGATACCTGTTGCCTAGGATCGATGATCTTTTTGATCAGCTGAAAGGAGTAGATGTATTTTCAAAGATAGATCTTCAACCAAGGTATCATTAGTTGAAAATTAAAGAGTTATATGTATCTAAGATAGCATTCATGACTCGATATGATCATTATGAGTTCCTAGTAATGCCATTTGGCTTGACAAATGCACTAGTGGCATTTATGGACCTAATGAACCAAATGTTCAGGCCATATCTTGATCAATTTTTCGTTGTATTTATCAATTACATCCTTGTATATTCTAGAAATAGAAAAAAGCATGATCAGCACATCATAATAGTGTTATAGACATTAAGGGAGAAATAATTGTATGCAAAATTATCTAAATGTGAGTTTTGGTTGGAAGTAGTTAGTTTTCTAGGCCATGTAGTTTTAGTAGAAGGTATTTGAGTTGACCTTGGCAAGATCGAGGCTACCCTTAATTGGAAACCACCTCATAATATGCCATAAGTGATGAGTTTCTTAGATTAGCCTTATATTATAGGAGGTTTATAAAGGAATTTTCATCCATAGTGACTCATTTAACATGAGTATTGCAGAAAGATGTCTGATTTGAATGGAGGATAAATATCAGACAAGTTTTGATAGACTTAAGACAATATTGATGCAAGCACTAGACTTAACTCAGCCTACTTCAGGGAAAGACTTTGTTATGTATAGTGATGCTAGTCACAATGGTTTAGGCTGTGTTCTTATGCAAGAAGGGAAGGTAATTGCATATGCCTCTAGACAGTTTAAGCTACACGAGCTTAATTATCCAAAGCATAATTTGGAGCTTGAGATGATAGTTTTTTCTCACAAGATCTAGAGACCTTATTTATATGGAGAAAGATGTTATATTTACATATATCATAAGAGTCTTAAGTACCTATCTTCACAGAAAGAGCTTAATGTAAGGCAACGAAGATGGTTGGAGTTAATTATAGCTTATGATTGTGTGATCTACTACCGACTAGGAAAAGCTAATGTGATTGTTGATGCTTTAGTTTAGATGCGAATGGAGTCTACCTTGATGCAAAAGATTAAAAAGGCTCATAAATAAGATAAGATACTGAGAGAGTTAGTGAAAGTGGTAGAGAAAGGAGAAAAGTCTGAATTTTCAATGAAGGAAGACGACACGGTATATTATGGAAAAATAATTTGTACCAAGTATGGAAGAGTTGAAGTCAGATATTTTAAGGGAAGCATATGAGATGACATATACTATGCATACAAGTGGGAACAAGATGTACCAAGATTTGAAATCTCAATACTGGTGGCCAGAAATGAAAAACGATATTTCCGAATATGTGCAAGGTGTTTGATATGTTAACAAATGAAAGCTGAACACCAGCTACCCATATGACTATTGCAATTAATACCGATACTAGAATGGAAGTGGGAGAGAGTCACTATGAATTTCATGTTAGGGTTACCAGTGACTTAAAGGAAGCATGATGCAGTGTGGATGATAGTGGATCAATTGACAAAATCAACACACTTCCTATGAGTCAAGATGGACTATCCATTGAACAAGTTAGCAAAGATTTATGTAAATGAGATAGTAAGGTTGCATGGAGTGCCAATATCCATAATGTTTGATAGAGATCCTAGATTTATGTCATAATTTTGGAAGAGCTTACAATAGGCTTTGGGAACCCGACTTAATTTTAGTACGACTTTTCATCTATAGACCGATATACAATCTGAGCTGGTTATTCAATTGTTAGAAGATATGATGAGAATTCATGTTCTCGAGTTTGAAGGAAACTGAGATTGATATTTACCTCTTATGGAGTTTGCATACAATAGTAGTCATCAAGCCAGCATAGGCATGGATCGTTATGAAGCATTGTATGGAAGAAAGTGTCAAATGCCAGTTTGTTAGATTGAATTGAGTGAAAGGAAGTTAATCAGGCCGGACATAGTACAACAGATAGAGGAAAAAATTAGAGCAATCAAGGAAAAGGTTAAAAGTAGCTCAAGATCAATAGAAATCGTACATTGACATAAAGAGGCAAGATATAAAGTATGTTGTAGGTGATGAAATGTTTCTTAAGGTTTCACCTTGGAAGAAAGTGTTGAGGTTTGGTAAGAAAGGGAAACTGATTCTGAGACTCATTGGTCCTTATGAGATTCTGGAAAGAATTGGACCAGTGGCATATCAATTAGCTCTTCCACCAGAGTTAGAATCCATAATGTGTTCCATGTTTCAATGCTACGAAGGAATCGATTTGGTCTAACTCATATCATTCTAGTCGAATAGATAGAAGTACAGGCATATATGACATATGAAGAGAAATCGATGATTATATTAGCACGTGAAGAGAAAGTTCTTCTGAACAAGAGAGTTCTTCTAGCTAAAGTACTATGGTTAAATCATGCTATTGAGGAAGCCATGTGGGAAAGTGAGGAAGTTGTGAGGAGATAGTCTCCCTAATTTGTTCAGTATAGAATGAAGAGATAAAATTTTGAGGACGAAATTTATTTTTAGGGGGAGAGAATGTCACATCCGCTAATTTAGGCCATATGTCAAACGTGTTGCTAAGTTGATGCGATGGACCCATCAGAGTTTAAATTTGGATTTTGACAAGAAATAATCGAAGTAATGATTAATAATTATGAGATATGCTAAATTAAGCAATTTAAAAGTGTAAATAAGTTGAATTAAGATAAATGACTAAATTGCAAAAGTTGGGGTCATTTTTTAATTTATCAGAAATTAGAGGATTAAATGAGATATATGCCATTTAAATATTATCTTGAACATAATTTATGTGAGAGAGCTGGCCACCATTAGGAAATGAGAGATTAAAATGTTCATTAAGCATAATACTAAGTTTGGGGTCAAAATGGTGGGACCCATCTGTTGAAATTCGACTTTGTTTTTCTTTAACCCTTTGTTTTGCTGATAAACTAGCTCCACCATCCCCCATATCTCCTTCATAGCCAAAGCTTCATTCTATTGAGGAAAGGAAGAGAAAAGAGAGAAAAAGACAAGACAACCATTTCCATGCATAACAAGGCTTGGAGAAGCTAAAAGGAGCAAAAAGAAGAGGAGAAAGAAAAATCCAAAGTTTGGATTAAGAAGAGGAAAGGGAAAAGGAGTTCCAAGTGACAAATAACAAATTCAAGGGAGTAAAGGCAAAGAAAAGAAAATATAGAAAAATGAAGGAGAACAAGAAAGTGGTTTGTGCATAATTTAAGGCAATAGCTTATCTTTTGATATAAATTGCATGATATGAATCTCTGACATGTTAATTAGTTTTTGAAATGCATTTAACAATGAATGAATGTATGATAATTTTAGAATTTACATAAGAGGGTGACATTGTGTGCTTGGTTGTTTAAACGGTTACATGTTAGGAATTGAGTTTTGATAAAGGCATAAGGATGTTGATAAAAACCTTGTATTTTGTATTAATAACTTAAGAATGGATATTAGTAGAGTTTAAATGGTTTGAAGAAGCTTGAAATGAAGAAAAAAGTGAAAGTGTAAATTTTCAGCAGTTAGTCACGAGTGTAAAGAGTTGTTCATGGGCGTGAATGTCTAAATTCGTGGGCATGAATAATTACTCATGAGTATGACTTTTTGCATGAAAATAACATTATTCATCCATATTCATTCATGGCTTGAGTCACGATTTTGGTTACAGGCGTGAATGCCTAACCCACGACCGTGAGACTGTGTGACCAGCATTGTTCAGGGGCGTGAATAAGAAGTCATGACCATAAATGCCCTATTTTCTCAATTTGATTATTGAATGAATAATAAAGATATCAAATGAGGATTGCAAGGTAATATGATGTATATGAAAATGTGGTATGAGCAAATAACAAAGAACAAAAGAGATATGAGATTGATAAGGAAGACATAAAAATGAAAAAAAATAAAGAAATGAAATAAGCCCTATAACACCTAACTTAGAACTATAAGTTTGGAAGTTTGGCATGCCAATTAATGAGTCAATTAAAGTCAGTGATGATATGATTATAAAAGCTGATGATATCACTATTATTAAAGCCGATGATGGTATCTATACATCAATGCCAGTGATTGCACATGTGTGCATATATCATAATGCCCGGGTGACACTCTTAAATACCTATATGACAGTCTCGCTATCATAGTTAGTGGTTCCTAGGTGTTATGGGCATAAATAAGATGAAAATAAATAAGAATTGAACGTATATAAATGAATTGTTTATTTGTATATAAGAATATATAAAGGATAAAGTAGTTGTATAATCGATTGTATGATAAATGTATAAGTGCAAGAGAACAATATGTGACATAGAAATAAAGGTTTTAATACTAGAATAATTAGTAAACTTGAATGAGGACATATAATTGCTTGTTATATGAAAATAGTATATTGCCTTAATTATATGTACCACTAAACTTCAAGCTTAGAGTGAGAGTTTTCTCTCTCATGCTCTTGGATCCAATCTAAGGTTCGTTTCAAATCTCTCTCATTCCTTCCATGCATGTGACCCATTAGGTTCCTGGTTATGTTGACAGCTCAAATTATCATATGATTTAAAGTAGATCATGAGCGGTATTTGTAGTGCCCTTTCACCTAATCAGGATTAACCAAATTAAATGAGTGGATGCTACGGAATCTAGTTTGTGGAAAACCTGTAAAATTTTAAAATTTTTTTCTTTGGAAAACCCTTTTTCATAAACACTTCCTTTACATATGAAACCATATTATAACATCTCTTATACATAATCATCCATTGGGAAATATTTGGATCCAAGAGAAAGAATCATCATATATATATATATAAAATAAATAACATGTTTGGGGCTCAGAAGGCCCGATATTTAAAAAAATACATGCCTTTCGAAAAGCTACATATATCTCAAAATACAAGACATATATACAGGTAAACAATCCAAACCCCTATGCCATGTGCAAAATACAAAAGTATGACATATGATATCACCGACCCCTATCGGGTTTATACTATTGTCTCTAATGTTGGGCTGACTTCTCTGGATTAACTTCAAATCTATCTACAAGACTCTGACCTACATGGGGAAACACTCGCATGCTAAGTACTTAAAGCTTAGTAGCATATATAGGCATAAAAATTCAACATGCAATTATATATTAAAAAAATTAATCGCAACATATAAAACATCATGAGATGACAATGAAATCAGAATAGCATATGAAATACCTCACCTTATAGGAGTGATAACTCACTAAACATTGAATAATAAGAAAGAGAACATATAACTAATTTTTTAATAGAATACAACATATTAACTGGGTATTCTTATATACTTGTGTTTTTTAATCTCTTTTTCATTTCATTATGTTCTTAAGTCATTTTGATATGATTGTCCAACAACTCTCAACATAGACTATTTGGATACAAGTTGTGAACAAGGGCTCTCTCTAAGCTTAAGCCACCCTACCACTATCTGTAATCATATGTGCCAGTCGAGGCGTATTAAGACAATGACACTTCCATAGCTTAAGACATATTGTCAAGTATAAACATATATGTCAGTCGAGGTGTCTCAAGTCAATGGTGCTCCTAGAGCTTAAACCACATTGAGTATAGAAATCATTGTATCATAGTCACTACGGTACCAAACCCTCTTAATGGCATGCCACATATCGTACTTTTAGTCCAAGTATCGTGCCTAACCTTTACTTGTTCATATTATCTTATTATACTTCATTATGACATTTACATCTTATAACATATATACTTTGTTCATATGTAAACTCATAATGTAACATTCTTATACTGATATTCATAGAAGCATACTTTAACAAATCATCATGAAGGCATGTGCATAGTCATTGCATTATAACAATTAAATATACAACACATATTATTTAAAGCAGGCTTCACGGGTGTGTACTATGTGTTCACGGCCATGAAGTCTTGTAACACCCCATTTCCCCACTTTAGTTCAGCAAGGTAAGTGAGCATTACCCAACTAACTGCCCTATTAAATTAGCTAAATGAAGTATAATTTTTTTTTAATATTGCAGATACCCAAAATAAAATGATTACAAACATAAATATTCAAAATTTTATTTATTTATAAAATAATTTAATTTACATTCAAACTATGTCACTTACATTATAATTCACATCTATAATACACGCTAGATGAAATAGAACTATAATTTAATTTGCAAAGCTTTTGATAAAATATATCAAAAAGAAATCCAAAGCTTTTAGCTGCTTTTGTCCGGGTACCATTTTTCTTCTGACAACTATACTATCTACGGCTGCCCTTCTAAAATATGTGCGAGAGGAAACCACCCGCACTAAGTTACTAACTTAGTAGTGCTTCAATAATAAAAATTTTACATACATATATTTTCTTGCATATCATTTATATATTTAACAAATAAGGCATAAAATAAATAATTATATAAAACCAAACAAATTTCATCAAACATGTAATATTTAACAATTTTAATTAATATAATATTATCAAAATGACATACTTTAATATTATTATTAATTTTTCATTTTTCTTGTACCCATAACACCTATAACCGAACTAACTAATAGGAATAACGGGGGTTGTTATTACTGGCTTTTATAATATTGTGCCGAGCACTTTCATAATAATGTCATTACTGGCTTTTGTAATATTACCATTATTGGCTTAAAAATTTTGCACCAAATGCATTTATAAATTTGCCATTTTTAGCTGTTATATTAGGCACCTAGTGCCTTAAATCTCCTGATTGGCATGCCAAACTATTCTCTATTCTAGTTCTAGATTAGGTGTTTTAGGACTTAACTATTTTTATATTAATTTACATTATTTTCAAAAATTGATAATTTTACTAAATTTTCACCAAAAAGCTTATTTATTTTTGTTCTATGTTCTCATTGTTATTGCATTAGAATATTATACATAAATAATTTATTGAACATTTATAATTACCATTAAAGTAAAAATTCACATTAATTATTACATATACTTATCACATCACATGCAAAAACCCAATATTTCAAGTTTTTATCTTTGACAGATTTCGGCCCTGATTTTGGGCTTCATTTTTAGTCCATTTATAATTTGAATTTGAAGTTATGATCTTCTAACAATTTGTATATTATTTTCTTAACTTTCAAATTCATCAAAATCACTCAAATCCAAGTTTTCTATCAAAATTTAGTCTTGCCATTCGGACTTACGAATACCCCAACAACTTTCATGGATCTAATGAATAGGATCTTTCATCCTTATCTGGACCAGTTCGTGGTGGTATTTATTGATGATATTTTAGTGTATTCGAAGACGCTAGAAGAATATGACAAGCACTTACGAGTTGTCTTGCAGATATTGAGAGAGAAGCAGTTGTATGCAAAATTCAGTAAATATGACTTCTGGTTGAATGAAGTATCATTCTTGGGTCATGTAATTTCAGCTGAAGGGATAAAGGTGGATCCAAAGAAGATTGAAGCAATCTTACAGTGGAGAATACCTAAGATTGCTATAGAAGTCAGAAGTTTCTTAGGTTTGGCTGGGTATTATAGGAGATTTATAAAAGGTTTTTCCACCATAACAGCGTTGCTCACCCGACTGTTACAGAAGCATGTTAAGTTTGAATGGATGGATAAATGTCAAGAAAGCTTTGAGAAGCTTAAGAACTTGTTGACAGAAGCCCCAGTGTTAACTCAACCAGAATCTGGCAAGGATTTTGTGATTTACAGTGATGCCTCCAAGAATGGGTTAGGCTGTGTATTGATGCAAGAAGGTAAAGTGATTGCATATGCTTCCCGACAACTCAAGACTCATGAGAAGAATTATCCTACTCACAATCTTGAGCTTGCAGCAATTGTACTCGCCTTGAAGATCTAGAGACATTATCTTTATGGTGAGAAATGTTACATTTACACCGATCATAAAAGTCTGAAATATTTGCTCACACAGAAGGAACTTAATTTGAGGTAGAGACGATGGCTTGAATTGATAAAAGACTATGACTGCTTAATCGACTATCATCCAGGGAAGGCGAATGTAGTAGCTGATGCACTTAGTAGAAAATTTATGGCAGCCCTTTGAGTGATGAATGTCAGATTGGATATGACACAAGATGGAGCAATAATAGCAGAAATGCAAGTAAAATCAGATTTTCTTAAGCAAGTGAAAGCGGCACAAAAGCTAGATGATCGTTTGATTTCTATAGTGAACAAAGTAAAAGAGGGCAATGAAGGTAGTTATTCTTTGGGTGAAGATGGAAGTCTTTATTTCAACCGGAGGTTATGTGTATCGGATCAAGATGAATTGAGAAAGAACATTCTCACAAAAGCTCATCATAGCAGTTATGCGATGCATCCTGGTGGCAACAAGATGTATCAAGATTTGAAAGTACACTATTGGTGGCCAGGAATGAAACGTGATGTGACAGAATTCATGAGTAAATGTTTGATATGCCAACAGGTGAAAGCTGAGCATCAAGTTCCATCGGGTTTACTTCAACCTATTGCGATACCAGAGTGGAAATGGGATCGAGTGACCATGGATTTTGTGACGGGATTGCCTCTGACAGGAAAAAAGCATGATGCTATCTAGGTAGTCATTGATAGACTGACGAAATCAGCCCATTTCATAACAGTACGAAGGGACTATCCGCTGACCAAGTTGGCAGAAATCTACATCAATGAGATAGTGAGACTCCATGGAGTACCATCCTCCATTATTTTAGTCAGAGATCCCAAATTTACTTCCCAATTCTGGAAAAAGTTATAGGAAGCATTGGGGACAAGACTTCATTTCAGTAAAGCTTTTCATCCTCAGACTGATGGCCAGTCAGAGCGTGTAATTCAGATACTTGAGGATATGTTGCGATGTTGTGTCATCGAGTTTGAAAGTAGTTGGGAAAAGTATCTGCCATTAGCAAAGTTTGCTTACAACAACAGCTATCAGTCCAGTATCAAAATGTCGCCGTATGAAGCACTGTATGGGAGAAAAAGTAGAACTCCTTTATGTTGGACAGAATTGAGTGAGAAGAAGTTAATAGGAACAGACTTGGTTCGAGAAACCAAAGAGAAAGTGCGGGTAATCAAGGATAGATTGAAAGAAGCCATGGACCAACAAAAGTCATATGCAGATTTAAGAAGAAAAGATATAGAATTCCAGGTCGGAGATCAAGTGTTTCTGAAAGTATCACCCTGGAAGAAAGTTATGAGATTTGGCAAGAAGGGCAAGCTAAGTCCGAGATTTTTAGACCCTTATGAGATTATATAGCGAGTGGGACCTGTAGCCTATCAATTGAAGCTGCCTCAAGGTTAGAAAAGATTCACGATGTGTTCCACGTGTCAATGCTACGGAGGTATAGGTCAGACCCAAGTCATGTGATTAAGCCAGAAGAAATTCGAATACAGGTTGATCTGACTTATGAAGAGAAACCATTAAAGATCCTAGCCAAAGAGGTTAAACAGCTCAGGAACAAGCAAATCCCACTAGTGAAGGTGTTATGCAATCACCACAATGTGGAAGAAGCCACGTGGGAGCCAGAAGCTGCAATGAGGCAACAATATCCGCAATTGTTTAATACAGGTAAAATTTCGAGGACGAAATTTTTATTAGTATGGGAGAATTGTAATGGCCCAATTACCGGGTTAGTTGTAAACTGTAGTTTCCGAGATTGATCAGTATACCCGGGAGTCAAAAATACACCCGTGGGTGAAAAATATTTTATTTGATCATCGGAAAATATCGGTTAAAACTAGTCTGAGGGTAAAATTTGGAGTGAAAATGAGGTCAAATAAATCCTCAAAAGTCAAAATTAAGAAAAAAATGGGACATGGTTTAATTAAATAGTTCGTTGACCGTGATTTGATCAGGCTATGAAAAATAGCAAACGACATCCAAAAATTTATTTTAAGATATAGATAGACTCTAAATAATATTTAGGATTATTTGACATTGAAAATGGAATTTTACGGTAACACCGAAAATTAAATTATCTGTCCGATTTAAGTGAGTTGAAAATTGAAAACGAACTCCGATTGAGTTGAAATTTTTTGTGTAGATATATAAAAATATTTTATGAATTATGGAATTAAATTTGGATGAAATTGAGCTTGAAAAATGGGAAAAATAATTTATAGTGCATAATTGGGCCTAAATGGGTTGGGTTTTGTTTGGCCCAAGCCCACCCATTTAAGACCACTATAAATAGGCTCAACATCAGAATTATTTAGAGGAAATCTGGAACTTCTTCTTCCCCAAATCCCTTCCATGGCCGAAACCCCACCTTTCCCATTTTGCTTCCAATTTTCTTCCATTTTTCTTCACTTTTTACACCAAAATCCACCACCCAAAAATAATTTCAGTCTTTTTAGTAGCTATTAGAAGCTTTTAATCTTCATTTGGGAGGCTAAAGTGGAAGGAAATCAAAGGAGAAAGTTTAGGATTTTAATTTGAGGTAAGAAAAATTTATGGTGTTAAATTAATTTAATTGTTCAAATAGGTAATTTAAGATATGTAGATGATAATTATGAAGTTTATTTGAGCTAAGAAAGTAAATTAATGGTGGATTAATGAAGAAAAGTTTTTGTCCATAGTAGGTTCAAAGCAAGGTGAAGGTGCTTCCAAAGGAAAGAAAAAGGAAAAGGAAAATTAGGAAGGCCTAAAATAAGGAATTAAGGTTAGTGATTTCAAAATCTACTTATTTCCATTGATTAAGCATGAATTAAGGTTATGGAAATTAGGAATTTTGTGTGTTTTGCATGTACTTGATAATTGATGCTTAAATTATGATTAAAGAATTGTAAAAAGTGAATTAGAGTGGTTAATTTCAATAAAAAAATTAATTAGTGGAAATTGGAAAAATATGACCTTATTATGTGAAAAATGTAAATTAAGAGATAAATACATTTTAGTGTAATATTATGATATATATGGAATAATGAATGTATTAATTAGTGAAATGAATAATTAGAAATTGAAAGAAAAATTTTAATGATGAAAATTAAATATAGAAAAAAAAAAAGAAAATAGATATTAATATTTTCTTTGCTAATTAAATGAAAATTTAGTTATGAAATGTAAGAGAATATGATTTTAAGTATGTAGAAATTTATTGAAAATTTTCAATTAAATATTGAATATTTTTCTATTTATTGATGATATTATGTATGTAATGAAAAATAATGAATAAAATATATTAGGTGAGTTTATAACTTAATTGATATATTATAATGAAAAATGTGAAAACAAATTTTGCTAATGATAAAATTGTTATGAAAGAATAAATTATTAAGTGATTAATAATGTAAAAATAATAAAATTTATGGTTTAATAGAAATTGAATTGAAGAAATAAAATAATGTCCTTAGTTATTTTTCTGATGGTTAAATCTAGCTCAGAATATAATTGGCTAGTCATAGGGACACTATTACCGCGGTGCGGGTCATGGCGACTTACTTATGTAGCCAATGATGGTCTACTTCAGTGATTGTAACTCAGTGATTCAGTGTACAGTATAGTGCTCGGGTGATCCTTCGGAATTACTCTTCAGTGTAGTGGACTCTTGGAGTCCATGTCTCATGTATCCGATCCGAATATTTTCTATCGGATTGAAACTAGGGGCAAGTGTGAATGAAATAATTAAAGTGACAATTATGAATAAAATATGAGAAAGTGATTAAAATGAAAAATAGGATAAACATGAAATAAGTGAAAAATATAAGAAAATAATGAAAATGAGAAATACAAGATAGATATTAAATTGTGTAGTAAAGATAAATAATCAAATAAATAAATATAAAAATAATAAAACTAATAATGTTAGTGGCAAAAGTGTAAATAATATATAGTTAATGGTATAATTGTAAATAAATAAAAATTTAAGAATTTAAGTGAAATTTGTAACAAATAAAAAAAATTGAAAGAAAAAAAAAGAGGATTTAAAAAGAATAAAATGAATTATATATTAATGAGAAAAATTGAATAGTATATTAAAAATACAATTGCATGAAAATACCAGTAGGGGAAATTTTTATATTAGTAATCACCACTGAGTATATTAATGCTCAGCACGTAGTTATTTGACTGCGTGCAGGTAACGGCAGGAAAGGCAGGAGCAGACATACAATTTTTGAGAGTTGATGAAATATTGACATAATTGTAGGTTATTATATAAATGACATGTATATATGGATTTAGATATGGTGTTGTATGGATGAATTTATGTATATATTCTAATAAATGAATATTTATAAATTATTATATATGTGGAGAATTGGGGTTGAATGAAAAATATATTGTATTGTGTGTGAATTGTTGTGCCCAAAAATGGGTTGTGGATTGTTTGCTTGGCAGGTGGGTTAGTTAGTTTATAGCCATTATGCTGCCGAAATTTTTGGAAAAGTTGAAAGGATTAATTAAGTGTTGGTAATATTATAGTTATTAAGTTAAGATAAAAAAAAATTGGCATACATCGGCTATAATCGTATTTACCCACGTAAGGTACGTATAGAATAAGTGTTTATAAGGGTGTTACATACCTAATTAGCCTTGGATCTTCCCTTAGTCCTTCGTTTCCTCCCCTTACTAGTTAGCTTTCTCCTTACCTTTGTCACCTCTTAAGGGCCTCTCATTGATTCATTTGGTTTTCCTGTACAACCAATACCATATCTCAATCCTATAATCCATTTTCAAAGTTTTTCATGTTTACATAATATTTTAATGCTACTAATATATTTTACACCTTAATTTAGCCAAAATGTACTAAAGTTAAACTTATCTCTTAATATGTCATGACTGCCCAAAAACCTTATCATAGTTTCCAATTCATTTTCTTCAAATCAATACTCAATTCACATTTCACTTATCACCAATTGTGGTGCTTCTATATTAATTTCAATTTCTCCCAAATTACTTTAACTAAGGCAACCCCTTATTCATCAATTAACATCGTCTTTCTTTATTTTTTAAGTGATAAAATAATTAATTAACATCAATTATCATTAATTCAAAGTTCAACTAAAATTTTCTTCAACTAATAACAACATTAAATTTCTAGTTCCAAACTTGCAATATAACCTAAATCTATCAAACCTAATCATATATATCATCCTTATGAGTCTCAAATGGAAGAAAAAAGGTTGAATTTAAGAAAAATAAACTCACCTTAAGGGTTCTCCAAGTGGACCGAAATCTGTCCCAAATTGCTTCCTTTCCTTTTCTTCTTTCTTCCTTCCTTCTTGTTCATTTGCTCCCTTTATAGTAAGAACTCTTTAATTCTGATTTTTCCTCTCTCAAAACTAATTTTTTTTCTCACTTTTTCAAGCTTGGATTGAAGCAAAAATGTAGGTTTATGGAGGCTATGGTTGATGGCTAAAGAGAGGAGAAAAGAAGATGAAGATGACTTAGATATTTTGGGTGGAAGAATGTGGAATTTGTTCTTCTTTTTGACTTTTATACTCAAATTAGGGAGTGGGTCCTACTAATTAAAATAAATCCTAATTCTCATTGGTTCATTAACTTAATTAATTTTGATTAAATTTTAAACCTTAAGAAATTTCTTATTTACCACATCTTCCTCCATATTCACACTTTTTTCCCCAACAATTGCCATAATACCGATTTTGTCCATAGAAAATTTTATTTTCTTCCAATTCTAGCACTAATTTTTTTAATTCCCAAATAATAATATCCTTAATTATTTTTCCTTATTATTAGTCATTTTTTTATGGGTTCAAATTTAGACTCCGATTGAACCTGCACACCCCACTCCGATCACACGCAATCGGGGCCTAAATCACTGGATGTTATAAGTCTTATTCATGGGTAACTCTACCTGTGAACTAAACTATGAACTTAGTCGTGAAAACTTATGTCCATTTTGTGCACATTCCTTATGGGTATGAAGAAATTATCTCCGACATGACCTTGTTTATAGGATGAGATTCACAATCATGAACACTTAGTCACGAGCATGAATATGAGTTTTCTAGCAGTTAAAAGCATTAAAGACAAGTATTCATTACAAGTCACATGTAAGGCTCTAAGGATTGTCCTATGACAACTCTTTCCTGTCAACATTCTCATCACATCATGTATTAAAATATGTTAAAGCATTATTTAAACCCATAAGAACATATTTCAACCTAAATTATCTTATCAACTCATTTAATGCCAATTCATGAATTTATGGTTTCACAACCTCTTTTTTAATCTCAACAATATTTCCTTTTACCTTTCCATTATCATAACTTGGCATTCCATTTAAAACACATATAACACTTATAACAATGTTCCTTTCAAGCATTTCCATTCATATCTCATATTCTCATGGCAACTAGCATTTATATCTCATATTCTCATATTCTCATCACTTACTTTCATATCTCATATTCTCATCACTTACTTTCATATCAACAATCAACTAGCATTTAAGGCATTCAAAGAATTTAACACATACAACATGCCAAAATTGGAATTTAAATGCATATATGTACATACCTCTAATGGAACCTCAAAAACCAAGCTTTTCTTAAGCTTGCTTATCCTTTTGGTGGATTTCACCACCTTCTTTTTCAACTCCTATCACATATAACACATCTATATCAAAATCTATAACCCATATACTTAACCTTTAAAGCCATTAAGATAAAAACTCTAACTTTAACCTTTTTTACAACATTAATATCATATAACCCCTTACTAGCACATGCCATAACCTATAAACAACTTAAAGAGGGGTCTTTAACCATGCAAACTCATGATCACCTAAAATCCTAACCCATATGGAAATGGGTCTTTACCATAGATGGGTTACATATAGAAAAAGGTTATGAAAACTTATAAAAAAGAAGGATAAACGTAATTTCTTACCAAGATTGAAGGAAACACGACTAGAAAGAATGGTTTACGATTCCTCTCTTCTTCTTTGGGTTGGCCTCCTCAAGAACACAACCTTCCTCTTACCTTTCTCTCTCAAGAAATCGATAACTTTGATTTTTGATGTTGATTTAGGTGTTTAAGGTCTAGGAATCAAAGAGAACACAACACTGGCTCTCTGGTAGGAAGAACATTCGAGTTTTAGGATTTCCTTTTTAGTTTAGGTCATGAGAGAGAGAAAGAACAACAATGGGGATTTTATATTTGATGATGTTCATGGGCGTTACAACCACTGTAACAGCCGTTAATCAACTTCAATCTATAATTCCATCTCATGATGGTTCATGGTCATGAAAGCATTGTTATAGGTATGAACCATGTGACATTTTATTTTCTTATTTCTTTTCAACTCTCTCCATATACCCTAACTCTTAACACATACTTAATTTTCTTTAATCTTTTGTATTTACTAGGCCCTAATTATGAGTGCTACAGTATCTAGCAACACATCATGATCCTAATTGACCAGAAAGTCAATAGTCTGACTATAAACCATTCCATAGACAATTACCATGCAATTCATCCTTTCACCAAGCTATACCTCATTTGGTTCAAAGTATGGATTGTGTGTCAACTCCCACAAGAATGACTACATCACATCTAGTCCAAATGAAATTAGTTCTTGTTTATGAGACACATTACTCTATAAGATATGTCTTCAAGAGCTTCTTAAAGACATGTCCTATTGTAACAACCCTTTCACCCCAGCCTTAAATGCCTGGATAAGGGAGTGTTAACCAACTTCTTCTAATTAATACTTGATAAATACTAAAACACATTGCACATTTTTTTAAACTAAGAGATATAAGAGGAATAATGTATCAATTACTTACATAATATAGTATTACAAAACTATAAAGTTAATCTTACAAATCCAGAAGTATATAATATGAAATACAAAACTTCAAAAGATTGTGACTCATAGTGTTAAGATCAACTGCTTACTGGACTAGGATCACCGCTAGTGTTATCAATAACTTTGGCTACCTTGCTATATTTGCGCAAGATAAACTCCCACACTAAGCTTTAAGCTTAGTAGTGCATATAATTAAGGCAATATACTATGTCATGCAACAAGCATTATCCTATATTATTTTTATGTACAAACATCTTTTTATGCAATTCCATTCCTCGTAACTCTATTTCCTACTAATTATGAGCATCATATATATATACAAAGTTATACATAGTTTATCTTCAATCATAAATTATACATTTCATTTCTTGGGTATACTACATTATTTTTATCATATCGTACATTATCTTTCAACTCAAACTCTAGTGATTCGCCCATATCACTCTAAACTGAACTAATTGGATACAAGTTATGTGTCAAGGGTGCTACCAGAGCTAAAATCACCCTATCCACTATATGGCTCATCCGAGCATCTCAAATTAATGACACTCCCAGAGCTAGAGCCTCATTGATTGAGTAATATATCATTATATATGAATTACTAGACCAAGGGTGCTCCCAGAGCTAAAGCCACCTTGTCCTCAATTTGTATATACTCAACCGACCATCTCAAGCCACATTGACTGAGGAATACATCTCATATTTTGCGATACCGTTTGCCCCTATAATGGCATGCCATCCATCCTATTTCTAGTCCTAGATTAGAGTAATGGGCATATATGTTTCAAAAATTAATTTAATATATTTTCATTCATGAATATTCAAATCACATAAACATTCATACCTACTCCTCTCCCCAATCTCGATTGGGTGTTTCACTAAGTGTTACAATGGAGTTTTTCAAGCTCACTCCCAACTATGGTGTTTCTCTCAATGGCTAACACCTAACCCAGAAATTCCCTTGTGTTTTTCAATGGCTCACACAAAAGCTATTTCTTTGTATTTTATGGCTCGCATAATAAACCTTTACAAGTGTTTCACTCTTAACCCAATATACCCAAACTCACTTTTGAGTAATTGATTATAATGAAAAAAACTCACCAACCTACAATGCTCAGAATTTATGAGCAAGTAGGTTTTCACAAAGAATAGAGGTTTGTTGAGAAATAATAAATGCATAACGCTACGACAAGATTAAAGATGAAAATAAATGTTGCCCTTTTTCTTTGGGATTCATAAATGACTTGTATTTATACTCCCTCTATGAATTATAGCCATTTGGGTGCATTTATCACCAAAATAGCCGTTGAACCAACTCTTTAATTTGTTCATGACATGTTTCTCTGTCTTCATTCACGGGCATGACTATAAGTGTTACGGGGGTCCAAGTGGTGACTCT
This sequence comes from Triadica sebifera, assembly GCA_023653625.1. Lineage (NCBI taxonomy): Eukaryota > Viridiplantae > Streptophyta > Magnoliopsida > Malpighiales > Euphorbiaceae > Triadica > Triadica sebifera. The sequence continues at coordinate 33,855,465 of CM042896.1, forward strand.
AGCCATGAAGCTCTCTAGATGAATTAGAAGTTTTTGATCTCAAGCGTGACTAATACTTTCATGGGCATGAATATTCTTCTAAGTCATGGTCCAACTGGTGACTCTGCCCGTGAAGCTCTCTAGAAGAATTTGAAGTGTTTGATCATAGGTGTGACTAATACTTTCATCGGCATGACTTGTTGATCATTCACGGTTGGTTTGATCCTTCATGGCTATGAACTTTGAATGGTGGAAAGTTGGTGCTCAGCTATATTCATGGGTGTGACATTAGTAATCATGAGCGTGACTTTACTATTAAGGTTGTCTTTCAATCTTGCTTCATGTTCTAATCAAAGTATTTCCTGTTTAACACACTTAGAACATAACCATTGTTAAATACATTATTGCTATTTTATTTGTTATCATCAAAATGATGGAAATACCCCTCAAGGTTCAACAATCTCCCTTTTTTTGATGGTGACAAATAATCTAGCAATATGTGCTTTTGAGAAGTCTCCCCCTCAAAAGGTGTTTAGGATAAAATAATAAAGCGCACGATTTGAAAGAAATATAACAAAGGTATTTGCAAACTAGTAAGGTATTTGCAAGGTATATCTTAAGTATATCTCATCAAATAAAACATGTATAACCATGTGTATTCAAAGTATATGTGAGATATATGTTTAGTATATCTTATGCATTAAATAAAATGAGTTCAAGTTGCATGGTACATGTGAGGTTGATGTATAGCTTATGCATATCATCAATTAAAAAAAGTTTGCATATAACACATATATAACCACACATTGCATATTGAACACATATATATTTATTTCTCCAATTGACATAAATTTAATGCATATATGCTTGTTTCTCCCCTTTTGTCACCAACAAAAAGATTGAAAAATAAAATGGTTGTATTAAAATTAAAGGAGAAGAATTACATTGAAATTAGAATGCATAAAGATAAAGTCCTATAATAGCAAAAGTAAAGCTACTACAAGATAACTAGGACTCTAAGTAGGTTTAAAGCCTGACAAATTATCCCTAAGGCGTGCTACCTCCACCTCAAGGCTTTCATACGAGACTAAATAAATTCTTTGAGCTTCTCTAACCTTTCATTGATGGAAGCTTGCATCATGTCAAAACGAGGTGTTAGAAGATCACATTTTGAACACATATATATTTGTTTCTCCAATTGACATATAAATTGACATATACTCAAAACATATATGCTTGTTTATCCCCCTTTGTCACCAACAAAAAGATTGAAATATCAATAATATGGTTGTATTAAAATTAAAGGAGAAGGATTAATTGAAATTAGAATGCATAAAGACAAAGTCCTATAATAGCAAAAGTAAAGCTACTGCAAGAAAACTAGGACTCTAAATAGGCTTCAAGCCTGACAAATCATCCCTAAGGCATGCTACCTCTGCCTTTAGGCTGTCCATATGAGACTTCATAAAGTCTTTGAGGTTTTCCTACCTTTCATCGATGGAAGCTTGCATCATGTTGAGACAATGTGCTATAAGATTAGTAAACTATTGTGTCGAAGTGGATGTGGTAGAGGCTGATGAATGACCAACATCCTCAGCTACTGTCGGTGTCAATGTCTTGTCACGGGCTCACTTCCATATTGCATCCATTGCTAGACAGCCTGGAGGCCAGTTTTGAAAGCGTTAGAGTCATTGTCCTCCCAATCAATTTCACCAACTGGAGTGATGAAACGATAGTAGACATTTCTTTCATAAATAATATGGACAACTATTCTTATTTTTATAAATGGCTCGACATCGAGTCGATCTTGTGGATGTGCTGGAATGAGAGTGTAGATGTGTTTGTCTAGTTTCAAGTAACCTAGCTCAATGGCAAGGTGTTTCACATATCCGCTAATCAAAATATCTCCTAATGGCTTCGTTGTGATGGAAAGGAGGTGATTTATGAACCATCGTGATAGGGCTATGGACAGTCCTCTTCGTGCCATTTCCAATAAAAAGAGCTCTGATTTTCTGATAGCCCCATTGCTATCTCCTCGAGCATATACTATAGGTGAGAAACCTATGTATATACTTATGCATAGGAGATCGAAGGTGGGAGCTCTTTGTCTTTTTTAAATCTCAACTGCATTTCGAGCCAAAATATGTCCAAGCTGGAGGAGCATAGAATTCACTTCACTTTCGTTGAGGATGCCATCAGAAGGGAGCTTGAAAATGGTGCCAAATTCCATTTTCGTGAGAGTGCTAGCATGCTTGCATAGCTGGAATTTTACGGTTCCAGTGGGTGAGACCTACAATGTGCTAAGGAACTCGAGAGTGGGTTCCTTTAGTATTGGACGATGTATGTCCATGAACTCTCTGAGGTGACATGCTGTAATTGTTCAATCATGCTAGTTTTAAGACCAAGTGTCTTGATACAACTCCACTCAAAGGATCATGATGAGAGTAGAGGTCGTTTCTTGAGAACGACATATCGCGGATGGCAATAGTCCAGAATGAAATTGAGTAGGTAATTAGTGTAACATTTCAGAGCATGTGATTTCTTCCTAGTGCCCTTGAAAGAACCATATTCCATTTTGATAGCTTTGAATAAAGGAAGAGAATAAATTTCCAAAATAAAGGTTGAAACCCTTGAAACTTGTGATTCTTTGAAGAAAAAGGGTTTTGAGAGGGTTTTATTGAGGGAAAAGTAAGTGAGAAGGTCGAAATTTTTGAGAAATATTGAATGGGAGTGTTAAATGAGAGAATTTATAGAGATAGAAATGAGAAAAGATAGAAAATTTCATTTTATAGTCAATAGATTCATGAATAACTAGTCATGGGTGTGAATCATCGGGGTCACGGTTTGTTGAAGGGGCACTCTAGCCGTGAAAAGGAAGATAAAATGAGTCACAGTCATGACATTAAACAGTCACGGACATGAAAAAGGTTTTTCACTTGTGTGACAAATATTGCTAAGGGCATGAAACTTAGTTTTGACTACTTCTACCCATGAAGCAAGTTGTGAAACAAAGCGTGAACGGTTCTAGAATTTTTTGCTATCTTTGTTCATAGCCATGATTATATGTCATGGGCATGAAGAAAGCTTTCCACGGGTGTGACAAATATTTTCACGGGTGTGAAACTTAGTTTTCACTACTTCTACCCGTGAAGCACGTCGTGAAGTAAAACGTGAAAACTATTGAAATTTTTTGTTGTCTATGTTCATGGTCGTGAATATATGTCATGGGCATGAACCACCTCAAATCTCCAAAAAATAAAACTAAGCCTAAATAAGACTAAAAGATTTCTAAAAATTTTCTATGCCTTAAAACACATATTTCCGGTATGTTAACCTCTTCATAACATAAAATCAATCATGTAAAATGAATCATATGGAGGAATTAACATTGAAGATTCACACAGCATACAATTGGCATAAAAAGCTAATCAAGAAAATGTTGATCCATCAATCATACCAAACTTTCTTCTTATAAAACAAAAACTTTCTTCATTAAGAGGTTTTGTAAGAATATTTGCCAATTTTTTATTTGTATCACTAAATTCTAACACAACATCTCCATATTGAACATGATCTCTAAGAAAATGATGTCTAATGTCAATATGCTTACTTCTAGAGTGTTGAATGAGATTATTTGATAGGTTGATGGCACTAGTGTTGTCACATTTGATGGGTATATGGTCCAAACTTTGACCATAGTCCTTAAGTTGTTGTCTCATCCATAGGATTTAAGTGCAACAACACCCTGCTGCCACATATTCTGTTTCACGATAGACAAGGCAACTGAACCTTGTTTCTTGCTAAACCCAGAAACTAGGCATTCACCAATAAACTGACAACTGCCTGAGGTACTTTTTATCCAAAAGATTAGCAGCATAATCTGCATCAAAATATCTTATAATATGGAAAGATGAATTTCAAGGATACCATAAGCCTAGTGGCAATGTGCCATTCAAGTATTTTAAAATCCTTTTTAAAGCATTCAAATGTGATTCCTTAGGACAATATTGAAATCTAGCACATAAGCATATACTCTACATTATATCGAGCCTAGAGGCAACAAGGTATAAAAGTGATCCGATCATACCTCTATAGAGCTTTTCATTTATCCTTCCATTCCAAATTTCTTGATTAACTATTTGGTGTAATTAGATTGGTTGATGAAGATGCTCTCATTGCTTTGCTTGATTCGTAGACCAAGGAAGAACTTAAGTTTGCTCATCATGCTCATTTCAAATTCCCTAGTCATACACTTAGCAAATTCTTGGCAACGCAATTCATTAGTAGACCCAAAAATGATATCATCAACATAAATTTGAATAATTAAAATGTCATGCTTATGCTTTTTAATAAACAAGGTTGTATCAACATGTCCTTTTGAAAAATTATTTTCTAAAAGAAAAGAACTTAGTCTTTCATACCAAGCTCTTGGAGCTTGTTTTAATCCATACAAGGCTTAAAAACATGATTAGGCAAGTTATGGCTTTCAAAACCCGGAGGTTGTTCTACATAAACTTCCTCTTCTATAAAACCATTTAAGAATGCACTTTTGACATCCATTTGAAAAAGTTTAAAATTCATATGGCATGTAAATGCTAAAAGTATTCTTATGACTTCTAATCTAGCTACTGGAGCAAAGGTTTCATCATAGTTTATACCTTCTTCTTGATTATAACCTTTTGCAACTAACCTAGATTTATTCCTAGTTATTGAACCTTGTTCATCTAACTTATTTCTGAACACCCATTTACTACCAATGACTTGATGGTTTTTAGGTCTAGGGACTAAGGTCTATAGCTTACTTCTCTCAAATTGGTTGAGTTCCTCTTGCATAGAAATCACCCAAATTTATCATTAAGAGCCTCATCAATATGTTTAGGCTCAATTTGAGAAACAAAAGCAGGGTTAGAATCTAAGAGTTTGAGATGAGATCTAGTACTTTCACCCTTAGTAGGATCCCCAATGATTTGTTCCTTGGGGTGATTCTTTATCATTTTCTATTACTTTGGAAACTCTTGGTTGTCTTGCTCTTAAGCTTGAGGTAGAAAGATATCTTATTGTTGTTTCTCTTGATCATCATCATCTTTCTCATGATCAAGATCAAGCTTCTTCATTGTACATACAATATCATCAAGAACACTACCTTTCCCAAGATCAAGCTTACTAAATTCATTAAAAACAACATGCATATACTCTTCAACAACTAAAGACCTTTTATTAAAGACTCTATAAGCTTTGCTAGTTGTAGAGTATCCTAAGAAGATACCTTCATCGGATTTAGAGGCAAAATTTCCAAGGATGTCATTGATGTTTAATATAAAACATTTGCATCCAAATACTCTAAAGTAAGATATCATGGGTTTTCTTCCATTCCATAGCTCAAAAGAAGTTTTGTTTAAAAGTGGTCTTTTGAAAACTTGATTTGAAATATAACATGCAGTATTAGTGGCTTCGGCCCAAAAGTAGGTTGGTAAACCATACTCATTGAGCATTGTTCAAGCCATTTCAATTATAGTTCAATTTTTCCTTTCTACTATCCCATTTTGTTAAGGTGTCATAGGAGTTGAAAAATTGTGTGAAATACCATATTCTAAATAAAAGTTTTCAAAATTTTCATTTTCAAATTTTTTGCCATAATCGCTTTTTATTTTGGAAATTAAATAGCCTTTTTTTCATTTTGAACTCTTTTAGCATTTTGAGCTAAGAAAATTACCCAAGTGAATCTAGAGTAATCATCAACAATTACAAAAGCATAGTGTTTACCTCCTAAACTAACAACTCTAGTAGGCCCAAAAAGATCTAGATGCAAAAGTTGTAGAGGTTTAAAGGTACTTACAATATTTTTGTATTTGAAGGATGACTTATGTTGTTTTCCTCTTTGACAAATTTCACATGTCTTATCTTTTTCAAATTTAACTTTTGGAAGTCTACTCACTAGCTCTCCTTTGCTAAGGCTTTCAATTAATTCCATATTTGCATGACCAAGCCTTCTATGCCATAGCCAAGATTCATCACTAATAGACATAAGACACTAAGAGGAAAGGTTAGATATTTTGTGTAAGTCTATTATGTAAGTATTGCCTTCTCTATCTCCTTTGAATATCTCTTGGCCACTTAAAAAGGTTACAAGACATTCATTTGAGGTAAAGATAACTTGGTTTTCCTTATCACATAATTGACTTACACTTAATAAATTATGTTTCAAACCATCAACAAGAAAAACATCTTCAATAAAAGTTGTATTATTAATACCAATAGAGTCAATGTGACTTACCTTACCCTTAGCATTGTTCCTAAAGGTTACCTTACCCCCATCAATTCTTTTGATCTGATTGAAGAGTTTTTTGTTGCCAGTCATATGCCTTGAGCATCCATTATCCATAAGCCAAGCATTTTCCTTTATAGTGGACATGAGGCATACCTATAAAGCCATAATTCATGTTTGGTTTTTAGGTACCCAAACGAACTTGGATCCTTGGGGGTTAGCACTTGAAGGTTCCCAATGATCCTTCCCTATCCAACAATGTTTATTGATATGATCAAATTTCATGCAATAATTGCATTGCTTAGCTCTATATATGTTTTTCGATTTTGACATGCTTTTAGGTCTCAACATCCTTTTAAAAGGCATTTGTGTTCAATGACATACACATGCATGATGAATATGTGCTTTTTTAAGCGTATGCCTTTTATACATAAAAGCATGATTAGCCTTTTGAGGTTTCCCTCTTAAGCCAAGTGACCCTTAACTAGTTATCTGGATTAACAATGTCCTGTCTCAGTAATCCTATGACTAGGAATAATTTTGATACTAATATAATTACACATGATAAGAATCTCAATATCATGATCTCATCATGATTTCCTTCATGCTATGTTATGTATCAAGGACATCATTAATTAATTTAAGATCACTATCAATTCATATATAAAATGACCATCAAATTAATAAAAAAACCTTTTATTAATCCAATAAATTTGTATAATAAGTGCTAAAGGTGATTGCCTTTAGAGCACCCTCTAACAAGCTTCCACTTGCACTAAAGCCAATCTCCTTTGTATTTAATTCCATAGGCGAGTACATGAGAATCATATTTATTTTAGGGAAGTGGCTTAATCAAAGGATCAACAATATTCTAATCAGTCGACACTTTTTCTATCTTTACATCATTCCTACCAATGATTTCTCTAATCAAAGAATAACTTCTGAGTACATATTTGGATATCTGATGAGACCGTGGCTCCTTTACTTGTGCAATGACTCCATTATTATCACAATACAATTGTATTGGATCAATAATGCTAGGACCACTCCAAGTTCTGTGATGAATTTTTTTATCCAAATTGCTTCCTTTGTTGCTTCAGAAGCTACAATGTACTTTACTTCAATTGTGGAATCAGCAGTCATTTCCTGTTTGGAACTCTTCCAACTAACTGCTCCACCATTTAGTGTTAATATATAACCTGACTGAGATTTTGAGTCATCCTTATCGAATTGGAAGCTGACATCGGTATACCCGTTCATAATAAGATCTTTATCTCCATATACCAAGAACACATTCTTAGTCCTTCTTAAGTACTTAAGGATATTCTTGATAGCCACCCAATGACCCTTACTAAGATCATATTGGTATCTGCTCGTGACATTCAGAGCATATGATACATCAAGTCTTGTACATATCATAGCGTACATAAATTGATCCTATAGCTGAAGCATATGGAATCAAACTCATGTGTGTCATCTCATCTTGTGTCTTTGGAATCAAAGACTTTGAGAGAGTAATCCCATGGGTCATAGGAATATATCCCCTCTTGGATTGCTCCATGCTAAACCTCTTTAGCATCTTATCTATGTATGTAGACTATGAAAGACCAAACAATCTTTTAGATCTATCTCTATAGATCTTTATCCCCAAAATATAGACTACTTCTCCAAGGTCTTTCATAGAGAAATTCTTGGATAACCAAAATTTGACTGATTGTAAGGCTGAGATATCATTTTCCATTAATAATATGTCATCGACCTGCAACATAAGAAATATGATTGCATTCCCACTAACCTTCTTGTAAACACAAGGTTCATCTAGATTTTGTAAGAAACCAAACTGTTTGATTGTCTCATCAAACCGAATATTCCACCTGGATGCTTTCTTTAATCCATAAATGGATCTTTGAAGCTTGCATACCTTTTTTCCATCTTTGGATATGAAGCCTTCTAGTTGTGTCATGTACACATCCTCAGTCAGATTTCTATTAAGGAAAGTTGTCTTCACATCCATTTGCCATATCTTATAATCATAATGAGTAGCAATGGCCAGGAGTATCCTTATGGATTTTAGCATAGCTACTGGGCTAAAAGATTCATCACAGTCAATTCCTTATCTTTGATGATAACTTTTAGCAACAAGTCTAGCTTTATAGGTAATTACATTACCATCAATGTTAGCTTTATAGGCTTTATCCCTTCGGGTGGGTCAACCAAAGTCCATACTTGGTTTTGATACATGGAATCCATTTCTGACTTTATGGCTTGAAGCCATTTGTTAGATTCTGAACTTTTCAAAACTTCTTCATAGGGTGTAGGCTCATTGTTTTCTATAAGCAATAGGTCATTCTGTTCACTAATGAGAAATCCATATCTCTCTGGAACAGTACGTATCCTACTTGACCTACGAAGCTCTTGTGCTTGAGAAGGTTGAGTTGTTATATCATCTATATGAGTAACAAGCAGGTTCAGGCAGTTGATCAGCATCTATTTGAGCATCTTAATCTTTCTCAAGTTCAATTTTGCTCCCACTATCTCCGTTTAGAAGGAATTCTCTCTCTAAAAAGATAGCATGTCTTGAAAGAAAAACCTTTTGTTCCAAGGGGTGGTAAAATTGATATCCATATGATGCTTTTGGATATCTCACAAGCAGACATCGGTCAGACTTAGCTTCTAGCTTATCTAACATTGTCCGCTTCACATAAGCAGGACAACCCCAAATTCTCATATGGAGTAACATCAACTGACTTTGAAGGATCTCCATTTAATATATAAATGGCGGTCTTTAGTGCATAACCCCAAAAGGATTTAGGGAGTTCCGCAAAACTCATCATAGACCTTACCATGTCTAACAAGGTTCGGTTTCTCCTTTCACCATACCATTGTGTTGTGGCGTGTAAGGTGGAGTCCATTGAGATAAAATCTCATTATCCCTAAGATAATCTATAAACTCTTAGTTCAAGTATTCACCTCTTTGATCTAACTGAAGTGTTCTAATACTTTTGCCAAGTTATTTCTCTACTTCATTTCTGAATTCTTTGAACTTTTTAGAAGCTTCAAATTTGTATCTCATACGATACATATACCCATATCATGAGTAGTTATCGATAAAAGTAATGAAGTAGGTGAAACCATTTCTGGCGTGTGTAGACATTAGACCACATACATCTGAATGTATTAAGTCTAAAAGTCCATTAGCACGTTCACCGTTTCCTTGTAGGTAATTTCATCATCTTGCCTAATAAGCAAGATTCACATATATCATATGATGCATAATAAAATGACCTCAAACTACCACTCTTGTGTAGCTTAGCCATGCGTTTCTCACTTATATGACCAAGGCGACAATGCCATAAGTAAGATGATTTCAACATATCTTATTTTGACCTTTTATTACCATTGATGTTTAAAATTGGATTTGACATATCTAATATGTATATTCCATTGCATAATTTACCACTAGCAAAAATAATTCCATTCAACATAATAGAATAACAATTGTTACTAAAAGCTAAATGGAAACCATCTTTATCTAGACTTGAAACAGAAATAATGTTTTTAGTCAAAGCAAGTACATAATAGTAATTATCCAAATTTAACATAAGCCCACTAGGGAGGGTCAATACATAAGTTCCTACAGCTAATGTAGCAACCCTTGCTCCATTTCTAAGCGTAGGTCTGACTCTCTCTTATTGAGATGCCTACTATTCCTTAGGCCTTGCATATCAGTGCATATGTGTGTGCCACAACCGGTATCTAATACCCATATATTATTATTGAAACAAGATTATTTTCAATAACAAAAATACCTGAAGTGGATGGGGCATCAGAAGCCTTCTTCTTCAAGGACTCCAAGTAAGCCTTGCAGTTTCTCTTCCAATGGCCATCCTTGCCATAATGAAAGCATGTCCCCTTTGGAGCAATCTCCTTGGCCTTTTTCTTGGCCACACCTCCCTTAGGCTTCATAGACTTCTTCTTCTTCTTCTTAAGGTTCTTCTTTTTAGATCCTGAAGAGTCCACCAGCATCACAACCATACTGTCCTTTTTGACAGATGGCTCAACTGTTTGAAAATTTTGGTTCATCATATAGTTATGCATAAAATACGAATAACTATCGGACAAACTGGTTAGAATTAAGTCAATACTTAATTCATGGTTCATCACAAATCCTAAGTTGGCCAACCTCTCAATATAGCCATTCATCTTCAATGCATATTGCACTACAGATGTCCCCTCAACCATCTTAGTTCGAAAGAGCAACCTCAAAGTTTCGAACCTTTCGAAATGCGCTTGGTCATCAAAAAGATCTCTTAGATGGTATATTATGGAATTAGCACCCATAGCCTCACGCTACTTTTGACACTCAACTGACATAGTAGCAAGCATAATGCAGCTTGCCATCTCACTATCATCGAGATGCTTTTGATATGCCTTCTAAACATCTTTAGAAGCATTAGTAGTAGGGGGATTAGGGAGTGCCTCATCTAAGACTAAGCCAATCTTTTCGGATTTGAGAACTATTCTCAAATTCCTTAGGCAATCCAAAACATTAGGCCCAGTCAACTTATTTGATTCCATTATTGATCGCAAATTCACACTTGTCATGATGATGATTATTGCAACCTAGATGTAAAATAGAACATGTTAGAATGTACATAAAATGCATATTTATTAGGTCTTTAATAAATCGCATTATGAATCCCACTATTTTATTGCGAATCCATAGCCCTCACTATGAACTCGAGAGAACTTATATGGAAGTTCTCCTAGCGGATCGATATCCAACTAGCTAAGAATAACCTTGAGGTAACTCCACAAGCTATCCTTAGTTTGGTTGGAAGGTATCTAATCCATACCAATTGCATTATTTATGCAACTATCGAATCTTGTGCTGTCAACTTATTGATGTGTGCACGTACATTGGGCTATCAACTCTTAATATGTGTACATCTCATGTATACAAACCCAAATTCGCCTCCAATACTCATTAACCTTGGCGCAAATCTAATGAGTTAATAATATCGATTAAGTCTAACCCATTAATCGTGAAATCTAATTTCAATGGTTTAATATTATTATAGAGCTTGAGGCAACTCAACAACCCTAACTCTAGAAGAACTCTGGTTCTTCCCACATCAATGGAAGGCGTAAGACTTAATTGTTTATTTAGTGAGAGATTTCGTTGTTAAGTTTCATCAAGTTATTATTTCATGCTTTTATATATCATACGTTCATCACATGGATATATAAAGATAGTTACATTAACTATATGGCATGATTATGGACATACTAAAGTCAATCTCCTGAGCCAAAAAGAAATTGAATAGGTCTTACCTAGGTATATGCATAAATTTACAACCCAAAATAGAAATCAAATTCCTATTTCTAAGTCTTCTTGTTTATGGTACCACCTATTTTTCTTCTGGGTCCTTTGTATCTTTATTCTATCCTAATCCTATGTAATCTAATTACATATTTCAAAGTATAGAAAACCTAAATTTACATTTGAGGGGAGTAAGATGGGAAAAGAAATACGTAAGATAGAAAGAGAGGTAGAGACACGCAGGCCCTATTTACCATAAACAAAACAATTCCATGCATGCTCAATCACATTGGGCCTCAGTCCATAATCATCCACCATGCCTTTTCACACACCCCTAATATGCATTCTCTATTGCATAAAATAAAAAATGATAATTTTGGATTTAATTTGTAAATCGATTCAACGCTTGAACCGAAATTGTCTACTGTGTTCTTTCGGTTAATTTAATTTTGTATGTCATTTTAAAGTGGAATTTAATATTTAATCAAATTAAATTAAATTTCATATTTCTAAAATTAATTCAAAATTAAATCTCCTTAAAATCAAAATATTATGATCTTAAAATTAAACAATTTAATTTTAATATACATACCAATTTTTAGTCATACTAGAATTGCAATTGCTAAACTTAAATTAATTCAAAATTAATTTCCAAAAATTCTAAAACTTTTCAGAACTTCAAATCATCATTCTAATTATCTTTGGGTTAGCTCAAGTGTATCAAAATATTTTTGACACAAGCCAAAATTATTAAGATAAATGAACCAACATACTTAGACGCTAAAAATGACTCATTTGACATATATAATTTTTTTAAAATTTTAAATGCATAAAAAATAATTTTGTCATGCATCTAACATCAAAATAACATATTTTTAATTACATAAAAAAATATTTTAAGGTGCTGAAAATAAAACAAAACAGTCCCACCAGGTATGCTAAAACAGTCTCATTTTTGTATTTGTTTGAAAAATTAATTAAAATAATTTTTAATTAATTATTGGACACTTCTAGAGGCATAAACACATTCTCAATATGTCTAAATAAATTTTTCATAATTAAATTAAAAAAATATAATCAGTCCCATCAATTTTATGCATTTTTGAAATAAATCCAAAATTAATTATTTGAATCACATTCAAATCTTTTTTCAATCAAAATAATCATCTTTAATCATCCCATGATCATATTAGAGAAAGAAAATGTGTAAAATATATTTTACAAATTAATTTCAATTTTTCAAAACCTATTGATCCTAAATCATCAAAAACATGGAATCTCATTGCATTTTCAATTAAAATCAATTTTAATGGACGCAAGGGGGCTCTGATACTATTGTTGGATTTTGAAGAATAAATCACATTCCAAAATGTATTGGAAAAATAAAATTTTCTAAACCCGAAACAAAAGATTATACTTGTACCATTAAAACTAATTTATATAAATATAGAGGTTAGAAATTATACCTTGTCATTTCTTATTTGTTATTCAAATCTTCACTTTGTTGGTTTGTAGCAAACCACAACAATCCACACTAGGATTTGTGATGATTTGAATATTAATCCACATGTCCTCAAATTCTCTAATGATAATTCACACGAAGAATGAAGAAAAAATTATCAAAAGAAATTGTTTGAACAAATTCAAAGTGCTAGATTTGAAAGTATTCTTGAGAGAATTTTATTGTCTTAAAAATATTTTTTCACAAAAAAATATTTTCATATCTATATTATGTCATTTGATGTCTTTTCTTTTTGAATTAAATTCAAAGAAAAGATCAAAAGTGAAAAATGGAGAAAAGGGAATTGAATCAATAGTGAATAGTGTTTAATGGTCATAATTGGCCTAATTAAGGCCAAATTCAACCGTTGGCCAACGGGAGGCACCAGCGCACGTGCTGGGTCTACTCTGGGCTGCCACTGGGCAGCCCAACTAGCTCGTTAGGCAGGCTAACAACTTGCCTAGCCCGCACGGGCCTGTGACCCTCTCGAACGATTTTTCCCGTGCGATCTCATCGCGATCCATCCAAAAATAATTCTCTCATATTTTAGATCTCATCCAAAACCATTTTACTCATTCTCCATATCTTCAATGGGTGTGACCCATTAGGTTCCCGGTTATGTTGGCCACTTAAATTAACAATTAATTTAAGTAAGGCATGAGCAATATCTAGCAACACATCATGATCCCCAATTGACCAGAAAGTCAGTGGTTTGACTACGAACCTTTCCATAGACAATTTCCATGCAATTATTCCTGTCACCATTCTATACCCCATTTGGTTCAGAGTATGGACATGTGTCAACTCCCACTAGACTGACTACATCACATCTAGTTCAAGTAATGTTAGTTATTGTCCCTGAGGCTCATTACTCTATTAGATAGGTCATTGAAGACTATCATTATGACATTTCTACTCCGGCCAAAGATTCCCAAGTAATGACCATGACAAGAGGCCATGGGTATACACTCTTTCTATCAAGAGTGGTGAATCCTTTGTTGGTTACCCAGTTAATTTTGAATACCTCAAGCTGTATCCAATCATCACCCTATGAGCAACCTCCCTGCGGCAACAAATAATAGTGTCAAAATACAGAATCAATATCCAAGATATCCTTGAGTACCTCAAGTCTAAGGATACTTGCACCATTACTATGATGCGATTCTCATTGACATTTGAATAGATTATCCATATGACTGTCTCATAGCTGGTCATCCAATGTACTTAGCTTCACTTAGCAAGCATCCACATGTTAACTCTAAACATCTCATGTTTACAGATTATGAGATCTACTACTCGATCCAATCAAGGAGTGTAACATGCGCTAGTATGTTTGGATTAATAACGTCTCGTCTCATTAATCCTCTGACTAGAGATAATTTTGATACTAACATAATTACACATGATAAAAATCTCAATATAATGATCTCATCATGATTTCCTTCATGTTATGTTACGTATCAATGACTTCATTAATTGATTTAAGATCACTATTAATTCATATATCAAATGAATATAAAATTAATGAAAAAGCCTTTTGTTAATCAAATAAATTTGTACAATAAGTGCTAAAGGTGATTGCCTTTAGAGGACTCCTTGAGGTATTTGAAGGTAATTGGGTAACCAACAAAGGATTCACCACTCTTGATAGAAAGAGTGTATATCCATGGCCTCTTGTCGTGGTCATTACTCAGGAATCTCTGGTCGGACTGGAAATGTTATAAAGATAGTCTTCAATGACATATCTAATAGAGTAATGAGCCTCAAGGACAAAAACTAACATTACTTGGACTAGACATGATGTAGTCAGTCTAGTGGGAGTTGACACATATCCATACTCTGAACCAAGTGGGGTATAGAATGGTGAAAGGAATAATTGCACAGAAATTGTCTATGGAAAGGTTCGTAGTCAAACCACTGACTTTCCGGTCAATTGGGAATCATGATGTGTTGCTAGATATCGCCCATGACCTGCTTAAATTAATTGTTAATTTAAGTGGCCAACATAACCGGGAACCTAATGGGTCACACACATTGAAGATATGGAGAATGAGTAAAATGATCTTAGATAGGATCCAAAATATGAGAGAATAATTTTAGGATGGATCGCGATGAGATCACACGAAAAATTAGTTCGAGAGTCTCACAGGCCTGCGCAGGTTAGGCAGGCTGCTGGCCTACCTTACGGGCCAGCTAGGCTGCCCAGCAGCAGCCCGCAGCAGGCCCAGCGTGCCTGCTGCCTCCCATCTGTTGGCCAACGACAGTTTTTGACCATAATTAGGCCAATTTTGGCCAATTACTATTCATTTTCTCTATTTTTGACTTTTCATCTTATTTTTGAATTTGATTCAAATAGAACAGATATCAAATGGCAAAAAATAGACATGAAATATTTTTAAGAGAACAAAAATTCTCTCAAGAACACTTTCAAAGCTAGCACTTTGAATTTGTTCAAACCATTTCTCTTGATAGTTTCTTCTTCATTCTTCGCGTGGATTATCATTAGAGATATCCTAGTGTGGATTGTTGTGGTTTTCTACAACCCAACAAAGTGAAGATTTGAAGAACAAATAAAAATTACAAGGTATAATTTTTTACATTTATATAAATTAATTTTAATGGTACAAGTATGATCTTTTGTTTTGGGTTTTGAAAAATTTTATTTTTCGTTGCGTTTATGAATATGATTCATTCTTCAAAAACCAACACTTGGTAGGCTGCTTAGGCCTGTGACCCTCCCGAATGATTTCTCCTATGTGATCTCATCGGGATCTATTCCGAAATAATTCTCTCATATTTTGGATCTCATCCAACACCATTTTACTCATTCTCCATATCTTCAATGCGTGTGACCCATTAGGTTCCCGGTTATTTTGGCTACTTAAATTAACAATTAATTTAAGCAAGTTATGAGAGGTATCTAGCAACACATCATGACCCCCAATTGACCGAAAAGTCAGTAGTTTGACTACGAACCTTTCCTTAGACACCTTCTGTGCAATTATTCCTTTCACTATTCTATACCCCACTTGGTTCAGAGTATGGACATGTGTCAACTCCCACTAGATTGACTACATCATGTCTAGTTTAAGTAATGTTAGTTCTTATCCCTGAGGCTCGTTACTCTATTGGATATGTCATTGAAAACTATCTTTATGAAATTTCCACTCCGGCCAGAGATTTCCGAGTAATGACCACGGCAAGAGGCAATGGGTATGCACTCCTTCTATCAGGAGTGGTGAATCCTTTGTTGGTTACCTAATTACCTTCGAATATCTCAAGTTGTATCCAATCACCACCCTATAAGCAACCTCCCTGAGTCAACAAAGAACAGTGTCAAAATACAGAATCAGTATGCAAGATATCCTTGAGTACCTCAAGTCTAAGGATAATTGCACCATTGCTATGATAAGATTATCATTGACATTTGAATAATTATCCATATGATTGTCTCATAGCTGGTCATCTAATATACTTACTACACTTAGCAAGCATTCACATGTTAACCCTAAACATCTCATGTTTACATATTATGAGATCTACTTCTTGATCCCATCGAGGAGTGTAATATATGCTAGTTTGTCCGGATTAACAATGTCCCATCTCATTAATCCTATGACTAGGGATAATTTTAATACTAACATAATTTCACATGATAAGAATCTCAATATCATGATCTCATTATGATTTCCTTCATGCTATGTTATGTATCAAGGACTT
Organism: Triadica sebifera; assembly: GCA_023653625.1. Lineage (NCBI taxonomy): Eukaryota > Viridiplantae > Streptophyta > Magnoliopsida > Malpighiales > Euphorbiaceae > Triadica > Triadica sebifera. The sequence continues at coordinate 33,872,253 of CM042896.1, forward strand.
CATTAATTGATTTAAGATCACTATCAATTCATATATCAAATGAACATCAAATTAATGAAAAAGCCTTTTATTAATCAAATAAATTTGTACAATAAGTGTTAAAGGTGATTGCCTTTGGAGCACTCCTCTAACACATAATGGGTCACATGCATTAGAGATGTGGAGAATATGTAAAATGGTCTTGGATATGATCCAAAAATATTATAGGATTATTTTGGCTAGGATCGTGATGAGATTGTGAAAAAAAATCGCTCGGGAGAGATAACAGGCCCGTACGATCCCGCTAGCTAGGCAAGTTGCTAGCAGGCCCATGCAAGTTGCACTATGCGTTGATGCGTGCAGTGCTGTTAGGCCATAACTGGCCTTAATTAGGCCAATTATGGCCATTACTATTCATTCAATTGGTCTTTCTCCATTTTTGACTTTTAATCTTGTTTTTGAATATGATTCAAATTGAAAAGATATCAAATGGCAGACAAGAGACATGAAAATTATTTTTAGTGAAAAATACTTTGAGACATAATAATTCTCTCAATAATATATTCAAAGCTAGCACTTTGAATATTGTTCAAACCATCTCTTTTGATAGTTTTTTCTTCATATCTTCGAGTGAATTATTGTTAGAAACATCCTAGTGTGGATTGTTGTGGCTTGATACAACCCAACAAGGTGAAGATTTGAATAAAAATCAAGAAATTACAAGGTATAATTTCTAAGCTCTATGTTTGATAAATTAGTTTTAATGGCACAAGATGATCTTTTATTTCGGCTTTTGAAAAAAAAATATTTTTGCTACATTTATGAATGTGATTCGCCTTCAAAATCCAATAGTGGTATCAGAGACCCCTTGTGTCTATTAAAATTAATTTTAATTGAAAGTGCCATAAGATTGCATGGTTTTGATGGTTTTGGATTAATAGGTTTGAAAAATTAAAATTAATTTGTAAAATTTGTTTTACATATTTTTATTTCTTTAATCTAATCATGAACGATTAAAAATGATTATTTTGATTGAAAAATAGTTTGAATGTGATTCAAATAATTAATTTCGGATTTATTTTAAAAATACTGAAAATTGCATTGTTTATGAACATGTGTTGTTATTTGGGTTAATTGATAGGGATCTTTATATTTTTTTATAATTTTATTATAGAAAAATTATATATACATATTGAGAATATGTTTATGCCTCTAGAAGTATCCAATAATTAATTAAAAAATATTTTAATTAATTTTTCAAACAAATAGAAAAATGGGACTGTTTTGGCATACCAAGTGAGACTGTTTTGTTTACTTTTTTGTATGCGATTATTTTGTTTTCAATATCTTGAAATAATTTTTATGTGATTACAAATATATTTTTTTTATGTTAGATACATTTTAAAATTATTTTGATTGAATTTAAAACTTAAAAAAAATTATAGATATCGAATGAGTCTTTTTGAGCATCTAGATGTATTGGTTTGTTTGTCTTAGTAATTTTGGCTTGACCCAAAAATATTTTGATGAATTTAAGCTGACCTAAAGATATTTAGAATAATTATTTGAGGTTTTGGAAATTTTTGGAAGTTTTGTAAGTTAATTTAAATTGAACAATGGTAATTCTAGTATAACTAGAATTTTGTATGTATATTAAAATTAAATTGTTTAATTTTGACATTATTTTTTATTTTAAGGTGAATTAATTTTGAATTAATTATGGAAATATAAAATTTAATTTATTTTGATTAAATATTAAAATGACATACAAAATTTAATTAACCGAAATAACACAAGTAGGCAATTTCGATTCAAGCATTAAATCAATTTTCAAATTGAAATCCAAAATTGTCAATTTTATTTTATATTATGCATTATAAAATGTATGTTAGGGGCATATGGAAAAGCATGATGGATGATTACGAACTTAGGTCCAATGTGATTAAACGTGCATGGATTTGTTTTGTTTTATGGTAAATAGGGCCTACGTGTCCCTACCTCTCTATCTTTCTCATGTATTTCTCTTCTCATCTTACTCCACTCAAATGTAAATTGAGATTTTCTATACTTTGAAATATGCAATTAGATTACATAGAATTAGGATAGAATGGTGATACAAAGGAGCAAGATGCGAAGGAGGTGGTGCCATAAATAAGAAGACTTAGAAATAGGAATTTGATGTCTATTTTGGGTTTGTAAACTCATGTATATACCTAGGTAAAACCTAGTCAATCTCTTTTTAGTTGAAGAGATTGACTTTAGTATGTTCATAATCATGTCATATAGTTAATATAGCTATTTTTATATATCCATGTGATGAATGTATGATATATAAAAGCATACAATAATAACATGATGAGACTTAACAAAGAAATCCCTCGCTAAATAAACAATTAAGTCTTACGCCATCCATTAATATGGGGAGAACCAGAGTTCTTCTAGAGTTAAGGTTGTTGATTTGCCTCAAGCTCACTCTATCAAAATATGTTCAAACCATTGATATTAGATTTTACAATTAATGGATTGGACTTAACCGATATCATTAGCTTTGTTGCCCAGATAATGAACCAAGAAGGGGGGTCGAATTGGATATTTAAAATTCTTAACTTTGAAGTGCGGAATTAAAAGTTATGTAGAGTAGGGATAGGAAGATATCACATAAGAAATTTATAGAGGATCAGGTGTTAACAAACCCTACTCCTCTCCCCAATCTCAATTGGCAGTTTCACTAACATACGAAGTGTTACAATGGAGTTTTACAAGCTCACTCCCAACTATGGTGTTTCTATCAATGGATTACACCTAACCCATAAATCCCTTGTGTTTTAATGGCTCACACAATAAACCAATTTCTTGTGTTTTATGGCTCACACAAATAACCCTTACAAATGTTCTACTCTTAACCTAATATACCCAAACTCACTTGAGTAGTAGATTACAAAGAGAAACACTCACAAATCTATAATGCTCAGAAATTAAGAGCAAAAAGAGTTTTGCAGAGAATTAAAGTTTTGTTGAAAGAATTCATGAACAAATGGCTACAACAAGATTTTGATTCGAAATAATTGTTATTCTATTGTTCTGGATTCATAAATGACTTGCATTTATACTTTTTTGACGAATTATAGCCGTTTGATTGCATTTAATGCAAAAATAGCTGTTGCACCAACTCTTAATTTCGCACTTGACATGTTTCTCTTTCCTCATTCACGGCCGTGAATATGTATGTCACGGTTATGAATGTTCTTCCAAGCCGTGGTCCAAGTGGTGACTTTGGTCGTGAAACATTCTGCAAGGAATTGAATTATTTGATCACGGGCATGACTTTATTCTTTCACGAGCGTGAATATCCTTCCAAGCCATGGTCCAAGTGGTGACACTGGTCGTGAAGCTCTCTGGATGAATTTGACATATTTTATCATAAGCGTGACTATCTTTCATGGGCGTGATTGATATGATCATTGACGGTTGCTATGATCTTTCATGCCCGTGACCTTTAAAAGTTGGATAGTTGGCGCTAAGCTACATCACGGGCGTGAACATGTTATTTCTTCAATTTTTGACTTTTAAAGTTAGTATTCCATTCTTGCATCAGGTCTAGCAATAAGTGCAATAATTTTTAAGACTTGATGAAGTGTAGCATGGATGCTTGCTTCCTAGTTTAGCTACATGCAAGGTATATGCAAAGTATATCCAATGTATGCCAATTTTGTACTTTTAACTAGTTAAGTATATGCAAAGCATATTGAAGGTATATTCAAAGTATGTCAAGTTGTTTGCTTTTCACTAGTTAAGTATATGCAAAGTGTACTTAAGGTATATTCAAGGTATCAACACATTTGCATTCATGTAACTTGCATATTCATTTAATTCAATTATATTGCTAGGTTCTCCCCCTTTTGTCATCAACAAAAAGATCATAAAAGATAAATCATAAGGAAAAAACTAATGCAATTATATTAATACCAAATGTAAAAAGTACAAAGGTTCGAAAAATAAATTAAAGTCCTACATTTGTAATACTAGAAACTATTAAACAAAATGAAGTAAATAATAAAAGAAAAACTAAAGCTCTAGCTAGATTTGGAGCCAGACAATCCATCCCGAAGGCATGCTACTTCCGTTTTAAGGCTCTCCATATGAGACTCCATAAAATCTTTGAGGTTTTCCAACCTCTCATCTATCGAAGCCTGCAGTTGGTCAAAACAAGGTGCCAAAAGGTCAGCTACCTGCTGAGCCAACCTCTAGGGTCGCCGTCTTGAATCAAACTTTTTTCTTTGCTGGATTCCTTGGAGTCCAGCTTTGAAGTCATCTGAATCGTTGTCTTCCCAAATAATCTCACTTGCCGGAGTGGTGAAGCATTAGTAAATGTTATTTTCATGAACTATGCGAACCGTTGCTCCCATCTTGATAACAGACTCGATGTCTAGCTGGTCTCTAGGATGTGCTGGTACGAGGTTGAAGTTGTGCTCTTCTAGCTTCAAATATCCAAGCTTGATAGCCAGGTGAGTCACATAACCACTAGATGGTTTGCAAACCATAAAGATAAAGCCACTATTAGGCCTCTTCGGGCCATCTCCAGGAGAAACATCTCAGATTTTCGAATTGCACCATTGCTATCTCCTCTTGCAAAGATGTTATAGGTTAGAAACCTATGCAAGTATTTGTGCACTGGTGATCGAAGGTGGGTGCTCTTCATCTTCTTGACGTCCCAACTACAGTCTTATCTGAAATGAGTCCATGTCAGATTGGCATAGAACTCCATCTCACTTTCATTAAGGATACCATCAGAGGGAAGGTTGAACATGTCACCAAACTCCATTGCAGTGAGGGTGTTCGGATGCTTGCAGAGTTGAAATTTCACCGTGCCGGTGGGAGAGACTTGTAGGGTGCTAAGGAACTCAAGGGTAGGTTCCCTTAACATCGATTGATGTATATCAACAAAATCTTTTAGATGACAAGCCTGAAGTTATTCCATCATGCTTGTCTCGAGACCAAAGGTCCTGATAGTGTGCCATTCAAAGGATCGAGAGGAAACGAGTAGTCTTTAAGTAAGAACCGAATACCTCAATGACAGTGCTCCAAAATAATATTGAGAAGGTAGCTCGTGTACCTTCTTGGAGCATGGGACTTCTTTCTGGTGCCTTTGAAAGAGCTAGGTTCCATTTTTGAGTTGAGAATGATTTTTGAGAAGAAACTTTCTGAAAGGATTTTTGAAGAATAACTTGTGATTTTGTGATTTCTGATCAAAGAAAGAGTTTTTAAAGGTATTTATAGATGGAAAATGCTGCTAGGAGGCCAGAGTCTATGAAATGTATTGAATGTGGTGATAAATGAGAGAAGTTGAAGAGTTAGAAATGAGAGAAATAACGGCAGAAAATGTTTTATAGTCGACATCTTCACGGTCATGAATGCTAAGTCACGGGAGTGAAATGTCGTGTTCACAGTTTGCTGAAGAGGCACTCTACCCGTGATGAAGAATATGAAATGATTCATAGTCATGACATTTAATGGTCATGGGGGTGAATGATGAAATTTCACAGTGGTGACAAATGAGTCACAGTCGTGAAGTACAATCTTCACTACTTGAAACCGTGAGACAAAGCGTGAAACAAAGTGTGAACGCTTCTATAAGTATTTGGTGGTAATGTTCACGGTCGTGAACACAGGGTTTCACGGGAGTGACAGAAAAAGGTTATGGGCATGAAACATAGTCTTCACTACCATCAACCGTGAAGCATGTCGTGAAGCAAGGTGTAAAAGCTTCTGGAGCTTTTGGCGATTATGATCACAGTCGTGAATATATGCCATGGGCGTGAACTGCCTAAAATCCTCATTAAATAAAATTAAGTGTAAAACAAGACTAAAGGATTTCTAAGGTGCTTCTATCCCTTATAACATATTTTTCATCAAGTTTTGCCACTTCATACCTTAAAAGTTGAGACAATAACATAAGATTAACATTCAAGGTTTGACAAATTTGGCAATCATAAAGTTAATCCATCAATCATACCAAGCTCTCTTCTTATGAAGTTAAATATTTCTTCATTTAGAGACTTAGTGAAAATATCTGCCAATTGATTGTCTGTGTTTATAAATTCTAATACAACATCTCCATATTGAACATGATCTCTAAGAAAATGATGTCTTATGTCAATATGCTTACTTATAGAGTGTTGAATGGGATTCTTAGATAGGTTTATAGCACTTATATTGTCACATTTGATAGGTATATGGTCCAAACTATGACCAAAATCCTTAAGTTGTTTGAGTACAACAACATCATGCTGCCACATACTCCGCTTCAGCGGTAGAAAGAGCAACTGAAACTTGTTTCTTGCTAGACCAAGAAACTAAGCATTCACCAATAAAGTGACAAGTACCTGAAGTACTCTTTCTATCCAAGATACTTCCAGCATAATTAGCATTTGAATATCCTATAATGTGAAATGATGAATTTCTAGAATACCATAAACCTAGATGCAATGAGCCATGTAAATATTTTAAAATTCTTTTTATAGCATTCAAATGAGATTCTTTAGGACATGATTGAAAGCAAGCACATAAGCATACACTATACATTATATCGGGTCTAAAGGCAGTAAGATATAAGAGTGATCCGATCATACCTCTATAGAGCTTTTCATTAATGCTCTTACCCTTTTCATCTTTGTCCAATTTTGTTGATGTGCTCATTGGAGTCTTAGCATTTTTGCATCCTTCCATTCCAAATTTCTTGATTAAGTCTTTGGCATATTTGGATTGGTTGATGAATATGCCCTCATTGCCTTATTTTATTTGTAGACTGAGGAAGAACTTGAGCTCACCCATCATGCTCATTTTGAATTCCCTAGTCATACGCTTAGCAAATTCTTCTCAAAGCAATTCATTTGTAGACCCAAATATGATGACATCAACATAAATTTGAACAATTAGAATATCATGCTTATGCTTTTTAATAAATAAAGTAGTGTCAACATTCCCCTTTATAAAATCATTTTCTAAAAGAAAAGAACTTAGTCTTTCATACCAAGCTCTTGGGGCTTGTTTCAAACCATATAAAGCTTTTTAAAGTTTAAATCCATGGTTAGGCGAATTATGGCTTTCAAAACCTGGTGGTTGTTCTACATAAACTTCTTCTTCTATGAAACCATTTAAGAAAGCACTTTTGACATCCATTTGAAAGAGTTTGAAATTCATATGGCGTGCATATGCTAAAAGTATTCTTATGGCTTATAATCTAGCTACTGGAGCATAAGTCTCCTCATAATCTATTCCTTCTTCTTGATTATATCCCTTTGCAACTAACCTAGCCTTAGTCCTAGTTATTAAACCTTGTTCATCTAGTTTATTTCTAAATACCCATTTACTTCCAATGATTTGATGCTCCTTGGATCTAGGAACTAAGGTCCATACCTTACTTCTCTCAAATTGGTTGAGCTCCTTTTGCATAGCAATCGCCCAATTTTTATCATTAAGAGCCTCATCAATATTTTTGGGCTCAATTTGAGAGACAAAGGCAAGATTAGAATCTAAAGGTTTGAGATGAGATCTAGTACTTACTCCCTTAGTAGGATCACTAATGATTTGATCCTTGGGGTGATCTTTTGTCAATCTCCATTCCTTTGGGAGCTCTTGCTTATTTTCCCCTTGAGCTTGAGGTAAAGAGTCATCTTGATGTGAATTTTCTTGATCATTTTCTACTTTTTCATTTTCAAGATCAAGTTTTTCCATTGTACCTACAACATCATCAAAAACACTACCTTTCACAAGATCAAGCTTACTAGATTCATCAAAAACAATATGCATAGATTCTTCAATAGCTAATGACTTTTTATTAAAGACTCTATAAGCTTTGCTTGTGGTGGAGTATCCTAAAAATATACTCTCATTAGATTTAGAGGCAAATTTTCCAAGGTTATCCTTGGTATTCAATATGAAACACTTGCATCCAAATACTCTAAAATATGATATCATGGGCTTTCTTCCATTCCATAACTCAAAAGAAGTTTTTTTTAATAGAGGTCTTTTGAAAACTCGATGTGAAATATAACATTCACTATTTGTGGCTTCAGCCCAAAAGTAAATTGGTAATCCATACTCATTGAGCATTGTTCGAATCATTTCAATTAAAGTTTGATTTTTCCTTTTGACTACCCCATTTTGTTGAGGTGTCCTAGGAAATTAAAAAATTTGTGAAATGCTATGGTTTAGACAAAAATTTTCAAAGTTTTCATTTTCAAAATCTTTGCTATGATCACTTCTTATTTTTGAAATACAATATCCTTTTTCATTTTGAACTCTCTTAGCAAAGTTTTTGAAAGTTTCAAAAGCATCACTCTTTTAAGCTAAGAAAATTACCCAAGTGAATTTAGAATAGTCATCAATGATGACAAAGGCATAGCATTTACCTCCTAAGCTTGCAATCCTAGTAGGTCTAAAAAGATCTAGATGCAAGAGTTGTAGAGGTTTTGAGGTACTTACAATGTTTTTGGATTTGAAGGATGACTTGTGTTGTTTTCCTCTTTGGCAAGGTTCGAATGTCTTGTCTTTTTCAAATTTGACTTTTGGTAGTCCCTTTACCAGCTCTCATTTGGTGAGGCTTTGAATTAAATCCAAGCTTACATGACCAAGCCTTCTATGCCACAGCCAAGATTCATCACTAGTAGTCACAAGACAATTAGAGGAAAGGTTAGATAATTTGTGTAAGTTTATTATGTAGGTATTGACATCTCTACTTACTTTGAATATCTCTTGGCCATTAATAGAGGTTACAAGACATTCGTTAGAAGTAAAGATTACTTGGTTTCCCTTATCACATAATTGACTTATACTTAATAATTTATGTTTCAAACCATCAACAAGTAAGACATCTTTAATGAAAGTAGTATCATTAATACCAATAGAGCCAATGCCAATTACCTTACACTTAGCATTGTTTCCAAAGGTTACTTTACCTTCATCAATACTTTTGATTTCATTGAATAGTTCTTTGTCTCCGATCATATGCCTTGAGCATCCACTATCTACTAGCCAAGCATTTTTGTTTATTGTGGACTTGAGGCATACCTATAGAATCACAATTCAAGTATTGTTTTTAGGTACCCAAATAAGCTTAGGTCCTTGGGGGTCAGCACGTGAAGGTTCCCAATGAGCCTTCCTTATCCAGCAATGTTTATTTATACGACCAAATTTCATACAATAATTACATTGTTTAGCCCTAAATATGCTTTTTGGTCTTACAATGCTTTTGACTGCCATATTCCTATTTGGTAGAGTTTGTGAGCAATGGCATGCACATGCATGATGACTTGGTACTTTCCTAGGTGCATGATTCTTATACATAAAAGCATGATTAGCCTTTTGAGGTTTCCTTCTTAGGCTTACCAACCCTTGATCATTCCTCTTTTGTATAGAAGGTTTAGTGTATGTTGTGCACTTAGCCCTTGGGGCTGTTACTACTAATGTGGAGATGTGGGGTTCACTTGACTTAACAAAAGTAGTCTTGTGAGATGAAGATGATGTACTCTTAAATCCTAGACCATGTCTAATTATGGGTGGTCTTTGAGACACAATGAGAATATCTAAACTCTCTTTTCCCTTGTGAAATTTTGAAATGGAGTTTCTAAGTTCCTCAACTTCATTTTTCAAAATATTGTTTTCTTTAAGCAAGGATTTAGTTGAGGGTCTTGAGGAGTACTCATCTAATGATTTTTGAAGAGATTCATTAGATGATTTAAGCTCAAGGTTCTCCTTTTCTAAAACATCCATTGTGTTTTTCAAACTAGAAATGTTATTTTTATAAGTATTGAATTTACTTTAATATTTTTCTAGTTCTAGATTCAATACTTCTATTAAGCTTTTCTCATCATCATCTTCACTATCACTATCATTATCACTACTATCATTATTGAATAAGTATGAGTGAAGTGATCCTACCTTATCCGAGATGTGATCCTCTATAGCCATGAACCATAGGTTGACCTCTTCACTTTCATTGTCATCTTTTTCACTTGAAGAGCTTTCATCATCCCATGTGGATTTATGGCCTTTCTCCCTATTGTCTCTTTGGTATTTGCTCTTGCGCTTCTTGAGCCTTGGAAATTCCGGTTAAATATGTCCCTTTTTCCCACATTCATAGCACTTTACCTCCTCTTTACTCCTTTGAGAGTCATTTAAGGCCTGTTTAAGATTTCTTTGCTTGAATTTTCTAGAGTTTCCCATTCTCTTGTCAATTATTCTTTTCGGCCTTCTGGAGAGCATTGCAATGTCCTCATTTGCATTATAACTCTTTTCTTTGTCATCTTCAAATTCTTCTTGAGATTTTGAAGTAGAGGCTTTTAGTGCTAGAGGCTTTCTTTTTTCTGGCTCGGCTTCAAGCTCTCTATCTTTTTTTACTGCCATTTCATGTGTTAGAAGTTTTCCAATCAACACATCGGTATTCATAACGCTCTGTCTTCATTGGCCTCTTCTATACCAGTGACTCTTGAACCGTAATCTTTGATAGGAAGACTTCTCAGAATTTTGTTATTTACATCTTCCAAGCTCAGGTGTTTCCCAAGCTATCTCATGCCATTTATGATGGCTAGAAGACGGTTCGTCATATCGGTGATTGACTCATTGGATTTCATCTTGAAGAGTTCATACTCTGAAGTGAGAATTTGAATCTTCTTGGATTTAACTTGCTTTGTTCCTTCATGATAGTTTTCCAATGTTTTTCACATGATATATGTAGTTGGGCAGTGTTGTATTCTACCACATTCTTCAATGGATAATGAGCTTGATTGAATTGTCATTGCCTTCTTATTTTTGAAATTTGCTCTTCTTTGAGGCTCTGTCCAATCATCTTTTGACAGAATTTCTTCCTCACCATTAACTCCTCTTCTAGTTAGTGGTGTCCATTCTTTCCAAACACTATCCCAGACTTCAATTCCCTCACTATCCAGATATGTCTCCATCCGGAACTTCCAATGAGCATAATTTGCTCCATCAAAGTAAGGCTTGAGACTTTGGAATCCTTCATTGGCCAATTCTTGATCTTTGCTAGTGTTGTTTAGGCTTCGATGCAAGACTAAGCTATGATACCAATTGTTGCCCAGATAATGAACCAAGAAGGGGGGATTGAATTGGATATTAAAAATTCTTAACTTTGAAGTGCAGAATTAAAAGTTAAGTAGAGTATGGATAAGAAGATATCACACAAGAAATTTATAGAGGTTCGGGTGTTAACAAACCCTACTCCCCTCCCCAATCTCAATTGGGAGTTTCACTAACACACTAAGTGTTATAATGGAGTTTTACAAGCTTACTCCTAACTATGGTGTTTCTATCAATGGATCACACCTAACCCAGAAATCCCTTGTGTTTTAATAGCTCACACAATAAACCAATTCCTTGTGTTTTATAGCTCACACAAATAACTCTTATAAGTGTTCTACTCTTAACCCAATATACCCAAACTCACTTGAGTAGTAGATTACAAAGAGAAACACTCATAAATCTATAATGCTCAGAAATTATGAACAAAAAGATCTTTATAGAGAATTAAAGTTTTGTTGAAAGAATTAATGCACAAATGGCTACAACAAGATTTTGATTCGAAGTAATTGTTATTCTATTGTTATGGATTCATAAATGACTTGCATTTATACTTCTTTAATGAATTATAGTCGTTTGATTGCATTTAATGCGAAAATAGCCATTGCACCAACTCTTAATTTCATGCCTGACATGTTTCTCTTTCCTCATTCAAGTTCGTGAATATGTGTGTCATGGTCTGAATGTTCTTCCAAGCCGTGGTCTAAGTGGTGACTCTAGCTGTGAAGCATTTAAGAAGGAATTGAAGTGTTTGATCGTGGGCGTGACTTTATTCTTTCACTAGTGTGAATATCCTTCCAAGCTGTAGTCCAAGTGGTGACACTGGCCGTGAAGCTCTCTGGAGGAATTTGACATGTTTTATCACGGGCATCACTATCTTTCACAGGCATAATTGATATGATCATTCACAGTTACTATGATCCTTCATGGCCGTGAACTTTAAAAGTTGAATAGTTGGTGCTAAGCTACATCACGGGCGTGACATAAATAGTCACGGGCGTGAATATGTTATTTCTTTAATGTTTGACTTTCAAAGTTCGTCTTCCATTCTTGCATCATATTTCATACCCTGTTCAAAAAACTTAGAACGCAAGTATGTTAAATGCATTATTGCTATTTTATTTGTTAGCATCAAAATGACGGAAATACCCCTCAAGGTTCAACAAGCTTGTTGGATTTGTGCCAAGGTCAATGTGCATTGGAGGCAAACTTGGGTTAGTGTACATGAGATGAACACATATCAAGAGTTAATAGGCCAATGTATGTACACACATCAATTAGTTGGTAGCACATGATTTGATAGTTGCATGAATAATGCAATTGGTATGGATTAGATACCTACCAACCAAACTAAGGATGGCTTCTTGAGTTGCCTCAAAGTTATTCTTAGTTAGTTGAATATCAACCCACTAGGAGAACTTCCTTATAGGTTCTCTCTAGTTCATAATGTGGGTTATGGATTCGCAGTAAAATAGTGAGAGTCATAATGCGATTTATTAAAGATCTAATAAACATACATTTTCATGTATATTCTAACATGATTTATTTTACATCGAGGTTGCTAAAATCATCATCATGTTGACTAGTATGAATTTGCAATCACAAATGGAATCAAATAACTTAACTAGGCCTAACTTTTTGGATTTGCTAAGGAATTTGAGAATAGTTCTCAAATTCGAAAAGATTGGCTATGTCCTAGATGAGGCACTCCCTAATCCCCCTGCTACTGATGCTTCTAAAGATCTTCAAAAGGCATATCAAAAACATTTTGATGATAGTGAGATGGCAAGCTGCATTATGCTTGCCACTATGTTAGCTAAGTTGCAAAAGCAGTATGAGGCTATGGATGCTAATTCCATAGTCTACCATATAAGGGAGCGTTTTGATGAGCAAGCATGTTCTGAAAGGTTTGAAACTTCAAAGCTTTTCTTCCATACTAAAATGGTTGAGGGGACATCTCCAATTTAAGATGCACTGAGGATGAATGGCTATATTGAGAGGTTGGCCACACTGGGATTTGTGATGGACCATGAATTAAGTATTGACTTAATTCTAACTGATTTTTCTGATAGTTTTTCACATTTTATGCTTAACTATAGGATGAACCAAATCTTTACCACTATTTCTGAGTTAATCAACATACTCAAGACAGTTGAGCCATCTATCAATAAGGATAGTAAGGTTATGATGCTGGTAGATTCTTTTAGTTTTAAGAACAAAAGCCTCAAAAAGAATAAGTCCATAAAGCCTAAGGGAGGTGTAGCCATGAAAAAGGCCAAAGAGGCTGCTCCAAAGGGGACATGCTTGCATTATGGCAAGGATGGCCATTATAAGAGAAACTGTAAGGCCTACTTAGAGTTCTTGAAGAATAAGGCATCTGATGCCCCATATACTTCAAGTATTTTTGTCATTGAAATTAATATTGTTTTTGATAATAATATATAGGTATTAGATATAAATTGTGGCTCACACATATGCATTGATATGCAAGGTCTAAGAAACAGTAGGCAGCTCAATAAGGGAGAGTCAAACCTGTGCATTTGAAATAGAGCAAGTGTTGTTGCATTAACTGTAGGAACTTATGCATTGACCCTCCCTAGTGGGCTTATATTAAATTTGGATATTTGTTATTATGTACCTTTTTTAACTAAAAATATTATTTCTATTTCCAGTTTAAATAAAGATGGTTTCCATTTATCTTTTAGTAACAATTGTTGTTATATTATGTTGAATGGTATTCTTTATGCTAGTGGTACATTATGCAATGGAATATACATCTTAGATATGTCAAATCCAATTTTAAACATCAATGATAATAAAAGGAAAAAACAAGATATGTTGAAATCATCTTACTTATGGTATTGTTGCCTTGGTCATATAAGTGAGATGGCTAAGCTACACAGGAATGGTAGTTTGGGATCATTTGATTATGAATCATATGATACATATGAATATTGCTTATTAAGCATAATGAATAAATTACCCTTTAAGGGAAAGGGTGAATGTGATAATGGGCTTTTAGATTTAATACATTCGAATGTATATGGTCAAATGTCCACACACACTAGAGGTGGTTTCATCTACTTCATCACTTTGATTGATAACTACTCAAGATATGGGTACGTGTATCTTATGTGATATGAATCTAAAGCTTTTGAAAAGTTTAAAGTATTCAGAAATGAAGTAGAGAAACAACTTGGTAAAACTACTAAAACACTTCGATCATATCGAATAGGTGAATACTTGAGCCAAGAGTTTCTAGGTTATCTTAGGGATAATGGAATATTATCTCAATGGACTCCACCGTACACGCAATAACACAATGGTATGGATGAAAGGAGAAATTGAACCCCTATTAGACATGGTAAGGTCTATGATGATCTTTGCAAAACTCTCTAAATCCTTTTGGGGTTATGCACTAGAGACTACCATATATATATTAAATGGAGTCCCTTTAAAGTCAGTTAATGTTACTCCATATGAGATGTGGAATAACAAAATGTCCACACTTTCTTATATGAGAGTTTGGGTTTGTCCTGCTTATGTGAAGCAGATAATGTCAGATAAACTAAAAGTTAAGTTTGACCAATTTATGTTTGTGGGATATCTAAAAGCATCATATGGATATCAATTCTACCACCCCATTGGAACAAAAGGTGTTTGTTTCAAGACATTCTATCTCTTTAGAAAGAGAATTTCTTATAAAAGGAGATAGTGGGAGCAAAATTGAACTTGATAAAGTTCAAGATGCTCAAGCAGATGCTAATCAACTACTTGAATTCGAGTCTGTTATTCATACATATGATATAACTGCTTAACCTTCTAAAGCACAAGAGCTTTGTAGGTCAAACAGGATACGTATTGTTCCAGAAAGATGGATTTCTCATTAGTGAATAGAATGATGTATTGCTCATACAAAAAGATTAGCCTATGAAGTTTTGAATTGTTCATAATCTAACAAATGGCTTCAAGCCATGAAATCAAAAATGTATTCCATGTATGAAAACCAAGTATGGATTTTGGTTGAACCATCCGAAGGGATAAAGCCTATAGGGTACAAATGGATTTTCCAAAAGAAAACTAACATAGATGGTAATATGGTTACCTATAAAGCTACACTTATAGCTAAAGGTTATCTTCAAAGACAATGAATTGACTATGATGAAACTTTTAGCTCGGTAGCTATGCTTAAATTCATAAGGATACTCCTAGCCATTTTTGCTCATTATGATTATGAGATATGGTAAATGGATATGAAGACAATATTTTTAATGGAAATCTAATCGAGGATGTATACATGACACAACTAGAAGGCTTCATATCCAAATATGGCAAAAAGGTATTCAAGATTCAAAGATCCATTTATGGATTAAAGCAAGCATCTAGAAATTGGAATATTCGGTTTGATAGAGACAATCAAACAGTTTGGTTTCTTACAAAATCCGGACGAACCTTGTGCATACAATAAGGTTAGTGGGAGTGCAATCGTGTTCCTTATGTTGTATATAGATGTAACATCCTTGACCTTCCCCAGATGCATTTCATCGAACATAAGCATCTTGCATACAATTCAATTGAACACATGCATTTCATACGTATTTCTATAGGAACAAGTTCATGGCATGCACTAGCTATGTGTCCTAGTATTTGGCACTTGTATCGAGTCGCACATGTGTAATTATAACCTAAATGAGGATAACAAAGTATTAGAAATGAAATGAATAAGGTGTCTAAATTAAAGTAAGAAAAATGATTAGATTAAGATTAGTGAACATTTACATTGCTAATTTAGTTAAATGGGGTCAAATGATTAAGCTGTATTATTGTGTGAATTTGTGGAATTATAAATCTATGTAAATAATAATAATAATATAGACAAAATAAAATGAAAATGACACAAAAGAGAAATAGAAGACAAGAGAAATGAGAAATGAGAAGAGAAAAGAGAAGAGAAGAAGAGAAAATGACAAAATGACAAAATGAGAAAATGACAAAAAACAAGTTGGCTTTATCTTCATATATCTTTCCCCATTTCTGCCTCCTCACTCCAGCCCGACTTCTTCTTCAATTTCCTCCATTTCAGACTTAAATTATTCCTTGTTTCACCTAGTTTTTGAAGCTAATTGATCCCTTTCAAGGTTTTTCTTGGTAAGTAATCAATTCTTATTGCTATAGGGTTGATTTGAGTTGCTTAGGTTCAATATTAGGCACTGAATTGCTCCCCGATTTTGATATTAATAGAAATTGATTCTAGAAATGTGTAAAACACAAAAGTTGTTAATTTATATCTTATATTTGTGGATATGTAAACATTTTTTCAATATGTTATGTATAGGGAGAGATATGCCCTTCGTACTGAAGCTGGTCAGGGTATAAACCCTAACCAAGTTAGCTACTGTGTGGTTTGATTTCGAATAGGTTAAAGCCCTTATTTGAAGTCTCTCAAAACATAAAAGTTGTATATATATGTGTTTTTTATCTTTATACCAAATTTCAGGTTCATAGGTCTTGTAAATGGGGAGTTATGGTGAATGTAACCATGACTGTTCCATGGTTTGAACTGCCTACTGAGTGCCCTGGGCAGATCTAGTACATTGGTTGGCTAATTTGAGCTTGTTAGAGCTACATTCTGTAAATTATCAAAACATAAAAGTTATAGGTATATATCTTAGCTAAATTTTGGTACTAATTTTAGCTTAATTTGTTATCTATATACTAAGTTATGTCCTTTTGAAGTCATACTGGTCCGGAAGCCAATTCTATTCTGGAACAGTAATATGTTTGGTATAATTAGAAGACCTTAGAGACATAATTGGTAAACGTTGTAAACATGAAACATGTTCCATATGAACCCATATAAGTTTCTGTAAATTTTCATTAAAATAGGACTTATAGAGTGTAAGTTATGATGAACCCAAATGAGTACCCTGAAACTGCCTAAAGGCAGAAAACAAGGCAGAAAACAGAATACTCTTAGAAATTCCACCAAATATTATACAATGATCCAATTGGTCTGAAATTTGAATATGTACTATATATATGTGTTATTGTTAATTAGGAACAAGAATCAGAGTAATTGGTCAATTATAGAAAAATTTATAGGTTAAACAGTCCCATAAGGTCACACTGCCTCATAGGAAAAATCTTAACTATTGACATGAACAATGCATATTAATTTGTTTAAGCCACATTAAGTCTCTCTAATCATGAGTTAATCGATTATGTTTTCATATTAGGCTCGCAACATATTGGAGAACCACAAGGAGTGGATAGACAATAAGTTAGGGATCGGAATCAAAGGAGAACGGTGAGTCTAATTATCGATTGAATTCTTTAGTGCAAATGAATGTTGCTTGCTATGTAATTCATGTGATTGTCATGATTGGTCCTTGATAATGTAATGATGGATAATTTGTGACATTGTGGTACATATAAATGGTATACGTGTGGTATATTTGAGGTATATGTTTGACAAATGTGATATATACACATGGTATATGTATAGTATATGCAAGGTATATGCTTGACATATGAGGTATATAGGGAATATATGTATGTTGTATATGATAAAGATGCAATGGTTGATGAATGCTTAAATACAAGTGCATATGCATATGGGCTAAAAAGGCATTGTGACTAGTTAATCGATATTGTAAAGCAAAAGAAGAGGCCTATGGCCCAACAAATGTGCAAATGAAACAAATGATCAAGCTAGCTAGCAAATGCAAATGCAAATGTTCACATGGAAAATATTCACATGGAAACCCGGGGCAATGTCTGTTTAACTTGGTCACAACAAAATGAAATAAGCAAAGCATTTGCATCTGTAAAGAGTAATGATTATATGTTTCAACTTTGTTGATATTTATATGATTCGGATGAATGGAATACATGGTATGTGTTGGATTTGTGATTTATTACTATGAGTTGTTTGGTACTTCAGAGCTCATTGGATAGGTTATACTAAAATGCATAAGATGTGGTGTTACAATAGATGACATACTACTAATAGGGATTGATGTCTTAGCCTTACAATCAGTCAAAATTTGGTTATCCAATAATTTATCTATGAAAGACCTTTAAGAAGCAGTCTATATTTTGGGGATAAGGATTTATAGAGATAGATCTAAAAGATTGCTTGGTCTTTCATAGTCTACATATATAGACAAGATGCTACAAAGGTTTAGCATGGAGCAGTCCAAAAGAGGATATATTCCCATGACCTATGGGATTACTCTCTCAAAGTCTATATGTCCAAAGACACAAGATGAGAGGACACGCATAAGTTTAATTTCATATGCTTCAGTTATAGGATCACTCATGTACGTTATATTATGTACTAGACAAGATGTATCATATGCTCTGAGTGTCACAAGCATTTTCCAATCAAACCATAGTGAAAGTCATTGGGTGGTTGTCAAGAATGTCCTTAAGTACTTTAGAAGAACTAAGGATGTATTCTTGGTATATAAAGATGGAGATCTTATTATGAGCGAGTATACTAATGCCAGTTTCCGATCTAACAAGGATGACTCAAAATCCCAATCACGTTGTATATTCACACTAAATGGTGAAGCAATCAGTTGGAAGAGTTCCAAACCGAAATAAATTATATTGCAGCTTCTGAAGCAGCAAAGGAAGCAGTTTGGATAAACAAATTCATCATGGAACTTGGATTGATTCCTAGCATTGTTGATCCAATACAATTGTATTGTGATAATAATAGAGTCATTGCACAAGTAAATGAGCCAGGATCTCATTAGAGATCCAAACATGTACTTAGGAGATACCATTTAATTAGAGAAATCATTGGTAGGGATGATGTAAATGTAGAAAGAGTGTCCACTAATCAAAATATTGTTGATCCTTTAACTAAGCTACTTCTCCAAAAGAAATATGATTCTCATGTACTCGTCTATGCAATTAAGAACAAAGGCGATTGGCTTTAGTTCAAGTGGGAGGTTGTTAGAGAAGTGCTCTAAAGGCAATCACCTTTAACACTTATTGTACAAATGTATTTGATTAATAAAAGGCATTTTCATTTATTTGATATTCATTTGATATATGAATTGATAGTGATCTTAAATAAATTAATGAAGTCCTTGATACATAACATAGCATGAAGGAAATCATGATGAGATCATGCTATTGAGATTTTTATCATATGTAATTATGTTAGTATCTAAATTATCTCTAGTCATAGGATTAATGAGATGGGATATTATTAATCTGGATAGACTAGCACATGTTATACTCCTTGATTGGATCAAACAGTAGATCTTATAATCTGTAAACATGAGATGTTTAGAATTAACATGTGGATGCTTGCTAAATGTAGCTAAGTACATTGGATGACCTGCTATGAGATAATCATATAGACAATCTATTCAAATGTCAATGATAGTCTCATCATACCAATGGTGTAGGTATCCTTAGACTTAAGGTATTCAAGGATATCTTGGATACTGATTATGCACTTTGACACTATTCCTTATTTCCTCATAGAGGTTGCTCATAGGATGGTGATTGGGTGCAGCTTGAGGTATTTGAAGGTACTTAGGGAACCAACAAAGGATTCACCACTCCTAATAGAAGGAGTGTATACCCTAGCCTCTTATCAGGGTCATTACTCAGGAATCTCTAGCCCGAGTAGAAATATCATGAAGATAGTCTTCAATGACATATCTAATAGAGTAATGAGTCTTAGCGACATGAACTAACATTACTTAGGCTAGATGTGACATAGTCAGTCTAGTGGGAGTTGACACATGTCCATACTCTAAACCAAGTAGGGTATAGAATGGTGAAAGGAATAATTGTACGAAAATTATCTATGGAAAGGTTTGTAGTCAAACCACTGACTTTTAGATCAAATGGGGGTCATGATGTGTTGCTAGATACCGATCATCACTTGTTTAAATTAATTATTAATTTAAGTGGCAAAAATAATAGGAAACTTAATGGGTCACACGCATTGGAGATGTGAAGAATGAGTAAAATGGTCTTGGATATGATCCAAAAATATGAGAGAATTATTTTGGATCAAATCACAATGAGATTGCTCGAGAGAGATAATTGGCCTATGTGGGCCCGCTGGCTAGGCAGGCCCATTCAGGCTGCACTATGAGCTGAAGTATTTACTTCCCATTCCACTGCCTGCTATTCTCATAACTAGACTAAAATGGAT
Source organism: Triadica sebifera (assembly GCA_023653625.1). Classification (NCBI taxonomy): domain Eukaryota; kingdom Viridiplantae; phylum Streptophyta; class Magnoliopsida; order Malpighiales; family Euphorbiaceae; genus Triadica; species Triadica sebifera. The sequence continues at coordinate 33,892,516 of CM042896.1, forward strand.
ACGAGTAATCTACAGCTCTCACTATAGCCCTTAGGACACTTGCCAGAGCTTTCCAAAACACATGTCTGAGGAAAAGAGTCTGCATATAAACCAATCGAGGAAGCTCTCATTACTTACCTCTTGGCTATCAAAGAATCTCAAATATGACCAACCTAAGTCACTTGGTACCGATCTTCCTCAATGGCTTGCCATCTATCTTAGCTATAGTCCTAGTTAGAGTATTGGGCTTACAATTTCATAACATGTTCCATATATATTTTAGATTGTTCATCAACCATGATTTCTCATACATCACTACCACAACATGTATTATTATAGCATACTATAACTTTATGATAGAGGTATACCACCTCATGATGAATCAATTTTGATTCACAAGAAAACAAATAAAATTTTCAAGTTGAGCAGCTTCATGCCCGTGAATAACCTTTTACAATCTTGAAGCACTACTTTATGGGTAGTTCCCTCGTGAACCAAGTTGTGATTCAACTCGTGAATCAGGACATGTTCATGGCCATGATCACGCCTTCACGAGCATGAACCAAACCATGAACCCAACTGTGAAGCTACTCGAGAACGGGTATGCTTCAGCATCAAAACTCATTTTCAAGACCTTCATGCCCATGAATACTTTGTTAATGGCCGTGAATTTGGAAATTTTCCAGATTTCATTCCAAAATAGAGCACAGCCATTTTCATACCATTCTTGCATTCAATATTCCCTATGATTGACCAATGTCAGCCATCCTATAAATACTTTAACATGCATTTTAACCATTTACCACCACTATATACTTTCTAATCATTTATATTAACCAAAATAAATCATCAAACATCTCAATATGACCATGTTAACATATTAGTTCTATCATGCATATCAATCCCATAATATGGCATTTAACCGCTCAATGACTATAGACATTATTCAATTAAAGCAAGGAACACAAAAACATGTCAAACAAAGCTTTGGATGTAGTTATGTACAAACCTTACACCTATAATGAAGATTAGCTAAAGATTGAGCTCTTCAAGCTTATCCTCTCCCTTGAGATGGATTTCCAGCACCTATACCTACTCCTGGACAAAAGAAAAATGACTCCTTAGCTTCTAGAAAATGAACAAAAAACAAGAATGCCAAAACCATCCCTCACTTTATAACCCACAACTCTCTCTTTCTCACTCTTTTCCATCACTTTATTCTCTTAAAACTAAGTTTTTCAAGCTTCATATGAAGGAGGAAAAAGATGAAAATGGCATGTTAGGTTCGTTAATAGGGAGTGCATAATGAATTTAAAGGGACATGGCATGAAGGAAAATATGACTACTTCACCCGCCCATGTTGTCCAGGCTTTCATGGTCGTGACTCATTTTTCACGGGTGTGAACCACTACTTCATAGTCGTGAATAATCTCATCATGGCTACTAACTAAAACCCAATATTCATAATCGTGACACCCATTATTACGGGCATGAAATATATGATTTCAGCAACTCTCAAACTTCCAACACTTCACTTAACCCCTAACTCTCACTAACTAAGAACATAACTTATAGACCCTAAATATGGGTGCTACAACAAGTGTAAGCTAAATTATCTAAGCATGCAAATGGTCTTATGGTCAATAAGATTAACCAATATAGATGATTGATGAAAGTGTTAAGAGACTTCATTAGGTTGTAAGTCCCCATCCTAAGGCTTATAAACCTTTTTCTAGCCTTATTATATCTATTCGAATAGTTGGGAAAATGTTTTTTTGCACAATAAAGGGTATAGGATGGGAGTATGAGATTGCAATGATTAATATATTTGGGAATAATGTGAGGGTTAATAAAGAATGTAAGAGTTATTCAATGGAAGTATAAGGTGAGCAGTTTAAATCGACCTACTAGAGCCTCTGTTTCATGAATCTAATGTCATGACGGAAATGAAATGGTTGACTTAACATAGAGTTGCAACAAATTCAGAATTAGTGAATAACGATATGAACTTCCAAAATAGGAATAAAAGATGTTAAGATAATGTGATAACAGTGATGGAAGTCCAAAAACTTTCTAGTAGGGATGCGAAGTATATATGATGTACGTTGTAAATGAAAAAAAATGGTCCAAAGTTACTAGACATCCTTATAGGTTACAAGCTCTTAAATATTTTTTTGAATGAGTTGTCAAGGTTTCCACCCAATCAAAAGATGGAATTTTCTATTAATCTGGTATTTGGCATCATCTTTATTATTATTATAACTTTCTTATGGAATGGCATCGATAGGATTGAAGGAGTTTAAGGCATAATTGTAAGAGTTGTCTGATAAAGGGGTTTATTTGATTTAGTGTAATTCTTGGAATGTTTTAATATTATTTATAAGGAAGAAAAATGATATTTTATGTCCTTACAAATATTACATGTAGCTTTATAAGTGATTATCAAGAATACGTGACCAATTCCCATGGTTTATGATCTCAATGACCAACAAAAGGGGATAGAGATATTCTCTAAAATAGATCTTTCTTTGAGATGTTGTCAATTATAAGTCAAAGAGTTGGATGGACTGAAGACCGCCTTTGGAACTTTATATAAGTATTATGAGTTCATGTTAATGCTTTGTAGTCGGATGAATGCATCAATGTTATTCACGAATTTAACGAATCGGGTATCCAAGTTCAATTTGGGTCAGTTTATGGTTATGGTTATTGATGGCATTCTAATGTGTTTCAGAAATAGAGAAAAGTATGAACAATGGTATAGAACTGTGTTATTGACCTCGAGAGAGAAGCAATTAAATACAATGTCATCAAGTGTGAACTATATTAGTTTTTTGAACCATATGATATTAGTTGAAAGTTTTCATGTAGATCTTAGTAAAGATGAAGTTATTTTTGTTTAAAATCCATCTTGGAATGTGATGGAATAAGGAATTTCCCTTGGGCTAACTAGTTATTATCGATGAACTAAAAAAGGGATTTTCTCTCTTTTCAACCTATTGATATGATTGTTCAAAAAGGTATTCATTTTGAATGAAAAAAAGGTGTCAAGTAGGTTTTGATCAATTACATATGATGTTGATCAAAAGGTTTGTCTCAATACAATTTAATCCAAAGAAAGATTTTGTTATAGACAACCATGTTATCTATAATGACTTTGGGCTATGTATTGATGCAAAAAGGGAAAGTGACAACATATACTCCTAGGTAGCTAATAATGTGCAAGCTTACATATCTTAACATGACTTGGAGCTAGCTACCACAGTTTTCACATTGAAGAATTGTTTGTGTCATTGTATTAAGAAAAGTGCAATATTTATATACAGCACACAAGAATTTGAAAGGTTTTCCTCATAAAAAGAGTTAAATCAGAGGCAGAGGAGATAGTTGGAATTGATAAAAAAAACATAATGATGTACATGACTATCAGTCAAGAAAGGCTAAGGTGAAAGTAATGTACTGAAAGGGAAAAGACATAGCTAAAATGTAGGCATGATGGAGATGGTAGAGGCAGTGAACAAGTGGGAGAGATTGAGATATTCAATGGAAATTGATGGTACCGTGTGCTACGAGCATAAAATATGTGTACCTAATTAGAGATGTTGAAGCAGGAAATCCTTAAGTAAATATGATAATATATATAATATGTCTTGATAATGACAAAAGGCATCAAGATATGAAGGCTCAAGTAGCCAGATATGAAGAAAAGTGTCATAAGGTTATTACAAGGTATTTAACCTACCAATGACTAAAGGCAGAACACCCAGTACTATATGATTTCAATAGTCCACATCTATATTAGAACGAAAATAAAAGCGAAAGTAAGAAATTAAGAAAGGAAGGTTGAAGGTAGTTAGTTATAGGCAGAAGTCTTATACCGATTCAAAAAGGTAAAAACAAAGAATATGAAGTAGTTGATTAAGTGTTTCCAAGAATGAATTCTAGACGGGGTTAATATATGAGGACGAATTTGTTGTTATTCTTATTTGTAAAGAACATGGTCCATTAGCTAAAATTTTATGAGTTACATAGAAAAGAAAGGAGATGATGAAGAGAAAGTACTTGAAACTTTCCAAGTTCAAGTGAGAAAATTTCGTACATGAAATTTATTTAAATGGAAAAGAATGTCATATCCACTAATTTAGGTCATAAGTCACGCGTGTTATGAAATCAACGAGTCAGGGCTATCGAGGCTTAATTCAAATTTTGACCTAAAAATATGCAAAATAAGGATAAATAATTTATGAAAGTAATTAAAAGTGCCAAATGGGTGAAAAGTTATCAAAAGGACTTAATTGCAAAAGTTAGAAAGTTTTGAGATAAATTTTTAATTTACTGAAAATTAAAGGACCAATTGGGATATTTGTCATTTAATGGACATTAAATCTAATTTATTTAATTGTTGGCCGGCCATGCATGTATAAAATAAAAGAGATGAATTTTAATTAAGGGATTAATACAAAATATCAAGATTTTAAGTTATGGTGGGACCCATTCTTTGACAATTAGTCTCTTTTTCCTTTTTCTTTCTTTTTCCCTCATTCTTACCCCATTTTTACTAGAATTTTATGTACATTTCCAGCTCACACATACAAGGCAACCTTCATATCCAAACTTCAATTTTAGAAAGAGAAAGTGAGAAAAAGATTGAGAAAAACAAAAAAAATGGTATTTATGCACTAAGGAGCTTGGGAAAGCTAAAGAAAGGCAAGAGGAAGAGAAAAAAAATCCAAAAAATAGGAGAGAGAAATCCTCTTTGGTTCAACCAAGGTGGAATTAAGGTGACTAGTTATTTCTTCCATCTATATATTCTTTCTATATGAAAATAAAGTTTTAAGCTCATTTAGAGCTTATGTTTGTGAAAGATAACCTATGTGTAAGTAGGGTTTGAGAGAGTTTTGATGATGGAAAGATGTATAAAGAGTGTTAGAAGGCTTTAAAAAGGAAAGATGTTGAGATTAGGATGGTTAGTGAAGCTTCAATGCATGATATGTGAAGAGAGAGATTTTAGGGGTTAGAGTTGAAGAATGAGAAAATGGAGTGAAGGTTTATATGTAAGGAAGTGAATTAATGAGAATTTTACATATGTTACGTGTTCTTTGAAAGTGAAACAAAGACAAGAAGAGGAAGGAAGCAAAGGAAAAATAAAGAAAAAGGAAAGAGAGGCCTAAAGGCCAAAGATGAAAGTAAAGGTTACTGCATGTTTTTAAGGCAATAGCCTATAGTTATATAAAATTTGCATGTTTAATTATAAATCTTCATGTGATAGATTCAATTGAGCATGTTTGATGCCATATTTGAGAAATTAATTAGTAATATTCATGACAATGAGTATTGGATTGTGAGAAAATTATAGAATTAAAAGAGAATTTCAGATAATTACAATAAAAAAACTCGAATTTGAGTGTTAGATGCATGTTAAGTTGTGAAAATATGTGTATGCATATTTTGGAATGAATTGGTGTAGTTTTGGGTATGTATTAAAATGAATTGGAAGTGAAAAATAGTTTTCCAGCAGTTGTTCACTAAAATGACTCATAGATTCACTAATGTGAATTCATGCATGGAAAGGTTACTATTCATTATAGATTCATTCACAATCTACAGTAAAATAGGGGTTGCGGGTGTTAATAATGTGTCAACGCCATGAGCCAATCATAAGATTATTCATAGGTTGTAGACCATCATTCGCAGTCATGAAGTAGCTTTTGTCAATAGCGTGAACATACTAGTCATGATCGTAAATGCCCTGTTTGAATAAGAAATTTATTTATAAAATATTTAATGTTAAATTGAAAATTGGAGTTTGATATAATAAGACCCATATTATAATGCATGAATTGAATAAAAATGATATGAAACAAGATAAATTTGATGGATATAAAACATGAACAACCTCATTATGCACCGAAATAATATGAATTGAGATAGGTTAATAAATAAGGTTATATATATTTTTGAATATTATGACTTAGTAAATATTTGTTTGCATGAGATGGTTAAAAACCTTGAGTATGACATCATAAATATGAGGCATGAATATTATGTATATCACAAAGGATGTATAAAATTATGTAATTTATGAAAAACAAGAAAATGAAATGTGATGATGAGGATGAGAATGCCATGAAATGTGGATTAAGTTTTGAAATAAATAAGCTCATTGCTCTAACCTAGGACTAGAGTTAGCATAAATGGCATGCCATTAAAGGGGCAAATGATACCATATAATATGAATTATTTACTCAGTCATGGTGGCTTAAGCTCTGCAAGCACTCCTAAATTGAAAATCTCATTTGTAAGCATATATAGATAAAGGACGAGGTGGTTTAAGCTCTAGGAGTGCCTTTGACTTGAGAGACCTAGTTGAGCACATACAGATAGTAGACAGGGTGACTTAAGTTCTAGGAGCTCTCCTAATCTGCAACTCGTATTTAGTATAGTCCAATTTAGAGTGATATGGGCAAACCAGTTAAATGTAAGCTAATTGATAATGTGTATTAAATGTTTTATTATTATTGGGTACGAGAGTAATTGTGATTCAACATGTTTGATGGAATGCATAGTTCGAACAAAGAACAAGTTAGGAAATAACTCCACATATACATGAAAATTGACAATTTTTCATGAATTTTAGTATATAGGTATATACGTATATATTGTTTGAAAGCAGTGTAATTCAAGAGTATGAAGAGAATAGGTAGAACAAAATACTATAGGTAAGTAATATTATTATATTATGACATTATAGGTAATGCATTTAGAAAATAAGTAGTAAATGATGCATGGAAATATGGAATAATTAGAAGAAAAATATTCACCTGAAGAAAAACATGATATTTATATGAGCATGAAATGCATTATTATAATGTGGTATAATGACCATGTATTATGATTTTAAGCTATGCTAAGCAAGAATAATAAATACAAATTAATATGTTAAAGGATATAATATTGATAAAATCAATCATATGTGCAAGCTAGGTAAAAATTAACAAAGACGTTAATGACTAAGTTAGCTACACATTCTAAAGATTCTAGGTTTATATATAAATGCATGTTTAATATATATTCTATAGCTTATTGTCTATTTGCATGCACCACTACGCATATATACTTAGCGTGAGAGATGTTTATTTCTTTCATATAGGGATGGAGGTGGTAGCATATTCTAAAGAATAAATGGTGGATAAAGATAAAAATCAGTAGAAATCTATATCAGTGAAGCAGCTATTGTAACGGTTGTATTTAGGCCCTAGTAATTAATATAGATATAGAATAGATAAGTATGCTTAAAAGTTATGGGACAAGAGTTGAAAAGAAACAAGAAAGTGAAATGTCATTAGGTTCATGCCCGTGACTACTCTTTCACAACCGTGAACCATTGCGAAATAGAATTCTAGGATTTAACATATTCACGGCCGTGACAAGGGTTGTTACGCTCGTGAACATCGTCAGATATAAAATTCTATCAGTTGTTCTTTCTTCCATCCACGATCTAAAACTCAAAAGGGAACCCTAGCATTCGAGGTTTTCTCATACCATAGGCTAATAAGTGATGTTTCTCTTTGATTCCCAACCCTAGATATCTAAACCAAAGTAAAAGATTAAGGTTCCATCAAGTTCTTGGGAAAAGAGAGTATAAGGAATGTGGTGTTCTTGAGGACAAACCCTAAGAGGAAGATAGAAGTTGAATAAGGTAAGGAATCACGCTTCTCCTTCTTCTTTACAAGCTTTCATAGCTTTAATCATGTATGATTCGTTTAAGGTAGAGACCCATTTTTAAATGGGTTAGGTTATATTTTGATCTTGAGAGTTTATAGTTTAAGACCCCTCCCTAAGTTGTTTAAAGACTTATATATATATATATATATATATATATATATATATATATATATATATATATTAGTAAAAAGTTGTAAGAGAATAAGTTTCGAAGGGTGAATGTTAGGGTTTTATACTTTATGGTTTTAAAGGCAAGGTTAATGGGTTATAGAATTTGATAAAAACATGTTATATGTGATAGGAGTTGAAAAGGGAGGTGGTGAAATCCACTAAAAGGATAAGCAAGTTTAAGAGAAGCTTGATTTTGTGATGCTCCATTGGAAGTATGTATATATACGCATTCAAATTCCCAAGTATGGCATGTTGGGTGTTAATTAAGTGAAGATTGGATTATATGCTTTAAATGCTAAATGCCTAGTTCAAATGAGGTAATTAATACCATGAGATAGGATTTTAAGTATGAAATGTGTTGAACCTTGAGGGGTATTTCTGTCATTTTAATGATAACAAATAAAATAGCAATAATGTATTTAACATACTTGTTTTCTAAGTCTATTAAATAGGGTATGGAATAAGATAGCAAGAATGGAGAATGGAAGATTAATCTTTGAAAGATAAAATTGAAGAAGCAGCATGATTCACGCCCGTGACCCTATGTGTCACGCCCGTGATTAAGCCTAGCGCCAACAAACCAACATTTGAAGTTCACGGCCATGAAGGAAGATAACAAACCATGAATGAGTATTTAAGTCACGCCCGTGAAAGCAATGTCATGCCCGTGAAAAGACATGACAAATTCTTCCACAGAGCTTCACAACCAAAGTCACCACTTGGACCACGGCTTGAAAGGTTGTCACATCCGTGAAGATATATGTCACACCCATGAACAAATATTTCAAAACCTTCCAGAATACTTCACGGCCAAGGTCACCACTTCAGTCACGGCTTGAAAGAACAGTCACGACTGTGACACACAAAGTCACGCCCGTGAAAGATGAAAGAGAAAATTGTCAGGCGCGATTATTAGGGTTGGTGCAACGGCTAGTTTCATATTAAATGCATTCTAACGGCTATAATTTGCTATAGAAGTATAAATGCAAGTCATTTCTGCATCCAGAAAAAGAGAGTGAACAAGGAGCACAAAAGAACAAGTGAATTGAAAATATTTTGAATCAAAACCTTGTTGTAAGTCATGTTGAAGAATCTATGCATGTTATTTTTAATAAATCTAGTAGACTTGATCTTGTGAAAGGTAATGTTCTTGATGATGTTGTATGAACTATGGAAAAATTGGATCTTGGAAATGGAAAAGAAGAAAATGATTAAGAAGATTCACATCAAGATGATTCTCTACCTCAAGCTTAAGAGGAAAACAGGCAAGAATTCCCAAAGGAATGGAGATTGACAAAAGATCACCCCAATGAGCAAATCATTGGTGATCCTTCAAGGGGAGTAAGTACTATATTTCATTTCAAACATTTAGCCACTGACCTTGCTTTTATTTCTCAAAATGAGCCTAAAAATGTTGATGAGGCTCTTAATGATGAAAGTTGGGCGATTGCAATGCAAGAGGAACTCAACCAATTTGAGAGAAGTAAGGTATGGACCTTAGTACCTAGACCCAAGGATCGTCAAATTATAGGTAGCAAATGGGTATTTAGAAATAAACTAGATGAACAAGGTTCAATAACTATGAATAAGGCTAGATTAGTTGCAAAAGGATATAATCAGGAAGAAGGAATAGATTATGATGAGACTTATGCTCCTGTAGCTAGATTAGAAGCCATAAGAATACTTTTAGTATATGCATGTCACATGAATTTCAAACTCTTTCAAATGGATGTAAAAAGTGCCTTTCTAAATGGTTATATAGAAGAAGAAGCTTATGTAGAACAACCACCAGGTTTTGAAAGTTATGACTTGCCAAATCATGTTTTTAAACTTTCAAAAGCTTTATATGGTTTGAAACAAACCCCAAGAGCTTGGTATGAAAGACTAAGTTCTTTTCTCTTAGAAAATAACTTTACAAAGGGGAATGTTGACACCACATTATTCATTAAAAAGCATAACCATGATATTCTAATTGTTCAAATTTATGTTGATGATATCATATTTGGTTCTACTAATGAATTGCTTTGTCAAGAATTTGCTAAGTATATGACTAGGGAATTCGAAATGAGCATGATGGGAGAGCTTAAATATTTCCTTGGTCTACAAATAAAACAAGGCAATGAGGGCATATTCATCAACCAATCCAAATATGCCAAAGATTTACTTAAGAAATTTGGAATGGAAGGATGCAAGAATGCCAAGACTCCAATGAGCACATCAACAAAATTGGATAAGGATGAAAAAGGTAAGAGCATTAATGAAAAGCTCTATAGAGGTATGATCGGATCACTTTTATATCTTACTGCTTCTAGACCCAACATAATGTATAGTGTATGCTTGTGTGCACAATTTCAATCATGTCAAAAAGAGTCTCATTTACATGCAGTAAAAAGAATTCTAAGATATTTACATGACTCATTGCATCTAGGTTTGTGGTATCCTAGAAATTCATCCTTTTATATTGTAGGATATTCAGATGCTGATTATACCGATAGTCTTTTAGATAGAAAAAGTACTTCAGGTACTTGTCACTTTATTGGAGAATGCTTAGTTTCTTGGTTTAGCAAGAAACAAGTTTTAGTTGCTCTTTCTATTGCTGAAGCAGGGTATGTAGCAGCAGGATGTTGTACACAAATTCTTTGGATGAAACAACAACTTAAGGATTATGGTCATGATATGAACCATATACCTATTAGATGTGACAATACAAGTGCTATAAATCTCTTAAAGAATCTCATTCAACATTCTAAAAGTAAGCATATTGACATTAGACACCTTTATTAGAGATCATGTTCAATATGAAGAAGTTGCATTGGAATTTATAAGCACAGAAAATCAATTGCCAGATATATTTACTAAGTCTCTAAATGAAGAAAGATTTAATTTCATAAAAAGAAAACTTGGTATGATTGATGGATTAACCTTGTGATTGCCAAATTGTCAAACCTTAAGTGATAATCTTGTTTTTGTATCATCTTACTAGATATAAGGTAGTAAATTTGATGGAAATTTATGTTATAAGGGATACAATTTTCTTAGAAATGATTTAGTCTTATTTTAGGACTTAATTTTATTTAATGAGAATTTTAGGCAGTTCACGCCCGTGACATATGCTCACGCCTGTGAACTAAATAGCCAAAAGAACCAATAGCTTTCACGACTTGATTCACGACATGGTTCACGACTTAAAGTAGTGAAGTCTATGTTCACGACTTCATTCACTCCCGTGAAAAGTCTTGTTCATGCCCATGACGCATTTTCACGCCCGTGAACATTTCCACACAAAAACTTACAGAAACGTTCACACTTTGTGTCACGCTTTGTTTCACGGTCATAAGTAGTGAAATTCAACACTTCACGCCCGTGACCTATTTTTCACCACCGTGATAGTTCATCATTCACGCCTGTGACATTCAAATGTCACGACCGTGAGCAATTTCACACCCTTCTTCACGGGTAGAGCACCCTTTCAGCAAACCGTGAACACGACATTTCATGCCTGTGACTACATGTTTCACTCCCATGAAGAGGTTGGCTATATAACGTTTCTGCCAGTTATTTTTCACATTTCAACTCTACAACTTCTTGCAACTGCTCTCATTTATCAACATTCATTGTCATATGGAAGATCCTGGCCCCCTAGTCACAAATTTCTTCTATAAATACCATCAAAAACTTCTTTCATCATCACAAATCATCTTTCCTTAGGGTTTCCTCTCAAATTTTTGTCAAATCTTTTCTTCTCTTTGAAAGTTCATTCTTTCAATTCATATGGAAACCGGTTCATTAAAGGGTACTAGGAAGAAATCTCATGCTCCCATAAGGTATTCAGATTACCTTATGAACATAATTCCAGAGCATTGCCATCCTAGGTACTCTATGCTTAAGAAAAGGCCTCTCATTTCCTCAAGGTCATTTGAGTGGCAGATAGTACGTACTCTCGGGCTTGAGATAAACTCTAGGCCTGTCACTTGAAGGAATTTTTTGACATTCATCATCCCATCTTGAGGGAGCCCACTTTGGAATTCTTGAGCACTCTAGAAGTGTTTCCCACTAGCATAGTAAAGTTTCAATTGTGTAGGAATCCGAACACCCTCTCTGCCACAGACCTACCCTCGGATGGCATCCTGAACGACGGTGAAGTTTAGTTTTATGCCACTCAGGCATGGACTCACTTCGGGTTGGATTACAGCTGGGATGTTAAAAAGACGAAGAGCACTCATCTTTGGTCCCCAGTGCACAAGTATTTACATAGGTTTCTAACCTATAGCATATTTGGCTGAGGAGACAATAATGGCACCATTTGGAAGTCTGAGCTTTTTCTCCTAGAGATGGCCCAAAGAGGCCTCACAGTGGCATTTTCTCAATGGTTTGCGAACCATCTCCTGTCCATTGCCACCAAGCCCTCTGGAGACATACTTATTGGTGGGTATGTTACCCACATTGCATTGAAATTTGGATATCTGAAGCTGGATGAACATCATTACAACCTCATCCCAGGGCATCATCGAGACCAACTGGATGTTGAGTCTTTCATCAAGATGGGAGCGGCTGTTCGAATTGTCTTTGAGAACAACATCTACTAATGTTTCATCGACACTGTTGGCGAGATCATTTGGGAAAATAATGACTCAGAGGAATTTAAAGCTGGCCTCTAAGGTATCCAGCAGAAGAAAAGGGCTCGAGTTGATATGGAACCTCTTGAGGTTGAGCAGGACATCGGACAATCCTCTGCCCCCACACCAAATTTGGCTCAGCAGGTGGTTGACCTTCTAGCACCACGATTTGAGCAGCTGCAGACTTCCATGGATGAGAGGTTGGAGAACCTCAAGGACTTCATGGAGTCTAGGATGGACAGCCTCGAGGCAGAAGTTGCTCATCTTAGGGATAGGATGTCAGGATAGATGTTAGGCTAGGTGGTAGCCTTGATATGTTTGTTTGTTTGTTTGTAGGAAATTCTAAATTTCCTTTCTAAATTTTATTTACTCTTGTTTGTACTTCTCTTTTATAATTAATATATTTGCTCTATTTTTCCATTATGGTTTATCTTTATTGTTATTCTTTTTGTTAATGACAAAAGGGGGAGAAACCAGCAATATATTAAGATAAGTGCAAGCAATACTTAATTTTGAATCAAAATGGAGAACTTAGCAATATATTGTTTTAAAGTTAAATGCAAAATTAAGTAGGGAGAAACCAGCAATATATTAAGATAAGTGCAAGCAATACTTAATTTTGAATCAAAATGGAGAACTTAGCTATATATTGTTTTAAAGTTAAATGCAAAATTAAGTAGGGAGAAACTAGCAATATATTGAGTTAAGTGCAATATTGAAATTTTGATTCAAAATGAATATGCAAGTATGCAAATGAGCTTTATACATCTTAAATATATCTTAAGTATACTTTGCATATACCTTGATGCAAGTTACATAAATGAATATGCACTTGATATACTCTAAATATACGTTACATATACTTCATGCTTTAAAGAGAATTTTGGTATACATTGGATATACTTTGCATATAACTTGCATATACTTAAAACTAGAAAGTTTATTTTGATGCTACACTTCATCATTCTCTACAATTCTAGAACTTCATCATTTTTTTATCCTAAGCTTCTTTTGAGGGGGAAACCTTTTAAAAGCACATATTGCTAGATTATTTGTCACCATCAAAAAAAGGGAGATTGTTGAACCTTGAGGGGTATTTTCGTCATTTTGATGATAACAAATAAAATAGGAATAATGTATTTAACATACTTGTTTTCTAAGTCTATTAAACAAGGTATGGAATAAGATAGCAAGAATGGAGAATGGAAGATTAATCTTTGAAAGATAAAATTGAAGAAGCAGCATGATTCACGCCCATGACCCTATGTGTCACGCCCGTGATTAAGCCTAGTGCCAACAAACCAACATTTGAAGTTCACGGCCATGAAGGAAGATAACAAACCGTGAATGAGTATTTAAGTCACGCCCGTGAAAGCAATGTCACACCCATGAAAAGACATGACAAATTCTTTCACAGAGCTTCACGACCAAAGTCACCACTTGGACCACGGCTTGGAAGGTTGTCACGCCCGTGAAGATATATGTCACGCCCGTGAGCAAATATTTCAAAACCTTCCAGAATGCTTCACGGCCAAGGTCACCATTTCAGTTACGGCTTAGAAGAACAGTCATGACAGTGACACACAGAGTCACGCCTGTGAAAGATAAAAGAAAAAATTGTCAGGCGCAATTATTAGGGTTGGTGTAACGGCTAGTTTCATATTAAATGCATTCTAACGGCTATAAATTACTATAGAAGTATAAATGCAAGTCATTTATGCATCCAGAAAAAGAGAGTGAACAAGGAGAACAAAAGAACAAGTGAATTGAAAATATTTTGAATCAAAACCTTGTTGTAAGTCATTTTTTGCATTTGATATTTATTCTCTGTAAAAGTTGTTTTTTTTTCTCATCATTTATTGAGAAATAAAGATTTGTAAGTGTTTCTCTCTGTAATCATTTACTCAAGTGAGCTTTGGGTATTTTGAGGTTAAGAGTAGAACACTTGTAAGGCTAAAACACAAAGAAAGGTTGTTTGTGTGAGCCTGTAAAACACAAGGTAAAGGTTGTTTATGTGAGCCTGTAAAACACAAGGTAAAGATTATTTGTGTGAGCCTATAAAACACAAAGAATTGGTTTTTGTGTGAGCCATCAAAACACAAGGGATTTCTGGGTTAGGTGTGAGCCATTGTGAGAAACACCATAGTTGGGAGTGAGCTTGTAAAACTCCATTGTAACCCTTAGTGTGTTAGTGAAACTCCCTATTGCGATTGGGGAGAGGAGTAGGGTTTGTTAACACCCGAACCTCTATAAAAATCCTTGTATCAAATTTCTCTATCCCTCATAAACTTAATTTTTATTTCCGCACTTTAAGGTTAATTTTTTTTTTTAAACTCCAATTCAACCCCCTTTCTTGGCTCAATATCTGGGTAACAAAATGCTATAAATGTAAGTATGCTATAAATGTAAGTATGCCTTAAATAAACAATGTTTATGTTTGTAATATATATGTAATAAATGTGCCTAAAAAGCCATTTATGAGATAATAAATGATTATGCCTAATGGGTGAAAGAGGTAAGTAAGAAAATATTAAATGTATATGAAAGCAAAAATGCTTGAAAGAATTAGTTAATGAATAAGGAAATGGTAAGTGTAGTGATTATGTTTATTGAATGATCCTTTAACATGTTTTCATGCCTGATGTGATGAGAATGTTGATAAGAAAAGGTTGTCATGGGACAATCCCTAGAGCCTTGTATGTGACTCGTAATGAATGCATGTTTTTGATATTGTCAACTGCTGGAAAACTCATATTCACGTTGTGACTAGGTGTTCACGACTGTGAATCTCATCTTACGAACAATGTCACGTCTGTGACTATATAATGTCACACCCATGAAGAAAGTGCACAAAATGGACAAAAGCGTTCATGACATAGTTTATGGTTTGGTTCACGAGTATGGGTGCCCTTGAATGAACCATCATGGCCATGAACATGTAGTTCATGCTTGTGAAGCTTGCTTTAAATCAGATGCAATGGCTATGCATATGTTTCATAATGATACGATTAAAGTATGCTCATATGATTTCCAACATGAGAACATTACATAATGCATTTCCACATGAACAAAGTATACATGATATATGATATGAATGCTATATTGAAGTGTAATAAAGGAAATATGAACAGATTAAGCCCAAATTTGATACTAAGACTAGTAATAGGATAGATGGTGCACCATTAAAGGGGTTACAACATCGTAGTTATATGTTTACCCAATCAATGTAGATTAAGCTCAAAGAACGCTATTGACTTGAAGAGTCTAGATTGACACACATTATTACAGATGATACTACATGCAAAATCTACATGTTTACTCAGTTAATATGACTAGCCTGAACTGGTGCTATTGACTTGAGAAGTCTGAACTAGCACATATTTATTGATAGTGGTAGGATGGTTTAAGCTCGGAAAGCGCCCCTATCCACAACCCGTATCTGAACAGTCGGTGTTGAGAGTTATTGGGAAATAATATCAAATATAGTAAAGTAAGTAATAAATCCAGTAACATAAAATGAATGCAAAGGCATAAGTATGCAAGTAAGTTTATGCACATAGTGAAATATTACGTGTTATAGTTATCATTACATATATTCAATGAATTATACTCCCACAAGGTAAGATAGTTTATATGATATTATGATTCTATTGTCATGCCATTATATTCTTATATGATGCCATGAAATACGTATAATGTATATTTGTAAGTGAATTTTTATGCCTACATATACTACTAAGCTTTCAGTAGCTTAGCGTGTGCGTATTTTCCCTATGCAGGTTGGAGCCTTGTAGATAAGTAGAAGTTGAACAAGAGAAGCAACTCAGACATCAAAGGCATCATATCATACCCTACGTGGGTCAGTGATAGCATATGTTTCACTTTTGCATTTTGGCTACATGTCATAGTAAGGGAATTGTTTACTTGTATACATGTCAATATTGAAGAATTATATAATTCCTTATAAAGGTCATGTATTTTTGTAAACCTCTAATCAAGAGTTAACATATTTTATTTATGAAATAGAATTTAAGTATTAAGTCAGGTATTTATTTTACTATATATTTTATCCAAGTTATCATGATCATGATGCAAAGAAAATTTTTAAATTTTTATAGATTTTTCGTATAACTGTGTTTTGTAGTGTCAACTTAATTAATCGAATTTATCCTAATTAATCGAGAAGACGCTACACCTATGGATTTCCGAGTGGGTAATTGTTTCATATATACATAGTCGATCTTTATAATTGTATCTTTATATATATATATATATATATATATATATATATATATATATATATTTGCATTATTAATATAATCGTTTGTAACAGTGTACTTCAGTTTTATTGTAAAAGATGGTATAAAAAAATATTATAAGTATGTGTTTGAAAGAAAAAATTATATATATTTTCTTCGAATTTTATTAGTAATGTAAATGAGTATTTTAGAGGAAATTTCATAATATTTTCTTGTCTAACTGTAGGATGAAGGGTGTTACATGCAAGATATTCTTGTCAATTTTCCCAACTCATCTCACTACTTTCCCTCTAACACAAGCTTAATTTCAGAACTTTCATGGAAGATTTTTGGGGCTGGCGGTGAGGGAAGAAGATGATAAAGCCCAACTTAATGGAATTAGTGAAGAAAGCCTTAAGTTAAGCCCTGCACCCCTTTTATACCCTAATTAAAAATTGATTAAATTATTGTGAGTGGAGAGTTAGTGCCTTGATTGGGTAATGTAGGCGATATGTCCACTTAATTAACTTAACCCTGACAAAGTTCTCGTTTAGTCCCTCATTTATCCTGATTTCATGATTTTCCCCACAACTTCCTATTATTTTCAGCTAGGTCCAATTATAAATTTTTTTTCCCAAGTCAAATGCATTGCATTCTATTTTTTTACTACACTTTCGTATATTTTCTATATTTTTTGTTAGTTCAAATTTAAACTGCAGTCAGTTTAATGTATCTAATAACGGAATATATGCCACATGGGGTTTATATTATAGTGTTTTATAAACTCGATTTGATTATTTGAAAATAACCAAGTTCAATTCAGTCATGAAAATGATCCGGTCCAATTGTGTGAAATGTGTGAAATCAATTGTGTGAAATGTTTTAGAAGGTGGATTGACCCGTTAACTTGCCCAAAGGCCTAAATAATCCTATCCAAAATCTAAAATTAACTTGAAATTGACCCTAATCCAACCTAAATCCGCTCCTTCATACAAGATAATTTTGAATTAAATCATATAGTAGTAATTAATAATGAGATTAAATTAATTCATTTGTTAAATTATTAAAAGAATTTAAAATTATTTTTATTAATTTTTGACTACTTATCAGTTCATAATTCAACTTAAAAAATAAAAAATAAATATATCTTTGCAATTTTGCATTAAAAAAAATCAGATGGGTTGATCCTTCATCCCACTCGAGTTGACCTTAACTTGATTTTAAAAATTTCAAGGTGATCCATTTAAATTTTATCCAATTTGGAATTAAATTCGAATCCATTTTTCAAATGAATTCGAATCAAATTAAAAATTGTCAAGGGAATTTGCGTTGTGATTTCAAGTATGAAAAGCCGAAGATTCCAATTTTCTCATCAGAGTCATGATTCTCTTACAGTGATTATCACAAAAAAAAGGCATCAAATATCTTACCTTTTTCTTGTTTTCAAGTAATTATAAGCTGCTTTTTGTTCCATTTTTCTGTACTTTTACTTTAAGATTGAAGAGTATTTGGAATTGTTGTTGAATGTCCAAAAAGTAGATTAATAATTTTTTTATTTGACTAATTTTTTTAATTTTTTATAAATTGTTTTTCACAAATCTGTATTTTGAGAAAATTATCTATTTATCTGCTTCACAAATCTATTTTTCAAACGCAATGCCAAAGGACACTAAATCTCCAAAATATCTAAAATCTCATTAGGGATATTTAATTGAGACAAACATGACCTCCCTCCGGCCATATGATGTGTTTCCTTAACGGTTATTAGAACATAGAAGACATGCAATTATTGCGCACTTTAACCCACATAGAACACTATCTCTATTGTTAATTCCACTTTTGCTTGCTAAATAAATAAAATAAAATAAAATGACAACCCAAATAAGTCATGCAGCCAAAGAAAAATGTTGTCTACGTCTAGAAATCATATAATGCAAGATAGCTATGTAAGAAAAATACTGGTTTAGATGGTTTAGATCAAATTAGAGGCAGTCAAAAAGGCAAGATAAAATTTATTTATATAGAGCACTTCGAGAAAATTCCAACTCTAGTCCCAGCTCCATGAACCAGAAGAAGACAGAAGACAAGATCTGCCAATTCAGCAACTAAAAAGCAGCAAACCTGCTTTATAAGGAATCTTGACATACTACAATAATACAGAGAACTTTATACAGAACATAAAAGTTGCAAATCCCACTATGATCTGCATCATTTGAAGAATCTTATAAAAGAAACATTTTTCTGACCAACTGTAGATTCTAATGTATTTGCAGCGCAGAAGTTTGTATAAAAAGAACCAACTCAATTCAACAATTTTTTAAAACTGATTCTAGTTTTACAACTCAAAACTAGCAAAATTGCCCAGAAACCATCACTGTTGAAAGCAAAGACTAAAAATCAAAAACGTTCCTGTAATATTTACAATAGCACATAAAGTGAAGCAACAAACTTACAGGCAAAATTCCAGAACAATACAGTATTTTAAAGCTTCATATACAAGCGTACGGGCTGCAAACTTGGATGCGCCAAGAATGCAGCTTAGATTTCAACGCTCCTGGATTCATGGATTCGACGAGCTCCCTACATGCTTCTTTACTCAGTCTTTTGAAATCTGATCACCCTCAGCAACAGGGGATAAGTTTTCTGCAGCTTCCGCTTCATGAACCTCAAATGCACAATGACTCTCTTGGACAGAGACTATTGTACTGTTATCATGGCTTCTTGAAGAAAGTCTGTGCCTAGTCAATAAGCAGTTGTATGAATGATAATCAAAGGACTCTGTGCCATATGGAGAGCGGATAGCAGAGCTGAACAAGAGCTGCATCTTGCGTTTTTTCTCAGGAAGATCACGCAATGATATTCGACAAATAGGACATGTGGAATGCTGTTCTAACCATATGTCTATGCAAGTTGCATGGAAGGAGTGCCCACAATAGGGAAGGATACGCAAAATATCTTCATCATGGTATTCTGTGAGGCAAACTGTGCATCTGCTTCATGAGAAAGAACTGGTTTACTATGAGGATTATTTTCAGAAATAGAAAAAGTAATTCAAAGAAAACAACACAAAGCATTATGACATGTAGGTATAATAAAAATATGATATCAATGGCAACATGTGAATAACAAGATATTTATCTCCATACAGGTCATCGATAGAACGAGTAAGGAATTTAATAGGGTAAACTGGAAAGAATGAATAAAAAAATTCTAAAAAAGAAACTCAGACTATTGTTTTCTCATTCTTTTAGAGAACCAAGCAGAGGCTACATACTTTTTCCAATTTTGAAATGAAAGACATTAATTTTGAACAAAGACTAGAAGTAGAATGAACTGAGAAAGCAGCATGAAAAGATGAAGACAACAAAGCCTTTCAACATTGTGATATTAAAATTCTTGTAACCAAATGATATTAATGTGAAACAAAAATAATTGGAAGTGCAATTATTTTTATCATAATATAGTGCCAATAATCCAGTCCATATGCTGGGTACCAATCAGTTTTCAGGTTGAGTTCGTCACATTTAGAGAAAGCTACATATACTCTTTTGGGCATCTTAAACATCGAAGATTTCCTGGTTCAGAACTCCCAATATATAACCATACACAGATTAAACACCAATCATAACATGTCAAAACAATTGTTTTCTCTATTATGGCCATTCAAAATGAGGTCAATAACTCATTTGCAATTTCAAATGCTTATTAGCAATCAGGTTATACTAATTGTCTACTGACAATGTTACAGAATTAAGACCAATAAATATTTAAAAAGCATCCCAAATACATATATAAATGGCATATCCTCTGTTTGGTGGTAATATTTAATAAAAAAATTCTTAGAATCATAAAACATGTAAAGTGATATTAAAGAACATTGTTACAGGGCCACCATGCTAATAAGAATCATGTTCTTGAAAACGCTCTTGAACCCTCTGCAAATTGTAGCAAAACTGGGTTATGGATTTAGATAAAAAAATGTTATACAACAAAATAAAATTTAAAAAAAAAAAAAAGAAAAGAGAATGTGGCCCTACATCAATAAAGTTAAACAAGATCTGGATGCTACACTAAAATTAAGCCGGACAAGACTTGGGAAGAAAAGAAGTTTAGGAACCAATGAACAAATCCTTCGAGATTATGCTAATTATTTTTTCCACACCATGTTCTCTTACCTGGGAATGTCATTGATGGCTAATCTCTTACTCCTAATTCAGGCCCAATGGTTATATTCCATTCTAATTCCTTCCACCTAATTGCTAGTAACCAACAGAATTGTCAATGTAATTTCCATGTGCTTTATAGAGGTTTCCAAACCAATAATGTATTGAAGGCTTGCAAGAAGCATCAACACGTTAAGCAACAAAATATAAAAGACTAGTTGCTACTTATAAACGCTTTATTTCGAGAGAGCAATTTAAGTTAGAAGCATCACACATTAGACACCATTTAAGCACTGAATTTTAGGCTTCTTAAAACAAATGCATACGTGACCCAGATTCCTGACATTCCAAACATTTGGTGCTCAGAAGGTTTTAAAATTTTGAAAATCCTGACCATCAAATAAAAAGAGCAATAACATAATTAGGCAGTTTAAGGGAGACCTTTTCAGTGTTTAACACAAATCATAATTTGAAGGTAAGATTTTTGTATATCACCATAAGCGAATTAACCTAAAGTACGCCATTCTTTTTTAATGAATCTTCTTAACTTCATCTTGACAAGCAGTTTCAACTTTCAGATTCAGTAATGTGCATGTGTGAAGGAGTAAACATTTGCTCAAATATAAATTAAGAATATGCACAAAAAGGTGTCTGAACTTCCCTGTTAGATGTCAATAGATCCTGATACCAGTAACCAAGTGTGAACTACACGCATTACAACAACTTCCGCTAATATTAATTCAAACACATGGACAATATTTCAAAAAATATATTCTCATCATCTTTCTTTAATCATTTGGCATAGAATAAAGCCATCATCACAGAACCAACTCTACTAAAATATAACTATATAAAACAGAAGCATGAAATCTGATAAGATTTTGGGCATTTGAGAATCATCTTAAGAATAAGAAATAAATAAAGTAGGAAAAGAACACATACTGAGCATCTTCTGAAGCCACAAAAAGATCATCATTGTACTTCTTCACGGGAAAGTTGGCTACAACTACAGGCTCAAGGCCATGCAATCCTCGTTCCAGCTATAACACAAATGTTAAGAGCACTAGTTAAGTACTTAGCCATGAATAAATGATTTTCAATGCCAGGAAAACATGTTTTAATATGGGGAGAAAATTATATATTATACTGTGGTTTTATTGGTAGTAAAAAAATTGAATCAAAATATCTTGTTAACTTCAAAAGAAAAAATGAAAATGGAAGATGATTTCTGGAATATGACTCCATTTCTTTTGTTTGGTTCACAGAGGGTCCAAAGTTTTTTCAAATATGTTTTTATTCGGTAATTACTTGAATATTAGGTGGAAATTACATATAGTTTACTGTTTTTGAATAATTATAAAGATTATTACAAAATTTGTACTGCATAACTTTAAAATAACACAAAAATGAGAATTTTGGAATATAATAAGACCAACCAACCAAAAGTGCTTTTAGACATCGAAAATTATATGAATAACTTTAAAAGCAAAATTCCAAGCCATGTCTGCCAATATAATTAGAAAATAAAACTCTTAAATACATTAGAACTAGAACTCATAAAAAACTCAATTTTGATTTCCATATGAACTGTAAATTAATAGCATAAAAAACATATACATGAAGATATATATAACTTAATCTTCTTCCAAACAAATCAGATGATGGAAATAGAAGGAAAAAAATGAAAAGAAAATCAAACTGAATTGATTATATGAATGGAAATAAATGCTTACAATGCTATGATCAGATCTAGAAGCAGCAGGAAACGAGCGTCTTGATACGTGAAGCTGAATCCGAGCACAAATGAGACGAGTGCAGACGAAAACTATAAACATGGTGCTAACAGCAAATCCTATCACTGTCATCACCAAATTCATCCCTGAAGCTATCATTTTCCTTTTCCCCTCTGCTACTCTCTTCTTTCTCTCTTCTCACTACAGCTACTACTACTACTAATAATAATAATAATAATAATAATAATAATAATAATAATAAAAGAAAAAGAAATAAAATAGCCCACGAGTTCAAAAAATTCAAATCATCATCATATCCTGTATATTTGATCTAATTATACACTCAACACAAATAGAAGAGAATAATTCTAAAAAACACGAACAGCTTAAAACAAACAAGCACCTCTCATTCTCAAAT
Source organism: Triadica sebifera (assembly GCA_023653625.1). Taxonomy (NCBI): domain Eukaryota; kingdom Viridiplantae; phylum Streptophyta; class Magnoliopsida; order Malpighiales; family Euphorbiaceae; genus Triadica; species Triadica sebifera. Next base: position 33,915,559 of record CM042896.1, read on the forward strand.
GGGAAAACAAATATAAACAGTATTTGCATGAACAAAGTGCCAACTGTTTCATTTCGATGAACCCATAAATAAAAAGAAATCAAACAATTTAAAGATTTTTCAATAGAGATTAGAGCCAGCTACGTTGGTGGGAATTGGGAGAAAGGACCCAGAGATAGAGGCAGAGTGAATGAGAGCTCGTGTTTATTTTGCACAGAAGCAGAGGGGAAGGAAATAGGGAGGGAGGGCAAGAGTTTAGGAAGATAGATATAAGGGTGATCAATGAGATCTAATTCCAGTTTTTCTTTTTTTATTATATAACTTTGATCTAATTGGCGTTTTGGTTTTTGACTTCAGATGAGACTTGAGAAGCACCCAAATCCAAATTTTGTTAGAGCTTTAATTTTTCTCTAATTTCCCCCCTTTTTGCATTATTGCATTTATTCTGGATTTGTCTGTATTGACTGTTAGATTAGCTGTGATAGCATCACCAATAATTTTTTATTTAAATTATATTTTTTTATTTAAAAAATTATTTTATAAAAAAAAGTTATTTTTAAAATTTAAATTAAAAATTAAATTTGAATAGAATAAAATTTCAATTCCTATTCTAATAAAAAGTATTCTCACTTTCTATAGAAATGTTTCTCTAAAAAATATTTTTATCTTTCTTTATAATAAAAATAATTTACTTTTATATAAATATTAATTTGTACATAATAAAGTAAATTAAAGAATAAAAATATAAAAAAAAAATTAATTAAAATTCTATAAAAAAAATTTACCTTTTTTAAATATGCTTTAAAATAATTTTTATTCTATTAAAAATATTTTTTAATGTAAATAATAAATTCATGAGTCAACAAATTATAACTATATATATATATATATATATATATATATATATATATATATATATATATATATATATATATTCATGTCCTGCTATTCCAGTGAGGAGGGAATATCCCCCTGGGTTCTGTGGATATCTGTTGTTATCCTCGTCAATAGTACCTAATAGGAGTTTAAAGCATCACCGTCCTCAAAGCAATTTAAAATGGTGACGTGGCGATTGCTATTTGGATTTACTTAATAATTTGAGGATTGTAAATTTGCTAAGCTTCCAACAAATAAAAAAGGAGATAGAATTTAATTTGAATAAAAAATATCTAATGATTTCATTTTTATTTTTTGTAATAAATTTATATGAATAATATATTTAAAATTAATTAATGTGCATTTAATAATTAATATAATTAATTAATTAAGTTGATATATTAATATAAAATATATAATTATTTTTTATATTAATTAACATTAATTTTATATTAGTTATATTAATAATTATATTCATATTATTTAAATATAATTAATTATATTATCTTAAGTTTATATTTTAATTACCAAGTTAATAATAATAATAACAACAACAATACCAATAATAATAAGAAACTACAAAAATAAATTATAAAGTTAAACTACTTTTATCATTTTATTCACATTTGCCACTTTTATCATATTTATCACTTATCTCATTTTTCTCACATTTTTCGTATTTATTATTTTTATTAAATTTATCATTTTTCTAGTATTTTCACTTTTATTTTTTTCACATTTTTACTATTTTTATTCACATTTATCATTTCTCTCACATTTTTCACTTATTTCATTTTTATCATATTTTTCACTTGTATATTTTTTTATCATATTTTTCACTTAAATCATTTGTACTCTTTTTATTCACATTTGTCTCTAGTTTCAATCCGATAAAAAATCTTCAGACCAGATATATGAGACGTAGACCCAAAAATCCACTACACTAAAGAGTAATCTCGAAAGACCACCCGAGTACTGCATTGTACACTGAATCACTATTACTGAAGTAGACCGTCATTGGCGTACATGAGCGAGTAGTCATGACTCGCACCGCGGTAATGGTGTCCCTATGACTAACTAATTATATTTTGTGTTAGATATAACTATCAGAAAAATAACTAAGTGCATTATTTTATTCCTTTAATTCAATTTTCATTAAATTCATAAATTTTATTATTTTTACATTATTAATCACTTAACATTTTTTTCATCCATAACAATTTTATCACTACCATAATATTTCCATACTTTTCATTATAGTATATCAATAATTCATTATAAAACATTCAATTAAGTCATTAAGCATCACTAAACACACTTTATTCATTATTTTTCATTTCATGCATAATATAATCAATAATTAGAAAAATATTCAATACACATTTTAAAAATTCTCAATAAATTTATACACACTCAATATTATATTTTTTTTTGCATTTCATGACTAAATTTTTATTTAATTAGTAATAAAAATATTAATTTTTCCTTCCTCATATTTCAACCTATAATTAATTTTCATCATTAAAATTTTTTTTATCTTCTAATTATTCATTTCACTAATTTATACATTCATTATTCCATATGTATCATAATATTACAATAAAATGTATTTATTCCTTAATATTCATTTTTCATATAATAAGGTAATATTTTATAATTTCCACTAATTAATTTTTTTAATTGAAATTAACCATTCTAAGTCACTTTTCATAATCCCTTAATCATGTTTTAAGCATTAATTAGCAATTACATGCAAAACACATAAAATTTCTAATTTTCATAATCTTAAATCATGCTTAATTAATGGAGATAGATAGATTTTGAAATCACTAACTTTATTTCTTTTTTTTAGCCTTCCTAGACTTCATTTTCCTTACCTTTTTCCATTGAAGTTCCTTCTCTTCCTTGATTCCCCACCATGACTGAAATTATACAAAAATAAAATCACCATTATTTTTGCTTCTATAATTCAATCTAACTTCATAAATATAATCTACATGTCTTAAACTTTCTATTAAAACCCTTAAATAAATTTAAAGCTCTCAAATTCTCTTACCTCAATTTTATACCCTCACTTGAATCCTTTAATTTCTTCCACCTCTAACCTTTCAATTGAAGATTGGAGAGCTCAACTAGCTAATAAAGGGGTTGAAATAATATTAGGGTGCTTAATTTTGGTGTAAGAATTAGAGAAAAGAATAGAATTTTTGGTAGAGAAAAATGAGAAACTCATTCGGCCAAAGGGGAAGCATGAGAGGAAGAAGAAGGTGTTGAGTTCTCTAAAGAATTCTGATATTTTGAGCATATATAGGTGGCTAGAATGGGCTGGACTTTGGCCCATTAGGCCCATTTGTGAATTTAAAACCCAATTAAGCACTATAAATTATTTTTTTCACTTTCCATACTCAATTTCACCCAAATTTGATTCCATAATTCATAAAATATTTATATATGTCTACAAAAATTTTCAACTCAATTAGAGTCTTTTTTCTGTCTAGCTCACTCAAATCGGACTAATAATTCAATTTTCGGTATTACCGTAAAAAAAAATTTCACTATCAAATAATCCTAAATATTATTTAGAGTTCATTAATGTCTTAAAATAAATTTTTGGATGTATTATTTAGAGTTCATTCATGTTTTGAAATAAATTTTTGGATGTCGTTTGCTATTTTTCATAACCTAGTCAAAGTAGATCAACCAACTATTTATTGAAACCGAGTCCATTTTTTTCTTAGTTTTGACTTTTAATGACTTATTTGATCTCATTTTTACTCTAAAATTTACCTCTGGATTAGTCATAATCTATATTTTTCGATGATAAAAAAAAATATTTTTCACTCACGGGTGTATTTTTTACCCCGGTATACAGATCAATTTCAGAAATTATAGTTTACAACTAACCCGATATTTGAGTCATTACATAAAGAAATGCATCCTTTCTTATGAGTCTTTTAGTAGTTGTAGCTGAAATCACATATGATAGAAAGTCTGTTCTTTCACCCACAATAGTAATTTTCCGATGATCGGAAAGTCTAAGTGTCACTCTCTTCTGTTTACAATTTACTATTGCTTAATGGGCAGATAACCAATACATTTGCAATATCCCATAGCCTTGTGCACTAATGAGACACTTTCTATGGTCTAATTGTGAATCTTTTAACCATTTCCCAACACCTTAACCTTGTTGGGATGTCATCTTTCACAATAAAATAGGAAATAAGCAAGCATACATTAGACTTATAACACACTTCATCCAACAATTGACATATATATATATATATATATATATATATATATATATATATATATATATATATATATATATATATATATTTCATTTATTTAATTTCCACTCCGATCTTAGAATCATCTGTGACACCCTTATAACAATTATTCTATAAGTACGTTACGTGAGTTAATACAATGATAGTCGATATGTGCCAAAAAAAATTTCTTAACTTAATTATAACAATGATCATAATATTATTAGCACTTATTAATCATTTTCATCTTCCAAAAATTTCGGCAGCATAATGGCAATAAAATTAACTACATCACCTGCAATTCAAACAATCCACAACTATTTTTTTGGGCACAACAATACACATATAATACAATATTCTTCATTTAACCACAAGTTAACATTTCATTCTTTACAAATAATAATTCACAAATATTCTTTATTATAATATGTACAACATTTTATTTCTACAACTCCATATCTAAACATATATATACACATATCATTCTTGATACTAAGCTAATATTATTTATTATTCTTTCAGCTCCCAAATTTTGTATGTTTGTTCCTGCATTTCTTGCTACTATCTCCACGCAGTCAAATAATTACATGTTGATCATTAATATGCTCAGTGGTGATTAATAATCTAAAAATTTCCACTTACATATATTTTTTTATGCATTTATACATGTAATAATATTTTTAATACACTATTCAAATTTTTTCTTTAATATATTTATTATTCTTTTTATTAATACTTTATTTTTATTTATTCTTAATTCACTATTTAATATCTTAACTAATTTTAATAATTTTTTTCAATTATTTTTTTCAGTTTACTCCTGAACTTTTAATTTCTTTAAGTTCATTTTCACTTTATTTCTTTAATTAACCATTCATTTATTTCTTCTTTATTTTTTCAATCATTTATTTAATTAGCTACAAATTTCACTTTAATTCCTAAATTTTCATTTATTTTTAATCTTGTCGTTGTTTTATATTTATTTACACTTTTGTCACTAATATTTTTATTTTTCATTTATTTTCTTTTTAACTACATAATTTAACATTTTTCTTCCACTTAAATTTCATTTTTCAATTTTACTATTTTTGTCACATTTATCATTATTATTATTATACCATTTTTATCATTTTTATCACTTTTATCAACTTTCTCACTTATATCAACTTTCTCACATTTTTCACATTTATCATTTTTTCTTCACTTATTTCATTTTTATCATAATTTTGACTTTATTCATTTCTACTGCTTTTATTCACATTTATCATTTTTATCATAATTTTCACATTTATCCTTTTTATCATATTTTTCACATTTATCATTTTTATCATGTGTTTCTACTTTTATTCACTTTTGTCATGTTGATATTTTTTTATCATTTAATTTACATTTGCTACTTTTATAATTTTTTTCACATTTGTCAATTTTATCATATTTATCACTTACCTCATTTTCTCACATTTTTCATATTTATAATATTTATTATATTTATCATTTTTCTCGTATTTTCACTTTTATTTTTTTTTCACATTTTTCTTTTTTATTCACATTTATCATTTCTCTCACATTTTTCACTTATTTCATTTTATCATATTTTTCACTTATATGTTTTTTTATCATATTTTTTACTTAAATCATTTATGCTCATTTTATTCATATTTGTCCCTAGTTTCAATCCAATAGAAAATTTTCAGACCGGGTACATGAAACGTGGACCCAAAAGTCTACTACATTGAAAAGTAATCCCGAAGGACCACCCGAGCATTGCACTGTATATTGAATTACTGAATCACTATTACTGAAGTAGACCGTCAATTTTCATTAAATTCATAAATTTTATTATTTTTACATTATTAATCACTTAACATTTTATTCATCCATAACAATTTTATCACTACCATAATTTTTCCATAGTTTCCATTCTAATATATCAATAATTTATTATGAACATTCAATTAAGTTATTAAGCATCACTAAATACACTTTATTCATTATTTTTCATTTCATGCATAATATCATCAATAATTAAAAAAATATTCAATACATATTTTAAAAATTCTCAATAAATTTATACACACTCAATATCATATTTTCTTGCATTTTATGACTAAAATTTTATTTAATTAGCAATAAAAATATTAATTTTTTCTTCCTCATATTTCATCCTATAATTAATTTTCATCATTAAAAGTTTTCTTTCACCTTCTAATTATTCATTTAACTAATTTATACATTCATTATTCCATATATATATCATAATATTGCAATAAAATGTATTTATTCCTTAATATTCAATTTTCACATAATAAGGTCATATTTTATAATTTTTACTAATTAATTTTTTAATTGAAATTAACTATTCTAATTCACTTTTCATAATCTCTTAATCATGCTTTAAGCATTAATTAGCAATTACATACAAATCACATAAAATTTCTAAATTCCATAACCTTAAATCATGCTTAATTAATGAAAATAGATAGATTTTGAAATCATTAACTTTATTTCTTTTCTTTAGCTTTTCTAGGCTTCGTTTTTCTTACCTTTTTCCTTTGAAGTTCCTTCTCTTCCTTGATTCCCTACCATAGCCGAAATTATACAAAAATAAAATCATCATTATTTTTGCTTCCATAATTCAATCTAACTTCATAAATATAATCTACATACCTCAAACTTCTTATTGGAACCCTTAAATAAATTTAGAGTTCTCAAATTCTCTTACCTCAATTTTATACCCTCACTTGAATCCTTTAATTTCTTCCACTTCTAACCCTTCAATTGAAGATTGGAGAGCTCAACTAGCTAATAGAGAGACTGGAATAATATTAGGGTGCTTAATTTTGGTGTAATAATTAGAGAAAAAAAGAGAATTTTTGGTGGAGAAGAATGAGAAACCCATTTGGCCAAGGGGAAAGTATGAGAGGAATAAGAAGTTGCTATATTTTCTAGTGAATTCTGATATTTTGAGTATATATAGGTGGTTGGAATGGACTGAGCTTTGGTCAAGACAAGAGATTCAACTCCATTAGGCCCATTTGTGAATTTAAAGTTCAATTAAGCACTATAAATTATTTCTCTCACTTTATAACCTTAATTTTATCCAAATTTGATTCCATAATTCATAAAATATTTATATATATCTACACAAAATTTTTTTAACTCAATTGGAGTCTTTTTTCTGTTTAGCTCACTCAAACCGGATTTATAATTTAATTTTCGGTATTACCGTAAAATTTATTTTTCACTATCAAATAATCCTAAATATTATTTAGAGTATATTCATGTCTTAAAATAAATTTTTAGATATCGTTTGTTATTTTTCATAGGTCAGTTAAAGTACAGTCAACCAACTATTTAATGAAACCGAGTCCTATTTTTTTCTTAGTTTTGACTTTTGAAAACTTATTTGATCTCATTTTTACTCCAAATTTTACCTCTAGATTAGTCATAATCTATATTTTCCGATGATCAAATAAAATATTTCTCACCCACATGTGTATTTCTGATCCTGATATGCAGATCAATTTCAGAAATTACAATTTACAACTAATCCGGTATTTGGGTCATTACATAAATATTACGTGTAATATAGTTTCATAAAAAAATGTAGTCAAAGAACACATAGTCATTATTTTACTTTAGAAAAAAAAATAAACTGATAATAAAATATTTAGTTAATAGTTCAAGAAATAAAAAATTAAAAAAGAAATATTTTGCACAATAATAGCATGTTCTAAAGAACACAATTATAAAAATAAAAATATTTTATAATACATTAAAAAAATTAATACAAGTTTGTTCAGTTCATTTAGAATTGGACTGCTTATATAGAAGTTCATTTACAGTTTGCAACTCATTGACTGATCCGATGACCCAAATAATCTTGTTGCCAATTACCAAATAAAAAGGTGCCAAGAGAAATTCATATTGGACAATCCAAAAATCAAGCTTTAGCAAGTACCTCAATTATATATATATATATATATATATATATATATATATATATATATAAGTGGAGAAAATAATAAAAACATATAAAAACTACAAATTTGGCAGATGTACGAAAAAACCATAGATTATGAAGATATGATAAAAAGAAAAAAGAAAAGAAAGGACAGCAGCCGACAAGTTGGGAAAAGAAATTATAAAATAAAAAATAAAAGCAACTTAAAAAAACTCAATAGAAAGAGGAAGCAAACGTATAAAAAAAAACACAAAATTTAAAAAAATAAATGGGTGGAGAAAATAATAGATCTAAAACATCTTACAGCCTATTCACAAATCAACTGGTCAGACAGAAATTAATATTGTACCACCCAAAAAATCTAGCAACAACAAATACCTTAGAATATATATTTTAAAAAAATAAAATGAGTGAATAAAATAATACAAACTTCTAAACACTACAAATTCGGCAGATGCATGAAAAACAGACTATGAAGACATGGCAAAATCAAACAAAAATAAGTTAAAAAATAAAAAAACAAAAATCTTATTTATTCTTCCACTAAAACTACCAATTCTATTTTAACTTGCTATTATAAGTAATTAATGAGTAAAAGTTAATTTGTTACCTATATTGCTATTTTATTTAAAAATATGTAAGAGAAATTCTAACAACACTTTTTTTTCAATATTTTTTAACACTCTCTTTTTTATTGGTATACTCTTTTCTTAGATAAAATTAAATATAATAATTTTTTTTCTATCATAATAATGACTAAAATATTATAATCAAAATTTTTATTTTTTATTCTCTCTCCTATGTATTTTTTCTTATATCTCACATAATTCTTTATTATTTTTTTAACTTTTTTATTAAAATTTAAAAAATATATAGGAAATATTATGAAAAAGTTTTGGATTGATTTTTATAGTAAAAACAAAAACTATTTTAAAATGATTAATAAAATAAAAATAGAATAAATGATAGAGCAAAAAAAATTTTAATAATTAAGAGAATATTAATTTTGTTTTTAAGAAAATAAAAAACTACAAAAAATATAATGTAAAATATAATCAATTTTCTCTTTGTTTTAGATTTTTTATTGCTCAAATTATTTATTTTTAAATTTTAATAAAAAATATAAAAATATAAAAAGTTGTGTGAGATATGAGAAAATAGATAATAGATAATAATAAATAAAATAATTAAAATTTAATATTTTAGTCATTATTATGAGAGAGAAAATAAAATAATTATATTTAATCTTATATAAAAAAAATAGATTTTTTTTATTGAAAATAGTGGACTAATAGAAAAAAGAATGTTAAAAAGAGAGAGTTAAAAAATAGTGGAGAGTGTTGCTAGCATTTTTCAACATGTAATTATTAACTAATTGAAGTGAATTTATAACAAATAGAATTGAATCTCATACTTTATGATTTAACTTTATGTTTAGAATTTAATCTATAATTATATAGTTTTTATTTAAATAAGTGACTTATTATTTTTTTGCTTACAAATTAATCATAATAAATATTATTTTATTCCTTTTGACTTATAAATTAATTCATTATATAAATTTTATTTTTAAACACAAAAATTCATATTTCACAAGATAATAGTAATAAATATTATTTCCTTTGTTTGAGTTTATAAATTAATTCATCAAGTTAATAAATACATTATTGTTTTTATTTAATCTTTAAAAAATTAATCATTAAAAATCTGGATCTCTATATTTTTTATTTTCATTTTTCTTTTTAATTTTATTTCCATCTATTATGGAATGACATATATACATTTTTTTAAAATGTTATTTCATTCATATGCAAAGAGTTAGAAAACTTTTCCATTCATCAATATAATTTCTTTTACTAGATATATGATTTAAATATCAAGAATTCCAATTTCTGATATATATGACATATAAAAAATTATAAATTTGTTCATTTAATGATCAATAACTTGCTTTTGTAAAAAATTATTGTATTTAAAAATAGAATTTTTTTATAAAAAAATGTATGAGGTGCCTTTTTATCTTTATTTTAAATTTAATAAATTTATAATAAAATATAATTTTATTTTACATACTCAACTGATATATTTTTTTAAACTGATATATTATAATCTTAGTATAATAGTATATATATAGTGTCACATTAAACTAATTATATGAAATTCTACAATTTATTCTTTTATTGATAGAGAAAACAATTTCATATGATATAATGTTTATACTTATCACTATTAATTTAATAAACAATAGAATTAATTAATTTTAATTTAATTTAATTTAATTTTTTTAAAATCAAAGTAGAAAATAAATTTTAAAAAACTAAATTATACTATATAATTATTTCTTAAAAAATTGATAGAAATAAAATTATTTTAAAAAATATATATTTAAAATTTTTTTATCATAATTTAAAATTCAAATATAAATAATTAAATTCAAATATATATATATATATATATATATATATATATATATATATATATATATATATATATAACTTTAGTCAAAATCATCTTTAGAAAAATATTATACTAATAAATACTAAATTGATAACCTATTTTAAAATTTTTTATTTATATTTTTATTTGTAAATAGTTAGTTAATGATATGAAATAAAATGATTATAATTATGAAATCAAATGAAAGATAACTTGTTAAACAAGTTACAGATTAAACTGTTAAAATTTATTTATAATTTTAGTAGATAACTAATAATTTCATTCAACGATTAAGATTAAAAGTAAATAATCTAATAGTTTTAAAGTATAAGATTTATCTATAAACCAGGTGTACCCTAGAATACCTTATTTATTAATTAGTCAATTAAAGAGTTTGACCTAGAGATGTAGAAAATATTAGATATAGTAGAATTTGCAAAATATTTAGTATTGTCTTCCGATTAAGAATCTTTTGAAATAATAATAATAATAATAGTTGCATTCAGAAAATTTTCATTATTGACGAATTGAGATCGTTATAAATTGTAAAATAGAACATCTATTATGTCAAATGTTAAAAAAATATGAATTTGAATAATTTTTATATTTAGTTTTATAAATTAAATAGATGTAAAAATAATATGAAGATTTAAGAAATTTAAAAAATAATAACAATATTTAAAATTACTAAAGCAATTTATTCATGTTTTTTTTGTCGGTGTGCATATTGACCCTTATTTAATTCGATAATTTCCAAATTATTTTGAATTTCTTTCATGTTATTTATATTTTTTTTCTAAAGGTTTAAGAATAGAAAAAAAAAACAAAAAAAACTTGTAATGTAAATCCTTGATTGAGAAGATGGTGGATTTGGCCCAATATAAGTTGTAATAATATTGAAGATTGCCTTGATTAGACAGAGCAAAGCATAAATACCATCAAATTCCTATATATATACCCCCTACTCTGCAGTACATGGTGTGATGGTGAAAGTGACGCACTGCCCAATGAGCCAAAAAAATAGAACGCCCATGTTTGGAGGTGTAGAATGGACGGCGTCGTTTTGATTGATGGCTACAGTAGAAAGTGACATCGTATGAAGCAGGGTCATAATGAAAAAGTGCACCGTTAAAAGGAGGGTTATAATGGGAAAGTCACTGTTAAAAGAACAGTAACATCTAACCCCTTATGTTTCATAATTATTTTTTTAATGCAATTTATTAATTTTAATATTAATTAATTTTATAAAATAAAATTCAATTTATTTAACCATAAATAAATAAATAAAATATTTTTTTTAAATATAAATGTGAATAAAATATATTAAAATGTTAAATAAAATTTCACAAATTAAAATGAATATTAATTATACTAATATAATGTATTTTATTATATTTAAAAGTGTAATTCAAATTTTTCTGTTTTGAATTAATAACCAAAAACATATTGGGTAAGTGAAATTATTTACAACTAAATCAAGAACAGAACCTTTAGGAGGCACAATATATATTGTGACAGTTAATGATTAATTTTATCCATAAATTTTTTGTATAAATCCAATTGAAATGAGTAATCTGTTATGCAAATTATGCTTGGAGTTAGAAAGCCAAAAGTCGTTGAACCATCATTTTCATGGAGATAAGATCACAAATAATCATTAGGAAGGAAAAACATGATATTTTCTTTCATAATAAAAGTTTTCGTTATTTTTTTTATTAATCCAGTTTTTCCACTCACTATCTCAACTTGCAAGTGGTCCAATTCAAGATTATTATTATTATTTTTTTAATCAGAGTAGTTAGTACAAGAAGTGGATATTATTATTATTATTCAGGGAATAGAAAGAGGGATTAAAACCTAATTATTAAATTATTATTATTATTATTATTATTATTATTATTATTATTATTATTATTGTGTGTTCTTCATTGCATTCATGAAATCAAAAAACAGTGCATATATGACTCGAACTAAATTTGAGCCAAATAAAAAAAAAAGAAAAGAAAAAAGACCAATTAGAGGGCATATAGTTTGATAAGAAAGTTGAATACATTATTCCCATTTCATTATCTATTGACAAACACGCCTTGGAATGAGAATTGGTGGCCGAAAGTGTGGTAATAATTGTCCTATGATGGAGACTCCGGTGTACGGTTAAGTCATACTTGAATGTCATGAGTATTTGATTGTACATGATAAGACTAATGGTAATACATTCCCTATTACCAATTAATTTTAGGTGAAATGGTATCTGAGATCCACAATTGATATTAAAGTTAAGTCTAATATTCAAGTCTAACAAGTGCTAGTAAAGATAGAATTATTGTCAACAAAGGGTTTCATAACTTCAAGTATTTCTTTGATGGAGTAAACTCCTCAAATTGGAAATTCAAAATGGAAACTTATTTTGATAGTGAGAAACTAGATGTTTGAGATACCGTTCAAAAGAAATTAACACCTCCAATATAATATCTAGTGATTTAGGCTCCGATTGTACGTGACTGTAGTGAGGTGCGCTAGTTCAATCGGAGTCTAAATTTAAATCCATAAAAAATGACTAATAATAAGAAAAAATAATTAAGGGTATTATTAATTGGGAATTAAAAAAATTAGTTCTAGAACTGGAAAAAAAATAAAATTACCCTACGAACAATCGGTATTATGGTAATTTTTTGGGGAAAAGTGTGAAGATGAGAAAATTTTAGCAAATAAGGAATTTTTCAAAGTTTAAAAATTAATTAAGATTAATTATGTTAATGAACAAATGAAAATTAAGATTAATTTTAATTAGTGAGACTCATTCCTTAATTTGAGTCTAAAAGTCAAAAAGATGACCAATTTCTACATTCTTTCACCTAAAAACTCATTTTTTTCTTCTTTCTCTTCTCTTTGGCCATCCACCATAGCCCTCCAAAAGCCACCATTTTTGTTTCAATTCAAGCTTAAAAAAGAGAAAAAAAAGAGAGAAAAATTCAGAATTAAATAGTTCATGCCATAAAGGGAGCTAAGGAGTAAGAAGGAAGGAAGAAACAAGAAATGAAAAGGGAGGAACCTTGTGACAAATTCGGTCCAACTTGGAGAACTATTAAGGTGAGTTTATTCTTCTTAAATTCAACATTTTTCCTTTCATTTGAGACCAATAAGGATGATAAATATGATTAGGATTGGTAGATTGAGGTTATGTGGCAAGATTAAAACTAAAAATTTAAAGTTGTAACTAGTTGAAGAAAAGTGTAGTTAAACTTTTAATTAATGATAATTGATGTTATTTAATTGTTTTATGACTTAAAAACTAGAGAAAGGTAACTATAATGGAAGAATGAGGGGCTGCCTTGGTTAAGTTAATTTGGAAAAAATTGAAATTAATCTAGGAGCAATACAATTGGTGATAAAATGAAGTGTGATTAGAGTGTTGATTTGAAAAAAATAAATTAGGACTTATGATAAGGTTTTTAGGCAACCATAACATATTAAGAAGGAAGTTTAACCTTAGTACATTTTGGCTAAATTAAAGTATAAAACATATTAGGAGCATTAGAATTTTATGTAGGCATGAAAAGCTTTGAAAATGGATGATAAAAATGAGATATGGTATGGTTGTGTAGAAAAACCAAGTGAACAAATGAGAGGCCCTCAAGAGGGTGATAAAGGCAAGGAGAAAGCAAATTAGTAAGGGGAGTAAATTAAGAAAAAAGGGAATCTTCAAGGTTGATTAGGTATGTGCTTCATTGATAAAATTTTTATATGTTGTTCACATGTGTGTAATTATGTATTAAGGTTTGATATGAATGTGGTTTGACATGGAATGTGATTAGTTATTGCTTTTGATATTTTTATGCGGTAATGAGACTAAATAGTGTGAAATTATTAAGATATGTGAATGTAATTGTGATATGGAAACTTTGACATAAAAATGAATGCATATGATGAATATAATTAATAGTTAAGGTTGTGCTAGCTAATAACCCCGTTGTAGAAATTTTGGAACAATCTTGACTATTTTGATCATAGCTAATTCTTTGGTAATGATATTGAGATGAAATTAGTTGGAAATAAAATTAGTTGGAAATAAAATTAGACTCATAATGATAAAACTTGCATTTAGAACCTAAGTTCAAATTCTAGCTCCAAATGGACTAAACACTGGATACAAAATCCCGGACTTGTAGGTATTTTGAAAATACTGGGTAAGACTAATGGAACGCCCTTTAGTAAAAGGACCATAACTTTTGATAGAAAATTTTGATTAGAGTGATTTTTAATGCATATGAATTCCGAGACATTAAAATACAAAATATTAGAAGACTATAACTTCAAATTCGAATTATAAATGAGCTAAAAATAAAGCCCAAAATTAGTGCCGAAATCTGCCATTGACAAAAATGTGATTTATTGGATCTTTGCATGTAGTATCATGAATGTATATAGTAATTAATGTTAATTTTTGATTTAAATTGTGATTATAAATATTTAATAAATTATCTATATGAGATTCTAATGCAATAACATTGGGAATAAATACCATAAATAAATAAATATATATGTGAAAATTTGATACAATTATTATTTTTGAAAATATTGTGAATAAATACAAAAATAGTTAAACCCTAAGACACCTAATCTAGAACTAGAATAGAGAATAATTTGACATGCCAATCAGGGAAGTTAAGGCACTCGGTGCCAAATATAAAAGCCGGCAATGGTAAATTTATAAATGCGCATAACCTAAAATTATTAAGCCGGTAATGACAATATTACAAAAACCGGTAATGTCACCATTATAAAAATGTTTGGCACAATATTATGAAAGCCGGTAATAACAACCCCGTTATTCCTATTAGTTAGTTCGGTTATAGGTGTTATGGGCACAAGGAAAATGAAAAATACAATAATATAAAAATATGTCACTTTGATAATTTTTGTGTAAAATTAAAATTGTCAAATATTAAATGTTTGATGACATTTATATATTTTTAGATAATTCTTTATTTTATGCCTTATTTATGAAATTACTAATTGACATGTAAGAAAATATATGTATATAAGATTTTTATTCTTGAAGCACCATTAAACTAGTAACTTAGCGCCAATGATTTTCTCTTGTGTAGGTTCTAAAAAGTAGCCATAGCTAGTAAAATAGTCAGAAGAATAAGGATATTCAGACGAAAAGCAGCTAAAAGCATTGGGCATATTTTTGGTATTTTATCAAAAACTTGTAAATTGATTTATAGTTGTATTTCATCTAGTATGTATTAGAGATGTGTACCTTTAATGTAATGGATATAGTTTGAATGTAAATTAATATATTTTATAAATAAATAAAATTTTGAATATTGGTGGTGGTAATAAATTTATTTTAGTGCTTGTAATATTTTTGCAAAAAAAAAAGAAATTTATACTTCATTTAGCTAATCTTATAAAACAGTTAGTCAGACAATACTCACTTACCTTGCTGAACTAAAGTGGGGTAAGAGTGTGTTACAATTTTTGGTATCAGAGCTATAGGTTTAGACGGTTCTTACTTACTAAATATAGGAAGATAAGTGCATGTTTTAAGCATCTGCATTGTTTTAAGCTGTTATATTCTGATAAGGAACTCTTCTTTTGACAAATATAGGTTTTAATGGATTCTGAATCTAGACAAAGTTATGAAGAACAAGAGGGTGATAATATAGCTTAACTCAGCTGCTCATAAATAGTCAGCATCAATTAGAGCCTCAGAGCCTAGTGTTATAGCTCCATAGCATGCTAAAGAACAGTTTGATCCGGGTTAGGTACCCCTTATGCAACAGATGACTACTTTGTTACAACATATAGCACAAGTTGTGCCACCACTAGCTCCACTAGCTCCCCCACCTCAACCAAAACCCGAGATTGATAAACTAAGAAAATATAGGGCTACAGATTTTACAGGTAAGACAAAGGATGACCCAACATCAGTAGAATTCAATGACAGTAGAGGGGTATGACAGTAGCTGAGTATGAGATGGAGTTCACCAGGCTGAGCATGTATGCAATGGGGATTATTGGAGATGAAGCCGATAAATGTCACAGATTTGAAGATGGTCTTGATGACGATATTGGATATTTAGTGGCTTCTCACTAGCATACAAATTTTGCTACACTAGTGTCTTTTGCCATTAGTGTTGAAAGAAGGAAAAAGCTAAAAACAGAAGAGCTCTCTAAGAAATCAATAGCTAGTGTGGCCCAGACATCTGGTAGGAAAGGGCAGATAGTTCCCAGACCATTTCAGTCACGGGCTGCTGGGCATACATATTCTGGTAGGCGGGGTCAGCATTTTAGACCCACAGTATCATTTACTAGTTCACCAGCAGCATTGTCCAAAAGGCTAGCTCCTGCTATGTGTCAGCATTATAGTAGATCTTATACAAGAGAGTGTTGGTGGTTGACTGGGGTATGCTTGAGATGTGAAGCTATTGACCATATGAAGAGAGATTGTTCCAGACTTAGTACAGGCAGTATGACACTAGCACAAACTGTGGCACCAATACAGAGCCGTGGTAAAAGTTAAGGCCAGTTTAGAGGTGATCGTATCGAAAAGAGTTAGAGGGTATCTGAGACAGTTGACCGACTCAGAGTTAGTAGAGCTCCAACTCGGGCATATGTGATGAGAGCTCGTGAGGACCAGGATGCACTGGACGTCATAGTTGGTAAACTTTCTTTATTTGACTTTGATTTACATGCATTGATAGATCCTGGTTCCACACATTCATACATAATCACAATTGCACTTAAATAAGGGAACATGATACCTGAGACCTTAGAATATGAGATAGTTATGACCAATCCATTGGGACATAGTGTGAAAGTGAATAAGATCTATAGAAACAGTTCAATAATAATTCAGGATAGAGAATTTCCAGTAGACTTAATAGAATTACTTTTTCATGAATTCGATACTATTCTGGGCATGGATTGGTTTACCAAGCATGAAGCTATAGTCGACTATTGATCTAGAAAAATTGTACTTAAAATTCCCGAGCAGAATGACATTATCATTCAGGGTGAAGGTTAAACATGTTTGACCAGTGTTATTTCTGCATTAAAAGCTTAGAAATATATTAGGAAGGGATGTGAGACATATTTGGCCCATGTGATAGATACCAGGAAGGGGAGCCCAGAACTCAAGGACATCCCTACAGTGTCTGAGTTCCCAGATGTGTTTCCTGAAGACTTACCGGGGTTACCCCATATAGGGAGATAGAGTTTACTATTGATGTGATTCCTGGTATAACTCTGATATCAATTACTCCTTATAGAATGACACCTGCAGAATTGAGAAAGTTAAAGGTTTAATTATATGAATTACTAGACAAGGGGTTCATAAGACCTAGTGTGTCACCATGGGGTGCTCCGGTATTTTTTGTGAAAAAGAAGGATGACACCCTTTAATTATGTATTGGTTACCGAAAATTGAACAAGGTGACAATTAAAACTAAATACCCACTACCTAGAATTGATGATTTGTTTGATCAATTGAAGGGATCAGGAGTATTCTCTAAGATTGATCTCAGATCCAGGTATCATTACCTGAAAATCAAAGAATCAGATGTATCCAAAATAGCCTTCAAGACTCGATATGGCCACTATGAGTTCCTGGTTATGCCTTTTGGCTTAACGAATGCACTAGCTGCCTTTATAGATATGATGAACATGATTCTTAGGCCTTACCTTGATCCATTTGTGGTAGTTTTTATAGATGATATCCTGGTGTATTTAAGAGACAAAGAAGAACATGAAAGACATCTCATAATAGTACTTCAGACTCTGAAAGAAAATCAATTGTATGCAAAGCTGTCAAAATGTGAGTTTTGGTTAGAAGAAGTAGGATTCTTAGGACATATTGTGTTAGTTGAAGGAATCCATGTGGATCCTAGCAAAATAGAGTGATTCTAAGTTGGAAGCCGCCCTGTAATATGATAGAAGTCCAAAATTTCCTTGGATTACTAGTTACTACAGAAGGTTTTTGAAGGGATATTCAAGCATAGCCACACCAATCACCAAGTTGCTTAAAAAAGAAACTAAATTTGAGTGGACAGATCAGTGTCAGGCAATCTTTGAAAAACTAAAAGTCATGATAATCAAAGTACCTATTTTGACCCAACCTACTCCAGGGAAAGATTTTGTGATATACAGTGATGCCTGTCATAATGGGTTAGGCTGTGTATTAATGCAAGAGGGTAAAGCAGTTGCTTATGCATCTAGGCAATTGAAGCCTCATGAGCTAAATTACCCTACTCACGATTTGAAGTTGGCAGCAATAGTATTTGCTTTAAAAATATGGTGACATTATTTGTATGGCGAGTGGTGCTACATATATATAGATCATAAGAGCCCCAAATATTTGCCCACCTAAAAGGAGTTAAACTTAAGGCAAAGACGCTGGTTGGAATTAATTAAGGATTATAATTGTATTATTTAGTATCATTCAGGCAAAACGTGATGCCTTAAGTGGAAAAACATTGGCAGAGTTATAAGTTCAACCTACTTTAAGGCAACAAGTGAGAGAAACTCAGAGGCAAGATAAAAAAATTAATGATAATTGCTGAGGCAGTTAAAAAGGGGGAGAGACCTAAATTCAAGGTTGAAGATGATGGAAGTATAAGTTATAAGGGAATATTGTGCGTGCCAAATGACAGTGGATTAAAGCAAATAATTCTAAAAGAGGTGCATAATACAACTTATTCCATGCATCCAGGAAGCAATAAAATGTATCAAGACCTGAAGACTCATTATTGGTGGCTAGGAATGAAGAAGGCTATCATAGAATACTGTAACACCACATCTTATACATTTGAGTATAATTTATCCCTGTATCAAGTAATCATACATAACATACTGGAAAGGTAAAATACTCTGTTAACAATAGTAGTAAATTTTTTTTTCATATCCTGTAATATAATTCAATGACTTTGCAAGTCTCATATCCTATAATTTCATTCAATGACTTGCAAGTCTCATATCCTGTAATATTATCCACTGACTTTGCAAAGTTAACACTGAAGTTTTCACCACAATATAATATATCACATATATCAAAACATAAACTTTACACATAAGTATTTTCGAGTTGATTTTATTTATACATTTTTAGACTCATTCCAAAATGACTATACATATTCAAGCACGTAAATACAAAACACATATGACATATTTTCATGCTTGTGTGGAATGCAAGAGAGAGAGAGTGATGAGGCTCGGCCAATGACCTGTGCTCCATGTCTTCTATACACTACTCAAAATGAGCTATCACTTTTCTTTACCTGAAAAATGATGCAAATTGATGAGTTGCGGCTCAGTGAGAATAATCATCCAATGAGCTCTAAAGTACCAAACAACTCATAGTAATAAATCACAAATCCAATATATACCATATATTCCATTCCATTCATCAGTATCATATATGTGTCGATAAAGTTGAAACATATAATCATTACTCTTTATGTATGCAAATGCTTTGCTTATTTCATTTTGTTGTAACCAAGTTAAACAGACATTGCCCCGGGTTTCCATGTGAACATTTGCCATATGAACATTTGCATTTGCATTTGCTAGCTAGCTTGATCATTTGTTTCATTTGCACACTTGTTGGGCCATAGGCCTCTTCTTTTACTTTACAATATCCATTAATTAGTCACAACGCCTTTTTAGTCCATATGAATATGCACTTGTACTTAAGCATTCATCAACCATTGTATCTTATCACATATAACATACATATACCGCATATATGCCTCATGTGGCACACATATACCTTGTATATACTATACATATACCATGTATATATATCACATATGTCAAACATATACCTCAAATATACCACAAGTATACCATTTATATGCACCACAATGTCACAAATCATCCATCATCATATTATCAAGGACCAATCATGACAATCATATGAATCACATAGCAAGCAACATTCATTTGCACTAAAGAATTCAATTGATAATTAGACTCACCGTTCTCATTTGATTCCGACCCCTAACTTATTGTCTATCCACTCCTTGTAGGTCTCTAATATGTTGCGAGACTAATATGAAAATATAATCGATTAACTCATGATTAGGAAGACTTAATGTGGCTTAAACAAATTAATATGCATTGTTCATGTCAATAGTTAAGATTTTTCCTATGAGGCAGTGTGACCTTATGGGATTGTTTAGTCTATAAATTTTTCTATAATTGACCAATTACTCTGATTCTTGTTCCTAATTAAAACTAACATATATAGAACATCTTAAAATTTTAGACCAATTGGATCATTGTACAATATGTTATAGAATTTCTAAGTGTGTTCTATTTTCTGCCTTTAGGCAGTTTCAGGGTACTCATTTGGGTTCATCATAACTTATACTCTATAAGTTTTATTTTAATGAAACTTTACAGACACTTATATAGATTTATATGGAACATTTTTCATATTTACAACATTTATCAATTATGTCTCTAAGGTCTTAAAATTATAACAAAACATTTACTGGTCCAGAATAGAATTGGCTTCCGGACCAGTATGAATTCCAAAGGCCATAACTTAGTCTATACATAACCAAATAAGCTGAAATTAGTACCTCAATTTACCTAAGACATATAACTATAACTTGTAGGTTTTGATCATATATAGAATCTAGCTCTAACGAGCTCAAATTAGCCAAACACATTGCTGGATCTGCCCAGGGCACTCAGTAGGCAGTTCAAACCATTGAATAGTCATGGTTCCATTCACCATAACTCAAATTATACAAGACCTATGAATCTAAAATTTTTCATACAGATACCAAACATATATATCTACAACTTTTATATTTTGAGATACTTCCAATAATGGCTTTAACATATTCGAAATTAAATCACACAATAGTTAACTTGGTTAGGGTTCACACCCTGATCAGTTTCAGTAGAGAGAGGATTTCTCTTCCTATACACCGAATCATGTAAAAAAGTTTACATATAAATATATATAAGACATAAAGGAACAACCTTTGTGTTTTAAACTTTTCCATAATCAATTTCTATATGCATCAAAATCGGATTGCAAATCAGTACCTATTAATGAACCTAAGCAACTCAAATCAACCCTATAACAATAAGAATTGATTACTTACCAAGAACGACCTTGCAAGGGATAAATTAGCTTCAAAAAATAAGTGAAACAAGGAATAATTGAATTCTGAGATGGAGGAAAATGAAGAAGAATTCGGGCTGGAGAAGAAGGCAAAAATGGGGAAGAAAGATGAACATAAAGCCAACTTGTTTTTTGTCCTTTTCTCTTTTTCTCTTCCCATTTCTCTTCTCATTTCTCTTTTCTCTTCTCTTCTATTTCTCTTTTGTGTCATTTTCATTTTATTTTTTCTATATTATTATTATTATTATTATTATTATTATTATTATTATTATTATTATTATTATTATTATTATTATTATTATTATTATTATTTACATATATTTATAATTCCACTAATTCACACAATAATACAGCTTAATCATTTGACCCGATTTAACTAAATTAACAATGTAAATGTTTACTAATCTTAATCTAATCATTTTTATTACTTTAATTTAGTCACCTTATTCAATTTATTTCTAATGCATTGTTATCATCATTTAGGTTATAAGGATACACGTGTGACTCGATATAATTGCCAAATACTAGGATACGTAGCTAGTGCGTGCCATGAACTTGTTTGTAAGAAAATATGTGTGAAATGCACGTGTTCAATTGAATTGTATGCAAGAAGCTTATGTTCAATGAAATGCATGTGGGGAAGGTCGAGGATGTTACAAATACACTACAAGATGCTTGACATGTCAACAAGTGAAAATAGAGCTCCAAGTACCATCTGGATTGTTGCAATCTATTGCTATCCCAGAATGGAAGTGAGAAAGGATTACAATGGATTTTGTATCTGGTTTGCCTTTAACACAAAAGAAGCATGATGCAGTATCAGTGATTATTGATAGTCTTACCAAATTAGCTCACTTTATGCCAGTTCAGATGGATTATTCATTGAGCGAGTTAGCATAAATATATGTTAATGAGATAATTAAATTGCATGAGGTGCCAATATCTATTATTTCTGATCGAGACCCACGATTCACATCAAAATTTTGGAAAAGTCTACAACAAGCATTGGGGACTCGACTTACTTTTAGTACAATATTTCACCTACAAACAAATAGGCAATCTGAACAAGTTATTCAATTGTTGGAAAACATGGTTAGAAGCTGTGTAATTGACTTTGAGGGGAGTTGGGATAGGTATTTACCATTGATGGAATTTTCATATAACAATAGCTATTAAGCTAGTCTCAACATGGCTCCATATGAAGTTTTGTACGGAAGAAGATATAGGACACCATTATGCTGGACAGAACTTGGTGAAAAGAAATTAATGGGCCCAAAATTGGTGAGCAGACAGAGGAGAAGGTGAAATTAATCCAAGATCGATTAAAAGCTGTAACAGATCGACAAAAATCTTACGCGGATTTAAATAGGAAGGATATTGAATATGTGGTCAGAGACAAGGTATTTTTAAAAGTCTCACCTTGGAAGAAAGTACTTCATTTTGGTAAAAAGAGGAAACTAAGTCCTAAGTTTATTGGACCATATGAAATATTTGAACATATGGGTCCAGTGGCTTACCAGTTGTCTTTACCACCAGAATTGGATAAGATTCATAATGTGTTTCATGTCTCAATGTTAAGAAGATACAGATCGGATCCAACACATGTAATACATGTAGAATCAATAGAGGTATAACCAGACTTGACCTATGCAGAAAAGTCGGTGAAAATATTAGCTCGAGAATTCAAGAAACTAAGGAACAAGAAGGTACCATTGGCAAATGTCTTATGGCGCAATCATGCAGTAGAAGAAGCCATCTAGGAGAGTGAAGATATGATGGGAACTCAGTATCTTCAGCTATTCGGCTCCAGCTAATCAGGTAAATTTGAGAACAAAACTTTTTTAAGGGGGAGAGAATTGTAACATCCAGTGATTTAGGCTTCGATTACGCGTGGCCGTAGTGGGGTGCGCTGGTTCAATCAGAGTCTAAATTTGAATCCATAAAAAATGACTAATAATAAGAGAAAATAATTAAGGGTATTATTATTTGGAAACTAAAAAGATTAGTGCTAGAACTGGAAAAAAATAAAATTATCCTACAGACAAAATCGGTATTATGGCCATTATTGGGGGAAAAATGTGAGGATGAGGAAAATTATGGCAAATAAGGAATTTCTCAAAGTTTAAAAGTTAATTAAGATTAATTATGTAATGAACAAATAAAAATTAGGATTAATTTTAATTAGTGGGACTCACTCCTTAATTTGAGTATAAAAGTAAAAAAGATAACCAATTTTTACATTCTTCTACCTAAAAATCTAACTCATCTTCTTCTTTTTTCTCTTCTCTTTGGCCATCCACCATAGCCCTCCAAAATCCACCATTTTTGCTTCAATTTAAGCTTGAAAAAGAGAAAACAAATAATTTTGAGAGAAAAAAAATTCAGAATTAAAGAGTTTTTGCCATAGAGGGAGCTAAGGAGCAAGAAGGAAGGAAGAAAGAAGAAAAGAAAAGGAAGGAAGCTTGGAACAAATTTGGTCCAACTTGGAAAACCATTAAGGTGAGTTTATTCTTCTTAAATTCAACATTTTTCCTTTCATTTGAGACTCATAAGGATGATAGATATGATTAGGATTGGTAGATTGAGGTTATGTGGCAAGATTGGAACTAAAAATTTAAAGTTATAACTAGTTGAAAAAAAGTGTAGTTAAACTTTTAATTAATGATAATTGATGCTATTTAATTGTTTTGTGACTTAAAAACTAGAGAAAGGTAAGTCTAATGGAGGAATGAGGGGCTGCATTGGTGAAGTTAGTTTGGGGTAAATTAAAATTAACCTAGGAGCAATACAATTGGTGATAAATGAAATGTGATTAGAGTGTTGATTTGAAGAAAATAAATTGGGACCTATGATAAGATTTTTAGAAAGTCATTATATATCAAGAAGGAAGTATAACCTTAGTACATTTTGGCTAAATTACAGTATAAAATATATTAGGAGCACTAGAATATTATGTAGGCATGAAAAGCTTTGAAAATAGATTATAGAAATGAGATATGGTTTAGTTGTGCAGGATAACCAAGTGAACAAATGAGAGATCCTCAAGTGGATGACAAAGGAAAGTAGAAAGAAAATTAGTAAGAGGAGGAAAAGAAGGAAAAAGGGAAGCTCCAAGGCTGATTAGGTATGTGCTTCATTGATAAAAATTTTCTATGTTGTTCACATGTGTGAAATTATGTATTAAGGTTTGATATGAATGTGGTTTGATATGGAATGTGATTAGTTGTTTCTTTTTATATTTTATATGGTAATGAGACAAAATGGTGTGAAATCATTAAGAATCTAGAAACTTTGGCAAAAAAATGAATGCATATGACGGATGTAATTAATAGTTAAGGTTGTGCTAGCTAATAATCCTGCTGTAGAAATTTTGGAACAGTATTGACTATTTTGATCATAACTGATTCTCTGGTAATGATATTAAGATGAAATCAGTTGAAAATGAAATTGGACTCATAATTCTAAAATTTTCATTCAGAACCTAAGTTCAAATTCTAGTTGCAAATGGGCTAAAAATTGGACATAAAATTCCGGACCTGTAGGTACCCATAAAATATTGGGTAAGACTAATGGAACTCCCTTCAGTAAAATGACTATAACTTTTGATAGAAAACTTGGATTTGAGTTATTTTGGAAGAATATGAAATCTGAGACATTAAGCTAGAAAATATTAGAAGATCATAACTTCAAATTCGAATTATAAATTGTCTAGAAATGAGTTCCAAAATCAGGGTGAAAATCTGCTATAGACAAAAATATGATTTATTGGGCCTTTGCATGTAGTATCATGAATGTATATAATAATTAATGTGAATTTTTGATTTAAATTGTGATTATAAATTTTTAATAAATTTTTTGTGTAAGATTCTAATGCATTAACATTGGGAACAAATAACAAAAATAAATAAACATATATGTGAAAATTTGATACAATTATTATTTTTGAAAATATTGTGAATAAATATAAAAATAGTTAAGCCCTAAGACACCTAATCTAGAACTAGAACAGAGAATAGTTTGGCATGCCAATCAGGGGAGTTAAGGCACTTGGTGCCAAATATAAAAGTCGGTAATGATAAATTTATAAATGCAAACGATGCAAAATTATTCAGTCGATAATGACAATATTACAAAAGCCGGTAATGACACAATTATAAAAGTGTTCGGTGCAATATTATAAAAGCCGGTAATGACAACCCCGTTATTTCTATTAGTTAGTTTGATTATAGGTGTTTTGGGCACAATAAAAATGAAAAATACAATAATATAAAAGTAATTTTGATATTTTTTATGTGAAATTAAAATTGTTAAATATTAAATGTTTGATGACATGTATATGTTTCCAGATAATTCTGTATTTTATACCATATTTATGAAATTACTAATTGACATGCAAGAAAATATATGTATGTAAGATTTTTATCCTTGAAGCACCACTAAGCTCATAGTTTAGCTCTGGTGGTTTCCTCTCACCCAGGTT
Organism: Triadica sebifera; assembly: GCA_023653625.1. Lineage (NCBI taxonomy): Eukaryota > Viridiplantae > Streptophyta > Magnoliopsida > Malpighiales > Euphorbiaceae > Triadica > Triadica sebifera. Next base: position 33,941,706 of record CM042896.1, read on the forward strand.
TTAAAAAGTAGTTGTAGATAGTAAAGTTGTCAGAAGAAGAAGGGTACCTAGATGAAAAACAGCTAAAAGCTTTGAACATATTTTTGGTATCTTATCAAAAACTTGTAAATTAATTTATAGTTGTATTTCATCTAGTGTGTATTAAAGATGTATATCTTTAATGTAATGGACATAATTTGAATATAAATTAATATATTTTACAAATAAATAAAATTTTGAATATCGGTGGTAGTAATAAATTTATTTTAGTGTTTGTAATATTTTTGCAAAAAAACATTATGCTTTATTTAGTAATTTTATAAAACAGTTAGTTGGGTAATACTCACTTACCTTGATGACCTAAAGTTGGGTAAGGGGGGTGTTGTTAGAGGAGTGTTCTAAAGACAATCACCTTTAGCACTTATTGTACAAATTTATTTTATTAATAAAAGAGTTTTTCATTAATTTGATGTTCATTTGATATATGAATTGATAGTGATCTTAAATTAATTAATAAAGTCCTTGATACATAACATAGCATGAAGAAAATCATGATGAGATCATGATATTGAGATTCTTATCATCTGTAATTATGTTAGTGTCAAAATTATCCCTAGCCATAGGATTAATGAGACGAACATTGTTAATTCGGATAGACTAGCACATGTTATACTCCTTGATTGGATCGAGTAGTAGATCTCATAATTTGTAAACATGAGATGTTTAGAGTTAACATGTGGATGCTTGCTAAGTGTAGCTAAGTACATTGGATGACCAGCTATGAGACAATAATATCGATAATATGTTCAAATGTCAATGATAATCTCATCATAACAATGGTACAAATATCTTTAGACTTGAGGTACTCAAGGATATCTTGGATACTGATTCCGTATTTTGATACTATTCCTTGTTACCTCAGGGAGGTTGCTCATAGAGTGGTGATTGGATACAACTTGAGGTATTCAAAGGTAATTGGGTAACCAACAAAGGATTCACCACTCCTGATAGAAGAAGTGTATACCCATAGCCTCTTATCGTGGTCATTACTTCGGAATCTTTAGCCGAAGTAGAAATGTCATAAAGATAGTCTTTAATGACATATCTAATAGAGTAATGAGCCTGAGGGATAAGAACTAATATTACTTGGACTAGAGGTGACTTAGTCGGTCTAGTAGGAGTTGACACATGTCCATACTTTAAACCAAGTGGGGTATAGAATGGTGAAAGAAATAATTGCACATAAATTGTCTATGGAAAGGTTCGTAGTCAAACCACTGACTTTTCGGTCAATTGGGGTCATGATGTGTTGCTAGATACTACTCATGACTTGCTTAAATTAATTGTTAATTTAAGTGACCAACATATTCGGGAACCTAATGGGTCATACACATTGAAGATATGGAGAATGAGTAAAATGGTCTTGGTGGGGTCAAAAATATGAGAGAATTATTTTGGGATGGATCGCGATGAGATTGCACGGGAAAAATTGTTTGGGAGAGTCACGGGCCCGTACGGTTTGGGAGGATCACGATGAGGCTACTGGCCTGCCTAGCGGGCCACTGGGTTGCCCAGCGGCAGCCTTCAGCAGGCCCAATGCATGTGCTGGTGCCTCCCATTGGCCAACTGGTGAATTTGGCCTTAATTAGGCCAATTATGACCATTAAGCAAGTTCACTATTTATTCAATTTCCTTTTCTCTATTTTTGACTTTTGATATTTTCTTTGAATTTAATTTAAATAGAAAAGATATCAAATGACAAAAAATAGATATGAAAATATTTTTTTGTAAAAAAATATTTTTAATACACAATAAAATTCTCTCGAAAACGCTTTCAAAGCTAACACTTTAAATTTGTTCAAACTATTTCTTTTGATAGTTTTTTCTTTATTCTTCACGTGAATTATTATTAGAGACATCTTATTGTAGATTGTTGTGGTTTGCTACAACCCAACAAAGTGAAGATTTGAATAACAAATAAGAAATTACACTGTATAATTTCTAACCTCTATATTTATATAAATTAGTTTTAACGACACAAGTATGATATTTTGTTTCGGGTTTTGAAAATTTTATTTTTTCACTGTGTTTATGAATGTGATTCATTCTTCAAAATCCAATGGTATCAGAGCCTCCTTGTGTCCATTAAAATTAATTTTAATTGAAAGTGTAATAGGATTGCATAATTTTGATGATTTTGGATTAATAGGTTTTGAAAAATTGAAATTAATTTATAAAATATATTTTACACATTTTTCTTTCTCTAATCTGATCATGGAATGATTAAGGATGATTATTTTGATTGAAAAATTATTTGAATGTGATTCAAATAATTAATTTAGGATATATTTAAAAAATACCTAAAATTGCCTTGTTTATGAATATGTATTGTTGTTTGGCTTAATTGATAGGGCCGATTATATTTTTTTTATAATTGGATTATGAAAATATTATTTAGACATATTGAGAATGTGTTTGTGCCTCTGGAAGTATCCAATAATTAATTAAAAATTATTTTAATTAATTTTTCAAACAAACACAAAAATGAGATTGTTTTAGCATACCCGGTGGAGCTGTTTTGTTTGATTTTTTTTTGTATGTGTTTATTTTATTTTTAGTACCATAAAATATTTTTTATGTGATTAAAATATGTTATTTGGATGTTAGATACATGCCAAAATTATTTTTCTTGCATTTGAAATTTAAAAAAAAAATTCTAGATGTCAAATGAGTCGTTTTAAGCGTCTAAATGTGTTGATTTGTTTGTCTTAGTAATTTTGGCTTGTGCCAAAAATATTTTGATGAACTTGAGCTAATCAAAAGATGGTTAGAATGATTATTTAAAATTATGAAATTTTTAGAATTTTTGGAAATTAATTTTGAATTAATTTAAGTTGAGCAATTGTAATTCTAGTATGACTAGAAATTGGTATGTGTATTAAAATTAAATTGTTTAATTTTAACATCATAATATTCTGATTTTAAGGAGAATTAAATTTGAATTAATTTTGGAAATAAGAAATTTAATTTAATTTTATTAAATATTAAATTCCACTTTAAAATGACATACAAAATTAAATTAATCGAAAGAATATAAGTAGACAATTTCGGTTCAAGCATTGAATCGATTTACAAATTGAAATTCAAAATTGTCATATTTTATTTTATGCATTAGAGAATGCATGTTAGGGGTGTATGAAAAAGCATGATGAATGATTAAGGACTTAGGCTCAATGTGATTGAGCTTACATAAAATTATTTTGTTTATGGTAAATAGGGCATGTGTGTCCCTACCTCTCTTTCTTTCTTATGTATTTCTCTTCTCATCTTACTCCCCTTAAATGTAAATTGAGGTTTTCTATACTTTGAAATATGTAATTAGATTAGATAGGATTATGATAGAATGAAGATACAAAGGAGCAAGAAGCAAATGAGTTGGTACCATAAATAAGAAGACGTAGAAAATAGGAAATTGATTTCTGTTTTGGGTTGTAAATTCATGCATATACCTAGGTAAGACCTAGTCAATTTATCTTTGGCTCAAGTGATTGACTTTAGTATGTCCATAATCATGCCATATAGTTAATATAACTATCTTTATATATCCATGTGATGAATGTATGATATATAAAAGTATGAAATAATAACTTGATGAGACTTAACAAAGAAATCCCTCGCTAAATAAACAATTAAGTCTTATGCCTTCCATTAATGTGGAGAGAACCAGAGTTCTTCTAGAGTTAAGATTGTTGAGTTGCCTCAAGCTCACTCTATAAGAATATGTTCAAACCATTGAAATTAGATTTCACGATTAATGGGTTAGACTTAATCGATATTATTAACTTGTTGGATTTGCACCAAGGTTAATGAGTATTGGAGGCAAATTTGGGTTTGTATACATGAGATATACACATATCAAGAGTTGAAAGCCCAATGTATGTGAACACATCAATAAGTTGATAGTACAAGATTCAATAGTTGCATGAATAATGCAATTGGTATGGATTAGATACCTACCAACGATACTAAGGATAACTTGTTGAGCTGACTCAAGGTTATTCTTAGCTAGTTGGATATTGACCCACTAGGAGAACTTCCATATAAGTTCTCTTGGGTTCATAGTAAATGCTATGGATTCGCAATAAAATAGTGGGAGTCATAATGCGATTTATTAAAGACCTAATAAACAAGCATTTTTTGTACATTCTAACATGTTCTATTTACATCTAGGTTGTTAGAATAATCATCATAACAAGTGTGAATTTGCGATCACTAATGAAATCAAATAAGTTGATTGGGCCTAATTTTTTGGCTTGGCTAAGGAATTTAAGAATAGTTTTTGAATTCAAAAAGATTGGCTATGTCCTAGATGAGGCACTCCCTAATCCCCCTGCTACTAATGCTTCTGAAGATGTTCAAAAGGCATATCAAAAGCATCTCGATGATAGTGAGATGGCAAGCTGCATTATGCTTGCTACTATATCAGTTGAGTTACAAAAGCAGCATGAGGCTATTTATGGTAATTCCATAGTATACCATATAAGAGAGCTTTTTGATGAGCAAGTGCATTCTGAAAGGTTCAAAACTTCGAGATTGCTCTTCCGCACTAAAATGGTTGAAGGGACATCTCAAGTGCAATATGCATTGAAGATGAATGGCTATATTGTGAGGTTGGCCACCTTGGGATTTGTGATGGACCATGAATTAAGTACTAACTTAATTCTAACTGGTTTGTCTGATAGTTATTCACATTTTTTGTTTAACTATAGGATGAACCAAATCTCTATGACTATTCCTGAGCTGATTAACTTGCTTAAAACAGCTGAGCCATATGTCAAGAAGGATAGTAAGGCTGTGATGCTGGAGGACTCTTCAGGTTCTAAAAAGAAGAACCTTAAGAAGAAGAAGAAGTCTATGAAGCCTAAGGGAGGTATGGCCAAGAAGAAGGCTAAGGAGATTGCTCCAAAGAAGTCTATTGTGGCAAGGATGGCTATTGGAAGAGAAACTGTTAGGCTTATTTGGAGTCCTTAAAGAAGAAGGCATATGATGCCCCATCTACTTCAGGTATTTTGTCATTGAAATTAATACTATTTTCAATAATAATAGTCTTAGATACTAGTTGTGGCTCACACATATGCACTGATATGCAAGGCTTAAGGAACAGTAGGCAGCTCAATAAGGGAAAGTCAGACCTACATGTTGCAAATGGAGCAAGGGTTACTGCATTAGCTGTAGGAACTTATGTATTGACCCTCCCTAGTGGGCTTATGTTAAATTTGGATAATTGCTATTATGTTGAATGGAATTCTTTATGTTAGTGGTACATTATGCAATGGAATATACATATTAGATATATCAAATCCAATTTTAAACATCAATGATAATAAAAGGTAAAAACAAGATATGTTGAAATCATATTTCATATGGCATTTTTGCCTTGGTCATATAAGTGAGAAAGACATGGCTAAGCTACACAAGAGTGGTAGTTTGGGATCATTTGATTATGAATCATATGACACATGTGCATCTTGCTTATTTGGCAAGATGAATAAATTACCCTTTAAGGGAAAGGGTGAAAGTGCTAATGGACTTTTAGACTTAATACATTCAGATGTATGTGGTCCAATGTCTACACACGCTAGAGGTGGTTTCATCTACTTCATTACTTTTATCAATGACTACTTATGATATGGGTACGTGTATCTTATGAGATACAAATATAAAGCTTATGAAAAGTTCAAAGAATTCATAAATGAAGTAGAGAAACAACTTGGCAAAAGTATTAAAACACTTCGATCAGATCGAGGAGGTGAATACTTGAGCCAAGAGTTTCTAGATTATCTTAGGGATAATGGGATTTTTATCTCAATAGTCTCCACCTTACATGCCACAACACAATGGTGTGGCTGAAAGGAGAAACCAAACCTTGTTAAACATGAGTTTTGCGGAACTCCCTAAATTCTTTTGGGGTTATGCACTAGAGACTGCCATTTATATATTAAAAGGAGTTCTTTCAAAGTCAGTTGATGTTACTCCATAAGAGATATGGTATAACAAAAAGCACACATTTTCTTACATGAGAATTTGGGTTGTCCTGCTTATGTGAAGCAAACAATATCAGATAAGCTAGAAGCTAAGTCTGACTGATGTCTATTTGTGGGATATCTAAAAGCATCATATGGATATCAATTTTACCACCCCATGGAACAAAAAGTTTTTGTTTCAAGACATGCTATATTTTTAGAGAGAGAATTCCTTCTAAAGGGAGATAGTGGGAGCAAAATTGAACTTAAGGAAGTTCAATATGCCCAAAAAAATGCTGATCAACTGCCTGAACTCGAGCTTGTTACTTGTACAGGTGATATAACAGCTCAACCTTCTAAAGCACAAGAGCTTCATAGGTCAAGTAGGATACGTATTGTTCCAGAGAGATATGGATTTCTCATTATTGAACAGAACGACGTATTGCTCATAAAGAACAATGAGCCTACAACCTATGAAGAAGTTCTAAATAGTTCATAATTTGACAAATGGCTTCAAGCCATGAAGTCAGAAATGGATTCCATGTATGAAAACCAAGTATGGACTTTGGTTGACCCATCTAAAGGGATAAAGCCTATAGGGTGCAAGTGTGTTTTCAAAAAAGAAAACTGACATGGATGGTAATGTGATTACATATAAAGCTAGGCTTGTTGCTAAAGGTTATCGTTAAAGATAAGGAATTGACTATGATGAAACTTTTAGCCCAGTAGCTATGCTTAAATCCATAAGGATACTCCTAGCCATTACTACTCATTATGATTATGAGATATGGCAAATGGATGTGAAGGCAACTTTCCTTAATGGAAATCTGACTGAGGATGTCTACATGACACAACCAGAAGGCTTCATATCCAAAGATGGAAAAAAGGTATGTAAGCTTCGAAGACCCATTTATGGATTAAAGCAAGCATCCAGGAGTTGGACTATTCGGTTTGATGAGACAATTAAACAGTTTGGTTTCTTAAAAAATCTGGATGAACCTTGTGTTTACTAGAAGGTTAGTGGGAATGCAATCATATTTCTTGTGTTGTATGTAGATGACATATTATTAATGGGAAATGATGTCTCAGACTTACAATCAGTCAAAATTTGGTTATCCAAGAATTTCTCTATGAAAGACCTTGGAGAAGTTTGGGGATAAAGATCTATAGTGATGGATCTAAAACAATTGCTTGGTCTTTCATAGTATACATACATAGATAAAATGCTAAAGAGGTTTAGCATGGAGCAGTCTAAGAGGGGATATATTCCCATGACCCATGGGATTACTCTCTTAAAGTCTTTGTGTCCAAAGACACAAGATGAGAGGACACACATGAGTTTGATTCCATATGCTTTAGCTATAGGATCAATCGTGTATGCTATGATATGTACAAGACCCGATGCATCATATGCTTTGAGCATCATGAGCAGATACCAATCAGACCCTAGTGATGGTCATTAGGTGGCTGTCAAAAATATCCTTAAGTACTTAAGAAGCACTAAGGATGTATTCTTCGTATATAGAGATAGAGATCTTATTGTGAGCAGGTATATCGATGTCAGCTTCTAATCTGATAAGAATGACTCAAAATCTTAGTCAAGTTATATATTCACACAAAATGGTGGAGCAGTTAGTTGGAAGAGTTCCAAACAGGAAATGAATGCTGATTTCACAACTGAAGCAGAGTACATTGCAGCTTCTAAAGCAGCAGAAGAAGTAGTTTGGATAAAAAAAATTCATTATAGAACTTGGAGTGGTTCCCAACATTATTGATCCAATACAATTGTATTGTGATAATAATGGATCCATAGAGCAAGAAAAGGAGCCACTCTCTCTTAAGAGATCCAAACATGTACTCAGAAGATATCATTTGATTAGAGAAATCATTGGTAGGAATGATGTAAAGATAGAAAGAGTGTCCACTGATCAAAATATTGCTGATCCTTTAACTAAGCCACTTCCCCAAAAAAATATGATTCTCATGTACTCGTCTATGGAATTAAATACAAAGGCGATTGGCTTTAGTGCAAGTGGGAGCTTGTTAGAGGACTGTTCTAAAGGCAATCACCTTTAGCACTTATTGTACAAATTTATTTGAATAATAAAAGGCTTTTTCATTAATTTGATATTAATTTGATATATGAATTGATAGTGATCTTAAATCAATTAATGAAGTCCTTGATACATAACATAGCATGAAGGAAACCATGATGAGATCATGATAATGAGATTCTTATCATGTGTAATTATGTTAGTATCAAAATTATCCCTAGTCATAGGATTAATGAGACAAGACATTGTTAATATGGATAGACTAGCACATGTTACACTCATTGATTGAATCGAGTTGTAGATCTCATAATCTGTAAATATGAGATGTTTAGAGTTAACATGTGGATGCTTGCTAAGTGTAGCTAAGTACATTAGATGACCAACTATGTAACACCCACTAATTAGAGTTTAATTTGAATAATTTAGACCACATAATTAAATTGTATTTTTGGTTAAATAAAATTAAAGATAGTAGATATAAAGAAATATGTGAAGATGATAATAATAATAATAATAATAATAATAATAATAATAATAATAATAATAATAATAATAATAATAATAATAATAATAATAATAAGAAAATTAAAAAAAAGTAAAGTGAACAGTAAAATGGTCAGCAAAAAAAAAAAAGAAGAGCAAAACGGGAAAAGGGCTGAAGACTTTTGTTTTTGGTCATTTCTTTTCTTTTCCCCTTCTTCTCTTTTGTCCTTCTTCTTCTTCCTCCATATCCCAAATCAAATTACTCATCATTGTTTTCAAGATTTGCATCAAAAATCAGTCCAAATAAATCTGATCTTGGTAAGAAATATTTTTTCCATGATTATTGTGTTATTAGAACTCTTTAGGTTATATTTTTACAGGATATTGAACTCTGTTTTTGATTATCTTGTGAATCGAATTTGGGGATTTGTTAAACATAAATATTGTTCATCTATGTCTTGTGTATCTCTCTGCAAACATTTATTGAATGTGTTTTAGTTTGTGAAGAGATATGATTATTGGAGTGAAACTGGTTCAGGGAGACGTATCAACCAAATAACCTACGGTTTTTGTAATAATTGATCATCTTAATGGCTTATTTTGAGGTTTTGTAAAACATGAAAGTTGTAGGTATATATGTTATTGAGGTCTCTGAAATGTTCGTATGAATTGATCTTGTGTAGGTTGAGTTATTCTGAAATGAACTATGACTGTTCCTTGATTGAGCTGGTTTCATATACTTGTGCAGTTCCAGTAAATTCTTCCTTATATTTTACCTATTTTTAGATCACATTAGCCAAGTGAAAAACATAAAGGCTTTACTCCTATGTCATATCTAAATTTATGTGAAAGTTTCACCATAAAATGTCATGTATTGTGTAAGTTATGAGTTGAACAATTAAATTGGTCGGGTTGATACTCTATGTTGAACCAGTTATATATCATCCAATATTTGAGAACCTTAGAGACCGAATCTGGAACTGAGATAAACATGTCAAATGTTCAAAATTAACTTATATAACTGTATAAAACTTTTTAGAATAATTGAAGCTACACATTGAAAGTTATGAAATTGTGAATTGGATACCTTAAAACTGCCTAAGGGCAGAAAATAGGGCAATATTTAAAATTATACCAAACATTATGTAAAGGTTCAAAAATTCTGAAAGTTTAGTATATTTTAGTTTTATATGTTATAGTTAATCAGGATCATGAATCATATAAATTGGATAAGTGTAGAAAAAGTTATTAATCCAATAGTCCTTAGAGGTCTTGTTCTAGCTTAATAGAAATTGTAATTATTTATTTAAGTTATATTAAGAATAAATATTTTATCAAGCTATTAATTAATTATATTTTTAAATTAGGATTTCAACAAGAAGAAGACCAACAAAAGTGAACAAGCTCTGAACTTATATTTTGGAAAAGGAAAATACTATCGAGGTTTGTACATATATGTATTTTGTTTTACCCTTATGCATGATTGTGTGTGCATGACATAAATTACATGTCACAATGATGAAATTATATATTATGGCATGTTTTAAAGTTGTAGGAATGTTATTAACTATGAACTTAACATTGTGTTAATATTTGATAAAATATCATGCTATTACATGGTTTGAAATAAATTGTGAATATATGATTGTGTTAATATGAAATGAGTATTGGTTATAGAAACAAGTAATTAATGGTATTAATTGTCCATTTCTCTACCTGAGGACTAACATAGGATAGATGGTGCACCATTAAGGAGGGAAATTACGGTACCGATATGGATATGATTTAGGGACAGGGTGACTTAAGCTCTGGGAGCGCCCCTGATCCTGATTACACACAGATGACATAATTATATTCAGTCAAGGTGGCTTAAGCTCCGCGAACGCCGTTGACTTGAGATTATGGTGAATAGGGTGGCTTAAGCTCCGTGAGCGCCCCTATTTTACACCTCATATTCAGAGAGTCCGGGAATGAGATTTGGGCTGATATTAATTAAATCTATGGAATGAAATGTGAAAATTTATTATTGACATAAGTGACAAAACATGAAATGCTTACAAGAGGTAATGAGAATTTAGTTATTGAATATGATTATTATGTTTATACTGTTATGTGATGTGGTTATTTCTTTTATATGAAATAAAAATTCAGTGTATCATGAATTATTTGAGACATGCACTTGTGTGACTGCTTGGGAAAAACTTAATACCTATATGTACCACTTGTGGGTTCTTCGCACGCAAGAATTGGAACTATTAGGAGGTGAAGTGGTAAGGAAGAAAATCCAAACCTATATCAGCAGAGACACAAGAAGCATAGTTAGAGGGTTAGTTATTTATTATTATTTTTCTTTTTTTTTAGTTTGACTATGTATATGGTATGGTAGACATGTCTCATATATTAATAATGTGTATGTAAATAATTATGTAGCATAATCGGGTGCCATATGTGTATACAATATAAGGATAAATATATATTGTTAATTAGAACAACTTGCTTAAACCAATATATATAAATAGATTAAGTTATTTAAAATAAAAAAAATTCAATTCGAGCAGATTATCGAGTTAAGCTTGTGACATCCTTCTTATATATTTAGGATTATTCCTAATATATAATTGGGGCGTCACATTTAGTGGTATCAGAGCAGGTTTAGGCATTTCTAGGCCTAGGTGTGAAATGAGATATTAGGGTTGAAGATTGCAAATGAAAAAGATAAATGTAGAAGATTTGAAGATGGCCTTAATGAAGAGGTTGGAGATATTGTGACTGCTCTTCAGCATAATAATTTTTCTCAGTTGGTTTTGCAGCACTCAGCTTTGAAAAAAGGAAAAAGGGGAAAATAGAAGAATTTTCCAAAAAGTCAGCTACTTCTGAGACTCAATTTATTAGGAAGAAGAGTCGTTTCTTTACTAGCCATTCACTGAATAGAGGACAGGGAAAACATTTTAGCTATTCACAGACAGGGTCTTTTAAGAGGGGGCTGCCCTCTAAGGCACCTTCTACTACAGCCAGTTCACAACCTCAGGTTAGCAAGGAAGCTATACCGGTATGTACCATTTGCAATAGGAGCCATCAGGGGGAATGTTGGCTTGTCACATGTGTTTGCTTTAGATGTGGGTCCAAGGAACATATACGGAGGGATTGCCCACTCTTGACAGGTGGTACTCCTACTCAGACTACTAGGTCAGCTCTGACTCAGCCTGGAGTTCAGTTCAGAGGAGGACCAGACCGACCGAGGTAGGCTGTTTCAGAGACAGTGAATAGACCTAGATCTAGCAGAGCTCCAGCCCGAGCCTATGCCATGAAAGCTAAAGAAGATCAGGCAGCAACAGATGTTATTGTTGGTATGTTTTCATTATATGATTTTGACATTTGTGCACTCATAGATCCGGGTTCCACACATTCCTATATTTGCACTAGTACACCTAGTCAGCATAATATGATTAAAGAAAACCTAGAATATGGAATTGAAGTTAAGAATCATTTGGGTCACAGTGTAATAGTGAATAAAGTATTTAGGAATTGTCCTTTGGTTGTGCATAGGAAGGAGTTTTCTGCAGACTTGATTGAGTTGCCTTTCCATGAGTATGATGTCGTATTAGGCATGGATTGGCTCTCACGTCATGAAGCAGTGGTGGATTGCAAGTCTAAATTTGTGGTACTTAAAATAGAAAATCAGGAGGAAATTATTGTAAAAGGGGAATTATTTTCACAACATCCTTGAGTCATATCCATAATGAAAGCTCAGAGATTGATGAGAAAAGGGTGTGAAGCTTATTTGGCCTATGTGATTGACACCAGAAAAGGAGGTTCAAATCTTGAAGATATCCCGGTGTTAAATGAATTTCCAGATGTCTTTCCTGATGACTTACCTGGGTTACCTCCGGAGAGAGAGGTATAATTTACTATTGATCTTGTTCCAGGAACTATGCCTATATCAAAGACGCCATACAGAATGGCCCCATCAGAGATGAAAGAACTTAAGACACAATTGCAAGAACTCCTTGATAAGGGTTTCATTAGACCAAGTACATCCCCATGGGGTGCACCAGTATTGTTTGTAAAAAAGAGGGATGGATCTTTGAGGCTATGTATTGATTATTGACAGTTGAATAAGGTGACCATCAAGAACAAGTACCCATTACCACGGATTGATGATCTCTTTGACCAATTGAAAGGTGCAGGAGTATTTTCCAAGATAGATTTGAGATATGGTTATCATCAATTAAGGGTGAAGACGGAGGATATTGCTAAAACTGCATTTAGAACCAGATATGGTCATTATGAGTTTTTGGTTATGCCATTCGGGCTGACCAATGCTCCAGCAGCATTTATGGATCTTATGAATAGGATCTTCAGGCCACATCTTGAATTTTCATTGATGATATTTTGGTGTATTCTAAAGATTCAGAAGAACATGAAAATCATTTGAGAATAGCATTGTAGACTCTCAGAGAATATAAGCTTTATGCCAAACTCTCAAAATGTGAGTTTTGGTTAAAGATGTGACATTTTTGGGACACATTATCTCTACAAATGGCATTAAAGTGGATTCTAGCAAAGTTGAGGCAATTGTGAGTTGCAAACCTCCACAGAATGTGACCGAGGTCAGAAGTTTCTTGGGTTTAGCTGGATATTATCGGAGATTTGTCAAAGGTTTTGCAATGATGGCTTCTCCTTTAACAAGACTGTTGAGAAAGGATGTTAAATTTGAGTGGACAGATAAGTGTCAAGCTAGTTTTGATAAGCTCAAAAGTATGCTCACTAAGGCCCCTATTTTGACACAACCGATTCCTAATAAGGAGTATGTCATTTATAGTGATGCTTCTCATAATGGATTGGGATGTGTATTGATGCAAGATGGAAAGGTGGTTGCTTATGCTTCTAGACAGTTAAAACCGCATGAGAAGAATTATCCTACCCATGATCTGGAGTTGGCAGCTATAGTTTTTGCATTGATGATTTGGCGCCATTATTTATATGGGGAGAAGTGTTTTATTTACACAGATCACAAGAGTTTAAAATATCTTCCCTCATATAAAGAATTGAATTTAAGGCAGAGAAGATGGCTAGAACTAATAAAGGATTATAATTGTATGATTGACTATCATCCAGGCAAAGCAAATGTAGTAGCATATGCTTTAAGCAGAAAGATTGTAGCAGAGTTGCACCTTTAACCCACTCTTATGCAGGAAATCAAGGATGCACAAAGACAAGATAGGAAGCTAATTGAATTAGCTGAGTTGATCTCTAAGGGGGAGAGACCTGGATTCACTATGGACTTAGATGGTGGATTGTTCTATCAAGATAGATTATGTGTGCCTAGTGTAGAAGATCTTAGACAGAGGATTCTTAGAGAGGCCCATGAAAGCAAATATGCTATGCACCCAGGGAGTCACAAGATGTACCAAGAGTTGAAGAGCAGATACTGGTGGGCATGTTTGAAAAAGGACATCACAGAGTACACTTCAAAATGTTTGACTTGGCAGCGGGTCAAGGCGGAACATCAAGTACTTCGGGGTTGCTACATCCAATTTCTATTCCAGAATGAAAGTGGGAACGGATCACTATGGATTTTGTGACTAGATTGCCTTTGACTCTAAAGAAACATGATACTGTATGGGTCATAGTGGACAAATTTACAAAACCAGCACATTTCTTACCTATCAGAAAGGACTATCCATTGAATAAATTGGCAGAAATTTATATGAATGAAGTTGTATGACTTCATGAAGTGCCTGTTTCTATTGTGTATGACAGAGATCCCCGTTTCACATCTCAATTTTGGGGTAGTCTACAACGAGCTCTAGGTACTAAGCTTAATTTCAGCACGACTTTTCATCTGCAGACAGATGGACAGTCAAAAAGAGTCATTCAGATTCTAGAAGATATGATGAGAAGTTGTGCCATCAAATTTAAAGGTAGCTGGGACAAATATCTTCCTTTAATGGAATTTGCCTATAATAACAGTTATCAGTCTAGTATCCAGATGGCTCCATATGAGGCACTTTATGGTAGGAAGTGTTGAACACCTATATGTTGGACAAACCTCAGTGAGAGGAAACTTATAGGACTAAACCTAGTGCAAGAGACAGAAGAAAAAGTGAAAGTCATTCGCGAAAGACTTAAAACAGCTACAGATAGACAAAAATCATACGCTGACCTCAAAAGACGGGACATTGAATATGCAGTGGGTGATAAAGTTTTTCTTAAAGTATCTTCCTGGACGAAATTTTTGCGATTTGGAAAGAAAGGCAAGTTAAGTCCAAGGTTCATTGGACCTTATGAAATATTAGAAAGAGTTGGACCTGTTGCTTATAGACCTGCTCTACCACCGGAGATGAGTCAAATACATGATGTCTTCCATGTCTCAATGTTAAGATGATATAGATCTGATCCTAATCACATCATACCTGTTGAAAGCATTCAGGAGAGACAAGATTTGACATATGAAGAAGAACCAGTCCAAATTTTAGCAAGAGAAATTAAGGAACTGAGGAACAAGCGAGTACCATTAGTACTCATCCCTTTTTCTTCCTCCATATTCCACATCAAATTGCTCATCATTTTCTTCAAGATTTGCATCAAAAATCAGTCCAAATAAATCTGATCTTGGTAAGAAATATTTTTTCCATGATTATTATGTTATTAGAACTCTTTAGGTTATATTTTTACAGGATATTGAACTCTGTTTTTGATTATCTTGTGAATCAAATTTGGGGATTTGTTAAACATAAATGTTGTTCATCTATGTCTTGTATATCTCTCTGGAAACTTTTATTGAATGAGTTTTAGTATATGAAGAGATATGATTATTGGAGTGAAACTGGTTCAGGGAGACGTATCAACCAAATAACCTACGATTTTTGTAATAATTGATCATCTTAATGGCTTATTTTGAGGTTTTGTAAAACATGAAAGTTGTAGGTATATATGTTATTGAGGTCTCTGAAACATTCATATAAATTGATCTTGTGTAGGTTGAGTTATTATGAAATGAACTATAACTGTTCCTTGATTGAGCTGGTTTCATATACCTGTGCAGTTCCAGTAACTTCATCCTTATATTTCACCTATTTTTAGATCACATTCGCCTAAGGGAAAAACATTACGGTTTTACTCCTATGTCGTATCTAAATTTCTGTGAAAGTTTCACCATAAAATGTCATGTATTGTGTGAGTTATGAGCTGAACAATTAAATTGGTCGGGTTGATACTGTATGTTGAACCAGTTATATATCATCCAATATTTGCGAACCTTAGAGACTGAATCTGGAACTGAGGTAAACATGGAAAATGTTCCAAATTAACTTATATAACTGTATAAAACTTTTCACAATAATTGAAGCTACACATTGAAAGTTACGAAATTTTGAATTGGGTACCTTAAAACTGCCTAAGGGTAGAAAATAGGGCAATATTTAAAATTATACCAAACATTATGTAAAGGTTCAAAAATTCTGAAAGTTTGGTATATTTTAGTTTTATATGTTATAGTTAATCAGGATCATGAATCATATAAATTGGATAAGTGTAGAAAAAGTTATTAATCCAACAGTCCTTAGAGGTCTTGTTCTAGCTTAATAGAAATTGTAATTATTTATTAAGTTATATTAAGAATAAATATTTTATCAAGCTATTAATTAATTATATTTTTAAATTAGGATTTCAACAAGAAGAAGACCAACAAAAGTGAACAAGTTCTGAACTTATATTTTGGAAAAGGAAAATACTATCGAGGTTTGTACATATATGTATTTTGTTTTACCCTTATGCATGATTGTGTGTGCATGACATAAATTACATGTCACAATGATGAAATTATATATTATGGCATGTTTTAAAGTTGTAGGAATGTTATTAACTATGAACTTAACATTGTGTTAATATTTGATAAAATATCATGCTATTACATGGTTTGAAATAAATTGTGAATATATGATTGTATTAATATGAAATGAGTATTGGTTATAGAAACAAGTAATTAATGGTATTAATTATCCATTTCTCTACCTGAGGACTAACATAGGATAGATGGTGCACCATTAAGGGGGGAATTACGGTACCGATATGGATATGATTTAGAGACAGGGTGGCTTAAGCTCTGGGAGCGCCCCTGATCCTGATTACACATAGATGACATAATTATATTCAGTCAAGGTGGCTTAAGCTCCACGAGCACCCTTGACTTGAGATTATGGTGAATAGGGTGGCTTAAGCTCTGCGAGTGCCCCTATTTCATACCTCATATCTGGAGAGTTCGGGAATGAGATATGGACTGATATTATTTAAAGACTATGGAATGAAATGTGAAAATTTATTATTGACATAAGTGACAAAACGTGAAATGCTTACAAGAGGTAATGAGAATTTAGTTATTGAATATGATTATTATGTTTATACTGTTATGTGATGTGGTTATTTCTTTTATATGAAATAAAAATTCAGTGTATCATGAATTATTTGAGACATGCACTTGTGTGACTGTTTGGGAAAAACTAATACCTATATGTACCACTAAGCTAGAGATAGCTTAGCATGGGTTCTTCTCATGCAGGAATTGGAACTATAGACGGTAGGAGGTGAAGTGGTCAGGAAGAAAATCCAAGCCCATATCAACAGAGACACAAGAAGCATAGTTAGAGGGTTGGTTATTTATTATTATTTTTCTTTTTTTAGTTTGACTATGTATATGGTATGGTAGACATGTCTCATATATTAATAATTTGTATGTAAATAATTATGTAGCATAATCGGGTGCCATATGTGTATACAATATAAGGATAAATATATATTGTTAATTAGAACAACTTGCCTAAAACAATATAAATAAATAGTTTAAGTTATTTAAAATAAAAAAAATTCAATTCGAGCAGATTATCGAGTTAAGCTTGTAGCATCCTTCTTATATATGTGAGATTATTCCTAATATATAATTGGAGCATCACATTTAGATGGTACAATTGGTAGTCTCTTACTGAGGCTAAAGGGAGGTCAAGGGTTCGACCATTGCCTTCAACAACCTACCTGTGGCAAACGGCATGGACCAGGTTTCCAGGAGATGGGTTGGAGGTATCGGGCCATGGACCCCGACAGTCCGTTGGTCTCAGTGAGATGGCGGGTGGGCTTACTGTGGAAACGGGCTGAGACCCTGATTCCAGTAGCCCAGCCATTACAAACTATGAGACAATCATGTGGATAATCTATTCAAATGTCAATGATAATCTCATCATAGTAATGGTGCAAGTATCCTTAGACTTGAGTTACTCAAGGATATCTTGGATACTGATTCTGTATTTTGATACTATTCCTTGTTGCCTCAGAGAGGTTGCTCATAGAGTGGTGATTGGATACAACTTGAGGTATTCGAAGGTAATTGGATAACCAATAAAGGATTAACCACTCCTGATAGAAGGAGTGTATACCCATGACCTCTTGTCGTGGTCATTACTCGGGAATCTCTAACTGGAGTGGAAATATCATAAATATAGTCTTTAATGATATATCTAATAGAGTAACGAGCCTCAGGGACAAGAACTAACATTACTTAGACTAGAACTGACGTAGTCAGTCTAGTGGGAGTTAACACATGTCCATACTTTGAACCAAGTGGGGTATAGAATGGTGAAAGAAATAATTGCACAGAAAGTTTCTATGGAGAGGTTTGTAGTCAAACCACTGACTTTCCGGTCAATTGGGGGTCATGATGTGTTACTAGATACCACTTATGACTTGCTTAAATTAATTGTTAATTTAAGTGGCTAACATAACCGGGAACCTAATGGGTCACACGTATTGAAGATATGGAGAATGAGTAAAATGGTATTAGATAAGATCCAAAATATGAGAGAATTATTTCGGCATGGATCGCGATGAGATCGCATGGGAAAAATCATTCGGAAGGGTCACGGGCCCGTGCACATTGGCGCCTTCTGTTGGCCAATGGGTGAATTTGGCCTTAATTAGGCCAATTTAGGCCATTAATTACATTCACTATTCATTCAATTTCATTTTCTCCATTTTTGACTTTTGATATTTTCTTTGAATTTGATTCAAATAGAAAAGACATCAAATGGCAGAAAATAGACATGAAAATATTTTTTTGTGAAAAACTATTTTTAAGACACAATAAAATTCTCTCCAGAACACTTTCTAAGCTAGCACTTTGAATTTGTTCAAACCATTTCTTTTGATAGTTTCTTCTTCATTTTTCGTGTGGATTATCATTAGAGACATCCTAGTGTGGAGTGTTGTGGTTTGCTATAACCCAACAAAGTGAAGATTTGAATAACAAATAAGTAATTACAAGGTAATTTCTAACCTCTATATTTATATAAATTAGTTTTAATGGCACAAGTATGATTTTTTGTTTTAGGTTTCAAAAAATTTAATTTTTTTGCTGCATTTATGAAAGTGATTCATTCTTCAAAACCCAACATGTGTTACATTCGACAAAAAGAAACATCGAAGGAGAAGTTGAAATCATTACATTCATCCTTATTCACGGCTATGAACTACTTATTCACGACCATGAAGATATACTTTCATAGTTACCTTACCTGTGAACCATCACGTGAAAGAAGCAGAGCATTGATGAGTATGAATTACCTATTCACAACCATGACACCATGTCCTCATGGCTTCCCAACTATGACACCAAACTGTAAAATTTTAGGTTCATGCAAGTTCATCAGTCCTGACATTCATGACTGTGACACATTTGTTCACGAGCATAAATCATGCATTTCTAGCAATCTAAAATAGAGCAAACATGCATTTCATACAAAATCTCAAAAATTAACTAGTGTTAATCACCCCTATCAATATTTTCATACATATACCATGTCAACAACATCTTTAAACAAAAATTAGATCATTAAATCCGTTTCTAGGTCATTTTGAACTATAACATCTCTTATATGTCATTTTAACACTTCAAACCCTTTTTTCATGTTATTTATCAACCATAATATGCCTTTATCATTTCATTCACATTTACAGCATACAAAAACATATCAGGATGCATGATAACTAAATTAATATGCCCATATGTATATACTTTCACCAAAATGGATCCTTAACTAACTTTACAAACCTTTCAAGCTTGTTTTCCCCTTTATGATGTGTTCTTTTGCTCACTAGCCAAACCTATCTTCACAAAATATTCCTATAAGATCCTTATAACCATAAACATACTAAACAAAACCCTAAAAATTGAGTTCTACCTCTCTTTTGATAAAACTCGATCAAATCTCCATATTTTTCAAGCTTTCAACCTTCAATAATGGTGTTTTAGGATTAAGATCAATGGAGAAGATGACTAAAACTTCTCTGAGTGTGTTAGAGGATGATCTAGGGTAGTGGAATAAATTTAAAACAAGATAAGATACATAGAAAAGAGAAAACGTGCGGCTACTTATGGTCAACTGACATGCGTTGACGGTCATGACACTTAACCTTGCGGGTATGAAACGTCATTCATGATCATGATAATACTTCAAGGGCATAAATGTCCTCTCTTCTCCCTCCATGTTCAAAACTTTTCCATTTGAACTATAGCACAACTTTTCACGAGCATGAATATCCATTCATGGGCGTGAAAGTTTTCCATTTCAAAATTTTAACTTTTAACTTTAACCCACCTGTAATATCTGCTAATTTAGACACCGAGTTGCATGTGCTGAAAAATTGACGCGTATGACTGATCGGAGTTTAAATTCAGATTTTTGATCGTAATTAATCAAGTAATGACTAAATTAAATGAGATATGCCTAATTAAGTGATTATATGAGAATGTATTAGAAACTAAATTAATCAAGTAATGACTAAATTAAATATTTCTTCACAAAATATTTACTTCTTTAAATCGCTATATATATATATATATATATATAGCGATTTAAAGAAGTAAAGAAGACAGGTAGTAGCGCCCTCGCATCCGGGCACGTGCAGTTTGGGTGAGTGGGTGTTACACCACCTTAACCCCAAATATTTTCCTTTCTAAACACATAACTCATAGGCCCGATTTTATGGGCATTACAATTTTAGCACTTATCAACTCTGATGTGGGCTATTCTCTATCGACGTGTAGGTTAGAGAGCAAGTATGGAGATTGAAACTCATGATGTGGATGAGAGTGACATCCCTCTGAATATAGAGGCTCAAAATCAGTATAGCCAAGCTAGTGTTCGTGGGCCAAGTGTCGCCCCTCATTCACAGTGGCCGATGGCTAGTTAACGGATTAGGCCCAGGATCTTCTGATGCATAATTTGATAGTTTTTTGCATCAGATGGTATAGGTTGTGTAACACTCGTAAATAGGGCCTAGTAATTAATACGGATTAAGAGATATAAGTATGTGATTATGGGTTATGAGAAAAGAGTTGAAAAGATATAAGAAAATGAAATGTCACAGGGTTCATGCCCATGACAGTGCTTTCATGACCATGAACCACCACAAGATTGAATTCTGGGTTTACGCAGATTCACGACTGTGACAATAGATGTCATGCTTGTGAATATCGCCAGATATAAATTTCATTAGTTGTTGTTTCTTGTTCTCATGACCTAAAATTAAGTGAAACCCTAGGATTCAAAGTTTCTCACATTAGAGGCTAATGCCGAAAACCAAGCAAAAGATCAAAGGTTAAGCAAGTTCTTATACAAGAGAATAAAAAAAAGTGGTGTTCTTGAAGAGGACGGACCATAGCAGGAAGAGAGGAGATGAATTGTTCTTTCCAGCTATGTTTCCTTCGTTTAAGGTAAGGAATCATGTTTTCCTTTAGTTTTTACAAGCTTTCATAGCTTTGAACATGTTTAATTCGTTTATAGTAAAAGCCCATTTCAAATGGGTTAGAATTATGGCTTGATTATGAGTTTCCATGGTTTAAGACACCCCTTTGTGTTGTTAGAAGGTTATAGCATGTATTAGTAAAGGATTATATGAGATTAAGGGTTAAAGTTAGGGTTTATATCTTTATGGCTTTAATAGCTAAGTCTAAAGGTTATAGATTGTTATAAGGATATGTTATATGTTATAGGGGTTGAAAGAGGTGGTGGTGGAATCCACCAAATGGATAAGCAAGTTTGATTTGAGGGCGCTATTAGAGGTATGTACATATATGCATCTAAATTCCAAAATATGGCATGTTGTGTGTGGTAAATATATGTTAAATGAGCATTAACGTATATGGTGTATATGCAATAAATGTGCCTAAGGTGTATTAAATGGAATGATGATGCCATAATGGGTGAAAGAGATATTAATGAACACAAGTTATGATGGATGAAAAGGTAAGAAGAGGTTGTTGAATCATAAATGCAATGAAATGGCATTAAATGAATTGATAGGATAAGTTAAGTTGAATTATGCTCTTATGTGTTTAAATGATGCTTTAACATGTTTGAAATGCATGTTTGAGATAAATGTTGATAGGAAATGGTTATCATGGGACAATCCTTAGAGACTTTGCATGTGACTTGTAATGAATGCATATTTTTAATGTTGTAATTATTGGAAAACCCATATTCATGCCCATAACTAGGTGCTCACGATCCTGAATCTCATTTCAGGAACAATGTCATGCTCATGACTATATTTTTCCCTCTCTTGAAAAAAGTAGTACAAAATAGACAAAGGATTTCAAGGTTTGGTTCATGGGTAGGGTGTGCCTGTCATATCCGCTAATTTAGACTTAAGAGACGCGAGTTTTTTAATCGACTCGTCGGTTTGACCGAAGTCTAAAATTGAATTTTTAATGAAAAATAATGAAAATAATGGCAATTAAGTATGAAAAATATCTAATAAAGTGTTCAAAATATTTTAAGATGTTAAATTTCGGTAAAAGGACTAAATTGCAAATTTTGAAAAGTTTAGGGGTCAATTTGCAATTTACCGAAAATTTGGGGATTAATTGGGATAATCATCAATTAAATGCATGCATTGGGACATAAAATAAATATGCAGCCTGGTCACACCAAGTGGAAAATTTTAAGAAGGCAATAGACATATATGAATGAGATATTCAATGTATATAAGCTTAGGTGTCCCATAATTGATTAATTTTGTCATTTTCTCTTAATTGCCTCTCTTATTCCTCATCACTTAAATATCTAGAAGACTTTTATCTTCCACTCAAAGTAGCCCACATTCATTGAAGCACCACACACCACATGACATACAATAATTAGCCAAGTGAGGTGCATGAATTAAACATTAATGAGAGTTTCTAGATGAAGCTTAGGTGTCCCCCATCATAATGACTTTTTCCATGTTGTTCTTGATTGTTTATTCTTCTTCCATATCCATTTTCATTGAGGAAAATTCTGCCTCTCAAACCAGCCCACGTTTTCCCTTATTCCTCCATAACCAAACCTTGTTCTAAGAAGAGAAAGTGAGAAAAAGAGAGAGAAAGGCATGGGAAATTCCATTTTCATGTTTAAGAAAGCTTAAAAGAGTAAGAAGAAAGAGAGAGATTAGGTTTATAAAGTTTTAATAATCTATTTACGAACTTTAGGAACTCAAAGTGACGGATTTAGCTCAAAGGAACAAAAAAAAGGAGAAAGAGAAGTAAAGAGAAAGAAAAGAGAAAAAGAGAGGTTTGTGCGTAACCTAAGGCAATAGCCTATTTTATTTTTTTTATTTGCATGATTTAATTATTTGGCATGTTGATGATTCTGAATTGATATTATTTTGTGATGAAAATCTTGGGAATGCATGTTTGCTAGACATAAGATTTAATTTGGTAAAAATTCAATGTGATTATCTTGTATGTTCCTTGATTGAAATTGATGAGCAGTGTTCACTTAAACTGTTATAACTTAATTTTTGGAACTCAGTTTTGCATGTTGTTTATTGGGTTTGAAAGATAAGACACAGGAATATAACTTTTATTTAGACCATAAAACCTGAATATGTCTGTAATTGTACAGCAAAATTCATAAACTTCGGACATAGAATCTGCCTAGGAATTCTGGGCAGAATTATTAGTAATGAGCAGTGAGTACTTAAACTATTATAAATTGAGTTTTGGAGCTTGGATTTATGCGTTCTTTATTGTGTTTGAAAGATAAGGCATAGGGCTATAACTTGCATTTAGACCATAAAATCTGAATATGTCTATAATTGTACAGACAAATTCATAACATTCGGACATAGAATCTGTCCAGGAATTCTGGGCAGAATTATTAGTAATGAGCAGTGAGTACTGAAACTGTTATAAATTGAGTTCTGGAACTTGGATTTGTATGTTCTTTGTTGAGTTTGAAAGATAAGACATAAGGATATAACTTGAAATTAGACTACAAAACCTGAATATGTCTATAATGGTACAGAAAAAATTCATAAAACTCAGACGTAGAATCTGTCCAGGAATTTTGGGCAGAATTATTAGTAATGAGCAGTAAGTACTTAAACTGTTATAAATTGAGTTCAGGAATTTGGATTTGTGAGTTCTTTGTTCGGTTTGAAATATAAGACATAGAGATACAATTTGTATTTTGACCATAATATCTGAATATGCCTGTAGGTTTCCAGAAAAATTTATTAAGTTCAGACTTAGAATCTGTCTAGAAAATTCTGGGCAGAATTATCTGTGACCAGTTAATGTTAATATTATCTTATCTTTTGATACAAAACTCCAAATAAAGTGCTTGAAGTTGCATATTAAATATAAGCTCCATATCTAAAATGTGTTTGAACATCATGTAACTAAATTCAGAATGCAATAGTACCAAAATTAAGATCCAAAATAGAGAACAGAATCTGTCAGTGACAGGGTAGCATGTGAATTGAGAAATGAAATGAGTAAAATGATGAGAACTTTGTTATATTATGTAAGTATTATTTTAATTGAGTGATTATGTGATTATTTTGAGATATTACCTACATGAAAAGTATGAAATTAATTGTAATGAATTTTAGTGAAATTGTATAAGCCCTAGAACACCTAACTAGAACCAACTTAGGATAATTTGTCGTGCCAAATAGGGGGGAGTATGATGAAAATGATTAATTCCATTAATGGTATGATTATCTACGCCGGGTTTGGCAATGTTATCTATGCTGGGTTTGACACTGTTATTAATGCCGGGTATGACATTATTATATATGCCGAGTTTGGCACGGTTATCTACACCGAGTTTGGCATGGTTATCTATGCCGAGTTTGGCACGGTTATCTACGTCGGGTTTGAAACTTATATGCGCACATCATATTGCCCGGGTGGCACTCCTAAGTGCCTGGATGACAACTCCGTTATCCTATTCAGTGGTTCATAGGTGTCCTGGGCATAAATGAAAACAAAAATAAAGAAGTGATGGAATATAAAAGAATTATTAAAAGTAAAACTGGAATTATGATTTGTGACATGGATAATAAAAATGGAATTATGAATTTTGGCATGGACAAAAAGAAGGTTTAGTGTTATACTATAAGGTGGTAATATAATAAATAAGTATGAGATAATCTAATATAATTTGATGTCTATACATGCTAGAATACCATGATTTGCATGAGAATGATGATTTGATTATGTTAAACAAAATGAGATACAATAAATTGATGTTATGCATACTAGAATATTATGAAATGTATGTTTGCATGATTTGATCATAAATTGTTCTACGATAATGCATGTGACATTAAAAATAGTTTTTTGCCTTATCTATTTTCACCACTAATCCAAAAGCTTAGCGTGGGCGTTTTTCTCATGCAGATTTAGTAAAGAATAAATAGAAGATAGTAGACAAAGCCAGCGGTGACCTAATCCAGTAAAGGAGCCTGTTGTACACATCGTGGGTTACACAACTTTTATGTATTATCTTGTAAACTTTATTTTGTAGTATTTTTAAAATAAACAGTATGTTTTGTAAAGAACATGTTACTATATAAAAAGGTAGTTTAACTTTTATGTTATATTTCTTTTATAAATGCAAAGTAAATAAATAGCGAATATTGGAAATGAAAAAAAATGTATGAGTGATTTTGCTTTATGTATAACTTATATAATGATATTTTAATCGATGGAGTCAGTGTAGCACACCCTCATTCGAGCACGAGCTGCTGGATGAGGGGGTGTTACAGTTTTTGGTATTAGAGCACCAGGTTGGTGTGGCGCAGATATTAGACCAAGAAGGGGGGTTGAATTGGAGTTTCAAAAAATTAAACTTTAAAGTGCGGAAATAAAATTGTTAATTTGGAAGGGATAGAGAAAATCAGTCACAAAGATTTATAGAGGTTCAGGTATTAACAAACCATACTCCTCTCCCCAATCGTAATTGGGAGTTTCACTAACACACTAAGTGTTATAATGGAGTTTTACAAGCTTACTCCCAACTATGGTGTTTCTTCCAATGGCTCACACCTAACCCAGAAATCCCTTGTATTTTAATGGCTCACACAATAACCAATTCCTTTTTGTTTTACAGGCTCACACAAACAACCTACACTTTGTGTTTTACAGGCTCACACAAACAACCTATACTTTGTGTTTTACAGGCTCACACAAACAACCTTTTAATTTGTGTTTTGGAGGTTCACACAACTAACCCTTACAAGTGTTCTCCAATGATCACTTGAGTAAAGATTACAGAGAGAACTACTTATAAATCTTTATTGCTCAAATATGAGGAGCAATAAGATTTTTACAGAGAATGGATTTGTTCTCAAAGTAAAAAAGTACAAGATAGCTTGTGATTTTAAAGTATATGCTAATCTTTTGTTTTTCTTATCATTCTCTTGTTTCTTAATGCATAAATGACTTCCATTTATACTCCCATGGCTGAATATAGTCGTTGGGATGCATTAAAAAAGAAACTAGCCGTTATACCAACCAAAAAATCGCGCCTGACATTTTTCTCTTTCATTGTTCACGGGCGTGAATATGCTTGTCATGGGGGTGACAGTTCTTCCCAAGCCGTGACTGAAGTGGTGACCTTGGTCGTGAAGCTCTCTGGTATGTTTTGACATACAATGTCACGGGCGTGACATTCTTTCCCAGCCGTGAGACAAGTGGTGACTCTGGTCGTGAAGCTCTCTGGATGAAATTGAATGAATCCTTCACGGGGGTGACACCTTCATTCACGGGGGTGACAATCTTCCCAGCCGTGACCCAAGTGGTGACTCTGGTCGTGAAGCTCTCTGGAATGAAATTTGCATGAAGCTTCACGGGGGTGACACCTTTCTTCACGGGGGTGACTGAAATGCTTACTTCATGGTTTGTTTTTCTTGCATGGTCGTGAACTTCAAATGTTGGTTTTTGGTAACGGCTAGCTTTCTTCACGGGAGTGACTCCTAGAGTCACGGCAGTGAACATGCTACTTCTTGCTTTTTGTTTCTCAAGGATTATTCTTCCAATTCTCCATTCTTGCTATTTTAATTCATGTCCTGTATAATATACTTACAAAAACAAGTATGTTAAATACAATATTGCTATATTATTTATTATCATCAAAATGACAGAAATACCCCTCAAGGTTAACAATCTCCCCCTTTTTGATGGTGACAAATAATCTAGCAATATGTGATTTTGAGAAGTCTCCCCCTCAAAATATACTTAGAATAAAAAATATAATATGCAAGAATAGTAAATAAAGATGTAGCATTTAACTAGATTTTAAGTATATGCAAGTTATATGAGAAGTATATCCAATACATACCATAATTTCTTTTCAAGACATAAAGTATATGTAAGGTGTATTTAAGATATATCATGACATGTTGTAACTTGCTTTTAAGGTGTATGCAAAGTATATTTAGGGTATTTTTAAAGTATATAGAAACTCAGTTTTTCAATTATCTATTTTGCATCTGAAAAGTTGAATCAAGATTTTTAAATCAATTCAAGGTCTGTTTCACTTTTTGATTCACTATTCTTATTATAGCTAGTTTGATACTACTTTCCCTTATCATATATTATATATCATATACTGCTAGTTTTCTCCCCCTTTGTCATCAATCAAAAAGAATATTTAGATTGAAGTAAACAAAAGCAAATATATATATTATGAAGGAAAGGATACAAACTAAGAAAGAAAATTTAAGATTTCCTACATAAACATAACAAACAACAAAAATGATCAAACATTACAAATTAAGGCTACACTCTAGCCTATATCCTAGCCAGACATCCTATCATGAAGCCTAGCTACTTCTACCTCAAGACTGTCTATCCGAGACTCCATGAAGTCCTTGAGGTTTTCCAACCTCTCATCCATGGAAGTCTGCAGCTGCTCGAAACATGGTGCCAAGAGGTCGACCACCTGCTGCGCTAAAGATGGTGTGAAGGCTGAGGACTGTCCAATGTCCTGCTTGATGGCTGCAGTTGCTTCCTCAATCCGAGCCCTCTTTTTCTGCTGAACTCCCTGGAGGCCTACTTTAAAATCCTCCGTGTCATGATCTTCCCAGATAATCTCTCCAGCAGTATCAGTGAAGCGGTAGAAGATATCGTTCTGAAAAATGATTCTGACAGCTGCTTCCATCTTGATGAATGACTCTACATCCAGCCTATCTCGTGGGTGTGCAGGAATAATGTTGAAGTGATGGTCATCCAGCTTCAAGTAATTGAGCTTCACTGCCATATGAGTGACATATGCCCCAATCAAAATATCTCATGTGGGCTTGGTGGTGATGGAGAGAAGATGGTTTGCAAACCATCTGGAAAGTGCCACTGTGACTCCCCTGCGAGCTATCTCGAATAGGAAGAGTTCTAACTTCCTAATAGTTCCATTGCTTTCTCCCCGAGCAAAAATGCTGTAGGTTAGAAACCTATGTAAATACCTGTGTACTGGGGTCCTGAGATGTGTGCTCTTAGTTTTCTTGACATCCCAGCTGCAATCTGTGCCAAAATGTGTCCATACTGCAGGGGCAGAGAATCTACCTCAGTCTCATTCAGAACGCCATCAGATGGTAGGTTGAACAATTCTCCAAATGCGATGGCGCTGAGAGTGTTTGCATTGTTGCAGAGTTGGAATTTCACCACTCCAGTTGGTTAAACCTGCAAGGTGCTGAGAAATTCCAGCGTTGGCAGATGAATTTGAACAAATTCTCTTAGATGACAGGCTTGAAGTTGCTCTGTCATAGCCATATCGAGCCCGAGATTACGGACTGTCTGCCATTCGAAGGACCTTGATGATAAAATAGGTCTCTTCTTCAAAGTTGCATACCGAGGATGACAACTTTCTGGAATGATGTTCATGAGGTAATCAGAATACCTCTTCGGTGCATGGGACTTCTTTCTCTTTCCCTTTGATGAAGCAGACTCCATATTTGAAGAAATTAGTTGTTGATGGACTTAAAAAAAATTTTTGACAGAAATTTTGATGAAAGACCCTAGAAGTGTATGATTTCTGCTGAAGATTCGAACTTTTGATGGTTTTTATAGTGAAATTTCAATGTTTTGGGGTTGGAATCTTCAATGTCTCAATGAATAAGAGTAAATGAGAGCGGTTTTGGGAGATGGAGAGTTGAAATGAAGATTGTAACCGACTGATTTCGTATATATTCGATACATTCACGGGCGTGGCTTGGGGTTTCACGGGTGTGAATAGTCGTGTTCACGGTTTGCTGAAGCAGTGTTCAACCTGTGAATGAAAGCATGAATTCGTTCACGGGCGTGATCGATGAACATCACGGGCATGAATGATCATAGGTAACGGGGGTGAATAGGTTGTCACGGGCGTGAACTGTTGAATTTCACTACTTATACCCGTGAAGCAAGTCGTGACACAAAGCGTGAAAGCTTCTGTGAGTTTTGGGTGTAATTAGTCACGAGCGTGAAACTTCGTAACGGGCGTGAGGATTCTATTCCATGGGTGTGACTCAAGCCGTGAAACTATGTTTCACCGCTTGAAGCCGTGAATCATGCCGTGACTCAAAGCGTGAAAGCTTCTGTGAGTTTTTGAGGCGTAATTGTTCACGGGAGTGAAAACGCATCATGGGCGTGAATGTTCTCATCCACGGGCGTGACTCAAGCCGTGAAACTATGTTTCACTACTTGAAGTCGTGAAGCATGTCGTGAACCAAAGTCGTGAATGACACTGCATCTTTGAGCCACTTAAGTCACGGGCGTCAGTATTAGTCACAGGCGTGATGCCCCTATAATTTTCATCAGATTGAATTTAAGTTCTGCAACAAGACTAAATCATTTCAACAAAGATTTTACTTCATAAAGCATAAATTCTCATAAAAATTTTTATCTTATAACTTGTGAGATGTTTTAAGATCAACAATTAAAAATTTCATATTCTTGTAATCACAAGGTTAATCCATCAATCATACCTAGTTCTCTTCTAATGAAATTAAATCTTTCCTCATTTAGAGACTTAGTGAAAATATCTACTAATTGCTTTTCTGTGCATACAAATTCTAATTCAACATCTCCATATTAAACATGATCTCTAATAAAATGATGTCTAATGTCAATATGTTTACTTCTAGAGTGTTGAATAGGATTCTTTGAAAGATTTATAGCACTGGTGTTGTCACATTTTATAGGTATATGGTTCACCTCATGACCATAGTCCTTAACTTGTTGTTTTATCCAAAGAATTTGTGTACAACAACATCCAACTGCTACATATTCAGCTTCAGCAGTTGAGAGAGCAACTGAAACTTGTTTCTTACTAAACCAACTAACCAAACATTCTCCAATGAAGTGACAAGTACCTGAAGTGCTTTTCCTATCCAAAAGACTACCAGCATAGTCTGCAACTGAATATCCTATAATATAGAAAGATGAATTCCTAGGATACCATAAACCTAGATGCAATGTTCCATGTAAATATTTAGGTACCCAAATGAGTTTGGGTCCTTGGGGGTTAGCACATGAAGGTTGCCAATGAGCCTTCCTTATCCAGCAATTTCTATTTATATGACCCATTTTCATACAGTAATTACATTGTTTAGGTGTAAACTTGTTTTTTGGTCTTACAGTGTATTTGAATCCCATAATTTGATTAGGCTAATTTTGAGAACAATGGCATGCACAATCATGATTAATTTGCATTTTTCTAGATACATTCTTCCTATAAATAAAGGCATGATTCTTTTTCGGTAGAGAGGTTTTAACATTCTTATTTCTGGGTGCAGGTCTAACAGGTGTGAAGATGTTATTTTCTTTAGACTTAACAAATACTGTTTTGTTAGATGATGATGATGTGTCCTTAAACCCTAGACCATGTCTAACTAAAGGTGGTCTTTGAGACACAATGAGAGTATCTAAGCTCTCTTTACCCTTGTGAAATTTAGAAATGAAATTTCTAAGTTCTTCAACTTCATTTTTCAAAGTATTATTTTCTTTTAACAGTGAAGCTGTTGAGGGTCGTGATGAGTATTCATCTAATGACTTTTGAAGAGATTTATTAGATGATTTAAGCTTTATGTTTTCTTTTTCTAAGTCATCTATCTTATTTTTCAATTTAGAGATATTATTTCTATAGATACTAAATTTAGTTCTATATTTCTCTAATTCTATATTTAATTCTTCTATTAGGCTTTGCTTATCATCATCATCACTATTATCATTATCACTACTATCATTTTTGAAAGAGTATGAGTGTAGTGATCTTACTTTGTCTGAGATGTGATCCTCATTAGCCATGAAGCATAGGTTGACCTCTTCACTTTCATTATCATCTTTTTCACTTGAAGAGCTTTCGTCATCCCATGTGGCTTTGTGGCCTTCATGATAGTTTTCTAATGTTTTCCACATGCTATATGTAGTTGAACAGTGTTGTATCCTGCCACATTCTTCAATAGATAATGAACTTGAGAGAATTGTCATTGCCTTCTTATTTTTGAAATTTGCTCTTCTTTGAGGCTCTGTCCAATCATCTCTTGACAAGATTTCTTCTTTACCATTAACTCCTCTTCTAATTGGTGGTGTCCATTCTTTTCGAATACTATCCCAAGCTTCAATTCCTTCATTATCCAGATATGTCAACATCTGACACTTCCAATGGGCATAATTTGTTCCATCTAAGTAAGGTTAGAGACTCTGGAATCCTTCACTGGCCATATCTTACTTTTTACTAGCGCTTTTTAGGCTTCGATGCTAGACAAGGCTCTGATACCAATTGTTGCCCAGATAGTAGACCAAGAAGGGGGGTTGAATTGGAGTTTCAAAAAATTAAAATTTAAAGTGCGGAAATAAAATTGTTAATTTGGAAGGGATAGAGAAAATCAGACACAAATATTTATAGAGGTTCAGGTATTAACAAACCCTACTCCTCTCCCCAATCGCAATTGGGAGTTTCACTAACACACTAAGTGTTACAATGGAGTTTTATAAGCTTACTCCCAACGATGGTGTTTCTTACAATGGCTCACACCTAACCCAGAAATCCCTTGTGTTTTAATGGCTCACACAATAACCAATTCCTTTGTGTTTTACAGGCTCACACAAACAACCTACACTTTGTGTTTTACAGGCTCACACAAACAACCTATACTTTGTGTTTTACAGGCTCACACAAACAACCTTTTAATTTGTGTTTTGGAGGTTCACACAACTAACCCTTATAAGTGTTCTTCTCTTAACCCAGAACTACCCAATGATCACTTGAGTAAAGATTACAGAGAGAACTACTTATAAATCTTTATTGCTCAAATATGAGGAGCAATAAGATTTTTACAGAGAATGGATTTGTTCTCAAAGTAAAAATGTACAAGATAGCTTGTGATTTTAAAGTATATGCTAATCTTTTGTTTTTCTTATCATTCTCTTGTTTCTTAATGCATAAATGACTTCTTTTATACTCTCATGGCTGAATATAGCCGTTGGGGTGCATTAAAAAAGAAACTAGCCGTTATACCAACCAAAAAATCGCGCCTGACATTTTTCTCTTTCATTGTTCACGGGCGTGAATATGCTTGTCATGGGGGTGACAGTTCTTCCCAAGTCGTGACTGAAGTGGTGACCTTGGTCGTGAAGCTCTCTGGTATGTTTTGACATACAATGTCACGGGCGTGACATTAATCGGTCACGGGCGTGACATTCTTTCCCAGCCGTGAGACAAGTGGTGACTCTGGTCGTGAAGCTCTCTGGATGAAATTGAATGAATCCTTCACGGGGGTGACACCTTCATTCACGGGGGTGACAATCTTCCCAGCCGTGACCCAAGTGGTGACTCTGGTCGTGAAGCTCTCTGGAATGAAATTTGCATGAAGCTTCACGGGGGTGACACCTTTCTTCACGGGGGTGACTGAAATGCTTACTTCACGGTTTGTTTTTCCTGCATGGTCGTGAACTTCAAATGTTGGTTTTTGGTAACGGCTAGCTTTCTTCACGGGAGTGACTCCTAGATTCACGACAGTGAACATGCTACTTTTTGCTTTTTGTTTCTCAAGGATTATTCTTGCAATTCTCCATTCTTGCTATTTTAATTCATGTCATGTATAATATACTTACAAAAACAAGTATGTTAAATACAATATTTCTATATTATTTATTATCATCAAAATGATGGAAATACCCCTCAGGGTTAACATGGTGTTTCTGGATTTTGGTATTAAAATCCGGTTTGGGCGGTTTTGGGATTTTAAATTGATTTTCAAAAAAAAAAATGATATGTGACTACCCACGTTTGGATATATATAAGTTGCTGCTTACTGATTAGGGCCATTGTCTTATGATATAGGTAGGTTATGGCTTTTGAATCACGACAGATAGTGGCTGAAGAGGCTGAAAGTAATGAGCCTACAGAGACAAGGGCTTCATCGCGACCAAGTCATCATCGAGCTGCTACATCAAGATCTAGTGCTAGCCTATCAAGAGGGCAGTCTATTGCTGGCACAAAAAACAGAGCTTATGAGGAACATGATAGACATGCTACAAAGAGCATCACAACCAGCCTCATCAGGATTACAATTTGAGAGACTAAGGAAGTTAGGGCACCCGATTTCTATGGTAAACGGGAATATGACCCCTCAGTGGCAGAGTTTTGGCTAAAACAGGCAGAGAGAGTTTTTGATAAGCTACATTGCACAAACGAGCATAAATATGAGTATGCAGTATCTTTACTACAGCAGCATGCATATGAATGGTGGCAATCTGAATCACAGAGCACAGAGGCTCCTGACCCTATGACATAAGAGTTCTTGCTAGAGAAGTTTAAGGAGCAGTATATTCCTCCTATCTATACAGACGATAAGAAAAGAGAGTTTTGGATGCTGAAAGAAGAAAACTTATCGGTTACATAATATGAAAGAGAATTCACACATCTTTACAAGTATGCTGGAGGCATTATATCCACTCTGGCAGATAAGTGCCGATGATTTGAAGATGGATTGAAAGACTCAATCAAGCTACAAGTCTCAGCTCTATGTTTGATGAGTTTTTCTAGTTTGCTAGCATCTGCCAGAACAGTTGAGAGAGTTCTAGCCACACAATAGTCAACACAAGATAGAGGGTTCAAGAGGCCCATATCACAACCGAGTAGAGTACAGTCAAGTGGCAAAAGAGCTAGATCTTTCAGTGGCCGATTTTAGGCTGGGGGTTCCAACAGGCCTTCTTCCTTCAGGTGGGGACAACCCGCGAGATCTGTTTCCTCGGCAGCTAGTGCACCGATGCAGACACCATATAGATCTCTACCCCTACCAAAATGCTAGCATTGTGGCCATTCTCATCCTGGAGAGTGTTGGTGGATGACAGGAGCGTGTTTTAAATGTGGCTCTAAAGAACATATGAGGAGAGATTGTCCCTTGTTACAGTATGATAGAGGTTCGGGGAGCACTGAGCTGATGCAGACACAGGCTTCTGGGCAAGGCAGAGGCTGAGGCCGATCAGGGTCCAGTCAGTTCAGATCAGAGACAGTTGAGAGGCCAGAAGGTAGTAGAGCTGCCCCAGTCAGGGCATATGCCATGCGAGGCCGAGAGGAGCAGGATGCACCAGATGTCTTAATTGGTAAATTCCTTCTCTTTGGCTCTGACATACATGCATTGATAGATCCAGGGTTGACGCATTCATACATATGCACACCACCACTGGGTCAAGAGGGTTTGGAACCACAGGCTCTAGAATTTGAGATTCTTGTGACTAACCCGTTAGGGCACAGTGTGAGGGTTAGTATGGTGTTTAGGGGTTGCCCAATTGAAATTCAAGGTAGGAAATTCCCGGCAGACTTGATAAAGTTACCATTCCATGAGTTCGATGTGATCTTGGGAATGGATTGGTTAGCTCGTTATGGAGTGGTAGTGGATTGTGGAAGAAGACAAATGATCATCAGAATTCCAGAACAAGATGAGATAGTGGTGATGGGTGAGGATAGAGGATACCCAGACAATGTGATATCAGTGTTGAAAGCCCAGAAACTCATCAGTAAGTAATGCAAAACATACTTAGCATATGTAGTTGATATGGAAAAAGCAAGTCTGAAGTTGATAGATATTCCTACTGTTAATGAGTTTCCTGATGTATTTCCAGAGGAGTTGCCAGGTTTATCACCGGATAGAGAAATTGAATTTACTATAGATTTTGTACCTGACACCACCCCTATTTCTATTACACCATATAGGATGGCACCAGCAGAATTGAAAGAGCTGAAGGTACAGTTGCAGGAGTTGTTAGATAAGGGTTTTATATGACCCAGTGTATCATCATGGGGTGCTCCAGTATTATTTATGAAGAAGAAAGATGGCACCTTACATCTTTACATCGATTACAGGCAGCTTAATAAGGTGACTATTAAGAATAAATATCCGCTGCCTAGAATTGATGACTTGTTTGACCAATTGAAAGGTGCAGCCATATTTTCGAAGATAGATCTTCCATCGAGGTATCATCAAATCAAGATAAAAGAGTCAGATGTACCTAAGACAACATTTAGGACTCGTTATGGTCATTATGAGTTCCTAGTTATGCCCTTTGGATTGACGAATGCACCAACAGCTTTTATGGACCTAATGAACCGAGTGTTCAGGCCATACCTTGATCAATTTGTAGTGGTGTTTATTGATGACATCCTTGTCTACTCTAGAGACCGAGAAGAACATGATCAACATCTCAGAATAGTGTTGCAAACATTAAGGGAGAAGCAATTGTATGCAAAGCTATCTAAGTGCGAGTTTTGGCTTGAAGTAGTCATTTTTTTGGGTCATGTAATTTCAGCAGAAGGTATTCGGGTTGATCCTAGTAAAATTGAGGTTATTCTTAATTGGAAACCACCATGAAATGTGACAGAAGTGAGAAGTTTCCTCCGATTAGTCGGATATTATAGGAGGTTTGTGAAAGGATTTTCATCCTTAGCGACTCATTTGACACGACTGCTACGAAAAGAGGTTCGTTTTGAGTGGACAGATAGGTGTCAAGCAAGCTTTGATCGACTGAAGGTGATGTTGATTGAAGCACCAATTTTGACTCAACCTACTCCAGGAAAAGACTTTGTTGTGTACAGTGATGCAAGTCATAATGGTCTGGGCTGTGTACTTATGCAAGAAGGAAAGGTGATTGCTTATGCCTCAAGACAACTTAAGCCTCACGAGCTTAACTATCCGACACATGATTTGGAATTAGCTGCAATAGTTTTTGCTCTTAAGATCTGGAGACATTATCTATATGGGGAAAGATGTTATATCTATACGGATCACAAAAGTCTTAAATATCTTCTCTCACAGAAAGAGTTGAATCTGAGACAACGAAGATGGTTGAAGTTGATTATAGATTATGACTGTTTGATCAACTACCAGCTAGGCAAAGCTAATGTGGTTGCAGATGCACTAAGTAGAAATATTTTAGCTGAGATGCGAATACAATCTACCTTGATGTAGAGGATCAAAGATGCTCAGAAGCAAGATGAGAAGTTAGTAGAGATAGTCGAGGCAGTGAAAAAGGGAGAAAAGCTTGATTTTTCATTAACAGAGGATGGCACAGTATACTTCAAGAATAAGATTTGCGTTCTTAATGTAAAAGAGTTGAAGTCAGATATTTTAAAAGAAGCACATGAAATAGTATATACCATGCATCTAGGTGGGAACAAGATGTATCAAGACTTGAAAACTCAATACTGGTGGCTAGGGATGAAGAAGGACATCACTGAGTATGTTGCTAAATGCCTAACTTGTCAACAAGTGAAAGCAGAACACCAGTTGCCCACAGGATTATTGCAACCAATACCGATTCTAGAGTGGAAATGGGAAAGAATCATGATGAATTTTGTGTCTGGGTTACCGATGACTCAGAGAAAGCATGATGCAGTGTGGGTGATAGTGAATCGATTGACGAATTCAGCACACTTCTTACCAGTCAGAATGGACTACTCATTGAACAAGCTAGCCAAAATTTATGTAAGTGAGATAGTGAGATTGCATGGAGTGCCAATGTCCATCATATCTGATAGAGATCCCAGATTTACTTCACAATTCTGGAAGAGTCTACAACAAGCTTTGGGAACTCGACTCAATTTCAGTATGGCCTTTCATCCGCAGACGGATGGACAATCGGAGAGAGTTATTCAGTTGCTAGAGGATATGATGAGAAGTTGTAGATAGATATCTACCTCTTATGGAGTTTGCCTATAACAACAGCCATCAGACGAGCATAGGCATGGCTCCGTATGAGGCATTGTATGGAAGAAAATGCAGGACACCAGTTTGTAAGAAATTGATAGGGCCAGAGTTAGTGCAACAAATAGAAGAAAAGGTTAGAATTATCCAAGAAAGATTGAAAGCAGCTCAAGATCGAAAAAAATCATATGCTGACCTTAAGAGGCGAGATATAGAGTATGCTGTGGGAGAAAAGGTATTTCTCAAGATTTCACCTTGGAAGAAAGTATTGAGATTCGGTAAAAAGGGAAAGTTAAGTCCAAGGTTCATTGGTCCTTATGAGATTTTGGAAATAATCGGATCAGTGGCATATCAGTTTGCACTTCCACCAGAGTTGGATAAAATCCATAATGTTTTTCATGTGTCGATGCTAAGGAGATATAGGTCTGATCCGACTCATGTCATACCAACTGAAGAGATAGAAGTGCAGACTGATTTGACTTATGAAGAGGAACCGGTGGCTAAATATGGAGGCTGGTCACACCAAGTGGCAAATTTTAAGAAGGCAATAGACATATATGAATGAGATATTCAATGTATATAAGCTTAGGTGTCCCATAATTGATTAATTTTGTCATTTTTTCTTAATTGCCTCTCTTATTCCTTATCACTTAAACATCTAAAAGACTTTTATTGTCCACTCAAAGCAGCCCATATTCATTGAAGCACCACACACCACATGGCATAAAACAATTAGCCAAGTGAGGTGTATGAATTAAACATTAATGAGAGTTTCTAGATGAAGCTTAAGTGTCCCCCATCATAATAACTTTTGCCATTTTGTTCTTGATTGTTTATTCTTCTTCCTTATCCATTTTCATTGAGGAAAATTCTGCCTCTCAAACCAGCCCACGTTTTCCTTTATTCCTCCATAACCAAACCTTGTTCTAAGAAGAGAAAGTGACAAAAAGAGAGAGAAAGGCATGGGAAATTCCATTTTCATGTTTAAGAATGCTTAAAAGAGTAAGAAGAAAGAGAGAGATTAGGTTTATAAAGTTTTAATAATCTGTTTATGAACTTTAGGAACTCAAAGTGTTAAGGATTTACCTCAAAGGAGCAAAGGAAATGAGAAAGAAAAGTAAAGAGAAAGAAAAGAGAAAAAGAGAGGTTTGTGCATAACCTAAGGCAATAGCCTATTTTATTTTTTTTATTTGCATGATTTAATTATTTGGCATGTTGATGATTCTGAATTGATATTATTTTGTGATGAAAATCTTGGGGATGCATGTTTGCTAGACATAGGATTTAATTTGGTACAAATTCAATGTGATTATCTTGTATGTTCCTTGCTTGAAATTGATGAGCAGTGTTCACTTAAACTGTTATAACATAATTTTTGGAACTCCGTTTTGCATGTTGTTTATTGGGTTTGAACGATAAGACATAGGGATATAACTTTCATTTAGACCATAAAACCTGAATATGTCTGTAATTGTACAGCAAAATTCATAAACTTCGTACATAGAATCTGTCCAGAATTCTGGGCAGAATTATTAGTAATGAGCAGTGAGTACTTAAACTGTTATAAATTGAGTTATGGAGCATGGATTTGTGTGTTCTTTATTGTGTTTGAAAGATAAGACATAGGGCTATAACTTTCATTTAGACCATAAAATCTGAATATGTCTATAATTGTACAGACAAATTCATAACATTCGGACATAGAATCTGTCCAGGAATTTTGGATAGAATTATTAGTAATGAGCAGTGAGTACTTAAACTGTTATAAATTGAGTTCTGGAACTTGGATTTGTATGTTCTTTGTTGAGTTTGAAAGATAAGACATAAGGATATAACTTGAAATTAGACCATAAAACCTGAATATGTCTGTAATGGTACAGAAAAAATTCATAAAACTCGTACGTAGAATCTGCCCAGGAATTCTGGGCAGAATTGTTAGTAATGAGCATAATTTGTAGTTTGACCATAATATCTAAATATGTCTGTAAGTTTCCAGAAAAATTTATTAATTTTAGACTTAGAATCTATCTAGAAAATTCTGGGCAGAATTATCAGTGACCAGTTAATATTAATATTATCTTATCTTTTGATACAAAACTCCAAATTACGTGATTCAAGTTGAATATTAAATATAAGATCCATATCTAAAATTGGTATGAAGATCATGTAACTAAAATCAGAACGCAATA
This sequence comes from Triadica sebifera, assembly GCA_023653625.1. NCBI lineage: Eukaryota > Viridiplantae > Streptophyta > Magnoliopsida > Malpighiales > Euphorbiaceae > Triadica > Triadica sebifera. The sequence continues at coordinate 33,980,934 of CM042896.1, forward strand.
GGACTAAAAGTAAGATCCAAAATAGAGAACAAAATCTGCCAGTGACAGGGCAGCATGTGAATTGAGAAATGAAACGAGTAAAATGATGAGAACTTTGTTATATTATGTAAATATTATTTTAATTGAGTGATTATGTGATTATTTTGAGATATTACATGCATGAAAAGTATGAAATTAATTGTTATGAATTTTAATGAAATTGTATAAGCCCTAGAACACCTAACTAGAACTAACTTAGGATAGTTTGTCATGCCAAATAGGGGGGAGTACGATGAAAATGATTAATTCCATTAATGGTATGATTATCTACGTCGGGTTTGGAAATATTATCTACATCGGGTTTATCACTGTTATTTATGCCGGGTATGACATTATTATCTACACTGAGTTTGGCACGGTTATATATGCCGTGTTTGACACGGTTATCTACGCTGACTTTGACACTTATATGCGCACATCATATTGCCCGGGTGACACTCCTAAGTGCCTGGATGGCAACTCCGTTATCCTATTCAGTGGTTCATAGGTGTCCTGGGCATAAATGAAAACATAAATAAAGAAGTTATGGAACATAAAAGAGTTATTAAAAGTAAAACTGGAAATGTGATTTGTGACATGGATAATAAAAATGGAATTATGAATTGTGGCATGGACAAAAAGAAGGTTTAGTGCTATACAATAAGGTGGTAATATAGTGAATAAGTATGAGATAATCTAAAATAATTTGTTGTCTATACATGCTAGAATACCATGATTTGCATGATAATGATGATTTGATTATGTTAAATAAATGAGATACAATAAATTGATGTTATGCATACTTGAATATTATGAAATGTATGTTTGCATGATTGGATCATAAATTGTTCTATGACAATGCATGTGACATTAAAAATAGTTTTTTTGCCTTATCTATATGCACCACTAAGCCAAGAGCTTAGCGTGGGAGTTGTTCTCACGCAGATTTAGTAAAGAATAAATAGAAGATAGTAGACAAAGCCAGCGGTGACCTAATCCAGTAAAACAGCCTGTTGTACACATCATGGGTTACACAACTTTTGTGTATTATCTTGTAAACTTTATTTTGTAGTATTTTTAAAATAAACAGTATGTTTTGTAAAGAACATGTTACTATATAAAAAGGTAGTTTAAATTTTATGTTATATTTCTTTTATAAATGCAAAGTAAATAAATAGTGAATATTGGTAATGAAATAAAAATGTACGAGTGATTTTGCTTTATATATAACTTATATAATGATATTTTAATCGATGGAGTCAGTGTAGCACACCCTCATTCTGGCATAAGCTGCTGGGGTAAGGGGGTGTTACAGTGCCCGTGAATGAAACTTCACAGTTGTGAACACTTAGTTCATGCCCATAAAGTTTGTTGTTAATGAAATATGCTCACTATTTCAATGGTTTCAATGCAATGGCTATGTATATGATTCATAATGAAATGATTAAAGTATGCTTATATGAATTCCAGCACAATGATGTTACATGATGAATCTGCATATGAAAAAGTATATATGCTATATGTTATGAATACTTTATTGAAATGTAATAAAGGCAATATGAGCAAGTAAATCCCAGACTCGATACTAAGACTAGCAGTAGGATAGATGGAGCACCATTAACGGGGCGTAAGGTACTGTAGTTATATATATTTACTCAGTTAATGTGGCTTAAGTTTGGAGAGTGCCATTGACTTAAGAAGTCTAGACTGACACATATGATGATCAAAAGTATTCTCTACAAAAGTTATATAATTTCTTAGTTAATGTGGCTTAAACTCAGAGAGTACCATTGACTTGAGGAGCCTAGATTGGCACACATGATTACAGGTAGTGGCAGGGTGGCTTAAGCTCAATGATCACCCCTATTCACAACCCGTATCCTAATAGTCTGTGTTGAAAGTTATTGGGCAATGAATTTAAAGTGACTAAAAGATAAAGGAAATGGAAAGGATGTTCAATGACACATGTATACATATTTTATTGTTAAGGCTATATGCAATAGTTCTCATTATATGTTTAACGATTTTTGCTTAAATATAATAAAGTAAAGTATTTCGTATAATTTGATGTATTCAATGCCATGCCATAATCTACCATAAGATGCCTTAATACTTTTACATGATACCATAATTAGATATGACTCTACGTATGATGCCATGCTATTCTCGTAGATTCCTTGTATATGTTAATGTTTAAATTGCATGTGGAATTTCTATGCCTATATATACCATTAAGCTTTCAAAATCATAGTGTGAGGGTGTTTTCCCCATGCAGGTCAGAGCCTAATAGACAAAAGGTAGAGGTTGATCAAGATAAGCTAGTCCATCATCAGAGAAAATAGAAGAGGCCCTAGGAGGGTTGGTGATATTCATGTCACGCTTTTGCATTTTGTACATGTCTTTTTTTAGGGGGTTGTTTTCCCACATACATGTCTGTAACATAAGGATCATGTAATTTATGTTAAAGGTATGTATTTTTATAAACCTCTAGACACAGGTTAGTCATTTTAATGAAATTGTGATTTTAAATGTTAAGTTAATGTTTTATCTTTGCTTTATATTTTATGCAAGTCGTTATTGCCATGGTGCAAAATTTTGTTTTTTAAATTTTCACAGGTTTTTCTATAGAGTTATATGGCACTCACTCGTTTAGTCGAGTTAATCTTGGTTAGGTGAGAGGATGCTATAGGTTGTGCCACCACTGCCACCTCTACCTCTACCACCTTCTTCTCCACTAAGAACTAGGATGTAAATTGATAGGCTGAGGAAATATAGGGCTACAAATTTCATAGGCAAGAAAGATGACGACCCTACAGCTATAGAGTATTGGTTGAAGAAGACTGAGAGGGTCTTCGAGGAGTTTGATTGTGCGAAGGAGCACAAGGCTTAGTATGTCATTTTACTTCTTCAGGAGCATGCCTATAATTGGTGGAAGTATGTTCTTCAGAAGCCTCAAACTCCACAACAAACTAACTGGGATTTTATCGAAGTAGAGTTCAAGAAGCAATATTTGCTGAGAGTGTATATCAACAAGAAGAAAAGAGAGTTCTTAACCTTAAGACAAAGAAATATGTTTGTGATAGAGTATGAGAAGGAGTTTACCAAGCTAACCAAGTATGTAATTGGTATTATTGAGGATGACACAGACAAATGGCACCATTTTGAATATGGTAGGAGAGATAAAATTGGATTCCAAGTGACTTCACTACAGCATGAAGATTATTTGAAAAAGGTATCTGCTACGATCAGTGTAGAAAAGAGAATGAAGTTGAAGAGATTAGATGAGATATCCAGGAGAGATTTTAAAAGACCCTTTTTTAGTGCTACACAAACTCTGAGCAAAAAAGCTTGTACCATTTTTGGCCTTTCTAGTTTAGAAGATAGAGTCAGGGTCGGAGTCAGCTAGTGTTTACTAGGCTGACACCACCATTTTAAGTTGTCTCTACTACTGTTAATAGTCATACTTAAACTTAGATAGAGGCAACACAAGAGTGTGCATCTTTTGGCAGAAGTCACAAACGAGAGTGTTGGGGACCTTCAGGGGCTTGCTTCAGGTGGAGAGACTACCTCTTATAGACTTTTAATGCTCCCACTCAGACTCAAGGTTTAGTGCTGACTAAGGCCTAAGGATAGGGATAGACATAAATTGGCAAGGTGTATCTAGACATGCCATTTCAGAGATTGTGAACAGTCCTAAAGGGTTCTAAAGATGAGTCTCATTCATAAACACAATAGAAAATTAAAATTTTCAAAACCTAAGACAAGGATGTTACTTGTGCTTTTAAAACTAGTTCATCAAATCATAAAGATTCAAAATTATACATTGTAATTGTTTTTTTATTTTTTCTTCAAAGTTTCACCTTATTGGGTTGTAGCGAACCACAATAATCTCCATTAGGAACATCTCTAATATTAATCCACGTGAAAATGTGAGAATAAACTACAAGAGAAATGGTTGAATACACCTCAAAGTGCTAGCAATAGTGTATGCTCAATTTGAGAGAATATGAAAAATAACTATTATTTTTCTTTTTGAATTTATTAACTTCTAAAACAATTTTTAGACTTTTGAACTCTTCAAAAAATGTTTTTACCCCAAAATTAGTCTAGATACAAAGTGCACAAGACAAGGGGAGGAATTTAGGGGGTTTTACCTTAATTGGCTAATTAAGGCCAACTAGGCCACTGGCCAGCACCTATTTGAGCGATTATTTCATACGAACTCATCGTGATTCAACCCAAAATAATTCTCTCATATTTTTGGATCACATCTAAGACCATTTTACTCATTCTTCACATCTCCAATGTGTGTCACCCATTAGGTTTCCGATTATATTGGCCACTTGAATTAACAATTAATTTAAGCAAGTCATGAGCAGTATCTAGCAACACATCATTGTTGGGTTTTGAAGGTGAATCTTATTCATAAACATAGTGGAAAAATTAAAATTTTTAAAACCCAAAACAAAAGATCTTGCTTGTGCCATTAAAACTAATTTATCAAACATAGAGGTTAGAAATTTTACCTTGTAATTTCTTGTTTGTTTTTTAAATCTTCACCTTATTGAGTTGTAGTAAACCATAATAATCTAGACTAGGATGTCTCTAATGTTGATCCATGTGAAGATATAAAGAAAAAACTTACAAAAGAAATGGTTTGAACAAGATTCAATGATGCTAGCTATGAATTTGTTCTTAAGAGAATTATTGTCTCAAAAATTATTTTTGGGACCAAAAATAATTTTCATATCTCTTTTCTGCCTTTTTATGTCTTTTTGATCTGAATCAAATTCAAAAGAATGATAAAAAATTGAAAAGAGAAGTAAAATGACGTGACTACTCCCGAGCGATTTTTTCCTGCAATCTCATCGTGATCCGACCCAAAATAATTCTATCATATTTTAGATCATATCAAAGACCATTTTACTCATTCTTCACATCTTCAATGCATGTGACCCATTAGATTCCTGGTTATATTGACCACTTAAATTAACAATTAATTTAAGCAAGTCCTTAGCGGTATCTAGCAACACATCATAATCCCCAATTGATTAGAAAATCAATGGTTTGACTATGAACCTTTCCATAGACAATTTTTGTGTAATTATTCTTTTCACCATTCTATGCCCCACTTGGTTCAGAGTATGGACACATGTCAACTTCCACTAGACTAACTATGTCACATCTAGCCCAAGTAATGCTAGTTCTTGTTGAGGCTCACTACTCTGTTAGATATGTCATTGAAGACTATCTTCATGACATTTCTACAATGGCCAGAGTTTCTCAAGTAATGACCCTGACAAAAGGCCATGGATATACACTCCTTCTATTAGGAGTGGTGAATCCTTTGTTGGGTACCCAATTAGCTTCGAATTCCTCAAGCTGTACCCAATCACCACCCAATGAGCAACCTTTCTGAGGTAACAAGGAATAGTGTCAAAATGCAGAATCAATATCCAAGATATCCTTGGGTATTCAAGTCTAATGATACTTGCACCATTGCTATGATGAGACTATCATTGACATTTGAATATATTATCGATATGATTGTCTCATAGCAGGTCATCCAATGTACTTAGCTACACTTAGCAAACATCCATATGTTAACTCTAAACATCTCATGTTTACAGATGATGAGATCTACTGCTTGATCCAATCAAGGAGTATAACATGTGATAGTCTATTCGGATTAAAAATGTCCCGTCTTATTAATTCTATGACTAGGGATAATTTAGATACCAACATAATTACACATGATAAGAATCTCAATATCATGATCTCATCATGGTTTTCTTCATGTTATGTTATGTATCAAGGACTTCATTAATTGGTTTAAGATCATTATTAATTCATATATCAAATGAATATCAAATTAATTAAAATGCCTTTTATTAATCAAATAAATTTGTACAATAAATTTGAAGGTGATTGCCTTTAGAGCACTTCTCTAACAATCATTACCCCATTTAACTGGAAAGTTAGTAGTTTGACTACAAATTTTTCTGTAGATAATTTCTGTGCAATTAAGCCTTTCACCATTTTATACCCCACTTGGTTCAGAGTACAGACATGTGTAAAATTCCACTAGACTGCCTACATCACATCTACCCCAAGTAATGTTAGTTCTTATCTCTAAGGCCCATTACTCTGTTAGATATGTCATTAAAGACTATCTTCATGACATTTCTACTCTGGCCAGAGATTCCTAAGTAATGACCCCGACCAGAGGCCATGGGTATACACTCATTCTATCAGGAGTGGTGAATAATTTGTTGGTTACCCAATTACCTTTGAATACCTCAAGCTGTACTAAATCACTACCATATGAACAACCCCTTTGAGGCAACAAGGAATATTATTAAAGTACAAAATCAATATTGAAGATATCCTTGAGTACCTCAAGTCTAAGGATACTTGCACCGTTGCTATGATGAGACTATCATTGACATTTGAATAGATTATCTATATGATTGTCTCATAGTATGTCATCCAATGTACTTAGTTACATTTAGCAAACATCCACATGTTAACTCTAAATATCTCATGTTTACAAATTATGAGATTTACTACTTGATCCCATCAATGAGTATAATATGTGCGAGTCTGTCTAATTAACAATGTCCAGTCTCATTAATCTTATGACTAAAGATAATTTAGATACTAACATAGTTTCACATGATAAGAATCTCAATATCATGATCTCATCATGATTTCCTTCATGCTATGTTATGTATCAAGGACTTCATTAATTGATTTAAGATCACTATCAATTCATATATCAAAAGAATATCAAATTAATGAAAATGCCTTTGATTAATCCAATAAATTTGTACAATAAGTGCTAACGGTGATTGCTTTTAGAGCACTTCTCTAATAAGGCCATGAGCTAGTAGAGCACTAGCAAGGGCCTATGTTATGAATGCCATAGAAGATCAAAGTGCTTTTGATGTGGTTTTTGGTACATTTCTTTTGTTTGACTCAATTTTGATTGCTTTGATAGATATGGGATCTATGCATTCCTATATACATATTATCATAGCTGAGCAGTATAGCATGCCAGTAGAGAAACTAGACTATGAGATCGAGGTTACTAATCTTTTAGGACATAATGATGTGGTGAACTAGGTGTTCCAAAACTATCTTATTATAGTGTAAGGGAAAGAGTTTCCAGTGGATTTGATTGAGTTGTCCTTCCATGAGTATAATATTATCTTAGGTATGGATTGGCTCTTTTAGCAAGGTGTAATGGTAGACTATAGGGTGAAAATGGTTGGACTAAAAACTTCGAAAAGAGAGAGGGTCATTTCCATGATGAAAGCTTATAAGATGATCAGGAAAAGGTGTGAGGCCTAATTGGCTCATGTGGTTGATACTATGAAGGAAAGCCTAGATCTTAAGGTTATCCCAATGGTGGAAGAATTTCCAAATGTGTTCCCAACAAACCTATCATGGCTACCTCTTGTTAAAGAGTTAGAGTTCTTTATTGAGCTTACTCCATTTACAACTTCCATATCAGCATCACTATATAGAATGGCACCATCCGAGATGAAAGAAATAAAATGCACAGTTGTAGGAACTATTGGATAGAGACTTTATTAGACCAAGTGTGTCACCATTAGGTGCACCAGTGTTATTCCTTAAGAAGAAGGATGTGTCTATGATGTTATGATAGACTACAAACAACTAAATAGGGTGACCATTAAGAATATGTAACGGCTGGGCTACTGGAATCAGGGTCTCGGCCCGTTGCCACAGTAAGCCCATCCATCGTCTCACTGAGACCAACGGCCTGCTGGGGTCCATGGCCTAAACCTATACAATTGGTAGTCTCTTACTGTGGCTAAAGAGAGGTTAAGGGTTTGACTCTTGCCTCCAACAACCTACTGTGGCAAACAGCATGACTGTGATTCCAGTGATGGATTGGAGGTATTAGGACATGGACCCCGGCAGGCCGTTGGTCTCAGTGAGACGGCGGGTGGGCTTACTGTGGCAACGGGTCGAGACCCTGATTCCAGTAGCCCAGCCGTTACAAAATAAATATCTGTTGCCACAAATTGATGATCTCTACGATTAGTTGAAAGGTACTAGTAATATTTTCCAAGATTGATTTGGGGTTGGAGTACCGTAAGTTAAGGATCAAGACAAATGATATAGCAAAGACAAGCTTCAGAACCATATATGGCTATTATGAGTTTTTAGTTATGCCCTTTGGATTGACCAACGCTCTAAAAAATTTCATGGATCTAATGAGCCTGACTTAAGGCCATTTCTGGACTAGTTTGTGGTGTGATATTTTGGTATACTTTAGAGGCAATGAGGAGCATAACCAACATTTGAGGATAGTGTTGCAGACTGTCAAAGAACAAAAGCTTTATGTCAAGCTTTCTAAATGTGAGTTTTGGCTTGATGAGGTTGCTTTCCTTAGACACGTGGTATTAGTAAATGGAATTAGGGTGGGATCCTAGTAAGGTTGAGGGGATCTTGAATTGGAAGCCTCCTTAGAATGTGATTGAGATTAGGAGATTTCTTAGCTTGGCGGGGTACTACAGGAGGTTTGTTAAATGGTTTTCCATGATTGCTTCTCTGTTGACTAGATTGCTACGGAAGGATGTCAAGTTTGAATGGACAGACAAGTACCAGAAAAGCTTCGATCAACTCAAATGCTTATTGACATAAGCTCAAATTCTAATATAGCCTTATAAGGAGTATGTCATTTACAATGATGCTTCTCATTATGGTTTGGGTTATGTCTTTATGCAAGAAGAGAAAGTTATTGCCCATGCTTCCAGACAATTGAAGCTCCATAAGAAGAATTACTCGACACACGATATAGAGTTGGCTGCCATTGTTTTCATTTCTAAGATTTGGTGCCATTATTTGTATGAGAAAAAGTGATACCTCTACACCGACCATAAGAGTTTGAAAAATCTTCCTATATATAAAGAGTTTAATTTGAGATAGATAAGATGATTGGAATTGATAAAGGATTATGATTTCATGATCGACTCTCATCCAGGAAAGGCCAATGTGGTGGTCGATGCACTAAGTACAAAAACTTTAGCAGAGTTAAACATCTGACCTACTATAGATCTAGAGATTAGAGATGCACAGAAGCAAGATGTCAAGTTAGCAGTGTTATTAGAGTTGATCTTTAAGGGGAAGAGACCGGGGTAAACAATTAAGCCATATGGCAATTTGTGATACCAGAACCGATTATGAGTGCCTAATTTGGAGGATTTGATGGGAAGCTCATAAGATAATGTATGCCATATACCTAGAGAGTAACAAGATATATCATAACTTGAAAAGTAGATTTTGGCGGGTATGTATGAAGAGAGACATCATAGAGTTCACTACCAGATGTCTGACTTATCAATAGGTCAAGATAGAACACCATGTACCTTAAGGGTTGTTGTAGCTTATCACTTTTTTGGAATGGAAGTGGGAGAGAATCATTATAGATTTTATGATTGGGTTGCCTTTGACACTAAGGAAATATGCTGCCATATGGGTGATTGTGGATAGGTTAACGAATTTGGCTCATTTCTTACCCGTAATGAGAGACTATTCCTTAAGTAGATTAAAAAAGTTGTATGTGAATGAGATAGTAAAGTTTAATGGAGTTTTAGTCTCTATCATTTCAAATAGAGATCTATGGTTCTCATCTCAAATTTGGGTAGTTTGTAATGAGCTTTAGGCACCAGGCTCAATTTAGCACGACATTCCATCCTCAAATAGACTATCAATCTAAGAGAGTACTTAAGATCTTAGAGGACATGATGAGATGTTGTGTGATAGAGTTTGAAGGAAGTTGGGACAAGTATTCATCATTGATGGAATGTTTTTACAGTAACAGTTATTAGTCCAATATTGAGATGACTTCCTATGAGGCATTATATGATAGGAAGTATCAAAAACCTTTATGTTGGATTGAGCTCAGTGAGAGAAAGTTAGTGGGGTTATAATTGGTACAAGAGACAAAATAAAGTGAAAATGAAAACCCTCCCAATTAATCAGGATTAACCCCAACTAAAAGAGCAGATGCTATAAGATCCTATTATAAAAGAACTTGTGCAAAATAAAACTTTTTTTTTTCTTTGTAGAACTTTATCTCTTATAATTGTATTACCATTTTAATCTTTTAATCCTTTCCTTAAAACAATAAAACATGCATAAACTTTATTCCCAAAAGAACATCATCATATAAAACTATAATGGGGCTAAAATGGCCCGATGTTTGCAAAATACAACATTAGAAACAATTACATGTTCTTTAAAATAAAAAGACACATAACTAAGCCCAACACCCATGACATGTTTGAAAAGAATCAAGTGATGTCATGAAACCAACCCTTTAAAATGGGTGTTCAACCAGACTCTATATGAGTGCTCTTTTCTTCCAGTCAACTTCTAGTAGCTACTAGGCTCCAAACTTGCATGCAGGAAACCTACATGCTAAGCTATGGAAAGCTTAGTGGTACATATAGGGATAAAAATTCACAGATGTGATCATACTGGTCATGTCATTACTATATATGTTGTTGCCCAGACAATGAACCAAGAAGGGGTGTTGATAAAAATTGCTTAAGGAAGGAGAGATATCACACATAAGATTTATAGAGGTTCAAGTATTAACAAATCCTACTCATCTCCTCAATCTCAATTGGGTGTTTCACTAACACATTAAGTGTTACAATAGAGTTTTCAAGCTCACTCCTAACTATGGTGTTTCTCTCAATGGCTAACACCTAATCCAGAAATTCCCTTGTGCTTTTCAATGACTCACACAATAAACCCTTACAAGTGTTTCACCCTTAACTCAAAATACCCAAACTCACTTTTGAGTAATTGGTTACAATGAAAATACTCAACAACCTACAATGCTAAGAAATAATGAGCAATTAGGTTTTCACAATGAATAGAGGTTTGTTAAACAATTAATGCACAAGGCTACAACAAAATTAAAGATGCAAAGTAATTGTTGTTCTTCATTTTTGGGATTCATAAATGACTTGCATTTATACTCCCTCTATGAATTATAGCGGTTTGGGTGCATTTAATGCGAAAATAGCCGTTGAACCAACTCTTAGCTTCATGCTTGACATATTTACCTATCCTCATTCATGGGTGTGAATATATGTGTCACGGTCATGAATGTTCTTCTAAGTCGTGATCCAAGTGGTGACTTTGGTCGTGAAGCTCTCTGGATGAATTTGGCATGTTTGGTCATGGGTGTGACTGCTTGATCATACACGGTTGGCTTGATCCTTCTTGGCCGTGAACTTTGAATGTTGGAGAGTTGGTGCTAAGCTTTATTCACAGGCGTGGCATTAGTAGTCACGGACATGACTTTGCTATTTCTTTGATTTTTTTTTTATCTTCAAAAGATGTCTTTCAATCTTGCTTCAAGTTTTAATCAAAGTATATCATGTTTAACACAGTTAGAACACAAACATTGTTAAATACAATATTGCTATTTTATTTTTGATCATCAAAATAACGGAAATACTCTTCAAGGTTCAACATATGTTCATATCATTCTATCATACTCATAAACAAATACCTCAATGCATGGTAATACAAAAATCATTACCTTTTATACATATATCATAATCCACTTAATCACAAACAATAAGTCATATACATATATATCAAGCATTACCATATAACTAGTTCATTATATCCTTTTTTACTTTACTTCACTTTGCCTTGCCCAAAACTTACCATTTTATTGTTATTTTCTCGCCCAAAACTCTAATCCAGACTATTTGGAAGTTGATTGTTATCTCAGAGCTTCAACCACCTTGTCCACTAACTATGAATGTGTTAGTCTGAGCTTCTCAAGTCAAGGGTGCTCCTAGAGCGTCAGCAACCTTGACTGAGTATAAAATAGGATCAATGGCTCTCTTACTTGAGCTTCAACTACCTTGTCCTAAGATAAAATCCTACAGTATCGTAACCGCCCTCAATGACATGTCTTATATTCTATGTCAAGTCCTAGATTAGAGAAATTGTCATTTTCAGATCTTATAACTTATTCCCCGTTTATATTTCCATTATCTTAGACATTATCATACGCATCATCATGTATACTTTATATAACTATGTCATTCATACTTATGGTTTATCATAGAGTAAATGTATACATAACCATCGTATAACATCATTGAAGAAAAACAACATATGTCATATAACAGGCTTCACGGGTGTGAATTACATATTCATGGCCGTGAAGGTGCCATTTGTCATGATCGTCAGTCTAAACCCTAGTCGACATGCATGTTTTGCAACTGGATGTGCCAGACTAACTAGAATTTTAGTGCATTCATGAATACAATAGGATTATAAATTTGGGCCAAGAATAAGTGAGAAAGTCAATTACAAACATATGGTATTGAATTTTATACAAAAACCAAGACAAAAAAAGCTCGACTGAAAAATATATGATTTTCATGCTGTCAACAGATCACAAACTCATAACATCGAGCCATATAGAATATTTAGATGAATCCATCGGTATAATTTTGTATAGAAATTCTAATATTTAGGGTAAGACATCAAAGAAATAAAATTTAAGGTTCAGTTTTGTGAGAATATTAGAAAATACGATTTTTGTTTTGATGTGCCAGTCACAAAATCGAGAATGTTATGACGTAGAATAAATTAAGACATAACTAATAGTGTATTAAATTGTTTACGATTAAGTAGTTTGAGGTCTGAAATTTAAGAAATTTACAATCAGGGAGTGATTTATTTTGAAAAGAAAGAAAATTGAAAGATTACAAGAAAATGTTTCCAGAACATTACAATAATCAAGGTTAATTATAATAAAATATTCCTAATTAACTCTAAATTTAACATGCATGTGGACATATTCTTTCATGCACTCTACTCTTTTCTTAACTCAAGTATGAAAAGATGACAAATGGTACAAAATTACTTTTCTTCATTTGGTATTCTTTAGGCCATTTACTCGTCTTCTTCTTCTTCTTTTTTAAATTTCTTGAACTGAACTACCTCCTCCTTTTACCTACACTCCTTTCCATTTTCTTATATTCTACTTATGGTTAAATAAATTTGGAGTTGAGCAATGTGATAAACAATCTTGGCTTGAAAATTTGGATTTCTCCATTTTCCTTGAGTAACTGAGACATTATCCCTTCCCTAAGCCATTTTCCATCCTTCAATTAGGAAAACTTGTCGAACTAGATTCTAGTTTAACTGAGACATAAAAAGTGGGCAAGAAAGGTTCAATTGCTCTCAGATTGGGAGATAAATAGATGCATGTGTAGCTTGAGGCGAGAAAAATGAGAAATCATTTTTGCATGCTATGAATTGAAGAAAGGAAAGGAGAGAGAATTTATTAGGCACAAGTTTATTTAAAAAAATATTAATAAAAGGTGAGCCAATCTTCAATTCATTAAACTTAAATTTGACCGTTAGTTTGATGTCCCTAAATCCTTGATTTCATTTTATTCTTTTCTTAATATTAGAATGGTGAGTTGAATTCTAACCCCTTGTCATTTTTTCCTTTTTTTTAAATTGAAGCTATTAATGGCTTGTGAATGAGGTATATAGGCCCAAACTTGCAAATGAAGATTTTTGGTTGTGTGAGTTAATTTGAGATATAAAGTTTAAGGTTGATGGTGATAAAATAGAAAATAAAAAAAACATATATAATGAAAAAAAAGTTAAAATACTTCAGCCAAATTTTAGTTAAGGTGATGAATTAGCTAAATTACAATTTAATTTAAAGAAGAAGTGATTTTTAATGACAGATTCATTCTTGACCGAAGCTTATTTGTGAAAATAAAATTTGACATATTGAAGTTGAGATGATGGTTTGGAACGGATGAAAGAAGGGACTAATATCTAGGCTAAACCATGAACTAAATTGTAAGACCATGAGGAACATCTTCAAACTCTAAAGCATTGCACCACAATTACTAAAGACAATAGGAATGGAGGTGTTAGATAACTTATGAGTATGAGAAAGGATTAAAAATTATATGAATTGATTTAAATTAAATATGTGAAACCCTACCTAAAATATAAAATGAAAAGAACAAGGTCTGGGGCAATAAACATGATGAAGTACAAATAAGAGATTAGAAAAATAAATTATATATTCTAAAATCAAGTGTAGGAATTGAACATAGTGGATAGGAATATTTTATGAAGATTTAAGTTCAAACTACAGTTGAGGCTAGAATGAAAAGTCAATTGATTGGTTAACAAATTTATATCAAGTGTGTCGATGCTGCAATAGAGGCAATTCCATATAGGGACAAAGATTTGGTGGACACAGAGGAAATATAAACCAAGTTTGTGCAAAATCATTATCTTAATAGTCTTAAAAATAAATACTAAAATATCAATGTTAACTATATTTTTAGTGGTGAACATATATATATATATATATATATATATATTCAAAATTAATATTCAATGATTTTCATTTGGAATATAGATTACATATTATGTTTTTGATATCAAATAATTATTAAAATGAAATCCTCTTTTGAATTTTAATAACTTATAATACTGACCATAAATATATTTAAACTGATTTTTATTTGAAGTTATTTGAAAATGAATTATTAAAGGATTTCTAAACAAAAATTGTTATGTTCCTTTTTGGAAAATTTAATGTTGTTATGGTTTGAGTTTTTTGCTTTATGAATAGTGAAATATTGTTTTAACTTAAAAAGTGATATTGAGTATATTTTTATGGAATTTACATTTTTTAGGTTATATAAGAACATATACAACGATAGAGGGGGTTGTTGACATGCCAATAGGGTAAGAACTCCATAACCTATGATTATCTTGGTCATGAGAGATATTGTATGACTCTTGTAATTATCTTGGACTATACATATTTTTTATTTATCGATTTTGCAGTTATCTTGGTTCGAGACTGGTCTTGTGGTTATCTTGGATCAGATGATATTATTTTGGGTCATGTGGTTATTTTTGTCCTTGGTCCTATGATTATCTTGGACTTGAGATTTACATCATTTGATAGTACCCCTTGGTTCCCTAAGGGTAAGTCTATGGTGTGTTATATGGGTAAGGAAATAATGAAATTTTTAAGTGATATCTGGGAGTAATGTGTTATGAAATTTCCATGAAAGTTTTGGCATTATTAATGATATGATTGTTTTAGAAATTAGCTTTTATATTTTAAATGACAATGTGATGCATCAATTTACAATCAGTAAATTATGAATTTTAGAAGAAAATAATTATTTTTAATTCTTTTTTGATGCGACATTTTTTTTACTGAAATAAATTATAGTTTCAAAGTTATATTTTAAATGACTGTTGCTATAAAATTTGCACCATTGAGTTAAAACTTGGTATGAGAGTTGTCTCTCTCATGCAGATTTAGTGCCCATAATGAAAGTAGAGTACATATAGACAAGAATTCACAAATCTAGTGATTCTACCAGAAGAGCGCAACAGTGGAAGTAATAATAGCAATCATGTCATGCATCATGTATATTTAGATATTATATGTCTGTAAATAACATCAAATATAAATTTATGTATTATAAAAAGTATAGTTCATGTATGTAAATAATATATATCTATTCTTATCATGAGATGCGAATTAATTTATGTATGTTGTATGTCTATAAGTCTTACACATGTATATGTAGGGTTTTGAAGAATGAATCATATTCATAAACGCAACGAAAATAAAATTTTTCAAAACCCAAAACAAAAAATCATACTTGAACCATTAAAACTAATTTATATAAATGAAAATGTTTAAAATTATACCTTGTAAGTTCTTTTTTGTTCTTCAAATCTTCACAAAGATCATATTTATAAATAACTACGTGCTAAACATTAATATGCCAAGTGTTGATTACTAATCTAAAAAATTTCATCGTCCTATATTTTCATGCATTTATACATGCAATAAAATTTTTAATACACTATTCAAATTTTCTATTTAATAAATATTTATTATTCTTTTTATTAATATTTTACTCTTAATTCACTATTTAATATCTTTATTCAATTAACAATATTTCTCATATCTTATAGTTTTTTTTCAATTTAATCATTTTTCACTTTACTTCTTTAATTAATCATTCTTTTCAATCTTTCATTTAATTAGCTACAAATTTCCCTTTAATTCTTAAATTTCCCTTTCATTTATAATTATGCCACTACTTTATATTTATTTACACTTTTGCCACTAATAAATTTTTTTTTATTTACCTTTTAACTACATAATTTCACATTTTGTTTTATTTTCTTCGACTTTTTTCTCATTTTTCAATTTTACTATTATTTTTTTTCTCTTATCACAATTATCACTTTTATCATTATTATTGTTATAACATTTTATTATCTTTATCACTTGTATCATATTTATCAAATTTATCACTTTTGTTATTTTTATCATATTTATCAAATTTATCATTTATGTCATTTTTATCAAATTTTTCATTTTTATTATTTTTCTCATATTTTTCACTTTATTCATTTTTATCATATTTATCATATTTATTATTTTTCTCATATTTTTCACTTTTACCATTTTTATTTACATTTATCATTTTTACAATTATACAATTTGATCATTCTTATCATATTTTTCACTTCTATCATTATTACTACTTTTATTCAAATTTACCCTAGTTTCCATTTGATAAAAAAATTTCAGACTAGATACATAGGACGTGGACCCAAAAGTCCACTACACTGAAAAGTAATCCCGAAAGATCACCCGAGCACTGCACTGTACACTGAATCACTATATCAATATCACTGAAGTTGACCATTATTGGCCTACATAAGCTAGTTGCCATGACCCGGACCGCGATAATGGTATTCTTATGACTAGCTAATTATATCATGGGCTAGATTTAACCATCAGAAAATTACTAAGGACATTATTTTACTCATTTAATTTAATTTCTATTAAATTCATTGTAACATCTAGTGATTTAGGTCTTGATTGCGCATGACCATAGCGGGGTGCACTGGTTCAATCGGAGTCTAAATTTGAACCCTTAAAAAAATGACTAATAATAAGAAAAATAATTAAGGGTATTATTATTTGGGAATTAGAAAGATTAGTGCTAGAATTGGAAAAAAATAAAATTTTCCATGGACAAAATCGGTATGATGGTAATTTTTGGGGGAAAAAGTGTGAAGATGGGGGAAATTGTGGCAAATAAGTAATTTCTTAAAGTTTAAAATTTAATCAAGATTAATTATGTTAATGAACCAATGAAAATTAGGATTAATTTTAATTAGTGGGACCCACTCCTTATTTTGGGTATAAAAGTCAAAAGATGACAAATTTTCCATTCTTCCATAAAAAAAATCTAACTCATCTTCTTCCTCTCTTTCACCCTTTGTGCTATCCACTTTAGCCTTCCATAGCCACCATTTTTGCTTCATTTTTAGCCCAATTATAATTCGAATTTGAAGTTATGATCTTCTAGCATTTTGTAGGTTATTGTCTCAGCTTTCATATTCATTAAACATCATTCAAATATAAGCTATCAAAAGTTATGGCCAAACGAACATTGACTCGTCACTAAAAATTTTTACCCAAAATTTTCTGGACAGATTCTAGGTCCAAACTTTATGTAATTATTTGGATAAATTCAAACATATTTAGATTTTATGGTCTAAATAAAAGTTAAAGCCCTATGTCTTAGCTTTCAGTTCCAAATAAAGAACACACAAATTGGAATTCTAGAACTTATGTTAAAAAATGTCAAGTCTGCTCCTGGAATTCTGTAATAGAGTCATCAATTGACACAAGTCCAGCTATTAAATACATTCATCATATGCATTCATTTTTATACTAAAATTTCCAGATTACAATTACATTCACATGTCTTAACATTTTCACACCATTTAGTCCAATTACCATAAAAAAGTCAAAAGTAACTATCAAACACATTTCATGGCAAACCACATTCATATCAAGCATTAGCACATACTTTCACACATTTAGTTAACATGTAAGATTTTTATCAATGAAACACATACCTAATCAGCCTTGGAACTTCCCTTTTTCCTTCTTTTCCTCCCCTTACTAATTTGCTTTCTACTTGCCTTTGTCACCCTCTTGAGGGCCTCTAAGATGGTCACTTGGTTTTCCTACACAACCATACCATATCTCATTTCTATCATCCTTTATCAAAGATTTTCATGCCTACATGAAATTCTAATGCTCCTAATATGTTTTATACTTTAATTTAGCTAAAATGTACTAAGGTTAAACTTCTTTCTTGATATGTAATAGCTGCCCAAAAGTCTTAACATAGTTCCCAATTTATTTTCTTAAAATCAACACTCAAATCACACTTTATTTATCACCAATTGTTTTTCTCATAGGTTAATTTCAATTTCCCCCAAATTAACTTAACTAGTGATTTAGGCCCCAATTGCGCGTAACCGTAGTAGGGTGTGCTAGTTCAATTGGAGTTTGAACCCATAAAAAATGACTAATAATAAGAAAAAATAATTAAGGGTATTATTATTTGGGAATTAAAATATATTAGTGCTAGAATGGGAAAAAAAATAAAATTTCCTATGGACAAAATCATGTAGTAGAAAAAGCCATCTGGGAGAGTGAAGAAATTAGGAGAACTCAGTATCCTCAGTTATTCAGCTGCAGCTAATCAGGTAAATTTTGAGTACGAAATTTTCTTAAGGGGGAGATAATTGTAACATCCAGTGATTTAGACCCTGATTGCGTGTGACCTTAGTGGAATGCGCTAGTTCAATCAGAGTCTAAATTTGAACGCATAAAAAAATGACTAATAATAAGAAAAAAATAATTAAGGGTATTATTATTTGGAAATTAAAAAGATTAGTGCTAGAATTGGAAAAAAAATAAAATTTTATATGGACAAAATCGGTATTATGGCAATTGTTGGAGGAAAAAGTGTGAAGATCGGGGAAATTGTGGCAAATAAGGAATTTCTTAAAGTTTAAAATTTGATCAAGATTAATTATGTTAATGAGCCAGTGAGAATTAGAATTAATATTAATTAGTGGGACCAACTCCTTAATTTGGGTATAAAAGTCAAAAGATGACAAATTCTCCATTCTTCTATAAAAAACAATTTAACTCATCTTCTTCCTCTCTTTCACCCTTTGTGCTATCCATTTTAGCCTTCCAAAGCCACCATTTTTGCTTCATTTTAGCCTTAAAAGAGAGAGAAAAAAAATTAGTTTTGAGAGAGGAAAATTCAGAATTAAGGAGTTCTTGCCATAAAGGGAGCAAAGGAGCAAGAAGGAAGGAAGAAGGAAGACAAGAAAAGGGAGAAATTTTAGGGGGAATTTGGGCCCACCTTAGAGAACCATTGAGGTAAGTTTGTTTTTCTTAAATTCAAATTTTTTCCTTCCATTTGAGACCGATAAGGATGATAGATATGATTAGGATTGGTAGATTTTGATTATGTGGCAAGATTGGAACTAGAAATGCAAAGTTGTAATTAGTTGAAGAAAAGTGTACTTAAACTTTTAATTAATGATAATTGATGTGTGTTAATTGTTTTATGACTTAAAAACTAGATAAAGGTAACTATAATGGAGGAATGAGGGGCTGCCTTGGTTAACTTAATTTGGGGGAAATTGAAATTAACCTAGAAGCAAAACAATTGGTGATAAATAAAGTGTGATTTGAGTGTTGATTTGAAGAAAATAAATTAGGAACTATATTAAGATTTTTGGGCAGCCATGACATATCAAGAAGGAAGTTTAACCTTAGTACATTTTGGCTAAATTAAAGTATAAAACATATTAGGAGCATTAGAATTTCATGTAGGCATGAAGATCTTTGATAATAGAGGATACAAATGAGATATGGTATGGTTGTGTAGGAAAACCAAATGAGTAAGTGAGAGGCCCTCAAGAGGGAGATAAAGGCAAGAAGAAAGAAAATTAGTAAAGGGAGGAAAAGAAGGAAAAAGGGAAGTTGCAAGACTGATTAGGTATGTGCTTCATTGATAAACAATCTTACATGTTAATTAAATGTGTGAAATTATGGGCTAATATTTGTTATGAATGTGGTTTGCCATGAAATGTGTGTGATAGTTACTTTTACTTTTTTTTTTATGGTAATTGGACTAAATGGTGTGAAAATATTAAGATATGTGAATATTATTGTGATCTAGAAATTGTGGCATAAAAATGAATGCATATGATGCATGTATTTAAAAGGTAGACTTGTGCCAATTGATGACTCTGTTATAGAATTCCAGGAGCAGACTTGACATTTGTGATCATAACTTAAATTCTAGATTTCAGATTTGTGTGTTCTTTATTGGAACTGAAAGCTAAGGCATAGGACTTTAACTTTTATTTATACCATAAAATCTAAATGTGTCTGAAGTTTCCCAGATAAATACATAAAGTTCGGACCTAGAATCTATCTAGAAAATTATGGGCAAAATTTTTTAGTGATGAGTCAGTGTTTGTTTGGCCATAACTTTTGATAGAAAACTTGGATTTGAGTATTTTTGATGCATATGAAAGTTGAGACAAGAACTACAAAATGTTAGAAGACCATAACTTCAAATTCGAATTGTAAATGGGCTAAAAATGAAGCCCAAAATCAAGAATGCAATCTGCCATAGATAAAAACTTGAAATATTAGGCTTTTGCATATGGTGTGATAAGTTTAGGTTGTAATTAATGTAAATTTTGACTTCAATAGTAATTATAAATTTTAATAAATTATTTATGTGTGAGATTTTAATGCAATAACAATGGAAACAAAGAACAAAAATAAATACACATATATGTGAAAATGTAGTACAATTATCATTTTTGAAAATATTGTGAATAAATATAAAATGGTTAAGCCCTAAGACACCTAATCTAGAACTAGAATAGAGAATAGTTTGACATATCCATCAGGGGATTTAAGGCCCTTGGTACAAATATAAAAGTCAGAAATGACAAATTTATAAATGCGATTGACACAAAATTATTAAACTGGTAATGACAATATTACAAAAGCCAGTAATGACAATTATATGGAAGTGCTCGACACAATATTTTGAAAGGCGGTAATGACAACCCCGTTATTCCTATTAGTTAGTTCGGATATAGTTGTTATGGGTACAAGAAAAATGAAAAATAACAATAAGATAAAAGTATGTTATTTTGATAATGTTATGTTAAATTAAAATTGTTAAATATTAAATGTTTGATGAAATTTATTTGATTTCATATAGTTCTTTTGTTTTATGCCTTATTTTTATAATTAATAAATGACATGTAAGAAAATATATGTATGTGAAATTTGTATCCTTGAAGCACCACTAAGCTAGTAGCTTAGCGCGGATGGTTTTGTCTCGCACTGGTTTTAAAGGGTAGTCATAGATAATAGAATTGTTAGAAGAAGAAGAGTATCTAGACGAAAGCAATTAAAAGCTTTGGACTTATTTTTGGTATATTTTGTTAAAAACTTATTAAATTAAATTATAGTTTTATTTCATCTAGTATGTATCGGGGATTGTACATCTAGTATAATGAACACAGTGAGAATGTAAAATAATATATTTTATAAATAAATAAAATTTTGAATACTTGTGCTTGTAATAATTTTATTTTGGTGTCTGTAATATTTTTGAAAACAAAATTATACTTCATTTAATTAATCTTATAAACAGTTAGCCAGGTAATACTCACTTACCTTACTGAACTAACGTGGGGTAAGGGGTGTTACAATTTTAATTGCTGTTTATAGAATGACACCTGCAGAATTGAGAGAGTTGAAAGTTCAATTGTAACATCCTTGACCTTCCCCACATGCATTTCATCGAACATAAGCATCTTGTATACAATTCAATTGAACACGTGCATTTCATACGTATTTTTATAGGAACAAGTTCATGGCATGCACTAGCTACGTGTCCTAGTATTTGGCAATTATATCGAGTCACACGTGTATCCTTATAACCTAAATGAGGATAACAAAGTATTAGAAATGAATTGAATAAGGTGTATAAATTAAAGTAAGCAAAGTGATTAGATTAAGATTAGTAAATAATTACATTGTTAATTTAGTTAAATCGGGTCAAATGATTAAGCTGTATCATTGTGTGAATTAGTGGAATTATAAATCTATGTAAATAATAATAATAACAATATAAAATAAAATGAAAATTAAACAAAAGAGAAATAGAAGAGAAGAGAAATGAGAAATGAGAAGAGAAAAGAGAAGAGAAAAAGAGAAAAAGAGAAAAAGAGAAAAGGACAAAAAACAAGTTGGCTTTATCTTCATCTTTCTTCCCCATTTCTGCCTCCTCACTCCAGCCCGACTTCTTCTTCAATTTCCTCCATTTCAGACATCAATTATTCCTTGTTTCACCTATTTTTTGAAGCTAATTGATCCATTTTAAGGTTGTTCTTGGTAAGTAATCAATTCTTATTGCTATAGGGTTGATTTGAGTTACTTAGGTTCAATATTAGGCACTGAATTGCACCCCAATTTTGATATTAATAGAAATTGATTCTGGAACTATGTAAAACACAAAAGTTGTTCCTTTATATCTTATATTTGTGGATATGTAAACCGTTTTGCAAGATGTTATGTATAGGGAGAGATATGCTCTTAATACTGAAACTGATCAGGGTGTAAACCCTAACCAAGTTAGCTACTGTGTGGTTTGATTTCGAATATGTTAAAGCCATTATTTGAAGTCTCTCAAAACATAACAGTTGTATCTATATGTGTGTTTTATCTGTCTACCAAATTTTAGGTTCATGGGTCTTGTAAAAGTTGAGTTATGGTGAATGGAACTATGACTTTTCCATGGTTTGAACTGCCTATTGAGTACCCTGGGCACATACAGTAACTATTTTGGCCAATTTGAGCTTGTTAGAGCTATATTAGGTACATGAACAAAACAGTAAAGTTATAGGTATATGTCTTATCTCAATTTTGGTACTAATATCAGCTTAATTGGGTATGTATAGACTAAGTTATGGCCTTTGGAAGCCATACTGGTCCGGAAGTCAATTCTATTCTAGACCAGTAACATGTTTGGTATAATTAGAAGACCTTAGAGATATAATTGGTAAAAGTTGTAAACATGAAACATTTTCCACATGAACCAATATAATTTTTTGTAAAGTGGCATTTAAATATGACTTATATATTATAAGTTATGATGAACCCAAATGAGTACCCTGAAACTGCCTAAAGGCAGAAAACAGAACACTCTTAGAAATTACACCAAATATTTTACAATTATCCAATTTGTCTGAAATTTGAATACGTTATATAATTATATGTTATTTTTAATTAGGAACAAGAATCAGATTAATTGGTCAATTATAGAAAAAGTTATAGGCTAAACAGTCCCATAAGGTCACACTGCCTCATAGGAAAAATCTTAACTATTGATATGAACAATGCATATTAATTTGTTTAAGCCACATTAAGTCTCTCTAATCATGAGTTAATCGATTATGTTTTCATATTAGGCTCGCAATATATTGGAGACCCACAAGGAGCAGATAGACAATAAGTTAGGGGTCAGAATCAAAGGAGAATGGTGAGTCTAATTATCGATTGAATTCTTTAGTGCAAATGAATGTTGCTTGCTATGTGATTCATGTGATTGTCATGATTGGTCCTTGATAATGTAATGATGGATAATTTGTGACATTGTGGTGCATATAAATGGTATACTTGTGGTATATTTGAGGTATATGTTTGACAAATGTGATATATACACATGGTATATGTATAGTATATGCAAGGTATATGCTTGACATATGAGGTATATATGGAATATATGTATGTTGTATATGATAAAGATGCAATGGTTGATGAAAGATTAAATACAAGTGCATATGCATATGGGCTATAAAGTCTTTGTGACTAGTTAATCGATATTGTAAAGCAAAAGAAGAGGCCTATGGCCCAACAAATGTGCAAATGAAACAAATGATCAAGCTAGCTAGTAAATGCAAATGCAAATGTTCACATGGAAACCCGGGGCAATGTTTGTTTAACTTGATCACAACAAAATGAAATAAGCAAAGCATTTGCATACATAAAGAGTAATGATTATATGTTTCAACTTTATTGATACTTATATGATACTGATGAATGGAATGGAATTCATGGTATATATTGGAATTGTGATTTATGACTATGAGTTGTTTGGTACTTTAGAGCTCATTGGATGGTTATTCTCACTGAGCCGCAACTCATCAATTTGCATCATTTTTCAGGTAAAGAAAAGTGATAGCTCATTTTGAGTAGCGTATAAAAGACATGAAGCACAGGTCACTGGCCGAGCCTCATCACTCTCTCTCTCCTTACATTCCACACAAGCATGGAAATATGTCATATGTGCTTTATATTTACATGCTTGGGTATGTATAGTCATTTTGGAATGAGTCTAAATATGTAAATGAAATCAACTCAAAAATACTTATGTGTAAATTTTATGTTTTGATATATGTGATATATTATATTGTGGTGAAAACCTCAGGGTTAACTTTGCAAAGTCAGTGAATAATATTACAAGGTAGGAGACTTGCAAGTCATTGAATGAAATTATAGGATATGAGACTTGCAAAGTCATGGAATTATATTACAGGATGTGAAAAATTTTTTTTACTACTATTGTTAACAGGGTATTTTACCTTTCCAGTACGCCATGTATGATTACTTGATATTTGGATAGGTTATACTAAAATGCATAAGAGGTGTGACGTTACATTTTTTGGTATCAGAGCAGGGATAGGTTCCATAGGAACATGTATAAGCATAAGAGCATGATAACATATGCATCATATGTGTTGAACATTATGTAGTGACATAATTTCATTTATTTTAGGGACATCATAAGACGTAATTCACCAAGGAGGGAGAGGCCGGCCGAAATGCATTCTCATGAGGCATCACCTCATTTACATAGAAAGCAACCAGCAATAGGAGCTAGAGCTCCAAAACATGCATCACAGTCATCTCATGCAGAGGCACCCTATGAACACCCAGATCAGGAAGTATATGGTCCTGAAATGTACAAGGAAAGACGTTATGACAAGCTGAGGAAACATGGTGCAACTGATTTCATTGGCACAACAGACCTAGCAGAAGCTGAGACATGGCTGAAAAGGACACAGAAGGTACTGAATATGATGAGATGTACCCTAGATGAGAAATTCGATTATGCAGTATCCTTACTGCAAGGAAATGCTTATGAATGGTGGGAGACAGTCCCTAACAGTGATGCACAACCACCGGTGTTGACATGGAATGATTTTCTCCTTGAATTTTAGAACAATTACATGCTTGAAGCATATAAAGATGAGAAGAGGAAGGAATTCCTGAATCTGAAATAGGGGAATATGTCTATTGCGGAGTATGAAGTACAATTTAACAAACTTTTCCATTATGCCACCTTCATGGTCTCTATTGAAAGAGACAAATGCAGAAAGTTTGAGGAGGGCCTCAAATATGAGATTAGAAATAGAATCACAACTACTGATCTTGATAGTTATGCTAGGCTCAGAGCTACTACAATCAGAGCTAAATGGTTAATGAAAGAAGCGGGGGAACAACAAATAAAAAGGCCATCACGTGAATTCTTTGGTGAGTCTAGCAGAAGGTTGGGGAAAAGAGGTAGATATATGCTTGCACAATCTGGTAACAGAAGTGGGTACTCCAGTTC
Organism: Triadica sebifera; assembly: GCA_023653625.1. NCBI lineage: Eukaryota > Viridiplantae > Streptophyta > Magnoliopsida > Malpighiales > Euphorbiaceae > Triadica > Triadica sebifera. The sequence goes on from CM042896.1 coordinate 34,006,640, forward strand.
TAGAGGTCAAGGAATGACTTTCTCTCACCCAGGCAGAGGGCAGAGTCAATATGTTGAACAGAGGCCCACATGTAGTCATTGTGGCTGATAACATACGGGCGAATGTAGAAGGCTCACAGGAGCATGTTATTTCTGTGGATCGATGGAGCACATGTATAGAGACTATCCAAATAGGGGCAAACTAGCAGAGACCAGCAGAGGCAGAGGAGTATCTGAGACTACTGTTGAGGCACCGAGGGTCTACCCTACTAGTGGGACACAAGGCAGAGGAAGAGGCATGGGCAGGATTGGTACACTGGGCAGAGGAGTGACCAGATCTGAAGGTCAGAGTTCTAGACCTCCTACTCCTACTCACCTTTGATGATCTTCCAAATGGCTAAAAACTCTTTTTTTTTTTCTTCCTTTCTTCCTTCCTCTTCCTTAGTTTTGCTCACTTTACTTCACTTTCTTCATGATCTTGCCTTAATCCCCTTTTTTTCATCTAATCTTAGCTTGATTTGAAGAAAGAAAAACAAAAGTAAATGGGAGAGGAGAAGCTCACGGCAAAGAAAAAGAAAAGAGAGAGAAATGAGTTTGGTCAAGATGAAGAAGAAGAAGAATGGTCAAAAAAGTGAAAATTTGACTTTTTATAGTTGGATTAGGTGGGTGGTTAGGATTAGTTACTAATCTTGCTTCCTATTAGTCCATTAATTTAAATCACTCTTACTTTATTTTAATCAAAAGAATATTCCTTTCCTTAGATAAAGAATATTTCATTTTTATGCCTTCTTAGAATTTCTGTGCCAAAAACACTGCAATTCCAAATTTCGTTCAGTGAAAAATAATTTTTTTTCCCAATTTTAATTCCAAACTTCAAAATTCTCAATTAATAATATTCAAAATATTTTTCTCCCATCTTATTATTATTTAAATTTATTTCTTTCATGTCCAAATTTAGACCCCGATCGGTTTAGCGCGCTAGATTTCGGTCAACCGCGACCGTGGCCTAAAATATCGGGCATTACAAAATATGTCATATGTGCTTTGTATTTACGTGCTTGAGTATGTATAGTCATTTTGGAATGAGTCTAAATATGTATAAATGAAATCAACTCGAAAATACTTATGTGTAAAGTTTATGTTTTGATATATGTGATATATTATATTGTGGTGAAAACCTCAGTGTTAACTTTGTAAAGTCAGTGAATAATATTACAGGATAGGAGACTTGCAAGTCATTGAATGAAATTAGAGGATATGAGACTTACAAAGTCATGGAATTATATTACAGCATGTGAAAAAAAAAATTTACTACTATTGTTAACAGGGTATTTTACCTTTCCAGTACGCCATGTATAATTACTTGATATTTGGATAGGTTATACTAAAATGCATAAGAGGTGTGACGTTACATCAATTGTAGGAATTGCTAGACCTCATAAGACCTAGTGTGTCACCATTGGGTGCTCCAGTGTTTTTTGTGAAATAGAAGGATGACACCTTTCAATTATGTATTGATTACCGATAATTAAACAAGGTGACAATTAAAAATAAATACCCACTACCTAGAATTGATGATTTATTTGATCAATTGAAGAGAGCAGGAGTATTGTCTAAGATTGATCTCAGATCCGAGTATCATCAATTGAAAATCAAAGAATCAGATGTGTCCAAAGCAGCCTTCAGGACTTGATATGGCCACTATGAGTTATTGGTTATGCCTTTTGGTTTAACAAATGCATCAGTAGCCTTTATGGATATGATGAACAGGATTTTTAGGCCTTACTTTGATCAGTTTGTGGTAGTTTTTATAGATCATATCCTGGTGTATTCAAGGGACAAAGGAGAACATGACAGACATCTCATAATAGTACTTCAGACTTTAAGGAAAAATCAATTGTATGCAAAGCTATCAAAATGTGAGTTTTGGTTGGAAGAAGTAGGATTCTTAGGGCATATTGTGTCAGTTGAAGGAATATGTGCGGATCCTAGCAAAATAGAATCGATTCTAAGTTGGAAGCCACCCTGCAATGTGACAAAAGTCTGAAGTTTTCTTGGATTAGCTGGTTACTACAAAAGGTTTGTGAAGAGATTTTCAAGCATAGCCACAACAATTACTAAGTTGCTCAAAAAAGAAACTAAGTGTGAGTGGACAAATCAGTGTCAGACAAGCTTTGAGAAACTAAAAGTCATGCTAACCGAAACACCTGTTTTGACCTTGTTGGGTTGTAGCAAATCACAACAATCCACACTAGGATGTCTCTAATGTTAATCCATGTGAAGAATGAAGAAGAAACTATTAAGAGAAATGGTTTGAACAAATTCAAAGTGCTAGCTTTGAAAGTATTATTGAGAGAATTTTGTTGTCTTAAAATATTTTTTTCATAAAAAAAATATTTTGTGTCTATTTTCTGCCATTTGATGTCTTTTCTATTTGAATCAAATTCAAAGACAATATGAAAAGTCAAAATGGAGAAAAGGGAAATGAATGAATAGTAATTGGCCTAATTAAGGCCAAAATTTGCCGTTGGCCAATGGGTGGGAGGCAGCAGTGCAAAATATTATTTAGACATATTGAGAATATGTTTATGCATCTGGAAGTATCCAATAATTAATTAAAATTTATTTTAATTAATTTTTCAAACAAACACAAAAACGAGACTGTTTAAGCATACCCGGTGGGGTTATTTTTTTTATTTTTTTGTATGTGTTTATTTTATTTTCAACACCTTGAAATAATTTTTATGTGATTAAAAATATATTATTTTGATCTTAGATACATGCCAAAATTATTTTGCAATCATTTACAATTTTAAAACATTCTACATATCGAATTAGTCATTTTTGAGTGTCTAAGTGTGTTGGTATGTTTGTCATAGTAATTTTTGCTTGTGCCAAAAATATTTTGATGAACTTGAGCTGACCTAAAGATGATTAGAATGATGATTTGATGTTCTAAAAATTTTTGGAATATATGGAAATTAATTTTGAATTAATTTAAGTTGTGTAATTGTAATTCTAGTATGACTAGAAATTGGTATGTATATTAAAATTAAATTGTTTAATTTTAACATCATAATATTCTAATGTTAAGGAGAATTAATTTTGAATTAATTATGGAAATATGAAATTTAATTTAATTTGATTAGATATTAAATTCCACTTTAAAATGACATACAAAATTAAATTAACCGAAAGAACACATATAGGCAATTTCGGTTTAAGCGTTGAATCGATTTACAAATTGAAATTCAAAATTGTCATTTTTATTTTGTGTATTAGAGAATGCATGTTAGGGGTGTATGAAAAGGCATGATGGATGATTATGGACTTAGGCCCAATGTGATTGAGCATGCATGAAATTATTTTGTTTTATGGTAAATATGGTTTGTGTGTCCCTACCTCTCTTTCTTTCTTATGTATTTCTCTTCTCATCTTACTCCCCTCAAATGTAAATTGAGGTTTTCTATAATTTGAAATATGTAATTAGATTACATAGGATTAGGATAGAATGAAGATACAAAGGAGCAAGAAGCAAAGGAGGTGGTACCATAAACAAGAAGACTTAGAAAAATAAATTTGATTTCTATTTTGGGTTGTAAATTCATGCATATACCTAGGTAAGACCTAGTCAATTTCTCTTTGGCTCAAGAGATTGACTTTAGTATGTCCATAATCATGCCATATAATTAATGTAACTATCTTTATATATCCATGTGATGAATGTATGATGTATAAAAGCATGAAATAATAACTTGATGAGACTTAACAAAGAAATCTCTCACTAAATAAACAATTAAGTCTTATGCCTTCCATTAATATGGGGAGAACCAGAATTCTTCTAACGTTAGGGTTGTTGAGTTTCCTTAAGCTCACTCTATAACAATATGTTCAATCCATTGAAATTAGATTTCATGATTAATGGGTTAGACTTAATTGATATTATTAACTTGTTGGATTTGCGCCAAGGTTAATGTGTATTGGAGGCGAAGTTGGGTTTGTATATAAGAGATGTGCACATATCAAGAGTTGATAGCCCAATGTATGTGCACACATCAATAAGTTGATAGCACAAGATTCGATAGTTGCATGAATAATGCAATTGGTATGGATTAGATACCTACCAACCAAACTAAGGATATCTTGTTGAGTTGCCTCAAGGTTATTCTTAGCTAGTTGGATATCGACCCACTAGGAGAACTTCCGTGTAAGTTCTCTCAAGTTCATAGTGAGGGCTATGTATTCGCAATAAAATAGTGGAAGCCATAATGCGATTTATTAAAAACCTAATAAATATGCATTTTATATACAATCTAACATGTTCTATTTTACATCTAGGTTGCTAGAATCATCATCATAACAAGTGTGAATTTGCGATCGCTAATGGAATCAAATAAGTTGACTAGGGCCAATTTTTTGGATTGGCTAAGGAATCTGAGAATATTTCTCAAATCCGAAAAGATTGGCTATGTCCTAGATGAGGCACTCCCTAATCCCTCAACTGCTAATACTTCTAAAGATGTTCAAAAGGCATATCAAAAGCATATCGATGATAGTGAGATGGCAAGTTGCATTTTGCTTGCTACTATGTCAGCTGAGTTGCAAAAGCAGCATGAGGCTATGGATGCTAATTCCATAGTATACCATCTAAGAGAGATTTTGGATGAGCAAGCACATCTCCAGTGTAATATGCATTGAAGTTGAATGGCTATATTGAGAGGTTGGCCACCTTGGGATTTGTGATGGACCATGAATTAAGTATTGACTTAATTCTAACCAGTTTGTCTGATAGTTATTCACATTTTGTGCTTAACTATAGGATGAACCAAATCTCCACCACTATTCCCGAGCTGATTAACTTGTTCAAAATAGCTAAGTCATCTGTCAAGAAGGACAGTAAGGCTGTGATGTTGGTGGACTCTTCAAGTTCTAAAAATAAAAACCTTAAGAAGAAGAAGAAGTCCATGAAGCCTAAAGGAGGTGTGGCCAAGAAGAAGGCCAAAGAGATTTCTCCAAAGGGGACATGCTTCCATTGTGGCAAGGATGACCATTGGAAGAGAAACTCCAAGCCTTACATGGAGTCCTTAAAGAAGAAGGCATCTGATGCCCCATCTACTTTAGGTATTTTTTTCATTGAAATTAATATTGTTTCTGATAATAATATATGAGTATTAGATACCGATTGTGGCTCATACATATGCATTGATATGCAGGGCCTAAGGAACAGTAGATAACTCAATAAGGGAGAGTCAGACCTACGTGTTGGAAATTGAGCAAGGGTTGCTGTATTAGCTGTAGAAACATATGTATTGATCCTCCCTAATGGGCTTATATTAAATTTGGATAATTGTTATTATGTACCCGCTTTGACTAAAAACATTATTTTTGTTTCAAGCCTAAATAAAGATGATTTCCTTTTTTTTAGTAACAATTGTTGTTCTATTATGTTGAATGGAATTCTTTATGCTAATGGTACATTATGCAATGAAATATACATATTAGATATGTCAAATCCAATTTTAAACATCAATGATAATAAAAGGCAAAAACAAGATATGTTGAAATCATCTTATTTATGGAATTGTCACCTTGGTCATATAAGTGAGAAACGCATGGCTAAGCTACACAAAAGTGGTAGTTTAGGGTCATTTGATTATGAATCATATGACACATGTGAATCTTGCTTATTTGGCAAGATGACTAAATTACCCTTTAAGGGAAAGGGTGAACAAGCTAATAGACTTTTATACTTAATACATTCATATGTATCTGGTCCAATGTCTACACACGCTAGAGGTGGTTTCATCTACTTCATTACTTTTATCGATGACTACTCTCGATAAGGGTACGTGTATCTTATGAGATACAAATCTGAAGCTTTTGAAAAGTTTAAAAAATTCAAAAATGAAGTAGAGAAACAACTTGGCAAAAGTATTAAAACACTTCGATCAGATCGAGGAGGTGAATACTTGAGCCAAGAGTTTCTAGATTATCTTAGGAATAATGGGATTTTATCTCAATGCCTTACAAGCCACAACACAATGGTGTGGCTGAAAGAAGAAATCGAACCTTGTTAGACATGGTAAGGTCTATGATGAGTTTTGTGGAGCTGCCTAAATCCTTTTGGGGTTATGCACTTGAGACTGCCATTTTTATAGTAAATGGAGTTCCTTCAAAGTCAGTTGATGTTACTTCATATGAGATATGGTATAACAAAAGGCCCACATTTTCTTCCATGAAAATTTAGGGTTATCCTGCTTATATTAAGCGGACAATGTTAGATAAGCTAGAAGCTAAGTCTGACCGATGTCTACTTGTGGGATATCCAAAAGTATCATATGGATATCAATTTTAACACGCCTTGGAACAAAAGGTTTTTGTTTCAAGACATGCTATCTTTTTAGAGAGAGAATTCCTTCTAAAATGAGATAATGGGAGCAAAATTGAACTTGAGAAAGTTCAATATGCTCAAACAGATGCTGATTAACTGCCTGAACACGAGCTTGTTACTCATACAGATGATATAACAACTCAACCTTCTGAAGTACAAGAGCTTCGTTGGTCAAGTAGGATACATACTGTTCCAGAGAGATATGGATTTCCCATTAATGAACAGAACGACGTATTGCTCATAGAAAATGATGAGCTTACAACCTATGAAGAAGTTCTGAATAGTTCAGAATCTGACAAATGGCTTCAAGCCATAAAGTCAGAAATGGATTCCATGTATGAAAACCAAGTATGGACTTTGGTTGACCCACCCGAAGGAATAAAGCCTATAGGGTGCAAGTGGGTTTTCAAAAGGAAAACTGACATGGATGGTAATGTAGCTGTCCCCTCACCCGATCAACACGTGCCAGGATAAGGGAGCGCTAATGTCTGTCTTCTTTTACTTCTTCAAATCGCTATTATTATTATTAATTTTTTTTGTTACCTTTATTTTCTCAACATTCATATATATATATATATATAAACAAAAACCAGGGTACAATTTATTTACATAATATAGTAATTTTAAACATTCAAATTAATTCTTAAACAAACTTCAAAAGTAAGTTTTACAAACTCTAAAACTCTTTAATATAAAAGCCAAATACAAATATTTCAAAGCATGTAACCCACTTTCTCAAGGTTCGGCTGCTTTACTTGAATAGGATCACCGCTTGCGTTATCTATCACCTTCAGCTACCTTTCTATATCTGCGTGGAAGGAAACTCCCACGCTAAGCTCTAAGCTTAGTGGTGCATATAAATAAGGCAATATACTATATCATGCAACAAGCATTAACATGTATCATTTTATGCATTAAAATATTTGCATGCCATGACTATCAACATATTCCTATTTCATACAAGTATAAATGTCATGCTCACATAGACAATGTTATTTTCATTTATCTTTGATGGTAAATTACTATGTTAATCTCTTTATCATTACATCTCAATCTCATATCATCATCATTTTCTTATTCTTTTCTTTTCTTATTTTCCAACATATCCTTATTATCTTGCCCACATCACTCTAAATTTGGACCGACTGGATACGGGTTATGGATCAGGAGCGCTCCTAGAGCTTAAGCCACCCTGTCCACTATCTAGCTCAAAAGAGCTTCTCAAATCAATGGCGCTCCCCGAGCTTAAGCCACATTGATTAAGTATAATTTCATCATAGATGAATAACCGGACCAAGGGCGCTCCCAGAGCTTAAGCCACCTTTTCCTCATTTATATATGCTCATCAGAGCTTCTAAAGTCAATAGCGGTCCTAGAGCTTAAGCCACATTGACCGAGCATCTCAGACCAATGGCGCTCCCAGAGCTTAAGCCACATTGGTTGAGGAATAATACAGTACTGTTCGCCCTCTTAATGACATGTCATCTATCTTGATTCTAGTCCGCAGGTAGAGTAATGGGCTTCTTTATATTTTCACATCAATCAAAATTCTCAAATTTCAACATCTCAATTTTCTTGTTTTGCAAACATATAATCATACTCATACATACTGGACAATGTCTTTTCATTTATTTCACTAGGTACATCAATATTCTCATGATTATCATCCGTATCAGATTTCATATATCATCCATGACAATTCACATATTTCATCTGAGACAATTCAATTTTCTATATCACAACATAACACATTCTCACATCAATATATATATACATATAGATATATCTATATCTATATCATTCTTATTTCACTGGATAGACAATGACTTTCATTTACTTACCTGAATTCTTCATTTGATAACCACATTCATAATGACAAATACAGAGCATTCACGGTCGTGATTACTAATTTCATGCCCGTGAATTAGTTCACGCTCGTAATCCCATGTCGTGAATGTTACTGGAATGAATAGTACCATTTCCACAAAGAAGTCACAACCGTGAACCCTCAAGTTCACGCCCGTGACTCAATAGTCACGCCTGTGACTTTCAGCAGGAAATCTGAATATTCACTTTTCATTCATTCTAACAACATCCAAATCATACCAAATTCTATTTCATGCATTTCTAAATTTCTTGATCGTACAAGATTTTCTAACATGCATCATTAATTCAATGTCACACAAGGATCTCATTCATACATGTCTAAACCTATGGTTTCATGCCATAATCATCATCATTCTTGAAATGCATTTATCTAAAATCATATTCAGCATGCATTATTTCAAACAAAAATAGGCTATTGCCTTAAGTTATGCACAAACCTTAATCTTTCTCCTTCACTCTTCTAGGTAGCTTTCTTTTTTCCTTTGCTCCTTAGAGCTTGTTCCTTGTCACTTGGAACTCCTACAACATCATAAATCATTATTATCATCTGATTTTCTCAAGACCCTAAACTCTCTCTTATTCTCTCAAAACCCTAGTTTCTCTCTCTTTCCATATAAGTCTTGGATGAGCTCAAAATTCGAACTTCCTTTAAGAAAAGATGAAGAAGAAGAAATACTTCTTACCTTACACTTTTCTTCACTAAATCAACACTTTGGAGATTTTCACTCTTTACCAAACTTGATTTTTCTTCCTCTTTCTTGTTCTTTCCAGCTTCCTTAGGAGTGATGGGCCATGAAGATTACCTTGTCTTGCTCTTTCCCTTCTCTACCCTTCATTTCTCTCTCTAGAAATCAAGATTGGCTATGGAGGATATGAGGCTGGCCTGACTGGTAGAAAAGAGAGAGAAGAAGGCAGAAAATGAAGAGAAGAAGAAGAAGAAAAGAAGGCATTAAATAGGGTACCCAAAAAGTCTTCATGTGGGACTCACCATTTGACCATCTTCTCCCAATTTTATACTTAATCAATATTAACCCTCTTTCCTTAATGTCATGGCCGGCCAACCAAATTTTAAGTGTCCAAATTCCTAGGTAATTAGCAATTAATCTCATTAATCCTCCAATTGCTGGTAAATTGCAATTTGACCCCAAAACTTATCAAATTTTGCAATTTAGTCCTTTGCCGTAAATCAACTTCTTTAAACTTTATAATCACTTAATGAGGAATTTATCATTTAATTTAGTCATTACTTGGTCAATTTTTGTAAAAATCCGAATTTAGACTCTGATCGGTCAAATGCCTCAACTTTGTGACACGTGCGACTCGGGCCCTAAATTAGCGGATATTACATTCTCTCCCCCTTAAAATAATTTCGTCCTCGAAATTTACCTGTTCATTCAGGGTTAAATAACTGGGGATACATCTTTTTCATCACTTTTTCACTTTCCCACGTGGCTTCTTCAATTGTATGATTCCGCCACCAAACTTTAACTAGAGGGATTCTCTTGTTCCGGAGAACTTTCTCTTCATATGCTATTATAGCCACTGGTTCTTCCTCATAAGACATGCCTGTCTGTACCTCTATTTCCTCAATTGGTATAATGTGGGTCGGGTATGAACGGTATCTTCTTAACATTGAAACATGAAACACGTTATGAATTCTGTCTAGCTCCGGAAGAAGAGCTAATCGGTAAGCCACTGGTCCTATTCTTTCCAGAATCTCATAAGGACTAATAAACCTTGGACTTAACTTTCCTTTTTTACCGAACCTCAATACCTTTTTCCACGATGAAACTTTAAGAAATACTTTGTCTCCTACTGCATATTTTATATCTCGCCTCTTTAAATCGGCATATGATTTATGTCGATCTTATGCTGCCTTTAGCCTTTCCTTGATCACTTTAACTTTCTCCTTGGTCTGTTGAATTATCTCTGGCCCAATCAACTTTTTCTCATTCAACTCGGTCCAACAAACTGGTTTCCTACACTTTCTTCCATATAAAGCCTCATAAGGAGCCATGCCTATACTCGTTTGATGACTATTGTTATAGGCAAACTCCATAAGAGGTAGATGTCGATCCCAACTTCCCTCAAATTCCAGCACACAACATCTCATCATATCCTCTAACAACTGTATAACTCACTCTGATTGTCCATCCATTTGCAGATGTAATGTCGTGCTAAAATTTAGTCGAGTTCCCAAAGCCTGCTGTAGACTTCTCTAGAACTGCGATGTAAACTTGGGATCTCTATCGGAGATAATAGACATAGGTACTCCATGAAGTCTCACTATCTCATTCACATAAATCTCAGCCGGGTTGTTCAAAGTATAGTCCATTCGCACTGGTAGGAAATGTGCTGACTTCGTCAATCGATCCACTATCACCCACACTGCATCATGCTTTCTCTGAGTTACCGGTAAAACGGACACGAAATCCATCGTGATTCTCTCCCACTTCCATTCTGGTATAGGAATCGATTGTAGTAATCCTGTGGGTAATTGATGCTCATCTTTCACTTATTGACAGATTAGACATTTAGCAACATATTCAGTAATATCCTTTTTCATCCCCGACCACCAGTATTGTGCTTTCAAATCTTGGTACATCTTATTCCCACCTGGGTGCATAGTATTAACTGTTTCATGAGCTTCTTTTAAAATCTCTGACCTCAACTCTTTCATACTTGGCACACAAATCCGGTTCTTGAAATGCACAGTACCATCATCTATTAAAGAAAATTCTGACTTTTCTCTATTTTTCAAGGCCTCAACCATCTTCACTAGCTTCTCATCTTGTTTTTGGACATCTTTAATTCTCTGAATTAATGTGGATTCCATTCGTATCTCGGCTAAAATCTTCCTGCTTAGTGCATCCGCAACCACGTTAGCTTTTCCTGGATGGTAGTCTATCACACAATTATAGTCTTTAATCAATTCCAACCATCTTCATTGCCTCAGTTTCAACTCTTTCTGTGAATGAAGATACTTAAGACTCTTGTGGTCTATATAAATGTAGCATCTTTCTCCATACAGATAATGTCTCCATATCTTAAGAGCAAAAACTATCGTTGCAAGCTCTAAATCATGCATCGGATAGTTAAGTTCGTGAGGCTTAAGCTGTCTGGAGGCATATGCAATTACTTTTTCTTCTTGCATAAGAACACATCCTAGCCCATTGTGACTTGCATCACTGTACACAACATAGTCTTTTCCTGGAGTAGGCTAAGTCAAAACTGGTGCTTCAATCAACATTGCCTTCAATCAATCAAAGCTTGCTTGACACTTATCTGTCCATTCAAAATGGACATCTTTTCGTAGCAATCGTGTCAAAGGATTTGTTATAGATGAAAATCCTTTCACAAATCTCCTATAGTATCCGGCTAATCTAAGAAAACTTCTCACTTTTGTCATAGTTCGAGGTGATTTCCAATTAAGAATAGCCTCGATTTTACTAGGATCAACTCGAATACCTTCTGCTGAAATTACATGACCTAGAAAACTAACTGCTTCCAACCAAAACTCACACTTAGACAGCTTTGCATACAATTGTTTCTCCCTCAAAGTTTGCAATACTTTTCTAAGATGTTGGTCATGCTCTACTCGATCACTAGAGTAAACAAGTATGTCATCAATGAATACAACCACAAATTGATCAATATATGGCCTGAACACTCGGTTCATCAGGTCTATAAAAACTGTCAGCACATTCGTTAATCCAAATGGCATCACCAAGAACTCATAATAACCATAACAATTCATGAATGTCGTCTTAGATACATCTGACCTTTGATCTTCAATTGATGATACCCCGATCGAAGATCTATCTTTGAAAATATACTTGCACCTTTCAGCTGATCAAATAAATCATCAATCCTAGGCAGTGGGTATTTATTCTTAATAGTAATCCTATTAAGCTGTTGTAGTCAATGCAAAGACGTAAAGTACCGTCTTTCTTCTTTACAAATAGTACTGGAGCACCCTATGGTGATACACTAAGTCGTATAAATCCTTTATCTAACATTTCTTGTAACTGTCTCTTCAACTCTTTCAATTCTATGGGTGCCATCCTATATGGTGTAATAGATATAGGAGCAGTGCCAGGTACTAATTCAATAGCAAACTCTATCTCTCGCTCAGGTGGTAGTCCTGGTAGCTCCTCAGGGAATGCATCAGAAAACTCACTAACAGTTGGGATGTCAGCCGACTTTGCACTTTTCTTTCGGGTATCAATCACATATGCTAGGTACGTCTCACATCTCTTATTGATGAGTTTTCAAGCTTTCAACGCTGATATCACATTATCTGGATATCCTTTATCCTCGCCCATCACTACTATCTCTTCTTATTCTGAAACTTTTATTCTCATCTGCCTCTTTCCACAATCTATTATCACCCCATGGCAAGCTAGCCAATCCATTCCCAAGATCACATCGAACTCGCGGAATGGTAGCTCTATTAGATCTGCTGGAAATTGCCTGCCTTGAATTTTGACTGGGCAACCCCTAAACACTTTACTAACCTGCACACTGTGTCCTAACGGGTTAGTCACACGAATCTCATATTCTAGAGTCTATGGTTTTAGACCCTCTCGACCTAATGGTGGTGTGCATATGTATGAGTGTGTTGACCCAGGGTCTATCAATGCATGTATACAAGAGCCAAAGAGAAGGAATTTACCCGCTATGACGTCAGGTGCATCCTGTCCCTCTCGGCCTCGCATGACATAAGCTCTTGCTGGAGCAGCTCTACTGCCTTCAGGACTCTCTACTGTGTCTATTCTGAACTAGCTTGGCCCTGCACGACCTCTTCTTCCTTGCCCTCGGCCTCGTCCTCTGCCTTGTCCCATAGTTTGTATTGGTACTGATTCAATAGTCCCTGAATCTCTACTAAACTGTAGCAATGGACAATTTCTTCTAAGATGGTTCTTAGAGCCGCATCTTGCACATGCTCCTGTCATCCACCAACACTCTTCTAGATGCGAACGACCATAATGCTGACACATCGGTAGAGTGGTAGATCTGTGTGGTGCACTGGTTGCCGATGAAGTAGATCTTACGGGTTGTCCCCACCTATAAAAATGAGGTTTGCTATAACTCCCAGCCTAGAATCGGCCACCAAAAGATTTGGCTCTGTTGCCACTAGACTGTACTCCATTTGGTTGTGGTGCAGGTCTACTAACCCCACTAACCTGCACAGGCTGTTGTGCCGCCAAGACTCTTTCAACCGTTCTAGCATATGTTAGTAAACTGGGAAAGCTCATCAGACGTAGGGCTGAAACTTGTAACTTGATCGTATCCCTCAATCCATCTTCAAATCGTCGACATTTATTAGCCTCTATAGACACAATACCACCAGCATACTTGTAAAGATGAGTGAATTCTCTCTCATATTCTGTTATGGACATATTCCTCTATTTTAGCATCAGAAACTCTCTTCTTGTTGTCTGTGTAGATAGGAGGAATATACTACTCCTTAAACTTCTCTAGAAAGAATTCTCATGTCATAGGGTTAGGAGCCTCTGTGCTCTGTGATTCAGATCTTCACCAATCATATGCATGCTCCTGTAGCAGAGATACTGCATATTCATATTTATGCTCATCTATGCAGTGCAATTGATCAAATACTCGTTCTGCTCGTTCTAACCAAAATTCTTCCACTGAGGGGTCATCTTCTCATTTACATAGAAATTAGATGCCCCTAATTTCCTCAGTCTCTCAAACTATAATCGAGACGAATATGATCGTGATGCTCTCTGTAGCAAATCTATCATATTTCTCATGAGCTCAATCTGACCCATATTAATAGCTGAATGCTCAAGAAATGAGCTGCCACTAGATCTCAGTGCTGCAGCTCGACGACGACTTGGTTGCAACGAAGCTCTTGCCTCTGAAGGCACATTACTCTCAGCTTCTTCTACTACTATTCATCTTGATCCTGAAGCCATATCCTACCTATAACATAAAGGTAACGACCCTAATCAATAAAGCAACAACTCCAAAAATGCAATTGTGGGTACATTTCAAGAAATACACATTTTCAAAATTCGTTTTCTAAAAACCCAAACCCACCCAAACTGGGCTCTGATACAAAAACTTGTAGCGTCTTTTCACCCGATCAACACGTGCCCGGATAAGGGAATGCTAATGCCTGTCTTCTTTTACTTTTTCAAATCGCTATTATTATTATTAAATTTTTTTTGTTACCTTTATTTTCTCAACATTCATATATATATATATATATATATATATATATAAACATAAACTAGGATACAATATATTTACATAATGTAGTAATTATAAACATTCAAATTAATTCTAAAACAAACATCAAAAGTAAGTTTTACAAACTCTAAAATCTTTAATATAAAAGCCACATACAAAAATTTCAAAGCTTGTAGCCCACTTTCTCAAGGTTCGGCTACTTTACTTGAATAGGATCACCGCTTGCTTTATCTATCACTTCAGCTACCTTTCTATATCTGCACGGAAGGAAACTCCCACTCTAAGCTCTAATCTTAGTGGTGCATATAAATAAGGCAATATACTATATCATGCAACAACCATTAACAAATATCATTTTATGCATTAAAATGTTTGCATGCCATGACTATCAACATATTCCTATTTCATACAAGTATAAATGTCATGCTCACATAGATAATGTTATTTTCATTTATCTTTGATGGTAAATTACTCTGTTAATCTCTTTATCATTACATCTCAATCTCATATCATCATCATTTTCTTATTCTTTTGTTTTCTTATTTTTCGACATATCCTTATTATCTTGCCCACATCACTCTAAATTTAGACCGACTGGATATGGGTTATGGATCAGGAGCGCTCCGAGAGCTTAAGCCACCCTGTCCACTATCTGGCTTAAAAGAGCTTCTCAAATCAATGGCGCTCCCCGAGCTTAAGCCACATTGATTGAGTATAATTTCATCATAGATGAATAACCAGACCAAGGGCACTCCCAGAGCTTAAGCCACCTTGTCCTCATTTATATGTGCTCATCAGAGCTTCTCAAGTCAATAGCGCTCCCAGAGCTTAAGCCACATTGATCGAGCATCTCAGACCAATGGTGCTCCCAGAGCTTAAGCCACATTGGTTGAGGAATAATACGGTACTGTTCGCCCCCTTAATGACATGTCATCTATCCTGGTTCTAGTCCATAAGTAGAGTAATGGGATTCTTTATATTTTCACATCAATCAAAATTCTCAAATTTCAACATCTTAATTTTCTTGTTTTGCAAACATATAATCATACTCATACATACTAGGTAACGTCTTTTCATTTATATCACTAGGTACATCAATATTCTCATGCTTATCATCCGCATTAGATTTCAAATATCATCCATGACAATTCACATATTTCATCCGTGATAATTCAATTTTCTATATCACAACATAACATGTTCTCACATCAATATATATATATACATATATATATCTATATCGTTCTTATTTCATTGGATAGACAATGACTTTCATTTACTTACATGAATTCTTCATTTGATAACCACATTCATAATTACAAACACAGAGCATTCACGGCCGTGATTACTAATTTCACACTCGTGAATTAGTTCACGCCCGTAATTCCAAGTCGTGAACACTACTAGAATGAATAGTACCATTTCCACAAAGAAGTCACAACCGTGATACAATCAGTCACAACCGTGAACCCTCAAGTTCACGCTCGTGACTCAATAGTCATGCCCATGACTTTTAGCAGGAAATCTGCATATTCATTTTTCATTCATTCTAACATCATCCAAATCATACCAAATTCTATTTCATGCATTTCTATTGTTCTTTACTCAACTTATTACTTTCTAATACATGTAAATTTCTTGATCATACAAGATTTTCTAACATGCATCATTAATTCAATGTCACACAAAGATCTCATTCATACTTGTCTATACCTATGGTTTCATGCCATAATCGTCATCATTCTTGAAATGCATTTATCTAAAATTTTTCTCCTTCACTCTTCTAGGTAGCTTTCTCTTTTTCTTTGCTCCTTAGAGCTTGTTCCTTGTCTCTTGGAACTCCTACAACATTATAAATCATTATTATCATCTGATTTCCATACAACATTATAAGACCCTAAACTCTCTCTTATTCTCTCTCAAATCCCTAGTTTCTCTCTCTTTCCATATAAGTCTTGGATGAGCTCAAAATTTGAACTTCCTTTAAGAAAAGATGATGATGAAGAAGAAATGCTTCTTACCTTACACTTTTCTTCACTAAATTCCCACTTTGGAGATTTTATCTCTCTACCAAACTTGATTTTTCTTCCTCTTTCTTGTTCTTTCCAGCTTCCTTAGGAGTTATGGGCCATGAAGATCACCTTGTCTTGCTCTTTCCGCTCTCTTCCCTTCCATTCTCTCTATAGAAATCAAGATTGGCTATGGAGGAGATGGGGCTGGCATGACTGGTAGAAAAGAGAGAGAAGAAGGCAGAAAATAAAGAGAAGAAAAAAAAAGAAAAGAAGACATTAAATAGGGTACCCAAAAGGTCTTCATGTGGGACCCACCATTTGACCATGTTCTCCCAATTTTATACTTAGTCAATATTAACCCTCTTTCCTTAATGTCATGGCCGACCAACCAAATTTTAAGTGTCCAAATTTCCTAGGTTAATTAGCAATTAATCTCATTAATCCACCAATTTCTGGTAAATTGCAATGTGACCCCAAAACTTATCAAATTTTGCAATTTAGTCCTTTACCGTAAATCAAATTTTTTAGACTTTATAATCACTTAATGAGGAATTTATCATTTAATTTAGTCATTACTTGGTCAATTTTTGTAAAAATCTGAATTTAGATTCCGATCGGTTAAACGCGTCAACTTCGCGACACGTGCGACTCGGGGCCTAAATTAGCGGATATTATAGGTAATGTGATTACCTATAAAGCTAGACTTATTGCTAAAGGTTATTGTTAAAGACAAGGAATTGACTATGATGAAACTTTTAGCCCAGTAGTTATGGAGTAGTCCAAGAGGGGATATATTCCCATGACCTATAGGATTACTCTCTAAAAGTCTTTGTGTCCAAAGACATAAAATGAGAGGACACATAGGAGTTTTATTCCATATGCTTCAGCTATAGGATCAATCATGTACGCTATGATATGTACAAGACCCGATGTATCATATGCTCTAAGTGTCACAACCAAATACCAATTGGACCCTGGTGAGGGTCATTAGATGGCTGTCAAGAATATCCTTAAGTACTTAAAAAGAACTAAGGATGTATTCTTGGTATATGGAGATGAAGATCTTATTGTGAGCAAGTATACCGATGCCAGATTCCAATCTGATAAGGATGACTCAAAAGTTATATATTCACATTAAATGGTGAAGCAGTTAGTTGGAAGAGTTCCAAACAGAAAACAACTGCTGATTCCACAACTGAAGCAGAGTATATTGCAGCTTCTGAAGCAGCAAAGGAAGCAGTTTGGATAAAGAAATTCATTACAGAACTTGGAGTAGTTCCCAGCATTATTGATCCAATACAATTGTATTGTGATAATAATGGAGCCATTGCACAAGCAAAGCAGCCATGGCCTCATCAGAGATATAAACATGTACTCAGAAGATACCATTTGATTAGAGAAATCATTGGTAAGAATGATGTAAATTTAGAAAGAGTGCCCACTGATCATAATATTGTTGATCCTTTAACTATGCCACTTCCCCAAAAGAAATATGATTCTCATGTACTCGCCTATGGAATTAAATACAAAGACGATTGGCTTTAATGCAAGTGAGAGCTTGTTAGGGAAGTGCTCTAAAGGCAATCACCTTTAGCACTTATTGTACAAATTTATTTGATTAATAAAAGGCTTTTTCATTAATTTGATGTTCATTTGATATATGATTTGATAAGTGATCCTAAAACAATTAATGAAGTCCTTGATACATAACATAGCATGAAGGAAATCATGATGAGATCATGACATTAAAACTCTTATCATGTGTAATTATGTTAGTATGAAAATTATCCCTAGTCATAGGATTAATGAGATGGGACATTATTAATCCAGACAGACTAGCATATGTTACACTCCTTGATTGGATCTAGTAGTAGATCTCATAATCTATAAACATGAGATGTTTAGAGTTAACATGTGGATGCTTGCTAAGTGTAGCTAAGTACATTGGATTACCAATTATGAGACAATCATATGGATAATATATTCAAATATCAATGATAGTCTCATCATAGCAATGGTGCAAGTATCCTTAGACTTGAGGTACTCAAGGATATCGTGAATATTGATTATGTATTTTGACACTATTCCTTGTTGCCTTAGAGAGGTTGCTCATAGGGTGGTGATTGGATACAACTTGAGGTATTCGAAGGTAATTGGGTAACTAACAAAGGATTCAACAATCTTGATAGAAGGAGTGTATACCCATGGCCTCTTGTCGTGGTCACTACTCGAGAATCTTTGGCCGGAGTGGAAATGTCATAAAGATAGTCTTCAATGACATATCTAATAGAGTAATGAGCCTCAAGGATAAGAACTAACATTACTTGGACTAGACGTGACGTAGTCAGTTCAGTGGGAGTTGACACATGTCCATACTCTGAACCGAGTGGGGTATAGAATGGTGAAAAGAATAATTGTATGAAAATTGTCTATGGAAAGGTTTGTAGTCAAACCACTGACTTTCCGGTCAATTGGGGGTCATGATGTGTTGCTAGATACCGCTCATGACTTGCTTAAATTAGTTGTTAATTTAAGTGGCCAATATAACCGGAAACCTAATGGGTCACACGCATTGAAGATATGGAGAATGAGTAAAATGGTCTTGGATAGGATCCAAAATATGAGAGAATTATTTTGGGATGGGTCGCAATGAGATCGCATAGAAAAATCATTTGGAGGGTCACGGGCTTGCGCGGGCTAGGCAGGCTATTGGCCTACCTAGCGGGCCAGTTGGTTGCCCAGCAGCAGGCCCAGCGCGCTACTGCCTCCCACCCGTTGGCCAATGGCAGAGTTTGGCCTTAATTAGGCCAATTATGACCAATTACTCTTCATTCATTTCCCTTTTCTCCATTTTTGGCTTTTCATCTTTTCTTTGAATTTGATTCAAATAGAAAAGACATCAAATGGCAAAAAATAGACATGAAAATTTTTTTTGTGAAAAACAAATTTTAAGACACAACAAAATTTTCTCAAGAACACTTTCAAAGCTAGCACTTTGAATTTGTTCAAACCATTTCTCCCGATAGTTTCTTTTTCATTCTTCGCATGAATTATCATTAGAGACATCCTAGTGTGGATTGTTGTGGTTTGCTACAATCCAACAAAGTGACGATTTGAAGAACAAATAAGAAATTGCAAGGTATAATTTCTAATCTTTATATTTATATAAATTAGTTTTAATCGCACAAGTATGATATTTTGTTTTGGGTTTTGGAAATTTTATTTTTCCACTGTGTTTATGAATATGATTCATTTTTCAAATCCCAACAGACCCAACCTACTCCAGGGAAAGATTTTGTGATATATAGTGATGCCTCTCATAATGGGCTAGGTTGTGTATTAATGCAAGAGGGTAAAGTAGTTGCTTATGCATTTAGACAATTGAAACCTCATGAGTTAAATTACCCTACTCATGATTTGGAGTTGGCAGCAATAGTGTTTGCTTTAAAAATATGGCGACATTATTTTTATGGTGAGCAGTGCTACATATATACAGATTACAAGAGCTTCAAACATTTCCCACCCAAAAAGAGTTGAACTTAAGGCAAAGATGTTGGTTGGAGTTAATTAAGGATTATAATTGTATTATTGATTATCAGCCAGACAAAGTCAATGTAGTAGCTGATGCCTTAAGTAGAAAAACACTGGCAGAGTTACGGGTTCAACCTACTTTAAAGCAACAAGTGAGAGAAGCTCAGAGGTAAGATCATAAATTGATGATAATTGTTGAGGCAGTTAAAAAGGGGGAGATACCTGTATTTAATGTTGAAGATGATGGAAGTATAAGTTATAAGGGAAGATTATGTGTGCCAAATGACAATGGATTAAAGCAAACAATTCTAAAAGAGATGCATAGTACCACTTATTCCATGCATATAGAGAGCAATAAAATATATCAAGACCTGAAGATTCATTATTGGTGGGCAGGAATGAAGAAGGATATCGTGGATTATACTACAAGGTGTTTGACATGACAACAAGTGAAAACAGAGCACCAGGTACCATCTGGGTTATTGCAACTTATTGCTATTCAAGAATGGAAATGGGAAAGGATTACGATAGATTTTGTATTGGGGTTGCCTTTGACGCAAAAGAAGCATGATGCAGTATGGGTGATTGTTGAC
This sequence comes from Triadica sebifera, assembly GCA_023653625.1. Taxonomy (NCBI): domain Eukaryota; kingdom Viridiplantae; phylum Streptophyta; class Magnoliopsida; order Malpighiales; family Euphorbiaceae; genus Triadica; species Triadica sebifera. The sequence goes on from CM042896.1 coordinate 34,027,252, forward strand.
AGACTTACCAAATCAGCTCATTTTCTGCCAGTTCGGGTGGAATATTATTTGAGCTGGTTAGCAGAAATATATGTTAATGAGATAATTCGACTGTATGGGGTGCCAGTATCTATTATTTCTAATTGAGACCCATGATTCACATCAAAATTTTGGAAAAGTTTACAACAAGCATTGGGGACCCGACTTACTTTTAGTATAGCATTTCACCCATAAATAGATGGGCAATCCGAACAAGTTATTCAATTGCTGGAAGACATGCTTAGAAGATATGTAATTGACTTTGAAGGTAGCTGGGATAAGTACTTGTCATTGATGAAATTTGCATACAACAATAGCTATCAAGCTAGTATCGGCATGGCTCCATATGAAGTTTTGTATGGAAGAAGATGTCAAACACCTTTATGCTGGATAGAACTTAGCAAAAAGAAGCTAATGGGTCCATAATTTTTGCAGTAGACTGAGGAGAAGGTGAAATTAATCCAAGATCGATTAAAAGCTACAACTGACCGACAAAAATCCTATGCTAATTTAAAGAGGAAGGATATTGAATATGTGGTTGGAGACAATTTATTTTTAAAAGTCTCACCTTGGAAGAAAGAACTTTGTTGTGGGTCCAGTGGCTTACAGGTTGGCCTTATCACTAGAATTGGATAAGATCCACAATGTGTTTCATGTCTCAATGTTAAGAAGATACAAATCGAATCCAACACATGTAACACCTATGGAATCAATATAGGTACAACCAGACTTGACCTATGCAGAAGAGATTGTGAAAATCTTAGCTTGAGAAGTCAAGGAACTATAGAACAAAAAAGTATAATTAGTAAAGGTCCTATGACACAATCATGCAGTAGAAGAAGACACATGGGAGAGTGAAGAAATGATGAGAACTCAGTATCCTCAGTTATCTAGCTCTAGTTAATCAGGTAAATTTCGAGGACAAAATTTTCTTAAGGGTGAGAGAATTGTAACATCCAGTGATTTAGGCCTCGATTGTGCATGACTGTAGTGGGGTGTGCTGGTTCAATCGGAGTCTGAAATTGAACCCATAAAAAAATGACTAATAATAAGAGAAAATAATGATGGGTATTATTATTTGAGAATTAAAAAGATCAGTGCTAGAATTGGAAAAAAATAAAATTTTATATGGACAAAATCGGTATTATGGCAATTGTTGGGGAAAAAAGGTGTGAAGATGGGGCAAATTGTGGCAAATAAGAAATTTTTTAAAGTTTAAAATTTAATCAAGCTTGAAAAAGAGAAAAAATGGTGGCTTTGAAAGGCTAAAGTGAACAGCACAAAGAGTAAAAAAGAGGAAGAAGATGAGTTAGATTTTTTTGATCGAAGAATGGTGAAATTGACATCTTTTGACTTTTATACCAAAATTAAGGAGTGAGTCACACTAATTAAAATTAATCCTAATTTTCATTGGCTCATTAACATAATTAATCTTCATTAAATTTTAAACTTTAAGAAATTTCTTATTTGCCACAATTTCCCCCATCTTTATACTTTTTCCCCAACAATGGCCATAATACCGATTTTGTCCATAGAAAATTTTATTTTTTTCCAATTCTAGCATTAATCTTTTTAATTCTCAAATAATAATATACTTAATTATTTTCACTTATTATTAGTCATTTTTTATGGGTTCAAATTTAGGCACCGATTGAATCAACACACCCCACTGCAGTCACGCGCAATCGGGACCTAAATCACAAGATGTTACATTTATAAATCCCATTATTATTTTTATATTATTACTCATTTAATATTTTATTCATCCACACAATTATATCGCTACCATAATTTCTCACATTTTTCATTCTAATATCTCAATATTTCATTATGAGTAATCAATTAAGTTATTAAACTCACTAAACACACTTTATTTATTATTTTTCATTTCATGCATAATATAGTCAATAATTAGAAAAATATTTAATATATCATTTAAAAATTCTCAATAAATTTCTACACACCCAAAATCATATTTTCTTGCATTTTATGACCAAATTTTCATTTAATTAGCAAGAAAAATATTAATTTTCCTTCCTTATATTTCGGCCTATAATTAATTTTCATCATTAAAATTTTTCTTTCACCTTCTAATTATTCATTTAACTAATTTATACATTCCTTATTCCATATGTATCATAATATTACAATAAAATGTATTTATTCCTTAATATTTATTTTTCACATAATAAGGTCATATTTTATAATTTCCACTAATTAATTTTTTAATTGAACTAATTTATACATTCCTTATTCCATATGTATCATAATATTACAATAAAATGTATTTATTCCTTAATATTTATTTTTCACATAATAAGGTCATATTTTATAATTTCCACTAATTAATTTTTTAATTGAAATTAACCATTCTAATTCACTTTTCATAATCCCTTAATCATGTTTTAAGCATTAATTAGCAATTACTTGCAAAACACACAAATTTCTATATTTTCATAACCCTAAATCATGCTTAATTAATAGAAATAGGTAGATTTTGGAATCACTAACCTTAATTTATTCCTTTGGCCTTCATAGATGTTGCCCAAACAATGAACCAAGAAGGGGGTTAAATTGGTTATGAAATAAAAATTTATTGACTTTAAGTGCGGAATAAAATTGAATAGAGTAGGGATGAAGAAATATCACACACAAGATTTTTAGAGGTTCAAGTATTAACAAACCCTATTCCTCTCCCCAATCTCATTTGGGAGTTTTACTAACACATTAAGTGTTACAATAGAGTTTTACAAGCTCACTCCCAACTATAGTATTTCTCTCAATAGCTAACACCTAACCCAGAAATTCCTTTGTGTTTTTAATGACTCACATAGTAAACCAATTCCCTGTGTTTTATGGCTCACACAATAAACCCTTAAATGTGTTTCAATCTTAACCCAATATACCCAAACTAACTTGAGTAATTTATAATGAAAACACTCATCAACCTATAATGCTAAGAAATTATGAGCAATTAGGTTTTTACAAAGAATAAAGGTTTTTTTGAAAATAATTAATGCACAATGGCTACAACAAGATTAAAGATTTAAAGTAATTGTTGTTCTTCTTCTTAGGATTCATAAATGACATACATTTATACTTTCTCTATGCATTATAGCCGTTTGGGTGCATTTAATGCAAAAATAGTCATTGAACCAACTCTTAACTTCGCGCCTGACATGTTTCTTTGTCCTCATTCACGGGCGTGACTATATGTGTCATGGTCGTGAATGTTCTTCCAAATCATTGTCAAAGTGGTGACTCTGACTGTGAAGCTCTCTGGAAGAACTTGAAATATTTGATTACGGGCGTGACTTTATACTTTCATGGGTGTGAACATTCTTTCAAGTCATGGTCCAAGTGGTGACTCTGGCCGTGAAGCTCTCTGGAAGAACTTGACATGTTATTTCATGGGCGTGTCTTTCTTTCACGGGTGTGACTGATTTGATCATTCACAGTTGGTATGATCCTTTATGGTCGTGAACTTTAAATGTTGGAGAGTTGGTGCTAAGTTATATCACGGGCGTGACTTTTCTATTTCTTCATATTTTGATCTTCAAAATTGTCTTTCATTCTTGCATCATATTCCATTCAAGATGTATCCTGTTCAACAAACTTAGAACACAAACATTGTTAAATACATTATTGCTATTTTATTTGTTAGTATCAAAATGATGGAAAAACCCCTCAAGGTTTAACAATCTCCCCCTTTTTTATGGTGATAAATAATTTAGCAATATGTGCTTTTGAGAAGTCTCCCCTTCAAAAGGTGTTTAAGATAAAAATAATAGAGTGCAAGAATTGAGAGACGTATGGCATGGATCTTTCCTAACTATAAGGTATATGCAAGGTATATTCAAAGTATATCAAAGTTGTTTGCTAACTAGTTAGGTATATGCAAGGTATATGTGAGGTATATCTTATACAACACATTTGCATATATTGCTAGGTTCTCCCCCTTTTTTCATCAATAAAAAAAACCATAAAAAATAAAATGATAATAAGGCAATTATATTAAAAGGAGAAGAAACATAAATTAAAGTCCTACACCCTTAAAAATAAAACTAGTACATGAAAAAACTATGAAAAAACTAGGAATCTAATTAGGCTTCAAGCTTGACAGATCATCTCTAAGGCATGCTACCTCTACCTCGAGGCTATCCATACGAGATTCCATGAAGTCTTTCAGGTTTTCCAACCTCTCATCGATGGAATCCTACATTAGGTCAAAGCGAGGTGCTAAAAGATCATCAACCAGCTGCGCCAGGCTAGGTGTGGTGGAAGTCGATGATTGACCAACCTCTTACTCAACCTCTAGTGTCGCTGTTTCGAATTGGGCTCATTTTTGTTGCTAGATACCGTAGAGGCTAGCTTTGAAATCATCAGAATCCTGGTCTTTCCAATCAATTTTACCAGCTTGAGTGGTAAAACGGTAATAGACATTATTTTTGTAAATAATGCGAACAATTGCTCCCATCTTTATGAAAGACTCAACATCTACTCGGTCTTGAGGATGTCCTAGAATGTGATTGTAGTTGTGCTCATCAAGTTTTAGATACTTGAGCTCAATGGCAAGGTGAGTCACATACCCACCAATCAAGATATCTCTTGATGGCTTTGTTGCAATTGACAGAGGATGATTTGCAAACCAGCGGGACAGAGCTTGTAACACCCTTATAACACTTATTATATACGTACGTTATGTGGGTAAATACGATTATAGCCGATGAATGCCAAATTTATTTTTTCTATCTTAATTTAATAACTATAATATTACCAATAGTTAATTAATCCTTTTTACTTTTCCAAAAATTTCGGCAGCATAACGGCTACAAACTAACTAACCCACCTGCCAAGCAAACAATCCACAACCCATTTTAGGGCACAACAATTCACACACAATGCAATATATTTTTCATTCAACCCAAATTCTCCACATATATAATAATTCACAAATATTCATTTATCAGAATATATACATAAATTCATCCATACAACACCATATCTAAATCCATATATACATGTCATTTTATATAATAACCTACAATTATGTCAATATTCCGTCAACTCCCAAAAGTTGTATGTCTGCTCCTGCCTTTCCTGCCGTTACCTGCACGCAGTCAAATAACTACGTGCTAAACATTAATATGCTCAGTGGTGATTACTAATCTAAAAATTTTCACTACTTGTATTTTCATGCAATTGTATTTTTAATATACTATTCAATTTTTCTCATTAATATATAATTCATTTTATTCTTTTTAAATCCTCTTAATTCACTATTTAATACCTTAATTAATTTTATCAAATTTTTTTCTCAAATTTTTTTTCTTTTTAATTCTTTTTTTCTTTCTTAGTTTCAATTTCTTTTTTTTATTTGTTACAAATTTCACTTAAATTTTTAAATTTTTATTTATTTACAATAATACCATTAACTATATATTATTTACACTTTTGCCACTAACATTATTACTTTTATTATTTTTATATTTATTTATTTGATTATTTATCTTTACTACACAATTTAATATCTATCTTGTATTTCTCATTTTCATTATTTTTCTTATATGTTTCACTTATTTCATGCTTATCCTATTTTTCATTTTAATCACTTTTCTCATATTTTATTCATAATTGTCACTTTAATCATTTCATTCACACTTGCCCCTAGTTTCAATCCGATAGAAAATCTTCGGACCAGATACATAGGACGTGGACCCCAAGAGTCCACTACACTGAAGAGTAATCCCGAATGATCACCCGAGCACTATACTGTACACTGAATCACTGAGTTATAATCACTGAAGTAGACCATCATTGGCTACATAAGTGAGTCGCCATGAACCGCACCGCGGTTATAGTATCCCTATGGCTAGCCAATTATATCCTGAGCTAGATTTAACCACAAGAAAAATAACTAAGGGCATTATTTTATTTCTTCAATTCAATTTCTATTAAACCATAAATTTCATTATTTTTACATTATTAATCACTTAATAATTTATTCTTTCATAACAATTTTATCATTAGCAAATATTTTTCACATTTTTTTATTCTAATATATCAATTAAGTTATAAACTCACTAAATATATTTTATTCATTATTTTTCATTTCATACATAATATCATCAATAAATAGAAAAATATTCAATATTTAATTGAAAATTTTCAATAAATTTCTACATACTTAAAATCATATTCTCTTACATTTCATAACTAAATTTTCATTTAATTAGCAAAGAAAATATTAATATCTATTCTTTTTTGTCTATATTTAATTTTCATCATTAAAATTTTTCTTTCAATTTCTAATTATTCATTTCACTAATTAATACATTCATTATTCCATATATATCATAATATTACACTAAAATGTCTTAATTCCTTAATATTCATTTTTCACATAATAAGGTCACATTTTACAATTTCCACTAATTAATTTTTTTAATATAAATTAATCATTCTAATTCACTTTTCATAATGCATTAATCATGTTTTAAATATTAATTTAACAATTACATACAAAATACACAAATTTCTAAATTTCCATAACCCTAAATTATACTTAATTAATGGAAATAATTAGATTAAGAAATCACTAACCTTAATTCCTTATTTTAGGCCTTCCTAATCTTCCTTTTCCTTTTCCTTTCCTTTGGAAGCATCTTCACCTTGCTTTGAACCTACCATGGAAAAAAATTTTCCTTCATTAATCCACCATTAATTTACTTCCTTAGCTCAAATAAACTTCATAATTATTATCTACATATCTTAAATTACCTATTTGAACCATTAAATTAAGTTAAAACCATAAATTTTGCTTACCTCAAATTAATATCCTAAACTTTCTCCTTTGATTTCCTTCCACTTTAGCCTCCCAAATGAAGAATAAAACTTCTATTAGTTATTATAGAGGTTGAAATTAATTTTGGGTGGTCGATTTTGGTGTGAGAATTGAAGGAAAATGAAAAATTTTTTAGAAGAAAAATAAGGAAAGCATGGCACGGGTAAGAAAGGGGAAAGAGGAAGAAGATGATGAAGAATTTCCTAGAGAAATCTGCTAATTTGGTCCCTTTTATAGTGGTCTTAAATGGGTGGGCTTTGGCCAAATAAAAGCCAACCCATTTAGGCCCAATTATGCACTATAAATTATTTTTTCCACTTCCCAAACTCAATTTCATCCAAATTTAATTCCATAATTCATAAAATATTTCTATATGTCTACAAAAAAAATTTCAACTCAATCGGAGTTCGTTTTTTGTCCAGCTCACTTAAATCGGACAGATAATTCAATTTTCGGTGTTACCGTAAAATTCTGTTTTCACTGTCAAATAATCCTTAATATTATTTAGAGTCTATCTATATCTTAAAATATATTTTTGGATGTGTTTTGCTATTTTTCATAGCCTAGTAAAATTACGGTCAACCAACTATTTAATTAAATCGGGTCATTTTTTTCTTAATTTTGACTTTTGAGGATTTATTTGACCTCATTTTCACTCCAAATTTTACCCTCAGAATGGTCATAAGCTATATTTTTCGATGATCAAATAAAATATTTTTCACCCACGGGTGTATTTTTGACCCCCGAGTATACTGATCAATCTCGAAAACTACAGTTTACGACTAACCCGGTATTTGGGTCATTATAGAGCTACAGTTAGTCCTCTTCGTGCCATCTCCAATAGAAAAAACTCCGATTTTGAGATTGCCCCGTTGCTATCTCCAATAGCGAAGATACTATAGGTAAGAAACCTATGTAAATATTTATGCACAGGAGACCAAAGATGTGTGCTCTTAGTCTTCTTCACATCCCAGCTACATTCCAACCCAAAATGAGTCCATGCCGGATTAGCATAGAGTTCCACTTCGCTTTTATTGAGAATGCCATTTGAGGGAAGTTTGAAGATAATGCCAAACTCCGCAGTTGTGAGAGTGTTTGGATGCTTACAGAGTTGGAATTTGACTGTTCCAGTGGGAGAGACTTGCAAAGTGCCAAGGAACTTGAGAGTTGGTTCCCTTAGCATTGGCCGATGAATGTGTACAAATTCCTCAAGGTGAAAAGCTTGCAATTGTTCTATCATGCTTATCTCAAGACCGAGAGTCCTGACAACACTCCACTCGAAAGGACAAGATGAAAGTAAGGGTTTTTCTTTAGAACAATATATCTTGGATGACAATGCTCCGGAATGATGTTGAGAAGGTAGTCCATGTGGCATCTTGGAGCATGGGATTTCTTCCTTGTGCCTTTTGATGAGCCGGGTTCCATTAATAATTTTGGAACAGGGATTTGGAGAAAGAATTTCTGACCAAGGATTTGAGAACAATCATGAGATGTTATGATTCTTCAAAGAAAAAAAAAGTTTTGAAGGATTTTATAGATTGAAAAAAATATGAAGAGGCCGGATTTTGTGAGAAATATTGAATGAGAGCTTTAATTGAGAGAATTTTTAATGTTAAAAGTGAGAAAAATTGTAGAAATCTTATTTTATAGTCAACAGATTCACGGCTGTGAATCGTCCATCATGGGTGTGAACAGTCGTGGTCATGGTTTGTTGAAGTGGCACTCTAACCATGATAAAGGATATGCATCGATTCACTGTCGTGACATTAAATAGTCATGGTCGTTACTTATGAATTTCACGCTGATGACAAAAAGAGTCACGGTCGTGAAGTGCAATCTTCACTACTTCTGACCGTGAGGCAATGTGTGAAAGAAAACATGAACAGTTCTATAATGAATTCATATTAATGTTCATGATCATGAAAAAGTGTCTTGAGCATGAATAAAGAGTTTCATGGAAGTGAATGAAGAGTTTCAGGGAGTGAAAGAAAAGGTCATAGGCGTGATACATAGTCTTCACTACTTCCAGCTGTGAAGGATGTCGTGAAGCAAGGCGTGAAAGCTGCTAGAACTTTTGGTGATTATGATCACGGCCGTAAATATATGTCACGAACATGAATTTCCTTAAATCTTCAATTAATAAAACTAAGTCTAAAATAAGACTAAAAGATTTCTAAGATGCTTCTATGCCTTATAACATATATTCCTATCATGTTAACCACTTTATACCTTAAAAGATTAAACAATAAAAACAACATATGAAGGAAATTAACATTCAAGGTTGACAATTGACAATCATACTTAAGATAAGGTTAATCCATCAAGCATACCAAGCTCTCTTCTTATGAAGCAAAATCTTTCTTCATTAAGATATTTGGTGAAAATATCTACCAATTGATTGTTTGTATTGATAAATTCTAATACAACATCTCCATATTGAACATAATCTCCAAGAAAATGATGTCTTATGTCAATATGCTTACTTCTAGAGTGTTGAATGAGATTCTTGGATAGGTTTATGACACTTGTATTGTCACACTTAATGGGTATATGGTCCAAACTATGACCATAATCCTTAAGTTGTTGTCTTATCCATAGGATTTGAGTGCAACGACATCCTGCTGCCACATATTCCGCTTCAGTGGTAGAAAGGGCAACCAAAACTTGTTTCTTGCTAAACTAAGAGACTAAGCATTCACCAATAAAGTGACAAGTGCCTGAACTACTCTTTCTATCCAAGAGACTGTCGGTATAGTTCTGCATCTAAATATCCTATGATATGAAATGATGAATTTCTAGGATACCTTAAGCCTAGATGCAATGTGCCATGTAAATATTTTAAGATTCTTTTCATAACATTCAAATGTGATTCTTTAGGACATGATTGAAATCTAGCACATAAGCATACACTGTATATTATATCGAGCCTAGAGGCAGTAAGATATAAGAGTGATCCATCATACCTCGATAGAGCTTTTCATTAATGCTCTTACCTTTCATCTTTGTCTAATTTTATTGATGTGCTCATTGGAGTCTTAACATTTTTGCATTCTTCCATTCCAAATTTCTTGATTAAATCTCTGACATACTTGGATTGGTTGATGAATATGCCCTCATTGCTTTGACCCATCATGCTCATTTCAAATTCCCTAGTTATACACTTAGAAAATTCTTGGAAAAGCAATTCATTAGTAGACCCAAGTATGATGTCATCAACATAAATTTGAACAATTAGAATATCATGCTTATGCATTTTAGTAAATAATGTTGTGTCAACATTTCCCTTTGAAAAATTATTTTCTAAAAGAAAAGAACTTAGTCTTTCATACCAAGCTCTTGGAGCTTATTTCAAACCATAGAAAAGTTTTGAAAGTTTAAAAACATGATTAGGCATATTATGGCTTTCAACACCCGGTGGTTGTTCTATATAAATTTCTTCTTCTATAAAACCATTTAAGAAAGCACTTTTGACATCCATTTGAAAGAGTTTAAAATTCATATGGCATGCAAATGCTAAAAGAATTCTTATGGCTTCTAATCTAGCTATCGGAGCATAGGTCTCATCATAATCTATCCATTCTTCTTGATTATAACCCTTTGCAACTAACCTAGCCTTATTCCTATTTATTGAACCTTGTTCATCTAGTTTATTTCTAACTACCAATTTTCTACCAATGATTTGATGCTCTTTGGGTCTAGGAACTAAGGTCCACACCTTACTTCTCTCAAATTGGTTGAGTTCCTCTTACATAGGAATCACCCAATATACATCATTAAGAGCCTCATCAATATTTTTAGGATTAATTTGAGAGACAAAAGCAAGGTTAGAATCTAAAAGTTTGAGATGAGATCTAGTCCTTACTCCTTTAGTAGGATAACCAATGATTTGTTCCTTGGGGTGATATTTTATCATTTTCCATTCCTTCGGAAGCTCTTATTTGTCTTGCTCTTAAGCTTGAGGTAGAGAGACATCTTGATATGGGTTTTCTTGATCATTTTCATCTTTCTCATAATCAAGATCAAGCTATTTCATTGTACCTACGATATCATCAAGAACACTACCTTTCACAAGATCAAGCTTACTAGATTCATCAAAAACAACATGCATATATTCTTCAACAACTAATGACATTTTATTAAAGACTATATAAGCTTTTCTAGAGGTGGAGTAACCTAAAAAGATACCTTCATCGGATTTAGAGGAAAATTTTCCAAGGTTGTCCTTTGTATTTAATATGAAATACTTGCATCCAAATACTCTAAAGTATGATATCATGGACTTTCTTCCATTCCATAACTCAAAAGAAGTTTTGTTTAAGAGTGGTCTTTTGAAAACTCAATTTGAAATATAGCATGTAGTATTGGTGGCTTCGGCCCAAAAGTAGGTTGGTAACCCATACTCATTGAGCATTGTTCAAGCCCTTTAAATTAAAGTTCGATTTTTCCTTTCGACTACCCCATTTTGTTGAGGCATCCTAAGAGTTGAATTTTTTTTTATGAAATACCATGTTTTAGACAAAAGTTTTCAAAGTTTTCATTTTCAAATTCTTTGCCGTGATCACTTCTTATTTTTGAAATAAAATATCCCTTTTCGTATTGAACTCTCTTAGAAATTTTTTTTAAAAGATTCAAAAGCATCACTCTTATGAGCTAAGAAAATTACCCAAGTAAATCTACAATAATCATCTACGATGACAAAAGCATAGTGTTTACCTCCTAAGCTTGCAACTTGATTAGGTTCAAAAAGATCTAAATGCAAAAGTTGTAGAGGCTTCGAGGTACTTACAATATTTTTGGATTTGAAGGAGGACTTGTGTTGTTTTCCTCTTTGGCAAGGTTCATATGTCTTATTCTTTTCAAATTTGACTTTTGGTAGTCCACTTACTACCTCTCATTTGCTAAGGCTTTGAATTAAATCCATACTTGCATGACTAAACCTTCTATGCCACAACCAAGATTCATCACTAGTGGTCATAAGACACTTAGAGGAGAGGTTATATATTTTGTGTAAGTCTATTATGTAAGTATTGACATCTATACTTCCTTTGAATATCTCTTAGCCACTAAAAGAGGAGACAAGACATTCATTTGAGTTAAAGATTACTTCGTTTCCCTTATCACATAATTGACTTATACTTAACAAGTTATGTTTCAAACCATCAAAAAGTAAAACAACTTCAATGAAAGTAGTATTATTAATACCAATGAACCCCATGCCAATTACCTTACCTTTAGCATTGTTTCCAAAGGTTACCTTACCACCATTAATACTTTTAATGTCATTGAATAGTTCTTTGTTTCTGGTCATATGCCTTAAGCATCCACTATCCACAAGCCAAGCATTTTCTTTTATAGTGGACTTGAGGCATACCTATAAAATCACAATTTAAGTATTGTTTTTAGGTACCCAAATGAACTTGGGTCCTTGGGGGTTAGCACATGAAGATTCCCAATGAGCCTTCCTTATCCAATAATGTTTATTGATATGACCAAATTTCATACAATAATTACATTGTGTAGCTCTAAACATGTTTTTCGATTTTACCATGCTTTTAGGTCTCATTATCCTATTAGATGGAGTTTGTGAGCAGTGACATGCACATGCATGATGAGTCGGTGTTTTCCTAGGTGCAGACCTCTTATACATAAAAGCATGATTGGGAACTTCATGAATCTTTTCCAACTCTTGAGGCAACTTCAATCGATAAGCTACGGGTCCCACTCACTGTATAATCTTATAAGGGCCTGAAAATTTCAAACTTAGTTTGCCTTTATTGCCAAATCTCATAATTTTCTTCGAGGGTGATACTTTTAGAAATACTTGATCTTCGACATGGAATTCTATATCTTTTCTTCTTAAGTCTACATATGACTTCTATCTGTCCATGGCTTCTTCCAATCTAGCCTTGATCACTTGTACCTTCTCTTCAATTTCTCAAACCAAATCTGTCCCCATTAGTTTCTTCTCACTCAATTATGTCCAACATAAAGGAGTTCTACATTTTTTTCCCATACAGTGCTTCATATGGTGCCATTTTGATGCTGAATTGATAGCTGTTGTTGTAAGCAAACTCGGCTAATGGTAAATAACTTTCCCAACTACTTTCAAACTCAAGGATGCAACATCGCAACATATCCTCATGTATTTGAATTATACGCTCCGATTTTCCATCAGTGTGGGGATGAAAAACTGTACTAAAATAATATTTTTTCCCCAACGCTTCTTGCAACTTCTTACAGAATTGGGAAGTAAACCTGGGATCCCTGTTTGAAATAATGGAGGATAGTACTCCATGGAGTCTCACTATGTCACTGAAGTAGATTTCTGCCAACTTGGTCAATGGATAGTCCCTTCGCACTGGTATGAAATAGGCTAGTTTCGTGAGTCTATCAATGACTACCCAGATAGCATCATGCTTCTTTCCAGTCAGAGGCAATCCCGTCACAAAATCCATGGTCACTTGATCCCATTTCCACTCTAGTATCACAATAGGCTGAAGTAAACCCGATGGAACTTGGTGTTTAGCTTTCACTTGTTGGCATATCAAGCATTTACTTTCGAATTCTGTCACATCATGTTTCATTCCTGGCCACTAGTAGTGTACTTTCAAATCCTGATACATCTTGTTACCACCAAGATGCAACACACAGCTGCTATGATGAGTTTTTATGAGAATGTTCTTTCTCAATTCATCTTGATCTGGTACACATAACCTCCGATTGAAATAAAGACTTCCCTATGCCATATTCAATCCGACATTCATCACACGAAGGGCTGCCATAAATTTTCTACTAAGTGCATCAGCTGCTATATTTGCCTTCCCTGGATGGTAGTATACTAAAACCACTGATAGCTTGCTTGAAAATATACCATTGGTAAGGGAATTTGCTGATGTATTTCCAGATGATCTACCTGGTTTACCACCAGATAGAGAGATAGAATTCACTATTGAATTAGTAGCAGGAACAACACCAATATCAAGGTCACCCTACAGAATGGCCCCAATTGAGTTGAAAGAACTGAAGGCCCAATTGCAGGAGTTACTTGAAAAAGGGTATATTAGACCTAGTGTATCGCCATGGGGAGCTCCAGTATTGTTTGTTAAAAATAAAGATGGAACAGTGAGATTGTGCATCGATTATAGGCAACTGAACAAAATGACGGTGAAGAACAAATATCCATTGCATAGAATAGATGATTTGTTTGACCAGTTGCAAGGAGCCCAAATATTCTCCAAGATTGATTTGAAATCAGGCTATTACCAGCTGAAAGTAGCAGAAACGGATGTTCCAAAGACTGCCTTCCGAACAAGGTATGGACATTATGAATTTTTAGTAATGCCATTTGGATTGACTAATGCTTCAGCTGCATTTATGGCTTTAATGAATAAGGTGTTTCAACCATATCTGGATTGGTTTGTGATAGTATTTATTGATGACATATTGGTGTACTCAAAGAATAGGGGAGAACATGAACAACATTTAAATGTTGTGTTGCAAACTTTGAGAGAGAAACAATTATATGCCAAATTGAGTAAATGTGAATTTTGGTTAGATCATTTGGTGTTTCTTGGACATATGGTGTCGAGCAAGGGCATAAAGGTTGACCCAAAGAAAATTGAGGCTATGGTAAATTGGGAAGCTCCTAAAAATGTTTCTGAAATGCGTAGTTTTTTGGGTTTAGCCAGATACTATCGCAGATTTGTTGATGGATTCTCTTTAATTGCTAGTCCTTTGATTAAATTGTTGAGAAAGAATGTGCCTTTCAAGTGGACTTCAAAATGTCGGAGGAGTTTTGATGAACTAAAACACAGGCTAACATCAGCACCAGTGTTAACTATCCCTACAGGTACAGGTGGATTTATGGTATATAGTCATGCTTCTCATCAAGGCTTGGGATGTGTATTAATGCAACATGGTAAGGTTATAGCTTATGCATCCAGACAACTGAGATCACATGAGATCTCATATCCAGTGCATGATTTAGAATTGGCTGCAGTTGTATTTGCATTGAAGATTTGGAGGCATTATCTATATGGTGAGACATTCTAGATCTTCACAGACCATAAAAGTTTGGGTTATTTGCTGACACAAAAAGAGTTAAACATGAGGCAAAGATGATGGTTAAAGCTATTGAAAGATTATGACTGTACAATTGAGTACCATCCAGGGAAAGCCAATGTGGTAGCAGATGCATTGAGTATGAAGGCCAGTAGCAGTATAATCATCCATCATGCCTTTTTATACACCCCTAACATGCATTCTCTAATGCACAAAATAAAAATGACAATTGTGGATTTTAATTTGTAAATCGATTCAACACTTGAATCGAAATTGCTATATGTGTTCTTCCGGTTAATTTAATTTTGTATGTCATTTTAAAGTGGAATTTAATATTTAATCAAATTAAATTAAATTTCATATTTTTAGAAATAATTCAAAATTAATTCTTCTTAAAATCAGAATATTATGTTGTTAAAATTAAACAATTTAATTTTAATATACATACCAATTTCTAGTCATACTAGAATTACAATTGCACAACTTAAATTAATTCAAAATTAATTTCCAAAAATTCTAAAAATTTCTATAAAATCAAATGACCATTCTAAATATCTTTAGGTCAGATCAAGTTCATCAAAATAGTTTTGGCACAAGCCAAAATTACTAAAGACAAACGAACTAACACACTTAGACGCTCAAAATGACTAATTCGATATCTAGAATTTTTAAAATTTCAAATGCTTGCAAACTAATTTTGGCATGTATCTAACATCAAAATAACATATTTTTAATTACATAAAAATTATTTCAAGGTACTGGAAATAAAATGAACACATACAAAAAAAATCAAACAAAACAGCCCCACCGGGTAAGTTAAAATAATCCCATTTTTGTGTTTGTTTGAAACATTAATTAAAATAATTTTTAATTAATTATTGGACACTTTCAGAGGTATAAAGATATTATAAATATGTTTAAATAATATTTTCATAATTAAATTATAAGAAAAATGCAACCAGCCCCATCAATTAAGCCAAACAACAACACATGTTCATAAACAAGACAATTTTAGGCATTTTTGAAATAAGTCCGAAATTAATTATTTGAATCACATTCAAAACATTTTTCAATCAAAATAATCATTTTTAATCATCCCATAATCAGATTAAAGAAAGAAAAATGTGTAAATTATATTTTACAAATTAATTTCAATTTGTCAAAACCTATTGATCCAAAATCATCAAAAACATGCAATCCTATTGCACTTTCAATGAAAATTAATTTTAATGGATACAAGAAGGCTCTGATACCAATGTTGGGTTTTGAAGAATGAATCATATTCATAAACTTAGTGAAAAATAAAATTTTTCAAAATCCAAAACAAATGATCATACTTGTACCATTAATACTAATTTATATAAATGTAAATGTTAAAATTTATTCCTTGTAATTTTTATTTGTTCTTCAAATATTCACTTTGTTGGGTTATAGCAAACCACAACAATCCACACTAGGATGTCTCTAATGATAATCCATGCAAAAAATGAAGAAGAAACTATCAAGAGAAAATGGTTTGAACAAATTCAAAGTGCTAGCTTTGAAAGTATTCTGGAGAGAATTTTGTTGTCTTAAAAATATTTTTTTTTACAAAAAATATTTTTATGTCTATTTTGTGCCATTTGATGTCTTTTCAATTTGAATCAAATTCAAAAATAAGATGAAAAGTCAAAAATGGAGAAAATGGTAACTAATGAATAGTAATTGGCCATAATTGGCCTAATTATGGCCAATTACAGCCGTTGGCCAACGGATGGAAGCTGTAGGTGCACTGGGCCTGTTGCGGGCTGCTGCTGGGCAGCCCAGCTGGCTTGCAAGGCAGGCTAGCAGCTTGCCTAGCTCGCACGGGCCCTCGACAATCCCTAACGATTTTTTCATGCGATCTCATTGTGATCCATCCTAAAATAATTCTCTCATATTTTGGATCCTATCTAAGACCATTTTACTCATTCTCCATATCTTCAATGCGTGTGACCCATTAGGTTCCCTGTTATATTGGCCACTTAAATTAACAATTAATTTAAGCAGGTCATGAGCGGTATCTAGCAACACATCATGACCTCCAATTGACCGGAAAGTCAGTGGTTTGATTACGAACCTTTCCATAGATAATTTCTGTGCAATTATTCCTTTCACTAATCTATACCCCACTTGGTTCAGAGTATGGACATGTGTTAACTCCCACTACATCACGTCTAGTCCAAGTAATGTTAGCTCTTGTCCTTGAGGCTCATTACTCTATTAGATATGTCATTGAAGACTATCTTTATGACATTTCCACTCCGGCCAGAGATTCCTAAGTAATGACCAGGACAATAGGCCATGGGTATACACTCCTTCTATCAAGACTGGTGAATCCTTTGTTGGTTACCCAATTACCTTTGAATACCTCAAGCTATATTCAATCACCACCCTATGAGCTACCTCTCTGAGGCAACAAGGAATAGTGTCAAAATACAGAATCAATATTCAAGATATCCTTAAGTACCTCAAGTCTAAGGATACTTGCACCATTGCTATGATGCGACTATCATTGACATTTGAATAGATTATCTATATGATTGTCTCATAGTTGGTCATCCAATGTACTTAGTTATACTTAGCAAGCATCCACATGTTAACTCTAAACATCTCATGTTTATAGATTATGAGATCTACTACTCGATCCAATCAAGGAGTGTAACATGTGCTAGTCTATATGGATTAATAATGTACCGTCTCATTAATCCTATGACTAGGGATAATTTTAATACTAACATAATTATACAAGATAAGAATCTCAATATCATGATCTCATCATGATTTCCTTCATGCTATGTTATGTATCAAGGACTTCATTAATTGATTTAAGATCACTTATCAATTCATATATCAAATGAACATCAAATTAATGAAAATGCCTTTTATTAATCAAATAAATTTGTACAATAAGTGCTAAAGGTGATTGCCTTTAGAGCACTCCTCTAACATGTAGCTCATTTACAAACATCCTCTTTTCCATATTTGATTCAATTACGATCCATGAATGTTGAATTAAATATGCATGATAGAGGATCACTGATTGCTACTCTTCAAGTCAGACCTATACTAAAGGAGAGAATTAAAGAAGCACAAAGCAAAGATCCTCAATTATGTATGAAAATTAATATGGTAAGGCAGGGAAATAATACAAAGTTTCATTTGCAGAATGATACACTGATGTGAAAATCACGCATATGTGCTTCAAGCACTGAGAACTTGCGTCAGGAAGTAATGGAAGAGGCACACAATGCACCTTATGCAATGTACCCAGGGATGACAAAGATGTATCACAGTTTAAGGCCTCATTTTTGGTGGCCAAGAATGAAGAAAGACATAGCAGAATATGTTTCCAAATGCTTGACATGTCAGCAGATTAAGATTGAACACCAAGCACCAATTGGTAAGTTACATCCATTGCTAGTGCTAGAATGGAAATGGGAGAAAATAACGATGGATTTTGTTTATGGATTGCCAAGAACCCCATGGAAAAATGATGCAGTATAGGTAATTGTTGACAGATTAACCAAGTCAGCACATTTTCTACCTATCAGATGGGGGTATACTGTAACACCACATCATATGCATTTAAGTATAACCTATTTCTGTATCAAATAATCACATACTGCATGTTGGAAAGAGAAAATACCCTGATAATAGTGATAATAATTTTTTTTTTCATATCATATCCTGTAAAATCAACTAATGCCTTTATAAGTCTTATATCCTGTAATTCTATTCAATGAATTTGCAAGTCTCATATCCTGTAATATCACTCAATGACTTTTCAAGTCAACATTAAAAACCACAATAAGATATATCACATATATTAAAACATAAACTTCCCATCCGAAGGATTACAGGTTGTTTCCATTTATACATTTCAAAACTAATCTAGAGTGATAATACATATTCAATCATATAAGTCCAAAATACAGATGACATGTTTTCATGCTTGTGTGGAATTCAAAGAGAGAGAGTGATGAGGCTCGGCCAATGACTTGTGCTCCATGTCTTCTATACACTACTCGAAATGAGCTATCACTTTTCTTTACCTGAAAAATGATACAAATGGATGAGTTGCGGCTCTTTGAGAATAATCATCCAATGAGCTCTAAAGTACCAAAAACTCATAGTAATAAATCACAAATCCAATATATACCATATATTCCATTCCATTCATTAGTATCATATATGTATCAATAAAGTTGAAACATATAATCATTACTCTTTATGTATGCAAATGCTTTGCTTATTTCATTTTGTTGTGACCAAGTTAAACAGAAATTGCCTCGGGTTTCCACGTGAACATTTTCCATATGAACATTTGCATTTTGTATTTCCTAGCTAGATTAATCATTTGTTTCATTTGCACATTTGTTGGTCCATAGGCCTTTTTTTTTGATTTACAATATCGATTAACTAGTCACAACGCCTTTTTAGTCCATATGCATATGCACTTGTATTTAAGCATTCATCAACCATTTTATCTTATCACATATAATATACATATACCACATATATACCTCATATGCCACACATATACCTTGCATATACTATACATATACCATGTATATATATCACATATGTCAAACATATACTTCAAATATACCATAAGTATACCATTTATATGTACCACAATGTCAAATATTATCCATCATTACATTATCAAGGACCAATCATGACAATCATATGAATCACATAGCAAGCAACATTCATTTGCACTAAAGAATTCAATCGATAATTAGACTCACCTTTCTCCTTTGATTCCAACCCCTAACTTATTGTCTATCTGTTCCTTGTGGATCTCCAATATGTTGCTAGCCTAATATAAAAATATAATCGATTAACTCATGATTAGGGAGACTTAATGTGCCATAAACAAATTAATATGCATTCTTCATGTCAATAGTTAAGATTTTTTCTATGAGGCAGTGTGACCTTATGGGACTGTTTAGCCTATAACATTTTATATACTTTACCAATTAATCTGATTATTATTTCTAATTCAAACTAACATATATTTATAGAACATATTAAAATTTCAGACCAATTGGATCATTGTACAATATGCTGTGGAATTTCTAAATGTCTTATGTTTTCTGCCTTTAGGGAGTTTCAGGGTACTCATTTGGGTTCATCATAACTTATAATATATAAGTCCTATTTTAATGATACTTTACTGAAACTTATATGGGTGCATGTGGAACATGTTTCATGTTTTACAATGTTGTCAATTATGTCTTTAAGGTCTTCAAATTATAACAAACATTGTACTGGTCCAGAATAGAATTGGCTTCTGGACCAATATGACTTCAAAAGGACATAACTTAGTCTATACATAACTAATTATGCTGAAATTAGTACCCAACTTTAACTATGACATATACTTATAACTATTCAGCATTGATCATATATATAATCTACCTCTACTGAGCGCAAATTAGCCAAAAAAGTTGTTAGATCTGCCCAGGACACTCAGTAGGCAGTTCAAACCATGGAACAGTCATGGTTCCATTCACCATAACTCACTCTTTACAAGACCTATGAACCAGATATTTGGTATAAAGATACAAAACATATATATCTACAACTATGAGGTTTTGCGATACTTCAAATAATTTCTTTAACATATTCGAAATCAAAGCACACAGCAGCTAACGTTTTTAGGGTTCAGACCCTGACCAGTTTCAATAGAGAGAGGATTTCACTTCCTATACACCAAATCATGAAAAATCGTTTACATATCCATAAATATAAGACATCAAGGAACAACGTTTGTGTTTTAAATGTTTCTAGAATCAATTTCTATGTGCATCCAAATAGGGGTGCAAATCAGTGCCTATTAATGAACCTAAGCAACTCAAATAAACCCTATAGCAATAAGAATTTATTACTTACCAAGAACGACCTTGAAAGGGATCAATATGCTTCAAAAACTAAGTGAAACAAGGATTAATTGAATTCTGAAATGGAGGAAATTGAAGAAGAAGTCGGGTTGGAGAAGAAGGCAGAAATGGGAAGATAAAGCTAACTTTTTGTTTTTTGTCTTTTTATCTTTTTCTCATCTCTTTTCTCCTTTTTCTTCTCTTTTCTCTTCTCTTCTCTTTTATTTCTCTTTTGTTTCATTTTCATTTAATTTTTTCTATATTATTATTATTATTATTATTATTATTATTATTTACATATATTTATAATTCCACTAATTCACACAATAATACAGCTTAATCATTTGGTCCGATTTAACTAAATTAACAATGTAAATGTTTACTAATCTTAATCTAATCATTTTGCTTACTTTAATTTAGTCACCTTATTCAATTGATTTCTAATACTTTGTTATCCTCATTTAGGTTATAATTTCACAGGTGCAACTTGATACAATTGCCAAATACTAGGACACGTAGCTAGTGCATGTAATAAACTTGTTCCTACGAAAATACGTATGAAATGCACGTGTTCAATTGAATTGTATGCAAGATGATTATGTTCAATGAAATGTATGTGGGGAAGGTCAAGGACGTTATAATTCTCCCCTCCATTTAAAAATTTCTTCCTCGAAATTAATACATGAAAACAGGTGTGGATATTGTTTTTTCATATTTTCTTCTGTTTCCCATGTTGCCTCTTCTTGTAAATGGTTACGCCATAATACCTTAACCAAAGGTATTTCTCAGTTTTTTAGCTGTTTAGTCTTGTATCCAATGATTTTCACTGGTTCCTCAACATAACTCATGTCCTCTACAATCTCAATGGCTTGATCTTTAAGTACATGTGTAGGATCTAACCTATATCTTCTAAGCATGTTCACATGAAACACATTATGTATCTGAGCCATCTCGGGTGGTAAAGCCAACCTATAAGCCAATGGACCAATCTTCTCAAGAATTTCATAAGGCCCTATGTATCTTGGGCTCAATTTACCCTTCTTGCCAAATCGGATTATCCCTTTCCATAGAGATACACAAAGAAACACCTTTTCACCTAACTCGTATTCCATCTCCCTTCTATGCTTTTTCTTGCCTATCCTGTACTGCCTTTAGCTTGTTCTTGACAACCTTGATCTTATCCACTGTGTCTTGCACTATCTCTAGCCCTTCCAATGCACGTGCTCCTTCTTCATCCCAAATTATGGGGCTTCGGCACTTTATGCCATACAATGCCTCATATGGTGCCATCTGGATACTGCTATGATATTGGTTGTTGTAAGAAAATTCAATCAATGCTATATATTCATCCTAAGCACCTCTGAATTCCATATAACATGCCCTAAGCATTTGTTCCAATGTCTGTATAGTCCTTTCAAATTGTCCATCAGTCTGTGGGTGGAATGCAGTGCTAAAGTTCAATTTTGTTCCCAATGCATTCTGTAAACTCACCCAATAATGTGAAGTAAACCGTGGATCTCTATCAGACACAATGGACACTGGAATGCCATGCAATCTAACTATCTCATTCACATATAATTTGGCCAAACTCTCAAGTGTACACCCCCATCTAAGAGGTAGAAAATGTGCTGACTTGGTTAATCTATCAATAATTACCCATATTGCATCATTTTTCCGTGGAGTTCTTGGCAATCCATAGACAAAATCCATTGTTATTCTTTCCCATTTCCATTCTGGCACTGGCAATGGATGTAGTTTACCAACTGGTGCCTGATTTTCAATTTTAATCTGCTGACATGTCAAGCATTTGGAAACATATTCTACTATGTCTTTCTTCATTCTTGGCCACCAGTAATGAGGCCTTAAACTGTGATACATCTTTGTCATCCTTGGGTGCATTGCATATGGTGCATTGTGTGCCTCTTCCATTATTTCTTGACGCAAGTTCTTAGTGTCTGGAACACATATGCGTGATTTTAACATCAGTACATCGTCATACAATTGAAAATCTTTACTGTTTCCCTGCCTTACTGATTCAATTTTCTCACACAATTTAGGATCTTTACTTTGTGCAACTTTTATCCTATCCTTTAGTATAGGTCTGACTTGAAGAGTAGCAATAAGTGATCCTTCATCATGTATATTTAATTCAACATTCATAGATCGTAATTAAATCAAATATGGAAAAGAGGATACTTGCAAGTGAGCTACACTGCTACTAGCCTTCCTACTCAATGCATCTGCTACCACATTGGCTTTCCTTGGATGGTATTCAATTGTACAGACATAATCTTTTAACAACTCTAACCATCGTCTTTGCCTCATGTTTAACTCTTTTTGTGTCAGCAAATAACCTAAGCTTTTATGGTCTGTGAAGATCTGGAATGTCTCACCATACAGATAATGCCTCCAAATCTTTAATGCAAATACAACAGCAGCCAATTCTAAATCATGCACTGGATATGAGATCTCATGTGGTCTCAGTTGCCTAGATGCATAAGCTATCACCTTACCATGTTGCATTAATACACATCCCAAGCCTTGGTGAGAAGCATCACTATATACTGTAAACCCACTTGTACCTATAGGGATAGTTAACACTGGTGTTGAGGTTAGTCTGTGTTTTAGTTCATCGAAACTCCTCTGACATTCTGGAGTCCACTTGAAAGGCACATTCATTCTTAACAATTTAGTCAAAGGGCTAGCAATTAAGGAGAATCCATCAACAAATCTGCGATAGTATCCGGCTAAACCCAGAAAACTACGCATTTCTGAAATATTTTTAGGAGCTTCCCAATTTACCATAGCCTCAATTTTCTTTGGGTCAACCTCTATGCCCTTACTCGACACCACATGTCCAAGAAATACCAAATGATCTAACCAGAAATCACATTTACTCAATTTGGCATATAATTGTTTCTCCCTCAAAGTTTGCAACACAACTTTTAAATGTTGTTCATGTTCTCCCCTATTCTTTGAGTACACCAATATGTCATCAATAAATACTATCACAAACCTATCTAGATATGGTTGAAACACCTTATTCATTAATGCCATAAATGCAACTGGAGCATTAGTCAACCCAAATGGCATTACTAAAAATTCATAATCTCCATATCTGGTTCAAAAGGCAATCTTTGGAACATCTGCTTCTGCTACCTTCAGCTGGTAATAGCCTGATTTCAAATCAATCTTGGAGAATATTTGGGCTCGTTGCAACTGGTCAAACAAATCATCTATTCTAGACAATGGATATTTTTTCTTCACCGTCATTTTGTTCAGTTGTCTATAATCGATGCACAATCTCATTGTTCCATTTTTTTTAACAAATAATACTGGAGCTCCAATTCGGGCCAAATGATTAAGTTGTATTATTATGTGAATTAGTGGAATTATAAATATATGTAAATAATAATAATAATAATAATATAGACAAAATAAAATGAAAATGAAACAAAAGGAAAAGAGAAAAGAAAAGAGAAAATAAAGGAGAAAAGAGAAGCGAAAAGAGAAGAGAAAAAGGATAAAAAGACAAAAAAACAAAAGGTTGGCTTTATCTTCCTCCCCCATTTCTGCCTCCTCACTTCAGCCCCATTTTCTTCTTCATATTCCTCCATTCCAGAATTCAATTCTTCCTTGTTTCACCTAGTGTTTGCACCAAATTGAGCCCTTGCAAGTTCGTCCTTGGTAAGTAATCAATTCTTATTGCTATAGGGTTGATTTGAGTTGCTAAGGATCATTAATAGGCATTGAATTGCACCCCAATTTTGATATTAATAGAAATTGATTATGGAAAAGTTGAAAACACAAACATTATGCCTCTATGTCTTATATTTATGTATATGTAAACCGTGTTCCAAGATGTTGTGTATAGAATAAGATATCCTCTTTGTACTGAAATGGGTCAGGTTGTGAACCCTAGCCAATATAGCTTCTATGTTCTTTAGTTTTGAATATGATAAAGCCATTATTTGAAGTATCTAAAAACATAAAAGTTGTATATATATGTATTATTTATCTGTATACCAAATTGCAGATTCATAGGTCTTGTAAATTTTGAGTTATGGTGAATTGGAACCATGACTTGAAATGCCAACTGAGTGCCCTGGGCAGATCTAGCAACCTGTTTGGCTAATGTGAGCTCTTTATGGCTATAATATGTAAATACTCAAAACTTTAAAGTTATAGGTATATGTCGTATCTAACTATTGGTACTAATTTCAGCTTTATATGGTATGTATAGACTAAGTTATGGCCTTTGGAAGTCATACTATTCCGGAAGCCAATTCTATTATGGATCAATGAAATATTTGTTATAATATGAAGCCCTTAGAGACATAATTGATAAAAGTTGTAAACATGAAAACTGTTCCATGTGAACCCATATAGGTTTCTGTAAAGTTTCATTAAAATAGGACTTATATATTATAAGTTATGATGAACTTAACTGGGTACCCTGAAACTGACTAAAGGCAGAAAACAAGGCAGAAAATAGAACACACTTAGAAATTCCACCAAATATTGTACAATGCTCAAATTGATCTCTAATTTTAATATGTTATATAATTATATGTTATGTTTAATTATGAATAAGAATTAGATTAATTTCTCAAGTATAGAAAATGTTATAGGCTAAACAGTCCCATAAGGTCACACTGCCTCATATAAAAAATCTTAACTATTGATATGAACAATGCATATTAATTTTTTTAAGCCACATTAAGTCTCCCTAATCATGTGTTAATTGATTATATTTTCATATTAGGCTCACAACATATTGGAGACCCATAAGGAGCAGATAGACAATAAGTTAGGGATTAGAACAAAGGAGAAAGGTGAGTCTAATTATCGATTGAATTCTTTAGTGCAAATGATTGTTGCTTGCTATATGATTCATATGATTGTCATGATTTGGCCCTGATAATATGATGATGGATAATTTGTAACATTGTGGTACACATAAGTGGTATACTTGTGATATATTTGAGGTATATGTTTGACATATGTGGTATATATACAGGGTATATGTATAATATATGCGAGGTATTGTGTGGCATATGAGGCATATATGCGGTATATATATATTATATGTGATAAGATGCAATAGTTGATGAATGATTAAGTACAAGTGCATATGCATATGGAATAAAAAGGCGTTGTGACTAGTTAATCGATATTGTAAAGCAAAGGAAGTGGCCTATGGCCCAACAAATGTGCAAATGAAACAAATGATCAAGCTAGCTAGCAAATGCAAATGTTCACATGGAAAATGTTCACATGGAAACCCAGAGCAATGTCTAATTAACTTGGTCACAACAAAATGAAATAAGGAAAGCATTTGCATACATAAAGAGTAATGATTATATGTTTCAACTTTATTGATACTTATATGATACTGATGAATGGAATGAAATACATTGTATATATTGGATTTGTGATTAATTACTATGAGTTGTTTGGACCTTTAGAGTTCGTTGGATGATTATTCTCACTGAGCCACAACTCATCAATTTACATCATTTTTCAGGTAAAGAAAAGTGATAGCTCATTTTGAGTAGTGTATAGAAGACATGGAGCACAGGTCACTGGCCGAGCCTCATCACTCTCTCTCCTTGCATTGCACACAAGCATGAAAATAGGTCATATGTGTTTTGTATTTACGTGCTTGAATATGTATAGTCATTTTGGAATGAGTTAAAAATGTATAAATGAAAGAAACTCGTAAATACTTATGTGTAAAGTTTATGTTTTGATATATGTGATATATTATATTGTGGTGAAAACCTCAGTGTTAACTTTGCAAAGTCATTGAATAATATTACAAGATATGAGACTTGCAAGTCATTGAATGAAATTAGGGATATTAGACTTGCAAAGTCATTGAATGATATTACAGGATATAAAAAAAACATTTACTATCACTATTAATAGGATATTTTGTTTTTTCAGCATGCTATGTGTGATTATTTGATACAGAGATAGGTTATACTTAAATGCATAAGATGTGGTGTTACACTATTTCCTAAATGGTTGCTCACTATGATGTCCTGGTCTAATTGTGAATTTTTTAACCCTTTTCCTCGTGCAACATTAGTATTTATGTAGGAATGTGTGGAACCGGGATCAACAAGTGTATAAAAAAAATCAATCATAAGTATGAATTTACCTACTATCACATCAAGAGCATCCTCCTCTTCTCTGGCTCTCACTGCATATGTACGACGTGTAGCTCATCCCTGACCCTGTGGTTATTGTGCAGAAGGTCTAGATGCTGATGGGTTAAGGGCTATTCCCCTACCTCAGCCTCTGGATGGTAAAGATCTAATACCAGGTGCTGGTGATATAGTCGTAGAGGTTTGAGCCACTAGACAATCCTTGACCTGATGATCTTTTGAACCGCACTTGAAATAGGCACTAGTCAAATATCTGCACTCTCCTGGGTGAGATCTACCACAATGGCTATAAGTCTAAATTGTACTTGCCCCTCTGCCTCTAGGTGTACTAGCCACATAAGTGACGAGGCATTTCCACGGAAATTATTTCCTTGTCCATGCCCTAGTGCAACTGATGTATGACTCCGTGATGGAGCTGGTCCCCTAGACTTCTTACTTTGAGCACCAAAACCACTGAACTGTCCTAACTTTCTTGTAATGGTCACTGATTAGAGTCTAGTTAGAATAAGTGTATGATATGTATAAAAACTATATGATTGACATTATAGATTAAAATAAATTGAGTAAATTATTATATAAGAATTAAAAAAGAACTAAATAGATTGATAAAGTTAATTTGGTTAGACATATCATAATGAAATTACAGTTTAATAAAAGCTAGTGGAATTTGATACATGTAAAAATAAATAAATAAATAAATAAAATAGAATAAGTTAAAAAAAAAGAAAAAACAAGAAAAGAGGATAGAGGGGCCGAATGTGGTTTTATGGGAGGGGGGAGTGTATTTGAGTTAATGGCATTTATTAGCATATTAAAGCCAATCTTATCTCCATTCTTCTTCTTCTTCCTCAAATCACCAACCTTCATTTCTTCATCATATCTTTCATGATTTTCAAAAAGTTCACTCCAAATAGATTTGTTCTTGGTAAGTAATCATCTCTCAATTATTCATGTGTTTTTAGAGTATTAGGGTTGTATAGTATTAGTCTTTTGTACTCTATTTTCGAAGGACTTATAAACCGAATTTGAAGAAGTATAAAACATGAAAGTTATATATATATATATATATATATATATATATATATATATATATATATATATATATATATATATATATATATATATATGTGTTAGTTATATCTCTATCAAATTACGTGAAATTATTTTGGTTACAGAAAGAGATAAACTTATTTGAGTGA
Organism: Triadica sebifera; assembly: GCA_023653625.1. Lineage (NCBI taxonomy): Eukaryota > Viridiplantae > Streptophyta > Magnoliopsida > Malpighiales > Euphorbiaceae > Triadica > Triadica sebifera. The sequence goes on from CM042896.1 coordinate 34,055,453, forward strand.
AACTGGTTTAGGGAGACATGTCAACAGAATAACCTATGATTTTTATTTAATTTGATAATCTTAATGCTAACTCTATGGTTTTGCTAAAAATAAAAATTGTATATCTATATGTTATTAAGGGCTCTGCCAAATTTCGTATAAATATCTTGTTAAACCTTGAGGGGTATTTCCGTCATTTGGATGATAACAAATAATATAGCAATATTGTATTTAACATACTTATTTTTGTAAGTTTATTATACAGAACATGAATTAAAATAGCAAGAATGGAAAATTGGAAGAATAATCCTTGAGAAACAAAATTCAAGTAGTAGCATGTTCACTTTCGTGACTCTAGGAGTCACTCCCGTGAAGGAAGCTAACCGTTACCAAAACCAACATTTGAAGTTCATGGCCATGAAGGAAAAAAAAACCGTGAAGTAAGCATTTCAGTCACCCCCGTGAATAAAGGTGTCACCCCCGTGAAGGTTCATGCAATTTCATCCAGATAGTTTCACGACCAGAGTTACCACTTGGATCACGGCTGGGAAGATTGTCACGCCCATGAATGATTATGTCACACCCGTGACTCAATATGTCAAAACATTCCAGAGAGTTTCACGACCAAGGTCACCACTTCAGTCACGGCATAGGAAGAACTGTCACCCCCGTGACAAGTATAGTCACGCCCGTGAACAATGAAAGAGAAAAATGTCAGGCGCGATTTTTGGTTGGTACAACGGCTAATTTCTTATTTAATGCACCCCAACGGCTATATTCAGCCATGAGAGTATAAATGGAAGTCATTTATACATTAAGGAAAGAGAGAATGATAAGAAAAAACAAAAGATTAGCATATACTTCAAATCACAATCTATCTTGTACTTCCATACTTTGAAAACAAATCTATTCTCTGTAAAAATCTTTTTGCTCCTCATATTTGAGCAATAAAGATTTATAAGTGGTTCTCTCTGTAATCTTTACTCAAGTGAGCTTTGGGTAGTTCTGGGATAAGAGTAGAATAATTGTAAGGGTTAGTTGTGTGAACCTCCAAAACACAAATTAAAAGGTTGTTTGTATGAACCTGCAAAACACAAAGTGTAGGTTGTTTGTGTGAGCCTATAAAACACAAAGTGTAGGTTGTTGTGTGAGCCTGTAAAAACACAAGGAATTGGTTATTGTGTGAGCCATTAAAACACAAGGGATTTTCTAGGTTAGGTGTGAGCTATAGGGAGAAACACCATAGTTGGGAGTGAGCTTGTAAAACTCCATTGTAACACTTAGTGTGTTAGTGAAACTCCCAATTGCGATTGGGGAGAGGAGTAGGGTTTGCTAACACCCGAACCTCTATAAATCTGTGTGTCAAATTTTCTCTATCCTTCCTAAAATTAATTGTTTATTTCCGCACCTTAAAGTTTAATTTTTAAAAAACTCCAATTCAACCCCCCTTCTTGGCTTAATATCTGGGAATCAATTGGTATCATAGCCTTGTCTAGCATCAAAGCCTAAAAAGCGCTAGTAAAGAGTAAGATATGGCCAGTGAAGGATTCCAAAGTCTCAAACCTTACTTTGATGGAGCAAATTATGCCCATTGGAAGTTTAGGATGGAGACATACTTGGATAGTGAAGGAATTGAAGTATGGGATAGTGTACGAAAAGAATGGACACCACCAACCAGAAGAGGAGCTGATAGTGAAGAAGAAATCCTATCAAGAGATGATTGGACAGAGCCTCAAAGAAGAGCAAATTTCAAAAACAAGAAGGCAATGACAAACTTATCAAGCTCATTATCTATTGAAGAATGTGGGAGAATACAACACTGCTCAACAGCATATAGCATGTGGAAGACATTGGAAAACTATCATGAGGGAACTAAGCAAGTCAAATCCAAGAAGATTCAACTTCTAACCTCAGAATATGAGCTCTTCAAGATAAAATCCAATGAGTCAATCACTGACATGACCAACCGTCTTATATCCATTATAAATGGAATAAGGAAACTTGGGAAGCATCTGAGTTTGTAAGATGTATACAATAAAATCCTGAGAAGTCTTCCTCTTAAAGACTATGGTTCAAGAGTTGCTGGCATAGAAGAAGAAAATGAAGATATGAGCATCATGAATACTGATGTGTTGATTGGCAAGCTTCTCACACATAAGATGGCAGTAAAAAGAGATAGAGAGCTTGAAGCAGAGCCAGAGAAAAGAAAACCCTTAGCACTCAAAGCCTCTACTTCAAAATCTCAAGAAGAAAGTGAAGATGATGAAGAAATGAGTGATGATGAAAATGAGGACATCGCTATGCTTTCAAGGAGATTAAAAAGAATCATTGAGAAGAAAATGAGCAATTCTAGAAAATTCAGGCATAAAAACCTCAAACAAACTTCTAATGATACACATAGAAGTAAGGAAGAGGTAAAATGCTATGAATGTGGAAAGAAAGGACATATCAAACCAGAATGTCCAAGGCTCAAGAAGCATAAGAGCAAATACCAAAGAGACAATGGGGAGAAAGGTCATAAAGCCACATGGGATGACGAAAGCTCTTCAAGTGAAAAAGATAATAATGAAAGCGAAGAGGTCAACCTGAAAGCGAAGGTTTCATCTACTTCATTACTTTTATCGATGACTACTCACGATATGGATACGTGTATCTTATGAGATACAAATCTGAAGCTTTTGAAAGGTTTAAAGAATTCAGAAATGAAGTAGAGAAACAACTTGGCAAAAGTATTAAAACACTTCGATCAGATCGAGGAGGTGAATACTTGAGCCAAGAGTTTCTAGATTATCTTAGTGATAATGGGATTTTATCTCAATGGACTCCACCTTACACTCCACAACACAATGGTGTGGCTGAAAGAAGAAACCGGACCTTGTTAGACATGGTAAGGTCTATGATGAGTTTTGCGAAATTGCCTAAATCCTTTTGGGGTTATGCACTAGGGACCGCCATTTATATATTAAATGGAGTTCCTTCAAAGTCAGTTGATGTTACTCCATATGAGATATGGTATAACAAGAGGCCCACATTTTCTTACATGAGAATTTGGGGTTGTCCTGCTTATGTGAAGCGGACAATGTCAGATAAGCTAGAAGCTAAGTCTGACCGATGTCTGTTTGTGGGATATCTAAAAGCATCATATGGATATCAATTTTACCACCCCTTGGAACAAAAGGTTTTTTGTTTCAAGACATGCTATCTTTTTAGAGAGAGAATTCCTTCTAAAAGGAGATAGTGGGAGCAAAATTGAACTTGAGGAAGTTCAAGATGCTCAAACAGATGCTGATCAACTGTCTGAACCCAAGCTTGTTACTCATACAGATGATATAACAGCTCAACCTTCAGAAGCACAAGAGCTTCGTAGGTCAAGTAGGATATGTACTGTTCCAGAGAGATATGGATTTCTCATTAGTGAACAGAACGACGTATTGCTTATAGAAAATTATGAGCCTACTACTTATGAAGAGGTTCTGAATAGTTCAGAATCTGACAAATGGCTTCAAGCCATGAAGTCATAAATGGATTCCATGTATGAAAACCAAGTATGGACTTTGGTTGACCCACCTGAAGGAATAAAGCCTATAGGGTGCAAGTGGGTTTTCAAAAAGAAAACTGACATGGATGATAATGTGATTACCTATAAAGCTAGACTTGTTGCTAAAGGTTATCGTCAAAGACAAGGAATTGACTACAATGAAACTTTTAGCCTAGTAGCTATGCTTAAATCCATAAGGATACTCCTAGCCATTGCTACTCGTTATGATTATGAGATATGGCAAATGGATGTGAAAACAGTTTTCCTTAATGGAAATCTGACTGAGGATGTGTACATGACATAACCAGAAAGTTTCATATCCAAAGATGGCAAAAAGGTATGTAAGCTTCAAAGATCCATTTATGGATTAAAGCAAGCATCCAGGAGTTGGAATATTCGGTTTGATGAGACAATCAAACAGTTTGGTTTCTTACAAAATATCCAGATGAACCTTGTGTCTACAAGAAGGTTAGTGGGAGTGCAATCGTATTTCTTGTGTTATATGTAGATGATATATTATTAATGGGAAATGATGTCTCAGCCTTACAATCAGTCAAAATTTGGTTATCCAAGAATATCTCTATGAAAGACCTTGGAGAAGTAGTCTATATTTTAAGGATAAAGATCTATAGAGATAGATCTAAAAGGTTGCTTAGTCTTTCACAGTCTACATACATAGATAAAATGCTAAAGAGGTTTAGCATGGAGCAGTCCAAGAGGGGATATATTCCCATGACCCATGGGATTACTCTCTCAAAGTCTTTGTGTCCAAAGACACAAGATGAGAGGACACACATGAGTTTGATTCCATATGCTTCAGCTATAGGATCAATCATGTATGCTATGATATGTACAAGACCCGATGTATCATATACTCTGAGTGTCATGAGTAGATACCAATCGGACCCTGGTGAGGGTCATTGGGTGGCTGTCAAGAATATCCTTAAGTACTTAAGAAGAACTAAGGATGTATTCTTGGTATATGGAGATGGAAATATTACTGTGAACGGGTATACCAATGCCAGCTTCCAATCTGACAAGGATGACTCAAAATCTCAGTCAGGTTATATATTCACACTAAATGGTGGAGCAGTTAGTTAGAAGAGTTCCAAATAGGAAATGACTGCTGATTCCACAACCGAAGCAGAGTACATTGCAGCTTCTGAAGCAGCAAAGGAAGCAGTTTGGATAAAGAAATTCATCACAGAACTTGGAGTGGTTCCTAGCATTATTGATCCAATACAATTGTATTGTGATAAGAATAGAGTCATTGCGCAAGCAAAGGAGTCACGGTCTCATTAGAGATCCAAACATGTACTTAGAAGATACCATTTAATTAGAGAAATCATTGGTAGGAATGATGGAAAGATAGAAAGAGTGCCCACTGATCAGAATATTGCTGATCCTTTAACTAAGCCACTTCCCCAAAAGAAATATGATTCTCATGTACTCGCCTATGGAATTAAATACAAAGGCGATTGGTTTTAATGCAAGTGGGAGCTTGTTAGAGGAGTGCTCTAAAGGCAATCACCTTTAGCACTTATTGTACAAATTTATTTGATTAATAAAAGGCTTTTTCATTAATTTGATGTTCATTTGATATATTGTTAAACCTTGAGAGGTATTTCCGTCATTTTGATGATAACAAATAAAATAGCAATATTGTATTTAACATACTTGTTTTCTAAGTCCATTAAACAGGGTATGGAATAAAATAGCAAGAATGGAGAATGGAAGATTAATCCTTGAAAGATAAAATTAAGGAAGTAGCATGTTCACGCCCGTGAAATAGCTAACCGTCACTAAAACCAACATTTGAAGTTCACGGCCATGAAGGAAGACAACAAACCGTGAAATGCACATTTAAGTCATGCCTGTGAATTAAATGTCATGCTCATGAACCTTCATGACAATTTCATCCAGAGAGCTTCACGACCAAAGTCACCACTTGGATCACGGCTGGGAAGTTTGTCACGCCCGTGAAGATTTCAAAACCTTCTAGAAAGCTTCATGACCAAGGTCACTACTTCAGTCACGGCTTGGAAGAACAGTCATGCTCGTGACAAACATAGTCACGCCCGTGAAAGATGAAAGAGAAAAATGTCAGGTGCGATTATTTTGGTTGGTACAATGGCTAGTGTCATATTAAATGCACCCTAACGGCTATAATTAGCCATGGGAATATAAATCCAAGTCATTTATGCATTCAGTATAAGAGAATAGCAAATACTTTGAATCAAAATCTTCTTACAAGCTATATGTACATTTAATACTTTCATAACCAATATCTATTCTCTGTGAAAATCTTTTTGCTCATCATTTATTGAGCAATAAATATTTTTAAGTGTTTCTCTCTGTAATCATTTATTACTCAAATGAATTTTGGGTATTTCTGGGTTAAGAGTAGAACACTTGTAAGGGTTAGTTGTGTGAGCCTTTAAAACACAAGATAAAAGATTGTTTCTGTGATCCTGCAAAAACACAAAGTAAAGGTTGTTTGTGTGAGCCTGTAAAACACAAGATAAAAGGTTGTTTGCGTGAGCCTATAAAACACAAGGAATTGGTTATTGTGTGAGCCATTAAAACACAAGGGATTTCTGGGTTAGGTATGAGCCATTGTGAGAAACACCATAGTTGGGAGTGCGCTTGTAAAACTCCATTGTAACACTTAGTGTATTAGTGAAACTCCCAATTGGGGAGAGGAGTAGGGTTTGTGAACACCCGAACCTCTATAAAAATCCTTGTGTCAAATTTCTCTATCCCTCATAAAATTAATTTTTATTTTCGCACTTTAAAGTTTAATTTTTAAAACTCCAATTCAACCCCCCTTCTTGGCTTAATATATGGGCAACAATTGGTATCAGAGATAAGTCTAGCATCGAAGCCTAAAAAGCACTAGTAAAGATTAAGATATGGCTAGTGAAGGATTCCAAACTCTCAAACCATACTTTGATGGAGCAAATTATGCCCATTGGATGTTTCGGATGGAGACATACCTGGATAGTGAAGGAATTAAAGTCTGGGATAGTGTACGAAAAGAATGGACACCTCCAACCAGAAGAGGAGTTGATGGTGAAGAAGAAATCCTATCAAGAGATGATAGGACAAAGCCTCAAAGAATAGCAAATTTCAAAAACAATAAGGCAATGACAATCCTATCAAGCTCATTATCTATTGAATAAATGTGGAAGAATACAACACTGCTGAACCGCCTACAGCATATGGAAGACATTGGAAAATTATCATGAAGGAACTAAGCAAGTCAAATCCGAGAAGATTCAACTTCTTACCTTAGAATATGAGCTCTTCAAGATGAAATCCAATGAGTCAATCACTGACATGACCAACCACCTTCTAGCCATTATAAATGGAATGAGGAAACTTGGGAAACATCTGAGTCTGGAAGATGTAAACAATAAAATCCTGAGAAGTCTTCCTCTTAAAGACTATGGCTCAAGAGTTGCTGGCATAGAAGAAGTAAATGATGACATGAGCATCATGAATACTGATGTGCTGATTGGCAAACTTCTCACACATGAAATGGTAGTGAAAAGAGATAGAGAGCTTGAAGCAGAGCCAGAAAAAAGAAAGCCCTTAACACTCAAAGCCTCTACTTCAAAATCTCAAGAAGAAAGTGAAGATGATGAAGAAATGAGTGATGATGAAAATGAGGACATTGCTATGCTTTCAAGAAAACTAAAAAGAATCATTGAGAAGAAAATGAGCAACTCCAGAAAATTCAGGCAAAGAAACATCAAACAAACTTCAAATGATGCACAAAGAAGTAAGGAAGAGATAAAGTGCTATGAGTGTGGAAAGAAAGGACATATCAAACCTAAATGTCCAAGGCTCAAGAAACATAAGAAAAAATACCAAAGAGACAATGGGGAGAAAGATCACAAAGCCATATGGGACGACGAAAGCTCTTCAAGTGAAAGAGATGATAATGAAAGCGAAGAGGTCAACCTATGTTTCATGGCTTTTGAGGATCACATCTCGAATAAGGTAAGATCAATACACTCACACTCTTTAAACAATGATAGTAGTGATAATGATGATGATAGTGATGATGATGATGATGAGCAAAGCCTTATAGAAGAATTAAATCTAGAATTGGAAAAATATAGAAGTAAATTCAGTACTTATAGAAATAGCATCTCTAATTTAAAAAATAAGATAGATGGTTTAGAAAAGGAAAACATAAAGCTTAAATCATCTAACGAATCTCTCCAAAAGTCATTAGATGAATATTCATCAAGACCCTCAACTGCTTCTTTACTTAAAGAAAATAATACTTTGAAAAATGAAATTGAGGAACTTAGAAATGTCATTTCTAAATTTCACAAAGGTAAAGAGAGTTTAGATACTCTCATAATGTCTCAAAGATCACCCTTATTACATGGTCTAGGATTTAAGGACACATCAGCATCTTCTCATAAAACTATCTTTGTTAAGTCAAATGAACCTCACATCTCCACACTTGTTTGAACAGCACCAAGGAATAAGCATATTAAACCTTCAATACATAAAAAGAATAATTATGCCTTTATGTATAGAAAGCATGCATTTAGAAAAGCATCAACTAATCATGACTGTGCATGCCATTATTCTCAAAATTAGTTTGATAGAAGTATGGCATTCAAAAATATTGTAAGACCAAAAAACAAGTTTAGACCGAAACAATGTAATTATTGTATGAAAATGGGTCACTTAAATAAACATTGTTGGATAAGGAAGGCTCATTAGGAACCTTCATGTGCTAACCCCCAAGGACCCAAGCTCATTTGGGTACCTGAAAATCATACTTGAACTGTGATTCTACAGGTATGCCTCAAGTCCACAATAAACAAAAATGCTTGGCTAGTAGACAGTGGATGCTCAAGGCATATGACAGGAGATAATGAACTCTTCAAAGAAATCAAAAGTATTGATGGAGGTAAAGTTACCTTTGGAAACAATGTTAAGGATAAGGTAATTGGCATTGGATCTATTGGTATTAATGGTACTACTTTTATTAAAGATGTCTTACTTGTTGATGGCTTGAAACATAACTTGTTAAGTGTTAGTCAATTATGTGATAAAGGAAACAAAGTAATCTTTACTTCCAATGAATGTCTTGTGATCTCTATCGATGGTCAAGAGATATTTAAAGGAAATAGAGATGTCAATACATACATAATAAACTTACATGAACTATCTAACAATTCCTGTAAGTGTCTTGTGACCACTAGTGATGAATCTTGGTTGTGGCATAGAAGGCTTGGTCATGATAACATGGACTTAATACAAAGCCTCAGCACATGAGAACTAGTAAAAGGACTACCAAAAGTCAAATATGAAAAAGGCAAGACATGTGAACCTTGCCAAAGAGGAAAGCAACACAAGTCCTCCTTCAAAGCCAAAAACATAGTAAGTATCTCAAAACCTCTTCAACTCCTGCATTTAGACTTATTTGGACCTACTAAAATTGCTAGCTTAGGAGGTAAACATTATGCATTTGTCATCGTAGATGATTACTCTAGATTTACATGAAAAATGGTACTGTATTTCAATGATAAGAAGTGATCATGGCAAAGAATTTGAAAATGAAAACTTTGAAAACTTTTGTCTTGAACATGGAATTTCATTGAATTTCTCTTCTCCTATAACACCTCAACAAAATGGGGTAGTTGAAAGGAAAAATTGAACTTTAATTGAAATGGCTAGAACAATGCTCAATGAATATGGTTTACCAACTTACTTTTGGGCAGAAGCCACAAACACTGCATGTTATATTTCAAATTGAGTTTTCAAAAGACCTCTTCTAAACAAAACCTCATTTGAGCTATGGAATGGAAGAAAGCCCTTGATATCGTACTTTAGAGTATTTGGATGCAAGTGCTTCATATTGAATACCAAGGACAAGCTTGGAAAATTTGCCTCTAAATCTGATGAAGGTATCTTTTTAGGATACTCTACAACTAGCAAACCATATAGAGTATTTAACAAAAGATCATTAACTGTTGAAGAATCTAAGCATGTTGTCTTTAATGAATCTAGTAGACTTGATCATATGAAAGGTAGTGTCCTTGATGATGTTGTAGGTAACATGGAAAGACTCAATCTTGAAAATGGAAAAGAAGAAAATGATCAAGAAGATTCATATCAAAATGATTCTCTACCTCAAACTCAAGAAGAAAACTTACAAGAACTCCCAAAAGAATGGAGAATGACGAAAGATCATCCAAAAGAGCAAATCATTGGTGATCTCTCAAGGGGAGTAAGTACTAGATCTCATTTCAAACATTTAGTCACTAACCTTGCTTTTATTTCTCAAATTGAGCCTAAAAATGTTGATGAAGCTCTTAATGATGAAAGTTGGGTAATTGCCATGCAAGAGGAACTCAACCAATTTGAGAGAAGTAAGGTATGGACCTTAGTACCTAGACCCAAGGATCATCAAATTATAGGTAGCAAATGGGTATTTAGAAATAAACTAGATGAACAAGGTTCAATAACTAGGAATAAGGCTAAATTAGTTGCAAAAGAATACAATTAGGAAGAAGGTATAGATTATGATGAAACCTATGCACCTGTAGCTAGATTAGAAGCTATAAGAATACTTTTAGCATATGCATGTCACATGAATTTCAAACTCTTTCAAATGGATGTGAAAAGTGCATTTCTAAATGGTTATATAGAAGAAGAAGTTTTTGTAGAACAACCATCAGGCTTTGAAAGCTATGATTTGCCAAATCCTGTTTTTAAACTTTCAAAAGCTTTATATGGTTTGAAACAAGCCCCAAGAGCTTGGTATGAAAGACTAAGTTCTTTTCTATTAGAAAATAACTTTACTAAGGGAAATGTTGACACCACATTATTCATTAAAAATCATAAGCATGATATACTAATTGTTCAAATTTATGTGGATGATATAATATTTGGTTCTACTAATGAGTTGCTTTGTCAAGAATTTGCTAAGTGTATGACTAGGGAATTTGAAATGAGCATGATGGGAGAGCTTAAGTATTTCCTTGGTCTACAAATAAAGCAAAGCAATGAGGGTATATTCATCAACCAATCCAAATATGCCAAAGATTTAATGAAAAAATTTGGAATGGAAGGATGCAAGAATGCCAAGACTCCTATGAGACAAGTGTCTGTTGCTCTTTCTACTGCTGAAGCAGAGTATGTAGCAGCTGGATGTTGTTGTACTCAAATTCTTTGGATGAAACAACAACTTAAGGACTATGGTCATGATATGGAACAGATACCTATTAAATGTGACAATACAAGTGCTATAAATCTTTCAAAGAATCCCATTCAACACTCAAAAAGTAAGCATATTGACATTAGACACCACTTCATTAGAGATCATGTCCAATGTGGAGATGTTGCATTAGAATTTAGGAAGATATTTTTACTAAGTCTCTAAATGAGGAAAGATTTAATTTCATTAGAAGAGAACTTGGTATGATTGATGGATTAACCTTGTGATTGCTAAATTATGAAATCTTAAAGTGATAATCTTAATTTTGTATCATATCACTAGATATAAGGTAGTAAGTTTGATGAAAATTTTATGTTATAAGGGATAGAATCTTCATAGAAATGATTCAATCTTGTTTTTAGAACTTAATTTTATTTGATGAAAATTTTAGGGAAGTCACGCCCGTGACATATGTTCACACCCGTGACTTAAATAGCCAAAAGAGGCAGTGTCGTTCACGACTTGATTCATGACATCGTTCACTGCTTCAAGTAGTGAAGCTAATGTTCACGACTTCATTCACTCCTGTGAAAAGCCTTGTTCACGCCCGTGAACATATTCACCCTAAAACTCACTGAGACGTTCACGCTTTGAGTCATGCTTTGCTTCATAGGCATAAGTAGTGAAATTTAACCTTTCACCCTTGTGAAAGTTCATCATTCACGAACATGACATTCAAAGGTCACGACCATGAACATTTTCATGCCTTTATTCATGGGTAGAGCACCCCTTCAGCAAACCGTGAACACGACCATTCACACCCGTGAACACATATTTCACGCCCGTGAATGCATCGGGTATATAAGAAAACAGCTGATTATTTTTCACATTTCAACCTTTCAACTCCTAGAAACCGCTCTCATTTACACACATTCAATGAGATATTGAAGATTTCGATCCCCAAGTCACAAAATTTTGCTATAAATACCATTAAAAGTCCATTCCTTCATAAAAAATCATACTGATTTAGGGTTTCCTCACATTTTCTGTCAAACTTTTCCCAAACTCCACAAAGTTCATTTCTTCAAACCAAATGGAAACTGGCTCATCAAAAGGAACTAGAAATAAGTCTCATGCTCCTAGGAGGTACACAGATTACCTTATGAATAGAATTTCGGAGCATTGCCATCCCTGGTACTCCACTTTGAAGCAAAGACATATCCTTTCATCGAGGTCCTTTGAATGGCAAACCGTCCGCACTCTCGGGCTTCAAACAGCAATGAAAAAGCAGCTCCAGGCCTGTCACTTGAAGGAATTCGTGGACATTCATCAGCCCACATTGCGGGAGCTAACACTGGAATTTTTGAGCACCTTACAAGTGTCTCCTACTGGAGTGGTAAAATTCCAACTTTGCAACAATCCAAACACCCTCAGTGCCATTGAATTTGGGGATTTATTTAATCTACCCTCGGAAGGCATCCTCAATGACAGCGAAGTGGAATTCTTCGCTACTCGAGCATGGACCCATTTTGGCACAGATTGCAGCTGGGATGTCAAGAAGACAAAGAGCACTCATCTCCGGTACCTAGTACACAAATATTTGCATAGGTTTCTAACCTATAGCATATTCGCTTCGGGAGACAGCAATGGGACCATTCAAAAATCTGAGCTCTTCCTTTTCGAGATGGCTAGAAGAGGACTCACGGTGGTGCTTTCTAAATGGTTTGCAAACCATCTTCTGTCCATTGCCACCAAACCCATAGGAGATATACTTATTGGTGGATATGTCACCCATATGTCCTTAAAGCTTATCTATTTGAAGCTGGATGAGCATCACTTCAATCTCGTCTCAGGGCATCCTCGAGATCGATTGGATGTCGAGTCCTTCATCAAGATGGGAGCGGCTGTTAGAATTGTTCATGAGAACAATATTTACAACCACTTCATAGACACTACTGGGGAGATAATTTGGGAAGACAATGATACGGAAGACTTCAAAGCTGCCCTCCAAGGGATCCAAAAGAAGAAAAGGGCTCGGGTTAAGGAAGCACCTCCAGCGGCTGAGCAGGACATCGGACAATCCTCGGCTTCCACACCGAATTTGGGGCAGCAGGTGGTTGACCTATTGGCACCATGATTTGAGCAGCTGCAGTCTTCGATGGATGAGAGGTTGGAGAACTTCAAAGACTTCATGGAGTCTCGGATGGACAGCCTTAAGACAAAGGTTGCTCAACTTAGGGATAGGATGTTCAACTAGGTATTAGGCTAGATAGTAGGCTAAATATGTTTGTTTGCTTGTTCATTTACTTGCTTTTTGTTTGTTTTCAGGAAATTGTAAATTTCCTTTCTGACTTTTATTTCACTTGGTTTGTACTTCTCTTATTAATATATTTTCTTTGTTTATGGTTTAATCTTTATATTCTTTTTGTTGATGACAAAAGGGGGAGAACCTAGCAATATATTAAGATAAATGAATTTTAAATCAAAATTTTGAATAAAAAATAAGTACCTACAAATACATTGACATTGAGTTAAGTAGGGAGAAATTAGAAATTAGAAATACTTAAAATTTGATTCAAAATTAATATGCAAGTATGAGATTGAGCTTTATACACATTAGATATATCTTAAGTATACTTTGCATATACCTTAATGTAAGTTACATAAATGAATATGCCATGATATACTCTAAATATACCTTACATATACTTCATGCCTTAAAAAGAATTTTGGTATATATTGGATATACTTTGCATATAACTTGCATATACTTAAAAACTAGAAAGTTTATTTTAATGCTACATCATTCTTTATAATTCTTGCATTTCATCAATTTTTTATCCAAAGTATCTTTTGATGGGGAGACTTCTCAAAAGCACACATTGCTAGATTATTTGTCACCATCAAAAAGGGGGAGATTGTTAAACCTTGAGGGGTATTTTCGTTATTTTGATGATAACAAATAAAATAGAAATATTGTATTTAATATACTTGTTTTCTAAGTCTATTAAACAGGGTATGGAATAAAATAGCAAGAATGGAGAATGAAAGATTAATCCTTGAAAGATAAAATTAAGGAAGTAGCATGTTCACGCCCGTGATCCTCTGTGTCACGCCCGTGAAATAGATAACTGTCACCAAAACCAACATTTGAAGTTCACGGCCATGAAGGAAGACAACAAATCATGAAATACACATTTAAGTTATGCCCGTGAATTAAATGTCATGCCCGTGAACCTTCATGACAATTTCATTTAGAGAGCTTCATGACCAAAGTCACCACTTGGATTACGGCTGGGAAGTTTGTCACGCCCGTCAAGATGTTTGTCACGCCTGTGACCCAATGTTTCAAAACCTTCCAGAAAGCTTCATGACCAAGGTCACCACTTCAGTCACGGCTTGGAAGAACAGTCACGCCCGTGACAAACATAGTCACACCCGTGAAAGATGAAAGATAAAAATGTCAGGCGCGATTATTTTGGTTGGTACGATGGCTAGTTTCATATTAAATGTACCCTAATGGCTATAATTAGCCATGGGAGTAAAAATGCAATCATTTATGCATTCAGTATATGAGAATAGAAAATACTTTGAATCAAAATCTTATTACAAGCTATTTGTACATTTAATACTTTCATAACCAATATCTATTCTCTGTGAAAATATTTTTCCTCATCATTTATTGAGCAATAAAAATTGTAAGTGTTTCTCTCTGTAATCATTTATTACTCAAGTGAGTTTTGGGTATTTCTAGGTTAAGAGTAGAACACTTGTAAGGGTTAGTTGTGTGAGCCTTTAGAACACAAGATAAAAGGTTGTTTGTGTGATCATGCAAAAACACAAAGTAAAGGTTGTTTGTGTGAGCCTGTAAAACATAAGATAAAAATTTGTTTGTGTGAGCTTGTAAAACACAAGGAATTGGTTATTGTGTGAGCCATTAAAACACAAGGCATTTCTGGGTTAGGTGTGAGCCATTGTGAGAAACATCATAGTTGGGAGTGAGCTTGTGAAACTCCATTGTATCACTTAGTGTGTTAGTGAAACTCCCGATTGCGATTGGGAAGGGGAGTAGGGTTTGTTAACACCCGAACCTCTATAAAAATCCTTGTGTGAAATTTCTCTATCCCTCCTAAAATTAATTTTTATTTCCGCACTTTAAAATTTAATTTTTAAAACTCGAATTCAACCCCCCCTTCTTGGCTTAATATCTAGGCAACATATATGAATTGATAAGTGATCTTAAATCAATTAATGAAGTCCTTGATACATAACATAGCATGAAGGAAATCATGACGAGATCGTGATATTGAGATTCTTATCATGTGTAATTATGTTAGTATCAAAATTATCCCTAGTCATAGGATTAATGAGACGGGACATTATTAATCCAAATAGACTAGCACATGTTACACTCCTTAATTGGATCGAGTAGTTGATCTCATAATCTATAAACATGAGATGTTTAGAGTTAACATATGAATGCTTGCTAAGTGTAGCTAAGTACATTGGATGACCAATTATGAGACAATCATATGGATAATCTATTCAAATGTCAATGATAGTCGCATCATAGCAATGGTGCAAGTATCCTTAGACTTGAGGTACTCAAGGATATCTTGAATATTGATTATGTATTTTGACACTATTCTTTGTTGCCTCAGAGAGGTAGCTCATAGGGTGGTGATTGGATATAGCTTGAGGTATTCGAAGGTAATTGGGTAACCAATAAAGGATTCGCCACTCTTCATAGAATGAGTGTATACCCATGGCCTCTTTTTGTGGTCATTACTCAGGAATCTCTGGCCATAGTGGAAATATCATAAAGATAGTCTTCAATGACATATCTAATAGAGTAATAAGCCTCAAGGACAAGAACTAATATTACTTGGACTAGACGTGATGCAGTCAGTCTAGTGGGAATTGACACATGTCCATACTCTGAACCAAGTGGGGTATAGATTGGTGAAAGGAATAATTGCACAACAATTGCCTATGGAAAAGTTCGTAGTCAAACCACTAACTTTCCGGTCAATTGGGGTCATGATTTGTTGCTAGATACCGCTCATGACCTGCTTAAATTAATTGTTAATTTAAGTGGCCAACATAACTGGGAACCTAATGGGTCACACGCATTGAAGATATGGAGAATGAGTAAAATGGTCTTGGATAGGATCCAAAATATGAGAGAATTATTTAGGATGGATCGTTATGAGATCGCACGAAAAAATCATTCGGGAGTGTCATGGGCTCGCGCGGGCTAGGCATGCTGCTTGCCTGCCTTGCAGGCCAGCTGGGCTACTCTGCAGCAGCCCGCAGCAAGCCCAACGACTGTAATTGGCCATAATTAGGCCAATTATGGCCAATTACTACTCATTAGTTGCCATTTTCTCCATTTTTTACTTTTCATCTTATTTTTGAATTTGATTCAAATTGAAAAGACATCAAATGGCAGAAAATAGACATGAAAATTTTTTTTGTGAAAAAAAATATTTTTAAGACATAACAAAAAATCTCTCAAGAACACTTTCAAAGCTAGCACTTTGAATTTGTTCAAACCATTTTCTCTTGATAGTTTCTTCTTCATTCTTTGCGTGGATTATCATTAGAGACATCCTAGTGTGGATTTTTGTGGTTTGCTACAACCCAACAATGTGAAGATTTGAAGAACAAATAAAAATTACAAGGTATAATTTTTAACATTTACATTTATATAAATTAGTTTTAATGGTACAAGTATGATCTTTTGTTTTGGGTTTTGAAAAATTTTATTTTTCGCTGCGTTTATGAATATGATTCTTTCTTCAAAACCCAACAAATATATAGTGTATGCTTATGTGCTAGATTTCAATCTTGTTCTAAGGAATCACATTTGAATGTTGTAAAAAGAATTTTAAAATATTTACATGGCACATTGCATCTAGGCTTAGGATATCGTAGAAATTCATCTTTCTATATCATAGGATATTCAGATGCGGATTATGCCGGTAGTCTTTTGGATAGAAAGAGTACGTCAGGCATTTGTCACTTTATTGGTGAATGCCTAGTTTCTTGGTTTAGCAAGAAACAAGCTTCAGTTGCCTTATCTACCGCTGAAGCGGAATATGTGGCAGCAGGATGTTATTGCACTCAAATCCTATAGATGAGACAACAACTAAAGGATTATGGTCATAGTTTGGACCATATACCGATCAAATGTGACAACACAAGTGCCATCAACCTATCTAAGAATCCCATTCAACACTCTGGAAGTAAACATATTGACATTAGACGTCATTTTTTAGGGATCATGTTGAATATGGAGATGTTGTGTTATACAAACAATCAATTGGCAGACATTCTTACCAAACCTTTTAATGAAGAAAGTTTTTGTTTCATAAGAAGAGAACTTACATGCTCTAAGATGCCACACGAATTATCTTCTCAACGTCATTCCGGATCATTGCCATCCGCGATATGCCATTCTCAAGAAATGACCTCTACTTTCATCACGTTCCTTCGAGTAGAATTTTATCAAGACTCTTGGTCTTTGAGACAAGCATGATTGAGTAATTGCAATCTTGTCACCTCAGAGAGTTCGTGGACATATATCATCCAACGCTACTGGAACCAACTCTCGAGTTCCTTAGCACATTACAAGTCTTACCCACCAAAACCGTAAAATTCTAGCTCTTCAAGCATCCTAACACTCTCACTGCAGCAGAATTTGGCACCATTTTCAAGCTTCCTTCAAATGGCATCCTAAATGAGAGTGAAGTGGAATTTTATGCTCCTCCAGCTTGGACACATTTTGATGCTAAGTGTAGCTGGGATCTGGAGAAGACAAAGAGCACCCACCTCCAGTTCGTTGTGCATAAGTATATATATAGGTTTCTCACCTATAGTATATTTGCTCGAGGAGATAACAATGGGTCAATCAGAAAATTAGAGCTATTTCTGTATGGCATGAAGAGGATTATCCATAGCACTGTCACGATGGTTCACAAATCACCTCATTTCCATTTCAACGAAGCCATCTGGAGATATTTTGATTGATGAGTATGTAACTCACCTTGCCATTGAACTAGGGTATTTAAGCCTCGACGACCACAATTGCACTCTGATTCCAGCTCATCCACGAGATTGACTCGATGTCGAGTCCTTTATCAAGATGGGAGCAGCTGTTCATATCATTTATGAAGATAATGTCTTCTACCGTTTCACCACTCTAGTTGATGAAATTGATTGGGAAGATCATGACTTTGACGCCTTCAAAAATGTCTCCAGTTTTTCTAGCAAAGGAAGCAAGCCCGTGATGAGACATTGGCACCAGCAGTAGCTGAGGATGTTGGTCAATCTTCGGCCTCTACCACATCCACTTTGGCACAACAGATTGCTGATCTTAAAGCACCTCGCCTAGACATGATGCAGGCTTCCATTGATGAGAGGTTGGAAAACCTCAAAGACTTCATGGAGTCTCAAATGGATAGCTTTGAGGCAGAAGTAATATGCCTTAGAGATGATTTGTTAGGCTTAAAGCCTACCTAGATTCCTAGCTTTCATGTAGTAGTTTTACTTTTATTGTTATAGGACTTTATTTTATGCTTTTGAATTTTAATGTAATCATTCTCCTCTAAATTTAATTCAATCATCCTATTTAGACTTTAACTTTTTGTTGATGACAAAAGGGGGAGAACCTAGCATATATATGAATATTATTTATGTGTGAATGTAATTTATACATAAATATGCAATGTGTGGTATGAAATATGTAAACTTTAATTTTAATTGATAAATTGCACAAGATATACCTCACATCAACCTCACATATACTTTACAAACTTGAACTTATTCTGAACTCTTTTTGATGAATAAGATATACTTAACATATATCTCACATATGCTTTGAATACACTTAGTAATATCTGTGTTAATTGATGAGATATACTCAAGATATACCTTGCATATACCTTATTAGTTTGCAAATATTTTTGTTATATCTATTTCAAATCTTGCACTCTTTTATTTTATCTTAAGCACCTTTTGAAGGCGAGACCTATCAAAAGCACATATTGCCATATTATTTGTCACAATAAAAAAAGGGGAGACTGTTGAACATTAAGGGGTATTTCTGTCATTTTGATGATAACAAATAAAATAGCAATAATATATTTAACAATGTTTGTTCTAAGTGTGTTAAACAGGATATATCTTGATTAAAACATGAAGCAAGATTAAAAGAGAACTTTTGAAGATCAAAATCAAAGAAATAGCAAAGTCACACCCATAACTAATTATGTCAGAGCGCCAACTTTCCACCATTCAAAGTTGACAGCCATGAAGGATTATACTAACCGTGAATGATTATACAGTCATGCCCGTGAAATAGTATTCACGCTTGTGATCAAACATGTCAATACTTCTAGAGATCTTCACAGCTAGAGTCACCACTTGGACCATTGCTTGGAAGAATATTCACGCCCATGAAAGTATCAGTCACGCCCGTGATTAAACACTTCCAATTCTTCCAGAAAGCTTCATTAGACCACATAATTAAATTGTACTTTGGGTAAAAATTTAGGCGATTAGATATAAGTAAAAGTGTGATAATAATAATAATAATAATAATAATAATAATAATAATAATAATAATAATAATAATAATAAAAGTAAAAAAAATGAAAAGAAAAAAAGAAAAAAAGGCATAACAGAAAAAAAATGGAAGAAGAAAAATTGGGAGAAGAGGCTAAAGTCAATTAAGACTTCCTTTGCCCCATTTTAGCCTAGTTTCTACACTATTCTATCTACCACCATCATCCCTTTCCTTCCTCCCAATAATATCTCCCAATTCTTCATGATCTCACTTAAGATTTGCATCAAAATCACTCAAAATATATTTGTTCTTGGTAAGTAATCTCTTTTCAATTGTTATTGTGTTACTTAGAGCTTTCAGGGGTATGTTGCAGTAGTGTATTTTGCTCTATTTTTATTACCTCATGAATCAAAATTGGAGAAGTATTAAACATAAAAGTTGTTCATTTATGTCTTGTTTATCTATCTGCCAAATTTTATTGAATGACTTTGAGTACATGTAGAGAAATGGTCATTTGAGTGAGACTGGTCCCTGTAAGAGAATCAACAGGATACTCCATGGTTTTTGCTTAATTTGATCATCTTAAGGGATAAATCTAAGGTAACTTAAAACATAAAATTTGTGAAGCTATGTGTGATATAGGTCACTACAAAAGTTCGTGTAAATATCTCTTGTGTAGGTTAAGTTATAGTGAAATGAATTATGATTGTTCTTTGATTGAACTGGTTTCACATACATATGTAGCTCATGTAATTGCGTCCTCATATTTGACCTATTTTTAGATGGAATTAGCCAAAGTTTAAAAAATAAAAGTTTTAATTCTATATCTTAGCTTCTGTGAAAGTGTTACCTAAAAATGTTGTCTATCTTGTGAGTTAGGACCTTAACAAATGAACTGGTTAGGTTGTCATTCTATTTTGAACTAGTTATAAATCCTCTACTATTTGAGAATCTTAGAGGAAAAATTTGAGAACATGGTAAACATAAAAAATGTTCCAAATTAACTTATATCTAACTCTATAAAAAATTTCATAATAAGTGAATATACACAGTGAAAGATAAATTTTTAAATATAGCACCCTAAAACTGCCTAAGGATAGAAAACAAAGCAATATTCAAAATTACACTAAAAATTGTGTAATGGTTCAAAACATCTGAAATTTTATTATGCTATAGTTTTAAATGTTAAATTTAATTAGAAATAATAATAATATAAATTTGATAAATGTAGAACATTTTATAGAGCTAAAATTCCTCAAAGGTCATATGACTGCTTAGGAAAAATTTTAGTTATTTATTTAAACTATAATAAAAATAAGTATTTTAACAAGGTATTAATCAATTATATTTTTATATTAGGCCCTCAGCAAGAGGAAGAGCAACAAAAGTAGACAAGCTCCAAATTTTAGATTTTGGAAAAGCTCCATTGAAGTTTGTACATATTTGCATTTTGGTTTACCTTTATTGCATGCGTGTGTGTTAATTGAATAAATTACATATTTGAATAATATATTAAAATGTGTAAATATGAAATGATAGTCAAGGGATAAGATGGCAAGCTAGGAAATATAAATGAGTAGAAAAGTTATATGGCATATAAATTATAATAAATAAGATTTTAAATAATATATATGGTTATTGAGATAGAAGGTTTGTAAACTTTGAATTATTGATAAAATGTTGTGTTATTATCATAACATGCGACTTAGGTTGATGATTAATGAAATTTCGTGTTAATACATGTTTAGACATATGTATGAATAATTAATTGACAAAATGTAGGAACATTTGTTTTAAGATTGTAAATGTTTGTTAAGGGGTGTGAATGTGGAATATGTAACATAATATATTTTTTAATATGGATTAGTATATGATTGATTAAAAATGTGATAATTATTAATTTTGATTATTGAATAATTATGAAAATAAAGAGTGAAGTAAGAAACTCATGTATGACGTATGTATTTGGTATGAAAAGAGAGGTTATATAGCATACTTGGATTCATAAAGTTATTATAAATTTTGGTTATGTATTTAAAGATTTGTTTGTTTTGATTGTATGGAAAACTAATTAAAGTATGCCAACATTAATTTAATGGTTATATATAATGGAATATCATATGATTATATGATTTTAAAATATAATAATCATATTTTCATTATCAATGTAAAGGGAACATTAATTCCAACAAATTAATATATAAAGAAAATAAATAAGTAATAACATTAATTGCCCAATTCTCAATCTGTGGACTAATTAGGGATAGATGGTGCACCATTGTGGGGGCATTACCGTACCAAATTGATATGGTTTAGGGATGGTGATGATAGCTTCAAGAGCACTATTGTCCTAATTGTACACTGATGATGTGATTATACTCAGTCATGAGGCTTAAGCTTTGTGAGCTCTCTTGACTTAAGACTATAATGAGTAGGGTGCTTAAGCTCTGCGAGCAGCCCTACTACACGCTCTATATTCGAACAGTCTGGGAATGAGATTTGGGCTATTTATATTAAAATATTATATATAAATTAATTAAAAGACATATATGTACATGTTGAGAGATAAATGTGTGAGATAGCATGAATTATAAATATTTATTAAGGTAAGTTAAATTTATAATTGAGTTATATAAATATTATCAATGAATTTGATAATATTGTATAGTCATGTGTTTGTTCCTGTATAATGTATGTTCGATTATTATGAACTGTATTATGAATTATCTACCATGCAGTTTTGGCAACTGTATGTTAATAAATTTAGGCTTATATGGATTGAGATTTGAGTTAACTAAACTAAAATAATTTGAGAAAAATCAATTAAATTAAAATGAGTTATGGAAACTAATTAAATTAAAATAATATGTAAAAACATTTATTTAAATTAAGTCTATATGTGGAAATTTAATAAATGATTTAAAGGACATGGTAAGAAAGGTGATAAAATATGGAAACATGAGAAGAGGTAGTATGTTTAATATTTTATATATTAAATATGGTTGAATATATGCAATTCATTTCTTGATACAAATATAATGATAATATAATGGAACATAAATTTTATTTTATTATAATATTTTCTAAATTTTATCCAATGATTTATTTAAATTATGTCATGGTTTTTATGCTACATGTTTGTGGGACTGCATGGAAAAACTTAAATGTTTATATATACTACTAAGTTAGAAATGACTTAGCGTAGGTTTTTTCCGCGTAGGAACTGAAGCTTGCAAATAGTAAACTGTGAAGTTGATAGAGAAAATACAAGCTCATACTAGATGAGACACGTCAGAACTGGTTGAGGGTTGGATGCATGTTATTTTTGTATTTTGTTCATTATCATGCATATGGGTTTGATAGACATGTCTTGTATATAGTGAAAAACATGTCTTGTATTTTGTTATTTTATCTATATAGTTAGATGTGAGATAAAAGCTGTTAATTTTGATAATTATAATGAAATATAATATTTATGTAACAGGATGGTGTATTTTGATAATTGAATTCGTATGTATATTTGAAAATTGAAAAAAATGTCAATTAAGTTATTAAATAAAAAGTTTAAACTCAGGCTAGTTTCATTTAGCTTGTATGTGTCATTCCACTTATGTAATGGGATTATTCCTATTATATAGGAGGGATGCCACATGACTCCCCTTTTTGCTACAAACTCCAGTAGAAATCCAACTCCTATGTTGATCAAGTGGATCCCAAACTTTGAAGATAAATATTGATCTAAAGATCAATTTTATGGGAGAATATCTCTAAATTAGACAGAATAGTATCTTTAGAATTAGAATTTGAGTAGGACTTTTTAGATTATAAATTCTAGTTTGCTTTTACGTTATGGGATATACAGAATAAGGACATACAGATAAATAGGGCAGACAGAGTTTGAGAAGTTTACCTTATTAAGTTTTGAGTTTCATAATTGTTTTATCACCAATTATTAAAATTCAAATGGACATGTTAAGGATAAATTATTAGACACACCGTCTAGAATTTAACTTAAAAATTGGACTAAACACTAGTTAATTCATTAGGTTGATTAATTGGTGCCTTAAAGGCAGCAGTCATAAAATCTACATTCATTGGTACCTAAATTGTTAAAGGGCATACAAGTTGTGGGTTGTAAGCTAAATTCCTATTTCTTCTTTGATTAATTTCCTTTTTTACTTTATACTACAATCTTAGTTATTAATTAGTTCTCTTACTTTACGTTAATCAATTTAACATACTTATTTAGAGTGTTTATTATTTTAATTTATTGTTCATTGGGAATATAAAGTTAATTAAAAGTTTAATCCTTTGAATAATTCCTTGAAAGATGGACCTTGGGAGTAACTTGCCAATATTACAACTGGCTTGTGCATTTACGAGTGCACTTTTAGTTTCATCAAAAATAAAAAGGAAAAGTGATATATTCTTAAATACCATTTTCTCTAATCTAATACTTGACATATGATAGATGGGAAGCTAATGAGGGGATTACAGTACCATAATATTTTATATGAGGCTAAGGTAGCTAAATGTCACGCCCCGCAAAGGTTCATACGGGATTTCCCGCAAATGTACATTTTCCCACACATGTAATATTCTAGAAGGCCATTATAAACCGTTAGATTAAATGGATCGTGGCCGTCCATTTCGGTAGGTAGGAATTAATCCTAGCCCTCCATTTGGTAGGTGGGAATCAATCCTAGCCATCCATTTGGTAGGTGGGAGTTAATCCTAACCATCCATCTAGTAGGTGGGAATTGATCTCAGTCATCCATTAAGGAGGTGGAGGCCTATATATACCTTATGTAAATTCATTTGTAATAATTCAAGCAATTAAGCATTTCAAGTAATACAAAGCATTCTTCACAAACTCTTGTGTTCTTGTTTTGTTATTGAATCTTCTCGATCTCTAAGTTCCGTTCTATTCTCTTTGGAGTGCTTTTATCGGTTTGGAAGGCAGGCTTAGTGCAACGGACCGTGCTAAGTGCCGCACGATTGCTAGCTGAATTCTAGGGTCGTGACAGTTGGTATCAGAGACAAGGTTCGAAGCTTTACTACCTTTGGCATAATGAAGGCTACTGCCCCAGCTACACCCAACGTGGAAGTTCCATCAATGGAACGTGGTCGTGAGGAAGTTCGGAAACCATCTAAAGAATCTCGAGCCAAGTCGAAAGACATGATTTCTAGCTTGGAAGCACGTGTTGTGAGTGCTCAGGACAACTTAGGAGAGTTGTTCGACCGAGTGGATAACTTGGAAGAACGTTACAGTGGCTTCGAGGCCGAGGATGCGGAGATCCATGCAGCGGTCAAGATGTCCCTCAACGAGCTAGATGGTGGGTTAAGGTAAGAGATCGATGGACTGAAGTCCGAACTTGCCAAGGTACGTGATCTCTTCCAAAGAGAAATTTCCAATGTGTTGCTTAGAGTTGAGGATATGGGTGGTGATCTAGCCCTATGCAAACGGGCTATGGCCTCGGGAACCAATACAACCACCATCATTGAGGCCAAGAAAGTGGAAGTTCCCAAGCCAAAGACTTTCAATGGTGCTCGGAATGCTAGGGAAGTTGAGAACTTCCTATGGGGGCTGGATCAATACTTTGAGGCTACTGGCATAATGGACCATGCCAGCAAAATCCGAACTACTGCCATGTACTTGACCGACACTGCTATGCTGTGGTGGAGACGAAGGCATAGAGATGTGCAACATGGGGTGTGCACAATTAACACCTTTGAGGACTTCAAAAGGGAGTTCAAAAGCCAATTATTCCCTGTAAATGCTGAGGAAGAGGTGAGGGGCTGACTTTGACGACTAAAACAGATGGGTAGCATAAGGAAATATGTGAAGGAGTTCACAACCTTACTCCTATAAGTCCCTGGCACATTGGACAAAGACTCATTATTCTTGTTCATGGATGGTCTCCAATCATGGGCTAACCTTGAGCTTAAACGACATGGTGTCCAAGATTTATTTTCAGCCATTGCCGTTGCTGAAAGTCTTATTGATTACTCTTCAAACAAAGAAGGCCAGAGGCCAGCTGATATAAAGTTTGTTGGAGCAAGGAATGGGGGAGGCCATGCTAAGAGTCAAAGCTACAAAAATCATAGAGAAAGCTCCTCATTCAAGGCACGAGACAAGGGGAAGGAAAGGGAGGAACGTGGTGCCTCAAAGCCCTGTGTGACGTGCTTCATATGCGACGGACTGCATTGGGCACGAGAATGTCCCAAAAGAAAGACATTGAATGCTTTAATTGCCTCCACTCATGATCAAGACAGAAGTGAGGCAGATGAAGGTGCGAAGATGGGATCTTTGCGGTTTCTTAGTGCATTGCAAAGTGCCCGACGTCCCCCAAGGGACTCATGTTTGTAGATGCAACCATCAATGGGAGAGTCGCCAAAGCCTTGGTCAACACAGGTGCATCTCACAACTTTGTTTCACTAGAGGAAGCCAAGAGACTCGGTCTTAAGGTTGCCAATAGAGGTGGCTCCCTCAAAGTAGTTAACTCGGCGGCACAACCTCTCCAAGAAATTGCCCGCAGAGTGAAGGTCAGTCTTGGTGCATGGACTGGCCAAGTGGATTTATCTGTGGCACCCATGGATGATTTCTTGGTGGTACTGGGCATATAGTTCTTGGACCAGGTTAGAGCTCTTCTTGTTCCATGTTCAAACTCTATGTGCATTATGGATGGACCAAATGCTTGTCTAGTACAGACAGAAAGGACCATAAAGCCTACTACCCAAGCGCTCTCAGCACTTCAATTCAAAAAGGGATTGAAGAGGGAGGAAGAGAGTTACTTGGACATTCTAAAGGAGTATGATGATGAAGCATCACCACAACTAAGCTTGCCGATGGAGGTGCAAGTTGTCTTGGATGAGTTCCAGGATGTCATGCCGGAGGCGTTGCCAAAACAGTTACCCCCAAGGAGGGAGGTAGACCATGAAATTGAGCTGGAGCCTGGCACAAGACCACCAGCAATGAGTCCTTACCGGATGGCAAACTCAGAGCTAGCAACTTTGAGTAGACCAAACAGCTTCTTGCTAGAAAAGATCAAAGAAGGGTTGAAGCATGATGCCCTGGCTCAAAACCTCCTAGTCCTCATCAAATAAGAAAAGACAAGGCGATTTTGGCAGAGTGATGAACTACTCTATGCCAAGAAAAACCGCATATATGTTCCTAAGTGGGGGAACTTAAGGAAAGAGCTGATCAAGGATTGCCATGATTCATTATGGGTTGGACACCCAGGCATGAGACGCACCCTTGCCTTGATTAAGTCTATTTACTATTGGACTCAACTGCGGGATGATGTTGAAGCCTATGTAAGAACTTGTCTTGTTTGCCAACAAGACAAAATAGAGCAGCGTGCACCCAGTGGCTTGCTAGAACCGCTGCCTATTCCGGAGAGACCATGGGAGAGTGTCTCGATGGACTTCATCACTTGCTTGACAAAATCAGAAGGCTTTGGCAGTATAATAGTGGTCATTGATTGCTTCAGCAATTATGCAACCTTCATACCTGCCTCGGCGGATTGCACTGCAGATGAGACTGCACGGTTGTTCCTCAAGCATATTATGAAGCATTGGGGAATTCCATCTAATATCGTGAGTGATCGAGACCCACAATTTACAGGGAAGTTCTGGACAGAGTTGTTCAAGCTGCTGGGATCAGACTTAAACTTCTCCACAAGTTTTCATCCGCAAAGCGATGGGCAGACGGAACGTGCCAACGCATTACTGGAGCTGTATCTAAGGCATTTTGTTAGTGCCAACCAACATGATTGCGCTAAGTTGCTGGATGTAGCCCAATTCTCTTACAACTTGCAATAAAGTGAATCCACTGGCAAGAGTCCCTTCGAGATCATTACGGGACAACAACCTATGACTCTTCATGCTTTGGCCACAAGCTATGAAGGAAGGAGCCCTGCAGCTTTCAAATTTGCTAAGGCATGGCATGAGCAAGCTGAGTTAGCCTGAGCCTATTTGAACAAGGCATTTAAAAAGATGAAGAAGTGGGCTGACAAGAAAAGAAGAATGGTCGAATTTCGGGAAGGAGATTTGGTCCTTGTCAAATTATTACCACAATAGTTCAAGTCCTTGCGGAAGGTTCACAAGGGGTTGGTACGGAAATACGAAGGGCCATTTCCTGTCCTTAAGCAGGTTGGTAAGGTGTCTTACAAACTACAACTACCTCCCAAGCTTAAAATCTATCCAATCTTTCATGTAAGTATGTTGAAGCCTTATCATGGAGATGAAGAAGATGCAAGTCGAGGAGAGTCGAAAAGGGCACCCACTGCGGTAGTAACCTCTTTTGATAGAGGAGTGGATTCCATTTTGGCAGACCGCCTAATTCGGAGAAGAGGTGTACCAAGTTATCGGGAATACTTGGTCAAATGGAAGAATGCCCTGGACATAGAGGCAAGCTGGGAACCTGAAGACACTTTGTGGCAGTTCAAAGATGACATAGAAAGGTTCAAGCTTGAAGGTGCGATGTGGGCGTCGCGAACTTGAGTGGGGGAGAATGTCACGCCCCGCAAAGGTTCATACGGGATTTTCCATAAATGCACATTTTTCCACACATGTAATATTTTAGAAGGCCATTGTAAACTGTTAGATTAAATGGATCATGGTCGTCCATTTCGGTAGGTAGGAATTAATCCTAGCCCTCCATTTGGTAGGTTGGAATCAATCTTAGCCATCCATTTGGTAGGTGGGAGTTAATCCTAACCATCCATCTGGTAGGTGGGAATTGATCTCGGCCATCCATTGAGGAGGTGGAGGCCTATATATACCTTATGTAAATTCATTTGTAATAATTCAATCAATTCAAGCAATTAAGCATTTCAAGTAATACAAAACATTCTTCACAAACTCTTGTGTTCTTGTTTTTCTATTGAATCTTCTTGATCTCTAAGTTCCGTTATATTCTCTTTGGAGTGCTTTTATCAATTTGGAAGGCAGGCTTAGTGCAATGGACCGTGCTAAGTGTCGCACGATTGCTAGCTGAATTCTAGGGTCGTGACATAAAGCTCAGGTTAAAGTACCCTTAGTTCTCCATTCCATGCAATTGTTAGGATAAGGTGGGTTAGAATTCCATGAAGTTATTTATCTTATTTTATACTCAGTCAAGGTGCATGAAGCTCAAGTACGAGCTCCATTGACTTAAGGAGCTCAGACGAGCACACTCACAATTAGTGGATAGAGTGGTTGAATCTTGGGTATGAACACCCTATTCCATAACCCATATCTAGATAGTCCGACTTGGAATTTTGCATAGGAAAATAATATTGAAATGGTAAGTGTTGGGCAAAACAAAATAAAAAGATAAGGAAAACTAGTCACATGGATTCTAATGAAAATATAATATGATGAATTAGCTGTTAATGTTTTTATATGGAAATAATTTATGCGATCTGTGGACTTTTGTTTATGATTGTTTATATGCAAAATAGGATTATAAGAATATGATTTGATAGCATACACGTTAAATGGTGGTAAATACATGTTATGTTGTTATGTGAACCAACTTACAATGTATGCATGTGAATACATATATAGAGGTAAGAATATAGTGAATATATGCTCATGTGGATGATATAAACATTAAATAAGTATTTTAATATGTTAGAATGGTATGTAATTTTAGGATGTGAGTTTCTATGCATGAACACAAAGTAAATAATATGAACACAAGTATGGGCATATAGGATATACATGGTTGGCTATGCATGTATTAGGATCATTGTCAGGTAATGTCATAACATGATATGATGATATGCACACATGAAAGCTTATAGTATGAATGATGCATTATATGGTTGTTTAAAAGCTTATAGGATCATTGTCAGGTATTTGGTTTCAAGTTTCATGTATTATAAAAAAATTTGTATTTCCCTTTTGGGGTAATGTTTGTGAACCTGAAGGCTATTTTAAAGCCTATACAATATTTCAATGTAATAAAACAATTATTTGGTTTTCTCCTATACTTTCCTTAATATGAATTTTAAAATAGTCATCTTGCCCATGATGCAAACAAGGTGTTTTTAAGGAAAATTTTATTTACTCAGATTTGAAAAAGAAAGGTTCCATAACATTTGCTTATATAATTGGTTTATTGCTAATTATATTTGAGGGTGTTACATCTACATTGTAATATTCTTCAGTATAGTTGGGTTGAACCCTAATTATATTATAGGGTGTTACATTATATATGCCTAATGTTGTGGACATGAGATAGTGGATTCTGAAATAGGCACACAAGATGAAGTATGCGATGCACCTAAGAAGAAATAAGATGTATAAGGATTTGTAGACAAAGTATTGGTGGTCATGAATGAAGAAATATATCATAGAGTTTAAGATAGAACATCAAGTACCATTAGGGTTATTACAGTCGATCACAATTTCGAAATGGAAATGGGAAAGGAGCATGATGGATTTTGTAATTGGGTTGTCAGTGACACCAAAGAGATATGACTTAGTGTGAGTAATTATTGATAGGTTAATGAATTCAACTCATTTCTTGCCTATTATAATAGACTACTCATTGAACAAGTTAGCATAATTGTATATGAATGAGGTAGTAAGACTCTATGGAGTTCCAATGGCCATCATTTCATATCGAGATCCATGGACAACATTTCAGTTTTTGAGTAGTCTACAATGAGTTTTGGATACCAAGCTCAACTTTAGTATGACTTTTCATCCTTAAACAGCCGGACAATTGGAAAGGGCAATTAAAATTTTGAAAGACATGATAAGGAGTTCTGTAATAGATTTTGAAAGAGGCTGGGAAATGTATCTACCATTGATGGAGTTTGCCTATAATAATAACTACTAGTTCAGCACTGAGATGGCTTCCTATGAGACATTTTATGGGATGAGGTGTTGGACATTATTATATTGGAATAAGCTTAGTGAGAGAAAGTTATTGGGGCCAAGGTTATTGCAACTGATAGAAAAGAAAGTGAAGATCATCCAGGATTGATTAAAGGCAGTTTTAGATAGACTTAAGTCCTATACGGATCTCAATAGGATAGATATAGAATACAAAATGGAAAACAAGGTGTTTCTTAAATTTTCTCAATGGAAGAAAGTTATCAGATTCGGAAAGAATGACAAGTTAAGCCTTAGGTTTATGGAATCTTATGAGATTTTGGAAAGGATTGGACCTATTGGTCATAGACTCTCATTGCCACCAGATTAGAGCAAAATATACAATGTCTATCATGTCTCCATATTGAGAATGTACAGGTCGGATCCTTCTCACATCATTCCGACCAAGAGCATCAAAGTGAGACTAGACTTGTCTGATGTACATAAACAGTTGAAATCTTAGCTCGAGAGGTCAAAGAGCTTTGGAACAAGCGAGTACCATTTGTCAAAGTGTTATGGAGGAATCATGCTAGAAAAAAGGTGACGTGGGAATGTGAGAGAATGATGATGGCATAGTATCCCCTGTTGTTCTAACAAAACACATCAGGTAAATTTTGAGGACGAAATTTCTTAAGGAGGAAAGAAATGTAATGCCCATTAATTAGGGCCTATAAGATTTATTGGTAACAGAGAGGTGAGTATGTGATTAGTGGTAGTGGTATGTATGAAAAAGGATTTGAAAAAGAAATGACATATATACGAAGTTGGGATGTCATTGGATTCTGATCCATGAATGGGTTTTCACGATCGTAAATGTCGTGATTTAAGTGTTCACACTCGTGAATGATTGTAACAACCATGAATATGTAATTCACACCCGTGAAGATCGTGTCATGATCGTGAATGTTAGTCAACTAGAAGTAGGTGAGGTATACACATTTTCTCTCTTTTCCATCCCTTATGACTGCCACAGACCCACACCTCATTCCTTCTTAACCACCCATACACGTTATCCTCTACTCACTCATCTTTTCCATTCTCTCTTATTCCATTTTAACAAAACTTTAAGGATTGAAACAATGGTAAAAGCTTGAGTCAAAGGGTTAATTCTTGAGAGGATGAGATGGTGCTCAATTTTAGTGTGACTTTTGAGTTAGATTTTCTAGTTTTCATCTAATGGAGTTATTTTGCCTTGTTAGGAGCTGACTATAAAATGCAGTCCAAAGTGGATATAGGTAAGCTTTAAAAAGCTAGAAGTGTTAACGCTCCATTTTGGTTAAGCTATGTACATAATATCATTCAAAATTATTTTATTGTATTGATGTGTTTGGTGTGCTTTAAATGCTTTGTAAACAATTGTTAGTATGGTTAATTTCATGATTTTGGGTTATTGGGGATATTAATTCATTTTTGTTTCTTTGAATGCCATGGAAGGATTTATGCTTGGTTTGGAATGATTAATGCCATGATTTGATACATTAATGATGTTAATTTGTGTCATTGGCATGATATATGTTATGGATTGTGCAATGGAGTATTGGTAGAAGTGATTAACATTGGTCAACCTTAGTATTTGCATGTGGAATTGTTGGGTTTTGAATAAGCATCACATATATGACACAATGGAAATTTAAAATTTAGTTAAACCCAAAATACATGGAACGTCCTATATAATTTTAAATTGGATTGAACCATTCAATGGGAGAAGTTGATTAACTTTGTTTGCAACTTTTGATCTTCCAAGTTATGTGTTTTTCCTACTTTATTGGGTTGTACCAAACTACAATGATCTAAAAGTTGGATTGTCTCCAACAGAAATCCATGCGAAGGAACAAAGATGAAAACCACAATAGAGATGGGATGAAAATCAACCTAAGTGCTAGCTATGGTTAATTGTCTTGTGAGAGAGATGGAAGAGAAATTGTAACACCCTTCAATATAGTTAGGAATAAACCCAATTATACCAAAGAATGTGACGATGCCTATGATTTTAAAATGTCATAAATTAAAACGTTGATGCACCATGGCCATGATGACTTATAAAAATCTTAAATGACATTAAAAGACTTAAATACAAATAAAGAGTTAATAATAAGAAATGGACAATACATTAGCCCAACTATTTTACAAAATGGATAGTTATAATATTACATGTTTTTGAAAATAAAAGCATGTACATCTATAACCATCCAACCCAATAAAAATAACAAAATATAATAGTTTTATCACCCACCCCAAGTGTATATCCTTAACTCTACTCTTGGGCATCCTCTTCTATTGATCAAGACCTAAGCTCCGAACCTGCGTATGGGAACACCCATATACTAAGCAACCTAATGCTTAGTGGTACATAACAACATGCAAAGCACAACATACATATAAAATGTGCATGATACTATTATCGTCATACCAATATGACTTACCTTGTCGTTTGCCCATACAATATACCATGTATTTATGATGTCATACCTCAATGTTCTCAATACATTACTCGAATATACATAACATAACAATGTAAACAACCATCAAACATACAAATAAATATACCATACATAAAATTATTAATTACCTTTTTTCTTACTTGCTTTACTCATAACTAGACTTAATTCAATACGGGTAATCTACGGCTTTCACTTGAGCCCTATGGATACCTACTTAAGCTTTCCAGAACACCTTTTTGAGAAAAAGAGTGTGTACATATCAAACACAAAAGGGAGCACACCTGGCTTAAATATGGCCTCAAGAATCTCAGACGTAACCAACCTAGGTCACCTGGTGCCAATCTCCCCTCAATGGCATGTTATCTCTCGTAGCTCTAGTCATAGTCAGAGGAATGAGCTTAGCCATTTTTCTCATCATATACCATTTCATAACATATACCATCCATGATTATTATAATCATAACCATAACATGCATTCTCATTACATGCTAAAACCCTACAATAGAGGTACTCTGTCTTAAACCAAATCATACACAATTCACATGCAAATGTATAACATTTTAAGATAAAAAAATTCATGCCCATGAATACACTTTCACAATTGTGAAGAACTTCTTCATGGGTAGTTTACCCATGAATCACATCGTGATTTACCTATGAATCACCAACATCTTCACGGTCATGATCCACCCTTCATGGGTATGGACTTAGTCATGATCTCAACCGTCAAGCTTCCCATCAATGGCTCTACCTCATCAACATAACTCAAATTCACGACAATCACGCCTATGAATTGCCAGTTCACAAGTGTGAATCTAGAAATCTTTCCAGAAAACATAGCACACCATCTCATACCATTTTCATATGCAATAATCTATATGATTGGCCAATGTCAACAACCCACTCCTGCATGCATACAAGCTATCTATCATCTCAATAACATTTATCCATATCAACATTTACTAATGTAATCCATTTAACATCTCAATCTACTATCTCAACCGATCAACCATAATATATCTTTAAATGCATTTAACCCAGAATCATGCCCTATCTTACCCCATAAATCACTCACAGCATGCATTCAAGACAAACAATACAAGAATATGCAAGTTAAAGCTTTGAAAATGGTTATGTACAAACCTTTCACTCAGGATGGAGCCTAACCAAGGATTTAGCTTTCTAAGTTTGTTCTCTCCTTTGAGATGGACTTCCAACACCTCTACCAGCTCATAGCAATAAGAAAATGTCTTTTTAAGCTTTCTATAACTAGAATAAAAAACAAAAACAACAAAGTACCCATGGCTTGATGCAAACTTTTCTAGAATTTTGAAGTGAACCTCAGGTCTCGATCTGAAATGATTGAAATTGGCACACCATGTAAATGGATTATCTCATTAACATAGATCTCTGCCAAACGGTTAAGTGGATAATCCATCTTGATCGGTAGAAAATGAGCTGATTTAGTGAGCCGGTCCACCACTACCCATATTGAATCATGCCTCTTTTGTGTCAAAGACAAACCAGAAACAAAATCCATTGTAACTCTTTCCCATCCACTCTAGAATTGAAATTGACTGCAATAATCCACTTGGTACTTGATGCTCAGCCTTCACTTGCTGACAAGTTAAACATCTAGTAGTATACTCGATGATATCTCTTTTCATTCCTAGCCACCAGTAATATGCCTTCAAGTCATGATACATTTTGTTGCTTCCCGGGTGCATTGCATAAATAACATTGTGAACTTCCTTCAAAATATCTTGTTTCAATTCTGGTATGTCTGGCACACATAACCTGCCCTTTTGCCTTAAACTCCCATCTGATTCAATAGTAAATTCTGGTTTTTCACCATTTTTCACCATTTCAAAGATTTCCTTTAATTTCGTGTCCTGCTTCTGATTGTCCTTTACTTATTGGATCAATGTGGGTTGAATCTGCAATTCTACCCAAATAATATATAAATAAATTATTATTTCATTTTTTTTATCTTGTTCACTTAATAAATTTAAGTTTTAACTTTTACCTGCCAGAGTTTTTCTACTCAGAGAGTCAGCTACCACATTGGCCTTACCCGGTTGATAATCAATGATACAATTGTAGTCTTTGATTAATTCTAGCCATCGCCTCTATCTCAAATTGAGTTCCTTTTGTGAAGGTAAATATTTTAAAATTTTATGGTCTATATAGATATAACATTGCTCACCATATAGGTAGTGTCGCCATATTTTCAATGCAAATACAATGGCTACTAGTTCCAGATCATGTGTCGGACAATTTCTCTCATGAGACTTCAGTTGTCTAGAAGCATAAGCGATCACTTTGCCTTCTTCCATTAATACACAACCCAAACCATTAAAGGAAGCATCACTGTACACCATAAAATCTTTTCCCACAGTAGGTTATGTCAACACTGATGTCTCTGTCAACATTTTCTTCAACTTATCAAAGCTAGTCTGGCACCGGTCTGTTCACTCAAATTTGATCTCCTTTCTAAGAAATTTTGTTAGTGGTGAGGCTATCTTTGAGAATCATTTCACAAATCTCCGATAATAACCAGCCAAACCAAGAAAACTTCTTACCTCTGTCACATTTCAAGGCAGTTTCCAGTTGAAGATTGCCTCTACCTTACTAGTGTCAACTCTTATCCCATCGGCTGAGACAATATGCCCTAGAAAGGCCACTTCATCTAACCAGAATGCACATTTTGACAACTTCGCATACAATTGATTCTCTCTTAAGGTATGGAAGACAATACGAAGATGTTGATTATGCTCTTCTCTGCTTCTAGAGTACACCAAGATATCATCTATGAACACCACCACAAATTGGTCCAAATAAGGCTTAAAGATTCTATTCATTAGATCCATAAATGCTGCTAGGGCACTTGTCAGGCCAAAAGGCATTACTAAGAACTTGTAATGACCATACCGAGTCCTAAATGTTGTTTTTGGAATGTCTGATTCTCTAATTCTCAGTTGGTGATAACCTTATCTGAGGTCAATTTTAGAAAATACCCCTGCTCCTTTCAACTGATCAAACAAGTCATCTATTCTCTGCAAGGGATATCTGTTCTTAATTCTCATCTTGTTCAATTGACGATAATCAATGCACAAACGAAAGGTGTCATCCTTCTTTTTAACAAATAGAACTAGAGCACCCCAAGGTGAGACACTAGGCCTGATAAACCCTTTCTCTAACAACTCTTACAACTGCACTTTTAATTCTTTTAGTTCACCAGGTGCCATTCTATAAGAAGTGATTGATATCGGGGTTGTGCCTGACAAAACATCTATGGAAAACTCTATCTCCCTGATAGGTGGTAACCCTGGCAAGTCTTCAGGGAAGATATCTGGATATTCACATACTGTAGGAATCTCCCTCAGATCTAGACTCTCTTTCTTGGTATCTATAATATGTGCCAAAAATGCTTCACATCCCTTTTTGATAAGCTTACTTGCCTTCGTCATAGAAATGACATTAGTCAAGTATGGTCGGTTCTCGCTCAGGACAATCACGTCATCCTGCCCTGAATTCTTGAAAGTCACTCTCCTATACTGACAATCCACCACTGCCTTATACTGAGTTAACCAATCCATCCCCAATATTGCATCAAACTCACGGAATGGCAACACTATTAGGTCAGCTGGGAATTCTACATTTTGAGCTTTGATTGGACTGTTTTTATAGACTCGACTAACTTTCACTCCATGAACCAAAGGATTTGTCACTAATATATCACAATCTAATTCCTCTGCTACCATATTTCCCTCATTAGGTGGTGACATGCATAAATATGAATGTGTAGAACCCGGATCTATCAGTGCAAATAAATCAGTATTATAAAGAGAAAATTTACCGATAATGACATCCGAGGCATCCTGCTCCTCATGAGCTCTCATGGCATATGCTCGGGCTAGGGATCGACTACCTTCATCTCTATTAACTGATTCTGATATACTCTGCCCAATCCTGTCGCTTATAGATTGTCAAGGTCCCCTACCTCTGCCTCAAGTGACATTCTGAACCTGCACTGATACTATACCACCTGTACCTCTTCCTCTAGGGCAATCTTTCTATTTGTGCTCAGTAGATCTGCAATGTAAGCATGCTCCAGTAATCCACCAGCAATCACTTGCATGTGATCTCCCACAATGTTGACATGTGACATATTTGAATCTCTTGTTACCCGAAGCTGGTGCACTAGCTATAAACCCCTCTGGCCTCGACTATTGGCTTTGCCTAGCTGAAAAGGTTGATCTAGCACCCCGTGACTGGAAAAACCTAGGCACTGTCTGCCCCCTTTTACCTAATGTCTGGGCCATGCTAATTGTCGACCTCCGTGGTGGCTCTTCTATCCTCTTTCTCTTTGATCACTTTGCCACACTAATGGCTGAGGATACTAGTGTAGCAAAATCCTCAAGCTGAATGACGGTCACCATATTCCCAATATCATCATTAAGCCCATCCTCAAATCTACGACATATGTCTGCCTCATCTGCAATGATTCCAGTTGCATATTTACTTAGTCGGGTGAACTCCATCTCATATTCAGCAACTAACATGCTTCCTTGCTTCAAGTATTGAAACTCCCTTTTCTTTTCATTCACATAAACTCTAGGCACATACTTCTTACTAAATTCTACCTTAAAGAAATTCCAGGAAGGTGGTTTCGGTATCTGACCTTCTGTTCCTCTTGACACTCAAGTTCCTCAAACACCCTTTCTGTGGACTTCATCCAAAACTCTGAAGCTACTGGGTCATCCTCCCTCCTTCCCATAAAATCTGTGGCCCCATATTTTCTCAGCTTATCAATCAAGGGTTTTGGCTGAGGTGTAGGAGGTGAAGGAGCTGGTTGTGGAACTGCTTGTACTATCTGTTGCAATAAGTTTGCTATATGTTCCATAAGAGGTTCCTGCCCTAAATTAGTATGTCCCTCTGCTATCGATGAAGCTACTACACTCAGCTCGGAATCTCTCACTGATGGAGGTTGTCTGAGATTGGCTGAGTTTGAAAGACTGTTACTCAGTTCATCTTCCGAGAAATCTTGTTCCGATCCTGAATCCATATCTACCTATAAACCAGAAGAAGGGACCCAAGTCAGAGAATTGCAGCATTTTATGCATATGCATGAGACACATATTCAATTTTACACCCACTGATTAAAAATCAATTAGCCTGAGCTCTAATACCACTAAATGTAACGCTCCCTTACTCTACTAAACGTTAATAGGATATGGAAACGCTAATAAGCTCATTTATTTTAGAACCAATGTTCAAATCATTGTAATTTTTTTCGAGTTTATTATTAGCGAAATATTTATTACTATTTTTTTCCATTTAAATATATAACTATTGATGGAAATAGTTTGATTTAAAAGAAGTCATGCAATTAAACCATAATATTTAGAAATAATACTAGATTTATAAAATTACAAAATTCATTCCTTATAAATCCTACATGCCACAAATTTACATAAAAAAAAATTCCTAAAATTTAATTTTTACAACATAATTTTCAAAACATACAAAAAGAACTAAACTGCTGCAATCTGATCTTGGGGGTTCCCTCTTCTTCGGCCGCCCTATCGGAATAGGTACTTCTATTTATTTGCGCGTGAAACACACGCGCTAAGCTTCTAGCTTAGTTGTACGTTTGGCAACTATCCAATAATTACATAAATAATTCTAAAATAAAATTTTTGAAACTACAATTAATTTATTAAATATGCCAAAAATTCAATTAATAATAAAACCATTTTCTTCCTGCAAAAATATTTAAGTCATCAATTATGACATTTCATTCATTAAGCATGCTTGAAATTTCTTAACAATTCAAGATATAAAATTTACAATATCAATTTCATAATTCATATATATATATATTATTTAATAGCCCACGACATCTTAGATCGGAACTAAACACTGGATATAGGGTTTCTTCTCTCTGACAGTATATTCGGCGCCTACATAATTATTTTATAACTCGGCGTTTAACGCCTACATTTCCAATAACAACTTACACCTTTTTGATGCCTACGTAATTTCGAACTCAGCACTATTTCTTAGTGCTTACGTAATTTCAACTCAACATTATTTCTTAGTGTCTACTTAAATTAAATCTTAGCACTATTATTTTTAGTGCCTACATTTCTACCCTTTTATTGGCATGCCAACTTATCCAAATTTCTAGTTCTGGACTAGATGTTATAAGGCTTAATTATATTTGTTACCTTTATTATTATTTACATAAATTATGTAGGTAACATTAATATAAATTCTACATAAATGCAATGATTCCCATTAAATATTTTACAACCACAAACCTGCTCATTTAATCATTATAACTATAAGAAAATTCAATTAATATATTTTCTATCACAAAATTTCACATCAATGCATTTGTTTTACAAGCTGTCCTATTCTAGACAGCATTTCTGCCTTATGTTGCTCTGTATTTGTTGTCCATTTTTAGATGGCAATGGGAGAAGTGATAAACTAACAAAATGTAGGTACATGTCTTATCTTTAATTTCCAACTAGAATCACATTAAAAAGAATTTTGTAGCAAAATATATGAAGTTTCTCCGAAGCTACATTCACTACAATCTGCCCAGTATTTTACTGGACAGAATTTTACCTTATATTTATCTGTCTTGTTCATCCATTTGTAGATGGAATTGGGACATGTGATAAACTAGAAAAATGTAGGTACATATCTTAGATTTAAGTTCCAATTAGAATCACATTAAAACGAATTTGTTTGTAAAAGTTATTAATTTGCTTCTAACCTATGCTCACTGCAATATGCCCAGTATTGTTTTTTTGGACAGATTTCTAGTTCAACGTTTGAGTCCATTTTTCACCTAATGCTAGGCATATTTAGGTCTAATGGTCTAAACTAAAGTTGAAGTCCTGTGTATTAAATTGCTAACCCAACAGGAATCACTCAAAAATGATTTACATAACTCAAGTTATGATCAAAAAACTAGATACTATTCATGAGACGAATTTTCCAGCACATCAATTAAGTCATACAATTTCCATTTTCATGCATCAACCTCATATTCTAGTTTTTATTTTCACATTCATGGAATAATTTAATCACCACTTAATTTCTCAATCAAATATCCAGAATTTCATACACATCACAAAATCAAAATCAACATTTTTATACATTGAATTTTTGCCAAATGTACATATCTCAAAAATTTCACTTCTCTTCACTTTTATCTTCTTCCTAGCTAGCTTTCTCTTTGCCCTTACTTCCGCTTTGATGTTGGTTCAAAGTTTGTTCATTTCCTTGTCCTAACAACAAATTTTATACTAATCAAACACTAATCACCCTAATCCACCCTTAATCACCATTAACATATTTTTAACACTAAATTACTAACTTTAATGGCAACTAACCCCAAAATAAAAGAAAAGAGAAGAAGAAAAGTGAGAAGATGGAAAATCTAAACTCACCTTTGATGATCTTTAAAATGACCCAAGTCTTTTTTCTCTTTTTCTCTTCCTTTCTTCCTTCCTCTTCCTTGGTTTAGCTCACTTTGCTTCACTTCCTTGATGATTTTGCCTTAATCCCCTTTTTTTTCATCTAATCTTAGCTTGATTTGAAGAAAGAAAAAGAAGAGTAAATTGGGGAGGAGAAGCTCACGGAAAAAGAGAGAAAAAGGGAGAGAAATGGGTGTGATTAAGGTGAGGAAAAAGAAGAATGGCCAAAAAGTGCAAGTTTGACTTTTTATAGATGGATTAGGTGGGTGGTTAGGATTAATTACTAATCTTGCTTCCTATTGGTCCATTAATTTAAATCACTCTTACTTTATTTTAATCAAAATAATATTCCTTTTCTTAGATAAAGAATATTCTATTTTTATGCTTTCTTAAAATATATGTGCCAAAAAAAAATTTTCCAATTTCGATTAGCGAAAAATTATTTTTTTTTCAATTTTACTTCCGAACTTCAAAATTCTAAATTAATAATATCCAAAATATTTTTCTGACATCTTATTATTATTTTAATTTATTTATTTTTTTATGTCTGAATTTAGACTCTGATCAGTTCGGCGTGCCGGATTTCGGTCAACCGCCACCTTGACCTAAATTATCGGACATTACACCCACTCACAATAAGATCTCCATCTCCATATACCAAGAATACATCCTTAGTTCTTCTTAAGTACTTAAGGATATTCTTGACAACCACCCAATGACCCTCACCAGGGTCCAATTGGTATCTACTCGTGACACTCAGAGCATATGATACATCGGGTCTTGTACATATTATAGCGTACATGATTGATCCTATAGATGAAGCATATGGAATCAAACTCATGTGTGTCCTCTCATCTTGTGTCTTTGGACATAAAACTTTGAAAGAGTAATCCTATGGGTCATGGGAATATATCCCCTCTTGGACTGCTCAATGCTAAACCTCTTTAGCATCTTATCTATGTATGTAGACTGTGCAAGACCAAACAATCTTTTAGATCTATCTCTATAGATCTTTATCCCTAAAATATAGATTGCTTCTCCAAGGTCTTTCATAGAGAAATTATTGGATAACCAAATTTTGACTGATTGTAAGGCTGAGACATCATTTCCCATTAACAATATGTCATCTACATATAACACAAGAAATACGATTGCACTCCAACTAACCTTCTTGTAAACACAATGTTCATCCGGATTTTGTAAGAAACCAAATTGTTTGATTGTCTCATTAAACCGAATATTCCAACTCCTGGATGCTTTCTTTAATCCATAAATGGATTTTTGAAGCTTACATACCTTTTTGCTATCTTTGGATATGAAACCTTCTGGTTGTGTCATGTACACATCCTCAGTCAGATTTCCATTAAGCAAAGCTTTCTTCACATCCATTTGCCATATCTCATAATCATAATGAGTAGCAATGTCTAGAGTATCCTTATGGATTTAAGCATAGCTACTGGGCTAAAAGTTTCATCATAGTCAATTCCTTGTCTTCGACGATAACCTTTAGCAATAAGTCTAGCTTTATAGGTAATCACATTACCATCCATGTCAGTTTTCTTTTTGAAAACCCACTTGCACCCTATAGGCTTTATTCCTTCGGATGGGTCAACCAAAGTCCATATTTGGTTTTCATACATGGAATCCATTTTTGACTTCATGGCTTGAAGCCATTTGTCAGATTCTGAACTATTCAGAACTTTTTCATATGTTGTAGGCTCATCATTTTCTATGAGCAATACGACGTTCTATTCACTAATGAGAAATCCATATCTCTCTAGAACAGTACGTATCCTACTTGACCTACGAAGCTCTTATGCTTCAGAATGTTGAGCTGTTATATCATCTGTATGAGTAACAAGCTCGGGTTTAGGAAGTTGATCAACATCTGTTTGAGCATCTTGAACTTCCTTAAGTTCAATTTTGCTCCCACTATCTCCTTTTAGAAGGAATTATCTTTCTAAAAAGATAGCATATCTTGAAACAAAAACCTTTTGTTCCAAAGGGTGGTAAAATTAATATCCATATGATGCTTTGGATACCCACAAATAGACATCGGTCAGACTTAGCTTCTAGCTTATCTGACATTGTCTG
Source organism: Triadica sebifera (assembly GCA_023653625.1). Classification (NCBI taxonomy): domain Eukaryota; kingdom Viridiplantae; phylum Streptophyta; class Magnoliopsida; order Malpighiales; family Euphorbiaceae; genus Triadica; species Triadica sebifera. The sequence continues at coordinate 34,097,628 of CM042896.1, forward strand.
CTTCACATAAGTAGGACAACCCCAAATTCTCATGTAAGAAAATGTGGGTCTCTTGTTATACCATATATCATATGGAGTAACATCAACTGACTGTGAAAAAACTCCATTTAATATATAAATGGTGGTCCCTAGTGCATAATCCCAAAAGGATTTAGGCAATTCCACAAAACTCATCATAGACCTTACCATGCTAACAAGGTTCGGTTTCTTCTTTCAGCCACACCATTGTGTTGTGGTGTGTAAGGTGGAGTACATTGAGATAAAATCCCATTATCCTTAAGATAATCTAGAAACTCTTGGCTCAAGTATTCACCTCCTCGATCTGATTGAAGTGTTTTAATACTTTTTCCAAGTTGTTTCTCTACTTCATTTATGAATTCTTCGAACTTTTCAAAAGCTTCAGATTTGTATCTCATAAGATACACGTACCCATACTGTGAGTAGTCATCGATAAAAGTAATGAAGTAGATGAAACCACATCTGGCATGTGGAGACATTGGACCATATACATCTGAATGTATTAAGTCTAAAAGTCCATTAGCACATTCACCCTTTCCCTTAAAGGGTAATTTAGTCATCTTGCCTAATAAGCAAGACTCAAATGTGTCATATGATTCATAATCAAATGACCCCAAACTACCACTTTTGTGTAGCTTAGCCATACGTTTCTCACTTATATGACCAAGACGACAATGCCATAAATAAGATGATTTCAACATATCTTGCTTTTGCTTTTTATTATCATTTATGTTTAAAATTGGATTTGACATATCTAATATGTATATTCCATTGCATAATGTACCATTAGCATAAAAAATTCCATTGAACATAATAGAACAACAATTGTTACTAAAAGCTAAAAGGACACCATCTTTATTTAGACTTGAAACAGAAATAATGTTTTTAGTCAAAGCAGGTACATAATAAAAATTATCCAAATTTAATATAAGCCCACTAGGGAGGGTCAATACATATGTTCCTATAGCTAATGCAACAACCCTTGCTCCATTTCCAACATGTAGGTCTGACTCTCCCTTATTGAGTTGTCTACTGTTCCTTAGGCCCTGCATATCAGTGCATATGTGTGAGCCACAACCAGTATCTAATACCCATATATTCTTATTGGAAACAATATTAATTTCAATGACAAAAATTCCTAAAGTAGATGGGGCATCAGATGCCTTCTTCTTCAAGGACTCCAAGTAAGCCTTGCAGTTTGTCTTCCAATGGCCACCCTTGCCACAATGGAAGCATGTCCCTTTTGGAGCAATCTCCTTGGCCTTCTTCTTGGCCACGCCTCCCTTAGGCTTCATGGACTTCTTCTTCTTCTTAAGGTTCTTCCTTTTAGAATTTAAAGAGTCCACCAGCATCACAACGTTACTGTCCTTCTTGATAGATGGCTCAGTTGTTTTAAGCAAGTTAATCAGCTCAGGAATAGTGGTAGAGATTTGGTTCATCCTATAGTTAAGCACAAAATGTGAATAACTATTAGACAAACCGGTTAAAATTAAGTTAATACTTAATTCATGGTCCATCAAAAATCCCAAGGTGGCCAACCTCTTAATATAGCCATTCATCTTCAATGCATATTGCACTGGAGATGTCACCTCAACCATCTTACTGCGGAAGAGCAACCTTGAAGTTGCGAACCTTTCGGAACATGTTTGCTCATCAAAAAGCTTTCTTAGAAAGTATACTATGGAATTAGCATCCATAGCCTCATGCTCCTTTTACAACTCAGTTGACATAGTAGCAAGCATAATGCAGCTTGCCATCTCACTATCATCGAGATGCTTTTGATATGCCTTCTGAACATCTTCAGAAGCATTAGCAGTAGGGGGATTAGGGAGTGCCTCATCTAGGACATAGCCAATCTTTTCGGATTTAAGAACTATTCTAAGATTCCTTAGCCAATCCAAAAAATTGGGCCCAGTCAATTTATTTGATTCCATTATCGATCGCAAATTCACATTTGTCATGATGATGATTCTAGCAACCTAGATGTAAAATAGAACATGTTAGAATGTACATAAAATGCATGTTTATTAGGTCTTTAATAAATCGCACTATGGCTTCCACTATTTTATTGCGAATCCATAGCCCTCACTATGAACCCAAGAGAACTTATATGGAAGTTCTCCTAGTGGGTCGATATCCAACTAGCTAAGAATAACTTGAGGCAACTCAACAAGCTATCCTTAGTTTGGTTGGTAGGTATCTAATCCATACCAATTGCATTATTCATGAAATTATCAAATCTTGTGCTATCAACTTATTGATGTGTGAACATACATTGGGCTATCGACTCTTGATATGTGTACATCTCATGTATACAAACCCAACTTTGCCTCCAATGCACATTAACCTTGGCGCAAATCCAACAAGCTAATAATATCGATTAAGTCTAACCCATTAATCGTGAAATCTAATTTCAATAGATTGAACATATTCTTATAGAGTGAGCTTGCGGCAACTCAACAACCCTAACTCTAGAAGAACTCTGGTTCTCCCCATATTAATGAAAGACATAAGACTTAATTATTTATTTAGTGAGGGATTTCTTTGTTAAGTCTCATCAAGTTATTATTTCATGCTTTTATATATCATACATTCATCACATTGATATATAAAGATAGTTACATTAACTATATGGCATGATTATGGACATACTAAAGTCAATCTCTTGAGCCAAAGAGAAATTGACTAGGTCTTACTTAGGTATATTCATGAATTTACAACCTAAAATAGAAATCGAATTTCTATTTCTAAGTCTTCTTGTTTATGGTACCACCTATTTTGCTTCTTGCTCCTTTGTATCTTCATTTTATCATAATCCTATGTAATCTAATTACATATTTCAAATTATAGAAAACCTCAATTTACATTTGAGGGGAGTAAGATGAGAAGAGCAATACATAAGAAACAAAGAGAGGTAGGGACACACAGCCCCTATTTACCATAAAACAAAATAATTCTATGCATGCTCAATCACATTGGGCCTAAGTCCATAATCATCCATCAAGCCTTTTCATACACCCCTAACAAGCATTCTCTAATGCACAAAATATAAATGACTGTTGCCCAGATATTAGGCCAAGAAGGGGGGTTGAATTGGAGTTTCAAAAAATTAAACTTTAAGGTGCGGAAATAAATAATTAATTTTAGAAGGGATAGAGAAAATCTGACACAAAGATTTATAGAGTTTTTGGTGTTAACAAACCATACTCCTCTCTCCAATCGCAATTGGGAGTTTCACTAACACACTAAGTGTTACAATGGAGTTTTACAAGCTCACTCCCAACTATGGTGTTTCTCACAATGGCTCACACCTAACCCAGAAATCCCTTGTGTTTTAATGGCTCACACAATAACCAATTCCTTGTGTTTTACAGGCTCACACAAACAACTTTCACTTTGTGTTTTTGCAGGATCACACAAACAACCTTCACTTTGTGTTTTTTATAGGATCACACAAACAACCTTTTAATTTGTGTTTTGGAGGCTCACACAACAAACCCTTACAAGTGTTATACTCTTAACCCTGAAATACCCAAAGCTCACTTGAGTAAATATTACAGAGAGAACCACTTACAAATCTTTATTGCTCAATAAATGAAGAGCAAAAAGATTTTTACAGGGAATAGATTTTGTTCTCAAAGTATGAAAGTACAAATAGCTTGTAATAAGAATTAAATTCGAAGTATATGCTATTCTATTGTTATTCTCTTCTTTTTTCTCTAGTTTTTAATGCACAAATGACTTCCATTTATACTCCCATGGCTGAATATAGCCGTTGGGGTGCATTAAATACAAAACTAGCCGTTGTACCAACCAAAAAATTGCACCTGACATTTTTCTCTTTCATTGTTCACGGGTGTGACTATGTTTGTCACGGGGGTGACATTTCTTCCCAAGCCGTGACTGAAGTGGTGACTTTGGTCGTGAAGCTCTTTCGAATATTTTGACATATAGAGTCATGGGCGTGACATACTCATTCACGGGCGTGACAAGCTCCCCAGCCGTGATCCAAGTGGTGACTTTGGTCGTGAAGCTCTCTGGATGAAAATGCATGAATCTTCACGGGGGTGACACATTTATTCATGGGGGTGACTGAAATGCTCACTTCACGGTTTGTTTTTCCTTCATGGCCGTGAATTTCAAATGTTGGTTTTGGTAACGGTTAGCTTATTTCACGGGAGTGACTCATAGAGTCACGGCAGTTAACATGCTACTTCTTGAATTTTGTCTTTCAAGGATTATTCTTCCAATTCTCCATTCTTGCTATTTTAATCCATGTCCTGTATAATAGACTTAGAAGACAAGTATGTTAAATACAATATTGCTATTTTATTTGTTATCATCAAAATGACGGAAATACCCCTCAAGGTTTAACAATCTCCCCCTTTTTGATGGTGACAAATAATCTAGCAATATGTAATTTTGAGAAGTCTCCCCCTCAAAATATACTTAGGATAAAAAATTTATAATTTGCAAGAATAGTAAATAGTGATGTAGCATTGAAATAAACTTAACTAGATTTTAAGTATATGCAAGTTATATGGGAAGTATATCCAATTTATACCATAATTCCTTTTTAAGGCATGAAGTATATGTAAGGTATATTTAAGGTATATCATGGCATATTTATTTTTGTAACTTGCATTAAGGTTTATGCAAAGTATACTTAAGGTATATCTAATGTATATAAAGCTCAATTTCTCAATTTTATACTTTGCATATGAATTCTTGAATCAAAGTTTTTAATCCCTTTTAATCAATTCATAATTCAATTTTAATTTTTGATTCAAAATTCATTTACTTTAATATATATTGCTAGTTTCTCCATATATTGCTAGTTTGATACATTTTCCCTATCATATATTGCTAGTTTTCTCCCCCTTTTGTCATCAATCAAAAAAGGATAAGAAGATAACAATAAGATAAGCAAATATATATAGCATAAAGGAAAGGAAACAAACAAAGTTAAATAATGTTCAGCAAGGAAATTGAAAATTTCCTACACACCAACAAAAATAAACAAGCAAAATAAGCAAAATTTAGGCTACACTCTAGCATAACTGCTAGCCGGACATCCTATCAATCCGAGACTCCATGAAGTCTTTGAGGTTCTCCAACCTCTCATCCATCAAAGTCTGCAGCTGTTCAAAATGTGGTGCCAATAGGTCAAACACCTACTGCGCTAAGGTCTGTGTGGAAGCCGAGGACTGTCCGATGTCCTGCTCAGCCACTAGGGGTTCTTCCTCAACCCGAGCCCTCTTCTTCTGCTGGACTCCCTGGAGGTCTGCTTTAAAATCCTCCGTGTCATTATCTTCCCAGATGATCTCCCATGCAGTGTCAGTGAAGCGGTAGAAGATATCGTTCTGGAAAACGATTCTGACAGCCACTCCTATCTTGATGAACGACTCAACATCCAAGCGATCTTGAGGATGTCCAGGGATGAGATTGAAGTGATGCGCATCCAGCTTCAAATAATTAAGCTTCACTGTTGTATGGGTGACATATGCCCCAATCAAAATATCTCCAATGGGCTTGGTGGAAATGGAGAGAAGATGGTTTGCCAACCATCTAGATAGTTCTACTATGAGTCCTCTCCGAGCCATCTCAAATAGGAAGAGTTCTGACTTCCTGATAGTCCCGTTGCTTTCTTCCCTAGCAAATATGTTATAGGTCAGGAACCTATGCAAATACATATGCATTGGGGCCACGAGATGAGTGCTCTTTGTCTTCTTAACGTCCCAGCTACAATCATAGCCAAAATGTGACCATGCTAGAGGGGCAGAAAATTCTACCTCAGTATCATTCAGGATGCCATCAGATGGTAGGCTAAACAATTCCCCAAATTTGATGGCACTGAGGGTGTTGGGATTGTTGCAGAGTTGGAATTTCGCCACTCTAGTAGGTGAAACCTGCAAGGTGCTGGGGAATTCCAGTGTTGGCTCCCTCAAAGTCGGCTGGTGAATTTCCACAAAATCTTTCAGATGACAGGCTTGTAGTTGCTCTGTCATAGCCGTCTCAAGCCCGAGACTTCGGACTATCTGCCATTCGAAGGACCTTAATGATAGAAGAGGTCTCTTCTTCAAAGTTGCATACCGAGGATGGCAATGCTCCGGAATGCAATTCATGAAAGTAATCTGCATACCTCTTAGGAGCATGGGACTTCTTTCTCTTTCCCTTGGATGAAGCAGTTTCCATTTTTGAAGAAATTGGTTGTTGATGGAGTTGGAAAAATTTTTGATAGAAAATTTTATGGAAAACCCTAGAAATGTATGATTTTTTATGAAGATTTGAACTTTTGGTGGTATTTATAGGAAAAGTTTAAGTCTTTAGGGCCGGAATCTTCAATGTCTAAATGAATGTGAGTATATGAGAGCGGTTTTGGGAGTTAGAGAGTTGAAATGAAAGTTGTAACCAGCTGTTCTTTTATATATTTGATATATTCAAGGGCGTGAAGTAGGTGTTCACGGGCGTGAATGGTCGTGTTCACGCTGAATGAGTGTTCCACCCGTTAATGAAGGTGTGAATAAGTTCACGGGCGTGATATTTGAATATCACGGACGTGAATAATCATCCGTCACAGGGGTGAATAAATTGTCACGAGAGTGAAATGTTGAATTTCACCACCTATGCCCGTGAAGCAAGCCGTGACTCAAGGCGTGAAAGCCTCTGTGAGTTTTGGGGTGTAATTGTTCACGGGAGTGAAAATTCGTCACGAGTGTGAAGGTCTCTTTTCACGGGCGTGACTCAAGCCATGAAAATAAGTTTCACCACTTGAAGTCGTGAACCATGTCTTAAACCAAGTCGTGAATGACACTGCCTCTTTGGGCCATTTAAGTCACGGGCGTGAACATGTGTCACGGGCGTGACTCCCCTAAAATTTTCATCATATTAAAATTAAGTCCTAAAATAAGACTAAATCATTTCAACAAAGATTCTATTCCTTAAAACATGAATTTTCATCAAAATTTCTATCTTATAACTTGTGATATGATTTAAGATCAACAATTAAAATTTCATATTATTGCAATCACAAGGTTAATCCATCAATCATACTAAGTTCTCTTCTAATGAAATAAAATCTTTCCTCATTTAGATACTTAGTGAAAATATCTGCTAATTGATTTTCTATGCTTATAAATTCTAATGCAACATCTCCATATTGTACATGATCTCTAATAAAGTGGTGTCTAATGTCAATATGCTTGCTTCTTGAGTGTTGAATAGGATTCTTTGAAAGATTTATAGCACTTGTGTTGTCACATTTGATAGGTATATGGTTCATCTCATGACCATAGTCTTTAAGTTGTTGTTTCATCCAAAGAATTTGTGTACAACAACATCCAGCTGCTACATATTCTGCTTCAGCAGTTGAGAGAGCAACTGAAACTTGTTTCTTGCTAAACAAAGAAACTAAACATTCTCCAATGAAGTGACAAGTACCTGAAGTACTTTTCCTATCTAAAAGACTACCAGCATAGTCTGCATCTGAATATCCTATAATATAAAAAGATGAATTTCTAGGATACCATAAACCTAGATGCAATGATCCATGTAAATATCTTAAAATTCTTTTTACTGCATTTAAATGAGATTCTTTAGGACATGATTGTAATCGTGCACACAAGCAAACACTATACATAATATCGGGTCTAGAAGTAGTGAGATATAAAAGTAATCCGATCATACCTCTATAAAGCTTTTCATTAATGCTCTTACCCTTTTCATCTTTGTCCAATTTTGTTGATGTGCTCATAGGAGTCTTGGCATTTTTGCATCCTTCCATACCAAATTTCTTAATTAAATCTTTGGCATATTTGGATTGGTTGATGAATATGCCCTCATTGCTTTGCTTTATTTGTAGACCAGGAAATACTTAAGTTCTCCCATCATGCTCATTTCAAATTCCCTAGTCATACACTTAGCAAATTCTTGACAAAGCAATTCATTAGTAGAACCAAATATTATATCATCAACATAAATTTGAAAAATTAGTATATCATGCTTATGCTTTTTGATGAATAGTGTAGTGTCAACATTTCCCTTTGTAAAGCTATTTTCTAATAAAAAAGAACTTAGCCTCTCATATCAAGCTCTTGGGGCATGTTTTAAACCATACAAAGCTTTTGAAAGTTTAAAAACATGATTTGGCAAATCGTAGCTTTCAAAACCTGGTGGTTGTTCTACATACACTTCTTCATCTACATAACCATTTAGAAATGCACTTTTCATATCCATTTGAAAAAGTTTGAAATTCATGTGACATGCATATGCTAAAAGTATTCTTATGGCTTCTAATCTAGCTACAGGTGCATATGTTTCATCATAATCTATACCTTCTTCTTGATTATATCCTTTTGCAACTAGTCTAGCCTTATTCCTAGTTATTAAGCCTTGTTCATCTAATTTGTTTCTAAATACCCATTTGCTACCTATGATTTGATGATCCTTAGGTCTAGGTACTAGGTTCCATACCTTATTTCTCTCAAATTGGTTGAGGTGTCCTAGGAGATGAGAAATTATGTGAAATGCCATGTTCAAGATAAAAGCTTTCAAAGTTTTCATTTTCAAATTCTTTTCCATGATCACTTCTTATTTTTGAAATACAGTACTTTTTTTCATTTTGAACTCTTTTAGCAAAGTTTTTGAAATTTTGAAAAGCATCACTCTTTTGAGCTAAGAAAATTACCCAAGTAAATCTAGAGTAATCATCTACGATGAAAAATGCATAATGTCTTCCTCCTAAGCTAGCAATTCTAGTAGGTCCAAACAAGTCTAAATACAAGAGTTGAAGAGGTTTTGAAGTACTTACTATGTTTTTGGCTTTGAAAGATGACTTGTGTTGCTTTCCTCTTTGGCAAGGATCACATGTCTTGCCTTTTTCATATTTAACTCTTGGCAGTCCTTTTACTAGTTCTCCTATGTTGAGACTTTGTATTAAGTCCATGTTAGCATGACCAAGTCTTCTATGCCACATCTAAGATTCATCACTAGTAGTCACAAGACACTTAGAGGAATGGTTAGATAGTTCATGTAAGTTTATTATGTATGTATTGATATCTCTATTTCCTTTAAATATTTTTTGGCCATTGATAGAGATCACAAGACATTCATTTGAAGTAAAGATTACTTTGTTTCCTTTATCACATAATTGACTTACACTTAACAAGTTATGTTTCAAGCCATCAACAAGTAAGACATCCTCAATAAAAGTAGTACTATTAATACCAATATAACCAATGCCAATTACCTTACCCTTTGCATTGTTTCCAAAGGTAACTTTACCTCCATCAATACTCTTGATTTCATTGAAGAGTTCTTTGTCTCCTATGATATGCTTTGAGCATCCACTGTCTACTAGGCAAGCATTTTTGTTTATTGTGGACTTGAGGTGTACCTACAGAATCACAATTCAAGTATGATTTTTAGGTACCAAAATGAGTTTGGGTCCTTGGGGGTTAGCATATGAAGGTTCCCAATGAGCCTTCCTTATCCAGCAATGTTTATTTATGTGACCAATTTTCATACAATAATTACATTGCTTCGGTCTAAACTTGCTTTTTGGTCTTACAATGTATTTGAATGCCATAATTCTTTTAGACTGATTTTAAGAACAAAGGTATGCACAATCATGATTAATTTGCATTTTTATAGATGCATGCTTCTTATACATAAAGGCATGATTATTCTTTTTTTGTATAGAAGGTTTAACATGCTTATTTCTTGGTGTTGTCCTAACAGGTGTGGAGATGTGAGATTCTTTAGATTTAACAAATATAGTTTTGTGAGAAGATGATGATGTGTCCATAAATCCTAGACCATGTCTAATTAAGGGTGATCTTTGAGACACAATGAGAGTATCTAAGCTCTCTTTACCTTTGTGAAATTTAGAAATTGAATTTCTAAGTTCCTCAACTTCATTTTTCAAAGTATTATTTTCTTTTAACAATGAAGCTGTTGAGGGTCTTGATGAGTATTCATCTAATGGCTTTTGGAGAGATTCATTAGATGATTTAAGCTTTATGTTTTCCTTTTCTAAACCATCTATCTTATTTTTTAAATTAGAGATGTTATTTCTATAAGTGCTAAATTTACTTTTATATTTCTCTAATTCTATATTTAATTCTTCTATTAGGCTTTGCTCATCATCATCATCATCACTATCATTATTACTATCATTATCACTACTATCATTATTGAAAGAGTATGAGTGTAGTGATCTTACTTTATCTGAGACGTGATCCTCAATAGCCATGAAGCATAGGTTGACCTCTTCACTTTCATTATCATCTTTTTCACTTGAAGAGCTTTCATCATCCCATGTGGCTTTGTGACCTTTCTCCCCATTGTCTCTTTGGTATTTTCTCTTATGCTTCTTGAGCCTTGGACATTCTGGTTTGATATGTCCTTTCTTTCCACATTCATAGCATTTTAGCTCTTCCTTATTTCTTTGTGTATCATTAGGAGTTTGTTTGAGGTTTCTTTGCCTGAATTTTCTGGAGTTGCTCATTTTCTTCCCAATGATTCTTTTTAATCTTCTTGAAAGCATAGAAATGTTCTCATTTTCATCATCACTTATTTCTTCATCATCATCACTATCTTCTTGAGATTTTGAAGTAGAGGCTTTGAGTGCTAAGGGCTTTCTTTTCTCTGGCTCTACTTCAAGCTCTCTATCTCTCTTCATTGCCATCTCATGTGTGAGAAGTTTGCCAATCAGCACATCAGTATTCATGATGCTCATATCTTCATTTGCTTCTTTTATGCCAGCAACTCTTGAACCATAGTCTTTAAGAGGAAGACTTCTCAGGATTTTATTGTTTACATCTTCCAAACTCAGATGCTTCCCAAGTTTCCTCATTCCATTTATAATGGCTAGAAGATGGTTAGTCAAGTCAGTGATTGACTCATTGGATTTCATCTTGAAGAGATCATATTCTGAGGTTAGAAGTTGAATCTTCTTAGATTTGACTTGCTTAGTTCCCTCATGATAGTTCTCCAATGTCTTCCACATGCTGTATGCTATTGAACAGTGTTGTATTCTCCCACATTCTTCAATAGATAATGAGCTTGATAGGATTGTCGTTGCCTTCTTGTTTTTGAAATTTTCTCTTCTTTGAGGCTCTGTCCAATCATCTCTTGATAGGATTTCTTCTTCACCATCAGCTCCACTTCTGGTTGGTGGTGTCCATTCTTTTCGTACACTATCCCAGACTTCAATTCCTTCACTATACAAGTATGTCTCCATCCTAAACTTCCAATGGGCATAATTTGCTCCATCAAAGTAAGGTTTGAGACTTTGGAATCCTTCACTGGCCATATCTTACTCTTTACTAGCACTTTTTAGGCTTTGATGATAGACAAGGCTCTGATACCAATTGTTGCCCAGATATTAGGCCAAGAAGGGGGATTGAATTGGAGTTTCAAAAAATTAAACTTTAAGGTGTGGAAATAAATAATTAATTTTAGGAGGGATAGAGAAAATCTGACACAAAGATTTATAGAGGTTCTGGTGTTAACAAACCCTACTCCTCTCCCCAATCGCAATTGGGAGTTTCTCTAACACACTAAGTGTTACAATGGAGTTTTACAAGCTCACTCCCAACTATGGTGTTTCTCACAATGGCTCACACCTAACCCAGAATCCCTTGTGTTTTAATGGCTCACACAATAACCAATTCCTTGTGTTTTACAGGCTCACACAAACAACCTTCACTTTGTGTTTTTATAGGATCACATAAACAACCTTCACTTTGTGTTTTTTACAGGATCACACAAACAACCTTTTAATTTGTGTTTTGGAGGCTCACACAACAAACCCTTACAAGTGTTATACTCTTAACCCTGAAATACCCAAAGCTCACTTGAGTAAATATTACAGAGAGAACCACTTACAAATCTTAATTGCTCAATAAATGAAGAGCAAAAAGATTTTTACAGGGAATAGATTTTGTTCTCAAAGTATGAAAGTACAAATAGCTTGTAATAAGAATTAAATTCGAAGTATATGCTATTCTATTGTTATTCTCTTCTTTTTTCTCTAGTTCTTAATGCACAAATGACTTCCATTTATACTCCCATGGCTGAATATAGCCGTTGGGGTGCATTAAATACAAAACTAGCCGTTGTACCAACCAAAAAATCGCACCTGACATTTTTCTCTTTCATTGTTCACGGGTGTGACTATGTTTGTCACAGGGGTGACATTTCTTCCCAAGCCGTGACTGAAGTGGTGACTTTGGTCGTGAAGCTCTTTCGAATATTTTGACATATAGAGTCATGGGCACGGGCGTGACAAGCTCCCCAGCCGTGATCCAAGTGGTGACTTTGGTCGTGAAGCTCTCTGGATGAAAATGCATGAATCTTCACGGGGGTGACACATTTATTCATGGGGGTGACTAAAATGCTCACTTCACGGTTTGTTTTTCCTTCATGGCTGTGAATTTCAAATGTTGGTTTTGGTAACGGTTAGCTTATTTCACGGGAGTGACTCATAGAGTCACGGCAGTTAACATGCTACTTCTTGAATTTTGTCTTTCAAGGATTATTCTTCCAATTCTCCATTCTTGCTATTTTAATCCATGTCCTGTATAATAGACTTAGAAGACAAGTATGTTAAATACAATATTGCTATTTTATTTGTTATCATCAAAATGACAGAAATATCCCTCAAGGTTTAACAATGACAATTTTGGATTTCAATTTGTAAATCGATTCGATACTTGAACCGAAATTGCCTATATGTATTCTTTTGGTTAAATTAATTTTGTATGTCATTTTAAAGTGAAATTTAATATTTAATCAAATTAAATTAAATTCCATACTTCTAGAAATAATTCAAAATTAACTCTCCTTAAAATCAGAATATTATGATGTTAAAATTAAACAGTATAATTTTAATATACATACTAATTTCTAGTCATACTAGAATTACAATTGCACAACTTAAATTAATTCAAAATTAATTTCCAAAAATTCTAAAAATTTTCAGAACATCAAATCATCATTCTAAAAATTCCATGCATGCTCAAAATATTTTTGGCACAAGCCAAAATTACTAAGACAAACGAACCAACACACTTAGACACTCAAAATGACTAATTCAATATTTAGAATTTTTAAAATTTCAAATGCTTGCAAAATAATTTTTTCATGCATCTAATATCAAAATAACATATTTTCAATCACATAAAAAGTATTTCAAAGTTCTGGAAATAAAATAAACACAAACAAAAAAATCAAACAAAACAGTCCCACCACGTATGCTTAAACAGTCATGTTTTTGTGTTTGTTTGAAATATTAATTAAAATAATTTTTAATTAATTATTGGACACTTCCAGAAGCATAAACATATTATAAATATGTCTAAATAAGTTTTTTTCATAATTAAATTACAAGAAAAATATAACCAGCCCCATCAATTAAGCCAAACAACAACACATATTCATAAACAAGACAATTTTAGGCATTTTTGAAATAAATCCGAAATTAATTATTTGAATCACATTCAAATCATTTTTCAATCAAAAGAATCATTCTTAATCATCCCATGATCAGATTAAATAAAGAAAAATGTGTAAAACATATTTTACAAATTAATTTCAATTTTTCAAAACCTATTGATCCAAAATCATCAAAAACATGCAATCCCATTGCACTTTCAATTAAAATTAATTTTAATGGATACAATATGTTAGGTTTTGAAGAATGAATCATATTCATAAACACAGTGAAAAAATAAAATTTTCAAAACCCAAAACAAAAGATCATACTTGTACCATTAAAACTAATTTATATAAATATAAATGTTAAAAATTATACCTTGTAATTTCTTATTTGTTCTTCAAATCTTCACTTTGTTGGGTTGTAGCAAACCACAACAATCCACACTAAGATGTTTCTAATAATAATCCATGCGAAGAATGAAGAAGAAACTATCAAGAGAAATGGTTTGAACAAATTCAAAGTGCTAGCTTTGAAAGTGTTCTTGAGAGAATTTTGTTGTGTCTTAAAAATATTTGTTTCACAAAAAAATATTTTCATGTCTATTTTCTGTCATTTGATGTCTTTTCTATTATTTGAATCAAATTCAAAGAAAAGATGAAAAGTCAAAAATGCAGAAAACGGAAATGAATGAATAGTAATTGCCCATAATTGGCCTAATTAAGGCCAAAATCTGCCGTTGGCCAGCAGCCTGCTTAGCCCGCACGGGTCCGTGACCCTCCCGAACGATTTTTCCGTGCAATCTCATCGCGATCTATCCCGAAATAATTCTCTCATATTTTGGATCATATCTAAGACCATTTTACTCATTCTCCATATCTTCAATGCATGTGACCCATTAGGTTCCCGATTATGTTGGGCACTTAAATTAACAATTAATTTAACCAGGTTATGAGCGTTATCTAGCAACATATCATGACCCCCAATTGACCGAAAAGTCAGTGATTTGACTACAAACCTTTCCATAGACAATTTCGGTGCAATTATTCCTTTCACCATTCTATACCCCACTTGGTTTAGAGTATGGACATGTGCCAACTCCCACTAGACTGACTACGTCACGTCTAGTCCAAGTAATGTTGGTTCTTGTCCTTGAGGCTCATTACTCTATTAGATATGTTATTGAAGACTATCTTTATGACATTTCCTCTCTGGCCAGAGATTCCCAAGTAATGACCACGACAAGGGGCCATGGGTATACACTCCTTCTATCAAGATTGGTGAATCCTGTGTTGGTTACCCAATTACCTTCGAATACCTCAAGATGTATCCAATCACCACCCTATGAGCTACCTCTCTGAGGCAACAAGGAATAGTGTCAAAATACAGAATCAATATTCAAGATATCCTTGAGTACCTCAAGTCTAAGGATACTTGCACCATTGCTATGATGAGACTATCATTGACATTTGAATAGATTATCCATATGACTGTCTCATATTTGGTCATCCAATGTACTTAGCTACACTTAGCAAGCATCCATATGTTAACTCTAAACATCTCATGTTTATAGATTATGAGATCTACTACTTGATCCAATCAAGGAATGTAACATGTGCTAGTCTGTCTGGATTAATAATGTCTCGTCTCATTAATCCTATGACTATGGATAATTTTAATACTAACATAATTACCCATGATAAGAATCTCAATATCACGATCTCATCATGATTTCCTTCATGCTATGTTATGTATCAAGGACTTCATTAATTGATTTAAGATCACTTATCAATTCATATATCAAACGAACATCAAATTAATGAAAAAGACTTTTATTAATCAAATAAATTTGTACAATAAGTGCTAAAGGTGATTGCCTTTAGAGCACTCCTCTAACATTTTCTGCTTGTAATTAATTACTCAAAAGTGAGTTTGAGTGAGTTAGGTTATGAGTGAAACACTTTTAAAGGTTTATTGTGTAAGCCATAAAAGCACAAAGATTTGGTTGTTGTGTTAGCCATTAAAATACAAGGGTTTTCTAGGTTAGGTGTTAGCTAAGAGAGAAACACCATAGTTAGGAGTTAGCTAAGAGAAAGGAGTAGAGCTTGTTAATACTCGAACCTCTATAAATCTTAAGTGTATAATATCCTTCTTCCTTTCTTAATTTATTATTTAACATATTCCTTCAAGCAAAATTTTATTTTCCAACCAATTCAACCCCGCCTTCTTAGTTATTTGTTTGGTCAACAATTGGTATTAGAGCAAGGACTAGCAATCAAGCTTAAACAATGCTAGTAAAGATCAAACTACAGCCAATGAAGGATTTCATAGTCTCAAACCCATTTTTGATGAAGCTAACTATGCAAATTGGAAATTCAATATGGAAATCCATCTTGATAGTGAAGGAATAGATGTTTGGGAGTTATTTTGAAAAGAATAAACACCTCAAAAAAGAAGGAATTCTAAAGGAGAAGAAGAAATCACACCAAGGGATGAATGGATAAAAATCCAGAAAAGAAAAAGTTGCAAGAACAAGAAAGCCATGACTATCCTAATTAGATTTTTATCTCTTGAAAAGTGTGGTAAGATTTAACATTGTCTTACCGCCTACTCTATTTGGAAGACTTTGGAGAATTACCATGAAGGAACCAAACAAGTTAAGTCCAAAAAGGTTTAACTTCTTGTCACTGAATATGAGCTCTTCAAGAAGAAGCCAAACAAGACCATAACTGAAATGAAAAATCGTCTTCTTGCCATTGTCAATGGCATGACGAAGCTTGGAAACCACTATAGCTTGGAAGACATTAATAATAAAATTTTGAAGAGTCTTTCAATGAAGGATTATGGCTCAAGAGTTGCAGGTATAGAAGAAGCAAATGAAGACTTAAGTATGATCCCCACATATGTACTAATTGGAAAACTTATCACTCATGAGATGGCTCTAGTAAGAGAAAGAAAATGAAGGAGAAAAAAATAGGAGAAAGCCAATTGCACTCAAAGCATCAACTTTCATACCTATAGATGAAAATCTTCTTAGTAATGAAGAAATAGTTAATGAAGGAGATGAGCAAATAGCCCTACTTTCAGTGAGGATCAAAAGATTGATCTTCAACAAATATGGCTCAATCAAGAATTATAGGCAAATGACTTCAAGGTTCACTCCTAGAAACTTCTCATCCAATAAAGGCAATAAGGAAGTAAAGTGCTATGAATGTGGGAAGAAAGGTCACATAAAATCGAAGTGTTCCAAGCTCAAGAAGTAAAAGAGGAGACCCAATAAAGAAGATAAAGAGAAGGGTCACAAAGCTACTTGGGATGATGATGAATCGTCATTCATTGAAGAAGAAGAGGAAGAGGAGGTGGCTAACTTGTGCTTCATGGCTATTGAGGATGACTCCATTGATGAGGTAAGCTCTATATCCCAACATTGTGATTATTTATGTGATTTAATTGATGATGATGATGATGATATAGTTGAAGTCTTAAACCTTGAAATAGAAAGATATAAAAAGACACTAAAACTTTATAGAAAGAATAGCTGAAAGCTTAGAAATGATTTGAATGACTTTCAAAAAGTTGTTGAAGAGCTAAAAACTTCAAATGATCCTTTAAAGAGATCATTAGATGAAATTTCTTCAAAACCCTTAACAAATTCTCTTTTAAAAGAAAATAATGATTTGAAAAACAAAGTTGAGGAGCTTAGAAATTCTATTTCTAGATTTCGCAAAGCAAAGGAAAGTTTAGATACTTTAATTATATCACAAAGACCTCCCTTAGTGAGACATGGTCTAGGCTTCAATGAAGCATCATCTTCCTCCTCACCTAAAACCATATTTTTCAAATCAAGCACACCATAAAACCTTTACAATTGAAGTAATAGCCTCAAAGGAAAAAGGCAATTCACACACAAAACCCTCTACTCAAAAGAAGAGTAATCAAGGGTCACTTGGCTCAAGAGGGAAACCTCAAAAAGCCAATCATGCTTTCTTATATAAGAAACATGCACCTAAGAAAGAACCTATCACAAATGCGTGTTTATATCATTGTGCACATACATCACCTAGGAAAATAACAAAGCCTAAATACATGGAAAAATAAAAAAGCATACATAAGTCTAAACTATATCCCTATTGCATGAGAATTGGAAATATAAACAAACATTGTTTTGTAAGAAAGGCTCATAGGGAACCGTCTAGTGCTAACCCCCAAAGACCCAAATTCATTTTGGTACTTAAAAACTAAACCTAAATTATCATTTTGTAGGTATGCCTCAAATCCACATCAAAGGAAAATGCTTGGCTATTGGATACTGGATGCTCAAGGCATATGATTGGTAACAAAAGTCTTTTCACCCATATTAAAAGGATTGATGGTGGTAAGCTAACTTTTGGGAACAATGCCAAAGGTAAGGTAATTGGCATTGGGCCTATTGGTTTAAATGCTGCAACTTTAATTAAAGATGTTTTGCTTGTTGATGGTTTAAAACACAACTTGTTAAGTGTAAGTCAATTATGTGATAAGAGAAACCAAGTCACCTTTACCTCTAATGAATGTCTTGTAACCATTCTAAATGGCCAAGAGATATTCAAAACAGATAGAGATGGAAATACTTACATAATAGACTTACACAAGATATCTAACCTATCCTCTAAGTGTCTTATGACTATTAGTGATGAGTCTTGGCTATGGAATAGAAGGTTTGGTCATGCAAACATGGATTTAATTCAAAGCATTAGCAAAGGAGAGCTAGTAAATGGACTACCAAAGATCAAATTTGAAAGGATAAGACATGTGAACCATATCAAAGAGAAAAACAACATAAAACATCATTCAAGTCTAAAAATATTATAAGTACCTCTAAACCATAACAAATTTTGCATTTAGATCTTTTTGGACCTACTAAAGTTGCTAGTTTATGAGGTAAACACTATGCATTTGACATTGTTGATGATTACTCAGATTCACATGGGTAATTTTCTTAGCTCAAAAGAGTGATACTTTTGATTCCTTTAAAAACTTTGCCAAAAGAGTTTAAAATAAAAAAAAGGATATCTTATTTCTAAAATAATAAGCGATCATGGCAAAGAATTTGTAAATGAAAACTTAGAAAACTTTTATTTAGAATATGGTATTTCTTACTATTTTTCAACTCCTAGAACACCTCAGTAAAATGGGGTAGTTGAAAGAAAACATAGGACTTTAATTGAAATGACTATTAACAATATTCAATGAGTATGGTTTAGTAACCTATTTTGGGCTGATGCCACAAATACTGATTGTTATATTTCTAATAAGGTTTTCAAAAGACATCCTTTAAATAAAATCTCTTTTGAGCTATGGAATAGAAGAAAATGTATGATCTCATATTTTAGAGTATTTAGATGCAAGTATTTTATATTAAACACCAAGGATAACCTTAGAAAATTTGCCTCTAAATCCGATGAAGGTATCTTCTTAGGATACTCCATAACTAGCAAAGCTTATAGAGTCTTTAACAAAAGTTCATTAGTTGTAGAGGAGTCTATGCATGTTGTTTTTTTATGAATCTAGTAAATTTGATCTTGTGAAAGGTAGTGCTTTTGATGACTTTGTAGGGACAATGGAAAAACTTGATCTTGATCATGAGAAGGATGATGAAACCTCAATGAAAGATGATGGAGATCAAGAGGAGCAACAACAAGATATTTCTCTACCTCAAGAGCAAGGGACCCAAGAGCTTCCAAAGGAGTGAAAATTCATAAGAAACCACCCTATGGAATAAATCATTGGTCATCCTTCTAAGGGTGTAAGTAATAGATCTAATCTTAAACTTTTAGATTCTAATCTTGCTTTTGTCTCTCAAATTGAGCCAAAGAATATTGATGAGGTTTTAAATGATGAAAATTGGGTGATTTCTATGCAAGAGGAACTCAATCAATTTGAGAGAAATAAGGTTTGGACCTTAGTTCCTAGACCTAAGGACTATCCAATCATTGGTAGTAAATGAGTGTTTAGAAACAAGTTAGATTAATAACGTCTTATAACTAGAAATAAGGCTAGATTAGTTGCCAAAGGGTACAACCAAAACGAAGGCATAGATTATGATGAAACCTATGCTTCCGTCGCTAGATTAGAAGCTATTAGAATACTTTTAGCTTTTGCATGTCACATGAATTTTAAACTTTTTCAAATGGATGTCAAAAGTGCCCTTTTAAATGGCTTTATAAAAGAGAAATTCTATGTTGAACAACCTCCCAGTTTTGAAAGTCATTCATTGCCAAATTATATGTTTAAGCTCAATAAGGCCTTATATGGTTTAAAACAAGCTCCAAGAGCTTGGTATGAAAGGCTTAATGCAATTCTATTAGAAAATTAATTTTCAAAAGGACATGTAGACATAACTTTTTTTATTAAAAAACACAAGCATGATATATTACTTGTTCAAATTTATGTTGATGATATCATTTTCGGGTCTACTAATGAATTGTTTTGCCAAGAATTTGCTAAGTGTATGACTAAGGAGTTTGAAATGAGCATGATGGGTGAGCTCAAGTTCTTCCTTGGTCTTTAAATCAAGCAATGTAATGATGACATTTTTATCAACCAATCCAAGTACACCAAAAAACTATTAAAGAAATTTGGAATGGAAGGGTGTAAGATTGCAAAGACTCTAATGAGCACATCAACCAAGCTGGACAAAGATGAGAAGGATAAGAGTATAGACGAAAAGCTTTATAGAGGTATGATTCGATCTCTTTTATACCTTACTGCTTCTAGACCTGACATTATGTATAGTGTAAGCTTATGTGCTAGATTTAAATCATGTCCTAAAGAATCAAATTTGAATGCTGTTAAAAGAATCTTAAAATAATTACATGGTTCTCTACATCTAGGTCTATGGTATCCTAGGAATACTTCTTTTCATATCATTGGTTTTCGGATCCTGATTATGTCAGTAGTCTATTAGATAGAAAAAAACACTCCAAGTACTTATCACTTCATTAGAGAATGCCTACTTTCTTGGTTTAGTAAGAAATAAGTTTCAGTTGCCTTATCTACCGCTGAAGCAGAATATGTGGCAGCAGAGTGTTATTGCACTCAAGTTCTTTGGATGAGACAATAAGTTAAAGATTATGGTCAAATTATGGATCATATTCCTATCAAATGTTACAATAATAGTGCTATAAATCTTTTTAAGAACCCTATCCAGCTCTCAAGGAGCAAACATATAGACATTAGACATCATTTCCAAATAGATCATGTCTAAAATGGAGATGTTGTGTTAGAATTCATTGACACAAACAACCAATTGGCTAATATTTTTACCAAGCCTCTCGATGATGAAAGGTTTTGTTTTATAAAAAGAGAGCTTGGAATGCTTGATGGCACCACATTATCTTAGATGATATTTTTTTGTCATATGTATATCTTGATTAATTGTGAACCTTGAATTATATTTTGATTATTTGATGTTTTACATGACAAAATTGTGTGGTAGAATGTTTAATTTTATTGAAAAAACATGCTTAAAATGTTTAGGAATCCTTTAGATATCACATGCTTTTGAATGGGACTTAGTTTTATTTTTTTAGAACTTTTAAGTATTCACGCCCATTAATAAATCTTCACGGCCATGAAAATAGTAGAAAAAACTAACAGATTTCATCACGATTTGTGTCACGCCTTTGATCATAGTTTGATCTAGTGATAGGATTTTTTCATGTTTGTGACTGTTTAATGTCACGACCATAAAAATGCCTTAATTTTTAAGCAGTATCATTCACACCCTGAGCCATGATTTAAGTTCCTCCCTAGCTAATCGTGAACATGATCGTTCACACCCGTGAATCGATCGAAATAAAACCTAAAACTCACTGTTTACTCTCACTCTCTTTATTCAACCTTCCAACCGATGCATCCTCTCACTTTCTCCGGCCAAATTCTGACCTCCAAATCACTATTTCACCACCAATATTTGTCGAAATCATTAACAAAACACTTCCTCCACTTGATTTCAAACTCTTTCATCAAGTTTTAGTGAAGTTTGCAACCCTAGGCTTGATTGCCCTTTCTCTGGCAAAGCTTCCATCTCACAAATGGCTTTCGAGTTTGGCCAATCCAATGGAAACAAATGAGTACAAAACCAAAGATACACGTAAATTATTTACTCAATGTCATACCTCAACATTGCCATAAAAAATATGCTAGCCTAAAAATATGGCTTTTCTTATCGACGAGGACCTTCGATTAGGGGTGTGTCAAAACTTTGGGTATTACCTCTAACATGAAGGTTTGGTTATGCAAGTGCGGCCTGCTGGAGTTTGTTGACATCTATCGACCCATCTTTCAAGAGCAAACTTTAGAATTTCTTAGCATATTACAGGTCTCTTCAATTGGCAAAGTCTCCTTCTAGCTCTATAAGCAGGAGAAAATCTTGACCGCTGCTGAATTATGAGAGATTTTCAAGCTCCCACATGAGGGATTGATCCATGAAAATGAGGTTGCAATTTACCCTCATGATGTACGGTCCTATTTTGGCAGTGATTGTAGCTGGGACATCAAAAAGACGAAGAGCACACAGCTGATATCACCAGTGCTTCACTACATTCATCGATTTCTCACCTACAACATCTTTGCTTGGGGTGATAGCAATGGCTCAATTTGGAAGTCTGAATTGCTTTTGTTTGATATGGCTCAAAAGAGTGAGCCTATGGCACTATCACGGTGGTTTGTTTCTCACCTACAATCTATTACCTCTAAGCTTTTAGGAGACATTCTCAGTGGAGGTTATGTGACTCATTTAGAGGTAGAGTTGGGATTTTTGGACCTCAATAATCATGTTTACAATATCGTCCTAGCTTCTCCAAAAGACCAATTTGACATTGAGTCATTTATCAAGATGGAAGCAGCAGCGAGAGTCCACTATAAGGATGAAGTGTTTTACTACTTTATAACCCTAGAAGGAGAGGTAGCATGGGAGCCTGAAGACTCTGAGGAATTCAAAGCAGGACTTCAAGGGCTCCAGCAGAGGAAGAGAGCTTGTGTTGAGACTCCACCTCCAGTTGTTCTAGATGCTCCTTCTACCATGGAGACCTCTTTGGCACCTCCGCCAAACTTAGTACAACAGATTGCCACACTCTTAACTCTTTATTTTGACATGCTTCAGGAAAGCATGAACACTTTTCAAGAGTTAGTTGATGCAAAGCTGGAAAACCTCAAGGACATTGTAGAGTGTAGGATTGATAGCCTCGAAGAAGAGGTAGCTCTCTTCATGAGCAAATGTCTAGCTTCAAGCCATGACTGTCATTATCTCTTTTTTTCTTTTTATGTCTTAGGATCCTTAAGATCATGTTATCATAGTACTCTTTTATGTTTAGGCAAGTCTCTTTTACAACTAATGTGACTTGTAAATCTTTTGTTTATGCAATGATATATATTTTATTTTATTCTCTATTGTCTTATCTCCTTTTTGATTGTGATAAAGGGGGAGAATAAGTGAGCAAATAAAAATGTTAATGCAAATATGACTTCGCATAATCAACTTGCAATATAACCTTTATTACTTGGCATGAATACGTTGTTTATCTTGATACGAATGCTATGTCTATTGGTGTAGCGCTCCCTTACCCTACTAGTCGTTAATAGAGTATGGAAGTATTACTAAGTTCATTTTTGTCATAATAACCAATTCTCAAATTATTGTAATATATATATATATATATTTCGAGTTAATTGTTAGCGGAATATTTATTACTATGTATCTATTTTTTCATATCATTTAAATATGGAACTAGTGATGTAAATATTTTGATTTAAAAGAACTCATTCATTGAACTATAATATTTAGAATTATATTTACAATAATACCAAATATATAAATTACAAAATTCAATCCTTATAAATCCTACATGCCACAATTTTACATCAAGAGAAATTATTAAAATTTAATTTTTACAATAAAATTTCCAAAACATACAAAAAGGAAATAGGCTGCTGCAATTTAATATTGGGATTCCCCTTATCTTCGGTCACCTTAACATAATAGCTACATCTATTTATCTGCGCTTGAAACACACGCGCTAAGCTACTAGCTTAGTTGTACGTTTGACAACTATTCAATATTTACATAAATATTTATAAAATAGAATTTTAGAAACTAAAATTAATTTATTAAACACGCCAAATATTCAATTAATAGTAAAACTATTTTTTTCATGCAAGAATATATAATTCATCAATTATGACATAAAATTCATTTCATTAAGCATGCTTGAAATTTTAACAATACAAGATATACAATTTGAAATATAAATTTAATAATTTATATTTTTTATGTTATTTATTTGATAGCCCACGACATTTTAGAGCAGAACTAAACACTGCATACAAGGTTTCCGCTCTCTGGCAGTATACTCGGCGCCTACATAATTATTTTATAATTCGACATTTAATGCATACATTTTCAATAATAACTCAGTACTTTTTTGGTGTCTACGTAATTTCGAACTTAGCACTATTTCTTAGTGCCTACGTAATTTCAACTCAGTACTATTTCTTAGTGCCTACAAAAATTAAATCTCAGCACTATTTTCCAGTGCTTACATTTGTACCCTTTTATTGGCATGACATCTTATCCTAATTTCTAGTTATCGACTAGATGTTATAGGACTTAATTATATTTGTTACCTTTATTATTATTTACATAAATTATGTAGGTAATATTAATATAAATTTCATATAATTGCTATAATTCCCCTTAAATATTTTATAAATTTAATCATTATAACTATAAGAAAAATCAATTAATATATTTTCTATAACAAAATTTCACATTCAACACATATTTATAAGTTGTCCTATTGTGGACAGCATTTCTCCCTTATTTTTCCTTGTATTTGCCATCCATTTTTAGATTGCATTTGGACAAGTGATCAACTAACAAAATGTAGGTACATGTCTTATCTTTAATTTCCAACTAGAATCACACTAAACCAGATGTTTTAGGAAAAGTTATGAATTGGTTTCCAAGATACGTTCACTACAATCTGTCCAATATTTTACTAGACAGATTTCTAGTTCAAACTTTGAGTTCATTTTTCACCTAATTCTAGGAATATTCAGGTCTAATGGTCTAAACGAAAGTTGAAGTCCTATGTCTTAACTTTCCAACTCAATAAGAATTACTCAAAAAAAATTTCAGAACTCAAGTCATGACCAAAAAACTAGACACTGTTCATAAGAAGAATTTTCTAGCACATCAACTAATTCATATAATTTCCATTTTCATGCATCAACCTCATATTCTAATTTTTATTTTCACATTCATGGCATCATTTAATCACCAATTCATCACTCAATTAAATATCTAGAATTTCATATGTAATTTCACAAACATCACAAAATCAAAATCAATATTTTTCTATATTGAATTTTTGCCAAAAGTACATACCTCACAAAATTCACTTCTTTTCACTTTTATCTTCTTCCTAGCTAGCTTTCTCTTTGCCCTTACATCCTCTATGATTTTGATTCAAAGTTGGTTCACTTCCTTGTCCTAATAACAAATTTTACACTAATCAAGCACTAATCACACTAATCCACCCTTAATCACCATTAACATAATAATAACCCTAAATTACTAACTTTAATGGAAACTAACCCCGAAATTAAAGAAAAGAGAAGAAGAAAATGAGAGGATGGAAGATCTTACCTCACCTTTAAATATCTTCAAAATGACTAAATTTGTTTCTTCTCTTTTTCTCTTCTTTTCTTCCTTCCCCTTCCTTGGTTATGCTCACTTAGATTCACTTTTTTTTTGTTGATCTTACTAATCCAACCCTTTTTCCATCCAACTTTAGCTTTGATTTAAGAAAGAAAAAGAAGAACTAGGGGAAAGGTAGGCCATGGCTACAACAGAGAAAAGGAAGAGAATTTTCTTTGGTTAGATGAGGAAGAAGAAGAAATAATGACCAAAAAATGTAAATTTGACTTTTTATAGTTGGATTAAGTGGGTGGTTAAGATTAATATATAATCTTGTCCCTCATTGGTCCATTAATTTAAATCACTCTTACTTTACTTTAATCAAAAGAATATTCCTTTTCTCCGATAAAGAATATTCCATTTTTATGTCTTCTGAAAATATCTATGCCAAAAACACTGCAATTTCCAATTTCGTTCAACGAAAATTTATTTTTTTTCAAATTTTAATTCCGAACTTCAAAATTCTCAATTAATAATATCCAAAATATTTTTCTCATACGTTATTATTATTTTAATTGTTTTCTTTTATGTCCGAATTTAGACCCCGATCAGTTCGGTGCGCCGAATTTCAGTCAACCGAGACCGTGACATAAATTATCGGGTATTATAATTTTCTCCTCCTTAAAAAACAATTCGTCCTCAAAATTTTCCTTTTTAGCTGGAGGGGAATAATTGTGTATACTAAGCCTTCATCACCTTTTCATTTTTCCAAGTCGCCTCTTCTGAATTATGATTTTTCCATATAACATTTACCAATGGTACCATATTGTTTCGTAGCTTTTTCATTTCTCAAGCTAGAATTTTCAATGGCTCCTCTTCATAAGTTAGATATGGTCGTATCTCTATAGGTTCTACTGATATGATATGAGATAGATCTGATGGATATCTTCTCAACATGGACACATGGAATATGTTGTGAATCTTGTCTAACTCTGGTGGTAGAGCTAATTTGTATGCCATAGGACCTATGCATTCAAGTACCTCATTGGTCTAATGAACCTAGGACTCAACTTTCCTTTCTTTCCAAATAGAAAAATCCTTTTCCAATGTGATACTTTTAAGAATACTTTGTCACCAACTATATACTCAATATCCCTCCTTTTCAAATCTGCATATGATTTATGTCTATCAGCAGTAGCTTTCAGCCTATCTCTTATTACTCTCACTTTTTCCTATTTGTTGCACTAGATCTAGACCCACTACTTTATTTTCACTAAGCTCAGTCCAACAAAGAGGCGTTCTACATTTCCTTCCATGTAAGGCTTCATATGGTGCCATACTGATACTAGTTTGGTGACTATTATTGTAGGAAAATTCTATTAATGGAAGATATTTATCCCAATTGCCTTCAAATTCCATCACATAACTCCTCAACATATCTTCCAATATCTCTATGTCTCTCTCTGATTGTTCATTTATTTATGGGCAGAAAGCTATGCTGAAATTGAGTCGAGTACCTATGGTTTGATGCAAACTTTTCTAGAATTATGAAGTGAACCTCGGGTCTCGATCTAAAATAATTGAAACTGGAACACCATATAAATGGATCATCTCATTAACATAAATCTCTACCAAACGGTTAAATGGATAATCCATCTTGACCGGTAGAAAGTGAGCTGATTTGGTGAGTCGGTTCACCACTACCTATATTCCATCATTCCTCTTTTGTGTCAAAGGCAAACCAAAAACAAAATCCGTTATAACTCTTTCTCATTTCCACTCCAGAATTGCAATTGATTGCAATAATCCACTTGGTACTTGATGTTCCGCCTTCAGTTGCTGACAAGTTAAACATCTAGTAGGATACTCTGTGATATCTCTTTTCATTCCTGGCCACTAGTAATATGCCTTCAAATCATGGTACATTTTGTTGCTTCCCGGATGCATTTCATAAATAACATTGTGAGCCTCTTTCAAAATATTTTGTTTCAATTCTAGTATGTCTAGCACACATAACCTGCCCTTATGCCTTAAACTCCCTTCTTCTACAATTTTAAATTCTGGTTTTTCACCCTTTTTCACCATTTCAAAGATTTCCTTTAATTTTGTGTCCTGCTTCTAATTGTCCTTCACTTGTTGAATCAATGTCGATTGAATCCGCAAGTCTGCCAAAATAATATATATAAATTATTTATTATTTCATCATTTTTTTATTTAATCTTGTTCACTTAATAAATTTAATTTTTAACATTTACCTGCTAGAGTTTTTCTACTCAAAGCGTTAGCTACCACATTGGCCTTATCTGGATCGTAATCAATGATACAATTATAGTCTTTGATTAATTCTAGCCATCACGTCTATCTTAAATTGAGTTCCTTTTGTGAAGGCAAATATTCAAACTTTTATGGTCTATGTAGATATAACATTGCTTGCCATACAGGTAGTGTCGCCATATTTTCAATGCAAACACAATGGCTACTAGTTCCAGATCATGTGTCAGATAATTTCTCTCATGAAGCTTCAGTTGCTCGGAAGCATAAGCGATCACTTTGCCTTCTTACATTAGTACACAGCCTAAACCATTAAGGGAAGCATCACTGTACACCAGATAATCTTTTCCTGCAGTAGGCTGTGTCAACGATGGTCCTTCTGTCAACGTTTTCTTCAACTTATCAAAACTAGTCTGGCACCGGTCTGTCCACTTAAATCTAGTCTCCTTTCTAAGCAATTTTGTCAATGCTGAAGCTATCATTGAAAATCCTTTCATGAACCTCCGATAATAACCAGCCAAACCAAGAAAACTTCTCACCTCTATCACATTCTGAGGCAATTTCCAGTTGAGGATTGCCTCTACCTTGCTGGAGTCGACTTTGATCCCATCGGCTGAGACAATATCCCTAGAAAGGCCACTTCATCTAACCATAATGCACATTTCGACAACTTCGCATATAATTGATTTGGTCTCAAGGTATGAAAGACAATACAAAGATGTTGATCATGTTTTTCTCTGCTTTTGGAATACACCAGGATATCATCTATGAACATCACCTTGAACTCGTCCAAATAAGACCTAAAGATTCTATTCACTAGATCCATAAATGTTGTTGGGGAATTCGTCAGGCCAAAAGGCATTACTAAGAACTCGTAATGACCACACCAGGATATCATCTATGAACATCACCTTGAACTCGTCCAAATAAGACCTAAAGATTATATTCACTAGATCCATAAATGTTGTTGGGGAATTCGTCAGGCCAAAAGGCATTACTAAGAACTCATAATGACCATACCGAGTCCTAAATGTTGTTTTTAAAATGTCTAATTCTCTAATTCTCAATTGGTGATAACCTGATCCGAGGTCAATTTTAGAAAATACCCCTGCTCCTTTCAACTAATCAAACAAGCCATCTATTCTCAGCAAGGGATATCTATTTTTAATTGTCATCTTGTTCAACTGACAATAATCAATACACAAACAAAAAGGTGCGCTCCTTCTTTTTCACAAATAGAACCAAAGCACCCCAAGGTGAGACACTGGGTCTGATAAACCCTTTCTCTAATAACTCTTGCAATTGCACTTTTAATTCCTTTAGCTCAACAGGTGCCATTCTGTAGGGAATGATTGATATCAAGGTTGTGTCTGGAAAAACATCTATGGAAAACCTTATCTCTCTAACAGGTGGTAACCCTGGCAAGTCCTCAAGGAAGATATCTGATATTCACATACTATAGAAATCTCCCTGAGATTTAGACTCCCTTTCTTGGTATCTACAATATGTGCCAAAAATGCTTCACATCCCTTTCTGATAAGCTTACGTGCCTTTGTAATAGAAATGACGTTATTCAAGTATGGTCGGTTCTCGCCCAAGACAATCACATCATCTTGCCCTGAATTTTTGAAAGTCACTCTCCTATACTGACAATCCACCACTGCCCTATGCTGAGTTAATCAATTCATCCCCAAAATTGTATCGACCTCACAGAATGGCAACTCTATCAAGTCAGCTAGGAATTTTACATTATGAGCTTTGACTGGACTCTTTTTATAGACTCGACTGACTTTCACTCCATGACCCAAAGGATTTGTCATTAATATATCATAATCTAATTCCTCTACTACCATATTAGCCTGACTAGGTGGTGACATGCATAAATATGAATGTGTAGAACCCAGATCTATCAATGCAAATAAATCAGTATCATAAAGAGAAAATTTGCCGATAATGAAATATGGGGCATCCTGCTCCTCACGAGCTCTCATGGCATAAGCTCGGGCTGGGGCTCGGCTACCTTATGCTCTATTCACTGATTCTGATACACTCTGCCCAATCTTGTCACTTCTAGACTGTCCATGTCTCCTACCTCTGCCTCGAGTGACATTCTGAACTTGAACTAATACTACACCACCTATACCTCTTCGTCTGGGTCAATCCTTCTATTTTTTCTTAGTAGATCCACATCTTAAGCATGCTCCTATAATCCATCAACAATCACCTGCATGTGATCTTCCATAATGTTGACATGTGATAGATATGAATCTCCTGTTACTCGAAGCTGGTGCACTATCTGTAAACCCCTCTGGCCTCAACTAATTGCTTTGCCTAGCTGAAAAGGTTGGTCCATAACCCCGTGATTGGAAAAACCTAGGCATTGTCTGCCCCCTTTTACTTGATGTCTAGGCCATACTAATTGTCGATCTCTATGGTAGCTCTTCTATCCTCTTTCCCTTTGACCTCTTTTCCATACTAATGGCTAAGGATACTAGTGTAGCAAAATCCTCAAGCTAAAGGGCGGTAACCATATTCCCAATATCATCATTAAGCCTATCCTCAAATATACGACATATATTTGCCTCATCAGTAATGATTCCACTTGCATATTTACTCAGTCTAGTGAATTCCATATCATATTCGGCCACTAACATGCTTCCTTGCTTCAAGTCTTGAAACTCCCTTTTCTTTTCATTCACATAAACTCTAGGTACATATTTCTTGCTAAATTTTGCCTTGAAGAAGTTCCATGAAGGTGGTTTCGGTGTTTGGAGCTACGATAAGATTGATTTCCACCAGTCATAGGCATGATCTTTTAGAAGGGACACTGCATACCTGACCTTCTGTTCCTCTGGGCACTCGACTTCTTGAAACACCCTTTCTGTCGATTCCATCCAAAACTCTAAAGCTGCTGGGTCATCCTCTCTCCTTCACATAAAATCTGTGGCCCCATATTTTCTCAGCTTATCAATCCAGGGTTTTGGCTGAGGTGGAGGAGGAAGTGGAGGTGGTTGTGGAACTGCTTGTACTATCCGTTGCAACAAATTTGCTATCTGCCCCATAAGAGGCTCATGTCCTAAATTAGCCTGTCCCTCTACTCTCAATGGAGCTACTACACTCGGCCTAAAATCTCTCACTGATGGAGGTTGTCTAAGATTAGCTGAGTCTGAGAGATTATTACTCAGTTCATCTTCTGAGAAATCTTGTTCCGATCTCGAATCTATTTCTACCTATAAACCAGAAGAAGGGACCCAAATCAGATAATTGCAGCATTTTATGCATATGCATGAGACACACTTTTTAATTTACACCCACTGATTAAGAATCAATTAGTCTGAGCTCTAATAACACTAAATGTAGCGCTCCCTTACCCTACTAGTCATTAATAAAGTATGAAAGTGCTACTAAACTCATTTTTGTAAAAATAACCAATTCTCAAATTATTGTAATATATAAATATTTTCGAGTTTCTTATTAGCGGAATATTTATTACTATATTTCTTTTTTTTCCATATCATTTAAATATGGAACTAGTGATGCAAATATTTTGATTTAAAAGAATTCATTCATTAAACCATAATATTTAGAAATATATTTACAATAATACCAAATATATAAATTACAAATTCAATCCTTATAAATCTTACATGCCACAATTTTACATCAATAGAAATTATTAAAATTTAATTTTAACAATAAAATTACCAAAACATACAAAAAGGAAATAGGCTATTGCAATTTAATCTTGGGGTTTCCCTTATCTTTGGTTGCCCTAATGTAACAGTTACGTCTATTTATCTGCGCGTAGAACACACGCGCTAAGCTATTAGCTTAGTGGTACATTTGGCAACTATCCAATAATTACATAAATATTTCTAAAATAGAATTTTAGAAACTACAATTCATTTATTAAGCATGACAAATACTCAATTAATAGTAAAACTATTTTCATCATGCAAAAATATATAATTCATCAATTATGACATTTCATTCATTAAGCATGCTTGAAATTTTACCAATACAAGATATACAATTTGAAATATCAATTTAATAATTTACATTTTTTTTGTTATTTATTTGATAGCCCACGATATCTTAGATCAGAACTAAACACTGGATAAAGGATTTCTACTCTCTGGTAGTATACTCGGTGCCTACAAAATTATTTTATAACTCAACGTTTAATGCCTACATTTTCAATAACAACTCCGCACATTTTTGGTGTCTACGTAATTTCAAACTCAGCACTATTTCTTAGTACCTACGTAATTTCTACTCAGCACTATTTCTTACTGCCTACATAAATTAAATCTCAGCACTATTTTCTAGTACCTACATTTCTACCCTTTTATTGGCATGCCAACTTATCATAATTTTTAGTTCTCGACTAGATGTTATAGGGATTAATTATATTTGTTACCTTTACTATTATTTACATAAATTATGTAGGTAACATTAATATAAATTTCATATAAATGCAATAATTCCTATTAAATATTTTACAACCTCATACTTGCTCATTTAATCATTATAACTATAAAAAAAATCAACTAATATATTTTCTATCACAAAATATCACAATCAACACATATTTACATGCTGTCCTATTCTGGACAGCATTTCTGCCTTATTTTGCCCTGTATTGTTCATTCATTTTTAGATGTAATTTGGACACGTGATCAACTAACAAAATGTAAGTGCATGTCTTATCTTTTATTTCAACTAAAATCACATTAAACTGAATTTTGTAGAAAAAGTTATGAATTTGTTTCCAAAATACGTTTACTGCAATCTGCCCAGTATTTTACCGGACAGATTTCTAGTTTAAACTTTGAGTCTATTGTTCACCTAATTCTAGGAATATTCAAGTCTAATGGTTTGAATGAAAATTGAAGCCCTATGTCTTAACTTTCCAACCCAATAAGAATTACTCAAAAAACATTTCCAGAGCTTAAGTTATGACCAGAAAACTTTCATAAGACGAATTTTCTGGCACATCAATTAATTCATACAATTTCCATTTTTATGCATCAAACTCATATTCTAATTTTTATTTTCACATTCATGGCATCACTTTATCACCAATTCATCACTCAATCAAATATCCAAAATTTCATACACAATTTCACAAACATCACAAAATCAAAATCAACATTTTTCTATATTGAAGTTTTGCCAAATGTACATACCTCACAAAATTCACTTCTCTTCACTTCTATCTTTTTTCCTAGCTAGCTTTCTCTTTGCCCTTACTTCCTCTTTGATTTTGGTTCAAAGTTTGTTCACTTCCTTGTCCTAACAATAAATTTTACACTAATCAGGCACTAATCCACCCTTAATCACCATTAACATAATAATAATCCTAAATTACTAACTTTAATGGCAACTAACCCCGAAATCAAAGAAAAGAGAAGAACAAAAGTGAGCTAAAGTGAGATGATGGAAAATCTTACCTCACTTTTAAAGATCTTCAAAATGACTAAATTTTTTTCTTCTCTTTTTCTCTTCTTTTCTTCTTTCCTCTTCCTTTGTTATGCTCACTTAACATCACTTTTTTTTGTTGATCTTACTAATCCAACCCTTTTTCCATCTAACTTTAGCTTTGATTTAAGAAAGAAAAAGAAAAATAAGGGGAAAGGGAGGCCACAACTACAAGAGAGAAAAGGGAGAGAATTTTCTTTGGTTAGATGAGGAAGAAGAAGAAATAATGACCAAAAATGAAAATTTGACTTTTTATAGTTGGATTAGGTGAGTGGTTAAGATTAATATATAATCTTGTCCCTCATTGCTCCATTAATTTAAATCACTATTACTTTATTTTAATCAAAAGAATAGTTTTTTCCCAAGATAAAGAATATTCCATTTTTATGTCTTCTTAAAATATATGTGCCAAAAAACTGTAATTTCCAATTTCGTTCAGCGAAAAATTATTTTTTTAAAAATTTTATTCTGAACTTCAAAATTCTCAATTAATAATATCCAAAATATGTTTCTCATACATTATTATTATTTTAATTTTTTTCTTTCATGTCTAAATTTAGACCCGATTGGATCGATGCGCCGATTTCAGTCAACCGCGATCGTGGCTTAAGTTAACGGGCATTACAATTGCTTATTTCAATCTCTTTTGAAGCATCTTGTATTTCTTATGATTCATGTTTAGCACCAATTGAGGGGGTGAAATTTTATTTTCTCTTTAGACCCCCATATTGCTTAATTACTTGTCAGGAAAAAAAAAAAGGGACATTGTTAAACCTTGTGGGATATTTTTGCCATTTTGATGATAACAAATAATTAGGCAACAAGGAATTTGATCATATTTTGTGCTCTAAATGTGTTAGATAGGTTATGCATTCCTAAAACCTTGAAGCAAGTTGAAAGAAAAGAATTAAAGATCAAGATATTGATAAAATTCATACCATATTTCGATGGTTTGAACATATTCTTCTAGAGCGAACTTGAGTGTATCCAACAATCCAAACTCTAAAGGAACTCTGGTTATTGCATATTAGTGGAAGGTATTGGCCTTAATATAGTTTATTGAGAGATTTTGTTTAATTAAGTCTCATCATGGTTGTTTAGCATGCATAATATATTTATTCATCACATCTAGATATATAAGACAATTACACTAATTATATGGTCATGATTATGGACATATCTAACATCAATCCTTCAACCCATGAAAGGATTGACTAGGTCTCACCTAAATAGATGCATGAATTTACAACACTAAAATAGAAAACAATTGCCTATTCTAATGCTCCTTTGCTTTTAGAGTCATCTCTTTGGCTTCTTGCTCCTTTTCACTTCAATTATATTCCAATCCTATGTAATCTAATTACATAAATTGTTCATAAGAAAATCTCAAGTTACATTTGAGGAGAATGAGATGAGAAGAGAAATACAATAGGGAGAATAGAGAAGACAGGGACTTGCATGCCCTATTTATCAAAATAAAATTTCTATGTATGATTAATCACATTGGACAAGTTCATAATCAAGCCATCATGCCACTTCATACACCCCTACCATGCATTATCTAATGTATAAATAAAGGTAATCTATACAATTTGGGTTTCCTTTGTTTCAACTCTTGAAACATTATTTTGATTGTTTGGCCTTAGTGCGATTCATCATATATTTAACATTTATTCTCATTAAATGATTATGTGAATGTTTAGAAATGCTCTCTAAAAAAATCATAGAAATTAGGCATACATTAGATCATATAAAAAAGTTTTCTAAAATTGCCTATTTTGCCAACTAGGGTTACTATCAATTTAATTCATGCAACATTTAAATTAAAATTTAATAATTAAATCACAATAAATATCAAATTAAATATGACTAGTAGTTAATTCATAATTAAAAAACCTTAATTAGTTTTTATTTTGATGCCAAATAACAATCCTAGTTACAATTGCATACGAGAATCCTAATCAAACTCGGATTAGAAAACCATTTTTTTTAATTCAAATTAAATTTTATTTGAAAATTTTCCAAAATTTTCAGAATTTATTCTCATCATTATAAGAAACTATTAATCGGTTTAAACTAATTAAATTCGTTCCTTAAATAGTCTAAATCTTTAAAAACTTAACTAGCTAATCAATTGTTCAAAATTGCCTAAATCGAATCATACATGAACTAAGATTCTCTAGGAACTTAATTAGGAATTTTATTGACTTTAGCATAGAATTGATATCAAAATAAAATCATGAATATCTCATAAACATATAATTCAAGTTCTATTCATGAAGTTACATCTTATTAAATTAAATGACACAAAATAGTTCCATCACATGGTAGGGTTTTTGCCCTAATTGCTAGTTTTATTATTCCCATGATCAAAAATGATTTTTGATTCAATTAAGTGGTTACCTAGAAGTTAAAAAAAATTCCAATATGTCATAAACATGTTTCAATAATCAAATTAACAAACTAAATTCAAATAGGCCCAAAAAAACTCAATTGGCAATACTAGATTTCATAACCATAGTTTTTTAGCAACGATGCATAATTTCGAATTTCATGTTCAAATCCAATTTAAATCAATCTATTATCATAAAAAAAACATCTTATATCATCATATAAATATTTTATTGAATGAAAAATAAAATTTGAGAACAAACATAATCAAATTCATTTTTAATAGAAAAATAGAATCTAAGTTATTCATTTTTCAATCAATCTCATTGATACTTCAATTAAATCCAAAATTAATTTACATAAAGTGGCTCTAATACCACTTTTAGGTTTTGAACATGCATCACATACATGGAACAGTAGAAATTTAAAATTTAGTTAAACCCAAAACATATGGAATGCCCTTTGTAATGTAAAATTGAATTGAACCATTCAATAGGAGATGAAAATGAAAACCATAATGGAGATGGGATTGTCTCTAACATAAATATATGTGAAGGAATGAAGATGAAAACCACAATAGAGATGGGATGACAATCAACCTAAGTGGCAGCTATGGTGAATTGTCTTGTGAGAGAGATGGAAGAGAGATAACTTTTTATTTCTCTAAGTGGGCACTATGAAATTAACCTCTAATGAAGCTATTTATTTGTCCTCTAATTTGCATCAGAGTAGGATTTATCAAACACTAGGTTTAAGCTTCCTATTAAAAATAGAATTGTTGAACTGATACCTTTCGCGACTGCAAATGGTGCTCATGTCATGATTGTCACAGACATGAATAACATTTCACACTCATCACAATCCATGACACAAAATGGCAAAATTGTTTACAAACTCATTAGCAACAGTGAACTCTGTCGCGAATGCCATATCCATGACCACGATACACTATCGCGATTAGGAGCCATTCGAGACCATGAGATCCAATATGCAACCGTGAATTCGTCTGGCCCAAAATTTCTCTTTTGATTTTGGATCCAATCCAAAGCCTAATTCAAATCTCGTTCATTTCTTGTGTGCGACCCATTAGGTTATCGATTATGTTGGTAGCTCAAATCATCATATGATTTTGAAAAGATCATGAGTAGTATCTAGCAACACATTATGACCCTCAATTGATCAAAAAGTCAATGGTCTGATTGTAAATCCTTCCATAGACACTATTGTGTAATTCGTCCTTTCACCATACTATACCTCATTTGGTTCAAAGCATGGACTGTATGTCAACTCCCACTGGAATGAATACATCATATCTAGTCCAAATAATATTAGTTATTGTCTATGAGACTCATTACTCCATAAGATATGTCTTGGAAGACCTTCTTCAAGACATGTCAACCTCGACCAAGGATTTCTGAGTAATGATCTCTACAATAGGCCATAGTAATTCTATCAGGAGTGGTGAATCCTTTATTGACTACTCAACTACCTTTGAATACCTCATGCTATACCTAATCACCACCCTATGAGCAATCTCTGAAAGACAACAAGGAACGGAGTCAAAGTATAGGATTCAATATCTAAGATAACCTTGAGTATCTCAAGTCTAAGGATACTTACACCATTACTATAATGAGGCTATCACTGATATTGAATAGATATTCATGTGATTGTCTCATAGCAAGTCATCCGATGTGCTTGAATACTCTAGCTAGCATCCACATGTTAACTCTAAATATCTCATGTCTTCATCTTATGAGATCAACTGTTTGACCTAGTTAAGGAGTATAACATATGTTAGTCTATCCGAATTAATAATAACTATGGATAATTTAGGTATAAATACAATTACATATGATAGGAATCTCACTATCATGATATCATCATGACTTTCCTTCGTGTTGTGTAACATACCAAAGACTTTATTAAACGGTTTAAAATCTAAATTAAATTCATATATGAATGAACACCAATACAATGAAAATATCTTTTATTAATAATAAATAAGTACATCATGTGCCTAAGGTGATTGCCTTTAGTGCACTTCTCTAATAAGAATTGGTAAACTCCATTTCTGGCATGAAATCTACAAAATTTTCTAGATTCACGACTATGAATTTATGGTTTATGGAAGTGTATCCCTTATTGTCTTGTTTGCTAGGGAAACAGACTCGTTCATAGGCAGTTTCACTTTTTGGTTCACGACGAGGTTCACGCCCGTAAAGTGTGAGTCATGACTGTGAAACCTAATTTGAATGTGGCTTTAGTCCATAATTGTTCATGGACTATATCACGACTTGGTTCAAGGGAAAACTACCTAAAAAGAGTACCTTCTCAGCTGTGAAAGTTAGTTTACGGGCTTGAAGTAGGAAAAATATTGTTTTTTGATTTTTTGATGCATGAATCAAGGTTGATTCAAATAAAGGTGGTATACCTTCCTAATTCTTATTATAATATGGTATGAAAATGAACATGAAGTGCAGTAATGGTTAATGCACAACATAATTATGGATAAATGGTATAAATGTGGTTAAGCCCAATACTCAAATTAGGACTAAAGTCAAGATAGATGAAATGCCATTAAAGGGAAAATTGTAGCGGGAGACCTAGATTGGTCAATGTGGATTATCTTCTATGGACAAGGGCTTAAAGCTCAGGTGAGCTCTCTTGGATTGAAATGTATGCATGCTACTTTTTTTAACTCAGGCATGTGTCCTAAGGGGCTCTAGTGAGAGTTTTAGATTTTATTACCCATATCCAATTTATTCTAATTAAGAGTAAAATGGAAAATATAATTATGGTATTAAGTGTGGTGTACACTTGTATGTTTTATGGATAATGACATTTTATGCCATGACTGAGCATGTTGGATCTTGTATGGTTATTTTATGGCATGATATCATAAGCATAATGGATATTGTATGAGCAAATTCATGAGGAAAGACTAATGGTATATTGGTAAGTAATTCATGCATATTTTGATGATTACATACTTTGCATGTTGTTATTTACCACTAAGGATTAGGTTGCTTAACATATGGGCATTTTTCCATACATAGGTTTGGAGCCTAAAAGTTAAAGCGGCTCAAAAGAAAGCCCAAATACAAAGTCATAAGACAAGCCTTGCAGGGTTAGTAATACGCCATGATCATTTTGTTTTTGGTTCATATCATAGGGTTGGGTTTAGTTATATTTGTATATATTTTTAGTTCTAAAGGATATGTAATTTTGTAAGTATTCTTTTTGTAAATTGTAGGGCTAGTGAAAACCCAAAAATTATTGTTATTATCTATTAAAGGCTTTAAATTGTTCTATTTTTCAGATGTTTTAAATTTATCATCATGGTCATGGTGCATAAAGGTTTTAAATTTATCGTATTTACATCATATGCATAGTAATATTCTTTTATATAGTTTGGTAAATCCTGATTATATAAGAGCATGTTACTATAGTTGTATGACACATTTCGATTGTCAATCTGTTTAAGGATGAAATGCAATACTAAAACTAAGTTGAGTAACCTAAGATTGTTGTAAAAATTTTCAAAATTGGGATGTGAACTGATAGTCCTCATATGAAATGATAGACATTGGCATTGTAACTGTGACACCCCACTTATATATTAGGGTTAATCCCACATATATAAGAAGGATGCCACAAGCTTAACTCGATAAATCTATTTGAATTGAAACTTTTTCATTTTGAATAACTTAATCTATTTATTTATATTGGTTTAGGCAGGTCGTTCTAATTAACAATATATATTTATCATTAGGTTGTATACACATATGGCACCCGATTATATTACATAATTATTTACATATACAATATTAACATATGAGACATGTGTACCACAAACCATATACATGGTCAAACTAAAAAAAACAAAATAGGTAACCAACCCTCAAACTATGTCTTTTGTGTCTCTGCTGATATGAGCTTGGATTTCTTCTTCATCAACTTCACTATTTACTAGCATGAGAAGAACCCACGCTAAGCTATCTCTAGCTTAGTGATACATATAAGTATTAAAGTTTTCTCCAGGAAGTCACACAAATGCATGTCTCAAATAAAATCATGGCACATCAAATTTCATTACATATTTGTCATATAAAATAAATAAATACACAACACAAAAGATTAAACATAATTTTATTTGAGACATGCATAACATCAATCCTACAATAATTAAATTTTGCACCACTTCATGTAAGAATTCTACACTTTGTTACTTACATCAATTAATAAAATTTCATATTTTATTCTATGATTTATTAGCCTAAATTCTCGTTCCCGGACTGTCCGGATACGGGATGTGAAATAGGGGCATTTGTGGAGCTTAGGCCACCCTACTCATTATAATCTCAAGTCAAGGGCACTCCTAGAGCTTAAGTCATCTTGATCGAATATAATCATGTCATCTGTGTGTAATCAGGATCAAGGGCACTCCTAGAGCTTAAGCCACCCTGTCCCTAAATCATATCCATATCGGCACCGTAACTTTCCCATAATGGTGTACCATTTATCCTATGTCAGTCCTCAGGTAGAGAAATGGGCAATTAACAACATTAATTACTTGTTTCTATAACCAATACTCATTTCATATTAATATAATAATATACTCATAATTTATTTCAATACTATGTAATAGCATGATATTTTATCAAATATTAGCATAATGTGAATTTCATAGTTAATAACATTTCTATAATTTTAAAACATGCCATAATATAATATTTCATCATTGTGACAAATCATTCATGTCATGCGCACACAATCATTCACATGGGCAAACCAAAACACATATATGTACAAACCTCGATAGTGTTTTTCTTTTCAAAAATAAAAGCTTATAGCTTATTCACTTTTGTTGTTCTTCTTTTTGTTGAGATCCTAATATAAAAATATAATTAATTAATATCTTGACAAAATATTTATTCTTAATATAATTTAAATAAATAACTACAATTTCTTTTGAGCTAGAACAAGATCTCTTAGGACTATTGAAATAATAACTTTTTTTATACTTATCCAATTTATATGATTCCTATTCCTAATTAAATTTAACATGTAAGACTAAAATATACTAAAATTTCAGAATTTTGGAACCATTACACAATTTTTGTTATAATTTTAAATATTGCTTTGTTTTCTGCCCTTAAGCAGTTTCAGGATACCATATTTAAAAATTCATATCTTTCAATGTGTAGCTTCAATTATAATGAAACTTTGTATACCATTATATAAGTTATTTTGGAACATTTATCATGTTTCTCATTTTCAGATTCGGTCTCTAAGGTTCTCAAATACTGGAGGATCTATAACTGGTCCAGAATACAATG
Source organism: Triadica sebifera (assembly GCA_023653625.1). Classification (NCBI taxonomy): domain Eukaryota; kingdom Viridiplantae; phylum Streptophyta; class Magnoliopsida; order Malpighiales; family Euphorbiaceae; genus Triadica; species Triadica sebifera. The sequence goes on from CM042896.1 coordinate 34,138,249, forward strand.
ACATCCTGACCAGTTCATTTGTTCAGCTCATAACTCACAAAATACATGACATTTTAAGGTAGACTTTCACAAGAACTTTGTAGGACATAGAAATAAAACTTTCATGTTTTGAACTTTGTCTAATTCGACCTTTAAGAAGCTAAAAAATGAACACAAATTTACTGGAGCTGCACAGGTATCCGAACATAACTCAATCAAGGAACATCTATAGTTCATTTCACTATAACTCAACCTACACAAGAGATATTTACACGAAATTTCGCAGAGACCTAAATAACATAATATCTACAACTTTTATGTTTTACAAAACCTCAGATTCAGCTATTAAGGTGATCAATTTAAACAAAAACCGTAGGTTATTCTATTGACATGTCTCCCTAAACTTGTTTCACTCAAACAAATTTATCTCTTTATATGCTCAAAACAATTTCATAAACTTTGACAGACATATAAGGAACACATATATGAACAACTTTCATGTTTTACACCTCTTTAAATTTAGTTCATAGGGTACTCAAAAATTGAACAAAATAAGCTGTAAAAATATAATTTTAAAAGCTCTAATAACACAATAACTATGGAAAAGAGATTACTTACCAAGCACAGATTTGTTTGGACTGATTTTGATGAAAATCTTGAAGGAAATGATGAAGAAAGGGAGGCTGGTGGTTTGAGGAAGAAGAACAATGAAGATAAGTTGGATAGAATTGTGTAGAGTTAGGATAAAATGGGGCAAAGTGAATTGACTTTTCCCTCCTCCCTTCTCACGATTTTTCAACTGTTTTTTTTCTCCTGTGCCTTTTTTTTTATTTTTTTCAATTATTTTTTTAATTATTATTATTTTTATTTATTTATTTTACTAAAAATACAATTTAATTATGTGATCTAATCTACTCAAATTTATCATGTTAATCGATATAATTTACTTTTTTTAATTTTAATTTAGTCATTTATTCTATCTATTTTAATCTCTATTATCTAAATGTGTTTCCTATGTATACCACATACTTATTCTAATTAGTGGACATTGCAATTCTCTCCCCCTTAAAATGATTCGTCCTCGAAACATACCTAATGCCTCGTCACTAAACAGGTGAGGGTATTGAGCTTTCATCACCTCCTTGCTTTCCCATGTTGCTTCTTCGATTGCATGATTCCTCCATAGCACTTTCACTAATGGTACTCCCTTGTTCCTCAACTCCTTAATTTCTCTAGCTAAAATTTGGATTGGTTCTTCTTCATATGTCACATCCTACCTCACTTGAATGCTTTTAGCAGGTATGATGTGCATAAGATCTGATTTGTACCATCTTAACATTGACTCATGGAAAACATCATGTATTTGACTCAACTCCGATTGTAGAACGAGTCTATAAGCAACAGGTCGAACTCTTTCTAATATTTCATAAGGTCCGATGAACCTTGGACTTAACTTGCCTTTCTTCCCAAATCGCATAATTTTTTTCCATAGAGAAACTTTAAGAAAAACTTTATCACCAACTGCATAATCAATGTCTTGTCTCTTAATATCAGCATATGATTTCTGCCTATTTGTAGTTGCCTTAAGTCTTTCGCGAATGACTATCACTTTTTCTTCCATCTTTTGAACTAGGTCTAGTTCACAAGCTTCCTTTCGCTGAGCTCTGTCCAACATAGAGGTGTTCAACACTTCCTGCCATAAAGTGCCTCATATGGAGCCATTTGGACACTAGACAAACAACTGTTATTATAGGCGAATTCCATTAAAGGAAGATATTTGTCCCAGCTACCTTCAAATTCAATGACACAACTTCTCATCATATCTTCTAAAATCTAAATGACTCTTTCTGATTGTCCATCTGTCTGCGGATGAAAAGTGATGCTGAAATTGAGCTTAGTACCTAGAGCTCACTATAGACTACCCCAAAATTGAGATGTGAAGCAGGGATCTCTGTCAGACACAATAGAAACAAGCACTCAATGAAGTCGCACTAATTCATTCATATAAATTTCTGTCAATTTATTCAGTGGGTAGTCCTTCCTGATAGGTAAGAAATGTGCTAACTTTGTAAATTTGTCCACTATGACCCATACAGTATCATGTTTCTTTGGAGTTAAAGGCAATCCAGTCACAAAATCCATAGTGATCCGTTCCCACTTCCATTCTGGAATAGAAATTGGATGTAGCAACCCTGAAGGCACTTGATGTTTACCTTGACCTGCTGACAAGTCAAACATTTTGAAGTCTATTTTGTGATGTCTTTTTTCATACCTGCCCACCAGTATCTGCTTTTTAACTCTTGATACATCTTATTACTCCCTAGGTGCATAGCATATTTGCTTTCATGGGCCTCTCTAAGAATCCTCTGTCTAAGATCTTCTACATCAGGCACACATAATTTGTCTTGATAGAACAGTTCACCATCTAAGTCCATAGTGAATCCAGGTCTCTCTCCCTTAGAGACCAACTTAGCTAATTCAATTAGCTTTCTATCATGTCTTTGTGCATCCTTGATTTCCTAAGTACGAGTGGGTTGAATGTGCAACTCTGCCACAATCTTTCTACTTAAGGCATCTGCTACTACATTAGCTTTGCTTGGATGGTAGTCAATCACATAATTATAATCCTTTATTAGCTCAAGTTATCTTCTCTACCTCAAATTCAATTCTTTCTGTGAGGGAAGATATTCAAACTTTCGTGATCTGTGTAAATGAAACACTTCTCCCTACATAAATAATGGTGCCAAATCTTCAATGCAAAAACTATAGCTGCCAACTCCAGATCATGGGTAAGATAACTCTTTTCATGCGGCTTTAACTGCCTAGAAATATAAGCAACCACCTTTCCATCTTGCATCAATACACAACCCAATCCATTATGAGAAGCATCACTATAAATGACATACTCCTTATTTGGGATCGGCTGTGTCAAAATAGGGGCCTTAGTGAGCATACTTTTGAGCTTATCAAAACTAGCTTGACACTTATCTGTCCACTCAAATTTAACATCCTTTCTCAATAGTCTTGTTAAAGGAGAAGCAATCATTGCAAAACCCTTGAAAAATATCTGATAATATTCAGCTAAACCCAAGACACTTCTGACTTCGGTCACATTCCGTGGAGGCTTCCAACTCACAATTGCCTCAACCTTGCTAGAATCCACTTTAATGCCTTCTGCAGAGATAATGTGTCCCAGAAATGTCACATCCTTCAACCAAAACCCATATTTTGAGAGTTTGGCATAGAGTTTATATTCTCTGAGAGTCTACAATGCTATTCTCAAATGCTTTTCATGTTCTTCTGAATCTTTAGAATATACCAAAATATCATCAATGAAAACAACCATAAATTGATCAAGATGTGGCCTAAAGATTCTATTCATAGGATCCATAAATGTTGCTGGAGCATTATTCAACCAAAATGGCATTACCAAAAACTCATAATGGCCATATCTGGTTCTGAACACAGTTTTAGCTATATCCTCCGTTTTCACCCTTAATTGATGATAACCATATCTCAAGTCTACCTTGGAAAATACTCCTACACCTTTCAATTGTTCAAAAAGATCATCAATCTGCGGTAATGGGTAATTGTTCTTGATGGTTGCCTTATTCAACTGTCGATAATCAATACATAGCCTCAAAGATCCATCATTCTTTTTCACAAACAATACTGGTGCACCCCATGGGGATGTACTTGGTCTAATAAAACCCTTATCAAGGAGTTCTTGCAATTGTGTCTTAAGCTCTTTCATCTCTGATGGGGCCATTATGTATGGCGTCTTTGATATAGGCATAGTTCCTAGAACAAGATCAATAGCAAACTCTATCTCTCTCTCTGGAGGCAACCCAGGTAAGTCATCAGGAAACACATCTGGAAATTCATTTACCACCGGAATATCTTTAAGATTTGAACCTCCTTTTCTGGTGTCAATCTCATGGGCCAAATAAGCTTCACACCCTTTTCTCATCAATCTCCTAGCTTTCATTATGGATATGACTCGAGGATGTTGTGAAAATAATTCACCTTTCACTATAATTTCCTCCTGATTTTCTATCTTAAGTACCACAAATTTAGACTTGAAATCCTATGAACTAAACTTCAGGCTGAGTCGGAGCTGATCTAGTAGTTTGAATAGAAGTACCACTTGTCAAGAGTGGGCAATCCCTCCGTATGTGTTCCTTGGACCCACATCTAAAGCAAACACCTATGACACGCCAACATTCCCCTCGATGGCTTCTATTGCAAATGGTACATATTGGTATAGCTTCCTTGCTAACTTAAGGTTTTGAACTGACCGTAGCAGAAGGTGCTTTAGAGGGCGGTCCCCTCCTAAAAGACCTTGTTTGTGAATAGCTAGGACCCTTTCTCTGTCCTCTATTCTATGAACGACTAGTAAAGAAAAAACTCTTCTTCCTAGTGAATTAAGTCTCAAGAGTAGCTGACTTTTTAAAAGATTCTTCTATTTCTCTCTTTTTCCTTTTTTTCAAGGCTGAGTGCTGCAGAAACTAACTGAGAAAAAATTTTATGCTGAAGAGCAGTCACAATATCTCCAACCTCTTCATTAAGGCCATATTCAAATCTTCTGCATTTATCTCTTTCATTTGCAACTAATTCAAGGGCATACTTACTCAATCTAGTAAAATCCTGCTAATACTCAGTCACTGACATTTTACCTTCGTTGAGATTCATGAACTCTTTCTTTTTCTCATCAATATAGATCAACGGAATGTATTGCTCTTTGAATCCAGAGAGAAAGGAATCCCATGAGACTGGTTCCACCATATCTGGCTTAGTAAAAACTGATTTCCACCAATCATATGCCTCATCCCGGAGTAAAGAAGTAGTAAATCTAGCTTTGTCATTTGCTTCCACTTGCAACTCTTTAAAAATTCTTTCAGTCTTTTCCAACTAATACTCAGCTGCAACTGGATCCTCATCTTTCGTACCATAGAAATCCGAAGGCCCATACTTACGAAGCTTATCAATTGTTACTTTTGGTTTAAGTGGCGGCACTGGGTTAGGCTGAGGAATGGCTCATACCATCTGTTGGAATAATCTAGTCATTTGTTGTATAAATCGATTTTGACCAGGATCAATTTGTTCTACTACCTGTGGTAAGGGATTTGGTGCATCATTTTACCCTTGCACGCTTGCTGCACTAGGCTGATGAGGAGTCCTAGTATCAGGAGAGCTAGTACTCTCAGTCATATCTCGTTCATCTGAAAACATATTCCCACAATCCTACAAGTTGCTAAGAAGAAAGCCCATATCAGAATTATATGAGACACAAGTATATTTATGCCTAATATCCCTTTTTCCACCTAGGCCTAAAAATGCCTAAACCTGCTCTGATATCACTAAATATGACATCCCACTTATATATTAGGGATAATCTCACATATATAAGAAGGATTCCACAAGCTTAACTTGATAAATCTATTTGAATTACAACTTTTTCATTTTGAATAACTTAATCTATTTATTTATATTGGTTTAGGCAAGTCGTTCTAATTAACAATATATATTTATCATTAGGTTGTATACACATATGATACCCGATTATATTACATAATTATTTACATATATAATATTAACATATGAGACATGTCTACCACAAACCATATACATAGTCAAACTAAAAAAAACATAATAGGTAACCAACCCTCTAACTACATCTTTTGTGTCTGCTGATATGGGCTTAGATTTCTTCTTGATCAACTTCACTATCTACAAGCTATAGCTTCAATTCCTGCATGAGAAGAACCCGTGCTAAGCTATCTCTAGCTTAATACATATAAGTATTGAAGTTTTTTCCAGGCAGTCACACAAATGCATGTCTCAAATAAAATCATGGCACATCAAATTTCATTACATATTTGTCATATAAAATAAATAAATACATAACATAAAAGAATAAACGTAATAACTTTATTCAATAATTAAATTTTGCACCACTTCATGTAAGCATTTTATACTTTGTTACATACATCAATTAATAAAATTTCATATTTTATTCTATGATTTATTATCCCAAAATCTCATTCCCAGACTGTCCGGATATGGGGCGTGAAATAGGGGATCTTGCAGAGCTTAAACCACCCTACTCACTATAATCTCAAGTCAAGGGCGCTCCTAGAGCTTAAGCCACCCTCTCCCTAAATCATATCTATATCGGTACCGTAACTTTTCTATAATGGTGTACCATCTATCCTATGTCAGTCCTCAAGTAGAGAAATGAGCAATTAACAACATTAATTACTTGTTTCTATAACCAATACTCATTTCATATTAACATAATCATATACTCATAATTTATTTCAATACCATGTAATAGCATGATATTTTATCAAATATTAGCATAATATTAAGTTCATAGTTAATAACATTTCTATAATTTTAAAACATGTCATAATATAATATTTCATCATTGTGACAAATAATTCATGTCATGCGCACACAATCATTCATATGGGCAAACCAGAATACATATATGTCAAACCTCGATAGTATTTTTCTTTTCTAAAATATAAGCTCAGAGCCTTTTCACTTTTGTTGTTCTTTTTCTTGTTGAGATCCTAATTTAAAAATATGATTAATTAATACCTTGATAAAATATTTATTCTTAATATAATTTAAATAAATAACTACAATTTCTTTTGAGCTAGAACAAGATCTCTTAGGACTATTGAAATAATAACTTTTTTTATACTTATCCAATTTATATGATTCCTATTCCTAATTAAATTTAACATGTAAGACTAAAATATACTAAAATTATAAATTGGATAAGTATAAAAAAGGGCAGTGGTACCACATACTTATTCTAATTAAATTATAATTAGTGGGCATTACAGTAACACCCGTTAGTTAGGGGCTATAAGATATATTAGTTATTGAGTGTTAGGTATATGATAAAGGGCAATGGTACCACTGAAAGAGGAGTTAAAGAGGGATGATCATAGAAGTGTATTGTTGAACCTTGAGAGGTATTTCCGTCATTTTGATGCTTACAAATAAAATAGGAATAATGTATTTAACATACTTGTTTTGTGGTCATTAGAGCTGGTAAAGTGCTTGGAGACACACACCAAGTGGATAAGCAAGCTTGAAGAAGCTTGAAGGGTTAATGCTCCATTTTTGGTGAAAGATATGTACATAACCATAGTCAAAGTCCCATTTATTGCTATGGTATAATTGGTGTGCCTTAAATGCATCTTGAAATGGTTGCTGTTATGGTTTATTGCATGATTTTAAGTTGTTGGTAACATTAATTTGTTGTTAGAATATTAAATGCTAATTTTGGAATTTATAATTGAATGCATGATAATGTGGTGAATTTGGGGTTTAAAGATGTCAATATGAGTTAATGGCATGATAAAATTCATGAAATGTCAACTAAAGTGTTGATAGGGTGATTAACATTGGTCAATCTTAGAGAATATACATGTAGTATGAGGTTGCCCTATTTTGGAGTGAAATTTGCAAAAACTTCTAGATTCACGACCATGAAAGGCAGTTCATGAGCGTGAATCCCTTGTTGTTTTGTTTGTTAAAGAAGTAGATCTGTTCATGTGTAGCTTCATAGATGGGTTAACGACTAGGTTCACATTCGTGAAGAGTGAGTCACGACTGTGAAACTTAGAGTTGTGACTTTTAGTCCAAAATGGCTCACAGGCTAGGTCACGGCTTGTTTCACGAGTAAACTACCCGTGAAAAGCTTTATCACGATTATGAAAGGTAGTTCACGGACATGAAACAGTATAAACTTGGTTTTGTAATTTTGATGCATGAATCAAAGTTGATTCTATTTTAAGGTGGTATACTTTCTTTAATTCTTGTTACAATATAGTGTGAAAAATGAACACAAGGTATGGTAATGGTTAATACATTATATGATTTTTGTAAATGTATTATTATAGTTGTGTCAAATACTTTAACTAGGACTGGAGTTAGGATAGATGGCATATCATTAAGGGGACACGAGACCGGATGACCTAGGTTGGTCAATATTGATTCTCTCTCATGGACAATGGCTTAAAGCTTAAGTGAGCTCCTTTGGTTTGGAAATGTGCACATACTTCTTTATCTCAGACAAGTGTTCCGAAGGACTCGGGTAGGTATTCTAAGGGGCTCGGGTGAGAGCCTTAAATTTTATTACTCGTATCCAGTTTAGTCTAGTTAAGAGTAAATCGAGCAAATAGTTATATGATATTAAGTGTGGAGTACACTTGTTTGTTATATGGAGAATGACTTGTTATGCCATGTATGAGTATGTTGGAACTTGTGTGTCAACTTTACGACATGACATTCATGTATATTATGGATATTGCATGTACAAATACAAAAGATAAGAAAAAAGGTATGTTGGCAAGTTGATCATACATATTATAAATGCTTGCACACTATACATGTTATTATGTACCACTAAGCATTAGGTTACTTAGCATGTGGGTATTTTCATATACACATGTTTGTAGCCTAGGGTTTGAAGTGACAAAGAAAGAAGCCCAAGTACAGAATTAGAGGACAAGCTATTGGGGTTGGTGATACGCCTTGGTTTATTTTTGGTTTTGGTATATATGTTGAGATTTGGGTATTTATATTTGTACATGCTTTGATTTTAAAAGACATAATTTTGTCTTTTTTTTTTTTTTAAAAACCTTAAGGTTAGTAAAAGGCCAAACAGTGAAATGATTATTTATGGAATTTACTTGTTCATTACTTTTGATGTTTTAAATTAGTCATCATGGTCATAGTGCATAAAGGTTTTAAATTTATTGTATTTTAATCATATGCATTGTAATATACTTTTATATAGTTGGGTAAATCCTGATTATATAAGATGGTGCTACAAGCACTCTATGTAATCGAACTATTTCATTCTCATACAACTCTACCAATTTATATAATTAATAGTTCGTTCTGATATAGAATTACCCATATAGCATCATGCTTCATTTGTGTTAGTAGCAACCTCTTCATGAAATCTGTTGTGATCATTTCTCACTTCCATTATGGTATCGAGCTAGATTGCAATAATCCATATGGTAACTGATATTCCACTTTCACATGCTGGCATGTTAAACATCTAGTTGCATACTCTATGATACTTGTTTCATACCCGACTACCAGTAGTAAGCTTTCAAGTCTTGGTACAATTTATTACTCCCAGGATGTATTGCATAAGCTGCATTAAGCTTCTTTTTTTTTAAGATATCTTGCTTCAATTCATCAATATATGTACACATAGCTTATCTTTGTATCTTACACTACCATCTTGCTCAATTACAAACTTAGGTATCTCCCCCTTATTCACAGCCTCCACAATTTCCATAAGCTTTTGGTCATACTTCTAAGCTTTTTTTACTCATTGTATGAAGGTAGGTTGCACCCTCAATTTTGTCATATATTAAATGTAACCATTCATTATTTCACCATCACAACAAATTAAGGTTTTATAAATAGTGTTAGCCTCCGTGGTACATCTTTATAATTTGATCTTGACAATCAATTTGAGAAAGTCATTAATGTGTTTATTTAAGTGTTATTTTGTATGTTTAATTTTTACAAACACTTAGATTCCATTTGTTTGCAGAAAATAATGTCTTTAGGAAATATTTTTTAGAAAAATATAAGATTTTATGATGTTTTGTTGCAACACTAGAAAAATTAAAAAAAAAACAAAAAAATTATAAAAAGGTGAAGTGGTATTTTTTTTTCTTCATATATGATAAGTCTTGGAAAATAACTTCTCATTCTTAGAAAGGGAAGTTGTTTTCCTTATTTTTGAGATATTTTTCGTTGACTATGAATATATTTTTCTTTTACTTATTTTTCTTTGGTAACCCAAACATTTGAAAATAAGAGAAAATATTTTCCGAAATAATATTTCCACAAAAATAAACAAACGGAGCCTAGTGAAAAATGAAAGAGTTGTGTAGAACTCAAATACGTGACTGCAAAAAAGAGTATTGCTTGCAATGGTAAAATCACGATTGTGCAGAAGATTTAGTGACCGTGAATCCATCAATGCTAAAAGTGTTGAAAATTTCAATGGAGTTCCCAACTTATAACAACCAATAAATTAGTTGTCAAAGTAGATTGCATCCATGAGGCATGAAATAGCGATCGGAAAATTTATAGTCAAGCTCACCAAAAAGATACTATGTCAAGCATGCCACGTGTCTAAGAGTTTTGAGCTGAATAAAAAATTGTGAATGCGACCTAGATAAGCATGACCTGTCACTCCTGTTAATTTAGAAATTGTTTTTCTTTATGAATAATATGATCTATTATTTTCTATTAAATATTAGTTCTCTCTTTTATATTGATTGGCAAGGCATACTTATTCTTTGCTCTTTTTTTTGGGTTTAACGTACAAAGTTTTAGTATTGACAATGAATGTTTATTCCCTAAATATGTTCTATGTAATCTATCTTATCTATTTCTCTATTTTCCAAATATCAGCATGATTTATATATTTTTTATAAATGTCAAAAAAATGCTTTGACATTCTATAAAATGTTGTAAAATCCTCTCCGTTTGCCTTTTGCCATGAATACATGCTTTTGTTTTATGGCTTTCATGCATGATTAAATCAATTTTGCCTTGAAATGTCATACTGAACATATTGTATATCTGATTAGACATCATTTATTTTGATTTCCTTTATTTACAAAACAAAATATGATCGAACTTCCTCTCTTCCAAAAAATCTGACCGACCATCTTTGTGTTCAACCAAACATCTTTGTGAATTCCATGTTTACTTTTTTTCTCCTAAATAGTAAAATCAATTTTCCATAGGTGGTATCCAGTCCAATCAACTTTTTCCTTTTTTGTTTGATTCTATTCAGTTTTATTTGATTCAATTCTTCGTCTTTTTTCTAATAATTTTGTGTTTTTTATGTTTTGGCATGTCTCTTTGCTTTTAGAGGAGCTTTTTGATATTTGGAAGTGAACAAAAAGCAATGAACTTTCTAACAAGCCACTGAAACTCTAAAAATTAAATTTTTTCATGGATGTACTTTACTATTTTGGACTCCTTTTATGCTTTTTTTAAAGAATATTTTATGCTTTTTAAGTGCTTCTTGTGATTTATAGTTTTAAATATAAATGTTGCATGACTACGTTTGTTGGGATAGATCTAAGGTAGATTTAATATGTTCATGTATTACTTGGTATAGTAGGAAATCATTTCCGGATACTAGTGGTTGGGTAATGATTTTCTACAAGGGATCATAGTCAACCTTACATATTTTCCTAGTTAAGATGATTGATTGGCGACTCTGTTCTACAAGAACAAGTATGACAAAGAAAGATCCTTATTCGAAGATGGAGAAGCTTATCCATACAAGAACATAAGTATTATAAATAAAGATTTGAATCCACAAAAGATAAAGGTTTCCCACAAACTTCCTTATGAAATTTTTCACGTCAAAAGTGGCACGAGTTTGAAGAAGACTTTCTATTTGTTGGGGCAGTAAAGACTACCATAAATAGAAGTATAAGCATAATGGATAATCATTAATGCAGAAGTATGCAAGTGTGATCCAAGTATATATAGCGAATAGGTAGTCTAATTGGGGTTTCAGCGGATAAGGTAGGCCAACTGATAGTCTGGAAGGCAATTGATAGGAAATTTCGGATTTGTGAGGCATTGTAGAGCTTTGTGGACATTTTGAGGTTGAAGAGCTCACAGTGTGTGTTTATATTATATTGGAGGTTTCAGTATAGGCGGAACTTGCAAGATGCCATCGGGAAATGAATATAGAGTATTAGTTTGGGTTCAGCTATAATCCTTGCGGCTTGTCGGAAAATTACATAAATACGAGTTGGCAGACATGACTTGCAAAGTCTTAGCAATAGCATCATACTTTTACCTAATTTCGTGACACAACGCACATGAAATCGATGCATAGATGAAAACACAGCAGATTGGGAAACCAAGGCCAGCCTCAGCCTCCACAAATTTTGTAAAAAGTATTAATATAATATGTACTGTTTTTGAAAATTCTTTTATGGCACACAAAAAATTCTAAAATATATTCTTATTTTAAATATTTTCTATTTAACAAATATAAAAATCTTATAAATAATAAAATAATAAGAAAAAAAAATTTACAAGATAAAATTTAATTGGTGGTTATTATTTAAATGAACACATAAATTAATGAATTATATGAATTGTTATACCATGAATTCATATACTTGTTACATTATGGATTTCATTCATTTACAAGAGCGTGCGTTTTTTCTGGAAATGAATTTTGATAAACTAATAAATATAAAATAGGTTTACTAGTTATAATTTACAGGTTCATCATTTTTAAATTTATAAATTCAATAGTTATAATTTATAAGTTATCGTTTTTGAATTTATAAGTTTAATAGTTATAACTTACATATTCATCGTTTTAAATTTCATTGTTCAGAAGTTATAAGTTTATTATTTATAAACTATATGTTTATCATTTTAAACTTACAAATTTATTGTTTTGAACTTACATGTTCATGATTTACAATTTACTGTTTCACCATTACAGATTCATTATTTACAATTTCATATTTATCGTTTTAAATTTGCAGTTTCATCATTTTGAAACTACATGTCATCACTTTTAAACTTACAGTCATCACTTATAAGTTCATCATTTTCAAACTATAATTTCATTGTTTTTAAACTTACATATATCACTTACAGTTTAATCGTTTATAACTTATAAGTTTATCACTAATATATTCATTATTTTTACTAAACATATTGTTTTCAACCTCCATCAACTCGATTTTCTCTTTATACTACTCATTTTTAATTCAAATATCTTCACCTTCAGTCATTTTCTTTCAAAAAAATCAAAAATATATATATTTTATCCCAAACAATAATAACAATCTTTACAATATTCAAAAATACTAAAAATAAAATCAAATATGCAAATTAACAAATTATCTCTCTTTAAAAATAAACATAAAATATATAGAATTTTTTTTCTATCTCTATAAATAAGAAGAAAAATAAAAAAAATAAAAAGAAGAATATACTGAAAAATATGAATAATATGATGAATACACAGTTAAAAAATGATGTCATAACAATTAATAGTACACAAAATTTTATATATCCAAATTCATGATATAATTTACATAATTATATAGTTACCATTTTTTTCCCTAATTTCTATGGATCAAAGTTTGAAAAGCCAAAAAACAAAAAAAAAACTATCATCTTCTCTCTCCATAACTTTCTTCTTGTATCAACATGAAAAAGTAAACCCCCTAAATTCTTCTTTTACCTTCTCATTTTAATTACAAATTTCTCTTAAATAAGAAATTCAATGATTATATCCACTCTCAAGCCTCATAGAGTATCGAAAGAAACATAACACAAACTTATTTTTGATTTTCCTTATTTTTATTATTTTAGTAGATTTTTTGAAAAATTATATTTCTTACCTCAGTTTCAAGTATTTAAATTTTATTACTAGAATTAAATTAATATAGTATTTGTTTTTGTACATATCTTTTAAGAAATAGAATCAACCCTTGCCTAACTAATTTCTTGTAGTGAAGAAGGAATTGTATGCATCATAGTAAAGTCTTTATACAATTGCAATCAGCTGGAGTTAAATGATGATAGAAAAAAAAAATTTAAGTGGGGTCCAAATGGAGTTTCATAAACGTATTAATTTTGACCCCCGTAACAAAATTATTTGGCTTCGCCTCTGCACGAAGGCAACAGCTGTGAATGGTTAGGAAATCAGTTTGATCATTGACTATAATCTAAAGGTTTGTTTCTTCCATCATCAGTTTTGAACTTGATTGTTTTATATTACAGACTAATGATTTTTGACTCCTTGACAGCTTCTTGGATTGGATGTATGTGGTAATATAATGGTGGATATGACACGAGGGAGATTTCTTGTGTGCAAAACAAGTCTTGACCAGTGGTATGTGTAAATAACACAATCTACATTTGATGCATAAATATTGATACTCAATCTCCTCAAGTTTGTAGTAATTTTAGCTGGATCAACAAAAGCAGTTTTCATGGATGAAATTTCAACCAGCTAGGCAACTCAACTAATTTCCAAATTATCAAGTACATATCATGGATGTCACAATACTCATCTCTTTTTTGCAGCCTGCACCAAAAACATATAATCTTTGTTATGACATTATCCAATTTTGAGAGGGTCCGATGGTCTACCAAAGTCCAAAAGAGTTCTTGAATTCTTGAGCACATGAGGTTCAAATGTCCAAAAAGAAAGGGAGTTGTTGATTTTCAGTACGAAGTAACTTCCAAAGACCAATAACATCTTAGAAAGAACAAACCTTAAACCGAAATATGTCGTTCATTTCTATTTTTCTGAGGTTCGATCTTTTCAATTATAAGTATTTAAGAATCAAACCTACCTGACCTAATCCACTGCACACCTATACTCACATGTAAAGGTTCAAGTGAAAATTATGCATATGGGATATAGACAAGTTTTTTTTTTTTTCAATATCTAAACGTTCTCTGTATTATATATGGGTAGTTTACAACCTATCAAATAAAATTCTTAATTAACAGAATTTAAACATTAGTCCTTCAACACTGCATAGAGTGCTTCCTTATAATTGTATGAAATGAAACAAAAGCAAGAATGAGAAAGTGAATACAAGTGCAATTGCATCTCCCAATTGATAATAATACAACATATGAAATGATACAAACGCATGCTCTTTCAATGATGGTGGCCTATTAATCACTATATCTGAGATCTTGGTAAAGCTGAACTAAAAAACCTAGAGGAATTTAATGGTAAGCTATTTTCTATGCATATTTGGTCTAATATAATCATCAATGAATGAGAGGTGACTTGGACTAGGCATACTTACATTTCCACCTGGAAGGGATGCTGCTGCTGAGAATGCTACTCTAGCAGGCAACCGTGGCATGAGGTCAGAATAGGCAGTATTGATGGGATACTTGGGATAAGTGTCCCCACTTGAAGAAGGTAAACATGTATCCAAGTAAGGATCACAATGAGACTTCTGAGTTCGGGTTCCTGAACCATTTTGAACATACTGGCTGGGAAGAAAGTGATCCTTGGTATGCAAGCTTGACCCACTCTCCAAGTAAGGGCCTGAAACAAATCTATTTCTTGCAGCCGCTGGAACTCCAGAATCAGAATAATAGTTTCCTAAACTTAACCAAGCACTTGAACTAATGAAGTGTGCTCGTGCATTGCCTTCAACTAAAAAGTCAGTTGGTAATCTGAAAAGTCCAACACATCCAACTGGAATCTGTACATCATCTCTGGGCAGTATAGCAGGATCAGGAGTGACAGACTTTCCAACAGATGTGGCTACAAATGACAACCTGTCAATTTTTTGTTGCAGTGATTGCCGTGCTTCTTTAAGTGCATTGAGCACACCTCCCAATCCATCAGATGCTCGGTGTGGCACCATTGCATAGTGTGCATTTTGGCTTTCAGAAGCTTCCTCTTTTATGAGACTACCATTAGTATTTGATGGAAAGCTAGGCACAGTTTGACTTCCTGGGGAATCATGTGAACCATGTGAAGTGGAATTATAATGGGGTACAAGTGATGGTGGATTATGGTTGTTTCCAACGCTCTCTTGATTTTGCATTCCCTTGGCCATGGGGAATGCAAAGTCTACAGCCGGGAATTCAGAAACAAGTGTGCTACAGCTTTTTCTTTCCTCTGAGCATGTTATATCAACATGTGAAGATGGTGCAAAGCCATTATGCTGAATTTTGGATACATCTGCAACTTCTGACCTCACCTCATGGGTTTGGGAGGCAATTGTAGTAGCAGCATGCGTAACTGTTGCCTTGATCTCATATCTTTCCTCAGTGATATCTGAGTGATTCCCAGGATCACATGAATCCTGAAAAATTATGACCAACAGACTGAAATGTCACGATCTAATAGAATTAGATCTCCATGAGAAAGCAGGATAATAATTATATTAAGAATAAAACCAATCCAGGCAGCCATGTTTTTTAGTAAATAGAAGCAGAGTTTAAAATTGGGCATTAACCAATAAAGAAAACGACGATTATGCCTCATTCATCTTTCCCAAGGTAAATTAGTTAAAAGGTCAATTACAATAGACACAAGTGCAACTCATGCTCCTGGACTTCTATTATGTGCAAGTCCCTTATCCATTACGCAACAATAAGGTGGCTATTGGAGATCATCATATCACACAATTTTGAGTAGATTGTGGACAATGCAATTAACAAGATATGCACTAACAAAAATGAATTCAACAAAACCGGGAGACGCACTAGCTCTTAGTAGTGTTACAAAAACAAATATGTGCATATGCATGTGAGCACAACAAAGAGGTAAGTGACATTAGGCCAACCTTTTCCATAACTTGTCCACAACCATCTGCAGATCTTTCTACTCTACATGTTATAATAGCATGTGCTAATGCCTAGAGCTAATGTGTCTGAATAATATAGGTAGGTTAGAAATATTTTAAAAAAAACCCCTAGCCTTACTTGGAGTAGCATGTTATAAATGGTTGCTTTTACTTTTAAAGCAGGTGAAAATGAGAAGGCAGAGCTTTTTCATATGTCAGTAAATAAATTAGAAAGGCCTAGTTTGAATAGAACTTTTAAGTTATGCTGGCATGGAATGCAAGAGAATAAACACAGGATAATTCTTAACATCCAATTTTGTAAGTCATTTCTTAGCAAAATACAACACATTTGCACTTTCATGGCCTAAAGCATCAAAATGCTCACTCATAGGGCCTTATTCTAGTCTGAAATCCAAACGTCCCCCAACAACATAATACACTTTATTGCCTAGAGTTTTTTTGATTCCTTATAGACTTTGGGTAACAACATTTTCATTCCCTTATATTTGCCAATCCTTACCAAACTGTAAGACACATCTGACACTCTATCATGTTACCAACCCTATTGGATTGAGGACAGAAATATATTCCAAATAATACTTGTAATGGTCATTATCACTTGGGAAGCCAACATATCTTACACCAGGTTCTGGTTCCTATCTGACTATGAAGGGCATATCCTCAAGGGATCTTTCAAATGATGATTTATGACACTTAGTTTTTTCCAATCATCCTGCCCTATCAGACAGCGAGTCACAATCATTTCAATTTCCAATTCCTTATTAGACAGTGGAATTGATACTGACACTGTACAATAAAGTTTTGATGATTCCTATAGAACAATGAATCAATGAGATCTATTGCTTCATTCTCAGCTCAATCTTTTGATGATTCCCATAGAACTATGAATCACTGACATCTATTGCTTCATTCTCAGCTCAATCTCTAGGGCCTATACAATCTTGTATTAAATTAGCAGAAAAGCAAACTATATACAACACTGAACAAAAATTTTACTGAGAAGAGCAATGAAAAACATTATTCTAACATGTGCACACAAGCATTTTGCTGTCCAACTTTGATATGCAAACAATTCAATTGTTTCAAGTTATTAAGGTTTTATCAATTATACCGGTGTACTACTGTTATTTTCTCTGAATTTTTCTTCCCACTCTCTTTGAGCCTTTTCCATTGCTTCATATTGGCCAATGAGTTGTGCCTGCTGTTCAAGTGCCTTTTCCATGTCTCTGTCTCCTCCATACCCATTATAATCAAGGCCATTATCACTTCCATTTCGTTCATTTCCTAAGCAGCCTGAAATTGAGTCCTCTAATAACATTTTCTCTTGTCTCCTTTCAACAATACCTCCCAAGATCCCAGGCTTATCAGAGAAATTTTGAAAATTTTCTGAAGTGGCATTAACTTCATCTTCAAGAGAATCAACTTGGTCCGGGTTGGCTTCAGATTCCACAGCTACAGACCTGACAATATAAAGATAGTTAAGCTTCTAATTAAATGTCCTAAGCAGTAAAATATGACCTATTAAGAATTCCTGATTTGGTTTTTCCTTACCCAAAAATGGGGCACTTTGATAACTATTATAATTTTCACTTTTTTGTCCCTCTTTCTTTTTTTTAATTTGTTTAACCACCAGGAGATTAGCTGCTTGATTTTCCTTTATATTTAGCGGAGGTCAAATAAAAATGTTATGAATGTATAAGTTCAGTTGTAGAGCAACCATTTTAATGCTGGCTCAAGCTGCTAAACAAAATCTAACAGGACAACAGAATAAATATCTCACAGAAACTAAAGGAGGAGCATTATATTAAATAACTATTTTCTTTATCTTGAGAATGCATGCTTGAGAAAATAATAAAAAAGTGCAAACCACATTGTTTATAAAATTCAACATAATAAGCATACAGTAAAATACATAAACCTAGATTCTTTGCGTCTTATTTGGCGGCATGATTTGCCTGGACGATGATTCGAGGAAGAACCGATGGAAGCAAAATTACTCCGTCTCAGAGACAGATCCTTGTATTTTTCAAAAGAACGTGAAGTATCCTTGCAACCTTTCCAAGACAAGCTTCTACCAGGTACTAGAGAAAAATCAAGGTCAGAACCTGAGAGTTCTTCTGACTCATTGTGTCTCACTTTTGAATAGGCAGAACTCTCTTCTTTAGAGGACTTATGACACACCTTGGATTCACAAGGTGTATCTTGATCAGAGCTTGAATTGTAGGCCTCAGAAATGTCACTAACCCCATTACCCTCTAGAATAGCAAGAACATCTGCTGTAGCCTTTTCAGCCTTCATTCTTTGAAGAGATACAATCCGTAGTTGTTCCTCCAACTCCGCTACCTGATTCAAGTACAAACAAACATTGCAGCAGTATTAGTCTTAGAGAGGAGATAGAAAGAAGCTAGTATTTTTGATGTAGAGATAATCCTCCTAGACAAAATTCCATATCAGAACATACCCTTTTTGCTAGTTCATCAGCTCTCTGTCTAGCAGTTCTTGACACTGACCTTTCGGATAACAGACGTGCCCGAAGGAATTCAATAGTCATTGCAGAGGAATCTTCCACGCCAGAATTAGCCCTGAAAAAAATTAACTAATCAATGAAAAATCTATTTGAAAAACCTAAATATCAATTCATTGAACATCATTTTGCCTTCAATATTAACTGAAATCTTTCCAATCATAAACTTTATCATGCAACCTACAGAATCCAAACATCTATTTCAACCAGATATGAAGATAACCCTTTTTGTGAATTTCATATATAATATGGTATTTTATCCCATATCTAACTATAACACATACATTCTTCAAGGGCTCCACGGGAACTAGGACAAAGAAAAGCTTTTAGGAATCACAGCTCATGACACAGAATCTAAAATTAAAAAGAGAGTGAAGAAACTGAAAGCGAGAACGTGAGAGAGAGAGAGAGAGATGTAAGGAACTACAAGTATTTAGTGAGATCAAATCACCAAATTCACAAGCTTTTAAGGAGCCTCAACTATCTAAAAACAGATTCAGGCAACTAAATCCCTATCAATAAATATCACAACTATCATTACCAAACTATAGTTTGGATGTGATCTCCAGGTATTTGGTGATGGATCTTTAAATACTGGAACCTCACTTAAGTTGCCGAAAGAAGAAACATATATAGAAAAATGATATTGGGAAAGAGGTGGTTTGTTCACTTTATTGTGAAAGCTCAAACTTTCAGAACAACTATGCCAAGTAGCGGAATAAGTCTCAGTTTCTCCTTTTCTAACAAATCCCTTTTATTCTTCTGCACTAGTTCTCTTACCAATCAAATCATACATAAGCAAACAATTCCAATCCTATGCTTCTGTAATTAAATGCAGAGATGAGCATAACTACCCATGAATTCTATACCAAAATTCCCAACTTTTTCACAACAGTTTTCAGCAAAAGGTAAAACAACGGAGTCTCATTCAAACATTCAAAAAATCAACTCCAAGAAAGTTAAAGTAACCTTATAAAAAAGGGCAAAAGCAAATAAAACAGATATACAAGCCAAAATTAGTAAGAGAAAATTCAGAAACCGAACAGACTACGAAAAAGCAAACAAGAAAAGGAACACTCGGGGGGATTTACCTCTGATCTTGCTTATCCCGATCAGAATTACTCATAATAATCGCAAGATATACCCAAAATCCAAGGATACCCACAAAGCTCCAACTTCAAAATTTAGTTCCTTCTATAAGACGAAGCCATAAATCAACTTCAGCTTTCAGTGTTTTAAGAGTATCCAACAAAGAGCTAAACAAAACCGTGAATTGCATAAAGATCATGAGGGAAAATTATAAAAAAAGGAAGTAAGAGAAAAAAGATGGGCCTACCTTATTCAGAGGAAGAGAACTGCAACATTGAATTAAACAGGAATGGAGGACTTTTACTTTTACTAACTTATGAGAAAGATTGGATTTGCTTTCGGTTTCTTTGGGAATAAGCAGAGGAAATTTCTCTATTGAGACCAATTAAAGAAGCCATGGGACCCTCGGCATCCAACCTCTTGGACATCCTAAATACTCCTCGAATTTGAGGAGGCAGCCACGTGCAATTATAAGTATTAATTAATAGATTAACGTGCTATAAATAATATGTAATAAACATGATATTTATTAGACACATAAATACTTAATATAAATTTATATAATTTAGAGCACTAATTTGTATAAAATGATTGGGGAAATAAAAGTAGATGTTTTGATAATTTTTTATTGTTTATTATTATTAATATAATTTTATAAATGCAAAAAAATAGTTGACTGTAGAAATTGAGTGTCGGTTGTTACATTAGGTATGTATCTGAATTAATGAAAAATTAAGGGTCTCTCTATTTCATGGAAACTAACTCAACACTTTTATCATATATTATTGTTCTTATTACTCATTCTTCTTATTCCTCTTCCTTCAGAATTTCCACCAATAGTCGTTTAGATTTTCTCTATGAATTGCTAACATATTTGAAATTAACAAAAAATCCATTTACTAAAATTCTCTATTTTAATTCTTATGATGCTTATAATCATTCCAAATTATCTTGGAAAACCAATATAAAATCATTGATCAAAATAGCCTCCAAATTTGTAAATAAGTATGTTCAATTTTCATCTTTTGATCATTACATCATTAAAAGCTACAAGAGAATGACAGTTTGTCTCCTTGAAAATTCCACCAGAATTTCTAAGAATCTAGAAATGTAATGGTTATTCTTATCTCCATTTTGGAGCTATCAAGCTAGCACTTTCTTATCATGGGAGAAAAAGTCTTCCTATTTTTATTAGGATAATTTTGCTCGATACCAGGTATTTACAGTATCAACATATTGTTATTAGTACTGTAGAAACAATACTCAATGCTAGTACGATAATGTTCAATTTCTTTCCAAATTTTAATCTCTCCTTAGATGATATATATGTAGTTTCAGCTTTGAAAATACAAGTTCATTCCACAAGTTATGACAACCATGGTTGCAACACTCTACTATCAACTAATATATAGGGTTAAATGGGAGTGTTAAATGAGAGGATTTGTAGAGATGGAAATGAGAAAAGATAGAAAATTTCATTTTATACTTGATAGCTTCACAGCCGTGAATAACCAGTCACAGGCGTGAATAATCGTAGTCACGGTTTGTTAAAAGGGAGCTCTACCAATGAAAAAGAAGATAAAACGAGTCACAATCATAACATTAAATAGTCACATGCATGAAAAAGGCTTTTCACGGGTGTAACAAATATTGTCCAGGGAGTAAAACTTATTTTTCACTACTCCTACCCGTGAAGCAAGTCGTGAAACAAAGCATGAACGGTTATGGAATTTTTTTTACTGTCATTGTTCACAGTCGTGAATATATGTCATAGGCGTGAAAAAAGCTTTTCATAGGTGTGACAAATATTATCACGGTTGTGAAACTTAGTTTTCACTACTTCTACCCGTGAAGTATGTCGTGAAGCTAAGTGTGAAACCTACTGAAACTTTTTGATATATATATTCATGGTCGTGAATATATGTCATGGGCGTGAACCACCTCAAAATCTTCAAAAAATAAAACTAAGTTTAAAACAAGACTAGAAGATTTCTAAAAGGATTATATGCTTTAAGACACAAATTTTTATCATGTTAACCACTTCATACCATAAAATTAGCCAAGTAAAATGCACCATATGAAGGAATTAACATTCAAGGTTCACACAACATACAATTGACATAAAACATTAATTAAGACAATGTTGATCCATCGACCATACCAAACTCTCTTCTTATAAAAAAAAACTTTCTTTATTAAGAGGTTTGGTAAAAATGTTTGCCAATTGATTATTTGTATCATTGAATTCTAACACAACATCTCCATATTGAACATGATTTATAAGAAAATGATGTCTAATATCAATATGCTTACTTCTAGAGTGTTGAATGAGATTCTTAGATAGGTTGATGACACTAATATTGTCATATTTGATGGGTATATGGTCCAAACTATTACCATAATCCTTAAGTTGTTGTCTCATCCATAGGATTTGAGTGCAACAACACCTTGCAACCGCTTATTCTGCTTCAGCGATAGATCAGGCAATTGAAACTTGTTTCTTGCTAAACTAAGAAACTAGACATTCACCAATAAAAGTCACAAGTGCCTGAGGTATTCTTTCTATCCAAAAGACTACCGGCATAATCTGCATCTGAATATCCTATGATATGAAAAGATGAATTTCTAGAATACCATAAGCCTAGATACAATGTGTAATTTAAGTATTTTAAAATCCTTTTTACAAAATTCAAATGTGATTCCTTATGACAAGATTGAAATCTAACACATAGGCAAACACTATACAATATATTGGGCCTAGAAGCAGTAAAGTATCAAAGTGATCTAGTCATACCTCTATATGGCATGTCTCAACTAAATTATGGCACATTTAGTTTTATTACATATTTGACATATAAAAGAAATAAGTACATAACATAAAAGAATAAACATAATAACATCATTCAATAATGAAATTATCACTAACATGTATAAGCATTTCATAATTTGTTACTTATGTCAATAAATAAATTTTCATATTTCATTTTATAATTCATTAGCCCAAAATCTCGTTTCCAGACTGTTTGGATACAAGATATGAGATAGGGGTGCTCGCGGAGTTTAAGCCACCATACTCACCATAATCTCAAGTTAATAGTGCTCGCGAAGTTTCAGCCACCTTGATTAAGCATAATCATGTCATCTTAGTGTAAATAGGATTAGGGGTGCTTTTAGAGTTATAACCACCCTATTCCGAAATCATATCAATATAAATATCATAATTCTCCCTTAATGGTGCACCATCTATCCTATGTTAGTTCTCAAGTAGAGAAATAGGCAATTAAAATCATTAATTAATTAGTTTTGTTGCCCAGACAATGAACTAAGAAGGGAGTTGAATTGGTTAGCAAAAAAAAATTACTTAATTGAAAGTGCGGAATAAATAAAATAGAGTAAAAAATGAGAGATATCACACACAAGATTTATAGAGGTTCGGGTATTAACAAACCCTATTCATCTCCCCAATCTCGATTGGGTGTTTCACTAACACACTAAGTGTTACAATTGAGTTTTTCAAGCTCACTCCCAACTATAGTGTTTCTCTTAATGTCTAACACCTAACCCAGAAATTCCCTTGTATTTTTCAATGGCTCACACAAAAACTAATTCATTGTGCTTTATGGCTCACAATAAACCCTTACAAGTGTTTCACTCTTAACCCAATATACCCAAACTCACTTTTGAATAATTGATTACAGTGAAAACACTCACCAACCTACAATGCTCATAAATTATGAGCAATTAGGTTTTCACAAAAAATAGAGGTTTGTTGAGAAATAATTAATGCACAAGGCTACAACAATATTAAAGATAAAAAAAAATAATAGCTGTTCTTGTTTTTTGTTTTTGTTTTCTTGTCTTAAGATTCATAAATGACTTGCATTTATACTTCTTCTTTGAATTATAGTCGTTTGAGTGTATTTAATGTGAAAGTAGTCGTTGAACCAACTCTTAATTGGCACCTGACATGTTTCTCTATCCTCATTCATGGGCGTGAATATATGTATCACAAGCATGACTGTTTTTCTAAGCCATGGTGACTCTAGCCGTGAAGCTATTTGGAAGAATTGGAAGTGTTTGTTCATGAGCATGAATGTTATTTCATAGCGTGACTTGTTTGATCATTCACAGTTGGTATGATCCTTTATGGTCGTGAACTTTGAATGGTAGAAAACTGACACTAAGCTATATTCACGGGTGTGACATTAATAGTCACGGGCATGACTTTGCTAATTCTTTGATTTTTATCTTTAAATGTTGTCCTTTCAATCTTGCTTCATGTTCTAATCAATGTATATCCTATTTAAAACACTTAGAACACAAACATTGTTAAATACATTATTGCTATTTTACTTGTTATCATCAAAATGATAGAAATAACCCTCAAGGTTCAACAATCTCCCTTTTTTTTTATGGTGACAAATAATCTAAAACATGAGCTTTTGAGAAGTCTCCCTCTCAAAAGGTGCTTAAGATAAAAAAAAAAATAAAGTGCAAGATTTGAAAGAAATATAACAAAACTATTTGCAAACTAAAAAGGTATATCTTAAGTATATCTCATCAAATAAAATATATATATCCAAGTGTATTCAAAGTATATGTACGATATATGTTGAGTATATCTTATGCATTAAATAAAATGAGTTTAAATAAGTTTAAGTTGCAAGGTATATGTGAGGTTGATGTGAGGTATAGCTTATGCATATTATCAATTAAAATAAAGTTTGCATAAAACACATATATAACTACACATTGCATATTTATGTCATCATATATATTTAACACATATATATTTGTTTCTCCAATAGAAATATATTAAACACATATATGCTTGTTTCTCCCCTTTTGTCACCAAAAACATTTGAGATATCAATAAGATGATTGTATTAAAATTAAAGGGAGAAGGATTACATTGAAATTAAAATGCATAAAGATAAAGTCCTATAACAGCAAAAGTTAAGCTACTACAAGAAAACTAGGACTATAGGTAGGCTTCAAGCCTGACAAATCATCCCTAAGGCGTGCTACCTTCGCCTTGAGGCTGTTCATACTAGACTCCATGAAGTCTTTGAGGTTTTCCAACCTTTCATCGATGGAAGCCTGAATCATGTTGAGGCAAAATGCTATAAGATCAGCAATTTGTTATGCCAAAGTGGATATGGTAGAGGCCGATGACTGACCAACATCCTCAGCTACCGCCGGTGTCGATGTCTCATCATGGGCTTGCTTTCATTGTTGGACAGACTAGAGGCTAGCTTTGAAGGCGTTAGAGTCATTGTCCTCCCAATCAATTTCACCAGTTGGAGTGGTGAAACGGTAATAGACATTCCCTTCATGAATAATATGGATAGTCGCTCCCATCTTTATAAAGGACTTGAGATCGAGTCGGTCTCGTGGATGTGCTGGAATGAAAGTGTAGATGTGTTCGTGTGGTTTTAAATAACCTAACTCAATGGCAAGGTGAGTCACATATCTGCCAATCAAAATATCTCCTAATGGCTTCGTTGTGATGAAAATGAGGTGATTTGAGAACCATCGTGACAGGGCTATGGACAGTCCTCTTTGTGCCATTTCCAATAAAAAGAGCTTTGATTTTTTGATAGCCCCACTGCTATCTCCTCGAGTAAATATACTATAGGTGAGAAACCTATGTATATACTTATGGACAGGAGACCGAATGTGGGTGCTCTTTGTCTTTTTCACATCTCAGCTGCATTCCGAGCCAAAATGTGTCCATGCTGGAGGAGCATAAAATTCGACTTTTGCTATCATTAAGGATGCCATTGGAAGGGAGGTTGAAAATGGTGCCAAATTTCACTACAGTGAGAGTGCTAGCATGCTTGCATAACTAGAATTTGATGGTTCCAGTGGGTGAGACCTGCAACGTGCTCAGAAATTCCAAAGTGGGTTCCTTTAATATTGGACGATGTATGTCCATGAACTCTATGAGGTGACATGCTTGTAATTATTCAATCATGTTCATTTCAAAATCAAGTTTCTTGATACAACTCAACTCAAAGTATCATGATGAGAGTAAAGGTCGTTTCTTAAAAAGGGCATAGCGCCAATGACAATGGTCCGGAATAACGTTGAGTAGGTAATCGATGTAGCGTTTCGGAGCATGTGATTTCTTCCTAGTGCCCTTGGAAGAACCAAATTCCATTTTCATAGCTTTGAATAAAGGAAAAGAAGAAATTTCCAAAATAAAGGTTGAAACCCTTGAGAAACTTGTGATTCTTTGAAGAAAAAAGGTTTTAAAAGGGTTTTATAGAGAGAAAAGTAAGTGAGGAGGCCGAAATTTGTGAGAAATATTAAATGGGAGAATTAAATGAGAGGATTTGTAGAGATAGAAATGATAAAAGATAGAAAATTTCATTTTATACTCGATAGCTTCACAGCCATGAATAACCAGTCACGGGCGTGAATAATCATAGTCACTGTTTGTTGAAAGGGAGCTATAGCCATGAAAAAGAAGATAAAACGAGTCACAGTCATAACATTAAATAGTCACAGGCATGAAGAAGGCTTTTCACAGGTGTAACAAATATTGTCAAGGGCGTAAAACTTATTTTTCACTACTTCTACCCGTGAAGCAAGTCGTGAAACAAAGCATGAACAATTATGGAATTGTTTTTACTGTCTTTGTTCACAGTCGTGAATATATGTCACATGCATGAAAAAAGCTTTTCATAGGTGTGAAAAATATTATCACGGTTGTGAAACTTAGTTTTCACTACTTCTACCAGTGAAGTATGTCGTGAAGCTAAGTGTGAAACCTACTGAAACTTTTTGATATATATATTCACGGTCGTGAATATATGTCACGAGTGTGAACCATCTCAAAATCTTCAAAAAATAAAACTAAGTTTAAAACAAAACTAGAAGATTTCTAAAAAGATTATATGCTTTAAAACACAAAATTTTATTATGTTAACCACTTCATACCATAAAATTAGCCAAGTAAAATGCACCATATGAAGGAATTAACATTCAAGGTTCACACAACATACAATTTACATAAAAAATTAATTAAGACAATGTTGATCCATCGAACATACCAAGCTCTCTTCTTATAAAAAAAACTTTCTTTATTAAGAGGTTTGGTAAAAATATCTGCCAATTGATTATTTGTATTAATGAATTCTAACACAATATCTCCATATTGAACATGATCTCTAAGAAAATGATGTCTAATATCAATATGCTTACTTCTGGAGTGTTGAATGGGATTCTTAGATAGGTTGATGGCACTAATATTGTCATATTTGATGGGTATATGGTCCAAACTATTACCATAATCCTTAAGTTGTTGTCTCACGCATAGGATTTGAGTGCAACAACACCCTGCAATCACATATTCTACTTCAGCAATAGATAAGGTAATTGAAACTTGTTTCTTGCTAAACTAAAAAACTAGGCATTCACCAATAAAGTGACAAGTGCCTGAGGTATTCTTTCTATCCAAAAGACTACCGGCATAATCTGTATCTGAATATCCTATGATATGGAAAGATGAATTTCTAGAATATCGTAAGCCTAGATACAATGTGTAATTTAAGTAATTTATAATCCTTTTTACAAAATTCAAATGTGATTCCTTAGGACAAGATTGAAATCTAGCACATAGGCAAACATTATACAATATATCGGGCCTAGAGGCAGTAAAGTATCAAAGTGATCCGGTCATACCTCTATAAATTTTTTCATTTATGCTCTTCCCCTTCTCATCCTTGTCCGATTTTGTTGATGTGCTCATATGAGTCTTGTCATTTTTTGCATTCTTCCATTCTAAATTTCTTGATTAACTCTTTGGTGTACTTAGATTGGTTGATGAATATGGCCTCATTACTTTGCTTGATTTGTAGACCAAGGAATAACTTAAGTTCGCTCATCATGCTCATTTCAAATTCCCCAGTCATACACTTAGCAAATATTTAGCAAAGCAATTCATTAGTAGACCCAAAAATGATATCATCAACATAAATTTGAACAATTAAAATGTCATGCTTATGCTTTTTAATAAACAAGGTTGTATCAACATGTCATTTTGATAATTTATTTTCTAAAAGAAAAAAATTAAGTCTTTCATACCAACCTCTTAGAGCTTATTTTAATCCATACAAAGCTTTTGAAAATTTAAAAACATAATTAGGCAAGTTACAACTTTCAAAACCCGGAGGTTGTTTTACATATACTTCCTCTTCTATAAAACCATTTAAGAATGCACTTTTGACATCTATTTGAAAAAGCTTAAAATTCATATGGCATGCAAATGCTAAAAGTATTCTTACGGCTTATAATCTAGCTACCAGAGCATAGGTTTCATCATAGTCTATACCTTCTTATTGATTATAACCCTTGGCAACTAACCTAGCTTTATTCCTAGTTATTGAACCTTGTTCATCTAACTTATTTCTAAACACCCATTTACTACCAATGATTTGATGGTTTTTAGGTCTAGGAACTAAGGTTCATACCTTACTTTTCTCAAATTGGTTAAGTTCATCTTGCAT
This sequence comes from Triadica sebifera, assembly GCA_023653625.1. Classification (NCBI taxonomy): domain Eukaryota; kingdom Viridiplantae; phylum Streptophyta; class Magnoliopsida; order Malpighiales; family Euphorbiaceae; genus Triadica; species Triadica sebifera. Next base: position 34,166,760 of record CM042896.1, read on the forward strand.
AGTAATCACCCAATTTTCATCATTAAGAGCCTCATTAATATTTTTAGGTTCAATTTGAGAGACAAAAGTAAGGTTAGAATCTAAGAGTTTGAGATGAGATCTAGTACTTATACCCTTAGTAAGATCACCAATGATTTGTTCCTTGGGGTGATTCTTTATCATTTTCCATTTCTTTGGAAGCTCTTAGTTGTCTTGTTGTTGAGCTTGAGGTAGAGAGACATCTTAGTTTGTAGTTTCTTGTTAACCTTGAGGGGTATTTCCGTGATTTTGATGATAATAAATAATATAGCAATATTGTATTTAACATACTTGTTTTTGTAAGTATATTATACAGGATATGAATTAAAATAGCAAGAATGGAGAATTGGAAGAATAATCCTTGAGAAACAAAAAGCAAGAAGTAGCATGTTCACTGCCATGACTCTAGGAGTCACTCCCGTGAAGAAAGCTAGCCGTTACCAAAAACCAACATTTGAAGTTCACGACCGTGAATGAAAAACAAACCGTGAAGTAAGCATTTCAGTCACCTCCGTGAAGAAAGGTGTCACCCCCGTGAAGAAAGGTGTCACCCCCGTGAAGCTTCATGCAAATTTCATCCCAGAGAGCTTCACGACCAGAGTCACCACTTGGGTCAAGGCTGGGAAGATTGTCACCCCCGTGAAGGATTCATTCAATTTCATGCAGAGAGCTTCACGACCAGAGTCACCACTTGTCTCACGGCTGGGAAAGAGTGTCACGCCCGTGACCGATTAATGTCACGCTCGTGACATTATATATCAAAACATACCAGAGAGTTTCACGACCAAGGTCACCACTTCAGTCACTGCTTGGGAAGAACTGTCACCCCCGTGACAAGCATATTCACGCCCGTGAACAATGAAAGAGAAAAATGTCAGACGCGATTTTTTGGTTGGTATAACGGCTAGTTTCTTTTTTAATGCACCCCAATGGCTATATTCAGCCATGAGAGTATAAATGGAAGTCATTTATGCATTAAGAAAAAAGAGAATGATAAGAAAAACAAAAGATTATCATATACTTTAAAATCACAAGCTATCTTGTACTTTTTTACTTTGAGAACAAATTCATTCTCTGTAAAAATCTTATTGCTCCTCATATTTGAGCAATAAAGATTTATAAGTAGTTCTCTCTATAATCTTTACTCAAGTGAGCATTGGGTAGTTCTGGGTTAAGAGAAGAACACTTGTAAGGGTTAGTTTTGTGAACCTCCAAAACACAAATTAAAAGGTTGTTTGTGTGAGCCTGTAAAACACAAAGTATAGGTTGTTTGTGTGAACCTGTAAAACACAAAGTGTAGGTTGTTTGTGTGAGCCTGTAAAACACAAAGTATAGGTTGTTTGTGTGAGCCTGTAAAACACAAAGTGTAGGTTGTTTGTGTGAGCCTGTAAAACACAAAGGAATTGGTTATTGTGTGAGCCATTAAAACACAAGGGATTTCTGGGTTGGGTTTGAGCCATTGTAAGAAACACCATAGTTGGGAGTGAGCTTGTAAAACTCCATTGTAACACTTAGTGTGTTAGTGAAACTCCTAATTGCGATTGGGGAGAGGAGTAGGGTTTGTTAATACCCGAACCTCTATAAATCTTTGTGTCTGATTTTCTCTATCCCTTCCAAATTAAAAATTTTATTTCCGCACTTTAATGTTTAATTTTTTGAAACTCCAATTCAACCCCCCTTCTTGGTCTAATATTTGGGCAACATTTCTCTTGATCATCATCATCTTTCTCATGATCAAGATCAAGCTTCTCCATCGTACCTACAATATCATCAAGAACACTACCTTTCACAAGATCAAACTTACTATATTCATTAAAAACAGCATGCATAGACTCTTCAACAACTAAAGACATTTTATTAAAGACTCTATAAGCTTTGCTAGTTATAGAGTATCCTAAGAAAATACCTTTCTCGGATTTAGAGGCAAATTTTCCAAAGTTTTCCTTAGTGTTTAATATAAAACACTTGCATTCAAATACTCTAAAGTAAGATATCATGGGTTTTCTTTTATTCTATAGATCAAAAGAAGAACTTTTATTTAAGAGTGGTTTTTTAAAAATTCGATTTGAAATATAACACGCAATATTAGTGGCTTCGGCCCAAAAGTAGATTGGTAAACTATACTCATTGAGCATTGTTCGAGCCATTTCAATTAAGGTTCGATTTTTCCCTTATACTACCCCATTTTGTTGAGGTGTCCTAGGAGTTGAAAAATCATGTGAAATGTCATATTCTAAACAAATATTTTCAAATTCTTTGCCATGATTGCTTCTTATTTGGAAATAAAATAGCCTTTTCATTTTGAACTCTTTTAGCAAAATTTTTGAAAGATTCAAAAGCAACACTCTTTTGAGCTCAAAAGCATAGTGTTTACCTCCTAAACTGGTAACTCTAATAAGTCCAAAAGATCTAAATGCAAAAGTTGTAGAGGTTTAAAGGTGCTTACAATATTTTTGGATTTGAAGGATGACTTATGTTGTTTTCCTCTTTGACAAGGTTCACATGTCTTATCTTTTTCAAATTTGACTTTTAGAAGTCTGATCACTAGCTCTCATTTGCTAAGGCTTTGAATTAATTCCATGTTTGCATGACTAAGCCTTTTATGCCATAGCCAAAATTCATCACTAATAGTCATAAGACATTTAGAGGAAATGTTAGATATTTTGTGTAAGTCTGTTATGTAAGTATTGACATCTCTATCTCCTTTAAATATATCTTGGCCACTTAAAGAGGTTACAAGACATTCATTTGAAGTAAAGATAACTTGGTTTCCCTTATCACATAATTGACTTACACTTAACAAATTATGTTTCAAACCATCAACAAGAAAAACATCTTTAATAAAAAGTTGTATTATTAATACCAATAGAGTCAATGCCAATTACCTTACCCGTAGCATTGTTCCCAAAGGTTACCTTACCACCATCAATTCTTTTGATGTGATTGAAGAGTTCTTTGTTTCTGGTTATATGTCTTGAGCATCCACTATCCACAAGCCAAGCATTTTCCTTTATAGTGGACTTGAGGCATACCTATAAAACCATAATTCATGTTTGGTTTTTAGGTACCCAAATGAACTTGGGTCATTAGGGGTTAGAACTTGAAGGTTCCCAGTGAGCCTTCCTTATCCAAAAATGCTTGTTGATATGACCAAATTTCATGCAATAATTGTTTAGCTCTATATATGTTTTTCAATTTTGACATGCTTTTAGGTCTTAACATCCTTTTATAAGGAGTTTGTGTGCAATGACATACATATGCATGATGAATAGGTGTTTTTCTGGGTGTATGCCTTTTATACATAAAAGCATGATTGGTCTTTTAAGGTTTCCCTCTTAAGCCAAGTGACTTTTGACTATTCTTCTTTTGAATGGAGAGTTTTGTGTGTGCTATGCTCTTAGCCCTTGGGACTATTACCTCAATTGTGGAGGTTTGTGGTGCACTAGACTTAACAAATATAGTCTTATGAGATGAAGATGATCTTTCATTAAAGCCTAAACCATGTCTTATTAAAGGTGGTCTTTGAGAGACTATGAGAGTATCTGAACTCTCTTTCCCTTTATGAAACCTTGAAATGAAATTTTTAAGTTCCACAACTTTATTTTTCAAAATATTGTTTTCTTTAAGCAAAGATTTAGTTGAGGGTCTAGAGGAATATTCATCTAAATATTTTTGAAGAGTTTCATTAGAAGTCTTAAAATCGAAATTCTATTTTTGTAAAACTTCCATTTTATTTTTCAAATCTAAAATATTATTTTTATAAGTTTTAAGTCTACTTCTATATTTTTCCAATTCTATGTTCAACACTTCTAATAAACTTTGCTCATCATCATCATCATCATCTTCACTATCACTATTATTATCACTACTATTATCATTAGAAGAGTATGAGTAAGAAGGACCTACCTCATCCGTGAAGTGATCCTCTAAAGCCATGAAGCATAGGTTGACCTTTTCACCTTCATTATCATCTTTTTCATTTGAAGAGCTTTTGTCATCCCATGTGGCTTTGTGAGCCTTCTCTCATCATCTTTTTGAAATCTTTTCTTATGTTTCTTGAGCTTTGGACATTCTGGTTTGATATGTCCTTTCTTCCTACATTCGTAATACTTTACCTCATTTTTATTTCTTTGAGAGTCATTTGAGGAGTGTTTGAAGGTTATTTGTTTGGAGTTTTGAGAATTGTCAAGTCTCTTTTCAATTATTCTTTTTATTCTTCTTGAGAGCATGACAATATCCTCATTTACATCATCACTCTTCTCTTCATCATCTTTAATTACCTTTTGAGATTTTGAAGTAGAGGCTTTGAGTGCTAGAGGCTTTCTCTTTTATAGTTCAGCTTCAAGTTCTCTATCTCTTTTTACCGCCTTCTCGTGCGTTAGAAGTTTGCCAATAAACACATCGGTAGACATGATGCTCATGTCTTCATTGGCCTCTTCTATACCCGCAACTCTTGAGCCATAGTCTTTGAGAGGAAGGCTTCTTAAAATTTTATTGTTCACATCTTCCAAACTCAAGTGTTTTTCTCATGCCATTGATGACGGCTGAAAGACAATTTGTCATGTAGTTGATGGATTCATTGGATTTCATTTTGAAAAAATTCATATTCTGAAGTAAGAAGTTGAATCTTCTTGTATTTTACTTGCTTAGTTCCTTCATGATAATTCTCCAATGTTTTCCACATGCTATATGTGGTAGGACAATGATGGATTCTGCCAAATTATTCAATAGATAAAGAGCTTGCAAGGATTGTCATTGCCTTTTTGTTTTTGAAATTAGCTCTTCGTTAAGGCTCCGTCCAATCATCTCTTGAAAGAATTTCTTCTTCATCATTAACTCCTCTATTGGTTGGTGGTGTCCATTCTTTTTGAACACTATCCCAAACTTTAATTCCTTCATTATTGAGATATGTCTCCATCCAGAATTTCCAATGAGTGTAGTTCATCAAAGTAAGGCTTGAGACTTTGAAATCCTTCACTGGCCATTTCTTAATCTTTGCTAGTGATTATTAGGCTTTGTTGCTAGACAAGACCAATTGTTTCCTAGACAATGAACCAAGAAGGGGGTTGAATTGGTTAGTAAATAAAAAATTGCTTAGTTGCAAGTGTAGAATAAATAAAATAGAGTAAAGAATGAGAGATATCACACACAAGATTTATAGAAGTTCGGGTATTAACAAACCCTATTCATCTCCCCAATCTTGATTGGGTATTTCACTAACAAACTAAGTGTTACAATTGAGTTTTTCAAGCTCACTCCCAACTGTGGTGTTTCTTTTAATGGCTAACACCTAACCCATAAATTCCCTTGTATTTTTCAATGGCTCACACAAAAACTAATTCATTGTGTTTTATGGCTCACACAATAAACCCTTACAAGTGTTTTACTCTTAACCCAATATACCCAAACTCACTTTTGAGTAATTGATTTTAATGAAAACACTCATCAACCTACAATGCTCATAAATTATGAGTAATTAGGTTTTCACAAAGAATAGAGGTTTATTGAGAAATAATTAATGCACAAGGCTACAACAAGATTAAAGATAAAAAAAATAATGGTTGTTCTTGTTTCTTGTTTTTGTTTTCTTGTCTTGGGATTTATAAATGACTTGCATTTATACTCCTTCTATGAATTATAGTCGTTTGGGTGCATTTAATGTGAAAGTAACCGTTAAACCAACTCTTAATTCATGCCTGACATGTTTCTCAATCATCGTTCACGGCTGTGAATGTCGTGGTCCAAGTGGTGACTCTGGCCATGAAAGTCTCTAGAAGAATTGGAAGTATTTGTTCACGGGTGTGACTTGTTTAGTCATTCACGGTTGGTATGATCCTTCATGGCCATGAATTTTGAATGGTGGAAAATTAGCACTAAGCTATATTCACAGGCATGACATTAGTAGTCATAGACGTGACTTTGCTAATTCTTTGATTTTTATCTTCAAATGTTATCCTTCAATCTTGCTTTATATTTTAATCAAAGTATATCCTGTTTAACTCACTTATAACATAAACATTGTTAAATATATTATTGCTATTTTTTTTGTTATCATCAAAATGATGAAAATACCCTTCAAGGTTCAACAAGTTTTAATCATGTATTTATTTTCCATAATGAATACTCATTTCATTTCAACATAATTACATGTTTACAATTTATCTCAAAATCATGTAATAACATGATATTTCATCAAATATTGCCATAGAATTAAATTCCAAATTAATAACATTTTTATAATTTTAAAGCATGACATAATATATCATTTCATCATTTTGACACATAATTTATGTCAAACGCACTCGATCATGCATTAGGACAAACCAAACTATATATATGTACAAACCTCAATAGTGTTTTCCTTCTTCAAAATATAAACTCGGAGTTTATTCACTTTTGTTGTTCTTCCTCTTATTGAGAGATTAATTTGAAAATATAATTAATTAATAAATTGTTAAAATACTTATTCATATAGTTTAGGTAAATAACTAGAAATTCTCTTAAGTTGGAACATAACCTCTAAGAACTATTGGCTTTATAACTTTTTCTATACTTATCAATTTTATGTAATTCTTATTTCTAATTAAATTTAATATTAAGAATATAATATATTAAAATTTCAGAATATTTGGACCATTACACAAATATTAGTGTAATTCTAATTATTATTTTGTTTTATGCCCTTAGACAGTTTTGAGGTACTAAATTTAAAACTTCATATCATTCAACGTGTAAATTTAATTATTATAAAACTTTTTATTCAATTAGAAAGGTAATTTGGAACATTTTTTATGTTTACCGCTTTTCCAATTTCTGTCTCTAAAGTCCTCAAATAATAGAGAGTTTATAACTGGTTCAGCATAAGGTGACAACTGACCCATGTCCATTATTCTTATCATAACTCACAAAATACATGACATATTAAGGTAAGACTTTCACAGAAACTTAGATAAAGATATAGAACTTTCATATTTTACACTTTGGTTAATTTGATCTATAAATGGCTCAAAAATAAGGACGAATTTGCTAGAGCTGCACAGGTACAAGGAAATAGCTCAATTAAGGAAAAATCATAGTTCATCTTACTATAGCTCAACCTACACAAAATATATTTATGCAAAATTTGGTATACAACTATATCATACATAGAGCTACAACTTTTATGTTTTGAGTTTCCTTCAACTAGGTCTTTACGATAATCAAAATAAGTAAACACAGTGGAGTATCCTGCTGATACTCTTATAGGAACCAGTCTCACTCAAATAATCATTTCTCTCCATATAATCAAAATCACTCAATACTATTTGGCAGACATATGAACAAGACATAAATGAATAACTTTTATGCTTAATACGTCTCCAAATTCAGTACATAAATCCATCAAAAGTAGAGTAAAAGACATTATTGCAATATAACCCTAATAACTCTAAATAACACAAGAATAATGGAAAAGAGATTACTTACCAAGAACATATTTATTTGGAGTAAATTTAATGCAAATCTTGAGTGGGATGATGAAGAATCAGAGGCTGCTATTGGGAGGAGTGAGAGGAATGAAGATGATAGATAGAAGTGTGTAGAAACTAGGCTAAAATAGAGCAAAGAAAGTCTTAACAGACTTTCAGCCCTTTTCTCCTGTCCTTTTTCTTTTTCTTTTTCTTTTTTTTTTACTTTTATTCAATTTTTTTTTCTATTTTTTTCTTTTTATTATTTATTTTTCCTTATATTTTTATTTTTTCTATTTTATTTATTTATTATTATTATTTTTACATATACCTAATTCCACTAGTCTTTATTAAAATGTAATTTAATTATGAGATTTATCTAACTGAATTACTCTATTAATCAATTTTATTCATTTTTATTTCTAATTTATCCATTTATTCAATTTTATTCCTAATATATTTCATATGGTTTCACTATATATATCATTTATATCCTTATTCTAACTAAGTTCTAATTAGCACGTATTACAGAGTTTGAAATCATGCCATAGATTTAGTTGTTCCGGTGTCCATTGATGTCTTGCTAATAGTTACAGATGCATATAAGGTTCCCACTTGTGTACATGTACCTAGACAAATATCCCAAGCTAAACTTTTAAAGTCATTACGAGAGACATGGGTAACAAACTATGAAAAAATTTAGAGTAATGCTCAGCCAGTTTAGCATCAAGAATCATAGTTCCTGAAAAAGGAGGATGGTAGTATTAAGAACAAATTTCTTCGATCTGTAGAACCAAGCTCCAGTAATCTAACATTCACAACTCAATTTATGATTGAGCCAGATTAAGTTGAAGAAACTCTTCTAGTCACTAGCTTTGATTCAACAGGAAAGCCAATCTATGTTATGTATCAAGGAAACTACAAAGTACATGATATCAACTATGATTGTGAAGATTACAGGAGAAATGTTTATTATGACTCTAATGAAGATGACTCTCAAACCAGAAGAAGACAAAAAAAGAAGAATTCTTCTGAAAAGAAAATGAGATGTTGCTTTGATTATAATGATCCTTCAGTCAGATTGCATGGTCAACCATAAACATAGTCAACTTTTCTCAACTATAATCATTCGGATGAAATATGTATACTCCATCTTCACCACATTGGGATGAACCAAATACAAAGCCTCCAAAGTTCGATCCTCCTTCATCATTATCCCTTTTAGTCTATAAAAAAAGATTGGAATGGATCAAAAAATATGAGCCACTACAATATTGGGTTCCAAAGCCTTGCACCTATCAAGCTATTAGTTAGATTTGATCAGTAAATCCTGATCCAACTCTTATTTTAGCAATTTGCATGTTCCAACCTCAAGAACATGATTTTCCTCCTCTACATGAAACCATAGATCCAAATCTGTAGGTTAAGAAAACCCCATAGGTCAAATCACCTAGTCTTGGCAAATAGATAATGCTTTGATACAAAACACAGTTCTTGAGAGAATTGATAAAAATGTGGATTAAGTTACACAATGGGTTAATCTCAATAGACAATTTAGTTGGAATTAAAAGTTTATGCTTCATCAACACTAAGAGTTGATGCTTCATCTTCAAAGGCAAATTATCTCTCTTCACCAAGAAATATTGAAAATGATTCATAACTAGATTTCTTGACCACTTTTCCAGAAGAAACAAGAGGAGATATCTAAGCTAAAGAATAAACTCTTATAGATTGAGAAAGATTTGCATGTTAAAACACTTTTTAACCTTTTTGCTTTCACAAGTACACAACCTTTGCAGAACCTGTTGTTACGAACCCTATTACCCAACGTAATATAGATCCAGCTTTGTTTCAACATGAAAATTTTGAAAGAGGAAAAACCATTTTCTCCAAACCACCTAAAAAAAACCAATTATTCATGTCACAGTAGTTTCTACCACTTCTACCTCAACAATCCCATTCATAGAAATATCTCCTATAACCAAAAGACCCGATAAACAACTAGCTTTAGATCATTTCTAGGACTCAAAAGATCCTTACTAGTACATGGCTCAAATGCCAACATCTTCAAACATGATAACTTCCTTTTTGCAATCGTATATAGACCATTTACCCCAAATTCATCAATTTGACATGCAAAATGATTCAATAGAATCTACTTCTGTCTATTTTGATAAATCCAAAAATTTTGAATCTAATTCGACAATTCCATAAATACAGATGGCAAGTCATCGTGCTCTTCCTACTACACAATTTGGTCAAACTAAATCTTTTAATTCATCTTCAATGGTTCAATAACCACTTAATGAAAAAATGAATGACACTTCTTATACTCCAAAAGCATCAAATAGTCCTTGATTCATAGTTGATGATATCCATCTAAGTAAAAAAAGAACACGACTTTTCAAGATGTATGTATGGATGGAAACAAAAATCCAATCAGGAATTCTCGTTCTAGAAGTCCTACAGGAGTTTACCACTAGATTTGTAAGCAATTTATGAGAATAGTGAATGAGAATGTGACGCCCCACTTATATAATAGGAATAATCTCACATATATAAGAAGGATGTCACAAGCTTAGCTCGATAAATCTATTTGAATAAAAAGTTTTCATTTAAATAACTTAGTCTATTTATTTATATTGATTTAGGCAAGTCGTTCTAATTAACAATATATATTTATTATTATATTGTATACACATATGGAATCTGATTATGTTACATAATTATTTACATACATAATACTAATATATGAGACATGTCTACCACATCATATACATAGTCAAACTAAAAACAATAATAGATAACCAACCCTATAACTATGCTTATTGTGTCTCTGTTGATATGGGCCTGAATTTCTTCTTGATCAACTTCACTATCTACTAGTTACAGCTTCAATTCATGTATGAGAAGAACCCACGCTAAGCTATCACAAGCTTAGTGGTACATATAGGGGTTAAGTTTTTTCCAAGCAGTCACACAAATGCATGTCTCAAATAAATCATGATACACTGAATTTTTATTGCATATTTGTCATATAAAAGAAATAACCATATCACATAACACTATATAATAACCATATTCAATAATTAAATTCTCACTATCTCATGTAAGCATTTCATTTTTTGTCACTTATGTCAATAATAAAGTTTCCACATTTCATTCCATAGTGTTTAATTAGTATCAGCCCAAATCTCTTTCCTGAACTTTCTGGATATGGGGTGAGAAATAGGGGCGCTCGCGGAGCTTAAGCCACCCTACTCACCATAATCTAAAGTTAAGGGCGCTTGCGAAGTTTAAGCCACCTTGACCGAATATAATCATGTCATCTGTGTATAATAAGGATTAAGGGCGCTCTTAGAGCTTAAGCCACCCTGTCCCGAAATCATATCCATATCGGTACCGTAACTTCCCCATAATGGTGTACCATTTATCCTATGTTAGTCATCGGATAGAGAAATGAGCAATTAACACCATTAATTACTTGTTCCTATAACCAATACTCATTTCATATTAGCACAATCATATACTCACAATTTATTTCAAAACCATGTAATAGCATGATATTTTATCAAATATTAGCATAATGTTAAGTTCATAGTTAATAACATTTCTATAATTTTAAAACATGTCATAATATATTATTTCATCATTGTGACAATAATTCATGTCATGCACGCACAATCATGCATAAGGGCAAAATAAAATACATATATGTACAAACCTCGATAGTATTTTTCTTTTCCAAAATATAAGCTCAGAGCTTGTTTACTTTTATTGTTCTTCTTCTTGTTGGGATCCTAATTTAAAAATATAATTAATTAATACCTTTATAAAATATTTATTTTTAATATAATTTAAATAAATAACTACAATTTCTTTTAAGTTAGAACAGACCCTCTTAGGACTTTTGGATCAATAAATTTTTTTACACTTATCCAATTTATATGATGATTGATCCTGATTAAATATAACATGTAAAACTAAAATATACTAAAATTGCAGAATTTTGAACCATTACACAATTTTTGGTATAATTTTAAATATTGCCCTATTTTCTGCCCTTAGGCAGTTTCGGGATACCATATTTAAAAATTCATATCTTTCAATGTATAGCTTCTATTATTATGAGCCTTTTCATACAGTTATATAAGTTAATGTGGAACAATATTCTTGTTTAACACATTTCCATATTCGGTCTCTAAAATTCTCAAATATTGGAGGATCTATAACAGGTTCAACATAGAGTATCAACCCAACTAGTTCAATTGTTCAGCTCATAACTCACAAAATAAATGACATTTTAAGGTGGCACTTTCATAGGAATTTAGATAAGACATAGAATTAAAACTTTTATGTTTTGAACTTTGGCTAATTCGATTTAAAAGCAGGTCAAATATAAGGATGAAGTTACTGGAGCTGCACAGTTACCAGAACACAACTCAATCAACAAACATCTATAATTCATTTTACTATAACTCAGCCTACACAAGATATTGTTATACAAAATTTTTCAGAGACCTAAATAACACATATATCTACAACTTTGATGTTTTACCAAACCTCAGATTCAGCCATTAAGATGATCAATTGAAACAAAAACCGTAGGTTATTCAGTTGATACCTCTCTCTGAACTAGTTTCACATAGGGCACTCAGAAAAAGTGAACGAAGTATACTATATGGAGAGGTGAAGTTGGAAGGAATGGGGTAAAGTCTTAATTGACTTCCCCTCCCCTCCCTCTTTCCCGTTTTTAGTCTTCCCTTGTTTTTTCTTATTATTATTATTATTATTATTATTATTATTATTATTATTATTATTATTATTATTATTATTATTATTATTATTATTATTATTATTATTATTTTTATTATTATTCTTATTTTTATTATTATTATTATTATTATTATTATTATTATTATTATTATTATTATTATTATTATTATTATCTTCGTATATTTACTTATCTCTAGTCCTTTTAAATTTTTACCAAAAATACAATTTAATTATGTGGTCTAATTTAATCAAATTTATCATATCTATCAATTTAATTTAATTTATTTTCTAATTTAATCATTTATTCCATCTATTTTAATCTCTATTATCTATCATATTTTTCCTATTTATACCACATACTTATTCTAATTAAACTCTAATTAGTGGACATTACAATTCTCTCTCCCTTAAGATGTTTCATCCTCAAAACTTACCTAATGCATCGTCACTGAACAATTGAGGGTATTGAGCTTTCCCATGTTGCTTCTTCGATTGTATAATTCCTCCATAGTACTTTCACTAATGGTACTCGCTTGTTCCTCAGCTCCTTAATTTCTCTTGCTAAAATTTGCACTGGTTCTTCTTCATATGTCAAATCTTGTCTCACTTGAATGCTTTCAGCAAGTATGATGTGATTAGGATCTGATCTATATCATCGTAACATTGAGATGTGGAAGACATCATGTATTTGACTCAACTCTAGTGGTAGAGCGAGTCTATAAGCAACAGGTCCAACTCTTTCTAATATTTCATAAGGTCCAATGAACCTTGGACTTAACTTGCCTTTCTTCCCAAATCACAGAACTTTCTTCTAGGGAGATACTTTAAGAAAAACTTTATCACCCTCTGCATATTCAATGTCTCGTTTCTTGAGGTCAGCGTATGATTTCTCTCTATTTGTAGCTGCTTTAAGTCTTTCACGAATGACTCTCACTTTTTCTTCTATCTCTTGCACTAGGTCTGGTCCCACAAGCTTCCTTTCGTTGAGCTCTATCCAACATAGAGGTGTTCGACACTTTATGCCATAAAGTGCTTCATATGGAGCCATTTGGATACTAGACTAATAATTGTTATTATAGGCAAATTCCATTAAAGGAAGATATTTGTCCCAACTACCTTTAAATTCGATGACACAACTTCTCATCCTATCTTTCTAGAATCTGAATGACTCTTTTTGATTGTCCATCTGTTTGTGGATGAAAAGTCGTGCTAAAATTGAGCTTAGTACCTAGAGTTCATTATAGACTACCCCAAAATTGAGATGTGAAGCGGGGATCTCTATCAGACACAATAGAAATAAGCACTCTATGAAGTCGTACAACTTCATTCATATAAATTTATTACAATTTATTCAGTGGGTAGTCCTTCCTAATAGGTAAAAAATGTGCTGACTTTGTAAATCTGTCCATTATGACCTATACAGTATCATCTTTCTTTGGAGTCAAAGGCAATCCAGTCACAAAATCCATAGTGATATGTTCCCACTTCCATTATGGAATGGAATAGAAATTGGATGTAGCAACCCTGAAGGTACTTGATGTTTAGCCTTGACCTGCTAACAAGTCAAACATTTTGAAGTGCATTCTGTGATGTCCTTTTTCATACTTGCCCACTAGTATCTGCTCTTCAACTCTTGGTACATCTTGTTACTCCTTGGGTGCATAGCATATTTGATTTCATGGGCCTCTTTAAGAATCCTCTGTCTAAGATCTTCTATATCGGGCACACATAATCTGTCTTGATAGAACAGTCCACCATTTAAGTCCATAGTGAATCAAGGTCTCTCCCTCTTAGATATCAACTTAGCTAATTCAATTAGCTTTCTATCTTGTCTTTGTGCATCCTTGATTTCCTGCATAAGAGTGGGTTAAAGGTGCAACTCTGCCACAATCTTTCTACTTAAAGCATCTGCTACTACATTAGCTACTACATTAGCTTTGCCTAGTTGATAGTCAATCACACAATTATAATCCTTTATTAGCTCTAGCCATCTTCTCTGCCTCAAATGCAATTCTTTCTGTGAGGGAAGATATTTTAAACTCTTGTGATCCGTGTAAATGAAATACTTCTCCTCATATAAATAATGGCGCCAAATGTTCAATGCAAAAACTATAGCTGCCAACTCTAGATCATGGGTAGGATAATTCTTCTCATGCAGCTTTAACTGCCTAGAAACATAAGTAACCACCTTTCCATCTTGCATCAATACACAACCCAATCCATTATGAGAAGCATCACTATAAATGACATACTCCTGATTAGGAATCGGTTGTGTTAAAATAGGGGCCTTAGTGAGCATACTTTTGAGCTTATCAAAACTAGCTTGACACTTCTCTGTCCACTCAAATTTAACATCCTTTCTCAATAGTCTTGTTAAAGGAGAAGCAACCATTGAAAAACCCTTAACAAACCTCCGATAATATCTAGCTAAACCCAAGAAACTTCTAACCTCGGTCACATTCCATGTGGGTTTCCAACTCACAATTGCCTCAACCTTGCTAAAATCCACTTTAATGCCTTCTGCAGAGATAATGTGTCCCAAAAATGTCACGTCTTTTAACCAAAACTCACATTTTGAGAGTTTGGCATAAAACTTATATTCTCTGAGAGTCTGCAACACTATTCTCAAGTGTTTTTCATGTTCTTCTAAATCTTTAGAATACACCAAAATATCATCAGTGAAAACAACCACAAATTGATCAAGATGCAGCCTAAAGATCCTATTCATAAGATCCATAAATGCTGTTAGAGCATTGGTTAGCCCAAATGGCATAACCAAAAACTCATAATGGCCATATTTGGTTCTGAATGCAGTTTTAGCTATATCCTCCGTCTTTACCCTTAATTGATGATAACCATATCTCAAGTGTATCTTGGAAAATACTCCTGTACCTTTCAGTTGGTCAAAGAGATCATCAATCCGCAGTAATAGGTACTTGTTCTTGATGGTCACCTTATTCAACTGTCGATAATCAATACATAGCCTCAAAGATCCATCCTTCTTTTTCACAAACAATATCGGTGCACCCCATGGGGATGTACTTGGTCTAATGAACCTTATCAAGGAGTTCTTGCAATTGTGTCTTAAGTTATTTCATCTCTGATGAGGCCATTCTGTATGGAGTCTTTGATCTAGGCATAGTTCCTGGAATAAGATTAATAGCAAACTCTACTTTTCTCTTTGGAGGCAACCCAGGTAAGTCATCAAGAAACACATCTAGAAATTCATTTACCACTAGAATATCTTCAAAATTTGAACCTCCCTTTTCTGGTGTCAATCACATGGGCCAAATAAGCTTCACACCCTTTTCTCATCAATCTCATAGCTTTCATTATGGATATGACTCGAGGATGTTGTGAAAATAATTCACCTTTCACAATAATTTCCTTCTGATTTTCTATCTTAAATACCACAAATTTAGACTTGCAATCCACCACTACTCCATGATGTGAGAGCCAATCCATGCCTAATATGACATCATACTCATGGAAAGGCAACTCAATCAAGTCTGCAGAAAACACCTTCCCATGCACAACCAAAGGACAATTCATATATACTTTATTCACTATTACACTGTGACCCAAAGGATTCTTAACTTCAATTCCATATTCTGGCACTGTGACCCAAAGGATTCTTAACTTCAATTCCATATTCTGGGTTTTCTTCAATCATATTATGTTGACTAGGTGTACTAGTGCAAATATAAGAATGTGTGGAACCCGGATCTATGAGTGCACAAATCTCAAAATCATATAATGAAAACATACCAACAATAACATCTGTTGTCGCCTGATCTTCTTTAGCTTTCATGGCATAGGCTCAGGCTGGAGCTCTGCTGGATCCAGGTCTATTCACTGTCTCTGAAACAACATGCCTCGGTCGGCCTGGTCCTCCTCTAAACTGAACTCCAAGCTGAGTCAGAGCTGACCTAGTAGTCTGAGTAGGAGTACCACTTATCAAGAGTAGGCAATCCCTCCATATATGTTCCTTGTACCCATATCTAAAGCAATCACCTGTGACACGCCAACATTCCTCTCAATGGCTCCTATTGCAAATGGTACATACCGGTATAACTTCCTTGCCAACCTGAGGTTGTAAACTGGCTGTAGCAGAAGGTTCCTTAGAGGGCGGTCCGCTCCTAAAAAACCCTATTTGTGAATAGCTATAACATTTTCCATGTCCTCTATTCTGTGAACGACTAGTAAAGAAACGACTCTTCTTACCAGTGAATTGAGTCTCAGGAGTAGCTGACTTTTTAGAAGATTCTTCTATTTTCCTCTTTTTCCTTTTTTCAAGGCTGGGTGCTGCAGAAACTAACTGAGAAAAATTGTTATGCTGAATAGCAGTCACAATATCTCCAACCTCTTCATTAAGGCCTTCTTTAAATCTTCTGCATTTATCTCTTTCATTTGCAACTAATTCAAGGGCATACTTACTCAGTCTAGTAAAATCCCGCTAATACTCAGTCACTGACACTTTACCTTGTTTGAGATTCATGAACTCTTTCTTTTTCTCATCAATATAGATCAACGAAATGTATTGCTCTTTGAATCCAGAGAGAAAGGAATCCCATGAGACTGGTTCCACCATATCTGGCTTAGTAAAAACTGATTTCCACCAATCATATGCCTCATCCTGGAGTAGAGAAGTAGCAAATCTAGTTTTGTCATTTGCTTCCACTTGCAACTCTTTAAAAATTATTTCAGTCTTTTCCAACCAATACTCAGCTGCAACTGGATCCTCATCTTTCATACCATAGAAATTCGAAGGCCCATACTTACAAAGCTTATCAATTGTTACTTTTGGTTTAAGTGGCGACATTGGGTTAGGCTGAGGAATGGCTCATACCATCTATTGGAATAATCTAGTCATCTATTGTATAAATCGATTTTGACTAGGATCAATCTGTTCTACTACTTGTGGTGAGGGATTAGGAGCAGCATTTTACCCTTGCACGCTTGCTGCACTAGGTTGATGAGGAGTCATAGTATTAGGAGAGCTAGTACTCTCAGCCATATCTCGTTCATCCGAAGACATCTTCCTACAATCCTACAAGTTGCTAAGAAGAAAGCCCATATCAGAATTATATGAGACACAAGTATATTTATGCCAAATATCCCTTTTTCCACCTAGGCCTAAAAATGCCTAAACCTGCTCTGATACCACTTAATATTACATCCCACTTATATATTAGGGATAATCCCACATATATAAGAAGGATTCCATAAGCTTAACTTGATAAATCTATTCGAATTACAACTTTTTCATTTTGAATAACTTAATCTATTTATTTATATTGGTTTAGGCAAGTCATTCTAATTAACAATATATATTTATCATTAGGTTGTATACACATATGGCACCCGATTATGTTACATAATTATTTACATACACAATATTAATATATGAGACTTGTCTACCACATCATAGGCTTGGAGCAGTATTTTGCCCTTGCACGCTCTGATGAGGAGTCTCAGTATCAGGAGAGCCAGTACTCTCAGCCATATCCCTTTCAATCGAAGACATCTTCCTACAATCCTACAAGTTGCCAAGAAGAAAGCCTATATCAGAATTAGATGAGAAACATGTATATTTATGCCTAATATCCCTTTTTCAACATAGGCCTAGAAACGCCTAAACCTGCTTTGATACCACCAAATGTGACGCCCCACTTATATATTAGGAATAATCCCACATATATAAGAAGAATGCCAAAAGCTTAACTCGATAAATCTATTCGAATAAAAACTTTTTCATTTAAATAACTTAATATATTTATTTATATTGATTTAGGCAAGTCGTTCTAATTAACAATATATATTTATCATTGTATTGTATACACATATGACACCCGATTATGTTACATAATTATTTACATACACAATATTAATATATGAGACTTGTCTACCACATCATATACATAGTCAAACTAAAAAAAAATAAAAGATAACCAACCCTTTAACTATGCTTCTTGTGTCTTTGCATATATGGACCTGGATTTCTTCTTGATCAACTTCACTATCTACTAGCTACAACTTCAATTCCTGTATAAGAAGAACTCACACTAAGCTATCTCTAGTTTAGTGGTACATATAGGCATTAATTTTTTTCCAAGCGGTCACACAAATGCATGTCTCAAATAAATCATGACACTGAATTTTTATTGCATATTTGTCATATAAAAGAAATAACCGCATCACATAACAGTATAAAAATAATAACCATATTCAATAATTAAGTTCTCACTAGCTCATGTAAGTTTTTCAGTTTTTTGTCACTTATGTCCATAATAAATTTTTCATATTTCATTCCATAGTCTTTAATTAGTATCAGCCCAAATCGCTTTCCCGGATTTTCCGGATATGGGGTGTGAAATAGATGCGCTCGCAGAGCTTAAACCACCCTACTCACCATAATCTCAAGTTAAGGGCGCTCGCGGAGCTTAAGCCACCTTACTCACCATAATCTCAAGTTAAGGGTGCTCGCGGAGCTTAAGCCACCTTGACGAATATAATCATGTCATCTATGTATAATCAGGAACAGGGGCACTCCCAGAACTTAAGCCACCCTGTCCCTAATCCCCATAATGGTGCACCATCTATCCTATATTAGTCCTCAGGTAGAGAAATGGGCAATTAACACCATTAATTACTTGTTCCTATAACCAATACTCATTTCATATTAACACAATCATATACTCACAATTTATTTCAAAACCATGTAATGGCATGATATTTTATCAAATATTAGCATAATGTTAAGTTCATAGTTAATAAAATTTCTATAATTTTAAAACATGTCATAATATATTATTTCATCATTGTGACAATAATTCATGTCATGCACACACAATCATGCTTAAGGGCAAAATAGAATACATATATGTACAAACCTCAATAGTATTTTTCTTTTCCAAAATATAAGCTCAGAGCTTGTTCACTTTTGTTGTTCTTCTTCTTATTGGGATCCTAATTTAAAAATATAATTAATTAATACCTTGATAAAATATTTATTCTTAATATAATTTAAATAAATAACTACAATTTCTTTTAAGCTAGAACATGACCTCTTACGATTGTTGGATCAATACCTTCCTTTACACTTATCCAATTTATATGATTATTGATCCTGATTAAATATAACACGTAAAACTAAAATATACTAAAATTTCAGAATTTTTGAACCATTACACAATTTTGGGTATAATATTAAATATTGCCCTGTTTTTTGCCCTTAGGCAGTTTCGGGGTACCATATTTAAAAATTCATATCTTTCAATGTATAGCTTCTATTATTATGAGAACTTTTATACAGTTATATAAGGTAATTTGAAACATTTGTCATGCTTAACTCATTTCTAGATTTGGTCTCTATGGTTTTAAATATAGGAGGATCTATAACTGGTTCAACATAGAGTATCAACCCAACCAGTTCAATTGTTCAGCTCATAACTCATAAAATAAATGATATTTTAAGGTGGTAGTTTCATAGGAATTTAGATAAGACAGAATGAAAACTTTCATGTTTTGAATTTTGGCTAATTCGATCTAAAAGCAGGTCAAATATAAGGATGAAGTTACTAGAGCTGCACAGGTACTAGAACATAACTCAATCAATGAACAACTATAATTCATTTTACTATAACTTAACCTACACAAGAGATGCTTATACAAAATTTGGCAGAGACCTAAATAACACATATCTATAACTTTATGTTTTACAAAACCTCAGATTCAGCCATTTAGATGTTCAATTTAAATAAAAACTATAGGTTATTCAGTTGATACCTCTCCCTGAACCAGTTTCACCCCAATGACTATTTCTCTTAATATACTCAAAATCATTCAATATTATTTGACAAAAAGATGCGCAAGACATATATGAACAACTTTTATGTTTTGCATCTCCTCAAATTCAATTCATAGGATACTCAAAAAACTGAACGAAGTACACTGCAGAACATAACCTTAAAATCGCTAATAACACAATAATAAGGGAAAAGATATTACTTACCAAGATCATATTTATTTAGAGTGAATTTTCTTGAAAATCATGAAGGCGAGGATGAAGATTTTGGGTTGTGATATGGAGGAAGGAAAGAGATGAAGAAGAGGAAGAAGAAGAGAGGTGAAGTTGGAAGGAATGGGGTGAAGTCTTAATTGACTTCCCCTCCCCTTCCTCTTTCCCTTTTTTAGTCTTCCCTTTCTTATTATTATTATTATTATTATTATTATTATTATTATTATTATTATTATTATTATTATTATTATTATTATTATTATTATTATTATTATTATTATTATCTTCGTATATTTACTTTTTTTTAGTCCTTTTAAATTTTTACCTAAAATACAATTTAATTATGTGGTCTAATTTAATCAAATTTATCATGTCTATCAATTTAATTTATTTTAATTTCTAATTTAATCATTTATTCCATCTATTTTAATCTCTATTTTCTATCATGTTTTTTCTATTTATACCACATACTTATTCTAATTAAAATATAATTAGTGGGCATTACAGAGAATCTTAGAATACAAAAAATTACAATTCTACCAGCTCACAATAATTATTGCTGCATTGTCTTACATTGAAATTGAGTTTATTGGAATTTCTAAAGATTCATTGGAAATAGGCATATGTGAATTCTGCTTACTAAAATGTTGTTCTCTTAAAAGAAAAGATTTGGAAAAATATTATATGCGAGCTTTAAGTCGATATTATCAAATTGGTTTTGGTGATATCAATCTAAAGCAACAATTTGTCAATTCAGTCCTAGAGGAACTTGGGAAATCAACTATTTGCTATTTTAGAAAACAAGAAAAATCTTTGAAAGATTTCTCTTTGGCACAAATTTATCAAAAAATGGTTATAGTTCTTGAAGAACTTTGTGCATCTAGAAAATAAGTCAAAGAAGATCTACACTGGATAAACAATAGAGTCTTAAGCCTATTTGTAGCACACCCTATCTCACTATCAAATATTTAGACAAAAAGAATTATGATTGCAAACATGTAAAAAGGAAAAGCATTACAAGAAATATAAATTCAAAAGCAGTTCTTCACACACATATCACAAAAAGAAAAAAATTCAAATACTTCAGGAAGAAGTATTGAAGGTTCAAAAAATCTGATCGATGTTATCTTTATAGAAAAAAGGGTCATTTTTAAAAAAATGTCCAAATAGGTCTAAGCATGTAGTCCAATTAATTCAACAGTTGGAACATCAATATGATCTGGATCTTGAAGATGTTGATATAGAATGATTATTCTCTATTGATGATGAACTCACTGTAGATTCTCTCATGGGAATAAAAGCTTTGTTTTTCTCTTAAAATTCTAAGAAATAATGTTTCTCTATTACAGAAATAACCTCAAATCCAGCCTAACAAATTGTAACAGCCCAAATATCCAAGAAAAACATATAGTTCCTTTTTGCCATATACAATCGTTCATAGAAAAATATGATTGGCCCATTAAAGCCATAACTTTTATTGATACGGATGCCCATAGAACCATTGTAAAACCCAAAGCTTTTCTAGACCACTTTTAGAAAATCCATAAGGAATTTTTCAAAGCAAAATATGGTGAATTATTTTTAATAGATTGGATGACAAAAAAGCCCATCAAAATCCAATTCCTTCCAAACTATTCTATGTGGCCCAAAGTTCTAGATTCATATATCCCCAAGAAGGATATTCTCATTGGTTTTGATATCCTTAGTCAATTACCTCACTTATTCATCACTGCTCAAGGTCTAAAATCTAAAAAATGGTTCTTTCCATATACATCCACTCCAAATTTGTGTATAGCTTCTATATCTAACCCATTCTATAACATCTAAGCCCAAATCATTCAAAAAAGTTGTGTAGATAGTCATGTTGAGTTTCTTAAAAAATGTCAAGCTCCTCTCCGGACTAGATCATAGTTTTATATTTCATTGTCATTTAAGTAAAATGAAGATATAAATCCCACAAAGGCAACTCATCATGGAATAAATCCAAATGCTTTATCAATGGCTATCTAGGAATGTTCTTAGTTGTTATAACAAAGGTCTAATTGAGATGAAAAAATTAGATTGGGCTTGTTAAGCATTCTATGTGAACAAACATTCTAAACAAGTAAGAGGAAAGAAAAGGCTTGTTATTGATTATAAGCCTCTTAATCACTACCTGAGATATGATAAATTTCCTCTACTAAAACTTTCATCATTATATTCATTCCTCAATGAAGCAAAAATCTTTTCAAAGTTTGATATGAAATCAGGATTTTGGCAATTAGGAATATATCCTAATGATTGCCATAAGATAGCCTTTTGTATTTCTAATCATCATTACTAGTAGACAATGATGCCATTTGGTTTGAAATTTGCCCCATCACTTTTTCAAAAGGCTATGACTCAGATCTACAAACCAATCTTATCTTCAACACTAATCTACATACATGATTTTTTTTCTCAAAAGATGCTGACAATCATAAGGGTCATACTTTTCTGAAAAAAAAAATGCACCTAGTAAAAGAAGTGATAGAATTTATGGGGATGAAATTTAAAGATAGTGCATGCCAGCCATGTCCACACATTGGGCTTGAATTATTAAATTTTCCTGATAATGAGTTGATAGTAAAACAAATTTAGCAGTTCCTTGGAATTACAAAATATGTTAGACACTTTATTCCTCACTTTTCTAGAGTAGCCCAACCATTACGACAATTATTAAAAAAGAATGCCCCACCATGGTCATAAGAGCAGACAACATCTGTAAAAAAGAAAACAAATCTACAAAAATCTTCCCCTTTTGCATATACTGACAAAAGGAAAAAGAATCCTTCAGATAAATGCTAGTAATGAATACTAGGGAGCAATTTTTTTGGAAGAAAAAATGGGAAGAGAAAAATTTGTGGTTATACGATTGGTCACTTTCAAGACTTAGAATGCCAATATCATTCAATTTTCAAATAAATATTGGTAGTAAAGTATGACATCAAAAACATTGTGTTAAACCTTGAGGGGTATTTCCATCATTTTGATGATAACAAATAAAATAATAATAATGTATTTAATAATGTTTGTGTTCTAAGTGTGTTAAACATGATATACTTTGATTAAAACATGAAGCAAGATTGAAGGACAATATTTGAAGATAAAAATCAAAGAATTAGCAAAGTCACACCCGTGACTACTATGTCACTGCTGTGACTACTAATGTCACTCCTGTGAATATAACTTAGCACCAATTTTCCACCATTCAAAGTTCACGGCCATGAAGGATCATACCAACCGTGACTGATCAAACAAGTCATGCCCGTGAAATAACATTCATGCTTGCGAACAAATACTTCCTATTATTCTAGAGAGCTTCACGGTCAGAGTCACCACTTGGACCATGACTTGGAAGAACATTCACGCCTGTGACACATATTTACACCTGTGAACGAGGACAGAAACATGTCAGGCGCGAATTAAGAGTTGGTTCAACGACTACTTTTACATTAAATGCACCCAAACAGTTATAATTCATAAAGGTAGTATAAATGCAAGTCATTTATAAATTCCAAGAACAGAAAACAGAAACAAAAAACAAGAACAACAATTATTTTTGATCTCTAATCTTGTTGTAGCCTTGTGCATTAATTATTTCTCAATAAACCTCTATTCTTTGTAAAAACCTAATTGCTAAGAATTTCTGAGCATTGTAGGTTGGTGACTATTTTTATTGTAATCAATTACTCAAAAGTGAGTTTGGGTATATTGGGTTAAGAGTGAAACACTTGTATGGGTTTATTGTGTGAGCTATAAAACACAAGAAATTGGTTTTTATGTGAGCCATTGAAAAATACAAGGGAATTTCTGGGTTAAGTGTTAGCCATTGCGAGAAACACCATAGTTGGAAGTGAGCTTGAAAAACTCCATTGTAATACTTAGTGTGTTAGTGAAAAACCCAATCGAGATTAAGGAGAGGAGAAGGGTTTGTTAATAAACGAACCTCTATAAATTTTGTATGTGATATCTCTCTTTCTTTACTCTTTTTTATTTATTTTGCACATCTTTCAAAAAGCCATCATCTCAAAGACTAGTTGTAGTGCTCCCTTACCCTACTAGTCGTTAATAGTGTATGGAAGTGCTACTAAGCACATTTGTTTTTGTACAAACCAATACTCAAATTATTGTATAATTGTTTTTTCAATTTTTGAGTTTATTATTAGCGGAATATTTATTACTATAATTCTTTTTCTTCTTTTTTTTATTTAAATATGTAACTAGTGATGTAAATATTTTGATTTAAAAGAACTTATTCATTAAACCATAATATTTAGAAATATATTTACCATAATAGCAAAAATATTAATTACAAAATTCAATCCTTATAAATCCTACATGCCACAATTTATATCAAAAGAAATTCTTAAAATTTAATTTTTACAATATAATTTTCAAAACATACAAAAAGAAACTAGACTGCTGCAATCAAATCTTGGGGTTCCCCTTATCTTCGGTCGCCCTAACATATCACGCTAAGTCACTAGCTTAGTGGTACATTTGGCAACTATCCAATAATTACATAAATATTTCTAAAATAAAATTTTAGAAACCACAATTAATTTATTAAGCATGCCAAATATTCAATTAATAGTAAAGCTATTTTTGTAAAGCAAAAATATTTAATTCATCAATTATGACATTCCATTCATTAAGCATGCTTGGAATTTAAACAATACAAAATATACAATTTGAACGATCAATTTAATAATTTACATTTTTTTCTATTATTTATTTAATAGCACACGACATTTTAGACCGGAACTAAACATTGGATACAGGGTCTCTGCTCTCCAGCAGTATACTCTGCGCTTATATAATTTTTTTTATAACTCGACATTTAACGCTTATATTTTTAATAACAACTCAGCACCTTTTTGGTAACTACATCATTTTGAACTCAACACTATTTCTTAGTGCCTATATAATTTCAACTCAGCACTATTTTTTAGTGTTTGCATAGTTTAAATCTCAGCACTATTATTTTTAGTGCCTACATTTCTACCCTTTCATTGGCATGCCAACCTATCATAATTTCTAGTTTTTGACAATATATTATAGGGCTTAATTATATTTGTTACCTTTATTATTATTTATATAAATTGTGTAGGTAACACTAATATAAATTCCAAATAAATGCAATAATTTCCATTAAATATTTTACAATCTCATACTTGCTCATTTAATCATTATCACTATAAGAAATCAAATAATATATATTTCTATCACAAAATTCCACAATCAACACATATATACAAACTGTCATATTCTGAATAGCATTTCTGCCTTATGTTGCCCTATATTTTTTGTTAATTTTTAGATGGAATTTGGCCAAGTGATCAACTAAAAAAATGTAGGTACATGTCTTAAATTTCCAACTGGAATCACATTAAACTCAATTTTGTAGCAAAATGTATGAATTTTGCTTCTAAGTTACGTTCATTCCAATCTGCCCAGTATTTTACTGGACAGATTTATGTCTTATATTTCTCTGCATTTTTTTATCCATTTTTAGATGGAATTTGGACAAGTTATCAACTAACAAAATGTAGGTACATATCTTATATTTAAGTTACAACTGCAATCACATTAAACCGAATTGTTAGAAAAAGTTATGAATTTGTTTCTAAGATACGTTCATTGCAATCTGCCCTATTCTGGATAGATTTCTAGTTCAAACTTTGAATCTATTTTCACCTAATTTCAGACATATTCAGGTCTAATGGTCAAAATGAAAGTTGAAGCCCTATATCTTACCTTTCCAACCCAACAATAATCACTTAAAAATAATTTCCAGAACTCAAGTTAGACACTATTTATAAGACGAATTTTCCAACACTTCAATTAATTCCTACAATTTCCATTTTCATGCATCAACCTCAAATTCTAATTTGTATTTTCCCATTCATGGCATCATTTAATAACCAATTCATACACAATTTCACAAACATCAAAAAATTGAAATCAACATTTTTCTATATTGAATGTTTGCCAAATATACATACCTCAAAATTTTACTTTCCTTCACTTTTCTCTTCTTCCTAGCTAGCTTTCTCTTTGCCTTTACTTCCTCTTTGATTATGGTTCAAAGATTGTTTACCTTATTGTCCTAACAATAACGTTTACACTAATCAAGCACTAATCACCGTAATCTACCTTTAATCACTATTAACACAATAATAACCCTAAATTACTAACTTTGATGGCAACTAACCCCAAACTCAAAGAAAACAGAAGAAGAAAAGTGAGAAGATGGAAAATCTAAACTCACCTTTAATGATCTTCAAAATGACCAAAGTCTTTTTTCTCTTTTTCTCTTCCTTTCTTCCTTCCTCTTCCTTGGTTTTGCTCACTTAACTTCATTTCTTTGATGATCTTGCCTTAATTCTACTTTTTTTTCCATCTAATCTTAGCTTGATTGAAGAAAACAAAAGAAGAATAAATCGATAAGAGGAACGTCACGGAAAAAGGAAAGAAAATGGGAGAAAATGGGTTTGATTAAGATGAGGAAGAAGAAGAATAAAAGAAAAAAATAAAAGTTGACTTTTATAGTTGGATTAGGTGGGTGGTTAAGATTAATTAGATAATCTTGTCCCTTATTGGTCCATTAATTTAAATCACTCTTACTTTATTTTAATCCAAAGAATATTCCTTTTTTTAAATAAAGAATATTTTATTTTTATGCTTTCTTAAAATATTTGTGCCAAAAACACTGTAATTTCCAATTTCGTTTAGCGAAAAATTATTTTTTTCCAAATTTTAATTCTAAAATTCTAAATTCTAAAGTAATAATATCCAAAATATTTTTCTCATATTTTATTATCATTTTAATTTTTTCTTTCATGTTTGAATTTAGACCCTCATCGATTCGGCGTGTCTAATTTCGGTTAACCGCGATCGTGGCCTAAATTATCGGGCATTACAATTTTCCCCTCCTTAAAAAAAATTTTTCTTCGAAATTTACCTTTTTAGCTTGAGTAGAATAATTGTGGATACTGAGCCTTCATCACCTCTTCATTTTTCCAAGTCGTCTTTTCTGAATTATGATTTTTCCACATAACCTTTACCAATGGTACCTTCTTATTTCATAGCTCTTTCATTTCTCGAGTTAGAATTTCCACTGGCTCCTCTTCATAAGTTAGATCTAGTCGTATCTCTATAGGTTCTACTGATATGATATGAGATGGATCTGATCGATATCTTCTCAACATGAACACATGGAATACGATGTGAATCTTGTCTAACTCTAGTGGTAGAGCTAATTTGTACGCCATGGGACCTATGCATTCAAGTACCTCATAAGGTCCAATGAACTTAGGACTCAACTTTCCCTTCTTTCCAAATTGGAAAATCCTTTTTCAAGGTAAGACTTTTAAGAATAATTTGTCACCAATTGTATACTCAATATCCCTCCTTTTCAAGTCTGCATATGATTTCTGTCTATCAGCAGAGGTTTTCAGCCTATCTCTTATTACTCTCACTTTTTCTTCTGTTTACTGCACTAGATCTGGACCCACTACTTTCTTTTCACTAAGATCAGTCCAACATATAGGCGTTCTACATTTTCTCCCATACAAAGCTTCATATGGTGCCATACCGATACTGGCTTGGTGACTATTATTGTAGGCAAATTCTATCAATGGAAGATGTTTGTCCCAACTGCCTTCAAATTCTATCACACAACTCCTCAATATATCTTCCAATATCTGTATGACTCTCTCTGATTGTCCATCTTTTTGTGGGTGGAAAGTTGTGATGAAATAAAGTCGAGTACCCATGGCTTGATGCAAACTTTTCTAGAATTGTGAAGTGAACCTCGGGTCTCGATTTGAGATGATTGAAAATGGCACACCATGTAAACAGATTATCTCATTCACATAGATCTCTTCCAAATGGTTAAGTGACTAATCCATTTTGATCGGTAAAAGGTGAGCTAATTTAGTGAGCCGGTCCACCACTACCCATACTGCATCATGCCTCTTTTGTGTCAAAGGCAAACCAGAAACAAAATCCATTGTAACTTTTTCCCATTTCCACTCTGGAATTGAAATTGACTGCAATAATCCACTTGGTACTTGATGCTTAGCCTCCACTTGCTGACAAGTTAAACATCTGGTAGTATACTCTGTGATACCTCTTTTCATTCCTGGCCACCAGTAATATGCCTTCAAGTCCTGATACATTTTGTTGCTTCCCGGGTGCAGTGCACAAATAATATTGTGAGCCTCCTTCAAAATCTCTTGTTTCAATTCTAGTATGTCTGGTACACATAACCTGCCCTTTTGCCTTAAACTCCCATATAATTTGATAGTAAATTCTAGTTTTCACCCTTTTTCACCATTTCAAAGATTTTCATTAATTTCATATCCTACGTCTGATTGTCCTTTACTTACTAAATCAATGTGGGTTGAATCTGCAATTCTGCTAGAGCTTTTTTATTCAAAGCATCAGCTACCACATTGGCCTTACCCAGCTGATAATCAATGATACAATTGTAGTCTTTGATTAATTCTAGCCATCGCCTTTGTCTCAAATTGAGTTCCTTTTGTGAAGGAAAATATTTCAAACTTTTATGGTATGTATAGATATAACATTGCTCGCCATACAGATAGTGTCACCATATTTTCAATGCAAACACAATGGCTGCTAGTTCCAGATCATATGTCGGATAATTTCTCTCATGAGGCTCCAGTTATCTGGAAGCATAAACGATCACTTTGCCTTCTTGCATTAGTACACAACCCAAACCATTAAGGGAAGCATCACTGTCCACCACATAATTATTTTTTGCAGTAGGCTGTGTCAATACTAGTCCCTCTGTTAACATTTTCTTCAACTTATCAAAACTAATCTGGCACCAGACTGTCCACTCAAATTTGGTCTCCTTTCTAAGCAATTTTTTCAGTGATGAAGCTCTCATTGAAAATCCTTTACTCTATTTTATTTATTTTTCACTCTCAATTAAGCAATTTTTTAGTTTCTAACCAATTCAACCCCTCTTCTTGGTTTATTGTCTAGGCAACAATTTGAATTTCATCTGATTGGTCATTACTTTATAGTTCTGATGGATTGTTCATCATTTCAAAAGATATTAAACTTCAAGCAAAAACAAGTGCCAAATGATTAATTATTGAGATTAACTGATTGATTTTCAAAATGTGGTTTTACAGTTGAGCATATAAAAGGATATAAGAACTTGATCCCAAATTTTCTATCCAGACCACCATCAAAACAATTAAGTCTCATTACTTCAACTCAAACAATTTTCTTAATCTTAATGATCAGCTCTAGCTTCTCTCCACACCCTCATGCTTCAATAAGAGTAATAAAAAGGAACAACAAAAAAGTTTTATTGTGGATTGCTAGCTGAATGCAATATGAATGTATGATAATACTTTTGTCAAACCAGAAGCTTTCCACCCATACTATCCTTTTATGGATGTTTTAAAAATTTCTCTCAGTGGACAATTTCCTTATCAATCCTTAAATATGTTGTGGCATATGTGTGTCATGTATTACATGACTTTTGAATTCTACCAGTATGATGATATAATTTTATTGCAACCAAGACATTGCTAGAGAACACAAAAAAATTTCTAGGATGGTTCAAACCCCTAGCTGTCTGGCAACACACTTTCTTCTAACTTCTCTAAGAAAATTGGGACGCCAAAGTCTAGGCAAACAAGATCTACTCCATTCTCATTTAGCATGGGGATGAGCATTATTCAACTTTTGAAGTTTATGGAACTTTTTCTACTCTCTCTAGGAAAATTGTGACTCTCGTTCTTTGGAAGTTAGAGAATTCCAAAGATCTATAATAGTAAGGAATCATTATATTCCTTGTGGAATATGGCCCAAATATTAAGTATGCTCATTGGGAAGCTATTCCATCCAATTACATGGACAATCTGAGAGGAGAAAAAAAGATACATGAAGCAATTGTCTCTAGAGAACAAATATCACCACCTCATGATTATGATGTAGGGTCATCCACATCACTCAATTATGATTTAAATGACTATAAAGAAATGAACTTTTTTCCTAGTCATGAGTCAATCCATAATAAAGATTAAAGTAATATATTTGTACTATTTACTTTTTAATTTTTGGTATGTCCCTTTGTAATAATTAAAGTTTCCTTTGTAAAAGTAAAGATCTTTAGCATCTTTGCTTTAATAATTTTAGTTTATTTATTTCTCAAGAGCATTCTATATAAGAAGGCTCTTTATTTGTAAAGAGGCAGAATGTTTGGGAAATAAAAATTTTAGGGCACTATTACTTATATGACTTTCTAATACTTCTTTCTTAATCCAAAGTTATTTTGTCATACCTTCTAATTTAGGTCCCAAGTTGCGCAGGTTGTTAAATTGACTCGTAGGTTCGACTAGAGACTAAATTTGGATTTTGACTAAAAAATGATTAAAATAATTGCAAATAGTTATGAAAACAAATTAATAAGGTGTTTAAAGTATTTAAAGATGTTACCTTACTGTAAAGGACCTAAATGCAAAATTTAGAAAGTTTTGGAGTTAATTTATAATTTACCAAAAATTTGGGGGATCAAGTGAGATATTTATTATTTAAATGCATGAATTAGACATTAAATATATGTGATGATTGGCCAAACCAAGTGTCATACATTAATAAGCTAATTAAGCATAAATATCTAGATATTTAAGCTTAGGTGGACTTATCATTAAATATTTTTGTCATTTATTACTTAATTATCCTTCTTCCTTCCTTATCTCTTTCTATCCAGAATTTTCCATAACCCTAAACCAACCCACATTTTCCCTAATCCACCCTAGCCAAACCTTGTTCTAAAGAGAGAGAGTGAGGAAAAGAGCAAGAAAGACATGGAAAAGTAAGTTTTCATGCATAGAAAAGCTCGAGGAAGCTTAGAGGAGGAAAAAGAGAGAGAGATAAGCAAGAAAATAGGAGAGAGAAATCTCTAAAATTTCATCCATAGAAGGAAAAAGCTTGAGATAAAGTGTTCATCTTTGCTTTAAGTTTCTCTAAAGAAATATGATGTTTTAAGATCATTTGGAGTTTGGTCTTAAAGAGAGAGATTTTAGGGGTTAGAGATATATAATGAAAGAAAGGTATTTGATGAGTTTTTGTATGTTTTAGGCACTGAATATGTAACACCCCCTCACCCCAGCAGCTCGTGCCCAAATGAGAGTGTGCTACACTAACTTCATCGGTTAAAATATCATTATATAAGTTATATATAAAGCAAAATCACTTGTACATTTTTTTTATTTCCAATATTTACTATTTATTTACTTTGCATTTATAAAAGAAATATAACATAAAAGTGAAACTACCTTTTTATATAGTAACATGTTCATTACAAAACATATTGTTTATTTTACAAATACTACAAAATAAAATTTATAAGATAATATACAAAAGTGGTGTAACCCACGATGTGTGCAATAGGCTGCTTTACTGGATTAAGTCACCGCTGGCTTTGTCTACTATCTTCTATTTATTCTTTACTAAATCTGCGTGAGAAAACTCTCATGCTAAGCTATTGGCTTAATGGTGCATATAGATAAGGCAATAAACTATTTTATGCAATCATGCATTATCATATATCAACTTATGCTATTTCATATTCTCATGGAAATATATATATTATGGTATTCTAGCATGTATAGACATCAAATTATATTATTTTATCTCATACTTATTTATTTTATTACCATCTTATTATATAACACTAAATCTTCTTTTTATCCATGCCACAATTCATAATTCCATTTTTACTATCCATGTCACAATTCATAATTCCAGTTTTATTTTCAATAATTCTTTTATGTTTCATAACTTCTTTATTTATGTTTTTATTTACGCCCAGGACACCTATGAACCATTGAATAGGATAACGGAGTTTCCATCCAGGCACTTAGGAGTGCCACTCGGGCAATATGATGTGCGCATATAAGTGCCAAACCCGGCGTAGATAACGGTGCCAAACTCGGCATAGATAACGGTGCCAAACTCGGCGTAGATAATAATGTCATACCCGACATAAATAATAGTGTCAAACTTGGCATAGATAACATTGCCAAACCCGGCGTAGATAATCATACTATTAATGGAATTAATCATTTTCATCATACTCCCCTCCTATTTGGCATGCCAAACTATCCTAAGTTGGTTCTAGTTAGGTGTTCTAAGGCTTATACAATTTCATTAAAATTCATAACAATTAATTTCATACTTTTCATGCATGTAATATCTCAAAATAATCACATAATCACTCAATTAAAATAATATTTACATAATATAACAAAGTTCTCATCATTTTACTCATTTTATTCCTCAACTCACATGCTGCCCTGTCACTGGCAGATTCTGTTCTCTGTCTTGGATCTTAATTTTGATCTTGTTTCATTCTAAATGTAGTTACATGATCTTTATAACAATTTTATATATGGAGCTTATCTTTAACATGCAATTTTAATCACTTAATTCGGAGTTATGTATCAAAAGATATGATAAAATGAACATTGACTGGTCACTAGCAATTCTGCCCAGAATTTTCTGGACAGATTCTAAGTCTGAACTTTATGAATTTTTTGTGGCCAATTACAAACATATTCAGATGTTATGGTCTAAATAAAAATTATAGCCCTATGTCTTAGCTTTCAAACCAAACAAATAAACAAATTCAAGCTCCATAACTCAAGTTATAACAGTTTAAGTACTTAATTCGCATTACTAACAATT
Organism: Triadica sebifera; assembly: GCA_023653625.1. NCBI lineage: Eukaryota > Viridiplantae > Streptophyta > Magnoliopsida > Malpighiales > Euphorbiaceae > Triadica > Triadica sebifera. Next base: position 34,199,778 of record CM042896.1, read on the forward strand.
CTGCACAGAATACATACATGAACTATCTTCAATTTTTATCAAAATAAATCCTAAGTCTAGCAAACATGCATCCGTAAGAATTTTCATCACAAATAATATTAATTCAGAATCATAAACATGCCAAATAATTAATTTATGTAATTAAAAAAAATTAAAATAGGCTATTGCCTTAGGTTATGCACAAACCTTTTTTTTTCTCTTTTCTTTCTCTTTACTTCTCTTTCTCCTTTTCTTTGCTCCCTTGATCTAGTTCCTTGTTAACTTGAGTTCTTAAAATATAAAATCAGATTATTAAAACTTCTAAACCCTAATTTTTCTCTTTTTTCTTACTCTCCTAAGCTTCCTTAGGCATGAAAATGGAATTTTACCTTACTTTTCTCTCTTTTCTCACTTTCTTTCACTAAAACTAAGCTTTGGCTATGGAGGAATAAGGGAAAACGTGGGCTGGTTTGAGAGGCAGAATTTTCCTCAATGAAAAATGGATAAGGAAGAAGAAGAAATAATCAAGAAGAAGATGACAAAAGTTATTAAGATAGGGGCACACCTAAGCTCAATCTAGAAACCTTTATTAAGGTTAAATGCATGTATCTTAATTAGCTTATTAAACTTTGCCATTTGGTGGGTTATGCTTCAAGAAATGTGGGCTGGTTTGAAGGGAAGGAAAAAGTCTTCTAGATGTTTAAGTAATAAGGAAGAAGAAAGGCAATTAAGAGAAATGACAAACTTAATCAATTATGGGACACCTAAGCTTATATACATTGAATATCTCATTCATGCATGTCAATTGCCTTCTTAAAATTTGCCACTTGGTGTGGTCAGCCTCCATATTTATTTTATGTCCCAATTCATGCATTTAATTGATGATTATCCCAAATAATCTCCAAATTTTTTATAAATTGCAAATTGACCCCTAAACTTTTCAAAATTTGCAATTTAGTCCTTTACCAAAATTTAACATCTTAAAATATTTTGAACACTTTATTAGATATTTTCCATACTTAATTGCCATTATTTTCATTATTTTTTTGATAAAACTCCAATTTTAGACTTCGGTCAAACTGACGAGTCGATTAAACCACTCGCGTGTCTTAGGTCTAAATTAGCGGATATGACAGAATAAGAGAGAAAAGATAAGGGAAAGGAGAAGAAGGTATAAAAGACTAAAGAAAAAAAAAAGGTAAGTTCATAATTTAAGGCAATAACCTATAATTTATTCTAGAGTTGCATGATTTGAGTAATATTCATGTAAATGATTGTTAATTAGAAGTATTTTATGATAGAATCTTAGGGATGCATGTTTGCTGGACTTATGATTAATTTTGGGAAAAATTGAATGTAGTTCATGTGTATATTCTCAATTCTGACACAAGGTACTTGTGGAGCAGTGAGTACATAAACTGTTATAACTTAAGTTATGGATTTCAAATTTGTGTGTTCTTTGTTGGGTTCGACAGCTAAGACATAGGACTTTAACTTTTTTGCATGTCATAAAATCTAAATATGTCTGAATGATTTCATAAAAATGCATAAAATTCTGATCTAGAATCTGCCTAAAAACTTCTGCGCAAAATTGTTAGTAACCAGTTAGTGTTCATTTGTGTAACATTCAGTGATTTAGGCCCCAATTGCGCGTGACCGTAGTGGGGTCCACTGGTTCAATCGGAGTCTAAATTTAAACCCATAAAAAAATGACTAATAATAAGAGAAAATAATTAAGGGTATTATTATTTGGGAATTAAAAAGATTTGGGGTAGAATTAGAAAAAAATAAAATTTCCTATGGACAAAATTGGTATTATGGAGATTGTTTGGGGAAAAATTATAAATATGGAGTAAGATGTGGCAAATATGGAATTTTTCAAAGTTTAAATGTTAATTAAGATTAATTTTAATTAGTGGGGCTCACTTCTTAATTTAGGTATAAAAGTAAAAAAGCAAGACAAATTCCACATTCTTCTATGACTTTCTCTTCTTCATCTTTTCTTCCATTTTGGCCATCCACTTCTCCATCCCAAAAGCCACCATTTTGCTGTAACTTAAGCTTAAAAAAGTGAGCAAATAAATTAGTCTTTGAGAGAGAAAAAATCAGAATTTAAGAGTTCTTACTACAAAGGTACCAAAGGAGCAAGAAGGAAGGAGGAAAGAAGAAGAGAAAGGGAGAAGAATTTGGGGCAGATTCGACCAGCCCTATAACTACATTAAGGTGAGTTTATTCTTCTTAAATTCAACCTTTTTCCTTCCATTTGAGATCTATATTGATGATAGATGTGATTAAGTTTGGTAGATTGAGTTTATGTTGCAAGATTGGAAGTAGAAATTTAAGTTTGTGATTAGTTGATGGAAGTGTAATTAAACTTTGAATTAATGATATTTGATGTTAGGTAATTATTTTATGACTTAAAAACTGAAGAAAATATAATGTTGAAGGATGAAGGAGGGGCTGCCATAGTTAAATAAATTTTGGAAAAATTGAAATTAACATAGAAACACCACAATTGGTGATAGATTAAGGGTGAATTGAGTGTTGAATTGAAAAAAAATAAATTGGGAACTAGGATATGATTTTTGGGCAGCCATGACATATGAAGAAGGAAGTTTAACCTTAGTACATTTTAGCTCAATTAAGGTGTAAAACATATTAGGAGCATTATAATATTATGTAGACATGAAAAGCATTGAAATTGAATGTTGGAATTGAGTTATGGTATAGTTGTGTAGGAAAAATAAGTGAACAAGTGAGAGGCCCTCAAGAGGGTTACAAAGGCAAAGAGAAAGCTAGCTAATAAGGGAAGAAAAAGAAGGATTAAGGGAAGAACCAAGACTGATTAGTTATGTGCTTCATTGATAAAAATTTTGCATGTTGTTAATATGTATGGAATTATATGTTAAGATTTGTTATGTTTGTGTTTTTGAGATTTATGTGTTTTGTTGTGACTTTTAATATTATATATGGAAATGGGATCAAATGGTGTGAAATAATTGAGACATATGAATGTATTTGTAATTCTGGAAATTTTAGTATTAAAATGAATGCAAATGATGAATGTGGTTGAAATATGGATTGATGCCAATTGATGGCTCGGGTACAGAATTCCAAGAACAACTCTGTCTATTTTGATGATAACTTGAGTTATGGAACTCCGTTTTGTATGTTCTTTGTTGCAAATGAAAGCTAAGACACATGGATGTAATTCTTATTTAGACTATAATATCTAATTATATCTAGATATGCTCAGTTAAATGCACGAAATTTAAACCTAGAATCTGTCCAGAAAATTCTGGGCAGAAAATTCTGTGATGATGCAGTAGTGAATTAATCATAACTTTTGATAGAAAAATGGGATTTACGTGATTCCTAATGCATATGAAAGCTAAGACAATAAGATAAAAATTGTTAAAAGGCTAGAACTTCATATTCACATTATATATGGGCTAAATAGGAAGCCCAAAAATAAGTCCAAAATCTGCCATAGGTAAAAACATACAATATTGGGCTTTTTGCATGTGTTGTTATATTTATATGTAATAATCAATGCAAATATTTACTTTGATGGTAATTATAAATGTTTAACAAATTATTTATGTATGAGATTTTATTGCAATAATAATGGAAATAAAGAACAAAAATGAATAAGCATAATTTTTATAGTTAAATAATGTTGACATTTTTGAAATATAGTGAATTAATATAAAAATAGTTAAGTCCAAAAACACCTAGTCTAGAACTAGAATAGAGAATAGTTTGATATGCCAATCAGGGGATTTAAGGCACTCGGTGCCAAATATGAAAGACGGTACTGATAATTTATAAATGCGTTCAGCGCAAAATTATTAAGTCGGTAATGACAATATAACAAAAGCCGGTAATGATATTATTATAAAAGTGCTCGGCGCTATATTATGAAAGACGGGAATGACAACTCCGTTATTCCTATTAGTTAGTTCGGTTATAGGTGTTATGGGCACAAATAAATAATAATAATAATAATAATAATAATAATAATAATAATAATAATAATAATAATAATAATAATAATAATAATAATAATAATAATAATAATAATATCGAAGTATGTGATTTTGTTTATAAATGTTATATGAATTAAAGTTATTAGATATTGAGTGTTTGCAGAAATTTATTGATTTTATATAATTCTTTATTTTATGTCTTATTTATTAAATGGATAATTAATATGTGAGAAAATATATATGTATGTAAAATTTTTATCATTGAAGCACCACTAAGCTACTTGCTTAGTGCGGGTGATTTCCTCTCGCACTGTGTAGCCATAGAAAATAGACTGTTAGAAGAAGAAGGATACCCGGAGGAAAGCAGCAAAAAGTTTTAGGTTTTATTTTTGGTATATTTTGTTAAAAGCTTTGTAAATTAAAATATCATTTTTATTTCATATCATGTGTATTAAATATATGAGTCATCATGTAAAAGAACATGATTTGAATGTAAATTAATGTACTTTATAAATAAATAAAATTTTTAATATTTGGGTTTGTATGAAATTTTATTTTAGTTTATGCAATATTTTCAAAAAAAAAATATTTACTTCACTTCATTAATTTTATAAAACAGTAAGACGGGTAATGCTTACTTACCTTGCTAAACTATAGTGGGGTAAGGGGGTGTTACAATTTTTGGTATCAGAGCTATAGGTTTAGATGGTTCTTACTTAGTGGGTATGGGAAGATAAATGCATGTTTTTAGCATTTGCATTGTTTTTAAGCTGCTATATTCTAATAAGGAACCCTTCTTCTGACAATATAGGTTTTAATGGATTTGGAATCAAGACAAAGTCGTGAAGAACAGGAGGGTGATAGTATAGCTGACTCGGCTGCTCATAGACAGTCAGCATCAATTAGAGCCTCAGAGCCTAGCGTTATAGCTCCACAACATGCTGAAGAACATGTTAACCCGGGTCAGGTACCCCTTATGCAACAAATGACTACTTTGTTACAGCAGATAGCACATGTTGTGCCTCCACCAGCTTCACCACCTCCCCCACCTCCCCCACCTCAACCGAAATCCCAGATTGATAAATTAAGAAAATACGGGGCTACGGATTTTATGGGTAAGAAAGAGAATGACCCAGCAGCAGCAGAATTTTGGTTGGAAAAGACAGAAAGGGTTTTTGAAGAGCTGCAATGTCCGGAGGAGTACAAGGTTAGATATGCAGTATCTCTCCTTCAGGAGCATGCCTATGACTGGTGGAAATTGTTATTAGCAAAACTTCAGATTCTGACCCCTCAGACATGGGATTTCTTTATGATAGAGTTTAAAAAGAAATATGTGCCAAGAATCTATGTTGATGAGAAAAAGCGAGAATTCCTGAATTTGAGGCAGAGGGGTATGACAGTAGCTGAGTATGAGATGGAGTTCACCAGGTTGAGCAAGTATGCTACTGGGATTATTGGAGATGAAGCTGATAAATGTCGTAGATTTGAAGACGGTCTCAATGAGGAGATTGGGTATTTAGTGGCTTCCCACCAGCATACAAATTTTGCTACGCTAGTGTCCTCTGCTATTAGTGTTGAAAGAAGGAAAAAGTTGAAGATAGAAGAGCATTATAAGAAGTCAACAGCTAGTGTGGCCCAGACATCGGGTAGGAAAGGACGAATAGTACCCAAACCATTTCAGTCAAGGGTGGCTAGACAGACATTTTCTGATAGGCGGGGTCAGCAATTTAGACCTGCAGCATCATTTGCTAGTTCACCAGCATCATTTCCCAAGAGATCAGCTCCGACTGTGTGTCAGCATTGTGGTAAAGCTTATACAAGAGAGTGTTGGTGGTTGACTGGGGCATGTATGAGATGTGGAGCTACTGACCATATGGAGAAAGATTGTCCCAGACTCGGTACAGGTAGTATGGCACCAACACAGACTATGACACCTGTACAGAGCCGTGGTAGAGGTCGAAGCCAGTTTAGAGGTGGTCGTATCAGACAGAGTCAGGGGGTATCAGAGACAGTTGACAGACCCGGAGGTAGTAGGACCCCAGCTCGGGCATATGTGATGAGAGCTCGTTAAGACCAGGATGCACCAGACGTCATAGTTGGTAAATTATCTTTATTTGATTTTGATTTACATGCTTTGATAGATCCTGGTTCCACACATTCATACATAAGTACAACTGCACTTAGACAAGGGAACATGATACCTGAGACCTTAGAATATGAGATAGTTGTGACCAATCCGCTAGGACATAGTGTGGAAGTCAATAAGATTTATAGAAACAGTTTAATAATTATTCAGGGTAGAGAATTTCCAGCAGACTTAATAGAACTACCTTTTCATGAATTCGATGCTATTCTGGGTATGGATTGGTTGACAAAGCATGGAGCTATAGTCAACTGCCGATCTAGAAAAGTTGTACCTAAAATTCTCGGGCAAGATGACACCATCATTCAAGGTGTAGATCAAACATGTTTGACCAGTGTTATTTCAGTATTAAAAGCTCAAAAATATATTAGGAAGGGATGTGAGGCATATTTGGCCCATGTGATAGATACTAGGAAGGGGAGCCCAGAACTCAAGGACATCCCTACAGTGTGTGAGTTCTCAGATGTATTTCTTGAAGATTTACCAGGGTTACCACCAGATAGGGAGATAGAATTTGCTATTGATGTGATTCCTTGTATAGCCCCAATATCAATTACTCCTTATAGAATGACACCTACAGAATTGAGAGAGTTAAAGGTTCAATTGCAGGAATTGCTCGACAAAGGGTTCATAAGGCCCAGTGTGTCACCATGGGCCGCTCCGGTGTTGTTTGTGAAATAGAAGGATGGCACCCTTCGGTTATGTATTGATTATTGACAATTGAACAAGGTGACAATTAAAAATAAATACCCACTACCTAGAATTGATGATTTTTTTGATCAATTGAAGGGAGCAGGAGTATTCTCTAAGATTGATATCAGATCCGGGTACCACCAACTGAAAATCAAAGAATCAGATGTATCTAAAACATCCTTCAAAACTCGATATGGCAACTATGAGTTTCTAGTTATGCCATTTGGCTTAACGAATGCACCAGCTGCCTTTATGAATATGATGAACAGAATTTTTAGGCCTTATCTTGATTAGTTTGTGGTAGTTTTTATAGATGATATTTTGGTGTATTCGAGGGACAAGGGAGAACATGACAGACATCTCAGAATAGTACTGTAGACTTTGAGGAAAAATCAATTGTATGCAAAGCTGTCAAAATGTGAGTTCTGGTTGGAAGAAGTGGGATTCTTAGGGCATATTATTTCAGTAGAAGGAATCCGGGTTGATCCTAACAAAATAGAAGCCATTCTAAGTTGGAAGCCACCTCACAATGTAACAGAAGTCTGAAGTTTCCTTGGATTAGCTGGCTACTATAGAAGGTTTGTGAAGGGATTTTCAAGCATAACTGCATCAATTACTAAGTTGCTTAGAAAAGAAACTAAGTTTGAGTGGACAGATCAGTGCCAAACAAGCTTTGAGAAACTAAAAGCCATGTTAACCGAAGCACCTGTTTTGATCCAACCTACACTAGGGAAAGATTTTGTGATATACAGTGATGCCTCTCATAATGGGCTAGGTTGTGTATTAATGCAAGAGCGTAAAGTAGTTGCTTATGCATCTAGGCAATTGAAGCCTCATGAGCTAAATTACCCTACTCATGATTTGGAGTTGGCAGCAATAGTGTTTGCTTTGAAAATTTGGCGACATTATTTGTATGGCGAGCGGTGCTACATATATACAGATCATAAGAGCCTCAAATATTTGCCCACACAAAAGGAATTGAACTTAAGGCAAAGACGCTGGTTGGAATTAATCAAGGATTATAATTGTATTATTGACTATCAGCCAGGCAAAGCAAATGTAGTAGCGGATGCCTAAGTAGAAAAACACTGGCATGTATAGTTTAAATTTTCCTCAATTATAATATAATATATAGAAAGTAATAGTAAAATTGAAAAAAATTAGACTCACAATTTATTTTGGCAGAGTTACGGGTCCAACATACTTTAAGGCAACAAGTGAGAAAAGCTCAGAAGCAAGATCAAAAATTGATGATAATTGTTGAGGCATTGAAAAATGGGGAGAGACCTGAATTTAAGGTTGAAGATGATGGAAGCATAAGTTACAGAGGAAGATTGTGCGTGCCAAATGATAGCGGATTAAAGCAAATAATTCTAAAAGAGGCACATAATACAACTTATTCCATGCATCCAGGGAGCAATAAAATGTATCAGAACCTGAAGACTCATTATTGGTGGCCAAAAATGAAGAAGGATATAGTGGAATATACTACAAGATGCTTGACATGCCAACAAGTGAAAGCAGAACACCAGGTACCATCTGGATTGTTGCAGCCTATTGCAATGGAAGTGGGAAAGAATTACAATGGATTTTGTATCTGGGTTGCCTTTGACACAAAAGAAGCATGATGCAGTATGGGTAATTGTTGACAGGCTTACCAAGTCGACTCACTTTCTGCCAGTTCGGATGGATTATTCATTGAGCCGGTTAGCAGAATTATATGTCAATGAGATAATTCGACTACATGGGGTGCCAGTATCTATTATTTCTGATCGAGACCCATGGTTCACATCAAAATTTTGGAAAAGTCTATAGCAAGCATTGGGGACCCGACTTGCTTTTAGTACAGCATTTCATCCACAAACAGATGGGCAATTTGAACGAATGATTCAATTGTTGGAAGATATGCTGAGAATCTGCGTAATTGATTTTGAGGGTAGCTGGGATAGACATTTACCATTGATGAAATTTGCATACAACAACGGCTATCAAACTAGTCTCGGTATGACACCATACGAAGCTTTGTATGGAAGGAGATGTAGGACACCATTATGCTGGATAGAACTTGGTGAAAAGAAATTTATGGGGACAGAATTAGTGCAACAGACAGAGGAGAAGGTGAAATTAATCCAAGATCGATTAAAAGCTGCAACTGATCGACAAAAATCCTATGCCAATTTGAAGAGGAAGGACATTGAGTATGCTGTCGGAGAAAAGGTATTTTTGAAAGTCTCACCTTGGAAAAAAGTACTGCATTTTGGTAAAAAAGAGAAACTGAGTCCTAGATTTATTGGACCATACGAAATACTTGAACATGTGGGTCCAGTGGCTTACAGGTTGGCCTTACCACCAGAATTGGATAAGATCCACAATATGTTTCATGTCTCAATGTTAAGAATATATAGATCGGATCCGACACATGTAATACCTGTGGAATCAATAGAGGTACAACCAGACTTGACATATGGTGAAGAGCTAGTGAAAATCATAGCTCGAGAAGTCAAAGAACTACGGAACAAGAAGGTACCACTGGTAAAGGTCCTATGGCACAATCTTTTTAATTCCCAATAATAATACCCTTAATTCCCAAATAATTTATTATTCAGATTCCTAATGAATATGAAAGCTAAGAAAATAAGCTAAAAATGGTTAGAAGGCTAGAACTTCAAATTCAAATTATATATGGGCTAAATATGAAGCCTAAAAATAAGTCTGAAATCTGCCATATTATTTATGTATGAGAGTTTATTGCAATAATAATGGAAATAAAGAACAAAAATGAATAAGCATAATTTTTATAGTTAAATAATGTTGACATTTTTGAAATATAGTGAATTAATATAAAAATAGTTAAGCCCAAAAACACCTAGTCTAGAACTAGAATAGGGAATAGTTTGGCATGCCAATCAGGGGATTTAAGGCACTCGGTGCCAAATATGAAAGCCGATAATGACACTATTATAAAAGCGTTCGGCGCTATATTATGAAAGCCGGGAATGACAACCCCGTTATTCCTATTAGTTAGTTCGGTTATAGGTGTTATGGGCACAAATAAATAAATAATAATAATAATAATATCGAAGTATGTGATTTTTTTTTATAAATGTTATATGAATTAAAGTTATTAGATATTGAGTGTTTGCAGAAATTTATTGATTTTATATAATTCTTTATTTTATGTCTTATTTATTAAATGGATAATTAATAGTGAGAAAATATATATGTATATAAAATTTTTATCATTGAAGCACCACTAAGCTACTAGCTTAGCGCGGGTGATTTCCTCTCGCGCAGGTTTAGAAGTGTAGCCATAGAAAATAGACTGTTAGAAGAAGAAGGATACCCGGAGGAAAGCAGCAAAAAGCTTTAGGTTTTATTTTTGGTATATTTTGTTAAAAGCTTTGTAAATTAAAATATCGTTTGTTTTTCATATCATGTGTATTAAATATGTGAGTCATCATATAAAAGAACATGATTTGAAAGTAAATTAATGCACTTTATAAATAAATAAAATTTTTAATATTTGGGCTTGTATGAAATTTTATTTTAGTTTATACAATATTTTCAAAAAAAAAAATATTTACTTCACTTCATTAATTTTATAAAACAGTAAGACGGGTAATGCTCACTTACCTTGCTAAACTATAGTGGGGTAAGAGGGTATTACAATTTGATCATATCTTTTTGTACAAAACTCAAAATTTAGTGATTAGAGTTGCATATTAAAACTAAGATTGAGGGCTAAAATTAAGAAGACTTGTAATTTAATTATGATTCTAATAGGTTCAAAATTAAGATCCAATATAGATCATTGAATATGCCAGTAACAGGACAAAATATGAATTGAGGAATTTGATATGAAAAATAATATGGAACTTGTTATATTATGCAAATTATATTTTTATTAAGTAATTATGTGATTAATTGAGTCATTAAATGCATGGAAAGTGTGAAGTTAATAATTATGAATTTAGTGACATTAAGTAAGCCCTAATACACCTAACTTCGAACTTGACTTAGGATAGTTTGGCATGCCAAGTAGCGGGGAGTATGATTAATGCCAATAATGGCACGATTAATGAAGCTGATAATGGAAATATTATTAAAGACAGTAATGACACTATTATTAAAGTCAGTGATGATATATATATATATATATACACACACACACACACACATAAATATTGGTAATGACACTTGTATGTGCAAATCATAATACCCAGGTGGTACTCCTAAGTGCCTGGATGGTAACTCCGTTATCCTAGTCAGTGGTTCATAGGTGTTGTGGGCATAATGAAATTATTAAAAGTAAAAGAAATCATGATTTGTGATATGGTTAATTATGATAGATTATAAAATGATAATTTGATATTTATGCATACTAGAATGTAATAAGATAAGAATTGTATATAAAAAAAGACAATATGGTACATAATATACATGACAATGCATGTTGCAGGAAATAGTTTATTGCTTTATTTATATGCACCACTAAGCCTATAGCTTAGGATGGTAGTTTGCTTCCGTGCAGATTTAAAGACGTGGCTGAAGTTGTAGATAAAAACAACGGTGATCCTAGTCTAGTAAAACAGCTAATTTCTACAAATTGTGGGTCACAAATGTTTGTATCTTATATTTTATGTTTTATATTTTGTATTTGGATTTATATGAAATCTTTTATGGTTTTGAAATTAACTTGATGTTTTATAAACATTATCCTATGTAAATAAAATGTAACTTATTTTTCTTTATATTATTTGAGGAAAACTAAATATATGAATATGGACTGTATTTCAATAAATAAGTTAAAGATGAAAGAAATCGGTGTAGTACTCCCTTATCCGGGCACATATTGCTGAGGTGAGAGGATGTTATAGTTTTTGGTATCAGAGTCCAATTTGGGCGGTTTTGGGATATATATAAAAAAAGTTTTCAAAAATAATTATGACATGTGTGTACCCACAATTGAGTATAAAAGTTATTGCTTACTAATTTGGGCCATTAATTTTATGATATAGGTAGAGTATGGCTTTAGGATCATGATAGATTATGCTCGAAGGAGGCAAAAGTAATGAGCCTACAGAAGTAGAGGCTTCATCGCGACCTAGTCGTTGTCGAGCTACTACATCTAGATCTAGTGCTAGCTCATCACGGAGGCAGTCTGTTGCTGGCACAGGACAAATAGTGCTTATGAGGAACATGATAGATTTGTTACAAAGAGCATCACAGCCAGCCCCATCTATGTTACAATTTGAGGGACTAAGGAAGTTAGGAGCACCCAATTTTTATGGTAAACAAGAGGATGACCCCTCCGTGGTAGAGTTTTGGTTAGAACGGGGCAGAGAGAGACTTTGTTCAGCTGTATTGCATGGATGAGTAGAGATATGAATATGTAGTATCTTTATTGCAAGATCATACATATGATTGGTGGTGGTCTAAGTCACAGAGTTCAGATGCACTTGACCCCATGACTTAGGAATTTTTTCTACATAAGTTCAAAGAGCAATACATTCCCCCTATCTATACAGATGACAAGAAAATAGAATTTCTGACTTTTAAATAGGGGGATATGCCTATGTCAAAATATGATAGAGAATTCACACATCTTTGCATATATGCCAGCGACATTGTATCCATAGAAGTTGATAAATGCCGACGATTTGAAGATGGATTGAGAGACCCAATCAAGCTACAGGTTTCAACCCTAAGCTTGATGAGTTTTCCTAGTTTGCTAGCATCTGCCAAAATAGTTGAGAGAGTTCTAGTAACACAACAGCCAGCACAAGATAGAGGATTTAAGAGACCCATGTCACAATCGAGTGGTGGAACATCAAGTGGAAAGAGAGCTAGATCTTACAATGGCAGATTTTAGGTGGGGGTTTTAGTAGGCCTTCTTCTTTCAAGTAGAGATAGCCCACAAGATATATTTCTTTGGCAACCAGTGCACCAACACAAACACCACATAGATCTCTACCTTTACCAGAATGTCAACACTGTGGTCATCCTCATCCAGGAAAGTGTTGGTGGATGGCAGGAGCATGCTTGAGGTGTGGTTCCAAAGATCATATGAAAATAGATTGTCCTCTATTACAGCATGGTTGAGGTTCAAAGAGCATTGAGTTGATACAGATGCAGGCTTCTAGGCAAGGCAGAGGCCGAGGATGAGGACAAGGAAAATAAGGCCGATCAGGGGTCAATTAGTTTAGATCGGAGACAGTTGAGAGGCCAAAAGACAGTAGAGCTGCCCCAGCTAGGGCATATGCCATGCGAGGCTGAAAGGAGCAGGAAACATCTGATGTCATAATTGGTAAATCCTTCTCTTTGGCTTTAATATACATGCATTGATAGATTCGGGGTCAACACATTCATACATATGCACACCACCACCGGGTCAAGAGGGTTTAGAACCACAGACTCTAGAGTTTGAGATTCTAGTGACTAAACCATTAGGGCATAGTGTGAGGGTTAGTAAAGTGTTTAGGGGTTGCCCAGTTGAAATTCAAGGTAGTTCCAGCAGATTTGATAGAGTTACCATTCCACCAGTTTGATGTGATCTTGAGAATGGATTGGTTGGCTCGTTATGGAGTGGCAGTGGATTGTGGGAGGAGACAGGTGATCATTAGAATTCTGGAGCAAGATGAGAGAGTGGTGAAGGGTGAAAATAGAAGATATCCATATAATGTGATATCAGTGTTGAAAGCTCAGAACCTCATCAGTAAAGGATATGAAGCATACTTAGCATATGTGGTTGATATGAAAAAAAAGGATATGAAGCATACTTAGCATACTTAGCATATGTGGTTGATATGCCATTACACCATATAGGATGGCACTAGTGGAATTGAGAGAGTTGAGGATACAGTTGCAAGATTTGTTAGATAAAGGGTTTCTACGACCCAGTTTATCACTGTGGGGTTTTCTAGTATTATTTGTGAAGAAGAAAGATCACACCTTATGTCTCTACATTAAATACAGGCAGCTTAATAAGGTGACTATTGAGAATAAGTACCTGTTACCCAGAATCAATGATTTATTTGATCAGTTGAAAGGTGCAACCATATTTTTAAAGATAAATCTTTGATTAGGGTATCATCAGCTGAAGATCAAGCAGTCAGATGAATGTAAGATGACATTCAAAACTCGTTATGGTCATTATGTGTTCCTGGTTATGCCTTTTGGATTAATGAATGCACCGGTAGCTTTTATGAACCTGATGAACTGAGTGTTTAAGCCATATCTAGATCAATTTGTAGTGGTGTTTATTGATGATATCCTTGTGTACTCTAGAGACTGAGAAGAACATGATCAACATCTTATAATAGTGCTATAAACATTAAGAGAGAAGCAGTTGTATGCAAAACTATCTAAGCGCGAGTTTTGGCTTGAAGCAATCAATTTTCTAGGTCACGTAGTTTCTGTATAAGGTATTCGGGTTGACTCTAATAAAATAGAGACTATTCTTAATTTGTAACCACCTCGTAATATGACAGAAGTGAGAAGTTTCCTTAGATTAGCCGAATATTATAAGAGGTTTGTCATATCCGCTAATTTAGGCCCCCGAATAGCGCATATCACTAAACTGACGTGTTGAACAGACCGGAGTCTAAATTTGGATTTTGACTAAAATTAATCAAGATAATGATTAATAATTATAATATATACCTAATAAAGTGTTTAGAAAGCTTAAAGAAGTTGATTTACGGTAAAAGACTAAATTGTTAAATTTGATAAATTTTGAGGTCAATTTACAATTTACCAAAATTTTGAGAATTTAATGAGATATTTCCTATTTAAAAAATATTAAATTGGACATCTAATATGGGTTGGCCGACCATATCATGATGGAAGAAGATTAAAATGTTAATTAAGCTAAGTATCAAAGTATATGGTCAAAGTTAGTGGGTCCCACATGAGGACTTTTGTTTATCTTCTTCTTTCTTCCTTTTCTTCTTCTCCTTATTTCTTTTCTTCTTTCTTTTTTACTCAAGAACAGCCTCTACGCCAACCCATCCTTTCCACCATAGCTAGAGCTTAATCTAGAGATAGAAAGAAAGAGAAGAGAGAGAAAAGAATAAGTCAAAGCTATTTTCATGCGCAACAAGACTTGGAGAAGTTAAGCAAGGGAATAAGGGAGGCAAAAGAGCAAGGGAATAAGGGAGGAAAAAGAGCAAGAGAAGAGGATAGAAAAAACCTTCAAGTGTTAATCAAGAAGAGGAAAAAGTATAAGTAAGAAGATCTCATTCTACTCTTCAACTTTCTGTGACATCCTATTAACCATCATTCTATACATACATTACGTGGGTTAATATGATTATAGACGATATATGCCAAAAAAATTTATTTAATTTAATTATCATTCTATTATTAGCACTTAATTAATTCTTTTTATTTTTCAAAAATTTCGGCAGCATAACGGCTATAAATTAACTACCCCACAATTCATTTTTGGGCACAACAATATACATATCATACAAAATAGTTTTCATTCAACCATAAGTCAATCTTCCATTCTTTACATATATAATAATTTACAAATATTCTTTATGATAACATATGCATAATTTTAATCTTAGAACTCCATATTCATACATATATATACATCTCATTCTTAGTACTAACCTATTATTATTTATTCTTCCATCAGCTTCCAAAACTTGCATGCTTCATGCAGTCAAATAACTAAGTGTTGAGCGTTAATATACCCAGTGGTGATTACTAATATAAAAATTTCCATTGACCTATATTTTCATGTATTCATCATACATACAATATTATATTTACTCCACTTTTTTTTCTTTAATATATTTATTATTCTTTTTATCAATACTTTAGTATTTTATACTCTTAATTTACTATTTAATATGTTCATTCATTTAAAAATATTTCTCAATAAATATTATAGTTTTTTTATTTACTCTTGAACTTTCATTTTTTTTTCAATTTAGTCAATTTTCTCACTTTACCACTCTAATTAACTCTTTTTTTCTTCTTCTTCTCTTTCTTTTTATTTATTTATTATTTATTTATTTATATATATATTTTTTCCAATCTTCTATTTAATCAAACAAATTTCACTTTGGTTACTATAATTCTAATTATTTACAATTTTGCCATTACTTTACATTTATTTACTCTTTTGCTACTCACTATTTTTATTTTTTATTTATTTTTCTTTTTAACTACATAATTTAACATTTTATTTCACTTAATTCAACTTTTTTCTCATTTTTCAATTTTACCTTTTTTTATCCCAATTATCACTTTTATCATTATTATTATTATTATACCATTTTATTATTCTTATCACTTTTATCATATTTATCCTATTTATCACTTATATTATTTTTATCATACATTATTTTTCACATTTATCATTTTTATTATATATATCTTTTTTTTTTCATTTATCTCGTATTTTTCTCTTTTATTATAACTATCACATTTTTCACTTATTTCATTTTCATCACATTTTTCACTTAAATAATTTTTTAACATATTATTATTTTATTAACATTTGTCCCTAGTTTCAATCCGATAGAAAATCTTCGAACCAGATACATGGGACGTGGACCCAAAAGTCCACTATACTGAAGAGTAATCTAGAAAGACCACCACAGCACTGCACTGTACACTGAATCAATGTATCAATATCACTGAAGTAGACCATCATTGGCCTACATAAGCGAGTCGCTATGACTCGTACCGCGGTAATGGTGTCCCTATAGCTAGCCAATTATATCCTGGGCTAGATTTAACCATCGAAAAAAATAACTATTTTTTATTCCTTTAACTCAATTTTCATTAAATTTATAAATTCCATTATTTTTATATTATTAATCACTTAACATTTTATTCATCCATAAAATTTTATCACTACCATAATTATTCATAGTTTCCATTCTAATATATCAATATTTCATTATTTATATTCAATTAAGTTATTAAACATCATTAAACACACTTTATTCATTATTTTTCATATCATGCATAATAAAATCAATAATTAGAAAAATATTCAATATATCATTTAAAAATTCTCAATAAATTTATACACTCAATATCATATTTTCTTGCATTTCATGACCAAATTTTCATTTAATTAGCAAGAAAAATAATAATTTCTTCGTTCTCATATTTCGGCCTATATTAAATTTTCATCATTAAAATTTTTCTTTCACCTTCTAATTATTCATTTCACTAATTTATACATTCATTATTCAATATATATCATAATATTACAATAAAATGAAATTATACCTTAATTTATATTTTTCACATAATATGGTCATATTTTCCAATTTCCACTAATTAATTTTTTAAATTGAAATGAACCATTCTAATTCACTTTGTATAATCCCTTAATCAATTACCAATTACATGAAAAATACACAAAATTTCTAATTTGGATAGGATTATAGGCAGAAAAGGGAAATTGAGTCCAAGGTTTATTGGTCCTTATGAGATTCTGGAAAGAATCAAGCTAGTGGCATATCGATTAGCCCTTCCACTAGATTTGGATAGGATTCACAACGTATTCCACTTATCTATGCTAAAGAGATATCGTTCAGACTTGACTCATATTATAGCAGCTGAAGAGATAGAAGTGTAGACAAACATGTCTTATGAAGAGGAATCGATGACTATTTTAGCACGTGAAGAGAAAGTTCTCGGTAACAAGAGAGTTCCTCTAGTCAAAGTCTTGTAACGGAATCATGTAGTTGAAGAAGTCACGTGGGAAAGTGAGGAAACGATGAAGAGACAATATCCACAGTTTTTCTATATAGAATGAACAGGTAAATTTTGAGGATAAAAATTATTTTAAGGGGAAGAGAATGTCATATCTGCTAATTTAGGCCCCCGAGTCGCGCATGTCACTAAACTGACGCGTTAAACGACTGAAGTGTAAATTCGGATTTTGACTGAAATTAATTAAGATAATGATTAATAATTATAATATATGCCTAATAAAGTGTTTAGAAAGCTTAAAGAAGTTGATTTATGGTAAAGGACTAAATTACAAAATTTGATAAGTTTTGGGGTCAATTTACAATTTACCAAAATTTTGAGGATTTAATGAGATATTTTTTATTTATAAAATATTCAATTGGACATCTAATATGGTTTGTCTAGCCATAGCATGATGGAAGAAGATTAAAATGTTAATTAAGCTAAGTATCAAATTATATGGTCAAAGTTAGTGGGTGTAAAGCAGTCGATAGTGAAAATCGTGGGTCACAGCACTTTTGTATTTATATTTCTTTATTTTGGATGTATAAATTATTTTATATAGTTTTGTAATTAAACTGAAGTTTTATAAATATTATTTTATATAAATAAAATATACATTATCTCTTTTATATCTTTGAGCTTTGAGTAAAAAATATGTATAACTTTTTAGCATTTATTAAAATAATGATTTCAAGAAGTCGGTGTAGTGCCTTTTTTATCTAGACACTTGAGGCTGGGGTGAGGGGGTGTTACAAGGTTTGTGAAGGGATTTTCATCCCAAGCGACTCCTTTGACTAGATTGTTGAGAAAATAGGTATGTTTTGAATGGTCAGATAGGTGTCAACCAAGTTTTGATCGACTTAAAACAATGTTGACTGAAGCACCAGTTTTGACTCAACCTACTCAAAGAAAAGACTTTGTTGTGTACAATGATGCTAGTCATAATAGTTTAGGCTATGTTCTTATGGAAGAAGGAAAGGTAATTGCTTATGCCTCAAGACAATTTAAGCCTCACGAGCTTAATTATCTGACACATGATTTGGAGTTAGCTACTATTATTTTTGCTTTAAAGATCTAGAGACATTATCTGTATAGGGAAAGATGTTATATCTGTACAGATCACAAAAGTCTTAAGTACCTTCCCTCACAAAAAGAGTTGAATCTAAGACAATGAAGATGGTTGGAATTGATTAAAGATTTTGATTGTGTGATTGACTATCAACCAGGAAAAGCAAATGTGGTTGCAAAAGCACTAGGCAGGAAGATTTTAGTTGAGATACGAGTGCAATCCATCTTGATGTAGAGGATTAAAGATGCTCATAACCAAAAGGAGAAACTAGTAGAGATAGTTAAGGTAGTGAAAAGGGAGAAAAGCCTAAGTTTTTATTAATGGAAGATGGCACAATATACTTCAAGAATAGGATTTGTGTGCCCAGTATAGAAGAGCTGAAGTCCGATATTTTAAAAGAAACATATGAAACAATGTATACAATTCATCCAGGCAGGAACAAGAAGTATCAAGACTTGAAAACTCAATAACGAAAGATATCACTGAATGTGTTGCTAGGTGTCTAACCTATCAACAAGCGAAAGCGGAACATCAGTTGCCCACAGGCTTGCTACAACTAATACAAATACCAAAATGGGAGTGGGAAAGAATCGTGATGGATTTTGTGTCTGGTTTACCGATGACTCAGAAAAAGCATGAAGTAGTGTGGGTGATAGTGGATTGATTGACAAAGTTGGCATATTTTCTACCAGTTCGAATGGATTATACATTGAAACAATTGGCTAAGGTTTTATATAGATGAGATTGTGAGTTCGGTTTTGTTTCTATTTCTACATCTGTTTCTTCCTCTCTTTCTTCTATTTCTGAGGTTTTTTTCAGTTTCTTAGTAAAAATGGGTGTCAGTATTCTGCCTAAAGAGTAGACATAGGTAATAAAGAAGAGAATACTAAAGATTCGAGCCATAAAATTTCTCAATTTTGACACAAGGTACTTATTAGATAAAAAAATTACATTAGATCTAATAGAATTATTTTGTTGTATCCAGAAAAGCATAACCCGACATTTCTTCTAAAAAAACCTCCTAATTGTTCCAGAGCAACTAGAAAGAAATTCTTTAACTAGAAAGAATTCAGTTCAGATGTAGGATACCTATCCAAAAGTTTTTGCAACTCAATCATGTATGATGGAATCATCAAAGATTTGATCTGTTTCCCTCCATTTTAAGATTGGAAATCCTGTATTTCACATATCCATACAATTTGAGTCCTTATTTATTTTATTTTATTTAACATTTTATTTTTTATTAATTTATTAATTTATTTTATTTAACTTATTAATTTATTTTATTTAACATTTTATTTTATTATTTGAATTATTAAATATTAATTATTTTATTTTAAATTTGAATTTATTTTTTATATTATATATATATATATATATATATTTCTATATTATATTTTTTTATTTGAATTTCTATTCACGGAGTACCAATGACCGTTATCTCTGACAGAGCTTTACTTTGCAATTCTAGAAGAGCCTACAACAAACTTTGAAAAATCGACTCAGTTTCATTACAACCTTTCATCCACAAATGGATGGGCAATCGAAGTGGGTAATCCAGTTATTAGAAGGCATGATGAGAAGTTACGTGCTTGAGTTTGAAGGAAGTTGGATTCAATATTTACCTCTTATGGAGTTTGCCTATAACAACAGTCATCAGACGAGTATAGGTGTGGCTCCTTTTGAGGCATTGTATGGAAGAAAGTGTAGGACACCATTTGTTTGGACTGAATTGAGTGAAAAGAAGTTGATAAGGCCAGAGTTAGTGCAACAAATAGAAGAAAATGATAGAATGATCAAGGAAAGATTGAAGGCTACTCAAGATCGATAGAAATCATATGTTGACCTTAAAAGACAAGACATAGAATATGCTATGGGTGATAAAGTGTTTCTCAAAGTTTCGCCTTGGAAGAAAGTATTGAGATTTGATAAAAAAGGAAAGTTAAGTCCGAGGTTCATTGGTCCTTATGAGATTTTAGAAAGAATCGAACCAGTAGCATATCAGTTAGTACTTCCACCAGAGTTGGATAAATCCATAATGTTTTTCATGTGTCGATGTTAAAGAGATATGGATCGGACCTGACTTATATTATTCCAGCTGAAGAGATAGAAGTACAAATCGACTTGACGTATGAAGAAGAGTCGGTGGCTATATTAGCATATGAAGAAAAAGTTTTATGAAATAAGAAAGTTCCATTAGTTAAAGTGCTATGGCGGAATCATGCTACTGAATAAGCCACATGGAAAAGCGAAGAGATAATGAGGAAGTAATTTCCTCAGTTGTTCAACATAGAATAGACAGGTAAAATTTTGAGGAAGAAATTTATTTTAAGGGGGATAGAATGTCATATCCTCTAATTTATGTCCTAAGTCACGCGAATTGTTAAATCGACTCCTCGGTTCGAACGGAGTCTAAATTTGGATTTTGATCGAAAAGTAATTAAAATAATGGAAAATAATTATGGAACATATTTAATAAAGTATTTAAAGTATTTAAAGATATTATCTTACGGTGAAGGACCTAAATGCAAAATTTGAAAAGTTTTGGGGTTAATTTGTAATTTAGCAAAAATTTGGGGGATCAAATGAGATATTTATTATTTAAATGCATAACTGGACATTAAATATATGTGACGGCTGGCCAAACCAAGTGTCACACATTAAGAAGCTAATTAGATATAAATATCTAGATATTTAAGCTTAGGTGGACTTATCATTAAATATTTTTGTCATTTGTTTCTTGATTATCCTTCTTCCTTCCTTATGTCTTTGTATCTAGAATTTTCCATAACCCACATTTCCCCCAATCCACCATAGCCAAACCTTGTTCTAAAGAAAGAAAGTGAGGGAAAAAGTAAGAAATGTATGGAAAAAGTAAGTTTTCATGCATATAAAAGCTTGAGGAAGCTTAGGGGAGAAAAGAGAGAGAGAGATAAGCAAGAAAATTGGAGAAGGAAACATCTAAAATTTCAGACATAGAAGGAAAAATCTTGAGGTAAAGTGTTCATCTTTTCTTTAAGTTTCTCTAAAGGAAGATTATGTTTTAAGCTCAATTGGAGATTGGTCTTGAAGAGAGACATTTTAGGGGTTAGAGATATATAATGAAAGAAAGGTATTTGATGAGTTTTTGTATGTCTTAGGTACTCAAGAAGAGAGAAAAGATAAGGGAAAGGAGAAGGAGGTATAAAAGACTAAAGAAAAAAAAATAGGTAAATGCATAATTTAAGGCAATGAACTATAATTTATTATAAAGTTGCATGATTTGAGTTTTTTTTTATGTAAATGATTGTTAATTAGAAGTATTTTGAGATATAATCTTGGGGATACATGTTTGCTAGAGTTAGAATTAATTTTGAAAAAAATTGAATGTAGTTAACGTGTATATTCTTTGTTATAACTTATGGAGTAGTGAGTATATAAACTGTTATAACTTAAGTTGTGGAATTCAGATTTGTGTTTCTTTATTAGGTTCAAAAGCTAAGACATAGGGCTTTAAATTTTATATAGGTAATAAAATCTAAATATGTCTGAATGTTTCTAGAAAAATTTATAAAATTCTGACCTAGAATCTGTTCAGACAATTTTAGGCAAAATTGTTAGTGGCCAGTCAGTGTTCACTTAATCATATATTTTTCTAAAGAACTCAAACTTTAGTGATTCAAGTTGCATATTAAAGCTAAGATTTAGTGATAACATTATTAAGAAGACCTTGTAATTTAATTATGCATCTAACAAGTTCAAAATTAAGGTTCAATATAGAACATTGAATTTTCCATTAACAAGGTAGAATATGAATTGAGGAATTTGATGTGAAAAATAATTTGGACCTTGTTATATTATGCAAATCATATTCTTATTGAGTAATTATGTGATAACCTGAGCCATTAAATGCATAGAAAGTGTGGAGTTAATAATTATCAATTTTAATGACATAAAGTAAGCCCTATAACTCCTAACTTAGAACTTGACTTAGGATAGTTTGGTATGCCAAATAGAGGGGAGTATGACTAATACCAATAATGTTACAATTAACAAAGTGAGTAATGACACTATTATTAAAGTCGGTAATAGTACTATTATTAAAGTCGGTGATGACACACACACACACACACACACACACACACATATATATATATATACATAAATGCCGGTAATGACACTTGTATGCGCAAATCATAATGCCTAGGTGGCACTCCTAAATACCTAGATGGAAACTCTGTTATCCTAGTCAGTGGTTCATAGGTGTTGTGGGCATAAAGAAATTATCGAAAGTAAAAGGAATCATGATTTGTGATATGGTTAATTATGATGGATTATAAAATGATAATTTGATGTTTATGCATGCTAGAATGTAATAAGATAAGAATTGTATATGAAAAAAAGATAATGTGATACATAATATACATGATAATGCATATTGCATGAAATAGTTTATTATCTTATTTATATGCACCACTAAGCCTAGAGCTTAAAACTTCCATGTGGATTTAATGACGTAGCTGAAGTTGTAGATAAAGGTAATGGTGATCCTAGTCCAGTAAAGCAGCTAATGTCTATAAACTATGGGTCATAAATTTTTGTATCTTATATTTTATGTTTTATATTTTGTATTTGGATTTATATGATATCTTTTATGGTTTTGTAAAATTAACTTGATGTTTTATAAATATTATCCTATGTAAATAAAATGTATGTTATTTTTCTTTATATTATTTGAGAAAAAATAAATATATGACTATGGGTTGTCTTTCAATTAATAAGTTAAAGATGAAAGAAATCGGTATAACGCTCCTTTATCCGAGCACGTATTGCTAGAGTGAGGGGGTGTTACATTATTAGTTACCTAATACATAGCTTTTTTTACTAATGATTCCTCTAGAGATGCACTTTCTTTTATACGAAGAATTGATTGGGTAGGGATGGGTACTTGGGAGGTATTCTTTCATTGTGGATCACTTGCTAGAAAAAGACATTTATCTTCTCTAATCAAAACATTTTATAACAACACAACACCTGCTAGTTGTCATCTTCTAGTAGATTGACTCATGGAGAACAATTGGACTTCATCTTTGAAAATATAAGTTACTTTAAAAGATAAATTATAAAGATTTTCAACTCGATTGCTAATTACCACCTAGAATTTGTTTTTCCATTCCATAAATCTTACTAATTAATGGTGGTAACATGTACCTATCCTTCAAACCATGGATCAAATTGTTTGTTGGTAATCCAATCAACTCTGTAGCTAGTCTACTGAATATAATAAATGTTGTTGTTCTGGTGCCATAATAAACAACGATACTCACACTAGTACAATAACAACTTTAAGTTAAAGGTTATATATATATCTGTTGTGTAAATGACAGACGCTTAAAATAGAGGTGATGACGTTTTTGTAAATATGTCAAGTTGTATGCTTGTTATATGTGTCTGTTAATATAAATGTCAGTCATATAAAGTTTTAGGCATCTGTCTTTATTAAATGACATACGCATATTCTATATAATATGCGTTTGTTATACTTTAAGACAGACACCTATAAATTTTTTAAAAACCATAACATGGGCATTTTCATCTATCATCTCTAACAATATTACATATATATATTTCATCTACAATAAATTAATTGATTTGGAAAGTAAGAGTGGTAATTAAAAAATTAAATTAAAAAAAGACAAATTGATATTTAACCAAATAATATTTAAATTAATTAATTAAATATATGTCAGGCTTGGTTAACTAATAATATATATGATGAATGAATGAATTAATATTAATTTTTTATTATTTTTAGTTATATATATATATATATATAACAAATATTAAAGGTTGCCGACTTAATTATAGGTTTGTGTTTGTAATAATAATAATAATTATTATTATGCAGATAATTAAGTTTAATTTTACATATTAAATATTAAATAAAGATATAATAAACGTCTGTTTTTATCTAATGCTAGACGCATAAAAATGTTATAGGCGTCTGTCTTTAATTAATGACAGACGCATATGCTATATAATAGGCAGTGATATTCTTGTAAATATGTCAAGCTATATGTTAGTTATATGCATCTGTTTTTATAAATGACTAACATATAGAGTTTTAAGCCTATATCTTTATGTAATGACAGATGCAAATGTTATTATAATAGGCATCTATTATTATTTAAGACAGACGCATCTAAGTTTTTAAAAAATGAAAAACGAGCGTCTTACAATACTATAGCATTTTGTCTGCAACAAATCGTGCTACTCTGAAACTCTCTCATACATTTCATCTCAATAAATAGAGCTCGACCATCGTTTCTCCCACACTAGAGATGTGCTCACCGACGATATTGGGGTAGAGAGATTGGATGTTTTGTTTGTACTAAAAAAAAGATCGCGAGTACTGAAAAGCCATTTTTAGGTAATTTTTGTTTTGTATCTTTTATTTTTGTATGCAAAGTTTTTGATGAAATGCTTATGTGATGAAGTGCTTATTTTGCATCTGTTGTTCCTTTGGTGTAACCATAACTGAGTTAGTAGGTGTAATCATAATATTGCTATCTTTAGTGGGTATAATCTGCCCACTGTATTTCAAAATCTAAAACTACACGGCTAGTTGATATTTCATTCCTAAAACTGATTTAGATAACGATAGTATTGATGTTGAGGCTTAAACTAACGTACATTAAACCCATGTGTCAATTGAGGCTTAAACTAACGAACGTGACAATAGTGGTGGTGGTGCTATCCAAATTAGAGCTAGTATTGATGTTGGATATGGTATTGGTGGATGTGAATGTGGTAATGTTGAATATGTTGGTGCTATTAGAATTGGTGGTGGTGGCGGCAATAAAAGTGGGGTATAAGTGGATATGCTAAAGGTGGAGGAAGTGGTGCTAGTTATGCTGGATGAGTTAGTGGTGCTGGATATAGTAAAGATGATGGTGAAGATAATGGTGTTAGATATGGTTCTGGAGGAGAAAAAGAATCTGGTTACGGCAGTAGTGGTGGTAGAGGTGAATGAGTTGGAGTTAGAACCGGTGTAGGTGGCTATGGTGGAGGCAAAGCAGATAGGTATGGGAGAGGCCATGGTGCTAGTGGTACAAGATATGGAGATGGTAGAGTGGTGGTAGTTAAGGGAGGTGCTTATTGAATAAAATTCAAATTTAATTTTTTATTATTATATTAATTATATTAGTTTAGCTTATCATTAAAAAAGATAAAAAGTAAAACTTTGTATCCCATGACAAATGAGCTTAACTTCTCTATAAAAGTTTCAATCTAGAGACTCTCTGTAAAGAAAAAAAACATGTAAAAATTAATGTAGAAGTTTCTAAGACTTGTATGAATATCCAACCCTAGAAATCCAACAAAACTGATCATTTTGACTAGTGACTAGTGCCTGTGACATAAACATGTGATTGCACGTGCAACATGGGAAAGAATCTCACTACCACTGTTTCCATTCTTAAATCTCAACTTTTATATGTCCATTCTAATAATTTGTTATCTTCCTATTCCAAAATATTAAAAGAATATACCTAGACATGGTCTCCAATGCACAAATCATTGAATTTAAATTTGAATGAGGAAATTGATAGACAGAAGGCCTAATGCAACTGTTTATAATGTTTTAATTCATGTGTACAGGAAATATGGCCAACATGGTAGGGCTATGGGAATTTATGATAGGATGTTGAAGGATATAGTTAGGCCTGATATGTTTACTTTCAATATCTTGATTTGTAGCTATTGCAAGAATAATAAACATGAGTTGGTATTGGAATTGTTTAGGGAGATGAAGGAGATTAGCCTAATTAAAAAGCATAAAAAATATGAAAATTTTAATTAGCCTAAATACCCATTCAATATTTACTCATTAGATGTTTAAGGATATTATATATAATGTTTTTCTTGATTAAAAAGCAATGAGGCTTATATATATTGAACCTTTTTTTATGTGGTTAGATATGGATCGAAGTTGGATGTATGGTAGACACACTACATTTGAATATTTGAATGAAGTTGTAGAATTTGTTAGAATTGCAGAGGAAAAGCAAATAAGGGAAAAAGAAGAAATGATTGTATGTCCTTATGTTGATTGTAAGAATATGAAAAATTTTTGAGATGTTCATATAATGAAATCTCATATAATAAGGCGTAGTTTTAAGGAAGGTTACACATGATAGATATGGCATGGTGAGAGTGTTTTAACTGGGACATATAATAATGAATTTGATCAGCAAGGAGAAAATAACATTGATAATGAAGAGAATGATCGTGTAGACAAGATGATGGATGATACAAAACATTTTATGGAAAGGCTGGAATACCTTCAGAGATTGTTAAATGATGCTAATAAACCTTTGTATCCCAGTTGCAGTAATTTCACAAAATTGTCAACCATTTTCAAACTATGTAACATGAGAGCAAAAAAATGGATGGAGTGATAAGAGTTTCACGTCACTATTAGAACTATTGCAAGATATGCTTCCGGAGGGAAATGAGCTTCCCACATCTACATATGAGGCTTAGAAAATATTGTGTCCAATGGGTATGGAATATAAGAAGATACATGCATGTCCAAATGATTGTGTATTATACCGAAATGAATATAAGGACTTTCATGAGTGTCCAAGGTGTAAAGCGTCACACTACAAATGTGGGAAAGTTTCTTATGAGGATAAAAAAGGGCCTCTAGCTAAAGTATTATGGTATTTACCTATAATACCAAGATTCAAACGTCTATTTACAAATGCAAAAGATGCAAAAAAATTAAGGTGGCATGCAGAAGGCAGAAACCATGATGGAAAATTGAGACATCCTACAGATTCTCCTCAGTGGAGAACAATTGATAGAACGTTCCCATAATTTGGTGGTGAAGTTAGGAATCTAAGGCTTGGACTTTGTACAGATGGAATCAACCCCCATAGAACACTTAATAGTAAACATAACATGTGGCCAGTTCTTCTTGCAGTTTACAATCTGCGTCCTTGGCTGACTATGAAGCATAAGTATATTATGTTATCGTTGCTGATATCAAGGCCTAAATAACCGGGAAATGATATTGATATTTACCTTGCACCACTCATTGATGATTTGAAACTATTGTGGGATGAAGCTGTGTCGGTGTATGATGCATACAGTGAAAGCATGTTTACCTTACATGTCATGATATTTTGCACTATAAATAATTTTCCGGCTTATGGTAACTTATCTGGGTTCACCGTGAAAGGAGCAAAAGCATGTCCAATTTGTGAGTACAACACAATGGACAACATTTAAATCATAGCCAGAAAAATGTTTATATGAGTCATCAGACATTTCTCCCTCTTAATCACCCATATCGTAAGAAAAAAAAGTCTTTCAATGGATATATCGAAATGCGAGTAGCTCATTTGCCATTAACAGGAAATGAGATTTTTGAGTTAGAGATATTGATAATGCATTTGGTAAACCTTTTGAACCAGCTCAAAAGGGTCCTTGGAAAAAGAGCTCTATATTATGAGATCTTCCATATTGGGAATACTTACTGGTTCTTCATTGTATTGATGTTAAGCACATGGAGAAAAATGTTTGTGATGCTATAATAGGGATATTGTTGAATATACTGGGAAAAACAAAAGATGGTATCAAAGTAAGAAAGGGCATGTTAGAAATGGGCATACAGATGGAGTTAGTGCCTCAAGATACAGGAAAATGAACATATCTTCCCCCAGCTTGTTATACATTGTCTAAAAAAGAGAAAACAAGCTTTTGTGAGTGTCTTTATGGTGTTAAAGTTCCATATGGATTTTCATCAAATATAAAAAGTCTTGTGTCAATGACAGAATTAAAGTTGATAGGTATGAAGTCTCATGATTGTCGTGTTTTGATGCAACAATTTTTACCGATAGCAATTCGAGCCATACTACCAAATCGTGTGAGGAATGATATTACAAGACTTTGTTTTTTCTTTAATGCAATTTGTTGTAAGGTCATTGATCTAGAGAATTTGGATGAGTTGCAAGCCAATATTGTTGTTACTCTATATGAAATTGAAATGGTGCATTTGGTTGTTCATCTTGTGAGAGAGATTAAATTGTGCGGTCTGGTGTATTTGAGGTATATGTATCCTTTTGAGAGATTCATGGATATCTTAAAAGGGTATGTGAGGAACCGATATCGACCTGAAGGTAGTATTATTGAAGGTTACTCGATTGAGGAGGGTATTGAATTTTGCACAGACTACTTATCAGGTGTTGAACCTATAGGCATTCCTAAGTCTCATATCAAGGGAAGACTTGGAGGTAAAGGAACAATTGGATTTAAAATGGTATTACCCAGTGTTCAGATGCGTGAGAAAGAACATCTCCTTGTGTTGCACCACGTTACTCAAGTTCATCCATATTGAGAAGAGCACATGTCCATTTTAAGGCATCTGAATCCATCCAAAGGTGAAATATGGTTGAAAAATAAACATAATGGTTCTTTTATTAGATGGTTAAAAGACCGAGTGATGCATCAGTTATCAGAAGTGCTAGAAGATGTAACTAATTCCATAAAATGGTTAGCCTATGGCCCTGGGTTGAATATATGGTCTTATGAAGGATATGACATCAACAGATATACCTTTTACACTAAACGTCAGGATGACAAAAGCACAACGCAAAATAGTGGAGTTACTTTGATAGCTTCATCACAAGAATTTTCTAGTGCTAAAGACACCATGCCAATAGATGCTACGATGTCATATTATGGTGTAGTTGAAGACATTTGGGAGCTTGATTACAGGGAATTTATGATTCCTTTCTTCCAATGTAAATGGATTAAAAACCAACGTTGTGTTCAAGTGGATGAGTTAGGAATCACTTTGGTCGATTTTAGCTGATTGGGTTATCAAGATGATCCATTCATTCTTGCTTCACATGCTAAACAAGTATTTTATATTATTGACCCTGATGATAGTAAGTGGTCTATTGTTCTTCAAGGTAAGAGGCATATTGTTGGTATATATGATGTGGTGGATGAGCAAGAATATGATCAGTTTGATGAGACTCCCCCATTTTCTATCGGGTTACCTATGCCAATTGGGGAAGATATTTTAGATTCAAATTACACATGTGATGATCATTCTGAAGGCTTATGGATTGAAAATCGCCAATAATTGATGCATATATGTTTATTGTAAGTTTATTTAGAAATATGTAATATGATTAATGTGGTTTATATTCATAATTACTAGCTTTTGTTATTGTTTATCAAATAAATCTACTGTTTTTATTTCCCGTTGAAATAAAGTGTTATTGTTGTGGATTATAATATCATGTTTCTTTGTTATGCTTATGTTACAAGAAATCATGTCGAATGAACAACCAGATTTTGAGCCATCAAGTATCATGACAAAAAGGAAAACTAGGGGAGCTACCACGTGCAAAAAA
Source organism: Triadica sebifera (assembly GCA_023653625.1). Taxonomy (NCBI): domain Eukaryota; kingdom Viridiplantae; phylum Streptophyta; class Magnoliopsida; order Malpighiales; family Euphorbiaceae; genus Triadica; species Triadica sebifera. Next base: position 34,229,787 of record CM042896.1, read on the forward strand.
TTGAAGAAGAAAGGGAATGAACAAAAGACAACAGATTTCGATGAGTTTGATAGCCCAATAGGAACATACTCCGACATTTTAGTTCCTACGTTGGCCTTGTAGCACGTTCCCATGTGAACATCACGATAAACAGTTGGAATTTGGTCGATAAGGGTTTTAAAAATACAATTTGGAAAGATATCAAGGTAACTTGCGTTCAAATTTATGAACAAATTTGATTGTAAAGAATTAAAACTAATTAATCTGAAATATTATTTTGACAGAAAGAGTTCAACATTCCGGATGATAAGAAAAATATTGTACTAAAAATAATTAGAATGCGGTGGAAGGATTTTAAGTATAAATTGGTGGTTAAGTACATAAAAGAATAAATCCATGCAAAAGTCACCATTGGAATTATATGACTTCATCACTAATGTTGCCCAGATATTGAGCCAAGAAGGGGGGTTGAATTGGAGTTTAAAAATTTAACTTTCAAGTGCGGAAATAAAAAGTTAAGTTTAGGAGCCAATAACCAATTCCTTGTGTTTTACAGGCTCACACAAACAACCTTTACCTTTTGTTTTACAGGCTCACACAAACAACATTTCTTTGTGTTTTTAGAGGCTCACACAACTAACCCTTACAAGTGTTCCACTCTTAACCCAGAAATATCCAAAACTCACTTGAGTAAGAAATGATTACAGAGAGAAACACTTACAAATCTTTATTGCTCAATAAATGATGAGCAAAAATATTTTCACAGAAAATAAATATTTGTTTTGAAAGTATTAAATGTACAAATAGCTTACAATAAGATTTTGATTCAAAGTATTAGCTATCCGCTTGTACTAAATGCATAAATGACTTGCATTTATACTACCATGGCGAATTATAGCCGTTAGAATGCATTTAATACGAAACTAGCGGTTGAACCAACCCTAATAATCGCACCTGACATTTTTCTCTTTCATCTTTCACGGGCGTGACTCTTTGTGTCACGGTCGTGACTGTTCTTCCAAGCCGTAACTGAAGTGGTGACCTTGGTCGTGAAGCATTCTAGAAGGTTTTGAAATATTGGGTCACGGGCATGACATATATCTTCACGGGCGTGACAACCTTCCAAGCTGTGGTCCAAGTGGTGACTTTGGTCGTGAAGCTCTCTGGATGAATATTTCATGTAGGTTCACGGCCGTGACATTTCTTTCACGGGCGTGACTTAAATGTTCATTAACAGTTTTTTGTCTTCCTTTATGGCCGTGAACTTCAAATGTTAGTTTGTTGGCGGTTAGCTTCATCACGGGCATGACACACAGGGTCACGAGCGTGAACATGCCACTTCTTTAATTTTATCTTTTGAAGATTAATCTTCCATTCTCTATTCTTGCTAACATATTTCATACCATGTTCAATAAACTTAGAAAACAAGTTTGTTAAATACAATATTGCTATTTTATTTGTTATCATCAAAATGATGGAAATACCCCTCAAGGTTCAACAATCTCCTCTTTTTGATGGTGACAAATAAGCTAGCAATATGTGCTTTTGAGAAGTCTCCCCCTTAAAAGATGCTTAGCATAAAAAAATTGATGAAGTGCAAGAATTGAAAAGAATGATGAAGTGTAGCATTAAAATAAACTTTCTAGTTTTAAGTATATGCAAGTTATATTCAAAGTATATCCAATATATACCAAAATTCTCTTTAAATCATGAAGTATATGTAAGGTATATTTAGAGTATATCAAGTGCATATTCATTTATGTAACTTGCATCAAGGTATATGCAAAGTACACTTAAGATATATTTAAGGTGTATAAAGCTCAATTGCATACTTGCATATTCATTTTGAATCAAATTTTAAGTATTGCACTTATCTCAATATATTGCTAGTTTCTCCCTACTTAACTCAATATATTGGTAGGTTCTTCATTTTGATTCAAAATTAAGTATTGCTTGCACTTATCTTAATATATTGCTAGTTTCTCCCCCTTTTGTCATCAACAAAAAGAATATCAATAAAGATAAACCATAATGGAAAACAAAGCAAATATATTAATTATGATAGAGAAGTACAAACAAAAGTAAATAAAATTCAGAAAGGAAATTAAAATTTCCTACAAACAAGCAATCAAGAAGCAGACATCTAGCCTATCATCTAGCTGGACATCCTATCCCTAAGACGAGCAACTTCTGCCTCAAGGCTGTCCATTCGAGACTCCATGAAGTCTTTGAGGTTCTCCAACCTCTCATCCATCGAAGCCTATAGCTATTTAAATCGTGGTGCCAAGAGGTCAATCATTTGGGTTACATACCCACAAATAAGTATGTCTCCTTATATCTACTTCAGATATCCAAGCTTCAAGGCCATGTGGGTTACATACCCACCAATAAGTATGTCTCCAGAGGGCTTGGTGGCAATGGACAGGAGATGGTTTGCAAACCATCGAGAAAGTACCACTGTGAGGCCTCTTCAGGCCATCTCCAAGAGAAAAAGCTTAGACTTCTGAATGGTGCCATTGCTGTATCCTCAGGAAAATATGCTATAGGTGAGAAACCTATGCAGATATTTGTGCAGTGGGACCGAAGATGAGTGCTCTTGGTCTTCTTTACATCCTAACTGCAATTCGTACTAAAGTGAGTCCATGCTCGAGTTGCATAGAACTCCACTTCGCTATCGTTGAGGATGCCGTCCGAGGGTAGGTTGAATAAATCCCCGAATTCTGTGGCAAGGAAAGTGTTCGGATTGCTGTACAGTTGAAATTTCACTATACCAGTGGGAGACACTTGTAAAGTGCTCAAGAATTCCAAGGTAGGCTCCCTCAAGGTGGGCTGATGAATGTCGACAAAATCCTTCAAATGATAGGCCTGGAGTTGCTCTGTCATTGATGTCTCGAGCCCGAGAGTGTGTACCGTCTGCCACTCAAAAGACCTTAATGAAATAAGAGGCCTTTTCTTAAGTGTTGAGTACCTAGGATGGCAATGCTCTAGGATTATGTTCATTAGGTAGTCTGAATACCTCTTGGAAGCATGAGATTTCTTCCCAGTATCCTTTGATGATCTGATTTTCATGTTGATTGAAGAAATGAAATTTAGAAGTGTTGAAAAAATTTGACAGAATTTGTGAGGAAACCCTAAGGAAGGATGATTTTTGATGATGGAAGGGGTTTTTGATGGTATTTATAGAAGAAATTCGTGACTAGGGGGCCAGAATCTTTAATGTATCATTCAATGTGTGTAAATGAGAGCAGTTTCAAGAAGTTGGAAAGTTCAAATGTGAAAAATAGCAGGCAGAAATGTTATATAGCCGACCCCTTCATGGGCATGAAATATGTAGTCATAGGAGTGAAGTGTCGTGTTCACGGTTTGCTGAAAGGGTGTTCTACCCGTGAATAAAGGCTAAAATGGTTCACGATCATGACATTTGAATGTCACGAGCATGAATGATGAACTATCACGGTGGTGAAAAAGGAGTCATGGGCGTGAAGTGTTAAATTTCACTACTTATGCCCATGAAAGAAAGCATGACTCAAAGCGTGAACGCTTCTGTGAGTTTTTGGTGAAAATGTTCACGGGCGTGAAAATGCGTCACAGGCGTGAACAATGCTTTTCACAGGAGTGAATGAAGTCATGAACATAGGCTTCACTACTTGAAGCTGTGAACTATGTCGTGAATCAAGTCGTGAAAGCTACTGGATCTTTTTGGCTATTTAATTCACGGGCGTAAACATATGTCACGGGCGTGAATTGCCTAAAATTTTCATCAAATAAAAGTCCTAAAACAAGACAAAATCATTTCTATGAAGTACCTTTTCTATCTAAAAGACTACTAGCATAATCTGCATATGAATATCCTACAATATAAAAGGATGAATTTTTAGGATACCACAAACCTAGATGCAATGAGCCATGTAAATATCTTAGAATTCTTTTTACTGCATGTAAATGAGACTCTTTTGGACATGATTGAAATTGTGCACACAAGCATACACTATACATTATGCCCGGTCTAGAAGAAGTAAGATATAAAAGTGATCAGATCATACCTCTATAGAGTTTTTCATTAATGCTCTTACCCTTTTCATCCTTATCCAATTTTGTTGATGTGCTCATTGGAGTTTTGGCATTCTTGCATCCTTCCATTCCAAATTTCTTGATTAAATATTTGGTATATTTGGATTGGTTGATGAATATGCCCTCATTGCCTTGTTTTACTTGTAGACCAAGGAAATATTTAAGCTCTCCCATCATGCTCATTTCAAATTTCCTAGTCACACACTTAGCAAATTCTTGACAAAGCAATTCATTTGTAGAACCAAATATGATATCATCAATATAAATTTGAACAATTAGTATATCATGCTTATGCTTTTTAATGAATAATGTGGTGTCAACATTCCCTTTTGTAAAGTTATTTTCTAAGGGAAAAGAACTTAGTCTTTCATACCAAGCGCTTGGGGCTTGTTTCAAACTATATAAAGCTTTTGAAAGTTTAAAAACATGATTTGGAAAATCATAGCTTTCAAAACCTGGTGGTTGTTCTACATAAACTTCTTCTTCTACATAACCATTTAGAAAGACACTTTTCACATCCATTTGAAAGAGTTTGAAATTCATGTGACATTCATATGCTAAAAGTATTCTTATGGCTTCTAATCTAGATACAGGAGCATAGGTCTCATCATAATCTATCCTTTCTTCCTGATTATATCTTTATGCAACTAATCTAGCCTTATTCCTAGTTATTGAACCTTGTTCATCTAGTTTATTTCTAAATACTCATTTGCTACCTATAATTTGATGATTCTTGGGTCTAGGTACTAAGGTCCATACCTTACATCTCTTCAAATTGATTGAGTTCCTCTTGCATTGCAATCACCCAACTTTCATCATTAAGAGCCTCATCAACATTTTTAGGCCCAATTTGGGAAATAAAAGCAAGGTCAGCGGCTAAATGTTTGAAATGAGATCTAGTACTTACTCCCCTTAAAGGATCACCAATGATTTGCTCCTTGGGATGATCTTTTGTCATTCTCCATCCCTTTGGGCGTTCTTGCCCGTTTTCTTCTTGAATTTGAGGTAGAGAATCATGTTGAGGTGAATCTTCTTGATCATTTTCTTCTTTTCCATTTCCAAGATCAAGTCTTTCCATAGTTCCTACAACATCATCAAGAACACTACCTTTCACAAGATCAAGTCTACTAGATTCATTAAAAACAACATGCATAGATTCTTCAACAGTTAGTGATCTTTTATTAAATACTCTATATGCTTTGCTAGTTGTAGAGTATCCTAAAAAGATACCTTCATCAGATTTAGAGGCAAAATTTCCAAGGTTGTCCTTGGTGTTCAATATGAAGCACTTGCATCCAAATACTCTAAAGTATGATATCAATGGTTTTCTTCCATTCCATAGCTTAAATGAAGTTTTGTTTAAAATAGGTCATTTGAAAACTCGATTTGAAATATAACAAGCAGTGTTTGTGGCTTCTACTCAAAAGTAAGTTGGTAGACCATACTCCTTTAGCATTGTTCTAGCAATTTCAATTAAAGTTCGATTTTTTCTTTCAACTACCCCATTTTGTTGAGGTGTCCTCGGAGATGAAAAATTCTATGAAATGCCATGTTCAAGACAAAAACTTTTAAAGTTTTCATTTTCAAATTCTTTGCCATAGTCACTTCTTATCTTTGAAATGCAATATCCTTTTTCATTTTGAACTTTTTTAGCAAAGCTTTTGAAATTTTCAAAAGCATCACTCTTTTGAGCTAAGAAAATTACCCAAGTAAATCTAGAGTAATCATCTACGATGACAAAGGCATAATGTTTACCTCCTAAGCTAGCAATTCTATAAGGTCCAAATAAATCTAAATGTAAGAGTTGTAGAGGTTTTGAGGTACTTACTATGTTTTTGGCTTTAAAGGATGACTTGTGTTGCTTCCCTCTTTGGCAAGGTTCACAGGTCTTGTTTTTTTCAAATTTGACTCTTGGCAGTCCCTTTACTAGTTCTCCTGTACTGAGTCTTTGAATTAAGTCCATGTTAGCATGACCAAGCCTTCTATGACATAACCAAGATTCATCACTAGTAGTCACAAGACACTTAAAGGAATGGTTAGATATTTCTTATAAATCTATTATGTATGTGTTGACATCTCTATTTTCTTTAAATATCTTTTGACCATCGATAGAGGTCATAAGACATTCATTGGAAGTAATGGTTACTTTGTTTCCTTTATCACATAATTGACTAACACTCAACACGTTATGTTTCAAGCCATCAATAAGTAAGACATCTTTAATAAAAGTAGTACCATTAATACCAATAGAACCAATGCCAATTACCTTACCTTTAGCATTGTTTCCAAAGGTAACTTTACCTCCATCAATACTTTTGATTTCATTGAAAAGTTCTTTGTCTCCTGTCATATGCCTTGACCATCCACTGTCTACTAGCCAAGCATTTTTGTTTATTGTGGACTTGAGGCATACCTATAGAATCACAGTTCAAGTATATTTTTAGGTACCCAAATGAGCTTGGGTCCTTGGGGGTTAGCACATGAAGGTTCCTAATGAGCCTTCCTTATCCAACAATGTTTATTTATATGACCAATCTTCACACAATAATTACACTGTTTAGGTCTAACATTGCTCTTTGGTCTAACAATATTTTTGAATGCCATATTTCTATTAGACTGATTTTGAAAACAATGGCATGCACAATTATGATTAATTGGTGCTTTCTTAGATACATGCTTCTTATATGTAAAGGCATGATTGTTCTTTTTATGTATAAAAGGTTTAATATATTTATTCTTTAGTGCTGTTCTAGCAAGTGTGGAGATGTGAGGTTCACTTGACTTAACAAAAATAGTTTTGTGAGAGGATGATAATGTGTCCTTAAATCCTGGACCATGTCTAATTAAAGGTGGTCTTTGAGACAAAATGAGAATATCTAAACTCTCTTTTTCCTTTATGAAATTTAGAAATGGAATTTCTAAGTTCCTCAACTTCATTTTTTAAAGTATTATTTTCTTTAAGCAAGGAATTAGTTGAGGGTTTTGATGAGTATTCATCTAATGATTTTTGAAGAGATTCATTAGACGATTTAAGCTTAATGTTCTCCTTTTCTAAAGCATATATTTTGATTTTTAACTTAGAAATGTTATTCTTATAAGTACTGAATTTACTCCTATACTTCTCTAGTTCTAGATTTAATTCTTCTATAAGACTTTGTTCATTATCATCATCATCACTATTACTATCATTATCACTACTATCATTATTGAAAGAGTATGAGTGTAGTGATCTTACCTTATCCGAGATGTGATCCTCAATAGCCATGAAGCATAGGTTGACCTCTTCTCTTTCATTATCATCTTTTTCGCTTGAAGAGCTTTCGTCATCCCATGTGGCTTTGTGACCTTTCTCCCCATTGTCTCTTTGGTATTTGCTCTTATGCTTTTTGAGCCTTGGACATTCTGGTTTAATATGCCCTTTCTTTCCACACTCATAGCACTTTACCTCTTCCTTACTTCTTTGTGCATCATTAGAAGTTTGTTTGAGGTTTCTTTGCCTGAATTTTCTGGTGTTGCTCATTTTCTTCTTAATGATACTTTTCAGCCTTCTTGAAAATATAGCAATGTCCTCATTCTCATCATCACTCATCTCTTCATCATCACTCATCTCTTCATCATCTTCACTTTCTTCATGAGATTTTGAAGTAGAGGCTTTTAGTGCTAAAGACTTTCTTTTCTCTGGCTCTACTTCAAGCTCTCTATCTCTTTTCACTGCCATTTCATGTGTGAGAAGTTTTCCAATAAGCACATCAGTATTCATGATGCTCATGTCTTCATTTGCTTCTTCTATACCAGCAACTCTTGAGCCATAATCTTTAAGAGGAAGACTTCTCAAGATTTTGTTGTTTACATCTTCCAAGCTCAGATGCTTCCCAAGTTTCCTCATTCCATTTATAATGGCTAGAAGACGGTTGGTCATGTCAGTGATTGACCATTGGATTTCATTTTGAAGAGCTCATATTCTGAAGTAAAAAGTTAAATCTTCTTGGATTTGACTTGCCTAGTTCCTTCATGATAATTTTCCAATGTCTTCCTCATGCTTACAACAAGATTTTGATTCAAAGTATTAGCTATCCTCTTGTACTGAATGCATAAATGACTTGCATTTATACTCTCATGGCAAATTATAGCTGTTAGAATGCATTTAATACGAAACTAGCCGTTGCACCAACCCTAATAATTGTTCCTGACATTTTTTTCTTTCATCTTTCACGGGCGTGACACTTTGTGTCACAGTCGTGACTGTTCTTCCAAGCTATGACTGAAGTGGTGACCTTGGTCGTGAAACATTCCAGAAGGTTTTGAAATATTGGGTCATGGTCGTGACATATATCTTCACAGGCGTGATAACCTTCCAAGCCATGGTCCAAGTGGTGACTTTGGTCGTGAAGCTCTTTGAAAGAATTTATCATGTAGGTTCACGGCCGTGACATTTCTCTCACGGGCATGACTTAAATGTTCATTCACAGTTTGTTGCCTTCCTTCATGGCCGTGAACTTCAAATATTGGTTTGTTAGCGGTTAGCTTCATCACAAGGGTTAGTTGTGTGAACCTCCAAAACACAAATTAAAAGGTTTTTTGTGTGAGCCTGTAAAACACAAAGTATAGGTTGTTTGTGTGAGCCTGTAAAACACAAAGTGTAGGTTGTTTGTGTGAGCCTGTAAAACACAAAGTGTAGGTTGTTTGTGTGAGCCTGTAAAACACAAAGGAATTGATTATTGTGTGAGCCATTAAAACACAAGAGATTTCTGGGTTAGGTGTGAGCCATTGCAAGAAACACCATAGTTGGGAGTGAGCTTGTAAAACTCCATTGTAACACTTAGTGTGTTAGTGAAACTCCCAATTGCGATTAGGGAGAGGAGTAGGGTTTGTTAATACCCGAACCTCTATAAATCCTTGTGTCTGATTTTCTCTATCCCTTCCAAATTAACAATTTTATTTCCGCACTTTAAAGTTTAATTTTTTGAAACTCCAATTCAACCTCCCTTCTTGGTATAATATTTGGGCAATAGAGGTTTTCTATATTTTGAAATATGTAATTAGATTACATAGGATTAGGTATAGAATGGTGATACAAAGGAGCAAGAAGCAAAAGATGTGGTGCTATAAACAATAAGACTTAAAAATAGGAATTTTATTTCTATTTTGGGTTTGTAAATTCATGCATATACCTAGATAAGACCTAGTCAATCTTTTTTTGCCTCAAGAGATTGACTTTAATATATCCATAATCTTGTCATATAATTAATGTAACTATCTTTATATATCCATGTGATGAATATATGATATATAAAAGAATGCAATAAAAACATGATGAGACTTAACAAAGAAATCTCTCGCTAAATAAACAATTAAGTCTTATGCCTTCTATTAATATGGGGAGAACCATAGTTCTTCTAGATTTAGGGTTGTTGAGTTGCCTCAAGCTCACTCTATAAGAATATGTAAAAACCATTGAAATTAGATTTAATGATCAATGGATTGGACTTAACCGATATCATTAGCTTATTGGATTTGCACCAAGGTTAATGTATATTGGAGGTAAAATTGAATTAGTGCACATGAGATGTACACATATCAAGAGTTGATAGCCCAATGTATATTCACACATCAATTAGTTGATAACACAAGATTTGATAGTTGCATGAATAATGCAATTGGTATGTATTAAATACCTACCAACCAAACTAATAATGACTTGTTGAGTTGCCTCAAAGTTATTCTTAGCTAGTTGGATATCGACCCACTAGGAGAACTTTCATATAGGTTCTCTCGAGTTCAAAGTAAGGGCAATGGATTCACAATAAAATAGTGGGAGTCATAATGTGATTTATTAAAGACCTAATAAATATGCAATTTTATATACATTCTAATATGATTTATTTTACATCTAGGTTGCTAGAATCATCATCATGTCAACAAGTATGAATTTGCAATCACTAATAGAGTGAAATACATTAACTATACCTAATTTTTTAGACTGGCTAAGGAATTTGAGAATAGTTCTCAAATCCGAAAAGATTGGCTATGTCTTAGATGAGGCACTCCCGAATCCCCCTGCTGTCAATACTTCAGAAGATGTTTAGAAGGCATATCAAAAGTGCTAACCTTGAGAGGTATTTCCGTCATTTTGATGATAATAAATAATATAGCAATATTGTATTTAACATACTTGCTTTAAGTGTATTATACAGGACATAAATTAAAAATAGCAAGAATGGAGAATTGGAAGAATAATCCTTGAGAAACAAAAAGTAAAGAGTAGCATGTTCACTGTCGTGACTCTAGGAGTCACTCCCGTGAACAAAGCTAGTCGTTACCAAAACCAACATTTGAAGTTCACGGCCATGAAGGAAGAACAAATCGTGAAGTGGGCATTTCAATCACCCCCGTGACTAAAAGTGTCACCCCCGTGAAGAGTCATGAAATTTCAACCAGAGAGCTTCACAATCAGAGTCACCACTAGGGTCACGGCTGGGAAGATGTTCACCCCCGTGAATGATGGTGTCACCCCCGTGAATGATTCTCTCAATTTCATCCAGAGAGCTTCACGACCAGAGTCACCACTTGGCTCACGGCTGGAAATTCTGTCATGCCCGTGAAGGATTAATGTCACGCCCGTGACTCTATATGTCAAAACATACCAGAGAGCTTCACGACCAAGGTCACCACTTCAGTCACGGCTTGGGAAGAACTGTCACCCCCGTGACAAGCATATTCACGCTCGTGACCAATGAAAGAGAAAAATGACAGGCGCAATTTTTTAGTTGGTACAACGGCTAGTTTCTTATTTAATGCACCCCAACGGTTATATTCAGCCATGGGAGTATAAATGGAAGTCATTTATACATTAAGAAACAAGAGGATGATAAGAGAATGACAAGAAAAACAAAAGATTAGCATATACTTCAAATCATAAGCTATCTTGTACTTTTATACTTTGAGAACTAATTCATTCTCTGTAAAAATCTTATTGCTCCTCATATTTGAGCAATAAAGATTTATAAGTAGTTATCTCTGTAATCTTTACTCAAGTAAGCATTGGGTAGTTCTGGGTTAAGAGAATAACACTTGTAAGGGTTAGTTGTGTGAACCTCCAAAACACAAATTAAAAGGTTGTTTGTGTGAGCCTGTAAAACACAAAGTGTAGGTTGTTTGTCTGAGCCTGTAAAACACAAAGTGTAGATTGTTTGTGTGAGCCTGTAAAACACAAAGGAATTGGTTATTGTGTGAGCCATTAAAACACAAGGGATTTCTGGGTTAGGTGTGAGCCATTGTGAGAAACACCATAGTTGGGAGTGAGCTTGTAAAACTCCATTGTAACACTTAGTGTGTTAGTAAAACTCCCAATTGCGATTGGGAGAGGAGTAGAGTTTGTTAATACCCGAACCTCTATAAATCTTTGTGTCTTATTTTCTCTATCCCTTCTAAAATTAACTATTTATTTCCGCACCTTAAAGTTTAATTTTTGAAACTCCAATTCAACCCCCCCTTCTTGGTCTAATATCTGGGCAACAATTGGTATCAGAGCCTTGTCTAGCATCAAAGCCTAAAAAGCGCTAGTAAAGAGTTAGATATGGCCAGTGAATGATTCCAAAGTCTCAAACCTTACTTTGATGGAGCAAACTATGCCCATTGGAAGTTTAGGATGGAGACATACTTGGATAGTGAAGGAATTGAAGTCTGGGATAGTGTACGAAAAGAATGGACACCACCAACCAGAAGAGGAGATGATGGTGAAGAGGAAATCCTATCAAGAGATGATTGGACTGAGCCCTAAAGAAGAGCAAATTTCAAAAACAAGAGGGCAATGACAATTCTATCAAGCTCATTATCTATTGAAGAATGTGGGAGAATACAACATTGCTCAACAGCATTTAGTATGTGGAAGACATTGGAGAACTATCATGAGGGAACTAAGCAAGTCAAATCCAAGAAGATTCAACTTCTAACCTCAGAATATGAGCTCTTCAAGATGAAATCAAATGAGTCAATCACTGACATGACTAACCATCTTCTATCCATTATAAATGGAATGAGGAAACTTGGGAAGCATCTGAGCTTGGAAGATATAAACAATAAAATACTGAGAAGTCTTCCTCTTAAAGACTATGGTTCAAGAGTTGTTGGCATAGAAGAAGCAAATGAAGATATGAGCATCATGAATACTGATGTGCTGATTGGCAAGCTTCTCACACATGAGATGGCAGTAAAGAGAGATAGAGAGCTTGAAGCAGAGCCAGAGAAAAGAAAACCCTTAACACTTAAAGCCTCTACTTCAAAATCTCAAGAAGAAAGTGAAGATGATGAAGAAGTGAGTGATGATGAAAATGAGGACATCGCTATACTTTCAAGGAGATTAAAAAGAATCATTGAAAAGAAAATGAGCAATTCCAGAAAATTCAGGCAGAGAAACCTCAAACAAACTTCTAATGAAACACATAGAAGTAAGGAAGAGGTGAAATGTTATGAATGTGGAAAGAAAGGACATATCAAACCAGAATGTCCAAGACTCAAGAAGCATAAGAGCAAATATCAAACAGACAATGGGGAGAAAGGTCACAAAGCCACATGGGATGACGAAAGCTCTTCAAGTGAAAAAGATGATAATGAAAGTGAAGAGGTCAACCTATGTTTCATGGCTATTGAGGATCACGTCTCGGACAAAGTAAGATCACTACACTCATACTCTTTTAATAATGATAGTAGTGATAATGATAGTAATAATGATAGTGATAATGATGATGATGAGCAAAGCCTAATAGAAGAATTAAATATAGAATTAGAAAAATATAGAACTAAATTTAGTACCTATAGAAGTAATGTCTCTAATTTAAAAAATAAGATAGATTGCTTAGAAAAGGAGAACATAAAGCTTAAATCTTCAAATGAATCTCTTCAACAGTCTTTAGATGAATACTCATCAAAACCTTCAACAACTTCACTGTTAAAAGAAAATAATACTTTGAAAAATGAAGTTGAAGAACTTAGAAATTCCATTTCTAAATTTCACAAGGGTAAAGAGAACTTAGATACTCTCATTGTATCTCAAAGACCACCTTTAGTTAGACATGGTCTAGGGTTTAAGGACACATCATCATCTTCTAACAAAACAGTATTTGTTAAGTCTAAAGAACATAATATTTCCACATCTATTAGAACTGTACCGAGAAATAAGAATGTTAAACCTTTTATACAGAAAAAGAATAATCATGCCTTTATGTATAGGAAGCATGCATCAAGAAAAACACAAATTATTCATGAATGTGCATGCCATTGTTCTCAAAATCAGTCTAATAGAATTTTGGCATTTAAATACAGTGTAAGACCAAAAAACAAGTTTACACCTAAACAATGTAATTACTGTATGAAAATGGGTCATATAAATAGAAATTGCTGGATAAGGAAGGCTCATTGGCAACCTTCATGTGCTAACCCCCAAGGACCCAAACTCATTTGGGTACCTAAACATCATACTTGATTTGTAACTCTGTAGGTATGCCTCAAGTCCACAATAAACAAAAATGCATGGCTAGTAGACAGTGGATGCTCAAGGCATATGACAGGAGACAAAAAACTCTTCAATGAAATCAAAAGTATTGATGGAGGTAAAGTTACCTTTGGAAACAATGCAAAGGGTAAGGTAATTGGCATTGGTTCTATTGGTATTAATGGTACTACTTTTATTAAGGATGTTTTACTTGTTGATGGCTTAAAACATAACTTGCTAAGCGTAAGTCAATTATGTGATAAATGAAACAAAGTAATTTTCACCTCAAATGAATGTCTTGTAATCTCTATTGATAGTCAAGAAATATTTAAAGGAAATAGAGATATCAATACATATATAATAAACTTACATGAACTCTCTAACCATTCCTCTAAGTGTCTTGTGACTACTAGTGATGAATCTTGGCTATGGCATAGAAGACTTGGTCATGCTAACATGGACTTAATACAAAGTCTCAGCACATGAGAGCTAGTAAAAGGATTACCAAGAGTTAAATATGAAAAAGGCAAGACATGTGAACCTTGTCAAAGAGGAAAGCAGCACAAGTCATCTATCAAAGCCAAAAACATAGTAAGTACTTCAAAACCTCTTCAACTCATACATTTAGACTTATTTGGACCTACTAGGGTTGCTAGCTTAGGAGGAAAACATTATGCATTTGTCATCGTAGATGATTACTCTAGATTTACTTGGGTAATTTTCTTAGCTCAAAAGAGTGATGCTTTTGAAAACTTCAAAAACTTTGCTAAAAGAGTTCAAAATGAAAAAGGATACTGCATTTCAAAAATAAGAAGTGATCATGGGAAAGAATTTGAAAATGAAAACTTTGAAAGTTTTTGTCTTGAATATGGCATTTCACATAATTTCTCATCTCCTAGAACACCTCAACAAAATGGTGTAGTTGAAAGGAAAAATCGAACATTAATTGAAATGGCAAGAACAATACTTAATGAATATGCATTACAAACTTATTTTTGGGCAGAAGCCACAAACACTGCATGCTATATTTCAAATCGAGTTTTCAAAAGACCTCTTTTAAACAAAACCTCATTTGAGCTATGGAATGGAAGAAAGCCCTTGGTATCATACTTTAGAGTATTTGGATGCAAGTGTTTTATATTGAACACCAAGGACAATCTTGGAAAGTTTGCCTCTAAGTCTGATGATGGTATCTTTCTAGGATACTCTACAACCAGCAAAGCATATAGAGTATTTAATAAGAGATCATTAACTGTGGAAGAATCCATGCATGTTGTTTTTAATGAATCTAGTAGACTTGATCTTGTGAAAGGTAGTGCTCTTGATGATGTTTTAGATAATATGGAAAAACCTGTCATTGAAAATGGAAAAGAAGAAAACGATCAAGAAAAACTACTACCTCAAAATCAAGAACAAATGGAGCAAGACCTTCCAAAAGAATGGAGAATGAACAGAAATCATCCAAAAGAGCAAATTATTAGTGATCTATCAAGGGGAGTAAGTACTAGATCGCATTTCAAGCATTTAATCACTGACATTGCATTTATTTCACAAATTGAGCCTAAAAACATTGATGAGGCTCTTAATGATGAAAGTTGGATAATTGCCATGCAAGAGGAACTTAACCAATTTGAGAGAAATAAAGTATGGAACCTAGTACCAAGACCTAAGAATCATCCAATCATAGGCAGCAAATGGGTATTTAGAAATAAGTTAGATGAACAAGGGTTAATAACCAGGAATAAAGCAAGACTAGTTGCAAAAGGATATAATCAGGAAGAAGGTATTGACTATGATGAAACATATGCACCGGTAGCTAGATTAGAAGCTATAAGAATTCTCTTAGCATATGCATGTCACATGAATTTCAAACTTTTTCAAATGGATGTGAAAAGTGCATTTCTAAATGGCTATATAGATGAAGAAATGTATGTAGAACAACCATCAGGTTTTGAAAGCTATGATTTGCCAAATCATGTTTTTAAACTTTCAAAAGCTTTGTACGGTTTAAAACAAGCTCCAAGAGCTTGGTATGAGAGACTAAGTTCTTTTTTACTAGAAAATAGCTTCACAAAGGGAAATGTTGACACTACATTGTTCATCAAAGAGCATAAGCATGAGATACTAATTGTTCAAATTTATGTTGATGATATAATATTTGGTTCTACTAATGAGCTGCTTTGTCAAGAATTTGCTAAGTGCATGACTAGGGAATTTGAAATGAGCATGATGGGAGAACTTAAGTATTTCCTTGGTCTACAAATCAAACAAAGCAATGAGGGCATATTCATCAACCAATCCAAATATGCCAAAGACTTAATCAAAAAATTTGGTATGGAAGGATGCAAAAATGCCAAGACTCCTATAAGTACATCAACAAAATTGGACAAAGATGAAAAGGGTAAGAGCATTAATGAAAAACTTTATAGAGGTATGATCGGATCACTTTTATATCTCACTGCTTCTAGACCTGATATTATGTACAGTGTTTGCTTATGTGCGCGATTTCAATCTTGTCCTAAAGAATCTCATCTAAATGCTGTAAAAAGGATTTTAAGATATTTACAAGGAACATTGCATCTAGGTTTATGGTATCCTAGGAATTCATCTTTCTATATTATAGGATATTCAGATGCAGACTATGCTGGTAGTCTTTTGGATAGAAAAAGTACTTCAGGTACTTGTCACTTCATTGGAGAATGTTTGGTTTCTTGGTTTAGCAAGAAACAAGTTTCAGTTGCTCTTTCAACTGCTGAAGCTGAATATGTAGCAGTTGGATGTTGTTGTACACAAATTCTTTGGATGAAACAACAACTTAAGGACTATGGTCATGAAATGAACCATATACCTATAAAATGTGACAACACCAGTGCTATAAATCTTTCAAAGAATCCTATTCAACACTCTAGAAGTAAACATATTGACATTAGACATCACTTTATTAGAGATCATGTTCAATATGGAGATGTTGAATTAGAATTTGTATGCACAGAAAAGCAATTAGCAGATATTTTCACTAAGTCTCTAAATGAGGAAAGATTTAATTTCATTAGAAGAGAACTAGGCATGATTGATGGATTAACCTTGTGATTACAAGAAAATGAAATTTTAATTGTTGATCTTAAAACATATCACAAGTTAGAAGATAAATATTTTGATGAAAATTCATGTTTTATGAAGCAAAATCTTTGTTGAAATGATTTAGTCTTGTTGCAGAACTTAATTTCAAATTAATGAAAATTATAGGGGAGTCACGCCCGTGACTTATACTCACGCCCGTGACTTAAGTGGCTCAAAGAGGCAGTATTGTTCACGACTTCGGTTCACGACATGCTTCACAGCTTCAAGTAGTGAAACATTGTTTCACGGCTTGAGTCACGCCCGTGGATAAGACTATTCACGCCCGTGACGTATTTTCATTCCCATGAACCATTACGCCTCAAAAACTCACAGAAGCTTTCACGCTTTGCGTCACGGCATAAGTAACGGCTTCAAATGGTGAAACATAGTTTCACGATTTGAGTCATGACCGTGGCAAAGAAGTTTCACACCCGTGACAGAGTTTCATGCCCGTGAATAATTACACCCAAAACTCACAGACACTTTCACGCCTTGTGTCACGGCTTGCTTCACGGGTATAAGTAGTGAAATTCAACACTTCACGCCCGTGACATAATATTCACCCCTGTGACCTATGATCATTCACGCCCGTGATGTTCATCGAGCACGCCCGTGAAAGAATTCACGCTTTCATTCATGGGTGGAATTCTGCTTCAGCAAACCGTGAACATGACTATTCACGCCCGTGAAACTTGAAGTCATGCCCGTGAATGTATCGAATATATAAGAAAACAGCCGGTTACAAACTTCATTTCAACTCTCCATCTCCCAAAACCGCTCTCATTTACTCTCATTCATTGAGACATTGAAGATTTTGACCCCAAAGCCTTGATATTTCACTATAAATTCCTTCAAAAGTTCGAATCTTCAGCAGAAAATAGATATTCCTAGGGTATTTCATCATATTTTATTTTCATTCCTATCAAAATCAAAATCAAAATGGAGTCTGCTTCGTCAAAAGGGAAGAGAAAGATGTCCCATGCACCAAAGAGATATTCAGATTAACTCATGAACATCATACCCGAAAGTAGCTAGGCTTCGTGATAGGATGTCTAGCTAGGATATAGGCTAGAGTGTAGCCTAAACTTGTTATGTTTGATCATTTTTTCTTTATTTTGTTACTTATTATGTTTCTGTATCCTTTCCTTCATATAATATATATTTGCTTTTGTTTACTTCAATCTACATATTCTTTTTGATTGATGACAAAAGGGGGAGAAAACTAGCAATATATGAAAGAATTTATATGATAAGGGAAAGTAGGATCAAACTAGCAATAATAAGAATTGTGAATCAAATTTGAAATTGATTGCAAAGTAGAATTATAACCTAAGTATACCTTGCATATACCTTAAAAAGCAAGTTACAAATAAAAACATGCCATGATATACCTTAAACATACTTTACATATACTTTATGTCTTGAAAAGGATTTGTGGTATGTATTGGATATACTTTTCATATGACTTGCTTCTAGCTTAAATGATACATCCTTATTCACTATTCTTGCACATTATAATTTTTATCCTAAGTATATTTTGAGGGGGAGACTTCTCAAAATCACATATTGCTAGATTATTTGTCACCATCAAAAAGGGGGAGATTGTTAACCTTGAGGGGTATTTCCGTCATTTTGATGATAATAAATAATATAGCAATATTGTATTTAACATACTTGCTTTAAGTGTATTATACAGGACATAAATTAAAAATAGCAAGAATGGAGAATTGGAAGAATAATCCTTGAGAAACAAAAAGTAAAGAGTAGCATGTTCACTGCCGTGACTCTAGGAGTCACTCCCGTGAACAAAGCTAGTCGTTACCAAAACCAACATTTGAAGTTCACGGCCATGAAGGAAGAACAAATCGTGAAGTGGGCATTTCAATCACCCCCGTGACTAAAAGTGTCACCCCCGTGAAGAGTCATGAAATTTCAACCAGAGAGCTTCACAATCAGAGTCACCACTAGGGTCACGGCTGGGAAGATGTTCACCCCCGTGAATGATGGTGTCACCCCCGTGAATGATTCTCTCAATTTCATCCAGAGAGCTTCACGACCAGAGTCACCACTTGGCTCACGGCTGGAAATTCTGTCACGCCCGTGAAGGATTAATGTCACGCCCGTGACTCTATATGTCAAAACATACCAGAGAGCTTCACGACCAAGGTCACCACTTCAGTCACGGCTTGGGAAGAACTATCACCCCCGTGACAAGCATATTCACGCCCGTGACCAATGAAAGAGAAAAATGACAGGCGCGATTTTTTAGTTGGTACAACGGCTAGTTTCTTATTTAATGCACCCCAACGGCTATATTCAGCCATGGGAGTATAAATGGAAGTCATTTATACATTAAGAAACAAGAGGATGATAAGAGAATGATAAGAAAAACAAAAGATTAGCATATACTTCAAATCACAAGCTATCTTGTACTTTTATACTTTGAGAACTAATTCATTCTCTGTAAAAATCTTATTGCTCCTCATATTTGAGCAATAAAGATTTATAAGTAGTTATCTCTGTAATCTTTACTCAAGTAAGCATTGGGTAGTTCTGGGTTAAGAGAATAATACTTGTAAGGGTTAGTTGTGTGAACCTCCAAAACACAAATTAAAAGGTTGTTTGTGTGAGCCTGTAAAACACAAAGTGTAGGTTGTTTGTGTGAGCCTGTAAAACACAAAGTGTAGGTTGTTTGTGTGAGCCTGTAAAACACAAAGTGTAGGTTTTTTGTGTGAGCCTGTAAAACACAAAGGAATTGGTTATTGTGTGAGCCATTAAAACACAAGGGATTTCTGGGTTAGGTGTGAGCCATTGTGAGAAACACCATAGTTGGGAGTGAGCTTGTAAAACTCCATTGTAACACTTAGTGTGTTAGTAAAACTCCCAATTGCGATTGGGGAGAGGAGTAGGGTTTGTTAATACCCGAACCTCTATAAATCTTTGTGTCTTATTTTCTCTATCCCTTCTAAAATTAACTATTTATTTCCGCACCTTAAAGTTTAATTTTTGAAACTCCAATTCAACCCCCCTTCTTGGTCTAATATCTGGGCAACAAAAAGCATCTCGATGATAGTGAGATAGCAAGTTGTATTATATTTGCTATTATGTCAACTGAGTTACAAAATCAGCATGGGGCTATGGATGCTAATTTCATAGTCTACCATCTAAGAGAGCTTTTTAATGAGCAAGCACATTCTGAAAGGTTCAAAACTTCAAGGTTGCTCTTCCACACTAAGATGGTTAAGGGGACATCTCTAGTGCAATATGCACTGAAGATGAATGACTATATTGAGAGGTTGGCCACCTTGGGATTTGTGATGGATCATGCATTAAGTATTAACTTAATTCTAACTAGTATGTCTGATAGTTTTTCAAATTTTATGCTTAACTATAGGATGAACCAAATCTCCACCATTATTCCTGAGCTAATCAACATGCTCAAGACAGTTGAGTCATTTGTTAATAAGGACAATAAGGCAGTGATAATGGTGGACTCTTGCGGTTCTAAGAAGAAGAACCTTAAGAAGAAGAAGAAGTCCATGAAGTTTAAGGGAGGCATGACTAAGAAGAAGGCTAAGGAGACTACCCCAAAGGGAACATGCTTCCATTGTGGCTAGGATGACCATTGGAAGAGAAACAACAATGCCTATTTGGAGTCCTTGAAGAAGAAGGCATTTGATGTCCCTTCTATATTAGGTATTTTTGTCATTGAGATTAATATTGTTTTCAATAATAATATATGGGTATTAGATACCGGTTGTGGCTTACATATATGCACTGATATGCATAGCCTAAGGAACAGTAAGCAGCTAAACAAGGGAGAGTCAGACTTGTGTGTTGGAAATGGAGTAAGGGTTATTGCATTTGTTGTAGGAAATTATGTATTGACCCTTTCTAGTGGGCTTATGTTAAATTTGGATAATTATTTTTATGTACTAGCTTTAACTAAAAACATTATTTATGTTTCTAGTTTAAATAAAGATGGCTTCCATTTAACTTTTAGTAACAATTGTTGTTCTATTATGTTGAATGGTATTCTTTATGCTAGTAGTATATTATAAAATGGGATATACATATTAGATATGTCAAATCCAATTTTTAACATCAATGATAATAAAAGGCAAAAACAAAATATGTTGAAATCATCTTACTTATGATATTGTTGCCTTGGTCATATAAGTGAGAAATGCATGGATAAGCTAAACAAGAGTGGTAGTTTAGGGGGTCATTTGATTATGAATCATATGACATATGTGAATCTTGCTTATTAGGCAAGATGACTAAATAACCCTTTAAGGGAAAGGGTGAATGTGTTAATGGGCTTTTAGACTTAATACATTCGGATGTATGTGATCCAATGTCCACATATGCCATATAGAGTTTCATCTACTTCATTACTTTTATCAATGACTACTCACAATTTAGATTTGTGTATATTATGAGATACAAATCTGAAACTTTTGAAAAGTTCAAAGAATTCATAAATAAAGTAGAGAAACAACTTGGCAAAAGTATTAAAATACTTCCATCAGATCGAGGAAGTGAATACTTGAGCTAAGAGTTTCTAGGTTATCTTAGGGATAATGGGATATTATCTCAATGGACTCCACCTTACATGCCATAACATAATGGTGTAGCTGAAAGAGGAAACTGAACCCTATTAGACATGGTAAGGTCTATGATGAGCTTTACAATACTCCCTAAATCCTTTTGGGGTTATGCACTAGAGACTGTCATTTATATATTAAATGGAGTCCTTTCGAAGTCAGTTAATGTTACTCCATATGAGATATGGAATAATAAGAAGTCCACACTTTCTTACATAAGAGTTTGGGGTTGTCCTCCTTATGTGAAGCAGACAATGTCAGATAAATGGGAAGCTAAGTATGACCGATGTCTGTTTGTGGGATATCCAAGGGCATCATATGGATATCAATTTTACCACCATTTGGAACAAAAGGTGTTTGTTTCAAGAAATGTTATCTTTTTAGAGAGAGAATTTCTTCTAAAAGGAGATAGTGAGAGCAAAATTGAACTTGAGGAAGTTCAAGATGCTCAAGTAGATGTTGATTAACTACCTAAACTAGAGCATATTATTCATACATATGATATAGTAGCTCAACCTTCTAAAGCACAAGAGCTTCATAGGTCAAGTAGGATACGTATTGTTCCGAAGAGATGATTTTCTCATTAGTGAACAGAACGACGTATTGCTCATAGAAAACGATAAGCCTACAACCTATGAAGAAGTTATGAATAGTTCATAATATTACAAATAGCTTCAAGCCATGAAGTCATAAATGGATTCCATGTATGAAAACTAAGTATGGACTTTAGTTGACCCACCTAAAAGGATAAAACCTATAGGGTGCAAATGGGTTTTCAAAAATAAAACTAACATGGATGGTAATGTAGTTACCTATAAAGCTAGACTTATAGCTAAAGGTTATCGTCAAAGACAAGAAATTAACTATGATGAAACTTTTAGCCTAGTGGCTATACTCAAATCCATAAGAATACTTCTAGCCATTGTTGCTCATTATGATTATGAGATATGACAAATGGATGTGAAAACAACTTTCCTTAATGGAAATCTGACCGAGAATGTGTACATGACACAACCAGAAGACTTCATATCAAAAGATGGAAAAAAGGTATGCAAGCTTCAAAGATCCATTTATGGATTAAAGCAAACATCTAGGAGTTGGAATATTCGGTTTGATGACACAATTAAACGATTTGGTTTCTTACAAAATCTGAATGAACTTGTTTATACAATATGGTTAGTGGGAGTGCAATCGTACCTTTATGTTTTGATAAATTAGTTTTAATGGTACAAGCAAAATTTTTGTTTCATATTTTGAAAATTTTATTTTTCTGCTATGTTTTATGAATGAGATTCATCTTCAAAACCCAACACTGCTCACTATCTATATCTATATGTATAATTACTCAACCGAGCTTCTCAAGTCAAGAGCACTCTCACCCAAGTTTAAGCCACCTTGAGTGAGTATGATAATTGCATGAATATGGGATTAAGGACGCTTTTATCCGAGTGTAAGCCATATTGTCCCTCAAATAATAAATTCATATTGTATAATTACGGTATCGTAACCGCTTCAATGATATGTCATCTATCATATGTTAGTTCTCGTATAGAGAATGAGCATTAATTAATTGTAATCTGGTTATCTGTATCATTCATAGTCCATTTTATATTTTTTTTCCAAATTATCCACATAATACCTTGTGAGTTAAAGTAAATAAAGTATATAAAGAATTTATGTATTCATTTTTCATGTACTCCTACTATATACCATCTTATCTCATCATATAGGGTGTAGTGCATGTAAATTTTGTCTTATTTCATCATAAGAATCATTATACATTTCTGTTTTAGTGCCTCACATACATAAATGGTCTTTCAAGACCATGAAGACTTCATTCACGGGTTTTCTACCTGTGACTTAAGTCATGAACCATATTATGAATGAATTTATTTACTTTGAAGGATCATTGACAGCTGTGAAACTATTGTCACAACTATGAATATGCATTCTACACATTTTTCAACACTAAAGTAGGACAATTATGTCCACCATATGCAATGACTCTAAGGTTAACTAATGTTAATAACTTCTATCAATACTTTTCAATATTTTAAATAATTTCACAAGTTGTAGTCATGCATATCATATCAATAAATCATTCAATCTAGTTTTCACGCTTCAATTATCAACATTTCTTATACATTTTAAATCTAACACATTATATATTCACATTTCAAGCATTTTAATTATCTATTCATGCCAAATAACATGTCAATTGCATAAAACAACATATAAGCATACCATAATCTGAATTTAGATGCATATATGTACAAACCTAAATTGGACCATTAACAATCGATTTTTCTAGCATCTCTAATCCTTTTGATGGGTTTATTCACCCTGATTTGCATTCCCTAACATAATATCAAAATCTCATTGTTGTCTATTTCCACATATTTCAATCTATTATGCCATAACTAAGCAAAATCTTAACTTTAACTAACCATATGGGTCCTTTATCATTATTTCCATCTAAAACTGATTAAACTAATAATAAGACAAAGTAAAATGTGATTTTTTTACCTCTATTTCAAAGAATCATAATGGGTTTAGGGTTCAAAATTGATTTCTCCTTTCTCCTTAATTTTGCCTTCAATGGAAAAGCGAAATTCTTTGATTTTATCATTTTTAATCTTGTTAATATGGTTGATTTCATGGTATCAAGGCTAATAATCAAAGAAAATTAAGGGAAATTGTCTATAGTATAGCAAGAATCCAGTGGCTACGATTTAGGATTGTGAAATTCATGAAAATCTGACAAAATATGAAATTGTTCATTTTATACTGTAGAGCTTCATGTGTGTGACTATATCTTCACGGTTGTGAATTTGTTATGCTTTAAAATTCCTAATTTTGTGACATTCACAGCTATGAGGTTATAGTCACAGGCATGAACCCAGTGACACCTCACTTTTTCATGTCTTTTTAATTATTTCTATGTTTTAAAATCCGTAACTACTTATATTTCACCTATATAGACTTAATACATGTTTCTATGCCCTAACTTATAGACATTACATTTCTCTTCTTAAGAAATTTTGTCCCCAAAATTACTTAGTGCATTGTCTCTAAATTGTATATGTTGGGCTTTCATGACTTTTTCACTTTTTCACTTTTTCACTTTTTCACTTTTTCATGTAGTCTTTTTCTGTTACATGATTTCTTCATAAGACTTTGACTAATAGTACTCGTTTGTTCCTGAGTTCCTGGATCTCTCTGGCTAGAATCTGAATTGGTTTTTATTTATCTATCATACTCTCGACTAGAATAATATGAGAGGAATTCGACCTATATCTTCTCAACATAGAGATGTGCAACACATTATGTATCTTGCTTAAATCTAGTGGTAGAGTGAGCCTATAAGCAGCCATTTAAATCCTGACTGGAATCTCATAAGGGCCAATGAATTTCAGGCTCAACTTGTCATTCTTCTCAAATCTTAATACTTTCTTCCATGGAGAAACTTTAAGGAAAACCTTATCTTCCACTGCATACTTTGTATCTCTCATCTTCAAATCTGCAAATGATTTTTGCCTATCAGAAACTACCCTCAATTTGTCCTGGAAAATTTGTACATTTTCTTCTATCTCTTGTACCAAGTATGGCTCCACTAATTTTCTCTTGCTGAGCTATGTTCAACATAGAGGTATACAACACTTCTTGCCATATAGTGCCTCATAAGGAATTATGTCGATGCTAGACTGACAACTATTGTTGTAGGTGAACTCAATCAAATGAAGATATATGTCCCAACTAGCCTCAAACTCAATCCCAGAACTCCTCATTATATCTTATAATATCTATATAACCCTTTCTGATTGTCCATCTATCTAGAGATGAAAGGTTATGCTAAAACTGAGTTTGGTGCCTAAAGCTCTCTATAAACTACCCCAAAACTGAAAAGTAAATATATGGTCCATGTCTGAAATAATAAATACTGAAACTCCATAAAGTTGTACTATCTCACTAACATAAATATTTGCTAGTCTACTCAACTCCATAAGCCTATCTACTATAACTCGTACAACATTATATCTTTTAGAAGTCACTGGCAATCCAATCACGAAGTTCATAGTAATCTGCTCCCATTTTCTTTCCAGTATAGTGATAGACTACAGTAACCATAATAATACTTGATATTCTATCTTGATCTGTTGACAAGTCAAACATTTAGTTATGTATTATTTGATATATCTCTTCATACTTGCCCACCAGTACTTATATTTCACATCAAGATACATCTTATTACTTCCTAGATGTATTCCATATCTAATCTCATATGCATCCTGAAGGATCCTCTTTCTCAACTTATCAATATTGGACACGCATAAAATGACCATAATAATATAGCCCACTATTTGTCTCAACTGTATAACTAGGTCTTTCCTCCTTGAGGACCAACTTGGCTATCTCAATAAGCTTACTATCCTTTCTCTATGCATCTCTGATCTCTTAGTTAAGTGTAGGCCAAATGTGCAACTCAACTATCATCTTTCTACTCAATGCATCGACCACTACATTTGCCTTACCTGTGTGGTAATCAATAATACAATTATAATTTTTTTTAGCTCTAACCACTGCTTCTATCTCAGATTAGGATTTCTTTATGTAGAAAGATATTTCAGACTCTTATGGTCTGTGTAGATGAAATATTTCTCCCTATTGAGATAATGGTATCATATCTTCAATGCAAAGACAATAGCAGCCAACTCTAAGTCAAGTGTAAGGTAATTCTTCTCATGTGTTTTTTAACTACCTAGATGCATATGTTATACCACCTTGCCATCTTGCATTAGTATATGTCCTAGTTCATTATGAAAAACATCACTATAGATGACATACTTTAACTAACCATATGGGTCCTTTATCATTATTCCCATCTAAAACCACTCATGATAAAATAGAGGAAAATGTGATTTCATACCTCTTTTTCGAAGAATCATAATAGGTTTATGGTTCAAAACTGATTTTTCCCTTCTCTTTAATTCTGCCCTTAATGGAAAAGCAATTCTATCAATTTTAATCTTGTTAATAAGGTTGATTTTATGTTATCAAGGCTAATATCATAAATGAACCCTGTGATACCTCACTTTTTTATATATTTTTTTAACTATCTTCATGTTCCAAAACCATTTATATTTCACCTATATACACTTAATACACATTATTTCTTAGCCTTAACTTACGGGCATCATTATCTCATTACCATCACATATTCATGTTTGGATACAACTTATAACATGTGACCCATATACTCATCACATAACATCAAAATACAAAAACTGCATATGTTAAAACTATTAGGATTCAAGGGCATGAACTACATGTTCACAGTCGTGAAAGGCAATTCACATGTACCCTTACTTGTGAACCAAACCGTGACCATACTCGTGAATGCTATTGTCTATAAAAACACATATCTTTCAAGAATGTGACATATACTTCATAGGTGTGAAACCATACATTTATGACTATGGATCAAACTGAAAAAAAAAATATGAGGATACAATGTTCATAGCTGTGACTATTTGTTCACAGTCGTGAACCCATGCATTCATGATTTTCCTAGTCGTGATGCAAGGCATGAATGCTTTTTCCCTTTCTAGGTATTTTATGAGTTTGATGTTTCACAAATGTGATTTATTTGTCATAGGCATGAAACATGTATGTGTGCAACATTCACGGTCGTGACTACCATGTCACATACATGAATTTATAGGTTTCTAGAATAAAAACTTAATCTAAAACAGAGCAACACCGAAATCACAAGCAAAAGCCTTTAAGATTGATCAATGTCAATCATTCCTATCAACATTCAAAAATATTTCATGCTAACAACATGCCTTAAGCTAAAATATAACATCACAGAAATCACATGCAAGGGCCTTTAAGATTGACCAATGTCAATCATTCCTATCAACATTCAACATCATTTCATGCTAATAACATGCCTTTAACAACATTTAAACCCATTTAACATAAATCATGTCTCTAACTCATTTTCATGGCATTTTTAACACTTATATCACACAACCATCATGCATATACATAACCAAAAGCACATTCATATCGTCTATCACATTTTCAAGTTATCTCATGATATAAAACATCACAACATACATGATTAAGGAAATTAATATGCATATATGTACTAATATTTAGCAATAGAGCCTAAACCCTTCAAGCTTCCTAGCTTGCTTATCCCTTTGGTTGTTTTTCACCTCTACCTCTATCTCCTATCAACATGAAAAACACCACCTTTAGCTCTTGAGATAGAAACAACACCCATTTTCTAACATAAATCCTTACCTTTTGTTCAAGTTTAACCTTACACTTAAGATCTATGGAAACTTGGGTGAAAAGATATAAGAGAAGAAGAAGAAGAATAAGAAGAATAAGAAGAAGAAGAAAAAGAAGAAGAAGAAGAAGAAGAAAATGAAAAAGAAAAAGAAAAAGAAGAAGAAGAAGATGATGATGGAGGTGAGAAGTTTGGTGTGTGAGGAAGATTTTAGGGACATATGGTAGCTGATAAAGGTAGGTATCATAGATGTAGAAAAAAGAAAAATGTGGCTATGTTCACCAACTCTGCTAAGTTTAGTTCATAGGTGTGAACACCTCCTACCACAGCCATGACAAACCAAGAATAGGCGTGAAACCAACTCACAATATTCATGGCCGTGAAAATCCCATTCACGCATATGAACAACCTTCAAAATTATGCCATTTAGAAACACAACAATCTTTCGGGCGTGAACATTCATTCACGGTAGGTCTGACCACAATTCTAAATCGTCCGATTCCATGGTCCCAAAATTCTAGGACCAAATCAAAACTGGGGATGCACTAGTTCGAGGCCGGTTTCAACATTTTTTTAATTTAATTTTTTTATAAAAATTATAAAATTATGTAATTAATAAAATAAATAAATACAATTAAAATTGTTAAAGTTTAGAAATTAAACTTAATTGTTGGATGAATTTAAAATAAAAAAATTGATTTAACGTATTAGTTTGTTTAAAAATGAAACAAAAAAAATATTAAGTTAGAAATAAGTGAAAAAAAATGGTGAATAAGTTAGTTAGAAAAAATGAGAATTTTAAGAAAGAAACATTAACTTATGAAATATTAATTTATGTAAATTATAAATTTTTATAGCTAATAAGTTATAAAAAATGAAAGTTTTGAGGAAAAAAATTAACTTATTAAATATTAACTTATGATTTTATGTAATGAGTTAGATTGTTATAAAAAAAAAGAGATAAATTTAATTTTGAGAAATTATAAGTTGGAATTTAGAAAAAAAATATTTTTATTTTATAAATTATAAAAATTATAATTGGGCTAAAAATCTAATCAATTTAATTTTTTTCTTTTAAAAAATAATTTATTTATAAAATTTTGAATTTATATTTAAAAAAATAATATTAATAATTGGGCTTGTATGTATTCTCTTGGAATTTAAACAAATCAAAATACATGTATTTTTCTACCTTTTAAAATTTAATTGTTAACAATTTTTACCTTTTTTAATCGGAATCGCCGATATCGGATGTGCCAACCATTCATTTGGTAGTGAAATCATATTGGTCATTATTTTCATATTTTTCTTATTGTTTTAGTGCTATTTTGATTCAATCATCAATATATGCTTAAAGCTTATAGCAGTTCGGAAGTTAAACTAAATCGCGTCTTTTCTAAAATATTACCTTTTGCACTAAAAACTTGTTCAACCATAACAATTGAGACTATACTTAAAAATTTTATTTTGCAATTTAGGAGAGTACTAAATAAATATTTTGATGTCGACTCCACTAATCAAACATTGAAATTTTTTTACCTATTTTACTATCACCAAATTTAAATGTAGTTGTTAGATAAATGTAAAGTTCGGATGAACCAAAAGATGATATTGATTTTTTATATTTTTGTAATATTAAATGATCACACTCTCTAATTTTTATCAATTCACTCAAACCTTAACCAATAGTGTTACTACTACTACTATTAGTAGAAATATTATAAATCAAACTAAATTTCATAAATAAATCAAAAATTAATTTTTTACATCATTAATTATAACATCAACACTAATATCATTACCTAAATCTAAATATGAATAATAAATATTCAAATAACCATATAAATAATCTATTTTACATCTAAAATTAAAAACACAACATATAAAATTACTAATTCAGTTATTTATTTTTAATCATACAAATAGAATTATGCAAAATTGGATCATTAATATATTCTCAAAATGCATTAATAATATTAATACATTAATACAATAATAAATTACATGATGCATCATTAAAACTTTTAAAACATTTAAAAATTATTGACAAACATCCAAATATTGTATATATAAATTAATTTGTGGCATATTATTGAAAGTAAATGTACACAATAATTTTTTATATCTATATAACTTATTGAGTAATTCATAAGTTGAATTTCAACAAGTGTGAACATCAATTAGAAATATTTTAGATTTTTTATCATTTTCATACTAAAATCAAATTCATAATTTTATTATTAGGATTTCAATTTAAACAATTATGCTATTCAAAAATTTCAAATAATTTTTAACACATAAATTTAATACATGATATACACATTTAATATAAAAATCTATCTATAATATTAAATTAACACAATATTTAAAAATTTTGAATCAAAATAATATTTACTGCCATATTATTAAAAAAATTTATAAATTAATTAATATTCTTCCAAAATCATTTAAAAATAGTCATTGTTGGCTAGTAATATGGTTTTCCATTCTTCCGTTGTCCAGCCAATTGCAGCAAGTGTTAGTGATATTAATCCGTTTATTATTTTAGCTCTTGCCTTTACTTTTGCCGCTTTAAAATTTACAATGTAAGAAATTCCGAGTTCCAATATCACCGTAGAAACTATAAATTCTCGGCGCTTTTTACCTGCTATCCATAAAATGGCCGTAGAAACTAGAAATTCTCGGCGCTTTTTACCTGCTATCTGTAAAATGCCCAAACTGCCCTCACGTCTCATTATCTTTCCCGAAGGCACAGAGAACCTATTTTAGTAATTGAGCTCGAATTCTAAAATATCTGCACACATGTAAAATCTTTTTTCCATTTTTCCCCCACACACTTCAAGAAAAAAAAAAAGAAAAAAAAAGGAAAAAGAAGAGAGTGCGCCAAAACTTTCTTGGTCTTTGAGGCTTTCAAACCGAACCGACCCAGGTTATTCGGATCCTACCATTAAATTCCAACCGTTGAAATTCTTAATCCAATGGACAAGATCAGTCGGTGAAGTGGTTACCCTATTTCTGCCTCCAGTGGTTTTGATCATAGACCCTAGCCCACCGCAACAGATATAGATAGCTTTCACTCACTCCCCTCTCTAGTTTCGCCCCTCTCTGCAACAAACAGCAAGATATACGTGAATCGTCTTTAATCCTTCGATATTATCTCTCTCATCTCTAGAGAGAGAAAACAAAATCATACGTGTTTCTCTCCTCGTAAGGAGTACTTTCAGATCTTCATTTGCTTCCTCCTTTTCTCCGCTTCGTGTTAAATTATGAAATTTTATGTCTTTCTTGTCTGGGTTTCTGTTTTTTAAGTGTATCGCTGTTTTAGACAGTAGTATTTAATTTTAATTAGATGGGTCTAAATCCTTGTCGGGTCAGGTTTTCCTCTTTTTAATTCGGGGAGTTGTGTTATTAGATCTGACGAAATGGCACGTTTGTGAGCGATTCTTTTGTGTTTGTCTGTTTCTTTGAGTTCGAGAAATCTTATACGGTGTGTGCTCTAAGAAACTCGTTGACTCGTTTATTAGTCTGCAAAACTGGGCGAGTTGACTCAGAAATTAACTCAGAGTCCCAGTGAGTCGCGGGGTTGGAAGATCGGGTCGAGGATCACGAACCGAGAGAGAATAATGCCTTCGGTAGGTATGCGTCGTACCACCAGGGTTTTTGGGGTGGTGAAGGGTGTGGATGGGGCCCGGGTTTTACGGTCTGGTCGTCGGCTGTTTCCGGGATCAGTTGACTGTAGATTTAGGAGAGCCAACGATGGAGATGAGTGGTTACACTCCATGATCAAATCCACCCACACCTCTAACAAGAATCTCCACAACAATAGCTCCGTCAAGTGCAAGGAAAATGGGTGGACACATCATTCAAAATTGAATCTAGAATCACCAGGTGTTGGTGCTGTGGTGCCCAAGAGAGTGAAGAGTGAGAATTTGCATGATGATGCCGAAAGCAAGAAGTTTGGGGTTGTTTACACTAGAAAAAGGAGACTGGGTGGGGAAAAGCTGGGAACTTTAGACGATAAAAAGTATGGAATTCAGTTTTCGCGGAGGCAGCGGAGGAGGAAACAAAATGATGTTGAGCTTCCCATTCTTGCGGTTGCTGTTGATAGTTCTTCAACTGTTGACTTAGCTTCTTTCTTACTTTTGGTTTTTGGGTACATGAGCAAAGGTAATTTGAGGCTTTCTGCGCTTGCTTCCTTCTTGTCTGCTGAGCATGTTAGAGATGCATTTGCTTCGAGTGGAATTCTTTTTTTGCAGGTATTTGTTATTTTATTTAAAAATTGATTTTTGGTTTTGTGCATTTGAAGTTGATGTTTAATTCTGTTTTTTGAAAAAAAAAAAAGATTATTTCCTGTTTATTAGTATACTTAGTAGATGCTCTCTTTATGGTAATTTGTTCATTCTTCATAATTTGCATGTGGTTATTTGTTTAATTCTTTTCCTTTTTTTTTCCTTTTTCAGGAACCAACCAATAGCAGAACTGGAATTTGCAATTTTTTTACGGTCAGGTGCACTGTGCCGATCTTTTCCTTGGATTTTTCTGCAGTTCCTTCCTGTTTTGTGAATATGCTTCTTAGGTTGTTTCTTAGTGTTAAGTGTCTGTCTATTGTACCTGTAAACACCTCACTGGATGAGGACTCATGTGATGAAGTGTCGGGTGAGAGTGAAGAACGCTCAGGTGTTGATGCGAAGGCAGACACATTACCTGAAATTGTTAATAAGACGGTGTTGCATCCATCTGTGAGAGCTTCTAAGTTAGCTTTCCGGCATGGGCACCACAGAAATGGCTTAAATTCCCGTGGTATTCAAAAGAGGAGGAGCTCACTCAGGAGGAGGAAATCTAGAAATCCCTCTCTGGTGGGTGTGCACAAAGCTAATAATTCCTTAGTTTCTGATCTTGTACGTAGTAGAAAGAATGGCATTCCTTTATCGCCTGTAGCGACTAAGAACAAGCTAAGGAGTCCAGTGCGGTGGAGCCCTGCTTCAAACCACAAAGTGGCAAGTCCTACTGAAGTTGAGGAGACTCGATTCATGGACACATCAATCTGCTATTCCAATGTACTGGTTATTGAATTGGACAGATGTTACAGGATAGAAGGGGCCACTGTCACGTTAGAAGTTTCTGACTCAAAAGAGTGGATGCTTGCAGTTAAGAAAGATGGCTTGACCAGATATACACACACAGCGCAGAAGGGTATGCGGCCCTGTTCTTTTAATCGTATCACTCATGATATTATATGGACTGGTGACGAAGGCTGGAAACTAGAATTTACCAACCGACAGGACTGGCTTATTTTCAAGGATCTTTATAAGGAATGCTCTGTCCGTAATATGCCAGCTCCCATCTCTAAGGCAATCCCTGTGCCTGGGGTGCGTGAAGTTTTAGGATATGAGGATTGCAACGATAGGCCCTTTTCTAGACCAGACGCATGCATATCTGTAAGTAATGATGAGCTATCCAGGGCTCTGGCCAAGAGGACTGCAATCTATGACATGGATTCTGAAGATGAGGAGTGGCTGAGGAAGTTTAATAATTACTTTGGTGAAACTGAACATCAAGAGCATCTCTTAGAGGATAATTTTGAGTCAATGATTGATGCTTTTGAAAAGGCTTTTTATTTGAGTCCAGATGATTTTTGTGATGAGAAAGCAGCTGTAAATCAATGTATAGAGTTAGGTAGGAGAGAAGTAGTTGAACCTGTGTGTAGTTACTGGATGAAAAAACGGAAGCAGAGACGGTCAACACTGCTTAGGGTTTTTCAGGTAAAAGCTTCATTATGTCTCAGGTATCTGGTGTTGTATTGATAACATTTTATTTCCATCCTTTTGGTTACAGTGGTTTTTCAAGAGTTCATTACAATTGACTGTGTAGATGAGATATAAAGTTGTATAATGACATTCTTACAATTCTTTAGTTGTGTATAGCCATAAATATGTATATTTTTTAATTGTCTTAAGTTAAGCAATAACATTTAGATATTGATGATTCATTCTTGTAGCTGGTCTACAAATTTTTGTTTTTAAATATGGGATGCCCCCCCCCCCCTTCTCTCTCTCTCTCTCTGTCCCCCCTTCATTCATGATTATGTTGGAAACATTATTGGGTTCGTCTGTGTTATGTTGTTCTACAGAACAGTGTAGTTACTCAAACTTTCGCAAGTTTAAATGAAAGATGGTGCTTATTTGGTGATATTTTGTTCCATTTGATGATTGTGGGGAAACAGGATAGGGAAAATATATGATATCTTGCCAATTGTGCGACTTAAGTTGTCTTGAAAGCACTACGCAATTTTGAAAATGATCCCTACAATGTGCAATGATGGAATTTGAAGGGATTATGCAGCAGGATATGAATAGATGACCTAAAAATGTGTTATCAACCTTCGCTATCTTCTCAATTGCTAGTTTGTGATAACCCAGTTGACTATGATGGGGTTGTATAGCTTGTATTACTGATATGGGAGAAGCTGATGCTCACATAGTGCGCAACAATTGTTTCTATGAAGCTATTTTTTGGGATATAGAATCGTTGTTTGATGTGCCATGCAGACTGCAGAGAAATTCTATATTGAAGTTTTACACTTCTTCCTTGTTCTTTCTAACAGTTGCATCAAGTCAAGAAAGCTGCACTGATTGCTAAACCTGTTCTAAGGAAGAGGAGGTCCTTCAAGCAGCAGGCCAGCCAGTTTGGAAGGGGCAAGCAACCTAGACTATTGCGAGGTAACTTTCACATTTCACTTGTAAAATTTGTATTTTGAGTTCTATATACTGCCTACTTGAATCATGGTATTGTCATTTGCTGATTTTGTCTATAAATGGTTTATTTATTTGTTTATTCTTGTCAAGACTGAATCTCATCTTTTACAACTATACAGTAATGGCTGCTGAACATAATGCTTTGGAAGAGCAGAATGCAATGCGTAATGTTGAAGCTGCAAAAACTTCAGCAAAGAGATCTGTGGAGGTAGCTATTCTTAGGCGGCAGCATGCTCAGAGGCTTGTGGAGAATGCGGATTTGGCAATTTACAGAGCTACAATGGCACTTAGGATTGCAGAAGCTGCCCTTCTTGCCAATTCAACGGATGCTGCTGTCACACATTTCTTTGATTGACAGGTGTAGGTATATTTTATGCTTTATTACCG
The DNA here is from genome assembly GCA_023653625.1 of Triadica sebifera. Classification (NCBI taxonomy): domain Eukaryota; kingdom Viridiplantae; phylum Streptophyta; class Magnoliopsida; order Malpighiales; family Euphorbiaceae; genus Triadica; species Triadica sebifera. The sequence continues at coordinate 34,264,497 of CM042896.1, forward strand.
GAAGTATTGTAGCCTCGTGGCTCTTTTTTTTTGAGGCCTGGATGACATCCTTTGCCGAAAGTATTGTAACTGTATAGATTTTATATTGAGTGTACATTCTGTATTGAGATAACCTCACATCAAACGTTTGTACAAGGGAATTTTGTAGAGGAGGGGGGGGGGGGGGTGTGTGGAATGTGGAAAAAAATTGAAAATTACAGAAACTTTTGCCCACCGTTTTCCGTGCTCACTTGGATGTTTACTTGAGACTTGAGTGATAAATTCACTGTATGTGAATGAAAGATGAAGTATTTGTCTTTCTTCTCGTGAATACAATGCTAATAACTTTTGGAGTAGCTTTGTGGTTAACTTCTGAGTAGCGGTTTTGTTTATTCTTACTATAGGTAGGCCGACTTTTTGTTTCAGCTAACGTAGGATTCGAATTCAGAAGTTTATGGTTCGGTTGGGAATTTTTCATTATTTATAATTTTTCACTGAGTTCGCTTGCATTATAGTAAGAAATTGACTGATATTTTCATTATTTATTTTGGTTAATTAGATGAATCTTCCATTTAACACTCGCATCACTTTGATGTGCACTTTAGCAGAGGAATATTAGCTCATTAGCTTTACACAAGTAAGCTAAACAATCTGATGTTTATTTGCAGCTATCCGAACAAAATCATATTGTGAAAATCGTTTGCTGAACTTGAATATCATCCATCAGGGTACTAATTTTCCTAGCTAGATGTGTTCAAACCTTCGATATAAACTTGGAGAATGTGGAAGTGGCAATATCCATATTTGAAGGTTTAAAACCAAATTCTTGCATGTTGCGGTTGCTAACTAAAATTTCACAGTTATGGTATATATTGTTGCGGGTGTGAAATACTTGATTTCTGTAACTTTCAAAATTTTACTTAATCTCCAATTCTCATTAATTAAGAATATAAATTATAGGTTCTAATTACGGGTATTACATTTCTCTCTTCCTTAGATATTTTATCCTCAAAATTATATGTCATGACAGTTCGAAATAATTGAGCATATTGTGCCATTATCATTTCTTCGCTTTCCTAGATTGTTTTTTCAACGATGTCGCTCTTCTATAAAACTTTCATTAGAGTATTCTTTTGTTCCTAAGCTCTTTAATCTCTTGAGTTAAGATCTAAACTGGTTCCTCTTCGTAAGTCAAGTCAAGTCCAGTCCGGTCTCAGTTCTATGCTCTTAGCTGTGATGATATGAGAATGATCTGACCAATACTTTCTCAACATTGATATATGGAATACATTATATACCAAATAGGCCTCACACCCCTTTCTGATAATCTTTTGTGCTTCATCATGGATCGTTTGCTATGAGGATCTCTCCCCCTGAACAACCATTATCTTGTCTTTCAATGTTCTCATTTCAATTGTCTTCATCCTGCAGTCCACTATTGCTCCCTCCTGAGTGAGCCAATCCATACCCAGGATAACATCATACTCATGAGAGGGCAATTCAATCAAATCTACCACAAACTCTTTCCTTTGAACCATAACATACAATGTTTATACACTTGGTTCATCACTGTGTTATGGCCCAAAGGGCTAGTCACCTCTATCCCATAATCTAATTTCTCTGCTAACTCTTTCTCGTACACTGCCACAATCATGTTCCCTTATCGTTGGTTTAGGAACTCTTTCTTCTTCTCATCAATGTACACTATTGCTACGTACTGTTTCTTGAATTCAGCCACAAAGAAAACCCATATAAGCGGCTTTTGAGTCTGAGGCTTTTAAAGAACATGCTTCCACCAATCGTAGGCATGCTACTAGAAAAGTGAAACAAAGTACCTAACCTTGTGCTCGTCGGCACACTCAAGCTCATTGAAGACCCTCTCAGTCTTCTCCAACCAATATTTTACAACCTCAGGATCATCATCCCTCTTACATGTGAAATCGGTGGCCCCATACTTACTAAGCCTATTAATATGTGATCTATGCCTCGGTGGTGAAGGAAGAGAGGGTGGAGCTGGTGATGGTAGTGACGGTGGCATACCCTGCACCAACTGCTGCAGCAATGCTGTAAGATTCTACATCAGAGGATCCTGAACCTGATCCGCCTGACCAGCCATCGGCTGCTATAGAGGAGGTGTGTCAGCCAACCCTTGCATACTAGCTTGGCTCGATTGATTCTGAGCCTCTATGTCCGGAGGACTGTTACTCTAGCTGCGTCATTCAGTTCGATCTCAACCTACACATTCATAGAGAATAGCCCACATCAGAGTCATATAGGATAACACTTGCCCATGTTATACATCCATCCCACCTAGGTTCAGAACCACCTAAACCTAAGCTCTGATACTACTAAATGAAACAACATTCGATATAATTAAGATTAAATCCAATTACACTAAAGGATGCTACGATGCACATGATTCAAAACACCATAATTTAAAAACTTTAATGTATCATGGCCATGACGATTTATTAAAAACATAAAACATCACTAAAAGATTTCAATATAATAGCAAATGGGCAATCACTAACCCTAAGTTTATACAAAATGAATGATTAAAAAATTACATGACCTTTTAAAAAATACAAAACATGTACACTTATAACTACCCAAGCTCACAAAACAACCAAAAAGCACAACAATGTATGACCTACCCAAAGTGTATATCCTTGGCTCTGATTATTGGGCGTCCTCCTCTGTTGCTCATTTCTTAAGCTCCAAATCTATGCATGGAAAGCTCATACGCTAAGCAACTCGTGCCTAGTAGTACATAACAACATGCAAGCACACCATATGACAAATAAAAATATGCATGAGATACTTCATGACATGCCATCATAATCTCATACACTATATTCACATCAAACATGACATATCAAACAATTACCAGCAATCATACAAGTGTATATCACACTTATTTGTCAGTGGTGAAGCTGTCATTGAAAATCCTTTCACAAATCTCCGATAATAACTAGCCAAACCAAGAAAACTTCTCACATCTGTCACATTCCGATGCGGTTTCTAGTTGAGGATTGCCTCTACCTTACTAGTGTCGACTCTGATCCCATCGGCTGAGACAATATGCCCTAGAAAGGCCACTTCATCTAACCAGAATGCACATTTTGACAACTTCTAGACTGTCCATGTCCCCTACCTCTGCCTCGAGTGACATTCTGAACCTATACTGATACTACACCACCTGTACCTCTTCCTCTGGGGCAATCTTTCTATTTGTGCTCAGTAGATCCGCATCGTAAGCATGCTCTAGTAATCCACCAGTAATCACCTGCATGTGATCTTCCATAATGTTGAAATGTGACATATATGAATCTCCTATTACTCGAAGTTGGTACACTAGCTGTAGACCCCTCTGGCCTCGATTGTTGGGTTTGCCTAACTGAAAAGGTTGGTCCAGAACCCCGTGACTGGAAAAACCTAGGCACTGTTTGTCCCCTTTTACCTGATGTCTGGGCCATGCTAATTGTCGATCTCCGGGGTGGCTTTTCTATCATCTTTCTTTTTGACCTCTTTTCCACACTGATGGCAGAAAATACTAGTGTAGCAAAATCTTCAAGCTGAAGGGCGGTCACCATATTCCCAATATCATCATCAACCCCATCCTCAAATCTACGACATCTATCTACCTCATCAGCAAAGATTCCAGTCGCATATTTACTCAATCTGGTGAATTCCATCTCGTATTCTGCCATTGACATGCTTCCTTGCTTCAAGTCTTGAAACTCACTTTTTGTTTCATTCACATAAACTCTAGGCACATACTTCTTGCTAAATTATGCCTTGAAGAAATTCCAGAAAGGTGGTTTCGGTGTTTCAGGCTTTGATAAGATTGATTTCCACCAGTCATAGACATGATCTTTTAGAAAGGACACTGTATATATGAACTTTTGTTCCTCTGGACACTCAAGTTCCTCAAACACCCTTTCTGTGGACTCCATCCAAAACTCTGAAGCTGATGGGTCATCCTATCTCATTCCCATAAAATATGCGGCCCCATGTTTTCTCATCTTATCAATCTGGGGTTTGTGGTTGAGGTGGAGGATGAGGTGGAGCTGGTTGTAGAACTGTTTGTACTATCCATTGCAACAAATTTGTTATCTGCTCCATAAGAGGTTTCTGTCCTAAATTAGCCTATCCCTCTGCTCTCGGTGGATCTATTACACTCGGTCTGGAATCTTTCACTGATGGAGGTTATCTGAGATTGGCTAAGTCTGAAAGACTGTTACTTAGTTCGTGTTCTAAGAAATTTTGTTGAACTCGAATCCATATCTACCTATAAACCAGAAGAAAGGACACAAATCAGATAATTGCAGCATTTTATGCATATGCATGAGACACATATTCTATTTTACACCCACTGATTAAGAATCAATTAGTCTGAGTTCTGATACCACTAAATGTAGCACTCCCTTACCCTACTAATCGTTAACAGGATATAGAAGTGCTACTAAGCTCACTTGTTTTAAAACCAATGCTCAATTTATTGTATAAATATTTTTATTTCAATTTTCGAGTCTATTATTAGCGGAATATTTATTACCATATAATTTTTTTATTGAAAATATACAACTACTGATGTGAATAATTTGATTTAAAAGAATTCATTCAATTAAACTATAATATTTAGAAATATTTTTACAAATAATACTAGATATATAAAATTACCAAATTCATTCCTTATAAATATTACATGCCACAAATTTACATCAAAAGAAATTCTTAAATTTAATTGTTACAATATAAATTCCAAAACATACAAAAAGAAATTAGACTGCTGCAATATGATCTTGGGGTTCCCCTTATCTTCGGTCGCCCTAACGTAACCATTATGTCTATTTATTTGCGCGTGGCTAAACTACTAGATTAGTGGTACGTTTGACAACTATCCAATAATTATATAAATATTTCCAAAATAAACCTTTAAAAACTACAATCAACTTACTAAGCATGCCAAATATTCACATAATATTAAAACTATTTTTGTCATGTAAAAATATACAATTCATCAATTTTAACGTTTATTTCATTAAACATGCTTGAAATTGCTTAACAATTCAAAATATAAAATTTACAATATAAATTTCATAATTCACATTTTTTTATGTTATTTGTTTTTGCCCACGACATCTTAGACTAGAACTAAATACTGGATACAGAGTTTCTGCTCTTCGATAGTATACTCGGCGTTTACATAATTATTTTATAACTCGGCATTTAATGCCTACATTTTTAATAACAACTCAGCACCTTTTTGGTGCCTACGTAATTTCGAACTCAACACAATTTTTTAGTGCCTACATAATTTCAACTCAGCACTATTTCTTAGTGCCTACGTAAATTAAATCTCAGCACTATTATTTTTAGTGCCTACATCTCTATCCTTTTATTAGCATGCCAACTTATCATAATTTTTAGTTCTCGACTAGATGTTATAGAGCTTAATTATATTTGTTACATTTATTATTATTTACATAAATTATGTAGGTAATATTAATATAAATTCCATATAAATGCAATAATTTCCATTAAACATTTTACAACCTCATACTTGCTCATTTAATCGTTATAACTACAAGAAAATCAAACAATATATTTTTCTATCATAAAATTCCACAATTAATACATATGTGCAAACTGCCCTATTCTGGACAACATTTCTTCCTTATGTTTTCCTGTATTTTTTTGTCTATTTTTAGATGAAATTTAGACAAGTGATCACCTAGAAAACTGTAGGTACATGTCTTATCTTTAATTTCCAATTAGAATCACATTAAACCAAATTGTTTAGCAAAGGTATGAATTTGTTTCTAACCCACGTTCACTGCAATCTACCCAGTATTTTACTGGATAGATTTATAATACAAACTTTGAATCCATTTTTCACCTAATTCCTGGTATAAGGTCTAATGGTCTGAATAAAAGTTGAATCCCTATGTCTTAGCTTTCCAACCCAACAAGAATCACTCAAAAAGCATTTCTAGAACTCAAGTTATGATCAGAAAACTAGACACTATTTATAAGACAAATTTTCCCGCACATCAATTTATTCATACCATTTTCATGCATCAACCTTATATTCTAATTTTTAATTTCACATTCATGGCATCATTTAATCACCAATTCATACAAAATTTCACAACATCACAAAATCAAAATCAACATTTTTCTACATTGAATTTTTGTCAAATATACATACCTCACAAAATTCACTTCTTTTCACTTTTATCTTCTTCCTAGCTAGCTTTCTCTTTGCCCTTACTTCCTCTTTGATTTTGGTTCAAAGTTTGTTCACTTTCTTATCCTAACAACAAATTTTACACTACTCAAGCACTAATCCCCCCTTAATCACCATTAACATAATAATGACCCTAAATTACTAATCCCAAACTCAAAGAAAAGAGAAGAAGAAAAGTGAGAAGATGCAAAATCTAAACTCACCTTTGATGATCTTTAAAATGACCAAAGTCGTCTTTCACTTTTTCTCTTCCTTTCTTACTTCATCTTCCTTAGTTTTGCTCACTTAACTTCACTTCTTTGATGATCTTGCCTTAATTCCACCTTTTTTCCATCTAATCTTAGCTTTAATTGAAGAAAAAAAAGATCAATAAATGGGGGAAGGAAGGTCATGGCAAAAGGAAAGAAAAAAAAGGAGAGAAATGGGTTTGATTAAGATGAGGAATAAGAAGAATAAAGGTAAAAAGTGAAAGTTGACTTTTATAGTTGGATTAGGTGAGTGGTTAGGATTAAAAGCTAATCTTATTTTTCATTGGTCAATTAATTTAAATCACTCTTACTTTATTTTAATCAAAAGAATATTTCTCTCCTTAGAGAAAGAATATTCTATTTTTATGCCTTCTTAAAATATATGTGCTAAAAGCATTACAATTTTCAATTCGTTCAGCGAAAAATTATTTTTTTCCCAATTTTACTTCCGAACTTCAAAATTCTAAATTAATAATATCCAAAATATTTTTCTCATATTTTATTATCATTTTAATTTTTTTTCTTTCATGTTCGAATTTAGACTCCGATCGGTTTAGCATGCCGGATTTCGGTCAATCGTGACCGTGGCCTAAATTCTCGGGCATTACACTACTAATGAATTATTTTGCCAAGAATTTGCTAAGTGTATGACTAGGGAATTTGAAATGAGCATGATGGGTGAACTTAAATTCTTCCTTGGTTTACAAATAAAGCAAAGCAATAAGGGCATATTCATCAACCAATCCAAGTACACAAAAGAATTAATCAAGAAATTTGGAATGGAAGGATGCAAAAGTGCTAAGATTCATATGAGCACATCAACAAAATTGGACAAAGATGAGAAAGCGAAGAGCATAAATGAAAAGCTCTATAGAGGTAGATCGAATCATTTTTATACCTTACTACCTCTAAGCCCGATATAATATATAGTGTATGCTTATGTGCTACATTTCAATGTTGTCCTAAGGAATCACGTTTGAATGCTATAAAAAGGATTTTAAAATACTTACATGACCCATTGCATCTAGGCTTATGGTATCCTAGAAATTCATCTTTCCATATCATAGGATATTCGGATGCAGATTATGCCGGTAGTCTTTTGGATAGAAGGAGTACCTTAGGCACTTGTCACTTTATTGGTGGATGCCTAGTTTCTTAGTTTATCAAGAAACAAGTTTCGGTTGCCTTATTTACTGCTGAAGCGAAATATGTGGTAGCAAGGTGTTGTTGCACTCAAATCCTATGGATGAGACAACAACTTAAGGATTATTGTCATATTTTGGACTGTATACCCATCAAATGTGACAAAACTAGTGCCATCAATCTATCTAAGAATCTCATTCAACACTTTAGAAGTAAGCATATTGACTCCCATGAAAAGCCTTCTTTATGCCCGTGACTATTTAATGTCATGATCGTGACTCGATTCATCTTCTTCTTCATGGCTAGAATGCCCCTTCAACAAATCATGACCACGATGATTCACGCTCGTGACTGGTTATTCACGGTAGTGAATCTTTCGGCTATAAAATGAAATTTTCTGTCTTTTTTCATTTCCATCTCTACAAATTCTCTTGTTTAACACTCCCATTCATTATTTCTCACAAATTCCGGCCTCCTCAGTTACTTTTCCCTCTATAAAACCCTTTCAAAACTCTTTTTCTTCAAAGAATCACAAGTTTTCTCAAGGGTTTCAACCTTTATTTTTGCAAATTTATTTTTTTCCTTTGTTCAAAGCTATCAAAATGGAATCTAGTTCTTCCAAAGGCACTGGGAAGAAATCACATGCTCTAAAATGCCACACTGATTACCTACTCAACATCATTCCAGACCATTGCCATCCGTGCTACGTCGTTCTCAAGAAGTGACCTCTACTCTCGTCACGATACTTTGAGTGGAGTTGTATCAAGGAACTTGGTCTTGAAACTAGCATGATTGAACAATTATAGGCTTATCCCCTTGGAGAGTTCATGGACATATATCGTCCAATGCTAAGAGAACCCACTGTAATGACCGATAATTTCTGCCACGGTCGCGGTTGACCAAAATCTGGCGCATCGAACCGATCGGGGTCTAAATTCAGACATGAAAGAAAAAAGTTAAAATGATAATAAAATATGAGAAAAATATTTTGGATATTATTAAATTACAATTTTGATGTTTGGAATTAAAATTGGGAAAAAAATAATTTTTCCCTGAATGAAATTGGAAATTACAGTGTTTTTGCACAAATATTTTAAGAAGACATAAAAATGGAATATTCTTTATCTAAGGAGAGGAATATTCCTTTGATTAAAGTAAAGTAAGAGTGATTTAAATTAATGGACCAATGGGAAACAAAATTAGCAATTAATCCTAACCACCCACCTAATCCAACTATAAAAAGTCAAACTTCCACTTTTTGGTCATTCTTCTTCTTGTTCCTCATCTTAACCAAAGAAAATTCTCTCCCTTTTCTCTCTTTTGCCGTGACCCTTCCTCCCCCACTTATTCTTCTTTTTGTTCTTCAATTAAACCTAAGATTAGATGTAAAAAGGGTGGAATTAAGGCAAGATCATCAAAGAAGTGAAGTTAAGTAAGCAAAACCAAGGAAGAGGAAGGAAGAAAGGAAGAGAAAAAGAGAAAGAAGACTTTGGTCATTTTGAAGATCATCAAAGGTGAGGTAAGATCTTCCATCCTCTCACTTTTCTTCTTTTCTTTTCTTTCATGTTGGGGTTAGTTGCCATTAAAGTTAGTAATTTAGGGTTATTATTATGTTAATGGTGATTAAGGATGGATTAGTGTGATTAGTACTAGATTAGTGTAAAATTTGTTATTAGGACAAGGAAGTGAACAAACTTTAACTAAAATCAAAGTGGAAGTAAGGGAAGAGAAAACGCTAGGTAGGAAGAAGATAAAATTGAATAGAAGTGAATTTTGTGAGGTATGTATGTTTGGCAAAAATTCAATATAGAAAAATGTTGATTTTGATTTTGTGATGTTTGTGAAATTATGTATGAAATTTTGGATATTTGATGGAGTGATGAATTGGTAATCAAATGATGTCATGAATGGGGAAATAAAAATTTGAATATGAGGTTGATGCATGAAAATGGAAATTGTAGAAATTAATTAAGGTGATGGAAAATTCGTCTTATGAACAATGTCTATGTTTCTGGTCATAACTTGATTTCTGGACATTATTTTTGAGTGATTCTTGTTGGGTTGGAAAGTTAAGACATAGGGCTTCAATTTTCATTAAGACTATTAGACGTGAATATGCATGGAATTAGGTGCAAAATGGACTCAAATTCAGAACTAGAAATCTGTCTAGTAAAATACTAGGCAGATTGGAGTGAACATATTTTAGAAAACAATTCATATATTTTGCTAAAGAATTAAGTTTATTGTGATTCTAGTTGAAAATTAAACATAAGACAAGTACCTACATTTTGTTGGCTGATCACTTGTCCAAATTCCATCTAAAACTAAATGAAAAATATAGAGAAATATAAGGCAGAAATTTGTCCAGTAAAGTACTGGGCAGATTGAAATGAACGTAGTTTAGAAACAAATCCATAACTTTTACTACACAGTTATGTTTAATGTGGTTCTAGTTGTAAATTAAAGATAAGACATGTACCTATATTTTGTTAGTTGATCACTTGTCCAAATTCCATACAGGGAGAAATAAGGTAGAAATGTTGTCCAGAATAGGACAACTTGTAAATATGTGTTGATTGTGAAGTTTTATGATAGAAAATATATTAATTGATTTTTTTATAGTTATAATGTTGAAATGAGCAAGTATGAGGTTGTAAAATATTTAATAGGAATTATTGCATTTATATGGAATTTATATTAATGCTACCTACATAATTTATGTAAATAATAATAAAGGTAACAAATATAATTAAGTCCTATAACATCTAGTCGAGAACTAAAAATTAGGATAAGTTGTCATACCAATAAAAGGGTAGAAATGTAGGCACTAGAAAATAGTATTGAGATTTAATTTATGTACAAAGAAATAGTACTGAGTTGAAATTACGTAGACACTAAGAAATAGTATTGAGTTCAAAATTACGTAGGCACCAAAAAGGTGATGAGTTCTTATTCAAAATGTAGGCGTTAAATACCGAGTTATAAAATAATTATGTAGGTGCCGAGTATACTACAGGAAAGTAGAAACCCTATATCCAGTGTTTAGTTCTGGTCTAAGATGTCGTGGGCTATCAAATAAATAACAGAAGAAAATGTAAATTATTAAATTGATAGTTCCAATTGTATATCTTGTATTGTTAAAATTTCAAGCATGCTTAATGAATGGAATGTCATAGTTGATGAATTAAATATTTTTGCATGAAGAAAATAGTTTTACAATTAATTGAATATTTGGCATGCTTAATAAATTAATTGTAGTTTCTAAAATTCTATTTTAGAAATATTTATGTAATTATTGGATAGTTGTTAAACGTACCACTAAGCTAGTTGCTTAACGCATGTGTTTCACGCATAGATAAATAAACGTAACTATTACATTAAGGCAACCGAAGATAAGGGGAACCCTAAGATCAAATTGTAGAAGTCTATTTCATTTTTCTATATTTTGAAAATTTTATTGTAAAAAAGAATTTCTCTTGATGTAAAATTGTGGCATGTAAGATTTATAAGGATTGAATTTTGTAATTTATATATTTGGTATTATTGTAAATATATTTTTAAATATTATGGTTTAATGAGTGAATTCTTTTTAAATCAAAATATTTTCATCATTAGTTCCATATTTAAATCATATGAAAAGAAAGAAAGAAATATAGTAATAAATATTTCGCTAATAATAAACTTGAAAAAAAAATATTACAATAATTTGAGAATTGGTTATTTTTACAAAAACAAATGAGCTTAGTAGCACTTTCATACTCTATTAACGACTAGTAGGGTAAGGGAGCGCTACATTTAGTGGTAGCAAAGCTCAGGTTAATTGATTCTTAATCAGTGGGTGTAAATTAGAAAGTATGTCTCATGCATATGCATAAAATGCTGCAATTATCTGATTTGGGTCTCTTATTCTAGTTTATAGGATGATATGGATTCGGGATCGGAACAAGATTTCTCATAAGATGAACTGAGTGATAGTCTTTCAGACTCAGCCAATCTCAGACAACCTTCATCAGTGAGAGATTCCGGGCTGAGTGTAGTAGCTCCACCAAGAGCAGAGGGATAGGCTAATTTAGGACAGAAGTCTCTTATGGAGTAGATAGCAAATTTGTTGCAACGGATAGTACAAGCAGTTCCACAACTAGTTCCACCTTCTCCTCCACCTCAACCAAAACCCTGGATTGATAAGATGAGAAAATATGGGGCCACAGATTTAATGGGAAGGAGAGAGGATGACCTAGCAGCTTCAGAGTTTTGAATGGAATCAATAGAAAGGGTGTTTGAGGAACTCGAGTGCCCAGAAGAACAGAAGGTCAGGTATGCAGTGTCCTTTCTAAAAGATCATGCCTATGACTGGTTGAAATCAATCTTATCGAAGCCTCAAACACTGAAACCTCCTTCATGAAACTTCTTCAAGGTAGAATTTAGCAAGAAATATGTGCCTAGAGTTTATGTGAATGAAAAGAAAAGGGAATTTCAAGACTTGAAGCAAGGAAGCATGTTAATGGTCAAATATGAGATGGAATTCACTAGACTGAGTAAATATACAACTGGAATCATTGCTGATGAGGCAGACAAATGTCGTAGATTTGAGGATGGGCTTAATGATGATATTGGGAATATGGTTACTACCCTTCAACTTAAGGATTTTTCTACATTAGTATCCTCAGCCATCAATGTGGAAAGAGAGGTCAAAGGGAAAAATGATAGAAGAGCCACCACGAAGATCGACAATTAGCATGGCCTAGACATCAGGTAAAAGGGGCTGGACAGTGCCTAGGTTTTTCTAGTCATAGGGTTCTGGACCAACCTTTTCAGCTAGGCAAAGACAACAATCGAGGCTAGAGGGTTCTACAGCTAGTGCACCAACTTCGGGTAATAGGAGATTCATATCTGTCATATGTCAACATTGTGGAAAATCACATGCAAGTGTTTATTGGTGGATTATGAGAGCATGTTTACAATGCAGATCTACTGAGTACAGATAGAAGGATTGCCCCAGAGTAGAGTAAGAAGTACAGATGGTGTAGTATTAGTTCAAGTTCAAAATGTCACTCAAGGCAGAGGTGGGGGACATGGACAGTCTAAAAGCGGCAGGATTGGGCAGAGTGTATCAAAATTAGTGAATAGAGCATAAGGTAGCCGAGCCCCAGCCTGAGCATATGCCATAAGAGTTCGTGAGGAGTAGGATTCCCCGGATGTCATTATTGGTAAATTTTCTCTTTATGATACTGATTTATTTGCACCGATAGATCTGAGTTCTACACATTCATATCTATGCATGTCACTACCTAGTTAGGGTAATATGGTAGTAGAGGAATTAGATTATGATATATTAGTGACAAATCCTTTGGGTCATGGAGTGAAAGTTAGTCGAGTCCATAAAAATAGTCCAATCAAAGCTCAAAATGTCGAATTCCCAGCTGACCTGGTAGAGTTGCCATTCCGTGAGTTTAATGCAATCTTGGGGATGGATTATCAGTATAGGAGAGTGACTTTTAAGAATTCAGGGTAGGATGACGTGATTGTCTTGGGCGAGAACCGACCATACTTAACTAATGTCATTTCTGTTACAAAGGCACGTAAGTTTATCAAAAAGGGATGTGAAGCATTTTTGGCACATGTTGTAGATACCAAAAAATGGAGTCTAGATGTCAAGGAGATTCCTACAGTATATGAATATCCATATATCTTTTTTAAGGACATGCCAGGGTTACCACATGTCAGGGAGATAGAGTTTTCCATTGATGTTTTGTCAGGCACAACCCCGATATCGATCACTCCCTACAGAATGACACCTGCTGAGCTAAAGGAATTAAAAGTGCAGTTGTAAGAGTTATTAGAGAAAGGGTTTATCAGACCCAGTGTCTCAACTTGGGGTTCTCCGGTTCTATTTGTGAAAAAAAAGGATGACACTTTTCATTTGTGTATTGATTATCGTTAGTTGAACAATATGACAATTAAGAACAAATATCTCTTACTGAGAATATATGACTTGTTTGTTCAATTGAAATGAGTTGGGGTATTTTCTAAAATTGACCTCAGATCAAGTTATCACCAATAGAGAATTAGAGAATTATACATTTTAAAAACAACATTTAGGACTCAATACGGTCATTACGAGTTCTTAGTAATGCCTTTTGGCCTGACGAATGCCCTAACACTATTTATGGATCTAATGAATAGAATCTGTAGGCCTCATTTGGACCAGTTTGTGGTGGTGTTCATAGATGATATCCTGGTGTACTCCAGAAGCAGAGAAGGGCATGATCAACATCTTCGTATTGTCTTCCATACCTTGAAAGAGAATTGATTATATGTGAAGTTGTCAAAATGTGCATTCTGGTTAGATGAAGTGGCCTTTCTAAGGCATATTGTCTCAACCGATATGATCAGAGTCGACACCAACAAGGTAGAGGCAATCCTCAACTGGAAATTGCGTCAGAATGTGATAGAGGTGAGAAGTTTTCTTAGTTTGGCTGGCTATTATCGGAGATTTGTGAAAGGATTTTCAATGATAGCCTCACCACTGACAAAATTGCTTAGAAAGGAGACCAGATTTGAGTGGAAAGACCGGTGCCAGACTAGTTTTGATAAGTTAAAGAAAATGTTGACAAAGGCACCAGTGTTGACACAGCCTACTGCGGAAAATGATTATGTGGTGTACATTGATGCTTCCCTTAATGGTTTGGGCTGTGTACTAATGCAAGAAGGCAAAGTGATCGCTTATGCTTCCAGAAAACTGAAGCCTCATAAGAGAAATTATCCGACAAATGATCTGGAACTAGCAGCCATTGTGTTTGGAGTGAATATATGGCAACACTACTTTTATGACGAGCAATGTTATATCTATACAGACCATAAAAGTCTAAAATATTTGCCTTCACAAAAGGAACTCAATTTGAGATAGAGGCGATGGCTAGAATTAATCAAAGACTACAATTGTATCATTGATTATCTACTGGATAAGGCCAATGTGGTAGTTGACGCTCTACGTAGAAAATATATGGCAGGTAAACGTTAAAACTTAAATTTATCAAGGGAACAGGATTAAAAAAAATGAAATAATAAGTTCTTTATATATTATTTGGGCAGAATTGCGGATTCAACCCACATTGATTCAACAAGTAAAGGACAATTAGAAGCAGGACACGAAATTAAAGAAAATCTTTGAAATGGTGAAAAAGGGTAAAAAACCAGAATTTTCTATCGAATCAGATGGGAGTTTAAGGCAAAAGGGCAAGTTATGTGTATCAGACATACCAAAATTCAAACAAGAGATTTTGAAGAAGGCTCACAATGTTATTTATGCAATGCACCCGGGAAGCAACAAAATGTATCATGACTTGAAGGCATATTACTGGTGGCCAGGGATGAAAAGAGATATCACAGAGTATACTACCAGATGTTTAACTTGTCAGCAAGTGAAGGCTGAGCATCAAGTACCAAGTGGATTATTGCAGTCAATTTCAATTCTGGAGTGGAAATGGGAAATAGTTACAATGGATTTTGTTTCTGGTTTGCCTTTGACACAAAAGAGACATGATTCAGTATGGGTGGTGGTGGACTGGCTCACTAAATCAGCTCATTTTCTACTGATCAAGATGGATTATCCACTTAACCATTTGGCAGATATCTATGTTAATGAGATAATCCATTTACATGGTGTGCCAGTTTCAATTATTTCAAATCGAGACCCGAGGTTCACTTCACAATTCTGGAAAAATTTGCATCAAGCCATGGGTACTCAACTCAATTTCAGCACAACGTTCCACCCACAAACAAATGGACAATCAGAGAGGGTCATATAGATATTGGAAGATATGTTGAGGAGTTGTGTGATGGAATTTGAAGGCAGTTGGGACAAACATCTTCCATTGATAGAATTTTCCTACAATAATAGTCACCAAACTAGTATCGGTATGGCACCATATGAAGCCTTATATGGAAGGAAATGTAGAACGCCTCTATGTTGGACTGAGCTTAGTGAAAATAAGGTAGTGGGTCCAAATCTAGTGTAGCAGACAGAGGAAAAAGTGAGAGTAATAAGAGATAGACTGAAAGCTGTTGCTGATAGACAGAAATCATATGCATATTTGAAAAGGAGGGATATTGAGTATATAGTTGGTGACAAAGTATTCTTAAAAGTCTCACCTTGGAAAAGGATTTTCCAATTTAGAAAGAAGGAAAAGTTGATCCTAGGTTCACAACGTATTCCATGTGTCCATGTTGAAAAGATACCGATCGGATCCATCTCATATTATATTAGCAGAACTATAGAGATATGGCCAGATCTAACTTATGAAAAGAGTCAGTGGAAATTCTAGCTTGAGAAATGAAAGAGCTACGAAACAAGAAGGTACCATTAGTAAAGGTTTTGGGGAAAAATCATAATTCAGAAGAAGCGACTTGGGAAAATGAAGAGGTGATGGAGGCTCAGTATCCACAATTATTCCACTTCAGCTAAAAAGGTAAATTTTGAGGACGAAATTTTTTTAAGGAGGGAAAAATTGTAATGCCTGATAATTTAGGTCACGGTCGCAGTTGACCAAAATCCAGTGCGCCGAACCGATCGGGGTCTAAATTCGGACATGAAAGAAAAAAAATAAAATGATAATAAAATTTGAGAAAAATATATTGGATATTATTAATTTAGAATTTTAAAGTTCGGAATTAAAATTGGGAAAAAAATAATTTTTCACTAAATGAAATTGGAAATTGCAGTATTTTTGGCACAGATATTTTAAGAAGGCATAAAAATGGAATATTATTTATCTAAGGAGAGGAATATTCATTTGATTAAAGTAAAGTAAGAGTGATTTAAATTAATGGACCAATGGGAAACAAGATTAGCAATTAATCTTAACTACTCACCTAATCCAACTATAAAAAGTCAAACGTCCACTTTTTGGTCATTCTTCTTGTTCCTCATCTTAACCAAAGACAATTCTCTCCCTTTTCTCTCTTTGGCCATGACCCTTCCTCCCCTACTTATTCTTCTTTTTTTTCTTCAATTAAAGCTAAGATTAGATGTAAAAAGGGAGGAATTAAGGCAAGATCATCAAAGAAGAGAAGTTAAGTAAGCAAAACCAAGGAAGAGGAAGGAAGAAAGGAAGAGAAAAAGAGCAAGAAGACTTTGGTCACTTTGAAGATCATCAAAGGTGAGGTAAGTTCTTTCATTCTCTCACTTTTCTTCTTCTCTTTTCATTCATTTTGGGGTTAGTTGCCATTAAAGTTAGTAATTTAGGGTTATTATTATGTTAATGGTGATTAAGGGTGGATTAGTGTGATTACTGTTCGATTAGTGTAAAATTTGTTATTAGGACAAGGAAATGAACAAATTTTGAACCAAAATCAAAGAGGAATTAAGGGCAAAGAGAAAGCTAGCTAGGAAGAAAATAAATGTGAAGAGAAGTGAATTTTGTGAGGTATGTACATTTGGCAAAAATTCAATATAGAAAAATGTTGATTTTGATTTTGTGATGTTTGTGAAATTATGTATGAAATTCTAGATATTTGATTGAGTGATGAATTGGTGATTAAATGATGCCATGAATGTGAAAATAAAAATTTGAATATGAGGTTGATGCATGAAAATGGAAATTGTAGGAATTAATTGAAGTGCTGAAAAATTCGTCTTATGAATAGTGTCTATTGTTTTGGTCATAACTTGAGTTCTGTAAACTATTTTTAAGTTATTCTTGTTGAGTTGGAAATTTAAGACATAGGAATTCAATTTGGATTCAGATCAGTGGTCCTGAATATGCCTGTAAGTAGGTGAAAAATGGACTCAAACTTTTGAACTAGAAATCTATCCAGTAAAATACTGGGCAGATTGCAGTGAATGTATTTTAGAAATAAATTCATAACTTTTGTTAACAAATTAAGTTTAATGTGATTCTACTTGGACATTAAAGATAAGATAATTATCTACATTTTGTTAGTTGATCACTTGTCCAAATTCTATCTAAAACTTGATGAAAAATATAGAGAACTATAAGGCAGAAATATGTCCAGTAAAATACTGGGCAGATTGGAATCAATGTCGCTAGAAACAAATTCATAAATTTTGCTAAAATATTTGGTTTTATGTGATTTCAGTTGTAAATTAAAGATAAGACATGTACCTATATTTTTTTAGTTGATCACTTGTCAAATTCCATCTAAAAATGGATGAAAAATGCAGAGAACAATCAGGCAAAAATGCTGTCTAGAATAGGACAGTTTGTAAATATGTGTTGATTGTAAAGTTTTATATTAATGTTACCTACATAATATATGTAAATAATAATAAATATAACAAATATAATTAAGTCATATAATATCTAGTCGAGAACTAGAAATTAGGATAAGTTGGCATGCCAATAAAAGGGAAGAAATGTAGGCACTAAGAAATAGTGCTGAGTTGAAATTACGTAGGTATTAAGAAATAGTATTGAGTTCGAACTTACATAAACACCAAAAAGGTGTTGAGTTGTTATTGAAAATGTAGGGATTAAACACTGAGTTAGAAAATAATTATGTAGGCGCCGAGTATACTGTCGGAGAGCAGAAACCCTATATTCAGTGTTTAGTTCCGGTCTAAAATATCATGGGCTATCAAATAAATAACAGAAATAAAATGTAAATTATTAAATTGATAGTTCCAATTGTATATCTTGTATTGTTAAAATTTCAAGCATGCTTAATGAATGGAATGTCATAATTGATGAATTAAATATTTCTGCATGATGAAAATAGTTTTACTATTAATTGAATATTTGGCATGCTTAATAAATTAATTGTAATTTCTAAAATTCTATTTTAGAAATATTTATGTAATTATTGGATAGTTGCCAAACGTACCACTAAACCAGTAGCTTAGCGCGTGTGATTCACGCATAGATAAATAGATGTAGCTGTTACGTTAGGGCGACCGAATATAAGAAGAACCCCAGGATCAAATTGTTGTAGTTTATTTCATTTTTGTATGTTTTGGAAATTTTATTGTAAAAATTAAATTTTAAGAATTTCTCTTGATGGAAAATTATGGCATGTAGGATTTATAAGGATTGAATTTTGTAATTTATATGTTTGATATTATTGTAAATATATTTCTAAATATTATGGTTTAATGAATGAGTTCTTTTAAGTCAAAATATTTACATCACTAGTTCCATATTTAAATGATATGAAAAGGAAAGAAATATAGTAATAAATATTCCGCTAATAATAAACTCAAAAAAAATATATTACAATAATTTAAGAATTGGTTATTTTTACAAAAACAAATGCACTAAGTAGCACTTTCATACTCTATTAATGACTAGTAGGGTAAATGAGCGCTACACCAACTCTTGAGTTCCTTAGCACATTGCAGGTCTCACCCACCGGAACCGTCAAATTCCAGCTATACAATCATCCTAGCACTCTTACTGTAGCGGCATTTGGCACCATTTTCAAACTCCCTTTCGATGGCATCCTCAATGAGAGTGATGTCGAATTATATGCTCTTCCAGCTTGGACACATTTTGGCTCGGAGTGCAACTGGGATGTGAAAAAGATGAAGAGCACCCATCTTCGGTCTCCCATGCATAAGTATATACATAGGTTTCTCATCTATAGTATATTTGCTCGAGGAGATAGCAATAAGGCAATTAAAAAATTGGAGCTCTTTTTATTGGGAATGGCACAAAAAGGACTATCCGTAGCCTTGTCACGATGGTTTTCACATAACCTCCTTTCCATAGCAATGAAGCCATTGAAAGATATTTTGATTGACAGATATGTGACTCACCTTGCCATTGAGCTAGGTTATTTAAAACTCGACGAACACATCTACACTCTCATTCTAGCTAATCCACGAGACTGACTCGATCTCAAGTCCTTTATAAAGATGGGAGCAACTGTTTGTATTATCCATAAAGGAAATGTCTACTACCGTTTCACCACTCCAATTGGTGAAATTGATTGGGAGGACAATGACTCTAACGCTTTCAAAGTTGGCCTCTAGTCTGTCCAGCAATAGAAGCGAGCCCGTGATGAGACATCGACACTAACGGTAGTTGAGGATGTTGGTCAGTCATCGGCCTCTACCACATCCACTTTGGCATAAAAGGTTGTTGATCTTATAGCACCACGCTTCAATATGATGCAGACTTCCATTAATGCAAGGTTGGAAAACCTCAAAGACTTTATGGAGTCTCCTTTGGACAGCCTCGAGGCAGAGGTAGCATACCTTAGGGATGATTTGTCAAGCTTGAAGTCTACCTAGAGTCCTAGTTTTCTTGTAGTAGCTTTACTTTTGTTGTTATAGGATTTTATTTTTATGCATTCTAATTTCAATGAAATCCTTCTCCTTTAATTTTAATACAATCATCTTATTGATATTTCAACTTTTTACTGATGACAAAAGTGGGAGAACCTATCACATATGTGATCTATACATGAATATGATTGTGCAATATGCAATGTGTGGTATGAAATATGTAAACTTTATTTTAATTGATAAATATGCATAAGTTATACCTCACATCAACTTTACATATACTTTGCAACTTGAACTTATTTGAACTCATTTTATTTAATGCATAACATATACTTAACATATATCTCACATATACTTTGAAAACACTTGGTTATACATGTTTTATTTGATGAGATATACTTAAGATATACCTTATTAGTTTGCAAATACCTTTGCTATATGTCTTACAAATTTGTACTTTATTATTTTATCATAAGCACCTTTGGAGGGGGAGACTTCTCAAAAGCACATATTGCTAGATTATTTGTCACCATAAAAAAGGCAGAGATTGTTGAACCTTAAGGGGCATTTCCATCATTTTGACGATAACAAATAAAATAGCAATAATGTATTTGACTATGTTTATGTTCTAAGTGTGTTAAACATGATATACCTTGATTAGAACATAATGCAAGATTGGAACACAACTTTTGAAGATTAAAATCAACGAAATAGCAAAGTCACACCTGTGACTACTAATGTCACACCCGTGAATATAGCTTAGCGCCAACTCTCCACCATTCAAAGTTCACTGCCATGAAGGATCCAACCAACCGTGAATCATCAAACAAGTCATGCCCGTGAAAGACAGTCATGCCCATAACCAAACATGTCAAATTCTTCCAGAGAGTTTCACGGCTAGAGTCACCCCTTGGACCATGGCTTGGAAGAATATTCACGACCGTGACACATATATTCAAGCCCGTGAAAGAGGATAAAGAAACATGTTAGGAGCAAAATTAAGAGTTGGTTCAATAACTATTTTTGCATTACATGCACCCAAACGACTATAATTCACAGAGAGAATATAAATGCAAGTCATTATATGAATCCCAACAAGAGAACAACAATTACTTTGCATCTTTAATCTTTTTGTAGCTTTGTGCATTAATTATTTTTCTCAACAAACCTCTATCCTTTGTGAAAGCCTAATTGCTAATAACTTCTGAGCATTATAGCTTGGTGAGTGTTTTCATTGTAATCAATTACTCAAAAGTAAGCTTGGGTATATTGGGTTAAGAGTGAAACACTTGTAAGGGTTTGTTGTGTGAGCCATAAAACACAAGGAATTGGTTTTTGTGTGAGCCATTGAAAAACACAAGGGAATTTCTGGGTTAGGTGTTAGCCATTGAGAGAAACATCATAGTTGGGAGTAACCTTTTTAAGTGGCCAAGAGATATTCAAGAGAGATAGAGATGTCAATACTTACATAATAGACTTACACAATATTTCTAACATTTCCTCTAAGTGTCTTATGACTATTAGTGATGAATCTTGGCTATAGCATATAAGTCTTAGTCATGCAAGCATGAAATTAATTCAAAGCCTCAACAAAGGGAGCTAGTAAGTGAACTTCCAAAAGTCAAATTGGCAAAGGATAAGACATGTGAACCTTGCTAAAGAGGAAAACAACACAAGACATCTTTCAAATCCAAAATTGTAGTAAGTACCTTTAAGCCTCTACAACCTTTGCGTTTAGATCTTTTTGGACCTACTAGAGTTGTTAGTTTAGGAGGTAAACACTATGCTTTTATCATTGTCAATGATTACTATAGATTCACATGGGTAATTTTCTTAGCTCAAAAGAGTGATGCTTTTGAATCTTTCAAAAATTTTGCTAAAAGAGTTCAAAATGATAAATGTTATTTGATTTTTAGTATAAGAAGCGATCATATTTGAATCTTTCAAAAATTTTGCTAAAAGAGTTCAAAATGATAAATGTTATTTGATTTCTAGTATAAGAAGCGATCATAGCAAAGAATTTGAAAATGCAAAATTTGAAAACTTTTGTTTAGAATATGGTATATTACATAATTTTTCAACTCTTAGGACACCTCAACAAAATGGAGTAATAGAAAGGAAAAATCGAACTTTAATTGAAATGGCTCAAACAATGCTCAATAAGTATGGCTTGCCAACCTACTTTTGGGCCGAAGCCACAAATATTGCATGTCATATTTCAAATTGAGTTTTCAAAAGACCACTTTTAAACAAAACTTCTTTTGAGCTATGGAATGGAAGAAAACCCATAATATCATACTTTAGAAAATTTAGATGCAAGTGTTTTATATTAAATAACAAGAACAACTTTGGAAATTTTGCCTCTAAATCCGATGAAGGTATCCTTTTGGGATACTCTACAACTAGCAAAGCTTATAGAGTCTTTAATGAAAGATCTTTAGTTGTTGAAGAGTCTATGCATGTTCTTTTTAATGAATCTAGTAAGCTTGATCTTATGAAAGGTAGTGTTCTTGATGACATTGTAGGTACAATTGAGAAGCTTGATCTTGATCATGAGAAAGATGATGATGATAAAGAGAAACAACAACAAAATGTATCTCTACCTCAAGCTCAAGAGCAAGAAAACCAAGAGCTTCCAAAGGAATGGAAAATGACAAAAAATCACCCCAAGAAACAAATAATTGGTGATCCTACTAAGGGTGTAAGTACTAGATCTCATCTCAAACTCTTAGATTCTAACCTTGTTTTTGTCTCTCAAATTGAGCCTAAAAATATTGATGAGGCTCTTAACGAGGAAAGTTGGGTGATTTCTATGCAAGAGGAACTCAACCAATTCAAGAGAGGTAAGGTATGAACCTTGTTCTTAGACTTAAAGACCATCAAATCATTGGTACCAAATGGGTGTTTCGAAATAAGTTAGATGAACAAGGTTCAATAACTAGGAATAAAGCTAGGTTGGTTGCAAAGGGTTATAATCAAGAAAAAGGTATAGATTATGATGAAACCTATGCTCCAGTAGCTAGATTAGAATCCATAAAAATACTTTTAGCATTTGCATGCCATATGAATTTTAAACTTTTCAAATGGATGTCAAAAGTGCTTTCTTTAATGGTTTTATAGAAGAGGTGTTTTATGTAGAATAACCACCGGGTTTTGAAAGCCATAATTTGCCTAATCATATCTTTAAACTTTCAAAAGCCTTGTATGTGACTCATCTTGCCATTGAGCTAGGGTATTTGAACCTCGACAAACACAATTACACTCTTATTCCAGCTCATCCGCGAGACCGACTTGATGTCAAGTCCTTCATTAAGATCGGAGCAGCTGTTCGAATATTTATGAAGATACTGTCTACTACCATTTCACCACTCTAGCTACTGAAATCGATTGGGAAGACCATGGCTCTGACATCTTCAAAGCTGGCCTCTAGTCTGTCCAGCAAAGGAAGCGAGCCTGTTACAAGACATCGACATCGGTGGTAGCTGAGGATGTTGGTCAATCATCGGCCTATACCACATCCTCCTTGGCATACCAGGTTGCTAATCTTATAACACCTCGTCTAGACATGATGCAGGCTTCCATCGATGAGAGGTTGGAAAACCTCAAAGACTTTATGGAGTCCGGTATGGGTAGCCTCAAGGTAGAGGTAGCACATCTTAGGGATAATTTGTCAGGCTTGAAGCCTACCTAGAGTGCTAGTTTTCTTGTAGTAGCTTTACTTTTAATGTTATTTATCTTATTTTTGTTTGCATTCTAATGTAATCCTTCTCCTTTAATTTTAATACAATCATCTTATTATTTTTTTTAACTTTTTGCTGATGACAAAAGGGGGAGAACCTAGCAATATATATGTGAACATGAATATGATTATGCAAAGATGCAATGTGTGGTATGAAATATGTAAACTAAATGGTATCATTTTAATTGATCATATGCATAATATATGCCTCACATCAACCTCACATACACTTTGCTAGCTTGAACTTATTTTGAACTCATTTTAATGCATAAGATATACTTAACATATATCTCACATATACTTTGAATACATTTGGTTTTACATGTGTTAATTGATGAGATATACTTAAGATATACCTTGCATATACCTTTGCAAAAATGAACTTATTTTGAACTCATTTTAATGCATAAGATATACCTTGAATATACCTTATTAGTTTGCAAAAACCTTAGTTATATCTCTTTCAAATCTTGCACTCTTTTATTTTATCTTAAGCACCTTTTGAGGGGGAGACTTCTCAAAAGCACATATTGTTAGATTATTTGTCACCATCAAAAAGGGGGAGATTGTTGAACCATGGGGGGTATTTCTATCATTTTGATGACCATAAATAAAATAGCAATAATGTATTTAACAATGTTTGTGTTCTAAGTGTGTTAAACAAAATATACTTTGATTAGAACCTGAAGCAAGATTGAAAGACATCTTTTAAAGATAAAAAAAAATCAAAGAAATAACAAAGTCACGCTCGTAACTACTAATGTCACGCCCGTGAATAAAGCTTAGCGCCAACTCTCCAACATTCAAAGTTCACGACCATGAAGGATCAAACCAATCGTGAATGATCAAGAAGTCACGCCCATGAAAGATAGTCACGTCTGTGACCAGACGTGCCAAATTCTTCTAGAGCGTTTCATGGCCAGAGTACCACTTGGACCACATCTTGGAAGAACATTCATGATCGTGACACATATATTCACACCCGTGAATGAGGACAGAGAAACATGTCAGACGCAAAATTAAGAGTTGGTTCAATGACTATTTTTGTATTAAATGCACCTAAACGACTATAATTTCAAAAAGAAGTATAAATGCAAGCCATTTATGAATCCCAACATGAGAACAATAATTATTTGCATCATTAATCTTGTTGTAGCCTTGTGCATTAATTATTTTTCTCAACAAACCTCTATTCATTGTGAAAACCTAATTGATCATTATTTTTGAGCATTGTAGGTTGTTGAGTATTTTTATTGTAACCAATTACTCAAAAGTGAGTTTGGGCATTTTGGGTTAAGAGTGAAACACTTATAAGGGTTTATTATGTGAGCCATAATACACAAGGAATTGGTTTTTTTGTGAGCTGTTGAAAAATACAAGTGAATTTTGAGATTAGGTGTTAGCCATTGAGAGAAACACCATAGTTAGAAGTGAGCTTGAACAACTCCATTGTAACACTTAGTGTGTTAGTGAAACACCCAATTGAGATTGGAAAGAGGAGTAGGGTTTGTTAATATCCGAATCTCTATAAATCTTGTGTGTGATATCTCTCATTCCTTACTCTATTTAATTTATTCTGCACTTTCAAGTTAAGCAATTTTTTAGTTGCTAATCAATTCAACCCCCTTCTTGCTTCATTGTCTTGGTAACACATTGGCTACAGGGTTTCTGCTCTCTGGCAATATACTCGTGCCTACTTAATTATTTTATAACTCAGCATTTAACTCCTATATTTTCAATAATAACTCAGCATATTTTTGGTGCCTACGTAAATTCGAACTCAACACTATTTCTTAATGCCTATATAATTTCAAACTCAGCACTATTTCTTAGTGCCTACATAAATTAAATCTCAGCACTATTTTCTAATGTTTACATTTCTACCCTTTTATTGGCATGCCAACTTATCCTAATTTCTATTTCTCGACTAGATGTTATAGGGCTTAATTATATTTGTTACCTTTATTATTATTTACATAAATTATGTATGTATTACTAATATAATTTCACATAAATACAATAATTGCTATTAAATATTTTACAACATCATAAATACTCATTTAATCATTATAACTATAAGAAAAGTCAAATAATATCTTTATCTATCATAAAATTCAACAACCAACACATATATACAAGCTGCCCTATTCTGGATAGCATTTATGTCTCATATTGTCTTGCATTTTCCATCCAGTTTTAAATGGAATTTGGACAAGTGATATAACAAAATGTAATTACATGTATTATCTTTAATTTCCAACTTGAATCACATTAAACTAAATTTTTTAGCAAGAGTTACGATTTTTTTACTAAACTACGATCATTCCATTCTGTCCAGTATTTTACTGGTCAGATTTCTAGTTCGAACATTGAGTCCATTTTACACTTAATTTCAGGCATATTCAGGTCTAATGCTCTCTATGAAAGTTTAATTCCTATTTCTTAAATTTCCAACCCAACAAGAAATAATCAAAAATCATTTCAAGAACTTAAGTTATGACTAAAAAAGTTGATACTGTTCATAAGATGAATTTTCCAGCACTTCAATTAATTCCTACAATTTCCATCTTCATGCATCAACATCAAATTCAAATTTTTATTTTCACATTCATGGCATCATTAAATCACCAATTCATCACTCAATCAAAATATCAAGAATTACATAGACAATTACACATAATATCACAAAAATCAAAATATTAAGAATTATATATACAATTACACATAATATCAAAAAAAAACAAAAATCAACATTTTCCATATTGAATTTTTTCCAAATGCACATACCTCAAAAAGTCTACTTCTCTTCACTCTTCTCTCCCTCCTAGCTAGATTTCTCCTTGCCCTTACTTTCTCTTTGATTTTGGCCCAAAGATTGTTCACCTCCTTGGCCTAACAACAAATTTCACACTAATCAAGTACTAAACACACTAATCAACCCTTAATCACCATTAACATATTAATAACCCTAAATTACCAACCTTAATGGTAATTAACCCCAAAATCAAATAAAAGAAAAGAAGAAAAGTGAGGAGATGGAAAATCTAACCTCACCTTTGTAGATCCTCAAAATGACCAAAATCTTCCTTATCTTTTTCTCTTATTTTCTTCTTTCCACTTCCTATGTTTTTGCTCAGTTAGCTTCAATTTCTTGTTGGTCTTGCTTTAATCCAACATTTTTCCATCTAACCTTAGCTTTGATTAAAGGAAAAAAAAATAACATAGGGATGTATGTCACAGCAACAAAGGAGAAGAAGAGAGAGTTTTTGGTTTATTTAAGATGAGGAAGAAGAAGAAAATAGACAATAAGTGAAATTTGACTTTCATAGTTGGATTAGGTGGGTGGTTAAGATTAATAGATAATCTTGTCTCTCATTGGTCCATTAATTTAAATGCTTTTACTTTATTTTAATCCAAAGAATATTGCTTTCCTTAGATAAAGAATATTTCATTTTTATACCTTCTTAAAATACGTGTATCAAAAACACTATAAATTCCAATTTCGTTCAGCAAAAAATTAATTTTTTCTAAATTTTAGTTCCGAACTTCAAAATTTTCAATTAATAATATCCAAAATATTTTTTTCATATTTTATTATCATTTTAATTTTTTTCTTTCATGTCCGAATTTAGACCTCAATCGGTTCGACATGTCGGATTTTGGTCAGCCACGACCCTAAATTATCAGGAATTACAAAAATTGTCTAAGAAAAAGTTTATAGTGAAACCATTGACTTTCCGGTTAATTTGGAATCATGATGTATTGCTAGATATTGCTCATATCTTGCTTAAATTAATTGTTAATTTAAGTGGTCAATATAACTAGGAACCTAATGGGTCACACGCATTGGAGATGTGGAAAATGAGTAAAATGGTCTTGAATGGGATCCAAAGATATGAAAAAAATTATTTTGGTACAGATCGCATAGAAAAATCGTTTAGGGGGGCTCGTGTGGGCTACTGGCTAGTAGCTGGCCTAATTGGCCTTAATTGGCCAATTAAGGCTAATTAAGACAAAAACCCCAAAATCTCTCCCCTTGTCTTGTGCACTTTATGCCTAGACTATTTTTGGGGTAAAAATATTTTTGAAATGTTTAAAAGTCTAAAAGTTATTTTTGAAAATTATGAAATTAAAAAAAAATAATAGTTATTTTTCATATTTTCTCAAATTGAGCATACCCCATTACTAGCACTTTGATGTGTGTTCAACTATTTCTCTTATAGTTTCTTCTTATATTTTCACGTGGATTAACATTAGAGACATTCGAAAGTGGATTTTTGTGGTTTGCAACAACTCAACAAAGTGAAAATTTAAAGAATAAATCAAGAATGTTGAACCTTGAGGGACATTTCTGTCATTTTGATGCTCACAAATAAAATAACAATAATGTTTTTAACAATGCTTGTGTTCTAAGTTTGTTGAACAGGGTATGGAATATGATGCAAGAATGAAAGACAATCTTTAAAGGTCAAAATAAGAAAGTAGCATATTCACGCTCGTGATTGATTATGTCATGCCCGTGATATAGCTTAGAGCCAACTCTCCAACATTTAAAGTTCATAGCCATGAAGGATCATACCAACCGTGAATGATCAATTCAGTCACGCCCGTGAAAGATAGTCATGCCCGTGAGATAACATGTCAAATTGTTCCAGAGAGGTTCACGGCCAAAGTCACCATTTGGACCACGACTTAGAAGGATATTCACGCCCGTGAAAGTATAAAGTCATGCCCATGATCAAACACTTCAAATTCTTCCAGAATACTTCACGGCCAGAGTCACCACCTGAGCCACGGCTTGGAAGAACATTTACGATCGTGACACACATATTCAAGACTATGAATGAGGAAAGAAAAACATGTCAGGCGCGAAATTAAGAGTTGGTTCAACAACTATTTTCGCATTAAATGCATCCAAATGGCTATAATTCACTGAGGATGTAACACCCATTAATTAGAGTTTAATTAGAATAAGTATGTGGTATAAATAGAAAAAACATGATAGATAATAGAGATTAAAATAGATGGAATAAATGATTAAATTAGAAATTAAAATAAATTAAATTGATAGACATGATAAATTTGATTAAATTAGACCGCATAATCAAATTGTATTTTTGGTAAAAATTTAAAAGGACTTGATATAAGTAAATATACAAAGATAATAATAATAAGAAAATTAAAAAAAAATAGAAAAGTGACAGTACAAGGGACAGCAGAAAAAAAAGGCAAGACTAAAAATGGGGAAGAGGGAGGGGAGGGGAAGTCAATTAAGACTTTACCCCATTCCTTCCAACTTCACCCCTCTTCTTCTTCCTCTTCTTCATCCCTTTCCTTCCTCCATATCACAACCCAAAATCTTCATCCTCTCCTTCATGATTTTCAAGAAACTTCACTCCAAATAAATCTGATCTTGGTAAGTAATGTCTTTTCCCTTATTATTGTGTTATTAGAGCTTTTAAGGTTATGTTCTACAGTGTACTTTGTTCATTTTTCTGAGTACCCTATGAATTGAATTTGAGGAGGTGTAAACCATAAACGTTGTTCATATATGTTTTTTGTATCTTTCTGGCAAATTTTATTGAATGATTTTGAGTATATGAAGAGAAATGGTCCTTGGGGTGAAACTGGTTCAGGGAGAGGTATCAACTGAATAACCTACAGTTTTTGTTTAAATGGATCATCTTAATGGTTGAATATGAAGTTTTGTAAAATATAAAAGTTGTATATATATGTGTTATTTAGGTCTCTACCAAATTTCATATAAATATCTCTTGTGTAGGTTGAGTTATAGTGAAATGAATTATAGCTGTTCCTTGATTGAGTTGTGTTCCAGTACCTGTGCAGATCTAGTAATTTCATCCTTATATTTGACCTATTTTTAGATCGAATTAGCCAAAATTAAAAACATGGTTTTAATTCTATGTCTTAGATAAATTTATGTGAAAGTTCCACCTTAAAATTTCATGTATTTTGTGAGTTATGAGCTGAACAATTGAACTGGTTAGGTTGATACTCTATGTTGAACCAATTAGAGATCCTCTAGTATATGAGAACGTTAGAGACCGAATATGGACATGAGTTAAACATGAAAAATGTTTGAAATTAACTTATATAATTTTATAAAAAGGTTTAGAATATTGGAAGCTACACATTGAAAGAATGAAGTTTTGAATATGGTACCCTGAAACTGCCTAAGGGCAGAAAACAGGGCAATATTTACAATTATATCAAAAATTATGTAATAGTTCAAAAATTTTGCAATTTTAGTATGTTTTAGTATTACATATTATATTTAATTAGGATTAAGAATCATATAAATTAGATAAGTGTAAAAAAAGTTATTGATCCAACAGTCCTAAGAGGTTCTGTTCTAGCTTAAAAGAAATTATAGTTATTTATTTAAATTATATTAAGAATAAATATTTTATCAAGGTATTAATTAATTATATTTTTAAATTAGGATCTCAACAAGAACAAGAACAACAAAAGTAAACAAGCTCTGAGCTTATATTTTGGAAAAGAAAAATACTATCGAGGTTTGTACATATATGTATTCTGTTTTGCCCTTATGCATGATTGTGTGTGCATGACATGAATTATTTGTCACAATGATGAAATAATATATTATGACATGTTTTAAAATTATAGAAATGTTACTAACTATGAACTTAACATTATGCTAATATTTGATAAAATATCATGCTATTACATGGTTTTGAAATAAATTGTGAGTAAATGATTATGTTATGAAATGGGTATTTGTTATAGAAACAAGTAATTAATGGTGTTAATTGCCCATTTCTCTACCTGAGGACTAATATAGGATAAATGGTACACCATTATGGGGAAACTACGATACCAATATAGATATGATTTAGGGACAGGGTGGCTTAAGCTCTGGCTGCGCCCCTGATCCTGATTACACATAGATGACATGATTATATTCGGTCAAGGTGGCTTAAGCTCCGCGAGCGCCCTTGACTTGATATTATGGTGAGTAAGGTGGCTTAAGCTCTGCGAGCGCCCCTATTTCACACCCCATATCTGGAGAGTCCGGGAATAAGATTTGGGCTGATACTAATTAAAGACTATGGAATGAAATGTGGAAACTTTATTATTGACATAAGTGACAAAAAATGAAATGGTTACATTTGGTAGTGAGAACTTAATTATTGAATATGGTTATTGTGTTTATACTTTTATGTGATGTGGTTATTTCTTTTATATGACAAATATGCAATAACAATTCAGTGTGTCATGATTTATTTGAGACATGCATTTGTGTGACTGCTTGGGAAAAACTTAATGCCTATATGTACCACTAAGCTAGAGATAGCTTAACGTGGTTCTTCTCACGCAGGAATTGAAACTGTAGTTAGTAGATAGTGAAGTTGATCAAGAAGAAATCCAGACCCATATCAGCAGAGACACAAGAGACATAGTTAGAGGGTTGGTTATCTATTATATTTTTTAGTTTGACTATGTATATGGTGTGGTAGACATGTCTCATATATTAATATTGTGTATGTAAATAATTATGTAACATAATCGAGTGCCATATGTGTATACAATATAATGATAAATATATATTGTTAACTTGCCTAAATCAATATAAATAAATAAATTAAGTTATTTAAATGAAAAAGTTTTTATTCGAATAGATTTATCGAGTTAAGCTTGTGGCATCCTTCTTATATATGTGGGATTATTCCTAATGTATATGTGGGGCATCACAAAGGAAGTATATATACAAGTCATTTATGAATCCTAAGCAAGAGAACAACAATTAATTTTGAATCAAAATCTTGTTGTAGCCATTGTGCATTAATTACTTTCAACAAAACTCTTATTCTTTGTAAAAATCTATTTGCTCATAAATTCTGAGTATTATAGGTTGGTGAGTATTTTTCATTGTAATCTATTACTCAAGTGAGTTTGGGTATATTGGGTTAAGAGTGAAAAACTTGTAAGGGTTATTTGTGTGAGCCATAAAACACAAGGAATTGGTTTATTGTGTGACCATTAAAACATAAGGGAATTTCTGGGTTAGGTGTTAGTCATTGATAGAAACACCATAGTTGTGAGTGAGCTTGTAAAACTCCATTGTTACACTTAGTGTGTTAGTGAAACTCCCAATTGATATTGGGGAGAGAAGTAGGGTTTGTTAATATTCAAACCTCTATAAATCTCTTGTGTGATATCTCTTCATCCCTACTCTATTTAATTTTATTTCGCACTTAAAAGTTAAGAATTTGTTTTAATATCCAATTCAACCCCCCCTTCTTGGTTCATTATCTAGGTAACAATTGGTATTAGAGCTTAGTCTAGCATCAAAGACTAAAAAACACTAGCAAAGATCAAGAAATGGCCAATGAAGGATCCCAAAGTCTCAAGCCTTACTTTGATGGAGCAAATTATGCTCATTGGAAGTTCCGGATGGAAACGTATCTCGATAGTGAGGGAATTGAAGTATGGGATAGCGTTCGAAAAGAATGGACACCACCAACCAGAAGAGGAGTTGATGGTGAAGAAGAAATTCTTTCAAGAGATGATTGGATAGAGTCTCAACGTAGAGCAAATTTCATAAAAAAAAGGCAATGACAATTCTCGTAAGCTCACTATCCATTGAATAATGTGGCAGAATACAGCACTGCCCAACTGTGTATAGTATATGGAAAACATTGGAAAATTATCATGAAGGAACAAAGCAAGTTAAATCCAAGAAGATTCAACTTCTCACTTTAGAGTACGAACTCTTCAAGATGAAATCTAATAAGTCGATCACCGATATGTCAAACCATCTTCTAGCCATCATAAATGGCATGAGAAAGCTTGGAAAACACTTGATCTTGGAAGATGTAAACAATAAAAATCTGAGAAGCCTTCCTCTCAAAGATTATGGTTCAAGAGTTGCTGGTATAAAAGACGCCAACGAAGACATGAGCATCATGAATACCAATGTGCTTATTGGCAAACTTCTAACATATGAAATGGTAGTAAAGAGAGATAGAGAACTTGAAGCCGAGCCGGAAAAAGAAAGCCTCTAGCACTAAGAGCTTCTACATCAAAATCTGAAAAAGAAGTTGAAGATGATAAAGAAAAGAGTGATGATGCAAATGAGGACATTGCGATGCTGTCAAGAAGACTGAAAAGAATAATTGAAAAGAGAATGGGCAACTCTCAAAACTTCAAGCAAAGAAATCTCAAACACTCCTCAAATGACTCTCAAAGGAATAAAGAGGAGGTAAAATATTATGAGTGTGGAAAGAAGGGACATATCAAACCAAAATGTCCAAGGCTTAAGAAACACAAGAACAAATACCAAAAAGACAATGGGGAGAAAGGTCACAAAGCCACATGGGATGACGAAAGCTCTTCAAGTGAAAAAGATGACAATGAAAGTGAAGAGGTCAACCTATGCTTCATGGCTATAGAGGATCATGACTCGGATAAGGTAGGATCACTTTACTCATACGCATTCAATAATGATAGTAGTGATAATAATAGTGATAGTGAAGATGATGATGAGCAAAGTCTAATAGAAGTATTGAACCTAGAATTAGAAAAATATAGATGTAAATTCAATACTTATAAAAATAACATTTCTAGTTTGAAAAATAAAATGAAAGTTTTAGAAAAGGAAAATCTTGAGCTTAAATCTTCAAATGAGTCTCTTCAAAAATCATTATATGAGTACTCCTCAAGACCCTCAACTAAATCCTTGCTTAAAAAGAACAATGTTTTGAAAAATAAAGTTGAGGAACTTAGAAACTCCATTTCAAAATTTCATATGATGAGACCTATGCTCCGGTAGCTAGATTATAAACCATAAGAATACTTTTAGCATATGCATGCCATATGTAACACCACATCTTATGCATTTGAGTATAACCTATCCCTGTATCAAGTAATCATACATGGCATACTGGAAAGGTAAAATACCCTGTTAACAATTGTAACATCACACCTTATGCATTTGTATCAAATAATCACATACTGCATGTTGGAAAGAGAAAATGCCCTAATAACATTGGTAGTACAATTTTGTTTTCATATCATATCCTGTAAAATCAACTAATGACTTTGCAAGTCTCATATCTTGTAATATTACTCAATGACTTTTCAAGTCAATATTAAAACCACAATACGATATATCACATATATTAAAACATAAACTTTACACATAAGTATTTACGAGTTGATTTCATTTATACATTTTTAAAACCCAATCCAAACTGACTGTACCTATTCAACCATATAAATACAAAATGCAGATGACATATTTTTTATGCTTGTGTGGAATGCAAGGAGAGAGAGAGAGTGATGAGGCTCGGCCAGTGACCTGTGCTCCATGTCTTCTATACACTACTCAAAATGAGCTATCACTTTTCTTTACCTGAAAAATGATGCAAATTGATGAGTTGCGGCTCAGTGAGAGTAATCATTCAATGAGCTCTAAAGTGCCAAACAACTCATAGTAATAAATCACAAATCCAATATATACCATATATTCCATTCCATTCATCAGTATCATATATGCATCAATAAAGTTGAAACATATAATCATTACACTTTATGTATGCAAATGCTTTGCTTATTTCATTTTGTTTTGACTAAGTTAAACAGACATTGACCCGGGTTTCCATGTGAACATTTTCCATGTGAACATTTGCATTTGCATTTGCTAGCTAGCTTGATCATTTGTTTCATCTGCACATTTGTTAGGCCATAGGCCTCTTCTTTTGCTTTACAATATCGATTAACTAGTCACAACGCCTTTTTAGTCCATATGCATATGCGCTTGTATTTAAGCATTCATCAACCATTGTATCTTATCACATATAATATACATATACCACATATATACCTCATATGCCACACATATACCTTGCATATACTATACATATACTATGTATATATATCACATATGCCACACATATACTTCAAATATACCACAAGTATATCATTTATATGTACCACAATGTCACAAATTATCCATCATTATATTATCAAGGACCAATCATGACAATCATATGAATCACATAGCAAGCAACATTCATTTGCACTAAAGAATTCAATTGATAATTAGACTCACCGTTTTCCTTTGATTCAGACCTCTAACTTATTGTCTATCCACTCCTTGTTGGTATCCAATATGTTTTGAGCCTAATATGAAAATATAATCAATTAACTCATGATTAGGGATACTTAATATGGCTTAAACAAATTAATATGCATTGTTCATGTCAATAGTTGAGATTTTTCCTATGAGGCAATGTGACCTTATGGGACTATTTAGCCTATACCTTTTTCTATACTTGACCAATTAATCTGATTCTTGTTCCTAATTACAAATAACATATAATTATAGAAAATATGAAAATTTCAGACCAATTGGATCATTGGACAAAATTTTTTGGAATTTCTAAGTGTGTTCTGTTTTCTGCCTTGTTTTCTGCCTTTAGGCAGTTTTAGGGTACTCATTTGGGTTCATCATAACTTATAATATATAAGTAATATTTTACTGAAACATTATGGACACTTAAATGGGTGCATATGGAAAATTTTTCATGTTTACAACTTTTATCAATTATGTCTCTAAGGTCTTCCCATTATAACAAACATTTTACTGGTCCAGAATAGAATTGGCTTCCGGACCAGTATGATTTCCAAAGGACATATATTAGTCTATAAATAACCAATGAAGCTAAAATAAGTACCAAACTTTAGCTAAGACATATACCTATAACTTTCAAGTTTTGAGAATTTCCCGAATCTAGCTCTAACAAGCTCAAATATCCAAACAATATACTGGATCTGCCTAAGGCATTCATTAGGCAGTTCAAACCATGGAACAGTCATGGTTCCATTCCCCATAACTCACAATTTACAAGGCCTATGAACTAGATATTTGGTATAAAGATACAAAAAACATATATCTACAACTCTTATGTTTTGAGAGACTTCAAATAATGGCTTTAACATATTCTAAATCAAAGCACACAGTAGCTAACTTGGTTAGGGTTCACACACTGACCAGTTTTAGGACGAAGAGGATATCTAATTCTATACACCCCATATTGCAACAATATTTACATAACCATAAATCTAAGAAATCTAGGAACAAATTTTGTGTTTTACACTTTTCTATAATCAATTTCTATTAATATCAATATCGGGGTGCAATTCAGTGCCTAATATTGAACCTAGCAACTCAAATCAACCTTATAGCAATAAGAGTTGATTACTTACCAAGAACAACCTTACAAGGGATCAATTAGCTTCAAAAATTAGGTGAAACAAGGAAGAATTGAAGTCTGAAATGGAGAAAATTGAAGAAGAAGTCGGGCTGGAGAAAAAAGGCAGAAATGGGAAGGTAAAGCTAACTTTTGGTTTTTGTCTTTTTATCTTTTTCTCATCTCTTTTCTCATCTCTTTTCCCATCTCTTTTCTCCTTTATCTTCTCATTTCTCTTCTCTTATATTTCTCTTTTATGTCATTTTCATTTTATTTTGTCTATATTATTATTATTATTATTTACACATTTATAATTCCACTAATTCACACAATGATACAACTTTATCATTTGACCCGATTTAACTAAATTAGCAATATAAATGTTCACTAATCTTAATCTAATCATTTTTCTTTCTTTAATTTAGTCACCTTATTCAATTCATTTCTAATACTTTGTTATCCTTATTTAGGTGATAAGGATACACGTGTGGCTCGATATAATTGCCAAATACTAGGACACGTAGCTAGTGCGTGCCATGAACTTGTTCCTACGTATGAAATGCACGTGTTGAATTGAATTGTATTCAAGATGCTTATGTTCAATGAAATGCATGTGGGCAAGGTCAAGGATGTGACAATTCTCCCATCCTTTTAAAAATTTCTTCCTCGAAATTAATACCTGAAAACAGGTGTGGATAGTGCTTTTTCATATTTTCTTCTGTTTCCCATGTTGCCTCTTCTTGTAAGTGGTTACGCCATAATACTTTAACCAAAGGTATTTCTCGATTTCTTAGCTGTTTAGTCTTGTATCCAATGATTTGCACTGGTTCCTCAACATAACTCATGTTCTCTGCAATCTCAATGACTTGATCTTTAAGTACATGTGTAGGATCTTACCTGTATCTTCCAAGCATGCTCACATGAAACACATTATGTATCTGAGCCATCTCGGGTGGTAAAGCCAACCTATAAGCCAATGGACCAATCTTATCAAGAATTCCATAAGGCCCTATGTATCTTGGGCTCAACTTACCCTTCTTTCCAAATCGGATTATCCCTTTCCATGGAGATACACGAAGAAACACCTTTTCACCTAACTCGTATTCCATCTCCCTTCTATGCTGATCAGCGTAACTTTTCTATCTATCTTGGGCTGCCTTTAGCTTATTCTTGACAACCTTGATCTTATCCAATGTGTCTTGCACTATCTCTGGCCCTTCTAATGCACGTGTTCATTCTTCATCCCAAATGATAGGGCTTCAGAACTTTCTGCCATACAATGTCTCATATGGTGCCATCTGGATACAACTATGATACTGGTTGTTGTAAGCAAATTCAATCAATGCTATATATTCATCCCAAGCACCTCTGAATTCCATAGAACATGCTCTAAGCATTTCTTCTAATGTCTGTATAGTCCTATCTGATTGTCCATCAGTCTGTGGGTGGAATGCAGTGCTAAAGTTCAATTTTGTTCCCAATGCATTCTGTAAACTCACCCAAAAATGTGAGGTAAACCATGGATCTCTATCAGACACAATGGACACTGGAACGCCATGCAATCTGACTATCTCATTCACATATAATTTGACCAAACTCTCAAGTGTACAGGCCCATCTGATAGGTAGAAAATGTGCTGACTTGGTTAATCTGTCAATAATTACCCATACTGCATCATTTTTCCGTGGAGTTATTGGCAATCCATAGACAAAATCCATCGTTATTCTTTCCCATTTCCATTCTGGCACTGGCAATAGATGTAGTTTACCAACTGGTGCCTGATGTTCAATTTTAATCTGTTGACATGTCAAGCATTTGGAAACATATTCTGCTATATCTTTCTTCATTCTTGGCCACCAGTAATGAGGCCTTAAACTGTGATACATCTTTGTCATCCCTGGGTGCATTGCATAAGGTGCATTGTGTGCCTCTTCCATTATTTCCTGACGCAAGTTCTCAGTGTCTGGAACATATATGCGTGATTTTAACATCAGTACATCTTCCTGCAATTGAAAATCTTTACTGTTTCCCTGCCTTACTGATTCAATTTTCTCACACAATTTAGGATTTTTGCTTTGTGCTTCTTTGATCCTCTCCTTTAGTATAGGTCTGACTTGAAGAGTAGCAATCAGTGATCCTTCATCATGTATATTTAATTCAACATTCATAATTGAATCAAATATGGAAAAAAGGATACTTGCAAGTGAGCTACACTGCTATTAGCCTTCCTACTCAATGCATCTACTACCATATTGGCTTTCCCTGGATGGTATTCAATTGTACAGTCATAATCTTTCAATAGCTCTAACCACCGTCTCTGCCTCATGTTTAATTCTTTCTATGTCAGCAAATAACCCAAGCTTTTATGGTCTGTGAAGATTTGGAATGTCTCACCATACAGATAATGCCTCCAAATCTTCAATCCAAATACGACTGCAGCCAGTTCTAAATCATCCACTGGATATGAGATCTCATGTGATCTCAGTTGTCTGGATGCATAAGCTATCACCTTACCATGTTGCATCAACACACATCCCAAGCCTTGGTGAGAAGCATCACTATATACTGTAAACCCACCTGTACCTGTAGGGATGGTTAACAGTGGTGCTGAGGTTAGCATGTGTTTTAGTTCATCGAAACTCCTTTGACTTTCAGAAGTCCACTTGAAAGGCACATTCTTTCTCAACAATTTAGTCAAAGGGCTAGCAATTAAGGAGAATCCATCAACAAATCTGAGGTAGTATCCGGCTAAACCCAAAAAACTATGCATTTCAGAAACATTTTTAGGAGCTTCCCAATTTACCATAGCCTCAATTTTCTTTGGGTCAACCTCTATGCCCTTACACAACACCACATGTCCAAGAAACACCAAATGATCTAACTAGAATTCACATTTACTCAATTTGGCATATAATTGTTTCTCCCTCAAAGTTTGCAACACAACTTTTAAATGTTGTTCATGTTCTCCCCTATTCTTTGAGTACACCAATACGTCATCAATAAATACTATCACAAACCTATCCAGATATGGTTGAAACACCTTATTCATTAATGCAATAAATGCAGCTGGAGCATTAGTCAACCCAAATGGCATTACTAAAAATTCATAATGTCCATACCTGGTTCGAAAGGCAGTCTTTGGAACATCCGCTTCTGCTACTTTCAGCTGGTAATAGCTTGATTTCAAATCAATCTTGGAGAATATTTGGGCTCCTTGCAATTGTTCAAACAAATCATCTATTCAAGGCAATGGATATTTGTTCTTCACCGTCATTTTGTTCAATTGCCTATAATCGATGCACAATCTCATTGTTCCATCTTTCTTTTTAACAAATAACATTGGAGCTCCCCAAGGTGATACACTAGGTCTAATATACCCTTTGTCAAGTAACTCCTGCAATTGGGCCTTCAGTTCTTTCAACTCAACTGGGGCCATTCTGTAGGGTGACCTTGATATTGGTGTTGTTCCTGGTACTAGTTCAATGGTGAATTCTATCTCTCTATCTGGTGGTAAACCAGGTAGATCATCTGGGAATACATCAGCAAATTCCCTTACCACTGGTATATTTTCAAGCAAGCTATCAGTGGTTCTAGTATCAGTCACATATGCCAAATATGTTTCACATCCCCTTTTGATCATTCGAAATGCCTTTACAGCTGAAACTAGACATCTAGGCACAAGTTTTCTTTCACCTAGAAATACTATCCTTGGCTGGTTTGGTGATTCCAAAATTACTTCCTTAGTAAAGCAATTCACTATTGCATGATGTCTAGTTAACTAGTCCATTCCCAGTATCACATCAAATTCATATATTAGCAATAAAATCAGATCAGCTATTAACTCAGCTCTGTTAATGCATATCAGGCAATCACGATAGACATTATTCACAACTACCACAGTTCCCAATGGCGTACTCACATTTATGTCAATCCCCAAAGGCTCATGCATTTGATGCAATTCAGATGCCATATGCAATGATATAAATGAATGAGTGGAGCCTGGGTCAATCAATGCATATGCTAATATTTTAGAAATATAAATATTACCATTGACTACTTCAGGAGCATCCACTGCCTCTTGTCTAGTCATAGCAAACACCCTGGCCTGAGTAGGAGGTCTAGAACTATGACCTTCAGATCTGGTCACTCCTCTGTCCATTGTACCAGTCCTGCCCCTGCCTCTTCCTCTGCCTTGTGTCCCACTAGTAGGGTAGACCCTCGGTGCCTCAACAGTAGTCTCAGATACTCCTCTGCCTCTGCTAGTCTCTGCTAGTTTGACTCTATTTGGACAGTCTCTATACATGTGCTCCATCTATCCACAGAAATAACATGATCCTGTGAGCCTTCTACATTCGCCCGTATGCTTTCTACCACAATGACTACATGTGGGCCTCTGTTCAACATATTGGCTCTACCCTCTGCCTGGGTAAGAGAAAGTCATGTCTCGACCTCTAGAACTGGAGTACCCACTTCTATTACCAGATTTTGCAGGCATATATCTACCTCTTTCCCCCAACCTTCTGCTAGACTCACCAAAGAACTCAAGTGATGGCCTTTTTATTTGTTGTTCCCCAGCTTCTTTCATTAACCCTTCAGCTCTGATTGCAGTAGCTCTGAGCCTGGCATAACTATCAAGATCAGTAGTTGTGATTCTATTTCTGATCTCATATTTGAGGCCCTTCTCAAACTTCCTGCATTTGTATCTTTCAGTAGAGACCATGAAGGTGGCATAGTGGGAAAGTCTGTTGAACTGCACCTCATACTCAGCAACAGAAATGTTCTCCTGTTTCAGATTCAGGAATTTCTTCCTCTTTTCATCTTTATATGCTTCAGGCATGTAATTATTCTGAAATTCCCGAAGGAAATCATTCCATGTCAACAGCGGTGGCTGTGCATCACTGTCAGAGACTGTCTTCCACCATTCATAAGCATTTCCTTGTAGTAAGGATACTGCATAATTGAATTTCTCATCCGGGGTACATCTCATCATATTCAGTACCCTCTGTGTCCTTTTCAACCATGTCTCAGCTTCTGTTGGATCTATTGTGCCATTGAAATCAGTTGCACCATGTTTCCTCAGCTTGTCATAACGTCTTTCCTTGTACATTTCAGGACCATATACTTATTGTTCTAGGTTTTCATGGGGTACTTCTGCATGAGATGACTGTGATGCATCTGCTGGAGCTCTAGCTCCTAGTGCTAGTTGATTTCTATGTAAATGAGGTGATACCTCATGAGAATGCATTTCAGTCGGCCTCTCTCTCCTTGGTGAATCATGTCTTATTATGGCCCTAAAATAAATGAAATTATGTCACTACATAATGTTCAACACATATTATGCATATGTTATCATGCTCTTATGCATATGCATGTTCCAATGGAACCTATCATTGCTCTGATACCAAAAATGTAACACCACATCTTATGCATTTGAGTATAACCTATCCCTGTATCAAGTAATCATACATGGCATACTGGAAAGGTAAAATACCCTGTTAACAATTGTAACGTCACACCTTATGTCATATCCGCTAATTTAGACTAAATTCACGCGAGTTGTTAAATCAACTCGTCGGTTTGACCGAAATCTAAATTTGAACTTTTATCAAAAAATAATTAAAATAATGGTAATTAAGTATGGAAAATATCTAATAAAGTGTTCAAACTATTTAAAGATGTTAAATTTCGGTAAAGGACTAAATTGCAAATTTTGAAAAGTTTAGGGGTCAATTTGCAATTTACTGAAAATTGGAGGATTTAAAGGGGATAATCATAAATTAAATACATGATTGGGATATTAAACACATGGGAAGGGGCTGGCCACACCAAGTGGCATACATTAAGTGGACAATTAACATACACCAAGGGAGATGAATGCATTAATGAAGACTTCTAGAATTTGGCTTAGGTGTCCCATAATTATGTAGCTTGTCTTTATTCTCTAAATTGTTCCTTCATCTCTTCATATCTAGAATTTTCTATCTTTCAATTTCCTCCCATGTTTCTTGAAGCCCAATACACCAAATGGCAAAGTTTAATAAGCTAATTAAGATACATGCATATAACATTAATGAAGGTTTCTAGAATGTGGCTTATGTGTCTCCCATTTTAATGACTTTTGTCACTTCGTTCTTGAATGCTTCTTTTTCTTCCTTATCCATTTTCATTGAGGAAAATTCTGTTCTCTCAAACCATCCACGTTTTCCCTTGTTCCTCCATAGGTAAAGCTTGATTTTAGAAAGAGAAAGAGAGAAAAGAGAGAAAAAGTAAGGTAAAATCCCATTCTCATGCTTAAGGAAGCTTAAGAGAGTAAGGAGAAAGGGAGAAATTAGGTTTATGAATTTTTAAAAATCTGTTTATGAACTTTAGGAACTCAAAGTGACAAAGAGTTAGATCAAAGGAGCAAACGAAAGGAGAAAGAGAAGTAAAGAGAAAGAAAAGAGAAAAAAAGAGGTTTGTGCATAATCTAAGGCAATAGTCTATTTTAATTTTGTTTTAATTGCATAATTTAATTATTTGGCATGTTGATGATTTTGAATTAATATTAATTGTGATGAAAAATTTTGGGGATGCATGTTTGCTAGACTTAGGATTTAATTTGGTAAAAATTGAATGTGATTGGTTGGTATGTTCTTTGCTGGAAATTGATGAGCAGTGTTCACTTAAACTGTTATAACTTAATTTCTGGAACTCGGTTTTCCATGTTCTTTATTGGGTGTGAAAGATAAGACATAGGGACATAACTTTCATTTAGACTATAAAATCTGAATATGCCTGTAATTTTCCAGAAAAATTCATAAAATTCGAACATAGAATCTGTCTAGAAATTCTGGGCAAAATTGTTAATAATGAGCAGTAAGTACATAAAGTGTTATAACTTGAGTTCTGGAGCTTGGATTTGTGTGTTCTTTGTTCGGTATGAAAACTAAGACATAGGGATACAATTGTTATTTAGACCATAATATCTGAATATATTTTTAATTGTCCAGAAAAAATCATAAAGTTTAGACTTAGAATCTGTCCAGAAAATTCTGGGCAGAATTATCAGTGACTGGTTAGTGTTAATATTATCATATCTTTTGATACAGACCTCAGAATTAAGTGATTCAAGTTGAATAGTAAAGCTAAGATCCATATCTAAAATTTTTATGAAGATCATGTAATTAACTTCAGAACGGAACAGGACCAACATTAAGGTCCAAAATAGAAAACAGAATCTGCCAGTGACAGGGCAACATGTGAATTGAGAAATGAAATGAGTAAAATAATGAGAAATTTATTATATTATGTAAATATTATTTTAATTCAGTGATTATGTGATTATTTTGAGATATTACATGCATGAAAAGTAGTAAATTAATTGTTATGAATTTTAATGAAATTGTATAAGCCCTAGAACACCTAACTAGAACCAACTTAGGATAGTTTGGCATGCCAAATAGGGGGGGAGTATGATGAAAATGATTAAATCCATTAATGATATGATTATCTATGCCGGGTTTGGCAATGTTATCTACGCCGGGTTTGGCACTGTTATTTATGCCGGGTATGACATTATTATCTACGCCGAGTTTGGCACGGTTATCTACGCCGAGTTTGGCACGGTTATCTACGCCGGGTTTGACACTTATATGCGCACATCATATTGCCCGGGTGGCACTCCTAAATGCCTGGATGACAACTCTGTTATCCTATTCAGTGGTTCATAGGTGTCCTGGGCATAAATGAAAACATAAATAAAGAAGTTATGGGACATAAAAGAATTATTGAAACTAAAACGGGAATTATGATTTGTGACATGGATAATAAAAATGGAATTATGAATTGTGGCATGGATAAAAAGAAGGTTTAGTGTTATACAATAAGGTGGTAATAAAATAAATAAGTATGAGATAGTGTAATATAATTTGATGTCTATACATGCTAGAATACCATGATTTGCATGAGAATGATGATTTGATTATGTTAAACAAAATGAGATACAATAAATTGATGTTATGCATACTAGAATATTATG
This sequence comes from Triadica sebifera, assembly GCA_023653625.1. Taxonomy (NCBI): domain Eukaryota; kingdom Viridiplantae; phylum Streptophyta; class Magnoliopsida; order Malpighiales; family Euphorbiaceae; genus Triadica; species Triadica sebifera. The sequence goes on from CM042896.1 coordinate 34,308,359, forward strand.
AAATGTATATTTGCATGATTTGATCATAAATTTTTATATGACAATGCATGTGACATTAAAAGTAGTTTATTGCCTTATTTATATGCACCACTAAGCCAAGAGCTTAGCGTGGGAGTTTCTCTCGTGCAGGTATAGCAAAGAATAAATAGACAGTAGTAGATAAAGCTAACGGTGACCTGACCCAGTAAAGCAGCGTATATCAACCACCGTGGGTCACAAATTTGTTGTATTTATGTTTTAAATTTTATTTTATAGTACTTGTAAAATAAACGGTACACTTTGTAAAGAAGATGTTATTAAAGAAAATGTATTTTTATCTTTGATGTTATGACTTTTCTTTTATGTTGCAAAGTAAATAAATGGTAAATAAAAAAAATGAATGATTTTCAAGTGTTCAAAATTTAATAAAGATATTTTAAACGATGAAGTCAGAGGTAGCACTCCCTTATCCGGGCACGAGCTGCTGGGCTGAGGGGGTGTTACACCTTATGCATTTGCGTATAACCTATTTCTGTATCAAATAATCACATACTGCATGTTGGAAAGAGAAAATGCCCTAATAACATTGGTAGTACAATTTTTTTTTTCATATCATATCCTGTAAAATCAACTAATGACTTTGCAAGTCTCATATCCTGTAATATTACTCAATGACGTTTCAAGTCAATATTAAAACCACAATACGATATATCACATATATTAAAACATAAACTTTTTATATAAGTATTTATGAGTTGATTTCATTTATACATTTTTAAAACTCATTCCAAACTGACTGTACCTATTCAACCATATAAATACAAAATGCAGATAACATATTTTTTATGCTTGTGTGGAATACAAGGAGAGAGAGAGTGATGAGGCTCGGCCAGTGACCTGTGCTCCATGTCTTCTATACACTACTCAAAATGAGCTATCACTTTTCTTTACCTGAAAAATGATGCAAATTGATGAGTTGCGGCTCAGTGAGAGTAATCATCCAATGAGCTCTAAAGTACCAAACAACTCATAGTAATAAATCACAAATCCAATATATACCATATATTCCATTCCATTCATCAGTATCATATATGTATCAATAAAGTTGAAACATATAATCATTACTCTTTATGTATGCAAATGCTTTGCTTATTTCATTTTGTTGTGACTAAGTTAAACAGACATTGCCCCGGGTTTCCATGTGAACATTTGCCATGTGAATATTTGCATTTGCATTTGCATTTGCTAGCTAGCTTGATCATTTGTTTCATTTGCACATTTGTTGGGCCATAGGCCTCTTCTTTTGCTTTACAATATCGATTAACTAGTCACAACGCCTTTTTAGTCCATATGCATATGCGCTTGTATTTAAGCATTCATCAACCATTGTATCTTATCACATATAATATACATATACCACATATATACCTCATATGCCACACATATACCTTGCATATACTATACATATACCATGTATATATACCTCATATGCCACACATATACCTTGCATATACTATACATATACCATGTATATATATCACATATGCCACACATATACTTCAAATATACCACAAGTATATCATTTATATGTACCAAAATGTCACAAAAATATCCATCATTACATTATCAAGGACCAATCATGACAATCATATGAATCACATAGCTAGCAACATTCATTTGCACTAAAGAATTCAATTGATAATTAGACTCACCGTTCTCCTTTGATTCCGACCTCTAACTTATTGTCTGTCCACTCCTTGTTGGTCTCCAATATGTTGCGAGCCTAATATGAAAACATAATCAATTAACTCATGATTAGGGAGACTTAATGTGGCTTAAACAAATTAATATGCATTGTTCATGTCAATAGTTTAGATTTTTCCTATGAGGCAGTGTGACCTTATGAGACTGTTTAGCCTATACCTTTTTCTATACTTGAAAAATTAATATGATTCTTATTCCTAGTTACAACTAACATATAATTATAGAAAATATTAAAATTTTAGACCAATTGGATCATTTCGCAATATTGTTTGGAATTTCTAAATGTGTTCTGTTTTCTGCCTTGTTTTCTGCCTTTAGGCAGTTTCAGGGTACTCATTTGGGTTTATCATAACTTATAATCTATAAGTAATATTTTAATTAAACTTTACAGAAACGTATATGGGTTCATAGGGAACATTTTTCATGTTTACAACTTTTATCAATTATGTCTCTAAGGTCTTAAAATTATAACAAACATTTTACTGGTCTAGAATAGAATTGGCTTCCGGACCAGTATGACTTTCAAAGGCCATATATTAGTCTATACATAACCAATGAAGCTACAATAAGTACCAAACTTTAGATAAGACATATACCTATAATGTTCATGTTTTGATCATTTACCTAATCGAGCTCGAACAAGCTCAAATTAGCCAAACAATGTGCTGGATCTGCCCAGGGCATTCAGTAGGACTATGAACCTGATATTTGGTATATAGATACAAAAAACATATATCTATAACTCTTATGTTTTGAGAGACTTCAAATAATGGCTTTAACATATTCGAAATCAAAGCACACAGTAGCTAACTTGGTTAGGGTTCACACCCTGACCAGTTTTAGGACGACGAGGATATCTAATTCTATACACCACATATTGCAAAACTATTTACATAACCATAAATATAAGACATAAAGGAACAACTGTTGTGTTTTACACTTTTCCAGAATCAATTTCTATTAATATCAATATCGGGGTGCAATTCAGTGCCTAATATTGAACCTAGCAACTCAAATCAACCTTATAACAATAAGAGTTGATTACTTACCAAGAACAACCTTGCAAGGGATCAATTAGCTTCAAAAACTAGGTGAAACAAGGAAGAATTGAAGTCTGAAATGGAGAAAATTGAAGAAGAAGTCGGGCTGGAGAAGAAGGCAGAAATGGGAAGGTAAAGCTAACTTTTGGTTTTTGTCTTTTTATCTTTTTCTCCTTTCTCTTCTCCTTTCTCTTCTCTTCTCTTATATTTCTCTTTTATGTCATTTTCATTTTATTTTATCTATATTATTATTATTATTATTATTATTATTTACATATATTTATAATTCCACTAATTTACACAATGATACAACTTAATCATTTGATCCGATTTAACTAAATTAGCAATATAAATGTTCACTAATCTTAATCTAATCATTTTTCTTACTTTAATTTAGTCACCTTATTCAATTCATTTCTAATATTTTTTTATCCTTATTTAGGTTATAAGGATACACGTGTGACTCGATATAATTGCCAAATACTAGGACACGTAGCTAGTGCGTACCATGAACTTGTTCCTACGAAAATACGTATGAAATGGACGTGTTCAATTGAATTGTATGCAAGATGCTTATGTTCAATGAAATGCATGTGGGGAAGGTCAAGGATGTGACACCATATGAATTTCAAACTCTTTCAAATGGATGTCAAAAGTACTTTCTTAAATGGTTTTATAGAAGAAGAAGTTTATGTAGAACAACCACCGGGTTTTCATAGCCATGATTTGCCTGATCATGTATTTAAACTTTCAAAAGCTTTGTATGATTTGAAACAAGCCCCAAGATCTTGGTATGAAAGACTAAATTCTTTTCTTTTAGAAAATAATTTTTCAAAGGGAAATTTTGACACTACTTTGTTTATTAAAAGCATAAGCATGATATTCTAATTGTTCAAATTTATAATGATGGCATCATATTTAGGTCTACTAATGAATTGATTTGCCAAGAATTTGCTAAGTGTATGGCTAGGAAATTTGAAATCAGCATGATGGGTGAGCTTAATTTCTTCCTTGGTCTACAAATAAAACAATGCAATGAGGGCATATTCATCAACCAATCCAAATATGCCAAAGACTTAATCAAGAAATTTGGAATGGAAGGATGCAAAAATGCCAAGACTCCAATGAGCACATCAACAAAATTGGACAAAGACGAAAAAGGTAAGAGCATTAATGAAAAGCTCTATAGAGGTATGATCGGATCACTCTTATATCTTACTGCCACTAGGCCCGATATAATGTATAGTGTATGCTTATGTGCTCGCTTTCAATCGTGTCCTAAAGAATCACATTTGAATGCTGTGAAAAGAATCTTAAAATATTTACATGGCTCATTGCATCTAGGCTTATGGTATCCTAGAAATTCATCCTTCCATAACATATGATATTCAGATGCTGATTACGCTGGAAGTCTCTAGGATAGACAGAGTACTTCAGGCACCTCTCACTTTATTGGTGAATGCTTAGTTTCTTGGTTCAATAAGAAACAAGTTTCAATTTCTCTTTCTACCACTGAAACGGAGTATATGGCAGCAGGATGTTGTTGTACTCAAATCTTATGGATGAAACAACAACTTAAAGATTATGGTAATAGTTTGGACCATATACCTATCAGATGTGAGAATACAAGTGCCATAAACCAATCTAAGAATCCCATTCAACACTCTAGAAGTAAAAATATTGACATAAGACATCATTATCTTAGAGATCATGTTCAATATGGAGATGTTGTATTGGAATTTATCAATACAGACAATTAATTGGCAGATATATTCACTAAGTCTCTTAATGAAGAAAGATTTAACTTTATAAGAAGAGATCTTGGTATGATTGATGGATTAACCTTATCTTAAGTATGATTGTCAAATTTGTCAAACCTTGAATGTTAATTTCTTCCTTATGTTGTCTTTTATTGTCTAATCTTTTAAGGTATGAAGTGGCTAACTTTATGGAAATATATGTTATAAGGGATAGAAACACCTTAGAAATCTTTTAGTCTTGTTTTAGAATTAGTTTTATTTATTGAAAATTAAGCAATTCACGTCCGTGACATATATTCACGACCATGATCATAATCGCTAAAAGCTCCAGTAGCTTTCACGCCTTGCTTCACGACATACTTCACGATTGAAGGTAGTGAAGACTATGTTTCATGCCCATAACTCTTTTCTTTCACTCCCGTGAAACTCTTTGTTCATGATCATGACACTTCTTCATGACCATGAACATTAACACCGAATAATTACAAAACCATTCACATTTTGTTTCACACGTCTCACGGTTACAAGTAGTGAAGATTGTACTTCACGACCGTGACTCTTTTTATCACCACCGTGAAAATTCACAAGTCATCCCCATGACTATTAAATGTCACGATCGTGAATCATTTCATATCCTTCATCATGACTAGTGTGCCTCTTCAACAAACCGTGACCATGACATTTCACGCCCGTGATTTACTATTCACGACCGTGACTATGTCGGCTATAAAACAGTTTTCTGCCATTTTCTCTCATTTTAAACTCTACAAATTCTCTCATTTAACACCCTCATTCAATACTTCTCACAGATTTCGGCCCTCTCATAGCCTTTTCCATATATAAAAACCTTCAAAACTCATTTCTTTCTTCAAAAATCACAACATCACAAGCTTATCCTCAAAATCCCTATCAGAAACTCACTCTCCAAAAACCCATTCTCAACTCATCAATGGAACCCGGCTCATCAAAAGCACAAGGAAGAAATCTCATGGTCCAAGACGCAAGGAAGAAATCAAGGAAGAATTCTTTGCCAATCTGGCATGGACACATTTTGGATTAGATTGTAGCTGGGATTTAAAAAAGACTAAAAGCACCCATCTTCGGTCTCCAGTGCATAAATATTTACATAGGTTTCTAACCTATAGTATCTTTGCAAAAGGGGATAGCAATGGTGCAATTTGTAAATCTGAGCTTTTCCTCTTAGAGATGGCACGAAGAGGTCTAACGGTGGCCCTATCTCGATGGTTTCCAAATCATCTTCTCTCAATTGCATCAAAGCCATCGGGAGATATATTGATTGGTGGATACGTGACTCACCTTACAATTGAGCTAGGGTACCAAAAGCTCGATGAGCACAATTTCAACCTCATACCCGCACATCCTCAAGACCAACTAGATGTCGAGTCTTTTATAAAAATGGGAGCAGCTATTCGAATAATTCATGAGAATAATATCTATTACCGCTTCACCACTCCAGTTGGTGAAATTGTTTGAGAAGAAGAGGATTCAGATGAATTCAAAGCTGGCCTCCAAGGAATACAACAAAGAAAATGAGTATGAGTCGAGACAACGGTCTCAGAGGTTGAGCAAGAGGTTGGTCAATCTTTGACCTCTACACCTAACTTGGCACAGTAGGTGGTTGATCTTTTAACACCTCACTTTGACCTATTGCAGGCTTCCATTGATGAGAGGTTGGAAAACCTCAAAGATTTTATGGAGTCTCGCATGGATAGCCTTAAGGTGGAAGTAGCACACCTTAGAGATGGATTGTCCGGTTCCAAGCCTAGTTAGAGTTCTAGTTTTTTTCATTTTGTTTACTAGTTTCTAGTATTGTGAGTGTAGGATTTTAATTTACTTTTCCAAACTTTGTACTTGATCTATTTGGCATTAATATAATTGCATCGTTTTCGCTTTATGTTTATTTTTTTGTTCTTTTTGTTGATGACAAAAGGGAAAGAACCTAGCAATATATGAATATGCAAATATATGAATGCAAATGTGTTGATATACTTTGAATATACTTTGCATATACTTAACTAGTTCAAAGGAAACAATTTGATATATTTTGAATATACCTTGCATATACTTAACTAGTTAAAAGTAAACAATTTGATATACTTTGAATATACTTTGCATATACCTAACTAGCAAACAAAGATCCATGCTATACGTCGCTCAATTCTTGCACTATATTATTTTTGTCTTAAGCATCTTCTGAGGGGGAGACTTATCAAAAACACATATTGCTAGATTATTTGTCGCCATAAAAAAGGAGGAGATTGTTGAACCTTGAGGGGTATTTCCGTCATTTTGATGCTAACAAATAAAATAGCAATAATGTATTTAACAATGCTTGTGTTCTAAGTTTGTTGAAGAGGGTATGGAATATGATGCAAGAATGAAAGAAAATATTTGAAGGTCAAAATAAGAAAATAACATATTCATGCCCGTGACTGATTATGTCACGCCTATGATATAGCTTAGCACCAACTCTCCAACATTTAAAGTTTATGGCCATGAAGGATCATACAACCATGAATGATCAAATCAGTTACATCTGTGAAAGTTAGTCACGCCCGTGAGATAACATGTCAAATTCTTCCAGAGAGCTTCACGGTCAGAGTCACCACTTAGACCATGGCTTGGAAGGATATTCATGCCCGTGAAAGTATAAAGTCATGCCCATGAAAGTATAAAGTCATGTCCGTGATCAAACACTTCAAATTCTTCCAAAATGCTTCACGACCAGAGTCACCACCTGAGCCATATCTTGGAAGAACATTCACGACCGTGACACATATATTCACGACCGTGAATGAGGAAAGAGAAAGATGTCAGACATGAAATTAATAGTTGGTTCAATGGCTATTTTCGCATTAAATGCATCCAATCGACTATAATTCGCTAAGGAAGTATAAATGCAAGTCATTTATGAATCCTAAACAAGAGAATAACAATTACTTTCGAATCAAAATCTTGTTGTAGCCATTGTGCATTAATTACTTTCAACAAAACACTTATTCTCTGTAAAATTCTATTTGCTCATAAATTCTGAGCATTATAGGTTGGTGAGTGTTTTTCATTGTAATCTATTACTCAAGTGAGTTTGGGTATATTAGGTTAAGAGTGAAACACTTGTAAGAGTTATTTGTGTGAGCCATAAAACACAAGGAATTGGTTTATTGTGTGAGCCATTAAAACATAAGGGAATTTCTGGGTTAGGTGTTAGCCATTGATAAAAACACCATAGTTGGGAGTGAGCTTGTAAAACTCCATTATAACACTTAGTGTGTTAGTGAAACTCCCAATTGAGATTGGAGAGAGGAGTAGGGTTTGTTAATACCCGAACCTTTATAAATCCCTTGTGTGATATCTCTTCATCCCTACTCTATTTAATTTTATTCTGCACTTAAAAGTTAAGAATTTTTTTTAATATCCAATTCAACCTCCCTTCTTGGTTCATTATCTGGGCAACAAATAAATTACAATGTATAATTTCTTACTCTATGTTTTGAGAAATTAGTTTTAATGGCGCAAGCAATATTCTTGTTTCGGATTATATTATATTTTTTTTCTATGTTTTATGAATGAGATTCATCTTACAGTGATATAAGAGCCTCCTTGTATCCGCTAAAATTAATTTTAATTGAAAGTGCAATAGAATTGTATGGTTTTTATGGTTTTGAATCAATAGGTTTGAATAAATTAAATTAATTTGTAAAATTTATTTTACACATTTTTCTTTCTTTTGTCTGATCATGAGATGATTAAGTATTATTATTTTGATTAAAAAATGGTTTAAATGTGATTCAAATAATTAATTTCGGATTTATTTCAAAATGATGAAAATAATCTTGTTTATGAATATGTGTTGTTATTTGGCTTAATTGATGGGGCTGTTTATATTTTTCTTATAATTTTATTATGAAAATCTTATTTATGCATATTGAGAATTTTTTTATGCCTGTGGAAGTGTCCAATAATTAATTTAAATTTATTTTAATTAATTTTTGTTAAATAAACACAAAAATAGAAATGTTTTGGCATACTCGACGGGACTGTTTTTTGTATTTGCTTATTTTATTTTCGGAACCTTGAAATAATTTTTATGTGATTAAAAATATATATTTTGATGTTAGATGCATTCCAAAATTATTTTCCATAACTTTAATATTTTAAAAAATTCTAGATGTCGAATGAGTCGTTTTGAGCATATAAGTTATTGATTCGTTTGTTTTAGTAATTTTGGCTTGTGCCAAAATATTTTTATGGACTTGAGCAGACTTAAAGATATCTAGAATGATGATTTGAAGTTTTGAAAATTTTTAGAAATTTTGAAAATTAATTTTGAATTAATTTAAGTTGAGCAATAGAAATTCTAGTATGACTAGAAATTGATATATATATTAAAATTAAATTTTTTAATTTGACATCATATTATTTTCATTTTAAGATGAATTAATTTTGAAAATATGAAATTTAATTATTTTGACAACATTAGAGAATGTATGTTAGGGGTGTATGGAAAGGTAGGATAGATGATTATAGACTTAGGCCCAATGTGATTGAGCATGTAAGGATTTGTTTTGTTTTATGGTAAATAGGGTCTGCGTGTCTCTATCTCTCTTTCTTTCTTGTGTATTTCTCTTCTCATCTTACTCTCCTTAAATGTAAATTGAGGTTTTATATACTTTGAAATATGTAATTAGATTAGATAGGATTAAAATAGAATGGAGATACAAAGGAGCAAGAAGCAAATGAGGTAGTTCCATAAATAAGTAGACTTAGAAATAGGAATTTGATTTCTAATTTGGGTTGTAAACTCATGCATATACCAAGGTAAGACATAGTCAATTTCTCTTTGGCTCAAGAGATTGACTTTAGTATGTCAATAATCACGCCATATAGTTAATGTAACTACCTTTATATTTTAAAGTGATGAATGCATGATAAATAAAAGTATGCACTAATAACATGATGAGACTTAACAAAGAAATATCTCACTAAATAAATAACTAATTCTTATGCCTTCCATTAATATGAGGAGAACCAAAGTTCTTCTAGAGTTAGAGTTGTTAAATTGCCTCAAGCTTGCTCTATAAGAATATGTTCAAACCATTGAAATTAGATTTCACGATTAATGGGTTGGATTTAACTGATATCATTAGCTTGTTGGATTTGTGCCAAGGTTAATGTGTATTGGAGGCAAAGTTGGGTTAGTGTACATAAGATGTACACATATCAAGAATTGATAGCCCAATGTATGTGCACACATCAATTAGTTGATAGCACAAGATTCAATAGTTAATAAATAATGCAATTGGCATGGATTAGATACCTACCAACCAAAATAATGATGGCTTGTTGAGTTGCCTCGAGGTTATTCTTAGCTAGTTAGATATCGACCTAATAGGAGAACTTCCATATAGTTCTCTCAGATTCATAGTGAGGGCTATGGATTCATAATAAAATAGTGGGAGTCATAATGTGATTTATTAAAGACCTAATAAACATGCATTTCATGTACATTCTAACATGCTCTATTTTACATCTAGGTTGCTAAAATCATTGTCATGACAAGTGTGAATTTGCGATCATTAATGGAGTCAAATAAGTTGACTCGGCCTAATTGTTTGGATTGGCTAAGGAATTTGAGAATAGTTCTCAAATCCAAAAAGATTGGCTATGTCTTAGATGAGGCACTCCTTAATCCCCCTGTTGCTAATGCTTCTGAAGATGTTCAGAAGGCATATCAAAAGCATCTCAATGATAGTGAGATGACAAGTTGCATTATGCTTGCTACTATGTCAGCTGAGTTGCAAAAGCAGCATGAGGCTATGGATGCTAATTCCATAGTCTACCATATAGGAGAGCTTTTTGATGAGCAAGAAAATTTTGAAAGGTTTGAAACTTCAAGGTTGATCTTCCACACTAAGATGGTTGAGGGGACATCTCTAGTGCAATATGCACTGAAGATGAATGGCTATGTTGAGAGGTTGGCCACCTTAGGATTTGTGATGGATCATGAATTAAGTATTGACTTAATTCTAACTGGTTTGTCTGATAGTTTTTCACATTTTATGCTTAACTATAGGATGAACCAAATCTCCACCATCATTCCTAAGCTGATCAACATGTTCAAGACAGCTCAGCCATTTGTCAAGAAGGACAGTAAGGTTGTGATGCTGGTGGACTCTTCTAGTTTTAAGAAAAAGAACCTTAAGAATAAGAAGAAGTCCATGAAGCCTAAAGGAGTCATGACAAAGAAAAAAGGCCAATGAGACTGCTCCAAAGTGGACATGTTTCAATTATGGCAAGGATAGCCATTGGAAGAGAATTGTCAGTCTTACTTGGAGTCTTTGAAAAAGAAGGCATCTGATGCCTCATCTACTTTAGTTATTTTTTCATTGAAATTACTACTATTTCCAATAATGATTTATGGGTATTAGATACTGATTGTAGCTCATACATATGCACTGATATGAAGGCCCTAAGGAATAGTAGATATCTCAATATAGGGGACTCAGACCTACGCGTTGGAAATGGAGCAAGGGTTACTGTATTAGCTATAGGAACTTATGTTTTGATCCTCCCTAGTGGGCTTATGTTAAATTTGGATAACTGTTATTATGTATCTGCTTTAACTAAAAATATTATTTCTGTTTCAAGTTTAAATAAAGATGATTTCCATTTAGCTTTTAGTAACAATTGTTGTTCTATTATGTTGAATGGTATTCTTTATGCTAATTGTACATTATGCAATGGAATATACATATTAGATATGTCAAATCCAATTTTAAACATCAATGATAATAAAAGGCAAAAATAAGATATGTTGAAATCATCTTACTTATGGCATTATCGCCTTGGTCATATAAGTGAGAAATGTATGGCTAAGCTATACAAGAGTGGTAGTTTGGGGACATTTGATTATGAATCATATGACACATGTAAATCTTGCTTATTAGGCAAGATGACTAAATTACCCTTTAAAGAAAAGGGGTGAATGTGTTATGGGGCTTTTAGACTTAATACATTCAGATGTATGTGGTCTAAGGTCCACACATGTCAGAGGTGGTTTCATCTACTTCATTACTTTTATCAATGACTTCTCACAATATGGGTACGTGTATCTTATGAGATACAAATTTGAAGCTTTTGAAAAGTTCAAAGTAGAGAAACAACTTGGCAAAAGTATTAAAACACTTCGATCGGAACGATGACGAGAATACTTGAGCCAAAAGTTTCTATATTATCTTAGGGATAATGGGATATTATCTCTGTAGTGCTCCCTTACCCTACTAGTCATTAATAGTGAATGTAAGTGCTACTAAGCTCATTTTTTTTGTAAAAACCAATGCTCAAATTATTGTATTTGTTTTTCAGTTTTTTGAATTTATTATTAGCAGAATATTTATTTCTATATTTATTTTTTTATCATTTAAATATATAACTAGCGATGGAAATATTTTGAGTTAAAAGAACTCATTCATTAAACCATAATATTTAGAAATACATTTACAAATAATACCAAATATATAAATTACAAAATTCACTTCTTACAAATCTTACATGCCACAAATTTACATCAAAGAAATTCTTAAAATTTAATTTTTACAATACAATTTCGAAAACATACAAAAAGAAAATAAACTGCTACAATTTGATCTTGGGGTTCCCCTTTTCTTCGGTCGCCCTAACATAACAGCTACATCTATTTATCTGCACGTGAAATACACACGCTAAAATACTATCTTAGTGATACATTTGGCAACTATCCAATAATTATATAAATATTTCTAAAATAAAATTTTAAAAACTATAATTAACTTACTAAGCATGCCAAAATATTCAAATAATATCAATACTATTTACATCAAGAAAAATAAATAATTCATCAATTATAATATTTCATTCATTTAGCATGCTTGAAATTCTTTAACAAGACAAGACATACTATTTAAAATATCAATTTAATAATTTACATTTTTTCTATTTATTTGATAGCTCACGACATCTTAGACTGGAACTAGATACTAGATATAAGATTTCTGCTCTCCGACAGTATACTTGGTGTCTACTTAATAATTTTATAACTCGGCGTTTAACATTTACATTTTCTACAATAACTCAACACCTTTTTGGTGCCTACATAATTTCAAACTCAACATTATTTCTTAATGCCTATATAATTTCAACTCAGCACTATTTCTTAGTGCCTACATAAATTAAATATCAGTACTATTTTCTAGTGCCTAGATTTTTACCTTTTTATTGGCATGCCAACTTATCCTAATTTCCAGTTCTCGATTAGATGTTATAGGGCTTAATTATATTTGTTACCTTTATTATTATTTACATAAATTATGTATGTAATGCTAATATAATTTTATATAAATGCAATAATCTTTATTAAATATTTTAAAACCTCATATATGCTCATTTAATCCTTATAACTATAAGAAGAGTCAAATAATATCTTTATCTATCACAAAATTCAACAACCAACACATATCTACAAGCTGCCCTATTCTAGACAGCATTTATATTCCATATTGTCCTACATTTTCCATCCAGTTTTAAATGGAATTTGGACAAGTGATAAACTAACAAAATGTAGGTACATGGCTTATCATTAATTTTCTACTAGAATCACATTAGACTGAATTTTTTAACAAAAGTTATGAATTTTTTACTAAACTACGTTCATTCCATTTTGCCCAATATTTTATTGGACAAATTTTCTAGTTCAAACTTTGAGTCCATTTTACACCTAATTGCAAGCATATTCAGGTCTAATGGTCTAAATGAAAGTTGAATTATTATGTCTTAAATTTCCAACCCAACAAGAACCACTCAAAAATTATTTTTGTTGAACCTTGAGGGGTATTTATGTCATTTTGATGATAACAAATAAAATAACAATAATGTATTTAACATACTAGTTTTCTAATTGTTAGAGGAGTGCTTTAAAGGCAATCACCTTTAGCACTTATTGTACAAATTTATTTGATTAATAAAAGGATTTTTCATTAATTTGATGTTCATTTGATATATGAATTGATAAGTGATCTTAAATCAATTAATGAAGTCCTTGATACATAACATAGCATGAAGGAAATCATGATGAGATCATGATATTGAGATTCTTATCATGTGTAATTATGTTAGTATCAAAATTATCCCTAGTCATAGGATTAATGAGATGGGACATTATTAATCTAGATAGACTAGCATATGTTACACTCTTTGATTGGATCGAGTAGTAGATCTCATAATCTATAAACATGAGATGTTTAGAGTTAACATGTGGATGTTTGCTAAGTGTAGCTAAGTACATTGGATGACCAACTATGAGACAATCATATGGATAATCTATTCAAATGTCAATGATAGTTTCATCATAACAATGGCGTCTTGTCGTGGTCATTACTCAGGAATCTCTGGTCAGAGTGGAAATGTCATAAAGATAGTCTTCAATGACATATCTAATAGAGTAATGAGCTTTAAGGACAAGAACTAACATTACTTGGACTAGACGTGACGTAGTCAGTCTAGTGGGAGTTAACACATGTCCATACTCTGAACCAAGTGGAGTATAGAATGGTGAAATGAATAATTGCACAGAAATTGTCTATGGAAAGGTTCGTAGTCAAAACACTGACTTTCCGATCAATTAGGGGTCATGATAGTGAGATGGCAAGCTGCATTATGCTTGCTACTATGTCAGCTGAGTTGCAAAAGCAGCATGAGGCTATGGATGCTAATTCCATAGTATACCATCTAAGAGAGCTTTTTGATGAGCAAGCACATTCCGAAAGGTTCAAAACTTTAAGGTTGCTCTTCCGCACTAAGATGGTTGAGGGGACATCTCCAGTGCAATATGCATTGAAGATGAATGGCTATATTGAGAGGTTAGCCACCTTGAGATTTGTGATGGACCATGAATTAAGTATTGACTTAATTCTAACCGGTTTGTCTGATAGTTATTCACATTTTGTGCTTAACTATAGGATGAACCAAATCTCTACCACTATTCCTGAGCTGATTAACTTGTTTAAAACAGCTGAGCCATTTTTCAAGAAGGACAGTAAGGCTGTGATGCTGGTGGACTCTTCAAGTTCTAAAAGGAAAAGCCTTAAGAAGAAGAAGAAGTCCATGAAGCCTAAGGGAGGCGTGGCCAAGAAGAACGCCAAGGAGATTGCTCCAAAAGGGACATGCTTCCATTGTGGCAAGGATGGCCATTGGAAGAGAAACTGTAAGGCTTACTTGGAGTCCTTGAAGAAGAAGGCATCTGATGCCCCATCCACTTTAGGTATTTTTGTCATTGAAATTAATACTATTTCCAAAAAAATATATGGGTATTAGATACCGGTTGTGGCTCACACATATGCACTGATATGCAGGGCCTAGGGAATAGTTGACAGCTCAATAAGGGAGAGTCAGACCTATGCGTTGGAAATGGAGCAATGGTTGCTGCATTAGCTATAGGAACATATGTATTGATCCTCCCTAGTGGGCTTATATTGA
Source organism: Triadica sebifera (assembly GCA_023653625.1). Taxonomy (NCBI): domain Eukaryota; kingdom Viridiplantae; phylum Streptophyta; class Magnoliopsida; order Malpighiales; family Euphorbiaceae; genus Triadica; species Triadica sebifera. The sequence goes on from CM042896.1 coordinate 34,323,432, forward strand.
ATTTGGATAATTGCTATTATGTACCTGCTTTGACTAAAAATATTATTTCTGTTTCAAGTCTAAATAAAGATGGTTTCCTTTTAGCTTTTAGTAACAATTGTTGTTCTATTATATTGAATGGAATTCTTTATGCTAATGGTAAATTATGCAATAGAATATACATATTAGATATGTCAAATCCAATTTTAAACATCAATGATAATAAAAGACAAAAGCAAGATATGTTGAAATCATCTTATTTATGGCATTGTCGTCTTGGTCATATAATAGAGAAGGGCATGGTTAAGCTACAGAAAAGTGGTAGTTTGGGGTCATTTGATTATGAATCATATGACACATGTGAATCTTGTTTACTAAGCAAGATGACTAAATTACCCTTTAAGGGAAAGGGTGAACGTGCTAATGGACTTTTAGACTTAATACATTCAGACAGTGGATGCTCAAAGCATATGACAGGAGACAAAGAACTCTTCTATGAAATCAAAAGTATTGATGGAGGTAAAGTTACCTATGGAAACAATGCTAATGGTAAGGTAATTGGCATTGGCTCTATTGGTACAAATGATACTACTTTTATTAAAGATGTCTTACTTGTTGATGGCTTGAAACATAATTTGTTGAGTGTTAGTCAATTATGTGATAAAGGAAACAAAGTAACCTTACCTCCAATAAATGTCTTGTAACCTCAATTGATGGTCAAGAGATATTTAAAGGAAAAAGAGATGTCAACACATATATATTAGACTTACACAAAATATCTAACCATTCCTCTAAGTGTCTTATGTCCACTAGTGATGAATCTTGGCTATGGCATAGAAGGCTTGGTCATGCTAACATGGACTTAGTTCAAAGCCTCAGCACAGGAGAACTAATAAAGGGATTGCCAAAAGTCAAATTTGAAAAAGACAAGACATGTGAACCTTGCCAAAGAGGGAAGCAACACAAGTCATTCTTCAAAGCCAAAAACATAGTAAGTACCTCAAAACCTCTACAACTCCTGCATTTAGATTTATTTAGACCTACTAGAATTGCTAGCTTAGGAGGTAAACATTATGCCTTTCTCATCGTAGATGATTACTCTAGATTTACTTGGGTAATTTTCTTAGCTAAAAAGAGTGATGCTTTTGAAAATTTCAAAAACTTTGCTAAAAGAGTTCAAAATGAAAAAGGATATTGTATTTCAAAAATAAGAAGTGACCATGGCAAATAATTTGAAAATAAAAACTTTGAAAGTTTGTCTTGAACATGGCATTTCACAGAATTTTTCATCTCCTATGACACCTCAACAAAATGGGGGTAGTTAAAAGGAAAAAATGAACTTTAATTGAAATGGCTAGAACATTGCTCAATGAGTATGGTTTACTAACCTACTTTTAGGCAGAAGCCACAAATACTGCTTGTTATATTTCAAATTGAGTTTTCAAAAGACCTTTTTTTAAACAAAACCTCATTTGAACTATGGAATGGAAGAAAGCCTTTGATATCATACTTTAGAGTATTTGGATGCAAGTGCTTCATATTGAATACCAAGGACAACCTTGGAAAATTTGCCTCTAAATCTGTTGAAGGTATCTTTTTAGGATACTCTACAACTAGCAAAGCATATAGAGTATTCAATAAAAGGTCATTAACTGTTAAAGAATCTATGCATGTTGTTTTTAATGAATCTAGTAGACTTGATCTTGTGAGAGGTAGTGCTCTTGATGATGTTATAGGAACCATGGAAAGACTTGATCTTGGAAATGGAAAAGAAGAAAATGATCAAGAAGATTCACATCAAGACGAATCTCTACCTCAAGTTCAAGAGGAGAACAGGCAAGAGCTCCCAAAGGAATGAAGATTGACAAAAGATCACCCCAAGGAGCAAATCATTGGTGATCCTTTAAAGGGAGTAAGTACTAGATCTCATTTTAAGCATTTAGCCACTGACGTTGCTTTATTTCTCAAATTGAGCCTAAAAATGTTGATGAGGCTCTTAATGATGAAAGTTGGGTGATTGCAATGTAAGAGGAACTCAACCAATTTGAGAGAAGTAAGGTATAGACCTTAGTACCTAGACCAAGGATCATCAAGTTATAGGTAGCAAATGGGTATTTAGAAATAAACTAGATGAACAACGTTCAATATCTAGGAATAAGGCTAGATTGGTTGCAAAAAGGTATAATCAGGAAGAAGGAATAGATTATGATGAGACTTATGCTCCTGTAGCTAGATTAGAAGCCATAAGAATAATTTTAGAATATGCATGCCACATGAATTTCAAGCTCTTTCAAATGGATGTGAAAAGTGCATTCTTAAATGGTTATATAGAAGAAGAAGTTTATGTAGAACAACCACCAGGTTTTGAAAGTTATGATTTGCCTAATCATGTTTTTAAACTTTCAAAAGCTTTATATGGTTTGAAACAAGCCCCAAGAGCTTGGTATGAAAGACTAAGTTCTTTTCTCTTAGAAAATAACTTTTCAAAGGGGAATGTTGACACCACATTATTCATTAAAAAGTATAAGCATATTATTCTAATTGTTCAAATTTATGTTGATGATATCATATTTGGTTCTACTAATGAATTGCTTTGTCAAGAATTTGCTAAGTGTGACTAGGGAATTCGAAATGAGCATAATGGGAGAGCTTAAATATTTCCTTGGTCTACAAATAAAACAAGGCAATGAGGGCATATTCATCAACCAATCCAAATATGCGAAAGATTTACTTAAGAAATTCGGAATGGAAGGATGCAAGAATGCCAAGACTCTAATGAGCACATCAATAAAATTGGAGAAGAATGAAAAGGGTAAGAGCATTAATGAAAAGCTCTATAGAGGTATGATTGGATCACTTTTATATCTTACTGCTTCTAAACTCGACATAATGTATAGTGTATGCTTGTGTGCACGATTTCAATCATGTCCAAAAGAGTCTCATTTACATGCAGTAAAAAGCATTCTAAGATATTTACATGGCTCATTGCATTTAGGTTTGTGGTATCCTAGAAATTCATCCTTTTATATTGTAGTATATTCAAATGCAGACTATGCTTGTAGTCTTTTAGATAGAAAAAGTACTTCAGGTACTTGTCACTTTATTGAAGAGTGCTTAGTTTCTTGGTTTAGCAAGAAACAAGTTTCAGTTGCTCTTTCTAATGCTGAAGCAGAGTATATAGCAGCAGGATGTTGTTGTACACAAATTCTTTGGATGAAACAACAACTTAAGGATTATGGTCATAGTATGAACCATATACCTATTAGATGTGACAATACAAGTTCTATAAATCTATTAAAGAATCCCATTCAACATTCTAGAAGTAAGCATATTGACATTAGACACCATTTTATTAGAGATCATGTTCAATATGGAGATGTTGCATTGGAATTTATAAGCACAGAAAATCAATTGGCAGATATCTTCACTAAGTCTCTAAATGAGGAAAGATTTAATTTCATAGGAAGAGAACTTGGTATGATTGATAGATTAACTGTGATTGCCAAATTGTCAAACCTTAATTGATAATCTTGCTTTTGTCACATCTTACTAGATATAAGGTAGTTAATTTGATGGAAATTTATGTTATAAGGGATAGAATCTTCATAGAAATGCTCTAGTCTTGTCTTAGGACTTAATTTATTTGATGAAAATTTTAGGCAGTTCACGCCCGTGACATATATTCATGCTCGTGAACTAAATAGCCAAAAGAACCAGTAGCTTTCACGACTTGATTCACAACATGGTTCACGGCTTAAAGTAGTGAAGCCTATGTTAACGACTTCATTCACCCCCGTGAAATGCCTTGTTCACGCCCGTGACACATTTTCATGCCCGTGAACATGTTCACCAAAAACTTACAGAAGTGTTCATGCTTTGTTTCACGGTCAAAAGTAGTGAAATTCAACACTTAACGCCCTTGACTTATTTTTCACCACCGTGATAGTTCATCATTCATGCCCGTGACCTTCAAATGTCACGACTGTGAGAAATTTCATGCCTTTCTTCATGTGTAGAGCACCCTTTCAACAAACCATATTTCACATTTCAACTCTACAACTTCTTACAACTGCTCTCATTTATCGACATTCATTGTCACATTGAAGATTCCGGCCCCCTAGTCACAAATTTCATCTATAAATACCATCAAAATCCTCTTCCATCATCACAAATCGTTTTTCCTTAGGGTTTCCTCTCAAATATCTGTCAAACTTTTCTTCTCTTCAAAATTTCATTCTTTCAATCCAGATGGAAACTAGTTCATCAAAGGGTACTAGGAAGAAATCTCCTAGAAGGTATTCAGATTACATAATAAACATAATTCTATAGCATTGCCATCCTAGGTACTCTATGCTTAAGAAAAGGCCTCTCATTTCCTCAAGGTCATTCGAGTCGCAGACAGTACGTACTCTTGGGCTCGAGACAGAGATGATAGAGCAACTCCAGGCCTATCACTTGAAGGAATTTGTTGACATTCATTAGCCCACCTTGAGGGAGCCCACCTTAAGGGAGCCCACCTTGGAATTCTTGAGCACTCTGCAAGTGTCTCCCACTGGCATAGTAAAGTTTCAATTGTGCAGGAATCTGAACACCCTCTCTGCCACAGAACTTGGAGATTTATTCAACCTACCCTCGGATGGCATCCTGAACGACAGTGAAGTTGAGTTCTATGCTACTCAAGCATGGACTCATTTCGGGTTGGATTGCAGCTGGGATGTTAAAAAGATGAAGAGCACTCATCTTTGGTCCCCAATGCACAAGTATCTGCATAGGTTTTAGACCTATATCATATTTGCTTGAGAAGACAACAATGGCACTATTAGAAAGTCTGAGCTTTTTCTCTTGAAGATGGCCCGAAGAGGCCTTATAGTGGCACTATCTCGATGCTTTGTGAACCATCTCCTGTCCATTGCCACTAAGCCCTTCAGAGACATTCTTATTAGTGGGTATGTGACCCACATAGCCTTGAAGCTCGGATATCTGAAGCTGGAAGAACATCACTTCAATCTCATCCTAGGGCATCCTCAAGATCGACTGTGTCATATCCGCTAATTTAGACTAAAGTCACGCGAGTTGTTAAATCGACTCGTCGGTTTGACCGAAATCTAAATTTGGAATTTTATCGAAAAACATTGAAAATAATGGTAATTAAGTACGGAAAATATCTAATAAAGTGTTCAAAATATTTAAAGATGTTAAATTTCGGTAAAGGACTAAATTGTAAATTTTGAAAAGTTTAGGTGTCAATTTGCAATTTACTGAAAATTGGAGAATTTAAATGGGATAATCATAAATTAAATACATGATTGGGACATTAAACACATGGGAAGGGGCTGGCCACACCAAGTGGCATACATTAAGTGGAAAATTAACATACACCAAGGGAGATGAATGCATTAATGAAGACTTCTAGAATTTGGCTTAGGTGTCCCATAATTATGTAGCTTGTCTTTATTCTCTAAATTGTTCCTTCATCTCTTCATATCTAGAATTTTCTATCTTTCAATTTCCTCCCACGTTTCTTGAAGCCCAATACACCAAATGGCAAAGTTTAATAAGCTAATTAAGATACATGCATATAACATTAATGAAGGTTTCTAGAATGTGGCTTATGTGTCTCCCATTTTAATGACTTTTGTCACTTTGTTCTTGATTGCTTCTTTTTCTTCCTTATCCATTTTCATTGAGGAAAATTCTGTTCTCTCAAACCATCCACGTTTTCCCTTGTTCCTCCATAGGTAAAGCTTGATTCTAGTAAAAGAAAGTGAGAAAAAGAGAGAAAAAACATGGAAAATTCCATTTTCATGCTCAAGGTAGCTTAAGAGAGTAAGGAGAAAGAGAGAGATTAGAGTTTATGAAGTGTTAATAATCTGTTTATGAACTTTAGGAACTCAAACTGACAAGGATCTAGCTCAAAGGAGCAAAGGAAAGGAGAAAGAAAAGTAAAGAGAAAGAAAAGAGAAAAAAAGAGGTTTGTGCATAACCTAAGGCAATAGCCTATTTTATTTTTTTTATTTTCATGATTTAATTATTTGGCTTGTTAATGATTCTGAATTGATATTATTTTGTGATGAAAAGCTTGGGGATGCATGTTTGCTAGACTTAGGATTTAATTTGTTAAAAATTGAATGTGATTATCTTGTATGTTCCTTGCTGGAAATTGATGAGCAATGTTCACTTAAATTATTATAACTGAATATATGGAACTCGGTTTTGTATGTTATTTGTTGGGTTTGAAATTAAGTCATATGGCTATAACTTTCATTTAGACCATAAAACCTGAATATGTCTGTAATTATCCAGAACAATTCATAAACTCGAACATAGAATCTGTCCAGAAATTCTGGGCAGAATTGTTAATAATAAGCCGTACGTACTTACACTGTCATAACTTGAGTTCTGGAGCTTGGATTTGTGTATTATTTGTTCTGTGTAAAAAATAAGACATAGGGAAAAAATTGTTATTTAGACCATAATATCTGAATATGTCTGTAATTATCCAGAAAAAATTCATAAAGTTTAGACTTAGAATCTGTCCAGAAAATTCTGGGCAGAATTATCAGTGACCAGTTAGTGTTAATATTATCATATCTTTTGATACAGAACTCAGAATTAAGTGATTCAAGTTGAATATTAAATCTAAGATCCCTATCTAAAATATTTATGAAGATCATATAACTAAATTCATAATGGAACAGGACCAAAATTAAGGTCCAAAATAGAGAATAGAATCTGCCAGTGACAGGGTAACATGTGAATTGAGAAATGAAATGAGTAAAATGATGAGAAATTTGTTATATTATGTAAATATTATTTTAATTGAGTGATTATGTGATTAGTTTGAGATATTACATGCATGAAAAGTATTAAATTAATTGTTATGAATTTTAATGAAATTGTATAAGCCCTAGAACACCTAACTAGAACTAACTTAGGATAGTTTGGCATGCCAAATAGGGGGGGAGTATGATGAAAATGATTAAATCCATTAATGGTATGATTATCTACGCCGGGTTTGGCAATGTTATCTATGCCGAGTTTGACAATGTTATCTACACCGGGTTTGGCACTGTTATTTATGCCGGGTATGGCATTATTATCTACGCCGAGTTTGGCACAGTTATCTACACCGGATTTGGCACTTATATGCGCACATCATATTGCCCGGGTGGCACTCCCAAGTGTCTGGATGGCAACTCCGTTATCCTATTCAGTGGTTCATAGGTGTCCTGGGCATAAATGAAAACATAAATAAAGAAGTTATGGAACATAAAAGAATTATTGAAAGTAAAACGGGAATTATGATTTGTGACATGGATAATAAAAATGGAATTATGAACTGTGGCATGGATAAAAAGAAGGTTTACTGATATACAATAAGGTGGTAATAAAATAAATAAGTATGAGATAACATAATATAATTTGATGTCTATACATGCTAGAATACCATGATTTGCATGAGAATGATGATTTGATTATGTTAAACAAAATGAGATACAATAAATTGATGTTATGCATACTAGAATATTATGAAATGTATGTTTGCATGATTTGATCATAAATTTTTATATGACAATGCATGTGACATTAAAAATAGTTTATTGCCTTATTTATATGCACCACTAAGCCAAGAGCTTAGCGTGGGAGTTTTCTCACGCATATTTAGTAAAGAATAAAAAGAAAATAGTAGACAAAGCCAGCGGTGACCTAATCCAGTAAAGCAGCATGTTGCACACATCGTGGGTTACACAACTTCTGTGTATTATCTTGTAAATTTTATTTTGTAGTATTTGTAAAATAAACAGTATGTTTTGTAAAGAACATATTACTATATAAAAAGGTAGTTTATCTTTTATGTTATAATTTCTTTTATATTACAAAGTAAACAAATAGCAAATAATATTTATATATATATATATATATATATATATGAGAAATTTTCAGTTAAACACAATTTAATAAAATGAAATTTTAACCGATAAAGTCAGCATAGCACACCCTCATTTAGGCATGAACTGCTATGGTGAGGGGGTGTTACAGACTGGATGTCGAATATTTCATCAAGATGGAAGCGACTGTTCGAATTGTCTTTGAGAACAACATATACTACCGCTTCATCGACACTACTGGCGAGATCATTTGGGAAGATAATGACTCAGAGGACTTCAAAGCTGGCCTCTAAGGTATCCAGCATAAGAAAAGGGCTCGAGTTGAGATGGCACCTCCTGAGGTTGAGCAGGACATCAGATAATCCTCTACCCCCACACCAAATTTCGCTCAGCAGATGGTTGACCTCCTAGCACCACAATTTGAGCAGCTACAGGCTTCCATGGATGAGAGGTTGGAGAACCTAAAGGACTTCATGGAGTCTAGGATGGACAGCCTCGAGGCAGAAGTTGGTCGTCTTAGGGATAGGATGTCCGGATAAATGTTAGGCTTTATGTTAGCCTTGCTATATTTGTTTCTTATTTGTTTGTTGTAGGAATTTCATTTCCTATCAGAACTTTTAATTGCTTTTGTACTTGTTTTTTTGTTCCTTAAATTAATATGATTGCTTATGTTTTTCCATTTTCTTATCTTTATTGATATTTCTTTATTGATGACAAAAGGGGGAGAAACAAGTAATATATTAAGATAAGTGCAAACAATTAATTTTTGAATCAAAATGGAGAACTTAGCAATATATTGTTTTTTTAAAGATTAATGCAAAATTAAGTAGGGAGAGAAACTAGCAATTTATTGAGTTAAGTGAAATACTTAATTTTGATTCAAAATGAATATGGAAGTATGCAAATGAGCTTTATACACCTTACATATATCTTAAGTATACTCTGCATATACCTTGATGCAAGTTACATAAGTAAATATGCACTTGATATACTCTAAATATACCTTACATATACTTCATGCTTTAAAGAGAATTTTGGTATACATTGGATATACTTTGCATATAACTTGCATATACTTAAAACTAGAAAGTTTATTTTGATGCTACACTTCATCATTCTCTACAATTCTTGCACTTCATCATTTTTTATCCAAAGCATCTTTTGAGGGGGAGACTTCTCAAAAGCACATATTGCTAGATTATTTGTCACCATCAAAAAGGGAGAGATTGTTAAACCTTAAGGGGTATTTCCGTCATTTTGATGATAACAAATAAAATAGCAATAATGTATTTAACATACTTTTTTTCTAAGTCTATTAAACAGGGTATAGAATAAGATAGCAAGAATGGAGAATGGAAGAAAAGATAAAATTGAAGAAGTAACATGTTCACGCCCGTGACCCTATGTGTCACGCCCGTGATTAAGCCTAGCGCCAACAAATCAACATTTAAAGTTCACGGCCATGAAGGAAGATAACAAACCGTGAATGAGCATTTTAGTCATGCCCGTGAAAGCAATGTCACGCCCGTGAAAAGACATGATAAATTCTTCCAGAGAGCTTCACGACCAAAGGCACCACTTGGACCATGGCTTGGAAGGTTGTCACGCCCGTGAAGATATATGTCACGCCCATGAACAAATATTTCAAAAACCTTCCATAATGCTTCACGGCCAAGGTCACCACTTAAGTCACGACTTGGAAGAACAGTCACGCCCGTGACACACAGAGTTACGCTTATGAAAGCTGAAAGAGAAAAATTTTAGACGCAATTATTAGGGTTGGTGCAACGGCTAGTTTCATATTAAATGCATTCTAACAGCTATAATTTGCTATGGAAGTATAAATGCAAGTCATTTATGCATCCAGAATAAGAGAGTGAACAAGGAGAACAAAAGAACAAGTGAATTGAAAATATTTTGAATCAAAACCTTGTTGTAAGCTATTTTGTGCATTTGATATTTATTCTTTGTAAAAGTCTTTTTGCTCATCATTTATTGAGCAATAAAGATTTGTAAGTGTTTCTCTCTGTAATCATTTACTCAAGTGAGTTTTGGGTATTTCTGGGTTAAGAGTAGAACGCTTGTAATGGTTAGTTGTGTGAGCCTTTAAAACACAAAGAAAGGTTGTTTGTGTGAGCCTATAAAACATAAGGTAAAGGTTGTTTATGTGAGCTTGTAAAACATAAGGAATTGGTTATTATGTGAGCCATCAAAACACAAGGGATTTCTGGATTAGGTGTGAGCCATTGTGAGAAACACCATAGTTGGGAATGAGCTTGTAAAACTCCATTTTAACACTTAGTGTGTTAGTGAAACTCTCAATTGCGATTGGGGAGAGGAGTAGGGTTTGTTAACACCCGAACCTCTATAAAAATCCTTATGTCAAATTTCTCTATCCCTTCTAAACTTAACTTTTTATTTCCGCACTTAATAGTTAATTTTTTTAAAAACTCCAATTCAACCCTCCTTCTTGGCTCAATATCTGGGCAACAATTTCATAACTAAAGTTATATCCATAAATGTATATACTATTCATAAGACGAATTTTCCAGCACTTCAATTAATTCTTACAATTTCCATCTTCATGCATCAACATCAACTTCAAATTTTTATTTTGACATTCATGACATCATTAAATCACCAATTTATCACTCAATCAAAATATCAGGAATTACATACACAATTACACATAATATCACAAAAATAAAAAATCAACATTTTCCATATTGAATTTTTGCCAAATGTACATACCTCAAAAAGCTTCACTTTAGTTTTGTCTTCCTCCTAGTTAGCTTTCTCCTTGCCTTTACTTCCTCTTTAATTTTGGCTCAAAGATTGTTCACCTCCTTGGCCTAACAACAAATTTCACACTAATCAAGCATGAAATACACTAATCAACCCTTAATCACCATTAACATACTAATAACCCTAAATTACCAACCTTAATGATAACTAACCCCAAAATAAAATAAAAGAGAAGAAGAAAAGTGAGAAGATGGAAAATCTAACCTCACCTTTGTAGATCTTTCAAAAGAACAAAATCTTCCTTCTCTTTTTCTTTTCTTTTCTTCTTTCCTCTTCCTTTGTTTTGCTCACTTTGCTTCACTTTCTTGTTGATCTTGCTTTAATCCCACTTTTTTTCATCTAACCTTAACTTTGATTGAAGAAAAAAACACAAATGGGGGAAAGAGGTCACAGAAAGGGGAAGAAAAAGATAGAGAATTTGGTTTGTTTAAGATGCGGAAGAAGAAGAATAAAGGCAAAAAGTGAACTTTGACTTTTTATAGTTGGATTAGATGGGTGGTTAGGACTAATTAGATAATTTTTCCCTCATTGGTCCATTAATTTAAATCACTCTTACTTTATTTTAATCTAAGGAATATTCCTTTCTTTAGGTAAAGAATATTCCATTTTTATGCCTTCTTAAAATATCTGTCAAAAACACTGTAAATTTTAATTTCGTTTAGCGAAAAATTATTTTTTTTTTCTAAATTTTAATTCTAAATTTCAAAATTCTCAATTAATAATATCCAAAATATTTTTCTCATATCTTATTATTATTTTAATTTTTTTTTCATGTCCGAATTTAGATCCCGATCGATTCGACACGCTAGATTTCAGTCAACTGCAACTGTGGCATAAATTATCGAGTATTACAATCTTAATGGACTCCACCTTATGCGCCATAACACAATGGTGTGGCTAAAAGAAGCAATTGAACCCTGTTAAACATGGTATGGTCTATGATGAGCTTTGCGGAACTCCCTAAATCCTTTTGGGGTTATACATTAGAGACTGCAGTTTATATATTAAATGGAGTCCCTTCGAAGTCAATTGATGTTACTCCATATGAGATATGATATAACAAGAAGCCTATATTTTCTTACATGAGAGTTAGGGTTGTCCTCCTTTTGAGAAGCAAACAATGTTAAATAAGCTGGAAGCTAAGTCTAATCAATGTCTGTTTGTGGGATATCCAAAAGTATCATATGGATATCAATTTTACCACCCCTTGGAACAAAAGGTGTTTTTTTCAAGAGATGCTATCTTTTTAGAAACAAATTTCTTCTAAAAAGGGATAGTGGAAGCAAAATTGAACTTGAGGAAGTTTATGATGCTCAAGCAGATGTTGATCAACTACCTAAACTCGAGCCTATTATTCATACAGATGATATAGTAGCTCAACCTTCTGAAACAAAAGAGCTTCGTAGGTCATGTAGGATACGTATTATTCCAGATAGATATGGATTTCTCATTAGAGAACACAATGACATATTGTTCATTAAAAACAATGAGCCTACAACCTATGGAGATGTTCTGAACAGTTCAAAATCTAACAAATGGCTTTAAGCCATAAAATCATAAATGGATTCCATGTATGAAAACCAAGTATGGACTTTGGTTGACCCACCCGAAGGGATCAAGCCTATAGGGTGCAAGTGTTTTCAAAAAGAAAACTGACATGGATGGTAATGTGGTTACCTATAAAGCTAGAGTTATTATCAAAGACAAAGAATTGACTATAATAAAACTTCTAGCCCAGTAACTATGCTCAAATCCATAAGAATACCTTATGCATGTCAAATAATCTCATATGGCATACTAGTAAGGCATAAGATCTATTAACAACGATAGTAAAAAAAAAATTTCACCACATCCCATAACATCATTCAATGAATTTGCAATTCAACATTGAGCCTTTCACACAACATAATATAATACATGTATTAAAATTAAACTTTACACCTACAATTTTACGAGTTACATCCATTTACATTTTAGAGTCAATTTTGAGTAAATATACATGTATATTCACATAAAATCCAAAATGTAGATAACATGAATTCATAATCACGTTGAGTACAAGGAGAGAGACTGGTGGCGCTCGGCCAATGACCTTTGTTCCATGTCTCCTATATGTCAATCAAAATGAGCTATCACTTTTCTTTACCTGAAAAATGATGAAATTGATGAGTTACAGCTCAGTGAGAGTAATCATCAAACAAGTTCTAAAGTACCAAGCAACTCATAGTAACAAAATCACAAATCCAATGCATACTGCATTTTTCATTTCATTCATCGATATCATGTAGTTACTAGTAAAATTAAAGCATATGATCACTATTATTTGCTTTTGTTTATGCTTTGCTCATTATATTTTTTTGTGACCAAGTTAAGCAGACATTGTCCCAGGTTTCATATGAACATTTGTATTTGCTAGCTAGCTTAATTGTTTGTTTCATTTGCACATTTTTTGGGCCATAGGCATTTTCTTTTGCCTTGCAATATTGCCTAACTAGTCACAATGCCTTTTTAAGTCCTTATGCATATGCATTTGTAACTAAGCATTCATCAACCATTGTATCCTTATTACATATACCTCATATATACCTCATATGCCACAAAATATGTCTCACATATACTACACCAATACCATGCATACATCACATATGCCACATATATACCTCAAATTTACCATACATATGCCACATAAGTTACAAATTATCCATCATCTCATTATGTAACACCCACTAATTAGAGTTTAAGTTGAATAATTTAGACCACATAATTAAATTGTGTTTTTGATTAAATAAAATTAAAAATATTAGCTATAAAGAAATATGTGAAGATAATAATAATAATAATAATAATAATAATAATAATAATAATAATAATAATAATAATAATAATAATAATAATAATAATAATAATAATAATAATAATAATAATAATAATAATAAGAAGAAGAAGAAGAAGAAATTTAAAAAAAAAAAAAATTAAAGTGAACAGTAAAATGGACTGAAAAAAAAGGGCAGAATACCAAAAACGGGAAAAAGGGGGCTGAAAACTATTTCTCCCAAATTCTCTTTTCTCCTTCATCCCTTCTTCTTCTTCATCCCTTTTTCTTCCTCCATATCTCAGATCAAATTACTCATCATCTTCTTCAAGATTTGCATCAAAAATCAGTCCAATTAAATCTGATCTTGGTAAGAAATATTTTCCCTATGATTATTGTGTTATTAGAACTCTTTAAGTTATATTTTGACAGAATATTGCACTCTATTTTTGATTATCTTTTGACTCGAATTTGGGGATGTGTTAAACATAAAAGTTGTTCTTCTATGTCTTTTGTATCTCGCTGCCAAATTTTATTGAATGATTTTGAATATATGAAGAGATATGGTTATTGGGGTAAAACTCGTCCGGGAGACATATCAACCCAATAACCTACGGTTTTTGTAAACATTGACCATCTTATTGGCTTATTCTGAGGTTGTTGAAAACATAAAAGTTGTAGATATATATGTTATTGAGGTATCGGAAAAATTATGTATGAATTTCGCTTCTGTAGGGTGAGTTATTCTGAAATGAACTATGACTGTTCTTTGATTGAACTGGTTTTATATACCTGTGCAGTTCCAGAAATTTAGTCCTTATATTTCACCTATGATTAGATCTAATTGGCCAAAGTACAAAACATAAAATTTTTACCCCTATGTCGTATCTAAATTTATGTGAAAGTTTCATCTTAAAATGTCTTGTAGTTTGTGAGTTATGAGCTGAACAATTAAACTGGTCGGGTTGATACTCTATATTGAACCAGTTATATATCCTCCCATATTTGAGACCCTTAGAGACTGAATCAGGAAATAAGTTAAACATGAAAAATGTTCCCGATTAACGTATATAACTGTATAAAAGGTTATAGAATAATGGAAGCTACACATTAAAAGTTATGAAATTTTGAATTGGGTACCTTGAAACTGCCTAAGGGCAAAAAATAGGTCAATATTTAAAATTATACCAAAAATTATGTAAAGGTTCAACAATTCTTAAATTTTAGTGTATTTTAGTTTTACATGTTATAGTTAATCAGAATTAAGAATCATATAAATTGGATAAGTGTAGGAAAAGTTATTAATCCAATAGTCCTTAGAGGTCTTATTCTAGCTTAATAGAAATTGAAATTATTTATTTAAGTTATATTAAGCATAAATATTTTATCAATCTATTAATTAATTATATTTTTAAATTAGGATTTCAACAAGAAGAAGATCAACAAAAGTGAACAAGCTCTGAACTTATATTTTGGAAAAAGGAAAATACTATCGAGGTTTGTACATATATGTATTTTATTTTGCCTTTATGCATGATTGTGTGTATGACATAAATTACATGTCACAATGATGAAATTATATATTATGGCATGTTTTAAGGTTGTAATAATGTTATTAACTATGAACTTAATATTGCGTTAACATTTGATAAAATATTATGCTATTACATGGTTTTGAAATAAATTGTGAATATATGACTGTGTTAATATGAAATGAGTATTAGTTATAGAAACAAGTAATTAATTGTGTTATTGCCCATTTCTCTACCTGAGGACTAACATAGGATAAATGGTGCACCATTAAGGGGGGGGATTACGGTACCGATATGGATATTATTTAGGGACAGGGTGGCTGAAGCTCTGGGAGCACCCCTGATCCTGATTATACACAGATGACATAATTATATTCAGTCAAGGTGGCTTAAGCTCCGCGAGTGCCCTTGACTTGAGATTATGGTGAGTAGGGTGGCTTAAGCTCCACGAGTGCCCCTATTTCACACCCCATATCCGGACAGTCCGGGAATGAGATTTGGGCTGATATTAATTAAAGACTATGAAATGAAATGTGAAAAAAAAAAATTATTATTGACATAAGTGACAAAACATGAAATGCTTACAAGAGGTAATGAGAATTTAGTTATTGAATATGATTTTTATGTTTATACTATTATGTGATGTGGTTATTTCTTTTATATGAAATAAAACTTCAGTGTATCATGAATTATTTGAGACATGCATTTGTGTGACTGCTTGGAAAAAAAACTTAATACCTATATGTACCACTAAGCTAGAGTTAGCTTAGCGTGAGTTCTTCTCACGCAGGAATTGGAAATTTAGAAGGTAGGAGGTGAAGTGATCAAGAAGGAAATCCAAGCCCATATCAGCAGAGGCACAAGAAGCATAGTTAGAGGGTTGGTTATGTATTATTATGTTTTTTTTTTTATAGTTTGACTATGTATATGGTGTGGTAGACATATCTCATATATTAATATTGTGTATGTAAATAATTATGTAACATAATCGGGTGCCATATGTGTATACAATATAAGGATATATATATATATATATATATATATATATATATATATATATATATATATATATATTTATTTATATATTTATATATTTTTAATTAGAACAATTTGCCTAAACCAAAATAAATAAATACAATATAAGGATATATATATATATATATATATATATATATATATTTATATATTTTTAATTAGAACAATCAGCTCCTCTTCTGGTTGGTGGTGTCCATTATTTTCGTACACTATCTCAGACTTCAATTCCTTCACTATCCAAATATGTCTTCATCCGAAACTTCCAATGGGCATAATTTGCTCCATCAAAGTAAGGCTTGAGACTTTGGAATCCTTCATTGGCCATTTTTTTATATTTACTAGCGTTGTTTAGGCTTTGATGCTAGACAAAGCTCTAATACCAATTGTTGCCCAGATATTGAGCCAAGAAGGGGGGTTGAATTGGAGTTTTAAAAAAAATTAACTTCAAAGTGCGGAAATAAAAATTAAGTTTAGGAGTGATAGAGAAATTTGACACAAAGATTTTTATAGAGGTTCAGTTGATAACAAACCCTACTCCTCTCCCAAATCGCAATTAGGAGTTTCACTAACACACTAAATATTGCAATGGAGTTTTAAAAGCTCACTCCCAACTATGGTGTTTCTCACAATGGCTCACACCTAACCCAGAAATCCCTTGTGTTTTGATGGCTCACACAAAAACCAAATCCTTGTGTTTTACAGGCTCACACAAACAACCTTTACCTTGTGTTTTACAGGCTCACACAAACAACCTTTACCTTGTGTTTTACAGGCTCACACAAACAACCTTTTTTGTGTTTTAGAGGCTCACACACCTAACCCTTACAAGTGTTTTATTCTTAACCCCAAAATACCCAAAGCTCACTTGAGTAAATGATTACAGAGAGAAAACACTTACAAATCTTTATTGCTCAATAAATGATGAGCAAAAAGACTTTTACATAGAATAAATATCAAATCCACAAAATGACTTACAACAAGGTTTCGATTCAAAATATTTTCAATTAACTTGTTCTTTTGTTCTCCTTGTTCACTGTCTTGTTCTCTTTTTCTCTGGATGTATAAATGACTTGCATTTATACTTCCATAGCAAATTATAGCCGTTAGAGTGCATTTATTATGAAACTAGCTATTGTACCAACCCTAATAATCATGTTGGACATTTTTCTCTTTCATCATTCACGGGCGAGACTCTGTGTGTCACGGTCATGACTGTTCTTCCAAGTCGTGACTTAAGTAGTAACCTTGGCCATGAATCATTCTGGAAGGTTTTGAAAGAGTTTGTTCACGGGCGTGATATTTATCTTCACGGGCATTACAACCTTCCAAGTCGTGGTCCAAGTGGTGACTTTGGTCGTGAAACTCTCTGGAAGAATTTGTCATGTTTGTTCATGGGTGTGACATTTCTTTCACGGGCATGACTGAAAAGTTCACTCACGGTTGCTATCTTCCTTCATGGCCATGAACTTTAAATGTTAGTTTGTTGGCGGTTAGCTTCATCACGGGCATGACACATAAGGTCATGGGCGTGAACATGCCACTTCTTCATTTTTTATCTTTTGAAGATTAATCTTTCATTCTCCAATCTTGCTAACATATTTCATACCTTATTCAAAAGAGTTAGAAAACAAGTATGTTAAATACAATATTGCTATTTTATTTGTTATCATCAAAATGATGGAAATATCACTCAAGGTTCAACATCAGATGATAATAATAATTTATGATGTTGTAGGAGTTCCAAGTGACAAGGAACAAACACTAAGGAGCAAAGGAAAAGAGAAAGCTACCTAGAAGAGCGAAGGAGAAAGATTAAGGTTTGTGCATAACTTAAGGAAATAGCCTATCTTTGTTTGAAATAATGCATGTTAGTATGATAATTGATGATTGAAATGAATTAATGATGATTATGGAATGAAACCATATGTTAGAGATAAAGAATGAGTTTCTTGTGATTTGTTGAATTAAGTTATGCATGTTAGAGAATTTAATTATGATTAAGGCATTTATATGTATTAGTCATGATATGTTAAATAAAGGACTCCTGAAATGCATGAGTTATGTTTTGATATGATTTGGTGTAATTAGAATGAATGAAATGTGAATATGCAGATTTCCTGCCGAAAGTCATGGGCGTGACTATCGGGTCACGGACGTGAACTTGATGGTTCACAGTTGTAACTGATTTGTATCACAGTTGTGACTTGGGTGTGTAAATGGAACTATTCATTCCAGAAGCATTCACGATTGGGAATCATGGGCGTGAACTCATTCACGGGCACAAATGAGTATTCACGACCATGAATGCTTTTGGCACGATTCATTCCAGTAGCATTCACGGCCTGGGATTATGGGTGTGAACTATTTCACGGGCATGAATTAGTAGTCATAGCCATGAATGCTCTATTTTCAAATAAATTATGAATATGATTATCTACTGATGTATTTAGTTACACAAATGAAAAAGATGTTATCCAGTATGTATGAACATGATAAGATGTTTGCAAAATAAGAAAATTGAGATGTTGATACATGAGAATATTGATGTGTCAAAATTGAGAATGATGATGATGTGATGAGGATGATGAAATGGATGCAAAATAAAAATTTAATAAAGATATATGATTGATGTGAAAATATGAAGATGCCCATTACTCTACCTGCGAACTAGAATCAGGATAGATGACATGTCATTAAGGGGGCGAACGGTACCATACTATATGAGATATTCCTCGATCAATATGACATAAGCTCGGAGAGCGCCATTGACTTGAGAACCTCTGATGAGCACATACAAATTGAGGACAAGGTGGCTTAAGCTCGGAGAGCGCCCTTGGTCCGGTTATTCATCTATGATGAAATTATACTCAATCAATGTGGCTTAAGCTCAGAGAGCGCCATTAATTTGGGAAGCTCTGTTGAGCCAGATAATGGACACGGTGGCTATAGCTCTAGGAGTGCTCCTGATCCATAACCTGTATCCAGTCAGTCCAAATTTAGAGTGATTTGGGCAAGATAATGAAGATATGTCAAAAAATAAGAAAAGAAAAAAAAATGATGATGATATGAGATTGAGATATAATAATAAAGAGATTAACAGAGTAACTTATCATTAAAGATAAATGAAAATAACGTTGTATATGTGAGCATGATATTTATACTTGTATGAAATAGGAACATGTTGATAAAAATAACATGCAAACATTTTAATGCATAAAATGATACATGCTAATGCTTGTTGCACGATATAGTATACTGCCTTATTTATATGCACCACTAAGCTTAGAGCTTAGCGTGGGAGTTTCCTTCCGCACAGATATAGAAAGATAGCTAAAGGTGATAGATAAAGCAAACGGTGATCCTATTCAAACTAAAGCAGCCGATCTCGAAATAGTGGGTCACAAACTTTTGAACTATGTATTTTGTTTTCTACATTATATATACTTATAAGTTGTAAATTAGTTTTCAAAGTTTGTTAAATAGTAAATTGGTATTTATAAATACTATGTTATGTAAATAAAATGTACATTATTTATAAAAAAATATATATATAGCGATTTAAAGAAGTAAAGAAGACAGGCAGTAGCGCCCCGCATCCGGGCATGTGCGGTTTGGGTGAGGGGGTGTTACAGTAGTTTTTGGTATCAGAGCCTGGTTTGGGTGGTTTTGGATTTCTAGAAAGTGAATTTTGAACATGTTTATTTCTTGAAGAGTACCCACAATTGAATTTTTGGAATCGCTACTTTAATGTGTAGGGTCGTTACCTTTATGTTATAGGTAAGGTATGGCTTTTGGATCAAGATGAATAGTAGTGGAAGAAGCCTAGAATAATGAGCCCTCAGAGGCAAGAGTTTCATCACGACCAAGTCATCGCCGAGCTGCGGCATCAAGATCTGGTGCTAATTCATCCCGTGAGCAGTCAGCTACTAATACGGGTCAGATGGAGTTCATGAGAAATATGATAGAATTGCTACAGATAGCATCACAACCAACCTCATCTGGATTACAATTTGAGAGATTGAGGAAGTTAGGGGCACCCAATTTCTATGGAAAAAGTGAGGATGATCCTTCTACAGCAAAATTCTGGTTGGAATGGATAGAGCGAGTTTTCGATCAACTACACTATACAAATGAGCAGATATATGAGTATGCAATATCGCTACTACAGGAACATGCATATGATTGGTGGTGATCTGAGTCACAAAGCAGAGAGGCACCCGACCCTATGACATGGGAATTCTTTCTGGAGAACTTTAAGGAATAGTATATGCCTCCTATATACATAGATGACAAGAAGAGAGAATTTCTGACTCTGAAATAAGGAAATATGTCAGTAACAGAATATGAGAGAGAATTCACACATTTATGTAAGTATGCTGTGGGCATTGTATCCAAAGAAACTGATAAATGTCGAGGTTTTGAAGATGGGTTGAGGGATATGATCAAGTTACAAGTTTCAGCCCTACGTTTGATGAGCTTCCCTAGTTTACTAGCATTTGCTAGAACAGTTCGATTAGTAGACCCGCACCACAACCAATTGGAGTACAGTCGAGCGGCAAAAACGCCAGATCTTTTGGTGGCCGAATCCAAGTTGGAGGTTCCAACAGACCTCAGTCTTATAGGTGAGGACAAACCACAAGATCTACTTCATCAATAGCCAGTGCATCGACACAGGCATTCCGTAGACCTACAACTCTACCAATGTGTCAACATTGTGGTCATCCTCACCAAGGAGAGTGTTGGTGGATGACAGAAGCATGCTTGAGATGCAGCTCCAAGGACCATATAAGAAGAGATTGTCCATTGCTACAGTTTGGCAGAGGTTCAGGGAGTATTGAGTCGGTACCGATATAGACTATGGGATAAGGCCGAGGACAAGGAAGAGAGGCCGTGCAGGGCCAAGTCAGTTTAGGTCATACGCAGTGGAGAGGCCAGAAGGTAGTAGAGTTGCTCCAGCAAGAGCTTATGCCATGCGATGCCGAGAGGAGCAGGATGCACCTAATGTCATAGTGGGTAAATTCCTTCTCTTTGGCTCTTATATACATGCATTGATAGACCCAGGGTCGACACACTTATACATATGCACACCACCATCGGTTGAGAGGGTATAAAACCTGAGACTCTAGAATATGAGATTCTTGTGACTAACCCATTAGGGCACTGTGTGAGGGTTAGTAAAATCTTTCGGGGTTGCCCAGTTGAAATTCAAGATAAATAATTCCCAGCAGATTTAATAGAGATACCATTCCATGACTTCGATGTGATCTTAGGAATGGATTGGCTAGCTCGACACAAAGTGATAGTAGATTGCAGAAAAAGAGAGATGAGGATTAAAGTTTCAGAACAAGAAGAGATAGTAGTGATGAGGGAGAATAAAGGATATTCAGACAATGTGATATCAGTGTTGAAAGCTCGAAAACTCAACAATAAGGGATGTGAGACTTACCTAGCGTATGTGATTGATACCCGAAAGAAAATTTTGAAGTTGGCTGACATCCCAACTGTTAGTGAGTTTTCTGATGTGTTCCCTGAGAAGTTGCTAGGACTACCACCTGACCGAGAGATAGAGTTTGCTATCGAATTGGTACCTGGCACCGCTCCCATATCTATTACGCCTTATAGGATGGCACTCATAGAATTGAAAGAGTTAAAGATATAATTTCAAGAAATGTTAGATAAAGGATTTATACGACCTAGTGTATCCAGTACTATTTGTGAAGAAGAAAGACGGTACTTTACATCTTTGCATTGACTACAGGCAGCTTAATAGGGTTACTGTTAAGAATAAATACCCATTGCCTAGGATTGATGATTTATTTGATCAATTGAAAGGTTCAAGTATATTTTCAAAGATAGATCTTCGATCGGGGTATCATCAACTGAAGATCAAAGGGTCAGATGTATCTAAGATGACATTCAGGACTCGTTATGGTCATAATGAGTTCTTGGTGATGCCATTTGGATTGACGAATGCACCGGCAGTTTTTATGGACCTGATGAACCGAGTGTTCAAGCCATATATTGATCAATTTGTAGTTGTATTCATTGATGACATTCTTGTTTATTCTAGAGATCGAGTAGAGCATGACCAACATCTCAGAAAAGTATTGCAGACCTTAAAGGAGAAACAATTGTATGCAAAGCTATCTAAGTGTGAGTTTTGGTTGGAAGCAGTTAGTTTTCTGGGTCATGTAATTTCAGCGGAAGGTATTTGAGTTGATCCTAGTAAAATCGATGCTATTCTTAATTGGAGACCACTTCGCAATGTGACTGAGATGAGGAGTTTCCTTGGATTAGCCTGATATTATAGGAGATTTGTGAAAGGATTTTCATCTATAGTGAATCCTTTGACATGATTACTGCAAAAAGAGGTCCGTTTTGAATGGATGGATAGATGTCAAGTAAGCTTTGATCGATTGAAGGCAATGTTGATTGAAGCACCGATTTTGACTCAGCCTACTCCAGGGAAAGACTATGTTGTGTACAGTGATGCAAGTCACAATGGGCTAGGTTGTGTTCTTATGCAAGAGAGAAAAGTGATTGCATATGCCTCCAGACAGCTTAAGCCTCACGAGCTTAACTATCCGACACATGATTTAGAGCTTGCAACGATAGTTTTTGCTCTTAAGATATGGAGACATTATTTGTATGGAGAAAGATGCTACATTTATACAGACCACAAGAGTTTTAAGTATCTTTCTTCACAGAAAGAGTTGAACCTGGGGCAGCGAAGATGGTTGGAATTGATTAAAGATTATGACTGTGTGATCGACTACCAGCCAGGCAAAGCTAATGTGGTAGCTGATGCACTAAGCCGAAATATTTTAGCTGAGATGTGAGTGGAATCTACATTGATGCAGAGAATTAAAGATGTCCAGAAACAAGATGTGTAACGTCACACCTCTTATGCATTTAAGTATAACCTATCCCTGTATCAAATAGTCACATACTGCATACTGAAAAGGCAAAATACCCTGTTAACAATAGTAGTAAAATTTTTTTTTTCATATCATATCCTGTAAAATCAACTAATGACTTTACAAGTCTTATATCCTGTAAAATTACTAAACGACTTTTCAAGTCAACATTAAAACCACAATACGATATATCACATATATCAAAATATAAACTTTACACATAAGTATTTCCGAGTTGATTTCATTTATACATATTTAGACTCATTCCAAAATGACTATACATATTCAAGCATATAAGTCCAAAATACAGATGACATGTTTTTATGCTTGTGTGGAATGCAAGGAGAGAGAGTGATGAGGCTCGGCCAATGACCTGTGCTCCATGTCTTCTATACACTACTCAAAATGAGCTATCACTTTTCTTTACCTGAAAAATGACGCAAATTGATGAGTTGCGGCTCAGTGAGAATAATCATCCAATGAGCTCTAAAGTACCAAACAACTCATAGTCATAAATCACAATTCCAATATATACCATGTATTCCATTCCATTCATCAGTCAATTACATATAAATATAGATAAAATCAAGTACTCAATAATTGTTATTTACTTATGCTTTGCTTGTACATTTTATTTTGTTGTGACCAGATTAAACGAACATTGCCCCGGGTTTCCATGTGAACATTTGCATTTGCATTTGCTAGCTAGCTTGATCATTTGTTTCATTTGCACATTTGTTGGGCCATAGGCCTCTTCTTTTGCTTTGCACATTTGTTGGGCCATAGGCCTCTTCTTTTGCTTTGCAATGTCGATTAACTAGTCACAACGCCTTTTTAGCCCATATGCATATGCACTTGTATTTAAGCATTCATCAACCATTGCATCTTTATCATATACAACATACATATATTCCCTATATACCTCATATGTCAAGCATACACCTTGTATATACTATACATGTACCATGTATATATATCACATTTGTCAAATATATACCTCAAATATACCACAAGTATACTATTTATATGTACCACAATATCACAAATTATCCATCATTACATTATCAAGGACCAATCATGACAATCACATGAATCACATAGCAAACAACATTCATTTGCACTAAAGAATTCAATCGATAATTAGACTCACCGTTCTCCTTTGATTCCGACCCCTAACTTATTGTCTATCTGCTCCTTGTGGGTCTCCAATATGTTGCGAGCCTAATATGAAAACATAATCGATTAACTCATAATTAGAGATACTTAATGTGGCTTAAACAAATTAATATGCATAATGCATATACATAGCTAGGCTTTTTCCTATGGGGCAGTGTGACCTTATGGGACTGTTAAGCCTATAACTTTTCCTATAGTTGACCAATTAATCTGATTCTTGTTCCTAATTCAAAATAACACATAATCATGAAACATATTAAAATATCAGACCAATTGGATCATTGTACAATTTTTGGTGGAATTTCTAAGAGTGTTCTGTTTCCTGCCCTGTTTCTGCCCTTTGGCAGTTTCAGGGTACCAATTTGGGTAGTCAATATCTTACAATCTGTAAATCAGATTATAATGAAACTTGGCAGAAACTTATATGGGTTCAAATGGAACATTTTTCATGTTCACAACTTTTACCAATTATTCCTCTAAGGTCTTCAAATTATAAGCAACATTTCACTGGTCCAGAACAGAATTGGCTTCCGGACCAGTATGACTTCTAAAGGCTATAACTTACTCTATACATAACATTTTAAGCTGAAAGTAGTACCAAAATTTATCTAAGACATATACCTATAACTTTCATGTTTTGATAAGTTACATAATCTAGCTCTAAGGATCTCAAATTAGACAAAAAAGTTTCTGGAACTGCCCAGGGCACTCAATAGGCAGTTCAAACCATGGAACAGTCATGGTTCCATTTACCATAACTCACAATTTACAAGACATATGAACCTGAAATTTGGTATACAGATACATAACACATATATCTACAACTTTTATGTTTTGAGATACTTCAAATAATGGCTTTAACATATTCGAAATCAAGTAACACAGTAGCTAACTTGGTTAGGGTTTACACCCTGACCAGTTTCAGTACGAAGAGCATATCTAATTCTATAAACAAAATCACGAAACACCGTTTACATATTCATAAATATAAGACATAAAGGAACAACTTTTGTGTTTTATACTTGTCCAGAATCAATTTAGATGTGCATCAAAATCGGGTTGCAAAACAGTGCCTATTAATGAACCTAAGCAACTCAAATCAACCCTAAAGCAATAAGAATTGATTACTTACCAAGGACGAACTTGCAAGGGATCAATTTGGTGCAAAAACTAGGTAAAACAAGGAAGATTTGAAGTCTGAAATGGAGGAAATTGAAGGAGAAGTCGGGGCTGAAATGAGGAGGCAGAAATGGGAAAGATGAAGATAAAGGCAGATTTATGTTTTTGTCTTTTTATCATTTTCTCATCTCATTTCTCATCTCATTTCTCATTTCTCTTCTCTTTTCTCTTCTCTTCTCTTCTATTTCTCTTTTGTTTCATTTTCATTTTATTTTATCTATATTATTATTATTATTTACATATATATATAATTCGACTAATCTACACAATAATACCGCTTAATCTTTTGGCCCGGTTTAACTAAATTAACAATGCAAAATGTTTACTAATCTTAATCTAATCATTTTGCTTACATTAATTTGGTCACTTATTCAATTCATTTCTAATACTTCATAATCCTCATATAGGTTATAAGTACACATGTGCTACTCGATACAAGTGTCAAATGCTAGGACACGTAGCTAGTGTGTGTGATAAACTTGTTCCTACGAAAATACGTATGGAATGCATTTGTTCAATTGAATTGTATGCAAGATGCTTATGTTCAATGAAATGCATGTGGGGGAAGGTCAAGGATGTTACAATTCTCCCCTCCTTTTAAAATTTCGTCCTCGAAATTAATACCTGAAAACAGTTGTGGATATTGCTTTTTCATATTTTCTTCTGTTTCCCATGTTGCCTCTTCTTGTAAATGGTTACGCCATAATACCTTAACCAAAGGTATTTCTCGATTTCTTAGTTGTTTAGTCTTGTATCCAATGATTTGCACTGGTTCCTCAACATAACTCATGTTCTCTGCAATCTCAATGGCTTGATCTTTAAGTACATGTGTAGGATCTGACCTGTATCTTCTAAGCATGCTCACATGAAACACATTATGTATCTGAGCCATCTCTGGTGGTAACGCCAATCTATATGCCAGTGGACCAATCTTCTCAAGAATTTCATATGGCCCTATGTATCTTGGGCTCAATTTACCCTTCTGGCCAAATCGAATTATCCCTTTCCATGGAGATACACGAAGAAATACCTTCTCACCCAACTCGTATTCCATCTCCCTTCTATGCTGATCAACATAACTTTTCTGCCTATCCTGTGCTGCCTTTAGCTTGTTCTTGACAACCTTGATCTTATCCACTGTGTCTTGCACTAGCTCTGGCCCTTCTAATGCACGTGCTCCTTCTTCATCCCAAATGATAGGGCTTCGACACTTTCTGCCATACAATGCTTCATATGGTGCCATCTGGATACTGCTATGATACTGGTTGTTGTAAGCAAATTTAATCAATGCTATATATTCATCCCAAGCACCTCTGAATTCCATAGAACATGCCCTAAGCATTTCTTCCAATGTCTGTATAGTCCTTTCTGATTGTCCGTCAGTCTGTGGGTGGAATGCAGTGCTAAAGTTCAATTTTGTTCCCAATGCATTCTGTAAACTCACCCAAAAACGTGAAGTAAACCGTGGATCTCTATCAGACACAATGGACACTGGAATGCCATGCAATCTGACTATCTCATTCAAATATAATTTGGTCAAACTCTGAAGTGTACAACCCCATCTGATAGGTAGAAAATGTGCTGACTTGGTTAATCTGTCAATAATTACCCATACTGCATCATTTTTCCGTGGAGTTCTTGGCAATCCATAGACAAAATCCATCGTTATTCTTTCCCATTTCCATTCTGGCACTGGCAATGGATGTAACTTACCAATTGGTGCCTGATGTTCAATTTTGATCTGCTGACATGTCAAGCATTTGGAAACATATTCTGCTATATCTTTCTTCATTCTTGGCCACCAGTAATGAGGCCTTAAACTGTGATACATCTTTGTCATCCCTGGGTGCATTGCATACGGTGAATTGTGTGCCTCTTCCATTATTTCCCGACGCAAGTTCTCAGTGTCTGGAACACATATGCGTGACTTTAACATCAGTGTATCATCCTGCAATTGAAAATCTTTACTGTTTTCCTGCCTTACTGATTCAATTTTCTCACACAATTTAGGATCTTTGTTTTGTGCTTCTTTTATCCTCTCCTTTAGTATAGGTCTGACTCGAAGAGTAGCAATAAGTGATCCTTCATCATGTATATTTAATTCAACATTCATAGATCGTAATTGAATCAAATATGGAAAAGAGGATACTTGCAAGTGAGCTACACTGCCACTAGCCTTCCTACTTAATGCATCTGCTACCACATTGGCTTTCCCTGGATGGTATTCAATTGTACAGTCATAATCTTTCAATAGCTCTAACCACCGTCTCTGCCTCATGTTTAATTCTTTCTGTGTCAACAAATAACCCAAGCTTTTATGGTCTGTGAAGATTTGGAATGTCTCACCATACAGATAATGCCTCCAAATCTTTAATGCAAATACGACTGCAGCCAATTCTAAATCATGCACTGGATAGGAGATCTCATGTGGTCTCAGTTGTCTGGATGCATAAGCTATCACCTTACCATGTTGCATCAACACACATCCCAAGCCTTGGTGAGAAGCATCACTATATACTGTAAACCCACCTGTACCTGTAGGGATGGTTAACACTGGTGCTGAGGTTAGCCTGTGCTTTAGTTCATCGAAACTCCTCTGACATTCTGGAGTCCACTTGAAAGACACATTCTTTCTCAACAATTTAGTCAAAGGGTTAGCAATTAAGGAGAATCCATCAACAAATCTACGATAATATCCGGCTAAACCCATAAAACTACGCATTTCTGAAATATTTTTAGGAGCTTCCCAATTTACCATAGCCTCAATTTTCTTTGGGTCAACCTCTATGCCCTTACACGACACCACATGTCCAAGAAACACCAAATGATCTAACCAGAATTCACATTTACTCAATTTGGCATATAATTGTTTCTCCCTCAAAGTTTGCAACACAATTTTTAAATGTTGTTCATGTTCTCCCCTATTCTTTGAGTACACCAATATGTCATCAATAAATACTATCACAAACCTATCCAAACATGGTTGAAACACCTTATTCATTAAAGCCATAAATGCAGCTGGAGCATTAGTCAATCCAAATGGCATTACTAAAAATTCATAATGCCCATACCTGGTTCGAAAGGCAGTCTTTGGAACATCTGCTTCTGCTACCTTCAGCTGGTAATAGCCTGATTTCAAATCGATCTTGGAGAATATTTGGGCTCCTTGCAACTGGTCAAACAAATCATCTATTCTGGGCAACGGATATTTGTTCTTCACTGTCATTTTATTCAGTTGTCTGTAATCGATACATAATCTCATTGTTCCATCTTTCTTTTTAACAAATAACACTGGAGCTCCCCATGGTGATACACTAGATCTGATATACCCTTTATCAAGTAACTCCTGCAATTGGGCCTTCAGCTCTTTCAACTCAACTGGGGCCATTCTGTAGGGTGACCTTGATATTGGTGCTGTTCCTGGTACTAGTTCAATAGTGAATTCTATCTCTCTATCTGGTGGTAAACCAGGTAGATCATCTGGGAATACATCAGCAAATTCCCTTACCACTGGTATATTTTCAAGCAAGCTATCAGTGGTTCTAATATCAGTCACATATGCCAAATATGCTTCACATCCCCCTTTGATCATTCGAAATGCCTTTACCGCTGAAACTAGACATGTAGGCACAAGTTTTCTTTCACCTAGAAATACTACCCTTGGCTGGTTTGGTGATTCCAAAATTACTTCCTTAGTAAAGCAATTCACTATTGCATGATGTCTAGTTAACCAGTCCATTCCCAGTATCACATCAAATTCATATATTGGCAATAAAATCAAATCAGCTATTAACTCAGCTCTGTCAATGCATATCAGGCAATCACGACAGACATTATTCACAACTACCACTGTTCCCAATGGAGTACTCACATTTATGTCAATCCCCAAAGGCTCATGCATTTGATGTAGTTTAGATGCCATATGCAATGATATAAATGAATGAGTGGAGCCTGGGTCAATCAATGCATATGCTAATATTTCAGAAATATAAATATTACCAGTGACTACTTCGGGAGCATCCACTGCCTCTTGTCTAGTCATAGCAAACACCCTGGCCTGAGTAGGGGGTCTAGAACTCTGACCTTCAGATCTGGTCACTCCTCTGCCCAGTGTACCAGTCCTGCCCCTGCCTCTTCCTCTGCCTTGTGTCCCACTAGTAGGGTAGACCCTCGGTGCCTCAACAGTAGTCTCAGATACTCCTCTGTCTCTGCTAGTCTCTGCTAGTTTGGCTCTATTTGGACAGTCTCTATACATATGCTCCATCGATCCACAGAAATAACATGCTCCTGTGAGCCTTCTACATTCGCCCGTATGCTGTCTGCCACAATGACTACATGTGGGCCTTTGTTCAACATATTGGCTCTGCCCTCTGCCTGGGTAAGAGAAAGTCATTCCTCGACCTCTAGAACTGGAGTACCCACTTCTGTTACCAGCTTGTGCAGGCATATATCTACCTCTTTTCCCCAACCTTCTGCTAGACTCACCAAAGAATTCACGTGATGGCCTTTTTATTTGTTGTTCCCCAGCTTCTTTCATTAACCGTTCAGCTCTGATTGCAGCAGCTCTAAGCCTAACATAACTATCAAGATCAGTAGTCGTGATTCTGTTTCTGATCTCATATTTGAGGCCCTCCTCAAACTTCCTGCATTTGTCTCTTTCAGTAGAGACCATGAAAGTGGCATAATGGGAAAGCTTGTTAAATTGTACTTCATACTCCGCAATAGACATATTCCCCTGCTTCAGATTCAGGAATTCCTTCCTCTTCTCATCTTTATATGCTTCAGGCATATAATTGTTCTGAAATTCCAGGAGAAAATCTTTCCATGTCAACACCGGTGGTTGTGCATCACTGTCAGGGACTGTCTCCCACCATTCATAAGCATTTCCTTGCAGTAAGGATACTGCATAATCAAATTTCTCATCTGGAGTACATCTCATCATATTCAGTACCCTCTGTGTCCTTTTCAGCCATGTCTCAGCTTCTGCTGGGTCTGTTGTGCCATTGAAATCAGTTGCACCATGTTTCCTCAGCTTGTCATACCGTCTTTCCTTGTACATTTCAGGACCACATACTTCTTGTTCTAGGTTTTCATGGGGTACTTCTGCATGAGATGACTGTGATGCATGTACTGGAGCTCTAGCTCCTAGTGCTGGTTGCTCTCTATGTAAATGAGGTGATGCCTCATGAGAATGCATTTCGACCGGCCTCTCCCTCCTTGGTGTATCATGTCTTATGATGTCCCTAAAATAAATGAAAGTATGTCACTACATAATGTTCAACACATATGATGCATATGTTATCATGCGCTTATGCTTATGCATGTTCCCATGGAACCTATCCCTGCTCTGATACCAAAAATGTAACGTCACACCTCTTATGCATTTAAGTATAACCTATCCCTGTATCAAATAGTCACATACTGCATACTGAAAAGGCAAAATACCCTGTTAACAATAGTAGTAAAATTTTTTTTTTCATATCATATCCTGTAAAATCAACTAATGACTTTACAAGTCTTATATCCTGTAAAATTACTAAACGACTTTTCAAGTCAACATTAAAACCACAATACGATATATCACATATATCAAAATATAAACTTTACACATAAGTATTTCCGAGTTGATTTCATTTATACATATTTAGACTCATTCCAAAATGACTATACATATTCAAGCATATAAGTCCAAAATACAGATGACATGTTTTTATGCTTGTGTGGAATGCAAGGAGAGAGAGTGATGAGGCTCGGCCAATGACCTGTGCTCCATGTCTTCTATACACTACTCAAAATGAGCTATCACTTTTCTTTACCTGAAAAATGACGCAAATTGATGAGTTGCGGCTCAGTGAGAATAATCATCCAATGAGCTCTAAAGTACCAAACAACTCATAGTCATAAATCACAATTCCAATATATACCATGTATTCCATTCCATTCATCAGTCAATTACATATAAATATAGATAAAATCAAGTACTCAATAATTGTTATTTACTTATGCTTTGCTTGTACATTTTATTTTGTTGTGACCAGATTAAACGAACATTGCCCCGGGTTTCCATGTGAACATTTGCATTTGCATTTGCTAGCTAGCTTGATCATTTGTTTCATTTGCACATTTGTTGGGCCATAGGCCTCTTCTTTTGCTTTGCACATTTGTTGGGCCATAGGCCTCTTCTTTTGCTTTGCAATGTCGATTAACTAGTCACAACGCCTTTTTAGCCCATATGCATATGCACTTGTATTTAAGCATTCATCAACCATTGCATCTTTATCATATACAACATACATATATTCCCTATATACCTCATATGTCAAGCATACACCTTGTATATACTATACATGTACCATGTATATATATCACATTTGTCAAATATATACCTCAAATATACCACAAGTATACTATTTATATGTACCACAATATCACAAATTATCCATCATTACATTATCAAGGACCAATCATGACAATCACATGAATCACATAGCAAACAACATTCATTTGCACTAAAGAATTCAATCGATAATTAGACTCACCGTTCTCCTTTGATTCCGACCCCTAACTTATTGTCTATCTGCTCCTTGTGGGTCTCCAATATGTTGCGAGCCTAATATGAAAACATAATCGATTAACTCATAATTAGAGATACTTAATGTGGCTTAAACAAATTAATATGCATAATGCATATACATAGCTAGGCTTTTTCCTATGGGGCAGTGTGACCTTATGGGACTGTTAAGCCTATAACTTTTCCTATAGTTGACCAATTAATCTGATTCTTGTTCCTAATTCAAAATAACACATAATCATGAAACATATTAAAATATCAGACCAATTGGATCATTGTACAATTTTTGGTGGAATTTCTAAGAGTGTTCTGTTTCCTGCCCTGTTTCTGCCCTTTGGCAGTTTCAGGGTACCAATTTGGGTAGTCAATATCTTACAATCTGTAAATCAGATTATAATGAAACTTGGCAGAAACTTATATGGGTTCAAATGGAACATTTTTCATGTTCACAACTTTTACCAATTATTCCTCTAAGGTCTTCAAATTATAAGCAACATTTCACTGGTCCAGAACAGAATTGGCTTCCGGACCAGTATGACTTCTAAAGGCTATAACTTACTCTATACATAACATTTTAAGCTGAAAGTAGTACCAAAATTTAGCTAAGACATATACCTATAACTTTCATGTTTTGATAAGTTACATAATCTAGCTCTAAGGATCTCAAATTAGACAAAAAAGTTTCTGGAACTGCCCAGGGCACTCAATAGGCAGTTCAAACCATGGAACAGTCATGGTTCCATTTACCATAACTCACAATTTACAAGACATATGAACCTGACATTTGGTATACAGATACATAACACATATATCTACAACTTTTATGTTTTGAGATACTTCAAATAATGGCTTTAACATATTCGAAATCAAGTAACACAGTAGCTAACTTGGTTAGGGTTTACACCCTGACCAGTTTCAGTACGAAGAGCATATCTAATTCTATAAACCAAATCACGAAACACCGTTTACATATTCATAAATATAAGACATAAAGGAACAACTTTTGTGTTTTATACTTGTCCAGAATCAATTTAGATGTGCATCAAAATCGGGTTGCAAAACAGTGCCTATTAATGAACCTAAGCAACTCAAATCAACCCTAAAGCAATAAGAATTGATTACTTACCAAGGACGAACTTGCAAGGGATCAATTTGGTGCAAAAACTAGGTAAAACAAGGAAGATTTGAAGTCTGAAATGGAGGAAATTGAAGGAGAAGTCGGGGCTGAAATGAGGAGGCAGAAATGGGAAAGATGAAGATAAAGGCAGATTTATGTTTTTGTCTTTTTATCATTTTCTCATCTCATTTCTCATCTCATTTCTCATTTCTCTTCTCTTTTCTCTTCTCTTCTCTTCTATTTCTCTTTTGTTTCATTTTCATTTTATTTTATCTATATTATTATTATTATTTACATATATATATAATTCGACTAATCTACACAATAATACCGCTTAATCTTTTGGCCCGGTTTAACTAAATTAACAATGCAAAATGTTTACTAATCTTAATCTAATCATTTTGCTTACATTAATTTGGTCACTTATTCAATTCATTTCTAATACTTCATAATCCTCATATAGGTTATAAGTACACATGTGCTACTCGATACAAGTGTCAAATGCTAGGACACGTAGCTAGTGTGTGTGATAAACTTGTTCCTACGAAAATACGTATGGAATGCATTTGTTCAATTGAATTGTATGCAAGATGCTTATGTTCAATGAAATGCATGTGGGGGAAGGTCAAGGATGTTACAAGATGAGAAGCTAGTAAAGATGGTCGAGGCCTTGAAAAATGGAGAAAAATCATAATTTTCTTTAACAGCAGATGGTACTGTGTATTTCAAGAACCGGATTTGTTTACCAAGTATAGAAGAGTTGAGGTCAGAGATTTTAAAGGAAGCTCATGAAATGATTTATACTATGCACTCAGGTGGAAACAAGATGTACCAAGATTTGAAAGCACAATACTGGTGGTCAGGGATGAAGAAGGATATCACTGAATATGTTGCTAAATGTCTAATTTGTCAACAAGTGAAAGCTGAGCATCAATTACCGACAGGATTACTACAACCGATTTCCATACCAGAATGGAAGTGGGAGAGAATCATGATGGATTTTGTGTCCGGCTTACCGGTAACTCAGAGAAAGCATGATGCAGTGTGGGTGATAGTGGATCAATTGACGAAGTCAGCACATTTCCTACCAATGCGAATGGATTATACTTTGAACAAGCTGGCTGAGATTTATGTGAATGAGATAGTGAGACTTCATGGATACCTGTGTCTATTATCTCCAACAGACATCCCAGGTTTACGTCGCAGTTCTGGAAAAGTTTACAATAGGTTTTGGGAACTCGACTCAGATTCAGTACGACATTTCATTCACAAACAGATGGACAATTGGAGCGAGTTATTTAGTTGCTAGAGGATATGATGAGATGTTGTGTGCTTGAATTTGAGGGAAGTTGGGATCGACATCTACCTCTTATAGAGTTTGCCTATAACAACAGTCATCAAACGAGTATTGGCATGGCTCCTTATGAGGCCTTATACAGAAGAAAATCTAGGACACCAGTATGTTGGACCGAGTTAAATGTGAAAAATTTGATTGGGCCAGAGATAATTCAACAGACTGAGGAAAAATTTAAAGTGATCAAAGAAAGGCTAAGGCAGTACAAGATCAATAGATATCATACGCTGATTTAAAAAGATGAAACATAGAATATGCAGTAGGAGACAAAGTATTCCTTAAAGTTTCGGCTTGGAAAAAGGTATTGAGGTTCAGTAGAAAAGGAAAGTTAAGTCCAAGGTTTATTGGTCCTTATGAGATTATGGAAAGAATAGGACCAGTGGCTTACCAATTAGCTCTTCCTCCGGAGCTAGACAGAATTCATAACGTGTTCCACATTTCAATGTTAAGAAGATACCGTTCAGACCCGACCCACATTATACCAATTGAAGAAATAGAGGTACAAACAGACATGTCTTATGAGGAAGAACCAGTGGCTATAATAGCATATAAAGAGAAAGTTCTCTGGAACAAGAGAGTCCCTCTAATTAAAGTTTGGTGGCGGAATCATACAATTGAAGAAGTCACAAGAGAAAGTGAAGAAGTGATGAAGAAGCAGTATCCCCAGTTGTTTAACCGAGAATGAATAGGTGAATTTCGATGACGAAATTTATTTAAGGGGGAGAAAAGGTAATTAGAATGAATGAAATGTGAATATGCAGATTTTCTACCAAAAGTCATGGGCGTGACTATCGGGTCACGGGCTTGAACTTGATGGTTCACGGTTGTGACTGATTTGTATCACGGTTTTGACTTAGGTATGGAAATGGTACTATTCATTACAGAAGCGATCACGGTTAGGAATCACGGGCGTGAACTCATTCACAGGTAAGAATGAGTATTCACGACTGTGAATGCTTTTGGCACGATTCATTCTAGTAGCGTTCACAACTTGGGATTACGGGCGTGAACTATTTCACGGCCATGAATTAGTGGTCACGGCCGTGAATGCTCTATTTTCAAATAAATTATAAATATGATTATCTACTAATGCATTTAGTTACACAAATGAAAAAGATGTTATCCAGTATGTATGAACATGATAAGATGTTTGCAAAACAAGAAAATTGAGATGTTGATACATGAGAATATTGATTTGTCAAAATTGAGAATGATGATAATGTGATGTATAATATGAGGATGATGGAATGGATGTAAAATAAAAATTTAATAAAGATATATGATTGATGTGAAAATATGAAGATGCCCATTACTCTACCTGTAGACTAGAATCAGGATAGATGACATGTCATTAAGGGGGCGAACGGTACTGTACTATATGAGATATTCCTCGATCAATGTGGCTTAAGCTCGGAGAGTGCCATTGACTTGAGAAGCTCTGATGAGCAGATACAAATTGAGGACAAGGTGGCTTAAGCTCGGAGAGCGCCCTTGGTCCGGTTATTCATCTATGATTAAATTATACTCAATCAATGTGGCTTAAGCTCGGAGAGCGCCATTGATTTAAGAAGCTCTGTTGAGCCAGATAGTGGACGTGATGGATATAGCTCTGAGAGTGCTCCTAATCCATAACCCGTATCCAGTCAGTCCAAATTTAGAGTGATGTGGGCAAGATAATGAAGATATGTTAGAAAAATAAGAAAAGAAAAGAAAAAGAAAATGATGATGATATGAGATTGAGATATAATAATAAAGAAATTAACAAAGTAACTTACCATTAAAGATAAATGAAAATAACGTTGTATTTGTGAGCATGATATTTATACTTGTATGAAATAGGAACATGTTGATAGAAATAGCATGTAAACATTTTAATGCATAAAATGATACATGTTAATGCTTGTTGCATGATATAGTATATTGCCTTATTTATATGCACCACTAAGCTTAAAGCTTAGCGTGGGAGTTAGGTAGCTGAAGGTGGTAGATAAAGCAAGCAGTGATCCTATTCAAACTAAAGCAGCCAATCTCAAAATAATGGGTCACAAACTTTTGAACACTGTATTTTGTTTTCTGCATTATATATACTTATAAGTTGTAAATTAGTTTTCAAAGTTTGTTAAATAGTAAATTGGTATTTATAAATACTATGTTATGTAAATAAAATGTACATTATTTATAAAAATATATATATATATATAGCGATTTAAAGAAGTAAAGAAGACAGGCAGTAGCGCCCCCGCATCCGGGCACGTGCAGTTTGGGTGAGGGGGTGTTACACTTATAATTAAAGATAAATGAAAATAACATTGTACATGTATGCATGATGCTCATAATTGAATGAAATAGAGGCATGAGGAGAAGAATAGCATGAAAAGATATTAATACATAAAATGACATATGTTAATGCTTGTTGCATAACATAGTATATTGCCTTATTTATATGCACCACTAAGCCTAGAGCTTAGTGTGGGAGTTTTCCTTCCACACAGATATAGAAAGGTAGCAGAAGTTTGTAGATAAAATAAATGGTGATCCTAATCAATTAAAGCAACCGATCTTGAAATGGTCGGTCACAATCTTTTAAACTTTCATATTTTGCTTTTCATTTTATATAGTTTTAGATTTGTAAATTGACTTTCATGGTTTGTTAAGAATTTACTTGATATTTATAATTACTATCTTATGTAAATAAAATGTACATTTTTTTTATATATCTATGAGCTAATAGTTTTAAAAAAAAAATTGTATGGCTTTCTAGCAGTTATTAAAATAGTGATTTGAAGAAGTTAGTGTAGTGCTCCCTTATCCAAGCATGTGCTAGCTGGGTAAGGGGGTGTTACATACTCGTCCTTTTGGAGATATTATGATAGGTAGTTATGTGACTCACTTAGTTGTCAAGCTCAAGCTATTAGGCTTGGATGAGCTTCCTTATATAGTTATACATGTCTTAACTAAAAGACAATTGGACATTGAGTCTTTCATGAAGATGGGGACAATTGCTCGAGTTATCTATCAGGGAGATATTCAATATCACTTTAAGGATCCCTTGGATGAGGTTATCTGGGAAGATGGAGATTGTGATGACTTCAAGGTCAAGTTACAAGGCAAGACTCAGCATAAGAGACTCCAAATTTATCCTATAGTTGAGTCCTCAACTACTCCACCTATTGATACCTCCTCCTCTTCTACTCCTGACATAATACAACAACTTATGGCTTTTATTGGACCCCAATTTGACATGGTTCAGTAGAACCTCAAGGATTTTCAATAGAGTATAGATCAGAAGATCGAGAATTTTAGGGACAACATAAATTCTATCATAGTCGGTCTCAAGGATGAGGTGGCTCGCCTTTGACTTCAACTTTCTAGAGACCGGCCTTGATCCTTTATCTTTCATTTCATCTTTTACTATGTCTTAAGGAACTTTTGTCTATTTTTTCACTTAAAGATTTGATATTTCTTGTCTCTTTTTGGTTCTAATGTTTTAAACATATTTGAGATTGTAGCTTTTGATATATTAATACTTTTGGCTTGTTTCTAATATTTTTTTCATTTCTTCTCTTTGGCTTATTTTCTTTTTGATTGTGATAAAAAGGGGGGAGAAAAAATTTATATGCATTATGTGTATGAGCTTATGGACTATATGCATAAATAGATTTATATTGGTTTAATATATTTTTGGGTATTGCTTTGATTGATATCTATAGAGTTATATAGATTGGTATTTATAGAGTTATATTGATTGGTATTTATAGAGTTATATGCATATATTACCCTATGACTATATTCTTTGATCTAATTGATTATAAATTGCTTTCTTGAACTAAATTGTTTCTATGATCATGGCTTAAGTTAGTAGCATGCTTATATTCTTTAATTCCAATCTTTTAAGCACTTTTTGAAGGGCATAAAATCTTTCTCCTT
Source organism: Triadica sebifera (assembly GCA_023653625.1). NCBI lineage: Eukaryota > Viridiplantae > Streptophyta > Magnoliopsida > Malpighiales > Euphorbiaceae > Triadica > Triadica sebifera. The sequence goes on from CM042896.1 coordinate 34,361,725, forward strand.
AGGCACATATTGCACAATTATTTATCACCATAAAAAAGATGGAGATTGTTGAACCTTAAAGGGTATTTTCGTTCTTTTAATGCTAACAAATAATTGAAAAATAAAAAATTTAACTATATTTTGTGTTATAAGTGATCATACAGGTTAAATGGTTATCAAACATCTTTTTGGTAAAAGACATCAAGTCAATAAAAGATAAATATTGCAAAAGAGTTATTGTTTACACCCATGAACTATAAGTCATGCCCTTAAAAGCATTATGGTGCAAAGAAATTCAAATCAATCATTTACAGCCAAGGTTCATGAGATATTTTATAACTAGACAACGAGTCACGACTGTGATTAATCTTTCATGTTTGTGAAGAGTGAAGCTAGGAACTTCAAGAATCATTTATGACCAGTTTCATGATTTGTTTTATGGTCTGCACACGTTATCGCGCCTATGAACACATATTCAAGCCCGTGAATATCGAGCATGAGAAATTTGAAAATGTCATGTATGTGAATCTGATAATTTAATGCTAACAGGTGTGCATGGAAAAAGTAGTTGAATGGTTATATTTGCATTGAATGCACCCCAACGACTCCTTTTTCTTGAGGAAGTATATGTAGCTCTCTTTCAATACATCCAAGAGTTAGATAAATTGAGATTGAGTCATTAATTCTTGTACTCATCTTCAAAGAGTTTTGTGCATTCATTATTTACACTTATTTTCTTTCTCTTTCTTAGATTGTTAGTAGATTAAACCTCTCAATATTGATTGGGCAAAGGGGTAGGCTTTAATGGCTTAACCTCTATAAATCTTTTATTGTTTCTATTTTACTCTTACTTTTGTAAAAGTTTTATATATTCTCTCATTGAAAAATTACAATTCACACTTGTAACACCCCCTTACTTCACTGTAGTTCAGCAAGATAAGTGAGCATTACCCGTCTTACTGTTTTATAAAATTAATGAAGTGAAGTAATTTTTTTTTACAAAAATATTGTAGACACTGAAATAAAAATTATTACAAGCGTAAATACTCAAAATTTTATTTATTTATAAAATACATTAATTTACATTATAATTCATGTCTATAATATACACTATAGGAAATAAAACCATAATTTAATTTACAAAATTTTTGATAAAATATACCAAAAAGAAAACCAAAGCTTTTGCTGCTTCCTTTTGGGTACCCTCCTTCTTCTGACAATTCTACAATCTACGGCTACCCTTCTAAAACCTGCGCGAGAGGAAACCACCCACGCTAAGTTACTAGCTTAGTGGTGCTTCAATGATAAAATTTTTATATACACATATTTTCTTTCATATTAATTAACCATTTAAGAAATAAGGTATAAAATAAAGAATTATATAAAATCAAATAAATTTCATTCAACATGTAAATTTAATTCATATAACATTAGCAAAATGACATACTTTACATTATTATTATTTTTTTCATTTTTCTTTTGTTGTGCCCATAACACCTATAATCAGATTAAATAATAGGAATAACGGGGTTGTCATTTTCGGCTTTCATAATATTGCACCGAGTGCTTTTATAATAATATTATTACAGGCTTTCGTAATATTGTCATTACCGGCTTAATAATTTTACACCGAGCGCATTTATAAATTGTCATTACCGGCTTTCATATTGGGCACCGAGTGCCTTAAATCCTCTGATTGGCATGCCAAACTATTCTCTATTCTAGTTCTAGATTAGGTGTCAAATGACTTAACTATTTTTATATTAATTCACAATATTTTCAAAAATGATAATATTATTCAATTATCATAATTATGCTTATTTATTTGTGTTCTTTATTCCCATTATTATTGCACTAAAATCTCACACATAAATAATTTGTTAAACATTTATAATTTTCAATAAAGTAAATATTCACATTAATTATTACACATAATTATCACAAAACATGCAAATGCCAAATATTTCATATTTTTACCTATGGCAGATTTCGAACCTGTTTTTGGGCTTCATTTTTAGCCCATTTATAATTTGAATTGGGAGTTCTGGTCTTCTAACAATTTTTAGATTATAGTATTAGATTTCTGACTCATCAAAAATCACTAAAATTCCAATTTTCTATTAAAAGTTATGATCAATTGAATACTGCATAATCACAAAAATTTCTGCCCAGAATTTTTTGGACAGATTCTAGGTTTGAACTTCATGCATTTTTCTGGTCAAATCCAAACATAATTAGAATTTATGGTCTAAAAAAATTAAAGTCCTATGTCTTAGCTTTCATTTCCAATAAAGAACATACAAAACGAATTCCAGAACTCAAGTTATAATCAAAATAGTCAAGACTGTTCCAGAATCCCTACAACAGGGTCATCAATTAGTATCAATCTACTTCTCAACCACATTCATCATTTGCATTCATTTTGATACTAAAATTTCCAAATTTTAACTACATTCATATGTTTCAATTATTTTACACCATTTGATCTCATTTCCATATAAAATATCAAAAGTCAAAACAAATCACATAACACATCACAAACACAAACATATCATACCTTAATACATAATTTCATACATATTAACAACATGCAAGATTTTTATCAAGGAAGCACATACCTAATCCGTCTTCATTCTTCCCTTAATCCTTCTTTTTTTCCTTTATTAGCTAGCTTTCTCCTTGCCTTTGTCACCCTCTTGAGGGCCTCTCACTTGTTCATTTATTTTACCTACACAACCATACCATATCTCAATTCTAATATTCAATGCTTTTCATGTCTACATAATATTCTAATGCTCCTAATATGTTTTACATCTTAATTTAGCCAAAATGTACTAAGGTTAAACTTCCCTCTTAACATGTCATGGCTGCCCAAAAACCATATCCTAGTTCCTAATTCATTTTCTTCAATTCAACACTCAAATCATACTTCACTTATCACCAATTGTGTTGTTTCTATGTTAATTTCAATTTTTCCCAAATTACTCTAACTATGGCTACCCCTCATTCATCCATTAACATCATTTTTCTCTAGTTTTTAAGTCATAAAATAATTAACTAAAATCAATTATCATTAATTCAAAGGGTAACTACACTTTTATCAACTAATCACAAACTTAATTTTCTAAGTTCAATCTTGCAACATAACCTATATCTATCAAACCTAATCTCATCTATCATCCTTATAGGTCTCAAATGAAGGAAAAATGTTGAATTTAAGAAAAATAAACTCACCTTAAGGATCCTCCAAGTGGACCAAAATTTTTCCCAACTCTTCTCCCTTTTTCTTCTTCTTTCTTTCTTCCTTCTTGCTTTTTTGCTCCTTTTATGGAAAGAACTCCTTTATTCCGAATTTTCCTCTCTCAAAACATTTTTTTTCACTTTTTCAAGCTGTGGCTAAAGCAAAAATGGAGGTTTTGGGTAAGGAAGGGGTACGGCAAAGAGAGGAGAAAATATGAAGATGAAGATGGCTTATGGAAGAATGTAGAATTTTGTTCTTCTTTTTGACTTTTTATACCTTGATTAAGGTGTGGGTCCCACTAATTAAAATAAATCCTAATCCTTATTGGTTCATTTAGTTAATTAATCTTAATTAACATTTAAACTTTGAAAAATTCCATATTTACCACATTTCCTTCTATATTCACACTTTTTCCCCAACAATTGCCATAATATCAATTTTGTCCACAGGAAATTTTATTTTTTTCTAATTCTAGCACTAATATTTTTAATTTCCAAATAATAATACCCTTAATTATTTTTCCTTATTATTAGTCATTTTTTTATGGGTTCAAATTTAGACTCTGATTGAACTTGTGCGCCTCACTACGGTCACGCGCAATCGGGGCTTAGATCATTAAATGTTACAATTCTCTCCCCCTTAAGAAAATTTGTCCTCAAAATTTACTTGATTAGCTGGAGCTGAATAACTGAGGATGTTGAGTTCTCATCATTTCTTCACTCTCCCAAGTGGCTTCTTCTACTACATGATTGCGCCATAGGACCTTTACCAATGGTACCTTCTTGTTCCGTAGTTCCTTGACTTCTCGAGCTATGATTTTCACTAGCTCTTCTACATAGGTTATGTCTGCTTGTACCTCTATTAATTTCACTGGTATTACATGTGCTGGATCTGATCTATATCTCCTTAACATTGAGACATGAAACACATTGTGGATCTTATCCAATTCTGGTGGTAAGGCCAATCAATAAGCCACTGGACCCACACGTTTAAGTATTTCATATGGTCTAATAAATCTAGGACTCAATTTCCCCTTTTTACCAAAATGAAGTACTTTATTCCAAGGTGAAACTTTTAAAAATACCTTGTCTCCGACAACATATTCAATGTCTTTCCTCTTCAAATCGGCATAGGATTTTTGTCGATCAGTTGTAGCTTTTAATCGATCTTGGATTAATTTTACCTTCTCCTCTGTCTATTGCACTAATTCTGGCCCTATTAACTTCTTTTCATCCAGTTCTATCCAACATAACGGTGTCCTACATCTCCTTCCATACAAAGCTTCGTATGGTGGCATGTCGAGACTAGTTTGATAGCTGTTGTTATATGTAAATTCCATCAATGGTAAGTACTTAACCCAGCTACCCTCAAATTCAATTACACAACTTTTAAGCATGTCTTCCAGCAATTGAATAACTATTTCGGATTGCCCATCTGTTTGTGGGTGAAATGTTGTACTAAAAGTAAGTCGGGTCCCCAATGCTTGCTGTAGACTTTTCCAAAATTTTGATGTGAACCGTGGATCTCGATCAGAAAGAATAGATACTGGCGCCCCATGTAGTCAAATTATCTCATTGACATATAATTCTGCTAATCAACTCAATGAATAATTCATCCAAACTAGCAGAAAGTGAGCCAATTTGGTAAGCCTATCAACAATTACCCATATCGCATCATGTTTCTTTTGCGTCAAAGGCAAACTAGATACAAAATCCATTGTAATCCTTTTCCACTTTCATTCTGGGATAGCAATAGGTTGCAACAATCTAGATGGTACTTGGTGCTCGACTTTCACTTGTTGGTATGTCAAGCATCTTATAGTGTATTCCATGATATCCTTCTTCATTCCTGGCCACCAATAATGAGTCTTCAGGTCTTGATACATTTTATTGCTTCCTGGATGCATAGAATAAGTTGTGTTATGTGCCTCTTTTAGAATTATTTAATTCGTTGTCATTTGGCACATACAATCTTCCTTTATAACTTATGCTTCCATCATCTTCAACCTTCAATTCAAGTCTCCCCCCCTTTTTAATTGCCTCAACAATTATCATCAATTTCTGATCTTACTTCTGAGCATCTCTCACTTGTTGCCTTAAAGTACATTGAACCCGTAATTCTGCCAAAATAAATTATAAGTCTCATTTTAATTTATTATTAATTTCTATATACTATATTATAATTGAGGAAATCTTAAACTATACCTGCCAGTGTTTTTCTACTTAAGGCATCTGCTACTTCATTGGATTTGCCTGGCTGATAATCAATAATACAATTATAATCCTTGATTAACTCCAACCAGCGTCTTTGCCCTAAGTTCAACTCCTTTTGTGTGGGCAAGTATTTGAGGCTCTTATGATTTGTGTATATGTAGCACCGCTCGCCATACAAATAATGTCGCTATATTTTTAAAGCAAACACTATTGCTGCTAACTCCAAATCATGAGTAGGGTAATTTAGTTCATGAGACTTCAATTGCCTAGATGCATAAGCAACTACTTTACCTCTTGTATTAATACACAATCTAGCCCATTATGAGAGGCATCACTGTATATCACAAAATCTTTCCCTAAAATAGGTTGGGTCAAAACAGGTGCTTCGATTAGCATGACTTTTAGCTTCTCAAAGCTTGTCTGACATCGATCTTGTAACGCCCACAAATTAGTCTAAATTAAAATAAGTATGTGGTATACATAGAAAACACATGATAGACATAATAATTTAAATAAATTGAATAAATGACTAAATTAGAAATTAAAATAAATAAATTTATTGACATGATAAATTTGATTAAATTATACCACATAATTAAATTGTATTTTTGGTATAAAAAAATTAAAGATATTAGATATAAGGAAATATGTGAAGATGATAATAATAATAATAATAATAACAACAACAACAACAACAACAACAACAAGAAAATTAAAAAAAAAAAAAAACAAAAAAAGAGAACAGTGAACAGTAAAAAAACACACAGCAGAAAAAACAAAAAACAAAAGAAGACTAAAAAATCCCGAATCTGGAAATAAGGTAAACATAAAAAAAATGTTTAAAATTAACTTATATAACTGTATAAAAATTTTTATAATAATTGAAGCTACACATTGAAAGATATGAATTTTTAAATGTGGTACCCCGAAACTGTCTAAAGGCAGAGAACATAACAATATTTAAACATATACCACAAATCTTACAATAGTTCAAAAATTCTGAAATTTTAGTATATTTTACTTTTAGATGTTATATTTAATCAGGATCAAGAATCATATAAATTGGATAAGTGTAGAAAAAGTTATTGATCCAACAGTCCTAAAAGGTTTTGTTCCATCTTAACAAAAATGGTAGTTATTTATTTAAACTATATTAAGAATAAATATTTTATCAATGTATTAATTATTTATATTTTTGAATTAGGGTCTCAACAAGAAGAAGAGCAATAAAAGTAGACAATCTCCAAATTTTAGATTTTGGAAAAAGCTCCATTGAGGTCTGTACATATGCATTTTAGTTTACCTTGTTGCATGTTTGTGTGTTAATGGATTAAGTGACATATTTGCATAATGTATTAAAATGTGTAAATATGAAATGAATTGAGTGCTTAACCAATAAAATTTTATGTTAATGCATGTATAGACATATGGATGAATAATTGATTGATAAAATGTAAGTAATTCTGATTTACAATATGTAACATAATATATTTTTCAATATAGATTAGTATATGATTGATTAAAAATGGAATAATTATTAATGGTAATTATTGAATATTTAGGACAATAAAGAGTGAAGTTAGAAAGTCATGTATGACATATGTATTTGATATGAAAAAGAGGTTATATGGCATACTTGGACTTATAAAGGTATTATAAATTTTGATTTTATATTAAAAGATTTGTTAGTTTTGATTGTATAGAAAACTAATTAAAGTATGTCAATATTACTTAAATGGTTATATATAATGGAATATCATATGATTATATGATTTTAAAATTTTATAATCATATTTTCATTATAAATGTAATGGGAATATTGATTCCAGCAAATTAATATATAAAATAAATAAATAAGTAATAATATTAATTGCCCAGTTCTCAACCTGTGGACTAATTAGGGATAGATGGTGCACCATTGCAGGGGCATTACGGTACCGATATTGATATGGTTTAGGAACAGGGTGGTATTAGCTCCGAGAGCACCCATATCCTAATTGTACACAAATGATGTGATTATACTCGGTCATGAGGCTTAAGCTCCATGAGCGCTCTTGACTTGAGACTATAGTGAGTAGGGTGCTTAAGCTCCGCGAGTAGCCTTACTACACGCCCTATATCCGGACAGTCCGGGAATGAGATTTGGGTTATTTATCTTAAAATATTATATATAAAATAATTAAAAGACATACATGTACTTGTTGAAAGATAAAATGTGTAAAATAGCATGAATTATAAATATTTATTAAGGTAAGCTAAATTTATAATTGAGTTATATATATATATATATATATATATATATATATATATATATATATATATATATATATATATATATATATATATATATATATATAATGGGACATAAATTTTATTTTATTATAATATTTTCTAAATTTTATGCAATAATTTATTTAAATTATATCATGATTATTATGACCCACGTTTGTGTGACTGCATGGAAAAACTTAAATACTTATATGTACCACTAAGCTAGAAATGATTTAGCGTGGATTTTTCCCATGCAGGAACTGGAGCTTGCAAGTAGTAAACTAGGAAGTTGATAGAGGAAGTACAAGCCCATATTAGAGGGGACGCGTCAGAACTGGTTGAGGGTCGGATGCATATTATTTTTGCATTTCCTTCATTATCATGCATATGAGTTTGTTAGACATGTCTTATAAATAGTTAAGAACATATTTTGTATTTTGCTATTATATCTGTATAGTTAGATGTAAGGTAAAAGCCATTAATTTTGATAGTTATAATGAAGTATAATATTTATGTAACATGATAATGTATTTGATAATTGAATCCATATGTATATTTGAATATTAAAAAATATTTATCAATTTAGTTATTAAATAAAAATTTTAAATTCAGACTAGTTTCATTCAGATTGTCTGTATCATTCCGCTTATGTAATGGGATTATTCTTATTATATAGGCAGGATGTCACAGACCTGTTGTAATGGCTGGGCCCTGCCTGGAATCCGGGTCTGGCCCATTGCCACAGGCCTGCTAGCCCACCTGCCGTCTCACTGAGACTAACGGGCTTGTCGGGGTTTATGGCCCAATACCTCCAACCCATCACTGTCAGCCCAGTCCAAGCCAGATTGCACAGTAGGTTGTTAGAGGTAGGGATCGAACCCTCAACCTCCCTTTAGCCTCAGTAAGAGATTACTAATTATATATAAATGTGATATCCCGCCTATATAATAGGAATAATCCCATTACATAAGCGGAATGACACAGACAATCTGAATGAAACTAGTCTGAATGTAAAATTTCTTTTTTATTTAATAACTAAATTGATATTTTTTTTAATATTCAAATATACATATGGATTCAATTATCAAATACATTATCATGTTACATAAATATTATAGTTCATTTTAACTATCAAAATTAATGGTTTTTACCTTACATCTAACTATATAGATATAATACCAAAGTACAAAATATGTTCTTAACTATATATAAGACATGTCCAACAAACCCATATGCATGATAATAAAGAAAATGCAAAAATAATATGCATTCGACTCTCAACCAGTTCTGACGCGTCTCCTCTAGTATGGGCTTGTACTTCCTCTATCAACTTCATAGTTTACTACTGGCAAGCTTCAGTTCCTGCGCGGGAAAAACCCACGCTAAGCCATTTCTAGCTTAGTGGTACATATAAGCATTTAAGTTTTCCCATGCAGTCACACAAACATAGGTCATAATAATCATGATATAATTTAAATAAATTATTGCATAAAATTTAGAAAATATTATATTAAAATAAAATTTATGTTCCATTATATTATCATTATATTTGTATCAGGACATGAACTGTATATATATTCAATCATATGTAATATATAAAATATTAAGCATTCTACCTCCTCTCATGTTTCCATAACTCATTTTAATTTAATTGATTTCCCTAAAATTATGATTGTTTAGTTAACTCAAATCACAATCCATATAAGCATAAATATTTTAACATACAATTACCAAAATGCAATGTAGATAATTTATAATACAATACACAATATTCTAACATACATTATACGGGGACAACCACATAATTATACAATAGTACCGAATTCATTGATAATATATATATATAACTCAATTATAAATTTAGCTTACCTTAAGAAATATTTATAATTCATGCTATTTCACATATTTTATCTTTCAACAAGTACATGTATGTCTTTTAATTATTTTATATATAATATTTTAATATAAATAACCCAAATCTCATTCCCGGACTGTCCGGATATAGGGCGTGTAGTAAGGCCGCTCGCGGAGCTTAAGCACCCTACTCACTATAGTCTCAAGTCAAGAGCGCTCGCGAAGCTTAAGCCTCATGACCGAGTATAATCATATCATCTGTGTACAATTAGGACAGGGGTGCTCTCTGAGCTAATACCACCCTGTTCCTAAACCATATCAATATCTGTACCGTAATGCCCCCGCAATGGTGCACCATCTATCCCTAATTAGTCCACAGGTTGAGAACTGGGCAATTAATGTTATTACTTATTTATTTTCTTTATATAAATAAATTTGCTTGAATCAATATTCCCATTACATTTATAATGAAAATATGATTATAAAATTTTAAAATCATATAATCATATGATATTCCATTAAATATAACTATTTAAGTAATATTGACATACTTTAATTAGTTCTCTATACAATCAAAGCCAACAAATCTTTTAATACAAAACTAAAATTTATAATAACCTTATGAGTACAAGTATGACATATAACCTCTCTTTTCATATCAAATACATATGTCATACATAACTTTCTAACTTCTCTCTTTATTGTCCTCATTATTCAATAATTACCATTAATAATTATCCCATTTTTTAATCAATCATATACTAATCTAAATTGAAAAATATATTATGTTACATACTGTAAACCAAAATTTTCTACATTTATCAATCAATTATTCATCCATATGTCTATACATGCATTAACATGAAATTTCATTGATTAAGCACACAATTCATTTCATATTTACACACTTTAATACATTATTCAAATATACCACTTATTCAATTAACACACAAGCATGCAACAAGGCAAACTAAAATGCATATATGTACAAACCTCAATGGAGCTTTTTTCCAAAATCTAAACTTTGGAGCTTGTCTACTTTTATTGCTTTTCTTCTTGTTGAGACCCTAATTCGAAAATATAAATAATTAATACATTGATAAAATATTTATTCTTAATATAGTTTAAATAAATAACTACAATTTCTTATAAGATGGAACAAAACCTTTTACGACTGTTGGATCAATAACGTTTTCTACACTTATCCAATTTATATGATTCTTGATTCTGATTAAATATAACATCTCAAACTAAAACATACTAAAATTCCAGAATTTTGGAACTATTACATGATTTTTGGTATATTTTTAAATATTGCTTTATTCTCTGCCTTTAGGCAGTTTCGGGGTACCACATTTAAAAATTCGTATCTTTCCATGTGTAGCTTCAATTATTATGAAAATGTTTATAAAGTTATATAACTTAATTTTGAACATTTTGTATGTTTAATGTATTTCCATATTCGGTCTCTAAGGTTCTCAAATATTGGATGATATATAACTGGTTCAACATAGATTATTAACCCGACCAGTTTTATTGTTCAGCTCATAACTCACAAAATACATGACATTTTAAGGCGATAGTTTCACAGGAATTTAGATAAGACATAAGAGTAAAAATTTAATGTTTTTTACTTTGGCTACTTCGATCTAAAAATAGGTGAAATTTAAGGATGAAATTACTTGAGCTGTACAGGTATATGAAACCAGCTCAATCAAGGAACAGTCATAGTTCATTTCAGAATAACTCAACCTACACAGAAGCAATTTATACGAAATGTGGCAGATACCTCAACAACCTATATACCTACAACTTTCATGTTTTTTGACACCTCATATTAAGCCATTAAGATAATCAAATGTTACAAAAACCGTAAGTTATTCAGTTGATACATCTCCTTGAACCAGTTTCACCCTCATGCCCATGTCTCTTCAACTACTCAACATAAGTCAATAACATTTGGTAGAGAGATACACAAGACATAGATGAACAACGTTTATGTTTAATACTTCCCCAAATTCGATTCACAGGATAATCAAAAAAATGAACGAAGAACACTGCATAACATAATCCAAAAAGTTCTAATAAAACAATAATCATGGGAAAAATATTTCTTACCAAGATCAAATTTATTTGGACTGATTTTTGATGCAAATCTTGAAGGAAATGATGAAGATTTTGGGCTGTAATATGGAGGAAGGAAAAGGGAAGATGAAGAAGAAGAAGGAGAAAGAAATAGAGTTGGAAGCAAATGGCCAAAAAAAGACTTCAGCCCCACTTCCTCCTAAATCACGTTTTTGCTCTCTTTTTTTTCTGCTGACCCATTTTAGTTACTATTCAATTTTCTTTTATTATTATTTTTATTATTATTATTATTATTATTATTATTATTATTATTATTATTATTATTATTATTATTATTATTATTACATATTTCCTTATATCTAATATTTTAAATTTTTTTATACCAAAAATACAATTTAATTATGTGGTATAATTTAATCAAATTTATCATATCAATAAATTTAATTTATTTTAATTTCTAATTTAACCATATATTCAATTTATTTAATTTTGTTTGTCTATCATGTGTTTTCTATGAATACCACATACTTATTTTAATTTAGACTAATTTGTGGGCGTTTCAATTCTCTCCCCCTTAAGATGTTTCGTCCTCAAAACATACTTGATAAATTGCGGTTAAACAATTGGGGAGTAATGTGTTCTAATCACTTGACCGCTTTTCAAGTAGCTCATTTCACTGCATGGATTGTTCATAGAACATTCACTAATAGTACATGCTTATTTCAGAATTTTTTAATCTCTCGTGTTAAGATGTGGACTGATTTCCTATTTAGATGTCAAATCTTGTCTCACTTGAATACTCTTATCTAGTACAATGTGAGAAGGATTCGATATGTATTATCCCAACATCAAATCATAAGACACATTGTATATCTGACTCAATTCAAAAGACATCGCGAGTCTATTAGTCACCGCCATAACTATCTTCACAATTTCATAAGGTTAGATGAATCTTGAATTTAACTTGTCCTCTGTCTTTGTTTTTTTTTTTCTTTCTAGATTCCATTACTTTCTTCCAATGTGAAGTTTTAAGGAGAAACTTTATCCCCCCCTTACATATTTAATATCTCATATCTTAATATCATAATACGATTTATACCTGATTATAGTTGCCTTAAGCTTTTCTCGAGTAGCTCTCTTTCATAATACATCCACCCAAGGATGAAAGATTATACTAAAATTGAGCTTAGGGTCTAAGTTCTTTGTAGATTACCCCAAAATTGATATGTAAACAGAGAATCTTTATTCGACACAATAAAAAAAATAGTAATTCTAGTCGCAAAATTTCTAGTAATCTATTTATATTTTTGTTTTTTAATAGAGATTAGGTGTAACAATCTACCTAAAAAAAACTCGGGTCTCTCCCCCTTAGAAACCCACTTAGCTAACTCAACAAGCTTATTATCTTGTCTTTGAATATCCTTAATTTTCGAAGTAAAAGTAGGCTGAACACACAACCTTACTGCAATCTTTCTGCTCACAATATCTACTCTATCTCAAATTCAACTTTTCCTAAAAGAGAAAATATTTCAAATTCTTGGTTTTCCGTATAGAAAAAGAAATTCCCTCAAAGAAGATTATAGTGCCAAAATTTAATGCAAAAACTATATTTGTTAGCTCAAGATCATACATAGAATAATGTTTTTTCCATATATTATTAAAGGCAATCTCTAATACTTTACCTACCCACACATTGTGATCTAAAGAATTCATAGCCTCAATCTCATATTCTAGTCCCCCTCCAATCATGATATGTTAATTAGATGTACTTGTGCATATATACATGAACGTGTGGAACCCAAATCTATGAGTGCACAAATGTCAAAATCATGGAATGAAAACATACCAACAATAACATCTGTTGCTGCTGATCTTCCATAGCTTTCATGGCATAGGCTTTGGCTGAAACTCTACTAGGTCCAGGTCTATTCATTGTCTTTGGAAAATCCTGCCTAGTTTGGCTTGATCCTCCTCTAGTCTGAACTTTAGGCTGAGTAGGTACTGATTTTGTCATTTGAGTTGGAATTTTATTTGTCAAGAGTGGGCAATCCTTCCGTATATGTTCCTTGGACCCACATTTAAAGCATGCACCTGTGACACGCCAACATTCTCCTCTATGGTGTCTGTTGCAACTAACACACTTTGGTATATATTCTTTCTTTCTAGTAAAATGGGTCTCTAGAATAGCAGATTTCTTAGATGACTTCCCTATTCTTCTTTTCTTTCTTCTAGTCTTCTTTATCTTATACTTTGCAGTTGATGTAGGTTGAGAAGGATTAGGAGTAGTACTAATTCCCTCAACACTCATGTCACTAGACTGACGTGGGGACTTAGTGTCAAGAGAACTAAAATTCTCAACCATTCCAGGTTCATCCGAAAACATATCTCTATAAGCCTACAAGTTGGCAGAGAAATAGCACATATCAGAGTTATATGAGACACATGTATGTATGCATGAAAAACTCTTCCCAAATCAAATCAAGATATGCTTAAACCTAAGCTCTGATACCAATAAATGTGACATCCCGCCTATATAATAGGAATAATCCCATTACATAAGCAGAATGACACAGATAATCAGAATGAAACTAGTCTGAATGTAAAATTTTTTTTTATTTATTAACTAAATTGATATTTTTTTTAATATTCAAATATAAATATGGATTCAATTATCAAATACATTATCATGTTACATAAATATTATATTTCATTTTAACTACCAAAATTAATGGTTTTTACCTTACATCTAACTATATAGATATAATACCAAAGTACAAAATATGTTCTTAACTATATATAAGACATGTCCAACAAACCCATATGCATGATAATAAAGAAAATGCAAAAATAATATGCATTCGACTCTCAACCAGTTCTGACACGTCTCCTCTAGTATGGGCTTGTACTTCCTCTATCAACTTCACAATTTACTACTGGCAAGCTTCAGTTCCTGCGCAAGGAAAACCCACGCTAAGCCATTTCTAGCTTAGTGGTACATATAAGCATTTAAGTTTTCCTATGCAGTCACACAAACATAGGTCATAATAATCATGATATAATTTAAATAAAGTATACCATAAAATTTAGAAAATATTATATTAAAATAAAATTTATGTTCCATTATATTATCATTATATTTGTATCAGGACATGAACTGTATATATATTCAACCATATGTAATATATAAAATATTAAACATTCTACCTTCTCTCATGTTTCCATAACTCTTTATTGTCCTCATTATTCAATAATTACCATTAATAATTATCCCATTTTTTAATCAATCATATACTAATCTATATTAAAAAATATATTATGTTACATATTGTAAACCAAAATTTTCTACATTTATCAATCAATTATTCATCCATATGTCTATACATGCATTAACATGAAATTTCATTGATTAAGCATTCAATTCATTTCATATTTACACACTTTAATACATTATTAAAATATACCACTTATTCAATTAACACACAAGCATGCACCAAGGCAAACTAAAATGCATATATGTACAAACCTCAATGGAGCTCTTTTCCAAAATCTAAACTTTGGAGCTTGTCTACTTTTATTGCTTTTCTTCTTGTTGAGACCCTAATTCAAAAATATAAATAATTAATACATTGATAAAATATTTATTCTTAATATAGTTTAAATAAATAACTACAATTTCTTATAAGATGGAACAAAACCTTTTACGACTGTTGGATCAATAACGTTTTCTACACTTATCCAATTTATATGATTCTTGATCCTGATTAAATATAATATCTCAAACTAAAACATACTAAAATTCCAGAATTTTGGAACTATTACACGATTTTTGGTATATTTTTAAATATTTCTTTGTTCTCTGCCTTTAGACAGTTTCGGGGTACCACATTTAAAAATTCGTATCTTTCCATGTGTAGCTTCAATTATTATGAAAATGTTTATAAAGTTATATAACTTAATTTTGAACATTTTTCATGTTTAACATATTTCCATATTCGGTCTCTAAGGTTCTCAAATATTGGATGATATTTAACTGGTTCAACATAGATTATCAACCCGACCAGTTTAATTGTTCAGCTCATAACTCACAAAATACATGACATTTTAAGGCGATACTTTCACAGGAATTTAGATAAGACATAGGAGTAAAAATTTAATGCTTTTCTTCTTGTTGAGACCCTAATTTGAAAATATAAATAATTAATACATTGATAAAATATTTATTCTTAATATAGTTTAAATAAATAACTACAATTTCTTATAAGCTGGAACATGACCTTTTCTGGACTGTTGGATGAATAACTTTTTCTACACTTATCCAATTTATATGATTATTGATCCTGATTAAATATAACGTCTAAAACTAAAACATACTAAACTTGCAGAATTTTTGAACTATTACACGATTTGTGGTATATTTTTAAATATTGCTTTGTTCTCTACCTTTAGGCAGTTTCAGAGTACCACATTTAAAAATTCATATCTTTCCATGTGTAACTTCAATTATTATCAAAATATTTATACAGTTATATAAGTTAATTTGGAACATTTGTCATGTTTATCTTATTTCCATATTCGGTCTCTAAGGTTCTCAAATATTGGATGATATATAACTGGTTCAACATAGATTATCAACCCGACTAGTTTAATTGTTCAGCTCGTAACTCACAAAATACATGACATTTTAAGGTGATAATTTCACAGGAATTTAGATAAGACATAGGAGTAAAACTTTCATGTTTTTCACTTTGGCTAATTCGATCTAAAAATAGGTGAAATTTAAGGACGAAGTTAATGGAGCTGTATATGTAAATGAAACCAGCTCAATCAAGGAACAGTCATAGTTCATTTCAGAATAACTCAACCTACAGAAAGATACACAAGACATAGATGAACAACTTTTATGTTTAACACTTCTCCAAATTCGATTCACAGGATAATCAAAAAAATGAACGAAGAACACTGCAGAACATAATCCAAAAAGTTCTAATAATACAATAATCATGGGAAAAATATTTCTTACCAAGATCAAATTTATTTGGACTGATTTTTAATGCAAATCTTGAAGGAAATGATGAAGATTTTGGGCTGTAATATGGAGGAAGGAAAAGGGAAGATGAAGAAGAAGAATAAGGAGAAAGAGATAGGGTTGGAAGCAAATGGCCAAAAAAAGACTTCAGCCCCACTTCCTCCTAAATCACGTTTTTGCTCTTCTTTTTTTTTCTGCTGACCCATTTTAGTTACTGTTCAATTTTCTTTATTATTATTATTATTATTATTATTATTATTATTATTATTATTATTATTATTATTATTATTATTATTATTATTATTATTATATCTTTAATTTTTTTATACCAAAAATACAATTTCATTATGTGGTATAATTTAATCAAATTTATCATATCAATAAATTTAATTTATTTTAATTTCTAATTTAACCATATATTCAATTTATTTAATTTTTTTTGTCTATCATGTGTTTTCTATGAATACCATATACTTATTTTAATTTAGACTAATTTGTGGGCGTTACATCTGTCTATTCAAACTTAGTTTCTTTTCTGAGCAACTTGGTAATTGGTGTAGCTATGCTTGAAAATCCCTTCACAAACCTTCTATAGTAGCTAGTTAATCGAAGGAAACTTCGGACTTCTGTTACATTGTGAGGCGGCTTCCAATTTAGAATGACTTATATTTTGTTAGGATCCACACGGATTCCTTCAACTGACACAATACGCCCTAAAAATCCTACTTCTTCCAACCAAAACTCACATTTTGACAGCTTTGCATATAATTGATTTTCCCTTAAAGTCTGATTTACTACTCTTAGATGTCTGTCATGTTCTTCCTTGTCCCTCGAATACACCAGGATATCATCTATAAAAACTACCACAAATTGATCAAGGTAAGGCCTAAAAATCCTATTCATCATATCCATAAAGGCAGCTGGTGCATTCGTTAAGCCAAATGGCATAACTAGGAACTTATAGTGGTCATATCGAGTCCTGAAGGCTGTTTTGGAAACATCTGATTCTTTGATTTTCAGTTGATGATACCCGAATCTGAGATCAATTTTAGAAAATACTCCTGCTCCCTTCAATTGATCAAATAAATCATCAATTCTAGGTAGTGAGTATTTATTTTTAATCGTCACCTTGTTCAATTATCGATAATCAATACATAATTGTAAGGTGTCATCCTTCTTTTTCACAAACAAAACCGGAGCACCCCATGGTGACACACTGGGTCTTATGAACCCTTTGTCTAGCAATTCCTACAATTGAACCTTCAACTCTCTCAATTCTGTAGGTGTCATTTTATAAGGAGTAATTGATATTAGGGTTGTACCAGGAATCAAATCAATAGAAAACTCTATCTCCCTATCTGGTGGTAACCCTGGCAAATCTTCAGGAAACACATATGGGAACTCACACACTGTGGGGATGTCCTTGAGTTCTGAGCTCCCCTTCCTGGTATCTATCACATGGGCCAAATATGCCTCACATCCTTTCCTAATGTATTTCCTAGCTTTTAATGCATAAATAACACTGGTCAAACATGTTTGACCTACACCTTGAATGATAGTGTCATTCTGCCCAGGAATTTTAAGTACAACTTTTCTAGATCGATAGTCGACTATAGCTCCATGCTTTGTCAACCAATCCATACCCAGAATATCATCAAATTCATAAAAAAGTAATTCTATTAAGTCTGCTGGAAATTCTCTGCCCTGAATTATTATTGAACTGTTCCTATAAATCTGATCACTTTCACACTATGTCCCAGCAGATTGGTCACAACTATCTCATATTCTAAGGTCTTAGGTATCATGTTCCCTTATTTAAGTGCAGCTGTGCTTATGTATGAATGTGTGGAACCATAATTTATCAATGCATGTAATTGAAAATCAAATAAAGATAATTTACCAACTATGACATCTGGTGCATCCTGGTCCTCACAAGCTCTCATCATATATGCCCGAGCTAGAGCTCTACCACCTCCGAGTCTATCAACTGTCTCTGATACCACCTGACTCTGTCCAGTACGACCACCTCTAAACTGGCCTCGACCTCTACCACGGCTCTGTACCGGTGCCATAGTCTGTGCTGGTGTCGTACTACCTATACTAAGTCTAGGACAATCTCTCTTCATATGGTCAGTAGCTCCATATCTCAAACATGCCTTAGTCAACCACCAACACTCTCCTGTATGAGCTCTACCACAATGCTGACACATAACCGGAGCTGGTCTCTTAGAAAATGATACTGGTGAACTAGCAGATGATGCTGCGGGTCTAAAATGTTAACCCCGCCTACCAGAAAATGTCTGCCCAGCAGTCCGTGACTGAAATGGTCTGGTTACTATCCACCCTTTCCTACCAGATGTCTGGGCGACACTAGTTGTCGATTTCTTGGAGAACTCTTCTATCTTAAGCTTTTTCCTCCTTTTAACACTAATGGAAGAGGACACTAGCATAGCAAAATCTGTATGTTAGTGGGAAGCCACTAAATATCCAATCTCCTCATCGAGGCCATCTTCAAATCTACGACATTTGTCAGCTTCATCTCCAATAATCCCTGTTGCATACTTGCTCAGCTTGGTGAAATCCATCTCATACTCAACTATTCTCATACCTCTCTGCTTCAAATTTAGAAATTCTTGCTTTTTCTCGTCCACATAAATTCTTGGCACATATTTCTTTTTAAACTCTGCCACAAAGAAATCCCATGTCTGAGGGGTCGGAGTCTGGGGTTTCACTAATACCAATTTCCACCAGTCATAAGCATGCTCCTGAAGGAGGGACACTGCATATCTAACCTTGTACTCCTCCGGACACTACAACTCCTCAAAAACCCATTCTGTCTTTTCTAACCAAAATTCTGATGCGGCTGGGTCATCCTCTTTCTTGCCCATAAAATCTGTAGCCCCATATTTTCTTAATTTATCAATTTAGGGTTTTGGTTGCAGTGGGGGAGATAGTGCAGCTGGTGCAGGCACAATTTGTGCTATCTGTTGTAACAAAGTAGCCATTTGTTGCATAAGGGGTACCTAACCCGGGTTAATTTGTTCTTCAGCATGTTGTGGAGATATCACATTGGGCTCTGAAGCTCTAATTGATGCTGACTGTCTATGAGTAGCTGAATTAGCTATATTATCACCCTCATGTTCTTCGTGACATTCTCTTGATTCCGTATCCATTAAAACCTATATTGTCAGAAAAAGGGTCCCTTATTAGAATATAGCAGCTTAAAACAATGCAAATACTGAAAACATGCACCTATCTTCCCATACCCACTAAGTAAGAATCGCTAAAACCTATAGCTCTAATACCAAAAATTGTAACACCCCCTTACCCCACTTTAGTTCAGCAAGGAAAGTGAGCATTACTCGTCTTACTGTTTTATAAAATTAATGAAGTGAAGTAAATTTTTTTTTTTATGAAAATATTGCAAACACTAAAATAAAAATTATTACAAGCATAAATACTCAAAATTTTATTTATTTATAAAGTACATTAATTTACATTATAATTCATGTCTATAATACACACTATAAGAAATAAAACCATAATTTAATTTACAAAATTTTTGATAAAATATACCAAAAAGAAAACCAAAGTTTTTGTTGCTTCCTTTCGGGTACCCTTCTTCTTCTGACAATTCTACTATCTATAGCTACCCTTCTAAAACCTGTGTGAGAGGAAACCACCCGTGCTAAGCTACTATCTTAGTGGTGCTTCAATGATAAAAATTTTATATGAATTAACCATTTAATAAATAAGGCATAAAATAAAGAATTATACAAAATCAAATAAATTTCATTCAACATGCAATAGTTAACAAATTTAATTCATATAACATTAGCAAAATGACATACTTTAACATTATTTTTTTTTTTCATTTTTCTTTTGTTGTGCTCATAACACCTATAATTAAACTAACTAATAGGAATAACGGGGTTGTCATTTTCGGCTTTCATAATATTACGCCGAACAATTTTATAATAATGTCATTACCGACTTTTGTAATATTCTCATTACCGACTTAATAATTTTGCACCGAACGCATTTATAAATTGTCATTACCAGTTTTCATATTGGGCACCGAGTGCCTTAAATCCCCTAATTGGCATTCCAAACTATTCTCTATTCTAGTTCTAGATTAGGTATCATAGAGCTTAACTATTTTTATATTAATTCACAATATTTTCAAAAATGATAATATTATTCAATTATCATAATTATGCTTATTTATTTTTGTTCTTTATTCCTATTATTATTGCACTAAAATCTCATATAAATAATTTTTTAAACATTTATAATTATCATTAAAGTAAATATTCACATTAATTATTACACATAATTATCACAACACATGCAAATGCCTAAGATTTCATATTTTTACCTATGGCAGATTTCGGACCTGTTTTTGGGCTTCATTGTTAGCCCATTTATAATTCAAATTGGGAGTTCTAGTCTTCTAATAATTTTTAGCTTATTGTCTTAGCTTTTAGATGCATTAAAAATCACTCAAATCTCAATTTTCTATCAAAATTTATAATCAATTGAATATTGCATCATCACAAAATTTTCTATCCAGAATTTTCTGAACAGATTATAGATTTGTAACTTCATGCATTTTTTTGGGAAAATCCAGATATAATTAGATTTTATGTTTTAAATAAAAATTAAAGCCATATGTATTAGTTTCATTTCCAATAAAGAACATACAAAACGAAATTCCAGAACTCAAGTTATAATCAAAATAGTCAAGACTATTCTAGAATCCCTACAACAGAGTCATCAATTAACATCAATCCACTTTTCAACCACATTCATCATTTGCATTCATTTTGATACTAAAATTTTTAGATTTTAACTACATTCATATGTTTCAATTATTTTATACCATTTGATCTTATTTTCATATAAAATATAGAAAGCCACAACAAATCACAAAACATGTCACAAACACAAACATATTAAACCTCAATATCCATACATATTAACAACATACAAGATTTTTATCAATGAAGCACATACCTAATCAATCTTGGTTCTTCCCTTAATCCTTCTTTTTTTTCCCTTATCAGCTAAACTTTCTACTCGCCCTTGTCACCCTCTTGAGGGTCTCCCACTTGTTCATTTATTTTACCTACACAATCATACCATATCTCAATTCCAATATCCATTTTCAATACTTTTTATATCTACATAATATTCTAATGCTCCTAATATGTTTTACATCTTAATTTAGCCAAAATATACTAAGGTTATACTTCCCTCTTAATATGTCATGGCTGCTTAAAAACCATATCCTAGTTGCCAATTCATTTTTTTTAATTCAACACTCAAATCATATTTCACTTATCACCAATTGTGTTGTTTCTATATTAATTTCAATTTCCTCCAAATTACTCTAACTATAAAAGTCCCTCATTTATCCATTAACATCATATTTCTCTAGTTTTTAAGTTATAAAACAATTAACTAATATCAATTATCATTGATTCAAAAGGTAACTACACTTTCATCAACTAATCACAAACTTAATTTTCTAAGTTCAATCTTGTAACATAACCTATATCTATCAAACCTAATCACATATATCATCCTTATAGGTCTTAAATAGATGGAAAAATGTTGAATTTAAGAAGAATAAACTCACCTTAAGGAACCTCCAAGTGGACCGAAATTATGTCCCAACTCTTCTCCCTTTTTCTTCTTTTTTCTTTCTTCCTTCTTGCTCCTTTGCTCAGAGTATGGCAGCCATATAAAATTTTTTTTTTTCCCATTGGTCATTCATTCGTTGCAGCAATTAAACAGAAAAAAAAAAAAGCATCTTCTTGATCGAATCAATAGAAACATCTTAAATTCCGTGGTCATTCATTTGTTGCATGTATGAAGAGCGATGCACAAACTCTAGCTTTGTTCGAATCTTGGACCTGCTAATAGTTACCAAGCAAGTTGTTCTAATATTGAGCACAAAAATTAAACAAAAGCTGAGAAGGATAAAACAAAACCCATCTTTTTAGTTTTAGATCTGGTCATCTTCTCGGCTACGGAGTTTTTAGCGAGACAAAGTTCAAAGGCAAGAAAAAAAGTAAACTAATCCGTAACTAAAAAATTTGAAGTTCATGACAACTCTTTTCTTTGACCACAAACCCATCAGACAAATGATGGAAAACAAAACCCTGATACAAAATCCAATAATTTCAAGAAACTTATATGAAATCGAGAGGAAAATGTAGATGTTTTAGATCTGTTTCCTGCACTTTGAGCAAAGGCACCATTGATTCATTAAAAATCTGTTGAGATGCTTGTGGAATTGGATAAAATTTTGAAATAAAAAGGGATTATGAAGAGGAAGAGACAGTGAGGTGGTTAAGAGGGAGAATTGGTAACGCAACGGTTGGTTAACGGCGCTGTTTCTTTTAATTTGTAAATTTAGCAATTTTTTAATTTTTTAAATAATTATTTCATTATTATTCCATGTGTCCAATTACTAATGAACAACTGAATTATTAGCACGTTTGAACTCTTAACGCCTTGATTTTTCTGGACTTGAAATGATAAGCGGCTAAATGTTACTCTTTTCTTTTTTTTCTTTTTTTTTTAATATAGGATAAGGGGGATCAAAGAGAAATATAGGAATAAAGTGAATCAAAAACAATTTTAGAAAGCAAAATAATGAAAATGGACAATTATAGAAGCTGGGTATACCTTTTGCCCCGTATTTATAGCAAAGATTTTACATTTTCATATGTAAAATTAAATTGTCATTTTATCATTCAGCTACATCAACTTCTCAAAGTGCAAAAGAGCTCACATATAACGATGCCATTAAGATAGAGAGAAACAAGGGCACTTCGCTCCTTATAATCCAGCATGACAAATAAACTGAAATTATCACCTGATAACACTAACACCATATTGGTACTAGAAAGAGAACTTTCAAGGTACATAAATTTAGTATCAGATCAAGAGCAGCAAATCCCAGCAAGCAGTGTAAAACAGAATACATGCGATGTAGGGAATACCAGCATATGCTACATTTAAAAATAATAAATTTTTCCAACGTAAATTTTTCGAATCCAAAACTGTATACATAGCTTAAAAAGTAGAAATCTGGTACTTCGGCAGAATTTTCCATTCCACAGATTTTTCTTTACTATTGTTTTTTTTCCATGATAGGAACATATAGTACTTGCCCAACTTGTAGGTTAGCACTAGTCATCGGCTGGCAGAGCTAGGAATCCGACCCAGATGAGAGGGAGTGAGGAGTCCCTAAAACTTTTAATGGCTGAGAGTAGTTGTTGCCCTCTCTCCTTGGAAACCACCACTTAGACAGCTATCTCTCATCGGTCTTAACAGGAGCATCTGCCAGGTCCTGAATATCCTTCTTGCTCTTCACTGAAATCCACTTCTTGGTATTAAAATCAATTTTGTCCAAGTCATCTGCAATTCCCATGTATCCATATAGAAGGCGCTCCTCTAACTTTTCTCCTTGACCACCTGCATCCAAACCATTGCTGCTTTTGCTGCTGTTAGATGTCTTTCGCTCAAATTCTTCTCTCCCTCGTTTATTCTCAAGAAAATATTTATTTAGTCTCTCTGCAATTCCAAGTCCAGTAAAAGTTCCCAAAAACTTTACCAACATAACACTTTGATCAGCAGGCTTACCAAGGCATACCTTGATTTTCCCCCCAACAAAACCTTTACCTATCACACACAAATCCGTGGAAATGTAATGTGTAAGTGACAGTGTCAAACAAGTTTAGTCAAGCCTAGCAATAAAATCTCAAAAATTCATAATTACAAGAATACGCCTTCTGAACAGTGCAACAATTTTTTTTACCATACAAAAATTCAAAAACACGAAGCCATATGCTTTTCATGTTGCCCAATATTCCAAAATAGATTCAATATATGTTCTTTTGCATGCATTTCACATTAAAATTAATTTTCACCAGAATTGTTTAAACTTTAAAATAATTGATTGCAAAATTTGTTACTCACCCCTAAGAAAAGCTTCAACCCCTTCGATAGGTATAACTTTCTGTTCTTCTGGATTGTTGCTTGACATAGAAATATTGTGGATGATGATGAGTGGAGGCCAAAGCATCAAATCCTCCTTCTGAACCCAGGCTTCCAAATCAGGTAAGACATCTGGAACCCATGTTGTTGTGTCACAAGGCACATAAGTGTTCCAACCCATTAAAACACATATTGCTTTGTGAAGGCCCAAGTGCTGAGCTCTCAAACCAGCCTTGTGGGACATGTAGGCATGCGTTACCAATCGTTGAGTGTCCATGAAATCCTTTGATGAGCTGTAAACCGAACAAACATATAAACAATCAAATATCATGTGCAAAGTATATTTACAGCAATGCCAAAATGAACTTGATTATGAAAACTACCACATCCATATACAAGATCTATGGCAATGGTATTCCGCTCATAAATTTATAACGAACTTATGGAGTGAACGAAAATAAATGATCAACACTACTTTTTTTAAAAAAAAAACAAGATTGAAGGAGAAATCAAAAACTGAATCATCAAATCTATTTTAAAAAAACACACTCTGGTTATAACTTCAGCATGTATTGCAACATATTTGATGGACCTGCTATCCTTATCCTGACCTGTCAAATTAATGACTTTTATAACAGACCTAGTATCTGTCTAGTCTAACTTTTTCCCTTTGGGCCTCTCAGCTGCACACTGATATCTTAGCATCAAAAAAATGTTTGCTAAAACTAAATCCCATTATAATTCCTTCTGCATGTGCAAGGTTACAGAATTTATATGCCTCGTTTACTACAAATAACAACAGTTAACGCACAGAAGGCTGACCATTTAAAAATGTCTCAATTGTTTCCTACAAGCTACTCCTGCGGATGAAGAACCTTAATCCAATGCAGATTGATTGAAATAACTCCATCACAAAAGAATTACTAGTTCCATGCTATAAATAATTAGCTATGTCTGTAGTATGACTGAGACTCCATACCTAAATCATCAATCTAGATGTCTTTATCACAGTAATATAGACACACAGGGAGAGAAGAGAGAGAGAGAGAGAGAGAGAGAGAAGTTTCGGCAATGAGTACCCACCATAATTTACATAGCTTAAGTGACAGAAGGACCACGTATTACTACTTTAACCATAGTCAATTGCTAAAAGTGTATATTGTGAGACTTGCCAGAAGAGCCATCCTGATCAATAACCTCTCAACAACAGATGGCTATTTTCGTGTAATAAATAGCGTAATAGAAGATGGATGAATGCAATCATATAAATAATTTAAAGCATATTTTGATATCATAGAAGCTCCTGAAACTTTCATCAGTGCTTCTTCGTCTGTATGTTTGGAGTTTGTCAAAAAGCTCTTCCTCCACCTTGCATAACAGAATCCACAAAAAAAAAAAAGAAAAAAAAAAAAAGAAAGATAATCCAACACCAATCCACAACCTAAGTAGCCATAACAGAATCCCATAGGGAACTCAACAAATTTGCTAGTTTAATAATCGCTCAACCGTTTGCCACTTTAAGAGCATAGCTAGGAACTTCTGAATCAAAATATGAAAATAAGCCTCCTCTTAATAACATATCACAAGATAGAAAACAGACCTTCTGCCACATACGATGCAGAATAAACTACCCGCTTTTCCTTGCTCCTTGTATCTTCTATGGACTGCAGAGCTCAAATTTAATTTTTTAGAAAACTCTAAAAAGGCCTCGTGAACCAGTTGTTTAAATTCCTCAGAGTCCTCACATGGTTCCGAATTTGAAACATGCACTAAATCTTCTGATGGATCATCATCATTTGCCTCCCCATCCTCATCATATTCATAATTTCTTTTCTGAGTTTTGTGTTTTCTACCACTTCTTTTATCATTCTGATGTGAGTTATACCAGTTTAAAGAACCAGACCTTGGATGACTCTTCATATATTTAACACCTGGTTTATAATATCTAATGAGATGTTTTCGTGCATGCGCCAAAGAATCTTGAGAAAGCAATGAATCTTCAGATGCAAAATCTCCACAGGGGTCCTGACCATCATATGTTTTCTTAGCCTTTCTGTACACAGTATGGTCAAATCTTTGGGTCCTTGGTGGATGTAAAGCATTTAGATCATCCTTGATCCATTCCTCACCACTTTCACATGCAGCCTCATATTCTTGTGGTGCGTACTGCTCGCTTGACACAATAATAGTTCTAGGATCATGCCTATTAATATTTCCCTCCATGCTGTACTTTCTTTTGAGCACTTTATCTGACTGCTCATATATGGCAAGCTCCTCTTTCATTCTCTGTCTTTTGACAGAAATTTTTTGCACCTCTAAGTCATACACAGACATGCCTGGATCTTGTAATCTTTCTTTATGAAACTGTGGACCTGCGTCTCTTCCAAACCCATAATCTGATCTCAAATTTGAGACCTGGTGATCCTGTGTTACAGCCAAATGTGATGTGCCATTATCTCGTGAGCCTCTCCTTCCAAATTCAATGTGAGTGTATTCAGAACCCAAATATTCTCCACTGTGCTTTGGTGCATATAATATTCTACTAGTGTCAGGGTTCTCTGTGACTGCTTGCTTGTTTATGGTATGGTCCCATATTGTGCTACTTCTCATGTTTCTACAAGAATCCTCAGCAGGATAAATCTTGTCTATAGTGGGGTGCATAACATTCATTCTTGACAATTCTCTATAATCATAATCTGCCAGAGGTTGCTCATGATCCTGCCGAGAACGTGGTGCCATCATCCTGCATAATTCATCAGATGGATAGTCCTTATTGTCATTAACTAGTCCCAAAGATTTAGGATAAAGGTAATCATCACAATCAGTCCTATTAGGGCTGTAGGCACCATTTGGATAACTTGTCATTACTCTCTTATCTACAACTGCCCTTTGACCATATGTATTAAAATCCATAAGTTCTGTGAGTATCATACTGTTCCTTGGATATTCATCAGCTGCAGACACAAGCATGCCTTCCCTATAGGAACTCAGAAACTCACTCCTTGAAACACCTGAAGATGTGCCACCAAAATCTTTAAAATGAGTGCTCCCAAAACATTTGAAATGAGAAGCTGGCCTCATAGTGTATGAATCATCCCTTGAGAAAATCATGGGTTTCTCCCTTTCTTTGTACAATCCTCTTACTGGTATATTATCTGGGGATAAAGTCTCTCGATACCTAAGTTTCTCATGGTCAAGCTGTCCAATATCCATATGTCGGGATGGCAATTGTAGATCCTTGCCAATTTTCCCATAATTCGAGGTGGGAATTAAATCGAGGGAAAATTTATGTGACCCTCTCATAATCCCATCTTCCATAGGCATTGATTTCTGGCCCATCATCACATGACCATCAGTACTCAGAATTCTATTTTCACTATGATCCTTCTCTTTAATCATTCTAGAAGTTACAGAATGATGATCATAAGCATAAACATGCTTTAGCCGATTACTTTTACCATCTCCATACACCAAATCATCAATATACTTATATTTCCTATGCACAAGTTCCTCACCAAAATAAAGCTTTCTATGCCCTGGAATGAAAGGGGGTGAACCAGAGCGGACCTTTTCCGTCCTTCCTGCACCCAAATGCCAACTATAGTCCCTTCTTTCAGTTGAACCGCTTCTTCCCTCTTTCAATAATATCCTTCTAGACCCATCAATCTTATTATGAGGACTCAAACTCCGCCGCTGAAGGTGTGGAGATAGATCTACAGCACCACGACGAGCTACTGGATATGAGTCATGACCTACTTCATGTCTATGTTGATTATATAGCTTAGAGGGTGGAGAAACCGACACATAATCTTCATGCCTTCTAGATTGCATCTTTCTTAATTACCAGCAAAAAGACGGCTAATTCTATCAATTTTGCAATCTATATCTCGTTCTCTTTTTCTAGGAGAATGTATACAAACCCTTAATATTTGATCAGAAACAATTTAACA
Source organism: Triadica sebifera (assembly GCA_023653625.1). Taxonomy (NCBI): domain Eukaryota; kingdom Viridiplantae; phylum Streptophyta; class Magnoliopsida; order Malpighiales; family Euphorbiaceae; genus Triadica; species Triadica sebifera. Next base: position 34,390,354 of record CM042896.1, read on the forward strand.
TAGCAAAATATAGCTGCAATATCAATTTTGGAGCAACTCCAAAGTGAAAACCCTAGAAAAAGCAAGTACCCAGTAAAGTATTTACTGCAACTAATATTATCATCAGATCCAATTAACACTTGAAACCGATTGGAAAAACAAATAAGAAGACGACCCGGAATGGAATTCTAACTCCAAGAGAGATAAGGAGTGGGAGAGAGAGGGAGATCAAATCAAACCTTCGTTGGTTGCTGTAAATCTTCAAAGAAAAATTTTCAGGGTTTTTGTCGAGTGATCAGAAATTTGAAGGTAGTTTGTCCAAACTGAAATGTAGAGAGAGTGTAGTGTTTCTGGCAAGGAGAAGAATGAAAGTCGCTTCCACAGGACTCTCGCGAATTGTGACGCTTTCTATTCTTGTTTCTTCTCCAACGACATTTTGTACTAAAATCTAATAATTTTTATTCAATTTGGGAGCAAGTGGCCAACATCAATGCTCTAGTGTTCGGAACGGCGGTTCAACGGTTTCAAAAATTATGGACCAGTTCAGAACTGTTTAAGAGACGGCGTAGATCTGAATTGGGATCAGTCAGGCCGATTCAAGAACGAGGGGATCGGCCGGTTCAATAATTTATATTTTTCTTAAAAAAATTATATATTAAATATTTAATTATTTAATAAAAATAATGTAATTAAAATTATAAAAGTTCACTTATAATTTTTTTATTCATAAAAATTGAACTTAAATTAAATTAAAATAATTTTGAAAATAAAAAATTAATTTACTATATTTATAAATAAAGTAAGAAAAAAATACTTATCAAATATTAATTTATGCAATAAGTTAGAAAGAAAGTAATTATGTTAGTATTTTTATTTTATAAAGTAAGATATTATAAAAATTATAATTGGACTAAACTTAATTTTATATTTTCATATTAAAAACTAACTTAATTAAAAAATTAAATATATATTTAATAAATAATAATATTAATAATTGAGTTTGAATTTAATTTTTTAATATTCATTTATATATTATCTTAAAATTTAGAGAAATCAAAGTTCATATAATTCTTTACCTTTTAATTGTTGATCCCATCATCTCCTTCTTTCTCAATTTTTTCTTATCATAATTTCGTTTTAACCCAATTATCAACACATGTTCAAGCTTTTGATCATTCGAGAGTTAAACTATATCACATCTCATCCAAAATATTATCTCTCGCACAAAAAATTTATTTCACGACAATCGTTGAGACTATACTTATTAAAATTTGTTTAGCAATTTGAGAGACGGTCGGAAAAATATTTTGATGTCAACTTCATTATTCAATTATTGTAAAATATTTACTTGTTTGACTATCGTCAAACTCAAAAGCAGTTATAGATAAATATTAAGTTCAAGTGAACTAGTAGATGAACTTGCTTTTTTTTTTTTGCATCAACATACAATTACCCTTTTTAATTTTACTTGATTTACTTTGAACTTGACTAGTAGTAATGAAAATATTTGTAGGAGTAGAAAATTTATAAATAATAATAATCTTCATAAATAAATCACAATTTTTTTTCACGTCATTAATATTTGCATCGACACTAATTACATCATCATCTAAAATACAAACCATTTAATTTATATCTAGAAAAAAAATATTAAACAAGATTAATAATAAAAATATTTTTAAAATAATTCAATCATTTCATTTTCATCAAATAAATAGAATCATATAAAATTTGATCATTTTCCATATTTTTGAAATACATCAATAATATTAATACATTCAACTAATAATAAATGAGATATAGGACAATAAATATCACTTAAAATATATATTGTATCATTAAAAACTTTTAAAATATCTAATTTTTTTTACAAATATCCCAATATTCTGGATATAAATTAATTTGTGGCAAATAATTGAAAATAAATATGCATAATAATTTTTTTATATTCATATGACTATTTGAGTAATTTACAAGTTAAACCAATGAATTAAAATATCTCTTATAAATCTTTTCTGTCTTTTATCATTTTTTCTATAAAATCGACCATATAATTTCATAGTTTGTGGATGTACCAATAAAAATGAAATTGCTACTTTAATTAGAGTAATTGTGACATCAAAAAATCTTAAATCATCTTGAACACATAAATTTAAAACATAATATGCATATTTAATATAAAAAAAAATTTACTGCCAATGTTAAGTTGATAAATTGATTTAAATTTATGAATTAAAGCAATATTTTCCGCCACATTATCAAAAGAAATTGAAAATTTTCTTATGAATTAAACCATATTTTCAAAATATTTTTAATCATTTTAAAAATATTATCAGCAGTACGACGATTATTAAAAACTCTAACTGCAAGTAATTTTTTTAATTGTTATTTATTATCAATCCAATAATATATAATATCCATGTAAGAATGCACATGTCAATGATTACTCCAGATATTACTATAAATAATAATACGTTCATTCAAAAAAGTAAATAATTTATGCTATATTGTTTTATTTTCTTTATAAAAATTGAGTAAAATATGTTTTTAATTCTTCATAGGCACACATTTAGTACATAATTTTAATGCATTTTTACAATAATTAACAAAACATATTTTTTGACCAAAAATAAAATATAAATGTTTCATATTTATCATTTTTACTAGTTCATTTTTATTTTTTTCATTAGAATCTTGTAATAATTGAGAAGTAGAAAAAGATATAGCATACCCCAAAAATTTATGTTTGCTTTTTTTTTTTTCCCATTCTAAATTAGATAGCATGCTTGTTTTGCAAATATCTTCTAAATGTATCATAAAAGCCTCAAACTATAAATTTGTAAGTTTATTAATAATAATTACATACAACGTCAAACAACTCATCTGGTTTTTGCACTCTCTTGAAATAAATTTGAAAAATATCGAAAGTTTGAATTTTTGCTTCTAACCCCCTTGTTGATGTTGGATTTATCGCTGGTTGTTCATCATCCCTTTTTTCCTTGACTTTCTTGAGTTAAATTTGAAACTCTTCATCTAAATTCTCAATAAAATTTTTAAAAATCCATTGGTTGATTTTCACAAAAAAAAAGCTCATTCCACTGTGTCATTTTTAATAATTAAATTTTGTGAAAAGAATTTTGGAAAATAGTGAACAAAAAAATTATAGAGAAAGAGAGAATTATAGGATTAAGGAGAAATTGAGACTTAGAGAGATTTGAAAATTAAATCGAGCTTTTGCACTCTTTTGAAATGAATTCAAAAAATATCGAAAATTCGAATTTTTGCTTCTAACCCCTTTTGTTGAAGTTGGATTTATCGCCGGTTGTTCATCATTTCTAATTTCCTTAGCTTTCTTGAGTTGAAATTTGAAACTCTTCATCTAAATTCTCAATAAAAGTTTCCAAAATCAATTGGTTGATTTTCACAAAAAAAACTACTCATTCCACTATGACATGTCATTTTTAATAATTAAATTTTGTGAAAAGAATTTCGAAAATAGTGAATAAAAAATTATAGAAAAAGAGAGAATTAGAAAATAATTATAGGATTAAGGAGAAATTGAGAGTTAGAGAGATTTGAAAATTAAAGGATTAATGAGAAATTGAGATTGCATGTAAATAGTATAATTAGAGAGAATTAAGATTGAATTATAGAAAAATTAAGGGAAATTGTGTAAGTGTAAGAAGTGTAAAAAAATTTGAGAGAGATTTGATATTTATAGAGAAAAAAAGAAAAAAAAATTGAAATTCTTAAAATACATTTGAAATATTGTTGTTATTTTTCTATTGTAAGAGATATTTTTATCTTTTTATTTATATTTATATTTTAATAATTTTAAATTAATTAAATTAATTAAAAGAAAACAAATAGTTTTTCGAATTGTAATTTTGAATTTTTTTAAGGATCTGGGTCTAGACCCTTCTCTCCCTTAAGCTCAATCTAAGGACCAGGCCTGTAGCACCCGCCTCCTCACCCGAACCGCACGTGTCCGGATAAGGAAGCGCTGACGCCCTTTCTTTCTCATACTTCATATATATATATATATATATATTTTTTTATTTTTTTTTACTCATGAATATATATGGATATAAATAAAAATCAGAGTACAATTTTTTTACATAAAATAGTAATTTTTAACATCAGAGTAATTCTTAACAAACTTTAAAAGTAAGTTTTACAAACTCAAACATTTCTTTAATATAAAAGTCAAATACAAAAGTTTCAAAACTTGAAACCCACTTTCTCAAGATTTCGGCTGCTTTACTTGAATGAGATCACCGTTTGCTTTATCTAGCGTCTTCAGCTACCTCTCTATATCTGTGTGGAAATTAAACTCCACGCTAAGCTCTAAGCTTAGTTGTGCATATAAAGAAGACAATATATTATATCATGCAACAAGCATTAACAATTATCATTTCGTGCATTAAAATGTTTGCATGCATGACTATCAACATATTCCTATTTCATAAAAGTATAAATGTCATGCTCATATAGACATTGTTATTTTCATTATTTTTAATAGCAAAGTATTCTGTAAATCTCTTTATCATTACATTTCAATCTCATATCATCATCATTTTCTTATTCTTTCATTTTCTTATTTTTCCGACATATCCTCATTATCTTGCCCATATCACTCTAAATTTTTGGACTGACTGGATACGAGTTATGAATCAGGAGCACTGACACAAGCTTATGCCACCCTGTCCACTATCTGGCTCATAAGAGCTTCTCAAATCAATGACGCTCACACAAGCTTATGCCACATTGATTGAGTATAATTTCATCATAGATGAATAACCAGATCAAGGTCGTTCACACAAGCTTATGACACCTTGTCCTTATTTATATGTGCTCATCGGAGCTTTCTCAAGTCAGTAGCGCTCACACAAGCTTTAGCTACACTGACTGAGCATCCCAGACCAATGGCGCTCACACAAGCTTTAGCCACATTGGTTGAGGTATAGTACGGTACCGTTCGCCCCCTTAATGACATGTCATCTATCCTGATTCTAGTCCGTAAGTAGAGTAATGAGCTTCTTTATATTTTCACATCAATCATTATTCTCAATTTCAACACATCCATTTTTTTTCTCATATTTATCAACATCTCAATTTTCTTGTTTTACAAGAATATAGTCATACTCATACGTCTTTTCATTCATTTACTAGATTCATCAATATTCTTATGTTTATCATTTGCATCAGATTTCATATATTATCCATGACAATTCATTTTTCTATATCACAATATATCACATTCTCGCATCAATATATATATATATATATCCATATCCATATCATTCTTATTTTGCTGGATAAACAATAACTTTCATTTACTTACCTGAATTCCTCATTTACTAACCAAATTCATAATTTCAAATACAGAGCATTCACGACCGTGATTACTACTTTCATGCCCGTGAATTAGTTTACGCCCGTAATCTCAAGCCGTGAATGCTACTGGAATGAATCGCCCAAAAGCATTCCCAGTCATGATTACTCATTCACGCCCGTGAATAAGTTCACTTCCGTGATTCCAATCCGTGAATGCTTCTGGAATGAATAATACCATTTCCACCCAGAAAATTCACAACCGTGACACAATCAGTCACAACTGTGAACCCTTAAGTTCATGCCCGTGACTCAATAGTCACACCCGTGACTTTCAGCAGGAAATCTGCATATTCACTTTTCATTCATTCTAACATCATCCAAATCATGCCAAATTCTATTTCATGCATTTCTAAGGTTCTTTACTCAACATATTATTTTCCAATACATGTAAATGTTTTGATCATACAAGATTCTCTAGCATGCATCATTAATTCAATGTCACACAAGGATTTCATTCATACATTTCTAATCCTATGGTTTCATGCCATAATCATCATCATTCTTGAAATTGCATTTATCTACAATCATATTCAACATGCATTATTTCAAACAAAAATAGACTATTGCCTTAAATTATGCACTAACCTTAATCTTTCACCTTCACTCTTTTAGGTAGCTTTCTCTTTTCCTTTGCTCCTTAGAGCTTGTTCCTTGTCATTTGGAACTCCTACAACATCATAAATTATTATCATCATCATATGATTTCCTCAAGATTCTAAACTCTCTTTTTCTCTCTCAAAACTCTAGTTTCTCTCTCTTTCCATATAAGTCTTAGATGAGTTCAAAATTCGAACTTCCTTTAGAAAAGATGAAGAGGAAGAAGAAATACTTCTTACCTTACACTTTTCTTCACTTGATCACCACTTTGGAGATTTTCTCTCTCTACCAAACTTGATTTTTCTTTCTCTTTCTTGTTCTTTCCAGCTTTCTTATGAGTTATGGAACATGAAAATCACTTTGTCTTGCTCTTTCCCTTCTCTTCCCTTCCTTTCTCTCTCTAGAATCAAGGTGAGCTATGGAGGAGAAGTTGTGGCTGGCGTGACTGGTAAAGAAAAGAGAGAAGGAGCAGAAAATGAAGAGAAGAAGAAGAAGAATAGAAAGCCTTAAATAGGGTACCGAAAAAAAATCTTCATATGGGACCCATCATTTGACCATTTTCTCCCAATTTTACACTTAATCAATATTAATCATCTTCCTTTAACATCACGGCCGGCCAACACTATCAAAATGTGCTCAAAATTAATATGTTGATTATCAATTAATCTCATTAATCCTCCAATTTTTGGTAATTTGCAATTTGACCCCAAAACTTATCAAATTTTGCAAATTAGTCCTTTATCGTAAATCAACTTCTTTAAACTCTAGAATCACTTATTTAGGCATTTATTATTTAGTTTAATCATTTCTTAAATCAATTTTTATAAAAATCCGAATTTAGACTCCGATTGGTCAAACACGTCAATTTTGCAACATGTGCGACTCAGAACCTAAATTAGCGGATATTACAAGGCCTAAACCACATATTTATTTGATGGATACTTTCTGCAATTTCAGAGGGTGTTTGCTTAAACTGGTAGTTGATACTTAATAGTTAGTGATTGATTGATACTAATGTTTGCTAAAACTAATTGAGTTGTAACTGTTAAAATGTAAAATTACTAATAAATTTATAATTTATTTCAAAAGATATATTTATCAGCTATATCCAACAGATGAACCAAACTTTCCCTTAATATATTTTTTTATGTTTCATAAAAATTCATTTTAAATATAAATGTAAATATTTTTTACTGTCAATTATTGACGGTAAATTTTTGACCCAATCAGAAAATTTAATGTAAATATATTTGAAAAAGATTTCTAAATTGGAAAGAAATCCGAACAGTTCAATTAAATATAATATGAAAATTTTAGAGTAAAACATGGTGTAAATTTGAAACTTGAAAAATTTGTCTTAAAACATCCAAAACTCGAATTCCCAAACTTGATTTAAGACTCATATTTTAAAAAAGAATTTTATATCATAATTCATTAAAATTAAATATATTTTTGTATTTTTCTCTATAAAATGTTAAAAATGTAATAAAATATTAATTATGTAAATCAAACTTAATAATTGCATAAATATAATTCAGGATTTTTGGAACAATATAATTTTCACAACAATAATAATTAACTAGAAGCGTACCTATTCCATGATGTTTCGATATGCAGAAATTACTTCAAACAAATTAACATAACGAGAATAACTCCAAGAACCAATTTCTCTCTCTTAACCCTTTAGAATTTTACGTGTTATATTTTGATGGAGAAGAGAGCTATTTATAGGGCAGAGAAGAATATTAGTTCCTAATTAGAATTTGATTCCCTTTTATAAGTGGATTCCATCAATCACACTCCCATTAGGATTAGGATTCTATCTCTTCTAACCAATATAATGTTAGCACATTATAATTATTAAACTTTATAATTAAATAAATCATATGGACCACATAAAATGAAGCATAAATCTTATATTCTCCTACTTAGTCCATAGGTAATTAATCAACATCATAGTTTAATAATAAAATATTATTGCACAAAATATTAGCAAAACCTTTAGTTCAATTGGTTAAATCATAAATCATCATTATGCAAAAACTCGTAAAAATCATGTCGGTTCCATGTCATTTGACTGACATATGCAGTCCATTACTCCATTTCATGCATTCGCTAAAAGAATTTAATAATTTAGTGACACTTAGAAAAAATAGCATTGCTAAAAATATTTTGCGATGTAACGGCGACGCTATAATGGCGTCTCTAAAAATCTCATCACTAAGCCAAATTAGCGACGTCAAGATAGTGATGCACCTTATGGCGTTGCTATGTCACTAAAAAGTGACACAACTTCTATGTCACAACAAAAAATGCGATGCTAAATTGGTGATAGGAATCATCTGACAACGTCGTTAGTGATAACTTTTAGCGACGAAACCAGTGTCGCTAATTAGCTATGCTTCAATGTCGTCGCTACAATGGTGATATTTAATTTTTGTAAATATAAGGTATAATAGCGACATAGTATGGCGTCGCTAAAGTTTTAGAACTATAAAATTCACTTATCTAATATGAGTTATAGAACAAAATTGATAGTCAACGAAAAAGACCCAAAAAAATCTATCTCTACTTGCTATAGCATGTTAGATAATTGATCATATAAAATTCATGTAATTGTGTCTAACCCATAATTCCTTTGTCATAACAAGCCAATAATACCATTGGTAGTTAAGGTTGTTTAGAATCCTAAATAACATGACTAATCATTTCTTGCTATTTCATTTTTTTAAAAAGACAATCATATATAAGTATAAATATAGAGATGAATCAATTATCAATAATTGGATAAATTATGAGTAGTGGTCAATTTGTAAGACTCATAACTTTTTTGTTTGATAAAGGAGTCATAAGTTTCATGTTACATCATATTCAGCTTAATCTAATTTAAAAAAAAAAAAGGCGATATTACGGAAAAGAATATTTAGCTTAAGCTAACCCAATATTGACATCACATCATCGTTAAAATTTACACACACACACACACATGCAACATACATGAATTCTTTTAGATTGTAACTTATTATAAAACATTCAAATCCTTTTCTAGCCATCAACCTTTCATTGGTTTTATTAATTGCTTTCCCATCTCACGTAGACAAGGAATTATCACCAAAAGGCTTTTCTTCTCCTATCGAAATCATTTCACTGAAGATTTATTGAATATTGAAATTTAATACAAGATTCATATATTTCCATAAGCTATTACTATTAAACTCCATATTATTTGTTTTTGGTTAACTCTAAGATCATCTTTTTATATTTGCACTCACTCGGTTACCATCTACCTTTGAAAAAGGAAATCCACAATGAATTCTACAAAATGTAAGGAAACATACTTGAGGGATATGAGAAAGGTAGTCAAAACCTTTGAAATCTAGCAATTCATCTTCATTTTATTTTGCAATTTATAGAAAGTAAAGAAATGAAATATGTAAAATAATAGTTTCAAAGCCATGAGCGAAAGTACACTCACTCTCTCCTAGAGTATGGATTAAAAGAAGATGAAAAAAAAGCTAATTTCAATTTGAGAAGAGAAGTCTCTTTATGCTTCAGTTCAATCATGAAATTAGATTTTACATCGTCAAGCAAACAAGGTATATCTTTCTCTACTAAAGCGTTCTTCATCTAAAAACATAATCACAATAGAAATTACAAATCTTTAAAAAGCCCCAATTCATATTCTGGAATCCCTAACTTCCAAGTTCAAAAGGAACAAAATTTTCAAGAAACTTTGGACTAACTTGTGCGATGTGATCTTAGTAGAGTCGTACATTGGAGATCCATCTCTCGTGTTGTTATTCTCTCTCCATGGAGGGAAGGAAGTCAGCGGAGAGGGCAATAGGAAGAGATGAGGTTGGTGGCTGAGAGTGCAACAGGAGAAGAGATAGAGGGAATTAGGTTCTACATAAGGGTTTGTACAAGACTAAAAAGGGCTTGGGATTTGTGTAAAGACTAAAATATATTGTTGTTTTTTTTAGGGTTATTTTTGAAAGCATGAAATGTTAATCAAACCATATTTTAGCAAGCTCAAGTGGCATCGCTAAATAATAAGTGTCACTATCTGAAATGATCACATGTTCCCTCCAAATTTAGCGACGCATAATGGTAGTGTCGCTAATCTATGATTACATTGGTATTGTCATGGCATCGCTAACCTTATTGCCAATTTTTAGTGTTAATTTTAGCGATGTTATCTAGGCATTTCTAAGTTATTTTGTTGCAATCCCATCACTAAATGTGTCGCTATATTTCTATTATTATTTACTGTTGCCATTGCATCTAGTGGCATCACTATAATATTACAATTTAGCAATTCCATATGCGGTGTTGCTAAAATGAGTTTTTCTTGTATTGATTATATTATGAGTTTTATATTTAACATGACATATAATGAGATATATCATAATGGTCTAATGATAATTTAGTTACAAAGACAGATCTTGTTAACATCATAATCCATTCATGTATACGAATTTAACATAAAGTAATAATATTTTTTTTAATATGTCATAAACAATAAGCCAAAGTGTTAAAACTAATTTATATAACTACATTGAAAGATCAATCATAGTTTTTCTTTCATGCCCATCCTTTTAACATGTTCATTAAATGTTTTAGTTGACAACCCTTTAGTTAACAGATCTACAATTGTGAGCAAGAATGCTTATGACGAGAGTTAAGAGTTGCCACTTGATACAATTGACAATCGAATAAATTGGTGTAAGCATTTTAACCCTACAAAAAGGGAGCAACTCATTGATCTTTAGAGACTAATTTCATTTGTATCAATTATTAATTTTATGTCCAGCAATTTACACATGGTATTCTAATGTCGACTGTAACACCCCCCACCCTAGCATCACGTGCCCGGATAAGGGAATGCTATACTGTATATATATATATATATATATATATATATGAAAATAAAAGACACTCATATATTAATTTAATTTTTTTCTTTATTTAATATTTATTTACTTTGCAATGTAAAAGAAATCATAACATGAAAGATAAAATACATTTTTATATAATAACATGTTCTTTACAAAATGTGTTGTTTATTTACAAATACTATAAAATAAAATTCAAAAGATAATATACAAAACTTATGTGACCCACGGTGGTTGAAATAAGTTATTCTACTAGATCAGGTCACCACTAGCTTTATCTACTATCTTCTATTTATTCTTTACTATATTTGTGCGAGAGAAACTCCTACACTAAGCTCTTGGCTTAGTGGTGCATATAATCAAGGCAATAAATTATTTTATGCAACATGTATTGCCATATATCAATTTATGCTCACATCACCTTTCCATGCAAATATACATCTCCTAATATTCTAGCATGCATAAATATCAAATTATCCATATCATAATTCATGATTATTATCCATATCACAATTCATAGTTCCTTATTATTATTTTTTTCTGTTTTATTTTATTTTATTTTCAATCGTTCTTTATAGTCCACAACATGCAATCATCTTTTCATGCAAACATACATCTCATAAATTTTATTCTTTTACATCTTATATTTATTTTACTGTATCAAATCATTATTATCCATAGTCCATTATTGCCCATAACACCTATGAACCACTGACTAGGATAACGGAATTGTCATCCAGGCACTTAGGAGTGCCACCTAGGCAATATGATGTGCACATACAAATGCCATTACCAGCTTCAATAATAGTGTCATTATTGGTTTCAATAATAGTGTCATTACCAGCTTCAATAATTGTGCCATTACCGATTTCAATAATTGTACCATTACCGGCTTCAATAATCATACCATTAATGGTTTTTATCATACTCCCCCCTGCTTGACATGCTAAACTATCTTAAGTCTAGTTCTAGTTAGGTGTTTTAAGGCTTACTTAAGACCATTAATATTCATAGTTATTAAATTCACACTTTTCATGCATGTAAAGACTCAAAATAATATATAATCACTCAATTAAAATAATATTTGCATAATATAACAAGGTTCACATTATTTTACTCTTTAAATTCCATAACTTATATGCTGCCCTGTCACTGACAGATTTTGTTCTCTATTTTGGACCTTAATTTTGGTCCTGTTAAAATCTGAATTTAACTACAAGGTCTTCTTAACAATTTTAGGTCTCGATCTTAGCCTTATTATGAAACTTGAATCACTTAATATGGAGTTCTATATCAAAATATATGATAAAATAAACACTGACTAGTCACTAACAATTCTGCCCAGAATTTTCTGGACAGATTCGAAGTCCGAACTTCATGAATTGTTCTGGACAATTACAGACATATTCATATGTTGTGGTCTGAATAAAAGTTATAACCCTATTTCTTATATTTCAAATCAAACAAAGAAAACACAAATCCAAACTCTATAACTCAAGTTATAGCAATTTAAGTACCTACTGCTCATCAATTCCAGTAAAGACATACATATTTACCATCTTCAATTTTTTTTACCAAAATTAATCCTAAGTTTAGCAAACATGCATCCCCAAGATTTTTATCACAAAATACTATTAATTCAGAATCATTAACATGCTAAAAGCTCAAATCATGCAACTAAAAAAAATATAAAATAGGCTATTGCCTTAGTTTATGCACAAACCTCATGTTTTCTTCTATTTTCTTTCTCTTTACTTCTCTTTCTCTTTCCCTTTACTCCTTTGAGCTAGATCCTTACCAATTTGAGTTCCTAAAATTCATAGAGATATTATTAGAACTTTACTTTCTTAAAACTCCATAACCCCAACCTCTCTCTCTCTCTCTCTCTCTTTTTGCTCTCTCAAGCTTTCTTAAGCTTGGTTGTATAAGGAAATTGCTCTCTTTCTCTCTTTTCTCACTTTCTCTCACTAGAACTAAGCTTGGCTACGGAGGAAGATGGATGAAATGTGGGCTGATGTAGAGAACAAAAATTTAGTCCTTCACTGTAAAATAATATCTTTAAATATTTAAAACAATTTATTACATATTTTTCATAATTATTGGCCATTATTTTAATTACTTTTCAGTAAAATTCAAATTTAGACTTCGATCGAACTGTCGAGTTGATTTAAGAACTCGCGCGACTAAAGGCCTAAATTAGCGGATATGATATCAAAATTCACCACAACATTGCTAATGTAAATTGAAAATAGGCAAAAATTAAATTAAAATGACACAAAAAAATCAAGCAATGAAAGAAACATATAAATTAATTAATCTTTAAATTTGCTCGACATGTAATGAAAAAAATAGTAATCAATAAAAACAATTAACTATGTTTATGATATCTTTTAAGATTAAAATTATTCTTTAATGACAACTATGATTAAAGAAAATATGAAATCGATATAGTCCGCCTAAAATAACCATATTAAGCCATCAAAATCATGTCATGATTTAGTCATTCATGAAATCCCTTTGCTACTAGCCTTACTTTATAGGTAATGACATCATCTTCTATGGTGGTCTTCTTCTTAATTATCCATTTACACCCAATGTGTTTTATCCCTTTAGGTGGATCAACCAAGGTTCATACATATTTTTCATACATGGAACACATCTTTGATTGCCTAGCCTTTAACCATCAATCATATTCTGAACTCTTCAAAACTTCTTTTACCACATTTGTGATTTAGACCCTAACCATATGCACATATTGCAGTATAAATGTGTACTGATTGGAGTCTAAGTAAAGATATATAAGTATGAGAAATATAATTTAAAATGATATTATGATGTTTTATATGAAAACTAAGTTAGTTTGATAATTTATCGTGATTTCGTATTTTGTACACAAATTGAGGCAACATACCGAATTGAAGATACAAGATTTTTGACTTGGTAGTGAAAAGTCAATTAAAGCATGCCAAAGTATAAATAATATTATATTAATGATATAGGTGAAGTTACATGATGAGATTTTTAGGTTAAGAGTTCTGATTTGTGAAAATACGGTTTTCAATGCAGATTTACAGTTCGATTTTCTAACCGAGAGTTAGAGATATGTATTCATAATCACAAGAATTTCAATGTGATTACAATTAGATTCTAAGATTTTTAAAATTGATAATTTAGAAATCGGATTACAGATGAATTTGTACAGACCAAATTAAAAAAATTATTAAATCGTAAAAATGCGATTTTCACATCGGCTGTTGTTTCTCAAAATAAAAAAAATCATTTTATAATTTTTGATATATTTAATTTAACAGAATTAAGTTGTTTGGAGGTCGGATTTTGGAGTATTAAATTAAGTCATGAATTAATTTGAAGAAAAATTGTGATTGGTTAGAATTAAGGAAATTCAAATGTGATTAATGTGTGATTGGGCCATTTATCAATTTAATGATTTAATTAACTTTTAAATTGGCTAATAAGGTGAAGGATTAGTGTTAATTGTGATTAATTAAATTTTAATTTACCTATAAAAAGCGAGAAAGGGAATTTATCCCCATTTTTCTAGAAATTTCACTAAACATCAAGAATTTCTCCCCATTTTCTTTTTCTATTGTTGCTGCACATCATAGCCAAGCAATTCAAGATTTTCTTTATTGTTTTTCTACTAAAATTAAAATATTTAGACTTATGGAGGCAAGAAAATAATTTTGGTGGAAAATTTTCTTTTGGCCGAAATTCTCTAAATTTTTAGAGGCGATATTTTTTAATTTTTCCTTAAATTTTCATGAATTGAAGTTATTAAAGTGATTGTCTTGGTTTTATTTTGAGATTTTTGTGAATTTATTGTGGATTTGAAATTTGGAGAGTTAGGGTTTGGTGGATAATAAATAAATAAATGAAAATAGAAAATGAGTAGAATGGGGTTTGAGGATGATATATATTGTGGAAAATTGATGAAAATAATTTTTAGAAATTTTGTAAACTTTTTGGAGAATTTTTCTAATTATGGCCAAATTCTAAAAGAATTATTTTGTAAGAATTATGCTTCAAATTGATGAGAATGGAGTTAATTGAGTTATTTAAAAATAAAAATAATTCTTAGAACCTTGGCCGTCAATCATCTGAAACCCTAGAAAATGAACTCATCGTCATTTTTTGTAAATTTCGAGTGGTTAAACAAGAAATAATTACCATAAAAGAGAGTAAGATCGAATTTCAATAGGGTCTTCACCATAATTATCAATATTGAGGTTTAGGAGTATAGAACACGTTCTGAAACCCTTGGATCATTTTGTTTTCACAAAACAGAGGTAAGAAATCACATTACATTACGTTCCTTGATTCGTTTCAATCTGTTATTAATGGGGAAATAAGGTTTAAGGGTTGAAGATAGGTTTTACATGATGTTCATAGATGGAATGTCAGTATAGAATGTAATATGGTCTTTGTTTTCATATTAGAGACTGAGATTGACAGTGGAAAACTCTACTAAAGACAGTAGACGAGAGAGAATCGAGTTTTAGGGTTCCAACATTAAGGTATGTACATATAACCATTTTTATTTGAAAATATTGTGCTTGTGGTGTGAATGATGATTCTGAAATAATTGTTGATATGAAATAATTATTTTGGTACTGCTGGTGCCATGATAATTGACTATTAGATGCTGAGATAGATGTTGAAATTGATTTAATATTAATTAAGCATGAGATGATGTCACTTTGGTTGATATGCTAGGCATTGAGCCTAATTTGATTTGATGAAGTATGATTAAATGCATGTCTTTGTTTTCATATTAGGGACTGAGATTGATGATGGAGAACCCCACTAAAGACAGTAGATGAGAGAGAATCAAGTTTTAGGGCTCCAACATTAAGGTTTGTACATATAACCATATTTATTTGAAAATATTATGCTTGTGGTATTAATGATGATTTTGAAATGATTGTTGATATGAAAAAAATATTTTGGTACTGCTGGCGCCATGATAATTGACCATTAGATGCTGATATAGATGGTGAAATTGATTTAATGTTATTTAAGCATGAAAGGATGTCACTTTGGTTGATATGCAAGACATTTAACCTAATTTGATTGATGAAGTATGATTAAATGCATGTCTATAGTTGAATTTGGTTGCTAGAATATGTAAAGTGTTGATAGGTGTGGCTAACATTAGTTAGCTTTAGATCCTATGCATGTTTGTGTATGAAATTGAGTGAAATTAGTACTATAATATTGTTCCTGTGAAATGAGTCACATCTGTGAAGCCAAACTTTATGCCCATGAAAGGAATTCACACCCGTGAAACCAAGCTTCACTCCCGTAAAACAATGAATTTTATACCCGTGAATAAAGGTTCACACCTGTAAAGGTTCAAGAGCCAATCACGGCTGAGTCACAAGTAGACAAACCATGATAAGAGGTTTCACACCTGTGAATGCCCTATTTCCAGAAAAGAATAAATGGATTCATGTGATGAAATTACTTGGGCATGACATGCATACACCTTTGACATGATTAGATGAGCTTGTATTCAATATGACAATATGACTGAGGAGCTTGATTATGCACATGGTGCTCTACATCACAACATGATATGTGATGATCTTATGAAATTATGAAATATGGTGTAATTGATATTGATAACCTGAATATGAATAAGAATGCCCATTCTCTATCTAGGGACTAGTTAGGATAAATGGCATGCCATTGAAGGGTTATGGTATCGTAGAAATAATTATTTATGCAGTTATTATATTTGCTCATTAAGGTGACTTAAGCTCGTGTCAAAACACTCTTGATTTGAGAAGCTCAGTGACAGCATATCTGAATTAGGGATAAAGTGGCTTAAGCTCATGTTAGATTGCTTTTGTACCCATATGCATGTAGTATTTGCTCATTATGGTGGCTTAAGCTCGTGTTAGAGCGCTATTGACTTAAGAAGCTTAGTGGTAGTAATATAGATATATACAATAGTGAGCAGAGTGGCTTAAGCTCGTGTTAGAGCTCTCCTATTTTGCAATCCGCATCTGGGTAGTCTATGTTTAGAGTATTGGGCTATGAAACCAAAAACAATTAATGCAGAAAGTTAATAATAGTTTATAGAGATTAGTAAATTTGAATACATGGATCGGTAAATTTGAATACTTGATAACATATTAGATATGTTAGATGGCGTGTAATGCTATTCTGTTAGTGAACTCAATTATCTATGTTGATGCAAGTTAATATGTTTAAGCTATCTTATGAATCTTGCATGTTGATAATATGGCCAAACACACAGGTATATTATTAAACATGAATGATATAGTAATATGTGAATGCGTGTTAGAATTTAAATATTTATATGTACCACTAAGCTTTTAGTAGCTTAGCATGTGGATTTTTCTTGTGTGCAGGTTTGGACCCATAGACTATGGTTGACGAGAATAAAAGATAAAGCCAGTCATAGCAGTCAGAGTTGACCTGAGTTGGGTATGTTATTTTGTTTAAGCATTTTATGTATTTTTTTGCATTTCATGGGATAAAGACATGTATTTGTGATTATAAGTTTGTTTTAGCACAAATTTGGTAATAAGGGATTTTTATGCCAAAGTTATTATTATGTTTATGGTTGTGATCCAGATACATGAGAGATAGTTGTGTATATATATATAAGAATGATTCAGAAGTGAAACTGTTGGTCTAGAAATATGTTGAAAGTTTTAATTCAGATAGGTAGATTCAGTTCTGGTCGTGTGGCATTTATCTGTAGAACGGGTTTGCCTTGGCTGCGCAAAGGGTGCTACATTTGGTGGTATCTAAGCCTGATTTTAGGCGGTTATAGACTTAAGTGGATTATGGGGTTTTCATACATGCATACATATGTCTCATTTGACTCTAACATTGGCTACTTCTCTATTAAATTATAGGACTAGAGTGAGATGGCTTTTGAATCAAATGATATGGCTGAGAGCTAGAACTCTCCACATAATGGGCCACTGAACTAGTCCAATGGATCGAGTATTTAGGATCTAGGTGCAGAAAAAATCCCTGACCCACAGGCTCTTGAACAAGCTAATCTAGACCAGATTCCCTTGATCAACAAATGGCAGGTCTACGACAACAGATAGTTAGAGCGGTGCCACCCACACCAGCACTAGCTCCTGCACCTTCACCATTGAGGCCGAAGGTATAGCTGGAGAAGCTTCATAAATTTAAAGCTACTGATTTTCTATGAATAAAGGATGATGACCCTACTACTACTGAATATTGGCTTGAAAAGATAGAGAGGGTCTGTGATGAATTTGATGTGGCCACTGATCAGATAACCAAATATGCTATCTCTTTGTTACATGAGGATGCCTATGACTGGTGGAAGACAATTCTGTTGAAACTAGATGTTCTACAACCTATAACTTGGGACTTATTTATGGCTGAATTCAAGGAATAATATGTTCATCCTATCTATGTGGATGAGAAGAAAAAGGAGTTTCTGAGTCTAAAGCAGGGCTAGATGACAGTGACATAGTACTAGGGAGAGTTTACTCGACTGAGTAAATGTATCTCTGAGATGATCACCAGTGAGAGAGACAAGTGCAGGAGGTTTGAGTATGGCCTCAATGTAGAGATAGACGATTTTGTCACTGCACTTCAGCATGACAGCTTCACCAGGCTGATCTCACCTATGGTTAGTATGGAACAGAGGAAGAGGAAAAGAGTTGAGGAAGCTGCTAGACAGATAATGACTCAAGTGGCCCAACCTTTAGGCAAGAAGGATCGGTTCCACTTACAATCTCATGGTAGGAATTAGGGATAGAACATAGGTTATTCTTAGAGAGGTTCATACTAGAGGAGGCAACCCTCCAGAGCTACATTTGCAGTAGGTAGCAATCATATACAAGCTATCAGAGATAGTATTCTAGTTTGTGGCATCTGCCACAAGAGTCATAGAGGAGATTGTTGGAAAAATACAAGTGCATGTTTTATATATGGATCTAAGGAGCATATGAGGAGAGATTGTCTTTTGATGACTGGCAGTGCACCAGTTATTGGATGTGAAAGTGGAAGGTGAGTTGTTTCCACAACTTCCACGAGTTATTTCAATGATGAAGGCAGAGAAATTGATGAGGAAGGGATGTGAAGCCTATTTGGCTCATATTGTTGATACTAGAAAGGGAGGTCCAAAGCTTCAGAATATCCCTATAGTAAATGAATTCTTAGATGTATTCCCTGAAGATATATTGGGATTACCACTTCATAGAGAAGTTGAGTTCTCTATAGAGCTCACTCCAGGCACAACACCCATATCAGTAGCGCCATACAAAATGACACCATTCGAGTTGAAAGAGCTTAAGGCTCAACTACAGGAACTGTTAGAGAAGGGTTATATCAGGCCGAGTGTGTCTCCATGGGGTGCATCGATATTATTTGTGAAAAAGAAAGATGGGTTTATAAGGTTATGCATAGACTACTGACATTTGAATAAGGTGATAATTAAGAACAAATATCTATTACCACGGATTGATGACTTATTTGATCAGTTGAAGGGTGCAGACGTATTTTCAAAAATTGATTTGAGATCAGGGTATCACTGGTTGAGAGTTAGGACAGAAGATATAGCCAATACATCATTTAGAACCAGATATGGGCATAATGAGTTTGTGGTTATGCCTTTTGGGATAACCAATGCCCCAACGGTTTTCTTGGACTTAATGAATAGGGTGTTCACACCCTACTTAGACTAGTGTGTAGTGGTCTTTATTGATGACATTTTGGCATATTTCCAGACACTTGAGGAGTATGATCAACACTTAAGACTAGTATTACAGACACTTAGGGAGCATAAAATGTATGCCAAGTTCTCAAAAATGTGAATATGGCTTGATGAGGTAGTTTTTCTGGGAGACATTGTGTCGTCAGATGGTATTTGAGTTGATCCTAGCAAGGTAGAAATTGTTATGAGCTGGAAGCTTCCTTGCAATGTGATAGAGATTAGAGGTTTTCTTGGATTAGCTGGTTATTACAAAAGGTTCATTAAAGGATTCTTTACGATTGCTTCTCCTTTAACTAGACTACTGAGAAAAGATGTGAAATATTAGTTGTTGCCCAGATATTAAGCCAAGAAGGGGGTTGAATTGGAGTTTCAAAAATTAAACTTTAAAGAGCGGAAATAAAAATTAATTTAAGGGGGGATAGAGAAATTTGACACAAGGATTTTTAAAGAGGTTCAGGTGTTAACAAACCCTACTCATCTCCCCAATCGCAATTGGGAGTTTCACTAACACACTAAGTGTTACAGTGGAGTTTTACAAGCTCACTCCCAACTATGGTGTTTCTCACAATGGCTCACACCTAACCCAGAAATCCCTTGTGTTTTAATGGCTCACACAATAACCAATTCCTTGTGTTTTACAGACTCACACAAACAATCTTTACTTTGTGTTTTTATAGGCTAACACAACTAACCTTTACTTTATGTTTTAAAGGCTCACATAACTAACCTTTACTTTGTGTTTTAAAGGCTCACACAACTAACCCTTACAAGTGTTATACTCTTAACCCAGAGATACCCAAAACTCACTTGAGTAATAAATGATTACAGAGAGAAACACTCACAAATCTTTATTGCTCAATAAATGAAGAGCAAAAAGATTTTTACAGAGAATAGATATTGGTTCTCAAAGTATTGAATGTAAAAATAGCTTGTAATAAGATTTTGATTCAAAGTATTTGCTATCATCTTGTAGTGAATGCATAAATGACTTCCATTTATACTCCCTTGGCTGATTATAGCCGTTAGGGTGCATTTAATATGAAACTAGCCGTTGTACCAACCAAATAATTGCTTCTGACATTTTTCTCTTTCATCATTCACGGGCGTGACTATGTTTGTCACGGGCGTGACTATTTTTCCCAAGCCATGACTGAAGTGGTGACCTTGGTCATGAAGCTCTCTGGAAAGTTTTGAAACATTGGGTCACGGGCGTGACATACATCTTCACGGGCGTGATAAACTTTCTAGCCGTGATATAAGTGGTGACTTTGGTCGTGAAGCTCTCTGGATGAAAATGTCATGAAAATTCACGGGCGTGACTTAAATGTACACTTCACGGTTTGTGTCTTTCTTCATGGCCATGAATTTCAAATGTTGGTTTTGGTGACGGTTAGCTCTTTCACGGGCGTGAACATGCTACTTCCTTAATTTTTGTCTTTCAAGGATTATTCTTCCATTTTCCATTCTTCCTATTTTATTCCATACCCTGTTTAATAAACTTAGAAAAACAAGTATGTTAAATACAATATTGCTATTTTATTTGTTAACATCAAAATGACAGAAATACCCCTCAAGGTTTAACAATCTCCCCCTTTTTGATGGTGACAAATAATCTAGCAATATGTACTTTTGAGAAGTCTCCCCCTCAAAAGATACTTAGGATAAAAAATTGATAAAATGCAAGAATTGTAAAGAATGATGTAGTATTGAAATAAACTTTCTGATTTTTAAGTATATGCAAGTTATATGCAAAGTATATCCAATATATACCAAAATTCTTTTTAAGACATGAAGTATATTTAAGGTATATTTAGAGTATATCATGGCATATTCATTTATGTAATTTGTATTAAGGTATATTCAAATTATACTTAAGATATATCTAATGTGTATTAAGCTCAATTTCTCAATTTCATACTTGCATATTAATTTTGAATTCTAATGTGTATTAAGCTCAATTTCTCAATTTCATACTTGCATATTAATTTTGAATCTAAGTTTGAGTATTTCTAATTTCTCCTAACCTAACTCAATGTCATTGTATTTGTAGGTTCTTATTTTTGATTCAAAAAAAATTCATTTAATATATTGCTAGGTTCTCGCCCTTTTGTCATCAATCAAAAAGAATATAAAGATACCAAAAGAGAAACAAATCAAATATATTTGATTGTTAAAAAAGAAATACACACCAAAGGAAATAAGAGTTAGAAAGGAAATAGAACAAACAAAACAACAAAACAACAAAGAAAATAAACAAGAAAATATGCAAATTTAGGCTACCATCTAGCCTAACACCTAGCCAGACATCCTATCTCGAAGTCTAGCAACCTCTGCCTCAAGGATGTCCATCCAGGACTCCATGAAGTCTTTGAGGTTTGCTAACCTCTTGTCCATCGAAGCCTGCAGTTGCTCGAATCGTGGTGCCAAGAGGTCAACCACTCGTTGTGCCAGATTTGGTGTGGAAGCCGAGGATTGACCGATGTCCTGCTTAGTCACTGGAGGTGCTCAGTCACTGGAGGTGCTTCCTCACCCCGAGCCCTTTTCTTCTGCTGGATCCAATGGAGACCTGCTTTGAAGTCCTCCGTATCATTGTCTTCCCAGATTATCTCCCCAGCAATGTCTGTGAAGCGGTAGAAAATATTGTTCTCATTAACAATTCTGAAGTGATGCTCATCCAGCTTCAAATAGCCAAGCTTCAAGGCCATATGGGTGACATATCCACCAATGAGTATATCTCATGTGGGTTTGGTGGCAATGGACAGAAGATGGTTTGCAAACCATCTAGAAAGCGCCACCGTGAGTCCTCTTCTAGCCATCTCGAAAAGGAAGATCTCAGATTTTCGAATGGTCCCATTGCTGTCTCCCTGAACAAATATGCTATAGGTTAGAAACCTATGCAAATATTTGTGTACTGGGGACCTGAGATGAGTGCTCTTGGTCTTCTTAACATCCCAGCTGCAATCTGAGCCAAAATGGGTCCAAGCTTGAGTGGCGAAAAATTCTACTTCGCTGTCATTGAGGATGCCATCTGATGGTAAGTTGAATAATTCCCCGAATTCAGTGGCACTGAGGGTGTTTGGATTGTTGCAGAGTTGGAATTTCACCACTTCACTAGGAGACACTTGCAAAGTGATAAGGAATTCCAGTGTTGGCTTTCTCAATGTGAGCTGGTGAATGTCCACAAATTCTTTCAAGTGACAGGCCTGAAGTTGCTCTGTCATTGCCGTTTCTAGCCCAAGAGTTCGGACAGTTTTCCATTCAAAGGAACTCGATGAAAGGAGAGGCCTTTTCTTCAATATGGAGTACCGCGGATGGCATTGCTCCGGAATTCTGTTCATGAGGTAATATGCGTACCTCCTGGGAGCATGAGACTTCTTTCTTTTTCCTTTTGATGAGGCAGTCTCCATTTCAATTGAAGAGGTGAACTTTGGGAAGTTTGGGAAAATAAACCCTAAGGATGTATGATTTTTGATGAAGAATTGAACTTTTGATGGTATTTATAGGAAACGTTTATGACTTGGGGGCCAGAATCTTCAATATCTCATTGATTGTGTGTAAATGAGAGAGGTTTCTAAGAGTTGAAAGGTTGAAATGTGAAAACTAACCGGCTGTTCTCTTATATGCCCGATGCATTCATGGGAGTGAAATGTGTGTTCACGGGCGTGAATGGTCGTGTTCATGATTTACTGAAGAAGTGTTCTACCAGTGAATAAAGGCATGAATATGTTCACGGTCATGACTTTTGAATGTCACAGGAATGAATTATGAACTGTGACGGGAGTGAAACACGAGTCATAGGCGTGAAAGGTTGAAGTTCACTACTTATGCCCGTGAAGCAAAGCGTGACTCAAAGTGTGAACGCCTCTGTGTGTTTTGGGGTGAAAATATTCATGAGCGTGAAAATGGGTCACGATCATGAACCGGGCTTTTCACGGGAGTGAATGAAGTCGTGAAAAATAAGCTTCACTACTTGAAGCTGTGAACAATGTCGTGAATCAAGTCGTGAATGACACTGCCTCTTTTGGCTATTTAAGTCACGGGTGTGACTTCCTTAAACTTTTCATCAAATAAAATTAAGTCATAAAACAAGACTAAATCATTTCAATAAATATTCTATCCATTATACCATAAACTTTTCATCAAATTTACTACCTTATATCTAGTGATATGATACAAAATAGAGATTATCACTTAAGATTTCATAATTTAGCAATCATAAGGTTAATCCATCAATCATACCAAGTTTCCTTCTAATGAAATTAAATCTTTTCTCATTTAGAGACTTAGTAAAAATATCTGCCAATTGATTTTCTGTGCTTATAAAGTTTAATGCAACATCTCCATATTGAACATGATTTCTAATAAAGTGATGTCTAATTTCAATATGCTTACTTCTTGAGTGTTGAATAGGATTCTTTGAAAGATTTATTGCACTTGTATTGTCACATTCGATAGGTATGTGGTTCATATTATGACCATAGTTCTTAAGTTATTGTTTCATCCAAAGAATTTGAGTACAACAACATCCAGCTGCTACATACTCTGCTTTAGCAGTTGAAAGAGCAACTGAAACTTGTTTCTTGCTAAACCAAGAAACTAAGCATTCTCTAATAAAGTGAGAAGTACCTGAAGTACTTTTTCTATCTAAAAGACTACCAGCATAGTCTGCATCTGAATATCCTATAATATAAAAGGATGAATTTCTAGGATACCATAAACCTAGATGCAATGATCCATGTAAATATCTTATAATCCTTTTTACTGCATTTAAATGAGATTCTTTAGGACATGATTGAAATCGTGCACACAAGCAAACATTATACATTATATCGGGTCTAGAAGTAGTAAGATATAAAAGTGATCCGATCATACTTCTATAAAGCTTTTCATTAATGCTCTTACCCTTTTCATCCTTGTCCAATTTTATTGATGTGCTCATGGGAGTCTTGGCATTCTTGCATCCTTCCATACCAAATTTCTTAATTAAATATTTGACATATTTGGATTGGTTGATGAATATTCCCTCATTTCTTTGCTTTATTTGTAGACCAAGGAAATACTCAAACTCTCTCATCATGCTCATTTCAAATTCCCAAGTCATACACTTGGCAAATTCTTGACAAAGCAACTCATTAGTAGAACCAAATATTATATCATCAACATAAATTTGAATAATTAGTATATCATTCTTATGCTTTTTAATGAATAATGTGGTGTCAAGATTTCCCTTTGTAAAGCTATTTTCTAATAGAAAAGAACTTAGACTTTCATACCTAGCTCTGGGGGCTTGTTTCAAACCATGTAAAGCTTTTGAAAGTTTGAAAACATGATTTGGAAAATCATTGCTTTCAAAGCCTGGTGGTTGTTCTACATATACTTCTTCTTCTATATAACCATTTAGAAATGCACTTTTCACATCCATTTGAAAGAGTCTGAGATTCATGTGATATGCATATGCTAAAAGTATTCTTATGGCTTCTAATCTAGCTACAGGTGCATAGGTTTCATCATAATCTATACCTACTTCCTGTTTATATCCTTTTGCAACTAATCTAGCCTTATTCCTAGTTATTGAACCTTGTTTATCTAGTTTATTTCTAAATACCCATTTGCTACCTATAATTTGATGATCCTTGGGTCTAGGTACTAAGGTCCATACCTTACTTTTCTCAAATTGGTTGAGTTCCTCTTGCATGCCAATTACCCAACTTTCATCATTAAGAGCCTCAACAATATGTTTAGGCTCAATTTGAGAAATAAAAGCAAGGTCAGTGACTAAATGTTTGAAATGAGATCTAGTACTTACTCCCATTGAGAGATCACCAATGATTTGCTATTTTGGATGATCTTTCGTCATTCTCCATTCTTTTGGGAGTTCCTGTTCGTTTTCTTCTTGAGTTTGAGGTAGAGAATCATTTTGATGTGAATCTTCTTGATCATTTTCTTCTTTTCCATTTTCAAGATCAAGTCTTTCCATATTACCTACAACATCATCAAAAACACTACCTTTCACAAGATCAAGTCTACTAGATTCATTAAAGACAACATGCATGGATTCTTTAACAGTTAATGATCTTTTGTTAAATACTTTATATGCTTTGCTGGTTGTAGAGTATCCTAAAAAGATACCTTCATAAGATTTAGAGGCAAAGTTTCCAAGATTGTCCTTTGTATTCAATATGAAGCACTTGCATCCAAATATTCTAAAGTACGATATCAAGGGCTTTCTTCCATTCCATAGCTCAAAAGAGGTTTTGTTTAAAAGAGGTCTTTTAAAAACTCAATTTGAAATATAACATGCAGTGTTTGTGGCTTCTGCCCAAAAGTAAGTTGGTAAATCATATTCATTGAGCATTGTTCTAGCCATTTCAATTAAAGTTCGATTTTTCCTTTCAACTACCCCATTTGGTTGAGGTGTCTTAGGAGATGAGAAATTTTGTGAAATGCCATGTTCAAGACAAAAGCTTTCAAAGTTTTCATTTTCAAATTCTTTGCCATGATCACTTTTTATCTTTGAAATATAGTACCCTTTTTCATTTTGAACCCTTTTAGCAAAGTTTTTTGAAAATTTTAAAAGCATCACTCTTTTGAGCTAAGAAAATTACCCAAGTAAATCTAGAGTAATCATCTACGATGACAAATGCATAATGTTTTCCTCCTAAGCTAGCAATTCTAGTAGGTCCGAATAAGTCTAAATGCAGGAGTTGAAGAGGTTTTGAGGTACTTACTATGTTTTGGCTTTGAAGGATGACTTGTGTTGCTTTCCTCTTTGGCAAGGTTCGCATGTCTTGTCTTTTTCATAATTGACTCTTGGCAGTCCTCTTACTAGTTCTCCTGTGCTGAGGCTTTGTATTAAGTCCATGTTAGCATGACCAAGACTTCTGTGCCACAACTAAGATTCATCACTAGTAGTCACAAGACACTTAGAGGAATGGTTAGATAATTCATGTAAATCTATTATGTATGTGTTGACATCTCTATTTCCTTTAAATATCTCTTGACCATCAATAGAGGTTACAAGACATTTGCTAGAAGTAAAGGTTGCTTTGTTTTCTTTATCACATAGTTGACTTACACTTAACAAGTTTTGTTTCAAGCCATCAACAAGTAAGACATCTTTAATAAAAGAGGTACCATTAATACCGATAGAACCAATGCCAATTACCTTACGCTTAGCATTGTTTCCAAAGGTAACTTTATCTCCATCAATACTTTTGATTTCATTGAAAAGTTCTTTATCTCCTGTCATATGCCTTGAGCATCCACTGTCTACTAGACAAGCATTTTTGTTTATTGTGGACTTGAGGCATACCTATAGAATCACAATTTAAGTATAATTTTTAGGTACCCAAATGATCTTGGGTCATTGGGAGTTAGCACATGAAGGTTCCCAATGAGCCTTCCTTATCCAACAATGTTTATTTATGTGGCCCATTTTCATACAATAATTACATTGTTTTGGTCTAAACTTGCTTTTTGGTCTTACAAGATTTTTGAATATCATATTTCTATCAAACTTATTTTGAGAATGATGACATGCACAATCATGATTAATTGATGATTTTCTAGATGCATGCTTCCTATATATAAAGGCATGATTTTTTTTTTATGTATAGAAGGTTTAATATGCTTATTTCTTGGTGCTGTTCTAACAAGTGCGGAGATGTGAGGTTCATTTGACTTAACAAAGATGGTTTTGTGACATGATGATGATGTGTCCTTAAATCCTAGACCATGTCTAATTAGGGGTGATCTTTGAGAGACAATGAGAGTATCTAAGCTCTCTTTACCTTTGTGAAATTTAGAAATAGAATTACTAAGTTCCTCAACTTCATTTTTCAAAGTATTATTTTCTTTTAGCAAGGAAGCAGTTGAGGGTCTTGATGAGTATTCATCTAATGACTTTTGGAGAGATTCATTAGATGATTTAAGCTTTATGTTTTCCTTTTCTAAATCATCTATCTTATTTTTTAAATTAGAGATGTTATTTCTATAAGTACTAAATTTACTTTTATATTTCTCTAATTCTAGATTTAATTCTTCTATTAGGCTTTGCTCATCATCATCATCATCACTATCATCATCATTATCACTACTATCATAGTTCAAAGAGTATGAGTGTAGTGATCTTACCTTATTCGAGACATGATCTTCAATAGCCATGAAGCATAGGTTGACCTCTTCGCTTTCATTATCATCATTTTCACTTGAAGAGTTTTCGTCATCCCATGTGGCTTTGTGACCTTTCTCCCCATTGTCTCTTTGGTAGTTGAAACTTCTTTGTTGCCCTGATATTAAGCCAAGAAGGGGGGTTGAATTGGAGTTTCAAAAATTAAACTTTAAGGTGTGGAAATAAAAAGTTAATTATAGGAGGGATAGAGAAATTTGACACAAGGATATTTATAGAGGTTCGGGTGTTAACAAACCCTACTCCTCTCCCCAATCGCAATTGGGAGTTTCACTAACACACTAAGTGTTACAATGGGGTTTTACAAGCTCACTCCCAACTATGGTGTTTCTCACAATGGCTCACACCTAACCCTGAAATCCCTTGTGTTTTAATGGCTCACACAATAACCAATTCCTTGTGTTTTATAGGCTCACACAATTAACCTTTTATCTTGTGTTTTACAGGCTCACACAAACAACCTTTACTTTGTGTTTTACAGGCTCACACAAATAACCTTTACTTTGTGTTTTAAAGGCTCACACAACTAACCTTTACTTTGTGTTTTAAAGGCTCACACAACTAACCCTTACAAGTGTTATACTCTTAACCCCGAAATACCCAAAACTCACTTGAGTAATGATTACAGAGAGAAACACTAACAAATCTTAATTGCTCAAAAAATGAAGAACAAAAAGATTTTTACAGAGAATAGATATTGGTTCTCAAAGTATTGAATGTACAAATAGATTGTAATAAGATTTTGATTCAAAGTATTTGCTATCCTCTTGTTCTGAATGCATAAATGACTTCCATTTATACTCCCACGACTGATTATAGCTGTTGGGGTGCATTAAATATGAAACTAGCCGTTGTACCAACCAAATAATCGTGCCTGAAATTTTTCTCTTTCATCATTCACGGGCGTGACTATGTTTGTCATGGGCGTGACATTTCTTCCCAAGCCATGACTGAAGTGGTGACCTTGGTCGTGAAGCTCTCTGGAATGTTTTGAAACATTGGGTCACGGGCGTGACATACATATTCACGGGCATGACAAACTTTCCAGCCGTGATCCAAGTGGCGACTTTGGTCGTGAAGCTCTCTGGATTAAAATACCATTAACATTCATGGGCGTGACAATAAATGTCCATTTCACGGTTTGCTCTTCCTTCATGGTCGTGAAATTCAAATGTTGGTTTTGGTAACGATTAGCTCTTTCACGGGCGTGACACATAGAGTCACGGGTGTGAACATGCTACTTCCTTAATTTTGTCTTTCAAGGATTATTCTTCCAATCTCCATTCTTGCTATTTTATTCCATACCCTGTTTAATAGACTAAGAAAACAAGTATGTTAAATACAATATTGCAATTTTATTTGTTATCATCAAAATGACAGAAATATCCCTCAAGGTTTAACAATCTCCCTCTTTTTGATGGTGACAAATAATCTAGTAATATGTGCTTTTGAGAAGCCTCCCCCTCAAAAGATGCTTAGGATAAATAATTGATAAAATGCAAGAATTGTAAAGAATGATGTAGCATTGAAATAAACTTACTAGTTTTTAAGTATATGCAAGTTATATGTGAAGTATATCCAATATATACCTTAATTCCTTTTAAAGCATGAAGTATATGTAAAGTATACTTTGAGTATATCTTGGCATATTCATTTTTTTAACTTGCATTAAGGTATATGCAAAGTATACTTAAGGTATATCTAATTTGTATAAAGCTCAATTTCTCAATTTTATACTTTACATATTAATTTTGAATCAAATTTTGAGTATTTCTAATTTTTTCCTACCTAATTCAATGTCAATGTATTGATAGGTTTTTGATTCAAAATTCATTTATCTTAATATATTGCTAGGTTCTCCCCTATAATATATTGCTAGTTTCTTCTATATTGCTAGTTTCTCATATATTGCTAGTTTCTCCCCCTTTTGTCATCAATCAAAAAGGATATAAAGATATCAAAAAGATAAACAAAAGCAAATATATTAAATAATGGGAAATACAAACAAAGTTAATTAAAGTTCAGAAAGGAAATTTAAAATTTCCTACACAAAACAAAAAACAAGTAAATAAAGAAGCAAACAAGCAAATTTAGGCTATCATCTAGCCTAACACCTTGCCAAAAATCCTATCTAGAAGTCTAGCAACCTCTGCCTCAAGGTTGTCCATCCGAGACTCCATGAAGTCTTTGAGGTTCTCCAACCTCTCGTCCATCGAAGCCTGCAGCTGCTCAAAATATGGTGCCACTAAATTTGATGTGGAAGCCGAGGATTGTCCGATGTCCTGCTCAGCCACTAGAGGTGCTTCCTCAACACGAGCCCTTTTCTTCTGCTGGATTCCTTGGAGGCCGGCTTTAAAGTCCTCTGTGTCATTGTCTTCCCAGATTATCTCCCCAGCAGTGTCTGTGAAGCGGTAGAAAATGTTGTTCTGGTGAACAATTCTAACAGCCGCTCCCATCTTTATGAAGGACTCGATATCCAAGCAATCTCGAGGATGCCCAGGGATGAGATTGAAATGATGCTCATCCAGCTTCAAATAGCCAAGTTTTAAGGCTATATGGGTGACATAACCACCAATGAGTATATCTCCTGTGGGTTTGGTGGTGATGGACAAAAGATGGTTTGCAAACCATCTAGAGAGTGCCACAGTGAGTCCTCTTCTTGCCATTTCAAATAGGAAGAGCTCTGATTTCCTGATGGTCCCATTGCTTTCTCCCCAAGTGAATATGCTATAGGTCAGGAACCTATGCAAATATTTGTGCACTGGGGACAGGAGATGAGTACTCTTTGTCTTCTTAACATCCTAGCTACAATCTAAGCCAAAATGGGTCCAAGCTCGAGGGGCGGAGAATTCTACTTCACTGTCATTTAGGATGCCATTTGATGGTAAGTTGAATAATTCCCTAAATTCAATGGCACTAAGGGTGTTGGGATTGTTGCAGAGTTGGAATTTCACCACTCCGGTAGGTGACACTTGCAGAGTGCTAAAGAATTCCAGAGTTGGCTCTTTCAATGTGGGCTGGTGAATCTCCACAAATTCTTTCAAATGATAGGCTTGGAGTTGCTCTATCATAGCCCGAGAGTTTGGACGGTTTGCCATTCCAAAGACCTCGATGAAATGAGAGGTCTTTTCTTCAATGTGGAGTACCGGGGATGGCATTTCTTCGAAATTCGGTTCATGAGGTAATCTGCATACCTCCTAGGAGCATGAGACTTCTTTCTCTTTCCCTTTAATGAGGTAGTATCCAATTGATTTGAAGAAGTAAACTTGTGAGGGATTGAGAAAATTTTTGACAGAAGAAAATTTTTAAGGAAACCCTAAGAATGTATGATTTTTGATGAAGAATTGAACTTTTGATGGTATTTATAGGAAAAGTTTGTGACTTGGGGGCCGGAATCTTCAATAACTCATTGAATGTGTGTAAATGAGAGCAGTTTCAAGGAGTTGAAGAGTTGAAATGAGAAAAATAACCGGCTGTTCTCTTATATGCTCGATACATTCACGGGCGTGAATGGTCGTGTTCACAGTTTGATAAAGGAGTGTTCCACCCATGAATAAAGGCATGAATATGTTCATGGTTGTGACATTTGAATGTCACGGGCGTGAAGGATGAACTGTCACGGGGGTGAGACACTAGTCACGGGTGTGAAAGATTGAATTTCACTACTTATGCTCGTGAAGCAAGGCGTGACTCAAGCGTGAATGCCTCTGTGAGTTTTGGGGGTGTAAAGGTCCATGAGCATGAAAATGCATCACAGGCATGAACAAGGCTTTTAACGGGAGTGAATGAAGCCGTGAATATAAGCCTCACCACTTGAAGCCGTGAACAATGTCGTGAATCAAGTCGTGAACGACACTGTCTCTTTTGGCTATTTAAGTCACGGGTGTGAACATGTGTCATGGGCGTGACTCCCTTAAAATTTTCATCAAATAAAATTAAGTCCTAAAAACAAGACTAAGTCATTTCAATAAAGATTTCATCCCTTATAACATAAATTTTCATCAAAATTACTACCTTATATTTAGTGATATGATACAAAATTAAGATCATTAATTAAGATTTCATAATTTTGTAATCACAAGGTTAATCCATCAATCATACTAAGTTCTCTTCTAATGAAATTAAATCTTTCCTCATTTAGAGACATAGTAAAAATATTTGCTAATTGATTTTCTGTGCTTATAAATTCTAATACAACATCTCCATATTGAACATGATCTCTAATAAAGTGGTGTCTAATGTCAATATGCTTAGTTTTTGAGTGTTGAATAGGATTCTTTGAAAGATTTATAGCACTTGTATTGTCACATTTAATACGTATATGGTTCATTTCATGACCATAGTCCTTAAGTTGTTGTTTCATCCAAAGAATTTGAGTACAACAACATCCAGATGCTATATACTCTGCTTCAGCAGTTGAGAGAGCAACTGAAACTTGTTTCTTGCTAAACCAAGAAACTGAGCATTCTCCAATAAAGTGACAAGTGCCTGAAGTACTTTGTCTATCTAAAAGACTACCAGCATAGTCTGTATCTGAATATCCTATAATATAAAAGGATGAATTTCTAGGATACCATAAACCTAGATGCAATGATTCGTGTAAATATCTTAGAATTCTTTTTACTGCATTTAAATGAGATTCTTTAGGACATGATTGAAATCGTGCACACAAGCAAACACTATACATTATATCAGGTCTAGATGTAGTAAGATATAAAAGAGATCCAATCATACCTCTATAAAGCTTTTCATTAATGCTTTTACCCTTTTCATCCTTATCCAATTTTGTTGATGTGCTCATGGGAGTCTTGGCATTCTTGCATCCTTCCATACCAAATTTCTTAATTAAATCTTTGGCATATTTGGATTGGTTGATGAATATGCCCTCATTGCTTTGCTTTATTTGTAGACCAAGGAAATACTTAAGCTCTCCCATCATGCTCATTTTAAATTCCCTAGTCATACACTTAGCAAATTCTTGACAAAACAACTCATTAGTAGAACCAAATGTTATATCATCAACATAAATTTGAACAATTAGTATATCATTCTTATGCTTTTTAATAAATAATGTTGTGTCAACATTTCCCTTTGTAAAGCTATTTTCTAATTGAAAAGAACTTAACCTCTCATACCAAGCTATTGGGGCTTGTTTCAAACCATACAAAGCTTTTGAAAGTTTAAAAACATGATTTAGTAAATCATAGCTTTCAAAGTTTTCATTTTCAAATTCTTTCCCATGATCACTTTTTATTTTTGAAATACAGTACCTTTTTTCATTTTGAACTCTTTTAGCAAAGTTTTTGAAATTTTCAAAAGCATCACTCTTTTGAGCTAAGAAAATTACCCAAGTAAATCTAGAGTAATAATCTACAATGACAAATGCATAATGTTTTCCTCCTAAGCTAGCAATTCTAGTAGGTCCAAACAAGTCTAAATGCAGGAGTTGAAGAGGTTTTGATGTACTTACTATGTTTCTGGTTTTGAAGGATGACTTGTGTTGCTTTCCTCTTTGGCAAGGTTCACATGTCTTGTCTTTTTCATATTTAACTCTTGGTAGTCCTTTTACTAGTTCTCCTGTGCTGAAACTTTATATTAAGTCCATGTTTGCATGACCAAGCCTTCTATGCCACAACCAAGATTCATTTCTAGTAGTCACAAGACACTAAGAGGAATGGTTAGATAGTTCATGTAAGTTTATTATGTATGTATTAATATCTCTATTTCCTTTAAATATCTCCTGACCATCGATAGATATCACAAGACATTTATTTGAAGTAAAGATTACTTTGTTTCCTTTATTACATAATTGACTTACACTTAACAAGTTATGTTTCAGCCATCAACAAGTAAGACATCTTTAATAAAATTAGTACCATTAATACCAATAGAACCAATGCCAATTACCTTACCCTTTCCATTGTTTCCAAAGGTAACTTTACCTCCATCAATACTTTTGATTTCATTGAAAAGTTCTTTGTCTCCTGTCATATGCCTTGAGCATCCACTGTCTACTAGCCAAGCATTTTTGTTTATTGTGGACTTGAGGCATACCTATAGAATCACAATTCAAGTATGATTTTTATGTACCAAAATGAGTTTGGGTCCTTGGGGTTTAGCATATGAAGGTTCCCAATGAGACTTCCTTATCCAGCAATATTTATTTATGTGACCCATTTTCATATAATAATTACATTGTTTTGGTCTAAATTTGTTTTCTGGTCTTACAATATTTTTGAATACCATTTTTCTATCAAATTTATTTTAAGAATTATGACATGTACAATTATGATTAATTGTAGATTTTCTAGATGCATGCTTCCTATATATAAAGGCATGATTATTCTGTTTATGTATAAAGGGTTTAATATGCTTATTTCTTGGTGCTGTTCTAACAAGTGTGGAGATGTGAGGTTCACTAGACTTAACAAAGATGGTTTTGTGAGAAGATGACGATGTGTCCTTAAATCCTAGACCATGTCTAATTAAGGGTGATCTTTGTGACACAATGAGAGTATCTAAGCTCTCTTTACCTTTGTGAAATTTAGAAATGAAATTTCTAAGTTCATCAACTTCATTTTTCAAAGTATTATTTTCTTTTAGCAAGGAGGCAGTTGAGGGTCTTGATGAGTATTCATCGAATGACTTTTGGAGAGATTCATTAGATGATTTAAGCTTTATGTTTTCCTTTTCTAAATCATCTATCTTATTTTTCAAATTAGAGATGTTTTTTCTATAAGTACTAAATTTACTTCTATATTTCTCTAATTCTAGATTTAATTCTTCTATTAGGCTTTGCTCATCGTAATCATCATCATCACTATCATCATCATTATCACTACTATCATTATCCAAAGAGTATGAGTGTAGTGATCTTACCTTATTCGAGACATGATCTTCAATAGCCATGAAACATAGGTTGATCTCTTCGCTTTCATTATCATCTCTTTTGCTTGAAAAGCTTTCGTCATCCCATGTGGCTTTGTGACCTTTCTCCCCATTGTCTCTTTGGTATTTGCTCTTATGCTTCTTAAGCCTTGGACATTCTGGTTTGATATGTCCTTTCTTTCCACACTCATAGCACTTTACCTCTTCCTTACTTATTTGTGCATCATTAGAAGTTTGTTTGAGGTTTCTTTGCTTGAATTTTCTGGAGCTGCTCATTTTCTTCTCAATGATTCTTTTTAATCTTTTTGAAAGCATAGCAATGTCCTCATTTTCATCATCACTTATTTCTTCATCATCTTCACTTTCTTCTTGAGATTTTGAAGTAGAGGCTTTGAGTGCTAAGGGATTTTTTTTCTCTGGCTCTGCTTCAAGCTCTCTATCTCTTTTCACTTCCATTTCATGTGTGAGAAGTTTGCCAATCAACACATTAGTATTCATGATGCTCATATCTTCATTTGCTTCTTCTATGTCAGTAACTCTTGAGCCATAGTCCTTAAGAGGAAGACTTCTCAGGATTTTGTTGTTTACTTCCTCCAAACTTAGATGCTTCCCAAGTTTCCTCATTCCATTTATAATGGCTAGAAGACGGTTGGTCATGTCAGTGATTGACTCATTGGATTTCATCTTGAAGAGCTCATATTCTGAGGTCAAAAGTTGAATCTTCTTAGATTTGACTTGCTAAGTTCCTTCATCATAATTTTCCAATGTCTTCCACATACTGTATGCTGTTGAGCAGTGTTGTATTCTTCCACATTCTTCAATATATAATGAGCTTGATAGGATTGTCATTCTTTCTTGTTTTTGAAATTTTCTCTTCTTTGAGGCTCTATCCAATCATCTCTTGATAGGATTTCTTTTTCACCATCAGCTCATCTTCTGGTTGATGGTGTCCATTCTTTTCGTACATTATCCTAGACTTCAATTCCTTCACTATCCAGATATGACTCCATCTGAAACTTCCAACGGGCATAATTTGGTCCATCAAAGTAAGGTTTGAGACTTTGGAATCCTTCACCGACCATATCTTAATCTTTACTAGTGTTTTTTAGGCTTCGATGCTAGACTAAGCTCTGATACCAATTGTTGCCCATATATTAAGCCAAGAAGGGGGGTTGAATTGGAGTTTCAAAAATTAAACTTTAAGGTCCGAAAATAAAAAGTTAATTATAGGAGGGATAGAGAAATTTGACACAAGGATTTTTATAGAGGTTCGGGTGTTAACAAACCTTACTCCTCTCCCCAATCACAATTGGGAGTTTCACTAACACACTAAGTGTTACAATGGAGTTTTACAAGCTCACTCCCAACTATGGTATTTCTCACAATGGCTCACACCTAACCCAGAAATCCATTGTGTTTTAATGGCTCACACAATAACCAATTCCTTGTGTTTTACAGGCTCACAGAAACAACCTTTACTTTGTGTTTTACAGGCTCACATAAATAACCTTTACTTTGTGTTTTAAAGGCTCACACAACTAACCCTTACAAGTGTTATACTCTCAACCCAGAAATACCCAAAACTCACTTAAGTAATGATTACAGAGAGAAACACTAACAAATCTTAATTGCTCAAAAAATGAAGAACAAAAAGATTTTTACAGAGAATAGATATTGGTTCTCAAAGTATTGAATGTACAAATAGATTGTAATAAGATTTTGATTCAAAGTATTTGCTATCCTCTTGTTCTGAATGCATAAATGACTTCCATTTATACTCCCACGACTGATTATAGCTGTTGGGGTGCATTAAATATGAAACTAGCCGTTGTACCAACCAAATAATCGTGCCTGACATTTTTCTCTTTCATCATTCACGGGCGTGACTATGTTTGTCACGGGCGTGACATTTCTTCCCAAGCCGTTACTAAAGTGGTGACCTTGGTCATGAAGCTCTCTGGAATGTTTTGAAACATTGGGTCATAGGCGTGACATACATATTCACGGGCGTGACAAACATCCCAGCCGTGATCCAAGTGGAGACTTTGGTCGTGAAGCTCTCTGGATGAAAATGCCATTAACATTCATGGGCGTGACATTTTAATTCACGGATGTGACATTAAATGTCCATTTCATGGTTTGTTCTTCCTTCATGGTCGGGAACTTCAAATGTAGGTTTTGGTAACGGTTAGCTCTTTCACGGGCATGACACATAGAGTCACGGGCGTCAACATGGTACTTCCTTAATTTTTTTTTTCAAGGATTAGTCTTCCAATCTCTATTCTTGATATTTTATTCCATACCCTGTTTAATAGACTTAGAAAACAAGTATGTTAAATACAATATTGCTATTTTATTTGTTATCATTAAAATGACGGAAATACCCCTCAAGGTTTAACATTCTTGGATTTGACTTGCTTAGTTCATTCATGATAGTTTTCCAATGTCTTCCACATGCTGTATGCTGTTGGGCAGTGTTGTATTCTTCCACA
The DNA here is from genome assembly GCA_023653625.1 of Triadica sebifera. Taxonomy (NCBI): domain Eukaryota; kingdom Viridiplantae; phylum Streptophyta; class Magnoliopsida; order Malpighiales; family Euphorbiaceae; genus Triadica; species Triadica sebifera. The sequence continues at coordinate 34,427,542 of CM042896.1, forward strand.
TTCTTCAATAGATAATGAGCTTGATAGGATTGTCATTGCCTTCTTGTTTTTGAAATTTGCTCTTCTTTGAGGCTCTGTCCAATAATCTCTTGATAGGATTTCTTCTTCACCATCAGTTCCTTTTCTGGTTGGTGGTGTCCATTATTTTCGTACGCTATCCCAGATTTCAATTCCTTCACTATCCAGATATGTCTCCATCCGAAACTTCCAATGGGCATAATTTGCTCCATCAAAGTAAGGTTTGAGACTTTAGAATCCTTCACTAGCCATATTTTAATCTTTACTAGCGCTTTTTTAGGCTTCGATGCTAGACTTAGCTTTGATACCAATTGTTGCCCAGATATTAAGCCAAGAAGGGGGGTTGAATTGGAGTTTCCAAAATTAAACTTTAAAATGCGGAAATAAAAATTAATTTAAAGAGGGATAGAGAAATTTGACACAAGTAGTTTTATAGAGGTTCGGGTGTTAACAAACCCTACTCCTCTCCCCAATCGCAATTGGGAGTTTCACTAACACACTAAGTGTTACAATGGAGTTTTACAAGCTCACTCCCAACTATGGTGTTTCTCACAATGGCTCACACCTAACCCAGAAATCCCTTATGTTTTAATGGCTCACACAATAACTAATTCCTTGTGTTTTACAGGCTCACACAAACAACCTTTACTTTGTGTTTTTACAGGCTAACACAACTAACCTTTACTTTGTGTTTTAAAGGCTCACACAACTAACCCTTACAAGTGTTCTACTCTTAACCCAGAGATACCCAAAACTCACTTGAGTAATAAATGATTATAGAGAGAAACACTGACAAATCTTTATTGCTCAATAAATGAAGAGCAAAAAGATTTTTACAGAGAATAGATATTGGTTCTCAAAGTATTGAATGTACAAATAGCTTGTAATAAGATTTTGATTCAAAGTATTTGCTATCCTCTTGTACTTAATGCATAAATGACTTCCATTTATACTCATTTGGCTGATTATAGCCATTAGGGTGCATTTAATATGAAACTAGCCATTGTACCAACCAAATAATCGTGTCTGACATTTTTCTCTTTCATCATTCATGGGTGTGACTATGTTTGTCACGGGCGTGACTGTTCTTCCCAAGCCATGACTGAAGTGGTGACCTTGGTCGTGAAGCTCTCTGGAAAGTTTTGAACCATTAGGTCATGGGTGTTACATACATCATCACAGGCGTGACAAACTTCCCAGCCGTGATCTAAGTGGTGACTTTGGTCGTGAAACTCTCTGGATGAAAATGTCATGAAAATTCATGGGCGTGACATTTTAATTCACGGGCGTGACTTAAATGTACACTTCACGATTTGTGTCTTCCTTCATGGCCATGAACTTCAAATGTTGGTTTTGGTGACGGTTAGCTCTTTCACGGGTGTGAAACATAGGGTCACGGGCATGAACATGCTACTTCCTTAATTTTTGTCTTTCAAGGATTATTCTTCCATTTTCCATTCTTGCTATTTTATTCCATACCCTATTTAATAAACTTAGAAAAACAAGTATGTTAAATACAATATTGCTATTTTATTTGTTAACATCAAAATGATGGAAATACCTCTCAAGGTTTAACATTAGTGAACTGAGAAATGCAATAGAGTTTTGAAAGTTTAAAGAAGATGTTAAGAGAGGCTCCAGTTGTGACACAACCAGTTCTTGGAATGGAATATGAGATGTACAGTGATGCTTCTCAAAATGGATTTGGGTGTGTAATCATGTAAGAAGGTAAGGTAGTGGCATACGTATCCAGGTAGCTGAAGGTTCATGAGAAGAATTACCCCACACATGATTGAGAATTGGCGGCCATGGTCTTTGCATTGAAGATATGACATCATTATCTTTATGGGGAGAAATGTTTCATCTATATAGACCATAAGAGTCTGAAAATACCTGCCTACATAGAGGGATCTCAATTTGAGACAGATGTAGTGGTTAGAGATGATAAAGGACTAAAACTATGTTATTGATTATCACCCAAGCATAGTCAATCTAGTGGTTGATGTATTGAGTAGGAAGATGGTGGTTAAATTGCACCTCTAGCTGACATTTAATCATGAGATCATTGATGCATAGGGATAGGATAGTAAATTCATTAAGATAGCCAAGTCAATCTCAAAGGGGGAGAGATCAGATTATATAGTTGAATCTGATGGTGGAATATACTATCATGGTCGTTTATGCGTACCCAGTGTTGTTAAACTGAGATAGAAGATACTACAGGAAGCATATAAGGCCAAGTATACTATGCACCTTGGAAGCATAAATATGTATAATGACCTGAAGAGTAAGTACTTGTGGATAGGTATGAAACAAGATATCACAGAGTATACTACCATATGTTTGACTTGTCAGTAGGTCAAGGCAGAACACTAGATGCCATCTAGGTTACTGCAACCTATTACTATGCCAAAATGTACATGAGAGAGGATTACTATGGATTTCGTGATTGGGTTGCCATTAACTTTTCAGAAATTTGATGTCATATGGGTTATTGTGGATAAGCTTATGAAGTCAGCTCACTTCTTGCCTATCAGGAGAGATTTTCCTTTGGGGTAGTCTGCAGAGAGCTTTGGGTACCAAGCTCAGTTTTAATACAACTTTTTAACCCTAAACAAATGGTCAAACAAAAAGAAACATACAGATCTTAGAGGATATGATGAGGAGTTGTATAATTGAATTTGAGGGTAGCTAGGATAAATATATTCCATTGATGGAATTTGCTTATAACAATAACTATCGGTCTAGTATCAAGATGGCTTCATATGAGGCACTATATGGGAGGATGTGCCGAACACCTTTGTTAGGAAAAAACTCAGTGAGAGAAGACTAGTGGGGCCAAACTTAGTACAGGAGAATGAATAAAAAGTATGGGTTATTTAGGAAAGATTGAGGGAAATTTTGATAGAAAGAAGTCTTATGCAGATCTCAAGAGAAAGGATGTCGAATATGCAGTGGGAGATAAAGTTTTTCTTTAAGCCTCTCCAAGGAAAAAGGTTATGAGATTCGGGAAGAAAGGCAAATTAAGCCTGGGATTTATTAGGCCTTATGAGTTACTTGCGAAAGTGGGACCAGTTGCTTATAGGCTTGCTCTACCACTAGAGTTGAGCAAGATCCATGAAGTGTTCCACGTCTCTATGTTGAGGAGATACCGATCTAATCCTTCCTCTGTTGTTTCAGTAGAGGACATTAAGGTGAGACTAGATTTAATCTATAATGAAGAACCAGTCAGATTCTAGCCAAAGAGATCGAGGAACTCTAGAACAAACAAGTACCATTAGTAAATGTATTATTGAGAAATCTTGCTACAGAAGAGGCTACATGGGAAAGAGAATAAGTGATGAAAGCCTAGTATCCACAATTATTCTGAGACAACATATCAGGTAATTTCAAGGACAAAATTTCTTTAAGGGGGAGAGAAATGTAACACCTGCAAATTAGGGTATGGAATTAACATATCAAATAAGGTACATTAAGGGTACATGGGAAATATATATGATGCGATCAGTATTAAAAACCATAAATAAAGAAAAAGATAAGAAAAAGTGAAGTTTATATTGTTCACGCTTGTGACAGTGCTAATCATGGCTGTGAATGTTGCGAATTTCATTTTCAAAAGTTCAGGATCTTCGCAACCATGACGCAAATGTTCACGCTTGTGACATACTTGGATTGACACAAATGATCATGCAAATGTTCACGCTCGTGAAAACATACAAATTTAAATATGGAAGTATCGTGTTTTTGACATAACTCACACAAAATCATTCCCAACCCTAGCTGTCAATCCTCTGAAACCCCAAAAAATGAACTTATTGTCATTCTTATAAATTTTGAGTGATTAAACAAGAAATAATCACCATAAAAAGAGAGTAAGAATGAATTTAAATAGGGTCTTCACCATAATTATCAATATTGAGGTTTAGGAGTATAGAACACATTCTAAAACTCTTAGATCAATATGTTTTCATGAAACAGAGGTAAGAAATCACGTTCCCTTATGTTCCATGATTTGTTTAAATATGTTGTTAATGAGGAAATAAGGTTTAAGGGTTCAAGATAAGTTTACATAATGTTCATGGATGGAATGTCAGTATATAATGTAATATGGTCTTTGGTTTCATGTTAGAGACTGAGACTGATGGTGGAGAACCCCACCAAAGGTAGTAAACGAGAGAGAATTGAGTTTTAGGGCTCCAACATTAAGGTTTATACATATGACCAATTTTATTCGAAAATATTATGCTTGTGGTAATGAATGATGATTCCGAAATGATTATTGATATGAAATAATTGTTTTGGTACTGCTGGTGCCATTATAACTGACCATTAGATGTTGAGATAAATGTTGAAATTGATTCAATATTAATTAAGCATGAAAGGATGTCACTTTGGTTGATATGCAAGGCATTGAGCCTTATTTGATTGATGAAGTATGATTAAATGCATGTTTATAGTTGAATTTGGTTACTGGGATATGTAAAGTGTTGATAGGTGTGGTTAACATCGGTTAGCTTTAGAGATTATGCATGTTGTGTGTGAAATTAGTGTTGTAATATTGTTCTTTTGTAATGAGTCATGCCCCATAAAATGAATTCACACCCATGAAGCCAAGCTTCAACTCCCGTGAAAGTATGAATTTTATGCCCATGAATAAAGGTTATGCCTGTGAAGGTTCAAGAGCCAATCATGGGTAGACAAACCGTGCTAAGAGTTTTCATGCCCATGAATATACCATTCACGCCCGTGAGTTTCCTATTTCTAGAAAAGAATAAATGGATTCATATGATGATATTACTTGGGTATGACATGCATACACCTTTGACATGATTAGATGAGCATGTATTCAATATGATAACATGATTGAGGAGCTTGATTATGTACACGGTGCTTTACCTCAAAATATGATATGTGATGATCTTGTGAAATTATGAAATATGGCGTAATTGATACTTATAACCTGAATATGAATAAGAATGCCCATTCTCTATCCAAGGACTAGTTAGGATAGGTGGCATGCCATTAAGGGGTTATGGTATCGTAGAAATAATTATACATGCAGTTATTATATTTTTTCATTAGGGTAGCTTAAGCTCGTGTTAGAGTGCTCATAATTTGAGAAGCTCAGTGCTAGAATATCCAAATTAGGGACAAAGTGGCTTAAGCTTATCTTAGAGCACTCTTGTACCTATTTACATGCAGTCTTTGCTCATAAGGAGGACTTAAGCTCATGTCAGAGCGCTCCTGATTTGAGAAGCTCAGTGGTAGCAATACATATAGATACAGTAGTGAGCATGGTGGATTAAGCTCATGTTAGAGCACTTATGTTTCATAATCCACATCCAGCTAGTCCATGTTTAGAGTATTGAGCTATGAAACTAGAAACCATTAATGCAGAAAGTTGGTAACAGTTTATAGAGATTAGTAAATCTGAATACATGAATCGATAAATTTAAATACATGTTAGATGATGTATAATGCTATTCTGTTAGTGAACTCAATTATGTATGGTGATGTAATATGGCCAAGCACACAGATTTGTTATTAAATATGAATGATATAGTAATATGTGAATGCATGCTAGAATTTAAATGTTTATATGTACCACTAAGTGTTAGATTGTAGTTGAAGTGACGAGAAGACAAAGCCAGTCAGAGTTGACCTGAGTTGGGTCTATTATTTTGTTGAAGTATTTTATTTATTTATTCACATCTCATGGGATAAAGATATATATTTGGGATTATAAGTTTGTTTTAGAACAAATTTGGTAATAAGGGATTTTTATGCCCAAGTTATTATTGTTATGTTTATGGTTGTGATCCAGATATATGAAAAATAGTTGTATATATATATATATATATATATATATATATATATATATATATATATATATATATATATATATAAAAGAATGATTCAAAAGTAAAACTGTTAGCATGGAAACACATTGAAAGTTTTAATTCAGATAGGTAGATTCAGTTCTGATTGTGTGGCATTTGTCTGTACAGTGGGTTTGCCCTGGCTGCACAGAGGGTGCTATAGTCCATGCTTTTTTGAAGCATATCAAAGCGAAAGTCAGAAGTGCAGTGATTTGCTGTGCTAAATCTGATGGAGGTACCGAGGATGTCTCTCTGGTAGAAGGGGCATCTGGAATAACTGGAGCTGGAGTCTCAACCCAAGCTCTCTTCCTCTGTTGGGGCCCTTGAAGTCCCGATTTGAATTCCTCTGGGTCTTCAGGCTCCTATTCCATCTTACTTACTGGGCCGATGAAGCGGTAATACACCTCATCTTGATAATGAACTCTCACTTCGACTCCCATTTTGATGAATGACTCAATGTCGAGTTAGTCTCTGGGAGAAGCAGACATCCTTGCTCTACTGCCAAATGAGTCACATAACCTCCGATAAATGTCTTCTAAAGGCTTAGAGGCAATGGATTGAAGGTGAGAAATAACCACAGGGATAATGCCACAGACTCACTCTTATGAGCCATCTCAAACAAAAGCAATTCAAATTTCCGAATTGAGCCATTGCTATTATCCCGAGCAAATATATTATAGGTTAGAAATCAAAGAATGTAGTGAAGCACTAGTGATTTCAAATGTGTGCTCTTCGTCTTCTTGACATCCCAGCTGTAGTCACTGCCAAAGATGGACTAGACGTTATGAGGTAAAATCCAGCCGCATTATCATGGGTAAATCTTTTGTGTAGGAGCTTAAAAATTGCTTTGAATGCAGCAGCGGTCAGGATTTTCTCTTGCTTGCAAAGTTGGAAGGAGACTTTCCCAACCGGAGAGACCTATAAAGTGCTAATAAATTCCAAAGTTGGCTTCTAGAAGGTGGGTTGATAAATATCAACAAACTCCAGCAAGCCACACTTGCATAGCCAAACCGTCATATCGAAGGTAATGTCTGGTGCCTTAACACACCCCTAATCAAAGGTCCTTGTTGATAGGAGAGGCCATTTTTTTAGGCAAGCATATTTTGAATGGCAATGTGGGGGTATGACATTGAGTAAAAAATCCATGTGGAGCTTTGGGGCTTTGCTCTTCTTCTTCCCTTTTGATTGACCGAACCCTGAGGCCATTGAAGAGATTAATGGTTTGAAAGAGAAAGGAGACACAAGCTTAGGGTTGAAAGTTTTACCAAAAACTCGAATATAATCTTAGAGAAAGAGTGATTGAGGTGTTTGGTGATTGATTTTGGCAATGATTTATGATTTATGGTAAATGATGGTTAGGAGGTCGGATTGGCTGAAGAAGGTGAGGAGTCACAAATGTTACATTGAAGAGAGAGAAAGTGAAAGAAAATAATGAATTTCAGGTTTTTATTTTGATCGATTCACGATCGTGAATGAATGTTCATAGGCATGAACGATCATATTCACAATTAGGCATAGTAGTAACTTAAACTGTGAGCTAGGCTGTGAATGAGACTGCCTTAGAAGAGATGCATTTTTTTTGTTCATGATACTAAACAGTCACAAGCATGAAGATAGGTTGTCATGTGATCAAACCATGACCCAAGGTGTGAAACAAGTCGTGATTGAATTTGTTGGTTTTGGCTATTGTTTTCACGGTAGTGAAGATTTATTCACGGGCTTGAATACCTAAAATTTTGTCAAAAAATAAAACTAACTCTCATTCAAAAGTATGTGATACCTAAATATTTCTTAAACATTTTAAATATAAAAATAAACACTTTATCATATAATATGATCATGAAAATCAACAAATAATCAAAATATCACTCAAGGTTCACAATATAAGAATTATCAAAATATCAAAGTATACCCATGACATAAGAATTATCATTTAAGACAATGTGGTGCCATCAAGCATTCCAAGCTCTCTTTTTATAAAGCAAAACTTTCATCATTGAGAGATTTGGTAAAAATATCAGCCAATCGGTTGTTTGTGTCAATGAATTCTAACACAACATCTCTATTTTGGACATGATCTCTTAGGAAATTATGCCTAATGTCTATATGTTTGCACTTAGAGTGCTGGATAGGGTTCTTAGAAAGATTTATAGCACTAGTATTGTCACATTTGATGAGAATATGATCCATTAATTGAGCATAATCTTTAAGTTGTTGTCTCATCCAAAGAACTTGAGTGCAACAACATCCTGCTGTCATATATTTCGCTTCAGTGGTTGATGAGGCAACTGAAACTTGTTTCTTGCTAAACCAAGAAACTAGACATTCTCTAATTAAGTGACAAGTATTTGAAGTTCATTTTCTATTTAATAGACTATAGGCATAATTAGCATCCAAAAAGCCAATGATATGAAAAAAGTATTCCTAGGATACCATAGACCTAGATGCATAGTGACATGTAAATATTTTAAGATTCTTTTAATAACATTCACATGTGATCCTTTAGGACATGATTGAAATCTGGTACATAAGAATACACTATACATAATGTTAAGTCTAGAAGCGGTAAGGTATAACAAAGATCTAATCATACCTTTAAAAGCTTTTCATCTATACTCTTACCCTTCTCATCTTTGTTCAATTTGGTTGATGTGCACATTGGAGTCTTTGCATTCTTACACCCTTCCATTCCAAATTTCTTTAATATCTCTTTGGTGTACTTGGATTGGTTGATGAAGATACTATCATTGCTTTTCTTAATTTGAAGACCAATGGAGAACTTGAGCTCACCCATCATGCTCATTTCAAACTCCATACTCATACATTTAACAAATTCTTGGCAAAACAATTCATTAGTAAACCCTAAAATGATATCATCAACATAAATTCAATAAGCAATATGTCATGCTTATTCTTTTTAATAAAAATAGTTGTGTCTACACGTCCTTTTGAAAAATCATTTTCTAATAGAAATGCATTAAGCTTTTCATACCAAGCTCTTGGAGCTTGTTTCAAACCATATAAGGCTTTAGTGAGCTTAAATACATGATTTGGTAATATATAACTTCTTCTTTTATAAAGCCACTTAAAAAGGCATTTTTGACATCCATTTGAAAAAGTTTAAATTTCATGTGGCATGCAAAAGATAAAAGTATTCTAATTACTTCTAATCTAGTGATCGGAGCATAGGTCTCATCATAATCTATGCCTTCCTCTTGGTTGTACCCTTTGTAGCTAATCTAGCCTTATTTCTTGTTATAAGACCTTGTTCATCTAACTCATCTCTAAACACCCATTTACTACCAATGATTGGGTAGTCCTTAGGTCTAGGAACTAAGGTCCAAATCTTATTTATCTCAAATTGGTTGAGCTCCTTTTCCACAACAATTATCCAATTTCCATCATTTAGAGCCTCATCAATATTATTTGGCTCAATTTGAGAGATAAAAGCAATATTAGAATATAAGAGTTGAAGATTAGATCTAGTACTCACACCTTTGGTAGGATCACCAATGATTTATTCCATGAGGTGGTTTCTTATGAATTTCCACTCATTTGGAAGCTTTTCGGTCCCTTGCTCTTGAGCTTGAGGTAGTAAATTATCTTGTTATTTCTCCTCTTGATCATCATCATTTTTTGTTAAGGTTTCATCACCCTTTTCATGATCAATATCAAGTTTTTTCATTATTCCCACAATGTCATCAAGAGCATTACCTTTCAAAAGATCAAGTTTACTAGATTCATAAAAAACAACATGCATAGACTCTTCTACAACTAATGATCTTTTATTAAAAACTATATAAGGTTTGTCAGATGTGGAGTGTCCTAAGAAGATACATTCATCGGATTTAGAGACAAAGTTTCTAAGGTTATCCTTGGTGTTTAATATAAAACACTTCCATCCAAATGCTGTAAAATATGAGATCGTAAGTTTTCTTCCATTCCATAGCTCAAAGGAGGTTTTATTTAAAATAGGTCTTTTGAAAACACGGTGAGAAATATAACATGCGGTACTTGAGGCTTTGGCCCAAAAGTAGGTTGGTAAATCATACTCATTAAGCATTGTTCCAGCCATTTCAATTAAAGTCCTATTTTTCCTTTCAACCACCCATTTTTGTTGAGGTGTTCTAGAAGTTGAAAAATTATGAGAAATACCATATTCTAAACAAAAGTTTTCAAAATTTTCATTTTCAAATTCTTTGCCACGATCACTTCGTATTTTAGAAATAAAATATCCTTTTTCATTTTGAACTCTTTTGACAAAATTTTTAAAGGTTTCAAAAGCTTCACTCTTTTAAGCTAAGAAAATTACCCATGTGAATCTAGAGTAATAATCAACAATAACAAATGCATAGTATTTACCTCATAAACTAACAATTCTAATAGGTCCAAAAAGATCTAAATGCTAAAGTTATAGTGGTTTAGAGGTACTTACTACATTTTTGGACTTGAATGATGTTTTGTGTTATTTTTCTCTTTGACATGGTTCATATGTCTTATCCTTTTAAATTTGACTTTTGATCGTCCATTACTAGCTATCCTTTGCTAAGGCTTTGCATTAAGTCCATGCTTGCATGACCAAGCCTTCTATGCCATAGCCAAGACTCATCGCTAATAGTCATAAGACACTTAGAGGAGAGGTTAGATATCTTGTGGAAGTCTATTATGTAAGTATTGTCATCTCTATCTCCTTTGAATATCTCTTGGCCATTTAGAGTGATTACAAGACATTCGTTAGAGGTAAAGGTGACTTGGTTTTTCTTATCACATAATTGACTTACACTTAATAAGTTGTGTTTTAAATCATCAACGAGCAAAACATCTTCAATTAAAGTTGCACTATTTAAACCAATAGAGCCAATGCCAATTGCCTTTCCCTTGGCATTGTTTCCAAAATTTACATTACCACCATCAATCCTTTTGATATGGGTGAAGAGGCTTTTGTTACCGATCATATGCCTTGAGCATCCACTATCCACTAACCAAGTATTTTCCTTTGATGTGGATTTGAGGCATACCTACAAAACCATAATTTAGGTTTGGTTTTTAGGTACCCAAATGAACTTAGGTCCTTGGGAGTTAGCATTAGAAGGTTCCTAATGAGCCTTCTTTATAAAACAATATTTATTTATATGTCCAAATTTCATGCATTAGAGACATTGTTTAGACTTATATATGTTTTTCCATGTTGTTATATGTTTAGGATTTGTTATTTTCCCAGGTGGTGTTTGTGCACAATGACATAAACATGCATTTGAGATTGGTGCTTTCCTAGGTGCATACTATTTGTATAAGAAAGCATGATTGGCCTTTTGAGGATTTCCTCTTGAGCCAAGTGACCATCAATTACTCTTCTTTTGAGTAGAGGGTTTTGTGTGTGCATTACCTTTAGCCCTTGGGGCTATTACCTCAATACCAGAGGTTTGTGGAGTGCTTGATTTAAGAAATATGGTTTTAGATGAGGAGGATGATGATGCTCCATTGAAGCCAAGACCATGTCTCACTAGGGGAGGCCTTTGTGATATAATTAAAGTATCTAAATTCTCCTTCCCTTTGTGGAATCTAGAAATAGAATTTCTAAGCTCCTCAACTTCATTTTTCAAAGTATTATTTTCTTTTAAAAGAGAATTTGTTAAGGGTTTTGAAGAAATTTCATCTAATGATCTTTTTAAAGAGTCATTTGAAATTTTCACTTCAACTATCTTTTGAAGGTCATTAAAATCATTTCTAAGCTTTGAGCTATTCTTTCTATAGAGCTTTATTTCTTTTTGTATCTTTCTATTTCAAGGTTTAAGACTCCAACTATATCATTATCATCATAATCAATTAAATTACATAAATAATCACAATATTGGGATGTAGAGCATACCTCATTAATGAAGTCATCCTCAATAGCCATGAAGCACAAGTTAGCCACCTCATTTTCCTCTACTTCTTCAATGAATGAGGATGAGTCCTCATCCCAAGTGGCTTTGTGATCTTTCTTTTCATCTTCTTTATGTGGTCTTATTTTATACTTCTTGAGCTTGGGACATTCTAAGTTGGTGTAACCTTTCATCCCACATTCATAAAATTTTACTTCCTCTTTGCCTTTGTTGGATGAGAAGTTTCTAAGAGGGATCCTTGAAGCCTTTTGCTTGTAGTACTTAATTGAGCCATATTTGTTGGAGATCAATCTCTTGATCCTCATTGAAGGCAAGACTATCTGCTCATCTTCTTCATCAACTAATTCTTCATCACTAAGAAGATCTTCATCTTTAGGCAAGGAAGTTATTGTCCAGATATTAAGCCAAGAAGGGGGTTGAATTGGATTTTTAAAAATTAAACTTTAAAGTGCGGAAATAAAAATTAATTTTAGGAGGGATAGAGAAATTTGACACAAGGAATTTTATAGAGGTTCGGGTGTTAACAAACCTTACTACTCTCTCCAATCGCAATTGGGAGTTTCACTAACACACTAAGTGTTACAATGGAGTTTTACAAGCTCACTCCCAACTATGGTGTTTCTCACAATGGCTCACACCTAACCCAGAAAGCCCATGTGTTTTAATGGCTCACTCAATAACAAATTCCTTGTCTTTTATAGGCTCACACAAACAACCTTTTATCTTGTATTTTACATATTCACACCAAAAACCTTTACTTTGTATTTTTGCAGGATCACACAAACTAGCCGTTACAAGTGTTCTACTCTTAACCCAGAAATACCCAAAACTCACTTGACTAATAACAGAGAGAAACACTTACAAATCTTTATTGCTCAATAAATGATGAGCAAAAAGATTTTCACAGAGAATAAATATTGGTTATGAAAATATTAAATGTACAAATAGCTTGTAATAAGATTTTGATTCAAAGTATTTGCTATCCTCTTGTACTGAATTCATAAATGACTTGCATTTATACTCTCATGGCTAATTATAGCCGTTAAGGTGCATTTAATATGAAACTAGCCATTGTACCAACCAAAATAATCGCGCCTAACATTTTTGTCTTTCATCTTTAACGGGCGTGACTGTTCTTCCAAGCCGTGACTGAAGTGGTGACCTTTGTCGTGAAGCTTTCTGGAAGGTTTTGAAATATTGGGTCACGGGCGTGACATACATCTTCACGGGCGTGACAAACTTCCCAGCCGTGATCCAAGTGGTGACTTTGGTCGTGAAGCTCTCTGGATGAAATTGTCATGAAGGTTCATGGGCTTGACTTAAATATGCATTTCACGGTTTGTTGTCTTCCTTCATAGCCGTGAACTTCAAATGTTGGTTTTGATGATGGTTAGCTATTTCATGGGCGTGACACATAGGATCACGGACGTGAACATGCTACTTCATTAATTTTATCTTTCAAGGATTAATCTTCTATTCTCGATTCTTGTTATTTTATTCCATGTCTTGTTTAATAGACTTAGAAAACAAGTATGTTAAATACAATATTGCTATTTTATTTGTTATCATCAAAATGACGGAAATACCCCTCAAGGTTTAATAGAAGTTGATGCTTTAAGTGCAATTGGCTTTCTCCTCTCTTTTTCTCCTTCATTCTCTTTGTCTTTTACAAGATCCATCTTATGAGTGAGAAGTTTTCCAATTAGGACATCGGTGGGGATCACACTTAAGTATTCATTTGCTACTTTTATCCCTGCAACTCTTGAGCCATAATCCTTCATTGGAAGACTCTTCAAAATCTTACTATTTATGTATTTCAAACTATAGTGCTTTCCAAGCTTTCTCATGCTATTGACAATGTCAAGAAAGCGATTTTTCATTTTGGTTATGGTCTGGCTTCATCTTGAAAAACTCATACTCGATGACAAGAAGTTAAACCTTCTAAGACTTAACTTGTTTGGTGCCTTCATGGTAGTTCTCTAAAGTCTTCCAAATAGAGTAGGTGGTAAGACAATGTTGAATCCTACCACTCTTCAAGAGATAAAGATCTTATTAGGATAGTCATGGATTTCTTTTTCTTGCCATTTGCTATTTTTTGAATTTCTATCCAATCATCCTTGGAGTTATTTCTTCTTCTCCTTCAGAATTCCTTCTTGTTGGAGGTGTCTATTCTTTCCAAATGAACTCCCAAATATCTATTCCTTCACTATCAAGATAGATTTCCAATTCACAAAGTTAGCTCCATCAAAGAAGGGCTTGAGACTATGAAATCCTTCATTGGCCATAGTTTGATCTTTAATAGCGCTTTTTAGGCTTGAATGCTAGTCCTTGCTTTGATACCAATTATTGTCCAAAACAATAACCAAGAAGAGGGGTTAAATTGGTTGGCAAATAAAACTTTCTTAAAAAAACTAAATAATAAATGGTGAAAGAAAGAGGGATATAGTGCACACAAGATTTATATAGGTTCGGGTATTAACAAACCCTACTCTTCTCCCCAATCTCGATTGGATGTTTCACTAACACTTTAAGTGTCACAATGAAGTTTTTTTTAGCTCACTCATAACTATGTTGTTTCTCTTTTAGTTAACACCTAACCTAGAAAACTCATTGTATTTAATGGCTAACACAACAACCAAATCATTGTGTTTTTTATTAGTTCACAAAAAATTCCTTACAAGTGTTTCACTCACAACCCAATTCACTCAAACTCACTTTTGAGTAATTGATTACAACATAAAAACACTCATGAACCAAAATGCTCAACAATTATGAGTAATTATGGTTTTACAATCACAAATAATGAAAGTTGTTGAATAAAACTTATTTTATCTGAAAATGAGTGGTCATTCACAGACGTGACAAAATCTTCACGGGCATGACTTGATCAATTTTTATAGTTGGGCCAATGCTTCACTATCATGAACATTTGAATGAATAGTCTTGGTGCTTACTAGTTTCACGGGTGTGACTAAAATTTCACGGGTGAAGAGCTATTTTCACAGGGGTGGTGATTTTTCCCCACGGGTATGACATTAGTCACGAGCGTGACTTTTAGATTCAAGGTTATGCGTGACTTTTTGCTTATATTCAATATTTTGAATTTCAATTCTTGTCTTTCAACTTGCTTCAAGGTTTTAGGAATACATAACCTGTCTAACATATTTAGAGCACAAATGTGGTTAAATTCCTTATTGCCTAATTATTTGTTATCATCAGAATGACAGAAATATCCCTTAATGTTCAACATATATTGTGAATTGATTATTTTAAGTTGGTGAATAAGTACTACTAGACACCACATATAGTGAATTATTGTCAGAACACTCTTATAACTAATAGGATTACTATTAGGTAGCAAATGTGTTACATCTTTATAGATTGTAGGCTCATCATTTTCTATGAGCAATACATCGTTCTACTAACTTATGAGAAATTCATATCTTTATAGAATAGTGCATATATTAGGACCTATGAAGTTTCTATGTTTCAAAAGGTGTTATTGTTACTTCATTTGTATGAGTAATATATTTGGGTTCTACCAACTGATATGCACTTGTATAAGCATCTTGAACTTCATCAAGTTCAACTTTTTTCCCACCATCTTATTTATGAGAATGTCTTTCTTTATGAAAGCAACATACTTTAAAACAAACACTTTTTATTCTGAAGGGTTGTAGAAATTATATCCAAAAGACCTTTTTAGATATTCCACAAATAAACACCTATCATACAAACCTATCACACTTAGCTATTAGCTTACATGACATTGTCCTCTTCACATAATCAAGATAATCCTATACATTAATTTGTGAAAAAAATAGGTTTCTTATTATTCCACATCTCATATAGAGTAATATCAGCTGACTTAGAGGGAACTTTATTTAGAATGTGAACAATAGTCTCTAATGTATGGCCCCAAAAGGACTTATGAAGTTTTGCAAAATTCATTATGGACTTACCATGTCTAACAAGGTTTAGTTCCTTTTATTTTATTGTACTATTATATTATGGCATTTAAGGTGGAGTCCATTGAGATAATATCTCATTATCTCTTAGATAACATTGAAACTCTCAACTTAGGAGTTCTCTACCTCTATCTAATCTAAGTGTCTTCATATTTTTTACAAAGTTGTTTCTCTACTTCATTTTTTAATTCCTTGAACTTTTCAAAGACTTCAGATTTGTATCTCATTTGCTACAACTATCCAAACTATGAGTAGTCATCGATAAATATAATGAATTAGATAAAACCACATTTCCCATGCATTGGCATTAGGCTACATATATTTGTATGTACTAGGTCCAATAGCCCACTTGCACATTCACCCTTTTGACTAAAAGGTATTTTTTCATATTGCTAATGAACATGATTCAAATGTATCATATGATTCATAACCAAATATGTAACACCTGTCAATTTAGGCCCTAAAAATTAAGCACACCTTAGGGTAGCAAATTTGTAGTTAACGAAGTCTAAATTCAAGTTAAGGATAATAATTGAAAATTATAGGTGGATATTAAAATTTGGATGTTTAAGAAAAGAATAAAAAGATTAGATATGATTTTAATAACGAAACATGATAAAAGAACCTTTAAGGTAAGTTGGGAAAACAAGGGAGGACTAAAGTGGCATAATTGAGAATTGGATATAAAAAGCCCAACCTCTTTTTCCTTCTCTCTTCATTTTTCTGTATACCTTCATTCTTTCTCTCATAACCTAGAGATCCATCTCTCCTCTCCATTCTCTTATTCTCCTTATTCATTTACTCCCATCCAGAAAAGCCTAAAATAACTTAAATCAAAGAGAGGGACTTGTCTATAACCATATTTTGAGAGATAAGGAGAGAAAAAAAGGCCTTGAATAAGGAAGATAAAGGGAAAAGAATAGAAGGAAAAGCCAAGAATCTCATGTACACACCTCATTTTCACCAAGTTTGGTAAGAAGGACCTTTTGTTGTTCTTCTTTATTTTTTTCCTTCAACTTTTCTATCATTTTCGTTTTTGGTGGAGATTTATTTTAAATGGGTCAATTCTAGTCTCAAGCTTAGATTTTTAAGAGTGAAAACCCCACCCTTAAGCTAGTAGATGGGTTAAGGTGTAACTTTGAAGAGTTTTAAGTTATAAAAGAGTAACCTTAGAGAGATAAGTTAGGGTTTTTTCTTATGAGTAGTTTTTATGCTTTGATTTTAGTCAAAAGTTTGAAAGAAGTGTTTTGATACATTAGGTGATGTTAAAGAGACAGGAAATAACCCCCAAGTGGGAATCCAAACTTGAACAAGCTTGGAAGTAAACAAATGAGGCTCATTTTTGTAAAGGTTAATATATATAAGCATTCATATTGCTATTATATGTTATTTTTATGTTGCTTTAAGAAAATTAAATGCATTCTTAGTATGTAAAATGTAGTTGTTGGATGAAATAAATGACTTATGCCATAAATACTCTTCCTTGTGATAAATGAGTTTGTGATTGTGCAATGACTTGATTGAAACTTTAAATGTGTTGAAATTGGTATAATGGCATGAAATTATGTTATATATGTACTTGTGTGTTGATAGGAGTTAGAGCTGATAATTTTAGATACGACACAATTAAATGACATGACACAATATATACTTTGTACGACGCGATACGAATACCCCTAAACTATTTATGACATGATTAAACATGTTTAGAAATATGTATAATATTTAATAATTAAATTATTTATTAATATTTTAAATATATGTATAAGTTTATGAATAAATTTACAATATATTACATTATAATTAATTATATTAATATATGTGAATAAAAATTAATAAATTATTTATAATTTGTATTAGTAATTATAAATAATTAAATGCCTAAAATTTTCTATAATAATAAATTCTTTTGATGTACATACACATTTATTTATATATATGTTATAACATATCGGATTATTAATACATTATAAAAATTAACATATATATATGAAATATTAACTTTAGTTGTTTATAATTATATATGTGTATACAAGTATATTTATAAATGTGTTACATGATTACATGATAAGATATAACATGTTTAAATTAATATGAATAGCGATACGACACGATTACACATTTAAGATACAAATTAGCAGCTCTAATAAAAGTGTGTAATATTCGTAAAGTAGGACCTATGAGTTATGTGTTTAGAGAGAAAATGATTGGTGTTAAGGTGTGTTAAAGTTTAAGTTTAAATTGTAAGAAGGAAAACTTTCATGGTCGTGAATGGATATTCATTCCTATGAAAAAAAATGTGTTATGGTTCAAACCATAGAGTTTTGAGAAGAGAGAACATTTATGCCTGTGAAGGATTGTCTTGATCATGAATGACATTTCACACCCATGAATTTAAGTGTCACGTCCATGAATGCAGGTCGGTTATCCATGAGCAGCCGTACTTTTATTTTTTCTATACATTTTATCTTGCTTTAAAATCATTTCCATTGCCCTAGATCATCCCTTGACACACTTAGTGTAACATTCAGTGATTTAGGCTCGATTGCGCGTGACCGTTGTGGGGTCCACTGGTTCAATCGGAGTCTAAAAAAAATGACTAATAATAAGAGAAAATAATTAAGGGTATTATTATTTTGGAATTAAAAATATTTGGGGTAGAATTAGAAAAAAAATAAAACTTCCTATGGTCAAAATCGGTATTATGGCAATTATTTGGGGAAAAAGTGTGAATATGGAGGAAGATGTGACAAATAAGAAATTTCTTAAAGTTTAAAATCCAATTAAAATTAATTTGTATTTTGGACCAATGGATGAAGAGCTTAATGTAGTCATGGAACCACCAAATACTCACCTAAAAAAAAAAAGATAAATACCTCATTTTCTCCACCAATTAAAACCCATTTCTCTCATCTTCTTTCATCTCTTTGCCGTCCACCATAGCTCTCCCAAAAATCTCCATTTCTCTTCAAATCAAGCTTGAAAAAGTGAGGAAAGAAATAAGTTTTGAGAGAGGAAAAATCAGAATTAAAAAGTTCTTACTACAAAGTAGAGTAAAGAAACAAGAAAGGAAAAAGAAAGAAGAGAAATAAAAGAGAAAAATTGCGGGGAAATTCGGCCAGCTTTGAATGATCTTAAGGTGAGTTTATTTTTCTTAAATTCAACATTTTTCCTTCTATTTGAGATCTATATTGATGATAGATGTGATTAGGTTTGGTAGATTGAGCTTATGTTGCAAGATTGAAAGTAGAAAATTTAAGTTTGTGATTAGTTGATGGAAGTGTAATTAAACTTTGAATTAATGATATTTGATGTTAGGTAATTATTTTATGGCTTAAAAACTAAAGAAAATATGATGTTAATGGATGAATAAGGGGCTGCCATAATTAAAGAAATTAGGGAAAATTGAAATTAATATGGAAACACAACAATTGGTGATAAGGAAAATATGATTTGAGTGTTGAATTGAAGAAAATGAATTGGTAACTAGGATATGGTTTTTGGGCAGCCATGACATATGAAGAAGGAAGTTTAACCTTAGTACATTTTAGCTCAATTAAGGTGTAAATCATATTAGGAGCATTAGAATATTATGTAGACATGAAAAGCATTGAAATTGGATGTTGGAATTGAGATGTGGTAAAATTGTGTAGGAAAAATAAGTGAACAAGTGAGAGGCCCTCAAGAGGGTGACAAAGGCAAGGAGAAAGCTAGCTAATAAGGGAAGGAAAAGAAGGTTTAAAGGAAGAACCAAGGCTGATTAGGTATGTGCTTCATTGATAAAAATTTTGCATGTTGTTAATATGTATGGAATTATATGTTAAGGTTTGTTATGTTTGTGTTTTTGAGATGTTATGTGTTTTGTTGTGACTTTTGATATTATATATGGAAATGAGACCAAATGATGTGAAATAATTGAGATTTATGAATGTATTTGTAATTCTGGAAATTTTAGTATTAAAATGATTGCAAATGATGAATGTGGTTGAAATATGGATTGATGCCAATTGATGGCTCGGGTACAGAATTCCAGGAACAGCTCTGTCTATTTTGGTGATAACTTGAGTTATGGAACTCGGTTTTGTATGTTTTTTGTTGGAAATGAAAGCTAAGACACAGGGCTTTAATTTTTATTAAGACTATAATATCTAATTATGTCTATATTTTCCCTGTTAAATGCACGAAGTTTAAATGTTTAGCAGATTATTTATATGTAATTATATGTAATAATTAATGCAAATATTTACTTTGATGGTAATTATCAATTTTTAGCAGATTATTTATATATGAGATTTTATTGTAATAATAATGGGAATATAGAACAAAAATAAACAAGCATACTTATGATAGTTGAAAATATTGCGAATTAATATAAAAATAGTTAAGCCCAAAAACACCTAGTCTAGAACTAGAATAGGGAATAGTTTGGCATACCAATCAGGGGAATTTAGGCACTCGGTGCCAAATATGAAAGCCGGTAATGACAATTGATAAATGCGCTCGGCGCAAAATTATTAAGCCGGTAATGGCAATATAACAAAAGCCAGTAATGACATTATTATAAAAGCGTTCGGCGCTACATTATGAAAGCCGGGAATGGCAACCCCGTTATTCCTATTAGATAGTTCAGTTATAGGTGTTATGGGCACAAGAAAATAATAATAATACTAATATTGAAGTATGTGATTTTGATAAGTGTTACATGAATTAAATTTGTTACTATTACATGTTGAATGAAATTTATTTGATTTTATAGAAATTTTTATTTTATGCATTATTTATTAAATGGTTAATTAATATGTGAGAAAATATATATGTATGTAAAATTTTTATCATTGAAGCACCACTAAGCTAGTAGCTTAGCGCGGGTGGTTTCCTCTCGCGCAGGTTTAGAAGGGTAGCCGTAGAAAATAGTCTGTCAGAAGAAGAAGGGTATCCGGAGGGAAGCAGCAAAAAGCTCTGAGTTTTCTTTTTTGGTATATTTTGTTAAAAAACTTTGTAAATTAAAGTATTGTTTTTATTTCATATAATGTGTATTAAATATGTGAGTTACTATGTAAAAGAACATAGTTTGAATTTAAATTAATGTACTTTATAAATAAATAAAAGTTTTAATATTTGGGCTTGTATAAAATATTATTTTATTTTATGCAATATTTTTAGAAAAAAAAAATTACTTCCCTTCATTAATTTTATAGAACAAATAGACGGGTAATACTCACTTACCTTGCTGAATTATAGTAGGGTAAGGGGGTGTGACAATTTTTGGTATCAGAGCCATAGGTTTAGATGGTTCTTACTTAGTGGGTATGGGAAGATAAATGCATGTTTTTAGCATTTGCATTGTTTTTAAGCTGCTATATTCTAATAAGGGGACAATATAGGTTTTAATGGATTCGGAATCAAGACAAAATCGTGAAGAACAGGAGGGTGATAGTATAGCTGACTCGGCTGCTCATAGACAGTCAGCATCAATTAGAGCCTCAGAGCCTAGCGTTATAGCTCCACAACATGCTGAAGAACAGGTTAACGCGGGTCAGGTACCCCTTATGCAACAAATGGCTACTTTGTTACAGCAGATAGCACAAGTTGTGCCGCCACCAGCTCCACCAGCTCCACCACCTCCCCCACCTCAACCAAAACCCCAGATTGATAAATTAAGAAAATACGGGGCTACAGATTTTATGGGTAAGAAAGAAGATGACCCAGCAGCAGCAGAATTTTGGTTGGAAAACACAGAAAGGGTTTTTGAAGAGCTGCAATGTCCAGAGGAGTACAAGGTTAGATATGCAGTATCTCTCCTTCAGGAGCATGCCTATGACTGGTGGAAATTGTTATTAGCAAAACTTCAGACTCCGACCCCTCAGACATGGGATTTCTTTGTGACAGAGTTTAGAAAGAAATACGTGCCAAGAATCTATGTTGATGAGAAAAAGCGAGAATTCCTGAATTTGAGGCAGAGGGGTATGACAGTAGCTGAGTATGAGATGGAGTTCACCAGGTTGAGCAAGTATGCTACTGGGATTATTGGAGATGAAGCTGATAAATGTCGTAGATTTGAAGACGGTCTCAATGAGGAGATTGGGTATTTAGTGGCTTCCCACCAGCATACAGATTTTGCTACGCTAGTGTCCTCTGCTATTAGTGTTGAAAGAAGGAAAAAGCTGAAGACAGAAGAGCATTATAAGAAGTCAACAGCTAGTGTGGCCCAGACATCGGGTAGGAAAGGACGAATAGTACCCAGACCATTTCAATCAAGGGTGGCTAGACAGACATTTTCTGATAGGCGGGGTCAGCAATTTAGACATGTGGCATCATCTGCTAGTTCACCAGCATCATTTCCCAAGAGACCAGCTCCGACTTTGTGTCAGCATTGTGGTAAAGCTCATACAGGAGAGTGTTGGTGGTTAACTGGGGCATGTATGAGATGTGGAGCTACTGACCATATGAAGAAAGATTGTCCCAGACTCGGTACAGGTAGTATGGCACCAGCACAGACTATGACACCAGTACAGAGCCGTGGTAGAGGTCGAAGCCAGTTTAGAGGTGGTCATACCGGACAGAGTCAGGGGGTATCAGAGACAGTTGACAGACCCGGAGGTAGTAGGACCCCAGCTCGGGCATATGTGATGAGGGCTCGTGAAGACCAGGATGCACCAGACGTCATAGTTGGTAAATTATCTTTATTTGATTTTGATTTACATGCTTTGATAGATCCTGGTTCCACGCATTCATACATAAGTACAGCGGCACTTAGACAAGGGAACATGATACCTGAGACCTTAGAATATGAGATAATTGTGACCAATCCACTGGGACATAGTGTGAAAGTGAATAAGATTTATAGAAACAGTTCAATAATTATTCAGGGTAGAGAATTTCTAGCAGACTTAATAGAACTACCTTTTCATGAATTTGATGCTATTCTGGGTATGGATTGGTTGACAAAGCATGGAGCTATAGTCGACTGCCGATCTAGAAAAGTTGTACTTAAAATTCCCGGGCAAGATGACACCATCATTCAAGCTGTAGGCCAAACATGTTTGACCAGTGTTATTTCAGCATTAAAAGCTCAAAAATATATTAGGAAGGGATGTGAGGCATATTTGGCCCATGTGATAGATACCAGGAAGGGGAGCCCATAACTCAAGGACATCCCTACAGTGTGTGAGTTCTCAGATGTATTTCCTGAAGATTTGTCGGGGTTACCACCAGATAGGGAGATAGAATTTGCTATTGATGTGATTCCTGGTACAGCCCCGATATCAATTACTCCTTATAGAATGGCACCTGCAGAATTGAGAGAGTTAAAGGTTCAATTGCAGGAATTGCTCGACAAAGGGTTCATAAGGCCCAGTGTGTCACTATGGGGTGCTCCGGTGTTGTTTGTGAAAAAGAAGGATGACACCCTTCGGTTATGTATTGATTACCGACAATTGAACAAGGTGACAATTAAAAATAAATACCCACTACCTAGAATTGATGATTTGTTTGATCAATTGAAGGGAGCAGGAGTATTCTCTAAGATTGATCTCAGATCCGGGTACCACCAACTGAAAATCAAAGAATTAGATGTATCTAAAACAGCCTTCAGAACTCGATATGGCCACTATGAGTTTCTAGTTATGCCATTTGGCTTAACAAATGCACCAGCTGCCTTTATGGATATGATGAACATAATTTTTAGGCCTTATCTTGATCAGTTTGTGGTAGTTTTTATAGATGATATTTTGGTGTATTCGAGGGACAAGGGAGAACATGACAGGCATTTCAGAATAGTACTGCAGACTTTGAGGGAAAATCAATTGTATGCAAAGCTGTCAAAATGTGAGTTCTGGTTGGAAGAAGTGTGATTCTTAGGGCATATTATTTCAGTTGAAGGAATCCAGGTTGATCCTAACAAAATAGAAGCCATTCAAAGTTGGTAGCCACCTCACAATGTAACAGAAGTCCGAAGTTTCCTTGGATTAGCTAGCTACTATAGAAGGTTTGTGAAGGGATTTTCAAGCATAGCTGCACCAATTACTAAATTGCTCAGAAAAGAAACTAAGTTTGAGTGGACAGATCGGTGCCAGGCAAGCTTTGAGAAACTAAAAGCCATATTAACCGAAGCACCTATTTTGACCCAACCTACACTAGGGAAAGATTTTGTGATATACAGTGATGCCTCTCATAATGGGCTAGGTTGTGTATAAATGCAAGAGGGTAAAGTAGTTGCTTATGCATCTAGGCAATTGAAGCCTCATGAGCTAAATTATCTTACTCATGATTTGGAGTTGGCAGCAATAGTGTTTGCTTTGAAAATTTGGCGACATTATTTGTATGGCGAGCGGAGCTACATATATACAGATCATAAGAGCCTCAAATATCTGCCTACACAAAAGGAGTTGAACTTAAGGCAAAGACGCTGGTTGGAGTTAATCAAGGATTATAATTGTATTATTGACTATCAGCCAGGCAAAGCCAATGTAGTAGCAGATGCCTTGAGTAGAAAAACACTGGCATATATAGTTTAAATTTTCCTCAATTATAATATAATATATAGAAAGTAATAATAAAATTGAAAAAAATTAGACTCACAATTTATTTTGGCAGAGTTAAGGGTCCAACCTACTTTAAGGCAACAAGTGAGAAAAGCTCAGAAGCAAGATAAAAAATTGATGATAATTGCTGAGGCAGTGAAAAATGGGGAGAGACCTGACTTTAAGGTTGAAGATGATGGAAGCATAAGTTACAGAGGAAGATTGTGCGTGCCAAATGATAGCGGATTAAAGCAAATAATTCTAAAAGAGGCACATAATACAACTTATTCCATGCATCCAGAGAGCAATAAAATGTATCAGAACCTGAAGACTCATTATTGGTGGCCAGGAATGAAGAAGGATATAGTGGAATATACTACAAGATGCTTGACATGCCAACAAGTGAAAGCAGAACACCAGGTACCATCTGGATTATTGCAGCCTATTGCAATTCCAGAATGGAAGTGGGAAAGAATTACAATGGATTTTGTATCTGGGTTGCCTTTGACACAAAAGAAGCATGATGCAGTATGGGTAATTGTTGACAGGCTTACCAAGTCGGCTCACTTTCTGCCAGTTCGGATGGATTATTCATTGAGCCGGTTAGCACAATTATATGTCAATGAGATAATTCGACTACATGGGGTGCCAGTATCTATTATTTCTGATCGAGACCCATGGTTCACATCAAAATTTTGGAAAAGTCTACAGCAAGCATTGGGGACCCGACTTGCTTTTAGTACAGCATTTCACCCACAAACAGATGGGCAATCCGAACGAGTGATTCAATTGTTGGAAGATATGCTGAGAATTTGCGTAATTGATTTTAAGGGTAGCTGGGATAAACATTTACCATTGATGGAATTTGCATACAACAACGGCTATCAAACTAGTCTCGGCATGGCACCATACGAAGCTTTGTATGGAAGGAGATGTAGGACACCATTATGCTGGACAGAACTTGGTGAAAAGAAATTTATGGGGCCAGAATTAGTGCAACAGACAGAGGAGAAGGTGAAATTAATCAAAGATCAATTAAAAGCTGCAACTGATCGACAAAAATCCTATGCCGATTTGAAGAGGAAGGACATTGAGTATGCTGTCAGAGAAAAGGTATTTTTGAAAGTCTCACCTTGGAAAAAAGTACTGCGTTTTGGTAAAAAGGGGAAACTAAGTCCTAGATTTATTGGACCATACGAAATACTTGAACGTGTAGGTCCAGTGGCTTACAGGTTGGCCTTACCACCAGAATTGGATAAGATCCACAATGTGTTTCATGTCTCAATGTTAAGAAGATATAGATCGGATCCGACACATGTAATACCTGTGGAATCAATAGAGGTATAACCAGACTTGACTTATGGTGAAGAGCCAATGAAAATCATAGCTCGAGAAGTCAAAGAACTACGGAACAAGAAGGTACCACTAGTAAAGGTCCTATGGCGCAATCATGAAGTAGAAGAAGCCACCTGGGAGAGTGAAGAAATGATGAGAACTCAACATCCTCAGTTATTCAGCTCCACCTAATCAGGTAAATTTCGAGGACGAAATTTTCTTAAGGGGGAGAGAATTGTAACATTCAGTGATTTAGGCTCGATTGCGCGTGACCGTAGTGGGGTCTACTGGTTCAATCGAAGTCTAAAAAAAAATGACTAATAATAAGAGAAAATAATTAAGGGTATTATTATTTTGGAATTAAAAATATTTGGGGTAGAATTAGAAAAAAAATAAAACTTCCTATGGTCAAAATCGGTATTATGGCAATTATTTGGGGAAAAAGTGTGAATATGGAGGAAGATGTGACAAATAAGAAATTTCTTAAAGTTTAAAATCCAATTAAAATTAATTTGTATTTTGGACCAATGGATGAAGAGCTTAATGTAGTCATGGAACCACCAAATACTCACCTAAAAAAAAAAAAAAGAAAAGATAAATACCTCATTTTCTCCACCAATTAAAACCCATTTCTCTCATCTTCTTTCATCTCTTTGCCGTCCACCATAGCTCTCCCAAAAATCTCCATTTCTCTTCAAATCAAGCTTGAAAAAGTGAGGAAAGAAATAAGTTTTGAGAGAGGAAAAATCAGAATTAAAAAGTTCTTACTACAAAGTAGAGTAAAGAAACAAGAAAGGAAGAAGAAAGAAGAGAAATAAAAGAGAAAAATTGAGGGGAAATTCGGCCAGCTTTGGAATGATCTTAAGGTGAGTTTATTTTTCTTAAATTTAACCTTTTTCCTTCTATTTGAGACCCATGATGATGATAGATGTGATTAGGTTTGATAGATTTAGGATTAGTTGCAAGATAGAACTTAGAAAATTAAGTTTGTGTTTAGTTGATGAAGCTGTAATTGGATTTTGAATTAATGATATTTGATGTTAGATAATTGTTTTATTGCTTAAAAACTAAAGAAAATATGATGTTAATGGATGAATAAGGGGCTGCCATAATTAAAGAAATTAGGGAAAATTGAAATTAATATGGAAACACAACAATTGGTGATAAGGAAAATATGATTTGAGTGTTGAATTGAAGAAAATGAATTGGTAACTAGGATATGGTTTTTGGGCAGCCATGACATATGAAGAAGGAAGTTTAACCTTAGTACATTTTAGCTCAATTAAGGTGTAAATCATATTAGGAGCATTAGAATATTATGTAGACATGAAAAGCATTGAAATTGGATGTTGGAATTGAGATGTGGTAAAATTGTGTAGGAAAAATAAGTGAACAAGTGAGAGGCCCTCAAGAGGGTGACAAAGGCAAGGAGAAAGCTAGCTAATAAGGGAAGGAAAAGAAGGTTTAAAGGAAGAACCAAGGCTGATTAGGTATGTGCTTCATTGATAAAAATTTTGCATGTTGTTAATATGTATGGAATTATATGTTAAGGTTTGTTATGTTTGTGTTTTTGAGATGTTATGTGTTTTGTTGTGACTTTTGATATTATATATGGAAATGAGACCAAATGGTGTGAAATAATTGAGACATATGAATGTATTTTTAATTCTGGAAATTTTAGTATTCAAATGATTGCAAATGATGAATATGGTTGAAATATGGATTGATGCCAATTGATGGCTCGGGTACAGAATTCCAGGAACAGCTCTGTCTATTTTGATGATAACTTGAGTTATGGAACTCGGTTTTGTATGTTCTTTGTTGGAAATGAAAGATAAGACACAGGGATTTAATTTTTATTTAGACTATAATATCTAATTATGTCTAGATTTTCCCAGTTAAATGCACGAAGTTTAAACCTAGAATCTGTCCAGAAAAATTCTGGGCAGAAAATTCTGTGATGATGCAGTAGTGAATTAATCATAACGTTTGATATAAAATTGGGATTTACGTGATTTTTGATGAATCTGAAAGCTAAGACAATAAGCTAAAAATTGTTAGAAGGCCAGAACTCCAAATTCTAATTATAAATGGGATAAATATGAAGCCCAAAAACAGGTCCAAATTCTGCCATAGGTATAAAACGTGAAGTGTTGGACTTATGCATGTGGTATGTTAATTATATGTAATAATTAATGCAAATATTTACTTTGATGGTAATTATCAATGTTTAGCAGATTATTTATATATGAGATTTTATTGTAATAATAATGGGAATATAGAACAAAAATAAACAAGCATACTTATGATAGTTGAAAATATTGCGAATTAATATAAAAATAGTTAAGCCCAAAAACACCTAGTCTAGAACTAGAATAGGGAATAGTTTGACATGCCAATCAGGGAAATTTAGGCACTCGGTGCCAAATATGAAAGCCGGTAATGACAATTGATAAATGCGCTCGGTGCAAAATTATTAAGCCGGTAATGGCAATATAACAAAAGCCAGTAATGACATTATTATAAAAGCGCTCGGCGCTACATTATGAAAGCCGGGAATGACAACTCCGTTATTCCTATTAGATAGTTCAGTTATAGGTGTTATGGGCACAAGAAAATAATAATAATACTAATATTGAAGTATGTGATTTTGATAAGTGTTACATGAATTAAATTTGTTACTATTACATGTTGAATGAAATTTATTTGATTTTATAGAAATTTTTATTTTATGCATTATTTATTAAATGGTTAATTAATATGTGAGAAAATATATATGTATGTAAAATTTTTATCATTGAAGCACCACTAAGCTAGTAGCTTAGCACGGGTGGTTTCCTCTCGCGCAGGTTTAGAAGGGTAGCCGTAGAAAATAGTCTGTCAGAAGAAGAATGGTATCCGGAGGGAAGCAGCAAAAAGCTCTGAGTTTTCTTTTTTGGTATATTTTGTTAAAAAACTTTGTAAATTAAAGTATTGTTTTTATTTCATATAATGTGTATTAAATATGTGAGTTACTATGTAAAAGAACATAGTTTGAATTTAAATTAATGTACTTTATAAATAAATAAAAGTTTTAATATTTGGGCTTGTATGAAATATTATTTTATTTTATGCAATATTTTCGGAAAAAAAAATTTACTTCACTTCATTAATTTTATAAAACAGATAGACGGGTAATACTCACTTACCTTGCTGAACTATAGTAGGGTAAGGGGGTGTGACACTTAGAGATCCTTAGTCATCATCTCCATTGATCCTAACCCTAAAACACCATTATTAAAGCTTTAAAGCTTGAGAAACATAGAGGTTTGATAATGTTTTACCAAGATAGAGGAAGAACTCGATTTTTAGGGCTTTATTTAACATGTTTATGGTTATATGATTCTGATAGGAACATTTTATGATGATAGGTTCAGCTAGTGAGCAAATGAACACATCACAAAGGGGAAAACAATCTTGAAAAGCTTGTGAAGTTAGTTAAGGCTCAATTTTGGTAAAAGGTATGTATATATAGGCATATTAATTCATTTTTCCATGCATCTTGATGTGTTTTGTATTCTGTAAATGTAAAAGAATGGTAAAATAGCATGTTATGGGTGATAAATAACATAGGAAAAGGGTTTTAAATGTTAAAATGACATATGCAAAATGTTATGGTTTGAAATGACGTAGAAACAGATTTAATGATTTAAATGATGTTTAAACATGTTTTGGACATGGTATATGTATAAAAGTGTTGATAGGAGTGATTAACAGTGGTTGATCTTTAGAGATTTTGCATGGAATGCATGATTGCTTTGTTTTCGATTGCTGGAAATGCATGATGCATGCCCGTGAACATAGGTGTCACAGTCATGAATGTTAAGGCTGATGAACTTGCATGAACCCATAATTTCACAGTTTGGGTCATGGTTGGGAAGCCATGAATGAGGTTATATCACAACCGTGAATAGGAAATTCATGCCCTTAAATGCTCTGTTTCTTTCACGTGATGGTTCATAGGTAAGGTAACTGTGAAAGTATACCTTCATGATCGTGAATAAGTAGTTCACGCCCATGAAGCAGGATGAATGTATTATATGTACATTTTGGTTTACTATCGTTATTTATGGTTTGTTAAATACATGTTATGTGATGTATGTATACATGGAAAATAACATATGAAATATATGATGTGGCATTATTGTGTTGTTATGAGAATGCATAAATGGGATATAATGCTGGTAATCGCGTGTAACACCACATCTTATGCATTTGAGTATAACCTATCCCTGTATGAAGTTATCATACATAGCATACTGGAAAGGTAGAATACCCTGTTAACAATAGTAGTAGATTTTTTTTTCATATCCTGTAATATAATTCAATGACTTTGCAAGTCTCATATCCTATAATTTCATACAATGACTTGCAAGTCTCATATCCTGTAATATTATTCACTGACTTTGCAAAGTTAACACTGATGTTTTCACCACAATATAATATATCACATATATCAAAACATAAACTTTACACCTATGTATTTTCGAGTTGATTTCATTTATACATTTTTAGACTCATTCCAAAATAACTATACATATTCAAGCACATAAATACAAAACACATATGACATATTTTTATGCTTGTGTGGAATGCAAGGAGAGAGAGTGATGAGGCTCGGCCAGTGACTTGTGCTCCATGTCTTTTATACGCTACTCAAAATGAGCTATCACTTTTCTTTACCTGAAAAATGATGCAAATTGATGAGTTACGGGTCAGTGAGAATAACCATCCAATGAGCTCTAAAGTACCAAACAACTCATAGTAATAAAACACAATTCCAATATATACCATGTATTCCATTCCATTCATCAGTATCATATAAGTATCAATAAAGTTGAAACATATAATCATTACTCTTTATGTATGCAAATGCTTTGCTTATTTCATTTTGTTGTGACCAAGTTAAACAGACATTGCCCCGGGTTTCCATGTGAATATTTTCCATATGAACATTTGCATTTGCATTTGCTAGCTAGCTTGATCATTTGTTTCATTTGCACATTTGTTGGGCCATAGGCCTCTTCTTTTGCTTTACAATATCGATTAACTAGTCACAACGCCTTTTTAGCCCATATGCATATGCACTTGTATTTAAGCATTCATCAACCATTGCATCTTTATCATATACAACATACATATATTCCATATATACCTCATATGTCAAGCATATACCTAGCATATACTATACATATACCATGTATATATATATCACATTTGTCAAACATATACCTCAAATATACCACAAGTATACCATTTATATGTACCACAATGTCACAAATTATCCATCATTACATTATCAAGGACCAATCATGACAATTACATGAATCACATAGCAAGCAACATTCATTTGCACTAAAGAATTCAATCGATAATTAGACTCACCGTTCTCCTTTGATTCCGACCCCTAACTTATTGTCTATCTGCTCCTTGTGGGTCTCCAATATGTTGTGAGCCTAATATGAAAACATAATCGATTAACTCATGATTAGAGAGACTTAATGTGGCTTAAACAAATTAATATGCATTATTCATGTAAATAGTTAAGATTGTTCCTATGAGGCAGTGTGACCTTATGGGACTGTTTAGCCTATAACTTTTTCTATAATTAACCAATTAATCTGATTCTTGTTCCTAATTAAACATAACATATAATTATAGAACATATTCAAATTTCAGACCAATTAGATAATTGTACAATATTTGGTGGAATTTCTAAGAGTGTTATGTTTTCTGCCTTGTTTTCAGTCTTTAGGCAGTTTCATGGTACTCATTTGGATTCATCATAACTTATAATATATAAGTCCTATTTTAATGAAAATTTACAGAAAATTATATGGGTTCATATGGAACATGTTTCATGTTTACAACTATTACCAATTATGTGTCTAAGGTCTTCTAATTATACCAAACAATTTACTGGTCCAGAATAGAATTGACTTCCGGACCAGTATGGCTTCTAAAGGCCATAACTTAGTCTATACATATCCAATTACCATTAAGCATTAGTTTGCTCAGCGTGTGGATTTTTTGCATACCGGTTTGGAGCCAGTAGATAGGAGTTGACCTAGAAGAGTTGCGAGCCCCCAAAAATCAGTGAGAGTGCACCTAGTGTGGGGTGTGCTTACATTCATGGCATATTATATATTTTTGTTTATTTTACGGTATGGGTTTTGTTTTGAATGTCTTAGTTTTAAGAACATGTAATGCTATTTATCATGATGTATTTGTAAAATAAGGCTAAAGAAGATAGAAACATATTTTTATATTATATTCAATTGTTGGATTGGAATGTTAATATTAAAATAGATTTTGATGTTTTAAATGCATAATTATATTAAACAAGTTTTAAATATGAAAAGTTGTAATTTAATCAATTTTCCCCATAACAACCCATAGCATCTGATAGTATAAATGGGAGGTTTTCTCGGCTACATCGAAGGGTGTTACATTTATTGGTATCAAAGCTTAGGTTTAGGCATTTTTGAACCTTAGTGGGAGGGAGGGGGTAAAGGATTTTTAATCATGCATTCATTGTGTCTCATATGATTTCAACATGGGCTACTTCTCTATCAACTTGTTAGTGTAGGTGAGAGTTTATTGAGGGTAATGGGGTAGATCCTCATGACATTGCTGAAAGCAATTATCCTAACATACTCGGGCTCAGGTTCAGCCTAGTTTTGCTAGCATACATGTTTTGGGTGTTGCTCCAATTTCCTCACAGCACACAGTAGGAAAGATACCATGTATGCAGTAGATAACAGGTTTGCATAAGCAACTAGTGTAAAATATGCCATAGGTAGCTCCGTAGACAGTATCACTTCTAGTTCCACCAACTCCACCACTAAGACCACATATATAGATAGATAAGCTCAGAAAGTATGGGGCTACAAATTTCACTGGTAAAAGCAAATATGATCTACCATATGCTGAGTTTTAGTTAGACAAGATCGAGAGAGTCTTCAAGGAGCTAGATTGTTCTGATGAGCACAAGGTGAGGTATGTAGTTTATTTGCTTCAAGATCATGCATATGATTGGTGGAACATAGTTCTGTTGAAGCCATAGGTACCATAACCATTGACATGGATTTCCTTTGTGGTAGAGTTTAAAAAGAAGTACATGCCATGAGTGTATATGAATGAGAAGAAGAGGGAATTCCAAGATCTACAATAGGAAAATCTGATTGTTACAAAGTATGAGCAAACGTTTATCAGGCTAAATAAGTATGCAACCAGGATTCTTAGGGATGAAGTCGGTCAATATTGCTGGTTCTAGGATGGTTTACGTGAGGATATTAGCTAGAAGGTTACAACTCTTCAGATTGAGGACTTTGGAAAGCTGACATCTGCAACCATCAGTGTTGAGAGAAAAAAGAGGCAAAAGATAAATGAGTCTTCCAAGAAGCCATTAGCTAGTATGACACAACCTTTAAGCAAGAAGGGTCACTTTTTCTCTAGGCAGTCACTTTTTCTCTGGGGAAACAACCAGGGCTTTTCACAACTCAATTTCTTTAGGAAGGGATCATTCTCTAGAGCTACTTCTTCTGCTACCAGTTTATAGCTGTAGAACTTGAGAGGAGTTGCACCAGTATGTGGGATTTGTTGCAAGAGCCATTGGGGTGAGTATTGGGCAACTGCTAAGGCTTGTTAAAACATAGGTCTCGAAATCATCTAAAGAAAGATTGTTCGATGTTGGGTAGTGTTAACCATGAGGGGTATTTCTGTCATTTTGATGATAACAAATAAAATAGCAATATTGTATTTAACATACTTGTCTTCTAAGTCTATCATACAGGATATGGATTAAAATAACAAGAATGGAGAATTGGAAGAATAATCCTTGAAAGAAAAAATTGAAGGAGTAGCATGTTCACTGCCGTGACTCTATGAGTCACTCCTGTGAAAGAAGCAAACCATTACCAAAACTAACTTTTGAAGTTCACAGCCATGAAGGAAAAACAAACCGTGAAGTGGGCATTTCAGTCACCCCCGTGAAGATTCATGCAATTTCATCCAAAGAGCTTCACGACCAGAGTCACCACTTGGATCACAGCTGGGAAGCTTGTCACGCCCGTGAATGAGTATGTCATGCCTGTGACTCTATATGTCAAAACATTCCAGAGAGCTTCACGACCAAGGTCACCACTTCAGTCATGGCTTGGGAAGAAATGTCACTCCCGTGACAAGCATAGTCACGCCCGTGAACAATGAAAGAGAAAAATGTCAGGCATGATTGTTTGGTTGGTACAACGGCTAGTTTCGTATTTAATGCACCTCAACGGCTATATTCAGCCATGGGAGTATAAATGGAAGTCATTTATACATTAAGAACAAGAGAATGAAGAGAATAACAAAAGAATAGCATATACTTCAAATTTAATTCTTATTACAAGCTATTTGTACTTTCATTCTTTGAGAACAAAATCCATTCTCTGTAAAAATATTTTGCTCTTCATATTTGAGCAATTAAGATTTGTGAGTGGTTCTCTCTGTAATCTTTACTCAAGTGAGCTTTGGGTATTTCTGGGTTAAGAGTAGAACACCTGTAAGGGTTAGCTGTGTGAGCCTCCAAAACACAAATTAAAAGGTTATTTGTGTGAGCCTGTAAAACACAGAGTGAAGGTTGTTTGTGTGATCCTGTAAAAACACAAAGTAAAGGTTGTTTGTGTGAGCCTGTAAAACACAAGGAATTGGTTATTGTGTGAGCCATTAAAACACAAGGGATTTCTGGGTTAGGTGTGAGCCATTCTGAGAAACACCATAGTTGGGAGTGAGCTTGTAAAACTCCATTGTAACACTTAGTGTGTTAGTGAAACTCCCAATTGCAATTGGGGAGAGGAGTAGGATTTGTTAACACCCGAACCTCTATAAATCTTTGTATTTGATTTTCTCTATCCCTCCTAAAATTAATTATTTATTTCTGCACTTTAAAGTTTAATTTTTTGGAACTCCAATTCAACCCCCCTTCTTGGTTTAATATCTAGGCAACAATTGGTATCAGAGTCTTGTCTAGCATCGAAGCCTAAAAAGCGCTAGTAAAGAGTAAGATATGGCTAGTGAAGGATTCCAAAGTCTCAAACCTTACTTTGATGGAGCAAATTATGTTCATTGGAAGTTTAGGATGGAGACATACTTGGATAGTGAAGGAATTGAAGTGTGGGATAGTGTACGAAAAGAATGGACACCACCAACCAGAAGAGGAGCTGATGGTGAAGAAGAAATCCTATCAATAGATGATTGGACAGAGCTTCAAAGAAGAGCAAATTTCAAAAACAAGAAGGCAATGACAATCCTATCAAGCTCATTATCTATTAAAGAATGTGGGAGAATACATGTAACATCCTTGACCTTCCCCATATGCATTTCATCGAACATAAGCATCTTGCATACAATTCAATTGAGCACATGCATTTCATACGTATTTCTATAGGAACAAGTTCATGGCATGCACTAGCTATGTGTCCTAGTATTTGGCACTTGTATCGAGTCGCACATGTGTAATTTTAACCTAAATGAGGATAACAAAGTATTAGAAATGAAATGAATAAGGTGTCTAAATTAAAGTAAGAAAAATGATTAGATTAAGATTAGAGAACATTTACATTGCTAATTTAGTTAAATGGGGTCAAATGATTAAGCCGTATTATTGTGTGAATTTGTGGAATTATAAATCTATGTAAATAATAATAATAATATAGACAAAATAAAATGAAAATGACACAAAAGAGAAATATAAGAGAAGAGAAAAGAGAAATGAGAAGAGAAATGAGAAGAGAAGAAGAGAAAATGACAAAATGACAAAAAACAAGTTGGCTTTATCTTCATATATCTTTCCCCATTTCTGCCTCCTCACTCCAGCCCGACTTCTTCTTCAATTTCCTCCATTTTAGACTTAAATTCTTCCTTGCTTCACCTATTTTTTGAATCTAATTTATCCCTTTCAAGGTTGTTCTTGGTAAGTAATCATTTCTTATTGCTATAGGGTTGATTTGAGTTGCTTAGGTTCAATATTAGGCAATGAATTGCACCCCGATTTTGATGTTAATAGAAATTGATTATGGAAATGTGTAAAACACAAAAGTTGTTCCTTTATATCTTATATTTGTGGATATGTAAAAATTTTTGCAAGATGTTATGTATAGGGAGAGATATGCTCTTCGTACTGAAACTGGCAGGGTGTAAACCCTAACCAAGTTAGCTACTGTGTGGTTTGATATCGAATATGTTAAAGCCCTTATTTGAAGTCTCTCAAAACATAAAAGTTGTATATATATGTGTTTTGTATCTTTATACAAAATTTCATGTTCATAGGTCTTGTAAATGGTGAGTTCTGGTGAATGGAACCATGACTGTTCCATGGTTTGAATTGCCTACTGAGTGCCCTGGGCAGATCCAGTACATTGGTTGGATAATTTGAGCTTGTTAGAGCTACATTATGTAAATTATCATAACATTAAAGTTATATTTATATGTCTTAGCTAAATTTTGGTACTAATTTTAGCTTAATTTGTTGTCTATATACTAAGTTATGGCCTTTGGAAGTCATACTGGTCCGGAAGCCAATTCTATTCTGGAACAGTAATATGTTTGGTATAATTAGAAGACCTTAGAGACATAATTGGTAAACGTTGTAAACATGAAACATGTTCCATATGAACCCATATAAGTTTCTGTAAATTTTCATTAAAATAGGACTTATAGAGTGTAAGTTATGATGAACCCAAATGAGTACCCTGAAACTGCCTAAAGGCAGAAAACAAGGCAGAAAACAGAAAACTCTTAGAAATTCCACCAAATATTGTAAAATGATCCAATTGGTGTAAACTTTTAATATGTTCTATAATTATATGTTATTTTTAATTAGGAACAAGAATCATATTAATTGGTCAATTATAGAAAAAAGTTATAGGCTAAACAGTCCCATAAGGTCACACTGCCTCATAGGAAAAATCTTAGCTATTGACATGAACAATGCATATTAATTTGTTTAAGCCACATTAAGTCTCCCTAATCATGAGTTAATCGATTATGTTTTCATATTAGGCTCGCAACATATTGGAGACCCACAAGGATCAGATAGACAATAACTTAGGGGTCGGAATCAAGGGAGAACGGTGAGTCTAATTATCGATTGAATTCTTTAGTGCAAATGAATGTTGCTTGCTATGTGATTCATGTGATTGTCATGATTGGTCCTTGATAATGTAATGATGGATAATTTGTGACATTGTGGTACATATAAATGGTATACTTGTGGTATATTTGAGGTATATGTTTGACAAATGTGATATATATACATGGTACATGTATAGTATATACAAGGTATATACTTGACATATGAGGTATATAGGGAATATATGTATGTTGTATATGATAAAGATGCAATGGTTGATGAATGCTTAAATACAAGTGCATATGCATATGGGCTAAAAAGGCGTTGTGACTAGTTAATCGACATTGCAAAGCAAAAGAAGAGGCCTATGGCCCAACAAATGTGCAAAGCAAAAAAAGAGGCCTATGGCCCAACAAATGTGCAAATGAAACAAATGATCAAGCTAGCTAGCAAATGCAAATGCAAATGTTCACATGGAAACCCGGGGCAATGTTCTTTTAATCTGGTCACAACAAAATAAAATGTACAAGCAAAGCATAAGTAAATAACAATTATTGAATACTTGATTTTATCTATATTTATATGTTATTGACTGATGAATGGAATGGAATACATGGTATATATTGGAATTGTGATTTATGACTATGAGTTGTTTGGTACTTTAGAGCTCATTGGATGGTTATTCTCATTGAGCCGCAACTCATCAATTTGCATCATTTTTCTGGTAAAGAGAAGTGATAGCTCATTTTGAGAAGCGTATAAAAGACATGGAGCACAGGTCACTGGCCGAGCCTCATCACTCTCTCTCTCCTTGCATTCCACACAAGCATGAAAACATGTCATCTGTATTTTGACTTATATGCTTGAATATGTATTATCACTCTAGATTAGTTTTGAAATGTATAAATGGAAACAACCCGTAATCCTTCGGATGGAAAGTTTATGTTTTAATATATGTGATATATCGTATTGTGGTTTTTAATGTTGACTTGAAAAGTCATTGAGTGATATTACAGGATATAAGACTTGTAAAGTCATTAGTTGATTTTACAGGATATGATATGGAAAAAAATTTACTACCACTGTTATCAGGGTATTTTCTCTTTCCAATATGCAGGATGTGATTATTTGATACAAAAATAGGTTATATTTAAATGCATAATATGTGGCGTTACATTTTTGGTATCAGAGCAGGGATAGGTTCCATGGGAACATGCATATGCATAAGCGCATGATAACATATGCATCATATGTGTTGAACATTATGTAGTGACATATTTTCATTTATTTTAGGGACATCATAAGACATGATACACCAAGGAGGGAGAGGCCGGCCGAAATGCATTCTCATGAGGCATCACCTCATTTACATAGAGAGCAACCAACAATAGGAGCTAGAGCTCCATTACATGCATCACAGTCATCTCATGCAGAAGTACCCCATGAAAACCTAGAACAAGAAGTATATGGTCCTGAAATGTACAAGGAAAGACGTTATGACAAGCTGAGGAAACATGGTGCAACTGATTTCAATGGCACAACAGACCCAGCAGAAGCTGAGACATGGCTGAAAAGGACACAGAGGGTACTAAATATGATGAGATGTACCCCGGATGAGAAATGCTTATGAATGGTGGGAGACAGTCCCTGACAGTGATGCACAACCACCGGTGTTGACATGGAATGATTTTCTCCTGGAATTTCAGAACAATTACATGCCTGAAGCTTATAAAGATGAGAAGAGGAAGGAATTCCTGAATATGAAATAGGGGACTATGTCTATTGCGGAGTATGAAGTACAATTTAACAAACTTTCCCATTATGCCACCTTCATGGTCTCTACTGAAAGAGACAAATGCAGAAAGTTTGAAGAGGGCCTCAAATATGAGATCAGAAATAGAATTACAACTATTGATCTTGATAGTTATGCCAGGCTCAGAGCTGCTCCAATCAGAGCTGAACGGTTAATGAAAGAAGCTGGGGAACAACAAATAAAAAGGCCATCACGTGAGTTATTTGGTGAATCTAGTAGAAGGTTAGGGAAAAGAGGTAGATATATGCCTACACAATCTGGTAACAGAAGTGGGTACTCCAGTTCTAGAGGTCGAGGAATGACTTTCTCTTACCCAGGCAGAGGGCAGAGCCAATATGTTGAACAGAGGCCCACATGTAGTCATTGTGGCAGACAGCATACGGGCGAATGTAGAAGGCTCACATGAGCATGCTATTTCTGTGGATCGATGGAGCACATGTATAGAGACTGTCCAAATAGAGCCAAACTAGCAGAGACCAGCAGAGGCAGAGGAGTATCTGAGACTACTGTTGAGGCTCCGAGGGTCTACCCTACTAGTGGGACATAAGGCAGAGGAAGAGGCAGGGGCAGGACTGGTACACTGGACAGAGGAGTGACCAGATCTGAAGGTCAGAGTTATAGATCTCCTACTCAGGCCAGGGTGTTTGCTATGACTAGACCAGAGGCAGTGGATGCCCCCGAAGTAGTCACTGGTAATATTTATATTTCTGAAATATTAGCATATGCATTGATTGACCCAGGCTCCACTCATTGATTTATATCATTGCATATGGCATCTGAATTGCATCAAATGCATGAGCCTTTGGGGATTGACATAAATGTGAGTACGCCATTGGGAACAGTGATAGTTGTGAATAATGTCTGTCGTGATTGCCTGATATGCATTGACAAAGCTGAGTTAATAGCTGATATGATTTTATTGCCAATATATGAATTTGATGTGATACTGGGAATGGACTGGTTAACAAGACATCATGCAATAGTGAATTGCTTTACTAAGGAAGTAATTTTGGAATCACCAAACCAGCCAAGGGTAGTATTTCTAGGTGAAAGAAAACTTGTGCCTACATGTCTAGTTTTAGCTGTAAAGGCATTTCGAATGATCAAAGGGGGATGTGAAGCATATTTGGCATATGTGACTGATACTAGAACCACTGATAGCTTACTTGAAAATATACCAGTGGTAAGGGAATTTGCTGATGTATTCCCAGATGATCTACCTGGTTTACCACCAGATAGAGAGATAGAATTCACTATTGAACTAGTACCAGGAACAACACCAATATCAAGGCCACCCTACAGAATGGCCCCAGTTGAGTTGAAAGAACTGAAGGCCCAATTGCAGGAGTTACTTAACAAAGGGTATATTAGACCTAGTGTATCGCCATGGGGAGCTCCAGTATTATTTGTTAAAAAGAAAGATGGAACAATGAGATTGTGCATCGATTATAGGCAACTGAACAAAATGACGATGAAGAACAAATATCCATTGCCTAGGATAGATGATTTGTTTGACCAGTTGCAAGGAGCCCAAATATTCTCCAAAATTGATTTGAAATCAGGCTATTACCAGTTGAAGGTAGCAGAAGCGGATGTTCCAAAGACTGCCTTTCGAACTAGGTATGGACATTATGAATTTTTAGTAATGCCATTTGGATTGACTAATGCTCCAGCTGCATTTATGGCTTTAATGAATAAGGTGTTTCAACCATATCTGGATAGATTTGTGATAGTATTTATTGATGACATATTGGTGTACTCAAAGAATAAGGGAGAACATGAACAACATTTAGAAATTGTGTTACAAACTTTGAGGGAGAAATAATTATATGCCAAATTGAGTAAATGTGAATTCTGGTTAGATCATTTGGTGTTTCTTGGACATGTGGTGTCGTGTAAGGGCATAGAGGTTGACCCAAAGAAAATTGAGGCTATGGTAAATTGGGAAGCTCCTAAAAATATTTCAGAAATGCGTAGTTTTTTGGGTTTAGCCGGATATTATCGTAGATTTGTTGATGGATTCTCCTTAATTGCTAGCCCTTTGACTAAATTATTGAGAAAGAATATGCCTTTCAAGTGGATTTCAGAATGTCAGAGGAGTTTTGATGAACTAAAACATAGGCTAACCTCAGCACCAGTGTTAACTATCCCTACGGGTACATGTGGGTTTACAGTATATAGTGATGTTTCTCACCAAGGCTTAGGATGTGTATTAATGCAACATGGCAAGGTGATAGCTTATGCATCCAGACAACTGAGACCACATGAGATCTCATATCCAGTGCATGATTTAGAACTGGCTGCAGTCGTATTTGCATTGAAGATTTGGAGGCATTATCTGTATGGTAAGACATTCTAAATCTTCACAGACCATAAAAGCTTGGGTTATTTGCTGACACAGAAAGAATTAAACATGAGACAGAGATGGTGGTTAGAGCTATTGAAAGAATATGACTGTACAATTGAATACCATCCAGGGAAAGCCAATGTGGTAGCAGATGCATTGAGTAGGAAGGCTAGTGGCAGTGTAGCTCACTTGCAAGTATCCTCTTTTCCATATTTGATTCAATTATGATCTATGAATGTTGAATTAAATATACATGATGAAGGATCACTGATTGCTACTCTTCGAGTCAGACCTATACTAAAGGAGAGGATCAAAGAAGCACAAAGCAAAGATCCTAAATTGTGTGAGAAAATTGAATCAGTAAGGCAGGGAAACAGTAAAGATTTTCAATTGCAGGATGATGTACTGATGTTAAAGTCACGCATATGTGTTCCAGACACTAAGAACTTGCGTCAAGAAATAATGGAAGAGGCACACAATGCATCCTATGCAATGCACCCAGGGATGACAAAGATGTATCACAGTTTAAGGCCTCATTACTGGTGGCCAAGAATGAAGAAAGATATAGCAGAATATGTTTCCAAATGCTTGACATGTCAGCAGATTAAAATTGAACATCAGGCACCAATTGGTAAGTTACATCCATTGCCAGTGCCAGAATGGAAATGGGAAAGAATAACGATGGATTTTGTCTATGGATTGCCAAGAACTCCACGGAAAAATGATGCAGTGTGGGTAATTATTGACAGATTAACCAAGTCAGCACATTTTCTACCTATCAGATGGGGTTGTACACTTGAGAGTTTGGCCAAATTATATGTGAATGAGATAGTCAGATTGCATGGCATTCCAGTGTCCATTGTGTCTGATAGAGATCCACGGTTTACTTCACGTTTTTGGGGGAGTTTACAAAAAGCATTGGGAACAAAATTGAACTTTAGCACTGCATTCCACCCACAGACTGATGGACAGTCAGAAAGGACTATACAGACATTGGAAGAAATGCTTAGGGCATGTTCTATGGAATTCAGAGGTGTTTGGGATGAATATATAGCATTGATTAAATTTGCTTACAACAACCAGTATCATAGCAGTATCCAGATGGCACCATATGAGGCATTGTATGGCAGAAAGTGCCGAAGCCCTATCATTTGGGATGAAGAAGGAGCACGTGCATTAGAAGGGCCAGAGATAGTGCAAGACACAGTGGATGAGATCAAGGTTGTCAAGAACAAGCTAAAGCCAGCACAAGATAGGCAGAAAAGTTATGTTAATCAGCATAGAAGGGAGATGGAATACGAGTTAGGTGAAAAGGTGTTTCTTCGTGTATCTCCATGGAAAGGGATAATTCGATTTGGCAAAAAGGGTAAATTGAGCCCAAGGTATATAGGGCCTTATGAAATTCTTGAGAAGATTGGTCCATTGGCATATAGATTGGCGTTACCACCCAAGATGGCTCAGATTCATAATGTGTTTCATGTGAGCATGCTTAGAAGATACAGGTCAGATCCTACACATGTACTTAAAGATCAAGCCATTGAGATTGCAGAGGACATGAGTTATGTTGAGGAACTAGTGCAAATCATTGGATACAAGACTAAACAGCTAAGAAATCGTGAAATACCTTTGGTTAAGGTATTATGGCGTAACCATTTACAAGAAGAGGCAACATGGGAAACAGAAGAAAATATGAAAAAGCAATATCCAAACCTGTTTTTAGGTATTAATTTCGAGGACGAAATTTTTAAAAGGAGGGGAGAATTGTAACATCCTTGACCTTCCCCATATGCATTTCATCGAACATAAGCATCTTGCATACAATTCAATTGAACATATGCATTTCATACGTATTTCTATAGGAACAAGTTCATGGCATGCACTAGCTATGTGTCCTAGTATTTGGCACTTGTATCGAGTCGCACATGTGTAATTTTAACCTAAATGATGATAACAAATTATTAGAAATGAAATGAATAAGGTGTCTAAATTAAAGTAAGAAAAATGATTAGATTAAGATTAGTGAACATTTACATTGCTAATTTAGTTAAATGGGGTCAAATGATTAAGCCGTATTATTGTGTGAATTTGTGGAATTATAAATCTATGTAAATAATAATAATAATATAGACAAAATAAAATGAAAATGACACAAAAGAGAAATATAAGAGAAGAGAAAAGAGAAATGAGAAGAGAAAAGAGAAGAGAAGAAGAGAAAATGACAAAATGACAAAAAACAAGTTGGCTTTATCTTCATATATCTTTCCCCATTTCTGCCTCCTCACTCCAGCCCGACTTCTTCTTCAATTTCCTCCATTTCAGACTTAAATTCTTCCTTGCTTCACCTAGTTTTTGAAGCTAATTGATCCCTTTCAAGGTTGTTCTTGGTAAGTAATCAATTCTTATTGCTATAGGGTTGATTTGAGTTGCTTAGGTTCAATATTAGGCACTGAATTGTACCCCGATTTTGATGGTAATAGAAATTGATTCTGGAAATGTGTAAAACACAAAAGTTGTTCCTTTATATCTTATATTTGTGTATATGTAAAAATATTTGCAAGAGGTTATGTATAGGGAGAGATATACTCTTCGTACTGAAACTGGTCAGGGTGTAAACCCTAACCAAGTTAGCTATAGTGTGGTTTGATATCGAATATGTTAAAGCCCTTATTTTAAGTCTCTCAAAACATAAAAAGTGTAGATATATGTGTTTTGTATCTGTATACAAAATTTCAGGTTCATAGGTCTTGTAAATGGTGAGTTGTGGTGAATGGAACCATGACTGTTCCATGGTTTGAACTGCCTACTGAGTGCCCTGGGCAGATCCAGTACATTGGTTGGATAATTTGAGCTTGTTAGAGCTACATTATGTAAATTATCAAAACATTAAAGTTATATTTATATGTCTTAGCTAAATTTTGGTACTAATTTTAGCTTAATTTGTTGTCTATATACTAAGTTATGGCCTTTGGAAGTCATACTGGTCCGGAAGCCAATTCTATTATGGAACAGTAATATGTTTGGTATAATTAGAAGACCTTAGAGACATAATTGGTAAACGTTGTAAACATGAAACATGTTCCATATGAACCCATATAAGTTTCTGTAAATTTTCATTAAAATAGGACTTATAGAGTGTAAGTTATGATGAACCCAAATGAGTACCCTGAAACTGCCTAAAGGCAGAAAACAAGGCAGAAAACAGAAAACTCTTAGAAATTCCACCAAATATTGTAAAATGATCCAATTGGTCTAAACTTTTAATAAGTTCTATAATTATATGTTATTTTTGATTAGGAACAAGAATCATATTAATTGGTCAATTATAGAAAAAAGTTATAGGCTAAACAGTCCCATAAGGTCACACTGCCTCATAGGAAAAATCTTAGCTATTGACATGAACAATGCATATTAATTTGTTTAAGCCACATTAAGTCTCCCTAATCATGAGTTAATCGATTATGTTTTCATATTAGGCTCGCAACATATTGGAGACCCACAAGGATCAGATAGACAATAACTTAGGGGTCGGAATCAAGGGAGAACGGTGAGTCTAATTATCGATTGAATTCTTTAGTGCAAATGAATGTTGCTTGCTATGTGATTCATGTGATTGTCATGATTGGTCCTTGATAATGTAATGATGGATAATTTGTGACATTGTGGTACATATAAATGGTATACTTGTGGTATATTTGAGGTATATGTTTGACAAATGTGATATATATACATGGTACATGTATAGTATATACAAGGTATATACTTGACATATGAGGTATATAGGGAATATATGTATGTTGTATATGATAAAGATGCAATGGTTGATGAATGCTTAAATACAATTGCATATGCATATGGGCTAAAAAGGCGTTGTGACTAGTTAATCGACATTGCAAAGCAAAAGAAGAGGCCTATGGCCCAACAAATGTGCAAAGCAAAAGAAGAGGCCTATGGCCCAACAAAT
The DNA here is from genome assembly GCA_023653625.1 of Triadica sebifera. Lineage (NCBI taxonomy): Eukaryota > Viridiplantae > Streptophyta > Magnoliopsida > Malpighiales > Euphorbiaceae > Triadica > Triadica sebifera. Next base: position 34,472,422 of record CM042896.1, read on the forward strand.
GTGCAAATGAAACAAATGATCAAGCTAGCTAGCAAATGCAAATGCAAATGTTCACATGGAAACCCGGGGCAATGTTCGTTTAATCTGGTCACAACAAAATAAAATGTACAAGCAAAGCATAAGTAAATAACAATTATTGAATACTTGATTTTATCTATATTTATATGTTATTGACTGATGAATGGAATGGAATACATGGTATATATTGGAATTGTGATTTATGACTATGAGTTGTTTGGTACTTTAGAGCTCATTGGATGGTTATTCTCACTGAGCCGCAACTCATCAATTTGCATCATTTTTCTGGTAAAGAGAAGTGATAGCTCATTTTGAGTAGCGTATAAAAGACATGGAGCACAGGTCACTGGCCGAGCCTCATCACTCTCTCTCTCCTTGCATTCCACACAAGCATGAAAACATGTCATCTGTATTTTGACTTATATGCTTGAATATGTATTATCACTCTAGATTAGTTTTGAAATGTATAAATGGAAACAACCCGTAATCCTTCGGATGGAAAGTTTATGTTTTAATATATGTGATATATCGTATTGTGGTTTTTAATGTTGACTTGAAAAGTCATTGAGTGATATTACAGGATATAAGACTTGTAAAGTCATTAGTTGATTTTACAGGATATGATATGGAAAAAAATTTACTACCACTGTTATCAGGGTATTTTCTCTTTCCAATATGCAGGATGTGATTATTTGATACAGAAATAGGTTATATTTAAATGCATAAGATGTGGCGTTACAATACAACACCGCTCAACAGCATACAACATATGGAAGACATTGGAGAACTATCATGAGGGAACTAAGCAAGTCAAATCCAAGAAGATTCAACTTCTAACCTCAGAATATGAGCTCTTCAAGATGAAATCTAATGAGTCAATCACTGATATGACCAACCGTCTTCTATCTGTTATAAATGGAATGAGGAAACTTGGGAAGCATCTGAGTTTGGAAATGTAAACAATAAAATCCTGAGAAGTCTTCCTCTTAAAGACTATGGTTCAAGAGTTGCTGGCATAGAAGAAGAAAATGAAGATATGAGCAACATGAATACTGATGTGTTGATTGGCAAACTTCTCACACATGATGTGGCAGTGAAGAGAGATAGAGAGCTTGAAGCAGAGCTAGAGAAAAGAAATCCCTTAGCACTCAAAGCCTCTACTTCAAAATCTCAAGAAGAAAGTGAAGATGATGAAGAAATGAGTGATGATGAGAATGAGGACATCCCTATGCTTTCAAGGAGATCAAAAAGAATCATTGAGATGAAAATTAATAATTCCAGAAAATTCAGCCAAAGAAACCTCAAACAAACTTCTAATGACACACATTGTGACGCCCCACTTATATAGTAGGAATAATCCCACATATATAAGAGGGATGTCATAAGTTTAACTTGATAAATCTGCTCGGATTAAAATTTTTTCATTTTAAATAACTTAATCTATTTAGTTATATTGGTTTAGGCAGGTTGTTCCAATTAATAATATATAAATCATTATATTGTTCACACATATGACACCCGATTATGTTACTTAATTATTTACATACACAATATGAACATATGAGTCAAGTCCACCACAAACCATAAACATAGTCAACCAAGGAAAGAAAAAAAACTATTAAATAACCAACCCTCTAACTAAATCTCTAATTGATATGGTAATTAGAGATGGGCTTGGATTTCCTCCCTGGCCACTTCACTTCCTACCGTCTATAGTTCCAATTCCTGCGTGAGAAAAACCCACACTAAGCTATCTCTAGCTTAGTGGTACATATAGGCATTAAGTTTTTCCCAAGCAGTCACACAAATGCATGTCTCAAATAATTCATGACACACTGAATTTTTATTGCATATTTGTCATATAAAAGAATTAACCACATCACATTGCAGTATAAGCATAATAATCATATTCAATAATTAAATTCTCACTACCTCATATAAGCATTTTATTTCTTAATCTCTTATGTCAATAATATAATTCCCACATTTCATTCCAAAGTCTTTAATTAGTATCAGCCCAAATCTCATTCCCGGACTGTCCGAATATGGGGTGTGAAATAGGGGTGCTCGCGGAGCTTAAGCCACCCTACTCACGATAATCTCAAGTCAAGGGCAATGGCGGAGCTTAAGCCACCTTGACCGAATATAATCATGTCATCTATCTGTAACCAGGATCAGGGGCGCTCCTAGAGCTTAAGCCACCCTGTCCTTAAATAATATCCATAGCGGTACCATAACGTCCCCCATAATGGTGCATCATCTATCCTAAGTTAGTCCTCAGGTAGAGAAATGGGCAATTAATACCATTAATTTCTTGTTTCTATAACCAATACTCAATTCACATTAACACAATCATATACTCACCATTTATTACAAAACCAAGTGATATCAGGATATTTTATCAAATATTAGCATAATGTTAAGTTCATAGTCAATAATATTTCCATAATTTTAAAACATGTCATAATATACTATTTCATCATTGTGACAAATAATTCATGTCATGCACACGATCATGCGTAAGGGCAAAACATAATACATATATGTACAAACCTCAATAGTATTTTTCTTTTCTAAAATATAAGTTCAGATCTTGTTCACTTTTGTTGGTCTTCTTCTTCTTGAAATCCTAATTTAAAAATATAATTAATTAATAGCTTGATAAAATATTTATTCTTAATATAATTTAAATAAATAACTAGAATTTCTATTAAGCTAGAACAAGACCTCTAAGGACTATTGGATTAATAAATTTTTCTATACTTATCCAATTTATATGATTCTTGATCCTAATTAAATATAACCCGTAAAACTAAAATATACTAAAATTTTAGAATTTTTGAATCTTTACATAATTTGTGGTATAATTTTAAATATTTCCCTGTTTTCTACCCTCAGGCAGTTTCGAGGTACCCAATTCAAAAATTCATAGCTTTCAAGTTTTAGCTTTAATTATTCTGAAAAGTTTTATACAGTTATATAGTTAATTTGGAACATTTTTCATATTTAACTCATTTCAAGATTCGGTCTCTAAGATTCTCAAATATTGGCGGATCTATAACTGGTTCAACATAGAGTATCAACCCGACCAGTTTAATTGTTCAGCTCATAACTCACAAAATACATTATATTTTAAGGTGAAACTTTCACAGAACTTTAGATAAGACATAGGAGTAAAACTTTTATGTTTTTAACTTTGGCTAATTCGATCTAAATATAGGTGAAATATAAGGATGAAGTTACTAGAACTGAACATGTATATGAAACCAACTCAATCAAAGAACAGTCATAGATCATTTCAGAATAACTCAACCTACACAAGAGCAATTTATACAAAAAAGTTTCAGAGACCTCAATAAAATATATACCGACAACTTTCATGTTTTACAAAACCTCGGATTAAGCCACTAAGAGAATCAATTTGTACAATAACCGTAGGTCATTTAGTTGATATGTCTCCCTGAACCAGTTTCATTCCAATACCCATATCTCTTCATATACTCAAAATAATTCAATCCAATTTGGCAGAGAGATACAACAGACATAGATGAACAACTTTTATGTTTTATAATTCTTCAAATTTGGTTGATAACTCACTCTAAAATCATGTTCCAAATACTGATAATATACAGTCCTAATACTCTAAAAATACAAGAATAATTGAGAGATGATCACTTACCAAGAACAAATCTATTTGGAGTGAACTTCTTGAAAATCATGGAGGTTGGTGGTTGGAGGAAGAAGAAGAGTGGAGATAAGATTGGTGTGGAGATAAGGTTGATGTTATTTTGAAATTAAATGCATTTAACTCAAATACACTCCCCCCTTCCACAAAACCACATTCGGCCCGCCTATCCCTTTTTTTTTTAACTTGTTCTATTTTAATTAATTAATTATTTTTTTATTTATTTTTTACATTTATTAAATTCCACTAACTTTTATTAAACTGTAATTTTACTACGATATGCCTAACCAAATTAAATTTTATCAATCTATTTAGTTCATTTGTATTTCTTATTTAATAATTTACTCAATTTATTTTAATATCTAATGTGAATCATATAGTTTCTATGCATATCAAACTTATTCTAACTAGATGCTAATTAGTGACCATTACAATTCTCTCCCCCTTAAGATGTTTCGTCCTCGAAACATACCTATTGTGTTGTCATTGAACAGGTGAGGGTATTGAGCTTTCATCAATTCCTCGTTTTCCCTTGTGGCTTCTTCGACTGTATGATTTCTCCATAACACTTTAACTAATGGTACTCGCTTGTTCCTAAGCTCCTTAATTTCCTTGGCTAGGATTTGAACTGGTTCTTCTTAATATGTCAAATCTTGTCTCACTTGAATGCTTTCAGCAGGTATGATGTGAGTAGGATCTGATCTATATCGTCTTAACATTGAGATATGGAAGACATTATGTATCAGACTCAACTCCGATGGTAGAGCAAGTCTATATGCAACAGGTCCAACTCTTTCTAATATTTCATAAGGTCTGATGAATCTTGGACTTAACTTGCCTTTCTTTCCAAATCTCAGAACTTTCTTCCAGGGAGATACTTTAAGAAAAACTTTATCACCCACAACATAATCAATGTCTCGTCTCTTAAGATCAGCATATGATTTCTGCCTATCTATAGCTGCCTTAAGTCTTTCGCGAATGACTTTTACTTTCTCTTCTGTCTCTTGCACTAGGTCTTGTCCCATAAGCTTTCTCTCACTAAGCTCTGTCCAATATAAAGGTGTTCGACACTTCCTACCATAAAGTGCCTCATATGGAGCCATCTGGATATTAGACTGATAACTGTTATTATAGGCGAATTCCATTAAAGGAAGATATTTTTCCCAGCTACCTTCAAATTCGATGACACAACTTCTCATCATATCTTTTAGAATCTGAATGACTCTTTCTGATTGTCCATCTGTCTGTGGATGAAAAGTCGTGCTGAAATTGAGCTTAGTACCTAGAGCTCGTTGTAGACTACCCTAAAATTGAGATGTGAAGCGCGGATCTCTGTCAGACATAATAGAAACAGGCACTCCATGAAGTCGTACAACTTCATTCATATAAATGTTTGCCAATTTATTCAGTGGATAGTCCTTTCTGACAGGTAAGAAATGTGCTAACTTTGTAAATCTGTCCACTATGACCCATACAGTATCATGTTTCTTTGGAGTCAAAGGTATTCCAGTCACAAAATCCATAGTGATTCGTTCCCACTTCCATTCTGGAATAGAAATTGGATGTAGCAACCCCGAAGGCACTTGATGTTCAGCCTTAACCTGCTGACAAGTCAAACATTGTGAAGTGTATTTCGAGATGTCCTTTTTCATACCTGCCCACCAGTATCTGCTCTTCAACTCTTGATAAATCTTGTTACTCCCTGGGTGCATAGCATATTTGCTTTCATGGGCCTCTCTAAGACTCCTCTGTCTAAGATCTTCGACATCGGGCACACATAATCTATCTTGATAGAACAATCCACCATCTAAATCCATAGTGAATCCAAGTCTCTCCCCCTTAGAGATTAACTCAGCTACTTCAATGAGCTTTCTATCCTGTCTTTGTGCATCCTTTATTTCCTGAGTAAGAGTGGGTTGAAGGTGCAACTCTGCCACAATCTTTCTGCTTAAAGCATCTACTACTACATTAGCTTTGCCTGAATGGTAGTCAATCACACAATTATAATCTTTTATTAGCTCTAACCATCTTCTCTGCCTCAAATTCAATTCTTTCTGTGAGGGAAGATATTTTAAACTCTTGTGATCTGTGTAAATAAAACACTTCTCCCCATATAAATAATGGCGCCAAATCTTCAATGCAAAAACTATAACTGCTAACTCCATATCATGGGTAGGATAATTCTTCTCATGCGGCTTTAACTGCCTAGAAGCATAAGCAATCACCTTTCCATCTTGCATCAATACACAACCCAATCCATTATGAGAAGCATCAGTATAAATGACATACTCCTTATTAGCAATCGGCTGTGTCAAAACAGGGGCCTTAGTAAGCATACTTTTGAGCTTATCAAAACTAACTTGACACTTATCTGTCCACTCAAATTTAACATCCTTTCTCAATAGTCTTGTTAAAGAATAAGCAATCATTGAAAAACCCTTGACAAATCTCCGATAATATCCAGCTAAACCCAAGAAACTTCTGACCTCGGTCACATTCCGTGGAGGTTTCCAACTCACAATTGCCTCAACTTTGCTAGAATCCACTTCAATGCCTTCTGCAGAGATAATGTGTCCCAAAAATGTCACCTCCTTTAACCAAAACTCACATTTTGAGAGTTTGGCATAAAGCTTAAATTCTCTGAGAGTCTGCAACACTATTCTCAAATGCTTTTCATGTTCTTCTGAATCTTTAGAATATACCAAAATATCATCAATAAAAACGACCACAAATTGATCAAGATGCGGCCTGAAGATCCTATTCATAAGATCCATAAATGCTGCTGGAGCATTGGTCAGCCCAAATGGCATAACCAAAAACTCATACTGGCCATATCTGGTTCTGAATGCAGTTTTAGCTATATCCTCCATCTTTACCCTTAATTGATGATAACCAGATCTTAAGTCTATCTTGGAAAATACTCCTGCACCTTTCAGTTGGTCAAAGATATCATCAATTCGCGGTAATGGGTACTTGTTCTTGATTGTCACCTTATTCAACTGTCGATAATCAACACATAGCCTCAAAGTTCCATCCTTATTTTTCACAAACAATACCGGTGCACCCCATTGGGATGTACTTGGTCTAATGAAACCCTTATCAAGAAGTTCTTGCAATTGTGTCTTAAGTTCTTTCATCTCTGATGGGGCCATTCTGTATGGCGTCTTGATATAGGCATAGTTCCTGGAACAAGATCTATAAGAAACTCTACTTCTCTCTCTGGAGGCAACCCAGGTAAGTCATCACGAAACACATCTGGAAATTCATTTACCACCGGAATATCTTCAAGATTTGAACCCCCCTTTCTAGTGTCAATCACATGGGCCAAATAAGCTTCACACCCTTTTCTTATGACTTGAGGATGTTGTGAAATAATTCACCTTTCAAAATAATTTCCTCCTGATTTTTTATCTTAAATACCACAAATTTAGACTTGAAATCCACCACTGCTCCATGACGTGAGAGCCAATCCATACCTAATATGACATCATACTCATGGACAGGCAACTCAATCAAGTTTGCAGATAACACCTTCCCATGCACAACCAAAGGACAATTCCTAAATACTTTATTCACTATTACACTGTGACCTAAAGGATTCTTAACTTCAATTCCATATTCTAGATTTTCTTTAATCATATTATGCTGACTAGGTGTACTAGTGCAAATATAGGAATGTGTAGAACCTGGATCTATGAGTGCGCAAATATCAAAATCGTATAATGAAAACATACCAATAATAACATTCGTTGCCGCTTGATCCTCCTTAGCTTTTATGGCATAGGCTCGGGCTGGAGCTCTGCTAGATCCAGGTCTATTCACTGTCTCTGAAACAACCTGCTTCGGTCGGCCTAGTCCTTCTCTGAACTGAACTCCAAGCTGAGTCTGAGCTGACCTAGTAGTCTGAGTAGGAGTACCACTTGTCAAGAGTGGGCAATCCCTCCGTCTATGTTCCTTGGACCAACATCTAAAGCAAGCACCTGTGACACGCCAACATTCCCCTTGATGGCTCATATTGCAAATGGTACATACCGGTATAGCTTCGTTGCTAACTTGAGATTGTGAACTGGTTGTAGCAGAAGGTGCCTTAGAGGGCAACCCCCTCTTAAAAGACCCTGCTTGTGAATAGCTAGGACCCTTTCCCTGTCCTCTATTATGTGAGCGGCTAGTAAAGAAACGACTCTTCTTCCCAATGAATTGAGTCTCAGAAGTAGTTGACTTTTTAAAAGATTCTTCTATTTTTCTCTTTTTCCTTTTCTCAAGGTTGAGCGCTGCTGAAACTAACTGAGAAAAATTGTTATGCTGAAGAGCAGTCACAATATCTCCAACCTCTTCATTAAGGCCATCTTCAAATCTTCTACATTTATCTCTTTCATTTGCAACTAATTCAGGGGCATACTTGCTCAGTCTGGTAAAATCCCGCTGATACTCAGTCACTGACATTTTACCTTGCTTGAGATTCATAAACTCTTTCTTTTTCTCATCAATATAGATCAACGAAAAATATTGCTCATTAAATTCAAAGAGGAAATAATTCCATGAGACCGGTTCCACCATACCTGGCTTGGTAAGAATTGATTTCCACCAATCATATGCCTCATCTTGGAGTAGAGAAGTAGCAAATCTAGCTTTGTCATCTGCTTCCACTTGCAACTCTTTAAAAATTCTTTCAGTTTTTTCCAACCAATACTCAGCTACAGCTGGATCTTCATCTCTCTTACCATAGAAATCTGAAGCCCCAGATTTACGAAGCTTATCAATTGTTACTTTTGGTTTAGGTGGTGGCACCAGGGTAGGCTGAGGAATGGCTCGTACCATTTGTTGGAATAATCCAGTCATCTATTGAATAAATGGATTTTGACCAGGATCAATCTGTTCTGCTGCCTGTGGTGGGGAATTTGGAGCAGCATTTTTCCCTTGCATGCTCGTTGCACTAGGCTGATGAGGAATCTCAGTATTAGGAGATCCGGTACTCTCAGCCATATCTCGTTCTTCCGAAGACATCTTTCTACAATCCTACAAGTTGCCAAAAAGAAAGCCCATATCAGAATTATATGAGACACATGAATATTTAACCTAATATCTCTTTCCCACCTAGGCCTAGAAACACCTACACCTACTCTGATACCACTAAATGTGATGCCCCATTTATATAGTAGGAATAATCCCATATATATAAGAGGGATGTCACAAGCTTAACTTGATAAATCTGCTCGGATTAAAATTTTTTCATTTTAAATAACTTAATATATTTAGTTATATTGGTTTAGGCAGGTTGTTCTAATTAATAATATATATATATCATTATATTATTCACACATATGGCACCCGATTATGTTACTTAATTATTTACATACACAATATGAACATATGAGTCAAGTCCACCACAAACCATATACATAGTCAACCAAGGAAAGAAAAACAACTATTAAATAAACAACCCTCTAACTAAATCTCTTGTGTCTCTGCTGATATGGGCTTGGATTTCCTTCCTGGCCACTTCACTTCCTACCGTCTATAGTTCCAATTCCTGCGTGAGAAAAACCCACGCTAAGCTATCTCTAGCTTAGTGGTACATATAGGCATTAAGTTTTTCCCAAGTAGTCACACAGATGCATGTCTCAAATAATTCATGACACACTGAATTTTTATTGCATATTTGTCATATAAAAGAATTAACCACATCACATAGCAGTATAAGCATAATAATCATATTCAATAATTAAGTTCTCACTACCTCATATAAGCATTTCATTTCATAATCACTTATGTCAATAATATAATTCCCACATTTCATTCCAAAGTCTTTAATAAGTATTAGCCCAAATCTCATTCCCGGACTGTCTGGATATGGGGTGTGAAATAAGGGCGCTCGCGGAGCTTAAGCCACTTTACTCACCATAATCTCAAGTCAAGGGCGCTCGCAGAGCTTAAGCCACCTTGACCGAATATAATCATGTCATCTGTGTGTAATCAGGATCAGGAGCGCTCCCAGAGCTTAAGCCACCCTATCCTTAAATGATATCCATAGCGTTACCGTAACGTCCCCCATAATGGTGCACCATCTATCCTATGTTAGACCTCAGGTAGAGAAATGGGCAATTAACACCATTAATTTCTTGTTTCTATAACCAATACTCAATTCACATTAACACAATCATATACTCACCATTTATTACAAAACCAAGTTATAGCAGGATATTTTATCAAATATTAGCATAATGTTAAGTTCATAGTCAATAATATTTCTATAATTTTAAAACATGTCATAATATACTATTTCATCATTGTGACAAATAATTTATGTCATTCACACACGATCATGCGTAAGGGCAAAACATAATACATATATGTACAAACCTCGATAGTATTTTCCTTTTCCAAAATATAAGTTCAGATCTTGTTCACTTTTGTTGGTCTTCTTCTTCTTGAAATCCTAATTTAAAAATAAAATTAATTAATAGCTTGATAAAATATTTATCTTAATATAATTTAAATAAATAACTAGAATTTCTATTAAGCTAGAGTAAGACCTAGAAGGACTGTTGGATTAATAACGTTTTGTATACTTATCCAATTTATATGATTCTTGATCCTAATTAAATATAACATTAAAACTAAAATATACTAAAATTTCAGAATATTTGAACCTTTACATAATTTGTGGTATAATTTTAAATATTTTCCTGTTTTCTGCCCTTAGGCAGTTTCGAGGTACCCAATTCAAAAATTCATAGCTTTCAAGTTTTTGCTTCAATTATTCTGAATATTGTTATACCGTTATATAGGTTAATTTGTTAAATTTTTCGTGTTTAACGCATTTCCAGGTTCGGTCTCTAAGAGTCTCAAATATTGGCGGATCTATAACTGGTTCAACATAGAGTATCAATCCGACCAGTTTAATTGTTCAGCCCATAACTCACAAAATACCTGATATTTTAAGGTGACACTTTCACAGAAAGTTAGATAAGACATAGGAGTAAAACTTTTATGCTTTTAACTTTGGCTAATTCGATCTAAAAATAGGTGAAATATAAGGACGAAGTTACTAGAACTGAATAGGTATATGAAACCAGCTCAATCAAGGAACAGTCAATGATCATTTCAGAATAACTCAACCTACACAAGAGCAATTTATACGAAATTTTCAGAGACCTCAATAACATATATACTTACAACTTTCATGTTTTACATAACCTCAGATTAAGCCACTAAGATAATCAATTTGTACAAGAACCGTAGGTCATTTAGTTGATATGTCTCCCTGAACCAGTTTCATTCCAATAACCATATCTCTTCATATACTTAAAATAATTCAATCAAATTTGGCAGAGAGATAAAACAAACATAGATGAACAACCTTTATGTTTTATACTTCTTCAAATGTTGTTGATAACTCACTCGAAAATCAAGTGCCAAATACTGATAATATATAGTCCTAATACTCTAAAAATACAAGAATAATTGAGAGATGATCACTTACCAAGAACAAATCTATTTGGAGTGAACTTCTTGAAAATCATGGAGGCTAGTGGTTTTAGGAAGAAGAAGAGTGGAGATAAGATTGGTGTGGAGATAAGGTTGATGTTATTATGATATTAAATGCATTTAACTCAAATACACTCCCCCCTTCCACAAAACCACATTCACCCCCCCTATCCTCTTTTTTTTTTTTAAGTTGTTTATATTAATTAATTATTTATTTATTTATTTATTTATTTTACATGTATTAAATTCCACTAACTTTTATTAAACTATAATTTTACTACGATATGCCTAACCAAATTAAATTTTATCAATCTATTTAGTTCATTTTTATTTCTTATTTAATAATTTATTCAATTTATTTTAATATCTAATGTCAATCATATAGTTTCTATGCATATCAAACATATTCTAACTAGATGCTAATTAGTGACCATTACACACATAGAAGTAAGGAAGAGGTAAAATGCTATGAATGTGGAAAGAGAGGACATATCAAACCAGAATTTCCAAGGCTCAAGAAGCATAAGAGGAAATACCAAAGAGACAATGGGGAGAAAGGTCACAAAGCCACATGGGATGACGAAAGCTCTTCAAGTGAAAAAGATGATAATGAAAGTGAAGAGGTCAACCTATGCCTCATGGCTATTGAGGATCACGTCTCGGACAAAGTAAGATTACTACACTCATACTCTTTCAATAATGATAGTAGTGATAAAGATAGTAACAGTGATAGTGATGATGATGATGATGAGCAAAGCCTTATAGAAGAATTAAATATAGAATTAGAGAAATATAAAACTAAATTTAGTACCTATAGAAATAATATCTCTAATTTGAAAAATAAGATAGATGGTTTAGAAAAAGAGAACATAAAGCTTAAATCATCTAATGAATCTCTTCAAAAGTCATTAGATGAATATTCATTAAAACCCTCAACAGCTTCATTGTTAAAAGAAAATAATACTTTGAAAAATGAAGTTGAGGAACTTAGAAATTCCATTTCTAAATTTCACAAAGGTAAAGAGAGCTTAGATACTCTCATTGTGTCTCAAAGATCACCCTTAATTAGACATGGTCTAGGATTTAAGGACACATCATCATCTTCTCATAAAACTATATTTGTCAAATCTAAAGAATCTCACATCTCCACACCAGTTAGAACTGCACCAAGAAATAAGAATGTTAAACCTTCTATACAGAAAAAGAATAATCATGCCTTTATGTATAAGAAGCAAGCATCTAGAAAAATGCAAATTAATCATGATTGTGGATGCCATTGTTCTCAAAATCAGTCTAAGAGAATTATGGCATTCAAATACATTGTAAGACTAAAAAACAAGTTTAGACTGAAACAATATAATTATTGTATGAAAATTGGTGACATAAATAAACATTGCTGGATAAGGAAGGCTCATTGGGAACCTTCATGTGCTAACCCCCAAGGACCCAAACTCATTTGTGTACCTAAAAATCATACTTGATTTGTGATTCTATAGGTATGCCTCAAGTCCACAATAAACAAAAATGCTTGGCTAGTAGACAGTGGACGGTCAAGGCATATGACAGGAGACAAATAACTTTTCAATGAAATCAAAAGTATTGATGAAGGTAAAGTTACCTTTGGAAACAATGCAAAGGGTAAGGTAATTGGCATTGGTTCTATTGGTGTTAATGGTACTACTTTTATTAAGGATGTCTTACTTGTTGATGGCTTAAAACATAACTTGTTAAGTGTAAGTCAATTATGTGATAAAGGAAACAAAGTAATCTTTACTTCAAATGAATGTCTTGTAATCTCTATCGACGGTCAAGAAATATTTAAAGAAAATAGAGATATCAATACATACATAATAAACTTACATGAACTATCTAACCATTCCTCTAAGTGTCTTGTGACTACTAGTGATGAATCTTGGTTGTGGCATAGAAGACTTGCTCATGCTAACATGGACTTAATACAAAGTCTCAGCATAGGAGAGATAGTAAAAGGATTGCCAAGAGATAAATATGAAAAAGGCAAGACATGTGATCCTTGTTAGAGAGGAAAGCAACACAAGTCATCTTTCAAAGCCAAAAACATAGTAAGTACTTCAAAACCTCTCCAACTCCTGCATTTAGACTTGTTTGGACCTACTAGAATTGCTAGCTTAGGAGGAAAACATTATGCATTTGTTATCATAGATGATTACTCTAGATTTACTTGGATAATATTCTTAGCTCAAAAGAGTGATGCTTTTGAAAACTTCAAAAACTTTGCTAGAAGAGTTCAAAATGAAAAAGGGTACTGCATTTCAAAAATAAGGAGTGATCATGGGAAAGAATTTGAAAATGAAAACTTTGAAAGCTTTTGTCTTGAACATGGCATTTCACATAATTTCTCATCTCCTAGGACACCTCAACAAAATGGGGTAGTTGAAAGGAAAAATCGAACTTTGATTGAAATGGCTAGAACAATGCTTAATAAATATGAATTACCAACTTATTTTTGGACAGAAGCCACAAACACTGCATGATATATTTCAAATCGAGTTTTCAAAAGACTTCTTTTAAAAAAAACCTCATTTGAGCTATGGAATGGAAGAAAGCCCTTGATATCATACTTTAGAGTATTTGGATGCAAGTGTTTTATATTGAACACCAAGGACAATCTTAGAAAATTTGCCTCTAAGTCTGATGAAGGTATCTTTTTAGGATACTCTACAATCAGCAAAGCATATAGAGTATTTAATAAAAGATCATTAACAGTTGAAGAATCCATGCATGTTGTTTTTAATGAATCTAGTAGACTTGATCTTGTGAAAGGTAGTGTTCTTGATGATGTTGTAGGTAATATGGAAAAACTTGATATTGGAAATGGGAAAGAAGAAAATGATCAAGAAAATTTACTGCAAAATGACACTCTACCTAAAAATCAAGAACAAATTGATCAGGAACTTCCAAAAGAATGGAGAATGACGAAAGATCATCCAAAAGAGCAAATAATTGGTGATCTATCAAGGTGAGTAAGTACTAGATCTCATTTCAAGCATTTAGTCATTGACATTGCTTTTATTTCACAAATTGAGCCTAAAAATATTGGTGAGGCTCTTAATGATGAAAGTTGGGTAATTGCCATGCAAGAGGAACTCAACCAATTTGAGAGAAATAAGGTATGGAACCTAGTACCTAGACCCAAGGATCATCAAATCATAGGTAGCAAATGGGTATTTAGAAACAAATTAGATAAACAAGGGTTAATAACCAGGAATAAGGCTAGACTAGTTGCAAAATGATATAATCAGGAAGAAGGTATAGATTATGATGAAACATATGCACCTGTAGATAGATTAGAAGCTATAAGAATACTCTTAGCATATGCATGTCACATGAATTTCAAACTTTTTCAAATGGATGTGAAAAGTGCATTTCTAAATGGTTATATAGATGAAGAAATGTATGTAGAACAACCACCAGGTTTTGAAAGCTATGATTTGCCAAATCATGTTTTTAAACTTTCAAAAGCTTTGTATGGTTTAAAACAGACTCTAAGAGCTTGGTGTGAGAGGCTAAGTTATTTTTTATTAGAAAATAGCTTTACAAAGGGAAATGTTGACACTACACTATTCATCAAAAAGCATAAGCATGATATACTAATTGTTCAAATTTATGTTGATGATATAATATTTGGTTCTACTAATGAGTTGCTTTGTCAAGAATTTGCTAAGTGCATGACTAAGGAATTTGAAATGAGCATGATGGGAGAACTTAAGTATTTTCTTGGTCTACAAATAAAGCAAAGCAATGAGGGCATATTCATCAACCAATCCAAATATGATAAAGCTTTAATGAAGAAATTTGGTATGGAAGGATGCAAAAATGTCAAGACTCCAATGAATACACTAACAAAATTGGACAAAGATGAAAAGGGTAAGAGCATTAATGAAAAGCTTTATAGAGGTATGATCGGATCACTTTTATATCTTACTACTTCTAGACCTGATATTATGTATAGTGTTTGCTTATGTGCACGATTTCAATCATGTCCTAAAGAATCTCATTTAAATGGTGTAAAAAGAATTTTAAGATATTTACATTGATCATTGCATCTAGGTTTATGGTATCCTAGGAATTCATCTTTTTATATTATAGGATATTCAGATGCAGACTATGCTGGTAGTTTTTTAGATAGGAAAAGTACTTCAGGTACTTGTCACTTCATTGGAGAATGCTTAGTTTCTTGGTTTAGCAAGAAACAAGTTTCAATTGCTCTCTCAACTGTTGAAGAAGAATACGTAGCTGCTGGATGTTGTTGTACACAAATTCTTTGGATGAAACAACAACTTAAGTACTATGGTCATGAGATGAACCATATACCTATAAAATGTGACAACATAAGTGCTATAAATCTTTCAAAGAATCCTATTCAACACTCAAGAAGCAAGCATATTGACATAAGACACCACTTTATTAGAGACCATGTGCAATATGGAGATGTTGCATTAGAATTCATAAGCACAGAAAATCAATTGGCAGATATTTTCACTAAGTCTCTAAATGAGGAAAGATTTAATTTCATTAGAAGAGAACTTGGTATGATTTATGGATTAACCTTGTGATTGCAAAAATATGAAATTTTAATTGTTGATCTTAAATCATATCACAAGTTATAAGATAGAAATTTTGATGAGAATTCATGTTTTGAGGAGTAGAATCTTTGTTGAAATGATTTAGTCTTATTTTAGGACTTAATTTTAATTTGATGAAAATTTAAGGGAGTCACGCCCGTGACTTAAATGGCCTAAAGAGGCAGTGTCATTCACGACTTGGTTCACGGCATGGTTCACGGCTTCAAGTAGTGAAAATTTATTTTCATGGCTTGAGTCACGCCCGTGAAAATAGACGTTCATGCCCATGAAGAATTTTCACTCCCGTGAACAATTACACCCCAAAAACTCACAGAAGCTTTCAGGCCTTGAGTCATGGCTTGCTTCACAGGCATAAGTAGTGAAATTCAAGAGTTCATGCACGTGATCATTTATTCACCCCCGTGACCGATGATCATTCACGCCCGTGACATTCAAATATCACGCCCGTCAACTTATTCACGTCTTCATTCACAAGTGGAACACTCCTTCAGCAAACCGTGAACATGACCATTCACGCCCGTGAAAACCTACTTCACGTCAGTGAATGTATCGAATATATAAGAGAATAGCCGGTTACAACCTTCATTTCAACTCTCCATCTCCCAAAACCACTCTCATTTACTCTCATTCATTGAGACATTGAAGATTCCGGCCCCAAAGACTTGAACTTTCCCTATAAATACCACCAAAAGTTCGAATCTTCAGCAAATATCATACATTTCTAGGGTTTTACATAAAAGTTTCTGTCAAAAATATTTCCAACTCCATCAACAACAAATTTCTTCAAAAATTGGAGTCTGCTTCATCCAAGGGAAAGAGAAAGAAGTCCCATGCTCCTAAGAGGTATGCAGATTACCTCATGAACTGCATTCCGGATAATTGCCATCCTCAGTATGCAACTTTGAAGAAGAGACCTCTTTTGTCTTCAAGGTCCTTCGAATGGCAGATAGTCCGAAGTCTCGGGCTTGAGATGGCTATGACAGAGCAACTTCAAGCCTGTCATCTCAAAGATTTTGTTGAAATTCATTGGCCGACCCTGAGGAAGCCAACACTGGAATTTCTCAGCACATTGCAGGTTTCACCTACAGGAGAGGTGAAATTCCAACTTTACAACAATCCCAATACCCTCAGTGCCATCGTATTTGGGGAATTGTTCAACCTACCATTTGATGGAATTCTGAATGATACTGAGGTAGAATTCTCTGCCCCATGAGCCTGGATACACTTTGGCACCGATTATAGCTGGGATGTCAAGAAGAAAAAGAGCACACATCTCAGGGCTTTAGTGCACAGGTATTTTCATAGGTTCCTAACCTATAGCATATTTTCTAGGGGAGAAAGTAATAGGACAATCAGGAAGTCAGAACTCTTCCTCCTTGAGATGGCTCATAGAGGAGTCATAGTGGCACTTTCCAGATGGTTTGCTAACCATCTTCTCTCCATAGCCACCAAGCCCACAGGAGATATTTTGATTGGGGCGTATGTCACCCATATAGTAGTGAAGCTCAATTATCTAAAGCTGGATGCACATCACTTCAACATCATCCCTGCACATCCTCGAGATCGCTTGGATGTCGAGTCGTTCATCAAGATGAGAGCGGCTGTCAGAATCATTTTCTAGAATGATATCTTCTACCACTTCACTGACACTATTGGGGAGATTATCTGGGAAGATAATGACACGGAGGATTTTAAAGCAGGCCTCTAGGGAATCCAGTAGAATAAGTGGGGTCAAGTTGAGGAAGCACCTCCAGCAGTCGAGTATGACATCGGACAGTCCTCAGCTTCTACACCGTCCTTAGCGCAACAGGTGGTTGACCTCTTGGAACCACGTGTTGAGCAGCTGCAGACTTTAATGGATGAGAGGTTGGAGAATCTCAAAGACTTCATGGAGTCTCAGATGGACAACCTTGAGGCTGAAGTTGCTAGGCTTCGTGATAGGATGTCTGGCTAGGAGATAGGCTAGAGTGTAGCCTAAATTTGATTGTTTTTAGCTTGTTTGTTATATTTATGTTTGCTTGTGTGTAGGAAATTTTAAATTTCCTTTCTGAATATTTTAACTTTGTTTGTATCCTTTCCTTTATGCTATATATATTTGCATTTGTTTACATCAATCTTCATATCCTTTTTGATTGATGACAAAAGGGGGAGAAAACTAGCAATATATTATAGGCAATATATGATAGGGAAAATGGAATCAAACTAGCAATATATATTAAGGTAAATGAATTTTGAATCAAATAATTAAAATTGAATTGACTTTGAAATGGATTAAAAGGGATTAGAAATCTTGATTCAAAATTTCATATGCAAAGTATATAATTGGAAAATTGAGCTTTATTTACTTTAGATATACCTTAAGTATACTTTGCATATACAAGTGTACTTTGCATATACCTTAAACCAAGTTACAAATACAAATATGCCATGATATACCTTAAATATAACTTACATATATTTCATGTCTTCAAAAGGAATTATGGTATATATATGGGATATACTTCTCATATAACTTGCATATACTTAAAATCCAGTAAGTTTACTTCAATGCTACATTATTATCTACTATTCTTGCACATTATAAATTTTTTATCCTAAGTATATTTTGAGGGGGAGACTTCTCAAAATCACATATTGCTAGATTATTTGTCACTATTAAAAGGGGGAGATTGTTAAACCTTGAGGGGTATTTCCGTCATTTTGATGATAACAAATAAAATATTGCTATTTTATTTAACATGCTTGTCTTCTTAGTCTATTATACAGGACATGGATTAAAATAGCAAGAATGGAGAATTGGAAGAATAATCCTTGAAAGACAAAATTCAAAGAGTAGCATGTTCACTGTCATGACTCTATGAGTCACTCCCGTGAAAGAAGCTAACCGTTACCAAAACCAACTTTTGAAGTTTACGGCCATGAAGGAAAAACAAACCGTGAAGTGGGAATTTCAGTCACCCCCGTGAATAAAGGTGTCACCCCCGTGAAGATTCATGCAATTTCATCCAGAGAGCTTCACGACCAGAGTCACCACTTGGATCATGGCTGGGAAGCTTGTCACGCCCGTGAATGAGTATGTCATGCCCGTGACACTATATGTCAAAACATTCCAGAGAGCTTCACGACCAAGGTCACCACTTTAGTCACGGCTTGGGAAGAAATGTCACTCCCGTGACAAGCATAGTCACGCCCGTGAATAATGAAAGAGAAAAATGTCAGGTGCGATGTTTTGGTTGGTACAATAGCTAGTTTCGTATTTAATGCACCCCAACGACTATATTCAGCCATGAGAGTATAAATGGAAGTCATTTATGCATTAAGAACAAGAGAATGAAGATAATAACAAAAGAATAGCATATACTTCGAATTTAATTCTTATTACAAGCTATTTGTACTTTCATTCTTTGAGAACAAAATCTATTCTCTGTAAAAATCTTTTGCTCTTCATATTTGAGCAATTAAGATTTGTGAGTGGTTCTCTCCGTAATCTTTACTCAAGTGAGCTTTGGGTATTTCTGGGTTAAGAGTAGAACACTTGTAAGGGTTAGTTGTGTGAACCTCTAAAACACAAATTAAAAGGTTGTTTGTGTGAGCGTGTAAAACACAAAGTGAAGGTTGTTTGTGTGATCCTGTAAAAATACAAAGTAAAGGTTGTTTGTGTGAGCCTGTAAAACACAAGGAATTGGTTATTGTGTGAGCCATTAAAACACAAGGGATTTCTGGGTTAGGTGTGAGCCATTGTGAGAAACACCATAGATGGGAGTGAGCTTGTAAAACTCCATTGTAACACTTAGTGTGTTAGTGAAACTCCCAATTGCAATTGGGGAGAGGAGTAGGGTTTGTTAACACTCGAACCTCTATAAATCTTTGTTTCTGATTTTCTCTATCCCTCCTAAAATTAATTATTTATTTCTGCACTTTAAAGTTTAATTTTTTGAAACTCCAATTCAACCCCCCCTTCTTGGTCTAATATCTGGGCAACAGGCAGTATAGCTTCTGCACAAACAATGAGATCGACTCTAATATGGAGTCAATAGTAGAACTGATGAGGTCGATTATGACCTAGTCAGATTGTATTAGAGATGATCAACAGATCACAACTGAGTAGGACTTTCATGAGATCTTATGCCCTGAGGACATGGGAGGATCATGAGGCCACTGATGTTATCGTGGGTACATTTTCTCTCCATGGCTTATATTTATGTGCTTTGATAGATCCCAGATCTACACACTCATATGTTTTCACAAGAACACCTAGATAGCATAAGATGATATTAGAGAATTTAGAATATGAGATTGAAGTCACGAATCCTTTAGGTTACAGTGTGATTATGAATAAGATCTATAAGGGTTCTCTGTTGGTTGTACACGGAAGAGAGTTTCCTGCAAACTTGATTGAGTTGCCTTTTCATAAGTTTGATGTTACTTTAGGCGTGGATAAGCTTTCTTGATATGAGGCGATAGTGAATTTTTGGTCTAAGAAATTAATTTTTAAGACCCAGAATGAGATGAGATTGTAGTGGAAAGTGAGAAATTTCCACCATCTTTCTAAGTCTTTTCCATGACGAAGGCTTAAAAGATGATTAGAAAAGGGTGTGAAGCTTACTTAGTTCACGTGATTGATATGAAAAAGAAAGGACTAGATCTGCATGATTTCCCAACAGTGAGGGAATATCCAAAGGTATTGTCTGATGTCTTACCAGGATTACCTCTAGACAAGGAAATAGAGTTCTCATAGAGCTTGCATTAGGTACAACTTCGATATCAGTTGCACCATATAGAATGACACCTTTAGAGTTAAAGGAATTAAAGGCACAATTGGAAAAGTTCTTAGATAATGGTTTTATCAGGCCAAGTATATCCCTAATGGGGTGCACCAGTACTATTTGTTAAGAAGAATGATGGATCAATGAGGTTGTGCATCGATTATAGGAAGTTGAATAAAGTTACTATCAAGAAAACATATCCTTTGCCAAAGATAGATTATATGTTCAATCAATTAAAGGGTGTAGGAGTTTTCTCCAAGATAGACCTCAAGTTAGGGCATCATTAGTTGAAATTTAAGGCAGATGATATGGCAAAAATAACTTTCAAGATTAGATATAACAATTACGAGTTTTTGGTTATGCCATTCAGGTTGACCAATGTTCTTGCACTTTGATGAATCTGATGAATTGGATCTTCAGGCCATATTTAGATAAGTTCATTATGGTTTTCATTGATGACATGTTGGTTTATTCCAAGAATAAAAAAGAACATGATCAACACTTGAGGATATTTTTGTAGATCATTAGGGATTAAAAGTTGTATGCCAAGCTCTCTAAATGTGAGTTTTGGTTAGATGAGGTAGCGTTCCTTAGACATGTAGTATCAATAAATGAAATTAAAGTATATCCCATCAAGGTTGAGGCAATATTGGATTGGAAGCTTCCAAAGAATGTGAAAGAGATCAGAAGTTTTTTTGGTTTAGCGGGTTACTATAGGAGATTTGTTAAAGGATTCTCCATGATAGTTTCTCCATTGACCATATTATTAAGAAAAGATGTGAAGTTTGAATGGTCAAACAAGTGTCAACATAGTTTAATCAGCTTAAGACTTTGTTAATAGAAGCCTCAGTTCTGATTCAGCCAGTTTTGGACAAGGAGTATGTTGTTTATAGCGATGCTTCTCATAGCTGTTTGGGATGTGTTTTGATGCAAGAAGGAAAGGTTGTTGCCTATGCTTCTAGTTAACTAAAACCCCATGAAAAGAATTATCCAACCCATGATATAGAGTTGGCAGATATAGTTTTTGCATTTAAGATTTGACATCATTATTTATATAGAGAAAAGTGTTTTATCTACATTAACCACATGAGTTTGAAATATCTTCCTACTCAGAGGGAGTTGAATTTGAGACAAAAAAATGTGGTTAGAGTTGATTAAGGATTATAATTGTGTACTAAATTACCATCCAAGCAAGACCAATGTTATGGCCAATGCATTGAGTAGAAAAGTCATGTCAGAGTTGCATATTCGACCTACTTTGAATTAGGAGGTCAAAGATGTAAAGAGGAAGAATGCCAGATTAGTTAAGTTGATCAAGTTAGTCTCTAAGGGGGAGAGAACCAAGTTTTCAGTTGAGTTAGATAGTGGGTTGTACTATCAGGGGTGATTATGTATACCGAATGTACCAAATTTGAGATAAAAAATATTAAACAAGACACATGAGACTACATATGTGATGCATCTAGGAAGCAATAAAATGTATTAAGATTTGAAGGTAAAATATTAGTGGTTAGGAATGAAGAAAGAGATTATAGAGTACATTACAAAATGCCTGACATGTCAACAAGTTATGGAAGAATATTAGGTACCATCAGAGTTCTTATAGATGATCATTATTTCGGATGAAAATGGAAAAGGATCGTAATGGACTTTGTGATTGGTTCACCTTTAACACCGAGTAAGTGTGATGCCATATGGTCATAGTAGATAGGATAATAAAGTTAGCTCACTTCTTACCTATCAGGAGGGATTGTCAATTGAATAGACTAGAAGAATTATATGTGAACGAAGTGGTAAGACTTCATGAAGTTTGAGTTTCCATCATATCAGATAGAGATATGAGGTTAACATCATAGTTTTAGAAGAGTCTACAATAATTTTTCATCCTCAGATAAATGGTTAGTTGGAAAGGGTGATTAAGATATTAGAAGAGATGTTGAGAAAATTGTATTATAGAATTTGAGGGGAGTTGGGAGAGATACTTACCATTAATGGAGTTTGCCTATAATAATAGTTATCAGTCGAGCAATCAGATGGCTCTTTATGAGGCACTTTATGTAAGAAGATGTCAGACACCATTACGTTGGACCGAACTTAGCGAGAGAAAGCTAGTGGGGCCAGAATTAGTGCAAAAGATAGAATAGAAAGTAAAGATTATTCAGGATCATTTAAAGGAAACTTCAGATAGGCAAAGATCGTACACAGATCTCAAGAGGAGAATTATTGAGTACACGGTGGGAGAGAAAATGTTTCTAAAAGTCTCTCCATAGAAGAAAGTTCTTCAATTTGGAAAAAAGAGTAAGTTGAGTCCTGGATTCATTGGACCTTATGAAATCCTTGAAAGAATTAGACCAATTGCTTATAGACTAGCATTATCACTAGAGTTAAGTAGAATACATAATGTTTTTCATGTATTTATGTTGAAGAGGTACATATCGGATCCTTTTCACATCATTCAAGTCAAAAGCATCGAGGTTATATTAGACTTATCGAATGAGGAAGAACCAGTCAAAAGTTTAGCTCAGGCAGTCAATGAATTGAGGAACAAACAAATAACAGTAGTTAAAGTGTTTTGGAAGAATCACGCTACCAAAGAGGCGATATGGGAAAGTGAAGATGTGATGAGAGTTTAGTATCCTTAGTTATTTTCATCTGACACAATAGGTAAATTTCGGGACAAAATTTATTTAAGGGGGAGAGAATTGTAATGCCTATAAAGTAGGGCCTATGAGTTATGAATTTAGAGGGGAAAATATTGGGTTTAAGGTATGTTAAAGTTTAAGTTTAAATTGTAAAAGGGAAAGCTTTCACACCCGTGAACGAATATTCACACCCATGAAAAGTTATGTTATGGTTTAAAGGTAGAGTTTTGAATATGGTAGGATATTTTGAGAAGAGAGAACATTCACGATCGTGAATGTTGTTTTACATCTGTGAAGTTAAGTGTCACTCCATGAAGGCAGGTTGGTTTGCCATGAGCAGCTGCACTTTTCTCTTTTCTATGCACCTTATCTTGTTGTGAAGTTAAGTGTCACACCTTGTTTTGAAATCATCCTCTGTCACACTCAGAGATCCTTAGTCATATTCTCCACTGATCCTAACCCTAAAACACCATTGTTGAAACTTGAAAGCTTGAGAAACATGGATGTTTGATAGAGTTTTGCCAAGATAGAGGTAGAACTCAGTTCTTAAGATTTTGTTTAGTTTGTTTATAGTTATAAGCATCTCATAGGAAAATTGTATGATGATAGGTTCATCTAGTGAGAAAAGTAACACATCACAAAAGGAAAAATAAGCTTGAAAAGCTTATGAAATCAATTAAGGCTCCATTTTGTTGAAAGGTATATACATATAGGCATATCAATTTGTTTTCCATGCATCATAATGTGTTTTTTTATTCTGTAAATGTAAAAGAATGGTAAAATAGCATGTTATGGGTGATAAATAACATGGAAAATGGTTTTAAGTGTTAAAATGATATATGCAATATGTTAAGGTTTAAAATGACCTAGAAATGGATTTAATGATTTAAATGATATTTAAACATGTTTTAGACATGATATATGTATGAAAGTATTGATATGAGTGATTGACATTAGTTGATCTTTAGAGATTTTGCATGAAATGCATGTTTGCTTTGTTTCAGGTTGCTGGAAATGCAAGATGCATGCCTGTGAACATGGGTGCCGTAGTTGTAAATGTTGAGGCTCATGAACTTGCATGAAACTAGAATTTCATGGTTTAGGTCACAGTTAGGAAGCCATGAATGAGGTTATGTCACAGCCGTGAATAGGTAATTCACACCCTTGAATGCTCTGTTTCTTTAACATGATGGTTTGCAGGTAAGGTAACTGTAAAAGTATACCTTCATGGCCGTGAATAAGCAGTTCACCCCCATGAAGCACAATGAATGTATTATATGTATATTTTAGTTTACTATCGTTATTGATGGTTTGTTAAATACATGTTATGTGATGTATGTATACATGCAAAATAACATATGGAATATATGATTTGGCATTTATGTGTTGGTATGAGAATGCATAAATAGGATGTAATGCTGGTAATAGCATGTGATGAAATGAATTGAAAGATAAATGGTTATGAGTTAAATGCTCAGTTCTCTAGTATTGGACTTATCACAAGATAGATGGTATACCATTAAAGGAGGTGAATGGTACCATATGAGTTACTTTGATATGATATAAGGATAAGTGGTTAAAGCTCAGTGTATGAACGCAATGATCCTGGATTTGCTAGCATGCTATATTATTCTCAGTCAATATAGCTTAACCTCGGGTTGTTGAGCTCTATTGACTTGAGGGGCTCAGATGAGCTATTATAGATTGTGAGTCGAGTGGCTTAAGCTCATATTATGAGCGCTTTTATCTCATACCCATATTCGGATAGTCAAAGCTTAGAGTTCTGGGGCATAAACATGTGTAATAATGAAAGTTTAGATAGTCTTGGTCTAGTTAAAACTAATGTAATAAATTTAGAGTTTTGAGGCAGAAACATGTGTAATAATGAATGATAATTGCAAAATATAGTGTAATGTTAATATCAAGTAATTGATATGGTAATTTGAAATGTGATATATATATGTGTGTATGGTATACACGATTATTATAGTATATCTATGGTAAGATAAGCATGTTGGTATGACATTAAAGCATGAAATGACTAGAATGTATGATTATAAGAATGATCATGAGGTGAATGACATGACATTGTATAATATTATTTAAATGTATAATTTTTATGCATATATGTATCACTAAGCATTAGTTTACTTAGGGCGTGGATTTTTTGCATATAGGTTTGGAGCCAGTAGACAGATGTTGATTAGAAGAGTCATGAGCCCCTAGAGATCAGTCAGAGCGCACCCAGTGTGGGGTATGTTTACATTCATAATATATTATGTATTTTTATTTATGTCATGGGATTATGGATTTTGTTTTACATGTCATGATTTTAAGAATATGTAATACTATTTATTATGATGTATTTGTAAAACAAGACTAGAGAAGCTGAAAACATATTTTTATGTTATAATCAATCATTGGATGGAAATGTTAATATTATAATGGATCTTGATGTTTTAAATGCATAATTATGTTAAACAGGTTTTAAATATGAAAAAGTTGTAATTTAATAAGTTTTTTGCATAATAACCCATAGCATTCGATGGCATAGTTGGAAAGGTTTCTCGGCTACATCGGAGGGAGTTACAAAAGTGATTAGCATTGGCGAATTTAGTGTTGAATGTGTGGAATGCAAAAATGCCATATTTTCTCAACATAAAAATTTCCAAATTCACTTCCGTGACTACAAATTCATGGTCGTGAATCCTAAAGCATGAAGTTGTGGTTGTGGGTACGTCTTTTCATGCCTAAAGTCACAACTAGTTTCACGATCACAAGTCATGGAACATGGCTTTATGCTTGTGAAGAGATTGTCATGCCCGTGAACTTGTCATTACTTGAATTCATTTTTATGACCATGAGTGAACCATTGCATGTCATAATTCATCCATGAACTAAGATGAAAGAATGATGAATTTACTTATAAATGTCAGATGATTTGATACGATTCTATCATGCCCGTTAGTTAGGACATCGACCAGTGTATGTATTTTGAAATCAAAAGCGTTGGACTGACTAAAAATTGAGTACTTTAATGATCGAAATATCGCTAATATGATTAGAGACTAATTCAGAGTCAATAAGAGTGAGAAAATAAAATGTGAATGTTCAATGATAAGTGGCCGTGTGAATCGATAAAATAGACTAAATTGTGAAAATGCGATTTTTCATTCTGGTGTGCAAACTGTGAAATTGAAGATACCGCGATGTTGAATAAATTGTAACAAGAATAATGAGATATGTAATTATTGAAAATTATTTAATTTAGAGCCCAAATTAGAGAACTGCAAACATTATTCATTATTTTGGTGTAAGATTTTATAAATTAAATTAAGCGACGTGTAGAATAATTAATGATGAAATTTGTGGAGTAATTTATGTTTGTCAATATTTAATTTGGAGTTCAAATTGGGGAAAAAAAGTTTATATATGGACTAAATTGAAAGAAATGGAACTTCGAGGATTTAATGGAAAGAAAGGAAATGATTAAAATTGATGTTGATTAGTTAAAGAAAAATACAATTAATTAACCTTAAATCATGTCAAGCATGTCGTCCATTTGGCATCCATTCACCAAACCACATTTTTAATTACATTAGATATATTGAAAAAATGGTACAACTTTCACAGAATCTTCATCTTTCCCGTGATTTCCTTACACGACCGAAATCAAGACAAAGATTATCTCTTCATTTATTTCTTGTGACCGAGATATTCATCTCAATCTCTCTTTCATTTAGTCCTTAAATTCTCTCAGCCAAACAAGTATAATAGGCAAAGAAACTATTATTGTAAGGAGTGTAGGCATGGGTCTTTGAAAAATATCTCCCCCACCACTTTTTTCTACGATTAAACTGAGGCAATCAAAAGGAGAAATGTTTTGAAAGGCTCGGCAATAGAAATTTGGAAAGAGAAAGATGGCTCCTTGTAGGAAATAAGCCAAGAAAAGAGGAAGAAAGAGGAAAGGAAATGAATGAACAAAACCAAGATAACTAAAGATTACACGTTTCGACTATGGTGACGTAAAAAGGTAAATGGGTAATTTTCTCCTTGTTCTTTCGTTTCTTCTTTTTCTTTAAATCAAGTTGAAATTAATTAAGCCAATTTGGGACGGATTAGGAATTTTGTTGTCGTAGTCATTGGGTGGGAGAATGATTTAATTAAATAGTGATTAAGTTAAATTAATAATCCATGGTTTGAAAAATTGAAATTAAGTAAAGAAAACTAGTCTTGGCCGAAGCTAGATGGAGGATTTGAGTTAAGAGATTGTACCAAATTGGGGTGAAAAGGGACTTTTAGATGGATAAAGGGATATGGAAAACAAGCCTTGAGATGTTAATGGAATTTTGGATTAGTGAGCTGTATTGATTAAAACATAATGAAATTAACTGGAAACATTGAATCATTTGGAAACCGTGAAGAATTGTATCCAAAATGGTGGAGATAATTAGACTCGAGACAATAAACTCTGTGAAGTAAAATAAATAAATAAATAATAATAAAAGTTAAAAACATTGCCAAATTCGTGAGCAATTAAGGACAAAATTATGTTTGATATTGAAGTGGTTGTAGGAATTATATAATACAAAATTGTTGGAGGACCAAAATCCTAACAAGTGGAAGATCAAAAGAAAGAGCCCAGACGAGAGGAGTTGGACAATTTAAGTTAGAGATAAACTATTACTGTGATATTTAGAAAAACAAAAGTGTCATGGACCTAAATTGTCAAAGAGAATGGTAAACGTATATGTAGCAGTAAGGAGACTACCCTTAGTAATTCATAAGGAGAGGAAATCAATAACGTATACCCGTATGTTATTAACATATAAATCGAAGGAACCAAGTGTATCAAGAATCCAATGAAACGAAAAGAAGATTCCAGACTTTTAAAGATTCCACCAATGTTAGAAATATTGTACTATAGAGAACATACACATAATTGATAAGTCGGTAGTTCTTAGTTGACGCATGTAACATAATTGATTTGATCGTAGAAGTCAGTATATAATATATTGGCTAATCAACAAATAAATGTAAGTCAAATATGCCGATGCCACAAGAGCCAGAATCACGTGGGGAAAGTATAGCCTGGTTTATGCAAGCTTTATGGACTTAGCCATAAATGCAATTAAACTCAATAGAACAATATTAAGTGTGTTAATATGCATTGATATGAAATGTCATTAATAATGTGTGTTAATTACATGTTACATTTTAAATGCCATGAAATGTTTAAAATCAGTGACATATAGATATGGTATTTGTGTATCATATGAAAAGTATATGTATCGTATATATGGGGTATACGTCTGGTATATGTGGTATATGTATATGCGTGATATATAACAAGCATATATATGGTACATAATAAGTATGTGTGGTATGTGACAAGTAAATATATGGTACATAACAAATATATGATTCACAAACTGAGTATACATATATATAAACACATGAATCGATAACCACAATAGATGAGCATATGTAAGAAGTTGATTAGAGAGTATAGAATTATTTTGCAAATACAAGTTATATGCCCAATGAATTATTTTATTGATAAACCTATGAGTCGTGTGAAAGTTATGCATGGACATAAGTATGTGTATGTTGTGAGAATACATGTTGGAAATACATGAATTGAGCCCATGGTTAAGCCTAGACTAGTATAGGGTGGACTTATTGGCATGCACATAGGGACACAACCTTTGTGTTGGTACAACTTTCAAGCTAAACATGTAAGACTATGTTGGTATATTGTAATATGTCATGTTATGTTAATATATACTGAATATTGTCTGAAAATACTTGCAAAAATAGTAAGTTATGAATGCTATGTCATATTGTACGAAAATGTGTTCTATGTTGTTTATAAGAAATATGTTGTATTTTTAGGCTTGATTTTCCATAATTTATTTCATGATATGAGGTTAGTAAAGCATGCTAGGATAATGTGTATTATAAATATAAATGCTATTAGTCTATTTCTATAAAATTTTTACCACTAAGTGTAAGCTCAACATGAGAGTTATTTTTTTTCACGCAGATATTTGTTTCGAGGATCGATAGCAGTGCATAGATAAAGAGAGCTATTGAAATTGGTGGAACCTACATCCAGAGCAGTGTAGTAGTTTAGGCCGCCCTCTAGGGTTGGACTTTATATATTGTGAAAAACATTATGCATATGTATTAGACTTAGGTATTCAATAAAATTGTTTTAGATGTTATTCAATTGGGTTTACTACATGTATTATTGTTACTATTATTGTATGTGTATAGGATGTGTAATAGGACATGACATCACCTTGCTCAGCTATTAAGTAGAGGAGTAAGGGGGTGTTACAAATTCTAAACTGGCCATGCTATAACATCTTTCATGACTAGAAGCATGCTATGAGTAGAACATATACATGAACTAACATGTGGATGATTTACTATGATGTATGCATGATAGTATGCAAAGATGTGAACCATGATAAGCTTATAGCATGAATGTGACACTTATGAACATGTATGTGGTTATGACACCAAGAATGATATAAGGAACAAATTATAAGCCTATTTATCTAATCTAGGATTAGATATAAGATGAATGCCATGTCATTAAGCGAATATATAATATTGTAGATCAAGATGTTGAAATAGTATTATGATTTTAAGGACAAGGTGGCTTAAGTACTAGGAAAACCTTTGATCCTAACATGCATGTAAAATGATTATGAACTCAGTCAATGTGGTTTAACCTTTGCTGCGCTATTGACTTGAGAAGCTTATGTGGGTATATATAGATAGTGGACAGGGTGGCTTAACCTTTGAAAGCTCCTATGATCCATAACCTATGCTAGGACAATTTGACTTAGAGTTTTAGGCTAAACAAAATGAAATGAAATGATTTGATAAATCTATTATAGAAATTGTTCGTGAATGTATATGATATGACTCATGCGATTTATGTACTTGAACATGAATATGATTGTCAACATATTAAGTTATGAACCTTAATATGATATAATTCATGTTTATACAAGGAGTAAGATATACTATGATTAAACATATTTATGCATGAATATGATTATAGATAATTAAGAATGCATGTATCTATAATGTGCATAATATATCGATATTTGAATGAAAGCTTTAAATTAGCATGCACATATATACCACTAAGCAAATTTTGTTTAGCATGTGAATGTTTTTCCTCACACGTAGGTTGGAGTTGTATATGGTAGGATCGACATGAGAAGAGAAGCCTGCCAAAAGTCACAAGATAAGCCCAATGAGGGTTTGTAATATAGGCCATGGTTTTTTTGCTTTTGTTCACACCATGGAATATGGGTTTTGTAACGGCTGAGCCCCACCTGGAATCTGGGTCTGGCCCATTGCCATAGGCCTGCTAGCCCACCCGCTGTCTCACTGAGACTAACGAGCTGCCAGGGTCCATGGCCCAATACCTCCAACCCATCACCTGGAAACCCGATCCATGCCGTTTGCCACAAGTAGGTTATTGGAGGCAGGGATCGAACCCTCAACCTCCCTTTAGCCTCAATAAGAGACTACCAATTGTACCATATTGGGCCATAGACCCCGGCAGCCCGTTAGTCTCAGTGAGACGGCTGGTAGGCTAGCAGGCCTATGGCAATGGGCCAGACCCGGATTCCAGGCGGGGCCCAGCCGTTACAGGTTTAAATACATTTTTTGCATTCTTTGATCAAAAGAAATTTAATTCATTTTAGTGATATTCTTTTTTGTAAACCATAGGGCCAATGTAGGTCCAAACACTCATTTATATTTATAATGATGATTTTTGTTTCTATACCTTCTTTTAAGAGTTTTTCATAAGTTTTCATGGCCATGATGCACAAAAGGTTTTAAATTTAATAAGTTTTTCTTCACACTCATCGTAACATTTTCTTATATAATTAGATTATTCTAATTATATAAGAGGGTATTACAAAATGACCTTAAGTCAGCAACCTTGTGCAATTTAGTCATGTGCTTCTTATTTATATGGCCAATGTGACAATGTCATAAGTAAGATAGTTTAAGATTATCTAATTTTTGTCTTTTACTATTGATATGGAGGATTGAACTAGACATAACAAGAATATAAATTCCATTGCTAATTGTACTAGTACCATAAATAATACCATTCAACCATATTTAACAACTATTGTTACTAATAGTCAAATGAAAGCCTTTTCTATTTAAATGAGAAACAAAAATAATATTCCTTGTTAAAACTAGAATAAAATAACAATTGTCTAGTTCTAAAATAAGCCCACTAGGGAGAGAAAGTACATAAGTTTCAATATTTAATGCAACAACTGTAGCCCATTATTCACACGCAAGTCTAACTCTCCCTTCTTATGTTGTCTATTGTTCTTTAGTACCTGCAGATCAATGCATACATGAGATCCACATCCTATATCCAATAACCATGTATTGTTATGAGAAACAATATTAACCTTAATACTAAAAATATTTGAAGTAGATGGAGTGCACCTAATGTCTTATCCTTCTCCTTCTTTAGAGACTCTAGATAGGCCATGTAGTTCTTCTTCTAGTGGTCATTCTTGCCACATTGAAAGCACATCCCCTTAGGCGTAGTCTCTCTACCCTTTTCACTCCTTCTTAGACCTTTGTGGAATTTTTCTTCTTCTTTTTGTCATTATTCTTCCTATATGGAATATAAGAGTCCACTAGCATCACAACTTTTTTCTCTTTCTCGATAGAAATTTTAGATGTCGCCTGTTAATTAAGGTCTATAAAATATATTGGTAATAAGGAGACAAATATGTTATTAAGGGTAGTGGTATGTATGAAATGGATTTAAAAAGGGATGATCATAGATATATAAGTTGGGAGTACACATGATTCATGCTATGAATGGGTTGTCACAGTCGTGAATATCGTGGTTTAAGGTTCACTCTCATGGTTGGGTTGTTGCGATCGTGAATAGTATGGTTTAAGTGTTCATGACTATGAATTCATTTTTCATCACCATGAATTTGTTTGTCACGCCTATGAATTTGTTTGACATGGTCATGAAAGTTTGTCAACTAGGAGCAGATGAAGCAGACACGTTTTTCTTTTTTTTATATTTTCCATCCCTTATATCTACCACAGACCTACTCCCCACTCCTTATTACCCATCTTGCATGCCACAACCATCTCTTTCATCTTATTTCTTTCATTTTCACAAGCTTTCAAAGATTAATCATGGTAAAAGCTTAAGATCAAAGAAGAAGGGAAGAGCACTTTTGAGGGAGGTATTCTAAAAGAGAAAAAAGGAAGAGCCAAGCTTGATAAGGAGGCAATCTTCAGCTTTTGTGGGTTTAGAGGTGGTAGAAATAAAGATAAATAAGCACAAAAATGGAGGATAAACTTATATTAAGCTTGAAGAGGTTAAATGAGGATCCTTGGTTATAGATTAATACATATGTATATTAATTTTCTAGAACATGTTCTATGGGTGTTGAGTTATGTTTCCTTGGTGTTTTGAAATACATGATTGTGGGATTAAGGCAAGAAGGGAATGATAAGTATGATAAATGATAAATGAAGATTATATGCCATATATGTTAATGTTATTGTTTGATGAATTTGAGAAGTGGATTTGTTTCCAAATAGGGCTTTAAATGTGTCAAAAAGGTATACAAGGCATTAATTGAGATATATGTATGATTGTATATTGATAGAAGTGATTGGAATTGGCCAATCTTAGAATACTTTGCATGTGTTTTGGGGTGTTCTATTTTGAGCACGGATATGGATTCTAGAATTCCTAGATTCACACTTTGTTTCACATTCTATGTCATGTCATGATAACCTATTCATGCTCGTAAATATTGGTTTATGAAATGTGAATTGAAACCAGTAGTTTACACGGTTAAGTTAGGACCAGATTCATGGGTGGTAACGCGTGAAGATTTTCTTCACACTCGTGAATAGTTTGTCATCGCTGTGAAAGTTATGGTTTCATGCCTGTGAACTTAAGAGTCATAATTGTGAACATAGTTATGCCAAGATATGAAAGGATTAAATCAAATTAGATTTATTTATAGCCCAAGTATGATACCATGTTGCTTAGGTTCCAAATATATAGTCTTGTAAAGGAAGATCAATTAAGTGTCTGCTAATAAAACTTGTTACAAGATATGATATTATAAAATGGGTGTGCATGAGATCTTAAGACTTGATATGAGATGCATAAATTGTTGTGAATTTTTGTTATGACTTGATAAATTTAAGTTTGGCATAATGTATGGGTAGATAATTCTAATACATTACTAAGAATAGGTGAGTGTGTAATGGTTATGTGATTTCAAAGTGTACGAAGGAAGGTTGATTCTAATAATGGTCACCTCACTTTTATCTGTTATTATTAACACAAAATGAACATGAACTTATGTGGTGTGGTAATGGTTAATGCATAAGGTAAATATGGTTTGGTAATTATGGTTAAGCCTAGCCTAAAACTAGAGTTAGGATATATGACATGCCATTAAGGGGAAAATGGTACTAGGAGACCTAGGTTGGTCTATATAGATTATTTTCTATGGATTAGGTCTTAAAGCTCAGATGAGGTCCCTTGGATTGGAAACTTATGAACACTACTTCATAACTCAGATAGGTGACATGAAGGCTACTTTTAACTCAAACAGGTATCCTGAAAGGCTTGGGTGAGAGCCTTAGATCTTATTACTCTTATCCAATTTAGTCCAATTTAGAGTAATACGAGTCACATAATTAAAGTAGTAACTATGGTGAACTTCTATATGATTTAATGGAGTATTAATGATTAGTTTTCATCATGAATGAGGTACATGATGAATTTGTGTGTGGTTCTTTGTGTTTTGATATCGTTGGTATATCAATTGTTGACATGAGATGATAAGCATGGTGATTGTGGTATGTTATATTGTATGCTCTCATAATAAATAAGTTTTTAACATGGTACATTATGATATGGTATTTCATGGATGTTTGTAACACGAACACATATATATTATATGGATGAATTGTGAGCACTTTGTAAGAATATGGAAGACATGTGAAATATCACTTATATGTTTTTACATGTATATAAATAGTGTAAATGAATGGTAGTTATGGATATTAATGATGTAATAATCTAAATACGGTAAATAATGGACATGTGTATGGGCATATAGAATATACATGGTGGGTTATGCATGTTTTTAACATATGTTGATGGCTATTTGGAGCCCAATATAGTATTTTAATGTGATTAAATATTTTATTCTTCTTTTCTTTTAGTTATGATATTTTAAAGCAGTCATCATGACCATGATGCAAACAAAGTGATTTTAAAGGAAAGCATGATACAACTCACTATCACTATCATCCAAATGCTTCTTACATGTCATATGTTCCCTAATAGATGTATCATCAACATGAGGGGCAAGAAGAGGTTATTCCAGGACATAGGCTATCATTCTAGATTTGAGAACTATTCTCATATTCTTAAACCAATATAGGAAGTTAGGGCCAGTCAACTTGTTTGACTTAAGAATTGAGCATATGTTCACATTAGATGAGATGATTCCAACAACCTATATGATAAAGAAAGATCATATTTGAGAATGTACATGTATGCATGATTATTAGAACTTTAATAAATACACTTTAAAACTCCCACACTAGTACAAAATAGTGTTATATGTGCCTGTTATTTTGCATCTTATGCGTCTGTCAAATAGTAGACACATATATAGGAGACGCATATGATATAAATTTTATGTGTCTGTCGTTTTGACAAACACATATAATTAATTATACGCGTCTGTCGTTTAATAATAGCATACGCATATAATAGTTATACGCGTCTGTCGTTTACTAATAGCAGACGCGTATAACCTTGATTATATGCGTATGTTGTTTACTAAAGGACAGATGTATATAATCAAGGTTATACGCGTCTGCTATTAGTAAACGACAGACGCATATAACTATTATATGCGTCTGCTATTATTAAACGACAGACGCGTATTTGCTTTTTTTGTTTTTTTAAATTTAGGTTCATATATATTATAATGCTACCATTCATATATATATATATATATATATATAACCTGTGCACTTCAAAATTCATAATAATTCGGCTTCAATAAGCCACAATAGGCATCCAACATTCAACTCACAAAACTCAATAATCAAGAATTCACAGGACAACACAAACTAAAAAAATTAAATAAATCAAAGCAATAGCATCATGCCTAAAAAAATTCACATTAAATAATTAATCTACAAGTTATTCAAAATTCTTTAATTTAAAATTGTATTTCTCATTAATATATATGAAATATTTTATAAAAGTAAATATAAAGATTACATACACT
Organism: Triadica sebifera; assembly: GCA_023653625.1. Lineage (NCBI taxonomy): Eukaryota > Viridiplantae > Streptophyta > Magnoliopsida > Malpighiales > Euphorbiaceae > Triadica > Triadica sebifera. Next base: position 34,508,008 of record CM042896.1, read on the forward strand.
CTCTCATAAAGTAATTTGACCACATATGCCGAATTTCATCTATTTGATCTTGACTATATGATCATTTTTCAAAAACCTACAAGACAAATAAACAGATAATAGAAAATATGTTAGAAATGAAAAAATTAATAGCTAGTTATGTATCATACTTGTAATATAAACTGACTAGTATTTCAAAGAACGTACCTTAAGCAATGTTATATCACTGTTATGATGTACGACAATTTCGTACATATACCTCATGATGTAATATCCGCATTCAACATCTCCTTGTTGTTGAGGGCACTTAAAATAGAAAAAACAACAAAGTCTCATGCTAAATAAAGGATTATAAAATCATAAAAACTTTAATTTAACTAGTAATTCAGAATATAAAATTCTCACCGAAATGCCATTCCATTTTAACCTGGCACCTTTATTTTTTCCACCTTCTATAGCATAAGTTCTATAGGCTCTGAAAAATAAATGTATATCAAAATCGGCATTAATATTGAAAATGCTACAAACATCGTAGAAACTATTAGCTAGTAGTATTATAACTTACAGGTTAATATGATGTTTCAGACTTTTATCGCGGCTGCCACGAGATAGAGGATCCATGAAAAATGCCTCACTTTGTTCACAGCAAAATACAATCAACATCCAATGGTTACTATAGATATACAAATATGTTAGAAGTTAATAAAAATGTTGAGAATAAAAATTATGCAAACATGAATGTAAATATTTCTTACTTCTCGAAATATGGGAGTAGAATGAAATGTTTATCTTTTATTTCCTTTAAAGCTTCTATAATATATCTTTCTGCTGAGTTAGTCTTTGTGAACATCAAACGAAGCATTGTTGGACAAACAAGGGCTCTCTAAGCTTTAACAATGGAGGAAGAAGGGTTCTAGAGAAAGAAGAAGGTTCAACTGATGTGTTTGGTTGGTTAACAGGGAGTGAAAAGCAGATTTAAAAGGATGGCAGAAAGGAAAAATGTGGCTACCTCACCTATCCATACTGCTCAGGCTTCATGGTTGTGGCTCATATTTTATGGGCGTGAACCACTATTTCTTGTTCGTACAGAACCTCATCATAACTCTTAACTAAAACTCGATATTCATGGTCATGACACCCATTATCATGGGCATGAAACAACAAATTTCAATAACTCTCAAACTTTCAAAACTTTACTTAACCCCAAACTCTCACTAAACAAGAACTTATAGGCCCTAATTATAGGCATTACATTTCCCTCACTTTTTGGATATTTCATCCCCAAAATTATCTATCATGATGTTTCAGAACAACTGAGGATATTGTGCCCTCATCACTTCCTCACTTTCCCAGGTTGGTTCCTCAATGGTATGGGTCTTCCATAAAACTTTCTCTAGCGGTACTCATTTGTTCCTAAGCTTCTTAACCTCTTAAGCTAAGATCTCAACTGGTTCCTCTTTGTAAGTGAAATTTGGCCTTAACTCTATGCTCTCGGCTGTGATGATGTGAGAAAAATTTGATTGGTACCTTCTCAACATGGATATATGGAAGACATTGTTACTCAACTTTGGTGACAAGGCGAGTCTGTATGCAATTGGTTTGATCCTCTCTAGGATCTTATAAGGTCCAATTAACCTAGGGCTCAACTTGCCTTTTTTTCTAAACCTGAAAACCTTCTTCCATAGAGATACCTTGAAAAGCTCCTTGCCTCCCACTAACTACTCCACATCCTTTCTCTTGAGGTCTGCATATGATTTATGTTTGTTGAAAGCTACTTTTAGTTGATTGCTAATAATCTTTGCTTTCTCTTCCATCTCTTATACCAGATCTGGCCTCACTAGCTTTCTCTTACTAAGCTCGATCCAACACAATAGTGTCCAACAATTTTTACCGTAAAGTACCTTATACAGAGCCATCTGAATACTGGACTGATAGTTGTTATTGTAGGCAAACTCCATCAATAGTAGATATTTCTCCCAGCTTCCTTCAAACTCAATCACACTACATTTAATCATATCCTCCAAGATCTATATAACTCTATTTGACTAACCATATGTCTGGGGATAGATAGTTATGCTGAAGTTGACCTTGGTACCTAAAGCTCACTATAGATTACTCCAAAACTGAGATGTGAATCGTGGATCTTGATCCAAAATGATGGAGACTGGAACTCCATAAAGATGTACTATCTCATTCACATACAACTCTACCAACCTATTCAAATGATAGTCTCACCAAATAGGTAAGAAGTGAGTCAACTTCATTAACCTCTCCACGATCACCCATACAACATCGTACTTCCTCAATGTCAAAGGGAATCCAATCACAAAATCTATAGTTATTCTCTCCCATTTCCATTTTAGAATTGTAATTAGCTGCAACAAACCTGAAGGTACTTGATGTTTGACCTTTACCTGCTGATACATAAGACATCTAGTCATGAACTCCATGTTGTCTTTCTTCATCCCTGACCACCAATACAACCTTTTTAGGTTCTGATACACCTTGTTACTCCCTAGGTTCATTGAAAATCTCATCTCATAGGCCTCTCTCACAATCTTTTTTCTCAAGTTTGAGACATGTATCACACACAGAACTTGCCCTGGTAGTGTAAACTACCATTTGGTTTGATTGAAAAACTCGGTCTCTCCCCCTTAGAGACCAAAATGACCAATTCTATTAGCTTTTCATCAAGCTATTATGCATCTCTAATCTCTTAATCTAAGGTCGGTAGGATGTGCAACTCTGCCAAACTCTTCCTACTAAGTGCATTGGCCACCACATTGGCCTTTCTTGAATGATAATCATCACAAAGTTATAATCCTTGATCAACTCTAACCATCTTCTTTGCCTCAAATTCAAATCCTGTTGTGTAGGAAGATACTTTAGACTTTTGTGATTAGTGTAGATGTAACATTTCTCTTTGTATAGATAATGATGTCATATCTTCAATGCAAAGACAATAGCTACCAACTATAATCATATGTCAGGTAATTCTTCTAATGAGACATTAACTGTCTAGAGGCATAGGTGATGACTTCCCTTCTTGCATTAGAATGCAACCCAATCTGTTGTGGGCAGCATCATTATAAACGACATATTATCTATCTAGAATTGGCTGTGTCAAAACTGGAGCTTCTGTTAGCAGACTTTTAAGCTGGTCAAAATTGTTCTGACACTTGTCCATCCAATTAAACTTGATATATTTCCGTAACAACCTAGTCAACAGAGAAGCGATTATAGAAAACCCTATGATGAACCTTCTATAGTGTCCTGCTAAGCCGAGAAAACTCCTGATTTTGGTCACATTTAGCGGAGGTTTCCAATCCAAGATATCCTTGACCTTGCCTAGATCCACTTTAATCTCCTTGATCGATATCACATGCTTAAGAAAGACAACCTCATCTAGACAAAACTCACACTTAGAAAGCTTAGCATATAGCTTCAGCTCCCTAAGAGTCTATAAGACTATTCTCAAGTGCTGCTCATATTTATTATTTTCCAATAGACTAAGATGTCATCTATGAAAACCATAATAAACTAGTCCAGAAATGGTTTGAAGATCTGGTTCATCAGATCCATAAAAGCTACTGAAGCATTGGTCAACCCAAAGGGCATAACCAAAAACTCATAGTGACCATATCTGGTTTTAAAAGTTGTCTTCTCTACATTGCCCGCCTTGATTCTCAATGTACCCTGATCTTAAGTCAATCTTAAAGAACACCCCAACACCCTTCGATTAATCAAAGATATCATCAATCCATGGTAGTGCATACTTGTTCTTAATTGTCACCCTGTTCAACTGCATGTAGTGTATGTACAACCTTATAGACTCATATTTTTTCTTGACAAACAACACCGGTGCACCCTATGGAGATACAATCGGTTTGATGAAGCCTTTATCCAATAGTTCTTGTAATTGTTCATTTAACTCTTTCATCTCGATGAAGCCATACAATATGGTGCCACTAATATAGGAGCTATACCCGGAAGAAGCTCAATTGAGAACTCTATCTCTCTTTCTAAAGGTAGCCTTGGAAAATCATATGGAAATACATTGGAGAATTCCTCTACCATCAAAAGCCTCACACCCTTTTTTGATCATTTTCTGAGCCTTCATCATAGAGATGACCCTCGATGGTTGTAAGGATCTCTCACCCTAAACTATCCCAATATCTCTCTTAGGAGTTCTCAACTCCACTTTCTTCCTTTTGCAATCTACCACTGCACCCTGTTGAGATAGCCAATCCATATCTAGCATAACATCATACTCTTGGAAAGGTAATTCAATCAGGTCCACCAAAAACTCTTTCCCTTGGACTATGATGGGACAATCTTGGTATAATCTGTTGACCATAGTACTATGCCCTAGAGGGCTAGTCAACTCGATCTCTTTTTTTAATCTCTCAACTAACATGCTATACCGCTCAGCTATGTGGGTACATATATAAGAATGTGTAGAACTTGGATCAATTAATGCAATTAAGACTGAGTCAAAGATAAGAAATGTACCAACAACTATGTCCGAAACACTCGGATCCTCTCTGGCCTTCATTGCATAGGCCCTTACTGGTGCTTTGCTAGCTCTTAGCCTATTCGCTAACTCAGATACGACCTGTCTAGGTTCACCTACACACCCCATAAGTTGTCTCTACCCCTTACCCATAGTTAGCACTAAACTCTGAGTCTGAGTTGGTACCTCAACTGTTTGCAATGGACAATCTCTCCAATAATGGTTTTGAGATCCACACCTATAACGAGACCCTGAGTTCCTTAACACTCTTCTATATGGATCCTCCCACACTCTACACATTGGGGTACTACCTCTCTCTATGTCTAAGCTTGACTATTAACAACTGTAGAAATGACTCCTGATGATGTTTCCTATCCTTGACTGACCCTAACCCTATCCCTATCCTCTAGATTGGAAGGGTCCAGAATTGGTGTGAGACTTATTGCTTGATATCTGTGCAGCACAAAAAGATGACCCTCTAAAGTCTCTCTTAAATGACTGCTATGCTCTTTTCAACTTTACGCTCTTCACTATCATAATAGAAGAAGATACCAACTTTTTGAAGTCCTCATACTGCTATGAGATCATATGGAACCATATCTCCTCCCTTAGAGCATCCTCAAATCGGCAACACTTGTTTGCCTTGTCCCTAATGATATTACTCGCGTACCTACTCAATCGTGTAAACTCTCTCTCATAAATGGTCACTGTCATGTTTCCCTACCGCAATTTTAGAAACTTTTGTTTCTTCTCATCTGTATAAGCCCTTGGCTTATATTGTTTCTTGAACTCATTTGAAAAGAAATCCTAAGTAAGCATCTCCGGATTTATGCCTTCTGCAGGAATAACTTCCACCAATTATAGGCATGCTCCTATATAAGTGAAATAACATACCTAGCCTTGTGCTCCTCGACACAATCCAGCTCTTCAAAGACCCTATTAGTCTTCTTTAACTAGAACTCAGTAGCTATTAGATCATCCTCAATATTATTATGAAGTCCATAGCTTTATACTTCCTAGGCCTTTCAATATGAACCCTACACTTTGGTGGTGATAGAAGAGGTGGTGGATATGGCAACAGTGGTGGAGGAGGTGGTGGTGGCATAGCCTGTACCAACCGTTATAGAAAATCAGTAAGATTCTACATTAGAAGATCCTGAGCCTGATCCGCCTGATTAGCCATTTGCTGTTGTAGAGGAGATGCGCCTGTTGGCCCTTTCACACTAGCTTGGCTTAGCTGATTCTGAGCCTTTATGTCTAGTGGACTGTTACTCTCAGCCGATCAAGTGGTTAGATCTCCATACCTGTTCTTTAGCCTACACATCAATAGAGAATAGCCCACATCAGTGTCATACAAGATAACACTTATACACGTGATACAACCCTTCACACCTAGGTTTGGAACCACTTAAACCTAAGCTCTAATACCACCAAATATAACACCCTTCGATATAATTAAGAATAAACCCAATTATACCAAAGGATATTATGATGCACATGAGTTAAAATGAGATAATTTAAAATTTCATGTATTATGGCCACGATGACTTAAATAAAAATAAAACATCATTAAAAGGCTTAATAAGATAAAGTTAAATATATTAATAAAACAAGTAATACTAGCCCAAAGGTTCTTACAAAGCGAGTAGTTATAAAACTACATGTCTCTAGGCATGTAAAACTATAACTACCTAATCCAACAAAAGTCAACAAAAGCAAAAGTACAACAGTTATATCACCCACCCCACTTGTGTATCCTTGACTCTAATCCTTGGGTGTCCTCCTCTGGTGATCAACTCTTAGGCTTTGAATCGGCACATGAAAAGCCCATATGCTAAGCAACTTGTGCCTAGTGGTACATAACAACATGTAAAGCACACCACAAGACATATATAATATGCTTGACATACTTACCAACCTACCACGATGTCTTACCTCAAAGCTCGCACATGCATTAGCTCAAACTCTACATGACATACAATAATGCTCTCATACACCACATATACATATAAAAAATGTCATATTAAACAACTGATAGGAATCACACAAGTGTATACCATACGTAAACAAAGTTAATTAACTTACCTTTGCCCATTTTACTCATAATTAGACTAAAATGGATATGGATAATCTACGGCTATCACCAAAACTCTCAGGACACTTGCCTGAGCATCCTATAACACTTGTCTAAGTAAAATGAGAGCACAAAATAGCTTTTGAGGGAAGCCCACTTGGCTTAACCCTGAGCTTTCAAAACTTCTTATTCATAAACCAACCGAGGAAGCTCTTAATGCTTACCTCTTTTCAACATAACTCATCTAAGGAAGCTCTCATTGCTAACCCTTGGGCCTTCAAAGTGTCTCAATATAACCCAATTGAGGAAGCTCTTATTGCTTACCCTAGGGCTTTCAAAATATCTTAAACATGACCAATATAGGTCATTTTGTACCAATCTCCCCTTCAATGGCATGCCTTCTATCATAGCTCTAGTCTTAGTCAGAGTATTGGGGGTATAATTTCACAACACGTACCATATATGTTTCATATTATTCATAAACCATGATTTCTCATAAATTACAACCATAACATGTATTATCATACCATGTTATAACATATAGCATAGGTACTCTGCCTCAAAATGAATTAATCTTTATTCATATGCACGCATATAAATTTCTCAAGTTAAGCAGCTTCATGCCTATGAACACCCTTTTCACAGCCGTGAAAAACCTCTTCATAGGTAGTTTACCCATGGACCAAATTGTGATTCATCCTATGAATTAGCACACATTCACGGCTGTGATCACCCCTTTATAGGACTGTAAACCCAATTGTAAAGCTACTCGTGAACGGGTATGCTTTAGTAACAAAACTCATTTTAACAACTTCATTCCCGTGAATGGATTTCATACCAAAATAAAGCATAGAAATGTTAATGCAATCTTTATATGATTAACCAATGATAATCACCCTATCAACATTCCAACATGCATTTGAGACATTCCACATGTTATCTATCGCTTCTAACATCACAACAGATTGATTTAAACAAATAAAAATCTATCTTAAACTCAATGATGCATAACAATATCCCAACATGCATTTGAAACCAAAATCATAGGTTCAATAACCAACAGACACCCAAACATGAATTCAAGTTACACTAACATACACATGCACAAAATAAGCTTTGAATGTGGTTATGTACAAGCCTTACACCTAGGATGGAGATTAGCTAAAACTTGAGCTCTTCAAGCTTGTCCTCTCCCTTAAGATGGACTCCCATCTCTTCTACTAAATCCTAGTAAGATGAAAAACATCCTCTTAGCCTCTGGAACTTGAACCCAAAGCCAAAAATATAAAAACTAAGCTCTTCCCTCAAATCTCATAAGCTCCTTCTCTCACTCTTCTCTTTCATTTTCTTTATTGAAACAAGGTCTCTCCAAGCTTCAAAAAAATGGTTCTAGAGAAAGAAGAAGGTTCAATTGAAGTGTTTGGTTGGTTAATAGGGAGTGGATAGCAGAGTTAAAGGGATGACAGGAAGGAAAATGTGGCTGCCTCACCTACCCATACTGCTCAGGCTTCATGACTATGACTCATATTTCATGGGTGTGAATTGCTCCTTCACGGGTGTGAAAGAACTCTTCATGATCGTAAAAAATCTCATCGCAGCTGCTAACTAAAATATGATATTTATGGCCATGACACCCATTCTCATGGGTGTGAAACAATAGATTTCAGCAACTTGCAAGCTTGCGAAACTTCACTTAACCCCCAACTCTCACTAACAAAGAACATAAATTATAGGCTCTAATTATGGGCATTACATAGGCCTTATTTACCAAGAACAAAATTAATATAATCTAATTGGTCAAGTTCATAATCATGCCATCATATCATTCCATACACCCCTAACATACATTCTTTAATGCATAAAATAAAGGTAATCAAAGAGAACAATATTTTGTGTTCTAATTGGTCAAGTTCATAATCATGCCATCATATCATTCCATACACCCCTAACATACATTCTCTAATGCATAAAATAAAGGTAATCAAAGAGAACAATATTTTGTGTTCCCTTTTTTAGTGTTTAGTTTCAACTCTTTAAACTTGCCTTCGCGATATTTGACCATTGTAAATTTTATATATATATATATATATATATATTCAGCATTTTATCTCATTAAATTATCTTATAAACATTTGGAAATAATTTCTAAAAGAAAATTAAGTAAATATTTGTTCACATCAAAAAGTTTCATGAAATTGCCTACATAGCCGATTAGGTCATTACCCATTTGATGCATTTTATTTCCAAATTTTATTTTATTCATTTAATTACATCAAATATCAAAATTAAATATACCAGTAGGTAATTCATAATTAAAATTCACCAAAATTAAATATTAATATGATTCCATGTAGGATTAAACAACTTAATTCTTATTGCATAATGGAACCAAATCCAACTAGTAATAGAAAACTCTTTTCTACTCCAATTTTAATCCAATTTCGAAAATTCTAAAAATTTCAGATTTCATTATTATATACTTAAGCATCTAATAATTAGTATAAGCTAATCAAATAAATTTATTAGACAATCTAATTCATAGTAAATTCAACTAGTAAACAGATTACATAAAACTGTCTAAATTGAATAATCTAAATTACAAATTAAATTTAGTTTTAACATGAAATTGACATTAGATTAACCTCATATTTATCTCATAAATATTTAATTAAGGTTTTGGTCATGAAATGGCATCACAATCAATCACACATACAAAGAAGTTTTTAATTGCAAATTTCAAGTTTGGTGTCCCAACTATAATTAAGTTTGTGCTATGATCAAAAAATATTTTAGAATTAATTTTGTTACTATACATATTTGAAAATACATTCTAAATATTTCAAATATATGGTTGATTAATCAAATGAATAAAAAAAATCATACAACCCCATCTATTGAACCAATCGACCATTATCATTCAAGATAACTAAACTCATCATATTAAGATGTGATTGAGTAAATAAAATTAATTTAGGGCCAAAAGAAGTCCGATCATTTTTAAACAAAGAGAAGGAAATTTGAATTACTACTTCTAATCAATCTCATTGATTCATTGCTTAAAACCAAAATTTAATTAGATAGGATGACTCTGATACCACTATTGGATTTTAAGAATGCATCCTCATATATTAATGGCATCAAAAAATTAAGAATATAAAACCCGAAAATAAAATCTTTTCTGTGTATTTCAAAATTGGAGTTTCAACCATTTGTCATTTTCAATTTGTGAGCTTTCCTTTTTATTGGGTTGTAGTATACCACAAGAACCCATGCTGGGATCACCATGGATAGTATCCATATGAATTAAAAAGCAAACAACCACCAATGAAGATGGGGTGAAAAAATAACAAAGTGATATCTTTGGTGAAATTGTTTTGTGTGAGAGAAGGGAAGAGAATTAATTTTCATTTTCTAGTGGGGCAACCATGAAATTGGCTCTTTAAAAGTATATTTATATGTTCTCTTTGTTGGGTTTGGAAGAATGAATCACATTTATAATTGCAGCGGAAAAATAAAATTTTCATAATCCGAAAGAAAAGATCATACTTGTGTCATTAAAACTAATTTATATAAGCATAGAGGTTAGAAGTTATATCTTGTAATTTCTTATTTGTTATTTAAATTTTCACCTTGTTGGGTTGTAGCAAACCACAAAAATCAACACTAGGATATCTCTAATGATAATCCATGTCAAGAATGATGAAGAAACTATAAAAAAAAATGGTTTGAACAAATTCAAAGTGTTATCTTTGAAATTGTTCTTGAGAGAATTTTATTGTGTCTTAACAATATATTTTTCACAAAAAATATTTTCATGTCTATTTTATGCCATTTGATGTCTTTTCTATTGATCAAAAGGGAAAAATGGAGAAAAAAACTTGAATTAATAGTGAATTTGCTTAATGGGCATAATTAGCCTGATTAAGGCCAAATTTACCTGTTGGCCAACAGAAGACAGCAGCGCGCACACTGGGTAGCCCAGCTCCTGCATGGGCCTATATGGGCTCATGATCCTCCCGAACAATTTTTTCCGTGCGATCTCATCGCAATCCATCCCCAAATAATTCTCTCATATTTTGGATCTCATCCAAGACCATTTCACTCATTCTCCTTATCTTTAATGCATGTGAACTAGTTAAATTAATAAATTATTTAAACAAATCATGAGCGGTATCTAGCAATATATCGTGATGCCCAATTGACCAAAAAGTCAATGGTTTTACTACGAACCTTTCCATAGAGAATGTCCATGCAATTATTCCTTTCACCATTTTATACCCATTTGGTTCAGAGTATGGATATGTGTTAACTCCCACTAGACTTACTACATCACATCTAGTCCAAGTAATGTTAGTTTTTATCCCTAAGGCTTATTACTTTATTAGATATGTCATTGAAGACTATCTTTATGACATTTCCATTCTGGCCAGATATTCCCAAATAATGACCACAACAAGAGGCCATGGGTAGACACTCACTCCCTCTATCAGGAGTGGTAAATCCTTTGTTGGTTACCAAATTACCTTCGAATGCCTCAAGCTGTATCCAATCACCACCCTATGAGTAACCTCCCTAAGGCAACAAGGAATAGTGTCAAAATATAGAATCAGTATCCAAGATATCCTTGAGTACCTCAAGTCTAAGGATACTTGCACCATTGCTATGATAAGACTATCATTGACATTTGAATAGATTGCCCATATGATTGTCTCATAGCTAGTCATCCAATGTACTTAACTACACTTAGCAAGCATCCACATGTTAACTCAAAACATCTCATGTTTACAGATTATGAGATCTACTACTCGATCCAATCAAGGAGTGTAACATGTGCTAGTTTGTCTGGATTAACAATGTTCTGTCTCATTAATCCTATGACTAGAGATAATTTTGATACTAACATAATTACACATGATAAGAATCTCAATATCATGATCTCATCATGATTTCCTTCGTGCTATGTTATGTATCAAGGACTTCGTTAATTGATTTAAGATCACTACCAATTCATATATCAAATGAACATCAAATTAATGAAAAAGCCTTTTATTAACCAAACAAATTTGTATAATAACTTCTAAGGGTGATTGTCTCTATAGCACTCCTCTTTATCTTCTAATGGTCATCCTTTCCGCAATGGAAGCATGTCCCCTTTTGAGCGATCTCTTTGCACTTCTTCTTGGCCACGCCTCTCTTAAGCTTCATGGACTTCTTCTTCTTCTTCTTAAGGTTCTTCTTTTTAGAACCTAAAGAGTCCACCAGCATCACAGTCTTACTTTCTATATTGACAAATGGTTCAGCTATTTTGAGCAAGTTAATCAGCTTAGGAATAATGGTAGAGATTTGGTTCATCCATAGTTCAGCATAAAATGTTTATAACTATCAAACAAACCGGTTAGAATTAAGTCAATACTTAATCCATTGTCCATCATAAAATTCCAAGTTGGCCAACCTCTCAATATAGCCATTCATCTTTAATGCATATTTCACTAGAGATGTCCCCTCAACCATCTTAGTGTGGAAGAGAAACCTCTCAAAAGTTTCAAACCTTTCGAAATGTGCTTGCTCAGCAAAAAGCTCTCTTAGATGTTATACTATGGAATTAACATCCATGGCCTCATGTTGCTTTTGCAACTCAGCTAACATAGTAGCAAGTATAATGCAGCTTGCTATCTCACTATCATCGAGATGCTTTTGATATGCCTTCTGAATATCTTCAGAAGCATTAGCAGCAGGGGGATTAGGGACTGCCTTATCTAGGAAATAGTTAATCTTTTCGGATTTGAGAACTATTCTCCAATTCCTTAGTGAATCCAAAAAATTAGGCACAGTCAACTTATTTGATTCCATTAGTGATCACAAATTCACACTTGTCATGATGATTGTAATGCCAGATAATTTAGGCCATGGTCGCGATTGACCGAAATCTGGTGTACCGAACCGATCGAGGTCTAAATTTGGACATGAAAGAAAAAAAGTAAAATGATAATAAAATATGAGAAAAATATTTTGGATATTATTAATTGAGAATTTTGAAGTTCGAAATTAAAATTTAAAAAAAAATAATTGTTTGCGGAACGAAATTGGGAATTGTAGTGTTTTTGGCACAAATATTTTAAGAAGGTATAAAAATGGAATATTCTTTATCTGAGGAAAGGAATATTCTTTTGATTAAAATAAAGTAAGAGTGGTTTAAATTAATTGACCAATAGGAAACAAGATTAGTAATTAATCCTAACCACCCACCTAATCCAACTATAAAAGTCAAATTTTTACTTTTTTGGTCATTCTTCTTCTTCCTCATCTTAATCAAACCAATTTCTCTCCCTTTTCTTCTCCTTTTGCCGTGAATTCCTCCCCCACTTATTCTTCTTTTTGTTCTTCAAATCAAAGCTAAGATTAGTTGAAAAAAAAGTGGGATTTAGGCAAGATCATAAAAGAAGTGAAGCTAAGTGAGCAAAACTAAGGAAGAGGAAGGAAGAAAAAAAGAGAAACAACGAAAAAAGACTTGGGTCATTTTGAAGGTCATCAAAGGTGAGTTTAGATTTTCCATCTTCTCACTTTTCTTCTTCATTTTTCTTTGATTTTAGGGTTAGTTGCCATTAAAGTTAGTAATTTAGGGTTATTATTATGTTAATGGTGATTAAGGGTGGATTAGTGTGATTAGTGCTTGATTAGTGTAAATTTTGTTGTTAGGACAAGGAAGTGAACAAACTTTGAACCAAAATCAAAGAGGAAGTAAGGGCAAATAGAAAGCTACTTAGGAAGAAGATAAAAGTGCAGAGAAGTGAATTTTGTGAGGTATGTACATTTCGCAAAAATTCAATGTAGAAAAATATTGATTTTGATTTTTTGATGTTTGTGAAATTGTATATGAATTTCTGATTAAATGATGTCATGAATGTAAAAATAAAAATTAGAATATGAGGTTGATGCATAAAAATGGAAATTGTATTAATTAATTGATGTGCTGGAAAATTTGTCTTATGAACAGTATCTAGTTTTCTGATCATAATTTGAGTTCTGGAAATGATTTTTAAGTGATTCTTGTTGGGTTTCAAATTTAAGACATAGTGTTTCAACTTTCATTCAAACCATTAGACCTGAATATGACTGAAATTAGATGAAAAATGGACTCAAAGTTTAAACTAGAAATCTGTCTAGTAAAATATTTGGCAGATTATAGTGAACATAGCTTAGAAGAAAATTCATAATTGTTGCTAAAAAGTTATTTTTAATATAATTTCAGTTGGAAATTAAAGATAAGAAATGTACCTACATTGTTTCAGTAATCACTTGTCCAAATTCTATCTTAAAATGGATGAAACAAACAGATAAATATAAGACAAAAATCTGTCCAGTAAAATACTGGGCAGATTGGAATGAACGTAGTTTAGAAGTAAATTCATAACTTTTGTTACAAAATTTGTTTTAATGTGATTCTAGTTGAAAATTAAAGATACGACATGTACCTACATTTTGTTAGGTGATCACTTGTCCAATTTCTATCTAAAAATGGACGAAAAATATAGGGAAACATAAGGAAGAAATGTTGTCCAGAATAGGGCAGTTTGCAAATATGTGTTGATTGTGGAATAAAAATATATTATTTGATTTTCTTATAGTTATAATGATTAAATAAGCAAGTATGAGGTTGTAAAATATTTAATGGAAATTATTGCACTTATTATGGAATTTATATTAATGTTACCTACATAATTTTTGTAAATAATAATAAAGGTAACAAATATAATTAAGCCCTATAACATCTTGTTTGGAACTAGAAATTATGATAAGTTGGCATGCCAATAAAAAGGTAGAAATGTAGACACTAAAAATAATAGTGCTGAGATTTAATTTATATAGACACTAAAAAACAGTGCTGAGTTGAAATTACATGGGCACTGAGAAATAGTGCTAAGTTCAAAATTACGTAGGCACCAAAAAAGTGCTAAGTTGTTATTGAAAATATAGACATTAAATGCCGAGTTATAAAATAATTATGTAGGCACCGAGTATATTGCCGGAGAGCAAAAACTATGTATCCAGTGTTTATTTCCAATCTAAGATGTCGTGGACTATTAAATAAATAACAGAAAAAATGTAAATTATTAAATTGATAGTTCAAATTGTATATCTAGTATTGTTAAAATTTCAAGCATGCTTAATGAATAGAATGTCATAATTGATTAATTAAATATTTTTGCATGACGAAAATAGTTTTACTACTAATTGAATATTTGACATGCTTAATAAATTAATTGTAGTTTCTACGAAAATATTTATGTAATTATTGGATAGTTGTCAAATGTACCACTAAGCTAGTAGCTTAACGCATGTGTTTCATGCACAGATAAATAGACGTAGCTGTTACGTTAGGGCGACCGAAGATAAGGGGAACCCCAAGATCAAATTGCAACAATCTAGTTTCTTTTTGTATGTTTTGGAATTTATAATGTAAAAATTAAATTTTAAGAATTTCTTTTGATATAAATTTGTGGCATGTAATATTTATAAAGAATAAATTTGGTAATTTTATATATTTAGTATTATTTGTAAATATATTTATAAATAGTATAGTTTAATTGAATGAGTTTTTTTAAATCAAATTATTCACATCACTGGCTAAATATTTTAAATAAAAAAATATATGGTAATAAATATTCCTCTAATAATAAACTCAAAAATTGAAATAAAAATATATATATAATAAATTGAGCATTGGTTTTAAAACAAAGGAGTTTAGTAGTACTTTTTGTTTATGGTACCATCTCATTTGCTTCTTGCTTATTTGTATCTTCATTCTATCCTAATCCTATGTAATCTAATTACATTTTTCAAAGTATAGAAAATCTCAAATTACATTTGAGGGAAGTAAGATGAGAAGAGAAATACATAATAAAGAAAGAGAGGTAGGGACATGCAGATCCTATTTATCAATAAACAAAAACAATTCCATGGGTACTCAATCACATTGGGCCTAAGTCCATAATCACCCATTATACCATTTCATACACTCCTAACAAGCATTCTCTAATGTATAAAATAAAAATAAAAATGACAATTTTGGATTTCAATTTATAAAGCGATTCAACGCTTGAATCGAAATTGTCTACTTGTGTTTTTTCGATTAATATAATTTTGTATGTCATTTTAAAATAGAATTTAATATTTAATCAAATTAAATTAAATTCCATATTTTTAAAATTATTTCAAAATTAATTCTCCTTAAAATCAGAGTATTATGATGTTAAAATTAAACAATTTAATTTTAATATATATACCAATTTCTAGTCATACTAGAATTACAATTGCTCAATATAAATTAATTCAAAATTAATTTCCAAAAATTCTAAAAATTTTCAGAATTTCAAATCATCATTCAAATCATCTTTAGATTAGCTCAAGTTCATAAGACAAACTAACCAACACACTTAGATGTTCAAAATGACTCATTTGACATCTAAAATTTTAAATACGTGCAAAATAATTTTGGCAAGCATATAAAATAAAAGTAACATATTTTAAGGTGCTCAAAATAAAATAAACACATACAAAAAAATCAAACTAAAAAGTCCCACCGGGTATTCTAAAACAGTTCCATTTTATGTTTGTTTGAAAAATTAATTAAAATAATTTTTAATTAATTATTGGATAAGTCCAGAGGCATAAACACATTTTCAATATGTCTAAATAATTTTTTTATAATCAAATTACAAGAAAAATATAATCAGCCCCATCAATTAACCCAAACAACAACACATGTTTATAAATAAGACCATTTTAGGCATTTTTTAAAGAAATCTGAAATTAATTATTTGAATCACATTCAAATAATTTTTCAATTAAAATAATCATCCTTAATCATCCCATTATCATAATAGATAAAGAAAAATGTGTAAAACATATTTTACAAATTAATTTCAATTTTTCAAAACCTATTCATCTAAAATTAGCAAAACCATGAAATCTGATTGCACTTTCAATTAAAATTAATTTTAATAGACACAAGGGGGCTCTGATACCACTGTTGGATTTTGAAGAATTAATCACATTCATAAATGCAGCGAAAAAATAAAATTTTTAAAATCCAAAACAAAAGATCATACTTGTACCATTAATACTAATTTATATAAACATAGAGGTTAGAAATTATACCTTGTAATTTCTTATTTTTTATTCAAATCTTTACCTTGTTGGGTTGTAGCAAATCACAACAATCTACACTAGGATGTCTTTAATGATAAAGAAGAAACTATAAAAAAAAAGTTATTTGAACAAATTCAAAGTGCTAGCTTTGAAATTGTTCTTAAGAGAATTTTATTGTGTCGTGAAAATATTTTTTTCATAAAAATATATTTTCATGTCTATTTTCTATCATTCGATGTCTTTTCTATTTGAATCAAATTCAAATAAAAGATCAAAAGTCAAAACGGAGAAAAGGAAACTTGAATGAATAGTAAATTTGCTTAATGGCCAAAATTGGCCTAATTAAGGCCAAATTTACCTGTTGGCCAACGAGAGGCAGCAGCACGCATGTTGGGCCTGCTGCAAGCTGCCACTGAGCAGGCCAGCTACCTGCCTAGCCCACAATCCTCTCGAATGATTTTTCCAGTGCGATGTCATTGTGATCCGTCCCGAAATAAATCTCTCATATTTTGGATCCCATCTAAGACCATTTTACTCATTCTCCATGTCTTCAATGCGTGTGACCTATTAGGTTCCCGGTTATATTGGCCATTTAAATTAACAATTAATTTAAGCAAGTCAAGAGAGGTATATAGCAACACATCATGACCTCCAATTGACAGGAAAGTCATTGGTTTGACTATGAACTTTCCATAGACAATTTACGTGCAATTATTCCTTTCACCATTCTATACCCCACTTGGTTCAGAGTATGGACATTTGTCAACTCCCATTGGACTGACTACATCATGTCTCGTCCAAGTAATGTTAGTTCTTGTCCCTGAAGCTCGTTACTTTAATATATGTCATTGAAGACTATCTTTATGATATTTCTACTCTGGCCAGATATTCTCAAGTCATGACCATGACAAGAGGCCATGGGTATACACTCCTTCTATCAAGAGTGGTAAATCCTTTGTTGGTTACCCAATTACCTTCGAATATCTTAAGCTGTATCCAATCACCACCTTATGAGCAACCTCCTTGAGACAATATGGAATAGTGTCAAAATACAGAATCAATATCCAAGATATCCTTGAGTACCTCAAGTCTAAGGATACTTGCACCATTGCTATGATGAGACTATCACTGATATTTTAATAGATTATCCGTATGATTGTCTCATAGCTAGTCATCCAATGTACTTAACAACACTTAGAAAGCATCCATATGTTAACTCTAAACATCTCATATTTACAGTTTATGAGATCTACTACTCGATCCAATCAAGGAGTGTAACATGTGCTAGTCTGTTCGGATTAACAATGTCCCATCTTATTAATTCTATGACTTGGAATAATTTTGATACTAATATAATTACACATGATAAGAATCTTAATATCATGATTTCATCATGATTTCGTTCATGCTATGTTATGTATCAAGGACTTCATTAATTGATTTAAGATCACTATCATTTCATATATCAAATGAACATCAAATTAATGAAAAAGCCTTTTATTAATCACATAAATTTGTACAATAAATGCTAAGGGCAATTGCCTTTAGAGAACTCATCTAACACTCTTATCCTTATTAAAGAGGGAAAACTTAACACCCTAAGTTAATATTCCAATTCTGATTTAAATGATGACAGTGAATAAAGAAGTGCAACTGCTATTCTTTTTAAGCTAAATGCTCTAGAGAAATAGAGAGGTTCACAGTGGGAGATTGTGATCACAATCTCCCTCGTAAAACCCTATTCCGTGATTGTAACATCCTTTTTTTTATCGATGTGCAATAGTGACTATGAAACACCTTTCGCGACCTTAACATGAACTATCTCTAATTTTCTCTCCCTCATTTGGATCCAATCCAAAACTCAATTCCCGCCTTCTTTCATTCCCTTTACGCTTATGCCTATTGGATTTTCTAGTCATGTTGGCAGCTAAAGTCTCAAGAGAAATTTAAATCCTATTAGGATTCTATGACTTAAACTATTTGACCATAATTGATATCCAATCAATTTCCTTTGACTTAGCATATCATGAGCAATATCTAGCAACACATCATGACCACCCAATTAACTATAAAGTCAGTTGTTTGACTATGATGAGAATATCATTATCATGATTACATCATTATTTCTCTCATATTGTGTTACATACCAAAGACTTCATTAAACAGTTTAAGATTTTATATCAAATTATAGTTGAATGAACATTGAATAATGAATAATGCATTTATTAATAAATAAATGAGTACAAATAGGGTCTTCAGGTGTTTGTCTTTAGGGCACCTCTTTAACAGGCTGAACATTACTTCATGATAAAGGTCCACATTATAATCATAACATATAAATAAATAGGGTCGTGCCAAATAGGGAAAGTTTTAAGCCGTTACTAAAGTCTGGGTATAAAAGTCGGTTCTTACAGCTTGGTATCCTTATTCAAGAGTTCAAATGACAGATCAGTTCACCAATTCATATACCATAGGTTCCCACTATATACAAGTGGTACGAGGCTATAAGTTATGGTTATTATTGCTAATACGCCCCTAAGTTGAATGAAGTTAGTTGGAGCAACAACAATATATGCATGAAATGCATTGATAAATGATAATAAAAATAAAGGAATTAATTATGCAAACAATATGTTTTCTTAATTGATTATAGTCCCTTGTGTAGTCGCCACTATGGTGACTAGGCGATTTGGATGGGAGTCACCACTTAGTTGGACTGAAAAATTATTCTAAATAATTTGAAACCTAGAAAGAGTTCAAAACTGTTTTCTTATTAATGCCTAATTTTCACAATTATCCTTTCTTTCCAATTATCATTTTCCTATTATTATTCTACAACAAAATTAAATTTAGATTACCTCACATGAAACATATGTTTGCATTCATTCAATATCAATTAAATAAAGCAAAATAAAATAGAATGCAAAACATATATAAAAGGCTTAAAATTAAGAAGAAAAGATAGACAAGGAGAAATGGGAGTACAATTGTAGAAATTAATTAAATTAAATTACATATCTAAAATGTTTGAAAATGATAGAATATAAATAAGATAAAAATAAAAAATACATAATAGTGGTAGAAAGGATTTAAATAATTAAATAAACTCACTGTCTAAAAAAATATATCTGTGTAGATATGTATGATTTCCATGCAAACACTCATTACCTCTGCACGAATATCTATAGATATAAATAAAACATAATATAAAAATTCATAGAAAAAATGGATTAAATGCATAATATAACCTTTAAACATACAATATAGAAAAAAGAACATAATTAACATTGTAACTCATAAAAGAAACATTAAAAAAATGACAAACATTTTATTATTCTCACTGCCTCACAACTCATGTGTATGTAGACATGGGAGATTATGCAATGATGTCCTGATAATGCACCAAAAAGGAAGGGTTGAGTTGGTGGTTGATTAAAATTGAAGAGTTTTGAATAAGAGAAATTTTTAAGGCAATATACATTTAGAGAAGACAAATTATAAGATAAAAGATAAAGAAATAAAAGTAATAGGCACAATAATTTTTTTATGGTGGTTTGGGTATTAACTAACCTTATATCCACTCCTCAACCTCAGTTGAGATTTTTCACTTTTCTTCGATAAGAATACAAGATGGAGATTTTCTAGCTCACTTCTAACTAGGTGTTTAAAAGGCTCATACCAAACTAATGTTTTTCTCAATGCTCTCTCACAACCTAAAACCTAATTGTTTTCCTAAAGCTCACACTTAAACCCAACTTACAAGATTTTTACTTAGGCTAACTCCCAACCCTTACAACAACTAAAGTTTTCCTTAGCTAACTTTCAACCAAACATTTTAAGGCTAACACTTAAACCATTCCTCTCTCAAATACACTAATAAAGTTCACAAAAGATAGGGAAATTAACTAGCAAAACTTGGGCATAGGAGAGGTTTTTTTCTTCAGTGTCTTTTGTAAGGATATTTATAGACTAGATTCTTCAGAAAGCCATTACAAATAAATCCCATAACTTTCTCACCCAATAACTAGTTTTTCTACAACATTTAATATTCTACCATATTTAGAATAACGATCGTGCTTTCTTCATCTTCTACTGGCTACTTACATGTAATAAGTTTAACAAGCTACTTACATGTAATAGGTTTTAACTGGCTTTCGGTCCAACAATTAACATATTTATGAATTTAGATAAGTTATATTTTCCCCACATACATATGCAATGCATGCTCAAGAACTGATTTACATAAATATACAAAAATATCAACCCAAATTAGATGGCTAACTATGCTGCTCGTTTGGATGTGGATCTCACTGGTTTTTGCAGCTCTAACAAGACTGGCATTAACTATATGTATTATTCTTACATGCATGAGAGAAAAATTAAACTCATGTGCTAAGTTTTATACTTAGTGGTGCATACTTTTTGACAATAATGGTAATTATGATAATAATAACTCTTGCAATATTTAAAAGTAATATATTTTAATAGCATAGTTCATAGCTTACGAGTTTCAGATTCAAATTGCAACATGAAAATGCCAATAAAATCATATCGAACATTGTACAATCAGTTCATATATGTATATACATGTGAAAGAAATATATTTCATGTCATGTTATTACAGTATTACAATATGACATTTTACTTTTGTATCATTACTCAATTACTTATGTACTGCCCATTATTATATAACTTAGACTAGTCCATAAGAAAATCCAAACGTGTATAGGCCTTGCAAACTTGATGAAAGGGTTTTTCGGCCATTAAAATAGGTCTAACGACCTTTATAACGAGCTTTACAACCATTATATTAGGCCTTACGACCTTTATATAGGGCTTTATAGCCTTTCTATCAGGCCTTATGGCCTTTCTATTGGGCTTTATAGCCTTTACATATGGCTCCTTAATAATGTAATGTTATGCATCTGTATATATTGAGGCAGTTTCCCACCTGATTGTAGTGTAAGCAAGCAACATCCTGCCTAAAACACCATCGGCCCATTCAACCTATATGAGTTGACCTTGCGACCTCAATAATCAGTTATAAAGCCTCAATTCCTTAGTTAGCTTTTCAACCTATCCACCTCAATTTAGTCTAGACATAATGTAATATCGAGTAATTAGGGCCTATAAGATATTATGTTCTTTAGAGAGAGTATGGTAGATTAAGATTTAAAAGGTTAAATATAGTGTAAGAGGTGTTTTCATGCCTATGAAGAAGTTGTCACAACTATGAATATCATGGATTAAAGGTCAGTCATGTGAAAGGTTTGTCATGACTGTAGTAGGATGTTTATGCCCATGAACTATGGTCAATTAAGTAGGTGAGTCAAAGCCATGTTTTTCTCTCTCTTGTACCTCTTTTTCTACCATCAATTACTCCCCACTGCCTTTTGCCCATTCTCACATGCCAGACCTTCTCTTTCACCTTCTTCTTCCTTCTCTCCTTCCATTATCATGAAAGTCTCATAGATCAAAGCTTGGAGAAAACTAGAAATCAAAGAAAAGGAAAGAGTGTTCTTGAGTGATGTGAACTTAAAAAGAAGAGAAAGAGAGCTAAGTTGGAAAAGAGATAGGTCTTGAGATTTTTATGGATATGGAAGAGGTAGAGATGAGAAAAAATAAGCACAAAAAGGGAGAATCCTTAGTTAAAGGTTAGTACATATGTATATTTAATTTCTAGAAACATGCTTCTTAGGAATATGTTAAGTATTTGGTCTTGAGTGAAAGGAAGGTTATATGCCACTGATTTAGTGGGATAAAATGATAATATGTCATGCAAATGAGTTAGGAAGTTCATGTTAATCAAATAGGCATTTTGGTATGATTTTATGGTTTGAATGATTTGCTTTATGATATGACATGATTATGGCATGAAAATATTGCCAAATGTTAATAAAAGTGAGTGACATTGGTCAATCTTAGAAGCCCTTGTATGATTTTTCAGTATACTTTTATTTTGGCTTGAGTTTTTGTTTTGAAAACCCAGAAATTCATACCCATTACACATTGGTCATGACCGTGAAACCTTAATCCAAGCACGTTTCATGCCTGTGATATAAGAGTCATGCCTGTGAAACCTTTATACAGAATATGTCCAGCTCAAGTAATAAGAATCATGGTTGTGTTCGTGACTTAGTTCACGTTCATGATACAATCTTTGTATCGCTCAGTTTTTATGGTATATAAGTTATATAGGTTGCTATGAGTGAGTGTGGGAAGATTAAAAGGTTAGAAATAGTTAGAAATGGTTCTTTTATGCTTGTGAATGAATGTTCATGCCAATGAGAGTGTTGTTTTTCAAAATGGCATAAATTTGAAGTTGTTGACACCTATGAATGGCATTTCATGGTTGTGAATATTGTGGTTGATTTCACACTTATGAAGATGTTTTCATGCCTGTGAACGATAGTCAATAAAGTTGGTGAGCAGAGCCATAATTTCCTTTATCCTCTATTTTTTTCTGCTACCCTATCTACTCCACTACCCTTATAAATCAAACCTACATGCTCATCTTCTTCACCATTTTCACCTATTTAAACACCCAAAACTCCATTGTTAAACTTTATTGAAGCTTCAACCTAAGTGAAAAGGGTGAGTTGTAATGTGAAACCTCAGATCGAGTTTGGAGTGGTTTGTGTCCATATTTTTGGTATTAAAGGCTAAGTGTGGCATTTTCGTGTTGATAGGAGCTAGTGGAAGAGGTGAGGATCATCAGAAGGCTAGGCAAGCTTGAAGAGTTTAGTCTCCATTGTTTAAGGTTAGTACATATATGCATATTAATTCCCTTAATCTTGTATGTTGTGTTTTATGCCATTTTTAGTCTATCCAGATTAACAATGTCCCATCTTATTAATCCTATGATTAGGGATCATTTAGGTATAAACACAATTACACATGATAACAATTCATCATCATAATCTCATCATGAATTCTTTCATGTTGAATTACGTACTAAGGACTTCATTAAAAATTTTAAGATATATATCAATTCATATACAGTGAATACCATATAATGAAAATGTCTTTTATTAATAATAGATAAGTACATTAGGTGCTTAAGGTGATTACTTATAGGGCACGTCTCTAACAATATTCCACCTTCTCTAAACCCAATCACCTTTATACATTATACCATAGGCAAGTACATGACAATCATGTTTCTTTTTGGGAAGTGGCTTAATAAGAGGATCAACTATAGTTTAATCAGTGGGAACTCTCTCTATCTATATATCATGTCTACCTATGACTTTCCAAATCAAATGGTAACATATGAGTACATGTTTGGATCTTTGATGAGACCATGGCTCCTGTTAAACCTTGAGAGGTATTTTCTGTCATTTTGATGATAACAAATAAAATAGCAATATTATATTTAACATACTTGTCTTCTAAGTCTATTATACAAGACATGAATTAAAATAGCAAGAATGGAGAATTGGAAGAATAATCCTTGAAAGACAAAATTCAAGAAGTAGCATGTTCACTGCCGTGACTCTATGAGTCACTCCCGTGAAAGAAGCTAACTGTTACCAAAACCAACATTTGAAGTTCACGGCCATGAAGGAAAAACAAACTGTGAAGTGGGCATAAAGGTGTCACCCCCGTGAAGATTCATGCATTTTCATCCAGAGAGCTTCACGACCAAAGTCACCACTTGTATCAAGGCTGGGAAGCTTGTCACGCCCGTGAATGTGTATGTCACGCCCATGAATGTGTATGTCACGCCCATGACTCTATATGTCAAAACATTCCAGAGAGCATCACGACCAAGGTCACCATATCAGTCACGGCTTGGGAAGAAATGTCACTCCCGTGACAAACATAGTCCCGCCCGTGAACAATGAAAGAGAAAAATGTCAGACGCAATTATTTGGTTGGTACAATGGCTAGTTTCATATTTAATGAACCCCAACGACTATATTCAGCCATCAGAGTGTAAATGGAAGTTATTTATGCATTAAGAACAAGAGAATGAAGAGAATAACAATAGAATAGCATATACTTCGAATTTAATTCTTATTACAAGCTATTTGTACTTTCATAATTTGAGAACAAAATCTATTCTCTGTAAAAATCTTTTTGCTCTTCATTTATTGAGCAATTAAGATTTGTAAATGGTTCTCTCGGTAATCTTTACTCCAGTGAGCTTTGGGTATTTATGGGTTAAGAGTATAACACTTGTAAGGGTTAGTTGTGTGAGCCTCCAAAACACAAATTAAAAGGTTGTTTGTGTGAGCCTGTAAAAACACAAAGTGAAGGTTGTTTGTGTGATCCTGTAAAAATACAAAGTGAAGGTTGTTTGTGTGAGCCTGTAAAACACAAGGAATTGGTTATTGTGTGAGCCATTAAAACACAAGGGATTTCTGGGTTAGGTATGAGCCATTGTGAGAAACACCATAGTTGGGAGTGAGCTTGTAAAACTCCATTGTAACACTTAGTGTATTAGTGAAACTCCCAATTGCGATTGGGAAGAGGAGTAGGGTTTGTTAACACCCGAACCTCTACTAAAATCCTTGTGTCAAATTCTCTCTATCCCTCCTAAAATTAATCTTTTCTTTCCGCATATTTTAGTTTAATTTTTGAAACTCCAATTCAACCCCCCTTATTGGTTTAATATTTGGGCAACAATTGGTATCAAAGCCTTGTCTAGGATTGAAGCCTAAAAAGCGCTAGTAAAGAGTAAGATATGGCCAGTGAAGGATTCCAAAGTCTCAAACCTTACTTTGATGGAGCCAATTATGCCCATTGGAAGTTTAGGATGGAGACATACTTGAATAGTGAAGGAATTGAAGTTTGGGATAGTGTACAAAAAGAATTGACACCACCAACCAAAAGAGGAGCTGATGGTGAAGAAGAAATCCTATCAAGAGATGATTGGACAGAGCCGCAAAAAAGAGCAAATTTAAAAAACAAGAAGGCAATGACAATCCTATCAAGCTCATTATCTATTGAAGAATGTGGGAGAATATAACACTGATCCAAATGTGGAAGACATTGGAGAACTATCATGAGGGAACTAAGCAAGTCAAATCCAAGAAGATTCAACTTCTAACCTCAGAATATGAGCTCTTCAAGATGAAATCCAATGAGTCAATCTGTAACAGCTGGGCTACTGGAATCAGGGTCTCGGCCCATTGCCACAGTAGGCCCACCCGCCGTCCCACTGAGACCAATGGGCTGCCGAGGTCCATGGCCCAATACCTCCAACCCATCACTGGAATCGCACTCAAGGTGTTTGCCATAGTAGGTTGTTGGAGGCAAGAGTCGAACCCTTGACCTCCCTTTAGCCTCAGTAAGAGACTACCAGTTGTACCATGGTACCACATTGGATGATGAAAGCTCTTTAAGTGAAAAAGATGATAATGAAAGTGAAGAGGTCAACCTATGCTTCATGGCTATTGAGGATCACGTCTCGGACAAACTAAGATCACTACACTCATACTCTTTCAATAATGATAGTAGTGATAATGATAGTAATTGTGATAATGATGATGATGATGATGAGCAAAGCCTAATAGAAGAATTAAATATAGAATTAGAGAAATATAGAAGTAAATTTAGTACTTATAGAAACAATATCTCTAATTTAAAAAATAAGATAGATGTTTTAGAAAAGGAAAACATAAAGCTTAAATCATCAAATGAATCTTTCCAAAAGTCATTTGATGAATACTCATCAAGACCCTCAACAGCTTCATTCTTAAAAGAAAATAATACTTTGAAAAATGAAGTTGAGGAACTTAGAAATTCTATTTCTAAATTTCACAAAGGTAAAGAGAGCTTAAATACTCTCATTGTGTCTCAAAGATCACCCTTAATTAGACATGGTCTAGGATTTAAGGACACATCATCATCTTCTCACAAAACTATATTTGTAAAATCTAAAGAATCTCACATCTCCACACCTATTAGAACAACACCAAGAAATAAGCATGTTAAACCTTATATACAAAAAAAGAATAATCATGCCTTTATGTATAAGAAGCATGCATCTAGAAAAATGCAAATTAATCACATTGTAAGACCAAAAGAAAGTTCAGACCGAAACAATGTAATTATTGTATGAAAATTGGTCACATAAATAAACATTACTGGGTAAGGAAGGCTCATTGGGAACCTTCATGTGCTAACCCCCAAGGACCCAAACTCATTTGGGTACCTAAAAATCATACTTGAATTATGATTCTATAGGTATGCCTCAAGTCCACAATAAACAAAAATGCTTGGCTAGTAGACAGTGGATGCTCAAGGCATATGACAGGAGACAAAGAACTTTTCAATGAAATCAAAAGTATTGATGGAGGTAAGTTACCTTTGGAAACAATGCAAAGGGTAAGGTAATTGGCATTGGTTCTATTGGTATTAAAGGTACTACTTTTATTAAGGATGTCTTACTTGTTGATGGCTTGAAACATAACTTATTAGTGTAAGCCAATTATGTGATAAAGGAAACAAAGTAATCTTTACTTCAAATGAATGTCTTGTAATCTCTATCGATGGTCAAGAAATATTTAAAGGAAATAGAGATATCAATACATATATAATAAACTTACATGAACTATCTAACCATTCCTTTAAGTGTCTTGTGACTACTAGTGATGAATCTTGGTTGTGGCATAGAAGACTTGGTCATGCTAACATGGACTTAATACAAAGTCTCAGCACAGGAGAACTAGTAAAAGGACTGCCAAGAGTTAAATATGAAAAAGGCAAGACATTTGATCCTTGTCAGAGATGAAAGCAACACAAGTCATCTTTCAAAGCCAAAAACATAGTAAGTACTTCAAAACCTCTTCAACTCCTGCATTTAGACTTGTTTGGACCTACTAGAATTGCTAGCTTAGGAGGAAAACATTATGCATTGGTCATCGTAGATGATTACTCTAGATTTACTTCGGTAATTTTCATAGCTCAAAAGAGTGATGCTTTTGAAAATTTCAAAAACTTTGTTAAAAGAGTTCAAAATGAAAAAGGTTACTGCATTTCAAAAATAAAGAGTGATCATGGGAAAGAATTTAAAAATGAAAACTTTGAAAGCTTTTCTCTTGAACATGGCATTTCACATAATTTCTCATCTCCTATGACACCTCAACAAAATGGGGTAGTTGAAAGGAAAAATCGAACTTTAATTGAAATGGCAAGAACAATGCTTAATGAATATAAATTACCAACTTATTTTTGGACAGAAGCCACAAACACTGCATGTTATATTTCAAATCGAGTTTTCAAAAGACCACTTTTAAACAAAACCTCGTTTGAGCTATGGAATGGAAGAAAGCTCTTGATATCATACTTTAGAGTATTTGGATGCAAGTGTTATATATTGAACACCAAGGATAATCTTCAAAATTTTGCCTCTAAGTCTGATGAATGTATCTTTTTAGGATACTCTATAACTAGCAAAGCATATAGAGTATTTAATAAAAGATCTTTAACGGTTGAAGAATCCATGCATGTTGTTTTTAATGAATCTAGTAGACTTGATCTTGTGAAAGGTAGTGTTCTTGATGATGTTGTAGGTAATATGGAAAGACTTGACATTGGAAATGGGAAAGAAGAAAATGATCAAGAAAATTTACTGCAAAATGACACTCTACCTTAAAATCAAGAACAAAATGAGTAAGAACTTCCAAAAGAATGGAGAATGACGAAAGATCATCCAAAAGAGCAAATAATTGGTGATTTATCAAGGGGAGTAAGTACTAGATCTCATTTCAAATATCTAGTCACTCACATTGCTTTTATTTCACAAATTGAGCCTAAAAATATTGATGAGGCTCTTAATGATGAAAGTTGGGTAATTGTCATGTAAGAGGAACTCAACTAATTCGAGAGAAATATAGTATGGACCCTAGTACCTAGACCCAAGGATTATCAAATCATAGGTAGCAAATGGGTATTTAGAAACAAATTAGATGAACAAGGGTTAATAACCAGGAATAAGGCTAGACTAATTGCAAAAGGATATAATCAGGAAGAAGGTATAGATTATGATGAAACATAAGCACTTGTAGCTACATTAGAAGCCATAAGAATACTTTTAGCATATGCATGTCACATGAATTTCAAACGTTTTCAAATGGATGTGAAAAATGCCTTTCTAAATGGTTATATAGATGAAGAAGTGCATGTAGAACAACCACCAGGTTTTGAAAGCTATGATTTTCCAAATCATGTTTTTAAACTTTCAAAAGCTTTATATGGTTTAAAATAGGCCCCAAGAGCTTGGTATGGGAGGCTAAGTTCTTTTTTATTAGAAAATAGTTTTACAAAGGGAAATGTTGACACTACACTTTTCATCAAAAAGCATAAGCATGATATACTAATTGTTCAAATTTATGTTGATGATATAATATTTGGTTCTACTAATGAATTGCTTTGTCAAGAATTTGCTAAGTGTATGACTAGGGAATTTGAAATGAGCATGATGGGAGAACTTAAGTATTTCCTTGGTCTACAAATAAAGCAAAGCAATGAGGGCATATTCATCAACCAATCCAAATATGCCAAAGATTTAATTAAGAAATTTGGTATGGAAGGATGCAAAAATGCCAAGACTCCTATGAGCACATCAACAAAATTGGATAAAGATGAAAAGGGTAAGAGCATTAATGAAAAGTTGTATAGAGGTATGATCGAAACACTTTTATATCTTACTGCTTCTAGACCCGATATTATGTATAGTGTATGCTTGTGTGCACGATTTCAATCATGTCCTAAAGAATCTCACTTAAATGCAGTAAAAAGAATTTTAAAGTATTTACATGGATCTTTGCATCTAGGTTTATGGTATCCTAGGAATTCATCTTTTTATATTATAGGATAATCAGATGCAGACTATGCTGGTAGTCTTTTAGATAGCAAAAGTACTTTAGGTACTTGTCACTTCATTAGAGAATGTTTAGTTTCTTGGTTTAGCAAGAAACAAGTTTCAGTTGCTCTTTCAACTGCTGAAGCAGAATATGTAGCAGCTGGATGTTGTTGTACACAAATTCTTTGGATGAAACAACAACTTAAAGACTATGGTCATGAGATGAACCATATACCTATAAAATGTGACAACACAAGTGCTATAAATCTTTCAAAGAATCCTATTCAACACTCAAG
The DNA here is from genome assembly GCA_023653625.1 of Triadica sebifera. NCBI lineage: Eukaryota > Viridiplantae > Streptophyta > Magnoliopsida > Malpighiales > Euphorbiaceae > Triadica > Triadica sebifera. Next base: position 34,537,833 of record CM042896.1, read on the forward strand.
AAGTAAGCATATTGACATTAGACACCACTTTATTAGAGATCATGTTCAATATGGAGATGTTGCATTAGAATTTATAAGCACAGAAAATAAATTAGCTGATATTTTCACTAAGTCTCTAAATGAGAAAAGATTTAATTTCATTAGAAGAGAACTTGGTATGATTGATGGATTAACCTTGTGATTGCAAAAATATGAAATTTTAATTGTTGATCTTAAATCATATCACAAGATATAAGATAGAAATTTTGATGAAAATTCATGTTTTAAGGAATAGAATCTTAGTTGAAATGATTTAGTCTTGTTTTAGGACTTAATTTTATTTGATGAAAATTTTAGGAGAGTCACGCCCGTGACACATGTTCACGCCCGTGACTTAAATGGCCCAAAAAGGCAATGTCGTTCACGACTTAATTCTCGACATGGTTCACGACTTCAAGTGGTGAAACTTATTTTCACGGCTTGAGTCACGCACGTGAAACGAGACTTTCATGCCCGTGATGAATTTTCACTCCCGTGAATAATTACACCCCAAAACTCACAGAAGTTTTCACGCCTTGAGTCACGGCTTGCTTCAAGGGCATAAGTGGTGAAATTGAACATTTCATGGCCGTGAAATTTTATTCACCCTCGTGACGGATGATCATTCACGCCCGTGATATTCAACTCTCACGCCCATGAACTTATTCACGCCTTCATTCACGGGTGGAACACTCCTTCAGCAAACCGTGAACACGACCATTCACGCCCATGAACTTCTACTTCACTCCCGTGAATGTATCGAATATATAAAACAATAGTTGGTTACAACTTTCATTTCAACTCTCCAACTCCCAAAACCGCTCTCATTTACTCACATTCATTGAGACATTGAAGATTCCGGCCCCAAAGACTTAAAATTTTCTTATAAATACCTCTAAAAGTTTGAATCTTCATCAGAAATCTTACATTCTTAGGGTTTCATAAGGATTTTCTGTCAAACATTTTTCCAATTCCATCACCAACCAATCTCTTCAAAAATGGAGGCTGCTTCATCCAAGGGAAAGAGAAAGAAGTCTCATGCTCCTAAGAGGTATGCAGATTACCTTATGAACCGCATTCCAGAGCATTGCCATCCTTGGTATGCAACTTTGAAGAAGAGACCTCTTCTGTCATCAAGGTCCTTTGAATGGCAGACAGTTCGAAGTCTTGAAAATGGCAGACAGTAAAGAGAAATTCCAACTCTGCAACAATCCTAACACCCTCAGTGCCATCGAATTTAGGGAATTGTTCAGCCTACCATCTGATGGCATCCTGAATGATACTGAGGTAGAATTTTCTGCCCCTCGAGCCTGGACACATTTTGGCACCGATTGCAGCTGGGATGTCAAGAAAACAAAAAGCACACATCTCAGGACCCCAGTTCACAGGTATTTGCATACGTTCCTAACCTATAACATATTTGCTAGAGGAGAAAGCAACGGGACTATTAGGAAGTCAGAGCTCTTCCTATTTGAGATGGCTCGGAGAGGACTCACAATAGCACTATCTAGATGGTTTGCAAACCATCTTCTCTCCATTGGCACCAAGCCCACTGGAGATATTTTGATTGGGGCATATGTCACCCATATAGCAGTGAAGCTTAATTATCTGAAGCTGGATGCGCATCACTTCAACATCATTCCTGGACATCCTCGAGATCGCTTGGATGTCGAGTTGTTCATCAAGATGAGAGCGGTTGTCAGAATCGTTTTCCAGAATGATATCTTCTACCGCTTCACTGACACCGCTGGGGAGATTATTTAGGAAGAAAATGACACAGAGGATTTTAAAGCAGGCCTCCAGGGAGTCCAGCTGAAGAACAGGGCTCGGGTTGTGGAACCACCCCATTAGCTGAGTAGGAAATCAGACAGTCATCGGCTTCCACACCGACCTTAGCGCAGCAGGTGGTTGACCTCTTGGCACCAAGTTTTGAGCAGCTGCAGACTTCGATGGATGAGAGGCTGGAGAACCTCAAAGACTTCATGGAGTCTCGGATGGACAGCCTTGAGGTTGAAGTGGCTAGGCTTCATGATAGGATGTCCGACAAGGAGTTTAGGCTAGAGTGTAGCCTAAATTTGATTGTTTTTTGCTTGTTTATTATATTTATGTTTGCTAGTGTGTAGGAAATTTTTAAATTTTTTCTGAACATTTATCTTTGTTTGTATGTTTTTCCTTTATACTATATATATTTGCTTTTGTTTACTTCATTGATATATCTTTATATCCTTTTTTGATTGATAACAAAAGGGGGAGAAAACTAGCAATATATGATAGGGAAAATGTATCAAACTAGCAATATAAGAGAAAACTAGCAATACATATTAAGGTAAATAAATTTTGAATCAAATATTAAAATTGAATTGACTTTGAAATAGATTAAAAGGGATTAGAAATCTTGATTCAAAATTTCATATGCAAAGTATATGATTGAAAAATTGAGCTTTATATACATAAGATATACCTTAAGTATACTTTGCATATACCTTAAAGCAAGTTACAAAAATAAATATGCCATGATATACCTTAAATATACCTTACATATACTTCATGCCTTAAAAAGGAATTAAGGTATATATTGGATATACTTCTCATATAACTTTCATATACTTAAAATCCAGTTAACTTTATTTCAATGCTACATCATTATTTACTATTCTTGCACATTATAAATTTTTTATCCTAAGTATATTTTGAGGGGGAAACTTCTCAAAATCACATATTGCTAGATTATTTATCACCATAAAAAAGGGGGAGATTGTTAAACCTTGAGGGGTATTTCCGTCATTTTTATGATAAGAAATAAAATAGCAATATTGTATTTAACATACTTGTCTTCTAAGTCTATTATACAGGACATGGATTAAAATAGCAAGAATGGAGAATTGGAAGAATAATCCTTGAAAGACAAAATTTAAGTAGTAGCATGTTCACTGCCGTGACTCTATGAGTAACTCCCGTGAAAGAAGCTAACCGTTACCAAAACCAACATTTGAAGTTCACGGCCATGAAGGAAAAACAAACCGTGAAGTGGGCATTTTAGTCACCCCCGTGAATAAAAGTGTCACCCCCATGAAGATTCATGCATTTTCATCCAGAGAGTTTCACGACCAGAGTCACCAATTGGATCACGGCTGGGAAGCTTGTCACGCCCGTGAATGCGTATGTCACGCCCGTGACTCTATATGTCGAAACATTCTAGAGAGCTTCATGACCAAGGTCACCACATCAGTCACGACTTGGGAAGAAATGTCACTCCCATGACAAACATAGTCACGTCCGTGAACAATGAAAGAGAAAAATATCAGGAACGATTATTTGGTTGGTACAACGGCTAGATAACTGTGCGCATATAAGTGTCAAACTCGATGTAGATAACTGTGCCAAACTCGGCGTAGATAACCGTGCCAAACTCGGCATAGATAATAATGTCATACCCGGTATAAATAACAGTGCCAAACCCAGCGTAGATAATCATACCATTAATGGAATTAATCATTTTCATCATACTCCCCCCTATTTGGCATGCCAAACTATCCTAAGTTGGTTCTAGTTAGGTGTTCTAGGGCTTATACAATTTCATTAAAATTCATAACAATTAATTTCATACTTTTCATGAATGTAATATCTCAAAATAATCACATAATCACTCAATTAAAATAATATTTACATAATATAACAAATTTCTCATCATTTTACTCATTTCATTCCATAACTCACATGCTGCCCTGTCACTGGCAGATTATGTTCTCTATTTTGGACCTTTATTTTGGTCATGTTACATTCTTAATTTAGCTATATCATCTTCATACAAATTTTATATATGGATCGTATCTGTAATATTCAACTTGAATCACTTAATTCTGAGTTCTGTATCAAAAGATATGATAATATTAACACTAATTGGTTACTGATAATTCTGCCCAGAATTTTCTGGACAGATTCTAAGTCTGAAGTTTATGAATTTTTCTGGACAATTACAGATATATTCAGATATTACGGTCTAAATAAAAATTGTATTCCTATGTCTTAGCTTTAAAACCGAACAAAGAACATACAAATTCAAGCTCCAAAACTCAATATATAATAGTTTAAGTATTTACTGCTCATTACTAACAATTATGCCCATAATTTCTAGACAGATTCTATGTTCCAATGTTATGACTTTTTCTGGACAATTACAGATATATTCAGGTTTTAAAGTATGAATTAAAGTTATAGCCCTATTTCTTATCTTTCAAACCCAATAAACAAAATGCAAAACGGAGTTCCAGAAAGTAAGTTATAATAGTTTAAGTAAACACTGCTCATCAATTTCCAGCAAGGAACATACAAGATAATCACATTCAATTTTTACCAAATTAAATCCTAAGTCTAGCAAACATGCATCCCCAAGATTTTCATCACAAAATAATATCAATTCAGAATCATCAACATGCCAAATAATTAAATCATGCAAATAAAAAAATAAAATAGGCTATTGCCTTAGGTTATGCACAAACCTCTTTTTTCCTCTTTTTTTTTTCTCTTTACTTCTCTTTCTCCTTTCCTTTGCTCCTTTTTTCTAGTTCCTTGTTAACTTGAGTTCCTAAAATTTAAAATCAGATTATTAAAACTTCATAAACCCTAATGTTTCTCCTTTTTCTTACTCTCCTAAGCTTCCTTAGGCATGAAAATGGAATTTCCTATGCCTTTCTCTCTCTTTTTCTCACTTTCTCTTCTTAGAACAAGGTTTGGTTATGGCTGGCCAAGGGAAAAACGTGGCTGGTTTAACGAATAAAGTGTTCTAGATGTTAGGATAAGGAAGAAGGATGAGTAATTAAGAGGAAGAAGACAAAATTAATCAATACTTTGACACAGGCTATAAAAATCTAGATATTTTCCTTAGGTAATTAATATGTTCATCTTCCTTTTATGTATATAAAAGACTCTCTCAGTCTTCTTTAACCAAAATTTAGCAGATGCTGGATCATCTTCTCTCTTACTAGCAAAATCAGTAGCCTTATACTTTCTAAGCTTATCCATTTCTATCTATGGTCTTGGTGGTGGAAGCGATGGAATTGGAAGTGGTACTAGCTATAGAGTTGTCTGTGGCATATTATGTACCAAATGTTGTAGCAAACCTACTACCTATTGTATTAACAATATCTGGCCCTGATCAGCTTATCTTGCATTGAGCTATGAAGGAATTGGAGCAACACAGAAACATTTACGTTAGCAACACTAGCTTGATCTTAAGCCCATATATTAGTAGGACTATTGCTTTCAACAACATCATGAGGATCTATCTCATCGCCCTTTATAAACTCTCACATACAACTATAAGTTAATAGAGAAGTATCCCTTGTTAGAGTCAAATGAGACACAATGAATGCATGATTAAAAATCCTTTACCCCCCCACTTAAGTTTAGAAATGCCTAAACCTAAGCTCTAATACCAATAAATGTAACATCCTCCAATGTAGCTGAGAAAACCTCCCAACTATACTAATGGATGCTATTGGTTGTTTTGTGGAAAATTGATTAAAACAAAATATGTTTTCGGCTTCATTATCATTATTTTACAAATACATCATAATAAATATCATTACATGTTATTAAAACCAAGACATGTAAAACAAAACCCATAATCCCATGACAAAAACAAAAAGACATAATATGTCATGAATGTAAAAACACCCAAACTGGGTGCACTCTAACTTATCTTTGGGGCTCACGACTCTTTCAGTTAACTCTATCTACTGGCTTTAAACCTGCATGCAGGAAACCCATATGCTAAGATAACTAAAGCTTAGTGGTACATATGTGCATAAAAATGCTTCATTTAAATAATGTCATACAATGTCATGCCATTCACCTCATGTTCATTCCTAAAATCATACATTCTAGCCATTTCATGCTTTAATATTGAACCAACATCCCTATCTTAACATAGACATAGTATATTAATCCACGTATACTATACACATATACATATATCACATTTCCAATTACCATAACAATTACACGATATTAACATTGTATCATATTAGTTTTAATTGACGCAAGACTTTGTAAACTTCCATCATTACACATGTTTCTGTCATAGAACTCTAAGCTTTGACTATCCGGATAGAGGACATGAGACAGGGGTGCTCATAATCCGAGCTTAAACCACCTAGCTCACAACTTATAATAGCTCATCTAAGCCCCTCAAGTTACTAGTGCTCAACAACTAAGCTTAAGCCATATTGACTGAGAATAATATAGCATACTAGCAAATCCAGGATCAAGTGCACTCATACACTAAGCTTTAACCACTTGTCCTTGTATCATATCAAAGTAACTCATACAATATCGTTCACCTCCCTTAATGGTTTACCATCTATCCTGTAATGCCCGATAATTTAGGCCACGGTCGCGGTTGACCGAAATCTGGCGCGCTGAACCGATCGGGGTCTAAATTTGGACATGAAAGAAATAAATTTAAATAATAATAAGATGGGAGAAAAATATTTTGAATATTATTAATTGAGAATTTTGAAGTTTGGAATTAAAATTGGAAAAAAATTATTTTTCGCTGAACGAAATTTGGAATTGCAGTGTTTTTGGCACAGAAATTCTAAGAAGACATAAAAATGGAATATTCTTTATCTAAGGAAAGGAATATTCTTTTGATTAAAATAAAGTAAGAGTGATTTAAATTAATGGACCAATAGGAAGCAAGATTAGTAACTAATCCTAACCACCCACCTAATCCAACTATAAAAAGTCAAAATTTCACCTTTTTGACCATTCTTCTTCTTCTTCATCTTGACCAAACTCATTTCTCTCTCTTTTCTTCTTCTTTGCCGTGAGCTTCTCCTCTCCCATTTACTTTTGTTTTTCTTTCTTCAAATCAAGCTAAGATTAGATGAAAAATCAAAGGGGAAGTAAGGGCAAGGAAAAGGCTATCTAAGAGGAAGAGAAAAGTGAAGAAAAATAGAACTTTGAGGTATGTACATTTGGCAAAAATTCAATATAGAAAAATATTGATTTTAATTTTGTGATGTAGTGAATTTATGTATGAAATTCTAAACATTTGATTGAGTGATTAAATGATGCCATGAATGTGAAAATAAAGACTAGAAAATGAGGTTGATGCATGAAAATGGAAAATGTATGAATTATTTGATGTGCTGGAAAATTCGTCTTATGAACAGTGTCTAGTGTTTTGGTCATACCTTGAGTTATGGAAATCATTTCTGAGTGATTCTTGCTGGATTGGAAAGTTAAGACATAGGGCTTGAACTTTCATTCAGACCATTAGACCTATATATTCCTGGAATTAGGTGAAAAATGGACTCAAACTTTGAACTAGAAATCTGTCCAAAAAAAAAACAAATACTGGGCAGATTGCAGTGAACATAGGTTGGAAAACAATTCATAACTTTTTCTACGAAATTATTTTTAATGTGATTCAAGTTGTAAATTAAAGATAAGACATGTACCTGAATTTTTCTAGTTGATCACTTGCCCAAATTCCATCTAGAAATGGATGAAAAAGATATAGAAAGATAAGGCAGAAATCTGTCCAGTAAAATGCTGGGCAGATTGCAGCGAACGTAATTTAGGAGAAAATTTCTAATTTTTGCTAAAAATTTGGTTTTGATGTGATTTCAGTTGGAAATTAAAGATAATACATGTACCTATATTTTGTTAGATGATCACATGTCCAAATTCTGTCTAAAAATAGACGAAAAATGCAGAGCAACATAAGGTAGAAATGCTGTCCAGAATAGGACAACTGGTAGAAATGTGTTAATTGTGGATTTATGTGTTAGAAAATGTATTGATTGAATTTTTCTTATAGTTATAATGATTAAATGAGCTAGTATGAGGTTGTAAAATATTGAATGAGAATTATTGCATTTATATGGAATTTATATTAATGTTTCCCTACATAATTTATGCAAATATGAATAAAGGTAACAAATGTAATTTAAGCCCTATAACATCTAGTCGAGAACTAGAAATTAGGATAAGTTGGCATGCCAATAAAAGGGTAGAAATGTAGGCACTAAATATAATAGTGCTGAGTTAAAATTATGTACGCACTAAAAATAATAGTGCTGAGTTGAAATTTACTTAGGCACTAAGAATTAGTGCTGAGTTCGAAATTTACGTAGGCACCAAAAAGGTGCTGAGTTGTTATTGAAAATGTAGGCGTTAAACGCTGAGTTATAAAATAATTATGTAGGCACCGAGTATACTGCCGGAGAGCAGAAACCCTGTATCCAGTGTTTAGTTCATGTCTAAGATGTCGTGGGCTATTAAATAAATAACAGGAAAAAAAAATGTGAAGTATGAAATTCATATTGTAAATTTTATATTTGTATTGTTAAAATTTCAAGCATTCTTAATGAATAAAATATCATAATTCATGAATTAAATATTTTTGCATGAAGAAAATAGTTTATTATTAATTGAATATTTGGCATGCTAAATAGGTTAATTGTAGTTTCTAAAATTTTATTTTAGAATTATTTATGTAATGATTGGATAGTTGCCAAACGTACCACTAAGCTAGTAGCTTAGCGCGTGTGTTTCACGCGCAGATAAATAGAAGTAGCTGTTCCGATAGGGCGACCAAAGAAGAGGGAACCCCAAAATCAGATTGCAGCAGTCTAGTTCTTTTTGTATGTTTTGATAATGATGTTGTAAAAATTAAGTTTTAAGAATTTTGTTGATGTAAATTTGTGGCTTGTAATATTTATAAGTAATGGATTTGGTAATTATATATATCTAGAATTATTGTAGTTATATTTTTAAATATCATGGTTTAATGAATAAGTTATTTTGAATCACAATATTCCCATCACTAGATATATATGTAAATTGAAAAAAAAAATATTTATACAAAATTGAGCGTTGGTTTTAAATTAAATGAGCTTAGTAGCACTTCCATATCCTATTAGCGATTAGTAGGGTTAGTGAGCGCTACATTTAGTGGTATCAGAGCACCTGGTTAATGATTCTAAATCAGTGGGTGTAAAATAGAATATGTGTCTCATTTATAGGCATAAAATGCTGCAATTATCTGATTTGGGTCCCTTCTCTTGGTTTATAGGTAGATATGGATTCGGAATCGGAACAAGATTTCTCAGAAGATGAACTGAGTAATAATCCTTCACGCTCAGCCAATCCCAGACAACCTCAATCTGTGAGAGATTCTGGGCCGAGTGTAGTAGCTCCTCCGAGAGCAGAGAGACAGGATAATTTAGGACAGGAGCCTCTTATGGAGCAGATAGCTAATTTATTGCAACGGATAGTACAAGCAGTTCCACAACCAGCTCCACCTCCTCCTCCACCTCAGCCAAAACCCCGGATTGATAAGCTGAGAAAATATGGGGCCACAGATTTTATGGGAAGGAGAGAGGATGACCCAGCAGCTTCAGAGTTTTGGATGGAATCCACAGAAAGGGTGTTTGAGGAATTGGAGTGTCCAGAGGAACAAAAGGTTAGATATGCAGTGTCCCTTTTAAAAGATCATGCCTATGATTGGTGGAAATCAATTTTATCAAAGCCCCAGACACCGAAGCCACCTTCCTGGAATTTCTTCAAGGCAGAATTTAGCAAGAAATATGTGCCAAGAGTTTATGTGAATGAAAAGAAAAGGGAGTTTCAAGACTTGAAGCAAGGAAGCATGTCAGTCGCCGAGTATGAGATGGAATTCACCCGACTAAGTAAATATGCGACTGGAATCATCGCTGATGAGGCAGACAGATGCCGAAGATTTGAGGATGGGCTTAATGATGATATTGGGAATATGGTGACCGCCCTTCAGCTTGAGGATTTTGCTACACTAGTATCCTCAGCCATTAGTGTGGAAAAGAGGTCAAAGAGAAAGAGGATAGAAGAGCTACCACGGAGACAGACATTTATCATGGGCCAGACATTTGGTAAAAGGGGGCGGACAGCGCCTAGGTTTTTCCAGTCACAGGGTACTAGATCAAACTTTTCAACTAGGCAAAGCCAGCGGTCGAGGCCAGAGGGATCTACAGCTAGTGCACCAGCTTCGGGTAATAGGAGATTCATATCTGTCACATGTCAACATTGTGGGAGATCACATGCAAGTGATTGCTGGTGGATTACTGGAGCATGCTTACGATGCGGATCTACTGAGCACAAACAGAAAGATTGCCCGAGAGGAAGAGCTACAGGTGGTGTAATATCAGTTCAGCTTCAGAATGTCACTTGAGGCAGAGGCAGGGGACAAGGACAGTCTAGAAGTGGCAGAATTGGGCAGAGTATATCAGAATCAGTGAATAGAACAGAAGGTAGTCGAGCCCCAGCCCGAGCATATGCCATGAGAGCTCGTGAGGAGCAGGATGCCCCGAATGTGATAATTGGTAAATTTTCTCTTTATGATACTGATTTATTTGCACTGATAGATCCGGGTTCTACACATTTATATTTATGTATGTCACCACCTAGTCACGGTAATATGGTAGCAGAGGAATTAGATTATGATATATTAGTGACCAATCCTTTGTGTCATGGAGTGAAAGTTAGTCGAGTCTATAAAAATAGTCCAATCAAAGCTCAGAATGTAGAATTCCCAGCTAATCTAATAGAGTTTCCATTCTGTGAGTTTGATGCAATCTTGGGGATGGATTGGTTAACTCGGCATAAGGCAGTGATGGATTGTCAGTATAGGAGAGTGACTTTCAAGAATTCAGGGCAGGATGACGTGATTGTCCTAGGCGAGAACCGACCATACTTGACTAATGTCATTTCTGTGACGAAGGCAAGTAAGCTTATCAAAAAAGGATGTGAAGCATTTTTGGCACATATTGTAGATACCAAAAAGGAAAGTCTAGATCTCAGGGAGATTCCAACAGTATGTGAATATCCAGATATATTTCCTGAGGACTTGCCAGGGTTACCACCTGTCAGAGAGATAGAGTTTGCCATTGATGTTTTGCCAGGCACAGCCCCGATATCGATCACTCCCTACAGAATGGCACCTGCTGAACTAAAAGAATTAAAGGTCCAGTTGCAAGAGTTGTTAGAGAAAGGGTTTATCAGGCCTAGTGTCTCACCTTGGGGTGCTCCTGTTCTATTTGTGAAAAAGAAAGATGGCACCTTTCGGTTGTGCATTGATTATTGTCAGTTGAACAAGATGACAATTAAGAATAGATATCCCTTGCCGAGAATAGATGACTTGTTTGATCAGTTGAAAGGAGCAGGGGTATTTTCTAAGATTGACCTCAGATCAGGTTATCACCAATTGAGAATTAAAGAATCAGACATTTCAAAAACAGCATTTAGGACTCGGTATGGTCATTACGAGTTCTTAGTAATGCCTTTTGGCTTGACGAATGCCCCAGCAGCATTTATGGATCTAATGAATAGAATCTTTAGGCCTTATTTGGACCAGTTCGTGGTGGTGTTCATAGATGATATCTTGGTGTACTCCAAAAGCAAAGAAGAGCATAATCAACATCTTCGTATTGTCTTCCATACCTTGAGAGAGAATCAATTATATGCGAAGTTGTCGAAATGTGCATTCTGGTTAGATGAGGTGGCCTTTCTAGGGCATATTGTCTCAGCCGATGGGATCAGAGTCGACACCAGTAAGGTAGAGGCAATCCTCAACTGGAAACCGCCTCGGAATGTGACAGAGGTGAGAAGTTTTCTTGGTTTGGCTGGTTATTATCGGAGATTTGTGAAAGGATTCAATGATAGCCTCACCATTGACAAAATTGCTTAGAAAGGAGACCAGATTTGAGTGGTCAGAACGATGCCAGACTAGTTTTGATAAGTTGAAGAAAATGTTGACAGAGGCACCAGTCTTGACACAGCCTACTGCGGGAAAAGATTATGTGGTGTACAGTGATGCTTCCCTTAATGGTTTGGGCTGTGTACTAATGCAAGAAGGCAAAGTGATCGCTTATGCTTCCAGACAACTGAAGCCTCACGAGAGAAATTATCCAACACATGATCTGGAACTAGCAGCCATTGTGTTTGCATTGAAAATATGGCGACACTACTTGTATGGTGAGCAATGTTATATCTATACAGACCATAAAAGTTTGAAATATTTGCCTTCACAAAAGGAACTCAATCTGAGACAGAGGAGATGGCTAGAATTGATCAAAGACTACAATTGTATCATTGACTATCAGCCCAGTAAGGCCAATGTGGTTGCTGACGCGCTGAGTAGAAAAACTCTTGCAGAATTGCGGATTCAACCCACATTGATCCAACAAGTAAAGGACAATCAGAAGCAAGACACGAAATTAAAGAAAATCTTTGAAATGGTGAAAAAGGGTGAAAAACCAGAATTTACTATTGAAGCAGATGGGAGTTTAAGGCATAAGGGCAGGTTGTGTGTGCCAGACATACCAGAATTGAAACAAGATATTTTGAAGGAGGCTCACAACATTATTTATGCAATGCACCCAGGAAGCAACAAAATGTATCATGACTTGAAGGCATATTACTGGTGGCTAGGAATGAAAAGAGATATCACGGAGTATACTACTAGATGTTTAACTTGTCAGCAAGTGAAGGCAGAGCATCAAGTACCAAGTGGATTATTGCAGTCTATTTCAATTCCAGAGTGGAAATGGGAAAGAGTCACAATGGACTTTGTTTCTGGTTTGCCCTTGACACAAAAGAGGCATGATGCAGTATGGGTAGTAGTAGACCGGCTCACCAAATTAGCTCACTTTCTACCGATCAAGATGGATTATCCACTTAACCGTTTGGCAGAGATCTATGTTAATGAGATAATCCGTTTACATGGTGTGCCAGTTTCAATCATTTCAGATCGAGACCCGCGGTTCACTTCACAATTCTGGAAAAGTTTGCATCAAGCCATGGGTACTCGACTCAATTTCAGCACAGCGTTCCACCCACAAACAGATGGACAATCAGAGAGGGTCATACAGATATTGGAAGATATGTTGAGGAGTTGTGTGATAGAATTTGAAGGCAGTTGGGATAAATATCTTCCATTGATAGAATTTGCCTACAATAATAGTCACCAAGCCAGTATCGGTATGGCACCATATGAAGCCTTATATGGGAGAAAATGTAGAACGCCTCTAGGTTGGACCGAGCTTAGTGAAAAGAAAGTAATGGGTCCAGATCTAGTTCAACAGACAGAGGAAAAAGTGAAAGTAATAAGAGATAGACTAAAAGCTGCTGCTGATAGACAGAAATCATATGCAGATTTGAAAAGGAGAGATATTGAATATACAGTTGGTGACAAAGTGTTCTTAAAAATCTCACCTTGGAAAAGGATTTTCCGATTTGGAAAGAAAGGAAAGTTGAGTCCTAGGTTCATTGGACCATACGAGGTACTTGAACGCATAGGTCCAGTGGCGTACAAATTAGCTCTACCACCAGAGTTAGACAAGATTCACAACGTATTCCATGTGTCCATGTTGAGAAGATATCGATCAGATCCATCTCATATCATATCAACAGAACCTATAGAGATACGACCAGACTTAACTTATGAAGAGGAACCAGTGGAAATTTTAGCTCGAGAAATGAAAGAGCTACAAAACAAAAAGGTACCATTGGTGAAGGTCCTGTGGAAAAATCACAAGTCAGAAGAGGCAACTTGGGAAAATGAAGAGGTGATGAAGACTCAGTATCCACAATTATTCCACTCCAGCTAAAAAGGTAAATTTCGAGGACGAAATTTTTTTTAAGGAGAGGAAAATTGTAATGCCCGATAATTTAGGCCACGGTCGCGGTTGACCGAAATCCGGCGCGCTGAACCGATCGGGGTCTAAATTTGGACATGAAAGAAATAAATTTAAATAATAATAAGATGGGAGAAAAATATTTTGAATAGTATTAATTGAGAATTTTGAAGTTTGGAATTAAAATTGGGAAAAAAATTATTTTTCGCTGAACGAAATTTGGAATTGCAGTGTTTTTGGCACAGAAATTCTAAGAAGACAAAAAAATGGAATATTCTTTATCTAAGGAAAAGAATATTCTTTTGATTAAAATAAAGTAAGAGTGATTTAAATTAATGGACCAATAGGAAGCAAGATTAGTAACTAATCCTAACCACCCACCTAATCCAACTATAAAAAGTCAAATTTTCACTTTTTTTGACCATTCTTCTTCTTCTTCATCTTGACCAAACTCATTTCTCTCTCTTTTCTTCTTCTTTGCCGTGAGCTTCTCCTCTCCCATTTACTTTTGTTTTTCTTTCTTCAAATCAAGCTAAGATTAGATGAAAAATCAAAGGGGAAGTAAGGGCAAGGAAAAGGCTATCTAAGAGGAAGAGAAAAGTGAAGAAAAATAGAACTTTGAGGTATGTACATTTGGCAAAAATTCAATATAGAAAAATATTGATTTTGATTTTGTGATGTAGTGAATTTATGTATGAAATTCTGAACATTTGATTGAGTGATTAAATGATTCCATGAATGTGAAAATAAAGACTAGAAAATGAGGTTGATGCATGAAAATGGAAAATGTATGAATTATTTGATGTGCTGGAAAATTCGTCTTATGAACAGTGTCTAGTGTTTTGGTCATAACTTGAGTTATGGAAATCATTTCTGAGTGATTCTTGCTGGATTGGAAATTTAAGACATAGGGCTTGAACTTTCATTCAGACCATTAGACCTAAATATGCCTGGAATTAGGTGACAAATGGACTCAAACTTTGAACTAGAAATCTGTCCAAAAAAAAAACAAATACTGGGCAGATTGCAGTGAACATAGGTTGGAAAAAAATTCATAACTTTTTCTACGAAATTATTTTTAATGTGATTCCAGTTGGAAATTAAATATAAGATATGTACCTGAATTTTTATAGTTGATCACTTGTCCAAATTCCATCTAGAAATGGATGAAAAAGATATAGAAAGATAAGGCAGAAATCTGTCCAGTAAAATACTGGGCAGATTGCAGCGAACGTAATTTAGGAGAAAATTTATAACTTTTGCTAAAGAATTTTTTTTGATGTGATTCCAGTTGGAAATTAAAGATAAGACATGTACCTATACTTTGTTAGATGATCACATGTCCAAATTCTGTCTAAAAATAGACGAAAAATGCAGAGAAACATAAGGTAGAAATGCTGTCCAGAATAGGACAGCTGGTAGAAATGTGTTAATTGTGGATTTATGTGTTAGAAAATGTATTGATTGAATTTTTCTTATAGTTATAATGATTAAATGAGCTAGTATGAGGTTGTAAAATATTGAATGAGAATTATTGCATTTATATGGAATTTATATTAATGTTTCCCTACATAATTTATGCAAATATGAATAAAGGTAATAAATGTAATTTAAGCCCTATAACATCTAGTCGAGAACTAGAAATTAGAATAAGTTGGCATGCCAATAAAAGGGTAGAAATGTAGGCACTAAATATAATAGTGCTGAGTTAAAATTATGTAGGCACTAAAAATAATAGTGCTGAGTTGAAATTTACTTAGGCACTAAGAATTAGTGCTGAGTTCGAAATTTACGTAGGCACCAAAAAAGTGCTGAGTTGTTATTGAAAATGTAGGCGTTAAACGCCGAGTTATAAAATAATTATGTAGGCGCCGAGTATACTGCCGGAGAGCAGAAACCCTATATCCAGTGTTTAGTTCCGGTCTAAGATGTCGTGGGCTATTAAATAAATAACAGAAAAAAAATGTGAAGTATTAAATTCATATTGTAAATTTTATATTTGTATTGTTAAAATTTCAAGCATGCTTAATGAATAAAATATCATAATTCATGAATTAAATATTTTTGCATGAAGAAAATAGTTTATTATTAATTGAATATTTGGCATGCTAAATAGGTTAATTGTAGTTTCTAAAATTTTATTTTAGAATTATTTATGTAATGATTGGATAGTTGCCAAACGTACCACTAAGCTAGTAGCTTAGCGCGTGTGTTTCACGCGCAGATAAATAGAAGTAGCTGTTCCGATAGGGCGACCGAAGAAGAGGGAACCCCAAGATCAGATTGCAGCAGTCTAGTTCTTTTTGTATGTTTTGATAATGATGTTGTAAAAATTAATTTTTAAGAATTTTGTTGATGTAAATTTGTGGCTTGTAATATTTATAAGTAATGGATTTGGTAATTATATATATCTAGAATTATTGTAGTTATATTTTTAAATATCATGGTTTAATGAATAAGTTATTTTGAATCACAATATTCCCATCACTAGATATATATTTAAATTGAAAAAAAAATATTTATACAAAATTGAGCGTTGGTTTTAAATTAAATGAGCTTAGTAACACTTCCATATCCTATTAGCGATTAGGAGGGTAAGTGAGCGCTACATATCCTCTAACAAGTCAAATACTAAAGAACTGGGCATTTAACTCATAACCTTTTATATTTCAATTCATTTTATCATATGTTATTACCAACATTATATCCCTTTATGAATTTCATACCAACACATAAATGCCAAATCATATATCCCACATGTTATTTTCCATGTATACATACAATCCACAATACGTATCTAACAAACCATCAATAAATATAGTAAACCAAGATGTACATAAAATATATTCATCCTACTTCACGGGCATGAACTACTTATTCATGATCGTGACGGTATACTTTCATAGTTATCCTATCAGTTAACCATCACGTGAAAGAAACAAATTATTCATGGGAATGATTTACCTATTTAAAGTCGTGACACCACGTCATTCATGGCTTCCCAACCATAACCCATCCCATGAAATTCTAGGTTTATGCAAGTTCATCAACTTTGACATTCACGACTATGATACTCATGTCCAAGGGCATGAATCATGCATTTCTAGCAACCCAAATAAAGCAAACATGTATTCCATGCAAAATCTCCAAAGATCAACCATAATTGACCATTCTTATCAACAATTTCACTTATATACCATGCCTACAATATGTTTAAACATCATTTAAATCAGTAAATCCATTTCTAGGTCATTTTAAACCATAACATATTACATATGTCATTTTAACACTTAAAACCCTTTTTCCATGTTATTTATCACCCATAAGATGATATTTTACCATTATTTTCACATTTATAGAATAAAACATACATTAAGATGTATGATAAATGAATTAATATGCCCATACGTGTATATCTTTCACCAAAATGGAGCCTTAACTAACTTCACAAGCTTTTCAAGCTTTTTTTCCCTTTGTGATGTGTTCTTTTGCTCACTAACCGAACCTATCATCATAAAATGTTCTTATCAGAACCTTATAACCATAAACAATCTAAACAAAACCCTACAAATTGAGTTCTACCTCTATCTTGGAAAAACTCTATCAAACGTACATGTTTCTCAAGCTTTCAAGCTTCTACCATGGTGTTTTAGGGTTAGGATCAGTGGAGAAGATGATTAAGAGATCTATGAGTGTGTTAGAGGATGATCTAGGGAGGTGGAAATGATTTTAAAACAAGATAAGATGCATAGGAAAGAGAAAAGTGCAGCTGCTCATGGCCAACCTACCTGCGTTCATAGGCATGAAATTTCATTTACGGTCTTGATTATTCTTCATATGCATGAATGTCCTTTCTTCTCAAAATGATCTCGCCATGTTCAAAACTCTGCCATTTGAACCATAACACAACTTTTCATGTGCATGAATAACTATTCACATGTGTGAAAGCTTTCCATTTTACTACTTAAACTCTAATTTTAACACACCTTAACCCTAATCTTTTCCTCTCTAAACCCATAACTCATAGGCCCTATTTTGGAGGCATTACAGACAATACCATAAATATGATGGTTTTAGGTTATTGAACTTTTGTCTTTTATTATTGATATTGAGGAATGAATTAGACATGTTAAGAATGTAAATTCCATTGCATAATGTACCAGTTCCATAAAGAATATCATTCAACCATATAGAGTAACCATTGCTGTTAATAGTTATATGAAAACCTTTTCTATTTAAACAAAAAATAGAAATAATATTCTTTGTCAAAACTTAAACATAATAACAATTGTCAAATTCTAAAATAAGTCCACTAGGGAGAGCCAATACATAAGTCCTATAGCTAATGCAACAACTTTTACTCCACTGCCAACATGTAGGCTTGACTCTTCTTTCTTGAGTTGTTAACTATTCCTTAGTCTTTGCATGTCAGTACATATGTGTGAGCCACATCTAGTATCCAATACCTTTGCATTATGATTAGAAATAGTATTAACCTCAATAACATAAATACTAGAAGTAGAAGGTGCATCCAATGTCTTATCCTTCCTTTTTTTTAAAGATCCAGATAGGCCTTACAGTTCATCTTCCATTATGAACTCTTTCCACAATGAAGGCAAGTTCCTTTTGATGTTGTCTCTTGCCTTTCTTTCTCATCTTCAATGAACATTACATTGGAGATGTTGCTTCTACCATCTTGGAGCTGAAAAGCAATTTAGATATCTCTTATCACTCGGTTCGAGCTTGCTCATTTATTAGCTCCCTTAGATGATACACAATGGTATTTGCATCCATAGTCTCATGGTGCTTTTGACACTTAGGTGAAATAGAGGTGTGCATAATGCAACCTGCCAACTCACTATTATCCACATACTTCTTGTATGCCAACTGTTCATCAATAGATGCATTGCTAGTAGGAGGGAAGGGAAGTGACTATTCCAAGATATAGGCTATTTTTTCGACTTTGAAAACTATTCTCAAATTTCTTAGATAATCAGTTTGTTGGATTAAAATATTTAGCATAGGTTCACATTTTATGATATGATTCTAGCAACCTAGATGCAAAGAAAGATAATGTTTAGATAATGTACTAAATGCATGATTATTATGTCTTTAATAAATATATATTATTACTCTCCCTATTTTATTGCAAACACATAGCCCTCACTATGAATCCGAGAGAATTCGTTCAAATCTCTCCAAATAGGTCAATATCAACATCATTAAGAATGACCTAAGGTGTGCCTAACAAGCCACCTTAGATATGTGCACTTACCCAATACTGGTATCTCATACCAATTGCTTCATATTATGCAACTACTGAATCATTGGCCTATAAAGTCTTGATATGTGCACTTCTCATGTACACTTACCCAATACTGCCTGTAATTCACATTGACCTTGGGGTGTAACACCCGTCCATATAACCAAGGCAAACCTTATTGTACAAAAGAACACCGCATGACTAACATAAAAAAAAATTTATATATCTAGATCCTATCCATAATCGATTGGGTTTTTAAAGTGAATCACATTCATAAATACAGCGAATTTTTTTTTTTCAAAACTTGAAAAAAAAATCATACTTGTGCCATTAAAACTAATTTATCAAACATTGAGATTACAAATTATACCTTGTAATTTTTTGATTTGTTATTCAAATCTTCACTTTGTTGTGTTGTAGTAAACCACAACAATCCACACTGGGATATCTCTAATGATAATCAACACGAAGAATGAAGAAGAAACTTACAAAATAAATGATTTGAACAATATTCAAAGTACTAGCTTTGAATATGTTCTTGAAAGAATTATTGTGTCAAAAAATTATTTTTCACTAAAAATAATTTTCATGTCTGTTTTCTGCCATTTGATGTCTTTTCAAATTGAATTATATTCAAAAAGAAGATTAAAAGTCAAAAGACAAGAAAAAAAAGAATGAATAGTAATGGCCAAAATTGGCCTAATTAAGGCCAATAGTTATAGCCTAACTCCAATAGCATGCTGCAATGCGCAGTGCCGCGCACGGTGGGCAGGCCCAGCGGGCTCGTGACTGCTCCCAAGTGATTTTTTCTTGCAATCTCCTTATGATCCGACCCGAAATAATTCTCTCATATTTTTCAATGCTATCCAAGACCATTTTACTTATTCTTCATATTTCCAATGCATGTGACCCATTAGGTTCTCGGTTATGTTGGCCACTTAAATTAACAATTAATTTAAGCAAGTTATGAGTAATATCTAGCAAGATATCATGACTCTGAAAAGTCAATGGTTTAACTACGAACCTTTCCATAGACAATTTTTGTGCAATTATTCCTTTCACCATTCTATACCCCACTTAATTTAGAGTATGGATATGTGTTAACTCCCACTAGACTGACTACGTCGCATATGGTCCAAGTAATGTAAGTTCTTATTCCTAAGGCTCATTACTTTATTAGACATGTCATTAAAGACTATCTTCATGACATTTCCACTCTAGCTAGAGATTCCCGAGTAATGACCCTGACAAGAGGCCATTGGTATACACTCCTTCTATCAGGAGCGGTGAATCCTTTGTTGGTTACCCAATTACCTTTGAATACTTGAAGCTGTACCCAATCACCACCCTATGAGTAACCTTCCTGAGGCAACAAGGAATAGTGTTAAGGTGTAGAATCAATATCCATGATATCCTTGAGTACCTTAAGTCTAAGTGTCATATCTGCTAATTTAGACCCAAGTCAAGCGAGTTGTTAAATCGACTCGTCGGTTTGACTGAAGTCTAAATTTGGACTTTTATCGAAAGATAATGAAAATAATGGTAATTAAGTATGGAAAATATCTAATAAAGTGTTCAAAATATTTTAAGATGTTAAATTTAGGGAAATGACTAAATTGCAAATTTTGAAAAGATTAGGGGTCAGTTTACAATTTACCAGAAATTGAAGGATTAAATGGGATAATCATAAATTAAATGCATGACTTGGGACATTTTAAGCATGTGGAGGCTAGCTTAACTAAGTGGCAAATTTTAATAAGCTAATCAAGATACATGCATTTAATTAGCTTATTAACATTTAACATTAATAAGCTAATAAGCCAATGAGAATAAGGTGAGGTATGCAGTTTCTTTGCTTCAAGATCATGCATATGATTTGGTGGAAGACAGTTCTATTGAAGCAATAGACACCATAACCACTAACAAGGGTTTTCTTTATGTAGGAATTTAATAAGAAATATGTGCCACAAATGTATGTGAATGAAAAGAAAAGAGAATCCCAAAATCTACAGTAGGGAAATATGATTGTTACAGAGTATGAGTGAGAGTTCATCAAGTTGAGTAAGTATGTCACTGGTTTGAGGATGGTTTACATAAGGATATTACCTATTAGGTTACAACTCTTCAAATTGAGGACTTTGCAAAGCTTATATCTATAACCATTAGTGTTGAAAGGAAAAAAGAGAAAGAAGATAGATAAGTCTTCCAGGAAGCCATCAGCTAGCATGGCATGGCCTTTAGGCAAGAAGGATCACTTTTTCTCTAGGCAGTCACTTTGTAGAGGAAGCAACTAGGGCTTTTCATAGCCGAATTTCTTTTGGAGGGGACCATCCTTTAGAGCTACTTTTTCCACTACCAGTTCAGAGCTGCAAAACTTGAAAGGAATTGCACTAGTATGCGGGATCGGTCTTAAGAGCCATTGGGGTGAGTGTTGGGCAGCCACTAGGGCTTGTTACAGATGTGGGTCTCAAGATCATCTAAAGAGAGATTGTCTGACGTTGGGCAATACAAATCCTACATAGACAGGGAGATTGACTCTAGTACGGAGTTGACAATAGCACCGAGGAAGTCAGTTAGAACCTCGTCAGACTGCATCAGAGACAGTCAACAGACTATGACTGAGTAGGATTGCAATGATAGATTATGCCATGAGGATATAGGAGGATCACAAGGCCACTAATGTTATCATGAGTATATTTTCTCTTCATTACTTATGTATATGTACTTTGATAGATCCCGGATCTACACACTCATATATTTGCATAAGAACACCTAGCCAGCACAACATGATAGTAGAAAATTTAGAATATGAGATTGAATTCATGAACCCTCAAAGTCACAGTGTGCTTTGAATCGAGTGTATAAGGGTTATCTATTGGTTGTAACGGAAGAGAGTTTCACACAAACTTGATTGAGTTGCCTTTCCATGAGTTTGATGCTACATTAAGCATGGATTGGCTTTCTCAACATAAGGCAGAAGTGAATTTCTGATCTAAGAAATTGATTCTTAAGACCCCAGAACGAGATGAGTCTGTAGTGGAAAGTGAGAAATTTCCACGGCCAGCCCAAGTCATTTCCTTAATGAAGGCTCAAAAGATTATTATAAAGGGGTGTGAAGCTTACTTAGCTCACACGTTTGATACGAAAAAGAAAGGACCAAATCTGTAAGATTTCTCGACAGTTATGGAATATCCAGAGGTATTTCTTGATGACTTACCATGATTACCTTTAGATAGGGAAATAGAGTTCACCATAGAATTTGCATCAAGTATAACTCCAATATCAGTTGCACCATACAGAATGGTGTCTTTAGAGTTAAAGGAATTAAAGCCATAGTTGTAAGAGTTGTTAGATAAAGGTTTTATTAGGCCGAGTATTTACCTATGGGGTGCACCAGTACTATTTATTAAGAAGAATGATGGATCAATAAGGTTGTGCATTTGAATAAAGTTACTATCAATAACAAATATCTTTTGCCAAGGATAGATGATATGTTCGATCAATTAAAGGGTGCAAGAGTTTTCTCCAAGATAGATCTCAAGTCAACGTATCATCAGTTGAAAGTTAAGGCAGATGATGTGGCAAAATTAACTTTTAGGACTATATATGGCCACTATGAATTTTTGGTTATACCATTAAGGTTGACTAATGCTCCGACAACTTTCATGGATATGATGAATAGGATCTTCAGGGCATATTTAGATTAGTTCATTGTGGTTTTCATCAATGACATCTTGGTTTATTCCAAGAATAAAAAAGAACATGATCAACATTTGAGGATAATTTTGTAGATCCTCAAGGATTAGAGGTTGTATGCCAAGCTCTCTAAATGTAAGTTTTGGCTAGAGGAGGTAGCATTCCTAAGACATGTAGTATTAGTACATGGAGTTAAAGTAGATCCCAGCAAGGTTAAGGCAATATTGGATTGGAATCCTCTAAAGAACATGACAAAGATAATAAGTTTTCTTAGTTTAGCAGGTATCTATTGACTAAATTATTGAGAAAAGATGTGAAGTTTGAATGGTCAGACAAATGTCAGCATAATTTTGATTAGCTTAAGATAATAGAAGCTCCAGTTCTAACACAACCAGTTCCAGACAAGGAGTATGTCGCTTATAGCAATGCTTCTCACAACAGTTTAGGATGTGTTTTGATGCAAGGAAAGGTTGTTGCCTACGCTTCCAGGCAATTGAAACCTCATGAAAAGAATTATTCAACCCATGATATAAAATTGATAGCTATAGTATTTGCATTAAAGATTTGGCATCATTATCTATACGGGGAAAAGTGTTTCATCTACGCTAACCATAAGAGTTTGAAATATCTTCCTACTTAGAGGGAGTTGAATATGAGACAAAAAAGATGGTTGAAGTTGATCAAGGATTACAATTGTGTAATTGATTATCATCTAGGCAAGGCTAATGTTGTGGATGATGCATTCAATAGAAAAGTCATGGCAGAGTTGCACATTTGACCTATTTTGAATCAGAAAATCAGAGATGCACAAAGGCAAAATTTTAGATTAGTTTGGTTGATCGAGTTTGTCTCCAAATGAGAGAGACCTAAGTTTTCACTTCAGTTAGATAGTGGGTTGCATTATCAGAGATGGTTATGTGTATCGAATATACTAGATTTGAGATAGAGAATATTAAAGGAGGCACATGAGACTAGATATGTGATGCATCCAGTAAGCAATAAGATGTATCAAGATTTGAAGTTAAAATACTGGTTGTCGGGAGTGAAGAAAGAGATTACAAAGTTCACTACAAAATGCCTAACAAGTTTGCAAGTCAAGGTAGAACATCAAGTACCATTAGGGTTGCTACAATTGATCACTATTTCGAAATGGAAATGGGAAAGGATCATAATAGACTTTATGATTGGTTTACCTCTTACACCGAGGAAGTGTGATGCCATATGGGTCATAGTATATAAGTTAAGAAAGTTAACTCACTTCTTACCTATCAGGAGATATTATCATATGAATAGACTAGCAGAATTGTATATGAACAAAGTGCTAAGACTTCATGGAGTTCAAGTTTCCATCATATTGGACAGAGATCCAAGGTCCACATTATAGTTTTAGAAGAGTCTACCGCAAGCATTGGGTATAAACCTAAACTTCAGTACAACTTTTCATTCTTAGACTAACAGTTAGTTAGAAAAGGTGATTTAGATATTAGAAGATATGATGAGAAGTTTTATTACAAAATTTGAGGGGAGTTGGGAGAGATAATTACCATTAATGGAGTTTGCCTATAATGACAGTTATCAATCGAGCATTCAGATGGCTTTTTACAAGGAACTTTATGGTAGAAGATGTCGAGCACCGTTATGTTAAGCTAGAATTACTGCAAGAGACATAACATAGAGTGAAGATCATTTAGGATTGTTTAAAGGCAGTTTTAGATAGGCAAATATCGTACGCAAATCTCAAAAGTAGAAATATTAAGTACACGGAGGGAGACAAAGTGTTTCTTAAAGCCTTTCCATAGAAAAAAGTTCTTTAGTTCGGAAAGAAGGGTAAGTTGAGTCCTAGATTTATTAGACCTTATGAGATCTTTGGAAGAATCGGACCAGTTGCTTATAGACTAGCATTACCACTAGAGTTAACCATAATACATAATGCCTTTCATGTATCTATGCTGAGGAGGTACAAATTGGATCCTTCTCACATCATTTAAGTCAAAAGCATTGAGGTTAGACCAGACTTGTCATATGAGGAAGAACCAATTGAGATTTTGGCTCGATAAGTCAATAAATTGAGAAACAAGTAAATAATGTTAGTTAAAGTGTTATGGAAGAATCGCGCTACTAAAGAGGTGGCATGGAAAAGTGAGGATGTGATGAGATTTCAATATTCTTAGTTGTTTCCATCCAATATAATAGGTAAATTTTGGGACAATTTATTTAAGGGGGAGAGAATTGTAACGCCCATAAAATAGGGCTTATGAGTTATTTGTTTAGAGACGAAAAGATTGGGGTTAAGGTGTGTCAAAATTTAAGTTTAATTTGTAAAATAGAAAGCTTTCACTCTCGTGAAAAGTTGTGCTATGGTTCAAATGGTAAAGTTTTGAATATGGAATGATCGTTTTGAGAAAAGAGGACATTCACACCCATGAAGGATATTCACAACCGTGAATGGCGTTTCATGCCCATGAAGTTAAGCGTCATGCCCTTGAATGTAGGTCAGTTGGCCATGAGCAGTCGCATTTTTCTCTTTCCTATGCATCTTATCTTGATTTAAAATCATTTCCATCACCCATATCATCCTTTGACACACTTAGAGATCTATTAGTCATCTTCTCCACTGATCTTGACCTTAAAACACCATGGTTGAAGCTTAAAAGCTTAGGAAATATGGAGGTTTGATGCAATATGAGATCCTTGAAAGAATCAGACCAGTTGCCTACAAACTAGCATTTCCACCATAGTTAAATAGAATATATAATGTTTTTCATATATTTATGTTGAGGAGGTACAAATCAAATCCTTCTCATGTTATTCAAGTCAAAAGCATCGAGGTTAGACTAGACTTGTCATATGAGGAACAACCAATTGAGATTTTGGCTCAAGAAGTCAAAGAATAGAGGAATAAGCAAATAGCACTAGTTAAAGTTTTATGGAAGAATAATGCTACCAAAGATACGACATGACAAAGTGAGGATGTGATGAAAGTTCAGTATCCTCATTTATTTCCATCTGACACAGTGGGTAAATTTTAGGATGAAATTTATTTAAGAGGGAAAGAATTGTAACGCCCGTAAAATAAGGCCAATGAGTTATGTGTTTAGAGAGAAAAAGATTGGGATTAAGATTTGTTAAAGTTAAAGTTTAATTTGTTAAATGGAAAGCTTTCACGCCCATCAAAAGTTGTGTTATGGTTCAAACGACAAAGTTTTGAACATGGAGGGATCATTTTGAGAAGAAAGGACATTCACGCCTATGAAGGATAGTCAAGACTATAAATGGTATTTCACGCATGTGAAGTTAAGTGTTATGCCCGTGAACGCAGGTCGGTTGGCCATG
The DNA here is from genome assembly GCA_023653625.1 of Triadica sebifera. NCBI lineage: Eukaryota > Viridiplantae > Streptophyta > Magnoliopsida > Malpighiales > Euphorbiaceae > Triadica > Triadica sebifera. Next base: position 34,563,822 of record CM042896.1, read on the forward strand.
AGTAGCCACACTTTTCTCTTTTCTATGCATCTTATCTTGATATAAAATCATTTCCATCACCCCATATCATCCTCTGACACACTCAGACATCTCTTAGACTTTTTCTCCACTAATCCTAACTATAAAACACCATGGTTGAAGCTTGAAAGCTTAAGAAATATGGAGGTTTGATAGATTTTTTCCAAGATAGAGGTAGAACTTGGTTCTTAGGGTTTTTTATAGCTTGTTTATGGTTGTAAGGTTTAGATAGGAACATTTTGTGATGATAGGTTCAGCTAATGAACAAAGAAACACATCACAAAGGGGGAAAACAAATTTGAAAAGCTTATGAAGTTAGTTAAGGCTCCATGTTGGTGAAAGGTATGCACATATAGGCATATTAATTCATTTATCATGCATCTTAATGTATTTTGTGCTTTGTAAATGTGAAAGAATGGTAAAATAACATGTTATGGGTGATAAATAACATGGAAAAAGGGTTTTAAGGGTTAAAATGATATATGTAATATGTTCTGGTTTAAAATGACTTACAAACGGATTTAATGATTTAAATGATTTTTAAACATGTTATAGACATTGTATATAAGTGAACGTGTTGATAGGAATGGTCAACACTAGTTAATCGTTAGAGATTTTGCATGAAATGCATAATTCACACCCGTGAACATAGGTGTCATAGTTATGAATGTCAAGGCTAATGAACTTGCATGAATCCATAATTTTTTGGGTTGGGTCACGGTTGAGAAGTCATGAATGATGTGGTGTCATGACCATGAATAGGTAATTCACACCCGTAAATGCTCTGTTTCTTTCAGGTGATGGTTCACGAGTAGGGTAACTATGAAAGTACATCTTCATGACCGTGAATAAGTAATTCATGCCCATAAAGCAAGATGAATGTATTATGTGTATATTTTGGTTTACAATTTTTATTGATGGTTTGTTAAATACATGTTATGGGATGTATATATACATAGAAAATAACATGTGGAATATATGATTTGGCATTTATGTGTTGGTATGAGAATTTATAAATAGGATATAATTTTGGTAATAACATGTGATGAAGTGAATTGAAAGATAAAAAGTTATGAGTTGAATGCCCCATTCTCTAATGTTGGACTTGTCATAGAATAGATGGTATACCATTGAGAGAGCTTAACGGAGGATAAGTGGTTAAAGCTCTATATATGAGTGCACTTTATGTTGGATTTTGTAGCATGCTATATTATTCTCAGTCAATGTGGCTTAATCTTTGATTATTAAATGCCATTGACTTGAGGGGCTCAGATGAGCTGTTACAAGTTGTGAACCATGTGGCTTAAGCTCAGATTGTGAGTGCCCCTTTCTCATATCTCACTTCCGGATAGTCAGAGCTTAGACTTTTGTGGTAGAAACATGTGTAATAATGGGAGTTTAAAGTTAGTTAAAAATAATAAGATATAATGTTAATATCAGGTAATTGATATAGTAATTGGAAATGTGATATATATATATATATATAGTATGTCAATGGTAAAATAGGCATGTTGGGTTAATCGTAAACTGTAGTTTCCGAAAATTGGTAACATAGGTATACTATATTATGAATTATGGGATGCATGTTGGTAACATAGGTAACATAGACATGTTGGGTTAATATAGACTGTAATGGCCCGAATACTAGGTTAATCGTAAACTGTAGTTTCCAAAATTGGTCAGCATACCCGGGACGTCAAAAATACACTCATAGGTGAAAATTATTTTATTTGATCATTGAAAAATATTGGTTATGACTAGTCTGGAGGTAAATTTTGCAATGAAAATGAGGTCAAATAAACCCTCAAAAGTCAAAACTAAGAAAAAACGAAACTCGGTTTAATTAAATAATTAGTTGACCGTACTTTGACTGGGTTAGAAAAAATAGCAAACGATATCTAAAAGTTTATTTTTAAGACATGGATAGACTCTAAATAATATTTAGGATTATTTGACATTGAAAAAGGAATTTTACGATAACACCGAAAATTGAATTATCGATCCGATTTGAGTGAGTTGGATAGAAAACAGACTTCGATTGAGTTGAAAATTTTTGTGTAGACATATAAAATTATTTTATGAATTATGGAATTATATTTGGGTAAAATTGAGCTTAGAAAGTGAGAGAAATAATTTATAGTGCTTAATTGGGCCTAAATGGGTTAGGTTTTGTTTAGCCTAAGTCCATGTATCTTAAGTAACTACAAATAGGCCTAATTATCATAATTCTCTAAATAGAATTTTTCTGAGAATTCTACTCCATCAGCTTTGTCTTCTCCTCCCTCTTGGTCGAACTATGCTCTCCATTTTTCTTCTCCAAAAGTTTTCCATTTTCTCCTAGTTTTACACCAAAATCAACCACTCTAATATAATTTTAGCATCTCTAATACCTAGTAGAAGCCTTTAATCTTCATTTGGAGGGCTAGAGTGGAAGGAAATCAAATGAGACAAGTTTAGATACAAATTGGAGGTAAGTGAAATTAATAGTTTTAAATTGGTTTAATGGTTCAATTAGGTAGTTTAAAGTATGTAGATGATAATTATGAAGTTAGATTGAGTTATGGAAGCAAAAATAATGGTGTATTAATGATGTACAATTTTTGGCCAAGGTAGGTTCAAAGGGAAGTGAAGGTACTTCCAAGGAAAAGGAAGCTTAGGAAGGCCAAAGGAAGAAAATAAGGTTAGTGATTTCAAAATCTACTTATTTCCATTGATTAAGCATGATTTAGGATTATAGAAATTAGAAATTTTGTGTGTTTTGCATGAAATTGATAATTGATGTTTAAAATATGATTAAATTTCAATTAATTGAATTAGAATGGTAAATTTCAATTGAATTAGTGATTTCAATTAATTTCAATTGAATTAGTGATTTCAATTAATTATTTTAATTGAAATTTACCATTCTAATTCACTTTTTATAATTGAATTAGAATGGTAAATTTCAATTAAAAAAATTAATTAGTGAAAATTGAAAAATATGAACCTATTATGTGAAAAATGTATATTAAGGTATAATTACATTTTAGTGTAATATTATGATATATATGGAATAATAAATGTATAAATTAGTAAAGTGAATAATTAGAATGTGAAAGAAAAGTTTAAATGATAAAAATCTAGTGTAGGCCGAAATATGAAAAAGAGAAAATTATTATTTTCCTTGCTAATTAAATAAAAAATTAATCATAAAATGCAATATAACAAGATATTGAATATATAAAAATTTATTGGAAATTTTTAAAATATGAACTGAATATTTTTCTCATTATTGATTATTTTATGCATGAAATGAAAAATAATGAATAAAGTGTGCTTAGTGAGTTTAATAACTTAATTGATTATTAATGATGAAATATTGATATATTATGTTAAACCTTGAGGGGTATTTCCATCATTTTGATGATAACAAATAATAATAGCAATATTGTATTTAACATACTTGTTTTTGTAAGTATATTATACAGGACATGGATTAAAATAGCAAGAATGAAGAATTGGAAGAATGATCTTGAAAGACAAAATTCGAGTAGTAGCATGTTCACTGCCGTGACTCTATGAGTCACTCCCGTGAAGGAAGCTAACCATTATCAAAACCAATATATGAAGTTCACGGCCATGAAGGAAAAACAAATCGTGAAATAAGCATTTCAGTCACCCCCGTGAATAAAGGTGTCACCCCCGTGAAGATTCATGCAATTTCATCCAGAGAGCTTCACGACCAGAGTCACCACTTGGATCACGGCTGGGAAGATTGTCATGCCTGTGAATTAGTATGTCACACCCGTGACTCAATATGTCAAAACATTCCAGAGAGCTTCATGACCAAGGTCACCACTTCAGTCACGGCATGGGAAGAACTATCACCCCCATGACAAGCATAGTCACGCCCGTGAACAATGAAAGAGAAAAATGTCAGGCGCGATTTTTTGGTTGGTACAACGGCTATATTCAGCCATGGGAGTATAAATGGAAGTCATTTATGCATTAAGAACAAGAGAGAATGATAAGAATAACAGAAGAATAACATATACTTCGAATTTAATTTGGATTACAAGCAATTTGTACTTTCATACTTTGAGAACAAATCTATTCTCTGTAAAAATCTTTTTGCTCCTCATATTTGAGCAAATTAAGATTTGTAAGCGGTTCTCTCTGTAATCTTTACTCAAGTGAGCTTTGGGTATTTCTGGTTTAAGAGTAGAACACTTGTAAGGGTTAGTTGTGTGAACCTCCAAAACACAAATTAAAAGGTTGTTTGTGTGACCCTGTAAAACACAAAGTGTAGGTTATTTGTGTGAACCTGTAAAACACAAAGTGTAGGTTGTTTATGTGAGCCTGTAAAACACAAGGAATTGGTTATTGTGTGAGCCCTTAAAACACAAGCGTTTTCTGGGTTAGGTGTGAGCCATTGTGAGAAACACCAAAGTTGGGAGTGAGCTTGTGAAACTCCATTGTAGCACTTAGTGTGTTAGTGAAACTCCCAATTGCGATTGGGGAGAGCAGTAGGGTTTGTTAACACCCGAACCTCTATAAATCTGTGTGTCAAATTTTCTCTATCCCTCCTAAAATTAATTGTTTATTTTCACACTTTAAAGTATAATTTTTTAAAACTCCATTTCAACCCCCCTTCTTGGCTTAATATCTGGGCAATAATTGGTATCAGAGCCTCGTCTATCATCGAAGCCTAAAATGCGCTAGTAAAGAGTAAGATATGGCCAGTGAAGGATTCCAAAGTCTCAAACCTTACTATGATGGAACAAATTATGCCCATTGGAAGTTTAGGATGGAGACATACTTGGATAGTGAAGGAATTGAAGTCTGGGATAGTGTACGAAAAGAATGGACACCACCAACCAGAAGAGAAGCTGATAGTGAAGAAGAAATCTTATCAAGAGATGATTGGATAGAGCCTCAAAGAAGATCAAATTTTAAAAACAAGAAGGCAATGACCATCCTATCAAGCTCATTAGCTATTGAAGAATGTGGGAGAATACAACACTACTCAACAGCACATAGCATGTGGAAGACATTGGAGAACTATCATGAGGGAACTAAGCAAGTCAAATACAAGAAGATTCAACTTCTAACCTCAGAATATGAGCTCTTCAAGATGAAATCCAATGAGTCAATCACTGACATGACCAACCGTCTTCTATCCATTATAAATGGAATGAGGAAACTTGGGAAGCATATGAGTTTGGAAGATGTAAACAATAAAATCCTGAGAAGTCTTCCTCTTAAAGATTATGGTTCAAGAGTTGCTGGCATAGAAGAGGCAAATGAAGATATGAGCATCATGAATGCTGATGTGCTGATTGGCAAACTTCTCACATATGAGATGGCAGTAAAGAGAGATAGAGAGCTTCAAGCAGAGCCAGAGAAAAGAAAGCCCTTAACACTCAAAGCCTCTACTTCAAAATCTCAAGAAGAAAGTGAAGATGATGAAGAAATGAGTAATGATGAAAATGAGGACATCGCTATGCTTTCAAGAAGATTAAAAAGAATCATTCAGAAGAAAATGAGAAATTCCAGAAAATTCAAGCAAAGAAACCTCAAACAAACTTCTAATGGCACACATAGAAGTAAGGAAGAGGTAAAATGCTATGAATGTGGAAAGAAAGGACATATCAAACCAGAATGTCCAAGGCTCAAGAAGCATAAGAGCAAGTACCAAAGAGACAATGGGGAGAATGGTCATAAAGCCACATGGGATGACAAAAGCTCTTCAAGTGAAAAAGATGATAATGAAAGTGAAGAGGTCAACCTATGCTTCATGGCTATTGAGGATCACGTCTCGGATAAGGTAAGATCACTACACTCATATTCCTTCAATAATGATAGTAGTCATAATGATAGTAATAGTGATGATGATGATGATGATGATGATGATGAGTAAAGCCTTATAGAAGAATTAAATATAGAATTAGCGAAATATAGAAATAAATTTAGTACTTATAGAAACAATATCTCTAATTTAAAAAATAAGATATATGTTCTAGAAAAGGAAAACATAAAGCTTAAATCATCTAATGAATCTCTTCAAAAGTCATTAGATGAATACTCATCAAGACCCTCAATAGCTTCATTGTTAAAAGAAAATAATACTTTGAAAAATGAAGTTGAGGAACTTAGAAATTCTATTTCTAAATTTCACAAAGGTAAAGAGAGCTTAGATACTCTCATTATATCTCAAAGATCACCCTTAATTAGACATGGTCTAGGTTTTAAGGACACATCATCATCTTCTAACAAAACAGTATTTGTTAAGTCTAAAGAATCTAACATCTCCACACCTGTTAAGTCTGCACCAAGAAATAAGAATGTTAAACCTTCTATACAGAAAAAGAATAATCTTGCCTTTATATATAGGAAGAATGTATCTAGAAAAATGCAAATTAATCATGATTGTGCATGCCATTGTTCTCAAAATCAGTCTAATCGAATTATGGCATTCAAATACATTGTGAGACCAAAAAGCATGTTTAGACATAAAAAAAGTAATTATTGTATGAAAATGGGTCACATAAATAAACATTGTTGGATAAGAAAGGCTCATTGGGAACCTTCATGTGCTAACCCCCAAGGACCCAAATTCATTTGGGTACCTAAAAATTGTACTTGATTTGTGATTCTATAGGTATGCCTCAAGTCCATAATAAACAAAAATGTGTGGCTAGTAGACAGTGGATGCTCAAGACATATGACAGGAGACAAAGAACTCTTCAATGAAATCAAAAGTATTGATGGAGGTAAAGTTACCTTTGGAAACAATGCAAAGGGTAAGGTAATTGGCATTGGTTCTATTGGTATTAATGGTACAACTTTTATTAAGGATGTCTTACTTGTTGATGGCTTGAAACATAACTTGCTAAGTGTAAGTCAATTATGTGATAAAGGAAAAAAAGTAATATTCACTTCAAATGAATGTCTTGTAATCTCTATCGATGGTCAAGAAATATTTAAAGGAAATAGAGATATCAATACGTACATAATAAACTTACATGAACTATCTAACCATTCCTCTAAGTGTCTTGTGACTACTAGTGATGAATCTTGGTTGTGGCATAGAAGACTTGGTCATGCTAACATGGACTTAATACAAAGTCTCAGCACAGGAGAGCTAGTAAAAGGATTACCAAGAGTCAAATATGAAAAAGGCAGGACATGTGATCCTTGTCAGAGAGGAAAGCAACACAAGTCATCTTTCAAAGCCAAAAACATAGTAAGTACTTCAAAACCTCTTCAACTCCTGCATTTAGACTTGTTTGGACCTACTCGAATTGCTAGCTTAGGAGGAAAACATTATGCATTTGTCATCGTAGATGATTACTCTAGATTTACTTGGGTAATTTTTTTAGCTTAAAAGAGTGATGCTTTTGAAAACTTCAAAAACTTTGTTAAAAGGATTCAAAATGAAAAAGGATACTGCATTTTAAAAATAAGAAGTGATCATGGGAAAGAATTTGAAAATGAAAACTTTGAAAGCTTTTGTCTTGAACATGGCATTTCACATAATTTCTCCCCTCCTAGGACACCTCAACAAAATGGGGTAGTTGAAAGGAAAAATCGAACTTTAATTGAAATGGCTAGAACAATGCTTAATGAATATGAATTACCAACTTATTTTTGGGTAGAAGCCACAAACACTGCATGTTATATTTCAAATCGAGTTTTCAAAAGACCTCTTTTAAACAAAACCTCATTTGAGCTATGGAATGGAAGAAAGCCCTTGATATCATACTTTAGAGTATTTGGATGCAAATGTTTTATATTGAACACCAAGGATAATCTTGGAAATTTTGCCTCTAAGTCTGATGAAGGTATCTTCTTAGGGTACTCTACAACCAGCAAAGCATATAGAGTTTTTAATAAAAAATCATTAACGGTTGAAGAATCCATGCATGTTGTTTTTAATGAATCTAGTAGACTTGATCTTGTGAAAGGTAGTGCTCTTGATGATGTTGTAGGTAATATGGAAAAGCTTGATATTGAAAATGGAAAAGAAGAAAATGATCAAGAAAATTTACTTCCTCAAAATCAAGAACAAATAGAACAACAACTTCCAAAAGAATGGAGAATGACGAAAGATCATCCAAAAGAGCAAATAATTGGTGATCTATCAAGGGGAGTAAGTATTAGATCTCACTTCAAGCATTTAGTCACTGACTTTGCTTTTATTTCACAAATTGAGCCTAAAAATATTGATGAGGCTCTTAATGATGAATGTTGGGTGATTGCCATGCAAGAGGAACTCAATCAATTTGTGAGAAATAAGGTATGGAATCTAGTACCTAAACCCAAGGATCATCAAATCATAGGTAGCAAATGGGTATTTAGAAACAAATTAGATGAACAAGGGTTAATAACCAGGAATAAGGCAAGACTAGTCGCAAAAGGATATAATCAGGAAGAAGGTATAGATTATGATGAAACGTATGCACCTGTAGCTAGATTAGAAGCTATAAGAATACTCTTAGCATACGCATGTCACATGAACTTCAAACTTTTTCAAATGGATGTGAAAAGTGCATTTCTAAATGGTTTTATAGATGAAGAAGTGTATGTAGAACAACCAGCAGGTTTTGAAAGTTATGATTTGCCAAATCATATTTTTAAACTTTCAAAAGCTTTATATGGTTTAAAACAGGCTCTAAGAACTTGATATGAAAGACTAAGTTCCTTTTTATTATAAAATAGCTTCACAAAGGGAAATGTTGACACTACACTATTCATCAAAAAGCATAAGCATGATATACTAATTGTTCAAATTTATGTTGATGATATAATATTTGGTTCTACTAATGAGCTGCTTTGTCAAGAATTTGCTAAGTGCATGACTAGGGAATTTAAAATGAGCATAATGGGAGAACTTAAGTATTTCCTTGGTCTACAAATAAAGCAAAGCAATGAGGGCATATTCATCAACCAATCCAAATATGCCAAAGACTTAATCAAAAAATTTGGTATGGAAGGATGCAAAAATGCCAAGACTCCAATGAGCACATCAACAAATTGGATAAAGATGAAAAGGGTAAGAGCATTAATGAAAAGCTTTATAGAGGTATGATCAGATCACTTTTATATCTTACTGCTTCTAGACCCGATATTATGTATAGTGTTTGATTATGTGCACGATTTCAATCATGTCCTAAAGAATCTCATTTAAATGCTGTAAAATGAATTTTAAGATATTTACATGGATCATTGCATCTAGGTTTATGGTATCCTAGGAATTCATCTTTTCATATTATAGGATATTCAGATGCATACTATGCTCATAGTCTTTTGGATAGAAAAAGTACTTCAGGTACTTGTCACTTCATTGGAGAATGTTTGGTTTCTTGGTTTAGCAAGAAACAAGTTTAAGTTGCTCTCTCAACTGTTGAAGCTGAATATGTAGTAGTTGGATGTTGTTGTACACAAATTCTTTGGATGAAACAACAACTTAAGGACTATGGTCATGAGATGAACCATATACCTATAAAATGTGACAACACTAGTGCTATAAATCTTTCAAAGAATCCTATTCAACACTCCAGAAGAAAACATATTGACATTAGACACCACTTTATTAGAGATCATGTTCAATATGGAGATGTCGCATTAGAATTTATAAGCACAGAAAATCAATTAGCAGATATTTTCACTAAGTCTCTAAATGAGGAAAGATTTAATTTCGTTAGAAGAGAACTTGGTATGATTGATGGATTAACCTTGTGATTGCAAATATATGAGATTTTAATTGTTGATCTTAAATCATATCACAAGTTATAAGATAGAAATTTTGATGAAAATTCATGTTTTAAGGAGTAGAATCATTGTTGAAATAATTTAGTCTCGTGGTAGGACTTAATTTTTAATTTGATGAAAAATTTAGGGGAGTCACGCCCGTGACATATATTCACGACCGTGACTTAAATGGCCCAAAGAGGCAGTGTCATTCACGACTTGGTTCAAGACATCGTTCACGGCTTCAAGTGGTGAAACTTATTTTCACAGCTTGAGTCACGCCCGTGAAAAGAGACTTTCACGCCCGGGAACAATTACACCCCAAAACTCACAGAAGCTTTCACGCCTTGTGTCACAACTTGCTTCACGGGCATAAGTGGTGAAATTCAATCTTTCACGCCCGTGACCATTGGTTCACCCCCATGACCAATGATCATTCACGACCGTGATATTCAAAGATCATGCCTTCATTCACGGGTGCAATACTCCTTCAGCAAACCGTGAACACGACTATTCACGCCCGTGAAACCATAAGTCACGCCCGTGAATGTATCTAATATATAAGAGAACAGCTGGTTACAACCTTCATTTCAACTCCTCATCTCCCAAAACCACTCTCATTTACTTTCATTCATTAAGACATTGAGGATTCTGACCCCAAAGACTTGAAATTTCACTATAAATACCACCAAAAGTTCGAATCTTCATCAGAAATCATACATTTCTAGGGTTTTACATCAAATTTTCTATCAAAATTATTTTCAACTCCAACAACAACAAATTTCTTCAAATATGGAGTTTGCTTCATCCAAGGGAAAGAGAAAGAAGTCCCATGCACCTAAGAGGTATGCAGATTACCTGATGAACCACATTCCGGAGAATTGCCATCCTCGGTATGCAACTTTGAAGAAGAGACCTCTTTTGTCATCAAGGTCCTTCGATTGGCAGACAGTCCGAAGTCTCGGGCTTGAATCGGCTATGACAGAGCAACTACAAGCCTGTCATCTCAAAGATTTTGTTCAAATGCATCAGCCAAATCTGAGGGAGCCAACACTGGAATTCCTCAGCACCTTGCAGGTTTCACCTACTAGAGTGGTGACATTCCAACTCTGTAACAATCCTAACACCCTGAGTGCCATTGAGTTTGGAGAATTGTTCAGCCTACCATCTGAGGGCATCGTAAATGATACTGAGGTAGAATTCTTTGCCCCGCCAGCCTGGACACATTTTGGCACCGATTGCAGCTGGGATGTTAAGAAAACAAAGAGCACACATCTCAGGACTCCAGTGCATAGGTATCTGCATAGGTTCCTGACCTATAGCTTTTTTGCTAGGGGAGAAAGCAACGAGACTATCAGGAAGTCAGAACTCTTCCTATTTGAGATGGCTCAGAGAGGACTTACAGTGGCACTTTCCAGATGGTTTGCTAACCATCTTCTCTCCATTGCCACCAAGCCCATAGGAGACATTTTGATTGGGGCATATGTCACCCATATCACAGTGAAGCTCAATTATTTGAAGCTGGATGATCATCACTTCAACATAATTCCTGCACATCCTTGAGATAGCCTGGATGTCGAATCGTTCATCAATATGGGAGCGACAGTCAGAATCGTTTTTCAGAACAATATCTTCTACCGCTTCACTGACACTGCTGGGGAAATTATCTGGGAAGATGATGACACGGAGGATTTTAAAGCAGGCCTCTAGGGAGTCCAGCAGAAAAAGAGAGCTCGGGTTGAGGAAGCACCTCCAGCAGTCGAGCAGGACATTGGACAGTCCTCAGCTTGCATACCATCCTTAGCACAGCAGGTGGTTGACCTCTTGGCACCACGATTTGAGCAGCTACAGACTTCGATGGATGAGAGGTTGGAGAACCTCAAGGATTTCATGGAGTCCCAGATGGACAGCCTTGAGGCTGAAGTAGCTAGGCTTCGTGATAGAATGTCTGGATAGGAGATAGGCTAGAGTGTAGCCTAAATTTGATTCTTATTTAGCTTGTTTGTTATTTTAATGTTTGCTTGTGTAGGAAATTTTTTAAATTTCCTTTCTGATTAGTTTAACTTAGTTTGTATCGTTTCCTTTATGATATATATATTTGCTTTTGTTTACTTCAATCTTCATATCCTTTTTGATTGATGACAAAAGGGGGAGAAAACTAGAAATATATGATAGGCAATATATGATAAGGGAGAATGGTATCAAACTAGCAATATAAGAATTTTGAATCAAAAAGTGAATGGACTTTGAAATGGATTAAAAATCTTGATTCAAAATTTCATATGCAAAGTATATAAATTGAGCTTTATATACCTTAGATACAACTTAAGTATACCTTGAATATACCTTAAAGCAAGTTACAAATATAAATATACCATGATAAACCTTAAATATACCTTACATATACTTTATGTCTTGAAAAGGAATTATGGTATGAATTGGATATACTTCTCATATAACTTGCATATACTTAAAGTTTATTTAAATGCTACATCATTATCTACTATTCTTGCACATGATAAATTTTTTATCCTAAGTATATTTTGAGGGGGAGACTTCTCAAAATCACATATTGCTAGATTATTTGTCACCATCAAAAAGGGAGAGATTTTTAAACCTTGAGGGGTATTTACGTCATTTTGATGATAACAAATAATAATAGCAATATTATATTTAACATACTTGTTTTTGTAAGTATATTATATAGGACATGGATTAAAATAGCAAGAATGGAGAATTGGAAGAATGATCTTGAAAGACAAAATTCAAGAAGTAGCATGTTCACTGCCGTGACTCTATGAGTCACTCCTGTGAAGAAAGCTAACCGTTATCAAAACCAATATTTGAAGTTCACGACCATGAAGGAAAAACAAATCGTGAAGTAAGCATTTCAATCACCCACGTGAATAAAGGTGTCACCCCCGTGAAGATTCATGCAATTTCATCCAGAGAGTTTCACGACCAAAGTCACCACTTGGATCACGGCTGGGAAGATTGTCATGCCCGTGAATTAGTATGTCACACCTGTGACTCAATATGTCAAAACATTCCAGAGAGCTTCACGACCAAGGTCACCACTTCAGTCACGGCATGGGAAGAATTGTCACCCCCGTGACAAGCATAGTCATGCCCATGAACAATGAAAGAGAAAAATGTCAGGCGTGATTTTTTGGTTGGTACAACGGCTAGTTTCCTATTTAATGCACCCCAATGGCTATATTCAGCCATGGGAGTATAAATGGAAGTCATTTATGCATTAAGAACAAGAGAGAATGATAAGAATAACAAAAGAATAGCATATACTTCAAATTTAATTTTGATTACAAGCTATTTGTACTTTCATACTTTGAGAACAAATCTATTCTCTGTAAAAATCTTTTTGCTCCTCATATTTGAGCAAATTAAGATTTGTAAGTGGTTCTCTCTGTAATCTTTACTCAAGTGAGCTTTGGGTATTTCTGGGTTAAGAGTAGAACACTTGTAAGGATTAGTTGTGTGAACCTCCATAACACAAATTAAAAGGTTGTTTCTGTGAGGCTGTAAAACACAAAGTGTAGGTTGTTTGTGTGAACCTATAAAATACAAAGTGTAGGTTGTTTGTATGAGCCTGTAAAACACAAGGAATTGCTTATTGAGTGAGCCATTAAAACACAAGGGTTTTCTGTGTTAGGTGTGAGCCATTGTGAGTAACACCAAAGTTGGGAGTGAGCTTGTGAAACTCCATTGTAACACTTAGTGTGTTAGTGAAACTCCCAATTGTGATTGGGGAGAGGAGTAGGGTTTGTTAATACCCGAACCTCTATAAATCTGTATGTCAAATTTTCTCTATCCCTTCTAAAATTAATTGTTTATTTCCTTACTTTAATTTTTAATTTTTAAAACTTCTTGGCTTAATATCTGGGCAGCATATTAGAATGGAAAGTGTGAAGATTTATGGTAGAGATAAAATTTTTATGAAGGAATAAAAAGTTAAGTAATTAATAATGTGAAAATAATGGAATTTATGAATTTAATAGAAATTGAACTAAAAGAATAAAATATTGTTCTTAGTTATTTTTCTAATGGTTAAATCTAGCTCAGGATACAATTGGCTAGCCATAGGGATACCATTACTGTGGTGTGGGTCATGGTGACTCGCTTATCTAGGTCAATGATGGTCTACTTTAGTGAAAGTGATTCAGTGATCACTATACAGTGCAGTGGGAAAGTTTGTTAAACTGCACCCCATACTCAGCAACAGACATGTTCCCCTCTTTTAGATTCAGAAATTCCTTTCTCTTTTCATCTTTATATGCCTCAGACATGTAATTGCTCTGAAATTCCCAAAGGAAATCATTCCATGTCAAAACCGGTGGTTGTGCATCACTGTCGGGGACTGTCTCCCACCATTCATAGGCATTTCCTTGAAGCAAATATACTGCATAATCAAATTTCTCATCTGGGGTACATCTCATCATATTCAGTACCCTCTGTGTCCTTTTTAGCCATGTCTCAGCTTCTGTTGGGTCTATTATGCCATTGACATCAGTTGCACCATGTTTCATCATCTTGTCATAACGTCTTTTCTTGTACATTTTAAGACCATGCATTTCCTGTTCTGGGTTTTTGTAGGGTGCCTCTGTAGCGCCTCCCCCACCCGACCACCAACACGTGCCCGGATGAAGGAGCGCTAATGTCCGTCTTCTTTACTTCTTCAAATTGCTATTATTATTATTATATTAACTTTATTTTTTTTTCAACACTCATGTATATATAGATATAAACAAAAATCAGAGTACAATTTAATTACATAAGATAGTAATTTTAAGATCAAAGTATTTCTTAACAAATTGTTAAAAGTAAGATTTACAAACTCTAACATTTCTTTAATATAAAAGCCAAATACAAAAATTTCAAAACTTGTAACCCACTTTCTCAAGGTTCAGCTGCTTTACTTGAATGGGATCACCGCTTGCTTTATCTAACGCCTTCAACTACCTTTCTATATCTGAGTGGAAATTAAACTCCACGCTAAGCTATAAGCTTAGTGGTGCATATAAATAAGGCAATATACTATATCAATCAACAAGCATTAACAAATATCATTTTATGCATTAAAATGTTTGCATGCATGACTATCAACATATTCCTATTTCATACAAGTATAAATGTCATGCTCATATAGACAATGTTATTTTCATTTATCTTTAACAGTAAATTACTCTGTTAATCTCTTTATCATTACATTTCAATCTCATATCATCATCATTTTCTTATTCTTTTCTTTTCTTATCTCTAAATTTTGGACTGATTGGATACAGGTTAAGGATCAGGAGCGCTCCCAGAGATTAAGCCACCCTATCCACTATCTGGCTCATAAGAGCTTCTCAAATCAATGGCGCTCTCCGAGCTTACGCCACATTGATTGAGTATAATTTCATCATAGATGAATAACCAGATCAAGGGCGCTCTCCGAGCTTAAGCCACTTTCTCCTCATTTATGTGTGCTCATAAGAGCTTCTCAAGTCAGTAGCGCTCTCCAAGCTTAAGCCACACTGACCGAGCATCTCAGACCAATGGCGCTCTCCCAAGCTTAAGCCACAATGGTTGAGGAATAGTACGGTACCGTTTGCCCCTTAATAACATGTCATCTATCCTTATTCTAGTCCGCAAGTAGAGTAATGAGCTTATTTATGTTTTCACATCAATCATAATTTATTAAATTTCAACACATCAATATTCTCATATTTATCAACATCTCAATTTTCTTGTTTTGCAAACACATAATCGTACGCATACATACTAGATAACACCTTTTCATTTATTTAACTAGGTACATCAATATTCTGATACTTATCATCTGCATCAGATTTCATATATCATCCATGACAATTCATTTTTCTATATCAATTCATTTTCTATATCACAACATATCACATTCTCACATCAATACATATATATATATATATATATCCATATCATTCTTATTTCACTGGATAGACAATGACTTTCATTTACTTACCTGAATTCTTCATTTGATAACCATATTCATAATCACAAATACAAAGCATTCACGGCCGTGATTACTAATTTCACGCCCGTAATCCCAAGCCGTGAATGCTACTGGAATGAATTACCCAAAATAATTCACGGTCGTGATTACTCATTCACTTCCATGATTCCAACTCGTTAACGCTTCTGGAATGAATAGTACCATTTCCACACATAAGTCACGACCGTGATACAATCAGTCACAACCGTGAACTCTGAAGTTAACGCCCGTGACTCAATAGTCACGCCCGTGACTTCAGTAGGAAATCTGCATATTCACATTTCATTCATTCTAACATCATCCAAATCATACCAAATTCCATTTCATGCCTTTCTAAAGTTCTTTACTCAACTTATTACTTTCTAATACATGTAAATGTCTTGATCATACAAGATTTTCTAAAATGCATCATTAATTCAATGTCACATAAGGATCTCATTCATACATGTCTAATCCTATGGTTTCATGCCATAATCATCATCATTCTTGAAATGTATTTATCAAACATAATGTTCAACATGCATTATTTCAAACAAAAATAGGCTATTGCCTTAAGTTATGCACAAACATTAATCTTTCTCTTTCACTCTTCTAGGTAGCTTTCTCTTTTCCTTTGCTCCTTAGAACTTGTTCCTTATCACTTGGAACTCCTACAACATCATAAATCATTATTATCATCTGATTTCCTCAAGTCCCTAAACTCTCTTTTTCTCTCTCAAAACCCTAGTTTCTCTCTCTTTCCATATAAGTCTTGGATGAGCTCAAAATTCAAACTTCCTTTAGAAAAGATGAAGAAGAAGAAGAGATACTTCTTACCTTACACTTTTCTTCACTTGATCACAACTTTGAAGATTTTCTCTCTCTACCAAACTTGATTTTTCTTCCTCTTTCTTGTTCTTCCCAACTTCCTTATGAGTTATGGGCCATGAAAATCACCTTGTCTTGCTATTTCCTTTCTCTTCCCTTCCTCTCTCTCTCTTGAAATCAAGGTTGGCTATGGAGGAATGGGGCTGGCGTGACTGGTATAGAAGAGAGAAGAAAAATACAGAAAATGAAGAGAAGAGGAAGAAGAAAAAAAGACTTAAATAGGGTACCCAAAAAGTCTTCATGTGGGACCCACCATTTGACCATCTTCTTCTAATTTTATACTTAATCAATATTAATCCTCTTCCTTTAATGTCATGGCCAGCCAACCCAATTTTATGTGTCCAAATTTTCTATTTTTAATTAGCAATTAATCTCCTTAATCCTCCAATTTTTTGGTAATTTGCAATTTGACCCCAAAACTTATCAAATTTTGCAATTTAGTCCTTTACTGTAAATCAACTTCTTTAAACTCTATAATCACTTAATTAGGCATTTATCATTTAATTTAGCCATTACTTAATCAATTTTATGTAAAAATCCGAATTTAGACTCCAACGCGTCAAGTTCGCGACACGTGCGACTCGGGGCCTAAATTAGTGGATATTACATTCTCTCCCCATTAAAATAATTTTGTCCTCGAAATTTTCCTGTTCATTCGGGGTTGAACAACTGGGGGTACTGCTTCTTCATTACTTCTTCACTTTCCCACGTGGCTTTTTCAATTGTATGATTCCGCCACAAAACTTTAACTAGAGGGACTCTCTTGTTTTAGAGAACTTTCTCTTCATATGCTATTATAGCCACTCGTTCTTCCTCATAAGACATGTCTGTCTGTACTTCTATTTCCTCAATCGGTATAATGTGGGTTGAGTCTGAACGATATCTTCTTAACATTGAAACGTGGAACACATTATGAATTCGGTCTAGCTCCAAAGGAAGAGCTAATCGGTAAGCCACTGGTCCTATTCTTTCCAGAATCTCATAAGGACCAATAAATCTTGGGCTTAACTTTCCCTTTTTATCAAACCTCAATACTTTTTTTGCACGGAGAAACTTTAAGAAATACTTTATCACCTACAACATATCCTATATCTCACCTCTTTAAATCGGCATATGATTTCTGTCGATCTTGTGCTGCCTTTATCCTTTTCTTCATCACTTTAACTTTCTCCTTAGTCTGTTGAACTATATCTGGCCCAATCAACTTTTTCTCATTCAGCTCGGTCCAACATACTGGTGTCCTACACTTTCTTCCATATAAAGCTTCATAAGGAGCCATGCCTATACTTGTTTGATGACCGTTGTTATAGGAAAACTCCATAAGAGGTAGATGTCGATCCCAACTTCCCTCAAATTCCAGCACACAACATCTCATCCTATCCTCTAGCAACTGTATAACTCGCTCTGATTGTCCATTCGTTTGCGGATGAAATGTCATGCAAAAATTTAGTCGAGTTCCCAAAGCCTGTTGTAGACTCTTCCAGAACTGCAACGTAAACCTGGGATCTTTTTCGGAGATAATAGATACAGGTACTCCATGAAGTCTCACTATCTAATTCACATAAATCTTAGCCAGCTTGTTCAAAGTATTGTCCATTCGCACTGGTAGGAAATGTGCTGACTTCGTTAATCGATCCACTATCACCCACACTACATCATGCTTTCTCTAAGTTACCGGTAAACCAGACACAAAATCCATCGTGATCCTCTCCCACTTCCATTCTGGTATGGGAATCGGTTGTAGTAATCCTATGGGTAATTGATGCTCAGCTTTCACTTGTTGACAGATTATACATTTAGCAACATATTTAGTGATATCCTTTTTCATCCCCGACCACCAGTATTGTACTTCCAAATCTTGGTACATCTTGTTCCCACCTGGGTGCATAGTATACACCGTTTATGAACTTCTTTTAAAATGTCTGTCCTCAACGCTTTCATACTGGCACACAAATCTGGATCTTGAAATACACAGTACCATCTTCTGTTAAGGAAAATTCTGACTTTTCCCCATTTTTCAAGGCTTTGACCATCTTCACTAGCTTCTCATCTTGTTTTTGGACATCTTTAATTCTCTGCATCAATGTGGATTCCACTCGCATCTCCAACCATGTTAGCCTTTACTGGATGGTAGTCTATCACACAATCATAGTCTTTAAGCAATTCCAACCATCTTCGTTGTCTCATATTCAACTCTTTCTGGGAAGGAAGATACTTAAGACTCTTGTGGTCTGTATAAATGTAGCATCTTTCTCCATACAGATAATGTCTCCAGATCTTAAGAGCAAAAACTATCGCTGCAAGCTCTAAATTATGGGTCGGATAGTTAAGTTCGTAAGGCTTAACCTGTCTGGAGGCATATGCAATCACTTTTTCCTCTTGCATAAGAACACATCCTAGCCCATTGTGGCTTGCATCATTGTACACAACATAGTCTTTTCCTGGAGTAGGCTGAGTCAAAACTGGTGCTTCAGTCAACATTGCCTTCAATCGATCAAAACTTGTTTGACACTTATCTGTCCATTCAAAACAGACCTCTTTTCGCAGCAGTCGTGTCAAAGGATTCGCTATAGATGAAAATCCTTTCACAAATCTCCTATAGTATCTGCCTAATCCAAGAAAACTTCTCACTTCTGTCACATTTCGAGGTGGTTTCCAATTAAGAATAGCCTCGATTTTACTAGGATCAACTTGAATACCTTCGGCTGAAATTACATGACGTAGAAAACTAACTGCTTCCAACCAAAATTCACAATTAGATAGCTTTGCGTACAATTGTTTCTCCCTCAAAGTTTGCAATACTTTTTTGAGATGTTGGTCATGCTCTATTTGATCTCTTGAATAGACAAGAATGTCATCAATGAATACAACTACAAATTGATCAATATATGGCCTGAACACTCAGTTCATCAGGTCCATAAAAATTGCCAGCGCATTCATCAATCCAAATGGCATCACCAAGAACTCATAATGACCATAATGAGTCCTGAATGCCGTCTTAGATACATCTGACTCTTTGATCTTCAGTTGATGATACCCCGATCGAAGATCTATCTTTGAAAATATACTTGCACCTTTCAGCTGATCAAATAAATCATCAATCCTAGGCAGTGGGTATTTATTCTTAACAGTAACCCTATTAAGCTGCCTGCAGTCAATGCAAAGACGTAAAGTACCATCTTTCTTCTTTTCAAATAGTACTGATACACTAGGTCGTATAAATCCTTTATCTAACATTTCTTGTAACTGTATCTTCAACTCCTTCAATTCTATGGGTTCCATCCTATATGGTGTAATAGATATAGGAGCGGTGCTAGGTACTAATTCAATAGCAAACTCTATCTCTCGGTCAGGTGGTAATCCTAGTAACTCCTCAGGGAATACATCTGGAAATTCACTAACAGCTGGGATGTCAGCCAAGTTTGGACTTTTCTTTTGGGTATCTATCACATACGCTAGGTAAGTCTCACATCCCTTATTGATGAGTTTTCGAGCTTTCAACACTAATATTACATTATCTGGATATCCTCTATACTCACCCATCACTACTATCTCTTCTTGTTCTGAAACTTTAATTCTCATTTGCCTCTTTCCACAATCTACTATCACCCCAGGGAAAGCTAGCCAATCCATTCCCAAGATCACATCGAACTCGCGGAATGGTCACTCTATTAGATCTGCTGGAAATTGCCTGCCTTGAATTTCGACTAGGCAACCCCCAAACACTTTACTAACCCCGCACAATGTGTCCTAACAAGTTAGTTACAAAAATCTCATATTCTAGAGTCTCTGGTTTTAGAACCTCTCGACCCGATGGTGGTGGGCATATGTATGAGTCTATTGACCCAGGGTCTATCAATGCATGTATACAAAAGCGAAAGAGAAGCAATTTACCCGCTATGACGTCAGGTGCATCGTGCTCCTCTCGGCCTCGCATGGCATAAGCTCTTGCTGGAGCAGCTCTACTGCCTTCAGGTCTCTCTACTGTGTCTGATCTGAACTGGCTTGGCCCTGCACGACCTCATCTTCCTTGCCCTCAGGCTCGTCCTCTGCCTTGTCCCATAGTCTGTATTGGTACTGACTCAACACTCCTTGAACCTCTGCCAAACTGTAACAATGGACAATATCTTCTAATATGGTTCTTGGAGCAGCATCTTGCGCACGCTCCTGTCATCCTCTAACACTCTCCTGGATGCGAACGAACACAATGCTGACACACTGGTAGAGTGGTAGACCTACAAGATGCCTGTGTCGGTGCACTGGCTGCCGATGAAGTAAATCTTACGGGTTTCCCCTTCTATAAGAATGAAATTTGCTGGAACTCCCAGCCTGGAATCGGCCACCAAAAGATCTGGCTCTCTTGCCACTAGACTGTAGTCCAGTTGGTTGTGGCGCTGGTCTACTAACCCCACTAACCTGTACTGGCTGTTGTGTCACCAAGACCCTTTCAACTGTTCTAGCAGATGCTAGTAAATTGGGGAAACTCATCAGACGTAGGGCTGAAACTTGTAACTTAATCGTATCCCTCAATCCATCTTCAAATATTCGACATTTATCAGCCTCTGTATACACAATACCACCAGCATACTTGCAAAGATGAGTGAATTCTCTCTCATATTCTGTTACAAACATATCCCTCTGTTTTAGCATTAGAAACTCTCTCTTTTTGTTGTCTGTGTAGATAGGAGGAATATACTGCTCCTTAAACTTCTCAAAAATGAATTCCCATGTCATAGGGTCAGAAGCCTCTGTGCTCTATGATTTAGATCGCCACCAATCATATGCATGCTCCTGTAGCAGAGATACTGCATATTCATATTTCTGCTCATCTATGCAGTGCAATTGATCAAATACTAGCTCTGCTCGTTCCAACCAAAATTCTGCCTCTGAGGGGTCATCTTCTCATTTACCATAGAAATCAGATGCCCCTAATTTCCTCAGTCTCTCGAATTGTAATCCAGATGAATCTGATCGTGATGCTCTCTGTAGCAGATCTATCATATTTCTCATGAGCTAAGTCTGACCCATATTAATAGCTGAATGCTCACGAAGTGAGCTGGCACTAGATCTCTGTGCTGCAGTTCGATGATGACTTGGTTGTGACGAAGCTCTTGCCTCAGAAGGCTCATTACTCTCAGCTTCTTCTATTACTATTCGTCTTGATCCTGAAGCCATATCCTACCTATAACATAAAGGCAGTGACCCTAATCAATAAAGCAGCAACTCCAAAAAATGCAATTGTGGGTACATTTCAAGAAAAAAATTTTCAAAATTAACTTTAAAAATCTAAAATCGCCCAACCGGGCTTTAATATCAATATCCAGAAACACCAACCTGGTGCTCTAATACCAAAAACCTTGTAGCGCCTCCCCCACCCGACCACCAACACATGCCCGAATGAAGGAGCGCTAATGTCCGTCTTCTTTACTTCTTCAAATCGCTATTATTATTATTATTATTATTATTATTATTATTATTATTATTATTATTATTATTATTATTATTATTATTATTATTATTATATTACCTTTATTTTTTTTCAACACTCATGTATATATAGATATAAACAAAAACTAGAGTACAATTTATTTACATAAGATAGTAATTTTAACATCAAAGTAATTCTTAACAAACTATTAAAAGTAAGATTTACACACTTTAACACTTCTTTAATATAAAAGCCAAATACAAAAATTTCAAAACTTGTAACCCATTTTCTCAAGGTTCAGCTGCTTTACTTGAATGGGATCACCGCTTGCTTTATCTAATGCCTTCAGCTACCTTTCTATATCTACGTGGAAATTAAACTCCACGCTAAGCTCTAAGCTTAGTGGTGCATATAAATAAGGCAATATACTATATCATGCAACAGGCATTAACAAATATCATTTTATGCATTAAAATGTTTGCATGCATGACTATCAACAGATTCCTATTTCATACAAGTATAAATGCCATGCTCATATAGACAATGTTATTTTCATTTAACTTTAATGGTAAATTACTCTATTAATCTCTTTATCATTACATTTCAATCTCATATCATCATCATTTTCTTATTCTTTTCTTTTCTTATCCTCATTTTTTTGCCCACATCACTCTAAATTTTGGACTGACTGGATACGGGATATGGATCAGGAGCGCTCCAAGAGCTTAAGCCACCTTGTCCACTATCTGGCTCATAAGAGCTTCTCAAATAAACGACGCTCTCTGAGCTTAAGCCACATTGATTGAGTATAATTTCATCATAGATGAATAACCGGATCAAGGGCGCTATCTGAGCTTAAGCCACCTTGTCCTCATTTATGTGTGCTCATCAGAGCTTCTCAAGTCAGTAGCACTCTCCGAGCTTAAGCCACACTGACCGAGCATCTTAGACCAATGGCGCTCTCCCAAGCTTAAGCCACATTGGTTGAGGAATAGTACGGTACCATTTGCCCCCTTAATGACATGTCATCTATCCTGATTCTAGTCCGCAAGTAGAGTAATGAGCTTATTTATGTTTTCACATCAATCATAATTTCTCAAATTTTAACACATCAATATTCTCAAATTTATCAACATCTCAATTTTCTTGTTTTGCAAACACATAATCGTACGCATACATACTAGATAACATCTTTTCATTTATTTAACTAGGTACATCAATTTTCTCATACTTATCATCTGCATCAGATTTCATATATCATCCATGACAATTCATTTTTCTATATCAATTCATTTTTCTATATCACAACATATCACATTCTCACATCAATATATATATACATATATATATGCATATCATTCTTACTGGATAGATAATGACTTTCATTTACTTACCTGAATTCTTCATTTGATAACCACATTCATAATTACAAATACAGAGCATTCACGGTCGTGATTACTAATTTCACGCCCGTAATCCCAAGCCGTAAATGCTACTGAAATGAATTGCCAAAAAGCATTCACGGTCGTGATTACTCATTCACGCCCGTGAATAAGTTCACTTCCGTGATTCCAACCCGTGAATGCTTCTAGATTGAATAGTACCATTTCCACACAGAAGTCACGACCGTGATACAATCAGTCACAACCGTGGACTCTCAAGTTCGCGCCCGTGACTTTCAGCAGGAAATCAGCATATTCACATTTCATTCATTCCCGTGACTTTCAGCAGGAAATCTGCATATTCACATTTCATTCATTCTAACATCATCCAAATCATACAAAATTCTATTTCATGTCTTTCTAAAGTTCTTTACTCAACTTATTACTTTCTAATACATGTAAATGTCTTGATCATACAAGATTTTCTAACATGCATCATTAATTCAATGTCACACAAGGATCTCATTCATACATATCTAATCCTATGGTTTCATGCCTTACACTTTTCTTCACTTGATCATAACTTTGGAGATTTTCTCTCTCTACCAAACTTGATTTTTCTTCCTCTTTCTTGTTCTTCCCAGCTTCCTTAGGAGTTATGAGCCATGAAAATCACCTTGTCTTGCTCTTTCCTTTCTCTTCCCTTCCTTTCTCTCTCTAGAAATCAAGGTTGGCTATGGAGGAATGGTGCTAGCGTGACTGGTATAGAAGAGAGAAGAAAAATACAGAAAATGAAGAGAAGAAGAAGAATAAAGAAAGTCTTAAATAGGGTGTAACGGCTAGATCTATTGGAATCCGGGTCTCTGCCCATTGCCACAGCAGCCCACCCGCCGTCTCACTGAGACCAACAGGCTGCCTGGGTCCATGGCCCAATACCTCCAACCCATCACTGGAATCGCACTCAAGGTGTTTGCCACAGTAGGTTGTTGGAGGCAAGAGTCGAACCCTTGACCTCCCTTTAGCCTCAATAAGAGACTACCAATTGTTGTTGGAGGCAAGAGTCGAACCCTTGACCTCCCTTTAGCCTCAATAAGAGACTACCAATTGTGTACAATTGGTAGTCTCTTATTGAGGCTAAAGGGAGGTCAAGGGTTCGACTCTTGCCTCCAACAACCTACTGTGGCAAACACCTTGAGTGCTATTCCAGTGATGGGTTGGAGGTATTTGGCCATGGACCCCGATAGCCCGTTGGTCTCAGTGAGACAGCGGGTGGGCTTACTGTGGCAAACGGTAGAGACCGCGATTCCAGTGGGACCCAACTATTACATAAAAGGTACAATTGGTAGTCTCTTACTGAGGCTAAAGGGAGGTCAGGGGTTCGACTCTTGCCTCCAACAACCTACTGTACCAAACACCTTGAGTGCGATTCCAGTGATGGGTTGAAGGTATTGGGTCATAGACCCCGGCAGCCCGTTGGTCTCAATGAGACGGCGGGTGGACTTACTGTGGCAAACGGTAGAGACCGCGATTCCAGTAGCCCAGCCATTAACATAAAAGGTACCTTTACCGTAAATCAACTTCTTTAAACTCTATAATCACTTAATTAGGCATTTATCATTTAATTTCGTCATTACTTAATCATTTTTTTGTAAAAATCCAAATTTAGACTCCGATCGGTCAAACGCATCAACTTCGCGACATGTGCGACTCGGGGCCTAAATTAGCGGATATTACAGCCTCTGCATGAGATGACTATGATGCATGTACTGGAGCTCTAGCTCTTAGTGCTAGTTGATCTCTATGTAAATGAGTTGATGCCTCATAAGAATGCATTTTGGTCGGCCTCTCCCTCCTTGGTGAATCATGTCTTATGATGTCCCTAAAATATATAGAATTATGTCACTACATAATGTTCAACATGTAGGATGCATATGCATGTTCCCATGGAACCAATGTAACATTCAGTGATTTATGTCCCGATTGCGTGTGACTGTAGTGAGGCGCACAAGTTCAATCGGAGTCTAAATTTGAACCCATAAAAAATGACTAATAATAAGGGAAAATAATTAAGGGTATTAATATTTGGGAAATAAAAAGATTAGGGGTAAAATTAGAAAAAAATAAAATTTTCCATGGACAAAATCGGTATTATGGAGATTGTGTGGGAAAAAAGTGTGAATATGGAGGAAGATGTGGCAAATATGGAATTTCTCAAAGTTTAATTGTTAATCAAGATTAATTAACTTAATGAACCAATAAGAATTAGGATTAATTTTAATTAGTGGGACCCACTTCTTATAAAAGTCAAAAAAGGAAAAAGAAATTCCACATTCTTTCATAAGCCATCTTTATCTTCTCTTTTTCTCCTCTCTTTGCCGTCCACCATAGGCTCCCTAAAGCTCCATTTTTCTCTTCAAATCAAGCTTGAAAAAGTGAGGAAATAAATTAGTTTTGAGAGAGGAAAAATCAGAATTAAAGAGTTCTTACTACAAAGGTACCAAAGGAACGAGAAGGAAGGAAGAAAGAAGAAGAAAAAGGGAGAAGAGTGGGACAAATTTTGGCCCACCTTGGAGAACACTTAAGGTTAGTTTATTCTTCTTAAATTCAACCTTTTTCCTTCCATTTGAGATCCATATTGATGATAGATTTGATTAGGGTTGATAGATATAGGTTATGTTGCAAGATTGAACTTAGAAATTGAAGTTTGGGATTAGTTGATGGAAGTGTAATTAAGGTTTGAATTAATGATAATTGAAGTTAGTTCATTATTTTATGGCTCAAAAACTAAAGAAAATATGATGTTAAGGAATGAATGAGGGGCTGCCATAGTTAAAGGAATTTAGGGGAAATTGAAGTTAACATAGAAACACCACAATTGGTGATAAGGGAAATGTGAATTGAGTGTTCAACTGAAGGAAATGAATAGGCAACTAGGATATGGTCTTTGGGAAGCCATGACATATTAAGAGGGAAGTTTAACATTAGTACATTTTAGATCAATTGAGGTGTAAAACATATTAGGAGCAGTAGAATACTATGTAGACATGAAAAGCATTGAAAATGGATATTGGAATTGAGATGTGGTATGGTTGTGTAGGAAAAATAAGTGAACAAGTGAGAGGACCTCAAGAGGATGACAAAGGCAAGAAGAAAGCTAGCTAATAAGGGAAGAAAAATAAGGATTAAGGGAAGAGCCAAAACTAATTATGTATGTGTTTCATTGATAAAATCTTACATGACGTTCATATGTGTGTAATTATGTGTTAAAGTTTAATATGATTGTGTGTTTGATATGTTATGTAATTAGTTGTTGTTTTTTATATTTTATAGGGAAATGAGAACAAATGGTGTGAAATAAATGAGACATATGAATGTAGTTGTAATTCTGGAAATTTTAGTATCAAAATGAATGCAAATGATGAATGTGGTTGAAATATGGATTGATGTCAATTGCTGGCTAGGGTTCAGAATTCCAGGAACATACCTGACTATTTTGATGATAACTTCAGTTCTACAACTCCTTTTTGTATGTTATTTATTGGAAATGAAAGTTAAGACATAGAGATTTAACTTGTATTCAGACCATAACATCTAATTATGTCTAGATTTCCTAAAAAAATACATGAAGTTCAAATCTAGAATCTGTCCAGAAAATTTTGGGCAGGAATATTTGTGATGATGCAGTATTCAATTAATCGTAACTTTTGATAGCATAATGGGATTTATGTGATTGTTGATACATATAAAAGCTAAGATAATAAGCTAAAAATGGTTAGAGGATAAGAACATCGAATTATAAATGGGCTAAAAATGAAGTCCAAAAATAGGTCCGAAATTTGCCATAGGTAAAAACATGAAATCTTGGGCTTTTGCATGTGTTGTAGTTATTATATGTAATAATTAATATGAATAATATTGGCATTTTTGAAAACATTGTGAATTAATAAAAAAATAGTTAAGCCCAAGGACACCTAATCTAGAACTATAATAGGGAATAGTTTAGTATTCCAATCAGGGGATTTTAGGCACTCGGTGTCAAATTTAAAAGCCGGTAATGACAAATTAATAAATGCGCTCAGCGCAAGATTATTAGCCGGTAATGGCAATATTACAAAAGCTGATAACTCGGTGCAATAATATGAAAGCCGAAAATGTCAATTCAGTTATTCCTATTAGTTAGTTCGGTTATAGGTATTATGGGAACAAGAAAAATGAAAGATAAAATCTTGTTAAAATATGTCATTATGATAATGTTATATGAATTAAATTGTTAAATATTACATGCTTGATGAAATTGTTTGATTTCATATAATTCTTTATTTTGTGTCTTACTTGTTAAATTTATAAATGACATGTAATAAAATATGTGTATGTAAAATTTTTATCATTGAAACACCACTAACCTATTAGCTTAGAGCGGGTGGTTTCCTCTCATGCAAGTTTAGAAGGGTAGCCTTAGAAAATAGATTGTCAGAAGAAGAAAGGTACCTAGAAGGAAACAACAAAAAACTTTGGGTTTTCTTTTTGGTATATTTTATAAAAACGATTCTGTAAATTAAATTATGGTTTTATTTCCTATAGTATGTATTATAGACATGAATTATAATGTAAATTCATATACTATATAAATAAATAAAATTTTGAATATATGTGCTTGTATTAATTTTTATTTCAGTGTCTGCAATATATTTAAAAAAAATGCTACTTCTTTTCATTAAATTTACAAAACAGTTAGACAGGTAATACTCACTTACCTTGCTGAACGGAAGTGGGGTAAGGGGGTTTAACAATTTTTGGTATCAGAGCTATAGGTTTTAACGATTCTTATTTTGTGGGAATGGGAAAATAAGTGCATGTTTTCAGCATTTGCATTGTTTTAAGCTATTATATTCTAATAAGGGACCCTTGTTCTGACAATATAGGTTTTAATGGATACGGAATCAAGGGGAAGTCACGAAGAGCAAGAGGGTGATAATATAGCTAATTCGGCTAATCATGGACAGTCAGCATCAATTAGAGCTTCAGAGCCCAGTGTGATAGCCCCACAATGTTAGAGGAGTGCTCTAAAGGCAATCACCTTTAGCACTTATTGTACAAATTTATTTGATTAATAAAAGGATTTTTCATTAATTTGATGTTCATTTGATATATGAATTGATAAGTGATCTTAAATCAATTAATGAAGTCATTGACACATAACATAACATGAAGGAAATCATGATGAGATCATGATATTGAGATTCTTATCATGTGTAATTATGTTAGTATCAAAATTATCCCTAGTCATAGGATTAATGAGATGGGACATTATTAATCCAGACAGACTAGTATATGTTACACTCCTTGTTGGATCGAGTAGTAGATCTCATAATCTATAAACATGAGATGTTTAGAGTTAACATGTGGATGCTTGCTAAGTGTAGCTAAGTACATTGGATTACCAACTATGAGACAATCATATGGATAATCTATTCAAATGTCAATGATAGTCTCATCATAAGAACGGTGCAAATATCCTTAGACTTGAGGTACTCAAGGATATCTTGAATATTGATTTTGTATTTTGACACTATTCATTATTGCTTCAGAGAGGTAGCTCATAGGGTGGTGATTGGATACAGCTTGAGGTATTCGAAGGTAATTGGTTAACCAACAAAGGATTCACCACTCTTGATAGAAGGAGTGTATACCCATGGCCTTTTATCATGGTCATTACTCAGGAATCTCTGGCCGGAGTGGAAATGTCATAAAGATAGTCTTCAATGACATATCTAATAGAGTAATGAGCCTAAAGAACAAGAACTAACATTACTTGGACTAGACATGATGTAGTTAGTCTAGTGGGAGTTAACACTTGTCCATACTCTAAACCAAGTGAGGTATAAAATGGTGAAAGGAATAATTGCACTAAAATTGTCTATGGACAGGTTCGTAGTCAAACCACTGACTTTTCGGTCAATTGGGGGTCATGATGTGTTGCTAGATACCGCTCATGACCTGCTTAAATTAATTGTTAATTTAAATGGCCAACATAATCGGGAACCTAATGGGTCACACACATTGAAGATATGGAGAATGAGTAAAATGGATCCAAGATATGAGAGAATTATTTTAGGATGGATAATGATGAGATTGCACGAAAAAATTGTTCGGGAGTGTCATGGGCTCGTACGGGCCTGCACGGGCTAGGCAGGCTGCTGGTCTGCCCAGCAGCAGTCCGCAGCAAGCCCAGCACGCCTGTTGCCTTCCCATCCATTGTCCAACAATTGTTTTTGGCCTTAATTAGTCCAATTATGGCCAATTACTATTCATTTGTTTCCATTTTCTCTATTTTGACTTTTCATCTTATTTTTGAATTTGAGTCAAATAGAAAAGACATCAAATGGCAGAAAATAGACATGAAAATATTTTTTTGTGAAAAAATATTTTTAAGACACAACATAAATTCTCTCAAGAACACTTTCAAAGCTAACACTTTGAATTTGTTCAAACCATTTCTCTTGATAGTTTCTTCTTTATTCTTTGCATGAATTATCATTAGAGACATCCTAGTGTGGATTGTTGTGGTTTGCTACAACCCAACAAAGTGAGGATTTGAAGAACAAATAAAAATTACAAGGTATAATTTTTAACATTTACATTTATATAAATTAGTTTTAATGGTACAAGTATGATCTTTTGTTTTGGGTTTTGAAAAATTTTATTTTTCACTGCATTTATGAATATGATTCATTCTTCAAAACCCTACACACAACATGCTGAAGAACAAATTGATATGGGTCAGGTAGGCCTTATGCAACAGATGGCTACCTTGTTACAGCAGATAGCACAAGTTGTGGCACCACCAGCTCAACCAAAACCCCTGATTGATAAATTAAGAAAATACGGGGCTACGGATTTTATGGCCAAGAAAGAGGATGACCCAGCAATAGCAGAATTTTGGTTGGAAAAGATAGAGTGGGTTTTTGAGGAGCTGCAATGTCCGGAGGAGTACAAGGTTAGATATGTAGTATCCCTCCTTCAGGAGTATGCCTATGACTAGTGGAAGTTGGTGTTAGTGAAACCTCAGACTCCGACTCCTCAGACATGGGATTTCTTTGTGGCAGAGTTTAAAAAGACATATGTGCCAAGAATTTATGTGGATGAGAAAAAGCGAGAATTTCTAAATTTGAAGCAGAGGGGTATGACAGTAGCTGAGTATGAGATGGAGTTCACCAGGCTGAGCAAGTATGCAACAGGTATTATTGGAGATGAAGCTGATAAATGTCGTAGATTTGAAGACGGTCTCGATGAAGAGATTGGATATTTAGTGGCTTCCCACAAGCATACAGATTTTGCTACATTAGTGTCCTCTACTATTAGTGTTAAAAGGAGGAAAATGTTGAAGACAGAAGAGTTCTCCAAGAAATCAACAGCTAGTGTGGCCTAGATATCGGGTAGGAAAGGACGGATAGTACCCAGACCATTTCACTCACAGATGGCTGGGCATACATTTTTTGGTAGGCAGGGTCAGCATTTTAAACCCGCAACATCATCTGCTAGTTCACCAGCATCATTTCCCAAGAGACCAACTCCAGCTATGTGTCAGCATTGTGGTAGAGCTCATACAGGAGAGTGTTGGTGGTTAACTGGGGCATGTCTAAGATGTGGAGCTACTGACCATATGAAGAGAGATTGTCCTAGACTTAGTACAGGCAGTACGACACCAGCACAGACTATGGCACCGGTATAGATCCGTGGTAGAGGTCGAGGACAGTTTAAAGGTGGTCGTACCGGACAGAGTCAGGGGGTATCTGAGACAGTTGACAAATCCAGAGGTAGTAGAGCTCCAACTTGGGCATATGTAATGAGGGCCCGTGAGGACCAAGATGCATCGGACTTCATAATTGGTAAATTATCTTTACATGCATTGATAAATCCTGGTTCCATGCATTCATATATAAGCACTACTGCACTTAGACAAGGGAACATGATTGCAGAGACCTCATAATATGAGATAGTTATGACCAATCTACTGGGACATAGTGTGAAAGTGAATCACATTTATTGAAACAATTCAATAATAATTCAAGGTAGAGAATTTCTAGCAGACTTAATATAACTAACTTTTCATTAATTCGATGCTATTCTGGGTATGGATTGGTTGACAAAGCATGGAGCTATAGTCGACTGTCAATCTAGAAAAGTCGTACTTAAAATTTCCAGGTAGGATGACACCATCATTCAAGGTGAAGATCAAACATGTTTGACTAGTGTTATTTCTGCACTAAAAGCTTGAAAATACATTAGGAAAGGATGTGAGGCATATTTGGCCCATGTGATAGATACTAGGAAGGGGAGCTCAGAACTGAACGACATCCCCACAGTGTGTCAGTTCCCAGATGTATTTTCTGAAGATATGTCGAGGTTACCACCAGATAGGGAGATAGAGTTTGCCATTGATGTAATTCCTGGTACAGCCCCAATAACAATTACTCCATATAGAATGGTACCTGCAGAATTAAGAGAGTTAAAGGTTCAATTGCAGGAATTGCTTGGCAAAGGATTCATAAGACCCAGTGTGTCACCATGGGGCACTCTGGTGTTGTTTGTGAAAAAGAAGGATGGTCACCCTATGATTATGTATTGGTTACCGATAATTGAACAAGGTGACAATTAAAAATAAATACCCACTACCTAGAATTGATGATTTGTTTGATCAATTGAAGGGAGCAGGAGTATTCTCTAAGATTGATCTCAGATTTGAGTATCACCAACTGAAAATCAAAGAATCAGATGTGTCCAAAATAGCCTTCAGGACTCAATATGACCACTATGAATTCCTGGTTATGCCATTTGGCTTCACGAATGCACCAGCTGCCTTTATGGATATGATGAACAGGATTTTTAGGCCTTACCTTGATCAATTTGTGGTAGTTTTTATAGATGATATTCTGGTGTATTCAAGGGACAAGGGAGAACATGATAGGCATCTCATAATAGTACTTTAGATTTTGAGGCAAAATCAATTGTGTAACATTCAGTGATTTAGGCCCCGATTGCGCGTGACCGTAGTGAGGCACGCAAGT
Organism: Triadica sebifera; assembly: GCA_023653625.1. Classification (NCBI taxonomy): domain Eukaryota; kingdom Viridiplantae; phylum Streptophyta; class Magnoliopsida; order Malpighiales; family Euphorbiaceae; genus Triadica; species Triadica sebifera. The sequence continues at coordinate 34,596,348 of CM042896.1, forward strand.
TCAATCGGAGTCTAACTTTGAACCCATAAAAAAATGACTAATAATAAGGAAAAATAATTAAGGGTATTATTGTTTGGGAATTAAAAAGATTAGAGGTAGAATTAGAAAAAAAATAAAATTTCCTAGGGACAAAATTGGTATTATGGAGATTGTTTGGGGAAAAGTGTGAATATGGAGGAAGATGTGGAAAATATGGAATTTCTCAAAGTTTAAATGTTAATCAAGATTAATGAACTTAATGAAACAATAAGAATTAAGATTAATTTTTAATTAGTGGCGCTTCTTAATTTAGGTATAAAAGTCAAAAAGTAAGAACAAATTTCTCATTCTTCCATAAAGTCATCTTCATCTTCTTTTCTCCTCACCTTTGGCCGTCCATTTCCACTCCCATAAATCCCCATTTTCTTCCTTCTTCCAGCATGCTAATAGTGAGGAAAAAATAGTTTTCAGAGATGAAAATTCTGAATTAAGGAGTTCTTACCATAAAAGGTACCAAAGGAGCAAGAAGGAAGGAAGGAAGAAAGAAGAAGAAAAAGGGAGAAGAGTAGGAGCAATTTCGGCCCACCTTGGAGAACACTTAAGGCTAGTTTATTCTTCTTAAATTCAACCTTTTTCCTTTCATTTGAGATCCATATTGATGATAGATGTGATTAGGGTTGATAGATATAGGTTATGTTGCAAGATTGAACTTAGAAATTTAAGTTTGTGATTAGTTGATGGAAGTGTAATTAAACTTTGAATTAATGATAATTGAAGTTAGTTAATTATTTTATGGCTTAAAACATAAAGCAAATATGATGTTAAGGGATGAATGAGGGGCTTCAATAGTTAAGGAAATTAGGGAAAATTGAAATTAATATTGAAACACCACGGTGATAAGGGAAATGTGAATTGAGTGTTAAATTGAAGGAAATGAATTGGGAAGTAGGATATAGTTTTTGGGCAGCCATGACATATTAAGAGGGAAGTTTAGCCTTAGTAAAATTAAGGTGTAAAACATATTAGGAGCATTAGAATATTATGAAGACATGAAAAGCATTCAAAATGGATATTGGAATTGAGATGTGGTATGGTTGTGTAGGAAAACTAAGGGAACAAGTGAGAGGCCCTCAAGAGGGTGACAAAGGCAAGGAGAAAGCTAGCTAATAAGGGAAGAAAAACAAGGATTAAGGGAAGAGCCAAGGCTGATTAGGTATGTGCTTCATTGATAAAAATTTTACATGATGTTCATATGTGTGTAATTATGTGTTAAAGTTTAATATGATTGTGTGTTTGATGTGTTATGTAAATAGTTGTTGTTTTTGATATTTTATATGGCCATGAGACCAAATGGTGTGAAATAATTGAAACATATGAATGTAGTTGTAAATTTGAAAATTTTAGTATCAAAATGAATGCAAATGATGAATATGGATTGATGCCAATTGATGGCTCTGGTATAGAAATCCAGAAACAACCCTAACTAATTTGATGATTACATGAGTTATGACACTTCTTTTTGTATGTTATTTGTTGGAAATGAAAGCTAAGACACTGGGCACTTGTATTTAGACAATAACATCAAATTATGTCTAGATTTTCCCATAAAAATGCATGAAGTTCAAACCTAGAATCTGTAAAGAAAATTCTGGGCAGGAATATTTGTGATGATACAATATTCAATTAACCATATATTTTGATAGAAAAATGGGATTTAATTGATTTTTAGTGCATCTAAAATTTAAGACAATAGGCTACAAATTATTAGAAGGCCAGAGCTCTAAATTCGAATTATAAATGGGCTAAAAATAAAGCCCAAAAATAGGTCCAAAATCTGCCATGGGTAAAAATATGAAATATTGGATTTGTGCATGTGTTGTGATAATTATATATAATAATTAATGTGAATAATTATTTTAATGGTAGTTATGAATGTCTAACAAATTATTTATGTGTGAGATTTTAGTGCAATAATAATGGGAATAAAGAACAAAAATAAATAAGCATGATTATGATAGTTGAATAATATTGACATTTTTGAAATATTGTGAATTAATATAAAAATAGTTAAGCCCAAAAACACCTAGTCTATAACTAGAATAGAGAATAGTTTGGCATGCCAATCAGGGGATTTAAGGCATTCGGTGCCAAATATAAAAGTCGGTAATGACAATTTATAAATGCGCTCGGCATAAAATTATTAAGCCGATAATGGCAATATAACAAAAACCAGTAATGACATTATTATAAAAGCGTTCGGTGCTATATTATGAAAGTCGGGAATGACAACCCCGTTATTCCTATTAGATAGTTTGGTTATAGGTGTTATGGGCACAAGAAAAATGAAAGATAATAATCATGTTAAAGTATGTCATTATAATAATGTTATATGAATTGAATTGTTAAATATTACATGTTTGATGAAATTGTTTGATTTTATATAATTCCTTATTTTATGTCTTACTTCTTAAATTTATAAATGATATGTAATCAAATATGCGTATGTAAAATTTTTATCATTGAAGCACCACTAAGCTATTAGCTTAGCGTGGGTGGTTTCCTCTCGCACAGGTTTAGAAAGGTAGCCGTGGAAAATAGATTGTTAGAAGAAGAAGGGTACCCGGAAGGATTTAGCAAAAAGCTTTGGGTTTTATTTTTGGTATATTTTATAAAAAAATGTGTAAATTAAATTATGGTTTTATTTCCTATAGTACATATTATAGACATGAATTATAATGTAAATTAATGTACTTTATAATTAAATAAAATTTTGAATATTTGTGCTTATATTAATTTTTATTTCAGTGTCTGCAATATTTTCGTAAAAAAAAATTATTCTTCATTTCATTAATTTTATGAAATAGTTAGACAGGTAATAATCACTTACCTTATTGAACGAAAGTGGGGTAAGAGGGTGTTACAAATTATATACAAAGCTGTCAAAATGTGAGTCATGGTTGGAAGAAGTAGGATTCTTAGGGCATGTTATTTCAGTTGAAGGAATCTATGTTGACCCTAACAAAATATAAGCCATTCTATGTTGGAAGTCACCTCGCAATGTAATAGAAGTTCAGAGTATGCAGAAGGTTTGTGAAGGGATTTTCAAGCATAGCTGCACCAATTACTAAGTTGCTCAGAAAAGAAACTAAGTTCGAGTGAACAGATTGGTGTCAGGCAAGCTTTGAGAAATTAAAAGTCATGCTAACCGAAGCACCTGTTTTGACCCAACCTACGCTAGGGAAAGATTTTGTGATATATAGTGATGCCTCTCATAATGGACTAGGTTGTTTATTAATGCAAGAGGGTAAAGTAGTTGCTTATGCATCTAGGCAATTGAAGCGTCATGAGCTAAATTACCCTACTCATGATTTGGAGTTGGCAGTAATAGTGTTTGCATTAAAAATATGGCAACATTATTTGTATGGAAAGCGGTGCTATATATACACAGATCATAAGAGCCTCAAATATTTTCCCACACAAAAGGAGTTGAACTTAAGGCAAAGACGCTGGTTAGAGTTAATCAAGGATTATAATTGTATTATTGATTATCAATCAGGCAAAGCCAATGTAGTAGCTGATGCCTTAAGTAGAAAAACACTAACATGTATAGTTTAAAGTTTCCTCAATTATAATCTAATATATAGAAATTAATAATAAATTAAAAATTAGACTCATAATTTATTTTGGTAGAGTTACGGGTCCAATCTACTTTAAGGCAACAAGTGAGAAAAGCTCAGAAGCAAGATCCAATATTGATGATAATTGTTGAGGCAGTGAAAAAGGGGGAGAGACCTGAATTTAAAGTTGAAGATGATGGAAGCATAAGTTACAAATGAAGATCATGCATGCCAAATGACAGCGGATTAAAGAAAAAAATTCTAAAAGAGGCACATAATACAACTTATTCCATGCATCTAGGAAGTAATAAAATGTATCAAGACTTGAAAACTCATTATTGGTGGCTAGGAATGAAGAAAGATATCGTGGAATACAATATAAGATGCTTGACATCCTAACAAGTGAAAGGAGAACACCAGGTACCATCTAGATTGTTGCAACCCATTGCTATCCTAGAATGGAAGTGAGAAAGGATTACGATGGATTTTGTATCTGGTTTGCCTTTAACGTAAAAGAAACATGATGCAGTATAGGTAATTTTTCATAGGCTTACTAAATCAGATGTCTTTCTGCCAATTTAAAAGGATTACTCATTGAGCCGGTTAGCAGAATTATACGTTAATGTGATAATTCGATTGCATGGGGTGCCAGTATCTATTATTTCTGGTCGAGACCCACGGTTCACATCAAAATTTTGGAAAAGTTTGCAGCAAGCATTGGGGACCCGACTTACTTTTAGTACAGCATTTCACCCACAAACAGATGGGCAATCCGAATGACTTATTCAATTGCTGGAAGATATGCCTAGAAGTTGTGTAATTGAATTTGTGGGTAGCTCGAATAAGTACCTATCATTGATGGAATTTGCATATAACAATAGCTATCAAACTAGTCTCAGCATGGCACCAGACGAAACTTTGTATGGAAGGAGATGTAGGACACCGTTATGCTGGACAAAACTTGGTGAAAAGTAGTTAATGGGGCCAGAATTAGTGCAGCAGATAGAGGATAAGGTAAAATTAATTCAAGATCAGTTAAAAGCTACAACTGCTCGAAAAGTCCTACGCTGATTTGAAGAGGAAAGACATTGAATATGGCATCGGAGACAAGGTATTTTTGAAAGTTTCACATTGGAAGAAAGTACTTCGTTTTGGTAAAAAAGGGAAACTGAGTCTTAGATTTATTGGACCATACAAAATACTTGAAAGTGTGGGTCCAGTGGCTTACAGAATGACCTTACCACCAAAATTGGATAAGATCCACAATGTGTTTCATGTCTCAATGTTAAGGAGATATAGATTAGATCAGACACATGTAATACCTGTGAATCAATAAAGGTACAACCAGACTTGACATATGTTGAAGAGCCAGTGAAAATCATAGCTCGAGAAGTCAAGGAACTACGAAACAAGAAGGTACCACTAGTAAAGGTCCTATGGTGCAATCATGCAGTAGAAGAAGCCACACGGGAGAGTGAAGAAATGATGAGAAGTCAGTATCCTTAACTATTCGGCTCCACCTAATCAGGTAAATTTCGAGAACAAAATTTTCTTAAGGGAGAGAGAATTGTAAAATTCTATAATTTAGGCCCTGCGTGACCGTATTGAGGCGCGCAAGTTCAATCGGAGTCTAAATTTGAACCCATAAAAAAATGACTAATAATAAGAGAAAATAATTAAGGGTATTATTATTTGGGAATTAAAAAGATTAAGGGTAGAATTAGAAAAAAATAAAATTTCCTATGGACAAAATCGGTATTATGGAGACTGTATGGGGAACAAATGTGAATATGGAGGAAGATGTGGCAAAAATGGAATTTCTCCAAGTTTAATTTTTAATCAAGATTAATTAACTTAATGAACCAATAAGAATTAGAATTAATTTTAATTAGTGGGACCCACTTCTTAATTTAGGTATAAAAGTCAAAAAAGGAAAAAGAAATTCCACATTCTTTCACAAGCCATCTTTATCTTATTTTTTTCTCCTCTTTTTGTCATCCACCATAGGCTCCCTAAAGCTCCATTTTTCTCTGCAAATCAAGCTTGAAAAAGTGAGGAAATAAATTTGTTTTGAGAGAGGAAAAATCAGAATTAAAGAGTTCTTATTACAAAGGTACCAAAGGAGTAGGGACGAAGGAAGAAAGAAGTAGAAAAAGGGAGAAGAGTGGGACAAATTTCAGCCCACCTTGCAGAACACTTAATGTTAGTTTATTCTTCTTAAATTCAACCTTTTTCCTTCCATTTGAGATCCATATTGATGATAGATATGATTAGGGTTGATAGATATAGGTTATGTTGCAAGATTGAACTTATAAATTTAAGTTTGGGATTAGTTGATGGAAGTGTAATTAAGCTTTGAATTAATGATAATTGAAGTTTGTTAATTGTTTTATGGCTCAAAAAATAAAGAAAATATGATGTTAAGGAATGAATGAGGGGCTGCCATAGTTAAAGGAATTTAGGTGAAACTGAAAATAACATAGAAACACCACAATTGGTGATAAGGGAAATGTGAATTGAGTGTTGAATTGAAGGAAATGAATTGGGAACTAGGATATGGTCTTTGGGAAGCCATGACATAATAAGAGGAAAGTTTAACATTAGTACATTTTATCTCAATTAAGGTGCAAAACATATTAGGAGCATTAGAATACTATGTAGACATGAAAAGCATTGAAAATGGATATTGGAATTGAGATGTGGTATGGTTGTGTAGGAAAACTAAGTGAACAAGTGAGAGGCCCTCAAAAGGGTGACAAAGGCAAGGAGAAAGCTAGCTAATAAGGGAAGAAAAAAAAGGATTAAGGGAAGAGCCAAAGCTGATTAGGTATGTGCTTCATTGATAAAAATCTTACATGACGTTCATATGTGTGTAATTATGTGTTAAAGTTTAATATGATTGTGTGTTTGATGTGTTATGCAATTAGTTGTTGTCTTTGATATTTGATATGGAAATGAGACCAAATGGTGTGAAATAATTGAGACATATGAATGTAGTTGTAATTATGGAAAGTTTAGTATCAAAATGAATGCAAATGATGATGTGTTTGAAATATGGATTGATGTCAATTGAAGGCTTGGGTACAGAATTCCAGGAACAGACCTGACTATTTTGATAATAACTTGAGTTGTGGAAATCCTTTTTGTATGTTATTTATTGGAAATGAAATTTAAGACATAGGGCTTTAACTTGTATTTAGACCATAACATCTAATTATGTCTAGATTTCCCAGAAAAATACATAAAGTTCAAATCTAGAATCTGTCCAGAAAATTCTGGGCAGGAATATTTGTGATGATGCAGTATTTAATTAACCATAAGTTTTGATAGCACAATGGTTAGAAGACCATAACTACCAATTCGAATAACAAATGGGCTAAAAATGAAGCCCAAAAGTAGGTCCGAAATATGCCATAGGTAAAAACATGAAATCTTGGGGTTTTGCCTATGTTGGAGTTATTATATTTAATAATTAATATGAATAATATTGGCATTTTTGAAAACATTGTGAATTAATAAAAAAAATAGTTAAGCCCAAAGACACCTAGTCTAGAACTAGAATAGGGAATAGTTTGGCATGCCAATCAGAGGTTTTTAGGCACTCGGTGCCAAATATAAAAGCTGGTAATGACAAATTGATAAATGCGCTCGGCGCAAGATTATTAAGCCGGTTATGGCAATATTACAAAAGCCAGTAATGACATTATTATAAAGCACTTGGCGCAATATTATGAAATCCGGAAATGATAACTCCGTTATTTCTATTAGTTAGTTCGGTTATAGGTGTTATGGGCACAAGCAAAATGAAAGATAAACATTATGTTAAAATATGCCTTATGATAATGTTATATGAATTAAATTCTTAAATATTATATGCTTGATGAAATTGTTTGATTTTATATAACTCTTTATTTTGTGTCTTACTTGTTAAATTTATAAATGACATGTAATCAAATATGTGTATGTAAAATTTTTATCATTGAAGTACCACTAAGCTATTAACTTAGCGCGGGTGGTTTCCTCTCGCACAGGTTTATAAGGGTAGCCGTAGAAAATAAATTGTCAGAAGAAAAAGGGTACCCAGAAGGAAGCAGCAATAATCTTTAGGTTTTCTTTTTAGTATATTTTATAAAACAAATTCTATAAATTAAATTATGGTTTTATTTCCTATAGTATGTATTATAGACATGAATTATAATGTAAATTATTGTACTATAAAAATAAATAAAATTTTGAATATATGTGCTTGTATTAATTTTTATTTCAGTGTCTGCATATTTTAAAAAAAATGTTACTTATTTTCATTAAATTTACAAAACAGTTAGACAGGTAATACTCACTTACCTTGCTGAACGTAAGTGGGGTAAAGAGATATTACAACCTATCCCTGCTCTGATACCAAAAATGTAACACTACATCTTATACATTTGAGTTCAACCTATCTTTGTATCAAATAATCACACGTAGCATACTGGACGGAAAAATACCCTATTAACAATGGTGGTAAATTTTTTTCATATCCTGTAATATCTTTCTATGACTTTTCATATCCTGTAATATCTTTCTATGACTTTCGCCATAATATGATATATCACATATATTAAAACATAAACTTTGCACATAAGTATTTATGAGTTGCTTTCATTTATACATTTTTAAAACCCATTCCAAAATGACTATAAATATTCAATCACGTAAATACAAAATACATATGACATATTTTCATGCTCGTGTGGAATGCAAGGAGAGAGTGTGATGAGGCTCGGCCAGTGACCTGTGCTCCAAGTCTTCTATAAGCTACTCAAAATGAACTATCATTTTTCTTTACAAGAAAAATGATGCAAATTGATGAGTTGCGGCTCAGTGAGAATAATCATCAAATGAGCTCTAAGGTATCAAACAACTCATAGTAATAAATCACAAATCCAACACATACCATGTATTTCATTCCATTCATCAGTATCATATAAATATCAATAAAGTTGAAACATATAATCATTGCTCTTTACGTATGCAAATGCTTTACTTATTTCATTTTGTTATGACCAAGTTAAACAGACATTGCCCTGGGTTTCCATGTGAACATTTACATTTGCTAGCTAGCTTGATCATTTGTTTCATTTGCACATTTGTTGGGCCATAGGCCTCTTCTTTTGCTTTACAATATCGATTAACTAGTCACAATGCCTTTTAAGTCCGTATGCATATGCATATGCACTTGTACTTAAGCATTCATCAACCATTGTATCTTATCACATATAACATACATATACCGCATATATGCCTCATATGCCACGCATATACCTTGCATATACTATACATATACCATGTATATATATCACATATGTCAAACATATACCTCAAATATAACACAAGTATACCACTTATGTCACAAATTATCCATCATCATATTATAAGGGGCAAATCATGACAATCATATGAATCACATAGCAAGCAACATTCATATGCACTAAAGAATTCAACTGATAATTAGACTCATCGTTCTCCTTTGATTCCGACCCTTACTTATTGTCTATCCACTCCTTATAGGTATCCAATATGTTGTGAGCCTAATATGAAAATTTAATCAAATAACGCATGATTAGGGAGACTTAATGTGGCTTAAACAAATTAATATGCATTGTTCATATCAATAGCTAAGATTTTTCCTATGAGACAGTGTGACCTTATGGGACTGTTTAGCCTATAACTTTTTCTATACTTTACCATTTAATCTGATTCTTATTCCTAATTCCAAACAACATATAATTATGTAACATATTAAAACTTTAGTCCAATTGGATCATTGTACAGTATTTGGTGGAATTTCTAAATATGTTCTATTTTCTTCCTTGTTTTCTGCCCGTAGGCAGTTTTAGGATACCAAATTTGGTTCATCATAACTTATAATATATAATTCATATTTCAATGAAACTTTACAAAAACTTATATGGTTTCAAATGGAACATTTTTCATGATTACAAATTTTATCAATTATGTGTCTATGGTCTTCAAATTATAAGAAACATTTGACTGGTCCAAAATAGAATTGGGTTCTGGACTAGTATGACTTTTAAGGACCATAACTTAGCCTATAAATAACATATTAAGCTTAAATGAGTATCCAAATTTAGATAAGACATATAAATATAACTTTTAGGTTTTGATAAGTTACATCACCTATCTCTAAGGAGCTCAAAATAGCCAAAACTATTGCTAGATATGCCTAAGGAACTAAGCAGACAGTTCAAACCATGGAACAGTCATGGTTCCATTGACCATAACTCACAATATACAAGACATATGAACCTGAAATTTTGTATCCTGATACATAACACATATATCTACAACTTGTAGCTTTTTATATACTTCTAATAATGGCTTTATCATATTCAAAACCAAAGAACACAGTAGCTAACTTGGCTAGGGTTCACACCCTGACCAGTTTCAGTAGAGAGAGGATATATCTTCCTATACACCAAGTATTACAAACATTTTAACATATCCATAAATCTAAGACATAGAAAAACAAATTTTGTGTTTTAATCTTTTCCATAATCAATTTTTATTGATATCAAAAGTGGGGTGCAAGTCAATGCCTATTAATGAACCTTAGCAACTCAAATCAACCCTATAGCAATAAGAATTGATTACTTACCAGGAATGAACTTGCAAGGGATAAATTTGTTGCAAAACCTAAGTGAAACAAAGAAGAATTAAAGTCTAGAATGGAGGAAGATGAAGAAGAAAACGGGCTGGAGTAAGGAGGCAGAAATGGGGGAAGAAGATAAAGCTAACTTTTTTGTTTTTGTGTGTTTATCTTTTTCTCTTCTTCTATTCTATTTTCTCTTATCTTATCTTTTCTCTTTTCTCTTATCTCTTTTATTTTCTTTTATTTTTCTTTTGTTTCATTTTTATTTTATTTTATCTATATTATTATTATTATTTACACATATATATAATTCCACTAATACACACAATAATACAACTTAATCATTTGGTCCAATTTAACTAAATTAACAATGTAAAATGTTTACTAATGTTAATCTTGTCATTTTTCTTACTTTAATTTGGTCACTTTATTCAATTTATTTCTAATACTTTGTTATCCTCATTTAGATTATAAGTACACATGTGCGACTCGATACAACTGCCAAATACTAGGACACGTAGCTAGTGCGTGTCATAAACTTCTTCCTACGAAATTATGTATGAAATGCACGTGTTCAATTGAATTATATGCAAGATGCATATGTTCAAATGAAATGAATATGGATATGCATGTGGGGAAGGTCGAGTATGTTACAAATAATAATAATAATAATAATAATAATAATAAATGTGATAAATATGACAAAAATAGTAAAATTGAATAATGAAAAGTAAGTGAAATAAAAATGTTAAATTATGTAGTTAAAAGGAAAATGAATGAAAAATAAAATAGTTAGTGGAAATTTTGCAAATAAATATAAAGTAGTGACTTGAGTATAAATAAATGGAAATTTAGGAACTAAAGTGAAATTTGTAGCCAATTAAATAGAAGATTGAAAAACAATAAAAGTTAATTAAAGTGGTAAGGTGTAAAATGGACTGAATTAAAAGATAGTGAAAGTTCAGGATTAAATTGGAAAAAAATTAATTGAGAAAAATTGGTAAATTTAATGAAGATAATAATTAGTGAATTATGAGTAAAGAATAATAAAGCATTGATAAAAAGAATAATATATTGAAGAGAAAATTTAAATAGTGTAGTAAATATACTATTGCATATATGTATAAAAACATAAGTCAATGGAAATTTTTAAATTAGTAATCAACACTGGTATATTAATGCTCAGTACATAGTTATTTGACTGCGTTCAAATAATAGCAGGAAAGGCAAGAGTAGGCGTACAAATTTTGGAAGCTGATGAAAGATTAAATAATAGTATATTAGTATCAAGAATGACATGTATATATATATGCATGGATATGGAGTTGTAGGAATGGAAATTTGTATATATTCTGATAAATGATATTTATGAATTATTATATGCGTAAAGAATAGAATATTGATTTGTGGTTTAATAAAGACTATTATGTATTATATGTACTTTGTTGTGCCCGAAATTGGGTTGAGGATTGTTTGCAATGTAAGTGGAGCAGTTAATTTGTAGTCGTTATGCTGTCAAAAGTTTTTTGAAAAATAAAAAAGAATAATTAAGTACTAATAATATTATGGTCATTAAATTAAATTAAGAAAAAACAATTTTAGTATACATCGGCTATAATCGTATTAACCCACGTAACATACGTATAGAATAAGTGTTAATAGGGTGTCACAAGTTCGATATTAAAGCATGAAATGTCTAAAATGTATGATTTTAGGAATGATTATAAGGTGAATGACATAACATTTAATGACATTATTTAAATGTAAAATTTTTATACACATATATGCCACTTAGCATTAGTTTTTCTAGCGTATGGATTTTTTACATACAGGTTGAGAGCCAGTAGATATGAGTGGACTGGAAGAGTCACAAGGCCTAGAGATTGGTCAGAGTGCATCTAGTTTGGGGTGTGTTTACATTTATGGCTTATTATGTATTTTTGTTTATGTCATGGGATATTGGGTTTTATTGTTTTTACATGTCTTGGTTTTAAGAACATGTAATGATATTTATTATGATGTATTTGTAAAATAAGGCTAATGAAGCCTGAAACATATTTTATATTATTATTGATCATTGGATCAAAAGTTTTAATATTACAATGGATATTGATGTTTTAACTGCATAATTATGTTAAACAAGTTATAAATATGAAATGTTTTAATTTAAGTAGTTTTCCACAAAACAACCAGTAGCATCCATCGGTATAGTTAAGAGGTTTTCTTCGATATACCATTGGGTGTTACATTGTCACTTTGGCCATATAAATCAGAGACGCATGACTAAGTTACACAAAAATGGTGACTTAGGGTCATTTGATTATGAATCATATGATACATGTGGATCTTATTTATTAGGCAAAATGACAAAATAACCTTTTAGTGAAAAGGGTGAACGTGCCAATGGGCTATTGGACCTTATACATACAGATGTATGTGGACTAATATTAGTGTAGGCCAGATGTGGATTTATCTACTTCATTACTTTTATTGATAATTAGTCATGATTTGGGCATTTATATCATCGTTTAAAACAATAAGTGCCTGTTTCAAAGTATGTTATCTTCTATGAGAAAGAGTTTCTTCTAAAAAAAGATAGTGTTTTTGGGTTTTGAACATGCATCTCATACAATGGCAATAAAATTATAAAATTTAAGCAAAACTAAAACCCAAGGAATTTCATATGTATTTTAAAATCAGTTAAAACCATATAATGGGAGAAGTTGATTACCTTCGATTGTTCTTTGTTTTTCTAAACTTGTGAGCCTTTCCTTCAAGTTGGATTATTGCAAACCACAATAATCCAAATGCTGGATTGTCTCTAATAGTAATCTATGCGGGGGAATGGACAAAACAATCACAATGGTGATGGGGTGATCAACCAACAAAGTGCTAGTAATTGAGGTTAATTCTTTTGAGAGAGATGGGAAAGAGGCAAATTTTATTTCATTAAGTTGGCAGCCACGAATTTGGTCTTTAAAAGGGTATTTATATGTCATCTAATCAGAATTAAGGTTGGACATAAGTTTCCCATGCATAGGAGTTCCATTCAATATAGAAAACCCAAAATTGCAATTAATGGTGTCGGGGCTTTCATGCACGTGATTAATTGTCTCACGATCATGACTCATGCTGCCATGCCCACAACAACCTTTGTCACAACTGTAACATATGATGTCAGGCTGAATTTTTTCTCTCTCATTTCTTGGATCTAATCCAATAAACATTTTATGTTTCCTTCATTCCTTCTATCCATGTGACATATTAGGTTCTTGACTATGTTTGCAACTTAAATCATCATATGATTTTGAGCAGATCATGAGCGATATCTAGTAACACATCATGACCCTCAATTGACCAGAAAGTCAGTGATATGACTTCCATAGACAATTACTGTGCAATTCATCGTTTCACCAAACTATACCTCATTTAGTTCAGAGCATGGACAGTGTGTCAACTCCCACTAGACTTACTACATCACATCTAGTCCAAATGATATTAGTTCTTGTCTATGAGACTCATTACTCTATGAGACATGTCCTTGAAGACCTATTTCATGACTTATCCACCTTAGTCAATGATTTTTGAGTAATGATCTCTACAAGAGGCCATAGGTATACTCTCCTTCTATTAGGGGTGGCAAATCCTTTATTGACTACTCAACTACTTTTGAATGCCTCATGCTATACTCAATCACCACCTTATGAGCAACCTCTTAGAGGAAACAAGGAATGAAGTCAAAGTATATGATTCAGTATTTAAGATAACCTTGACCATCTCAAGTCTAAGGATACTTGCACCATTGTTATTATGAGACTATCACTGATGTTTAACAGATATCTAAGTGATTGTTTCATAGCAGGTCATCCAATGTACTTGGGCTACTTTAGCAAGTATCCATATGTTAACTCTAAACATCTCATATTTTCAACTTATAAGATCAGCTGCTTGAGCTTGTCAAGGAGTATAATATGCTATTGTCTATCTGGATTAACAATTTCCCATCTTGTTAATCCTATGACTAGAGATAATTTAGGTATAAACACAATTGCACATTATAGGAATCTCATCGTCATGATTTCCTTTATGGTTTGTTACATACCAAAGACTTCGTTAATGTCATATGCAATAAATAATATATAATGAAAGTGTTTTTATTAATAATAAATGAGTACATCAAGTACCTAAGGTGATTATCTTTAGGGCACCTTTCTAACAATCTGCCATTTGCACTAATGTCAATCGTCTTTATACATTATACCATAGGCGATTACATAACTATCATATTTCTTTTGGGGAAATAGCTTAGTGAAAGGGATCAACTATGTCTTTGGGCACATGAATTTTGAAAAAGTAATCCCATGAGTTAAAAGAATTAATCCTCTGCTGACTCTTTAGCATCCTATTTATGTATGTAGACTGAGAATGACCAATAAACCTTTTAGATCTATCTCTCTTGAACTTAATCCCTAGTATATATATTGCTTCTCTAAGATCTTTTAAGGAGAAATTCTTAGAAACCCATATTTTGACTGGTTGAAGAACTGAGATGTCATTTCCTATATCATCTACATACAATACTAGGAATATGACTGCACTCCCATTAACCTACTTATAAACACAAGGATCATCCATATTTTGTGAGAAACCAAACTCTTTGATTGTCTCATCATATCTGATGTTCTAATTCATGGATGCTTGTTTCAATCCATAAATAATCTTTGCAATTTGCATACATTTTTGCCATCATTGGATGTAAAACCCTCAAGTTGTGTCATGTACATTTCCTCAATTAGATTTCCATTTAGGTAAGCTATTTTTACATCCATTTGTCAAATCTCATAATGATAATGAGCAGCAATGGCTAGGAGTATTTTGATGGATTTAATGATAGCAACTGGACCAAAGATTTCATCATAGTCAATACACTTCTACTGTATAGTTCTGCCATAAGATTTTAAGTAGAGGAACTCTATTGTTCCGGATAACTTTTTCTTCACGTGCTAAAATAGCCACTGGTTTCTCTTCATAAGACATGCTTGTCTACACTTCTATCTCTTCAACTGGTATAATGTGAGTCAGTTTTGAATGATATCTCCTTAGAATAGATACATGGAATATGTTGTGAATCCTATCCAACTCTGATGGAAGGGCTAATCGGTATTGTAATATCAGCTAATTTATACACCGAGTCGCACGTGTCACGAAATTGACCCTTTGACCGATCAGAGTCTAAATTCAGACTTTTACAAAAATTGATTAAGTAATGACTAAATTAAATACTATATGCCTAATCAAGTAATTATAAAGTTTAAAGAAGTTGATTTACGGTAAAGGACTAGATTGCAAATTTTGATAAATTTTGGGGTCAAATTGCAATTTACCAAAAATTTGAGGATTTATGAGATTAATTACTAATCAACATATTAATTTGGACACTTAAAATTTGCATTGGCCGGCCATATCAATAAAGAAAGAGGAGTAATGTTGATTAAGTATAAATGTTAAGAAATGGTCAAAATGGTGGGTCCAACTTGAAGACTTTTGGGTACCCTATTTAATGCTTTCTTTTCTTCTTCTTCTTCTTCTTCTTCTTCTCTTCATTTCTGCCTTCTTCTATCTCTTTTCTACCAGTCACGCAAGCCCCATTTCCTCCATAGCCAATCTTGATTTCTGGAGAGAGAAAGGAAGAGAAGAGAGGGGAAAAAACAAGAACAAGTGATCTTCATGGTCCATAACTCCTAAGGAAGCTGGGAAGAGCAAGAAAGAGGAAGAAAAATCAAGTTTGGTGGAGAGAGAAAATCTCCAAAGTTGTGATTTAGTGAGGAAAAGAGTAAGGTAAGAAGTGATTCTTCTTCTTCTTCATCTTTTCTTAAAGAAGTTTGAATTTTGAGCACATCCAAGACTCATATGGAAAGAGAGAGAAACTAGGGTTTTGAGAGAGAATAAGAGAGTTTAGGGTCTTGAGGAAATCAGATGATAATAATGATTTATGATGTTGTAGGAGCTCCAAGTGACAAGGAACAAACACTAAGGAGCAAAGGAAAAGAGAAAGCTATCTAGAAGAGTTAAAGAGAAAGATTAAGGTTTATGCATAATTTAAGGTAATAGTCTATCTTTTTTTTGAAATAATGCATATGAATATGATTTTAGATAAATGAATTTCAAGAATGATGATTATGGCATGAAACCATAGGATTAGACATGTATGAATGAGATCTTTGTGAGACATTGAATTAATGATGCATGTTAGAATATCTTGTATGATAAAGACATTTACATGTATTAGAAAGTAATAAGTTGAGTAAAGAACCTTAGAAATGCATGAAATAGAAATTTGGTATGATTTGGATGATATTAGAATGAATAAAAAGTGAATATGCAGATTGTAACACCACATCTTATGCATTTAAGTATAACCTATCTCTGTATCAAATAATCACACATAGCATGCTGGAAAAACAAAATATCCTGTTAATAGTGATAGTAATTTTTTTATATCCTGTAATATCATTCAATGACTTTGCAAGTCTCATATCCTGCAATTTCATTCAATGACTTGCAAGTCTCATATCCTGTAATATTATTCAATGACTTTGCAAAGTTAACACTGAGGTTTTGACCACAATATAATATATCACATATATCAAAACATAAACTTTACACATAAGTATTTACGAGTTGCATTCATTTATACATTTTTAAACGCATTCCAAAAGGACTATACATATTCAAGCACGTAAATACAAAACACATATGACATATTTTCATGCTTGTGTGGAATGCAAGGAGAGAGAGTGATGAGACTCGGCCAGTGACCTGTGCTCCATGTCTTCTATACACTACTCAAAATGAGCTATCACTTTTATTTATCTGAAAAATGATACAAATTGATAAGTTGCAGCTCAGTGAGAATAACCATCAAATGAGCTCTAAAGTAACGAACAACTCATACTAATAAATCACAAATCCAATACATACCATGTATTCCATTTCATTCATAAGTATCATATAAATATCAATAAAGTTGAAACATATAATCATTACTCTTTACGTATACAAATGCTTTGCTTATTTCATTTTGTTGTGACCAAGTTAAACAGACATTGCCCTGGGTTTCCATGTGAACATTGGCCATGTGAACATTTGCATTTGCTAGCTAGCTTGATCATTTGTTTCATTTGCACATTTGTTGGGTCATAAGCCTCTTCTGTTGCTTTACAATATCAATTAACTAGTCATAACACCTTTTAAGTCCATATGCATATGCACTTGTACTTAAGCATTCATCAACCATTGTATCTTACCACATATAATATACATATACAGCATATATACCTCATATACCACGCATATACCTTGTATATACTATACATATACCATGTATATATAGCACATATGTCAAACATATACCTCCAATATACCACAAGTATACCATTTATATGTACCACAATTTCACAAATTATCCATCCTCATTTTATCAAGGACCAATCATGACAATCATATTAATCACATACCAAGCAACATTCATTTGCACTAAAGAATTCAATTGATAATTAGACTCACCTTTCTCCTTTGATTCTGACCCCTAACTTATTGTCTATCCGCTTCTTGTGGGTCTTTAATATGTTGCAAGCCTAATATGAAAACATAATCAATTAACTCATTATTAGGGAGACTTAATGTGGCTTGAACAAATTAATATGCATTGTTCATATCAATAGTTAATATTTTTCCTATGAGGCAGTGTGACCTTATAGGAGTATTTAGCCTATAACGTTTTCTATACTTGACCAATTAATCTTATTCTTGTTCCTAATTAAAAATAACATATAAATATATATCATATTAAAATTTCAGACCAATTGGATCATTGAACAATATTTGGTGGAATTTCTAAGTGTGTTGTGATTTTTGCCTTGTTTTTTGCCTTTAGGCAGTTTCAGGGTACCCACTTTGGTTCATTATAACTTATAATCTATAAGTCCTAGTTTAATGAAACTTTACAGACTCTTATATGGGTTCAAATGGAACATTTTTCATGTTTACAACTTTTATCAATTATGTCTCTAAGGGCTTAAAAGTATAATAAATATTTCACTGGTAATATTTATCTAATTGGCTTCCAGACCAGTATGACTTCCAAAGGCCATAACTTAGTCTATACATAATATATCAAGCTGCAATTAGTACCCAAATTTAGCTAAGACATATACCTATAACTTGTTAGTTGATAAGTTACAGAATCTAGCTCTAACGAGCTCAAATTAGCCAAACAAATTTCTAGATCTGCCCAGGGCACTCAATTGGCAGTTCAAGTCATAGAACAATCATGGTTCCATTCACCATAACGCCAAATTTACAAGATCTATGAATTGGATATTTGGTATCCAGATACATAACACATATATCTACAACTTTTATGTTTTGAGATACTTCAAATAATTTCTTTAACATATTCCAAACCAAAGAACACAGTAGCTATCTTGGCTAGGGTTCACACCCTGACCAGTTTCAGTAGAGATAGGATATCTCTTCCTATATACAAAATCTTGCAAAACGGTTTACATATCCATAAATCTAAGACCTAATGGAACAACTGTTGTGTTTTAATCTCTTCTAGAATCAATTTTTATTGATATCTAAATCGGGGTGCAAATCAGTGCCTATTAATGAACCGTAGCAACTCAAATCAACCTTATAGCAATAACCATGTGAAAAAAGGAAGAATTGAGTTCTGGAATGGAGGAAGATGAAGAAGATGAAGAAGAATAAAACATATATTATTCTATTTTCTCTTCTCTTTTCTTTTATTTTCCTTTTGTTTCATTTTCATTTTATTTTGTCTATATTATTATTATTATTATTTACATATATTTATAATTCCACTAGTTCACACAATAATACAACTTAATCATTTGGCCCGATTTAACTAAATTAACAATATAAATGTTTACTAATCTTAATCTAATCATTTTTCTTACTTTAATTTAGTCACCTTATTCAATTTATTTCTAATGCTTTGTTATCCTCCTTTAGGTTATAAGTACACACATGCGACTCGATACAATTGCTAAATACTAGGACACGAAGCTAGCGCGTGCCATGAACTTGTTTCTAAGAAAATATGTATGAAATGCACGTGTTCAATTGGATTATATGGAAGATGCATATGTTCAAATGAAATGCATATGGGTATGCATGTGCAGAAGGTCAAAGATGTTACACAGATTTCCTGCTGAAAGTCATGGGCGTGACTATCGAGTCACGGGCATGAACTTGATGGTTCACAGTTGTGACTAATTGTATCACGATTGTTACTTCTGTGTGGAAATGGTACTATTCATTCAAAAAGCGTTCACGGTTGGGAATCACGAACGTGAACTCATTCATGGGCACGAATGAGTATTCACGACCGTGAATGCTTTTGGCACGATTCATTCCAGTAGCGTTCATAACTTGGGATTACGGGCGTGAATTAGTAATCACGGTCATGAATGCTTTGTATTTGTAATTATGAATGTGGTTATCAAATGAAGAATTTAGGTAAATAAATGAAAGTCATTGTTTATCCAGGGAAATAAGAATGATTATATATATATATATAAATATTGATGTGAGAACGTGTTATGTTGTGATATAGAAAAATGAATATTGACACGGATGATATATGGAATCTAATATGGATGAAATACGTGAACTGATACGAATGATAAACATGAGAATATTGATGTATCTAGTTAAATAAATGAAAAGATGTTATCTAGTATGTATGAGCATGATAAGATGTTTGCAAAATAAGAGAATTGAGATGTTGATACATGAGAATATTGATGTGTCGAAATTGAGAATTATGATGATGTGATGTATAATATGAGGATGATGAAATGGATGTAAAATAAAAATTAAATAAAGATATATGATTGATTTGAAAATGAAGAAGCCCATTACTCTACTCGCGGACTAGAAACAGGATAGATGACATGTCATTAAGGTGGTGAACGGTACCGTACTATATGAGATATTCCTCGATCAATGTGGCTTAAGCTCGAAGAGCACCACTGATCTGAGATGCTCAGTCATTGTGGCTTAAGCTCGGAGAGCGCCATTGACTTGTAAAGCTCTGATGAGCACATATAAATTGAAGACAAGGTGGCTTAAGCTCAGAGAGCGCCCTTAGTCCGGTTATTCATCTGTGATGAAATTACACTCAATAAATGTGGCTAAAGCTCGGAGAGCGCCATTGATTTGAGAAGCTCTATTGAGCCAGATAGTGGACAGGGTGGCTATAGCTCTGGGAGCGCTCTTGATCCATAACCCGTATCCAGTCAGTCCAAATTTAGAGTGATATGGGCAAGATAATGAAGATATGTCAAAAAATAAGAAAAGAAAAGAAAAAGAAAATGATGATGATATGAGATTGAGATATAATAATAAAGAGATTAACAGAGTAACTTACCATCAAAGATAAATGAACATGACGTTGTATATGTGAGCATGATATTTATACTTGTATGAAATAGGAACATGTTGATAGACATACCACACAAACATTTTAATGCATAAAATGATACATGTTAATGCTTGTTGCATGATATAGTATATTGCCTTATTTATACGCACCACTAAGCTTAGAGCTTAGCGTGGGAGTTTCCTTTTGCGTAGATATAGAAAGGTAGCTGAAGGTGGTAGATAAAGCAAGCGATGATCATTTTCGAATTAAAGTAGCCGATCTTGAAATAGTGGGCCATAAACTTTTGAACTCTGTATTTTGTTTTCCGCATTATATATACTTATAAGTTGTAAATTAGTTTTCAAAGTTTGTTAAATAGTACATTGGTAATTATAAATGGTATGTTATGTAAATAAAATGTATATTATTTATTAAATAGAGAAAAAAATATATAGTGATTTAGAGAAGTAAATAAGACAGGCAGTAGTGCCCCCGCATCCGGGCACGTGCGGTTTGGGTGTGGGGGTGTTACAGTAGTTTTGGTATCAGAGCCTGGTTTGGGTTTGGGTTTTTAAAAAAGTGAATTTTGAAAATTTTTACTTCTTGAAATGTACCCACAATTGAATTTTTGGAATCGCTATTTTAATGAGTAGGGTCGTTACCTTTATGTTATATGTAAGCTATGGCTTCTGGATCAAGACAAATAGTAGTGGAAAAAGCTGAGAGTAATGAGCCCTCAGAGGCAAGAGTTTCATCGTGACCAAGTCATCACCGAGCTGCAGTACCGAGATCTGGTGCTAACTCATCCCGTTAGCAGTCAGCTACTAATACGGGTCAGATGGAGCTCATGAGAAATATGATAGAATTGCTATAGAGAGCATCACAACAAACCTCATATGGATTACAATTTGATAGATTGAGGAAGCTAAGGGCACCCGATTTCTATGGAAAAAGGGAGGATGATCCTTCTGCACCAGAATTCTAGTTGGAATGGATAGAACGAGTTTTCGATCAACTACACTATACAAATGAGCAAAAATATGAGCATGCAATATCGCTGCTATAGGAGCATGCATATGATTGGTGGCGATCTGAGTCACAAAGCGCAGAGGCACCCGACCCTATGACATAGGAATTCTTTCTAGAGAAATTTAAGGAACAGTATATCCCTCCTATATACACAGATGACAAGAAAAGATAATTTCTGACTCTGAAACAAGGAAATATGTCAGTAACAGAATATGAGAGGGAATTCACACATTTATGTAAGTATGCTGAGGGCATTGTATCCAAAGAAACTGATCAATGTCGACGTTTTGAAGATGGATTGAGGGATATGATCAAGTTACAAGTTTCAGCCCTACGTCTGATGAGCTTTCCCAGTTTACTAGCATCTGCTAGAATAGTCAAAAGAGTCTTGTGACACAGCAATTTGTGCAAGTTAGTGGGATTAGTAGACCCGCACCACAACCAAGTGTAGTACAGTCGACCAGCAAGAGAGCCAAATCTTTTGGTGGTCGAATCCAAGTTGGAGGTTCCAGTAGACCTCAGTCTTATAGGTGTGGACAAACCGCAAGATCTACTTCATCAACAGCAAGTGCACCGACGCAGGCATCCTGTAGATCTACCACTTTATCAGAGTGTCAGCATTGTGGACGTTCTCACCCAGAAGAGTGTTGGTGGATAACAGGAGCGTGCTTGAGATGCGGCTCCAAGAACCATCTTAGAAGAGATTGTCCATTGCTACAGTTTGGCAGAGGTTCAGGGAGTATTGAGTCGGTACCGATATAGACTATGGGACAAGGCAGAGGTTGAGGCTGAGGACAAGAAAGAGGAGACCGTGCAAGGCGAAGCCAATTTAGGTCAGACACAGTGGAGAGGCCAGAAGTTAGTAGAGTTGCTCCAGCAAGAGCTTATGCCATACGATGCCGAGAGGAGTAGGATGCACCTGACATCATAGTGGGTAAATTCCTTCTCTTTGGCTCTTATATACATGCATTGATAGACCCTGGGTCAACACACTCATACATATGCACACCACCATCGGGTCGAGAGGGTTTAAAACCAAAGACTCTAGAATATGAGATTTTTGTGACTAACCCATTAGGGCACTGTGTGAGGGTTAGTAAAATCTTTCGGGGTTGCCCAGTCAAAATTCAAGATAAACAATTCCCAGCGGATTTAATAGAGCTACCATTCCATGATTTCGATGTGATCTTGGGAATGGATTGGCTAGCTCGACACGAAGTGATAGTAGATTGCAGAAAAAGAGAGATGAGGATTAAAGTTTCAGAACAAGAAGAGATAGTAGTGATGAGCGAGAATAGAATATATTCAGACAATGTGATATCAGCATTGAAAGCTCGAAAACTCATCAATAAGGGATGTGAGACTTACCTAGCGTATGTGATTGATACACGAAAGAAAAGTCCGAAGTTGGCTGACATCCCAACTGTTAGTGAGTTTTCTGATGTGTTCCCTGAGGAGTTTCCAGGACTACCACCTGACTGAGAGATAGAGTTTGCTATTGAATTAGTACCTGACACCACTCCTATATCTATTACATCATATAGGATGGCACCCATAGAATTGGAAGAGTTGAAGATACAGTTACAAGAAATGTTAGATAAAAGATTTATACGACCTATTGTATCACCATGGGGTGCTCCAATGAAGAAGAAAGATGGTACTCTACATCTTTGCATTGACTACAGGCAGCTTAATAGGGTTACTGTTAAGAATAAATACCCAGTGTCTAGGATTGATGATTTATTTGATCAACTAAAAGGTGCAAGTATATTTTCAAAGATAAATCTTCGATCGGGGTATCATCAACTGAAGATCAAAGGGTCAGATGTATCTAAGACAGGATTCAGGACTCCTTATGGTCATTATGAGTTCTTGGTGATGCTATTTGGATTGACGAATGCACCGGCAGATTTTGGACCTGATGAACCGAGTGTTCAGGCCATATATTGATCAATTTGTAGTTGTATTCATTGATGACATTCTTGTTTACTCTAGAGATCGAGTAGAGCATAAGCAACATCTCAGAGAAGTATTGCAGACTTTGAGGGAGAAACAATGGTATGCAAAGCTATCTAAGTGTGAGTTTTGGTTGGAAGCAGTTAGTTTTCTGGGACATGTAATTTCAGCGGAAGGTATTTGAGTTGATTCTAGTAAAATCGAGGCTATTCTTAATTGGAAACCACCTCACAACGTGACTGAGATGAGGAGTTTCCTTAGATTAGCCGAATATTATAGGAGATTTGTGAAAGGATTTTCATCTATGGCGAATCCTTTGACACGATAGTTGTGAAAAGAGGTCCATTTTGAATGGACAGATAGATGTCAAGCAAGCTTTGATCGATTGAAGGCAATGTTGACTGAAGCACCAGTTTTGACTCAGCCTACTCCAGGAAAAGATTATGTTGTGTACAATGATGCAAGTCACAATGGGCTAAGATGTGTTCTTATGCAAGAGGGAAAAGTGATTGCATATGCCTCTAGACAACTTAAGCCTCATGAGCTTAACTATCTGATGCATGATTTAGAGCTTGCAGCGATAGTTTTCGCTATTAAGATATGAAGACATTATCTGTATGGAGAAAGATGCTACATTCATACGGACCATAAGAGTTTTAAGTATCTTCCTTCATAGAAAGAGTTGAACCAGAGGCAGCGAAGATGGTTGGAATTCATTAAAGATTATGACTATGTGATCGACTATCGGCCAGGCAAAGCTAACTTGGTAGCTGATTCGCTAAGCCGAAAAATTTTAGTTGAGATGCGAGTGGAATCCATATTGATGGAAAGAATTAAATATGTCCAAAAACAAGATGAGAAGCTAGTAAAGATGGTCGAAGCCTTAAAAAATGGAGAAAAGTCAGAATTTTCTTTAATAGAAGATGGTATTGTATATTTCAAGAACCGGATTTGTGTACCAAGTATAGAAGAGTTGAGGTCAGAGATTTTAAAAGAAGCTCATGAAATGGTTTATACTATGCACCTAGGTGGGAACAAGATTGTTGCCCATATATTAAGCCAAGAAGGGGGGTTGAATTGGAGTTTCAAAAAATTAAACTTTAAAGTGCGGAAATAAAAATTAATTTTAGGAGGGATAGAGAAATTTGACATAATGATTTTTATAGAGGTTCGGGTGTTAACAAATCCTACTCCTATCCCCAATCGCAATTGAGAGTTTCACTAACACACTAAATGTTACAATGGAGTTTTACAAGCTCACTCCCAACTATGGTGTTTTTCACAATGGCTCACACCTAACCCAGAAATCCCTTGTGTTTTAATGGCACACACAATAACCAATTTCTTGTGTTTTACAGGCTCACACAAACAACCTTTTACATTATGTTTTACAACCTCACACAAACAACCTTTACTTTGTGTTTTAAAGGCTCACACAACTAACCCTTACAAGTGTTCTACTCTTAATCTAGAAATACCCAAAACTCTCTTGAGTAATAAATGATTACAGAGAGAAACACTCATAAATCTTTATTGCTCAATAAATAATGAGCAAAAAGATTTTCACAGAGAATAGATATTGATTATGAAAGTATTAAATGTACAAATAGCTTGTAATAAGATTTTGATTCAAAGTATTTGCTATTCCCTTGTACTGAATGCATAAATGACTTGCATTTATACTCCCATGGCTGATTATAGCCGCTAGGGTGCATTTAATACGAAACTAGCCGTCGTACCAACCAAATAATTGCGCCTAACATTTTTCTCTTTCATCCTTCACGGGCGTGACTGTTCTTCCAAGTCGTGACTGAAGTGGTGACCTTGTTCGTGAAGCTTTTTGGAAGGTTTTGAAACATTGGGTCACAGGCGTGACATACATCTTCACGGGCGTGATAAACTTCCTAGCTATGATCCAAGTGGTGACTTTGGTCATGAAGCTCTCTAGATGAAATTGTCATGAAGATTCACGGGCGTGATATTTAATTCACAGGCGTGAGTTAAATGTACATTTCACGGCTTATGTCTTCCTTCATGGCCGTGAACTTCAAATATTGGTTTTGGTGACGGTTAGCTCTTTCTTGGGTGTGACACATAGGGTCACGGGCGTGAACATGCTATTTCCTTAATTTTGTCTTTTAAGGTTTATTCTTCCATTCTCCATTATTGCTATTTTATTGCATACCCTGTTTAATAGACTTAGAAAACAAGTATGTTAAATACAATATTGCTATTTTATTTGTTATCATCAAAATGACGGAAATACCCCTCAAGGTTTAACAATCTCCCCCTTTTTGATGGTGACAAATAATCTAGCAATATGTGCTTTTGAGAAGCCTCCCCCTCAAAAGATGCTTAGGATAAATAATTGATAAAATGCAAGAAATGTAAAGAATGATGTAGCATTGAAATAAACTTACTAGGTTTTAAGTATATGCAAGTTATATGTGAAGTATATCCAATATATACCATAATTCCTTTTAAAGCATGAAGTATATGTAAAGTATACTTCGAGTATATCATGGCATTTTCATTTTTGTAACTTGCATTAAGGTATATGCAAAGTATACTTAAGATATATCTAATGTGTATAAAGCTCAATTTCATACTTGCATATTAATTTTGAATCAAATTTTGAGTTTTTCTTCTCCCTACTTAACTCAATGTCAATGTATTTGTAGGTTATGAGTTTTGATTCAAAATTTATTTATCTTAATATATTGCTAGGTTCTCCCCCTTTTGTCATCAACAAAAAGAATATAAAGATTAAACCATTAAAGAAAAACAAAGCAATTATATTAAATAAAGTGAAATTACAATCAAAGATAATTAAAGTTCAGAAAGGAAATTTAAAATTTCCTGAAAACAAACAAAAGAAAACAAGTAAATCAATAATCAAATAAGCAAATTTAGGCTACCATCTAGCCTAACACCTAGTCGGACATCCTACCTTGAAATCTAGCAACCTCTGCCTCAAGGCTGTCCATCTGCGACTCCATGAAGTCTTGGAGATTTGCCAACCTCTCATCCATCGAAGCCTGCAGCTGCTCGAATCGTGGTGCCAAGAGGTCAACCACTTGCTGCACCAAATTCGGTGTGGAAGCCGAGGATTGTTCGATGTCCTGTTCAGCCACTGGAGGCGTTTCCTCAACCCAAGCCCTTTTCTTTTGTCGGATCCCTTGGAGGCTGGCTTTGAATTCCTCCGTATCATTGTCTTCCCAGATTATCTCCCCAGTAGTGTCTGTGAGGCGGTAGTAAATATTGTTCTCATGAACAATTTTGACAGTCGCTCCCATCTTGATGAAGGACTAGACATCTAATCGATCTCGAGGATGCCCTAGGATGAGATTGAAGTGATGCTCATCCAGCTTCAAATAGCCAAGCTTTAAGGCTATATGGGTGACATAACCACCAATGAGTCTATCTCCTGTGGGTTTGGTGGCAATTGATAGAAGATGGTTTGCAAACCATCTAGAAAGCACAACCATGAGTCCTCTTCTAGCCATCTTAAAAAGGAAGAGCTCCGATTTCCTAATGGTCCCATTGCTGTCTCCCCGAGTGAATATGCTATAGGTTAGAAACCTATGCAAATCTTTGTGCACTGGGGACCGAAGATGAGTACTATTTGTCTTCTTGACATCCCAGCTGCAATCTGTGCCAAAATGGGTCCATGCCCGAGTTGTGAAGAATTCCACTTCGCTGTCATTAAGGATGCCATCCGATGGTAAATTGAATAAGTCCCCAAATTCAGTGGCATTGAGGGTGTTTGGATTGTTGTAGAGTTGGAATTTCACCACTCCAGTAGGAGACACTTGCAAAGTGCTCAGAAATTCCAGTGTTGGCTCCTGCAATGTGGGCTGATGAATGTCCATGAATTATTTCAAGTGACAGGCCTGGAATTGCTCTGTCATTGCCGTTTCTAGCCCGAAAGTTCGGACGGTTTTCCATTCAAAGGACCTCGATGAAAGGAGAGGCCTTTGCTTCAAGGTGGAGTACCGGGGATGGCAATGCTCCAGAAGTCTGTTCATAAGGTAATCTGCGTACCTCCTGGGAGCATGAAACTTCTTTCTTTTTCCTTTTGATGAGCCGGTTTCCATTTGGATTGAAGAAGTGAACTTTGTGGAGTTTAGGAAAAAATTTGACAGAAAATTTGAGGAAACCCTAGAGAAGTATGATTTTTTATGGAGGAATGGACTTTTGATGGTATTTATAGGAAAAGTTTGTGACTTGGGGGCCGAAATCTTCAATATCTCATTGAATGTGTGTAAATGAGAGCAGTTTCTAGGAGTTGAAAGGTTGAAATGTGAAAAATAACCGGTTGTTCTCTTATATACCCGATGCATTCACGGACGTGAAATATGTGTTCACGGGCGTGAATGGTCGTGTTCATGGTTTGCTAAAGGGGTGCTCTACCCATGAATAAAGGCATGAAAATGTTCACGATCATGACCTTTAAATGTCACGGTCGTGAATGATGAACTGTCACAGGGGTAAAACAATAGTCACAGGCGTGAAAGGTTGAATTTCACTACTTATGCCCATGAAACAAAGCGTGACTCAAAGCGTGAAAAATGTTCGCGAAAGTGAAAATGCGTCACGGGCATGAACAGGGCTTTTCACGGGAGTGAATGAAGTCATGAACATAAGCTTCACTACTTGAAGTCGTGAACGATGTCGTGAATCAAGTCGTGAATGACACTGCCTCTTTTGGCTATCTAAGTCATGGGCGTGAACATATGTCACGGGTGTGACTTCTCTAAAATTTTCATCAAATAAAATTAAGCCCTAAAACAAGACTAAATCATTTCTATAAAGATTGTATCCCTTATAGCATAAACTTTTCATCAAATTTACTACCTTATATCTAGTGATATGATACAAAATCAAAATTATTACTTAAGATTTGATAATTTAGCACTCACAAGGTTAATCCATCAATCACACCAAGTTCTCTGCTAATGAAATTAAATATTTCCTCATTTAGAGACTTAGTGAAAATATCTGCTAATTCATTTTCTGTGCTTATAAATTCTAATGCAACATGTCCATATTGAACATGATCTCTAATAAAATGGTGTTTAATGTCAATATGCTTACTTCTTGAGTGTTGTATAGGATTCTTTGAAAGATTTATAGCACTTGTATTATCACATTTAATAGGTATATGGTTCATCTTATGACCATAGTCCTTAAGTTATTGTTTCATCCAAAACATTTGAGTACAACAACATCCAGCTGCTACATACTCTGCTTCAGCAGTTGAAAGAGCAACTGAAACTTGTTTCTTACTAAACCAAGAAACTAAGCATTCTCCAATAAAGTGACAAGTACCTGAAGTGCTTTTCCTATCCAAAAGACTACCAGCATAGTCTGCATCTGAATATCCTATAATATGGAAGGATAAATATCTAGGATACCATAAACCTAGATGCAATGATCCATGTAAATATCTTAGAATCCTTTTACTGCATTTAAATGAGATTCTTTAGGACATGATTGAAATCGTGCACATAAGCAAACACTATACATTATATCGGGTCTAGATGCAGTAAGATATAAAAGTGATCCGATCATACCTCTATAGAGCTTTTCATTGATGCTCTTACCCTTTTCATCCTTGTCCAATTTTGTTGATGTGCTCATAAGAGTCTTGGCATTTTTGCATCCTTCCATTCCAAATTTTTTAATTAAATCCTTGGCATATTTGGATTGGTTGATGATTATGCCCTCATTGCTTTGCTTTATTTGTAGACCAAGGAAATACTTAAGTTCTCCCATCATGCTCATTTCAAATTCCCTAGTCATACACTTAGCAAATTCTTGACAAAGCAACTCATTAGTAGACCCAAATATTATATCATCAGCATAATTTTGAACAATTAGTATATCATGCTTATGCTTTTTAATGAATAATGTGGTGTCAACATTTCCCTTTGTAAAGTTATTTTCTAATAGAAAATAACTTAGCCTTTCATACCAAGCTCTTGAGGCTTGTTTCAAACCATATAAAGCTTTTGAAAGTTTGAAAACATGATTTGGCAAATCATAGCTTTCAAAGCCTAGTGGTTGTTCTACATATTCTTCTTCCATATAACCATTTAGAAATGCACTTTTCACATCTATTTGAAAGAGTTTGAAATTCATATGACATGCATATGCTAAAAGTATTCTTATGGCTTCTAATCTAGCTACAGGTACATAGGTTTCATCATAATCTATACCTTCTTCATGATTATATCCTTTTGCAAATAATCTAGCCTTATTCCTAGTTCTTGAACCTTGTTCATCTAGTTTATTTCTAAATACCCATTTTCTACCTATAATTTGATGATCCTTGGGTCTAGGTACTAAGGTCCATACCTTACTTCTCTCAAATTGGTTGAGTTCCTCTTGCATGGCAATTACCCAACTTTCATCATTAAGAGCCTCATCGTCATGTTTAGGCTCAATTTGAGAAATAAAAGCAAGGTCAGTGACTAAATGTTTGAGATGAGATCTAGTACTTACTCCCCTTGAGAGATCACCGATGATCTACTCTTTTGGATGATCTTTCGTCATTCTCTATTCTTTTGGGACTTCTTGTTCATTTTCTTCTTGAGTTTGAGGTAGAGAATCATTTTGATGTGAATCTTCTTGATCGTTTTCTTCTTTTCCATTTTCAAGATCAAGTCTTTCCATGTTACCTACAACATCATCAAGAACACTACCTTTCACTAGATCAAGTCTACTAGATTCATTAAAGACAACATGTATAAATTCTTCAATAGTTAATGATCTTTTGTTAAATACTCTATAATTTTCCAAGGTTGTCCTTGGTATTCAATATGAAGCACTTGCATCCAAATACTCTAAAGTACGATATCAAGGGCATTCTTCCATTCCATAGCTCAAATGAGGTTTTGTTTAAAAGAGGTCTTTTGAAAACTCGATTTGAAATATAACATGTAGTGTTTGTGGTTTCTGCCCAAAAGTAAGTTGGTAAACCATATTCATTGAGCATTGTTCTAGCCATTTCAATTAAAGTTCAATTTTTCCTTTCAACTACCCTATTTTGTTGAGGTGTTCTAGGAGATGAGAAATTTTGTGAAATGCCATATTCAAGACAAAAGCTTTCAAAGTTTTCATTTTCAAATTCTTTGCCATGATCACTTCTTATCTTTGAAATACAATACCCTTTTTCATTTTGAACTCTTTTAGGAAAGTTTTTGAAATTTACCCATGTAAATCTAGAGTAATCATCTACGATGACAAATGCATAATGTTTACCTCCTAAGCTAGCAATTTTAGTAGGTCCAAATTAAGTCCAAATGCAGGAGTTGAAGAGGTTTTGAGGAAATTACTATGTTTTTGGCTTTGAAGGATGACTTGTGTTGCTTTCCTCTTTGGCAAGGTTCACATGTCTTGCCTTTTTCAAATTTGACTCTTGGTAGACCTTTTACCAGTTCTCATGTGCTGAGGCTTTGTATTAAGTCCATGTTAGCATGACAAAGCCTTCTATGCCACAGCTAAGATTCATAACTAGTGGTTACAAGACACTTAGAGGAATGG
This sequence comes from Triadica sebifera, assembly GCA_023653625.1. Taxonomy (NCBI): domain Eukaryota; kingdom Viridiplantae; phylum Streptophyta; class Magnoliopsida; order Malpighiales; family Euphorbiaceae; genus Triadica; species Triadica sebifera. The sequence goes on from CM042896.1 coordinate 34,627,582, forward strand.
TTAGACAGTTCATGTAAGTTAATTATGTATGTATTGACATCTCTATTTCCTTTAAATATCTCTTGACCATCGATAGAGATCACAAGACATTCATTGGAAGTAAAGATTACTTTGTTTCTTTTATCACATAATTGACTAACACTTAATAAGTTATGTTTCAAGCCATCAATAAGTAAGACATCTTTAATAAAAGTAGTTCCATTAATAACAATAGATCAAATGCCAATTACCTTACCCTTAGCATTGTTTCCAAAGGTAACTTTACCTCCATCAATACTTTTGATTTATTTGAAGAGTTCTTTATCTCCTGTCATATACCTTGAGCATCCACTGTCTACTACCCAAGCATTTTTGTTTATAGTGGACTTGTGGCATACCTATAGAGTCACAGTTCAAGTATGATTTTTAGGTACCCAAATGAGCTTGGGTCCTTGGGGGTTAGCACATGAAGGTTCCCAATGAGCCTTCCTCATCCAACAATGTTTATTTATGTGACCCATTTTCATACAATAATTACATTATTTTGGTCTAAACTTGCTTTTTAGTCTTACAAGATTTTTGAATACCATATTTATGTCAAACTTATTTTGAGAATTATGATGTTAACCTTGAGGGGTATTTCTGTCATTTTAATGATAATAAATAATATAGCAATATTGTATTTAACATACCTATTTTTGTAAGTATATTATACAGGACATGAATTAAAATAGCAAGAATGGAAAATTGGAAGAATAATCCTTGAGAAACAAAAAGCAAGAAGTAGCATGTTCACTGCCGTGACTCTAGAAGTCACCCCCGTGAAGGAAGCTAACCGTTACCAAAACCAACATTTGAAGTTCACGGCCATGAAGGAAAACCAAATCATGAAGTAAGCATTTCAGTCACCCCCGTGACTAAAGGTGTCACCCCCGTGAAGAGTCATGTAATTTCAACCAGAGAGCTTCACGACCAGAGTCACCACTTGGGTCACTGCTGGGAAGATGTTCACCCCCGTGAATGAATGTGTCACCCCCGTGAAGGCTTCATTCAATTTCATCCAGAGAGCTTCACGACCAGAGTCACCACTTGGTTCACGGCTGGGAAGAGTGTCACGCCCGTGACTGATTAAAGTCACGCCCGTCACTCTATATGTCAAAACATACCAGAGAGCTTCACGACCAAGGTCACCACTTCAGTCACGGCTTGGAAAGAACTGTCACCCCCGTGACAGGCATATTCACGCCCATGAACAATGAAAGAGAAAAATGTCAAGCGCGATTTTTTTGTTGGTATAACAGCTAGTTTCTTATTTAATGCACCCCAACAGCTATATTCAGCCATAGGATTATAAATGGAAGTCATTTATGCATTAAGAAACAAGAGAATGACAAAAAAAACAAAATATTAACATATACTTCAAATCACAAGCTATCTTGTACTTTTATACTTTGACAACAAATCCATTCTCTGTAAAAATCTTATTGCTCCTCATATTTGAGCAATAAAGATTTATAAGTAGTTCTCTCTGTAATCTTTACTCAAGTGAGCATTGGGTAGTTCTAGGTTAAGAGAAGAACACTTGTAAGGGTTAGTTGTGTGAACCTCCAAAACACAAATTAAAAGGTTGTTTGTGTGAGCCTGTAAAATACAAAGTATAGGTTGTTTGTGTGAGCCTGTAAAACACAAAGGGTAGGTTGTTTGTGTGAGCCTGTAAAACACAAAGGAATTGGTTATTGTGTGAGCCATTAAAACACAAGGGATTTCTGGGTTAGGTGTGAGCCATTGTGAGAAACACCATAGTTGGGAGTGAGCTTGTAAAACTCCATTGTAACACTTAGTGTGTTAATGAAACTCCCAATTGCGATTGGGGAGAGGAGTAGGATTTGTTAATACCCGAACCTCTATAAATCTTTGTGTCTGATTTTCTCTATCCCTTATAAAATTAACAATTTTATTTCCGCACTTTAAAGTTTAATTTTTGAAACTCCAATTCAACTCCCCTTCTTGGTCTAATATCTGGGCAACAGATGACATGCACAGTCATGATTAATTGATGTTTTTCTAGATGCATGCTTCCTATATATAAAGGCATGATTTTTCTTTTTATGTATAGAAGGTTTAATATGCTTATTCCTTGGTGTTGTTCCAACAAGTGCGGAGATGTGAGGTTCATTTGACTTAACAAAGATGGTTTTATGAGATGATGATGATGTGTCCTTAAATCCTAGGCCATGTCTAATTAAGGGTGATCTTTGAGACACAATGAGAGTATCTAAACTCTCTTTACCTTTGTGAAATTTAGAAATGGAATTTCTAAATTCCTCAACTTCATTTTTTAAAGTATTATTTTCTTTTAGCAAAGAAGTAGTTGAGGGTCTTGATGAATATTCATCTAATGACTTTTGGAGAGATTCATTAGATGATTTAAGATTTATGTTTTCCTTTTCTAAAACATCTATCTTATTTTTTAAATTAGAGATGTTATTTCTATAAGTACTGAATTTACTTCTATATTTCTCTAATTCTAGATTTAATTCTTCTATTAGGCTTTGCTCATCATCATCATCACTATCATCATCATTATCACTACTATCATTGTTTAAAGAGTATGAGTGTAGTGATTTTACCTTATTCGAGACGTGATCCTCAATAGCCATGAAGCATAGGTTGACCTCTTCGCTTTCATTATCATCTTTTTCACTTGAAGAGCTTTCGTCATCCCATGTGGCTTTGTGACCTTTCTCCCCATTGTCTCTTTGGTATTTGCTCTTGTGTTTCTTGAGCGTTGGACATTCTGGTTTGATATGTCCTTTCTTTCCACACTCATAGCACTTTACCTCTTCCTTACTTCTTTGTGCATCATTTTAAGTTTGATTGAGGTTTCTTTGCCTGAATTTTCTTGAGTTGCTCATTTTCTTCTCAATGATTCTTTTTAATCTTCTTAAAAGCATAACAATGTCCTCATTTTCATCATCACTCAATTCTTCATCATCTTCACTTTCTTCTTGAGATTTTGAAGTAGAGGCTTTGAGTGCTAAGGGCTTTCTTTTCTCTGGCTCTGCTTCCAGCTCTCTATCTCTTTTCACTTCCATTTCGTGTGTGAGAAGTTTGCCAATCAGCACATCAGTATTCATGATGCTCATGTCTTCATTTGCTTCTTCTATGCCACCAACTGAAACATCCAATGGGCATAATTTGCTTAATCAAAGTATGGTTTGAAACTTTGGAATCCTTCAATTGCCATATCTTAATCTTTACTAGTACTTTTTAGGCTTCGATGATAGACTTAGCTCTGATACCAATTGTTGCCCAGATATTAAGCCAAGAAGGGGGGGTTGAATTGGAGTTTCAAAAAATTAAACTTTAAAGTATGAAAATAAAAATTAATTTTATGAGGGATAGAGAAATTTGACACAAGGATTTTTATAGAGGTTCAAGTGTTAATAAACCCTACTCCTCTCCCCAATCGCAATTGGGAGTTTCACTAACACACTAAGTGTTACAATGGAGTTTTACAAGCTCACTCTCAACTATGGTATTTCTCACAATGGCTCACACCTAACCCAGAAATCCCTTGTATTTTAATGGCACACACAATAACCAATTCCTTGTGTTTTATAGGCTCACACAAACAATCTTTTATCTAGTGTTTTATAGGCTCATACAAACAATCTTTTATCTAGTGTTTTATAGGCTCACACAAACAACCTTTACTTTGTGTTTTAAAGGCTCACACAACTAACCCTTACAAGTGTTCTACTTTTAACCCAGAAATACCCAAAACTCTCTTGAGTAATAAATGATTAAAGAGAGAAACACTTACAAATCTTTATTGCTTAATAAATGATGAGCAAAAAGATTTTCACAAAGAATAGATATTGATTATGAAAGTATTAAATGTACAAATAGCTTGTAATAAGATTTTGATTCAAAGTATTTGCTATCCTCTTGTACTGAATGCATAAATGACTTGCATTTATACTCTCATGGCTGATCATAGCCGTTAGGGTGCATTTAATATGAAACAAGCCATTGTACCAACCAAATAATCGCGCCTGACATTTTTCTCTTTCATCCTTCACAGGCGTGACTGTTCTTCCATGTCGCGACTGAAGTGGTGACCTTGATCGTGAAGCTTTCTGGAAGGTTTTGAAACATTGGGTCACGAGCGTGACATACATCTTCACGGGCATGACAAACTTCCTAGCCGTGATCCAAGTGGTGACTATGGTCTTGAAGCTCTCTGGATGGAATTGTCATGAAGATTCATGGGCATGATATTTAATTCACGGGCGTGACTTAAATGTACATTTCATGGCTTGTGTCTTCCTTCATGGCCGTGAACTTCAAATGTTGGTTTTGGTGACGGTTAGCTCTTTCACGGGCGTGACATAAAGGGTCACGGGCGTGAACATGCTACTTCCTTAATTTTGTCTTTTAAGGATTATTCTTCCATTCTTCATTCTTGCACACCCTATTTAATAGATTTAGAAAACAAGTATGTTAAATACAATATTGCTATTTTATTTGTTAACATCAAAATGATAGAAATACCCCTCAAGGTTTAACAAAGATGTACCAAGATTTGAAAGCACAATAGTGGTGGTCGGGGATGAAGAAGGATATCACTGAATATGTTGCTAAATGTCTAATCTGTCAACAAGTGAAAGCAAAGCATCAATTACCCACAGGATTACTACAATCGATTCCTATACCAGAATGGAAGTGGGAGAGAGTCACAATGGATTTTGTGTCGAATTTACCGGTAACTCAGAGAAAGCATGATGCAGTGTGGGTGATAGTTGATCGATTAACAAAGTCAGCACATTTCCTACTAATGCGAATGGACTATACTTTGAACAAGCTGGCTGAGATTTATGTGAATGAGATAGTGAGACTTCATGGAATACCTGTGTCTATTATCTCCGACAGAGATCCCAGGTTTACGTTGCAGTTCTGGAAAAGTTTACAACAAGCTTTGGGAACTCAACTCAGATTTAGTACGGCATTTCATCCGCAAACAGATGGACAATCGAAGTGAGTTATTCAGTTGCTAGAGGATATGATGAGATGTTGTGTGCTTAAATTTGAGGGAAGTTGGGATCGATATCTACCTCTTATAGAGTTTGCCTTTAACAACAGTCACCAAACGAGCATTAGTATGGCTCCTTATGAGGCCCTATACGGAAGAAAATGTAGGACACCAGTATGTTGGACCGAGTTAAATGAGAAAAAGTTGATTGGGCCAGAGATAATTCAACAAATCGAACGATAGAAATCATATGTTGATTTAAGGAGATGAAACATTGAATATGCAGTAGGAGACAAAGTATTCCTTAAAATTTTGCCATGGAAAAGGGTATTGAGGTTTGGTAGAAAAGGAAAGTTAAGTCTAAGGTTTATTGGTCCTTATGAGATTCTGGAAAGAATAGGACCAGTGGCTTACCGATTAGCTCTTCCTCTAGAGCTAGATAGAATTCATAATGTGTTCCACATTTCAATGTTAAGAAGATACCGTTCAGACCCGACCCATATCATACCAATTGAAGAATGAGGAAGAACCAGTGGCTATAATAGCATATGAAGAGAAAGTTCTCAGGAACAAGAGAGTCCCTCTAGTTAAAGTTTGGTGGCAGAATCATACAATTGAAGAAGCCACGTGGGAAAGTGAAGAAGTGATGAAGAAGCAGTATCCCCAGTTGTTTAATCCAGAATGAATAGGTGAATTTCTAGGATGAAATTTATATAAGGGGGAGAGAATGTAATATCCGCTAATTTATACACCGAGTCGCACGTGTCGCGAAATTGACGCGTTTGACCGATCGAAGTCTAAATTCAGACTTTTACAAAAATTGATCAAGTAATGACTAAATTAAATAATATATGCCTAATTAAGTAATTATAATGTTAAAAAAAGTTGATTTACGGTAAAGGACTAAGTTGCAAATTTTGATAAATTTTGGGGTCAAATTGCAATTTACCAAAAATTTGAGGATTTATGAGATTAATTACTAATCAACATATTAATTTGGACACTTAAAATTTGGGTTGTCCAGACATAGCATTAAAGAAAGAGGAGTAATGCTGATTAAGTATAAATGTTAAGAAATGATCAAATTGGTGGGTCCCACATGAAGACTTTTGGGTACCCTATTTAATGCTTTATTTTCTTCTTCTTCTTTTCTTCATTTTCTGCCTTCTTCTCTCTCTTTTCTACCAGTCATGCCAACCCCATTTCCTCCATAGCCAATCTTGATTTCTAGAGAGAGAAAGGAAGAGAAGAGAGGGGAAAGAACAAGAACAAGTGATCGTCATGGTCCATAACTCCTAAGGAAGTTGGAAAGAGCAAGAAAGAGGAAGAAAAATCAAGTTTGGTGAAGAGAGAAAATCTCCAAAGTTGTGATTTAGTGAAGAAAAGAGTAAGGTAAGAAGTGATTCTTCTTCTTCTTAATCTTTTCTTAAAGAAGTTTGAATTTTGAGCTCATCCAAGACTCATATGGAATGTAACATTCAGTGATTTAGGCCCCTATTGCGCGTGACTGTAGTGGAGTCCACTGGTTCAACCTGAGTCTAAATTTAAACCCAAAAAAAAATTACTAATAATAAGAGAAAATAATTAAGGGTATTATTATTTTGGAATTAAAAAGATTTGGGGTAGAATTAGAAAAAAAAAAAAAAAAACTTCCTATGGACAAAATCGGTATTATGACAATTGTTTGGGAAAAAAGTGTGAATATGGAGGAAGATGTGGCAAATAAGAAATTTCTTAAAGTTTAAAATTTCATTAAAATTAATTTATATTTTGGACCAATGGATGAAGAGCTTAATGTAGGGATGGAACCACCAAATGCTCACTTAAAAAAAAAAAAGAGGAATTCTTTATTCTTCCACCCAAAATATCAAAGTCATCATCTTATTCTTTCTTCACCTCTTTGGCCGTCCAACATACTCCCTCCCTAAGCCTCCATTTTCATTCAATCCAAGCTTGAAAAAGAAAGCAAATAAATTAGTTTTGAGAGGCAAAAATCAGATTTTAAGAGTTCTTACCATAAAAGGTACCAAAGGAGCAAGAAGGAAGGAAGAAAAAAAAAAAGGTAAAGAGAGAAATATTAAGGGGAATTTCGGCCCACTTTGAAGAACACTTAAGGTGAGTTTATTCTTCTTAAATTTAACCTTTTTCCTTCTATTTGAGACCCATAATGATGATAGATGTGATTAGGTTTGGTAGATTGAGCTTATGTTGCAAGATTGGAAGTAGAAAATTTAAGTTTGTGATTAGATGATGGAAGGGTAATTAAACTTTGAATTAATGATATTTGATGTTAGGTAATTATTTTATGGCTTAAAATTGAAGAAAATATAATGTTGAAGGATGAATGAGGGGCTACCATAGTTAAATAAATTTGGGAGAAATTGAAATTAACATAGAAACACCACAATTGGTGTTAGATTAAGGGTGAATTGAGTGTTTAATTGAAGAAAATAAATTGGGAACTAGGATATGATTTTTGGGCAGCCATGACATATGAAGAAGGAAGTTTAACCTTAGTACATTTTAGCTCAATTAAGGTGTAAAACATATTAGGAGCATTAGAATATTATGTAGACATGAAAAGCATTGAAATTGAATGTTGGAATTGAGTTATGGTATGGTTGTGTAGGAAAAATAAGTGAACAAGTGAGAGGCCCTCAAGAGGGTGACAAAGGCAAGGAGAAAGCTAGCTAATAAGAGAAGAAAAAGAAGGATTAAGGGAAGAACCAAGGCTGATTAGGTATGTGCTTCATTGATAAAAATTTTGCATGTTGTTAATATGTATGAAATTATATGTTAAGGTTTGTTATGTTTGTGTTGTTGGGATGTTATGTGTTTTGTTGTGACTTTTGATATTATATATGGAAATGAGACCCAATGGTGTGAAATAATTGAGACATATGAATGTATTTGTAATTCTGGAAATTTTATTATTAAAATGAATGCAAATGATGAATGTGGTTGAAATATGGATTGATGTCAATTGATGGCTCGGGTACAGAATTCCAGGAACAGCTCTGTCTATTTTGATGATAACTTGAGTTATAGAACTCCGTTTTATATGTTATTTGTTGGAAATGAAAGCTATGACACAGGAATTTAATAGTTATTGAGACTATAATATCTAATTATGTCTAGATTTGTCCAGTTAAATGCACGAAGTTTAAACCTAGAATCTGTCCAGAAAAATTCTGGACAGAAAATTCTGTGATGATGCAGTAGTGAATTAATCATAACTTTTGATAGAAAGTTTCGATTTATGTGATTCTTGGTGAATCTGAAAGCTAATACAATAAGCTAAATATGGTTAGAAGGATAGAACTTCAAATTCGAATTATATATGGGCTAAAAACGAAGCCCAATAATAAGTCCGAAATCTGCCATAGGTAAAAACATACAATATTGGGCTTTTTGCATGTGTTGTTATAACTATATGTAATAATCCATGCAAATATTTACTTTGATGGTAATTATAAATGTTTAACAAATTATTTATGTATGAGATTTTATTTCAATAATAATGGAAATAAAGAACAAAAATAAATAAGCATAATTATGATAGTTAAATAATGTTGACATTTTTGAAATATAGTGAATTAATATAAAAATAGTTAAGCCCAAAAACACCTAGTCTAGAACTAGAATAGAGAATAGTTTGGCATGCCAATTAGGGGATTTAAGGCACTCGGTGCCAAATATGAAAGCCGGTAATGACAATTTATAAATGCGTTCGGCGCAAAATTATTAAGCCGGTAATGGCAATATAACAAAAGCCGTAATGATATTATTATAAAAGCGCTCGGCGCTATATTATGAAAGCCGGGAATAGTAACCCCGTTATTCCTATTAGTTAGTTCGGTTATAGGTGTTATGGGCACAAATAAATAATAATAATAATAATATCGAAGTATGTGATTTTTTTTTTATAAATGTGATATAAATTAAAGTTATTAGATATTGAGTGTTTGCAGAAATTTATTGATTTTATATAATTCTTTATTTTATGTCTTATTTATTAAATGGGTAATTAATATGTAAGAAAATATATATATATGTATGTAAAATTTTTATCATTGAAGCACCACTAAGCTAGTAGCTTAGCGAGGGTGATTTCCTCTCGCGCAGGTTTAGAAGTGTAGCCATAGAAAATAGACTGTCAGAAGAAGAAGGGTACCAGGAGGAAAGCAGCAAAAAGCTTAGGGTTTAATTTTCGGTATATGTCGTTAAAAACTTTGTAAATTAAAGTATCGTTTTTATTTCATATCATGTGTATTAAATATGTGAGTCACCATGTAAAAGAACATGATTTGAATTTAAATTAATGTAGTTTATAAATAAATAAAAGTTTTAATATTTGGGCTTGTATGAAATTTAATTTTAGTTTATGCAATATTTTCGGAAAAAAAATATTTACTTCACTTCATTAATTTTATAAAATAGTAAGACGGGTAATGCTCACTTACCTTGCTGAACTATAGTTGGGGTAAAGGGGTGTTACATGGAAAGAGAGAGAAACTAGGGTTTTGAGAGAGAATAAGAGAGTTTAGGGTCTTGAGGAAATCAGATGATAATAATGATTTATGATGTTGTAGGAGCTCCAAGTGACAAGGAACAAACACTAAGGAGCAAAGGAAAAGAGAAAGCTACCTAGAAGAGTGAAGGAACAAGATTAAGGTTTTTGTATAATTCAAGGCAATAGTTTATCTTTGTTTGAAATACTGCGTGCTGAATATGATTTTACATAAATGAATTTCAACAATGATGATTATAGCATGAAACCATAGGATTGGACATGTATGAATGAGATCCTTGTGAGACATTGAATTAATGATGCATGTTAGAAAATCTTGTATGATAAAGATATTTACATGTATTAGAAAGTAATAAGTTGATTAAAGAACCTTAGAAATGCATGAAATAGAAATTTGGTATGATTTGGTTGATATTAGAATGAATGAAAATTGAATATGCAGATTTCCTGCTAAAAGTCATGGGCGTGACTATAGAGTCACGGGCGTGAACTTGATGGTTCACAGTTGTGCCTGATTGTATCATGGTTGTGACTTCTCTGTGGAAATGGTACTATTCATTCCAAAGGCGTTCACGGCTGGGAATCACGGGCGTGAACTCATTCACGGGCACGATTGAGTATTCACGACCGTGAATGCTTTTGGCACGATTCATTCCAGTAGCATTCACGGCTTGGGGATTATGAGCGTGAACTCATTCACGGGCGTGAATTAGTAATCACGGTCGTGAATGCTCTGTATTTGTAATTATGAATGTGGTTGTCAAATGAAGAATTCAGGTAAATAAATGAAAGTCATTGTTTATCTAAGGAAATAAGAATGATTATATATATAAATATTGATGTGAGAACGTGTTATGTTAGGATATAGAAAAATGAATGTTGACACGGATGATATATGGAATCTGATATAGATGAAATATGTGAACTGATACGAATGATAAACATGAGAATATTGATGTATCTAGGTAAATAAATGAAAAGATGTTATCTAGTATGTATGAGCATGATAAGATGTTTGCAAAATAAGAGAATTGAGATGTTGATACATGAGAATATTGATGTGTCGAAATTAAGAATTATGACGATGTGATGTATAATATGAGGATGATGAAATGGATGTAAAATAAAAATTGAATAAATATATATGATTGATTTGAAAACGAAGAAGCCCATTACTCTACTCGCGGACTATATGAGATATTCCTCGATCACTGTGGTCTAAACTCGGAGAGTGCCACTGATCTGAGATGTTCGGTCAATGTGGGTTAAGCTCGGAGAGCGCCATTGACTTGAGAAGCTCTGATGAGCACCTATAAATTGAGGACAAGGTGACTTAAGCTCAGAGAGCGCACTTGGTCCAGTTATTCATCTATGATGAAATTATACTCAATCAATGTTGCATAAGCTTGGAGAGCGCCATTGATTTGAGAAGCTCTATTGAGCCAGATAGTGGATAGGGTGGCTATAGCTCTGGGAGCACTACTGGTCCATAACCCGTATCCAATCAGTCCATATTTAGAGTAATGTGGGCAAGATAATGAAGATATGTCGGAAAATAAGAAAAGAAAAGAAAATGAAAGTGATGATGATATGAGATTGAGATATAATAATAAAGAGATTAACAGAGTAACTTACCATCAAAGATAAATGAAAATAACGTTGTATATGTTAGCATGATATTTATACTTGCATGAAATAGGAACATGTTGATAGACATAGCACACAAACATTTTAATGCATAAAATTATACATGTTAATGCTTGTTGCATGACATAGTATATTGCCTTATTTATATGCACCACTCAGCTTAGAGCTTAGTGTGGGAGTTTCCTTCCAAGTAGATATAGAAAGGTAGCTAAAGGTAGTAGATAAAGCAAGCGGTGATCCTATTCGAATTAAAGCAGCCGGTCTTGAAATAGTGGGTCATAAACTTTTGAACTCTGTATTTTGTTTTCCGCATTATATATACATATAAGTTGTAAATTAGTTTTCAAAGTTTGTTAAATAGTAAATTGGTATTTATAAATGCTATGTTATGTAAATGAAATGTACATTATTTATTAAATAGAGGAAAAGAATATAGCATTTTAAAGAAGTAAAGAAGACAGGTAGTAGCGCCCCCGCATCCGGGCACGTGCGGTTTGGGTGTGGGGGTGTTACAGGTATGCTACTGGTCCGATTATTTTCAGAATCTCATAAGGACCAATAAACCTTGGATTTAACTTCCCGTTTCTACCAAATTTTAATGCCATCTTCCAAGGCGAATCTTTAAGGTAGACTTTATGACCTACAACATAGTTTATGTCTTGCCTGTTTAGGTTAGCATATGACTTTTATTGATCTTGAGTAGCCTTTAACCTTACTTTGATCATCTTAACTTTATGTTCTATCTATTGCACTATGTCCAGCCTAATGAACTTCTTCTCATTCAGCTCAGTCTAACAAACTAGGGTCTTGCACTTTTTTCCATACAAAGCCTTATAAGGAGTCATGTCAATGCTTGTCTAATGACTATTATTGTAGGCAAACTCCATAAGAGATAGATATTAATCCCAATTTCCCTCAAAATCGAGCACACGGCTTCTCATCATGTTTTCTAGCAACTGAATGACTCTTTTTGATTGTCCATTTGTATGCAGGTGATAGGCTATCCTAAAACTGAGTCGAGTTCCCAATGCCTATTGTAGGCTATTCCAGAACTGCAATAGATATAGGTACTCCATGAAGTCTCACTATCTCATTTACATAAATCTCAACTAGCTTGTTCAAAGTGTAGTTCATTTGGACTGGTAGGAAATGTGTTGACTTTGTCAGTCAATCCACTATCACCCACACTGCATCATACTTCCTATGAGTTACTAGTAATTCGGACATAAAAATTATCGGGACTCTTTCCCACTTCCATTCTGGTATAGGAATCGGCAACTCTTAAGAAGAGTGATGATGCAAATGAGGACATTGCGATGCTCTCAAGAAGACAAAAAAGAATAATTGAAAAGAGAATTAGCAACTCTCAAAACTTCAAGCAAAGAAATCTCAAACACTCCTCAAATGACTCTCAAAGGAATAAAGGGGAGGTAAAATGTTATGAGTGTGGGAAGAAGGGACATATCAAACAAGAATGTCCACGGCTCAAGAAACACAAGAAAAAATATCAAAAAGACAATGGGGAGAAAGGTCACAAAGCCAAATGGGATGACGAAAGCTCTTCAAGTGAAAAAAGATGACAATGAAAGTGAAGAGGTCAACCTATGCTTCATGGTTATAGAGGATCCTGTCTCGGATAAGGTAGGATCACTTTACTCATATTCATTCAATAATGTTAGTATTGATAATAATAGTGATAGTGAAGATGATGATGAGCAAAGTCTAATAGAAGTATTGAATCTAGAATTAGAAAAATATAGATGTAAATTCAATACTTATAAAAATAACATTTCAAGTTTGAAAAACAAAATGGAAGTTTTAGAAAAGGAAAATCTTAAGCTTAAATCTTCTAATGAATCTCTTTAAAAATCATTAGATGAGTACTCCTCAAGACCTTCAACTAAATCCTTTCTTAAAAAGAACAATGTTTTGAAAAATGAAGTTGAGGAACTTAGAAACTCCATTTTAAAATTTCATAAAGGCAATGAGAGTTTAAATACTCTCATTGTGTCTCATAGACCACCTTTAGTAAGACATGGTCTAGGATTTAAGGGAACATCATCTTCATATCAATAAACATTGCTGGATAAGGAAAGCTCATTGGAAACCTTCATGTGCTAACCCCCAAGGACCCAAGCTCATTTGGGTACCTAAAAACGATACTTGAATTGTGATTTTATAGGTGTGTCTCAAGTCCACAATAAAAGAAAATGCTTGGCTAGTAGATAATGGATGCTTAAGGCATATGACCGGAGATAAAGAACTATTCAATGACATTAAAAGTATTGATGGAGGTAAAGTAACCTTTGGAAACAATGTTAAGGGTAAGGTAATTGGCTTTGGCTCTATTGGTATTAATAATACTACTTTCATTGAAGATGTTTCACTTGTTGATGGTTTGAAACATAACTTGTTAAGTGTAAGTCAATTATGTGATAAGGGAAACCAAGTAATCTTTACTTCTAATGAATGTCTTGTAACCTCTTTTAATGTCCAAGATACATTTAAAGAAAGTAGAGATGTCAATACCTACATAATAGACCTACACAAAATATCTAACCTTTCCTCTAAGTGTCTTATGACTACTAGTGATGAATCTTGGTTATAGCATGGAAGGCTTGGTCATGCAAGAATGGATTTATTTCAAAGCCTCAGCAAATAAGAGCGGGTAAGGGGACTACCAAAAGTCAAATTTGAAAAAGACAAGACATGTGAACCTTGCCAAAAAGGAAAACAACACAAGTCCTCCTTCAAATCCAAAAACATTTTAAGTACCTCAAAACCTCTACAACTTTTGCATCTAGATCTTTTGGACCTACTAGAGTTGCAAGCCTATGAGGTAAACACTATGCTTTTGTCATCATCGATGATTACTCTAGATTCACTTGGGTAATTTTCTTAGCTCAAAAGAGTGACACTTTTGAATCTTTTAAAAACTTTGCTAAGAGAGTTCAAAATGAAAAAGGATATTGTATTTTAAAAAAAAGAAGCGATCATGGGAAAGAATTTGAAAATAGAAACTTTGAAAATTTTTGTCTAGAACATGGCATTTCAATAAATTTTCATCTCCTAGGACACCTCAACAAAATGGGGTGGTCGAAAGGAAAAATCGAACTTTAATTGAAATGGCTCGAGCAATTCTAAATGAGTATGGGTTACCAACTTACTTTTGGGCCAAAGCCACCAATACTTCATATTATATTTCAAATCGAGTTTTCAAAAGACCACTCTTAAACAAAACTTCTTTTGAGTTCTGGAATGGAAGTGTTTCATATTAAATACCAAGGACAACCTTGGAAAATTTGCCTCTAAATCTGATGAGGGTATCTTTTTAGGATACTCCACTGCTAGCAAAGCTTATAGAGTCTTTAATAAAAAGTCATTAGTTGTTGAAGAATCTATGCATGTTGTTTTTGATGAATCTAGTAAGCTTGATCTTGTGAAAGGTAGTGTTCTTGATGATATTGTACGTACAATGGAAAAGCTTGATCTTGAAAAAGAAAAAGGTGAAAATGATCAAGAAAATTCCCATCAAGATGACTCTCTACCTCATGCTCAAGAGGAAAATAAGCTAAAGCTCCCAAAGGAATGGAAAATGACAAAAGATCACCCCAAGGAGCAAATCATTGGTGATCCTTCAAAGGAAGTAAGTACTAGATCTCATCTCAAACCTTTAGATTCTAATCTTGCTTTATTCTCTCGAATTGAGCCTAAATATATTAATGAGGCTCTTAATGATGAAAGTTGGGTGATTTCTATACAAGAGGAACCCAACCAATTTGAAATAAGTAAGGTATGGACCTTTAGTTCCTAGACCCAATGAGCATCAAATCATTGGAAGTAAATGGGTATTTAGAAATAAACTAGATGAACAAGGTTCAATAACTAGGAATAAGGCTAGGTTAGTTGCAAAGGGATAAAATCAAGAAGAATGAATAGATTATGATGAGACCTATGCTTCGGTAACTAGATTAGAAGCAATAAAAATACTTTTAGCATATGCATGCCATATGAATTTCAAACACTTTCAAATGGATGTTAAAAGTTCTTTCTTAAATGGTTTTATAGAAGAAGAAGTTTATGTAGAACTACCACCGGGTTTTGAAAGCCATAATTTGCCTGATCATGTATTTAAACTTTCAAAAGTTTTGCATGTATTTAAACTCTATCAAGCTCCAACAGCTTGGTATGAAAGATTAAGTTCTTTTCTTTTAGAAAATAATTTTTCAAAGGGAAATGTTGACACTACTTTGTTTATCAAAAAGCATAAGCATGATATTCTAATTGTTCAAATTTATGTTGATGACATCATATTTGGGTCTACTAATGAATTGCTTTGCCAAGAATTTGCTAAATGTATGACTAGGGAATTTGAAATGAGCATGATGGATGAGCTTAAGTTCTTCCTTGGTCTACAAATAAAATAAAGCAATTAAGGCATATTCATCAACCAATCCAAATATGCCAAAGACTTAATTAAGAAATTTGGAATGGAAGGATGCAAAAATGCCAAGACTCCATTGAGCACATCAACAAAATTGGACAAAGACGAAAAGAGTAAGAGCGTTAATGAAAAGCTCTATAGAGGTATGATCATATCACTCTTATATCTTACTACCTCTAGGCCCGATATAATGTATAGTGTATACTTATGTGCTCGATTTCAATCATCTCCTAAAGAATCACATTTGAATGCTGTGAAAAGAATATTAAAATATTTACATGGCTCATTGCATCTAGGCTTATGGTATTTCATATCATAGGATATGTAGATGCTGATTACGCTGGAAGTCTTTTGGATAGAAAGAATACTTCAGGCACTTGTCACTTTATTGGTGAATGCTTAGTTTCTTGGTTTAGCAAGAAACAAGTTTCAGTTGCTCTTTCTACCACTAAAGCGAAGTATGTGGCAGCAGGATGTTGTTGTACTCAAATCCTATGGATGAAACAATAACTTAAGGATTATGGTCATAGTTTGGACCATATACCTATCAGATGTGATAATACAATTGTCATAAACTTATCTAAGAATCCTATTCAACACTTTAAAAGTAAGCATATTGACATAAGACATCATTTTCTTAGAGATCATGTTCAATATGGAGATGTTGTATTGGAATTTATCAATACAGACAATCAATTGGCAGATATTTTCACCAAGTCTCTTATTGAAGAAAGATTTAACTTGATAAGAACAGAACTTAGTATGATTGATGGATTAACCTTATCTTAAGTATGATTATCAAATTTACCGAACCTTGAATGTTAATTTCTTTCATATGTTGTCTTTTATTGTCTAATCTTTTAAGGTATGAAGTGGCTAACTTGATGGAAATATATGTTATAAGGGATAGAAGCACCTTAGAAATCTTCTAGTCTTGTTATAGACTTAGTTTTATTTATTGAAGATTTAAGGTAATTCACACCCGTAACATAAAGCTCCAATAGTTTTCACGCCATCAAGAAATACTTCACGGCTGAAGGTATTGTAGACAATGTTTCACGCCCATAACTCTTTTCTTTCACTCCCGTGAAACTCTTTGTTCACGACAGTGACACTTATTTACAACCGTAAATTTCAGTAAGGGATTTGTTAACTTTGAGGGGTATTTCCATCATTTTGATGATAATAAATAATATAGAAATATTGTATTTAACATACTTGTTTTTGTAAGTATATTATACAGGACATGAATTAATATAGCAAGAATGGAGAATTGGAAAAATAATCCTTGAGAAACAAAAAGCAAGAAGTAGCATGTTCACTGTCGTGACTCTAGGAGTCACCCCCGTGAAGCCAACTAGCCGTTACCAAGAAACCAACATTTGAAGTTCATGACCATGAAGGAAAACCAAACCATGAAGTAAGCATTTCAGTCACCCCCATGAAGAAAGGTGTCACCCCCATGAAGCTTCACGACCAGAGTCACCACTTGGTTCACGGCTGCGAAGAGTGTCACGCTCGTGACTGATTAAAGTCACACCCATCACTCTATATGTCAAAACATACCAGAGAGATTCACGACCAAGGTCACCACTTCAGTCATGGCTTGGGAAGAACTGTCACCCCCGTGACAAGCATATTCACGCCCATGAACAATGAAAGAGAAAAATGTCAAGCGCGATATTTTGGTTGGTATAACAGCTAGTTTCTTATTTAATGCACCCCAACGGCTATATTCAGCCATAGGAGTATAAATGGAAGTCATTTATGCATTAAGAAACAAGAGAATGACAAGAAAAACAAAAGATTAGCATATACTTCAAATCACAAGCTATCTTGTACTTTTATACTTTGAGAACTAATTCATTCTCTGTAAAAATCTTATTGCTCCTCATATTTGAGCAATAAAGATTTATAAGTAGTTATCTCTGTAATCTTTACTCAAGTAAGCATTGGGTAGTTCTAGGTTAAGAGAATAACACTTGTAAGGGTTAGTTGTGTGAACCTCCAAAACACAAATTAAAAGGTTGTTTGTGTGAGCCTGTAAAACACAAAGTCTAGGTTGTTTGTGTGAGCCTGTAAAACACAAAGGAATTGGTTATTGTGTGAGCCATTAAAACACAAGGGATTTCTGGGTTAGGTGTGAGCCATTGTGAGAAACACCATAGTTAGGAGTGGGCTTGTAAAACTCCATTGTAACACTTAGTGTGTTAGTGAAACTCCCAATTGCGATTGAGGATTGGAGTAGGGTTTGTTAATACCCGAACCTCTATAAATCTTTGTGTCTGATTTTCTCTATCCCTTCTAAAATTAACAATTTTATTTCCGCACCTTAAAGTTTAATTTTTAAAACTCCAATTCAACCCCCCTTCTTGGTCTAATATCTGGGCAACAATTGGTATCAAAGCCTTGTCTAGCATTGAAGCCTAAAAAGTGCTAGTAAAGAGTAAGATATGGCCAGTGAAGGATTCCAGAGTCTCAAACCTTACTTTGATGGAATAAATTATGCCCATTGGAAGTTTCAGATGGAGACATATCTGGATAATGAAGGAATTGAAGCTTGGGATAGTATTCGAAAAGAATGGACACCACCAATTAGAAGAGGAGTTAATGGTAAAGAAGAAATCCTGTCAAGAGATGATTGGACAGAGCCTCAAAGAAGAGCAAATTTCAAAAATAAGAAGGCAATAACAATTCTCTCAAGTTCATTATCTATTGAAGAATGTGGCAGGATACAACACTGTTCAACTGCATATAGCATGTGGAAAACATTAGAAAACTATCATGAAGGCCACAAAGCCACATGGGATGACGAAAGCACTTCAAGTGAAAAAGATGATAATGAAAGTGAAGAGGTCAACCTATGTTTCATGGCTATTGAGGATCACGTCTCGGACAAAGTAAGATCACTACACTCATACTCTTTCAATAATGATAGTAGTGATAATGATAGTGATAGTGATGATGATGATGATGATGAGCAAAGCCTAATAGAAGAATTAAATATAGAATTAGAGAAATATAGAACTAAATTTAGTATCTATAGAAATAATATCTCTAATTTGAAAAATAAGATAGATGGCTTAGAAAAGAAGAACATAAAGCTTAAATCATCTAATGAATCTCTTCAAAAGTCATTAGATAAATACTCATCAAGACCCTCAATAGCTTCACTGTTAAAAGAAAATAACACTTTGAAAAATGAAGTTGAAGAACTTAGAAATTCCATTTCTAAATTTCACAAGGGTAAAGAGAGCTTAGATACTCTCATTGTGTCTCAAAGACCACCTTTAGTTAGACATGGTCTAGGGTTTAAGGACACATCATCATCTTCTCACAAAACTATATTTGTAAAATCTAAAGAATCTCACATCTCCACACCTGTTAGAACAACTCCAAGAAATAAGCATGTTAAACCTTCTATACAGAAAAAGAATAATCATGTCTTTATGTATAAGGAGTATGCATCTAGAAAAATGAAAATTAATCATGATTGTGCATGCCATTGTTCTCAAAATCAGTCTAATAGAATTATGGCATTCAAATACATTGTATGACCAAAAAGCAAGTTTACACCTAAACAATGTAATTACTGTATGAAAATGGGTCATATAAATAGAAATTGCTGAATAAGGAAGGCTCGTTGGCAACCTTCATGTGCTAACCCCCAAGGACCCAAACTCATTTGGGCACCTAAATACCATACTTGATTTCTAACTCTGTAGGTATGCCTCAAGTCCACAATAAACAAAAATGCATGGCTAGTAGACAGTGGATGCTCAAGGCATATGACATAAGACAAAGAACTCTTCAATGAAATCAAAAGTATTGATGGAGGTAAAGTTACCTTTGGAAACAATGCAAAGGGTAAGGTAATTGGCATTGGTTCTATTGGTGTTAATGGTACTACTTTTATTAAGGATGTTTTACTTGTTGATGGCTTGAAACATAACTTGTTAAGTGTAAGTCAATTATGTGATAAAGGAAACAAAGTAATCTTCACTTCAAATGAATGTCTTGTAATCTCTATTGATGGTCAATAAATATTTAAAGGAAATAGAGATATTAATACGTACATAATAAACTTACATGAACTATCTAACCATTCCTCTAAGTGTCTTGTGACTACTAGTGATGAATCTTGGCTGTGGCATAGAAGACTTGGTCATGCTAACATGGATTTAATACAAAGTCTCAGCACAGGAGAGCTAGTAAAAGGATTACCAAGAGTTAAATATGAAAAAGGCAAGACATGTGATCCTTGTCAAAGAGGAAAGCAAAACAAGTCATCTTTCAAAGCCAAAAAACATAGTAAGTACTTCAAAACCCCCTTCAACTCCTACATTTAGACTTATTTGGACCTACTAGGGTTGCTAGCTTAGGAGGAAAACATTATTCATGTACCGGAAAATACAACATTTTTGTTACTCGACCAACCATCAGGAGAAGAAAAAACAACGGGTACACTAATCAGTAAAATTGATGAAGTAGCAATTAGAATGAATTTTTCGGGAATTTCTAAACGGAAAAACTTTTTTTTTCTATATTTTAAAATATAATATAATTATAATATAATTAAATAATTAAATAATATAATTAAAGAATTAAAGAATAATATAATTAAATAATTAAAGAAAATATAATTAAAGAAAATAAATATAAAATATAAAAATATAATTAAATGATCAAAAGAATTGTATTTGCCAAAGAATTAGGAGTTCCTATCGTAATGCATGACCATCCCCATAGTGTATGAGACAAATGTATGCATTTCGATTAGGGTCGTATTCTATGGTTACGATTCTACCATATATGCCTTTTTCATTCCGTCGAAAATCGATTTGTCATCATAGATGACTACTCTAGATTTACTTGGGTAATTTTCTTAGCTCAAAAGAGTGATGCTTTTGAAAATTTCAAAAACTTTGCTAAAAGAGTTCAAAATGAAAAAGGGTACTGCATTTCAAAAATAAGAAGTGATCATGGTAAAGAATTTGAAAATGAAAACTTTGAAAGTTTTTGTCTTGAACATGGCATTTCACATAATTTCTCATCTCCTAGAACACCTCAACAAAATGGAGTAGTTGAAAGGAAAAATTGAACATTAATTGAAATGGCAAGAACAATGCTTAATGAATATGAATTACCAACTTATTTTTGGGCAGAAGCCACAAACACTGCATGTTATATTTCAAATCGAGTTTTCAAAAGACCTCTTTTAAACAAAACCTCATTTGAGCTATGGAATGGAAGAAAGCCCTTGGTATCATACTTTAGAGTATTTGGATGCAAGTGTTTTATATTGAACACCAAGGACAATCTTGAAAAATTCTCCTCTAAGTCTGATGATAGTATCTTTTTAGGATACTCTACAACCAGCAAAGCATATAGAGTATTTAATAAAAGATCATTAACAGTGGAAGAATCCATGCATGTTGTTTTTAATGAATATAGTAAACTTGATCTTGTGAAAGGTAGTGCTTTTGATGATGTTGTAGATTATATGGAAAAACTTGTCATTGAAAATGGAAAAGAAGAAAATGATCAAGAAAATCTACTACCTCAAAATCAAGAACAAATGGAGCAAGAACTTCCAAAAGAATGGAGAATGAACAGAAATCATCCAAAAGAGCAAATAATTGGAGATCTATCAAGGGGAGTAAGTACTAGATCTCATTTCAAGCATTTAGTCACTGACATAGCTTTTATTTCACAAATTGAGCCTAAAAACATTGATGAGGCTCTTAAGGATGAAAGTTGGGTAATTTCCATGCAAGAGGAACTCAACCAATTTGAGAGAAATAAGGTATGGAACCTAGTACCAAGACCTAAGAATCATCCAATCATAGGCAACAAATGGGTATTTAGAAATAAATTAGATGAACAAGGGTTAATAACCAGGAATAAAGCAAGACTAGTTGCAAAAGGATATAATCAGGAAGAAGGTATAGACTATGATGAAACATATGCACCGGTAGCTAGATTAGAAGCTATAAGAATACTCTTAGCATATGCATGTCACATGAATTTCAAACTTTTTCAAATGGATGTGAAAAGTGCATTTCTAAATGGCTATATAGATGAAGAAGTGTATGTAGAACAACCACCAGGTTATGAAAGCTATAATTTGCCAAATCATGTTTTTAAACTTTCAAAAGCTTTGTATGGTTTAAAACAAGCTCTAAGAGCTTGGTATGAGAGACTAAGCTCTTTTTTACTAGAAAATAGCTTCACAAAGGGAAATGTTGACACTACACTATTCATCAAAAAGCATAAGCATGAGATACTAATTGTTCAAATTTATGTTGATGATATAATATTTGGTTATACTAATGAGCTGCTTTGTCAAGAATTTGCTAAGTGCATGACTAGGGAATTTGAAATGAGCATAATGGGAGAACTTAAGTATTTCCTTGGTCTACAAATCAAACAAAGCAATGAGGGCATATTCATCAACCAATCCAAATATGCCAAAGACTTAATCAAAAAATTTGGTATGGAATGATGTAAAAATGCCAAGACTCCTATAAGTACATCAACAAAACTGGACAAAGATGAAAAGGGTAAGAGCATTAATGAAAAGCTTTATAAAGGTATGATCGGATCACTTTTATATCTCACTGCTTCTAGACCCGATATTATGTATAGTGTTTGCTTATGTGCGCGATTTCAATCATGTCCCAAAGAATCTCATCTAAATGCTTTAAAAAGGATTTTGAGATATTTACATGGAACATTGCATCTAGGTTTATGGTATCCTAGGAATTCATCTTTCGATATTATAGGATATTCAGATGCAGACTATGCTAGTAGTCTTTTGGATAGGAAAAGCACTTCAGGTACTTGTCACTTCATTGGAGAATGTTTGGTTTCTTGGTTTAGCAAGAAACAAGTTTCAGTTCCTTTATCAACTGCTGAAGCTGAATATATAGCAGTTGGATGTTGTTGTACACAAATTCTTTGGATAAAACAACAACTAAAGGACTATGGTCATGAGATGAACCATATACCTATAAAATGTGACAACACCAGTGCTATAAATCTTTCAAAGAATCCTATTCAACACTCTAGAAGTAAACATATTGACATTAGACATCACTTTATGTGTGAGCCTGTAATACATAAGATAAAAGGTTGTTTGTGTGAGCCTGTAAAACACAAGGAATTGGTTATTGTGTGAGCCATTAAAACACAAGGGATTTCTGGGTTAGGTGTGAGTCATTGTGAGAAACACCATAGTTGGGAGTGAACTTGTAAAAATCCATTGTAACACTTAGTGTGTTAGTGAAACTCCCTATTGCGATTGGGGAGAGAAGTAGGGTTTGTTAACACCTCTATAAAAATCCTTGTGTCAAATTTTCTATCCCTCCTAAAATTAATTTTTATTACCGCACTTTAAAGTTTAATTTTTAAAACTCTAATTCAACCCCTCCTCCTTCTTGGCTTAATACCTGGGCAACAATTAGTATCAGAGCTAAGTCTAGCATTGAAGCCTAAAAAGCGCTAGTAAAGGTTAAGTTATGGCCAGTGAAGGATTCCAAGTTCTCAAACCTTACTTTGATGGAGCAAATTATATCATTGGAAGTTTCGGATGGATACATACCTGGATAGTGAAGGAATTGAAGTCTGGGATAGTGTATGAATAGAATGGACACCACCAACCAGAAGAGGAGCTGATGGTGAAGAAGAATTCCTATCAAGAGATGATTGGACAGAGCCTCAAAGAAGAGCAAATTTCAAAAACAAGAAGGAAATGACAATCCTATCAAGCTCATTATCTATTGAAGAATGTGGAAGAATACAACACTGCCCAACAACATACAACATGTGGAAGACATTGGAAAATTATCATGAAGGAACTAAGCAAGTCAAATCCAAGAAGATTCAACTTCTTACCTCAAAATATGAGCTCTTCAAGATGAAATCCAATGAATCAATCACTGAATGACCAACCGCCTTCTAGCCATTATAAATGGAATGAGGAAACTTGGGAAGCATCTGGGTCTGGAAGATGTAAACAACAAAATCCTGAGAAGTCTTCCTCTTAAAGACTATGGCTCAAGAGTTGCTTGCATAGAAGAAGCAAATGAAGACATGAGCATCATGAATACTGATGTGCTAATTGGAAAACTTCTCACACATGAAATGGCAGTGAAAAGAGATAGAGAGCTTGAAGTAGAGCCAGAGAAAAGAAAGCCCTTAGCACTCAAAGCCTCTACTTCAAAATCTCAAGAAGAAAGTGAAGATGATGAAGAAATGAGTGATGATGAAAATGAGGACAATGTTAAGCTTTCAAGAAGACTAAAATGAATCATTGAGAAGAAAATGAGCAACTCCAGAAAATTCAGGCAAAGAAACCTCAAACAAACTTCCAATGATGGACAAAGAAGTAAAAAAGAGGTACAGTGCTATGAGTGTGGAAAGAAAGGACATATCAAACCAGAATGTCCAAGGCTCAAGAAACATGAGAGCAAATATGAAAGAGACAATGGGGAGAAAGGTCATAAAGCCTCATGGGATGACGAAAGCTCTTCAACTGAAAGAGATGATAATGAAAGCGAAGAGGTCAACCTATGCTTCATGGCTTTTGAGGATCAAGTCTCGAATAAGGTAAGATCACTACACTCATACTCTTTAAACAATGATAGTATTGATAATGATGATGATGATGATGATGAGCAAAGCCTTATAGAAGAATTAAATCTAGAATTAGAAAAATATAGAAGTAAATTCAGTACTTTTAGAAATAACATCTCAAATTTAAAAAATAAAATAAATGTTTTAGAAAAGGAGAACATAAAGATTAAATCATCTAATGAATCTCTCCAAAAGTCATTAGATGAATATTCATCAAGACCCTCAACTGCTTCTTCACTTAAAAAAAATAATACTTTGAAAAATGAAGTTGAGGAACTTAGAAATTCCATTTCTAAATTTCACAAAGGTAAAGCGAGTTTAGATTGTCTCATTGTGTCTCAAATATCACCCTTAATTAGACATGGTCTAGGATTTAAGGACACATCAGCATCTTCTCATAAAACCATGTTTCTTAAGTCAAATGAACCTCACATCTCCACACTTGTTGGAACAACACTAAGGAATAAGCATATTAAACCTTCTATACATAAAAATAATAATCATGCCTTTATGTACAAGAAGCATGCATCTAGAAAAGCATCAATTAATCATGACTGTGCAAGCCATTATTCTCAAAATCAGTTTGATAGAAGTATGGCATTCAAAAATATTGTAAGACCACAAAGCAAGTTTAGACCAAAACAATGTAATTATTGTATGAAAATGGGTCACATAAATAAATATTGTTGGATAAGGAATGCTCATTGGGAACCTTCATGTGCTAACCCCCAAGGACCCAAGCTCATTTGGGTACCTAAATATCATACTTGAACTATGATTTTATAGGTATGCCTCAAGTCCACAATAAACAAAAATGCTTGGCTAGTAGACAGTGGATGCTCAAGACATATGAAAGGAGATAAAGAACTCTTCAAAGAAATCAAAAGTATTGCTGGAGGTAAAGTTACCTTTGAAAACAATGCTAAGGGTAAGGTAATTGGTATTGGATCTGTTGGTATTAATGGTACTAATTTTATTAAAGATGTCTTACTTGTTGATGGCTTGAAACATAACTTGTTAAGTGTTAGTCAATTATGTGATAAAGGAAACAAAGTAATCTTTACTTCCAATGAATGTCTTGTGATCTCTATCGATGGTCAAGAGATATTTAAAGGAAATAGAGATGTCAATACATACATAATAAACTTACATGAACTATCTAACAATTCCTCTAAGTGTCTTGTGACCACTAGTGATGAATCTTGGTTGTGGCATAAAAGGCTTGGTCATGCTAACATGGACTTAATACAAAGCCTCAGCATAGGAGAACTAGTAAACAGACTACCAAGAGTCAAATATGAAAAAGGCAAGACATGTGAACCTTGCCAAAGAGGAAAGCAACACAAGTCATCCTTCAAAGCTAAAAACATAGTAAGTACCTCCAAACCGCTTCAACTCCTGCATTTAGACTTATTTGGACCTACTAAAATTGCTAGCTTAGAAGGTAAACATTATGCATTGTCATCGTAGATGATTACTCTAGATTTACATGGGTAATTTTCTTAGCTCAAAAGAGTGATGCTTTTGAAAATTTCAAAAACTTTGCTAAAAGATTTCAAAATGAAAAAGCGTAATGTATTTCAAAGATAAGAAGTGATCATGGCAAAAAATTTGAAAATGAAAACTTTGAAAGCTTCTGTCTTGAACATGGAATTTCATAAAATTTCTCATCTCCTAGAACACCTCAACAAAATGGGGTAGTTGAAAGGAAAAATTGAATTTTAATTGAAATGGCTAGAACAATGCTCAATGAATATGGTTTACCAACTTACTTTTGGGAAGAAGCCACAAACACTGCATGTTATATCTCAAATCAAGTTTTCAAAAGACCTCTTGTAAGCAAAACCTCATTTGAGCTATGGAATGGAAGAAAGCCCTTGATATCATACTTTAGAGTATTTGGATGCAAGTGCTTCATATTGAATACCAAAGACAACCTTGGAAAATTTGTCTCTAAATCTGATGAAGGTATCTTTTTAGGATACTCTACAACTAGCAAACAATATAGAGTATTTAACAAAAGATCATTAACTGTTGAAGAATCTATCCATGTTGTCTTTAATGAATCTAGTAGACTTGATCTTGTGAAAGGTAGTGTTCTTGATGATGTTGTAGGTAACATGGAAAGACTCGATCTTGTAAATGGAAAAGAAGAAAATGATCAAGAAGATTCACATCAAAATGATTCTCTACCTCAAACTCAAGAAGAAAACGAACAAGAACTCAGATCATCCAAAAGAGCAAATCATTGGTGATCTTTCAAGGGGAGTAAGTACTAGATCTCATTTCAAACATTTAGTCATTGAACTTGCTTTTATTTCTCAAATTGAGCCAAAAAATGTTGATGAGTCTCTTAATGATGAAAGTTGGATAATTGCCATGCAAGAGGAACTCAACCAATTTGAGAAAAGTAAGGTATGGACCTTAGTACCTAGATTCAAGGATCATCAAATTATAGGTAGCAAATGGGTATTTAGAAATAAACTAGATGAACAAGGTTGAATAACTAGGAATAAGGATAGATTAGTTGCAAAAGGATATAATCAGGAAGAAGGTATAGATTATGATGAAACCTATGCACCTGCAGCTAGATCAGAAGCCATAAGAATACTTTTAGCATATGCATGTCATATGAATTTCAAACTCTTTCAAATGGATGTGAAAAGTGCATTTCAAAATGCTTATATAGAAGAAGAATTTTATGTAGAACAACCACTAGGCTTTGAAAGCTATGATTTGCCAAATCACGTTTTTAAACTTTGAAAAGCTTTATATGGTTTGAAACAAGCCCTAAGAGCTTGGTATGAAAGACTAAGTTCTTTTCTATTAGAAAATAACTTTACTAAGGGAAATGTTGACACCACATTATTCATTAAAAATCATAAGCATGATATACTAATTGTTCAAATTTATTTTGATGATATAATATTTGGTTCTACTAATGAGTTGCTTTGTCAAGAATTTGCTAAGTGTATGACTAGGGAATTTGAAATGAGCATGATGGGAGAGCTTAAGTATTTCCTTGGTCTACAAATAAAGCAAACCAATGAGGGTATATTCATCAACCAATCCAAATATGCCAAAGATTTAATTAAAAAATTTGGAATGGAAGGATGCAAGAATGCCAAGACTCCTATAAGCACATGAACAAAATTGGACAAGGATGAAAAAGGTAAGAGCATTAATGAAAAGCTCTATAGAGGTATGATCGAATCACTTTTATATCTTACTGCTTCTAGACCCGACATAATGTATAGTGTTTGCTTATGTGCATGATTTCAATCATATCCTAAAGAATCTCATTAAAATGCAGTAAAAAGGATTCTAAGATATTTACATGGATCATTGCATCTAGGTTTATGGTATCCTAGAAATTCATCCTTCTATATTATAGGATATTCAGATGCAGACTATGCTAGTAGTCTTTTAGATAGAAAAAGTACTTCAGGTACTTGTCACTTTGTTGGAGAATGCTTAGTTTCTTGGTTTAGCAAGAAACAAGTTTCAGTTGCTCTTTCTACTTCTGAAGCAGAGTATGTAGCAGCTGGATGTTGTTGTACTCAAATTCTTTGGATGAAACAACAACTTAAGGACTATGGTCATGATATGAACCATATACCTATTAAATGTGACAATACAAGTGCTATATATCTTTCAAAGAATCCCATTCAACACTCAAGAAGTAAGCATATTGACATTAGACACCACTTCATTAGAGATCATGTCCAATAAGGAGATGTTGCATTAGAATTTATAAGCACAGAAAATCAATTGGCAGATATTTTTACTAAGTCTCTAAATGAGGAAAGATTTAATTTCATTAGAAGAGAACTTGGTGTGATTGATTGATTAACCTTGTGATTGCTTAATTATCAAATCCTATGTGATAATCTTGATTTTGTATCTTATCACTAGATATAAGGTAGTAAATTTGATGAAAATTTTATGTTATAAGGGATAGAATCTTCATAGAAATGATTCAGTCTTGTTTTTAGGACTTAATTTTATTTGATGAAAATTTTAGGGAAGTCATGCCCGTGACATATGTTCACACTCGTAACTTAAATAGCCAAAAGAGGCAGTGTCGTTCACGACTTGATTCACGACATCATTCACGACCTCAAGTAGTGAAGCTAATGCTCACGACTTCATTCACTCCCGTGAAAATCCTTGTTCATGCCCGTCACATATATTCACGCCCGTGAACATATTCACCCTAAAACTCACAGAGACGTTCACACTTTGAGTCACGATTTGCTTCACGAGCATAAGTAGTGAAATTCAACCTTTCACGCTCGTGACGATTGTTTCACCCCTGTGACAGTTCTTCATTCACGATCGTGACATTCAAAGGTCACGACCATGAACATTTTCATGCCTTTATTCATGGGTAGAGCACCCCTTCAGCAAACTGTGAACACGACCATTCAAGCCCTTGAACACATATTTCACGCCCGTGAATGCATCAGGTATATAAGAAAACAACCGGTTATTTTTCACATTTCAACCTTTCAACTCTTAGAAACCGCTCTCATTTACACACATTCAATGAGATATTGAAGATTCCGGCCCCCAAGTCAAAAATTTTGCTATAAATTCCATTAAAAGTCCATTCCTTCATCAAAAATCATACTTCTTTAGGGTTTCCTCAAATTTTCTGTCAAACTTTTCCCAAACTCCACAAAGTTCATTTCTTCAAACCAAATGGAAACTGACTCATCAAAAGGAACTAGAAAGAAGTCTCATGCTCCCAGGAGGTATGCAGATTACCTCATGAACAGAATTTCGGAGCATTGCCATCCCCGGTACTCCACCTTGAAGCAAAGGCCTCTCCTTTCATCGAGGTCATTTGAATGGCAAAGCGTCCGCACTCTCGGGCTTAACACGGCAATGACAGAGCAACTCCAGGCCTGCCACTTGAAGGAATTCATGGACATTCATCAACCCACATTGCGGGAGCCAACACTGGAATTTCTGAGCACTTTGCAAGTGTCTCCTACTGGAATGGTGAAATTCCAACTCTGCAACAATAGTATTTTGTGATGAAAATCTTGGGGATGCATGTTTACTAGACTTAGGATTTAATTTAGTAAAAATTGAATGTGATTAGTTTATATGTTCCTTGCTGGAAATGGATGAGCAGTGAGCACTTAAACTGCTATGACTTAATATATGGAACTCGGTTTTTCATGTTTTTTATTGGGTTTGAAAGCAAGGATATAGAGCTATAACTTGAATTCAAATCATAAAACTTGAATATATCTATAATTGTCCAAAAAAATTCATAAAGTTTGGACTTAGAATCTGTCCAGAAAATTCTGGACAGAATTGTTAGTGACCAGTCAGTGTTAAGTTTATCATATCTTTTGAAACAGAACTCAGAATTAAGTGATTCAAGCTACATATTAAATCTAAGATCTAGACATAAAATGTTAAGAAGATCATGTAACTAAATTCAGAATGTAATAGGAGCAAAATTAAGGTCCAAAATAGAGAATAGAATCTGCCAGTGACATGGCAGCATATGAGTTGAGAAATGAAATGAGTAAAATGATGAGAACTTTGTTATATTATGTAAATATTATTTTAATTGAGTGATTATGTGATTATTTTGAGACATTACATGCATGAAAAGTGTGAATTTAATTGTTATGATTTTTAATGAAATTGTATAAGCCCTATAACACCTAACTAGAACCAACTTAGGATAGTTTGGCATTCTAAAGATGGGGGAGTATGATGAAAATGATTAAATCCATTAATGGTATGATTATCTATGTCGGGTTTGGAATTGTTATCTACGCTGGCTTTGGCATTGTTATCTACACCGGGTTTGGCATTGTTATCTACACCGGGTATGGCATTATTTTCTACGCCAAGTTTGACACAATTATCTACGCCGGTAATGGCACGTGTATGTACACATCATATTGCCCGGGTGGCACTCCTAAGTGCCTGGATGGCAACTCCGTTATCCTAGTCAGTGGTTCATAGGTGTGTTGGGAATAAATGAAAACATAAATGAATTATTGAAAATAAAAATAGAATTATGAATTGTGACATGGACAAAAAGAATATTTAGTTTTATGGGCAATGACAAGCTATGGATAATAATAATTTGATAAAGTAAAATAAATATAAGATATAAAAGATTAAAATTTATGAAATGTAAGTTGCATGAAAAATGATTGAGTATGATTTGTGACATGCATTAATAGATGACTGAGTGTTGTGGACATTAACAAATTATTGAAAATAAAAAGGAAATCAGGAATTGTAAAATGAATAAGAATGATGATTTGATTATGTTAAACAACAATTATATACAATAAAATAAATTGATGTTATGCATACTAGAATATTATGAAATGTATATTTGTTTGATTTGATCATAAATTGTTATATGACAATGCATGTGGCATTAAAATAGTTTATTGCCTTATTTATATGCACCGCTAAGCCAAAGGCTTAGCGTGGGAGTTTCTCTCATGCAGGTATAGCAGAGAATAAGTAGACAGTAATAGATAAAGTTAACAGTGACCTGATCCGTAGAGAAGCATATATCAACCACTGTGGGTCACACAACTTTTGTATATTATATTTTAAATTTTATTTTGTAGTATTTATAAAATAAACCGTATATTTTTCTAAAGAACATATTATTATATAAAAATGTAGTTTATCTTTCATGTTATATTTATTTTATACTGCAAAATAAATAAATAGTAAATAAATAAAAAAAACACATTTAAATGAATGATTTCATATATATAAAATTTAAAAATGATATTTTAACCGATGAAGTCAGCGTAGCATTCCCTTATCTGGGCACGAGCTGCTGGGGTGAGGGGGTGTTACAATGAACATTAACACCAAATAATTATAGAACCGTTACACTTTGTTTCATACGTTGCCTCATGGTCACAAGTAGTGAAGATTGTACTTCACGATCGTGACTCATTTTGTCACCACCGTGAAAATTCACAAGTAACCCCGTGACTATTAAATGTCACGACCATGAATCTTTTCATATCCTTCATCACGGCTAGAGCGCCTCTTCAACAAACCATAACCACGACATTTCACGCCCGTGATTTACTATTCACGACTGTGACTATGTCGACTATAAAACAGTTTTCTATTGTTTTCTCTCATTTCAAACTCTACAAATTCTCTCATTTAACACCCTCATTCAATACTTCTCACAGATTCCAGCCCCCTCATATCCTTTTCCATATATAAAAACCTTCAAAACTCCTATCTTTCTTCAAAAATCACAACATCACAAGGTTATCCTTAAAATCCCTGTTAGAAAATCACTCTTCAAAAACCCGTTCTCAAATCATCAATGGAACCCGGCTCATCAAAAGGCACAAAGAAGAAATCCCATGCTCCAAGACGCTGCATGAACTACCTTCTCAACATTATTCTAGAGTATTGTCATCCAGATATGTTGTTCTTAAGAAAATGCCCTTACTTTCATCACGTTCCTTCAAGTGGAATGCTGTCAGGACCTTCGGTCTTGAGACAAGCATGACAGAACAACTACAAGCTTGTCATCTCACAAAGTTTGTAGATATTCATCAACCAATGCTAAGGGAACCAACTCTCGAGTTCCTTAGCACTTTGCAAGTCTCTCCCACCAAAACAATCAAATTCCAACTTTGTAAGTATCTGAACACTCTCACAGCAGCGGAGTTTGGCATAATCTTCAAACTTCCCTCAGATGGTATCCTCAATGAGAGTTAGGTGGAATTCTATGTCAATCTGTCATGGACTCATTTTAGATTAGATTGTAGCTAGGACGTGAAAAATACTAAAAGCACTCATCTTATGTCTCCTGTGCATAAATATTTACATAGGTTTCTTACCTATAATATCTTTACAAGAGGTGATAGCAATGGTGTAATCCGTAAATCTGAGCTTTTCTTCCTGGAAATGGCACGAAGAGGTCTAACTGTGGCCTTGTCTCGATGGTTTGCAAATCATCTTCTCTTAATTGCAACAAAGCCATCGAGAAATATCTTGATCGGTGGGTATGTGAATCACATTACAATTGAACTTGGGTATCTAAAGCTCGATGAGCACAATTTCAACCTCATTCTAGCACATCCTCTAGACCGGCTAGATGTTGAGTCTTTTATAAACATGGGAGAAATTGTTCGAATAATCCATGAGAATAATGTCTATTACAACTTCACCACTCCAGCGGGTGAAATGGATTGGGAAGACTAGGATTCGAATGAGTCCAAGTTGAGACAATGACCCCAGAGGTTGAGTAAGAGGTTGGTCAATCCTCGGCCTCTACACCTAACCTCGCACAACAAATGGCTGATCTTTTAGCACCTCGCTTTGACCTATTGCAGGCTTCCATCAATGAGAGGTTGGAAAACCTCAAAGATTTCATGGAGTCTTGTATGGATAGACTCAAGACGGAAGTAGCACGCCTTAGAGATGGATTGTCAAGCTCCAAGCCTAGTTAGAGTTCTAGCTTTTTCATTTTGTTTACTAGTTTTTAGTATTGTGAGTGTAGGATTTTAATTTACTTTTCTAAACTTTGTACTTCCTCTATTTGGTATTAATATAATTATATCATTTTCAATTTATGGTTTATTTTTGTTGATGACAAAAGGGGGAGAACCTAGCAATATATAAATGCAAATGTGTTGATATACTTTGAATATACTTTGCATATGCTTAACTAGTTAAACCAATAATTTGATATACTTCGAATATACTTTGCATATACTTAACTAGTTAAAGCAAACAATTTGATATACTTTGGATATACATTGCATATACTTAACTAGTTAAGCAAACAATTTGATATACTTTGAATATACTTTGCATATACTTAGCTAGTTAAACAAACAATTTGATATACTTTGAATATACCTTGCATATACCTAACTAGCAAGCAAAGATCTATGCTATACGTCACTCAATTCTTGCACTCTATTACTTTCTGTCTTAAGCATCTTTTGAGGGAGAGACATCTCAAAATAACATATTGCTAGATTATTTGTCACCATCAAAAAGGGGGAGATTGTTGAACCTTGAGGGGTATTTTTGTCATTTTAATGCTAACAAATAAAATACCAATAATGTATTTAACAATACTTGTGTTCTAAGTTTGTTGAATATGCTACGGAATATGATGCAAGAATGAAAGACAACCTTTGAAGGTCAAAATAAGAAAAAATAGCATTTTCACGCCCAACTCTCCAACATTTAAAGTTCACAGTTGTTGCCCAGAAATTGAACCAAGAAGGGGGGTTGAATTGGATATTAAAATTTCTTAACTTTTAAGTGTGGAAAGAAAAGTTAAGTAAAGTAGGGATAGGAAGATATCACACAAGAAATGTTATAGAGGTTCAGGTATCAACAAACCCTACTCCTCTCCCCAATCTCAATTGGGAGTTTCACTAACACACTAAGTGTTACAATGGAGTTTTACAACCTCACTCCCAACTATGGTGTTTCTATCAAGGCAGAAAATAGAACACACTTAGAAATTCCACAACATATTGTACAATGATCCAATTGGTCTGAAATTTTAATATGTTCTATAATTATATGTTAGTTTTAATTAAGAACAAGAATCAGATTAATTGGTCAAGTATAGAAAACGTTATAGGGTAAACATTTCCATAAGGTCACACTGCCTCATAGGAAAAATCTTAACTATTGATATGAACAATGCATATTAATTTGTTTAAGCCACATTAAGTCTCCCTAATTATAAGTTAATCGATTATGTTTTCATATTAGGCTCGCAACATATTGGAGACCCACAAGGAGTGGATAGACAATAAGTTAGGGGTCGGAATCAAAGGAGAATGGTGAGTCTAATTATCAATTGAATTATTTAGTGCAAATGAATGTTGCTTGCTATGTGATTCATATGATTGTCATGATTGGTCCTTCATAATGTAATGATGGATAATTTGTGACATTGTGGTACATATAAATGGTATACTTGTGGTATATTTGAAGTATATGTTTGACATATGTGATATATATACATGGTATATGTATAGTATATGAAAGGTATATGTGTGGCATATGAGGTATATATGTGGTATATGTATATTATATGTTATAAGATACAATGGTTGATGAATGCTTAAATACAAGTGCATATGCATATGGACTAAAAAGGCATTGTGACTAGTTAATCGATATTGTAAAGCAAAAAAGAGGCCTATGGCCCAATAAATGTGCAAATGAAACAAATGATCAAGCTAGCTAGCAAATGCAAAATGCAAATGTTCACATGGAAAATGTTCACATGGAAACCTGGGGCAATGTATGTTTAACTTGGTCACAACAAAATGAAATAAGCAAAGCATTTGCATACATAAAGAGTAATGATTATATGTTTCAACTTTATTGATACTTATATGATATTGATGAATGGAATGGAATACATGGTATATCTTGGATTTGTGATTTATTACTATGAGTTGTTTGGTACTTCAGAGCTCATTTGATGGTTATTCTCACTGAGCCGCAACTCATCAATTTGCATCATTTTTCAGGTAAAGAAAAGTGATAGCTCATTTTGAGTAGCGTATAAAAGACATGGAGCATAGGTCACTGGCCGAGCCTCATCACTCTCTCTCCTTGCATTCCACACAAGCATGAAAATATGTCATCTGTATTTTGGACTTATATGCTTGAATATGTATTATCACTATAGATTAGTTTTGAAATGTGTAAATGGAAACAACCAGTAATCCTTCGGATGGGAAGTTTATGTTTTAATATATGTGATATATCGTATTGTGGTTTTTAATGTTGACTTGAAAAGTCATTGAGTGATATTACAGGACATGAGACTTGCAAAGTCATTGAATAGGATTACAGGATATAAGACTTGTAAAGGCATTAGTTGATTTTACAGGATATGATATGAAAAAAAAATTTACTACCACTGTTATCAGGGTATTTTCTCTTTCCAACATGCAGTATGTGATTATTTGATACAGAAATAGGTTATACTTAAATGCATATGATGTGGTGTTACATATTATGTAGGTATTGACATCTCTACTTCCTTTAAATATCTCTTGGCCATTAATAGAGGTTACAAGACATTCATTGGAAGTAAAAGATTACTTTGTTTCCCTTATCACATAATTGACTTACACTTAACAAGTTATCTTTTCAAACCATCAACAAGTAAGACATCTTTAATGAAAGTAGTACCATTAATACCAATAGAGCCAATGCCAATTACCTTACCCTTAGCATTGTTTCCAAATGTTACTTTACCTCCATCAATGCTTTTGATTTCATTGAAAAGTTCTTTGTCTCCGGTCATATGCCTTGAGCATCCACTATCTACTAGCCAAGCATTTTTGTTTCTTGTGGGCTAATGGCATACTTATAGAATCACAATTCAAGTATTGTTTTTAGGTACCCAAATTAGCTTGGGTCCTTAGGGGTTAGCACATGAAGATTCCCAATGAGCCTTCCTTATCCAACAATGTTTATTTATGTGACCAAATTTCATACAATAATTACATTATTTAGCTCTAAATATGCTTTTTGGTCTTATAATGCTTTTGAATGCCATATTTCTATTAGGTAGAGTTTGAGAGCAATGGCATGCACAAGCATGATGACTTGGTGCTTTTCTAGGTGCATGCTTCTTGTACATAAAAGCATGAATAGCCTTTTAAGGTTTCCTTCTTAGGCTTACCAACCCTTGATCATTCCTCTCATGTAAAGAAGATTTAGTGTATGTTGTGCACTTAGCCCTTAGGGCTGTTACAGCAAATGTGGAGATGTGGGGTTTACTTGACTTAACAAAAGTAGTCTTGTGAGATGAAGATGATGTACCCTTAAATCCTAGACCATATCTAATTAAGGGTGGTCTATAAGACACAATGAGAGTATCTAAAATCTCTTTTCCCTTGTGAAATTTTGAAATGGAGTTTCTAAGTTCCTCACCTTCATTTTTCAAAATATTGTTTACTTTAAGTAAGGATTTAGTTGAGGGTCTTGAAGAGTATTCATCTAATGATTTTTGAAGAGATTCATTAGATGATTTAAGCTCAAAGTTCTCCTTTTCTAAAACATCCATTTTGATTTTCAAACTAGAAATGTTATTTTTGTAAGTATTGAATTTACTCCTATATTTCTCTAGTTCTAGATTCAATACTTCTATTAGACTTTGCTCATCATCATCTTCACTATTACTATCATTATCACCACTATCATTATTTAACGAGTATGAGTGAAGTGATCCTACCTTATCCGAGACGTGATCCTCTACAGCCATGAAGCATAGGTTGACCTTTTCACTTTCATTGTCATCTTTTTGCTTGAAGAGCTTTCGTCATCCCATGTAGCTTTGTGGCCTTTCTCCCCATTGTCTCTTTGGTATTTGCTCTTGTGCTTCTTGAGCCTTGGACATTCTGGTTTAATATGTCCTTTCTTCCCACATTCATAGCACTTTACTTCCTCTTTACTCGTTTGAGAGTCATTCAAGGCCTGTTTGAAATTTCTTTGCTTGAATTTTCTAAAGTTGCCCATTCATTTCTCAATAATTCTTTTCAGCCTTCTTGAGAGCATAACAATGTCCTCATTTGCATCATCACTATTTTCTTCATCATCTTCAACTTCTTCTTGAGATTTTGAAGTAGAGGCTTTTAGTGCTAGAGGCTTACTTTTTTTCTGGCTCGGCTTCAAGCTCTCTATTTCTTTTCACTGCCATTTTATCTGTTAGAAGTTTGCCAATAAGCACATCAGTATTCATGACACTCATGTCTTCATTGGCCTCTTTTATACCAACAACTCTTAAACCGTAATATTTGAGAGGAAGACTTCTCAGAATTTTGTTATTTACATCTTCCAAGCTCAGGTGTTTCCCAAGCTTTCTCATACCATTTCTTATGGTTAGAAGACGATTCATCATATCGATGATTGACTCATTGGATTTCATCTTGAAGAGTTCATACTCTGAAGTAAGAAGTTGAATCTTCTTGGATTTAACTTGATTTGTTCCTTCATGATAGTTTTCCAATATTTTCCACATGCTATATGCAGTTGGGCAG
The DNA here is from genome assembly GCA_023653625.1 of Triadica sebifera. NCBI lineage: Eukaryota > Viridiplantae > Streptophyta > Magnoliopsida > Malpighiales > Euphorbiaceae > Triadica > Triadica sebifera. Next base: position 34,664,919 of record CM042896.1, read on the forward strand.
TGTTGTATTCTGCCACATTCTTCAATGGATAATGAGCTTGAGAGAATTGTCATTGCCTTCTTGTTTTTGAAATTTGCTCTTCTTTGAGGCTCTATCCAATCAACTCATCTTCTAGTTGATGGTGTCCATTCTTTCCGAACACTATCCCAGACTTCAATTCCTTCACTATCCAGATATGACTCCATCAAAAACTTCCAATGAGCATAATTTGCTGCATCAAAGTAAGGCTTGAGGCTTTGGAATCCTTAATTGGTCATTTCCTGATCTTTGCTAGCGCTGTTTAGGCTTCAATGCTAGACTAAGCTCTGATACCAATTGTTGCCATTTAATTGAACTAAGAAGGGAGGTTGAATTGGATATTAAAATTTCTTAACTTTTAAGTGCGGAAAGAAAAGTTAAGTAGAGTAGGGATAGAAAGATATCACATAGGAAATTTTATAGAGGTTCGGGTGTCAACAAAGCCTACTCCTCTCCCTAATCTCAATTGGGAGTTTCACTAACACACTAAGTGTTACAATGGAGTTTTACAAGCTCAATCCCAACTATGGTGTTTCTATCAATGGATAAAACCTAACCCAGAAATCCCTTGTCTTTTAATGGCTCACACAATAAACCAATTCTTTGTGTTTTAACGGCTCACACAAATAACCCTTACAAGTGTTCTACTCTTAACCCAATATAACCAAACTCACTTGAGTAGTAGATTACAAAGTGAAACACTCACAAATCAATAATGCTAAGAAAATAATGAGCAAAAAGATTTTTTTTTTTTTACAGAGAATTACTGTTTGTTTGAAAGTAATAAATGCACAAATGGCTACAACAAGATTTTGATTCAAAGTAATTGTTGTTCCTTCCTTCTGGATTCATAAATGACTTGCATTTATACTTCTTTGGCGAATTATAGTCGTTTAGTTACATTTAATGCGAAAATAGTCGTTGCACCAACTCTTAATTTCGTGCCTGACATGTTTCTCTTTCCTCATTCACGGTCGTGAATATGTGTGTCACAGTCGTGAATGTTCTTCCAAGCCGTGACTCGAGTGGTGACTCTGGCTGTGAAGCATTCTGGAAGGATTTGAAGTGTTTGATCACAGGCGTGATATTATTTTTTCACGAGCGTGAACATCTTTCTAAGCCGTGGTCCAAGTGGTGACTCTAGCCGTGAAGCTCTCTAGAGGAATTTGACATGTTTTCTCACGGGCGTGACTTTCTTTCACGAGCGTGACTGATATGATCATTCACGGTTGTTATGATCCATCATGGTCGTGAACTTTAAATGTTGGGTAGTTGGCACTAAGCTTCATCACGGGCGTGACTAATATGATCATTCACGGTTGCTATGATCCTTTATTGTCGTGAACTTTAAATGTTGGGTAGTTGGCGCTAAGCTTCATCACGGGCATGACATAAAAGGTCACGGGCGTGAACATACTATTTCTTCAATTTTTGTCTTTTTAAGGTTAGTCTTCAATTCTCCATTCTTGCATCATATTCCATACCCTGTTCAATAAACTTAGAAAACAAGTATGTTAAATACATTATTGTTATTTTATTTGTTAGCATCAAAATGATGAAAATACCCCTCAAGGTTCAACAATGGCCACGAAGGATCATACCAACCGTGAATGATCAAATTAGTCACGCCCGTGAGATAACATGTCAAATTCTTCCCGAGAGCTTCACGGCCAAAGTCACCACTTAGACCATGGCTAGGAAGGATATTCACGCTCATGAAAGTATAAAGTCATGCCCTAGATCAAACACTTCAAATTCTTCTAGAATGCTTCATGGCCAGAGTCACCACCTGAGCCACGACTTGGAAAAACATTCACGACTATGACACACATATTCACGACTGTGAATGAGGAAAGAGAAACATCAGACACAAAATGAAAAGTTGGTTCAATGGCTATTTTCGCATTAAATGCATCCAAACGGCTATAATTCGCTGAGGAAGTATAAATGCAAGTCATTTATGAATCCTAAACAAGAGAACAACAATTACTTTCGAATCAAAATCTTGTTGTAGCCATTATTCATTAATTACTTTCAACAAAACTTTTATTCTCTATGAAAACCTATTTGTTATTATATTCTGAGCATTTTAGGTTGGTGAGTGTTTTCACTATAATCAATTACTCAAGTGAGTTTGGGTATATTGGGTTAAGAGTGAAAAACTTGTAAAGGGTTAATTGTGTGAGCCATAAAACACAAGGAATTGGTTTATTATGTGTCATTAAAACACAAGGGAATTTCTGGGTTAGGTGTTAGCCATTGATAAAAACACCACAGTTGAGAGTGAGCTTGTAAAACTCCATTGTAATATTTAGTGTGTTAGTGAAACTCCCAATTGAGATTGGGGAGAGGAGTAGGGTTAGTTAATACCCGAACCTCTATAAATCTCATGTGTGATATCTCTTCATCCCTACTCTATTTAATTTTTATTCCGCACTTAAAGTTAAAAATTTTTTATTTAATATCTAATTCAACCCCTCTTCTTGGTTCACTATCTGGGCAACATTCGGTCAGACACTTAGCAACATACTCAATGATATCCTTTTTCATCCCTAACCACCAGTATTGTGCTTTCAAAACATTGACATTTTGTTTCCACCTGTATGTATAGTATAGACTGTTCCATGAGCTTCCTTTAAAATCTATGACTTTAACTCTTCTATACTCTGTACACAAATTCAGTTCTTAAAATACACAATACCATCATGTGTCAAAGAAAATTCTGACTTTTCTCTATTTTTCACGACTTCAACTATCTTTACTAGATTTTTATCTTGCTTTTGAACCGCTTTAATCTTCTGCATCAGAGTTGACTCCACTCATAACTCAGCTAACATTTTTCTGCTGAAGGCATCAGCCACCACATTCACTTTTCCTATCTGATAGTTAATCCCACAATCATAGTCTTTAATCAACTCCAACCATCTTCGTTGTCTTAAGTTCAACTCCTTCTGTGATGAGAGGTACTTGAGACTTTTATGATATGCGTAAATATAACACCTTTCTCTATATAGATAATGTCTTCAAATCTTAAGGGCAAAAACTATTGCTACAAGTTCCAAGTTGTGTGTCGAGTAATTAAGATCATATGGCTTAAGTTGTCTAGATGCATATGCAATCACCCTTCCTTCTTGCATTAGTACACAACCTAGCCCATTGTGACTTGCATCACTTTACACAACATAATCTTTTCCTAGAGTAGGCTGAGTCGACACTGGTGCTTTAGTCAACATTGCCTTAAGTTTTTCAAAACTAGCCTAACATTTATCTGTCCATTCGAACCAAACGTCTTTCTGCAACAATTGGGTCAAAGGAGTCGCTATGGATGAAAATCCCTTCATGAACCTCCTATAATATCGGCTAATCCAAGAAAACTCCTCATTTCAGTCACATTATGAGGTGGTTTCCAATTAAGAATAGCTTCAATCTTACCAAGATCAACTTGGATACCCTCTGCTGATACCATATGACCGACAAAACTAACTAATTCCAGCAAAACTCACATTTAGATAACATTGCATACAATTGTTTCTTTCTGAAAGTCTGCAGCACTATTCTGAGATGTTGATCATGTTTTTTCTCAATCTCTGAAATACACCAGGATATCATCGATAAACACAACTACAAATTGATCAAGATATGACTTGAATACTCAATTCATTAGGTCCATAAATGTTGTTAGTGCATTCGTCAAGCCAAATGACATAACAACTCACTTACCAACAACCATTACAAATGAAATTTGAAGTTTATGAAAGGAAACAAATTCAAATGGTACATACAAGAAAAGAGAGCTTAAGCTTTTGGGTACATGGGGAAAATAAGATTAAAACCAAAAATAAAAAAAATTCACCTAGAGGCTTCCTCCAAACCCGTGACCTCCTTTGCTTACTCTGGTTTTTCTTCTTCACTCAACCTTGCATAAATAGTCAGGGCTATTCCTGGAATTCTGTACCCGAGCCATCAATTGGCATCAATCCATATTCATCATTTGCATTCATTTTGATACTACAATTTCCAGAATTATAACCACATTAATATGTTTCAATTATTTCACATCATTTGGTCTCATTGCCATATAAAATATCAAAAACAACAACTAATTACATAACACATCCAACACACAATCATATTAAACTTTAACACATAATTACACACATATGAACATCATATAAAGTTTTTATCAATGAAACACATACCTAATCAGTCTTGGCTCTTCCCTTAATCCTTCTTTTTCTTCCCTTATTAGCTAGCTTTCTCCTTGCCTTTTTCACCCTCTTGAGGGCCTCTCCCTTGTTCACTTATTTTTCCTACACAACCATACCACCTCTCAATTCTAATATCCATTTTGAATGCTTTTCATGTCTACATAGTATGCTAATGCTCCTAATGTGTTTTACACCTTAATTGAGCTAAAATGTATTAAGGTTAAACTTCCATCTTCACATGTCATGGCTGCCAAAAAACCACATCCTAGTTCCCATTTCACTTTCTTCAATTCAACACTTAAATCCTACTTCACTTATCACCAATTATGGTGTTTCTATGTTAATTTCAATTTCACCTAAATTTCTTTAACTATGGCAGCCTCTCATTCATCCCTTAACATCATATTTTCTTTAGTTTTTACGCCATAAAACAATTAACTAACTTCAATTATCATTAATTCAAAGTTTAATTACACTTCCATCAACTAATCACTAACTTAAATTTCTAAGTACAAACTTGCAACATAACCTATATCTATCAACCCTAATTACATCTATCATCAACATGGATCTCAAATGGAAGGAAAAAGGTTAAATTTAAGATGAATAAACTAACCTTAAGTGTTCTCCAAGGTGGGCCGAAATTTGTCCCACTCTTCTCCCTTTTTCTTCTTCTTTCTTCTTTCCTTCTTGCTCCTTTGGTACCTTTGTAGTAAGAACTCTTTAATTTCTTTATTTTTCCTTTCTCAAACTTATTTTTTTTTCTGTCTTTTTCAGGTTGTGGCTGAAGCAAAAATGGGGATCTTGGGTGAGGAAGGGGACAGCCAAAGTGGGAGAAAAGATGAAGAAGAGAAAGTCATGGAAGAATGTGGAATTTCCTTCATCTTTTGGACTTTTATACTTTGATTAGGGAGTGGGTCCCACTAATTAAAATTATTCATAATTCTTATTGGTTCATTAAGTTAATTAATCTTGATTAACATTTAAACTTTGAGAAATTCTATATTTGCCACATCTTCCTCCATATTCACACTTTTTCCCCAAACAATCTCCATAATACCGATTTTGTCCATAGAAAATTTTATTTTCTTCTAATTCTACCCCTAATCTTTTTAATTCCAAAATAATAATACCCTTAATTATTTTTTCTTATTATTAGTCATTTTTTATGGGTTCAAATTTAGACTCTGATTGAACCTGCACGCCTCACTACGGTCACGCGCAATTGGGGCCTAAATCACTGAATATTACAATTCTCTCCCCCTTAAGAAAATTTCGTCCTTGAAATTTATCTAATTAGGTGGAGCTGAATAGCTGAGCATACTGAGTTCTCATCATTTCTTCACTCTCCCAGGTGGCTTATTCTACTACATGATTGCGCCATAGGACCTTTACCAGTGGTATGTTCTTGTTCCGTAGTTCCTTGACTTCTCTAGATATGATTTTCACTGGATTTTCAATATATGTCAAGTCAGGTTGTACCTCTATTGATTCCACATGTATTACATGTGTCAGATCCGATCTATATCTCCTTAACATTGAGACATGAAACACATTGTGGATTTTATCCAATTTTGGTGGTAAGGCCAATCTGTAAGCCACTGGACCCACACGTTCAAGTATTTCGTATGGTCCAATAAATCTAGGACTCAGTATCCCCTTTTTACCAAAATGAAATGCTTTCTTCTAAGGTGAAACTTTCAAAAATACCTTATCTCCGATGACATACTCAATGTCTTTTCTCTTCAAATTGGCATAAGTTTTTTGTCGATCAGTTGCCACTTTTAACCAATCTTGGATCAATTTCACCTTCTCCTCTGTCTGCTGCACTAATTTTGGCCCCATTAATTTCTTTTCACCAAGTTCTGTCCAGCATAATGGTGTCCTACATCTCCTTCCATACGAAGTTTGGTATGGTGCCATGCTGAGACTAGTTTGATAGTTATTGTTATATGCAAATTCCATCAATGATAGGTACTTATCCAAGCTACCCTCAAAGTCAATTACACAACTTCGAAGCATATCTTCCAGCAATTGAATAACTCGTTTGGATTGCCCATCTGTTTGTGGGTGAAATGTTGTACTAAAAGTAAGTCGGGTCCCCAATGCTTGCTGTAGACTTTTCTAAAATTTTGATGTGAACCGTGGGTCTCGATTAGAAATAATAGATACTGGTACCCCATGCAGTCGAATTATCTCATTGACATATAATTCTGCTGACGGGCTCAACGAATAATCTATCCTAACTGGCAGAAAGTGAGCCGATTTGGTAAGCCTGTCAAAAATTACCCATATTGCATCATGTTTCTTTTGCGACAAAGGCAAACCAAATACAAAATCCATCATAATCTTTTCCCACTTCCATTCTAGAATTGCAATAGGTTGCAACAATCCTTATGGTACCTGGTGCTCTGCTTTCACTTGTTGGCATGTCAAGCATCTTGTAGTGTATTCCACGATATCTTTCTTCATTCCTTGCCACCGATAATGAGTCTTTAGGTTCTGATACATTTTATTGCTCCCTGGATGCATAGAATAAATTGTATTATGTGCCTCTTTTAGTATTATTTGTTTTAATTTGCTGTCAGCACGCATAATCTTCCTTTGTAACTTATGCTTCCATTATCTTTAACCTTAAATTCAGGTCTCTCCCCCTTTTTCATTGCCTTAGCAATTATCATCAATTTCGGATCTTGCTTCTGAGATTCTCTCACTTGTTGCCTTAAAGTAAGTTAGACCCGTAACTCTGCCAAAATAAATTATGAGTCTAATTTATAATTTACTATTAATTTATGTTTATTATATTATAATTGAGGAAATTTTCAAACTATACCTGCCAGTGTTTTTCTACATAAGGCATCCACTACTACATTGGTTTTGCCTGGCTTATAATCAATAATACAATTATAATCCTTGATTAACTCCAACCAGGTTCTTTGCCTAAAGTTCAACTCCTTTTATGTGGACAAATATTTAAGGCTCTTATGACTGTGTATATGTAGCACCGCTCGCCGTACAAATAATGTCGTCATATTTTTAAAGCAAACATTATTGCTACCAACTCCAATCATGTGTAGGGTAATTTTGTTCACGAGGCTTTAATTGCCTAGATGCATAAGCAACTACTTTACCCTCTTGCATAATACGTGTTAAACCATGAGGGGTATTTCCATCATTTTGATGAAAACAAATAAAATAGCAATATTGCATTTAACATAATTGTTTTCTAAGTCTATTAAACAGGACATGGAATAAAATAGCAAGAATGGAGATTGGAAGAATAATCCTTGAAAGAGAAAATTCAGGAAGTAGCATGTTCACTCCCGTGAAAGAGCTAACCATTACCAAAACCAACATTTGAAGTTCACGGCCATGAAGGAAGAACAAACCGTGAAATGGACAATTCAGTCACACCCGTGAATGTTCATGCATTTTCATCCAGAGAGCTTCACAACCAAGGTCACCACTTCAGTCACAGCTTGGGAAGAAATGTCACGCCCGTGACAAACATAGTCACACCTGTGAATGATGAAAGAGAAAAATGTCGGACGCGATTATTCAGTTGGTACAATGGCTAGTTTCGTATTTAATGCACCCCAACAGCTATAATCAACCCAGAGAGTATAAATGGAAGTCATTTATGCATTCAGTACAAGAGAATAGCATATTCTTTGAATCAAAATCTTATTACAAGCTATTTGTACATTCAATACTTTGAGAACAAAATCTATTCTCTGTAAAAAAATTTTTGCTTTTCATTTATTGAGCAATTAAGATTTGTGAGTGTTTCTCTCTGAAATCATTACTCAAGTGAGCTTTGGGTATTTCTGGATTAAGAGTAGAACACTTGAAAGGGTTAGTTGTGTGAGCCTCAAAAACACAAATTAAAAGGTTGTTTGTGTGAGCCTGTAAAAACACAAAGTGAAGGTTGTTTGTGTGAGCCTGTAAAACACAAGGAATTGGTTATTGTGTGATCCATTAAAACACAAGGGATTTCTGGGTTAGGTGTGAGCCATTGTGAGAAACACCATAGTTGGGAGTGAGCTTGTAAAACTCCATTGTAACACTTAGTGTATTAGTGAAACTCCCAATTGCGATTGGGGAGAGAAGTAGGATTTGTTAACACCCGAACCTCTATAAAAATCCTTGTGTCAAATTTCTCTATCCCTCGTAAAATTAATTGTTTCTTTCCACACTTTAAAGTTTAATTTTTTGAATCTCCAATTCAACCCCCCCCCTTCTTGTCTTAATATATGGGCAACAATTGGTATCAGAGCTTAGTCTAGCATCGAAGCCCAAAAAGCGCTAGTAAAGATTAAGATATGGCCAGTGAAGGATTCCAAAGTCACAAACCTTACTTTGATGGAGCAAATTATGCCCATTGGAAGTTTCGGATGGAAAAATACTTGGATAGTGAAGAATTGAAGTCTGGATAGTGTACGAAAAGAATGGACACCACCAACCAGAAGAGGAGCTGATGGTGAAGAAGAAATCCTATCATGAGATGATTGGACAGATCCTCAAAGAAGAGCAAATTCCAAAAACAAGAAGGCAACGACAATCCTATCAAGCTCATTATCTATTGAAGAATGTGGGAGAATACAACACTGCCCAACAGCATACAACATGTGGAAGACATTGGAGAATTATCATGAAGGAACTAAGCAAGTCAAATCCAAGAAGATTCAACTTCTGACCTCAGAATATGAGCTCTTCAAGATGAAATCCAATGAGTCAATCACTGACATGACCAACCGTCTTCTAGCCACTATAAATGGAATGAGAAAACTTGGGAAACATCTGAGTTTGGAGGATGTAAACAACAAAATCCTGAGAAGTCTTCCTCTTAAAGACTATGGCTCAAGAGTTGCTGGCATAGAAGAAGCAAATGAAGATATGAGCATCATGAATACTGATGTGCTGATTGGAAAGCTTCTCACACATGAGATGGCAGTGAAGAGAGATAGAGAGCTTGAAGCAGAGCCAGAGAAAAGAAAGCCCTTAGCACTCAAAGCCTTTACTTCAAAATCTCAAGAAGAAAGTGAATATGATGAAGAAATGAGCGATGATGAAAATGAGGACATTACTATGCTTTCAAAAAGGTTAAAAAGAATCATTGAGAAGAAAATGAGCAACTCCAAAAACTTCAGGCAAAGAAACCTCAAACAAACTTCTAATGACACACATTGAAGTAAGGAAGAGGTAAAGTGGTACGAGTGTGGAAAGAAAGGACATATCAAACCAGAATGTCCAAGTCTCAAGAAGCATAAGAGAAAATACCAAAGAGACAATGGGGAGAAAGGTCACAAAGCCACATGGGATGACGAAAGCTCTTCAAGTGAAAAAGATGATAATGAAAGTGAAGAGGTCAACCTATGTTTCATGCCTATTGAAGATCATGTCTCAAATAAGGTAAAATCACTACACTCATACTCTTTGAACAATGATAGTAGTGATAATGATGATGATAGTGATGATGATGATGATGATGATGATGAGCAAAGCCTAATAGAAGAACTAAATCTAGAATTAGAGAAATATAGAAGTAAATTTAGTACTTATAGAAATAACATCTCTAATTTAAAAAATAAGATAGATGGTTTAGAAAAGGAAAACATAAAACTTAAATCATCTAATGAATCTCCAAAAGTCATTAGATGAATACTCATCAAGACCCTCAACAGCTTCCTTGCTAAAAGAAAATAATATTTTGAAAAATGAAGTTGAGGAACTTAGAAATTCCATTTCTAAATTTCACAAAGGTAAAGAGAGCTTAGATACTCTCATTGTGTCTCAAAGATCACCCTTAATTAGACATGGTCTAGGATTTAAGGACACATCATCATCTTCTCACAAAACTATATTTGTTAAGTCTAAAGAACCTAACATCTCCACATCTGTTAGAACAGCACCAAGAAATAAGTATATTAAACATTCTTACATAAACAAAATAATCATGCCTTCATCTAGAAAATCTACAATTAATCATAATTGTGCATGTCATCATTCTCAAAATAAATTTAATAGAAAAATGGTATTCAAAAACATTGAAAGACCAGAAAACAAATTTAGACCAACACAATGTAATTATTATATGAAAATGGGTCACATAAATAAATATTGTTGGATAAGGAAGGCTCATTGGGAACCTTCATGTGCTAACCCCCAAGGACCCAAACTCATTTGGGTAACTACAAATCATATTTGAATTGTGATTTTATAGGTATTCCTCAAGTCCACAATAAACAAAAATGCTTGGCTAGTAGACAGTGGATGCTCAAGGCATATGACAGGAGACAAAGAACTTTTCAATGAAATCAAAAGTATTGATGGAGGTAAAGTTACCTTTGGAAACAATGCAAAGGGTAAGGTAATTGGCATTGGTTCTATTGGTATCAATGGTACTACTTTTATTAAAGATGTCTTACTTGTTGATGGCTTGAAACATAACTTGTTAAGTGTAAGTCAATTATATGATAAAGGAAACAAAGTAATCTTTACTTCAAATGAATGTCTTGTGATCTCTATCGATGATCAGGAGATATTTAAAGGAAATAGAGATATAAATACATACATAATAAACTTACATGAACTATCTAACCATTCCTCTAAGTGTCTTGTGACTACTAGTGAAGAATCTTGGCTGTGGCATAGAAGACTTGGTCATGCTAACATGGACTTAATACAAAGTCTCAGCACAGGAGAACTAGGAAAAGGACTGCCAAGAGTTAAATATGAAAAAGACAAGACATGTGAACCTTGCCAAAGAGGAAAACAACACAAGTCATCCTTCAAAGCCAAAAATATAGTAAGTACTTCAAAACCTCTTCAACTCCTGCATTTAGACTTGTTTGGACCTACTAGAATTGCTAGCTTAGGAGAAAAACATTTTGCATTTGTCATCGTAGATGATTACTCTATATTTACTTGGGTAATTTTCTTAGCTCAAAAGAGTGATGTTTTTGAAAATTTCAAAAATTTTGCTAAAAGAGTTAAAAATGAAAAAGGGTACTGTATTTCAAAAATAAGAAGTGATCATGGGAAAGAATTTGAAAATGAAAACTTTGAAAGCTTTTGTCTTGAACATGGCATTTCACATAATTTCTCATCTCCTAGGACACCTCAACAAAATGGGGTAGTTGAAAGGAAAAATCGAACTTTAATTGAAATGGCTAGAACAATGCTCAATGAATATGAATTACCAACTTATTTTGGGCAGAAGCCACAAACACTGCTTGTTATATTTCAAATCGAGTTTTCAAAAGACCTCTTTTAAACAAAACCTCATTTGAGCTATGGAATGGAAGAAAGCCCTTGATATCATACTTTAGAGTATTTGGATGCAAGTGTTTTATATTAAATACCAAGGACAATCTTGGAAATTTTGCCTCTAAATCCGATGAAGGTATTTTTTTGGGATAGTCTACAACCAGCAAAGCATACAGAGTATTTAATAAAAGATCATTAACGGTTGAAGAATCCATGCATGTTGTTTTTAATGAATCTAGTAGACTTGATCTTATGAAAGGTAGTGTTATTGATGATGTTGTAGGTAATATGGAAAGACTTGATATTGGAAATGGTAAAGAAGAAAATGATCAAGAAGATTTACATCAAAATGATTCTCTACCTCAAAATCAAGATGAAAATGAACATGAACTTCCAAAAGAATGGAGAATGATGAAAGATCATCCAAAAGAGCAAATCATTGGTGATCTCTCAAGGGGAGTAAGTACTAGATCTCATTTCAAACAGTTAGTCACTGACATTGCTTTTATTTGTCAAATTGAACCTAGAAGTAAGGTATGGACCCTAGTACCTAGACCTAAGGATCATCAAATAATAGGTAGCAAATGAGTATTTAGAAATAAACTAGATGAACAATGTTTAATAACTAGGAATAAGGCTTGATTAGTTGCAAAAGGATATAATCAGGAATAAGGTATAGATTATGATGAAACATATGCACCTGTAGCTAGATTAGAAGCCATAAGAATAATTTTAGCATATGCATGTCACATGAATTTCAAACTTTTCCAAATGGATGTGAAAAGTGCATTTCTAAATGGTTATATAGAAGAAGAAGTGTATGTAGAACAACCACCAGGCTTTGAAAGCTATGATTTGCCAAATCATGTTTTTAAACTTTCAAAAGCTTTGTATGGTTTGAAACAAGCCCCAAGATCATGGTATGAGAGGCTAAGTTCTTTTCTATTAGAAAATAGCTTTACAAAGGGAAATGTTGACACCACATTACTTATTAAAAAGCATAAGCATGATATACTAATTTTTCAAGTTTATGTTGATGATATAATATTTGGTTCTGTTAACCTTGAGGGGTATTTCCGTTATTTTGATGATAATAAATAATATAGCAATATTGTATTTAACATACTTGTTTTTGTAAGTATATTATATAGGACATGAATTAAAATAGCAAGAATGGAGAATTGGAAGAATAATCCTTGAGAAACAAAAAGCAAGAAGTAGCATGTTCACTGTCGTGACTCTAGGAGTCACTCCTGTGAAGAAAGCTAGCTGTTACCAAAAACCAACATTTGAAGTTCACGACCATGAAGGAAAAACAAATCGTGAAGTAAGCATTTCAGTCACCCCCGTGAAGGATTCATTCAATTTCATCCAGAGAGCTGCACGACCAGAGTCACCACTTGTCTCATGGCTGGGAAAGAGTGTCACGCCCGTGACCGATTAATGTCACGACCATGACATTATATGTCAAAACATACCAGAGAACTTTATGACCAAGGTCACCACTTCAGTCACGGCTTGGGAAGAACTGTCACCCCCGTAACAAGCATATTCACGCCCGTGAACAATGAAAGAAAAATGTCAGGCGCGATTTTTTGGTTGGTATAATGGCTAGTTTCTTTTTTAATGCACCCCAATGGCTATATTCAGCCATGGGAGTATAAATGGAAGTCATTTATGCATTAAGAAAAAAGAAAATGATAAGAAAAACAAAAGATTAGCATATACTTTAAAATCACAAGCTATCTTGTACTTTTTTACTTTGAGAACAAATCCATTCTCTATAAAAATCTTATTGCTCCTCATATTTGAGCAATAAAGATTTATAAGTAGTTCTCTCTGTAATCTTTACTCAAGTGAGCATTGGGTAGTTCTGGGTTAAGAGAAGAACACTTGTAAGGGTTAGTTGTGTGAACCTCCAAAACACAAATTAAAAGGTTATTTGTGTGAGCCTGTAAAACCCAAAGTATAGGTTGTTTGTGTGAGCCTGTAAAACACAAAGTGTAGGTTGTTTGTGTGAGCCTGTAAAACACAAAGAATAGGTTGTTTGTTTGAGCCTGTAAAACACAAAGTGTAGGTTGTTTGTGTGAGCCTGTAAAACACAAAGGAATTGGTTATTGTGTGAGCCATTAAAACACAAGGGATTTCTGGGTTAGGTGTGAACCATTGTAAGAAACACCATAGTTGGGAGTGAGCTTGTAAAACTCCATTGTAACACTTAGTATGTTAGTGAAACTCCCAATTGCGATTGGGGAGAGGAGTAGGGTTTGTTAATACCCGAACCTCTATAAATCCTTGTGTCTGGTTTTCTCAATCCCTTCCAAATTAACAATTTTATTTCCGCACTTTAAAGTTTAATTTTTTGAAACTCCAATTCAACCCCCCTTCTTGGTCTAATATCAGGGCAACAATTAGTATCAGAGCTTTGTCTAGCATTGAAGCCTAAAAAGCGCTAGTAAAGAGTAAGATATGGCCAGTGAAGGATTCCAGAGTCTCAAACCTTACTTTGATGGAGCAAATTATGCCCATTGGAAGTTTAGGATGGAGACATACTTGGATAGTGAAGGAATTGAAGTCTGGGATAGTGTACGAAAAGAATGGACACCACCAACTAGAAGAGGAGCTGATGGTGAAGAGGAAATCCTATCAAGAGATGATTGGACAGAGCCCCAAAGAAGAGCAAATTTCAAAAACAATAAGGCAATGACAATTCTATCAAGCTCATTATCTTTTGAAGAATGTGGGAGAATACAGCACTGCTCAACAGCCTATAGTATGTGGAAGACATTGGAGAACTATCATGAGGGAACTAAGCAAGTCAAATCCAAGAAGATTCAACTTCTAACCTCAGAATATGAGCTCTTCAAGATGAAATCAAATGAGTCAATCACTGACATGACCAACCGTCTTCTATCCATTATAAATGGAATGAGGAAACTTGGGAAGCATCTGAGTTTGGAAGATGTAAACAATAAAATCCTGAGAAGTCTTCCTCTTAAAGACTATGGTTCAAGAGTTGATGGCATAGAAGAAGCAAATGAAGATATGAGTATCATGAACACTGATGTGCTGATTGGCAAGCTTCTCACACATGAGATGGCAGTAAAGAGAGATAGAGAGCTTGAAGCAGAGCCAGAGAAAAGAAAACCCTTAGCACTCAAAGAATAATCTTCTATACAGAAAAAGAATAATCATGCCTTTATGTATAAGGAGTATGCTTCTAGAAAAATGAAAATTAATCATGATTGTGCATGCCATTGTTCTCAAAATCAGTCTAATCAAATTATGGGATTCAAATACATTGTAAGACCAAAAAGCAAGTTTACACCTAAACAATGTAATTACTGTATGAAAATGGGTCATATAAATAGAAATTGCTGGATAAGGAAGGCTCATTGGCAACCTTCATGTGCTAACCCCCAAGGACCCAAACTCATTTGGGTACCTAAATATCATACTTGATTTGTAAATCTATAGGTATGCCTCAAGTCCACAATAAACAAAAAGGCATGGCTAGTAGACAGTGGATGCTCAAGGCATATGACCGGAGACAAAGAACTCTTCAATGAAATCAAAAGTATTGATGGAGGTAAAGTTACCCTTTGCAAACAATGCAAAGGGTAAGGTAATTTGCATTGGCTCTATTGATGTTAATGGTACTACTTTTATTAAGGATGTTTTACTTGTTGATGGCTTGAAACATAACTTGTTAAGTATAAGTCAATTATGTGATAAAGGAAACAAACTAATTTTCACTTCAAATGAATGTCTAGTAATCTCTATTGATGGTCAAAAAATATTTAAAGGAAATAGAGATATCAATACATATATAATAAACTTACATGAACTATCTAACCATTCCTCTAAGTGTCTTGTGACTACTAGTGATGAATCTTGGTTGTGGCATAGAAGACTTGGTCATGCTAACATGGATTTAATACAAAGTCTCAGCACAGGAGAGCTAGTAAAAGGATTACCAAGAGTTAAATATGAAAAGGCAAGACATGTGATCCTTGTCAAAGAGGAAAGCAACACAAGTAATCTTTCAAAGCCAAAAACATAGTAAGTACTTCAAAACCTCTTCAACGCCTACATTTAGACTTATTTGGACCTACTAGGGTTGCTAGCTTGGGAGGAAAACATTATGCATTTGTCATCATAGATGACTACTCTAGATTTACTTGGGTAATTTTCTTAACTCAAAAGAGTGATGCTTTTGAAAATTTCAAAAACTTTGCTAAAAGAGTTCAAAATGAAAAAGGGTACTGCATTTCAAAAATAAGAAGTGATCATGGTAAAGAATTTGAAAATGAAAACTTTGAAAGTTTTTGTCTTGAACATGGCATTTCACATAATTTCTCATCTTCTAGAACACCTCAACAAAATGGAGTAGTTGAAAGAAAAAATCGAACATTAATTGAAATGGCAAGAACAATGCTTAATGAATATGAATTACCAATTTATTTTTGGGCAGAAGCCATAAACACTGCATGTTATATTTCAAATCAAGTTTTCAAAAGACCTCTTTTAAACAAAACCTCATTTGAGCTATGGAATGGAAGAAAGCCCTTGGTATCATACTTTAGAGTATTTGGATGCAAGTGTTTTATATTGAACACCAAGGACAATCTTGGAAAATTCTCCTCTAAGTCTGATGATGGTATCTTTTTAGGATACTCTACAACCAGCAAAGCATATAGAGTATTTAATAAAAGATTATTAACAGTGGAAGAATCCATGCATGTTGTTTTTAATGAATCTAGTAGACCTGATCTTGTGAAAGGTAGTGCTTTTGATGATGTTGTAGATAATGTGGAAAAACTTGTCATTGAAAATGGAAAAGAAGAAAACGATCAAGAAAATCTACTACCTCAAAATCAAGAACAAATGGAGCAAGAACTTCCAAAAAAATGGAGAATGAACAGAAATCATCCAAAAGAGCAAATAATTGGTGATCTATCAAGGCGAGTAAGTACTAGATCTCATTTCAAGCATTTAGTCACTGACATTGCTTTTATTTCACAAATTGAGCCTAAAAACATTGATGAAGCTCTTAATGATGAAAGTTGGGTAATTTCCATGCAAGAGGAACTCAACCAATTTGAGAGAAATAAGGTATTGAACCTAGTAACAAGACCCAAGAATCATCCAATCATAGGCAGCAAATGGGTATTTAGAAATAAGTTAGATGAACAAGGGTTAATAACCAGGAATAAAGCAAGACTAGTTGCAAAGGGATATAATCAGGAAGAAGGTATAGACTATGATGAAACATATGCACTCGTAGCTAGATTAGAAGCTATAAGAATACTCTTAGCATATGCATGTCACATGAATTTCAAAATTTTTCAAATGGATGTGAAAAGTGCATTTCTAAATGGCTATATATATGAAGAAGTGTATGTAGAACAACCACCAGGTTTTGAAAGCTATGATTTGCCAATCATGTTTTTAAACTTTCAAAAGCTTTGTACGGTTTAAAACAAGCTCTAAGAGCTTGGTATGAGAGACTAAGTTCTTTTTTACTAGAAAATAGCTTCACAAAGGGAAATGTTGACACTACACTGTTCATCAAAAAGCATAAGCATGAGATACTAATTTTTCAAATTTATGTTGATGATATAATATTTGGTTCTACTAATGAGCTGCTTTGTCAAGAATTTGCTAAGTGCATGACTAGGGAATTTGAAATGAGCATGATGGGAGAACTTAAGTATTTCCTTGGTCTACAAATCAAACAAAGCAATGAGGGCATATTCATCAACCAATCCAAATATGCCAAAGACTTAATCAAAAAATTTGGTATGGAAGGATGCAAAAATGCCAAGACTCCTATAAGTACATCAACAAAATTGGACAAAGATGAAAAGGGTAAGAGCATTAATGAAAAGCTTTATAGAGGTATGATCGGATCACTTTTATATCTCACTGCTTCTAGACCCGATATTATGTACAGTGTTTGCTTATGTGTGCGATTTCAATCATGTCCTAAAGAATCTCATCTAAATGCTGTAAAAAGGATTTTAAGATATTTACATGAAACATTGCATCTAGGTTTATGGTATCCTAGGAATTCATCTTTCTATATTATAGGATATTCAGATGCAGACTATACTGATAGTCTTTTGGATAGGAAAAGCACTTCAGGTACTTATCACTTCATTGGAGAATATTTGGTTTCTTGGTTTAGCAAGAAACAAGTTTCAGTTGCTCTCTCAACTGCTGAAGCTGAATATGTAGCAGTTAAATGTTGTTGTACACAAATTCTTTGGATAAAACAACAACTTAAGGACTATGGTCATGAGGTGAACCATATACCTATAAAATGTGACAACACCAGTGCTAGAAATCTTTCAAAGAATCCTATTCAACACTCTAGAAGTAAACATATTGACTATTAGAGATCATGTTCAATATGGAGATGTTGAATTAGAATTTGTATGCACAGAAAAGCAATTAGCAGATATTTTCACTAAGTCTCTAAATGAGGAAAGATTTAATTTCATTAGAAGAGAACTAGGTATGATTGATGGATTAACCTTGAGATTACAAGAATATGAAATTTTTAATTGTTGATCTTAAAACATCTCACAAGTTATAAGATAAAATTTTTGATGAGAATTTATGCTTTATGAAGTAAAATCTTTGTTGAAATGATTTAGTCTTGTTGCAGAACTTAAATTCAATCTGATGAAAATTATAGGGGCGTCACGCCCGTGACTAATACTCACGCCCGTGACTTAAGTGGCTCAAAGAGGCAGTGTCATTCACGACTTTGGTTCACGACATGATTCACGACTTCAAGTAGTGAAACATAGTTTCACGGCTTGAGTCACACCTGTGAATGAGAACATTCACGCTCGTGACGTGTTTTCACTCCCGTGAACAATTACGCCTCAAAAACTCACAAAAGCTTTCACGCTTTGAGTCATGGCATGATTCACGGCTTCAAGTGGTGAAACATAGTTTCACGGCTTGAGTCACGCCTGTGGAAAAGAATCCTCATGCCCGTGACTAATTACACCCAAAACTCACAGAAGCTTTCACGCCTTGTGTCACAGCTTGCTTCACAGGTATAAGTAGTGAAATTCAACAGTTCACGCCCGTGACAGCATATTCACCCCCGTTACCTATGATCATTCACACCCATGATGTTCATCGATCACGCCCGTGAACGAATTCACGGGTGGAATACTGCTTCAGCAAACCGTGAACACGACTATTCACACCCGTGAAACCCCAAGCCACGCACGTGAATGTATCGAATATATAAGAAAATAGCCGGTTACAATCTTCATTTCAACTCTCCATCTCCCAAAACCGCTCTCATTTACTCTCATTCATTGAGACATTGAAGATTCCGACCCCAAAACCTTGAAATTTCACTATAAATACCATCAAAAGTTCGAATCTTCAGCAGAAATCATACACTTCTAGGGTCTTTCATCAAAATTTCTGTCAAAAATTTTCTTCAACTCCTTCAACAACTAATTTCTTCAAATATGGAGTCTGCTTCATCAAAGGGAAAGAGAAAGAAGTCTCATGCACCTAAGAGGTATTCAGATTACCTTATGAACATCATTCCAGAAAGTTGTCATCCTCGGTATGCAACTTTGAAGAAGAGACCTATTTTATCATCAAGGTCCTTCGAATGGCAGACAGTCCGTAATCTCGGGCTTGAGATGGCTATGACAGAGCAACTTCAAGCCTATCATCTAAGAGAATTTGTTCAAATTCATCTGCCAACCCTACGGGAGCCAACGCTGGAATTTCTCAGCACCTTGCAGGTTTCACCAACTGGAGTGGTGAAATTCCAACTCTGCAACAATGCAAACACTCTCAGTGCCATCGCATTTGGAGAATTGTTCAACCTACCATCTGATGGCGTTCTGAATGAGACTGAGGTAGAATTCTCTGCCCCTGCAGCATGGACACATTTTGGCACGGATTTCAGCTGGGATGTCAAGAAAACTAAGAGCACACATCTCAGGACCCCAGTACACAGGTATTTGCATAGGTTTCTAACCTATAGCATTTTTGCTCGGGGAGAAAGCAATGGAACTATTAGGAAGTCAGAACTCTTCCTATTCAAGATGGCTCACAGGGGAGTCACAGTGGCGCTTTCCAGATGGTTTGCAAACCATCTTCTCTCCATCGCCACCAAGCCCACAGGAGATATTTTGATTGGGGCATATGTCACTCATATGGCAGTGAAGCTCAATTACTTGAAGTTGGATGACCATCACTTCAACATTATTCCTGCACACCCACGAGATAGGCTGGATGTAGAGTCATTCATCAAGATGGGAGCAGCTGTCAGAATCATTTTTCAGAACAATATCTTCTACCGCTTCACTGATACTGCTGGAGAGATTATCTGGGAAGATCATGACACGGAGGATTTTAAAGCAGGCCTCTAGGGAGTTCAGCAGATATAGAGGGCTCGAATTGAGGAAGCAACTCCAGCCATCAAGCAGGACATTGGACAGTCCTCAGCCTCCACACCATCTTTAGCGCAGCAGGTGGTCGACCTCTTGGCACCACGTTTCGAGCAGCTGCAGACTTCCATGGATGAGAGGTTGGAAAACCTCAAGGACTTCATGGAGTCTCGGATAGACAGTCTTGAGGCAGAAGTAGCTAGGCTTCATGATAGGATGTCTGGCTAGGATATAGGCTAGAGTGTAGCCTAAATTTGTTATGTTTGATCATTTTTGTTGTTTGTTATGTTTATGTAGGAAATCTTAAATTTTCTTTCTTAGTTTGTATCCTTTCCTTCATAATATATATATTTTCTTTTGTTTACTTCAATCTAAATATTCTTTTTGATTGATGACAAAAGGGGGAGAAAACTAGCAATATATGATAGATAATATATGATAAGGGAAAGTAGTATCAAACTAACTATAAAAAGAATATTGAATCAAAAAGTGAAACAGACCTTGAATTGATTTAAAAATCTTGATTCAACTTTTCAGATGCAAAGTAGATAATTGAAAAATTGAGTTTCTATATACTTTAAAAATACCCTAAGTATACTTTGCATACACCTTAAAAGCAAGTTACAACATGTCATGATATATCTTAAATACACCTTACATATACTTTATGTCTTGAAAAGGAATTATGGTATGTATTGGATATACTTCTCATATAACTTGCATATACTTAAAATCTACTTAAATGCTACATCTTTATTTACTATTCTTGCATATTATATTTTTTATTCTAAGTATATTTTGAGGGGGAGACTTCTCAAAATCACATATTGCTAGATTATTTGTCACCATCAAAAAGGGGGAGATTGTTAACCTTGAGGGGTATTTCCATCATTTTGATGATAATAAATAATATAGCAATATTGTATTTAACATACTTGTTTTTGTAAGTATATTATACAGGACATGAATTAAAATAGCAAGAATGGAGAATTGGAAGAATAATCCTTGAGAAACAAAAAGCAAGAAGTAGCATGTTCACTGTCGTGACTCTAGGAGTCACTCCTGTGAAGAAAGCTAGCCGTTACCAAAAACCAACATTTGAAGTTCACGGCCATGAAGGAAAAAAAACTGTGAAGTCAGCATTTCAGTAACCCCAGTGAATGAAGGCATCACCCCCGTGAAGGATTCATTCAATTTCATCCAAAGAGCTTCACGACCAGAGTCACCACTTGTCTCACGGCTGGGAAAGAGTGTCACGCCCGTGACATTATATGTCAAAACATACCAGAGAACTTCACGACCAAGGTCACCACTTCAGTCACGGCTTGGGAAGAACTGTCACCCCCGTGACAAGCATATTCACGCCCGTGAACAATGAAAGAGAAAAATGTCAGGCACAATTTTTTGGTTGGTATAACGGCTAGTTTCTTTTTTAATGCACCCCAACGGCTATATTCAGCCATGGGAGTATAAATGGAAGTCATTTATGCATTAAGAAAAAAAAGAATGATAAGAAAAACAAAAATTAGCATATACTTTAAAATCACAAGCTATCTTGTACTTTTTTACTTTGAGAACAAATCCATTCTCTGTAAAAATCTTATTGCTCCTCATATTTGAGCAATAAAGATTTATAAGTAGTTCTCTCTGTAATCTTTACTCAAGTGAGCATTGGGTAGTTCTGGGTTACAAGAAGAACACTTGTAAGGGTTAGTTGTGTGAACCTCCAAAACACAAATTAAAAGGTTGTTTGTGTGAGCCTGTAAAACACAAAGTATAGGTTGTTTGTGCGAGCCTGTAAAACACAAAGTGTAGGTTCTTTGTGTGAGCCTGTAAAACACAAAGGAATTGGTTATTGTGTGAGCCATTAAAACACAAGGGATTTCTGGGTTAGGTGTGAGCCATTGTAAGAAACACCATAGTTGGGAGTGAGCTTGTAAAACTCCATTGTAACACTTAGTGTGTTAGTGAAACTCCCAATTTCGATTGGGGAGAGGAGTAGGGTTTGTTAATACCCGAACCTCTATAAATCCTTGTGTCTGATTTTCTCTATCCCTTCCAAATTAACAATTTTATTTCCGCACTTTAAAGTTTGATTTTTTGAAACTCGAATTCAACCCCCCTTCTTGGTCTAATATCTGGGCAACAGGTTCTACTAATGAGTTGCTTTGTCAAGAATTTTCTAAGTGTATGACTAGGGAATTTGAAATGAGCATGATGGGAGAGCTTAAGTATTTCCTTGGTCTACAAATAAAGCAAAGCAATTAGGGCATATTCATCAACCAATCCAAATATGGCAAAGATTTCTTTAAGAAATTTGGTATGGAAGGATGCAAGAATGCCAAGAGTCCTATGAGCACATCAATAAAATTGGACAAGGATGAAAAGGGTAAGAGCATTAATGAAAAGCTTTATAGAGGTATGATCGGATCACTTTTATATCTTACTGCTTCTAAACCCGACATAATGTATAGTGTTTGCTTGTGTGCACGATTTCAATCATGTCCTAAAGAATCTCATTTAAATGCAGTAAAAAGAATTTTAAGATATTTACATAGATCTTTGCATCTAGGTTTATGGTATCCTAGGAATTCATCCTTTTATATTATAGGATATTCTGATGCAGACTATGCTGGTAGTCATTTAGATAGAAAAAGTACTTCAGGTACTTGTCACTTCATTAGAGAATGCTTAGTTTCTTGGTTTAGCAAGAAACAAGTTTCAGTTTCTCTTTCAACTGCTGAAGCAGAGTATGTAGTAGCTGGATGTTATTGTACTCAAATTCTTTGGATGAAACAACAACTTAAGGACTATGGTCATGAGATGAACCGTATACCTATTAAATGTGATAATACAAGTGCTATAAATTTTTCAAAGAATCCTATACAACACTCAAGAAGTAAGCATATTGACATTAGACACCATTTTATTAGAGATCATGTTGAATATGGAGATGTTGCATTAGAATTTATAAGCACGGAAAATCAATTAGCAGATATTTTCACTAAGTCTCTAAATGAGGAAAGATTTAATTTCATTAGAAGAGAACTTGGTATGATTGATGGATTAACCTTATGATTACTAAATTATAATTGATGATGTTATTTTTGTATCATATCACTAGATATAAGATAGAAATTTTGATGAAAATTTTTGTTTTAAGGGATAGAATCTTTATTGAAATGATTTAGTCTTGTTTTTAGGACTTAATTTTATTTGATGAAAATTTAAGGGGAGTCACGCCCGTGACTTAAATTACCAAAAGAGGTTGTGTCGTTCACGACTTGATTCATGACATGGTTCACGGCTTCAAGTGGTGAAGCTTATTTTCACGACTTCATTCACTCCCGTGAAAATAGCCTTTCACGCCTGTGAACTATTACACCCCAAAACTCACATAAGCGCTCATGTTTTGAGTCACGGCTTACTTCAAGGGCATAAGTAGTAAAATTCAACCCTTCACACTCGTGACTATTATTTCACCCCCGTGACAGTTCATCATTCATGCCCATGACATTCAAAGGTCATGCCCGTGAACATATTCACACCTTCATTCACGGGTGGAACACTCCTTCAGCAAACCGTGAACAGGACCATTCACGCCCGTGAATGTATCGAGTATATAAAAGAATAGCCAGTTATATTTCTCATTTCAACTCTTCAACTCCCAAAACCGCTCTCATTTACACACAATCAATGATATATTGAAGATTCCGGCCCCCAAGTCTCAAACTTTTCCTATAAATACCACTAAAAGTTCAAATCTTCATCAAAAATCATACATTATTAGGATTTCCATAAAAATTTCTGTAAAAAATTTTCCAATCCATCACAAACCTATTTCTTCAAATCAAATGGAGACTGTTTCATCAAAGGGAAAGAGAAAGAAGTCCCATGCTCCTAGGAGGTATGCAGATTACCTCATGAACTGTATTCCGGAGCAATGCCATCCTTGGTACTCCACTTTGAAGAAGAGACCTCTATTGTCATCAAGGTCCTTCGAATGGCAAACAGTCCGAAGTCTCGGGCTTGAAACGGCTATGACAGAGCAACTCTAGGCCTATCATTTGAAAGACTTTGTGGAGATTCACCAGCCAACCTTGAGGGAGCCAACACTGGAATTCCTCAGCACCCTGCAGGTATCACCTACTGGTGTGGTGAAATTCCAACTTTGTAACAATCCCAACACCCTCAGTGCCATTGAATTTTGGGAATTGTTTAATCTACCATCTGATGGCATCCTAAATGACAGTGAGGTAGAATTCTCTGCCTCTCGAGCTTGGACTCACTTTGGCACCAATTGCAGCTGGGATGTCAAGAAGACAAAGAGCACACATCTTAGGTCCCCAGTGCACAAGTATTTGCATAGGTTCCTGACCTATAGCATATTCACTAGAGGAGAAAGCAATGGGACTATTAAGAAATCGGAGCTCTTCCTCTTTGAGATGGCTCACAGAGGACTCACCGTGGCACTCTCTAGATAGTTTGCAAACCATCTTCTATCCATTGCCACCAAACACACGGGAGATATCTTGATTGGTGCATATGTCACCCACATAGTCGTGAAGCTTGAATATCTAAAGTTGGATGAGCATCATTTCAACCTCATCCTTGGACATCCTCGAGATGGCTTGGATGTCGAGTCCTTCATAAAGATGGGAGCAGTTGTCAGAATCATTTTTGAGAACGATATTTTCTACCGCTTCACCGACACTGCTGGGGAGATTATTTGGGAAGACAATGACACAGAGGATTTTAAAGCAGGCCTCCAAGGAGTCCAGTAGAAGAAGAGGTCTTGGGTTGAAAAAACACCTCCAGTGGCTGAGCAAGACATCGGACAGTCCTCGGCTTCCACACCGACTTTAGCGCAGCAGGTGGTTGACCTCTTGGCACCACGTTTTGAACAGCTGCAGACTTCAATGGATGATAGGTTGGGGAACCTCAAAGACTTCATGGAGTCTCGAATGGACAGCCTTGAGGCTAAAGTTGCTAGGCTTCGTGATAGAATGTTTGGATAGGTGTTAGGCTAGATTGTAGCCTACATTTGCATGATTTGTTGTTTTTTATTTACTATTCTTGTTTGTTGTTGTGTAGGAAATTTTCAATTTCCTTTCTGAACTTTATTTAACTTTGTTTGTATTTTTTCCTTTATTCAATATATTTGCTTTTGTTTACCTCATTGATATCTTTATATCCTTTTTGATTGATGACAAAAGGGGGAGAAAACTAGCAATATATTATAGGGAAAACTAGCAATATATTGTAGGGAAAACTAGCAATATATATTAAGGTAAATGAATTTTGAATCAAAAATTAAAATTGAATTATGAATTGACATTGAAATAGATTAAAAGGGATTAGAAACTTTGATTCAAAAAATTCATATGCAAAGTATAAAATTGAGAAATTAAGCTTTATACACATTAGATATACCTTAAGTATACTTTGTATATACCTTCATGCAAGTTACAAAAAAATAAATATGCCATGATATACCTTAAGTATACCTTGCATATACTTCATGCCTTAAAAAGGAATTATGGTATATATTGGATATACTTCTCATATAACTTGCATGTACTTAAACTCTAGTAAGTTTATTTCAATGCTACATCATTCTTTATAATTCTTGCATTTTATAAATTTTTTATCCTACGTATATTTTGAGGGGGAGACTTCTCAAAAGCACATATTGCTAGATTATTTGTCACCATCAAAAAGGGGGAGATTGTTAAACCTTGAAGAGTATTTCCGTAATTTTGATGATAACAAATAAAATAGCAATATTGTATTTAACATGCTTGTTTTCTAAGTCTATTAAACAGGACATGGAATAAAATAGCAAGAATGAAGATTGGAAGAATAATCCTTGAAAGACAAAATTAAGGAAGTAGCATGTTCACGCCCGTGACTATATGTGTCACGCCCGTGAAAGAGCTAACCATTACCAAAACCAACATTTGAAGTTCACGACCATGAAGGAAGAACAAATCGTGAAATGGAAATTTCAGTCACGCCCGTAAATGTTCATGCATTTTCATCCAGAGAGTTTCACGACCAAAGTCACCACTTGGATCACGGCTGGGAAGTTTCTCACACCTGTGAACTAATGTGTCAAAACATTCCAGAGAGCTTCACGACCAAGGTCACCACTTTAGTCATGGCTTGGGAAGAAATGTCACGCCCGTGACAAACGTAGTCGCACCCGTGAATGATGAAAGAGAAAAATGTCAGGCGCGATTATTTGGTTGGTACAATGGCTAGTTTTGTATTTAATGCTCCCCAATGGCTTTAATCAGCTATGGAAGTATAAATGGAAGTCATTTGTGTATTCAGTACAAGAGAATAACATATTCTTTGAATCAAAATCTTATTACAAGCTATTTGTACATTCAATACTTTGAGAACAAAATCTATTCTCTGTAAAAATCTTTTTGCTCTTCATTTATTGAGCAATTAAGATTTGTGAGTGTTTCTCTCTATAATCATTACTCAAGTGAGCTTTGGGTATTTCTGGGTTAAGAGTAGAACACTTGTAAGGGTTAGTTGTGTGAGCCTCAAAAACACAAATTAAAAGGTTGTTTGTGTGAGCCTATAAAAAGACAAAGTGAAGGTTGTTTGTGTGAGCCTGTAAAACACAAAGAATTGGTTATTGTGTGAGCCATTAAAACACAAGAGATTTCTGGGTTAGGTGTGAGCCATCGTGAGAAACACCATAGTTGGGAGTGAGCTTGTAAAACTCCATTGTAACACTTAGTGTGTTAGTGAAACTCCCAATTGTGATTGGGGAGAGGAGTAGGGTTTGTTAACATCCTAACCTCTATAAAAATCCTTGTGTCAAATTTCTCTATCCCTCCTAAAATTAATTGTTTATTTCTGCACTTTAAAGTTTAATTTTTTGAAACTCCAATTCAACTCCCCTTCTTGGCTTAATATCTAGGCAACAATACACAACTTAGCTTATTATGAGAGGCATCATTGTATATCATAAAATCTTTTCCCGACGTAGGTTGGGTCAAAACAGGTGCTTCGGTTAGCATGACTTTTAATTTTTCAAAGCTTGCCTGACACCAATCTATCCACTCAAACTTAGTTTCTTTTCTAAGAAACTTGGTAAGTGGTGCATTTATGCTTGAAAATCCCTTTACAAACCTTCTGTAGTAGCCAACTAATCTAAGGAAACTCTAAACTTCTGTTACATTGCGAGGCGGCTTCCAACTTAGAATGGCTTCTATTTTGTTAGGATCAACCCAAATTCCTTCAACTGAAATAACATGCCCTAATAATCCCACTTCTTCCAACCAGAACTCACATTTTGATAGCTTTGCATATAATTGATTTTCCCTCAAAGTCTGAAGTACTATTCTGAGATGCCTATCATGTTCTCCCTTGTCCCTTGAATACACCAGGATATCATCTATAAAAACTACCACAAACTGATCAAGGTAAGGCCTAAAAATCTTGTTCATCATATCCATAAAGGCAGCTGGTGAATTTGTTAAGCCAAATGGCATAACTAGGAATTCATAGTGGCCATATCAAGTGCTGAAGGCCATTTTGGACACATCTGATTCTTTGATTTTCAGTTGGTGATACCGATCTGAGATCAATCTTAGAAAATAACAAATCATCAATTTTAGATAGTGGATATTTATTTTTAATCGTCACCTTGTTCAATTGTCAGTAATCAATACATAATCGTAAGGTGTCATCCTTCTTTTTCACAAACAACACCGGAGCGCCCCATGGTGACACACTGAGTCTTATGAACCCCTTGTCTAACAATTCCTGCAATTGAACCTTCAGCTCTCTCAATTCTACAGGTGCCATTCTATAAGGAGTAATTGATATTAGGGTTGTACCAGGAATTACAAAAATAGCAAACTTTATCTCCCTATCTGGTGGTAACCCTGGCAAATCTTCTGGAAACATGTCTAGGAACTCACACACTGTGGGGATGTCCTTGAGTTCCGGGCTCCCCTTCCTGATATCTATCACATGGGCTAAGTATGCCTCACATCCCTTCCTAATGTATTTACGAGCTTTTAATGCAGAAATAACACTGGTCAAACATGTTTGACCTACACCTTGAATGATACTGTCATCCTTCCCAGGAATTTTACGTACAACTTTTCTAGATCGACAGTCAACTATAGCTCTATGCTTTGTCAACCAATCCATACCCTGAAGAGCATCGAATTCATGAAAAGGTAATTATATTAAGTCTACTAGAAACTCTCTACCCTGAATTCTTATTGAACTGTTTCTATAAATTTGATTCACTTTCACACTATGTCCCAGCGGATTGGTCACAACTATCTCATATTCTAAGGTCTCAGGTTTCTTGTTCCCTTGTCTAAGTGCAGTTGTGCTTATATATGAATACGTGGAACCAAGATCTATCAATGCATGTAAATCAAAATCAAATAAAGATAATTTACCAACTATGACATCTGGTGCAGCCTAGTCCTCACGGGCTCTCATCACATAGGCTCGAGCTGTAGCCCTACTACCTCCAGGTCTATCAACTATCTCTGATACCCTCTGACTCTGTCCGATACGACCACCTCTAAATTGGCCTCAACCTCTACCACGGCTCTGTACCGGTGTCATAGTCTGTGCTGGTGCCATACTGCTTGTACTAAATCTAGGACAATCTCTCTTCACATGGTCAATAGCTCCATATCTCAAACATGCCCCAGTCAATGACCAACACTCTTCTGTATGAGCTCTACTACAATGCTAATGCAAAGCTGAAGCTGGTCTCTTGGGAAATGATGCTGGAGAACTAGCAGATGATGCTGCGGGTCTAAAATGCTGACCCCGCCTACTAGAAAATGTCTGCCCAGTCGCCCTTGACTGAAATGGTATGGGTACTATTCATCCTTTCCTACCCGATGTATGGGCCACACTAGCTTTTGATTTCTTAAAATGCTCTTTTGTCTTCAGCTTCTTCCTTCTTTCTACACTAATTGTAGAGGACACTAGTGTAGCAAAATCTGTATGCTGGTGTGAAGCCACTAAATACCCAATCTCCTTATTGAGACCATCTTCAAATCTACGACATTTATCAGCTTCATCTCCAATAATCCCAGTAGCATACTTGCTCAGCCTGGTGAACTCCATCCCATACTCAGCTACTGTCATACCCCTCTGCTTCAAATTCAGAAATTCTCATTTTTTTCTCATCCACATAAATTCTTGGCACATATTTCTTTTTAAACTCTACCACAAAAAAATCCCATGTCTGAGGGTTTGGAGTTTGAGGTTTTGCTAACACCAACTTCCACCAATCATAGGCATGCTCCTGAAAAAGGGATACTGCATATCTAACCTTGTACTCTTCAGGACACTGCAGCTCCTCAAAAACCCGCTCTGTCTTTTCCAACCAAAATTCTGCTGCTGCTGGGTCATCCGCTTTCTTGCCCATAAAATTCGTAGCCCCATATTTTCTTAATTTATCAATCTGGGGTTTCAATTGTGGTGGGGGAGCTGGTTGAGCTGGTGGTGGCATAACTTGTGCTATTTGCTGTAACAAGATAGCGAACTGTTACATAAGGGGTACCTGACCCAGGTTAACCTGTTCTTCAGCATGTTATGGAGCTATAACACTAGGCTCCGAGGCTCAAATTGATGCTGATTGTCTATGAGTAGCCGAATTAGCTATATTATCACCCTCCTGCACTTCGTGACTTCCCCTTGCTTCCGTATCCATTAAAACCTATATTGTCAGAAGAATAGTCCCTTATTAGAATATAGCAGCTTAAAACAATGCAAATACTAAAAACATGCACTTATCTTCCCATAGCCACTAAATAAGAATCGTCTAAACCAGGCTCTGATACCAAAAATTGTGACATCCTCTTACCCCACTTTCGTTCAGCAAGATAAGTGAGTATTACCTGCCTAATTGTTTCATAAAATTAATGAAATGAAGAATTTTTTTTTTTTTTACTAAAATATTGCAGACACTGAAATAAAAATTAATATAAGCACAAATATTCAAAATTTTATTTATTTATAAAGTACATTAATTTACATTATAATTCATGTCTATAATACATACTATAGGAAATAAAACCATAATTTAATTTACATATTTTTTTTATAAAATATACCAAAAAGAAAACCCAAAGTTTTTTGCTGCTTCCTTATGGGTACCCTTCTTCTTCTGACAATCTATTTTCTAGGTCTACTTTTCTAAACCTGCGTAAGAGAAAACCACCCGCGCTAAGCTAATAGCTTAGTGGTGCTTCAATGATAAAAATTTTATATACATATATATTTTCTCACATATTAATTAACTATTTAATAAATAAGGTATAAAATAAATAATTATATAAAATCAATAAATTTCAGCAAATACTCAATATTTAACAACTTGAATTCATATAACATTTATAAAAATCACATACTTCGATATTATTATTATTATTATTATTATTATTATTATTATTATTATTATTATTATTATTATTATTATTATTATTATTATTATTATTATTATTATTATTATTATTATTTTCTTGTGCCCATAAGACCTATAACCGAACTAACTAATAGAAATAACGGGGTTGTCATTTCTGGCTTTCATAATATTGCACCAAGCGCTTCATAATAATGTCATTACCGGCTTTTGTAATATTGCCACTACCGACTTAATAATTTTGCGTCGAGCGCATTTATCAATTTGTCATTACTGACTTTTATATTTGGCACCGAGTGCCTAAACTCCCCTGATTGACATGTCAAATTATTCACTATTCTAATTCTAGCCTAGGTGTCTTTGGGCTTAACTATTTTTATTTTAATTCCCAATATTTTCAAAAATGCCAATATTATTCAATTATCATATATATGCTTATTTATTTTTATTCTTTATTTCCATTATTATTGCACTAAATTCTCACACATAAACAATTTGTTAAATATTTATAATTATCAATAAGGTAAATATTCACATTAATTACTACATATAATAATCATAACACATGTAAAAACCTAAAATTTTATGTTTTTACCTATGATAGATTTCGGACCTATTTTTGGGCTTCATTTTTATCCCATGTATAATTCGAATTTAGAGTTCTAGCCTTCTAACAATTTGTAGCTTATTGTCTTAGCTTTCAGATACATTAAAAATCACTTATATCCCATTTTTCTATCAAACGTTATGGTTAATTGAATACTGCATCATCATAAATATTCCTACCCAGAATTCTCTGGACAGATTCTAGGTTTGAACTTCATGCATTTTTCTGAGAATATATAGACATAATTAGATGTTATGGTCTAAATACAAGTTAAATCTCTATGTCTTAGCTTTAATTTACAATGAATAACATACAAAAAAGAGTTCAAGAACTCAAGTTATCATCAAAATAGTCAGGCCTATTCCTGGAATTCTGTACCCGAGCCATCAATTGGCATCAATCCATATTCATCATTTGCATTCATTTTGATACTAAAATTTCGGAAATTATAACTACATTCATATGTTTCGATTATTTCACACCATTTTGTCTCATTTCCATATAAAATATCAAAAATAACAACTAATTACATAACACATCCATCACATAATCACATTAAACTTTAATACATAATTACACACATATGAACATCATGTAAAGTTTTTATCAATGAAGCACATACCTAATTAGCCTTGGCTCTTCCCTTAATCTTTCTTTTTCTTCCTTTATTAGCTAGCTTTCTCCTTGTCTTTGTCACCCTCTTGAGGGTCTCTCCCTTGTTCACTTATTTTTCCTACACGACCATACCACATCTCAATTCCAATATCCATTTTCAATGCTTTTCATGTCTACATAATATGCTAATGCTCCTAATGTGTTTTACACCTTAATTGAGCTAAAATGTATTAAGGTTAAACTTCTTTCTTCATATGTCATGGCTGCCCAAAAATCATATCCTAGTTCCCATTTCATTTTCTTCAATTCAACACTCAAATCCTACTTCACTTATCACCAATTGTGGTGTTTCTATGTTAATTTCAATTTCTCCTAAATTTCTTTAACTCTGGCAGCCCCTCATTCATCCCTTAACATCATATTTTCTTTATTTTTTAAGCATAAAACAATTAACTAACTTCAATTATCATTAATTCAAAGTTTAATTACACTTCCATCAACTAATCACAAACTTAAATTTCTAAGTTCAAACTTGCAACATAACTTATATCTATCAACCCTAATTACATCTATTATCAACATGGATCTCAAATGGAAGGAAAAAGGTTGAATATAAGATGAATAAACTAACCTTACATGTTCTCCAAGGTGGACCGAAATGTGTCCCTCTTTTCTCCCTTTTTCTTCTTCTTTCTTCCTTCCTTCTTGCTCCTTTAACACCTTTGTAGTAAGAACTCTTTAATTTCTTGATTTTTCCTTTCTCAATTTTTTTTTTCTGTTTTTTTTACGTTTTGGCTGAAGCAAAAATGGGGATCTTGGGTGAGGATGGGGACAGCCAAAGTGAGAGAAAAGATGAAGAAGAGAAAGTCATGGAAGAATGTGGAATTTCCTTCATCTTTTTGACTTTTGTACTTTGATTAGGGAGTGGGTCCCACTAATTAAAATTAATCCTAATTATTATTGGTTCATTAAGTTAATTAATCTTGATTAACATTTAAACTTTGTGAAATTCCATATTTGCCACATCTTCCTCCATATTCACACATTTTCTCCAAACAATCTTCATAATACCGATTTTGTCCAAAGAAAATTTTATTTTCTTCTAATTCTACCCCTAATCTTTTTAATTCCCAAATAATAATACCCTTAATTATTTTTCTTTATTATTAGTCATTTTTTATGGGTTCAAATTTAGACTCCGATTGAACCTGCGCGCCTCACTACAGTCACGCGCAATCGGGGCCTAAATCACTGAATGTTACAGGACTTTTGTCAATCCGTTGCAGATTTTAATCGATCTTCGATTAATTTTACCTTCTCCTCTATCTGTTGCACCAATTCTGGGCCCATTAACTTCTTTTCACCTAGTTCTGTCCAACATAAAGGTGTCCTACATCTCCTTCCATACAAAGCTTCGTATGGTGCCATGCTGAGACTAGCTTGATAGCTATTGTTATATGTAAATTCCATCAATGGTAAATATTTATCCCAGCTACCCTCAAAATTAATTACACAGATTCTCAGCATATCTTCCAACAATTGAATAACTCTTTCGGATTGCTCATTTGTTTGTGGGTGAAATGTTGTACTAAAAGTAAGTCAGGTCCCCAATGCTTGTTGTAGACTTTTCCAAAATTTTGATGTGAACCATAGATCTCGATCAGAAATAATAGATATTGGCACCCCATGCAGTTGAATTATCTCATTAACATATAATTCTGCTAACCGGCTCAATGAATAATCCATCCAAACTGGTAAAAAGTGAGCCAATTTGGTAGGCTTGTCAACAATTACCCATACTGCATCATGCTTCTTTTTTGTCAAAGGAAAACCAGATACAAAATCCATTGTAATCCTTTCCCACTTCTATTCTGGAATACCAATAGGCTGTAACAATTCAGATGGTACCTAGTGCTTTGCTTTCACTTGTTGGCATGTCAAGCATCTTGTAGTGTATTCCACGATATCCTTCTTCATTCCTGGCGACCAATAATGAGCCTTCATTTCTTGATACATTTTATTGCTCCCTGGATGCATAGAATAAGTTGTATTATGTGCCTCCTTTAGAATTATTTGCTTTAATCCGTTATCATTTGGCACACACAATCTTCCCTTATAACTTATGTTTCGATCATCTTCAATCTTAAATCCCCCCCTTTTTAACTGCCTCAGCAATTATCATCAATTTCTGATCTTGTCTCTGAGCTTCTCTCTCTTATTACCTTAAAATAGGTTGAACCCGTAATTCTGCCAACATAAATTTTGAGTCTCATTTTAATTTATTATTATTTTCTATATATTATATTATAATTGAGAAAATTATAAGGTATAACTGCTAGTATTTTTCTACTTAAGGCATCCACTACTATATTGGCTTTGTCTGGCTGATAATCAATAATACAATTATAGTCCTTGATTAACTCTGTAGCACCCCCTCACCCAAACCGCACGTGCCCCGGATGCAGGGTCGTTATTGCCTGTCCTCTTTACTTCTTTAAATCGCTATTTTCCTTTATGTTTGCTACAGAGCCGGACATATTTTTTAATATAATAAATAATATACATTTTATTTACATAAGATAGTATTTATAAATACCAATTTACTATTTAACAAACTTTGAAAACTAATTTACAACTTATAAGCATATATAACGCAGAAAGAAAAATACAAGAGTTCAAAAGTTTGTGACCCACTATTTTGAGATCGGCTGCTTTAATTTGAATAGGATCACTGCTTGCTTTATCTACCACCTTCAGCTACCTTTCTATATCTGCGCGGAAGGAAACTCCCACACTAAGCTCTAAGCTTAGTGGTGCATATAAATAGGGCAATATACTATATCATGCAACAAGCATTAACATGTATCATTTTATGCATTAAAATCTTTGCATGCTATTCCAATCAACATGTTCCTATTTCATACAAATATAAATATCATGCTCACATATACAATGTTATTTTTCATTTATCTTTGATGATAAGTTACTATGTTAATCTCTTTATTATTATATCTCAATCTCATATCATCATCCATTTTTTTTCTTTTCTTATTTTCCGACTTATCCTCATTATCTTGCCCACATCACTCTAAAATTGGACTGACTGGATACGGATTATAGATCAGAAGCGCTCCTAGAGCTATAGCCACTCTGTCCACTATCTGGCTCAACAAAGCTTCTCAATTTAATGGCGCTCCCAGAGCTTAAGCAACATTGATTGGGTATTATTTCATCATAGATGAATAACCGGACCAAGGGCACTCTCCGAGCTTAAGTCACCTTGTCCTCAATTTATATGTGCTTTACAGAGCTTTTCAAGTCAATGGCGCTCTCCAAGCTTAAGTCACATTGACCGAGCATCTCAGATCAATGGCGCTCTCTGAGCTTAAGCCTCATTGATCGAGGAATATCTCATATAGTACGGTACTGTTCGCCCCCTTAATGACATGTCATCTATCCTATTTCTAGTCCGCAGGTAGAGTAATGGGCATCTTCATATTTTCATATTAATCATATATATTTATTTAATTTTTAATTTACATCCATTTCATCATCCTCACATTTTACATATCATCATTATCATTCTTAAATTTCGACACATCAATATTCTCATGTATCAACATCTCAATTTTCTTGTTTTGCAACATATGATCATGGTCATACATATTGGATAACATCTTTTCATTTGTTTAACTCGATACATCAGTAGATAATCATATTCATAATTTATTTGAAAATAGAGCATTCATGGTTGTGACTACTAATTCATGCTCGTGAATTAGTTCACACCGGTAATCCAAAGCCGTGAACACTACTGGAATGAATCATGCCAAAAGCATTCACGGTCATGAATACTCATTCATGCCCGTGAATGAGTTCACGTCTGTGATTCCCAACTGTGAATGCTTTTGGAATGAATAGTACCATTTCCACATCAAAGTCACAACCGCGATACAAATCAGTCACAACCGTGAATCATTAAGTTCACGCATGTGACCCGATAGACATGCCAATGACTTTTTGCAGGAAATCTGCATATTCACATTTCATTCATTCAAAATACCCTAAACCATATCAAAACACAACTCATGCATTTATGGAGTCCTTTATTGAACATATCATGACCCAATACATATAAATGCCTTAATCATAATTAAATTCTCTAACATGCATTACTTAATTCAACAAATCACAAAAATCTCATTCTTTATCTTTAACATATGGTTTCATGCCATAGTCATCATTAATGCATTTCACTCGTCAATTATCATACTAGACATGCATTATTTTAAACAAAGATAGGTTATTGCCTTAAATTATGCACAAACCTTAATCTTTCTCCTTCACTTTTCTAGGTAGCTTTCTTTTTTCCTTTGCACCTTAGGGTTTGTTCCTTGTCACTTGGAACTCCTACAACATTATAGATTATTATTATCATCTTAATTTTCTCAAGACCCTAAATTCTCTTGTTCTCTCTCAAACCCTAATTTCTCTCTCTTTCCATATGAGTCTTGGATGAGTTCAAAATTCAAATTTCTGTAAGAAAAGATGATGAAGAAGAAGAATCACTTATTACCTTACTCTTTTCTTCACTTGATCACAACTTTGGAGATTTTCTCTCTCCACCAAACTTGATTTTTCTTCCTCTTTCTTGCTCTTCCTAGCTTCCTTAGGAATTATAGATCATGAAAATCACTTGCTCTTGATCTTTTCCCCCTCTTTTCTTCCTTTCTCTCTTTAAAATTCTGGTTTGGCTATGGAGGAAATGAGGCTGGCATAGCTGGACGGAAAAGAGAGAAAGAAGAGAGCAGAAAATAAGGAGAAGAAAAAAAGAAGAAGAAAGAAAAGCACAAAAAATCCTCATATGGGACCACAATCTTTGACAATTTCTTGACATTAGGCTTAATCACAATTAATTCTTTTTCTTCCTCATGCTATGACTAGCCAAACCAATTTAAAATGTCCCATCTCTTATGTTAATTAGCAAATAATCTCATTGGTCCACCAAATTTTTGGTAAATTGCAATTTGACCCCAAAGCTTAACAAAATTTGCAATTTAGTCATTTACCATAAATCAACTTCTTTAAAATTTATAATCACTTAATTACGCATATATCACATAATTTAGTCATTACTTGATTAATTTCGATCAAAAATCCGTATTTAAACTCCGATCGGTCAAACACGTCAATTTCACGACACGTGCGACTTGGTATCTAAATTAGCGGATATTACAAACTCCAACCAGTGTCGTTGCCTTAAATTCAACTCCTTTTGGGTGGGCAAATATTTGAGGCTCTTATGATCTGTATCTATGTAGCACCGCTCACCATACAAATAATGTCGCTATATTTTTAAGCAAACACTATTGCTGCCAACTCCAAATCATGAGTAGTAATTTAGTTCATGAGGCTTCTATTGTAACACCCACTAATTAGAATTTAATTTGAATAATTTAGACCACATAATTAAATTGTGTTTTTGATTAAATAAAATTAAAAATATTAGCTATAAAGAAATATATGAAGATGATAATAATAATAATAATAATAATAATAATAATAATAATAATAATAATAATAATAATAATAATAATAATAATAATAATAATAATAATAATAATAATAATAATAATAATAATAATAATAATAATAATAATAATAAGAAAATTTTAAAAAAAAAAAATTAAAGTGAACAGTAAAATGGACAGCAAAAAAAAAAGAAGCAAACGGGAAAAAGGGGTTGAAAGCAATTTTTGGCCATTTCTTCCTTCTTCTCTTTTCTTCTTCTTCTTCTTCATCCCTTTTTCTTTCTCCATATCTCATATCAAATTACTCATCCTCTTCTTCAAGATTTGCATCAAAAATCAGTCCAATTAAATCTGATCTT
This sequence comes from Triadica sebifera, assembly GCA_023653625.1. Lineage (NCBI taxonomy): Eukaryota > Viridiplantae > Streptophyta > Magnoliopsida > Malpighiales > Euphorbiaceae > Triadica > Triadica sebifera. The sequence continues at coordinate 34,702,390 of CM042896.1, forward strand.
GGTAAGAAATATTTTCCCCATGATTATTGTGTTATTAGAACTCTTTAGGTTATATTTTGATAGAATATTGCACTCTATTTTTTATTATCTTGTGATTCGAATTTTGGGATGTGTTAAACTTAAAGGTTGTTCATCTATGTCTTTTGTATCTATCTGCCAAATTTGATTGAATTATTTTGAGTATATGAAGAGATATGGTTATTGGAGTGAAACTGGTTCTGGGAGATGTATCAACCAAATAACCTACGGTTTTTGTAAACATTGACTATCTTAGTGGCTTATTCTGAGGTTTTGTAAAACATGAAAGTCTTAGGTATATATGTTATGGACGTCTCTGCAAAATTTTGTATGAATTTCTCTTGTGTAGCTTGAGTTATTCTGAAATGAACCATGATTATTCCTTGATTGAGCTGGTTTCATATACCTGTACAGTTCCAGTAACTTCATCCTTATATTTCACCTATTTTTAGATCGCATTGGCCAAAATGAAAAACATTAAATTTTTACTCCTATGTCTTATCTAAATTTTTGCGAACGTTTCATCTTAAAATGTCATGTATTTTGTGAGTTATGAACTGAAAAATTAACTGGTCAGGTTGATACTCTATGTTGAACCAGTTATATATCCTCCTATATTTGAGACTCTTAGAGACTGAATCCAGAAATGTGTTAAACATGAAAAATGTTCCCAATTAACGTATATAACGGTATAAAAATTTTCAGAATAATTGAAGCTACACATTGAAATTTATGAATTTTTGAATTAAGTACGTTGAAACTGCCTAAGGGCAGAAAACATGTCAATATTTAAAATTATACCAAAACTTATGTAATGGTTCACAAATTCTGAAATTTTAGTATATTTTAGTTTTGCATGTTATAGTTAATCAGAATCAAGAATCATATAAATTGGATAAGTTTAGGAAAAGTTATTAATCCAACAGTCCTTAGAGGTCTTATTCTAGCTTAATAGAAATTGAAATTATTTATTAAAGTTATATTAAGAATAAATATTTTATCAAGCTATTAATTAATTATATTTTTAAATTAGGATTTCAACAAGAAGAAGACCAACAAAAGTGAAGAAGCTCTGAACTTATATTTTGGAAAAAGTAAAATACTATCGAGGTTTGTACATATATGTATTTTGTTTTGCCCTTATGCATGGTTGTGTGTGTATGACATAAATTACATGTCACAATGTTGAAATTATATATTATGGCATGTTTTAAAGTTATACGAATGTTATTAACTATGAACTTAACATTGTGTTAATATTTGATAAAATATCATGCTATTACATGGTTTTGAAATAAATTCTGAATATATAATTGTGTTGATATGAAATGAGTATTGGTTATAGAAACAAGTAATTAATGGTGTTAATTGCCCATTTCTCTACCTGAGGACTAACATAGGATAGATGGTGCACCATTAAGGGGGGAATTACGGTACCGATATAGATATTATTTAGGGACAGGGTGGCTTAAGCTCTAGGAGCGCCCCTGATCCTGATTATACACAGATGACATAATTATATTCAGTCAAGGTGGCTTAAGCTCTGCGAGCGCCCTTGACTTGAGATTATGGTGAGTAGGGTGGATTAAGCTCCGCGAGCGCCCCTATTTCACACCCCATATCCGGACAGTCCGGGAATGAGATTTGGGCTGATATTAATTAATGATGTGGTTATTTCTTTTATATGAAATAAAAATTCAGTGTATCATGAATTATTTGAGACATGCATTTGTGTGACTGCTTGAAAAAAACTTAATACGTATATGTACCACTAAGCTAAAGTTAGCTTAGCATTAGTTCTTCTCACATAGGAATTGGAACTATAGACGGTAGGAGGTGAAGTGGTCAAGAAGGAAATCCAAGCCCATATCAGCAGAGACACAAGAAGCATAGTTAGAGGGTTAGTTATGTATTATTATGTTTTTTTTTAGTTTGACTATGTATATGGTGTGGTAGACATATCTCATATATTAATATTATGTATGTAAATAATTATATAACATAATCGGGTGTCATATGTGTATACAATATAAGGATAAATATATATATATATAATTAGAACAATTTTCCTAAAGCAAAATAAATTTATTAAGTTATTTAAAATGAAAAAAAAAAATTCAATTTGAGCAGATTATCGAGTTAAGTTTGTGACATTCTTCTTATATATGTGGGATTATTCCTAATATATAAGTGGGGCGTCACATCTATTGCCTAGATGCATAAGCAACTACTTTACCCTCTTGCATTAATACACAACCTAGCCCATTATGAGAGGCATCACTGTATATCACAAAATCTTTCCCTGGAATAGGTTGGGTCAAAACAGCTGCTTCGGTTAGCATGACTTTTAGCTTCTCAAAGCTTGTCTGACACCGATCTGTCCACTCAAACTTAGTTTCTATTCTGAGCAACTTGGTAATTGGTGCAACTATGCTTGAAAATCCCTTCACAAACCTTCTATTGTAGCTAGCTAATCCAAGGAAACTCTGAACTTCTGTCACATTGTGAGGCGGCTTCCAACTTAGAATTGCTTCTATTTTGCTAGGATCCACACGGATTCCTTCAACTGACACCACATGCCCTAAGAATCCTACTTCTTCCAACCAAAACTCACATTTTGACAACTTTGTATACAATTGATTTTCCTTCAAAGTCTGAAGTACTATTCTGATATGTCTATCACGTTCTCCTTTGTCCCTCGAATACATTAGGATATCATCTATAAAAACTACCACAAACTGATTGAGGTAAGGCTTAAAAATTCTATTCATCATATCCATAAAGGCAGCTAGTGCATTCATTAAGCCAAAAGGCAGAACTAGAAATTCATAGTGGCCATATCGAGTCCTGAAGGCTATTTTGGACACATCTGACTCTTTGATTTGTAGTTGACGATACCCAGATCTGAGATCAATCTTAGAGAATACTCCTACTCCCTTCAATTGATCAAACAAATCATCAATTCTAGGTAGTCGGTATTTATTTTTAATCGTCACCTTGTTCAATTGTCGGTAATCAATACATAATCATAGGTGTCATCCTTCTTTTTCACAAATAACACCAGAGTGCCCTATGGTGACACATTAGGTTTTATGAACCCCTTGTCTAGCAATTCCTGCAATTGAACCTTTAACTCTCTCAATTCTGCAGGTGTCATTTTATAGGCAGTAATTGATATTGGGGTTGTATCTAGAATCACATCAATAGCAAACTCTATCTCTTTATCTGGTGTTAACCCCGGCAAGTCTTCCAAAAACACATTTGGGAACTCACACACCGTGGGGATGTCCTTGAGTTCCGGGCTCCCCTTCTTGGTATTTATATATGATGCCCCACTTATATATTAGGAATAATCTCACATATATAAGAAGGATGCCACAAGCTTAACTCGATAATCTCTTCGAATTAAAAAAAAAATCATTTTAAATAACTTAATCTATTTATTTATATTGGTTTAGGCAAGTCGTTCTAATTAACAATATATATATATATATATATGATCCAAATAAAATTACATGTTCCTAACATAAAAAGACATGTAAAACTTTTGAAAACCATAATTATACTCATCACCCATGACATGTGGACATGAACAAAATGCATGGCATGTAAAACACTAACCCTCTGATGTGGATTTATTTTATTTGACTCTGTATGGGCTTGCTTCTCTTCCTGTCCACTTCTCCCTATAGGCTCCGAACCTGCGTATTGGAAAACACCCACACGCTAAGCAACCTAATGCTTAGTGGTACGTATGTGCATAAATATTCATACATACACTTATGATATGTCATAAAAATTCCATGTTCATATTATCCAATTTTGCATATAAATAATCATAAATAATAATCCATATATCACAGTCCTTTTTATAGCAATATAAAAAAAATCAATTTATCATATATCAATATGGAATATTGCATACCTAGTTTACTGATTTAACACATATACATGTCATAATTTACAAAGGTAAATTCATATTCATACCTCATTTATGAATTATATTTCCTTGTTTCATTTACCTGATAACTGATTTTTTTCATATTTCTTTTCTTAAAATATGTTATATTTTATAGCCCCAAAACTCTAAATCCAGACTATTTGGACGAGGATTGTGAAACATAAGCGCTCTCACCTGAGCTTAAGCCACCCTGCTCACTATCTGTATCTGTCTGTATAAGTGCTCAACCGAGCTTCTCAAGTCAAGAGCGCTCTCACCCGAGCTTAAGCCATCTTGACTGAGTAAAATAAATAATTGCATGCATTTAGGATCAAGGGCGCTCTCACCCGAGTTTAAGCCACCTTGTCCTTATAATAAAAATTTTCATATCATCATAAATTTCTACGATACCGTAAATCCCTCAATGACATGCCATCTATCCTATTTCTAGTCCTAAATTAGAGAATTGGGTTTAATTAATGTTATCATCTTATTGTTTACACAAACCATCAAAATTCACATATTCATAATAATTTTCGGTTTACATGCCCTATACATATAAAAATTTCTCGATCTCATTTGAAATCTCAAACCACAACACATCATATTAATTTAGTCAATACACAATAAGAATTTTAAATATAACTACTATCATATTATTCAAAATTAAAACATATATATATATATATATATCACCTAATATTTAAAAATACCAAATTACTAAATTTTTTATTTCTGGACAGATTTCTGCCCTGCTTTTGGATTGCATCTTTCACTTATTTTTTATTTGAATTTGACCTTATGGTATTCTATGAATTTTTAGATTAATGTCTTATCTTGCATATACAAAAATAATCATATAAATCTGAATTTTCTAGCTAAAGTTATGTCTAAATAACCGTATAGTGCTCAGTAAAAATATGTCCAGTATTTTTCAGAATATTCTTAGGTCCGAGATTTTGTATCAAATTTTAGGTCCAATATAAATCTTAACTAGCATTTATACTCTTTATAAAATTTTTGTATCTATGTGTCTACTTTCATTTTCAACTAGTTTCATCCCGATCTAAGTTCCATAACAAAAGATATAATCACAATACCATAGAATGTTCAGAAAATAACTACCCAGAATTTTCTGGGTACTTTCAAATCCGAGAATTTGTAGAAATTTTTAGACCAACATAAAATCAGATATAGCATTTACACTCTTTATAAACTTTTTTGATCTATTGTCTATTATAATTTCCAACTGATTTCATCCCTATCCAATTTCCATAACAAAAGATATAACTGAAATACCATAGAATATCTAGATCTAGACCTTGTACTCTATTTCTAAATTCATTACTTAGATTTTTCTTTTTTTGTTCAGAAAATAACTACCCAGAATTTTCTGGTTACTTCCAAATCTGAGAATTTCTAAAACTTTTATACCAACTTAGAATCAGATATAGTATTTATACTTTGTATTATCTATGTGTCTATTTTTATTTCCAACTGGTTTCATCCCGATCCAAGTTCCCGAACAAAAGATATAATCAAAATACCATAGAATGTTCAGAAAATAACTACCCAGAATGTTCAGAAAATTCTGGGTACTTTCAAATCCGAGAATTCGTAAAAATGTTTAGACCAACTAAGAATCAGATATAGCATTTACACTCTCTATAAAATTTTTAGGTCTATGTGTCTATTTTCATTTTCAACTGATTTCTTCCCGATCCAAGTTCCATAACAAAAGATATAATCAAATACATCAAGACTATTCCAGACGAATTTTAACAAAATCAACAAACACAACAAGTTATTTGTTCACTCTTCCTTCAACATCAAACATCATTGTAATGCAAATAAAATGCACAAAAGAATAAATATACTCATATGTACAAACCTTGATACAATGAAGTCTAAACCTTGACACAATGAAGTCTTAACCTCTTCAAATCTTAAGCTATTATAGTTGTTTTAAGTTTTTGGAAAGAGGAAGAGGAAGGAGAGGAAGAAGAAAATGGGTGAAATAAGAGAGAATTTGTGTATGGAAGATTGGCATGGAGGCTAGGGTTCTAAAATTTGGAAGAAGAATGAGAAAATAATATTTTTATACTCATAGTAAATACCATATTAGGTCCCCTCTTGTTTTTGCCAAATATCCACTTAAATCCTTGGTTTTTATCTTATTATTATTAACTTACCCAATCTTTCTATTTATTTTATTTAACACACATAACTTAATAAAACTTCACTTATAAATATTTTTATTATATTTTATTTTCAAATTTAGTCTCAAATAATTTTAATTATGATCATTAAATATGTTTATTATCCAAGCCTAAATTGACGGGCGTTACATTTCTCTCCCCCTTAAGAAATTTCGTCCTCAAAATTTACCTAATTGTTTATGTTGAAAACAACTGGGAATATTATGCCTTCATCACTTTCTCGCTTTCCCATGTTGCTTCTTCAGTTGAATGATTCATCCATAACACTTTGACTAATGGGACTCGTTTATTCCTTAACTCCTTGACTTCACTAGCTAAGATCTATGTTGGTTCTTCCTCGTATGTTAAATCTGGCCTTACTTCGATGCTCTTGGTTGGAATAATATGAGAAGGATCTGATCGATACCTCCTCAGCATGGAAACATGAAAGACGTTGTGGATCTTGCTTAACTCTAGCGGTAAAGTAAGTCTATAGGCAACTGGTCCAATTCTGTCTAAGATCTCATAAGGTCCAATAAACCTAGGGCTTAACTTGCCCTTCTTTCCGAATTTGAGGACTTTTTTCCAAGGGAAAACCTTGAGAAACACCTTGTCTCCCACTTCGTACTCTATGTCTCTCCTTTTGAGATCTGCATATGATTTTTGCCTATCTGAAGCCGTCTTCAACCTTTCTTGTATAATCTTCACCTTTTCTTCTATTTCTTGCACTAACTATGGTCCCACTAGCTCCTTCTCACTGAGTTCTGTCCAACACAATGGTGTTCGACACCTTTTACCATTAAGTGCCTTATAAGGAGCCATTTCAATGCTTGACTAATAGTTGTTCTTGTAGGCAAACTCCATCAATGGTAGGTATTTTCCCCAACTTCCCTCAAACTTTATTACATAGCCCCTCATCATGTCTTCCAAAATATGAATCACCCTTTCTGATTGTCCATCAGTCTGAGGATGAAAAACTGTGTTGAAACTAAGCTTGGTACCCAAAGCTCTTTGCAAACTACCCCAAAACTGAGAAGTGAACCTAGGGTCCCTATCTAAAACAATGGAGACTGGCATTCCATGAAGCTATACTATTTCATTTACATATAACTCCGCTAACCTGCTTAATGGGTAGTCCCTCCTGATGGGCAAGAAGTGAGCTGACTTTGTTAATCTATCCACAATCACCCACACAATGTCATTTTTTTTGGTATCAAAGGCAACCCAATCACAAAATCCATAGTCATTCGTTCCCATTTCCATTTTGGAATCGTGATTGGTTGTAACAACCTTGAAGGTATCTGATGTTCTGCTTTAACTTGCTGACACGTTAAGCAGTTGGTGGTGAATTCTGTGATGTCATTTTTCATACCTGACAACCAATACTTATTCTTCAAGTCATGATACATCTTGTTACTTCCTGGGTGCATGACATATTTTGTCTCATCTGCTTCCTTTAAGATCCTCTATTTCAAATCTTCCACATTAGATACGCATAATCGACCTTGGTAGTATAAACTTTTATCTGAACTAATTGTATAATCAGGTCTCTCCCCCTTAGAGACTGACTCAGCTATCTCAACTAACTTGTTATCTTGTTTTTATGCATCTTTAATTTTTTGGTTGAGAGTCGGACGAATTTGTAATTCTGCCAAAGTCTTTCGACTTAATGCATCGGCCATAACATTGGCCTTACCTGGATGATAGTCGATCACACAATTGTAATCCTTGATCAACTCTAGCCATCTTCTTTGTCTTAAGTTCAATTCCTTGTGGGTAGGAAGATACTTTAAACTCTTATGGTCGGTGTAAATAAAACACTTTTCCCCGTACAAGTAATGGCGCCATATCTTTAAAGCAATGAAAATAGCAACAAGTTCAAGGTCATGTGTGGGGTAATTCTTCTCATGTGTCATCAACTGTCTAGAAGAATAAGCTACTACCTTGCCCTCTTGCATCAGCACACACCCCAGTCCATTGTGAGAAGCATCGCTATAGATGACATATTCCTTATCAGGGACTGGTTGTGTCAAAACGGAAGCCTTAGTCAACATCTTCTTAAGTCTCTCAAAGTTGTCCTGACATTTCTCTGTCCACTCGAATTTCACATCTTTTCTCAGTAATCTGGTCAAAGCAGAAGCAATCATTGAAAAACCCTTAACAAACCTCCTGTAATAGCCAGCCAAACCAAGGAAACTCCTGATTTCTATCACATTACAGGGAGGCTTCCAACTCATAACTGCCTCTACTTTGCTGGGATCAACTCTGATGCCATCTGCTGACATAATGTGTCCAAGGAAAGCCACATCATCAAGCCAAAACTCACATTTTGAGAGCTTGGAATAAAGCTTCTATTCCTTGAGGGTCTGCAAAACTATCTTCAAATGTTGACCATGTTTTCCTTATTCTTGGAATACACTAAGATATCATCAATAAAAACTACCACAAACAGATCCAAATATAATCTGAAGATTCGGTTCATCAAGTCCATAAAGGCTTTCGGAGCATTTTTAAACCGAAAGGCATCACCAAAAACTCATAATGCCCATATCTGGTTCTAAATGTTGTCTTAGCTATGTCCTCTGTCTTAATTTTTAATTAGTGGTACCCTGATCTCAAATCAATCTTAGAGAAAACTCTTGCACCCTTCAGTTGATCAAAAAGATCATCAATTCGTGGTAACGGATATCTGTTCTTAATAGTCACCTTATTCAACTGTCTATAATCTATGCACAACCTCATAGACCCATCTTTCTTCTTTACAAACAATACTGGTGCTCCCCATTGAGACACACTTGGTCTGATAAAACCTTTATCTAACAACTCTTGCAGTTGTGCCTTTAATTCTTTCAACTCCGTCGGTGCCATTCTATACGGTGCAATTGATATTGATGTTGTACCTGGAGTGAGCTCTATAGAGAATTCAATCTCTCTATCGGGAGGTAGCCCTTGTAGGTCATTTGGGAACACTTCTGGGAATTCATTCACTATAGGGATATCCTTAAGATCTGGACCTCCCTTCCTAGTATCAATCACGTGAGCTAAGTAGGCCTCATATCCTTTTCTGATCATTCTTTGAGCCTCCATCATAGATATCACTTGAGCAGGTGGTGGAAACCTTTCACCTTCCACTACTACTTCTTCTAGTTCTGAAGTTTTAAGAACAATTGTCTTAGATTGACAGTCCACTACTGCCTCATGTTTAGAAAGTCAATCCATGCCCAGGATAGCATGAATTGACAGGCGTTACACCAAGTATGCCTCACATCCCTTCCTAATGTATTTTTGAGCTTTTAATGCAGAAATAACACTGGTCAAACATGTTTGACCTTCACCTTGAATGGTAGTGTCATCCTGTCCGGGAATTTTAAGTACAACTATTCTAGATTGGCAGTTGACTATAGCTCCATGTTTTGTCAACCAATCCATATCCAGAATAGCATCGAATTCATGAAAAGGGAATTCTATTAAGTCTGCTAGAAATTCTTTACCCTGAATTATTATTGAACTGTTTCTATAGATTTTATTCTCTTTCTCACTATGTCCTTGAGGATTAGTCACAACTATCTCATATTCTAAGGTCTAAGGTATCATGTTCCCTTGTTTAAGTGCAGCTGTGCTTATGTATGAATGCGTGGTACCAGGATCTATCAATGCATGTAAATCAAAGTCAAATAAAGATAGTTTACCAACTATGACGTCTAGTGCATCCTGGTCCTCATGAGCTGTCATCACATATGCCCGAGCTGAAGCTCTACTACCTCTGAATCTGTCAACTGTCTCAGATACCCCCTGACTCTGTCCAGTATGACCACCTCTAAACTGGCCTCGACCTCTACCACAGCTCTATACTGGTGCCATACTGCGTGTATTAAGTCTGGGTCAATCTCTCTTCATATGGTTGGTAGCTCCACATCTCAAACATGCCCCAGTCAACCACCAACACTCTCCTGTATGAGCGCTAGCACAATGCTGACACATAGCAGGAGCTGGTCTCTTGGAAAATGATGCTGGTGAACTAGCAGATGTCTGCCCAGCAACCCGTGACTGAAATGTTCTGGGTACTATCCATCTTTTCCTACCAGATGTTTAGGCCACACTAGCTATTTATTTCTTATAGTGCTCTTCCATCTTCAGCTTTTTCCTTCTTTCAACACTAATGGCAGATGACACTATGTAGCAAAATCTATATGCTGGTGGGAAGCCACCAAATATCCAATCTCCTCATTGAGGCCATCTTCAAATCTACAACATTTATCAGTGTCATCTCCAATAATCCCCGTGGCATACTTGCTCAGCCTGGTGAACTCCATCTCATACTCAGCTACTGTCATACCCCGCTGCTTCAAATTCAAAAATTCTCACTTTTTCTCATCCACATAAACTCTTGGCATATATTTCTTTTTAAACTCTACCACAAAGAAATCTCATGTCTGAGGGTTTAGAGTCTGGGGTTTTGCTAACACCAACTTCCACCAGTCATAGGCATGCTCCTAAGGGAGGGACACTGCATATCTAACCTTGTACTCCTCCGGATATTGCAGCTACTCAAAAACCCGCTCTGACTATTCCAACCAAAATTCTGCTGTGGCTGGGTCATACTCTTTCTTGCCCATAAAATTCGTAGCCCCATATTTTCTTAATTTATCAATCCGGGATTTTAGTTGCGATGGGAGAGCTGGTGGAGCTGGTGGTGGCACAACTTGTGCTTTCTGCTGTAACAAGGTAGTCATCTGTTGCATAAGGGATACCTGACCCAGATCAATTTGTTCTTTAGCATGTTGTGGAGCTATCACACTAGGCCCCGAAGCTCTAATTGATGCTGACTGTCTATGAGCATCCGAATTAGTTATATTACCAGCCTTTTGTTCTTCGTGACTTTGTCTTGATTCCGAATCCATTAAAACCTATATTTTCAAAAGAAGGGTCTCTTATCAGAATATAGCAGCTTAAAAAAATGCAAATGTTGAAAACATGCACTTATCTTCCCATACCCATTAAGTAAGAACTGTCTAAACTATAGCTCTGATACCAAAAATTCTAACACCCCCTTACCCCACTTTAGTTTAGTAAGGTAAGTGAGCATTTTCCGTCTAACTGTCATATAAACTTAATGAAATGAAGTATAAATTTTTTTTCTTTTGCGAAAATATTGTAGATACCCAAAATAAAATGATTTCAAACATAAATATTCAAAATTTTATTTATTTATAAAATACATTAATTTACATTCAAACTATGTCCCTTACATTATAATTCATATCTATATTACACACTCGATGAAATAAAAACTATAATTTAATTAACAAAATTTTTAACAAAATATACCAAAAAAAAAATCCAAAGCTTTTAGCTACTTTTGTCCGAGTACTCTTCTTCTTCTGAGAATTCTACTATCGACGGCTACCCTTCTAAAACTTGCGCGAGAGCGAAAGGAAACCACCCGCACTAAGCTACTAGCTTAGTGGTATTTCAATGATAAAAATTTTATATACATATATATTTTCTCACATATTAATTAATCATTTCATAAATAAGGCATAAAATATGAAAATTATATAAAAACAAATAAATTTCATCTAATATTCAACATTTAACAATTTTTAATTCATATAACATTTATCAAAATGACATACTTAAATATTATTATTATTATTATATTATTTTTATTTTCTTTCCTTTTTTTTATGCTCATAACAAATATAACCGAACTAACTAATAGGAATAATGGAGTTGCCATTACCAGCTTTCATAATATTGCACCGAGCGCTTTCATAATAATGTCATTACCGGCTTAATAATTTTACACCAAGCACATTTATAAATTTGTCATTTTTGGCTTTTATATTTGGCACCAAGTGCCTTAAATCCCCTAATTGATATGTCAAACTATTTTCTATTCTAGTTATAGATTAGGTGTCATAGGGCTTAACTATTTTTATATTAATTCACATTATTTTCAAAAATTGATAATTTTACAAAATTTCACCAATAAGTTTATTTATTTTTATTCTTTGTTTTTATTGTTATTACATTAGAATCTCACACATAAATACTTTATTGAACATTTATAATTACCATTAAAGTAAAAATTCACATAAATGTTTACATACTTAACACACCACATGCAAAAAACCCAATATTTCAAGTTTTTATCTATGGCAAATTTCGGCCCTGATTTTGGGCTTATATTTTAGCCCATTTATAATTCGAATTTGGAGTTCTATAATAATTTGTAGCTTATTGTCCTAGCTTTCAGTTGCATTAAAAATAACTCAAATCCAAGTTTTCTATCAAAAGTTATGCTCAATTGAACACTAAATCCTCACTGAAATAGTTGTCCAGAATTTTCTGGACAGATTCTAGGTCTGAACTTTATATATTTTTCTAGGCAACTTCAGACGTATTTAGATTTTATATCTAAATAAAAATTAAAGTCCTATGTCTTAGCTTTCATTTCCAATAAAGAATATATAAAATAGAATTCCAAAACTTAAGTTATAATCAAAATAATCAAGACTGTTCCTAGAATTCTGTAACAGATCATCAATTGGCATCAATCCACTTTTCAACCACATTCATCATTTGCATTCATTTTGATACTAAAATTTCCAAATTACAACTACATTCATATGTCTCAAGTATTTCACACCATTTGATCTCATTGCTGTATAAGATATCGAAAGCAACAACTAATCACATAACATATCAGAAACATGTAAGATTTTTATCAATGAAGCACATACCTAATCATGTAAGATTTTTATCAGTGAAGCACATACCTAATCAGTCTTGGCTCTTCCCTTAATCCTTTTTGTCCTCCCCTTATTAGTTAGCTTTCTCCTTGCCTTTTTCACCCTCTTGAGGACCTCTCATTGGTTCATTTGTTTTTCCTACACAACCATACCATATCTCATTCCCAATATCCATTTTCAAAGTTTTTCATGTCTACATAATAGTTTAATGCTCCTAATATATTTTACACCTTAATTTAGCCAAAATATACTAAGTTTAAACTTCCCTTTTAATATGTCATGGCTGCCCAAAAGCCTTACCATAGTTCCCAATTCATTTTCTTCAAATCAACACTCAATTCACACTTAATCTATCACCAATTGTTTTGATTCTAGGTTATTTTCAATTTCTCCCAAATTACTCTAACTATGGAAGCCCCTCATTCATCCATTAAAATCATATTTCTCTAGTTTTTTAAGTCATAAAACAATTAACTAACATCAATTATCATTAATTCAAAATTTAACTACACTTCCATCAACTAATTACAAACTTAACTTTCTAATTCCAATCTTGCAACATAAGCTTAATCTACCAAATCTAATCACATCTATCATCATTATGGGTCTCAAATAGAAGGAAAAAGTTTGAATTTAAGAAGAATAAACTCACGTTAAGAAGAATAAACTCACTTTAAGAGTTTCCAAAGCGGGTCGAAATTCCCCCTAACAAATCTCCCTTTCCTTTCTTTTTTCTTCATTCCTTCTTGCTCCTTTGTTCCCTTTTATAGCAAGAACTCCTTAATTGCGAATTTTTCTCTCTTTTTTTCTCTTTTTCAAGATTGAAATGAAGCAAAAATGGTGGCTTTGGAAGGCTAAAGTGGACAGCCAAAAAGAGGAAAGAAGAAGATGAAGATGACTTAGATATTTTGGCTGGAAGAATGGAGAATTCCTCCCATTTTTTACTTTTATACTTTGATTAAGATGTGCGTCCCACTAATTAAAATTAATTTTAATTCTTATTGGTTCATTAAGTTAATTAATCTTGATTAATATTTAAACTTTGAGAAATTCCTTATTTGCCACATCTTCCTCCATCTTTACACTTTTTCCCTCAACAATTGCCATAATACCAATTTTGTCCATAGAAAATTTTTTTTTCTAATTCTAGCACTAATCTTTTTAATTCCCAAATACCCTTAATTATTGTGACACCCTTATACACTTATTCTATACGTACGTTACGTGTGTAAATACGATTATAGCTGATGTATGTCAAAAAAATATTTTTTATCTTAATTTAATGACCATAATATTATCAACACTTAATGATTCTTTTTTACTTTTCCAAAACTTTCGGCAGCATAACGACTATAAATTAACCCACCCACCTGCAAAGCAAACAATTCATAACCCATTTTTGGGCACAGCAATTCACATATAATACAAAATATTTTACATTCATCCACAAATCATCATTTTCTTCTTCACAAACATAATAATTTACAAATATCATTTATCATAATATGTATAAGGTTCATTCTTACAACTCCATATCTATGCATATATATACATGTCATTGTTAGTAATATCCTATTACTATTTTGTTCTTCTGTCTGCTCCCAAAATTTGCATATTTGCTCCTGCTTTTCCCGCTACTACCTGCACGCAGTCAATAACTACATGCTGAGTATTAATATACTCAGTGTTGATTACTAATTTAAAAATTTTCACTAACTATATTTTCATGCAATTATATTTTTAATATACTATTCAATTTTTCTCATTAATATATAATTCTTTTTATCAATACATTATTTTTAATTACTTTTAATTCACTATTTAATATCTTTATTTCTCATTTATTTATTTAATTAGCTTCAATTTCACTTTAATTTTTAAATTTTTATTTATTTACAATTATGTCACTAACAACATATTATTTTTATTTTTGCCACTAATATTTTTATTTTTCATTTTTTTCCTTTTTATTTCTTCTTTTTTCTACTACACAATTTAATATTTATCTTCACTTATTTTTTATTTTTCAACTTTATTATTTTTCTTGTATTTTTCACTTATTTCGTGCTTATCATATTTTTCATTTTAATCATTTTTCTCATATTTTATTCATAATTGTCACTTTAATCATTTCATTCACATTTGCTACTTTTATCATATTTTTCAGTTAAATCATTTGTACTCATTTTATTCACATTTATCATTTTATTTTTTTTATTTGCCTCTAGATTCAATTCGATAGAAAATATTTGGACCAGATACATGGAACGTGGACCCCAAGAGTCCACTACACTGAAGAGTAATTCCGAAAGATCACCCGAGCACTGCATTGTACACTGAATCACTGAGTTACAATCACTGAAGTAGACCATCATTGACCTACATAAGCGAGTCACCATGACTCGCACTGCGGTAATAGTGTCCCTATGGCTAACCAATTATATGTTGGGCTAGATTTAACCATCAGAAAAATAACTAAGGGCATTATTTTATTTCTTCAATTCAATTTCTATTAAACTATAAATTTCATTATTTTTACATTATTAATCACTTAATAATTTATTCTTTCATAACAATTTTATCATTACCAAATATTTTCACATTTTTCATTCTAATATATCAATATTTCATTATTTTTTATTTCATACATAATATCATCAATAAATAGAAAAATATTCAATATTTAATTTAAAAATTTTCAATAAATTTCTAAACACTTAAAATCATATTTTCTTACATTTCATGGCTAAATTTTTATTTAATTAGCAAAAAAAATATTAATTTCTCTCCTTTGTTTTTTGCCTATATTTAATTTTCATCATTAAAGTTTTTCTTCACTTTCTAATTATTCATTTCACTAATTAATACATTCATTATTCCATATATATCATAATATTACACTAAAATGTATTTATTCCTTAATATTCATTTTTCACATAATAAGGTCACATTTTACAATTACTACTAATTAATTTTTTTAATTGAAATTAATCATTCTAATTCACTTTTCAAAATCCAATAATCATGTTTTAAACATTAATTAGCCATTACATGCAAAACACACAATTTTCTAAATTTTCATAACCCTAAATCATACTTAATTAATGGAAATAATTAGATTATGGAATCACTAACCTTAATTGCTTATTTAGGCCTTCCTAATCTTCCTTTTCCTTTTCCTTTTCCTTTTCCTTTTCCTTTCCTTTGGAAGCACTTCACCTTGCTTTGAACCTACCATGGACAAAATTTTTCCTTCATTAATCCGCCATTATTTTACTTCCTTAGCTCAAATAAACTTCATATTTATTATCTACATATCTTAAACTACCTATTTGAACCATTAAATTAATTTAAAACTATAAATTTTGCTTACCTTAAATTAATATCCTAAACTCTCCTTTGATTTTGTTCAACTTTAACCTTCCAAATGAAGATTAAAAACTTCTATTAGCTACTAAAGAGAATGAAATTATTTTTGGATGGTTGATTTTGGTGTTAGAATTGAAGAAAAATGAAGAAAATTGGAGAAGAATTGGGAAGGAGGTGGTTCGGCCATGAGGGAGGGTTTGGGGAAGAGGATTAACCAGAATTCTCTCTAGAGAATTCTGAGATTTAGGCCAATTTATAGTGGTTTGAGTTGGTTGGGCTTGGGCCAAACAAAGCCCAACCCATTTAGGCCTAATTATGCATTGTAAATTATTTTTCTCACTTTCTAAGCTCAATTCCTCCCAAATTTGATTTCATAATTCATAAAATATTTTTCTATGTCTACGCATAAATTTTCAACTCAATCGGAGTTCATTTTCTGTCCAACTCACTTAAATTGGACTGATAATTTAATTTTCGGTGTTACCGTAAAATTTCGTTTTCACTGTCAAATAATCCTAAATATTATTTAGAGTTTATCTATGTTTTAAAATAAATTTTTGGATGTTGTTTGCTATTTTTCATAATCCGGTCAAAATACGGTCAACCAACTATTTAATTAAATAAGTCCTATTTTTTCCTTAGTTTTGACTTTTGAGAACATATTTGACCTCATTTTCACTCCAAAATTTATCCTGAGACTAGTCATAACTTATATTTTCCGATGATCAAATAAAATATTTTTCACCCACGGCTGTATATTTGACCCACGGGTATATTGATCAATCTTGAAAACTATAGTTTACGAAAAATCCGGTATTTAGGCCATTACAATTATTTTTTCTTATTATTAGTCATTTTTTATGGGTTCAAATTTAGACTTCGATTGAACCTGTGCACCCCACTCCGATCACGCGCAATCAGGGTCTAAATCACTGGATGTTACAAAACCTATTGGGTGCAATTGGGTCTTCAAGAAGAATACCAACATGGAAGGTAATATAGTTACCTAAAAAGCTAGATTGGTAGTTAAGGATATCATTAAAGATAAGGTGTTCACTATAAATAAAATTTCTCTCCAGTTGCTATGCTTAAATCCATCAAGATACTCCTAGGCATTGCTCCTTATTATGATTATGAGATTTGGAAAATGGATATGAAAACAGTTTTCCTTAATGGAAATCTGACTGATGATGTGTACATGACACAACCTAAGGGTTTCACATCAAGTGATGGCGAAAAGGTATGCAAATTGCAAAGATCTATTTATGGATTGAAGCAAGGATCCAGGAGTTGGAATATCCGATTTGATGAGACGATCAAAAAGTTTAGTTTTCTCCCAAAATATGGATGAACCTTATGTTTACAAGAAGGTTAGTGGGAATGCACTCATATTTCTAGTATTATATGTAGATGACATACTTCTTATAGGAAATAATGTCTCAGTTCTTCAATCAGTCAAAATTTGGCTTTCTAAGAATCTCTCCATGAAAGACCTTAGAGAAGCAACCTATATATTGGGGATTAAGATCTATAGAGATAGATCTAAGAGGTTTCTTGGTCTTTCTAAGTCTACATACATAGATAAGATGCTAAAAAGATTTAGCATGGAATAGTCCAAGAGAGGATTGATTCCTATGACTCATAGGATAACCCTTTCAAAGTCTATATGTCCAAAGACATAGGATGAATGGACACATATTAGAAGGATCCTATATGTTTCTGCTATTAGATCTATCGTGTATGCTATGTTATGTACTAGACCCGATGTATCATATGCTTTGAGTGTCATGAGAAGACAACAGTCAGATCCGGGTGAGGGGCATTGGGTGGCTGTCAAGAATATCCTTAAGTACTTGAGAAGAACTAAGGATGGTTTCATGTCTACCTTGGTATTGAGATAACAATGGAGTCATTATATAAGTAAAGGAACCATGGTCTCATCAAAGGTCCAAACATGTACTCACACATTACCATTTGATTTTGGAAATCATTGGTAGATATGATGTAATGATTGAAAGAGTTTCCACTGATTAGAATATAGTTGATCCTCTCACTAAGCCACTTTCCAAAAGAAACATGATAGTCATATACTCGTCTATAGTATAATGTATAAAGGGATTTATCTTTAGTGCAAGTGAGAGATTGTTAGAGAGGTTCCCTTGAGGCAATCACCTTAGGTACTTGATATACTCATTTATTATTAATAAAAGACATTTTTATTATATGGTATTCATTGCATATGAATTGATATAGATCTTAAACCGTTTAATGAAGTCATTGGTATGTAACACATCATGAAGGAATTCATGATGAGATCATAATGATGAGATTCCTATCATAAATAGTTGTGTTTATGTCGAAATTATCCCTAGTCATAGGATTAACGAGACAAAATATTGTTAATTCAGATGAACTAGCAAATGTTATACTCATTGACTAGGTCAAACAACTGATCTCATAAGTTGTAAGCATGAGATATTTAAAGTTAACTTGTGGATGTTTGCTAAGAGTAGTAAGTACATTGGATTTTCTGCTCTGAGATAATCATATGGATATCTATTCAATGTCAGTGATAGTCTCATCATAGCAATGGTACAAGTATCTTTAGACTTGAGATACTCAAGGTTATCTTAAATATTGAATTTTATACTTTGACTCCATTTCTTATTACCTCTGAAGAGGTCGCTCATAAGGTGGTGATTGGGCATAGCACGAGGTATTCGAAGGTAGTTGAGTAGTCAACAAAGGATTTACCACTCCTAATACAAGGAGAGTATACTGATGGCCTTTTGTAGGGATCATTACTCAGAAATTTATGGCCAAGGTGGACATGTCTTGAAAAAGGTCTTTAAGGACATGTCTAATTAGAGTAATGAGTCTCATAGACAAGAACTAATATCATTTTGGACTAGATGTGATGTAGTCAGTCTAGTGGGAATTGACGCAGTCCATGCAACCAAATCAAGTATAGTTTGGTGAAAGGATGAATTGCACAGTAATCATCTATGGAATGGTTAAAAGTCAAGTCACTGACTTTTTTAGTTAATTGGGTGATCATGATATATTTCTAGATATCACTCATGATTTGCTAAGTCAATGGAAATTGATTAGAAATCAATTATGGGTCAAAAGAGTTTGACTCGTAGAATCCTAGTTGGATTATGATTCCTCCCGAGACTTGAGCTGCCAACATGACCAGAAAACCTATTAGGTCATGCACATAGAAGGAATGAATAAAATATCAAATGGATTTTGGATAAGATCCAAATGAGAAAGAAAGAGAATTGGGCCTTTTATAAGAGTTATAAAAATGGGTCAAATCCAATTTGAAATAGGATTATTGACTTGGTCAATATTGAGTTTTATACCTTAGAGAAATGGGCCCATTAGGGTTTTTCCTTTTCCAACCCTAAAAGGGATTAGAAAGAGTATCAATACTCCTTTTAAAGAATTAATTTCGTGGTTGCTCCATTCAGAAAAATAAAGAGTTATTTTTCTGCTCTCCATTTTTTTTTCATATGATAATTTTCCATAGCTAGTACTTTAGACTTTTGTCACCCCATCTTCTTAGAGGTTTTCTTATTCTTCCTTTGCGTGGATACTATTAGTGAAAATCCTAGTTTTTGATTGTTATGGTATGCTACAACCCAACAAAAGAAGGAAAAACTCACAACTTGGAAGATCAAGAGTTGCAAACGAAGGTAATCAACTTCTCCCATTAGATGGTATGATCCGATTTTAAATTACATAGTGTGTTTTGATTAAATTTTTATATTTCCGTTGTGTCATATATGAGATGCATGTTAAAAACCCAACATGTTATGGGTTTGTGCTAATATGGTTGTAGAAATTCTTGCCTTTAGAAATTCACTAATTGGCATAGAAAACCTTACCACTCCCATATTCCAATTGAGCTACGGATTGATTTTCGAGTCTTATAGTTTTTTTTCAAGGATTTGTTTGGGTTTTGCAATTTTGTTCCTTATTAATAAATCTAGTGGTTTGACTACCATTTGTATTTAATCTCAATGTAGGAAGTGAATGGGAAGGAGGTTCATATATCACTTACAAGATTCATGGAGAAAAAAAATGGGAAAGTTTATGAAAGAGTTTTGAACACTTTTTCTCAATGCATAGAAGAATAAAAGTGGTGTTCCTTGGATGATGAAAAATAAGCAACTTGGAAGAAGCAAGTTTGAAGCATACTTATTATGTATATTTATGGTACGCTTTTTGTATATTTTTATTATATTTATGGTATATATTGCAGCCTTAGCTTTCTTATATATATGTAGTTTAGCCAATATAGTTATAGGAAGATGATATTTTAATGTTTTTGTTTTGCAAAATATATCAAAGTAAGAGAGAAAAATATAGAGATGACAATTGATGAAAGTTGTAGTGGCTTGATGATTGATATTTTTCATGTAGAGTATGGTCTAATAGTTTATATTAATATTTCAATGGAAAAAGACATGTTTTAAAGGATTTATTGTTGAATCATGTTCGCATAAATATTTTTTTCCATCGAGTGATCACATGATGTAGTGTTGGACAGTCCACTTATTGTTGGCTTTAACAATTTTATCTGTCTCATCTATAAAAATGATGAACTTATAAGTTGTAAATGATAAATCTGTAAATTTTAAATAATAAATATGTAAGTTCTAAATGATAAATTTGTATATTTCTAACAAATTCACCATCTTTAACATCCAACAACTTAATTTTCTCTTTCTATGACTCATTTTTAGTTTAATATCTTCATTTTCAACTATTTTCATCCACAAATTTATAACAAACTAATAGTTTTTTTATTTCAAATAATAATAACAATAATTAAAATATTTAAAAATACTAAAAATAATATCAAATATACAAATTAAAAAATTTTATTTCTCTAAAACAGTTTTATAGTGGAGAAATATTTTTTTAATATTGAATAGATAATAAAAATATGTTGCATTTAAAATATAATACGTGCAAATAATTTAATTAAAATAACAATATAATTTTATTTTAAAACCAGGATTACGATGTAGTATAAATACGAGTTAATTATTTAATTTGCTTGCTTACCCCTCGCCCTTCTAAAAAGGTTGGGTTTGTGATGGTGGGCTCATATTTTGATTGGCCTTGAAATATAGTTCAAAAATTGACAAATCAAAATGCTAACTCAAATTGGATTGACCGGTTTTAACTACTTTGACAGTTTTTTTAACCGATTGACTATTCACATTCATATAATTTATTTTAATCAATATAATATTTTAATGAAGTTTATTT
Source organism: Triadica sebifera (assembly GCA_023653625.1). NCBI lineage: Eukaryota > Viridiplantae > Streptophyta > Magnoliopsida > Malpighiales > Euphorbiaceae > Triadica > Triadica sebifera. Next base: position 34,723,956 of record CM042896.1, read on the forward strand.
TTTTATTTTAATCAATAATTTATTATTGAGTTGAGGGAGAAAGATAGGTGAAAGCTGAAAGCGAGAGGTTACGTAGGTGAATGGCACTTTTGGGTCAACGGACGAACTTTTGTTGCAACTACTGGTGTACATTTTGCCATGTGTATCACATTTCTTTTCTCATTAAAATAATTTAAAAATAATAAATTAAATAAATAAATTCATGAATTTTAAAAATTTTGAAACATTTAAACTATGTTTGGTATAATTGAATTGTACAATTTTTGTGAAATTCAATTCTAAATGGTATAAATATAAATTTATTTATAATTTTCAAAAATTAATTCCATAGAATTGGTTGTAACTAACACAAAATTTCTTCAGAATTAAGTTTCTGCATAATAAAATATAAAAAATACTTACATTTCATGCACAATTATATGTCCAAAATATTAATATTCATAATTTAAACTAGTAAATAATTATGTTCAAAAATATTTTCAATTAAAATTTTAATAAATAATAAAATTTATTTACTAATATATTTTAAAAATTTTAAAATAGACAATAATTTTAAAAATTACATCAAATTAAAACAATATTTTTTTAATAGAATTCAAAATAATTTATATGATTATTTTGTAATAGTGTATACTAATAATAAAAATAAAAATATTTAAATTTAATTATATTATATTATATATATATATATATCAATAATTAAAATTAATATTTTAATGATATATATTGCTAATATTAAAACTCTTTGGCAAGAAATACCATTAATTATATATAATTCATTTCCAAATTTATTTTTTATAAAAAAAATAATTTATTTGAATCTTTTCAATAATGTGTATTAGTAATAAAAATGCAAATAATTAAACATGAACTTATTAATCATATATATTTATTGAATAATATATTTTAAAATAATATAAATAATAAATTGTAAATATAATATATTAAAAATTATATAGGCTAAAGAACATGCAACTATTTAGTCTAATGGTGAGTGGTAGTGATAGATTCAGAAGTGAGGGAACAACTTATATACTTTCATTTTAAAACCATATTATGTAATAAAACTTATATAATAAATCAGCCAAGAATTATTATGTCTAAACATAAGTAAAACTAATCCCTAAAAAAAGTAAAACTAAAGTTTAAAATATCTAAAACAAAATACACGTATCTAATTTAAAAATGGAGCTATGGGATATTGGGCTAGAAAATTAGGGCTAAAAAATTAAAAAGAAAAATACTAAACTAACCTTAACAATTTTATTTGAAGTATGGGTAATTCCTATTAGCCCCCACCTATATTCGCCACTGGTGAGTAGCAGCAGAGCTTCAACCTTATGTCCCTTGTTCGAGTAGGAACAGGAGCAATAATAGTCCCATTTTTTCAACAAAAGTAAAAATTCTCCAACCGGTAAACTATGATTAGGTTGACTAGTTTCCAATTCAATCGGTTGGGTGACCAGTTTTTCTACAGGTTCATTATATTCTTGGGTGAGTGCTATAAATCCGTCCGAATTTATGGCTAATTTTCGATAAAACTGTTTGAACCGTTAGATCAGACAGTTTAATAATCGTAATTTTAAGTGAATTTTACATTTTGTATGAATTAAACCAAATAAGAGATTTCATTTAAAATTAAATTTCATCATTAAATTCATTTGCAAAATAAATTTATTTTTTAATAGAAATGAACCAAACAAGAGCTTAATGATTTTATTTTTTGATTCATTAAAACGCTTAGAGAGCTATGAGCTACACAATTACTATAAATTATATTATCTTTAAAAAATTACAACATAATTTGACGTAAACCAAAAATATTAAAATTTTAACATATTGCACCACAAAATACGTGCTAAACTAATATTGAAATTTTATTACATAAATAAACTAAAATTAGTATAAATTAAAAAATAATTGAACCATAACCTTTGATTAACTAAACCGAAATTCAATTAAGATAATTAACTATTAACCAGATCAAACTTATAATCATTAATTCAATTAATTTTCAATAGAATAATTTGATTAATCTAGAAGTGGAAATATAATGGGTTCGGAGCGGATTTCACTAATCCTGTTCCTATCTTTGAAAATGTTATTCTGTCTCTAATCTTATCTCATTTTTTTTATGAGAAAAAACGTTTAGTCCCCATCCTCACACCATATGGAGGATAGGGATTCATCACCCCGATCTGATGCCACAATTTTATTAAAAAAAATTATTTTATTTCAATATTAAAAATATTTTTTAATTTTATTATTTTTTATATTAATTGTAATTACAAAATAATTTTACTTTATTTTAATATTAAAAATATTTTTTTGATTTTATTGTTTTTATATTAATTATAAAATTCAGTTCAATTTTAGTTATGTATTGCAAGAAAAATTAAAAAAATATATATATTTTAGAGAAAAATAAAAAGTTTAAATAGGATAGATTGATTGTAAATATTAAGTTTTTAACTAATTATAATTAAAATATAACTTAAAGTAAATTGATATTACAAAAAAAAAAAAAATAAAGGGACAATTTGACTTTTCATTTAACAAATATATATAACATATTTATTTTAATTGATATTGGTTGAATTACAAAATATTTGAATTTCAATTATTATTTTTTTTAAAAAAATTGATTATGTAATTAACTAATTAATATGTGATTAATTTTATAGTAAGCATGAATATTAATTATTATTATTATTATAATAATATTAGTTATATAAGAACACTATTGAAAATACTTAATGAAAATATAAAAGCGGCCATATACATACATTTCCCAACCCATCCCGAAACAAGAGAATTTTGGAACGAATTTATATATATAAGAGTATTATATATATATATATATATATTCTCTAAATATTCTTCAAAATTATAATTTTTTCAAATAAATGTGACTATCACACCTAATAAATATAGTGGAAAAAGAAAATCACAGAATAATCGAAAGAAAAAAAAAATCAAAGAAAGGACAAGAAAAGCGTACATAGAATAATAAACATGTGGTCTCTGGTTCTCCTACGAGTTTATACAAACAAAGAAAACTACCGAACTGAGAAAACCAAAAAGAAAAGAAAGGAAATTAATTATAAACTATCTTTCACTTCTTCACTTCTTGTGATTGTGATTGTTTCTTTTGTTTCTCTCAAAGCGCGGGATATTCATTAATTAGCCAAATCTCCTTATTGCCTCAACAGAAATTTTCTTGGTCCCAAATCAAATTTCTTTGTGTGGTTTCAGGTATGTTTTTTTTTTTTTTTTTTTTTTTTTTTTTTTTTCTGTTACTTTATCTGAGTTTTTAATTCTCACATAGTTCTTTTTCTCGTGCTGGATTTTGTTGACTTAAATGATTCAAAAAAAAAAAAAAATCCATTTAAAATTTAAGGTTATTTTGTGGCTGTATGGGTTATTAGCTATCTTGTATTGTTCATTTTCTTTGAATTTTTATTTAGATTAATGAATGTTTATGCGAGTATTATGGAGGTGTTATTTAATTTCTTCTTTTCATGTAGAATATCTGAATATGGCCTTTGCTGTTTTGGTTTTTAGTTTCGAGTTGATCTTAGTGAGTTTTATTCTAATCTTTGAATTGAAATGCTATGGTTAGACCGGTTTTATTGATGAGAATATAACTTTCCGTTTATTATTATTATTATTATTATTATTATTATTATTATTATTATTACAGAATAAATGAAAATTATATCTGGTTCAGTTTAGTGGAAATTTTAGGTTTTTGGTTGGCAAAAGGAATGTAAGATTCAATCTCATATTTTAGTTCTACATTTGCTTTTTGCTTACTCTCCCCTACCAATTGGCAGTTCATGCAACATAATCTTTGAGCTCTCTTTGTTTATATGATCAATGTTGTTTAAAAATTTGAATGTGTACCAACGATTTTTTTCTTCTTTTTTTTGAACCAACGATTGTTTTGTTATTGCAAGACTTTCTAATCAGATGTGTATTGTGTAGGTTTCTTGAGTTGAAACAGAAGTTGTACACTGTGAATCCTAAGCATTTTGAATTTGGTGCCATTTGATTTATTTAATAATTTTTCTGATGGGAACTTCCGAGGCAGTTCTGCAAGTTCTGTCAGCTGGTCCTCACATTTTTGGTTCTGATCCATGTGCTAGCAAATTAGATTTGATATTTCCATCCAAGTTCCATATAAATTATGCAATGAAAAGTACCTCAAGGCATAAACATATATTCAAGTGTTCAAGTTTTCTGCAGAATCACATAAGATTTCATCAGGTTAAGAAGACAGGTGATGATGGTCTGTTTAGGAAGAAGGTGGTTGACCAATTGCAGCTTCTGAGTTGCAAATGCCAAGAAGCAGAAAGTGTTAGTGGCATAACTTCTGACAATGGAAATAGAACATGGTTTATAGATAGTGCAAGAACATTAAACCTTAATGGAATTGTAAATACACCGAATGCCTTGGAGATTGATGGGGTTCAGCAGTTGAAACAAGATAAGGAAGATTCTACTTCTAATGGCACAGTGAAGCGGGAAAAGGAGAGTTTGTCAACTAATGGTGCGATAGGAATGGGTAGAGATGTCTCTGACAAGGTTATAGTAGATTCTATTGAAGAAGAAGCTTGGGACCTGCTGCGCAGTTCTGTGGTTTACTATTGTGGTAGTCCGATTGGGACTATTGCTGCCAATGATCCCACATGTTCCAATGTGTTGAATTATGATCAGGTCTTCATTAGAGACTTTATACCTTCTGGAATTGCTTTTCTTTTAAAGGGAGAGTACGATATTGTTCGGAATTTCATCCTTCATACACTTCAGTTGCAGGTAACTTGATAGTTGATTAAATTGAACTAATCATTATGTTGTCCTTTGATGACACTTTACATTATTTTCTTTTCTTTTGTTGATATTTCATTTAAATTCTGCTATTCCATGTTCTTTTTTCTGTTGTGTTTTCAATTGTTCCGAGGTTCCTTTCAGAGTCTCAACTGTTTTCTGGCATCACTTTGTATATTCTATGATGATTAAGGATTGTGGTGAAGTATTCATTGAGAAGTTCCAGTCCAAGTTTACTGTTTAGTTTCTGATAGAAATCTGGATCCTTGTCACATGCCTGAAGGTGTCTTCTTTATTACCCAAACGAAGAAGAAACTCACTGCTGAATATGATGCAAATTTCATCATAACTGGTAGCATGTGCTTAAGTTATCCTTGAGAGCAATGTCAGAAGGGACTAACGTGTGATATTTATCCAATAAGTGAATGCATGAACTAATGATACTGCTTGTGTGGTTGCTCATGTATCCCTAAAAAGAATAATTAAGAAAGTGTCCTTTAGTTTTTATCCTTCTGCAGGTATTACTATGAAAATAAAGTATGGTACAGTTTATGCATATCCAATCACTAGTGGCTACACATCTAGATTAGTGCTAAACTGGCATTTCTTTGTTCTCTTTCTTTCTTTCCCTTTTTTTTTTAAAAAAATAAAAGTAATTTCTTGTGACAAGTGAAATTGATTTTTTTCTTCCCAGTAGGTTAACGATGCATATCCTCATTCTTTAATTTTTTCCCCGTCATTTTTTCTTTTATTTTTCACTTTGGGGTTTATCCAAGTGTGTATGCTGTTTTCAATTGCAGAGCTGGGAGAAAACAATGGACTGTCATAGTCCTGGTCAGGGATTGATGCCTGCTAGTTTCAAGGTGCGTACAATTCCTCTGGAAGGTGATGACTCAGCGACTGAAGAGGTATTGGATCCTGACTTTGGAGAGGCAGCAATTGGCCGTGTTGCGCCAGTTGATTCTGGTAAATAAAGTTTCAGGTCAAAAAGTTACTCTAATGAGGAACTGCTTAGGTTACCCTTTGCATTTCTGAAATTTTCTCTTGTTGTTCATAACAATTTCAGGATTATGGTGGATTATCTTGTTACGTGCATATGGAAAATGTTCCGGTGACCTCTCAGTTCAGGAGAGAATTGATGTGCAGACTGGAATAAAGATGATTCTAAGGTTATGTCTTGCTGATGGTTTTGACATGTTCCCTACATTGCTAGTAACGGATGGTTCTTGCATGATAGATCGCCGTATGGGAATTCATGGCCATCCTTTAGAAATCCAGGTAACTTACAGAGAGTAGTAGTAGTAGTAGTTGATATACTCTGATTTTCGAGTGGATTTGATGATGATTCTGGCATCTTTCAATTCAGAGAATGATAAACTGACAGAACTTAACTTGTATTGCTTTTCTCCAAAAACAAAACAAGATATATAAATTAAAAAAAGAAAACTTCTATTGCTAATTTTATGATGTTTGATTAGCCTTTACAAAACTTCAGGTTGTTTGGGTACTTTAAATTTCTATACAAAATAAACTGAACAGTTTGCTCTCTTATTATTTACGAGAAGTTGAATTTTTTTTTATGTAAGAGTATGAGACTCATAGTGTTATGGAAATTCAAATTGAAGATTGAATAGGTAAATCATTTTTAGGGCTAATTACGCAAAAGAAACCTGAAGTATGTAGTTTATTACAATTGGAATGCAATTGTTAAAATTGTTAGAATTCAAAAAGATCCATCAATTAGAGAGTTTTATTGTGAATCCTTTATCTCTCTCTCAACTAGTTTCTTATTGGTTGGCTGTGGATTCTTTAATTTGGCATTTGAAATTCAAATTGAAGATTGAATAGGTAATTTATTTGACGGCTAATTACACAAAGAGGGTTTATTACAATTTCAATGCTATTGTTAAAATGTTAGAATTCAAAACCATCCAACAATTTAAGAGTTTTAATGTGAATCCATTATCTCTCTTTCTAAACTAGTTTCTTAATGATTGGCTGTGGCATTCTTTAATTTGGCATTTGAAATTCAAATTAAAGATTGAATATGTAATTTTATTTTAGGGCTAATTATGCAAAGAGGGTTTATTACAATTTGAAGGCTATTAAAAATTTTACAATTTAAGAGTTTTAATGTGAATCCTTTATCTCTCTCTCAACTAGTTTTTTTTTGGTTGGCTGTGGCATTTTTTAATTTGGCATTCGACTGGCACTGCATCGTTTAGCATTATGTAATGAATTTTTTTTGGAATTCGCACGTTAATAAAGATTGTGCAATTAGCTCAGATATGTTTGTTTTATTCGATAGGATTTGCATTGAATATTTTTATTGCATAATTTGATGGAAAAAATTGCAGAATTGCAGGAAATAAAAATCTGCCAGTTTTTAATTGAAATTCGTAAATTGTTTATACAGTTCTACTTCTGGTATTTTACATAAGGCTCATAATGATTAACCTCATACATTATGATTTTAATCTTTAGCCTTTCATTGAATTACATTATGTTGTGGTGTGCAGTTATACCTTAACCGATAATAAATCAAACTGGTCTTTGATTTTACACTTAATAACTTAAATATGTTGGGTGCTTCATTGAATGGACAGGCATACAAGGTAAATGTTGAACAAAAACTGAATGATTTTTTGGAAAGATAATTTTCCATGTTCTACAATTACCACCTTTTTCTTTTGCAATTGAAAGATGGATTTGGTGAAAAGAGATAGTAGACCTTAGAATAGATTAGTTGTGATACATTATCAATAACCGAGGTTCCATGTGTCCTTACTAACGTGCTTGCCAATAAATCTTTTAACATTTGTAGAATATTGGCTACTGGAGAAATTTCATTCTATTAGAATTTTGAGCATATTAATCTTGATAACAATTTTTCATATGATAATGATTGTCTGCTCTGATTTTTTTTTTCCAGGCACTTTTTTATTCAGCATTACTTTGTGCCCGGGAGATGCTTGCTCCTGAGGATGGATCAGCTGATCTCATCCGAGCATTGAACAATCGTCTAGTTGCTCTTTCATTCCATATCAGAGAATATTATTGGATTGATCTAAAAAAATTAAATGAGATTTATCGTTACAAGACTGAAGAGTACTCTTATGATGCAGTTAATAAGTTTAACATTTATCCAGATCAGATCTCTCCTTGGTTGGTTGAATGGATGCCCTGCCAAGGGGGCTATCTGATTGGAAACTTGCAACCTGCTCATATGGATTTTAGATTCTTTTCTCTGGGAAACTTATGGTCTATTGTGAGTGGTCTTGCAACAGCAGATCAGTCACATGCCATATTGGATCTCATTGAAGCCAAGTGGATGGATTTGGTAGCAGACATGCCATTCAAGATATGTTATCCTGCTCTGGAAGGTCAGGAGTGGCAGATTATCACAGGCAGTGATCCTAAGAACACGTAACATTGCTTCTTTTGTGGATTTCAAACAGTTTCCTTCCTTTTTTTCTTCGTTTTCTTTCCTTGGTAATTCATTGTTCTTGATGCAGGCCTTGGTCTTACCACAATGCAGGTTCTTGGCCAACTCTTCTGTGGCAGGTTAGTATAGAGCATAAACTCTATGATGTTGCATGGCTTGGTAATCTCTCTCATTTTCATCAGTGGATATTTTAGTTTAAATGTAACAGTCCCTTTGAGAGAAAAGATGTATTGTATTGCCAATGTTTGCCACTACAACACATGGCCAACTTTGTTTTAACTTTACAAACATTTTTATTTGAAATTTAATTATTTGCAAATTATTATTCAAGAGACATATTATTCAAGGATATATATATATATTATTAAAAGAATTATATAAATAAGTTTTAAAATTATTTTGATTTCTATCAAAAACTATTATTTTAATTGAGAAATGAATACTGCGATGTATTTTTCAAAATCTGTCTATTTTTTTTATTTTTAAAAGTAAAAAATATATAAATGAATCAATTCTATTATTTATTAAAATAATAAATAAAATATACATATTATTATATTTGAGAATGTATTTGAACATGTTTATGTATTAATTTGAATTATAAATATTAATATTTTAAACATATTATTGTAGATGAAACATGTTTAATGTTTAATATAAATAATAAAAGTAGTTGGGTTTGTATACATTTTTGGACCAATTATGATAGTTATTGCATTATTTGCTGCAAAATGTGTTTGATCATTTATGAAGTGCATAGAATTTGATGGTTATATACAAAAATAAGCTTGGTTCAGTTTGGATGAATCCTAACGTATTTTAGGCTAATTTCAGCTGACAGTTGCATGCATAAAGATGAGTAGACCAGAAGTTGCTGCCAAAGCAGTTGAAATCGCTGAAAGACACATATCGAGGGACAAATGGCCGGAATACTATGATACTAAAAGAGCAAGGTTCATCGGAAAACAAGCACGCTTTTTCCAGACGTGGTCTATCGCCGGCTACCTAGTGGCAAAACTTTTACTTGCAGACCCATCTGCAGCGAAAACGCTGATAACCGAAGAGGATCCCGAGCTTGTCAATGCCTTCTCGTGCATGATTAGTTCCAATCCAAGAAGAAAGCGTGGCAGAAAGGATTCGAAACAGACCTACATAGTGTGAGTTTCTAAGCTGCTCAGGTAGAAATTGGGTAAATAATTTTACCAATTGTTGATTAAAAATTGGGTTATTATTAAGTGTAACATAAATTATTCCAATTCATTGGGGGGAGGGAGCTGGATAAGCTGAAATTTAAAGACTACCATATATATTTATCAAATATTATAGTATCCATTGTGTAAATGTCGTCTAAACAGTGATATGGGATATAGGGTTAGGACCTCAAATATATCAGATAAATAAAATGTATGATTATTTTTTTATGTTAATAGGTCGACTTGAATGCTGGTTTTTTTTTGGGTTCTCTTTTTGTGTGGAATCCTCTATAGTTGTTATAGTTGGTAATATTTTTTCATGTACTCATTTTTCCTATAACTTTTAAATAAGCCTCATTTAGCTTATAAGGCATGAAAGTTGATTTTCAATACTTGAAAGGTTTGTACTCAAGCTAAAATGAGTTTAAAAAAAAAATCAGAAATTATAATTTATAGTTGAAGAAATGTTGGCCAATATGCTTATATGAAGTTTCACAAGACATACAAGATATCACAGTACGAAATGAAAAATGCTATATTAAAAGGAAAATTAGCTAGAGCTGGTCATGTATTCCTATTTCTTTTCAGATCTTTATTTTTCAAAGTAGGGGTAAATTCAATTTGATTACAGCAGAAAATACTGTATACGAAATGAAAAATACTATATTAAAAGGAAAATTAGCTAGAGCTGGTCATGTATTCCTATTTCTTTTCAGATCTTTTTTTTTTTTTTTCTAAGTAGGGGTAAATTCAATTTGATTACAGCAGAAAAGACTGTCTGGCTTGTGGATTCTAGTGGGGAAAAACAGGCAATATATTTATTCGATCTAAATTTGGTCAAATTAGAGCTTAATTAAAAAAAAAAGAAATTATAATTTAAAGATGCCTCCTTATATTATAGAGGACCAAGCATATGCAAGTTATATTTACATTTTAGATATCGCAGTGTAAGATTCCGTGATCCACTTATAACATAAATATAAACTCAATGCAGCAAATTCATATACCATTTTAGAAAGGAAAAATTGAAACCATTAACGATCTGATCAGCTAGATTTTCACTGTAAATTATGAAAGCCGAAAGCCCGAAGAAAAGGTGAAAAAGACAGGGGGAAGGGGTCCTCACTGGCACACCCTTCACATTTTATTTGGTCTTCCCATCTTAGCGCATGTGCATTGAATGCTTATATTTTGGACCCAAGTTTATCTTGCGGTATCAATCTCAGTTGTTAACACGTGCGAAACAAAACAAAATCTAATATATTTTTATATGCTATTTAAATATGTAATATATATTCATCAAATATAAGATGTAGACGCATTATTATTTTTTTGCAGGTTCATTAATATTTTTCTGTTGATTCATCAATATTATGTATATATAATATTTATTCTTACTTGTATTTTTATTTGCTAAGTGCAAGAAGAACCACTGATTAATTTGAACATAACTTTTAATTGCATTAAAATAGATATGAATTTTAATGAAGTGAAGTTTTTGATAAATAAATTCATTTTAAATGTATAAAATAGTTTGAAGAATACTTTTTATTTGAACAAATACAATATAGATATTAATATAATATACAAATAGTTTTCATCTACATTGTATGTTTATCATCTATAGTTTTCAATTAATTTTTAATGAATTCTTAATTATAGATTCATTAAAAATGAGAGCAAATTTTTTTTCAAATATATTATATATTATCATTTAATAATCATGTAAGTTGTAAATGATAAATTTGTAAGTTTTAAATGATAAACATATAACTTTAAAATGATGAATTTGTGTGTTCTACATGATGAACTTGTAACTTCTAAATTTATGCACATATATGTTTTAAATGATGAACCTATAATTTCTAAATAATGAATTTATAAGTTTTAAATGATAAACTTATAAACTCTAAGTGATGAAGGTTCGATGTCGAAACCAACAAAATAAATTATCTACTCTTCTAAGTATAAATTTATAATAATGATGAGCAGAGTTGAATCCCAAAGAATTGGTAAATTTATTTTTTAAAACAAGTAATAAAAAGAATAAGGTTTTAAAACTAAAACTAAAAGTAATTTTTAGAAATAAATTAATAACATAAAAAATAAAATGACATTTAACAAAATGAGAAAAACTTTAGTCAAAGATAAAATCAGTATTGGAAAAATTCAACAGATCATTGATACAAATAAAATCAGTTCTATATCAAATACACTGGTTGTAGTCACTAACACGCTTTAGCGATCTATCTATCCCTTAGATAACTGATAATCAAAATACTTTCTTTAATTATTATGTTGTTATTAAGTAATCCTAAACACTCTTTTAAGATTTAACTCAATAACAACATTATGAACAATGAAGACAACCAATGCAAACTAATAAACACTCACGCTCGATTTATTTAGGTTTGATAATATATTCTTACAATATAAATTGAAAGTTTGTTCACAATCAACTATATTGTTTGTTACTAATATCAAATAAATTAAAGGATTACAGATTTGATAATCTAACTAATAAAAAATTGCAATAACAAATCAAATAATAGGTATATTATTCAATTCATTAAGTAATAATATCAATCTCAGTTCAAAAAATAGATGAATACTTTATTAGAGCGATATCCTAAAGGCAATCTCTTTGGATACTTGACGTGTCATATTCGCTAAATTAGGTCTCGAGTCGCACGTGTTGCTAAATTAACGTGTTGAATTGATCGAAGTCTAAATTTAAAATTTGACTGAAAAATAATACAAAAATAGAAAATAATTATGAAAAATATTTAATAAGGTGTTCAAAATATTTTAAGATTCTAAATTACGGTAAGAGACTAAATTGTAAAATTTAAAAAAGTTTGGGGTCAATTTATGATTTGTCAAAAATTTGAGGACTAATGGGATAATTACCAATTAAGGACATAATTTGGACATATTATACATGTGATGGCCGACCATCATAAACTAAAGGAAGATTAATATATTAATCAACCAAAATATCTAGATATTTAAGATTAATGTGGGATCCATTTTTAATTTTTGTCTTTTTCTTCTTTCTCCTTCTTCTTCTTCATTCCTTATCTCTTTTAGTCTAGAATTTTATGTTCATGAACCAAACACACATCCCCCACCATTCCTCTATAGCCAATGCTTCCTTCTAATGCGAGAAAGTGAGAAAACAGAGAGAGAGAAAAGTGAGAAAAAACCATTTTTATGCATAAAAGAGCTTAAGGAAACTTAAGGGAGCAAAAAGAAAGGAAGATAAGCAAGTAAATAGGAGAGAGAAATTCTCAAATTTTTGGTCATAGAAGAAAAAAGCTTGAGGTAAAGTATTCTTCACCTTCTCTTTAAGTTTCTCTAAAGGAAGATGATGTTTTAAGATTATTTAAGCTTGGTCTTGAAGAGAGAGATTTTAGGGGTTATAGAGAGAGAAAATAGGGGTTAGAGATATATGATGGAAGAAAGGTATTTGATAGGTTTCTTGTATATTTTAGATATTCAAGAAGAGAGAAAAGATAAGGGAAAGGAGATATAAAAGGCCAAAGAGAGAAGAAAAAAAAGGGTAAGTTCGTAACTTAAGGCAATAGCCAATATTTTATTATTAAGTTATATTATTTGAGTATTTGACATGTAAATGATCGTAAAACAATATTATTTTGTATTAAAATTCCGAGGATGTATGTTTGCTACACATAGGATGATATTTTGTAAAAATTGAGTTATGTTGATTGAGCAGTCTGTACATATATTTCTATAACTTAAGTATTGGAACTCATATTAATGTATTTTTTATTGGGTTTAAAATTTAAGACATAGGTCTAAAATTTTATGAAGAATATAAAATATAATTTTGACTTTAACTATGCTTAAATTGGACACAAACGTTCCAGAAAAATTCTGAGCAAAATTGTTAGTACCAATTAGCGATAAAATGATCATAACTTTTGATACAAAACTCCAAATTAACTGATTCAAATTGAATATTGAATATAAGATCCAGATCTATAATTCTTAAGAATACCATTATATTTAATTTGGATAGGAACATGTCCAAAATTGAGATCCAAAACAGAGTATAGAATCTGCCAAAAATAGGCCATAATATAAATTGAGTAATTTAATATGTAAAATAATTTAGACTTTGTTATATTATGCATATAATATGTACATTGAGTAATTATATGATTAATTGATCTGTTAAACCTATGAAATGTATGAAGTAAAAGAGTTATGAATTTTATAATGACAAAAGTAAGCCCCAGAACACTTTGTCTAGAACTAGAGTCTTGGATAGTATGACATGTCAATCAAGGGTCATATTTATATCAGTGATGGTATACTAATATTATGCCGGTGATGACACTCATATTTATACCAGTAATGACACAGTTATATTATGCTTGTGATAGCATTTGTATGAGCATACCACTATGCTCGGGTGACAATTTTATTATGCCTGGATGACCAACCCTATTATATTGATTATTGGTTCCTAGGTATTAAAGGTATAAGCAAATTAACAATGCCACAATATTCTTATATAAATTATAATTGATAATTATTGATGTGCGTGTTAATCAAGCTAATGTAACATAATGCAAGTGTAAGATAGTGGCATGAGATGTGTAAAGGAAATTTATATATGAAATGTCATGTATATATTTATGGAAAAAAAATAATAATGTACTTGTGTAAAATAATGATATGATAAAGGTATTTGTGATATATATTTGTATGATGGTACATAAGTGCATATTACATAAATATAATAAATTGCCTTATTTATATGCACCACTAAGCCTAGTGCTTAGTGTGAGAGTTTCTCTCACACAGATATAACGAAAAATAGTCAGAAGATAGTAGAATAAAAGCTAACAGAGACCTAATCCAGTACAATAGCTATATCCTGACACCATGGGTTCTGTGTTTTTGTTTAGCTTTCTATGTATTTTCTTTTATGATATATGAAACTAAACTTAGCTTTTAAGTAAGGGTGAACGTTTTGTAAATAATATTTTTGTATATAAAGCATGTAGTAATCTTTTATCACAATGCTATTATATGTTTAATTTTAGAAAGAAAAAAAATGAAAGATAAATAAATACATAAATAATATATTATCATATAAGTTACCTGTGTTCAATTTATCTTGATTTATAAACATTATCTGAAGAGCTAGCATAATATTTATTCGGGCACTAGTTGCTGGGGTAAAGGGGAGTTACATGATGTACACATTTATTTATTAATAAAGAAAAATTTCATTATATGGTATTCATTATTCATATATCTTAAATTATTTAATGAAGTCCTTGGTATGTAACACAACATGAAGAAAATCATGATGCGATCATGATTATGAGATTCTTATAATGTGTAATTAAGTTTATGCCTAAATGATCCCTAGTTGTAGGATTAATAAAACAATACATTGTTAATTTGGATAAACTAACATATGTTCAACTCCTTGATTGGGTCAAGCAATTGATCTCATAAGTTGTAGACATGAGATGTTTAGAGTTAACACGTGGATGCTTGCTAGAGTAGTAAAGTACATTGGATGACCTAGCTATGAGACAATCATATGTTTTATCCATTCAATATCAGTGATTGTGTAATGCCTCCCTCACTCGAACCGCACGTGCCCGGATAAGGGAGCGCTGCTGCCTGTCTTCTTTACTTCTTCAAACCGCTATTTTTTTATTTTACCTTTATTTTTTCAGCACTAATGTATATGTAGATATATATACAAAAACCAGGTATAATTTATTTACATAAGATAGAAATTTTAAACATCAAATTAATTCTTAACAGACTTTAAAAGTAAGTTTTACAAACTCTAAAACTCTTTAAAATGAAAAGCCAAATACAAACATTTTAAAGCTTGTAACCCACTTTCTCAAGGTTCGGCTGCTTTACTTGAATAGGATCATCGCTTGCTTTATCTATCACCTTCAGCTATCTTTCTATATGTGCGCAGAAGGAAACTCCCACACTAAACTCTAAGCTTAGTGGTGCATATAAATAAGGCAATATACTATGTCATGCAACAGGCAATAACATGTATCATTTTTCATATTAAAGTTCTTCCATACAATTATATTCCTTATGATCCTATCTCATACAATAATGACTTCATGCATACCTGACAAATATCATTTTCATTTCCATTAATTATAACATCTCTTTTACATCATCAATCGTGTATTTATATATGTATACCACTTTCCATCATTTCTATATATATATATTAGCCCACAACACCTATGAACTCCAGACTAGGATAATGGAGTTGCCATCCAAGCACTTAAGAGTGCCACACAGCAATATGATGTGCGCATATATGTGCCATTACCGGCGTAGAAAATCGTGCCATTACTGGCGTAGTATTCATAATCCGTGCTATTACCGGCGTAGTATTCATAATCCGTGCCATCACCGGCGTAGTATTCATAATCCGTGCCATTTCCGGCGTAGAAAATCATTCCATTAATGGTTTTCATCATACTCCCCTCCTGCTTGGCATGCCAAACTATCCTTAGTATAGTTCTAGGGCTTATTCAATATCATAAAATTCATATATCTCTATTTACATCCAATCACAACCATATCAATTTTTATGTTTATTACTTGTATTAGTTCACGTATTTCATCTGTATCATTTTCCATATATCATCTCTGCCAATTCCCATATTTCATCCGTTTCATATTCCATATATCATCCGTGTCAATTCACATATTTCATCCGTATCACAATACAACACGTTCTCACATCAATACATGTATATATAATTATTCTTATTTCCTTGGATAAACATTAACTTTCATTTATTTACCTGAATTCCTCATTTGATAACCACATTCATAATTACAAATACAGAGCATTCACGACCGTGATTCCTAATTCACGCCCGTGAATTAGTTCACGCCCATAATCCCAAGCCGTGAATGCTACTGGAATGAATCGCCCAAAAGCATTCACGGTCGTGATTACTCATTCACGCCCGTGAATAAGTTCACTTCTGTGATTCCAACCCGTGAACACTTATGGAATGCATAATACTATTTCCACATAGAAGTCACAACTGTGATACAATCAGTCACAACCGTGAACCCTCAAGTATGCTACTGGGATTATTGGAGATGAAGCTAATAAATGTCGTAGATTTGAAGATGGCCTCAATGAAGAGATTGGATATTTAGTGGCTTCCTACCAGCATACAGATTTTGCAACACTAGTGTCCTCTACCATTAGTGTAGAAAGAAGGAAGAAGCTGAAGACAGAAGAGCATTTTAAGAAATCAACAGCTAGTGTGGCCTATACATCGGGTAGGAAAGGATGAATAGTACCCAGACCATTTCAGTCATGGGCGGCTGGGCAGACATTTTTTGGTAGGTGGGGTCAGCACTTTAGACCCGTAGCATCATCTGCTAGTTCACCAATATCATTTCCCAAGAGACCAGCTCCGGCTATGTGTTAGCATTGTGGTAGAGCTCATACAGGAGAGTGTTGGTGGTTGACTGGGGCATGTTTGAGATGTGGAGCTACTGACCATATAAAGAGAGATTGTCTCAGACTTAGTACAGGCAGTATGGCACCAGCACAGAGTATGACACCGATACAGAGCCGTGGTAGAGGTCAAGGCTAGTTTAGAAGTGGTCGTACTGGACAGAGTCAGGGGGTATCAGAGACAGTTGACAGACCCAAAGGTAGTAGAGCTCCAGCTCGGGCATATGTGATGAGAGCCCGTGAGGACTAGGATGCACCAGATGTCATAGTTGGTAAATTATCTTTATTGGATTTTGATTTACATGCATTGATAGATACTGGTTCCACACATTCATACATAAGCACAATTGCACTTAGATAAGGGAACATGATACCTGAGACTTTAGAATATGAAATATTTGTGACCAATCCGCTGGGACATAGTATGAAAGTGAATCAGATTTATACAAACAGTTCAATAATAATTCAGGGTAGAGAATTTCCAGCAGACTTAATAGAATTACCTTTTCATGAATTCGATGCTATTCTGGGTATTGATTGGTTGACAAAGCACGGAGCTATAGTCGACTGCCGATCTAGAAAAGTCATACTTAAAATTCCCAGGCAGGAAGACATTATCCTTCAAGGTGTCTATAAAAAGCTTTGATATTTTATAAAAAATTCTGTAAATTAAATTATGGCTTTATTTTCTATAGTATGTATTATAGACTTGAACTATAATGTAAATTAATGTACTTTATAAATAAATACAATTTTGAATATTCGTGCTTTTATTAATTTTTATTTCAGTGTCTGCAATATTTTCGTAAAAAAAAATTATTCTTAATCTCATTAATTTTATGAAACATTTAGACAGGTAATACTCACTTACCTTGCTGAACGAAAATGGGGTAAGAGGGTGTTACGAGATCATTACTCATAAATCCTTAACTGAGGTGGACATGCTTTGAAGATAATTTTCAAGGACATATCTAATAGAGTAACGAGTCTTATAAACAAGAACATATATATCATTTGGACTAGATTTGACATAGTCAATCCAGTGGGGGTTGACACATAGTTCATACTCTGAACCAAATGAGGTATAATATGGTGAAAAAATGAATTGCACGGTAATTATCTATGAAACGATTTATAGTCACCATTGACTTTTTAGTAATTGGATGTTTATGACGAGTTACTAGACATTGTTCATGATTTGTTCAAAATTATTTAATGATTTGAACTACCAACATAACTAGAAATCTAATAGGTCACAAATATACAAGGTTTAAAGGAAATGTGAAATGGACCTTGTATTGAGTCCAAAAATATAAAAGAGAAAGTTGTGCAAAAGAGTTTCATGTTTGCAAACAAAAGGGGTTGTTCATATGCACATGACAAATGTAGAGTGGCATTATGTCATGAGGGTTGTATGCACACGTGTGCTTGTTGTTACATAGAGGGCCCTCGCGTGCACACGATGTTGTGCAGTTTTTCAGATTTTTCATTATGAATGGGAAGCCAACCTTAGAGGTATAAGTGTCCATCTCTAATTTGGATTAAAGATCATATAAATACCTTACTTTAGCAGCCTCCACATTATAGATAAGAATTATCTCTCTCCCATCTCTCCCATATCTCTTTAAGTTGATCTTCCATTGCTAGCACTTTGGATTATCAATAACTCATTCCCTTTTAGGTTTTCTTCTTCATCCTTTGTATTGATACTCTTAGAGAAGATTATAGCTTTGGATTGTTGTGGTTTGCTACAATCCAACAAGAAGGAAAGTTCACAAATCAAGAATTGATAAATCAAAGGTAATCTTCTTCATACATATGATGATTTATTTCCAATTTTAAATGACATAGGCTTGATCAATGTGTTTTGGGTTAAATAAACTTTAATCTTTAGTTGTATAATGTATGAGATACATGATCTAAAACTCATCATAATTGAAATAGAAAAGATAAGAAAAATAAGCTTGGATCTTCCAATGAAAACTCCAAGAACATGATTAACCTTCAGCTAGAAATTATTTTAGTGCTCTATAAGTTTAGAGATTACAACCAAAAGAAAATAATTCAAAAATCTCTAAGTTCTATAAGTGGTGTGTAAAAGGGTGGTTTTAGCACTAGAAAAAGAATATTTATACCCCCGTTAACCATAGACGAAAAACACATTAAATAGGAAAGAGTCCTATTTTCAGAAGTAACTCAGAATAAAAATACACCCATGCTTTATTTGAACTCTACTTTAGTTTCCTTCAATAATTGAATAGATAATCTAACTTAAGTCATGGCTTCACTTTATCATTTTTTTAGCTTCCAAACATGAATCTTCACACTCCAACTCTTCCAATTAAACTTGCAAATGTTGCAAAATTAAGCACAAATAAAATCTCATTTTCCAAAATCAAGCATAAGATATAAATTAAAACAAAAATACCAAATTAAGCACATCAAACCTAAAAACCTTAGGAAATTAACATGAGTAAAAGTGGAAAAATATGTATTTAATAATGAATCTGCAAGTTCTAAATGATGCACTTGTAAGTTCTAAATGATGCACTTGTAAGTTCCAAATGATAAACCTACAAGTTCTAAATGATGAATCTATAAGTTCTAAATTATGAACTTGTAGATTTTAAATGATAAACATGTAAGTTCTAAATCAACATATCTGCTAATTTGGGCTCCAAGTCATGCATTCATAAAATTGATGCGTCAGATTGACTGAAAAAAATTAAAATAATGATAAATAATTATGGAAAATGTCTAATAAAGTATATTAAGGGTGTAAAGATATTAAATTACAGAAAGGGATATAAATGCAAAAATGAAACATTTTGGGACAAATTTATAATTTACTGAAAATTGGAGGATTAATTGAAATATTTACCAATTAAAAACATAATTGTGGACACTTGATATTTGTGATGTCCGACCATATCAATAAGAAGAGTAAATTAACACATTAAGGGATTAATTAATCAAAATATCATGTATAATGGTTAAATGGTATGACCCATTGGAGATTTTTCTTCCTTCTTCTTGTTCTTCCTTATCACATTCTTTGACTCAATGTTTTACCTAAAAACAAGCATACCTGTTCCTTCAAACCTCCATAACCAAAGCTCCATTTATATAGATAGAAAAGCTAGGAAAAATATATTTTCATGCTTAAGGATTTGAGAGAAAGTGGAAGATAAGCTAGGAAAGAGGAGAGAGAAACCCTTACAGTTCGGCCATAAAAGGGAAAGGGTGAAGGTAATATTTTTTCCTTCTCTTCTACAACTCTCTCCAAAGGAAAATAGGGTTTTAAGCTCATTTAGGGCTTGATTTCGAAGAGAGAGATTTTAGAATATGTAGAGAGAGAAAATAAGGGTTAGATGTAACGCCAGCAAGTGAGGGCCTAGGAATGATGTGTTAATAAAGGAATATGGAAGGTATATGAGAGTTATATAGTGATTATGGGTTTGGAAATATGAAATATAATTAAAAAGATATGAAAAGTGAGATTTCCATTATTCACATATGTGATATATGTAATCACAACTGTGAATGTCGTGAATTTCAGATTCTGAAACTGAAGATCTTCATGGTCGTGATATATGTGTTCATGCTCGTGAAGCCCTACAATTTAAATTGGGCAGTTTTGTGTTTGTGATAGAAACTCATAAAGATTCAATTTAAAACCCTAGCCACCAAACTTTGAATCCCTTGAATCAATTCTCTTTCATTCCCATTGATTTTTAGCATTGATTATACTAAACCAAACCTTTAAATGCGATTTAAAACTGATTAAAATCATGGGTTTCGAAAAGAATTTAAATAACAATCAAAGAGAAGGTTAAACATGATTTTGAATTATAAACCCTTTAGTAATCGTCAATCTAGAGGTAAGGGGGTTCATTTTTATTATTCCTTTTATGTTTCAATTAGTTTTGATAAGGGGATAAGGTTTAAGGGTTTAAGTTAGGTTTCTATACTGTTAATGGCTTAACTAGATAGAATGAAAAAATTAAATGTTAATGTGGTCTCTTATTTTGTATTAGGGACTGAGGTTGAAGGTGGAGGCAACCACCAGAGGTAGTAGATGCAAAAAAGTTGAGTTTCAGGGCTATATTATTAAGGTTTGTACATATACGCATTTTAATTTGAATTATGTTATATTTATACCTTTGTTTATGAAATGGTTAACTTAATTGGCATGTAATGGTATGCAAGAGTTGCTGGAATTGAATCTAAATGATATGTTAAACTCTAAATGTATGTGAAGACATGGTATATGAAGGTCATTGATGTTGTGATTTGTAATTGAGGTATAAAACTTATTTGAATAGATAAGTTATATGATTGTATGATTATTAGATTGATATTTGATGATAAATGCTGGAAAATGTTGATAGGAGTGGCTAATATTGGTTAGTCTTAGAACTATTGCATGGTGTGTGCGAAATTTCCTTTAAATAGTGCTGAAATATTTTTACAGATTGATGTTTCATGACCGTGAAGGTCGTCTTCACGCCTGTGAATTTCTATGTAAAGCCAGTAATAATTGAGTCATGGATAGAAAACCTGTGACAAAAGGCTTCATTCCTGTGAATATACCATTCAGGCCCATGAATGCCCTATATCCATAATTTGCAATTTGGATTATATGTTGAAATTCTTTTGTTTGTTGTATACACACATATGACATGATAAATTGAGATAGTATACATTTGATAACATGATTATGAATAAAGGATATGCACTAGATGCTTTTATTACAAAGTGTTATATAATGGGCATGTTGAACCAAGAATGACCTATAAATGATATAGATAACCGCAATATAATTATATATGCCCATTCTCTATTTCAAGGACTAATTTAGGATAGGTGGCATGCCCTTAAGGGGTTACGGTACTGTAGGATATTATTATGATATAAAGAGGATTACTTAAGGTCAGGTCAGAGTGCTTCTGATTATTTAGGGACAAAGTGGCTTAAGCTCGGGTTAGAGCACCTTTGTATCCATATACATGTAGATATTATATTTACTCATCAGGGTGGCTTAAACTCGGATTAGAGCACTTCTGATTTGAGAAGCTCAGTGGTAGCAATACAAACATATACTATGAGTGAGCAGGGTGGCTTAAACTTAGGTTAGAGCGCTCCTATTTTACAACCTGTATCCGAGTAGTCTGAGTTTAGAGTATTAGGCAGAACACAATAAATTATTGGGCAAACAAAGAGTGAATTATGGTAATATAGAATACAGTAAATTGTAATGCATTACACAATAGTATCATAAACCTAAATATAGAAAGTAAATTAGAATAATGAAATCAGAATACAATTACATCTTGGATAAAGGTATGTGGAAACCTGTAATTAGATATGTGGAACAAGAAGTTAGATAATTACAGTATATGATGATATAGAAATACTATGAATGAGATGTATTATGACTATGATGACATGTATTCATCTATGTTTTATATGCTATGAATGTGTTAAAATAAAATCGATTCAGAATAAATGAGGTAATATGTGTAAATGCATACGAGAATTTTAATGCTTATTTGTACCACTAAACTTTCAATAGCTTAGCGTATGAGTTTCACTGTATGCAAGTTTGGAGCCAGGAGACTGTTATGTTGACGCCACATTATCCTTATGGATTTAAGCATAGCTATTGGGTAAAAGTTTCATCATAGTTAATTCCTTGTCTTTTATGATAACCTTTGGCTACAAGTCTAGCTTTATAGGTAACCACATTACCATCCATGTCAGTTTTCTTTTTGAAAACCATTTGTACCCTATAGGTTTTAGCCGTTCAAAAGGTTCAACCAAAGTCCATACTTGGTTTCCATATATGGAATCCATTTCTAACTTAATGGTTTGAAGCCATTTGTCTGATTTTGAACTATTCAGAACTTCTTCATAGGTCGTAGGCTCATCATTTACTATGAGCAATACGTCGTTCTATTCAATAATGAGAAATCCATATCTTTTTGGAATAGTATGTATCTTGATTGACCTACGAAGCTCTTGTGCTTTAGAAGGTTGAGCTGTTATATCATCTGTATGAATAATAGGCTCAGTTTCGGGCAATTGATTAGTGTCTGCTTGAGCATCTTGAACTTCTTCAAGTTCAATTTTGCTCTCACTATCGCCTTTTAGAAGAAATTATCTTTCTAAAAAGATAACATGTCTTGAAACATGCACCTTTTGTTACAAAGGATGGTAGAATTGATATCCATATGATGCTTTAGGATATCCGACAAACAGATATCGGCTAGATTTAGCTTCTAGCTTATCTAACATTGTCTACTTCATATAAACAAGACAACCCCAAACTCTCATGTAAGAAAGTGTGGGCTTCTTGTTATTCCACATCTCATATGGAGTAACATCAACTGACTTCGAAGGAACTCCATTTAATATATAAATGATAGTCTCCTGTGCATAACCCCAAAAGGATTTAGAGAGTTCCGCAAAGCTCATCACAGACCTTACCATGTCTAACAGAGTTCGGTTTCTCTTCTCAGCCACACCATTATGTTATGGCGTTTAAGGTGGAGTCCATTGAGATAATATCCCATTATCCCTAAGATAACCTAAAAAATCTTGGCTCAATTATTCACCACCTCGATCTGATTGAAGTGTTTTAATACTTTTGCCAAGTTGTTTCTCTAAGTCCTTTCTGAATTCTTTGAACTTTTCGCAAGGTTTAGATTTGTATCTCATAAGATACACATAACCAAATCGTGAGTAATTATCGATAAAAGTAATGAAGCAGATGAAACCAACTCTAGCATGTGTGGATATTGGATCACATACATCCAAATGTAAAAAGAACATTAGCACGTTCATCCTTTCTCTTAAAGGGTAATTTAGTCATCTTGCCTAATAAGTAAGATTCACATATGTCATATGATTCGTAATCAAATAACCCCAAACTGCCATTCATGTGTAGCTTAGCCATTCGTTTCTATAATGACCCAAATACCGGGTTAGTCATAAATTATAGTTTCCGAATTTATCAACATACCTTAGGGTCAAAAATACACTCGTGAAGTGAAAAATATTTTATTTGATAATTGGAAAATATAGGTTATGATTAGTTCGGGGGTAAAATTTGGAGTAAAAATGAGGTCAAATAAGTCCTCAAAAGTCAAAACTAAGGAAAAAACAGGACCTGTTTTAATTAAATAATTAATTGACTGTACTTTGACTGATCTATGAAAAATAGCAAACGATATCCAAAAATTTATTTTAAGAGATGTATAGACTCTAAATAATATTTAGGATTATTTGACAATGAAAAAGGAGTTTTGTGGTAACACTAAAAATTGAATTATCTGTCCGGTTTGAGTAAGTTGGATAGAAAATGAACTCCGATTGAGTGAAAAAATTTTGTATAGACATATAAAAATATTTTATGAATTATGGAATCAAATTTGGATAAAATAGAATTTGGAAAGTGAGAGAAATAATTTATAGTACATAATTGGGCAAAATGGGTTGGGCTTTGTTTGGCCCAAGTCCACTCAATTTAAGCCACTATAAATAGGCTTAAATATCAGAATCCTCTAAAGAGAATTCTACAACTCCTTTTTCCCCAAAGTTCATAGCTTGGCCGATCCACTCTTTTCCCATTTTCCTTCCAAATTTCTTAAAATTTCTTCAATTGTTACACCAAAATCTACCACCCTAAAATAATTTAAGCCTCTCTAGTAGCTAATAGAAGCCTTTAATCTTTATTTGGAGGGATAAAGTGGAAGGAAATCAAAGGAGACAAATTTAGATACAAATGAGAGGTAAGTGAAATTTCTAGTTTTAAATTAGTTTAAGGTAGTTTAAGGTATGTAGATGATAATTATGAAGTTAGAAAAGCAAAATATTGGTGGGTTAATAATGAATGAATTTCGGCCATGGTAGGTTTAAAGGAAAGTGAAGGTGCTTCCAAAGGAAAGGCTAAGGAAAGGAAGCCTAGTAAGGCCAAAGCAAGAAAATTAGGAATTTTGTGTGTTTTGCATGTAATTGATAATTAATACATAAAATATGATTAAAGAATTATAAAAAGTGAATTGGAATGGTTAATTTCAATAAAAATATTAATTAGTGGAAATTGGAAAATATGACCTTATTATGTGAAAAAAGTAAATTAAGGTATAAATGCATTTTATTGTCATATTATGATATATATGAAACAATGAAGGTGCAAATTAGTGAAATGCATGAGAATTAAGTCATGAAATGCAAGAAAATATGATATTGAGTGTGTATAAATTTTTTGAGAATTTTTAAATGATATATTGAATATTTTTCTAATTATTGATTTTATTATGCATGAAATGAAAAAAAATAATAATTAAAGTGTTTTTAATGATATAATAACTTAATTGATTATTCATAATGAAATATTGAGATATTAAAATGGAAAGTGTGAAAAATTATGGTAATGATATTGTATGGATGAATTAAATATTAAGTGATTAATAATGTAAAAATAAGGGAATTTATGAATTTAATAGAAATTGTAATGCCCGATAATTTAGGCCACGGTCGCGGTTAATCAAAATCTAGCGCGCCGAACCGATCGGAGTCTAAATTCGGAGATGAAAAAAATAAATTAAAATAATAATAAGATGTGAGAAAAATATTTTGGATATTATTAATTTAGAATTTTGAAGTTCGGAAGTAAAATTAAAAGAAAAATAATTTTTCGGTTTTTCCAGTCACTAGTATCCTCAGCCATTAATGTGGAAAAGAGGTCAAAGAGAAAGATGATAGAAGAGCCACCACGGAGATCGACAATTAGCATGGCCCAGACATCAGGTAAAAGGGGGTCAACAACGCCTAGGTTTTTCTAATCATGGGGTTCTGGAATAACCTTTTCTGCTAGGCAAAGACAACAGTCGAGGCTAGAAGGATCTACAGCTAGTGCACCAGCTTCGGGTAACAGGAGATTCATATCTGTCACATGTCAGCATTATGGAAGATCACATGCAGGTGATTGCTGGTGGATTACTGGAGCATGCTTACAATGTGGATCTATTGAGCACAAACAAAAAGACTGCCCCAGAGGAAGAGGTACAAGTGGTGTAGTATCAGTGCAAGTTCAAAATGTCACTCGAGGCAGAGGTTGTTAGAGGAGTGCTCTAAAGGCAATCACCTTTAGCACTTATTGTACAACTTTATTTGATTAATAAAAGACTTTTTCATTAATTTGATGTTCATTTGATATATGAATTGATAAGTGATCTTAAATCAATAAATGAAGTCCTTGACACATAACATAGCATGAAGGAAATCATGATGAGATCATGATATTGAGATTCTTATCATGTGTAATTATGTTAGTATCAAAATTATCCCTAGTCATAGGATTAATGAGATGGGACATTATTAATCTAGACAGACTAGCACATGTTACACTCCTTGATTGGATCGAGTAGTAGATCTCTTAATCTATAAACATGAGATGTTTAGAGTTAACATGTGGATGCTTGCTAAGTGTAGCTAAATACATTGGATGACCAACTATGAGACAATCATATGGATAATCTATTCAAATGTCAATGATAGTTCATCATAGCAATAATGCAAGTATCCTTAGACTTGAGGTACTCAAGGATATATTGAATATTGATTATGTATTTTGACACTATTCCTTGTTGCCTCAAGAGGTAGCTCATAGGGTGGTGATTGGATACAACTTGAGGTATTCGAAGGTAATTGGGTAACCAACAAAGGATTCACCACTATTGATAGAAGGAGTGTATACCTATGGCCTCTTGTCATGGTCATTACTCAGGAATCTCTGGCCGGAGTGGAAATGTCATAAATATAGTCTTCAATGACATATCTAATAGAGTAATGAGCCTCAAGAACAAGAACTAACATTACTTGGACTATACGTGACGTAGTCAGTCTAGTGGGAGTTGATACATGTCCATACTCTGAACCAAGTGGGGTATAGAATGGTGAAAGGAATAATTGCACAGAAATTGTCTATGGAAAGGTTCGTAGTCAAACCACTGACTTTTCGGTCAATTGGGGGTCATGATGTGTTGCTAGATACCGCTCATGACCTGTTTAAATTAATTGTTAATTTAAGTGGCTAACATAACCGGGAACCTAGTGGCCCAGCGCGCCTGCTGCCTTTCCATCCGTTGGCAAACGACTGTTTTTGGCCTTAATTAGGCCAATTATAGCCAAATACTATTCATTTGTTTCCATTTTCTCCATTTTTGACTTTTCATCTTATTTTTGAATTTGATTCAAATAGAAAAGACATCAAATGGCAGAAAATAGACATGAAAATATTTTTTGTGAAAAAAAATATTTTTCAGACACAACAAACATTCTCTTAAGAACACTTTCAAAGCTTTGATTTTGTTCAAACCATTTTCTCTTGATAGTTTCTTCTTCATTCTTCGCGTGGATTATCATTAGAGACATCCTAGTATGGATTGTTGTGGTTTGCTACAACCCAACAAAGTGAAGATTTGAATAACAAATATGAAATTACAAGGTATAATTTTTAACATTTACATTTATATAAATTAGTTTTAATGGTACAAGTATGATCTTTTGTTTTGGGTTTTGAAAAATTTTATTTTTCGCTGCATTTATGAATATGATTCATTCTTCAAAACCCAACAGAGGTAGGTGTCATGGATAGTCTAGAAGCGGTAGGATTGGGTAGAGTGTATCAGAATTAGTAAATAGAGCAGAAAATAGCTGAGCCCCAACCTGAGCATATGCCATGAGAGCTCGTGAGGAGCAGGATGCCCCGGATGTGATAATCGGTAAATTTTCTATTTATGATACTGATTTATTTGCACTGATAGATCCAGGTTCTACATATTCTTATTTATGCAAGTCACCACCTAGTCATGGTAATATGGTAGCAGAGGAATTAGATTGTGATATTTGCACTGACCTGAAAGAGTTGTCATTTCGTGAGTTTGATGCAATTTTGGGGATGGATTGGTTAACTCAGCATAAGGCAGTGGTGGATTGTCAATATAGGAGAGTGACTTTCAAGAATTCGGGGCAGGATGACGTGATTGTCCTGAGTGAGAACCGACCATACTTGACTAATGTCATTTCTATGACGAAGGCAAGTAAACTTATCAGAAAGGGATGTGAATCATTTTTGGCACATATTGTAGATACCAAGAAAGGGAGTCTAGATCTCAGGGAGATTTCTACAGTATGTGAATATCCAAATATCTTCCCTGAGGACTTGCCAGGGTTACCACCTGTCAGGGAGATAGAGTTTGCCATTGATGTTTTTCCAAGCACAGCCTCGATGTCGATCACTCCCTACAAAATGGCACTTGCTGAGCTGAAGGAATTAAAAGTGCAGTTGCAAGAGTTGTTAGAGAAAGGGTTTATCAGGCCTAGTGTGTAACACCGCCTCACCCCAGTAGCTCGTGCCCGAATGAGGGTGTGCTACACTGACTTCATCAATTAAAATATCATTATATAAGTTATATATAAAGCAAAATCACTCGTACATTTTTTTTTTCATTTCCAATATTCACTATTTATTTACTTTGCATTTATAAAAGAAATATAACATAAAAGTTAAACTACCTTTTTATATAGTAATATGTTCTTTACAAAACATACTGTTTATTTTACAAATACTACAAAATAAAATTTACAAGATAATACACAAAAGTTGTGTAACCCACGACATGTGCAACAAGCTGTTTTACTGGATTAGGTCACCGCTGACTTTGTCTACTATTTTCTTTTTATTCTTTACTAAATCTGCGTGAGAAAACTCCCACGCTAAGCTCTTGGCTTAGTGGTGCATATAGATAAGGCAATAAACTATTTTTAATGTCACATGCATTGTCGTATAAAAATTTATGATCAAATCATACAAACATACATTTCATAATATTCTAGTATGCATAACATCAATTTATTGTATATCATTTTGTTTAACATAATCAAATCATCATTCTCATGCAAATCATGGTATTCTAGCATGTATAGACATCAAATTATATTATGTTATCTCATACTTATTTATTTTATTACCACCTTATTGTATAACACTAAACCTTCCTTTTATCCATACCACAATTCATAATTCCATTTTTATTATCCATGTCACAAATCATAATTCCCGTTTTACTTTCAATAATTCTTTTATGTCCCATAACTTCTTTATTTATGTTTTCATTTATGCCCAGGACACCTATGAACCACTGAATAGGATAACGGAGTTGCCATCTAGGCACTTAGGAGTGCCACCCGGGCAATATGATGTGCGCATATAAGTGCCAAACCCGGCGTAGATAACCGTGCCAAACTCGACATAGATAACCGTGCCAAACTTGGCGTAGATAATAATGTCATACCCGGAATAAATAACAGTGCCAAACCCGGCGTAGATAATATTGCCAAACCCGGCGTAGATAACATTGCCAAACCCGGCGTAGATAATCATACCATTAATGGATTTAATCATTTTCATCATACTCCCCCCCTATTTGGCATGCCAAACTATCCTAAGTTGGTTCTAGTTAAGTGTTCTAGGGCTTATACAATTTCATTAAAATTCATAACAATTACTTTAATACTTTTCATGCATATAATATCTCAAAATAATCACATAATCACTCAATTAAAATAATATTTACATAATATAATAAATTTCTCATCATTTTACTCATTTCATTTCTCAATTCACATGCTTCCCTGTCACTGGCAGATTGTGTTCTCTGTTTTGGACCTTAATTTTGGTCCTATTAAGTTCTGAATTTAGTTACATGATCTTCATACAAATTTTAGATATGGATCATAGATTTAATATTCAACTTGAATCACTTAATTCGGAGTTCTGTATCAAAAGATATGATAATATTAACTGGTCACTGATAATTCTGCCTAGAATTTTTTTGGACAGATTCTATGTCCGAGCTTTATGATTTTTTTCTGGACAATTACAGACATATTCAGGTTTTATGGTATAAATGAAAGTTATAGCCCTATGTCCTATCTTTCAAACCCAATAAAGAACATACAACACCGAGTTCTAGATATTAAGTTATAACAGTTTAAGTGAACACTGCTCATCAATTTCCAGCAAGGAACATACAAGATAATCACATTCAATTTTTACCAAATTAAATCCTAAGTCTAGCAAACATGCATCCCCAAGATTTTCATCACAAAATAATATCAATTCAGAATCATCAACATGCCAAATAATTAAATCATACAACTAAAAAAATAAAATAAGCTATTGCCTTAGGTTACGCACAAACCTTTTTTTTTCTCTTTTCTTTCTCTTTACTTTTCTTTCTCCTTTCCTTTGCTCCCTTGATCTAGTTCCTTGTTAACTTGAGTTCCTAAAATTTAAAATCAGATTATTAAAACCTCATAGACCCTAATTTTTCTCTTTTTCCTTACTCTCCTAAGCTTCCTTAGGCATGAAAATGGAATTTTCCATGTCTTTCTCTCTTTTTCTCACTTTCTCTTCTTAGAACAAGGTTTGGTTATGGCTGTCCAAGGGAAACACGTGGGCTGGTTTGAGAGGAAGAATTTTCCACAATGAAAATGGATAAGGAATAAGAAGAAACAATCAAGAACAAAATGACAAAAGTCATTAAGATGGAGGACACATAAGCCACATTCTAGAAACCTTCATTAATGTTATATGCATGCATCTTCATTAGCTTATTAAACTTTGCCACTTGGTGTATTGGGCTTCAAGAAATGTGGGAGGCAATTGAAAGATAGAAAATTCAAGATATGAAGATATGAAAGAACAATTAAGAGAATAAAGACAAGCTACATAATTATGGGACACCTAAGCCAAATTCTAGAAGTCTTCATTAATGCATTCATCTCCCTTGGTGTATGTTAATTGTCCACTTAATGTATGCCACTTGGTGTGGGCAGCCCCTTCCCATGTGTTTAATGTCCCAATCCTGTATTTAATTTATGATTATCCCATTTAAATCCTCAAATTTTTGGTAAATTGCAAATTGACCCCTAAACTTTTCTAAATTTACAATTTAGTCCTTTACCGAAATTTAACATCTTTAAATATTTTGAACACTTTATTAGATATTTTCCATACTTAATTACCATTATTTTCATTATTTTTCGATAAAAGTCCAAATTTAGACTTTGGTCAAACCGACGAGTCGATTTAACAACTCGTGTGACTTAGGTCTAAATTAGCGGATATGACATAGTGTCTCACCTTGGGGTGCTCCGGTTCTATTTGTGAAAAAGACAGATGACACCTTTCGTTTGTGCATTGATTATCGTCAATTGAACAAGATAACAATTAAGAACAGATATCCCTTGTCGAGAATAGATGACTTGTTTGATCAGTTAAAAGGAGCAGGGGTATTTTCTAAAATTAACCTCAGATCAGGTTATCACCAATTGAGAATTAAAGAATCAGACATTTCAAAAATAGCATTTAGGACTTGGTATGGTCATTACGAGTTCTTAGTAATGCCTTTTGGCCTAACAAATGCCCCAGCTGCATTTATGGATCTAATGAATAGAATCTTTAGGCCTTATTTGGACTAGTTCGTGGTGGTGTTCATAAATGATATCTTGGTGTACTCTAAAAGCAGAGAAGAGCATAATCAACATCTTCATATTGTCTTCCATACCTTGAGAGAGAATCAATTGTATGCGAAGTTGTTGAAATATGCATTCTGGTTAGATGAAGTGGCCTTTTTAGGGCATATTGTCTCAGCCGATGGGATCAAAGTCAACACCAGTAAGGTAGAGGCAATCCTCAACTGGAAACTGCCTCAGAATATGACAGAGGTGAGAAGTTTTCTTAGTTTGGCTGGTTATTATTGGAGATTTGTGAAAGAATTTTCAATGATAGCCTCCCCACTGACAAAATTGCTTAGAAAGGAGACCAAATTTGAGTGGACAGACCGGTGCCAGACTAGTTTTGATAAGTTGAAGAAAATGTTGACAGAGGCACCAGTGTTGACACAACCTACTGTGGGAAAAGATTATGTGGTGTATAGTGATGCCTCCCTTAATGGTTTGGGCTGTGTATTAATGCAAGAAGGCAAAATGATCCCTTATGCTTCCAGACAACTGAAGCCTCAGGAGATAAATTATCCGGCACATGATCTAGAACTAGCAGCCATTGTGTTTGCATTGAAAATATGGCGACACTAGCTGTATGGTGAGCAATGTTATATTTATACAGACCATAAAAGTCTAAAATATTTGCCTTCACAAAAGGAACTCAATTTGAGACAGAGGCGATGCCTAGAATTAATCAAAGACTACAATTGTATCATTGATTATCAGCCGGGTAAGCCCAATGTGGTAGCAGATGCTCTGAGTAGAAAAAGGCTGGTAGGTAAATGTTAAAACTTAAATTTATTAAGTGAACAAGATTAAAAAAAGATGAAATAATAAATTCTTTACATATTATTTTGGCAGAATTGCGGATTCAACCCACATTGTTCCAATAAGTAAAGGACAATCAGAAGTAGGATGCAAAATTAAAGGAAATCTTTGAAATAGTGAAAAAGGGTGAAAAACCAGAATTTACTATTGAATCAAATGAGAGTTTAAGGCAAAAGGGCAGGTTATGTGTACCAGACATACCAGAATTGAAACAAGAGATTTTGAAGGAGGCTCACAATGTTATTTATGCAATGCACTCAGGAAGCAACAAAATGTATCATGACTTGAAGGCATATTACTGGTGGCCAGGGATGAAAAGAGATATCATAAAGTATACTACCAGATGTTTAACTTGTTAGCAAGTGAAGGCTGAGCATCAAGTACCAAGTGGATTATTGCAATCAATTTCAATTCCAAAGTGGAAATGGGAAAGAGTTACAATGGATTTTGTTTTTTGTTTGCCTTTGACACAAAAGAGGCATGATTCAATATGGGTAGTGGTGGATCGGCTCACTAAATCAGCTCATTTTCTACCGATCAAGATGGATTATCCACTTAATCATTTGGTAGAGATCTATGTTAATGAAATAATCCATTTACATAGTGTGCTAGTTTTAATCATTTGAGATCGAGACCCGAGGTTCACTTCAAAATTCTGGAAAAGTTTGCATCAAGCCATGGGTACACGACTCAATTTCAGCACAACTTTCCACCCTCAAACAGATGGACAATTAGAGAGGGTCATACAGATATTGGAAGATACGTTGAGGAGTTGTGTGGTAGAATTTGAAGGCAGTTGGTACAAACATCTTCCATTGATAGAATTTGCCTACAATAATAGTCACCAAGGCAGTATCGGTATGGCATCACATGAAGCCTTGTATGGGAGGAAATATAGAATGCCTCTATGTTGGACTGAGCTTAGTGAAACAAAAGTATTGGGTCCAGATCTAGTACAATAGATAGAGGAAAAAGTGAGTAATAAGAGGTAGGCTGAAAGCTGCTGCTAATAGACATATACCATATGCAGATTTGAAACGGAGGGATATTAAGTATGCAGTTGGTGACAAAGTATTCTTAAAAGTCTCACCTTGGAAAAGGATTTTCCGATTTGGAAAGAAGGGAAAGTTGAGTCCTAGGTTCATTGGACCTTAGGATGTATTTGAATGCATAGGTCCCATGGTATACAAATTAGCTCTACCACAAGAGTTAGACAAGATTCACAACGTATTCCATGTGTCCATGTTGAGAAGATATCAATCGGATCCATCTCATATCATATCAGCAAAACCTATAGAGATACAACCAGTTCTAACTTACGAAAGGAGCCGGTGGAAATTCTAGCTCGAGGAATGAAAGAGATACGAAATAAGAAAGTACCATTGGTAAAGGTTCTATGAAAAAATCATAATTCAGAAGAGGTGACTTGGGAAAATGAAGCGGTGATGAAAGCTCAATATCCACAATTATTCCACTCTAGTTAAAAAGGTAAATTTCGAGGACACATTTTTTTAAGGAGGGAAAATTGTAATGCCCGATAATTTAGGCCATGGTCGCAGTTGACCGAAATTCAGCGGGCCGAATCGATCGGAGTCTAAATTCGGACATGAAAAAAAATAAATTAAAATAATAATAAGATGTGAGAAAAATATTTTGGATATTATTAATTTAGAATTTTGAAGTTTGGAAGTAAAATTGAAAAAAAATAATTTTTGCTGAACGAAATTGGAAATTGCAGTGTTTTTGGCACAGATATTTTAAGAAGGCATAAAAATGGAATACTCTTTATCTAAGGAAAGAAATATTCTTTTGATTAAAATAAAGTAAGAGTGATTTAAATTAATGGACAAATGGGAAGCAAAATTAGTAATTAACCCTAACCACCCACCTAATCCAACTATAAAAAGTCAAACTTTCACTTTTTGGCCAGGAGTGCCACCCGAGCAATATGATATGTGCATATAAGTGTCATCACCGGCTTTAATAATAGTGCCATCACCGGCTTTAATATTAGTGCCATCACTGGCTTTAATAATAGTGTCATCACCGACTTTAATAATAGTGCCATCACTGGCTTTAATAATAGTGCCATCATCGACTTCATTAATTATACCATTAATGGATTTCATCATACTCCTACCCTGCTTGTCATGTCAAACTATCTTAAGTTGGTTATAGTTAGGTGTTATAGGGCTTACACAATCTCATTAAAATTCATAGAAAATAAATTCACACTTTTAATGCATTTAAAGTCTCAAAATAATCATATAATCACTCAGTTAAAATAATATTTATATAATATAACAAAGTTCACATCATTTTACTTTTTAAATTCCACAACTCATATGCTTCCCTATCATTGGCATATTCCATTCTCTATTTTGGATCTTAATTTTAGTCCTATTAAAATCTGAATTTAGTTATAAGGTCTTCTTAATAATTTTAAATCTGGATCTTATCTTCAATATGCAACTTAAATCACTTAATTCTAAGTTATGTATCAAAAGATATGATAAAATGAACACTTATTGATCACTAACAATTCTCTCAGAATTTTCTGGACAGATTCTAAGTCCGAGCTTTATGAATTTTTTTGGATAATTACAGGCATATATGGATTTTGTGTATGAATCAAAATGATTGCCCTATGTCTTAGATTTCAAACCAAACAAAGAACATACAAAACTGAATTCCAAAAATTAAGTTATAGTAGTTTAAGTGCTCACTGCTCATCCATTTCCATCAAGGAACATACAAACTAATCACATTCAATTTTTACCAAATTAAATCCCAAATCTAGCAAACATGCATCCCCAAGATTTTTATCACAAAATACTATTAATTAGGAATCATCAGCATGCCAAGTAATCAAATCATGCAAAAAAAATAAAAATAAAATAGGCTATTGCCTTAGGTTATGCACAAACCTCTACTTTTCCTTTTTTTTTTTTTTCTCTTTACTTCTCTTTCTCTTTTCCTTTGCTCCTTTGAGATAACTCCTTGTCAATAGGAATTCCTAAAACATATAAGAAATTCGTCAAAAATATTTCTTTCATCATATATCTCTAACTCCTAAAATCTCTCTCTTCAAGAACCATGCTCTAGACTACCTCATCCCTTAAAGAAACTTAAAGACAAGATGATGATCAACACTTACCCAAGCTCTTACCTCCTATGGTTGAAATTTTGGAGGTTTAACTCTCCTCTTTCCTGGCTTTTCTTCCTCTCTTTTGTTCCCTTAGACTTCCTTAAACTCCTTTTTGCATGAGGACCTACTCTTCCATGGCTTTCTCCCTTTCTTTCTCACTTTTTGTTCTTAGCATCTAGCTTTGGCCATGGAGAACAAAGGGAAATGTGGGCTGGTTTGAGAGAACATAGAATATTCTAGATGGAAGGATAAGGAAGAAGGATGAGTAATTAAGAGGAAGAAGATAATTTTAATCAATAATGGGACACCTAAGCCTATAAATATCTAGATATTTTGGCTAATTAATGTATTCATCTCCCTTGGTGTATGGTTTTTCAAAGGGAAATGTGGGAGAAAATTAAAAGATAGAAAATTCTAGATCAAGAGTGATAATGAAGAAAGGATAAGCAATTAAGAGCAAAGTGACAAAATTAATTAATTAATGGAGACTCCTAAATATATTCTAGATGTCTTCATTAATGTCTAATTAATGTGTTCTTTTTAAATTGATGAATGATGGTTCAAGAGGGATGTGAAAGACAATTTAATGATGAGAAAATTCTAGATTAAGAATGATAAGGTAGAAGGAGTGATTAATGACAAAAGACAAACTTAATTAATTATAAGACACTTAAGCCATATTCTAGATCTTTTCATTAATTGATCACTTATTGCATGCCATTTGGTGTGGTTGGCCTCCACATGCATAAAATGTCCCAATTCATCTATGTAATTGATGATTATCTCAATTAATCCTCCAATTTTTTCTAAATTGTAAATTGATCCCTAAACTTTTTAAAATTTGCAATTTAGTCCTTTACTGAAATTTAACATCATAAAATATTATGAACACTTTATTAGATATTTTCCATACTTAATTTCAATTATTTTAATTATTTTTAAACAAAAATCCAAATTTAGACTTGGGTCAAACTGACGAGTCGATTTAACAACTCGCATGACTTAGGTCTAAATTAGTGGATATGACAAACATGCTTTCTTAAATGGTTTTATATAAGAAGAAGTTCATGTAGAACAACCACCGGATTTTGAAAGCCATAATTTGTCTAATCATGTTTTTAAACTTTCAAAAGCTTTGTATGGTTTGAAACAAGCTCCAAGAGTTTGGCATGAAAGACTATGTTCTTTCCTTTTAAAAAATAATTTTTCAAAGGGAAATGTTGACACAACATTATTTACTAAAAAGCATAAGCATGACATACTAATTTTTCAAATTTATGTTGATGACATCATATTTGGGTCTACTAATGAATTGTTTTGCCAAGAATTTGCTAAGTGTATGACCAGGGAACTTGAAATGAGCATGACGGGAGAGCCTAAGTTCTTCCTTGGTCTACAAATAAAACAAAGCAATGAGGGCATATTCATCAACCAATCCAAGTATGCTAGAGATTTAATTAAGAAATTTGGATTGGAAGGATGCAAAAATGCCAAGACTCCAATGAGCACATCAACAAAATTGGACAAAGATGAAAAGGGTAAGAGCATTAATGAAAAATTTTATAGAGGTATGATCGGAACACTCTTATATCTTACTGCCTCCAGGCCTGATATAATGTACAATGTATGCTTATGTGCTATATTTCAATCGTATCCTAAAGAATCACATTTGAATGCTATGAAAAGAATCTTAAAATATTTACATGACACATTGCATCTAGGCTTATGGTATCCTAGAAATTCATCCTTTCATATCATAGGATATTCAGATGCAAACTATGTTGGAAGTCTTTTGGATAGAAAGAGTACTTCAGGCCCTTGTCACTTTATTGGTGAATGCTTAGTCTCTTGGTTTAGCAAGAAATAAGTTTCGGTTGCCCTTTCTATCGTCGAAGCGAAATATGTGGAAGTAGGATGTTGTTGCACTCAAATCCTATGGATGAGACAATAACTTAAGGATTATGGTCATAGTTTGGACCATATACCCATCAAGTGTGACAATACAAGTGCCATAAACCTATCTAAGAATCTCATTCAACACTCTAGAAGTAAGCATATTGACATAAGATATCATTTTCTTAGAGATCATGTTTAATATGGAGATGTTGTATTAGAATTTATTGATACAAACAATCAATTGGCAGATATTTTTACCAAATCTCTTAATGAAGAAAGATTTTGCTTCATAAGAAGAGAGCATCGTATGCTTGATGGATTAACCTTATCTTAAGTATGATTGTCAATTGTCAACCTTGAATGTTAATTTCCTTCATATGTTTTGTTTTGGGTCTAATCTTTTAAAGTATGAAGTGGTTAACAGGGTGGGAATATATGTTATAAGGCATAGAAACTTCTTAGAAATCTTTTAGACTTAGACCTATTAATTGAAGATTTTAAGGAAATTCATGTCTGTGACATATATTCACAGTTGTGATCATAATCGCCAAAAGTTCTAGTAGTTTTCACGCCTTACTTCACGACATCCTTCATGACTGGAGATAGTAAAAACTATGTATCACGCCCATGACTTTTTTCTTTCACTCCTGTGAAACTCTTTATTCATGCTTGTGATACTTTTTCACGACTGTGAACATTAACATCAAATAATTATAGAACCGTTCATGCTTTGTTTCACGAATTGTGTCACTGTTAGAAGCAGTGAAGATTGCACTTCATGACCGTGACTCCTTTGGTCACCACCATGAAATTCATAAGTAACGCCTGTGATTATTGAATATCATGACCGTGAATTGATTCATATCCTTTATCACGGCTAGAGTGCCTCTTCAACAAACCGTGACCATGACTATTCATGCCTGTGATGGACGATCCATGGTTGTGAATCTGCAGACTATAAAATAGGATTTCTGCTATTTTTCTCACTTTCAACTTTAAAAATTCTCTTAATTAAAGTTCTCATTCAATATTTCTCACAAAATATGGCCTCCTCATATTCTTTTCCATCCATAAAATCCTTCAAAACTCATTTTTCTTTGAAGAATTATAACATCTCAAGGTTGTTCTTAAATCTTTGGTCAGAAATTCTTTCTCCAAATCCCTGTTCCAAAATTATCAATGGAACCTGACTCATCAAAAGGCATAAGGAAGAAATCCCATGCTCTGAGACCCCACACGGACTACCTTCTTAACATCATTTCGGAGCATTGTCATCCAAGATATGTTGTTCTAAAGAAAAGACCCCTACTTTCATCTCGTGCCTTCGAGTGGAGTGTTGTCAGGACTATCGGTCTTGAGACGAGCATGACAAAAAAAATTGCAAGCTTGTCACCTTAAGAATTTTGTATATATTCATCGGCCAATGCTAAGGGAACCAGCTCTCGAGTTCCTTAGCACTTTGCAAGTCTCTCCCACTGGAACAATAAAATTCCAACTCTGTAAGCATCTGAAGACTCTCACAGCAGTGGAGTTTGGCACTATCTTCAAACTTCCCTCAGATGGCATTCTCAATGAGAGTGAAGTGGAATTCTATGCCAATCCGACATGGAATCATTTTGGGATGGAATGTAGCTAGGATGTGAAGAAGAACAAGAGCACACATCTTCGATCTCTTATGCCTAAATATTTACATAGGTTTCTTACCTATAGTATATTTGCTAGAGGAGATAGCAATGGGGCAATCCGAAAATTGGAGCTCTTCCTATTGGAAATGGCATGAAGAGGTCTAACTGTAGCTCTATCTCGCTGGTTTGCAAATCATTTTCTATCAATTGCAACAAAGCCATCGAGAGATATCTTGATTGGTGGGTACATGACTCATCTTGCCATTGAGCTCGGGTATCTAAAACTCGATGAGCACAATTACAATCTCATTCCAACACATCCTCGAGACCGACTGGATGTCGAGTCTTTCATAAAGATGGGAGCAACTATTTTCATTATTTACAATAATAATGTCTATTACCGTTTCACCACTCCAGCTAGTGAAATTGATTGGGAAGACCAGGATTTTGATGATTTCAAAGCTGGCCTCTAGGGTATCCAGCAACAAAAATTAGTCCGAGTCAAAATAGCGACATCAGATGTGACACTCCACTTATATATTAGGGATAATCCCATATATATAAGAAAGATGCCACAAGCTTAACTCGATAAATCTGTCTGACTAAGTTTTTCTATCGTTTAAATTAAAATAATCCATTTATTTATATTGGATTTGGCTTATCATTCTAATTGTCAATATATATATATATATATATATATATATATATATATATATATATATATATATATAAATGTATATATCACCATATCACATATATTTATGGTAGTTGATTAAGTTATATAGTTGATCATTTATGGTGTACCAGCCTCACATATGACTACTTACAATATAATATCAAAATATAAGACATTCTCCTTAACCAAATACATGACATGTCTACCAAAACCCATGTCTAGTCAAAATCAAAACGAAAACTAATTAGTAATCAACCCTCTAACTATGTCTTTTGTGCCTCTTCTGATATGAGCTTGGATTTCCTTCTTAACCAACTTCACTTTTTACCGTCTGCAGTTCCAATTCCTGCGTGAGAAGAACCCATGCTAAGCTATCATTAGCTTAGTGGTACATATAGGCATTAAGTTTTTCCCAAGTAGTCACACAAATGCATGTCTTAAATAAATAAATCATGACACACTTAATTTTTATTGCATATTTGTCATATAAAAGCAATAACCACATCACATAACTGTATAAACATAATAACCATATTCAATAATTAAATTCTCACTACCTCATGTAAACATTTCATGTTTTGTCATTTATGTCAATAATAAACTTTCCATTTCATTCCATAGTCTTTAATTAGTATCAGCCCAAATCTCTTTTCCGGACTATCCAGATATGGGGTGTGAAATAGGGGCGCTCGCAGAGCTTAAGCCACCCGACTCACTAGAATCTCAAGTCAAGGGCGCTCCTAGAGCTTAAGCCACCTTGACCGAATATAATCAAGTCATCTGTGTGTAATCAGGATCAGCGGCGCTCCCAGAGCTTAAGCCACCCTATCCCTAAATCATATCCATATCGGTACAGTAACTTCCCTATAATGGTGCACCATTGATCCTATATTAGTCCTCAAGTAGAGAAATGGGCAATTAACACCATCAATTACTTGTTTCTATAACCAATACTCATTTCATATTAACACAATT
The DNA here is from genome assembly GCA_023653625.1 of Triadica sebifera. Taxonomy (NCBI): domain Eukaryota; kingdom Viridiplantae; phylum Streptophyta; class Magnoliopsida; order Malpighiales; family Euphorbiaceae; genus Triadica; species Triadica sebifera. The sequence goes on from CM042896.1 coordinate 34,764,659, forward strand.
ATATACTCACGATTTATTTCAAAACCATGTAATAGCATGATATTTTATCAAATATTAGTATAATGTTAAGTTCATAGTCAATAACATTTCTATAATTTTAAAACATGCCATAATATATTATTTCATCATCGTGACAAATAATTCATGTCATGCACACACAATCATGCATAAAGGGCAAAACATAATACATATATGTACAAACCTCGATAGTGTTTTCTTTTCCAAAATTTAAACTCAGAGCTTGTTCACTTTTGTTGTTCTCCCTTTTGTTGAGAGCTAAGAACAAATCTATTTGGATTGAACTTCTTGCAAATCATGAAGGAGATGATGAAGAAATAGAGGCTAGTGGTTTTAGGAAGAAGAAGAAGAAGAATGGATATAAGATTGGTTTTAATATGGTAATAAATGTCATTAACTCAAATACACTCCCCCTTCCCATAAAACCACATTCAGCCCCGCTATCTTTTTTTTTTAACTTATTCTATTTTATTTATTTATTTATTTTTACATGTACCAAATTCTACTAGCTTTTATTAAACTATAATTTCATTATGATATGTCTAACCAAATTAACTTTATCAATCTATTTAGTTCATTTTTATTCCTTATTTAATAGTTTACTCAATTTATTTTAATCTCTAATGTCAATCATATAGTTTCTATGCATATCATACACTTATTCTAACTAGACTCGAATTAGTGACCATTACATCAGAGGTTGAGCAAGAGGTTGGTCAATCATCGGCTTCTACCACACATAACTTGGCATAACATGTTGTTGATCTTTTAGCACCTCGCTTTGACCTAATGCAGGCTTCCATCGATGAGAGGTTGGAAAACCTCAAAGACTTCTTGCAATCTCGTATGGATAGCCTCGAGGCAGAGGTAGTACACCTTAGAGATGGTCTGTGACGCTTGAAGCCTAATTAGAGTCCTAGTTTTTTCATGTATTATTTTTATTTTTAAGGGTGTAGGACTTTAATTTATGATTTTAAACTTTGTAATGTTTCTCCTTCTTTTAATATAATTACCTTATTATCATTTTATTTTTTTATGGTTTGTTGATGACAAAAGGGGGAGAACCTAACAATATATACAAATGTGTAGGTAAAATACAAATGTGTTATATAACATATACCTCACATATACCTTGCATATACCTAACTAGTTAAGCAAACAAATTTGATATACTTTGGATATACCTTGCATATACCTAACTAGTTAGCAAACAACTTTGATATACTTTGGACATAACTTGCATATACCTAACAAGTTAGCAAAGATCCATGTTATACATCTTTCAATTATTGCATTCTATTATTTTTGTCTTAAGCACCTTTTGAAGGGGATATTTCTCAAAAGCACATATTGTTAGATTATTTGTCACTATCCAAAAGGGGGAGATTGTTGAACCTTGAGGGGTATTTCCATCATTTTGATGCTAACAAATAAAATAGCAATGATGTATTTAATAATGCTTGTGTTCTAAGTTTGTTGAACATGATATATCTTGAATAGAATATGATGAATGAATGAAAGATAACTTTTGAAGATCAAAACAAGAAAAATAGCAAAGTCACGCCCGTGATATAGCTTAGTGCCAACAATTACTTCTATTTATATGTGCGTGTCTTCTAGCTTAGTGCTACGTTTGGCAACTATCCAATAATTACATAAATAATTCTAAAATAAAATTTTAGAAACTACAATTAATTTATTAAGCATGCCAAATATTCAATTAATAATAAAACCATTTTCTTTATGCAAAAACATTTAATTCATCAATTATGACATTCTATTCATTAAGCATGCTTGAAATTGCTTAACAATTCAAGATATAAAATCTACAATATCAATTTCATAATTCATATATATATATATATATATATATATTCCTATTATTTATTTAATAGTCCACGACATCTTAGAACAGAACTAAGTACTGGATACAGGGTTTCTGCTCTCCGGCAGTATACTCGGTGCCTACATAATTATTTTATAACTCAGCGTTTAATGCCTACATTTTCAATAACAACTCAACACATTTTTGATGCCTACATAAATTCGAACTCAGCACTATTTCTTAGTGCCTATGTAATTTTAACTCAGCACTATTTTTTAGTGTCTACTTAAATTAAATCTCAGAACTATTATTTTTAGTGCCTACTTTTCTACACTTTTATTGGCATGCCAACTTATCCTAATTTCTAGTTCTTGACTAGATGTTATAGGGCTTAATTATATTTGATACCTATTATTATTATTTACATAAATTATATAGGTAACATTAATATAAATTCCATATAAATACAATAATTCCCATTAAACATTTTACAATCTCATACTTGCTCATTTAATCATTATAACTACAAGAAAATCAAATAATATATTTTTCTATCACAAAATTCCACAATCAACACATATGTTGAAACTGCCCTATTCTGGATAGCTTTTTTTTTTTTTTTTTTTTTAATTATGTTTCCCTATATTGTGCATCCATATTTATATGGAATTTGGACAAGTGATCAACTAACAATATGTAGGTACATTTCTTATCTTTAATTTCCAACTAGAATCACATTAAAAAAAATTTTATAACAAAAGTTATGAATTTGCTTCTAAGCTACATTCACTGCAATCTGCCCAGTATTTTACTGGACAGATTTCTGCCTTATATTTCTATCTTTTTCATCCATTTTTAGATGGAATTTAGACATGTGATCAACTAACCAAATGTAGGTACATGCCTTATCTTTAATTTCCAACTGAAATCACATTAAAAAGAATTTTTTAGCAAACGTTATGAATTTTCTTCTAACCTATGATCACTATAATCTACCTAGTATTTTTTTTTCTAGACAGATTTCTAGATCAAACTTTGAGTCCATTTTTCACCTATTTCTAGGCCTATTCAGGTGAATCAGAATGAAAGTTGAAGCCCTATATCTTAACTGTCCAACCTAATAAGAATCACTCAAAAAGTATTTCAGAACTCAAGTTATGACTATAAAACTATACACTGTTCATGAGACGAATTTCCAGCACATCAATTAATTCATACAATTTCCATTTTCATGCATCAACCTAGATACTGTTCATAAGACGAATTTCAAGCACATCAATTAATTAATACAATTTTCATTTTCATGCATCAACCTCATATTCTAGTTTTTATTTTCACATTCATAACATCATTTAATCACTAATTCATTGCTCAATCAAATATCCAAAATTTCATACACATCACAAAATCAAAATCAATATTTTTCTATATTAAATTTTTGCCAAATGTACATACCTCAAAAATTTCACTTCTCTTCACTTTTATCTTCTTTCTAGCTAGCTTTCTCTTTGCCCTTACTTCCTCTTTGATTTTGGTTCAAAGTTTGTAACTTCCTTGTCCTAACAACAAATTTTACACTAATCAAGAACTAATCACACTAATCCACCCTTAATCACTATTAACATAATAATAACCCTAAATTACTAGCTTTAATGGCAACTAACCCAAAACTCAAAGAAAAGAGAAGAAGCAAAGTGAAAAGATAGAAAATCTAAACTCACCTTTGATGATCTTCAAAATGAACAAGGTCTTCTTTCTCTTTTTCTCTTCCTTTCTTCCTTCCTCTTCCTTGGTTTAGCTCACTTTTCTTCACTTTTTTGATGATCTTGCCTTAATCCCATTTTTTTTTCATCTAATCTTAACTTAATTTGAAGAAAGAAAAAGAAGAATAAGTGGAAGAGGAGGAGCTCATGGCAAAAGAGAGAAAAAGGGAGAGAAATGGGTGTGATTAAGGTGAGAAAGAGGAAGAATGACCAAAAAGTGAAAGTTTGACTTTTTTATAGTTGGATTAGGTGGGTGGTTAGGATTAATTACTAATCTTGCTTCCCATTAGTCCATTAATTTAAATCACTCTTACTTTATTTTAATCAAAAGAATATTCCTTTCATTAGATAAAGAATATTCAATTTTTATGCCTTCTTAAAATATCTATGCCAAAAATACTGTAATTTCCAATTTCGTTTAGCGAAAAATTATTTTCTTTTAGCGAAAAATTATTTTCTTTTTCAATTTTACTTCTAAACTTCAAAATTCTAAATTAATAATATCCAAAATATTTTTCTCACATCTTATTATTATTTTAATTTATTTTTTTCATGTCCGAATTTAGACTCCAATCGGTCCGGCGTGCCAAATTTCAGTCAACCGCGACCGTGACCTTAATTATCGGGCATTACAATTTTCCCCTCCTTAAAAAACAAATTCGCCCTCAAAATTTACCTTTTTAACTAGAGAGAGGTAATTGTGGATACTGAGCCTTCATCACCTCTTCGTTTTCCCAAGTTGCCTGTTATGAGTTATGATTTTTCCACATAACCTTTACCAATGGTACCCTCTTGTTCCGTAGCTCTTTCATTTCTCGAGCTAGAATTTCCACTGGCTCCTCTTCATAAGTTAGATATGGTTGTATCTCTATAGGTTCTAATGATATGATATGAGATGGATCCGATCAATATCTTCTCAACATGGACACATGGAATACATTGTGAATCCTGTCTAACTCTGGTGGTAAAGCTAATTTGTACACCACGAGACCAATGCGTTCAAGTACCTCATAAGGTCCAATGAACCTAGGATTCAACTTTCCCTTCTTTCCAAATCGAAAAATCCTTTTCCAAGGTGAGACTTTTAAGAATACTTTGTCACCAACTGTATACTCAATATCCCTCATTTTCAAATCTGCATATGATTTCTGTCTATCAGCAACAGCTTTCTGTCTATCAGCAACAGCTTTTAGCCTATCTCTTATTACTCTCACTTTTTCCTCTGTCTGCTGTACTAGATCTAGACCCACTACTTTATTTTCACTAAGCTCAGTCCAACATAGAGGCATTCTACATTTCCTCCCATACAAGGCTTCATATGGTGCCATACCGATACTGGCTTGGTGACTATTATTGTAGGCAAATTCTATCAATGGAGGATGTTTATCCCAACTGCCTTCAAATTCCATCACACAACTCCTCAACATATCTTCCAATATTTGTATGACCCTCTTTGATTGTCCATCTGTTTGTGGGTGGAAAGCTGTGCTGAAATTGAGTTAAGTACCCATGGATTGATGCAAACGTTTCCAGAATTTTGAAGTGAACCTCGGGTCTCGATATGAAATTATTGAAACTGGCACACCATGTAAATGGATTATCTCATTAACATAGATCTCTGCCAAATGGTTAAGTGGATAATCCATCTTGATTGATAGAAAATGATATGATTTAGTGAGCTGGTCCACCACTACCCATACTAAATCATGCCTCTTTTGTGTCAAAGGCAAAGCAGAAACAAAATCAATTGTGACTCTTTCCCATTTCCACTCCGAAATTGAAATTGATTGCAATAATCCACTTGGATCTTGATGCTCAGCCTTCACTTGCTGACAAGTTAAAAATCTGGTAGTATACTCAGTGATATCTCTTTTCATTCTTGGCCACCAGTAATATGCCTTCAAGTCATGATACATTTTGTTGCTTCCCGGGTGCATTGCATAAATAACATTGTGAGCTTCCTTCAAAATATCTTGTTTCAATTCTGGTATGTCTGGCACACATAACCTGCCTTTTTGCCTTAAACTCCCATATGATTCAATAGTAAATTCTGGTTTTTCACCATTTTTCACCATTTCAAAGATTTCCTTTAATTTCGTGTCCTGCTTCTAATTGTCCTTTACTTGTTGGATCAATGTGGGTTGAATCCACAATTCTGCCTAAATAATATATAAAGAAATTATTATTTCATTTTTTTTTATCTTGTTCACTTAATAAATTTAAATTTTAACGTTTGCTTGCCAGAGTTTTTCTACTCAGAGCGTCAGCTATCACATTGGCCTTACCCGGCTGATAATGAATGATACAATTGTAGTCTTTGATTAATTCTAGCCATCACCTCTGTCTCAAATTGAGTTCCTTTTGTGAAGGCAAATATTTAAGACATTTATGGTCTGTATAGATATAACATTGCTCACCATACAGGTAGTGTTGCCATATTTTCAATGCAAACACAATGGCTGCTAGTTTCAGATCATATGTCAGATAATTTTTGTAACACCCTCTTACCCCACTTTCGTTCAACAAGGTAAGTAAGTATTACCTGTCTAACTGTTTCATAAAATTAATGAAATGAAGAATATATTTTTTTTACAAAAATATTGCAGACACTAAAATAAAAATTAATATAAGCACAAATATTCAAAATTTTATTTATTTATAAAGTAGATTAATTTACATGATAATTCATGTCTATAATACATACTATAGGAAATAAAACTATAATTTAATTTACAGAATTTGTTTTATAAAATGTACCAAAAAGAAAACCCAAAGCTTTTTGCTACTTCCTTCCGGGTATCCTTTTTCTTCTGACAATCTATTTTCTACGGCTACCCTTCTAAACCTGCGCGAGAGGAAACCACCCGCGCTAAGCTAATAGCTTAGTGGTGCTTCAATGATAAAAATTTTACATATATATATATATATATATATATATATTTCACATATTAATTAACCATTTAATAAATAAAGCATAAAATAAGGAATTATATAAAATCAATAAATTTCAGTAAATACTCAATATTTAACAACTTGAATTCATATAACATTTATAAAAATCACATACTTCGATATTATTATTATTATTATTATTATTATTATTATTATTATTATTATTATTATTATTATTATTTTCTTGTGCCCATAACACCTATAGCCGAACTAACTAATAAGAATAACGGGGTTGCCATATTTGGCTTTCATAATATTGCATCGAGCGCTTCATAATAATGTCATTACCGGTTTTTGTAATATTGCCATTACTGGCTTAATAATTTTACGCTGAATTGATTTATCAATTTGCCATTACTGGCTTTTATATTTGGCACCGAGTGCCTAAAATCCCCTGATTAGCATGCCAAACTATTCCCTATTCTAGTTCTAGACTAGGTGTTTTTGGGCTTCACTATTTTTCTATTAATTCACAATATTTCAAAAATGCCAATATTATTCAATTATCATAATTATGCTTATTTATCTTTATTCTTTATTCCCATTATTATTGCACTAAAATCTCACGCATCAACAATTTTTTAACATTATAATTATCATTAAAGTGAATATTCACATTAATTATTACATATAATTATCACAACACATGCACAAGCCCAAGATTTCATGTTTTTACCTATGGCACATTTCGGGCCTATTTTTGGGCTTCCTTTTAGCCTATATATAATTAAAATTTAGAGTTCTGTCCTTCTAAAAATTTGTAGATTATTGTCTTAGCTTTCCGATGAATTATAAATCACTTAAATCCCATGTTTTTGTCAAAAGTTATGTTTATTTGAATACTGTATCAACACAGAAATTTCTGCCCAGAAGTTTCTGGACAGATTCTAGGTTTGAACTTCATATATTGTTCTGGGAAAACTAGACATAATTAGATTTTATGGTCTAAATAACAATTAAATCCCTATGTATTAGCTTTTATTTCCAATACAGAACATATAAAACGGAATTCCAGAACTCATGTTATCATCAAAATAGTCAGGGTTATTCCTGGAATTCTGTACCCGAGCCATCAATTGGCATCAATCCATATTTCATTCACATTTATCATTTGCATTCATTTTAATACTAAAATTTTCAGAATTACAACTACATTCATGTGTCTCAATTATTTTACACCATTTGGTCCTATTGAACCTTGAGGGGTATTTCCGTCATTTTAATGATAACAAATAAAATAGCAATATTGTATTTAACATACTTGTTTTCTAAGTCTATTAAACAGGTTATGGAATAAAATAGCAAGAATGGAGATTGGAAGAATAATCCTTGAAAGACAAAATTAAGTAAGTAGCATGTTCACGCCCGTGACTCTATGTGTCACGCCCATGAAAGAACTAACCGTTACCAAAACCAACATTTGAAGTTCACGACCATGAAGGAAGAACAAACCGTAAAGTGTACATTTAAGTCATGCCCGTGAATTAAAATGTCACGCCTGTGAATGTTAATGACATTTTCATCCAGAAAGCTTCACGACCAAAGTCACCACTTGGATCAAGGCTGGGAAGTTTGTCACGCCCGTGACCCAATGTTTCAAAACATTCCAGACAGCTTCACGACCAAGGTCACCACTTCAGTCACGGCTTGGGAAGCAATGTCACGCCCGTGACAAACATAGTCAAGTGAGTTCTGGGTATTTGGTTGGTACAACGGCTAGTTTCATATTAAATGCACCCTAACAGCTATAATCAACCAAAAGAGTATAAATGGAAGTCATTTAAGCATTCAGTACGAGAGGATAACAAATACTTTGAATCAAAATCTAATTATAAGCTATTTGTACATTCAATACTTTGAGAACCAATATCTATTCTCTGTTAAAATCTTTTTGCTCATTATTTATTGAGCAATAAAAATTTGTGAGTGTTTCTCTCTGTAATCATTTATTACTCAAGTGAGTTCTGGGTATTTCTGGGTTAAAAGTAGAACAATTGTAAGGGTTAGTTGTGTGAGCCTCTAAAACACAAATTAAAGGTTATTTGTGTGAGCCTGTAAAAACACAAAGTAAAGGTTATTTATGTGAGCCTGTAAAACACAAGGAATTGGTTATTGTGTGAGCCATTAAAACACAAGGGATTTCTGGGTTAGGTGTGAGCCATTGTGAGAAACACCATAGTTGGGAGTGAGCTTGTAAAACTCTATTGTAACACTTAGTGTGTTAGTGAAACTCCCAATTGCGATTGGGGAGAGGAGTAGGGTTTGTTAACACTCGAACCTCTATAAAAATCCTTGTGTCAAATTTCTTTATCCCTCCTAAAATTAATTTTTTATTTCCGCACTTTAAAGTTTAATTTTTGAAACTCCAATTCAACCCCTTTTTTTGGCGTAATATCTAGGCAACATATCCCATTGACATATAAAATATCTAAAGTCATAACAAATCACACAACATATTACAAACACAACATATCAAACCTTAATATATATAATTCCATATATATTAACAACATGTAAGATTTTTATCAATGAAGCACATAGCTAATCAGTCTTGGTTCTTCCCTTAAACCTTTTTTTTCTTCCCTTATGAGCTAGCTTTCTCCTTGCCTTTTTCACCCTCTTGAGGGCCTCTCACTTGTTCATTGACTTTTCCTACACAAGCATACCATATTTCAATTCCAACATCCATTTCCATCACTTTTCATGTCTATATAATATTCTAATGCTTCTAATATGTTTTACACCTTAATTGAGCTAAAATTTACTAAGGTTAAACTTCCCTCTTAATATGTCATGGCTGCTCAAAAACTATATCATAGTTCCCAATTCATTTTCTTCAATTCAACACTCAATTCACCCTTAATCTATCACCAATTGTGGTGTTTCTATGTTAATTTCAATTTCTCCCAATTTTTTTTTTAATTATGACAGCCCCTCATTCATCCTTCAACATTATATTTTCTTCAGGTTTTAAGCCATAAAATAATTACCTAACATCAAATATCATTAATTCAAAGTTTAACTACAACTTTCATCAACTAATCACAAACTTAAATTTCTACTTCCAATCTTGCAACATAAGCTCAATCTACCAAAACTAATCACATCTATCATCATTATGGGTCTCAAATAGAAGAAAAAAGGTTGAATTTAAGAAGAATAAACTGACCTTAAGATCATTCCAAAGCTGGCCGAATTTCCCCTCAATTTTTCTCTTTTATTTCTCTTCTTTCTTCTTCCTTTCTTGTTTCTTTACTCTACTTTGTAGTAAGAACTCTTTAATTCTGATTTTTCCTCTCCCAAAACTTATTTCTTTCCTCACTTTTTCAAGCTTGATTTGAAGAGAAATGGAAATTTTTGGGAGAGCTATGGTGGACGGCAAAGAGAGGAGAGAAGATGAGGGAAATGGGTTTTTAATTGGTGGAGAAAATGAGATATTTATCTTTTTTTTAAAAGGTGAGTATTTGGTGTTTCCATGACTACATTAAGCTCTTCATCCATTGGTAAAAAATGAAAATTAATTTTAATTAAATTTTAAACTTTAAGAAATTTCTTATTTTCCATATCTTCCTCCATATTTACACTTTTTCCCCAAACAATCTCTATAATACCTAGTTTGTCCATAGAAAATTTTATTTTATTTTTCTAATTCTACCACTAATTTTTTTAATTCCTAAATAATAATACCCTTAATTATTTTTCCTTATTATTAGTCATTTTATTATGGGTTCAAATTTAGACTCCGATTGAACCTGCGCGCCTCACTACGGTCACTCGCAATTAGGGCCTAAATTACTGGATGTTACAATTTCTCTCATGAGGCTTCAGTTTTTTGGAAGCATAAGCGATCACTTTGCCTTCTTGAATTATTACACAACCCAAACCATTAAGGGAAGAATCACTGTACACCACATAATCTTTTCCCGCAATAGGTTGTGTCAACACTGGTTCCTCTGTCAACATTTTCTTCAACTTATCAAAACTAGTATGGCACCGGTCTGTCCACTCAAATCTGGTCTCCTTTTTAAGCAATTTTGCCAATGGTGAGGCTATCATTGAAAATCCTTTCACAAATCTCCGATAATAACCAGCCAAACCAAGAAAACTTCTCACCTCTGTCACATTCCGAGGCGGTTTCCAGTTGAGGATTGCCTCTACCTTACTGGTGTCGACTCTGATCCCATCGGCTGAGACAATATGCCCTAGAAAGGCCACTTCATCTAACCAAAATGCACATTTCGACAACTTTGCATACAATTGATTCTCTTTCAAGGTATGGAAGACAATACGAAGATGTTGATTCTGCTCTTCTCTGCTTCTAGAGTACACCAAGATATCATATATGAACACCACCATGAACTGGTCCAAATAAGGCCTAAAGATACTATTCATTAGATCCATAAATGCAGCTAGGGCACTTGTCAGGCCAAAAGGCATCATTAAGAACTCGTAATGACCATACCGAGTCCTAAATGTTGTTTTTGAAATGTCTCATTCTTTAATTCTCAATTGGTGATAACCTAATCTGAGGTCAATTTTAGAAAATACCCCTGCTCCTTTCAACTGATGAAACAAGTCATCTATTCTCGATAAGGGATATCTATTCTTAATTGTCATCTTATTCAATTGACAATAATCAATGAACAAATGAAAGGTGCCATCCTTCTTTTTCACAAATAGAACCGGAGCACCCCAAGGTGAGACACTAGGCCTGATAAACCCTTTCTTTAACAACTCTTGCAACTGCAATTTTAATTCCTTTTGCTCAGCAGGTGCCATTCTGTAGGGAGTGATCGATATTGGGGTTGTGCTTGGCAAAACATCAATGGAAAACCCTATATCCCTGACAGGTGATAACCCTGGCAAGTTCTCAGGGAAGATATCTGGATATTCACATACTATAGGAATCTCCCTGAGATCTAGACTCTCTTTCTTGGTATCTATGATATGTGCCAAAAATGCTTCACATCCATTTTTGATAAGTTTACTTGCCTTCGTCACAGAAATGACATTAGTCAAGTATGGTCAGTTCTCACCCAGGACAATCATGTCATCTTGCCCTTAATTCTTGAAAGTCACTCTCCTATATTGACAATCCACCACTTCACATCTGTCTTTGACCTCTTTTCCACACTGATGGCTAAGGATACTACTGTAGCAAAATCCTCAAGCTGAAGGGCGGTAACCATATTCCCAATATCATCATTAAGCCCATCCTCAAATGTATGACATCTGTATGCCTCATCAGTAATGATTCTAGCTGCATATTTACTCAGTCTAGTGAATTTCATCTCATATTCAGCCACTGACATGCTTCCTTGCTTCAAGTCTTGAAATTCCCTTTTCTTTTCATTCACATAAACTCTAGGCACATATTGTTTGCTAAATTCTTCTTTGAAGAAGTTCCATGAAGGTGGTTTCAGCATCTGGGGCTCCGATAAGATTGATTTCCACCAGTCATATGCATGATCTTTTAGAAGGGACCCTGCATACTTGACCTTCTGTTCCTCTGGACATTCAAGTTCCTCAAACATCATTTCTGTGGACTCCATCCAAAACTCTAAAGCTACTGGGTCATCCTCCCTCCTTCCCATAAAATCTGTGGCCCCATATTTTCTCATCTTATCAATATGGATTTTTGGCTGAGGTGGAGGAGGAGGTGGAGCTGGTTGTGGAACTGCTTGTACTATCCGTTGCAACAAGTTTGCAATCTGTTCCATAAGAGGTTCCTGTCCTAAATTAGCCTGTCCCTCTGCTCCAGGTGGAGCTACTACACTCGGCTCAGAATCTCTCACTGATGGAGGTTGTCTGAGATTGGCTGAGTCTGAAAGACTGTTACTCAGTTAGTCTTCCGAGAAATCTTGTTCCGATCCTGAATCCATATCTACCTATAAACCAGAAGAAGGGACCCAAGTCAGATAATTGTAGCATTTTATGCATGCGCATGAGACACATATTCTATTTTACACCCACTGATTAAGAATCAATTAGCCTGAGTTTTGATACCACTAAATCTAGCGCTCCTTTACCCTACTAGACGTTAATAGGATATGGAAGTGCTACTAAGCTCATTTGTTTTAAAACCAATGTTCAAATTATTGTAATTTTTTTGAGTTTATTATTAGCAAAATATTTATTACTATTTTTTTTTCTTTCCATTTAAATATATAACTGCTGATGAAAATATTTTGATTTAAAATAACTCATGCAATTAAACCATAATATTTAGAAATAATACTAGATTTATAAAATTGCAAAATTTATTCCTTATAAATCCTACATGCCACAAATTTAAATAAACAAATTCTTAGAATTTAATTTTTGCAACATAATTTTCAAAATATACAAAAAGAACTAGACTGCTGCAATATGATCTTGGGGTTCCTTCTTCTTCGATCGCCCTATCGGAACAACTACTTCTATTTATCTGCGCGTGTCTTCTAGCTTAGTGGTACGTTTGGCAACTATCCAATAATTATATAAATAATTCTAAAATAATATTTTAGAAACTACAATTAATTCATTAAGCATGCCAAATATTCAATTAATAATAAAACCATTTTCTTTATGCAAAAACATTTAATTCATCAATTATGACATTCCATTCATTAAGCATGCTTTCAATTGCTTAACAATTCAAGATATAAAATTTACCATATCTATTTCATAATTTATATATATATATATATATTTCCTATTATTTATTTAATAGCCCAGGATATCTTAGACAAGAACTAAGCACTGGATACAGGATTTCTGCTCTCCAGCAATATACTCAGCGCCTATATAATTATTTTATAACTCGGCGTTTAATGCCTACATTTTTAATAACAACTCAGCACATTTTTAGTGCCTACGTAAATTCAAACTCAACATTATTTCTTAGTGCCTACGTAATTTCAACTCAGTACTATTTCTTAGTGCCTACTTAAATTAAATTTCAGCACTATTATTTTTAGTGCCTACTTTTCTACCTTTTATTGGCATGCCAACTTATCATAATTTCTAGTTCTCGACTAGAGGTTATAGGGCTTAATTATATTTGTTACCTTTATTATTATTTACATAAATTATATAGGTAACATTAATATAAATTCCATATAAATACAATAATTTCCATTAAATATTTTACAATCTCATACTTGCTCATTTAATCATTATAACTATAAGAAAATCAAATAATATATTTTTCTATCACAAAATTCCACAATCAACACATATGTTCAAACTGCCCTATTGTGGACAACTTTTTTTCATTTGGTTTCTCTGTATTTTTCGTCCATTGTTAGATGGAATTTGGACAAGTGATCAACTAACAAAATGTAGGTACATGTCTTATCTTTAATTTCCAACTAGAATCACATTAAAACGAATTTTTTAACATAAGTTATGAATTTTCTTCTAAGCTACTTCCACTACAATCTGCCCAGTATTTTACTGGACAGATTTCTGCCTTATATTTCTGTCTTTTTCATCTAGTTTTAGATCGAATTTAGAAATGTAATCAACTAAAAAAACGTAGGTATATGTCTTATCTTTAAACTGGAATCACATTAAAATGAATTTTGTAGCAAACGTTAAGAATTTTCTTCTAATCTATGATCAATGCAATCTGCTGAGTATTGTTTTTCTGGACAGATTTCAAGTTCACAATTGGAGTCCATTTTTCACCTAATTCTAGGCCTATTCAGGTCTAATGGTCTAAATGAAAGTTGAAGCCCTATATCATAAGTTTCTATGTAGGGCACAACCCCCTCACCCGAACCGCACGTGCCCAGATGAGGGAGCGCTACTGCCTATTTTCCTTACTTCTTCAAATCGCTTTTATTATTATTTTACCTTTATTTTCTCAGCACTCATATATATATAGATATATACAAAAACTAGGGTACAATTTATTTACATAAAATAGTAATTTTAAACATCAATTTAATTCTTAACAAACTTTAAAAGTAAGTTTTACAAACTCTAACATTCTTTACTTGAATAGGATCACCGCTTGTAACCCACTTTCTCAAGGTTCGGCTGCTTTACTTGAATAGGATCACTGCTTGCTTTATCTATCACCTTCAACTACCTTTCTATATGTGCGTGGAAGGAAAACTTCACGCTAAGCTCTAAGCTTAGTGGTGCATATAAATAAGGCAATATATTATATCATGCAACAAGCATTAACAAATATCATTTTATGCATTAAAATGTTTGCATGCCATGGCTATCAACATATTCCAATTTCATACAAGTATAAATGTCATACTCACATAGACAAGGTTATTTTCATTTATCTTTGATGGTAATTTACTCTGTTAATCTCATTATCATTTTACCGCAATCTCATATCATCGTCATTTTCTTATTCTTTTTTTTCTTATTTTCTGACATATCTTTATTATCTTCCCACATCACTCTAAATTTTGGACTGACTGGATACGGTTATCGATCAGGAGCGCTCCCAGAGCTTAAGCCACCCTGTCCACTATCTGGCTTAAAAGAGCTTCTCAAATCAATGGCGCTCCCCAAGCTTAAGCCATATTGATTGAGTATAATTTCATCATAGATGAATAACTGGACCAAGGGTGCTCCCCGAGCTTAAGGCACCTTGTCCTCATTAATATGTGCTCATCAGAGCTTCTCAAGTCAGTAGTGCTCCTAGAGCTTAAGCCACACTGACCGAGCATCTCAGACCAATGGCGCTCCCAGAGCTTAAGCCACATTGGTTGAGGAATAGTATGGTACCGTTCGCCCCTTTAATGACATGTCATCTATCCTGATTCTAGTCCGCAGGTAGAGTAATGGGCTTCTTTATATTTTCACATCAATCAAAATTCTCAAATTTCAACACATCAATATTCTCATGTTTATCAACATCTCAATTTTCTTGTTTTGCAACAGATAGTCATACTCATACATCTTCTCATTTTATTTAACTAGATACATCAATATTCATGTTTATTACCTATATTAGTTCACGTATTTCATCCGTATCATTTTCCATATATCATCCGTGTCAATTCACATATTTCACCCGTATCATATTTCATATATCATTCATGTCAACATTCATTTTTCTATATCTCAACATAACATGTTCTCACATAAATATATATATATTTATCCATATCATTCTTATTTCAGTGGATAGACAATGACTTTCATTTACTTACCTGAATTTCTCATTTGATAACCACATTCATAATTACAAATACAGAGCATTCACGGCCGTGATTACTAATTTCACGCATGTGAATTAGTTCACGCCCGTAATCCTAAGCTGTGAATTCTATTGGAATGAATCGCCCAAAAGCATTCACAGTCAGGATTACTCATTCACGCCCGTGAATAAGTTCAGTTTTGTGATTTTAACCCGTGAATGCTTCTAGAATGAATAGTACCATTTTCACACATAAGTCACGACCGTGACACAATCAGTCACAACCGTGAACCCTCAAGTTAATGCTCATGACTCAATAGTCACGCCCGTGACTTTCAGTAGGAAATCAGTATATTCACTTTTCATTCATTCTGACATTATCCAAATCATACCAAATTCTATTTCATGCATTACTAAGGTTCTTTACTCAACTTATTACTTTCCAATACATGTAAATGCCTTGACTATACAAGATTTTCCAATATGCATCATGAATTCAATGTCACACAAGGATCTCATTCATACATGTCTAAACCTATGGTTTCATGCCATAATCATCATCATTCTTGAAATGCATTTATCAAAATCATGTTCAGCATGCATTATTTTAACAAAAATAGGCTATTGTCTTAAGTTATGCACAAACCTTAATCTTTCTCCTTCACTCTTCTAGGTAGCTTTCTCTTTTCCTTTGTTCCTTAGTGTTTCTTCCTTGTCACTTGGAACTCCTACAACATTATAGATCGTTATTATTGTAACGGCTGAGCTCCGCCTTACTAGAGGATGAGAGCCCACCCGCCGTCTCACTGAGACCAACGGGCTGCCGGGGTCCATGGCCCAATACCCCCAACCCATCACTGTACACCAGCCCGAGTCTCAGGCCCGCAACGACTGCTGCACAGTGGGTTGTTGGAGGCAGGGATCGAACCCTCAACCTCCCTTTAGCCTCAGTAAGAGACTACCAGTTGTACCATGGTACAATTGGTAGTCTCTTACTGAGGCTAAAGGGAGGTTGAGGGTTCGATCCCTGCCTCCAACAACCTACTGTGCAACAGTCGTTGCGGGCCTGAGACTCGGGCTGGTGCACAGTGATGGGTTGGGGGTATTGGGCCATGGACCCCGGCAGCCCGTTAGTCTCAGTGAGACGGCGGGTGGGCTCTCATCCTCTAGTAAGGCGGAGCTCAGCCGTTACAATTATCATCTGATTTCCTTAAGACCCTAAACTATCTTTTTCTCTCTCAAAACCCTAGTTTCTCTCTCTTTCCACATGAGACTTGGATGAGCTCAAAATTCAAACTTCCTTTAAGAAAAGATGATGAAGAATAAGAGATGCTTCTTACCTTACACTTTTGTTCACTTGATCACAACTTTGGAGATTTTCTCTCTCTACCAAACTTGATTTTTCTTCCTCTTTCTTGTTCTTTCCAGTTTCCTTAGGAGTTATGGACGATGAAGATCACCTTGTCTTACTCTTTCCTTTCTCTCTCTAGAATTTAAGATTGGCTATGGAGGAGTTGGCGCTGGCATGACTGGTATAAAAGAGAGAGAAGAAGGCAGGAAATGAAGAGAAGAAGAAGAAGAAAAGGAAGTCTTAAATAGGGTACCCAAAAGTCTTCATGTGGGACCCACCATTTGACCATCTTCTTCCAATTTTATACTTAATCAATATTAACCCTCTTTCTTTAATGTCATGGCCGGCCAACCCAATTTTAAGTGTCGAAATTTCCTAGGTTAATTAGCAATTAAGTCTCATTAATCCTCTAATTTTTGGTAAATTGCAATTTGACCCCAAAACTTATCAAAATTTGCAATTTAGTCCTTTACCGTAAATCAACTTCTTTAAACTTTATAATCACTTAATTAGGCATTTTTCATTTAATTTAGCCATTATTTGATCAATTTTTATAAAAATCCAAATTTAGACTCCGATCGGTCAAACGCGTCAACTTCGGGACACGTGCGACTTGGGGCCTAAATTAGCGAATATTACATTCTCTCCCCCTTAAAATAATTTCGTCCTCGAAATTTACCTGTTCATTCAGGGTTGAACAACTGGGGGTACTGCTTCTTCATCACTTCTTCACTTTCCCATGTGGCTTCTTCAACTGTATGATTCCGCCACCAAACTTTAACTAGAGGGACTCTCTTGTTCCGGAGAACTTTCTCTTCATATGCTATTATAGCCACTGGTTCTTCCTTATAAGACATATCTATCTGTACCTCTATTTCCTCAATCGGTATAATGTGGGTTCGGTCTGAACGATATCTTCTTAACATTGAAACGTGGAACACATTATGAATTCTGTCTAGCTCCAGAGGAAGAGCTAATCGGTAAGCCACTGGTCCTATTCTTTCCAGAATTTCATAAGGACTAATAAACCTTGGGCTTAACTTTCCCTTTTTACCGAATCTCAATATCTTTTTCCACGGTGAAACTTTAAGAAATACTTTGTCACCTACAACATATTCTATATCTCGCCTCTTTAAATCGACATATGATTTCTGTCGATCTTGTGCTGCCTTTAGTCTTTCCTTTATCACTTTAACTTTCTCCTCGGTCTGTTAAATTATCTCTGGCCTAATCAACCTTTTCTCATTCAACTCGGTCAAACATACTGGTGTCCTACATTTTCTTCCATATAAAGCTTCATAAGGAGCCATGCCTATACTCGTTTGATGACTATTGTTATAGGCAAACTCCATAAGAGGTAAATGTCGATCCCAACTTCCCTCAAATTCAAGTACACAACATCTCATCATATCCTCTAGCAACTGTATAACTCGCTCTGATTGTCCATCCGTTTGCGGATGAAATGCCATGTTAAAATTTAGTCGAGTTCCCAAAGCCTGTTATAGACTCTTCCAGAACTGAGACGTAAACCTGGGATCTCTGTCAGAGATAATAGATATAGGTACTCCATGAAGTCTCACTATCTTATTCACATAAATCTCAGCCAGCTTGTTCAAAGTATAGTCCATTCGCACTGGTAGGAAATGTGTTGACTTCGTCAATCGATCCACTATCACCCACACTGCATCATGCTTTCTCTGAGTTACCGGTAAACCGGACACAAAATCCATCGTGATCCTCTCCCACTTCCATTTTGGTATGGAAATCGGTTGTAGTAATTGATGCTCAGCTTTCACTTGTTGACAGATTAGACATTTAGCAACATATTCAGTGATATTCGTTTTCATCCCCGACCACCAGTATTATGCTTTCAAATCTTGGTACATCTTGTTCCCACCTGGGTGCATAGTATAAACCATTTCATGAGCTTCTTTTAAAATCTCTGACCTTAACTCTTTCATACTTGGCACACAAATCCGATTCTTGAAATACACAGTACCATCTTCTGTTAAAGAAAATTCTGACTTTTCCCATTTTTCAAGGCTTCGACCATCTTCACTAGCTTCTCATCTTGTTTTTGGACATCTTTAATTCTCTGCATTAATGTGGATTCCACTCGAATCTCAGCTAAAATCTTCCTACTTAGTGCATCTGTAACCACGTTAGCTTTTCCTAGATGGTAGTCTATCACACAATCATAGTCTTTAATCGATTCCAACCATCTTCGTTGTCTCAGGTTCAACTCTTTCTGTGAAGGAAAATACTTAAGACTCTTGTGGTCCGTATAAATGTAGCATCTTTCTCCATATAGATAATGTCTCCAAATCTTAAAAGCAAAAACTATCGCTGCAAGCTCTAAATCATGCGTCGAATAGTTAAATTTGTGAGGCTTAAGCTGTCTGGAGGCATATGCAATCACTTTTTCTTCTTGCATAAGAACACATCCTAGACCATTGTGACTTGCATCACTGTACACAACATAGACTTTTCCTAGAGTAGGCTAGGTCCAAACTGGTGCTTTAGTCAACATTGCCTTCAATCGATCAAAACTTGCTTGACACTTATCCATCCATTCAAAACGGACCTCTTTTCACAGCAGTCTTTTCCTGGAGTATACGGCTAATCCAAGAAAAATTCTCACTTATGTCACATTTCGAGGTGGTTTCCAATTAAGAATAGCCTCGATTTTACTAGAATCAACTCGACTACCTTCCGCTGAAATTACATGACCCAGAAAACTAACTGCTTCTAACCAAAACTCACACTTAGATAGGTTTGCATACAATTGTTTCTCCCTCAAAGTCTGCAATACTTTTCTAAGATGTTGGTCATGTTCTACTCGATCTCTTGAATAGACAAGAATGCCATCTATGAATACAACTACAAATTGATCAATATATGGCCTGAACACTCGGTTCATTAGGTTCATAAAAACTGCCGGCGCATTTGTCAATCCAAATGGCATCACCAAGAACTCATAATGACCATAATGAGTCCTGAATGTCTTCTTAGATACATCTGACTCTTTGATCTTCAGTTGATGATATCCCGATCGAAGATCTATCTTTGAAAATATACTTGCACCTTTCAGCTGATCAAATAAATCATCAATCCTAGGCAGTGGGTATTTATTCTTAACAATAACCCTATTAAGCTGCCTGTAGTCAATGGAAAGATGTAAAGTACCATCTTTCTTCTTTACAAATAGTACTGGAGCACCCCATAGTGATACACTAGGTCATATAAATCATTTATCTAACATTTCTTGTAACTGTATCTTCAACTCTTTCAATTATATGGGTGCCATCCTATATGGTGTAATAGATATAGAAGTGGTACTAGGTACTAATTCGATAGCAAACTCTATCTCTCAGTCAGGTGGTAGTCCTGGTAACTCCTCAGGGAATACATCAGAAAACTCACTAACAGTTGGGATGTCATCCAAAGTTGGACTTTTCTTTCGGGTATCAATCACATACGCTAGGTAAGTCTCACATCTCTTATTGATGAGTTTTTGAGCTTTCAATGCTGATATCACATTATCTGGATATCCTCTATACTCGCCCATCCCTACTATATTTTCTTGTTCTGAAACTTTAATTCTCATCTGCCTCTTTCCACAATCTATTATCACCCCATGGTGAGCTAGCCAATCCATTCCCAAGATCACATCAAACTCTCGGAATGGTAACTCTATTAGATCTGTTGGAAATTGCCTGCCTTGAATTTTGACTGGGCAACCTCTAAACACTTTACTAACCCGCGCATTGTGTCCTAACGGGTTAGTCACACAAATCTCATATTCTAGAGTCTCTAGTTTTAGACTCTCTCGACCCGATGGTGGTGTGCATATGTATGAGTGTGTTGACCCAAGGTCTATCAATGCATGTATACAAGAGCCAAAGAGAAGGAATTTACCCGCTATGACGTCAGGTGCATCCTGCTCCTCTCGGCCTCGCATGGCATAAGCTCTTACTGGAGCAGCTCTACTGCCTTCAGGTCTCTCTACTGTGTCTGATCTAAACTGGCTTAGCCCTGCACGGCCTCCTCTTCCTTGCCCTCAGCCTCATCCTCTGCCTTGTCCCATAGTCTGCATTGGTACTGACTCAGTAGTCCCTAAACCTCTGCCAAACTGTAGAAATGGACAATCTCTTTTTTGATGGTCCTTGGAGCTGCATCTCATGCACGCTCCTGGGTGCGAAGGACCACAATGCTAACACACTAATAGAGTGGTAGACCTACGGGATGTCTGTGTCAGTGCACTGGCTGCTGATGAAATAGATCATACGGGTTGTCCTCGTCTATAAGAATGAAGTCTGCTGGAACCTCCAACTTGGAATCGGCCACCAAAAGATCTGGCTCTCTTCCCACTAGACTGTACTCCACTTGGTTGTGGTGCAGGTATACTAACCCCACTAACATGTACTGGTTGTTGTGTCACCAAGACTCTTTCAACTGTTCTAGTAAATGCTAGTAAACTGGGGAAACTCATCAGACATAGGGCTGAAACTTGTAACTTGATAGTATCCCTCAATCCATCTTCAAATCGTCGACATTTATCAACCTCTGTAGACATAATACCACTAGCATACTTGCAAAGATGAGTGAATTATCTCTTATATTATGTTATTGACATATCCCTCTGTTTTAGCATCAGAAACTCTCTCTTTTTGTTGTCTGTGTAGATAGGAGGAATATATTGCTCCTTAAACTTCTCTAGAAAGAATTCCCATGTCATAGGGTTAGGAGCCTTTGTGCTTTGTGATTCAGATCGCCACTAATGTTATGCATGCTCCTGTAGCAGAGATACTACATATTCATATTTATGTTCATCTATGCAGCGCAGTTGATCAAATACTCGCTCTGCTCATTCCAACCAAAATTCTGCAACTGAGGGGTCATCTTCTCGTTTACCATAGAAATCAGATGCCCCTAATTTCCTCAGTCTCTCGAACTATAATCCAGATGAATCGGATAGTGATGTTCTATGTAGCAAATCTATCATATTTCTCATGAGCTCAGTCTGACCCAAATTAATAGCTGAATGCTCACGAAGTGAGCTGGCACTAGATATTGGTGTCGCAGCTCGACGACGACTTGGTTGCGATGAAGCTATTGCCTCTGAAGGCTCATTACTCTCAGATTCTTCTACTACTATTCAACTTGATCCTGAAGCAATATCCTACCTATAACATAATGGCAATGGCCCTAATCAATAAAGCAGCAACTCCAATAATGCAATTGTGGGTACACTTCAAGAAATAAACATTTTCAAAATTCACCTTTTAAAAAACCCAAAACCGCCCAACCGGGCTTTAATACCAAAATCCAGAAACACCAACTTGGTGCTCTGATACCAAAACTGTAGCGTGCAACCCCCTCACCCGAACCGCACGTGCCCGGATGAGGGAGCGCTGCTGCCTGTCTTCCTTACTTCTTCAAATCGCTTTTATTATTATTTTACCTTTATTTTCTCAACAATCATGTGTATATAGATATATACAAAAACCATGGTACAATTTATTTACATAAAATAGTAATTTTAAACATCAATTTAATTCTTAACAAACTTTAAAAGTAAGTTTTACAAACTCTAACATTCTTTAATATAAAAAAACCAAATACAAAATTTCAAAGCTTGTAACCCACTTTCTCAAGGTTCGACTCCTTTACTTCAATAGGATCACCACTTGCTTTATCTATCACCTTCAGCTATCTTTCTATATCTGCGTGGAAGGAAAACTCGACTCTAAGATCTAAGCTTAGTGGTGCATATAAATAAGGCAATATACTATATCATGCAACAAGCATTAACAAATATCATTTTATGCATTAAAATGTTTGCATGCCATAACTATCAACATATTCCTATTTCATACAAGTATAAATGTCATACTCACATAGACAAGGTTATTTTCATTTATCTTTGATGGTAATTTACTCTATTAATCTCATTATCATTATACCTCAATCTCATATCATCATCATTTTCTTATTCTTTCTTTTCTTATTTTCTAACATATCTTCATTATCTTGCCTACATTACTCTAAATTTTGGACTGACTGGATACAGGCTATGGATCAGGAGCGCTCCCAGAGCTTAAGCCACCCTTTCACTATCTGGCTCAAAAGAGCTTCTCAAATGAATGGCACTCCCCGAGCTTAAGACACATTGATTGAGTATAATTTCATCATAGATGAATAACCGGACCAAGGGCGCTCCTCGAGCTTAAGCCACCTTGTCCTCATTTATATGTGCTCATTAGAGCTTTTCAAGTCAGTAGTGCTCCCAGAGCTTAAGCCACACTAACCGAGCATCTCAGACCAACACCGCTCCTAGAGCTTAAGCCACATTGGTTGAGGAATAGTACGGTATTCCTGATTCTATCCTCATTCACCCCCTTAATGATATGTCATTTATCCTGATTCTAGTCCGCAGGTAGAGTAATGGGCTTCTTTATATTTTCACATCAATCAAAATTCTCAAATTTCAACACATCAGTATTCTCATGTTTATCAACATCTTAAATTTCTTATTTTGCAACATATAGTCATACTCATACATCATCTCATTTTATTTAACTAGATACATCAATATTCATGTTTATTACCTGTATTAGTTCACATATTTCATCCGTATCATTTTCCATATATCATCCATGTCAATTCACATATTTTACCTGTATCATATTTCATATATCATTCGTGTCAACATTCATTTTTCCATATCTCAACATAACATGTTCTCACATAAATATATATAAATATATTTATCCATATCATTCTTATTTTACTGGATAGACAATGACTGTCATTTACTTACCTGAATTCCTCATTTGATAACCACATTCATAATTACAAATACAGAGCATTCACGACCATGATTATTAATTTCATGCCAGTGAATTAGTTCATGCCCGTAATCCCAAGCCGTGAATGCTACTAGAATGAATCGCCCAAAAGCATTCACGGTCCTTATTACTCATTCATGCCCGTGAATAAGTTCACTTCCGTGATTCCAATCCGTGAACGCTTCTAGAATGAATAGTACCATTTCCACACAGAAGTCACAACCGTGATACAATCAGTCACAACCGTGAACCCTCAAGTTCACGCTCGTGACTTTCAGCAGGAAATTTGTATATTCACTTTTCATTCATTCTGACATTATCCAAATCATACCAAATTCTATTTCATGCATTTCTAAGGTTCTTTACTCAACTTATTACTTTCCAATACATGTAAATGCCTTGACCATACAAGATTTTCTAACATGCATCATTAATTCAATGTCACACAAGGATCTCATTCATACATGTCTAAACCTATGGTTTCATGCCATAATCATCATCATTCTTGAAATGCATTTATCAAAATCATGTTCAGCATGAATTATTTCAACAAAAATAGGCTATTACCTTAAGTTATGCACAAACCTTAATCTTTCTCCTTCACTCTTGTAACACCACATCTTATACATTTGTGTTTAACCTATCCCTATATAAAATAATCACATAATGCATGTTGGAAATCGAAAATACCCTGATAACAGTGGTAATAATTTTTTTTTTTCATATCATATCCTGTAAAATCAACTAATGACTTTACAAGTCTTATATCCTGTAATATCACTCAATGACTTTTCAAGTCAACATTAAAAACCACAATACGATATATCACATATATTAAAACATAAACTTCACATCTGAAAGATTATGGGTTGTTTCCATTTGTACATTTCAAAACTAATCTAGAGTGATAATAAATATTCAAGCATATAAGTCCAAAATACAGATGACATGTTTTCATGCTTGTGTGGAATGCAAGGAGAGAGAGTGATGAGGCTCGGCCAATGACCTGTGCTCCATGTCTTCTATACACTACTCAAAATGAGCTATCACTTTTCTTTACTTGAAAAATGATGCAAACTGATGAGTTGCGGCTCAGTGAGAATAATCATCCAATGAGCTCTAAAGTACCAAACAACTTATAGTAATAAATCACAAATCCAACATATACCATATATCCATTATATTCATCAGCATCATATATGTATCAATAAAGTTGAAACATATAATCATTACTCTTTATGTATGCAAATGCTTGGCTTATTTCATTTTTTTGTGACCAAGTTAAACAAACATTGCCCCGGGTTTCCATGTGAATATTTGCCATGTGAACATTTGCATTTGCATTTGCAAGCTAGCTTGATCATTTGTTTCGTTTCCACATTTGTTGGGCCATAGGCCTCTTCTTTTGCTTTACAATATCGATTAACTAGTCACAATACCTTTTTAGCCTATATGCATATGCACTTGTATTTAAGCATTCATCAACCATTGCATCTTTCTCATATACAACATACATATATTCCATATATACCTCATATGTCAAGCATATACCTTGCATATACTATATATATACCATGTATATATATCACATTTGTCAAACATATACCTCAAATATACCACAAGTATACCATTTATATGTACCACAATGTCACAAATTATCCATCATTACATTATGAAGGACCAATCATGACAATCATATGAATCACATAGCAAGCAACATTCATTAGCACTAAAGAATTCAATCGATAATTAGACTCACCGTTCTCCTTTGATTCTGACCCCTAACTTATTGTCTATCCGCTCCTTGTGGGTCTCCAATATGTTGCGACTCTAATATGAAAACATAATCGATTAACTCATGATTAGGGAGACTTAATGTGGCTTAAACAAAGTAATATGCATTGTTCATGTCAATAGTTAAGATTTTTCCTATGAGGCAGTGTGACCTTATGGGACTATTTAGCCTATTCCTTTTTCTATAATTGACTAATTAATATGATTCTTGTTCCTAATTAAAACAAACATATAATTATAGAATATATTCGAATTTTAGACCAATTGGATCATTGTACAATATTTGGTGGAATTTCTAAGAGTGTTTTGTTTTCTGCCTTATTTTCTGCCTTTAGGCAGTTTCAGGGTACTGATTTGGGTTCATCATAACTTATAATCTATAAGTCATATTTTAATGAATATTTACAGACACTTATATGGGTTCATATGGAACATGTTTTAGGTTTACAACTTTTACCAATTATGTCCCTAAGGTCTTCTAAGTATACCAAACATTCTACTGGTCCAGAATAGAATTGACTTCCCGACCAGTATGGCTTCCAAAGGCCATAACTTAGTCTATACATAACCAATGAAGCTGAAATTAGTACCAACATTTAGCTAAGCCATATACCTCTAACTTTAATATTTTTATCATGTACAGACTCTAGCTCTAAGTTATTGTATCTGCCCAGGGCACTCAATAGGTAGTTCAAACCATGGAACAGTCATGGTTCCATTCCCCATAACTCCACATTTACAAGACCAATGGTAGAACGATACAAGACACATATATCTACAACCTTTATGTTTTGAGAGACTTCAAATAAGGGCTTTAACATATTCGAAATCAAACCACACAGTAGCTAAATTGGTTAGGGTTCACACCCTAACCAGTTTCAGTACGAAGAGGATATCTCTCCCTATACATAACATCTTACAAAAATGTTTACATATCCAGGACATAAAGGAACAACTTTTATGTTTTACACATTTCCAGAATCAATGTTTATTAACATCAAAAGTGGGGTGCAATTCAGTGCCTAATATTGAACCTAAGCAACTCAAATCAACCCTATAGCAATAAGAATTGATTACTTTCCAAGAACAACCTTGCAACGGATCAATATGCTTCAAAAACTAGGTGAAACAAGGATGAAATGAAGTCTGAAATGGAGGAAATTGAAGAAGAAGTTGGGCTGGAGAAGAAGGCAGAAATGGGGAAAGAAAGATGAAGATAAAGCCAACTTGTTTTTTGTCATTTTCTCATTTTCTCTTCTTCTCTTCTCTTTTCTCTTCTCGTTTCTCTTTTGTCTTCTCTTCTATTTCTCTTCTGTGTCATTTTCATTTTATTTTTTCTATATTATTATTATTATTATTTACATATCTTTATAATTCCACTAATTCACACAATAATACAACTTAATCATTTGACCCGATTTAACTAAATTAATAATGTAATTGTTTACTAATATTAATCTAATCATTTTGCTTCCTTTAATTTAGACACCTTATTCAATTCATTTCTAATACTTTGTTATCCTTATTTAGGTTATAATTACACATGTGCGACTCGATACAAGTGCCAAATACTAGGACATGTAGCTAGTGCGTGTCATAAACTTGTTCCTACGAAAATATGTATGAAATGCACATGTTCAATTGAATTGTATGCAAGATGCTTATGTTCGATGAAATGCATGTGGGGAAGGTCAAGGATGTTACAATTCTCCCCTCCTTTTAAAAATTCATCCTCGAAATTAATACCTGAAAACAGGTGCGGATATTGCTTTTTCATATTTTCTTCTATTTCCCATGTTGCCTCTTCTTGTAAATGGTTAAGCCATAATACTTTAACCAAAGGTATTTCTCAATTTCTTAGCTGTTTATTCTTGTATCCAATGATTTGCACTGGTTCCTCAACATAACTCATGTTCTCTGCAATCTCAATGACTTGATCTTTAAGTACATGTGTAGGATCTGACCTGTATCTTCTAAGCATGCTCACATGAAACAATTATGTATCTGAGCCATCCTATAAGCCAATGGACAAATCTTCTCAAGACTTTCATAAGGCCCTATGTATCTTGGGCTCAACTTACCCTTCTTTCCAAATCGGATTATCCCTTTCCATGGAGATACACGAAGAAACACCTTTTCACCTAACTTGTATTCCATCTCCATTCTATGCTGATCAGCGTATCCATTCTATGCTGATCAGCGTAACTTTTCTATCTATCTTGGGCTGCCTTTAGCTTGTTCTTGACAACTTTGATCTTATCCACTGTGTCTTGCACTATCTCTGGCCCTTCTAATGCACGTGCTCCTTCTTTATCCCAAATGATAGGGCTTCGACACTTTCTGCCATACAATACCTCATATGGTGCCATATGGATACTGCTATGATACTGGTTATTGTAAGCAACTTCAATCAATTTTATATATTCATCCCAAGCACCTCTGAATTCCATAGAACATGCAATAAGCATTTCTTCCAATGTCTGTATAGTCCTTTCTGATTGTCCATCAGTCTATGGGTGGAATGCAGTGCTGAAATTCAATTTTGTTCCCAATGCATTCTGTAAACTCACCCAAAAACGTGAAGTAAATCGTGGATCTCTATCAAACACAATGGACACTGGAATGCCATGCAATCTGACTATCTCATTCACATATAATTTGGCCAAACTCTCAAGTGTACAACCCCATCTGATAGGTAGAAAATGTGCTGACTTGGTTAATCTGTTAATAATTATCCATACTGCATCATTTTTCCGTGGAGTTCTTGGCAATCCATAGACAAAATCCATCGTTATTCTTTCCCATTTCCATTCTGGCACTGGCAATGGATGTAGTTTACCAACTGGTGCCTGATGTTCAATTTTAATCTGCTGACATGTCAAGCATTTGGAAATATATTCTGCTATATCTTTCTTCATTCTTGGCCACCAGTAATGAGGCCTTAAACTGTGATACATCTTTGTCATCCCTAGGTGCATTGCATACGGTGCATTGTGTGCCTCTTCCATTATTTCCTGACGCAAGTTCTCAGTGTCAGGAACACATATGCGTGATTTTGACATCAGTGTATCATTCTACAAATGAAACTCTATATTATTTCCCTGCCTTACCACATCAATTTTCTCACATAATTCAGAATCTTTGCTTTGTGCTTCTTTGATCCTCTCCTTTAGTATAAGTCTGACTTGAAGAGTAGCAATCAGTGATCCTTCATCATGTATATTTAATTCAACATTCATAGATTTTAATTGAATCAAATATGGAAAAGAGGATACTTGCAAGTGAGCTACACTGCTACTAGCCTTCCTACTCAATCCATCTGCTACCACATTGGCTTTCCCTAGATGGTATTTAATTGTACAGTCATAATCTTTCAATAGCTCTAACCACCGTCTCTGCCTCATGTTTAATTCTTTCTGTGTCAGCAAATAACCCAAGCTTTTATGGTATGTGAAGATTTGGAATGTCTCACCATACAGATAATGCCTCCAAATCTTCAATGCAAATACAACTGCAGCCAGTTCTAAATCATGCACTGGATATGAGATCTCATGTGGTCTCAGTTGTCTGGATGCATAGGCTATCACCTTACCATGTTCCATCAACACACATCCCAAGCCTTGGTGAGAAGCATCACTATATACTGTAAACCCACTTGTACCTGTAGGGATGGTTAACACTGGTGCTGAGGTTAACCTGTGTTTTAGTTCGTCGAAACTCCTTTGACATTCAGAAGTCTACTTGAAAGGCACATTCTTTCTGAACAATTTAGTCAAAGGGCTAGCAATTAAGGAGAATCCATCAACAAATCTGCGGTAGTATCCGGCTAAACCCAAAAAACTACGCATTTCAGAAATATTTTTAGGAGCTTCCCAATTTACCATAGCCTCAATTTTCTTTGGGTCAACCTCTATGCCCTTACACAACACCACATGTCCAAGAAACACCAAATGATCTAACCAGAATTCACATTTACTCAATTTGGCATATAATTGTTTCTCCTTCAAAGTTTGCAACACAATTTTTA
Source organism: Triadica sebifera (assembly GCA_023653625.1). NCBI lineage: Eukaryota > Viridiplantae > Streptophyta > Magnoliopsida > Malpighiales > Euphorbiaceae > Triadica > Triadica sebifera. Next base: position 34,794,391 of record CM042896.1, read on the forward strand.
AATGTTGTTCATGTTCTCCCCTATTCTTTGAGTACACCAATATGTCATCAATAAATACTATCACAAACCTATCCAAATATGGTTGAAACACCTTATTCATTAAAGCCATAAATGCAGCTGGAGCATTAGCCAATCCAAATGGCATTACTAAAAATTCATAATGCCCATACCTAGTTCAAAATGCAGTCTTTGGAACATCTGCTTCTGCTACCTTCAGCTGGTAATAGCCTAATTTCAACTCAATCTTGGAGAATATTTGGGTTCCTTGCAACTGGTCAAACAAATCATCTATTATAGGCAATAGATATTTGTTCTTCACCGTCATTTTTTTCAGTTGCCTATAATCAATGCACAATCTCATTGTTCCATCTTTCTTTTTAACAAATAACACTGGAGCTCCCCATGGTGATACACTAGGTCTAATATACCCTTTGTCAAGTAACTCCTGCAATTGGGCCTTTAGTTCTTTCAACTCAACTGGGGCCATTCTGTAGGATGACCTTGATATTGGTGCAGTTCCTGGTACTAGTTCAATAGTAAATTCTATCTCTCTATCTAGTGGTAAACCAGGTAGATCATCTGGGAATACATCAGCAAATTCCCTTACCACTGGTATATTTTCAAGCAAGCTATTAGTGGTTCGAGTATCAGTCACATATGCCAAATATGCTTCACATCCCCCTTTGATCATTCGAAATGCCTTTACAACTGAAACTAGACATGTAGGTACAAGTTTTCTTTCACCTAGAAATACTACCCTTTGCTGGTTTGGTGATTCCAAAATTACTTCCTTAGTAAAGCAATTCACTATTGCATGATGTCTAGTTAACCAGTCCATTCCCAGTATCACATCAAATTCATATATTGGCAATAAAATCAGATCAGCTATTAACTCAGCTCTGTCAATGCATATCAGGCAATCACGACAGACATTATTCAGAACTACCACAGTTCCCAATGGCATACTCATATTTATGTCAATCCCCAAAGGCTCATGCATTTGATGCAATTCTGATACCATATGCAATGATATAAATGAATGAGTGGAGTTTGGGTCAATCAATGCATATGCTAATATTTCAGAAATATAAATATTACTAGTGACTACTTCGGGAGCATCCACTGCCTCTTGTCTAGTCATAGCAAACACCCTAGCCTGAGTAGGAGGTCTAGAACTCTAACCTTCAGATCTGGTCACTCCTCTGCCCATTGTACCAGTCCTGCCCCTGCCTCTTCCTCTGCCCTGTGTCCCACTAGTAGGGTAGGCCTTCGGTGCCTCAACTGTAGTCTCAGATACTCCTCTACCTCTGCTGGTCTCTGCTAGTTTGGCTCTATTTGGACAGTCTCTATACATATGCTCCATCGATCCACAGAAATAACATGCTCCTGTGAGCCTTCTACATTCGCTCGTATGTTGTTTGCCACAATGACTACATGTGGGCCTCTGTTCAACATATTGGTTCTGCCCCTTGCCTGGGTAAGAGAAAGTCATGCCTCGACCTCTAAAACTTGAGTACCCACTTCTGTTAATAGACTGTGCAGACATATATCTACCTCTTTTTCCCGACCTTCTGCTAGACTCACCAAAGAACTCACGTGATGGCCTTTTTATTTGTTGCTCCCCAGCTTCTTTCATTAACCGTTCAGCTCTGATTGCAGCAGCTCTGAGTCTGGCATAATTATCAAGATCAGTAGTCGTGATTCTTTTTCTGATCTCATATTTGAGGCCCTCCTCAAACTTCCTGCATTTATCTCTTTCAGTAGAGACCATGAAGGTGGCATAATGGGAAAGTTTGTTAAATTGTACTTCATACTCCGCAATAGACATATTCCCCTGTTTTAGATTCAGGAATTCCTTCCTCTTCTCATCTTTATATGCTTCAGGCATGTAATTGTTCTAAAATTCCAGGAGAAAATCATTCCATGTCAACACCGGTGGTTGTGCATCACTGTCGGGGACTGTCTCCCACCATTCATAAGCATTTCCTTGCAGTAAGGATTCTGCATAATTGAATTTCTCATCCGGGGTACAACTCATCATATTCAGTACCTTCTGTGTCCTTTTCAGCCATGTCTCCACTTCTGTTGGATCTGTTGTGCCATTGAAATCAGTTGCACCATGTTTCCTCAGCTTGTCATAACATCTTTCCTTGTACATTTCAGGACCATATACTTCTTGTTCTAGGTTTTCATAGGGTACTTCTGCATGAGATGACTGTGATGCATGTACTGGAGCTCTAGCTCCTACTGCTGGTTGCTCTCTATGTAAATGAGGTGATGCCTCATGAGAATGCATTTCGGCCGGCCTCTCCCTCCTTGGTGAATTATGTCTTATGATGTCCCTAAAATAAATGAAATTATGTCACTACATAATGTTCAACACATAGGATGCATATGTAATCATGCTCTTATGCTTATGCATGTTCCCATGGAACCTATCCCTACTCTGATACCAAAAATGTAACACCACATCTTATACATTTGTGTTCAACCTATCCCTGTATAAAATAATCACATACTGCATGTTGGAAATAGAAAATACCCTGATAACAGTGGTAATAAATTTTTTTTTCATATCATATCCTGTAAAATCAACTAATGACTTCACAAGTCTTATATCCTGTAATATCACTCAATGACTTTTCAAGTCAACATTAAAAACCACAATACGATATATCACATATATTAAAACATAAACTTCACATCCGAAGGATTATGGGTTGTTTCCATTTACACATTTCAAAACTAATCTAGAGTGATAATACATATTCAAGCATATAAGTCCAAAATACAAATGACATGTTTTCATGCTTGTGTGGAGTGCAAGGAGAGAGAGTGATGAGGCTCGGCCAATGACCTGTGCTCCATGTCTTCTATACACTACTCAATATGAGCTATCACTTTTCTTTACCTGAAAAATGATGCAAATTGATGAGTTGCGACTCAGTGAGAATAATAATCGAATGAGCTCTAAAGTACCAAACAACTTATAGTAATAAATCACAAATCCAATATATACCATATATCCATTCCATTCATCAGCATCATATATGTATCAATAAAGTTGAAACATATAATCATTACTCTTTATGTATGCAAATGCTTGTCTTATTTCATTTTGTTGTGACCAAGTTAAACAGACATTGCCCCGGGTTTCCATGTGAATATTTGCCATGTGAACATTTGCATTTGCATTTGCTAGCTAGCTTGATCATTTGTTTCATTTGCAAATTTGTTGGGCCATAGGCCTCTTATTTTGCTTTACAATATCGATTAACTAGTCACAAATTTCTATACATATACCATGTATATATATCACATTTGTCAAACATATACCTCAAATATACCACAAGTATACCATTTATATGTACCACAATGTCACAAATTATCCATCATTACATTATGAAGGACCAATCATGACAATCATATGAATCACATAGCAAGCAACATTCATTAGCACTAAAGAATTCAATCGATAATTAGACTCACCGTTCTCCTTTGATTCTGACCCCTAACTTATTGTCTATCCGCTCCTTGTGGGTCTCCAATATGTTGCGACTCTAATATGAAAACATAATCGATTAACTCATGATTAGGGAGACTTAATGTGACTTAAACAAATTAATATGCATTGTTCATGTCAATAGTTAAGATTTTTCCTATGAGGCAGTGTGACCTTATGGGATTGTTTAGCCTATAAATTTTTCTATAATTGACTAATTAATCTGATTATTATTTCTAATTAAAAATAATATATAATTATAGAACATATTCAAAGGTCACACCAATTGGATCATTGTACAATATTTGGTGGAATTTCTAAGAGTGTTCTATTTTCTGCCTTGTGTTCCGCCTTTAGGCAGTTTCAGGGTACTCCTATTTTAATGAAACTTTACAAAAACTTATATGGGTTCATATGGAACATGTTTCATGTTTACCACCTGTACCAATTATGTCTCTAAGGTCTTCTAAGTATACCAAACATTTTACTGGTCCAGAATACAATTGACTTCCGGACCAGTATGGCTTCCAAAGGCTATACCTTAGTCTATACATAACGAATGAAGCGGAAATTAGTACCACAATTTAGCTACAACATATTTATATAACTTTAATGTTTTGATCATGTATAGACTCTAGCTATAACAAGCTCAAAATACCCAAACAACTTACTGTATCTGCCCAGGGCACTCAATAGGCAGTTCAAACCATGGAACAGTCATGGTTCCATTCCCCATAACTCCACATTTACAAGACCAATGAACCTGAAATTTGGTAGACAAATACAAGGCACAGATATCTACAACTGTTATGTTTTTAGAGACTTCCAATAAGGGCTTTAACATATTCGAAATCAAACCACACAGTAGCTAACTTGGTTAGGGTTCACACCCTAACCAGTTTCAGTACGAAGAGCATATCTCTCCCTATACATAACATCTTGCACAAATGTTTACATATCAACATATATAAGACATAAAGGAACAACGTTTGTGTTTTACACATGTCCATAAGCAATCTCTATTAACATCAAAATTGGGGTGCAATTCAGTGCCTAATATTAAACCTAAGCAACTAAAATCAACCCTATAGCAATAAGAATTGATTACTTACCAAGAACAACCTTGCAAGGGATCAATATGCTTCAAAAAATAGGTGAAATAAGGATGAATTGAATTCTGAAATGGAGGAAATTGAAGAAGAAGTCAGGCTGGAGAAGAAGGCAGAAATGGGGAAAGAAAGATGAAGATAAAGCCAACTTGTTTTTTGTCATTTTCTCATTTTCTCTTCTTCTCTTCTCTTTTCTCTTCTCATTCTCTTTTCTCTTCTCTTCTCTTTCTATTTTGTGTCATTTTCATTTTATTTTGTCTATATTATTATTATTATTTACATGTATTTATAATTCCACTAATTCACACAATAATACAGCTTAATCATTTGACCCGATTTAACTAAATGAACAATGTAATTGTTTACTAATCTTAATCTAATCATTTTGCTTACTTTAATTTAGACACCTTATTCAATTCATTTCTAATACTTTGTTATCCTCATTTAGGTTATAATTACACATGTGCGACTCGATACAAGTGCCAAATACTAGGACATGTAGCTAGTGCGTGTCATAAACTTGTTCCTACGAAAATATGTATGAAATGCACGTGTTCAATTGAATTGTATGCAAGATGCTTATGTTCGATGAAATGCATGTGGGGAAGGTCAAGGATGTTACACTCTTCTAGGTAGCTTTCTCTTTTGCTTTGTTTCTTAGTGTTTCTTCCTTGTCACTTGGAACTCCTACAACATTATAGATCATTATTATAATCTGATTTCCTCAAGACCCTAAACTCTCCTTTTCTCTCGCAAAACCCTAGTTTCTCTCTCTTTCCACATGAGTCTTGGATGAGCTCAAAAATCAAACTTCCTTTAAGAAACGATGAAGAAGAAGAATAGATGCTTCTTACCTTACACTTTTCTTCACTTGATCACAACTTTGGAGATTTTCTCTCTCTACCAAACTTGATTTTTCTTCCTCTTTCTTATTCTTTCCAGCTTCCTTAGGAGTTATGGACCATGAAGATCACCTTGTCTTGCTCTTTCCTTTCCCTTCCCTTCCTTTCTCTCTCTTTAGAATTTAAAATTGGCTATGGAGGAGTTGGGGCTGGCCTGACTGGTATAAAAGAGAGAGAAGAAGAAGAAAATGAAGTCTTAAATAGAGTACCCAAAAGTCTTCATATGGGACCCACCATTAACCCTCTTTATTTAATGTCATGGCCGGCCACCCAATTTTAAGTGTCCAAATTTCCTTGGTTAATTAGCAATTAAGTCTCATTAATCCTCCAATTTTTGGGAAATTGCAATTTGACTCCAAAACTTATCAAATTTTGAAATTTAATCCTTTACCGTAAATCAACTTCTTTAAACTTTATAATCACTTAATTAGGCATTGATCATTTAATTTAGCCATTATTTGATCAATTTTTGTAAAAATCCGAATTTAGACTCCGATCGGTCAAACACGTCAACTTCGCGACACGTACGACTCGGGGCCTAAATTAACGGATATTACATTCTAACCTAATAAGAATCACTCAAAAACCATTTCCAGAACTCATGTTATTTCTAGAAAACTAGAAACTGTTCATAAGACAAATTTCCAGCACATCAATTAATTCATACAATTTCCATTTTCATGCATCAACCTCATATTCTAGTTTTTACTTTCACATTCATAGCATCATTTAATCACTAATTCATTACTCAATCAAATATCTAGAATTTCATACACATCACAAAATCAAAATCAACATTTTTCTATATTGAATTTTTGCCAATTATACATACCTCAAAAATTTCACTTCTCTTCACTTTTATCTTCTTCCTAGCTAGCTTTCTCTTTGCCCTTACTTCCTCTTTGATTTTGGTTCAAAGTTTGTTCACTTCCTTGTCCTACCAACAAATGTTACACTAATCAATCACTAATCACACTAATCCGCCCTTAATCACCATTAACATAATAATAACCGTAAATTACTACCTTTAATGGCAACTAACCCCAAACTCAAGGCAAAGAGAAGAAGAAAAGTGAGAAGATAGAAAATCTAAACTCACCTTTGATGATATTCAAAATGACCAAAGTCTTCTTTCTTTTTTTCTCTTCCTTTCTTCCTTCCTCTTCCTTGGTTTAGCTCATTTTTCTTCACTTCTTTGATGATCTTGCCTTAATCCCATTTTTTTTCATCTAATCTTAGCTTGATTTGAAGAAAGAAAAAGAAAAATAAGTGGCAGAGGAGGAGCTCACGGCAAAAGACAGAAAAAGGGAGAGAAATGGGTGTGATTAAGGTGAGAAAGAAGAGAATGACCAAAAAGCGAAAGTTTGACTTTTTTATAGTTTGATTAGGTGGGTGGTTAGGATTAATTACTAATCTTGCTTCCCATTAGTCCATTAATTTAAATCACTCTTACTTTATTTTAATCAAAAGAATATTCCTTTCCTTAGATAAAGAATATTCAATTTTTATGCCTTCTTAAAATATTTGTGCCAAGAACACTGCAATTTCCAATTTCGTTCAGCAAAAAATTATTTTTTTTTTCAATTTTACTTCCGAACTTCAAAATTCTAAATTAATAATATCCAAAATATGTTTCTCACATATTATTATTATTTTAATTTATTTGTTTCATGTCCGAATTTAAACTCTGATCGGTTCGGCGCACTGGATTTCGATCAACCGCGACTGTGGCCTAAATTATCGGGCATTACACAAGGGGCTTTGATACCACTGTTGGATTTTGAAGGTGTATCACATTCATAAACACAACGGAAAAATAAAATTTTTGAAAATCTGAAATAAAAGATCATGCTTGTGCCATTAAAACTTATTTATGAAACATAGAGGTTATAGGTTATACCTCATAATTTCTTGTTTGTTATTCAAATTTTTACCTTGTTGGGTTGTAGCAAACCATAAAAATCCACACTAGGATGTTTCTAATGTTGACCCATGAAAAATATGAAGAAGAAACTACAATAGGAATGGCTTGAACAAATTTCAAAGTGCTAGTTTTGAATTTGTTCTTGAGATAATTTTATTGTGTCTCTAAAATTATTTTTCACCAAAAATAATTTTCATGTCTCTTCTGCCAATTGATGTCTTTAAATTTAAATCATATTAAAAAAAGATTAAAATTCAAAAGAGAAGAAAAACAAAATGAATGGATAGTAATGGCCATAATTGGCCTAATTAAGGTTAATTATGGCTTAATGTCAACAGCATGCTAGTGCACAGTGTCGCGCACGCTGGGCCTGCTGCTAGACAGACCCAGCTGGCCAGCAAGCCCGCACGGGCCCATTACTACTTCTGAGGGATTTTTTCCTAGGATCCGATTAGAAATAATTCTCTCATATTTTTGGATTCTATCCAAGACCATTTTACTCATTCATCATATCTCCAATGCGTGTGACCCATTAGGTTCCTGATTACGTTAGCCATTTATGGTATTAAGTTGATGTTGGCTCATAAATCTAACATTGCTTTAGGTACCTTCTAATTCACTAGATTAATATCTATAATGAAACTCCCTGGATTTTTCATTTTCATAGGAAGTTGTTGTTGAAGAATTGCACTTATTGTCTCAAATACCATTATTTTCTCATTAGTTCTATACGTTCTTTTTGTAGAAGTCAGTTCCTTAAAGAATTTAGCATAAAAAGGAATATTTCTAATAACATCTAATAAAGGGAGATTAATTTCCACTTTAGAAAATATATTAAAAAATTTAGAAAATTCCTTATCCTTTTTGCTTGCCTTCAATCTATTAGGGAAGGGAATAGGCAGTTTGTAAGGTTCATTTGCTTTATGCAACTCAAGTTTTGCAAAAGGTTCCTTTTCATCATTCTCCTCTCCTTTATGACTTTTATCTGTGTCCTCTCTTTTAAATTCTCCTATTGTATATCTACTCTTAGGGATTCGCCTTAAATAAAAGAATTACCCATTTTAGTTTTCAAAGCAATCTTATTATCATATAAATTATCGCTTCGTAGTACTGAGATTGCTTGAACTTGCTCATATTGCTTCAAAAGTTGTTCCTTCTTATTTTCATTTCATGTTTTAGCTATCCGCTCAATCTGGATTTCCAACCTTCTTAAACTTGTTTCAATAGCTTCCACCCTTTTATCCATCCATTATGTTTTCTCTTTTGTAGCGATCATAAAACTCTGAAGGGTTTCTTCTCAAGAAATATTTTTATGCATATTAAGGAATCTTGATGAGTAATGGTTAGTGTATGAAAGTGGAGCTTTTTGAAACTGAAGTTCTACTTGTTGGTATGGATAATGGTTTTGATTTTAGCTGATTTGAGGAGGGTATAGACTAGTGTTTTCCCACAAAAAGCTGGGGTTGTTCCTCCAACTTAAATCATGAGGCATGAATTTACAGTTGTTTTAGTGTCTAATTAGAAAGTGTCCATACCATAGGTTTGTTCTATCAGTAGCCAAAATCCTTACTTGATTTGTAAGCTCAGCTATCTGAGAAACCAAATTATTATTACTATACCAACTCATTATTTATAAAGTGCAAAACTAAATTAAAATGAATTTAAACAAATCAAACAATCTAAAATAATCCAACACACATTGGGAACCTAAATTAATTAATATTTCAATCAACAAATTCCTTGGCAATGGTGCCAAAAACTTGATGTAACTCAAAGTATACTCGCAAGTGCACAAACCAGTGTAATATGGTAAGTTTACTCATGAGGTCGATCTCTCAAAGAATTGTTCGGCTTAACCTCTTAATTAAGTTTAGATTACCAATGAACAATCAAAATTAAATACTAAACACTCTAACCAAGTTGATGAATTAATTGAAGTAATAAATGTAAAACTAAATAGATCAGATAGCATGCAAATCTAATGAATTAAGATCTAATAAGACTGAGTAGGTATTTAGTTCAGTTTCCCAATTTGCAATTCTCTCCCTTATTCAATTAAGCCCTATGAAGTGCGTTTTCATTGGTTTTTGCCTTAACTTACTAATTACCCAAACCAATGGTGTAATTAATGTCCAATCCAATTATTAGGTTAAATTAAAGAAGGTGTTTCTAATAATGAAACCCCAAAATGTCCATTCCAAATTAAAACAAAAGGTGGCCAATCAATCATTCAATCTAAAATTAAATAAGCACAATTGAAATTGGAAAAGAAATCATACCTCATAAATAATAAAGGGTAGTTCATACAAATTGAGTTAGCTTACTAAACACATAATGAAACTTAGCCTAGCATTGATACCACAATGGTCATGTCAATATCAAATACTAAGCTAAACATCTTACTGCAATGAAAGAAATAAAAAAGACTAAATTGCTCCCTTGAAAATTGATGATGAATCTAACTCAAGACTAGTTGGTCCTTGAATCTTCAAGCTAAACTCAAAAAAATTCTTCAAGTGTCAAAGTAGCATCCTTTAATGATGATAGGTTTGCTGGAATAGAAAGGAAAGATGGCTTATGAGTTCACTTCAGCCACTCCCTCTCAAAGACTTACAGAACCTCTCATTGTTGTGTCTCTATGGGAACTCTTTCAATTCTAAACACAAATTGTATTTAAACTACACATAATCCTAATTAAAATTCTAAAAATATAAAATATACCTACTAATCACATTAATAAAATCCCTAAAAATATACTCTAGAAGTAATTCTTCCTAATTTGGACCAATTGTGCAAACTAGACTTCTATCGTAGAAAGGAATCTGCAAGATTGGTAGATCGTCACGCACACCTTTATTTCTTAAAAATCAGCTCGATTTCGATAATTCTTCACGTGCGTGATAGGCAAAAAAATTAGTGATGCACTCGTAACCAACTCATTGTGGCAACAATAGAAGATTGAGCTTTAGGAACTTCACATTTGTGATCAAAACCTTGCCCCAGTGACAGAACAAAACAAGAAAACTCTTCATGGCCAAAGGAATGCCTCACACCCGTAACACATTATCACATGCAAGACACTTTGAAGTCTACATCTCCACCTCACATGCATGACACATTGTCACATGTGTGAGGCTTTGAGTCGAATTTCTGCAGTTCTTCTTTCACTCATGCAAACAGAAGTTTAACACTATTAAGTAGCTAAACATTATAAAATCCTATAGTTACAGGAAAACACTAATAAAAACTAGAACAAATAAGAACACATCAACTTTGTCACTGTCATCTTACTCTGCATGAGGCTCAGAAACTCCCTCTCTTTCCCATCTATATAAATTGGAGGAACATATTGCTTTTTGAACTATGTTGTGAAGAAGTCCCATGTCATGGGCTAAGGGACATCTAGCTTTAGCAAAACTATCTTCTACTTATAAGCATCTTCTTATAGCAGAGATATGTCATATTTGGACTTTTGATCAGTGGTCACCTCAAACTCATCACAAACCCTATCTATCTTCTCTATCTAATACTATACATCAGCAAGATCATCATCCATCATTCTTTAAAAATCAGTAGCTCCAAACTTATGGAGCTTGTCTAGCTGTACTTTTTGCTTCGGTGGTGGAGGTGAGGAACTAGTTCTGGTTGTGGTACAACTTTAGCAATCTACTACAATATATATGTCATCTGTTGCATCAATGGAGTCTAGCCTTGGTAAACCTATTTTAGAGCATGCTGGTTAGGGACTGATACAACACCTAGACAGTGAACACTGGTTGCTATAAGCTAGTTCAGTGTATCAATATGTGGAGAGCTATCGCTCTTAGCCATGAAATTTGATTTAGACAACATTTATCTCTAAATCTACAAGTTGACAGAGAAGTAGCCCAAGTCAAAGTCAAATGAGACACATATATGCGTGCATGATAATCCCATATTTCACTTAGGTCTAGACCATTTAAACCTAAGCTTTAATACCCTTAAATGTAACACCCTTTGTACAATAGAGCAAACCCCACTGAATCAATATAATCATGTTCTAAATAAAATTTTTTAAGCTATATCGTTGTGTCTATGTAACATACATTTTTATAATAACCATATCTAATTTACTGCAAATTACTCATCGACATTTGGATAAATTCATTAATTCAATATTTGGTTTGGGCAAAATTCTGTCCTTATTACAAATTCATCCTTATTAATAATAAATAAATAAATTTACATGTCCATTTCAAAAACATGAATAGTTACTATCTCTATCCCATGTCATGAAAGATAATCCACCAAATAAAAATAATTAACAAACCCAACTCAAGTTAACTTTGAGTGGCTTGGTCTTCTCCAAGATTTTGTAGCGCTCCCTTACCCTACTAATCGTTAATAGGATATGGAAGTACCACTAAGCTCATTTGCTTTAAAACCAATGCTCAATTTATTCTATAAATATTTTTATTTCAATTTTCGAGTCTATTATTAGCAAAATATTTATTACCATATATTGTTTTATTTAAATATGCAACTAGTGATGTGAATAATTTGATTTAAAAGAACTCATTCAATTAAACCGTAATATTTAGAAATATATTTACAAATAATACTAGATATATAAATTACAAAATTCAATCCTTATATATCCTACATGCCACAAATTTATAGCAAAAGAGATTCTTAAAATTTAATTTTTACAATATAATTTTCAAAACATACAAAAAGAAACTAGATTGCTGCAATCTGATCTTGGGGTTCCCTCTTTATTAGTTGTCCTATTGGAACAACTACTTCTATTTATCTGCATGTGAAACACACGTGCTAAGCTACTAGCTTAGTAGTACATTTAACAACTATCTAATAATTAGATAAATAATTCTAAAATTAACCTTTAAAAACTACAATCAACTTACTAAGCATGCCAAATATTCAAATAATATTAAAACTATTTTTTTCATGCAAAAATATACAATTCATCAACTTTAACATTCATTTCATTAAGCATGCTTGAAATTCCTTAACAATTCAAGATATAAAATTTACAATATAAATTTCTTAATTCACATTTTTTTTCTGTTATTTGTTTAATAGCCCACGACATCTTAGACCGAAACTAAACACTGGATACAGGGTTTCTACTCTCTGGCAATACACTTTATGCCTATATAATTATTTTATAACTCAGCGTTTAACGCCTACATTTTCAATAACAACTCAACACTTTTTTGGTACCTACATAATTTCAAACTCAACACTATTTCTTAATGCGTACGTAATTTCAACTTAGCAATATTTCTTAGTGCCTACGTAATTTTAACTTAGCACTATTATTTTTAGTGCCTACATTTCTACCCTTTTATAGGCATGCCAACTTATCCAAATTTCTAGTTCTCAACTAGATGTTATAGGACTTAATTATTTTTGTTACCTTTATTATTATTTACCTAGATTATGTAGGTAATACTAATATAAATTTCACATAAATGAAATAATTCCCATTAAATATTTTATAACCTCATACTTGCTATTTAATCATTAGAACTATAGAAAGAATGAAATAATATATTTTTCTATCACAAAATTCCACAATCAAAACATACATGCAAACTGCCCTATTCTGGACAACATTTATGCCTTATGTTACCCTGTATTTTGCGTCCATTTTAATATAGAATTTGGACAAGTGATCAACTAAAACAATGTAGGACGTATCTGATTTTTAATTTCCAACTGGAATCATATTAAAAAGAATTTTTTAGCAAACATTATCAATTTTCTTCTAAGTTACGTTTATTCCAATCTTGCCCAGTATTTTACTGGATAGATTTCTGCCTTATATTACCCTGTATTTTTCATCCCTTTTTAGTTGGAATTTGGATTAGTAATCAACTAGAAAAATGTAGATACATGTCTTATATTTAATTTAATTTACATCTAGAATCACATTAAACGAATTTTGTATCAAAAGTTATGAATTTTCTTCTAAGCTATATTCACTGCAATCAGCCTAGTATTTTACTACACAGATTTTCTAGTTCAAAATTTGAGTCTATTTTTCACCTAATTCCAGGCATATTCAGGTCTAATGATATGAATGAAATTTGAAGCCCTATGGCTTAAATTTCCAACCCAATAACAATCAGTCAAAAAAATTTCCAAAACTCAAGTTATGACTAGAAAACTAGACACTGTTCATGAGACGAATTTTCCAGCACATCAATTAATTCATACCATTTCCATTTTCATGCATCAACCTCATATCCTAGTTTTTATTTTCACATTCATGGCATCATTTAATCACCAATTCATCACTAAATAATATATCTAGAATTTCATACACAATTTCATAAACATCACAAAATCAAAATCAACATTTTTCTCTATTGAATATTTGCCAAATATACATACCTCAAAATTTTACTTCTCTTCACTTTTCTCTTCTTCCTAGCTAGCTTTCTCTTTGCCCTTAATTCCTCTTTGATTTTGGTTCAAAGGTTGTTTACTTCTTTGTCCTAATAATAAAGTTAACACTAATAAAATATTAATCACACTAATCCACGCTTAATCACCATTAACATAATAATAACCCTAAATTACTAGCTTTAATGGCAACTAACCCCAAAATCAAAGAAAAGAGAAGAAGAAAAGTGAGAAGATAGAGAATATAAACTCACCTTTGATGATCTTCAAATTGACCAAAGTCTTATTTTTCTTTTTCTCTTCCTTTCTTCCTTCCTCTTCCTTGGTTTTGCTCACTTAACTTCACTTCTTTGATGATCTTGCCTTAATTCCACCTTTTTCCATCTAATCTTAGCTTTAATTGAAGAAAACAAGAAGAATAAATGGGGGAGAAGAAGGCCACAGCAAAAGGAAAGAAAAGGGAATGAAATGGGTTTGATTAAGATGAGGAAGAAAAAGAATAAAGGCAAAAAGTGAAAGTTGTCTTTTTTAGTTGGATTCGGTGGGTGGTTAGGATTAATTGCTAATCTTGTTTTCCATTGGTTCATTAATGTCTATAACTCTTACTTTATTTTAATCAAAAGAATATTTCTTTCCTTAGATAAAGAATATTCCATTTTTATGCCTTCTGAAAATATTTGTGCCAAAAACACTGCAATTTCCAATTTCTTTTAGCGACAAATTATTTTTTTCCGAATTTTAATTCCAAACTTCAAAAATCTCGATTAATAATATCCAAAATATTTTTATAATATTTTGTTATCATTCTAATTTTTTTTCATGTCCGAATTTAGACCCTGATCGGCTCGACGTGCCGAATTTCGGTCAACCGCGACCATGGCCTAAATTATTGGGCATTACAGTTTTCCTTAATGGAAATCTAATTGACGATGTGTACATGACACAAACAAAAGGCTTCGTATCCAAATATGGCAAAAAGGTATGCAAGCTTCAAAGATCCATTTATGGATTAAAATAAACATTCAGGAGTTAGAATATTCAGTTTGATGAGCCAATCACACAGTTTGGTTTCTTACATAAATAAGAAGGCTAGTGAGAGTGCAATCATATTCCTTATGTTGTATGTAGATGACATACTACTAATGGGATATGATGTCTCAACCTTACAATCAGTTAAAATTTGGTTATCCAAGAATTTGTTTATGAAAGACCTTGGAGAAGCAGTCTATATTTTGGGGACAAGGATTTATAGAGATAGATCTACAATATTGTTTGGTCTTTCACAGTCTACATATATAGACAAGGTGCTAAATAAGTTTAACGTGTAGCAGTCTAAGAGAGGATATATTCCCATTACCCATGGGATCACTCTCTCAAAGTATATGTGTCCAAAGACACAAGATGAGAGGATGCGTATGAGTTTAGTTCCATATGTTTCAGATATAAGATCAATCATGTATGCTATGTTATGTACAAGACCCAATGTATCATATGCTCTGAGTGTCATGAGCATATACCAATCAGACCCTGGTGAAAGTCATTAGGTGGTTGTCAAGAATATCTTTAAGTACTTAAGAAGAACTAATGATGTATTATTGATATATGGAGATGGAGATCTTATTGTGAGTGGACATATAAATGCCAAATTACAATCTGACAAGGATGACTTAACATCCCAGTCAGGTTATATATTCACACTAATTGGTGGAGCAATTAGTTGGAACAGTTCCAAACATGAAATGACAACAAATTCCACAACCGAAGCACAATACGTTATAGATTTTGAAGCAACAAAGGAAGCAGTTTGGATAAAGAAATTCATCATGGAACTTGGAGTGGTTCCTAGCATTGTTGATCCAATACAATGTTGGATTTTTGAAGAATGAATCATATTCATAAATGCAGCGGAAAAATAAAATTTTCAAAATCCAAAACAAAAGATCATAGTTGTACCATTAAAACTAATTAATATAAATATAAATGTTAAAAATTATACCTTGTAATTTCTTATTTGTTCTTCAAATCTTCACTTTGTTAGGTTCTAGTAAACCACAACAATCCACACTAAGATGTCTCTAATGATAATCCATGTGAAGAATGAAGAAGAAACTATCAAGAGAAATGGTTTGAACAAATTCAAAGTGCTAGCTTTGAAAGTGTTCTTGAGAGAATTTTTGTTGTCCTAAAAATATTATTTCTAAAAACATATTTTCATGTCTATTTTCTGCCATTTGATGTATTTTCTATTTGAATCAAATTCAAAGAAAAGATGAAAAGTCAAAAATGGAGAAAAGGGAAATGAATGAAGAGTAATTGGCCATAATTCGAGAAAATGGAGAACAGGCCAAAAACTGCCGTTGACCAACGGGTGGGAGGCAGCAGTGTGCTAGGCCTGCTACGGGAAGACCAGCAACCTACCTAGCTTGCGCGGGCCCATGACCCTCCCGAATGATTTTTCCATACGATCTCATCGTGATCCATCCCGAAATAACTCTCATATTTTGGATCATATCCAAGACCATTTTACTCATTCTCCATATCTTCAATGCGTGTGACCCATTAGGTTCCCGGTTATGTTGGCCACTTAAATTAACAATTAATTTAAACAGGTCACGAGCAGTATCTAGCAACACTTCATGACCCCCAATTGACTGGAAAATCAGTGGTTTGACTACGAACCTTTCCATAAACAATTTCTGTGCAATTATTTCTTTCACCTTTCTATACCCCACTTGGTTCAGAGTTTGGACATGTGTCAACTCCCACTAGACTGACTATGTCACGTCTAGTCCAAGTAATGTTAGTTCTTGTCCTTGAGGCTCATTACTCTATTAGATATGTTGTTGAAGACTATCTTTATGACATTTCCACTCCAGCCAAAGATTCCTGAGTAATGACCACGACAAGAGGCCATGGGTATACACTCCTTCTATCAAGAGTGGTGAATCCTTTTTTGGTTACCCAATTACCTTCAAATACCTTAAGTTGTATCCAATCACCACCCTATAAGCTACCTCTCTGAGGCAACATATGATTGTCTCATAGTTGGTCATCCAATAGTGTCAAAATACAGAATCAATATTCAAGATATCCTTGAGTACCTCAAGTCTAAGGATACTTGCACCATTGCTATGATGAGACTAGCATTGACATTTGAATAGATTATCCATATGATTGTCTCATAGTTGGTCATCCAATGTACTTAGCTACACTTAGCAAGCATTCATATGTTAACTCAAAACATCTCATGTTTATAGATTATGAGATCTACTACTCGATCCAATCAAGGAGTGTAACATGTGCTAGTCTGTCTGGATTAATAATGTCCCATCTAATTAATCTTATGACTAGGGATAATTTTGATACTAACATAATTACACATGATAAGAATCTCAATATCATGATCTCATTATGATTTCCTTCATGCTATGTTATGTATCAAGGACTTCATTAATTAATTTAAGATCACTTATTAATTCATATATCAAATGAACATCAAATTAATGAAAAAGCCTTTTATTAATCAAATAAATTTGTACAATAAGTGCTAAAGGTGGTTGCCTTTAGAGCACTCCTCTAACAAATCTAATTTCAAAGGATCAAAAATATTCTGTTCAATGGGCACTCTTTCTATCTTTACATCATTCCTACCAATGATTTCTCTAATCAAATGGTATCTTTTGAGTACATGTTTGGATCTCTAATGAGACTGTGGCTCTTTTGCTGGTGCAATGGCTCCATTATTATCACAATACATGTAACATCCTTGACCTTCCCCATATGCATTTCATCGAACATAAGCATCTTGCATACAATTCAATTGAACACATGCATTTCATACGTATTTCTATAGGAACAAGTTCATGGCATGCACTAGCTATGTGTCCTAGTATTTGGCACTTGTATCGAGTCGCACATGTGTAATTATAACCTAAATGAGGAAAACAAAGTATTAGAAATGAATTGAATAAGGTGTATAAATTAAAGTAAGCAAAGTGATTAGATTAAGATTAGTAAACAATTACATTGTTAATTTAGTTAAATCAGGTTAAATGATTAAGTTGTATTATTGTGTGAATTAATGGAATTATAACTATATGTAAATAATAATAATAAAAATATAAAATAAAATGAAAATGAAACAAAAGAGAAATATAGGAGAAGAGAAATGAGAAATGAGAAATGAGAAGAGAAAAGAGAAGAGAAAAAGAGAAAAAGAGAAAAAGAGAAAAGGACAAAAAACAAGTTGGCTTTATCTTTATCTTTCTTCCCCATTTCTGCCTCCTCACTTCAGCCCCATTTTCTTCTTCAATTTCCTCCATTTCAGACTTAAATTCTTCCTTGTTTCACCTAGTTTTTGAAGCTAATTGATCCCTTTCAAGGTTGTTCTTGGTAAGTAATCAATTCTTATTGCTATTTGGTTGATTTGAGTTGCTTAGGTTCAATATTAGGCACTGAATTGCACCCTGATTTTGATATTAATAGAAATTGATTCTGGAAATGTGTAAAACACAAAAGTTGTTCCTTTACATCTTATATTTGTGGATATGTAAACATTTTTGCAATATGTTATTTATAGGGAGAGATATACCCTTCGTACTGAAACTGGTCAGGGTATAAACCCTAACCAAGTTAGCTACTGTGTGGTTTGATTTCGAATAGGTTAAAGCCCTTATTTGAAGTCTCTAAAAAAATAAAAGTTGTAGATATATCTGTTTTTTTATCTTTTTACCAAATTTCAGGTTCATAGGTCTTGTAAATGGGGAGTTATGGTGAATGGAACCATGACTGTTCCATGGTTTGAACTGCCTACTGAGTGCCCTGGGCAGATCCAGTACATTGGTTGGCTACTTTGAGATTGTTAGAGCTACATTATGTAAATTATCAAAACATAAAAGTTATAGGTATATGTCTTATCTAAATTTTTGTACTAATTTTAGCTTAATTTGTTATCTATAGACTAAGTTATGGCCTTTGAAAATCATACTGGTCCGGAAGCCAATTCTATTCTGGAACAGTAATATGTTTGGTATAATTAGAAGACCTTAGAGACATAATTGGTAAACGTTGTAAACATGAAACATGTTCCATATGAACCCATATAATTTTATGTAAAGTTTCATTAAAATAGGACTTATAGAGTGTAAGTTATGATGAACCCAAATGAGTACCCTGAAACTGCCTAAAGGAAGAAAACAAGGCAGAAAATAGAACACTCTTAGAAATTCCACCAAATATTATACAATGATCCAATTGGTCTGAAATTTGAATATGTACTATATATATGTGTTATTGTTAATTAGGAACAAGAATCAGAGTAATTGGTCAATTATAGAAAAATTTATAGGCTAAACAGTCCCATAAGGTCACACTGCCTCATAGGAAAAATCTTAACTATTGACATGAACAATGCATATTAATTTGTTTAAGCCACATTAAGTCTCTTTAATCATGAGTTAATCGATTATGTTTTCATATTAGGCTTGCAACATATTGGAGAACCACAAGGAGCGGATAGACAATAAGTTAGGGGTCGGAATCAAAGGAGAACGGTGAGTCTAATTATCGATTGAATTCTTTAGTGCAAATGAATGTTGCTTGCTATGTGATTCATGTGATTGTCATGATTGGTCCTTGATAATGTAATGATGGATAATTTGTGACATTGTGGTACATATAAATGGTATACTTGTGGTATATTTGAGGTATATGTTTGACAAATGTGATATATATACATGGTACATATATAGTATATACAAGGTGTATGCTTGACATATGAGGTATATAGGGAATATATGTATGTTGTATATGATAAAGATGCAATGGTTGATGAATGCTTAAATACAAGTGCATATGCATATGGGATAAAAAGGCGTTGTGACTAGTTAATCGACATTGCAAAGCAAAAGAAGAGGCCTATGGCCCAACAAATGTGCAAAGCAAAAGAAGAGGCCTATGGCCCAACAAATGTGCAAAGCAAAAGAAGAGGCCTATGGCCCAACAAATGTGCAAATGAAACAAATGATCAAGCTAGCTAGCAAATGCAAATGCAAATGTTCACATGGAAACCCGGGGCAATGTTCGTTTAATCTGGTCACAACAAAATAAAATGTACAAGCAAAGCATAAGTAAATAACAATTATTGAATACTTGATTTTATCTATATTTATATGTTATTGACTGATGAATGGAATGAAATACATGGTATATATTGGAATTGTGATTTATGACTATGAGTTGTTTGGTACTTTAGAGCTCATTGGATGGTTATTCTCACTGAGCCGCAACTCATCAATTTGCATCATTTTTCAGGTAAAGAAAAGTGATAGCTCATTTTGAGTAGCGTATAAAAGACATGGAGCACAGGTCACTGGCCGAGCCTCATCACTCTCTCTCTCCTTGCATTCCACACAAGCATGAAATCATGTCATCTGTATTTTGACTTATATGCTTGAATATGTATTATCACTCTAGATTAGTTTTGAAATGTATAAATGGAAACAACCCGTAATCCTTCGGATGGAAAGTTTATGTTTTAATATATGTGATATATCGTATTGTGGTTTTTAATGTTGACTTGAAAAGTCATTGAGTGATATTACAGGATATAAGACTTGTAAAGTCATTAGTTGATTTTACAGGATATGATATGGAAAAAAATTTACTATCACTATTATCAAGGTATTTTCTCTTTCCAATCTGCAGGATGTGATTATTTGATACAGAAATAGGTTATATTTAAATGCATAAGATGTGGCGTTACAATACAACTGTATTAGATCTATATTGCTGGGAACCACTCTAAGTTCTGTGATGAATTTCTTTATCCAAACTGCTTCCTTTGCTGCTTCAGAAGCTACAATGTACTATGCTTCGGTTATGGAATCTGCAGTCAGTATTGGGACAATAATGAAGCCATTGCACAAGCAAAGGAGCCATGGTCTCATCAGAGATCCAAACATGTACTTAGAAGATACCATTTGATTGGAGAAATCATTGGTAGGAAAGATGTAGAGATACTGATAGTGCCCATTGATCAAAATATTGTTGATCCTTTAACTAAGCCATTTCTCTAAAAGAAACATGATTCTCATTTACTTGCCTATGAAATTAAATACAAATGGCTTTAGATCAAGTGGGAGGTTGTAACGCCGCCTCACCCGAACCGCACGTGCCCGGATAAGGGAGCGCTAATGCCTGTCTTCTTTACATCTTCAAATCGCTATTATTATTAATTTACCTTTATTTTTTTCAGCATTCATGTATATATAGATATATACAAAAACCAGGGTACAATTTATTTATATAAGATAGAAGTTTTAAACGTCAAATTAGTTCTTAACAAACTTTAAAAGTAAGTTTTACAAACTTTAAAATTCTTTAATATAAAAGCCAAATACAAAAATTTCAAAGCTTGTAACCCACTTTCTCAAGGTTCGGCTGCTCTACTTGAATAGGATCACCGCTTGCTTTATCTAACACCTTCAGCTACCTTTCTATATCTACGTGGAAAGAAAACTCCACACTAAGCTCTAAGCTTAGTGGTGCTTATAAATAAGGCAATATATTATATCATCCAACAAGCATTAACATGTATCATTTTATGCATTACAATATTTGCATGCCATGACTATCAACATATTCCTATTTCATACAAGTATAAATGTCATGCTCACATAGACAATGTTATTTTCATTTATCTTTGATTGTAAATTACTCTGTTAATCTCTTTATCATTATATCTCAATCTCATATCATCATCATTTTCTTATTCTTTTCTTTTCTTATTTTTTTGACATATCCTCATTATCTTGCCCACATCACTCTAAATTTGGACTGACTAGATACGGGTTATGGATCAAGAGCTCTCCCAGAGCTTAAGCCACCCTGTCCACTATCTGGCTCATAAGAGCTTCTCAAATCAATGGCACTCCTAGAGCTTAAGCCACATTGATGAAGTATAATTTCATGATAGATGAATAACCGGACCAAGGGCGCTCCCCGAGCTTAAGCCACCTTGTCCTCATTTATATGTGCTCATCAGAGCTTCTCAAGTCAATAGCGCTCCCAGAGCTTAAGCCACATTGACCGAGCAACGCAGACCAATGGCGCTCCCAGAGCTTAAGCTACATTGGTTGACGAATAGTACGGTACCGTTCGCCCCTTTAATGACATGTCATCTATCCTGATTCTAGTCCGCAGGTTGAGTAATGGGCTTCTTTATATTTTCACATCAATCATAATTCTCATGTTTAGCAACATCTCAATTTTCTTATTTTGCAAACATATAGTCATACTCATACATACTGGATAACATCTTTTCATTTATTTAACTAGGTACATCAATATTCTCATGCTTATTATCTGCATCAGATTTCATATATCATCCATGAAAATTCACATTGTTCATCCATGACAATTCATTTTTCTATATCACAACATAACATGTTCTCACATTAATATTTCACTGGATAGACATTGACTTTCATTCACTTACCTGAATTCTTCATTTAATAGCCACATTCATAATCACAAATACAGAGCATTCACGACCGTGATTACTAATTTCACGCCTGTGAATTAAATCACGACCGTAATCCCAAGCCATGAATGCTACTGGAATGAATCACCCAAAAGCATTCACAGTCGTGATTACTCATTCACGTCCGTGAATAAGTTCACTTCCGTGATTCCAACCCATGAATGCTTCTGGAATGAATAGTACTATTTCCACACAGAAGTCACAACCATGATACAATCAGTCACAATCGTTAACCCTCAAGTTCACGCCCGTGACTCAATAGTCACGCCCGTGACTTTCAGCAGGAAATCTGCATATTTAATTTTCATTCATTCTAACATCATCCAAATCATACCAAATTCTATTTCATGCATTTATAAGGTTCTTTACTCAACTTATTAGTTTGTAATACATGTAAATGTCTTGATCATACAAGATTTTCTAACATGCATCATTAATTCAATGTCACACAAGGATCTCATTCATACATGTCTAAACCTATGGTTTCATGCTATAATCATCATCATTCTTGAAATGCATTTATCTAAAATCATGTTCAGTATGCATTATTTCAAACAAACATAGGCTATTGCCTTAAGTTATGCACAAACCTTAATCTTTCTCCTTCACTCTTCTAGGTAGCTTTCTCTTTTCCTTTGCTCTTAAGAGCTTGTTCCTTGTCACTTGGAACTCCTACAACATCATAAATCATTATTATCATTGGATTTCCTCAAGACCCTAAACTCTCTTTTTCTCTCTCAAAACCCTAGTTTCTCTCTCTTTCCACATGAGCCTTGGATGAGCTCAAAATTCAAACTTCCTTTAAGAAAAGATGAAGAAGAAGAAGAAATGCTTCTTACCTTACACTTTTCTTCACTAAATCACCACTTTGGAGATTTTTTCTCTCTACCAAATTTGATTTTTCTTCATCTTTCTTGTTCTTTCCAGCTTCCTTAGGAGTTATGGACCATGAAAATCACCTTGTCTTGCTTTTTCACCTATATTCTCTTACTTTCTCTCTCTAGAATTCAAGATTGGCTATGGAGGAGATGGGGCTAGCGTGACTAGTATAAAAGAGAGAGAAGAAGGCAAAAAATGAAGAGAAGAACAAGAAAAGAGTCTTTAAATAGGGTACCCAGAAGTCTTCATGTGGGACCAACCATTTTTACCATTTCTTGACATTAAGCTTAATGAACCCATTAATCTTATTCTTGCTCAATGAGTGGCCGGCCAAACCTATTAAAATGTCCCCAAAATTAATATGTTGATTAGCAATTAATCTCATTAATCCTCCAATTTTTGGTAAATTGCAATTTGACCCCAAAACTGATCAAATTTTGCAATTTAGTCCTTTACCATAAATCAACTTGTTTAAACTTTATAATCACTTAATGAGGAAGTTATCATTTAATTTAGTCATTATTTGGTCAATTTTTGTAAAAATCCGAAATTAGACTCCGATTGGTCAAACGCGTCAACTTCGCGACACGTGTGACTCGGGGCCTAAATTACCGGATATTACAGAGGTTGTTAGAGAAGTGGTCTAAAGCAAAATCACCATTAACATTTATTGTAAAAATTTATTTGATTAATAAAAGGCATTTTCATTAATTTGATATTCATTTGATATATGAATTGATAATGATCTTAAATCAATTAATGAAGTCCTCGATACATAACATAGCATGAAGAAACTCATGATGATATCATGATATTGAGATTCTTATCATGTGTAATTATGTTACTATCTAAATTATCCCCAGTCATAGGATTAATGAGACAAGATATTTTAATACGGATAGACTAGCATATGTTATACTCCTTGATTTGATCAAATGGTAGATCTCATAATCTGTAAACATGAGATGTATAGAGTTAATATATGGATGTTTGCTAAGTGTAGCTAAGTACATTGGATGACCTGCTATGAGATAATCATATGGATAATCAATTCAAATGTCAATGATAGTCTCATCATAGCAATGGTGCAAGTGTAACACCCCCTCAGCCCAATAGCACATGCTTGGATAAAGGAAAACAGTCCATATTCATTTTTTTCTCTCAAATAATATATAGAAAAATAATGTACATTTTATTTACATAGGATAATATTTATTAAAAATCAAGTTAATTTTACAAAACCATAAAAGATATTATATAAATCCGAATGCAAAATATAAAATATAAAATATACGATACAAAAATTTGTGACCCACAGTTTGTAGAAATTAGTTGCTTTACTGGACTAGGATCCCCGTTGCCTTTATCTACAACTTCAGCTACCTCTTTAAATTTGCGTGGAAGGAAACTCCCACGCTAAGCTATAGGCTTAGTGGTGTATATAAATAAGACAATATACTATTTCATACAACATGCATTGTCATGTATATTATGTACATTATCATTATTATTTTATGCAATTCTTATCTTATTACATTCTAGCATTCATAAACATCAAATTATATTCTTATATCTCATACTTATTTTATTTTATTAAATCATCATTTTATAATCCATCATAATTAACCATATCACAAATCATGATTCCTTTTAATTTTGATAATTTCTTTATTCCCATAACACCTATGAACCACTGACTAGGATAACGGAGTTGCCTTCCAAGCACTTAGGAGTGCCACCCGAGCATTATAATTTGCGTATACAAATGCTATTACTGGATTTACTAATATTGTCATTACCAGCTTCAATAATAATGTCATTACTGACTTTAATAATAGTGCAATTACCGGCTTCATTAATCGTGCCATTATTGGCATTAATCATACTCTCCACTGCTTGGCATGCCAAACTATCCTAAGTCATGTTGTAAGTTAGGTGTTCTAGGGCTTACTTAATGTTATTAAAATTCATAATTATTAACTTCACATTTTTCATGTATTTAATCACATAATTACTCAATAAAAATATCATTTGCCTAATATAACAAGGTCTATATTATTTTTAACATCAAATTCCTCAATTCATATTATACCCTGTTACTGGCAGATTCAATATTCTATATTGGACCTTAATTTTGCCCTGTTAGAGGCATAATCAAATTACAAGGTCTCTTAATAATTTTATATATGAATCTTATCTTTAATATGCAACATGAATCACTAAATTTTGATTACCTTAGAAAAAGATATGGTCAAATGAATACTGACTGGTCATTAACAATTTTGCCCAGAATTTTCTGGACAGATTCTAGGTCTGAATTTCATGTATTTTTCTGCAAACATTCAAACATATTTAGATTTTATACTATAAATAACAGTTAAAGCTCTATGTATTAGCTTTCAAACTCAATAAATAATACACAAATCATAATTCCACAACTTAAGTTATAATAGTTTATGTATTCACTGCTCCACATTTTTTCGTAAAGAACATACACATTAACCACATTCAATTTTTCCCAAAATTAATCCTAAGTCTAGCAAACATGTATCCCTAAGACTACATTACAAAATAATTTTAATTAACAATCATTTACATGAAAAGTACTCAAATATGTAACTTTATAATAAATTATAGGTTATTGCCTTAAATTATGCACTAACCTATTTGTTTTTCTCTTTAGTCTTTTATACCTCATTCTCGTTTCCCTTATATTTTCTCTACTCTTGAGTACTTAAAACATACAAGAAACTCATCAAATACCATTCTTTCATTATATATCTCTAACCCCAAAAATCTCTCTCTTTAAGACCAAACTCTAAATGAGCTTTAAACATCATATTCCTTTAGAGAAACTTAAAGAAAAGATGAAGAACATTTTACCTCAAGTTTTCTTTCTTCTTATATGGTTGAAATTTTATAGGTTTCTCTCTCCTATTTTCTTGATTATATCTTTCTCTTTTTGCCCCCCTAAGCTTTCTCAAGCTTTTCTATGCATGAAAATATTTCCATGCCTTTCTTACTCTTTTCATCACTTTGTCGCTTTAGAACAAGGTTTGGCTATGCTGGATTGGGGGAAACGTGGGATGAATTAGGGAATAGAAAATTCTAGATAGAAATATTGGGTTTTGATGAATGAATCATATTCATAAATATAGCGGAAAAATAAAAATTTCAAAACCCAAAATAAAAGATCATACTTGTACCATTAAAACTAATTTATATAAATATAAATGTTAAAAATTATACCTTGTACTTTTTTATTTGTTTTTCAAATCTTCACTTTGTTGTGTTGTAGTAAACCACAACAATCCATATTAGGATGTCTCTAATTATAATTCACATGAAGAATGAAGAAGAAACTATCAAGAGAAATGGTTTGAACAAATTCAAAGTGCTAGCTTTGAAAGTGTTCTTGAGAGAATTTTGTTGTCTTAAAAATATGTTTTTTACAAAAAATATTTTCATGTCTATTTTTTGCCATTTGATGTCTTTTCTATTTCAATCAAATTCAAAGAACATATGAAAAGTCAAAAATGGAGAAAAGGAAAATGAATGAATAGTAATTGGCCATAATAGGCCTAATTAAGGCCAAAATCTGCCGTTGGCCAATGGGTGGAAGGCCGCAGCGCACTGGGCCTGCTGCTGGGCAAGCTGGCCAGCAACCTACCTTGCTTGCGCAGGCATGTATGGGCCCGTTATCCATCCGAACGATTTTTTCATGCTATCTCATCGCGATCCATCCCGAAATAATTCTCTCACATTTTGGATCCTATCCAAGACCATTTAACTCATTCTCCATATCTTCAATGTTTGTCATGAGCGGTTTCTAGTAACACATCATGACCCCCAATTGACTGGAAAGTCAGCGGTTTGACTACGAACCTTTCCATAGACAATATCCGTGCAATTATTCCTTTCACCATTCTATTCCCCACTTGGTTCAGAGTATAGACATGTGTCAACTCCCACTAGACTGACTACATCACTTCTAGTCTAAGTAATGTTAGTCCTTGTCCTTGAGGCTTATTACTCTATTAGATATGTCATTGAAGACTATCTTTATGACATTTCCACTCCGACCAGAGATTCCTGAGTAATGACCACGACAAGTGGCCATAGTTATATACGCCCCTTCTATCAAAAGTGGTGAATCCTTTTTTGGTTACCCAATTAACTTTAAATACCTCAAGTTATATCCAATCACCACCCTATGAGCTACCTCTCTGAGGCAACAAGGAATAATGTCAAAATATAGAATCAATATTCAAGATATCCTTGAGTACCTCAAGTCTAAGGATACTTGCACCATTGCTACAATGAGATTATCATTGACATTTGAATATATTATCCATATGATTATCTCATAGTTGGTCATCCAATGTACTTAGCTACATTAGCAAGCATCCACATGTTAACTCTAAACATCTCATGTTTATAGATTATGAGATCTACTACTCGATCCAATCAAAGAGTGTAACATGTGCTATTCTGTCTGGATTAATAATGTCTCATCTCATTAATCCTATGAAAAGGGATAATTTTGATACTAACATAATTACACATGATAAGAATCTCAATTTCATGATCTCATCATGATTTCCTTCGTGCTATGTTATGTATCAAGGACTTCATTAATTGATTTAAGATCACTTATCAATTCATATATCAAATGAACATCAAATTAATAAAAAAGCCTTTTATTAATTAAATAAATTTGTACAATAAGTGCTAAAGGTAATTCCCTTTAGGGCACTCCTCTAACAAGAAAGAGATAAGGAAGCAAGAAGAAGTAATTAAGGAGAAAATGACAAAATTCATTAAGGATGGGGACACTTAAGCTTGAATATCTAGATATTTATATTTAATTAGCTTCTTAATGTGTGACATTTGGTTTGGCCAGCAATCGTATGTATTTAATTTCCAATGCATGCATTTAAATAATAAATATCTCTCTTGATCCCCAAATTTTTGATAAATTACAAATTGATGCAAAATTTTCCAAATTTTGCATTTAGGTCTTTCATCGTAAAATTATATCTTTAAATACTTTAAACACTTTATTAAATATTTTCCACAATTATTTGCCATTATTTTAATTATTTTTCAGTCAAAATCCAAATTTAAACTCCAATCGAACTGACGAGATGATTTAACAACCTGTTCAACTTGGGCCCTAAATTAGCGGATATGACATTCTCTCCCCCTTAAAATAAATTTCGTCCTCAAAATTTACCTATTCATCTTGTATTAAACAACTGTGGATATTTCCTCTTTCTGATCCCCTCACTTTCTCACGTGGCTTCTTCGGTAGAATGATTTATGTCGATCTAGAGTTGCCTTCATTCTTTCCTTGATAGTTTTAACATTTTCTTTTATTTATTGAATGAAATTTGGCCCTACCAACTTCTTTTCACTCAACTCAGTCTAAGAAACTGGTGTCCTACACTTTCTTCCATACAATACTTCCTAAAGAGCCATACCTATATTCATTTGATGACTGTTGTTATAGGAAAAGTCTATAAGAGGTAGATGTTGATCCCAACTTCCTTCAAACTCAAGCACACAACTTCTCATCACGTCTTCTAATAACTGTGTTACCCACTCAGTTTGTCCATCAGTTTGTGAATGAAAGGTTTACTGAAACTGAGTCGAGTTCCCAAAGTTTGTTATAGGCTCTCCTAGAATTGCGAAGTAAAATGAGGATCTCTGTCGGAGATAATGGACATTGGTACTCTGTATAGTCTCACAATCTCATATATATAAACCTAAACCAATTTGTTCAATGTATAATCCATCCGAACTGGTAGAAAATGTGTCGACTTTGTCAGTCGATCCACTATATCACCCACACTACATCATGCTTCTTCTGAGTCATCAGTAAACCGGACATAAAATCCGTCGTGATTTTTTCCCACTTCCATTCTGGTATTGGTATTGGATGTAGCAACCCTATGAGCAACTGGTGTTCCGCTTTCACTTGTGGATAGGTTAGACACCTATAACACATTCGGTGATATCTTTTTTCATTTCTGACCACCAATTTTGAGTTTTCAAGTCTTGATAAATCTTATTCCCGCCTAGATACATTGTATACACTGTTTCATGTGCATCTTTTAAAATATTAGGTTTTAGCTCTTCTATACTTGGCACACAAATCCTATTCCTGAAGTATACTATGCCATCTTTCGTCAATGAAAACTCATATTTTTCTCCCTTTTTCACTGGCTCGACTATCTATACTTGTTTCTCATCTTGCTTCTAAGCATCTTTGATCCTCTGCATCAAGATGGATTGTACTCGCATCTCAGCTAAAATCATCCTGTTTAATGCATCTTCAGCCATATTTGCTTTTCTTTGCTGATAGTCAATCACACAATCATAATCTTTAATCAACTCCAACCATATTCATTGTCTCAGATTCAACTCTTTCTGTGAGGGAAGATACATAAGACTTTTATGATATGTATAGATATAACATCTTTCCCCATATAGATAATGTCTCCAAATCTTCAAAGCAAAAACAATAGCATACTCCAAATCGTGTGTTGGATAATTAAGCTCGTGAAGCTTAAGTTGTCTTGAGGTCTAAGCAATAACATTTCCTTCTTGCATAAGAATACAACCTAAACCATTATGACTAGCATCACTATACACAATAAAGTCTTTTCCAGATGTTGGCTGAGTCAACACTGGTGCTTCAGTCAACATTGCTTTTAGTCGATCAAAACTTGTTTGACACCTATATATCCACTCAAAATGAGTATCTTTTCATAGTATTCGTGTCAAATGAGTTGCTATGGACAAAAATCCCTTTATGAACCTCCTATAATATCAGTTAATCTTAGGAAACTCCTCACTTATGTCACATTTTGAGGTGGTTTCCAATGAAGAATAGCCTCAATTTTACTAGGGTTAACCCGAATACCTTATGCTGAAACTACGTGACACAAAAAATTGACTGCTTCAATCCAAAACTCGCACTTAGATAGCTTTGCATATAACTGCTTCTCCCTCAATGTTTGCATCACTATTATGAGATGTTGATCATGTTCTTCTTAGTTTCTAGAGTACACAAGGATATCATCAATAAACAACACTACAAATTGATCAAGATATGGCCTGAACACTCGGTTCATCAAGTGAATAAAAGCTGCTAGTGCATTAATCAATCCAAAAGGCATAATCAGGAACTCATAATGACCATAACGAGTCCTGAAGGCCATCTTAGGTACATCTGACTCCTTGATCTTCAGTTGATGATACCCCGATTGAAGATCTATCTTTGAAAATATGGGTGGACCTTTCAACTGATCAAATAAATCATCGATTATGGGTAGTGGGTACTTATTCTTGATAGTCACCCTATTAAGCTGCCTGTAATCGATGTAAAGACGTAAGGTGCCATCTTTCTTCTTCATAAATAATACTGGAGATGATACACTCGGTCATATAAACCCCTTATCTAACAAATCTTACAACTGTATTTTCAACTCTCTCAATTCCACTAGTGTTATGTTATATGGTGTAATCGAAATAGGAGTGGTGTCAAGTACCAAATCGATAGCAAACTCGATTTTTCTATCTGATGGTAACCTTGGTAACTCCTCTGGAAACACATCAAAAAACTCACTAATAGTATGAATATCCACCAAATTTGAACTTGTTTTATCATATCAACCTTATATGCTAAGTATGTTTCACATCCTTTATTGTTGAGGTTTTATATTTTCACCCTTCACCACTATCTCATCTTACTCTGAAATTCTGATGATCATCTGTCTCCTCCCATAATCCACTACCACTCCACAACGAGCTAACCAATCCATTCCTAAGATCATATCGAACTCGTGGAATGGTAACTCTATCAAGTCTTCTAGGAATTTCCTACCTTGAATTTCAACTGGGCAACCCATAAACACTTTGCTAACCCTCACACTGTGTCCTAATGGGTTAATCATGAGAATCTCAAACTTTAAAGTCTGTGGTTCTAAAACCTCTTGACCTAGTGGAGGTTTGCATATATATGAATGCATCAACCCTAGATCTATCAATGTATATATATTAAAGCCAAAGAGAAGGAATTTACCAATTATAACAATATCTTTTCATATGATCTTTGAAACCACACCTCAAGCATGCTCATGTCATCCACCAACACTCTCCTGGATGAGGATGACCACAGTGCTGACATTCTGGTAGAGGTAGAGATCTACGTGGTGCCTGTGTCAGTGCACTGGCTGCCGAAGAAACAGATCTTGTGGGCTATCTCCACTTGAAAGAAGAAGGCCTACTAGAACCCCCAACCTAAAATTGGCCACTGTAAGATCTTTCCACTCAATGGTCCCTTACTCGGCTATGACATGGGTCTCCTGAACCCTCTATCTTGTGTTGGTTGTTGTGCTACTAGAACTCTCTGAACCATTATGGGAGATGCTAGCAAACTAGAAAAACTCATTAGGCATAAGGCTAAAACCTGTAGCTTAATTGGGTCTCTCAATCCATGTTCAATGGATACAATGCCGCCAGCATATTTGTAAAGATGTGTGAATTCTCTTTTATTTTTTAACACCGACATATTCCCCTATTTTAAAGTCAGAAATTCCCTTTTCTTATCATTTGTATAGATAAGGGGAATGTATTGCTTTTTGAACTTCTCTAAATAGAATTCCCAAGTCATGGGGTCAGGTGCCTCTAAACTATATGACCTAGAACACCACTAATCATATGCATGATCTTGCAATATATGAGATGGGGCTGACTGTGATGCTCTTTGTAGCAAATCTTTCATGTTCCTTATAAGCTCTGTTTGTCCTATGCTAGCAACAGATTACCCCTGTGATGACCTAGCATCGGATATAGAGGTAGTAGTTTGGTGATGACAAGGTTGCAATGAAGCCTCTATTTTAGCAGACTTATTACTTTCACCTCCGTTGGCCGTAACCTGTCGTGACCCTAAAACCATACTTTGCCTATATCATAAAAGTAACGACCCCAATTAGTAAGCATCAACTTTTATACTCAATTGCGGGTACACACATGTGATAATTATTTTTGAATTTTTTTAGATATCCCAAAACCAACCAAACTGGGCTTTAATACCAAAACTGTAACACCTCCTCACCCCAGCAGCATGTGCCTGGATAAGGGAGCACTACACCGACTTATTTAATCTTTAACTTATTTATTGAAAAGAACCTATATTCTTTTTTTTTCTTCTCAAATAATATAAAGAAAAATAATGTACATTTTATTTACATAGGTTAATGTTTATTAAACATCAAGTTAATTTTACAAAACCATAAAAAGATATTATATAAATCCAAATAAAAAATATAAACATAAAATATAAGACAAAAAAATTTGTGACCCATAATTTGTAGAAATTAGCTACTTTACTGGACTAGGATCACCATTGCTTTTATCTACAACTTTAGCTACCTCTTTAAATCTGCGCGAAAGGAAACTCCCACGCTAAGCTCTAGGCTTAGTGGTGCATATAAATAAGGCAATAAACTATTTCATGCAACATGCATTGTCATGTACATTATTATTATTATTATTATTATTATTATTATTATTATTATTATTATTATTATTATTATTATTATTATTATTATTGTTATTATTATTATTATTATTATTATTATTATTATTGTTATTATTATTATATAGAATTCTCATCTTATTACATTCTAGATTCATAAACATCAAATTATATTCTTATATCTCATACTTGTTTTACTTTATCAAATCATCATTTTGTAATCCATCATAATTAACCATATCAAAAATCATGATTCCTTTTACTTTCAAAAATTTCTTTATGCCAACAACACCTATGAACCACTGACTAGGATAACAGAGTGCCACCCGGGCATTATGATTTGCGCATACAAGTGCCATTACCGGCTTTAATAATATTGTGATTGTCAGCTTTAATAATAATCTCATTATTGGCTCTAATAAGTGTACAATTTGTTGTGTTTTGAAGAATGAATCACATTCATAAACATAGAGAAAAAATAAAATTTTCAAAACCTGAAACAAAAGATCATACTTGTGCCATTAGAACTAATTTATATAAATATAGAGGTTAGAAATTATACCTTGTAATTTCTTACTTGTTATTCAAATCTTCACTTTGTTGGGTTGTAGAAACCACAACAATCCACACTAGGATCTCTCTAATGATAATCCACATGAAGAATGAAGAAAACACTATCAAAATAAATGGTTTGAACAAATTCAAAGTGCTAGCTTTGAAAGTGTTCTTAAGAGAATTTTATTGTCTTAAAAATATTATTTTCACAAAAAAATATTTTCATGTCTATTTTCTGCCATTTGATGGATTTTTTATGTGAATCAAATTCAAAGAAAAGATCAAAAGTTAAAAATGGAGAAAAAGGAATTGAATGAATAGTGAATGGGCTTAATGGCCATAATTGGCCTAATTAAGGCCAAATTCACTCGTTGGCCAATGGGAGGCACCATGGCACGCGTTAGGCCTATTGCGGGCTGCCACTAGGTAACCCAACTCGCTTGTTAGGCAGACCAGTATCCTGCCTAGCCGGCGTGGGCCCGTGACTCTCCCGAGTGAATTTTTCGTGCAATTTCATTGCGATACATCCTGAAATAATTTTGTCATATTTTGGATCCCATCCCATATCATTTTACTCATTCTCCATATCTTGAATGCGTGTAACCTATTAGGTTGTAGGTTATGATGGCCACTTAAATTAATAATTAATTTAAGTCATGAGCTGTATCTAGCAACACATCATGACCCTAATTGATCGGAAAATTAGTCGTTTAACTACGAACCTTTCCATAGACAATTTTCATGCAATTATTTCTTTCACCATTCTATACCCCATTTGGTTCAGAGTATGGACATGTGTCAACTCCCACTAGACTGACTACATCACGTCTAGTCCAAGTAAAATTAGTTTTTGTCCATGAGGCTCATTACTCTATTAGATATGTTATTGAAGACTATCTTTACGACATTTCCACTCCGACCATAGATTCCTGAGTAATGACCACCATAAGAGGCCATGGGTATACACTCCTTTTATCAGGAGTGGTGAATTATTTGTTGGTTATCTAATTACCTTCGAATACCTCAAGCTGTATCCAATCACCACCCTATGAGCAACCTCCCTGAGGTAACAAGGAATAGTGTCAAAATACAGAATTAGTATCCAATATATCCTTGAATACCTCAAGTCTAAGGATACTTGGACCATTGCTATGATGAAATTATCATTGATATTTGAATAGATTATCCATTTGATTGTCTTATAGCTGGTCATCCAATGTACTTAGTTACACTTAGCAAGCATCCAATCAAGGAGTGTAACATGTGCTAGTCTGTTTGGATTAACAACCTCCCGTATCATTAATCCGATGACTAGGGATAATTTTGATACTAACATAATTACACATGATAAGAATCTCAATGTCATGATCTCATCATGATTTTTTCATGCTATGTTATGTATCAAGGACTTCATTAATTGATTTAAGATCACTATCAATTCATATATCAAATGAACATCAATTAATGAAAAAAGCTTTTATTAATCAAATAAATTTTTACAATAAGTGCTAAAGGTGATTGCCTTTAGAGCCCTTTTCTAACAAGCTCCCACTTACACTAAAGCCAATTGCATTTGTATTTAATTCCATAGGTGATTATAGGAGAATCATATTTTTATTGGGGAAGTGGCTTGGTTAAGGGATCAACAATATTCTGATCAGTGGGCACTCTTTCTATCTTTACATGATTCCTACCAATGATTTCTCTAATCAAATGGTATCTTCTGAGTACATGTTTGGATCTCTGATGAGACCGTGGCTCCTTTGCTTGCACAATGGCTCCATTATTATCACAATACAATTGTATTGGATCAATAATGATGGGAACCACTCCAAGTTCTATGATGAATTTCCTTATCCAAACTGCTTCATTTACTGCTTTAGAAGTTGCAATGTACTCTACTTTAGTTGTGGAATCAGCAGTCATTTCTTGTTTGGAACTCTTCCATCTAACTGCTCCACCATTTAGTGTGAATATATAACTTGACTGAGATTTTGAGTCATCCTTGTTAGATTGGAAGTTGGCATTGGTATACCCACCCATAATAAGATCTCCATCTCCATATACCAAGAATACATCTTTAGTCCTTCTTAAGTACTTAAGGATATTCTTGACAGCCACCCAATGACCCTTACTAGGGTTTGATTGGTATATGCTTGTGACACTCAGAGCATATGATACATCAAGCCTTGTACATATCATAGTGTACATGATTGATCCCATAGCTGAAGTATATGGAATCAAACTCATGTGTGTCCTCTCATCTTGTGACTTTGTACACAAAGACTTTGAGAGAGTAATCCATGGGTCATGTGAATATATCCCCTCTAGGACTGCTCCATCCTAAACCTCTTTAGCATCTTATCTATGTATGTAGACTATGAAAGACCAAGCAATCTTTTAGATCTATCTCTATAGATCGTTATGCCCAAAATATAGACTGCTTCTCTAAGGTCTTTCATAGAGAAATTCTTGGATAACCAAATTTTAACTGATTGTAAGGTTGATACATCATTTCCCATTAATAATATGTCATCTACATATAACACAAGAAATATGATTGCATTTCCATTAACCTTCTTGTAAACACAAGGTTTAGTCGGATTTTGTAAGAAACCAAAATGTTTGATTGTCTCATCAAATTGAATATGCCAAGTCCTAGATGCCTGCTTTAATCCATAAATGGATCTTTGAAGCTTACATGCCTTTTTTCCATCTTTGGATATGAAGCCTTCTTGTTGTGTCATGTACACATCCTCAGTCAAATTTCCATTAAGGAAAGCTATCTTCACATCCATTTGCCATATCTCATAATCATAATGAGTAGCAATGGCTAGGAGTTACCTTATGGATTCAAGCAGAGCTACTAGGCTAAAAGTTTCATCATAGTCAATTCCTTGTTTTTTATGATAACCTTTAGCAATAAGTCAAGCTTTATAGGTAATCACATTACCATCCATGTCAGTTTTCTTTTTGAAAACCCAGTTGCACCCTATAGGCTTTATCCCTTTGAGTGGGTTAACCAAAGTCCATATTTGGTTTTCATACATGGAATCCATTTCTGACTTCAAGGCTTGAAGCCATTTGTCAGATTCTGAACTATTAAGAACTTCTTCATATGTTGTAGGCTCATCGTTTTCTATGAGGAATACATCATTCTGTTCACTAATGAGAAATCCATATCTCTCTGGAATAGTACATATCCTATTTGACCTACGAAGCTCTTGTGCTTCAGAAGTGTGTTGTTATATCATCTGTATGCGTAACAAAAGCTCGGGTTCAGGCAATTGATCAGCATCTGTTTGAGCATCTTGAACTTTCTCAAGTTCAATATGTATATTGACATATCTAATATGTATATTTCATTGCATAATGTACCACTAGTATAAAGAATTCTATTCAACATAATAGAACAACAATTGTTACTAAAAGCTAAATGGAAACCATCTTTATTTAGACTAGAAATAGAAATAATATTTTTAGTGAAAGCAGGAACATAATAGTAATGATCCAAATTTAACATAAGCCCAGTAGGGAGGGTCAATACATAAGTTTCTACAGCTAATGTGATAACCCTTGCTCCATTTCCAATACGTAGTCTGACTCTCCTTTATTGAACTACCTATTATTCCTTAGGCCTTGTATATCAGTGCATATGTGTGAGCCACAACCAGTATCTAATACCCATATATTATTATTGGAGACAATATTAATTTCAATGACAAAAATGCCTGAAGTGGACGGGGCATCATTTGCCTTCTTCTTCAAGGATTCTAAGTAAGCCTTGCAGTTTCTCTTCCAACGGCCATCCTTGCCGTAATGAAAGCATGTTCCCTTTGGAGCAATCTCCTTAGCCTTCTTCTTGGCCATGCCTCCTTTAGGCTTTATGGACTTCATCTTCTTCTTAAGGTTCTTCTTTTTATAACATGAAGAGGCCACCAACATCACAGCCTTACTGTCCTTCTTCACAGATGGCTTAGCTATTTTGAACATGTTAATCAGCTCAAGAATAGTGGTAGAGATTTGGTTCATCCTATAGTTAAGCAAAAAATGTGAATAACTATTGGAAAAACCGGTTAGAATTAAGTCAATACTTAATTCATGGTCCATCAGAAATCCCAAGATGGCCAACCTCTCAATATAGCCATTCATCTTCAATGCATATTGCACTTGAGATGTCCCCTCAACCATCTTAGTGCAGAAGAGTAACCTCAAAGTTTCGAACCTTTTGGAACACGTTTGCTCATCAAAAAACTCTATTTGATGGTATACTATGGAATTATCATCCATAGCCTCATGATGCTTTTGCAACTGAACTGACATCGTAGCAAGCATAATGCAGCTTGCCATCTCACTATCATCAAGATGCTTTTGATATGCCTTCTAAACATCTTTGGAAGCATTAGCAGTAGGGGGATTAGGGAGTGCCTCATATAGGACATAGCCAATCTTTTTCGGATTTGAGAACTATTTGAAAATTCCTTAGCCAATCCAAAAAATTAGGCCTAGTCAACTTATTTGATTCCATTAGTGATCGCAAATTCACACTTGTCATGATGATGATTCTATTAACCTAGATGTAAAATAGAACATGTTACAATGTACATAAAATGCATGTTTATTAGGTCTTTAATAAATCACATTATGACTCCCACTATTTTATTGCGAATCCATAGCCCTCACTATAAACCTGAGAG
This sequence comes from Triadica sebifera, assembly GCA_023653625.1. Lineage (NCBI taxonomy): Eukaryota > Viridiplantae > Streptophyta > Magnoliopsida > Malpighiales > Euphorbiaceae > Triadica > Triadica sebifera. The sequence goes on from CM042896.1 coordinate 34,832,459, forward strand.
AACTTATATGGAAGTTCACCTAGTGGGTCAATATCCAACTAGTTAAGAATAACCTTGAGGCAACTCAACAAGCTATCTTTACTTTGGTTGCTAGTATCTAATCCATACCAATTGCATTATTCATGCAACTATCGAATCTTGTGCTATCAACTTATTGATGTGTGCACATACATTGGGCTATTAACTCTTGTTATGTGTACATCTCATGTATACAAACCCAACTTTGCCTCTAATACTCATTAACCTTAATGCAAATCCAACAAGTTAATAATATCGATTAAGTCTAACCCACTAATCGTGAAATCTAATTTTAATGGTTTGAACATATTCTTATAGAGTGAGCTTGAGGGAACTCAACAACCCTAACTCTAGAAGAACTCTGGTTCTCCCCACATTAATGGAAGACATAAGACTTAATTGTTTATTTAGCGAGGGATTTCTTTATTAAGTCTCATGAAGTTATTATTTCATACTTTTATATATCATAAATTCATCACATGGATATATAAAGATAGTTACATTAACTATACGATATGATTATGGACATACTAAAGTCAATCTCTTGAGCCAAAGAAACATTGACTAGGTCTTACCTTGGTATATGCATGAATGTACAACCCAAAATAGAAATCAAATTACTATTTCTAAGTCTTCTTGTTTATGGTACCACCTCCTTTGCTTTTTGCTCCTTTGTTTCTTTATTTTATCCCAATCCTATGTAATCTAATTACATATTTCAATTTGTAAATCGATTCAACGCTTGAACCAAAATTGCCTACTTATGTTCTTTCGATTAATTTAATTTTGTATGTCATTTTAAATAGGAATTTAATATTTAATCAAATTAAATTAAATTCCATATTTCCAGAATTAATTCAAAATTAATTCTCCTTAAAATCAGAATATTATGATGTTAAAATTAAACAATTTAATTTTAATATACATACCAATTTCTAGTCATTCTAGAATTACAATTGCTCAACTTTAATTAATTCAAAATTAATTTCCAAAAATTCTAAAAATTTCTAGAACATCAAATCATCATTCTAATCATCTTTTGGTCAGCTCAAGTTCATCAAAATATTTTTGGCACAAGCCAAAATTACTAAGAAAAACGAACCAACACACTTAGACGCTCAAAACGACTCATTCGACATCTAGAATTTTTTTAAAATTTTAAATACATAATAAATAATTTTGGCATGAATATAACATAAAAATAACATATTTTTAATCACATAAAAAACATTTCAAGGTGCTGGAAACAAAATAAACACATACAAAAAAAATAAAACAAAATAACCCCACCGTATATGCTAAAACAGTCTCATTTTTGTGTTTGTTTGAACAATTAATCAAAATAAGTTTTAATTAATTATTGGACATTTCCAAAGGCATAAAAATATTCTCAATGTCTAAATAATTTTCTCATAATTAAATTACAAAAAAACATAACCAGCCTCATCAATTAAGCCAAACAACAATACATGTTCATAAGCAAGGCAATTTTAGGCATTTTTGAAATAAATCCGTAATTAATCCTGCCAAGCCAGCACGGGCCTACGCGGGACTGTACGGACTCGTGATCCTCCCGAACAAATTTTCCTTGTGATCTCATCGTGATCCATCACGAAACAATGCTCTCATATTTTGGATTCCATCCATGACCATTTTACTCATTCTCCATATCTTCAATGCGTGTGACCCATTAGGTTCCCAGTTATATTAGCCACTTAAATTAATAATTAATTTAAATATTAATGAGAAGTATTTAGCAACACATCATGACCCCCAGTTGACCAAAAAGTCAATGGTTTGACTATGAACCTTTCCATAGACAATTTATGTGCAATTATTCCTTTCACCATTCTATACCCCACTTGGTTCAGAGTATGGACATGTGTCAACTCCCACTAAACTGACTACACCACCTCTAGTCCATGTAATGTTAGTTCTTGTCCCTGAGGCTCATTACTCTATTAGATATGTCGTTGAAAACTATCTTTATGACATTTCCACTTCGGTCAGAGATTCCCGAGTAATGACCATGATAAGAGGCCATGGGTATGCACTCATTCTATCAGGAGTGGTGAATTCTTTGTTGGTTATCCAATTACCTTCGAATACCTCAAACTGTATCCAATCACCACCCTATGAGCAACCTCCCTAAGGCAACAAGGAACAATGTCAAAATACAAAATCAGTATCCAAGATATCCTTGAGTACCTCAAGTCTAAGGATACTTGCAACATTGCTATGATGAGATTATCATTGACATTTGAATAGATTATCTATATGATTGTCTCATAGCTAGTCATCCAATGTACTTAGCTACACTTAGCAAACATCCACATGTTAACTCTAAACATCTTATATTTACAGATTATGAGATCTACTACTCGATCCAATCAAGAAATGTGACATGTGTTAGTCTGTCCGAATTAACAATGTCCCATCTCATTAATCCTATGACTAGGGATAATTTTGATACTAACATAATTACACATAATAAGAAACTCAATATCATGATCTGATCATGATTTTCTTCATGTTAAGTTATGTAACATCCTTGACCTTCCCCACATGCATTTCATCGAAAATAAGCATCTTGCATACAATTCAATTGAACACGTGCATTTCATACGTATTTTCGTAGAAACAAGTTTATGACACACATTAGCTACATGTCCTAGTATTTGGCAATTATATCGAGTCACATGTATATCCTTATAACCTAAATAAGGATAACAAAGTATTAGAAATGAATTGAATAAGGTGACTAAATTAAAGTAAGAAAAATGATTAGATTAAGATTATTGAACATTTACATTGCTAATTTAGTTGAATCGGGTCAAATGATTAAGCTGTATCATTATGTGAATTAGTGGAATTATAAATCTATGTAAATAATAATAATAATATAGACAAAATAAAATGAAAATGACATAAAAGAGAAATAGAAGAGAAGAGAAGAGAAAGGAGAAAAGAGATGAGAAAAGAGATGAGAAAAAGATAAAAAGACAAAAACCAAAAGTTAGCTTTATCTTCCCATTTCTGCCTTCTTCTCTAGCCCGATTTCTTCTTCAATTTCCTCCATTTTAGACTTCAATTCTTCCTTGTTTCACCTATATTTTGAAGCTAATTGATCCCTTTCAAGTTTTTTCTTGGTAAGTAATCAATTCTTATTGCTATAGGGTTGATTTGAGATGCTTAGGTTCCATATTAGGCACTGTATTGCACCCCAAGTTTGATGTTAATAGAAATTGATTCTAGAAATGTGTAAAACACAAAATTTGTTCCTTTATGTCTTATATTTTTGGATATGTAAACATTTTTGCAAGATGTTATGTATAGGGAGAGATATGCTCTTCGTACTGAAACTGGTCAGGGTGTAAACCCTAACCAAGTAAGCTACTGTGTGGTTTGATTTCGAATATGTTAAAGCCCTTATTGGAAGTCCCTCAAAACTTAAGAGTTGTGGATATATGTGTGTTGAATATTTCTACCAAATGTTGGGTTCATAGGCCTTGTAAATGGTGAGTTATGGTGAATGGTACCATGAGTGTTCCATGGTTTGAACTGCCTACTAAGTGCCCTGGGAAGATATAGTAATTTGTTTGGCTAAGTTGAGCTTGTTACAGCTAGATTCTGTAAATGATCAAAATATGAGAGTTTTAGGTATATGTCTGAGCTAAATGTTGGTACTAATTTAAACTTAATGGGTTATGTATAGACTAAGTTATGGTCTTTCGAATCCATACTGGTCTGGAAGTCAATTCTATTCTGGACCAGTAAACTGTTTGGTATAATTAGAAGCCCTTAGAGACATAACTGCTAAAAGTTCTAAATGTTAAACATATTCCATATGAACCCATATAAGTGTATGTAAATTTTCCTTAAAATAGGACTTATATATTATAAGTTATGATGAACCCAAATGAGTACCCTGAAACTGCCTAAAGGCAATTCCACCAAATATTGTACACTCTTAGCAATTCCACCAAGTATTGTACAATGATCCAATTGGTCTGAAATTTGAATATGTTCTATAATTATATGTTATTTTGTAATTAGGAACAAGAATCAGATTAATTGGTCAATTATAGAAAATGTTACAGGCTAAACAGTCCCATAAGGTCACACTGCCTCATAGGAAAAATCTTAACTATTGACATGAACAATGCATATTAATTTGTTTAAGCCACATTAAGTCTTCCTAATCATGAGTTAATCAATTATGTTTTCAAATTAGGCTCGCAACATATTGGAGACCCACAAGGAGCGGATAAACAATAAGTTTGGGGTCAGAATCAAAGGAGAACGGTGAGTCTAATTATCGATTGAAATTTTTAGTGCAAATGAATGTTGCTTGGTATGTGATTCATATGATTGTCATGATTGGTCCTTGATAATGTGATGATGGATAATTTGTGACATTGTGGTACATATAAATGGTATACTTGTGGTATATTTGAGGTATATGTTTGACCAATGTGGTATATATACATGGTATATGTATAGTATATGCAAGGTATATGCTTGACATATGAGGTATATATGGAATATATGTATGTTGTATATGATAAAGATGCAATGGTTGATGAATACTTAAATACAAGTGCATATGCATATGGGCTAAAAAGGCATTTTGACTAGTTAATCGATATTGTAAAGCAAAAGAAGAGGCCTATGGCCCAACAAATGTACAAATGAAACAAATGATCAAGCTAGCTAGCAAATGCAAATGCAAATGTTCACATGGCAACTATTCACATGGAAACCCGGGGCAATGTCTGTTTAACTTAGTCACAATAAAATGAAATAAGCAAAGCATTTGCATACATAAAGAGTAATGATTATATGTTTCAAGTTTGTTGATACATATATGATGTTGATGAATGGAATGGATATATGGTATATATTGGATTTGTGATTTATTACTATAAGTTGTTTGGTACTTTAGAGCTCATTGGATGATTATTCTCACTGAGCCGCAACTCATCAATTTACATCATTGTTCATGTAAAGAAAAGTGATAGCTCATTTTGAATAGTGTATAGAAGACATGGAGCACAGGTCATTGGCCGAGCCTCATCACTCTCTCTCCTTGCATTCCACACAAGCATGAAAATATGTCATATGTATTTTGTATTTACGTGCTTGAATATGTATAGTCATTTTGGAATGAGTTTAAAAATGTATAAATGAAATCAACTCAAAAATACTTATGTGTAAAGTTTATGTTTTGATATATGTGATATATTATATTGTCAACAAAACCTCATTGTTAACTTTGCAAAGTCAGTGAATAATATTACAGGATATGAGACTTGCAAGTCATTGAATGAAATTATAGGAAAATGACTTGAAATTATAGGATATGAGACTTGCAAAGTCATTGAATTATATTACAGGATATGAAAAAAAAAATTTACTACTATTGTTAACAGGTTATTTTACCTTTCCAGTATGCCATGTATGATTACTTGATACAGGGATAGGTTATACTCAAATGCATAAGGTGTGGTGTTACATGTATCATGACTTCATTAATTGATTTAAGATCACTATCAATTCATATATCAAATGAACATCAAATTAATGAAAAAGCCTTTTATTAATCAAATAAATTTGTACAATAAGTGCTAAAGTGATTGCCTTTAGAGCACTCTTCTAACACCATTGCTGGGTTCATTAATTGTGCCATTATTTGCATTAATCATACTCCCCCCTGCTTGGTATGCCAAACTATCCTAACTCAAGTTTTAAGTTAGGTATTCTAGGGCTTACTTAATGCCATTAAAATTCATAATTATTAACTTCACACTTTTCATGCATTTAATGGTTCAATTAATCACATAATTACTCAATAAAAATATAGGTCCACATTCTTTTTCACATGAAATTCCTCAATTTATATTTTTCCCTATTACTGGCAGATTCAATGTTCTATATTGGTCCTTAATTTTGAACCTGTTAGAAGCAGAATTAAATTACAAGATCTTCTTAATAATTTTATCCTTGAAATATTAGATTTAATATTCAACTTGAATTACTAAATTTTGAGTTATGTAGAAAAAGATATGATTAAATGAAAACTGACTGGTCACTAACAATTTTGCTCATAATTTTTTGGACAGATTCTAAGTCCAAATTTTATGTATTTTTCTAGAAAAATTCAGACATATTTAGATTTTATGGCATAAATAAAAGTTAAATCTCTGTCTTAGCTTTCAAACGCAACAAAGAACACAAAAATATGAATTTCACAACTTAAGTTATAGTAGTTTATGTACTCACTACTTCACAATTTCTAGCAAAGAATATACACATTAACCACATTCAAGTTTTTCCAAAATTAATCCTAAGTCTAGCAAACATGCATCCCTAAGATTACATCACAAAATACTTTAATTAACAATCATTTACATGTAAAATACTTAAATATGCAACTTTATAATAAATTATAGGTTATTGCCTTAAATTATGCACTTACCTATTTTTCTTTCTCTTTTTAGTCTTTTATACCTCCTTCTTGTTTCCCTTATCTTTTCTCTCTTCTTGACTACCTAAAATGTACAATAAACTCAACAAATACATTTCTTTCATTATATATCTCTAACCCCTAAAATCTCTCTCTTCAAGACTAAGCTCCAACTAAGCTTAAAACATCATCGTCTTTTAGAGAAACTTAAAGAAAAGATGAAATACACTTTATGTCATGTTTTTTTTCTTATATGGTTGAAATTTTGGAGGTTTCTCTCTCCTAGTTTCTTGCTTATCTTTCTCTATTTTGGTTCCCCTAAGCTTTCTTAATATTTTATATGCATGAAAACTTAGTTTTCCATGCCTTTCTTACTCTTTTCTTCACTTTCTCTCTTTAGAACAAGGTTTGGCTATGGTGGATTGCGGGAAAATGGGCTGAATTAGGGAATAGAAAGTTCTAGATAGAAAGAGATAAGGACGGAAGAATAAGTAGTTAAGGAGAAAATGACTAAATTCCTTAAGGATGGGGACACCTAATCTTAAATATCTAGATATTTATGTTTAATTAGCTTCTTAATGTGTGACACTTGGTTTGGTCAACCATCACATGTATTTAATGTCCAATTCATGGATTTAAATAATAACTATCTCACTGGATCCCCTAATTTTTAATAAGTTATAAATTGACCCCAAAACTTTCCAAATATTGTATTTAGGTCCTACACCAAAAAATAACATCTTTAAATAATGTAAACACTTTATTAAATATTTTCCATAATTATTTGCCATTATTTTAATTATTTTTTAGTCAAAATCCAAAATTAGACTTCGATCGAACCAATGAGTCAATTTAACAATCCGTGCAACTTGGGCCCTAAATTAGCGAATATGACATCAATCATTCTTAGACTTGAGGTACTCAAGGATATCTTGAATATTGATTCTGCACTTTGACGCTATTCCTTGTTGCCTCAGGAAGGTTACTCATAAGGTGGTCATTGGGTGCAGCTTGAGATATTCGAAGGTAATTTGGTAACCAACAAAGGATTCACCACTTCTAATAGAAGGAGTGTATACCCATGGCCTCTTATAAGGGTCATTACTCGGGAATCTCCAATCGGAGTGGAAATATCATGAAGATAGTCTTCAATGACATGTCTAATAGAGTAATAAGCCTCAGGCATAAGAACTAATATTACTTGGACTAAATGTGAGGTAGTCAATCTAGTGGGAGTTGACACATGTCCATACTCAGAACCAAGTAGGGCATCGAAAGGTGAAAGGAATAATTGCACATAAATTGTCTATGGAAAGATTCGTAGTCACACCATTGACTTTTCGGTCAATTGGGCATCATGATGTATTGCTAGACACCGCTTATGACTTGTTGAAATTAATTGTTAAATTATCCCTAGTCATAGGATTAATGAGATGGGAAATTGTTAAATTGAATAGACTAGCATATGTTATACTCATTGATTGGATTAAGTAGTAGATCACATAATTTGTAAACATGAGATGTTTAGAGTTAACATGCGGATGCTTGCTAAGTGTAGCTAAGTACATTGGATGACCTGCTATAAGACAATCATATGGATAATATGTTCAAATATCAATGATAGTCTCATCATAGCAATGATGCAAGTATCCTTGGACTTGAGGTACTCAAGGATATCTTGGATATTGATTCTGCACTTTGATACTATTCCTTATTACCTTAGGAAGGTCACTCTTAAGGTGGTAATTCGGTGCAACTTGAGGTATTCAAAGGTAATTGGGTAAACAACAAAGGATTCACCACTCTTAATAGAAGGAGTGTATACCCATGGCATCTTATCAGGGTCATTACTTAGGAATCTCTGACCGGAATGGAAATGTCATGAAGATAGTCTTCAATGACATGTCTAATAAAGTAAAGAGCCTCAGGAACAAGAACTAATATTACTTGGACTAGATGTGACATAAGTTTAGTGGAAGTTGACACATGTCCATACTATGAACCAAGTGGGGTATGGAATGGTGAAAGGAATAATTGCGGATAAATTGTCTATGGAAAGATTCGTAGGCAAACCATTGAGTTTTCTGTCAATTAGGGGTCATGATGTATTGCTAGATACCGCTTATGATTTGTTGAACTTAATTGTTAAATTATCCCTAGCCATAGGATTAATGAGATGGAATATTGTTAATCCGGATAGACTAGCACATATTATACTCCTTGATTGGATAAAGTAGTAAATTTCATATTTTGTAAACTTGAGATGTTTAGAGTTAACATGTGGATGCTTGCTAAGTGTAACTAAGTACATTGGATGACCTATTATGAGACAATCACATAGATATCTATTCAATATCAGTGATAGTCTCATCATAGGAATGGTGCAAGTATCATTTTACTTGAGATGCTCAAGGTTATCTTGGATACTGAATCTTATACTCTTACTCCATTTCTTGTTTCCTTTTAAGAGGTTGCTCATAATGTGGTGATTTGGTATAGCATGAGGTATTCGAAGGTGGTTGAGTAGTCAAGAAGGATTCTCAACTCCTAATAGAAGGAGAGTATACCTATGGCCTCTTGTAGAGATCATTGCTTCGAAATCCTTGGCCGAGGTAGACATGTCTTGAATAAGGTCTTCAAGGACATATCTAATCAGGGTAATGAATCTCATAAACAAAAAACTAATATTCTTTGGACTAGATGTGACATAATCAGCCTATTGGGAGTTGTCACACATACCATGCTTTGAACCAAATTTGGTATAGTTTGGTGAAAGGACAAATTGCATGGTAATTGTTTATGGAAGGGTTTATATTCAGACCATCGACTTTTCGATCAATTGGAGATCATAATGTATTGCTAGATACTGCTCATTATTTGCTTTAAATCATGTGATGATTTGACCTAGCAACATAAATGGAAACCTAATGGGTCACACGCATAGAAGGAATAAACGAAATATGAAATGGGTTCTGGATTGGATTCAAAAACATGAGAGAGAAAGTTGCATGAAAGAGTTTCGGGTATTAGAGCAAAATGGGTTATGTGTCACATGCACGTAATGGTTGTCGTGTTCAAGTGACATGTTTAGAGTGCCATTCAGTTGTGCGCATGAGGATTCCTCGCACGAGGCATTCTGTCGCATGTACGAGGATGCCCTCGTGTGTGCGACAACATGGTCTTTTGCATAAGGCTATTGCGCACGCGATGTAACATCTTCAACTTTCCACATATGCATTTTTACATATGTTTCATTTGGACATATGTATTTGCATATATTTCACTTGAACACATGCATTTTATATGTATTTTTATAGGGACAAGTTCATGACACGCACTACCTACGTGTCTGAGTATTTTCAATTATGCTGAATTGCACGTGTCCATTTTAAAATTTAGTTGAGAATGACAGGAAATTGGAATTTATGTGAATAAAATTATTAGATCAAGTAGATGAAGAAAATTGAAAAGAAACAAAACAAAACAAAAAATAGAAAAGGAAGGAAAAAATCAAAAGAGAGAAGATGACAAAAGTGAGGAGGTGGGAGGTAGACCTTATCTTTCTCCTCACCATTCTGCCTCCTCACTTTAGATTCATTTCTTCTTCTTCTTACCCCATTTTAGCTTTCATTTATTCCTTATTTCACTTAGTTTTTGTAACAAATTGATCCCTTTGAAGTTCATTCTTGGTAAGTAACCTTATCTCCATTGTTATAGTGTTGGTTTGAACTGTTAGGGTTGAATTGCATTAGTATTTTGCACCCCAATTTTGAAACCAATAGAAACTGATTCTGGAAAATTAAAACATGAAAGTTGTTCATTTTTGTCTTAGGTTTATGTATATATAAATATTTTTTAAATATTTGGTTTATATGAAAAGATATTGGCATTCTATTGGAACTGGTCTGGGTGTGAACCATAGCTAAGTTATCTACTGCATTCATTAGTTTTGAATATGATGGAGCCTATATTTTAGGAAGATAAAAACATAAAACTTGTAGTTAAAATAAATGTGTTATCTATATGTATAAAAAAATTTAATGTTCATATCAATTGTGTATGTTGAGTAATGGTGAATGGAATTATGACCATTCCATAGTTTAAACTACCTGCTTAGTACCCTGGTTAGATCCAAAAATTTATTTTGCCATTGTGAGCTCATTAGATATGGATTATGTAAATTATCAAAAATTTAAAGTTATATTTTTATGTCTTATCTAAATTTTGGTATAAATATCACCTTAATATGTTATTTATAGCGTGAGATAGGGCCTTCACAAGTAATACTAATTTGGAAGCCAACTCTGTTATGGACCAGTGAAATATTTCTTATAATTTGAGAATCTCAGAGACATAACTTGTAACATTCAGCAATTTAGGCCCCGATTGCGCGTGACCGTAGTGGGGTCCACTGGTTCAATCGGAGTCTAAATTTGAACTCATAAAAAAAATGACTAATAATAAGGGAAAATAATTAAGGGTATTATTATTTGGGAATTAAAAAGATTAGGGGTAGAATTAGAAAAAAATAAAATTTCCTATGGACAAAATCGGTATTATGGAGATTGTTTGGGGAAAAAGTGTGAATATGGAGGAAGATGTGGTAAAAATGGAATTTTTCAAAGTTTAAATGTTAATCAAGATTAATTAACTTAATGAACCAATAAGAATTAAGATTAATTTTAATTAGTAGGACCCACACATTAATCAAGGTATAAAAGTCAAAAATGGGAGGAATTTTTCATTTTTCCACCAAAATATCTAAGTCCTCTTCTTCTTCCTTTTCCCATCCTTGTTGCCGTCCACCTCCACTCTCTTAAACCTCCATTTTTCTTTCAATTTCCAGCAAGCTAATAATGAAAAGAAATTAGTTTTGAGAGAGGAAAAATAAGAATTAAGGAGTTCTTACCATAAAAGGTACCAAAGGAGCAAGAAGGAAGGAAGAAAGAAGAAAAAGGGAGAAGAGTAGGGGAATTTCGGCCCACCTTGGAGAACTCTTAAGGTGAGTTTATTCTTCTTAAATTTAACCTTTTTCCTTCTATTTGAGACCCATGATGATGATAGATGTGATTAGGTTTGATAGATTTAGGATTAGTTGCAAGATAGAACTTAGAAAATTAAGTTTGTGTTTAGTTGATGAAGCTGTAATTGGACTTTGAATTGATCATATTTGATGTTAGATAATTGTTTTATTGCTTAAAAACTAAAGAAAATATGATGTTAATGGATGAATAAGGGGCTGCCATAATTAAAGAAATTAGGGAAAATTGAAATTAATATGGAAACACAACAATTGGTGATAAGGAAAATATGATTTGAGTGTTGAATTGAAGGAAATGAATTGGTAACTAGGATATGGTTTTTGGGCAGCCATGACATATGAAGAAGGAAGTTTAACCTTAGTGCATTTTAGCTCAATTAAGGTGTAAATCATATTAGGAGCATTAGAATATTATGTAGACATGAAAAACATTGAAATTGGATGTTGGAATTGAGATGTGGTATAATTGTGTAGGAAAAATAAGTGAACAAGTGAGAGGCCCTCAAGAGGGTGACAAAGGCAAGGAGAAAGCTAGCTAATAAGGGAAAGAAAAGAAGGTTTAAAGGAAGAATCAAGGCTGATTAGGTATGTGCTTCATTGATAAAAATTTTGCATGTTGTTAATAAGTATGGAATTATATATTAAGGTTTGTTATGTTTGTGTTTTTGAGATGTTATGTGATTTATTGTGACTTTTGATATTATATATGGCAATGGGACCAAATGGTGTGAAATAATTGAGACATATGAATGTAGTTGTAATTCTGGAAATTTTAGTATCAAAATGAATGCAAATGATGAATGTGGTTGAAATGTGAATTGATGCCAATTGATGGCTCGGGTACAGAATTCCAGGAACAGCACTGTCTATTTTGATGATAACTTGAGTTGTGGAACTCCTTTTTGTATGTTCTTTGTTGGAAATGAAAGCTAAGACACAGGGCTTTAATTTTTATTTAGACTATAACATTTAATTATGTCTATATTTTCCCAGAAAAATGCATGAAGTAAATAGAATCTGTCCAGAAAATTCTGGGCAGAAAATTCTGTGATGATGCAGTAGTGAATTGATCATAACTTTTGATAGAAAAATTTGATTTAAGTTATTTTTGATGCATATGAAAGCTAAGACAATAAGATAAAACTTGTTAGAAGGACAGAACTCCAAATTCTAATTATAAATGGGCTAAAAATGAAGCCCAAAAACAGATCCAAATTCTGCCATAGGTATAAAACGTGAAGTGTTGGACTTATGCATGTGGTATGTTAATTACATGTAATAATTAATGCAAATATTTACTTTGATGGTAATTATCAATGTTTAACAGATTATTTATATATGAGATTTTATTGTAATAATAATGGGAATATAGAACAAAAATAAACAAGCATACTTATGATAGTTGAAAATATTGCGAATTAATATAAAAATAGTTAAGCCCAAAAACACCTAGTCTAGAACTAGAATAGGGAATAGTTTGGCATGCCAATCGGGGGAATTTAGGCACTCGGTGCCAAATATGAAAGCCGGTAATGGCAATTGATAAATGCGCTCAGCACAAAATTATTAAGCCGGTAATGGCAATATAACAAAAGCCAGTAATGACATTATTATAAAAGCGATCGGCGCTACATTATGAAAGCCGGGAATGACAACCCCGTTATTCCTATTAGATAGTTCACTTATAGGTGTTATGGGCACAAGAAAATAATAATAATACTAATATTGAAGTATGTGATTTTGATAAGTGTTACATGAATTAAATTTGTTACTATTACATGTTGAATGAAATTTATTTGATTTTATAGAAATTTTTATTTTATGCGTTATTTATTAAATGGTTAATTAATATGTGAGAAAATATATATGTATGTAAAATTTTTATCATTGAAGCACCACTAAGCTAGTAGCTTAGCGAGGGTGGTTTTCTCTCGCGCAGGTTTAGAAGGGTAGTCATAGAAAATAGTCTGTCAGAAGAAGAAAGGTATCCGGAGGGAAGCAGCAAAAAGGTCTGGGTTTTCTTTTTTGGTATATTTTGTTAAAAAACTTTGTAAATTAAAGTATTGTTTTTATTTCATATAATGTGTATTAAATATGTGAGTTACTATGTAAAAGAACATAGTTTGAACGTAAATTAATATATTTTATAAATAAATAAGATTTTGAGTATTATGCTTGTAATAATTTTATTTCAATGTCTACAAAATTTAAAAAAAAAAAAATTTACTTCACTTCATTAATTTTATAAAACAGTAAGACGGGTAATACTCACTTACCTTGCTGAACTATAGTGGGGTAAGGGGGTGTGACATAACTGATAAAAGTTGTAAATATAAAAAATGTTCTGTTATAACCTATAGAATTTTATACCGAGTTTCATTATAATCTATCTTACATATTTTAAGACATAAAGAACCAAAGTGGGTACCCTAAAACTACCAAAGGGAAGAAAATAGGGCAAAAAACATAATACAATTGTAAATTCCACCAAAAATTATACAATGCCCTAATTGCTCTTAAATATGAGTATGTTATATAATACATGTTAATTTTAATTTGGAAAGAATCATATAAATCAGTCCCATAAGGTTATACTACCCCATAGGAAAAACTCTAACAATGTATATGAACTATGCACATTAATTTGTTTAAGTCATATTAAGTTTCTTTAGTCATTAATTAATCGATTATATTTTCATATTAGACTCAAAACATATTGAAGACTCATAAGGAGGGGATAGATAATAAGTTAAGGGTCAGAATCAAAGGAGAAAGTTGAGTATAGTTATCAAACAATTTCTTTAGTGCATGTGAATATTGCTTACTATGTGATATATTGAGATGATTTATGGTTATGTGATTCATATGATTGTCATGATTTGAACTTGATAATGAGATGATGGATAATTTATGTCATATGTGGTATATGTGCAGTATATTTGAGATATATGTTTGGCATACGTGATATATACATGGTTTATGTATAGTATATTTGAAGTATATGCGTGGCATATGTGATATATGTATGGTATATGTGATAAAGATACAATGGTTGATGAATGCTTAGTTACAAATGCATATGCATATGGACTAAAAAGGCATTGTGACTAGTTAATTGATGTTGTACAGCAAATGATCAAGTTAGCTAGAAAATGCAAATGTTCACATGGAAACCAGAGGCAATGTCTATTTGCCTTGGTCACAATAAAATGAAATAACCAAAGCATGTGCATACATAAAGAGTAATGATTATATGCTTAAATTTTAATGGTAACTAAATGATACTAATAAATGAAATGGAATACATGGTATGTGTTGGATTTGTGATTTGTTACTATGAGTTGCTTGGTACTTTAGAGCTTATTTGTTGATTACTCTCATCGAGCCGCAACTCATCAATTTGCATAATTTTTTAGGTAAAGGAAAGTGATAGCTTATTTTGAGTGGCATCTAGAAGACATGAGACACAGGTCACCGGCCGAGCTTCACCACTCTCTCTTTCCTTGCATTCCACATGAACATGGAGTCATGTCATCTTTATTTTGGATTTATATGAATATACATGTATATTTGCTTAGAGTTGTACAATGATATCTAAATGGATGCAATGAGGAAATCTTAGATGTAATGTTTAAGTTTTAATATATGTAAGATATGTTGACTTGTAGAGTTATTGAATGATGATATGGATGTGATGATAAAAAAAAATTCACTATCAATGTTAACAAGTTCATTTAACTTATCTATATGCCATATGTGAGTACTAGACACAGGGATAGGTTTGATGGAAATGCATAAGGTACGATGTTACACGTGACGATCCTTCACACGTGCGACCATATGCGATTATGCAGAATTTATTTTGGAATGGAAGCCAAATGTGGGGTTTTAAGTTTCCAACCCTAATTATGATTAGTGGACATATAAATAACCTCAAAAGGGCTTAGAAAGTAGAAGCCTCATTAGAGAAATAAAAGTTATCTCTCTTCCAACTCTCTCAAAAGTTGAATCACCATTGCTAGCACCTTGGTGCTTTGATAAACCATCTCCTTCGAGGTTGTTTCCTTTGCTCCTTCATGTGGATTACTATTAGAGACAATCCAGTCTTGGATTATTATGGTTTTCCATAACCCAACTAAGAAGGAAAGCTCAGAACTTGGAAGATTGAAAAGCTACAAACAAAGGTAATCATCTTCTTCCATATTGATGGTATGATCTAATTTTAATGTTCATAGGTCGTTCCATGGTTTTGGGTTCAATTAATTTTAATTTTCCACTGTGCTATGTATATGATGCATGTTAAGAACCCAACAATGTAAAGGTGGAAGAAGAGTTATTTACACAGGTTCCACGGGTTATCTCAATGATGAAAGCCGTGAGAATAATAAAGAAAGGATATGAAGCTTATCTAGCTCACATGATTGACACTAGAAAAAAGATCTAGATCTTAAGGATATCCATTTAGGGAATGAATTTCAAATATTTTTCCCAAAGATATACTGAGGTTACCACCTCACAGAGAGGTTGAGTTCTCTATAGAGCTCACCTTAGACATAACACCCATATCAATAGTGCCATACTGAATGACACCATTTGAATTGAAAGAGCTTAAGGCTCAGCTATAGGAATTTTCGGATAAATGTTATATTAAGTAATGTGTATCTTCATGGGGTGTACCTGTGTTGTTTATGAAAATGAAAGATGGGTCTATGAGACTGTGCATAGATTACAGAAAGCTGAATAAAGTCACAATCGAGAACATATATCCATTGCCACAGATTGATCACCTGTTTGATCTGTTGAAAGGTGGAAGTGTGTTTTTGAAGATTGATTTGAGATAAGGGTTTCACCACTTGAGAGTTAGGGCATAATATATAGCTAAGACAGTGTTCAGAACCATATACGGGCATAATGAGTTTATGGTTAAGCCTTTTGGATTGACCAATGCTTCAACAGTCTTTATAAACTTGATGAATAGGGTATTCAAACCCTACTTATAACAGTGTGTCATAGTATTTAATGATGATATTCTAGTGTATTCTAGACACCTGAAGAGCATGACCAACACTTAAGAATGGTGTTATAGACACTTAGGGAGTATAAGTTGTATGCCACGTTCTTAAATTTTGAATTTTGGCTTAATGACTTAGCTTTTATAGGACATATTGTGTTAGTTGATGGTATAAGGGTTGATCCTCGCAAAGTAGAGGCTGTTATGAGTTAGATGCCTCCCCATAATGTGATTGAAATTAGAAGTTTCTTTAGATTAACAAGTAATTTTAGGAGGTTTGTTAAGGACTTTTTGATGACTGCTACTCCTTTAACAAAACTACTCAAGAAAGATGTGAAATTTGAGTGGACAGTCAAATGCCAATAGAGTTTTGATAGTCTAAAGAAGATGTTAACAAAGGCTTCAATTTTGACACAACCAGTTCCTGATAAGGAGTATGTTATCTAAAGTGATGCTTCTCATCATGGACTAGGGTGTGTACTGATTCAAGAGGGTAAGGTAGTAGATATGCATCTAGGCAATTGAAAATACATAAGAAAAATTGCCCCACTCATGACATAGAGTTGGCAGCCATTGTCTAATGGAGAGAAATATTTATCTACACAGGCCATAAAAGTCTAAAGTACCTTCCTACACTGAGAGATCTTAACCTGAGACAGAGGTGGTGGTTAGAATTGATAAAGATTACAACTGTGTTATCGATTACCACCCAGGCAAGGACAATATAGTGGCTAATGCATTGAGTAGGAAGATGGTGGTAGAATTGCACATCAAGCCTAAACTTGACAAGGAGATCATAGATGCACAGAGGCAAGATGGTAAGCTGATTGAGACAGTCTAGTGTTGTGTTTTAAAGAGTGAATAATATTCATAAACGCAGCGGAGAAATAAAATTTTCAAAACCTGAAACAAAAGATCATACTTGTGCCATGAAAACTAATTTCTATAAATATAGAAGTTAGAAATTATACCTTGTAATTTCTCATTTGTTCTTCAAATCTTCACTTTGTTGGGTTATAGCAAACCACAACAATCCATATTAGGATGTCTCTAATGATAATCCACTCGAAGAATGAAGAATAAACTATGAAAAGAAATGGTTTAATTTGTCTATTTTCTGCCATTTAATGTCTTTTCAATTTGAATCAAATTCAAAGAAAAGATGAAAAGTAAAAAATGGAGAAAAGGGAAATGAATAAATAGTAATTGGCCATAATTGGCCTAATTAAGGCCAAAATCCGCCGCTGGCGAACGAGGGAAGGAGGCAGCAGTGCACTAGGCCTGCTGCTGGGCAGCCCAGCGGGCTCGCTAGGCAGGCCAGTAGCCTACCTACCCCGCACGGGCCCGTGACCCTCCCAAACAATTTTTTTTCGTTCGATCTCATCGCGATCCCTCTCGAAATAATTGTCTCTTATTTTGGATCATATCCAAGACCATTTTACTCATTCTCCATATCTTCGATGCGTGTGACCCATTAGGTTCTCGGTTATGTTGGCCACTTAAATTACAATTAATTTAAGCAAGTCATGAGCGGTATCTATCAACACATCATGACTCCCAATTGACAAAAAAGTCAGTGGTTTGACTATGAACCTTTCCATAGACAATTTTTGTGCAATTATTCTTTTCACCATTCTATACCCCACTTGGTTCAGAGTATGGACATGTGTCAACTCCCACTAGACTGACTAAGTCACATCTAGTCCAAGTAATGTTAGTTATTTTCACTGAGGCTCATGACTCTATTAGATATTTTATTAAAGACTATCTTTATGACATTTCCACTTCGGCTAGAGATTCCCAGGTAATGACCAAGATAAAAGGCCATGGGTATACTCTCCTTCTATCAGGAGTGGTTAATCCTTTTTTGGTTACCCAATTACCTTTGAATACCTCAAGCTATTTCCAATGACCACCCTATGAGAAACCTCTCTGAGGTAATAAGGAATAGTGTCAAAATACAAAATCAATATTCAAGATATCCGTAAGTACCTCAAGTCTAAGGATACTTGCACCATTGCTATGATGAGACTATCATTGACATTTCAAAAGATTATCCATATGATTGTCTCATAGTTGGTCATCCAATGTAGGTACTCTATGGTACTTTATATAGGTACTCTATGGTACTTTATATAGGTACTCTATGTAACACCACATCTTATGCATTTGAGTATAACCTATCCCTGTTTCAAGTAATCATACATGGTATACTGGGAAGGTAAAATACCCTGTTAACAATAGTAGTAAAAGTTTTTTTCGTATCATATCCTGTAAAATCAACTAATGACTTTACAAGTCTTATATCCTGTACTATCACTGAATGACTTTTCAAGTCAACATTAAAAACCACAATACTATATATCACATATATTAAAACATAAACTTCCTATCCGACGGATTACGGGTTGTTTCCATTTATACATTTCAAAACTAATCTAGAGTGATAGTACATATTCAAGCATATAAGTTCAAAATATAGATGACATGTTTTCATGCTTGTGTGGAATTCAAGGAGAGAGTGATGAGGCTCGGCCAATGACCTGTGCTCCATGTCTTCTATACACTACTCAAACTGAGCTATCACTTTTCGTTACCTGAAAAATGATGCAAATTGATGAGTTGTGGCTCAGTGAGAATAATCAACCAATGAGCTCTAAAGTACCAAACAACTCATAGTAATAAATCACCAATCCAATATATACCATATATTCGATTCCATTCATCAGTATCATATATGTATCAATAAAGTTGAAACATATAATCATTACTCTTTATGTATGCAAATGCTTTGCTTATTTCATTTTATTGTGACTAAGTTAAACAGACATTGCCCCGGGTTTGCATGTGAATATTTTCCATGTGAACATTTGCATTTGCATTTGCTAGCTAGCTTGTTCATTTGTTTCATTTGCACATTTGTTGGGCCATAGGCCTCCTCTTTTGCTTTACAATATCGATTAACTAGTCACATCACCTTTTTAGTCCATATGCATATGCACTTGTATTTAAGCATTCATCAACCATTGCATCTTTATCATATACAACATACATATATTCCATATATACCTCATATGTCAAGCATATACCTTGCATATACTATACATATATCATGTATATATATCACATATGTCAAAAATTATCCATCATTACATTATCAAGGACCAATCATGACAATCATATGAATCACATGGCAAGCAACATTCATTTGCACTAAAGAATTCAATCGATAATTAGACTCACCGTTCTCCTTCGATTCCGACCCCTAACTTATTGTCTATCCACTCCTTGTGGGTCTCCAATATGTTGCGAGCCTAATATGAAAACATAATCGATTAACTCATGATTAGGGAGACTTAATGTGGCTTAAACAAATTAATATGCATTGTTCATGTCAATAGTTAAGATTTTTCCTATGAGGCAGTGTGACCTTATGGGACTATTTAGCCTATAAAGTTTTATATACTTGACCAATTACTATGATTCTTGTTCCTAATTAACAATACTATATAATTATAGAACATATTCAAATTTCAGACCAATTGGATCATTGTACAATATTTTGTGGAATTGCTAATTGTGTTCTGTTTTCTGCCTTTAGGCAGTTTCAGGGTACTTATTTGGGTTCATCATACCTTATATTCTATAAGTCCTATTTTAATCAAACTTTACAGAAACTTATATTGGTGCATATGGAACATGTTTAATGTTTACAACTTTTATCCATTATGTCTCTAAGGGCTTCGAATTACAACAAACATGTTACTTGTCCAAAATAGAATTGGCTTCCGGACCAGTATGGCTTCCAAACGCCATAACTTAGTTTATACATAACCCATGAAGCTGAAATTAGTACCAAAATTTAGCCAAGACATATACCTATAAATTTAATTTTTTTAACATGTACATAATCTAGCTCTAAGAAGCTCATATTAGCCAAACAAGTTACTGTATCTACCCAGGGCACTCAATAGGCAATTCAAACCATCGAATAGTCATGGTTCCATTCACCATAACTCACAAGTTACAGGACCTATGAACCTAAAAGCTGTTATACATATACAAAACACATATGTCTACAACTTTTATGTTTTGAGTGACGTCAAATAATGACTTTAACATATTTTAAAGCAAAGCACACAGTAGCTAACTTTGTTAGGGTTCACACGCTGACCAGTTTCAGTACGAAGAGCATATCTCTCCCTATACATAACATCTTGAAAATATGTTTACATATACACAAATATAAGACATAAAGGAACAACGTTTGTGTTTTACACTCTTCCGTAATCAATTTCTATTATTGACGAATACGGGGTGCAATTCAGTGCCTAATATTGAACCTAAGCAACTCAAATCAACCCTATAGCAATAAGAATTGATTACTTAACAAGAACAACCTTGCAAGGGATAAATTTGCCTCAAAAATCAATTGAAACAAGGATGAGTTGAAGTCTTAAATGGAGGAAATTGAAGAAGAAGTCGGGCTGGAGAAGAAGGCAGAAATGGGAAGATAAAGCTAACTTTTGGTTTTTGTCTTTTTATCTTTTTCTCATCTCTTTTCTCCTTTCTCTTCTCCTTTCTCTTCTCTTCTCTTTTATTTCTCTTTTGTATCATTTTAATTTTATTTTTTCTATATTATTATTATTATTTACATATATTTATAATTCCACTAATTCACACAATGATACAACTTAATCATTTGACCCGATTTAACTAAATTAGCAATGTAAATGTTTACTAATCTTAATCTAATCATTTTGCTTACTTTAATTTGGTCACCTTATTCAATTCATTTCTAATACTTTGTTATCCTTATTTAGGTTATAAGGATACACGGGTGACTCGATATAATTGCCAAATACTTGGACACGTACCTAGTGCGTGCCATGAACTTGTCCCTACGAACATACGTATGAAATGCACGTGTTCAATTGAATTGTATGCAAGATGCTTATGTTCAATGAAATGCATGTGGGGAAGGTCAAAGATGTTACACTCTATGGTAGAAAGTGTCGAACACCCCTGTGTTGGATAGAACTCAGCATGAGGAAGCTAGTGGGGCCAAAATTGGTACAAGAGATAGAGAAAAAGGTATAGGTGATACAAAACATATCAAAGCAGCCTCAAACAGGTAGAAATTATATGGAGATCTTAAGAGGAGAGATATAGAATATGAAGTGGGAGACAAAGTTTTCCTTAAATGTTTTCCATGGAAGAAGGTATTGAGATTTTGAAAGAAAGGTAATTTGTGCTTGCCTTATGAGATTCTAGTGAGGGTGGGATTATTTGCTTATAGACTCGTTCTACCAATTTGTTGGGCCTTATAAGATTCATGATGTATTCCATGCCTCCCTGTTGAGGAGATATAGATCAAATCCTTGTCATTTTGTTTCATTTGAAAACACAGAAGTGAGATCGAATTTGACATATGAGGAAGAACCAATGTAGATTTTAGCTAGAGAAGTCAAGAAACTTAGGAACAAATGAATACCATTAGTCAAGATCTTATGGAGAAATCATACAATAGAAGAGGCTACATGGGAAAGTGAAAAAAAATGGAAGCCCAATACCCATAGCTATTCAGAGATAGTACACCAAGTAATTTTGAGGACGAAATTCTTTAAGGCGAAGAGAAATGTAACATCCGCAAGTTAGGGCCTAGGAATGATGTGTTGAGCCTGATTTTGATGTAATCATTAGTCAAGAGGTAAAGGGGTTCATTTTTATTATTCCTTCTATGTTTCAATTTGTTTTGATAGAGGGATAAAGTTTAAAGGTTTAAGTTAGGTTTCTATACTATTAATGGCATAGATAGATCGAATGGTAGAATTAAATGTTAATGTGGTCTCTAATTTTATATTAGGGACTGAGGTTGAAGGTTGAGGCAACCATTAGAGACAGTAGATTCAAAAGAGTTGAGTTTTAGGGCTCCATTATTAAGGTTTGTACATATACATATTTTAATTCAAATTATGTTATGTTTATGCCTTTG
This sequence comes from Triadica sebifera, assembly GCA_023653625.1. Taxonomy (NCBI): domain Eukaryota; kingdom Viridiplantae; phylum Streptophyta; class Magnoliopsida; order Malpighiales; family Euphorbiaceae; genus Triadica; species Triadica sebifera. The sequence continues at coordinate 34,854,990 of CM042896.1, forward strand.
TTTATGAAATGCTTAAGTTAATTGGCATGTAATGGCATGCAAGAATTGCTTGAACTTAGTCTAAATGATATGTTAAACTCTGAATGCATGTGCAGACATGGAATATGAGGGTCATTAATGTTGTGATTGGAAATTGAGGTATAAACCTTGTTTGAATAGATAAGTGATATGGTTGTATGATTATTAGATTGATATTTGATGATAAATGCTAGAAAATGTTGATAGGAGTGGCTAACATTGGTTTCCTTTAGAACTACTGCTTGGTGTGTGCGGAATTTCCTTTAAATAGTGATGAAATATTTTTACGGATTGATGTTTGACAACCATGATAGTTTTCATGCTTATGAATGTATTGCACGACCATGAATTTATTACGCACCTGTGAATTGTTGCACAGAATAAGTTCATACCTGTGAGCCAAGGTTCACACTCGAGAATGCCCACACAAAGCCAATCAGAGTTAAGTCACGAGTAGACAACCCATCATAAAAGGCATCATGCCACTGAATCTACCATTCACATTTGTGAATGTCCTGTATCCAGAATTTACAATTTGGATTATATGTTGAAATTACTTGAGTTTGTTGTATACACAAATTTGACATGATAAATTGAGATAGTATACATTTGATAACATGATTCTGAATAGCGGATATGCACTAGGTGCTCTATATTCAAAGTATTATGTAATGGACATGTTGAACCAAGAATGACTTACAAATGATATGGATAACCGGAATATGATTATATATGCCCATTCTCTATTCCAAGGACTAGCTTCGGATCGGTGTCTTGCCATTAAAGGTGTTACGGTATCATAGGATAATATTATGATATAATTAGGGTGGCTTAAGCTTAGGTCAGAGCACTTCTGATTATTTAGAGACAATGTGGCATAAACTCAGGTTAGAGTGCCCATATACTCATATGCATGCAGATATTATATTTAGTCATCAAGGTGGCTTAAGCTCATATTAGAACACTCTTGATTTGAGAAGCTCGGTAATAACGATATAGACAAATATAGTTAGCGAGTAGGGTGTCTTAAGCTCAGTTTAAAACGCTTATGTTTCACAACCTGCACTCAGGTAGTCTGAGTCTAGAGTATTAGGCGAAACAATAAGTTATTGGGCAAACAAACAGTGAATTATAGTAATATGGAATAAAGTAAATTGTAAGAAAGTACACAGTGATATCCTAAACCATAACATAGAAAGTAAATCAGAATTATGAAATCAGAATACAGTTACATCATGGATAAATAGATGTTGAAACCAATAATCAAATATATGAAACAAAAAGTTAGATAATTACAATATATGATGATATAGAAATACTATGAAAGAGATGTATTATGACTATGATGACATGTATTTATTTATACTGTATATGCTACGAATATCTAACACCCCCTCACCCCATTAAATAATAGTAAAGCAAAGAAATACTACCAAACTCTTGATTTCATGTCTAATTTGCTTAATACAATTATTTTATATATTCTCAAACATAAATTTAAAATACAGTTAGCTATTTTTATTATTATTAATTTTTATCGATATATTAATATTTTGAACCAATTCAAATAACTCATCAATTGTAAAATATTTCCTAAATTATATACAAAGATTCACTAATTAATATTTTTATTTACAAACCCTGAAGTATAAGTATCACATAAAATTAGAATACAACTTATATATATATATATATATATATTACAAGAGTTTGTATACCAAAACAAAATACCTTTAGATGCTGCTATCAAATTTCCTACATTCTTCTCTTTCTAGCAACTACTATATTTGTCTACTGACTATCTTAGTACATGCGCTAAACTACTAGCTTAGTGATGCTTTATATGACAAAAATTTAACATGCAATTCATAAAATCTAACACATTCAAACTTTTCATATCAAATAAAAGAAATATTACATATTTACCAATAATAAATTGAACCCAAAATATATTCTTTTCTGATTTCATAGTACATAAATTTCTTTTACATATAATAATTGTATTAATTGCTAATATCATCATTATTGTTGATATTATTTTAATCATAGTTATTGTTATTATTATTAATATCACTATATTCTACTTATTTTATTTAAATCTGTAGTTAATTATAATAATCAAATTTTTATCATGTATTGCTTTATCTTATTTACCCAACTTTATGCCCATAACTATTATAATTAGAACTATCAGATAGGATACAGGGTATTATCTGCCGATAAATTTAACTCGGTGCATAGTGCCTATGTAAATCAACTTGGCATAATATGGTACCGACATAAATCAACTCAACATATTTAATACCTACATATATAATTAGCTCGACATATGTAGTGCCTCTATAAAATAATAAACTTGTAATTTCAATGCCCCCTTATTGGCATGCCAATATATTTTTTACTCTAGTTCCAAACTAGGAGTTTAAGAGCTTAATTAAGTTATTTGAATTTATTTAAATAATCTTTTAAAATTCCTTTATTTTATTTTTATATTTTATTTTTATTTATTTTTATGTATCTTTCCTTAATTATCATAATATATATTATCAAATTGTTAGTTCATATTTTTATTTTCTCACTAATTTTATGGGCTAATAACTCATTTGACTATGTAATTACTCATGTAGATATCAATCACATTATACCATAAAAGAGCCCAACTGAATTTACTTCTTAAATTTCTAGATTTTAAGCAGCCCTATTCCTAGCAGATTTTAGACTATATTTTGGATCTCAATTTTATCCCTATTTCTAACCTAAATTGATTAACTTGGTCTTCTGAAAAATTGTAGCCCCAGAACTTAGCTTTTAATTGAAATTTGAATCACTTAATTATGATATCTGTATAACGAGTGACCGCTATTTTAATACTAACTATTGGGTTTAAATTTTACATAGAATTTCGAGATAGGTTTCATGACTAATATTTATGTCCAATTTAAATGTAGTTAAGATCAAAATGGAGCTTCATGTTATCATGAAAGTTTAGACTTATATCTTAAGTTCCAAACTTATCAAAGAACATAAACTTTCGAGTTCCAAAACTTAACTTTTAAAATTTTTAATACATACTGTTCTATGATCAAGTGTCCAACAACACATGCAACCAATCATTCATTTAATAATGCAATTAACAAAAGATAAAGCAATTAAATCATCATATTAAATTTTTTTCCATACAAGCACATACCTTATTAATTTTTTCTTCCCTTACTATGCTTTTTCCTTTCCTTTTCCTTTCTCAAGCTTGTTTCCTTCCTTGTCTTTGGTTTGCCCTAAAATATTCAAATATTCCTCATTTAATTTCTCTTCCTTTGATGAAATTATATCAATCCTCCATCATTTAGGCAACCCTTTATTCATTTCTTTTAAGTCATGTTTCTTCGTGTTTTAAATCATAAATCATAATGTAAGGTTAACTAACATCAATTACAACAAAAATTTCATTTTCCCTAACCTAATTCTAACTTCCAAACCCTAACCATATATCACTACATAACCCTAATCAATCAATTTCAATCATATCTATCATCTTTATAGGTCTCAAATGGAAGAAAAATTGCTGAATTTGAGGAGAACAAACTCACATTAGTGGTGAATTATGGATGGCTGGAATTCACCTCACTCTCCTTCTCTTTTTCTTCTTTCTTTCTTTCTATCATTCTTGCTCCTTTGCACACTTATTGTGAAAACCCTTTAATTTCTTGGTTGTTCTTCCTCTAAAATCCTTTTTCTCTCTTTTTCAAAGCTTGAAATTGATAAAAACAAATGGTGGAGAAATGGTGAGGGAGTGGGGTGGCAAAAGGAGATTGAAGATGAAAAAGACAATTGTTTTGTTGATTTTTATGACCATTTGATGGAGAAATAGAAAGTGAAATCATAAGAATATGTATGTTGTACACTTTATTGCATTTCCCCGGGATTGTAGTTCAATTGGTCAGAGCACCGCTATGGAGAAATCTAGATTTCTCTCTTATAGCCTATATATTTTTTTTTTTACTTTTGCTTAATTAGATTATGATTAATCTTTCATCCTATTGATCCACTTAATTAATTAATCCTAATTAATTTTAATCTTTCTATAATTTCTCTTTTAGCCCACAATTCCCTATTTTTTAAAATAACCCCACACAATTCCATAAATCCCTATTTAGTCCATAGGGTGATTTTCTCTTTTTCAGTTTTGGCACTAAACTTTTTAATTTCCAATTAATAATGCCATAAATAAATCTTTCTTAAATATTGTCATTTTCCATGTGCGTCGAAATTTAGACTCTAATTGGTTCGAGTGTCTGGCTCGATCATGCGCGATCAGTGTCTAAATGATCGGGCATTACAATTCTCTCCCTCTTAAGAAAATTTTGTCATCGAAATTTACCTGATTAGTTGATTCTGAATAATTGAGGATATTAAGCTTTCATTATTTCCTCATTCTGCCAAGTGGCCTTTTCCATTAAATGATTACTCTATAGGACTTTCACTAGAGGTACCTTTTTATTCTGCAGTTCTTTAACTTTACTGGTTGAAATCACACTAGTTCTTCCTCATAAGTCAAATCCGATTGCACTCCTATGGATTGTACTAGCATTATATGTGATGGATCTAACCTATATCTTCTTAGCATAGACACATGGAACACATTGTGAATTCTTTCTAACTCTAGTGTTGATGCCAATTTGTATGCTACTGAACCTACATGCTCAAGCACCTCATATGGCCTAATAAATTAAGAACTTAACTTTCCTTTCCTGCCAAATCTGAGGATCTTCTTTCAAGGTGAGACTTTTAAAAATACTCTATCACCAACCTTATATTCTATGTATTTTCTCTTTAAATCTGCATAGGACTTTTGTCTATCAGCTGTTGCTTTTAGTCTGTCTTTTATCACTCTCACCTTTTCTTCTGTCTGTTGAACCAATTCTAGCCCCACTATTTTCTTTTCACTAAATCCATCCAATAAAAAAATGTCCAACATTTCTTTCCATACAAAGCCTCATACAGTGCCATCACATTGCTTGCTTGATAACTGTTGTTATATGAAAACTTCATTAATGGAAGTTACTTATCCTAGCTACCTTCGAACTCAATTACACTTTTTCTCAACATATCTTCCAATAATTGTATGACCCATTTCGATTGACCATCAATATGTCAGTGGAATGTTGTACTAAAGTTTAGTCGAGCACCTAAAGCTTGCTGCAAACTCTTCCAAAATTGTGATGTAAACTGTGGGTCTCGATTAGAAATTATAGAAATTAGGACACCATAAAGTCAAACTCTATCATTGGCATATAATTCTACCAACAGAGCAATTGAGCAGTCCATTCTCATTGGTAGGAAATGAGTTGATTTAGTAAGCCTGTCTATAATGATCCACATAGCATTATGTTTCTTTTGTGTCAATGGCAAGCCAAAAATAAAGTCCATTGTAATTCTTTCTCACTTTCATTATGGAAAATAAATTGGTTGCCACAAATCATATGGCATTTGATGTTTCGCCTTCACTTGCTGGTATAGTATGTAATATCTCTTTTCATTCTAGGACACCAATAATATGTCTTTAAATCATGATACATTTTTTTGCTTCCTGGATGCATCATATAAGTAGTGTTGTGTGCTTCTTTCATAATTTCTTGCTTTAATTCATGGATATCTGGTACACAAATTTTCCTTTATAACATAGACTTCCACCAACTCCTCTAGTAAACTTTGATCTCTTTCCCTTTTTTTACCAACTCAGAGATTTCCACCAGTTTTGTGTCTTACTTCTGACTTTCTTTCACTTGTTGAATCAAAGAGTGTTGAACTTGCAATGTTGCCAATAGAAAGTATAATTTCTTAATTACTCATTAATCATTATTCAATATTATTTTGTATTGAATTTTATTTATGTATACCTATCAGAGTCGTTCTACTCAAAGTGTCAGCCACTACATTAGCTTTGCCTGGCTAGTAATCAATGATGCAGCTGTAATCTATGATTAATTCCAACCATCATCTTTGCCTTAAGTTAAGTTCCTTTTTTATAGGCCAATACTTAAGACTTTTGTGATCTGTATAGATATAACATCTTTATCCATATAAATAGTGCCTCCATATTTTTAAAGAAAATATAATAGCTGCTAGCTCTAAGTCATGTGTAGGATAATTCTTGTTATGTGGCTTTAATTGTCTAAAGGGATATGCAATTACTTTACCCTCCTACAATAATACGTAACCTAGCCCATTATGGGAAGCATCATTATATACCATATAATCCTTTCCAGGGGTAGGCTGTGTCAAAACATGTGCCTTCAATTTATCAAAGCTAGCTTGACACCGTTCTGTCCACCCAAATTCAGTGTCTTTTCTAAGAAGTTTTGTCAATGGTGAGGCTATCATTGAGAATCCCTTCATAAATCTCCTATAATATCCTACCAAGCTAAGAAAGCTTCTCACTTCTGCCACATTTAGGGGAGGTTTCTGTTGAACCTTAAGGGGTATTTCCATCATTTTGATGCTAACAAATAAAATAACAATAATCTATTTAACATACTTGTCTTCAGAGTTTATTGAACAGCGTATGGAATATGATAGCAAGAATCGAAAATGGAAGAATAATCTTAAAAAGATGAAAATGAAGAAATAACATGTTCACGCCCGTGACCTTATATGTCACACCCGTGATGAAGCTTAGCACCAACTATCCAACATTTAAAGTTCACGACCATGAAAGAAAGTCACGCCCGTGAGAAGACATGACAAATTCTTCCAGAGAGCTTCATGGCTAGAGTCACCACTTGGATCACGGCTAGGAAGGATGTTCACGCCTTTGAAGATATAATGTCACGCCCATGATCAAACACTTCAAATCCTTCTAGAATGCTTCACAGCCAAAGTCACCACTCAATTCACAGCTCGGAAGAACAGTCACGATCATCACAATCATACTCATGACCGTGAAAGAGGAAAGATAAAGATGTCAGACGCAAAGTTAAGAGTTGGTGCAACGGCTATTTCCACATTAAATGCAATCAAACGGCTATAATTCTCCATGGAAGTATAAATGCAAGTCATTTATGAATCCAGAACAAGAGAATAGGTAATACTTCGAATCAAAATCTTGTTGTAAGCCATTTGGGCATTTGATATTTTTAAAACAAACATTTAATCTCTATGAAACACTTGCATCCAAATACTCTAAAGTATGATATCATGGGCTTTCTTCCATTCCATAACTCAAACGAAGTTTTGTTTAAGAATGGTCTTTTGAAAACTCGATTTCAAATATAACATGCAGTATTGGTGGCTTTAGCCCAAAAGTAAGTCGGTAACCTCATTGAGCATTGTTCGAGCCATTTCAATTAAAGTTCGATTTTTCCTTTTGACCACCCCATTTTGTTGAGGTGTCCTAGGAGATGAAAAATTTCCTGAAATACCATGTTCTAAACAAAAATTTTCAAAGTTTTATTTTCAAATTCTTTGCCATGATCGCTTCTTATATTTGAAATACAATATCCTTTTTCATTTTGAACTCTTTTAGCAAAGTTTTTAAAAAATTCAAAAGCATCACTCTTTTGAGCTAAGAAAATTACCCAAGTGAATATAGAGTAATCATCAACGATGACAAAAGCATAGTGTTTACCTCCTAGGCTTGCAACTCTAGTAGGTCCCAAAAGATCTAGATGCAAAAGTTGTAGAGGTTTAGAGGTACTTACAATGTTTTTTGATTTAAAGGAGGACTTGCGTTGTTTTCCTCTGTAGGAAGGTTGACATGTCCTGTTTTTTGAAATTTGACTTTTGGTAGTCCCCTTACCAGCTCTCCTTTGCTGAGGCTTTAAATTAAATTCATGCTTGCATGACCAAGCCTGCTATGCCACAACTAAGATTCATCACTAGTAGTCATAAGACACTTAGATGAAAAGTTAGATATTTTGTGTAAGTCTATTATGTAGGTATTGACATCTCTACTTCCTTTAAATATCTCTTGGCCATTAAAAGAGGTTACAAGACGTTCGTTAGAAGTAAAGATTACTTGGTTTCCCTTATTACATAATTGACTTACACTTAACAAGTTATGTTTCAAACCATCAACAAGTAAAACATCTTTAATGAAAGTAGTATTATTAATACAAATAGAGTCAATGCCAATTACCTTACCCTTCGCATTGTTTCCAAAGGTTACTTTACCTCCATCAATACTTTTAATGTCATTGAATAGTTCTTTGTCTCTGGTCATATGCCTTAAGCATCCACTATCCACTAGCCAAGCATTTTCTTTTAATGTGGACTTGAGGCATACCTATAAAATCATAATTCAAGTATTGTTTTTAGGTACCCAAATGAGTTTGGGACCTTAGGGGTTAGCACATGAAGGTTCTCAATGAGCTTGGGTCTTTGGGGGTTAGCACATGAAGGTTCCCAATGAGCCTTCCTTATCCAGTAATGTTTATTTACATGACCAAATTTCATACAATAATTACATTTTTTAGCTCTAAATATCCTTTTCGGTTTTACTGTGCTTTTAACCACCATTTTCCTATTAGGTAGAGTTTGTGAGCAGTGACATACATATGCATGATGACTTGGTGCTTTCCTAGGTGCATGCCTCTTTTACATAAAAGTATGATTAACCTTTTGAGGTTTCCTTCTCATGCTTACCAATCCTTGATCATTCTTTTTGTATATAGAGGATTTAGTGTATGTTATGCACTAAGCCCTTGGGGCTATTACCTCTAATGTGAGATGGGGGGTTCACTTGACTTAACAAAAGTGGTCTTATGAGATGAAGATGATGTTCCTTTAAATCCTAGATCATGTCTTATTAAAGGTGGTCTTTAAGACACTATGAGAGTATCTAAACTCTCATTCCCTTTATGAAATTTTGAAATAGAGTTTCTAAGTTCCTCAACTTCATTTTTCAAAACATTATTCTCTTTAAGCAAGGATTTAGTTGAGGGTCTTGAGGAGTACTCATCTAAGGATTTTTGAAGAGATTCATTAGAAGATTTAAGCTCAAGATTTTCCTTTTCTAAAACTTCCATTTTGTTTTTCAAACTTGAAATGTTATTTTTACAAGTATTGAATTTACATCTATATTTTTCTAATTCTAGGTTCAATACTTCTATTAGACTTTGCTCATCATCATCATCATTATCACTATTATTATCACTACTATCATTATTGAATGAATATGAGTAAAGTGATCCTACCTTATATGAGACGTGATCCTCTATAGCTATGAAGCATCGGTTGACCTCTTCACTTTCATTGTCATCTTTTTCACTTGAAGAGCTTTCGTCATCTCATGTGGCTTTGTGACCTTTCTCCCCATTGTCTTTTTGATATTTGTTCTTGTGTTTCTTGAGCCTTGGACATTCTGGTTTGATATGTCCCTTCTTCCCACACTTATAACATTTTACCTCCTCTTTATTCCTTTGAGAGTCATCTAAGGAGTGTTTGAGATTTCTTTCCTTGAAGTTTCGAGAGTTGCCAATTCTCTTTTCAATTATTCTTTTCAGTCTTCTTGAGAGCATCGCAAAGTCCTCATTTGCATAATCACTCTTTTCTTCATCATCTTCATCTTCTTCTTGAGATGTTGAAGTAGAGGCTCTTAATGCTAGAGTCTTTCTCTTTTCTAGCTTAGCTTCAAGTTCTCTATCTCTCTTTACTACCATTTCATACATTAGAAGTTTGCCAATAAGCACATCAGTTTTCATGACGCTCATGTCTTCGTTGGTTTCTTCTATACCAGCAACTCTTGAACCATAATCTTTCAGAGGAAGGTTGCTCAAAATTTTGTTGTTTACATATTCCAAGCTCAAGTGTTTTCCAAGCTTTCTCATACCGTTTATGATGGCTAGAAGACGGTTCATCATATCAGTGATTGACTCATTGGATTTCATCTTGAAGAGTTCGTACTCTGAAGTGAGAAGTTGAATCTTCTTGGATTTAAATTGCTTTGTTCCTTCATGATAATTTTCCAATGTTGTCCACATACTATATGTGGTTGGGCAGTGTTGTATTATGCTACATTGTTCAATGGATAGTGAGCTTGTGAGAATTGTCATTGCCTTTTTGGTTTTGAAATTTTCTCTACGTTGAGGCTCTATCCAATCATATCTTGAAAGGATTTCTTCTTCACCATCAACTCCTCTTCTGGTTAGTGGTGTCCATTGTTTCCGAACGCTATCCCAGACTTCAATTCCCTAACTATCGAGATATGTCTCTATCTTGAACTTCCAATAAGCGTAGTTTGCTCCATCAAAGTAAGGCTTGAGACTTTACAATCCTTCATTGACCATTTCTTCATCTTTGCTAGCGCTTTTTAGGCTTTGATGCTAGACTATGCTCTAATACAAATTGTTGCCCAGATAATGAACTAAGAAGGGGGGTTGAATTGGGTATTAAATAAAAAATTCTTAACTTTAAGTGTGGAATAAAATTAAATAGAGTAGAGATGATGAGATATCACAAACGAGATTTATAGAGGTTTGGGTATTAACAAACCCTACTCCTCTCCCCAATCTCAATTAGGAGTTTCACTAACAAATTAAGTGTTACAATGGAGTTTTACAAGCTCACTCCAAACTACGGTATTTCTATCAATGGTTAACATCTAACCCATAAATTCCCTTGTGTTTTAATGGCTCACACAATAAACCGATTCCTTGTGTTTTATGGCTCACACAATTAACCTTTACAAGTACTTCACTCTTAACCCAATATACCCAAACTCACTTGAGTAATTGATTCCAATGAAAATACTCACTAACCTATAATGCTCAGAATTTTTGAACAAATAGGTTTTCGCAGAGAATAAAAGTTTTGTTGAAAGTAATTAATGCACAATGGCTACAACAAGATTTTTTTATTCGAAAGTAATTATTGTTCTCTTGTTTAGGATTCATAAATGACTTGCATTTATACTTCCTTAACAAATTATAGTCATTTGGATTCATTTAATGCGAAAATAGTCCTTGAACAAACTCTTAATTTTAGGCCTGACATGTTTATCTTTCCTTATTCACAGTCGTGAATGTTCTTCCAAGCCGTGGCTCAGGTGGTGACTCTGGCCGTGAAGCTCTCTGGAGAAATTTGAAGTGTTATCTAACGGGCGTGACTATCTTTAACTGGCATGACTGATTTAATCATTCATGATTAGTATGATCCTTCATGGCCGTGAACTTTAAATGTTGGAGAGTTGACGCTAAGCTATATCACGGGTGTGACATAATAAGTCACGGGCGTGAAAATACTATTTCTTTTTATTTTGACCTTCAAAGGTCATCTTTCATTATTGCATTATATTCCATACCCTGTTCCACAAACTTAGAACACAAGCATTGTTAAGTACATTATTGCTACTTTATTTGTTAGCATCAAAATGATAGAAATATCCCTCAAGGTTCAACAGCTAATAAAGTATTTAGAAAGCTTAAAGAATTTGATTTACGGTAAATGACGAAATTGCAAAATTTGATAACTTTTGGGGTTAATTTGCAATTTACCAAAAATTTGAGGATTTAATGAGATATTTGTTATTTAACATATTAACGTTGGACATGAAATATGGGTTGTCCGGTCATAGCATGATGGAAAAAGATTAATATGATAATTAAGCTAAATATCAAAGAAATCGTCAAAATTAGTGGGTCCCAAATGAGGACTTTTGTTTCTTTTCTTCTTTCGTCCTTTTCTTCATCTCCTTATTTCTTATTTTCTTTCTTTCTACCAAAACCAGTTAGGCCAGCCACTCTCACCGTCCTCCATAACTAACCTTGAGCTCTAGAGAGAGAAAGAAAGAAAAAAAAGGGAAAAGAACAAGACAAAGTGATTTCCACGATCTACAAGTCTTAAAGAAGCTTTAAAGAGAAAGAAGGAGGAAGAACAAACAAGTTTAGTGGAGAGAGAAAATCTCCAAGGTTGTGATCAAGTGAAGAAAAATGTAAAGGTAAGAAGCTTTTGTTCTTTTCTTTCATATTTTCTTAAGGAAGTTGGGGTTTTGAGCTTATTTAGAGCATGATTATATAGAAATAGAGTTTAGGGTTTCATGAGAGAGAGTTTAGGGTCTCATAAGAGTTTTGAGAAAATATGGTTTTCATGATGATGTTATGATGTGGTAGGAGTTCCAAGTGACAAGGTACAAGCTCAAGGGAGTAAAGGCAAAGATAAAGCTACCTAGAAAAGTGAAGGAGAAAAATAGAGGTTTGTGCAGAATTTAAGGCAATAGCCTATCTTTGTTTGAAATAATACATGTTTAACATGATAATTAATGATTGAATTGCACTAATGATGATTATGGCATGAAACCATAGGTTTAGATATAAAGAATGAGATTTTGTGAATTGTTGAGTTTAGTAATGTATGTTAGAGAATTGAGTTATGATAAAGGCATTTATATGAATTAGAACATGATATGTTGAGTAAAGGACTTTAGAAATGCATTAGCTTGCATTTGGTATGGCTTGGTGCAACTAGAAACGATTAAGGAAAGTGAATATGCAATTTTCCTACAGATAGTCATGGGCGTGACTCTTGGATCATGGGCACGAACTTACTAAGTTCACGGGCATGACTAAATGTATTAGAGTTGTAACTTCTATGGGGTAATGGCACTATTCATTCCAGAAGCATACATGAACTAATTCACGAGCGTGAATGAGTAATCATGGTCGTGAATACTCTGTTTTTGGTAATTATGAATATTGTTAACTAATGAAGTATTTAGGTAAGTAAATGAAATGATATTACTTATCCCGTAAAATAAGAATGTTTATATGTTTGTAAAGGTAATTAAGTAAAGATATATGAATAATGTGGAATTATGGATTTGCCTATTACTCTAACACCAGACTAGAAACATGATAGATGACATGTCATTATGGGGGCGATCGGTACCATACTATATGAGATATTGCTTGGTCAATGTGGCTTTAGCTCTGAGAGCGCCATTGACTTGAGATAGTTTGTTAATAATTAACTTGACATTTATAATTACTATCTTATGTAAATATAATGTATGTTATTTCTTGTATATCTATGAGTTAAGAGTTTTTAAATAAATATATATATATATATATACACACACACACACACACAAATATATATATATATATATATATATATATATATATATATATATATATATATATATATATATATATATATATTTGTATGGCTGTAACACCCTCTTATATAGTTAGGAATAATCCTAACTATATAGGAGAATGTCACCTGCCTATTACCTTAAAATTTATTTGAATTAAAATTTCTTCCATTTTAGTTATTGTATTTTCATATGTTAATCATATTTTTCATTATAGCAATATGTCATTCAATTGATGAATTTATTGTACATGCGGAATTAACAAACCATGTACATATTTCCAAGCGTAAGTTTGGGCTTATATTATCCCGATGTTTACAAAATACATATGATCCAAATAAAATTACATGTTCCCATCATAAAAAAACATGTAAAACTTTTGAAAACCATAATTATACTCATCACCCATGACATGTGGACAAGAACAAAATGCATGTCATGTAAAGCACCAACCCTCTGATGTGGATTTACTTTATTTGACTCTGTATGGGCTCGCTTCTTTTCCTGTCAACTTCTCTCTATAGGCTCCGAACTTGCAAATGGGAAAACACCCACACGCTAAGCAACCTAATGCTTAGTGGTGCATATGTGCATAAATATTCATACATACACTTATGATATGTCATAAAAATTCCATTTTCATATTATCCAATTTTGCATAAAAAAACTCATAAATAATCCATATATCACACTCCTTTCTATAGCAATATATAAAAAAAATCATTTTATCATATATCAATATAGAATACTGCATACCTGATTTATTTGTTTAATACATATATGCGCCATAATTTACAAAGATGAATTCATATTCATACCCTATTTGTGATTTCTATTTCCTTGTTTCATTTACCTGATAATTGATTTTTTTTATTCTTTTATATGTTTTATTTTATAGCCCCAAAACTCTAAACCCGGACTATTTGGATGCGGGTTGTGAAACAAGAGTGCTCTCACCCGAGCTTAAGCCACCCTGCTCACTATCTGTATCTTTCTATATAAGTGCTCAAACGAGCTTCTAAAGTCAATAGCTCTCTCACCCGAGCTTGAGCTTAAGCCATCTTGACTGTCCAAAATCTAAATCACCCTTTTTGATTGTCCATCAGTCTGAGGATGAAAAGCTGTGTTGAAACTAAGCTTGGTACCCAAAGCTCTTTGCAGACTATCCCAAAACTGAGAAGTGAGTCTGGGGTCCGTATCTGTAACAATGGAGACTGGCACTCCATGATGCTGACTATATCATTTACATATAACTCCGCTAACCTACTTAATTGGTAGTCCCTTCTGTTGGGCAAGAAGTGAGCTGACTTCATTAATCCATCCACAATCACCCACACAGCGTCATATGTTTTTGGTGTCAAAGGCAACCCAATTACCAAATCCATGGTTATTCTTTCCCATTTCCATTATGGAATCGTGATTGGTTGTAATAACCCTGAAGGTATCTGATGTTCTACCTTGACTTGCTAACATGTTGAGCACCTGGTGGTGAATTTTGTGATGTCATTTTTCATACCTGACCACCAATACTTATTCTTCAAGTCATGATACATCTTGTTACTTCCTTGGTGCATGACATATTTTATCTCATATGCTTCCTTTAAGATCCTCTGTCTCAAATCTTCCCCATTAGGTACACATAATCGACCTTAGTAGTATAAACTGTTATCTGACCTCATTGTATAATCAGGTCTCTCCCCCTTAGAGACTGACTCAGCTATCTCAACTAACTTCTTATCTTGTTTCTGTGCATATTTGATTTCTTGGTTGAGAGTTGGATGAATGTGTAATTCTGCCAAAGTCTTTTGGCTTAATGCATCGGCCACAACATTGGCCTTACCTGGATGGTAGTCGATCACACAATTGTAATCCTTGATCAACTCTAGCCATATTCTTTGTCTTAAGTTCAATTCCTTCTGGGTAGGAAGACACTTTAAACTCTTTTTGGTCGGTGTAAATAAAACACTTTTCGTCGTACATGTAATGGCATCATATCTTTAAAACAAAGACAATGGCAGCTAGTTCAAAGTCATGTGTGGGGTAATTCTTCTCATGTGTCTTCATCTGTCTAGAAGCATAAGCTACTACCTTGGCCTCTTGCATCAGTACACACCACAGTCCATTGTGAGAAGCATCACTATAGATGACATATTTCTTATCAGGGACTGGTTGTGTCAAAATGGGAGCCTTAGTCAACATTTTCTTAAGTCTCTCAAAGTTGTCCTGAAATTTCTCTATCCATTCGAATTTTACATCTTTCCTCAGTAATCTAGTCAAAGGAGAAGGAATCATTGAAAAGCCCTTTACAAACCTCCTGTAATAATAGGCCAAACCGAGGAAACTCCTGATTTCTGTCACATTACGAGGAGGCTTCCAACTCATAACTGCCTTTACTTTGTTGGGATCAACTCTGATGCCATCTGATGACACAATGTGTCCAAAGAAAGCCACATCATTGAGCCAAAACTCACATTTTGCGAGCTTGGCATAAAGCTTCTGTTCTTTGAGGTTCTGCAAAACTATCTTCAAATGTTGACCATGTTCTTCCTTATTCTTGGAATACACTAAGATATCATCAATAAAAACCACCACGAACAGATCCAAGTATAGTCTGAAGATCCAGTTCATCAAGTCCATAAAGGTTGCTGGAGCATTTGTCAAACCGAAAGGCATTACCAGAAACTCATAATGCCCAAATCTAGTTCTAAAAGCTATCTGAGCTATGTTATTTGTCTTTATTTTTAATTGGTGGTACCCTGATCTCAAATCAATCTTAGAGAAAACTCCTGAACCCTTTAGCTGATCAAAAAGATCATCAATTCGTGGTAATGGATATATGGTCTTAATAGTTACCTTGTTCAACTGTCGATAATCTATGCACAATCTTATAGACCCATCTTTGTTCTTTACAAACAATATCGATGCACCCCATAAAGGCACACTTGGTCTGATGAAACCTTTATCTAATAACTCTTGCAGTTGTGCCTTTAATTCTTTCAACTCTATCAGTGCCATTTTATACACTACAATTGATATTGGTGCTATACCTGGAGTGAGCTTTATGGAAAATTCAATCTCTCTATCGAGAGGTAGCCCGGGTAGGTCATCTAGGAACACTTCTAGGAATTCATTCACCACAGGGATATCCTTAAGATCTAGACCTCCCTTTCTAATATCAATCACGTGAGCCAAGTAGGCCTCATATCCCTTTCTGATCATTCTTTGAGCCTTCATCATAGATATCACTTGAGCAGGTGGTGGAAACCTTTCGCCCCACTGCTACCTCTTCTAGTTATGGAGTTTTAAGAACAACTGTTTTATATCGACAGTCCACTACTGCCTCAAGTTTAGAAAGCCAATCTATGCCCAAGATAGCATCGAACTTGTGGAATGGCAATTTAATCAAATATGTTATAAACTCTTTCTCATGCACTATCAAAGGGAAACTTTTGTATACCTGGTAAACAATCACACTGTGGCTTAGGGGTTTGTGACCTCAATCTCATATTCTAAATTCTCGTTCGTCATACTATTTTGACTAGGTGTGCTCGTGCATACATAGGAATATGTAGAACCAGGATCTATTAAAGAAAACATACCCACAATCATATTAGTGCCTTTTTGGTCCTCTTTGGCCTTCATAGCATATACCTCGGCTAGAGTCCTGCTCGACCTCTTCTAGTCTGAGTCTAATTCTGAACCTAAGCTGATCCTACGATCTATGTAGGTGCACTAGTAGTCATCATTGGGCAATCTCTATTTATATGGTTCTTAGACCCGCATCTAAAATTTGCACCTATGACCATCAAACATTCTCCTCTATGGCTCTTATGCCAAGTAGCACAAATTGGAGCGCTCTCTCGGGTAGCCTATATATTTATGCTACTGGTTGCAGATGCAGCCCTGTAGAGCTGCCCCCTCCTATGTAGTCCACCCTATGTATAACTCCTATTATGTCCCTGACTCCTGCCATGAGACTGTCCAGGTAGTATCGACCTTTCTTGCCTATAGATTGGGCCACTGGAGTTACTATCTGTTTAAAAGCTTCATCTGCTCTCTTTCTCTTTCTCTTTTCAACACTAACAACTGATGCAATTAGTTGAGTAAAATTGAGATGCTGAAATGCAATCACAAAATCCCCAATCTCTATATTGAGGCCATCCTCAAATCTTATGTACTTATCTCTCTCACTCATGATAATCTCTAAAGCATATTTACTCAATCGAGTAAACTCTCTCTAATACTTGATCACTCTCGAATGGGCCCCTGACACTCCCGAATGATTTTTTCGTGCGATCTCATCGCGATCCATCCTAAAATAATTCTCTCATATTTTGGATCCTATCTAAGACCATTTTACTCATTCTCCATATCTTCAATGTGTGTGACCCATTAGGTTTCTGGTTATATTGGCCACTTAAATTAACAATTAATATAAGCAGGTCATGAGCGGTATCTAGCAACACATCATGACCCCCAATTGACCGGAAAGTCAGTGGTTTGACTATGAACCTTCCCATAAACAATTTTTGTGCAATTATTCCTTTCACCATTTTATACCCCACTTGGTTCAGAGTATGGACATTTGTCAACTCCCACTAGACTGACTACGTCATGTCTTGTCCAAGTAATGTTAGTTCTTCTCCTTGAGGCTCAATACTCTATTAGATATGTCAGTGAAGACTATTTATATGACATTTCCACTCTGGCCAGAGATTCCTGAGTAATGACCACGATAAGAGGCCATGGGTATACACTCTTTCTATCAAGAGTGGTGAATCCTTTGTTGGTTACCCAATTACCTTCGATTATATGAAGCTGTATCCAATCACCACCCTATGAGCTACCTCTTTGAGGCAATAAGGAATAGTATCAAAATACATAATCAACATTCAAGATATCCTTCAGTACCTCAAGTCTAAGGATACTTACACCATTGCTATGATGAGACTATCATTGACATTTGAATAGATGATCCATATGATTGTCTCATAGTTGGTCATCCAATGTACTTAGCTACACTTAGCAAGCATCCATATGTTAACCATACACATCTCATGTTTATAGATTATATGATCTACTACTTGATCTAATAAAGAAGTGTAACATTTGCTAGTCATAGTCATTAATCCTATGAGTAGGGACAATTTTGATACTAACATAATTACACATGATAAGAATCTCAATATCATGATCTCATCATTATTTCCTTCATGTTATGTTATGTATCAAGGACTTCATTAATTGATTTAAGATCACTTATCAATTCATATATCAAATGAACATAAAATTAATGGAAAAGTCTTTTATTAATCAAATAAATTCGTACAATAAGTGCTAAAGGTGATTGCCTTTAGAGAACTCCTCTAACAAGCTCCCACTTGCACTAAAGCCAATCGCCTTTGTATTTAATTCCATAGGCGAGTACATGAGAATCATATTTCTTTTGGGGAAGTGGCTTAGTTAAAGGATCAGCAATATTCTAATAAGTGGGCACTTTTCTATCTTTACATCATTCCTACCAATGATTTCTCTAATCAAATGGTATCTTCTGAGTACATGTTTGGATCTCTGATGAGATCGTGGCTCCTTTGCTTGCACAATGGCTCCATTATTATCACAATACAATTGTATTGGATTAATAATGTTGGAAACCACACCAAGTTCTGTGATGAATTTCCTTATCCAAACTGCTTCATTTGCTGCTTCAGAAGCTGCAATGTACTCTACTTCGGTTGTAGAATTAGCAGTCGTTTCCTGTTTGGAACTCTTCCAACTAACTGCTCCACCTTTTAGTGTGAATATATAACCTGACTGAGATTTTGAGTCATCCTTATTAGATTGGGGGCTGGCATCACTATACCTGCTCACAATATGATCTCCATCTCCATATACTAAGAATAAATCCTTAGTTCTTCTTAAGTACTTAAGGATATTATTGACAGCCACCCAATGACCCTCACTAGGGTCCGATTGGTATCTACTCGTGACACTCAGACCATATGATACATCGAGTCTTTTACATATCATAACATACATGATTGATCCAATAGTTGAAGCATATGGAATCAAACTCAGGTGTGTCCTCTCATCAAGTGTCTTTGGACACAAAGACTTTGAGAGAGTAATCCCATGGGTCATGGGAATATATCCCCTCTTGTTTTTCTCTATGCTAAACCTCTTTAGCATCTTATCTATGTATATACACTATAAAAGACCAAACAATATTTTATATCTATCTCTATAGATTTTTATCCCTAAAATATAGACTACTTCTCCAAGGTCTTTCATAGAGAAATTCTTAGATAACCAAATTTTGACTGATTGTCAGGCTGAGACATCATTTCCCATTAACAATATGTCATCTACATATAACACAAGAAATATGATTGTACTCCCACTAACCTTCTTATAACCACAAGGTTCATCCGGATTTTGTAAGAAACCAAACTGTTTGATTGTCTCAACAAACAGAATATTCCAACTCTTGAATGCTTGCTTTAGTCCATAATTGGATCTTTGAAGCTTACATACCGTTTTGCCATCTTTGGATATGAAACCTTCTCGTTGTGTCATGTACACATCCTCAGTCAGATTTCCATTAAGGAAAGTTGTTTTCACATCCATTTGTCATATCTCATAATCATAGTGAGTAGCAATGGCTAGAAGTATCCTTATGGATTTAAGCATAGCTACTGGGCTAAAAGTTTCATCATAGTCAATTCCTTGTCTTTGACGATAACCTTTAGCAACAATTCTAGCTTTATAGGTAATCACATTACCATCCATGTCAGTTTTCTTTTTGAAAACCCAGTTGCACCCTATAGGCTTTATTCCTTCAGGTGGGTCAACCAAAGTCCATACTTGGTTTTCATACATGGAATCCATTTCTGACTTCATGGCTTGAAGCCATTTGTCAGATTCTTAACTATTCATAACCTCTTCATAGGTTGTAGGCTCATCATTTTCTATGAGCAATATGTCATTCTATTCACTAATGAGAAATCCATATCTCTCTGGAACAGTACGTATCCTACTTGACTTACGAAGCTCTTATGCTTCATAAGGTTGAGCTATTATATCATCTGTATGAGTAACAAGCTCAGGTTTAGGCAGTTGATTAGCATCTGATTGAGCATATTGAACTTCCTCAAGTTCAATTTTGCTCCCACTATCGCCTTTTAGAAGGAATTCTCTCTCTAAAAAGATAGCAGGTCTTGAAACAAAAACCTTTTGTTCCAAGGGGTGGTAAAATTGATATCCATATGATATTTTTGGATATTCCACAAACAGACATCGGTCAAACTTAGCTTCTAGCTTATCTAACATTGTCCACTTCATATAAGCAGGACAACCCCAAATTCTCATGTAAGAAAATGTGGGCCTTTTGTTATACCATATCTCGTATGGAGTAACATCAACTGACTTTGAAGGAACTCCATTTAATATATAAATAGCGGTCTCTAGTGCATAACCCCAAAAGAATTTAAACAATTCTGCAAAACTCATCATACAAGGTGGAGTCCATCAACAAAAACCTTATGATGTCTAACAACGTTCGGTTTCTTCTTTTAGCCACACCATTGTGTTGTGGCGTGTAAGGTGGAGTCCATTGAGATAAAATCCCATGATCCCGAAGATAATCTAGAAACTCTTGGCTCAAGTATTCACCTCCCTGATCTGATTGAAGTGTTTTAAAACTTTGGCCAAGTTGTTTCTCTACTTCATTTCTGAAATCTTTGAACTTTTGAAAAGCTTCAAATTTGTATCTCATACGATACACGTATCCATATCATGAGTAGTCATCGATAAAAGTAATGAAGTAGATGAAACCACCTCTTGCGTGTGTAGACATTGGACCACATACATATGAATGTATTAAGTCTAAAAGTCGATTAGCACGTTCACCCTTTCCCTTAAAGGGTAATTTAGTCATCTTTCCAAATAAACAAGAGGCACATGTGTCATATGATTCATAATCAAATGACCTCAAACTACCACTTTTGTGTAGCTTAGCCATGCGTTTCTCACTTATATGACCAAGACAACAATGCCATAAATAAGATGATTTCAACATATCTTGCTTTTGCCTTTTATTATCATTGATGTTTAAAATTGGATTTGACATATCTAATATGTATATTCCATTGCATAATATACCATTAGCATAAAGAATTCCATTCAACATAATAGAACAACAATTGTTACTAAAAGCTAAAAGGAAACCATCTTTACTTAGACTTGAAACAGAAATAATGTTTTTAGTCAAAGTAGGTACATAATAGCAATTATCCAAATTTAATATAAGCCCACTAGTAAGAGTCAATACATATGTTCCAATAGCTAATGCAGCAACCCTTGCTCTATTTCCAACGCGTAGGTCTAACTGTCCCTTATTGAGTTGTCTACTGTTCCTTAGGCCCTGCATATCAGTGCATATGTGTGAGCCACAACCGGTATCTAATACCCATATATTATTTTTGGAAACAGTATTAATTTCAATGACAAAAATACCTTAAGTAGATGGGGCATTAGATACCTTCTTCTTCAAGGACTTCAAGTAAGCCTTGCAGTTTCTCTTCCAATAGCCATCCTTGTCACAATGGAAGCATGTCCCTTTTAGAGCAATCTCCTTGGACTTCTTCTTGGCCACGCCTCCCTTAGGCTTTATGGACTTCTTCTTTTTCTTCTTAAGGTTCTTCCTTTTAGAACTTGAAGAGTCTACCAGCATCACAGCCTTTTTGTCCTTCTTGACAGATGGCTCAGCTATTTTAAGCAAGTTAATCAGCTCAGGAATAGTGGTAGAGATTTGATTCATCCTATAGTTAAGCACAAAATGTGAATAACTATCAGACAAACCGGTTAGAATTAAGTCAATACTTAATTCATGGTCCATCACAAATCCCAAGGTGGCCAACCTTTCAATATAGCCATTCATCTTCAATGCATATTGCACTAGTGATGTCCTCTTAACCATTTTAGTGCGGAAGAGCAAACTTGAAGTTTTGAACCTTTCAGAACATGCTTGCTCATCAAAAAGCTCTCTTATAAGGTATAATATGGAATTAGCGTCCATAGGCTCATGCTGCTTTTGCAACTCAACTGACATAGTAGCAAGCGTAATGCAGCTTGCCATTTCACTATCATCGAGATGCTTTTGATATGTCTTCTAAACATCCTTAGAAGCATTAGCAGCAGGGGATTAGGGAGTGCCTCATCTAGGACATAACCAATCTTTTCGGATTTGAGAAGTATTCTCAAATTCCTTAGCCAATCCAAAAAATTGGGCCCAGTCAACTTATTTTATTCCATTAGCGATCGTAAATTCACACTTGTCATGATGATGATGATTCTAACATGTTAGAATGTACACAAAATGCATGTTTCTTAGGTCTTTAATAAATCGCATTATGGCTCCCACTATTTTATTGTGAATCCATAGCCCTCATAATGAACCCGAGAGAACTTATATGGAAGTTCTCCTAGTGGGTCGCTATCCAACTAGCTAAGAATAACCTTGAGGCAACTCAACAAGTTATCCTTAGTTTGGTTGGTAGGTATCTAATCCATACCAATTGCATTATTCATGAAACTGTCGAATCTTGTGCTATTAACTTATTGATGTGTGCAATACATTGGGCTATCGACTCTTGATATGTGTACATCTCATGTATACAAACCCAACTTCACCTCCAATACACATTAACCTTGGCACAAATCCAACAAGTTAATAATATCGTGAAATCTAATTTCAATGGATTGAACATATTCTAATAGAGTGAGCTTGAGGCAACTCAACAACCCTAACTCTAGAAGAACTCTGGTTCTCCCCATATTAATGGAAGGCGTAAGACTTAATTGTTTATTTAGTGAGGGATTTCTTTGTTAAGTCTCATCAAGTTATTATTTCATAGTTTTATATATCATACATTCATTACATTGATATATAAAGATAGTTACATTAATTATATGGCATGATTATGGACATACTAATGTTAATCTCTTGAGCCAAAGAGAAATTGACTAGGTCTTACCTAGGTATATGTGTGAATTTACAACCCAAAATAGAAATCAAATTCCCATTTCTAAGTCTTCTTGTTTATGGTACCATCTCCTTTGCTTCTTGCTCCTTTGTATCTTAATTCTATCCTAATCCTGTGTAATCTAATTACATATTTCAAATTATAGAAAACCTCGATTTACATTTGAGGGGAGTAAGATGAGAAGAGAAATACATAAGAAAGAAAAATAGGAAGGGACATGCAGGCCCTGTTTACCATAAAACAAAATAATTTCATGCATGCTAAATCACATTGGGCCTAAGTCCATAATCATCCATCATGCATTTTCATACACCCCTAACATGCATTCTCTAATGCACAAAATAAAAATGACAATTTTGGATTTCAATTTGTAAATCGATTAAACGCTTAGACGCCAGAATTACAATTGCATATTTCCAAAAATAATGAAAAATTAATTCTCCTTAAAATCAGAAAATTATCATGTTAAAATTAAACAATTTTATTTTAATATACATACCAATTTCTAGTCACACTAGAATTACAATTGCACAACTTAAATTAATTCAAAATTAATTTCTAAAAATTCTAAATATTTATAGAACATCAAATCACCATTCTAATTATCTTTAAAATTCATCAAAATAGTTTTGGCACAAGCCAAAATTACTAAGACAAACGAACCAATACACTGAGAAGCTCAAAATGACTAATTCGATATCTAGAATTTTTTAAATTTCAAATGCTTGAAAAATAATTTTGGCATGCATATAACATCAAAATAACATATTTTGAATCACATAAAAATTATTTCAAGGTTCTATAAATAAAATAAACACATACAAAAAAATTAAACAAAACAACCCCATCGGGTATGCTAAAATAGTCCCATTTTTGTGTTTGTTTCAAAAACTTAATTAAAATAATTTTTAATTAATTATTGGACACTTACATAGGAATAAACATATTCTCAATATGTCTAAATAATGTTTTTCATAATTAAATTACAAAAAAAAGTAACCAGCCCCATCAATTAAGCCAAACAACAACACATGTTCATAAAAAGGCAATTTTAGGCATTTTTTAAATAATTCCAAAATTAATTATTTGAATCACATTCAAATAATTTTTCAATCAAAATAATCATTCTTACTCATTCCATGATCAGATTAAAGAAAGAAAAATATGTAAATTATATTTTACAAATTAAATTCAATTTTTCAAATCCTATTGATCCAAAATCATCAAAAACATGCAATCTCATTGCACTTTCAATTAAAATTAATTTTAATGGATACAAGGAAGCTCTGATACCAATGTAGGGTTTTGAAGAATGAATTATATTCATAAATGTAGTGAAAAATAAAATTTTTCAAAAACCAAAAGGAAATATCATACTTGTACCATTAAAACTAATTTATATAAATGTAAATGTTAAAAATTATACCTTCTAATTTTTATTTGTTCTTCAAATCATCACTTTGTTGGGTTGTAGCAAACCACAACAATCCACACTAGGATGCCTCTAATGATAATCCATGCGAAGAATGAAGAAGAAACTATCAAGATAAACGGTTTGAGCAAATTCAAAGTGCTAGCTTTGAAAGTGTTCTTAAGAGAATTTGTGTTGTGTCTTAAGAATAGTTTTCCACAAAAAACTATTTTCATGTCTATTTTCTGCCATTTGATGTCTTTTCTATTTGAATCAAATTCAAAAATAAGATGAAAAGTCAAAAATGGAGAAAATGAAAACAAATGAATAGTAATTGGCCATAATTGGCCTATTTAAGGCCAAAAACAGCCGTTGGCCAATGGATGGGAAGGCAGCAGGCACGTTGGGCCTGCTGTGGGTTGCTGCTGGGCACCCCAGCTAGCCCATTAGGCAGGCCAGTAGCCTGCCTATTCTGCATGGGCCCGTAACATTCCTGAATGATTGTTTCGTGCAATCTCATCGCGATCCATCCTAAAATAATTCTCTTATATTTTGGATCATATCCAAGACCATTTTACTCATTCTCCATATCTTCAATGCATGTGACCCATTAGGTTCCTAGTTATGTTGGCCACTTAAATTAACAATTAATTTATGTAGGTCATGAGCGGTATCTAGCAACACATCATGAGCCCCAATTGACTGGAAGTCAGTGATTTGACTACGAACCTTCCCATAAACAATTTTGTGCAATTATTCCTTTCACCATTCTATACCCCACAAATTTTCTCATTAATCCTATGACTAGGGATAATTTTGATACTAACATAATTACACATGATAAGAATCTCAATATCATAATCTCATCATGATTTCCTTCATGCTATGTTATGTATCAAGGACTTCATTAATTGATTTAAGATAACTAATCAATTCATATATCAAATGAACATCAAATTAATGAAAAAGACTTTTATTAATCAAATAATTTTGTACAATAAGTGCTAGCCTTTAGAGCACTCCTCTAACATTTGGAGCCTTTGGTTTCAAAACAACTGACTTCCACCAGTCATAAGCATTTTCCTGGAGTAGAGATACGACATATCTTGCCTTTTGGTCAGTAAGAACCTGAAGCTCATGAAATACTCTTTCGGTCTTTTCTAACCAATATTTTGTTGCAGTAGGATCATTATCTTTTGTACCTAGAAAATTTGTGGCTCCATACTTACGAAGCTTGTCCATCTGTACTTTCAGTTTTAGTGGTGGTAGTGGAGGAACTAGAGCGGGTTGTGGTACCACTCTTGCGATCTGTTACAGCAAACCAGCCATCTATTGCATCAAAGGGTTTTGGTCTGCTTAGCATGTCTAGGAAGCTGCTGGGTTGCATCTAGTATAGCATTTAGACCCTGAACACGGTGCTCCAGTATTAGGAGAACTATTGCTTTCAGTAACTTCATGCGCCTGAATTTCCATACTCTATTTTAATCCTACAAGTCGATAGAGAAGCAGCCCATGTTAGAGTCATATAAGACATACAATGCATGTATGATAAACCTTTAGCCCACTTAGGTCTAGGATCGCCTCAACCTGGGCTCTGATACCACTAAATGTAACACCCTCTTATATAGTCAGGAATAATTCCAACTATATAGGAGAATGTTACTTGTCTATTACCTTAAAATTTATTTGAATTAAAGTTTCTTCCATTTTAGTTATTGTATTTTCATATGTTAATCATTTTTTTCATGATAGCAATATGTCATTCAATTAATGCATCTATTTTATATGCGGAATTAACAAACCATGTCCATATTTCCAAACATAAGTTTAGGCTTACATTATCTCGATATTTACAAAATACATATGATCCAAATAAAATTACATGTTCCCATCATAAAAAGACATGTAAAACTTTTGAAAACCATAATTATACTCATCACCCATGACATGTGGACAAGAACAAAATGCATGTCATGTAAAGCACCAACTATCTGATGTGGATTTACTTTATTTGACTCTGTATGGCCTCACTTCTTTTCCTGTCAACTTCTCTCTATAGGCTCCGAACCTGCAAATGGGAAAACACCCACACGCTAAGCAACCTAATGCTTAGTGGTGCGTATGTGCATAAATATTCATACATACACTTATGATATGTCATAAATATCATTTTCATATTATCCAATTTTGCATAAAAAAAAACTCATAAATAATCCATATATCACACTCCTTTCTATAGCAATATATAAAAAAAATCATTTTATCATATATCAACATAGAATACTGCATAGTTGATTTATTGGTTTAATACATATACGCGCCATAATTTACAGAGATGAATTCATATTCATACCCTATTTGTGATTTCTATTTCCTTGTTTCATTTACCTGATAATTGATTTTTTTATTCTTTTATATTTTTATTTTATAGCCCCAAAACTCTAAACCCGGACTATTTGGATGCGGGTTATGAAACCGGAGCGCTCTCACCTGAGCTTGAGCTTAAGCCATCTTGACTGAGTAAAATAAATAATTGCATGCATTTAGGATCAAGGGCGCTCTCACCTGAGCTTAAGCCACCTAGTCCTTCTAATAAAATTTTCCATATCATCATAGATTCCTACGGTACCATGAACCCCTCAATGGCATGCCATCTATTCTATTTCTAGTCTTAGATTATAGAATTGGGCTTAATTGATGTTATCATCTTATTGTTTACATAAATCATCAAAATTCACATATTCATAATAATTTTCGGTTTACATGCCCTATACATATACAAATTTCTCAATGTCATTTGAAACCTCAAGCCACAACACATAATATTAATTTAGTCAATACACAATAAGAATTTTAAATATAACTACTATCATATTATTCAAAATTTATATATATATATATATATATATATATATATATATGTCACCCAAAATTTAAAATACCAAATTACGAAAGTTTTTTTATTTATAGATAGATTTCTGTCCTGATTTTGGATTGCATCTTTCACCTATTTTTTATTCAAATTTGACCTTGTGGTATTCTAGAATTTTTAGAAATGTCTTATCTTTCATTTACAAAAATATTCATATAAATCTGAATTTTCTAGTTAAAGTTATGTTCAAATAACCGTATAATGCTCAGTAAAAAAATATGCAAAGTATTTTTCAGAATATTCTTAAGTCTGAGATTTTGTATCAAATTTTTAGGTCCAATATAAATCATAACTAACATTTATACACTTCATAAACTTTTTGTATCTATGTGTTTACTTTCAGTTTCAACTGGTTTCATCCCGATCTACGTTCCAAAATAAAAGATATAACCAAAATACCATAAAATGTTCAGAAAATAACTACCCAGAATTTTTTGAATACTTCCAAATCCGAGCATTGGTAGAAATATTTAGACCAACATAGAATCATATATAGCATTTACACTCTCTATAAAAGTTTTAGATCTATATGTCTATTTTCATTTCCAACTAATTTCATCCTGATCCAAGTTTCAGAACAAAAGATATGGTCAAATACGTCAAGACTATTTCAGACACATTTTAACAAAATCAACAAACACAAGTTATTTGTTCACTTTTTCTTCAACATCATACATCATTGAAATGCAAATAAAATGCACAAAGGAATAAAGATGCTCATATGTACAAACCTTAACACAATGAAGTTTTAGCCTCTTCAAACCTTAAGCTTTTATAGTGTTTTGAGGTTTTGGAGAGAGGAAGAGGAGGAAGAAGATAGGTAAAAGAAGAGAGAATTTGTGTATGGAAGAGTGGAGGAAGGCTAAGGTTCTGAAATTTGGAAGAAGAAGAAGAAAATAACATTTTTATACTCATGGTAAATACCCTATTAGATGCCCCCTTGTTTTTGCCAAATATTCACTTAAATCCTTGGTTTTTATCTTATTATTATTAAGTTACCCAACCTTTATATCTAATTTATTTAACACACATAGCTTAATAAAAATTTACTTATAAATATTTTTATTATATTTTATTTCCAAATTTAGTCTAAAATAATTTTAATTACGATCATTAAATATGTTAATTATCCAAGCCTAAATTGATGGGCGTTACAATGGCTTTCTTGCATTTACTAATATAGTGATTTGAAGAAGTCAGTGTAGTGCTCCATTATTCGGGTACGTGTTGTTTGGTCAAGGGGGTTTGACATCAATGATGAGTTTTGTAGAACTGCCTAAGTATTTTTGGGGTCATGCACTAGAGACTTCTATTTATATATTAAATAGAGCCCCTTCTAATTTAGTTAAGGTTACTCTGTATGAGATATGGACTAACAAGAGACCTATTCTTTCTCACTTGAAAGTATGGGGTTTATAAAGTGGACGATGTTAGATAAGCTACAAGCTAAGTATAATAAGTGTCTATTTGTAGGATATCCAAAAGATTCATTTGGACATCAATTCTACCACACTTTGGATCAAAAGGTGTTTGTTTCAAAGCATGTTGTCTTCTTAGAGAAAATGTTTCCTCTAAAAGAAGATAGTGGGAGAAAAATTGAACTTGATGAACTTCAAAATGCTCAAATAGATGCAAATCAACTAACTGAACCCGAATATGTTACTTGTACAGAGAAGTAACAGCTACACCTTCTGAAACACAATAATTTCATAGATTAAGTAGGATACGCATTGTTCTTGAGAGATATGGATTTCTCATAAGTGAACATAATGATGTATTTCTCATAGAGGATGTAACATCCTCGACCTTCCCCACATGCATTTCATTTGAACATATGCATCTTCCATATAATCCAATTGAACATGTGCATTTCATACATATTTTCTTAGAGACAAGTTCATGGCACGCACTAGCTACGTGTCATAGTATTTGGCAATTGTATCGAGTCGCATGTGTGTACTTATAACCTAAATGAGGATAACAAAGCATTATAAATAAATTGAATAAGGTGACTAAATTAAAGTAAGCAAAATGACTAGATTAAGATTAGTAAACATTTACATTGTTAATTTAGTTAAATCGGGCCAAATGATTAAGTTGTATTATTGTGTGAATTAGTTGAATTATAAATATATGTAAATAATAATAATATAGATAAAATAAAATGAAAATGAAACAAAAGAAAAAGAAAAGAAAAGAGAAGAGAAAAGAGAAGAGAGAAGAGAAAAGAGAAGAGAAAAAGAGAAAAAGATAAAAACAAAAAACAAAAAAAGTTAGCTTTATCTTCCTCCCCCATTTCTGCCTCCTCACTCCATCCCATTTTCTCCTTCATCTTCCTCCATTCCAGACTTTAATTCTTCCTTGTTTCACTTATTTTTTGAAGAAAATTGATCCCTTGCAAGCTCGTTCTTGGTCAGTAATCAATTCTTATTGCTATAGTGTTGATTTGAGTTGCTAAAGTTCATTAATAGGCATTGACTTCAACCCCAACTTTGATACATATAACAATTGATTCCAGAAATGTTTAAAACATGAAAGTTGTTCCTTTATGTCTTATATTTATGGATATGTAAACCATGTTGCAATATTTGGTGTATGGGAAGATAAATCGTCTCTCTACTGAAACTAGTTAGGGTGTGAACCCTAGCCAAGATAGTTACAATATTCTTTAGTTTTGAGAATGTTGATGCCCTTATATGAAGTATCACAAAACCTAAAAGTTGTTTATATATGTGTTATGTATTGGTATACCAAATTTCAGGTTTATATGTCTTGTATATGTTGAGTTATGTGGAATGGAACCATGACTATTGCATAGTTTTAACTGCCTGCTTAGTGCCCTGGATAGTTCTAGAAATGTTTGTAACCATTTTGAGCTCCTTAGAGATATATTCTCTAACCTATCAAAACATAAAGGTTATAGGTATATGTCATATCTAAATTTGGGTACTAATATCAGCTTAATATGTTATTTATAGACTAAGTTATGGCCTTTTGAATCATATTGGTCCGAAAGCCAATTCTATTATGGACTAGTGAAATGCTTATTATAATTTGAAGATCTTAGAGACATAATTGATAAAATTTTTAAACATGAAAAATGTTCCAATTTAACTCATATAAGTTTATGTAAAGGTTAATTGAAATATGACTTATATATTACAATATATGATGAACCAAAATTGGTACCCTGAAACTGCCAAAGGATAGAAAACAGGGTAGAAAATAGAACACACTTAGAAATTCCACCAAATATTGTACAATGCTCTAATTTCTCTGAAATTTGAGTACGTTATATAATTATATGTTATTTTTAGTTAGGAATAGGAATCAGATTAATTAGTCAAGTATAGAGAAATGTATAGGCTAAATAGTCCCCTAAGGTCACATTGCCTCATAGGAAAAATCCTAGCTATTGATATGAATAATGGATTTTAATTTGTTTAAGTCACATTAAGTCTCCCTAATCATGAGTTAATCAATTATATTTTCATATTAGGCTCACAACATATTGGAGACCCACAAGGAGTGGATAGACAATAAGTTAGGGGTCGGAATCAAAGGAAAAAGGTGAGTCTAATTATCGATTGAATTCTTTAATGTATATGAATGTTGCTTGCTATGTGATTCATATGATTGTCATGATTTGCCCCTGATAATATGATGATGGATAAATTGTGACATTTGTGGTACTCATAAGTGGTATACTTATGATATATTTGAGGTATATGTTTGACATATGTGATATATATACATGGTATATGTATAGTATATGCGAGGTATATGCGTGGCGTATGAGGCATATATGCAGTATATGTATGTTATATGTGATAAGATGCCATGGTTGATGAATGCTTAAGTACAAGTGCATATGCATATGGACTTAAAGGCATTGTGACTAGTTAATCGATATTGTAAAGCAAAAGAAGAGGCCTATGGCCCAACAAATGTGCAAATGAAACAAATTATCAAGCCAGCTAGCAAATGCAAATATTCATATGGCAAATGTTCACATGGAAACCCAGGGTAATGTTTGTTTAACTTGGTCATAACAAAATGAAATAAGCAAAGCGTTTGCATACGTAAAGAGTAATGATTATATGTTTTAACTTTATTGATATTATATGATACTAATGAATGGATTGGAATACATGGTATGTATTGGATTTGTGATTTATTACTATGAGTTGTTCATTACTTTAGAGCTCATTTGATGATTATTCTCACTGAGGTGCAACTCATCAATTTGCATCATTTTCCAGGTAAAGAAAAGAGATAGCTCATTTTGAGTAGCGTATAGAAGACATGGAGCATAGGTCACTGGCCGAGCCTCATCACTCTCTCTCCTTGCATTCCACACGAACATGAAAATATGTCATCTTCATTTTGTATTTATGTGTTTGAATATGTATAGTCATTTTGGAATGGGTTTTAAAAATGTATAAATGAAAGCAACTCGTAAATACTTATGTGCAAGGTTTATGTTTTAATATATGTGATATATCGTATTGTGGCGAAAGCCTCAAAGTTGACTTGCAAAGTCATTGAATGATATTACAGGATATGAAAAAATTTACTTCCAATGTTAACAAGGTATTTTGCCTTTCAATTCTGCTATGTGTGACTACTTAATATAGGGATAGGTTATACTTAATTGCATAAGATATGGTCTTACAGAGGATGATGAACCTACTTCTTATGAAGAAGTTTTGAATTATTCAGAATTTGATAGATGGCTAAAAGCCATGTAGTCAAAGATGGATTCCATGTTTGAAAACCAAGTGTGGACTTTTGTTACCCCAGATGAAGGGATTAAACCCGTTGGGTGCAAATGGGTCTTCAAGAAGAAGACCAACAAGGAAGGTAATATGGTTACCTGTAAAGCTAGGTTGGTAGCTAAAGGATATCATCAAAAATAAAGTATTGACTATGACAAAATGTTTTCTCTAGTGATTATGCTTAAATCCATTAGAATACTCTTAGACATTGCTACTTATTATGATTATGAGATTTGGAAAATGGTTGTAAAAACAAATGGATGTACATGAAACAAGTTGAGGGTTTCATATCAAGTGATGGAAAAAAGGTATGCAAATTGTAAAGATCCATTTATGGATTGAAATAAGCATCCAAGCGTTGGAATATCCGATTTGATGAGACAATCAAAGAGTTTGGTTTCTCACAAAATATGGATGAACTTTATGTTTACAACAGGTTAGTGGGAGTGCATTCGTATTCCTAGTATTATATGTAGATGACATACTTCTTATAGGAAATGATGTTGTAGTTCTTCAATCAGTCAAAATTTGGCTTTCTATGAATTACTCCAAGAAAGACCTTAGAGAAGCTATCTACATACTGGGGGTAAAGATCTATAGAGATATATCTAAAAGGTTGATTGGACTTTCTCAGTCTAGATACATAGATAAGATGCTAAAAATGTTTATCATAGAACAATCTAAGAGAGGAATAATTCTAATGTCTCATGAGATTATCCTCTCTAAGTCCATATGTCAAAAGACACAGGATGAATGGATACGCATGAGTAGGATTCCATATGCTTCAGCTTTTAGATCCATCATGCATGCTATGTGTTGAACCTTGAGGGGTATTTCTGTTATTTTGATGATAATAAATAAAACAACAATATTATATTTAATATACTTGTTTTCTAAGTCCATTGAAGAAGATATGGAATATGATAGCAAGAATGGAGAATGGAAGAAAAGATAAAATTGAAGAAGTAGCTTGTTCACACCCGTGACTCTATGTGTCATTCCCGTGATGAAGCCTAGCAACCATGAATGAGAATTTCAGTCACGCCCGTGAAAAGACATAACAAATTCTTCCCGAGAGCTTCACGACCAAAGTCACCATTTGGACCACAGCTTGGAAGGTTGTCACGCCCGTGAACAAACATTTCAAAACCTTCCAGAATGCTTCACGGCTAAGGTCACCACTTAAGTCATGACTTGGAAGAACAGTCACGACCGTGACACACAGAGTCACGCCCGTGAAAGATGAAAGAGAAAAATGTCAGGCGTGATTATTAGGGTTGGTGCAATAGCTAGTTTCATATTAAATGCATTCTAACGGCTATAATTTGCTATGGAAGTATAAATGCAAGTCATTTATGCATTCAGAACAAGATAGTTAACAAGGCGAACAAAAGAACAAGTGAATTGAAAATATTTTGAATAAAAACCTTGTTGTAAGCCATTTTGTGCATTTGATATTTATTCTCTGTAAAAATCATTTTGCTCATCATTTATTGAGTAAATTAGATTTGTAAGTGTTTCTTTCTGTAATCATTTACTCAAGTGAGTTTTGGGTATTTCTGGGTTAAGAATAGAACACTTGTAAAGGTTAGTTGTGTGAACCTCTAAAACACAAAGATAGGTTGTTTGTGTGAGCCTGTAAAACACAAGGTAAAGGTTGTTTGTGTGAGCCTGTAAAACACAAGGTAAAGGTTGTTTGTGTGAGCCTGTAAAACACAAGGTAAAGGTTGTTTGTGTGAGCCTGTAAAACACAAGGTAAAGGTTATTCTATGAGCCTATAAAACACAAGGAATTGGTTATTGTGTGAGCCATCAAAACACAAGGGATTTCTAGATTAGGTGTGAGCCATTGTTAGAAACACCATAGTTAGGAGGGAGCTTGTAAAACTCCATTGTAACACTTAGTGTGTTAGTGAAACTCCCAATTGCGATTGGGGAGAGGAGTAGGGTTTGTTAACACCCAAACCTCTACAAAAAGTCTTGTGTCAAATTTCTCTATCCCTCCTAAACTTAACTTTTCATTTCGTATTTTTAAAGTTAAATTTTTAATATTCAATTCAACCCCCCTTCTTGGCTAGATATCTGGGCAACAATTGGTATCAGAGCTTAGTCTAGCATCAAAGCCTAAACAACGCTAGTAAAGATCAAGATATGGCCA
This sequence comes from Triadica sebifera, assembly GCA_023653625.1. Lineage (NCBI taxonomy): Eukaryota > Viridiplantae > Streptophyta > Magnoliopsida > Malpighiales > Euphorbiaceae > Triadica > Triadica sebifera. The sequence continues at coordinate 34,889,416 of CM042896.1, forward strand.
ATGAAGGATTCCAAAGTCTCAAGCTTTACTTTGATGGAGTAAATTATGCCCATTGGAAGTTTCAGATGGAGACATACCTGGATAGTGAAGGAATTGAAGTCTGGGATAGTGTACGAAAAGAATGGACACCACCAACCAGAAGAGGAGCTGATGGTGAAGAAGAAATCTTATCAAGAGATGATTGGACAAAGCCTCAAAGAAGAGCAAACTTCAAACATAAGAAGGCAATGACAATTATCTCAAGCTCATTGTCCATTGAATAATGTGGAAGAATACAACACTGCCCAACAGCCTACAGCATGTGGAAGACATTGGAAAATTATCATGAAGGAACTAAGCAAGTCAAATCTAAGAAGATTCAACTTCTTACTTTAGATATGAGCTATTCAAAATGAAATCCAATGAGTCAATCACTGACATGACCAACCATCTTCTAGCTATCATAAATGGAATGAGGAAACTTGGGAAGCAACTGAGGTTGGAAGATGTAAACAACAAAATCCTGAGAAGTCTTCCTCTTAAAGACTACAGTTCAAGAGTTGCTGGTATAGAAGAAGCAAATGAAGACATGAGCATCATGAATACTGATGTGCTTATTGGTAAACTTCTCACACATGAAATGGTAGTGAAAAGAGATAGAGAGCTCGAAGTAGAGCCAGAAAACAGAAAGCCTTTAGCACTAAAAGCCTTTACATCAAAATCTCAAGAAGAAAGTGAAGATGATGAAGAAATGAGTGATGATGAGAATGAGGACATTGCTATGCTCTCAAGAAGGCTGAAAAGAATCATTGAGAAGAAAATGAGCAACTCCAAAAAATTCAAGCAAAGAAACCTCAAATAGACTTCTAATGATGCACAAAGAAGTAAGAAAGAGGTAAAGTGCTATGAATGTGAAAAGAAAGGCATATTAAACTAGAATTTCCAAGGCTCAAAAAGAACAAGAGCAAATACCAAAGAGACAGTGGGGAGAAAGGTCACAAAGCCACATGGGATGAGGAATGCTCTTCAAGTGAAAAAGATGATAATGAAAGCGAAGAGGTCAACCTATGCTTCATGGCTATTGAGGATCACATCTCGGATAAGGTAAAATCACTACACTCATACTCTTTCAATAATAATAGTAGTGATAATGATAGTAGTAGTGATAATGATAGTAATAGTGAGAATGATGATGATGATGAGCAAAACCTTATAAAAGAATTAAATCTAGAACTAGAGAAATATAGGAATAATTCAGTACTTATAAGAATAACATTTCTAATTTAAAAAAAATGGTTGCCTTAGAAAAGGAGAACATTAAGCTTAAATCATGTAATGAATCTCTTCAAAAATCATTATATGAATACTCATCAAGACCCTTCACTAAATCTTTGCTTAAAGAAAATAATACTTTGAAAAATGAAGTTGAGGAACTTAGAAATTCCATTTTGAAATTCCACAAAGGAAAAGAGAGTTTAGATACTCTCATTGTGTCTCAAATACCACCTTTAATTAGACATGGTCTAGGATTTAAGGACACATCATCATCTTCTCACAAAACCATTTTTGTTAAGTCTAGTGAACCTCACATCTCCACACTTGCTAGAACAACACCTAGAAATAAGTACACTAAACCTTCTATACATAAAAAGAATAATCATGCCTTTATGTATAAGAAGCATGTATATAGAAAAGCACCAAATAATCTTGACTGTGCATGCCATTGTTCTCAAAATCATTCTAATAGAAATATGGCATTCAAAAATATTGTAAGACCAAAAAGCAATTTTAGACCTAAACAATGTAATTATTGTATGAAAATTGGTCACATAAATAAACATTGCTAGATAAGGAAGGCTCATTGGGAACCATCATGTGCTAACCCCCATGGACCCAAGCTTATTTGAGTGCCTAAAAATCATACTTGAATTGTGATTCTATAGGTATGCCTCAAGTCCACAATAAACAAAAATGCTTGGCTAGTTGACAGTCGATGCTCAAGGCATATGACAGGAGACAAAGAACTCTTCAATGAAATCAAAAATATTGATGGAGGGAAAGTTACCTTTGGAAATAATGCTAAGGGTAAGGTAATTGGCATTGGCTTTATTTGTATTAATGGTACTACATTTATTAAAGATGTCTTACTTGTTGATGGCTTGAAACATAACTTGTTGAGTGTTAGTCAATTATGTGATAAAGGAAACAAAGTAACCTTTACTTCCAATGAATGTCTTGTGACCTCTATCGATGGTCAAGAGATATTTAAAAGAAATAGAGATGTCAACACTTACATAATAGACTTACACGAAATATCTAACCACTCCTCTAAGTGTCTTGTGTCTACTAGTGATGAATCTTGGCTGTGGCATAGACGGCTTGGTTATGCGAACATAGACTTAATTCAAAGCCACAGCACAGGAGAACTAGTAAAGGGACTGCCAAAAGTTAAATTTGGAAGAGACAAGACATGTGAACCTTGCCAAAGAGGGAAGCAACACAAGTCATCTTTCAAAGCCAAAAACATAGTCAATACCTCAAAACCTCTACAACTCCTGCATTTAGATTTATTTGGACCTACTAGAATTGCTAGCTTATGAGGTAAACATTATGCCTTTGTCATCGTAGATGATTACTCTAGATTTACTTGGGTAATTTTCTTAGCTCAAAATAGTGATGCTTTTGAAAATTTTAAAAACTTTGCTAAAAGAGTTCAGAATGAAAAAGGGTATTGTATTTCAAAGATAAGAAGTGACCATGGCAAAGAACTTGAAAATGAAAACTTCGAAAGTTTTTGTCTTGAACATGGCATTTCATAGAATTTTTCATCTCCTAGGACACCTCAACAAAATGGGGTAGTTGAAAGGAAAAATTGAACCTTAATTGAAATGGCTAGAACAATGCTCAATGAGTATGATTTACCAACTTACTTTTGGGCAGAAGTAACAAATACTGCTTGTTATATTTCAAATCGAGTTTTCAAAAGACCTCTTTTAAACAAAACCTCAATTGAGCTATGGAATGGAAGAAAACCCTTGATATCATACTTTAGAGTATTTGGATGCAAGTGTTTCATATTGAATACCAAGGACAACCTTGGAAAATTTGCTCTCAATCTGATGAAGGTATCTTGTTAGGATACTCTACAACTAGCAAAGCATATAGAGTATTTAGTAAAAGGTCATTAACTATTGAAAAATCTATGCATGTTATTTTTAATGAATCTAGTAGACTTGATCTTGTGAAAGGTAGTGCTCTTGATGATGTTGTAGGAACCATGGAAAGACTTGATCTTTGAAATGGAAAAGAAGAAAATGATCAAGATGATTCTCTACCTCAAGCTCAAGAGGAAAACAGGCAAGAGCTCCCAAAGGAATGGAGATTGACAAAAGATCACCCCAAGGAGCAAATCATTGGTGATCCTTCAAGGGGAGTAAGTACTAGATCCCATTTGAAACATTTAGCCATTGACCTTGCTTTTATTTCTCAAATTGAGCCTAAAAATATTGATGAGGCTCTTAATGATGAAAGTTGGGTGATTGCAATGCAAGAGGAACTCAACCAATTTGAGAGAAGTAAGGTATGGACCTTAGTACCCAGACCCAATGATCATCAAATTATAGGTAGCAAATGGGTGTTTAGAAATAAATTAGATGAACAAGGTTCAATAACTAGGAATAAGACTACATTAGTTGCAAAAGGGTATAATCAGGAAGAAGGAATAGATTATGATGAGACTTATGCTCCTATAGCTAGATTAGAAGCCATAAGAATACCTTTAGCATATGCATGCCACCTGAATTTCAAACTCTTTCAAATGGATGTGAAAAGTGCCTTTTTAAATGGTTACATAGAAGAAGAAGTTTATGTAGAACAACCACCAGGTTTTGAAAGCTATGATTTTTCTAATCATGTTTTTAAACTTTTGAAAGCCTTATGTGGTTTCAAACAAGCCCCAAGAGTTTGGTATGAAAGACTAAGTTCTTTTCTCTTAGAAAATAACTTTACAAAGGGGAATGTTGACACTACATTATTCATTAAAAAGCATAAGCATGATATTATAATTGTTCAAATTTATGTTGATGATATCATATTTGGGTCTACTAATGAATTGCTTTGTCAAGAATTTGCTAAGTGTATGACTAGGGAATTCGAAATGAGCATGATGGAAGAGCTTAAATATTTTCTTGGTCTACAAATAAAACGAGGCAATGAAGGCATATTCATCAACCAATACAAATATGCCAAAGACTTAAGAAATTTGGAATGGAAGGATGCAAGAATGCTAAGACTCCAATGAGCATATCAACAAAATTGGACAAGGATGAAAAGGGTAAGAGCATTAATGAAAAGCTCTATTGAGGTATGATCGGATCACTTTTATATCTTACTACTTATAGACCCGACATAATGTATAGTGTATGCTTATGTGCACGATTTCAATCATGTCCAAAAGAGTCTCACTTAAATGTAAAAAGAATTCTAAGATATTTACAAGGCTCATTGCATATAGGTTTGTGGTATCCTAGAAATTCCTCCTTTTATATTGTAGGATATTCAGGTGCTGATTATGCTGGTAGTCTTTTAGATAGAAAAAGTACTTCAGGAACTTGTCACTTTATTGGAGAGTGCTAAGTTTTTTGATTTAGCAAGAAACAAGTTTCAGTTGCTTTTTCTACTGTTGAAGCAGAGTATGTTGCAGCAGGATATTGTACACAAATCCTTTGGATGAAACAACAACTTAAGGATTATGGTCATAGTATGAACCATATACCTATTAGATGTGACACTACAAGTGCTATAAATCTATGAAAGAATCCCATTCAACATTCTAGAAGTAAGCATATTGATATTAGACACCATTTGATTAGAGATCATGTTCAATATGGAGATGTTGTATTGGAATTTATAAGCACAAAAAATCAATTGGCAGATATCTTCACTAAGTCTCTAAATGAGGAAAGATTTAATTTTATAAGAAGAGAACTTGGTATGATTGATGGATTAACTTTGTGATTGCCAAATTGCCAAACCTTAATTGATAATCTTGTTTTTGTCTCATCTTACTAGACATAAGGTAGTTCATTTGATGGAAATTTATGTTATAAGGGATAGAATCTTCATAGAAATGCTTTGGTCTTGTTTTAGGACTTAATTTTATTTAATAAGAATTTTAGGGAATTCACGCCCGTGACATATGTTCACGACCGTGAACTATGTAGCCATGAAAACCAGTAGCTTTCACGACTTGTTTCACGACTTAAAGTAGTGAAGACTATTTTCACGATTTCATTCACCCCCGTGAAACCCTTCGTTCACGCCCGTGATGACGATTTGTGTCACACTTTGTTTCACAGTCATAAGTAGTGTAATTCAACACTTCACGCCCGTGACTTATTTTTCACCACCGTGATAGTTCATCATTCATGACCGTGAGCTTCAAATGTCACGACCGTGAGCAATTTCACACCTTTCTTCATGGGTAGAGCACCATTTCAGCAAACCGTGAACATGACTCTTCACGCCCGTGAAGATGTCGGCTATATAACATTTCTGCGGTTATTTTTCACATTTCAATTTTACAACTTCTTGCAATTGCTCTCATTTATCAACATTCATTGTCACGTTGATGATTTCGGCCCCCTAGTCACAAATTTCATCTATAAATACCATCAAAAACTTATTCCATCATCAAAATCATCTTTCCTTAGGGTTTCCTCACAATTTCTGTCAAATCTTTTCCACTCTTCAGGAGTTTCATTCTTTGAATCCAGATGGAAACCGGTTCATTAAAGGGTACTAGGAAGAATTCTCATGCTCCTAGAAGGTACATGGATTACCTAATGAACATCATTCCATAGGTGCTCTGTGCTTAAGAAAAGGCCTCTCATTTCCTCAAGGTCATTTGAGTGGCAGACAGTACGTACTCTCGGCCTCGAGTCAACGATGACAGAGCAACTCTAAGCCGGTCATTTGAAGGAATTTGTTGACATTCATCAACCCACATTGAGGGAGCCCACCTTAGAGTTTTTGAGTACTCTGCAAGCATCACCAACTGGCATGTTGAAGTTTTAATTGTGCAGGAATCCGAACACCCTCTCTTCCACAGAATTCGGAGATTTATTCAATCTTCCCTCGGATGGCATCCTAAACGACAATGAAGTGGAGTTTTATGCCACTCAGGCATGGACTCACTTCGGGTTGGATTGCAGCTGGGATGTTAAAAAGATGAAGAGCACTCATCTTCGGTCCTCAATGCACAAATATTTGTATAGGTTTCTGACCTATAGCATATTTGCCCGAGGAGACAACAATGACACAATTCGGAAGTCTGAGATTTTTCTCCTGGAGATGGCCTGAAGAGGCCTCATAGTTGCCTAATCCTGATGGTTTCTGAACCATCTCTTGTCCATTGCCACCAAGCCCTCCAAAGACATAGTGATTGGTAGGTATATGACCCATATTGCCTTGAAGCTTGGATATCTTAAGCTAGATGCACATCATTACAATCTCATCCCAGGGCATCCTCGAGACTGGCTGGATGTCGAGTCTTTCATCAAGATGGGAGCGGTTGTTTGAATTTTCTTTGAAAACAATATTTACTATCGCTTGATCGACACTGCTGGTGAAATCATATGGAAAGAAAATGACTCGGAGGACTTCAAAGCTTGCCTCCAAGGTATCCAGCAGAAGAAAAGGGCTCAAGTTGAGATGGCACCTCCTGAGGTTGACCTCCTAGCCCACGATTTGAGTAGCTACAGGCCTTCATGGATGAGAGGTTGGAGAACCTCAAGGAATTCATAGAGTCTAGGATGGACAGCCTCGAGGCAGAAGTTTCTCGTCTTAGGGATAGGATGTCGGGATAGACGTTAGGCTTTATGTTAGCCTTACTATGTTTGTTTCTTGCTTGCTTGTTTGTTTGTAGGAAATTTTAATTTCCTTTCTGACTTTTAATTACTTTTGTGTTTGTACTTTTCTTACTTAATTATTATATTTGCTTTCTTTTCCATTATGGTTTATCTTTATTGATATTCTTTTTGTTGATGACAAAAGGGGGAGAAACTAGCAATATATTAAGATAAGTGCAAGCAATACTTAATTTTGAATCAAAATGGAGAACCTAGCAATATATTGTTTTAAAGTTAAATACAAAATTAAGTAGGGAGAACCTAGCAATATATTGTTTAAAGCTAAGTTTAAAGTTAAGTGCAATACTTAAATTTTGATTCAAAATGAATATGCAAGTATGCAAATGAACTTTATACATCTTAAATATATCTTAAGTATACTTTGCATATACCTTGATGCAAGTTACATAAATGAATATGCATTTGATCTACTCTAAATATACCATACATATACTTCATGCTTTAAAGAAAATTTTGGTATACATTGGATATATTTTACATATAACTTGCATATACTTAAAACTAGAAAGTTTATTTTGATGCTACACTTCATCATTCTCGACAATTCTTGCGCTTCATCATTTTTTATCCTAAGCATCTTTTGAGGGGGAGACTTCTCAAAAGCACATATTGCAAGATTATTTGTCACCATCAAAAAGCGGGAGATTGTTGAACCTTGAGGGGTATTTCCGTTATTTTGATGATAACAAATAAAATAGCAGTATTATATTTAACATACTTGTTTTCTAAGTCCATTGAACAGGGTATGGAATATGATAGGAAGAATGGAGAATGGAAGAAAAGATAAAATTGAAGAAGTAGCTTGTTCACGCCCGTGACTCTATGTGTCACGCCCGTGATGAAGCCTAGCGCCAACAAAACAACATTTAAAGTTCATGGCCATGAAGGAAGATAGCAATCGTGAATGAGCATTTCAGTCACGCAGGTGAAAGAAATGTCATGCCTCTGAAAAGACATGACAAATTCTTAATAATTAATGTGAATAATTATTTTAATGGTAGTTATGAATGTCTAACAAATTATTTATATGTGAGATTTTAGTGCAATAATAATGAGAATAAAGAAAAAAATTAAATAAGCATGATTATGATAGTTGAATAATATTGGCATTTTTGAAATATTGTGAATTAATATAAAAATAGTGAAGCCCAAAGACACCTAGGCTAGAACTAGAATAGACAATAGTTTGACATGTCAATCAGGGGATTTTAGGCACTTGGTGCCAAATATAAAAGTCGATAATGGCAAATTGATAAATGCGCTCGGCGCAAAAGTCTTAAGCAGGTAATGGCAATATTACAAAAGCCAGTAATGGCATTATTATGAAGAGCTCGGCGCAATATTATGAATGCCGGAAATGACAATCTCGTTATTGCTATTAGTTAGTTCAGTTATAGGTGTTGTGGGCACAAGAAAATAATAATAATAATAATAATAATATCGAAGTATGTGATTTTTACAAATGTTATATGAATTCAAGTTGTTAAATATTGAATATTTGCTGAAATTGTTTGATTTTATATAATTTCTTATTTTATGTCTTACTTGTTAAATTTATAAATGACATGTAATCAAATATGCGTATGTAAAGTTTTTATCATTGAAGCACCACTAAGCTATTAGCTTAGCGGGGGTGGTTTCCTCTCACGCAGATGTAGAAGGGTAGCTGTAGAAAATAGATTATCAGAAGAAGAAGGGTACCCGGAAGGAAGCAGCAAAAAGCTTTGGGTTTTTTTTTGGTATATTTTATAAAACATTTTGTAAATTAAATTATGGTTTTATTTCTCATAGTATGTATTATAGACATGAATTATAATGTAAATTAATGTACTTTATAAATAAATAAAACTTTGAATATTTGTGCTTATATTAATTTTTATTTCAGTATCTGCAATATTTTAGTAAAAAAAAAAATATTCTTCATTTCATTAATTTTATGAAACAGTTAGACATGTAATACTCACTTAGCTTGCTGAACGAAAGTGGGGTAAGAGGGTATTACAAACTAACAAGGATGTTTAGAGTTATTATGTGAATGTTTGCTAAAAGTAGCAAGTACGTTGGATGACCTGCTATGAGATAATCACTTAGATATCTATTCAATATCAATGATAGTTTCATCATAGCAATGGTGTAAGTATCCTTAGACTTGAGATACTCAAGCTTATCTTGGATACTATCCTATACTTTGACTCCATTCCTTATTGCCTCTCAAAAAGTCACCCATAGGGTGGTGATTGGGTATAGAATGAGGTATTCAAAGGTAGTTGTGTAACATTATACCTTATACATTTCAAAAATCTATTCCCGTATTTAACACTCACATATGACACACAGGTAAGTTAAATGAACATGTTAACATTGATAGTAATTTTTTTAATCAAAACCATATCATCATTCAATAAATATGCAAATCAACATATCTCACATATATTAGAAATTAAACTTTACATATGAAAGATTATAAGTTGAACTCATTTATACATTTTAAAACCAATCTTGAGTAACTATATATGTACATTCATATATGTCCAAAATGTGGATGTCATTATCTTATGTTTGTGTGGAATGTAAGGAAAGAGAGTGATGAGGCTCAGCCGGTGACCTATGCTCCATGTGTTGTATATGCCACTCAAAATAAGCTATCACTTTTCTTTACCTGAAAACTTGATTCAAATTAATAAGTTGCGGCTCAATGAGAGTAATTATCAAAGAAGCTCTAACGTACCAAGCAACTCATAGAAACATGTCAAAAACCAAATGCATACTATGCATTACATTTCATTCACTAATATCATATAGATACCAGTAAAATTGTAGCATATAATCATTACTCTTTACATATGCACATGCTTTGCATATTTTATTTCATTGTAACCAAGTTAAACAGAAATTGCCCAAGGTTTTCATGTGAACATTTGCATTTACCAGATAGCTTGGTCATTTGTTTCTTTTGCACATTTATTGGGTCATAGGCCTCTTCTTTTGCTTTACAATATTGATTAACTAGTCACAACATTTTTTTAGTCCATATGCATATGCATTTATAACTTAGCATTGATCAACCATTATATCTTTATCACATATACCATACATATATCACATATATACCACATATGCCACACATATACTTCACATATATTATACATAAACCATGTATGCCAAACATATATCTCAAATATACCACACATATACCCCTCATATATTCCACATATGACAAATTATCCATCATCTCATTATCAAGGTCAAATCATGGCAATCATATGAATCACATAACCATAACCATCTCACATATCACTTAGCAAGCAATATTCATATGCACTAAAGAAATCATTTGATAACTATGCTCACCTTTCTCCTTTGATTCTGACCTTTAACTTATTGTCTATCCCCTCTTGGTGGGTCTCCAATATGTTGTGAACATAATATGAAAATATAATTGATTAATTTATGACTAAAGAAACTTAATGTGTCTTAAACAAATTAATGTGCATAGTTCATATGCATATTTAGGGTTTTTCCTATGAGGAAGTGTAACCTTATGGGATTAATTAGCCAATAACTTTTTCTAAAATTGTCCAATCAATATGTTCTTGTTTCTAATTAAATCTAACATATAATTATATAACATACTCAAATGTCAGAGAAATTGGAGCATTTTACAATATTTGGTGGAATTTCCAATTGTGTTATGTTTTCTGCCCTATTTATGCCCTTTGGTAGTTTTAGGGTACCAATTTTGGTCCTTCATATCTTGCAATTTGTAAGTCAGATTATAATGAAACTTGGTAGAAACTTAGATAGGTTAAAATGGAACATTTTTTTATGTTTATAACTTTTATTAATTATGTCTTGAAGGTCCTCAAATTATAAAAAACATTTCACTGGTCTAGAATAGAGTTGGCTTCCGGACCAGTAAGACTTTTTAAGGCCCTATATCACTCTATACATAACATATTAAAGTGATATTTATACCCAAATTTAGCTAATACATACATATATAGCTTTCATGTTTTGATATAATCTATCTCTAAATAGTTGAAAATAGCGAAACAAGTTGTTGGATATGCCTAGGGCACTAAGCAGGCAGTTCAAACTATGGAACAGTCATAGTTCCATTTACCATAACTCAAAATACATATGATATATCAACCTTAAATTTGGTATACACATAGATAACACATGTATCTACAACTTTCATATTTTGAGCTTCCTAAAATCTGAGTTCTATCATATTCAAAACCAACGAAACACTATAGTTAACTCAGCTAGGGTTCACACTCAGACCAGTTCCAATACGATTCCAATATCTTTTGAAAATATTTATATATCCATAAACCTAAGACATAGAGGAACAACATTTATATTTTAAACTTTTCCATAATCATTTTCTATTAGTGTAAAAATTGAAGTGCAAAATAATGTTGGAAACTCAAACAACATTAGAAATATGGAGAGAATATTACTCACTAAGAACGAACTTGAAAGGGATGAATTTTCTACAAACCTGAAAGCCTACAATTGGTCAAAACGAGGTGATAAAAGGTCTGCCACCTGCTCAGCCAAGTTCATGTGGAGGCGAAGGATTGTCCAACTTCCTGCTTAACCTCTAGGGCTGCCATCTCAACAAGAACTCTTTTTCTTTACTGGATTCCTTGGAGGCCAGCTTTGAAGTCATCCGAATCGTTAGCTTCCCAAATAATCTCACAGCTGTATTGGAGGAGTTGGGTTCCATTTTTGGGTTTGAAATTGATTATTGAAAAGAAAAAATCTGATAGGATTTTTGAAGAGTACCTAGTGATTTTTGATTTCTAATAAATGAAATAGTTTTTGAAGGTATTTATATATGGAAAATGTTGCTAGGGGGCCGGAATCTATGAAAGGTATTGAATGGTAATAAATGAGAGAAGTTAGAGAGTTAGAAATGAGAGAAATAACGGCAGAAAGTGTTTTATAGCTGATATCTTCACGATCGTGAATGCTCAATCACGAGCGTGAAATGTTGTGTTCACGGTTTGCTGAAAAGGCACTCTACCTATGATGAAGAATATGAAATCATTCACGGTCGTGACATTTAATGGTCACGAGTGTGAATGATGAAATTTCATGGTGGTGACAAATGAGTCACGATCGTGAAGTACAATCTTCACTACTTGTGACCGTGAGACAAAGCGTGACACAAAGTGTGAATGCTTCTATAAGTATTTGGTAGAAATGTTCACGGTCGTGAACAAAGAGTTTCACGGGAGTGATAGAAAAGGTTATGGGCATGAAACATAGTCTTTACTGCCTTCAACTGTGAAGCATGTCGTGAAGCAAAGCATGAAAGCAACTGGAGCTTTTGGCAATTATGATAACGGCCGTGAATATATGTCACGGACGTGAATTGCCTAAAATCCTCATTAAATAAAACTAAGTCTAAAACAAGACTAAAGGATTTCTAAGGTGCTTCTATCCCCTATAACATATCTTTCTATCAAGTTAGCCACTTCATACCTTAAAAGATGACACAATAACACAAGATTAACAATCAAGGTTCGACAAATTTGGCAATCATAAAGTTAATCCATCAATCATACCAAGCTCTCTTCTTATGAAGTTAAATCTTTCTTCATTTAGAGACTTAGTGAAGATATCTGTCAACTGATTGTCTGTGTTTATAAATTCCAATACAACATCTCCATATTGAATATGATCTCTAAGAAAAATGATGTCTTATGTCATTATGCTTACTTCTAGAGTGTTGAATGGGATTCTTAGATAGGTTTATACACTTGTATTGTCATATCTGATAGGTATATGGTCCAAACTATGACCATAATCCTTAAGATGTTGTTTCATCCAAAGGATTTGAGTACAACAACATCTTGTAGCCACATACTTCACTTCAGCGGTAGAAAGAGCAACTGAAACTTCTTTCTTGCTAAACCAAGAAACTAAGCATTCACCAAAAAAGTGACAAGTACTTGAAGTGCTCTTTCTATCCAAGAGACTTCTAGCATAATCAGCATCTAAATATCCTATAATGTGGAAGGATGAATTTCTAGGATACCATAAACCTAGATGCAATGAGCCATGTAAATATTTTAAAATTCTTTTCACAGCATTCAAATGAGATTCTTTAGGACATGATTGAAAGCAAGCACATAAGCACACTATACATTATATCGGGTCTAGAGGCAGTAAGATATAAGATTGATCCGATCATACCTCTATAGAGTTTTTCATTAATGTTCTTACCCTTTCATCATTGTCCAATTTTGTTGATGTGCTCATTGGAGACTTGGCATTTTTGCATCCTTCCATTCCAAATTTCTTAAGTAAGTCGTTGGCATATTTGGATAGGTTGATGAATATGCCCTCATTGCCTTGTTTTATTTGTAGACCGAGGAAGAATTTTAGCTCACCCATCATACTCATTTTGAATTCCCTAGTCATACACTTAGCAAATTCTTGGCAAAGCAATTCATTAGTATACCCAAATATGATGTCATCAACATAAATTTGAACAATTAGAATATCATGCTTATGCTTTTTAATAAATAAAGTAGTGTCAACATTCCCCTTTGTAAAATTATTTTCTAAAAGAAAAGAACTTAGTATTTCATACCAAGCTCTTGGGGCTTGTTTCAAATCATATAAAGCTTTTGAAAGTTTAAATTCATGGTTAGGTAAATTATGGCTTTCAAAACCTGGTGGTTGTTCTACATAAACTTATTCTTCTATAAAAACATTTAAAAAAGTACTTTTGACATCCATTTAAAAGAGTTTGAAATTCATATGGCATGCATATGCTAAAAGTATTCTTATGGCTTCTAATCTAGCTACTGGAGCATAGGTCTCATCATAATCTATTCCTTCTTCCTGATTATATCCTTTTGCAACTAACCTAGCCTTATTCCTAGTTATTGAACCTTGTTCATCTAGTTTATTTCTAAATACCATTTACTTCTAATGATTTGATGTTCTTTGGGTCTAGGAACTAAGGTCCATACCTTACTTCTCTCAAATTGGTTGAGTTCCTCTTGCACAGCAATCACCCAATTTTCATCATTAAGATCCTCGTCAATATTTTTAGGCTCAATTTGAGAGACAAAGGCAAAATTAGAATCTAAAGGTTTGAAATGAGATCTAGTACTAAATCCCTTTGTAGGATCACCAATGATTTGCTCATTGGGGTGATCTTTTGTCAATTTTCATCCCTTTGGGAGCTCTTGCTTGTTTTACTCTTGAGCTGGAGGTAGAGAGTCATCTTGATGTGAATTTTCTTGATCATTTTCTCCTTTTTCATTTTCAAGATCAAGTTTTTCCATTGTACCTACAACATCATCAAGAACGCTACCTTTCATAAGATCAAGCTTACTAGAGTCATCAAAAACAACATGCATAGATTTTTCAACAGCTAATGACTTTTTATTAAAGACTCTATAAGCTTTGCTCATGGTGGAGTATCCTAAAAATATACCCTCATCAGATTTAGAGGAAACTTTTCCAAGGTTGTCCTTGGTATTCAATATGAAACACTTGCATCCAAATACTCTAAAATATGATATCATAGGCTTTCTTCCATTTCATAACTCAAAAAAAGTTTTGTTTAAAAGAGGTCTTTTGAAAACTCTATTTGAAATATAACATGCAGTATTTGTGGCTTTGGCCCAAAAGTAAGTTGGTAAATCATACTCACTGAGCATTATTCGAGCCATTTCAATTAAAGTTCTATTTTTCCTTTCGACCACCCCATTTTGTTGAGGCATCCTAGGAGATGAAAAATTCTGTGAAATGCCATGTTCTAGACAAAAAATTTCAAAGTTTTCATTTTAAAATTCTTTGTCATGATCACTTCTTATTTTTGAAATACAATATCCTTTTTCATTTGGAACTCTCTTAGCAAAGTTTTTGAAAGTTCCAAAAGCATCACTCTTTTGAGCTAAGAAAATTACCCAAGTGAATCTAGAGTAATCATTGACGATGACAAAAGCATAGTGTTTACCTCATAATCTTGCAACTCTAGTAGGTACAAAAAGATCTAGATGCAAGAGTTGTAGAGGTTTTAAGGTATTTACAATGTTTTTGGGTTTGAAAGATGACTTGTGTTGTTTTTCTCTTTGGCATGGTTCACATGTCTTGTCTTTTTCAAATTTGACTTTTGGTAGTCCCTTTACCAACTCTCCTTTTCTGAGGCTTTGAATTAAATCCATGTTTGCATGACCAATCCTTCTATGCCACATCCAAGATTCATCACTAGTAGTCACAAGACACTTAGAGGAAAGGTTAGATATTTTGTGTAAGTCTATTATGTAGGTATTAACATCTCTACTTCCTTTGAATATCTCTTGGCCATTAATAGAGGTTACAGGACATTTGTTAGAAGTAAAGATTATTTGGTTCCCCTTATCACATAATTGACTTACACTTAACAAATTATGTTTCAAACCATCAACAAGTAAGACATCTTTAATGAAAGTAGTACCATTAATACCAATAGAGCCAATGCCAATTACCTTACCCTTAGCATTATTTCCAAAGGTTACTTTACCTCCATCAATGCTTTTGATTGCATTGAATAGTTCTTTGTCTCCGGTCATATGCCTTGAGCATCCATCATCTACTAGCCAAGCATTTTTGTTTATTGTGGACTTGATGCATACCTATAGAATCACAATTCAAGTATTGTTTTTAGGTACCCAAATGAGCTTGGGTACTTAGGGGTTAGCACATGAAGGTTCCTAATGAGCCTTCCTTATCCAGAAATGTTTATTTATATGACCAAATTTCATACAATAATTACATTGTTTAGCTCTAAATATGCTTTTTGGTCTTACTATGCTTTTGACTACCATTTTTCTATTAGGTAGAGTTTGTGAGCAATGGCATGCACATGCATGATGACTTGGTGTTTTTCTAGGTGCATGCTTCTTATACATAAAAGCATGATTAGCCTTTTGAGGTTTCCTTCTTGGGCTTACCAACCCTTGATCATTCCTCTTATGTATATAAGGTTTAGTGCATGTAGTGCACTTAGCCCTTGGGGCTGTTACTGCTAATGTGGAGATGTGGGATTCACTTGACTTAACAAAAGTAGTCTTGTGAGATGAAGATGATGTACCCTTAAATCCTATACCATGTCTAATTAAGGGCGGTCTTTGAGACACAATGAGAGTATCTAAACTCTCCTTTCCCTTGTGAAATTTTGAAATGGAGTTTCTAAGTTCCTCAACTTCATTTTTCAAAATATTGTTTTCTTTAAGCAAGGATTTAGTTGAGGGTCTTGAGGAGTACTCATCTAATGATTTTTGAAGAGATTCATTAGATGATTTAAGCTAAAGGTTCTCCTTTTCTAAAACATCTATTTTGTTTTTCAAACTAGAAATGTTATTTTTATAAATATTGAATTTACTTCTATATTTTTCTAGTTCTAGATTCAATACTTCTATTAAGCTTTGCTTATCATCATCTTCACTATCACTATCATTATCACTACTATCATTATTGAACGAGTATGAGTGAAGTGATTCTACCTTATTCGAGACGTGATCCTCTATAGCCATGAAGCATAGGTTGACCTCCTCACTTTCATTGTCATCTTTTTTGCTTGAAGAGCTTTCGTCATCCCATGGGCTTTGTGGCCTTTCTCCCCATTGTCTCTTTGGTATTTGCTCTTGTGCTTTTTGAGCCTTGGACATTACGGATTAATATGTCCTTTCTTCCCATATTCATAGCACTTTACCTCCTCTTTACTCCTTTGAGAGTCATTTGAGGTCTGCTTGAGATTTCTTTGCTTGAATTTTCTAGAGTTGCCCATTCTCTTCTCAATTATTCTTTTCAGCCTTCTTAAGAGCATAACAATCTCCTCATTTGCATCATCACTTTTTTCTTCATCATCTTCAACTTCTTCTCGAGATTTTGAAGTAGAGGCTTTTAGTGCTAGAGGATTTCTTTTTTTCTGGCTCGGCACCACTTTGATGCCATTTCATGTGTTAGAAGTTTGCCAATAAGCACATCGGTATTCATGACGCTCATGTCTTTATTAGCCTCTTCTATACCAGCAACTCTTGAACTGTAATCTTTGAGAGGAAGACTTCTCAGAATTTTGTTATTTACATCTTCCAAGCACAGGTGTTTCCTAAGCTTTCTCACGCCATTTATGATGGCTAGAAGACGGTTGTCATATCGGTGATTGACTCATTGGATTTCATCTGCAACAGTTCATACTCTGAAGTAAAAAGTTGAATCTTCTTGGATTTAACTTGCTTTGTTCGTTCATGATAGTTTTCCAATGTTTTCCACATGTTATATGCAGTTGGGTAGTGTTGTATTCTACCACATTCTTCAATGGATAATGAGCTTGAGAGAATTGTCATTGTCTTCTTGTTTTTGAAATTTACTCTCCTTTGAGGCTCTCTCCAATCATCTCTTGACATGATTTCTTCTTCACCATCTACTCCTCTTCTAGTTGGTGGTGTCCATTCTTTCCAAATACTATCCCAGACTTCAATTCCTTCACTATCCAGATATGTCTCCATCCGGAACTTCCAATGAGCATAATTTGCTCCATCAAAGTAAGGCTTGAGACTTTAGAATCCTTTATTGGCCATTTCTTCATCTTTGCTAGCATTGTTCAGGCTCCGATGCTAGACTGAGTTCTGATACCAATTGTTGCCCAGATAATGAACCAAGAAAGTAGTTGAATTGGATATTAAAAATTCTTAACTTTTAAGTGCAGAATGAAAAGTTAAGTAGAGTAGGGATAGGAAGATATCACACAAGAAATTTATAGAGGTTCGGGTGTTAACAAACCCTACTCCTCTCCCCAATCTCAATTGGGAGTTTCACTAACACACTAAGTGTTACAATAGAGTTTTACAACCTCACTCCCAACTATGGTGTTTCTATCAATGGATCACACCTAACCCAGAAATCCCTTGTGTTTTAATGGCTCACACAATAAACCAATTCCTTGTGTTTTAATGGCTCACACAAATAACCCTTACAAGTGTTCTACTATTAACCCAATATACCCAAACTTACTTGAGTAATAGATTACAAGAGAAACACTCACAAATCTATAATGCTCAGAAATAATGAGCAAAAAGGCTTTTATAGAGAATTAAAGTTTAGTTGAAAGTAATTAATGAACAAATGGCTACAACAAGATTTTGATTCGAAGTAATTGCTATTCTCTCATTCTGGATTCATAAATGACTTGCATTTTTACTTCCATGGAAAATTATAACTGTTTGGATGCATTTAATGTGAAAATAGTCATTGCACCAACTATTAATTTCGCGTCTGACATGTTTCTCTTTCCTCTTTCATAGTCATGAATATGTGTGTCACGGTCGTGAATGTTCTTCCAAGCCATGACTCAAGTGGTGACTCTAACCATGAAACATTCTGGAAGGAATTGAAGTGTTTGATCCCGAGCATGACTTTATTCTTTCACAGGCATGAATATCCTTCCAAGTCGTAGTCCAAGTGGTGACTCTGGCCATGAAGCTCTTTTGAGGAATTTGACATATTTTCTCATGAGCATGACTTTCTTTCACGGGCGTGACTGATATGATCATTCACGGTTGTTATGATCTTTCATGGCCGTGAACTTTAAATGTTGGAAAGTTGGCATTAAGCTATATCACGGGCGTGACATAAATAGTCACGGGTGTGAACATGCTATTTCTTCATTTTTTGACTTTCAAATTTAGTGTTCCATTCTTAAATCATATTCCATACCATGTTCAATAAACTTAGAACACAAGTATGTTAAATACATTATTGCTATTTTTTTTGTTAGCATCAAAATGATGGAAATACCCCCTTAAGGTTCAACAGATAGGATCCAAAATATAAGATAATTATTTCGGGATGGATTGCAATGGGATTGCATGGAAAAATTGTTCGAGAGGGTCACAGTCTCGTATGGGCTCGCGCGGGCTAGGCACGCTGCTGGCCTGTCTAGTGAGCCAACTAGGCTGCCCAGCCACAACCCGCAGTAGGCCCAGTGTGCTGCTGCCTCCCTCCCGTTGGCCAACAGCAGAATTTGGCCTTAATTAGGCCAATTATGGCCAATTACTATTCATTCATTTCCCTTTTCTCCATTTTTGACTTTTCATCTTTTCTTTGAATTTGATTCAAATAAAAAAGATATCAAATGGTAGAAAATAGACATGAAAATATTTTTTTGTGAAAAAAAATTTTTAAGACAACAAAAATTCTCTCAAGAACACTTTCAAAGCTAGCACTTTGATTTTGCTCAAACCATTTTTTTGATAGTTTTTTCTTCATTATTTGTGCGGATTATCGTTAGAGACATCCTAATGTGGATTTTTGTAGTTTGCTACAACCCAACAAAGTGAAGATTTGAAGAACAAATAAGAAATTACAAGTCATAATTTCTAACCTCTATATTTATATAAATTAGTTTTAATGGCACAAGAATGATTTTTTGTTTCGGGTTTTGAAAATTTTATTTTTTTGCTGCGTTTAAGAATGTGATTCATTCTTCAAAACCCAACACCATTTTCACTTGTTGACAAGTTAGACACTTAGCAATATACTCAATGATATCCTTCTTCATCCCTGACCACCAGTATTGAGTTTTCAAGTCTTGATACATCTTGTTCCCACCTGGATGCATGGTATATACCGTTTCATGTACTTCTTTTAATATCTCAAACTTTAGCTCTTATATACTGGGCACACAAATCCTATTTTTGAAGTATACTGTGTCATCTTCTATCATTGAAAACTCAGGTTTTTCTCCCTTTTTCACTGCCTCCACTATCTTAACTAACTTCTCATCTTGCTTTTGATCATCTTTGATCCTCTGCATCAAAGTAGATTATATTTGCTTCTCAATAAAATCTTCCTGCTTAGTGCATCTGCAACCACATTAGCTTTGCCTGGCTAGTAGTCGATCACACAGTCATAATTTTTAATCAACTCCAACCATCTTCATTGTCTCAGATTCAACTCTTTCTGTGAGGGAAGGTACTTAAGACTTTTGTGATCTGTATAAATATAACACCTTTCCCCATATAGATAATATCTTCAGAACTTAAGAGCAAAAACTATCATAGCTAACTCCAAATCATGCGTCGGATAGTTAAGCTCAGCTGTCTAGAGGCATATGCAACTATTTTTCCCTCTTGCATAAGAACACAGCTTAGACCATTATGACTTGCATCACAATACACAATAAAATCTTTTCTTGGAGTAGGCTGCATCAAAACTGGTGCTTCAGTCAACATTGCCTTAAATCGATCAAAGTTTGCTTGACACTTATCTATCCACTAGAAACGGGCCTCTTTTCATAGCACTCATGTCAAAGGAGTCACTAAGGATGAAAATTCCTTCACGAACCTCCTATAATATCCAGCAAATCTGAGGAAACTCTTCACTTCTGTCACATTTCATGGTGGTTTTCAATTAAGAATAGCCTCAATTTTATTAGGGTCAACCCGAATACCTTCTGCTGAAATTACGTGACCCAGAAAAGTGACTGCTTCAAGCTAGAACTCGCGCTTAGATAGCTTTGCATACAACTGATTCTCTTCAGTGTTTACAACACTATTCTGAGATGTTGATCATGTTCTACTCGGTCTCTAAAGTAGAAAGAATGTCATCAATAAACACCACTACAAATTCATTAAGATATGGCTTGAACACTCCATTCATCATGTCCATAAAAGTTGTTGGTGCATTCGTCAGTCCAAATGCCATAACTAGGAACTCATAATGACCATAATGAGTCCTGAATACCGTTTTAGGTACATCTGATTTTTTGATCTTCAGTTGATGATACCTCGATCGAATATCTATCTTTAAAAATATGGCTGCACCCTTCAACTGATCAAATAAATCCTCAATTCTGGGTAGCGGGTATTTATTCTTGATAGTCACCTTATTAAGCTGTCTGTAATCGATGTAGAGAAGTAAAGTGTCATCTTTCTTCTTTAAAAATAATACTGGAGCACCCCACAGTGATACACTGGTCATAAAAATTTCTTATCTAACAATTCCTACAACTGTATCTTCAACTCTTTCAACTCTACTGGTGCCATCCTATATGGTGTAATGGAAATTGGAGTGGTGTCGGGTACCAAATCGATAGAAAATTCAATTTCTCTATCCAACAGTAACCCTGGCAACTCCTCTGGAAACACATCAGGAAACTCACTAACAGTAGGAATATCCACCAACTTCGAACTTGCTTTTTCCATATCTACCACATACGCTAAGTATGCTTCACATCCCTTACTAATGAGTTTTTGAGCTTTCAACACTGATATCACATTGTCTGGATGTCCTCTATTTTCACCCCTCACCACTATCTCATCTTATTCCGGAATTCTGATGATCATTTGTTTCCTCCCACAATCCACTATCACTCCATAACGAGCTACCCAATCCATTCCCAAGATCACATCGAACTCATGGAATGGTAGCTCTATCAAGTCTGTTGGGAATTGCCTACCTTGAATTTTAACTGGGCAACCCCTAAACACCTTGCTAACCCTCACACTGTGCCCTAACGAGTTAGTCACAATAATCTCAAATTCTAGAGACTGTGGTTCTAAACCCTCTCAACCTAGTAGTGGTGTGCATATGTATGAATGTGTCAACCTTGTATCTATCAATGCATGTATATCAAAGCCAAAAAGAAGGAATTTACCAATCAAGACATCAGGTGCATCCTGCTCCTCTTGGCCTCGCATGGCATATGCCCTGGCTAGGGCAGCTCCACTACCTTCTGATCTCTCAACTGTCTCTGATCTTATCTGACTGGGCTCTGATAAGCCTCCTCTGCCTTGCCCTCGACCTCAACCTCTACCTTTCCCAGAAGCCTATGTCTATATCGGCTCTATGCTTTCCAAACCTCTACCATGCTGTAATAGAGGACAATCCCTTCTCATATGATATTTGAAGCCACATCTCAAGCATGCTACTATCATCCACCAACACTCTCTTAGATGAGAATGACCACAATCCTGACATTCTGGTAGAGGTAGTGATCTATGTGATGTCTGTGTCGGTGCACTGATTGCTGATGAGACAGATCTCATGGGTTGTCTCCATCTGAAAGAAGAAGGCCAGCTGAAACCCCCAGTCTGAAATTGGCCACTAAAGGATCTGGCTCTCTTGCCACTCGACTGTACTCAACTCGGCTGTGGCATAGGTCTCTTGGACCCTCTATCTTGTGCTGGCTGTTATGCTGCTAAAACTCTTTCAATTGTTCTGGCATATGCTAGCAAACTAGGAAAACTCATCAGGCATAGGGTTGAGACTTGTAGCTTGATTGGATCTCTCAATCCATCCTCAAATCGTCGACATTTATCAGCTTCTGTGGATATAATACCGCCAGCATATTTGCAAACATGGGTGAATTTTCTTTCATATTCTGACACCGATATATTCCCTTGTTTTAAAGTCAAAAATTCCTTTTTCTTGTCATCTATATAAATAGAAGGAATGTATTGCTCTTTAAACTTTTCTAAAAAGAATTCCCAAGTCATGGGGTCAGGTGCCACTGTTCTCTATGACTCCGATCGCCACCAGTCATATGCATGGTCTTGCAATAAAAATACTGCATATTCATATTTATGCTTGTCTGTGAAATGCAGCAGATCAAAAACTCTTTCTACCCATTCTAACCAAAAATTTACCATGGAGGGGTCATCTTCTTGTTTACCATAAAAATCGGTTGCTCCTGGCTTCCTCAACCTCTCAAATTGTAGCACAGATGGGGCTAGTTGTGATGCTATTTGTAGCAAATCGATCATGTTCCTCATAAGCTCTGTTTGTCCTGTGTCAGCAATAGATTGCCTCCTTGATAGGCTAGCACTGGATCTAGATACAGTAGCTCGCGACAAAGCCTCTATTTCAGTAAGCTCATTACTTTCGCCTCCTTCGGCTACAATATGTTGTGACCCTGAAGTCATACTCTACCTATATCATAAAATAATGGCCCCAATCAGTAAGCAGCAACTTTAATACTTAATTGTGGGTACACATATGTCATAATTATTTTTGAAAACCATTTTAAAATCCCAAAACCGCCCAAACCGAGCTCTGATACCAAACACTGTAACACCTATTTACCCTAGCAACTCGTGCCCCGATAAGGGAGTGCTACGCTGACTTCATCGGTTAACATATCCTTTTTAAATTTTGTATACATGAAAATCATTCATATATTTTTTTATTTACTCTTTATTGTTTACTATTTATTTACTTGTAGTGTAAAAGAAATCATAATAAAGAAACACAATATATTTTATATAATAAAGTATTATTTACAAAACGTGCGCTTACTTTACAAGTACTATAAAATAAAATTCAAAACATAAATATAGCAGTTGTGTGATCCACAGTATTGATTCAAGCTGCTCTACTGGATCAGGCCACTGCTACCTTTGTCTACTATTGACTACTTAGTCTTTGTTATACCTGTGCGAGAGAAACTCTCACGCTAAGCTCTAGGCTTAGTGGTGCATATAAATAGGGCAATAAACTATTTTATGCAATCATGCATTATCATATATCACCTCATGTTTAATCATCTTCTCATGCAAATATATATATCATGGTATTCTAGCATGTATAGACATCAAATTATATTTTTTTATCTCATACTTTTTTATTTTATTAGCACATCATTATATAACATATCATAATTAACCATGTTACATTTCATAATTCCATTTTTATTTTCCATAACTTCTATATTTATTCCCAAAACACCTATGAACCGCTGACTAGGATAACAAAGTTGCCATCCAGGCACTTAGGAGTGCCACCCGGGTAATATGATGTGTGCATATAAGTGTCATCACCGGCTTTAACAATAGTTCCATCACCGGCTTTAATATTAGTGCCATCACCGGCTTTTAATAATAGTGTCATCACTGGCTTTTAATAATAGTGTCATCACCGGCTTTAATAATAGTGTCATCACCAACTTCATTAATTATACCATTAATGGATTTTATCATACTTCCCCCTACTTGGCATGCCAAACTATCATAAGTTGGTTCTAGTTAGGTGTTATAGGGCTTACACAATCTTATTAAAATTCATAGCAAATAAATTCACATTTTTCATGCCTTTAAAGTCTCCAAAATAATCACATAATCACTCAATTAAAATAACATTTACATAATATAACAAAGTTCTCATCATTTTACTCTTAAAATTCCACAACTCATATGCTCCCCTGTCACTGACAGATTCCGTTCTCTATTTTGGACCTTAATTTTGGTCCTGTTACAATCTCAGTTTAGTTACATGGTCTTCTAAACAATTTTAGGTATGGATCTTAGATTTAATAAGAAATTTGAATCACTTAAGTCTGAGTTATGTATCAAAATATATGATAAAATAAACATTGACTGGTCATTGACAATTCTACCTAAAATATTTTGGATAGATTCAAAGTCCAAATTTTCTGAATTTTTATGGACAATAACAGACATATTCAAATGTTATAGTCTATATAAAAATTATAGCACTATGTCTTAGATTTCAAACCCAACATAGAACATACAAATCTTAATTTCATAACTTAAGTTATAACAGTTTAAGTGTTCACTGTTCATCCATTTCTAGCAGGGAATATACAAACTAATCACATCCAATTTTTACCAAAATTAATCCTAAGTCTAGCAAACATGCATCCCCAAGATTTTTCATCATATATAATATTAATGCAGAATCATCAACATGCCAAATAATCAAATCATGCAAATAAAAAAAATAAAATAAGCTATTGTCTTAGGTTATGCACAAACCTCTCTTTTCTTTTCTTTTCTTTCTCTTTACTTCTCTTTCTCCTTTCCTTTGCTCCTTTGAGCTAAATCCTGGTCAATTTGAGTTCCTAAAATATAAAAGAGATAATTAAAACCTTACTCATTGAAACTCCATAACCCTTGTTGCCCAGACAATGAACCAAGAATGGGGGGTTGAATTGGATATTAAATAAAACTTTCTTAACTTTAAGTGCGGAATAAAATTAAATAGAATAGGGATGAAGATATATCACACACAAGATTTATAGAGGTTCAGGTATTAACAAACCCTACTCCTCTCCCCAATCTCAATTGGAAGTTTCACTAACAGACTAAGTGTTACAAACAAGTTTTAGAAGCTCACTCCCAACTATGGTGTTTCTATCAATGGTTAACACCTAACCTAGAAATTTCCTTGTGTTTTAATGGCTCACACAATAAACCAATTCTTTGTGTTTTATGGCTCACACAATTAACCCTTACAAGTGTTTCACTCTTAACCCAATATACCCAAACTCACTTGAGTAATAGATTACAATAAAAAAAAACTCACCAACCTATAATGCTCAGAATTTATAAGCAAATAGGTTTTCACAGAGAATAAAGATTTTGTTAAAAGTAATTAATGTACAATGACTACAACAAAATTTTTGATTCCAAAGTAATTGTTGTTCTCTTGTTTAGGATTCATAAATGATTTGCATTTATACTTCCTCATCGAATGATAGCTATTTGGATGCATTTAATGTAAAAATAGACGTTGAACCAACTCTTAATTTCGTGCCTGACATGTTTCTCTTTCCACATTCACGGGCGTGAATATATGTGTCACGGTCGTGAATGTTCTTCCAAGTCGTGGCTCAAGTGGTGACTCTGGCCGTAAAGCTCTCTGGAAGAATTTGAAGTGTTTGATCACGGGTGTGACTTTATACTTTCATGGGTGTGAATATTCTTCCAAACTGTGGTCCAAGTGGTGACTCTGGTCGTGAAGCTATTTGGAAAAATTTGACATCTTATCTCACGGGCATGACTATCTTTCATGGGTGTGACTGATTTGATCATTCATGGTTGGTATGATCCTTCATGGTCATGAACTTTAAATGTTGGTGAGTTGGCACTAAGCTATATCACGAGCATGACATAATCAGTCACGGATGTGAACACGCTATTTCTTCTTATTTTGACCTTCAAATGTTGTCTTTCATTCTTGTATCATATTTTATTCAAGATATACCATGTTCAACAAACTTAGAACACAAGCATTGTTAAATACATTATTGCAATCTTATTTGTTAGCATCAAAATGATGAAAATACCCCTCAAGGTTCAACAACCCTAATCTCTCTCTCTTTTTGCTCTTTTATGGTTGAAAATGGCTTTTTCCCTTACTTTTTCTCTCATTTCTCACTTTCTTTCACTAGAACTAAGCTTTGGCTATGGAGGAACTTGAGGAAACGTGGGCTAGCTTAGGAAGGAAGAAGTTATCAATGCAAAAGGGATAAGGAAGAAGAAGAAACAATCAAGAAGAAAATGACAAAAGTCATTAAGATGGGGACACCTAAGCATAATCTATAAGCTTCCATTAATGCCTAATTCATGCACATCACTTGGCTAATTGTTGTATGTCACTTGGTGTGTGGTGCTTCAAGAAAATGTGTAAGACAACTTAATGATAGGAAATTCTAGATATGAAGAGATAAGGAAGGATGAAGGAATAATTAAGAGAATGAAGACAAACTTAATTAATTATGGGACACCTAAGGCCATGTGATTTGACATAATTCATGTATTCATGCATGTCAATTGGCTTCTTAAAATTTGCCACTTAGTTTGGCCAGCCTCCACATGCATTTTATGTCCCAATTCATGTATTTAATTGATGGTTATCCCAATTAACCTTCCAAATTTCAGTAAATTACAAATTGACCCCTAAACTTTTCAAAATTTGTAATTTAGTCATTTACCGAAATTTAACATCTTTAAATATTTTTAACACTTTATTAGACATTTTCCGTACTTAATTGCCATTATTTTAATTATTTTTCTATAAAAATCTAAATTTAGACTCTGGTCAAACGGTCAAGTTGATTTAATAACTCACGCGACTATGGGTCTAAATTAGCGGATATGACACCTTTATTCACTCAAGGCGTGAAAGCTACTGGCCTTTTCTAGACACATATTTTATGGGCATGAAATCTAGTTTTGTTCATGCATTAATGATGATGAACATAATGTCATAGGCATGAATCTGGGAATTTTCATGGTGAAATATGAGCCAAAACAGAATATCCATGCAAAACATTCAAAATTTTAAGATTGACTAATGTCAACTACTCCTATTAATATTGAAGCTCATATAACATACCAACAACATGTCTTAGCAACATTTAATCCATTTACATCACAAATCATGTCATAAATACCATCTTTCATTCATTACTTCCATAACAAACATTATAGCTCATTATAACCCTTAAATCACATAATAATCAAGCCATTTTCACATGTATCATGCCTCAGCATCTTTGTCATGTATTTACAACACATTTCACATGCCAAAATGCAACGAAAATGAATTTAAATGCCAATATATACTAACATCTGGAGCCTTAAATAACTTCAAGCTTCTTCAAGCTTGCTTCCTCCTTTGTGATGCATTTCCTTACACACTTGAAGATCCTAACATCACAAAAACATCCTCATCAGATCAATATAACAGAAAATGAGCTCAAACTAACCCTATAACTGAGTTTTACCTCAACATATCAAGAAATAGTTTCAACACTTTTATCTTCCAAGCTTTCCAAGCTTGTAACAATGGAAGATTAGGTTAAGAAGAGGTTAAGGAATATGATGAAGAAGTCTAACATGTGTCAAAGGAAGATTATGGGCAATGGGGAGCTATTATAGTAAAGATATGATGTAGAGGAGAGAGAAAAAGTACAAATGCAACTTGGGCAACTTACCTGCGTTCACAGGCATGACTTGAACTTTACGAGCATGAAAAATGTCATTCTCAATTATGACTAAACCATTCACAGGCGTTAATATCCTCTTTACTCAAAACGATCTCGTCATATTCAAAATGTTACCATTTTAAACTCTAGCACAACTTTCATGGGTGTAACACTATAGTCACGAGCGTGAAAAGCACTCACAACATAAAACTTAATCTTTTAAAAACACCTTATGCCCATCCTCTCTCTTTAAAACCAATACAATTTATAGGTCCTAACTTACAGGAGTTACAAGACAGGTAAACCTCAATAATGTAAATATATAAATAATAATACTTTAAGTTATTTAAAATTGTTCAAAAAAATTATATTTAAACATATTTTGAAAATATTATATATTTAAAGATAATAATTAAATTTAATACAATAAAATTCATGTTTATAAATAAATATATCAAAATAATAATATTTTTAATATTTAAAATCTTGAGTTGAAAAAAACTTAGATAATTATGTAACATCCTCAACTTCCCACATATGCATTTCTACAGTCATCTCATTTGAACATATGCATTTAGCATGTATTTCACTTGATCACGTGCATTATATGTGTATTGTTATAGGAACAAGTTCATAACATGCACTAACTATGTGTCCTAGTATTTTACAATTGTGTCGAGTTGCATGTGACCATTTTATAATTTAGTTGGGAATGATATGAAATTGATATTTAAGTGAGCAAAATGACTATATCGAAATAATAGAAAAATGACATGATTAATTAAATTAAATTGAGCCAAAGGATTAAGTTGTATTTGTTTTTGTTGATTAGTGGAATTAGATATATGTGTAAATAATAATAATAATAATAATAATAATAATAATAATAATAATAATAATAATAATAATAATAAATGAAAATGAAAACAAAAGAAATGAAGAAACAAAAAAAAAGGAAGGAAAAGACAAAAAAGGAAAAAGACCATTAGTGGAACTTGTCTTCCTTAAGATAAATGTGCCTATTTTCCCTTTTCATAAACCTTTGCCTCCAACCCATTTCTTCTTCTTCTTCCCCCATTCCAACCTTCATTTCTTACTTATTTCATTTAAGTTTTGTAACAAATTGATCTCTTGCAAGTTTATTCTTGGTAAGAAATATTCTCTCCATTGTTCTAGTGTTGTTTGAGCTGTTAGGGTTAAGTTGCAGCAGTGTTTTGCACCTCTCTTTTGATACTAATAGAAACTAATTCTGGAAAATTTTAAAACATACAAGTTGTTCCTTTATCTTAGGTTTGTGGATATATAAATATTTTTTCAAACTTTGGTGTATATGAAAAGATATTGTAACTTATTACAACTGGTCCGAGTGTGAACTCTAGCTGAGTTAGCTACTGTTTTCGTTAGTTTTAAATATGATATAGTCCTTATTTTAGGATGATAAAAATATGAAAGTTGTAGATACATGTGTCATCTATACAAATTTTAGGTTCTTATGTCTTGTAGATGTTTAGTTATGGTGAATACAACCATGAATATTCCATAGTTTGAACTGTCTGCTTAGTGCCTAGGGCAGATCTAGCAATTTGTTTGGCCATTTGGAGCTCCTTAGAGATGGATTATATAAATTATCAGAATATAAAATTATAGGTATATTTCTTAGCTAAAATATGGTACTCATTTAAACTTAATATGTTATGTATAGAGTGAGATAGGGCCTTCACAAGTCATACTAGTCCGGAAGCCAACTCTGTTATGGATCAGTGAAATGTTTCTTATAATTTGAGGACTTTAGATATATAATTAATAAAAGTTGTAAACATAAAAAATGTTCCATTTTAACCTATCTAAACTAAGTTTCATTATAATCTAACTTACAAATTGTAAGATATGAATTGCCAAAGTTGGTACCCTAAAACTGCCAAATGCCAAAAAAAAAAAGGCAGAAAATATAACACAATTGGAAATTCTACCAAAAATTGTACAATACTATAATTTCTCTGAAATTTGAGTATATTATATAATTATATGTTAGATTTAATTATAAATAATAATCACATTAATGGGAAAAAATTAGAAAAAGTTATTGGCTAATTAGTCCCATAAGGTTACATTGCCCTATAGTAAAAACCCTAACTATGTATATGAACTATGCACATTAATTTGTTTAAGTCATATTAAGTTTCTTTAGTCATAAATTAATCGATTATATTTTCATATTAGGCTGACAATATATTTGAGACCCATCAGGAGAGGATAGACAATAAGTTAAGGGCTGGAATCAAAGGTGAAAGGTGAGTATAGTTATCAAATGATTTCCTTAGTACATATAAATATTGCATCCTATATGATATGTGAGATGATTTATGATTATGTAATTCATATGATTGTCATGATTTGATCTTTATAATGAGATGATGGATAATTTGTGATATATGTGGTACATATAAGTGGTATATGTGTGGTATATTTGAGATATATGTTTGGCATACATGATATATACATGGTTTATGTATAGTACATGTGAGGTACATGCGTGACATATGTGATATATATATAATATATGCATGATATATGTGATAAAGATACAATGGTTGATGAATGCTTAGTTACAAATGGATATGCATATGGACTAAAAAGGTGTTGTGATTAGTTAATTGATATTATAAAACAAAAGAAGAGGCCTATGGCCCAACAAATGTGCAAATAAAATAAATAATCAAGCTAGTTAGTAAATGCAAATATTCATATGGAAACTCGAGACAATGTCTATTTAACTTGGTCACAATAAAATGAAATAAGTAAAGTATGTGCATACATAAAGAGTAATGATTATATGCTTCAATTTTACTGGTATCTATATGATATAAGTGAATGAAATGGAATGCATAGTACGCATTGGATTTGTGATATGTTACTAAGAGTTACTTGATACTTTAGAGTTTATTTGATAATTATTCTCACTGAACTGCAACTCATTAATTTGTATCATTTTCAGGTAGAGGAAAGTAATAGCTTATTTTGAGTGGCATATAGAAAACAAGGAGCACAGATCACCAACCGAGTCTTACCACTCTCTTTCCTTGCATTCCACACGAACATAAAATCATGTCATCTATTTTTTGGACTTATATGAATGTAGATGTATAGTTACTCAAGATTAACTTATACTTTTTCATATGTAAATTTTTAATTTTTAATATATGTGAGATATATTGATTTGCAGATTTATTGAATGATAATATGGTTGTGATGATAAAAAAAAAATTACTATCAATGTTAACATATCATTTAACTTACATGTATGTCATATGTGAGTATTAGATAGAGGGATAAGTTTTGCTGAAATGTATAAGGTATAATGTTACAATTATTTGCCTTTTAATAAAAATATATATCTATTTCTATAAATATCTTTTTATTTTTCTCTTCATCTAATTAGGAGAGCTCCTAAATCTATACTTAAGTTAATTATACCCGAATCTTTCTTTAATTGATAAGCATTAAAAATCAATATAAGAAATGCATAAATTAGGAAATCAAATGCATTCATTTTAAGTAAATATCATAAGTTAAGGGGAAAGAATATTATAAAAAAAGTAAAATCGAAATATAGGAATATATATATATATATATATATATATATATATATATATATATAAAAGAAAAGAAGATCGCTACCAGCCTAGCACTTCATAAAATGAAAATATAAAATTAGTATAACATTGAAATTTCCTCTCATGTCCAAAAAAGGAAAATATCCTTCAAACAATCAACTAACGATGGTCGCAATTCTACTTAGAATTTTCATTCTTGGGTTTTGGCTTTCATTATATCAAATGAAAGCAAAGTTGTACAATTTCTTATCACTTAATTAAAGACGGAAATAATGCTTAAGCTTCTTAATTTCTTTCCAATTAAGATCATAAAATACAAGAAGTATCTTTAAATTAATACCATGATATATGCTTCAATAATAATTAAATAAATAAATAAATAATTATGATCAAGGAAAGTTCGAAAACTAATAATGTATCCAGCTATCGGTCCCATTTTCCTCCATAAGAAGCCATATGTCCCAAACCCATTTTGCCGGCCCCTCCTCTCTCTTCTCCATTCTCTTCAAAACCTCAGTCTATCTCCTCACTCTCACACATCTTCTTTTAATCTTCTCACCACCACCGTTCTCCGCCGCTCCACGGCCGCCACCACCACCACCATGGATCCATGCATAGAAGACCTCACAGATGATATTGACAATCTCAGCATCACCTCCACCACCACCAATGCCACCACAACCACCACCACCACCACCACCACCGCTCATGAAACTAAGCACAGTACAAGTTCTTTGTCGGAAGCTACTAATTGGAATAATAGTTCCAACACCTTATCAACCTCCTCCAAGCCCCACCATGCTCCGCCCTGTGACCCATGTTGGGATGCAATCCGGCGGTGCAACTGCGAAAACTCTACCCTAACCCTAGCTGATCTCCGCTTCGTCCACCGTCTAGGAAGCGGTGATATAGGGAGTGTTTACCTTGTGGAGCTCAAGGGTGGGAATGGATGCCTTTTTGCTGCTAAAGTAATGGACAAGAAGGAAATGGCCAGTCGGAATAAAGAAAGCAGGGCAAAGATTGAGAGAGAAATCTTGGAAATTCTGGATCATCCATTTTTACCTACCTTATACACTACATTAGACTCTCCCAGGTGGTCTTGTTTGTTGACGGAGTTTTGTCCCGGCGGCGACCTTCATGT
The DNA here is from genome assembly GCA_023653625.1 of Triadica sebifera. NCBI lineage: Eukaryota > Viridiplantae > Streptophyta > Magnoliopsida > Malpighiales > Euphorbiaceae > Triadica > Triadica sebifera. The sequence goes on from CM042896.1 coordinate 34,921,822, forward strand.
TCTCCGGCAAAGGCAACCCGACAAGCGTTTTGATGAAGCTGCAGTCAGGTGCTTATATAAACTCACATTATATGCATGCATGGTTATGATTTTATAAAATGTGATACTAATACATTGGGAGTAAATTTTGTGGAATTTTCTTCTCTAATTGAATTATAATCTTTTATTTATCTAAAATCTTAATTATTTTGTATAAATTCGGCCTCTCTAAATACAATTTTTTTTTAAAAAAAAAAAAGTTAAGGCGGTTAGAAATATGAATTAAGGGAGGGTGTGCAACTGTGCATGATGAGAAATGATGCATAATCATAAGTGGGGTATGGTTTACTATCTGTTGAGGAATGTCTAGTGCATGTAGGGTCCATAGGGGTAATCTCTAATTTTTCCATGTCTCTCAGTACAGTAATTGATAATTTTTAATTTATGTGGTCCATCGAACTTTTGGTGCGTATCTCGTGCACTATATCATAATAGAAATGGCATTTTTTTTTTCGTTTTTCACATTACAGGAAAGGGTAAAAATAAACAGCATTGCGCTTTTTTTTTTTTAATTTTATAATTTGTGATTTTATTAGAATCCCAGATATGATTTCATAATTTCTATAAAATCTGATATAACAAATTTTAAAATAATATAGGAAATCTTATGAATCAAAGTGATCTTTCCTCTTCTGTTTTTTTTTTTCTAAATTTAATTTAATCATCAATTCTTCCTCTTTTTAGGCACAAATTTATGCTTTTCCTCTTTTACTTTTTCCTTTTTGAGTCTGGTATCTTCTTCTAAACTTCTAATTTGTCATTATTGCACCAACAGACTTCTTGTTTTCCACACTTTGGGGCAAATTCTAAATATAATCTTATACTAAGCATAGATGACATCAACTTATCAAAAAGCCAAATTGTGTTAAAATCCAAGATAATCTATTATTTTTATAAATTTTATTTTGTTTTTCCTTTTTTTCCTTCCATTGGAATGTAAGTAGTTATTTTCTCTTCAAAAAAAAATTTCACGTGCATTGAAACAAATATTATTATTCATTTTTATTAATTTTTTATTTAAACTTGATTTATAAATAGATATCAAAATTAATTCAATAATAATTTTTCAGGTATGTAAAATGATAATTTTTTGTAATTTTTATTCTATCTAGCTCATGAACTTCTAATTTTTGTTCTCTTGAATACTTAATTGATGGAAAATATGAAGCCTTATATAATTTGTATTTTAAGAGGTTGGAATAGAACAAAGATTGAAAGTTAAGGGGTTCAATAAAATAAAAATTGAAAGTTGAAAAAAAGTCCAATATAGCAAACTCAAAAAATCTAGTGCCGAATAATGCATTTTTGAAAATATTTTTCAATCTTTTATTTAATATCATTTGTATAAGATAATGTTCATTTTTTTTAATCAAATAAGTTCTCAGTTGAATCAAAATTGAAAACAACAGGACTAAAGAGAATAAAAATTAGAAATACATGGACTCAATAGAATAAAATATCAGTTGCAAGACTCAATAAAATTGGTAGATTCAGTAATAAAAAAATATTGCATTTTTCTGAAATAAATTATAAAATCAGATGCCCATAATCCAATTAAATATCATCAAGCCTCATTTTAGTTCTGGATAGATGCTTGTTAGCCTCATTTATTTTTAGAGGTTCAGTTATAAAATATCACGCGTTACCAGCAATAAAATTGTGGTATCTATAAATTTATTTTGGCAATCTATAATATTATGTTGATAAAATATGTTATTTGTTGGGCCAGTTGTAGCTAAAGTCTAACAGACAAAAAGTTTCTACGCAGTTGAAGACTTTAATAAATATTTTGCTCTTGTGATTTTTTTTCATTGGTTTCATGTCTATGTCTGTCAGTTTATATTTTGATTGTATTTAATACTGTTTCAATTATGAATATATTCAATTTTCTATCAATTTAGAACATCCAATCACAAAATGCACATATCATTCCGTGTCATCAAGGGTGTCACATTCAATCTCTAAATTAAGGAAGTTATTGATATAAGAATTGCCCATTAATCTTAATTGGATATGGGCAATGTTATTTAGTTTTTTATGAGCTGATTGATTTGAAATATTCACTTTTTCTTTTAATTCTTTTCATTATTTTATTTACATTACTTATATTATTTATTTATTTTATGAAGTTCAATATCTTGTTATTTTTAGGTTTTACGCATCAGAAGTTGTAGCTGCCTTGGAGTACCTACACATGATGGGAATTATATATCGCGACCTTAAGCCAGAAAATGTTCTCGTCAGATCTGACGGTCACATCATGCTTACAGATTTTGATCTCTCTTTAAAAGATGATAGTTTAATATCAACGGCTCAGATTGTTTCCGATAAAAACCAAACAGTAGAATCAACACATGAACCTGATCCAGTTCAATCAGCCACGTCATCATGCATAATACCCAATTGCATAGTGCCAGCGGTGTCATGCTTCCATCCAAAACGACGACGTAAAAGGAAATCCAATCAACGTGGGACCCTGGAGATAGTAGCGGAGCCAATCGACGTGAGATCGATGTCCTTCGTTGGGACCCACGAATACTTGGCACCGGAGATAGTATCAGGCGAGGGGCATGGTAATGCAGTTGACTGGTGGACATTAGGGATTTTCATATTTGAATTATTTTATGGTGCGACGCCGTTTAAAGGAATTGACCACGAGCTAACCCTAGCCAATATTGTGGCTCGAGCCCTTGAATTTCCAAAGGAGCCACTGGTGCCTGCATCAGCCAAGGATTTGATCACACACCTTCTGATCAAGGATCCCATCAGACGTTTGGGGTCAACCATGGGGGCAACTGCTATTAAACATCATCAATTTTTTCATGGCATTAATTGGGCTTTGTTAAGATGTACAGCACCGCCTTACCTTCCTCCTCCGGTAAATCGTCGAAGCTTTATGACACAAGATACTAGTAATAAATCTGTAGAATATTACTAGGAATTTTATAGACTAGAAAATCCTATTGATTATTATTATTATTATTATTATTATTAACAAAATATGATAATAATTAGTATAAAGTAAAGGAGAAAATTCAATGTCATTATTGATTCGCTTGTTTGAATGGGCAATTAAGAATTTGTAGAGCATGAGGAAATGTAGAGACAACGAAGAAGATAATTTGTAGAGACTAAGTAAATTAAATTCTTTACTATGCCCAATTGAGATTTAGATGCTTAGTTATTTTAATTTCAAACTGACTAAAGTGCATATCATAATAACCTTCCTACCGTAACAACTTATTAACCAATCCTTAACTAATTCAGCATCCGCAATCCCTTTATAAAAATTCCCAATTGATTCTTGATATAATTCATTCCTAACAGTAGTATCCCCATAAAGAGTAGATATGTTAATTAATAGTTCTTATAATTAATTAAGTAGCTTGCTAAAACTGTGAAGGCCATTGGAAATATATGGAACATGGACTGCACGAGATTCTAATTTGCGGGAAAAATAGGACGAATTACCAACCCTTTGGCGAGGGAACTTCTCTCGATATTTTTTTTATTGAGTGACAAGTGAAAATCCCTTCTAATGTACTAAATTAAGCGAGGAAAATAAAATCTCTTTGGCAATTTTGGCCAATTAGCAAGGACTCGTCCCTTTCCAATTGTCTAAATGTGGCGATGGAGTTCGTCCAGCACAAAGGTTCAAATTTTACAAAGGGACTATTTCTCCCCGAAATGTTGGTGGAAATTTATTAGGGGTGATTATAAAAAAGATTAAAAAAACACTCCAATATTAGATCCATTTTTCAATTTAACTTTTACTATTTTTTCATACTAATTGGACTTATGACGTTTTTCAAAAATTTTAATTAGGTCTCTCCATTAGTTTTTCACTCAAATTAACGATATTGAAAAAAATATTTTTATAATTTGAATTTTATTTAAATTCAATATTAAATTTTTGAAATTATATTTTGTTAAATATATTTATTATCTTATTATCATAAATTTATAATTTATTTTTTGAAGATATAAATTTATAATTTGTATATGTTAATTTATAATTAATATAAGTAAATTAATATTTTTTATTTGAAAAAATAATGAACAACCTTAAAACCATGAATTTATCTAGCAATGGCGCTTATGCTAATAAATTATTACTAACTTGATGAAATTATGAAAATTATAAACCCTAATCGAGTTTAAAATTATAATAAATTATTATTTATAATTATAATAAATTCATTATAATTATATCTATAATTTACAATATGTAAATTTTATCATAATAAATGAAAAATATGTGAATTTAGTATTGAATTAAATAAAAAAAATAAAATTAAAATTTATAGTCAAAAATAAAAAAAAATAATTTTTAATTTTACATTATACCAATATAAAAAGTATTGGATGTTAAATTAAAAAATTGGTCAAAAGTTTGAGATATTTTATAATTATACCAATATATATGGTAGAGAATGACCCCATTAGTGTGAAAAGTAGAGAATTTTATAATTATAACAATTAGTGTGAAAAATATTGGATGTCTATAAAGGCAATCAATTTTAGCACTTATTGTACAAATTTATCTTATTAATAAAAACGTTTTCATTAATTTGATATAAATTTGATATATGAATTGATAATGATATTAAATCAATTAATGAAATATTTGATACATAACATAGCATGAAAAAAATCATGATAAAATCATGATATTGAAATTCTTATCATGTGTAATTATGTTAATATCTAAATTATTCCTAGACATAGGATTAATAAGACGAGACATTGTTAATCCGGACAGACTAGCACATGTTATACTTTTTGATTGGATCAAGCAGTAAATCTTATAAGTTGTAAATATTAGATATTTAGAGTTAATATGTGGATGCTTGCTAAGTATAGATAAGTACATTGAATGAGTTTCGATGAGACAATCTTATAGATATTTTATTCAAATGTCAATGATAGTCTCATCATAGTAATAGTGCAAATATCTTTAGATTTGAGATACTCAAAGATATTTTGGATACTGATTCTATATTTTGATACTATTATTTGTCACTTTAGAGAGATTGCTCATAAAGTGGTGATTGGGTACAGCTTGAGGTATTTGAATATAATTGGGTAACTAATAAAGTATTCACCACTCCTAATAGAAAAAGTATATACCCCTAGCCTCTTATCGGAGTTATTACTTGGGAATCTCTGGTCGGAGTGAAAATATCATGAAAATAGTCTTTAGTGACATATCTAATAGAGTAATGAGCTTCAGTGACAATAACTAATATTACTTGGGCTAGATATAACGTAATTAATCTAGTGAGAGACACATCAACTCTGAAATAAGTGGGGTATAGAATGGTAAAATGATTAATTGCATAGAAATGTTTTATGAAAATATTTGTAATCAAACCATTGACTTTCTGGTCAATTAGGGGTCATGATGTATTACTAAATATCACTCATAACTTGCTTAAATTAATTGTTAATTTAAGTGGCTAATATAACTAAAAATCTAATGGGTTACAAGTATTGAAGATGTGAAGAATAAGTAAAACGGTCATGGATGAGATCCAAAAATATGAAAAAATATTTCAGGTCGGATCGCAATGAGATTATATAGAAAAATCGCTTATGAGAGTCACAGACCCGTGGCCTTAATTGGCTAATTAAGGCAATAAACCCCAAAATTCCTTCCTTTGTTTTGTGCACTTTGTACCTAAACTAATTTTGGAGTAAAATTATTTTTGAAGAGGTCAAAATTTTGAAAATTATTTTTGGACATATAAAAAATTTAAAAAGAAAAATAAGAGTTATTGTTCATATTCTCTCAAATAGAACATACTATTGCTAGCACTTTAAAGTGTGTTCAACCATTTTTTTTGTAGTTTTTCTCACATTTTCACATGGATTAACATTAGAGACTTCATAGTGTGAATTGTTTTAGTTTACTACGACCAAATAAGGTAAAAATTTGAAGAACAAATCAATAAATTACAAGATATAAATTCTAATATTTTATGATTAGATGAATTAGTTTTAATGGCACAAGCAAAATCCTTATTTCAGGTTTCAAAATTGTTTATGTTTCGCAGTGTTTATGAATGAGATTCATCTTCAAAACTCAACAATAGTATCAAAGCCTTCTTGTTCCATTAAAATTAATTTTAATTAAAAGTGCAATGAGATTGCACGGTTTTGACGGTTTTGGATCAATAGGTTTGAAAAATTAAAATTTATTTTACATATTTTTCCTTCTCTGATCTAATCATGGGATGATAAGATGGTTATTTTGATATAAAAATAATTTGAATATGATTCAAATAATTAATTTCTGATTTATTTCAAAAATGCTGAAAATTACATTGTTTATGAACATTTATTGTTATTTGGCTTAATTGATGGGGTTGTTCATATTTTTCTTGTAACTTGGTTATGCAAAAATTATTTATATATATTGAAAATGTTTTTAAGCTTCGGAAAGTATCCAATAACTAATTAAAAATTATTTTATGTAAATTTTCAAATAAATACAAAAATGAGACTGTTTTGGCATATCAGACGGGACTGTTTTGTTTAATTTTTTTTTGTATTTGATTATTTTATTTTCAGCATATTGAAATAATTTTTATGTGATAAAAAATATGTTATTTTTATGTTAGATTTATGAAAAAATTATTTTGCTCGAATTTAAAATTTCAAAAAATGAGTCGCTATACTTAGAATGATTATTTGAGGTTCTAAAAATTTCTAAAATTTTTGGAAATTAATTTTGAATTATTTTAAGTTAAGCGATGGTAATTCAAGTATGACTAGAAATTGGTATATATATAAAATAAAATTATTTAATTTTGACTTCATAATAATTTGATTTTAAGGTGAATTAATTATAGAAATATATAATTTAGTTTAATTTGATTAAATATTAAATTCCACATTAAAATGACATACAAAATTAAATTAATCGAAACAACATAAGTAAGCAATTTCGGTTCAAATATTGAATCGATTTTTAAATTAAATTAAATATTCATCATTATTTTATTTTATTTTATGCATTAGAGAATGCATGTTAAGGGTATATGGAATGACATGATGGATGATTATAGACTTAGGCCCAATGTGAATAAGCATGAACGAAATTATTTTGTTTTATGGTAAATAGGGTTTGCGTGTCTTTGTCTCTCTATTTTTCTCGTGTATTTGTCATTTCATCTTACTCATCTCAAATGTAAACTAAAGTTTTCTATACTTTGAAATATTTAATTAGATTACATAGGATTAGGATAGATTTGAGATACAAATGAGTAAGAAGCAAAAGATGTGGTTTCATAAACAAAAAAAACTTAGAAATAGGAATTTAAATTTCTATTTTGGATTGTAAATGCATGCATATACCTTGGTAATACCTAGTTAATATCTCTTTGGCTCAAGAGATTGATTTTAGTATGTCCATAATCATGTCATATAGTTAATGTAACTATATTTTTATATCCATGTGATGAGTGTACGATATATAAAAGCATGCAATAATAATACGATGAGACTTGATAAAGAAATCAATCGCTAAATAAATAATTAATTATTACGCCTTCCATTAATGTGGGGAGAACCAGAGTTCTTCTATTGTAACACCCCTTACCCTTCCATACACCCATCCATATACTGGACGGATAAGAGGTGCTACAAGAAATAGAAATCTTTTCAAAAATAATTATTTCTTAATTTTTAAAACATATCTAATATAAGAAGTTTAAAATATAGAAAGTATATATATAATACATACACACCCTAATTACAACTCTTTTTTTTTCATTATTATTATTTACATGTGCATATACATGTCATAATGAACTTTTAAAAGTTTGTATTTATATATTAAAATATAGTAAGAAAACTAACTAGCTCGGGGTGGCTACCGCTGCTACTGCCGTGTTCCATTTTGTAGGTCCCAAGTCAGCATCCCTTATCTACAAGTCTAGACATTGTCTGCTACTTTTGTAATCTACGCGAGAGAAAACAAACTCTCGCGCTGAGTATTTAACTCAGTAGTACAAAAATTCTTATAATAATAGTCATTAAAATAAAACATACATTTATATTGAAACCACTTCAAATTTTAAATCTCTTTTTGTAATTTCAATAATATAATATATCTATAATTCATTTAAATCGTGATTCAATGTATTTCTGGTTTCTTAATAATATCTTTTTCATATACCCACATATTATAACATTCTAGACTTATTCTTAGGGAATCAAAGGGGCATCATATTACGTATCAACTTGGGATCCACAGAAATGCATAGGATCCAAATGTAATATGACTCAGTCCACATAAATGCACATGACTTAAAAATGTATCAGGTGATCCACAAAAATGCATAGGATCACCATATTTTATTGGTCTACAAAAATGCATAAGACCGTATTTTTCTACCCTATTGGCATGAGAACAATACCCTAATTCATTTCTAGACTAACATGTGGAAAAAATTATCATATTCATAATTCAACTCATTTTTTCCATAAAATCGATAAATAGTATTTTCATGCCAAAATAAATATCATAAATCATTTTAATATGAAAATTTTCTTATTACTTCATACTTTTCAAATTTTCTTTAAATTTCTTAATTATATATACATGGCTAATATTATAAGAATAATTGTACTAATCTTTTTATGCTTTATCGGTATCTATCGGCTCTTTCCCTTTATCTTGAGGTGGAGCCTGCCCCAACGTCGCACCTAAAGATAAAAAATTCAAATTAACTACTGAACCTCACACGATATAAAATTTAACAAAATTTAAATTTTTCAACAATTTTCCGCTCTCACATATATCGAGATTTTATAATTAAAATTTTTCTCATTATGCATTTTTAACACATAGATCACGGTTTTGGTCGTCATCACGCTTTTCCGTGCAACCAAAAATTTCAAATATCCTTTTACTTTATAATATTTTATTTTCTTTATTTTTCCACCTCCAAAACTATTTTTTTCCATTTATTTCTTTTATTCTTCTAATGTCCATTTCCAATTCAAAAATTCTCATTAATTCAATAAATATTCTAAAAATTCAAAATAAATCCCTCTAATCATTTTAACTCATTTTCTTTCATCCTCCATCATCAATTTCACCAAAATAATATTCAATAACTCTCAATAAATTTTTCCATAATTATGATAAAAATCTAAAAATTCACCAAAAATCCTATTAAATATTTCTTCCATTGCAAAATTTATTTTCCACTTCTAAACACTCAAATTACCTCCATAATTAATAATCCTCGATTATTAATTTAATTACCTAATATATTAATATTCTAACTTAACTAATAATCACCTCCATTTAATAATATAAAATCCAATTATTCACCAAATAATCTCCAATAAACTCCAATAAATATGCAATTAATCATGCAATTCAACTAAATTAATTAATCACGCAAAAATTATATCTAAAATTCACAAATAAATTCATATCTCATTATCTAAAAATGACTAGAAGGTGTGGTTTGTACCAGATGACTCGGTTTAATGAACCAAAGATTCTGTCCAAAATACCCTATTAGCGGTCGCCGGACTTCGGTCACTAGAAAATTTTCAACGGTGGCAGATCAACAATCGGATAGTACCAAAAGAAAGCTTCAAGTGTGAGGAGTCCAAATAGATATGTTTTGTGGCCTGGAAATGGTTGAAAATGTGTAGATCTACAAAAATTTGCACGGCTCCGACGAGAACTTTCTAGCTCCGATCAGCTCTCAAACCTCGGTTTTTGGAGCTCAAATTACACGGACAAAGGTTTTTCAATGTCCTGAGTCTATTTCTAGTGTTAGATTTGAGAACAGAATCCAGGAAATACGCAAAATAGAAGGGCAACCCCAAAATCAGACTTTCGCTACTCTGATTCCGAAAATCCGATCAGTTTTTGGAAAAATCAGACATCGCCGGAGTGATAAGGACTTGAAGAACTACTTTTGGTTTGAATTTGGTGAAGATCGGATATCGTTTGGTTGATGAACGGAGTTGGTGATCGTGTAGGGAGAATGAGAGAGAAAATGAATTTTTATGACTTTTATCTTTCAAATATATATATATATATATATATATATATATATATACTTAGAGGTAATTTTGTAATTTTTTACAAATATCAAATTTTTAATAAAATTTTACTCAGATAAAATTATTAAGTCACCAAAATAATTAAAAAAATCTTAATTGAGCAAAAATTTAAAATATGGGGTGTTACATCTAGAGTTAGGGTTATTGAGTTATCTCAAGCTCGTTCTATAAGAATATGTTTGAACCATTGAAATTAGATTTGATGATTAATGTGTTGGATTTAACTGATATCATTAGCTTGTTAGATATGTGCCAAGGTTGATTTATATTGGAGGCAAAGTTGGGTTTGTTTATATGAGATATAGACATATCAATAGTTGATAGCCCAATGTATGTGCACACATCATTTAGTTGATAGCACAAGATTCAATAGTTGTATGAATAATGTAATTGGTATGGATTATATGCTTACTAACCAAACAAAGGATGGCTTGTTAAGTTGTCTTAAGGTTATTCTAAGCTAGTTGGATATCGATCCACTAGGATAACTTCCATATAGGTTATCTCGGGTTCATAGTGAGGATTATGAATTTGCAATAAAATAACGGGAGCCATAATGCAATTTATTAAAGACCTAATAAACATGCATTTTCATGTACATTCTAACATGCTCTATTTTACATTTAGGTTTTTAGAATCATCATTATGATAACAAGTATGAATTTGCGATCACTAATGGAATCAAATAAGTTGATTAGGCCTAAGTTGTTAGATTGACTAAGGAATTTGACAATAATTCTCAAATCCAAACAAATTGGCTATGTTCTAGATGAGGTACCCCCCCAAATCCCCCTACTACTAATGCTTCTAAAGATGTTCAACAGGCATATAAAAAATATCTCAAAGATAGTTAGATGGCAAGTTGCATTATACTTGCTACAATATCAACTGAGTTGCAAAAGCAGCATGAGGATATAGATGCTTATTCCATAGTCTACCCTTCAAAACTTCAAGGCTACTCTTTTGCACTAAGATGGTTGAGAGGACATCTCCAAAGAAATATTCACTAAAGATGAATGACTATATTGAGAGGTTGGTCACCTTGGGATTTGTGATGGAGCATGAATTAATTATTGACTTAATTCTAACCTATTTGTCTGATAGTTATTCACATTTTTTGCTTAACTATAGGATGAACCAAATCTCCACCATTATTCCTAAGCTGATCAATATGCTTAATACAGTTGAGCCATTTGTCAAGAAGGAAAATAAGCCTATGATACTAGTGGACTCTTCTAGTTCTAACAAGAAGAACCTTAAGAAGAAGAAGAAGTCTATGAAGTCTATGGGAGGTGTGGCCAAGAAGAAGGCCAAGGAGATTGCCCCAAAGGAGATACGCTTCTGTTGCCCAGATATTAAGCCAAGAAGGGGTGTTGAATTGGAGTTTCAAAAAATTAAACTTTAAAGTGCGGAAATAAAAAATTAATTTTAGGAGGGATAGAGAAATTTGACACAAGGATTTTATAGAGGTTCGGGTGTTAACAAACCTTACTCCTCTGTCCAATCGCAATTGGGTGTTTAACTAACACACTAAGTGTTACAATGGAGTTTTATAAGTTCACTCACAACTATGGTGTTTCTCACAATGGCTTACACCTAACCCAAAAATCCCTTGTGTTTTAATAGCTCACACAATAACCAATTCCTTGTGTTTTACAGGCTCACACAAACAACCTTTTATCTTGTGTTTTACAGGCTCACACAAACAATCTTTTATCTTGTGTTTTACAGGCTCACACAAACAACCTTTACTTTGTGTTTTACAGGCTCACACAAATAACCTTTACTTTGTGTTTTAAAGGCTCACACAACTAACCCTTACAAATGTTCTACTTTTAACCCAGAAATACCCAAAACTCACTTGAGTAATAAATGATTACAGAGAGAAACACCCACAAATCTTTATTGCTCAATGAATGAAGAGAAAAAAGATTTTTACAGAGAATAGATATTGGTTCTCAAAGTATTGAATGTACAAATAGCTTGTAATAAGATTTTGATTCAAAGTATTTGCTATCCTCTTTTACTGAATGCATAAATGACTTCCATTTATACTCCCTTGGCTGATTATAGCCGTTAGGGTGCATTTAATATGAAACTAGCTGTTGTACCAACCAAATAATCGTGTCTGACATTTTTCTCTTTCATCATTCACGGGCGTTACTATATTTGTCACGGGCATCACATTTCTTCCAAAGTCGTGACTGAAGTGGTGACCTTGGTCGTGAAGCTCTCTGGAATGTTTTGAAACATTGGGTCACGGGAGTGACATACATCTTCACGGGCATGGCAAACTTCCCAGCAGTGATCCAAGTGGGGACTTTAGTCGTGAAGCTCTCTGGATGAAAATGCCATGAACACTCACGGACGTGACATTTTAATTCACGGGCGTGACTTAAATGTCCATTTCATGGTTTGTTCTTCTTTCATGGTTGTGAACTTCAAATATTGGTTTTGGTAACGGTTAGCTCTTTCATGGGGGTGACACATAGGGTCACGAACGTGAACATGCTACTTCCTTAATTTTGTCTTTCAAGGATTATTCTTCCAATCTCCATTCTTGATATTTTTATTCCATACCCTGTTTAATAAACTTAGAAAACAAGTATGTTAAATATAATATTGCTATTTTATTTGTTATCATCAAAATGACAGAAATACCCCTCAAGGTTTAACAATTTCCCCCTTTTTGATGGTGACAAATAATCTAGCAATATATGTTTTTGAGAAGTCTCCCTCTCAAAAGATACTTAGGATAAAAAATTGATAAAATGCAAGAATTTTAAAGAATGATAGAATTTTAAAGAATGATGTAGCATTGAAATAAACTTTTTAGTTTTTAGTATATGCAAGTTATATGTGAAGTATATCCAATATATACTAAAATTCTTTTTAAGACATGAAATATATGTAAGGTAAACTTAAGATATATCTAATGTGTATAAAGCTCAATTTCTCAATTTCATACTTGCATATTAATTTTGAATCAAAGTTTGAGTATTTCTAATTTCTCCTAACCTAACTCAATGTCAATGTATTTTTAGGTTCTTATTTTTTATTCAAATAATTCATTTTAATATATTGCTAGGTTATCCCCCTTTTGTCATCAATCAAAAAGAATATAAAGATACCAAAGGATAAACAAAGCAAATATATTTGATAAAAGAAAAAATACACACCAAAGTTAATTAAAGTTCATAAAGGAAATACAATCAAACAAAAAACAATAAAACAACAAAGAAGATAAACAAGCAACCACACAAATTTAGGCTATCATCTAGCCTAACACCTAGCCTAATCATCTAGCCGGACATCCTATCTTGAAGTTTACCAACCTTTGCCTCAAGGCTGTCCATCCGAGGCTCTATGAAGTCTTTGAGGTTTTCCAACCTCTCATCCATCGAAGCCTGCAGCTGCTCAAAACATGGTGCTAAGAGGTTAACCACATGCTGCGCTAAATTCGGTGTGAAAGCCGAGGATTGACCGATGTCCTACTCAGCCACTGGAGGTGCTTCCTCAACTTGAGCCATTTTCTTCTGCTAGATCCCTTGGAGGCCGACTTTGAAATCCTCTGTATCATTGTCTTCCCAGATTATCTCCCCAGCAGTGTCTGTGAAATGGTAGAAAATATTGTTCTCGTGAACAATTCTGACAGCCGCTCCCATCTTTATGAAGGACTCGACATCCAATCGATCTCGAGGATGCCCAGGGATGAGATTGAAATGATGCTCATCCAGTTTCAAATAGCCAAGCTTCAAGGCTATGTGGGTGACATAACCACCAATCAGTATATCTCCTGTGGGTTTGGTGGCAATTGACAGAAGATGGTTTGCAAACCATCCAGAGAGCGCCACCGTGAGTCCTCTTCTAGTCATCTCAAATAGGAAGAGCTCTGATTTCCTGTTGGTCCCATTGCTTTCTCCCCGAGTGAATATGCTATAGGTTAGGAACCTATGCAAATATTTGTGCACTGGGGACCTGAGATGAGTGCTCTTAGTCTTCTTGACATCCCAGCTGCAATCCGTGCCAAAATGGATCCAAGCTTGAGTGGCGAAGAATTCTACTTTGCTGTCATTGAGGATGCCATCCGATGGTAAGTTGAATAATTCTCCAAATTCAGTGGCATTGAGGGTGTTTGGTTTGTCACCGAGTTGGAATTTCACCATTCCAGTAGGTGACACTTGCAGAGTGCTAAGAAATTCTAATGTTGGCTCCCTCAATGTGGGCTGGTGAATCTCCAAAAATTCTTTCAAATGACAAGCCTGGAGTTGCTCTGTCATTGCCGTTTCTAGCCCGAGAGTTCAGATGGTTTGCCATTCAAAGGACCTCGATGAAAGGAGAGGCCTTTTCTTCAATGTGGAGTACCGGGGATGGCATTGTTCGGAATTCTGTTCATGAGGTAATTTGCGTACCTTCTGGGTGCATGAGACTTCTTTCTTTTTACCTTTGATGAGGCAATCTCCATTTGAGTTGAAGAAGTGAACTTTGTGAGGTTTGAGAAAAATATTGACAAGAAATTTGATAAAAACCCTAAAAGAGTATGATTTTTGATGAAGGAATGGACTTTTGATGGTATTTATAGGAAAATTTTGTGACTTGGGGGCCGAAATCTTCAATAACTCATTGAATATGTGTAAATGAGAGTGGTTTCAAGGAGTTGAAAGGTTGAAATGAGAAAAATAACCGGCTGTTCTCTTATATGCCCGATGCATTCACTAGCGTGAAATGATTGTTCACGGCCGTGAATGGTCGTGTTCATGGTTTGCTAAAGGAGTACTTTACCCGTGAATAAAGGCGTGAATATGTTCACAGTCGTGACCTTTGAATGTCACGAGCATGAATGATGAATTGTCACAGGGGTGAAACAATAGTAACAAGCGTGAACGGTTGAATTTCACTACTTATGCCCGTGAAGCAAGGTGTGAATGCCTCTATGAGTTTTGGTGGTGTAAAGGTTCACGGGCATGAAACTTTGTCACGGGTGTGAACAAGTCTTTTCACTGGAGTGATGAAGCCATGAATATAAGCTTCACCACTTGAAGCCGTGAACCATGTCGTGAATCAAGTCATGAACGACACTGCCTCTTTTGGCTATTTAAGTCACGGACGTGAACATATGTCACGGGCGTGACTCCCCTAAAGTTTTTCATCAAATAAAATTAAGTCCTAATAACAAGACTAAATCATTTCAATAAAGATTCTATCCCTTATAACATAAATTTTCATCAAAATTACTACCTTATATCTAGTGATATATACAAAATTAATATCATCAATTAAGATTTCATAATTTAGCAATCACAAGGTTAATCCATCAATCATACCAAGTTCTCTTCTAATGAAATTAAATCTTTCCTCATTTAGAGACTTAGTAAAAATATTTGCCAATTGATTTTCTGTGCTTATAAATTCTAATGCAACATCTCCATATTGAACATGATCTCTAATAAAGTGGTGTCTAATGTCAATATGCTTACTTCTTGAGTGTTGAATAGGATTCTTTGAAAGATTTATAGCACTTGTATTATTACATTTAATAGGTATATGGTTCATATCATGACCATAGTCCTTAAGTTGTTGTTTCATCCAAAAAATTTGAGTACAGCAACAATCAGCTGCTACATACTCTGCTTTAGTAGTTGAAAGAGCAACTGAAACTTGTTTCTTGCTAAACTAAGAAACTAAGCATTCTCCAACAAAGTGACAAGTACCTGAAGTACTTTTTCTATCTAAAGGACTACCAGCATAGTCTGCATCTGAATATCCTATAATATGAAAAGATGAATTTCTATGATACTATAAACCTAGATGCAAAGATCCATGTAAATATCTTAGAATCTTTTTTACTGCATTTAAATGAGATTCTTTAGGACATGATTGAAATCGTGCACACAAGCAAACATTATACATTATATCAGGTCTAGATACAGTAAGATATAAAATAGATCCTATCATACCTTTATAAAGCTTTTCATTAATGCTCTTACCCTTTTCATCTTTGTCCAATTTTATTGATGTGCTCATAAGAGTCTTGGCATTTTTGCATCCTTCCATACCAAATTTCTTAATTAAATCTTTGGCATATTTGGATTGGTTGATGAATATGCCCTCATTGCTTTGCTTTATTTGTAGACCAAGGAAATACTTAAGCTCTCCCATCATGCTCATTTCAAATTCCCTAGTCATACACTTAGCAAATTTTTGACAAAGTAACTCATTAGTAGAACCAAATATTATATCATTAACATAAATTTGAACAATGAGTATATCGTGCTTATGCTTTTTAATGAATAATATGGTGTCAACATTTCCTTTTGTAAAGCTATTTTCTAATAGAAAAGAACTTAGCCTCTCATACCAAGCTCTTGGGGCTTGTTTCAAACCATATAAAGCTTTTGAAAGTTTAAAAACATGATTTGGCAAATCATAGCTTTCAAAGCTTGGTGGTTGTTCTACATACACTTCTTCTTCTATATAACCATTTAGAAATGCACTTTTCACATCCATTTGAAAAAGTTTGAAATTCATGTGACATGCATATGCTAAGAGTATTCTTATGGCTTCTAATCTAGCTACAGGCGCATAGGTTTCATCATAATTTATACCTTCTTCCTAATTATATCCTTTTGCAACTAATCTAGCCTTATTCCTAGTTATTGAACCTTGTTCATCTAGTTTATTTCTAAATACCCATTTGCTACCTATGATTTGATGATCCTTGGGTCTAGGTACTAAGGTCCATACCTTACTTCTCTAAAATTGGTTGAGTTCCTCTTGCATGACAATTACCCAACTTTCATCATTAAGAGCCTCATCAACATTTTTAGGCTCAATTTGAGAAATAAAAGCAATGTCAGTGACTAAATGTTTGAAATGAGATCTAGTACTTACTCCCCTTGAGAGATCACCAATGATTTGCTCTTTTGGATGATCTTTCATCATTCTCCATTCTTTTGGGAGTTCTTGTTCGTTTTCTTCTTGAGTTTGAGGTAGAGAACCATTTTGATGTGAATCTTCTTGATCATTTTCTTCTTTCCCATTTCCAAGATCAAGTCTTTCCATGTTACCTACAACATCATTAAGAACACTACCTTTCACAAGATCAAGTCTACTAGATTCATTAAAAACAACATGCATGGATTCTTCAACAGTTAATGATCTTTTGTTAAATACTCTATATGCTTTGCTATTTGTAGAGTATCCTAAAAAGATACCTTCATCAGATTTAGAGGCAAATTTTCCAAGATTTTCCTTGATATTCAATATAAAGCACTTGCATCCAAATACTCTAAAGTATGATATCAAGGGCTTTCTTCCATTCCATGGCTCAAATGGGGTTTTGTTTAAAAGAGGTCTTTTGAAAACTCGATTTGAAATATAACATGTAGTGTTTGTGGCTTCTGCCCAAAAGTAAGTTGGTAAATCATATTCATTGAGCATTGTTCTAGCCATTTCAATTAAAGTTTGATTTTTTCTTTCAACTACCCCATTTTGTTGAGTTGTCCTAGAAGATGAGAAATTATGTGAAATGCCATGTTCAAGGCAAAAGCTTTCAAAGTTTTCATTTTCAAATTCTTTCCCATGATCACTTATTATATTTGAAATACAGTACCATTTTTCATTTTGAACTATTTTAGCAAAGTTTTTGAAATTTTCAAAAGCATCACTCTTTTGAGCTAAGAAAATTACCCAAGTAAATCTAGAGTAATCATCTACGATGACAAATGCATAATGTTTTCCTCCTAAGCTAGCAATTCTAGTAGGTCCGAATAAGTCTAAATGCAGGAGTTGAAAAGGTTTTGGTACTTACTATGTTTTTGGCTTTGAAGGATGACTTGTGTTGCTTTCCTCTTTGGCAAGGTTCACATGTCTTTCCTTTTTCATATTTAACTCTTGGCAGTCCTTTTACTAGTTCTCCTGTGCTGAGGCTTTGTATTAAGTCCATGTTAGCATGACCAAGCATTCTGTGCCACAACCAAGATTCATCATTAGTAGTCACAAGACACTTAGAAGAATGGTTAGATAGTTCATGTAAGTTTATTATGTATGTATTTACATCTCTATTTTCTTTAAATATCTCTTGACCATCGATAGTGATCACAAGACATTCATTGGAAGTAAAGATTACTTTATTTTCTTTATCACATAATTGACTTACACTTAAGAAGTTATGTTTCAAGCCATCAACAAGTAAGACATCTTTAATAAAAGAAGTGCCATTAATACCAATAGAACCAATGCCAATTACCTTACCTTTTGCATTGTTTCCAAAGGTAACTTTACCTCCATCAATACTTTTGATTTCATTGAAAAGTTCTTTGTCTCCTGTCATATGCCTTGAGCATCCACTGTCTACTAGCCAAGCATTTTTGTTTATTGTGGACTTAAGGCATACCTATAGAATCACAATTCAAGTATGATTTTAGGTACCCAAATGAGCTTGGGTCCTTGGGGTTAGCACATGAAGGTTCCCAATGAGCCTTCCTTATCCAGCAATATTTATTTATGTGACCCATTTTCATACAATAATTACATTGTTTTGGTCTAAACTTGTTTTCTGGTCTTACAATATTTTTGAATAACACTTTTGTATCAAACTTATTTTGAGAATGATGACATGCACAATTATGATTAATTGTAGATTTTCTAGATGCATGCTTCCTATATATAAAGGCATGATTATTCTGTTTATGTATAGAAGGTTTAATATGCTAATTTCTTGGTGTTGTTCTAACAAGTGTGGAGATGTGAGGTTCACTAGACTTAACAAAGCTGGTTTTATGAGAAGATGATGATGTGTCCTTAAATCCTAGACCATGTCTAATTAAGGGTGATCTTTGAGACACAATGAGAGTATCTAAGCTCTCTTTACCTTTGTGAAATTTAGAAATGGAATTTCTAAGTTCCTCAACTTCATTTTTCAAAGTATTGTTTTCTTTTAGCAAGGAGGCAGTTGAGGGTCTTGATGAGTATTCATCTAATGACTTTTGGAGAGATTCTTTAGATGATTTAAGCTTTATGTTTTCATTTTCTAAATCATCTATCTTATTTTTCAAATTAGAGATGTTATTTCTATAAGTACTAAATTTACTTCTATATTTCTCTAATTATAGATTTAATTCTTCTATTAGGCTTTGCTATTCACTATCATCATCACTATCATCATCATTATCACTACTATCATTTTTCAAAGAGTACGAGTGTAGTGATCTTACCTTATTCGAGACATGATCTTCAATAGCCATGAAGCATAGGTTGACCTCTTCGCTTTCATTATCATCTTTTTCTCTTGAAGAACTTTCATCATCCCATGTGGCTTTGTGACCTTTCTGCCCATTGTCTCTTTGGTATTTGCTCTTATTCTTCTTGAGCCTTGGAAATTCTGGTTTGATATGTCCTTTCTTTCCACACTCATAACACTTTACCTCTTCCTTACTTCTTTGTGCATCATTAGAAGTTTGTTTGAGGTTTCTTTGCCTGAATTTTTTGGAGCTGCTCATTTTCTTCTCAATGATTCTTTTTAGTCTCCTTGAAAGCATAGCAATGTCCTCATTTTCATCATCACTCATTTCTTCATCATCTTCACTTTATTCTTGCGATTTTGAAGTAGAGGCTTTGAGTGCTAAGGGCTTTCTTTTCTCTAGCTATGCTTCAAGCTCTCTATCTCTTTTCAATGCCATTTCATGTGTGAGAAGTTTGCCAATCAGCACATCAGTATTCATGATGCTCATTTCTTCATTTGCTTCTTCTATGCCAACAACTCTTGAGCCATAGTCTTTAAGAGGAAGACTTCTCAGGATTTTGTTGTTTACATCCTCCAAACTCAAATGCTTCCCAAGTTTCCTCATTCCATTTATAATGGCTAGAAGACGGTTGGTCATGTCAGTGATTGACTCATTGGATTTCATCTTGAAGAGCTCATATTCTGAGGTCAGAAGTTGAATCTTCTTGGATTTGACTTGCTTAGTTCTTTCATGATAACTTTCCAATGTCTTCCACATGCTGTATGCTGTTGGGCAGTGTTGTATTCTTCCACATTCTTCAATAGATAATGAACTTGATAGGATTGTCATTGTCTTCTTGTTTTTGAAATTTGCTCTTCTTTGAGGCTCTGTCCAATCATCTCTTCATAGAATTTCTTCTTTACAATCAGCTCCTCTTCAGGTTGGTGGTGTCCATTATTTTCGTACACTATCCCAGACTTCAATTCCTTCACTATCCAGATATGTCTCCATCCGAAACTTCCAATGGGCATAATTTGCTCCATCAAAGTAAGGTTTGAGACTTTGGAATTCTTCACTGGCCATATCTTAATCTTTACTAGCGTTTTTTAGGCTTCGATGCTAGACTAAGCTCTGATACCAATTATTGCCCAAATATTAAGCCAAGAAGGGGGGTTGAATTGGAGTTTCAAAAAATTAAACTTTAAAGTGCGGAAATAAAAAATTAATTTTAGGAGGGATGGAGAAATTTGACACAAGGATTTTATAAAGGTTCGGGTGTTAACAAATCCTACTCCTCTCCCCAATTGCAATTGGGTGTTTCACTAACACACTAAGTGTTACAATGGAGTTTTACAAGTTCACTCCCAACTATGGTGTTTTTAACAATGACTTACACCTAACCCAGAAATCCCTTGTGTTTTAATGGCTCACACAATAACCAATTCCTTGTGTTTTACAGGCTCACACAAACAACCTTTTATCTTGTGTTTTACAGGCTCACACAAACAATCTTTTATCTTGTGTTTTACAGGCTCACACAAACAACCTTTACTTTGTGTTTTACAGGCTCACACAAATAACCTTTACTTTATGTTTTAAAGGCTCACACAACTAACCCTTACAAGTGTTCTAATCTTAACCCAGAAATACCCAAAACTCACTTGAGTAATAAATAATTACGGAGATAAACACCTACAAATTTTTATTGCTCAATGAATGAAGAGCAAAAAGATTTTTACAAAGAATAGATATTGGTTCTCAAAGTATTGAATGTACAAATAGCTTGTAATAAGATTTTGATTCAAAGTATTTGCTATCCTCTTTTACTAAATGCATAAATGACTTGCATTTATACTCCCTTGGCTGATTATAGCCATTAGGGTGCATTTAATATGAAACTAGCAACCAAATAATCGCGCTTGACATTTTTCTCTTTCATCATTCACGGGCGTGACTATGTTTGTCACAGGGGTGACATTTCTTCCCAAGTTGTGACTGAAGTGGTGATCTTGGTCATGAAGCTCTCTGGAATGTTTTGAAACATTGGGTCACAAGCGTGACATACATCTTCACGGGCGTGACAAACTTCCGAGCCGTGATCCAAGTGGTGACTTTGGTCGTGAAGCTCTCTGGATGAAAATGCCATGAACACTCACGGGGGTGACATTTTAATTCACGGGCGTGACTTAAATGTCCATTTCACGGTTTGTTCTTCCTTCATGGTCGTGAACTTCAAATGTTGGTTTTGGTAACGATTAGCTCTTTCATGGGCGTGACACATAGGGTCTCGGGCGTGAACATGCTACTTCCTTAATTTTGTCTTTCAAGGATTATTCTTCCAATCTCCATTCTTACTATTTTTATTCCATACCCTATTTAATAGACTTAGAAAACAAGTATGTTAAATACAATATTGCTATTTTATTTGTTTTCATCAAAATGATGAAAATATCCCTCATGGTTTAACAGCTTCCATTGTGGTAAGAATGACCATTGGACGAGAAACTGCAAGGCCTACTTGGAGTCATTGAAGAAGAAGGCATTTGATGCCCCATCTACTTTAGGTATTTTTTTCATTGAGATTAATTATGTTTCTAATAATAATATGTGAGTATTAGATACTGGTTGTGACTCACATATATATACTGATATGCAAGGCCTAAAGAACAATAGGTAGCTTAATAAGATAGAGTCGGACATGTGCATTGGAAATAGAGAAAATGTTATTGCATTAGCTGTAGGAACTTATATATTGAACCTCCCTAATGGGCTTATGTTAGATTTGGATAATTGTTATTATGTACCTGATTTGACTAAAAATATTATTTTTGTTTCTAGTTTAAATAAAAATTTTTTCCATTTAGTTTTTAGTAACAATTGTTGTTTTATTATGTTGAATGGTATTCTATATGCTAGTAGTACATTATGCAATGGAATATACATATTAGATATATCAAATCCAATTTTAAACATCAATGATAATAAAAAGAAAAAAAATAAGATATGTTGAAATCATCTTACTTATGGCATTGTTGCCTTGGTCATATAAGTGAGAAACGCATGACTAAGCTACACAAAAGTGGTAGTTTGGGGTCATTTGATTATGAATCATATGACACATGTGAATCTTGCTTATTACGCAAGATGACTAATTTACCTTTTAAGGTAAAGGGCGAACGTGCTAATGGACTTTTAGACTTAATACATTCGGATGTAAGTGGTCTAATGTCCATACATGCTAGAGGTGGTTTCATCAACTTCATTACTTTTATTGATGACTACTCACGATATGGGTACATGTATATGATGAGATACAAATTTGAAGCCTTTGAAAAGTTCAAAGAATTAAAAAATAAAATAGAGAAACAACTTGGAAAAAGTATTAAAACACTTTGATCAGATCGAGGAGGTGAATACTCAAGCCAAGAGGTTTTAGATTATCTTAGGGATAATGGGATATTATCTCAATGAGCTCAACCTTACATGCTACAATACAATGATGTTGAACCTTGAGGGGTATTTCTATCATTTTGATGCTAACAAATAAAATAGCAATAATGTATTTAACATACTTGTGTTCTACGTCTATTGAACATGGTATGAAATATCATGCAAGAATGGAAGACTAACTTTGAAAGAAAAAAATGAAGAAATAGCATATTAACGCCCGTGAATGTTTATGTCACGCCCGTGATGTAGCTTAGTGCCAACTATCCAACATTTAAAGTTCATGACCATGAAGAATCATAGCAACCATGAATGATCATATTAGTCATGCCCGTGAAAAATAGTCACGCCCGTGATAAAACATGTCAAATTCCTCCAGAGAACTTCACGGCTAGAGTCACCACTTGGACCACGACTTGGAAGGATATTCAAGCCCGTGAAAGAATAAAGTCACACCCGTGATCAAACACTTCAATTCCTTTTAGAATGCTTCATGGCTAGAGTCACCACTTGGACCACGACTTGGAAGAACATTGACGACCGTGACACACATAGTCACGATCGTGAATGAGGAAAGAGAAACATGTCAGACGTGAAATTAAGAGTTGGTGCAATGGCTATTTTTGCATTAAATGCAATCAAATGACTATAATTCGTTAGAGAAGTATAAATGCAAGTCATTTATGAATCCATAACAAGAGAATAACAATTACTTCGAATCAAAATCTTGTTGTAGCCATTTTGTGCATTAATTGCTTTCAACAAAAATTTTAATTCTCTGTAAAAATCTTTTTGCTCACAATTTTTGACCATTATAGATTTGTGAGTGTTTCTCTTTGTAATCAAATACTCAAGTGAGTTTGGGTATATTGGGTTAAGAGTAGAACACTTGTAAGGGTTATTTGTGTGAGTCATTAAAACACAAGAAATTGGTTTATTGTGTGAGCCATTAAAAAACAAGAGATTTCTGGATTAGGTGTGATCCATTGATAGAAACACTATAGTTGGGAGTGAGTTTGTAAAACTCCATTGTAACACTTAGTGTGTTAGTAAAACTTCAAATTGAGATTGGGAAGATGAGTAGAGTTTGTTAACACCCGAACCTCTATAAATCTCTTTTGTGATATCTTCCTATCCCTCATCTACTGAACTTTTAATTCTGCACTTCAAAGTTAAGATTTTTTAATATCCAATTCAACCCCCCTTTCTTGGTTCATTATCTGGGCAACAATTGGTATCAGAGCTTAGTCTAGCATCAAAGCCTAAAAAGTGCTAGCAAAGATCAAGAAATGGCCAATGAAGGATTCCAAAGTCTCAAGCCATATTTTGAAGGAGCAAATTATGCTCATTGGAAGTTCTGGATGGAGACATACCTCGATAATGAGGGAATTGAAGTTTGGGATAGCATTTAAAAAGAATGGACACTACCAACTTGAAGAGGAGTTGATGGTGAAAAAGAAATACTGTCAAGAGATGATTGGATAGAGCCTCGAAGAAGAGCAAATTTCAAAAACAAGAAGGCAATGACAATTCTCTCAAGCTCTTTATCCATTGAAGAATATGACAAAATACAACACTGCCCAACTGCATATTGCATCTGGAAAACATTGAAAAACTATAATGAAGGAATAAAGCAAGTTAAATCCAAGAAGATTCAACTTCTCACTTCAGAGTATGAACTCTTCAAGATGAAATCCAATGAGTAAATCACCGATATTATGAACCATCTTCTAGCCATCATAAATGGCATGAGAAAGCTTGGGAAACACCTGAGCTTAGAAGATGTAAATAACAAAATTCTGAGAAGTCTTACTCTCAAAAATTACGGTTCAAGAGTTGTTGGTATAGAATAGGCCAATGAAGACATAAACGTCATGAATACCTATGTGCTTATTGGCAAACTTCTAACATATGAAATGGTAGTGAAAAGAGTTAGAGAGCTTGAAGCCGAGCCAAAAAAAAGAAACCTTCTAGCACTAAAAGCCTCTACTTCAAAATCTCAAGAAGAAGTTGAAGATGATGAAGAAAAGAATGATGATACAAATGAGGACATTGTAATGCTCTCAAGAAGATTGAAAAGAATAATTGAGAAGAGAATGGGCAGCTCTCAAAAATTTAAGCAAAGAAATCTCAAACATGCCTCAAATGACTCTCAAAGGAGTAAAGAAGAGGTAAAGTTCTATGAATGTAGGAAGAAGGGACATATTAAACCAGAATTCCAAGACTGAAGAAGCACAAGAGCAAATACCAAAGAGACAATGGGGAGAAAGGTCACAAAGCCACAAGGGATGACGAAAGCTCTTCAAGTGAAAAAGATGACAATGAAAGTGAAAAGGTCAACCTATGCTTCATGGCTATAGAGGATCACATCTCGGATAAGGTAGGATCACTGCATTCATACTCATTCAATAATGATAGTAGTGATAATGATAGTGATAGTGAAGATGATGATGAGCAAAGCTTAATAGAAGTATTGAATTTAGAACTAGAAAAATATAGAAGTAAATTCAATACTTATAAAATTAACATTTCTAGTTTGAAAAACAAAATGGATGTTTTAGAAAAGGAGAACCTTGAGCTTAAATCATCTAATGAATCTCTTCAAAAATCATTAGATGAGTACTCATCAAGACCTTCAACTAAATCTTTGCTTTTAAAAAAACAATATTTTGAAAAATGAAGTTGAGGAACTTAGAATCTCCATTTCAAAATTTCACAAAGGCAAGGAGAGTTTAGATACTCTCATTGTGTCTCAAAGACCACCTTTAATAAGACATGGTCTAGGATTTAAAGGAACATTATCTTCATCTCACAAGGCTACTTTTGTTAAGTCTAGTGAACCCCACATCTCCACATTAGCAATAATAGCCTCAAGGCTAAAGGCACAACATACACTAAATATTCTATGCATAAAAGGAATGATCAAGGGTCGGTAAGCCTAAGAAGGAAACTTCAATAGGCCAATCATGCTTTTATGTATAAGAAGCATGCACATAGGAAAGCACCAAGTCATCATGCATGTGCATGTCATTGCTCACCAAACTCTACCTAATAGGAAAATGGTAGTTAACAGCATAGTAAGACCAAAAAGCATATTTAGAGCTAAACAATGTAATTATTGTATGAAATTTGGTCATATAAATAAACATTGCTGGATAAGGAAGGCTCATTGGGAACCTTCTTGTGCTAACTCCTAAGGACTCAAGCTCATTTGGGTACCTAAAAACAATACTTGAATTGTGATTTTATAGGTATGCCTTAAGTCCACAATGAACAAAAATGCTTGGCTAGTAGATAGTCGATGCTCAAGGCATATGAACGGAGACAAAGAACTATTCCATGATATCAAAAACATTGATGAAGGTAAAGTAACCTTTGGAAACAATGCTAAGGGTAAGGTAATTGGCATTGACTCCATTGGTATTAATGGTACTACTTTCATTAAAATGTCTTACTTGTTGATGGTTTGAAACATAACTTGTTAAGTATAAGTCAATTATGTGATAAGGGAAACCAAGTAATCTTTACTTCTAACGAATGTCTTGTAACCTCTATTAATGGCCAAGAGATATTTAAAGGAAGTAGAGATGTCAATACCTAAATAATAGACTTATACAAAATATCTAACATATCCTCCAAGTGTCTTGTGACTACTAGTGATGAATCTTAGCTGTGACATAAAAGGCTTGGTCATGCAAGCATGGATTTAATTCAAAGCCTCAGCAAAGGAGAGCTGGTGAAGGGACTACCAAAAGTCAAATTTGAAAAAGATAAGACATGTGAACCTTGCCAAAGAGGAAAACAACACAAGTCAATCATTGAAATCCAAAAACATTGTAAGTACCTTAAAACCTCTACAACTCTTGTATCTAGATCTTTTTGGACTACTAGAGTTGCAAGCTTAGGAGGTAAACACTATGCCTTTGTCATCGTTGATGACTACTCTAGATTCACTTAGGTAATTTTCGTAGCTCAAAAGAGTGATGCTTTTGAAACTTTCAAAAACTTTTCCAAGAGAGTTCAAAATGAAAAAGGATATTGTATTTCAAAAATAAAAATTGATCATGGCAAAGAATTTGAAAATGAAAACTTTGAAATTTTTTGTCTAGAACATGGTGTTTCACAGAATGTTTCATCTCTTAGGACACCTCAACAAAATGGGGTAGTTGAAAGGAAAAATCGAACTGTAATTGAAATGGCTCGAACAATGCTCAATGAGTATGGATTACCAACTTACTTTTGGGCCGAAGCCACAAATACTGCATGTTATATTTCAAATCAAGTTTTCAAAATTCATCTCTTAAATAAAACTTCCTTTGAGCTATGGAATGGAAGAAAGCCCATGATATCATACTTTAGAGTATTTCGATGCAAGTGTTTCATATTGAATACCAAGGACAACCTTAGAAAATTTGCCTCTAAATGTAACATCCTCGACCTTCCCCACATGCATTTCATTGAACATAAGCATCTTCCATACAATTCAATTGAACACGTGCATTTCACATGTATTTTCGTAGGAACAAGTTTATGACACGCACTAGCTACGTGTCCTAGTATTTGGCACTTGTATTGAGTCGCACTTGTGTAATTATAACCTTAATGAGGATAACAAATTATTAGAAATGAATTGAATAAGGTGACTAAATTAAAGTAAGAAAAATGATTAAATTAAGATTAGTAAACATTTACATTGTTAATTTAGTTAAATCGGGCCAAATGATTAAGCTGTATTATTGTGTGAATTAGTGGAATTATAAATATATGTAAATAATAATAATAATATAGAAAAAATAAAATGAAAATGACACAAAAGAGAAATAAAAGAGAAGAGAAAAGAAAAGAGAAGAGAAAGGAGAAAAGAGATGAGAAAAAGATAAAAAGACAAAAAACAAAAAGTTAGCTTTATCTTCCCATTTCTACCTTCTTCTCCAGTCCGAATTCTTCTTCATTTTCCTCCATTTCAGAATTCAATTCTTCCTTGTTTCACTTAGTTTTTGAAGCTAATTTATCCCTTGTAAGTTTGTTCTTGGTAAGTAATCAATTCTTATTGCTATAGGGTTGATTTGAGTTGCTTAGGTTCATTAATAGGCACTGATTTGCAAGCCAATTTTGATGCACATAGAAATTGATTCTAGAAAAGTTTAAACCAAAAAAGTTGTTCCTTTATGTCTTATAGTTATGTATATGTAAACGTGTTTTCATGATTTTGTGTAAAGGAAGAGACATCCTCTCTCTACTGAAACTGGTTAGGGTGTGAACCCTAACCAAGTTAGCTATTGTGTGATTTGATTTCGAATATGTTAAAGTTATTTGAAATATCATTATTTGAAATATCATAAAACATGACAATTGTAGATATATGTGGTTTGTATATGTATACCAAATTTCAGGTTCATAGGTCTTGTAAATGTTGAGTTATGGAAAATGGAACCATGACTGTTCCATAGTTTGAACTGCCTACTGAGTGCCCTGGGCAGATTGAGTAACTTGTTTGGCTAGTTGGAGCTTGTTCTAGCTAGATTATGTAAATTATAAAAATATAAAAGTTATATATATGTCTTAGCTAATTATTGGTACTAATTTCAGCTTAATTGGTTATGTACAGACTAAGTTATGGCCTTTGGAAGTCATACTGGTCCGGAAGCCAATTCTATTCTAGACCAGTAAAATGTTTGTTATAATTTGAAGACCATAGAGACATAATTGATAAACATTGTAAACATGAACAATGTTCCATATGAATCCATATATGTTTCTGTAAATTTTCAATAAAATAGGACTTATAGATAATAAGTTATGATAAACCCAAATGAGTACCCTGAAACTGCCTAAAGGCAGAAAACAAGGCAGAAAATAGAACACACTTAGAAATTCCACAAAATATTGTACAATGATCCAATGGGTCTGAAATTTTAATATGTCCTATAATTATATGTTATTTTTACTTAGGAACAAGAATCAGATTAATTGGCAAGTATAGAAAAAGTTATAGGCTAAACAGTCCCATAAGGTCACACTGCCTCATAGGAAAAATCTTAACTATTAACATGAATAATGCATATTAATTTGTTTAAGCCACATTAACTCTCCCTAATTATGAGTTAATCGATTATGTTTTCATATTAGGCTCACAACATATTGGAGACCCACAAGGAGTTGATAAACAATAAGTTAGGGGTCAGAATCAAAGGAGAACGGTGAGTCTAATTATCGATTGAATTCTTTAGTGCAAATGAATGTTGCTTGCTATGTGATTAGTATGATTATCATGATTGGTCCTTGATAATGTAATGATGGATAATTTGTGACATTGTGGTACATATAAATGGTATACTTGTGGTATATTCGAAGTATATGTTTGACATATGTGATATATATACATGGTATATGTATAGTATATGCAAGGTGTATGTGTGGCATATGAGGTATATATGTGGTATATGTATATTATATGTGATAAGATACAATGGTTGATGAATGCTTAAATACAAGTGCATATGCATATGGACTAAAAAGGCATTGTGACTAGTTAATCGATATTGTAAAGCAAAAGAAGAGGCCTATGGCCCAACAAATGTGCAAATGAAACAAATGATCAAGCTAGCTAGCAAATGCAAATGCAAATGTTCACATGGAAATCCAGGGCAATGTCTGTTTAACTTGGTCACAACATAATGAAATAAGCAAAGCATTTGCATACATAAAGAGTAATGATTATATGTTTCAACTTTATTGATACATATATGATACTGATGAATGGAATGGAATATGTGGTATATATTGGAATTGTGATTTATTACTATGAGTTGTTTGGTACTTTAGAGCTCATTGGATGATTATTCTCACTGAGTCGCAACTCATCAATTTGCATCATTTTTCAGGTAAAGAAAAGTGATAGCTCATTTTGAGTAGTGTATAGAAGACATGGAGCATAGGTCATTGGCCGAGCCTCATCACTCTCTCTCCTTGCATTCCACACAAGCATGAAAATATGTCATATGTGTTTTGTATTTACGTGCTTGAATATGTATAGTCATTTTGGAATGAGTCTAAAAATGTATAAATGAAATCAACTCGAAAATACTTATGTGTAAAGTTTATGTTTTGATATATGTGATATATTATATTGTGGTGAAAAACTCAGTGTTAACTTTGCAAAGTCAGTGAATAATATTACAGGATATGAGACTTGCAAGTCATTGAATGAAATTATAGGATATGAGACTTGCAAAGTCATTGAATTATATTACAGGATATGAAATTTTTTTTTACTACTATTGTTAATAGGGTATTTTACCTTTCCAGTATGCTATGTATGATTACTTGATACAGGGATAGGTTATACTCAAATGCGTAAGATGTGGTGTTATACTAACTCTGATGAAGGTATATTTTTAGGATACTTTACTACTAGAAAAGCTTATAGAGTATTTAATAAAAAGTCATTAGCTGTTGAAGAATCTATGCATGTTTTTTTTGATGACTCTAGTAAGCTTGATCTTGTGAAAGGTAGTTTTCTTAATTTTGTGAAAGGTAATGTTCTTGATCTTGAAAAAGAAAAAGGAGAAAATGATGAAGAAAATTCACATCAAGATGACTCTCTACCTCAAGCTAAAGAGGAAAACAAGCAAGAGCTCCTAAAGGAATGGAGATTGATAAAAGATCACCCCAATGAGCAAATCATTGGTGATCCTACTAAGGGAGTAAGTACTAGATCTCATCTGAAACCTTTAGATTCTAATCTTGCCTTTGTCTCTCAAATTGAGCCTAAAAATATTGATGAGACTCTTAATGATGAAAATTGGGTGATTGCTATGCAAGAGGAACTCAACCAATTTGAGAGAATTAAAGTATGGACCTTAGTTCCTAGACCCAATGAGCATCAAATCATTGGAAGTAAATGGGTATTCAAAAATAAACTAGATGAACAAGGTTCAATAACTAGGAATAAGGCTAGGTTACTTGCAAAAGGATATAATCAGGAAGAAGGAATTGATTATGATGAGACCTATGCTCCAGTTGCTAGATTAAAAGCTATAAGAATACTTTTAGCATACGCATGCCATATGAATTTCAAACTCTTTCAAATGGATGTCAAAAGTGCTTTTTAAAATGGTTTTATAGAAGAAGAAGTTTATGTAGAACAACCACCAGGTTTTGAAAGCCATAATTTGCCCAACCATGTATTAAACTCTCAAAAGATTTATATGGTTTGAAACAAGCCCCAAAAGCTTGGTATGAAAGACTAAGTTCTTTTCTTTTAGAAAATAATTTTACAAAGGGGAATGTTGACACTAATTTATTTGTTAAAAAGTATAAGCATGGTATTCTAATTGTTCAAATTTATGTTGATGACATCATATTTGGGTCTACTAATGAATTGCTTTGCCAAGAATTTGCTAAGTGTATGACTAGGGAATTCAAAATGAGCATGATGGGTGAGCTCAAGTTCTTCCTCAGTCTACAAATAAAATAAGGCAATGAGGGCATATTCATCAACCAATCCAAATATGCCAAAGACTTAATCAAGAAATTTGGAATGGAAGGATGCAAAAATGCCAAGACTCCAATTAGCACATCAACAAAATTGGACAAAGATGAAAGGGGTAAGAGCATTAATGAAAAACTCTATAGAGGTATGATCAGATCACACTTATATCTTACTGCCTCTAGACTCGATATAATGTATAGTGTATGCTTATGTGCTCGCTTTCAATCATGTCATAAAGAATCACATTTGAATGCTGTGAAAAGAATTTTAAAATATTTACATGGCTCATTGCATCTAGGTTTATGGTATCCTAGAAATTCATCCTTTCATATTATAGGATATTCAGATGCTGATTATGCTGGAAGTCTCTTGGATAGAAAGACTACTTCAGGTACTTGTCACTTTATTGGTGAATGCTTAGTTTCTTGGTTTAGTAAGAAACAAGTTTCAGTTGCTCTTTCTACCGTTGAAGTGGAATATGTGGCAGCAGGATGTTATTGTACTCAAATCCTTTAGATGAAACAACAATTTAAGGATTATGGTCATAGTTTGGACCATATACCTATCAGATGTGACAATACAAGTTCTATAAACCTATCTAAGAATCCTATTCAACACTCTAGAAGTAAGCATATTGACATAAGACATCGTTTTCTTAGAAATCATGTTCAATATGGAGATGTTGTATTGGAATTTATAAACACAAACAATCAATTGGAAGATATTTTTACTAAGTCTCTAAATGAAGAAAGATTTAACTTCATAAGAAGAGAGCTTGGTATGATTGATGGATTAACTTTATGATTGCCAAATTTGTCGAACCTTGAATGTTAATCTTGTGTTATTGTCTCATCTTTCAATGTATGAAGTGGATAACTTGATAGAAATATATGTTATAGGGGATAGAAGCACCTTAGAAATCCTTTAGTCTTGTTTTAGACTTAGTTTTACTTAATGAGGATTTTAGGCAATTCACGCTCGTGACATATATTCACGGTCATAATAATAATTGCCAAAAGCTCCAGTAGCTTTCATGTCTTGCTTCACAATATGATTCACCGTTGAAGGTAGTAAAGACTATGTTTCATGCCCATAACCTTTTTCTGTCACTCCCGTGAAATCCTGAGTTCACAACTGTGACAATTATTTACGATCGTGAACATTTCCACCAAATACTTACAGAAGCGTTCGCACTTTGTTTCACGCTTTGTCTCACAGTCACAAGTAGTGAATTTTGTACTTCACGACTATGACTCATTTGTTGCTGCCGTGAAATTTCATCATTCACCCCCATGACTGTTAAATGTCATGACCGTGAATCATTTCACATTCTTCATCACGGGTAGAATGCCTCTTCAGTAAATCGTGAACATGACATTTCACGCCCATGAGTTAGCATTCATGATCGTGAAGATGTTGACTATAAAACATTTTCTGCCATTTTTTCTCTCATTTCTAACTCTCCAACTTCTCTCATTTATCACCACATTCAATACCTTTCATAGATTCTGGCCCCCTAGCAGCATTTTCCATCTACAAATACCTTCAAAAACTATTTCTTTCATCAGAAATCACAAAATCACAAGTTATTCTTCAAAAATCCTATCAAAATCTTTTCTCTTCAAAAATCAATCTCAACTAAAAAATGGAACCTAACTCCTCCAAAGGCACTAAAAAGAAGTCTCATGCTCCAAGAAGGTACACAGACTACCTTCTCAATATCATTCTGGAGCACTGTCATCCGAGGTATTTGGTTCTCAAGAAAAACCACTCCTTTCTTCTCGATTCTTTGAATGGCATGCTGTCAGGACGTTTGGTCTCAAGACAAGCATGACGGAACAACTCCAGACTTGTCATCTAAAAGATTTTATTGATATCCATCAACCGATGCTAAGGGAACCTACCCTCAAGTTCCTTAGCACCCTGCAAATCTATCCTATCGGCACGGTAAAATTTGAACTATGCAAGCATCCGAACACTCTCATAACAATAGAGTTTGGGGACATGTTCAAACTTCCCTCTGAAGTTATCCTTAATGAAAGTGAGGTGGAGTTCTATACCAATCCGACATGGACTCATTTTGGATTAGACTGTTGCTGGGACATTAAAAAGATGAAGAGCACCCACCTCCGATCACTAGTGCACAAGTACTTGCATAGGTTTCAGACCTATAGCATCTTTGCAAGAGGGGACAACAATGGCTCGATTTGCAAATCCGAGCTTTTTCTCCTAGAGATGGCCTGAAGAGGCCTAACAATGGCTCTATCTTGACGGTTTGCAAACCATCTACTCTCCATTGCAACGAAGCCATCTGGAGACATCTTGATTGGTGGGTACGTAACTCATCTTGCTATCAAACTTGGTTATCTGAAGCTAGAAGAGCACAACTTTAACCTCATACCAGTACATCCTAGAGACCGGCTAGACGTCGAGTCTTTTATCAAGATGGGAGTGGCAGTTCGTATAGTTCATGAGAATAACATCTACTACCGTTTCACCAATACAACTGGTGAAATTATATGTGAAGACAACGATTCAGATGACTTTAAAGCCGGACTCTAAAGAATCCAGCAAAGAAAAAGAGTTTGAGTCAAGACGATGACCCCTGAGGTTGAGCAGAAGGTTGGACAATTCTCAGCCTCCACACCGAACTTGGCTCAGCAGGTGGCAAACCTTTTAGCACCTCGTTTTGACCAACTGTAGGCTTCGATTGATGAGAGGTTGGAAAACCTCAAAAGTTTCATGGAGTCTTGCATGGAGAGCCTCGAGGCAGAAGTAGATTGCCTTAGAGATGGAGTGTCCGGCTCCAAGTCTAGCTAGAGCTTTGTTTTTTTTAATCTTACTTTGTTTCTTTTTACTAGTTTCTAGTATTACAGATGTAGGATTTTAATTTACTTTTCAAATCTTTGTACTCTTACATTTGGTACTAATATAATTGGTTTTTTATTGCATTAGTTTTTCCCTTATGACTTATCTTTTATGTTCTTTTTGTTGATGAGAAAAGGGGGAGAACCTAGCAATATAATTAAATTGAATGAATATGCAAGTTACATGAATGCAAATGTGTTGATACTTTGAATATACCTTCAATATACTTTGCATATACTTAACTAGTTAAAAGAAAAGAACTTGATATACTTTGAATATACCTTCAATAGAGTTTGCATATACTTAACTAGTTAAAAGCAAAAATTTGGTATACATTGGATATACCTTGCATATACCTAAACTAGGAAGTAAGCATCCATGCTACACTTCATCAATTCTTAAAACTTCTTGCACTTTATTATTATTATTATTTTTATCTCAAGCATCTTTTGAGGGGGAGACTTCTCCAATGGATATATTTCTAGATTATTTGTCACCATCAAAAAGGGGGAGATTGTTGAACATTGAAGGGTATTTCTGTCATTTTGATAATAACAAATAAAATAGCAATAATTTCTTTAACATACTTGTGTTCTAAGTCTATTGAATAGGGTATGAAATATGATGCAAGAATGGAAGACAAACTTTGAAAGACAAAAATGAAGAAATAACATGTTCACGCCCATGAATGTTTATGTCACGCCCGTGATGTAGCTTAGCGCCAACTATCCAATATTTAAAGTTCACGACCATGAAGAATCATAGCAACCATGAATGATCATATTAGTCGTGCCCGTGAAAAATAGTCATGCCCGTGATAAAACATATCAAATTCCTCCAGAGAGCTTCATGGCCAGAGTCACCACTGCACCACGGCTTGGAAGGATATTCAAGCCCATGAAAGAATAAAGTCACACCCGTGATCAAACACTTCAATTCCTTCTATAATGCTTCACAGCTAGAGTCATCACTTGGACCACGGATTGGAA
Organism: Triadica sebifera; assembly: GCA_023653625.1. Classification (NCBI taxonomy): domain Eukaryota; kingdom Viridiplantae; phylum Streptophyta; class Magnoliopsida; order Malpighiales; family Euphorbiaceae; genus Triadica; species Triadica sebifera. The sequence goes on from CM042896.1 coordinate 34,956,978, forward strand.
GAACATTCACGACCGTGATACACATATTCACGACCGTGAATGAGGAAAGAGAAATATGTCAGGTGCAAAATTAAGAGTTGATGCAATGACTATTTTTGCATTAAATGCAACCAAATGGCTATAATTCGTCAGGGAAGTATAAATGCAAGTCATTTATGAATCCAGAACAAGAGAATAGCAATTACTTCAAATCAAAATCTTGTTGTAGCCATTTTGTGCATTAATTACTTTCAACAAAAATTTTAATTCTCTGTAAAAATCTTTTTGCTCATAATTTTTTAGTATTATAGATTTGTGAGTTTTTCTCTTTGTAATCAAATACTCAAGTGAGTTTGGGTATATTGGGTTAAGAGTAGAACACTTGTAAGGGTTATTTGTGTGAGCCATTAAAACACAAGGAATTGGTTTATTGTGTGAGCCATTAAAACACAAAGTTTTTTGGGTTAGGTGTGATCCAATGATAGAAACACCATAGTTGGGACTGAGCTTGTAAAACTCCATTGTAACACTTAGTGTAATATCCGCTAATTTAGGTTTCGAGTCGCACGTGTTGTGAAATTTACGCATGTGACCGATCGGAGACTAAATTCGGATTTTTACAAAAATTGATTAAGAAATGGTTAAATTAAATAATAAATGCCTAAATAAGTGATTATAGAGTTTAAAGAAGTTGATTTACGGTAAAGGACTAATTTGCAAAATTTGATAAGTTTTGGGGTCAAATTGCAAATTACCAAAAATTGGAGGATTAATGAGATTAATGGCTAATTAACTTAAGAAATTTGGACATTTAAAATTGGGTTGGCCAGCCATGATGTTAAAGGAAGATGATTAATATTGATTAAGTGTAAAATTGGGAGAAAATGGTCAAATGATGGGTCCCATATGAAGACTTTTTGGGTACCCTATTTAAGGCTTTCTTTTTTTCTTTTTCTTCTCTTCATTTTCTGCATCCTTCTCTCTTTTCTTTACCAGTCACGTCAGCCACAATTTTCCTCCATAGCTCACCTTGATTCTAGAGAGAGAAAGGAAGGGAAGAGAAAGGAAAGAGCAAGACAAGGTGATTTTCATGTTCCATAACTCATAAGGAAGCTGGAAAGAACAAGAAAGAGGAAGAAAAATCAAGTTTGGTAGAGAGAGAAAATCTCCAAAGTGGTGATCAAGTGAAGAAAAGTGTAAGGTAAGAAGTATTTCTTCTTCTTCATCATCTTCTTCATCTTTTCTAAAGGAAGTTCGAATTTTGAGCTCATCTAAGACTTATATGGAAAGAGAGAGAAACTAGGGTTTTGAAAGAAAGAAAGAGAGTTAGGGTCTTGAGAAAATCATATGGAAATAATGATTTATGATGTTGTAGGAGTTCCAAATGACAAGGAACAAGCTCTAAGGAGCAAAGGAAAAGAGAAAGCTACCTAAAAGAGTGAAGGAGAAAGATTAAGGTTTGTGCATAATTTAAGGCAATAGCCTATTTTTGTTTGAAATAATGCATGCTGAATATGATTTTAGATAAATGCAATTTCAAGAAGGATGATAATTATGGCATGAAACCATAGGATTAGACATGTATGAATGAGATCCTTGTGTGACCTTGAATTAATGATGCATGTTAGAAAATCTTGCATGATCAAGGCATGTACATGTATTGAAAAGTAATAAGTTGAGTAAAGAGCCTTAGAAATGCATGAAATAGAATTTGGTATGATTTGGATGATGTTAGAATGAATGAAATGTGAATATGCAGATTTTCTGCTGAAAGTCACGGTGTGACTATTGAGTCACGGGCCTGAATGATTGGGTCACGGTTGTGAATTTCTGGGTGGAAATGGTATTATTCATTCCAGAAGCGTTCATGGGTTGAAATCACGGAAGTGAACTTATTCACGGGCGTGAATGAGTAATCACAACCGTGAATGCTTTTGGGCGATTCATTACAGTAGCGTTCACAGCTTGGGATTACGGGCGTGAACTAATTAACGGGCGTTAAAGTTGTAATAACGGTCGTGAATGCTCTACATTTGAAATTATGAATGTGGTTATTAAATGAGGAATTCAAGTAAGTAAATGAAAGTTATTGTCTATCCAGTGAAATAAGAATGATATGAATATAGATATATGTATATATATATTGATGTGAGAATGTGATATGTTGTAATATAGAAAACTGAATTGATGTAGAAAAATGAATTTGTCATGGATGATATATGAAATTTGATGCTGATGATAAACATGAGAATATTGTTGAATCTAGTAAATGAATGAAAAGATGTTTGAGTATGACTATATTTTTGCAAAACAAGAAAATTGAGATGTTGATAAATATGAGATATTGATGTGTGGAAATTTGAGAATAATGATTGATGTAAAAATATAAAGAAGCCCATTACTCTACTTGTGGACGAGAATCAGGATAGATGACATGTCATTAAGGAGGCAAACGGTACCGTACTATACCTCAACCAATGTGGCTAAAGCTTGTGTGAGCGCCATTGGTCTGGGATGCTCAGTCAGTGTCGCTAAAGCTTGTGTGAGCGCTACTGACTTGAGAAAGCTCCGAGGAGCACATATAAATGAGGACAAGGTGTCATAAGCTTGTGTGAGTGGCCTTGATCCGGTTATTCATCTATGATGAAATTATACTCAATCAATATGGCATAACCTTGTGTGAGCGCCATTGATTTGAGCCAGATAGTGGACAGGGTGGCATAAGCTTGTGTGAGCGCTCCTGATCCATAACTCGTATCCAGTCAGTCAAAAATTTAGAGTGATGTGGGCAAGATAATTAGGATATGTCAGAAAAATAAGAAAAGGAAAGAATAAGAAAATGATGATGATATGAGATTGAAATGTAATGATAAAGAGATTTACAGAATAATTTGCTATTAAAGATAATGAAAATAACAATGTCTATATGAGCATGACATTTATACTTTTATGAAATAGGAATATGTTGATAGTCATACATGCAAACAGTTTAATGCACGGAATGATAATTGTTAATGCTTGTTGCATGATATAGTATATTGCCTTCTTTATATGCACCACTAAGCTTAGAGCTTAGCGTGGAGTTTAATTTCCACGCATATATAGAAAGGTAACTGAAGACGCTAGATACTAGATAAAGCAAGCGGTGATCCCATTCAAGTAAAGCAGCCAAATCTTGAGAAAGTGGGTTACAAGTTTTGAAATTTTTGTATTTGACTTTTATATTAAAGAAATGTTTGAGTTTGTAAAACTTACTTTTAAAGTTGTTAAGAATTAGTCTGATGTTAAAAATTACTATTTTATGTAAATAAATTGTACTCTAATTTTTATTTATATCCATATATACATGAGTAAAAAAAATGAAGTATGAGAAAGACAGGCGGCAGCGCTTCCTTATCCGGGCACGTGGTATTCGGGTGAGGAGGTGCGGTCGCTGCAAGTTTTTGGTATCAGAGCACCAGGTTTGGTGTTTCTGGATTTTGATATTAAAGCCGATTTGGGCGGTTTTGCATTTTTTTTAAGTGAATTTTGAAAATGTTTTTCTTGAAATGTACCCACAATTGCATTTTTGCATTTTTGGAGTTGCATAGGTAGGATATGGCCTCAGGATCAAGACGAATAGTAATAGATGAAGCTGAGAGTAATGAGCCCTCAGAGGCAAGAGCTTCATCGCAACCAAGTCATCGTCGAGCTGCGGCACCGAGATCTAGTGCCAGCTCACTTCGTGAACATTCAACTATTAATATGGGTCAGACTGAGCTCATAAGAAATGTAATAGATCTGCTACAGAGAGCATCACGATCAGATTTGTCTAGATTACAATTCAAGAGACTGAGGAAATTAGGGGCATCTGATTTCTATGGTAAACGGGAAGATGACCCCTCAGTGGCAGAATTTTGGTTGGAACGAGCAGAGCGAGTATTTAATCAACTACACTGCATAGATGAACAAAAATATGAATACGCTGTATCATTGCTACAGGAGCATGCATATGATTGGTGGCAATCTGAATCACAGAGTATAGAGGCTCCTAACCCTATGACATGGGAATTCTTTCTAGAGAAGTTTAAGGAGCAGTATATTCCTCCTATTTACACACACGATAAGAAGAAAGAGTTTCTGATGTTAAAACAGAGGGATATGTCTGTAACAGAATACGAGAGAGAATTCACTCATCTTTGCAAGTATGCTGGTGGTATTGTATCCACTGAGGCAGATAAGTGCCGACGATTTGAAGATGGATTGAGAGATACGATCAAGTTACAAGTTTCAGCCCTACGACTGATGAGTTTCCCCAATTTATTAGCATTTGCTAGAACAGTTGAAAGCGTCCTGGCAACACAACAACCAATACAGATTAGTGGGGTTAGTAGACCAGTGCCACAACTAAGTGGAGTACATTCTAGTGGCAAAAGAGCCAGATCTTTTGGTGGTCAATTCTAGGCTGGGAGTTCCAACAGATTTCATTCTTATAGACGGGGACAACCCATGAGATCTACTTCATCGGCAGCCAGTGCACCGACATAGTCATCCCGTAGGGTTACCACTCTACTGGTGTGTCAGCATTGTGGTCGTATGCATCAAGGAGAGTGTTAGTCGATGACAGGAGTGTGCATGAGATGCGGCTCCAAGAATCATATTAAAAGAGATTGTCCATTGCTACAGTTTGGCATAGGTTCATGGAGTGTTGAGTCAGTTCCAATACAGACTATGGGACAAGGCAGAGGACGAGGCCGAGGACAAGGAAGAGGAAGCCATGTAGGGCCAAGCCAATTCAGATCAGATACAGTAGAGAGACCTGAAGGCAGTAGAGCTGCTCTAGCAAGAGCTTATGCCATGCGAGGCTGAGAGGAGTAGGATGCGCCTGACGTCATAGCGGGTAAATACCTTCTCTTTGGCTCTTGTATACATGCATTGATAGACCCTGGGTCAACACACTCATACATATGCACACCACCATCGGGTCGAGAGGGTCTAAAACTAGAGACTCTAGAATATGAGATTTGTGTTACTAACCCATTAGGACACAGTGTGCGGATAAGTAAAGTGTTTAGAGGTTGCCCAGTCAAAATTCAAGGCAGGCAATTTCCAGCAGATCTAATAGAGCTACCATTCCGCGAGTTTGATATGATCTTGGGAATGGATTGGCTAGCTTGCCATGGGGGTGATAATAGATTATGGAAAAAGGCAGATGAGAATTAAAGTTTCATAACAAGAAGAGATAGTAGTGATGGGCGAGTATAAAGGATATCCAGATAATGTGATATCAGCATTGAAAGCTCGAAAACTCATCAATAAGGGATGCAAGAGTTACCTAGCGTATGTGATTGACACCCGAAAGAAAAATCCAAAGTTGGCTGACATCCCAACTGTTAGTGAGTTTTCTGATGTATTTCCTGAGGAGTTACCAGGACTACCACCTGATCAAGAGATAGAGTTTGCTATTGAATTAATACCTTGCACTGCTCCTATATCTATTACACCATATAGGATGGCACCTATAGAATTGAAAGAATTAAAGATACAGTTACAAGAAATGTTAGATAAAGGATTTATACGACCTAGTGTATCTCCATGGGGTGCTCTAGTACTATTTGTGAAGAAGAAAGACGGTACCTTACGTCTTTGTATTGACTACATGCAGCTTAATAGGGTTACTGTTAAGAATAAATACCCACTGCCTAGGATTGATGATTTATTTGATCAGCTAAAAGGTGAAAGTATATTTTCAAAGATAGATCTTCGATCAGGGTATCATCAACTGAAGATCAAAGAGTCAAATGTATCTAAGACGGCATTCAGGACTCGTTATGGTCATTATGAGTTCTTGGTGATGCCATTTGGATTGACGAATGCACCGGCAGTTTTTATGGACCTGATGAACCGAGTGTTCAGGCCATATATTGATCAATTTGTAGTTGTATTCATTGATGACATTCTTGTCTATTCAAGAGATCGAGTAAAACATGACCAACATCTTAGAAAAGTATTGCAGACCTTGAGGGAGAAACAATTGTATGCAAAGCTATCTAAGTGTGAATTTTGGCTAGAAGTAGTTAGTTTTCTGGGTCATGTAATTTCAGCCGAAGGTATTTGAGTTGATCATAGTAAAATCGAGGCTATTCTTAATTGGAAACCACCTCGAAATGTGACAGAAGTGAGAAGTTTTCTTGGATTAGCCAGATACTATAGGAGATTTGTGAAAGGATTTTCATCTATAGCGAATCCTTTGACACGACTACTGCGAAAAGAGGTCTGTTTTGAATGGACAGATAAATGTCAAGCAAGCTTTGATCGATTAAAAGCAATGTTGACTGAAGCACCAGTTTTGACTCAGCCTACTCCAGGAAAAGACTATGTTGTGTATAGTGATGCAAGTCACAATGGGCTAGGATGTGTTCTTATGCAAGAGGGAAAAGTGATTGCATATGCCTCCAGACAGCTTAAGCCTCATGAACTTAACTATCCAATGCATGATTTAGAGCTTGCAGCGATAGTTTTTGCTCTTAAGATTTGGAGACATTATTTGTATGGAGAAAGATGCTATATTTATATAGACCACAAGAGTCTTAAGTATCTTCCTTCACAGAAAGAGTTGAATCTGAGGCAACGAAGATGGTTGGAATTGATTAAAGACTATGATTGTGTGATAGACTACCATCCAGGAAAGGCTAACGTGGTTGCAGATGCACTAAGCAGGAAGATTTTAGCTGAGATGCGAGTGGAATCCACATTGATGCAAAGAATTAAAGATGTCCAAAAACAAGATAAGAAGTTAGTAAAGATGGCCAAAGCCTTGGAAAATGGAGAAAAGTCAAAATTTTCTTTAACAGAAGATGGTACTGTGTATTTCAAGAATCGAATTTGTGTGCCAAGTATGAAAGAGTTGAGGAAAAAGATTTTAAAAGAAGCTCATCAAATGGTCTATACTATGCACCCAGGTGGGAACAAGATGTACCAACATTTGAAAGAACAATATTGGTGGTCGGGGATGAAAAAGGATATCACTGAATATGTTGCTAAATGTCTAATCTGTCAGCAAGTGAAAGCAGAGCATCAATTACCCACAGGATTACTACAACCGATCCCTATACCAGAATGGAAGTGGGAGAAGATCATGATGGATTTTGTGTCTGGTTTACCGGTAACTCAGAGAAAGCATGATGCAGTGTGGGTGATAGTGGATCGATTGACGAACTCAGCACATTTTCTACCAGTCCAAATGGACTATACTTTGAACAAGCTGGCTGAGATTTATATGAATGAGATAGTGAGACTTCATGGAGTGCCTGTATCTATCATCTCTGACAGAGATCCCAGGTTTACGTCACAGTTCTAGAAGAGTCTATTGCAGGCTTTGAGAACTCGACTAAATTTTAGCACGGCATTTCATCCGAAAACGGATGGACAATCAGAGCGAGTTATACAGTTGCTAGAGTATATGATGAGATGTTGTGTACTTGAATTTGAGGGAAGTTGGGATCGACATTTACCTCTTATGGAGTTTGCCTATAACAACAGTCATCAAACGAGCATAGGCATGGCTTCTTATGAAGCTTTATATGGAAGAAAGTTTAGGACACCGATATGTTGGACCGAGTTGAATGAGAAAAAGTTGATTGGGCTAGAAATAATTCAACAAATTGAGGAGAAAGTTAAAGTGATCCAGGAAAGACTAAAAGCAGCACAAGATCGACAAAAATCATATGCCGATTTAAAGAGGCGAGATATAGAATATGCAATAGGAGACAAAGTATTTCTTAAAATTTTTCCTGGGAAAAAGGTATTGAGGTTCGGTAAAAAAGGAAAGTTAAGCCCAAGATTTATTGGTCCTTATGAAATTTTGGAAAGAATAGGACCAGTGGCTTACCTATTAGCTCTTCCTCCAGAGCTAGACAGAATTCATAACGTGTTCCACGTTTCAATGTTAAGAAGATATCGTTCAGACCCAACCCACATTATACCGATTGAGGAAATAAAGGTAAGATAGACATGTCTTATGAGGAAGAACCAGTGGCTATAATAGCATATGAAGAGAAAGTTCTCCGGAACAGGAGAGTTCCTCTAGTTAAAGTTTGGTGGGAAAGTGAAGAAGTGATGAACAAGCACGTGTTGCGAAATTGACGTATGTGACTGATCGGAGTCTAAATTCGGATTTTTATAAAAATTGATTAAGAAATGGTTAAATTAAATAATCAATGCCTAAATAAGTGATTATAGAGTTTAAATAAGTTGATTTACGGTAAAGGACTAATTTGCAAAATTTGATAAGTTTTGGGAAATTGCAAATTACCAAAAATTGGAGGATTAATGAGATTAATGACTAATTAACTTAAGAAATTTGGACATTTAAAATTGGGTTGGCCAGCCATGATGTTAAAGGAAGATGATTAATATTGATTAAGTGTAAAATTGGGAGAAAATTGTCAAATGATGGGTCCCACATGAAGACTTTTTGGGTACCCTATTTAAGGCTTTCTTTTCTTCTTCTTCTTCTCTTCATTTTCTGCATCCTTCTATCTTTTCTTTACTAGTCATGCCAGCCACAATTTTCCTCCATAGCTCACATTGATTCTAGAGAGAGAAAGGAAGGGAAGAGAAAGGAAAGAGCAAGACAAAGTGATTTTCATGTTCCATAACTCATAATGAAGCTGGAAAGAACAAGAAAGAGGAAGAAAAATCAAGTTTGGTAGAGAGAGAAAATCTCCAAAGTGGTGATCAAGTGAAGAAAAGTGTAAGGTAAGAAGTATTTCTTCTTCTTCATCATCTTTCTAAAGGAAGTTCGAATTTTGAGCTCATCTAAGACTTATATGGAAAGAGAGAGAAACTAGGGTTTTGAAAGAGAGAAAGAGAGTTAGGGTCTTGAGAAAATCATATGGAAATAATGATTTATGATGTTGTAGGAGTTCCAAATGACAAGGAACAAGCTCTAAGGAGAAAAGGAAAAGAGAAAGCTACCTAAAAGAATGAAGGAGAAAGATTAAGGTTTGTGCATAATTTAAGGCAATAGCCTATTTTTGTTTGAAATAATGCATGCTGAATATGATTTTAGATAAATGAAATTTTAAGAAGGATGAGAATTATGGCATGAAACCATAGGATTAGACATGTATGAATGAGATCCTTGTGTGACTTTGAATTAATGATGCATGTTAGAAAATCTTTTATGATCAAGGCATGTACATGTATTGAAAAGTAATAAGTTGAGTAAGGAGCCTTAGAAATGCATGAAATAAAATTTGGTATGATTTGGATGATGTTAGAATGAATCAAATGTGAATATGCAGATCTTCTGTTGAAAGTCACGGTGTGACTATTGAGTCACTGGCATGAACGATTGTGTCACGGTTGTGAATTTCTGGGTGGAAATGGTACTATTCATTCCAGAAGCATTCACGGGTTGGAATCACGGAAGTGAACTTATTCATGGGTGTGAATGAGTAATCACAACCGTGAATGCTTTTGGGCGATTCATTACAGTAGCGTTCCTGGGTTGGGATTACGGGCGTGAACTAATTCACGGCTGTGAAAGTAGTAATCACGGCCGTGAATGCTCTGCATTTGAAATTATGAATGTGGTTATTAAATGTGGAATTCAGGTAAGTAAATGAAAGTTATTGTCTATCCAGTGAAATAAGAATGATAAGAATATATATATATGTATATATATATTGATGTGAGAATGTGATATGTTGTAATATAGAAAAATGAATTGATGTAGAAAAATGAATTTGTCATGGATGATATATGAAATTTGATGTAGATGATAAACATGAGAATATTATTGAATCTAGTAAATGAATGAAAAGATGTATGAGTATGACTATATGTTTGCAAAACAAGAAAATTGAGATGTTGATAAATATGAGATATTGATGTGTGGAAATTTGAGAATAATGATTGATGTAAAAATATAAAGAAGCCCATTACTCTACTTGCGGACTAGAATCAGGATAGATGACATGTCATTAAGGGGGCGAACGGTACCGTACTATACCTCAACCAATGTGGCTAAAGCTTGTGTGAACGCCATTGGTCTGGGATGCTCAGTCAGTGTGGCTAAAGCTTGTGTGAGCGCTACTGACTTGAGAAAGCTCCAAGGAGCACATATAAATGAGGACAAGGTGTCATAAGCTTGTGTGAGCGGCCTTGATCCGGTTATTCATCTATGACAAAATTATACTCAATCAATATGGCATAAGCTTGTGTGAGCGCCATTGATTTGAGAAGCTCTTATGAGCCAGATAGTGGACAGGGTGGCATAAGCTTGTGTGAGCGCTCCTGATCCATAACCCGTATCCAGTCAATCCAAAATTTAGAGTGATGTGGGCAAGTTAATGAGGATATGTCAGAAAAATAAGAAAAGGAAAGAGGAAGAGAATGATGATGATATGAGATTGAAATGTAATGATAAAGAGATTTACAGAATAATTTGCTATTAAAGATAATGAAAATAACAATGTCTATATGAGCATGACATTTATACTTTTATGAAATTGGAATATGTTGATAGTCATGCATGCAAACAGTTTAATGCACGAAATGATAATTGTTAATGCTTATTGCATGATATAGTATATTGCCTTCTATATATGCACCACTAAGCTTAGAGCTTAGCGTGGAGTTTAATTTCTATGCAGATATAGAAAGGTAGCTGAAGATGCTAGATAAAGGAAGCGGTGATCCCATTCAAGTAAAGCAGCCGAATCTTGAGAAAGTGGGTTACAAGTTTTGAAACTTTTGTATTTGACTTTTATATTAAAGAAATGTTTGTGTTTGTAAAACTTACTTTTAAAGTTGTTAAGAATTACTTTGATGTTAAAAATTACTATTTTATGTAAATAAATTGTACTCTGATTTTTATTTATATCCATATATATATGAGTAAAAAAAATATGAAGTATGAGAAAGACAGGCGGCAGCACTTCCTTATTCGGGCACGTGGTATTCGGGTAAAGAGGTGCGGTCGCTGCACTTAGTGTGTTAGTGAAACTCCCAATTGAGATTGGGGAGAGGAGTAGAGTTTGTTAACACCCGAACCTCTATAAATCTCTTATGTGATATCTTCGTATCCCTACTCTACTTAACTTTTAATTCCGTACTTCAAAGTTAAGAATTTTTAATATCCAATTCAACCCCCCTTCTTGGTTCATTATCTAGGCAACAAATGATGTGGTTGAAAGGAGAAACTGACTGTTAAACATGGTAAGGTCTATGATGATTTTTCGAAACTCCCTAAATCGTTTTGGGGTTATGCACTAGTGACTACCATTTATATATCAAATGGAGTCCCTTCGAATTTAGTTGATGTTACTCCATATGAGATGTGCAATAACAAAAAGGCCATACTTTCTTACATGAGAGTTTGGGATTATCTTGCTTTTGTGAAGCAGACAATCACAAATAAGCTGAAAGCTATGTCTGACCGATGTTTGTTTATGGGATATCCAAAAGCATCATATGGATTTCAATTATACCACCCTTTGGAATAAAAGGTGTTTGTTTCAAGACATGTTATCTTTTTAGAATGAGAATTTCTTCTAAAATGATATAGTGGGAGAAAAATTGAACTTGTTGACCAGATATTAAACCAAGAAGGGGGGTTGAATTGGAGTTTCAAAAAATTAAACTTTAAAGTGCGGAAATAAAATTGTTAATTTTAGAAGGGATAGAGAAAATTAGACACAAAGATTTATAGAGGTTCGGGTATTAACAAACCCTACTCCTCTCCCCAATCGCAATTGGGAGTTTCACTAACACACTAGGTGTTACAATGGAGTTTTACAAGCTCACTCCCAACTATGGTGTTTCTCACAATGGCTCACACCTAACCTAGAAATCCCTTGTGTTTTAATGGCTCACACAATAACCAATTCCTTTGTGTTTTACAGGCTCACACAAACAACCTTTTAATTTGTGTTTTGGAGGTTCACACAACTAACCCTTACAAGTGTTATTCTCTTAACCTAGAACTACCCAATGCTTACTTGAGTAAAGATTACAGAGATAACTACTTATAAATCTTTATTGCTCAAATATGAGGAGCAATAAGATTTTTACAGAGAATGAATTTGTTCTCAAAGTATAAAAGTACAAGATAGCTTGTGATTTGAAGTATATGCTAATCTTTTGTTTTTCTTGTCATTCTCTTCTTTCTTAATGCATAAATGACTTTCATTTATACTCCCATGGCTGAATAAAGTCGTTGGGGTGCATTAAATAAGAAACTAGTCGTTATACCAACCAAAAAATCGCGCCTGACATTTTTCTCTTTCATTATTCACGGGCGTGAATATGCATGTCACGGGGGTGATAGTTCTTCCCAAGCCGTGACTAAAGTGGTGACCTTGGTCGTGAAGATCTCTGGTATGTTTTGACATATAGAGTCACGGGCATGACTTTAATTAGTCACGGGCGTGACACTCTTTCCAGCCGTGAACCAAGTGGTGACTCTGGTCGTGAAGCTCTCTGGAATGAAATTTGCATGAAGCTTCACGGAGGTGACACCTTTCTTCACGGGGGTGACTGAAATGCTTACTTCACGGTTTGGTTTTCCTTCATGGTGGTGAACTTCAAATGTTGGTTTCTTGGTAACGGCTAGTTGGCTTCACGGGAGTGACTCCTAGAGTCACGGCAGTGAACATGCTACTTCTTGCTTTTTGATTCTCACGGATTATTCTTCCAATTCTCCATTCTTGCTATTTTAATTCATGTCCTGTATAATATACTTACAAAAACAAGTATGTTAAATACAATATTGCTATATTATTTATTATCATCAAAATGACGGAAATACCCCTCAAGGTTAACAATCTCCCCCTTTTTGATGGTGACAAATAATCTAGCAATATGTGATTTTGAGAAGTCTCCCCCTCAAAATATACTTAGAATAAAAAATATAATATGCAAGAATAGTAAAAAAAGATGTAGCATTTTAACTAGTTTGCAAGTTATATGAGAAGTATATCCAATTCATACCATAATTCCTTTTTAAGACATAAAGTATATGTAAGGTGTATCATGACATGTTTTTATTTGTAACTTGCTCTTAAGGTGTATGCAAAGTATACTCAGGTTATATTTAAAATATATAAAAGCTCAGTTTTTCTACTTTGCATCTAAAAATTTGAATCAAGATTTTTAAATCAATTCATAGTCTGTTCACTTTTTGATTCATAATTCTTATATTGCTAGTTTGATACTACTTTCATATATTATCTATCATATATTGCTAGTTTTCTCCCCCTTTTGTCATCAATCAAAAAGAATATCTAGATTAAAGTAAACAAAAGCAAATAAATATATTATGAAGGAAGGGATACAAACTATGAAAGGAAATTTAAGATTTCCTACATAAGCAAACATAACAAACAAAAAATGATCAAACATAACAAATTTAGGCTACACTCTAGCCTATATCCTAGCCAGACATCCTATCACGAAGCCTAGCTACTTCAGCCTCAAGACTGTCGATCCGAGACTCCATGAATTCCTTGAGGTTTTCCAACCCCTCATCCATGGAAGTCTGCAGCTGCTCGAAATGTGGTGCCAAGAGGTCGACCACCTGCTGCGCTAAAGATGGTGTGGAGGCTGAGGACTGTCCAATGTCCTGCCTGATGGCTGGAGTTGCTTCTTCAATCCGAGCCCTCTTTTTCTGTTGGACTCCCTGGAGGTCTGCTTTAAAATCCTCCGTGTCATGATCTTCCCAGATAATCTCTCCAGCAGTATCAATGAAGCGGTAGAAGATATCGTTCTGAAAACCGATTCTGACAGCTGCTCCCATCTTGATGAATGACTCTATATCCAGCCTATCTCGTGGGTGTGCAGGAATGATGTTGAAGTGATGGTTATCTAGCTTTAAGTAATTGAGCTTCACTGCCATATGAGTGACATAAGCTCCAATCAGGATGTCTCATGTAGGCTTGGTGGCGATGGAGAGAAGATGATTTGCAAACCATCTGGAAAGCGCCACTGTTACTCCCCTGTGAGCCATCTCAAAGAGGAAGAGTTCTGACTTCCTAATAGTTCCATTGCTCTCTCCCCGAGCAAAAATGCTATAGGTTAGAAACCTATGCAAGTACCTGTGTACTGGGGCTACGAGATGAGTGCTCTTCATCTTCTTTACGTCCCAGCTACAATTATATCCGAAATGTGTCCATGCTGCAGGGGCAGAGAATTCTACCTCAGTCTCATTCAGAATGCCATCATATGGTAGGTTGAATAATTCTCCAAAAGCAATGGCACTGAGGGTGTTTTCATTTTTGCAGAGTTGGAATTTCACCACTCCAGTTGGTGAAACCTACAAGGTGCTGAGAAATTCAAGTGTTGGCTCCCGTAGGGTTGGCAGATGAATTTGAACAAATTCTCTTAGATGACAGGCTTGAAGTTGCTCTATCATAGCCATCTCGAGTCCGAGATTATGGACTGTCTGCCATTCGAAGGACCTTGATGATAAAATAGGTCTCTTCTTCAAAGTTGCATATCGAGGATGGCAACTTTCGGGAATGATGTTCATGAGGTAATCTGAATACCTCTTTGGTGCATGAGACTTCTTTCTCTTTCCCTTTGATGAAGCAGACTCCATATTTGAAGAAATTTAGTAGTTGATGGAGTTGAAGAAGATTTTGATAGAAATTTTGATAAAAGACCCTAGAAATGTCTGTTTTCTGCTAAAGATTCAAACTTTTGATGGTATTTATAGTGAAATATTAAGGCTTTGGGGTCGGAATCTTCAATGTCTCAATGAATGAGAGTAAATGAGAGCGGTGTTGGAAGATGGAGAGTTGAAATGAAGATTGTAACCGGATGTTTTCTTTTATATTCAATTCAATCACGGGCGTGGCTTGGGGTGTCACGGGCGTGAATAGTCGTGTTCACGGTTTGCTGAAGCAGTGTTCCACCCGTGAATGAAAGCGTGAATGCGTTCATGGGCGTGATCTATGAACATCACGGGCGTGAACTGTTGAATTTCACTACTTATACCTGTGAAGCAAGCCGTGACACAAGGCGTGAAAGCGTCTGTGAGTTTTTAGGTGTAATTAATCACGGGCGTGCCACTCTGTCACGGGCGTGATGGTTCTTTGCCACAGACATGATGAATGTCATGAAACTATGTTTCACCACTTGAAGCCGTGAATCATGCTGTGACCCAAAGCGTGAAAGCTTCTGTGAGTTTTTGAGGCGTAATGGTTCACGGGACTGAAAAATCGTCACGGGCGTGAATATTTTTATCCACGGGCGTGACTCAAGCCGTGAAACAATGTTTCACTACTTGAGGCCGTGAAGCATGTCATGAACCAAAGTCGTGAACGACACTGCCTCTTTGAGCCACTTAAGTCACGAGCGTGAGTATAAGTCACAGGCGTGACTCCCCTATAATTTTCATCAGATTGAAATTAAGTTCTGCAACAAGACTAAATCATTTCAACAAAGATTTTACTTCATAAAGCATAAATTCTCATCAAAAAACTTTATCTTATAACTTGTGTGATGTTTTAAGATCAACAATTAAAATTTCATATTCTTGTAATCACAAGGTTAATCCATCAATCATACCTAGTTCTCTTCTAATGAAATTAAATCTTTCCTCATTTAGAGACTTAGTGAAAATATCTGCTAATTGCTTTTCTGTGCATACAAATTCTAATTCAGCATCTCCATATTGAACATGATCTCTAATAAAGTGATGTCTAATGTCAATATGTTTACTTCTAGAGTGTTGAATAGGATTCTTTGAAAGATTTATAGCACTGGTGTTGTCACATTTTATAGGTATATGGTTCATCTCATGACCATAGTCCTTAAGTTGTTGTTTTATCAAAGAATTTGTGTACAACAACATCCAACTACTACATATTCAGCTTCAGTAGTTGATAAAACAACTGAAACTTGTTTCTTGCTAAACCAAGAAACCAAACATTCTCCAATGAATTGACAAGTGCCTGAAGTGCTTTTCCTATCCAAAAGACTACCAGCATAGTCTGCATCTGAATATCCTGTAATATCGAAAGATGAATTCCTTGGATACCATAAACCTAGATGCAATGTTCCATGTAAATATCTTAATATCCTTTTTACAACATTTAGATGAGATTCTTTGGGACATGATTGAAATCGCGCACATAAGCAAACACTATACATAATATCGGGTCTAGAAGCAGTGAGATATAAAAGTGATCCGTTCATACCTCTATAAAGCTTTTCATTAATGCTTTTACCCTTTTCATCTTTGTCCAGTTTTGTTGATGTACTTATAGGAGTCTTGGCATTTTTGCATCCTTCCATACCAAATTTTTTGATTAAGTCTTTGGCATATTTGGATTGGTTGATGAATATGCCCTCATTGCTTTGTTTGATTTGTAGACCAAGGAAATACTTAAGTTCTCCCATCATGCTCATTTCAAATTCCCTAGTCATGCACTTAGCAAATTCTTGACAAAGCAGCTCATTAGTAGAACCAAATATTATATCATCAACATAAATTTGAACAATTAGTATCTCATGCTTATGCTTTTTGATGAACAATGTAGTGTCAACATTTCCCTTTGTGAAGCTATTTTCTAGTAAAAAGGAACTTAGTCTCTCATACCAAGCTTTTGGAGCTTGTTTTAAACCATACAAAGCTTTTGAAAGTTTAAAAACATGATTTGGCAAATTATAGCTTTCAAAACCTGGTGGTTGTTCTACATACACTTCTTCATCTATATAGCCATTTAGAAATGCACTTTTCACATCCATTTGAAAAAGTTTGAAATTCATGTGACATGCATATGCTAAGAGTATTCTTATAGCTTCTAATCTAGCTACCGGTGCATATGTTTCATCATAGTCTACACCTTCTTCCTGATTAATCCTTTTGCAACTAGTCTTGCTTTCTTCCTGGTTATTAACCCTTGTTCATCTAACTTATTTCTAAATACCCATTTGCTGCCTATGATTGGATGATTCTTAGGTCTTGGTACTAGGTTCCATACCTTATTTCTCTCAAATTGGTTGAGTTCCTCTTGCATGACAATTACCCAACTTTCATCATTAAGAGCCTCATCAATGTTTTTAGGCTCAATTTGTGAAATAAAAGCTGTCAGTGACTAAATGCTTGAAATGAGATCTAGTACTTACTCCCCTTGATAGATCACCAATTATTTGCTCTTTTGGATGATTTCTGTTCATTCTCCATTCTTTTGGAAGTTCTTGCTCCATTTGTTCTTGATTTTGAGGTAGTAGATTTTCTTGATCGTTTTCTTCTTTTCCATTTTCAATGACAAGTTTTTCCATATCATCTACAACATCATCAAGAGCACTACCTGTCACAAGATCAAGTTTACTAGATTCATTAAAAACAACATGCATGGATTCTTCCACTGTTAATGATCTTTTATTAAATACTCTATATGTTTTGCTGGTTGTAGAGTATCCTAAAAAGATACCATCATCAGACTTAGAGGAGAATTTTCCAAGATTGTCCTTGGTGTTCAATATAAAACACTTGCATCCAAATACTCTAAAGTATGATACCAAGGGCTTTCTTCCATTCCATAGCTCAAATGAGGTTTTGTTTAAAAGAGGTCTTTTGAAAACTCGATTTGAAATATAACATGCAGTGTTTGTGGCTTCTGCCCAAAAATAAATTGGTAATTCATATTCATTAAGCATTGTTCTTGCCATTTCAATTAATGTTCGATTTTTCCTTTCAACTACTCCATTTTGTTGAGGTGTTCTAGGAGATGAGAAATTATGTGAAATGCCATGTTCAAGACAAAAACTTTCAAAGTTTTCATTTTCAAATTCTTTACCATGATCACTTCTTATTTTTGAAATACAGTACCCTTTTTCATTTTGAACTCTTTTAGCAAAGTTTTTGAAATTTTTAAAAGCATCACTCTTTTGAGCTAAGAAAATTACCCAAGTAAATCTAGAGTAGTCATCTATGATGACAAATGCATAATGTTTTCCTCCTAAGCTAGCAACCCTAGTAGGTCCAAATAAGTCTAAATGTAGGAGTTGAAGGGGTTTTGAAGTACTTACTATGTTTTTGGCTTTGAAAGATGACTTGTGTTGTTTTCCTCTTTGACAAGGATCACATGTCTTGCCTTTTTCATATTTAACTCTTGGTAATCCTTTTACTAGCTCTCCTGTGCTGAGACTTTGTATTAAATCCATATTAGCATGACCAAGTCTTCTATGCCACAGCCAAGATTCATCACTAGTAGTCATAAGACACTTAGAGGAATGGTTAGATAGTTCATGTAAGTTTATTATGTACGTATTATTATCTCTATTTCCTTTAAATATTTCTTGACCATCAATAGAGATTACAAGACATTCATTTGAAGTGAAGATTACTTTGTTTCCTTTATCACATAATTGACTTACACTTAACAAGTTATGTTTCAAGCCATCAACAAGTAAAACATCCTTAATAAAAGTAGTACCATTAACACCAATAGAACCAATGCCAATTACCTTACCCTTTGCATTGTTTCCAAAGGTAACTTTACCTCCATCAATACTTTTGATTTCATTGAAGAGTTCTTTGTCTCCTGTCATATGCCTTGAGCATCCACTGTCTACTAGCCATGCATTTTTGTTTATTGTGGACTTGAGGCATACCTACAGAGTTACAAATCAAGTATGATATTTAGGTACCCAAATGAGTTTGGGTCCTTGGGGGTTAGCACATGAAGGTTGCCAATGAGCCTTCCTTATCCAGCAATTTCTATTTATATGACCCATTTTCATACAATAATTACATTGTTTCGGTCTTACAATGTATTTGAATGCCATAATTCTATTAGACTGATTTTGAGAACAATGGCATGCACAATCATGATTAATTTTCATTTTTCTAGATGCATACTTCTTATATATAAAAGCATGATTATTCTTTTTCTGTATAGAAGGTTTAACATGATTATTTCTTGGAGTTGTTCTAATAGGTGTGGAGATGTGAGATTCTTTAGATTTTACAAATATAGTTTTGTGAGAAGATGATGATGTGTCCTTAAACCCTAGACCATGTCTAACTAAAGCTGGTCTTTGAGACATAATGAGAGTATCTAAGCTCTCTTTACCCTTGTGAAATTTAGAAATGGAATTTCTAAGTTCTTCAACTTCATTTTTTAAAGTGTTATTTTCTTTTAACAGTGAAGCTGTTGAGGGTCTTGATGAGTATTCATCTAATGACTTTTGAAGAGATTCATTAGATGATTTAAGCTTTATGTTCTCCTTTTCTAAGCCATCTATCTTATTTTTCAAATTAGAGATATTATTTCTATAGATACTAAATTTAGTTCTATATTTCTCTAATTCTATATTTAATTCTTCTATTAGGCTTTGCTCATCATCATCACTATCACTATCATTATCACTACTATCATTATTGAAAGAGTATGAGTGTAGTGATCTTACTTTATCCGAGATGTGATCCTCATTAGCCATGAAGCATAGGTTGACCTCTTCACTTTCATTATCATCTTTTTCACTTGAAGAACTTTCGTCATCCCATGTGGCTTTGTGGCCTTCATGATAGTTTTCTAATGTTTTCCACATGCTATATGCAGTTGAACAGTGTTGTATCCTGCCACATTCTTTAATAGATAATGAACTTGAGAGAATTGTCATTGCCTTCTTATTTTTGAAATTTGCTCTTCTTTAAGGCTCTGTCCAATCATCTCTTGACAGGATTTCTTCTTTACCATTAACTCCTCTTCTAATTGGTGGTGTCCATTCTTTTCGAATACTATCCCAAACTTCAATTCCTTCATTATCCAGATATGTCTCCATCTGAAACTTCCAATGGGCATAATTTATTCCATCAAAGTAAGGTTTGAGACTCTGGAATCCTTCACTGGCCATATCTTACTCTTTACTAGCGCTTTTTAGGCTTCGATGCTAGACAAGGCTCTGATACCAATTGTTGCCCAGATATTAGACCAAGAAGGGGGGTTGAATTGGAGTTTCAAAAAATTAAACTTTAAAGTGCGGAAATAAAATTGTTAATTTTAGAAGGGATAGAGAAAATCAGACACAAAGATTTATAGAGGTTCGGGTATTAACAAACCCTACTCCTCTCCCCAATCGCAATTGGGAGTTTCACTAACACACTAGGTGTTACAATGGAGTTTTACAAGCTCACTCCCAATTATGGTGTTTCTCACAATGGCTCACACCTAACCCAGAAATCCCTTGTGTTTTAATGGCTCACATAATAACCAATTCCTTTGTGTTTTACAGGCTCACACAAACAACCTACACTTTGTTTTTTATAGGCTCGCACAAACAACCTACACTTTGTGTTTTACAGGCTCACACAAACAACCTTTTAATTTGTGTTTTGGAGGTTCACACAACTAACCCTTACAAGTGTTATTCTCTTAACCCAAAACTACCCAATGCTTACTTGAGTAAAGATTACAGAGATTACTACTTATAAATCTTTATTGCTCAAATATGAGGAGCAATAATATTTTTACAGAGAATGAATTTGTTCTCAAAGTATAAAAGTACAAGATAGCTTGTGATTTGAAGTATATGATAATCTTTTGTTTTTCTTGTCATTCTCTTGTTTCTTAATGCATAAATGACTTTCATTTATACTCCCATGGCTGAATATAGCCGTTGGGGTGCATTAAATAAGAAACTAGCCGTTATACCAACCAAAAAATCGCGCCTGACATTTTTCTCTTTCATTATTCACGGGCGTGAATATGCATGTCACGGGGGTGATAGTTCTTCCCAAGCCGTGACTAAAGTGGTGACCTTGGTCGTGAAGATCTCTGGTATGTTTTGACATATAGAGTCACGGGCATGACTTTAATTAGTCACGGGCGTGACACTCTTTCCAGCCGTGAACCAAGTGGTGACTCTGGTCGTGAAGCTCTCTGGAATGAAATTTGCATGAAGCTTCACGGGGGTGACACCTTTCTTCACGGGGGTGACTGAAATGCTTACTTCACGGTTTGGTTTTCTTTCATGGTCGTGAACTTCAAATGTTGGTTTCTTGGTAACGGCTAGTTGGCTTCACAGGAGTGACTCCTAGAGTCACGGCAGTGAACATGCTACTTCTTGCTTTTTGATTATCAAGGATTATTCTTCCAATTCTCCATTCTTGCTATTTTAATTCATGTCCTGTATAATATACTTACAAAAACAAGTATGTTAAATACAATATTGCTATATTATTTATTATCATCAAAATGACGAAAATACCCCTCAAGGTTAACAGAACTTAAGGAAGTTCAAAATGATCAAGTAGACACTGAACCTGAGCCTATTATTTAGATAGATGATATAACAACTTGACCTTCTAAAGCACAAGAGCTTCATAGGTCAAGTAGGATACGTACTGTTCCAATGAGATATGAATTTCTCATTAGTGAATAAAACAACGTATTACCTTTAGAAAATTATGTGTCTACAACCTACGAAGAAGTCACGAATAGTTCAGAATCTGACAAATAGCTTGAAGCCATAAAGTCAAAAACGGATTCCATGTATGAAAATCAAGTATGGACTTTGGTTGACCCACCCAAAAGGATATAGCCTATAGGTTGCAAGTAGATTTTCAAGAAGAAAACTGACATGGATGGTAATGTGGTTGCCTATAATGCTAGACTTGTAGCTAAAGGTTATCATCAAAGACAAAAAAATTGACTATGATGAAACTTTTAACCCAGTAACTATGCTTAAATCCATAAGGATACTTCTAGTCATTGCTGCTCATTATGATTATGAGATATGACAAATAAACGTGAAGACAACTTTCCTTAATGGAAATCTAACTGAGTATGTGTAGCGCTCCCTTACCCTATTAGTCGCTAATAGTGTATGGAAGTGTTACTAAACTCATTTTTGGAAAAAACAATGCTCAAATTATTGTATAAATTTTTTTCTTTTCAGTTTTTGAGTTTATTATTAGAGGACTATTTATTACTATATATATATATATATTATTTAAATATGTAACTAATGATGTAAATATTTGATTTAAAATAACTCATTTATTTAACCATAATATTTAGAAATACATTTACAAATAATACCAAATAAATAAATTACAAAATTCACTCCTAATAAATCCTACATGCCGCAAATTTACATTAAAAGAAATTCTTAAAATTTAATTTTTACAATACAATTTCCAAAACATATAAAAAGAAAATAAACAATTACAAATTATTAAGAATTACATTTTCCATATTGAATTCAAAATATCAAGAATTCATACACAATTACACATAATATCATAAAATCAAAAATCACATTTTCCATATTGAATTTTTGCCAAATGTACATACCTCAAAAAGTGCAGCGCTCACTTACCCTACTAAACGTTAATAGGATATGGAAGTGCTAATAAGCTTTTTTTTTTTTTACAACCAATGTACAAATCATTGTAATAATTTTTTTTTGAGTTTATTATTAGCGAAATATTTATTACTATTTTTTTTCATTTAAATATATAACTAGTGATGGAAATAGTTTGATTTAATTGAACTCATGCAATTAAACCATAATATTTAGAAACAATACTAGATTTATAAAATTACAAAATTCATTCCTTATAAATCCTACATGCCACAAACTCACATAAAAAAAAATTCTTAGAATTTAATTTTTACAACTTAATTTTCAAAACATACAAAAAGAACTAGACTGCTGCAATCTGATCTTGGGGGTTACCTCTTATTCGGTCGTCCTATCGGAACAACTACTTCTATTTATCTGTGCGTGAAACACACGCGCTAAGCTTCTAGCTTAGTGGTATGTTTGACAACTATCCCATAATTATATAAATAATTCTAAAATAAAATTTTTGAAACTATAATTAATTTATTAAGCATGCCAAATATTCAATTAATAATAAAACCATTCTCCATGCAAAAATATTTAATTCATCAATTATGACATTTCATTCATTGAGCATGCTTGAAATTTCTTAACAATTCAAGATATAAAATTCACAATATCAATTTCATAATTCACATTTTTTTTCTGTTATTCATTTAATAGCCCACGACATCTTAGACCGGAACTAAACACTGGATACAGGGTTTCTGCTCTCTGACAATATACTCGGCGCCTACATAATTATTTTATAACTCGGCGTTTAACGCCTACATTTCCAATAACAACTCAACACATTTTTGGTACCTACATAATTTTTGAACTCAGCACTATTTCTTAGTGCCTACTTAAATTAAATCTCAGCACTATTATTTTTAGTGCCTACATTTCTACCATTTTGTTGGCATACCAACTTATCCTAATTTCTAGTTCTCGACTAGATGTTATAGGTCTTAAATTACATTTCTTACCTTTGTTAATATTTACATAAATTATGTAGGGAACATTAATATAAACTCCATATAAATGTAATAATTCCCATTCAATATTTTACAACCTCATACTAGCTCATTCAATCATTATAATTATAAGAAAAATTCAATTAATACATTTTATGTCACATAAATTCACAATCAACACATTTCTTCCAGCTGTCCTATTCTGGACAGCATTTCTTCTTTATGATACTCTGTATTTTTGGTCTATTGTTAGATAGATTCTGAACATATGATCAACTAAAAAAATATAGGTACATGTCTTATCTTTAATTTCCAACTAGAATCACATTAAAAAGCATTTTTTAGCAAAATTTATAAATTTTCTCTTAAGCTACGTTCAGTGCAATCTGCCCAGTATTTTACTGGACAGAATTATACCTTATTTTGCTCTGTCATTTTAATCCATTTTTATATGGAATTGGAACAAGTGATCAACTAGAAATATTTAGATACATGTTTTATCTTTAATATAAAATTGGAATCATATTAAAAAGAATTTTTTAGCAAAAGTTACAAATTTTCTCCTAAACTACGTTCACTACAATCTGCCCAGTATTTTACTGGACAGAATTATGCCTTATTTTGGTCTGTATTTTTTATCCCTTTTTCGATGGAAGTTGGACAAGTGATAAACTAAACAAATATAGGTACATATCTTATCTTTCATTTCCAACTAGAATTATATTAAAAATAATTGTGTAGTAAAAGTTATGAATTTTCCCCTAAGCTATGTTCATTTCAAATCTGCCCAGTTTTGTTTTTTGAACAGATTTCTAGGTCAACTTTGAGTCACGTTTTCACCTATTTCAGGCATATTCATGTCTAATAGTTTGAATAAAAGTTCAAGACCTATGTCTTAACTTTCCAACTCAACAAGAATCACTCATAAATGATTTCCATAACTCAAGTTATGATCAAACAACTAACCACTGTTCATAAGACGAATTTTTTAGCACATCAATTAAATCATACAATTTCCATTTTTGCATCAACCTCATATTCTAGTTTTTATTTTCATATTCATTGCATCATTTAATCACCACTTAATTTCTCAATCAATTATTCAGAATTTCATACACATCACAAAATTAAAATCAATATTTTTATATATTGAATTTTTGCCAAATATACATACCTCAAAATTCTACTTCTCTTTGATGATTTTGCCTTAATCCCCATTTGTTTCATCCAATCTTAGCTTGAATTAAAGAAAGAAAAAGAAGAGTAATTGGGGGAGGAGAGTCACGGACAAAGAAGAAGAAAAGGGAGAGAAAATGGGTTTGGTCAAGATGAAAAAGAAGAATGATAAAAAAAAAAATGGAAATTTGACTTTTTATAGTTGGATTAGGTGGGTGGTTAGGATTAATTGTTAATCTTGCTTCCCATTGGTCCATTAATTTTAATCACTCTTAATTTATCTTAATTAAAAGAATATTCCTTTCCTTAGATAAAGAATATTCCATTTTTATGTCTTCTTATAATTTCTGTGCTAAAAACACTGCAATTTCTAATTTCGTTCAGCGAAAAATTATTTTTTTCCCAATTTTATTTCCAAACTTCAAAATTCTCAATTAATAATATCCAAAATATTTTCTCCCGTATTATTATTATTTTAATTTATTTCTTTCATGTCTGAATTTAGACCCGATCGGTTCGGCGTGCCGGATTTTGCTCAACCGCGACCGTGGCCTAAATTATCGGGCATTACAATTTTCCCTTCCTAAAAAAAAATTTCATCCTCGAAATTTATCTTTTTAACTGGAGTGGAATAATTGTGGATATTGGGCCTTCATCACCTCTTCATTTTCCCAAGTCGCTTCTTCTGAATTATGATTTTTCCACAGAACCTTTACCAACGGTACCTTCTTGTTCCGTAGCTCCTTCATTTGTCGAGCTAGAATTTCCACTAGCTCTTCTTCATAAGTTAGATCTGGTCGTATCTCTATAGGTTCTGCTGATATGATATGAGATGGATCTGATCGATATCTTCTCAACATGGACACATGGAATACATTATGAATCTTGTCTAACTCTGGTGGTAAAGCTAATTTGTACGCCACAGGACCTATGCGTTCAAGTACCTCATAAGGTCCAATGAACCTAGGACTCAACTTTTCCTTCTTTCCAAATCGGAAAATCCTTTTCCAAGGTGAGACTTTTAAGAATACCTTATCACCAACTGTATACTCAATATCCCTCATTTTCAAATCTGCATATGATTTCTGTCTATCAGCAGCAGCTTTCAGCCTATCTCTTATTATTCTCACTTTTTCCTCTGTCTGATGTACTAGATCTGGACCCACTACTTTCGTTTCACTAAGCTCAGTCCAACATAAAGGTGTTCTACATTTCGTCCCATACAAGGCTTCATATGGTGCCATACCGATACTAGCTTGGTGACTATTATTGTAGGCAAATTCTATTATTGGAAGATGTTTGTTCCAACTACCTTCAAATTCTATAACACAACTCCTCAACATATCTTCCAATATCTGTA
Organism: Triadica sebifera; assembly: GCA_023653625.1. Classification (NCBI taxonomy): domain Eukaryota; kingdom Viridiplantae; phylum Streptophyta; class Magnoliopsida; order Malpighiales; family Euphorbiaceae; genus Triadica; species Triadica sebifera. The sequence goes on from CM042896.1 coordinate 34,982,796, forward strand.
TGACCCTTTCTGATTGTCCATCTGTTTGTGGGTGGAAAGCTGTGCTGAAATTGAGTCGAGTACCCATGAGTTGATGCATACTTTTCCAGAATTTTGAAGTGAACCTCGGGTCTCGATCTGAAATGATTGAAATTGGAACACCATGTCAACGGATTATCTCATTAACATAGATCTCTGCCAAATGGTTAAGTGGATAATCCATCTTGATCGGTAGAAAATGAGCTGATTTAGTGAGCCGGTCCACCACTACCCATATTGAATCATGCCTCTTTTGTGTCAAAGGCAAACCAGAAACAAAATCCATTGTAACTCTTTCCCATTTCCACTTCGGAATTGAAATTGACTGCAATAATCCACTTGGTACTTGATGCTCAGCCTTCACTTGCTGATAAGTTAAACATCTAGTAGTATACTCGGTGATATCTCTTTCCATTCCTGGCCACCAGTAATATGCCTTCAAGTCATGATACATTTAGTTGCTTCCTGGGTGCATTGCATAAATAACATTGTGAGCTTCATTCAAAATATCTTGTTTCAATTCTGGTATGTCTGGCACACATAACCTGCCCTTTTGCCTTAAACTCCCATATGAATCAATAGTAAATTCTGGTTTTTCACCCTTTTTCACCATTTCAAAGATTTCATTTAATTTCGTGTCCTGCTTCTGATTGTTCTTTACTTATTGGATCAATGTGGGTTGAATCCGCAATTCTGCCCAAATAATATATAAATAAATTATTATTTCATTTTTTTTCATGTTCACTTAATAAATTTAAGTTTTAACATTTACCTGCAAGAGTTTTTCTACTTAGAGTGTCTGCTACCACATTGGCCTTACCTGGCTGATAATCAATGATACAATTGTAGTCTTTGATTAATTCTAGCCATCGCCTCTGTCTCAAATTGAGTTCCTTTTGTGAAGGCAAATATTTCAGACTTTTATGGTCTGTATAGATATAACATTGCTCACCATACAGGTAGTGTCGCCATATTTTCAATGCAAACACAATGGCTGCTAGTTCCAGATCATGTGTTGGATAATTTCTCTCATGAGGCTTCAGTTGTCTAGAAGCATAAGCAATCACTTTACCTTATTGCATTAACACACAACCCAAACCATTAAGGGAAGCATCACTGTACACCACAAAATCTTTTTCTGCAGTAGGTTGTGTCAACACTAGTGCCTCTGTCAAAATTTTCTTCAACTTATCAAAGCTAGTCTGGCATCGGTTTGTCCACTCAAATTTGGTCTCCTTTCTAAGTAATTTTGTCAGTGGTGAGGCTATCATTGAGAATCCTTTCACAAATCTCCGATAGTAACCAGCCAAACCAAGAAAACTTCTCACCTCTGTCACATTCCGAGGCGGTTTCCAATTGAGGATTGCCTCTACCTTACTGGTGTCAATTCTGATCCCATCGGTTGAGACAATATGCCCTAGAAAGGCCACTTCATCTAACCAGAATGCACATTTTGACAACTTCGCATACAATTGGTTCTCTCTCGAGGTATGAAAGACAATACGAAGATGTTGATTATGCTCTTCTCTGTTTCTGGAGTACACCAAAATATCATTTATGAACACCACCACAAACTGGTCCAAATAAGGCCTAAAGATTCTATTCATTAGATCCATAAATGCTACTGGGGTATTTGTCAAGCCAAAAGGCATTACTAAGAATTCATAATGACCATACCAAGTTCTAAATGCTGTTTTTGAAATGTCTGATTCGTTAATTCTTAATTGGTGATAACCTGATCTGAGGTCAATTTTAGAAAATACCCCCGCTCCTTTCAACTGATCAAACAAGTCATCTATTCTCGGTAAGGGATATCTGTTCTTAATTGTCATCTTGTTCAATTGACAATAATCAATGCACAAACGAAAAGTGCCATCCTTTTTTTTCACAAATAGAACCGGAGCACCCCAAGGTGAGACACTGGGCCTGATAAACCCTTTCTCTAACAACTCTTGCAATTGCACTTTTAATTCTTTTAGTTCAGCAGGTGCCATTCTGTAAGTAGTGATCGATATCGGGCCTGTGTCTGGCAAAACATCAATGGCAAACTCTATCTCCCTGACAGGTGGTAACCCTGGCAAGTCCTCAGGAAAGATATCTGGATATTCACATACTGTAGGAATCTCCCTAAGATCTAGACTTTTTTTTTGGTATCTACAATATGTGCCAAAAACGCTTCACATCCTTTTTTGATAAGCTTACTTGCCTTCATCACAAAAATGACATTAGTCAACTATGGTCGGTTCTCGCCCAGGACAATCACGTCATCCTGCCCTGAATTCTTGAAAGTCACTCTCCTATATTGACAATCCACCACTGCCTTATGCTGAGTTAACCTATCCATCCCCAAAATTGCATCAAACTCTCGAAATGGCAACTCTATTAAGTTAGCTGGAAATTCTACATTCTTAGTTTTGATAGGACTATTTTTATAGACTCGACTAACTTTCACTCCATGACCCAAATTATTTGTCACTAATATATCACAATCTAATTCCTCTACTACCATATTCCCCTGACTAGGTGGTGACATGCATAAATATGAATGTGTAGAACCCAGATCTATCAGTGCAAATAAATCAGTATCATAAAGAGAAAATTTACCGATAATGACATCCGGGGCATCCTGCTCCTCACGAGCTTTCATGGCATATGCTCGGGCTGGGGCTCGACTACCTTCAGCTCTATTCACTGATTCTGATATACTCTGCCCAATCCTGCCACTTCTAGACTGTCTATGTCCCCTACCTCTGCCTCGAGTGACATTCTGAACCTGCACTGATACTACACCACCTGTACCTCTTCCTTTGGGGCAATCTTTCAGTTTGTGCTCTGTAGATCCGCAACGTAAGCATGCTCTACTAATCAACCAGTAATCACTTGCATGTAATCTCCCACAATGTTGACATATGACAGATATGAATCTCTTATTACCAGAAGCTGGTGCACTAGCTGTAGACCCCTCTGGCCTCAACTGTTGGCTTTGTCTAGCTGAAAAATTTGATCTAACACCCCGTGACTGGAAAAACCTAGGCACTGTTCGTCCCCTTTTTCCTGATGTCTGGGCCATGCTAATTGTCGGCCTCCGTGGTGGCTCTTCTATCCTCTTTCTCTTTGACCTCTTTTCCACACTGATGGCTGAGGATACTAGTGTAGCAAAATCCTCAAGCTGAAGGGCGGTCACCATATTCCCAATATCATCATTAAGCCCATCCTCAAATCTACGACATCTGTCTGCCTCATCTGCAATGATTCCAGTCGCATATTTACTTAGTCGGGTGAACTCCATCTCATATTCAGTGACTGACATGTTTCTTTGCTTCAAGTCTTGAAACTCCTTTTTCTTTTCATTCACATAAACTCTAGGCACATACTTCTTATTAAATTCTGCCTTGAAGAAATTCCAAGAAGGTGGTTTCGGTGTTTGGGGCTTTGATAAAATTGATTTCCACCAGTCATAGGCATGATCTTTTAAAAGGGACACTGCATATCTGACCTTTTGTTCCTCTGGACACTCAAGTTCCTCAAACACCCTTTCTGTGGACTCCATCCAAAACTCTGAAGCTGCTGGGTCATCCTCCCTCCTTCCCATAAAATCTGTGGCCCCATATTTTCTCAGCTTATCAATCCGGGGTTTTGGCTGAGGTGGAGGAGGAGATGGAGCTGGTTGTGGAACTGCTTGTACTATCCGTCGCAATAAGTTTGCTATCTATTCCATAAGAGGCTCCTGTCCCAAATTAGTCTGTCCCTCTACTCTCGGAGGAGCTACTACACTCGGCCCGGAATCTCTTACTGATTGAGGTTGTCTGAGATTGGCTGAGTCTGAAAGGCTATTACTCAGTTCGTCTTCTGAGAAATCTTGTTCCGATCCCGAATCCATATCTACCTATAAACCAGAGGAAGGGACCCAAGTCAGATAATTGCAGCATTTTATACATATGCATGAGACACATATTCTATTTTACACCCACTGATTAAGAATCAATTAGCCTGGGATCTGATACCACTAAATGTAGTGCTCCCTTACCCTACTAAACGTTAATAGGATATGGAAGTACTAATAAGCTTTTTTTTTTTTACAACCAATGTGCAAATCATTGTAATAATTTTTTTTTTCGAGTTTAGTATTAGCGAAATATTTATTACTATTTTTTTCATTTAAATATATAACTAGTGATGGAAATAGTTTGATTTAATTGAACTCATGCAATTAAACCATAATATTTAGAAACAATACTAGATTTATAAAATTACAAAATTCATTCCTTATAAATCCTACATGCCACAAACTCACATAAAAAAAAAATTCTTAGAATTTAATTTTTACAACATAATTTTCAAAACATACAAAAAGAACTAGACTGCTGCAATCTGATCTTGGGGGTTCCCTCTTCTTCGGTCGTCCTATCAGAACAACTACTTCTATTTATCTGCGCGTGAAACACACGCGCTAAGCTTCTAGCTTATTGGTATGTTTGACAACTATCCAATAATTACATAAATAATTCTAAAATAAAATTTTCGAAGCTATAATTAATTTATTAAGCATGCCAAATATTCAATTAATAATAAAACCATTCTCCATGCAAAAATATTTAATTCATCAATTATGACATTTCATTCATTAAGCATGCTTGAAATTTCTTAACAATTTCATAAGACGAATTTTTCAGCACATCAATTAAATCATACAATTTCCATTTTTGCATCAACCTCATATTCTAGTTTTTATTTTCATATTCATTGCATCATTTAATCACCACTTAATTTCTCAATCAATTAATCAGAATTTCATACACATCACAAAATTAAAATCAATATTTTTATATATTGAATTTTTGCCAAATATACATACCTCAAAATTCTACTTCTCTTTGATGATTTTGCCTTAATCCCCATTTGTTTCATCCAATCTTAGCTTGAATTAAAGAAAGAAAAAGAAGAGTAATTGGGGGAGGAGAGTCACAGACAAAGAAGAAGAAAAGGGAGAGAAAATGGGTTTGGTCAAGATGAAAAAGAAGAATGATAAAAAAAAATGGAAATTTGACTTTTTATAGTTGGATTAGGTGGGTGGTTAGGATTAATTGTTAATCTTGCTTCCCATTAGTCCATTAATTTTAATCACTCTTAATTTATCTTAATTAAAAGAATATTCCTTTCCTTAGATAAAGAATATTCCATTTTTATGTCTTCTTATAATTTCTGTGCTAAAAACACTGCAATTTCTAATTTCGTTCAGCGAAAAATTATTTTTTTCCCAATTTTATTTCCAAACTTCAAAATTCTCAATTAATAATATCCAAAATATTTTCTCCCGTATTATTATTATTTTAATTTATTTCTTTCATGTCTGAATTTAGACCCGATCGGTTCGGCGTGCCGGATTTTGCTCAACCGCGACCGTGGCCTAAATTATCGGGCATTACAATTTTCCCTTCCTAAAAAAAAAATTTCATCCTCGAAATTTATCTTTTTAACTGGAGTGGAATAATTGTGGATATTGGGCCTTCATCACCTCTTCATTTTCCCAAGTCGCTTCTTCTGAATTATGATTTTTCCACAGAACCTTTACCAACGGTACCTTCTTGTTCCGTAGCTCCTTCATTTGTCGAGCTAGAATTTCCACTGGCTCTTCTTCATAAGTTAGATCTGGTCGTATCTCTATAGGTTCTGCTGATATGATATGAGATGGATCTGATCGATATCTTCTCAACATGGACACATGGAATACATTATGAATCTTGTCTAACTCTAGTGGTAAAGCTAATTTGTACGCCACAGGACCTATGCATTCAAGTACCTCATAAGGTCCAATGAACCTAGGACTCAACTTTTCCTTCTTTCCAAATCAGAAAATCCTTTTCCAAGGTGAGACTTTTAAGAATACCTTATCACCAACTGTATACTCAATATCCCTCATTTTCAAATCTGCATATGATTTCTGTCTATCAGCAGCAGCTTTCAGCCTATCTCTTATTACTCTCACTTTTTCCTCTGTCTGATGTACTAGATCTGGACCCAGTACTTTCGTTTCACTAAGCTCAGTCTAACATAAAGGTGTTCTACATTTCGTCCCATACAAGGCTTCATATGGTGCCATACCGATACTAGCTTGGTGACTATTATTGTAGGCAAATTCTATTAATGGAAGATGTTTGTTCCAACTACCTTCAAATTCTATAACACAACTCCTCAACATATCTTCCAATATCTGTATGACCCTTTCTGATTGTCCATCTGTTTGTGGGTGGAAAGCTGTCCTGAAATTGAGTCGAGTACCCATGAGTTGATGCAAACTTTTCCAGAATTTTGAAGTGAACCTCGGGTCTCGATCTGAAATGATTGAAATTGGCACACCATGTCAACGGATTATCTCATTAACATAGATCTCTGCCAAATGGTTAAGTGGATAATCCATCTTGATCAGTAGAAAATGAGCTGATTTAGTGAGCCGGTCCACCACTACCCATATTGAATCATGCCTCTTTTGTGTCAAAGGCAAACCAGAAACAAAATCCATTGTAACTCTTTCCCATTTCCACTCCGGAACTGAAATTGACTGCAATAATCCACTTGGTACTTGATGCTCAGCCTTCACTTGCTGATAAGTTAAACATCTAGTAGTATACTCGGTGATATCTCTTTCCATTCCTGGCCACCAGTAATATGCCTTCAAGTCATGATACATTTAGTTGCTTCCTGGGTGCATTGCATAAATAACATTGTGATCTTCATTCAAAATATCTTGTTTCAATTCTGGTATGTCTGGCACACATAACCTGCCCTTTTGTCTTAAACTCCCATATGAATCAATAGTAAATTCTGGTTTTTCACCCTTTTTCACCATTTCAAAGATTTCATTTAATTTCGTGTCCTGCTTCTGATTGTTCTTTACTTATTGGATCAATGTGGGTTGAATCCGCAATTCTGCCCAAATAATATATAAATAAATTATTATTTCATTTTTTTTCATGTTCACTTAATAAATTTAAGTTTTAACATTTACCTGCAAGAGTTTTTCTACTTAGAGTGTCTGCTACCACATTGGCCTTACCTGGCTGATAATCAATGATACAATTGTAGTCTTTGATTAATTCTAGCCATCGTCTCTGTCTCAAATTGAGTTCCTTTTGTGAAGGCAAATATTTCAGACTTTTATGGTCTGTATAGATATAACATTGCTCACCATACAGGTAGTGTCGCCATATTTTCAATGCAAACACAATGGCTGCTAGTTCCAGATCATGTGTTGGATAATTTCTCTCATGAGGCTTCAGTTGTCTGGAAGCATAAGCAATCACTTTACCTTATTGCATTAATACACAACCCAAACCATTAAGGGAAGCATCACTGTACACCACAAAATCTTTTTCTGCAGTTGGTTGTGTCAACACTAGTGCCTCTGTCAACATTTTCTTCAACTTATCAAAGCTAGTCTGGCATCGGTTTGTCCACTCAAATTTGGTCTCCTTTCTAAGTAATTTTGTCAGTGGTGAGGCTATCATTGAGAATCCTTTCACAAATCTCCGATAATAACCAGCCAAACCAAGAAAACTTCTCACCTCTGTCACATTCCGAGGCGGTTTCCAATTGAGGATTGCCTCTACCTTACTGGTGTCAATTCTGATCCCATCGGTTGAGACAATATGCCCTAGAAAGGCCACTTCATCTAACCAGAATGCACATTTTGACAACTTCGCATACAATTGGTTCTCTCTCGAGGTATGAAAGACAATACGAAGATGTTGATTATGCTCTTCTCTGTTTCTGGAGTACACCAAAATATCATTTATGAACACCACCACAAACTGGTCCAAATAAGGCCTAAAGATTCTATTCATTAGATCCATAAATGCTGCTGGGGTATTTGTCAAGCCAAAAGGCATTACTAAGAATTCATAATGACCATACCAAGTTCTAAATGCTGTTTTTGAAATGTCTGATTCTTTAATTCTTAATTGGTGATAACCTGATCTGAGGTCAATTTTAGAAAATACCCCCGCTCCTTTCAACTGATCAAACAAGTCATCTATTCTCAGCAAGGGATATTTGTTCTTAATTGTCATCTTGTTCAATTGACGATAATCAATGCACAAACGAAAAGTACCATCCTTTTTTTCACAAATAGAACCGGAGCACCCCAAGGTGAGACACTGGGCTTGATAAACCCTTTCTCTAACAACTCTTGCAATTGCACTTTTAATTCTTTTAGTTCAGCAGGTGCCATTCTGTAAGTAGTGATCGATATCGGGCCTGTGTCTGGCAAAACATCAATGGCAAACTCTATCTCCCTGACAGGTGGTAACCCTGGCAAGTCCTCAGGAAAGATATCTGGATATTCACATACTGTAGGAATCTCCCTAAGATCTAGACTTTTTTTCTTGGTATCTACAATATGTGCCAAAAACGCTTCACATCCTTTTTTGATAAGCTTACTTGCCTTCATCACAAAAATGACATTAGTCAACTATGGTCGGTTTTCGCCCAGGACAATCACGTCATCCTGCCCTGAATTCTTGAAAGTCACTCTCCTATATTGACAATCCACCACTGCCTTATGCTGAGTTAACCTATCCATCCCCAAAATTGCATCAAACTCTCGAAATGGAAACTCTATTAAGTTAGCTGGAAATTCTACATTCTTAGTTTTGATAGGACTATTTTTATAGACTCGACTAACTTTCACTCCATGACCCAAAGGATTTGTCACTAATATATCACAATCTAATTCCTCTACTACCATATTCCCCTGACTAGGTGGTGACATGCATAAATATGAATGTGTAGAACCCAGATCTATCAGTGCAAATAAATCAGTATCATAAAGAGAAAATTTACCGATAATGACATCCGGGGCATCCTGCTCCTCACGAGCTTTCATGGCATATGCTCGGGCTGGGGCTCGACTACCTTCAGCTCTATTCACTGATTCTGATATACTCTGCCCAATCCTGCCACTTCTAGACTGTCTATGTCCCCTACCTCTGCCTCGAGTGACATTCTGAACCTGCACTGATACTACACCACCTGTACCTCTTCCTTTGGGGCAATCTTTCAGTTTGTGCTCTGTAGATCCGCAACGTAAGCATGCTCTAGTAATCAACCAGTAATCACTTGCATGTAATCTCCCACAATGTTGACATATGACAGATATGAATCTCTTGTTACCAGAAGCTGGTGCACTAGCTGTAGACCCCTCTGGCCTCAACTGTTGGCTTTGTCTAGCTGAAAATTTTGATCTAACACCCCGTGACTGGAAAAACCTAGGCACTGTTTGTCCCCTTTTTCCTGATGTCTGGGCCATGCTAATTGTCGGCCTCCGTGGTGGCTCTTCTATCCTCTTTCTCTTTACCTCTTTTCCACACTGATGGCTGAGGATACTAGTGTAGCAAAATCCTCAAGCTGAAGGGCGGTCACCATATTCCCAATATCATCATTAAGCCCATCCTCAAATCTACGACATCTGTCTGCCTCATCTGCAATGATTCCAGTCGCATATTTACTTAGTCGGGTGAACTCCATCTCATATTCAGTGACTGACATGTTTCTTTGCTTCAAGTCTTGAAACTCCTTTTTCTTTTCATTCACATAAACTCTAGGCACATACTTCTTATTAAATTCTGCCTTGAAGAAATTCCAAGAAGGTGGTTTCGGTGTTTGGGGCTTTGATAAAATTGATTTCCACCAGTCATAGGCATGATCTTTTAAAAGGGACACTGCATATCTGACCTTTTGTTCCTCTGGACACTCAAGTTCCTCAAACACCATTTCTGTGGACTCCATCCAAAACTCTGAAGCTGCTGGGTCATCCCCCCTCCTTCCCATAAAATCTGTGGCCCCATATTTTCTCAGCTTATCAATCCGGGGTTTTGGCTGAGGTGGAGGAGGAGATGGAGCTGGTTGTGGAACTGCTTGTACTATCCGTCGCAATAAGTTTGCTATCTATTCCATAAGAGGCTCCTGTCCCAAATTAGTCTGTCCCTCTGCTCTCGGAGGAGCTACTACACTCGGCCCGGAATCTCTTACTGATTGAGGTTGTCTGAGATTGGCTGAGTCTGAAAGGCTATTACTCAGTTCGTCTTCTGAGAAATCTTGTTCCGATCCCGAATCCATATCTACCTATAAACCAGAGGAAGGGACCCAAGTCAGATAATTGCAGCATTTTATACATATGCATGAGACACATATTCTATTTTACACCCACTGATTAAGAATCAATTAGCCTGGGATCTGATACCACTAAATGTAGTGCTCCCTTACCCTACTAAACGTTAATAGGATATGGAAGTACTAATAAGCTTTTTTTTTTTTACAACCAATGTGCAAATCATTGTAATAATTTTTTTTTTCGAGTTTAGTATTAGCGAAATATTTATTACTATTTTTTTTCATTTAAATATATAACTAGTGATGGAAATAGTTTGATTTAATTGAACTCATGCAATTAAACCATAATATTTAGAAACAATACTAGATTTATAAAATTACAAAATTCATTCCTTATAAATCCTACATGCCACAAACTCACATAAAAAAAAATTCTTAGAATTTAATTTTTACAACATAATTTTCAAAACATACAAAAAGAACTAGACTGCTGCAATCTGATCTTGGGGGTTCCCTCTTCTTCGGTCGTCCTATCAGAACAACTACTTCTATTTATCTGCGCGTGAAACACACGCGCTAAGCTTCTAGCTTATTGGTATGTTTGACAACTATCCAATAATTACATAAATAATTCTAAAATAAAATTTTCGAAACTATAATTAATTTATTAAGCATGCCAAATATTCAATTAATAATAAAACCATTCTCCATGCAAAAATATTTAATTCATCAATTATGAAATTTCATTAAAAAAGTATTATTATTATTTTAATTTATTTCTTTTATGTCTGAATTTAGACCCGGTCGGTTCGGCGTGCCAGATTTCGCTCAACCGCGACCGTGGCCTAAATTATCAGGTATTACAAAAAGTCTACTTCACTTCACTTTTCTCTTCCTCTTAGTTAGCTTTCTCATTCCCCTTATTTCCTCTTTGATTTTGGTTCAAAGATTATTCACCTCCTTGGCCTAACAACAAATTTCACACTAATCAAGTACTAATCACACTAATCCACCTTTAATCACCATTAACATAATAATCAAGCTAAATTAATATCTTTAATGGTAACTAACCCCAAAATCAAAGAAAAGAGAAAAAAAAAGTGAGAAAATGGAAAATCTAACATCATCTTTGTAGATCTTCAAAATGACTAAAATCTTCCTTCTCTTTTTCTCTTCCTTTCTTCCTTCATCTTCCTTAGTTTTGCTCACTTTGCTTCACTTCCTTGTTGATCTTGCCTTAATCCAACTTTTTTCCATATAATCTTAGCTCTGATTGAAGAAAAAAAAAAGAACAATGGGGGGAAGGAGAGTCACGGCCACAAGGAGAAAAAGAGAGAAGTTTGTTTGTTTTAGAAGAGGAAGAAGAAGAAATAAATGACTAAAAAGTGGAATTTGACTTTTATAGTTGGATTAGGTGGGTGGTTAAGATTAATAGATAATCTTGTTCCCCATTGGTCCATTAATTTAAATCACACTTACTTTATTTTAATCCAAAGAATATTCCTTTCTTTAGATAAAAAATATTCCATTTTTATGCCTTCTTAAAATATTTGTGTCAAAAACACTGCAATTTCTAATTTCGTTCAGCAAAAAATTATTTTTTTTCCAAATTTTAATTTTGAACTTCAAAATTCTCAATTAATAATATCCAAAATATTTTTCTCATATTTTATTATTATTTTAATTTTTTTTATTTCATATTCGATTTTAGACCATGATTGGTTCGGCGCGCCGGATTCGGTCAACCACGATTGTGGCCTAAATTATCAGGCATTACAATTTTTTCCTCCTAAAAAACATTTCGTCCTTGAAATTTGCCTTTTTAACTGGAGTGGAATAATTGTGGATACTAAGCCTTCATCACCTCTTCATTTTACTAAGTCGCCTCTTCTGAATTATGATTTTTCCACAGAACCTTTAACAATGGTACCTTCTTGTTCTGTAGCTCTTTCATTTCTCGAGCTAGAATTTCTACTGGCTCCTCTTCATAAGTTAGATCTAGTCGTATCTCTGTAGATTCTGTTGATATGATATGAGATGGATCTGATCGATATCTTCTCAATATGGACACATGGAATACATTGTGAATCTTGTCTAACTCTGGTGGTAGAGCTACTATGTACTCCATGGGACCTATGCGTTCAAGTACCTCGTGTGCTCCTATGAACCTAGGACTCAATTTTCCTTTCTTTCCAAATCGAAAAATCCTTTTCCAATGTGAGACTTTTAAGAATACCTTATCACCAACTATATACTCAATACCCCTCCTTTTCAAATCTGCATATGATTTTTGTCTATCAACAGCTGCTTTCAAATTCCCTAGTCATACGCTTAGCAAATTCTTGGCATAGAAATTCATTAGTAGACCCAAATATGATGTCATCAACATAAATTTGAACAATTAGAATATCGTACTTATGCTTTTTAATAAACAAAGTAGTGTCAACATTTCCCTTTGAAAAATTGTTTTCTAAAAGAAAAGAACTTAGTCTTTCATACCAAGCTCTTAGGGCATGTTTCAAACCATACAAAGCTTTTGAAAGTTTAAATAATGATCGGGCAAATTATGGCTTTCAAAACCCGGTGGTTTACATAAACTTCTTTTTCTATAAAACCATTTAAAAAAGCACTTTTGACATCTATTTGAAGAGTTTGAAATTCATATGGCATGCATATGCTAAAAGTATTCTTATGGCTTCTAATCTAGCTACCAAAGCATAGGTCTCATCATAATCTATTCATTCTTCTTGATTATATCCCTTTGCAACTAACCTAGCCTTATTCCTAATTATTGAACCTTGTTCATCTAGTTTATTTCTAAATATCCATTTACTTCTAATGATTTGATGCTCTTTGGGTCAAGGAACTAAGGTCCATACCTTACTTCTCTCAAATTGGTTGAGTTCCTCTTGCATAACAATCACCCAACTTTCATCATTAGAAGTCTCATCAATATTTTTAGGCTCAATTTGAGAGACAAAGGCAAGATTAGAATCTAAAGGTTTGAGATGAGATCTAGTATTTACTCCCTTAGTAGGATTAGCAATGATTTGCTCGTTGGGGTGATCTTTTGTCATTTTCCATTCCTTTTGGAGCTCTTGCTTATTTTTCTCTTGAGCTTGAGGTAGAGAGTCATCTTGATGTGAATTTTCTTGATCATTTTCAAGATCAATCTTTTCCATTGTACTTACAATATCATCATGAACACTACCTTTCATAAGATCAAGCTTACTAGATTCATTAAAGACAACATGCATAGATTCTTCAACAACTAATGACTTTTTATTAAAGACTCTATAAGCTTTGCTAGTGGTGGAGTATCTTAAAAAGATACCTTCATCAAATTTAGAGGTAAATTTTTCAATGTTGTCCTTGGTATTTAATATGAAACACTTGCATCCAAATACTTTAAAATATGATATCAAAAGATACCTTCATCAAATTTAGAGACAAATTTTTCAATGTTGTCCTTGGTATTTAATATGAAACACTTGCATCCAAATACTTTAAAATATGATATCATGGGCTTTTTTCCATTCAATAACTCAAAAGAAGTTTTGTTTAAGAGTGGTATTTAGAAAACTCGATTTGAAATATAACATGCAGTATTGGTGGCTTCAGCCTAAAAGTAAGTTGGTAAGCCATACTCATTGAGCATTGTTCGAGCCATTTCAATTAAAGTTTGATTTTTCCTTTCGACCACCGCATTTTGTTGAGGTGTCCTAGGAGATGAAAAATTTTGTGAAATGCCATGTTCTAGACAAAAAATTTTAAAGTTTTCATTTTCAAATTCTTTGCCATGATCGCTTCTTATTTTTGAAATACAATATCCTTTCTCATTTTGAACTTTCTTAGCAAAGTTTTTAAAAGATTCAAAAGCATCACTATTTTGAGCTAAGAAAATTACCCAAGTGAATCTAGAGTAGTCATCGACGATGACAAAAGCATAGTGTTTACCTCCTAGGCTTGCAACTCTAATAGGTCTAAAAAGATCTAGATGCAACAGTTGTAGAGGTTTTGAGGTACTTACAATGTTTTTGGATTTGAAGGAGGACTTGTGTTGTTTTCCTCTTTAGCAAGGTTCACATGTCTTGTCTTTTTCAAATTTTACTTTTGGTAATCCCCTTACCAAGCCTTCTATGCCACAGCCAAGATTTATCACTAGTAGTCATAGGATGTCTTGGTGCTTTCCTAGGTGCATGCCTCTTATGCATAAAAGCATGATTGGCCTTTTGAGGCTTCCTTCTTAGGCTTACCGACCCTTGATCATTCCTTTTATGTATAAAGGAGTTAGTGTATGTTGTGCACTTAGCCCTTGGGGCTGCTGCTTCTAATGTGGAGATGTAGGGTTCACTTGACTTAACAAAGTAGCCTTATGAGATGAAGATGATGTTCCGTTAAATCCTAGACCATGTCTTATTAAAGGTGGTCTTTGAGACACAATGAGAGTATCTAAACTCTCCTTGCCTTTATGAAATTTTGAAATGGAGTTTCTAAATTCCTCAACTTCATTTTTCAAAACACTGTTCTCTTTAAGCAAGGATTTAGTTGAGGGTCTTGAGGAGTACTCATCTAATGATTTTTGAAGAGATTCATTAGAAGATTTAAGCTCAAGATTTTTCTTTTCTAAAACTTCCATTTTGTTTTTCAAACTGGAGATGTTATTTTTATAAGTATTGAATTTACATCTATATTTTTCTAATTCTAGATTCAAAACTTCTATTAGACTTTGCTCATCATCATCTTCACTATCACTATTATTATCACTACTATCATTATTGAATGAGTATGAGTAAACTGATCCTACCTTATCCGAGACTTGATCCTCTATAGCCATAAAGCATAGTTTGACCTCTTCATTTTCATTTTCATCTTTTTTGCTTAAAGAGCTTTCTTCATCACATGTGGCTTTGTGACCTTTCTCCATATTGTCTTTTTGATATTTGTTCTTGTGTTTCTTGACCCTTGGACATTCTGGTTTTATATGTCCCTTCTTCCCACACTCATAGCATTTTACCTCCTCTTTATTCCTTTGTGAGTCATTTGAGGAGGGTTTGAGATTTCTTTGCTTGAAGTTTCGAGAGTTGCTCATTCTCTTTTCAATTATTCTTTTCAATCTTCTCAGAGCATTGCAATGTCCTCATTTGCATCATCACTCTTTTCTTCATCATCTTCAACTTCTTCTTGAGATTTTGAAGTAGAGGCTCTTAGTGCTAGAGGCTTTCTTTTTTTTGGCTCGGCTTTAAGTTCTCTATCTCTCTTTACTGCCATTTCATATGTTAGAAGTTTACCAATAAGCACATCAGTATTCATGATGCTCATGTCTTCATTGGCTTCTTCTATACTAGCAACTCTTAAACCATAATCTTTAAGAGGAAGGCTTCTCAGAATTTTGTTGTTTACATCTTCCAAGCTCAAGTGTTTCCCAAGATTTCTCATACCATTTATGATTGCTAGAAGACGGTTTGTCATATCGATGATTAACTCATTGGATTTCATCTTGAAGAGTTCATACTCTGAAGTGAGAAGTTGAATCTTCTGGGATTTAACTTGCTTTGTTCCTTCATAATAATTTTCCAATATTTTCCACATACTATACGCAGTTGGGAAGTGTTGTATTTTGCCACATTCTTCAATGGATAGTGATCTTGCAAGAATTGTCATTGCCTTTTTGTTTTTTAAAATTTGAAGCACGTTGAGGCTCTATCCAATAATCTCTTAAAAGGATTACTTCTTCACCATCAATTCCTCTTTTGGTTGGTGGTGTCCATTCTTTCCAAACGCTATCCCAGACTCCAATTCCCTCACTATCGAGATATGTCTCCATCCGGAACTTCCAATGAGCATAGTTTGCTCCATCAAAGTAAGGCTTGAGACTTTGGAATCCTTCATTGGCCATTTCTTGATCTTTGCTAGCGCTTGTTAGGCTTGAATGCTAGACTAAGCTCTGTTACCAATAGTTGCCCAGATAATGAACCAAGAAGGGGAGTTGAATTGGATATTAAAAAAAGATTCTTAACTTTTAAGTGCGAAATAAAATTAAATAGAGTAGAGATAGAAAGATATCACATAAGAAATTTATAGGGGTTCGAGTATTAACATGCCCTACTCCTCTCCCCAATCTCAATTGGGAGTTTCACTAACACACTAAGTGTTACAATGAAGTTTTACAAGCTCACTCCCAACTATGGTGTTTCTATAAATGGCTAACACCTAACCCAGAAATTCCCTCATATTTTAATGGCTCACACAATAAACCAATTCCCTGTGTTTTATGGCTCACACAAATAACCCTTACAAGTATTTCACTCTTAACCCAATATACCCAAACTCACTTGAGTAATAGATTACAATGAGAAACACTTACCAACCTATAATGCTCAGAATTTATGAGCAAATAGATTTTTACCTAAAATAAGAGTTTTGTTGAAAGTAATTAATGTACAATGGCTACAACAAGATTTTGATTCGAAGTAATTGTTGTTATATTATTTAGGATTCATAAATGACTTGCATTTATACTTCCTCAGCGAATTATAGCTGTTTGGATGCATTTAATGCGAAAATAGTCATTGAATATGTTTTTCACACTCGTGAATGTTCTTTCAAGCCATGGCTCAGGTGGTGACTCTGGCCATAAAGCATTCTGGAAGAATTTGAAGTGTTTGATCACGAGCGTGACTTTATACTTTCATGGGCATGAATATCCTTCCAAGTCATGGTTTAAGTGGTGACTCTGGCCGTGAAGCTCTCTGGAACAATTTGACATGTTATCTCACGGGCGTGAAGGGGAGGAGAATCTTAGATTGAGCTTGAAGAGGTTAAAGGGGGATCCTTAGTTAAAGGTTAGTACATATGTATATTAAATTCCAGATCATGCTCTATGGATGTTATATGATATTTTTCTTGGTGTCTTGAAATATATATATATTTATGGCTTAAAAGCATGTAAGCACAATAAAGAATTGGTACTTTAATAATATGATGGTTATATGTTAATGTTAAAACTGATGAATTTGAAATGTGAATTTATGCATGAATGGGGTTTAAAATGTGTAAAAAGGTATATAAGGTATGAATTTGAGATATACACATGTTTGTATTTTGATGGGAGTTATAGGTATTAGTCAATCTTAGAAACCTTGTATGAGTTTTGGAGTGCTTTGTTTTGAGCATGGATCTGATTGTTGAAATTTCCAGATTTATGATCGTGAATCATGTGTTAGGACTGTGAATATTTCATTTTTTATATTGTGGTTTTTGGGCAGGAGTGTTCACACTTTATGTCATGATATGTGTTACGTCCATAAAAACCTAGTCATGCCTATGAATGTCGACTTATGAGATCAGTAGTTTACATGGTTGTGTTAGGACTAGATTCACAGATGGTAACCCGTGAAAGTTGTCTTCACACCCATGAATGCTTAGTCACGACTATGAAGGTAGTTGTTTTGCGCCTCCGAACTTCAGAGTCACGACCATGAATACAGTATACAAATATAATTTGTTATTTGATGAGAAACATTTGGGGAATTGTATGTTTTAGACATGGTTTCAGACATGAGATACCACGGTCCTTGTTAAAACTATAGCACAATATGGGGACTATTGTAATATCTGCTAATTTAGGTCCCGAGTCGCACGTGTCACGAAGTTGATGCATTTGACCGATCGAAGTCTAAATTCGGATTTTTACAAAAATTGATCAAGTAATGGCCAAATTAAATGATAAATGCCTAATTAAGTGATTATAAAGTTTAAATAAGTTGATTTACAGTAAAGGACTAAATTGTAAATTTTGATAAGTTTTGGGGTCAAATTGCAATTTACCAAAAATTGGAGGATTTATGAGATTAATTGCTAATCAACATATTAATTTTGGGGACATTTTAATAGGTTTGGTCGGCCACTCAATGAGGAAGAATGAGATTAATGGGTTCATTAAGCCTAATGTCAAGAAATGGTCAAAATGGTGTACCCTATTTAATGTTTTCTTTTCTTCTTCTTCTTCTCTTCATTTTCTGCCTTCTTCTCTCTCTTCTCTACTAGTCACACTAGCCATTTCTTTTCCTCCATAGCCCATCAAGATTTCTAGAGAGAGAAACAAAGGGAAGAGAAGGGAAAGAGCAAGACAAGGTGATCTTCATGGTCCATAACTCATAAAGAAGCTAGAAGGAGCAAGAAAGAGGAAGAAAAATCAAGTTTCGTAGAGAGAGAAAATCTCCAAAGTGGTGATTTAGTGAAGAAAAGAGTAAGGTATGAAGTGATTCTTCTTCTTCATCATCTTTTCTTAAAGGAGTTTGAAATTTGAGCTCATCCAAGGTCCATGTGGAAAGAAAGAGAAATTAGGGTTTTGATTGAGAAAAAGAGAGTTTAGGGTCTTGAGGAAATCAGATGATAATAATGATTTATGATGTTGTAGGAGTTCCAAGTGATAAGAAACAAACATTAAAGAGCAAAGGAAAAGAGAAAGCTACCTAGAAGAGTGAAGGAGAAAGATTAAGGTTTGTGCATAATTTAAGGCAATAGCCTATTTTTGTTTGAAATACTGCATGATGAACATGGTTTTTGATAAATGAATTGTAAGAATGACGATTATGGCATGAAACCATAGGTTAGATATGCAAGAATGAGATTTTTGTGATATAATGAATTAATGATGCATGTTAGAAAATTTTGTATGATAAAGACATTTACATGCATTAGAAAGTAATAAATTGAGTAAATAACCTTAGAAATGCATGAAATAGAAATTTGGTATGATTTGAATGATATTAGAATGAATGAAAAGTGAATATGCAAATTTCCTATTGAAAGCCATGGGCGTGACCACGGGCGTGACTGATTGTATCACGATTGTGACTTCTATGTGGAAATGGTACTATTCATTCCAGAAGCGTTCACGGGTTGGAATCACGGACATGAAATTATTCACGAGCATGAATGAGTAATCATGACCATGAATGCTTTTGGGCGATTCATTCCAGTAGCGTTCACGGCTTTGAATTACGAGCGTGAACTAATTCATGGGCGTGAATTAGTAATTACGACCGTGAATGCTCTGTATTAGTAATTATGAATGCAGTTATCAAATGAAAAATTCAGGTAAGTGAATTAAAGTCATTGTCTATCCAGTGAAATACTGCACCGGCAATGGCACGAATTATGAATATTGCACCGGTTATGGCATGATTTTTCTACGCCGGTAATGGCACTTATATGCGCACATCATATTACTGTGTGGCACTTCTAAGTGCCTGGATGGCAACTCCGTTATCCTAGACGGGAGTTCATAGGTGTTGTGGGCTAATATATATATATATAAACAATGGAAAGTGGTATACATATATAAATACATGATTGATGATGTAAAAGATATGTTTATAATTAATGGAAATGAAAATGATATTTGTCATGTATGCATAGAGTCACTATTGTATGAGATAGGATCATAAGGAATAGAATTGTATGGAAGAACATTAATATGAAAAATGATACATGTTATTGCCTGTTGCATGATATAGTATATTGCCTTAATTATATGCACCACTAAGCTTAGAGCTTAGTGTGGAGTTTTCTTTCCATGCAGATATAGAAAGGTAGCTAAAGGTGTTAAATAAAGCAAGCGGTGATCCTATTCAAGTAAAGCAACCGAACCTTGAGAAAGTGGATTACAAACTTTGAATTTTTGTATTTGGCTTTTTATATTAAAGAGTTTTAGAGTTTGTCAAGATTTAATTTGATGTTTAAAATTTCTATCTTATGTAAATAAATTTTACCTAGTTTTTGTATATATCTATATATACATGAGTGCTGAGAAAATAAAGGTAAAATAATAATAATAGCGATTTGAAGAAGTAGATAGACAAGGGTAGCGCTCCCGCTTCCTGGAACGTGTTGATCGGGTGAGGGGGTGTTACAGTAGTTTTGGTATTAGAGCCTGGTTGGGCGGTTTTGGGTTTTTAAAAGTGAATTTTGAAAATGTTTATTTCTTGAAGTTTACCCACTATAGCATTCTTGGAGTTAATGCTTTATTGATTAGGGTCGTTACCTTTATGTTATAGGTAGGATATGGCTTCAGGATCAAGACAAATAGTAGTAGAAGAAGTTGAGAGTAATGAGCCTTCAGAGGCAAGAGCTTCGTCGCAACTAAGTCGTCGTCGAGTTGCGGCATCGAGATCTAGTGCCAGCTCACTTCGTGAACATTCAACTATTAATATGGGTCAGACTGAGCTCATGAGAAATATGAAAAAATTGCTACAGAGTGCATCACGATCAGTTTCGTCTGGATTACAGTTTGAGAGACTGAGGAAATAAAGGGGTATCTGATTTCTATGGTAAATGAGAAGATGACCCCTCAGTAGCAGATTTTGGTTGGAACGAGCAGAGCGAGTATTTGATCAACTACACTGCATAGATGAACAGAAATATGAATATGCAGTATCTCTGCTATAGGAGCATGCATATGATTGGTGGCGATCTGAATCACAGAGCACAGAGGCTTCTAATCCTATGACATGGGAATTCTTTCTAGAGAAGTTTAAGGAGCAGTATATTCCTCATATCTACACAGATGATAAGAAGAGAGAGTTTCTGATGCTAAAACAGAGGGATATGTCAGTAACAGAATATGATACAGAATTCACTCATCTTTGCAAGTATGCTGGTGGTATTGTGTCTACAGAGGCTGATAAATATCGACGATTTGAAGATGGGTTGAGGGATGCAATCAAGTTACAAGTTTTAGCCCTACGTCTAATGAGCTTCCCCAATTTACTAGCATCTGCTAGAACAGTTGAAAGAGTCTTGGCGACACAACAGCTAGTACATGTTAGTGGGGTTAGTAGACTTGAACCACAGCCAAGTGGGGGACAGTTTAGTGGCAAGAGAGCCAGATCTTTTGGTGGCCGATTCCAGGCTGGGAGTTCTAGCAGACTTTATTCTTATAGACGGGGACAACCCATAAGATTTATTTCGTCGGTAGCCAGTGCACCAACATAAGCATCCCGTAGGAGAGTGTTGGTGGATGACAGGACCGTGGATAAGATGCGGCTTCAAGGACCATCAAAAAATAAATTGTCCATTGCCACAGTTTAGTGGAGATTCAGGGACTGTTGAGTCAGTACCAATAGAGACTATAGGACAAGGCAAAGGACGAGGCCGAGGGCAAGGAAGAGGGTGCTGTGCAGGGCCAAGCCAATTTAGATCAGACACAGTGGAGAGACCTGAATGCAATAGAGCTGCTCCAGCAAGAGCTTATGCCATGCAAAGCCGAGAGGAGCAGGATGCACCTGACATCATAGCGGGTAAATTCCTTCTCTTTGGCTCTTGTATACATGCATTGATAGATCCCGGATCGACACACTCATACATATGAACACCACCATCGGGTTGAGAGGGTTTAAAACTAGAGACTCTAGAATATGAGATTCTTGTGACTAACCTGTTAGGGCACAGTGTGCGGGTTAGTAAAGTGTTTAGGGGTTGCCCAATCGGAATTCAAGGTAGGCAATTCCCAGCGGATCTAATAAAGCTACCATTCTGCGAGTTAGATGTGATCTTGGGAATGGATTGGCTAGCTCGCCATGGAGTGATAATAGATTGTGGAAAGAGGCAGATGAGAATTATAGTTTCAGAACAAGAAAAGATAGTAGTGATGGGCGAGGATAGAGGATATTCAGACAATGTGATATCAGAGTTGAAAGCTCAAAAACTCATCAATAAGGGATGTGAGACTTACCTAGCATATGTGATTGATACCCGAAAGAAAAGTCCAAAGTTAGCTGACATCCCAACTATTAGTGAGTTTTCTAAAGTGTTCCCTAAGGAGTTGCCAGGGCTACCACCTGACCGAGAGATAGAGTTTGCTATTGAACTAGTACCTGGCACCGCTCCTATATCTATTACACCATATAGGATGACACCCATAGAATTGAAAGAGTTGAAGATACAGTTACAAGATATGTTAGATAAAGGATTTATACGACCTAGTGTATCACTATGGGGTGCTCCAGTGCTATTTGTGAAGAAGAAAGACGGTACTCTATGTCTTTGCATTGACAACAGACAGCTTAATAGGGTTACTATTAAGAATAAATACCCACTGCCTAGGATTGATGATTTAATTGATCAGCTGAAAGGTGCAAGAATTTTTTTAAAGATAGATCTTTGATTGGGGTATCATCAACTGAAGATCAAAGGGTTAGATGTATCTAAGACGACATTCAAGACTCGTTATGGTCATTATGAGTTCTTGGTGATGCCATTTGGATTTACGAATGCACCGGCAATTTTTAAGGACCTGATAAACCGAGTGTTCAGGCCATATATTGATCAATTCATAGTTGTATTCATTGATGACATTCTTGTTTATTCTAGAGATCGAGTAGAGCATGACCAACATCTCAAAAAAGTATTGCAGACCTTGAGGGAGAAACAATTGTATGGAAAGCTATCTAAGTGTGATTTTTGGTTGGAAGCACTTAGTTTTCTGGGTCATGTAATTTCAGTATAAGGTATTCGAGTTGATCCTAGTAGAATTGAGGCTATTCTTAATTGGAAACCACCTCAAAATATGCCTGAAATGAAGAGTTTTCTTGGATTAGCAAGATACTATAGGAGATTTGTGAAAGGATTTTTATCTATAGCAAATCCTTTGACACGATTGCTGCGAAAAGAAGTCCATTCCGAATGGACAGATAGATGTCAAGCAAGCTTTGATCGATTGAAGGCAATGTTGACTAAAGCACCAGTTTTGAATCAGCCTACTCTAGGAAAAGATTATGTTATGTACAGTGATGCAAGTCACAATGGGCTAGGATGTGTTCTTATGCAAGAGGGAAAACTGATTGCATATGCCTCCAAACTATAACACCACATCTTATGCATTTGAGTATAACCTATCCCTGTATCAAGTAATCATACATAGCATACTGGAAAGGTAAAATACTCTGTTAACAATAGTAGTAAATTTTTTTTTCATATCCTGTAATATAATTCAATGACTTTGCAAGTCTCATATCCTATAATTTCATTCAATGACTTGCAAGTCTCATATCCTGTAATATTATTCACTGAGTTTGCAAAATTAACACTGAGGTTTTCACCATAATATAATATATCACATATATCAAAACATAAACTTTACACATAAGTATTTTCGAGTTGATTTCAGTTATACATTTTTAGACTCATTCCAAAATTACTATGCATATTCAAGCACGTAAATACAAAACACATATGACATATTTTCATGCTTGTGTGGAATGCAAGGAGAGAGAGTGATGAGGCTCAGCCAATAACCTGTGCTCCATGTCTTCTATACACTACTCAAAATGAGCTATCACTTTTCTTTACCTAAAAATCGATGAGTTGAGGCTCAGTGAGAATAATCATCCAATGAGCTCTAAAGTACCAAACAACTCATAGTAATAAATCACAAATCCAATATATACCATATATTCCATTCCATTCATCAGTATCATATATGTATCAATAAAGTTGAAACATATAATCATTACTCTTTATGTATGCAAATGCTTTGCTTATTTCATTTTGTTGTGACCAAGTTAAACAAACATTGCCTCAGGTTTACATGTGAACATTTTCCATGTGAACATTTGCATTTTGCATTTGCTAGCTAGCTTGATCATTTGTTTCATTTGCACATTTGTTGGGCCATAGGCCTTTTCTTTTGCTTTACAATATCGATTAACTAGTTACAATGACTTTTTAGTCCATATGCATATGCACTTGTATTTAAGCATTCATCAACCATTGTATCTTATCACATATAATATACATATACCACATATATACCTCATATGCCACACATATACCTTGCATATACTATACATATACCATGTATATATATCACATATGTTAAACATATACTTTAAATATACCACAAGTACACCATTTATATGTACCACAATGTCACAAATTATCCATCATTACATTATGAAGGACCAATCATGACAATCATATGAATCACATAGCAAGCAACATTCATTTGCACTAAAGAATTCAATCGATAATTAGACTCACCGTTCTCCTTTGATTCCGACCCCTAACTTATTGTCTATGCACTCCCTATGGGTCTCCAATATGTTGTGAGCCTAATACGAAAACATAATCAATTAACTCATGATTAGGGAAACTTAATGTGGCTTAAACAAATTGATATGCATTGTTCATGTCAATAGTTAAGATATTTCCTATGAGGCAGTGTGACCTTATGGGACTGTTTAGCCTATAACTTTTTCTATACTTGAATAATTAATCTGATTCATGTTCCTAATTTAAAAAATCATATAAATATGGAACATATTAAAAGTTCAGACCAATTGGAGCATTGTACAATAGTTTGTGGAATTTCTAAGTGTGTTCTGTTGTTTGCCTTGTTTTCTGCCTTTAGGCAGTTTCAGGGTACTCATTTGGGTTCATCATAACTTACAATATATAAGTACTATTTTACTGAAACGTTACAGACACTTATATGGTTCATATGAAAGATTTTTCATATTTACAACTTTTATCAATTATGTCTCTAAGGTCTTCAAAATATAACAAACATGTTACTGGTATAGAATAAAATTGGCTTCCGGACCAGTATGACTTCCAAAGGCCATAACTTAGTCTATACATAACCACATAAGCTGAAATTAGTACCAACATTTAGCTAAGCCATATACCTATAACTTTTATGTTTTCAGAATTTACATAATCTAGCTCTAACGAGCTCAAAGTAGCCAAAACATTTACTGGATCTTCCCAGGGCATTTAGTAAGCAGTTCAAACCATGGAACAGTCATGGTTCCATTCACCATAACTCAAAATTTACGAGCCCTATGAAACTGAAATGTGGTATACAAATACAAAACACATATATTGGCAACTTTTATGTTTTGCAATACTTCCAATAATAGCTTTAACATATTCAAAATCAAAGAACACAATAGCTAACTTGGTTAGGGTTCACACCCTGCCCGTTTCAGTAGAGAGAGAATATCTCTTCCTATACATAACATCTTGCAAAAAGGTTTACATATCCAAAAAGGTTTACAACAATGTTTGTGTTTTACACTTGTCCAGAATCAATTTCTATTAATATCAAAATCGGGGTGCAAATCAATGCCTATTAATAAACCTAAGCAACTCAAATCAACACTATAGCAATAAGAATTGATTACTTACCAAGAACGACCTTGCAAGGGATCAATTAGCTTCAAAAACTAAGTGAAACAAGGAAGAATGGAATGATGAAATGGAGGAAAAGGAAGAAGAAGTCGGGCTGGAGAAGAAGGCAGAAATGGGGAAGAAAGATGAACATAAAGCCAACTTGTTTTTTGTCTTTTTGTCTTTTTCTCTTCTCTTTTCTCTTCTCATTTCTCATTTATCTTCTCTTGTATTTCTCTTTTGTGTCATTTTCATTTTATATTGTTTATATTATTATTATTATTATTTACATATATTTATAATTCCACTAATTCACACAATAATACAGCTTAATCATTTGGCCCGATTTAACTAAATTAACAATGTAAATGTTGACTAATATTAATCTAATCATTTTGCTTACTTTAATTTAGTCACCTTATTCAATTCATTTCTAATACTTTATTATCCTCATTTAGGTTATAATTACATAAGTGCAACTCGATACAAGTGCCAAATACTAGGACACGTAACTAGTGCATGTCATAAACTTATTCCTATGAAAATACGTATGAAATGCACGTGTTCAATTGAATTGTATGCAAGATGCTTATGTTCAATGAAATGCATGTGGGGAAGGTCAATGATGTTACAATTCTCTCCTCCTTTTAAAAATTTCATCCTTGAAATTAATACCTGAAAACAGGTGTGGATATTGCTTTTTCATATTTTCTTTTGTTTCCTATGTTGCCTTTTCTTGTAAATGGTTATGCCATAATTCCTTAACCAAAGGTAGTTCTCAGTTTCTTAGCTGTTTAGTCTTGTATCCAATGATTTGCACTGGTTCCTCAACATAACTCATGTCATCTGCAATCTCAATGGCTTGATCTTTAAGTACATGTGTAGGATCTGACCTGTATCTTCTAAGCATGCTCACATGAAACACATTATGTATCTGAGCCATCTCGGGTGGTAAAGCTAACCTATAAGCCAATGGACCTATAGCGCCACACCCCACCCAAACTGCACGTGCTCGGATGGGAGAGCGCTAATATCCGTCTTTCTTACTTCTTCAAATCGCTATTATTATTATTATTATATTACCTTTTTTTTAACACTCATGTATATATGGATATAAACAAAAGCCAGAGTACAATTTATTTACATAAGATAGTAATTTTAACATCAAAGTAATTCTTAACAAACTTTTAAAAGTAAGATTTACAAACTCTAACATTTCTTTAATATAAAAGCCAAATACAAAAATTTCAAAACTTGTAACCCACTTTCTCAAGATTCAGCTGCTTTACTTGAATAGGATCACCGCTTACTTTATCTAGCGTCTTCAGCTACCTTTCCTTATCTGGGTGGAAATTAAACTCTACAAATATACTACATCATGCAACAAGCATTAACAAATATCATTTTGTGCATTAAATTGTTTGCATGCCATAACTATCGACATATTCCTATTTCATACAAGTATAAATGTCATGCTCACATAAACAATGTTATTTCAATTTATCTATGATGGTAAATTACTCGGTTAATCTCTTTATCATTACATCTCAATCTCATATCATCATCATTTTCTTATTCTTTTCTTTACTTATTTTTCCAACATATTCTCATTATCTTGCCCACATACTCTAAATTTTGGACTGACTGGATACGGGTTATGGATCAGGAGCGCTCTTCGAGCTTAAGCCACCCTGTCCACTATATGGCTCAAAAGAGCTTCTCAAATCAATGGCGCTCTCCGAGCTTAAACCACATTGATTGAGTATAATTTTATCATAGATGAATAACCGGATCAAGGGCGCTCTCACAAGCTTAAGCCACCTTATCCTTATTTATATGTGCTCATCAGAGCTTTCTCAAGTCAGTAGCGCTCTCCGAGCTTAAGCCACACTGACTGATCATCCCAGACCAATGGCGCTCTCACAAGCTTAAGCCACATTGGTTGAGGTATAGTACTGTACTGTTCGCCCCCTTAATGACATGTCATCTATCCTAATTCTAGTCCGCAAGTAGAGTAATGAGCTTCTTTATATTTTCACATCATAATTCTCAAATTTCAACATATCAATATTCTCATATTTATCAACATCTCAATTTTCTTGTTTTGCAAACATATAGTCATACTCATACATCTTTTCATTCATTTACTAGATTTCTTCAATAATCTCATATTTATCATCCGCATCAGATTTCATATATCATCCATGACAATTTACATATTTCATCCGTATCAACATTCATTTTTCTATATCACAACATATCACATTCTCACCTCAAAAAAAAATATATATATATATATGGATAGACAATAACTTTAATTTATTTACCTGAATTCCTCATTTAATAACCACATTCATAATTTCAAATACAGAACATTCACGGTCGTGATCACTAATTTCACGCCCGTGATTCGATTCACGCCCGTAATCCCAAGCCGTGAACGCTACTGGAATGAATCGCCTAACAGCATTCACAGTCGTGATTACTCATTCACGCCCGTGAATAAGTTCACTTCCGTGATTCCAACACGTGAACGCTTCTGGAATGAATAGTATCATTTCCACACAGAAGTCACAATCGTGATACAATCAGTCACAACCGTGAACTCTTAAGTTCACGCCTGTGACTTTCAGCAGGAAATCTGCATATTTACTTTTCATTCATTCTAACATTATCCAAATCATACCAAATTCTATTTCATGCCTTTCTAAAGTTCTTTACTCAACTTATTACTTTCTAATACATGTAAATGTCTTGATCATACAAGATTTTCTAACATGCATCATTAATTCAATGTCACACAAGGATCTCATTCATACATGTCTATTCCTATGGTTTCATGCCATAATCATCATCATTCTTGAAATGTATTTATCAAACATCATGTTCAACATGCATTATTTCAAACAAAAATAGGCTATTACCTTAAGTTATGCACAAACCTTAATCTTTCTCCTTCACTCTTTTAGGTAGCTTTCTTTTTTCCTTTGCTCCTTAGAGCTTGTTCCTTATCACTTGGAACTCCTACAACATCATAAATCATTATTATTATCTGATTTTCTCAAGACCCTAAGCTCTCTTTTTCTCTCTCAAAACCCTAGTTTCTCTCTCTTTCCATATAAGTCTTGTTTGAGCTCAAAAGTCAAACTTCCTTTAAGAAAAGATGAAGAAGAAGAAGAGATGCTTCTTACCTTATACTTTTCTTCACTTAATCATAACTTTGGAGATTTTCTCTCTCTACCAAACTTTACTTTTCTTCCTCTTTCTTGTCATTTCCAGCTTCCTTAAGAGTTATGGACCATGAAGATCACCTTGTCTTGCTCTTTCCCTTCTCTTCCCTTTCTTTCTCTCTCTAGAAGGCAAGGTGAGCTATGGAGGAAAAGATGTAGCTGGCGTGACTGGTAGAGAAAAGAGAGAAGAAAGCAAAAAATGAAGAGAAGAAGAGGAAGAAAAGAAAGCCTTAAATAGGGTACCCAAAAAGTCTTCATGTGGGACCCACCATTTTGACAATTTCTTGACATTAAGCTGAGTGAACCCATTAATCTCATTCTTTCCCCTTGAGTGGCCAGCCAAAACTATCAAAATATGCCCAAAATTAATATGCTGATTAGCAATTAATCTTATTAATCCTCCAATTTTTGGTAATTTGCAATTTGACCCCAAAACTTATCAAATTTTGAAATTTAATCCTTTACCGTAAATCAACTTCTTTAAACTCTATAATCACTTAATTAGGCATTTATCATTTAATTTAGCCATTACTTAATCAATTTTTGTAAAAATCCGAATTTAGACTCTGATTGGTCAAATGCGTCAACTTCGCAACACGTGCGACTCGGGGCCTAAATTAGCGGATATTACAGGACCAATCTTCTCAAGAATTTCATAAGGCCCTATGTACCTTGGGCTCAATTTACCCTTCTTGTCAAACCGGATTATCCCTTTCCATGGAGATACATGAAGAAATACCTTTTCACCTATCTCGTATTCCATCTCCCTTCTATGCTGATCAGCGTAACTTTTCTGTCTATCTTGGGCTGCCTTTAGCTTGTTCTTGACAACTTTGATCTTATCCACTGTGTCTTGCACTATCTCTGGCCCTTCTAAAGCACGTGCTCCTTCTTCATCCCAAATGATGGGGCTTCGGCACTTTCTGCCATACAATGCCTCATATGGTGCCATCTGGATACTGTTATGATACTGGTTGTTGTAAGAAAATTCAATCAATGCTATATGTTCATCCCAAGCACCTCTGAATTCCATAGAACATGCTCTGAGCATTTCTTCTAATGTCTGTATAGTCCTCTCTAATTGTCCGTCAGTTTGTGGGTGGAATGCAGTGCTAAAGTTCAATTTTGTTCCCAATGCATTCTGTAAACTCACCCAAAAATGTGAAGTAAACCGTGGATCTCTATCAGACACAATGGACACTGAAATGTCATGCAATCTGACTATCTCATTCATATATAATTTGGCCAAACTGTAACACCCACTAATTAGAGTTTAATTTGAATAATTTAGACCACATAATTAAATTGTGTTTTTGATTAAATAAAATTAAAAATATTAGCTATAAAGAAATATGTGAAGATAATAATAATAATAATAATAATAATAATAATAATAATAATAATAATAATAATAATAATAATAAATTAAAAAAAAAAGCAGAATACCAAAAACGGGAAAAAGGGGGGCTGAAAACTATTTCTCCCAAATTCTCTTTTCTCCTTCTTCTCTTATTCTTCTTCATCTTTTTTTCTTCCTCCATATCTCAGATCAAATTACTCATCATCTTCTTCAAGAATTGCATCAAAAATCAGTCCAATTAAATCTGATCTTGGTAAGAAATATTTTCCCCATGATTATTGTGTTATTAGAACTCTTTAGGTTATATTTTGACAGAATATTGTACTCTATTTTTTATTATCTTGTGACTCAAATTAGGGGATGTGTTAAACATAAAAGTTGTTCATATAGGTCATTTGTATCTCTCTGCCAAATTTTATTGAATGATTTTGAGTATATGAAGCGATATGGTTATTGGGGTGAAACTGGTTCTGGGAGATGTATCAACCCAATAACCTACGGTTTTTGTACAAATTGACCATCTTATTGGCTTAGTATTAGGTTTTGTAAAACATGAAAGTTGTAGGTATATATGTTATTGAGGTCTCTGAAACATTTTGTATGAATTACTCTTGTGTAGGTTGAGTTATTCGGAAATGAACCATGACTGTTCCTTGATTGAACTGGTTTCATATACCTGTGCGGTTCCAGTAACTTCATCCTTATATTTCACCTATTTTTAGATCGAATTGCCCAAAGTGAAAAACAAAAAAGTTTTACCCCTATGTCTTATCTAAATATATGTGAAAGTTTCTTCTTACAATGTCATGTATTTGGTGAGTTATGAGCTGAACAATTAAACTGGTCGGGTTGATACTCTATGTTGAACCAGTTATATATCCTCCCATATTTCAGACCCTTAGAGACTGAATCAAGAAATGAGTTAAACATGCAACATGTTCCCAATTCACATATATAATTTTATAAAAAGTTTCAGAATAATTGAAGCTACACATTGAAAGTTAAGAATTTTTGAATTGGGTACCTTGAAACTGCCTAAGGGCAGAAAACAGGTCAATATTTAAAATTACACCACAAATTATGTAAAGGTTCAAAAATTCTAAAATGTTAGTATATTTTAGGTTTACATGTTATAGTTAATCAGAATCAAGAATCATACAAATTGGATAAGTGTAGGAAAAGTTATTAATCCAACAGTCCTTAGAGGTCTTATTCTAGCTTAATAGAAATTGAAATTATTTATTTAAGTTATATTAAGAATAAATATTTTATCAAGCTATTAATTAATTATATTTTTAAATTAGGATTTCAACAAGAAGAAGACCAACAAAAGTGAACAAGCTCTAAACTTATATTTTGGAAAAAGGAAAATACTATCGAGGTTTGTACATATATGTATTTTGTTTTGTCTTTATGCATGATTGTGTGTATGACATAAATTACATGTCACAATAATGAAATTATATATTATGATATGTTTTAAGGTTGTAAGAATGTTATTAACCATGAACTTAATATTGTGTTAACATTTGATAAAATATTATGCTATTACATGGTTTTGAAATAAATTGTGAATATATGATTGTGTTAATATGAAATGAGTATTGGTTATAGAAACAAGTAATTAATTGTGTTAATTGCTCATTTCTCTACCTGAGGACTAACATAGGATAGATGGTGCACCATTAAGGGGGGCATTACGGTACCGATATGGATATTATTTAGGGACAGGGTGGCTTAAGCTCTAGGAGCGCCCCTGATCCTGATTATACACAGATGACATAATTATATTCAGTCAAGGTGGCTTAAGCTCTGCGAGCGCCCTTGACTTAAGATTATGGTGAGTAGGGTGGCTAAAGCTCCGCGAGCGCCCCTATTTCACACTCCATATCCGGACAGTCCGGGAATGAGATTTGGGCTGATATTAATTAAAGACTATGAAATGAAATGTGAAAAAAATTTATTATTGACATAAGTGACAAAACATGAAATGCTTACAAGAGGTAATGAGAATTTAGTTATTAAATATGATTTTTATGTTTATACTGTTATGTGATGTGGTTATTTCTTTTATATGAAATAAAAATTCAGTGTATCATGAATTATTTGAGACATGCATTTGTGTAACTGCTTGGAAAAAACTTAATACCTATATGTACCACTAAGCTAGAGTTAGCTTAGCATGAGTTCTTCTCACGCAGGAATTGGAACTATAGACGGTAGGAGGTGAAGTGATCAAGAAGGAAATCCAAGCCCATATCAGCAGAGACACAAGAAGCATAGTTAGAGGGTTGGTTATATATTATTATTATTTTTTTTTAGTTTGACTATGTATATGGTGTGGTAGACATATCTCATATATTAATATTGTGTATGTAAATAATTATGTAACATAATCGGGTGCCATATGTGTATACAATATAAGGATATATATATATATATATATATATATATATATATATATATATATATATATATATATATATATATATATATATATATATATATATATATATATATATATATATATATATATATATATATATATATATTTTTTAATTAGAACAATTTGCCTAAACCAAAATAAATAAATATATTAAGTTATTTAAAATGAAAAAAAAAATTCAATTTGAGCAGATTATCGAGTTAAGCTTGTGACATTCTTCTTATATATATGTGGGATTATTCCTAATATATAAGTGGGGCGTCACACAAACTCCCAAGTGTACTGCCCCATCTGATGGGGTAGAAAATGTGCTGACTTGGTTAATTTGTCAATAATTACCCATACTGCATCATTTTTCTGTGGAGTTCTTGGCAATCCATAGACAAAATCCATCGTTATTCTTTCTCATTTCCATTCTGGCACTGGCAATGGATGTAGTTTACCAATTGGTGCCTGATGTTCAATTTTAATCTGCTGACATGTCAAGCATTTGGAAACATATTCTGCTATGTCTTTCTTCATTCTTGGCCACCAGTAATGAGGCCTTAAACTGTGATACATCTTTGTCATCCCTGGATGCATTGCATACGGTGCATTGTGTGCCTCTTCCTTATTTCCTAATGCAAGTTCTCAGTGTCTGGAACATATATGTGTGATTTTAACATCAGTGTATCATTTTGCAAATGAAACTCTGTACTCTTTCCTTGCCTTATCATATCAACTTTCTCACATAATTGAGGATCTTTGTTTTGTGCTTCTTTGATCCTCTCCTTTAGTATAGGTCTGACTTGAAGAGTAGCAATTAGTGAACCTTCATCATATATATTTAATTCAACAATCATAGATCGTAATTGAATCAAATATGGAAAAGAGGATACTTGCAAGTGAGCTACACTGCTACTAGCGTTCCTACTCAATGCATCTGCTACAACATTGGCTTTCCCTAGATGGTATTCAATTGTACAGTCATAATCTTTTAACAACTCTAACCATCGTTTTTGCCTCATGTTTAACTTTTTTGTGTCAGCAAATAACCTAAGCTTTTATGGTCTATGAAGATCTAGAATGTCTCACCATACAGATAATGCCTCCAAATCTTCAATGCAAATATAACTGCAGCCAATTCTAAATCGTGCACTGGATATGAGATCTCATATGGTCTCAGTTGCCTAGATGCATAAGCTATCACCTTACCATGTTGCATTAATACACATCCCAAGCCTTGGTAAGAAGCATCACTATATACTGTAAACCCATATGTACCTATAGGGATAGTTAACACTGGTGCTGAGGTTAGTTTGTGTTTTAGTTCATCGAAACTCCTCTAACATTCTGGAGTCCACTTGAAAGGCACATTCTTTCTTAACAATTTAGTCAAAGGGCTAGCAATGAAGGAGAATCCATCAACAAATCTGCGATAGTATCCGGCTAATCCCAGAAAACTACGCATTTCTGAAATATTTTTAGGAGCTTCCCAATTTACCATAGCCTCAATTTTCTTTGGGTCAACCTCTATACCCTTACACGACACCACATGTCCAAGAAATACCAAATGATCTAACCAGAATTCGAATTTACTCAATTTGGCATATAATTGTTTCTCCCTCAAAGTTTGCAACACAACTTTTAAATATTGTTCATGTTCTCCCCTATTCTTTGAGTACACCAATATGTCATCAATAAATACTATCACAAACCTATCCATATATGGTTGAAACACCTTATTCATTAATGCCATAAATGCAGCTGGAGCATTAGTCAACCCAAATGGCATTACTAAAAATTCATAATGTCCATACCTAGTTCGAAAGACAGTCTTTGGAACATCCACTTCTGCTACCTTCAGCTGGTAATAGCCTGATTTCAAATCAATCTTGGAGAATATTTGAGCTCCTTGCAACTGGTTAAACAAATCCTCTATTCTAGGCAATGGATATTTGTTCTTCACCGTCATTTCGTTCAGTTGCCTATAATCAATGCACAATCTCATTGTTCCATCTTTCTTTTTAACAAATAGTACTGGAGCTCTCCAAGGTGATACACTAGGTCTAATATACCCTTTATCAAGTAACTCCTGCAATTGAGCCTTCAGTTCTTTCAACTCAATTGGTGCCATTCTGTAGGGTGACCTTGATATTAGTGCTATTCCTGGTACTAGTTCAATAGTGAATTCTATCTCTCTATCTGGTGGTAAACCAGGTAGATCATCTAGGAATACATCAGCAAATTCACTTACCACTGGTATATTTTCAAGCAAGCTATCAGTGGTTCTAGTATCAGTCACATATGCCAAATATGCTTCACATCCCCCTTTGATCATTCAAAATGCCTTTACAGCTGAAACTAGACATGTAGGCACAAGTTTTCTTTCACCTAGAAATACTACCCTTGACTGGTTTGGTGATTCCAAAATTACTTCCTTAGTAAAGCAATTCACTATTGCACGATGTCTAGTTAACCAGTCCATTCCCAGTATCACATCAAATTCATATATTGGCAATAAAATCATATCAGCTATTAACTCAGCTCTGTCAATGCATATCAGGCAATCACGACAGACATTATTCACAACTACCACTGTTCCCAATGGTATACTCACATTTATGTCAATCCCCAAAGGCTCATGCATTTGATGCAATTTAGATGCCATATGCAATGATATAAATGAATGAGTGGAGCCTGGGTCAATCAATGCATATGCTAACATATCATAAATGTAAATATTACCGGTAACTACTTCGAGAGCATCCACCGCCTCCTGTCTAGTCATAACAAACACCCTGGCCTGAGTAGGGGGTCTAGAACTCTGACCTTCAGATCTAGTCACTTCTTTGCCCATCAAACTAGTCCTGCCCCTGCCTCTTCCTCTGCCCTGTGTCCCACTAGTAGGGTAGACCCTCGGTGCCTCAACTGTAGTCTCAGATACTCCTCTATCTCTACTGGTCTCTGCTAGTTTGGCTCTATTTGGACAGTCTCTATACTTGTGCTCCATCGATCCACAGAAATAACATGCTCCTATGAGCCTTCTATATTTGCCCGTATGCTGTCTACCACAATGACTACATGTGGGCCTCTATTCAACATATTGGCTCTGCCCTCTGGCTGGGTAAGAGAAAGTCATGTCTCGACCACTATAACTGGAGTACCCACTTATATTGCCAAACTGTGCAGGCGTATATCTGCCTCTTTTTTCCAACCTTCTGCTAGACTCACCGAAGAACTCACGTGATGACATTTTTATTTGTTGTTCCCCAACTTCTTTCATTAACCGTTCAGCTCTGATTGCAGCAGCTCTGAATCTGGCATAACTATCAAGATCAGTAGTCGTGATTCTGTTTCTGATCTCATATTTGAGGCCCTCCTCAAACTTCCTGCATTTGTCTCTTTCAGTAAAGACCATGAAGGTGGCATAATGGGAAAGTTTATTAAACTCTACTTCATACTCCGTAACAGACATATGCCCCTATTTCAGATTCAGGAATTCCTTTCTCTTCTCATCTTTATATGCTTCAGGCATGTAATTGTTCTGAAATTCCAGGAGGAAATCATTCCATGTCAACATCGGTGGTCGTGCATCACTGTTAGGGACTGTCTCCCACCATTCATAAGCATTTCCTTGTAGCAAGGATACTGTATAATCGAATTTCTCATCTGGGGTACATCTCATCATATTCAGTACCCTCTGCGTCCTTTTCAGCCATGTTTCAGCTTCTGCTGGGTCTGTTGTGCCATTGAAATCAGTTGCACCATGTTTCCTCAGCTTGTCATAACGTCTTTCGTTGTACATTTCAGGACCATATACTTCTTTTTCTAGGTTTTCATGGGGTACTTCTACAAGAGATGACTGTGATGCATGTACTGGAGCTCTAGCTCCTAGTGCTAGTTGATCTCTATGTAAATGAGGTGATGCCTCATGAGAATGCATTTCAGCCGACCTCTCCCTCCTTGGTGAATCATGTCTTATGATGTCCCTAAAATAAATGAAATTATGTCACTACATAATGTTCAACACATAGGATACATATGTTATCATGCTCTTATGCATATGCATGTTCCCATAGAACCTATCCTTGCTCTGATACAAAAATGTAACACCACATCTTATGCATTTGAGTATAACCTATCCCTGTATCAAGTAATCATACATAGCATACTGGAAAGGTAAAATACCCTGTTAACAATAGTAGTAAATTTTTTTTTCATATCCTGTAATATAATTCAATAACTTTGCAAGTCTCATATCCTATAATTTCATTCAATGACTTGCAAGTCTCATATCCTGTAATATTATTCACTAACTTTGCAAAATTAACACTGAGGTTTTCACCACAATATAATATATCACATATATCAAAACATAAACTTTACACATAAGTATTTTCGAGTTGATTTCAGTTATATATTTTTAGACTCATTCCAAAATGACTATACATATTCAAACACATAAATACAAAACACATATGATATATTTTCATGCTTGTGTGGAATGCAAGGAGAGAGAGTGATGAGGCTCAGCCAATGACCTGTGCTCCATGTCTTCTATACACTACTGAAAAAGAGCTATCACTTTTCTTTACTTGAAAAATTATGCAAATTGATGAGTTGAGGCTCAGTGAGAAAAATCATCCAATGAGCTCTAAAGTACCAAACAACTCATAGTAATAAATCACAAATCCAATATATACCATATATTCCATTCCATTCATCAGTATCATATATGTATCAATAAAGTTGAAACATATAATCATTACTCTTTATGTATGCAAATGCTTTGCTTATTTCATTTTGTTTTGACCAAGTTAAACAGACATTACCCCGGGTTTCCATTTGAACATTTGCATTTTGCATTTGCTAGCTAGCTTGATCATTTGTTTCATTTACACATTTGTTGGGCCATAGGCCTTTTCTTTTGCTTTACAATATCGATTAACTAGTCATAATGCCCTTTTAGTCCATATGCATATGCACTTGTATTTAAGCATTCATCAACCATTGTATCTTATCACATATAATATACATATACCACATATATACCTCATATGCCACACATATACCTTGCATATACTATACATATACCATGGATATGTATCACATATGTCAAACATATACTTCAAATATAACACAAGTACACCATTTATATGTACCACAATGTCACAAATTATCCATCATTACATTATCAAGGACCAATCATGACAATCATATGAATCACATAGCAAGCAATATTCATTTGCACTAAAGAATTCAATCGATAATTAGACTCACCGTTATCCTTTGATTTTGACCCCTAACTTATTATCTATCCGCTCCTTGTGGGTCTCCAATATGTTGTGAGCCTAATATGAAAACATAATCGATTAACTCATGATTAGGGAGACTTAATGTGGCTTAAACAAATTAATATGCATTGTTCATGTCAATAGTTAAGATATTTCCTGTAAGGCAATGTGACCTTATGGGACTGTTTAGCCTATAACATTTTCTATACTTGCCCAATTAATCTGATTCTTGTTCCTAATTAAAACTAATATATAAGTATGGAATATATTAAAATTTCAGACCAATTGGATCATTGTACAATATTTTGTAGAATTTATAAGTGTGTTCTATTTTCTGCCTTATTTTCTGCCTTTAGGCAGTTTCAGGGTACTCATTTGGGTTCATCATAACTTATACTCTATAAGTCCTATTTTAATGAAACTTTCTAGAAACTTATATGGGTTCATATGGAACATTTTTCATGTTTACAACTTCTTTCAAATATGTCTATAATGGCTTTAAATTATAAAAAACATTTTACTGGCCCATAATAGAATTGGCTTCCGAACCAGTATGAATTCCAAAGGCCATAACTTAGTCTATACATAACCAATTAAGCTAAAATTAGTACCAACATTTATCTAAGAAATATACCTATAACTTTTATGTTTTCAAAATTTACAGAATCTAGCTCTAATGAGCTCAAAGTAGCCAAAAATTTTACTTGATCTGCCTAGGGCATTCAGTAGGCAATTCAAATCATGGAATAGTCATGGTTCCATTCACCATAACTCAAAATTTATAAGACAAATGAATATCAAATGTGGTCTAACATACAACACACATATATCTAGAACTTTTATGTTTTGAGATACATCAAATAATGGCTTGAACATATTCCAAATCAAAGAACACAGTAGCTAACTTGGTTAGGGTTCACACCCTGACCAGTTTCAGTAGAGAGAGCATATCTCTTCCTATACATAAAATATTGCAAAAATGTTTACATATCCACAAATATAAGACATAAAGGAACAACCTTTGTATTTTACACTTTTCCAAAATCAATTTCTATTAATATCAAAATTGGGGTGAAAATCAGTGCCTATTAATGAACCTAAGCAACTCAAATCAACCCTATAGCAATAAGAATTGATTACTTACCAAGAACGACCTTGCAAGGGATAAATTAGCTTCAAAACCTAAGTGAAACAAGGAAGAATGGAATTCTGAAATGGAGGAAAATGAAGAAGAAGTTGGGCTGGAGAAGAAGGCAAAAATGGGGAAGAAAGATGAACATAAAGCCAACTTGTTTTTTTGTCCTTTTCTCTTTTTCTCTTTTTCTCTTTTTCTCTTCTCTTTTTCTCTTCTCTTTTCTCTTCTCATTTATCTTTTCTCTTCTCTTCTATTTCTCTTTTGTGTCATTTTCATTTTATTTTGTCTATATTATTATTATTATTATTATTTACATATATTTATAATTCCACTAATTCACATAATAATACAGCTTAATCATTTGGCCCGATTTAACTAAATTAACAATGTAAATGTTTACTAATCTTAATCTAATCATTTTTCTTACTTTAATTTTGTTGCCCAGATATTAGACCAAGAAGGGGGGTTGAATTGGAGTTTCAAAAATTAAACTTTAAAGTGTGGAAATAAAATTGTTAATTTTAGAAGGGATAGAGAAAATCAGACACAAAGATTTATAGAGGTTCGGGTATTAACAAACCCTACTCCTCTCCCCAATCGCAATTGGGAGTTTCACTAACACACTAAGTGTTACAATGGAGTTTTACAAGCTCACTCCCAACTATGGTGTTTCTCACAAAGGCTTACACCTAACCCAGAAATCCCATGTGTTTTAATGGCACACACAATAACCAATTCCTTTGTCTTTTAAAGGCTCACACAAACAACCTACACTTTGTGTTTTACAGGCTCACACAAACAACCTACACTTTGTGTTTTACAGGCTCACACAAACAACCTACACTTTGTGTTTTACAGGCTCACACAAACAACCTTTTAATTTGTATTTTGGGGGTTCACACAACTAACCTTTACAAGAGTTATTCTCTTAACCCAGAACTACCCAATGCTTACTTGAGTAAAGATTACAGAGATAACTACTTATAAATCTTTTTTGCTCAAGTATGAG
Organism: Triadica sebifera; assembly: GCA_023653625.1. NCBI lineage: Eukaryota > Viridiplantae > Streptophyta > Magnoliopsida > Malpighiales > Euphorbiaceae > Triadica > Triadica sebifera. The sequence continues at coordinate 35,022,554 of CM042896.1, forward strand.
AAGCAATAAGATTTTTACAGAGAATGAATTAATTCTCAAAGTATAAAAGTACAAGATAGCTTGTGATTTGAAGTATATGCTAATCTTTTGTTTTTCTTGTCATTCTCTTGTTTCTTAATGCATAAATGACTTCCATTTATACTCTCATGGTTGAATATAGCCGTTGGGGTGCATTAAATAAGAAACTAGCCGTTATACCAACCAAAAAATCGCGTCTGACATTTTTCTCTTTCATTGTTCACGGGCATGAATATGCTTGTCACGGGGGTGACAGTTCTTCCCAAGCCGTGACTAAAGTGGTGACCTTGGTCGTGAAGCTCTCTGGTATGTTTTGACATATAGAGTCACGGGCGTGACTTTAATCAATCACGGGCGTGACACTCTTCCCAGCCGTGAACCAAGTGGTGACTCTGGTCGTGAAGCTCTGTGAATGAAATTGAATGAAGCCTTCACGGGGGTGACACATTCATTCATGGGGGTGAACATCTTCCCAGCCATGACCCAAGTGGTGACTCTGGTCGTGAAGCTCTCTGGAATGAAATTTGCATGAAGATTCACGGGAGTGACACCATTCATCATGGGGGTGACTGAAATGCTTACTTCACGGTTTGGTTTTCCTTCATGGTCATGAACTTCAAATGTTGGTTTCTTGGTAACGGCTAGTTGGCTTCACATGAGTGACTCCTAGAGTCACGGCAGTGAACATGCTACCTCTTGCTTTTTGATTCTCAAGTATTATTCTTCCAATTCTCCATTCTTGCTATTTTAATTCATGTCATGTATAATATACTTACAAAAACAAGTATGTTAAATACAATATTGCTATATTATTTATTATCATCAAAATGACGGAAATACCCCTCAAGGTTAACAATCTCCCCCTTTTTGATGGTGACAAATAATCTAGCAATATGTGACTTTGAGAAGTCTCCCCCTCAAAATATACTTAGTATAAAAAATATAATATGAAAGAATAGTAAATAAAGATGTAGCATTTTAACTAGTTTTTAAGTATATGCAAGTTATATGAGAAGTATATCCAATTCATACCATATTTCCTTTTCAAGACAAAAAGTATATGTAAGGTGTATCATGGCATGTTTTTATTTGTAACTTGCTCTAAAGGTGTATGCAAAGTATACTCAGTATATAAAAGCTCAGTTATTCTTATTATTGCTAGTTTGATACTACTTTCCCTTATCATATATTGTCTATCATATATTGCTAGTTTTCTCCCCCTTTTGTCATCAATCAAAAAGAATATGTAGATTAAAGTAAACAAAAGCAAATATATATTATGAAGGAAGGGATACAAACTATGAAAGGAAATTTAAGATTTCCTACATAAGCAAACATAACAAACAAAAAATGAGCAAACATTGCAAATTTAGGCTACTCTCTAGCCTATATCCTAGCTAGACATCCTATCACGAAGCCTAGCTACTTCAGCCTCAAGACTGTCGATCTGAGACTCCATGAAGTCCTTGAGGTTTTCCAACCTCTCATCCATGGAAGTCTGCAGCTGCTCGAAACGTGGTGCCAAGAGGTCGACCACCTACTGCGCTAAAGACGGTGTGGAGGCTGAGGACTGTCCAATGTCCTGAGCGATGGCTGGAGTGGCTTCCTCAATCCTAGCCCTCTTTTTCTGCTGGACTCCCTGGAGGCCTGTTTTAAAATCCTTCGTGTCATGATCTTCCCAGATAATCTCTCCAGCAGTATCAGTGAAGCGATAAAAGATATCGTTCTGGTAAACGATTCTCACTGCTGCTCCCATCTTGATGAATGACTCGATATCCAGCCTATCTCTTGGGTGTGCAGGAATGATGTTGAAGTGGTGGTTATCCAGCTTCAAGTAATTGAGCTTCATTGCCATATGAGTGACATAAGCCCCAATCAAGATATCTCCTGTGGGCTTGGTGGCGATGGAGAGAAGATGGTTTGCAAACCATCTGGAAAGCGCCTCTTTGACTCCCCGGCGAGCCATCTTGAATAAGAAGAGTTCTGACTTCCTTATAGTACCATTGCTCTATCCCCGAGCAAAAATGTTATAGGTTAGAAACCTATGCAAATACCTGTGTACTGGGGCCACGAGATGAGTGCTCTTCGTCTTCTTTACATCCCAGCTACAGTTATATCCAAAATGAGTCCAGGCTGCAGGGGCAGAGAATTCTACCTCAGTCTCATTCAGAACGCCATCAGATGGTAGGTTGAGCAATTCTCCAAAAGTGATGGCACTGAGGTTATTTTCATTGTTGTAGAGTTGGAATTTCACCACTCCAGTTGGTGAAACCTGCAAGGTGTTGAGGAATTCCAGCGTTGGCTCCCGTAGGGTTGGCAGATGAATTTCAACAAATTCTCGTAGATGACAGGCTTGAAGTTGCTCTGTCATAGCCATCTTGAGTCTGAGATTACGGACTGTCTGCCATTCGAAGGACCTTGATGATAAAATTGGTCTCTTCTTCAAAGTTGCATACCGAGGATGGCAACTTTCGGGTATGATGTTCATGAGGTAATCTGAATACCTCTTCGGTGCATGGGACTTCTTTCTCTTCCCTTTTGATGAAGCAGACTCCATTTCGTTTGAAGAATTTTTTTTTGAAGAAGATTTTTGACAGAAAAAAAATGATGAAATACCCTAGGAATGTCTGTTTTCTGCTGAAGATTCGAACTTTTGATGGAATTTATAGTGAAATAACAAGGCTTTGGGGTCGGAATCTTCAATGTCTCAATGAATGAGAGTAAATGAGAGCGGTTTTGGGAGATGGAGAGTTGAAATGAAGATTGTAACCGGTTGTTTTCTTATATATTCGATACATTCACGGGCGTGGCTTGGGGTGTCACGGGCGTAAATAGTCGTGTTCACGGTTTGCTGAAGCAATGTTCCACCCATGAATGAAAGCGTGAATGCATTCATGGGCGTGATCAATGAACATCACGGGCGTGAATGATCATCAGTCATGGGGGTGAATATACTGTCACGGGCGTGAACTGTTGAATTTCACTACTTATACCTGTGAAGCAAGCCGTGACACAAGGCGTGAAAGCGTCTGTGAGTTTTTGGGTGTAATTAATCACGGGCGTGACACTCTGTCACGAGCGTGAAAGTTCTTTTCCACGGGCGTGACGTAAGTCGTGAAACTATGTTTCACCACTTGAAGCCGTGAATCATGTCGTGACCCAAAGCGTGAAAGCTTGTGTGAGTTTTTGAGGCGTAATGGTTCACGGGAGTGAAAAAGCATCACGGGCATGAATATTCTTATCCACGGGCGTGACTTAAGCCGTGAAACAATGTTTCACTACTTGAAGCCGTGAAGCATGTCGTGAACCAAAGTCGTGAATGACACTACCTCTTTGAGCCACTTAAGTCACGGGCGTGAGTATAAGTCACGGGCGTGACTCCCCTATAATTTTCATCAGATTGAAATTAAGTTCTGCAACATGACTAAATCATTTCAACATAGATTTTACTTTATAAAGCATAAATTCTCATCAAAAAAACTTTATCTTATAACTTGTGAGATGTTTTAAGATCAACAATTAAAAATTTCATATTTTTGTAATCACAAGGTTAATCCATCAATCATACCTAGTTCTCTTCTAATGAAATTAAATCTTTCTTCATTTAGAGACTTAGTGAAAATATCTGCTAATTGCTTTTCTATGCATACAAATTCTAATTCAACATCTCCATATTGAACATGATCTCTAATAAAGTGATGTCTAATGTCAATATGGTTACTTCTAGAGTGTTGAATAGGATTCTTTGAAAGATTTATAGCACTGGTGTTGTCACATTTTATAGGTATATGGTTCATCTCATGACCATAGTCCTTAAGTTGTTGTTTTATCCAAATAATTTGTGTACAACAACATCCAACTGCTACATATTCAGCCTCAGCAGTTGGGAGAGCAACTGAAACTTGTTTCTTGCTAAACCAAGAAACCAAACATTCTCCAATGAAATGACAAGTACCTGAAGTGCTTTTCCTATCCAAAAGACTATCAGCATAGTCTGCATCTGAATATCCTATAATATAGAAAGATGAATTTCTAGGATACCATAAACCTAGATGCAATGTACCATGTAAATATCTTAAAATCCTTTTTACAGCATTTAGATGAGATTCTTTTGGACATAATTGAAAACGCGCACATAAGTAAACACTATACATAATATCAGGTCTAGAAGCAGTGAGATATAAAAGTGATCCGATCATACCTCTATAAAACTTTTCATTAATGCTCTTACCCTTTTCATCTTTGTCCAATTTTGTTGATGTGCTTATAGGAGTCTTGGCATTTTTGCATCCTTCCATACCAAATTTTTTGATTAAGTCTTTGGCGTATTTGGATTGGTTGATGAATATGCCCTCATTGCTTTGTTTGATTTGTAGACCAAGGAAATACTTAAGTTCTCCCATCATGCTCATTTCAAATTCCCTAGTCATGCACTTAGCAAATTCTTGACAAAAAAGCTCATTAGTAGAACCAAATATTATATCATCAACATAAATACAATTAGTATCTCATGCTTATGCTTTTTGATGAAGAGTGTAGTGTCAACATTTCCCTTTGTGAAGCTATTTTCTAGTAAAAAAGAACTTAGTCTTTCATACCAAGCTCTTGGAGCTTGTTTTAAACCATACAAAGCTTTTGAAAGTTTAAAAACATGATTTGGTAAATTATAGCTTTCAAAACCTGGTGGTTGTTCTACATACACTTCTTCATCTATATAGCCATTTAGAAATGCACTTTTCACATCCATTTGAAAAAGTTTGAAATTCATGTGACATGCATATGCTAAGAGTATTCTTATAGCTTCTAATCTAGCTACCGGTGCATATGTTTCATCATAGTCTATACCTTCTTCCTGATTATATCCTTTTGCAACTAGTCTTGCTTTATTCCTGGTTGTTAATCCTTGTTCATCTAACTTATTTCTAAATACCCATTTACTACCTATGATTGGATGATTCTTAGGTCTTGGTACTAGGTTCCATACCTTATTTCTCTCAAATTGGTTGAGTTCCTCTTGCATGGCAATTACCCAACTTTCATCATTAAGAGCCTCATCAATGTTTTTAGGCTCTATTTGTGAAATAAAAGCTATGTCAGTGACTAAATGCTTGAAATGAGATCTAGTACTTACTCCCCTTGATAGATCACCAATTATTTGCTCTTTTGGATGATTTCTGTTCATTCTCCATTCTTTTAGAAGTTCTTGCTCCATTTGTTCTTGATTTTGAGGTAGTAGTTTTTCTTGATCGTTTTCTTCTTTTCCATTTTCAATGACAAGTTTTTCCATATTATCTACAACATCATCAAGAGCACTACCTTTTACAAGATCAAGTCTACTAGATTCATCAAAAACAACATGCATGGATTCTTCCACTATTAATGATCTCTTATTAAATACTCTATATGCTTTGCTGGTTGTAGAGTATCCTAAAAAGATACCATCATCAGACTTAGAGGCAAATTTTCCAAGATTGTCCTTGGTGTTCAATATAAAACACTTGCATCCAAACACTCTAAAGTATGATATCACGGGCTTTCTTCCATTCCATAGCTCAAATGAGGTTTTGTTTAAAAGAGGTCTTTTGAAAACTCGATTTGAAATATAACATGCAGTGTTTGTGGCTTCTGCCCAAAAATAAGTTGGTAATTCATATTCATTAAGCATTGTTCTTGCCATTTCAATTAATGTTCGATTTTTCCTTTCAACTACACCATTTTGTTGAGGTGTAATAGGAGATGAGAAATTGTGTGAAATACCATGTTCAAGACAAAAACTTTCAAAGTTTTCATTTTCAAATTCTTTCCCATGATCACTTCTTATTTTTGAAATGCAGTACCCTTTTTCATTTTGAACTCTTTTAGTAAAGTTTTTGAAATCAAAAGCGTCACTCTTTTGAGCTAAAAAAATTACCCAAGTAAATCTAGAGTAATCATCTATGATGACAAATGCATAATGTTTTCCTCATAAGCTAGCAACCCTAGTAGGTCCAAATAAGTCTAAATGTAGGAGTTGAAGGGGTTTTGAAGTACTTACTATGTTTTTGGCTTTGAAAGATGACTTGTGTTGCTTTCCTCTTTGACAAGGATCACATGTCTTGCCTTTTTCATATTTAACTCTTGGTAATCCTTTTACTAGCTCTCCTATGCTGAGACTTTGTATTAAATCCATATTAGCATGACCAAGTCTTCTATGCCACAGCCAAGATTCATCACTAGTAGTCACAAGACACTTAGAGGAATGGTTAGATAGTTCATGTAAGTTTATTATGTACGTATTGATGTCTCTATTTTCTTTAAATATTTCTTGACCTTCAATCGAGATTACAAGACATTCATTTAAAGTGAAGATTACTTTGTTTCCTTTATCACATAATTGACTTACACTTAACAAGTTATGTTTCAAGCCATCAACAAGTAAAACATCCTTAAAAAAAGTAGTACCATTAACACCAATAGAACCAATGCCAATTACCTTACCCTTTGCATTGTTTCCAAAGGTAACTTTACCTCTATCAATACTTTTGATTTCATTGAAGAGTTCTTTGTCTCCTGTCATATGCCTTGAGCATCCACTGTCTACTAGCCATGCATTTTTGTTTATTGTGGACTTGAGGCATACCTACAGAGTTACAAATCAAGTATGATATTTAGGTACCCAAATGAGTTTGGGTCCTTGGGGGTTAGCACATGAAGGTTGCCAATGAGCCTTCCTTATCCAGCAATTTCTATTTATATGACCAATTTTCATACAGTAATTACATTGTTTAGGTGTAAACTTGTTTTTTGGTCTTACAATGTATTTGAATCCCATAATTTGATTAGACTGATTTTGAGAACAATGGCATGCACAATCATGATTAATTTTCATTTTTCTAGAAGCATACTCCTTATACATAAAGACATGATTATTCTTTTTCTGTATAGAAGGTTTAACATGCTTATTTCTTGGAGTAGTTCTAACAGGTGTGGAGATGTGAGATTCTTTAGATTTTACAAATATAGTTTTGTGAGAAGATGATGATGTGTCCTTAAACCCTAGACCATGTCTAACTAAAGGTGGTCTTTGAGACACAATGAGAGTATTTGAGCTCTCTTTACCCTTGTGAAATTTAGAAATGGAATTTCTAAGTTCTTCAACTTCATTTTTCAAAGTATTATTTTCTTTTAACAGTGAAGCTGTTGAGGGTCTTGATGAGTATTCATCTAATGACTTTTGAAGAGATTCATTAGATGATTTAAGCTTTATGTTCTCCTTTTCTAAGCCATCTATCTTATTTCTCAAATTAGAGATATTATTTCTATAGATACTAAATTTAGTTCTATATTTCTCTAATTCTATATTTAATTCTTCTATTAGGCTTTGCTCATCATCATCATCATCACTATCACTATAATTATCACTACTATCATTATTGAAAGAGTATGAGTGTAGTGATATTACTTTATCCGAGATGTGATCCTCAATAGCCATGAAACATAGGTTGATCTCTTCACTTTCATTATCATCTTTTTCATTTGAAGTGCTTTCATCATCCCATATGGCTTTGTGACCTTTCTCCCCATTGTCTCTTTGGTATTTGCTCTTATGCTTCTTGAGCCTTGGACATTCTGGTTTGATATGTCCTTTCTTTCCACATTCATAGCATTTTACCTCTTCCTTACTTTTGTGTGTATCATTTGAAGTTTGTTTGAGATTTTTTGCCTGAATTTTCTGGAATTGCTCATTTTCTTCTCAATGATTCTTTTTAATCTCCTTGAAAGCATAGCGATGTCCTCATTTTCATCATCACTCATCTCTTCATCATCTTCACTTTCTTCTTGAGATTTTGAAGTAGAGGCTTTGAGTTCTAAGGGTTTTCTTTTCTCTGGCTCTGCTTCAAGCTCTCTATCTCTCTTTACTGCCATCTCATGTGTGAGAAGCTTGCCAATCAGCACATCAGTGTTCATGATACTCATATCTTCATTTGCTTCTTCTATGCCAGCAACTCTTGAACCATAGTCTTTAAGAGGAAGACTTATCAGGATTTTATTGTTTACATCTTTCAAGCTCAGATGTTTCCCAAGTTTCCTCATTCCATTTATAATGGATAGAAGACGGTTGGTTATATCAGTGATTGACTCATTTGATTTCATTTTGAAGAGCTCATATTCTGAGGTTAGAAGTTGAATCTTCTTGGATTTGACTTGCTTAGTTCCCTCATGATAGTTCTCCAATGTCTTCCAAATACTATATGCTATTGAGTAGTGTTGTATTCTCCCACATTCTTCAATAGATAATGAGCTTGATAGAATTGTCATTGCCTTCTTGTTTTTGAAATTTGCTCTTCTTTGGGGCTCTGTCCAATCATCTCTTGATAGGATTTCCTCTTCACCATCAGCTCCTCTTCTGGTTGGTGGTGTCCATTATTTTCGTACACTATCCCAGACTTCAATTCCTTCACTATCCAAGTATGTCTCCATCCTAAACTTCCAATGGGCATAATTTGCTCCATCAAAGTAAGGTTTGAGACTCTGGAATCCTTCATTGGCCATATCTTACTCTTTACTAGCGCTTTTTAGGCTTCAATGCTAGACAAGACTCTGATACCAATTGTTGCCCAGATATTAGACCAAGAAGGGGGGTTGAATTGGAGTTTCAAAAATTAAACATTAAAGTGTGGAAATAAAATTGTTAATTTTAGAAGGGATAGAGAAAATCAAACACAAAGATTTATAGAGGTTCGGGTATTAACAAACCCTACTCCTCTCCCCAATCGCAATTGGGAGTTTCACTAACACACTAAGTGTTACAATGGAGTTTTACAAGCTCACTCCCAACTATGGTGTTTCTCACAAAGGCTCACACCTAACCCAGAAATCCCTTGTGTTTTAATGGCTCACACAATAACCAATTCCTTTGTGTTTTACAGGCTCACATAAACAACCTACACTTTGTGTTTTACAGGCTCACACAAACAACCTTTTAATTTGTATTTTTGGGGTTCACACAACTAACCCTTACAAGAGTTATTCTTTTAACCCAGAACTACCCAATGCTTACTTGAGTAAAGATTACAGAGATAACTACTTATAAATCTTTATTGCTCAAGTATGAGAAGCAATAAGATTTTTACAAAGAATGAATTAATTCTCAAAGTATAAAAGTACAAGATAGCTTGTGATTTGAAGTATATGCTAATCTTTTGTTTTTCTTGTCATTCTCTTGTTTCTTAATGCATAAATAACTTCCATTTATACTCCCATGGCTTAATATAGCCGTTGGGGTGCATTAAATAAGAAACTAGTCGTTATACCAACCAAAAAATCGCGCCTGACATTTTTCTCTTTCATTGTTCACGGGCGTGAATATGCTTGTCACGGGGGTGACAGTTCTTCCCAAGCCGTGACTGAAGTGGTGACCTTGGTCGTGAAGCTCTCTGGTATGTTTTGACATATAGAGTCACGGGCGTGACTTTAATCAGTCACGGGCGTGACTTTAATCAGTCACGGGCGTGACACTCTTCCCAGCCGTGAACCAAGTGGTGACTCTGGTCATGAAGCTCTGTGAATGAAATTGAGTGAAGCCTTCACGGGGGTGACACATTCATTCACGGGGGTGAACATCTTCCCAGCCGTGACCCAAGTGGTGACTCTGGTCGTGAAGCTCTCTGGAATGAAATTTGCATGAAGCTTCACGGGAGTGACACCATTTGTCACGGGGGTGACTGAAATGCTTACTTCACGATTTGGTTTTCCTTTATGGTCGTGAACTTCAAATGTTGGTTTCTTGGTAACGGCTAGTTGGCTTCACGGGAGTGACTCCTAGAGTCACGGCAGTGAACATGCTACCTCTTGCTTTTTGATTCTCAAGTATTATTCTTCCAATTCTCCATTCTTGCTATTTTAATTCATGTCCTGTATAATATACTTACAAAAACAAGTATGTTAAATACAATATTGCTATATTATTTATTATCATCAAAATGACAGAAATACCCCTCAAGGTTAACAAATTTAGTCACCTTATTCAATTCATTTCTAATACTTTGTTATCCTCATTTAGGTTATAATTACACAAGTGCGACTCGATACAAGTGTCAAATACTATGACACGTAGCTAGTACATGTCATAAACTTATTCCTACGAAAATACGTATGAAATGCACGTGTTCAATTGAATTGTATGCAAGATGCTTATGTTCAGCGAAATGCATATGGGGAAGGTCAAGGATATTACACAAACAGCTTAAGCCTCACGAGCTTAACTATCTGACACATGATTTAAAGCTTGCAGCGATAGTTTTTACTCTTAAGATATGGAGACATTATTTGTATGGAGAAAGATGCTACATTTATACGGACCACAAGAGTCTTAAGTATATTTCTTCATAGAAAGAGTCGAACCTGAGGCAGCGAAGATGGTTGGAATTGATTAAAGATTATGACTGTGTGATCGATTATCAGCCAGGCAAAGCTAATGTGGTAACTGATACGCTAAGCTGAAAAATTTTAGCTGAGATACGAGTGGAATCCACATTATTGCAGAGAATTAAAGATGTCCAAAAACAAGATGAGAAGTTAGTAAAGATGGTCGAAGCCTTGAAAATGGAGAAAAGTCAGAATGTTCTTTAAAAATGATGGTACTGTATATTTTAAGAACCGGATTTGTGTACCAAGTATAGAAGAGTTGAGGTCGGAGATTTTAAAAGAAACTCATGAAGCGGTCTATACTATGTACCCAGGTGGGAACAAGATGTATCAAGATTGCAAAGCACAATACTAGTGGTCGGGGATGAAGAAGGTTATCACTGAATATGTTGCTAAACGTCTAATTTGTTAACAAGTGAAAGTTGAGCATCAATTACCCACAGGATTACTACAACCGATTCCCATACCAGAATGGAAGTGGGAGAGAATTACGATGGATTTTGTGTCCGGCTTACCAGTAACTCAGAGAAAGCATGATGTAGTGTGGGTGACAATGGATCGACTGACGAAGTCGGCACATTCTCTACTAGTCCGAATGGACTATACTTTGAACAAGCTGGCTGAGATTTATATGAATGAGATAGTGAGACTTCATGGAGTACCTGTGTCTATTATTTCAGATAGAGATCTCAGGTTTATGTCGCAGTTCTGGAGAAGTCTACAGCAGGCTTTGGGAACTCGACTTAGATTCAGTATGACATTTCATCCGCAAATGGATGGGCAATCATAATGGGTCATTCAATTACTAGAAGACATGATGAGAAGCTGTGTGCTTGAATTTGAGGGAAGTTGGGATCGATATCTACCTCTTATAGAGTTTGCCTACAACAATAGCTATCAAACGAGCATTGGCATGGCTCATTATGAGGCTTTATATGGAAGAAAATGTAGGACACCAATATGTTGGACCGAGTTAAATGAGAAAAAGTTGATTGGGCCAGAGATAATTCAACAGACCGAGGAGAAAGTTAAAGTGATCAAGGAAAGGCTAAAGGCAGCACAAGATCGACAGAAATCATATGCCGATTTAAAGAGGCGAGATATAGAATATGCAGGAGACAAAGTATTCCTTAACGTTTCGCCGTGGAAAAAGGTATTGAGGTTCAGTAGAAAAGGAAAGTTAAGTTTAAGGTTTATTGGTCCTTGTGAGATTCTGGAAAGAATAGGACCAATGGCTTACCAATTAGCTCTTCCTCCGGAGCTAGATAGAATTCATAACGTGTTCCACATTTCAATGTTAAGAAGATACCGTTCAGACCCAACCCACATTATACCAATTGAGGAAATAGAGGTACAGATAGACATGTCGTATGAAGAGGAACCAGTGGCTATAATAGCATATGAAGAGAAAGTTCTCCGGAACAAGAGAGTCCTTCTAGTTAAAGTTTGGTGGCGAAATCATACAATTGAAGAAGCCACATGGAAAAGTGAAAAAGTGATGAAGAAGCAGTACCCCCAGTTGCTCAACGCCGAATGAAAAGGTAAATTTCGAGAAAAAAATTATTTTAAGGAGGAGAGAATGTAATATCCACTAATTTAGGTCCCGAGTCGCAGGTGTCGCAAAGTTGACGCGTTTGACCGATCGGAGTCTAAATTCGGATTTTTACAAAAATTGATCAAGTAATGGCTAAATTAAATGATAAATACCTAATTAAGTGATTATAAAGTTTAAAGAAGTTGATTTACGGTAAATGACTAAATTGCAAAATTTGATAAGTTTTGGGGTCAAATTGCAATTTACCAAAAATTGGAGGATTTATGAGATTAATTGCTAATCAACAAATTAATTTTGGGGACATTTTAATAGGTTTGGTCGGCCACTCAATGAGGAAGAATGAGATTAATGGGTTCATTAAGCCTAATGTCAAGAAATGGTCAAAATGGTAGGTCGCACATGAAGACTTTTGGGTACCCTATTTAATGCTTTCTTTTTTTCTTCTTATTCTCTTCATTTTCTGCCTTCTTCTCTCTCTTCTCTACCAGTCACGCTAGCCATTTCTTTTCCTCCATAGCCCATCTTGATTTCTAGAGAGAGAAAGGAAGGGAAGAGAAGGGAAAGAGCAAGATAAGGTGATCTTCATGGTCCATAACTCCTAAAGCAGCTAGAAGGAGCAAGAAAGAGGAAGAAAAATCAACTTTGGTAGAGAGAGAAAATATCCAAAGTGGTGATTTAGTGAAGAAAAGAGTAAGGTATGAAGTGATTCTTCTTCTTCTTCATCATCTTTTCTTAAAGGAGTTTGAAATTTGAGCTCATCCAAGGCCCATATGGAAAGAGAGAGAAATTAGGGTTTTGATAGAGAAAAAGAGAGTTAGTCTTGAGGAAATCAGATGATAATAATGATTTATGATGTTGTAGGAGTTCCAAGTGACAAGGAACAAACACTAATGAGCAAAGGAAAAGAGAAAGCTACCTAGAAGAGTGAAGGAGAAAGATTAAGGTTTGTGCATAATTTAAGGCAATAACCTATTTTTGTTTGAAATAATGCATGTTGAACATGATTTTTGATAAAAGAATTGTAAGAATGATGATTATGGCATGAAACCATAGGTTAGATATGTAAGAATGAGATTTTTGTGATATACTGAATTAATGATGCATGTTAGAAAATTTTGTATGATAAAGACATTTACATGCATTATAAAGTAATAAATTGAGTAAAGAACCTTAGAAATGCATGAAATAGAAATTTGGTATGATTTGGATGATATTAGAATGAATGTAAGGTGAATATGCAGATTTCCTGCTAAAAGTTATGGGCGTGACCACTGGCGTGAACTTGAGGATTCACGGTTGTGACTTCTGTGTGGAAATGATACTATTCATTCCAAAAGCGTTCACGGGTTGGAGTCACGGATGTGAACTTATTCACAGATGTGAATGAGTAATCATGACCGTGAATGCTTTTGGGCGATTCATTCCAATAGCATTCACGGTTTTGAATTACAGGCGTAAATTAGTAATCACGGTTGTGAATGCTCTGTATTAGTAATTATGAATGCGGTTATCAAATGAAGAATTCAGGTAAGTAAATGAAAGTCATTGTTTATCCAGTGAAATAAGAATGATTATAAATAAATATATATATATATATATGTATATATATATATTGATGTGAGAACGTGTTATGTTGTGATATAGAAAAATAAATGTTGATACGGATTAAATATGTGAATTAACACGGATGATATATGAAATATGATACGGATGAAATACATGAAGTAATACAGACAATAAGCATGAATATTGATATGGTTGTGATTGGAAGTAAATAGAGATTTATGAATTATATGATATTGAATAAGCCCTAGGACAACTACCTCGAACTATTCTAGGATAGTTTGGCATGCCAAGCAGGGGGGACTATGATGAAAACCATTAATGGAACGATTTTTTACGCCGGTAATGGCACGGATTATGAATACTATGTCGGTAATGGCACGGATTATGAATACTACGCCGGTAATGGCACGATTTTTCTATGCCAGTAATGGCACTTATATGCGCATATCATATTGTCGTGTGGCACTTCTAAGTACTTGGATGACAACTCCATTATCCTAGACGGGAGTTCATAGGTGTTGTGGGCTAATATATATATAGAAACAATGGAAAGTGGTATACATATATAAATACATGATTGATGATGTAAAAGAGATGTTTATAATTAATGGAAATGAAAATGATATTTGTCATGTATGCATGGAGTCATTATTGTATGAGATAGAATCATAAGGAATAGAATTGTATGGAAGAACATTAATATGAAAAATGATACATATTATTGTCTGTTGCATGACATAGTATATTGCCTTAATTATATGCACCACTAAGCTTAGAGCTTAGCGTGAAGTTTTCTTTCCTCGCAGATATAGAAAGGTAGGTAAATACGTTAAATAAAGCAAGTGGTGATCCTATTCAAGTAAAGCAGTCGAACCTTGAGAAAGTGGGTTACAAGTTTTGAATTTTTGTATTTGGCTTTTTATATTAAAGAGTTTTAGAGTTTGTAAAACTTACTTTTAAAGTTTGTCAAGAATTAATTTGATATTTAAAATTTCTATCTTATGTAAATAAATTGTACCTGATTTTTGTATATATCTATATATACATGAGTGCTGAGAAAATAAAGGTAAAATAATAATAATAGCGATTTGAAGAAGTAGATAGACGAGGGTAGCGCTCCCGCATTCGAGCACGTGTTGATCGGGTGAGGGGGTGTTACCACTATAGTGACATGATGCATGTTAAATGTATGAATCGATAGAATACATTATATAATTTTATGGTATGAGATGCATATTGCTATAAAAGTATGTTATGATATGAATAACATGAATTTGACATAATATATGGGCAAATAATATATTAATGAGGATAAACTCTCTTTTAACTGTTATTATTTAGCATTGATTGAACATGAACGTATGTGGTATCATAGTAGATATGGTATAATACAATTATAGATATATGGTATAAAAATGGTTAATGCATGTTATAGTTATTGTAAATGGTATGAAAACGGTTATACCCAATACTATAACTAAAGAGAGAATCAAACATCTATATTGAAATTTGCGGGGAAAATAGAACGATTTAGCAATTGATAAATGCCACTGTATCACCAACCCTTTTGGCCGAGGGAACTTCTCTCGGTATTTATTTTATTCAGTGACAAGTGAAAATCCCTTCTAATGTACTCAATTAAGCGAGGAAAATAAAATCTCTTTACCAATTTTTGCCAATTAGCAAGGACTCATCCCTTTCCAATTGTCTAAATGTGGCAGTGGAGTTCGTCCAGCTCAAAGGTTCAAATTTTACAATTTCTCCCCGTAATATTGATGGAAATTTATTAGGGGTAATTATAAAACAATATTAAAAAGATTTCATATTAGATCCATTTTTCAATTCAACTTTTAATATTTTTTCATACTAATTGGACTTTTGATGTTTTTCTAAAATTTTAATTAGGCCTCTTTATTAGTTTTTCACTCAAATTAACGATATTGAAAAAAATATTTTTTATAATTTGATATTTTATTTGAAATTTTATTTTGTTAAATATATTTATTATCTTATTATCATAAATTTATAATTTATTTTTTTGAAGATATAAATTTATAATTTGTAAATGTTAATATATAATTAAAATAAATAAATTAATATTTTTTATTTGATAAAATAATGAACAACCTTAAAACAATTTATCTAGCAATGGCGCTTGTGCTAATAAATTATTACTAACATGATGAAATTATGATAATGATACATCTTTAATCAAGTTTTAAATTATAATAAATTATTATTTATAATTATAATAAATTGAAAATATATGAATTTTAATTTTCAAAATGTAAAACATTTAACTACAATTCATTATAATTTTAACTATAATTTTCAAAATGTAAATTTTATCATAATAAGTGAAAAATATATGAATTTAGTATTGAATTAAATTAAAAATCACAGTCAAAAATCGAAAAAATAATTTTCAATTTTACGTCGTAATTTAATAGAGACGAATTTGTAAGGTTAAAACTCAATGACAAATTAAAAATCATTAATTTTGATAGAAAGACTAATGGAAATCCTTAATAGAAATTTTAGGAAAATGTTATGAGCCCAATTAGTGTGAAAAGTATTGGATGTTAAATTAAAAATTGGTCAAACATTGAGATATTTTATAATTATACCAATTTATTATATATATATATATATATATATATATATATTCACTTTGAATTCGGACAATGTGTGTGTTTCAAAATTGAATGTGTAAAAATGATCAAAAATCAAACGCGTATGCCAATGTAATCGAAATCTAAATTTGAATTCTCTTCTGTCTTTTTTTCTCCCTCTGGGTTGTATTGGTAATGACCAAAAGTGAGTATGTTCGAGCTTGTTACCCTTATATATGTGGTGGTTGTTCAAAAACTGGGAAGAACCAATTCAATTAAGTAGAAATAATCAAGATGCGAGGAATAAAAAATTAAATAAAATAAAATAATATAAATTAGTTAAGTTAATTGCTGAAAAATTGAATTAAATGTCTTAAATTGGGTGAAGAGAACCATCTTGGCCGAAGCATGTGGAGGACATTTTGAGCACCTCAATTCTTGTTATAACCGAAAGGGTGGAAGAAAATTTTGGTCCAAAATCTTACCAAAATTGGAATACAGAAAAAGGACCTAAAGATGGAAAAAAAAGGATAAAAGGACAATGAGACAATTGTGTGACATAGACGAAAAGTGAACCCAGCCGTGAGCTAAGGGAGTAATTCTAGACCTTGTGTGACCGAAACATATAAAAGAATTTTGGGACTAAGGCCTTACCGAAGTGAGATGAAAAGGGGACCGATAGTTGGGAGTTGGACAAAGAAATAAGTCATGAAAACATAGAAATGAAAAGGGCCAAAAAGGTGATTAAACCCTGAGGTTATGAGCTTGCATATGGATAACCCTGTGATATAATGAAAGTCCAAAGAGTTAGCAGGACAAAAATTAAGTAGTAGCCATAATAGAAAAATAATAAATAAAGAAATAATAAAAATAAAATAAAGAAATAAATAGGAATAAAATAAGGAAATACTGGTCAGAAAAAAATAGTATAAATAATTTAGGAATTATCAATCTGTTTTTATGAGATAATTTATTTGGATTGTGATTGTTAAGACAATGAATAACATCGGTTGAATAATTGATAAATTTATATTAGACGCACCGACGATAAGAGAATCTGATTAGGAGCAGAGGAAACACCGGAAGGAGGACAATTAAATCCAGTGGATGGTTTGTGCATGCTTTTTATCGCAATAGTGGTAAGCTATATAAGAATTAATTAATTTAAGTATACTTTACTTTGCCATGTCTGACCTCGTTAAGTAAAAGCATGTGTGCTTAAATATCTATAGTTGTTTTGACAAATACATAATATAGCGGTTGTAAGAGTATAGAGATATAACAATGATAAAACAATTTTAAAAAATAACAGAATAGCAACAAAATTCAGCGACCAATACTTATTCAAAGAAAATGCCTACGGAAAAGTAATAAATTAGCGAGTAAAAATGATAAAAATATTTTAAAATCTAGCTACAAAATTAGCGACATATTAATGATAACAATTTGCTTCAAATAGCCATTGTTGCTAAAATCTGTAACTAATTATGGCGGTAAGACATGGGACCATCATTTGCGATAGTATAGAGACATAATTGCGAGAGAAAGCTAGTGAAAAAATTAATTTGTCACTATTCTATAAAATTAGTGACGGAAATGTCCATAGCTAATTGCATTTGTAAAAAATTTAATATTTAGTGACAGAAAAGTCCATCACTATATTTAGCGATGACACAATCCGTTGATAATGATAAACGGGTCCTTTAATTAGCGACAGAATTTTGCTATCGCCAGATATAGCAACGAACTATGTTATTGCTATTGTTAGTGATGGAAAAAGATTTCGTTGATAATTTGTTTTTGACATTATTGTAGCTTTAGTGACGTAATTGTTTACCGTTGCTAAAATTACTGAAAAAAACGTTGTTCTATCCCATTGAAACAATGCCGTTTTCGATTCTCTTATATTTTCCTGCCCTCATTCTTCTTTAGATATTTTTGTATTGGATCCTCTCCCTCTCTTTTCTTTCCCACACCCTCTCCCTCTCTCTTTCTTACCGCACCCTCTTCCCCCATGCCAGTCGGGACTGTCGCCCCACCACGCCACCGGTCCTCTGCTGCTCGCTGTAATCCCTTTGGTGTGTTGCTCCTCCGCCGGACTTCCCTGCCGTTGAAGGTGAGCTGCTTTTTATTTTTTTCTGATTTTTTTGGGTTATATATATTTTTACCATTTTTATTTCATGTAATTTTTTTTTCCCAATTAATTTATGAGTGGTGAATTTATCCAATATTACTACCATTTCAGATTACATTTATTATTTAGATTAACATTTGATAGACTGAATTTTCAATTAAATAAAAAATAAAAATTGAAAAAAAATACTTAATTTATGGGTAGTGAAAAATGATTTTTCAATAAAACAAACAAAATACTATAGAGGAAAAAATACTTAATTTATGGGTGGTGAGAAATTAATTTTCAATTAAATAAAAAATATTAGAAAGACTGAAATTTCAGTTAAATAAAAAAATATTTTGCTTTTGTTATAATAATATGGGCAATTTTAAGATACACTTAAATTAGAATAATTGAATTGACAAAAGAAATTGAAAAAATAAAGAAACTAAATTATTAAATTGAACTTTACAACCATAATTAGAATTAATATTAAATTATATCATTTGTTGAAAAAAGCATTGCTTTTTTTTTTTTTCCTTTCCATCTATCAATTTCAAAGGTTTAATCGAACTTTTTAATCTTCAATCATTCTTCCTTTTTCTTCTCTCATCCCACATTTAGATTGTGACACCTTATTAACCATTATTCTGTATGTACATTATGTGGATTAATACACTTATATCTGATGTGCGTCAAATTTTTTTTATTTTAATTTACTTTAATAATTATTCTATTATTATTAATTAATCTTTTTTATTCTTCAAAAACTTTGGTAGCATAATTGCGATAAATTAACTACACCAGCTGCAATATAAACAATTTATAGTCTATTTTTGGGCACATCAATACACATATCATACAAAATAATTTTCATTACACCATAAGTCAACATTTCATTCTTCACACATATAATAATTTACAAATATTGTTTATCAGAACATACACATAATTTTAAACCTCTCTCTCTGTCTATATATATATATATATATATATATATATATATATATATATATATATATATATATATATATATATATAATTTCTAATACTAATCTACTATTATTTATTCTTCTATTAGCTCCCAAAATTTATACGCTTACTTATGTATTTCTCGTGACTACCTGTACACAGTCAAATAACTACGTGTTGAACATTAATATGCCTAGTAGTGATTACTAATATAAAAATTTTCATCGTTCTTAATTTTTCATGCATATTTGTTATTCTTTTTATCAATATTTTACTCTTAATTCACTATTTTAATATTTTTATTCAATTAATAATATTTCTTTTTTTATTTTATAGTTTTTTTTCCAATTCCTCTCAATTTAATCATTTTTTACTTTACTTCTTTAATTAATGATTCTTTTCAATTTTTAATTTAACTAGCTAAAAATTTCACTTTAATTCTTAATTTTTATATATTTACAATTATGTCACTATTTTATTTTAGTATTTACACTTTTGTCACTAATAAATTTTATTTTTCATTAATTTACCGTTTTAACTACATAATTTAACATTTTATTTCATTTTATTCTACTTATTTTTCATTTTTCAATTTTACATTTTCTTTTTTGTCACAATTATCACTTTTATCATTATTATTATTATACCATTTTTTTTCTTTATCACTTTTATCATATTTATCAAACTTATCACTTATGTCATTTTTATCATATTTATTATTTTTATCATATTTTTCACTTTATTTATTTTTATTATATTTTTCACATTTATCATTATTATTATATTTTTCACATTTATTATTTTTCTCATATTTTTCACTTTATTCATTTTTATCATATTTTTCTCATTTATCATTTTTATTATATTTTTCACTTCTATCATTATTACTACTTTTATTCAAATTTGCCCATAGTTTCCATCCGACAGAAAATATTCAGATTAGATACATGGAACATAGACCCAAAAGTATATTACACTAAAAAGTAATATCGAAGAATCACCCGAGGACTGCACTATACACTAAATCACTATCACTATAGTAGACCATCATAGGCCTATATAAGCGAGTCGCCATGACCCGCACCGCTGTAATGGTTTCCCTATGGATAGTCATTTATATTCTGAGCTAAATTTAACCATCATAAAATAATTAAGTATATTATTTTACTCCTTTAATTCAATTTTCATTACATTCATAAATTACATTATTATTATTTATTTATTTTTCTATAATATTACTAACTTAATATTTTATTCATCCACACAATTATATCACTATCATAATTTTTCCATACTTTCCATTCTAATATATCAATATTTCATTATGAATATTCATTAGGCTATTAAGTATCACTAAACAAACTTTAATCATTATTTTTTTTTCATTTCATGCATAATAAAAATCAATAATTAGAAAAATATTCAATATATCATTTAAAAATTCTCAATAAATCTAAACACACTCAAAATCATATTTCATTGCATTTGATGACTAAATTTTCATTTAATTAGCAAGAAAAATATTAATTTTTCCTTCTTCATTTTTCGGCCTATAATTAATTTTCATCATTAAAATTTTTCTTTCACCTTTTAATTATTCATTTTACTAATTTATACATTTATTATTCCATATGTATCATAATATTACAATAAAAATGTGTTTAGTCCTTAACATTCATTTTTCACATAATAAGGTCATATTTTACAATTTCCACTAATTAAATTTTTTAATTGAAATTAGCCATTCTAACTCACTTTTCATAATCCCTTAATCATGTTTTAAGCATTAATTAGGAATTACATGCAAAACACATATTTTTATATGTCTACATAAAATTTTTATACATTTATATGTATACATAAAATTTTTCTTTCACCTTCTAATTATTCATTTTACTAATTTATACATTTATTATTCCATATGTATCATAATATTACAATAAAATGTATTTATTCCTTAACATTCATTTTTCACATAATAAGGTCATATTTTACAATTTCCACTAATTAAATTTTTTAATTGAAATTAGCCATTCTAACTCACTTTTCATAATCCCTTAATCATGTTTTAAGCATTAATTAGGAATTACATGCAAAACACATATTTTTATATGTCTACATAAAATTTTTAACTCAATCGGAGTCCATTTTTTGTCCAATTCACTCAAATCGGACTAATAATTTAATTTTTGGTGTTACTATAAAATTCTTTTTTCACTGTCAAATAATCCTAAATATTATTTATAGTCTATCCATGACTTAAAATAAATTTTTAGATATCGTTTACTATTTTTTATAGCCCGGTCAAAGTACTGTCAACCAACTATTTAATTAAACCGAGTCCTATTTTTCTTAATTTTGACTTTTGAGGACCTATTTGACCTCATTTTCACTCCAAATTTTTTTCTTGGACTAGTCATAAACTATATTTTTCGATGATCAAATAAAATATTTTTCACCGGGTATGTTGATCAATCTCGTAAACTATGGTTTATCACGAACATGGTATTTGGGCCATAACAATTCTCCCATACTAATAAACATTTTGTAATCAAAAATTTTGCCTGTATTGAATAGTTGTAGATATTGTTGCCTCATTGCAGCTTTTAGCTCCCACGTGGCTTCTTCCACATTGTGATGACCCATAACACTTTCACTAGTGGGATTTACTTGTTCCTGAGCTGTCTAACCTCTCTGGCTAGGAGCTTTAATGGTTTCTCTTCATAAGTCAGATTAGCCTTTATCTGAATTTCTTCTAGCTAGATTACGTGGCTAGGGTATGACCTATACTTTCGTAGCATTGACACATGAAACACATCATGAATCTTTGTCAACTTTTGAGGTAGCTTCAATCGATAGGCTACGAGTCTCATTCGCTGTACAATCTCATAAGGGCCTAAAAATCTTGGACTTAGTTTTCTCTTATTTCGAAATCTCATAACCTTCTTCCAAGGTGATACTTTCAGAAATATTCGATCTCCAACCTGGAATTCTATATCCTTCCTTCTTAAATCTGCATATGATTTCTGTCGGTCCATGGTTTCTTTTAATCTATTCTTGATCACCCGTATCTTCTCTTCTCTTTCGTTAACCAATTCTATTCCCATTAGCTGCTTCTCACTCAAATATGTCCAATATAAAAAAGGTCTTCATTTCCTCCCATACAGTGCTTCATATGGTGCCATTTTAATGTTGGACTGATAGATGTTGTTGTAAGAAAATTTGGCTAATGGAAAATACTTTTCCCAACTACTTTCAAACTTGAAGACACAACTTTGCAACATATCCTTAAGTATCTGAATCACACGATCTGACTGTCCATCAGTTTGAGGATGAAAAGCTGTACTGAAATGAAGTCTTGTCCTCAATGCTTCTTGCAACTTCTTCCAGAACTGGGAAGTAAATCTTGGATCCCTGTCTAAAATAATGGAGGATGGTACTCCATGGAGTCTCACTATCTCATTAGTGTAGATTTCTACAAACTTGGTCAGTGGATAGTCCCTTTGTACTAGTATGAAATGGGCTGATTTCGTGAGTCTATCAATGACTACCCAGATAGCATCATGCTTCTTTCTAGTAAGAGGCAATCCCGTCATAAAATCCATGGTCACTTGATTCCATTTCCACTCTGGTATCGCGATAGGCTGAAGTTGATGTTCACCTTTCACCTGTTGGCATATCAAGCATTTGCTCACGAATTCTGTCACATCAAGTTTCATTCCTGGCCACAATAGTGTACTTTCAAATCCTGATATATCTTGTTACCACCAGGATGCATCGCATAGCTGCTATGATACGCTTCTGTGAGAATATTCTTTCGCAATTCATCTTGATCCGGTGCACATAACCTTCAGTTGAAATAAAGGTTGTCATCTTCACCCAAAGAATAATCACCTTCATTGCCCTCTTTTACCCTATTCACTATGACAATCAAGAGATCATATAGCTTTTATGCCACTTTCACTGGCTAAAGAAATTCTGGTTTTACTTGTATTTCCGCTATTATTGCTCCATCTTGTGCCATATCCAATATGACATTTATTATCCGAAGGGTTTCCATAAATTTTCTACTAAGTGCATCAGCTACTACATTCACCTTTCCTGGATGATAATCAATTAAGTAGTCATAGTCTTCTATCTCAAATTAACTTCCTTCTGTGTGAGTAAGTATTTCAAATTTTTGTGATATGTGTAAATGTAACATTTCTCACCATAAAGATAATGTCTCCAAATCTTCAAAGTGAGTACAATTGCTGCAAACTCAATATCGTGAGTATGATAGTTCTTCTTATGAGTCTTGAGTTGTCGGGAAGCATATGCAATTACTTTACCTTCCTGCATTAATACACAGCCTAACCCATTCTTGGAGGTATTACTATAAATCACAAAATACTTGCTAGACTCTGGTTGAGTTAACACTAGGGCTTCTATCAACATGTTTTTAAGCTTCTCAAAGCTTCCTTGACATTTATCCATCCACTTAAACTTAACGTGCTTCTGTAACTGTCGAGTGAGCAATGCTACTATGGCATAAAAACCTTTTACAAATCTCCTGTAATACCCAGCCAAACCTAAAAAACTTATGACTTCTGTAACAGTCTTAGGTATTCTCCATTGTAAGATTGCTTCAATCTTATTTGGATCCACCTTTATCCCTTCAGCTGAAACTACATGACCCAAAAATGATACTTCATTCAACAAGAAGTCACACTTATTGAACTTTGCATACAAATGTTTCTCTCTCAATATCTACCAGACAATTCGTAGGTTCTTATCATATTCTTCTAGCATCTTCGAATACACTAGAATATCATCAATAAATACCACCAAAACTGGTCTAGATAAGGATGAAAGATCCTATTCATTAGATCCATAAAAGTTGATGAGGCATTCATAAGTCCAAATAGCATGACCAAAAATTCATAATGGTTGTATCTCGAGCGAAAAAGCAATCTTGGGTACATTTGCTTCTTTTACTTTTCACTAATGGTAGCCCAATCGTAGGTCAATCTTTGAAAATACACCTGTTCCCTTCAATTGATCAAATAAGTCTTCAATACGTGAAAGGGGATACTTGTTCTTGATTGTCACCTTATTCAGCTGTCTGTATTCAATGCATATTCCGAGAGACCCATCCTTCTTCTTTAAAAAGAGTACCAGTGCCCCCCATGTTGAAATACTGGGTTTGATAAAGCCTTTATCAAGTAATTCCTGCAGTTGAATCTTCAATTCCTTGAGTTATGCAGGCGTCATCTGGTAGGGTGCAATCAAAATATGTGTTGTGCCTGGAGCTACATCAATAGTGAAGTCGACTTCCCGGTCAGGTGGCAAGCCTGCTAATTCATCAAGAAAAACATCTGGATAATCTCTCACTGTAGGCACATCTGAAATCTTAAGATCTTCCTTTTTAGCTTCCATTGTAAAACACAAATAAGCAATGCACCCCTTTCTTATAAGTCTCTTAGCAGCTGTAGCTAAAATCACATCTGATAAGAAGTTTGTTCTTTCACCCACAATAGTGATTTCCTGATCATCAGAGAGTTTATGTGTCACTCTCTTCCATTTACAATCTACTATCGCTTAGATGAGTGGATGACCAATCCATCCCCAATATCACATCAAACTTGTGGAATGGGAGTTCAATTAGGTTAACTAAGAATTCATAACCCTGGGCACTAATGGGACAATTCCTATACACACTGTTAACCACAACACTATTTCCTAAAGGATTGCTCACTATGATGTCCTGGTCTAATTGTGAATTTTTTAACCCTTTCCCTTGTGCAACATCAATATTTATGTAGGAATGTGTGGAACTAGGATCAACAAGTGTATAAACAGAATTAGTCATAAGTATGAATTTACCTATTATCACATCAGGAGAATCCTCTTCTTCTCTGGCTCTCACTGCATAAGTATGGCCTGTAGCTCGTCCCTAACCTTGGGGGTTGCTGTGTAGAAGGTCTAGATGCTGATGGATTAAGGGTTGCTCCCCTACCTTGGCCTCTAGAAGGTAAAGATCTAATACCAGGTGCTGGTTATATAGTTGTAACACCTAACACCTTATACTGCTATATACCACATATGCTATTTATATATTAGGTTATCATGTAAGGAACAAGAATAAAATAAAATTCATGTTTACAGCGAGAGTAAATTTTTTTTTTTTAACTCATCTCATGTTATCATCAACAATTCCACAATCAATATGGATGCTTTAATCATAGCCTATAACATTACATATATTAATAACTTAAACAATACGTTTAAAAGTTAGAAAATTTACAAGTTGAATTCGTTTATATATCCTAGTACATATTCAGTGTAATTTTACATACACAAGTATTCAATCCCCCAAATATAAATGATATGCTCTTATGCTTATGTGGAATGCAAGGAGAGAGAGTGAGGATGTCGCAGCCCGCAACCTGCTCACCCGAATCGCACGTGCCCGGATAAGGAAGCGCTGCCACCTGTCTTTCTCATACTTCTTCTAATCGCTATATTTTTTTTATGCATGTATATATGGATATAAACAAAATCAGAGTGCAATTTATTTACATAAAATAGTAATTTTTAACATCAGAGTAATTCTTAACAAACTTTAAAAGTAGGTTTTACAAACTCACACATTTCTTTAATATAAAAGCCAAATACAAAAGTTTCAAAACTTGTAACCCACTTTCTCAAGATTCGGCTGCTTTACTTGAATGGGATCACCGCTTGCTTTATCTAGCGTCTTCAGCTACCTTTCTATATCTGCATGGAAATTAAACTCCACGGTAAGCTCTAAGCTTAGTGGTGCATATAAATAAGGCATTATACTATAACATGCAACAAGCATTAATAATTATCATTTTGTGCATTAAAATGTTTGCATGCATGACCATCAACATATTCCTATTTCATACAAGTATAAATGTCATGCTCATATAGACAATGTTATTTTCATTTATCTTTAATGGCAAATTATTCTGTAAATATCTTTATCATTACCATTCAATCTCATATCATCATCATTTTCTTATTCTTTCCTTTTTTTATTTTTCCGACATATCCTCATTATCTTGCCCACATCATTCTAAATTTTAGACTGATTGGATACGGGTTATGGATCAGGAGCGCTCACATAAGCTTATGCCACCTTGTCCACTATCTGGCTCATAAGAGCTTCTCAAATCCATGGCGCTCACACAAGCTTATGCCACATTGATTAAGTATAATTTCATCATAGATGAATAACCGGATCAAGGCCGCTCACACAAGCTTATGACACCTTGTCCTCATTTATATGTGCTCATCGGAGCTTTCTCAAGTCAGTAGCACTCACACAAGCTTTAGCCACACTGACAAAGCATCCCAGACCAATGGCACTCACACAAGCTTTAGCCACATTGGTTATTGTATAGTACGGTATCGTTCGCCCCCTTAATGACATATCATCTATCCTGATTCTAGTCCGCAACTAGAGTAATGGGCTTTTTTATATTTTCACATCAATCATTATTCTTATATTTATCAACATCTCAATTTTCTTGTTTTGCAAACATATAGTCATAATCATATATCTTTTCATTCATTTACTAGGTTCATCAATATTCTTATGTTTATCATCTGCATCAAATTTCATATATCATCCATGATAATTCATTTTTCTACATCAATTCATTTTTCTATATCACAACATATCACATTCTCACATCAATATATATATATATATATATACATATATTTATATTCATATCATTCTTATTTCACTGGATAGACAATGACTTTCATTCACTTACCTGAATTCTTCATTTGATAACCACATTCATAATCACAAATACAGAGCATTCACGGTCGTGATTACAAATTTCACACCCGTAATCCTAAGTCGTGAACGCTACTAGAATGAATCGCCCAAAAGCATTCACGGTCGTGATTACTCATTCACCCTCGTGAATAAGTTCACTTCCGTGATTTCAACCCGTGAACGCTTCTGGAATGAATAGTACCATTTCCACCCAGAAAATTCACAACCGTGACATAATCGGTCACAACCGTGAACCCTCAAGTTCACGCCCGTGAGTTAATAGTCACACTCGTGAGTTTCAGCAGGAAATCTGCATATTCACATTTCATTCATTCTAACATCATCCAAATCATACCAAATTTTATTTCATGCATTTCTAAGGTTCTTTACTCCACTTATTACCTTTCAATACATGTAAATGCCTTGATCATACAATATTTTCTAACATGCATCATTAATTGAAAGTCACACAAGAATCTCATTCATACATGTCTAATCCTATGGTTTCATGCCATGATCATCATCATTCTTGAAATAAATTTATCTAAAATGATGATTAACATGCATTATTTCAAACAAAAGTAGGCTATTGCCTTAAGTTATGCACAAACCTTAATCTTTCTCCCTCACTCTTCTAGGTAACTTTCTCTTTTCCTTTGCTCCTTAGAGCTTGTTCCTTGTCATTTGGAACTCCTACAACATCATAAATTATTATCATTTTCATCTGATTTCCTCAAGACCCTAAACTGTTTTTTTCTCTCTCTTTCCACATAAGTCTTAGATGAGCTCAAAATTCGAACTTCCTTTAAGAAAAGATGATGAAGAAGAAGAGATGCTTTTTACCTTACACTTTTCTTCACTAAATCACCACTTTGGAGATTTTCTCTCTCTACCAAACTTGATTTTTCTTCCTCTTTCTTGTTCTTTCCAGCTTCCTTAGGAGTTATGGAACATGAAAATCACCTTGTCTTGCTCTTTCCCTTCTCTTCCCTTCCTTTCTCTCTCTAGAATCAAGGTAAGCTATGGAGGAAATGGATGAAGCTGGCGTGATTGGTAAAGAAAACAGAGAAGGATGCAGAAAAGGAAGAGAAGAAGAAGAAAAGAAAGCCTTAAATAGGGTACCCAAAAAGTCTTCATGTGGGACCCACGATTTGACCATTTTCTTCCAATTTTATACTTAATCAATATTAATCCTTCTTCCTTTAGTGTCATGGCCGGCTAAACTTATCAAAATGTGCACAAAATTAATATGTTGATTAGCAATTAATCCTATAAATCCTCAAAATTTTGGAAATTTGCAATTTGACCCCAAAACTTATCAAAATTTTCATTTTAGTCCTTTACTGTAAATCAACTTCTTTAAACTTTAATATCACTTATTTAGGCATTTATCATTTAATGTAACCATTACTAGATCAATTTTTGTAAAAATCCGAATTTAGACTCCGATCGGTCAAACGCGTCAACTTCGCAAGACGTGCGACTCGGGGCCTAAATTAGCGGATATTACATTCTCTCCCCCTTAAAATAATTTTGTTCTGAAAATTTTCCTGTTCATTCGGGGTTGAATAACTGGGGATACTGCTTTTTCATCACTTCTTCACTTTCGCACGTGGCTTCTTCAATTGTATGATTCCGCCACCAAACTTTAACTAGAGGGACTCTCTTGTTCTGAAGAACTTTCTCTTCATATGCTATTATAGTCACTGTTTCTTCCTCATAAGACATGTCTATCTGTACCTCTATTTCCTCAATCGGTATAATGTGGGTTGGGTCTGAACAATATCTTCTTAACATTGAAATGTGGAATATGTTATGAATTTGGTCTAGCTCCGGAGGAAGAGCTAATCGGTAAGCCACTGGTCCTATTCTTTCCAGTATTTCATAAGGACCAATAAATATTGGGCTTAACTTTCCCTTTTTACCGAACCTCAACACTTTTTTCCATGGTGAAACTTTAAGAAATACTTTGTCTCCTACTGCATATTCTATATCTTGCCTCTTTAAATCGACATATGATTTCTGTCGATCTTGTGCTGCCTTTAGCCTTTCCTTGATCACTTTAACTTTCTCCTCAGTCTGTTGAATTATTTCCGGCCCAATCAACTTTTTCTCATTCAACTCGGTCCAACATATCGGTGTCCTACTCTTTCTTCCATATAAAGCTTCATAAGGAGCCATGCCTATGCTCGTTTGATGACTGTTGTTATAGGCAAACTCCATAAGAGGTAAATGTCGATCCCAACTTCCCTCAAATTCAAGCACACAACATCTCATCATATCCTCTAGCAATTGTATCACTCGCTCTGATTGTCCATCCGTTTAGAGATGAAACACCGTGCTAAAGTTTAGTCGAGTTCCCAAGGCCTGCTGTAGACTCTTCTAGAATTGCGACGTAAACCTGGGATCTCAGTCAGAAATGATAGATACAGGTACTCCATGAAGTCTCACTATCTCATTCACATAAATCTCAGCCAGCTTGTTCAAAGTATAGTCCATTCGGACTGGAAGAAAATGTGTTGACTTCGTCAATCGATCCACTATCACCCACACTGCATCATGCCTTTTCTGAGTTACCGGTAAACCGGACACAAAATCCATCGTGATCCTCTCCCACTTCCATTATGGTATGGGAATCGATTGTAGTAATCCTGTGGGTAATTGATGCTTAGCTTTCACTTGTTGACAGATTAGACATTTAGCAACATATTCCGTGATATCCTTTTTCATCCCCGACCATCAGTATTTTGCTTTCAAATCTTGGTACATCTTGTTCCCACCTGGGTGCATAGTATAAACCATTTCATGAGCTTCTTTTAAAATTTTTGTCCTCAACTCTTTCATACTTGGCACATAAATCCGGTTCTTAAAATACACAGTACCATCTTCTGTTAAGGAAAATTCTGACTTTTCTCCATTTTTCAAGGCTTCGACCATCTTTACTAACTTCTCATCTTGTTTTTGGACATCTTTAATTATTTGCATCAATGTGGATTCCACTCGCATCACAGCTAAAATCTTCGTACTTAGTGCATCTGCAACCACATTAGAATTTCCTGGATGGTAGTCTATCACACAATCATAGTCTTTAATCAATTCCAACCATCTTCGTTGCCTCAGGTTCAGCTCTTTCTATGAAGGAAGATACTTAAGACTCTTATGATCCATATAAATGTAGCATCTTTCTCCATACAGATAATGTCTCCAAATCTTAAGAGCAAAAACTATCGCTGCAAGCTCTAAATCATGCGTCGGATAGTTAAGTTCGTGAGGCTTAAGCTATCTGGAGGCATATGCAATCACTTTTCCCTCTTGCATAAGAACACATCCTAGCCCATTGTGACTTGCATCACTATACACAACATAATCTTTTCCTGGAGTAGGCTGAGTCAAAACTGGTGCTTTAGTCAACATTGCTTTCAATCGATCAAAGCTTGCTTGACACTTATCTGTCCATTCAAAACGGACCTCTTTTCGCAGCAATCGTGTCAAAGGATTCGCTATAGATGAAAATCCTTTCACAAATCTCCTATAATATCTGGCTAATCCAATAAAACTTCTCACTTCTGTTACATTTCGAGGTGGTTTCCAATTAAGAATAACCTCGATTTTACTAGGATCAACTCGAATACCTTCTGCTGAAATTACATGACCCAGAAAACTAACTGCTTCTAACCAAAATTCACACTTAGATAGTTTTGCATACAATTGTTTCTCTCTCAAGGTCTGTAATACTTTTCTGAGATGTTGGTCATGCTCTCCTCGATCTTTTGAATAGACAAGAATGTCATCAATGAATACAACTACAAATTGATCAATATATGGCCTGAACACTCGGTTCATCAGGTCCATAAAAACTGCCGGCGCATTCATTAATCCAAATGGCACCACCAAGAACTCATAATGACCATAACGAGTCCTGAATGTCGTCTTAGATACATCTGACTCTTTGATCTTCAGTTGATGATACCCCGATCGAAGATCTATCTTTGAAAATATACTTGCACCTTTCAGCTGATCAAATAAATCATCAATCCTAGGCAGTGGGTATTTATTCTTAACAGTAACCCTATTAAGTTGCCTGTAGTCAATGCAAAGACGTAAAGTACCATCTTTCTTCTTCACAAATAGTATTGGAGCACCCCATGGTGATACACTAGGTGGTATAAATCCTTTATCTAACATTCCTTATAATTGTATCTTCAACTCTTTCAATTCTATGGGTGCCATCCTATATGGTGTAATAGATATAGGAGCGGTGCCAGGTACTAATTCGATAGCAAACTTTATCTCTCGATCAGGTGGTAGTCCTGGTAACTCCTCAGGAAACACATCAGAAAATTCACTAACAATTGGGATGTCGGTCAACTTTGGACTTTTCTTTCGGGTATCAATCACATATGCTAGGTAAGTCTCACATCCCTTATTGATGAGTTTTTGAGCATTCAACGCTAATATTACATTATCTGGATATCCTCTACACTCGCCCATCACTACTATCTCTTCTTGTTCTGAAACTTTAATTCTCATCTGCCTCTTTCCACAATCTATTATCACCCCATGGCAAGCTAGCCAATCCATCCCCAAGATCACATCGAACTCGCGGAATGGTAGCTCTATTAGATCTGCTGGAAATTTCCTGCCTTGAATTTCGACTGGGCAACCTCTAAACACTTTACTAACCCGCACACTGTGTCCTAACGGGTTAGTCACACAAATATCATATTCTAGAGTCTCTAGTTTTAGACCCTTTCGGCCCGATGGTGGTGTGCAGATGTATGAGTGTGTTGACCCAGGGTCTATCAATGCATGTATACAAGAGCCAAAGAGAAGGAATTTACCCGCTATGATGTCAGGTGCATCCTGCACCTCTTGGCCTCGCATGGCATAAGATCTTGCTGGAGCAGCTCTACTGTCTTCAGGTCTCTTTATTGTATCTGATCTGAATTGGCTTGGCCCTGCACGGCCGCCTCTTCTTTGTCCTCGGCCTCATCCTCTGCCTTGTCCCATAGTCTATATTGGCACTGACTCAACACTCCCTGAACCTCTGCCAAACTGTAGCAATGGATAATCTCTTTTAATATGGTTCTTGGAGCCGCATCTCATGCACGCTCCTGTCATCCACCAACACTCTCCTGGATGCAAACGACCACAATACTGACACACCGATAGAGTGGTAAACCTATGGGATGCCTGTGTTGGTGCACTGGATACCGATGAAGTAGATCTTATGGGTTGTCCCCGCCTATCAGAATGAAATCTGCTGGAACTCCCAGCCTAGAATCGGCTACCAAAAGAACTGACTCTTTTCCACTAGACTGTACTCCACATGGTTGTGGTGCTCGTCTACTAACCCCACTAATCTGTACTGGCTGTTGTGTCGCTAGGACTCTTTCAACTGTTCTAGCAGATGCTAGTAAATTTGGGAAACTCATCAGTCATAGTGCTAAAACTTGTAACTTGATCGTATCTTTCAATCCATCTTCAAATCATCGGCACTTATCTGCCTTAGTGGATACAATACCACCAACATACTTGCAAAGATGAGTGAATTCTCTCTCATATTCTGTTACAGACATATCCCTCTGTTTTAACATCAGAAACTCTCTTTTTTTCGTCTGTATAGATAGGAGGAATATACTGCTCCTTAAACTTCTCTAGAAAGAATTCCCGTGTCATAGGGTTAGGAGCCTCTGTGCTATGTGATTCAGATCGCCACCAATCATATGCATGCTCCTGTAGCAGAGATACTGCATATTCATATTTCTGCTCATCTATGCGGTGTAGTTGATTAAATACTCGTTCTGCTCGTTCCAACCAAAATTCTGCCACTGAAGAGTCATCTTCTCGTTTACCATAGAAATCAGATGCCCCTAATTTCCTCAGTCTCTCAAACTATAATCTAGACGAATCTGATCACGATGTTCTGTAGAAAATCTATCATATTTCTCATGAGCTCAGTCTGACCTATATTAATAGTTGAATATTCACGAAGTGAGCTGGCACTAAATCTCGGTGCCGCAGCTCGACGATGACTTGGTTGCGATGAAGCTCTTGTCTCGAAAGGCTCATTACTCTCAGCTTCTTCTATTACTATTCGTCTTGATCCTGAAGCCATATCCTACCTATAACATAAAGACAACGACCCTAATCAATAAAGCAGCAACTCCAAAAATGAAATTGTAGGTACATTTCAAGAAAAACATTTTCAAAATTCACTTTAAAAAATCCAAAAACCGTTCAAACCGGCTTTAATATCAAAATCCAGAAACACCAAACCTGGTGCTCTAATACCAAAATCTGTTGCAGCCCGCAACCTCCTCACCCGAACCGCACGTGCTCGGATAAGGAAGCGCTGCCGCCTGTCTTTCTCATACTTCTTCTAATCGCTATATTATTTTTTTTACGCATGTATATATGGATATAAACAAAATCAGAGTGCAATTTATTTACATAAAATAGTAATTTTTAACATCAGAGTAATTCTTAACAAACTTTAAAAGTAGGTTTTACAAACTCAAACATTTCTTTAATATAATAGCCAAATACAAAATTTCAAAACTTGTAACCCACTTTCTCAAGATTTGGCTGCTTTACTTGAATAGAATCACCGCTTGCTTTATCTAGCGTCTTCAGCTACCTTTCTATATCTGCGAGGAAATTAAACTCCATGCTAAGCTCTAAGCTTAGTGGTGCATATAAATAAGGCAATATACTATATCATGCAACAAGCATTAACAATTATCATTTTATGCATTAAAATGTTTGCATGTATGACCATCAACATATTCCTATTTCATACAAGTATAAATGTCATGCTCATATAGACAATGTTATTTTCATTTATCTTTAATGGGAAATTATTCTGTAAATATCTTTATCATTACCTTTCAATCTCATATCATCATCATTTTCTTATTCTTTCCTTTTCTTATTTTTCCGACATATCCTCATTATTTTGCCCACATCACTCTAAATTTTGGACTGACTGGATATGGGTTATGGATCAGGAGCGCTCACACAAGCTTATGCCACCCTATCCACTATCTAGCTCCTAAGAGCTTCTCAAATCAGTGGCGCTCACACAAGCTTATACCACATTGATTGAGTATAATTTCATCATAGATGAATAACCGGATCAAGACCGCTCACACAAGCTTATGACACCTTGTCCTCATTTATATGTGCTCATTGGAGCTTTCTCAAGTCAGTAGCGCTCACACAAGCTTTAGCGACACTGACTGAGCATCTTAGACCAATGGCGCCCACACAAGCTTTAGCCACATTGGTTCACGTATAGTAAGGTACCGTTCGCCCCCTTAATGACATGTCAACTATCCTGATTCTAGTCCGCAACTAGAGTAATGGGCTTCTTTATATTTTCACATCAATCATTATTCTCATATTTATCAACATCTCAATTTTCTTGTTTTGCAAACATATAGTCATAATCATATATCTTTTCATTCATTTACTAGGTTCATCAATATTCTTATGTTTATCATCAGCATCAGATTTCATATATCATCCATGACAATTCATTTTTCTACATCAATTCATTTTTCTATATCATAACATATCACATTCTCACATCAATATATATATATATATATATATATATATATACATATATTTATATTCATATCATTCTTATTTCACTGGATAGACAATGACTTTCATTCACTTACCTGAATTCTTCATTTGATAACCACATTCATAATCACAAATACAGAGCATTCACTGCCGCGATTACTAATTTCACGCCCGTGAATTAGTTCACGCTCGTAATCCCAAGCCATGAACGCTACTGGAATGAATCGCCCAAAAGCATTCACGGTCGTGATTACTCATTCACGCCAGTGAATAAGTTCACTTCCGTGATTTCAACCCGTGAACGCTTCTGGAATGAATAGTACCATTTCCACCCAAAAATTCACAACAGTGACATAATCAGTCACAACCGTGAACCCTCAAGTTCACGTCCGTGAGTCAATAGTCACACTCGTGACTTTCAGCAGGAAATCTGCATATTCACATTTCATTCATTCTAACATCATCCAAATCATACCAAATTCTATTTCATGCATTTCTAAGATTCTTTACTCCACTTATTACCTTCCAATACATGTAAATGCCTTAATCATACAAGATTTTCTAACATGCATCATTAATTCAAAGTCACATAAGAATCTCATTCATACATGTCTAATCCTATGGTTTCATGCCATGATCATCATCATTCTTGAAATACATTTATCTAAAATGATGTTCAACATGCATTATTTGAAACAAAAATAGGCTATTGCCTTAAGTTATGCACAAACCTTAATCTTTCTCCTTCACTCTTTTAGGTAGCTTTCTCTTTTCCTTTGCTCCTTAGAGCCTGTTCCTTGTCATTTGGAACTCCTACAACATCATAAATTATTATCATTTTCATCTGATTTCCTTAAGACCCTAAACTCTTTTTTTCTCTCTCAAAACCCTAGTTTCTCTCTCTTTCCACATAAGTCTTAGATGAGCTCAAAATTTGAACTTCCTTTAAGAAAAGATGAAGAAGAAGAAGAGATGCTTCTTACCTTACAATTTTCTTCACTAAATCACCACTTTGGAGATTTTCTCTCTACCAAACTTGATTTTTCTTCCTCTTTCTTGTTCTTTCCAGCTTCCTTAAGAGTTATGGAACATGAAAATCACCTTGTCTTGCTCTTTCCCTTCTCTTCCCTTCCTTTCTCTCTCTAGAATCAAGGTAAGCTATGGAGGAAATGGATGAAGCTAGCGTGATTGGTAAAGAAAACAGAGAAGGATGCAGAAAATGAAGAGAAGAAGAAGAAGAAAAGAAAACCTTAAATAGGGTACCCAAAAAGTCTTCATGTGGGACCAACCATTTGACCATTTTCTTCCAATTTTATACTTAATCAATATTAATCCTTCTTCCTTTAGCGTCATGGCCGGCCAAACTTATCAAAATGTGCCCAAAATTAATATGTTGATTAGCAATTAATCTTATAAATCCTCAAAGTTTTGGAAATTTGCAATTTGACCCCAAAACTTATCAAATTTTGCAATTTAGTCCTTTACCGTAAATAAACTTCTTTAAACTTTAATATCACTTATTTAGGCATTTATCATTTAATTTAACCATTACTTGATCAAGTTTTATAAAAATCCGAATTTAGACTCCGATCGGTCAAACGCATCAACTTCGCAACACGTGCGACTCGGGGCCTAAATTAGCGGATATTACAAAGGAGGCTCGACTGGTGACCTTTGATCCATGACTTTTATATGCACCTTAATGTGAATTACTACTATTTTCTACCTGAAAAATGATGCAATTTGGTGAGTTGCGACTCAGTGAGAATAACCATCATATGAGTTCTAAAGTACCAAGCATTTCATAATAGCAAATAACAAGTATATTTAATACACGTTTTATATTCCATATCATCAATCAATGGCATATAAATGTAGATAAAATCAAGTATTCAATAGTTGCTCTTTACTTATGCTTATGCTTATTCATTTTATTTTGTTGTGACTAGGTTAAACGGACATTGCCCTGAGTTTGCATGTGAACATTTGTCATGTGAACATTTGCATTTACTAGTTAGCTTGATCATTTGTTTCATTTTCTCATTTTTTAGGCCATAGGCCTCTTTTTTTGTTTTGCAATGTCGATTAACTAGTCACAATGCCTTTTAAGTTATTATGCATATGAATTTGTAACTAATCATTCATCATCCATTGTGTCCTTAGTACATATACCTTGCATATACACTACATACACCACATAAATATATACCTCATATGCCATGTATATACCTTGCATATACTATACATATACCATGTATATATATATATCACATATGTCAAACATATACCTCAAATATACCACAAGTATACCACTTATATGTACCAAAAATGTCACAAATTATCCATCATCATATTATCAAGGAAAAATCATGACAATCATATAGCAAGCAACATTCATATGCACTAAAGAATTCAATTGATAATTAGACTCACATATTTCCTTTGATTCCGACCCTTAACTTACTATCTACCCCCTTTTTGTATATCTCCAAGTTGTCCTGAGCCTAATATTGAAATATAATTGGTTAATTTATGACTAGAGAAACTTAATATGGCTTAAACAAATTAATATGCATTGTTCATATCAATAATTAATATTTTTCTTATGAGTCAGTGTGACCTTATGAAACTATTTAGCCTATAACTTTTTATATACTTGACCAATTAATCTGATTCTTATTCCTAATTAAAATTAACATATAATTATATAACATATTAAAATTTTAGAGCCATTAGAGCATTGTACAATATTTGTAATTTTCCAATTGTATTCTATTTTCTGCCCTATTTTCTACCGTTAGGCAGTTTTAGGGTACCAATTTAGGTTCATCATAACTTATGATATATAATTCATATTGAAATGAAAACTTATAGACACATATATGGATTCAAATGGAACATGTTTTATATTTACAACTTTTATCAATTATGTCTCTAAGGCTCTCAAATTATAAGCAATATGTTACTGGTCCATAACAGAGTTGTCTTCCAGGCTAGTATGATTTGTAAATGCCATAACTTACTTTATACATAACATATTAATCTGGAATTAGTACGCAAATTTATATTTTGATAATGTACAAAATGTGTCTGTAAGGAGATCAAAATAATTAAACAATTTTCTAGACTTGTACAGGGCACTAAGCAATCAGCTTAAACTATAGAACAATCATGGTTCTATTCACAATAACTCCAAATCCACAAGTCATATGAATCTGAAATTTGGTATACAGATACATAATATATATATCTATAACTTTTATATTTTAAGATACTTCAAATAATGGCTTTATCATATTAAAAACCAATAAACACAGTAACTAACTTAGCTAGGGTTAGCATCTGGACCCGTTTCAATCAAGAGAGAGTTTCTCTTCTTATACACCATATCTTGCAAAACTGTTTATATATCCATAAACCTAAGACATAAATTCACACTTTTTATGTTTTAAACTTCTCCAAATTCAATCATGAAGATCATCAAAACTATGGTACAAAACAATATCTATTTATGAACCCTAAACACCATAATTAAGATTGACACGAAATAAATATTTACTCACCTATAATCATCATTGGCTAACCTTGTTGCTGTAAATTTTGGAGTGAAAGAGAGAAGAAAAGATGGCTGGAACTTCAAAAAGTTGGACTGAAGGAATGAAGCAAAGAAGAAGAAGAAGAAGAAGAAGAAGAAGAAGAAAAAGAAGAAGAAGATGATGAATAAGAGGAAGAAGAAGATAATGACTTAGCCTAAGAAGTTAAAAGCCACTACAAATTTTCTTCCTTTTTTTTCATCTGTTTCTTTTTTACTTTTTTTGACTTTCTTTTTTTGACTTTTTTTTTTCATTTTATTTATTCTTATTCTAATTATTCTTATTATTATTACATAAATCAACATAATATGCAATTTAATCATTTGATTCAATTTAATTAAATTAACAATGTAAAATATTTACTAATCTTAATCTAGACATTTTACTTACTTTAATTTAGTCACTTTATTCAATTTATTCTTAATATCTTATAACCCTCATTTATGTTATAAGAACACACGTGCAATGATACAATTGCAATATACTAGGATACGTAGCTAGTGTGTGTCATGAACTTGTTCCTATAAAAAGATACATGGAATGCACCCATTCAAATGAAATACATGTAAAATGTATATGTTCAAATGAAATGCATGTAGATATGCATGTGGAGAAGGTTAAGGATGTTATAATAGCCATAGAAGCTTGATCCACTGGACAATCCCTGACATATGATCTTTTGAACTGCACTTGAAACAGGCACCAGTCAAATATCTACACTCTTCTGGGTGAGATCTACCACAATGGCAACAAGTCTAAACTATACCTGCCCCTCTGCCTCTAGGTGTATTGTCCACAGAAATGACTGAGGCATTGCCATGAAATGTATTTCTTTGCCCACGCCTTGGTGCAACTGATGTACGACTCTGTGATAAAGCTAGTCCCCTAGATTTCTTACTCTGAGCACCCTTACCACTAAACTGTTTTATCTTCCTCTTCTGCTGAAACCGAATTTGCCTGCTAGCCTCATCTGCCTGAATACTTTCCACTTTAAAAGTAGCTTCTACCAAGGCACGCAAATTTGGATGTTGTTGTGCACCCATTATCTGTTTGATCTTGTTATGGAGACCCCTCTCAAATCTCTGACATAATCTCTCCTCTGTCAACTACTAATCATCAAGGTAGGCACTGAAGCGCTCAAACTCACGCTCATATTCTGCTACTGTCTTGTTTCCCAATTTTAGTCTCCAGAAGGCATCTTGCATCTGTGCTTTATACTCTGACCCCATGTATTTCTTTACAAATTGGGCCAAGAAGAAGTCCCAATTCAACTGTTCACCTAGGGTATGCTTGCATACTGAATTCCACGAAATGAATGTAGGACCCTAAAGTAATGCCACTGTACCTTCAAATTTCTCTTTTGGCGGGCTATGAGCAATTTCAAATAACCTTTTTTTTTTATCTTGAATAACCATTCTTCAACTTGCACATGTGTCAATGGATCACGTCCATAAAAATCTTTAGCTCCCAATTTCTTTAACTGCTCCAAAATAGGCTTCCTTTTAGATGGAGCTGGAGGTTGTACCTATGCCGCTAGTTGTGGCCATTTAGCTTGTCCAACTTGCATTCTGTGTTGAATATAATTAGCCATGAGATGGAGAAAATTCGGCTGTGGTGGTGGAGGTGGTGTAACTACTGGAGTGACATTCTCTTACGAGGCTTCAGCTTTCCCAGCACTAATCGACATTTCACTCTCATCGTCCCCAACAGCTTGACCTTATTGGGATGTCATCATTCACTATAAAACAAAAAAGGAGCAAGCATACGTTAGAGTTATAACATACTTCATCCATCAATTGGCATGCATATACATATAATTCATTCACTTAATTCCCACTATGATCTTAGAACCATTTTAACCACGCTTTGATACCACTAAAACTGTTTCACCTTATTAACCATCATTATATATGTACGTTATGTAGATTAATACACTTATAGCCGATGTGTGCCAAAAAAAATTTCTTATTTTAATTTACTTTGTTAAACCTTGAGGGGTATTTCCATCATTTTGATGCTAACAAATAAAATAACAATAATGTATTTAACATACTTGTTTTCTAAGTCTATTGAACAGGGTATAGAATATGATAGCAAGAATGGAGAATGGAAGATTAATCTTAAAAAGATAAAATTAAAGAAATAGCATGTTCACGCCCGTGACCTTATGTATCACACCCGTGATGAAGCTTAGCGCTAACAATTCAACATTTAAAGTTCATGGACATGAAGAAAGATAGCAATAGTGAATGAACATTTTAGTCACGCCCGTGAGAAGACATGACAAATTCTTCCA
Source organism: Triadica sebifera (assembly GCA_023653625.1). Classification (NCBI taxonomy): domain Eukaryota; kingdom Viridiplantae; phylum Streptophyta; class Magnoliopsida; order Malpighiales; family Euphorbiaceae; genus Triadica; species Triadica sebifera. The sequence continues at coordinate 35,063,077 of CM042896.1, forward strand.
GAGAGCTTCACGACCAGAGTCACCACTTGGACCACGACTTGGAAGGATGTCATGCCCATGAAGATAAAATGTCACGCCCATGAACAAACACTTCAAAACCTTCCAGAATGCTTCACGGCCAAGGTCACCACTCAAGTCATGGCTTGGAAGAACAGTCACGACCGTGACACACATAGTCACGACCGTGAAAGATGAAAGAGAAACATGTTAGACGTGATTATGAGGGTTCGTGCAACGACTAGTTTCATATTAAATGCATTCTAACGGCTAAAATTTACTATGGAAGTATAAATGCAAGTAATTTATGCTTTCAGAAAAAGAGAGAGAACAAGAAGAAGAAAAGAACAAGAGAATAGCTAATATTTTGTATCAAAACCTTGTTGTAAGCCAGTTTATGCATTTGATATTTATTCTCTGTAAAAATCTTTTTGCTCATCATTTATTGAGCAATATAGATTTGTAAGTGTTTCTCTCTGTAATCATCTACTCAAGTGAGTTTTGGGTATTTCTGGGTTAAGAGTAGAATACTTGTAAGGGTTAGTTGTGTGAGCCTCTAAAATACAAAGAAAGGTTATTTGTGCGAGTCTTTAAAACACAAGGTAAAGGTTATTTGTGTGAGCCTGTAAACACACAAGGAATTGGTTATTGTGTGAGCCATCAAAACACAAGGGATTTCTGGTTAGGTATGAGTCATTGTTAGAAATACCATAGTTGGGAGTGAGCTTGTAAAACTCAATTGTAACACTTAGTGTGTTAGTGAAACTCCCAATTGAGATTAAGGAGAGGAGTAGGGTTTGTTAACACTCGAACCTCTATAAAAATCCTTATGTCATATTTTTCTATCCCTACTAAACTTAACTTTTCTTTCCGCACTTAAAAGTTAAATTTTTAATATCCAATTCAACCTCCCTTCTTGGCTCAATATCTAGGCAACAACTTTAATGATCATTCTATTATTAGCACTTAATTAATCCTATTTATTCTTCAAAACTTTCGGCAGCATAACGGATATAAATTAAGTACTCTACCTGCATTACAAACAATCCACAACCCATTTTTGGGCATAATAATACACATATCATACAAAATAGATTTCATTCAACCATAAGTCAACCTTCCATTCTTCACACATATAATAATTTACAAATATTCTTTATCAGAACATATACATAATTTTAAACATACAACTTCATATCCATACATATATATATATATATATATACAAATCATTTCTAATACTAACCTACTATTATTTATTCTTCCATCAGCTCCCAAAACTTGTACACTTGCTCCTATCTTTCCCGCGACTACCTGCATACAGTCAAATAACTACGTGCTGAGCATTAATATGCCCAGTGGTGATACTAATCAAAAACTTTTCACCGTCCTTAATTTTTCATACATACATACATGCAATAACATTTTTAATACATTATTCAAATTTTCTATTTAATATATATTTATTATTCTTGTTATCAATATTTTACTCTTAAATCACTATTTAATATCGTTATTCAATTAATAATATTTCTCATTTTATTTTATAGTTTTTTTTCCAATTCCTCTCCAATTAATCCTTGTTCACTTTATTTCTTTAATTAATCATTCTTTTCAATCTTTCATTTAATTAACTACAAATTTCACTTTAATTCTTAATTTCTATTTATTTACAATTATGTCACTACTTTAATTTTTTATTTACACTTTTGCCACTAATAAATATTATTTTTCATTAATTTTCCTTTTTAACTACATAATTTAACATTTTATTTCACTTATTTTTTATTTTTCAAATTTTTATTTTTTTGGGTCACAATTATCACTTTTATCATTATTATTATTATTATACCATTTTTTTTTCTTGATCACTTTTATCATATTGATCAAATTTATCACTTACATCATTTTTATCATATTTTTTATTTTTATTATTTTTTTATATTTTTCACTTTATTCATTTTTATCATATTTTTCACATTTATCATTGTTATTATATTTTTCACATTTATTATTTTTCTCATATTTTTCACTTTATTCATTTTTATCAGTTTTTTCACATTTATCATTTTTATTATATTTTTCACATTTATTTTTCACTTCTATCATTATTACTATTTTTATTCAAATTTGCCTCTAGGTTCCATCCGATAGAAAATCTTCGGACCAGATACATAGGACGTGAACCCAAAACTCTACTACAGTGAAGAGTAATCCCGAAGGATGATCTGAGCACTACATTATTCACTGAATTATTATCACTGTAGTAGACCACCATTGGCCTACATAAGCGAGTAACCATTACCCGCACTGCGGTAATGGTGCCCCTATAGTTAGCCAATTATATCCTGGGCTAGATTTAACCATAAAAAATAACTAAGGACATTATTTTACTCATTTAATTTAATTTTCATTAAATTCATAAATTCCATTATTTATATATTTATTTATTTATTTTTTACATTATTACTCACTTAATATTTTATTCATCCACACAATTATATCACTACCATAATTTTTCCATACTTTCCATTCTAATATATCAACATTTCATTATGAATATTCAATTAAGTTATTAAGCATCACTAAACACACTTTAATCATTATTTTTTTTCATTTCATGCATAACAAAATCAATAATTAGAAAAATATTCAATATATCATTTAAAAAATCTCAATAAATCTAAACACACTCAAAATCATATTTCCTTGCATTTCATGACTAAATTTTCATTTAATTAGTAAGAAAAATATTAATTTTTCCTTCTTCATTTTTTGTCCTATAATTAATTTTCATCATTAAAATTTTTCTTTCACCTTCTAATTATTCATTTTACTAATTTATACATTCATTGTTCCATATGTATCATAATATTACAATAAAATGTATTTATTTCTTAATATTCATTTTTCACATATTAAGGTCATATTTTTCAATTTTCACTAATTAATTTTTTTAATTAAAATTAACCATTCTAATTCACTTTTCATAATCCCTTAATCACGTTTTACGTATTAATTAACAATTACATGTAAAACACACAAATTTGTAAATTTCCATAACCCTAAATCATGCTTAATTAATGAAAATAAGTAGATTTTGGAATCACCAACATTAATTTCTTATTTTGCCCTTCCTAGGCTTCATTTTCCTTAGCCTTTCCCTTGGAAGCACGTTCACCTTCTTTTGAACCTACCATGGCCAAACTATTCCCTTCATTAATCCACCATTATTTTGCTTCCTTAACTCAAATAAACTTCATATTTATCATCTACATACCTTAAACTACTTATTTGAACCATTAAACTAATTTAAAACTATAAATTTCACTTACCTCAAATTGGTATCCTAACTTTTCTCTTTTTGATTTCCTTCCACTCTAGCCCTCCAATTGAAGATTAAAAACTTTTATTGGCTACTAGAGATGCTGAAATTATTTTTGAGTGGCTGATTTTGGTGTAAAAAGTGAATACATTGTAAGAAATTTGGAAGAGAAAGATGGGAGAGAGGGTTTGGCCAAGCTAAGTGATTTGGGAAAGAAGGATTTGTAGAATTCTCTGTAGAGAATTCTGATACTTAATGGTATTTATAGTGGTTTAATTTGGGTGGGTTTGGGCCAAACAAAACCCAACCCATTTAGGTACAATTATGCACTATAAATTATTTTTCTCACTTTCCAAGCTGAATTTCACCCAAATTTGATTCCATAATTCTCAAAATATTTTTATATGTCTAACAAAAATTTTTAAATCAATCAGAATCCATTTTCTTTCGAGCTCACTCAAATCGGACTAATAATTTAATTTTTGGTGTTACCGTAAAATTCTTTTTTCACTGTCAAATAATCCTAAATATTATTTATAGTTTATCCATGACTTAAAATAAAATTTTAGATATCATTTGCTATTTTTCATAGCACTGTCAAAGTACGGTCAACCAACTATTTAATTAAATGGGGTCCTATTTGTTTCTTAGTTTTGACTTTTGAGGACTTATTTGACCTCTTTTTCACTTCAAATTCTACCCTCAGACTAGTGATAACCTATATTTTTTATGATAAAATAAAATATTTTTCACCCATGGATGTATTGTTTACCCCTGGATATGTTGATTAATCTTGGAAACTGCATTTTACGACTAACATGGTATTTGGGCCATTACATCGATGATTAGATCACTATAATTTTATAAATTTTTGTTGAAAAAAAATATTCTTTCTTGGATGACATAATATTACTCTTAGTCTTTATGCTTTTCCTTTTTTCTATTTTGATACATTAAATCTTTGTACTTTTATTTTTATACATATTAAGTTTGGGTGCTGAAACTATAAAATAATAAATTGTAAAATGCTCTCATAAGTCTATTGCTAATTATTTAATAGTTTAAAAAATAAAATTAAGAATCTTTCATAATTTTACAAAGAAAAATTTACTACTAGAACATCAAAATACTTTGAAGCTATACAACAAAGTGTATTTTCCAATATTTGACTTGGATTTAAAAAATAATAATATTGGCTTGCTTTACTTGAGTTTTTCTCTTTCTCTATTTATAACATACACAAGTTGCATAATTTCATTATTTTTTTAGTTGCCCAATTATTAAGATTATAACATACACAAGTTGCATAATATTTTTATGGTCGTGGATTATTTTCTCTTTTAATTCTTTTGTAATAATAAAAAATAACTTTTTATATTTGAATGTACCTACTAATTTATTGTATTATGAATAGTGTAAGTACTATTTTATTATGTAAAATATAATTAACAATTCAATTAGCCTTAAGATATGTAAAAATGATCTCATATTTAGGAAAACTTAGTTTTAAACACTAATCTATATATGTTCACTATTTCACTTAAAATTATATATAAAAAATGAGACCGGATCGTCAGTAGATGAATAAACGGTTGAAAGATGGACTTTTGAATTTGAAGTTCATGACTGGTATGAGACAATTCATAGAATTTGTATACAGTCATATGGAAATGATGGACAATGATAGGATAAGGTGTCTATGTAACAATCGTAAGTGCTAAAATTGCATGTTTCATGAAATGGATACAATTAAGTTGCATTTGTATAGAAACAGTTTTGTACCAGAATATTATTATTGGAATTTGCATGGGGAATAACCAGTTGGAGTTAACTTGAATGACAATGTCAATTACATGGATGAAGGTTCTGCTGCATTTGCAAGCAATGTGGTTGGAGGAAGAGAAGTATCTTTTAGAATTTGCCTTATCAGAGTACCTTTCTCATTTGGCATAACTTCGATGTAATGCATATTGAGAAAAATGTATTTGACAATATTTTTAACATTGTAATGAATGTTGATGGGAAAACAAAAGACACTTACAAAGCTTGAAATGAGGTGAATACATACTTTTGCCGACCATAATTGGAATGAGATTTTGTAAGGGAAAAATATCCTAAAGCTTGTTACACACTAGATAATCAATCAAAATCATTCTTATGTGAATGGCTAAGAAATTTGAGAATCCCCAATGGTTATGTGTCAAATATGGCTAGATGTGTTGATATGAGAAAACTTAAATTGTTTGGGATGAAAAACCATGATTGTCATGTGTTTATGCCGTGTTTAATATCTATTGCATTTTGTGAACTACTTTCAAACAATGTTTGGAAGGTATTAACAAAGTTAGTCTTGTTCTTTAATGATTTAACATATGTTGTTATAACCAATGATGATATGGTATGACTTGAATAAGTGATTCCTATTATTCTTTGTAAGCTTGAGTGTATATTCCCTTAAAGCTTATTTGATTCCATGGAATATCTACCGATACACTTAGCATATGAAGCGAGAATAACAGGTCCAGTGCAATATCGATGGATGTATCCTTTCAAGAGGTAATATAAAATAACTTGACAATAATACATATCATTATTATTGGTGTTAGGTTTACCATACTTGTTAGTGTTAGATTTACCATACTTGTAAATTTAATGTATTAGGTACCTTCGATGGTTGAAAAATATTGTTCGAAATGAAACTAGAGTTGAAGGTTCAATATCTAATGCTTATTTGGTAGAAGAAGTTTCATTGTTTTATTCTTACTATTTTAAGGATCATGTGAATACAAGGCACTTAAAAGTGTCATGCAATGGTGATGGTGGTCAATATAGGGGAGACGAATATGAGGGCAACTTATCCACATTCACATAACTAGGTCAAGCCTTTGGAAAAAGTAAATCCCGATTTTTGAGAAAGGATGAATATATTGTTGCACAATCATATATTCTTTTAAATTGCTATGAAGTTCAACCTTTTATTAAGTGATAAACTCCTAATAAATTTAAACCTTTCCATTTGATCGTTGGGTTGCCAATGACTTCGTGATTGGATTACCAATGACTATTAGGAAATATGATGTTGTATGGGTTATTATGGATAGGTTTATGAACTAAGCTCATTTCTTGCCTATCAGGAAGGATTACCCTTTGAACAGGCTAGTAGAGTATGTCAATGAGATAGTATGACTCCATGGAGTACCAGTCTCCATTATTTTGGACAAGGACCTCAGGTAGAGATCTTTGGGTACCAAGCTTAGCTTCAGTATAACTTTTCATCCTTAGATAGATAGTCAGTCTGAGAGGGTGATACATATTCTAGAAGATATGATGAGAGGTTGTGTGATTGAATTCAAAGTTAGTTAGGATAAATATCTTCCAATGATTGGAATTTTCTTACAACAACAGTTATCAATCTAATATCAAGATGACTCTTTATAAAAGCACTATATGGTAAGAAAATGGGCTAGACTTGGTACAAGAGACAAAGGAAAAAGTGTAGGTGATTCAAGATAGATTAAAAGCAGCCTCAGATAGACAACAATCATATGCAGATCTTAAGAGGAGATATAGAGTTTGCAATGGAAGGCAAGGTATTCTTTAAAGTTTCTCCATGGAAAAAGGTCTTCAAATTTGGGAAGAAAAGCAAATTGGGCCCAAAATGCATTGGGCCTTATAAAATTCTAGAAAAATTAGGACTAGTTGTTTACAAGTTCACTCTTCCACTAGAGTTGAGCAAGATTCATAATGTGTTCCATGTCTCCATGTTGAGGAAATATAAGTCAATTTCTTACCATGTTGTTCTAGTTGAGAACATTAAGGTGAGACCAGATTTAACATATGAGAAAGAACCAATTTAGATTATAGCCACAGAAGTCAATAAGCTCAAGAACAAATGAGTACCATTAGTCAAAGTATTACAAAGAAATCATACAACTGATAAGGCTACATGGGAAAGTGAAAAAGTGATGAAAACCTAGTATCCACAACTGTTTAGAGACAGTACATTAGGTAATTTTGAGGATGATATTCTTTAAAGGGGAGAAAAATGTAACTCTCGCAAGTTAGGGCCTAGGAATAACATGTAATGAAAGTATATGATGGGTATATAGGAGGTATATAGTGGTTATGAGTTTTGGAAATATGAAAATAATGAGAAAGATAAGAAAAAGTGAAGTTTTCAATATTCACGCCTATGACAGATGTAATCACAATTGTGAATGTCGTTAAATTTAGTTTCTAAAACTGAAGATCTTCACAGTCGTGACACATGCATTCACGTTCATGAAGCCATGCAGTTTAAATTGACCAGTTTCATATTTTAATAGAAACTCATAAAAATTCAGTCTAAAACCCTAGCCACAAAACCTCTGAATCCTTAAAATCAATTCCCCTTTAATCCGTTTCAATTCTGATTCATAAAATACAAATCTCCACCATAAAAGAAAGTAAAAAATAGATTAGAAACAAAGATTTCATTAAGATAATTGAAATCAGAACCAACGAGTATAAGAACATGGTTTTGAATCCTAAAACTAATCTATAATCACTGATACAAAGGTAAGGGATTATGTTTTTATGTTAATATTTTAATAGTTTAGTTCAGTTTTGATGGAGTTATGAGTTTTAAGGATTTAAGTTAGGTTTTTACATTGTTAATGACATAAATAGATAGAATGACAGTTAATGTGAGTCTTTGATTTTGTATTAGGGACCATGGTAGAGAGTGGAGAATCCCATTAGAGAAAATAGACGCGAGAGATTAAGTTTTAAGGTTCTAGTAGTCAAGATTTGTACATATACACATTTTAATTAGAATTATGTTATGTTTATGCTTTTGATTATGAAATTGTTGAGTTAACTGAAATGTAATAATATGTAAGAGTTGTTGGAATTGAGTCTAAATGATATGTTAAACTCTAAATGCATGCAAAGACATGATATATGATGATCATTGAGGTTGTGATTGGAAATTAAGGAATAAACCTTGTTTGACTGGCTAAGTGACATGGTTGTATGATTATTAGCTTGTTATTTGATGATAAATGCTTGAAAGTTTTGATAAAAGTGGCTAATATTGGTTAGCCATACTACCAATGCATGATTCTCTATGGTTTTGGCTTTAAATAGTGTTGAAAAATTGTTACAAACTAATGTTTCACGAATATGAATGTAGGCTTCATGCCTATGAATGTATGATTAGAAAAGGTTCATATCTGTGAACTAAGGTTCACACCTATGAATGTCCACATAGAACCAGTCATAGATAGACAACTTGTGACAAAAGTTTTCATGCCCGTGAATGCCTTGTATCCAGAATTTGTAATTTAAATTAAATGATGGAATTACATGAGTAAGATTTGCACACATTTGGCATGATTAATTGAGATAGTATACGGTATGATAACATGATTATGAATAATGGTTATGCATAAGATGCTCTAAATTGTAAAGTATTATGTGTTGAACATATTGAATCATCAAATGGATTATAAATGGAACAAATGAGTAGAATATGTTTATCAATGCCCGATAATTTAGGACTAGCCTATGTAATGCTCGAAAATTTAGGCCACGGTCGCAGGTGATCGAAATTTGACGCGCTGAACCAATCAGGGTTGAAATTCGGATATGAAAGAAAAATTAAAATGATAATAAAATATGAGAAAAATATTTTGGATATTATTAATTGAGAATTTTGAGGTTGAGAGTTAAAATTTTGAAAATAATAATTTTTCACTAAACAAAATTAGAATTTATAGTATTTTTTATCTAAGAAAATAAATATTCTTTGGATTAAAATAAAGTAAGATTAAAAAGAGAAGGAAAGATTTTGGCCATCTTGAAGATTTATAAAGGTTAGGTTAGATTTTTCATCTTCTCACTTTTCTTGTCTTCTTTACTTTCATTTTTAGGTTAGTTACCATTAAGGTTGGAAATTTGGGGTTATTAGTATATTAATGGTGATTAAGGGGTTGATTAGTGTAATTAATACTTGATTAGTATGAGTTAAGAGTTAATGATGGATTAAAAGAGTGGTTTATGGACATAAGATGGGGTAGAGGTAATTAGTGGTTCAAGTGAGTTTATGTACATATGTAACATTGAAGTATAAGATAAATTGAAGTGTATGTGTATAATTGTTGTTGGGCCAAGGAGGTGAGCAACCTTTGGGTAATAATCAAAGAAGAAATAAGGGCAAGGAAAAAGCTAATTAAAAGGTAGAGAATGGCGTATCAAGTGGACTTTTTGAGGTATGTACATTTGACAAAAATGCAATATGGTAAAAATATTAATTGTTGATTGTATTATTATATTGAGTATGATATTATGTATAATAGTATAAGAAATTATTTATATTTGATTAAGTTATTAAATGGTAATTTAATAATGCCATGAATGTGAAAATATAATTTAGAATATGTTGTTGATGCATGAAGAAAGGAATTTGTATGATTTATTGAAGTGCTGAAAATTCGTCTTTTGAACAGTGTCTATATTTTAGGCCATAACTTGAGTTATGAATATGATTTTTAGATTTTTCTTATTGGGTTGGAAATTTAAGACATAGGGCTTCAACTTTCATTTAGACCATTAGATCTAAAAATTCCTACATTTAGGTTTAAAATTTATTCAAAATTCGAACGGAAAATCTGTCCAGGAAAATACTAAAAATTATGATAAGTTGGCATGCCAATAAAATGGTAGAAATATAGACACTAGAAAATAGTGCTGAGATTTAATTTATGTAGGCACTCAAAAATAGTGCTGAGTTTAAAATTATGTAGGCACCGAACAAGTGTTGAGTTGTTATTGAAAATATAAGCTTTCAACGCTGAGTTATCAAATAATTAAGTAGGCATCAAGTATACTACCGAAGAGCAGAAATCTTGTATCCAGTGTTTAGTTCCAGTCTAAGATGTCGTGGGCTATCAAATAAAAAAAATGTAAATTATTAAAATGATTGTCTTATATTATTATTAATGAATTTTAGTATGCTTAATGAATGAAATGATATAATTGATTAATTATACATTTTGTATGATTTATATTGTTTTTATTTAATTTGAATGTTTTGGCATACTTATAAAATTTATTGTAATTGATAAAAATTTTATTTTAGAGATATATATATATATATATAATTATTGGATAGTTGTCAAACGTACCACTAAGCTAGTAGCTTAGCTCACGAGCAGGTTGGTAGAAGTAGCTGTTGCGTTAGGACCGATTGAAGAATAGGGAACCTTAAGATCAAATTGCAGTAGTTTATTTTCTTTTTGTATATTTTGGGTATTATATTGTATAATTAAATTTTAAGATTTTCTTTTTGTTGTAAATTTGTGGCATGTAGGCTTTAGAAAAATGTGAATTTATAATTCATATATTTGGCATTATTTGTAAATGTATTTCTGAATATTATAGTTTAATGAATAAGTACTTTTAAATAAAAATATTTACATCACTACTTACATATTTAAATGATATAATAAATGAAAAAAATATATAGTAATAAATATTCTGCTAATAACAAACTTAAAAATTGAAAAACAAATACAACAATTTGAGCATTAGTTTTGAAATAATGAGCTTGGTAGCACTTCCCTACACTATTAACAGCTAGTAGGGTAAGGGAGCACTACAGCTTAGGATGGGTGGCATGCCATTAAGTGGGTTATGGTACCCTATAATATTATTATGTATTAGTCAGAAGTGGTTTAAGCTCAGGTCAGAGTGCTCCTGATTATTTAGGGACGATTTGGCTTAAGTTTGGGTTAGAACGCCCTTATACCCACATGCATGTAGATTTTATATTTACTCATGAGGGTGACTTAAGCTCGGGTTAGAGTGCCCTTGATTTGATAAGCTTAGTAGTAGCGATATAGATAAATACAGTTTGTGAGTATAGTGGCTTAAGCACGATTTAGGGCGCTCATGTTTTACAATCCGTATCCCGGTAGTTTGAGTCTAGAGTATTGGTTGAAATAGAATAAGTTATAAAGAGAAAATAGTAAATTTTCTGTAATGCAGTCATATAGAAAGGAAATCAGAATTCTAAAAAGCATAATATAGTAAACTTGTGAAGCAAAAGCTAATGGATTATTGTGATACAGAAATAAGTGAATGATTATAATACAAAAGCAATAAATGGTATTATGGAATACAATTATACCCTAGAAAATGGTGTGGAATCTAGTAATTAGGCATATGAAACCAGTTGTTGGATGTTGTCTTGTAAGATGTAGTTGCTTTATACAAGTGATGATGTGGAAACACTTATGCTATATATGTCATGATTGTACTGTGATTTAATTTAATTTAGCATGATGTTATATGATGATATTATAAGTCATGACCTGATATATTTATGATGTATGACAGTATGGATAAGAAAATAGGTACGCATTCGATATAAATTATCTATGCTATATTAATATATGAATGCATGCTAGAATTTTAATGCTTATATGTACCACTAAGCTTTCAGTAGCTTAGAGAATGGATTTTCCAGCACGCAAGTTTGGAGCTGATAGCTAGTTGAGTTGACGTGAAGGGGAGTTCAAGCTAGTTAGAGTTGACCCGTGTTGGGTTTGTAACATCTAGAAATTTAGGCCCAGATTGTGCGTGACCCGTAGTGAGGCACGCAGGTTCCATCGGAGTCTAAATTTGAACCCATAAAAAATGACTAATAATAAGGGAAATAATTAAGGGTATTATTATTTGGGAATTAAAAAGATTACGGGTAGAATTAGAAGAAAAATAAAATTTCCTATGGACAAAATCGGTATTATGGAGATTGTTTGGGGAAAAAGTGTGAATATGGAGGAAGATGTGGCAAATATGGAATTTTTCAAATTTTAAATGTTAACCAAGATTAATTAACTTAATTAACCAATAAGAATTGGGATAAATTTCAATTAGTGGGACCCACACCTTAATCAAAGTATAAAAGTCAAAAATCGGAGGAATTCTCCATTCTTCCAGCAAAATATCTAACTCTTCTTCATCTTCTTTTCTCCTTTCTTTGTTGTCCACTCTAGCCTTCCATAAGCCACCATTTTCCTTCAATTCAAGCTTGAAAAAGTGAGGAAAGAAAGTAGTTTTGAGAGAGTAAAATTCGGAATTAAGGTGTTCTTACCATAAAAGGAGCAAGAAAGAAGGAAGAAGGAAGACAAGAAAAGGGAGATTGGTTAGGGGAATTTCAGCCCACTTGGAAGATCCTTAAGGTGAGTTTATTCTTTATAAATTCAACCTTTTTTCTTCCATTTGAGATCCATATTGATGATAGATGTGATTAGAGTTGATAGATATAGGTTATGTTGCAAGATTGAACTTAGAAAATGTAAGTTTGTAATTAGTTGATGGAAGTGTAGTTAAATTTTGAATTAATGATAATTGATGTTAGTTAATTTTTTTATGGCTTAAAAACTAAAGACAATATGATGTTAAGGGATTAATGAGGGGCTGCCATAGTTAATGAAATTTGGGGGAAAATTGAAATTAACATAGAAACACCACAATTCGTGATCCGTGAAGTAGAATTTGAGTGTTGAATTGAAGATAACAAAGTGGGAACTAGGATGTGGTTTTTGGGCAGCCATGACATATGAAGAAGGAAGTTTAACCTTAGTACATTTTAGCTCAATTAAGGTGTAAAACATATTAGGAGCATTAGAATATTATATAGACATGAAAAGTATTGGAAATGGATGTTGGAATTGAAATATGGTGTGGTTGTGTAGGAAAAATAAATAAACAAGTGAGAGCCCCTCAAGAGGGTGACAAAGGCAAGGAGAAAGCTAGCTAATAAGGGAAGGAAAAGAAGGTTTAAGGGAAGAACCAAGGCTGATTAGGTATGTGCTTCATTGATAAAAATCTTACATGATGTTTATATGTGTGTAATTATGTGTTAAAGTTTAATATGATTGTGTGTTTGATGTGTTATGTAATTAGTTGTTGTTTTTGATATTTTATATGGAAATGAGACCAAATGGGGTGAAATAATTGAGACATATGAATGTAGTTCTAATTCTGGAAATTTTAGTATCAAAATGAATGAAAATGATGCATGTGGTTGAAATATGGATTGATGCCAATTGACTACTCGGGTACAGAATTCCAGAAACAGTCCTGACTATTTTGATGATAACTTGAGTTCTGGAACTCCTTTTTGTATGTTCTTTATTGGAAATGCAATCTACGACACTGGGATTTAAGTTTTAATTAGACCATAACATCTAATTATGTCTAGATTTGCCCAAAACAATTCATGAAGTTCAAATCTAGAATCTGTCCAGAAACTTTTGGGCAGAAATATCTGTGATGATTCAGTATTCAATTAACAATAACGTTAGATAGAAAAATGGGTTTTAAGTGATTTTTGATGCATCTGAAAGCTAAGACAATAATCTACAAATTTGTACAAGGCCATAACTCTATATTTGAATTATAAATGGGCTAAAGAGGAAGCCCAAAAATAGGTCCGAAATCTGTCATAGGTAAAAATATGAAATCTTGGGCTTGTGCATGTGTTGTGATAATTATATGTAATAATTAATGTGAATATTCACTTTAATGATAATTATAAATGTTAAAAAATTATTGATGTGTGAGATTTTAGTGCAATAATAATGGGAATAAAGAACAAAAATAAATAAGCATAATTATGATAATTAAATAATATTGACATTTTTGAAATATTGTGAATTAATATAAAAATATTGTAAATTTGTGGTATGCCAATTAGGGGATTTTAGGCACTCGGTGCCAAATATAAAAGCCGGTATTGACAAATTGATAAATGCGCTCGGCGCAAGATTATTAAGTCGGTAATGACAATATTACAAAAGCCGTTAATAACATTATTATAAAGCGCTTGGTGCAATATTATGAAAGCCAAAAATGGTATTCCCGTTATTCCTATTAGTTAGTTCGGTTATAGGTGTTATGGGCACAAGGAAAATGAAAGAGAAACATCATGTTAAAGTATGTAATTATGATAATGTTATATGAATTAAATAGTTAAATATTACATGCTTGATGAAATTGTTTGATTTTATATAATTCTTTATTTTCTGTCTCACTTGTTAAATTTATAAATGACATGTAATCAAATATGTGTATGTAAAATTTTTATCATTGAAGCAACACTAAGCTATTAGCTTAGCGCGAGAGGAAAGAAGGGTAGCCATAGAAAATAGATTGTCAGAAAAATAAGGGTACTCGGAAGGAAGTAGCAAAAGAGCTTTGGGTTTTTTTTGGTATATTTTATAAAAACAAATTTTGTAAAATAAATTATGGTTTTATTTCCTATAGTATGTATTATAGACATGAATTATAATGTAAATTAATGTACTTTATAAATAAATAAAATTTTGAGTATTTATGTTTGTAATAATTTTTATTTCAATGTTTGCAATATTTTCGTTAAAAAGAAAATTTACTTCACTTCATTAAATTTACAAAACAGTTAGACAGGTAATACTCATTGACCTTGCTGAACTATAGTGGGGTAAGCGGGTGTTACAATTTTTGGTATCAGAGCTATAGGTTTTAACGATTCTAAATTAGTGGAATGGGAAGATAAGTGCATGTTTTCAACATTTGCATTGTTTTATGCTGTTATATTCTAATAAGGGACCCTTCTTCAGACAATATAGGTTTTAAATGAATACGGAATCAAGGGGAAGTCACAAAAAGCAGAAGGGTGATAGTATAGCTGACTCGACTTCTCATAAACAGTCAGCATCAATTAGAGTCTCGGAGCCTAGCGTTATAGCTCTACAACATGCTGAAGAACGGGTTAATCCGGGTCAGGTACCCCTTATGCAACAGATAGCTGCCTTGTTACAGCAGATAGCACAAGTTGTGCCACCACCAGATCAAGCAGCTCCCCCACCTCAATCGAAACCCCAAATTGATAAATTAAGAAAATATGGGGCTACAGATTTTATGGGCAAGAAAGAGGATGACCCGATAGCAGTAAAATTTTGGTTAGAAAAGACATAATGGGTTTTTGAGGAGCTGCAATGTCTGGAGGAGTACAAGGTTAGATATGTAGTGTCCCTCATTCAGGAACATGCCTATGACCGGTGGAAGTTGGTGTTAGTGAAACCTCAGACTCCGACCCCTCAGACATGGGATTTCTTTATGGAAGAGTTTAAGAAGAAATATGTGCCAAGAATTGATGTGGACGAAAAAATCGAGAATTTCTCAATTTGAAGCGGAGGGGTATGACAGTAGCTGAGTATGAGATGGAGTTCACCTGGCAGAGCAAGTATGCTATTGGGATTATTGGAGATGAAGCTGATAAATATCGTAGATTTGAAGATGGCCTCGATGAAGAGATTGGATATTTAGTGGCTTCCTACTAGCATACAGATTTTGCTACATTAGTGTCTTCTGCTATTAGTGTTGAAAGGAGGAAAAAGCTGAAGACAGAAGAGTTCTTCAAGAAATCAACAGCTAGTGTGGCCCAGACAACGGGTAGGAAAGGATGGATAGTACCCAAACCCTTTCAATCACGGGCTGCTGGGCAGACATTTTCTGGTAGGCAGGGTCAGCATGTTAGACCCGCAGCATCTTCTGCTAGTTCACCAGCATCATTTCCCAAGAGACCAGCTCTGGCTATGTGTCAACATTGTGGTAGAGCTCATATAAGAGAGTGTTGGTGGTTTACTGGGGCATGTTTGAGATGTGGAGATACTGACCATATGATGAGAGATTGTCCTAAACTTAGTACATGCAATACGACCCCAGCACAGACTATGGCACCAGTACAGAGCCGTGGTAGAGGTCGAGGCCAGTTTCGAGGTGGTCGTATTGGACATAGCCAGGGGGTATCTAAGACAGTTGACATACCCGAAGGTAGTAGAGCTCCAGCTCAGGCATATGTGATGAGAGCCTGTGAGGACTAGGATGCACCAGACGTCATAGTTGGTAAATTATCTTTATTTGATTTTGATTTACATGCATTGATAGATCCTGGTTCCATGCATTCATATATAAGCACAGCTGCACTTAGACAAGGGAACATGATACCTGAGACCTTAGAATATGAGATAATTGTGACCAATCAGTTGGGACATAATGTGAAAGTGAATCAGATTTATAGAAATAGTTCAATAATAATTTAGGGTAGAGAATTTCCAGCCGACTTAATAGAACTACCTTTTCATGAATTTGATGCTATTCTGGGTATGGATTGGTTGACAAAGCATGGAGCTATAGTCGACTGCCGATCTAGAGAAGTTGTACTTAAAATTCCCAGGCAGGATGACACTATCATTCAAGGTGAAGGTCAAACATGTTTGACCAGTGTTATTTCTGCATTAAAAGCTCAGAACTACATTAAGAAGGGATGTGAGGCATATTTGGCCCATGTGATGGATACCAGGAAGGGGAGCCCGAAACACAAGGACATCTCCATAGTGTGTGAATTCCCAGATGTGTTTCCTGAAGACTTGTCGGGGGTTACCACTAGATAGGGATATAGAGTTTGCTATTGATGTAATTCCTAGTACAACCCCGATATTAATTACTCCTTATAGAATTGCTAGACAAGGGGTTCATAAGACCCAGTGTGTCACCGTAGGGTGCTTCGGTGTTGTTTGTGAAAAAGAAGGATGACACCCTACAATTATGTATTGATTACCGACAATTAAACAAGGTGACAATTAAAAATAAATACCCAATACCTACAATTGAGGATTTGTTTGATCAATTGAAGGGAGCAGGAGTATTTTCTAAGATTGATCTCAGATCCGTGTATCACCAATTGAAAATCAAAGAATCAGATGTATCCAAAATATCCTTCAGGACTCGATATGGCCACTATGAGTTCCTGGTTATGCCTTTTGGCTTAACGAATGCACTAGCTGCCTTTATGGATATGATGAATAGGATTTTTAGGCCTTACCTTGATCAGTTTCTTGTAGTTTTTATAGATGATATCCTGGTGTATTCAAGGGACAAGAGAGAACATGACAGACATCTCAGAGTAGTACTGTAGACTTTGAGGGAAAATTAATTGTATGCAAAGCTATCAAAATGTGAGTTCTGGTTGGAAGAAGTAGGATTCTTAAGGCATGTTATTTCAATTGAAGAAATCCATGTTGATCCTAACAAAGTAGAAGCCATTCTAAGTTGGAAGCCGCCTTGCAATGTAACAGAAATTCGGAGTTTCCTTGGATTAGCTGACTACTACATAAGGTTTATGAAGGGATTTTCAAGCATAGCTGCACCAATTACTAAGTTGCTCAGAAAAGAAACTAAGTTCGAGCGGACAGATCAGTGTTAGGCAAGTTTTGAGAAATTAAAAGTTATGCTAACCAAAGCACCTGTTTTGACCCAACCTATGCCAGGGAAAGATTCTGTGATATACAGTGATGCTTCTCATAATGGGCTAGGTTGTGTATTAATGTAGAAGGGTAAAGTAGTTGCTTATGCATCTAGGCAATTGAAGCCTCATGAGCTAAATTACCCTACTCAGGATTTGGAGTTGGTAGCAATAGTGTTTGCTTTAAAAATATGGCGACATTATTTGTATGGCGAGCGATGCTACATATACACAGATCATAAGAGCCTCAAATATTTTCCCACACAAAAGGAGTTGAATTTAAGGCAAAGACGCTAGTTGGAGTTAATCAAGGATTATAATTGTATTATTGATTATCAGCCAGGCAAAGCCAATGTAGTAGCAGATGCCTTAAGTAGAAAAACATTGGCAGGTATAGTTTAAAAATTTCCTTAATTATAATATATATATATATATATATATATATATATATATATATATATATATATATATATATATATATATATATATATATATATAAATTAATAGTAAATTAAAAAATTAGACTCATAATTAATTTTGGCAGAGTTACGGGTCCAACCTACTTTAAGGCAACAAGTGAGAAAAGCTCAGAAGCAAGATCAGAAATTGATGACAATTGCTGAGGCAGTTAAAAGAGGGAGAGACCTGAATTTAAGATTGAACATGATGGAAGCATAAGTTACAGAGGAAGATTATGCGTGCCAAATGACAGCGGATTAAAGCAAACAATTCTAAAAGAGGCACATAATACAACTTATTCCATGCATCCAGGAAGCAATAAAATGTATCAAGACTTAAAAACCCATTATTGGTGGCCTGAAATGAAGAAAGATATGTGGAATACACTACAAGATGCTTGACATGCCAACAAGTCAGCAGAACACCAGGTACCATCTGGATTGTTACCACCCATTGCTATCCCAAAATGAAAGTGGGAAAGGATTATGATGGATTTTGTATCTGGTTTGCCTTTGACGCAAGAAAAACATGATGCAGTATGGGTAATTGTTGACAGGCTTACTAAATCAGCTCATTTTTTGCTAGTTCGGATGGATTACTCATTGAGCCGGTTAGCAGAATTATATGTTAATGAGATAATTTGACTATATGGGGTGCCAGTATCTATTATTTCTCATCCAGACCTACGGTTCACATCAAAATTTTGGAAAAGTCTACAGCAAGCATTGGGGACCCGACTTACTTTTAGTATAACATTTCACCCACAAACCGATGGGTAATCCGAACGAGTTATTCAATTATTGGAAGATATGCTTAGAAGTTGTGTAATTGACTTTGAGGGTAGTTGGGATAAGTACCTATCATTGATGGAATTTGCATATAACAATAGCTATCAAACTAGTCTCGGCATGGCACCATACGAAGCTTTGTATGGAAGGAGATGTAGGACACCATTATGCTGGATAGAACTTGGTGAAAAGAAGTTAATGGGGCTAGAATTAGTGTAGTAGACAGAGGAGAAGGTAAAATGAATCCAAGATCGGTTAAAAGCTACAACTGATCAACAAAAGTCCTACGCTGATTTGAAGAGGAAAGACATTGAATATGCCATCGGAGACAAGGTATTTTTGAAAGTTTCACCTTGGAAGAAAGTACTTTATTTTGGTAAAAAAGGGAAACTAAGTCCTAGATTTCTTGGACCATACGAAATACTTGAACGTGTAGGTCCAGTGGCTTACCGATTGGCCTTACCACCAAAATTGGATAAGATCCACAATGTGTTTTATGTCTCAATGTTAAGGAGATACAGATCAGATCCAGCACATGTAATACCAGTGGAATCAATAGAGGTACAACTAGACTTGACATATGTTGAAGATCCAGTGAAAATCATAGCTCGAGAAGTCAAGGAACTATAGAACAAGAGGGTACCATCGGTAAAGGTCCTATGGTGCAATCATGTAGTAGAAGAATCCACCTGGGAGAGTAAAGAAATGATGAGAACTCAGTATCCTCAGGTATTCAGCTCCACCTAATTAGGTAAATTTTGAGGATGAAATTTTTCTTAAGGGGGAGAGAATTGTAACATCCAGTAATTTAGGCTCCGATTGCACGTGACCCGTAGTGAGGCGCGCTAATTCAACATGAGTCTAAATTTGAACCTATAAAAAAATGACTAATAATAAGGGAAAATAATTAAGGGTATTATTATTTGGGAATTAAAAAGATTAGGGGTAGAATTAGAAAAAAATAAAATTTCCTATGGACAAAATAAGTATAATAGAGATTGTTTGGGGAAAAAGTGTGAATATGGAGAAAGATGTGGCAAATATGAAATTTCTGAAAGTTTAAATGTTAACCAAAATTAATTAACTTAATGAACCAATAAAAATTAGGATTAATTTCAACTAGTGGGACCCGCACCTTAATCAAAGTATAAAAGTCAAAAATGGGAGGAATTCTCCATTCTTCCACCAAAATATCTAACTCTTCTTCATCTTCTTTTCTCCTCTCTTTGCTATCCACTCTAGCCTTCCATAAGCCACCATTTTACTTCAAATCAAGCTTGAAAAAGTGAGGAAATAAAGTAGTTTTGAGAGAGTAAAATTCGGAATTAAGGTGTTCTTGCCATAAAAGGAGCAAATGAGCAAGAAAGAAGGAAGAAGGATGACAAGAAAAGGGAGATTAGTTAGGGGGAATTTCGGCCCACTTGGAAGATCCTTAAGGTGAGTTTATTGTTCTTAAATTCAACCTTTTTCCTTCCATTTGAGATCCATATTGATGATAGATATGATTAGGGTTTATAGATATAGGTTATGGTGCAAGATTGATCTTAGAAAATGTAAGTTTGTGATTAATTGATAGAAGTGTAGTTAAACTTTGAATTAATGATAATTGATGTTAGTTAATTGTTTTATGGCTTAAAAACTAAGGAAAGTATGATGTTAAGGGATGAATGAGGGGCTGCCATAGTTAATGAAATTTGGGGTAAATTGAAATTATCATAGAAACACCACAATTGGTGATAAGTGAAGTAGGATTTGAGTGTTGAATTGAAGATAATGAAGTGGGAACTAGGAAGTGGTTTTTGGGTAGCCATGACATATGAAGGAAGTTTAACTTTAGTACATTTTATCTCAATTAAGGTGTAAAACGTATTAGGAGCATTAGAATATTATATAGACATGAAAAGTATTGGAAATGGATGTTGGAATTGAAATATGGTGTGGTTGTGTAGGAAACATCAATGAACAAGTGAGAGGCCCTCAAGAGGGTGATAAAGGCAAGGAGAAAGCTAGCTAATAAGGGAAGGAAAAGAAGGTTTAAGGGAAGAACTAAGGCTGATTAGGTATGTGCTCCATTGATAAAAATCTTACATGATGTTTATATATGTGTAATTATGTGTTAAAGTTCAATATGATTGTATGTTTTATGTGTTATGTAATTAGTTGTTGTTTTTGATATTTTATATGGAAATGAGACCAAATGGGGTGAAATAATTGAGACATGTGAATGTAGTTGTAATTCTGAAAATTTTAGTATCAAAATGAATGCAAATGATGAATGTGTTTGAAATATGGATTGATGCCAATTGATGGCTTGGGTACAGAATTCCAGGAACAGTCCTGACTATTTTGATGATGACTTGAGTTCTGGAAATCCTTTCTGTATGTTCTTTGTTGGAAATGCAATCTAATACATAGGGATTTAATTTTTAATCAGACCATAACATATAATTATGTCTATATTTGCCCAGAAAAATGCATGAAGTTCAAACCTAGAATCTGTTTAGAAAATTCAGGGTAAAAATATATGTGATGATGCAGTATTCAATTAACAATAACTTTTGATAGAAAAATGGGATTTTAGTGATTTTTGATACATATGAAATCTGTGAAAATAATCTACAAATTGTTAGAAGGCCATAACTCTAAATTTGAATTATAAATGGGCTAAAAATGAAGCCCAAAAATAGGTATGAAATCTAGCATAGGTAAAAGCATGAAGTCAATAATTAATGTGAAGATTGAATTTAATGATAATTAGAAATGTTAACAAATTATTGATGTGTGAGATTTTAGTGCAATAATAATGGGAATAAAGAACAAAAATAAATAAGCATAATTATGATAATTGAATAATATTGGCATTTTTGAAATATTGTGAATTAATATAAAAATAGTTAAGCCCAAAAACACCTAGTCTAGAACTAGAATAGGGAATAGTTTGGTATGCCAATCAGGAGATTTTAGGCACTCGGTGCCAAATATAAAAGCCGGTAATGACAAATTGATTAATGCGCTTGATACAAGATTATTAAGCCGGTAATGACAATATTACAAAAGCCGGTAATAGCATTATTATAAAGCTCTCGGCGCAATATTATGAAAGCCGGAAATGCCAACCCTGTTATTCCTATTAGTTAGTTCGGTTATAGGTGTTATGGACACAAGGAAAATGAAAGATAAACATCATGTTAAATTATGTAATTATGATAATGTTATATGAATTAAATTGTTAAATATTACATGCTTGATGAAATTGTTTGATGTTATATAATTCTTTATTTTGTGTCTTACTTGTTATATTTATAAATGACATGTAATCAAATATGCGTATGTAAAATTTTTATCACTGAAGCACCACTAAGCTATTAGCTTAGTGCAGGTAGTTTCCTCTCGCGCAGGTTTAGAAGGGTAGCCGTAGAAAATAGATTGTCAGAAAAAGAAGGGTACCCGGAAGGAAGCAGCAAAAAAACTTTGGGTTTTTTTTTTGTATATTTTATAAAAACAAAATTTTAAATTAAATTATGGTTTTATTTCCTATAGTATGTATTATAGACATGAATTATAATGTAAATTAAAGTACTTTATAAATAAATAAAATTTGGGTATTTATGTTTGTAATAATTTGTATTTCAATGTTTGCAATATTTTCGTTAAAAAGAAAATTTACTTCACTTCATTAAATTTACAAAACAGTTAGATAGGTAATACTCACTTACCTTGTTGAACTACAGTGGCGTAAAGGGGTGTTACAATTTTTGGTATCAGAGCTATAGGTTTTAACGATTCTAAATTAGTGGGAATGGGAAGATAAGTGCATGTTTTCAACATTTGCATTGTTTTAAGCTGCTATATTCTAATAAGGGACCCTTCTTCTAACAATATAGGTTTTAAATGAATATGGAATCAAGGGGAAGTCACAAAAAGTAGGAGGGTGATAGTATAGCTGACTCGACTTCTCATAGACTGTCAGTATCAATTAGAGTCTCGGAGCCTAGCATTATAGCTCTACAACATGCTGAAGAACAGGTTAATTCGGGTCAGGTACCCCCTTATGCAACAGATGGCTACCTTGTTACAGCAGATAGCATAATTTGTGCCACCACCAGCTCAGCCAGCTCCCCCACCTCAATTGAAATCCCAAATTGATAAATTAAGAAAATATGGGGCTACAGATTTTATGGGCAAGAAAGAGGATGACCCGACAGCAGTAAAATTTTGGTTAGAAAAGACATATTGGGTTTTTGAGGAGCTGCAATGTCCGGAGGAGTACAAGGTTAGATATGTAGTGTCCCTCCTTCAGGAACATGCCTATGAATGGTGGAAGTTAGTGTTAGTGAAACCTCAGACTCTAACCCCTTAGACATGGGATTTCTTTATGGAAGAGTTTAAGAAGAAATATGTGCCAAGAATTTATGTGGATGAGAAAAATTGAGAATTTCTCAATTTGAAGCGGAGGGGTATGACAGTAGTTGAGTTCGAGATGGAGTTCACCTGGCTGAGCAAGTATGCTATTGGGATTATTGGAGTTGAAGCTGATAAATATCGTAGATTTGAAGATGGCCTCGATGAAGAGATTGGATATTTAGTGGCTTCCCACTAGCATACAAATTTTGCTACATTAGTGTCTTCTTCTATTAGTGTTGAAAGGAGGAAAAAGCTAAAGACAGAAGAGTTCTCCAAGAAATCAACAGCTAGTGTGGCCCAGACATCGGGTAGGAAAGGATGGATAGTACCCAAACCCTTTCAGTCATGGGCTGCTGGGCAGACATTTTCTAACATGTTAAACATCATGTTAAAGTATGTAATTATGATAATGTTATATGAATTAAATTGTTAAATATTACATGCTTGATGAAATTGTTTGATTTTATATAATTCTTTATTTTGTGTCTTACTTGTTAAATTTATAAATGACATGTAATCAAATATGCGTATGTAAAATTTTTATCATTGAAGCACCATTAAGCTATTAGCTTAGCGCGGGTGGTTTCCTCTTGCGTAGGTTTAAAAGGGTAGTCGTAGAAAATAGATTGTCAGAAGAAGAAGGGTACCCGGAAGGAAGCAGCAAAAAGCTTTGGGTTTTTTTTTTGGTATATTTTATAAAATTTTTTTTGTAAATTAAATTATGGTTTTATTTCCTATAGTATGTATTATCGACATGAATTATATTGTAAATTAATGTACTTCATAAATAAATAAAATTTTGAGTATTTATGCTTGTAATAATTTTTATTTCAATGTTTGCAATATTTTCGTTAAAAAAAAAATTTACTTCACTTCATTGAATTTACAAAACAGTTGGACAGGTAATACTCATTTACCTTGCTGAACTACAGTGGGGTAAGGGGTGTTACAGGGTTTGTTTATTTATTTCATTCATTTCATTTACTTGATTGTCTTTCATGACATGGGGTAGAGACAGATAGTTATTCATGTATTAATAAGGACATGTAATTGAATTGGTTCATTTTAAATAAGATTGATTTTTTTATAATAACGATGGTTGATGCCCAAACCAATTTTTGATATTGATTATGGATGTAATTCATATACAAAAAGATATTATTACATTATTTAGCATTTTAAGGTTTTAGATTGCATGTTTATCAGATATGATGATCTCATTGCCAATGTAAGTAAAATTTTTATTCATTAGGACAACTTTATACAGATTCAGTCATGTGACATCCATCCGTATAATGGGGTTTTGCTTTATTGTGTGGATGGGTGTTGCAACTTAATTAATCTATAACTGTTTCAAAATGGCTGCAACATACCACTTTTTGGGATTTCTTTCTATCAAAGAATCATACTAATGATGGATTCCTGCGTGATACACTTTATTTTATTTTATGCTCTATTTGGAATTACCATGGTATGTCTAGAAATAATGTGAAATGGATGAAATATTTTATGCATTCATTCTATTGTATTTATATGATAAAAATTAACAAAAGTGAATATGTAATTATTATACTAATAATGCAAAGTGATGTAACACCGAGATAAGTAAAAGGGCATTGATAATAGAGGTGTGAACATAGAGTGATGATGTTTGATAATTGTTATACTTGAGACAGACTTCATACAGAAATACATGACATAAGCCCTTGATTAAACCTGGACTTTAGTAGGATAGACAAATTAATATGCTAATAGGGTCATATAGATTTCACATCAGAACATATGGCTTTCATGTCGGGACATACGACTCTTTGGTCAAGACATATTGCTTCTCAGCTGGGATATGCATGCGCCTTTACATATGACCTTAGGGTTGGGATACCCTTTAGGTAAAGTAGTGATTGTATGATGTGTCAATATTCCATTTCCTTGAATAATACATTGTGCAATAATTAATGTTATATGATAATGCATGTTTAACTGCCAATATTGTTATTGCACATAGTAACGACAAATGAATTCTATTGCACATATGGTATATTGCTATGATCAATTATTATATTATTGCCACATTTGAAGCACATAGATGGAAAAGTAATTGGTAAGTAACACATATATTGCACTTTAGTAAGAATTCCTTTAATGTTAGGCTAGTATTATGATTATTTCTATTAATATATTTATTTTCATAAAGCATGTACCACTAATCAATTGCTTAGCATGATAGTTTATTTTCTCTCGTGTAGGTGGTAGATATGGTAAATAGGAGTAGCAGAAATCAATGAGACCACATCTAGAGTAGCACAACAATATCAGCTAACCACTTGGATTGGATTTAGTGTAATGTAAAAGATTTATTGTAAATGTGTATATATACAAATATTTAATAAAAGTTACGACAATTGTTATATTGGTTAGGTTATGTGTTATGTTTATTATTCGTATGCATATGTAATATTTATCAGGTATAATGAGCTAAGTAGATGTAGCATCACCTTACTCAAATGTTGAATAAATGGGTAAAAGGGTATTATATATATATACACACCAAACACTTCCCTAGATCAAAAGGGGGGAATCAAAGTGCAAAAACACAAAGAATAAACTAGCGAAGAAAGAAATACAAATGCAAACAATATTTCTAATGCACAGGATCAGCATAAGCTGCAAGTGCAAAACATACTTATGAATAAATGCAAATAAAAATTTTGGAAATTTGGAAAAGAATTTGGAAGACTTTGATCAATTAGTATTATAAATTTGGAAAATATAAAAGTATAAAATGTATATTTATAATTTGGAAAACTACAACTAAAAGAAGATTACAATAATAAGAGAGATACAAAAAAGATTTTCTGATAAAAAAATTGTTATCTGAAAATGGAAATTTTGCCTTCTAAGAGAGAAGGATTCTCCTTTTCTAGGAAGCTTGGAGTGTCTTACAAGAGTCTGTGGATGCATGAGATGGAATTGTGACTTCACATGCTTCGTTTTGGAAAGGAAGACAGGTTAGTGAGGCTTTACATACCTTTTTGTTTGTGTTTGGAAAGTTGGTTGTCTTTTTTTGGAAGTGAGGAATAAGTTGGTGTAAGAGTATATTTTCTTATCTTGTGCAATGTTGACTAATTCCTTTGGAAGATGACATTACAAATTTGGAATTTTATTATCTTTTTTATTTTTTTATTGACTCTAGGAAAATATCCCAAAGCACCACTAGTGGCATGGATCTAGTGCTTGAGGACTTAGATGAATTGGAATATCATTCTGCAATAGTTATTCCATTATTGAAAAATAGTGTTCTTTTGTTTTGGAGGCAACCAATTGAGTCTGTACAAAAGCATTTTGCTAGAAATTCATTTTGTCTTGGACTAGGCTTTAGAAAGCTTGAGGCTTGCGGCTGTGTTTGGCTACATGGCTTCTTGATTTTATTTGGGATTCTAATGGAGTTCCACCATTTGACCTTGAATTTTCATATCAACATAATGACTTCTTGTCTGAGTTGGTAGTCAAAAATCCATATGCAAACCAATGGAATTTGTAATTTTAAACAAAACAAGAACATTGGATTAATGACTGGTTCTTTTTTTGACGAATGATAGTGAAATTGGAAGAGGGATAAGCTTTCCATAATGAAAGGAATCAAAATATTTGATTTTGCTATAAAATAGGACCTCCATTGGTTGAACCATGTTGGTATTTTGGAAGTGCTGAATTTTTCATCATAATGGAATAACCAAGAATGACTACCCTTAGAATTTTGGATAAAGAACGTGTTGAACCATGCATATTGGTAATCCTAATAGGTAAAGGTTCAATAATGATAAATTAATGTTTTGAAATTTAGAGGGAAGACTTTGGATTTATGGAGATATGGCCCCATCCAGTTGGAGGTACGATTAGGATAACTTTGCAAGTGGAATAGGTTGGGTCAAAATGATTTTGGTTAATATGAAAGTCCTTGAATGACATTGATCTTGTTCTTTCCAAAATTTCTTTTAGTAAGGCTGAGGTTTTGTTAAATCTTATGGTTTAAAGTGCTAGCATTGAGGAAACAATTTGAGAGTTGTCTCATAAGGTCTTAGATTATAAAAACCTTTTTCAGTGTAACTATATTTTGAAAACTATATCTTTCAAAGTATATTGAAGAAAGCAATTTAGATTGACATAAAACAATTTGAGTTTTATGAAAATTTGAAGAAAAAATAATTTTGGAATCATTTTGAAAAGGGGTTCTTTGGAGGTAGAACATTTACCTTTCTCTGATTTTTGAAAAACAAAGGTATGAAGTATACCTTTTTGCTTTTAGACTTGATCCAAAAATTTATAATATTCTTTTGGATCATTTTAGAACAAGATAAGTACCATTTTGGAGTATTGAGCCTATTTTTCTTCTGATTTGGAAATGGGATGGGCCATTGAAGATCATGGGCCCTTGTAGGATTCTTTTTATTAGGTCGGATTTTCAGCTTTTAGAGATACTGTTGTAAAGCTTCAATGAGTTGCATGCTATTGGTTAATGTTTCAACCCATTCTTGGATTTGCAACTATTGTACTTTGGAATGGTCCATCTTTGAATGGACCTCCTTGGAAGAAGTGGCTTATTCTTCTGATTCTTGCTTCATTAAATCAATCCATAATTCAATGGTTTTGGTAGAAGAGAATTTTGGAAGTTTTAGAGAGTTTAGAGAGTTTGGAGATTTTGGAGAGTCATCCTTTTGGACTTCTTTTCCTTTCTTTGATTTTTTTACCATTTTTCTCTCATAGATGTTTAGAGAAATTCTCTACTTAGAAAATTGGGAATGAAATTTGTATCTCATTTAATATATTTTATATCAAAATAAAAAAACACTTAAAATAGTTTGTCATCGTGTAAAAATCTATTTTGAGGTAAGATTTTGAACATCCTTTTTGTAAAACTTCTTTTGTCCATTGGCAATCAATTCTAAGTAAAAATTTTTGATTTATCAAATCATTTTGAATCTCTGTAATGCATAAAACAATGGAAAGAATTTTTTTCTTTTGATTGTAGAATAGTTTTTTTTTTACAATTATTCCAATGCACAAATGTATATTAAACTATTTGTTCTTTTTCATCTTTATCTTGTTTTAGGATACCACCATATCCTAAATCGGATCCTTTAATTTCAACCCACTTTAGAGCTATAAGGTGTGCTATATGCAAATGCGAAAAATTTTGGACCATTTTTTTAATATTCTAAACTATCTTAGTGTGCTCATCAGACCATAGAACTATGTTTTTCTTTAACTATCATGCAATGACTTTACTTGACAGTTAATATTTGGACATAAATCTAGGACATAATTGAGACTTCCATGAAACATTTGAAGTTGATTATTGTCAAGAATTTGATCAGAAAATTTGTAAACAAGTTGCAAAGATCTTTCAATAGGAGTAATCATTCCCTTGGAAATATAATGACTAAGAAAACAAATTTTTGTTTGGAAAAAAGAGATATTTGATTTAGAAAAAAACTAAACCATTTTTCTGAACAATGTGGAAAAACATTTTTAGATGTTTAAAATGTTGTTCAATTGTTTCAGAAACAACTAAAACATCATTCATGTAAACAACACAAATTTTGGAAAAACGATTGAAAATATCATTCATAATTCTTTGAAACTCTAAAGTACATTTTTCAAACCAAATGGCATAACTTTATAATCATATTGTCCAAACGGGACTGTAAAAGCCGTTTTATATCAAGTTTTTGGATGGATCTGTACCTGCCAAAAACAATATTTCATAACAATTTTAAAAATATATTTGTTGTATGCAATTTTTTTAGAGTAAAATCTTCTTCTTTTTTTTTTTGTCAAGAATGAGATATCTTATCCATTTCAAAGCTTTATTGAGAGGTTTGTAGTTGATCACTAGATAGGAGTTCCTCTTTCTCTTTCAGAATTTTTATTGGCATAAAAAGTAGCACAACTCCATAGAGATATAGAGTTTTGAATTAAACATTTAGATTCAAGATCCTGGATTTCTTTTCTACAATATTCTTTAAGATCATGGTTCATTTGGATGGGTCTAACTTTTGTTGGAATTTCTTTTTAAAAAAAAATCATTTTCATATGGTAAGTCTACAATATGTTCTTTTCTATTCTAGAAAGCACTTGGAAGGTCAGCACAAATCTCATTTTCAATTTGTCATTGGAAATAAAAAATGTTCTTTTGGATAAAAGTGTTTTAGAGTTTTTGTTCGATTTTTAAAACAGAAACATCTTATTTCAAAATACTTAAATATTTTTGTTTTCCATTCATCAAACACTTAATCTCATTTTCAAAAGATGAATGAGCATTAAAAATATTGAAATTTCTCATTTTTGGTTTTTAAATGAAATGAAAAACAATTTTAAAATTTTTTGATTGAAAATAAATACTATCATAGTTGATAGAATAATGAGTAATCATATTTATGAAAGGAGTCCTTAAAATGACATTACGATTAATATTTTGAGTAAAACAAGTATTTTGATAGAAACATTTTTTCTTACTATTGAAGCTTTAGTTTTAAATCGAATTGGAAGGTCTGCATTGTTAGCTGCAACCAAAGTTTGTTTGGAATCTCTTGGAAATCTTTTAGAACAATACCTTCTTTGATATAATTCAAATTTGTACCAGTATCAAACAAAGCTATTGTTTCTATTTTGAAATCATCTTAAAAAAAAAGAAAATTTTGGATTAAATACTTTTGGCAAGTTATTTCTCAAAGAATAAATAGGAAATCTTTAGGAACTTTTTCCAGGTTTTCCAATTTGTTTGTTTCTTCATTTTCTAGGATTGTCGTCATTTGGACAATCTTTTGAAGCAAAATGATCATTAAGAATTTGGGAAGTTTGGAGTTTCCAATCCCCTAGTGATTTGAGCTGGGATTTGACTTGCTTCATTTCTTACTGAAAAGATTGGATATTTGTTGGACGTGATTTGGATTTTTCTTGTCTTTAGAGAACATATGTGCGGTTGTAATGGTTTTGAGAGATTAGAGAAGACTTTGAGAGTTTCAAAAAGTCTCAGTAGGTTTTTTTTTCATAATATTTAATTAGTCTTTCTAAGAGTTCTTATTGGAGTTTAGGGTTTTTAATATGCTTTATGATCTCAAGGATAGACTTCTGATTGTTGGTAAAAGCATTTGAAGAATTTTGATCTCTTTATTATTTTGTATCAAAGGAACTTGGTTCTGATAATTCATCGAATTGCAGAGGGTTTTCATTTTTAGATTGGTGTGATCCTTCAGGTTTGCTATTGTAAGATTCTAAAAGATGGGCTTTTAGTTTTTCTACAAGGTTTTCTTATAATCTTAGTACATGAATCTTTTTAGAGATTGTGAAGTATTTGGAAATATGTTCACATTTACCACAATTGTAGCAAATGATATATTTGGATTT
This sequence comes from Triadica sebifera, assembly GCA_023653625.1. Classification (NCBI taxonomy): domain Eukaryota; kingdom Viridiplantae; phylum Streptophyta; class Magnoliopsida; order Malpighiales; family Euphorbiaceae; genus Triadica; species Triadica sebifera. The sequence goes on from CM042896.1 coordinate 35,093,792, forward strand.
GGATTGAGTTTTAGCAAATTTTTTGGAAGAGGCCTTTTTTTTTTGAAACATTATTGGCTTCTTCTAATATTCCTCCATTGTGGGCTTGGAATAATACTTGGATTTAGGCTTTTTCTAAAGTTTGGATTTGGAATAGGAATCTTGAAAACTGGACTATAGGTTTGGAGTAGAGAATTCAAATTGTCTATAGAAAAATCCTAGTTCTTGTCTGGTTTTCTTCATATTCCATTTCAAATGTTTCTAGAGTTTAAGATGTTGGTAGATCTTGAGACCTTCTTTTTGGGTAAGACATTTGTTCAAATTAAACACACATACATAAAATAATTTGTTACTAATATAACATATTATATTGTATGTTGTTTGCATACATAAAGTATATTAATGGTAAATTTGATTGTATACCAAATCTGACATAGATGAAGTTAAGGCTTTTTCATAAGGATGTTAAAAGTGCATTCTTAAATGGTTTTATTGAGAAAGAAGTATATGTTGAACAACCATCTGGTTTTAAAAATCATGAATTCCCTAACCACATTTTAAAACTTATTAAAGCCTTATATGGTTTAAAACAAGCACCTATAACTTGGTATGAAAGACTTATGCATTTCTTTTAGAAAATGGTTTTTCAAAAGGCCATGTAGACATGACTCTTTTCATTAAAAAAACATAAGCATGATACTGTAATTGTTCAAATTTATGTTGATGATATTATTTTTGGGGCTACTAATGAATTGCTTTGTCAAGAGTTTGCTAAATGAATGACTAAGGGATTTGAAATGAGCATGATGGGTGAACTCAAATTCTTTCTCGGCCTTCAAATCAAGCAAAACAAAGAAGGAATCTTTATCATCCATTCCAAGTACATAAAAGGAGGTGTTAAAGAAATTTGGAATGGAAGAATGTAAGAATGCAAAAACCTTAATGAGTACATCAACTTAATTGGATGAGGACAAGAAGGATAAGCCTACAGATGAAAAGGTATATAGAGGTATAATGGGATCACTTTTATATCTCACTACTTGAAGACCTGATATTATGTACTTTGCATGCTTATGTGCTAGGTTTCAATCTAGTCCCAAAGAGTCACATCTAGATGTTGTAAAAATAATATTAAAATATCTACATGGCATTTTACATTTAGGATTATGGTATCCTAGAAATACATCTTTTTTATTTAACTAGTTTTTCGAATGCTGATTATTCTAGTAGTCTATTAGATAGAAAAGGCACCTATGGAACATGTCACTTTATAGGTGAATGTTTAGTTTCTTGGTTTAGTAAGAAACAAGTTTTAGTAGCCTTGTCCACTGTCGAAGTAGAATATGTAGTAGTTGGTTGTTGTTGTGCACAAGTTCTTTAGATAAAACAACAATTAAAAGACTATAATCATGTGGTTGATCATATTCCTATAAAATGTGATAAAAAAGTGCTATTAATCTTTTGAAAAATCCCATTCAGCATTCTAGAAGTAAACATATTGATATTAGACATCATTTCATTAGGAATCATGTTCAAAATGGTGATGTAGTATTAGAATTTATTGACACTAATAATCAATTGGTTGATATCTTTACCAAACCCTTAAATGAAGAAAGATTTTGTTTTATAAAAAGAGAGCTTGGTATGCTTGATGGAAGCACTTTATCTTGAAATTAAAAAAAAAATTGCATTTTGAACCTTGAGTGAATATATTTTAATGATATTTTATGAATTAAATGTTGTGATATTTTGTTTGATAAGTGTTGACTTAAAATCCTTTCCTTCAAATTAAATCTTAATTTTTCGTTTTAAAGGGATTCACACCCATGGCAATATAATCACAGTCGTGAATAGAATTCACAAAATAATGTATTTAAGTTTCACGACTTAGTACCCGTGACAAAGAGACTTCATGCCCATGAATATATATTCACGATCGTGAATATCAAAAAGAGGATAGATAAAATATTCACGCTTGAGGTTCACGGCTTTGCAACTCATGAATTGGTTTTTCATGACCGTGAAGAGTTAGCCACGACCATGAAGAACGCAATATAACCTAAAATTTCATCTTTTTCTTACTCATTTTCTCTTTCTTCACCAAGCACTGCAATCCTTTACGGTTTTGCACCGTTCTCTCTCATTTTTCATCGTTTTTCTTTTTTTTTTAGGATCAATTTCCACCTTTTCTCATCTCTTAATTAATTTTTTCATAAGTTTTGATTGTTTTTATTAATTTTTGGGAGATTTCGCAAAACCCATTCTCAGGTTACTATTCACCTATAGGCAACTCGTTTTTCTTATGCTTTTTCGTTGATTTTTTATGGCAACCGTAGTAGGTTCATCATGAGGTAGAGGTACATGAGCAAATTCCACTGCTTCCGAACTAGTCACAGACCCGATGCTCTCCTTGCTGCTGTTTGAAGGTACAATTTTTTGAAAACTTGTCCCATTCTTAATTATAGAGCTTTCGATTTGGAATGTGTTAGGATAGTAAGAATTGAAAATGATGTTGGGATATGGTTGACAAACTTAGGGTTGCTGGATTTTGCAGATATTTTTTATCCTACATTCCGGGAAATTACTTTGAAATTTTTGAGTACTTTATATTTTGATAATTTAGGAAAAGTATCTTTCTTGCTTTGTTTTGAGACATGTGAATTGTCAGTTGATGAATTTGGAAGAATTTTTAAGTTATATAGTGAGGGTCTAATGAATGAAATAGATGTTGTAGATTTTGTTGCTACTGATGCATGGAGTCATATTGGTAAAGACTCCGTTTGGGATGTTAAGTTGTCCGAGAGCATGCATCTAACTTCTCCTCCTCTAAAATATATTCATAGATCTATGACATGCAACATTTGTGTTAGGGGTGACAACAATGTGGTTGTCAGGAAGATCGAGCTTTTATTTATTGATTATGCTAGGAAACAACAGCCTATTGCTATAAGTCAATAGTTTGCGAACCATCTGTTATCTATTATTAGAGAGGTGCCCTGAAGAAAATTAACTTGGGCACTTGATGTAGTAATTTATTATTTATAAAAGGAATTTTCATTATATGGCATTCATTGCATATGAATTGATATAGATCCTAAACAGTTTAATAAAGTCCTTGGTATGTAACACAATATGAAGGAAATTATGATGAGATCATGATGACAAGATTCCTATCATATGCAATTGTGTTTATGCCTAAATGATCCCTAGTCATAAGACTAACAGGATGGGACATTACTAATTTGAATAGACTAGCACATGTTATACTCCTTGACTAGGTCAAACAACTGATAACATGGGATATTTAGAGTTAACATGTGGATGCCTGCAAGAGTAGCCAAGAACATTGGATGACCTGCTAAAGAGGCAATCACATGGGTATCTATTCAATGTCAGTGATAGCCTCATCATAGCAATGGTACAAGTATCCTTAGATTTGAGATACTTATGATTATCTTGGATACTGAATCCTATACTTTGACTCCATTCCTTGTTGTCTCTCAGAGGTCGCTCATAGGGTGGTGATTGGATATAGCATAGTGTGTTCAAAGGTAGTTGAGTAGTCAATAAAGGATTCACCACTCCTGATACAAGGATAGTATACCTATGGCCTTTTGTAGAGATCATTTGTGATGCTCCACTTATATATTAGGAATAATTCCATATATATAAGTAGAATGTCACAAGCTTAACTCGATAATCTGCTCAAATTAAATTTTTTTATTTTATTTTAAATAACTTAATATATTTATTTATTTTGGTTTAGGCAAATTATTCTAATTAAAAATATATATATATATATATATATATATATATATATATATATATATATATATATATATATATATATATATATATATATATATATCCTTATATTGTATGTACATATGGCACCCGATTCTGTTACATAATTATTTACATACATAATATTAATATATGAGATTTGTCTACCACACCAAATACATAGTCAAACTAAAAAAAAAAAACATAATAATACATAACCAACCCTCTAACTATGCCTCTTGTGTCTCTGCTGATATGGGCTTGGATTTCCTTCTTGAACACTTCACCTCCTACCGTCTATAGTTCCAATTCCTGCGTGAGAAGAACTCACGCTAAGCTAACTCTAGCTTAGTGGTACATATAGGTATTAAGTTTTTTTCCAAGCAGTCATACAAATGCATGTCTCAAATAATTCATGATACACTGAATTTTTATTTCATATAAAAGAAATAACTACATCACATAACAATATAAACATAAAAATCATATTCAATAACTAAATTCTCATTACCTCTTGTAAGCATTTCATGTTTTGTCACTTATGTCAATAATAAATTTTTGTCACATTTCATTTCATAGTCTTTAATTAATATCAGCCCAAATCTCATTCCCGGATTGTCCGGATATGCGGTGTGAAATAGGGGCGCTCACGGAGCTTAAGCCACCCTACTCACTATAATCTCAAGTCAAGGGCGCTCACGGAGCTTAAGCCACCTTGACTGAATATAATTATGTCATCTGTGTATAATTAGGATCAGGGGCGCTCCCAGAGCTTAAGCCACCCTGTCCCTAAATAATATCCATATCGGTACTGTAATTTCCCCCTTAATGGTGCACCATCTATCCTATGTTAGTCCTCAGGTAGAGAAATGGGCAATTAACACAATTAATTACTTGTTTCTATAACCAATACTCATTTCATATTAACACAATCATATATTCACAATTTATTTCAAAACCATGTAATAGCATAATATTTTATCAAATGTTAACACAATATTAAGTTCATAGTTAATAACATTCTTACAACCTTAAAACATGCCATAATATATAATTTCATCATTGTGACATGTAATTTATGTCATACACACAATCATGCATAAAGACAAAATAAAATACATATATGTACAAACCTCGATAGTATTTTCCTTTTTCCAAAATATAAGTTCAGAGCTTATTCACTTTTGTTGGTCTTCTTCTTGTTGAAATCCTAATTTAAAAATATAATTAATAAATAGCTTGATAAAATATTTATTCTTAACATAACTTAAATAAATAATTTCAATTTCTATTAAGCTAGAATAAGACCTCTAAGGACTGTTGGATTAATAACTTTTCCTACACTTATCTAATTTGTATGATTCTTTATTCTGATTAACTATAACATGTAAAACTAAAATATACTAAAATTTTAGAATTTTTGAACCTTTACATAATTTTTGGTATAATTTTAAATATTGACCTGTTTTCTGCCCTTAGGCAGTTTCAAGGTACCCAATTAAAAAATTCATAACTTTCAATGTGTAGCTTAAATTATTCTGAAACTTTTTACACAGTTATATAAGTTAATTGGGAACAGTTTTCATGTTTAACTCATTTCCTGATTCAGTCTCTAATTGTCTCATATGTGGGAGGATATATAACTGGTTCAACATAAAATATCAACCCGACCAGTTTAATTGTTCAGCTCATAACTCACAAAATACATGAAATTTTAAGATGAAACTTTCACAGAAATTTAGATAAGACATAGGCTTAAAACTTTTATGTTTTTAACTTTGGCCAATTCGATCTAAATATAGGTGAAATATAAGGACGAATTTACTGGAACTGCACAGGTATATGAAATCAGTTCAATCAAGGAACAGTTATGGTTAATTTCAGAATAACTCAACCTAACAAGAGAAATTCATACGAAATTTTGTAGAGACCTCAAAAACATATATACCTACAACTTTCATGTTTTACACAAACTCAGAATAATCCAATAAGGTGGTCAATTTTTACAAAAACCATAGGTTATTTGGTTGATATGTCTTCCAGAACTAGTTTCACCCCAATAACCATATCTCTTCATATACTAAAAATCGTTCAATAAAATTTGGGAGAGAGATACACAAGACATAGATGAAAAACCTTTATGTTTAACACATCCCCAAATTCGAGTCACAAGATAATCAAAAATAGAGTGCAATATTCTGTCAAAATATAACCTAAACAGTTCTAATAACATAATAATCATGGGGAAACTATTTCTTACCAAGATCAGGTTTAATTGGACTGATTTTTGATGCAATTCTTGAAGAAGATGATAAGTAATTTGATCTGATATGTGGTGGAAGAAAAAGGGATGAAGAAGAAGAAGAGATGAAGGAGAAAAGAGAATTTGGGATTCAGCCCCTTTTTCCCGTTTATGTATTTTGCCCTTTTTTTTTTTTTTTGCTACTGTCCATTTTACTGTTCATTTTAATTTTTTTTTTTAATTTTAATTTTCTTCTTCTTTTTCTTATTTTTCTTCTTCTTCTTCTTATTATTATTATTGTTATTATCATCTTCACATAATTGTTTATAGCTAATATTTTTAATTTTATTTAATCAAAAACACAATTTAATTATATGATCTAAATTATTCAAATTAAACTATAATTAGTGGGTGTTACATCATTACTCATAAATCATTAGCCGAGGTGGACATGTCTTGAAGAAGGTCTTCAAGGACATATCTAATCAAGGTAATGAGTCTCATAAACAATAACTAATATCATTTGGGCTAGGTGTGATGTAGTCAGTCTAATGGGAGCTGACAAACAAATGATGCTATGAACCAAATGAGGTATAGTTTGGTGAAAGGATGAATTGCATGGTAATTGTCTATGGAAGGGCTTATAGTTAAACTACTAACTTTTTGGTCAATTGACGATTATGATATGTTGTAGATACCACTAATGATTTGCTTTAAAACAAATGATAATTTGAGCTACCAACATAACTGAAAACCTAATGGGTCACACGTATAGAAGGAGTAAAGGAAATGTGAAATGGGTTATGGATTGGATCCAAAAACATAAGAGAGAAATTTGTGTGAAAATATTCCGCACATGAGAGCAAATAGGGTTACATGTCACGTGCATGTAATGGTTGTCGTGTGCAAATGACATGTGCAGAGTACCATTCCATTGCATGCATGAGGATTCCTCATGTGCACACGATAGTACAAAGGCATTATGTCATGCGCACAAAGATGCCTTCGCATGCACAACAACAAGCTTTTTTGCTTAAGGTTGTCGCGCACACGATGATCCCTCGTGCGTGCGATGATCAGCGATTATGCAGAATTTCTTTCTGAATGGAAGCCAAATGTGTCCTACCCTAATTATGATTAGTGGACATATAAATACCATCAAAAGGGCTTAGAAAAGAGTCTGCCTCATTAGAGAAATAAAAGTTATATCTCTTCCATCTCTCTCATAAGTTGAATCACCATTGCTAGCACCTTGGTAGTTTGAAAACCCATCTCCTTCAAGGTTGTTTCCTTCGCTCCTTCATGTGGATTACTATTAGAGACAATCTAACATTGGATTGTTGTGTTTTTCAATAACCTAACTATGAAGGAAGACTTATAACTTGGAAGATTGAAAAGCTACAAACAAAGGTAATTAACTTCTTCCATATTAGTGGTACGATTCGATTTTAATGTACATAGAGCATTCTATGCTATTTGGGGTTCAATTAATTTTTAAATTTCTATTATGCCATGTGTGAGATGAATATATCAGAACCCAATATCCATAGCTACTCGACCTATAGGAAATATTTTGATAGGTAGCTATGTGACTCACCTTATTTTTGAGCTCAGCCTTTTAGACTTGGATGATCACACCTTCACTTCCATACATATCCTAGCTAAGGACATGCTGGATATTGAGTCCTTTCTAAAAATGGGGGTTGTTACTAGAATCAGTTATTAGGGAGAGACCTTCTATAGGCCTAAGAACCCCCAGGATGAGGAGATTTGGGAGGATGATGACTCTGATTCCTTCAAGGCAAGTTTAGTGGGTCAAGGATAGCATAAAAGAGTCAGAGTTGTGCCTTCTGATTCCCTAGCTAGAGGGACCTACTTATCATCTCCTACAAACATAATGCAGTAGCTCATTGCTCAGATGGATATGTTGCAACAGGGCTTTCATTAGAGAATCAATCTTGTCCAGCAGTAGCTTGGAGACTTCATGGAGCATTTTGATGCTCGTATCTCAGCAATTGAGTTTGAAATCGTCAGTCTTCATCTTCATCAGACTCAAGGCCATCCATGACCATCTAACATTATTTATCCTTTTATATATTTTTTAAAATTTTTTTGGATATCGTCTTAGACTATTTCTGCAAATTTTTTAGGTTGTAAAATTATTACAAATTATTTATACGTATGGTTATCTTCTTTTCTCTTCTTTAGTATTAATTTCTTTTTGATAGTGACCAAGGGGTAGAAAATGTTTGCTAATATGTGCTGATTTTTTAAATTATTGTCTGTATTTGTTTTCCTTGTAATAAATATTTGGTATATGTTGGTTATACATTGATTATATGACATGTTTAGAACTCTACATACTTTAGGAAAATATAATCACGTACTTACTCTTTTTGACTTAACAAAATATAACATACTTTACATATCTCCATATTTAATTTAAAATATCATTTGAGGGGGAGAAATTTATTTTCTTTTGCCACATATTGCACAATTCTTTGTCACCATCAAAAAGGGATATATTGTTGAACCTTGAGGATTTTTCCTATAATTTTGATTATAATAAATAATTAAGCAATAAAGCATTTAACCATATTTTGTGTTTGAGTGATTAAACAGGTTAAATATTTATTGAATTATCAAAGCCAAAATAAATTAAGTTAATATTTGCAAAAGGAATTTGTTCACACTCATGAAAGCTTAAATTCACACCCATGATAGAACTTGAAATGACAGAAATTCAAAAGTTCAAGTTGTTCATGCTTGTGAAGGTCAAAGACAAAAAGTTCCAATGTTCATAATCATTCATGGCTTCATTCACAGTTTGATAGAAATTATTCATGCCTGTGAGCATACAATTCACCTCCATGAATATCACAATTTAGAATTTAGAATTTTGAAGATCAAGAAATTCACACCAGTGAAGTAACATGTCACGCCCGTGAAGACCTGGAAATGTGACCATTTTAGCACACTCCAAGGTTATTGAATGGGTTGATTTTAAATTAATGCATCCCTAACTGCTAAATTTTGAAGGAACACTATAAATAGCACATTCTACTAATGGAAGATCATCAATTAGAGCAACAAGAGCTTCATTATATTGAGAATATCTGCAAAAATTATAATTCAGAGTTTATACCTAGAAATGTGACTATTTCAGCACACTCCAAGGTTATTGAATGGCTAGATTTTAAATTAATACATCCCTAACTGCTAAATTTTGAAGGAACATTATAAATAGCACATTCTACTAATGAAAGATCATCAATTAGAGCAACAAGAGCTTCATTATATTGAGAATTTCTGCAAAAATTATAATTCAGAGTTTATGCATTAATTATTTGTAATACTTCATCTTATTCTCATTTCCATTTTGTAAAGCTCTAGTGATCTTGAGTTTGACTATTTTATTCTATCAAACAATTACTCAAGAGTGTTTATTGAGTGAGTTGGGTTGGGATTAAAATATTTGTAAGGGTTTATTATGTGAGCCATAAAACACAAGGAATTGGTTTTGTGTTAACCAGTAAAACACAAGAGAATTTTGGTTCAATGTGATCCGAGGGTGAAATACCTAGTTCAGAGTGAGCTAGCAAAACTCTTGTGTATCTTGTTGAGTGAGGTAGTGAAAATACCCAATTAAGATTGGGGAGAGGAGTATGGTTTAACTCTCAAATCTCTATAAATTGTGTGTAATTTCTCTTATTCTACTTCTTTTATATTTTAGTTATTTGCAATTGTGGGAAAAATTTTGATTGTCCACCAATTCATCCCCCTCCCCCCTTTTTATGATTGTCTAGGCAACAGTAGTTGTGGAGTATCCTAAGAAGATAACTTCATCGGATTTAAAAGCAAATTTTTCAAGTTTATCCTTGGTATTTAATATAAAACAATTGCATCCAAATACTCTAAAATATGAGATAAAGGGTTTTCTTCCATTCCATAGCTCAAAAGAGGTTTTATTTAAGATTGACCTATTGAAAACTCGGTTAGAAATATAACATGCGATATTAGTGGTTTCGACCCAAAAGTAGGTTGGTAAACCATACTCATTGAGCATTGTTCTAGCCATCTCAATTAGAGTTCTATTTTTCCTTTCAACAATCCAATTTTGTTGAGGTGTTGTAGGAGTTGAAAAATTATGGGAAATACCATATTCTAAACAAAACATTTCAAAATTATTGTTTTCAAATTCTTTGCCATAATCACTTCTAATTTTAGAAATAAAATATCCTATTTCATTTTGAATTCTTTTGGCAAAGTTCTTAAGGGATCCAAAGGCATCACTCTTTTGAGCTAAGAAAATTACCCAAGTGAATATAGAGTAATCATCAACAATGATAAAAAGCATAGTGTTTACTTCATAAACTAGCAACTCTAGTAGGTTTAAAAAGATCTAAATATAAAAGTTGTAAAGGTCTAGAGTTGCTTACTACATTTTTAGACTTGAATGATGTTTTGTGTTGTTTTCCTCTTCGACATGGTTCACATGTCTTATCCTTTTCAAATTTGACTTTTAGTAGTCCATCTACTAGCTCTCCTTTGCTAAGGCTTTAAATTAAGTCAATGCTTGCATGTCTATGTCTTCTATGTCATAGCCAAGATTCATCGCTAATTGTCATAAGACACTTAGAGGAAAAGTTAGATAGCTTGTGTAAATCTATTATGTAAGTATTGCCATCTTTATCTCATTTGAACATCTCTTGACCATTTGGGGTGGTCGCAAGGCATTCATTAGAGGTAAAGGTGACTTAGTTTCCCTTATCACATAATTGATTTATTTTTAATAAATTATGCTTTAAACCATCAACAAGTAAAATATTTTCAATTAAATAATCATTATTTAAACCAATTGAGCTAATGCCAATTACTTTAGCCTTAGCATTGTTTCTAAAGGTTACCTTACCACCATCAATTCTTTTGATTTGAGTGAAAAGGCTTTTATTTCCAGTCATGTGCCTTGAGCATCCACTAGCCAATCATTTTTCTTTGATGTAGACTTGAGGCATAACTACAAAATAATAATTTTAGTTTGGTTATTAGGTACCCAAATGAACTTGGGTCCTTTGGGGTTAGCACTAGAAGGCTCCCAATGAGCATTCCTTATAAAATAATATTTGTTTATATGTCCAAGCTTTATGCAATAGTGGAATTGTTTAGATTTAAATATGTTTTGCCACTTTGCACTAGGTTAAGGCTTTACTACTTTCTAAGGTGGAGTATGTGCACAATGACATAAACATTCTGTTGAACCTTAAGCGGTATTTTTGTCATTTTGATGCTCACAAATAAAATAACAGTAATGTATTTAACATACTTGTTTTCTAAGTTTATTGAGTAGGGTATGGAACATGATAGCAAGAATGGAGAATGGAAGACAAACCTTAAAAAGACAAAAATTGAAGAAATAGCATTATTCACGCCCGTGACCTTTTATGTCACGCCCATGATGAAGCTTAGCGCCAACTACCAAATATTTAAAGTTCACGGCCATGAAGAATGATAGCAACCATGAATGATCATATCCATCATGCCCGTGAAAGAAAGTCACACCCGTGAGAAAACAAGTCAAATTCCTCCAGAGAGCTTCACGGCCAGAGCCACTACTTGGACCACGGCTAAAAAGGATGTTCATGCCTATGAAAGAATAATGTCACACGTGTGATAAATCATTTCAAATCCTTCCAGATTGCTTCATGGCCAAAGTCACCACTCAATTCATGGCTTAGAAGAACAGTCACGACCGTGACACACTTATTCACGACCGTGAAAGAGGAAAGAGAAACATGTCAGACGCGAAATTAAGAGTTAGTGCAATGGCTATTTTAGCATTAAATGCAACCAAATGGCTATAATTTTCCATGGAAGTATAAATGCAAGTCATTTATGAATCCAGAATAAGAGAATAGAAAATACTTCGAATCTCAATCTTGTTGTAGCCATTTTGTGCATTTACCACTTTAAAAACAAACATTCATTCTCTGTAAAAATATTTTTGCTTATTGTTTTTTGAGCATTATAGATTTGTGAGTGTTTCTCTTTGTAATCTACTACTCAAGTGAGTTTGGGTATATTGGGTTAAGAGTAGAACACAAGGAATTAGTTTATTGTATGAGCCTTTAAAAACACAAGGAATTGGTTTATTGTGTGAGCCATTAAAATACAAGGGATTTCTAGGTTATGTGTGATCAATTGTTAGAAACACCATAGTTGGGAGTGAGCTTGTAAAACTCCATTGTAACAATTAGTGTGTTAGTGAAACTCCCAATTAAGATTGGGGAGAGGAGTAGGGTTTGTTAACAACCGTATCTCTATAAAAAGTCCTATGTGATATCTTTCTATCCCTACTCAACTTTTCTTTCTTCACTTAAAAGTTAAGAAATTTTAATATCCAATTCAACCCCCCTTCTTGGTACAATATATGGACAACACATTCATATGTTGTGGGTGTTTTCCTAGGTGCATGCTTCTTGTACAAGAAACCATGATTGACCTTTTGAGGTTTCCCTCTTGAGCCATGTAACCCTTGGCTACTCTTCTTTTGAGTAGAGAGTTTTGTGATTACTTTGCCATTGGCCCTTGGGGCTATTACCTCAATGGTAAAGGTTTGTGGTGTGCTAGACTTAACAAATATATTTCTAGGTGAGGTAGATGTTAATGCTTCATTGAAGCCTAATGTCTCACCAAGGGAGGTCTTTGAGATACAATTAAAGTATCGAAATTCTCTTTTCCTTTGTAAAATTTTAAGATAGAGTTTCTAAGCTCTTCAACCTTATTTTTTAAACCATTGTTTTGTTTAATTAGATAATTGATTGAAGGTTTTGATGAAAGCTCATTCAATGACTTCTTTAAGTAGTCATTTGAGGATTTTGGCTCTTCAACTACTTTTTGAAGGTTATTAAAATCATTTTTAAGTTTAGAGCTAATTTTTTATATAAAGATCAAGTTTCATTTTGTACTTTTCTATCTCTATATTTAGTATTTCAACTATATCATCATCATCATCAATTAAATCACTCAAATCATCACAAGGTTGGGATGTAGAGCATACCTCATCATTGGAGTAATCCTCAATAGCCATGAAGCACAAGTTAGCCACATCCTCCTCTTTTTCTTTAATAAGTGATAAGGTTTTATCATCCCAAATGGCTTTGTGACCTTTTTCCTCTTCTTTATTGGGTTTTCTCTTGCACTTCTTGACCATATAGCACTCCGATCTAAAGTGTCCCTTCTTCCCACACTCATAGCATTTGACTTCCGCTTTGTCTTTGTTAGATGAAGAGTTTTTATGAGGGAATCTTAAGGCTCATTGTTTGTAGTTTTTGATTGAGTCATACTTGTTGGTGATAAACCTCCTGATTGTCTTTCAAAGTAAGGCTATTTGATCATCTTCTTTATCAACCAACTCTTCATCATGAAGGAGATCTTCATATATAGGCATGAAAGTTGAAGCTGTGAGTGCTAGAGGCTTTCTTTTCACCTTCAAGCTCTCTTTATCTTGCTAGATAAATTTCACGAGTGAGGAGTTCGCCAATAAGTACATCGGTCAAAATTATGCTTATGTCTTCATTGGCTTCCTCAATATTCGCAAACCTTGAGCTATAATATTTCATAGGAAGACTCTTTAGAATCTTATTATTTACATCTTCCAAATTAAAATGCTCTCTAAGCTTCTTCATGCCATTGATAATAACAAAATGTTGATTGGTCATTTTGGTTATGGTCTCATTGGGCTTCATGTTGAAGAGTCCCTATTCAGCGACAAGAAGTTGAACCTTCTTGGACTTTACTTGTTTTGCGCCTTCATGGTAGTTTTCTAATATTTTCCAAATGGAGTAAGCAGTCAGACAATATTGGATTCTACCACACTTTTTAAGTGATAAGGAGCTTACTAGAATCATCATGGCTTTTTTGTTTTTTCCATTAGCTCTCTTTTGGGGCTCGGTCTAATCATCTCTTAAAGTGATTTCATCTTCTCCTTTCAGCATTCCTTCTTGTTAGAGATGTCCATTCCTTTTGAATGGTGTCCCAAACATCTACTCCATTATTATCAAAATAAGTTTCCATCTTAAATTTCCAATTCACATATTTGCTCCATCAAATAAAGGTTTAAGATTATGAAACCTTTCGTTCGCCATAATTCGATCTTTGTTAGTGTTGTTCTCCATATCTTCATTGTGTGTGACCTATTAGGTTCCCGATTATGTTGGCCACTTAAATTAACAATTAATTTAAGCAGATCATGAGTGGTATCTAGCAACACATCATGACCCCCAATTGATCGAAAAGTTAGTGATTTGACTACGAACCTTTCCATAAACAATTTTCGTGCAATTGTTCCTTTCACCATTCTATATCCCACTTGGTTCAGAGTATGAACATGTGTCAACTCCCACTAGACTGACTACATCACGTCTAGTCCAAATAATGTTAGTTCTTATCCTTGAGGCTCATAACTCTATTAGATATGTCATTGAAGACTATCTTTATGACATTTCCACTCTGGCCAGAGATTCCTGAGTAATGACCACGACAAGAGGCCATGAGTATACTCTTCTTCTATCAAGAGTGGTGAATGCTTTGTCGGTTACCCAATTACCTTCAAATACCTTAAGCTATATCCAATCACCACCCTATGAGCTACCTCTCTGAGGAAATAAGGAATAATGTCAAAATACAGAATCAATATTCAAGATATCCTTGAGTACCTCAAGTCTAAGAATACTTGCACCATTGCTATGATGAGACTATTATTGACATTTGAATAGATTATCCATATGATTGTCTCATAGTTGGTTATCCAATGTACTTAGCTACACTTAGCAAATATCCACATGTTAACTTTAAACATCTCATGTTTATAGATTATGAGATCTACTACTCGATCCAATCAAGGAGTGTAACATGTGCTAGTCTGTCTGGATTAATAATGTCCCATCTCATTAATCCTATGACTAGGGATAATTTTGATACTAACATAATTACACATGATAAGAATCTCAATATCATGATCTCATCATGATTTCCTTCATGCTATGTTATGTATCAAGGACTTAATTAATTCATTTAAAATCACTTATCAATTCATATATCAAATGAACATCAAATTAATGAAAAAGCATTTCATTAATCAAATAAATTTGTACAATAAGTGCTAAAGGTGATTACCTTTAGAGCACTTCTCTAACAGTTAGTGCTTATTAGGCTTAAATGTCATACTTAGCTCTCATACCAATTGTTGCCCAAAACAATAACCAAGAAGGAAGGGGGTTGAATTAGTTGGTAATTAGAAATTTTGCTTGAAGCAATTTTACGAAAGAATGATTTATGAGAGAGAAAAAGAAATTTGGCACAAAACAATTATAAAGGTTCGAGTATTAACAAATCCTACTCATCTCTCCAATCTCAATTGAGTATTTTACTTACACTTAATGTGTTACAAATAGAGTTTTTCCTAGCTCACTCCCAAGTATGGTGTTTTACTCTCTTGCCTAACACCTAACCCAGAAAAACTCTTTTATTTTAATGGTTAACATGTGACACTTTTATAACAATTCTTATATACGTACGTTACGTAGTCTTATGCGATTACCAAACCTATTGGTATCTTCAAAAATTGATTATAGCTGATGTGTGTAAAAAATTTTCATAACTTAATGATCATAATATCATTACCTCTTTATTATTATTTTATTATTTTTTTCCAAAAATGTTGTTAGTATAACGACTATAAATCTAACTATCCCACTTGCACTGCAAATAATCCATAACCCATTTTGGGCACAACAATACAAATATAATATAAAATATTATTCATTCAACCACAAGTCAACATTTCATTCTTATACACATATCCATACATATATTCATATATACATGTCATTTTTAGTAATATACTACTATCATTTTGTCCTTCCATCTACTCCCCAAAGGTAGTATGCTTTGCTCTGATGCCTTCCTAACTATTACCTGCATGTAGTCAAATAACTATGTGCTGAGCATTAAAAATGCTCAGTGGTGATTACTGTTGCCCAAATAATGAACCAAGAAGAGGGTTAAATTGGTTAGCAAATAAAAATTTGCTTAATTTAAAGTGCAAAAGAAATAAAATAGAGGAAGGAAGGAGAGATATCACACACAGATTTATAGAGGTTCGGATATCAACAAACCCTACTCCTCTTCCCAATCTCGATTGGGTGTTTCACTAACACACTAAGTGTTACAATGGAATTTTTCAAGCTCATTCCCAATGATGGTGTTTCTCTCAATGGCTAAAACCTAACCCAGAGATTCCGTTGTGTTTTTCAATGGCTCACACAAAAATCAATTCGTTGTGTTTTATGGCTCACACAATAAACCCTTAATAGTGTTTCACTATTAACCCAATATACCCAAGCTCACTTTTGAGTAATTGATTACAATGAAAAACACTCACCAACCTACAATGCTCAGAAGTTATGAGCAATTAGGTTTTCACAAAAAGTAGAGGATTGTTGAAAAATAATTAATGCACAAGGCTACAACAAGATAAAAGATTAAAATAATTGTTGTTCTTCTCTTTAGGATTCATAAATGAGTTGCATTTATACTCCCTTTGTGAATTGTAGTCGTTTGGGTGCATTTAATGCAAAAATAGTCATTGAACCAACTCTTAGTTCACGGACGACTATATGTGTCACGGGCGTGAATGTTCTTCCCAGCCGTGGTCTAAGTGGTGACTCTATCCATGACACTCTCTGGAAGAATTGGAAATGTTTGGTCACAGGCATGACTATTCTTTCACGGGAGTGACTTGTCTGATCTTTCACAATTGGTTTGATCCTTCATGGTCGTGAACTTTGAATGGTGGAGAATTGGCACTAAGCTATATTCACGGGCGTTACATTAGTAGTCACAGGTGTGACACTTTGCTATTTCTATGATTTTTATCTTCAAAGGTTGTCTTTCAATCTTGCTTCATGTTCTAATCAAAGTATATCTTATTTAACACACTTAGAACACAAACATTATTAAATACATTATTGCTATTTTATTTGTTATCATCAAAATGACAGAAATACCCCTCAAGGTTCAACAATCTCCCCCTTTTTGATGGTGACAAATAATATAGTAATATGTACTTTTGAGAAGTCTCCCCCTCAAAAGGTGCTTAAGATAAAATAATAAAGTGCAAGATTTGATATAAATATAGCAAAGGTATTTGCAAACTAATAAGGTATATGCAAGGTATATCTTAAGTATATCTTATCAAATAAAACATGTATAACCAAGTGTGCTCAAAGTATATATGAGATATATGTTAAGTATATCTTATGCATGAAATAAAATGAGTTCAAATAAGTTCAAGTTGCAAGGTATATGTGAGGTTGATGAATATCATCAATTGAAATAAAAGTTTCATATTTCATTATTTAACCACACATTGCTTATTGCATATTCATGCCATCATATATTGAACGCATATATGCTTGTTTCTCCCCCTTTGTCACCAACAAAAAGATTGAAATGTAAATAAGATAGTTGTATTAAAAATTAAAGGACAAGGATTACATGAAAATTAAAACGCATAAAGATAAAATCCTATTACAACAAAGGTAAAGGTACTACATGATAACTAGACTCTAAATAGGCTTAGAGCCTGACAAATCATTCCTAAGGCATGCTACCTCTATTGAAGGGGAACTCTAGCCATGAAAAGGAAAGTAAAACAAGTCATGGTCATGACATTAAACAGTCACGGGCATGAAGAAGGCTTTTCATGGGTGTGACAAATATAGTAACAAGCGTGGAGCTTAGTCTTCACTACCTCTTCCTATGAGGCAAGTCGTGAATCAAAGTGTGAAAGATTCTATAACTTTTTGCTATCTTTGTTCACGGTCATGAATATATGTCACGTGTGTGAACCACCTCAAATCTTCAAAAAACAAAACGTAGTCTAAAATAAAACTAGAAGATTTCTAAAAAGTTTATATGCCTTAAAACACATTTCTATCATGTCAACCACTTCATACCATAAAATCAATCATGTAAAATGCATCATATGAAGGAACTAACATTCAAGGTTCACACGACATACAATTGGCAAAAAAAATTAATTAAGACAATGTTGATCCATCAAGCATACCAAGCTCTCTTCTTATAAAACAAAAACTTTCTTCATTAAGAGGTTTTGTGAACAAATCTGCCAATTGATTATTTGTATCAATAAATTATAACACAACATCTCTATATTGAACATGATCCCTAAGAAAATGATGTCTAATGTCAATATACTTACTTTTAGAGTGTTGAATGGGATTCTTAGATAGGTTGATGACACTAGTATTATCACATTTGATGGGTATATGGTCCAAACTATGACCATAATCCTTAAGTTGTTGTCTCATCCATAGGATTTGAGTGCAACAACATCCTGCTGCCACATATTCCGCTTCAATGGTAGATAAGGCAACCAAAACTTGTTTATTGCAAAACCAAGAAACTAGGCATTCACCAACAAAGTGACAAATGTCTGACGTACTTTTTCTATCCAAAAGACCACCAGCATAATCTGCATTTGAATATCCTATGATATGGAATGATGAATTTCTAGGATACCATAAGCCTAGATGCAATGTGCCATTTAAGTATTTTTAAAATCCTTTTTATGGCATTCAAATGTGATTATTTAGGACAAGATTGAAATCTAGCATATAAGCATACACTATACATTATATCGGGCCTAGAGGTAGTAAGGTATAAAAGTGATCAGATCATACCTCTATAGAGCCTTTCATTTATGCTCTTCCCTTTCTCATCTTTGTCCAATTTTGTTGATGTGCTCATAGGAGTCTTAGCATTTTTGCATCCGTCCATTCGAAATTTCTTGATTAACTCTTTGGTGTACTTAGATTGGTTGATTAATATGCCCTCATTGTTTTGCTTTATTTATAGACCAATGAAGAACTTGAGTTCACCCATCATGCTCATTTCAAAATCCCCAGTCATACACTTAACAAATTCTTGGCAAAGCAATTCATTAGTAGACCCAAATATGATATCATCAACATAAATTTGAACAATTAGAAGGTCATGCTTATGCTTTTTAATAAACAAGGTTGTATCAATATGTCTTTTTGAAAAATTATTTTCTAAAAGAAAAGAACTTAGTCTTTCATACCAAGCTCTTGGAGCTTGTTTTCATCCATACAAGGCTTTTGAAAATTTAAAAATATTATTAGGCAAGTTATGGCTTTCAAAACCCGGAGGTTGTTCTACATACACTTCTTTTTTTATAAAACCATTTAAGAATGCGCTTTTGACATCCATCTAAAAACGTTTAAAATTCATATGGTATGCAAATGCTAAAAGTATTCTTATGGCTTATAATCTAGCTATCAGAGCCTAGGTTTCAACATAGTCTATATTATTTTCTTAATTATAACCTTTGGCAACTAACCTAGCTTTATTCCTAGTTATTGAACCTTATTCATCTAACTTATTTCTAAACACCCATTTACTACTAATGATTTGATGGTCTTTAGGTCTAGGAACCAAGGTCCATA
Organism: Triadica sebifera; assembly: GCA_023653625.1. NCBI lineage: Eukaryota > Viridiplantae > Streptophyta > Magnoliopsida > Malpighiales > Euphorbiaceae > Triadica > Triadica sebifera. Next base: position 35,113,346 of record CM042896.1, read on the forward strand.
CCTTACTTCTCTCAAATTGGTTGAGTTCCTCTTGCATAGCAATCACACAACTTTTATCATTAAGAGTCTCATCAATATTTTTAGGCTCAATTTGAGAGACAAAAGCAAGGTTAGATTCTAAGAGTTTGAGATGAGATCCAGTACTTACACCCTTAGTAGGATTACCAATGATTTGTTCCTTGGGGTGATTCTTTATCATTTTCCATTCCTTTGGGAGCTTTTGGTTGTCTTGCTCTTGAGATTGAGGTAAAGAGACATCTTGTTGTTGTTTCTCTTAATCATCATCATCTTTCTCATGATCAAGATCAAACTTCTCTATTGTACCTACAATATCATAAAAAACACTACCTTTCACAAGATCAAGCTTACTAGATTCATCAAAAACAACATGCATAGACTCTTCAACAATTGAAGACCTTTTATTAAAGACTCCATAAGCTTTGATAGTTGTAGAGTATCCTATGAAGATACCTTCATCGGATTTAGAGGCAAATTTTCCAAGGTTGTCCTTAGTGTTTAATATAAAACACTCGCATCTAAATACTTTAAAGTAAGATATCATGGGTTTTTTTTCATTCCATAGCTGAAAAGAAGTTTTTTTTCAAAGTGCTTTTTGAAAACTCGATTTGAAATATAACACGTAGTATTAGTGGCTTCGACTCAAAACTAGGTTGGTAAACCATACTCATTGAGCATTGTTCGAGCCATTTTAATTAAAGTTTGATTTTTCCTTTCTACTATCCTATTTTGTTGAGGTGTCCTATGAGTTGAAAAATCATGTGAAATACCATATTCTAAACAAAAGTTTTCAAAATTTTCATTTTCAAATTCTTTTCCATGATCGCTTCTTATTTTGGAAATAAAATATCCTTTTTTTTCATTTTGAACTCTTTTAGCAAAATTTTTGAAAGATTCAAAAGCATCACTCTTTTGAGCTAAGGAAATTACCCAAGTGAATCTAGAGTAATCATCAACAATGACAAAAGCATAGTGTTTACCTCCTAAACTCGCAACTCTAGTTGGTCCAAAAAGATCTAAATGCAAAAGTTGTAGAGGTTTAAAGGTACTTACTACATTTTTGGATTTGAAAGATGACTTTTGTTGTTTTCCTCTTTGGCAAGGTTCACATGTCTTATCTTTTTCAAATTTGACTTTTGGTAGTCCACTCACTAGCTCTCTTTTGCTAAGGCTTTGAATTAATTTCATGCTTGCATGACTAAGCCTTATATGACATAGCCCAGATTCATCACTAATATACATAAGATACTAAGAGGAAAGGTTAGATATTTTGTTTAAGTCTATTATGTAAGTATTGACATCTCTATCTCCTTTGAATATCTCTTTCTCCCCATCAACTTTTTGAAATCTTTTATTGTGTTTCTTGAGCTTTGGACATTCTGGTTTTATATGTCATTTCTTCCCGCATTCATAACACTTTACCTCCTCTTTATTTCTTAAAGAGTCATTTGAGGAGTGTTTGAAGTTTCAAGAATTTCCAAGTCTCTTTTCAATCATTCTTTTTATTCTTCTTGAGAGCGTGGCAATGTCCTCATTCTCATCATCACTCTTCTCTTCATCATTTACAATTACCTCTTGAGATTTTAAAGTAGAGGCTTTGAGTACTAGAGGCTTTCTCTTTTCTGGTTTGACTTCAAGTTATCTATCTCTTTTTACTGTCATCTTGTGCATTATAAGTTCACCAATAAGCACATTGGTAGGCATGATGCTCATGTCTTCATTGGCCTCTTCTATACCCACAACTCTTAAACCATAGTCTTTGAGAGGAAGGCTTCTTAGATTTTGTTGTTCACATCTTCCAAGCTTAAGTGCTTTCCAAGCTTTCTCATGCATTGATGATAGCTAGAGTCATGTTGGTGATGGATTCATTGGATTTCATTTTGAAGAGTTCATTTTTCGAAGTAAGAATTTGAATCTTCTTGAATTTTACTTGCTTGGTTCCTTCATAATAATTCTCCAATGTTTTCCACATGCTATATGCAATAGGACAATGTTGGATTCTGCCATATTCTTCAATAAATAAAGAGCTTGCAAGGATTGTCATTGCCTTTTTGTTTTTGAAATTAGCTCTTCAATGAGGCTATGTCCAATCATCTCTAAAAAGAATTTCTTCTTCACCATCAACTCTTTTCGTGGTTGGTGGTGTCCATTCTTTCCAAACACTATCCCAAACTCTAATTCTGTCACTATTGAGATATATCTCCATCCGGAATTTCCAATGAGCATAGTTCACTCCATCAAAGTAAGGCTTGAGACTTTGAAATCCTTCATTGGCCATTCCTTGATCTTTGCTAGTGCTTATTGGAATTTATTGCTAGACAAGCTTTGATACCAATTGTTGCCCAGACAATGAACCAAGAAAGGGGTTGAATTGGTTAGCAAATAAAAATTTGCTTAATTGAAAGTGCGAAATAAATAAAATAGAGGAAGGAAAGAGAGATATCACTCACAAGATTTATAGAGGCTTGGGTATCAACAAACCCTACTCCTCTCTCCAATCTCGATTGGGTGTTTCACTAATACACTATGTGTTACAATGGAGTTTTTCAAGCTCACTCTCAACTATGATGTTTCTCTCAATGGCTAACACCTAACCCAAAGATTCCCTTGTGTTTTTCAATGGCTCACACAAAAACCAATTCCTTGTGCTTTATGGCTCACACAATAAACCCTTAAAATGTTTCACTCTTAACCCAATATACCCAAGCTCACTTTTGAGTAATTGATTACAATAAAAAACACTCACCAGCCTACAATGCTCAGAGGTTATGAGCAATTAGGTTTTCACAAAAAGTAGAGGATTGTTGAAAAATAATTAATGCACAAGGCTACAATAAGATTAAAGAGGAAAATAATTATTGTTCTTCTGTTTGGGATTCATAAATGACTTGCATTTATACTCTCTTTGAATTATAGTCATTTTGGTGCATTTAATGTGAATGAAGCCATTGAACCAACTCTTAATTCACGCTTGACATGTTTCTCTATCCTAGTTCATGGGCATGAATGTTATTCCAAGCCGTGGTCCAAGTAGTGACTTTAGTCGTGACACTCTCTAGAAGAATTGGAAATATTTGGTCACGAGCGTGACTAATCTTTAACGGGAGTGACTTGTCTGATCTTTCACGGTTGGTTTGATCTTTATGGTCATGAACTTTGAATGGTGGAGAAATGGCGCTAAACTATATTCACATGCGTGATATTAGTAGTCACAGGCGTGACACTTTACTATTTCTTTGATTTTTAACTTCAAAAGTTGTCTTTCAATTTTGCTTCATGTTCTAATCAAAGTATATCATATTTAACACACTTAGAACACAAATATTGTTAAATACGTTATTGTTATTTTATTTGTTATCATCAGAATGATGGAAATACCTCTCAAGGTTCAACAATTACAAATCTAAGGATTTCCATTATTACCAAATTACACACATAATGCAATATCATATTCACTACACTATTCAAATTTTTCTCTTTAATATATTAATTTTGTTTTTTCTCATTATTTTTTTATTTATCATTCATTCACTATTTAATACGTTTATCAAATTAATAATTTTTCTTAATTAATCTTTTAACTTTTTTTTTTCATTTCAATCCTCCATTTAATTTTTCTTTAGCTACAAATTTCATTTTGGTTCCTAAATTTCCATTTATTTACAATCATGCCACTACTGTACATTTATTTACACTTTTGCCACTAATTATATTTGTTTCATTTCTTTTATTTCTAACTACATAATTTAACATTTTTCTTCCACTTATATTCTATTTTTCAATTTTACTATTTTGTCATATTTATCACTTTTATCATTATTATTATTATTATACCATTTTTATCACTTTTATCATATTTTTCACTTGTACAAATTGTATCATATTTTTCTACTTATATTCACATTTGCCCCTAATATCAATCCGATAGAAAATATTTGGGTCAGATACATAAGACATGGACCCCTAAAGTCCACTACACTGAAGAGTGACCCCGAAGGACCACCCAAACACTGTAATGTACACTGATCAATGAATAACTATTGTTGAAGTAGACCCTCACTGGCCTGCATAAGCAAGTCGCCATGACCCGAACCGCGGTAATGGGGTCCCTATGGCTAGCCAATTATATCCTGCCTAGATTTAATCATCAGGAAAATAACTAAGGGCAATATCTTATTCATTTAATTCAATTTCCATTAAATTCATAAATTCTATTATTTTTACATTATTAATTACCTAACATTTTATTCATCCATAATTATAATCTTTTTCCACACTTTCCATTCTAATATCTCAATATTTCATCATTAATACCCAATTAAATCATTAAGCTCCCTAAACACACTTTATTCATTACATTTCATTTCATGCACAAAATAATCATTATTTAGAAAAATATTCAATATATATTTTAAAAATTTTCAATAAATTTCTATACACTCCATATCATGATTTCTTGCATTTTGTGACTTAAGTTTTATTTAATTAACAAGAAAAATAATAATTTATTCTTTTTCATATTTCGGCCCACATTATATTTTCATCATTAAAATTTTTCTTTCACCTTCTAAATATTTATTTCACTAATTTATACATTCATTACTACATATGTACCATAATATTGCACTAAAACATAATTATGCCTTAATATGCATTTTACACATAACATAGTCATTTTTTTAAAGTTCCACTAAATAATTGTTTTTAATTGAGTTTAACTATTCTGAACCACTTTTTATATTCCCTTAATCATGTTTTAAGTTTTTATTATCATCTACATGCAAATCACACAAATTCCCTAATTTCCAAAACCCTAAATCAAGCTTAAACAATGGAAATAGGTAGATTTTGAAATCACTAATGTTATTTCCTTCTTTTAGCCTTCCTAGACTTCCTTTTCCTTAGCTTTTTCCTTTGAAGCACCTTCATTCGCTTGTGCACCTACCATGGCCAAAATATGAGTTCCATTAATCCACCATTATTTTGCTTTCCTAACTCAATCTAACTTCATAAATATCATATGCATACCCTAAACTATCTATTTGAATCCATAAATAAATTTAAAACTCTTAATTTCTCTTACCTCAATTTTGTGTCCTAACTTATCTCCTTTGTTTTTCTTCCACTCTAGTCCTTCAAATGGAGATTAGAGACTTCTAATAGCTAATAGAGGGGCTGACGTATTAGGATGCTTGACTTTGGTGTAAAAATTAGGAAAAATGGGAGAATTTTGGTGGAGAAAAATGGGAAACCCATTTGGCGAAGGGGGAAGCATGAGAGGAAGAAGAAGATGCAAAATTCTCTAGAGAATTATGATATTTTGAGCATATATAAGTGGCTGGAATGGGCTCAGCTTCGGCCAAGACAAGTGATCCAACCCCATTAGGCCCATTGGTGAAATTAAAGCCCATTTAGAAATTCTAAATTATTTCTCTCACTTTCTAAGCTCAATTTATCCCAAACTTAATTCCATAATTCATAGAATATATATATCTACCAACATAAAAATTTTCAACTCAATCGGAGTCTATTTTCTGTCCGGCTCACTCAAAGTGGATTGATAAATCAATTTTCAATGTTACCATAAAATTCCTTTTTCACTGTCAAATAATCATAAATATTATTTAGATTCTATCCATATCTTAAAATAAATTTTTAGATATCGTTTGCTATTTTTCATAGCCCTATTAAAGTATGGTCAACTACTTTATGAATTAAATTAGGTCCCATTTTTTCTTAGTTTTGACTTTTTAGGGCTTATTTGACCTTATTTTCACTCCAAATTTTTACCTCCAGATTAGTCATAATTTATATTTTCCGATAATCAAATAAAATATTTTTCACCCACAGGTGTAATTTTCAACCCCCGGGTATGTTGATCAATTTCGGAAACTATAGTTTATGACTAACCTGGTATTTGGACCATTACAATTCTCTCCTACCAATAAAAATTTCGTCATTAAAATTTTACCTATATTGAACAATTGTGGATATTGTGCTAACTCCATAACACCTTCACTAGTGGGATTGGCTTGTTCCTTAGCTGTCTAACTTCTCTGGTTGGGATCTTTAATGGTTTCTCTTCATAAGTCAGACCAGCCTATATTCGAATTTCTTCTAGCTTGATCACGTAGCTAGGGTCTGACCTATACCTCAATAGAATTAACACATGGAACATATCATGAATTTATTCCAACTCTTGAGGCAGCTTCAATTGATAGGCTATGGGTCCCACTCATTGTATAATCTCATAAGGGCCTAAAAATTTATGACTTAGTTTGCTCTTCTTACTAAACCTCATAACCTTCTTCTAGGGTGATACCTTAAAAAATACTTGATCTCCAACCTAGAACTCTATATCTTTTCTTCTTAAATCCGCATATGATTTCTTTCAGTCCATAGCTTCTTTCAATCTGTCCTTAATCACCCATACCTTCTCTTAAATTTCTCGAGCCAAATATGTCCCATTAGCTTCTTCTTACTCAATTTTGTCCAACATAAAGGAGTCCTACATTTCCTCCCATAAAGTGTTTGATATGGTGCCATTTTGATGTTGGACTGATAGTTGTTGCTGTAAGAAAACTCAGCCAATGGCAAATACCTTTCCTAATTGCTTTCAAACTAGAGGACGCAACTTTGCAACATATCCTCAAGTAACTGAATCCCACGCTCTGACTGCCTATCAGTTTGGGGATGAAAATTCGTACTAAAATGAAGTTTTACCCCAATGCTTCCTGCAGCTTCTTCCAGAACTGGGAAGTAAATCTGGAATCCTTGTCTGAAATAATGGAGGATGGTACTCCATGGAGCCTCACTATCTCATTAATATAGATTTCTGCCAACTTGGTTAATGGATAGTCCATCCGTATTGGTATGAAATGGGCTGATTTAGTGAGTCTATCAATGACTACCCAAATAGCATCATGCTTATTTCCAGTCAAAGGCAGTCCCATCACAAAATTCATGGTCACTCGATCCCATTACCACTTTGGTGTTGCGATAGGCTGAAGTAAACTTGATGGAACTTGGTGTTTAGCTTTCACCTACTGGCATATCAAGCATTTACTCATAAATTATGTCACATCACATTTCATTCCTGGCCACCAATAGTGTACTTTCAAGTCTTAATACATCTTATTACCACCAGGATGCATCGCGTAGTTGCTATGATGAGCTTCTGTGAGAATGTTCTTTCTCAATTCATCTTGATCAGGTACACATAACTTGCGGTTGAAATAAATGTTGAAATCTTCATCCAAAGAATAATCACCTTTATTGCCCTTTTTTTTACTCTATTCACTATGGCAATCAAGCGGTTATCTAGCTTTTGTGCCACTTTTACTTGCTAAAGAAAGTCTGGTTGTACTTGTATTTCTGCTATTATCGCTCTATCTTGTGCCATATCCAATCTAACATTAATCACCTGAAGGGCGATCATAAATTTTCTACTAACTGCATCAGTTACTACATTCACCTTTCCTGAATGATAATCGATTAAGCAGTCATAGTCTTTTATCAATTCAAGCCAATGCCTCTGTCTCAAATTAAGTTCTTTCTGTGTGAGCAAATATTTTAAACTTTTATGATCTGTGTAAATGTAGCATTTCTCACCATAAAGGTAATGTTTCCAAATCTTCAAAGCGAGTACAATTGCTGCAAGCTCGAGATTGTGAGTAGGATAGTTCTTCTCATGATTCTTCAGTTGTCGAGAAGCATATGCAATCACTTTACCTTCCTGCATCAATACACAGCCTAACCCATTCCCGGAGGCATCACTGTAAATCACAAAATCCTTAACAGATTCTGGTTAAGTTAATATTGGGGCTTCTGTCAATATGTTTTTAAGCTTCTCAAAGCTTCCTTGACATTTATTCGTCCACTCAAACTTAATATACTTCTGTAACAGTCGAGTGAACAGCGCTGCTACGGTAGAAAAACCTTTTACAAATCTCCTAAAATACCCGGCCAAACCTAAGAAACTTCTGACTTATGCAATAATCTTAAGTATTCTCCATTGTAAGATTACTTCAATCTTCTTTGGGTCCACCTTTATCCCTTCAGTTGAAACTATGTGATCCAATAAGGATACTTCATTCAACCAGAAGTCACATTTGTTGAACTTTGCATACAACTACTTCTCTCTTAATATCCACAAGACAATTTGTAGGTGCTTTTCATGTTCTTCTAGCATCTTTGAATACACTAAAATATTATCAATAAATACCACAATGAACTGGTCTAGATAAGGATGAAAGATCATAGTCATTAGATCCATAAAAGCTACAGGGGCATTTGTAAGGCCAAATGACATTACTAAAAACTCATAGTGGCCATATCTTGTGCAAAAAGTAGTCTTGGGCACATCTGCTTCTTTTACTTTCAACTGATGGTAGACCAATCTCAGGTCAATCTTTGAAAACACACCTTCTCCCTTCAATTGATCAAATAAGTCTTCAATATGTGGAAGGGGATACTTGTTTATGATTGTCATTTTATTCAACTATCTATAGTCAATGCATAATCTGAGTGACCCATCCTTCTTCTTTACAAAAAATATCGGTGCCCCCTATAGAGAAATACTATGTCTGATAAAGCCTTAATCAAGCAATTCCTACAGCTGAATCTTCAATTATTGGAGTCATGTAGGCACAATCCTATAGGGTGCAATCGAAATAGGTGTCATGCCTGGAACTACATCAATAATAAATTTGACTTCCCTATCAGGAAAGACATCTAGAAAATCTCTCACTGTAGGCACATATGAAATCTTAAGATTTTCCTTTTTAGCTTCCACTGCATAACACAAGTAAGCAATGCACCCCTTTCATATAAGTCTCTTGGCAGTTGTAGATGAAATCAAATCAAATAGAAAGTCTATTCTTTCATCCACAATAGTAATTTCCCAGTTATCAAAGAGTTTAAGTGTCACTCTCTTCCGTTTACAATCTACTATCGCTTGGTGGGTGGATAACCAATCCATCCCCAATATCACATCAAACTCGTGGAATGAGAGCTCAATTAGGTTAACTAGAAATTCATAACCTTGCGCACTAATGGGACAATTCCTATACACCCTGTTTACCACAACACTATTTCCTAAAGGATTGCTCACTAGGATATCCTGTAATGCCGGTCAATTTAGGCTTGGATAATTAACATATTTAATGATCTTAATTAAAATTATTTGAGACTAAATTTGGAAATAAAATATAATAAAAATATTTATAAGTGAATTTTTATTAAGTTATGTGTGTTAAATAAAATAAATAGAAAGGTTGGGTAAGTTAATAATAATAAGATAAAAACCAAGGATTTAAGTGGATATTTGGCAAAAACAAGGGGGGACCTACTAGGGTATTTACCATGAGTATAAAAATGTTATTTTCTTCTTCTTCTTCTTCTTCTAAATTTTAGAACCCTAGTCTCCCTCCCATTCTTCCATACACAAATTCTCTCTTCTTTCACCCATTTTCTTCTTCCTCTCCTTCCTCTTCCTCTCCCCAAAAACTTAAAACAACTATAATAGCTTAAGGTTTGAAGAGGTTAAGACTTCATTGTGTCAAGGTTTGTACATATGAGCATATTTATTTCTTTGTGCATTTTATTCGCATTACAATGATGTTTGATGTTGAAGGAAGAGTGAACAAATAACTAGTTGTGTTTGTCGGTTTTGTTAAAATTCGTCTGGAACAGTCTTGATGTATTTGACCATATCTTTTGTTCTGGAACTTGGATCATGATGAACTTAGTTGGAAATGTAAATAGACACATAGAGCTAACACTTTTATGAAGAGTATAAATGTTATATCTGATTCTAAGTTGGTCTAAAAATTTCTACAAATTCTCTAATTTGAAAGTACCCAAAAAATTCTGAGTAGTTATTTTCTGAACATTCTATGGTATTTTGATTATATATTTTGTTTTGGAACTTGGATCTAGATTAAATTAGTTGGAAATATAAATAGACACATAGATCTAAAACTTTTATAAAAAGTGTAAATACTATATCTGATTCTAAGTTGGTCTAAAAATTTCTACAAGTTCTCGGATTTGTAAGTACCTAGAAAATTCTGGGTAGTTATTTTATGAACATTGTATGGTTCTTTGATTATATCTTTTGTTCTGGAACTTGGATCAGGATGAAATTAGTTGGAAATGAAAATCGACACATAGATCTAAAATGTTTATAAAGAGTATAAATATTATATATAATTCTAAGTTGGTCTAAAAATTTCTACGAATTCTCGGATTTAAAAGTACCTAAAAAATTCAGTATAGTTATTTTATGAACATTATATGGTATTTTGGTTATATCTTTTGTTCTGGAACTTAGATCGGTAGGAAACCAGTTGGAAATGAAATTAGACACATAGATACAAAAATTTTATGATGAGTATAATTATGGTTTTTGTTAAACCTTTAGCCTGTAAAATACAAAGTAAAGGTTGTTTGTGTGAGCCTGTAAAACACAAGATAAAAGGTTGTTTGTGTGAGCCTATAAAATACAAGGAATTGGTTATTGTGTGAGCCATTAAAACACAAGGGATTTCTGGGTTAGGTGTGAGCCATTGTGAGAAACACCATAGTTGGGAGTTAGCTTGTAAAACTCCATTGTAACACTTAGTGTGTTAGTGAAACTCCCAATTGCGATTGGAGAGAGGAGTAGGGTTTGTTAACACCCGAACCTCTATAAAATCCTTGTGTCAAATTTCTCTATCCCTCATAAAATTAATTTTTTATTTCCGCACTTTAAAGTTTAATTTTTGAAACTCCTATTCAACCCCCCTACTTGGCTTAATATTTGGGCAACAATTGGTATTAGAGCTTAGTCTAGCATTGAAGCCTAAAAAGCTCTAGTAAAGATTAAGATATGGCCAGTGAAGGATTCCAAAGTCTCAAACCTTACTTTGATGAAGCAAATTATTTCCATTGGAAGTTTCGGATGGACACATATCTGGATTATGAGGGAATTGAAGTCTGGGATAGTGTACGAAAAGAATGGATACCACCAACCAAAAGAGGAGATAATGGGAAGAAGAAATCCTATCAAGAGATGATTGGACAGAGCCTCAAAGAAGAGCAAATTTCAAAAACAAGAAGGCAATGACAATCTTATCAAGCTCATTATCTATTGAAGAATGTGGAAGAATACAACACTGCCCAACAACATACAACATATGGAAGACATTGGAAAATTATCATGAAGGAACTAAGCAAGTCAAATCCAAGAAGATTCAACTTCTGACCTCACAATATGAGCTCTTCAAGATGAAATCCAATGAGTCAATCACTGACATGACCAACCATCTTCTAGCCATTATAAATGGAATGAGGAAAATTGGGAAGCATCTGAGTTTGGAGGATGTAAACAACAAAATCCTGAGAAGTCTTCCTCTTAAAGACTATGGCTCAAGAGTTGCTGGCATAGAAGAAGCAAATGAAGATATGAGTATCATGAATACTGATGTGTTGATTGGCAAACTTCTCACACATGAAATGGTAGTGAAAAGGGATAGAGAGCTTGAAGCAGAGCTAGAGAAAAGAAAGCCCTTAGCATTCAAAGCCTCTACTTCAAAATCGCAAGAAGAAAGTGAAGATGATGAAATGCTAGCATTGAAAGTGTTCTTGAGAGAATTTTTGTTGTCTTAAAAATAGTTTTTTTCACAAAAAATATTTTCATGTCTATTTTCTGCCATTTGATGTCTTTTCTATTTGAATCAAATTCAAAAATAAGATGAAAAGTCAAAAATGGAGAAAATGGAAACAAATGAATAGTAATTGGCCGTAATTGGCCTAATTAAGGCCAAAAACAGCCGTTGGCCAATGGATGGAAAGCTGCAGGCGCGCTCGGCCTGCTGCTGGGCAGCCCAACATGCCCGCAAGGCATGCCAGCAGCCTTCCTAGACCACGCGGGCCCATATGGGCCTGTGACACTCTTGAACGATTTTTCCATGTGATCTCATCGCGATCCATCCTAAAATAATTTTCTCATATTTTGGATCCTATCCAAGACCATTTTACTCATTCTCCATATCTTCAATGCATGTGACCCATTAGGTTCCTGGTTATGTTGGCCACTTAAATTAACAATTAATTTAAGCAGGTCATGAGCGGTATCTAGCAACACATCATGACCCCCAATTGACTGAAAAGTCAGTGGTTTAACTACGAACCTCTCCATAGACAATATCTCTGCAATTATTCCTTTCTCCATTCTTTACCCCACTTGGTTCAGAGTATAGACATGTGTCAACTCCCACTAGACTGACTTCATCACGTCTAGTCCAAGTAATGTTAGCTCTTGTCTTTGAGGCTCATTACTCTGTTAGATATGACATTGAAGACATCTTTATGACATTTCCACTCCGGCCAGAGATTCCTGAGTAATGACCACGACAAGAGGCCATGGGTATACACTCCTTCTTTCAAGAGTGGTGAATCCTTTGTTGGTCACCCAATTACCTTCGAATACCTCAAGCTGTATCCAATCACCACCCTATGAGTTACCTCTCTCAGGCAACAAGGAATAGTGTCAAAATACAGAATCCATATTCAAGATATCCTTGAGTACCTCAAGTCTAAGGATACATGCACCATTGCTATGATGAGACTATCATTGACATTTGAATAGATTATCCATATGATTGTCTCATAGTTGGTCATCCAATGTACTTAACTACACTTAGCAAGCATCCACATGTTAACTCCAAACATCTCATGTTTATAGATTATGACATCTACTACTCGATCCAATCAAGGAGTGTAACATATGCTAGTCTAACTGGATTAATAATGTCCCATCTCATTAATCCTTTGACTAGGGATAATGTTGATACTAACACAATTTACACATGATAAGAATCTAAATATCATGATCTCATCATGATTTCCTTCATGCTATGTTATGTATCAAGGACTTCACTAATTGATTCAAGATCACTTATCAATTCAAATATCAAATGAATGTCAAATTAATGAAAAAACCTTTTATTAATCAAATAAATTTGTATAATAAGTGCTAAAAGTGATTGCTTTTGGAGCACTCCTCTAACAAGCTCCCACTTGCACTAAAGCCAATCATCTTTGTATTTAATTCCATAGGCGAGTACATGAGAATCATATTTCTTTTGGGGAAGTGGCTAAGTTAAAAGATCAGCAATATTCTGATCAGTGGGCACTCTTTCTATCTTTACATCATTCCTACCAATGATTTCTCTAATCAAATGGTATCTTCTGAGTACATGTTTGGATCTCTGATGAGACCGTGGCTCCTTTGCTTGCGCAATGGCTCCATTATTATCACAATACAATTGTATTGGATCAATAATGCTCGAAACCATTCCAAGTTCTGTGATGAATTTCCTTATCCAAACTGCTTCCTTTGCTGCTTCAGAAGCTGCAATGTACTCTGCTTCGGTTGTGGAATCAGCAGTCGTTTCCTGTTTGGAACTCTTCCAACTAACTGCTCCACCATTTAGTGTGAATATAAAACTTGACTGAGATTTTGAGTCATCCTTGTCAGATTCGAAGCTGGCATCGGTATACCTGCTCACAGTAAGATCTCCATCTCCATATACCAAGAATACATCCTTAGTTCTTCTTAAGTACTTAAGGATATTCTTGACAGCCACCCAATGACCCTCACTAGGGTCCGATTGGTATATACTCATGACACTCAGAGCATATGATACATCAGGTCTTATACATATCATAACATACATGATTGATCTTATAGCTGAAGCATATGGAATCAAACTCATGTGTGTCCTCTCATCTTGTGTCTTTGGACACAAAGACTTTGAGAGAGTAATCCCATGGGTCATGGGAATATATCCCCTCTTCGACTGCTCCATGCTAAACCTCTTTAGCATCTTATCTATGTATGTAGACTGTGAAAGACCAAGCAATCTTTTAGATCTATCTCTATAGATCTTTATCCCTAAAATATAGACTGCTTCTCTAAGGTCTTTCATAGAGAAATTCTTAGATAACCAAATTTTGACTGATTGTAAGGCTGAGACATCATTTCCCATTAACAATATGTCATCTACATATAACACAAGAAATATAATTGCACTCCCTCTAACCTTCTTGTAAACACAAGGTTCATCCGAATTTTGTAAGAAACCAAATTGTTTGATTGTCTCATCAAACCGAATATTCCAACTCCTGGATGCTTGCTTTAATCCATAAATGGATCTTTGAAGCTTACATACCTTTTTGTCATCTCTGGATATGAAACCTTCTGGTTGTGTAATGTACACATCCTCAATCAAATTTCCATTAAGGAAAGTTGTTTTCACATCCATTTGCCATATCTCATAATCATAATGAGTAGCAATGGCTAGGAGTATCCTTATGGATTTAAGCATAGCTACTAGGCTAAAAGTTTCATCATAGTCAATTCCTTGTCTTTGACGATAACCTTTAGCAACAAGTCTAGCTTTATAGGTAATCACATTACCATCCATGTTAGTTTTCTTTTTGAAAACCCACTTGCACCTATAGGCTTTATTCTTTCGGGTGGGTCAACCAAATTCCATACTTGGTTTTCATACATGGATCCATTTTTGACTTCATAGCTTGAAGCCATTTGTCAGATTTTGAAGTATTCAGAACCTCTTCATAGGTTGTAGGCTCATCATTTTCTATGAGCAATACATCATTCTGTTCACTAATGAGAAATCCATATCTCTCTGGAACAGTATGTATCCTACTTGACCTATGAAGCTCTTGTGCTTCAGAAGGTTGAGCTATTATATCATCTATATGAGTAACAAGCTCGCGTTCAGGTAGTTGATAAGCATCTGTTTGAGCATCTTGAACTTCCTCAAGTTCAATTTTGCTCCCACTATCTCCTTTTAGAAGGAATTCTCTCTCTACAGAGATAGCATGTCTTGAAACAAAAACCTTTTTTTTCCAAGGGGTGGTAAAATTGATATCCATATGATACTTTTGGATATCCCACAAATAGACATCGGTCAGATGTAGCTTCTAGATTATCTGACATTGTCCGCATCACATAAGCAGGACATCCCCAAATTCTCATGTAAGAAAATGTGGGCCTCTTGTTATACCATATCTCATATGGAGTAACATCAACTGACTTTGAAGGAACTCCATTTTATATATAAATGGCAGTCTCTAGTGCATAACCCCAAAAGGATTTAGGCAATTTCGCAAAACTCATCATAGACCTTACCATGTCTAAGAAGGTTCGGTTTTTTCTTTTAGCCACACCATTGTGTTATGGCGTGTAAGGTGGAGTCCATTGAGATAAAATTCCATTATCCTTAAGATAATCTAGAAACTCTTGGCTCAAGTATTCACCTCCTCAATCTGATCGAAGTGTTTTAATACTTTTGCCAAGTTGTTTCTGTACTTCATTTATGAATTCTTTGAACTTTTCAAAAGCTTCAGATTTGTATCTCATAAGATACACATATCCATATCGTGAGTAGTCATCAATAAAAGTAATGAAGTAGATGAAACCACCTCCAGCGTGTGTAGACATTAGACCACATACATCTGAATGTATTAAGTCTTAAAGTCCATTAGCACGTTCACCCTTTCCCTTAAAGGGTAATTTAGTCATCTTGCCTAGTAAACAAGATTCACATGTGTCATAGGATTCATAATAGAATGACCCCAAACTACCACTTTTGTGTAACTCAGCCATGAGGTTCTCACTTATATGACCAAGACGACAATGCCATAAGACGAATTCAACATATCTTGTTTTTGCCTTTTATTATCATTAATGTTTAAAATTGGATTTGACATATCTAATATGTATATTCCATTGCATAATGTACCATTAGCGTAAAGAATTCCATTCAACATAATAGAACAACAATTGTTACTAAAAGCTAAAAGGAATCCATCTTTATTTAGACTTGAAACAGAAATAATGTTTTTAGTCAAAGAAGGTACATAATAGCAATTATCCAAATTTAATATAATCCCACTAGGGAGGGTCAATACATATGTTCCTATGGCTAATGCAGTAACCCTTGCTCCATTTCCAATGCGTAGGTCTGACTCTCCCTTATTGAGCTCTCTAG
The DNA here is from genome assembly GCA_023653625.1 of Triadica sebifera. Taxonomy (NCBI): domain Eukaryota; kingdom Viridiplantae; phylum Streptophyta; class Magnoliopsida; order Malpighiales; family Euphorbiaceae; genus Triadica; species Triadica sebifera. The sequence goes on from CM042896.1 coordinate 35,129,428, forward strand.
TGTTCCTTAGGCCTTGCATATCAGTGCATATGTGTGAGCCACAGCCGGTATCTAATACCCATATATTATTATTGAAAACAATATTAATTTCAATGACAAAAATATCTGAAGTAGATGGGGCATCAAATGCCTTCTTCTTCAAGGACTCCAAGTAAGCCTTGCAGTTTCTCTTCCAATGGCCATCCTTGCCACAATGGAAATATGTCCCTTTTGGAGCAATCTCCTTGGCCTTCTTCTTGGCCATGCCTCCCTTAGGCTTCATGGACTTCTTCTTCTTCTTAAGGTTATTCCTTTTAGAACTTGAAGAGTCCACCAGCATCACAGCCTTACTGTCCTTCTTGACAGATGGCTTAGCTGTTTTAAGCAAGTTAATTAGCTCAGGAATAGTGGTAGAGATTTGGTTCATCCTATAGTTAACCATAAAATGTGAATAACTATCAGACAAACCAGTTAGAATTAAGTCAATACTTAATTCATGGTCCATCACAAATACCAAGATGGCCAACCTCTCAATATAAGCACTGGAGATGTCCCCTCAACCATCTTAGTGCGAAAGAGCAACCTTGAAGTTTCGAACCTTTCGGAACGTGCTTGCTCATCAAAAAGCTCTCTTAGATGGTATACTATGGAATTAACATTCATAGCCTCATGCTACTTTTGCAACTCAGCTGACATAGTAGCAAGCATAATGCAGCTTGCCATCTCACTATCATCGAGATGCTTTTGATATGCCTTATGAACATCTCCAAAAGCATTAGCAACAGGGGGATTAGGGAGTGCCTCATCTAGGACATAGCCAATCTTTTCGAATTTGAGAACTATTCTCACATTCTTTAGCCAATCAAAAAAATTGGGCCCAGTCAACTTATTTGATTCCATTAGCGATTGCAAATTCACACTTGTCATGATGATGATTCTAGCAACCTAGATGTAAAATAGAACATGTTAGAATGTACATAAAATGCATGTTTATTAGGTCTTTAATAAATCACATTATGGCTCCTACTATTTTATTGCGAATCGATAGCCTCACTATGAACACGAGAGAACTTATATGAAAGTTCTCCTAGTGGGTCGATATCCAACTAGCTAAGAATAACCTTGAGGCAACTCAACAAGCTATCCTTAGTTTGGTTGGTAGGTATCTAATCCATACCAATTGCATTATTCATGCAACTATCGAATCTTGTGCTATCAACTTATTGATGTGTGCACATACATTGGGCTATCGACTCTTGATATGTGTACATCTCATGTATACAAACCCAACTTCACCTCCAATACACATTAACCTTGGCGCAAATCCAACAAGTTAATAATATCGGTTAAGTCTAACCCATTAATCGTGAAATCTAATTTCAATGGATTGAACATATTCTTATAGACTGAGCTTGAGGCAACTCAACAACCCTAACTCTAGAAGAACTCTGGTTCTCCCCATATTAATGGAAGGCGTAAGACTTAATTGTTTATTTAGTGAGGGATTTCTTTGTTAAGTCTCATCAAGTTATTATTTCATGCTTTTATATATCATACATTCATCACATTGATAAATAAAGATAGTTACATTAACTATATGGCATGATTATGGACATACTAAAGTCAATCTCTTCAGCCAAAGAGAAATTGACTAGGTCTTACCAAAGTATATGCATGAATTTACAACCCAAAATAGAAATCAAATTCCTATTTCTAAGACTTCTTGTTTATGGTACCATCTCATTTGCTTCTTGCTCCTTTGTATCTTCATTCTATCCTAATCCTATGTAATCTAATTACATATTTCAAATTATAGAAAACCTCAATTTACATTTAAGGGGAGTAAGATGAGAAGAGAAATACATAAGAAAGAAAAAAAAAAAGAGGTAGAGACATGCATACCCTATTTACCATAAAACAAAATAATTCCATGCATGCTCAATCACATTGGGCCTAAGTCCATAATCATCTATCATGCCTTTTCATACACCCCTAACATGCATTCTGTAATGCACAAAATAAAAATGACAATTTTGGATTTCAATTTGTAAATCGATTCAACACTTGAATCGAAATTGTTTATGTGTTCTTCCGGTTAATTTAATTTTATATGTCATTTTAAAGTGGAATTTCATATTTAATCAAATTAAATTAAATTCCATATTTCCAGAAATAATTCAAAATTAATTCTCCTTAAAATCAGAATATTATGATGTTAAAATTAAACAATTTAATTTTAATATACATACCAATTTCTAGTCATACTAGAATTACAATTGCACAACTCAAATTAATTCAAAATTAATTTCCAAAACTTATAAAAATTTCCAGAACATCAAATCACCCTTCTAATTATCTTTAGGTCAACTCAAGTTTATCAAAATATTTTTGGCACAAGCCAAAATTACTAAGACAAACGAACCAACACACTTAGACGCTCAAAATGACTAATTCAATATCTAGAATTTTTTAAAATTTCAAAGGCTTGCAAAATAATTTTGGCATGCATCTAACATCAAAACAACATATTTTTAGTCACATAAAAATTATTTCAAGGTGTTAAAAATAAAATAAACACATACAAAAAAATCAAACAAAGCAGCCCCATCGGGTATGCTAAAAAAGTCCCGTTGTTGTGTTTGTTTGAAATATTAATTAAAATAATTTTTAATTAATTATTGGATACTTCCAAAGGTATAAAAATATTCTCAATATGCCTAACTAATTTTTTCAAAATTAAATTACAAGAAAAATATAACCAGCCTCATCAATTAAGCCAAACAACAACACATGTTCATAAAAAGACAATTTTAGGCATTTTTGAAATAAATCCGAAATTAATTATTTGAATAACATTCAAATCATTTTTCAATCAAAATAATCATTCTTAATCATCCCATGATCAGATTAAAGGAAGAACATTGTGTAAATTATAAGTTTACAAATTAATTTCAATTTTTTAAAACCTATTGATCCAAAATCATCAAAAACATGCAATCCCATTGCACTTTCAATTAAAATTAATTTTAATGGATACAAAGAGGCTTTGATACTAGTGAAAGGTTTTGAAGAATGAATCATATTCATAAACATAGTAAAAAATAAAATTTTTCAAAACCCAAAACAAAAGATCATGTTTTGTTCTTCAAATTTATATAAATGTAAATGTTAAAAATTATACCTTGTAATTTTTATTTGTTCTTCAAATCTTCACTTTGTTAGGTTGTAGCAAACCACAAAAATCCACACTAGAATGTCTCTAATGATAATCCACGTGAAGAATGAAGAAGAAACTATCAAGAGAAATGGTTTGAACAAATTCAAAGTGCTAGCTTTGAAAGTGTTCTTGAGAGAATTTTTATTGTCTTAAAAATATTTTTTTTGACAAAAAATATTTTCATGTCTATTTGCCATTTAATGTCTTTTCTATTTGAATCAAATTCAAAAATAAGATGAAAAGTCAAAAATGGAGAAAATGGAAACAAATGAATAGTAATTGGCCATAATTGGCTTAATTAAGGCCAAAAACAGTCGTTGGCCAACGGATGGGAAGTTGCAGGCACGCTGTGCCTGCTGTGGGCTGCTGCTGGGCAGCCTGTCTAGCCCGCACGGGCCCGTGACGCTCCCGAACGATTTTTTCATGCGATCTCATCGCGATCCATCCTAAAATAATTCTCTCATCTTTTGGATCATATCCAAGACCATTTTACTCATTTTCCATATCTTCAATGCGTGTGACCCATTAGGTTCCCGGTTATGTTGGTCACTTAAATTAGCAATTAATTTAAGCAGGTCATAAGCGGTATCTAGCAACACATCATGACCCCCAATTGACCGGAAAATCGGTTGTTTGACTACGAAGCTTCCCATAGGCAATTTCTGTGCAATTATTCGTTTCACCATTCTATCCCCACTTGGTTCAGAGTATAGACATTTGTCAACTCCCACTAGACTGACTACATCACGTCTAGTCCAAGTAATGTTAGTTCTTGTCCTTGAGACTCATTACTCTATTAGATATGTCAGTGAAGACTATCTTTATGACATTTCCACTTCGGCCAGAGATTCCTGAGCAATGACCATGACCAGAGGCCATGGGTATACACTCCTTCTATCAAGAGTGGTGAATCCTTTGTTGGTTACTCAATTACATTGGAATACCTCAAGTTGTATCCAATCACCACCCTATGAGCTACCTCTCTAAGGCAACAAGGAATAGTGTCAAAATACAGAATCAATATTCAAGATATCTTTGAGTACCTCAAGTCTAAGGATACTTGCACCATTGCTATGATGAGACTATCATTAACATTTGAATAGATTATCCATATGATTGTCTCAGAGTTGGTCATCCAATGTGTTTAGCTACACTTAGCAAGCATCCACATGTTAACTCTAAACATCTCATGTTTATAGATTATGAGATCTACTACTCTATCCAATCAAGGAGTGTAACATGTGCTAGTCTAATTGGATTAATAATGCCCATCTCATTAATCCTATGATTAGAGATAATTTTGATACTAACATAATTTACACATGATAAGAATCTCAATATCATGATCTCATCATGATTTCCTTCATGCTATGTTATGTATCAAGGACTTCATTAATTGATTTAAGATCACTTATCAATTCATATATCAAATGAACATCAAATTAATGAAAAAGCCTTTTCTTATTCAAATAAATTTGTACATTAAGTGCTAAAGGTGATTGCCTTTAGAGCACTCCTCTAACAATATCAAAACACAATTCATGCATTTCTGAGGTCCTTTATTTAACATATCATGACTAATACATATAAATGCCTTAATCATAATTAAATTCTCTAACATGCATCACTTATTTCAGCAAATCACAAGAAAACTCATTCTTTATCTCTAACATATGGTTTCATGCCATAATCATCATTAATGCATTTCAATCATCAATCATCAATCATCTTACTAAACATGCATTATTTCAAACAAAGATAGGCTATTGCCTTAAATTATGCACAAACCTTAATCTTTCTCCTTCACTCTTCTAGGTAGCTTTCTCTTTTCCTTTGCTCCTTAGTGTTTGTTCCTTGTCACTTGGAACTCCTACAACATCATAGATCATTATTATCATCTGATTTTCTCAAGACCCTAAACTCTCTTATTCTCTCTCAAAACCCTAATTTCTCTCTCTTTGCATATGAGTCTTGGAAGAGCTCAAAATTCAAACTTCTTTAAGAAAAGATGAAGAAGAATCACTTCTTATCTTACTCTTTTCTTCACTAAATCACAACTTTGAAGATTTTCTCCAAACTTGATTTTCTTCCTCTTTCTTGCTCTTCCTAGCTTCCTTAAGAGTTATAAAACATGGAGATCATCTTGTCTTGATCTTTTCCCTTTCTTCTCTTCCTTTCTCTCTCTAGAAATCAAGATTGGCTATGGAGGAAAAGAAATGGCTGGCGTGGAGACTAGTTTGTAGAAGAGAGAAAAGAGAGCAGAAAATGAGAAGAAGAAGAAAAGAAAGGAAAACATAAAAGTCCTCATATATGACCCACAATTTTTGACAAATTCTTGACATTAGGCTTAATCACATTTTATTCTTATTCTTCCTCATGCTATGGTCGGTCAAACCAATTTAAAATGTCACATCTCTTATGTTAATTAGCAATTAATCTTATTAATTTTCCAAATTTTTGGTAAATTGCAATTTGACCTCAAAACTTATCAAAATTTGCAATTTAATCCTTTACCATAAATCAACTTCTTTAAACTTTATAATAACTTAATTAGGCATATATCATTTAATTTATTCATTACTTGATTAATTTCGATCAAAATTTGAATTTAAACTCTGATCGGTTAAACGTGTCAATTTCGCGACATGTACGACTCAGTGTCTAAATTAGCAGATATTATAGGTTTTATAGAGGAGGAAGTTTATGTTGAGCAACCTCTTGGTTTTGAAAGTCATGCACTACCAAATCATGTGTTCAAACTCACTATGGCCTTATATAGTTAAAAACAAGCTCCAAGAGCCTAGTGTGAAAGGGTTAGTGCATTTCTCTTAGAAAATGGTTTTTCAAAAGAACATGTAGATGCTATTGTTTTTATCAAAATGCACAAGCATGACATTCTACTTGTTCAAGTTTATGTTCATGATATTATCTTTGGGTCTACTAAAAAATTGTTTTGTCAAGAATTTGCTAAGTGTATGACTAGGGAATTTGAAATGAGCATGATGGGAGAGCTTAAATTCTTCTTTGGTATTCAAATTAAGCAAAGCAAAGAGGGCATCTTTATCAAATAATCTAAGTACACCAAAGAGTTACTAAAAAAATTTGGAATGGAAGAATGCAAAAGTACCAAAACTTTAATGAGCACATCAACAAAGTTGGACAAAAATGAGAAGGGTAAGGCTATAGATGAAAAGTTCTATAGAGGTATGATCAGATCTCTTTTGTACCTTGCCACTTCTAGACCCGGTATGATGTTTAGTCTATGCTTATGAGCTAGATTTCAATCAGGTCCTAAGGAATCTCATTTGAATATTGTGAAAAGGATTTTTAAATTACATTCATGGCACAATGCACTTAGGCTTATGGTATCCTAGGAACATTTCATTTTATATCATTGGTTTTTAGGTGCCGATTATGCCAGTAGTCTTCTAGATAGAAAAACCACTTCTAGAACTTTTCATTTCATTGGTGAGCATTTAGTTTCATGGTTTAGCAAGAAATAAGTTTTGATTGCCTTGTCCACTACCGAAGCAGAATATGTGGCAGAAAGTTGTTATTGCACACAAGTTCTTTGGATGAAACAACAAATTTTGGACTATGGTCAAGAGATTGATCACATTCCCATCAAATGTTACAATGCAAATGCTATAAATCTTTCTAAAATTCCATTCAACATTCTAGGAGTAAACACATAGACATTAGGCATAATTTTATAACAGATCATGTCCAAATTGATGATGTTGTGTTAGAATTTATTGACTCAAATAACCAATTGGCTGACATTTTCACCAAGTCTCTCAATGATGAAAGGTTTTTTTGTTTTTTTAAAAAAGGGAGGTTTGTATGCTTGATGGGAGCACATTGTCTTAAATTATTGAAGAATTGCATTCATTATGCCCTCTCAAATGATCCTAATATGAATTATATACTCTGTGTTTTTATGATATTTAATTGTGAACATTGAGTGATATGTCTCATATTTGATGATTTGCATGCTCAGATTGTATGATGAATGATTAATTTTATGAAAAAATATGTTTAATTTGAGTAGGAATGAGTTTGGTATCATATCCTTTTGTTTGGAACTTGTTTTTATTTTTTCCATGTTTTCGATCTTTACAACCGTCAATGAATAGTAATGGTTGTGACTAAAGTTGCCAAAAATGGCAAAAGCGTTCACAATCTGATTCATGCTTTATTTCACAACTTGATCCCATAACTGATTTGATTCATTCCCGTGACTATTTAGTGTCACAGTCATGAACATGTCTTGCTTCCAAAACAAAAACGCTCATGCCTTGGACCATAGGTTGGGTCATTGTTTGGTCTACCCATGAACACCATGATTCATGCTTGTAAATATTTCTTCACGGTCGTGAATCGATCGATATAAAACTTTTTTCTCTCATTTCTCTCTTCTATCACTCAGTAGTAGCTGTATTCTTTGTTTTCTTTGGCCAAATCCGGCCTTTAAAACCCTTTTTCACACCAAATCATAGTCGAATTTATCCTCTAAACACCTTAAACACAAGTTTCTGTGATTGTTCTTCATGGTTCTCTAGTTTTTAAAGTATTAATCAAAACCCTAGGTTTCATCTCAATTCTTTGATTTGTCTTGAGATTCTAACCCTCGATAATGGCATCAAGATTTAGTTCTTACAAGGGGAAGAAGAATAAAAGCACAACCCCTAACCTCTGCATATATTATTTGCCCAATGTCTTACCCAGACACTTTCATCGAAAGTACTCCTCCCTTAAAAAAATGTTTTATTCTGCCTATAAGGACTTTTGACTGGGATTGTGTTCGAACAGTGAGATTAGAATCAAATATGAGAGTTTGGCTTTAGAAGTGTGGCCTCTTCGAGTTCGGTGACATCTACAAGCCCACATTCAAGGAGCAAACACTGGAGTTTCTCAGCACGCTAAAAGTGTCTCTAGTGAGCAAAGACTCTTACAGCCAGTGAGTTTGTGATGATTTTTAAGCTACCTCATGAATGTTTAATCAATGATAGTGAAGCAAAAAAATTTGTTCCTCATTTGGTGCAGCACAACTTCAGAAGCAATTACTATTAGGATGTTAAGAAGATGAATAGCACTCATATGAAGAATTCGGTTCTCTACTACATTCATCGGTTTATGACCTATTCTATCTTTGCCCGAGGAGATTGCAATGGCTCAATTCGGAAGTCCGAATTGTTGCTATTTGAATGGGCTAAATCTAATCAACTAGTCATTTTATCATGATAAAGCCTTCAGGTGACATCCTTATTATGAGTTATGTCACTCATTTGGAGGTGCAATTAGGATTTTTGGATCTTGACGATCACATTTATACCATTATTTTGACTTCCTCTAAAGATTGACTTGACGTTGAATCCTTTATCAAGATGGGAGTTGCTATCAGAATCATCTACTAGGATGATGTTTACTATCGCTTTGTCACACCTGAAGAAAAAATAGCATGGGAGCCAAAGGACTCCAAGGCATTCAAAGTTGGTCTTCAAGGGCCACAGCAGAGGAAATGGGCTAGAATTGAGCCTCATGTAGATTTGACAGATATCCCAAATTCCTCAGCAGTTGGCAAGGCATTTTCAGCCTCTCAGATAGACTTGGCCCAACAACTTATGGCTTTGATCACTCTTCGATTCAACATGCTTCAAGTAAGCATAAATTCCCTTGAGCAATCGGTCAATAAAAAGTTAAAGGACCTCAAAAACTTTATAGAGTCTAGAGTTGACACCCTAGAGGAAGAGATCACTAGTCTTCTCGAGTAGTTATGTGGTTTCAAGCCATGAACTATCCTAGCTTAAATTGTTTTTAGGATCATTGGCATCGGAAAGCATATTTTGTTTGTAATCAAACTCTTGCTTGTTTTTTTTTTTTATTAAGTAATGGATATGAAATTTGCTTTTATCTTGTTTATTGTCTTATTTCTTTACCTGTTTCTTTTTTATGATGACAAAAGGGGAAAAATAATAAACATATCTTGATATATGCAAATTCAAAATGTGTCTAAACATAACATATACTTGACATATACTTGATATATACCATCCATATACTTGGCATATGTTATGATCAATACTTTGATTTAATCTCTTTTGAACTTCTTCCTTTATGTGCTTATGGCTTCAAATGTGCCATTACTATGCTTTTATTTTTTCACTTTTTGATGCACATCTTTTGAAGGGGAGAAATTCATTTCTCTTTAGCCACATATTGAAAGATTATTTGTCACCATAAAAAAGGGGAGATTATTGAACCTTGAGGGGTATTTCTGTCATTTGATGATCATAAATAATTGAGTAATTAGGAATTTAATCATATCATTCTAAGTGTTTTAGACAAGTCATATATTCTTAAGACCTTGAAGTAAGTTGATTAAAATTAATTGAAGTTCAAATATTGAAAATTAGAAAAGATTCACACCCATTACAAAGTTCATCATGCCTGTGAATAAAGTAATGTCCTTGGTCAATATTCACCATCACTGTGAAACTTCAATTTCATACATGTGTCTTGTATAGCCACACCCATAAAATTCTTACCGCCAATTCTCTCAGGTTCAAATGTTCACAACTGTGAAGCATTGGGTAAACCATGAAGCAAGACTTAGTCATGCCCATGAACAAATAATCATGCCCATGAAAAATCGTGCATTCTTGGACAAAAGCATTCATGACCAGCTTCTCCACTTCAGTCACGACTTCACCAAGAATAGTCATGCCTATGAAGAATCATTCACGCCCATGAACCTGTGTATCTAATGTTGATAGGCACAAACATAAAAGTGGTTTAGTAGCTAGTTTTGCATTAATTGTACCCCAAACGACTTTATTTTTCAGAGGAAGTATAAACACGATTCATTTGTGAACTTACCAGGGTCAGATAATAAGAAATCAAGCATTCAATATTTATAAAGCCATTTGTGCAATTATTCAATCTATGTTTTTTAGTTTCTGTTGTGAAAACCATTTTTTGCTCAGTTTGTTAAGCTCATTTGGTTAGTGAGTCATTTCAATCTTTTAATCAAACACTCATTAGTGGTTTGTCTGATTTATGCAGTGAGTGAAACACTTGTAAGGGTTTTTGTATGAGCCATAAAAAATACAAAGATTTGGTTGTTGCATTAGCCATTAAAACACAAAGGTTTTTGGGTTAGGTGTTAGCCAAGAGAGTAAAACATCATAGTTGGGAGGGAGGTTAGAAAACTCCATTTGTAACACTTTGAGTGTTAATGAAATAGTCAATTGAGATTAGAGATAGGAGTAGGGTTTGTTAATACCTGAACCACTATAAATCTTATGTCTCTATCTCTCTGTTTCATCTCATTTACACTTAATCATTTTCTTGAAAGAAAAGTTTTATTTGCTAACCAATTCAACCCCCCTTCTTAGTTATTTTTTTGAACAATAGGGAGAAATGTTATATCTACGTAGATCACAAGAGCTTAAAATACCTCCCTTCTCAAAAACAACTCAACCTTAGTTAGCAAAGGTGGTTAACATTAATTAAAGATTATGATTGTATCATTGACTACCAGCAGTGAAAGTGAATATAGTGGCTGAAGCTCTAAGTCAAAAGACCCTAGCAGAATTATGGGTCCAACATACTTTGTTTCAAGAGATCAAGGAAGCACATAGACAAAACCCCATGCTATGTGAGATAAATAAGGTTGTTCATAAAGGGGAGAGCCCAACTACTTAGTAGAATTTGATAAGAGTGTGCTTTATAGAGACATGTTATGTGTCCCTATTAAAAGTGATTTGGAAGAGGAAGTTTTAAGAGAGGCATATGAATTTGTTTATTCTATGCATCTTAGCAGTAAGAATATGTATCAAGACCTAAAGATCTGCTAACTGTGGCCTGGTATAAAAAGAGAGAACACAAAATTTACAACCAGATGTCTAACATTCTAGCAAGTGAAAGCAAAATATCAGTTACCTTCTGGGTTGTTCCAACCTATATCTGTACCTAAGTGGAAATGAGAGAGAATCACTATGGACTTTGGGTCTAGTTTGCCTTTGACCCAAAGAAAGCATGATGCAGTATGAATGATTGTAGATAGATTAACCAAGTCAACACACTTCTCACCAATTAGAATATACTATCCTCTGACCAGATTTGTGGAGATGTTTATGAATGAAATAGTCCAACTTCACGGTGTCCTAGTATCTATCATATATGACAAGGACATTAGGTTTACATCCCAAATCTAGATAAGCGTTCAGGAAGCCCTTGGAACTTGCATTTACTTTACTACAACTTTCCATCCCCAATCAGATGGTCAGTCAGAACGAGTAACTCAGTTGCTAGAAGATATATTATGGAGTTGTGTCACGGAATTTGAAGGCTATTAGGATAAAAACTTGCCATTGATGGAATTCGCCTATGTAACATCCTTGACCTTCCCCACATGTGTATCCACATGCATTTTATTTGAACATATGCATCTTCTATATAATCCAATTGAACACGTGCATTTCATACGTATTTTTGTAGGAATAAGTCCATGACACGCACTAGCTACATGTCCTAGTACATTGCAATTTTATCGAGTCACACATGTGTATTTATAATCTAAATGAGGATAAAAAGTATTAAAAATAAATGAAATAAGGTGACCAAATTAAAGTATGCAAAATGTCTAGATTAAGATTAAATTGCATATTGTGTTGAATTGTGTAATAATAATAAAAATAATTAAAAAAATAATAAAATAAAATAAAATAAAAATAAAAATAAAATTCAGAAAAAAAAAAGAAAGAAAAAGGGAAAGTGGACGAGTGAAACAAAGGAAATGGTGGAGCCTTTTAACTTATTAGGCAGCCACCATATTCATTTCCTTTCCTCATCTTCTTCTTCTTCTTTGCTTCATTCCTTCCATGTCTTTTCAAGTTCCAGCCACCATTGTTTCCTTCTTTCACTTCAAAAATTGGAGCAACAAGATTAGCCAAGAGTGATTATAGGTGAGTACACATTTATTTTTGTGTTAAGCTTGATTATGGTGTTTAGGGTTCATTAATATGCAGTATTTGTGCCATGGTTTTGATGATCTTAGAGATCGAATCAGAAAGAGCTTAAAACACAAAGGTTGTTCCTTTATGTCTTAGATTTATGGATATGTAAACCATTTTGCAAGATATGGTGTATAGAATGAGATATTCTCTCTGTATTAAAACTGGTCTGGATGTGAACCCTAAGTAAGTTAGCTACTATGTTTTTAGTTTTGAATATGATAAAGCCATTATTTGAAGTATCGCAAAACATAAAAGTTGTAGATATATGTGTTATATATCTGTATACCAAATTTCAGGTTCATATGTCATGGAAATGTTGAGTTATGGTTAATGGAACCGTGACTGTTCCATGGTTTGAACTGCCTACTGAGTGCCCTGGGCAGATCCAGCAACTTGTTTGGCTAAGTTGAGCTCATTAGAGCTAGATTATGTAAATTATCAAAACATAAAAGTTATAGATATATGTTTTACTAAATATTTGTACTAATTTCAGCTTGATATGTTATGTATAGACTAAGTTATGGCCTTTGGAAGTCATACTGGTCCGGAAGCCAATTCTATTCTGGACCAGTGAAATGTTTGTTATAATTTAAAAATCTTAGAGACATAATTGATAAAAGTTTTAAACATGAAGAATGTTCCATTTGAACCCATAGAAGTTTTTGTAAATTTTCATTAAAATAAGACTTATAGATTATAAGTTAAGATGAACCAAAGTGGGTACCCTGAAACTGCCTAAAGGCAGAAAACAAGGCAGAAAACATAACACAATTAGAAATTCCACCAAATATTGTACAATGATCCAATTGGTCTGAAATATTAATATGTTATATAATTATATGTTTAGGAACAAGAATAAGATTAATTGGTCAAGTATAGAAAAAGTTATAGGCTAAACAGTCCCATAAGGTCACACTGCCTCATAGGAAAAATCTTAACTATTGATATGAACAATGCATATTAATTTGTTCAAGCCACATTCAGTCTCCCTAATCATGAGTTAATCGATTATGTTTTCATATTAGGCTCACAACATATTGGAGACCCACAAGGACCGAATAGACAATAAGTTAGGGGTCAGAATCAAAGGAGAGAGGTGATTCTAATTATCAATTGAATTCTTTAGTGCAAATGAATGTTGCTTGCTATGTGATTCATATGATTGTCATGATTGGTCCTTGATAGTATGATGATGGATAATTTGTGACATTGTGGTACATACAAATGGTATACTTGTGATATATTTGAGGTATATGTTTGACATATGTGATATATATACATGGTATATGTATAGTATATGTGAAGTATATGCGTGGCATATGAGGCATATATGCGGTATATGTATGTTATATGTGATAAGATGAAATGATTGATGAACGCTTAAGTAAAAGTGCATATGCATATGGACTTAGAAGGCGTTGTGACTAGTTAATCGATATTGTAAAGCAAAAGAAGAGGCCTATGGGCCAACAAATGTGCAAATGAAACAAATGATCAAGCTAGCTAGGAAATGCAAAATGTAATTTTCACATGGAAACCCGAGGCAATGTCTGTTTAACTTGGTCACAACAAAATGAAATAAGCAAAGCATTTGCGTACGTAAGGAGTAATGATTATATGTTTCAACTTTATTGATATTTATATGATACTGATGAATGGAGTGGAATGCATGGTATGTATTGGATTTGTGATTTATTATTATAAGTTGTTCGGTACTTTAGAGCTCATTTGATGGTTATTCTCACTGAGCCGCAACTCATCAATTTGCATCATTTTTTAGGTAAAGTGATAGCTCATTTTGAGTAGCGTATAGAAGACATGGAGAACATGTCACTGGCCGAGCCTCATCACTCTCTCTCCTTGCATACCACTCGAGCATGAAAATATGTCTTGCATTTTGTATTTACATGGTTGAATATGTATAGTCAATTTGGAATGGGTTTTAAAAATGTTTAAACGAAAGCAACTCGTAAATACTTATGTGATATATCGTATTGTGGTGAAAGCCTCAGTGTTGACTTGCAAAGTCATTGAATGATATTATGAGATATGAGACTTACAGAGTCATTGATTGATATTACAGGATATAAAAAAAATACTATCAATGTTAATAGGATATTTTGTCTTTCCAGCATGCTATGTGTGATTATTTGATATAGGGATAGGTTATACTCAAATGTATAAGATGTGGTGTTACATTTTTGGTGTCAGAGCAGGGATAGGTTCCATGAGAACATGCATATGCATAAGAGCATGATAACATATGCATAATATGTGTTGAACATTATGTAGTGACATAATTTCATTTATTTTAGGGCCATCATAAGACATGATTCACCAAAGAGAGAGAGGCCTGCCGAAATGCATTCTCATGAGGCATCACCTCATTTACATAAAGATCAACCAGCACTAGGAGCTAGAGCTCCAGTACATGCATCAGATTCATCTCATGCAAAAGTACCCCATGAAAACCTAGAACAGGAAGTATATGGTCCTGAAATGTACAAGGAAAGATGTTATGACAAGCTGAGGAAACATGGTGCAACTGATTTCAATGGCACAACAGACCCAGGAGAAATTGAGACATGGCTGAAAAGGACACTGAGGGTACTGAATATGATGAGATGTACCCCAGATGAGAAATTTGATTATGCAGTGTCCTTGCTTCAAGGCAATGCTTATGAATGGTGGGAGACAATCCCCGACAGTGATGCACAACCATCGGTTCTGACATGGAATGATTTCCTCCTGGAATTTCAGAACAATTACATGCCTAAGGCATAAAGATGAGAAGAGAAAGGAATTCCTGAATTTAAAATAGGGGAACATGTCTGTTGCGGAGTATGAAGTACAGTTTAACAAACTTTCCCACTATACCACCTTTATAGTCTTTACTAAAATAGACAAATGTAGGAAGTTTGAGCAGGGCCTCAAATATGAGATCCGAAACAGAATTAGGACTACCGATCTTGATAATTATGCCAAACTCAGAGCTGCTACAATCAGAGTTGAACGGTTAATGAAAAAAGTTAGGTTATCAACAAATTAAAAGGGCAGCATATGAATTCTTTGGTGAATCTAGCAGAAGGTCGGGAAAAAAAGGTAGATATATGCCTGCACAGTCTGGTAACAGAGGTGGATACTCGAGCTCTAGAGGTTATGCTATGACCTCTTTTTACCCAGGCAGAGGACAGAGCCAATATGTTGAACAGAGGCCCACATGTATTCATTGTGGTAGACAACATTCAGGCGAATGTAGAAGGCTCACAGGAGCATGTTATTTCTGTGGATTGATGGAGCACATGTATATAGACTGTCCAAATAGAGCCAAACTAGCAGAGACCAGCAGAGGTAGAGGAGTATCTCATACTACTGTTGAGGCACCGAGGGTCTACCCTACTAGTGGGACACAGGGCGGAGGAAGAAGCAGGGGCAGGACTGGTACAATGGGCAGAGGAGTGACCAGATCTGAAGGTCAGAGTTCTAGACCCCCTACTCAGGACAGGGTGTTTGCTATGACTAGACAGGAGGCGGTTGATGCTCCCGAAGTAGTTACCAGTAATATTTACATTTATGATATGTTAGCATATGCATTGATTAACCCAGGCTCCACTCATTCATTTATATCATTACATATGGCATCTAAACTGCATCAAATTCATGAGTCTTTAGAGATTGACATAAATGTTAGTACTCCATTAGGAACAGTAGTAGTTATGAATAATGTATGTCGTGATTGCTTGATATGCATTGATAAAGCTGAGTTAATAGCTGATCTGATTTTATTGTCGATATATGAATTTGATGTGATATTGGGAATGGACTGGTTAACTAGACATCATGCAATAGTGAATTTCTTTACAAAGGAAGTAATTTTGGAATCACCAAACCAGCCAACGGTAGTATTTCTAGGTGAAAGAAAACTTGTACCTACATGCTTAGTCTCAGTTGTAAAGGCATTTCGAATGATCAGAGAGGGATGTGAAGCATATTTGGCATATGTGACTGATACTAGAACCACTGATAGCTTGCTTGAAAATATACCAGTGGTAAGGGAATTTGCTAATGTATTCCCAGATGATCTACCTGGTTTACCACCAGATAGAGAGATAGAATTCACTATTGAACTAGTACTAGGAACATCACCAATATCAAGTTCACCCTACAGAATGGCCCCAGTTGAGTTGAAAGAACTGAAGGCCCAATTGCAGGAGTTACTTGACAAAGGGTATATTAGACCTAGTGTATCACCTTGGGGAGCTCCAGTATTATTTGTTAAAAAGAAAGATGGAACAATGAAATTGTGCATCGATTATAGACAACTGAATAAAATGATAGTGAAGAACAAATATCCGTTGACCATAATAAATGATTTGTTTGACCAGTTGCAAGGAGCCCAAATATTCTCCAAGATTGATTTGAAATCAGGCTATTACCAGCTGAAGGTAGCAGAAGCGGATGTTCCAAAGACTGCCTTTCGAACCAGGTATGGACATTATGAATTTTTAGTAATGCCATTTGGGTTGACTAATGCTCCAGCTGCATTTATGGCATTAATGAATAAGGTGTTTCAACCATATCTGGATAGGTTTGTAATAGTATTTATTGATGACATATTGGTATACTCAAAGAATAAGGGAGAACATGGACAACATTTAAAAATTGTGTTGCAAACTTTGAGGGAGAAACAATTATATGCCAAATTGAGTAAATGCGAATTCTGGTTAGATCATTTGGTATTTCTTGGACATGTGGTGTCGTGTAAGGGTATAGAGGTTGACCCAAAGAAAATTGAGGCTATGGTAAATTGGGAAGCTCCTAAAAATGTTTGAGGCACAGGTGGATTTACAGTATATAGTGATGCTTCTCACCAAGGCTTGGGATGTGTATTAATGCAACATGGTAAGGTGATAGCTTATGCATCTAGGCAACTGAGACCACATGAGATCTCATATCCAGTGCATGATTTAGAATTGGCTGCAATTGTATTTGCATTGAAGATTTGGAGGCATTATCTGTATGGTGAGACATTCCAAATCTTCACATAGCATAAAAGCTTGGGTTATTACTGACACAAAAAGAATTAAACATGAGGCAAAGACAATGGTTAGAGTTGTTAAAAGATTATGACTATACAATTGAATACCATATAGGGAAAGCCAATGTGGTAGCATGCATTGAGTAGGAAGGCTAGTAGCAGTGTAGCTCACTTGCAAGTATCCTCTTTTCCATATTTAATTCAATTACGATCTATGAATGTTGAATTAAATATACATGATAAAGGATCACTGATTGCTACTCTTCAAGTCATACCTATACTAAAGGAGAGGATCAAAGAAGAACAAAACAAAGATCCTCAATTATGTGAGAAAGTTGATATGATAAGCCAGAGAAATAGTACAGAGTTTCATTTGCAGAATGATACACTGATGTTAAAGTCACGCATATGTGTTCCAAACACTGAAAACTTGTGCCAAGAAATAATGAAAGAGACACACAATGCACCTTATGCAATGCTCCCAGGGATGATAAAGATGTATCACAGTTTATGGCCTCATTATTGGTGGCCAAGGATGAAGAAAGACATAGCAGAATATGTTTCCAAATGCTTGACATGTCAGCAGATTAAAATTGAACATCAGGTACCAGTTGGAAAACTTCATCCATTGCCTATACCAGAATGGAAATGGGAAAGAATAACGATAGATTTTGTTTATGAATTGCCAAGAACCCCACAGAAAAATGATGCAGTTTGGGTAATTGTTGATAGATTAACCAAGTCAGCACATTTTCTACCTATTAGATGGGGGTGTACACTCGAGAGTTTGGCAAAATTATATGTGAATGAGATAGTCAGATTGCATGGCATTCCAGTGTCCATTGTGTCTGATAGAGATCCACGGTTTACTTCACATTTTTGGGTGAGTTTACAAGATTCATTGGGAAAAAAATTGAACTGCAGCACTGCATTCCACCCATAGACTGATGGACAAGCAGAAAGGACTATACAAACATTGGAAGAAATGCTTAGGGCATGTTTTATGGAATTCAGAGGTACTTGGGATGAATATATAGCATTGATTGAATTTTCTTACAACAACCAGTATCATAGCAGTATCCAAATGGCACCATATGAGGCATTGTATGGCAGAAAGTGCCGAAGCCCTATCATATGGGATGAAGAAGGTGCTAAGCTAAAGGCAGCACAGGACAGACAGAAAAGTTATGCTGATCAACATAGAAGGGAAATGGAATACGAGTTGGGTGAAAAGGTATTTTTATGAGTATCTCCATGGAAAGGGGTAATCCGATTTGGCAAGAAAGGTAAATTGAGCCCAAGATACATAGGACCTTATGAAATTCTTCAAAACGGTTGGTCCACTGGCTAACAGATTGGCGTTACAACCAGAGATGGCTCAGATTCATAATGTGTTTCATGTGAGCATGCTTAGAAGATACAGGTCAGATCCTACACATGTACTTAAAGATCATGCCATTGAGATTGAAAAGGACGAGAGTTATGTTGAGGAACCAGTATAAATCATTGGATACAAGACTAAACAGCTAAGAAACCGAGAAATACCTTTGGTTAAGGTATTATGGTGTAACCATTTACAAGAAGAGGAAACATGGGAAACAGAAGAAAATATGAAAAAGAAATATCCACACCTGTTTCCAGGTATTAAATTTTGAGGAAGAAATTTTTAAAAGGAGGGGAGAATTGTAACATTCTTGTTCCCCACATGTGTATCCACATGCATTTCATTTGAACATATGCATCTTCTATATAATCCAATTGAACACGTGCATTTCATACGTATTTTCGTAGGAACAAGTCCATGACATGCACTAGCTACGTGTCCTAGTACATTGCAATTTTATCGAGTCGCAAATATGTATTTATAATCTAAATGAGGATAAAAAGTATTAAAAATAAATGAAATAAGGTGACCAAATTAAAGTATGCAAAATGTCTAGATTAAGATTAAATTGCATATTATGTTGAATTGTGTAATAATAATAAGAATAATTAGAAAAAAAATAATAAAATAAAATAAAATAAAAATAAAAGTCAGAAAAAAAAAAAAAAAAAAAAAAAAAAAAGGGAAAGTGGACGGGTGAAACAAAGGAAATGGTGGTGCCTTTTAACTTATTAGGCAGCCACCATATTCATTTCCTTTCCTCATCTTCTTCTTCTTCTTCTTTGTTTTATTCCTTCCATTTATTTTCAAGTTCCAGCCACCATTTCTTCCCTCTTTCACTCCAAAAATTGAAGCAACAAGATTAGCCAAGAGTGATTATAGGTGAGTAAACATTTATTTTTGAGTTAAGCTTGATTATGGTGTTTAGGGTTCATTAATAGGAAGTATTGTGTGCCATGGTTTTGATGATCTTAAAGATCGCATTTGAAAAAGCTTAAAACACAAACATTGTTCCTTTATATCTCACATATATGGATATGTAAATATATTTGCAAGATGTGGTGTATAGAATAAGATATCCTCTCTGTATTAAACCTGGTCTGGATGTGAACCCTAAGTAAGTTAGCTACTGTGTTTGTTAGTGTGGAATATACTAAAGCCATTATTTGAAGTATCTCTAAACCTAAAAGTTGTAGATATATGTGTTATGTATAGGTATACAAAATATTAGGTTCATAGGTCATGGAAATGTTGAGTTATGGTGAATGGAACCATGATTGTTTCATGGTTTGAACTACCTACTAAGTGCCCTTAGCAAATCCAGCAACTTGTTTGGCTAAGTTGAGCTCGTTAGAGCTAGATTCTGTAACTTATCAAAACATACAAGTTATATTTATATGTCTTAGCTAAATTTTGGTACTAATTTCAGCTTGATAAGTTATGTATAGACTAAGTTATGGCCTTTGGAAGTCATACTAGTCCGGAAGCCAATTCTATTCTGGACCAGTGAAATGTTTGTTATAATTTGAAGATCTTGGCGACCTAATTGATAAAATTTGTAAATATGAAAAAATACTCCATTTGAACCCATAGAAGTGTCTGTAAATTTTCAATAAAAATAGGGCTTATAGATTATAAGTTATGATGAACCAAAGTGGGTACCTTGAAACTGCCTAAAGGCAGAAAGCAGAACACACTTAAAAATTCCACCAAATATTGTACAATGATCTAATTGGTCTGAAATTTTAATATGTTATATAATTATATGTTGGTTTTAATGAGGAATAAGAATTAGATTCATTGGTCAAGTATAGAAAACATTATAGGCTAAACAGTCCCATAAGGTCACACTGCCTCAAAGGAAAAATCTTAACTATTGGTATGAACAATGCATATCAATTTGTTCAAGCCACGTTAAGTCTCCCTAATCATGAGTTAATCGATTATGTTTTCATATTAGGCTCGCAACATATTGGATACCCACAAGGACCGAATAGACAATAAGTTAGGGGTCGGAATCAAAGGAGAGAGGTGAGTCTAATTATCAATTGAATTCTTTAGTGAAAATGAATTTTATTTGCTATGTGATATATTTGTGGTATATGTTTGACATATGCTATATATATATATATATGGTATATGTATAGTATATGCGAAGTATATGCGTGGCATATGAGGCATATATGCGGTATATGTATGTTATATGTGATAAGATGCAATGGTTGATGAATGCTTAAGTAAAAGTGCATATGCATATGGACTTAAAAGGCATTGTGACTAGTTAATCGATATTGTAAAGCAAAAGAAGAGGCTTATGGCCCAACAAATCTGCAAATGAAACAAATGATCAAGCTAGCTAGCAAATGCAAATGTTCACATGGCAAATATTCCCATGGAAACCCGGGGCAATGTTTGTTTAACTTGGTCACAATAAAATAAAATAAGCAAAACATTTGCATATGTAGAGAGTAATGATTATATATTTCTACTTTATTGATATTTATATGATACTGATGAATGGAATGGAATGCATGGTATGTATTGGATTTGTGATTTATTATTATGAGTTGTTCGGTACTTTAGAGCTCATTTGATGGTTATTCTCACTGAGCCATAACTCATCAATTTGCATCATTTTTCAGGTAAAGAAAAGTGATACCTCATTTTGAGTAGCGTATAGAAGACATGGACCACAGGTCACTGGCCAAGCCTCATCACTCTCTCTCCTTGCATACCACTCAAGCATGAAAATATGTCATCTGCATTTTGTATTTACATGGTTGAATATGTATAGTCAGTTTGGAATGGGTTTTAAAAATGTATAAATGAAAGCAACTCGTAAATACTTATGTGTAAAGTTTATGTTTTAATATATGTGATATATCGTATTGTGGTGAAAGCCTCAGTGTTGACTTGCAAAGTCATTGAATGATATTACGGGATATGAGACTTGCAGAGTCATTGATTGATATTACAGGATATAAAAAAATACTATCAATGTTAATAGGATATTTTCTCTTTCCAGCATGCTATGTGTGATTATTTGATACAGGGATAGGTTATACTCAAATGTATCAGATGTGGTATTACAGCCTACAACAATTATCATGCTAGTATCGATATGGCTCCATATGAAACACTATATAGTAGAGGGTGCAGGACTCCTATATGCTAGAAAAAACATAGTGATCAGAAGTTAATGGGTCCAGATTTGGTATAATAAACCGAAGAGAAAGTTAGGGTCATTTGAGACCGATTTAAGGCAACCAATGATAGGCAGAAATCCTATGTCCATCTGAAATGGAAGAACATAAGATTTATTGTAGGGGATAAGGTATTTCTAAAAGTGTCCCCGTGGAATAGGGTACTTCACTTTGGAAAGAAGGTAAGGTTAGTCTTCGATTTATAGGTCCATACGAGGTTTTGGAATGTGTGGGGCGAGTAGCCTCTAGATTGGCTCTACACCTAGAGTTAGACATAATCAATAATGTATTTCATATATTGATGCTTAGGAGGTACAGATCTGATCCATCTCATCTTATCCAGGTGTAAGACATAGAAATACTGTTGGAATTTACGTATGATGAGGAACCAGTAGTTGTCCTAGATAAGGAAGTTAAGAAACTCCAGAAAAATTAGGTACCTTTAGCCAAGGTTGTCTAGCAAAGTCATTCATCCGAAGAGGCAACATGGGAGAGTGAAGAAATAATGTGAAGTTAGTACCCACAACTTTTCCATGACAATCAATCATGTACAATTTTGAGAATGAAATTTCTTTAAGTGGGACAGAGTTATCACAGCTGCCAGTTTAGGCCCCGATCAACTCACTTGTTTATGACCAGAACAGTGGTGATACTGTTCGAGTCTCAATTCAAGTTTGATATAAGTGAGATAATTAATTATGATTACGTTATGTTAAGTTTTCATAAAAAAAAACCGAGAAAATAGGACAAACCGTAATTTTATGAATTTAGCCTCAGTGAGCAATTGCTAATCCGAAGACACCGAGACATAATACACATTGAGACAGTTGAGAGGTGATTGTTGATATATTTATACATAAAAACTCCAAGGTTTAGGGTTCGAAATTGATAAAATAAAAATCAGGGAGCAAATAAGGTATAAATAGCAAAAACCATAGGTACTAAAGAAAAAATCTGGGTTAATTAATTTAATTAAGAGATTGATTAAAGTTTAATGACTTTTAATTAAACTTAAACACATTTTGTGTAACACTACATCTTATATATTTGAGTTCAACCTATCTCTGTATCAAATAATCATACACATAGTATACTGGAAAGGCAAAATACCCTGTTAACAAAGGTAGTAAAATTGTTTTTTTCGTATCCTATAATATCATTTAAGGACTTTGCAAGTCAACTTTGAGGCTTTCGCCACAATATGATATATCACATATATTAAAACATAAACTTTGCACATAAGTATTTACGAATTGTTTTCATTTATACATTTTTAAAACCCATTCCAAAATGACTATACATATTCAAACACATAAATTCAAAATACAGATGACATATTTTCATGCTCGTGTGGAATACAAGAAGAGAGAGTGATGAGGCTCGGCCAGTGACCTGTGCTCCATGTCTTCTATATGCTACTCAAAATGAGCTATCACTTTTCTTTCCCTGAAAAATGATGCAAATTGATGAGTTGCGGCTTAGTGAGAATAATCATCAAATGTGCTCTAAAGTACCAAACAACTCATAGTAATAAATCACCAATCCAACACATACCATGTATTCCATTCCATTCATCCGTATCATATAAATATCAATAAAGTTGAAACATATAATCATTATTCTTTATGTATGCAAATGCTTTTCTTATTTCATTTTGTTGCGACCAAGTTAAATAGACATTGCCCCGGGTTTCCATGTGAACATTTGCATTTGCTAACTAGCTTGATAATTTATTTCATTTGCACATTTGTTGGGCCATAAGCCTCTTCTTTTGCTTTACAATATCGATTAACTAGTCACAATGCCTTTTAAATCCATATGCATATGCATTTGTAGTTAAGCATTCATCAACCATTGTATCTTATCACACCTAACATACATATACCGCATATATATATGTCACCCATATACCTTGCATATACTATACATATACCATGTATATATATCACATATGTCAAACATATACCTCAAATATTCCACAAGTATACCACAAATATCACAAATTATGCATCATCATATTATCAGGGGCAAATCTTGACAATCATATGAATTACATAGCAAGCAACATTCATATACACTAAAGAATTCAATTCATTATTAAACTCACCTTTCTCCTTTGATTCCAACCCCTAACTTATTGTTTATCTGCTCCTTGTGGGTCTTCAATATGTTGTGAGACTAATATGAAAACATAATTGGTTAACTCATGATTAGGGAGACTTAATGTGGCTTAAACAAATTAATATGCATTGTTCATATCAATAGTTAAGATTTTTCCTATGAGGCAGTGTGACCTTATGGGACTGTTTAGCCTATAAATTTCTCTATACTTGACCAATTAATATGATTCTTATTCCTAATTCAAATTACCATATAATTATGTAGCATATTAAAATTTCAGATCAAGTGGATCATTGTACAATATTTGGTGGAATTTCTAAATGTATTTTGTTTTCTGCCCTGTTTTCTGCCTTTAGGCAGTTTCAGGATACCAAATTTGGTTCATCATAACTTATAATATACAAGTCATATTTCACTAAATATTTATAAACACTTATATGGGTTCAAATGGAACATTTTTCATGTTTACAACTGTTATCAATTATGTCTTTATGGTCTTCAAAGTATAATAAACATTTCGTTGGTCCTAAGCAGAGTTGGCCTCCGGACCAGTATGACTTCTAAAGACTATAACTTAGCCTATACATAACAAATTAAGCTGACATTAGTATCCAAATTTAGATAAGATATGTACCTATAACGTTCATGTTTTTATAATGTATATAATCGATCTCTAAGAAGCTCAAATTAGCCAACCAAATTGTTAGATCTGCTCAGGGAACTAAGCAGGCAGTTTAAACCATGGAACAGTCATGATTCCATTTACCATAACTCAAAATATACAAGAAATATGAACCTGAAATTTTGTATACAGATACATAACACAGATAGCTACGACTTATAGTTTTTTAGCTATTTTAAATAATGGTTTTTCATATTCAAAACTAACAAATATAGTGGCTAACTCATTTAGGGTTCACATCTGGACCAATTTCAGTAGAGAGAAAAATTCTCTTCATATACATCATATCTTGAAAAAAGGTTTACATATCCATAAATCAAAGACATAAAGGAACAACTTTAATGTTTTAAACTTTTCCAGATTCGATCTCTAAGATCATCAAAACCATAGCACAAAATATTGTCTATTATGAACCCTAAACACC
Organism: Triadica sebifera; assembly: GCA_023653625.1. Lineage (NCBI taxonomy): Eukaryota > Viridiplantae > Streptophyta > Magnoliopsida > Malpighiales > Euphorbiaceae > Triadica > Triadica sebifera. The sequence continues at coordinate 35,154,496 of CM042896.1, forward strand.
GTAATCAAGCTTAACACAAAAATAAATGTTTACTCACCTATAATCACTCTTGGCTAATCTTGTTGCTGAAATTTTTGGGGTGAAAGAGAGAAGAAAAGGTGGCTGGAACTTGAAAGAAAATGGATTGAAGGAATGAAGCAGAAAAGAAGAATAATATAAAGAAAGAAATGAAGATAATGACAGCCTAATAAGTTAAAAGCCAACGCCATTTTGTCTTCCCCTTTTCCATCCGTCCTCTTTTTTCTTTTTTTATTTTTAATTTTCTGACTTTTATTTTTATTTTTTATTTTTATTTTTTAATTATTCTTATTATTGTTATACAAATCAACAAAATATGCAATTTAATCCTAATTTAGTCATTTTTCTTACTTTAATTTAGTCACCTTATTCAATTTATTTATAATACTTTGTTATCCTCATTTAGGCTATAAGTACACACATGTGACTCGATACAACTGCCAAATACTAGGACATGTAGCTAGTGCGTGTTATAAACTTGTTCCTACAAAAATACGTATGAAATGCACGTGTTCAATAGAATTATATGCAAGATGCATATGTCAAAATAAAAATGCATGTAATAATGCATATGTGGGATGTCGAGGATGTTACATTTTTCTTGAAGACCACAGGTCTTACATGCATGACAACATAATTCCTGAGATATTCCTCGATCAATGTGGCTTTAGCTCTAGGAGCCCCATTGATCTGAGATGTTCGGTTAATGTGGCTTTAGCTCTGGGTGCATCATTGACTTGAGAAGCTCTGTTGAGCTTATATAAATTGAGGACAAGGTAGCTTTAGCTTTGGGAGCTCCCTTAGTCCAGTTATTCATCTATGATGATATATTACTTAATCAATGTGGCTTTAGCTCTGGGAGCATCATTGATTTGAGAAGCTCTGTTAAGTCAGATAGTGGATAGGGTAGCTATAGCTCTGGGAGCACTCTTGATCCATAACCTATATCCAGTTAGTCCAAATTTTAGAGTGATGTGGGCAAGATAATAAAGTTAAGTTGAAAGATTAGAAAAAAAATGATACGAGATTGAAATAGAATACTAAATAGATTAAAAGAGTAACTTATCATTAAAGATAAATGAAAATAACATTGTACATGTATGCATGATATTTATAATTGTATGAAATAGGGACATGATGATATGAATAGCATGAAAAGATTTCAATGCATATAATGATACATGTTAAAGCTTGTTGCATAATATAATATATTTCCTTATTTATATGCACCACTATGCTTAAAGCTTAGCGTGGGAGTTTCCTTCTGGGAAGATATAGAAAGGTTGCTGAAGGTGGTAGATAAAACAAACGGTGATCCTATTCAAATTAAAGCAGCCGATCTTGATATAGTATGTCACAAACTTTTGAATTTTTGTATCTTGATTTTCGTATTATATACTTTTAAGTTTGTAAATTTATTTTCAAAGTTTGTTAAGTAGTAATTTGATATTTATAAATACTATTTTATGCAAATAAAATGTATATTATTTATTGTATGTCAATAAAAAGTGTATGACTCTCTAGCAAATTTAAAAGAAAATAGTGATTTGAAGAAGTAAGAAGTCAATGGTAGCGCTCCCTCATCCGGGCACATTCTGTTTTGGTGAGGGGGTGTTACAAGAATTTGGGGTTGTCCTGCTTATGTGAAGCGGACAATGTCAGATAAGCTAGAAGCTAAGTCTGACTGATGTCTGTTTGTGGGATAATTAAAAACATCATATGGATATCAGTTTTACCACCCCTTGCAACAAAAAGTTTTTGTTTCAAGACATGCTATCTTTTTAGAGAGAGAATTCCTTCTAAAAGGAGATAGTGGGAGCAAAATTGAACTTGAGAAAGTTCAAGATGCTCAAATAGATGTTGATCAACTGCCTAAACCCGAGCATGTTACGCATACAGATGATATAATAGCTCAACCTTCTGAAGCACAAGAGCTTCGTAGGTCAAATAGGATACATACTGTTCTTGAGAGATATGGATTTTTCATTAGTGAACAGAATGATGTATTACTTATAGAAAATGATGAGCCTACAACATATGAAGAAGTTCTGAATAGTTTAGAATCTAACAAAAGGCTTCAAGCTATGAAGTCAAAAATGGATTCCATGTATGAAAATCAAGTATGGACTTTGGTTGACCTATCTAAAGGGATAAAGCCTATAGGGTGCAAGTAGGTTTTAAAAAAGAAAACTAACATGGATGGTAATGTGATTACCTATAAAGCTAGACTTGTTGCTAAAGGCTATCGTCAAGGACAAGGAATTGACTATGATGAAACTTTTAGCCGGGTAGCTTTACTTAAATCCATAAGGATACTCCTAGCCATTGCTACTCATTATGATTATGAGATATGACAAATGGATGTGAAGATAGCTTTCCTTAATGGAAATTTGACTGAGAATGTGTACATGACACAACCAGAAGGCTTCATATCCAAAGATGACAAAAATAGCTTCAAAGCATCATTTATGGATTAAAACAAGCATCTAGGAGTTGTAATATTCGGTTTGATGAGACAATCAAATAGTTTGGTTTCTTATAAAATCCAGATGAACCTTGTGTTTACAAGAAGGTTAATGGGAATGCAATCATATTTCTTGTGTTGTATGTAGATGACATATTATTAATGGGAAATGATGTCTCAACCTTACAATCAGTCAAAATTTGGTTATCCAAGAATTTCTCTATGAAAAACCTTGGAGAAACAGTATACATTTTTGGCATAAAAATCTATAAAGAGAGATCTAAAAGATTGCTTGGTATTTCATAGTCTACATACATAGATAAAATGCTAAAGAGGTTTAGCATGGAGTAGTCCAAGAGGGGATATATTCCCATGACCCATGGGATTAGTCTCTCAAAGTCTTTTTGTCCAAAGACACAAGATGAGAGGACACACATGAGTTTGATTCCATATGCCTCAATTATAGGATCAATCATGTATGTTATGATATGCACAAGACCCAATGTATCATATGCTCTAAGTGTCATGAGCAGATAACTATCGGACTCTAGTGAGGTTCATTGGGTGGCTGTCAAGAATATTCTTAAGTACTTAAGAAGGACTAAGGATGTATTCTTGGTATATGGAGATGGAGATTTTATGAGTGGGTATACAGATGCCAACTTCCAATATGACAAGGATGACTCAAAATCTCAGTCAGGTTATATATTTACACTAAATGGTGGAGCAGTTAGTTGGAAGAGTTCCGAACAGGAAATGACTGCTGATTCCACAACTGAAGCAGAGTACATTGCAACTTCTGAAGCAGCAAAGGAAGTAGTTTGGATAAAGAAATTCATCATAGAACTTGGAGTGGTTCCCAGCATTATTGATCCAATACAATTGTATTGTGATAATAATGGAGCCATTGCATAAGCAAATGAGCCATGGTCTCATTAGAGATCCAAACATGTACTCAGAAGATACCATTTAATTAGAGAAATCATTGGTAGGAATGATGTAAAGATATGATTCTCATGTACTCGCCTATGGAATTAAATACAAAGGCGATTGGCTTTAGTGCAAGTGGGAGCTTGTTAGAGGAGTGCTCTAAAGGCAATAACCTTTAGCACTTATTGTACAAATTTATTTAATTAATAAGATGCTTTTTCGTTAATTTTTTGTTCATTTGATCTATGAATTGATAGTGATCTTGAATCAATTAATGAAGTCATTGATACATAACATAGCATGAAGGAAATCATGATGAGATCGTGATATTGAGATTCTTATCATGTGTAATTATGTTAGTATCAAAATTATCCCTAGTCAAAGGATCAATGAGATGGGACATTGTTAATTCGGACAGACTAGCACATGTTACACTCCCTGATTGGATTGAGTAGTAGATCTCATAATTTGTAAACATAAGATGTTTAGAGTTAACATGTGGATGCTTGTTAAGTGTAGCTAAGTACATTGGATGACCAGCTATGAGACAATCATATAGATAATCTATACAAATTTCAATGATATTCTCATCATAGCAATGGTGCAAGTATCCTTAGACTTGAGCTACTCAAGGATATCTGATTTTGTATTTTGACATTGTTCCTTGTTACCTCAGGGACGTTGCTTATAGGATAGTGATTGGATACAGCTTGAGGTATTTGAAGGTAATTGGGTAACCAACAAAGGATTCACCACTCCTGCTAGAATGAGTGTATACCCATAGCCTCTTATCATGGTCATTACTCAGGAATCTCTAGCCGGAGTGGAAATGTCATAAAGATAGTCTTCAATGACATATCTAATAAAGTAATGAGCTTCAGGGACAAGAACTAACATTACTTGGACTAGATGTGACGTAGTCATTCTAGTGAGAGTTGACACATATCCATACTCTGAACCAAATGGGGTATAGAATGGTGAAAGGAATAATTCCACAAAAATTGTCTATGGAAAGGTTCGCAGTTAAACCACTGACTTTCTGGTCAATTGGGGGTCATGATGGGTTGTTAGATACCACTCATGACTTACATAAATTAATTGTTAATTTAAGTGGCCAACATAACCGAAAACCTAATGGGTCATACACATTGAAAATATAGAGAATGAGTAAAATGGTCTTGGATATGATCCCAAATATAAGAGAATTATTTCGAGATGGATCGCAATGAGATTGCACAGGAAAAATCGTTCGGGAGGATCACGGGCCCGCGTGGGCTAGGTAGGCTGTTGGCCCTCCTAGCTACTCAGTTGTAGACTGCAACAGTTCCAGCGTGTGAGAGGAGTACTCTAAAGACAATCACCTTTAGCACTTATTGTATAAATTTATTTGATTAATAAAAGGCTTTTTCATTAATTTGATGTTCATTTAATATATTAATTGATAAGTGATATATTCATTTGATAATTGATATATGAATCGATATATTCATTTCATTAATTTCAACAGTAGCCCGCAGCAGGCCCAGCGCGCCTGCAACTTCCCATTCGTTGGCCAACGACTGTTTTTGGCCTTAATTAGGCCAATTATGGTCAATTATTATTCATTAGTTTCCATTTTCTCCATTTTTGACTTTTCATCTTATTTTTGAATTTGATTCAAATAGAAAAGACATCAAATGGTAGAAAATAGATATGAGGACAAAAATTCTCTCAAGAACGCTTTCAAAGCTAGCACTTTGAAATTGTTCAAACCATTTCTCTTGATAGTTTCTTCTTCATTCTTCACATGGATTATCATTAGAGATATCCTAGTGTGGATTTTTGTGGTTTGCTACAACCCAACAAGGTAAAGATAAGAAGAACAAATAAGAAATTACAAGATATAATTTTTTAACATTTATATTTATATAAATTAGTTTTAATGGTATAAGTATGATCTTTTGTTTTGGGTTTTGAAAATTTTACTTTTTCCGCTGAATTTATGAATATGATTCATTTTTCAAAACCCAACATTGGTATCAGAGCCTCCTTGTATCCATTAAAATTAATTTTAATTGAAAGTGCAATGGGATTGCATGTTTTTGATGATTTTGGATCAATAGGTTTTGAAAAATTGAAATTAATTTATAAAATATGTTTTACACATTTTATTTCTTTAATATGATCATGGGATGATTAAGAATGATTATTTTGATTGAAAATGATTTGAATATGATTCAAATAATTAATTTCGGATTTAATTCAAAAATGCCTAAAATTGTCTTGTTTATGAACATGTGTTGTTGTTTGGCTTAATTGATGGGGCTGGTTATATTTTTCTTGTAATTTAATTATGAAAAATATATTTAGACATATTGAGAATATTTTTATGCCTCTGTAAGTATCCAATAATTAATTAAAAATATTTTAATTAATTGTTCAAACAAATACAAAAAGGGGACTGTTTAAGCATACCCGGTGGGGCTATTTTGTTTTATTTTTTGTATATATTTATTTTATTTTCAGCACCTTGAAATAATTTTTATGTGATTAAAAATATGTTATTTTGATGTTAGATTCATGCCAAAATTATTTTTCAAGGATTTAAAATTTTAAAAATTCTAGATATCGAATTAGTCATTTTGAGCGTCTAAATGTGTTGGTTCGTTTGTCTTTATAATTTTGGTTTGTGCCAAAACTATTTTGATGAACTTGAGCTAATATAAAGATAATTAGAATGATGATTTGATGTTTTGGAAATTTTTAGAATTTTTGGAAATTAATTTTGAATTAATTTAAGTTGTGCAATTGTAATTCTAGTATGACTAAAAATTGGTATGTATAATAAAAGTAAATTGTTTAATTTTAACATCATAATATTCTGATTTTAAGGAGAATTAATTTTGAATTATTTCTAAAAATATGGAATTTAATTTAATTTGATTAAATATTAACTGCCACTTTAAAATGACATACAAAATTAAATTAACCGAAAGAACACATATAGGCAATTTCGATTCAAGCGTTGATTCGATTTACAAATTGAAATCCAAAATTGTCTTTTTTATTTTGTGCATTAGAGAATGCATGTTAGGGGTGTATGAAAAGGCATGATAGATGATTATGGACTTAGGCCCAATTTGATTGAGCATGCATGAAATTATTTTATTTTATGGCAAATAGGGTCTGCATGTCCCTACCTCTTTTTCTTTCTTATGTATTTCTCTTCTCATCTTACTCCCCTCAAATGTAAATTGAGGTTTTCTATAATTTGAAATATGTAATTAGATTACATAGGATTAGGATAGAATGAAGATACAAAGGAGCAAGAAGCAAAGGAGATGGTACCATAAACAAGAAGACTTAGAAATAGGAATTTGATTTCTATTTTGGGTTGTAAATTCATGCATATATCTAGGTAAGACCTAGTCAATTTCTCTTTGGCTCAAGAGATGACTTTAGTATGTCCATAATCATTCCATATAGTTAATGTAACTATCTTTATATATCAATGTGATGAATGTATGATATATAAAAGCATGAAATAATAACGTGATGAGACTTAACAAAGAAATCCCTCACTAAATAAACAATTAAGTCTTACGCCTTCCATTAATATGGGGAGAACCAGAGTTTTTCTAAATTAGGGTTGTTGAGTTGCCTCATGCTCACTCTATAAGAATATGTTCAATCCATTGAAATTAGATTTCATGATTAATGGGTTAGACTTAACCGATATTATTAACTTGTTGGATTTGTGTACATGAGATGTACACATATCAAGAGTCGATAGCCCAATGTATGTGCACACATCAATAGGTTGATAGCACAAGATTCAATAGTTGCATGAATAATGCAATTGGTATGGATTAGATACCTACCAACCAAACTAAGGACAGCTTGTTGAGTTGTCTCAAGGTTATTCTTAGCTAGTTGGATATCGACCCACTAGGAGAACTTCCATATAAGTTCTCTCGGGTTCATAGTGAGGGCTATGGATTCACAATAAAATAGTGGGAGCTATAATGCGATTTATTAAAGACCTAATAAACATGCATTTTATGTATATTCTAACATGTTCTATTTTACATCTAGGTTGCTAGAATCATCATCATGACAAGTGTGAATTTGCAATCACTAATGGAATCAAATAAGTTGACTAGGCCCAATTTTTTGGATTGGCTAAGGAATCTGAAAATAGTTCTCAAATCTGAAAAGATTGGCTATGTCCTAGATGAGGCACTCCCTAATCCACCTGCTGCTAATGCTTCTGAAGATGTTCAGAAGGCATATCAAAAGCATCTCGATGATAGTGAGATGGCAAGCTGCATTATGCTTGCTACTATGTCAGCTGAGTTGCAAAAACAGCATGAGGCTATGGATGCTAATTCCATAGTACACCATCTAAGAGAGCTTTTTGATGAGCAAGCATGTTCCGAAAAGTTCAAAACTTCAAGGATTCTCTTCCGCACTAAGATGATTGAGGGGACATCTCCAGTGCAATATGCATTGAAGATGAATGGCTATATTGAGAGGTGGCCACCTTGGGATTTATGATGGACCATGAATTAAGTATTGACTTAATTCTAACCGGTTTGTTTGATAGTTATTCACATTTTGTGCTTAACTATAGGATGAACCAAATCTCTACCACTATTCTGGAGCTGATTAACTTGCTTAAAACAGTTGAGCCATCAGTCAAGAAGGACAGTAAGGCTGTGATGCTAGTGGACTCTTCAAGTTCTAAAAGGAAGAACCTTAAGAAAAAGAAGAAGTTCATGAAGCCTAAGGGAGGTGTGGCCAAGAAAAAGGCCAGGGAGATTGCTCCAAAAGGGACATGCTTCCATTGTGGCAAGGATGGCCATTGGAAGAAAAACTGCAAGGCTTACTTAGAGTCCTCGAAGAAGAAGACATCTCATGTCCCATCTACTTCAGATATTTTTGTCATTGAAATTAATATTGTTTCCAATAATAATATATGGGTATTAGATACCGGTTGTGGCTCACATATATGCACTGATATGTAGGGCCTAAGGAACAGTAGACAACTCAATAAGGGAGAGTCAGACCTACACGTTGGAAATGGAGCAAGGGTTGCTGCATTAGCTATAGGAACATATGTATTGACCCTTCCTAGTGGGCTTATATTAAATTTGGATAATTGCTATTATATACCTGCTTTGACTAAAAACATTATTTATGTTTCAAGTCTAAATAAAGATGGTTTCCTTTTAGCTTTTAGTAACAACTGTTGTTCTATTATGTTGAATGGAATTCTTTATGCTGATGGTACATTATGCAATGGAATATACATATTAGATATGTCAAATCCAATTTTAAACATCAATGATAGCAAAAGCCAAAAACAAGATATGTTGAAATCATTTTATTTATGGCATTTCATCTTGGTCATATAAGTGAGAAACACATGGCTAAGCTACACAAAAGTGGTAGTTTGGGGTCATTTGATTGTGAATCATATGACACATGTGAATCTTGCTTAATAGGCAAGATGACTAAATTACCCTTTAAGGGAAAGGTGAACGTGCTAATGGACTTTTACATATAATACAATCAGATGTATGTGGTCCAATGTCTACACATGCCAGAGGTGGTTTCATCTACTTCATTACTTTTATCGATGACTACTCACGATATGGGTACGTGTATCTTATGAGATACAAATCTGAAGCTTTTGAAAAGTTCAAAGAATTAAGAAATGAAGTAGAGAAACAACTTGGCAAAAGTATTAAAATACTTCGATCAGATCAAAGAGGTGAATACTTTAGCCAAGAGTTTCTAGAATATCTTAAGGATAATGGGATTTTATCTCAATGGACTCCACCTTACACTCCACAACACAATGGTGTGGCTGAAAGAAGAAACTGAATCTTGTTAGACATGGTAAGGTCTATGTTGAGTTTTGCGGAATTGCCTAAATCCTTTTGGGATTATGCACTAGAGACCGCCATTTACATATTAAATGGAGTTCCTTCAAAGTCAGTTGATGTTACTCCATATGAGATATGATATAACAAGAGGCCCACATTTTCTTACATGAGAATTTGGGGTTGTCCTGCTTATGTGAAGCGGACAATGTCAGATAAGCTAAAAGCTAAGTCTGACCGATGTCTGTTTGTGGGATATCCAAAAGCATCATATGGATATCAATTTTACCACCTCTTGGAACAAAAGGTTTTTGTTTCAAGACATGCTATCTTTTTAGAGAGAGAATTCCTTTTAAAATAGTGGGAGGAAAATGAACTTGAGGAAATTCAAGATGATCAAACAGATGCTGATCAACTACCTGAACTCGAGCTTTTTACTCATACAGATGATATAACAGCTCAACCTTCTGAAGCACAAGAGCTTTGCAGGTCAAGTAGGATACGTACTGTTCCAGAGAGATATGGATTTCTCATTAGAGAATAGAACGACGTATTGCTCATAGAAAATGATGAGCCTAAAACCTATGAAGAAGTTCTGAATAGTTCAGAATCTGACAAATGGCTTCAAGCCATGAAGTCAGAAATGGATTCCATGTATGAAAACCAAGTATGGACTTTGGTTTACCCACCCGAAGGAATAAAGCCTATAGGGTGCAAGTGGGTTTTAAAAAAGAAAACTGACATGGATGGTAATGTGATTACCTATAAAGCTAGACTTGTTGCTAAAGGTTATCATCAAAGACAAGGAATTGACTATGATGAAACTTTTAGCACAGTAGCTATGCTTAAATCCATAAGAATACTCCTAGCCATTGCTACTCATTGTGATTATGATTTTTGGCAAATAGATTTGAAAACAGTTTTCCTTAATGAAAATCTGACTGATGTTGTGTACATGACAAAACCAGAAGGTTTCATTTCCAAAGATGGCAAAAAGGTATGTAAGATTCAAAGATCCATTTATGGATTAAAGCAAGCATCCAGGAGTTGGAATATTCTATTTGATGAGACAATCAAACAGTTTGGTTTCTTACAAAATCCGAATGAACCTTGTGTTTACAAGAAGGTTAGTGGGAGTGCAATTGTATTTCTTGTGTTATATTTAAATGACATATTGTTAGTGGGAAATGATGTCTCAGCCTTACAATCAGTCAAAATTTGGTTATCCAAGAATTTCTCTATGAAAGACCTTGGAGAAGCAGTCTATATTTTAGGGATAAAGATCTATAGAGATAGATCTAAAAGATTGCTTGGACTTTCCCAGTCTACATACATAGATAAGATGCTAAAGAGGTTTAGCATAGAGCATTCCAAGAGGGGATATATTCCGATGACCCATGGGATTACTCTCTCAAAGTCTTTGTGTCCAAAGACACAAGATGAGAGGACACACATGAGTTTGATTCCATATGCTTCAGCTATAGGATCAATCATGTATGTTATGATATGTACAAGACCCGATGTATCATATGCTCTGAGTGTCACGAGTAGATACCAATCAGACCTTGGTAAGGGTCATTGGGTGGCTGTCAAGAATATCCTTAAGTACTTAAGACTAACTAAGGATGTATTCTTGGTATATGGAGATGGAGATCTTATTGTGAGCGGGTATACCGATGCCAGCTTCCAATCTGGTAAGGATGACTCAAAATCTCAGTCAAGTTATATATTCACACTAAATGGTGGATCAGTTAGTTGGAAGATTTCCAAACAGGAAAAAACTGCTGATTCCACAACTGAAGCAGAGTACATTGCAGCTTCTGAAGCAGCAAAGGAAGCAATGTGGATAAAGAAATTCATCATAGAACTTGGAGTGCTTCCTAGCATTATTGATCCAATACAAATGTATTGTGATAATAATGGAGCCATTGCACAAGCAAAAGAGCCACAGTCTCATCAGAGATCCAAACATGTACTCAAAAGATACCATTTGATTAGAGAAATCATTGGTAGAAATGATGTAAAGATAGAAAGAGTGCCCACTAATCAGAATATTGCTAATCCTTTAACTAAGCCACTTCCACAAAAAAAATATGATTCTCATGTACTAACCTATAGAATTAAATACAAAGGCAATTGGCTTTAGTGCAAGTGGGAGCTTGTTAGAGGAGTGCTCTAAAGGCAATCACCTTTAGCACTTATTATACAAATTTATTTGATTAATAAAAGGTTTTTTCATTAATTTGATGTTCATTTGATATATGAATTGATAAGTGATCTTAAATCAATTAATGAAGTCCTTGATACATAACATAGCATGAAGGAAATCATGATGAGATCATGATATTGAGATTCTTATCATGTGTAATTACGTTAGTATCAAAATTATTCCTAGTCGTAGGATTAATGAGATGGGACATTGAGCCATATAACTTAAGGAATGGGGCCTAGTAGGGCTTTTTCTTTTCCAATTGTAAAAAAAAATTAGAAAAAGTATAAATATTCCTTTTATGAAGCCAAATTTGTGGGTTGCCTCTAAAGAAAAATAAGACTTATTTTTCGCCTCTCTATTTTCTCTTTCATAAGACAAATTTTGATAGCTAGTAGCACTTTGGACCTTTATCACCCATCTCCTTGGAGATTTTTTTTTCTTCTCCCTTCGTGTGGATACTCTTAGAGGCAATCCTAGATTTGGATTGTTATGGTTTGCAATAATCCAACAAAAAAGGAAAAGCTCACATGTTTAGAAGAACAAAGAACAAAAAAAAAAAGATAATCAACTTCTCCCATTAGATAGTTTAATCCGATTTTAAGTTACATAGGGTATTACATGGTTTTGGTTTTGATTAAATTTTATAATTTCATTGCTATATGTATAAAATAAATGTTCGAAACCCAACAATATCATGGACCGACCTTATAAATAATTAGAAGACTATCTTTCATGAAAATTTGTGGTTTCCATGCCTTAATCTAGTTTTATAGTTACTGTTCCAATATTCCCCTTTACTTTTCACTAGTATTGAAATATGTTGTATGTCAGTTAAATAAGTGACACATATGAGTTGTGTTTTATGCGTTGGGGAAAATGACCAATGCATATAATCTGATTTTATGCGTTGGTTATAAATAAAAGCCGACACATATAGTATTTTTTTTAAAAAGAAAGTCAAACTATATGCATCGGTTCTAACTTTTAAACAACACTTATAGTATGATTTCAATTTTTTTAAATAAACGAATTATATGCATCAATTGTTTCTTATAGATGACTCTTATTGTTTATTTTTTTAAAATTGCAAAATATATTAGCACTGTCATATAAAAATGATCGCCTACTTGAAAGCAACAATAGTTCATATATATATATATATATATATATATATATATATATATATATATATATATATATATATATATATATATATATATATATATATATATATATATATATATATATATATATATATATATATTAACACCAACATTAAATCCAGAATAGCCACAAAAGCCAATATATAGAACTACAAACTAATACAAAAGCCACAAAGTCAATGCATGCATACATATGCATCCATATACACAATTAAGCTTTAAATATCCAGCAATTCTAAAAATTTAATTTAATGCGTATATCATATATCCAACTTTAATCCATATCTAACTACAAAAAAAATAAGATTCAATATACACCTCATTTCTTATAATCATGATAAACATTATATGTAGAGTCCTTATCGTTTCAACCTAACTCACTCTTTAAATATCCAATTTCACTAATAAATACATATATAGTTTTTGATCTCAATAAAAGTCAAATAGCATTTTTTTCTCAGTTCTCCAAGTATATAATGTGAATAGAATGATCCATTTATATATGTACCCGGAAAACATTAGGAAAATGACACGACGATTTTTTGGAATAAAACAATATATAAGCATTCACATCCTAAGTAAGATTTAACGTTTAAAAATAGTCCCCAACTAGGAACGATTCAAGACTTACTTCTAATGAGTAAATTTTGAACGGGTATCTCAGCCCATTAATGAGAGACATTAAATAAATAGTTAATTATTATGAAATTATATCTTAATTAGATTATTTTTCTAATAAAATTGGTTTACTAATAAGATTAGTTTCATTAAAAATATTAATAATTTGAATTAAGTTTCAATTCTAGGATTAATTAAGTTCAAATTATGTTAAATTTGAGATTTTTTAATTATTTTATGAATGATTATCTTGATTTATATGTCATTCATATCTAAAATATTACACAACAAACAAATTTTACAAAATATTGATTTTTTTAAAAAGAAAAAAACTAAATACTCAAATACATGAAAACAATTTACCAAATATAATATTATTTATTTTAAATATAAGAATATAATGTCTTATGTAATAAGAAATTTAATTTAATTTTGCTTCTAATTAAAAATTTGATCAGATAATATTATTTTTTTAAAAGTGTAAGAATATAATGTCTTATGAGATAAGGAATTTAATTTAATTTTTTAATTTATTATTGAATATATCATGGGCCTATCTTGTTTTTTTTATTTCAATTATCAATTCAAACAAGCTAGTATAAATTTTTATGAAAATTTCAAGATTTCAATATAACAAAATAGATATACAAGAATTAAAATAAATAGATATACAAGAATTAATATAAATAGCTTAAACATGATCATGCTCAAAATGATTTAGCTAAATTAAAAAATTTATTAGTTGACAAAATTATCAAATTAAAATTATTTAAATAATTTCTTTGAAATTATAAATTGATTTATGGGATATTGTTTTAATTTTAATTTTTAAAGTTTATGGCCCTATTTTTTTCTTTTTAGTTTGTGGTTGCCTTAAACTAATTTGATAGTAAACTTATAAAACAATTTAAATTTATTTTCATAATTATTAAAAATTGCAAATATAATTAAATTATTATTTATTAACATAATGTTAATTCATTTATATATTTTTATTTTTTAAATCAAAATAGAAAATATATATACAAATGAATATAAAAAATAAATAATAAATAATAAATAAATATGGAGTACTCTTATTCTAATGAGTAAATTTTGAACGGGTATCTCAGCTCATTAATGAGAGACATTAAATAAATAGTTAATTATTATGAAATTATATCTTAATTAGATTATTTTTCTAATAAAATTTGTTTACGAATAAGATTAGTTTAATTAAAAATATTAACAATTTGAATTAAGTTTCAATTCTAGGATTAATTAAGTTCAAATTATGTTAAATTTGAGGTTTTTTAATTATTTTATGAATAATTATCTTGATTTATATGTCATTCATATCTAAAATATTACACAACAAATAAATCTGACAAAATATGGATTTTTTAAAAAGAAAAAAACTAAACAATCAAATACATGAAAACAATTATAAGAATATAATGTCTTATGTAATAAGAAATTTAATTTAATATTGCTTCTAATTAAAAATTTGATCACATAATATTATTTTTTTTAAAAAAGTGTAAGAATATAATGCCTTATGAGATAAGGAATTTAATTTAATTTTTTAATTTATTATGGAATATATCATGGGCCTATCTTGTTTTTTTTTTTATTTCAATTATCAATTCAAACAAGCTAGTATAAATTTTTATGAAAATTTCAAGATTTCAATATAACAAAATAGATATACAAGAATTAAAATAAATAGATATACAAGAATTAAAATAAATAGCTTAAACATGATCATGCTCAAAATGATTTAGCTAAATTAAAAAATTTATTAGTTGACAAAATTATCAAATTAAAATTATTTAAATAATTTCTTTGAAATTATAAATTGATTTATGGGATATTGTTTTAATTTTAATTTTTAAAGTTTATGGTCCTATTTTTTTCTTTTTAGTTTGTGGTTGCCTTAAACTAATTTGATAGTAAACTTATAAAACAATTTAAATTTATTTTCATAATTATTAAAAATTGCAAATATAATTAAATTATTATTTATTAACATAATGTTAATTCATTTATATATTTTTATTTTTTAAATCAAAATAGAAAATATATATACAAATGAATATAAAAAATAAAAAATAAATAATAAATAAATATGGAGTACTCTTATTCTAATGAGTAAATTTTGAACGGGTATCTCAGCTCATTAATGAGAGACATTAAATAAATAGTTAATTATTATAAAATAATATTTTAATTAGATTATTTTTCTAATAAAATTTGTTTACTAATAAGATTAGTTTCATTAAAAATATTAATTATTTGAATTACGTTTCAATTCTAGGATTAATTAAGTTCAAATTATGTTAAATTTGAGGTTTTTTAATTATTTTATGAATAATTATCTTGATTTATATGTCATTCATATCTAAAATATTACACAACAAACAAATCTGACAAAAAATGAATTTTTTAAAAAGAAAAAAACTAAATAATCAAATACATGAAAACAATTTACCAAATATAATATTATTTATTTTTAATATAAGAATATAATGTCTTATGTAATAAGAAATTTAATTTAATATTGCTTCTAATTAAAAATTTGATCACATAATATTATTTTTTAAAAAAAAGTGTAAGAATATAATGTCTTATGAGATAAGGAATTTAATTTAATTTTTTAATTTATTATTGAATATATCATGGGCCTATCTTGTTTTTTTTTTTTATTTCAATTATCAATTCAAACAAGCTAGTATAAATTTTTATGAAAATTTCAAGATTTCAATATAACAAAATAGATATACAAGAATTAAAATAAATAGATATACAAGAATTAAAATAAATAGCTTAAACATGATCATGCTCAAAATGATTTAGTTAAATTAAAAAATTTATTAGTTGACAAAATTATCAAATTAAAATTATTTAAATAATTTCTTTGAAATTATAAATTGATTTATGGGATATTGTTTTAATTTTAATTTTTAAATTTTATGGCCCTATTTTTTTCTTTTTAGTTTGTGGTTGCCTTAAACTAATTTGATAGTAAACTTATAAAACAATTTAAATTTATTTTCATAATTATTAAAAATTGCAAATATAATTAAATTATTATTTATTAACATAATGTTAATTCATTTATATATTTTTATTTTTTAAATCAAAATAGAAAATATATATACAAATGAATATAAAAAATAAATAATAAATAATAAATAAATATGGAGTACTCTTATTCTAATGAGTAAATTTTGAACGGATATCTCAGCTCATTAATGAGAGACATTAAATAAATAGTTAATTATTATGAAATTATTTCTTAATTAGATTATTTTTCTAATAAAATTTGTTTACTAATAAGATTAGTTTCATTAAAAATATTAATAATTTGAATTAAGTTTCAATTCTAGGATTAATTAAGTTCAAATTATGTTAAATTTGAGGTTTTTTAATTATTTTATGAATAATTATCTTGATTTATATGTCATTCATATCTAAAATATTACACAACAAACAAATCTGACAAAATATGGATTTTTTAAAAAGAAAAAAACTAAATAATCAAATACATGAAAACAATTTACCAAATATAATATTATTTATTATAAATATAAGAATATAATGTCTTATGTAATAAGAAATTTAATTATTATTGCTTCTAATTAAAAATTTGATCACATAATATTATTGTTTTTAAAAAGTGTAAGAATATAATGTTTTATGAGATAAGGAATTTAATTTATTATTGAATATATCATGGGCCTATCTTGTTTTTTTTTTATTTCAATTATCAATTCAAACAAGCTAGTATAAATTTTTATGAAAATTTCAAGATTTCAATATAACAAAATAGATATACAAGAATTAAAATAAATAGATATACTAGAATTAAAATAAATAGCTTAAACATGATCATGCTCAAAATGATTTAGCTATATTAAAAAATTTATTAGTTGACAAAATTATCAAATTAAAATTATTTAAATAATTTCTTTGAAATTATAAATTGATTTATGGGATATTGTTTTAATTTTAATTTTTAAATTTTATGGCCCTATTTTTTTCTTTTTAGTTTGTGGTTGCCTTAAACTAATTTGACAGTAAACTTATAAAACAATTTAAATTTATTTTCATAATTATTAAAAATTGCAAATATAATTAAATTATTATTTATTAACATAATGTTAATTCATTTATATATTTTTATTTTTTAAATCAAAATAGAAAATATATATACAAATGAATATAAAAAAATAATAAATAAATATGGAGTACTCTTATTCTAATGAGTAAATTTTGAACGGATATCTCAGCTCATTAATGAGACATTAAATAAATAGTTAATTATTATGAATTTATATCTTAATTAGATTATTTTTCTAATAAAATTTGTTTACTAATAAGATTAGTTTCATTAAAAATATTAATAATTTGAATTAAGTTTCAATTCTATGATTAATTAAGTTCAAATTATGTTAAATTTGAGGTTCTTTAATTATTTTATGTATAATTATCTTGATTTATATGTCATTCATATCTAAAATATTACACAACAAACAAATCTGACAAAATATGGATTTTTTAAAAAGAAAAAAACTAAATAATCAAATACATGAAAACAATTTACCAAATATAATATTATTTATTTTAAATATAAGAATATAATGTCTTATGTAATAAGAAATTTAATTTAATATTGCTTCTAATTAAAAATTTGATCACATAATATTATTTTTTTTAAAAAGTGTAAGAATATAATGTCTTATGAGATAAGGAATTTAATTTAATTTATTATTGAATATATCATGGGCCTATCTTGTTTTTTTTTTATTTCAATTATCAGTTCAAACAAGCTAGTATAAAGTTTTATGAAAATTTCAAGATTTCAATAGAACAAAATAGATATACAAGAATTAAAATAAATAGATATACAAGAATTAAAATAAATAGCTTAAACATGATCATGCTCAAAATGATTTAGCTAAATTAAAAAATTTATTAGTTGAAAAAATTAGCAAATTAAAATTATTTTGCCAGTTCGGATGGATTATTCATTGAATCGGTTAGCAGAATTATATGTCAATGAGATAATTCGACTACATGGGGTGCCAGTATCTATTATTTCTGATCGAGACCCACGGTTCACATCAAATTTTGGAAAAGTCTACAGCAAGCATTGGGGACTCGACTTGCTTTTAGTACAACATTTCATCCACAAACAGATGGGCAATCCGAACGAGTGATTCAATTGTTGGAAGATATGCTAAGAATATGCGTAATTGATTTTGAGGGTAGCTGGGATAAACATTTACCATTGATGGAATTTGCATACAACAACAGCTATCAAACTAGTCTCGGCATGGCACCATATGAAGCTTTGTATGGAAGGAGATGTAGGACACCATTATGCTGGACAGAACTTGGTGAAAAGAAATTTATGAGGCCAGAATTAGTGCAACAGACAGAGGAGAAGGTGAAATTAATCCAAGATCGATTAAAAGCTGCAACTGATCGACAAAAATCCTATGTCGATTTGAAGAGGAAGGACATTGAGTATGCTGTCGGAGACAAGGTATTTTTGAAAGTCTCACATTGGAAAAAAGTATTGCGTTTTGGTAAAAAGGGGAAACTGAGTCCTAGATTTATTGGACCATACGAAATACTTGAACGTGTGGGTCCAGTGGCTTATAGGTTGGCCTTACCACCAGAATTGGATAAGATCCACAATGTGTTTCATGTCTCAATGTTAAGAAGATATAGATCGGATCCGACACATGTAATACCTATGGAATCAATAGAGGTACAACCAGACTTGACATATGGTGAAGAGCCATTGAAAATCATAGCTCGACAAGTCAAAAAACTACGGAACAAGAAGGTACCACTGGTAAAGGTCCTATGGCGCAATCATGAAGTAGAAGAAGCCACCTGGGAGAGTGAAGAAATGATGAGAACTCAACATCCTTCTATTTGAGACCCATAATGATGATAGATGTGATTAGGTTTGGTAGATTGAGCTTATGTTGCAAGATTGGAAGTAGAAATTTAAGTTTGTGATTAGTTGATGGAAGTGTAATTAAACTTTGAATTAATGATATTTGATGTTAGGTAATTATTTTATGGCTTAAAAACTGAAGAAAATATAATGTTGAAGGATGAATGAAGGGCTGCCATAGTTAAATAAATTTGGGAGAAATTGAAATTAACATAGAAACACCACAATTGATGTTAGATTAAGGGTGAATTGAGTGTTGAATTGAAGAAAATAAATTAGAAACTAGGATATGCTTTTTGGGCAGCCCTGACATATGAAGAAGGAAGTTTAACCTTAGTACATTTTAGTTCAATTAAGGTGTAAAACATATTAGGAGCATTAGAATATTATGTAGACATGAAAAGCATTGAAATTGAATGTTGGAATTGAGTTATGGTATGATTGTGTAGGAAAAATAAGTGAACAAGTGAGAGGCCCTCAAGAGAGTGACAAAGGCAAGGAGAAAGCTAGCTAATAAGGGAAGAAAAAGAAGGATTAAGGGAAGAACCAAGACTGATTAGGTATGTGCTTCATTGATAAAAAATTTGCATGTTGTTAATATGTATGGAATTATATGTTAAGGTTTGTTATGTTTGTGTTTTTGAGATGTTATGTGTTTTGTTGTGACTTTTGATATTATATATGGAAATGGGACCAAATGGTGTGAAATAATTGAGACATATGAATGTATTTGTAATTCTGGAAATTTTAGTATTAAAATGAATGCAAATGATGAATGTGGTTGAAATATGGATTGACGTCAATTGATGGCTCGGGTACAGAATTCCAAGAACAACTCTGTCTATTTTGATGATAACTTGAATTATGGAACTCCGTTTTGTATGTTCTTTGTTGGAAATGAAAGCTAAGACACAGGGCTTTAATTTTTATTTAGACTATAATATCTAATTATGTCTAGATTTGCCCAGTTAAATGCACGAAGTTTAAACCTATAATCTGTCCAGAAAATTCTGGGCAGAAAATTCTGTGATAATGCAGTAGTGAATTAATCATAACTTTTGATAGAAAAATGGGATTTATGTGATTCTTAATGCATCTGAACGCTTTGACAATAAGCTAAAAATGGTTAGAATGCTGGAACTTCAAATTCGAATTATATATGGGCTACATATGAAGCCCAAAAATAAGTATGAAATCTGTCATAGGTAAAAACATACAATATTGGGCTTTTTGCATGTGTTGTTATAATTATATGTAATAATCCATGCAAATATTTACTTTGATGATAATTATAAATGTTTAACAAATTATTTATGTATGAGATTTTATTGCAATAATAATGAAAATAAAGAACAAAAATGAATAAGCATAATTTTGATAGTTAAATAATGTTGACATTTTTGAAATATAGTGAATTAATATAAAAATAGTTAAGCCCAAAAACACCTAGTCTAGAACTAGAATAGGGAATAGTTTGGCATGCCAATCAGGGGATTTAAGGCACTCGGTACCAAATATGAAAGCCGGTAATGGCAATTTATAAATGCGCTCGGCGCAAAATTATTAAACCGGTAATGGCAATATAACAAAAGCCAGTAATGACATTATTATAAAAGCGTTCGGCACTATATTATGAAAGTCGGGAATGGCAACTCCGTTATTCCTATTAGTTAGTTCGGTTATAGGTGTTATGGACACAAATAAATAATAATAATAATAATAATAATATCGAAGTATGTGATTTTTTTTAAATGTTATATGAATTAAAGTTATTAGATATTGAGTGTTTGCAGAAATTTATTGATTTTATATAATTCTTTATTTTATGTCTTATTTATTAAATGGATAATTAATTTGTGAGAAAATATATATGTATGTAAAATTTTTATCATTGAAGCACCACTAAGCTAGTAGCTTAGCGCGAGTGGTTTCCTCTCGCGCAGGTTTAGAAGTGTAGCCATAAAAAATAGACTGTCAGAAGAAGAAAGGTACCCGGAGGAAAGCAGCAAAAAGTTTTGAGTTTTATTTTCGGTATATGTCGTTAAAAACTTTGTAAATTAAAGTATCGTTTTTATTTCATATCATGTGTATTAAATATGTGAGTCACCATGTAAAAGAACATAATTTGAATATAAATTAATGTAATTTATAAATAAATAAAATTTTTAATATTTGGGCTTGTATGAAATTTTATTTTAGCTTATGCAATATTTTCAAAAAAAAAATATTTACTTCACTTCATTAATTTTATAAAACAGTAAGACGGGTAATGCTCACTTACCTTGCTGAACTATAATGGGGTAAAAGAGTGTTACATACTAAATATGAACTCTTCAAAATGAAGCCTAATGAGATCATAATTGAGATAATCAATTGTCTTATTGCCATCATCAATGGTAAAAGGAAGCTTGGAAGGCATTGTAATTGGAAGATGTAAATAAGAAGATTTTAAAAAGTCTTCAAATGAAGGATTATGGCTTGCATGTATTGAAGATGCTAATGAGAATTTGAGAATAATTCCTACCGATGTGATCATTGGCAAGCTTCTTACCCATGTGATGGCTCTAACAAGAGACAAAGAGCTTGAAGGAGAAAATGAGATGAGAAAATCCCTAGCACTCAAAGCTTCAACTTCTATGCCTTAAGATGAAGACCTTTTTAGTGATGAGGAAATGAGTGATGATGGAAATGAACAAATAACCTTACTCTCAAGGAAAATCAATAGAATGATCACCAGCAAGTATGACTCAATCAAGAATTATAAACAAAACCTCAAGATTCACTCTAAGGAACTCCTCATCCCATATGAGTAAGGAGAAAGTCAAGTACTATGAGTGTGGAAAGAAAGGACACATCAAATCGGAGTGTCCTAAGTTCAAGAAGTACAAGAAAAGATCCAATTAGAAAGATGAATAGAATGGTTACAAAGTCATATGGGATGATGAATTCTTAACATATCTTGAAGATGAAGAAGATGAGGTGGTTAACTTGTGTTTTATAGTTATTGAGGACAACTCCCTTGATAAGATATGCTCTACATATTAATCCTGTAATGATTTGAGTTATTTAATTATTGATGATGATAATGATGATGATGATGATGATATTATTGAAGTCATGAACCTAGATACATAAAGATATAAAAAAGAAAATTGAACTTTACAAGAAAAATAGCTCTAAGCTTAAAAATAATTTTAATGACCTTCAAAATGTAGTTTTAGAGATAAAAATCTCTAATGATTATTTAAAGACGTCATTAGATGAAATTTTATCAAAACCCTAAACCAATTCTTTGTTAAAAAAAATAATGCTTTAAAAAATGAGGCTTAAGAGCTTAGAAACTCTTTTTGAATTTCATAAAGGGAAAGAGAGTTTGAATATCTTAATTGTATCTCAAAGACCTCTCTTGGTAAGACATGACTTAAGCTTCAATGGAGCATCATCCCCCCTCAACACTTAGAACAATATTAGTTTAGTCTAACACTTGACAAACCTCTTCTATTAAGGTAATGATCTCAAAGACTAAAGGCAAAGCACCCACAAAACCCCATACTCAAAAAAAAAGTAGTAAAGGGTTACATGGCTCAAGAGAGAAACCTCAAAAGGTCAACCATGTCTTCTTATATAGGAGACATGTACCTAGAAAAACACCAACTACACGTGCTTGTGCATGTTCATGTGCACATGTTGCTTCAAAAAAGGAAGTAAGGTCTAAACCTCATACAAAGTGGCAAAACCAATTTAAATCTAAGCAATGTCACTATTGTATAAAACTTGGGCACATAAACATTTATTATTTCGTTAGGAAGACTCATTGAGAATATTCTAAAGCTAATCTCCAATGACCCAAGTTTATTTGGGTACCTAAGAACCAATCCTAAATTATT
Organism: Triadica sebifera; assembly: GCA_023653625.1. Classification (NCBI taxonomy): domain Eukaryota; kingdom Viridiplantae; phylum Streptophyta; class Magnoliopsida; order Malpighiales; family Euphorbiaceae; genus Triadica; species Triadica sebifera. Next base: position 35,177,608 of record CM042896.1, read on the forward strand.
ATTTTGCAGTAATGCCTCAAGTCCATATAAAAAAAAAAATATTTGGCTAGTGGATAATGGATATTCAAGGCACATGATGGGAAATGAATCATTTTACCCAAATCTAAATGATTAATGGGGTAAGGTAACCTTTGGAATAATGTCAAGAGTAAGGTAATTGTTATTGGTTCAATTGGTTTAAATGATATTTTTTTGATTGAAAATGTTTTACTTATTGATGATTTAAAGTATTAACCTTTTAAGTATAAGTCAATTATATTATAAGGAAAACCAAGTCACATTTAGCTCTAATTGATGTCTTATAACCACCCTAAATGGCCAAAAAATATTCAGAAAAGACAGACATGACAATACTTACACAATTGACTTACACAAGTTAACAAATATTTTCTTTAAATGTCTTATTTCTATTAGTGATGAATCTTGGCTATGACATAAAAGTTTTGGGCATACAAGCATGAATTTCAAAGTCTTAGCAAAGAAAAGCTAGTGGATGGGCTATCCAAAAGTCATATTTGTCAAAAATAAAACATGTAAGTCTTGCTAAAAAGGACATCAACATAAAACTTTTTTGAAGGCTAAAAATATTGTAAATACTTTTAAACCTCTACAACTTTTGCATCTGGATTTTTTTGCATCTAGTAACTAGTTCATGATGTAAACACTATACTTATGTAATTATTGATAATTACTCTAGATTTACTTAGATAATTTTCTTAGATCATAAAAGTGATGCTCTTAAATCCTTTAAAAACTTTGCCAACAAAATTCTAAATGAAAAAGGTTATTTCAATTCAAAAATAAGAAGTAATCATAGCAAATAATTTGAAAATAAGCATTTTCAAAACTTTTGTTTAGAATATAGTATTTCACATAACATTTCCACTCCTATAACACCTTAACAAAATAGAATGAAAATAACTATTTAGCATCAGAAAAAATCCTTCACTATAGCAAAAAAATTTGTCGTTAATCTTAAATAGCCACATATTTGCAACAAACAATATTTATTGCAAAAATAATCCTCGCAAAATATATAGCAACGGATATGCATTCCATAGCTAAAATTAGTAGTGAACATTCAATCACTAAAATGTGGTTGCAATAGCTAGTAAAGCAACCATAATAGCAATAAATTTGCGACAAAATGTTCATCGCAAATTTGCAATGAAAAAATCCGTCACTAACAAAATGAGAGAACTTAGTGATAAATTACTTGTAGATTTGTCTGTCACTAATCCCTAGGTTTTTTTTTTCCATATACAATATTTTTTTAATTTAATTTATTTTTTTAGTTTTAAATTTCAATTTGATGACAAATATTTTTTAAAGCGATTCATGAAATAAATATTAAAATATATTAAAAACTAACATTTAAATTTACATTTCAAAATCTGATAAATATTTTATAATTAAAAATTATACAATGTAGTTAATATATGCTCCTACATGCCATCAAAATGAGGTGAATCTATTTGTAGAGCTAGAACTAAAATATAGCCAGAATAGATTATCTCTACTATGAGCAGTCGCATTTCTGTATGCATCTCTTCGTATACCTCATCCCATATGTCATCTCGTATCTCTATCAGAATTTATAGATAAAATTGCATGTAAATAGAAAATGCAAATAAAAATTTTGACAATATTATTTCATAAGAAGACATTAAATTGTTTCATAAAGTAAAAAGAATCAACAACAATGTGTGACCGCAAAATATTGTCAAAAAACTAAGATTAAATTGCGAAACTTACACAAGGGTATGAAGAGATGTTGACCCATTTGACCATTGTGGGAGCTGGTTAGAGAGGTTGGTACAACAAACACTGAATTTTAATTTTTAATTTTAATCATGTTAAAAGACAATAAAATTCATTCTTATATATTTAATTTCACAGCCTTGAGATGCAAGAAGAGAATCTAACTATGTCTATTAAATTTTCTTTTGAACTCCATTGATATCAATTTTATACAAAATAATATTAAAATTTATAAAGTTCTGATCTTGATAATTTTGAGCTTTTCTGATAATCTTGATATCTAAATAATTAAAAAATTCTAATTTCCTTTTATTCCTTAGTTCATTTGAATAAATCCATCTCTATGCTTATTTTGACTAACATAATAAGTGAAACATTTCCTTGGAATTTTATGATTTTTCCCGTAAGGAAAGCATTTCAAGTATGTCATTACCAGTTCTGCATATGAAAGCCTAAGTAGTAATTCAATGTTACACTGATCCTTCTATTGTTATACGCAAATTCATAAGAATTACCAAAATTCCATAGAGACAAAATCAGAATCATGAGGCTTCCAGAGTGAGAGAACTTACTTCCTGTTCTAGTTGGATTCTGTAAGGGAAAGAATTGTTGCTTTTAACGTGAGATCCAAAACTTCTATCCTGATCAATAATATTATCCACTTGCCAAGTTTGTTATCAATTTAAACACTTAAAGCAAAGACCAAAAGGAGATTGAACGAATATTATATCCATTAACTTTTCATGTATTAATTATTAGTTCACTATGAATAACTAAAAAGCCCAGGAAAAAACTAGCCATGAGTCCATAACGGAGACAAGAATCTTAAAGGGCTTCCAGTTAAGGTCAGTTTTTTTAATTTAATTAGTTATGCAAAATAGACGCCTAATGATAGACACCAGTAATCATTGCAATACAGAAGCCTCATAATGAAGAAAGTCCAAACAAAAAATGAAGTGACAGGATGATGACAAAAACCAATATTTATTTCTAGGTCTACGAGGCATTATGTTTAGATAAAAACTATTTCCCTTCTATTTTCTTTACTACTCCAACTCCTTAGAATATCAGGTTTAGTATGAGTCCAATGTCTTGTAGATATATAATTAATTTAGAGACTACAAACGCTAATGCTTTTCCACAGATTGTTGCCTTTAAGTTGCTACATACAATCTTCTTCTTAGGTGTAACTCCTAGGGGCTGATTTCTTGCATAGTAAGTGGACACCACTCACTTAACGCAAAAAAGAATAAATGTTTCGTAAATTCTGAAAGGTTTTGATCACTCTAAAAGAATATGAATGACTTGTGAAAGATGCCGATTATGTCACCTTCAGCATTGAGCTATAGCTGTTGCTTAAGGTCATAAGGGTCAGCTTCTTTCTCTTTCATTTCTGCTGTTTTAGCAGCTTCTCTTTTAACCTCTTTCTCGTAGGAATGTAGCTCCTTCTCAAACTGTTTCTCAACATCTTCTTAGATCTACATTTCACTTTTTTATGAGTATAGCGTTAGGCAACAATGCCAAGAACACACAAACAACAAGAACTGCAATTCATCATACCTCTTGAGATGGATCCAAATAGAGCAAACCAGTGCCATATATAAAAGTAATTCACAAGATATGCATGCATACACAAATAACAAACAACTAATCAATCAGGTTAATGCTTGAATATGATCCATACCTTTAAATGCAGAAAGGTACAGAGCTGAAGGCTTAAGAAGTTCAATATGCTTATCAAAGACAGAATTAACCAGCTCAAGGCCATTCTGCAGAGAACAACGAAACAAATAGCAAAAAGAGAGAAAGAAAGACCAAAAATTTTAAACTCTTAAAGGTCAACGAAATAAACAGCAGAAAGAAAGACCATTCCTTTTTTTTCCTATTTAGGTAATTTCAAATCAGTTATCACTGGCCAAATAGAAAACCCATATCGAAGAACAAAATTCCCAACCTAACCAAAACTAAAAAAATTGAGAAATGTGAATTGAATTCAATCTATAGAAAACCCTATAAAATCAAAGATCAATATCAAATAAAAATAAAAGAAAGGAACCACGAAAAAATCATACTAAACCAGAATCGTAAGGTACCTGCAAATTCAGAACAAGAAAACAGATGGGAGTCCTTTTGAGAGTTCTACTGAATCAGGTTACCGATTTCCCTCAATGGCTGCTGGTAGACGACATTGACGACGTAGCTGGCCACACCAGTAGTGCTGCATCTAGGCGTGGCGTGGGCAGCCACCAAAGAGAAAGGAGATTAGTGTTGGAGGGAGAAGATAGGGAGCGGGACGGGGCAGACATTTTTCAATTGATTTAGAGCAATTGGGGTTTCGTTGAACGTTTATAGAATCTCTAAACTGCGTCGTTTGAGACTTCAACCGACATACTCGTTCGAATCCGTCGCTAACTAAAATGATGCCGTTTTAGCTATTGCAGACTAATGCATCAATCATTTTCAAAGTAACAAAACAACGTCATTTTTGTGCATAGTTAGCGACAAATTTATTTTCGTCGCTAGACATTACTAAAATAAAATAAATACAAATTAGCGATAGATTAATGCATAAATTTTTTAAAGTAATTTAAAATTAGCGACGGAGACATCATAGTAATAATAAAAACAATACAACATTAGAGACATACATGTTTTGTTGCTAATTTTTTATAAATATTAAAGCACCATAGGCTCAGCGACAGACACATTCCATCAAAAAATTATTAAATAGTGACGGAATACTTCCGTCACAAATATGATCTCACTAATCCGTCACTAACTTGTCGCTAAGCCAAGCACCAATTTTTGCCACTATATTTAGCTAGTGTTTTTGCTACGGATGTTATCTGTCACAATTTTTTGTAACTAATTTGTCACTAACCCGTCGCTAATTTTTTAAAATTTTTAAATTAAAGTCTTACATGTTTTTGTCACTAATATGTTGCTAATTAGTGATGAATTCTTATCCGTCAATAAAATTTGTCACTATTTTACTTTTTTGTAGTGTTGAAAAGAAAAAATAGAACTTTGGTAAAGATGGCTATAACAATATTTAATGAGTCTAGTTTACCAACCTATTTTTGAGCCAAAGCCACTAATATCGCGTGTTATATTTTAAATCGTGTTTTCAAAATGCCTATTTTAAATAAAATTTCTTTTGAGCTATAGAATGGAAGAAAATCTAAGATTTGATATCTTAGACTATTTGGATGCAGGTATTTTATATTGAATACCAAGGACAACCTTCGAAATTTTTCCTCTAAATCCAACAAATATATCTTCTTAAGATATTCCACAACTAGCAAAGTTTATAAAGTTTTTAATAAGATATCATTAGTTGTAGAAGATTTTATGCATGATATTTTTTATAAATCTAGTAAACTTGATCTTGGAAAAGGTAGTGTTATTGATGATGTCATAAGTTCAATGGAAAAACTTGATCTTGATTATGAAGACAATAGCGAGACCTCAAAGAAAAATGATAATGATGATTAAGAGGAACAACAACAAGAGGAGCATCAAAAGGAACAATTACCTCAAGCTTAAGAGCAAGGCACCCAAAAGCTACCAAATGAGTGGAAGTTTATAAGAAACCACCCCATGGAGCAAATCATTGGTGATCCCACTAAAAGTGTAAGTACTCGATCTCGTCTTAAGCTTTGAGATTCTAATCTTGATTTTATTTCTCAAATTGAGCCAAGAACCATTGATGAGACTTTTAATAATGAGAGTTAGATAATGACTATGCAAGAGGAACTCGATCAATTTAAGAGAAAATAAGGTTTAGACCTTAGTTCCAAGACCTAAGGACTATCCAATTATTATAAGTAAATGGGCCTTTAGGAATAAGATATATAAGCAAGGTCAAATCACTAAAAACAAGGCTAGATTGGTTGGCAAAAAGTGCAACTAAGAGGAAGGCATGGACTATGATGAGACCTATCTCCAGTTCCAATATTAGAAGCCATTATGATTTTTTTAGTATTTGAACATCATATAAATTTTAAGTTTTTTTGGATGTTAAAAGTGCATTTTTAAATGGTTTCATAAAGGAGGAAGTTTATGTTAACCAACTACTCTAAGAGTTTGGTATGAAAGGCTTAGTGGATTTCTCTTGGAAAATAGATTTTCAAAGGGACATGTAGATACTACTATTTTTATTAAAATGTACAAGCATTACATCTTACTTGTTCAAATTTATATTGATGATAATTGTTGCCCAGATATTAAACCAAGAATGGGGGTTGAATTGGAGTTTAAAAAATTAAACTTTAAAGTGCGGAAATAAATAGTTAATTTTAGAAGGGATAGAGAAAATAAGACACAAAGATTTAAAGAGGTTCGGGTATTAACAAACTCTACTCCTCTCCCCAATCGCAATTAGGAGTTTTACTAACACACTAAGTGTTACAATGGAGTTTTACAAGCTCACTCCCAACTATGGTGTTTCTCATAATGGATCACACCTAACCCAGAAATCCCTTGTGTTTTAATGGCTCACACAATAACCAATTCCTTTGTGTTTTACAGGCTCACACAAACAATCTACACTTTGTGTTTTACAGGCTCACACAAACAACCTACACTTTGTGTTTTACAGGCTCACACAAACAACCTACACTTTGTGTTTTACAGGCTCACACAAACAACATTTTAATTTGTGTTTTGGAGGTTCACACAACTAACCCTTACAAGTGTTATTCTCTTAACCCAGAACTACCCAATGCTTACTTGAGTAAAGATTACAGAGATAACTACTTATAAATCTTTATTGCTCAAATATGAGGAGCAATAAGATTTTTACAGAGAATGAATTAGTTCTCAAAGTATAAAAGTACAAGATAGCCTGTGATTTGAAGTATATGCTAATCTTTTGTTATTCTTATTATTCTCTTATCATCCTCTTGTTTCTTAATGTATAAATGACTTCCATTTATACTCCCATGGCTGAATATAGCCGTTGGGGTGCATTAAATAAGAAACTAGCCGTTGTACCAACTAAAAAATCGCGTCTGTCATTTTTCTCTTTCATTGGTCACGGGCGTGAATATGTTTGTCACGGGGGTGACAGTTCTTCCCAAGTCGTGACTGAAGTGGTGACCTTGGTCGTGAAGCTCTCTGGTATGTTTTGACATATAGAGTCACGGGCGTGACATCAATCCTTCACGGGCGTGACAGAATTTCCAGCCGTGAGCCAAGTGGTGACTCTGGTCGTGAAGCTCTCTGGATGAAATTGAGAGAATCATTCACGGGGGTGACACCATCATTCACGGGGGTGAACATCTTCCCAGCCGTGACCCTAGTGGTGACTCTGATTGTGAAGCTCTCTGGTTGAAATTTCATGACTCTTCACGGGGGTGACACCTTTAGTCACGGGGGTGACTGAAATGCCCACTTCACGATTTGTTCTTCCTTCATGGCCGTGAACTTCAAATGTTGGTTTTGGTAATGGCTAGCTTTGTTCACGGGAGTGACTCCTAGAGTCACGGCAGTGAACATGCTACTCTTTACTTTTTGTTTCTCAATGATTATTCTTCCAATTCTCCATTCTTGCTATTTTTAATTTATGTCCTGTATAATACACTTAAAGCAAGTATGTTAAATACAATATTGCTATATTATTTATTATCATCAAAATGACAGAAAATACCCCTCAAGGTTAACAATAATATTTTTGGGTCTACTAATGAATTATTTTGTTAAAAGTTTGCTAAGTGTATAAAGAGTTTGAAATGAGCTTGATGAGATAGCTCAAATTCTTCTTTGGTCTTCAAATCAAGCAAAACAATGATGACATCTTGATCAACTAATCCAAGTACACCAAAGAGTTAATGAAAAAGTTTAGAATGGAATGATGCAAGAGTGTCAAGACTCCAATGAGTACATCAACAAAATTAGACAAAGATGAAAAAGGGAAAGCTATAAATGAAAAGCTTTATAGATGTATGATCATATCTCTTTTATACCTTACCCCTTTTAGATCGATATAATGCTTAGTGTATGTTTGTGTACTAAATTTCAATCATGTCCTAAAGAATCACACTTGAATGTTGTAAAAAGGATTTTAAAATATCTTCATGGCACAATCCATTTAAGCTTATGGTATCCTATGAACACTTCATTTCATATCGTTGGTTTTTCATATGCCAACTATGTCAGTAGTCTTATAGATAGATAAAGAACTTTTGAAATTTATCACTTCATTGGTGAATGTTTAGTTTCTTGCTTTAGCAACAAATAATTTTAGGTTGCCTTGTTTACCATTGAAGTGGAATATGCGGCAACAGATTATTGCACTTAAGTTCTTTGGATGAAATAACATTTCAAGGACTATGGCCAAAATAATTGACCACATTCACATCAATGTAATAATACAAGTGCTATAAATCTTTCAAAAAATTCCATTCAGCATTCTAAGAGCAAACACAAAGATATTAGGCTCATTTTCTTAAAGACCATGTCCAAAATGGTGATGTTATGTTAGAATTTATTAACACAAACAACCAATTGGCTGACATTTTCATCAAGTCTCTCAATGATGAAGTTTTTATTTTATAAAAAGGAAGTTTGGTATGTTTGATGGGAGCACATTGTGTAATGCCCGTCAATTTAGACTTGGATAATTAACATATTTAATGATTGTAATTAAAATTATTTGAGACTAAATTTGGAAATTAGATATAATAAAAATATTTATAAGTAAATTTTTATTAATTTATGTGTGTTAAATAAAATAAATAGAAAGGTTGGGTAAGTTAATAATAATAAGATAAAAACCAAGTATTTAAGTAGATATTTGGCAAAAACAAGGGGGGACCTAATAGGGTATTTACCATGAGTATAAAAATATTATTTTCTCCTTATTCTTCCAAATTTCAGAATTCTAGCCTTCATCCCACTCTTCCATACACAAATTCTCCCTTATTTCACTCATTTTCTTCTTCCTTTCCTTCCTCTTCCTCTCCCCAAAAACTTAAAACAACTATAATAGGTTAAAGTTTGAAGAGGTTAAGACTTTATTGTATCAAGGTTTAGACTTCATTTTATCAAGATTTGTACATATGAGCATATGTATTCCTTTGTGCATTTTATTTGCATTACAATGATATTTGATGTTGAAGGAAGAGTGAATAAATAACTTATTGTGTTTGTTGGTTTTATTAAAATTCGTCTGGAATAGTCTTGATCTATTTGACCATATCTTTTGTTCTAGAGCTTGGATCGGGATGAAATTAGTTGAAAATGCAAAGAGTCACATAAACCTAAAACTTTTATGAAGAGTGTAAATGCTATATCTGATTCTAAGTTAGTCTAAAAATTTCTACAAATTCTCAGATTTAAAAGTACCCAGAAAATTCTGGTTAGTTATTTTCTGCATATTATATGATATTTTGATTATATCTTTTGTTCTAGAACTTGGATCAGGATGAAATTAGTTGAAAATGAAACTAGACACATATACCTAAAACATTTATACAGAGTGTAAATGGTATATCTGATTCTACGTTGGTCTAAAAATTTCTACAATTTCTCAGATTTGAAAGTACCTAGAAAATTCTAGACAGTTATTTTATGAACATTCTATGGTATTTTGATTATATCTTTTGTTCTGGAACTTAGATCAGGATGAAATCAGTTGGAAATGAAAATATACACATAGAACGAAAACTTTTATAAAGAGTGTAAATCTATATCTGATTCTAAGTTGGTCTAAAAATTTCTACAAATTCTCGGATTTGAAAGTACCCAGAAAATTCTGGGTAATTATTTTCTAAACATTCTATAGTATTTTGGTTATATCTTTTGTTTTGGAACTTAGACCGAGATGAAACTAGTTGGAAATGAAAGTAGACACATAGATACAAAAATTTTATGAAGAGTATAAATGATAGTTATGATTTATATTGGACCTAAAATTTGATACAAAATCTCAGAACTAAGAATATTCTGAAAAATATAAGACATAAATTTACTGAGCACTATAAGGTTATTTGGACATAACTTTAGCTAGAAAATTTAAATATATATGATTATTTTGTATATGAAAGATAAGACATTAATCTAAAAATTCATAGAATACCATAAGGTCAAATTCAAATAAAAAATAGGTGAAAGGTGCAATCCAAAATCAGGATAGAAATCTGTCTAGAAATAAAAATTTAGTAATTTGGTATTTTAAATATTGGGTGACATATATATATATATGTTTTAATTTTAAATAATATGATAAAATTTATATTTAAAATTCTTATTATGTATTGACTAAATTAATATGATGTATTGTGGTTTGAGGTTTCAACTGAGATTGAGAAATTTTTATATGTATAGGGCATGTAAACCAAAAATTATTATGAATATGTGAATTTTGATGATTTATGTAAACAATAAGATGATAACATCAATTAAGCTCAATTCTCTAATTTAGGACTAGAAATAGGATAGATGACATGTCATTGAGGGGTTACGGTACTGTATGAATTATGATGATATGGAAAATTTTATTATATGGACAAGGTGGCTTAAGCTCGGGTGAGCGTGCCTTTGATCCTAAATGTATGCAGTTATTTATATTACTCAGTCAAGATGACTTAATCTTGGGTGAGAGCACTCTTGACTTGAGGAGCTCGGGTGAGCACTTATATAGACAGATACAGATAGTGAGCAGGGTGGCTTAAGCTCGGGTGAGAGCACTCCTGTTTTACAATCCGCATCCAAATAGTCCGGATTTAAAGTTTTGGGGCTATAAAATATAAAATATTTTAAAGAAAAGAATATGAAAAAAATTAGTTATCAGTAAATGAAACAAGGAAATAGAATTCATAAATGAGGTATGAATATGAATTTACCTTTGTAAATTATGACATATATATGTGTTTAACCAGTAAACCAGGTATGAAATATTCCATATTGATATATGATAAATTGTTTTCTTTTTATTCTGTTATAAAAAGGATTGTGATATATGGATTATTATTTATATGCAAAATTGGATAATATGAACATGAAATTTTATGATATATCATAAATGTATGTATGAATATTTATGCACATATGTACTACTAAGCATTAGATTGCTTAGAGTGTAGGTGTTTTCCCATACACAGGTTCGGAGCCTATAGGGAGAAGTTGACAAGAAGAGAAGGAAGCCCATACAGATTCAAATAAAGTAAATCCACATCAGAGGGTTGATGTTTTACATGACATGAATTTTGTTCCTGTCCACATGTCATAGGTGATGAGTATAATTATGGTTTTCAAAAGTTTTACATGTCTTTTTATGTTGGGAACATGTAATTTTATTTGGATCATATGTATTTTGTAAACATAGGGATAATGAAAGTCCAAATTGATGTTTGAAAATATGGTCATGGTTTGTTAATTTTGCAGAAAAAAAAAATAGATTCATTAATTGTATGACATATTGCTATCATGAAAAAAAACAATTAATTAACATATGAAAATATAATAGCTAAAATGGAAGAAACTTTAATTCAAACAAATTTTAAGGTAATAAGCAGGTGACATTCTCCTATATAGTTGGGATTATTCCTAACTATATAAGAGGATGTTACATTTAGTGGTATCAGAGTCCAGGTTTAGGCAATCCTAGACCTATATGAGCTAAAGGTTTATCATGCATGCATTGTATGTCTCATATGACTCTGACATGGGCTACTTCTCTGTCGACTTGTAGGATTAGAAGAGAGTATGGAAATTCAGGCGCATGAAGTTACTGAAAGCAATAGTTCTCCTAATACGTGAGCACCAAACCAGCCCAGTGGAGCTAGTGTTCAGGGTCCGAATGCTATACCAGCCGCAGCCCAGCAAGTTCCTAGACATGCCGAGCAAGACCAAAACCTTTTGATGCAATAGATGGCTAGTTTACTGCAACAGATCGCAAAAGTGGTACTACAACCTGCTATAGTTCCTCCACCTCCACCACCGAAACTGAAAAGTACAAATGGACAAGCTTCGTAAGTATGGAGCCATAAATTTTTTGGGTACGAAAGATGATGATCCTGCTGCAGCAGAATATTTGTTAGAAAAGACTGAAAGAGTCTTTGATGAGCTTGAGGTTCCTACTGACCAAAAGGCAATATATGTCGTATCTCTACTCCAAGAAAATGCTTATGACTGGTGGAAGTCAGTTCTTTTGAAACCAGAGGCTCCAAAGCCTATGACATGAGAATTATTTATCACTGAGTTCAAGGAAGAATATGTTCCTCCATTTTACATAGATGAGAAAAAGAGGGAGTTTCTGAAACTTAAGCAAGGCAAGATGACAGTGACAGAGTATCATAGAGAGTTTACTCGATTGAGTAAGTATGCTTCAGAGATTATCATGAGTGAGAGAGATAAGTGTAGAAGATTTGAGGATGGCCTCAATACAAAGATTGAAGATTTTGTGACTGCACTTCAGCATGTCAACTTTACTTAACTAATTGCATCCGCAGTTAGTGTTGAAAAAAGAAAGAGAAAGAGAGCAGAGGAAGCTTTTAAACAGACAGTAACTCCACTGGCCCAATCTATAGGCAAGAAAGGTCGATACTACCCAGGACAGTCTCATGGCAGGAGTCAGAGACATAATAGGAGTTATACACAGGGTGGACTACACAAGAGGGGGCAGCCCTCTAGGGCTACATTTGCACCTGGTAGCATACATACACAGGCTACCCGAGAGAGCACTCTAATTTGTGGTACCTGCCACAAGAGCCATAGAGGAGAATGTTGGATGGTCATAGGTGCTTGTTTCAAATGTGGGTCCAAGAACCATATGAAAAAGAGATTGCCCTCTGATGACTACTAGTGCACCTACATAGACTGCAGGATCAACTTGGGTTCAGAATTAGACTCAGACTAGAGGAGGTAGAGTAGGACCTAATCAAGCCACATCAGAAACAATCAACAGGCCGAGACCAAGTAGGACTCCAGCTAGGGCATATGCTATGAAGGCCAGAGAGGACAAAAAAGTCACTGATGTGATCGTGGGTATGTTTTCTTTACATGACTCAGTTTTATATGCTTTAATAGATCCTGGTTCTACACATTCCTATGTATGCACGAGCACACCTAGTCAAAATAGTATGACGAGCGAGAATCTAGAATATGAGATTGAGGTCACAAACCCCTAGGCCACAGTGTGATTGTTAACCGGGTATACAAAAGTTGCCCTTTGATAGTTCATGGGAAAGAATTTTTAGTAGATTTGATTGAATTACCATTCCATGAGTTTGATGTTATCTTGGGCATGGATTGGCTTTCTAAACATGAGGCAGTAGTGGACTGTTGATCTAAGACAATTGTTCTTAAAACTCCAGTACTAGAAGAGATAGTAGTGGAAGGCGAAAGGTTTCTACCACCTGCTCAAGTGATATCTATGATGAAGGCTTAAAGAATGATCAGAAAGGGATGTGAGGCCTACTTGGCTCACGTGATTGATACTAAGAAGGGAGGTCTAGATCTTAAGGATATCCCTATAGTGAATGAATTCCCAGAAGTGTTCCCAGATGACCTACTAGGGCTACCTCCCGATAGAGAGATTGTATTCTCTATAGAGCTCACTCCAGGTACAACACTAATATCAGCTGCACTGTATAGAATGACACCGATAGAGTTGAATGAATTAAAGGCACAACTACAAGAGTCATTAGATAAAGGTTTTATCAAACCAAATGTGTCTCCATGGGTGCACCGGTATTGTTTGTAAAGAAAAAAGATGGGTCAATGAGGTTGTGCATAGATTATAGACAATTGAACAAGGTGACTATTAAGAACAAATATCCATTACCACGAATTGATGATCTTTTTGATCAGATGAAGGGTGCAGGAGTTTTCTCTAAGATTGATTTGAGATCAGGGTACCACCAATTAAAAATTAAGATAGAGGACATAGCTAAGACAACATTTAGAACTAGATATGGGCATTATGAGTTTTTGGTGATGCCTTTCAGTTTGACAAATACTCCAGTAGCCTTTATGGACTTGATGAATCGAATCTTTAGACTATATTTGGATCTTTTCATGGTGGTTTTTATTAATGATATCTTAGTGTATTCTAAGAATAAGGAAGAACATGGTCAACATTTAAAGATAATTTTACAGACCCTCAAGGAACAGAAGCTTTATGCCAAGCTCTCAAAATGTGAGTTTTGGCTTGATGATGTGACTTTCCTTAGACACATTGTGTCAGTAAATGACATCAAAGTTAATCCCAGCAAAGTAGAGGTAGTTATGAGTTGGAAGCCTCCCTATAATGTGACAGAAATCAGGAGTTTCCTTGTTTTGGTCGGTTATTACAGGAGGTTTGTTAAAGGCTTTTCAATGATTACTTCTCCTTTGACCAGATTACTAAGGAAATATGTGAAATTTGAGTGGACAGAGAAATGTCAGGACAACTTTTAGAGACTTAAGAAGATGTTGACTAAGGCTCCCGTTTTGACACAACCAGTCCCTGATAAGGAATATGTTATCTATAGCGTTGCTTCTCACAATGGACTGAGGTGTGTACTGATGCAAGAGGGCAAGGTAGTAGCTTACGCTTCTAGACAACTGAAGACACATAAAAAGAATTACCCCACACATGACCTTGAACTAGCTGCCATTGTCTTTGTTTTAAAGATATGGCGCCATTATTTGTACGGGTAAAAGTGTTTTATTTACACCGACTACAAGAGTTTAAAGTATCTTCCTACCTAGAAGGAATTGAACTTAAGACAAAGAAGATGACTAGAGTTGATCAAGGATTACAATTGTGTGATCGATTACCATCAAGGTAAGTCCAATGTTGTGGCCGATGCATTAAGCCGAAAGACTTTGGCAGAATTACACATTCGTCCGACTCTCAACCAAGAAATTAAAGATGCACAAAAACAAGATAACAAGTTAGTTGAGATAGCTGAGTAAGTCTCTAAGGGGGAGAGACCTGATTATACAATTAGTTCAGATAATAATTTATACTACCAAGGTCGATTATGCGTACCTAATGTGGAAGATTTGAGACAGAGGATCTTAAAGGAAGCACATGAGACAAAATATGTCATGCACCCAGGAAGTAACAAGATGTATCATGACTTGAAGAATAAGTATTGGTGGTCAGGTATGAAAAATGACATTACAGAATTCACCACCAGGTGCTTGACATGTCAGCAAGTCAAGGCAGAATATCAGATACCTTCAGGGTTGTTACAGCCAATCACGATTCCAGAATGGAAATGGGAACAAATAACCATAGATTTTGTGATTGGGTTGCCTTTGACACCAAAAAAATATGATGCTGTGTGGGTGATTGTGGATAGATTAACAAAGTCAGCTCACTTCTTGCCCATCAAGAGGGACTACCCATTAAACAGGTTAGCGAAGTTATATGTAAATGAAATAGTACAGCTTCATGGAGTGCCAGTCTCCATTGTTTCAGATAGGGACCCTAGGTTCACTTCTCAGTTTTTGGGTAGTCTGCAAAGAGCTTTGGGTACCAAGCTTAGTTTCAGCACAGCTTTTCATCCTCACACTGATGGACAATCAGAAAGGGTGATTCAGATTTTGGAAGACATGATGAGGAGTTGTGTAATAGAGTTCAAGGGAAGTTGGGACAAATACCTACCATTGATAGAGTTTTCCAACAACAACAGCTATCAGTCAAGCATTGAAATGGCTCCTTATGAGACACTTTCTGGTAGAAGGTGTCGAACACCATTGTTTTGGACAGAACTCAATGAGAAGAAGCTAGTGGAACCAGAGTTAGTGCAAGAAACAGAAGAAAATGTGAAAATTATACAAGAAAGGTTGAAGACGGCTTCAGATAGGCAAAAATCATATGCATATCTCAAAAGGAGAGACATAGAGTACGAAGTGGGAGACAACGTGTTTCTCAAGGTTTCCCCTTGGAAAAAAGTCATCAGATTTGGAAAGAATGGCAAGTTAAGCCCTAGGTTTATTAGACTTTATGAGATCTTAAACAGAATTGGACCAGTTGCTTATAGACTTGCTTTACTGCCAGAGTTGAGCAAAATCCATAACGTCTTTCATGTTTCTATGCTGAGGAGGTACTGATCAGATCCTTCACTTATTATTCCAACTAAGAGCATCGAAATAAGTCCAGATTTAACATACGAGGAAGAACCAATAGAGATCTTGGCTCGTGAAGTCAAGGAGTTAAGGAATAAACGAGTACCATTAGTCAAGGTATTATGGAGGAATCATTCAACTGAAGAAGAAACATGGGAAAGCAAGGAAGTGATGAAGGCACAATATCCCCAATTGTTTTCAACATAAACAATCAAGTAAATTTCGAGAATGAAATTTCTTAAGGGGGAGAGAAATGTAATGCCTGTCAATTTAGGCTTGGATAATTAATATATTTAATGATTGTAATTAAAATTATTTGAGACTAAATTTGGAAATTAGATATAATAAAAATATTTATAAGTAAATTTTTATTAAGTTATGTGTGCTAAATAAAATAAATAGAAAGGTTGAGTAAGTTAATAATAATAAAATAAAAACCAAGGATTTAAGTAGATATTTGGCAAAAACAATGGGGGCCTAATAGGGTATTTACCATATGTATAAAAATGTTATTTTCTCATTCTTCTTCTAAATTTTAGAATCCTAGCCTCCATCCCACTCTTCCATTAAATTTCACTAATTCTTATTCTAAATCTCACAAATTCTCTCTTCTTTTACCCATTTTCTTCTTCCTCTCCCCAAAAACTTAAAACAACTATAATAGCTTAAGGTTTGAAGAGGTTAAGACTTCATTGTGTCAAGGTTTAGACTTCATTTTGTCAAGGTTTGTACATATGAACATATTTATTTATTGTGCATTTTATTTTCATTACAATGATGTTTGATGTTGAAGGAAGAGTGAACAAATAACTTATTGTATTTGTTGGTTTTGTTAAAATTCGTCTTGAACAGTCTTGATGTATTTGACCATATCTTTTGTTATGGAACTTGGATCAGAATGAAATTAGTTGGAAATAAAAATAGACACATAGACCTAAAAATTTTATGAAGAGTGTAAATGCTATATCTGATCTAAGTTAGTCTAAAAAGTTCTACAAATTCTCATATTTAGAAGTACCCAGAAAATTCTGGGTAGTTATTTTCTGAATATTCTATGGTATTTTGATCATATATTTTGTTCTTGAATTTGGATCGGGATGAAATCAGTTGGAAATAAAATTAGACACATAGACCTAAAACTTTTATATAAAGTTTAAATGTTATATCTGATTCTACATTGGTCTAAATATTTCTACAACTTCTCGGATTTGAAAGTATCTAGAACATTCTGGGTAGTTATTTTCTGAATATTCTATGGTATTTTGATTATATCTTTTGTTCTGGAACTTAGATAAGGATGAAATCAGTTGGAAATTAAAATAGACATATAAAGTATAAATCTATATCTGATTCTATGTTGGTCTAAAAATTTCTACAAATTCTCGAATTTGAAAGTACCCAGAAAATTATGGGTAATTATTTTTTGAACATTCTATAGTATTGTTATTATATCTTTTGTTTTGGAACTTAGATCGGGATGAAACTAGTTGGAAATGAAAGTAGACATATAGATACAAAATGTTTATGAAGAGTATAAATGCTAGTTATGATTTATATTGGACCTAAAATGTGATACAAAATCTTAGACCTAAGAATATTTTGAAAAATACTGGACATATATTTACTGAGCACTATACGGTTATTTGGACATAACTTTAGCTAGAAAATTTAAATATATATGATTCTTTTTGTATACGAAAGATAAGACATTAATCTAAAAATTCATAGAATATCATAAGGTCAAATTCAAATAACAAATAGGTGAAAAGTACAATCTAAAATTAGGATAGAAATCTGTCCAGAAATAAAAATTTAGTAATTTGGTATTTTAAATATTGGATGACATATATATATATATATATATATGTTTTAATTTTAAATAATATGATAATATTTATATTTAAAATTCTTATTGTGTATTGACTAAATTAATATGATGTGTTGTGGTTTGAGGTTTCAAATGAGATTGAGAAATTTTTATATGTATAGGGCATGTAAACTGAAAATTATTATGAATATGTGAATTTTGATGATTTATGTAAACAATAAGATGATAACATCAATTAAGCCCAATTCTCTAATTTATGACTAGAAATAGGATAGATGACATGCTATTGAGAGGTTTACAGTACCGTATAAATTATGATGATATGAAAAAATTTATTATATGGACAAGGTGGCTTAATGTCACGCCCCGCGAAGGTTCATACGGGATTTCCCGCATATTTACAATTTTCCACATATATGTAATATTCTAGAAGGCCATTGTAAATTGTTAGATTAAATGGATCATGGCAGTCCATTTTAGTAGGTAGGAATTAATCCTAGCCCTCCATTTGGTAGGTGGGAATCAATCATAGCCATCCATTTTGGTAGGTGGGAGTTGATCTTGACCATCCATTTGGTAGGTGGGAATCAATCCTAGCCATTCATTTGGTAGGTGGGAGTTAATCCTAACTATCCATCTGGTAGATGAGAATTGATCTCGGCCATCCATTGAGGAGGTGGAGGCCTATATATATCTTATGTAAATTCATTTGTAATCATTCAATCAATTCAAACAATTGAAGCATTTCAAGTAATACAAAGCATTCTTCACAAACTCTTGTGTTCTTGTTTTGCTATTGAATCTCCTAAATCTCTAAGTTCTTTTCTATTCTCTTTGGAGTAATTTATCGGGTTGGAAGGCAGGCTTAGTACAACAGACCGTGCTAAGTGCCGCACAATTGCTAGTTGAATCCTAGGGTCGTGACAGTTGGTATCAGAGCCAAGGTTTGAAGCTTTACTACCTTTGGCATAATGAAGGCTACTGCCCCAGCTACACCTAGCGTGGAAGTTCCACCAATGGAGCATGGTCGTGAGGAAGTTCGGAAACCATCTAAAGAATCTCGAGCCAAGTCGAAAGACATGATTTCTAGCTTGGAAGCACGTGTTGTGAGTGCTCAGGACAACTTGGGAGAGTTGTTCGACCGAGTGGACAACTTAGAGGAACGTTGCAGTGGCTTGGAGGCCAAGGATGTGGAGATCCATACAGTGGTTAAGATGTCCCTCAATGAGCTAGACGGTGGGTTAAGGCAAGAGATAGATGGGCTGAAGTCCGAACTTGTCAAGGTACGTGATCTCTTCCAAAGAGAAATTTTCAATGTGTTACTTAGAGTTGAGGATATGGGTGGTGATTTAGCACTATGCAAACGGGTTATGGCTTTGGGAACTAATACAACCACCATCATTGAGGCCAATAAAGTGGATGTTCCCAAGCCAAAGACTTTCAATGGTGCTCAGAATGCTAGGAAAGTTGAGAACTTCCTATAGGGGCTGGATCAATACTTCGAGGCTACTGGCATAACGGACCATGCCAGCAAAATCCGAACTACTGCCATGTACTTGACCGACACTGCTATGTTGTGGTGGAGACGAAGGCATGGAGATGTGCAACGTGGGGTGTGCACAATTGATACCTTTGAGGACTTCAAAAGGGAGTTCAAAAGCCAATTCTTCCCCGTAAATGCCGAGGAAGAGGCGAGGGGCCGGCTTCGACGACTAAAGCATATGGGTAGCATAAGGGAATATGTGAAGGAGTTCACAACCTTGCTGCTAGAAGTCCTTGACACATTGGACAAAGATGCCTTATTCTTGTTCATGGATGGTCTCCAATCATGGGCTAACCTTGAGCTCAAACGACGTGTTGTCCAAGACTTATCTTCGGCCATTGCTGTTGCTGAAAGTCTTATTGATTACTCCTCAAACAAAGAAGGCCAGAGGCCAACTGATAGAAAGTTTGGTGGAGGAAGGAATGGGGGAGGCCATGCTAAGAGTCAAAACTACAAAAATCACAAAGAAAGCTCCTCATTCAAGCCGCAAGACAAGGGGAAGGAAAGGGAAGAACGTGGTGCCTCAAAGCCCCGTGTGACGTGCTTCATATGCAATAGACCGCATTGGGCACGAGAATGTCCCAAAAGGAAGACATTGAATGCTTTAGTTGCCTCCACTCATGATCAAGACAGAAGTGAGGCAGATGAAGGTGTGAAGATGGGATCTTTTCGGTTACTTAGTGCATTGCAAAGTGCCCCGATGTCCCCCAAGGGACTCATGTTTGTAGATGCAACCATCAATGGGAAAGTCGCCAAAGCCCTGATCGATACAGGTGCATCTCACAACTTTGTTTCACTAGAGGAAGCCAAGAGACTCGGTCTCAAGGTTGCCAATAGAGGTGGCTCCCTCAAAGCAGTTAACTCGGCGGCACAACCTCTCCAAGGAATTGCCCACGGAGTGAAGGTCAGTCTTGGTGCATGGATTGGCCAAGTGGATTTATCTATGGCACCCATGGATGATTTCTCGGTGGTATTCAGCATGGAGTTCTTGGACCAAGTTAGAGCTTTCCTTGTTCCATGTTCAAACTCTATGTGCATTATGGATGGACCAAATGTTTGTCTTGTACCGACGGAAAGGACCACCAAGCCTACTACCCAAGCTCTCTCAACACTTCAATTCAAGAAGGGATTGAAGAGGGAGGAAGAGAGTTACTTGGCCATTCTTAAGGAGTATGATGATGATGAAGCATCACCACAACTAAGCTTGTCGATGGAGGTGCAAGTTGTCTTGGATAAGTTCCAGGATGTGACGCCTAAGGCATTGCCAAAACAGTTACCTCCAAGGAGGGAGGTGGACCATAAAATTGAGTTGGAGCCTGGTACAAGACCACCAGCAATGAGTCCTTACTGGATGGCAAACTCGGAGTTGGCGGAACTACGAAAGCAATTCAATGAGCTGTTGGATGCTGGTTTCATTAGACCATCCAAAGCCCCATTTGGCACCCCGATGCTTTTTCAGAAAAAGAAGGATGGTTCACTCAGAATGTGCATTGACTACCGCGCTCTAAACAAGATCACGGTAAAAAACAAGTATCCTATCCCACTCATTGCTGATTTTTTTGATCAATTGGGGAATGCTAGATACTTCTCCAAGTTGGACTTACGGTCGGGATACTACCAGGTGCACATAGCAAAAGGGGATGAGCTGAAGACTACATGTGTAACAAGGTACGGTGCTTATGAGTTCCTTGTTATGCCCTTTGGTCTCACTAATGCACCTACTACCTTTTGCACTCTCATGAATAAAATTTTCCATCCCTACCTCGATCGGTTCGTGGTAGTATATCTTGATGATATTGTGATATATAGTCGGACTATGGAAGAACATCTTGAGCATTTGAAGAAGGTGTTTGAGGTCCTCAGAGAAAATGAGCTATATGTTAAGAGGGTGAAATGTTCCTTTGCCCAATAGGAGGTGATGTTCTTGGGTCATAGGATAAATGATGGGAAGTTGATGATGGATGGAGACAAGGTGAAAGCCATCCAAGAATGGGAACCTCCCACTAAGGTCCCCGAGTTAAGGTCTTTCCTTGGACTTGTGAACTACTACCGGAGATTCATCAAGTCATATTCAGCAAGAGCAGCCCCACTAACTGACCTACTCAGGAAGAACAATACTTAGGAGTGGACAAACAAGTGCCAAGCCTCGTTTGATGACTTAAAATGGGCCATTACTGAAGAACCAGTGCTTTACTTGCTAGACCCCTGTAAGATGTACGAGTTGCATACAGATGCCTCAGACTTTGCTATTGGTGGAGTGTTGATGCAAGAAGGGCATCTGATAGCATATGAGAGCCGCAAGCTCAATGAAACTTAACGCCGCTACACGGTGCAGGAAAAAGAGATGACAGTTGTCATCCATTGTCTAAGGGTGTGGCGACACTACTTGTTGGGTTCTCACTTTGTGATCATGACAGACAATGTAGCAACTAGCTACTTCCAAACTCAAAAGAAGTTGAGTCCCAAACAAGCTCGGTGGCAAGACTTTTTGGCAGAATTTGACTACAAGCTTGAATACAAGCCCGGTAAGGCCAATGTGGTGGCTGACGCACTAAGTCGAAAGGCAGAATTAGCAGCTTTGAGTAGACCAAGCAGTCCCTTGCTGGAAAAGATCAAAGAAGGGTTGGAGCATGATGCCCTTGCTCAAAACCTCCTAGTCCTCATCAAAGAAGGAAAGACAAGGCAATTTTGGCAGAGTGACGGACTACTCTATGCCAAGAAAAATTGCATCTACGTTCCTAAGTGGGGGAACTTGAGAAAAGAGATGATCAAGGAATGTCATGATTCACTATGGGCTGGACACCCAGGAATGAAACACACCCTTGCCTTAATCAAGTCTATTTACTATTGGCCTCAACTACGGGATGATGTTGAAGCCTACGTAAGAACTTGTCTTGTTTGCCAACAAGATAAAATAGAGCAGCGTGCACCTAGTGGCTTGCTAGAACCACTGCCTATTCCGGAGAGACCATGGGAGAGTGTCTCGATGGACTTCATCACTTGCTTGCCAAAATCAGAAGGCTTTAGCAGTATAATAGTGGTCATTGATCGCTTCAGCAAATATGCAACCTTCATACCTGGCTCGGCGGATTGCACTGCAGATGAGACTGCACGGTTGTTCCTCAAGCATGTTGTGAAGCATTGAGGAATCCTATCTAATATCGTGAGTGATCGAGACCCACGATTTACTGGGAAGTTCTGGACAGAGTTGTTCAAGCTGCTGGGATCAGACTTAAACTTCTCCACCAGTTTTCATCCGCAAAGCGATGGGCAGACGGAACATGCCAATGCACTACTGGAGCTATATCTGAGGCACTTTGTTAGTGCCAACCAACATGATTGGGCTAAGTTGCTGGATGTAGCCCAATTCTTTTATAATTTGCAGCAAAGTGAATCCACTGGCAAGAGTCCCTTCGAGATCATTACAGGACAACAACCTATGACCCCCAATGCTTTGGCCACAAGCTATGAAGGGAAGAGTCCTGCAGCTTTCAAATTTGTTAAGGCATGGCATGAGCAAGCTGAGTTGGCCCGAGCCTATTTGAACAAGACATCCAAAAAGATGAAGAAGTGGGCTGACAAGAAAAGGAGGATGGTCGAATTTCGGGAAGGAGATCTGGTCCTTGTCAAATTATTACCACAACAGTTCAAGTCCTTGCGGAAGGTTCACAAGGGGTTAGTGCGGAAATACGAAGGGCCATTTCTTATCCTTAAGCAGGTTGGTAAGGTGTCTTATAAGCTACGACTCCCTCCCAAGCTTAAAATCTATCCAGTCTTTCATGTAAGTATGTTGAAGCCTTATCATGGAGATGAAGAAGATGCAAGTCGAGGAGAGTCAAAAAGGGCACCCATTGCGGTAGTAACCTCCTTTGATAGAGGAGTGGATTCCATTTTGGCAGACCGCCTAATTCGGCGAAAAGGTGTACCAAGTTATCGGGAATACTTGGTCAAATGGAAGAATGCCCCGGACATAGAGGCAAGCTGGGAACCTGAAGACACTTTGTGACAGTTCAAAGATGACATAGAAAGGTTCAAGCTTGAAGGTACAACGAGGGCATTGCGAACTTGAGTGGGGGAGAATGTCATGCCCTGCGAAGGTTCATACGGGATTTCCCGCACATTTACATTTTCCCACATATATGTAATATTCTAGAAGGCCATTGTAAACCATTAGATTAAATGGAACGTGGCCGTCCATTTCGGAAGGTAAGAATTAATCCTAGCCCTCCATTTGGTAGGTGGGAATCAATCCTAGCCATCCATTTTGGTAGGTGGGAGTTGATCTTGACCATCCATTTGGTAGGTGGGAATCAATCCTAGCCATTCATTTGGTAGGTGGGAGTTAATCCTAACCATCCATCTGGTAGGTGAGAATTGATCTTGGCCATCCATTGAGGAGGTGGAGGCCTATATATATCTTATGTAAATTCATTTGTAATCATTCAATCAATTCAAGCAATTGAAGCATTTCAAGTAATACAAAGCATTCTTCACAAACTCTTGTGTTCTTGTTTTGCTATTGAATCTCCTAAATCTCTAAGTTCTTTTCTATTCTCTTTGGAGTAATTTATCGGGTTGGAAGGCAGGCTTAGTGCAATGGACCGTGCTAAGTATCGCACGATTGCTAGTTGAATCCTAGGGTTGTGACATTAAGCTCGGGTGAGAGCGCCCTTGATCCTAAATGCATGCAGTTATTTATATTACTCAGTCAAGATGGCTTAAGCTCGGGTGAGAGCACTCTTGACTTGAGAAGCTCGGTTGAGCATTTATATAGACAAATACAGATAGTGAGCAGGGTGGCTTAAGCTCGGGTGAGAGCGCTCTTGTTTCTCAACCCGCATCCAAATAGTCCGGATTTAGAGTTTTAGGGCTATAAAATATAAAATATTTTAAAGAAAAGAATATGAAAAAAATCAGTCATCAGGTAAATGAAACAAGGAAATAGAATTCATAAATGAGGTATGAATATGAATTTACCTTTGTAAATTATGGCATGTATATGTATTTAACCAGTAAACCAGGTATGCAATATTCCATATTGATATATGATAAATTGATTTATTTTTATATTGCTATAAAAAGGATTGTGATATATGGATTATTATTTATGATTATTTATATGCAAAATTGGATAATATGAACTTGAAATTTTATGATATATCATAAGTGTATGTATGAATATTTATGCACATATGTACCACTAAGCATTAGATTGCTTAGCATGTGGGTGTTTTCCCATACGCAGATTCAGAGTCTATAGGGAGAAGTTGACAGGAAAAGAAGGAAGCCCATACAGAGTCAAATAAAGTAAATCCACATCAGAGGGTTGATGTTTTACATGACATGCATTTTGTTCCTGTCCACATGTCATGACTGATGAGTATAATTATAGTTTTCAAAAGTCCAAATAAAATTTTATTTGGATCATATGTATTTTGTAAACATCGGGATAATGAAAGTCCAAACTGATATTTGAAAATATGGTCATGGTTTGTTAATTTCGCATAAAAAAAATAGATTCATTAATTGTATGACATATTGCTATCATGAAAAAAACAATTTGATTAACATATGAAAATATAATAGCTAAAATGGAAGAAACTTTAATTCAAACGAATTTTAAGGTAATAAGCATGTGACATTCTCCTATATAGTTGAGATTATTTCTAACTATATAAGAGGGTGTTACACATTGACTTGAAAATTAATTTTAAAGGCATACATTGCACTCCATCATGCAGTTTTTATGTTTTGGCCTAATAGTTAGGGTTTGATATTGACTTTTGGCATATTTAAATGCTTTAGTTGTGAATTGTATGATTTTTGTTGCTTATATGCTTCATATGTGTCATATTTGCTTCTATTAAGAACCTTGAGTATTATGTCATGCTTTTGATGATATATTTGTTCTAATGATGTGATACATACTTGAATTCCATAAATTTTTTTTATATACTTATATAGAAGTTTTGTGCCTTAAAAATTCATTTTGGAACTTGTTTTATTATTATTTTTTTTATTGTGTTTTAAGTATTCATGCCCATGACTAGTTAGTCACGATCGTGACACTTTGAACCAAAAATAGCAAAAACATTCATGTTTTGATTCATGGTTTGTAGCCTGTGACAATAAACGTTCAGGCCTCTAAATGTGAACATATGCACTTTAGCAACCAATCTTGTTCATGCCTTTGTGCACAATTTGCATCACGTTTTCTTTTACCCATGAACTTTCAGATTCACGCTTGTGACCATTTTTTTACGGCTATGAATCGAGGCATATATAACGTAAAATTTCACTTTTTTCTCTCATTTTCACTCTCCTCTCTCGCCAACAGTTGTAATTTCTTGGCATTTCTGGCCTTTTAACCATTTTTAGACCTTTTTACTTCAAATTTCTTCCATTTTTCATTTTGAAACATATTTTAATCAAGTTTTCACCCAATTTCATCAGTTTTTATTGTGTTTTTCAAGGGTAATCAACAAACGTAAAAGCTCATAACAACTATTCATAGTGACAAAGCCTCTCTTCCTTTTTTCTTCAAGCCTTTTCATCTTTCTCGGCCCTCATCATGGTTTTTGGAGCTAGTTCCTCCAAAGGTAAGGAGAAAAGAACAACTCCAAAGTTCTATGCAAACTCTATGTTCATGATTTTGCATAGAAACTTCCATTCGAGTTACAATGCTCTCAAGAAATGTCCCTTTCTATCTTTTAGGACCTTTGACTAGGAGTGTGTCAAGACCTTAGGTTTGGAAGAACATATGAAGGTTTGGCTAAGGCAATATGGATTGTTAAAGTACGTAAATATCTACAAGCCTACATTTAAGGAGCCAACATAAGAATTTTTTAGTACATTGCAGGTTTCTCTGACAGGTAATATCTCATTTTAGTTGTGTAAATGAGAGAAGACTCCCATTGTT
Source organism: Triadica sebifera (assembly GCA_023653625.1). Classification (NCBI taxonomy): domain Eukaryota; kingdom Viridiplantae; phylum Streptophyta; class Magnoliopsida; order Malpighiales; family Euphorbiaceae; genus Triadica; species Triadica sebifera. The sequence goes on from CM042896.1 coordinate 35,203,723, forward strand.
GGGAAATTTGGTGTTATTTTTAAGCTGTCTCATAAAGGCTTGCTTAATAATAGTGAGGCAAAGGACTTCAAACCTCACATTGTATGGTCTACTTTTGGAAGCCACTACAATTGGGATGTGAAAAAGATGAAGAGCATGCATACAAAGTCTCTGGTACACCGCTACATCCACCAGTTCCTCATTTACTGCAACATTATACCTTATGCATTTTAGAAAAAACCTATCCATGTGTCCACCACTCACATATCGCATACAGGTAAGTTAAATGAACCTATTAACATTGATAGTAATTTTTTTTATCATCACATCCATATCATCATTCAATAAATATGCAAATCAACATATCTCACATATATTAAAACTTAAACTTTACATCTAAGATTTACTAGTTGCATCCATTTACATATCATTGTACAAACTCTAAGAAAATATACATGTATATTCATATAAATCCAAAATGTAGATGACATGATCTCATATTCAGGTGGAATGCAAAGAGAGAGAGAGAGTGGTGAGGCTCGGAAGGTGACCTATGTTCCATGTCTTCTATATTCCACTCAAAATAAGCTATCACTTTCCTTTACCTGAAAAATAATGCAAATTGATGACTTACGGCTTAGTAAGAGTAATCATCAAACAAGCTTAAAGTACCAAGCAACTCATAATAACAAATCACAAATCTAACGCATACCATGTATTCCATTTCATTCATCAGTATCATATAGTTACCACTTAAATTAAAGCATATAATCATTACTCTTTATGTATGCACATGTTTTGTTTATTTCATTTTGTTGTGACCAAGTTAAAAAAACATTGCCTCGGGTTTCCATGTGAATATTTTTCATGTGAACATTTGCATTTGCTAGCTAGCTTGATCATTTGTTTCATTTGCACATTTGTTGGGCTATAGGCCTCTTCTTTTGCTTTACAATATCGAGTAACTAGTCATAATGCCTTTTTAGTCTATATACATATGCATTTGTAACTAAGCATTCATCAACCATTGTATCTTTATCGCATATACCATACATATATCACATATATACCACATATGCCACCCATATACTTCGTATATACTGTACATAAACCATGTATGTGTCACGTATGCCTAACATATATCTCAAATATACCACACCTATACCACTTATGTCACAAATTATCCATCATCTCATTATAAAGATCAAATCATGACAATCATATGAATCACATAACCATAAATCATCTCACATATCACATAGTAAGAAATATTCATATGCACTAAAGAAATCGTTTGATAATTATACTCACCTTTCTCCTTTGATTCCGATCTTTAACTTATTGTCTATCCTCTCCTTGTGGGTCTCCAATATATTATGAGCCTAATATAGAAATATAATCCATTAATTTATGACTAAAAAAACTTAATGTGGCTTAAACAAATTAATGTGCATAGTTCGTATACATAGTTAGGATTTTTTCTATGGGACAATGTAACCTTATGAGACTAATTAGTCAATAACATTTTTTAGAATTGTCCAATTTATGTGATTCTTATTCCTAATTAAAATTAACATATAATTATATAAGATACTAAAATTTTAGAGAAATTTGAGTATTGTACAATTGTTGGTAGAATTTTCAATTGTGTTATGTTTTCTGCCCTATTTTCTGCCTTTTGGTAGTTTTAGGGTACCAATTTTGGTCCTTCATATCTTACAATATGTAAGTCAGATTCTAATAAAACTTGATAGAAATTTATATAGGTTAAAATTTAAAATTTTTTATGTTTACAAATTTTATTAATTATATCTCTATGGTTCTCAAATTATAAAAAACATTTCACTGGTTTAAAACAGAGTTGGCTTTCGGAACAGTATAACTTGTGAAGGCCCTATCTTACTTTATACATAACATATCAAGGTTATATTTATACCAATTTTAAATAATAAATAAACCTATAACTTGCATGTTTTGATAAATTACATATTCTATTTATAAGGAGCTCAAAATTACCAAACAATCTATTGGACCTACCTAGGGCACTAAGCAGACAGTTCAAACTATAGACCAGTTATGGCTGCATTCACCATAACTCAACATAGATAAGACATATGAATATTAAATTTGCTATAAATATAGATAACTCATGTATCTAAAACTTTTATGTTTTGATCTTCCTGAAATACGGGCTCTATCATAATCAAACCCAATGAACACAATAGCTAACTCAGCTAGAGTTCACACCTCGACCAGTTCAAATAAGATGCCAATATCTTTTCATATGCACCAAACATTGTAAAACTATTTAGATATCCATAAAACTAAGATGTCAAGGAACAACTTTAATGTTTTAAACTTTTCCAAAATCAGTTTCTATTGGTATCAAAATTAGGGTGCAATACACTGCTGCAACTCAACCCTAATAGCTCAAACTAACACTAGAACAATCGAAAGAAGATTACTTACCAAGAATAAACTTGCAAGGGATCAATTTTTTATAAACATTAAGTGAAATAAGGAAGAAAAGAAGGCTAAAATAGTGGAAAAAGAAGAAGAAATGAAATAGGAGTGAGGGAGACAGAATGGTGAGGAGGAAGATAAGGTCCACCTCCCACCTCCTCACTCTTGTCATCTTCTCTCTTTTATTTTTTTTCCTTCCTTTTATTTATTTATTTTTTGTTTCTTTTAATTTTTCTTCATTAATTTGATCTAATAATTTTATTGACATAAATTCCAATTTCATGTCATTCTCAACAAAATTATAAAATGGTCATGTGCAATTTAGCACAATTGCAAAATACTCAGACACATAACTAGTGTATGTTATGAACTTGTCCCTATAAAAATATATATAAAATTCACGTGTTCAAGTGAAATATATGCAAATTCATATGTCCAAATGAAATGCATGTAAAAATGCATATGTGGGAAATCAATGATGTTACAATTCTCATATCTTTTTAAAAATTTCATCCTCGAAATTTAATACCTAGAAATAAGTATGAATATTGCCTTTTCATATTTTCTTCTATTTCCCATGTTGCCTCTTCTAGTAAATGGTTATGCCATATTATGTTAACTAAAGATATTTCTCGATATTTTAGTTGTTTAGTCTAGTATCTGATGATTTCCACTAGTTTTTCAATATAACTCATATCATCTGCTATCTCGATGGCTTGATCTTTAAGTACATGTGCAGGATCTAACTTGTACCTTCTAAGCACATGAATCTTTGCCATCTCGAGTAGTAAAGCCAACTTATACGCTAGTGGACCAACCTTCTCAAGAATTTCATAAGACCCTATGTACATTGGGCTGAATTTACCTTTCTTGTCGAATCGAATTACCCCTTTCCATGGAGATACTTATAGAAATACCTTTTCACCTAACTAGTATTCCATCTCTTTTCTATGCTAATGAGCATAATTTTTTTGTCTGTCTTGTGCTGCTTTTAGCTTATTCTTGACAATCTTGATCTTATCCACAGTGTCTTGTACTATCTCTGGCCCTTCTAATGCACGTGCTCATTTTTCATCCCAAATGACAGGGCTTTTACACTTTCTGCCATACAATGCCTACGGGGCCATTACTCTCTCCCCTGCCTGCCCTAAACCCAGGGTGCTTGGCGAGACATCAGAGTCGGATCTGGGTCAGCTCTGATACCATTTTTGTCACGGGGCCATTACTCTCTTCCCAAAAGACCGATCTGTGGGGTGTGCAGTGCCACCCGCTTATAGCTAGGACTCGTCCCCTTCACCTATCCGATGTGGAATTGAAGTTTGTGACATTTTATGGAGTCATCGGGATATTGCTATGATATTGATTGTTGTAAGAAAATTCTATCAATGTTATATATTCATTCCAAGCTCCTCAAAATTCCATAGAACATGCCCTAAGCATTTCTTTCAAGGTTTGTATAGTCCTTTCTGATTGTGCGTCAGTTTGTGGGCAGAATGCAGTGCTGAAGTTCAATTTTGTTCCTAGTGCATCTTGTAGACTCACCTAAAAATGTGAAGTAAACTGTGGATCTCTATTAGACACTAGAATACCATGTAAGCTGACTATCTCATTCACATATGATTTTGCCAAATTCTTGAGTGTACACCCCCATCTGATAGGCAGAAAATATGCCGACTTGGTTAATCTATCAATAATTACCCAGATTGCATCATTTTTTATGGAGTTCTTGGCAATCCATAAACAAAATCCATCATTATTTTCTCACATTTCCATTCTAGCACTGGTAATTGATGTAGTTTACCAATTGGTGCTTGATGTTCAATTTTAATCTGCTGACATGTCAAGCATTTAGAAACATATTCTGCTATGTCTTTCTTCATTCTTGAATACTAGTAATGAGGTCTTAAGCTATGATACATCTTGGTCATCCCTGGGTACATTACATAGGGTGCATTATGTGCCTCTTCCATTATTTTCTAGCGTAAATTATTAGTGTATGGGATACATATGTGCGACTTCAATATCAGTGTATCATCCTGCAAATAAAACTCTGTATTGTTTCCCTACTTTATTATCTCAATTTTCTCACACAATGGAGAATCTCTACCTTGTGCTTCTTTTATCCTCTCTTTTAGTATAGGTCTAACTTGAATAGTAGATCATAATTGAATCAAATATGGAAAAGATGATGCTTACAAGTGAGCTACACTGCTACTAGACTTCATGCTCAATGCATCTGCTACTATATTGGCTTTCCTTGGATGATATTCAATTGTGCAATCATAATCCTTCAATAACTCTAACCATCACCTCTGTCTCATGTTTAACTCTTTCTATGTTAGCAAGTAACCCAAAATTTTATAATCTATAAAGATCTGAAATGTCTCACCATATAGATAATGCCTTTAAATCTTCAATGTAAATACAACTGCAGCCAACTTTAGATCATGCACTGGATATGATATCTCATGTGGTCTCAATTGTCTGGATGCATAAGCTATCACCTTACAATGTTGAATCAATACACATCCTAAGCCTTGGTGAGAAGCGTCACTATATATCGTAAATCCACCTGTAACTATAGGAATAGCTAACACTAATGCTGAGGTTAACCTCTGGTTTAGCTCATCAAAACTCCTTTGGCATTTTGGAGCCCATTTAAAAGACACATTCTTTCTAAGTAATTTAGTCAAAGGGCTAACAATCAATGAAAATCCATCAACAAATCTATGGTTGTATCCTACTAAACCCAAGAAACTACACATTTCTGAAACTTTTTAGGAGCTTCCCAATATACCATGGCCTCTATTTTCTTTGGATCTACCTCTATGCCTTTGCCTGATACCAGATGTCTAAGAAACACCAAATGATCTAACCAAAACTCACATTTGCTTAGTTTGGCATATAATTGTTTCGCCCTTAAAGTTTGCAACATAATTCTTAAATATTGTTCATGTTCTCTCCTATTCTTTGAGTACACTAATATGTCATCAATAAATACTATTACAAATTTGTCCAGATATGGTTGAAACACTTTATTCATTAATGCCATAAATGCAGCTAGAGCATTAGTCAACCTAAATGGCATTAATAAAAATTCATAATATTCATACCTGGTTTGAAAGGCAGTATTCAGAACATCTACTTTTGCTACCTTCAGCTAGTAATAGCTTGATTTCAAATCAATCTTGGAGAATATTTGGGCTCCTTGCAACTAGTCAAACAAATCATCTATTCTAGGCAACATATATTTTTTATTGACTGTCATTTTGTTCAGTTGCCTGTAATCAATGCACAATCTCATTGTTCCATCTTTCTTTTTAATAAATAATACTGGAGCTCCCCAAGGTGATACACTAGGTCTCCATTTATAAAGCAACTCCTACAATTGGGCCTTCAGTTCTTTCAACTCAACTGTGGCCATTATGTAGGGTGACATTGATATTGGTGTTGTTCTTGGTACTAGTTCAATAGTAAATTCTATCTCTCTATATGGTGGTAAACCAGGTAGATCATCTAGGAATACATCAGAAAATTCCCTCACCATTAGTATATTTTCAAGCAAGCTATTAGTGGTTCTATTATCAGTCAAATATGCCAAATATGTCTCATATCCTTCTTTGATCATATGAAATTCTTTTATAGTTGAGATTAAATATGTAGGCACAAGTTTTCTTTTACCTAGAAGTACAACCCTTGGCTAGTTCAGTGATTCTAAAATTACTTCATTAGTAAAGCAATTCACTATTGCATGATGTTTAGTTAACCAGTCCATTCCCAATATCACATCAAATTCATATAGTGGCAAAAAGATCAAATCAGCTATTAATTTAGCTTTATCAATGCATATCAAGCAATCACGATAGACATTATTTACAACTACTACTCTTCCCAATTGAGTACTCACATTTATGTCAATCCCAAATGACTCATGAGTTTAATGCAATTTGGATGCCATATGCAATGATATAAATGAATGTGTGGAACTAGGATCAATCAATGCATATGTTAATATTTTAGAAATATAAATATTACCAGTGACTACTTCTGGAGCATCAACTGCCTCCTATCTAGTCATGGAAAATAATCTAGCCTGTGTAGGGGGTCTAGAACTTTGAATTTTAAATTTGGTCACTCCTCTGCCTGTTGTACCAGTTCTGCCCCTGCCCCTGCCTCTACATCTACCTTTGTCCTACATTCCACTAGTAAGGTAGACAATCAGTGCCTCAACTATAGTTTCAGATACTCCTCTGCCCCTGCTAGTCTATGCTAATCTGGCTTTTTTCGGGCAGTCCCTATACATATGATCCAATGTCCCACAAAAATAGCATGATCTTGTGAGCCTTTTACATTCACCTATATGCTACCTATCACAATGAGTATGTGTAGGCCTTTGTTCAATATATTGGCTCTGCTCTCTGTCTGGATAAAAAGAACTCATAACACGACCTCTAGAGCTTGAATATCCACCTTTGTTACCAGACTGTGCTGGCATATATCTACCTCTCTTTCCTAGCCTTTACTAGACTCTTCAGAAAACTCATGTGCTGCCTTTTTAATTTATTGTTCTTCACCTTCTTTCATTAATCTTTCAGCTCTAATTGTAGCAGCTCTAAGTATGATATAGCTATCGAGATCAATAATTGTGATTTTATTTTTGATATCATATTTGAGGCCCTCCTCAAACTTCCTGCATTTGTCTCTTTCAGTATAGATGGTGAAAGTGGCATAGTGAGAAAGTTTGTTGAACTGCACCTCATAATCAGCAACAAACATGCTCCTCTATTTTAGATTTAGGAATTTTTTTCTCTTCTCATCTTTATATGTTTCAGGGATGTAATTATTTTGGAATTCCTAGAGGAAATCATTCCACGTTAGGACTGGAGGTTGTGCATCACTATATGGGATTGTCTCCCACCATTTATAGGCATTGGCTTGAAGCAAGGATACTGCATAATCAAATTTCTCCTTTGGTGTGCATCTCATCATATTCAGTACCCTTTGTGTTCTTTTAAGCCATGTCTCTACTTCTACTGGGTCTGTTGTGCCATTGAAATCAACTGCACCTTGTTTCCTCAGCTTGTCATAACGTCTTTCCCTATACATTTCAGGACCATGAACTTTCTGTTCTGGGTTTTCATGGGGTATTTCTGCATGTGATGACTGTGAAACATGTGCTGGAACCCTAGCTCCTAGTGTTGGTTGATCTCTATATAAATGAAGTGATGCCTCATGAGAATGCATTTTGTTTGACCTCTCTCTTTTTGGTGAATCATGTCTTATAATGGGCTTAAAATGCATAAAATTATGTCACTACATAATGTTCAACACGTAGGATGCATATGTTATCATGATCTCATGCAAATGCATGTTCCTATGGAACCTATCCCTGCTCTGATACCAAAAATGTAACATCATACTTTATGCATTTCAGAAAAACATATCCCTGTGTCTAGCACTCACATATGACATACAAGAAAGTTAAATGAACCTGTTAACATTGATAGTAAATTTTTTTTAATCATCACATCCATATCATCCTTCAATAAATATGCAAATCAACATATCTCACATATATTAAAAATTAAACCTTACATCTAAGATTTACTTGTTGCTTCCATTTACATATCATTGTACAACTTTGAGCAAATATACATGTATATTCATATAAATCCAAAATGTAGATGACATGATCTCATGTTTAGGTGGAATTCAAGGAGAGAGAGTGTGGTGAGGCTTAGTTGGTGACCTGTGTTCCATGTCTTCTATATGCCACTCAAAATAAGCTATCACTTTCCTTTACTTGAAAAATTATGCAAATTGATGACTTACGGCTTAGGGGGAGTAATCATCAAATAAGCTCTAAAGTACCAAACAACTCATAGTAACAAAACACAAATCCAACACATACCATGTATTCCATTTCATTCATTAGTAGCATATAGTTACTATTAAAATTAATGCATATAATCATTACTCTTTATATTTGCACATGCTTTGCTTATTTCATTTTGTTGTGACCAAGTTAAATAGACATTTCCCCGGGTTTCTATATGAATATTTGTCATGTGAACATTTGTATTTGCTAGCCAGCTTGATCATTTGTTTCATTTGCACATTTATTGGGTCATAGGCCTATTCTTTTGCTTTACAATATCTATTAACTAGTCCCAATGGCTTTTTAGTCCATATGCATATGTTTTTGTAACTAAGCATTCATCAACCATTGTATCTTTATCGCATATACCATACATATATCACATATATACCACATATGCCACCCATATACTTCACATATACTGTACATAAACCATGTACGTATCATGTATGCCAAACATATATCTCAATTATACCACACCTATACCACTTATGTCACAAATTATCTGTCATCTCATTATAAAGATCAAATTATGACAATCATATGAATCACATAACCATAAATCATCTCACATATCACATAGTAAGAAATATTCATATGCACTAAAGAAATCGTTTAATAATTATACTCACCTGTCTTTTTTGATTCCGACACTTAATTTATTGTCTATCCCCTCCTTGTGGATATCCAATATGTTGTGAGCCTAATATAAAAATATAATCGATTAATTTATGACTAAAGAAACTTAATGTGGCTTAAACAAATTAATGTGTACAGTTCTTATACATAGGATTTTTCCTATGGGGCAGTGTAACCTTATGGGACTGATTAGCCAATAACGTTTTCTAAAATTGTTCAATTTATATGATTATTATTCCTAATTAAACTTAACATATAATTATATAACATTCTCAAATATCATAAAAATTTAAATGTTGTACAATGTTTGGTAGAATTTCCAATTGTGTTGTGTTTTTTGCCCTATTTTTTTCCCTTTGGTAGTTAGGGTACCAACTTTAGTCCATCATATGTTACAATATGTAAGTCAGATTATGATGAAACTTGGTATAAACTTAGATAGGTTAAAATTTAAAATTTTTTATGTTACAACATTCATTAATTATGTCTCTAAGGTCCTCAAATTATAAGAAATATTTCACTGGTCTAGAACAGAGTTGACTTACAGACTAGTATCAATTTTGAATGCCCTATCTCACTCTATACATAACATATTAAGGTCATATATATACCAAAATTTAGATAAGACATAAAACTATAATTTTCATGTTTTGGTAAATTACAGATTCTATTTATAAAGAGCTCAAAATTACCAAACAATCTGCTAGACCTGCGTAAGGCACTATACAATCAGTTCAAACTATGGAACAATCATAATTTCATTCACAATAACTCAATATACACAAGCAATATGAACTTTAAATTTGGTATATATATAAAACATATGTATCTACAACTTTCATGTTTTGAGATTCCTAAAATATGGGCTCTATCATAATCAAAACTAACAAACACAGTAGCAAACTCAGCTAGAGTTCACATCCGGACTAGTTCCAATAAGATGCCAATATCTTTTCATATACACAAAATCTTGTAGAAATATTTATATATCCCTAAACCTCAGACATAAAGTAACAATGTTAATGTTTTAAATTTTTCCAGAATCAGTTTTTATTGGTATCAAAATCTGGGTGCAATACACTACTGCAACTTAACTCTAACAACTCAAACCAACACTAGAACAATGGAGAGAAGATTACTTACCATGAATAAACTTGAAAGGGATCAATTTGTTGCAAAAATTAAGTGAAATAAGGAATAAAAAAGGCTGAAATGGTAGAAGAAGAAGAAGAAAAAATAGAATTGGAGTGAGGGAGGCAGAATGGTGAGAAGGAAGATAAGGTCCACCTCCCACCTCATCACTTTTGTCATCTTCTCTCTTTTGTTCTTTTTTCCTTCCTTTTTTCATTTTGTTTTGTCGTGTTTCATTTTTCTTCATTAATTTGATCTAATAATTTTATTCACATAAATTCCAATTTCATGTCATCCTCAGCTAAATTATAAAATGGACATGTGCGATTCAGCACAATTGTAAAATACTCAGGCACATAGCTAGTGCGTGTCATGAACTTGTCCTTATAAAAAAATATATAAAATGCATGTGTTCAAGTGAAATATATGCAAATGCATATGTCCAAATAAAATGCATGTAAAAATGCATATGTGAGAAGTCGAGGAAGTTACACTTACAACATCTTTGCTAAAGGCAACATCAATGGTTCCATGAGGAAGTCTGAATTGTTACAGTTCGAGTGGGCTCAAAAGTTTGAGCTATTTGCTTTATCAAGGTGGTTTACTTCTCACCTACTATCCATTGCCATAAACCCCTCTAGAGACATCCTCATTGGGATTTATGTCACTCATTTAGTGGTCGAGCTTAGGTTCTTCTATCTCTAGAATCATATCTACACTATCAGTTTGGCATCTTCTAGAGAATGAATTATTGTCAAGTCTGTTATTAAGATGGGAGATGCTATTAGAATTCACTATAAGGATGACATCTTCTACATATTCAAAACTCTTGGCAATGAGATTTCATGGGATGCAGATGACTCTGATGAGTTTAAGGCAAGTCTGTAATGACATCAGTATAGAAAGAGAGCTCGAGTGGAGCTTTTTGAGGCCCTCAGTAGGGGGTATTGATGCCCCTATTGGTTTTTAAAAATGAATCTCATGTTAGATGAGTGCTCTAAAGGCAATCACCATTAGCACATATTGTACAAATTTATTTGATTAATAAAAGGCTTTTTCAATAATTTGATGTTCATTTAATATATGAATTGATAGTGATCTTAGATCAATTAATGAAGTCCTTGATACATAAATAGCATGAAGGAAATCATGATGAGATCATGATATTTAGATTCTTATCATGTGTAATTATGTTAGTATCAAAATTATCCTTAGTCATAGGATTAATGAGACAGGACATTGTTAATCCGGACAGACTAGCACATGTTACACTCCGTGATTTGATTGAGTAGTAGATCTCATAATTTGTAAACATGAGATGTTTAGAGTTAACATGTGGATGTTTGCTAAGTGTAGCTAAGTACATTGGATGACCAGCTATGAGACAATCATATGGATAATCTATTCAAATGTCAATGATAGTCTCATCATAGCAATGGTGCAAGTATCCTTAGGCTTGAGGTACTCAAGGATATATTGGATACTGATTCTGTATTTTGACACTATTCCTTATTGCCTCAAGGAGGTTGCTCATAGGGTGGTGATTAGATACAACTTGAGGTATTCAAAGGTAATTGGCTAACCAATAAAGGATTCATCACTCTTGATAGAAAGAGTGTATACCCATGGCCTTTTGTCGTGGTCATTACTCGGTAATCTCTGGTCGGAGTAAAATATCATAAAGATAGTCTTCAATGATATATTTAATAGAGTAATGAGCCTCAGGGATAAGAACTAACATTACTAAGACTAGACATGATATAGTGGGAGTTAACACATGTCCATACTTTGAACCAAGTGGGATATAGAACGGTGAAATGAATAATTGCAAGGAAATTGTCTATGGAAAGGTTTGTAGTCAAACCACTGACTTTCTGATCAATTGGAGGTCATGATGTGTTGCTAAATACCACTCATGACTTACTTAAATTAATTGTTAATTTAAGTGGCCAACATAACCGGAAACCTAATGGGTCACACGCATTGAAGATATGGAGAATGAGTTAAATGATCTTGGATGAGATCCAAAATATGAGAGAATTATTTCGAGATGGATCGCGATGAGATCGTAAAGAAAAAATCATTCCATGCGGGCTAGGCATGCTGCTGACTTGCCTAGCAGGCCCAACTGGGTTGCCCAGCGGTAGCCCGCAGCAGGCCTAGCACACTCGCTACTACCTTTCGTTGGCCAATGGGTAAATTTGGCCAATTATGAAAATTAAGCAAATTTACTATTAATTTAAGTTTTCTTTTCTCCATTTTTGACTATTGATTTTTTTTGAATTTGATTCAAATAGAAAAGACATCAATTGGTAGAAAATAGACATGAAAATAGTTCTTGTGAAAAAAAATATTTTTAAGACAACAAAATTTTCTCAAGAACATTTTCAAAGCTAGCACTTTGAATTTGTTCAAACCATTTCTTTTGATATTTTCCTCTTCATTCTTCCCATGGATTATCATTAGAGACATTTTAGTTTGGATTGTCATAGTTTGCTACAACCTAACAAGGTGAAGATTTAAATAACAAATAAGAAATTACAAGGTATAATTTCTAACCTCTATATTTATATAAATTAGTTTTAATGACATAAGTATGATCTTTTGTTTTGACTTTTGAAAATTTTATTTTTCCATTGTGTTTATGAATGTGAATCATTCTTCAAAATCTAACAGTGGTATCAGAGGCTCCTTGTGTCCATTAAAATTAATTTTAATTGAAGGTACAATGGGATTGTATGGTTTTGATGATTTTGGATCAGTAGGATTTGAAAAATTGAAATTAATTTGTAAAATATTTTTTTCATATTTTTCTTTCTCTAATATGATCATGGGATGATTAAGGATGATTATTTTGATTGAAAAAAATATTTGAATGTGATTCAAATAATTAATTTCAGAGTTATTTCAAAAATACCTAAAATTGCCTTGTTTGTGGACATGTGTTGTTGTTTGGCTTATTTGATGGGGCTTATTATATTTTTTTTGTAATTTGATTATGAAAAACTTATTTAGACATATAGAGAATGTGTTTATGCCTATGAAAGTGTCTAATAATTAATTAAAAATTATTTTAATTAAATTTTCAAACAAATACAAAACGAGACTATTTTAGTATATCCGGTGGGATTGTTTTATTTGATTTTTTGTATATGTTTATTTTATTTTAATCACCTTATAATATTTTTTATGTGGTTAAAAATATGTTATTTTGATGTTAGATTCACGCAAAAAGTATTTTGCATGCATTTGAAATTTTAAAAAAATTCTAGATGTCGAATGCGTTGTTTTGAGCGTCTAAGTGTGTTAATTCGTTTGTCTTAGTAATTTTGGCTTGTGCCAAAAATATTTTGATGAACTTAAAATGGTTAAATGACTATTTGTTGCATTAATTGCACTCCAAATGACTTTATTTCTTAGAAGAAGTATAAATACAATATATTTATGACTTCCAACGGTTAGAAAACCAATTATCAATCATCTAATCTTTGTAAAGCCTTCTGCACTCTTAATTTCCAACAATTTTTTGTAATCTTTATAGCAAATCATTATTATTCAGTTTGTTGAGTTTTTTTAGTTACTGAGTATAATTATTTTTGTAATCAATTACTCAATAATGAGATTGAGTGAGTTGGGTTGTAAATGAAACACTTGTAAGGATGTTTTGTGTAAGCCATTAAAATACAAGAATTTAGTTGTTATGTTAGCCATTAAAATATAAGGGTTTCTAGTTTAGGTGTTAGCCAAAAGAGTAAAATACCATAGTTGAGAGTTAGCTAACTAAAACTTTAATTATAGCTCTTTGAATTAGTGAAATATCCAATTGTGATTGAAAAAATATATAAGGTTCAATAACACTAGAATTTCTATAAATCTTGTATCTCTCATCTCTCTCGTTCTCTCTCTATTAATTCTTTGGTATTTGCTTTAACAAAAATTTTAATTACCAACCAATTCAACTCTCTCTTTTTGGTTATTATTTGGGCATCAAATTTGTTCCCCAAACCTACCCTCAAGAGCGCTCATATAATCTTCCCACGATGGCTCTTCAATCTTATCTATGTTTTTAAGGTATGATTGGTGCCATTCCAATGCTCTTCCCTCAATGCGAATCACTACCAGTTTAACTTTGACATTAGGAGGAGTAAAATCAATTTGGAAAAACCTATCACACCTAAATAGCCATCCCTCCAAATTTGTGCCATCGAATTTTGGAAATTCGATTTTAGTGAAATAGGTTGCAAGCTGGTAGTTACTGTTTTGGGCTCCTGAGTTGGTTTAACTGAGATCAACAGTGGAGTTGTTTGAGTTTGGGCTTGTGAGTAATATGGGTTATTTGGATTGTTTTAAGTTGGAATTATTTTGGGGATTCTGGTTGTTTGAGCTTATAGGGGAGGAAGAGAATGGACCTTGAGTTCCAGGTTGCATCAAAGCTAAAAATGTCTTCAGCTCGGTCAACATGAACTTTGTTGTTAGTTCATCATTTATGCTAGAGTTTGTTCTTGCTACTTGTTGTTTTTTATCAACATTCCCTTCACTATATTTCTAATATTCTCCTCAAGGCTTTTCATTTCTTGGGAGGTGTATTATCTGCAACAGACATGGTGAGTGGGATTTGGATTTGATGGGAGCTAGAAGGAGAAGAAATGTTAGATCAGAATTGCTCTGATACCTGAGAGAATTGGAGAGAAGGGAGAAGTGAAAGGAAGAGGAAGAAGAAAAGAGAACCAAGAGAGAGAAAACCAAATTTTAATAATATCCCATCACACTCCCAATACATGAATGATAGCAATATCTATATCCGTTGGTGATACAAATCCTATGTCAGCTCATCCAAATGTAACCAAATTTACAAAAGGAAAAAATTGAACTCTACAACAAAACGACACATCAATGACTAACCACCATGAGTGCCTTTTTCTACATTTGAAAATGTTATGTAAAATTTAAATGAAATTAGTATTTCAATAAATTAATATATAATTAAAGTTTATATAAACATAATTAAGAAAATAAAATATTGAAGTTTAAAAAAGAATAAATGAATAAGGTATTTACTATCCGCTATTTATCTGAGTAGATATTCAGTAGAGGATGTACAGACACCTATATCCGAAATCCCGACGTAGGTATTAAAATTAATGTTTAAATTTGTTTTAAGTCCGTTTATCCCTACTCTAATCCGTGCTATTAGGATTGTTAGAATCGGGTGTCTTATACCGTTACCCCTAGCTGGATCACAAACATGCTGAGTCATAAAAAGACAAACAAAAATAGTTAAAGATGCAGATGCAATGATTGAAATTGCAGAGGTGAACTGGATTCCTCAATTGCCAGCTTAATTGCCTTGTTCAGCTGCCTCACGTGCTCATCCTTCAACACATCTGTACTCACAATCATTCCTTGCTCGTCTTATTGGCTTTGTTGCTTCCCCTACATGAGAAAACATACTTCTTTTGAGTCCCGTAAAAATAAACTCATATCTATTTTCATGTTAAAAATATTTAATTTAGTATCATTGAAATTATATATATAAATTATGGATAAGAAAAATGTTAAGATCAGTCATCTTTTTTGATCGTCTAATATTTTTTTTAATTTGACTATAAAAAAAGAGAAAATTTTAATGATATTTTTTTCTCTGAAATTTTCTCTTTTCACTAACTAATAAGAGATAATTTATATAATAAAAATAAAACAATAATAATCCATATTTGTTAATAAAAAAATCATAAATCAAATATATTTAAAAATAAAATAAAAAAGAAAAAAGAAAAAAAGGACGGAAAACAATAGTGAACCTACTTTATAAAACGAGGCTTATCACTCATCTCTTTTACGTGTGCACTTGCACTTTTGGATATGTTTGTATCAATGGACTGACGGTTAAAGTTTAACGTTTGATCAAGATTTTCTACAGGAAAAAGGCAGACATGAGGGCTTTGCAGATAGAGAATCTGCTGTTGTTTTGTCCCCTGTGCCTTGTGCTCTGCTGATATATATACATATATATATTCATTTACGCTAACCAAGTGTCTTTGAATGCGATATAATCTTCTTTCCATTTGCTATAAGTAGGTAATTTCTTTTATCAATCATTTCTCTCTTACTCACATAATGGAAAATGTAAGAGTTGAATGATCAGCCCAAGCATGCACTCACTCCATATCTATCTTTTCATGAGTTTAAAATGCAATTCTTCATGAATGATATGAAGTCTCATAGTTATAAAAGTTGTGTTTAGGGATGCTATCATGTGAATTTTTTACTTGCTTTTTGCAATTGTTTTCAGGGACCGCAACAGCTATGGACAAGGTGAACTCACAGTTATATCTGCAGAACTGTTATATAATCCAACAAAATGAGATGCTCAGGAAGAAGGCTCAACAACTAAACCGGGAGAATCAAGCTCTGTTGTCTGAGCTGAAGCAGAAACTCTCCGCTTCAAACTCCGATCCATATACTAATCCTGATCTCAATCTCCCTTCTAGTTCCACCACAAATACAAAGAATCTGAATAAATCCTGATTCATGGATTCTCACTTGGCGCCGTAGAGTGCAAAGCATCAAGATACAAATCATTAATTGTTGGTTTCATTCTATAAATTAGTCTTTATTGATAGTTTCCTGTTCGTAATCTTACATATCGTTTTTTAGGAAGCAAGAATGTGTTTCCAAACAATAAAAATGTTTGATGAATTCATATATTTCTTGTGTTCCCCCCTTCTCAAGCTAATCCAAAATAGAAATAAAAATAAAAAAAGGACAATAATAATCTTGGGTAGCCTTAGTCCACTTGTCACTTCTTGTCGGTGGTTGAAAAGTTCTGGTAGAATGCCTTGAAATGCTTGGAAGCAATATCGATATCATCCTTCACACATACCTCCCTTATACTGCATTTGGATTTAGGAACGCATTTAAATGGATATAATCATATATTTTTTTTCTCTATACCATAAATACAAGTGACAGAAAATTTTAATTTGGATATAACAACCAAGATATACATGTGGGATTACCCACACACACACACATGCACACATATTGTTGAAAGTTCATTGAGAAGATATTATTTCTTTTTTTATTATATATCTTTTAAGCACATTAGGATGTTAAATAAAGTACATAAGCGCAGTTCCTCCCTTCCATAATTCTGCCCAGTTTCAAACTTAGAGCCTCATGATGGAGTCTTAAGCATTTATGGCTACCGATGTCCCCTCGAGATCTCTTATTCATCATTCTTATGCAATGCAAGTGAAGTGAAATTTACTATTGTATTTTTTATAGGAAGTTTGTGCAAGTAGATGGAAGCCAAACAACCTAATTCTCCTATTTTTGTCACTATTTGCATTAGAAACTTAGATTACGTATTTACTTTATTCCTTTTTTTTTTTGCATTTTCCATTTCATTTTCTCTCATTTATTCCCACCATGCTCGATACAAAGACGTTGATTTCTCTGTTATTTCAATTTTTAAAATATCTCTCAGGTTCCATCACTAACCACATATCTAATATTGCACAATTTCAAGGAAGTATCAGTATGATACCTGTGCATGGAAAGTTGAGCAATGCCACAGTGAACAGTACGAATGCCAACACCAGAAGCAAGTATAGGACCTATGGTAGACCCGTATCCCATATCGTTTCTCACCACAAATTTCTAAAATTACTAAGTAGGTAAATAGTTCTGTTTCAAGAGTGCAGGTGAAATTTTTAATATAGCACAGAAAAGTTGAAGATGCACCATTCTGAAAAATTAGATAATGCATGAAACTAGATTACACAAAAATTCTACTTCAAAAAATAGTATAATTCTTATAATGAAGTCCACATCCTTTGTCACTAATGACGAGTGTGATTAAAGTTTCAGCAAATATTTCAGTGCAATAAAATATTAAATTATAATATAACTAGGCTAAATTGTCGCGGAAGAAAGACAACTTGCAGAGCTATGAACAGATTACTTATTTGGGCAGGCTGACAAATTAAGACAAAACCTCGCAACCAAACATGGATATGTGTTACGGTTCTGAAGGTTAAGGGTTTTGGTTCGGGCAGTATCTTATTTACGGTAGGATTCTTATATTTCCTAGTTAGAGCAATAAAAGGAATTCCTAGTTTCCTAAGAAAAGAATTCCTACTTCATGAGTGCTCCTATGCGTGTAACCTCTTTAAATAGAGGTGGAATTTACTTCAATAATATTAAGTCAGAATTTTCAGCATAAATCCAAGAGATAGGCAGCTATCTCTAATGAGTTCCAAGGCAGTGTTAAGGACTGGAACCAACAATTTATGCACAAATTTTTAGAAGTCAATCAGATCGGACATTACCTCCACTCGTAGCTAACTAATGCAACAGAATACGGTCAAGGTATATGGATGTAGTATACCTGATCTCATTCATGTCCGACTTACAAAATAAAAGGCCAAGAATTTCAAAAAAATATTAATAAAAATAAAAAAATCCAGGAAATAAAGTTGAGAAATAACAATCCTTTAAGCTGTGAAGTGAATGGTATCCTTCATAAAGCTACTAATATGGCTTGTACACACAAAATTCTTATTATGAAATTAAAGGCAAGAAAAAAGATCAACATATATAATAATTGAATTTATTTAAATGAAGGAAATGGGGTACAATCTCCGATAAAAAAAATTCTATTGATGTAGAAATCAGAGCTTTTGATTCTTTACTCCTTTGATTACAATTCAAGAATTTATGAAGTTTAATCTCGAATTAGTAGAAGATTTCTTTTTCGATTTTGGTGGAAAATATGGGACGAATCTGCAACGAATGATAAATACTATTTGAAGATTTGTTCTTGAAAACTTTAACAATATTGATTTTAAGTAGTAGAAGCCTTGATATTTTGGTTTTAAATTTGTCTTAATAGTTGGAGAAAATTCTGTAGAGATTTATTTGATACTTTGATTGTAGAGTTCCAGCGGCTTAAGACTTGATGTTGCTTGTCCTCAATAAAGATTAGAGACCCTCTATTTATAGAAGAATTTGAGTTGATGTATTTATTGTAATTTAGACCACAAAAAGAACAAATATATTTCTTTTATTTAGTCAAATGTATTTATGCACACTTAAACAATTTATGAAAATAAAATATACTTTTTATTTTAGGCAATTGTATATTTTGACATATGAAAATATTTGATTTGATATTTGAGCTTTATTTAATAATTAAATTAAATTAATTACTAAATAAAATATAAGTCCAATTTATTTATGGACTTCCAAAATTTTCTTGCCTACAAATGCCCTCTCAAGATGTGTTCATATAACCTTTTGAAATGATCGTGTCTTGAAAATTTTTTATTACCATCATACCTTGCCAATTTTAATTTAAACCATTAAAAATACATAAGTACTATTAATAATTTAAATTATTTAATTTTTCTAATCAAATCAATTAGTATACATTTAAACATTTAAGTAAATTGATCTTGATTTGGAAATAAAATTTTAAACTCATCAACTAGTGTTTGAGAATGTATTATATGATAAGACAATCTTAGAAATTGAAACTTGCATTTGCAATGATATCACTTGGAATTGCATGCTTGATTCTCTCATTTGCAGCATTTCCCACTTCCATGATAATGAACTATTATTTTCATAAATAGCTGAGAGTGAAAGCCCATCTTGTTTTGGAATAATTTTACTGTTCATTATACCCATTTGATTTCTTCCCGAATTTGTCATTGATGATCACTTGATGGGTTAATGTTGCTGCCTATCGTCATCGAATTTAAATTTCACCAAAAATGCAATCCCTTGTATCAAATTTATATTCTTCCAATTTGGGACCAAGCAAAATTTTTAATTTAGAAGGCTAATTAATCTTATTTATGTATTAGAAATTTCATGTATATTCAAGAAAATTTTTTCTTTTCAATTTGGGACCAGAAAATATCCTATTTAAAACCAAAATTTTCTTCCCAAATAGGAGAGCATATCTCTATATAAGCACATACCCATCTCCAAACCAAAGCATAATTTTCATAAGACCCTTCATCGACTTCATCATAGTAATCTTTAATTTTCATGCTTCCAACTCTTGTCAAAGAGAAGAATTTCTACTAATGAAGTCCACAACAACTTTAATTTGTAACTCAATCTTGTAAGTGTCTTTCATGTTTCCTTTGATATTGTTTTTTTTAATATGTAGAATTCACGCATGTATATATACACATGTATTATTTTTTTCAACTTCCATATAACATTCTTGTTGCAATGTTAGTCCAATTTTCTTGCAAGTTTGAAGATTGTTAAAGCTACAAACTTTGAAGTGCAATGTCTACAATTTTGTACATACATAACTTCAATTTCTTGTCTTCAATTTTGCATTTTAGAGATTAAATTGCCTCATATTCTTCAAGATGGCAGTCTTCAAAGAAACTACATACTCTACCTCTACTAATCTTCTAATTTTGGATAACAAAACTTTAAACGAGGAGGAAAGCACCATGCTTAAAGTCTATATTCCTACTATTGGAAATTTTACTCATTCATGGTCTTTTTCTAATGGTCTCCTTCATTTGTCATCTTGGAGTTAGGAAACATCATGAGATATCTATAAATTCAAACTTAATATCATCACATTTTCAAGGGTCACATTATTACAGTCTTCAATTCATACAAGTAAACCTTCATATGATGGCATTCAACTATTGAAATATCATGTCAACAATAGTGAATCTTCATGGACATCATTTTGTTTTTTCATTTTTGTGTGAAACTGCATACACTGAATGCTATTGGAAATGGGTTGAAGATGTGTTAGTGAGCAATAAATGCACTTTGGCTATTGTGGGACTCTATGACACTATTTTCACTTCTCTCTTCACTTATGACTATAAGTTGAATATTATGTGTGGCTTTTATGAGCATTGGGATCCATTTACAAACACTATTTGCACTCTCAATAGGGAAGAATCCGTCTCTTTGTGGGATTTAAAAATATTAGGCAGCTTGCATATTTGGGGCTCTCTTATGATGAAGTTATTCAATTAGGAAAATAATTGAATGGGTTCGATCATGACGGAAAACACCATCTACCTCATAGCTATGCTTACTTATTCCTTGATTTTCATCAAAACTACAAAAAAATAGAAGATTATTAAGAAATGACTATCACCGATTGGGTGAACTTTTGGTTTCGAAGGCCTTTAAGATACAAAGAACCTCAAAAAAGAGATAACAAGAAAAGGATAAGACGTCCAAGGAAAACTTGTAATCCTTTTGATATCATTGATAAAACTTCACTTCATGCGAAATGATAGAACAAATCATTCTTTGTACATCATATAGAGGTCGATACTCGAGAAGAAGTCTAGTTAACAACTTTCTTTCTTACTGGCTAAGCAAGTTTGTGCTTCCTAGCATGGATGTTGGTCTGATAATTCGAAATTGCAAGTTTGATGGCAACTGATCAACGCTTTTGTCTAGTAGTTCCGATTTTAGCAAACATTTATCAAGGTTTGAGGGAGATTTCAACTACTACTGATTTCAGTACTTACATCTCTACCTTTCCTACTCACTATCTGTATGGATGACATGTAAAAAGGTTTGAAACACATTTTACTTCAAATTTTTATAGATCTCATAAAAATGACAACTTATGCTAGTGAATGGATGACAAATTTTTTGATGATTTTGATGCTCAGAACCTTTTTAGTAGTCCATTAAGACAAGTTTATTCTTATATGACTGTTGATTAGATAGCTGTGTTGGTTCATGATAACAACTTGACTACTAATTGTGAGGAATATTTCATTAGTCTTTGCTCAAGCTTCACGTTGCAACTAATTGTGAGCCATATAGTCCTTTTAGATTTAGTAGAAAATTTGGCTTTTGTCAAGATTTAAAGTGACACTTCGATGATTTGACTTTGCAGGTTGTGATACAATTTTGGCTATCATGTATTGAGCTTTCTACTTTGGCAAGAGTAAAAATACCCATATTATATGATGGAACAATTTTTATCCCCAAAGTATATTGGATTGGTGGAAAAAAAGATGGCTTCAAACTCCACTTAGAGATCAAAAAATGATCATTCAGTTGAAGGCTAGTAAGGGTGATGGAAAATCTTCTAATGTTGATGTTGCAAAGCTTATTGATGGGTCCTCTTCTCCTGAGCCCAAAATGGAAGCAAAGAAGGGAACTTCCAAGGAAAGGGCAATAAAAGCTACTTGTGAAGGTTAAGCTAAGAAAGACTTCATCAAAGGGAAAAGCTATAACTTCTGCATTTGACCATAATATCAGTGAGCTAATTCAGACAATCTATTACTGACCTAGTAAATTATCTAAGTAGTGAGTGAGAAGATTTGGATCATCATTGGAATTGGCTCAAAAGACCCAAGTTATGGATTCCTAAAGACCCAAAAGATTTCCAAGCAACTATTAGTTCCTCAAATCATCCCATGTGATAAGTTGGTAGTCATTTTTACTTCTTTTTTCCTTATTGTTTCTTGAATATTTTGCTTATTCTACCTTTTATCTATTCGAAGCATACACTCACTGACTTTAATATGGAGATTGGAGATATAGAGGATACAATACTTAGTGCTAAAACATTTCAAATAGTGTCAACTGCATTTGGATAATCCAATGGTGTCAACTGCATTTGGAAAAGACATCCAAAGCACACATTGATGATGCACATGCTATTTAGCTAGAGAAGAACAACTCAAGGCAATCATCAAAAGCAACACATCACCCTGATCCATTTGATGTTACTAATCTTTGTGCTAATGACATGTTCCTTCATTTTCATCACCAAACTTCAATTCTTGCATGGAAACATTGACACGAATGACGTGTACACCTATATCTGAAATTCCTTTAATGGCAGAAGATGTATGTAAGTTTCTTGATATATTGAAATATTCCATCAATATTGACACTTTACTTCCAAAGGCAGGCTTAGAGGGTCTTCTTCTAAAGATTGAAAAGGTGAATGAGGAGGAATCTAAACTTCACTTAAACATATTAGCAAGCACTCAAGCTAATGAACTTGATAGACTCAAAAGGCAACTAAGTGTTAGAGAAGTGTCCTAAAGGAAATCACCTTGGGCACTTGATGTAGTAATTTATTATTAATAAAAGGTATTTTTATTTATTGGTATTCATTGCATATAAATTGATATGGATCTTAAACCGTTTAATGAAGTCCTTGATGTGCAACACAACATGAGGGAATTCATGATGAGATCATTATGATGAGATTCCTATCATGTGTAATTGTGTTTATACCCAAATTATCCTTAGTCATAGGACTAACAAGATGAGATATTGTTAATCCGAATAGACTAGCACATATTATACTCTTTGACTAGGTCAAGCAACTGATCTCATAAGCTAAAAGCATAAGACATTTAGAGTTAACATGTGGATGCTTGCTAAGAGTAGCAAGTACATCGGATGTCCTGTAATGAGACAATTACATGGATATCTATTCAATGTTAGTGATAGTCTCATCATATCAATGGTGCAAGTATCCTTAGACTTGAGATACTCAAGGTTATCTTGGATTCTGAATCCTATACTATGACTCCATTCCTTATTCCTGTGAAGAGGTCACTCATAGGGTGGTGATTTGGTATAACATGAGGTATTCAAAGGTAGTTGAGTAGTTAACAAAGGATTCACCACTCTTGATAGAAGGAGAGTATACCTATGGCCTCTTGTAGAGATCATTACTCGGAAATCCTTGGCCAATATGGACATGTCTTGAAGTAAGTCTTCAAGGACATATCTGATCAGAGTAATGAGTCTTATATACAAGAACTAATATAATTTGGACTAGATGTGATGTAGTCAGTCTAGTGAGAGTTGACACACAGTTCATGCTTTGAACCAAATGAGGTATAGTTTGGTGAAAGGACGAATTGCATGGTAATTGTCTATGGAAACATTAAAAGTCAAACCATTGGCTTTCTAATTAATTGGGTGCTCATGATGTATTACTAGATACCACTCATGATCTACTAAGTCAAGGGAAATTGATTAGAAATTAATTATGGGTCAAAAGAGTTTGACTCATAAAATCCTAATTGGATTAGGATTCCTCTCGAGAATTGAGCTGCCAACATGACCAGAAAACCTATTAGGTCATATGCATAGATGGAATGAAGAAAATGTAAAATGGAATGAGAAATAAAGAGAATTGGGCCTTTTGTAAGAGTTATAAAAATTGGCCAAATCCAATTTGGATTAGAATTGTTGACTTGGTCAATATTGGGCCTTTTACCTTAGGAAAATAGGTCCATTAGGGTTTTTCCTTTTCCAACCCTAAAAGGGAATAGAAAAAGTATAAATACTCCTTTAAAGAGTTAATTTCGTGGCTATCCCATTAATAAAAATAAGAGTTATTTTTTCTGCTCTCTCTTGTCTCTTTCATTAGACAATTTTCCATATCTAACACTTTAGACCTTTGTCACTCCCATCTCCTTGGAGGTTTTCTTTTTCTTCCTTCGTGTGGATACTCTTAGAGGCAATCCTAGTTTTGGATTATTATGGTTTACTACAACCCAACAAAGAAAGAAAATCTCACAACTTCAAAGATCAAGAGTTGCAAACAAAGGTAATCAACTTCTCCCATTAGATGGTATAATCTGATTTTAAATTACATAGGACATTCTTTGGGTTTTGGTTTTGATTTAATTTGTATATTTCTGCTGTACCATGTATGAGATGCATGTTCAAAATCCAACAGTGGTATTAAATCCACCCTATTTAAATTAAATTCAGATTTAATTGAAGTATCAATGAGATTGATTGAAAAGGAACAACTTGGATTCCCTTCTTCTGTTAAAGAAGAATTTGATTCTGTTTGGCCTCAAATTTTAATTTTAATTTTAATTCAATGACATGTTAATATGATGGTATTAGATATTTTTTATGATAACTAAAATATTTTAATTTGATTTAAATATAAAATTTGAAGTTATGCATAGTTGCTGAATTTTTAGGGTTTATGAAACCTAGTTGTGTCAATTGAGTTGTTTAAGGGGCTATTCGAATTTGGTTTGTTATTTTGATTAATAAAATATGTTTATGACATATTTATAATTTTTTTTAACTTTATAAAGTACCTATAATGATACAAAAATCGTTTTTGATTATGGATCAAACAAAATATATAACTAGGTTGAGAACCTTACCATGTGATGAGACTGTTTTATGTTGTTTAATTTAATGACATATAACTTGATGATCTAAAACTTAATTCATTTTTATGAGATATTCATGATGTTATTTTGATGTCAATTGAATAATGGAGTCAAATTAAATTCGTCGTTAAATTCCTAAAGAATCATAATTCATGTTGATTCAATAATTTAAACAATGTTTGTGTAATTGGTTTGCTAAATGAATGATAAATGATATAGATTGTCTGATGAACGAATTTAATTAATTTAAACTGATTATAAGTTGCTTATAATGATGATAATGAATTCTATAAATTTTAGGAATTTTTAAATAGAATTTGATTTGAATTTGAAAAGGGTTTTCAAAGTCCTAGTTTGATTAGAATTCTAGTATGCAATTGTGACTGAGATTGTCTAATCCTATTTGGCATCAAAATAATAATTAATTAAGGTAATTTAATTATGAATAAACTACTGGTCATATTTATGTTGGGTTTTCAAGAATGAATCACATTCATAAATGCAACAGAAAAATAAAATTTTCAAAACCCAAAATAAAAGATCATACTTCCATTAAAACTAATTTATATAAATATAGAGGTTAGAAATTATACCTTGTAATTTCTTATTTGTTATTCAAATCTTCAGTTTGTTGGGTTGAAGTAAATGACAACAATCCACACTAGGATGTTTCTAATGATAATACATGTGAACAATGAAGAAAAAACTATCAAAAGAAATGGTTTGAACAAATTCATAGTGCTAGCTTTGAAAGTGTTATTGAGAGAATTTTATTGTCTTAAAAATATTTGTTTTACAAAAAAATATTTTTATGTATATTTTCTGCCATTTTATATATTTTTTATTTGAATCAAATTTAAAGAAAAGATCAAAAGTCAAAAATGGAGAAAAGGGAATTGAATGAATATTGAATGTGCTTAACGGCCATAATTGGCCTAATTAAGGTCAAATTCTCCTGTTGGCCAACGGAAGGCACCAGTGCGCTTGCTGGGCCTGTTGCGAGCTGTTGTTGGGCAGCCTAGCTGGCGTGCTAGGCAGGCCAGTAGCCTGCCTAGCTCGCGCAGGCCCATGACCCTTTCACACAATTTTTTCGTGCGATCTTATCACAATCCATCTTGAAATAATTCTCTCATATTTTGAAACCCATCCAAGATCAATTTACAAAAAAATACACTATTAACAATGGTAGTAATTTGTTTTCCGTATCCTGTAATATCATTCAATGACTTTGTAAGTCAACTTTGAGGCTTTCACCACAATATGATATATCACATATATTAAAACATAAACTTTGCACATAAGTATTTACGAGTTGCTTTCATTTATACATTTTTAAAACCCATTCCAATACATATTCAAACACGTAAATACAAAATACAGATGACATATTTTCATGCAAGGAGAGAGAGTGATGAGGCTCGACCAGTGACCTGTGCTCCATGTCTTCTATATGCTACTCAAAATGAGCTATCACTTTTCTTTACCTGAAAAATGATGCAAATTGATGAGTTGCGGCTCAGTGAGAAAATCATCATATGAGCTCTAAAGTACTAAACAACTCATAGTAATAAATCATAAATATAATACATACCTTGTATTCCATTCCATTCATCAGTATCATATAAGTATCAATAAAGTTGAAACATATAATCATTACTCTTTACGTATGCAAATGCTTTGCTTGTTTCATTTTATTGTGACCAAGTTAAACAGACATTGCCTTGGATTTCCATGTGAACATTTGTATTTGCTCGCTAGCTTGTTCATTTGTTTCATTTGCGCATTTTTTGGGCCATATGCCTCTTCTTTTGCTTTACAATATCAATTAACTAGTCATAATGGCTTTTAAGTCCATATGCATATACACTTGTACTTAAACATTCATCTACCATTGTATCTTATCACATATAACATACATATACCTCGCATGTACTATACATATACCCTATATATATATCACATATGTCAAACATATATCTCGAATATACCACAAGTATACCACAAGTATACCACTTACGTGTACCATAAATGACACAAGTTATCCATCATCATATTATCAAGGGCAAATCTTGACAATCATATGAGTCACATAGCAAGCAACATTCATATGTACTAAAAAATTCAATTAATAATTAGACTCACCTTTCTCCTTTGGTTCCGACCCCTAACTTATTATCTATCAACTCCTTGTGGGTCTCCAATATGTTGTGAGCCTAATATGAAAATATAATCGATTAACTCATGATTAGAGAGACTTAATGTGGCTTAAACAAATCAATATGCATTGCTCATATCAATAGTTAAGATTTTTCCTGTGAGGCAGTGTGACCTTATGGGACTCTTTAGCCAATAAATTTCTCTATACTTGACCAATTAATATGATTCTTAACGATAATTCCAATTAACATATAATTATGTAACATATTAAAATTTGAGACCAATTGGATCATGGTACAATTTATGGTGGAATTTCTAAGTGTGTTATGTTTTCTGCCCTTAGGCAGTTTCAGGGTACCAATTTTGGTTCATCATAACTCATAATATATATGTCATATTTCAATGAAAATTTATAGAAACTTATATGGGTTAAAATTGAACATTTTTTATGTTAAAACTTTTATCAATTATGTCTCTAAGGTCTTCAAATTATAAGAAATGTTGGGCTTTATGGTATTGAGCCGCCCATGTGAGCTTGACCCAGCCCAGGCCCATATCTTCTTATATATAAAGTTATGAAAAGATATAACTTTTAAGAAGTTAATAACGAATTGATATAAAGAAAAGAGATAACTTTTCATCAAGAGTTTTCTCTGAAATTCGAAAATTCTCGGAAAGGCATTTCTTCATCTTTGTTCAATCACAAGAGAATCAAGGTGTACGTATTGTGGAACTGAGTCAAGTTCTAGTAATTTATCTCCGTTTGAAGCATTGAAAGCGCACGATTCACACTCAACAAGTAAGTATCCGCTGCCCGAGTATTTCTACATTGGTATCAAAGCCCATTTTGTGCAGTTTTATGCTTAAAATCATAATTGTGATGATTTTGGAGAAATTTACTATGCAAATTCGAATTTTCTTCAATTTTAGTTAAATAATTCTTCAATTTCATTATTCGAATTTGGTATCATTGGAAAGCTCTCGTCACAAGCTTTCTAACGAGTATTTTTGCATAATTTTCTGATGAGTGGATGAATTTTTATGATTTTTCAAAGTATCTGTATATATTATTTTTGAAAATAATCATTAAAACGATTCTCACTCTCAAATTGGGTATGTGTTTTCCAAACATGGCTAAAATGATGTTGAAACGAAATAAAAATGGTCCCAGTAGTTTTAAAACTATAAAAAATGTGTAAAATTTCAAAAATCGGTGCAAAAACAACCCTATAAGACGGCGTGTGATGCGTTGGCGGTTGAAGAAAATGGTTTCCACGTGTCATGCCACGTGTCCATGACACGAGGCATGTTTGGCCACGTGGCATCCTCCGGTTGGTCCACCAATGCTGACATGGTGCATAGCGTGTGTGGCGCATGTGAACTCGTGGTGGCGCGTGTGGGCGCGTGGCGGCAGACTTTGTTCGGCGCGTGGGGGCGCGTGAACGAATATTTTTGGTCAAATATTTTTTTATAATTCTCAAAATTTAATTTCCAATTTAATGGATATTTTTTCAAAATGTTTGTGACTGTTTTGATGAGAAATTTGAAAAACAAAATGCAAATAAGAACATGTAATTGATGTTTATCTTATTTTAATGCATATATATGTTATTGTTGTTATATTACATTATATAATGAATGTATTGTGGGAATATTAGATTGGTAGATTAATGAATCTCATCTAATATAGAATTAATTGGCGCATGTTTAAATTAAACAATGATAACTGGACTTTGTTAGTAGGAGTTGATTGAAGTGTATATACAGTTTTTTTGTTTCTACTACTTGTGTTAGGTTATTATTGATTAATTTAAAGCATTGTGACTTGAAATTGATAAAAATCAATAAAAAATTGTTCTAATCCTAATTATAATCATTGTTTCTAAATAGTTGAAATGGCTGCTACAAAAAGCATTATTGCTGACTTGAATCAAGGAGATAAGCTGAATGATAAAAACTATGACATTTGGCATTGTAAAATTCAGTATCTCCTGGAAGAGCAAGACATGCTGGAAACAATAATACAACCAATGACTGAGCCTGAGCATGGAAACACTGCTCAACATAGGTGAGATATGGAAGCATATCAAGCCTATAAGCGCAAGGACAGAGTTGCTCACATATTGATGCTGAGCAGCATGAGAAATGACTTGATGCTATGTTTTGAAAAGCACCGCTCAACCCAAGTAGTTTGGGATGCTGTTAAGGTTCAATTTGGTGGAACCTTAACAATAAGACTGCGTCAGTTAACTCTAAAGTATGATGCCTATAAGAAAAATTATAATCATACAATGAGGCAACACCTTATTGTCATGTCTAACATGATAAGTGAACTGAAAGGTGCTAGCCATGAGATGACTGATGAGTAACAAGTTCAAGATGTGATTCACTCCCTTCCAAAAGCTTGGGAACACATGCGCGTCAACCTTACCCATAATGATAATATAAAAGCTTTTGATGATGTTGCCCGACATGTTGCGCTAGAGGAGGATCGCCTTCAGAGGCTTATATGACTAAGTCTGAAGGAGAGGCTTATATGACTAAGTCAAGAGGCAAAAGGGCTTCTAGCTCTGGGCAAAAGAAATGGAAAGGTAAGGGCAAATGGCAAGGAAAGGAAGAAAATAAGACAAAATTTAGTGGAAATAAGCGCAAGCATGGGAAATGCGGCGGAAAGAAAGGCAAGAACATGAATTGCTTCAACTGTGGGAAGCATGGTCACTTTGCTCGTGATTGCACTAAGCCAAAGGTATTGAATGACCAAATTAGTCCCTCGGATTTATATGTTAGTAGTTGCTTGATATTAGCTGAAACTGTTCCTTATTGGATTGTAGATTCAGTAGCAACATACCACATAGCAAGGGACCGATCTGCCTTTGTGGAATTTCGTCGAATTTCAAAGGGGAGTAGAAAAATCTATATGGGGAATAATGCTTCGGCTGACGTGCTTGGGATCAATTCCTGCAGGCTAGTGCTGTGGGGAGGTCGCATGCTTTATCTCCATGATGTCCTTTATGCTCCTGATATTCGACGAAATTTAGTTTCTATTATTGTTTTGATTGGACTTGGCTTCAAAATTATTTTTGAAAATGGTTGTGTTAAAATACTTTTGGACAAAGTTTTTTATGGCTCTGGACATATGTTGAATGGTTTTATAGTGCTAGACACTATTTTTATGGATGTTAAGCAATCTATTTTTCTTGTTGAAAATTCCAATAATGTTTCATTAATTGATGATACTAAATGACATGCTAGATTAGGACACATTGGGCAAGATCGTTTAAAAAGATTAGCAAAAGCTGGTCTTTTAGGATCTGTTAAGAAAATAGATTTGCCTATTTGTGAGCATTGTCTAGCTGGAAAAGCAACAAGATTGCCATTTGGCAAAGCCAAAAGAGCCACATTTCCTTTACAGCTTATACATTCTGACATCTGTGGCCCAATGAATATTAGAGCAAGATATGGTGCTCACTATTTCATCACTTTCATAGATGATTTCACCAGATACGGTCACATTTATTTGATCTCCTATAAATCTGAAGCATTAGATTGCTTCATACGTTATAGTAAATTGGTTGAGAATTAATTGAATTTGAATATAAAATCATTACGGACCGATCGAGGGCGTGAATATCTATCTGATTTATTCAAAAGTTATTGTGATGATAAGGGTATAGCTAGGCAGGTAACTATTCCTTCTACTCCACAACAAAACGGCGTAGCAGAAAGAAGAAATAAAACCCTTTTGGACATGGTTAGGTCAATGATGGTGCATGCTAATTTACCAATTTCTTTTTGGGGAGATGCATTAATGACTGCTGCCTACATTCTAAATCGTGTACCATCAAAATCTGTTCATTCCACCCCATATGAATTGTGGAAAAGCGAAAAGCCTGACTTAAGCCATATGCGCCCATGGGGTTGCGCAGCTTATATCCACAACACTTCCCATGAATGTGGAAAACTTGGTCCGAGGGGGAAGAAATGTATCTTTATAAGATACTCAGAATTCTCCAAAGGATATGTATTTTTGGGGGAAGACACAAATGAAAAAATAACAGAAATTGAGTCATGAGATGTTATTTTCTTAGAAGAGGACTTTCCTGAAAGAGGTGAGATAAATAAAGATCTCCAATTTTATGAATTGGAAGATAATGAGACTAGTGGGAGTGCAAGAATAATTGATTTAGCACTCATAGAGCAAGAATTTATTGCTCCTTCTGAACCAAGTGGGAGTGAAAGAATGTCAGTTTTTGTTCCAATGGAGCAAGACCTTGAACAATCTTAACCTCGACTAGTAATCGTGACAAGATTCCCCGTCGTCGATTTGAGATTGAGGGGGAAACTTTTATGATTGCTCCAGATGAAGAAGAGTCTAAAACAGTACAAAAAGCTCTTTCTGGTCCTAAAGCAAAAGAATGGATTAAAGCTATGAAAGAGGAAATGGATTCAATGATATATAATCAAGTCTGAGATTTGGTTGAGAAACCATCTGATCGTAAGACTATTGGGAACAAATGGATTCTCAAAATAAAACGTAAGGCGGATGGGACAATAGAAAAATTTAAAGCTCGATTAGTAGCTAAGGGTTATACACAAAAAGAGGGAATTGACTATGAAGATACATTCTCACCTGTAGTCAGGTTTGCATCAATTCGCCTCATTCTGGCTATAGTAGCACGAATGGACTTAGAATTATATCAAATGGACGTTAAAACTGCTTTTCTCAATGGAGAACTAGATGAAGAGATTTATATGGATCAACCTTTAGGTTTTGAACTCAAAGGTAAAGAGCGCAAAGTTTGCAAGCTCAAAAGATCCATTTACGGTCTTAAGCTAGCGTCAAGACAATGGAACCTCAAATTTCATCAAGCCATATTAAAGGATGGTTTTATGATGATGGAGGAAGACCATTGCGTATATGTTAAACGTTCTAACAATGATTTTATAATTATGTCCTTGTATGTCGATGACATTTTAATAGCTGGAAATGATAAGAAGTTGATTGATATTACCAAGAAATGGTTATCATCGAACTTCGAAATGAAAGATATGGGTGAGGCTAGTTGTGTACTTGGTGTTAAGATCCTAAGGGATCGCTCTAAAAGACTTATAGGTTTATCTCAGGAGACTTATATAAAGAAAATGTTAGAGCGTTACCATATGCATGAATGTAAGCCTGTGGATACCCCTGTCAAAAGGAATCTGAGCCTTAGTCTAGATATGTGTCCCAAGACATTGGATGAAAAAGAACGAATGTCTAAAGTACCCTACTCCAACGTTGTCGGTAGTCTGATATATGCAATGATGTGCACACGTCCAGACATTTGCTATGCTGTTAGGCTAGTAAGCAGA
Source organism: Triadica sebifera (assembly GCA_023653625.1). Taxonomy (NCBI): domain Eukaryota; kingdom Viridiplantae; phylum Streptophyta; class Magnoliopsida; order Malpighiales; family Euphorbiaceae; genus Triadica; species Triadica sebifera. Next base: position 35,236,510 of record CM042896.1, read on the forward strand.
TTTCAATATAATCCATGTCTGAAACACTGGATGGCAGTCAAGAGAATATTGAGATATTGAAAAGGAACTTCAGACTATGTTCTATGTTATCAAGGGAAGGATTTGCTCTTAATTGGTTATACTGATGCTGATTGGGGAGGTGATATAGATCAGCGCAAATCAACCTCTGGATATGCATTCTTGCTTAATGATTGCGCAATTTAATGGAGTAGCAAGAAGCAATCTTGTATAGCTTTATCGACGATGGAAACTGAGTATGTAGCATGTTCCTCAGCTATACAAGAGGCAGTTTGGTTGAAAAGATTTTTGCAGCACATAGAAATTGTCAAGTCAGCATCTGAACCTATGACAATCTATTGTGATAGTATGGCTGCATTAGCTTATGCTAAAGATCCAAAATATCATGGAAAGATCAAACATATCTAGATTAGATATCACTATATTAGAGACATGATTGCAGAAAAGGAAGTGATTATGAAACACATTTCTATAAACAAAATGGTAGCAGATCCATTTACTAAACCAATAGCTAGAGATGCATTTGCAAGACACGTAAAATCTCTAGGCTTATGTAGAATGTAACCAATATATGTTATGTCAGATCACTTGGTTTTTGCAAATGATATATCATTTTAATTGATTAATGATTTTTCAATTATATGGATATATTGCAAATACCAGTTAGCACAATTCGAATATGTTTGTCGATAGACTTAGATTGACTCACTCACATGAGTAATCGCCTCTAGCGCTATAGAGCGAGCAGAGATGAGACCATAAATGCAGAGGCGTTAAGTGAATGACTAAGATGCAGTGGGAGCGGTCTTAGCTTTTTATTCATTTTTATAAGGTCGCCTTGATGAGGATCAAGATGAGATTCTTCGTATATATAAGAATCAACATGAATGACTTCCCCACCATTCATGTGTCTATATAGAGGAAGCTGAGTGTGAAATTTGTTATTTAACATTGTTGAATGTATAAATAAAAATTTCAAGTTTGGCGCATTTGGAGCGACAAGACTAATACTCATATGGTGTTTATTTATTTTGAACAAAGAGCAAGACATACACTCTTTCATCTTTGACAAGAAAAGAGTAGCTCCACCATAGCATGCATTTCATACTGCATGTGCTATACGACCTATTAGGAAGCGAAAGAATGGATCCCTGCTTCTTTGCTATGTGAGTCCTAGAAATCCTAGAAATGGATTTCAAACAACTTTTACCCTTTGTGACTTTTGACTATATCATGATGTGATGAATTAATGTTGGCTATCTTAGGATGTATCTTATAGTCAAGGAATGATTTGACTTAACAGAACACTCATAGAAAAGTGAGTTAATTCAAAGCTGATTGATATGAGGGCAAAAGAAAGAGTACTTTGCTTATGCACTCACAGCTTATGTTCACCGGCCGGAGTTATTACGCTTGATGAAGCGAGAAGTAACTTAGAATACAAGTGATTGTAAGAATGATTTGAGTATAGATTCATGAGGGATTGAATGATACTCAAATTAAGTGTATTGAGAAAGATACTTGGGGTAATTAAGCACATTATCGAAAATAATTACATCTTTGGGTTGATGTCTCCTATATGGCCTATAATTAGGTTTGTATTGGAGCTCCCATAATTTGTGTACTTCAGATCGTACGGTCTGTTCGCTTGTATGAAAGATTCTTTGTTTAAGTTTGAGATGTGAGATGATATTTGGATTGAGCCAAGCCCACTTTGGGCGAGTGGGAGATGTTGGGCTTTATGGTATTGGGCCGCCCATGTGGGCTTGACCCAGCCCAGACCCATATCTTCTTATATATAAAGTTATGAAAAGATATAACTTTTAAGAAGTTAATAACGAATTGATATAAAGAAAAGAGATAACTTTTCATCAAGAGTTTTCTCTGAAATTCGGAAATTCTCGGAAAGGAATTTCTTCATCTCTGTTCAATCACAAGAGAATCAAGGCGTTCGTACTGTAGAACCGAGTCAAGTTCTAGTAATTTGTCTCCGCCTGAAGCATTGAAAACACACGATTCACGCTCAACAAGTAAGTATCCGCTGCCCGAGTATTTCTACAAAAAACATTTCGCTGGTCCAGAGCAGAGTTGGCTTCCGGACCACTATGACTTCCAAAGGCCATAACTTAGTCTATAAATAATATATTAAGCTTGAATTAGTACCAAATTTTGGATAGCACATATAAATATAACTTTCATGTTTTGATAGTTTACAGAATCGATCTCTAAGGAGTCAAATTAGCCAACCAATTTGTTGGATCTGCCCAGGGCACTAAGCATGCAATTCAAACTATGGAATAGTCATGGTTGTATTCATCATAACTCAACAGTTATAATACATATGTACCTGAAATTTGGTATAAATATACATAACACATATATTTACAACTTTTATGTTTTACGATACTTCAAATAATTGCTTTATCATATTCAAAACTAACAAACACAGTGGCTAACTCACTCAGGGTTCACATCCGGACCGATTTCGGTAGAGAGAAAATTTCTCTTCCTATACACCATATCTTGCAAAACTGTTTACATATATATAAATCTAAGACATAAAAAAACAACATTCATTTTTAAAAATTTTTCAGATTCGAACTCTAAGATCATCAAAACCATGGCATAATACACTGCCTATTTATGAACCCTAAACACCATAATCAAGCTTAACACAAAAATAAATGTTTACTCACCTATAATCACTCTTTGCTAACCTTGTTGCTGCAATTTTTGGAGTGAAAGAGAGAAGAAAAGGTGGTTGGAACTTCAAAGAAAATGGGTTGAAGCAAAGAAGAAGAAAAAGAAGAAAAGGAATGAAGATAATGGCAGCCTAATAAGTTAAAAGCCACCACCATTTTGTCTTCCCCTTTCCATCTGTCCCTTTTCTTTTTTTTTTATTATATTTTTTATATTTTTATATTTTTCTGACTTTTATTTTTATTTTTTTTATTTTTTAATTATTCTTGTTATTATTATACAAATCAACACAATATGTAATTTAATCTTAATCTAGTCATTTTGCTTACTTTAATTTAGTCACCTTATTCAATTTATTTCTAATACTTTGTTATCCTCATTTAGGTTATAAGTACACACGTGCGACTCGATACAATTGTCAAATACTAGGACACATAGCTAGTGTATGTCATGAACTTGTTCATACGTATATACGTATAAAATGCACGTGTTCAATTGAATTAAATGCAAGATGCATATGTCAAAATAACATGCATGTAATAATGCATATGTGGGATGTCGAGGATGTTACACCACATGTTAACTCTAAACATCTCATGTTTGCAGATTATGAGATCTACTACTCGATCCAATCAAAGAGTGTAACATATGCTAGCCTGTCCGGATTAACAATTTCCCGTCTCATTAATCCTATGACTAGGGATAATTTTGATACTAACATAATTAAACATGACAAGAATCTCATTATCTTGATCTCATCATGATTTCCTTCATGCTATATTATGTATCAAGGACTTCATTAATTAATATAAGATCACTATCAATTCATATATTAAATGAACATCAAATTAATGAAAAAGCCTTTTATTAATTAAATAAATTTGTATAATAAGTGCTAAAGGTTTGTTTATGCCTTTTATTATCTTTGATGTTTAAAATTTGATTTGACATATCTAATATGTATATTACATTTCAAAATGTACTGCTAGCATAAAGAATTCCATTCAATATAATAATAGAACAACAATTGTAACTAAAAGTTAAATGTAAATCATCTTTATTTACACTTGAAACAAAAATAATGTTTTTAGTTAAAACAGGTACATAATAGCAATTATCCAAATTTAACATAAGCCCACTAGGGAGGGTCAAGATATAAGTTCCTACAGCTAATGTAGCAACCCTTGCTCCATTTCCAACGTGTAGGTTTGACTATCCCTTATTGAGTTATCTACTATTCCTTAGGTCCTGCATATCAGTGAATATGTGTAAGCCACAACTGGTTTCTAATACCCATATATCATTATTGGAAACAATACTAATTTTAATGACAAAAATACTTGAAGTAGATGGGGCATAAAATACCATCTTCTTCAAAGACTCCTAGTAAGCCTTGCAACTTCTCTTCCAATGGCCATCCTTGCCAAAATGGATGCATGTCCCCTTTGGAGCAATCTCCTTAGCTTTCTTCTTGGTCACACCACCCTTATGCTTTATGAATTTATTATTCTTCTTAAGGTTCTTCTTTTTAGAACCATAAGAGTCCACCCATATCACAACCTTATTGTCATTCTTAACAGATGACTCAGCTATTTTGAGCATGTTGATTAGCTCAGGAATAATGGTGGAGGTTTGGTTCATCCCATAGTTAAGCACAAAATGTGAAACACTATGGGACAAAACAATTAGAATTCAATCAAAACTTAATTCATGATCCATCACAAATCCCAAGGTGGCCAACCTCTCAATATAGCCATTCATCTTCAGTGCATATTGCACTAGAGATATCTCCTCAACCATCTTAGTACATAAGAGAAATCTTGAAGTATTGAACCTTTCAAAATGTGCTTTCTCATTAAAAAGCTCTCTTAGATAGTGGACTATGGAATTAGCTTATCTAACATTGTTTGCTTCACATAAGCAGGACAACCCCAAACTCTCATGTAAGATAATGTGGGCTTCTTGTTATACCTTATCTCATATGGAGTAACATCAATTGACTTTGAAGGGGCTCTATTTAATATATAAACGACAGTTTCTAGTGCATAATCCCAAAAGGATTAAGGGAGTTTTGCAAAGCTCATCATAGACCTTACCATATCTAATAGGGTTCAACCACACCGTTGTGTTGTGCATGTAAGGTGAAGTCCATTGAGCCCATTATCCCTAAGATAATCTAGAAACTCTTGGCTCAAGTATTCTCTTCCTCAATCTATTTGAAGTGTATTAATACTTTTGTCAAGTTGTTTCTCTACTTCATTTTTGAACACTTTGAACTTTTCAAAAACTTCATATTTGTATCTCTTAAGATACACGTACTCATATCATGAGTAGTCATTGATAAAAGTAATGAAGTAGATGAAACCACCTCTTGCATGTGTGGACATTGGACCATATACATTCGAATGTGTTAAGTCTAAAAGCCCATTAGCACGTTCAACCTTTCCTTTAAAGAGTAATTTAGTCATCTTGCCTAATAAGCAAGATTCAAATGTGTCATATGATTCATAATCAAATGATCCCAAACTACCCCTCTTGTATAGCTTAGCCTTGCATTTCTCACTTATATGAGCAAGGCGACAATGACATAAGACGATTTCAACATATCTTGTTTTTGCCTTTTATTATCATTAATATTTAAAATTTGATTTGACATATCTAATATGTATATTACATTGCATAATGTACCGCAAGCATAAAGAATTCCGTTCAATATAATAGAACAACAATTGTTACTAAAAGGTAAATGGAAACCATCTTTATTTAAACTTGAAACAAAAATAATGTTTTTAGTTAAAACAGGTACATAATAGCAATTATCCAAATTTAACATAAGCCCACTAGGGAGGGTTAAAATATAAGTTCCTACAACTAATGTAGCCACCCTTGCTTCATTTCCAATGCGTAGGTTTGACTCTCCCTTATTGAGCTGTCTACTATTCCTTAGGCCCTTGCATATCAATGCATATGTGTGAGCCTCAACTAGTATCTAATACCCATATATCATTATCAAATACCATCTTCTTCAAAGCCTCCTAGTAAGATTTGCAGTTTCTCATCCAATTGCCATCCTTGCAACTGTGGAAGCATGTCCCCTTTGGAGCAGTTTCCTTGGCTTTCTTCTTGGTTACACCTCCCTTATACTTTACAGATTTTTTCTTCTTTTTAAGGTTCTTCTTTTTAGAACCATAAGAGTCCACCAACATCGTAAACTTACTGTCTTTCTTAACAGATGGCTTAACTGTCTTGAGCAAGTTAATCAGCTCAGGAATAATGGTGGAGATTTGGTTCATCCTATAATTAAGCACAAAATGTGAAAAACTATCGAACAAAATAGTTAGAATTAAATCAATACTTAACTCATGATCCATCACAAATCCCAATGTGGAAACTTTTCAATATATCCACTCATCTTCAGTGCATTTTGCACTAGAGATGTCCCCTCAACCATCTTAGTATGGAAGAGCAACTTTGAAGTATCGAACCTTTCGAAATGTGCTTGCTCATCAAAAAGCTCTCTCAGATGGAAGACTATGGAATTAACATCCATAGCCTCATACTGCTTTTGCAACTCAGCTGGCATAATAGTAAGCCTAATACAACTTGTCATCTCACTATCATTAATATGCTTTTGATATGCCTCTGAACATCTTAAGAAGCATTAACAATAGGGGAATTTGGGAGTGCCTCATCTAGGACATAGCCAATCTTTTCGAATTTGAGAACTATTTTCAAATTCCTTAGCCAATCCAAACAATTAAGACCAGATAATGATTGTAGCGACGAAGATGGAAAATAGAGCATGTTAAAATGTATATGAAAATCCATGTTTATTAGGTCTTTAATAAATCACATTATACTCCCACTATTTTATTGCAAATTCATAGCCCTCACTATGAACCCAGGAGAACTTATATGGAAGTTCTCCTAGTGGGTCGATGTTGAGTTTTGAAGAATGAATCATATTTATAAACGCAGCAGAAAAATAAAATTTTCAAAACTTGAAAAACGAGATCATACTTATGTCATTAAAACTAATTTATATAAACATAGAGATTAGAAATTATACCTTGTAATTTCTTATTTGTTTTTCAAATCTTCACTTTTTTGGGATATAGCAAACCACAACAATCCACACTAGGTGTCTCTAATGATAATCCACACGAAGAATGAAGAAGAAACTATCAAAAGAAATCGTTTGAACAAATTCAAAGTGCTAGCTTCAAAAATGTTCTTGAGAGAATTTTATTGTGTCTTAAAAATATATTTTTTTCACAAAAAATATTTTCATGTCTATTTTATGCCATTTGATGTCTTTTTTATTTGAATTAAATTCAAAGAAAAGATGAAAATTCAAAAATGGAGAAAAGGGAAATGAATGAATAGTAATTGGCCATAATTGGCCTAATCAAGGCCAAATTATACCGTTGGCCAACGGGAGGGAGGCAGCAGCGCGCTGGGTCTGCTACTGGGCAGCCTGCCTAGCCCGCGTGGGCCAGCACAGGCCTGTGACCCTCCCGAACAATTTTTCCCGTGCGATCTCATCGCGATCCATCCTGAAATAATTCTCTCATATTTTAGATCCTACCCTAGATCATTTTACTCATTCTCCATATCTTTAATGCCCGTGACCCATTAGTGATCACAAATTCACACTTGTCATGATGATGATTCTAGCAACCTAGATGTAAAATAGAACATGTTAGAATGTACATAAAATGCATGTTTATTACGTCTCTAATAAATCGCATTACGACTCCAACTATTTTATTGCGAATCCATAGCCCTCACTATGAATCCAAGGGAACTAATATGGAAGTTCTCCTAGTGGGTAGATATCCATCTACCTAAGAATAACCTTGAGGCAACTCAACAAGTTATCCTTAGTTTGGTTGGTAGGTATCTAATCCATACAAATTGCATTATTCATGCAACTATCGAATCTTGTGCTATGGACTTATTGATGTGTGCATATACGTTGAGCTATCAACTCTTGATATGTGTACATCTCATTTATACAAACCCAACTTTGCCTCAAATACATATTAATCTTGGCGCAAATCCAACAAGTTAATAATATTGGTTAAGTCTAACCCATTAATCCTGAAATCTAATTTCAATGGATTGAACATATTCTTATAGAGTGAGCTTGAGGCAACTCAACAACCTTAACTTTAGAAGAACTCTGGTTCTCTCCATATTAATGGAAGGCATATGACTTAATTGTTTATTTAGCGAGTGATTTCTTTGTTAAGTCTCATCAAGTTATTATTTCATGCTTTTATATATCATACATTCATCACATGGATATATAAAGATAGTTACATTAACTATATGACATGATTATGGACATACTAAAGTCAATCTCTTGAGCCAAAGAGAAATTGACTAGGTCTTACCTAGGTATATGCATGAATTTACAACCCAAAATATAAATCAAATTCCTATTTCTAAGTCTTCTTGTTTATGGTACCACCTCCTTTGATTCTTGCTCATTTGTATCTTCATTCTATCCTAATCCTATGTAATCTAATTATATATTTCAAATTATAGAAAACCTCAATTTACATTTGAGGGGAGTAAGATGAAAAGAGAAATACATAAGAAAGAAAGAGAGGTAGGGACACACAGACCCTATTTACCATAAAATAAAACAATTTCATGCATGCTCAATCACATTGGGCCTAAGTCCATAATCACTCTTCCTGCCTTTTCATACACCCCTAACATGGATTCTCTAATGCACAAAATAAAATTGACAATTGTGGATTTCAATTTGTAAATCGATTCAACGATTGAACCGAAATAACCTATTTGTGTTCTTTCGGTTAATTTAATTTGGTATGTCATTTTAAAGTGAAATTTAATATTTAATCAAATTAAATTAAATTCAATATTTCCAAAATTAATTCAAAATTAAGTTTCCTTAAAATCAGAATATAATGATGTTATAATTAAACAATTTAATTTTCATATACATACCAATTTCTAATCATATTAGAATTACAATTGCACAACTTAAATTAATTCAAAATTAACTTCCAAAAATTCTAAAAATTTCCAAAACATCAAATCCTATTTCTAATCATCTTGAATTCAGCTCAAGTTCATCAAAATATTTTTGACAAGAGCCAAAATTACTAAGACAAACGAACCAATACCCTTAAATGCTCAAAATGACTCATTCGACATCTAGAATTTTTTAAATTTCAAATATTTGCAAAATAATTTTGGCATACATCTAACATCCAAATAACATATTTTTAATCACATAAAAAAATATTTCAAGGTGATGGAAATAAAATAAACACATACAAAAAAATCGAACAAAACAACACTATCGGGTATATTAAAACAGTCCCCTTTTTGTATTTATTTGAACAATTAATTAAAATAATTTTTAATTAATTATTGAACACTTCCAGAGACACAAAAATATTTTAAATATGTCTAAATAATTTTTTCATAATCAAATTACAAAAAAAATATAAACAGCCCCATCAATGAAGCCAAACAACAACACATGTTCATAAACAAGACAATTTTAGGCATTTTTGAAATAAATCCGAAATTAATTATTTGAATCACATTCAAATCATTTTTCAATCAACATAATCATCCCTAATCATTCCATGATCAGATTAGAGAAAGAAAAATATGTAAAACATATTTTACAAATTAATTTCAATTTTTCAAAACCTATTGATCCAAAATCATCAAAACCATGCAATCCCATTGCACTGTCAATTAAAATTAATTTTAATGGGTACAAGGGGGCTTTGATACCACTGTTGGGTTTTGAAGAATAAATCATATTCATAAACGCAGTGAACAAATAAAATTTTCAAAATTCGAAACAAAAGATCATACTTGTGTCATTAAAACTAATTTATATAAACATAGAGATTATAAATTATACCTTGTAATTTTTTTTATCTTTTATTCAAATCTTTACTTTGTTGGGTTATAGAAAACTACAATAATCTACACTAGGATGTCTCTAATGATAATCAATGCAAAGAATGAAGAAATTATCAAAAGAAATGGTTGGAACAAATGTTGAACCTTGAGGGGTATTTCCATTATTTTGATAATAAGAAATAAAATAGCAATAATGTATTTAACATACTTATTTTCTAAGTCTATTGAACAGGGTATGGAATATGATAGCAAGAATGGAGATTGGAAGATTAATCTTAAAAAGAAAAAATTGAAGAAATAGTATGTTCACGCCCGTGATGAAGCTTAGCGCCAACAATCCAACATTTAAAGTTCATGGCCATGTAGAAAGATAGCAACCGTGAATGAACATTTCAATCACACCCGTGAATAAATGTCACGCCCATGAGAAGACATGACAAATTCTTCCAGAGAGCTTCATGACCAAAGTCACCACTTAGACCACGGCTTGGGAGGATGTCACGCTCGTATAGTTAAAATGTTACGGCCATGAAAAAACACTTCAAAACCTTCCAGAATGCTTCACGGCCAAGGTCACCACTCAAGTCACGGCTTGGAAGAACAGTCACGAACGTGGCACACATAGTCAGGACCCTGAAAGATGAAAGAGAAACATGTCAGACGCGATTATAAAGGTTGGTGCAACGACTAGTTTCATATTAAATGCATTCTAACGGTTATAATTTACTATGGAAGTATAAATGCAAGTCATTTATGCATCCAGAATAGAAGAGAAAAAAAGAGAACAAGAGAATAGCTAATATTTTGAATCAAAATCTTGTTGTAATCCATTTTGTGCATTTGATATTTATTCTCAGTGAAAATCCTATTGCTCATCATTTATTGAGCAATATAGATTTGTAAGTGTTTCTCTCTGTAATCGTCTACTCAAGTGAGTTTTGGGTATTTCTAGGTTAAGAGTAGAACACTTGTAAGGGTTAGTTGTGTGAGCCTCTAAAACACAAAGAAAGGTTATTTGTGTGAGCCTTTAAAATATAAGATAAAGGTTATTTGTGTAAGCCTGTAAAACACAAGGAATTGGTTATTGTGTGAGCCATTAAAACACAAGGGATTTCTGGGTTAGGTGTGATCCATTGTTAGAAACACCATAGTTGGGAGTGAGCTTGTAAAATTCCATTGTAACACTTAGTGTGTTAGGGAAACTCCCAATTGAGATTGGGGAGAGGAGTAGGGTTTGTTAACACCCGAACCTTTATAAAAATCCTTGTGTAATATTTTTCTATCCATACTAAACTTAACTTTTATTTCCGCACTTAAAAGTTAAATTTTTAATATCCAATTCAACCCCCCTTCTTGGTTCAATATCTGGGCAACAATTGGTATCAGAGCAAAGTCTAGCGTCGAAGCCTAATCAACACTAGTAAAGATCAAGATATGGCCAATGAAGGATTCCAAAGTCTCAAGCCTTACTTTAATGGAGCAAATTATGCTCATTGGATATTTCAGATGGAGACATATCTGGAAAGTGAAGGAATTGAAGTCTGGGATAGTGTTAAAAAAGAATAGATACCACCAACCAGAAGAGGAGCTGATGGTGAAGAAGAAATCTTATCAAGAGATGATTGGACAGAGCCTCAAAGAAGAGAAAACTTCAAAAACAAGAAGGCAATGACAATTCTCTCAAGCTCATTATCCATTGAAGAATGTGGCAGAATACAACACTGCCCAACAGCTTACAACATGTGGAAAACATTGGAAAACTATCATGAAGGAACAAAGCAAGTTAAATCCAAGAAGATTCAACTTCTTACTTCAGAATATGAGCTCTTCAAGATAAAGTCCAATGAGTCAATCACTGACATGACCAACTATCTTTTAGCTATCATAAATGGAATGAGAAAACTTGGGAAGCACCTGAGCTTGGAAGATATAAATAACAAAATCCTGAGAAGTCTTCCTCTCAAAGATTATGGTTCAAGAGTTGCCGGTATAGAAGAAGCAAATGAAGACATGAGCATCATTAATACTGATGTGCTTATTGGCAAACTTCTCACACATGAAATGACAGTGAAAAGAGATAGAGAGCTTGAAGCAGAGCCAAAAAAAAGAAAGCCTCTAGCACTAAAATCCTCTACTTCAAAATCTCAAGAAAAAGTTGAAGATGACGAAGAAATGAGTGATGATGAGAATGAGCACATTGTTATGCTCTCAAGAAGGTTGAAAAGAATTATTGAGAAGAAAATGAGCAACTCTAAAAAATTTAGGCAAAGAAACCTCAAACAGATTTCTAATGATGCACAAAGAAGTAAAGAAGAGCTAAAGTGCTATGAATGTGGAAAGAAAGGGCATATTAAACCAGAATGTCCAAGGCTCAAGAAGAATAAGAGCAAATACCAAAGAGACAATGGGGAGAAAGGTCACAAAGCCACATGGGATGATGAAAACTCTTCAAGTGAAAAAGATGACAATGACAACCTATGCTTCATGGAAATAGAGGATCACATCTCGGATAAGGTAAGATCACTACACTCATACTCTTTCAATAATGATAGTAATAGTGATGATGATGATGATGATGAGCAAAGCCTAATAGAAGAATTGAATCTAGAACTAGAGAAATATAGGAGTAAATTCAATACTTATAAGAATAACATTTCTAATTTAAAAATCAAAATGGATGCATTAGAAAAGGAGAACTTTAAGCTTAAATCATCTAATTAATCTCTTCAAAAGTCATTAGATGAATACTCATCAAGGCCTTTAACTAAATCCTTGCTTAAAGAAAATAATACTTTGAAAAATGAAGTTGAGAAACTTAGAAACTCCATTCAAAATTCCACAAAGGAAAAGAGAGCTTAGATACTCTCATTGTGTCTCAAAGACCACCCTTAATTAGACACGGTCAAGGATTTAAGGGCACATCATCATCTTCTCACAAAACTATTTTTGTTAAGTCAAGTGAACTTCACATCTCCACACTTGCTGGAACAACACCAAGGAATAAGTACACTAAACCTTCTATACATAAAAGGAATAATCAAGGATTGGTAAGCCTAAGAAAGAACCCTCAAAAGACTAATCATGCCTTTATGTATAAGAAGTATGCATCTAGAAAAGTACCAATTAATCATAATTGTGCATGCCATTGTTCTGAAACTCAGTCTATTAGAATTATGGCATCCAAATACATTGTAAGACCAAAAAGCAATTTTAGACCTAAATAGTGTATTTATTGTATGAAACTTGGCCACATAAATAAACATTGCTGGATAAGGAAGGCTCATTGGGAACCTTCATGTGCTAACCCCTAAGGACCCAAGCCCATTTGGGTATCTAAAAATCATACTTGAATTGTGATTCTATAGGTATGCCTCAAGTACACAATAAACAAAAATGCTTGGCTAGTAGACAGTGGATGCTCAAGGCATATGACAAGAGACAAAGAACTCTTCAATGAAATCAAAAGTATTGATGGAGGTAAAGTTACCTTTGGAAACAATACTAAGGGTAAGGTAATTGGCATTGGCTCTATTGGTATTAATGGTACTACTTTTATTAAAGATGTCTTACTTGTTGATGGCTTGAAACATAACTTGTTGAGTGCTAGTCAATTATGTGATAAAGGAAACAAAGTAACCTTTACTTCCAATGAATGTCTTGTAACCTCTATTGATGGTTAAGAGATATTTTAAGGAAATAGAGATGTCAACACCTACATAATAGACTTACACGAAATATCTAACCATTCCTTTAAGTGTCTTGTAACTACTAGTGATGAATCTTGGCTGTGGCATAGAAGGCTTGGTCATGCAAACATGGACTTAATTCAAAGCTCAGCATAGGAGAATTAGTATAGGGACTGCCAAAAGTCAAATTTGAAAAAGACAAGACATATGAACCTTGCCAAAGAGGAAAGCAACACAAGCCATCCTTCAAAGCCAAAAATATAGTAAGTACCTCAAAACCTCTACAACTCCTGCATCTAGATTTATTTGGACCTACTAGAATTGCAAGCTTAGGAGGTAAACATTATGCCTTTGTCATCGTAGATGATTACTTTAGATTTACTTGGGTAATTTTCTTAGCTCAAAAGAGTGATGCTTTTGAAAATTTTAAAAACTTTGCTAAAAGAGTTCAAAATGAAAAAGGATATTGCATTTCAAAAATAAGAAGTGACCATGGCAAAGAATTTGAAAATGAAAACTTTGAAAGTTTTTGTCTTGAACATGGCATTTCGCAGAATTTTTCATCTCCTAGGACACCTCAACAAAATGGGGTAGTTGAAAGGAAAAATTGAACTTTAATTGAAATGGCTAGAATAATGCTTAATGAGTATGGTTTACCAACTTACTTTTGGACAGAAGCCACAAATACTGCTTGTTATATTTCAAATTGAGTTTTCAAAAGACATCTCCTAAACAAAACTTCATTTGAGCTATGGAATGGAAGAAAGCCCTTGATATCATACTTTAGAGTATTTGGATGCAAGTGCTTCATATTGAATACCAAGGACAACCTTGGAAAATTTGCCTCTAAATCTGATGAAGGTATCTTTTTAGGATACTCTACAACTAGCAAAGCATATAGAGTATTTAATAAAAGGTCATTAACTGTTGAAGAATCTATTCATGTTGTTTTTAATGAATCTAGTAGACTTGATCTTGTGAAAGGTAGTGCTTTTGATGATGTTGTAAGTACCATGAAAAGAGGAAAATGATCAAAAAGATTCATCAAGATGATTCTCTACCTCAAGCTCAAGAGGAAAACAGGCAAGAGCTCCCAAAGGAATGAAGATTGACAAAAGATCACGCCAAAGAACAAATCATTGGTGATTCTTCAAGAGGAGTAAGTACTATATCTCATTTCAAACATTTAGCCTCTGACCTTGCTTTTATTTCTCAAATTGAGCCTAAACATATTGATGAGGCTCTTAATGATGAAATTTGGTTGATTGCAATGCAAGAGGAACTTAACCAATTTGAGAGAAGTAAGGTATGGACTTTAGTACCTAGACCCAAGGATCATCAAATTATAGGTAGGAAATGGGTGTTTAGAAATAAACTAGATGAACAAGGTTTAATAACTAGGCATAAGGCTAGATTGGTTGCAAAAGGGTATAATCAGGAAGAAGAAATAGATTATGATGAGACCTATGCTCCTGTAGCTAGATTAGATGCCATAAGAATACTTTTAGCATATGCATGCCACATGAATTTCAAACTCTTTCAAATGGATGTAAAAAATGCCTTTTTAAATGGTTATATAGAAGAAGAAGTTTATGTAGAACAACCACCTGGTTTTGAAAGCTATGATTTGCCAAATCATGTTTTTAAACTTTCAAAAGCTTTATATGGTTTGAAACAAGCCCTAAGAGCTTGTTATGAAAGACTAAGTTCTTTTCTCTTAGAAAATAACTTTACAAAGGGGAATGTTGACACTACATTATTCATTAAAAAGCATAAGCATGATATTCTAATTGTTCAAATTTATGTTGATGAATTGCTTTGTCAAGAATTTGCTAAGTGTATGACTAGGAAATTCGAAATGAGCATGATGGGTGAGTTTAAATATTTCCTTGGTCTACAAATAAAACAAGGCAATGAGGGCATATTCATCAACCAATCTAAATATGCCAAAGACTTACTTAAGAAATTTGGAATGGAGGGATGCAAGAATTCCAAGACTCCAATGAGCACATCAACCAAATTGGACAAGGATGAAAAGGGTAAAAGCATTAATGAAAAGCTCTATAGAGGTATGATCGGATCAATTTTATATCTTACTACTTCTAGACCCGACATAATGTATAGTGTATGCTTATGTGCACGATTTCAATCATGTCCAAATGAGTCTCATTTAAATACAGTAAAAAGAATTCTAAAATATTCACATGGCTCATTGCATCTAGGTTTGTGGTATCCTAGAAATTCATCCTTTTACATTGTAGGATGTTCAGATGCTAATTATGCTGGTAGTCTTTTAGATAGAAAACATACTTCATGTACTTGTCACTTTATTGGAGAGTGCTTAGTTTCTTGGTTTGGCAAGAAACAAGTTTCAGTTGCTCTTTCTACCACTGAAGCGGAGTATGTAGCAACAGGATGTTGTTGTACACAAATCCTTTGGATGAAACAACAACTTAAAGATTATGGTTATAGTATGAACCATATACCTATTAGATGTGACAATACAAGTGCAATAAATCTCTCTAAGAATCCCATTCAACATTCTAGAAGTAAGCATATTGACATTAGACACCATTTTATTAGAGATCATGTTCAATATGGAGATGTTGTATTGGAATTTATAAGCACAGACAATCAATTGGTAGATATCTTCACTAAGTCTCTAAATGAGGAAAGATTTAATTTCATAAGAAGAGAGCTTGGTATGATTGATGGATTAACTTTGTGATTGCCAAATTGTCAAACCTTAATTGATAATCTTGTTTTTGTCTCATCTTACTAGATATAAGGTAGCTAATTTGATGGAAATATGTGTTATAAGGGATATAATCTTCCTAGAAATGCTTTATTCTTGTTTTAGACTTAATTTTATTTAATGAGAATTTTAGGTCATTCACGCCCGTGACATATGTTCACGACCGCGAACAAAATCGCCAAAAGAACCAGTAGCTTTCACGACTTGCTTCACGACATGATTCACGGCTTAAAGTAGTGAAGACTATGTTTCACGACTACAACCTTTTTCATTCACCCCCATGAAACCCTTTGTTCACGCCCGTGATGCTTTTTCAATACCGTGAACATTTCCACCAAAAACTTACAGAAGCATTCACGCTTTGTGTCACGCTTTGTATCATGATCACAAGTAGTGAAGTTTAACACTTCATGTTCGTGACTCATTTTTCACCACCGTGATAGTTCATCATTCACACCCGTGACCTTTAAACATCACGACCGTAATCAATTTCACGCCTCTCTTCAATGGTAAAACATCTTTTTAGCAAACCGTGAATACGACACTTCACGCCCGTGAAGATGTCAGCTATATAACGATTCTGCCGTTATTTCTCCCATTCAAACTCTCCAACTTCTCTCAACTTCTCTCGTTTATCACCATTGAATGTCATTTTGATGATTTTGGCCCCCTAGTCACTAATTCCATCTATAAATATCTTCAAAAATCACTTCCATCATCAAAAATCATATCTCCTTAGGGTTTACTCAAAATTTCTATCAACTTTTTTCTCTTCAAAAGTTCATTCTTTCAATCAAAATGGAAACTGGTTCCTCCAAGGGTACTAGGAAGAAGTCTCATGCTCCAAGAAGGTACACGGATTACCTTATGAACATCATTCTAGAGCATTGCTATCCTAGATACTCAGTGCTCAAGAAAAGGCCACTCCTTTCCTCTAGATCATTTGAGTGGCAAATCGTTCGTACCCTCGGCCTTAAGACAACCATGAAAGAACAACTCCAGGCTTGTCATCTGAAGGAATTTGTTGATATCCATCAACCAACTCTGAGGGACCCAACCTTAGAGTTTCTGAGCACTTTGCAAGTATCTCCTACTGGCACGATTAAGTTCCAACTTTGCAAGCATCGAAACACCCTCTCTGCGACAGAGTTTCGAGACTTGTTCAACCTTCCCTCTGATGGCATCCTGAATGACAGTGAAGTGGAATTCTATGCTACTTAGGCATGGACTCACTTTGGTCTTGATTGCAGCTGAGACGTCAAAAATACGAAGAGCACTCACCTCCGATCCCCAGTGCACAAGTATTTGTATAGGTTTCTGACCTATAGCATCTTTACCAGAGGAGACAACAATGGTACAATCAGGAAGTCTGATCTCTTTCTCCTGGAGATGGCCCGAAGAGGCCTCACAATGGCTTTATCTCAATGGTTTACAAACTATCTCTTGTCAATTGCCACCAAGCCCTCTAGAGACATTCTGATTGGTGGGTGCGTTACTCACATCGCCTTGAATCTCGGATACTTGAATATAGATGAACATCATTTCAACCTCATCCTAGGGCATCCTCGAGACCGACTAGACGTCGAGTCCTTCATCAAGATGGGAGCGGCTGTTCGAATCATGTTTGAGAACAACATCTACTACTGCTTCACCAACATTGCTAGTGAAATCATTTGGGAGGACAATGACTCTGAGGACTTCAAAGCTGGCCACCAAGGAATCCAGCAGAGAAAGAGGGCTCGAGTTGAGGTGGCACCTTCAGAGGTTGAGCAGGAAATCGGACAATCCTCTGCCTCCACACCAAACTTGGCTCAGCAAATGGTTGACCTTTTGGCACCACGATTTGAGCAATTGCAGGCTTCGATGGATGAGAGGTTAGAGAACCTCAAGGATTTCATGGAGTCTCGCATGGACAGCCTTGAGGTAGAAGTTGCCCATCTTAGAGATAGGATGTTCGACTAGTTTATATTAGCCTTGTTATGTTTGTCTCTAGCTTGTTTGTTGTAGGAATTTCATTTCCTTTCAGAATTTTTTAATTACTTTTGTATTTGATTTTTTTTAAATTAATATAATTGCTTTTGTTTTTCCATTATGTTTATCTTTTTGTTGATGACAAAAGGGGGAAAACCTAGCAATATATTGTTTAAAGTTAACTGCAACACTTATCTTGAATCAACATGAATATGCAAGTATGCAAATGAGCTTTATACACCTTAAATATATCTCAAGTATACTTTGCATATACCTTGATGCAAGTTACATTTATGAATATGCACTTGATATACTCTGAATATACCTTAAATAAACTTAACTTGCTTTAAAGAAAATTTTGGTATACATTAGATATACTTTGCATATAACTTGCATATACTTGAAACTATATTTTGATGCAACACTTCATCATTTTTTTATCCTAAGCATCTTTTGAGTGGGAGACTTCTCAAAAGCACATAATGCTAGATTATTTGTCACCATTAAAAACGAGGAGATTGTTGAACCTTGAGGGGTATTTACATCATTTTGATGATAACAAATAAAATAGCAATAATATATTTAACATACTTGTTTTCTAAGTCTATTGACCTTATGTGTCACGCCCGTGATGAAGCTTAGCGCCAACAATCCAATATTTAAAGTTCACGGTCATGAAGAAAGATAGCAACCATGAATGAACATTTCAGTCATGCCCGTGAATAAATGTCACGCCCATGAGAAGAAATGACAAATTCTTCCAGAGAGCTTCACGACCAAAGTCACCACTTGGACCACGGCTAGGAAGAATGTCACACCCGAGAAGTTAAAATGTCACGGCCGTGAACAAACACTTCAAAACCTTCTAGAATGGTTCACAGCCAAGGTCACCACTCAAGTCACGACTTGGAAGAATAGTCACGACAATGACACACATAGTCACGACCTTGAAAGATGAAAGAGAAACATGTCAGGTGTGATTATAAGGGTTGGAGCAACGACTAGTTTCATATTAAATGCATTCTAACAATTATAATTTACTATGGAAGTATAAATGCAAGTCATTTATGCATCCAGAATATAAGAGAAAAAAAGAGAACAAGAGAACAAGAGAATAGCTAATATTTTGAATCAAAGAAAATCTTGTTGCTCATCATTTATTGAGCAATATAGATTTGTAAGTGTTTCTCTCTGTAATCGTCTACTCAAGTGAGTTTTGGGTATTTTTGGGTTAAGAGTAGAACACTTGTAAGGGTTAGTTATGTGAGCCTCTAAAACACAAAGAAAGGTCATTTGTGTGAGCCTTTAAAACACAAGGTAAAGATTATTTGTGTGAGCCTGTAAAACACAAGGAATTGTTTATTGTGTGAGCCATCAAAACACAAGGGATTTCTGGGTTAGGTGTGATCCATTGTTAGAAACACCATAGTTGGGAGTGAGCTTGTAAAACTCTATTGTAACATATAGTGTGTTAGTGAAACTCCCAATTGAGATTTGGGAGAGGAGTATGGTTTGTTAACATCCGAACTTCTATAAAAATCCTTGTGTTATATTTTTCTATCCATACTAAACTTAACTTTTATTTCCGCACTTAAAAATTAAATTTTTAATATCCAATTGAACCCCCCTTCTTGGATCAATATCTGGGCAACAACAAATTCAAAGTGCTAGCTTTGAAAGTGTTATTGAGAGAATTTTGTTGTCTTAAAAATATTTTTTTCACAAAAAATATTTTCATATCTATTTTCTGCCATTTAATGTCTTTTCTATTTGAATCAAATTCAAAGAAATGATGAAAAGTCAAAAATGGAGAAAAAGGAATTGAATGAATAGTAATTGGTCATAATTGGCCTAATTAAGGACAAATTCTGTTGTTGGCCAATGGATGGAGGCAGCAACGCGTTGGGCCTGCTGCAGGCTGCTACTGGGCAGCCTAGCTGGCCCGCAAGGCTGGCCAGCAGCCTGCCTAGCTCTTGCAGGCTAGCATGGGCCCGTGACCCTCCCGAACTATTTTTTTTGTGCGATCTCATCGCGATCCATCTTGGAATAATTTTCTCATATTTTGGATCCTATCCAAGACCATTTTACTCATTCTCCATATCTTCAATATGTGTGACCCATTAGTTTCCCGATTATGTTCGCCACTTAAATTAACAATTTGTTTAAGCAATCATGAGTGGTATCTAGCAACACATCATGACCCCCAATTGACCGGAAAGTCAGTGTTTTGACTACGATTCTTTCCATAGACATTTTTTGTGCAATTATTCCTTTCATCATTCTATACCCCACTTGGTTCAGAGTATGGACATGTGTCAACTCCCACTAGACTAACTACATCACGTCTAGTCCAAGTAATGTTAGTTCTTATCGCTGAGGCTTATTACTTTATTAGATATGTCATTGAAGACTATCTTTATGACATTTCCACTCCGGCCAGAGATTCCTGAGTAATGACCATGACAAGAGGTCATGGGTATACACTCCTTTTTTTAGGAGTAGTGAATTCTTTGTTACCCAACTACCTTTGAATACCTCAAACTATATCCAACCACCACCCTAAGAGCAACCTCCATGAGGCAATAAGGAATAGTGTCAAAATACATAATCAATATTCAAGATATCTTTGAGTACCTCAAGTTTAAGGATACTTGCACCATTACTTTGATGAGACTATCATTGACATTTGAATAGATTATCCATATGATTGTCTCAAAACTAGTCGTCCAATGTACTTAGCTATACTTAGTAAGCATCCACACGTTAACTCTAAACATCTCATGTTTATAGATTATGAGATCTACTGCTCGATCCAATCAAGAAGTGTAACATGTGCTAGTCTGTCCGAATTAATAATGTCCCATCTCATTAATCCTATAACTAGGGATAATTTTGATACTAACATAATTATGCATGATAAGAATCTCAATATCATGATCTCATTATGATTTCCTTCATGTTATGTTATGTATCAAGGACGTCATTAATTTATTTAAGATCACTTATCAATTCATATATCAAATGAACATCAAATTAATGAAAAAGCCTTTTATTAATCAAATAAATTTGTACAATAAGTGCTAAAGGTGATTGCCTTTAGAGCACTCCTCTAACAGTCGATATCCCACTAGCTAAGAATAACCTTGAGGCAACTCAACAAGCCATCCTTTTAGTTTGGTTGGTAGGTATCTAATCCATACCGATTACTTTATTCATGCAATTATTGAATCTTGTGCTATCAACTAATTACTGTGTGCACATATATTGGGCTATCAACTCCTGATATGTTTACATCTCATCTATACTAACCCAACTTTGCCTCAAATACACATTAACCATGGCGCAAATCCAACAAGCTAATGATATCTTTTAAATCCATCCCATTAATCCTGAAATCTAATTTCAATGGTTTGAACATATTCTTATAATGTGAGCTTGAGGTAACTCAACAACCCTAACCCTAGAAGAACACTGGTTCTTCCCATATTAATGTAAGATATAAGACTTAATTATTTCTTTAGCAAGGGATTTCTTTGTTAAGTCTTATCATATTTTTAGTTCATGCTTTTATATATCATACATTTATCACATGGGATATATAAAGATAGTTATATTAACTATGTGGCATGATTATGGACATACTAAAGTTAATCTCTTGAGCCAAAGAGAAATTGACTAGGTCATACATAGGTATATGCATGAATTTACAACCCAAAATAGAAATCAGATTCCGATTTCTAAGTCTACTTGTTTATGGCTTCACCTCATTTGCTTCTCGTTCCTTTGTACAATCTTCCCTTATAACTTATGCTTCCATCATCTTCAATCTTAAATTTAGGTATCTCCCCCTTTTTAATTGCCTCAACAATTATCATCAATTTTTGATCTTACCTCTGAGCTTCTCTCATTTGTTGCCTTAAAGTAGGTTGAACCCATAACTCTACCAAAATAAATTATGAGTCTCATTTTAATTTATTATTAATTCTATATATTATATTGTAATGAGGAAATTATAAGGTATACCTGCTAGTGTTTTTCTACTTAAGGCATCCGCTACTACATTGGCTTTGCTTGGCTGATAATCAATAATACAATTATAATCCTTGATTAACTCCAACCAGTGTCTTTCCCTTAAATTCAACTCCTTTTAGGTGATCAAATATTTGAGGCTCTTATGATCTGTATTTATGTAGCACCGTTTGCCATACAACTAATGTCCCCTTATTTTTAAACCAAACACTATTGCTGCCAACTCTAAATCATGAGTAGGGTAATTTAGCTCATGAGGCTTCAATTGCCTAAATGCATAAGCAACTACTTTACCATCTTGCATTAATACACAACCTAGCCCATTATGGGAGGCATCACTGTATATCACAAAATCTTTCCCTAGCATAGGTAGGGTCAAAACAGGTGCTTCAGTTAGCATGACTTTTAGTTTCTCAAATCTTGCTTGACAACGATCTATCCACTCAAACTTAGTTTCTTTTCTGAGCAACTTGGTAATTGGTGCAGCTATACTTGAAAATCCCTTCACAAACCTTTTGTAGTAGCCAGCTAATCCAAGGAAACTCAGGACTTTTTTCACATTACGGGGTGGCTTCCAACTTCGAATCGCTTCTATTTTGCTAGGATCCACGCTGATTCCTTCAATTGACACAATATGTCCTAGAAATCCTACTTCTTCCAACCAAAACTCACATTTTGGCAGCTTTCCATATAATTGATTTTCCCTCAAAGTCTGAAATACTATTCTGAGTTGTCTATCATGTTCTTCTTTGTCCCTTGAATACATCAGGATATTGTCTATAAACACTACCACAAACTGATCAAAGTAAGGCCTAAAAATTTTGTTCATCATATCCATAAAGGCAGCAAATGCATTTGTTAATCCAAAAGGCATAACCAGGAATTCATAGTGGCCATATCGAGTCCTGAAGGCTATTTTGGACACATCTGATTCTTTGATTTTTAGTTGATAATACCCGGATCTGAGATCAATCTTAGAGAATACTCCTGTTCCCTTTAATTGATCAAATAAATCACTAATTCTAGGTAGTGGGTATTTATTTTTAATTATCACCTTGTTCAATTGTCGGTAATCAATACATAATCAAAGGGTGATATCCTTTTTTTCACAAACAACACCGCAGCACCCCATGGTGACACACTAGGTCTTATGAACCCTTTGTCGAGCAATTCCTGCAATTTAACCTTCAACTCTCTCAATTTTCAGGTGCCATTCTATAAGGAGTAATTGATATTGGGGTTGTACCAGGCATCACATCAATAGCAAACTCTCTCTCCCTATCTGGTGGTAACCTTGACAATTCTTCAGGAAACACATTTGGGAACTCACACACTGTGGGGATGTCCTTGAGTTCCGGTCTCCCCTGGGCCAAATATGCCTAACACCCCTTCCTAATGTATTTCTGAGCTTTTAATGTAGAAATAACAATGGTCAAACATATTTGACCTTCACCCTGAATGATAGTGTCATCCTGCCCAGGAATTTTAAGTACAACTTTTCTAGATCGGCAATTGACTATAGCTCTATGCTTTATCAACCAATCCATACCCAGAATAGCATTGAATTCATGAAAAGGTAATTCGATTAAATCTGTTGGGAATTCTCTACCCTGAATTATTATTGAACTATTTCTATAGATTTGATTCACTTTCACACTATGTCCCAGCAGATTGGTCATAACTATATCATATTCTAAGGTCTTAGGTACCATGTTCCCTTGTTTAAGTGCAGTTGTGCTAATGTATGAATGTGTGGAACCAGGATCTATCAATGCATGTAAATCAAAATCAAATAAAGATAGTTTACCAACTATGACATCTGGTGCATCCTGGTCCATACGAGCTCTCATCACATATGCCCGAGCTAGAGCTCTACTACCTCTAGGTCTATCTACTATATCTGATACCCCCTGACTCTGTCCGATATGACCACCTCTAAACTGGCCTCGACCTCTACCACGGCTCTATATCAATGCCACAATTGGTGTTGGTGCCATACTGCCTGTACTAAGTCTGGGACAATCTCTTTTCATATGGTCAGTAGCTCCACATCTCAAACAAACCCCAATCAACCACCAACACTCTTTTATATGAGTTCTACCATAATGCTGACACATAGCAGGAGCTGGTCTCTTGGAAAATGATGCTAGTGAACTAGCAGATGATGTTGCAAGTCTAAAATGTTGACCCCATCTGCCAGAAAATATCTGCCCAGCAACCCGTGACTAAAATGGTCTAGGTATTATCCTCATTTTCCTACTAGATATCTGAGCCACACTAGCCGTTGATTTCTTATAGTGCTCTTTTGTCTTCAGCTTTTTCCTTCTTTCAGCACTAATGCTAGAGGATACTAATGTAGCAAAATCTATATGCAAGTGGGAAGCCACTAAATATCCAATCTCCTCATCGAAGCCATCTTCAAATCTACGACATTTATTAGCTTCATCTCCAATAATGACCATTGCATACTTGCTCAACCTAGTGAACTCCATCTCATACTCAGCTACAATCATACCCCTCTACTTTAAATTCAGAAATTATCGCTTTTTCTCATCCATATAAACTCTTGGCACATATTTCTTTTTAAACTCTACCACAAAGAAATCCCATGTCTGAGGGTTTAGAGTATGGGGTTTCGCTAACACCAACCTCCACTAGTCATAGGCATGCTCCAGAAGGAGGGACACTGCATATCTAACCTTGTACTCCAAACATTGTAGCTCCTCGAAAACCCGCTCTATCTTTTCCAACCAAAATTCTACTGTTGCTGGGTCATCCTCTTTCTTTTCCATAAAATCCATAGCCCCATATTTTCTTAATTTATCAATCTAGGGTTTTGGTTACAGTGGGGGGAGGTGGTGGAGCTAGTGGTGGCATAACTTGTGCTATCTGTTGTAACAAGGTACCCATCTGTTGCATAAGGGGTACTTGACCCGGATCAATTTGTTCTTCAACATGTTGTGAAGCTATCACACTGGGCTGTGAGGCTTTAATTGATGCTAACAATCTATGAGCATTCAAATTAGCTATATTATCATCCTCTTGTTCTTTGTGACTCTGTCTTGATTCTGAATACATTAAAACCTATATTGTCAGAAGAAGGATCCCTTATCATAATATAGTAGCTTAAAACATTGCAAATGCTGAAAAACATGCACTTATTTTCCTATACCCACTAAGTAAGAACCGTCTAAACCTATAGATCTAATACCAAAAATTGCAACACCCTCTTACCCCACTTCCGTGCATCAAGGTAAGTGAGTATTAACTGTTTTATAAAATTAATGACATGAAGTATAAATTTTTTTTCCGAACCTTACATTATAATTCATATTTATAATACACACTCGATGAAATAAAAACAATAATTTAATTTACAAAGTTTTAACAAAATATACCAAAAAGAAATCCAAAGCTTTTAGTTACTTCCATCCGGGTACCCTTTTTCTTCTGACAACTATAATATCTACGTATATCCTTCTAAAATTTGCACGAGAGGAAACTACCCACGCTAAGCTACTAGCTTAGTGATGCTTCAATGATAAAAATTTTACATACATATATTATCTTACATATCATTTATAAATTTAACAAATAAGGCATAAAATAAAAAATTATATGAAATCAAACAAATTTTATCAAACATGTAATATTTAACAATTTTAATTAATATAACATTATCAAAATGACATACTTTAATATTATTATTATTTTTCATTTTTCTTGTGTCCATAACACCTATAACCGAACTAACTAGTAAAACTAACGGGATTGCCATTACCAGCTTCCATAACATTGCATCGAGCACTTCATAATAATGTCATTACCGGCTTTCATAATATTTTCATTACCTGCTTAAAAATTTTGCGCCGAGTGCATTTATAAATTTGTCATTTCAAGCTTTTACATTTGGCACCGAGTGCCTTAAATCCCCTGATTGGCACATCAAACTATTCTCTATTCTAGTTCTAGATTAGGTGTCATAGGACTTAACTATATTCATATTAATTCACATTATTTTCAAAAATTGATAATTTTACTAAATTCCACCAATAAAATTATTTATTTTTGTTCTTTGTTCTCATTGTTATTGCATTAGAATCTCACACATAAATAATTTATTGAACATTTATAATTACCATTAAAGTAAAAATTCACATTAATTTTTATATATACTTAACACATCACATGCAAAAACCCAACAGTTCAAGTTTTTAACTATGGCAGATTTCTGCCCTGATTTTGGGCTTCAATTTTAGCCCATTTATAATTTGCATTTGAAGTTATAATCTTTTAACAATTTGAATATTATTTTCTCCTCTTTCAGATGCATCAAATATAACTCAAATCCGAGTTTTCCATCAAATGTTATGGCTAAATGAACACTTAATCATCACTAAACATTTTGCACAGAATTTTCTGGACAGATTCTAGGTCTGACATTTATGTATTTTTCTGGGAACAATTCTGACATATTTAGATTTTATGGTCTAAATAAAAGTTACATCCCTATGTCTTAGCTTTCAGTTCCAATAAAGAACATATAAAAAGGAATTCCAAAACCTAAGTTATAACCAAAAATGTCAAGACTGCTCCTAGAATTCTGTAAGAATGTCATCAATTGGCAATAATCTACCTTTCAACTACATTTATCATTTGCATTCATTTTTATACCAAAATTTTCAGATCAAAATTACATTCATATGTCTCAATTATTTCAAACCATTTAGTCTCATTACCATATAAAATATCAAAAGCAACAAGTAATCACATTTCATATCCAAAACACAATCATATCAAACCTTAATACATAATTAAATACATATGAACAACATGTAAGATTTTTATCAATGAAGCACATACCTGATCAGCCTTATATCTTCCCCTAATCCTTCTTTTCCTCTCCTTACTAGTTAGCTTTCTTCTTGCCTTTGTCACCCTCTTGAGGGCCTCTCATTGATTCATTTGGTTTTCCTACACAACCAATACCATATCTCAATCCTATCATCCATTTTCAAAGTTTTTCATGTCTACATAATATTCTAATGCTCCTAATATATTTTACACCTTAATTTAGCTAAAATGTACTAAGTTTAAACTTCCCTCTTAATATGTCAAGGCTTTCCAGAAACCTTACCATAGTTCACATTTCACTTATCACCAATTATGGTGCTTCTATGTTAATTTCAATTTTCCCCAAATAACTTTCACTCTGGTAGCCCCTCATTTCCCCATTAAAGTTACCTTTCTCTAGTTTTTAAGTTATAAAACAATTAACTAACATCAATTATCATTAATTCAAAGTTTAACTACAATTTTCTTCAACTAATTATAATTTTAAATTTCTAATTTCAATATGGCAACATAACCTAAATCTATCAAACCTAATCATATCTATCATCTTTATGGATCTCAAATGGAAGGGAAAAGGTTGAATTTAAGAAGAATAAACTCACCTTAATGGTTCGCCAAGTTGAACAAAAATTTTCCCAAGTTGCTCTCTTTCCTTTTCTTCTTTCTTCCTTCCTTCTTCCTTCCTTCTTTTTCCTTTGCTCCCTTTGTGGTAAAAACTCTTAAATTCTGAATTTTCCTTTCCTAAAACTAAATATTTCTCTCTTTGTCAAGCATAGATTGGATAAAAAAATGGTGCCTTTTGGGATGGAGAGGTGGACGACCAAGGTGGGAGAAAGAAGAAGAAGAAGAGTTAGACTTGTGGAAGAATGTAGAAATTCTTCTTCTTTTTGACTTTTACACCTAAATTAAGGAGTGAGTCCCACTAATTAAAATTAATCCTAATTCTCATTGGTTCATTAAGTTAATTAATCTTGATTAATATTTAAACTTTGATAAATTCCTTACTTGCCACATCTTCCCCCATCTTCGCACTTTTTCCCCCAACAATTGCCATAATATCAATTTTGTCCATAGGAAATTTTATTTTATTTTTTCTAATTCTATCACTAATCTTTTTAATTCCCAAATAATAATATCCGTAATTATTTTACCTTATTATTAGTCATTTTTTTATGGGTTCAAATTTAGACTCCGATTGGCCTTGCGTACCCCACTATGGTCATGCGAAATCGGAGCCTAAATCATTAGATGTTATAGTTTCGGTTAATATAATTTTGTATGTCATTTCAATGTAGAATTTAATATTTAATCAAATCAAATTAAATTCCATATTTCCATAATTAATTCACATTAAAATCAAAATATTATGATGTCAAAATTAAAGAATTAATTTCAATATACATACCAATTTCTAGTCATACTAGAATTACAATTGCTCAACTTAAATTAATTCAAAATTAATTTTCTAAAATTTTAAAAATTTTCATCATTCAAATCATCATTCAAATCATCTTTAGGTCAGCTCAAGTTTATCAAAATATTTTTGGCACAAGCCAAAATTACTAACATAAATGAATCAATACACTTAGACGCTAAAAGCGACTCATTCGACATCTAGAATTTTTTAAAATTTTAAATTCCTGCAATATAATTTTGGCATCCATCTAATATCAAACTAACATATTTTTAATCATATAAAATTGTTTCAAGGTTCTGAAATCAAAATGATCATATACAAAAAAATCAAACAAAATAGTCCTGCCGAGTATGCCAAAATAGTCTCATTTTTGTGTTTATTTGAACAATTAATTAAATTAATTTTTAATTAATTATTGGAAACTTAAAAAGGCATTAAAAAATTCTAAATATGTATAAATAAAGTTTCTATAAGAAAATTCTAAGAAAAATATAAACAGCCCCATCAATTAAGCCAAACAACAACACATATTTATAAACAAGACAATTTTCAGCATTTTGAAATAAATCCAAAATTAATTATTTGAATCATAATTAAACCATTTTTCAATCATCATCCTTCATCATCCAATGATCATATTAGAGGAACAAAAATGTGTAAAATATATTTTACAAATTAATTTCAATTTTTCAAACCTGTTGATCCAAAATCAACAAAATTGTGCAATCCCATTGCACTTTCTATTAAAAGTAATTTTAATAGACACAAGGGGTCTCTCATACCATTCTTGGGTTTTGAAGACAAATCTCATTCATAAAATATAGTGGAAAAATAAAATTTTCAAAACCTGAAACAAGAATCTTGCTTGGGCCATTAAAACTAATTCATGAAACATAGAGGTTAGAAATTGTACCTTGTAATTTCTTAATTTCTTATTGAAATCTTCCCCTTATTAGGTTGTAGCAAACCACAACAATCTATACTCGAATGTCTCTAATGATAATCCACATAAGGAATGAAGAAGAAACTAACAAAAAAATGGTTTGAACAAATTCAAAGTGCTAGCTTTGAAAATGTTATTGAGAGAATATTTCTTGTATTTTAAAAATATTTTTTTTCACAAAAAATATTTTCATGTCTCTTTTCTTCCATTTGATGTCTTTTCTATTTGAATCATATTCAAAAAAGATCAAAAGTCAAAAATAAAGAAAAAGCAATTTGATGAATAGTGAATGCCAATTATGGCCTAATTAAGGCTAAAGAAAGCCAATGGCCATTATGCGCAGTGCTGAACATGCTGGGCCTACGGCAGGCTACCGCTGGGTAGCTTGCGGGCCCATATGTGCCCACTACACTCCCAAAAAAAATATTTTGTGTGATCTAATCGTAATCCATCCCAAAATAATTCTTTTATATTTTTGGATCTCATCCAATACTATTTTATTCGTTCTTCATATCTTCAATAGAAGGAGTGTATACTTATGGCCTCTTGTCATGGTCATTACTCAGGAATCTCTAGCCGAAGTGGAAATATCATAAAGATAGTCTTCAATGACATATCTAATAGAGTAATGAGCCTCAATGACAAGAACTAATATAACTTGGACTAGACATGATGTAGTCAGTCTAGTGGGAGTTGACACATGTCCATACTCTGAACCAAGTGGGGTATAGAATGGTGAAAGGAATAATTGCACGGAAATTGTCTATGGAATGGTTCGTAGTCAAACTATTGACTTTCCGATCAATTGTTAGTCATGATGTTTTTCTAGATACTGCTCTTGACCTATTTAAATTAATTGTTAATTTAAGTGACCAATATAACCGGGAACCTAATGGATCACACGCATTGAAGAGATGGAGAATGAGTAAAATGGTCTTGGATAGGATCCAAAATATGAAAGAATTATTTCAGGATGGATCACGATGAGATCGCAGAGAAAAATCATTCGGGATGGTCACGGGCTCGTACGGGCTAGGCAGGCTCAGCCCATAGTAGGCCCAGCTCGCTGATGCCTCCCATCCGTTGGCTAATGGCAATTTTTGGCCTTAATTAGGCCAATTATAGCCAATTACTATTCATTCATTTCCCTTTTCTCCATTTTTGACTTTTCATCTTTTTTTTGAATTTGATTTAAATAGAAAAGACATCAAATGATAGAAAATAGACATGAAAATATTTTTTTGTGAAAAAAATATATTTAAGACAACAAAATTCTCTCAAGAACACTTTCAAAGCTAGCACTTTGAATTTGTTCAAACCATTTCTCTTGATAGTTTCTTTTTCATTCTTCACATGGATTATCATTAGAGACATCCTAGTGTGGATTGTTGTGGTTTTCTACAACCCAACAAAGTGAAGATTTGAAGAACAAATAAGAAATTACAAGGTATAAATTGATCATCCTAATAGCTTAATATGAGATTTTGTAAAACATGAAAGTTGTAGGTATATGTGTTATTTAGGTCTCTGCAAAATTGGATAAGTGTAGGAAAAGTTATTGAAAACAACAGTCCTAAGAGGTCCTGTTCTAGCTTAAAAGAAATTGTAGTTATTTATTTAAATTATATTAAGAATACATATTTTATCAAGGTATTAATTAATTATATTTTTAAATTAGGATCTCAACAATAAGAAGAACAACAGTAATGAACAAGCTCTGAGTGTATATTTTGGAAAAGAAAAACACTAGCAAGGTTTGTACATATTTGTATTTTAGTTTGCCCGTTATGCATGTTTGTGTGTGTCTGACATAAATTATATATTATGACATGTTTTAACATTATAGAAATGTTATTAACTATGAACTTAACATTATGCTAATATTTGATAAAATATCATGCTATTATATGGTGTTGAAATAAGTTGTGCGTATATTATTATGTTAATATGAAATAAGTATTGGTTAAAGAAACAAGTAATTAATGGTGTTAATTGCCCATTTCTCTACCTGAGGACTGACATAGGGTAGATGGTGCACCATTAGGGGGAAGTTTGGTACCGATATTAATATGATTTAAGGATAGGGTGGCTATAGATCCAAGAGCACCCCTGCTCCTATTTACACACAGATAAATTATTTTACTAGGTCAAGGTGGTTGAAGCTCCGTGAGCGTCCTTGACTTGAGATTATAGTGAGTAGGGTGGCTTAAGCTTCGCGAGCGCCCCTATTTCACATCCCGTATTCGGACAGTCTGGAAATGAGATTTTGGGCTAATAAATCATAGAATAAAATATAAAATTTTATTAATTGATGTAAGTAACAAATTGTAAAAGGCATGCATGAGGTGGTGCAAATTTAATTATTGAATAAGGTTATCATGTTTATTATTTATTTATTTATTTTTATGTTATGTATTTTATATGACAAATATGTAATAAAATTTGATGTGCCATGATTTTATTTGAGACATGCATTTGTGTGACTGCTTGGGGAAAACTTTAATACTTATATGTACCACTAAGCTAGAGATAGCTTAGCGTGGGTTCTTCTCACGTAGGAATTGGAACAGTAGCTAGTAGATAATGAAGTTGATCAAGAAGAAATCTAAGTCCATATCAGCAGAGGCACAAATATGTTTTTTTTAGTTTGACTAGACATAGATTTTGGTAGACATGTTATGTATTTAGTTCAGGAGCATGTCTTATATTTTGATATTATATTGTAAACAGTCATGTGTGAGGCTGATATGCCACAAATGATCAACTATGTAACTTAATCAACTACCATAAATATATATGACATGGTGATATATATATATATATATATATATATATATATATATATATATATATATATATATATATAGATAATTAGAATGATAAGCCAAATCTAATATAAATAAATGAATTTTGTTTTTAAAAATTTAAACGATAGAAAAACTTAGTCAAATAGATTTATCGCGTTAAGCTTGTGGCATCCTTCTTATATATATGGGATTATCCCTAATATATAAGTGGGGCATCACACTAACTGTAGTAATTGCCAAAATAGGACCAGACATCGTGAGGGTAAAATCTAGCCTCATTGCCATGGATCAATCCCTCATGTGGGAGCTTAAAAATCTCTCTAAATTCAATGGCAATCAGGGTTTTCTCTTGTTTGCGAAGGTAGAGTGAGACTTTCCTAACTGGAGAGACCTGCAATGTGCTAAGAAATTCCAAATTTGGCTCCCGAAAGGTGGGTTGATAGATGCCAACAAATTCTAGTAGGCTGCACTTGCGTAACCAAACCTTCATGTCTGAGGTAAGGCCCAATATCTTAACACACCCCCAATCGAAGGTCCTTGTTGATAAGAGAAGCCTTTTTTTAGGCAAGCATATATTGGATAGCAATGTTAGGTTATGGCATTGAGTAAATAATTCGTGTGTAACTTTGGGGTTGAACTTTTCTTATTCCCTTATGATTGACTAGATCCTGAAACCATTGAAGAGTTTGCAATCGGGTTAGGGTTTTAAATTAGACTTTAAAAGTCAAAAACAAAACTGTGATCCAAGGCATGAAACAAGTCGTGATCGAATCTTTTGGTTTTGGCTACATTTTCATGGCCGTTAAGATTTATTCATGGGCATAAATATCTAAAAAATTTATAAAAAATAAAACTAAGTTCTATTCAAGAGTATGTGTTATCCAAACATCTCCTAAACATTTTAAACATAAAAATAAACACTTTTTCATATAATATGATTATGCAAAGCATAAAATAATCACAATATCACTCAAAGTTCACAATGTAAGATTTAAAAACAAAATCAAAGTATACACATGACATAAGAATTATCATATAAGACAATATGGTGCCATTAAGCATTCCAAACCCTCTTTTTATAAAGAAGAACCTTACATCATTGAGAGGCTTGGTAAAAATATCAGCCAATTGCTTGTTTGTGTTAATGAATTCAAGCACAACATCTCCATTTTGGACATGATCTCTTAGGAATTGATGCCTAATGTCTATATGTTTGCTCTTAGAGTGCTAGATAAGGCAGTTAGAAAGATCCTGCTACCACATATTTTGCTTCAACAGTTGATAAGGCAACTGAAACTTGTTTCTTGCTAAACCAAGAAACTAGACATTCTCTAAAGAAGTGACAAGTACTAGAAGTTCTTTTGCTATCCAATAGACTATCAGCATAATCAACATCCGAAAATCCAATGATATGAAAAGAAGTATTCCTAGGATACCATAGACCTAGATGTAAAGAGCCATGTCAATATTTTAAGATTCTTTTAACAGCATTCAAATGTGATTCTTTAGGACATGATTGAAATATAGCACATAAGCATACACTATACATAATGTCAGGTCCAAAAGTAGTAAGGCATAAAAGAGATCCAATCATACCTCTATAAAATTTTTCATCTATACTCTTACCCTTCCCATCTTTGTGCAACTTGGTTGATGTGCTCATTAGAGTCTTTACAATCCTACACCTTTGCATTCCAAATTTCTTTAATAGTTTTTTGGTGTACTTGGATTGGTTGATGAAGATGCATCATTGCATTGCTTGATTTGAAGACCAAGGAAGAACTTTAGCTCACCCATCATGATCATTTCAAACTCCCTAGTCATACACTTAGCAAATTCTTGGCAAAACATTCATTAGTAGACCCGAAAATGATTTCATCAATATAAATTTGAATAAGTTATATATTATTCTTGTACTTTTTAATAAAAAGAATTATGTCTACATGTCTTTTTGAAAAAAATATTTTCTAATAGAAATGCTCTAAGCCTTTCATACCAACCTCTTGGAGCTTATATTAAACCATATAAGGCCTTAGTGAGCTTAAACACACGATTTGACAATGTATGACTTTCAAAACTGGGAGGTTGTTCAACATAGACTTCCTATTCTATAAAGCCATTTAAAAAGGCACTTTTGATATCCATTTGAAAAAGTCTAAAATTCTTATGGCATGCAAAAGCTAAAAGTATTATAATTGCTTCTAATCTAGAGACCGGAGCATAGGTTTCATCGTAATTTATGCCTTCCTCTTGATTGTACCTTTTGGCAACTAATCTAGTCTTATTTCTAGTTATAAGACCTTGTTCATCTAACTTATTTCTAAATACCCATTTACTACCAATGATTGGATAGTCCTTGGGTATAGGAACTAAGGTCCAAACCTTATTTCTTTCAAATTAGTTGAGCTCCTCTTGCATAGCAATTTCCCAATTTTCATCATTTAGAACCTCATTAACATTTTTTAGCTCAATTTTAGAGACAAAAGCAAGATTAGAATCTAAAAGTTTAAGATTAGATCTAGTACTTACACCCTTGGTAGGATTACTAATAATTTGTTCCATGGGGTGCTTATGAATTTCCACTTCTTTGGAAGCTCTTGGGTTCTTTGCTCTTGAGCTTGAGGTAATGAATTATCTTTTGTTGCTCCTCTTAATCATCATCATCTTTCATTGAGGTTCCATCATCCTTTTCATGATCAAGATCAAGCTTTTTCATTGTTCCTACAATGTCATCAAAAGCACTACCTTTCACAAGATCAAGTTTACTACATTCATCAAAAACAAAATGCATAGATTCTTCTATAACTAATGATCTTTTATTAAAGACTCTATAAGCTTTGCTAGATGTGGAGTATTCTATGAAGATACCTTTATCGGATTTAAAGGCAAAATTTCCAAGGTTATCCTTGGTGTTTAATATAAAACACTTGTATCCAAATACTCTAAAATATGAGATCATAGGTTTTCTTCCATTCCATAGCTCAAAAGAGATTTTATTTAAAAGTGGTCTTTTAAAAACATGGTTAGAAATATAACATATGGTACTTGTGGCTTTGGCCCAAAAGTTGGTTGGTAAACCATACTCATTGAGTATTTTTCAAGCCATTTCAATTAAAGTCTTATTTTTCCTTTCATCTAACCCATTTTTTTGAGGTGTTATTGGAATTGAAAAATTATGAGAAATACCATATTATAAACAAAAGTTTACAAAATTTTCATTTTAAAATTCTTTGTCATGGCCACTTCTTGTTTTAGAAATAAAATATCCTTTTTTCATTTTGAACTTTTTTGGAAAAGTTTTTGAAGGATTCAAAAGCATCACTCTTTTGAGTTACGAAAATTACCCATGTAAATCTAAAGTAATCATCAGCAATAACAAATGCATAGTGTTTATCTCATAAACTAGCAATTCTAGTAGGTTCAAAAAGATCTAAACGTAAAAGTTGCAGTGGTATAGAAGTACTCACTACATTTTTAGACTTGATTGAAGTTTTGTGTTGCTTTCCTCTTTGATATGGTTCACATGTCTTATACTTTTCAAATTTTACTTTTTTTTTGTAGTCCATTGACTAGCTCTACTTTGCTAAGGCTTTGAATTAAGTCCATAAGTCTTCTACACCATAGTCAAGGCTCATCGCTAATAGTCATAAGACATTTAGAGGAGAGGTTAGATATCTTGTGTAAGTCTATTATGTAAGTATTTCCATCTCTATATCCTTTGAATATCTCTTGACCATTTAGAGTGGTTACAATACATTCATTAGAGGTAAAGGTGACTTGGTTTCCCTTATCACATAATTGACTTACACTTAACAAGTTCTGTTTTAAACCATCAACAAGCAAAATATCTTCAATTAAAGTTGCACCATTTAAACCAATAGATCTAATGCCAATTACCTTACCCTTGGAATTGTTTCCAAAAGTTAACTTACCACCATCAATCCTTTCCATATGGGTGAAGAGACTTTCATATGCCTTGAGCATCCACTATCCACTAGCCAAGCATTTTCCTTTGATGTGGATTTGAGGCATATCTACAAAATCATAATTTAGGTTTGGTTTTCAAGTACCCAAATGAACTTGGGTCCTTAGGGGTTAGCACTAGAAGGTTCCCAATGAGCCTTCCTTATAAAACAACGTTTCTTTATATATCCAAATTTCATGCAATAATGACATTGTTTAGGCTTATATATGCGTTTCCATTTTTCCATGTGTTTAGGCTTTGTTATTTTCCTAGGTGGTGTTTGTCCACAATGACATAAACATGCATTTGTGATAGGTGCTCTCCTAGTTGTATGCTTCTTGTATAAGAAAGCATGATTCACTTTTTGAGGTTTTCCTCTTAAGCCAAGTGACTCTCGATTATCTTCTTTTGAGTATAAGGTTTTATGTGTGCATTGCCATTAGCCATTGGGGCTATTACCTTAATAGTATAGGTTTGTGGTTTGCTTGATTTAACAAATATAGTTTTAGGTGAGGAGGATGATGATGCTCCATTGAAGCCTAGACCATGTCTCATTATGGGAGGTCTTATGATATAATTAAAGTATCTCAACTCTCATTCTCTTTGTGGACTATAGAAATAGAATTTCTAAGCTCTTCAACTTCATTTTTCAAAGCATTATTTTCTTTTAAAGGAAACTTTGTTGAGGGTTTTGAAGAAATTTCATCTAATGATCTTTTTAAAGATCATTTGAATTTTTTAGCTCTTCAACTACCTTTTGAAGGTCATTGAAATCATTTCTAAACTTTGAGTTATTCTTTCTATAAAGTTCTAGTTTCTTTTTTTTTATCATTCTATTTCAAGGTTCAAAACTTCAACTATATCATCATCATCATCATCAATTAAATCACAATGTTGGGATGTAGAGCATACCTCATCAATGGAGTCATCCTCAATAGCCATAAAGCACAAGTTAGCCACCTCATCTTCCTCTTCTTCTTCAATGAATGAGGAGTCATCCTCCCAAGTGGCTTTGTGACCCTTCTCTTCATATTCTTTATTGGGTCTCCTCTTGTACTTCTTAAGCTTCAAACACTCCGATTTGATATGACCTTTTTTCCCACATTCAAAGCATTTTACTTCTTCATTACCGTTGTTGCATGAGAAGTTTCTGGGAGGGAACTTTGAAGCCTTTTGCTTGTAGTTCTTGATTGAGCTATATTTTTTAAAGATCAATCTCGTGATCCTCCTTGAAAGTAGGGCTATTTGCTTATCTCCTTTATCAACTTATTCTTCATCACTAAGAAGATCTTCATCTATAGGCATGGAAGTTGATGCTTTGAGTGCAATTGGCTTTCGCCTCTCTTTTTCTCCTTCATTTTCTTTATATCTTACTAGAGCCATCTCATGAGTGAGAAGTTTGTCAATTAGCACATCGGTGGGGATCACACTTAAGTATTTATTTGCTTTTTCTATACTCGCAACTCTTGAGCCATAATCCTTCATTGTAAGACTCTTCAAAATCTTATTGTTTATATCTTCCAAGATATAATGCTTTCCAAGCTTCCTCATGACATTGACAATGGCAAGAAGAAGATTTTTCATTTTGGTTATGGTCTCATTTGGCTTCATCTTGAAGAGCTCATATTTGGTGACAAGAAGTTGAACCTTATTGGACTTAACTTGTTTGGTACCTTCATAGTAGTTCCCCAAATTCTTCCAAATAGAGTAGGTGGTATGAAAATGTTGAATCCTATCACACTCTTTAAGAGATAAACAGCTGATTGAAATAGTCATGGATTTTTTGTTCTTGCGATTAACTTTTTTATTTATTTTTGTCCATTCATCCCTTGGAGTGATTTCTTATTCTCCTTCAGAATTCCTTCCTATTGGAGGTGTCCATTCTTTCCGAACAAACTCCCAAACATCTATTCATTCATTATCAAGATAGATTTTCATCTTGAATTTCCAATTCGCATAGTTAGCTCCATTAAAGAAGGGCTTAAGACTATGAAATCCTTCATTGGCCATAGTTTGATATTTACTATCGCTTTTTAGGCTTGATTGCTAGTCCTTGCTCTGATACCAATTGTTTCGCAAAATAATAACCAAGAAAGGGGGTTGAATTGGTTGGCAAATAAAAAATACTTGAAGAAAGAAGAAGCTAAATAATGAATGGTGAAAGAAGGAGGAATATAGTGCACACAAGATTTATAGAGATTCGAGTATTAACAAACCCTACTCCCTTCCCCAATCTTAATTGGGTGTTTCACTAACACTTGAAGTGTTACAATGCAGTTTTATCTCTAGCTCACTCCTAACTATGGTGTTTCTCTCTTGGCTAATACCTAACCCAGAAATAACCCTTGTGTTTTAATGGCTAACACAATACTAAATCCTTATGTTTTTGATGGCTCACACAAAAAACCTTTACAAGTGTTTCACTCATAACCCAACTCACTCAAACTCACTTTTAAGTCATTGATTACAAGATGAAAACACTCACCAACAAAAATGCTCAGCAGTTATGAGCAATTATGGTTTTATAATCACAAATTAATGAAAGTTGTTGAAGCAAAAATAAATGCACAAGCTATACAAGATCAGAAGATTGAATGATTTTTTTTTCTAACTTGTAGAAGTCATAAATGCGTTGTATTTATACTTCCAGATCAAATATAGCCGTTTTGGGGTGCATTTAATGTGAAAATAGTCGTTCAACTGCTTTCCTATTCGCACCTGACAAGTTTTTCTCTCTAGGTTCAAGGACATGACTATTATTCATAACTGTGAATAAAAGTCATAACTCTAGCCATGACTCATTCTGTCTGAAAATGAATGGTCATTCACAGGTGTGACAAAATCTTCGCGGGCATGACTTTATCAATTTCCGAGATTGGGTCAATGCTTCACTCCTATGAACATTTGAATGAACAGTCTTGACACTTATTGGTTTCACGGGCGTGATTAAGTATTCACAGGCATGAAGAGCTATTTTCACGGGGGTTGTAATTTTGCACCATGAGTGTGACTTTTCAATTCACGAGCATGACGCTTTGCATTTTTTCAATATTTTAAACTTCAATTCTTCTCATTCAACTTGCTTCACGGTTTTAGGAATGCATAACCTATTTAACACACTTAGAACAGAAAATGTGGTTAAATTCCTTGCTGCTTAATTATTTGTTATCATCAAAATGGAAAAAATATCCCTCAAGGTTCAACACCTCTTAAATTATATTAAGGCCAATGCCTTCCATTAATATGACAAGAACCAGATTTCTTTTAAAGTTTGCATTATTGGGCAAACCCAAGCCCTTTCTACATGAATATGTTCAAACTATCGAAATATGATTTCATGATTAATGGGTCAACTTTAACTAGTTATATTGGCTTATTGGGTAAACTTGAGGTCAATATGAATTAAAGGTAGTATTGGGTAAGTGTACATGAGATGTGCATATAGAAAGAGTTTATAGCCCAATGATTCAGTAGTTGCATGTTTTGATGCAATTGGTATTAGATGATTACCAATTGACCTAAAGTGGCTTGTTGGGCAAATCCAATGTCATTCTTAATGGACCCACTAGGAGAGCTTCCAACGGGTTCTCTCGAATTCATAGTTAGGCCTATGGGTTCCTAATATAATTGTGGGAGTTATAATTCGCATTTATTAAAGACCTAATAAACATGCATTTAAGTACATTCTCTAAACATGATCTTTCTTTACATCTAGGTTGATAGAATCATGTCATCAAATGCTCAACTCTTGAATCTAATAAATTGACTGGCTTGAACTTCCATGATTGGCTAAGGAATTTGAGAATAGTTCTCAAAATCGAAAGCATAGCCTATGTCTTGGAAGAGTCATTTCCCTCCCCTCCTGCTGAGGATGCATATGTTGATGAACAATTGGTATATAAGAAGCATGTTGATGATAGTGATTTAGCGGGTTTCATTATGCTCACCTCTATGTCACCCAAGCTTCAAAAACAACATAAGACTATGGATGCAAATACCATTGTGTATCATCTAAGGGAGCTTTTCGGTAAGAAAGCTCAAACTGAACAATATGAGATATCAAAATTGCTCTTTAGCTCCAACATGGTAGAGGGGACATTTCCAATGTAACGTACATTGAAGATTTGAAGATGAGGAAAAAAGGCTTAGAGACAACATCAAAAGGGACTTGCTTCCATTATGGCAAGAGTTGCCAATGGAAGAGGAACTGCAAGGCCTATCTGGAGTCTTTAAAGAAAAAAAAGGATAAAACATTGGACGCAACTTCTACTTTAAGTATTTATGTTATTGAGGTTAATACTATTTCTATTAATAACACATGGGTATTGGATACCAGATGTGGGTCTCATATATGCACATATATGAAAGGCCTAAGAAGTAGTAAACAACTCAAGAAATGAGAGTCAGACCTATATGTTAGCAATGGAGCAAGAGTTGCTGCATTAGTTGTAGGAACTTATATATTGACACTCACATATGGGTATGTTTTAGAATTAGACAATTGTTATTATGTTCTGGTTTTAATAAAGAATATTATTTTTGTTTCTTGCTTAAATAGAAAAGGTTTTCATTTAACTATTAATGACAATTATTGCTCTATGTGGTTGAATGATATTCTTTATGGAACTGGCATATTATGTAATGGGATTTACATTCTTGGCATGTCTAATTCAATCCTCAATATCAATAATAAAAAACAAAATATGGATAACCTAAACTACCATATTTATGGCATTATCGTCTTGACCATATAAATGAGAGGCACATGACTAAGTTACACAAGAATGGTGACTTAGGGTCATTTGATTATGAATCATATGACACATATGGATCTTATTTTTTTAGGAAAGATGACAAAATCACCTTTTAATGGAAAGGGTGAATGTGTCAGTGGGCTATTGGACCTTGAACATACAAATGTATGTGGACCAATGTCTATGCATGCCAAATGTGGTTTTATCTACTTCATTACTTTCATTAATGATTATTCACAATATGGGCATTTGTATCTGATGAGATACAAATATGATGTTTTGAAAAGATCAAAAAAATTCAGAAATGAAGTCGAGAAACAACTTAGCAAAAGTATTGAAACACTTAGATCAGATTGAGGTGGGGAATACTGAAGCCAAAAGTTTCAAGGTTATCTAAGAGATAATGGGATTTTATCTCAATGGACTCAACTTTACACACCACATCATAATGGTGAGGCTAAAAGGAGAAACCAAACCTTGATAGACATAATGAGGTTAATGATGAGTTTTGCAGAACTGCCTAAGTCCTTTTGAGGTCATGCACTAGAGACTTCTACTTATATATTAAATAGAGTACCTTATGATTCAGTTGAGGTTACTCTATATGAGATATGGACTAACAAGAGACCTATTCTTTCTCACCTGAAAGTATGGGG
This sequence comes from Triadica sebifera, assembly GCA_023653625.1. NCBI lineage: Eukaryota > Viridiplantae > Streptophyta > Magnoliopsida > Malpighiales > Euphorbiaceae > Triadica > Triadica sebifera. Next base: position 35,277,985 of record CM042896.1, read on the forward strand.
TTGTCCTGCTTATGTGAAGCGGACGATGTCAGATAAGTTAGAAGCTAAGTCTAATAAGTGTCTATTTATGGGATATCCAAAAAAGTCATTTGGATATCAAATCTACCACACTTTGTAACAAAAAGGTGTTTGTTTCAAAGCATGTGCTCTCCTTAGAGAAAAAGTTTCTTCTAAAAGAAGACAGTGAGAGCAAAATTGAACTTGATGAAGTTCAAGATGCTCAAACAGATGCAAATCAACTGAATGAACCCAAATATGTTACTCATACAGATGAAGTAACAACTACACCTTTTAAAACACAAGAATTCATAGATGAAATAAAATACGCATTGTTCATGAGAGATATGGATTTCTTATAATCAAACAAAATGATGTATTGCTCATAGAGGATGATGAGCCTACTACCTATGAAGTGGTTCTGAATAGTTCAAAATCTGACAAATGACTAAAAGTCCCATGTGTTAGAGATGGATTCTATGTATGAAGACCAAGTATGGACTTTGGTTAACCCACTTGAAGGGGTTAACCCATTAGGTGCAAATGGGTCTTTAAGAAGAATATTGATATGGAATGTAATGTAGTTACCTATAAAGCTAGGCTAGTAGCTAAAAAATATCGTCAAAGAAAAGGTGTTGATTTTGACAAAACTTTCTCTCTAGTTGCTATGCTTAAATCCATTAGGATACTCCTAGCCATTATTGTTCATTATGATTATGAGATTTGGAAAATGGATGTGAAAATGGCTTTCCTTAATCGAAATCTGATTTAAATTGTGTTCATGACACAACCTGAGAGTTTCACATCAAGTGATGGAAAAAAGGTATGCAAATTGCATAGATCCATTTATGGATTGAAGCAAGCGTCGAGGAGTTGGAACATCCGACTTGATGAGACAATCAAAGAGTTTGGTTTTCACAAAATATGGATGAATCTTGTGTTTATAAAAAGGTTAGTGGGAGTGCAGTTGTATTCCTAGTATTGTATATAGATGACATATTTGTTATAGGAAACAACGTCTCATTTATTCAATCAGTCAAAATTTGGCTTTCTAAGAATTTATCCATGAAATACCTTGAAGAAGCAACCTATATTGGGGATTAAGATCTATAGAGATAGATCTAAGAGGTTGCTCGATCTTTATAAGTCTACATACATAGGTAAGATGCTAAAGAGGTTTGGCATAGAACAGTCTAAGAGATGAGTAATTCCAATGACTCATGGGATTACCCTCTCTAAGTCCATGTGTCTAAAGACACAGGATGAATGGACAAGTATGTAGTGCTCTCTTACTCTACTAGTTGTTAATAGTGTATGAAAGTGCTACTAAGCTCATTTGTTTTTGTAAAAACCAATACTCAAATTATTGTATAATTTTTTTCAATTTTCGAGTTTATAATTAGCAGAATATTTATTACTATAATTCTTTTTTCTCTTTTTTTTTTTAATTTAAATATGTAACTAGTGATGTAAATATTTTGATTTAAAAGAACTCATTCATTAAACCATAATATTTAGAAATATATTTACCATAATACCAAATATATTAATAACAAAATTCAATCCTTATAAATCCTACATGCCACAATTACATCAAAAGAAATTCCTAAAATTTAATTTTTACAATATAATTTCCACAACATACAAAAAGAAAATAGACTACTGCAATCTGATATTGGGATTTCCTCTTCTTCGGTCGCCTTATCGGAACAGCTACATTTATCTATCTGCACGTGAAACACATGCGCTAAGCTACTAGCTTAGTGGTACATTTGACAACTATCCAATAATTATATAAATATTTCTAAAATAGAATTTTAGAAACTAAATTAATTTACTAAGCATGTCAAATATTCAATTAATAGTAAAACTATTTTCGTCATGCAAAAATATATATAATTCATCAATTTTAAAGTTCATTTCATTAGGCATGCTTGAAATGACTTAACAATTCAAAATATTAAATTTACAATATCAATTTCATAATTCACACTTTTTTCTGTTATTTATTTAATAGCTCATGACATCTTAGACCGGAACTAAACACTGGATATAGGGTTTCTACTCTCCGGTAGTATACTTGGTGCTACATAATTAGTTTATAACTCAACATTTAATGCCTACATTTTCAATAACAACTCAACATCTTTTTGGTATCAACGTAATTTCGAACTCAACACTATTTTTTAGTGTCTACGTAATTTCAACTCAACACTATTTCTTAGTGCCTACTTAAATTAAATCTCAACACTATTTTCTAGTACCTACATTTCTACCCTTTTATTCTCATGCCAACTAATCCTAATTTCTAGTTTTCGACTAAATATTATAGGGCGTAATTATTTTTATTTATATAAATTATGTAGTTAACACAAGTATAAATTCCACATAAATACAATAATTTCTATTAAATATTTTACAACCTCGTACTTGCTCATTTAATCATTATAACTATAATAAAAGTCAAATAATATATTATTCTATCACAAATTTCCATAATCAACACATATGTACAAGCTGCCTTATTCCGGAAAGTATTTCTGCCTTATTTTCCCCAGCATTTGTTATCTATTTTTAGACTGAATTTGGACAAGTGATCAACTAACAAAATGTAGGTACATGTCCTATCTTTAATTCTCAACTAAAATCACATTAAACTGAATGTTTTAGCAAAAGTTTTGAATTTGCTTCTAAGCTACATTCATTCCATTCTGCTCAATGTTTTACTGGATAAATTTCTAGTTCTCATTTTGAGTCCATTTTTCACCTAATAGCACACATATTATGGTATCATGGTATTAATAAACATTGGAGACCTCTGTCTTAACTTTCTAACCCACTAAGAATCACTCAAAAAACATTTACAGAAGTTAAGTTATGATCTAAAAAATAGACACTGTTCATAAGACGAATTTTCCAGCACTTCAAATAATTCTTATAATTTCCATTTTCATGCATCAACCTCATATTCTAATTTTTATTTTCACATTCATTGAATCATTTAATCACCAGTTCATCATTCAATCAAATTTCCAGAATTTCATACACAATTTCACAAACATCACAAAATCAAAATCAACATTTTTCTACATTGAATTTTCGCCAAATGTACATACCTCAAAATTTTACTTCTCTTCACTTTTCTCTTCTTCCTAGCTAGCTTTCTCTTTGTCCTTCCTTCCTCTTTGATTATGGTTCAAAGATTGTTCACCTTCTTATCCTAACAATAAATTTTATACTAATCAAGCACTAAACACAGTAATCCACCCTTAATCACCATTAACATAATAATTATCCTAAATTATTAGCTTTAATGGCAACTAACCCCAAACTCAAAGAAAAGAAAAGAAGAAAAGTGAGAAGATGAAAAATCTAAACTCACTTCTTTTATGATCTGAGCTTCAATTGAAGAATAAAAAAATGAATAAGTGGGTGAGAAGAGGTCACTACGAAAGAGAGAAAAGGGAGAGAATTTTCTTTGGTTAAGATGAGGAAGAAGAAAAAGAATGACCAAAAAGTGGAAATTTGACTTTTTATAGTTGGATTAGGTGGGTGGTTAGGATTAATTGCTAATCTTGTTTGTCATTGGCCCATTAATTTAATCACTCTTACTTTATTTTAATCAAAAGAATATTCCTTTCCTTAAATAAAGATTATTCTATTTTTATGCCTTCTTAAAATATCTGTGCCAAAAACACTGCAATTTCTAATTTCATTTAGAGAAAAATTATTTTTTTTCCCAATTTTGCTTCCAAACTTCAAAATTCTCAATTAATAATATCCAAAATATTTTCTCACATTTTATTATCATTTTAATTTTTTTCTTTCATTTCTAAATTTAGATCCCGATTGGTTCGGCATGCCGAATTTTGGTCAACCACGACCGTGGCCTAAATTGTCTGGCATTATAATTTTCCCCTCCTTAAAAAAAATTTCGCCCTCAAAATTTACCTTTTTAACTAAAGTGGAATAATTGCGGATATTGAGTCTTCATACCTTTTTACCTATGCGTTCAAGTACCTCGTATGGTCCAATGAACCTAGGACTTAACTTTCCTTTCTTTCCAAATCAAAAATCATTTTCCAAGGTGAGACTTTTAAGAATACTTTGTCATCAACTGTATACTCAATATCCCTCCTCTTCAAATCTGCGTATGATTTCTGTCTATCAGCAGCAGCTATCAACCTATCTCTTGTTACTCTCACTTTTTCCTCTATCTACTGCACTAGATCTGGATCCACTACTTTCTCTTCACTAAGCTCGGTCCAACATAGAGGCATTCTACATTTCCTCCCATATAAGGCTTCATAGGGTGCCATATCGATATTGGCTTGGTGACTATTATTGTAGGCAAATTCTATCAATGGAAGATGTTTATCCCAACTGCCTTCAAATTCCATCACACAACTCCTCAACATATCTTCCAATATCTGTATGACCCTTTCTGATTGTCCATCTATTTATGGGTGGAAAGCTATGCTGAAATTGAGTTGAGTACCCATGGCTTGATGCAAACTTTTCCAGAATTGTGAAGTGAACCTTGGGTCTCAATATGAAATGATTGAAACTGGCACACCATGTAAACAGATTATCTCATTAATGTAGATCTCTGCCAAACGGTTAAGTGGATAATCCATCTTGATGGATAGAAAGTGAGCTAATTTGGTGAGTCGGTCTACCACTACCCATACTGCATCATGCCTCTTTTGTGTCAAAGGCAAACCAGAAACAAAATTCATCGTAACTCTTTCCCATTTCTACTCCAAAATTGAAATTGACTGCAATAATCCACTTGGTACTTGATGCTCAGCCTTCACTTGCTGACAAGTTAAACATCTAGTAGTATACTTTGTGATATCTCTTTTCATTCTTAGCCACCAGTAATATGCCTTCAAGTCATGATACATTTAGTTGCTTCCCAGGTGCATTGCATAAATAACATTGTGAGCCTCCTTCAAAATATATTATTTCAATTTTGGTATGTTTGGCACACATAACTTGCCCTTATGCCTTAAACTCCCATCTGCTTCAATTGTAAATTCTGTTTTTTACCCTTTTTCACAATTTCAAAATTTTCTTTAATTTCGTGTCCTACTTCTTATTGTCTTTTACTTGTTGAATCAATATGGGTTGAATTCGCAATTCTGCCAAAATAATATATAAGGAACTTATTATTTCATTTTTTTCACATAATAAATTTAAGTTTTAACGTTTACCTACTAGAGTTTTTCTACTTAGAGCTTCAGCTACCACATTGGCCTTACCCGACTAATAATCAATGATACAATTGTAGTCTTTGATTAATTCTAGTCATCGCCTTTGTCTCAAATTGAGTTCTTTTTGTGAAGGCAAAATATTTCAGACTTTTATTGTCTATATAGATATAACATTGCTCGTCATATAGGTAGTTAAATATACTCAAAATATATTTATGGTCTAAAAGTAAACAACATGATATACTCTCAATATATTTTGCATATACTTAACTAGTTAAAAGTAAACAACTTGATATACATTGAATATACTTTGAATATAACTTGCATATACCTAAACTAGCAAGCAAACATTCATGCTATACTTCCTCAATTCTTAAAGATTCTTGCACTCTATTATTTTTTGACTTAAGCATCTTTTGAGGGGGAGTTGAGGGGGAGACTTCTCAAAAGGACATATTGCTAGATTATTTGTCACCATTAAAAAGGGGAAATTTGTTGAACCTTGAGGGGTATTTTCGTCATTTTGATGCTAATAAATAAAATAGCAATAATGTATTTAACATACTTGTGTTCTAAGTTTATTGAACAGGGTATGGAATATGATGCAAGAATGAAAGACTAACTTTGAAAGTCAAAATGAAGAAATAGCATGTTCACGCCCGTAACTGTTTATCTCACGCTCGTGATGTAGCTTAGTGCCAACTATCCAACATTTAAAGTTCACGGACAAAAAGAATCATAGCAACCGTGAATGATCATATCAGTCAAACCCGTGAGAAAACATGTCAAATTCCTCCAGAGAGCTTCACGACTAGATTCACCACTTGGACCACGGCTTGGAAGGATATTCATGCCCGTGAAAGAATAAAGTCACGCCCGTGATCAAATACTTCAAATTCTTCCAGAATGCTTCACGGTTAGAGTCACCACTTAGACCACGACTTGGAAGAACATTCACAACCGTGACATAAATATTCACGACGATGAAAGAGGAAAGCGAAACATATCAAGCGCGAAATTAAGAGTTGGTGCAACAACTTTTTCACATTAAATGCATCCAAACGGCTATAATTCGCTAAGAAAGTATAAATGCAAGTCATTTATGAATCCAGAATAAGAGAATAGCACTTCGAATCAAAATCTTGTTGTAGTCATTTGTACATTAATTACTTTCAACAAAACTTTAATTCTCTGTAAAAATCTATTTGCTCATAATTTCTGAGCATTATAGATTTGTGAGTATTTCTCTTTGTAATCTACTACTCAAGTGACTTTGGGTATATTGAGTTAAGAGTAGAACACTTGTAAGGATTATTTGTGTAAGCTATAAAACACAAGGAATTAGTTTATTGTGCGAGCCATTAAAACACAAAGGATTTCTGGGTTAGGTGTGATCCATTGATAGAAACACCATAGTTGGAAGTGAGCTTGTAAAACTTCATTGTAACACTTAGTGTGTTAGTGAAACTCCCAATTGAGGTTGGGTAGAAGAGTAGGGTTTATTAATACCCGAACCTCTATAAATTTTTTGTGTGATATCTTCTTATCCCTACTCTATTTAACGTTTTTATTCCGCACTTAAAAGTTAAGAAATTTTTAATATCCAATTCAACACCCCTTCTTGGTTCATTATCTGGGCAACAAACCATTTTTATTGTCTTGGACTAAAGAATTGCATTGTCATTTTTTTTAGTCTCCTTCTTGGTCAATAACAGCACTATGGCTATTGAAATTCTAACTAGCTCAAACTTCATGACATGAAAGAGAGGCATTGAATTAGCTTCGGAATTGGCAAATATAGATTTAGATATCACCATGATGACTCTGAAGCCATCTAACTTAACTTTAGAAAGTATTGATGTGGAAAAGGAGTCGTATAAAATGAATCGCATGTGCTATTTGTTTATCAAAAAGTCAATTCCATAACATTTGTTGAGTAGTCTTTCAAAAACTAATATAGCAAAAGAGTTTCTGACAACAATATCTCAGCGATATCAAGTATCCATAAATGCGGAGATAGGTATCATTCTAAAGCAACTGTACTCAATAAAGTACAATGGAGTTGGAGGTATTAGGAAGTACATTCTAACTATGATCCATATGTAGAATAAGCTTCATAAGCTTCATATATTTATCTCTGATGCTTGTATTATGCATGAAACTCTCAATACTCTACCACTAGAGTTTGGAATGCTAATTATTGCAATTCGAGGGAAGATCCTTGGACTGTCAACTTTCATTACCATATGTGTTGCTGAGGAAGAGAAGCTAAAAATGGGACAATCTAGTACCACACTTCTTGTGTCCAATCCGCAATTGAAAGGCAAAAGAAAGGGCAAGAAAGCTAACACTACAAGAAAATGCAAAATTAGCAACATATTCAATCCATCGGTAAATTGTGAAGGAATAGCTAAGGAATGCCAAAAATATGAATTATTAAAATTTTAATAATATAGCGACAGATTTCATAAAGATCAATGACGGAATAAATTTGTCGCTAAATATGGCAACAATTAATAGTGCCATAACTCGTGATGGTTTAGTGCTAAATGAAACATTTTGCAAAGGATATTTCCATCGCTAATTAATCTAACACTTTTTATTTGAAAAATCTTAAACAACACCATTTGGATAGTCTCATATTTCTTATCCATAGCTAAAATAGTGATGAAATATTTGTTGTTGCTAAAGTGGAACAATGTCGTTTTGGTATTGTTTAAATATAAAAAAATTATACTATATTATTATATTAATTAAATAATTGAAAATATATTAATTAAATAAATTTTCAATTGTATTTGAAATGAAATTGTATAATTATAATTCATAATTGTATATTTTAAATTAAACTTAAATAAAATAAATAATAATAGAAAAGATATATATTACTAAATATATATTAAATAATAAATTTCTATAAATTAAATATTAGCATAAATAAATATATAAATTAATAAAAATATTTTGCATTATATATAAAATTAATATTTATTAATTTAATTATAATTAATAAAAATGAAATATATAAAAATAAATAGCAATGGATCTAAAGCAGAAACACAAAACGAAGTCGTTTTGTGGTTCTAGATTTAAAATGTCATCTCCTCCCCTACCCATTACTCATGCATAGCTCACAGCTCCCCCACGCACAGCTCACAACTCCTCCACTCTCACCCTCACTTCGACCACACAGTCGTCAATCCTCTACATGGGCTCACCCCTCACTCTCAAATCCTCTACCTACGCTCATGCTCACGACTACCATTTTCATATTTTCGGATACTCTGACAATTTAGAGCCCTAAATCTTGATATGGTAAACTTTTTCTTTTTTTTCTTTTTTTTTTTTTGAACTTAAAGTTTTGGTTTTTGTTGACCAATTAGCTTGGCACTTGTCCCACCATTTAGGTCTAGTGCTTTTCTCGAGTTAGTCATCAGTGGAAGGAATTCTTTTCACAACTTTTCTTTAATGGCTTGGTCATCTTCGAAATACTTCTCAGTTGCATTTCTAGATAATTTTATGTTAGGGCGCGCTTCCATTTTATTATGGTTTATGTCCCCACATCAAAAACATGCCCTAGTCAACATCCAATAATTACCTCGATTTGTCTTGCCCCAATGTAAACTGGCAGTAAGTACACACCTCTAAACAACAGATATTGAAGTACATGCTATAAATATTATAGGTCTAATTAGTTGGCCCCATCAATAAGTTGAGGTATGACTTAAACTCCGTATATGGGGTGGTTTCGAGACTGTTTAGGCTATCTTACAAGAAGACAATACCATGTTAAGTCAAGATCTCTTGGTCATTTGCTAGACAAAGTTGGTCATTTGTTGAAAAAGATCAGCCATCTGCCGAATAAAGTTAGTCATTTATTAAAAAAAAAAAAACCATTTGTTGATAGAACTAAAATTGACCAAGATCTATGGGTTTTACAACTAACTACTATTGAGATGGTATAACATTGAGTTTCGCTACACCGATATGTAGAAATGAAATAAGTATTTGTGTATTAGCAAGGTTAATTTTTATTACTTTCTCTTGTGGGTCTATAATTGTCAAACTAATTTAAAATATGGTATGATACCATCTATTTTAAAGACTTTTCCAAAATATCTATTTAGAAAACTTGTCAACAAAATATATTTTCAACATTTTATCTCAATCACACTAATTCTCAAAATCTTTTCAAACCAACTATGACTTGTATCACTTAGTTGATCTACTAATATTATTAAAACTTGTCTCAAAATAGCTTTTACCTCTGCTTCTTTAAAACTAAAACTAGCATATTACGACGTAATAAAATCAAGCTGATATCTATCTTAAGCTTATGCTTAGGTTTTTCAGACCAGTTTATAGATAATAACAACTTTAACTTTAATTTAGATTTAGATTTTTTTTTATTTAAATATATACAAAGTTGAATATATATACACATAAAATGAGATGTACAACTTAAAGAAATGACATAAAATAAAACCAACTAAAACAAAATATGCCAACTGTTGCTATTCCTCTATGGCGAGACCCATGACACTATTTAACAAGCTTTCTCTAGAAGCTCCAAAAACTATATACAATATTCCAACTCCTTCAGCTTTTTACCTTCGCGTGAGACAAAAAAATTCATGCGCTAAACATATAGCTTAGTGGTACATGCTTTTCAGAAATATAATTTTATAATAATAAAATACATAAAATAAATACTACATATAACAATTCAATATTAGAAATTGAAATATGGAATAACAAAGTTGTAAACAAATAATAGATTCAAAATAAAATTTTATTATTATTATTATTATTATTATTATTATTATTATTATTATTATTATTATTATAACAGTCAAGTGTTCAGAGATTATCTCATATTAATTTTGATTTGATATACTGCTCATAATACCTTAGACCAAAATTAGGGATACACAAGAGATTCGACTGCCTTTGCACCCTCGACTGCTATTGCAGTCTTTCAATGACTAGCTCAGCTCCTACATGATGATAATATATCGACGACATGCATTTATTAAATAGTCAGTTTGACACATTTGTGCCTATGAAATATCAGTGTTACAATGCGGTTCACACCTTTCAATTCCCAAATTGGTATGTCAACCCGTCTAACTTGCTAGTTCTACACCAGGTATAATATGGGCTTAATATTTTCTTATTTATCTAATTTACCACTTTTGTTTCATTTTTTTCTTATATCATTAGTAAATATAGTTATCAAACTCATATATATATATTTTTCTAATTCCAACACTACAAGAAAAGAATGAAATAGCAACGACATTTAGCGATGGGTTGACATCCGTAGCAATTAGCTTCAGATCAGCGACGAATTTGCGACGACAATTTAAACAAAAATAATTAATAATTGATTCGTCAAAATTAGCGACCGATTAGCGAGTAATATTTGCTACCGTAGCTAAATATTCTAGCTAATATGTAGTGATTATATGACACTAAAAATTTGCAACAGATTAGTGACGCATTTGCGACAGTCAGTTAGCGACGGATTTAAAACCATCGCAAAATTGATAAAATAGTGACAGAATTATATAGCGACGACATTTGACCGTCGCTAAATATTAGCGACGGAATGTGTCCGTCGCTATAGTAGTGATGGCTATATAGCGACAGAATAAGTTGTCGCTAATATAGCGACGGAAAAAGCCGTCGCTAAAGAAAAAAAAATACAGTAAAATGTTAGCGATGAAATTGTTTGTCGCTGATATTTAGCAACGAAAAATATCCTTACGCTTTGTGACGAATATCAGCGACGGAAATTGTCCGTCGCTAAATATTAATGAAACGACGTCCTTTTGCTGGAGTGGGTTATAAATCTAAAATCCAAAAATTTTTTCCCACCCAGCCGTCCTCTCCCTCCTCCTCTTTCCCCCCTTCCCACCCAGCAGGCTACTCTTCTCTCCCACTCCCACCGGCGACTGGTCTCCTCCGGCGAGGCTCCTCCTCTGCTCCGGCCATGCTCCTCCTCTGCTCCCAGCACCGATCGGCTCCGGTTCTCTCCCTCCTCCTCTCCCTATCTCGGTCAGTTTTTGGTTTTTTTTTTTTTTTTTTTTTTTTATTTTTATGCAAATTTTTTTTATTTTATTTGTTTGTATGTTTTTATTTTGTAATGTTAGAACATATTATATAACATATCATTAATTAATTATATGACATATTATTTTATAATTTAAGTATATTATTTTGTATACTTAGTAATTTACATACATATTTCATTCATATTATATAACATATTATTAATTAATTATATGACATATTATTTTGTAATTTAAGTATTTTATTTTTCATATTACATATTATTTTGTAATTTAAGTGTACTTAGTAATTTAAGTATATTATTTTATAATTTTGTAATGTTGGAACATATTATATAACATATCATTAATTAATTATATGACATATTATTTTTTAATTGAAGTATATTATTTTGTATACTTAGTAATTTACATACATATTTCATTCATATTATATAACATATTATTAATTAATTATATAACATATTATTTTGTAATTTAAGTATTTTATTTTTCATATTACATATTATTTTGTAATTTAAGTGTACTTAGTAATTTAAGTATATTATTTTATAATTTTGTAATATTGGAACATATTATATAACATATCATTAATTAATTATATGACATATTATTTTATAATTTAAGTATATTATTTTGTATACTTAGTAATTTACATACATATTTCATTCATATTATATAACATATTATTAATTAATTATATGACATATTATTTTGTAATTTAAGTATTTTATTTTCCATATTACATATTATTTTGTACTTTAAGTGTACTTAGTAATTTAAGTATATTATTTTGTAATTTTAAAATGTTGGAACATATTATATAACATATTATTAATTAATTATATGAATAAGTTACATACATATTTATAAAAATAATATAATGCTAGGACATAATATAGATAATTTAGGCAAAAAATTATAAAATGGCTAAAATTAATTAATAAGTTTAATAAAATACCTATTTAGCTAATAAGTTTGATTAAAAATTATAAAATAGCTAAATTTAATTACTAAGTTTAATAAAATAAGTTTAATAAAATACTTCAATTACTAAGTTTAATAAAATAAGTTTAATAAAATACTTTAATTACTAAGTTTTATAAAATAAGTTTAATAAAAAAAACTATTTAGCTATTAGTTTGATTAAAATTAAAATTATCGTTCGGTTGAAAAAATAGCTAAGTTGCTCTAAATCTAGATTAGTATAACTTGAAATTTTTATGAAAGTTAATAGCAATAGTTATAATATTAAACTATTTTATAGTTTTATTTCATTATGATTTATCAATTACAAATTCATACTTCAAATTGATTTGAATGTTTTTCTTGATTTAATAGAGGTAATAAAAAATGAGACCAGATCGTGAATGAATGTATAAACGGTTGAAAGATGGACTTTTAAACCCAGAGTTCATGACTGGTATGAGACAATTCATAGAATTTGCATGCAATCACCCGGAAATGATGGACAATGATAGGATAAGATGTCCATGTTTTCATCGCAAGTGTCAGAATCGCATGTTTCATAATGTGGATACATTTAAGTTACATTTGTATAGAAATGGTTTTGTACCGGATTATTATTATTGGACGTTGCACGGGGAACAAGCAGTTGTAAGTAACTTAAATAGCAATGTCACAAATATGAGCGAAAGTTCTGCTGCATTTGATTATGCAGAATCATCCAGTCGGTACCATTCCATGGTTATGGATGTTGTTGGTCAAGCATTCAATGAAAATTACATGGAAGAAACACCGAATCCAAATTCCCAAAAGTTTTATGATATGCTTAGGGCTGCAGATGAGGATTTGTACCCTGGATGTAGAAGTCATTCACAGTTATCATTAGTTGGTCAATTAATGCACATGAAGTCAGAACACCATATGTCTGAACGTAATTTTGATGACATGGTTCGATTAATGACATGCTCTTATATGGACAATTAGTGACTTTCCTGCATATGCAATGCTGTCTGGGTGGAGTACTGCTAGAAGGTTAGCTTGTCCTTATTGTATGAATCATACTGATGCTTTTACTCTTTCAGAGAGCAGAAAACAATCTTGGTTTGACAACCACCGTAAATTCTTACCTGAAGATCATTCATTCCAACGAAACAAAACATCATTCATGAAGAATAAGATAGTGACTAAAAAAGCACTCCATATTAGATCTGGAAGTGAAATATTGTTTGAAATTGATCAGTTGGGTTTGAAGAAGGTAACAGAACAAGATGCCGAGATAACTAATGGCCCTATTTGCAAGCAATGTGGTTGGCGGAAAAAAAAGTATCTTTTGGGATTTGCCTTATTGGAGTACCCTTCTCATTCGACATAACTTAGATGTTATGCATATTGAGAAAAATGTATTTGACAATATTTTTAACACTGTAATGAATGTTGTTGGGAAAATAAAAGATACACCCAAATCTCGAAAGGAATTGAATGCATACTGTCGCCGGCCAGAATTGGAACGAGATTCTGCAAGGGGAAAATATCCTAAAGCTTGTTACACCCTAGATAATCAATCAAAATCAGTCATGTGTGAATGGCTAAGAAAGTTGAGATTTCCCGATGGTTATGTGTCAAATATGGCTAGATGTGTTGATATGAGGAAACTTAAATTGTTTGGGATAAAAAGCCATGATTGTCATGTGTTTATGCAGCGTTTAATACCTATTGCATTTCGTGAACTACTTCCAAATAATGTTTGGAAGGCATTAACAGAATTAAGCTTATTCTTTAAAGATTTAACATCTGCTATTATAACCAATGATGACATGGCACGGATTGAAGAAGAGATTCCTATTATTCTCTGTAAGCTTGAGCGTATATTCCCTCCAAGCTTATTTGATTCAATGGAACATCTACCAGTGCACTTACCATATGAAGCAAGAATAGCAGGTCCAGTGCAATACCGATGGATGTATCATTTCGAGAGGTAATATAAAAGAACTTAATAATAATGCATATCAAATTTAATGGTGTTAGATTTACCATACTTGTATATTTAATATCACAGGTACCTTCGACGATTGAAAAACAATATCCGAAATAAAGCTAGAGTTGAAGGTTCAATATCTAATGCTTATTTGGTGGAAGAAGCTTCATTGTTTTGTTCTTACTATTTTGAGGATCATGTGAATACAAGGCACCGAAAAGTGTCACGCAATGATGACGGTGATCAATATAGGGTACAAGAATATGAAGGCAACTTATCCATATTCACACAGTCAGGCCGAGCCTTTGGAAAGAGTAAATCTCGATTTTTTACAGAGGAGGAATATGCTGCTGCACAATCATACATTCTTCTTAATTGCATTGAAGTTGCACCTTTTATTAAGTAAGTCATGATTTATCAATAAATTTTAACCTTTTCATTTGAGCATTGGGTAAATTATAAAATTTAATCATTATTATTCTTTTTGTTGTATCTTGAAGAATTTATATTGGGGAGCTGAAGCAAATTCTAGTGAACATTTCTACTCAAGAAATTGATGCTAAACTTGAAAAAGAATTCCCAATTTGGTTTAATAAACATGTGAGTACTATTTTTCTTTCAAACTTTTTTTTATTTACAATTAACAAGAATTCTACTTAGCTATGTTAGCTTATACAATTGATGACATTTGTTTTAGGCACACAATCCATCAAGCAACATATCCAATCAGTTCATAAAGGACTTAGCAAAAGGTCAATTACCTAAAATTATATCTTACTCGGGCTATTATGTGAATGGATATAAATTTCACACTGAGGTGCATGGATATGGTAAATCTACAATGAACAGTGGTGTATGCATAAAAGGCTCAAATTATAGTGCAAATGAATGTGACTATTATGGTCGTTTGATTGAAGTTGTTCAGTTGGAGTACCCTGCATTACCAATTAAGAGAACTGTGTTATTTAAGTGTGAGTGGTTTGATCCAACGCCAAATTTGGGTACAAAAGTGCATCCATATTATAAGTTGGTGGAAGTGAATCAAAAACGTAGATTTAACAAGTACGAGCCATTTGTTATGGCAGTTCAAGCTTGTCAGGTGAATTATATCACATATCCAACTATCAAACGTGAAAGAAGTGAGTGGTTGGTTGTTTGCAAAATTAAAGTAGGGGCTAAATTTGAAATTCCACAAGCAACATCAAACAGTCAACTTTCCAATGTATCAACAGCATTCCAAGAAGATGACATTGATATTCATTTTATAGATATTGAAAATGATGAAAGTGATAATTTAGTTCATTCAACAGGTGCATTTATTGATATCAAAGAGGATAATGAAGAAAAAGAAGAGTCTGATCTTGAAAATGAATCATATGATGATGACGAAGAAACTGATGTGGATGAGTGGGATTCTAACGATCATGATAGTGATTAGGTGTAATTGCTAAACGAAAGATGTTCAATATCTTTTTGATATTATGTATTATTCATAAATATTTAATAATTAGAGATATTTTTGTAAATTGTTACATTTGTATTGCTTTTATTATTCTTCTTCTTTTTAAGTAGCAATTGATATTTGTGTTCATTGTTGCTTTTGATATTTTTTACTATTATGGAGTGACTAATATGCAGATGGGTCGCACATCATCTGAAGATATATTACATGGTAGAGGCAGAGGGCCTACAAAACGAGGAGAGAGATCGAAAGATAAGAGTAATTTCTCAAATCGACCACCAATTCCACCACTACGTGTACCATCGCCACATTCATCAACATCACAACCATCGCCACATTCATTAACACCATCACAATCTTTGCTACAGTCATTGACACCACCATAACAATCAACACCACCACCACCACCACAACCATTATCATCAGCTCATCCATCAGCAACTATGTCCATCTTAGGAGGTTCTACATCAGCATCTCCTATATCTCAACCTACTACATCATCTCCTCCAGCTGCTTCGGCCTTACATTTACAATCTGAAGCATCAGTCGCTGAGTCAACCAATAATAGACGACAACTTAATCTCGATCCTATAAGGTAATATTACTATTATTATTTTTTAATGATGTTTCATTCATGTTTTATAATTGTTTGTTTTTTATGGATAGTTTGTTTGTAATTTTCGCATAGTGGGAGTTTTCTTCAGTCTCATGTAGTTTCTGCGGCTATAACCCGTAGTTTTTTACTCCGTTTGAGTGATAGAGGACATGTATGGAAGACTGTACCTGATGATATCAGAGACTTCTATTGGCTTGAGTTTCAGGTAAAAAACATTTTTTTAAATAAACAATGTGATTGGGTGAATGACTTTGTTAAAAATGTATTTCTTGTGATTGATTGGTTGTTAAAGACTTTGGACTTCAAGTCAAGTTACTTATGATATAGGCAAAACTCTACCGAAATTTCAGTTTGAACTTGAATATTTAATGTCTTTTGTGCTTAATTGGTTGATTGAGACATTTACTTCAGGTCAGGTTGCTTATGTTATAGACGAAACTCTGCCGAAATTTTATTTAATCTCTTTTGTTCTTAAAGAATATGTTAGAGACCATGTAATTTAGGTCAGGTTACTTGTATTTTAGACGAAAGTCTGCCAAAATTTCAGTTTGAACTTGAATATTTAATGTCTTTTGTGCTTAATTGGTTGATTGAGACATTTACTTCAGGTCAGGTTGCTTATGTTATAGACGAAATTCTGTCGAAATTTTATTTAATCTCTTTTGTTCTTAAAGAATATGTTAGAGGCCATGTAATTTAGGTCAGGTTACTTGTGTTTTAGACGAAAGTCTGCCAAAATTTCAGTTTGAACTTGAATATTTAATGTCTTTTGTGCTTAATTGGTTGATTGAGACATTTACTTCAAGTCAGGTTGCTTATGTTATAGACGAAATTCTGCCGAAATTTTATTTAATCTCTTTTGTTCTTAAAGAATATGTTAGAGGTCATGTAATTTAGGTCAGGTTACTTGTGTTTTAGACGAAAGTCTGCCAAAATTTCAGTTTGAACTTGAATATTTAATGTCTTTTGTGCTTAATTGGTTGATTGAGACATTTACTTCAGGTCAGGTTGCTTATGTTATAGACAAAACTCTGCCGAAATTTTATTTAATCTCTTTTGTTCTTAAAGAATATGTTAGAGGTCATATAATTTAGGTCAGGTTACTTGTGTTTTAGACGAAACTCTGTCAAAATTTCATCTTAATTGGTTGTTGCAAGAAAAAAATTTGTCTTATATGTTATTTTTTTTGAACCCATATTTTAGAAGGAATTTACTTGGGATCCAGAACTGGAGATGATAGTCAAGCGTAAATAGTTACAACAGGCTGCTACACGTTATAGTGATACTTTGAGCAAGTGAAGATCTTCTGGTAGTAAATCACCACGTGTTCCAGAGCAAGTTTGGAATACTTGGCAGAAAGAATGGTCCACTCCTGAGTTCAAGAAAAAATCTATCATTGCCTCTAAAAATAGACTTACTGAGACGGGCGGCTTAGGTTCAGGTTCCTCACGACATACTGGGGGTTCTATATCTATGGTTGAGCGTAGCATGCGGATGGTAAATTGATAATGATAACTTAATTTGAATTTATTATTTATTTATATATTTAGGTTGTAAAATATTTCTTAATGTATTTGTTTTTATTTGCTTATGTATTATACTTGCAATTTTGTAGTTAATTTATTTTTAATTTTATTTTATTCTTATGATCAGGCAAAAGAGTTAGGACGTGAACCAAATCCTATAGAACTCTTTGAGGCAACACACACTAGAAAGACTTCATCAGGAATTCAGTATGTAGATCAGCGGTCCAAAGTTGTTGCAATATGTATTTACCAAACTCATTAATTATGCATATTTAAAATTTTATTTCCTTATTTTTCTATTAATCTCATGAAATTTATATTTCTTTTCTAAAAATTTATATTGAAGAATCGGGTACAATCCCTTAAAGAGACTGCTTCTCAACCAATTGAGGGATCTAATGAGCCTTGTGAACCAGATTTGAGGCAGTTATTTTTAGAGGCTGCTGGTGGCCAGAAAAAACGGCGTGTATATGGAATGGGCACAAAGGCAGCACATTTTTACACTGGTACCTCCTCATTTCACTCTACTGCCACATCACGAGATATTAGTACAGAGCAGCTGCGTGCTAGTATTATGCAATATATGCAACAGGAGGTTCAAACTATGTTGGAGTCACAAAAGCAGCAAATGCGAGAATAGATGCGCGAAGAACTTCGAATTGAGCTTCGAGACGAGATGCGTGCAGAGATGCGACAGTTGATAGCAGAGATGACTAATTCTACCAACATTTCATCAGCTCCATCTAATGATCCACCACAATCTGATAGGATGTAGGACTATATATATATATATATATATATATATATATATTGTAGTATTTTTAATTATTGAATATTTTTTATGTTGGACTACAAAATTTTAATATTTATTTAATGAATTCAGCTAAAACAAAATTTCGGTTTTCATTTAATATATATTGTAGTATTTTTAATTATTGAATATTTTTCATGTTGGACTACAAAATTTTAATATTTATTTAATGAATTCAGCTAAAACAAAATTTCAGTTTTCATTTAATTGATTTTTTAAATTGCAAAAATATTTAAATTATAAAATTTAATATATAGAGTAAATGTCCAACAAATCTTAACGACGGACGATGTCCATAGCAAAATAGCGACGGACGATGTCCGTAGCAAAATAGCGACGGACGCTGTCCGTAGCAAAATAGCGACGAAATCTTTCCGTAGCAAACAATAGCGACGAACAATATCTGTCACTAAATAGCGAGGTATTTTCTGTCGTCATTACAATTCCTGCAATAGACTTAGTGACAGATATTTCGTCACTAATTCCGTCGCGAAAGTTAGCGACAGAATAATAATCTGTCGCTATTGGACTTGCGAGAAGGTTTTCTGCGACGGATTTAATCCGTCGCAAATCTGTCGCTAAATTAGATTAACAACGAAATTCTTAATTATAGTGACGGATTTGTCCGTCGCTAAAATATATTTTTCTGCAAGTATCAAACCAAATTCTAAGTAAAAATACAAATTTTATTTTATTTTAAACACAATAAAATATTAAATAATTTAGTCAACTATCAATTACTCAATAAAATTAATTGCCAAAAAGCATACACAGACCTGATGCAGAAATCGGCGCCGATCATTGCTCATTTCTGTCTATCATTGAGACTTCTCCCTTGCCTCATTCACCATTAGTGATTACCTTGCTAGCCGAAGGTGCACGTGACATATCTTTACCTCACTTTAGGTCATTTCATGATATAATATCATTTTAAATTAAATTTCTAGCTAATAGAATGTTTCTTTTATCCACCAATACTCATTTATTTGCGGTGTTTATACACCATATAGTCTTTGATTTAATTCATTTAGTTCCATTAAACCTTAGATTACAACTTTGCTATGACATTGTCATGATTTTTAGCTCAACATGGTTTGCCTAGCCCATAATTTAAATCATATAATTTTTCCCTAACAATTTCCCCTTAATTTATTTGTCGTTTAATTGCTTAATTATATATATTTAAAATTTTCAGCTCTATTATCATCCCCAAATTCACAGATTCTAGAGATGGAAACCGTCCAAATTTTGCTTCCGAACTTAAATATCATTTTCCTCTCACTTTAAAATTTTTGGGCAGCCCCTTGTTTCTCCACCATATGCCATGGATCATCACCTTAATTTCATCATCATCATTATTATTATTATTATTATTATTATTATTATTATTTCTTTTCTTTGGTTCATCCATGGCTTATGTTACCATTTTTTCCTCCATCACCAGATTATTCGATTCTTTACTAAATGGTCTCGGTTAATCAAAGTTCATGGCTGTCCTTTTTTTTTTTTTTTAACTTTATTAGTATTATTTTCTTTTAATATTTACTTCATTATTATTTCTTTATTCCTTCTCTTTTCTTTTTCTTTTTTTTTTCCTTGGCTCCGAATTCACCTTTCTTCTTTCACCTTTTCCATCTTCCTTCCTTGAAACATGGTGTGAACAGCCTCAATAAACCATAGTTTGTTTCGGCACTAATGAGTTTATCCTAAATATATGTATAATTTTTCTATCAACTAGCCTAATTGTTCCCATTAACTCATCAACTAAAATTCCCTCCCCCCCCCCCCCCCCCAAATCCCCAAATCAACAAATTTCTTACAACCCATAAGTAAAGATATATACCCATATCTTAAAATCAAAGGAATTCATGAGTAAGAAAAGAAATCTCACCACCTTGAATATTTTCCTATGGCGGCCGAACCATTTCTTTGCAAAATCTCTCTTTTGTTTTTCTTTCTTTAGACTTGAGTGTCCATGGGTAATCCTTCCTCCTTACCAAAACAAGTCCCCTTGCTGCAATTTTTTTAAAGCTGAAACATGTATGGAGAATTTTTGAGAGAGGGACGGGTAAGAAGAAAACGGGGAGAAGATTTTATGAAAGTTGTGAAAGTTGCTTGAAGAGTGAGGAATTGGACCCACCTTTAGGTATATATAGAAGGATTAATTTTGTAATTAAAATTTGGTGGAGAACTAAGGATTTGGTTGGCTTAATAGACGGCTAATTGTAATTTAACTATATTAATTGGCAATTGTTTCACTCCTCATATTCTTTCCATTTTTTAACAATCAACCCCTAAACCTTTGCTCTTTTCAGCTTAATCCACAACTTAATTTTCTTTACTTCAATTCAAGCATCAAATTAAATATTTTTCTTCAATTACATATTTTATTAATTTCCATATTAAATACTCTCTATGTTAATTAATTTAACTGATCCAATTTCGCTCCGAATTAAATTCTTTTTTTTCTCCGATATAATACGAATTTCTCATTTCAATTAATTATTCCTTAATTAAAATTCATATTTTTAGTTTTCTTTAATCCGAATTTAGACTATAATTGAATTGGCATAATTTCGATTGTAAATATGTACAATTGTTTTTATCGGTCTAATGCTTACAGTTGCGAAATATATATATCAATCAGGGTCCAAACTAGTGAACATGACATCATCCATATATTAACAAATGTCATCTCGAACCTTAGGGTGATATGGGCTAGCAATGGATTCTATATTTTCACAGTATATTCTAATTTTTCTGTCAAACCAACTTCATCTTCCTCCACACTTTTCTATTTAAAATTCCAAATCAAATTGGCTACAAAGCGCTCCAAATGAAGCATTGCTAAGCAATAACTCGGGCAACTCCCAATTCCAAAAGGCACCTAACATTAATATTGTATTACTTTTTAAAATATTAAGATTGTGAAAGATTTTAATTAATTCTTGATTTGTTGTATTATATATATATATATATATATATATATATATATTCTTAATATGTTGTTATGTTTGGGCTTGATGGGTGCACTAATTAATACACAATCCCGAATATTGTTATATCCGGAATATTCCATAGCTATTTTTTGAATTGAGTTAATGGAATATCCATCGCCAAAGGTGATCCATTGCACCTAACATTAATATTCTATCTGTCTCTAATTTTGAGATAGATTATTCTGTCGCTAAAGTTAATAAACATTTAAAAAATAGCAACAAAGAGTAGATGATACTATTTTAACTACATATATTTCCATTGCTAATTGGTTTCTGAATAAAAAATGGTCATCAAATTATGACAATTATTTAACTACTGATCATTATTAAATAACAACGAAAGATTCGTCGTTTACATTAATGATAGACTTAATTTTTCTCGCTAAATTGGGTGTGAAGTACTTTTTAGCAACAAATAGTTTTCATCGCTGATCCATCGGTAACTTCATTTACAGATGGAATTTCTTCCTTTAGTGACGAAAACTTTTGTCGCTAAATAATATATTTTTTTGTAGTTTACGATTAATGCTCCTAATGTTGTTTAGAGTTTATGGTAAGGATGTTGCTCGATCTAGTGTTGTGAGTGGTGATAATGGTATTATGAAAAAAGAATTTAAATGTTTCTTTTAGAAAATGAATGTCATAAAAAAGTTGATTGTCTCAAGTATAAAGTTTGGTTAGAAAAGCATGAGCTTACAGGTAACTTCTTGGATATATGTATTTAATTAAAGAAAAGTTTGAATCTTTTGATATATTCAAGATTTTCAAGATTGAAGTTGAGAAACAACTGCGAAAAGTTATCAATATTGTTAAGTCTCACCAAGGAGGAGAGTATTATAGCAAGCATGGTCTAAGAGGACAACGAAAAGGTCCTTTTGTCAAATACTTCGAAATATAGTGCTTTCTTATTTAATCAGAATTAACCTAAGTAATGAGTGAGTGCCACATGTACCTTTTATGAAAAATATGTGAGAATTAATTTTTTTTTCTTTGAAAACCCTTTACGACATAAATTATATTGCATATAAAACATGTTAACCATATCATACATATAACATCCATAAAATGAACCTTTTGATCAAAAGATTCCTCTCATAAATAAAAAAGATCATATTTAGGATTAATCAGCTTGATGTTTATAAAAAGACATGGCTTTAACAAAATTACATATTTCCTTTAAATATAAAAACATATGTATAAATTTAAATAAACCTCATCCAATATGTCATGTATAAAAATACAAAATATGACATAGACCACTGACCCATATCAGGTATATTCTGTTGTCTCTGATTTTGGATTGGCTCTCTAGATCAACTTCCACTCTATCTACTAAGCTCTGTCATACGTGAGTAAAATACATGCACACTAAGATAATGAAAGTTTAGTTTTATATATGGACATAAAAATTCAACATGCACATATATAAATCACATCAAGGTCATGGCATCATATCATACATCAAGGCATGGCAAAGAAATCATCATATCATGTATTATACTTTACCTCATAAAACTAATTAAATGTTAAGCCTTTCAACCATGCATAGGTGAATAATCACTGCATTTATAATATATATCATATTAGTCATTTGCCATCACATACATGTTTCATTTCATCTTTCACCATTGTACAATATTCCTTAATTACTTCAATATAATCAACCAACAACTCTCTACATGAACTATTTGGATACGAGTTATGAACAAAAGCACTCTCCGAGCTTAAGCCATTTTACCACTATTTATAATTATGTGTCCTTGTTCAGGCTCCTCAAGTCAAAAATTCACTCAAAGCTTAAGCCACCTTGATTGAGTACACATATATCTTTTGCATGCAATTATAGGATTAATTATGCTCCCAAAACTTAAGCCACTTTGTCCTTAAAAAAATAACTATAACATATCATTATGGTACTATAAACCCCTTTAATGGCATGCAACCTATCCTAGTTCTAGTCCTAATATCAGGCATGAGCTTTACTTGTTCAAATGCTCTTTGTTATACTCATATATAAAACCTTTATCTTAAAGTATAAACCTTTAAATCATGTGAAATTTCACCATGCATAATATATGCATGAACATCATATAATCATGTGTATTATATTCATATCATACTGTTATAAAAACATATGCATAACCATCATATTGAAATCATAAAAAAAATATAGCATATAACATTTTAAACAGGATTCACAGGTGTGAAGGTTTATTCACGGGCATCCCTATCCGTGAACTAAACTATGAACTAGGTCATGAATGTTTCTATCCAAAAATTGCACATCTTTTTACGGGAATGAAAAAATAGTCATGGGTGTGACTACCGAAGTTCACAACCATGAATCAAGTGGTGACTTAAGCTGTGACACATTCTACCTGAAATGGATAGTTCAGAGTTGATGATTCACGACTATGAACCCTATGTCACGAGCATGAATCTAGATTTTATAGCAATTCAACCATAAAAATAAGACATTTAATGAAAAATACATACAAGGCTTTAATGGTTGTCCAATGGAAACCTCTTCCTATCAACATTCATGCATTTATCATGCTATAAAATTAATAAGCATCCAAGTACATATAGTGGTCATTGTTGAACCTTGAGGGATATTTCTGTCATTTTGATGATAACAAATAATTAGGCAATAAGGAATTTAACTACATTTTGTGCTCTAAGTGTGTTAGACAAGTTATGCATTCCTAAAACCTTGAAGCACGTTGAAAGAGAAGAATTGAAAATCAAGATATTGAAAAAATGCGAAGTGTCACGCCCGTGGTGAATGATCACCACCCCCGTGAAAATAACTCTTCACACCGTGAATACTAAAGCATGCTCGTGAAACAAGTAAGTGCCAAGATTGTTCATTCAAACATTCATAGGAGTAAAGCATTGGCCCAACCATGATTTGATAAAGTCACGCCCATGAAAA
Source organism: Triadica sebifera (assembly GCA_023653625.1). NCBI lineage: Eukaryota > Viridiplantae > Streptophyta > Magnoliopsida > Malpighiales > Euphorbiaceae > Triadica > Triadica sebifera. The sequence continues at coordinate 35,302,562 of CM042896.1, forward strand.
TTTTTTCATGCCCATGAATGACCAATCATTTTCAGACAGAATGAGTCACAGCCAGAGTCACAACTTTGATTCACGACTATGAAGAACAATCATGCCTGTGAAGAATCAGTCATGTCCATGATCCTGGAGAGAGAAACTTATCAGGCACGAATGGAAAAGCAGTTGAACAACTATTTTCACATTAAATGCACCCCAAAATAGCTATATTTGATCTTGAAATATAAATACTACACATTTATGACTTCTATAAATTAGAAAAACAATCATTCATTCTTCTAATCTTGTATATATGCTTGTGCATTTATCTTTAATTCAACAACATTCATTATTTGAGATTGTAAAACCATAAATTGCTAATAATTGTTGAGCTTTTTGGTTGGTGAGTATTTTCAACTTGTAATCAATTACTCAAAAATGAGTTTGAGTGAGATGGGTTGTGAGTGAAATACTTGTAAGAATTTTTTGTGTGAGCCATAAAAACATAAGGATTTGGTTGTTGTGTTAGCCATTAAAACACAAAGGTTGTTTCTGGGTTAGGTGTTAGCCAAGAGAGAAACACCATAGTTGGGAGTGAGCTAGTGATAAAACTCTATTATAACACTTCAAATGTTAGTGAACCACTCAATCTAGATTAGGGAGAGGAGTTGGGTTTGTTAATACCTGAACCTTTATAAATCTTGTGTGCACTATATTCCTCTTCCTTTCACCATTCATCATTTAGTTATTTCTTTCTTCAAGTAATTTTTATTTACTAACCAATTCAACCCCCTTTCTTAGTTATTATTTTGGGCAACAATTGGTATCAGAGCAAGAACTAGCAATCAAGCCTAAAAAGCACTAGTAAAGATCAAACTATGGCTAACGGAGGATTTGATAGTCTCAATCCCTTCTTTGATGGAGCTAACTATGTGAATTGGAAATTCAAGATGGAAATCTATCTTGATAGTGAAGGAAGATGTTTGGGAGTTCGTTCGGAAAGAATGTACACCTCCAAAAAGAATGAATTCTGAAGAAGAAGAAGAAATCACTCTAAGAGATGAATGGACAAAAATTCAGAAAAGAGAAAATGGCAAGAACAATAAAGCATAACTATCCTAATCAGCTCATTATCTCTTGAAGAGTGTGATAGGATTCATCATTGTCTTACTACCTACTCTATTTGGAAGACTTTGGAGAACTACCATGAAGGCACCAAACAAGTTAAGTCCAAGAAGGTTCAAATTTTTTTCACTGAATATGAGCTCTTCAAGATGAAGCCAAATGAGACCATAACCAAAATGACAAATTGTCTTTTTGCCATTGTCAATGGTTTGAGGAAGCTTGGAAAACACTATAGCTTGGAAGACATAAACAATAAGATTTTGAAGAGTCTTCCAATGAAGGATTATGGAAGGCTTAAGTGTGATCCCCACCGACGCCAATTATTCTAAGAGTTGCAGGCATAAAAAAGAAAATGAAGGCTTAAGTGTGATCCCCACCGACGTCATAATTGGCAGACTTCTCACTCATGAGATGGATCTAGTAAAAAATAAAGAAAATGGAGAAAAAGATAAGAGAAAGCCAATTGTACTCAATGCATCAATTTCCATGCCTATAGATGAACATCCTCTTAATGATGAAGAATTAGTTAAAATGGCTCAATCAAGAACTACAAGCAAAGGACTTCAAAGTGTTAGAGGAGTGCTCTAAAGGCAATCATCTTTAGCACTTATATTTTACAAATTAATTTCAATTTTTCAAAACCTATTGATCCAAAATCATCAAAAACATGCAATCCCATTGCACTTTCAATTAAAATTAATTTTAATGGATACAAGGAGGCTCTGATACCAATGTTGGGTTTTAAAGAATGAATCATATTCATAAACGCAACGAAAAATAAAATTTTTCAAAACCCAAAACAAAAGATCATACTTGTACCATTAAAACTAATTTATATAAATGTAAATGTTAAAAATTATACCTTGTAATTTTTATTTGTTCTTCAAATCTTCACTTTGATGGATTGTAGCAAACCACAACAATCTACACTAGGTTGTCTCTAATGATAATCCACGCGAGAATGAAGAAGAAAATATCAAGAAAAATGGTTTGAACAAATTCAAAGTGCTATCTTTTAAAGTGTTCTTGAGAGAATTTTTGTTGTCTTAAAATATTGTTTTTTACAAAAAATATTTTCATGTCTATTTTCTGTCATTTGATATCTTTTCTATTTGAATCAAATTAAAAAATAAGATGAAAAGTCAAAAATGAAGGAAACTAATGAATAGTAATTGGCCATAATTGGCCTAATTAAGGCCAAAAACAGCCGTTGGCCAACGGATGGGAAACTGCAGGCACGCTGGGCCTGCTGCAGGGCAGCCCAGCTGGCCTGCAAGGCAAGCTAGCAGCCTGCCTAGCCTACGTAGGTCCATGACACTCCCAATTAGGTTTTGAAGAATGAATCATATTCATAAACGCAGTGAAAAAGAAAATTTTTCAAAACCCAAAACAAAAGATCATACTTGTACCATTAAAATTAATTTATATAATTGGAATGGTGATTTGATGTTTTGAAAATTTTTAGAAATTAATTTTTAATTAATTTAAGTTGTGCAATTGTAATTTTAGTATGACTAGAAATTGGTATGTATATTAAAATTAAATTGTTTAATTTTAATATCATAATATTCTAATTTTAAGGAGAATTAATTTTGAATTATATCTGGAAATATGGAATTTAATTTAATTTGATTAAATATTAAATTCCACTTTAAAATGACATACAAAATTAAATTAACCGAAAGAATACATATAGGCAATTTCGATTCAAGTGTTGAATCGATTTACAAATTGAAATCCAAAATTGTCATTTTTATTTTGTGTATTAGAGAATGCATGTTAGGGGTGTATGAAAAGGCATGATGGATGGTTATGGACTTAGGCCCAATGTGATTGAGCATGCATGAAATTATTTTGTTTTATGGTAAATTGGGTCTGCGTGTCCCTACCTCTTTTTCTTTCTTATGTATTTCTCTTCTCATCTTACTCCCTTCAAATGTAAATTGCGGTTTTCTATAATTTGAAATATGTAATTAGATTACATAGGATTAGGATATAATAAAGAAGCAAAGGAGATGGTACCATAAACAAGAAGACTTAGAAATAGGAATTTGATTTCTATTTTGGGTTGTAAATTCATGCATATACCTAGGTAAAACCTAGTCAATTTCTCTTTGGCTCAAAAGATTGACTTTAGTATGTCCATAATCATGCCATATAGTTAATGTAACTATCTTTATATATCAATGTGATGAATGTATGATATATAAAAGCATGAAATAATAACTTAATGAGACTTAACAAAGAAATCCCTCACTAAATAAACATTAAGTCTTACTCCTTCCATTAATATGGGGAGAACCAGAGTTCTTCTAGAGTTAGGATTGTTGAGTTGCCTCAAGCTCACTCTATAAGAATATGTTCAATCCATTGAAATTAGATTTCACAATTAATGGGTTAGACTTAACCGATATTATTAACTTGTTGGATTTGCGCCAAGGTTAATGTGTATTGGAGGTGAAGTTGGGTTTGTATACATGAGATGTACACATATCAAAAGTCGATAGCCCAATGTATGTGCACACATCAATAAGTTGATAGCACAAGATTCGATAGTTGCATGAATAATGCAATTGGTATGGATTAGATACCTACCAACCAAACCAAGGATAGTTTGTTGAATTGCCTCAAGGTTATTCTTAGCTAGTTGGATATCAACCCACTAGGAGAACTTCCATATAAGTTCTCTCGGGTTCATAGTGAGGGCTATGGATTCGCAATAAAATAGTGGGAGCCATAATGCGATTTATTAAAGACTTAATAAACATGCATTTTATGTACATTCTAACATGTTCTATTTTACATCTAGTTTGCTAGAATCATCATCATGACAAGTGTGAATTTGCGATCGCTAATGGAATCAAATAAGTTGATTGGGCCTAATTTTTTGGATTGGCTAAGAAATCTGAGAATAGTTCTCAAATCCGAAAGATTGACTATGTCCTAGATGAGGCACTCCCTAATCCCCCTACTGCTAATGCTTCTAAAGATGTTCAGAAGATATATCAAAAGCATCTCGATGATAGTGAGATGGCGAGCTGCATTATGCTTGCTACTCTGCAGCTGAGTTGCAAAAGCAGCATGAGGCTATGGATGCTAATTCCATAGTATACTATAGAAGAGAGCTTTTTGATGAGCAAGCACATTTTGAAAGGTTCGAAACTTCAAGGTTGCTCTTCCGCACTAAGATGGTTGAGGAGACATCTCCAGTGCAATATGCATTGAAGATGAATGGCTATATTGAGAGGTTGGCCACCTTGGGATTTGTGATGGACCATGAATTAAGTATTGACTTAATTCTAATCGGTTTGTCTGATAGTTATTCACATTTTGTGCTTAACTGTAGGATGAACCAAATTTCTACTACTATTCTTGAGCTGATTAACTTGCTTAAAATAGCTGAGCCATCTGTCAAGAAGGACAGTAAGACTGTGATGCTGGTGGACTCTTCAAGTTCTAAAAGGATGAACCTTAAAAAGAAGAAGAAGTCCATGAAGCCTAAGGGAGGCATGGCCAAGAAAAAGGCCAAGGAGATTGTTCCAAAAGGGACATGCTTCCATTGTGGCAAGGATGGCCATTGGAAGAGAAACTGCAAGGCTTACTTGGAGTCCTTGAAGAAGAAAGCATCTGATGCCCTATCTACTTCAGGTATTTTTGTCATTGAAATTAATACTGTTTCCAATAATAATATATGAGTATTAGATACCGGTTGTGGCTCACACATATGCACTGATATGCAGGGCCTAAGGAATAGTAGACAACTCAATAAAGGAGAGTCAGACCTATGCGTTGGAAATGGAGCAAGGGTTGCTGCTTTAGCTATAGGAACATATGTATTGACCCTCCCTAGTGGGCTTATATTAAATTTGGATAATTGCTATTATGTAACTGCTTTGACGAAAAACATTATTTCTGTTTCAAGTCTAAATAAATATGGTTTCCTTTTAGCTTTTAGTAACAATTGTTGTTCTATTATGTTGAATAGAATTCTTTATGCTAATGGTACATTATGCAATGGAATATACATATTAGATATGTCAAATCCAATTTTAAACATCAATGATAATAAAAGGCAAAAACAAGATATGTTGAAATCATCTTATTTATGGCATTGTCGTCTTGTTCATATAAGTGAGAAACGCATGGCTAAGCTACACAAAAGTGGTAGTTTGGGGTCTTTTGATTATGAATCATATGACACATGTAAATCTTGTTTACTAGGCAAGATGACTAAATTACCCTTTAAGGGAAAGGGTGAACGTGCTAATGGACTTTTAGATTTAATACATTCAGATGTATGTGGTCCAATGTCTACACACGCCAAAGGTGGTTTCATCTACTTCATTACTTTTATCGATGACTACTCATGATATGGATACGTGTATCTTATGAGATACAAATCTGAAGCTTTTGAAAAGTTCAAAGAATTCAGAAATGAAGTAGAGAAACAACTTGGAAAAAGTATTAAAACACTTCAATTAGATCGAGGAGTTGAATACTTGAGCCAAGAGTTTCTAGATTATCTTAGGGATAATGGGATTTTATCTCAATGGACTCCACCTTACATGCCACAACACAATGGTGTGGCTGAAAGAAGAAACCGAACCTTGTTAGACATGGTAAGGTCTATGATGAGTTTTGCATAATTGTCTAAATCCTTTTGGGGTTATGCACTAGAGACCGCCATTTATATATTAAATGGAGTTCCTTCAAAGTTAGTTGATGTTACTCCATATGAGATATGGTATAACAAGAGACCCACATTTTCTTACATGAGAATTTGGGGTTATCCTGCTTATGTGAAGTGGACAATGTCAGATAAGGTAGAAGCTAAGCCTGATCGATGTCTGTTTGTGGGATATCCAAAAGCATCATATGGATATCAATTTTACCACCCCTTGGAATAAAAGGTTTTTGTTTCAAGACATGCTATCTTTTTAGAGAGAGAATTCCTTCTAAAAGGAGATAATGGGAGCAAAATTGAACTTGAGGAAGTTCAAGATGCTCAAACAAATGTTGATCAACTTCCTGAACCCTAGCTTGTTACTCATACAGAAGATATAACAGCTCAACCTTCTGAAGCGTAAGAGCTTTGTAGTCAAGTAGGATACGTATTGTTCCAGAGAGATATGGATTTCTCATTAGTGAACAGAACGACGTATTGCTCATAGAAAATGATGAGCCTACAACCTATGAAAAGGTTTTGAATAGTTCAGAATCTGACAAATAGCTTCAAGCCATGAAGTCAGAAATGGATTCCCTGTATGAAAACCAAGTATGGACTGTGGTTGACCCACCCGAAGGAATAAAGCCTATAGGGTGCAAGTGGGTTTTCAAAAAGAAAACTGACATGGATGGTAATGTGATTACCTATAAAGCTAGACTTATTGCTAAAGGTTATTGTGAAAGACAAGGAATTGACTACGATGAAACTTTTAGCCCAGTAGCTATGCTTAAATCCATAAGGATACTTCTAGCCATTGCTACTCATTATGATTATGAGATATGGCAAATGGATGTGAAAATAGCTTTCCTTAATGGAAATATGACTGAGGATGTGTATATGACACAACCAAAAGGTTTCATATCCAAAGATGGCAAAAAGGTATGTAAGCTTCAAAGATCCATTTATGGATTAAAGCAAGCATCCAGGAGTTGGAATATTCGGTTTGATGAGACAATCAAACAGTTTGGTTTCTTAGAAAATCCGGATGAACCTTGTGTTTACAAGAAGGTTAGTGGGAGTGAAATCGTGTTATATGTAGATGACATATTCTTAATGGGAAATGATGTCTCAGCCTTACAATCAGTCAAAATTTGGTTATCCAAGAATTTCTCTATGAAAGACCTTGGAGAAGCAGTCTATATTTTAGGGATAAAGATCTATAGAGATAGATCTAAAAGATTGCTTGGTCTTTCACAGTCTACATACATAGATAAGATGCTAAAGAGGTTTAGCATGGAGCAGTCCAAGAGGGGATATATTCCCATGACCCATGGGATTACTCTCTCAAAGTCTTTGTGTCCAAAGACACAAGATGAGAGGACACACATGAGTTTGATTCCATATGCTTCAGCTATAGGATCAATCATGTATGCTATGATATGTACAAGACCCGATATATCATATGCTCTGAGTGTCACGAGTAGATACCAATCGGACCCTGGTGAGGGTCATTAGGTGGCTGTCAAAAATATCCTTATGTACTTTAGAAGAACTAAAGATGTATTCTTGGTATATGGAGATAGAGATCTTACTGTGAGCAGGTATACCGATGTCAGCTTCCAATCTGACAAAATCTCAGTCAGGTTATATATTCACACTAAATGGTGGAGCAGTTAGTTGGAAGAGTTCCAAATAGGAAACGATTGCTGATTCCACAACCGAAGTAGAGTACATTGCAGCTTCTGAAGCAGCAAAGGAAGCAGTTTGGATAAAGAAATTCATCACATAACTTGGAGTGGTTCCCAGCATTATTGATCCAATACAATTGTATTGTGATAATAATGTAACCATTGCACAAGCAAAGGAGCCACGGTCTGATCAGAGATCCAAACATGTACTCAGAAGATACCATTTGATTAGAGAAATCATTGGTAGGAATGATGTAAAGATAGAAAGAGTGCCCACTGATCATAATATTGCTAATCCTTTAACTAAGCCACTTCCCCAAAAGAAATATGATTCTCATATACTCGCCTATGGAATTAAATACAAAGACGATTGGCTTTAGTGCAAGAGGGAGCTTGTTAGAGGAGTGCTCTAAAGGCAATCACCATTAGCACTTATTGTACAAATTTATTTGATTAATAAAAGGCTTTTTCATTAATTTGATGTTCATTTGATATATGAATTGATAAGTGATCTTAAATCAATTAATGAAGTCCTTGATACATAACATAGCATGAAGGAAATCATGATGAGATCATGATATTGAGATTCTTATCATGTGTAATTATGTTAGTATCAAAATTATCCCTAGTCATAGGATTAATGAGACGGGACATTATTAATCCAGAGAGACTAGCACAAGTTACACTCCTTGATTGGATCGAGTAGTAGATCTCATAATTTATAAACATGAGATGTTTAGAGTTAACATGTGGATGCTTGCTAAGTGTAGCTAAGTACATTGGATAACCAACTATGAGACAATCATATGTATAATCTATTCAAATGTCAATGATAGTCTCATCATAGCAATGGTACAAGTATCCTTAGACTTGAGGTACTCAAAGATATCTTGAATATTGATTCTGTATTTTGACACTATTCCTTGTTGCCTCAGAGAGGTAGCTCATAGGGTGGTGATTGGATACAGCTTGAGGTATTCGAAGGTAATTGGGTAACCAACAAAGGATTCACCACTCTTGATAGAAGAAGTGTATACCCATGGCCTCATGGTCATTACTGAGGAATCTCTGATCGGAGTGGAAATGTCATAAAAACAGCCTTCAATGACATATCTAATAGAGTAATGAGCCTCAAGGACAAGAACTAACATTACTTGGACTAGACGTGACGTAGTCAGTCTAGTGGGAGTTGATATATGTCCATGCTCTGAACCAAGTGGGGTATAGAATGGTGAAAGGAATAATTGCACAGAAATTGTCTATGGAAAGGTTCATAGTTAAACCACTGACTTTCCGGTCAATTGGGGGTCACGATGTGTTGCTAGATACCACTCACGACCTGCTTAAATTAATTGTTAATTTAAGTGGCCAACATAACTGGGAACCTAATGGGTCACATGCATTGAAGATATGGAGAATGAGTAAAATGGTCTTGAATAGGATCCAAAATATGAGAGAATTATTTTAGGATGAATCGCGATGAGATTGCATGGAAAAATTGTTTGGAAGTGTCATGGGCCCGCATGGGCTAGGCAAGGCGGCTGGGCTACCCAGCAGCAGGCCCAGCGCGCCTGCAGCTTCCCATCCATTGGCCAACGGCTGTTTTTGGCCTTAATTAGGCCAATTATGGCTAATTATTATTCATTAGTTTCCATTTTCTCCATTTTTGACTTTTTATCTTATTTTTGAATTTGATTCAAATAGAAAAGACATCAAATGGCAGAAAATAGACGTAAAAAAAATATTTTCAAGACAAAAAAAATTCTCTCAAGAATACTTTAAAAGCTAGCACTTTGAATTTGTTCAAACTATTTCTCTTGATAGTTTCTTCTTCATTCTTCGTGTGGATTATCATTAGGGACATCCTAGTATGGATTATTATGGTTTGCTACAACCCAACAAAGTGAAGATTTGAAGAACAAATAAAAATTACAAGGTATAATTTTTAACATTTACATTTATACAAATTAGTTTTAATGGTACAAGTATGATCTTTTGTTTTGGGTTTTAAAAAATTTTATTTTTCGCTGTGTTTATGAATATGATTCATTCTTCAAAACCCAACACAAAGTTCCCTTCCAAAAACTTCTCATCAAACAAAGGCAATGAGGAATTAAAATGCGATGAATGTGGGAAGAAAGGTCACATCAAATCGGAATGTCTCGAGCTCAAAAAGTACAAGAGGAGACCCAATAAAGAAGATAAAGAAAAGGGTCACAAAGCCACTAGGTATGATGACTCCTCCTCATTCATTGAAGAAGAAAGGGAAGATGAGGTGGCTAATTTGTGTTTCATGGCTATTGAGGATGACTCCATTGATGAGGTATACTTTACATCCCAACATTGTGATTATCTATGTGATTTAAATGATGATGATGATGATGATGATGATGATATAGTTGAAGTCTTGAATCTTGAAATAGAAAGATACAAAAAGAAACTAGAACTTTATAGAAAAAATAGCTCAAAGCTTAGAAATGATTTGAAAAACCTTCAAAAGGTAGTTGAAGAACTAAAAATTTCAAATGGCTCTTTAAAAAGATCATTAGATGATATTTCTTCAAAACCATCAACAAATTCTCTTTTAAAAGAAAATAATGCTTAGAAAAATGAAGTGGATGAGCATAGAAATTCTATTTCTAGATTCCACAAAGGGAATGAGAGTTTAAATACTTTAATTGTATCATAAAGACCTCCCTTAGTGAGACATGGTCTAGGCTTCAATGGAACCTCTAAAATTGAGGTAATAGCCCTAAGGGCTAAAGGAAATGCACACACAAAATCCTCTACTCAAAAGAAGAGTAATCAAGGGTCACTTGGCTCAAGAGGGAAACCTCAAAAATTAAATCATAATTTCTTATACAAGAAGCATGCACTTAGGAAAGCACCTATCACTAATGCATATTTATGTTATTGTGCACAAACATCACCTAGGAAAATAACAAATCCTAAATACATGGCAAAATGGAAAAGCATACATAAGTCTAAATAATGTCACTATTGCATGAGAATTGGACATATAAACAAACATTGTTTTATAAGGAAGGCTCATTTAATTCAAAGCCTTAACAATGGAGAGCTAGTACATGGACTACCGAAAGTGAAATTTGAAATGGACAAGACATGTGAACCATGTCAAAGAGGAAAATAATACAAAACATCATTCAAGTCTAAAAATGTGGTAAGTACCTCTAAACCACTACAACTTTTACATTTAGATCTTTTTAGACATACTAAAATTGCTAGTTTATAAGGTAAATACTGTGCATTTGTTATCATTGATGATTACTCTAGATTCACATGGTAATTTTCTTGGCTCAAAAGAGTGATGCTTTTGAATCCTTCAAAATCTTTGCCAAAAGAGTTCAAAATGAAAAAGGATATTTTATTTCTAAAATAAGAAGTGATCAGGGAAAATAATTTGAAAATGAAAATTTTGAAAATTTTGTTTAGAATATGATATTTCTCATGATTTTTCAACTCCTAGAACACCTCAACAAAATGGGGTAGTTAAAAGGAAAAATAGGACTTTAATTGAAATGGCTTGAACAATGCTAAATGAGTATGGTTTACCAACCAACTTTTGGGCTGAAGCCACAAATATCGTATACTATATTTCTAACCATATTTTCAAAAGACATCTTTTAAATAAAACCTCATTTGAGCTATGTAATGGAAGAAAACCTATGATCTCATATTTTAGAGTATTTGGATGCAAGTGTTTTATATTAAACACTAAGGATAACCTTGGAAAATTTGCTTCTAAATCTGATGAATGTATCTTCTTAGGATACTTCACTTCTAAAAATCTTATAGAGTTTTTAATAAAAGATCATTAGTTGTAGAAGAATCTATACATGTTTTTTTTGATAAATCTAGTAAACTTGATCTTGTGAAAGATAGTGCTTTTGATGACATTGTAGGAACAATAAAAAAACTTGATCTTGATCATGAAAAGGATGATGGAACCTTAATGAAATATGATGATGATCAAAAGGAGCAATAACAAGATAATTCACTACCTCAAGCTTAAAAGCAAGGAACCTAAGAGCTTCCAAAGGAGTGGAAATTTATAAGATATCACCCCATGGAATAAATCATTGGTAATTCTAGCAAGAGAATAAGTAATAGATCTAATCTTAAACTTTTAGATTATAATCTTATTTTTTCCTCTCAAATTGAGCTAAGGAATATTGATGAGGCTCTAAATGATGAAAATTGGATAATTGTTATGCAAGAGAAGCTCAACCAATTTGAGTGAAATAAGGTTTGGACCTTAGTTCCTACATCCAAGGACTGTCCAATCATTGGTAGTAAATGGATGTTTAGAAACAAGTTAGATGAACAAGGTCTTATAACTAGAAATAAGGCTAGATTAGTTGCCAAAGGGTACAATCAAGAGGAAGGCATAGATTATGATAAAACCTATGCTTCGGACGCTAGATTAGAAGCAATTAAAATACTTTTAGTTCTACATGTCACATGAATTTTAAAATTTTTCAAATGAATATCAAAAGTGCCTTTTTAAATGGCTTTATAGAATAGGAAATCTATGTTGAACAACCTCCCAGTTTTGAAATTCAAACGTTGTCATATCATGTGTTTTAACTTACTAAGGCCTTATATGGTTTAAAATAATCTCTAAAAGCTTGGTATGAAAGGCTTAGTGCATTTATATTAGAAAAAAAATCCAAAATGATATGTAGACACAACTTTTTTTATTAAAAAGCATAAGCATGATATATTACTTGTTCAAATTTATGTTAATGATATCATTTTCGAGTCTACAAATGAATTGCTTTACCAAGAATTTGCTAAGTGTAGGACTAGGGAGGATGAAATGAGCATGATGGGTGAGCTCAAATTCTTCCTTGGTCTTCAAATCAAGCAATACAATGATGGCATCTTCATCATCCAATCCAAGTACACAAAAGAACTATTAAATAAATTTGGAATGGAAGGGTGTAAGATTGCAAAGACTCTAATGAGCACATCAACCAAGTTAAACAAAGATGAGAAGGGTAAGAATATAAATAAAAAGCTTTATAGAGTATAATTGTATCTTTTTTATACCTTACTGCTTCTAGACCTGATATTAAGTATAGTGTATGCTTATGTGCTAGATTTCAATCATGTCCTAAAAAATCACATTTGAATGTTATTAAAAAAATATTAAAATATTTACATGGCTTTCTACATCTAGGTCTATGGTATCCTAAGAATACTTCTTTTCATATCATTAGATTTTCAGATGTTGATTATGCCGGTAGTTTATTAGATAGAAAAGGTACTTCAAGTACTTGTCACTTTATTAGAGAATGCCTAGTTTTTTTTGGTTTAGTAAGAAACAAGTTTTAGTTATCTTATCTACTGCTAAAGCGGAATATATGGCAGTAGGGTGTTGTTACACTCAAGTTCTTTGGATGAGACAACAACTTAAAGATTATGGTCAAATTATGGATCATATTCCCATCAAATGTGATAATATTAGTGCTATAAATCTTTCTAAGAACCCTATCTAGCACTCTAGGAGCAAACATATAGACATTAGGCATCAATTCCTAAGAGATCATGACCAAAATGGAAATGTTGTGCTAGAATTCATTGACACAAACAACCAATTGGCTGATATTCTTACCAAGCCTCTCAATGATGAAAGATTTTGCTTTATAAAAAGAGAGCTTGGAATGCTTGATGGCACCACATTGCCTTAAATGATAATTCTTATGTCATGAGTATAATTTATTTTTTTATTTATGAACTTTGAGTGATATTGTGATAATTTGATGATTTGCATGATCATATTATATGACAAAGTGTTAATTTTTTATGTTTAAAATGTTTAGGAAATGTTTGGATATCACATACTCTTGAATAGAACTTAGTTTTATTTTTTATAAATTTTTAGATATTCAAGCCCATGGATAAATCTTCACAGCCATGAAAACGATAGCCAAAACAAACAGATTCGATCACGGCTTGTGTCATGCCTTGGATTATAGTTTGATCATGTGACAGACTTTATTCATGTTTGTGCCTATTCAGAGTCACAATTTAAGTCACTACCTTGCCTAACTGTGAACATAATCATTTACGCCCGTGAACATTAATTCACGGCCGTGAATTGATCGAAATATAACCTAAATTTCATTATTCTCTCTCACTTTCTCTCTTTTCATACTCACAACAGTCGCGATTTCTCATCCATTCCAGCCTCCTCAACACCTTTTTACCATATATCCTTGCTGAAATCAATCACCAAACACCTCAATCACTTTAATTTCTAACTTTTAGGGTCCAATTTGAAACCCTAAGCTAGATTTTCCATTTGCTCTCAAACTTTCATACTCCTTAATGGCTTCAAGATCCGGTCAATCAAAATGGAAAAAGAAGAGTACGACACCAAAGCTACACATAGATTATTAACTCAATGTCATATCCTGACACTGCCATAAAAAATATGCTAGCCTAAAAACATGGCCTCTCTTATCAATGAAGACCTTTGATTGGGGATCTATCAAGACATTGGGCCTTACCTCCGATATGAAGGTTTGGTTACGTAAGTGCGACTTGCTGAAGTTTGTTGACATCTATCGACTCACCTTTTGGGAGCCAACATTGGAATTTCTTAGCACATTGTAGGTCTCTCCGATAGGGAAAATCTCATTCCAGCTCTACAAACAGGAGAAAACCCTGACTGCCACTAAATTTGGAGAGATTTTTAAGCTCCTGCATAAGGGATTGATCCATGACAATAAGGCTAGATTTTACCCACATGATATCTGGTTCTATTTTGGCAGTGACTACAGTTGGGACGTCAATAAGATAAAAAGCACATTCCTTATATCATTAGTGTTTCACTACATTCACTGATTTCTCACCTACAATATTTTTGCTCGAGGTGATAGCAATGGCTCAATTCGAAAGTCTGAATTGCTTCTATTTGATATGGCTCAAAAGAGTGAGCCCGTGGCACTATCTCGGTGGTTTATTTCTCACCTACAGTCCACTGCCTCCAAGCCTTCAAGAGACATTCTTATTGGAGGTTATGTTACTCATTTGACAGAAGAGTTGGGATTTCTGGACCTCAAAAATCATGTTTACAATATTGTTCCAGCTTCTCCCAGAGGCCAAGTCGACATTGAGTCATTTATTAAATTGGGGGCAGCAGTGAAAGTCCACCATAAGGATGAAGTGTCTTACCGCTTTATCACCCAAGCAGGAGATGTGGCATAGGAGCCTGAAGACTTTGAGGAATTCAAAGTGGGACTTCAAGGGCTCTAGCAGACGAGAGAGCTCGTGTTAAGACTCCACCTCCAGTTGTTCCAGATGCTCCTCCTACCACAGAGACCTTTTTTGCACCTCTGCTAGACTCGGCATAGTAGATTTCCACACTCCTAACTCCTCGCTTTGACATGCTTCAGAAAAGCATGAAGACTGTTCAGAAGTCGGTTGATGCAAAGCTAGAAAACCTCAAAGACTTTGTAGAGTCCAGGATAAATAACTATTGAACCTTGAGGGGTATTTCTGATTTCCGTCTTTTTGATGCTAAAAAATAAAATAGTAATAATGTATTTAACAATACTTGTGTTCTAAGTTTAGTGAACAGGGTATGGAATATGATGCAAGAATGGAAGACTACTTATGGAAGTCAAATAATGAAGAAATAACATGTTCATGCCCGTGACTGATTATGTCACACTCGTGATATAGCTTAGCGCCAACTCACCAACATTTAAAGTTCATGACCATGAAGAATCATAACAATCGTGAATGATCAAATCAGTCACGCCCATGAAAGATAGTCACGCCCGTGAGGTAACATGTCAAATTCCTCTAGAGAGCTTCACGGCTAGAGTCACCACTTGGACCATGGCTTGGAAGGATATTCACACCCGTGAAATTATTTAGTCACGCCCGTGATCAAACACTTCAAATTCTTCCAGAATGCTTTATGGTCAGAGTCACCACTTGGACCACAGCTTGGAAGAACATTCACAACCATGACACACATATTCATGACCGTGAATGAGGAAACAGAAACAAGTGAGGCACAAAATTAAGAGTTGGTGCAACGGCTATTTTCGCATTAAATGCATCCAAACGGCTATAATTCACTAAAGAAGTATAAAAGCAAGTCATTTATGAAGCCAGAAAAGGAGAATAAGCAATTACTTCAAATCAAAATTTTGTTGTAGCCATTTGTGCATTGATTATTTTCAACAAAGCTCTAATTCTCTGTAAAAATATATTTGCTCATAATTTCTGAGCATTATAGATTTGTGAGTGTTTCTCTTTGTAATCTACTACTCAAGTGAGTTGGGTATATTGGGTTAAGAGTAAAATACTTATAAGGGTTATTTATGTGAGCCATAAAACACAAGGAATTGGTTTATTGTGTGAGCCATTAAAACACAAGGGATTTCTGGGATAGGTGTGAGTCATTGATAGAAACACCATAGTTGGGAGTGAGCTTGTAAAACACCTTTGTAATACTTAGTATGGTAGTGAAACTCCCAATTGAGTTTGGAGAGATGTAACACCATTTTTACCCCAGTATAGTTCAGCAAGGTAAGTGAACATTACCCATCTTACTGTTTTATAAAATTAATGAAGTGAAGTAAATATTTTTTTTTTCAAAAATATTGCATAAACTAAAATAAAATTTCATACAAGCCCAAATATTAAAAATTTTATTTATTTATAAAGTACATTAATTTACATTCAAATCATGTTCTTTTACATGGTGACTCATATATTTAATACACATGATATGAAATAAAAATGATACTTTAATTTACAAAGTTTTTAATAAAATATACCAAATATAAAACCCAAAGCTTTTTGCTGCTTTCCTTCGGTTACCCTTCTTCTTCTGAAAGTCTATTTTCTATGGCTACCCTTCTAAACCTACGAGAGAGGAAACCACCCGCGCTAAGCTACTAGCTTAGTGCTGCTTTAATAATAAAAATTTTACATACATATATATTTTCTCACATATTAATTACCCATTTAATAAATAAGGCATAAAATAAAGAATTATATAAAATCAATAAATTTCTACAAACACTCAATATCTAACAACTTTAATTCATATAACATTTATAAAAATCACATACTTAGATATTATTATTATTATTATTATTATTATTATTATTATTATTATTATTATTATTATTATTATTATTTATTTATGTCCATAACACCTATAACCGAACTAACTAATAGGAATAACGAGATTTCCATTCCCGGCTTTTCTAATATAGCACCGAGCGCTTTTATAATAATGTCATTACCGGCTTTTGTTATATTGCCATTACTGGCTTAATAATTTTACGCCGAGCGCATTTATAAATTGTCATTACCGGCTTTCATATTTGGCACTGAGTGCCTTAAATCCCCTAATTGACATGCCAAACTATTCCCTATTCTAGTTCTAGACTATGTATTTTTGGGCTTCACTATTTTTATATTAATTCACTATATTTCAAAAATAACAATATTATTTAACTATCATAATTATGCTTATTTATTTTTGTTCTTTATTTCCATTATTATTGTAATAAATCTCATACATAAATAACTTGTTAACATTTATAATTACCATCAAAATAAATATTTTCATGGATTATTACATATAATTATAACAACACATGCAAAAAGCCCAATATTGTACGTTTTTACTTATGACAGATTTCGGACCTATTGTTGGGCTTCATGTTTAGCCCATTTATAATTCGAATTTGAAGTTATATCCTTCTAACAATTTTTAGCTTATTGTCTTAGCTTTTAGCTGAATCAAGAATCACATAAAGCACAGTTTTCTATCAAAAGTTATGATCCATTCATTACTGCATCATCATAAAATTTTCTGCCCAGAATTTTCTGGACAGATTCTAGGTTTAAACTTCGTGCATTTAACTGGACAAATCTAGAAATAATTAGATATTATAGTCTAAATACAAATTAAATCCCTGTGTCTTAGCTTTCATTTCCAATAAAGAACATACAAAAAGGAGTTCAATAACTCAAGTTATCATCAAAATAGACAAAGTTGTTCCTGGAATTCTGTACCCGAGCCATCAATTGACATCAATCCATATTTCAACCACATTCATCATTTGAATTCATTTTAATACTAAAATTTCCAGAATTACAAATAAATTCATATTCTCAATTATTTCACAACATTTGGTCCCATTTCCATATATAATATTAAAATTCATAATAAAACACATAACATCTCAAAAACACAAACATAACAAACCTTAACATATAATTCCATACATATTAACAACATGCAAATTTTTTATCAATGAAGCACATACCTAATCAGCCTTGGTTCTTCCCTTAAACCTTCTCTTCCTTCCCTTATTAGCTAGCTTTCTCCTTGCCTTTGTCACCCTCTTGAGGGCCTCTCACTTGTTCACTTATTTTTCCTACACAACCATACCATAACTCAATTCCAACATCCAATTTCAATGTTTTTCATGTCTACATAATATTCTAATGCTCCTAATATGTTTTACACCTTAATTGAGCTAAAATGTACTAAGGTTAAACTTCCTTCTTCATATGTCATGGCTACCCAAAAACTATATTCTAGTTCCCAATTCATTTTCTTCAATTCAACACTCAAATCATGTTTCACTTATCACCAATTGTTGTGCTTCTATGCTAATTTCAATTTTTCCCAAATTTCTTTAACTATGGCAGCCCCTCATTCATCCATTAACATCATATTTCCTTTAGGTTTTAAGCCATAAAACAATTCATTAACATCAAATATCATCAATTTAAAGTCTAATTACAGCTTCCATCAACTAATCACAAACTTAAATTTCTATATTCAATCTTGCAACATAACCTATATCTACCAACCCTAATTACATCTATCATCAATATGGATCTCAAATGGAAGGAAAAAGGTTGAATTTAAGAAGAATAAACTAACCTTAAGTGGTCTCCAAGGTGGGCCGAAATCTGTCCCACTCTTCTCCTTTTTTTCTTCTTCTTTCTTCCTTTCTTCTTGCTCCTTTGGTACCTTTGTAGTAAGAACTCTTTAATTCTGATTTTTCCTCTCTCAAAACTAATTTATTTCCTCACCTTTTCAAGTTGGATTTTCAGAGAAAAATGGAGCTTTAGGGAGCCTATGGTGGATAGCAAAGAGAGGAGAAAAAGAGAAGATGAAGATGACTTATGGAAGAATGTGGAATTTGTTCTTCTTTTTTGACTTTATATACCTTGATTAAGAAGTGGGTCCCATTAATTAAAATTAATCCTTATTCTTATTGGTTAATTAATTCAATTAATCTTAATTAACATTTAAATTTTGAGAAATTCCATATTTGCCACATCTTGCTCCATATTCACACTTTTTCCCCAAACAATTTCTATAATACCAATTTTGTCCATAGGAAATTTTATTTTCTTCTAATTCTACCCCCAAATCTTTTTAATTCTCAAATAATAATACCCTTAATTATTTTTTCTTATTATTAGTTATTTTTTTATGGGTTCAAATTTAGACTCCGATTGAACCTGTGCGCCTCACTACGGTCACGCGCAATCGGGGCCTAAACTACTGAATGTTATAGGAGAGGAGTAGGGTTTTCTAATACTTGAACCTCTATAAATCTCTTGTGTGATATCTTCCTATCCCTACTCTATTTAACTTTTTGTTCTGCACTTAAAAGTTAAGAATTTTTAATATCCAATTCAACCTCCCTTCTTGGTTCATTATCTGGGCAACAATAGCCTTGAAGAGGAGGTAGCTCATCTTCGCGAATAGATGTCTGGCTTCAAGCCATGATTGTCATTATCTCTTTTTTACTTTTTATGCCTTAGGATCCTTAGGATCATGTTATCATAGTAAGTTTTTTTTATGTTTATGCAAGTCTCTTTTATTTTTTTCTTTACAACTCATGTGACTTGTAAATATTTTGTTTATGCAATGATATATATTTTATTTCATTTCATTCTCTACTGTCTTTTCTCTTTTTGATTGTGACAAAGGGGGTGAGTAAGTAAGCAAATGAAAATGTTAAATTGGATGCAAATATGACTTGGCCTAATCAACTTGCAATATACCCTTCATATACTTGGCATGAATTCTTTGTTTATCTTGATATGAATGTTATGTTTATTGCTTATTTCAATATATTTTGAAGCTTCTCTTGCATCTTGTACTTCTTATGATTCATGTTTGTTAAAGCGCCAATTGAGGGAGAGAAATTTTATTTTCTCTTTAGACCTCATATTGCTTAATTATTTGTCACCATAAAAAATAGAGAGATTGTTGAACTTTAAGAGATATTTTCGTCATTTTGATGATAACAAACAATTAAGAAACAAGGAATTTAACCACATTTTATGCTCTAAGTGTGTTAGATATGTTATGCATTCCTAAAATCTTGAAGCAAGTAGAAAGATAAGAATTAAAGATCAAGATATTGAAAAAATGCAAAGTGTCATGCCTATGAATAAAAAAAGTCACGCCTGTGACTAATGTCTCTCCCATGGTGAATGATCACCACCCCCGTAAAAATAGCTCTTCATGCCCATGAATACTAAATCATGCTCATGAAACAAGTAAGGAAAAAGACTGTTCATTCAAATGTTCACGGCAGTGAAGCGTTGGCCCAACTGTGAAGATTGATAAAGTCACGCCCGTGAAGATTTTGTCACACCCGTGAATGACCATTCATTTTCAGACAGAATGAGTCACGACTTTGATTCACAGCTATGAAAAACAGTCATGCTCGTGGCCTGTAGCACTCTCTTACCCTACTAGTCGTTAATAGAATATGGAAGTGCTACTAAGCTCATTTGTTTTAATACCAATGTTCAAATTATTGTAATTAATTTTTTTTCGAATTTATTATTAGCGAAATATTTATTACTATATTTTTTCCTTCCCATTTAAATATATAACTAGTGATAAAAATATTTTGATTTAAAAGAACTCATTCAATTAAACCATAATATTTATAAATATATTTACAAATAATACTAGATATATAAAATTACAAAATTCATTCCTTATAAATCCTACATGCCACAAATTTACATCAAAAGAAATTCTTAAAATTTAATTTTTACAAATATAATTTCCAAACATACAAAAACAACTAGACTGCTGTAATCTGATCTTAGGGTTCCCTCTTCTTCGGTCGCCCTATTGGAACAACTACTTCTATTTATCAACGCGTGAAACACACACACTAAGCTACTAGGTTAGTGGTATGTTTGACAACTATCCAACAATTACATAAATATTTCTAAAATAAAATTTTAGAACCTACAATTAATTTATTAAGCATGTCAAATATGCAATTAATAATAAAACAATTGTTTTCCAGATATTAATCCAAGAAGGGGGGTTGAATTGGAGTTTCACAAAATTAAACTTTAAAGTGCGAAAATAAGAAATTAATTTTAGGAGGGATAGAGAAATTTGACAAAAGGATTTTATAGAGGTTCGGGTGTTAACAAACCCTACTCCTCTCCCCAATCGAAATTGCGAGTTTCACTAACACACTAAGTGTTACAATGGAGTTTTACAAGCTCACTCCCAACTATAATGTTTCTCACAATGGCTCACACCTAACCCAGAAAATCCCTTGTATTTTAATGGCTCACACAATAACCAATTCCTTGTGTTTTACAGGCTCACACAAACAAATTTTACTTTGTGTTTTTACAGGCTCACACAAACAACCTTTACTTTGTGTTTTTACAGGCTTACACAAACAACCTTTAATTTGTGTTTTAGAGGCTCACACAACTAACCCTTACAAGTGTTCTACTCTTAACCCAGAAATATACAAAACTCACTTGAGTAATAAAAGATTATAGAGAAAAACACTCACAAATCTTTATTGCTAAATAACTGAAGAGCAAAAAGTTTTTACAGAGAATAGGTATTGGTTCTCAAAGAATTGAGTGTACAAGTAGCTTGTAATAAGATTTTAATTCAAAGTATTTGCTATCCTTTTGTATTGAATTCATAAATGACTTCCATTTATACTTCCATGGCTGATTATAGCCGTTGGGGTGCATTAAATATGAAACTAGCCGTTGTACTAACCAAATAATCGCGCCTGACATTTTTCTCTTTCATCATTCACGGGCGTGACTATGTTTGTCAGGGGCATGACATTTCTTCCCAAGCCGTGACTAAAGTGGTGACCTTGGTCGTGAAGCTCTCTGGAATGTTTTGAAACATTGGGTCACGGGCGTGACATATATATTCATGGGCGTGACAAACTTTCCAGCCGTGATCCAAGTGGTGACTTTGGTCGTGAAGCTCTTTAGATGAGAATGTCATGAACATTCACGGGTGTGACATTATATCTCCATTTCACGGTTTGTTCTTCCTTCATGGTCGTGAACTTCAAATGTTGGTTTTGGTAACGGTTAGCTCTTTCACGAGCGTGAACATGCTACTTCCTTAATTTTGTCTTTCAAGGATTATTCTTCCAAGAAAACAAGTATGTTAAATACAATATTGCTATTTTATTTGTTATCATCAAAATGACGGAAATACCCCTCAAGGTTTAATAATCTCCCCCTTTTTGATGGTGACAAATAATCTAGCAATATGAGCTTTTGAGAACTCTCCCCCTCAAAAGATACTTAGGATAAAAAATTTATAGAATGCAATAATTGTAAAGAATGATGTAGCATTGAAATAAACTTACTAGTTTTTAAGTATATGCAAGTTATATGTGAAGTATATCCAATATATATACCATAATTCTTTTAAGACATGAAGTATATGTAAGGTATACTTAAGGTATATCATGGCATATTCATTTTTGTAACTTGCATGAAGGTATATGCAATGTATACTTAAGGTATATCTAATGTGTATAAAGCTCAATTTCTCAATTTTATACTTTGCATATTAATTTTGAATCAAATTTTCAGTATTTCTAATTTTCAAATTTTCAGTATTTCTAAAGATCAAATTTTCAGAAAGGAAATTTAAAATTTCCTACACACAAGAAAAAACAAGTAAATAAAGAAGCAAACAAGCAAATTTAGGCTACCATCTAGCCTAACACTTAGCCAGACATCCTATCTCGAAGCCTAGCAACCTCTGCCTCAAGGCTGTCCATCCGAGACTCCATGAAGTCTTTGAGGTTCCCCAACCTCTCGTCCATTGAAGCCTACAGCTGCTCAAAACGTGGTGCCAAGAGGTCAACCACCTGCTGCACTAAGTTCGGTGTGGAAGCCGAGGATTGTCCGATGTTCTGCTTAGCCACTGGAGGTGCTTCCTCAACTCGAGCCCTTATCTTTTGCTGGATCCCTTAGAGGCCAGCTTTGAAGTCCTCCATGTCATTGTCTTCCCAGATAATCTCCCCAGCAGTTTCTGTGAAGCGGTAGAAAATATTGTTCTCGTGAACAATTTTGACAGCCGCTCCCATCTTTATAAAGGACTTGACATCTAAGCGATCTCGAGGATGCCCAGGGATGAGGTTGAAATGATGCTTATCCAGCTTCAAATAGCTTTAAGGCTATGTGGGTGACATAACCACTGATCAGTATATCTTCTATGGGTTTGGTAGCAATGGACAGAAGATGGTTTGCAAACCATCTAGAAAGTGCCACAGTGAGTCCTCTTCGTGCCATCTCAAATAGAAAGAGCTCTGATTTCCTGATGGTCCCATTGCTTTCTCCCCGAGCGAATATGCTATAGGTCAGGAACCTATGCAAATATTTATGCACTGGGGACCTGAGATGTGTGCTCTTGGTCTTCTTGACATCCCAGCTGCAATCAGTGCCAAAATGGATCCAAGCTCGAGTGGCGAAGAATTCAACTTCACTGTCATTGAGTATGCCATCTGATGGTAAGTTCAATAATTCCCTAAATTCAATGGCACTGAGAGTGTTAGGATTGTTGCAGAGTTGGAATTTCACCACTCCAGTAGGTGACACTTGCAAAGTGCTAAGAAATTCCAATGTGGGCTCCCTCAATGTTGGCTGGTGAATCTCCATAAATTCTTTTAAATGACACGCCTGGAGTTGCTCTGTCATAGCCGTTTCGAGCTCGAGAGTTCGGACGGTTTGCCATTCGAAAGACCTCGATGAAAGAAGAGGCATTTTCTTCAAAGTGGAGTACCGGGGATGGCATTGCTCCGAAATTCGGTTCATAAGGTAATCTGCATACCTCTTAGGAGCATGAGACTTCTTTCTCTTTCCCTTTGATGAGGTAATCTCCATTTGAGATAAATAGGTGAACTTTGTGAAATTTGGGAAAAAATTTTGACAGAAATATTGAAAGGAAACCCTAAGGATGTATGATTTTTGATGAAGAATTGAACTTTTGATGGTATTTATAAGAAAAGTTTGTCCACTTGGGGGCCGGAATCTTCAATGTTTCATTGAATGTGTGTAAGTGATAGCGGTTTCAAGAAGTTGAAGAGTTGAAATGAGAAAAATAACCGGTTGTTCTTTTACTTGCCTGATACATTCACGGGCGTGAATATAGTGTTCACGATTTGCTGAAGAAGTGTTCCACCCGTGAATAAAGGTGTGAATATGTTCACGGTCATGATCTTTGAATATCACGAGCGTGACTGATGAACTTTCATGGGGGTGAAATAATTGTCACGGGCGTGAACGATTGAATTTCACTACTTATGCCTGTGAAGCAAGGCGTGACTCAATGCGTGAACGCCTCTGTGAGTTTTGGGGTGTAAAGGTTCACAGGCTTGAAAATTCATCACAGGCATGAAAAGGTCTTTTCACGGGAGTGAATGAAGCCGTGAAAATAAGCTTCACCACTTGAAGCCGTGAACCATGTCGTGAATCAAGTCGTGAACGACACTGCCTCTTTTGGCTATTTAAGTCACGGGTGTGAACATATGTCACGAGTGTGGCTACCCTTAAATTTTCATCAAATAAAATTAAGTCCTAAAAACAAGACTAAATCATTTCAATAAAGATTATATCCCTTTATAACATAAATTTTCATCAGAATTACTACCTTATGTCTAGTGATATGATACAAAATTAAGATCATCAATTAAGATTTCATAATTTAGCAATCACAAGGTTAATCCATCAATCATACCAAGTTCTCTTCTAATGAAATTAAATCTTTCCTCATTTATAGACTTAGTAAAAATATGTGCCAATTGATTTTCTATGCTTATAAATTCTAATGCAACATCTCCATATTGAACATGATCTCTAATAAAGTGGTGTCTAATGTCAATATGCTTACTTCTTGAGTGTTGAATAGGATTCTTTGAAAGATTTAAAGCACTTGTATTGTCACATTTAATACGTATATGGTTCATGTCATGACCATAGTCCTTAAGTTGTTGTTTCATCCAAAGAATTTGAGTACAACAACATCCAGATGCTATATACTCTGCTTCAGCAGTTGAGAGAGCAACTGAAACTTGTTTCTTGCTAAACCAAGAAACTGAGCATTCTCCAATAAAGTGACAAGTGCCTGAAGTACTTTGTCTATCTAAAAGACTACCAGCATAGTCTGTATCTGAATATCCTATAATATAAAAGGATGAATTTCTAGGATACCATAAACCTAGATGCAATGATTCGTGTAAATATCTTAGAATTCTTTTTACTACATTTAAATGAGATTCTTTAGGACATGATTGAAATCGTGCACACAAGCAAACACTATACATTATATCAGGTCTACAAGCAGTAAGATATAAAAGTGATCCAATCATACCTCTATAGAGCTTTTCATTAACACTCTTACCCTTTTCATCCTTGTCCAATTTTGTTGATGTGCTCATAGGAGTCTTGGCATTCTTGCATCCTTCCATACCAAATTTCTTAATTAAATCTCTGGCATATTTGGATTGGTTGATGAATATGCCCTCATTACTTTGCTTTATTTGTATACCAAGGAAATACTTAAGCTCTCCCATCATGCTCATTTCAAATTCCCTAGTCATACACTTAGCAAATTCTTGACAAAGCAACTCATTAGTAGAACCAAATATTATATCATCAACATAAATTTGAACAATTAATATATCATGCTTATGTTTTTTAATAAATAATGTTGTGTCAACATTTCCCTTTGTAAAGATATTTTCTAATAGAAAAGAACTTAGCCTCTCATACCAAACTCTTGGGGTTTGTTTCAAACCATATAAAGCTTTTGAAAGTTTAAAAACATGATTTGGCAAATCATAGCTTTCAAAGCCTGGTGGTTGTTCTACATACACTTCTTCTTCTATATAACCATTTAGAAATGCACTTTTCATATCCATTTGAAAAAGTTAGAAATTCATGTGACATGCATATGCTAAAAGTATTCTTATGGCTTCTAATCTAGCTACAGGTGCATATGTTTCATCATAATCTATACCTTCTTCCTGATTATATCCTTTTGCAACTAATCTAGCCTTATTCCTAGTTATTGAACCTTGTTCATCTAGTTTATTTCTAAATACCCATTTTCTACCTATAATTTGATGATCCTTGGGTCTAGGTACTAAAGTCCATACCTTACTTCTCTCAAATTGGTTGAGTTCCTCTTGCATGGATTTTACCCAACTTTCATCATTAAGAGCCTCATCAACATTTTTAAGCTCAATTTGAGAAATAAAAGCAATGTCAGTGACTAAATGTTTGAAATGAGATCTAGTACTTACTCCTCTTGAGAGATCACCAATGATTTGCTCTTTTGGATGATCTTTCGTCATTCTCCATTCTTTTGGGAGTTCTTGTTCGTTTTCTTCTTGAGTTTGAGGTAGAGAATCATTTTGATGTAAATCTTCTTGATCATTTTCTTATTTCCCATTTCCAAGATCAAGTCTTTCCATATTACCTACAACATCATCAAGAACACTACCTTTCACAAGATCAAGTCTACTAGATTCATTAAAGACAACATGCATGGATTCTTCAACTGTTAATGATCTTTTATTAAATACTCTATATGCTTTGCTGGTTGTAGAGTATCCAAAAAAGATACCTTCATCGGATTCAGAGGCAAATTTTCCAAGATTGTTCTTGGTATTTAATATAAAACACTTGCATCCAAATACTCTAAAGTATGATATCAAGGGCTTTCTTCCATTCCATAGATCAAATGAAGTTTTGTTTAAAAGAGTTCTTTTGAAAACTCGATTTGAAATATAACATGCAGTGTTTGTGGCTTCTGCCCAAAAATAAGTTGGTAAATCATATTCATTAAGCATTGTTCTAGTCATTTCAATTAAAGTTCAAATTTTCTTTTCAACTACCCCATTTTGTTGAGGTGTCCTAGGATATGAGAAATTATGTGAAAAGTCATGTTCAAGACAAAAGCTTTCAAAATTTTCATTTTCAAATTCTTTCCCATGATCACTTCTTATTTTTGAAATACAATACCCTTTTTCATTTTGAACTCTTTTAGCAAAGTTTTTGAAATTTTCAAAAGCATCACTTTTTTGTGCTAAGAAAATTACCAAAGTAAATCTAGAGTAATCATCTACGATGACAAATGCATAATGTTTTCCTCATAAGCTAGCAATTCTAGTATATCCGAATAAGTCTAAATGCAGGAGTTGAAGAGGTTTTGATGTACTTACTATGTTTTTGGCTTTGAAGGATGACTTATGTTGCTTTCCACTTTGGCAAGGTTCACATGTCTTGCCTTTTTCATATTTAACTCTTGGCAATCCTTTTACTAGTTCTCCTGTGCTGAGGCTTTGTATTAAGTCCATGTTAGCATGACCAAGACTTTTATGCCACAACCAAGATTCATCACTAGTAGTCACAAGACACTTAGAGGAATGGTTAGATAATGCATGTAAGTTTATTATGTATGTGTTGACATCTCTATTCCCTTTAAATATCTCTTGACCATTAATAGAGATCACAAGACATTCATTGGAAGTAAAGATTACTTTGTTTCCTTTATCATATAATTGACTAACACTCAACAAGTTATGTTTCAAGCCATCAACAAGTAAGACATCTTTAATAAAAGTAGTACCATTAATACCAATAGAACTCATGCCAATTACCTTACCCTTTGCATTGTTTCCAAAGGTAACTTTACCTCCATCAATACTTTTGATTTCATTGAAAAGTTCTTTGTCTCCTGTCATATGCCTTGAGCATCCACTGTCTACTAGCCAAGCATTTTTGTTTATTGTGGACTTGAGGCATACCTATAGAATCACAATTCAAGTATGATTTTTAGGTATCCAAATGAGTTTGGGTCCTTGGGGATTAGCACATGAAGGTTCCCAATGAGCCTTCCTTATCCAGCATTATTTATTTATGTGACCCATTTTCATACAAGAATTACATTGTTTTGGTCTAAATTTGTTTTCTGGTCTTACAATATTTTTGAATACCATTTTTCTATCAAATTTATTTTGAGAATGATGACATGCACAGTTATGATTAATTGTAGATTTTCTAGATGCATGCGTCCTATATATAAAAGCATGATTATTCTATTTATGTATAGAAGGTTTAATATGCTTATTTCTTGGTATTGTTCTAACAGGTGTGGAGATGTGAGGTTCACTAGACTTAACAAAGATAGTTTTGTGAGAAGATGATGATGTGTCCTTAAATCCTAGACCATGTCTAATTAAGGGTGATCTTTGAGACACAATGAGAGTATCTAAGCTCTCTTTACCTTTGTGAAATTTAGAAATGAAATTTCTAAGTTCCTCAACTTCATTTTTCAAAGTATTATTTTCTTTTAGTAAGGAAGCATTTGAGGGTCTTGATGAGTATTCATCTAATAACTTTTGGAGAGAATCATTAGATGATTTAAGCTTTATGTTTTCCTTTTCAAAACCATCTATCTTATTTTTTAAATTAGAGATGTTATTTCTATATGTACTAAATTTACTTATATATTTCTCTAATTCTATATTTAATTCTTCTATTAGGCTTTGCTCATCATCATCACTATCATCATCATTATCACTACTATCATTGTTCAAAGAGTATGAGTGTAGTGATCTTACCTTATTCGAGACATGATCTTCAATAGCCATGAAGCATAGGTTGACCTCTTCGCTTTCATTATCATCTTTTTCCCTTGATGAGCTTTCATCATCCCATGTGGCTTTGTGACCTTTCTCCCCATTGTCTCTTTGGTATTTGCTCTTATGTTTCTTGAGCCTTGGACATTCTGGTTTGATATGTCCTTTCTTTCCACACTCATAGCACTTTACCTCTTCCTTACTTCTTTGTGCATCATTAGAAGTTTGTTTCAGGTTTCTTTGTTTGAATTTTCTGGAGCTGCTCATTTTCATCTCAATGATTCTTTTTAATCTTCTTGAAAGCATAGCAATGTCCTCATTTTCATCATCACTCCTTTCTTCATCATCTTCACTTTCTTCTTGAGATTTTGAAGTGGAGGCTTTGAGTGCTAAGGGCTTTCTTTTCTCTGGCTCTGCTTCAAGCTCTTTATCTCTTTTCACTGCCATTTCATGTGTGAGAAGTTTGCCAATCAGCACATCAGTATTCATGATGCTCATATCTTCATTTGCTTCTTCTATGCCAGCAACTCTTGAGCCATAGTCCTTAAGAGGAAGACTTCTCAGGATTTTGTTGTTTACATCCTCCAAACTCAGATACTTCCCAAGTTTCCTCATTCCATTTATAATGGCTAGAAGACGGTTGGTCATGTCAGTGATTGACTCATTGGATTTCATCTTGAAGAGCTCATATTCTGAGGTTAGAAGTTGAATCTTCTTGGATTTGACTTGCTTAGTTCCTTCATGATAATTTTCCAATGTCTTCCACATGTTGTATGCTGTTGGGCAGTGTTGTATTCTTCCACATTCTTCAATAGATAATAAGCTTGATAGGATTGTCATTGCCTTCTTGTTTTTGAAATTTACTCTTTTAGAGGCTCTGTCCAATCATCTCTTGATAGGATCTCGTCTTCACCATCAGCTCCTCTTCTGGTTGGTGGTGTCCATTCTTTTCGTACACTATCCCAGACTTTAATTCCTTCACTATCCAGATATGTCTCCATCTGAAACTTCCAATGGGCATAATTTGCTTCATCAAAGTAAGGTTTGAGACTTTGGAATCCTTCACTGGCCATATCTTAATCTTTACTAGTGCTTTTTAGGCTTTGATGCTAGACTAAGCTCTGATACCAATTGTTGCCCAGATATTAAGCTAAGAAGGGGGGTTGAATTGGACTTTCAAAAAATTAAACTTTAAAGTGCGGAAATAAGAAATTAATTTTAGGAGGGATAGAGAAATTTGACACAAGGATTTTATAGAGGTTCGGGTGTTAACAAACCCTACTCCTTTTCCCAATCGCAATTGGGAGTTTCACTAACACACTAAGTGTTATAATGTAGTTTTACAAGCTCACTCCCAACTATGGTGTTTCTCACAATGGCTCACACCTAACCCAGAAATGCATTGTATTTTAATGGCTCACACAATAACCAATTCCTTGTGTTTTACAGGCTCACACAAACAACCTTTACTTTGTGTTTTTACAGGCTCACACAAATAACTTTTACTTTGTGTTTTTATAGGCTCACACAAACAACCTTTAATTTGTGTTTTAGAGGCTCACACAACTAACCCTTACAATTGTTCTACTCTTAACCCAGAAATACCCAAAACTCACTTGAGTAATAAATGATTACAGAGAAAAACACTCACAAATCTTTATTGCTCAATAACTGAAGAGCAAAAAGATTTTTACAGAGAATAGGTATTGGTTTTCAAAGCATTGAGTGTACAAGTAGCTTGTAATAAGATTTTAATTCAAAGTATTTGCTATGCTCTTGTACTGAATGCATAAATGACTTCCATTTATACTCACATGGTTGATTATAGCTGTTGCGGTGCATTAAATATGAAACTAGCTGTTGTACCAACCAAATAATCGCGCCTGATATTTTTCTCCTTCATCATTCACGGGCGTGACATTTATTCCCAAGCCGTGACTGAAGTGGTGACCTTGGTCGTGAAGCTCTCTGGAATATTTTGAAACATTGGGTCACGGGCGTGAAAAACTTCCCAGCCATGATCCAAGTGGTGACTTTGGTTGTGAAGTTCTCTAGGTGAGAATGTCATAAACATTCACGGGTGTGACATTTTCATTCACGGGCGTGACATTATATGTCCATTTCACAGTTTGTTCTTCCTTCATAGTAGTGAACTTCAAATGTTGGTTTTGGTAACGGTTAGCTCTTTCACGGGCGTGACACATAGAGTCACGGGCGTGAACATGCTACTTCCTTAATTTTTTCTTTCAAGGATTATTCTTCCAATCTCCATTCTTGCTATTTAATTTCATGCCCTATTTAATAGACTTAGAAAACAAGTATGTTAAATACAATATTGCTATTTTATTTGTTATCATCAAAATGATGGAAATACCCCTCAAGGTTTAACAACAATTTTTCATACAAAAATATTTAATTCATCAATTATGACATTCCATTCATTAAGCATGCTAGAAATTTTAACAATACAAGATATATAATTTGAACTATCAATTTAATAATTTACAGTTTTTTTCCATTATTTATTTGATAGCCTACGATATCTTAGACCAGAACTAAACACATTATACCGGATTTCTGCTCTCCGGCAGTATACTCAGTGCCTACATAATTATTTTATAACTCGGCATTTAATGGCTACATTTTCAATAACAACTCAGCACCTTTTTGGTGCCTATGTAAATTCGAACTCAACACCATTTCTTAGTGTCTACGTAATTTCAACTCAGCACTATTTCTTAGTGTCTACTTAAATTAAATCTCAGTACTATTATTTTTAGTGCCTACATTTCTACCATTTTATTGGCATGCCAACTTATTCTAATTTCTAGTTCTCGACTAGATGTTATAAGGCTTAATTATATTTGTTACCTTTATTATTATTTACATAGATTATGTAGGTAACATTAATATAAATTCATATAAATGCAATAATTTCCATGAAATATTTTACAACCTCATACTTGCTCATTTAATCATTATAATTATAAGAAAATCAATTAATATATTTTCTATCACAAAATTTCATAATCAACACATATTTACAAGTTATCCTATTTTGGACACCATTTTTGCCATATGTTGCCCTGACTTTTTCATCCATTTTTAGATGGAAATTGGACAAGTGATCAACTAACAAAATGTAGGAACATGTCTTATCTTTAATTTCAAATTTCAATCATATTAAAACGAATTGTTTAGAAAAAGTTATGAATTGTCTTCTAAGTTACGTTCACTGTAATCTGTCCAGTATTTTACTAGACAGATTTCTACCTTATTTTTCTGTCTTTTTCATCCATTTTAGATGGAATTTGGACAAGAAATAAACTAAAATAATGTAGGTACATATTTTATCTTTAATTTTCAATTAGAATCATATTAAAAAAAATTTAGCAAAAGTTATGAATTTTCTTCTAACCTATGTTCACTGCAATATGCCCAGTATTGTTTTCTGGACATATTTCTAGTTAAAACTTTGAGTCCATTTTTCACCTAATTCCAGGACTATTCAGGTCAAATAGTCTAAATGCAAGTTGAATTACTATGTCTTAAATTTCCAACACAATAAGAATCACTCAAAAATAATTTCTAGAACTCAAGTTATGATCAGAAAACTAGACACTGTTCATAAGACAAATTTTCCAGCACATCAATTAATTCATACATTTTCCATTTTCATGCATCAACCTCCTATCTAGTTTTTATTTTCCCATTCATGGAATCATTTAATTACCAATTCATCACTCAATCAAATATCCAGAATTTCAAACACAATTTCACAAACATCACAAGATCAAAATCAATATTTTTCTATATTGAATTTTTGCCAAATATACATACCTCACAATTCTACTTCTCTTTGTAGGGTTTTGAAGAATGAATCTTATTCATAAACATAGCGAAAAATAAAATGTTTCAAAACCCAAAACATAAGATCATACTTGTACCATTAAAAATAATTTATATAAATGTAAATGTTAAAAATTATACCTTGTAATTTTTATTTGTTCTTCAAATCTTCACTTTGTTAGGTTGTAGCAAACCACAACAATCCACACTAGGATGTCTCTAATGATAATCCACCCAAAGAATGAAGAAAAAATATCAAGAGAAATGGTTTGAACAAATTCAAAGTGCTAGCTTTGAAAGTGTTCTTGAGAGAATTTTTGTTGTCTTAAAAATATTTTTTTCACAAAACAAATATTTTCATGTCTATTTTTTGTCATTTGATGTCTTTTCTATTTGAATCAAATTAAAAAATAAGGTGAAAAGTCAAAAATGGAGAAAATGGAAACAAATGAATAGTAATTGGCCATAATTGGCCTAATTAAGGCCAAAAACAGCCGTTGGCCAACGGATGGGAAGCTGCAGGCGTGCTGGGCCTACTTTTGGGTAGCCCAGCTGGCCTTATCCCGCGCGGGCCCGTATAGGCCCGTGACACTTCCGAACGATTTTTCCGTGCAATCTCATCGCGACACATCCTAAAATAATTCTCTCATATTTTGGATCCTATCCAAGATCATTTTACTCATTCTCCATATCTTCAATACGTGTGACGCATTAAGTTTCCAGTTATGTTGGCCACTTAAATTAACAATTAATTTAAGCAGGTCATGAGCAGTATCTAGCAACACATCATGACCCCAAATTTACCGAAAAGTCAGTGGTTTGACTACGAACCTTTCCATAGACAATTTATGTGCAATTATTCCTTTCACAATTCTATACCCCATTTGGTTCAGAGTATGGGCAAGTGTCAACTCCCACTAGACTAACTACGTCACGTCTAGTCCAAGTAATGTTAGTTCTTGTCCTTGAGGCTCATTACTCTATTAGATATGTCAATGAATACTATCTTTATGACATTTCCACTCCGACCAGAGATTCCTGAGTAATGACCACGACAAGAGGCCATGGGTATACACTCTGTAATGCCCGTCAATTTAGGTTTGGATAATTAACATATTTAATGATCGTAATTAAAATTATTTGAGACTAAATTTGGAAATAAAATATAATAAAAATATTTATAAGTGAATTTTTATTAAGTTATGTGTGTTAACTATTTTTATTAAGTTATAAGTAAATATTTATAAATCCCCTGGGACACAATGTGATTGTTAACCGGGTATACAAAAGTTGCCCTTTGATAGTGCACGGGAAAGAAGTTTTAGCAGATTTGATTGAATTGCCATTCCATGAGTTTGATGTTATCTTGGGCATGGATTAACTTTCTAAACATGAGGCAGAAGTGGACCATCGATCTAAGACACTTGTTCTTAAAACTCCAGAACTAGAAGAGGCAGTAGTGGACTGCTCAAGTGATATCAATGATGAAGGCTTAAAGAATGATCAGAAAGGGATGTGAGGCCTACTTAGCTCATGTGGTTGATACTAAGAAGGGAGGTCCAAATCTTAAGGATATCCCTGTAGTGAATGAATTCCCAGAAGTGTTCCCAGATGACCTACCAGGGCTACCTCCCGATAGAGAGATTGAATTCTCTATAGAGCTCACTCCAGGTACAACACCAATATCAGCTGCACCGTATAGAATGGCACCGACAGAGTTGAATGAATTAAAGGCACAACTGCAAGACTTATTAGATAAAGGTTTTATCAGACCAAGTGTGTCTCCATAGGGTGCACCGGTATTGTTTGTAAAGAATAAAGATGGGTCTATGAGGTTGTGCATAGATTATAGATAGTCAAGCAAGGTGACTATTAAGAACAGATATCCGTTACCACGAATTGATGATCTTTTTGATCAGCTGAAGGGTGCAGAAGTTTTATCTAAGATTGATTTGAGATTAGGGTACCACCAATTAAAAATTAAGATAGAGGACATAGCTAAGACAACATTGAGAAGCAGATATGGGCATTATGAGTTTTTGGTGATGCCTTTCGGTTTGACAAATGCTCCGGAAGCCTTTATGGACTTGATGAACCGAATCTTCAAATTATATTTGGATTTGTTCGTGGTGGTTTTTATTGATGATATCTTAGTGTATTCCAAGAATAAGGAAGAACATGCTCAACATTTGAAGATAGTTTTGCAGACCCTCAAGGAACAGAAGCTTTATGCCAAATTCTCAAAATGTGAGTTTTGGCTCAATGATGTGGCTTTCCTTGGACACATTGTGTCAGCAGATGGCATCAAAGTTGATCCCAGCAAAGTAGAGGCAGTTATGAGTTGGAAACCTCCCCGTAATGTGACAGAAATCAGGAGTTTCCTTAGTTTGGCCGGTTATTATAGAAGGTTTGTTAAGGGCTTTTCAATGATTGCTTCTCCTTTGACCAGATTACTGAGGAAAGATGTGAAATTTGAGTGGACAAAGAAATGTCAGAACAGCTTTGAGAGACTTAAGAAGATGTTGACTGAGGCTCCCGTTTTGACATAACCAGTCCCTGATAAGGAATATGTCATCTATAGCAATGCTTCTCATAATGGATTGGGGTGTATACTGATGCAAGAAGGCAAGGTAGTAGCTTACGCTTCTAGACAGCTGAAGACACATGAGAAGAATTACCCCACACATGACCTTGAACTGGCTGCCATTGTTTTTGCCTTAAAGATATGGCGCCATTACTTGTACGGGGAAAAGTGTTTTATTTACACCGACCACAAGAGTTTAAAGTATCTTCCTACCCAGAAGGAACTGAACTTAAGACAAAGAAGATGGCTCGAATTGATCAAGGATTACAATTGTGTGATCGACTACCATCCAGGTAAGGCCAATGTTATAGCCGATACATTAAGCCGAAAGACTTTGGCAGAATTACACATTCGTCCGACTCTCAACCAAGAAATCAAAGATGCTTAAAAACAAGATAACAAGTTAGTTGAGATAGCTGAGTCAATCTCTAAGGGGGAAAGACCTAATTATACAATAAGTTCAGATAACAGTTTATACTACCAAGGTCGATTATGCGTACCTAATGTGGAAGATTTGAGACAGAGCATCTTAAAGGAAGCACATGAGACAAATTATGTCATGCACCCAAGAAGTAACAAGATGTATCATGACTTGAAGAATAAGTATTAGTGGTCAGGTATGAAAAATGAGATCACAGAATTCACCACCAGGTGCTTGACATGTCAGCAAGTCAAGGCAGAACATCAGATACCTTCAGGGTTGTTACAGCTAATCACAATTCCATAATGGAAATGGGAACGAATAACCATGGATTTTGTGATTGGGTTGCCTTTGACACCAAAAAAATATGATGTTGTGTGGGTGATTGTGGATAGATTAACGAAGTTAGCTCACTTCTTGCCCATCAGAAGGGACTACCCATTAAGCAGGTTAGCAGAGTTATATGTAAAAGAAATAGTACTGCTTCATGGAGTGCCAGTCTCCATTGTTTCAGATAGGGACTCCAGGTTCACTTCTCAGTTTTGGGGTAGTCTGCAAAGAGCTTTGGGTACCAAGCTTAGTTTCAGCATAGTTTTTCATCCTCAGACTGATGGACAATCAGAAAGGGTGATTCAGATTTTGGAAGACATGATGAGGGGTTGTGTAATAGAGTTTGAGGGAAGTTGGGACAAATACCTACCATTGATGGAGTTTGCCTACAACAACAGCTATCAGTCAAGCATTTAAATAGCTCCTTATGAGGCACTTTATGGTAGAAGGTGTCGAACACCATTGTGTTGGACAGAACTTAGTGAGAAGAAGCTAGTGGGACCAGAGTTAGTCCAAGAAACAGAAGAAAAGGTGAAGATTATACAAGAAAGGTTGAAAATGGCTTCAGATAGGCAAAAATTATATGCAGATCTCAAAAGGAGAGACATCAAGTACGAAGAGGGAGACAAGGTGTTTCTCAAGGTTTCCCCTTGGAAAAAGGTCCTCAGATTCGGAAAGAAGGGCAAGTTAAGCCCTAGGTTTATTGGACCTTATGAGATCTTAGACAGAATTGGACCAGTGACCTATAGACTTGCTTTACCGCCAGAGTTGAGCAAGATCCACAATGACTTTCATGTTTCCATGCTGAGGAGGTAGCAATCTGATCCTTCTCATATTATTCCAACCAACAGCATTGAAGTAAGACCAGATTTAACATACGATGAAGAACCAACGGAGATCTTGGCTCGTGAAGTGAAGGAGTTATGGAGGAATCATTCAACTGAAGAAGCGACATGGGAAAATGAGGAAGTGATGAAGGCACAATATCTCCAGTTGTTTTCAACATAATCAATCAGGTAAATTTCGAGGATGAAATTTATTAAGGTGGAGAGAAATGTAACGCCCGTCAATTTAGGCTTGGATAATTAACATATTTAATGATCGTAATTAAAATTATTTGAGACTAAATTTGGAAATAAAATATAATAAAAATATTTGTAAGTGAATTTTTATTAAGTTATGTGTGTTAAATAAAATAAATAAAAAGGTTGGGTAAGCTAATAATAATAAGATAAAAATCAAGGATTTAAGTGGATATTTGGCAAAAATAAGGGGGGACCTAATAGGGTATTTACCATGAGTATAAAAATGTTATTTCTTCTTATTCTTCTAAATTTCAGAACCCTAGTCTCCCTCCCACTCTTCCATACACAAATTCTCTCTTCTTTCACTCATTTTCTTCTACCTCTCCTTCCTCTTCCTCTCTCCAAAAACATAAAATAACTATAATAGCTTAAGGTTTGAAGAGGTTAAGACTTCATTGTGTCAAGGATTAGACTTCATTGTGTCAAGGTTTATACATATGAGCATATTTATTCCTTTGTGCATTTTATTTGCATTACAATGATGTTTGGTGTTGAAGGAAGAGTGAACAAATAACTTGTTGTGTTTGCTGGTTTTGTTAAAAAATCGTTTGGAACAGTATTGATTTATTTGACCATATCTTTTGTTCTAGAATTTGGATCGGGATGAAAATAGTTGTAAATGAAAATATACACATAGACCTAAAACTTTTGTGAAGATTGTAAATACAGCATCTGACTCTAAATTGGTCAAAACATTTTTACAAAATCTCAGATTTGAAAGTACCCAGAAAAGTCTAGGTAGTTATTTTCTAAATATGCTATGGTATTTTGCTTATATCTTTTGTTATGGAATCTGGATCGGGATGAAATTAGTTAGAAATGACACTAGACACATAGACCTAAAACTTTTATGAAGCTGATAAATACTATATCTGACTCTAAGTTGGTCTAAAAAATTTTACAAAATCTTGGATTTGAAAGTACCCAGAAAATTCTGGGTAGTTATTTTCTGAACATGCTATGGTATTTTACTTATATCTTTTGTTATGAAACATGGATCAGGATTAAATTAGTTGAAAAAGAAACTAGACACATATACCTAAAATGTTTGTGAAGATTGTAAATACTATATCGGATAATAAGTTGGTCTAAAAAGTTTTACAAAATCTCGGATTTGAAAGTACCAAAAAAATTCTGGGTAGTTATTTTCTAAACATGCTATGGTATTTTGCTTATATCTTTTGTTATGGAACTTAGATTGAGATGAATCTAGTTGTAACTTAAAGTAGACACATAGATACAAAAATTTTATGAAGAGTATAAATGCTAGTTACGATTTATTTTGTACCTAAAATGTGATACAAAATCTCGGATCTAAGTATGTTCTGAAAAAAACTGGACATATTTTTATTGAGAATTATACCGTTATTTGGACATACCTTTAGCTAGAAAATTTAGATTTATATGATTCATTTTGTATATGAAAGATAAGACATTAATCTAAAACTTTATAGAATACCATAAGGTCAAATTCGAATCAAATATAGGTGAAATGTGCAATACAAAATCAGGCAGGAATCTGTCTAGAAATAAAAATTTAGTAATTTGGTATTTTAAATAATGGGTGACATATATATATATATATGTTTTAATTTTAAATAATATGATAATAGTTATATTTAAAATTATTATTGTGTATTGACTAAATTAATATGATGTATTGTGGTTTGAGATTTCAAATGAGATTGAAAATTTTTTATATGTATAGGGCATGTAAACCGAAAATCTTTATAAATGTGGGAATTTTGATGATTTATATAGACAATAAGATGATAAAATCAATTAAATCCAATTCTCTAATTTAGGACTAGAAATAGAATAGATGGCATACCATTGAGGGGTTTACGGTACCGTAGAAATTATGATGATATAAAAATTTTCATTATATGGACAAGGTGGCTTAAGTTCGGGTGAGAGCGCACTTGATCCTAAATGCATGCAATTATTTATTTTACTCAGTCAAGATGGCTTAAGCTCGGGTGAGAGCGCTCTTGACTTGAGAAGCTCGGTTAAGCATTTATACAGACAGATACAGATAGTGAGCAGGGTGGCTTAAGCTCGAGTGAGAGCGCTCCTGTTTCACAACCTACATCCAAATAGTCCAGATTTAGAGTTTTGGGGCTATAAATTATAAAATATTTTTTAAAAAAAAATATGAAAAAATATTAGTTATCAGGTAAATGAAACAAGGAAATAGAATATATAAATGAGGTATGAATATGAATTTACCTTTGTAAATTATGACATGTATATGTATTGAACCAGTAAATCAGGTATGCAATATTCCATATTGATATATGATAAATTGATTTATTGTTTTTATATTGCTATAAAAAGAATTATGATATATGGATTATTATTTATGATTATTTATATGCAAAATTGGATAATATGAATATGGAATTTTTATGATATATCATAAGTGTATGTATGAATATTTATGCACATATATACCACTAAGCATTACATTGCTTAGCATGTGGATGTTTTCCCATACGCAGGTTCGGAGCCTATAGAGAGAAGTTGACAGGAAAAGAAGCAAGCCCATACAGAGTCAAATAAAGTAAATCCACATCAAATGGTTGGTGTTTTACATGACATGCATTTTGTTCTTGTCCTTATGTCATGGTTGACTATAATTATGGTTTTCAAAAGTTTTACATGTATTTTTATGTTGGAAACATGAACTTTTCTTTGGATTATATGTATTTTGTAAGCATTGGGATAATAAAAGCCCAAATATATGTTTAAAAATGTGGTCACGGTTTGTTAATTCCACATATAAAATAGATTCATTAATTGAATGACATATTGCTATCATGAAAAAAAATTAGTAACATATGAAAATATAATAACTAAAATGGAAGAAACTTTAATTCAAATGAATTTTAAGGTAATAGGCATGTGACATTCTCCTATATAGCTGGGATTATTCCTAACTATATAAGAGGGTGTTACACACTCCTTCTATCAAGAGTGGTGAATCCTTTTTGGTTACCCAATTACCTTCAAATACTTCAAGCTGTATCCAATCACCAACCTATGAGCTACCTCTCTGAGGCAACAAGGAATAGTGTCAAAATACATAATCAATATTCAAGATATCCTTGAGTACCTCAAGTTTAAGATTACTTGCACCAGTGCTATGATGAGACTATCATTGACATTTGAATAGATTATCCATATGATTGTCTCATTGTTGGTCATCCAATGTACTTAGCTACACTAAGCAAGCATCCACATGTTAACTATAAACATCTCGTGTTTATAGATAATGAGATCTACTACTCGATCCAATCAAGGAGTGTAACATGTGCTAGTCTGTCTGGATTAATAATGTCCGGTCTCATTAATCCTATGACTAGGGATAATTTTGATACTAACATAATTACACATGATAAGAACTCAATATCAAGATCTCATCATGATTTCCTTCATGTTATGTTATGTATCAAGGACTTCATTAATTGATTTAAGATCAATTATCAATTCATATATCAAATGAACATCAAATTAATGAAAAAGCCTTTTATTAATCAAATATATTTGTACAATAAGTGCTAAAGGTGATTGCCTTTAGAGCACCCCTCTAACACTCTTCACTTCTCTCTTCCTCCTAACTTGCTTTCTCTTTGCCCTTACCTCCTCTTTGATTTTGGTTCAAGGATTGTTCACCTCCTTGGCCTAACAATGATTGTTTTTACACTAATCAAACACTAATCACACTAATCCACTCTTAGCCTAGCCAGCAGCATTCCTAGCCTGCACGGACCCAGACGGGCCCATACGGGCCTGTGACACTCCCGAAAGATATTTCGATGCGATCTCATCGCGATCCATCCTAAAATAATTCTGTCATATTTTGGATCCTATCCAAGACCATTTTACTCATTCTCCACATCTTCAATACGTGTGACCCATTAGGTTCCCGATTATGTTGACCACTTAAATTAACAATTAATTTAAGCAGGTCATGAGCGGTATCTAGCAACACATCATGACCCCCAATTGACCGGAAAGTCTGTAGTTTGACTACGAACCTTTTCATAGAAAATTTATGTGCAATTATTCCTTTCACCATTCTATACCCCACTTGGTTCAGAGTATGGGCATGTGTCAACTTCCACTAGACTGACTATGTCACGTCTAGTCTAAGTAATGTTAGTTCTTGTCCTTGAGGCTCATTACCCTATTAGATATGTCATTGAAGACTATCTTTATGACATTTCCACTTCGGCCATCGATTCCTGAGTAATGACCATGACAAGAGACCATGGGTATACACTTCTTCTATCAAGAGTGGTGAATCCTTTGTTGGTTACCCAATTACCTTCGAATACCTCAAGTTGTATCCAATCAGCACCCTATGAGCTACCTTTCTGAGGCATCAAGGAATAATGTCAAAATACAGAATCAATATTCAAGATATCCTTGAGTACCTCAAGTCTAAGGATACTTGCACTATTGCTATGATGAGACTATCATTGACATTTGAATATATTATCCATATGATTGTCTCATAGTTGGTCATCCAATGTACTTAGCTACACTTAGCAAACATCCACATGTTAACTCTAAACATCTCATGTTTATAGATTATGAGATCTACTACTCGATCCAATCAAGGAGTGTAACTTGTGCTAGTCTGTCTGGATTAATAATGTCCCGTCTCATTAATCCTATGACTATGGATAATTTTGATACTAACATAATTACACATGATAAGAATCTCAATATCATGATCTCATCATGAATTCCTTCATGCTATGTTATGTATCAAGGACTTAATTAATTGATTTAAGATCACTTATTAATTCATATATCAAATGAACATCAAATTAATGAAAAAGCCTTTTTTTAATCAAATAAATTTGTACAATAAGTGCTAAAGGTGATTGCCTTTAGAGCACTCCTCTAACAAGCTCCCACTTGAACTAAAGTCAATCGCCTTTGTATTTAATTCCATAGGCAAGTACATGAGAATCATATTTCTTTTAGGGAAGTGGCTTAGTTAAAGGATCAGCAATATTCTGATCAGTGGGCACTCTCTCTATCTTTACATCATTCCTACAAGTGATTTCTCTAATCAAATGGTATCTTCTGAGTATATGTTTGGATCTCTGATGAGACCGTGGCTCCTTTGCTTGCACAATGGCTCCATTATTATCACAATACAATTGTATTGGATCAATAATGTTGGGAATCACTCTAAGTTCTGTGATGAATTTCCTTATCCTAACTGCTTTCTTTACTGCTTCAGAAGCTGCAATGTACTCTGCTTCGGTTGTGGAATCAGCAGTCATTTCCTGTTTGAAACTCTTCCAACTAACTTCTCCACCATTTAGTGTGAATATATAACCTGACTGAGATTTTGAGTCATCCTTGTCAGATTGGAAGCTGACATCGGTATACCTGCTCACAGTAAGATCTCCATCTCCATATACCAAGAATACATCCTTAGTTCTTCTTAAGTACTTAAGGATATTCTTGACAGCCACCCAATGACCCTCACCAGGGTCCGATTGGTATCTACTCGTAACACTCAGAGCATATGATACATCGGGTCTTGTACATATCATAGCATACATGATTGATCCAATAGCTGAAGCATATGGAATCAAACTCATGTGTGTCCTCTCATCTTGTGTCTTTGGATACAAAGACTTTGAGAGAGTAATCCCATGGGTCATGGGAATATATCCCTTCTTGAACTACTCCATGCTAAACCTCATTATCATCTTATCTATGTATGTAGATTGTGAAAACTAATTTATATCTATCTTTATAGATCTTTATCCCTAAAATATAGACTGCTTCTTCAAGGTCTTTCATAGAGAAATTCTTGGATAACCAAATTTTGACTGATTGTAAGGCTGAGACATCATTTCCCATTAACAATATGTCATCTACATATAACATAAGAAATATGATTGCACTCCCACTAACCTTTTTGTAAACACAAGGTTCATCCGGATTTTGTAAGAAACCAAACTGTTTAATTGTCTCATCAAACCGAATATTCCAATTCCTGGATGCTTGCTTTAATCCATAAATGGATCTTTGAAGCTTACATAACTTTTTGCCATCTTTGGATATGAAACCTTCTAGTTGTGTCATGTACACATCCTCAGTCAGATTTCCATTAAGGAAAGTTGTTTTAATATCCATTTGCCATATCTCATAATCATAATGAATAGCAATGGTTAGGAGTATCCTTATGGATTTAAGCATAGTTACTGGGCTACAAGTTTCATCGTAGCCAATTCCTTGTCTTTGATGATAACCTTTAGCAACAAGTCTAGCTTTATAGGTAATCACATTACCATCCATGTCAGTTTTCTTTTTGAAAACCCACTTGCACCCTATAGGCTTTATTCCTTCAGGTGGGTTAACCAAAGTCCATACTTGGTTTTCATACATGGAATCCATTTATGACTTCATGGCTTGAAGCCATTTTTCAGATTCTGAACTATTCATAACCTCTTCATAGGTTGTAGGCTCATCATTTTCTATGAGCAATACGTCGTTCTGTTCACTAA
Organism: Triadica sebifera; assembly: GCA_023653625.1. NCBI lineage: Eukaryota > Viridiplantae > Streptophyta > Magnoliopsida > Malpighiales > Euphorbiaceae > Triadica > Triadica sebifera. The sequence goes on from CM042896.1 coordinate 35,345,812, forward strand.
TGAGAAAATCATATCTCTCTGGAACAGTACGTATCCTAATTGACCTACGAAGCTCTTGTGCTTCAGAAGGTTGAGTTGTTATATCATCTGTATGAGTAATAAGCTCGGGTTCAGGCAGTTGATCAGCATCTGTTTGAGCATCTTGAACTTCCTCAAGTTCAATTTTGCTCCCACTATCTCCTTTTAGAAGGAATTCTCTCTCTAAAAAGATAGCATGTCTTGAAACAAAAACCTTTTGTTCCAAGGGGTGGTAAAATTGATATCCATATGATGCTTTCGGATATCCCACAAACAGACATCAGTCAGACTTAGCTTCTAGCTTATTTGACGTTATCTGTTTCACACAAGCAGGATAACCCTAAATTCTCATGTAGGAAAATGTGGGCCTCTTGTTATACCATATCTCATATGGAGTAACATCAACTGATTTTGAAGGAACTCCATTTAATATATAAACGACAGTCTCTAGTGCATAACCCCAAAAGGATTTAGGCAATTCCGCAAAACTCATCATAGACCTTACCATGTCTAACAAGGTTTGGTTTCTTCTTTCAGCCACACCATTGTGTTGCGGCGTGTAAGGTGGAGTCCATTGAGATAAAATCCCATTAAGATAATCTAGAAACTCTTGGCTCAAGTATTCACCTCCTCGATCTGATCGAAGTATTTTAATACTTTTGCCAAGTTGTTTCTCTACTTCATTTCTGAATTCATTGAACTTTTTAAAAGCTTCAGATTTGTATCTCATAAGATACATGTATCCATATCGTGAGTAATCATCGATAAAAGTAATGAAGTATATGAAACCACCTCTAACGTGTGTAGACATTGGACCACATACATCTGAATGTATTAAGTCTAAAAGTCCATTAGCACGTTCACCCTTTCCCTTAAAGGGTAATTTAGTCATCTTGCCTAGTAAACAAGATTTACATGTGTCATATGATTCATAATCAAAAGACCCCAAACTACCACTTTTGTGTAGCTTAGCCATGCGTTTCTCACTTATATGAACAAGACGACAATGCCATAAATAAGATGATTTCAACATATCTTGTTTTTGCCTTTTATTATCATTGATGTTTAAAATTGGATTTGACATATCTAATATGTATATTCCATTGCATAATGTACCATTAGCATAAAGAATTCTATTCAACATAATAGAACAACAATTGTTACTAAAAGCTAAAAGGAAACCATATTTATTTAGACTTGAAACAGAAATAGTGTTTTTAGTCAAAGAAAGTACATAATAGCAATTATCCAAATTTAATATAAGCCCACTAGGGAGGGTCAATACATATGTTCCTATAGCTAATGCGGCAACCCTTGCTCCATTTCCAACGCGTAGGTCTGACTCTCACTTATTAAGCTGTCTACTATTCCTTAGGCCCTGCATATCAGTTCATATGTGTGAGCCACAACCAATATCTAATACCCATATATTATTATTGGAAACAGTACTAATTTCAATCACAAAAATACCTGAAGTAGATGGGGCATCAAATGCCTTCTTCTTCAAGGACTCTAAGTAATCCTTGCAGTTTCTCTTCCAATGGCCATGCTTGCCACAATGGAAGCATGTCCCTTTTGGAACAATCTCCTTGGCCTTCTTCTTGGCCACGCCTCCCTTAGGCTTCATGGACTTCTTCTTCTTCTTAAGGTTCTTCCTTTTAGAACTTGAAGAGTCTACCAACATCACAGTCTTACTGTCATTCTTGACAGATGGCTCAACTGTTTTAAGCAAGTTAATCAGCTCAGGAATAGTGGTACAGATTTGGTTCATCCTATAGTTAAGCACAAAATGTGAATAACTATCAGACAAACCAATTAGAATTAAGTCAATACTTAATTCATGGTCCATCACAAATCCTAAGGTGGCCAACCTCTCAATATAGTCATTCATCTTTAATGCATATTGCCCTTGAGATGTCCCCTCAACCATCTTAGTGCGGAGGAGCAACCTTGAAGTTTCGAACCTTTCTAAACGTGCTTGCTCATCAAAAAGCTCTCTTAGATGGTATATTATGGAATTAGCATCCATAGCCTCATGCTGCTTTTGCAACTCAGCTGACATAGTAGCAAGCATAATGCAGCTTGCCATATCACTATCATCGAGATGCTTTTGATATGCCTTCTGAACATCTTCAGAAGCATTAGCAGTAGGGGGATTAGGGAGTGCCTTATCTAGGACATAGCCAATCTTTTCGGATTTGAGAACTATTCTCATATTCCTTAGCCAAGCCAAAAAATTGGGCCCAGTCAACTTATTTGATTCCATTAGCGATCGCAAATTCACACTTGTCATGATGATGATTCTAGCAACCTAGATGTAAAATAGAACTTGTTAGAATGTATATAAAATGCATGTTTATTAGGTCTTTAATAAATCGCATTATGGCTCCCACTATTTTATTGTGAATTTATAGCCCTCACTATGAACCCGAGAGAACTTATATGGAAGTTCTCCTAGTGGGTCAATATCCAACTAGCTAAGAATAACCTTGAGGCAACTCAACAAACTATCCTCAGTTTGGTTGGTAGGTATCTAATCCATACCAATTGCATTATTCATGCAACTATCGAATCTTGTGCTATCAACTTATTGATGTGTGCACATACGTTGGGCTATCGATTCTTGATATGTGTACATCTCATGTATACAAACCCAACTTCACCTCCAATACATATTAACCTTGGTGCAAATCCAACAAGTTAATAATATTGGTTAAGTCTAACCCATTAATCGTGAAATCTAATTTCAATGGATTGAATATATTCTTATAGAGTGAGCTTGAGGCAACTCAACAACCCTAACTCTAGAAGAACTCTGGTTCTCCCCATATTAATGGAAGGCGTAAGACTTAATTGTTTATTTAGTGAGGGATTTTTTTGTTAAGTCTCATCAAGTTATTATTTCATGCTTTTATATATCATACACTCATCACATTGATATATAAAGATAGTTACATTAACTATATGGCATGATTATTGATATACTAAAGTCAATCTCTTGAGCCAAAGAGAAATTGACTAGGTTTTACCTAGGTATATGCATGAATTTACAACCCAAAATAGAAATCAAATTCCTATTTCTAAGTCTTCTTGTTTATGGTACCATCTCCTTTGCTTCTTGCTCCTTTGTATCTTCATTCTATCCTAATTCTATGTAATCTAATTACATATTTCAAATTATAGAAAACCTCAATTTACATTTGAGGGGAGTAAGATGAGAAAAGAAATACATAAGAAAGAAAAAGAGGTAGGGACACGCAGGCCCTATTTACCATAAAACAAAATAATTTCATGCATGCTCAATCACATTGGGCCCAAAGTCCATAATCATCCATCATGCCTTTTCATACACCCCTAACATGCATTCTCTAACACACAAAATAAAAATGACAATTTTGGATTTCAATTTATAAATCAATTCAACACTTGAATCGAAATTGCCTATATGTGTTCTTTCGGTTAATTTAATTTTGTATGTCATTTTAAAGTCGAATTTAATATTTAATCAAATTAAATTAAATTCCATATTTCCAAAAATAATTCAAAATTAATTCTCCTTAAAATCAGAATATTATGATGTTAAAATTAAATAATTTAATTTTAATATACATACCAATTTCTAGTCATACTAAAATTACAATTGCACAACTTAAATTAATTAAAAATTAATTTCTAAAAATTCTAAAAATTTTCAGATCAAATCACCATTCCAATTATCTTTAGGTCAGCTCAAGTTTATCAAAATATTTTTGGCATAAGCCAAAATTACTAAGACAAACGAACCAACACACTTAGACCCTCAAAATGACTAATTCGATATCTAGAATTTTTTTAAAATTTCAAATGCTTGAAAAATAATTTTGGCATGTATATAATATCAAAATATTATATTTTTAATCACATAAAAAATATTTCAAAGTGCTGGAAAGAAAATAAATACATACAAAAAAATCAAACAAAACAGCCTCACCGGGTATGCTAAAACAGTCTCATTTTTGTGTTTGGTTGAAATATTAATTAAAATAATTTTTAACTAATTATTGGATACTTCCAGAGGCATAAACATATTCTCAATATATCTAAAAAAAATTTTCATAATTAAATTATAAGAAAAATGTAATCAGCCCCATCAATTAAGCCAAACAACAATACATGTTGATAAACAAGGCAATTTTAGGCATTTTTGAAATAAATCTGAAATTAATTATTTGAATCACATTCAAATTATTTTTTAATAAAATAATCATTATTAATCATCCCATGATCAGAGTAAAGAAAGAAAAATATGTACATTATATTTTACAAATTAATTTCAATTTTTCAAAACCTATTGATCCAAAATCATCAAAAACATGCAATCCCATTGCACTTTCAATTAAAATTAATTTTAAGGGATACAAGGAGACTTTGATACCAATGTAGGGTTTTGAAGAATGAATCATATTCATAAACGCAGTGAAAAATAAAATTTTTTAAAATCCAAAACAAAATATCATACTTGTACCATTAAAACTAATTTATATAAATGTAAATGTTAAAAATTATACCTTGTAATTTTTATTTGTTATTCAAATCTTCACTTTGTTGGGTTATAGCAAACTACACCAATCCACAATAGGATGTCTCTAATGATAATCCATGCGAAGAATGAAGAAGAAACTATCAAGAGAAATGGTTTGAACAAATTCAAAGTGCTAGTTTTGAAAGTGTTCTTGAGAGAATTTTTATTGTCTTAAAAATATTTTTTTCACAAAAAAATATTTTCATCTCTATTTTCAGCCATTTGATGTCTTTTTTATTTGAATCAAATTTAAAAAATAAGATGAAAAGTCAAAAATAGAGAAAATGGAATCAAATAAATAGTAATTGGCCATAATTGGCCTAATTAAGGCCAAAAACAGCTGTTGGCCAACGGATGGGAAGTTGCAGGCACGCAAGGCCTGCTGCGGGCTGCTGCTGGGTAGCCCAGCTGGCCAACAAGGCTGGCCAGTGGCATGCCTAGCCTGCGTAGACCCGCGCAGGCCTGTGACACTCCCGAATGATTTTTCCGTGCGATCTCATCGCGATCCATCCTAAAATAATTCTCTCATATTTTGGATCCTATCCAAGACCATTTTACTCATTCTCTATATCTTCAATACGTGTGACGCATTAGGTTCCCGGTTATGTTGGCCACTTAAATTAATAATTAATTTAAGCAGGTTATGAGCGGTATCTAGCAACACATCATGTCCCCCAATTGACCGGAAAGTCTATGGTTTGACTACGAACCTTTCCATAGATAATTTATGTGCAATTATTCCTTTCATCATTCTATATCCCACTTGGTTCAGAGTATGGGCATGTGTCAACTCCCACTAGATTAACTACGTCACGTCTAGTCCAAGTAATGTTAGTTCATGTCCTTTAGGCTCATTACTCTATTAGATATGTCATTGAAGACTTTATGACATTTCCACTCCAATAAGAGATTCCTGAGTAATGACCACGATAAGAGGCCATGGGTATACACTCCTTCTATCAAGAGTGGTGAATCATTTTTGATTACCCAATTACCTTCAAATACCTCAAGCTTTATATAATCACTACCCTATGAGCTACCTCTCTGAGGCAACAAGGAATAGTGTTAAAATACGGAATCAATATTCAAGATATCCTTGAGTACCTCAAGTCTAAGATTACTTGCACCATTGCTATGATGAGACTATCATTGACATTTGAATAGATTATCCATATGAATGTCTCATTGTTGGTCATCCAATGTACTTAGCTACACTAAGCAAGTATCCACATGTTAACTATAAACATCTCGTGCTTATAGATAATGAGATCTACTACTCGATCCAATCAAGGAGTGTAACATGTGCTAGTCTGTCTGGATTAATAATGTCTCGTCTCATTAATCCTATGACTAGGGATAATTTTGATACTAACATAATTACACATGATAAGAATCTCAATATCAAGATCTCATCATGATTTCCTTCATGCTATGTTATGTATCAAAGACTTCATTAATTGATTTAAGATCACTTATCAATTCATATATCAAATGAACATCAAATTAATGAAAAAACTTTTTATTAATCAAATAAATTTGTACAATAAGTGCTAAAGGTGATTGCCTTTAGAGCACTCCTCTAACACTCTTCACTTCTCTCTTCCTCCTAACTTGCTTTCTCCTTGCCCTTACCTCCTCTTTGATTTTGGTTCAAGGATTGTTCACCTCCTTGGCCTAACAATAATATTTTTACACTAATCAAGCACTAATCACACTAATCCACTCTTAATCACCATTAACATATTCATAACCCTAAATTACCAACTTTAATGGCAATTAACCTCAAAATTAAATAAAAGAGAAGAAGAAAAGTGAGAATATGGAAAATCTAAACTCACCTTTGATGATCTTCAAAATAATCAAAGTCTTCTTTCTCTTTTTCTCTTCTTTTCTTGCTTCCTCTTCCTTAGTTTAGCTCACTTTTCTTCACTTATTTGATGATCTTGCCTTAATCCCATTTTTTTTCCATCTAATCTTAGCTTGATTTGAATAAAAAAAAAAAGAAAAAGTAGGGGAGGAAGAGCTCACGACAAAAGAGAGAAAATGGAGAGTATTTTCTTTGGTTAAGATGAGGAAGAAGAATAATGACCAAAAAGTGGAAATTTAACTTTTAATAGTTGAATTAAGTGGGTGGTTAGGATTAATTATTAATCTTGCTTTCCATTGGTCTATTAATTTAAATCACTCTTAATCTATTTTAATCAAAAGAATATTCGATTTTTATGCCTTCTTAAAATATATGTGCCAAAAACACTGCAGTTTCTAATTTCGTTCAGCGAAAAATTATTTTTTTTCCAAATTTTAATTCCAAACTTCAAAATTCTCAATTAATAATATCCAAAATATTTTTCTCACATATTATTATTATTTTAATTTATTTTTTTCATGTCTGAATTTAGACTCCGATCGATTTAGTACGCCGAATATCGGTCAACCGCTACCCTGGCCTAAATTATCAGGCATTACAATTTTCCCCTCCTTGAAAAACAATTCATCCTCCAAATTTACCTTGGAGTGGAATAATTGTGAATACTGAACCTTCATCACCTCTTCATTTTCCCAAGTCGCCTCTTCTGAATTATGATTTTTCCATATAACCTTTACCGATGGTACCTTTTTATTTTGTACCTCTTTCATTTCTCGAGCTAGATTTCCACTCGCTCCTCTTTGTAAGTTAGATCTAGTCGTATCTCTATAGGTTCTGTGGATATGAAATGAGATGGATCCAATTGATATCTTCTCAACATGGACACTTGGAATACGTTGTGAATCTTGTCTAACTCTGGTGGTAAAGCTAATTTGTAGGCCACAGGACCTATGCGTTCAAGTATCTCGTATGGCCCCATGAACCTGAGACTTTTAAGAATACTTTGTAGGCCAACTGTATACTTAATATCCCCCCTTTCAAATCTACATATGATTTCTGTCTATCAGCAGCAACTTTCAGCCTATCTCTTATTACTCTCACTTTTCCTCTATCTGTTGTACTAGATCTAGACCCATTACTTTATTTACACTAAGCTCGGTCCAACGTAGAGGCGTTCTACATTTCCTCTTATACAATGCTTCATATGGTGCCATACCGATACTGGCTTGTTGACTATTATTATAGGCAAATTCTATCAATGGAAGATGTTTGTCCCAATTGCCTTCAAATTCTATTACACAACTCCTCAACATATCTTCCAATACCTGTATGACCCTCTTTGATTGTCCATTTGTTTGTGGGTGGAAAGCTGTGCTGAAATTGAGTTGAGTACCCATGGCTTGATGCAAACTTTTCCAAAATTTTAAAATAAACCTCGGGTCTCGATCTGAAATGATTGAAACTGGCACACTATGTAAATAGATTATCTCATTAACATAGATCTCTGCCAAACGGTTAAGTGGATAATCCATCTTGATCGGTAAAAAAATGAGCTGATTTAGTGAGCTGGTCTACCACTACCCATACTGAATCATGCCTTTTTTGCGTCAAAGGCAAACCAGAAACAAAATCCATTGTAACTCTTTCCCACTTCCACTCCAGAATTGAAATTGACTGCAATAATCCACTTAGTACTTGATGCTCAGCCTTCACTTGCTGACAAGTTAAACATATGGTAGTATACTCTGTGATATCTCTTTTCATCCCTAGCCACCAGTAATATGCCTTCAAGTCGTGATACATTTTGTTGCTTCCTAGGTGCATTGCATAAATAATATTGTGAGTTTCCTTCAAAATCTCTTGTTTCAATTCTAGTATGTCTGGTACACATAACCTGCCTTTTTGCCTTAAACTCCCATATGATTCGATAGTAAATTCTAGTTTTTCACCCTTTTCACCATTTCAAAGATTTCCTTTAATTTTGTGTCATGCTTCTTATTGTCCTTTACTTGTTGAATCAATGTGGGTTGAATCCGCAATTCTGCCCAAATAATATATAAAGAACTTATTATTTCATTTTTTTTAATCTTGTTCACTTAATAAATTTAAGTTTTAACGTTTACCTGCCAGAGTTTTTCTACTCAGAGCGTCAGCTACCACATTGGTCTTACCCGACTGATAATCAATGATACAATTATAGTCTTTGATTAATTCTAGCCATCGCCTTTGTCTCAAATTGAATTCCTTTTGTGAAGGCAAATATTTTAGACTTTTATGGTCTGTATAGACATTGCTCACCATACAGGTAGTGTCGCCATATTTCCAATGCAAACACAATGGCTGCTAGTTTTAGATCATGTGTCGGATAATTTCTCTCATGAGGCTTTAGTTGTCTGAAAGCATAAGCAATCACTTTGCCTTCTTGCATTAGTACAGAGCCCAAACCATTAAGGGGAAGCATCATTGTACACAACATAATCTTTTCCTGCAGTAGGCTATATCAACACTGGTGCCTCTGTCAACATTTTCTCCAACTTATCAAAACTAGTCTGCCACCAGTTTGTCCACTCAAATCTGGTCTCCTTTCTTAGCAATTTTGTCAGTGGTGAGGCTATCATTGAAAATCCTTTCACAAATCTCCAATAATAACCAGCCAAACTAAGAAAACTTCTCACCTCTATCACATTTCGAGGCAATTTCCAGTAAAGGATTTCCTCTACCTTACTAGTGTTGACTCTGATCCCATCGGCTGAGACAATATGCCCTAGAAAGGTCACTTCATTTAGCCAGAATGCATATTTCGATAACTTCGCATATAATTGATTCTCTCTCAAGGTATGGAAGACAATACGAAGATGTTGATTATGCTCTTCTCTGCTTCTGGAGTACACCAAGATATCACATATGAACACCACCATGAATTGGTCCAAATAAGGCCTAAAGATTCTATTCATTAGATCCATAAATGTTGTTAGGGCATTCATCAGGCCAAAAGGCATTAATAAGAACTCGTAATGACCATACCGAGTCCTAAATGCTGTTTTTAAAATGTCTGATTCTCTATTTCTCAGTTGGTGATAACCTAATCTGAGGTCAATTTTATAAAATACTCCTGCTCCTTTCAACTGATCAAATAAGTCATATATTCTCTGCAAGGGATATCTGTTCTTAATGTCATCTTGTTCAACTGACGATAATCAATGCACAAATGAAAGGTACCATCCTTCTTTTTCACAAATAGAACCGGAGCACCCTTAAGGTGAGACACTAGGCCTGATAAACCCTTTCTCTAACAACTCTTGCAACTGCACTTTTAATTCTTTTAGTTGAGCAGGTGTCATTATGTAGGGATTGATCAATATCGGGGCTGTGCCTGGCAAAACATCTATGGAAAACTCTATCTCCCTGACAGGTGGTAACCCTAGTAAGTCCTCAGGGAAGATATCTGGATATTCACATACTGTAGGAATCTCTCTAAGATCTAGACTCCCTTTCTTGGTATCTATGATATGTGCCAAAAATGCTTCACATCCCTTTTTGATAAGCTTACTTGCCTAAGTCACAGAAATGACATTAGTCAAGTATGGTTGGTTCTCACCCAGGACAATCACATCATCCTGCCCTGAATTCTTGAAAGTCACTCTCCTATATTGACAATCCACCACTGCCTTATGCTGAGTTAACCAATCCATCTCCAAGATTGCATCAAACTCACAGAATGACAACTCTATTAGGTTAACTGGGAATTCTACATTTTGAGCTTTGATTGGACTATTTTTATAGACTCAACTAACTTTCACTCCATGACCCAAAGGATTTGTCACTAATATATCATAATCTAATTCCTCTACTACCATATTCCCCTGACTAGGTGGTGTCATGCATAAATATGAATATGTAGAACCCGAATCTATCAGTGCAAATAAATCAGTATCATAAAGAGAAAATTTACCTATAATGACATTCGAGCATCCTGCTCCTCATGAGCTCTCATGGCATATGCTCAGGCTGGAGCTCGGCTACCTTTTGCTTTATTCACTGATTCTAATACACTCTGCCCATTCCTACTGCTTCTAGACTGTCCATGTCCCCTACCTCTGCCTCGAGTGACATTTCGAACCTACACTAATGCTACACTACCTGTACCTCTTCCTCTAGGGCAATCTTTCTGTTTGTGCTCAGTAGAACCGCATCGTAAGCATGCTCTAGTAATCCACCAACAATCACCTACATGTGATCTCCCACAGTGTTGACATGTGACATATATGAATCTCTAATTACCCGAAGCTGGTACACTAGCTGTAAACCCCTCTGACCTCGACTATTGGTTTTGCCTAGCTGAAAAGGTTGATCCAGGACCCCGTGATTGGAAAAATCTAGGCGTTGTCCACCCCCTTTTACCTGATGTTTGGGCCATGCTAATTGTCAATCTCCAGGGTGGCTCTTCTATCCTCTTTCTCTTTGACCTCTTTTTCACACTGATGACTAAGGATACTAATGTACCAAAATCCTCAAGTTAAAAGAAAGTCACCATATTCCCAATATCATCATTGAACCCATCCTCAAATATACGACATCTATCTGCCTCATCAACAATGATTCCAGCTGCATATTTACTCAGTCTGGTTAATTCCATCTCGTATTCTGCCACTGACATGCTTCCTTGATTCAAGTCTTGAAACTCCCTTTTCTTTTCATTCACATAAACTCTAGGCACATATTTCTTGCTAAATTCTTCCTTGAAAAAGTTTTGGTGTCTTAGACTTTGATAAAATTGATTTCCACCAGTCATAAGCATGATCTTTTAAAAGGGACACTACATATCTAACCTTCTATTCCTCTGGACACTCAAGTTCCTAAAACACCCTTTCTGTGGACTCCATCCAAAACTCTGAAGCTGCTGGATCATCCTCCCTCCTTCCCATAAAATCTGTGGCCCCATATTTTCTCAGCTTATCAATCCGGGGTTTTGGCTGAGGTGGAGGAGGATGTGGAGCTGGTTGTGGAACTGGTTGTACTATCCATTGTAACAAATTTGTTATCTGCTCCATAAGATGTTCTTATCCTAAATTAGCATGTCCCTCTGCTCTCAGTGGAGCTATTACACTCGGCCCGGAATCTCTCACTGATGGAGGTTGTCTGAGATTGGCTGAGTCTGAAAGACTATTACTCAGTTCTTTTTCCGAAAAATCTTGTTCCGATCCCGAATCCATATCTACCTATAAACTAGAAGAAAGGACCCAAGTCAGATAATTGCAGCATTTTATGCATATGCATGAGACACATATTCTATTTTATATCTACTGATTAAGAATCTATTAGCCTGAGCTCTGATACCACTAAATGTAGCGCTCCCTTACCCTACTAGTCGTTAATAGGATATGGAAGTGCTACTAAGCTCATTTGTTTTAATACCAATGTTCAAATTATTGTAATTAATTTTTTTTCGAGTTTATTATTAGCGAAATATTTATTACTATATTTGTTTCCATTTAAATATATAACTAGTGATGGAAATATTTTGATTTAAAAGAACTCATTCAATTAAACCATAATATTTAGAAATATATTTACAAATAATACTAGATATATAAAATTATAAAATTCATTCCTTATAAATCCTACATGCCACAAATTTAATTTAATTTAATTTTAACAACATAATTTCCAAAACATACAAAAAGAACTAGACTGCTACAATCTGATTTTGGGGTTCCCTCTTTTTCGGTCGCCCTATCGGAACAACTATTTTTATTTATCTGCGCTAAGCTACTAGCTTACTGGTACATTTAGCAACTATCCAATAATTTCATAAATAATTCTAAAATAAAATTTTAGAACCTACAATTAATTTATTAAGCATGACAAATATTCAATTAATAATAAAACTATTTTCTTCATACAAAAATATTTAATTCATCAATTATAACATTTCATTCATTAAGCATGCTTGAAATTTTAACAATACAAGATATATAATTTGAACTATCAATATAATAATTTACATTTTTTCTTTTTTTTCTATTATTTATTTGATAACTCATGACATCTTAGACCGGAATTAAATACTGGATACAAAGTTTCTGCTCTCCGGTAGTATACTCAGTGCCTATATAATTATTTTATAACTCGGTATTTAACGCCTACATTTTAAATAACAATTCAGCACATTTTTGGTGCCTACGTAAATTCGAACTCATCACCATTTCTTAGTGCTTATGTAATTTCAACTCAGCACTATTTCTTAGTGCCTACTTAAATTAAATCTCAGTACTATTATTTTTAGTGCCTACATTTCTACCCTTTTATTGGCATGCCAACTTATCCTAATTTCTAGTTCTCGACTAGATGTTATAAGGCTTAATTATATTTGTCACCTTTATTATTGTTTATATAAATTATGTAAGTAACATTAATATAAATTCATATAAATGCAATAATTTTCATTAAATATTTTACAACCGCATACTTGCTCATTTAATCAATATAACTATAAGAAAATCAATTAATATATTTTCTATCACAAAATTTCACAATCAACACATATTTACAAGTTGTCCTATTGTGGACACCATTTTTGCCTTATGTTGCCCTGAATTTTTCGTCTATTTTTATATGGAAATTGGACAAGTTATCAACTAAACAAATGTAGGAACATGTATTATCTTTAATTTGAACATGTCTTATCTTTAATTTGAACATGTCTTATTTTAATTTTAAACTAGAATCATATTAAAATGAATTTTTTAGAAAAAGTTATGAATTGTCTTCTAAGTTACGTTCACTGCAATCTGCCCAGTATTTTGTTGGACAAATTTCTATCTTATTTTTCTCTATCTTTTTCATCCATTTTTAGATGGAATTTGGATAAGTGATCGTCTAATAAAATATAGGTACATATCTTATCTTTAATTTACAATTTAATCATATTAAAAAAAAATTTTAGCAAAAGTTATGAATTTGTTTCTAACCTATGTTTACTGCAATATGTCTAGTATTTATTTCTGGATAGATTTCTAATTCAAACATTGAGTCCATTTTTCACCTAATTTCAGGCCTATTTAGATCTAATAGTCTATTGAAAGTTGAATTCCTATGTCGTAAATTTACAACCCAAGAAGAATCACTCAAAAAGCATTTATAGAACTCAAGTTATGATCAGAAAACTAGACACTATTCGTAAGATGAATTTTCCAGCACATCAATTAATTCATACATTTTCCATTTTTATGCATCAACCTCCTATTCTAGTTTTTATTTTCATATTCGTGGCATCATTTAATTACCAATTCATCACTCAATCAAATATCCAGAATTTCATACACAATTTCACAAACATCACAAAATCAAAATCAACATTTTTTATATTGAATTTTTTCCAAATGTACATACCTCATAATTCTACTTCTCTTCACTTCTCTCTTCATCCTAGCTCCATTTCTCCTTACCCTTACCTCCTATTTGATTTTGGTTTAAGGATTGTTCACCTTTTTGGCCTAACAATAATTGTTTTTACACTAATCACACTAATCCACCCTTAATCACCATTAACATATTCATAACCCTAAATTACTAACTTTAATAGCAACTAACCCCAAAATCAAATAAAAGAGAAGAAGAAAAGTGAGAAGATGGAAAATCTAAACTCGCCTTTGATGATCTTCAAAATGATCAAAGTCTTCTTTCTCTTTTTCTCTTCTTTTCTACCTTTATCTACCTTAGTTTAGCTTAGTTTTCTTCGCTTCTTTGATGATCTTGCCTTAATCCCATTTGTTTTCATCTAATCTTAGCTTGATTTGAAGAAAGAAAAAAAAAAAGAATAAGTGGGGGAGGAAGAGCTCACGACAAAAGAGAGAAAAGGGAGAGTATTTCTTTGGTTAAGATGAGGAAAACGAATAATAACCAAAAAGTGGAAATTTGACTTTTAATAGTTGAATTAAGTGGGTGGTTAGGATTAATTATTAATCTTTCTTTCCATTTGGTTCATTAATTTAAATCACTCTTAATTTATTTTAATCAAAAGAATATTCCATTTTTATGCCTTCTTAAAATATCTATGCCAAAAACACTGCAGTTTCTAATTTCGTTTAGCGAAAAATTATTTTTTTTTCCAAATTTTAATTCCAAACATCAAAATTCTCAATTAATAATATCCAAAATATTTTTGTAACATATTATTATTATTTTAATTTATTTGTTTCTTGTCCGAATTTAGACTCCAATCGGTTCGGCACGCCGGATATCGATCAACCGCGACTGTGGCATAAATTATCGGGCATTACATGATTCTAGAGAGAAAAACCTGTCAAGCGCGAATGAGAAAGTAGTTGAACGACTATTTTCACATTAAATGCACCCCAAAATAGCTATATTTGATCTTGAAGTATAAATACTACACATTTATGACTTTTACAAGTTAGAAAAACAATCATTCATTCTTATAATCTTGTATAGTCTTGTGTATTTATTTTTGATTCAACAACTTTCATTATTTGAAATTGTAAAACTATAAATTGCTCATAATTGCTGAGCGTTTTAGTTTGTGAGTATTTTCATCTTGTAATCAATTACTCAAAAGTAAGTTTGAGTGAGTTGGGTTGTAGTAAAACACTTGTAAGAGTTTTTTATGTGAGCCATAAAAATACAAGAATTTGGTTGTTGTGTTAGCCATTAAAACACAAGGATGGTTTATGGGTTAGGTGTTAGCCGATAAAAAAATATCATAGTTAGGAGTGAGGTAGAGATAAAACTTCATTATAACACTTCAAGTGTTAGTGAAATACTCAATCGAGATTGGAGACAGGAGTAGGATTCATTAATACTCGAATCTCTATAAATCTTGTGTGCATTATATTCTGCTTCCTTTCACCATTCATCATTTAGCTGCTTCTTTCTTCAAGTAATTTTTATTTGCCAGCCAATTCAACCCCTCTCTCCCCTTTTTGGTTATCATTTTGGGCAACAGTCATAATTGAACATATAATAATCACAACTTCCCTTACCAAACTTATTTAATACCATATTATGCATCTATGGTTCAACAACCTTTTTATAACTCCATTAATACCTCGTCCAACATTTTTAGCTATCATTATTCAATATTCCATTAAATACACATTTGGCATATTCAAACGAGATTTTTTCCAAGAACTAACAAATTATATTTCAGGTTTTAATAATTAAGATCTTTTTTCATTCTTGTTAGACAGTTTTTGAATGTTCAATATTGAATAAAGAAAAATCCAAATTTTGGTATTTCTTTGAGAAATCAACGATTTTGATACTTATTTCTTGGTATTTCTAGAATCAACAGGTTATAGAAGATCAATTCCAGTATTCATGTACAAATCAACGAATTTGGTAGATTACCACTACGTTACAATCTAGTGGCTTATTAGTTACTTGTTGCCAAGTAATATGAGAAACAACTTTTTACTGTTCTTACTCATAGGCCGCATGCTACCAGCCACAAGTGATCTTCTTTATAGAAAAAGGAAAAAATATTTTAACTCTCATATACTCATAACATCCTACATCATTAGTGTTCTATAAATGCTCCTAAGCTAATTAACAACTTGATAATTTATTTTAACTATTATTAGTATAAGAAACACAAAGGAAATGGATATCCCTCTCATGCCACAAGTTGTGGAAGAAGAAATTACCTCTTCATTATCAAATAAGGCAACCATCAAAATAGTAGGTTCACTTGATAAAATCATTGGATGATTTGGATGAATCAATTAGAGCTCTTAATGCACAAAAACTTGAAGCAATATTATATAATCTTCCAGAAAAGATAAAATCATTGTTTCCACCTCCAAGGCAGCTAGCTTGGGAATCGTAAACATTCAACTTTATACTTACTATGTCATAATCACTGCAACTCAATTCATCTGATAAACATGAATTAAATAAAACTGAGCATCAAGAAAAATTCTGAAATCTGCTCCACTGACAAACACGGCTTTGCTAATTTTTCACTCCAAGTTAAAGTCTAGCCATAAGCCTTTTAATTAAAAATAAAACTACATGGTACCATTACTAAATTTTACAGTTGTTTTTGGCAATAAAAATTAGAAAGAAGAGAGAAAAAAATTAAAAAGCAAAAATTATTAATAACTTGTGGGTCTTTAACATCTAATTATTAAAACATCTCTTTCCTTTCTCCATCATGGATGCATAGCAAATATGCAAAGGGTGATCAATTCCTAGTTCTGCGTCTCATACAACCTTCATGCCTCTAAAAAGCTATACCAAATCTATGTAACAAATATACTAAATTTGTCCCAAATAAATGTCATGAAATAAAGTACCTGCATAAGCAAAGGATGATGATCTTTTGAAGAAGATGAACTATTTTTATCTTTTGTCTCTAGATATGATTCCTCAAATTTTGCTGCAAATAGTGGAATAAGATGAGTCACTGTGCTGAAGATTGAAAGAGAGAAATCAACAAATGTAGAACCAGTAGATAGAATAAATTAACAAGGAAAGTATTCTTTACTTGGATTTAACATGGCTTGTATAAATTTAGAATACACCAAAAGATCATAACTTTATAACTTGCCATTATATTAGCATAAGCATCAATCAACAAATAGAATTAAATTAAGAGGAAAGCATTCTCTAGTTTGATATATCATGTCTTGTATTGATTCATAATTTACCAAGAGATCATAACATTAAACCTTGGCATGATTAATTTGAATAAGAAACTGCTTTTTGTATTTGTTATTTGGAAATTGCAAATGACTAGATGAACAACTTTATTGACTTGAGGGGAGTAACAAAGCTTCTATGAGGGGATGAACAACTTTATTGACTTAAGGGGAGTAACAAAGCTTCTATGAGGGACGCCATGCGATCATACAACTACTCTACAAGGGCCGCACATATGAAGAAATAAAAACATGTGAAAAAATACCTCTGAAAATGCCCTTTTGTCTACTTAACATATGGGACTTATGAAAAGATATCCCTAGCTTACACATTTGCAATAGTGCAATACTTGTCTTCTATATAAAATTAAATATTAGATTGCTAAATCTCTGAAACAGTAGATAAGAAATTTATAAGGAGCTAATGGCATACTGGTCAAAATGAATTGCCAGAGTTGGTATTCTTAACAACGGTCTTTCTATTTTGACAAGTTTGTGCAGAGAACCATCAGGACCTCTTACTACTACCCTTCCTGCAACACTCAGGTCTCTATCAAACCATGTGTGCAATGAGCCATCACCATTTAAATAAAAGCAACTCTTAAAAAGGGAACACCCCTAATAAATATCAAATACAAAATATATAATTGTGGCGTACAAATAATATATATTTAATTTAACTAAACCATCACCATTTAATTAAATATAAAATACAAAATATATAATTGTGAAGTACAAATAATATATTTAATATAAAAGCGAAAACTTCAAAAAAAATCTAACATTTCATTGTCTTTTCAACTATATACCTATTTATGTTCAGTGACATCAAATTAAATATTAAGAGAGTGAAAAATTACATTTCGCAAGTGATTTTTCTTTCATCCACTTTCATATTTTAAGCTTAACATCTTAAAAGTCCTTCTCATCTCAGTCATAGTTTGCTTTATATATTTTTTTTGAGCAAGTTTCAGGTTTGAAACTTAAGTAAATTGGAAAAAATATGAAAATATTAAGATTAATAATTAAGCAATTAAAATTCAATACTTTAAAGAGGTTCTGGAAATAATTATTTTTAGTAAAGATCATCTAGCTCTTAGGGATGGTACATAGGATTTTTATCACCGTCCTGATCAAACACTTTCAGAATCAATGGCAAGAGATCCAATGTGTAGTGAAGGGCAAGAAGGGAGCAGAGGAGCTTCTCCTAAGTCTAAGGATAGAGATCCTAGTTTGGATTTTAAATCTAAGACCTTTGACACTTGGAAGAAGGTGACCGACAATTGCAAAAGGCACATTGAAGAAGAAATGACAAGAATGGCCCATGAATAGGAGAAGACAAAATAGAAATGGATATCCAAATTAATGATAGCTATTGAGGGGTCACCTCTGAGGCCAGCCTCAACCTATATTTTTGTGGCACTTATTGTCCTTAAGCATCAAAACAAACAAGGCAATTCATGTGCCTTAAAGTTGAATAGCGCTGGAGGATTTAGTTTTAGTTAATCTTATCTATAATGTAGTTTTAGTTAATCTTATCTATAAGACAAGATTCTTGTAAGATTATTGTATTACCAGCTAGAAAATGAGATTAGAGATAACAATTGTTTGTTTGTTTGCTTTATTTTTTGAGCTAACAAATAGTACTAGAGGTAACAACTTTGTATTTTTAAATACCTCTAAGTTCTCTGTGCAAGGGGAGCAAAAAAAGTTTCAAAATTTTCTTATCAAAATTCTCCCATCTTCTTGTGAGAGCTTTTTGTCATGTATCGCGAAGGTTCATACGGGATTTTCCGCATATTTATATTTTCCCACACATAAGTAATATTCTAGAAGGCCATTGTAAACCGTTAGATTAAATGGATCGTGGCCGTCCATTTCGGTAGGTAGGAATTAATCCTAACCCTCCATTTGGTAGGTGGGAATCAATCCTAGCCATCCATTTTGGTAGGTGGGAGTTGATCTTGACCATCCATTTGGTAGTGAGAATCAATCCTAGCCATCCATTTGGTAGGTGGGAGTTAATCCTAACCATCCATCTGGTAGGTGGAAATTGATCTCGGCCATCCATTGAGGAGGTGGAGGCCTATATATACCTTATATAAAGTCATTTGTAATCATTCAAGCAATCAAGCATTTCAAGTAATACAAAGCATTCTTCACAAACTCTCTTGTGTTCTTGTTTTGCTATTGAATCTCCTAAATCTCTAAGTTCCTTTCTATTCTCTTTGGAGTAATTTATCAAGTTAGAAGGCAGGTTTAGTGCAACGGACCGTGCTAAGTGTCGCACGATTGCTAGTTGAAGTTTATGGTCGTGACAGTTGGTATCAGAGACAAGGTTTGAAGCTTTACTACCTTTGGCATAATGAAGGCTACTGCCCCAGCTACACCATGGAACGTGGTCATGAGGAAGTTCGAAAACCATCTAAAGAATCTCGAGTCAAGTCGAAAGACATGATTTCTAGCTTGGAAGCACGTGTTGTGAGTGCTCAGGACAACTTGGGAGAGTTGTTCGCCCGAGTGGACAACTTGGAGGAATGTTGCAGCGGCTTGGAGGCCGAGGATGCGGAGATCCATGCAGCGGTCAAGATGTCCCTCAACGAGCTAGACGGTGGGTTAAGGCAAGAGATTGATGGGCTGAAGTCCGAACTTGTCAAGGTACGTGATCTCTTCCAAAGAGAAATTTCCAATGTGTTACTTAGAGTTGAGGATATGGGTGGTGATCTAGTACTATGTAAACGGGCTATGGCTTCGGGAACTAATACAACCACCATCATTGAGGCCAAAAAAGTGGAAGTTCCCAAGCCAAAGACTTTCAATGGTGCTCGAAATGCTAGGGAAGTTGAGAACTTCCTATGGGGACTAGATCAATACTTTGAGGCTACTGGCATAACGGACCATGCCAGCAAAATTCAAACTACTGCGATGTACTTGACCGCCACTATTATGCTATGGTAGAGACGAAGGCATGGATATGTGCAACATGGGGTGTGCACAATTGACACCTTTAAGGACTTCAAAAGGGAGTTCAAAAGCCAATTATTCCCTGTAAATGCTGGGGAAGAGGCGAGGGGCTGGCTTCGACTACTAAAGTAGATGGGTAGCATAAGGGAATATGTGAAGGAGTTCACAACCTTACTGCTAGAAGTCCCTGACACATCGGAAAAATATGCATTATTCTTGTTCATGGATGGTCTCCAATCATAGGCTCACCTTGAGCTCAAACGACCTGGTGTCCAAGACTTATCTTCGGCCATTGTCGTTGCTGAAAGTCTTATTGATTACTCCTCAAACAAAGAAGGCCCGAGGCCAGCTGATAGAAAGTTTGGTGGAGGAAGGAATGGGAGAGGCCATGCTAAGAGTCAAAGCTGCAAAAATCACAAAGAAAGCTCCTCATTCAAGCCGCGAAACAAGGGGAAGGAAAGGGAAGAACGTGGTACCTCAAAGCCCCGTGTGACATGCTTCATATGCAACGGGCCGCATTGGGCATGAGAATGTCCCAAAAGGAAGACATTGAATGCTTTAGTTGCCTCCACTCATGATAAAGACAGAAGTGAGGCAGATGAAGGTGCGAAGATGGAATCTTTGCTGCTGCTTAATGCATTACAAAGTGCCCCAATGTCCCCCAAGGGACTCATGTTTGTGGATGCAACCATCAATGGAAAAGTCACCAAAGCTCTGGTCGACACAGGTACATCTCACAACTTTGTTTTGCTAGAGGAAGCCAAGAGACTCGGTCTCAAAGTTGCCAATGGAGGTGGCTTCCTCAAAGCAGTTAATTTGGTGGCACAACCTCTCCAAGGAATTGCCCACGGAGTGAAGGTCAGTCTTGGTGCATGGACTGGCCAAGTGGATTTATCTGTGGCACCCATGGATGATTTCTCGGTGGTATTTGGCATGGAGTTCTTGGACTAGGTTAGAGCTTTCCTTGTTCCATATTCAAACTCTATGTGCATTATGGATGGACCAAAGGCTTGTCTAGTACCGACGGAAAGGACCACCAAGCCTACTACCCAAGCTCTCTCAGCACTTCAATTCAATAAGGGATTGAAGAGGGAGGAAGAGAGTTACTTGGCCATTCTTAAGGAGTATGATGATGATGAAGCATCACCACAACCAAGCTTGCCGATGGAGGTGCAAGTTGTCTTGGATGAGTTCTAGGATGTGATGCCGGAGGCGTTGCCAAAACAGTTACCCCCAAGGAGAGAGGTGGACCATGAAATTGAGCTGGAGCCTGACACAAGACCACCAGCAATGAGTCCTTACCGGATGGAAAACTCAGAGTTGGAAAAATTGCAGAAGCAACTCAATGAGCTGTTGGATGCTGGTTTCATTAGACCATCCAAAGCCCCATTTGGTGCCCCGGTGCTTTTTCAGAAAAAGAAGGATGGTTCGCTAAGAATGTGCATTGACTACCGTGTTCTAAACAAAATCACGGTAAAGAACAAGTATCCTATTCCACTCATTGCTGATTTGTTTGATCAATTGGGGAATGCAATATACTTCTCAAAGTTGGACTTGCAATCGGGATACTACCAAGTGCGTATTGCAAAAGGGGATGAACCGAAGACCACATGTGTAATAAGGTACGGTGCTTATGAGTTCCTTGTTATTCCCTTTGGTCTCACTAATGCACCTGCTACCTTTTGCACTCTCATGAATAAGCTCTTCCATCCCTACCTCGATCAGTTCGTGGTAGTATATCTTGATGATATTGTGATATATAGCCAGACTATGGAAGAACATCTTGAGCATTTGAAGAAGGTGTTTGAGGTCTTCAGAGAAAATGAGCTATATGTTAAGAGGGAGAAATGTTCCTTTGCCCAAGATGAGACAATGTTCTTGGGTCATAGGATAAAAGATGGGAACCTTACGATGGATGGAGACAAGGTGAAAGCCATCCAGGAATGGGAACCTCCTACTAAGGTCCTCGAGTTAAGGTCTTTCCTTGGACTTGTGAACTACTACCGGAGATTCATCAAGTCATATTCAGCAAGAGCAGCCCCACTAACTGACCTACTCAAGAAGAACCATACTTGGGAGTGGACAAACAAGTGCCAAGCCTCGTTTGATGACTTGAAAAATGCCATTACTGAAGAACCAGTGCTTTACTTGCCAGACCCCTGTAAGATGTACGAGTTGCATACAGATGCCTCAGACTTTTCCATTGGTGGAGTGTTGATGCAAGATGGGCACCTAATAGCATATAAAAGCCGCAAGCTCAATGACACTGAACGCCGCTACACGGTGCAGGAAAAGGAGATGACAGTTATGATCCATTGTCTAAGGGTGTGGTGACACTACTTGTTGGGTTCTCACTTTGTGATCATGACAGACAATGTAGCAACTAGCTACTTCCAGACTCAGAAGAAGTTGAGTCCCAAACAAGCTCGTTGGCAAGACTTTTTAGCAGAATTTGACTATAAACTTGAATACAAGCCCGGTAAGGCCAATGTGGTGGCTGATGCACTAAGTCGAAAGGCGGAATTAGCAGCTTTGAGTAGACCAAGCAGTCCCTTGCTGGAAAAGATCAAAGAAGGGTTGGAGCATGATGCCCTGGCTCA
Organism: Triadica sebifera; assembly: GCA_023653625.1. NCBI lineage: Eukaryota > Viridiplantae > Streptophyta > Magnoliopsida > Malpighiales > Euphorbiaceae > Triadica > Triadica sebifera. Next base: position 35,368,483 of record CM042896.1, read on the forward strand.
AAACCTCCTTGTCCTCATCAAGGAAGGAAAGACAAGGCGATTTTGGCAGAGTGATGGACTACTCTATGCCAAGAAAAACTGCATCTACGTTCCTAAGTAGGGGAAATTGAGAAAAGAGCTGATCAAGGAATGCCATGATTCACTATGGGCTGGACACCCAGGCATGAGACGCACCCTTGCCTTGATCAAGTCTATTTACTATTGGCCTCAACTACAGGATGATGTTGAAGCCTACGTGAGAACTTGTCTTGTTTGCCAATAAGACAAAATAGAGCAGCGTGCATCTAGTGGCTTGCTAGAACCGCTGCCTATTCCAGAGAGACCATGAGAGAGTGTCTCAATGGACTTCATTACTTGCTTGCCAAAATCAGAAGGCTTTGGTAGTATAATAGTGGTCATTGATCGCTTCAGCAAATATGCAACCTTCATTCCTGCCTCGGTGGATTGCACTGCGAATGAGACTGCACGGTTGTTCCTAAAACATGTTGTGAAGCATTGGGGAATTCCATCTAATATCGTGAGTGATCGAGACCCACGATTTACTGGGAAATTCTGGACAGAGTTTTTCAAGCTGCTGGGATCATACTTAAACTTCTCCACCAGTTTTCATCCGCAAAGCGATGGGCAGACGGAACGTGCCAATGCACTACTAGAGCTATATCTGAGGCGCTTTGTTAGTGCCAACCAATATGATTGGGCTAAGTTGCTGGATGTAGCCCAATTCTCTTATAACTTACAGCAAAGTGAATCCACTGGCAAGAGTCCCTTCGAGATCATTACGGGACAACAACCTATGACCCCTCATGCTTTGGCCATAAGCTATGAAGGAAAGAGTCTTGCAGCTTTCAAATTTGCTAAGGCATGGCATGAGCAAGCTGAGTTAGCCCGAGCCTATTTGAACAAGGCATACAAAAAGATGAAGAAGTGGGCTGACAAGAAAATGAGGATGGTCGAATTTCGGGAAGGAGATTTGGTCCTTGTCAAATTATTACCACAACAGTTCAAGTCATTGCGGAAGGTTCACAAGGGGTTGGTACGAAAATACGAAAGACCATTTCCTGTCCTTAAGCAGATTGGTAAAGTGTCTTACAAGCTACAACTCCCTCCCAAGCTTAAGATCTATCCAGTCTTTCATGTAAGCATGTTGAAGCCTTATCATGGAGACGAAGAAGATGCAAGTCGAGGAGAGTCGAAGAGGGCACCCATTGCGGTAGTAACCTTCTTTGATAGAGAAGTGGATTCCATCTTGGCAGACCGCCTAATTCGGCGAAGAGGTGTACCAAGTTATCGGGAATACTTGGTCAAATGGAAAAATGCCCCGGACATAGAGGCAAGCTAGGAACCTGAAGACACTTTGTGGCAGTTCAAAAATGACATAGAAAGGTTCAAGCTTGAAGGCGCGACGAGGGCGTCGCAAACTTGAGTGGGGGAGAATGTCACGCACCGCAAAGGTTCATACGGGATTTCCCGCACATTTACATTTTTCCACACATATGTAATATTCTAAAAGGCCATTGTAAACCGTTAGATTAAATGGATCGTGGTCGTCCATTTCGGTAGGTAGGAATTAATCCTAGCCCTCCATTTGGTAGGTGGGAATCAATCCTAGCCATCCATTTTGGTAGGTGGGAGTTGATCTTGACCATCCATCTGGTAGGTGGGAGTTAATCCTAACCATCCATCTGGTAGGTGGGAGTTAATCCTAACCATCCATCTGGTAGGTGGGAATTGATCTCGGTCATCCATTGAGGAGGTGGAAGCCTATATATACCTTATGTAAATTCATTTGTAATCATTCAAGCAATCAAGCATTTTAAGTAATACAAAGCATTCTTCACAAACTCTCTTGTGTTCTTGTTTTGCTATTGAATCTCCTAAATCTCTAAATTCCTTTCTATTCTCTTTGGAGTAATTTATCGGATTGGAAGGCAGGCTTAGTGCAATGGATCGTGCTAAGTGCCACACGATTGCTAGTTGAAGTTTAGGGTCGTGACATTTTGCTATCATATACCTTATTTATCTTCACAGCCTATGAAGCACAGATACTCCAACTATATAGTGTGTCGCATTTCCGACACATTTCTGACGCCGACACTTGTCGGACACTAACACGAAACGTCCTGAGTGCGTTTTGTAATTTTCTAAAAATTAGAAACATATTTTTTTAAGTTAAAAACATGTTTTTCTCTTTCAAAAAATCTAAAACTTATGTATAACACCAATCATTGATCAATATATTTGATTGTATGTCATTTTTGCTTAATTTTATATAAAAATAATAATTTGTAATTATATCTCTTGAATTTAATATTTATAAATTTACCTCTATATTTTTAATATTTACACGTTTACTCCGCGTATTTGTGTCCTATGCTTTTTATAAATGTCGTTTTCTAGTATCCGTTTCTGTGTCCGTGTTCGTATCTGTATCCGTGCTCGTGCTACATAGTTCACAACAGTATGAGGGAAGGAGTGTTGATTATAAGACCTATCCAAGAGTGAGAAACAGGCAACCATAACACAGAAAAAACCTTCCAAACCTTAAAGCTAAAGCTTTTACAGAAAGCTTGGTGGACCTTTGTTTGCAGTAAGGTACCTGTTTGTTGCATAAATGTTTTTCATTTATGTGCAATAGTCAACTTTCTAATAATAATTGGTGTTGAGGTTTAGCTTTAATAAAAGTTATACAAGCTGAATTAAGTGCAATACTTAGATTGTAAGATCCTGTCTTTACACTATATGAGCAAAATATTAAATAAATATTAATTATTCAAAGTAGGATCGAAAGTCTTAAAAGGCATTTTAAGGAAGATACAAAACTTAAGAGATTTTTATATCAACAACTTGAGTTCAATAGATTTACTATTAGAAAGGCTTGGTGCTTTTTCATGTTATTTTGATGAACAATTAATAATTGTGTACATCCTAATTGTTTCCATTTAAATCATTAAGCAGACATGAATCCAATGATAAGGTTGATAAACTTTATTATTGATTATATTAATTCTCTTAATGATTATTTTCAAAAAATTTCTAGCCATTTAAAAGAATTAACTCTAAGACAGAGTGAAATTGAGAATTATTATCTAAAAAAAAAGAAATAGAACCTTTGAAATTTGTTGCTAGCGCTTGTTACTTGAACAAGTACTAAAAGTTGAGAGAAGTTAGAAATCTTATAAATAATAATATCAGTTAGTAAGAATCTTTGAGTAGCTCTTTGGTGTAGAGTAAACTCGTTTGAATGGTATTAGAGCCATAAGTATTAATTTCTACAATTAAAAATTTTTTTTGAACAAATAAAAAGTTGATGGATTAACAGGAAATTAGGAAAGGATCAAAAATAAATTTGAAGAGAAAGATAAAAATATTATCTTGCAGTAGAAAAACATTATTTGTTTAAATAAGTTTGAAAAAAAAAAACATTATTTTGTGGATTAATTTTTAATTAGAAAATTAGAGCATTCGACATAAATAATGGCAACAATGAGAAAATTTATTTGTAGATAATTTAATTAATATATCATCTAATATGAAAATTAAAGGGGAAAAAACCTCTTGTATTTTGTAATTTTTCATAATTTGGTCTCCAAAATTTTTATTTTGATGCATTCAGCCTTAAACTTTTATTTATGTGGACATATAGTCCCTATTTAACGAATTTCAATTTGTTATTATAAAGTGATAAATGATGTTGTCGCTCCAAAAAAATAATTTGATGAAATATAATTCAATGAACATAAAAAAAAATTATGAAGATTGTCAAAAGAAGATCAAAAGTTTCACTGTAAAAATTAAGAAAATAAGAAAATCACCTCTAATTTTATTATCAAATATCAACACTTATTGAGATACTAACAAAAATTGAATGCGTAAAATAGACAGTCCGATAACAAAGAAATTCAAACATAAACATGAAATAGGGTTTTAACTGGAGTTCTCCAAAAGCTTATGTTGTACACAATTTCAATCTTATTAAGTCAACATTCCGAGAAAGAAAATAACATAAAATTTAGGAAGAACAGAAAATTTTGTGGCTCTTTCAAGTAAAAAATTAATCTAATTTTGATACAGAAATTATACATAGGTAAGATAACAAATATTATGTAATTAATTTAGTTCTTGAAATATTAGGATCTCATAACACAATAATACAAATGCACAAAGTTATAAAAAAAAAATTAGAAAACTTTTTTATAGATATAGGGATGGGAACGGGTAGAATTTATTAGAGTATCGATCCTAATGGAACACATTAGGGTAGTGAACAAATGAGTTTGAAAAATATTTGAGTATTACTTTTAAATCTTTTTGAATTGGATTCTAGTATAGGCATCTGAGCACCCTCTGCCTGCTCCCTGCTATATTAAATGGGTAATGGTTAACGGGTGGCGGGTACCTTTTTCATTTTGTTTTTCATTTTTAAATTTCAATATTTTTTTATGGTGTTTTAATAAATTTTAATTATATATTTATTTATTTATTTATTTTATTGAATATTATATATTTCTTATATTTTTATTATTTTTTTAAAAATTATTGTTAAATAGGTAAATGAATATCGGATAACTTTGGATAATATTAAATGAGTTTAATACAAGTGTGGATAATATAAAAATAATTTTAAACGAGTTTGGAATAAGTTCGAGTACTTCAAGTTAAACGGATTTAAATTCGGTCAGAACATTTTTTGTGTGTACTCTATCCGTTCATTACCATCCCTAAAAAAAATATATGTATTTATTTATATGTATTTTTTTTTTTGGTGACTTAGAAATTACACTATAATAAGTTTTAGTTCAAATTCATATTGAATGGGATCCTTTTGATAAAGATCTTGTTATGGAAAGGCAATAAATGTTAATTTTTTTAGCTTAAGTAGGTAATTAAGAATCAATTTCCTCAATTAAAGTGCATCTTCTATCAAAAAAAAAAGAAAATTTCCTTAATTAATTGCGCAAATATATAATTTATTTAGGCACATTTCAACATCTTCATTATAAAGTCCAAAAACCTCCATTGTTCTGCTAGCTTGTGTAACCGTTAGATCTAAGAAAGTCTTCAAGGCCAATTAATTCATAAGGTTTCTTCCATTATTAATTACAATCTCTTATTTTGTTTTAATATTGTTCATTGTCTTGTCTTTATTATGTTATAAATTTTAACATGTTATTAATAATGGCGAACTGTGTTTCTGTTTTGCTAACATTAAGATCACATGGGCCGTGGAAAGCTGAAAATGGAGTTGATAAAGAACGAGAAAGCTCGCATGGTAACCTATAACAAGAGGAGAAAGGGTTTGGTAAAGAAAGTAGAAGAGTTTCACATTCTTTGTAATGTAGATGCTTGCTTAATAATCTTGGGGCCAAATCTCCACAATCGGCCTATGGAAGTGGAAACTTGGCCCTATGATGGCAGTCAAGTGAGGCGAATCCTAAACAGATATAGATATCATAGTAGCGAACGCAAAAGGGTTCAACATTTGTCCCATTACTTCGAGGTTCGCAAGAAGAAAGTAGCTGATGAAATTGCTAAAATTCACAAAGCCTCCATTAAATCAATGTTTCCAACTTGGGATCCCCGTCTTGATTTATTTCAACTTCATCAGCTTCGTGCCTTTAACTCTACTCTTCAATCCAAGCTTGAATTTGCCATGGCTAGGGTTTTCCATTTCAAAGCTGAAATTGATAATAATATTATAAATTCGAATCCAATCTCTGCTGATTTTTCTTGTTTGAATATGTTTGATGATCACCAGATGTTTGAGTTTAATGTTAATCCTCTGAATAGCCCAATGTTGACGATGAATTATAGCAAGAAAGAAGCGCGGCCAGCGGGCGGTAATCTTGATCAAGGCAACCAGAATCAGATTGTTATTGATCAGATGATGATTAATAACTCAAGGGTCCACCCTGTAAGCTCCTGTGATGTAAGCAGGCAGGATCCATTGATGATGATGATGATGATGCCGAATAATATTCGCATTCCTCAAATTTCGAACTTCTCTGCTGCTAATGAGTTTCAGATTGGGGATTCGAGACATTAAAGCATTATTTTATGGGCGAGAAATTTAAGGTTGCCATTGTCAGATTTTGGACTAAATTTAGGTTTTGGTTTTTATTTTGCTTTTTTTCATTTGTGTGTTTCCATAATTTATGTTATTATCTTGAATAACTTCATAATTTTATGATTATGTCTGTTTCAGTTCATTCTTTATATTATGAATTATTAGCTTTTTTGTTTGAACTATTCAGTAATATAAATTTGCTAATAATTCCTTTTAAATTTATATTTTTTTTATAATTCTCTTTCAACTTCTTTTTTAATTTGTTATCATTTTGAGGCAATACATCCTCAGAAAATTACTTTTTCCCTATTAAAACACTCAAATTGAAATTCAAACTCAGACCAATAAAATATTTTGAGATTGTTCCAGAGAAAAAATTTTTGTTGTTTACAATTAATGGTGGTTATGGTGTGATCAAAATCGCAAATAATATTGTAAATTGATTACTTTATATATATATATATATATATATATATATAAATGACAATAAAAATATGGTTAGTAGATAGCTTATTGTTATTGAAAATACTGATATTTGTTCTTATATGTGATCGGTTTGACTGGCAGTATAATATATTTTATAATATTAAGTAGCATGCATGCCAAATGGTGTGATTTTTTTTGGTACAAACGATTTGCCCGTAGCCCTAATCACTAAAACAGTACCGTTCATGGTGTGATTTGTTATGATAATATCGGCCTTCAACTTTTATTTCTGCAAAACAGAAAGAGATCAAAATGGTGCGTCAGAATTGCTCTAATACAACTGCTCCAATAGTTAAGTTTGAGAGAGAGAAAAAAAGATAAGTTTAGAGTAAGGAGATAAATTAAAGTTAAAGTGTTTTGGAGTTTTTTTTTTCTTACTCTTTGATTTAGAATATGCTATTAATATCCTCTGCTCCTCCATTGGTAAATGTGTGATCACATCAATTATAAAAATGTGGTCTCATTAGTCATGTTGGTGAATGATGGAACATATTCCTGTTGTTGCAGAAATCTAAGAGTAGTATATCATAAAGTTGTTTCAGATATTTTATCAGTTATATATTAAATGCACTGTATTGTTTCTTTCCACTTCGTTAAATGCATTGTATTTGGACTCAAAGATTTGTAATCTTCCATTTATCAGGTTTACTAACGAGATCTCCCTTTTATCAAGTCTCCTAGCATGATCTCCCACCAGGATTTTCCACTTATCAAGTCTATCAGCGAAATATCCCATAGGAGGATGATACCAATAGTTCCCAAAAAAATAGTTGATCATTTATGTTATTGATCATGTGGTGATTAACAACTCAAAGGCCCACCTGTAATCTATTGTGATGTAAGCAGGCAGGATCCATTGATGATGATGCCTAATAATATTCGTATTCCTCAAATTTCAAACTTCTCTGCTGCTAATTAGTTTCAGATTGGGAATGATGTTGGAAGTTTCAGACATTAAAGCATTATTTTATGGGCGAGAGAAATTTAAGGTTGCCATTGTCAGATTTTGGACTAAATTTAGGGTTTTTATTTTTATTGTTTTTCATTTATGTGTTTCCATAGTTTATGGTATTATTTTGAATAACTTCAAAAATTTTATGATTATATCTGTCTTCGTTCATTTTTTGTATTATGAATTATTAGTTTTTTTTCTGCTATTCAGCAATATTTTGCACCGGTAAATTCAATAAGCAGTAAAATATTTTTTTGCAATTTTTTTTATTTGTTATCAATTTATGGCAGTATATCAGAAAATTATATGCTTCATATTAAAACACTCAAATTGAAAATTGACAAACTCGACTAATAAAATATTGGGTTAAATGCTATTTATTTTTTGAAATTTGATATAATACATTAGTACTCTTTGAGATTTTTAAATTATGATATTTTTCTTCTCAATTTTATTTCCGTCAGTTTATATAGTTATTAATAGTTTTACCGTTAATGAAAAAGCTAGATAATTAAATAAAAATTCAAAACTACTATTAATCTCATAGGGGCAAATAGTATAAATTTCAAGATTGGATACTAGTGTAATATATCAAATTTCAGGGGATAAATAATATTTTTTTTCTTATTAGAAAAAATTACTATAAAAGAGATTTTTTGTTATTTTACAACAATTTAATATTTTTTAACAAAAATTCTAACGGAATGACATATTAATATAATATAATAAAATAGAACAAAACAAATAATATAATTCTAAAACATTAGAAGATATTAGTGTATTATATCAAAATTTCAGGATAAATAATAATTAACTCTAAAATATTTTGGGATTGTTCTACAGAAAATCTTCAACTGTTTACTATTAATCGTGGTTATGGTGATCAAAATCACAAATAATATTGTAAATTGATTTCTTTCTTTATATATATGATGATTACTGTAAGGTTGTCAGTTTAAGGAAATAGAAACTGAATTTGTCAATTTAAGGAAAACACATCCAGGCCGTAGGATTATGTTGGTTAGATTTGTGGTTCCATTGGTTAGGGAATAGGAATTGACCATATGGTTTATTTGAAAATATAATATTTATATAAAATAGAAAAATATTTACATTCAATATGTTTCGTGCATAATTCTACGTTTAAAATGTTAAATATTAAAATTAATGCACCAACATATTCAAAAATATTTCTAATTAATATATATATATATATATATATATATATATATATATATATATATATATATATATATATATATATTTCCTTTGGATCTGTTTACTCTTTTACTATTTTATTATTGTGATCTGTTTACTCTTTTACTATTAATCTAGCATCTAAATTCTCAACAGAGAATTACTCAGATAATTATTAAACAGATGATTAAAATTATAATTAAATATATTTTATTATAATATCTAAAATAAAATACAAAATCATACAGATATTAATTAAAATAACTTCTATTATAATAGAAAATATGCATAAAATTAAAATAAATACTTCATTAAAAATATTAATCATTTTCAGTATCGTCTTTATCTTATTCATGGCGTTGTCTTGCAAGCACAGCGGTAAATTTAATCCGCCCTTTCAGCCAGTAGCCTATCAGCTCGCGTTTCCAGCCTATAAATTTGATAAATACTCGTATGTACTGGTTTAATGATTAAAATTTCTGATAAAAAGACTCTACACAATAAATTATGGTATTAATAAAACTTTTTCTTTTTGCATGCTCTCGGCAATCACAATTCATTTGTGCTAGATGTTCATAATGATGAATTTGTTCAACATTATTTTTAAAATAATATAATGCATGACAGAGAGTCATAATTTCAGTTAAATCTGAGAAATCAATGAGAGAAAGTGCATAAATAAAACTTTCTAAAAAAACTCATTTTAATGAAAAATATATTTATTAGAATCTGTTGATAATATAGAAGATATTTTAGTATAGTGTTGACACTGGTTTGAAAATTCAAGTTGAAGGTCTAAAGATTTTGAATATAAAGAAGTAGATATTACAAGAGGGCATTTACTTCTTTTTTATGGAATGATTGAGGGAATTTCTGATGACTCTTTCTGGCTCTGCCTCTTAAATGAATAAGTTACAAATATATATAGAAAGAAAAGCTAAGTTCCTGTTGAAGATTTCCGACAAGTTGTGATAAGGTTTGGTGCTGAATATAATTCTGTTTTGTTGTCTTGTGATAATAGAAGCTGATAAAGATAAGAATACTTGTTGAGTTGTCTTCTTTAAAAGTGGTTGCCGATAGGTGAAATAATATGCCTTATTTTTTTTTGATAATAGAATTTCCTGTTGAAAAACTTTTTTGACTTTTTTTTACATCATGTCTATGTAAGGCTTATATAATATTTACATTTCTTTTGATTATAATTACATAATTAAGAATCTTTTACAATTCAAAATTATAATCCAGTTTTTGGGAATCCAGACTAAAAATATGAATCTTTTCTTCTGAACTACTAGAACTATGAACTTCGCTTGAGTAAATATTAAGTAATTTTTGCAGTTCTTTTGGATTTTTTACTGATAATAATTTCTTTAAAATATCCTCTTTTGCCTTTTTGAAACCTGTTATTTCTTTATTTATCTCCTTTGATGTTGTTGGAACAAAATGGTAAATAATAGCATATATATCTGCTTGGCCATTATTAAAATTGTCCGGCCATTTTGTTCTGAATTCCCTATATAAAGTAGAAAATCTTATCTCTGTTTCTTGCTCCAAATAATATGTCCAAGTGGTGATCCAAGGGACCCAAAAAGTAATAGTGAAATTGATCAAAATTTTGATTAAATTCTTTTTTAAAGGAAAATAGCTTGAATACTTATCATATGCTATTAAAATATCTTGTGGAAAAATTTCAACTAAACTGTCAAAATATGAAAACCAAATAAAAAATCAATTTGGCAGATCAATTAAAAAATTATTTGAAAAATAGAAAAATCATGAGTGATTATAATTTCTTAAATAAAATGTTTTGTACCATGCCATTTGATAATCATAATAATTGTAAGTTTGAGGGATAAAATTATTTGAAAATCGTTTACTAGTGTGAATCTGTTGATTCCATTTAGCAAAAGAAATGACATTTAAAATTTTTACTTTTGAGTAATCAATTTTGGTTGGATCAGCCATATTAATATTATGCTCAATTTGAACTGATCCAGTATCAATTAAAATATTTTGATAATATTCACGAGTTCTTGTAAAATCACTTTCATGAAAATGAAATTTCTTAGATATAGAAACAAAATAAGATGAACAAATCCTTTAGAAGCCAATGATGCTTATTCATCATCCAGAGTTTTAACAAATAATCTAGTTGGATGAAGAACATAACCAGAAGATGTTCGAGATGGACTTTGACTAGAGCTGGGTTTAGATGAGCTTTGATTATATGGGTTTGGTCTATTTGGACTTGGTGGTCTTATTAAAGCTAAAGAAAAAAGAAGTCTGGGATGAGAAGATGGGGATCTAGGTCTTATTGGATAAAACGGGTTCTGATTTACTAAAGAAGTTAACCTTGAATAGATTGACTAGTTTGGGCCGAACTAGATGAGTTATTTTGTTTATTATATGTTATTCGTGTAAGAATCTGCTTATTAGAATTATTCTGATTAGAATTCATTTTTCCTGTAAACTTTTACGCGAAAGAAAATTAGGTAAAAAATTATTTTCTCCTTTTCTGACCTCTATTTCAAAATCAAAATTACTTAATAAAGTTTGTCATCTGGCGAAATTTTATTTTGAAACCAAAATTTGAATATCTTTTTCTAAAACATATTTTGCTGCTAAACAATCAATTCATAATAAAAATCTTTTTAAATATAAATCATCTTCAATTTTTTTTAATACATAAAACAATACTTGAAATTTCTTTTTTAATTGTTGAATAATTCATATGAGTAGAATTCCAACATCCCGAATAATATCTAACTAAACTTTCTTTATTATTATGCTTCTGTTTAAGGATTTCTCCAAAACCCTTATCACTTGCATTTGTTTCTACAATAAGGAATGCATCTGGGTGAGGTAAACTTAGACAAGGTAAATTCTTAACTCTAGATTTTATTTCCTTAATTATCTTGGTATGTTTATCCGTCCAAGGTTTAGGTTTTTTTTTTAACCTATCATACATGGGTTTACATAATATTTATAAATCCTTAATTTCATTAGGAAATTTATTAGAAAATTCTAAACTTCTAACAATAGGCTTAATCGTTCCTTGATATATATCATGTCCTAAAAATCTTATTTTTGTTTGAAATAATTTCATCTTAGATTCAGATATTGTCATACCATTTGAATGTATAACATTATAAAATTTTTCTAAATGTTGTTTAATTGAATTTGAAAATATTAGTACATCATCAATATATGCTATTGAAAATGAATTAATAGGTCTAATAATATCATTCATTATATTTTGAAATTCTGAAGGAGCATTCTTGAGTCTAAAAGACATTACATTCCATTTGTAATGACCAAATGACACATTGAATTCAGTTTTATATTTATCTTCTTCTGTTATTTAAATTTGCCAAAATCCTGATTTCATATCAAATTTAGAAAATATATTGGCTTCATATAATTTCTTTAATAAATCTCTTTTATTGGGTATATGATATCTTATCAATTGTAAAACTTTATTTAAAGACTTATAATTTATAACTAACTTGTGGGTACCTCTCTCTATTTCAGCTGCATTCATAAAATAAAATGTTGAACAAGACCATGGTGACTTAGAATCTCTAATTAAGCCATTTTTCTTTAAATCTAAAATTTCTTGCTGACATGTTCTTTCTAAATCTTGACTCATATGAATAGCTTTTGACTTAGTAGGTTTTTTTGATTCATTAAAATCCTTTATATATGGTAAATTTATTATATGTTTTTTTCTATTCCAAAAAACATTAGGTACTGGTGCACAGATATCTGTTTTAAATTTTTCTTCAATTCGTTTAATTTTCTTTTGAATATCAATAGTTTCTAATTGTTTATCTATTTTAATCATATTTACTTCATTTGATAATTGCTTTATATATTGTTTTTTTATTTTTTTATTAAATTTATTTACTGAATATTATTATTTTGTAGCCAATTTATGTCTTTTGGCTTAATAGGAAATGAAAATTCAAACATAATATCTTTTCCTAGTATTTTTATATTTATACCTTTTTCTATTATCGTAAAAGGGTATATCATAATTATTCTAAAATTATATTAGTATTTAAATTTTTAACTAATATAAAGTTAGTCTTGAAACAATATCCTTGGTTACAAATTTTTACATTTGATAATTTATAATTTACTATTAGTCTCGAACCACTTGCTGTATGAAGTCTTTCTGATGTTTTTTATAATATTTAGTAGGTATTAATCCTTCTTGAATACAATTTTGATCAACTTCACTGTCTATTAGGATTGTAGTAACTAAATGTGTATAATTTATTATTAGATTTATTTCAGCATACTATTTTTGATAATTTATCTTTTGCATACTATTTATATATTATGTCGAATCACTGGTTTCTATATCTTGTCGTTTCATTAAATTTTCTAAATCTTTAGCTAAATTTTCTCTTTCTAATCTATTAACTTTTCTTTTAATAATTCAATTTCTTCTTTTAATTCTATTTTAATATTTCTTACTTCTTCCTATAATTCTTATATTCCTACAAATTTTTTAGTCTGTTTAAATCTATTACAAATTTCTTGAAAATTATAGGGTTCAAAATCCTTTGATTTAGATTTTGTTCCTACAATATCTTTTAATTTTATTAAATATGCTCTTTTAACTTCCGGGTTATCTATTTTTTTTATAATATCTAATAACAAAATTTTCTCTGTATTAATCATATTAATACTATTACAATTACATGATCCTAAACAATCATATTCTACTTCACTATTAGATTCTGATTCTGATTCATCATTTTATTGATTTAGATCATTTTCTGAGTAATCTGATAATTTATCTTTTTTAAAACTATCAGACTCTTCTTCATTAATAAATATCTTTAAAATCTTATCTTTTAATTATTCAAATAATTTTAATTCATTATTTTTTTGCTTTACTCTATAATTTCTAGCATAATATCCTATTCTACCACATTTATAACAAATTATAATGTCTTTTTGCTTTTGACTATTTTTCTTATTAGTTTTCTGCTTACTAAATGAAACTTTGGGCTTTTTATTTTGACTAGATTGTCTGGGCCTAGAATAATACTTTCTCTTATTGGGCTTATATTGAGTTCGTTTCTGTTTCTGTTTTCTATATCTTTTCGATCTCGCAGATGGGGCCATAATAGTTTCATAACCATACTGTTAACAAAAATTTCCTAATTCTTTCCTACTAGAAATTGAATCTCTTTTTAATTTTGCTTTTAATTTTAAATCAGAACATATTGCTAATCCTTCATTATTAATGTAATTAATTATATGTCCATAGGTTAATATATCATATGGTGTTAAATTATTATAATCATATTTTAATTTAGTCCTAACCCTTTCAGCAAATAGTTTAGGTAATCCTGCAATAAATTTTTCTTTCCAATATGCATGATTACAGTCTGTCCTAGTAAAAACCTTAGTTAAAAATACGTTTTTATACCATCTAAAATCTTGTAATTTTGGACAAGTTAAATTTAATAATATTTATGAATTCCTAGTTTGGTGTTGACTAAAATCTCATACAAAGCACTTTATTATAGTAAATATTAAAGTATTTATTATATTGTCAGTCTGAGTTTGCATTTGAGTATTATTTTCTGTTTTTATTATAATTTTCTTTGCTGATAATATTGTTTCTTTTTGCTCAATAGTGAGATAGTAATCCCGCCACCCCTTCAATTGACCAGTGAATTCTGATATGATCATCTAGAAAATTGAAAGATCATTATTACCGTTAGCCTTATATGAACTAGTTGCCATTGACATTTCTTGTAATAAATTTAAAATTTGGTATTCTACTAATCCATCTATATTTCACTTATAAATTGATGATCCATCATATTTTGCTTGAACAGCTTGAGCTCTTTCTTCAAATTGAGTATCTGGTTGGGTTGGTTTTGAATAATAATTTTTTGTTTCAGTAGTATAAGATCTTGAAGTATTTCTAAAATGTATTTTATTAATATTTATTTTTTCCTGAAATTGATTTTCAATTTTTTCTATTTCATCATCTGTATCACATTTTTCTGATATAACTGCTACAGATTTATCATTTAATTTACTAGATTCAATTTCTTGTATTACTATTGGTTTCTTAGAAATTTCTAATTGATTAAGCTGATTTTCTATTATTTGTAATAAAGACTGATTTGATCTTAATTTCATTTCTGAACCTGGATAAAATTCAAAAAGTTTAAACAAAAGTTTTTCTGGTGAAATTTCAATAAATTTAGGAGTTGTTATTTTTGGTTGAACTAAATATTCTACTCTATCTAACTGTTGTGCTATAGTTGATAATATTTTATTTGTATAATTTTCTTGTAATTGAATATGTTTAACTTCTGTTAATATAGTTATATTATTTTATAAAATTGTGATAATTGATTTTATAGCTTATGACAATTTATAAAGTTATGGTAATTCATTCTAAGGTATGATAATTAATAAAATTACGGCAATAATTGTACTATAATTAATAAAATACAGTAATAATTATAATTTATATAAATTAATTAAATAATATATAAAACTAATTAAACTGAATCAAATCGAAAATATTTTTATTTGATTATATTAAATTATGATTGTTAATTGATTCAATTATTCTATATATAAATCGGTTCCATTTTAAACCGAACTGACCACCTTTATTTTTAAGTAATTTTTTTAAAAACAATTATCGTACGGTGCCTTTGTTTTGTATTTTTGTGTCTTATTCTTCAATCCACCGAGATATGTAAAACTTCGGCGACCTATTTTGCATGAATCCAGGCCATGTAATTGACTTTTCGGGAAAAGGACACAAATATATAATTTACTACTTAAATTGAATTTTTTAACACTAAAACCAGCTCTTTCCAAAACGACCATTTTATTAATCAAAATTCCATTTTTATACTTTTTTGAAAGCTTCCTCTATTTTCCCAATCTCTCTCTCCAAATCTGGACTTTTAACTTTCCACTCTTCCCTTTCGCTATAAAAATCTTGAATTATAGCTCTGAGAGAAGCCATCTTCATAGCGGTGGCAGTGATCTGGTGGAGCAGTCGCTTCTCCTCGGCTTGCCAAGTGTCGGCATTGGAATTGGAATCCTCTTTTTGCCTAGATTTCATTTGCCTAAGTTGCTCTTCCGCTTCAAAAAGACGAAATAAAAGGTCTTTGATTTGAGATTGAAGGTTTTGTATCATGGAAATTGAGTTTGTGGGTAAGGATGCCAAGAAGAGACTGAAGCTAAATTCCAAGAAAGACTCATACTACGATGGTGGAGTAGCTTTGATTTCTCGTCTTCTTCTTCTTCTGCCATAATTTTATCAAATAACAAAGAAGAAGAAGAAATAAGATTTTTCTTTAGTGTTTAATGGCCACTTATGCTATCTGATTCTAAAAACTTATCAAGCAACCTTAGAGAGCGACTCATAAAATCCTCCTCTAGATTCTATTGTTTTTAAGCTCTTTCTTTGTCAAAAAGCAATAGAATGATATGGAAAACATCAATACTACGTACTAAAATAAAAAATGTAACATAGAAAAAGATATTATTTCATCTAGTTGATGCCTAGAACTCAGCTAGAACTGTAGTAGAAAGTACTAAAAGACCAACATGAGCAGTTGGGTTTTATAACACCATCTCACTCTAGCAGATCGTGTCCGAATGAGAGTGTGCTACACTGATTTTATCGGTTAAAATATCATTATATAAGTTATATTTAAAGCAAAATCACTCGTATATTTTTTTATTTCCAATATTTATTATTTATTTATTTTGCATTTATAAAAAAAATATAACATAAAAGTTAAACAAACTTTTTATATAGTAACATGTTCTTTACAAAACATACTTTTTATTTTACAAATACTACAAAATAAAATTTATAAAATAATATACAAAAGTTATGTAATCCACGACGTGTGCAACATGTTGTTTTACTGGATTAGGTCACCGCTGATTTTATCTACTATCTTCTATTTATTCTTCACTAAATCTGCGTGAGAAAACTTCCACGCTAAGCTCTTGGCTTAGTGATGCATATAGATAAAGTAATAAACTATTTTATGCAATCATACATTATCATATATCAACTTATGTTTAATCATATTCTCATGGAAATATACATATCATGGTATTCTAGCATGTATAGACATCAAATTATATTATTTTATCTCATACTTATTTATTTTATTATCATCTTATTGTATAACACTAAATCTTCTTTTTATCCATGTCACAATTCAAAATTTCATTTTTACTATCCATGTCACAATTCATAATTTCAGTTTTATGTTCAATAATTCTTTTATGTTCCATAACTTTTTTATTTATGTTTTCATTTATGCCCAGAACACCTATGAACCACTGAATAGGATAACGGAGTTGCCATCCAGGCACTTAGGAGTGTCACTCGGGCAATATAATGTGCGCATATAAGTGCCAAACCCGGTGTAGATAACCGTGCCAAACTCGGCGTAGATAACTATACCAAACTCGGCGTAGATAATAATGTCATATCTGACATAAATAGCAGTGCCAAACCCGGCGTTACCATGTCTCATATGGAGTAACATCAACTGACTTTGAAGGAACTCCATTTAATATATAAATGGCGGTCTCTAGTGCATAACCCCAAAAGGATTTAGGCAATTCCGCAAAACTCATCATAGACCTTACCATGTCTAACAAGGTTCGGTTTCTTCTTTCAGCCACACCATTATGTTGTGGAGTGTAAGGTGGAGTCCATTGAGATAAAATTCCATTATCCCTAAGATAGTCTAGAAACTCTTGGCTCAAGTATTCATCTCCTTGATCTGATCGAAGTGTTTTAATACTTTTGCCAAGTTGTTTCTCTACTTCATTTCTGAATTCTTTGAACTTTTCAAAAGCTTTAGATTTGTATCTCATAAGATACACGTATCCATATCGTGAGTAGTTATCGATAAAAGTAATGAAGTAGATGAAACCACCTATAGCGTGTGTAGACATTGGACCACATACATCTGAATGTATTAAGTCTAAAAGTCCATTAGCACGTTCACCCTTTCCCTTAAAGGGTAATTTAGTCATCTTGCCTAGTAAACAAGATTCACAAGTGTCATATGATTCATAATCAAATGACCTAAAACTATCACTTTTGTGTAGCTTAGCCATGCGTTTCTCACTTATATGACCAAGACGACAATGCCATAAATAAGATGATTTCAATATATCTTGTTTTTGCCTTTTATTATCATTGATGTTTAAAATTGGATTTGGCATATCTAATATGTATATTCCATTGCATAATGTACCATTAGCATAAATAATTTCATTCAACATAATAGAACAACAATTATTACTAAAAGCTAAAAGGAAACCATCTTTATTTAGACTTGAAACAGAAATAATATTTTTAGTCAAAGCAGGTACATAATAGCAATTCTCCAAATTTAATATAAGCCCACTAGGGAGGGTCAATACATATGTTCCTATAGCTAATACAACAACCCTTACTCCATTTCCAACGCGTAGGTCTGACTCTCCCTTATTGAGCTATCTACTGTTCCTTAGGCCCTGCATATCAGTGCATATGTGTGAGCCACAACCGGTATCTAATACCCATATATTATTATTGGAAACAATATTAATTTTAATGACAAAAATACCTGAAGCAGATGGGGCATCAGATGCCTTCTTCTTCAAGGATTCCAAGTAAGCCTTGCAGTTTCTCTTCCAATGGCCATCCTTGCCACAATGGAAGCATGTCCCTTTTGGAGCAATCTCCTTGGCCTTTTTCTTGGCCACGCCTCCCTTAGGCTTCATGGACTTCTTCTTCTTCTTCTTAAGGTTCTTCCTTTTAGAACTTGAAGAGTCCACCAGCATCACAGCCTTACTGTCCTTCTTGACAGATGACTTAGCTATTTTAAGCAAGTTAATCAGCTCAGGAATAGTGGCAGAGATTTGGTTCATCCTATAGTTAAGCATAAAATGTGAATAACTATCAGACAAACCGGTTAGAATTAAGTCAATACTTAATTCATGATCCATCACAAATCCCAAGGTGGCCAACCTCTCAATATAGTCATTCATCTTCAATGCATATTGCACTGGAGATGTCCCCTCAACCATCTTAGTGCGGAAGAGCAACCTTGAAGTTTTGAACCTTTCGGAACGTGCTTGCTCATCAAAAAGCTCTCTTAGATGGTATACTATGGAATTAGCATCTGCAGCCTCATGCTGCTTTTGCAACTCAATTGACATAGTAGCAAGCATAATGCAACTTACCATCTCACTATCATCGAGATGCTTTTGATATGCCTTCTGAACATCTTCAAAAGCATTAGCAGTAGGGGATTAGGGAGTGCCTCATCTAGACATAGCCAATCTTTTCGGATTTGAGAACTATTCTCAGATTCCTTAGTCAATCCAAAAAATTGGGCCCAGTCAACTTATTTGATTCCATTAACGATCGCAAATTCACACTTGTCATGATGATGATTCTAGCAACTTAGATGTAAAATAGAACATGTTAGAATGTACATAAAATGCATGTTTATTAGGTATTTAATAAATCGCATTATGGCTCCTACTATTTTAAAGCGAATCTATAGCCCTCACTATGAACCCGAGAGAACTTATATGGAAGTTCTCCTAGTGGGTCGATATCCAACTAGCTAAGAATAACCTTGAGGCAACTCAACAAGCTATCCTTAGTTTGGTTGGTAGGTATCTAATCTATACCAATTGCATTATTCATGCAACTATCGAATCTTGTGCTATCAACTTATTGATGTGTTCACATACATTGGGCTATCGACTCTTGATATGTGTACATCTCATGTATACAAACCCAACTTCACCTCCAATACACATTAACCTTGGCGCAAATCCAATAAGTTAATAATATCGGTTAAGTCTAACCCATTAATCGTGAAATCTAATTTCAATGGATTGAACATATTCTTATAGAGTGAGCTTGAGGCAACTCAACAACCCTAACTCTAGAAGAACTCTGGTTCTCTCCATATTAATGGAAAGCGTAAGACTTAATTGTTTATTTAGTGAGGGATTTCTTTGTTAAGTCTCATCAAGTTATTATTTCATGTTTTTATATATCATACATTCATCACATTGATATATAAAGATAGTTACATTAACTATATGACATAATTATACTAAAGTTAATCTCTTGAGTCAAAGAGAGATTGACTAGGTCTTACCTAGGTATATGCATGAATTTACAACCCAAAATAGAAATCAAATTCCTATTTCTAAGTCTTCTTGTTTATGGTACCATCTCCTTTGCTTCTTGCTCATTTGTATCTTCATTCTATCCTAATCCTATGTAATCTAATTACATATTTCAAATTATAGAAAATCTCAATTTACATTTGAGGGGAGTAAGATGAGAAGAGAAATACATAAAAAAGAAAAAGAGGTAGGGACACGCAGACTCTATTTACCATAAAACAAAATAATTCAATGCATGCTCAATCACATTGGACCTAAATCATAATTATCCATCATGTCTTTAAATACACCCCTAACATGCATTCTCTAATGCACAAAATAAAAATGACAATTTTGGATTTTAATTTGTAAATCGATTCAACACTTGAATCGAAATTGCCTATATGTGTTTTTTCAATTAATTTAATTTTGTATGTCATTTTAAAGTGAAATTTAATATTTAATCAAATTAAATTAAATTTCATATTTTCAAAAATAATTCAAAATTAATTCTCCTTAAAATCAGAATATTATGATGTTAAAATTAAATAATTTAATTTTAATATACATACCAATTTCTAGTCATACTAGAATTACAATTGCATAACTTAAATTAATTCAAAATTAATTTCCAAAAATTATAAAAATTTCCAGATCATCAAATCATCATTATAATTATCTTTAGGCCAGCTCAAGTTTATCAAAATATTTTTATCACAAGCCAAAATTACTAAAACAAACGAACCAACACACTTAGACGCTCAAAATAACTAATTCAATATCTAGAATTTTTAAAATTTCAAATGCTTGCAAAATAATTTTGGCATGTATCTAACATCAAAATAACATATTTTTAATCACATAAAAATATTTCAAGGTTCTGAAAGTAAAACAAACACATATAAAAAAATCAAATAAAACAGCCCCACCGGGTAAGCTAAAACAGTCCCGTTTATGTATTTGTTTAAAAAATTAATTAAAATAATTTTTAATTAATTATTGGATACTTTCAGAGGCATAAATATATTCTCAATATGTCTAAATAATTTTTTCATAATTAAATTATAAGAAAAATTCAACGAGCCCCATCAATTAAGCTAAACAACAACACATGTTCATAAACAAGACAATTTTAGGCATTTTTGAAATAAATTCGAAATTAATTATTTGAATCATATTCAAATCATTTTTCAATCAAAATAATCATTCTTAATCATCCCATGATCAGATTAAAGAAAGAAAAATGTGTAAATTATATTTTACAAATTAATTTCAATTTTTCAAAACCTATTGATCCAAAATCATCAAAAACATGCAATCCCAATGCACTTTAAAATTTAATTTTAATGGATATAAGGAGGCTCTGATACCAATGTTGGGTTTTGAAGAATGAATCATATTCATAAACGCAACGAAAAATAAATTTTTTTAAAACCCAAAACAAAATATCATACTTGTACCATCAAAACTAATTTATATAAATGTAAATGTTAAAAATTATACCTTGTATTTTTTATTTGTTTTTCAAATCTTCACTTTGTTGGCTAGCCCGCGCGGGCCCGTACAGGCCAGTGAAACTCCCGAACAATTTTTTCCTGCGATCTCATCGCGATCCATCCTAAAATAATTCTCTCATATTTTGGATCCTATCCAAGACCATTTTGCTCATTCTGCATATCTTCAAAGCATGTGACCCATTAGGTTCCCAGTTATATTGGTCACTTAAATTAACAATTAATTTAAGCAAGTCATGAGCGGTATCTAGCAACACATCATGACCCTCAATTGATCGGAAAGTCAGTGGTTTGACTACGAACCTTTCTATAGACAATTTTTATGCAATTATTCCTTTCACCATTATATACCCCAATTGGTTCAGAGTATGGATATGTGTCAACTCCCACTAGACTGACTACGTCACGTCTAGTCCAAATAATGTTAGTTCTTATCCTTGAGGCTCATTACTCTATTAGATATGTCATTGAAAACAATCTTTATGAAATTTCCACTCCGGCCAGAGATTTCTGAGTAATGACCACGACAAGAGGCCATGGGTATACACTCATTCTATCAAGAGTGGTGAATCCTTTATTGGTTACCCAATTACCTTCGAATACCTCAAGCTGTATCCAATCACCACCCTATGAGTTACCTCTATGAGGAAACAAGGAATAGTGTCAAAATACAGAATCAATATTCAAGATATCCTTGAGTACATAAAGTCTAAGGATACTTGCACCATTGCTATGATGCGACTATCATTCACATTTGAATAGATTATCCATATGATTGTCTCATAGTTGGTCATCCAATGTACTCAGCTACACTTAATAAGCATCCATAAGTTAACTCTAAATATCTCATATTTATAGATTATGAGATCTACTATTCGATCCAATCAAAGAGTGTAACATGTCTAGTCTGTCTGGATTAATAATGTCCTGTCTTATTAATCCTATGACTAGGGATAATTTTGATACTAACATAATTACACATGATAAGAATCTCAATATCATGATCTCATCATAATTTCTTTCATGCTATGTTATGTATCAATGACTTCATTAATTGATTTAAGATCACTTATCAATTCATATATCAAATGAACATCAAATTAATGAAAAAACCTTTTATTAATCAAATAAATTTGTACAATAAGTGCTAAAGGTGATTGCCTTTAGAGCACTCCTCTAACAACTCGTGCCCGAATGAGGGTGTGCTACACTGACTTAATTGGTTAAAATATCATTATATAAGTTATATATAAAGCAAAATCACTTGTATATTTTTTTTATTTCCAATATTTACTATTTATTTATTTTGTATTTATAAAAGAAAATATAACATAAAAGTTAAATTACCTTTTTATATAGTAACAAGTTCTTTACAAAACATACTGTTTATTTTACAAATACTACAAAATAAAATTTATAAGATAATATACAAAAGTTATGTAACCCACGATGTGTGCAATAGGCTGATTTACTGGATTAGGTCACCGCTGGCTTTGTCTACTATCTTATATTTATTCTTTACTAAATTTGCTTGATAAAACTCTCACGCTAAGCTCTTGGCTTAGTGGTGCATATAGATAAGACAATAACTATTTTATGCAATCATGCATTATCATATATCAACTCATGCTTAATCATATTCTTATGGAAATATACATATCATGGTATTCTAACATGTATAGATATCAAATTATATTATTTTATCTCATACTTATTTATTTTATTACCATCTTATTGTATAACACTAAATCTTCTTTTTATCCATACCACAATTCATAATTTCATTTTTACTATCCATTTCACAATTCATAATTCCAGTTTTATTTTCAGTAATTCTTTTATGCTCCATAACTTCTTTATTTATGTTTTCATTTATGTCCAGGACACCTATGAACTACTGAATAGGATAAAAAAATTGTCATCCAGGCGCTTAGGATTGCCACCCGGGCAATATGATGTGCGCATATAAGTGCCAAACTCGATGTAGATAACCGTGCCAAACTCGGCATAGATAACCGTGCCAAACTTGGCATAGATAATAATATCATATCCAGCATAAATAATAGTGCCAAACTCGGCGTAGATAACATTACCAAACTCGACATAGATAACATTGCCAAACCCGACGTAGATAATCATACCATTAATGGAATTAATCATTTTCATCATACTCCCCCCTATTTGGCATGCCAAACTATCCTAAGTTGATTCTAGTTAGGTGTTCTAGGGCTTATACAATTTCATTAAAATTCATAACAATTAACTTCATACTTTTCATGCATGTAATATCTCAATTAAAATAATATTTACATAATATAACAAAGTTCTTATCATTTTACTTATTTCATTCCTCAATTCACATGCTGCCCTGTCACTGGCAGATGCTGTTCTCTATTTTGGATCTTAATTTTGGTCTTGTTCCGTTCTGAATTTAGTTATATGATCTTCATAAAAATTTTAGATATGGATCTTAGATTTCATATGAAACTTTAATCACTTAATTCTAAGTTCTGTATCAAAATATATGATAATATTAACACTAACTGGTCATTAATAATTCTGCCCAGAAATTTCTAGATAGATTCTAAGTCTGAACTTTATGAATTTGTCTGGATAATTACAGACATATTCGGATATTATAGTCTAAATAAAAATTGTAGCCCTATATCTTAGCTTTCAAACCGAACAAAGAACACACAAAACCAAGCTCCAGAACACAATTTATAACAGTTTAAGTACTTACTGCTCATTACTAATAATTCTCCCCAGAATTTCTGGATAGATTCTATGTCCGAATTGTTTGAATTGTTCTGGATAATTACAGACATATTCAGGTTTTATGGTCTACATTAAAGTTATAGCCCTATGTCTTAACTTTCAAACCCAATAACCAACATGCAAAACCGAGTTCTAGAAATTAAGTTATAACAGTTTAAGTGAACACTGTTAATCACTCCAGTAAGGAACATACAAGATAATCACATTCAATTTTTACCAAATTAAATCATAAGTCTAGCAAACATGCATCCCCAAGATTTTCATCACAAAATAATATCAATTTAGAATCATCAACATACCAAATAATTAAATCATGCAAATAAAAAAAAATAAAATAGGCTATTGCCTTAGGTTATGCACAAACCTTTTTTTTCCTCTCCTTTTTTTTTTCTCTTTACTTCTCTTTCTCCTTTCCTTTGCTCCTTTGATCTAAATCCTTGTCACTTTGAGTTTCTAAAGTTCATAAACAGATTATTAAAACTTGATAAACCTAATCTCTCTCTTTCTTCTTATTGTTTTAAGCTTTCTTAATCATGAGAATGAGATTTTACCTTACTTTTTCTCTCTTTTCTCAATTTCTTTCACTAAAACTAAGCTTTGGCTATAGAGGAATAAGGGAAAATATGGGCTGGTTTGAGAGGCAGAATTTTCCTCAATGAAAAATGGATAAGTAAGAAGAAGAAACAATCAAGAAGAATATGACAAAAGTTATCAAGATAGGGTGACACCTAAGCTCAATGTAGAAACCTTTATTAAGGTTAAATGCATGTATCTTAATTAGCTTATTAAACTTTGCCATTGGTGGGTTATGCTTCAAGAAATGTGGACTGGTTTGAGGGAAAGATAAAAGTCTTTTAGATGTTTAAGTGATAAGGAAGAAGAGAGGCAATTAAGAGAAAATGACAAACTTAATCAATTATGGGACACCTAAGCTTATATACATTGAATATCACATTCATGCATGTCAATTGCCTTCTTAAAATCTGCCACTTGGTGTGGCCAACCTCCATATTCATTTTATGTCCCAATTCATGCATTTAATTAATGATTATCCCTATAAATCCTCAAATATTTGGTAAATTGCAAATTGACCCCTAAACTTTTCAAAATTTGCAATTTAGTCCTTTACCAAAATTTAACATCTTTAAATATTTTGAACACTTTATTAGGTATTTTCCACACTTAATTGTCATTATTTTAATTATTTTTCGATAAGAATTCAATTTTAGACTTTGGTCAAACCGACGAGTTGATTTAACAACTCGCGTGACTTAGGTCTAAATTAGCGGATATGACAGGTTTAATCAAAGCTATTAAGGAAAAGTAGTTATACACATTTAAGTAGGGAGATCTTTGTTTTTCCTATGAGTTTTTCAAAATAATCGACCAGTATCGACGAATTAATAAATTGATTTACCAACAGCAATTCCTCAATTAGGCAAGGCCTTTCATCCTCTTTTGACCATACTGATTTAGTGGGTGAATAAAAAGGATCTCTCCATAAAATTTAAATGTTTTAAGACATATAATGAACAAAAAAAAAGAGATTTTGATGATCCACAAACACTAAAGTTGGTGAGTTTATATTGCAATAAACTTATATAGCAGATGAAAGGGGGTTAATCCCACTAAAATAAGCATGCCAATACCCTAGTAATCCTTACTATCCAATCCATAAAAGAATGAATTGGCATAAAATTCACCTCATCTTCAAATATTTTAAGTAAATCAAAAAAATATTTATTATGCGTTTTTTTACGGTTAAAGTAACAAGGTAAAAGGTATATTTGGCTTATATTTATAGTATATGCTTTATATATTTGTTTTACTTAGAATTAGTAAATATACAATAAAAAGTATATGCTAAATATATGGTACTTATATATGTAATATGTTCTTTGAATATCTTTGTGCTCATGTAACACCTACCTATATAGTAAAACATAACCTCATTATACAAAAGGATATCACATGTCTGAATCCATATGAACATGTTTTATTTCAAATACTTTTTCCATCTTGATTAATTAAAATCATACACATAATTTGTATAGCTTGAATAATCAAAACATTCTATAACCATATACTGGATGAAACAAAATTTTATGTCTGAATTAAAAACCAAATCCATATCCATAAATAAATTGGTTTGGGCATACACTAGCCATTTATTACAAAACAATCTTTATTCTAAAAATAATCAAATTCCAAGTTACATGTTCTTATTAAATAAAAACATTAACAAAATAAATATCATTGTCCCACATCACGAAACCAAATGAAAAATGAATAAAAATGAAACCAACTCAAATACGTGCTTGCTCTGATGAGCTTAGCTCATATTATCGTAAATTCAGCTATCTATCAACTCCAAACGTGCATGCAGGAGAACTCAAATGCTAAGTTATTGAAAGTTTAATGGTATATATAGACATAAAAATTCTAGTAAGCAATTATTCATAGTCATAGCATATAAACTTTATACATACCTTATAAGTTCAAATATACCATCATTATCAATATAGAATTTAGCATACTTGATCTACTAGTTTGGAACACATACATGTCATGTTGCACATAAGTAAAATTCATATATTCATTTCCAAATAACATTCATAATGTATAACATAAAATTCCAATTTTTGGTTCCATATAAATGGTTACTAGTTTACCATGTATCTTAATTATTAACCTTGGTTTTGGTTTTACATTGCCCAATACTTTAGATCTGGACTACCTAGATGCGGATTGTGAAGTAGGAACACTGTCATCTGAGCTTAAGTTACCTTTCTCACTAATTGTATTTGTCTATATAAGTGCTTAATCAAGCTTCTCAAGTCAAGAGTGGTCTCATCCAAGCTTAAGCCACATTAACTGAGTATAAATAATAACTACATGTATATGACATCGAGGGCACTCTCACCCAAACTTAAGTCACTTTGCCCCTAAAGTAATAAATCCATATGACAAAATCTACGATACCATAACCCCCTCAATGACATGTTATTTATCCTATACTAGTTATCGTATAGAAAATGAGCATTAAAAATTCATAACTTGATTATTCATTTCATTTCATAATCCTTCTCATCATTTTAAGTGCGTATGCATATGAATTCCATATTCATCACAAAAAATCAACTTTATAAATTTGTACCAGGGTTTCACGAGCATGAATGTTTATTCATGACTGTGAAAACCCCTTTCATGGATGGTCTACTTGTGACTCAAGTCGTGAACCTGTTCATGAAACATTCTACCTATTTTTGAATCATTGTTCACAGGTGCAAACATCATGTCACGATCGTGAATATGCATTTAGCAGCATTTTTAGCACCAAATCAAAGCAATTACACCACACGCAAATGCTATAAGGCTAACCAATGTTAGACACTCCTATCAACACTTTTCAACTTACTACATCATTTCACAAGCTATAAACATGCATATTGCAAAATTTAACCAATCTAACTAGATTCAATGCCTTAATTGTCAACCATAACATCAATAAGCTTCAATTATCATTATCCTTTATGCATACGAAGTTTGACAAGTCATATAATCTTATCTCCATCTACTACCATACTAGTTCTTACCAAATAACATGTCAAATAACATATCGATTATACAAATCATCATGCAACATGCCATAATAACAAATTCAAATACATATATGTACAAACCTGAATTAGAGCCTTAATAATCAACTTTTTTAGTGTCGTTAATCCCACCAGTAGATTTTTTTCACCTTCCTTTTTGTCTCCTAACACTATATCAAAATCCAAATTACCATCTATTTCAATTATAGACCATCTATTATTCTTAATCCATCAATCTAAGTCTTTAATCACTATTTCTCATTTAGAACTGAATTAAATAGTAAAGGGACTAAGAAAAATATCCATTCTTACTAAAATTTCAAAGCAATCGATGTTGGTTAGGGTTTAAAACTGAATTCTCCTCTCTCCTCAATGTTGCCTTTGTAGGAATAGTGAAATCCCTTGATTCTAACAATTAACGCTTGTTAATAGATAGATTTTTGTAACATAAATGCTAAGAATTGAAGGGAATCGAAGGAAAACTATTTTGATGTTCACTAGTCTATGTCTAGGGTTTAGGGGTGCAAAAATCACGAGTGTCTAACAAAAAGATGATATTATTCAATTCATAATTCCCCATCTTGTGATGGTCACGATCGTAAAGTTATAGTCACTTGTGTGAACCTTATGACACCTCACTTTTTCATGTCTTTGTAACTATTTTCACGTTTTCAAACCCATAACCATTTACTTACCAATTGCATACACTTAATGCACATTATTTCTAAGCCCTGAATTGTGGGCATTACATTTACTTAGAATTATTAAATGTACATAAAAAAGAAATGACAAGTATATTATACTTATAGATACAATATATATTTATATATTTGTATAACATATTTTTAATAAATGTCAAATTCTTGTCTTACACAACCTTTAATAAATCTCATCTATTTCAAAGTGCTCACAATTTTGTCATTGAGTATCATGTATAATACTGTCCTTCTCAGATCTTGCCTTATTTAGACTCAAGCAAATGAATATTTGCTTAATAATTTAGAGTAATAATAAACATATTGCGCACTAGAATAATATATGTTCAGTATATTTGAAGTATACGAAACAATTATGATGAAAGATAAAAATTATATATTCATTATTTGTGGGTTATATGTTTAGTATATGTGCATTATATAGTATGTGAGGAATACGAAGCATGAAGTCTCCAGTTATATGTGGTTGTTATAATGGGCTCACATTTCTTATAGTTGTACACATCAATCACCATATAAACCCTAATATGATGGGAAAATGAATCATTATTCTCCTCCTAAACTAATTTTAGCTTCTTTTTTTAAAAAAATAATTTTAACATTGCATCGAAATTCTAATCATCATTGCTACCCAACTGATTGATATTACTTAGTTATGGACTTGGATCTCAATCAAACTCTAATAATCCAAACAATAATAAACACATATTGCCAGATGAAGTTGCAAATTAATCACGATTTTTATCTTACATAGAAGATAATAACAAATAAGCAAAATACCATAAATAACCCCATTAACTTCAATCAAGTCGAATAAACCATCATGAAATTGGCAACAAAGTGGGGTCTTTTCAATCCATTATTCATCTTCGTTCTCCACTCCTTCTATATTATAGCTCCATTCTTCCATTTCTAATTCTTTATTCTTATATATCAACTATCAATTGCCCAACATACCCTATGCATGAATGGAGAAGTGAGAGATTAAACATGGCTACTGGAGTGAGCATGACACATACGCGGTAGTTGATGTGCTATGTCAATGGATATGTGGCTAGGTTAATGAAGAGATAATAAAATACAAACGTGGTCGTTGTTGTGTAATGTCAATGGAGAGGTGGCGAGATTAATGGAGGGATGGGGAAATAGAAAAGGAGATAAAAATCTAAAAATAGGAAAAAACTGTAAATGTAGGGTTTATGACGGAGAATGAGAGAGATCACAAAAAAGTCCAACAAAATAAGAAAAGAAAAAAAATCTAAGGTTTATAATGTAGAAGTTGAGAGAAAATGAAATTGTCAGTGGAAATAGAGTAACCAAAAAAGTAAGAAGACAAGGCATATGGCGTAAAGATGTAAAGATTCAAAATAAAGAGACTACAAATGTCCGGTATAAGAAAAAAGTGTAAAAAAAAGTCTTTTATGTAGGAAAAGAGGTATGACATGTTATTTCCACTTACTTTTTCCATGTATATTATGTACAAAAATATGATTAATTATCTACTAAGCATCCCATTTTAAAGTGCAAACATTTCATTTAATTTCGTTTTACTCATCAACATAATTTATTTAGTCCACTTTGTTTTGAAATCAAAATCTAGTGATACTTTAATTTGATACATTATCCAAAAGATGAATATGTTAGCTACAATCATTGTATATTCCACATCCAAATCAATATTCAAGATCAACAAAAGATTAGGTACTTATACAAATGACTAAAAAAAGATAGATGTGAGCTTCATTCTTGGCTATTATCTTCTCTTACTACATGGATATTCTTATACGTAATCGGCCTTTTTTTATTCATGTGATGTTTCACAAATAAATAACTAATTCTTTTATCTCAATTTTACATAATCGACAACTTAATTTATTGCAATTTCAATTACTAAAAAAAAGATATTGTCTGATGAATTTGGTGCCACTTTATGTTCTACATCTAAGAGAGAATTTTATATGCTAATTTATTATAACATTGACAATGGATATCAAAATATTATAATTGCTTAACCTCCTCCAAGTATCCATTCCTTTCCACGTTCATGGTATGTTAGTAGCTAACAACATCACTACACTCAGTGCTACAAATGAATATACTGGTGCTAATTAGCTTCATTTATGCAATGAACAAGATTAATATTTCTGACATTGCTAATGCTTCTATGCAATTCATTAATGGCTTTTTATTGAAACTCTTCATATTAATCTAATTTTGTTCTGTTGACACAAGGACTTTTAATTCCTTAGTTTTATTTTAGTGATAATATTAGACTTTATGCCAATTTTCATTAATTATAATTTTGAAGTGAACTCTCACTTGTAAGGGATGAACAAATCATCATTGACTCGAATCAATTAATTCGATTTGGATCCAATCAAGAAGGTTAGGTATATCGTGTCAAATTTGGATTACAAAAAATAGGAGACCAATTTTGCTAAATCGGTTCATGTCGAATATATTAAAATCAATATTTTTAAAATTGGACCATAAGTCAGACCGATATTGAAACTAAGTCACAATTTAACTATTCAACCGGGTTGAATCCAATTTTTATATATTTATTTAAAATAAGCTTTTGATAGATATATATTGATAGTGTAGTGGTAGTGAGGTTTTATTCTCAAGTAATTACGTCCTTTTTTTCTATTTAAAAACTTTAGCACCACTTTTTCTTCATTGTTTTCTTTTTAGCTACCACTTTCCACCTTCCCTTATTTATTTTTTTTTTTTTCATTTTACCACCCTTTTTTTTCGTTAATAAAATCCTAGCACCTATTTTTCCTCCTTTCTTTCTTCTTAGCTACCACCTTGCACTTTCCCTTGTGGTTTTTTTTTTTTTTTCATTTCATGATATCATCCTTTATGAAACTCTATCACTCCACTCAAATATCCTCTTCCTCTTTTCTTTCTTCTTCATCTACCACCTTCCACTTACCCTTGCTTTTTTTTTTTCTTTTCATTTTACCATCCTTTACTATTTTAAAAGTTAAATTCCTAACATATACCTTCCTTCATTCTCTTACATTATCACAACCTATACCTTTCCTTTTTACTATTTTTTTAATTTTGAAGCACAAATTCTTCATTCTCAACACAAATACAATAACTACTTTATGTTAAAGGTTATATATGTCTGTTGTGTAAATGATAGACGCTTAAAATGGAGGCGGTAGCATTTTTATAAATATGTTACTTGTTATATGCGTCTGTTAATACAATGTCAGTCATATAAAGTTTAGACGTCTGTCATTATAAATAACAGACGCATATAAATTTTTCAGTACCTAATATATATATATATATATATTTTCGTCTAAAATAAATTAAATTAAAAAAAGACAAATTGATATTTAACCAAATAATATTTAAATTAATTAATTAAATATATGTGAGGTTTGGTTAACTAATATATAATACACATATGATGAATGAATGAATGAATTAATACTAATTTAATTTTTTCATTAATTTTAGTTATATATATATATATATATATAAATATTAAAGGCAACCTACTTAATTATATTATTATGTAGATAATTAAGTTTTATTTTATATATTATATATTAAAAAAAAGATATAATAGGCATTTGTTTTATCTAATGTCAAATGCATAAAAATGTTATAGGCGTCCGTCTGTAATTAATGACACACACATATGATATATAATAGGCAGTGGTTTTTTTTGTAATTATCTGAATAGTTATATGCGCCAGTCATTATAAATGACAGACATATAAATGTTTAAGCGTCTGTCTTAAATAATAACAGATGCATATGCTATTATAATAGGCGTCAGTTATTATTTAAGACAGACGCATAAAAGTTTTTTAAAAACCTAAAACGAGCGTCTTACACAGTATTCATCGTCTACAACAAATACTCATCTGAAACTCTGAGATACATCTCTTCTCATAATCAAATCAAGCTTATTAAATGGGATGTGGGGAGGGGGGGAGTCCAATCTGACATTCTAAGAGAAAAGGGTAAAAACTAAAAACCTTAGAATTTTAATTTTAATTCTGTGGTTATTATTTATTCTTATGGTTTTTGATGATATGGGTATATTTCTGCTTCTTTCTTTTGCTTTCGATGATTTTTTTTTATATTGCTTTAATCTTTAATCTTTCTATTTGTTTGAGGGGCATAAATATACTTGTTTTTCATGTTCTTGATAAGCTAGGTCTTTGGTTGCTCTCCTTTTATTTCCTTCTGTTTCCAGGTATTACTATTAATTTGTCTTATTAA
Source organism: Triadica sebifera (assembly GCA_023653625.1). Classification (NCBI taxonomy): domain Eukaryota; kingdom Viridiplantae; phylum Streptophyta; class Magnoliopsida; order Malpighiales; family Euphorbiaceae; genus Triadica; species Triadica sebifera. The sequence goes on from CM042896.1 coordinate 35,401,245, forward strand.
ACATAGTAATTAATTGGTAATTACCCATTTGGTTGGACATAAAGAAGAAATTGCAATGAAGACCTCCAATTACCAAATCGCAGTGGATCCATTTCACTAATAAGAAGATTGGTGAACTAATTGGTCTCTTATGACTCCTTTGCAGCTAGTTCTTCTTCGGTTTGACATCTAAACTTTCAACCTTTTCCCTTTTCCCTCCCATTTGCTTTCACTTTTGTTGGATTTGTAATTACATGTACTGCTCTAATTCTTTTACTTCTTGTACTAATTATTCTTAATCAATTCTCAGAGAATTAGTAAACCTAAGGTTTCAGTTGTGTTTTGGTTTCATTGTGGATTAAAAACAGAGAAGATTGATGAATCCATAACATATCTTTATTTGATGTACATTTGTTGAAAACATCAGTAAAAAAGACAGAAAGTTGAAAAGCAGGTTTTAATTATCAAGTGAGAAGATAAATAATTTACCAAATTTGAAGCAAACCCAGTAGCAGTTTCTGCATTATAAAGAGACTTGAAGCTCATCCTAACAATTTTTTGATTTTTTTTGTTTTCCTAATAAAACAATCTCAAAACCCAATAGTGAAATTGTAGAAATTAGATACTAGTATCATATTGCTTGAAGGAAATGGATATGTGATGGTGAGTGAGCTGGGTATCTTTTATATTATTATTATTGATAGTAGTGAAATGTTTGCATAAACTGAGCTTATATAAATTAAACTAAGATTTTCTTTATATAGATTCAGAGGAAAAATGTATAGGGAGATCCCTAAATTAATTTACACCTTCTGCTTTTCTAAATATAATGAATGCCTAAATAATAGTAAAATAAATATACATTTTCAACTTAGTTTTCGTTTTGTTTAAAAGCTTTTTTAGCTTGGAAATTGATAGAAAGGGATTGTTGGGTTGAGTGAGGCTGAGGGGTATTAGACCTATGCTCACTATTTAGACAATTCTCATTTTAGAATTAGGTAATTTTGGAATCACATCACTTTTATGTTATTTTCATATCAATTTAGGATTTTAGGTTGGATTAATTGGAAGGTCATTGGGTCAGACAATATTTTAGAAACCAATTCATATGGTTATTGGGTTCGAGTATTTTGAATTGACTCATTCAAATTTGAATTCATACTGAATGTTTTCAAATGAGTTCAAATATAATTTTAATGTCAAATCAGGAATTGTCTATATATATATTTAGGGTTTTCCTGAGTTCAAGACTTCCACCTCACCTGCATTAGGTGGAAAAACAACTGATAAAAAGAAAGAATTATCTATATATATATATACACACACTAAAGTTATTGTTATATGTGCTGCATTCACACAGTACAATCATGAAGATATTGGTCATAATATATTTTTGAGTAGCTATGAGATATCAACATCTAGATAGCTTAATTAATTAGAGAAACATTAATCATGTTTTTTATTTTGAAATTAATTATTGTGAAACATTCATGATTGAGAATTCTTGCTTGACTTTTTTCTCTAGGAAGTATCAGTTTCATTTAGGAAGCTTACGAGTTTAGAGTTCTTGCCTGACTTTTTTCTAATCTTGTTTAGGAGTTGGGATTCTATTTCAATGGCTGAGAAAAATATTGTACTCAAAACTGTTGGAATGTGGTGGAAGGATTTTAAGTATCGATTGGTGGTTAAGTACATAAAGAATAAATCCGTGCAAAAGTCACCATTGGAATTATATGACTTCATCACCGAGAAAGATTGGGAGGAGTTTAAACAAACATATGAATATAAAGAATATGAGGTACTAATTATGAAGTCATTGGAATTATATGACTTCATCACCGAGAAAGATTGGGAGGAGTTTAAACAAGCATATGAATCTGAAGAATATGAGTTACTAATTATGAAGTAGATTAATGCAATTTATATTTACATTTATGCAATACATGATAATGGGATCTTCATTATTTTGTTAACAACAAATCAGTGCCAAGGCGAAGGCAAAGCAAGCAAAGAAAGTGCATCCACATTTCTTGGGTCGTGTGGGCTATGCTGGGAAAAGGACTCAATGGATTATTGAAGATCCCATCTCTTCTTTTTCATCATCACCATCTATGAGCTCTGATGTTACATCATCATATGATCGAAGCCTAGATTGGGTAAGAGCTAGAACAAAAAAGACAGAAGAAGGAAATTATATAATCCCAGTAGAAAAGACAAAAGAGATGGCAACAAAAATTGTAAGTATAACTTGCTAAACAAACAATGATATCAAGGTATCTTTTTTTTTTATCTATGATTGCTTATAACATATTGTTTATCTGGTGAATAGGAGATATTACGGGGAGAAGTAGCCCAAGGTAGCTGGGTACCAGAGAGGCATGATGAAATATTGTCATGTGCACTTGAAAAGCCCGAACATTCTGGCTATGTGAGAGGTGTTGGAAGTGCTGTGACCATCAAAATTTTTTATGGTAATCCTGGAAAAAGGAAACTAGCAACATCCGTCTCACTTAAAGTTATAGAAGAGCTTGAGACTAAAATAGAGGCCTGATTGTTTGCTAAATTCTTGGCACATATTGCACATCTTCAGAATATGATAGAGGAGAGAACTAGGAAGTCCTCTCAAATTGGCCCTAATATGGAGGCGGAGATGGGTCATTCATTTGCTCGCCCAACTCCTAGTAGTTGTCACTCTGTGGACCCACCATTTCCAATATCAGAATTACAGGTAAAAATTTTGAATTTCATTACTTCCACTTCCACTTTAATCTAGCTAATATTGATTTTGAGTTTTTGTAGACACCTACATCGTGCAGACTTGCTACCATTAATGAAGGTAAGCAGGTGATTGTGGCAAGGGGTATGGTTTATCCATCCCTTATTGATGCTATGGTACACAATCGACCTATCAATCGACCTATCATGCCCAATCATGTCAAGGTATCTGTAGATGAAGTATTATCTGGTTGTCATGAAGCTGAACTTTCTGTGCCTATTGAATACTTAACTACAGTTGGGAAAGAAGAAGGTAGCTTTGTTCAATGGCCACCACATCTCGTGGTTCTTGGAGAGGTAATAATTCCTAAACTTATAAAATAATAAAATATAGATTATTGCATTTCATAAATCATAATATATCACAATTTATTATTAATTGATAGGAACTTAAATCCAAGCCATTAAAGAAGGCTCCAAAGAATAAACAAGGTAGCGGTTTATCGAAAGAATCAGCTACAAAGCAACATGGGCCTTTAGTTAATGAGAACATTTTGGCAACTTTGAGTGGTGACATGAGGTTGATGCATGAGATGGTTGCTAAATTGCCTACTGGGTATATTTTTGAAGTTCCTACATACATTACAGTGTTTAAGTATCCAGTAGATAATCAGATGATTCATGTTGGTATGGAAGACATCGCTCAACTCATCTCTATGGAATGGTTTGATGTCTTGATCATTCGAATATTTATGATGTAAGATTATACTATTTGTTACTAATATTATAAGATTGATTTAAAAAATACAAAAATAATACTTATGTATGTATTGTGATTCATGCATGCAGGTACCTTCATAACTTGTGTGATACATTATTTATATCATCGATCGGATTTCTTTGTCCAATAATGATTCGTTTGATATTCACAGAGACTAACTCAGCAGAAAGATATATTATAGAAGTTTTGAAGGAACAAAGAGATAAACATTTCATTCTACTACCATATTTCGAGAAGTAAGAAATATTTACATTCATGTTTGCATAATTTTTATTCTCAACATTTTTACTAACTTCTAACATATTTGTATATCTCTAGTAACTATTGGATATTGATAGTATTTTGCTGTGAACGGAGTGAAGCATTTTTCATAGATCCTCTAGCTCGTGGCAGCCACGATATAAGTCTGAAACCTCATATTAACCTGTAAGTTATAATACTACTAGCTAATAGTTTCTACAATGTTTGTAGTGTTTTCAATATTAATGCCGATTTTGATATACACTTATTTTTCAAAGCCTATAGAACTTATGCTATAGAAGGTGGAAAAAATAAAGGTGCTAGGTTAAAATGGAATGACATTTCGGTGAGAATTTCATATTCTGAATTACTAGTTAGATTAAAGTTTTTATGATTTTATAATCCTTTATTTGGCATGGGCCTTTGTTTTTTTTTTCTATTTTAAGTGCCCTCAACAACAAGGAGGTGTTGAATACGGATATTACATCATGAAATATATGTACAAAATTGTTGTATATCATAACAGTGATACAACATTACTTAATGTATGTTTTTTCAAATACTAGCAGTCAGTTTATATTACAAGTATGATACATAACTAGCTATTAATTTATTCATTTCTAACATATTTTCTATTATCTGTTTGATTTGTCTTGTAGGCTTTTGAAAAAGGATCATATAGTCAAGATCAAATAGATGAAATTCGACATATGTGGTCAAATTACTTTATGAGAGAGTGTATGTAATCTTTTTATTTACTTTTGTAAAATATTTCATATTAATGAGAAATACAATTTTAAATTAAAGAATTTTGAAGAACTTGTGGATTAATTATTTCATGTGAATTGTTTTAGGCATGATGAGATATTGCTTTGATTTATTTAATATTTTTAGTTTGTGTTGTCCTGTGAATTCTTGATTATTAAGTATTTGTGACTTGAATGTTGTATGCCTATTGTGGCTTATTGAAGCTGAATTATTATGAATTTTGAAGCGCGTAGGTTATATATGAATGATAGCAGTATAATATAAACCTAAATTTAAAAAAAAAAAAAGAATAGGCGTCTGTCGTTTAATAATAGCATACACATATAATCAGTTATACGCATCTGTCGTTTAATAATAGCAGACGTATATAATTAGTTATACACATATAACCTGATTATATGTGTCTGCTATTATTAAATGACAGACGCCTATTCTCTTTTTTTAAAAAAATTTAGGCTCATATTATACTGCTATCAGGTTATATGCGTCTGCTATTATTAAACGACAGACGCGTATAACTGATTATATGCGTCTGCTATTATTAAACGACAGACGTATATAACTGATTATATGCATCTGTCACAATGACAGATACATAAAATTTATATCATATGCGTCTCCTATATATGTGTCTACTATTTGACAGACGCATAAAATGCAAAATAACAGACACATATAACACTATTTTGTACTAGTGCAATTTCCCTCCAACCTATAAATTCTTTTTCTTTTAAATACTTAATATTTTCTTTCTTTTTATTCTTTTCCATTTTACTCTTCTCTCACTCAATAGGAAGAAATCAAATCCACGTAATTGCCTCTCCTCTTCTCTCTCGCATACGTGATTATCTCACACTCTCACAAACATTATTCCCTACTACCATGCACCGTTAGGGCCACCACACTAATCGAATAGCCTCGAACGGGCATAGGCAGCCAACAACTAGTTTTTCTCCTAACTCGTAAGTCTATTTTTAATTGATAAGCTAGGGATTAGTTTTTGGAACAAGATATTGAAGAATGGAATTGGGAATTACTAATTTGGGAGAAGGAAAAAAAATAGTTCTACTAGTTTCTCTACGTCATTATCTTTTTTCAATCAATTGTTCAAGTTATTGTTAATTTCTAGAGTGATTTGAGGAGATGTAGTCTTATAGATTTTGTGTTTTTCTTAATTAATTTCCAATTTTAAATTAGGCTAAATTATGGGTGTTTAAATGATTTTGATTTATGTAATTAATTTCCAACTTTTAATTAGGCTAAATCATGGGCATTTAATTGATATTGATTTTATGTTATTTTAATTGTGTTTAGGCTAAATTAGGGATATTTAATTAATTTTTAGTATTTTTTCATGTCAGATTGTCTTCACTTCATCACTTCGTGGAAGATTTTGAGAAAAGAAAAAAAAAAGAAAGAGATTTTCCTACCCAGTTCAACCCAACTGATCCAATTGGGTGGATCCATGCAATTTGGCTAGATATATGACCTTTGGTTGGGTCAAGGCAGGTGGGGGTATGAATGAAATCTTTGGTTAAAACCCAATCAGTTGGGTCGAATAGTGACCTGACCAGCCCATTGCTCAGCCCTAACACTTACCTATGTACTTAATCATAGCTCAAGGATGTTTTAAGTTACTTTTTACCAACGACTTTGACTGATTTTGGATTAAAATCACTAATGTAGCATCCTTTCGCCTAATCAGGATTAGCCTAGCTAAATGAGTGAGGTTACACAACTTGTATGTGGAAAACCTGTGAAAATTTAAAACTTTCTCTTTGCACCATAGCCACGATACTTACATAAAACATAAAGTAAAGATAATGTTTAACTTAACATTTAAAATCACAATTTCATAAAAATATTACTAACCCTTGTCTAAGGATTTATAAAAATACATGTTTTTGATATAAATTATATAATTCTTTCATTTACAGACATGTATATAAGTAAACAACCACCTCATTATGACATGTACAAAAAGAATGCAAAAGTATGACATGTGATATGTTGTCTCTGATGTTGGGCTAGCTTCTCTTGATCAACTTTTTTCTTTATCTACTAGGTTCCGACCTGTGTGAAGATAACACCTATATGCTAAGCTACTGAAAGCTTAGTGGTATATATAGGCATAGGAATTCCACATGCAATCAAACATTATACATATTCATGGAATCATATTAAATATTGTGGCATGACAGTGAATACATTAAATCATATAAAATACCTTACCTTATGAGATTGGATAACATCATTAGATATAATACTAAAAAAATAACATATAAATCTTAACGATATAATCATGTATGCTTATGTTTTTTAACCTTTTTTTTCATTTTATTTTATTCCTTAATCACTTTAAAATCATTGTCCAACAATTCTCAATACGGACTATTTGGATATGGGTTATGAACAGGAATGCTCTCCAAGCTTAAGCCACCCTGCCAATATCTATAATTATGTGTGTCAGTCCAGACTCCTCAATTCAATGACACTCTCCGAGCTTAAGCCACATTGATTGAGTAAACATATAGCTTTTGCATGCAATATTATCGATAATCATATATGTCAGTCCAAACTCTCAAGTCAATGGTGCTTTCCGAGCTTAAGCCATATTGACTAAGTAAAATATAACTACAATACTGTAAATCATCTTAATGGCATGTCATCTATCCTACTTTTGTTCTTAGTATCAAGTTTGGGTTTTACTTGTTCATATTTCTTTATTATACTTCAATATAACCTTTATATTTTAAACACATATACCTTAACCATATGTAAATTCATCATGTAACACTCATGTACTAATACTTATAAAAATATACTTTAAACATATCATCATAAAGGCATGTGCATAGCCATTACATTAAAACCATTTAAGAAAACAACATATATCATTTTAAACAAGCTTCATGGGTGTGAACTATATGTTCATGGTCATGAATGCCTCAGTTATAGGTAACCCTACCCATGAACCAAACTTTGAACTAAGTCATGAAAGCTTTTGTCTATTTTGTGCACTTACTTCACGAGCGTGAAGAAAGAGTCACGGGGTTGACCTTGTTCTTCTGAAAGAGTCACGGGGTTGACTTTATTTCACGGGCGTGACTGATATGATCATTCACAGTTGTTGTGATCCTTCATGGCTATGAACTTTAAATGTTAGATATTTTGTGTAAGGCTATTATGTAGGTATTGACATCTCTACTTCCTTTAAATATCACTTGGCCATTAATAGAGGTTACAAGACATTTGTTGGAAGTAAAGATTACTTAGTTTCCCTTATCACATAATTGACTTACACTTAACAAGTTATGTTTCAAACCATCAACAAGTAAGACATTTTAATGAAAGTAGTACCATTAATACCAATAGAACCAATGCCAATTACCTTACCCTTAGCATTGTTTCCAAAGGTTACTTTACCTCCATCAATACTTTTGATTTTATGAATAGTTCTTTTTCTCTGGTCATATGCCTTGAGCATCCAATATCTACCAGCCAAGCATTTTTTTTTATTGTGGACTTGAGGCATACCTATAGAATCACAATTCAAGTATTGTTTTTAGGTATTCAAATGATCTTGGGTCTTTAGGGGTTTGCACATGAAGGTTCCCAATGAGTCTTCCTTATCCAGCAATGTTTATTTATTTGACCAAATTTCATACAATAATTACAGTGTTTAGCTCTAAATATGCTTTTTTGTCTTACTATGCTTTTGATTGCCATTTTTCTATTAGGTAAAGTTTGTGAGCAATGGCATGAACATGCATGATGACTTGGTGCTTTTCAAGGTGCATGCTTCTTATACATAAAAGCATGATTAGCATTTTGAGGTTTCCTTCTTAGGCTTAACAACCCTTGATAATTCCTTTTATGTATAGAAGGTTTAGTGTATGTTATGCACTTAGCCCTTAAGGTTGTTACTGCTAATATGGAGATGTGGGGTTCACTTGACTTAACAAAAGTAGTCTTGTGAGATTAAGATGATGTACCTTTAAATCCTAGACTATGTCTAATTAAGGGTGGTCTTTGAGACACAATGAGAGTATCTAAAGAAATGGAGTTTCTAAGTTCCTCAACTTCATTTTTCAAAATATTGTTTTCTTTAAGCAAAAATTTAATTGAGGGTCTTGAGGAGTACTCGTCTAAAGATTTATGAAGAGATTCATTAGATGATTTAAGCTCAAGGTTCTCCTTTTCCAAAACATCCATTTTGTTTTTCAAACTAGAAATGTTATTTTTATAAGTATTGAATTTACTTCTATATTTTCTAGTTCTAGATTCAATACTTCTATTAAGCTTTGCTCATCATCATCTTCACTATCACTATCATTATCACTACTATTATTATTGAACGAGCATGAGTAAAGTGATCCTACCTTATCCGAGATGTGATCCTCTATAACCATGATGCATATGTTGACCTCTTCACTTTCATTGACATCTTTTTCGCTTGTAGAGCTTTCGTTATCCCATGTGGCTTTGTGGCCTTTCTCCCCATTGTCATTTGGTATTTGCTCTTGTGCTTCTTGAGCCTTGGACATTTTGGTTTAATATGTCCTTTCTTCCCACATTCATAGCACTTTACCTCCTCTTTACTCCTTTGAGAGTCATTTGAGGCCTATTTGAGATTTCTTTGCTTGAATTTTCTAGAGTTGTCCATTCTCTTCTCAATTATTCTTTTCAGCCTTCTTGAGAGCATAACAATGTCCTCATTTGCATCATCACTCTTTTCTTCATCATCTTCAACTTCTTCTTGAGATTTTGAAGTAAAGGCTTTTAGCGCTAGAGGCTTTCTTTTTTCTAGCTTGGTTTCAAGCTCTCTATCTCTTTTCACTGCCATTTCATGTGTCAGAAGTTTGCCAATAAGCACATCGGTATTCATGATACTTATGTCTTCATTGGCCTTTTCTATACCAGCAACACTTGAACCGTAATCTTTAAGAGGAAGACTTTTCAGAATTTTGTTATTTACATCTTCCAAGCTCAGGTGTTTTCCAAGCTTTCTTATGCCATTTATGATGGCTAGAAGACGGTTCGTCATATCTATGATTGACTCATTGGATTTCATCTTGAAGAGTTTATACTCTGAAGTAAGAAGTTGAATCTTCTTGGATTTAACTTGCTTTGTTCCTTCATGATAGTTTTCTACATGTTATATGTAGTTGGGCAGTGTTGTATTCTGCCACATTCTTCAATGGATAATGAGCTTGAGACAATTGTCATTGCCTTCTTGTTTTTGAAATTTGCTCTTCTTTGAGGCTCTGTCCAATCATCTCTTAACAAGATTTCTTCTTCACCATTAACTCCTATTCTAGTTGGTGGTGTTCATTTGTTCCAAACACTATCTCAGACTTCAATTCCTTCACTATCCAAATATGTCTCCATCCGGAACTTCCAATGAGCATAATTTGCTCCATTAAAGTGAGGCTTTAGACTTTGGAATTCTTCATTGGCCATTTCTTAATCTTTGCTAGTGTTGTTTAGGCTTCGATGCTAGACTAAACTCTGATACCAATTGTTGCCTAAATAATGAACCAATAAGGGGGGTTAAATTGGATATTAAAAATTCTTAACTTTTAAGTGCAGAAAGAAAAGTTAAGTAGAGTAGGGATATGAAGATATCACACAAGAAATTTATAGAGGTTCGGGTGTTAACAAACCTTACTCCTCTCCCCAATCTCAATTGGGAGTTTCATTAACGCACTAAGTGTTACAATAGAGTTTTACAAGCTCACTCCTAACTATGATGTTTCTATCAACGGATCACACCTAACCCAGAAATCCCTTGTGTTTTAATGGCTCACACTATAAACCAATTCCTTGTATTTTAATGGCTCACACAAATAACCCTTACAAGTGTTCTACTCTTAACCCAATATATCCAAACTCACTTGAGTAGTAGATTACAAAGAGAAACACTCACAAATCTATAATGCTCATAAATTATGAGCAAAAGGATTTTTATAGAGAATTAATGTTTGTTTGAAAGAAATTAATGCACAAATGGCTACAACAAGATTTTGATTCAAAGTAATTGCTAGTCTCTTGTTTTGGATTCATAAATGACTTGTATTTATACTTCTATGGCAAATTATAGCCGTTTTGATGCATTTAATGCAAAAATAGTCGTTGCACCAACTCTTAATTTTGTGCCTGACATGTTTCTCCTTCCTCTTTAACGGTCGTGAATATGTGTGTCATGGTCGTGAATGCTCTTCCAAGCTGTGACTCAAGTGGTGACTATGATCGTGAAACATTCTAGAAGGAATTGAAGTGTTTGATCACAGGCATGGCATTATTCTTTCACGGACATGAATATCCTTCCAAGCTGTGGTCCAAGTGGTGACTCTGGCCGTGAAGCTCTCTGGAGGAATTTGACATGTTTTCTCATGGGCGTGACTTTATTTCACGGACATGACTAATGTGATCATTCACGGTTGCTATGATCCTTCATGGCCATGAATTTTAAATGTTGGGTAGTTGGCGCTAAGCTACATCATAGGCGTGACATAAATAGTCACGGGCGTGAACCTGCTATTTCTTCAATTTTTGACTTTTAATGTTAGTCGACCATTCTTGCATCATATTCCATACCCTGTTCAATAAACTTAGAAAACAAGTATGTTAAATACATTATTGTTATTTTATTTGTTATCATCAAAATAATAGAAATACCCCTCAAGGTTCAACAAACCCATTAGGGCATCATCATTCATTGCTCCTTTTAATACATCGTAGGCACATTTATTATATATACACAACAAACATCATCAATGCTCATTCAATACATACTTGCATTTATGGAACTTCTTATTCAATATCATATATCGTGGCATTAATTACATCATTTGAACTTTGCACTTATCATATAAAACATACAATTCAATTATCACCTAATTAACACACAACATGCCACATTTTGGGAATTTGAATGCATATATGTACATATCTCTAATGGAGCCATAAAACTAGGCTTCTCTCAAGATTGCTTATCCTTTTGGTGGGTTTCACCACATCCTCTTTCAACTCCTATCACATATAACATATTTATATCAAAATCTATAACCCTTAAACTTAGCTTTTAAAGCCATAAAGATGAAAACCCTAACGGTAACTCTTTTAACAACCTTAATCTCATATAACTTCTTACTAACACATGCTATAATATTTAAAAACTTAGAAAGGGGTCTTAAGCCATGAAAACTTATTGATCACTCGAAACCCTAATTTATTTGGAAATGAGTCTCTACTATAATGAATTAGACATGATTAAAGCTATGAAAGCTTGTAAAAATGGAAGGGAAATATGATTCCTTACCTCAATCAAAGGAAGCACATCTGGGATGGAAGATTTATCTCCTCTCTTCCTCCTATGATTCGGCCTCCTCAAAGGCACCTTTTCTTTGTGCTTCTCTTGCATATGAACTTGCTTAAACTTGATATTTTTCTTTATATAACACCCATATATTTGGGCTTGGAAATATTAAGTTTATTAAGTATACTAAAGATATATAAGATGTATATGTGAGGTTAAGAGTATTAAAAACCATAAAATAATGAAAAAGATAAGAAGTGAAGTTCCCAAAATTCACATTCATGACAGAGTTAATCACAGCCGTGAATATTGTGAATTTTAGTTTCAAAAGCTGAGGATCTTCATGATTGTGACACCAATGTTCACACCCGTGACACTAGTGTTCACGCCCATGAAGACCTACAGGTTTAAATATGGTCGTGTCATATTTTTGTCAGAAACTCATATAAATTCAAATCAAAAACCCTAGCCACCAACCCTGAAACCCTATAAATGAATTCCCCTCATTCCCTTTCAATTTTAATTGATTAAACATGAAATTTCCACCATAAACGGAGTAAAAAAAACATATTAAAAATGAAGCTTTATTTCGTAGATATTGAAAATGTAACTAAGGAGAGTATAAAACATGTTCTAAAACTCTTGAATCAATTTGTTTTCATGAAATGAAGGTAATAATTCACGTCCCCTTGTGTTATTTGATTCGTTTCAATTCGTTGTTAATGGGGGAATAAGGTTTAAGGTTTCAAGAAAGGTTTACATGTTGTTCACAGATGGAATGTCAGTATAGAATATAATGTGGTCTCTGTTTTTATGCTATGGACTGAAACTAATGGTGGAGAACCCCACTAGAGCCACTAGATGAGAGAGAATTGAGTTTTAGGGCTTCATTATTAAGGTTTGTACATATACATATTTTTATTTGATTTTGATATATTTGTGGTGTGAAATTTGATTTTGATATGTTAAAAAGTATGATTTTGATGTTTTGATATTACTGGAGTCAAGTTAATTGACTTGTAAATTCTTGGAATGTAAAATGGGACTGATATATTGGTAAGTGAGTATGAAATATTGTTAGGTTTGATAATTAAGGAATTGAGCCTAGATTTATTGGTTAGGTATGATTAAATGGATGTTTATAGTTGTGTTTAAATGTTGGAATATATAAAGTGTTGATAAGTGTGGCTAACATTGGTTAGCTTTAGATCATATGCATGTTGTGTGTGAAATTAAGCAAAACCAGTGTTGAAATATTGTTTCTGTCTAATGTGTCACGCCCGTGAAGTCAAGCTTCACACCCATGAAAGGACCTCACTCCCATGAAGCCAAGCTTCTCGCCCGTGAAAGCCCTATTTCCATAAATGAATAAATGGATTTATATGATGGGACTACTTGAGTATAATATGCATACATCTTTGACATGATTAAGTGAGACTGTATACAATATAATAACATAAATGAGGAAATTGATTGTGCACTCGGTGCTCTACATTATAGCATGTTATGTGATGATCTTGTTAACCCGTTAATGATCATGAATTCAGTCACGACTTCATCACGAGTAAACAACTCATGACATAAGGTTTCACATCCATGAATGCCCTATTTTTAGAAATGAATAAATGAATTTATATGATGGGACTACTTAAGTATGATATGCATACACCTTTGACATGATTAAGTGAGATTTTATACAGTATGATAACATAACTGAGGAAATTGATTATGCACACAATGCTCTACATCACATCATGTTATGTGATGATCTTGTTAAATTATGAGATATGACGTAATTAATACTAATAACCAGAATTTGAATAATAATGTCCATTCTCTATTTAGGGACTAGTTAAGATAGGTGGCATGCCATTGAGGGGGTTACGGTATCGTAGAAATATTTATGCATTCAATTATTATATTTTCTCATCAGGGTGACTTAAGCTCATATCAGAGCACTCCTGATTTGAGATGCAAAATTTGCACATATGCATACAATTATTATGTTGCTTATCAAGGTGGCTTAAGATTGAGTAAGAGCGCTCCTAATTTAACATGTAGAATTTGCAATATAGACAGACAAATATAGTGAGCAAGATGGCTTAAGCTCAGCTAAAAGAGCTCGTGTATCATAACCCATATATAGATAGTCCACGTTTAGAGTATTAGGCTATGAAACTAGAAACCGGTAATACAGAAAGTTGAATATAATGTATAAAAATCAATAAATCTGAATGCATGATGATATGTAGATATGGTAACTGACATGTAATGCTATTTTGATGATGAATTCATTTATGCAATATATGTTATAAGTGAGTTGAATATTATGCAATTCAATATAATTAAGCTATCTTATGAATAATTACATGTTTGACAATATGGCCAAGCACATAGGTAAGTCTATGAATATGTGAAGCTATATTACTATGTGAATGCATACTAGAATTTAAATATTTATATGTACCACTAAGCTATCAGTAGCTTAATGTGTGGATTTTCCTGCACGCAGGTTTGAAGTCATAGACTGTTGAGTGACGTGAAAAGAAAACAAAGCCAGTCAGAGCAATTAGAGTTTACCCTAGTAAGGTCTATTCATTTGTTCATACATTTTATTTATTTTTCCACATATCATGGGATAAAGACAGTTAATTTATATTTTAAAGGCATGTAATATATTTTAATAAGTACATGAATTATGGATTTTTGAAATAAGGGATTTAAAATCTCAAGATAGTATTTGAGAATGATTGATATCCAGTTACATTAAATAATTTATTATGTTATATGGTTGTCTAAAATTGTAAAGCTCATGACGCAAAAATCTTGATTTTGGAAAAGGTAGAAAAGTTATAATTTAGACAGATTTATAAAGATTCAGTCGTGTAACATTCGTCTGTACAATGAGATTTGCCCTGGTTGTGCAGAGGGTGCTACACTTTAGCTTACGTGTTTAGGGATATGAATCAAAGAAAATCATAAGGAATTGGTCTCTGGTATGAGAAACTTCAAAATCTAGCGTTCACTTTTAATTTTAGGTCATGAGAGAAAGAAAGAACAACTATTGAAATTTTATATCAGACGATATTCACAAGCGTGACAAATACTGTCACGACCGTGAATCTGTTTAAACCTATAGCTCCATCTCGCGACGGTCCACGGTCATGAATGTATTGTCACATGTATGAACCCTGTGACATTTCACTTTTTTGTCTCTTTTCAACTCTTTTCCTATAACCCTTCCTCACATACTTATATCTCCTTAATCCCTATTAATTACTAATGTAACATCTGGTGATTTAAGCCCTTATTACACATGACCGTAGTGAGGTGCGCTAGTTCAATCAAAGTCTAAATTTGGACCCATAAAAAATAAAAAATAATAAGAGAAAATAATTAAGGGTATTATTATTTAGGATTTAAAAAGATTATTGCTGGAACTGGGAAAAAATAAAATTAGCCTATAGATAAAATTGGTATTATTGGAATTGTTGGGAGGAAAATTGTGAAGATAAGGAAATTGGTAGAAAATAAGGAATTTCTAAAAAAATTAAAATTTAATCAAGATTAATTAAGTTAATGAACCAATAGAAATTATGATTAAATTTAATTCATGGGGTCCACTCCTTAATTTTAGTATAAAAATCAAAAAGAGAAAGAAATTCTACATTCTTCCACCCAAATATCTAACTCATTTTCTTCCTCTTTTTTCTCCTCTTTGTGTCGTCCACCTATGCCACCAAATGCCACCATTTTTGCTTCATTTCAAGCTTGAAAAAGAGAGGGGAAAATAAATTTTGAGAGAGAAAAACCAAGAAATTAAAGAGTTCTTGCCATAAAAAGAGCTAAGGAGCAAGAAGGAAAAAAGAAAAAAGAAAAGAAAAAGGAGAAGACTTAGGGGAAGATTTGGCTAGCCCTATAGCTCCATTAAGGTGAATTTATTATTCTATTTTTAATTTTTCTCCTTCCATTTGATACCCATAAAGATGATAGATATGATTAGAATTGGTAGATTAGGGTTATTTGGTAAGAATGAACCTAGGTTTGAAATTCGTAACTAGTTGAAGAAAAGTGAAGCTAAGTCTTTAATTAATGATAATTGATATTAATTAATTATTTTATGACTTAAAAACTAAAGAAAAATAACTCTAATGGAGGAAAGAGGGGCTACCTTGATTAAAGTAATTTGGAGAAAATTGAAATTAACTAGGGGCAAGACAATTGGTAATGAGTAAAGTGTGATTAGAGTGTTAATTTGAAAAACAATAAATTGGGACCTATGATAATATTGTAATGACCTAAATACCGAGTTAGTCGTAAACTGGAGTTTCCGAGATTGATCAGTATACCCAGGAGTCAAAAATACACTAGTGGGTGAAAAATATTTTATTTGCTCATCGGAAAAATATAGGTTATGACTAGTTTGAGGGTAAAATTGGGAGTGGAAATGTGGTCAAATAAGCCCTTAAAAGTCAAAATTAAGAAAAAATAGGACTCAATTTAATTAAATAGTTGGTTAACCGTAAATTGATCGGGCTATAAAAAATAGCAAATGACATCTAAAAATTTATTTTAAGTTATGGATAGACTCTAAATAATATTTAAGATTATTTGATAGTGAAAAAGTAATTTTACGGTAACACCGAAAATTGAATTACCTGTCCGATTTAAGTGAGATTGATAGAAAACGAACTCTGATTGAGTTGAAATTTATTTTGTAGACATATAAAAATATTTTATGAATTATGGAATCAAATTTGGGTGAATTTGAGCTTGGAAAGTGAGAAAATAATTTATAATGCATAATTGGGCCTAAATGGGTTGGACTTTGTTTGGCCCAAGCCCAACCAACTCAAGCCACTATAAATTGGCCTAAATCTCAGAATTCTATAGAGAGAATTCTGGTTAATCCTCTTCCCCAAACCCTCCCTCATGGCCGAACCACCTTCTTCCCAATTCTTCTCCAATTTTCTTCATTTTCCTTTAATTCTAATACCAAAATCAACCATCCCAAAATAATTTCAGCCTCTTTAGTAGCTAATATAAGTTTTTAATCTTCATTTGGAAGGTTAAAGTGAAAGAAAATCAAAGGAGAAAGTTTAGGATATTAATTTGAGGTAAGCAAAATTTATGGTTTTAAATTAATTTAATGGTTCAAATAGATAGTTTAAAATATGTAGATAATAAATATAAAGTTTATTTGAGCTTAGGAAGTAAATTAATGGTGGATTAATGAAGGAAAACATTTGTCCATGGTAGGTTCAAGAGAAGCTGAAGGTTATTCCGAAGAAAAGGCAAAGGAAAAGGAAGCTTAGGAAGACCAAAATAAGCAATTAAGATTAGTGATTCCATAATCTAATTATTTCCATTAATTAAGTATGATTTAGGGTTATGGAAATTTAGAAAATTGTGTGTTTTGCATGTAATGGCTAATTAATGTTTAAAACATGATTATTGGATTATGAAAAGTGAATTAGAATGATTAATTTCAATTAAAAATATTAACTAGTAGTAATTGTAAAATGTGACCTTATTATGTGAAAAATGAATATTAAGCAATAAATACATTTTAGTGTAATATTATGATATATATATGGAATAAGGAATGTATTAATTAGTGAAATGAATAATTAGAAAGTCAAAGAAAAATTTTAATGACGAAAATTAAATATAGGCCGAAAAATGAAAGAGGAGAAAATAATATTTGCTTTGCTAATTAAATGAAATATTGATATATTAGAATGAAAAATGTAAAAAAATTTGGTAGTGATAAAATTTTTATGAAAGAATAAATTATTAAGTGATTAATAATGTAAAAGTAATGTAATTTATGACTTTAATAGAAATTGAATTGAAAAAAAAAATAAAATAATACCCTTAGTTATTTTTCTGATGGTTAAATCTAGTTCAGGATATAATTGGCTAGCCATAGGAACACTATTACCGTGATGCATGTCATGGCGACTCGCTTATGTAGGCCAATAATGGTCTACTTCAGTGATTGTAATTCAGTGATTTCGTGTACAGTGTAGTGCTCGGGTGATTTTTTTGAATTACTCTTCAGTGTAGTGGACTCTTGGGATCCACGTCCCATATATTCGGTCCGAAGATTTTCTATCTGATTGAATCTATGGGCAAATAAAAAAATGAAATGATAAATGTGAATTAAATGGGCAAATAAAAAAAAATGAAATGATAAATGTGAATTAAATGATAAAAGAGACATTTGTGAATGAAAAATGAGAAAAATGATTAAAAATGAAATAAGTGGAAAATATGAGAAAAATATGATTAGAAATGAAAAATATGATAAAAATAACATAAGTGATAAATTTGGTAAATATGATAAAAGTGATGATTGTAACAAAAGAAAAAAATGGAAAATGGAAAAAATAAAAAATAGGTGAAGATAAATATTAAATTGTGTAGTAAAAAAATAAAATAAATAAAAAATAAAAAATAAAAATATTAGTGAAAAAATGAAAATAATATGTTGTTAGTGGCATAATTGTAAATAAATAGAAATTTAAAAATTAAAGTGAAATTGAAGCTAATTAAATAAATAATTGAAATAAATAAATAAGAAAAGAATGGATAATTAAAGTAAAAATGGACTAAATTGAAAGAAATTGAAAGTTCAGAAAAATATTAATAAGAAATAAAAATATTAAATAGTGAATTAAGAGTAATTAAAAATAATTTATTGATAAAAAGAATTACATATTAAAGAGAAAAATTGAATAGTATATTAAAAATGCTATTGCATGTATAAATATATGGAAATATAGTTAGTGAAAATTTTTAAATTAGTAATCACCATTGAGCATATTAATGCTCAACACATAGTTATTTGACTGTGTCCAGGTAATAGTAGGAAAGGTAGGAGCAGACGTATAACTTTTGGGAGCTGACGGAATATTGATATAATTGTAGGTTATTATATAAAATGACATGTATATATAGGTTTATATATGTTATTGTATGAATAAATTTATGTATATATTATGATAAATGAATATTAGCGAATTATTATATGTGTGAAGAATTGTGGTTGAATGGAAAATATATTGCATTTATGTGTAGATTGTTGTGCCCAAAAATGGGTTGTGGATTGTTTGCTTTGCAAATGAGTTAGTTAGGTTATAGTCGTTATGTTGCTGAAATTTTTGGAAAAATTAAAAGGATTAATTAAGTGTTGATAATATTATGGTCATTAAATTAAGATAAAAAAAATTGGCATACATCGGTTATAAACTGTATTTAACCACATAACGTACATATAGAATAAATGTTATAAGGGTGTTAGCCATGGTTTATCAAAAAGGGAGTTTAACCTTAGTAATTTTTGGCTAAAATAAATTATAAAACATATTAGGAGCATTAGGATTTTATGTAGGCATGAAAAGTTTTGAAATGAGATGATAGAAATGAGATATGGTATGGTTGTGTAGGAAAATCAAGTGAGTAAAAGAGAGGCCCTCAAGAGGGTGACAAAGACAAAGAGAAAGTTATTTAGTGATGGAAGAGAAAGAAGGGAAAAGGAAAGCTTCAAGACTGATTAGGTATGTGCTTCATTGAAAAAAATCTTACATGTTATCTAAATGTGTGAAATTTTGTATTAATGTTTGATATGAATGTGGGTTATCATGGAATGTGATTGATATTTACTTTTGATTTTTTATGGTAATGAAACTAATTGGCGTGAAGATGTTAAAATATGTAAATATAATTGTGATCTGGAAAATTTGATATAAAAATGAATGCATGTGATGAATGTATTTATTAGATAGGTTTATGTCAATTGATGACTCTGCAACAAAATTTTAGGAGCAATCTTGACAATTTTGATTATAACTAATATTATGGTAATGAGATTGAGATGAAATTAGTTAGAAATGAAAGTGGACTCATAAGGCTAAAAATTTTAATGAAGCACCTAAGTTTAAAATTTAATTGCAAATGGGTTAAAAATTGGATACAAGATCTTGGACCTATAGGTACCCAGAAAATACTAGGTAAAAACTAATAGAAAACCCTTCAGTAAAATGACCATGACTTTTGTTAGAAAAATTGGATTTTGATGATTTTTGATGCATCTAAAATCTGAGACATTGAGCTACAAAATAATAGAAGGCCATAAATTCAAATTCAAATTATAAATGGGCTAAAAATGAGTCCCAATCTCAGGATGAAAATCTGTCATAAACAAAGAATTGACATGTTGGGCTTTTGCATATGGTGTGATTAATACATATGTTAATTAATGACAATTCTGACTTTAATTCTAGTTATAAATGTTGATAAATTATTTTTGTGTGAAGTTCTAATTCAATAATAATGGAAACAAATAACAAAAATAAATAAACATATAAGTGGAAATTTGGTATAATTATCAATTTTGAAAATATTGTGAATAATAATATTAATGTTGGGAGTAAATACAAAATTAGTTAAGCCCTAAGACACCTAACCTAGAACTAGAATAGAAAATAGTTTGACATGTCAATCAAGAGATTAAATGCACTCGATGCCAAAACATGAAAGCTGGTAATGACAATTCTATAAACGCACTCAATGCAAAATTATTAGGCTGGTAATGACAATATTACGAAAGCCGGTAATGACTCCATTATAAAAATGCTCGGTGTAATATTATGAAAGCCGGTAATGAAAATTCCGTTATTCCTATTAGTTAGTTCGGTTATAGGTATTATGGACACAAAGAAAATGAAAATAACAATAATGTAAAAGTATGACATTTTTATAATGTTGTGTTAAATCAAGATTGCTAAATATTAAATGTGTGATATCATTTCTTTGATTTCCTGTATTTATTTTGTTTTATGTCTAATTTGTAAAATTATGAAATGATATGCAAGAAAATATATGTATGTAAGATTTTTATCCATAAAGCACCACTAAGCTAGTAGCTTAGCGCATGTGGTTTTCTCTTGCACAGGTTCTAAAGAATAGTTGTAGATAGTATAGTGTCAAAAGAAGAAGGATACCCGAACGAAAAACGGCTTAAAGCTTTGGACTAGTTTTGGTATATTTTGTTAAAAGCTTTGTAAATTAAATTATAGTTTTATCTCATCTAGTATGTATTAGGGATGTGCAAAATTAATGTAATGGACATAGTTTGGATGTATAATAATATATTTTATAAATAAATAAAATTTTGAATATTGGTGTTTGTAATAATTTTATTTTGGTGTTTGTAATATTTTTACAAAAAAAAAATTATACTTCATTTAGCGAATCTTATAAGACAGTTAGTTGGGTAATGCTCACTTACCTTGCTGAGCTAAAGTGGAGTGAGGGGGTATTAAAATTTTTGGTATTAGAGCCACAGGTTTAGACAGTCGTTATTGAGTGGGCATGGTAGATAAGTGCATGTTTTCATGCATATGCATTTTTTTAAAGTTGTTATATTCTAATAAGGGACCCTTCTTCTGACAATATAGGTTTTAATGGATTTCGAATCAAGACAAAGTCACAAAGAAGAAGAGGGTGATAATATAGCTAACTTCGCTGCTTATAAACAGTCAGCATCAGTTAGAGCCTTAGAGCCTAGTGTTGTAGCTCCACAGCATGCTGAAGAATAGGTTGATCTGGGTCAGGTATCTCTTATGCAACATATGGCTACTTTGTTATAGTAGATAGCACAAACTGTGCCACCACCAACTCCACCAGCTCCCCCACCCTAGCCAAAACCTCAGATTGATAAACTAAGAAAATATAGGGCAATGGATTTTCCAGGTAAGAAAAAGGATGACCCGACAACAGTAGAATTTTTATTGGAAAAGAGAGAACGAGTTTTTGAGGAGCTTCAATGTCCGGAGGAGTACAAGGTTAGGTATGCAGTGTCCCTCCTTCAGGAGCATGCCTACGACTGATGGAAGTCGGTATTAGCGTAACTTTAGACTTTGAACCCTTATACATGGAATTTCTTTTGTGGAAAAATTTAAAAAGAAATATGTGCCAAGAGTTTATGTTGATGAGAAAAAGAGAGAATTTCTGAACTTGAAGCAGAGGGTTATGACAGTAGTTGAGTATGAGATGGAGTTCACCAAGCTAAGTAAGTATGCAACGAGGATTATTGGAGATGAAGCTGATAAATGTCACATATTTAAAGATGGCCTTGATGAGGATATTGGATATTTAGCAGCTTCCCACTAGCATAAAGACTTTACTACACTAGTGTCTCTGCCATTAGTGTTGAAATAAGGAAAAAGATGAAAACAGAAGAGCTCTCCAAGAAATCAATAGCAATTGTGGCCTAAACATCTGGTAAGAAAAGGCGGATAGTACCCAGACCATTTCAGTCATGGGTTGCTAGGCAGACATTTTTTGTTAGGTGGGGTCAACAGTTTAGACCCACAGTATCATTTACTAGTTCACCAGTATCATTGTCCAAAAAGCCAACTCCTGCTATGTGTCAACATTGTGGTAGATCTCATACAAGAGAGTGTTGGTGGTTGACTGGGGCATGCTTGAGATGTGGAGCTATTGATCATATGAAGAGAGAATGTCCCAGACTTAGAATAGGTAGTATGACACCTATACAGAGTCATGGTAGAGGTCGAGGCCAGTTTGGAGGTTGTTGTACCAGATAGAGTCAAGGCATATCAGAGACAGTTGACAGACCTAGAGGTTGTAGAGTTCCAACTCGGGCATATATGATGAAAGCTCAGGAGGACTAGGATGCGCTAGACGTCATAGTTGGTAACTTTTCTTTATTTGACTTTGATTTACATGCATTGATAGATCCTGGTTCCACTCATTCATACATAAGCACAACATCATTTAAATAAGGGAATATGATATTTGAGACCTTAGAATATGAGATAGTTGTTACCAATTCATTGGGACATAGTGTGAAAGTGAATTAGATCTATAGGAATAGCTCAATAGTAATTCAGGGTAATGAATTTCCTACAGACTTAATAGAATTACCTTTTCATGAATTCGATGTTATTCTAGGTATTGATTAGTTGAAAAAGAATGGAGCTATAGTCGACTGTCAATCTAGAAAAGTTGTACTTAAAATTCCCGGGTAGGATGACACTATCATTCAGGGTGAAGATCAAACATATTTGACCATTGTTATTTCTACATTAAAAGCTCAAAAATACATTAGGAAGGGATGTGAGGCGTACTTAGCCCATATGATAGATACTAGGAAAGGGAGCCCATAGTGTGTGAGTTCCCAGATGTGTTTCCTGAAGACTTGCCAAGGTTACCACCAGATAGGGAGATAGAGTTTGCTATTTATGTGATTCCTGTTACAATCACAATATCAATTACTTCTTATAGAATGGCATCTACATAATTGAGAGAGTTAAAGGTTCAATTGCAGGAATTACTAGACAAGGGGTTCATAAGACCTAGTGTGTCACCATAGGGTGCCTCGGTGTTGTCTGTGAAAAAGAAGGATGACACCCTTTGATTATGTATTGATTACCGATAATTGAACAAGGTGACAATTAAAAATAAATACCCACTACCTAGATTTGATGATTTGTTTGATCAATTAAATGGAGCAAGAGTTTTCTCTAAGATTGATCTTAGATTTAGGTATCATTAATTGAAAATCAAGGAATCAGATGTATCCAAAACAGCCTTCAGGACTCGATATGGCCACTATAAGTTCCTAGTTATGCCTTTTGGCTTAACAAATGCACTAGCTACCTTTATGGATATGATGAATAAGATTTTTAGGCCTTACCTTGATCAATTTGTAGTAGTTTTTATAGATGATATCCTGGTCTATTCAAGGGATAAAAGAAAACATGACAGACATCTCAGAATAATGCTTTAAACATTGAGGAAAAATCAATTATGTGCAAAGCTGTCAAAATGTGAGTTTTGGTTGCAAGAAGTAGGATTCTTAAGGCATATTGTGTCAGTTGAAGGAATCTATATGGATCATAGCAAAATAGAAACGATTCTGAGTTGGAAGTTGCCCCACAATGTGACAGAAGTCTAGAGTTTCCTTGGATTAGCTGGTTACCACATATGGTTTGTGAAGGGATTTTCAAGCATAGCTGCACCAATTACCAAGCTGCTCAGAAAAAAAAAACTAAGTTTGAGTGGATAGATCGGTGTTAGGCAAGCTTTGAAAAACTAAAAGTCATGCTAACTGAAGCACCTGTTTTGACCCAACCTACTTCAGGGAAAGAATTTGTGATATACAGTGATATCTCTCATAATGGGCTAGGCTATGTATTAATGTTATGCATCTAGGCAATTGAAGCCTTATGAGCTAAATTACCCTACTCATGATTTGGAGTTGGCAGCAATAGTGTTTGCTTTAAAAATATGGTGACATTATTTGTCTGGTGAGCGGTGTTACATATATACAAATAATAAGAGACTTAAATATTTGCCCATACAAAAAGAAGTTGAACTTAAGGCAAAGACATTGGTTGGAGTTAATTAAGGATTACAATTGTATTATTGAGTATCAGCTAGACAAAGCCAATGTAGTAGTCAATGGCTTAAGTAGAAAAACATTAATAGGTATACCTTATAATTTCCTCATTATAATATAATATATAGTAATTAATAATAAATTAATAGGAGACTTATATTTTATTTTGGTAGAGTTACGGGTTCACCTACTTTAAGGCTACAAATGAGAGAAGCTCAGAGGCAAGATCATAAATTGATGATAATTGCTGAGGCAGTTAAAAAGGGGGAAAGACCTGAATTTAAGATTGAAGATGATGGAAGTATAAGTTATAAGGGAAGATTGTGTGTGCTAGATGACAGTAAATAATTCTAAAAGAGACGCATAATACAACTTATTCCATGCATCCAGGAAGTAATAAGATGTATCAAGACCTGAAGACTCATTATTGGTAGCCAAGAATGAAGAAGGATATCATGGATACACTACAAGATGTTTGACATGTCAACAAGTGAAAGCATAACACCAGGTACCATCTAGATTGTTGCAACCTATTGCTATTCCATAATGGAAGTGGAAAAGATTAGGATGGATTTTATATCTGGTTTGCCTTTGACACTAAAGAAGCATGATGCAGTGTGGGTAATTGTTGATAGGATTACCAAATCATCTCACTTTTTACCAGTTTGGATGGATTATTCATTAAACTGGTTAGCAAAAATGTATGTTAATGAGATAATTCGATTGCATGGGATGCCAATATCTATTATTTATAATCGAGACCCATGATTCACATCACAATTTTATAAAAGTTTGCAACAAGCATTAGGGACTTGACTTACTTTTAGTACGACATTCCACCCATAAACATATGGGCAATCCGAATGGGTTATTCAATTGTTGGAAGACATGCTTAGAAGCTGTGTAATTGACTTTGAGGGTAGTTGGGATAGGTATTTACCATTGATGGAATTTGCATATAACAATAGCTATCAAGCTAGTCTCGGCACGACTCCATATGAAGTTTTATATGAAAGAAGATGTAGGACACCTTTATGTTGGACAAAACTTGCTGAAAAGAAGTTAATGCATCAATAATTGGTGCAACAAACAGAGGAGAAGGTGAAATTAATCCAAGATCGATTAAAAGCTGCAATGGACCGATAAAAATCCTACACTGATTTAAAAAGGAAGGATATTGAATATGCTCTTAGAGACAATGTATTTTTAAAAGTCTCACCTTGGAAGAAAGTATTTTGTTTTGGTAAAAAGGAAAAACTGAGTCCTAGATTTATTGGACCATACAAAATACTTGAACGTGTGGGTCTAGTGGCTTACCGGTTGACCTTACCACTAGAATTGGATAAGATCCACAATGTATTTCATGTCTCAATGCTAAGGAGGTATAGATTAGATCCGACACATGTAATACCTGTGGGATCAATAGAGGTACAATCAGACTTGACCTATGTAGAAGAACCTATGAAAATTTCACCTCGAGAAGTCAAGGAACTACGGAACAAGAAGGTATCGTTGGTAAATGTCCTATGGTGCAATCATGCAGTAGAAGAAGCCACCTGGGAGAGTGAAGAAATGATGAGAACTCAGTATCCTCAGTTATTCAACTCCAGCTAATCAGGTAAATTTCGAGGATGAAATTTTCTCAAGGGGGAGAGAATTGTAACATCCGTGATTTAGGCCCCGATTGCGTATAACTATAGTGGGGTGTGCTGGTTCAATCGGAGTTTAAATTTGGATCCATAAAAAATGAAAAATAATAAGAAAAAATAATTAAAGATATTATTATTTGGGAATTAAAAAGATTAGTGCTAGAACTTGAAAAAAAAATTACCCTACAGACAAAATCGGTATTATTGGAATTGTTGGAGAAAAAATTTTGAAGATAAAGAAATTGGTGGAAAATGAGGAATTTCTAAAAAATTAAAAGTTAATCAAGATTAATTAAGTTAATGAACCAATAGAAATTATGATTCAATTTAGTTAATGGGATCCACTCCTTAATTTTAGTATAAAAAAAAAAAAGAAATTCTACATTCTTCCACCCAAATATCTAACTTATTTTCTTCCTCTTTTTTCTCCTCTTTATGTCGTCCACCTATGCCACCAAAAGCCACCTTTTTTGCTTCATTTCAAGCTTGAAAAAAAGAGGGAAAATAAGTTTTGAGAGATAAAAGCTAAGAAATTAAAGAGTTTGTGCCATAAAGAGAGCTAAGGAGCAAGAAGGAAGGAAAAAAGAAAAAAAGAAAAGGGAGAAGACTTGGGGGAAGATTCGGCCAACCTTATAGCTCCATTAAAGTGAGTTTATTTTTCTTAAATTTAATATTTTCTTTCTACTTGAGACCCATAAGGATGATAGATATGATTAGAATTAGTAGATTAAGGTTATCTGGCAAGAATGAACCTGGGATTTGAAATTGGTAACTAGTTGAAGAAAAGTAAAATTAAACCTTTAATTAATGATAATTGATGTTAATTAATTATTTTATGACTTAAAAACTAAAAAAATATAACTCTAATGGAGGAAGGAGGGGCTGCCTTGGTTAAAGGAATTTAGGAAAAATTTAAATTAACCTAGAGGCAAGACAATTGGTGATGAGTGAAGTGTGATTAGAGTGTTAATTTGAAGAAAATAAATTGTGACCTATGATAATATATTTGGGTAGCTATGACCTATCAAAAAGGGAGTTTAACCTTAGTAATTTTAGTCTAAAATAAAGTATAAAACACATAGGAGTTTTAGGATTTTATATAGGCATGAAAAGTTTTGAAAAGTGATGATAGAAATGAGATGTGGTATGGTTGTTTAGGAAAATCAAGTGAGCAAAAGAGAGGCCTTGAAGAGGGTGACAAAGGAAAAGAGAAAGCTATTTAGTGAGGGAAGAAAAAGAAGGGAAAAGGAAAGTTCCAAGGCTGATTAGGTATGTGCTTCATTGATAAAAATTTTACATGTCATCTAAATGTGTGAATTATGTGTTAATACTTGATATAAATGTGGGTTGTCATGAAATGTGATTGATATTTATTTTTAATTTTCTTTATGGTAATGAGACTAAATGGTATGAAGATATTAATATATGTAAATATAATTGTGATTTGAAAATTTTGGTATAAAAATGAATGCATATGATGGATGTATTTATTTGATAAGTTTGTGCCAATTGATGACTTTCCTATAGAATTTTAAGAGCAATCTTAACAATTTTGATCATAACTAATATTACGGTATTGAGATTGAGATGAAATCAGTTGAAAATGAAAATGGACTCATAACTCTAAAACTTAAATTAAGAACCTAAGTTCAAATTTTAATTACAAATGTGCTAAAAATGGCACAAAAGATCCCGGACCTGTAAGTACCCAGAAAATACTGGATAAAAACTAATAGAACACCTTTCAATAAAATAACCATAACATTTCCTAGAAAATTTGGATTTGGATGATTTTTAATGCATTTGAAATATGAGACATTAAACTATAAAATAATACAATACCGTAAATTCAAATTCGAACTATAAATGGGCTAAAAATGAGGCCCAAAATCAGGATCGAAATCTGTTATAAACAAAGAATTGACATATTGGCCATTTGCATGTGGTTTGATGAATACATATATTAATTAATAAGAGTTTTGACTTTAATTGTAGTTATAAATGTTTAATAAATTATTTCTGTGTGAGGGTCCAATTCAATATTAATGGAAATAAATAACAAAAATAAATAAACATATAAGTGGTTATAATTTTTGAAAATATTGTGAATAATAATCTTAATGTTGGGAGTAAATATAAAAATAGTTAAGCTCTAAAGCACCTAACCTAGAACTAGAATAGAAAATAGTTTGACATATCAATCAGGAAATTAAAGGTACTAGGTGCCAAAATATGAAAGTCGATAATGACAATTCTATAAATGCTGGTAATGACAATATTATGAAAGTCGGTAATGACACCATTATAAAAGTGCTCAGCGCAATATTATAAAAGTGCTCGGTGCAATATTATAAAAGCTGATAATAACAACCCCTTTTTTTATTAGTTAGTTCTGTTATAGGTGTTATGGGTATTGTTGCCCAGATATTAAGCTAAGAAGGGGGGTTGAATTGGAGTTTCAAAAATTAAAATTTAAAGTGCGGAAATAAAAAATTAATTTAAGGAGGGACAGAGAAATTTGACACAAGGATTTTATAGAGGTTCGGGTGTTAACAAACCCTACTCCTCTCCCCAATCGCAATTGGGAGTTTCACTAACACACTAAGTGTTACAATGGAGTTTTACAAGCTCACTCCCAACTATGGTGTTTCTCACAATGGCTCACACCTAACCCAGAAATCCCTCGTGTTTTAATGACTCACACAATAACCAATTCCTTGTGTTTTGCAGGCTCACACAAATAACCTTTTCTTTGTGTTTTTACAGGCTCACACAAACAACCTTTAATTTGTGTTTTAGAGGCTCACACAACTAACCCTTACAAGTGTTCTACTCTTAACCCAGAAATACCCAAAACTCACTTGAGTAATTATTATAGAGAGAAACACTCACAAATCTTAATTGCTCAATAAATGAAGAGCAAAAAGATTTTTACAGAGAATAGATATTGGTTCTCAAAGTATTGAATGTACAAATAAATTGTAATAAGATTTTGATTCAAAGTATTTGATATCCTTTAGTACTGAATGCATAAATGACTTCCATTTATACTCCTTTGGCTGATTATAACCGTTAGGGTGCATTTAATATGAAACTAGCCATTGTACCAACCAAATAATCGTGCCTGACATTTTTCTCTTTCATCATTCACGGGCATGACTATGTTTGTCACAGGCATGACATTTCTTCTCAAGTCGTGACTGAAGTGGTGACCTTGGTCGTGAAGCTCTCTGGAATATTTTGAAACATTGGGTCACAGGCGTGACATACATATTCACGGGCGTGACACACTTCCCAGCTGTGATCCAAGTGGTGACTTTGGTCGTGAAGCTCTCTGGATGAAAATGCTATGAACATTCACGGGCTTGACATTTTAATTTACGGGCGTGACTTAAATGTCCATTTCAAGGTTTATTCTTCCTTCATGGTCGTGAACTACAAATGTTGGTTTTGGTAACAGTTAGCTCTTTCACAGGCGTGAACATGCTACTTCCTTAATTTTGTTTTTCAAGGATTATTCTTCCAATCTTCCAATCTCCATTCTTGTTGTTTCATTTCATACCCTGTTTAATAGACTTAGAAAACAAGTATGTTAAATACAATATTGCTATTTTATTTGTTATCATCAAAATGACAGAAATACCCCTCAAGGTTTAACAGGTATAAAGAAAATGAAAACAATAATGTAAAAGTATGTCATTTTGATAATGTTGTGTTAAATCAAGATTGCTAAATATTAAATGTGTGATATCGTTTTCTTTGATTTCTTCTATTTCTTTGATTTTATGTCTTATTTGTGAAATTATGAAATGACATGCAAGAAAATATATGTATGTAAGATTTTTATCCCTAAAGTACCACTAAGCTAGTAGCTTAGCGCGAGTGGTTTCCTCTCATGCAGGTTCTAAAGAATAACTGTAGATAGTATAGTTGTCAGAAGAAGAAGGATACTCGGACAAAAAACGGATTAAAGGTTTAGACTATTTTTGGTATATTTTGTAAGAAGTTTTGTAAATTAAATTATAGTTTTATCTCATATAGTATGTATCGGGGATGTGTAAAACTGATGTAATGGACATAGTTTGGATGTAAAATAATATATTTTACAAATAAATAAAATTTTGAATATTGGTATTTGTAATAATTTTATTTTGGTGTTTGTAATATTTTTGCAAAAAATAAAATTTATACTTCATTTAGTGAATCTTATAAGACAATTAGTCGGGTAATGCTCACTTATCTTGCTGAGCTAAAGTGGGGTAAGGGGGTGTTACAACTAAACCCTAATTATGAGCGTTTCAACTAAGATAAAACAATTTTCTTTATAGTCAACTTCTATTACTAGTTCAACTTAATGATTCATCAAGGCTTGAATGCAACTGAGAATTTAGGTGACAAATTGGACTAATGATAGTTCCAAACCTTGTTAGTTGGACTACGAACATAATAGATCTATATTTGGGCTTAACTCAAAAGAAAAAACAATTTTGGTGATCACAATAGGCTTTTGTATATAACTAAATGCTTATTTGATTCAACTTTTGTTTTTAATTTTTATCAGTCTACCAAACTAAAAGTTCAATTGGATGTTTAGTTAATTTAGTTTTCAACAATCCAATAAAGTCAAATTAGGTGTATTTTGACTGAAACTACTGATCGCTAGTAACTAACCATTATAGCATAAACAAATAAATAATAAGTATCAGATAAGGCTCTAAGATAAATTACCGAAAGAGCATTAGAATATGGACAATGAAAGAAACCTAGTTGATGGAAATCAACCTAAGGCTGACTCAGTAAGGCCTAATTGTCCTTAACTATATGTAATAGACAATCGAATTACTCGTATTCTTGATGATTTAAACCTATTTGATAGAGCCCTTCATCCATCTATGTCACCAACTCTTAATGGAGCTCATCATTAATCAATAGCAGATAAGGTTAATGAGGTACACAATGAAATGATGTTAGGTATAACAACTCAAGTGGTGATAGTTATGCGGCTACCTAAAGAGAATAAGGCAATCAGCTCTAATGTGCAAACTTCGGTACATTCATCTATAACTTAGCCAAGAAAAGAGTTGGGGCAACATCAAACCCTTAATTATAATGTGAATAGAATGGCAAAAGTTGTATATGGAGAAGATTAATATTTTTGTGTGACCTATAATAGATCAAATAGTACACCCATTTATCATATATTGCATGACAAAAAGAAAACTTTATTTCTTAAAAAATTATTATGAGTCACTTGAAAAGGACCTAGCAAATAGAGATGGTGCTACAATTGCAAAAGAAAAAAAATTGGAAAATGGCAATTAGATCAAGGTTTACAAATAAGTGAAATTAATGATTAAAGTAAAAAATGAAATAAGCTTTAGCAATCAAGATCTTTTCACTTGATTCATTCAAGTTAATGATAATAGTGTTACATTGGTTTCTCATAAATCTAATATAACACCCCAAAAAACTTAGATCTTGTACATGGTGAATTTGAATAAAATTAAAGGATTTATTTGTGATTTCTATCTTGAAACCATTTAGGATTTAGTTTTTTGTATCTTTCATGAGTTTAATTTTAATAGAAAAATGAAATGAAAATAAAAATTATATTTTATGAGAGTTTTCTAGAAAATGAATTTTGAAGATTTAAAATAAATGGGCTTAGTTACAAGGTATCCAAGTCCATTAAATCAAGTAGATAGATTTGAGAAATCATATACAGTGCACGTGCAACTTAACTGAACATGTGTAAGACATGTAAACAACTTATGGATAGCCTTGAGAGGCATGTAGGGCTTGTTATTTAGGTCTTTAAAGTGTATTTTATAGGCCCATGTGTTTAGTTTTAATAATTTAGTCATATTTTATTTAGTTTCCTATTTCTAATTGGTACTAGTTTTATTTTACTTTTTCCAACAAGGAATGAGAATAGATGTTTTAAGTCTTTTATAATTTCTTTTCCATTATAGATTGGGTCTAAGGGTATAAATGCAATATTTTGGGCATGTAACTAATTAGAGTTTTGACATTAATGAGAGTTGAGTTATTTTTAAAGTGAGAATTGGTTCTTTCTTTGAGTTACTTCAAGAATTGGTTGATTTATCAAGTTTGCATGATTGTGGTATTTTTCTTTTTCTTGTTTTGCATTATAACCTTAGTTCTTAGCTATGGGTTAGATTTGCATTTTCATTCACATCATGTCATCAAAATTAGGGTTTGTTATTTGACTTTGTTAAGGGGTTTCAAGATAGGTTCTTATGGTCCCTCATGAATTTGGTATTTAAGCCTTGATTAGGTTTATCACCATATTTTGTATATTTTAATATTCAATGACTTTGTTAGTGGCAAGGTGTATTGCATGATGATTGATGGAGAAATTTAAAAAAAACATATAGCTAGCATTGAGCTAGTTGAAAAGTTGGGTTTGTAATACACTAAACATTTTAGACCTCTTAAAATTCCACGGTGAGATGAATATGGTATGATTAGGGTGCATAAGCAAGTGCAAGTAACATTCACCATTGATAAACATTTTGATGTGGTATTTTGTGATGTGATATCAATTAATGATTGTAACATTTTATTAGAAAGGTTCTGACAACGTGAAAGATATGCAGTCCATGATATTACTAAAAATCACTACTCTTTTGTGAAAGATGGTAGAAAAGTGATTCTTAGGCCTTTAACATTTAAAAAAAGTGTGTGAATATTTTTTTAAAAGTTATAAACTAAAAGAACTTGATAGACAAAAGCAATGTGAGATTGAAAGGAGAGAAATTAAGGTACAAAGAGATAATAACATTGAAGAAGAAAAATAGTATAAAAGAGCAAATATAATATGAGAGTGGAATTTAGATTAAAAAAAGAGGTATTGTAAATAGCAAATCATTTTGAATGTCATAGAGAGTAAGAATAAGGTAAAAGAAGAGGATGAGAGAGGGTTTGTTGTAAAAGAAGAGATGATTGTGATGAAAGTAGTGAGACCATAGAAAACGAAGAATTTTTTAGTGATAAAGATGAAAGAAGTAATGTGCAAAGAAATAACATGGCTAGTATATATAAAAAAGAGAAAGAAGTGAAAAGTGAGTTTTTACTAACAATTTAATTATTCTTTGCTTCATGTTGTACATTTTCTTTTTGATATAGAGAAAAATTCAAGAATAGATCTTTTTGATGAAAAAGGGGAATGATATATACACGAGAGGCAAACATGAAGGGCTATCTTTTGTTAATATAGTGAAAAAGTCTTATATCATTGAAATGAACCTAAATAGAGTTCTAAGGTCTATCCATATCATCCAAATCTATTTGGAGTTTGTTCCAAACTATAAAAGGTAACATTGGAGCATTTGATGTAATATTAGGCGTAAAGTTCATAATATAGTTTGTTGGCTAATGCTGCTTAAAAGGAAGTCTAAAGTAAATATAAATAAAATATTTTATAAAAATTCAAGTCAATTGGGTTAAATTACAATGTGTCTAAATCTATTAAATCAAATGTGTAGATTTGAGATATTATATGCTGTGCATGTGTAACTTAAGTGAATATGTGTGAGATATCTGGACGACTTATAGGCAGCATTGGGAGAAGTATAGGGCTTGTTATTTGGGTTTTAAAGTGTATTTTATAGGCCCATGTGTTTGATTTTAGTTATTTAGTTATATTTTATTTGGTTTTCCTATTTTTAGTTAGATTATAGTTTTATTTTACCTTTTTCAATAAGGAATGAGACTAGTTGTTTTAAGTCTTTTGTAATTTTTTTTCCATTAGGGATTCAGACTTAGTCATAGTATAAATGCACTAGTTTAGGTGTATAACTCATTGGGGCTTTGACATTAATGAAAATCGAGTTATTTTTCCTTCGAAGTAAGAATTGTTTTTTTTGAAGTTACTTTAAGAATTGATTAACTTATCAAGTTTGCATACTTGTGGTGATTTGTTTTTTGTATTATAATTTTTGTTTTTGGTTACATGCTAGTTTTGGGTTAGATTTACAACATATCATTCATATTTAGTTATCAAAATTAGGGTTTGTTACTTGACTTCTTTGAGGAGTTTCAAGGCATGTTATTGGATTTCATATCAATAAGAGTTTGACCTTGTTATGATTAAGGGTATAATCGGGTTGAGTAGAGTTAATATAGTGTCAGACTCGAGCTCAACTCGATTAAAAAACTTTAAATTTGAACTCGATACAACTTATTTTTAATTGTTCAAAACTTGATTTGAAAAATATTCGAGATACTCGAGATTGATTCAATAAAACTCAAATTAACTAAAAAATTTAATAAATAGTATACTCAATTCGATTCGAAATCAACTTGAATTAACTTGACTGGATAAAAATTGAATATATTTAAATATTGAAAGTATAAAAGTAATTTAATAAATAATAAAAAACAACTAGTATAAAAGTAATTTAGTAAATAATAAAAAATAACTAATCAATTAAACTCATGAGTTTTATAAATCGGATATTATGATACTCGAGTTCGAGTTGATAAACTACTCGAGTTTGAGCTCTACTCGATTAATTTTGAGTTAAATTCGAATATTTTACGAGTCAAATTTAAGTAGTTTGACTTACTTATATCCTAGTTATGAGTTATGGGTATCATGGACCCATGTCGATCAAAGGTGAAGAAGGCTGTTGAACATCGCCAACATACTAAAGTGAACATCAAAATGATTATAAGTGACAATGTTTAGAATAAAATATTAATAAAATTCAGTAATCTTAAAACTAAATGAATATTTTTAAGATTTTTTTATATAAAAATCTTAAAAATATTCATTTAGTTTTAAGATTACTAATAGTCACATAAATCATTTAAAAAAATAATTTTGTCCCTTCTATAAAAAATTTTATTAAATAATATTTAAATATTATATTTACATTTTCCTAATAATATTTGTTTAAAAATACTTATTTGTCCACATGCGAAGCGTGAGATTACAACTAATTATAGAATATAAAATTTAGTATTTAAGAGGTTTAAGTTTTAATTAAATCAGTATTTAAGCGGTTTAACTTATAATTAGTCAGTTTATATCCTATTTATTGTTTTTTTATTGATTTTCTGGGTAAA
Source organism: Triadica sebifera (assembly GCA_023653625.1). Classification (NCBI taxonomy): domain Eukaryota; kingdom Viridiplantae; phylum Streptophyta; class Magnoliopsida; order Malpighiales; family Euphorbiaceae; genus Triadica; species Triadica sebifera. Next base: position 35,436,224 of record CM042896.1, read on the forward strand.
TCTTGACCATATAAAGTAAAAGGATTTATTTGCTCTCTCCCTATTTTGAAGAAGTAAAATTTGATGTATGTAACAGTGAAGATAGAAAACCGAGTAATAGAAATGATGTGGCCGAGACCGTAACACCGTAAAGCCAGGTGGCTAAGCGGCTAGGCCAACTCAATACTGCTACTTTGCTATCCACAGGCAAACCCAATCCATCACACACGACCACCCTGTCCTAACACGCGAACTTTCAATCCTCCCACAAGATTTCCCACTTTACTTCTTTTATTATCTTTCCCCAATATAAATTCTACGAATAAATATAAAAAAGAAAATCGTCAAATGTATCATCAATTTTGCAATTTTATTCTTAATATTTTCTCGTTTTAATTGAATCTAAAATGTTTTAAAAATTTGCAATTAGATTTTTCTAATTATTTTTAATTAAAAATAAATTTTTATTTTAAACGCTTGTGACTCACTAATGCCACATATTGCTACATTCACTTATACTAAGGTCATGATGGATAAATCCATTCTTAGACATTGACATATATCAATAAAATTTGATACTCTTTTTTCTAAACATATGTGTTTAAAATTTTTGTTTTTGTTCCAAAATATTTAATATTTTACAATTATCTATAAATATTAATTATTTTTACTTATTCTACTATTATTTAAAACTTATTTTTTCATTTCTTCTTATTTTAAATTTTCTTTTCTATATACAAATAATTAATTTTCTAAGGGTAATATAATATTTTATTCATGTCTTAAATGCATTCATTAATTATAATGCAAAAATGATATTTATTTACTAGTAAAAAAAATATGTTTTTAAATTTACTGTAATAGATTTTGTACTGTAATTTATTTAATAGTGCAAGTAAATATTGCAATAAGTGAGATTATTAGATTCCAAGATGTCAAAATTTTATTTCTTTGACTATAAAAATAGATAAGGGATCATTTGAAAATTATATAAATGTTTTGGGTTCAATTGCAATATAGATAATTTAGCCCTAAAATGCTATAAACTCATATAGTCAACATCAACTTCAACATCACTTTTTCTTTTCTAATTTCGTGCAACGGAGAACTCTCCTTTTCATGTACAAAAAAAAAAAAAGAAAAAAAAAACTCTCCTTTTCTTAATATCTTTTTGCCTTTTATCTCTTTATTGTGCAAGTCTTCCCGGTTTCATTCAGTTGTTAGATGAGCTGGATTAATTAATGGAGGGGAAAAGCTGCAGTGGTGGGTTTAAGGAGCTGAGGCCATTGGTGCACTTGTTGTTGCCATTGTCTGTCCATTGGGTAGCTGAGCAAATGACTGTTTCTGTTCTTGTTGATGTTGTAACTAATGCTTTGTGTCCTGGGAAATCTACTTGCTCTCAGGCTATTTATATCACGGGTCTTCAACAAACGGTAATTTCATTTCTTCCTTTCTTCATATCAAGAACATAATTTATCATTAGAATCCAATACTTATCAAAAAAAAAAAAATCCAATACTGAAAGAACAGAGAAGTGTTACACATGTTCAAAGATATTAATGTTTGCTGGATTTTTTTTTTCTTCTTGTATGCTAGGTGAGAAAATGAAGGAAAAGAAAACAAGAATGGGTAGAAAGAGGGTGATTGACTTTTGGGTCTGTTTCTTTTTGTTATTCTCTTTTTTATTGATTGGTGTGCTCTTCATTTCTCTCCTTCTCTTGTTTGGCAGGCGAGAAATTGGAGAGAATCGAAACTTAAACAAATTGACATGAGTAAATTTTGTGTCCTGATGTTTCAATTTTGGTTGGCGAGCAGGCCTCTCTGTTCTTAGAAATTTCATTTTAGTTTATTGTGAGGAAAGAAAATAAAATAAAAAATAAAATTGTTAAATTAGGCTTATTCTGCAACTTTGGAGAATATTTCGCCTGCATTTTATGTGACAAAGTTTCTGAAATTATTATGTAGATCACCTGTTTTCTTTATATATTTTTTTCCAAATCTCCCTTTTCTTCTCAAGGTTCGGTTGGTATGGTCACATCATCCCTTTTGAGATCATTTTTGTTTAAATCCCCTTTTGAAGTTTCTAGAACTTATGGGGTTTTCGGATGTTAACATAATCGCTCCATATCAAATGTTATAAAATGAGTTAATGGTCACATCACCTACTAAAGTTAATACCAAGTTATGAATGGAAAGGAAGTGGATTACTTAGACACATATATTATCTTCTTGATAATGATTCTTTGAAGACAAAATCTATCATTTGCCTCTTGTATTTTTTATTTTTTTATTTGGCCCTTATAATTTTATTTTGATTATTTAAATTTCTATATTATTATTTTTTTATTAATTAAGTTCTTATTAGCAACTTTTTAAAAATTAGAGTTACCCCATGAGTTTACTAATATAAAAGTGTTTGATAAAATGTGATATGAGCTGAAGCTTATAATTGAATTATATTTGCAATATAACGCACTTTAATTTATATCATAATCAATCTAAATTTGATAAAAAAATAATTTTATATTGTAGACTAACAATATTAGTCTAATTTAAAAAAAAAAAACTATTAAAAAAAAGTCTCAATTGTTAATAAAATAATAGTATAGAGACTCAAATCATCAAAATAAAAGTATAAGGGTAAAATAAACAAAATAAATACAGGGGTCAAATAATAGGTTTTACCATTCTTTTTAACATATGCTGATGCTGACTACAATAAAGAGATTGTTTCCATATTGTCTTCTGGATTGCAGCAGGCATCCACAGTAACTTGTGTCTTTAGTTGGCTGTTCATTAAGCATATTTTTGTGGCCAGGAAACAGTGGAGATATATTCATCAAACTTTTTTTTTTTTTTTGGTTGAAGGAGATTTTGTCAGAGCTCTTTTGATTAGAATATAATTATTATGAATTTATGAGACCTTTAGACATTAACGGAAGCAATGAATAAAATATATGTGGAGCATTTATTTGTATCTTTGATATTGCTGAATGTTATGAATGAGGACAAATGATTAGCAGTTTGGTCTTATTATAGTGTGGCCCATGTATGTATGTGGAGCTGGAAAATGTGAGAACATGAATGTGCTACACTTCATCATGATTATGAAAAATAAAAATATCCATGTTCCTAACTCCTTTTTTGCTCCAATTTTGATTTTGAAAAGCGGATTTTGCCTTTATTTTCATTTATAGTTGCATTACTTTTGAAGGTGACCCCTACCATTTGACTTGCGTAGTTTTTGGCTTGTTATTGAATTTCTTTTTGGGCTTTGTTATTCTTAATGAAGCTATGTTTAAAAAAATGAATTCCATAAAATTTTTTGCTAATTCATTTGCAAACCATTATTAAATTTTAATATGAAAATGAATATGTTTATCTTTTACATGCATCCATGCTCGTCTTTCTCCTTTTAAAAGTATGGATATAAGAAAATGACAAGCATATTAATTTTTATACCGAAATTTAAAATAAATTTGTAAAAGTATTGAATTTTGTGGAATTCAATTATACCCAACAGGGGCTTAGACTTGTTTTAGTTTCTGTACATGGCTCATGGCTGCCTCCTGTGGCTATTGGGTTTGAGTATATGAGATTTTTACATGTCAACCATTGTGCTAAATTTGTAAATGCATGGAGATGATGGTAAATTTCTGTGACCAGCCTCAGAAGGCTGCTCATTGAGTAAGGAAGGAAAATATTTTTTTTAGCTCTATATCAATATACAGGGAATATACAGGGAATAAGAGACTTGATGTGTTAGGCTGAGAATCTTAGTATGCATTCAGGAGCATAGGCAGAGAATGGAGAACATGTTAGTATTATTACTTTGATATTTCCCACTATCAAAACTAAACCATAATATGTTAATACGCACATCATTTACTTAAAATATTCATCCTCAGTCTTCATTTTCTTCTATTTTTGCAAAGGCTTAGGCTTATCATGTTATATTTGTAGGTGGTTGGAATTTTCAAGATGTTTGTATTACCTCTTCTAGGCCAGCTTGCAGATGAGTATGGGCGTAAACCATTTCTTCTTCTTACCCTATCTACATCCATATTTCCTTTTGGTATGTTCAAGAAGAGCATTAATCATTGCAGTAATATATAAATTTTAAATGTCCCTTGTATAATTAAAGTTCCCCAAATTTTAGAATTGAAGCATCTATGTCACATATTTCTTTTGGCTCTAAGGCAATGCACCTTGAGAAAATTCTTAATTCTATTATCCTATTTGAAGAAAACTAAGAGTGACTATTTGTTTGCTTGTCTTATTGCATCAGCTTTACTTGCCTATAAACAATCAAGAGAATTTGTGTACGCCTACTATGTGCTTCGTACAATTTCGTATATTCTAAGTCAAGGAAGCATTTTCTGCATTGCGGTTGCCTATGCAGTAAGAACTATTCCCCAGATATCAAAGTTATGAATAGGGAATGTTAATTAAGAATGTTAAGACAATAAATTTTCCGTTGCTCTGATAGGCAGATATCATTGAAGAAGGTAAAAGGGCTGCAGTATTTAGTTGGATGACTGGTCTTTTTTCTGCTTCTCATGTCTTAGGAAACGTCTTGGCGCGGTTTGTCCCTGAGAGATACATTTTTCTGGTATGTGCGTGTTTCTGTGAACTGAGGATCATATATCCAATTTACCACTATTCTTTTTTTTTTATCTATTTTCTGTTTTGTCGTTGTTCTGAAATTATATAGTGATCATCAGCAAATTAATTTTTCTGTCTAGTGATTGAACTTTTATTTCAGGTTTCAATTGGTCTCTTGTTCTGTGTACCGCTTTATATGCAATTCTTTCTAGTTGAGACAGTTACGCCTGCTCAAAGGAGAGACCAAAAATCAACCTTCTTAACTAAGATCCTTAACGTTTTCTATACACGATATAAATCAATGGTAGATGCTGCAACGGTAGTGTTTAGCAGGTAATTTTTGTTATAGTCAAACAGGCTCAATTGTGTTCTGTGCTATTACTTCGTATTTGAATTTAATTTTCCAAATAATTCTCCATTTCCATTTTACTTTTCAGCCCTACACTTAGAGGTATTTCTTTTGTTTCCTTCTTTTATGAGTTGGGGATGTCCGGCATCAGCTCTGTCTTATTTGTAAGTTGCTTGTTAACTTTGCTTTTTAGGTTGAATATAATTATCCCATCATGAAATCAAATTTTGTTCTTGTGCATGAAGCATATGGAAAAAATGGGTAAATATAGTTTCTTGGTCTGGTTTTCATATCAGAGCAAAAGAGGCTCAAGTAAGAAACCAAACCCATACATGAATATAAACTAAAGTCCTATTCTAAGTATAATTCCAATTCTGAGTTTACTTTCTATCGAAACTCTTTATTGTAATATATGTAATTATTAAAGGAATTACTTCCCTATCATTTTTGAGATAATTAAAAGATACTGGTAATTTTGTTAAGTTTGAGAATTACACTTGAAAGCATCAAAGTTAGACTTCAATTTAAGTTGGTAAAAAAGGAATAGCATTTCTTGTATATCAAACAGTGAAAAAACAGCTGAGCTATAGCATTTGCTACCCTGCTAATTGTGAATAATGATGCTTTTGTGATGCAGTACTATCTCAAGTCAATTTTTGGATTTACCAAAAATCAATATTCAGAAATTCTACTCATGGTTGGAATAGGTGAAATTTTCTCTCAGGTCTGTTTTCTGTGGAACTTATCTCTTCTGTTTTATTTTCCTTTATGAAACTGAGAGTTACTTACTGTACATAAGCTAATTTAACTGAGCTTATCTCTTCCTCCTTTTGTAGATTCTGGTGCTTCCTCTCATCAATCCATTGGTTGGCGAAAAAGTGATATTATGTGTAGCCTTACTTGCATCAATAGCTTATGTAAGTTGCATTTTTCAACTCCATACCAAAATAGAAAAAATGCAAAAACAGAAAAGAAAAAGCATTTTTTTAATGGCAATATTTTCTGAACAGGCATTACTCTATGGATTGGCATGGGCATCTTGGGTACATTCGTACTTTCATCGCCTTATTTTCAGAGTATTTCTGATATTTCTTTACAGAAAAATCTTAAACAGAAGATCCTTTCAAAAATTTTGATGTATATATTGCAGGTGGCATACTTGAGTGCCTCGTTTGGAGCCATTTATGTCCTTGTGACCCCTTCAGTAAGTCGCATACATTCCCTAATTCTCCCCTTTCATCACTAAATAATGCAAAAATAGTCGTCAAATATTGAAAAGTAATGTAAACCTTAATTAAATGATGTCTAGTTTATGTTCTGAAATTCCTCATGTGCAGACTTATGCTATTATTTCTAAAGCATCGAGCTCGGTGAATCAGGTTTGTAAAAGTAGCAGTCTTAATGCTACATTTTTATACTGAAGTAAAGAGAAATATTATGGTGCAATATTGATTGCTTAGTGCCTTGTTGCGTGATTCATGTGGATTTCAGGGAATAGCACAAGGATTCGTTGGTGGTGTTGAATCAATAGCGAGTCTGCTATCCCCACTCGTGATGAGTCCATTGACGGGTGAGTTGGGAACATGATTGCTTCTGTTTTTGCTTGGTACTGTGATATTTCACTTTTATCATTTGGTTTATTGGTTGAGTTGTTTCAGCATTGTTCCTATCAAGTAATGCCCCCTTCAACTGCAGAGGTTTCAGCATCATACTTGCATCTTTATGCATGGTTAGCCACTTTCACCTTTTTTCTTTCTTTTTTCTCAATCAATCAATGATGAATTGTTTAATTTTCTCAGATGATTGCTTTATGTTATGCCTGCCTGCTTCAACCGGCACAAAGCTTAAGCAAACGCTCAGAAGAAGACATTGAAGAACCACTTTTATCTAACCATCAATGTCCTGCCTAAATTTTTGAATTTTGGTAGGCATATATGGTCAATATTTACCTAGACTAGGTTTATGAATAAATGTGTAGAAAGTAGTTATTGTTTTGCTTCTTGTATTGTAAAATATTAATGTTTTGGCTCCACAATTTTAAATGAATTAGAGGATGCCAAGGTCACTCATTTCTACTAAATGAATTCTACAAATTCTACAGGATATGATTATTTAAATTAAGCATCCATTCTACTCCTAAGGTATTTAAGGTATTAGATGGGATAATAGATGTAATCAAATGTTTCGAGTTCAAACAAACAAAGCATCCATTTTGCTTACAATTTAAATTAATAATTTTCTTCAATTCACATCATTTTGAATGAAATTTAAAGAGAAAAAAAATACACGAGATTGGAAGTATATCATATAGTTGGGTATAATGAGTAAAATAATACTAATGCGGAATAACAATAATTATGAAAAATAATATCAGTAATTTAATATCATTTATTATTTAATTTGGGTTATGAATAATTTTCTTCTACTAATAAAAATCAGTAGTTATAATGAGTCTTTCCTATATGCACACTAAAGGTAATATAATAATTTAAGATAAATAAAAAGTAATGACACTTAAGTATTTTTCAAAAATACTCTAAATATTTTTTTCACTATTTTTGTTATCCATTCTTTTTGGAGAAATTTTAAAAATCCAACTCACTAATCACTCATATAAAGAATTAATCACTTGGTATTCTCTCGCAACCCGAGCTATGCCTTTCAATTGCTCCTTGGCAATTGTATCTCAAATGCTTAAGTTTGTGCCTATTTATGAGCATTGAATGTCCATTTGGTGAAAGTTAACTAGTGGCACACCTTTCAAATATTTCAAGTTTAAAATTCTTTTTTTAAATTATAATAATAGATGGTGGGACCCACTTATTTGAAGGATCCACACACGTAAACCAACAAATCTATTGAACCTTTAGGGGTATTTTTGTTATTTTGATGGTAATAAATAAAATAGCAACAATGCATTTAACATACTTGTTTTCTAAGTTTATTGAACAGGGTATAGAACATGATAGCAAGAATGGAGAATGAAAGACTAACCTTAAAAAGACAAAAAATGAAGAAATAACATATTCACGTCTGTGACCTTTTATGTTACGCCCGTGATGAAGTTTAACACCAACTATCAAACATTTAAAGTTCACAACCATGAAGAATGATTGCAACCGTAAATAATCATATAAGTCATGCCCGTGAAATAAAGTGACGCCCGTGAGAAAACATGTCAAATTCCTCTAGAGAGCTTCACGACCAAAGTCACCACTTGGACCACGGCTTGGAAGGATGTTCACGCCCGTGAAAGAATAATATCACGCTCGTGATCAAACATTTCAAAATTTTCCAAAATGCTTCACAGCCAAAGTCACCACTCAAGTCACGGCTTGGAAGAACAGTCACGACCGTGACATTGATACTCACGACGTGAAAGAGAAACATGTCAGACGCGAAAGAGAAACATATCAGACGCGAAATTAAGAATTGGTGCAACGACTATTTTCGCATTAAATGGAGCCAAACATAATTCGTCATGGAAGTATAAATGCAAGTTATTTATGAATCCAGAACAAAAGAATAGCTAATACTTCGAATTAAAATCTTGTTGTAGTCATTTATGCATTTTAATATTTTCAAAACAAACATTAAATCTCTGTAAAAATCTTTTTGCTCATTATACTTTGAGCATTATAGATTTGTGAGTGTTTCTCTTTGTAATCTACTACTCAAGTGAATTTGGGTATTTTGGGTTAAGAGCAGAACACTTGTAAGGGTTATTTGTGTGAGCCTTTAAAACACAAGGAATTGGTTTATTGTGTGAGCCATTAAAAGACAAATGATTTATGGGTTAGATGTGATCCATTATTAGAAACACCATAGTTAGGAGTGAGCTTGTAAAACTCTATTTTAACACTTAGTGTGTTAATAAAACTCCCAATTGAGATTGAGGAGAGGAGTAGGATTTGTTAACACCTGATCCTCTATAAAAATTCCTGTGTGATATCTTCCTATCCCTATTCAACTTAACTTTTCTTTCCACAGTTAAAAGTTAAAATTTTAATATCCAATTCAACCCCCTTTGTTGGTTTAATATCTGAGCAACAAAACCTTTCCCTTCGGACTATATGGGAGACTCCATCATTCTAGCAACTAATCGACATAGCTCAAAATACGATATTTGTAGAATATTTTGTCAAACATATGTGATATATTTTCTTTTGTAGGGATTTTCCTAAGTTATAATAGTTTTTTCTCCATTACATCTATAATTTAATGATACCTCATATTAATATGTTTTGATCTCAAGTGAAATGAGACATTCTTTCCAACATGAATAGAACTATGACTATCACAAAACAACTGATTTCTATCTTGCTGCAACCCAAGTTCTTTCAAGAACTTCTTCATCCATATCATCTCTTTACATACTTTTATTGTTGCAATAAACTTTGCTTTAGTAGTGGACAATACAACATATTTCTGTAACTTTGATTACCATGACAAAGCTTCCCTTGCAAAAGTGATCAAATAACCTGAAGTAGACTTTTTGAATCTATATCGCTAGTCATATATGCATCTATGTATCCAACCAATGCATGTTTGATATCTCTAAAATATAAACATATTCTATAAATACCCTCAAAATATATGAAATCCACTTTACTGCAGCCCAATGTTCCTTTCCAGGATTTGAAAGAAATTTGCTCACTACTCCATTTGCATAAGCGATATTCAGTCGTGTGCACACCATGACATACATCAAACTTCCAACTGATGAAGCATATGAAATCTTGTCTATCTCTTCCTTCTATTCGTGTGTAAAAGGGCTTTATTTCGAACTCAGTTTGAAGTGATTAGCAAGAGAACAATTAAGCGTTTTAGCCTGATCCATCTTAAATCTCTAAAATAATTTCTTAATGTACTTATTTTGTAACAACCATAATTTCTTAGCGCTTTTATCTCTGATTATCTTCATGCCAACATTCTACTTTGCTGGCCCTAAGTCTTTCATCCCAAAAGACTTGCTCAACTACTTTTTAAGTTGTCAATTCTAGAAACATTTAGCCAACAATTAACATGTCATCCACATAAAGTAAAAGAATAATAAAATCTTTATCAGAGAATTTATGTACAAAAACACAATGGTCTAAAGCAGTATTCTTATAACGTTGCTCCTCTATAAAAAACTCAAACTTTTATACTATATTCTTGGTGTCTGCTTCAAGCCGTAGAGGTTTTTCTTCAATTTGCAAAATATAATCCTTTTTTCCATCATGCTTGAAACCCTCTGGTTGCTTTATAAATATCACCTCTTCCAAGTTACTATGTAAAAAGACAATTTTGACATCCATTTGCTCAATCTCCAGGTTAAAACTTGCTGCTAACCCCAACACTATATGGATGAATGTCATTTTTACAATTGGTGAGAAAATCTCATCAAAGTCAATCCCATTTATAATGCCCGTAAAATAGGGCATATAAGTTGTATATGTGTTTAGAGCGAGAAAGGATGGAGTTTAAAGTGTTTTAAAGTTTAAGTGTTGCAAAAATGAAAACTTTCATGTCCGTGAATGGATATTAATGCCTGTGAAGGTCCTTTTATGGTTCAAACGGCAGAGTTTTGAACATGGCGAGATTGTTTAGAGAAAAAGGACATTCACACCCATGCATTATTGTCACAACCGTGAATGACATTTCATGCCTGTGAGGTTAAGGTCACGCCTATGAATGCAGGTCGATTGGCCATGACCAGCCACACTTTTCTCTTTTCTCTACAGCAAATCTTGCTTTAAAACCATTTCCACCACCCTTTATCACTTTTGACACACTTCAAGACATCTTAGTCAACTTCCCCCAACCTTGTAAACCTTAAGCACCATTGGAGAAACTTAAAAGCTTGAGAAAAATGGAGTTTGGTTGACTTTTGCCAAAGTTAAGGTAAAACTCAGTTTTCAGGTTGTTTAAGGCTATAAGGTTCTAATAAGAACATGTTTGTGATATTAAAGGGCAATGGAACATGTCACAAAGAGGAAATCAAGCTTAAAAAGCTTGAAGGGATAGTTATGACTCTTTTTTGGTGAAAGGTATGTACATATGGGCATTTAAATTCATTTTCATGCATCTGGTATGTTTTACATGTTATGAGATGTAAAATGAAATGAAAATGGCATGTTATGGTGACTAATAACGTGATTAAATGAGTAAAATGTATATTATGGTATTAATGAGATAAAATGGTATGTTTGACATGTTTGGTATATTTTAATGTGTTTTAAAAATATTAAGACATGTTATGGGTATGCCATATGCCTTGTGTGTGGATAGGAGTGATGAACATGGGTTAGTCTTAGAGATTTTACATGAAATGCTCTATTTTGACTTAGCTAGAAATGCATGATTTACTTCCGTGAACAAGGGTGTCACGACCATAAATGTCGAGCTTGTATGAACTGCATGAATCCATAATTTGTGTCATGGGTTGGAAAATTGTAATGGTATGGTATCATGACCATGAATAAGTAATTTACGCTCGTGATGATTATGTGGTGATTCATGTGATGGTTCACAAGTAAAGTAATCGTGAAATGTTCCTTCAAAGCTGTGAATAAATAGTTCACACTAGAGAAGCTGTTTGAGTGTAAAATGTGTATATTTTGTTTTATGACCTATGGTGATAGGTTGGCTTAATGCATGTTATAAAATGTTGATATACATGGAATATAACATGTGAATGACATGATATGATATTTATGTGTTGGAATGAGAATGCATAAATGGAATGTAATGCTGGTAATAACATGTGATAAAGTGAATGCTGGTAATAACACGTGTTTAAAATAAATTGAAAGATAAATGATTATGAGATAAAGAAAACCCAGTTCTTTAGTCTTGGACTTGACTTAGGATAGATGGTATATCATTGAGGGAGGTAAACGGTACCGTATGAGCTACTTTTTATATGAGGACAAAATGACTCAGGTATTATGAGCTCTTGTTCCTGGATATGCTATCATGATATTTTACTCAGTTAGTGTGGCTTAAGCTTAGGTTCTTAAACACCATTGGCCTTGAGAGGCTCGTATAAGTTGGCTTAAGCTTGGATTGTTGAGCGCTCCTGTCTCATGTCCCGCATAAGGATAATCAAAGTTTAGAGTTTTGAGGCTGAAACATTTGAAATAATGAAAGCTTAGAGAGTCTTAGGAGATATAAAAATGGAACTTAAATGAATATGAAAAGGAAATTATGGCATTGTAAAGATGTGAAGTGAAACACTAATAACAAGTAAAATGATATGATATTGTAAATATGAAATATGTATATGTGTATAATATACATGCTAATATTATATGATATCTATAGTATTAATAGGTATGTGAGCTTGCATTGAGACATGAAACAACCAGAATGTATAATTCTAGGAATGATCACGAGGTGAATTACATGACATAGTATGACATGAGTTAAATGGAGAGTTTTTATATACATATGTACCACTAAGCAAGTAACACCTCCTTACCTCACTGTAGTTCAGCAAGGTAAGTGAGTATTACTCGTCTTACTATTTTATAAAATTAATGAAGTGAAATAATTTTTTTTTTACAAAAATATTGCAGACACTGAAATAAAAATTATTACAAGCATAAATACTAAAAATTTTATTTATTTATAAAGTATGTTAATTTACATTCAAACTATGTTCTTTTACATAGTGACTCACATATTTAATACACATGATATGAAATAAAAACGATACTTTAATTTACAAAGTTTTTAACAAAATATACCAAAAATAAACCAAAGCTGCTAGCTGCTTTCCTCCGGGTACCCTTTTTCTTTTGACAATGCTAATTTCTACGGCTACCCTTCTAACCTGCGCGAGAGGAAACCACATGCGCTAAGCTACTAGCTTAATGGTGCTTCAATGATAAAAATTTTACATACATATATATTTCCTCACATATTAATTAACCATTTAATAAGTAAGACATAAAATAAAGAATTATATGTAATCAATAAATTTCAACAAATACTCAATATTTAACAACTTGAATTCATATAACATTTATAAAAATCACGTATTATTATTATTATTATTATTATTATTATTATTATTATTATTATTATTATTATTATTATTATTATTATTATTATTATTATTATTTTCTTGTGCCCATAACACCTATAACTGAACTAACTAATAGGAATAACGGGATTGTCATTCCCGGCTTTCATAATATAGCGCTGAACGCTTTTATAATAATGTCATTACCGGCTTAATAATTTTGCGTCTAGCGCATTTATAAATTACCATTACCGGCTTTTATATTTGGCACCGAGTGCCTAAATCCCCTGATTGACATGCCAAACTATTCTCTATTATAGTTCTAGCCTAGGTGTATTTGAGCTTAACTATTTTTATTTTAATTCCCAATATTTCAAAAATGCCAATATTATTCGACTATCATAATCATACTTATTTATTTTTGTTCTTTATTTTCATTATTATTGTATTAAAATCTCACACATAAATAATTTGTTAAACATTCATAACTACCATTAAAATAATTATCCACATTAATTATTATATATAATTATCACAACATATGCACAACTCCAATATTTTATGTTTTTACCTATGACAGATTTTGGACCTATTTTTGGGCTTCATTTTTAGCCCATTTATAATTCGAATTTAAAATTATGGCCTTCTAACAATTTTTATCTTATGATCTTAGATTTCAAATGCATAAAAAATCACTTAAATCCCATGTTTTTATCAAAAGTTATGGTTAATTGAATACTGAATCATCATAGATTTTTCTATCCAGAATTTTATGGACAGATTCTAGGTTTGAACTTCATGCATTTTTCTGGGAATATCTACACATAATTAGATGTTATTGTCTGAATACAAATTAAGGCCCTATGTCTTAGATTTCATTTTCAACAAAGAACATACAAAAATGAGTTCCAGAACTCAAGTTATCATCAAAATAGTCAGGGATGTTCCTGAAATTCTGTACCTGAGCCATCAATTGACATCAATCCATATTTCAACCACATTTATCATTTGCATTCATTTTAGTAATAAAATTTCCAGAATTATAAATACATTCACGTGTCTTAATTATTTCATACCACTTGGTCCCATTTCCATATAAAATATAAAAAACAACAACTAATTACATCACACATCAAGCACACAATCATATTAAACTTTCACACCTAATTACACACATATGAACATCATGTAAAATTTTATCAATGAAACACATAACTAATCAGCCTTGGCTCTTCCCTTAATCCTTATTTTTCTTCCCTTATTAGATAGCTTTCTCCTTGCCTTTGTCACCCTCTTGAGGGTCTCTCCCTTGTTCACTTGTTTTTCCTACACAACCAAACCACATCTCAATTCCAACATCCATTTTTAATGCTTTTCATGTCTACATAGTATGCTAATGCTCCTAATATGTTTTACACCTTAATTGAGCTAAATTTACTAAGGTTAAACTTTTCTCTTACTATGTCATGGATGCCCAAAAACTATATGCTAGTTCCCAATTCATTTTCTTCAATTCAATACTCAAATCATGCTTCACTTATCACCAATTGTTGTGCTTCTATGATAATTTCAAATTTTCCCAAATTTCTCTAACTATGGCAGCCCCTCATTCATCCATTAACATCATATTTTATTGAGTTTTTAAGGCATAAAACAATTAACTAACGTCAATTATCATTAATTCAAAGTTTAATTACACTTCCATCAACTAATCACAAACTTAAATTTCTAAGTTCAAACTTGCAACATAACCTATATCTATCAACCCTAATCACATCTATCATTAGCGTGGATCTCAAATGGAAGGAAAAGAGTTGAATTTAAGAAGAATAAACTCACCTTAAGTGTTCTCCAAGGTGGGCCGAAATTCCCCCTAACCAATCTCCTTTTTTTTTTTTTTGTCTTCCTTCTTTCTTGCTCCTTTGCTCCTTTTACGGCAAGGACTCCTTAATTCCGAATTTTCCTCTCTCAAAACTATATTTTTTTCTCTTTTTTTCAAGCTTGAAATGAAGCAAAAATGGTGGCTTTGGAAGGCTAGAGTGGACATCAAAGAGAGGAGAAAAGAAGATGAAGAAGAGTTAGATATTTTGGTGGAAGAATGGAGAATTCCTCCCATTTTTGACTTTTATACTTTGATTAAGGTGTGGATCTCACTAATTAAAATTAATCCTAATTCTTATTGGTTCATTAAGTTAATTAATATTGATTAACAATTAAACTTTGAGAAATTCCATATTTGCCATATCTTCCTCCATATTTACACTTTTTCCCTAAACAATTTCCATAATACCGATTTTATCCATAGAAAATTTTATTTTCTTCTAATTCTACCCCTAATCTTTTTAATTTTCAAATAATAATACCCTTAATTATTTTTCCTTATTATTAGTCATTTTTTATGGGTTCAAATTTAGACTCCGATTGAACTTGCGTGCCTCACTACGGTCACGCGCAATCGGGGCCTAAATCACTGAATGTTACAATTCTCTCCCTCTTAAGAAAATTTCATCCTCGAAATTTACCTGATTAGGTGGAGCCGAATAGCTAAGGATACTGAGTTCTCATCATTTCTTCACTCTCCTAAGTGGCTTCTTCTACTGCATGATTGCGCCATAGGACCTTTACTAGTGGTACTTTCTTGTTCCGTAGTTCCTTGACCTCTCGAGCTATGATTTTCATTGGCTCTTCTGCATATGTTAAGTCTGGTTGTACCTCTATTGATTCCATAGGTATTACATGTGTCGGATCATATCTATATCTCCTTAACATTGAGACATGAAACACATTGTGGATCTTATCCAATTCTGGTGGTAAGGCCAACCTGTAAGCCACTAGACCCACACATTCAAGTATTTCGTATGGTCCAATAAATCTAGGACTCAGTTTTCCCTTTTTACCAAAAACGAAGTACTTTCTTCCAAGGTGAAACTTTCAAAAATACCTGGTCTCTGACGGCATATTCAATGTCTTTTCTCTTCAAATCAGCGTAGGACTTTTGTCGATCAGTTGCAACTTTTAATCGATCTAGGATTAATTTCACCTTCTCCTCTGTCTGTTGCACTAATTTTGGCCCCATTAATTTCTTTTCACCAAGTTCTATCCAGCATAATGGTGTCCTACATCTCCTTCCATACAAAGCTTCGTATGGTGCCATGCAGAGACTAGCTTGATAGCTATTTGTTAACCTTGAAGGGTATTTCCGCCATTTTGATGATAACAAATAATATAGCAATATTATATTTAACATACTTGTTTTTGTAAGTATATTATACAGGACATGAATTAAAATAGCAAGAATGGAGAATTGGAAGAATAATCCTTGAGAAATAAAAAGCAAGAAGTAGCATGTCCACTGCCGTGACTCTAGGAGTCACTCCTGTGAAGGAAGCTAACCGTTACCAAAACCAACATTTGAAGTTCACAGCCATGAAGGAAAAACAAACCATGAAGTAAGCATTTCAGTCACCCCCGTGAAGCTTCAAACAATTTCATCCAGAGAGCTTCAGCACCAGAGTGCTTCACCACCAGAGTTACCACTTGGCTCACGGCTGGGAAGATTGTCACCCCCGTGAAGCTAGGTGTCACTCCCGTGAAGCTAGGTGTCACCCCCGTGAAGCTGCATTCAATTTCATCCAGAGAGCTTCACGACCAGAGTCACCACTTGTCTCACGGTTGGGAAGAGTGTCACGCCCGTGAATGATTAATGTCAAGCCTGTGACTCTATATGTCAAAACATACCAGAGAACTTCACGACCAAGGTCACCACTTCAGTCATGGCTTGGGAAGAATTGTCACCCCCGTGACAAGCATATTCACGCCCGTGACCAATGAAAGAGAAAAATGTCAAACGCGATTTTTCTGGTTGGTACAACGGCTAGTTTCTTATTTAATGCAATCCAACGGCTATATTCAGCCATAAGAGTATAAATGGAAGTCATTTATACATTAAGAAACAAGAGAATGACAAGATAAACAAAAGATTAGCATATACTTCAAATCACAAGCTATCTTGTAATTTTATACTTTGAGAACAAATCTATTCTCTGTAAAAAATCTATTCTCTGTAAAAAATCTTTTTGCTCCTCATAATTGAGCAATAAAGATTTATAAGTGGTTCTCTCTGTAATCTTTACTCAAGTGAACATTGGGTAGTTTTGGGTTAAAAGTAGAACACTTGTAAGGGTTAGTTGTGTGAACCTCCAAAACACAAATTAAAAGGTTGTTTGTGTGATCCTGTAAAACACAAGTGTAGGTTGTTTGTGTGAGCCTGTAAAACACAAAGTGTAGGTTGTTTGTGTGAGCCTGTAAAACACAAAGGAATTGATTATTGTGTGAGCCATTAAAACACAAGGAATTTCTGGGTTAGGTGTGAGCCATTGTGAGAAATACCATAGTTGGGAGTGAGCTTGTAAAACTCCATTGTAACACTTAGTGTGTTAGTGAAACTCCTAATTGTGATTGGGGAGAGGAGTAGGGTTTGTTAATACCCGAACCTCTATAAATCTTTGTGTCTGATTTTCTCTATCCTTTCTAAAATTAACAATTTTATTTCCGCACTTTAAAGTTTAATTTTTGAAACTCCAATTCAACCCTCCCTTCTTGGTCTAATATCTGGGCAACAATTAGTATCAGAGCCTTGTCTAGGATCGAATCCTAAAAAGCGCTAGTAAAGAGTAAGATATGGCCAGTGAAGGATTACAGAGTCTCAAACCTTACTTTGATGGAGCAAATTATGCCTATTGGAAGTTTAGGATGGAGACATACTTGGATAGTGAAGGAATTGAAGTCTGGGATAATGTACGAAAAGAATGGACACCACCAACCAGAAGAGGAGCTGATGGTGAAGAAGAAATCTTATCAAGAGATGATTGGACAGAGCCTCAAAGAAGAGCTAATTTCAAAAACAAGAAGGCAATGACAATCCTATCAAGCTCATTATCTATTAAAGAATGTGGGAGAATACAACACTGCTCAACAGCATATAGTATGTGGAAGACATTGGAGAACTATCATGAGGGAACTAAACAAGTCAAATCCAAGAAGATTCAACTTCTAACCTCAGAATATGAGCTCTTTAAGATGAAATCCAATGAGTCAATCACTGACATGACCAACCGTCTTCTATCCATTATAAATGGAATGAGGAAACTTGGGAAGCATCTGAGTTTGGAAGATGTAAACAATAAAATCCTAAGAAGTCTTCCTCTTAGAGACTATGGTTCAAGAGTTGCTGGCATAGAAGAAGCAAATGAAGATATGAGCATTATGAATACTGATGTGCTGATTGGCAAGCTTCTCACACATGAGATGGCAGTAAAAAGAGATAGAGAGCTTGAAGCAGAGCCAGAGAAAAGAAAACCCTTAGCACTCAAAGCCTCTACTTCAAAATCTCAAGAAGAAAGTGAAGATGATGAAGATATGAGTGATGATGAAAATGAGGACATCGCTATGCTTTCAAGAAGATTAAAAAGAATCATTGAGAAAAAAATGAGCAATTCCAGAAAATTCAGGCAAAGAAACCTCAAACAAACTTCAAATGATACACACAGAAGTAAGGAAGAGGTAAAATGCTATGAATGTGGAAAGAAAGGACATATCAAACCAGAATGTCCAAGGCTCAAGAAGCATAAGAGCAAATACCAAAGAGACAATGGGGAGAAAGGTCACAAAGCCACATAGGATGACGAAAGCTCTTCAAGTGAAAAAGATGATAATGAAAGTGAAGAGGTCAACCTATGCTTCATGGCTATTGAGGATCACATCTCGGATAAAGTAAGATCACTACACTCATATTCTTTCAATAATGATAGTAGTGATAATGATAGTAATACTGATAGTGATGATGATGATGATAAGCAAAGCCTAATAGAAGAATTAAATATAGAATTAGAGAAATATAGAACTAAATTTAGTACCTATAGAAGTAATATCTCTAATTTGAAAAATAAGATAGATGGTTTAGAAAAAGAAAACATAAAGCTTAAATCATCTAATGAATCTCTTCAAAAGTCATTAGATGAATACTCATTAAGACCCTCAACAGCTTCACTGTTAAAAGAAAATAATACTTTGAAAAATGAAGTTGAGGAACTTAGAAATTCCATTTCTAAATTTCACAAGTGTAAAGAGAGCTTAGATACTCTCATTGTGTCTCAAAGACCACCTTTAGTTAGACATGGTCTAGGGTTTAAGGACACATCATCATCTTCTAACAAAACAGTATTTGTTAAGTCTAAAGAACATAACATCTCCACACCTGTTAGAACTGCACTAAGAAATAAGAATGTTAAACCCTCTATACAGAAAAAGAATCATGCCTTCATATATAGGAAGAATGTATCTAGAAAAATGCAAATTAATCATGATTGTGCATGCCATTGTTCTCAAAATCAGTCTAATCAAATTATGGTATTCAAATACATTGTAAGACCAAAAACCAAGTTTACACCTAAACAATGTAATTACTGTATGGAAATGGGTCATATAAATAAAAATTGCTGGATAAGGAAGGCTCATTGGGAACCTTCATGTGCTAACCCCCAAGGACCCAAATTCATTTGGGTACCTAAATATCATACTTGATTTGTAATTCTGTAGGTATGCCTCAAGTCCACAATAAACAAAAATGCATGGCTAGTAGACAGTGGATGTTCAAGGCATATGACAGGAGACAAAGAACTCTTGAATGAAATCAAAAGTATTGATGGAGGTAAAGTTACCTTTGGAAACAATGCAAAGGGTAAGGTAATTGGCATTGGTTCTATTGGTGTCAATGGTACTACTTTTATTAAGGATGTTTTATTTGTTGATGGCTTGAAACATAACTTGTTAAGTGTAAGTCAATTATGTGATAAAGGAAACAAAGTAATCTTCACTTCAAATGAATATCTTGTAATCTCTATTGATGGTCAAGAAATATTTAAAGGAAATAGAGATATCAATACCTACCTAATAAACTTACATGAACTATCTAACCATTCCTCTAAGTGTCTTGTGACTACTAGTGATGAATCTTGGTTGTGGCATAGAAGACTTGGTCATGCTAACATGGACTTAATTCAAAGTCTCAGCACAGGAGAGCTAGTAAAAGGATTACCAAGAGTTAAATATGAAAAAGGCAAGACATGTGATCCTTGTCAAAGAGGAAAGCAACATAAGTCATCTTTCAAAGCCAAAAACATAGTAAGTACTTCAAAACCTCTTCAACTCCTGCATTTAGACTTATTTGGACCTACTAGGATTGCTAGCTTAGGAGGAAAACATTATGCATTTGTCATCGTAGATGATCACTCTAAATTTACTTGGGTAATTTTCTTAGCTCAAAAGAGTGATGCTTTTGAAAATTTTAAAAACTTTGTTAAAAGAGTTCAAAATAAAAAAGGGTACTGCATTTCAAAAATAAGAAGTGATCATGGGAAAGAATTTGAAAATGAAAACTTTGAAAGTTTTTGTCTTGAACATGACATTTCACATAATTTCTCATCTCCTAGAACACCTCAACAAAATGGAGTAGTTGAAAGAAAAAATCAAACATTAATTGAAATGGCAAGAACAATGCTTAATGAATATGAATTACCAACTTATTTTTGGGCAGAAGCCACAAACACTGCATGTTATATTTCAAATCGAGTTTTCAAAAGACCTATTTTAAACAAAACCTCATTTGAGCTATGGAATGGAAGAAAGCCCTTGGTATCAAACTTTAGAGTATTTGGATGCAAGTATTTTATATTGAACACCAAGGACAATCTTGGAAAATTTGCCTCTAAGTCTGATGATGGTATCTTTTTAGGATACTCTACAACCAGCAAAGAATATAGAGTATTTAATAAAAGATCATTAATAGTGGAAGAATCCATGCATGTTGTTTTTAATGAATCTAGTAGACTTGATCTTGTGAAAGGTAGTGCTCTTGATGATGTTGTAGATAACATGGAAAAACTTGTCATTGCAAATGGAAAAGAAGAAAACGATCAAGAAAATTTACTACCTCAAAATCAAGAACAAATGGAGCAAGAACTTCCAAAAGAATGGAGAATGAACAGAAATCATCCAAAAGAGCAAATAATTGGTGATCTATTAAGGGGAGTAAGTACTAGATCTCATTTCAAGCATTTAGTTACTGACATTGCTTTTATTTCACAAATTGAGCCTAAAAACATTGATGAGGCTCTTAATGATGAAAGTTGGGTAATTGCCATGCAAGAGGAACTCAACCAATTTGAGAGAAATAAGGTATGGAACCTAGTACCTAGACCCAAGAATCATCCAATCATAGGCAGCAAATGGGTATCTAGAAATAAGTTAGATGAACAAGGGTTAATAACCAGGAATAAAGCAAGACTAGTTGCAAAAGGATATAATCAGGAAGAAGGTATAGACTATGATGAAACATATGCACCTGTAGCTAGATTAGAAGCTATAAGAATACTGTTAGCATATGCATGTCACATGAATTTCAAACTTTTTCAAATGGATGTGAAAAGTGCATTTCTAAATGGTTATATAGATGAAGAAGTGTATGTAGAACAACCACCAGGTTTTGAAAGCTATGATTTGCCAAATCATGTTTTTAAACTTTCAAAAGCTTTGTATGGTTTAAAACAAGCTCCAAGAGCTTGGCATGAGAGACTAAGTTCTTTTTTATTAGAAAATAGCTTCACAAAGGGAAATGTTGACACTACACTGTTCATTAAAAAGCATAAGCATGATTTACTAATTGTTCAAATTTATGTTGATGATATAATATTTGGTTCTACTAATGAGCTGCTTTGTCAAGAATTTGCTAAGTGCATGACTAGGGAATTTGAAATGAGCATGATGGGAGAACTTAAGTATTTCCTTAGTCTACAAATCAAACAAAGCAATGAGGGCATATTCATCAACCAATCCAAATATGCCAAAGACTTAATCAAAAAATTTGGTATGGAAGAATGCAAAAATGCCAAGACTCCTATAAGCACATCAACAAAATTGGACAAAGATGAAAAGGGTAAGAGCATTAATGAAAAGCTTTATAGAGGTATGATCGGATCACTTTTATATCTCACTGCTTCTAGACCCGATATCATGTATAGTGTTTGCTTATGTGCGCGATTTCAATCATGTCCTAAATAATTTCATCTAAATGCTGTAAAAAGGATTTTAAGATATTTACATGGAACATTGCATCTAGGTTTATGGTATCCTAAGAATTCATCTTTTTATATTATAGGATATTCAGATGCAGACTATGCTGGTAGTCTTTTAGATAGAAAAAGTACTTCAGGTACTTGTTACTTCATTGGAGAATGTTTGGTTTCTTGGTTTAGCAAGAAACAAGTGTCAGTTGCTCTCTCAACTGCTGAAGCTGAATATGTAGCA
Source organism: Triadica sebifera (assembly GCA_023653625.1). Classification (NCBI taxonomy): domain Eukaryota; kingdom Viridiplantae; phylum Streptophyta; class Magnoliopsida; order Malpighiales; family Euphorbiaceae; genus Triadica; species Triadica sebifera. The sequence continues at coordinate 35,458,531 of CM042896.1, forward strand.
GTTGGATGTTGTTGTACACAAATTCTTTGGATGAAACAACAACTTAAGGACTATGGTCATGAGATGAACCATATACCTATAAAATGTGACAACACTAGTACTATAAATCTTTCAAAGAATCCTATTCAACACTCTAGAAGTAAACATATTGACATTAGACACCACTTTATTAGAGATCATGTTCAATATGGAGATGTTTAATTAGAATTTGTATGCACAGAGAATCAATTAGCAGATATTTTCACTAAGTCTCTAAATGAGGAAAGATTTAATTTCATTAGAAGAGAACTAGGTATGATTGATGGATTAACCTTGTGATTACAAGAATATGAAATTTTAATTGTTGATCTTAAAACATATCACAAGTTATAAGATAAAAATTTTGATGAGAATTCATGCTTTATGAAGTAAAATCTTTGTTGAAATGATTTAGTCTTGTTGCAGAACTTAATTTCAATTTGATGAAAATTATAGGGGAGTCACGCCCATGACTTATACTCACGCCCGTGACTTAAGTGGCCCAAAGAGGCAGTGTCATTCATGACTTTGGTTCACGACATGCTTCACGGCTTCAAGTGGTGAAACATAGTTTCACGGCTTGAGTCACGCCCGTGGATAAGAACGTTCATGTCCATGATGCATTTTCACTCCCGTGAACAATTACGCCTCAAAAACTCACAGAAGCTTTCACGCCTTGGTTCACGGCATGATTCATAGCTTCAAGTGGTGAAACATAGTTTCACGGCCTGAGTCACACCCGTGGGTAAGACCATAGTTTCACGGCCTGAGTCACACCCGTGGGTAAAGACCGTTCACACCCGTGAAGAATTACACCCAAAACTCACAGAAGCTTTCACGCCTTATGTCAAGGCTTGCTTCACGGGCATAAGTAGTGAAATTCAACAGTTCATGCCCGTGACATTATATTCACCCCCGTGAGCTATGATCATTCACGCCCGTTATATTCATCAATCACGCTCGTGAACGTATTCACGCTTTCATTCACGGGTGGATCACTCCTTCAGCAAACCGTGAATACGACTATTCATGCCCATGAAACCATAAGTCACGCCTGTGAATGTATCGAATATATAAGAAAACAGCCTTGAAGCTGAAGTAGCTAGGCTTCGTGATAGGATGTCTGGCTAGGAGATAGGCTAGAGTGTTGCCTAAATTTGATCATTTTTAGTTTTTTTTTTTTTTTTTTTTTTTTTTTTTTTTTTATGTTTGCTTATGTAGGAAATCTTAAATTTCCTTTCTTAGTTTGTATCCTTTCCTTTATGATATATATTTGTTTTTTTTTGTTGTTTACTTCAATCTACATATTCTTTTTGATTGATGACAAAAGGGGGAGAAAACTAGCAATATATGATAGGTAATATATGATAAGGAAAGTAGTATCGAACTAGCAATATAAGAATTGTGAATCAAAAAGTGAGTAGACTTTGAATTGATTTAAAAATCTTGATTCAACTTTTCAGATGCAAAGTAGATAATTGAAAAACTGAGTTTTTTAATATACCCTAAGTATACTTTGCATACACCTTAAAAGCAAGTTACAAATAAAAACATGCCATGATATACCTTAAATATACCTTATATATACTTTATATCTTGAAAAGGAATTATGGTATGTATTGGATATACTTCTCATATAACTTGCATATACTTAAAATCTAGTTTAATGCTACATCTTTATTTACTATTCTTGCACATTATAATTTTTATCCTAAGTATATTTTGAGGGGGAGACTTCTCAAAATCACATATTGCTAGATTATTTATCACCATCAAAAAGGGGGAGATTGTTAACCTTGAGGGGTATTTCCGCCATTTTGATGATAACAAATAATATAGCAATATTATATTTAACATACTTGTTTTTGTAAGTATATTATATAGGACATGAATTAAAATAACAAGAATGGAGAATTGGAAGAATAATCCTTGAGAAACAAAAAGCAAGAAGTAGCATGTTCACTGCCGTGACTCTAGGAGTCACTCTCGTGAATGAAGCTAACCGTTACCAAAACCAACATTTGAAGTTCACGGCCATGAAGGAAAAACAAACCGTGAAGTAAGCATTTCAGTCACCCCCGTGAAGCTTCATACAATTTCATCCAGAGAGCTTCACCACTAGAGTCACCACTTGGCTCACGACTGGGAAGATTGTCACCCCCGTGAAGCTAGGTGTCAACCCCGTGAAGCTGCATTCAATTTCATCCAGAGAGCTTCACGACCAGAGTCACCACTTGTCTCACGGTTGGGAAGAGTGTCACGCCCGTGAATGATTAATGTCACGCCCGTGACTCTATATGTCAAAACATACCAGAGAGCTTTATGACCAAGGTCACCACTTCAGTCACGGCTTGGGAAGAATTATCACCCCCGTGACAAGCATATTCATGCCCGTGACCAATAAAAGAGAAAAATATTAGGCACGATTTTTCTGGTTGGTACAACGGCTAGTTTCTTATTTAATGCAACCCAATGGCTATATTCAGCCATGAGAGTATAAATGGAAGTCATTTATACATTAAGAAACAAAAGAATGACAAGATAAACAAAAGATTAGCATATACTTCAAATCACAAGCTATCTTGTAATTTTATACTTTGAGAACAAATCTATTCTCTGTAAAAAATCTTTTTGCTCCTCATAATTGAGCAATAAAGATTTATAAGTGGTTCTCTCTGTAATCTTTACTCAAGTGAGCATTGGGTAGTTTTGGGTTAAGAGTATAACATTTGTAAGGGTTAGTTGTGTGAACCTCCAAAACACAAATTAAAAGGTTGTTTGTTTGAGCCTGTAAAACACAAGTGTAGATTGTTTGTGTGAGCCTGTAAAACACAAGTGTAGGTTATTTGTGTGAGCCTATAAAACACAAAGTGTAGGTTGTTTGTGTGAGCCTGTAAAACACAAAGTGTAGGTTGTTTGTGTGAGCCTGTAAAACACAAAGTGTAGGTTATTTGTGTGAGCCTGTAAAACACAAAGGAATTGGTTATTGTGTGAGCCATTAAAACACAAGGGATTTCTGGGTTAGGTGTGAGCCATTGTGAGAAACTCCATAGTTGGGAGTGAGCTTGTAAAACTCCATTGTAACACTTAGTGTGTTAGTGAAACTCCCAATTGCGATTGGGGAGAGGAGTAGGGTTTGTTAATATCCAAACCTCTATAAATCTTTGTGTCTGATTTTCTCTATCCTTTCTAAAATTAACAATTTTATTTCCGCACCTTAAAGTTTAATTTTTGAAACTTTTTGAAACTCCAATTCAGGCCCCCCTTCTTGGTCTAATATCTGGGCAATACTATTGTTATATGCAAATTCCATCAATGATAGGTACTTATCCCAGCTACCCTCAAAGTCAATTACACAACGTCGAAGCATATCTTCCAGTAATTGAATAACTCATTCGGATTGCCCATCTGTGTGTGGGTGAAATGCTGTACTAAAAATAAGTTGGGTCCCCAATGCTTGCTGTTGACTTTTCCAAAATTTTGATGTGAACCGTGGATCTCGATCAGAAATAATAGATACTGGCAGCCCATGCAGTCAAATTATCTCATTAACATATAATTCTGCTAACCGGCTCAACGAGTAAACCATATGAACTAGCAGAAAGTGAGCCGATTTGGTGAGCTTGTCAACAATTACCCATACTGCATCATGGTTCTTTTGTGTCAAAGGCAACCCAGATATAAAATCCATCGTAATCCTTTCCCACTTCCATTCTGGAATTGTAATAGGCTGCAACAATCCAGATGGTACCTGGTCCTCTGCTTTCACTTGTTGACATGTCAAACATCTTGTAGTATATTCCACTATATCCTTCTTCATTCCTGGGCACCAATAATGAGTCTTCAGGTTCTGATACATTTTATTGCTCCCTAGATGCATAGAATAAGTTGTATTATGTGCCTTTTTTGGAATTACTTGCTTTAATCCGCTATCATTTGGCACACACAATCTTCCTTGGTAACTTATGCTTCCATCTTCTTCACCCTTAAATTCAGGTCTCTCCCCCTTTTTCTCTGCCTTAGTAATTATCATCAATTTCGGATCTTGCTTCTGAGCTTCTCTCACTTGTTGCCTTAAAGTAGGTTGGACCCGTAACTCTGCCAAAATGAATTATGAGTCTAATTTATAATTTACAATTAATTTATATATATTATATTATAATTGAGGAAATTTTTAAACTATACCTACCAATGTTTTTCTACTTAAGTCATTCGCTATTACATTGGCTTTGTTTAGCTGATAATCAATAATACAATTATAATCCTTGATTAACTCTAACAAGCATCTTTGCCTTAAGTTCAACTCCTTTTGTGTGGGCAAATATTTGAGGCTCTTATGATATGTGTATATGTAGCACCGCTGGCCATACAAATAATGCCGCCATATTTTTAATGCAAACACTATTGCTGCCAACTCCAAATCATGTGTAGGGTAATTTAGTTCATGAGGCTTCATTTGCCTAGATGCATAAGCAACTACTTTACCCTCTTGCATTAATACGCAACCTAACCCATTATGAGAGGCATCACTGTATATCATAAAATCTTTCCCCTATGTAGGTTGGGTCGAAACAGGTGCTTCGGTAAGCATGACTTTTAATTTCTCAAAGCTTGCCTGACACCGATCTATCCACTCAAACTTAGTTTCTTTTCTGAGCAACTTAGTAATTGGTGCAGTTATGATTGAAAATCCCTTCACAAAACTTATGTAGTAGCCAGCTAATCTAAGGAAACTCCAAACTTCTATTACATTGCGAGGCGGCTTCCAACTTAGAATGGCTTCTATTTTGTTAGGATCAACCCGGATTCCTTCAACTGAAATAACATGCCCTAAGAATCCTATTTCTTCCAACCAGAACTCACATTTTGACAGCTTTGTATACAATTTGTTTTCCCTCAAAGTCTGCAATACTACTCTGAGATGTCTGTCATGTTCTCCCTTGTCCCTCGAATACACCAGGATATCATCTATAAAAACTACCACAAACTGATCAATGTAAGTGTTGGGTTTTTAAGAATGAATCATATTCATAAATGCAACGAAAAATAAAATTTTTCAAAACCCAAAACAAAAGATCATACTTGTACCATTAAAACTAATTTATATAAATGTAAATGTTAAAAATTATACCTTGTAATTTTTATTTGTTCTTCAAATCTTCGCTTTGTTGGGTTGTAGCAAACCACAACAATCCACACTAGGATGTCTCTAATGATAATTCACGTGAAGAATGAAGAAGAAACTATCAAGAGAAAATGGTTTGAACAAATTCAAAGTACTAGCTTTGAAAGTGTTCTTGAGAGAATTTTTTGGTGTCTTAAAAATAGTTTTTTCACAAAAAAATATTTTCATGTCTATTTTCTGCCATTTGATGTCTTTTTTATTTGAATCAAATTCAAAAATAAGTTGAAAAGTCAAAATGGAGAAAATGACAATTAATGAATAGTAATTGGCCATAATTGGCCTAATTATGGCCAATTACAGCCGTTGGCCAACGAATGCAAGCTACAGGCGCGTTAGGCCTACTGCGGGCTGCTGTTGGACAGCCCAGCTGGCCCGCAAGGCGGGCCAGCAGCCTGCCTAGCCTACGCGGGCCCGCACATGCCCGTACGGGCCCGTGACACTCCTGAACGATTTTTTCGTGCGATCTCATCGTTATCCATCCTAAAATAATTTTCTCATATTTTGGATTCTATCCAAGACCATTTTACTCATTCTCCATATCTTCAATGCGTGTGACCCATTAGGTTCCCGGTTATGTTGGTCACTTAAATTAACAATTAATTTAAGCAGGTCATGAGCGGTATCTAGTAACACATCATGACCCCCAATTGACCGGAAGGTCAGTGGTTTGACTACGAATCTTTCCATAGACAATTTCTGTGCAATTATTCCTTTCACCAATCTATACCCCATTTGGTTCAGAGTATGGACATGTGTCAACTCCCACTAGACTGACTACGTCACGTCTAGTCCAAGTAATGTTAGTTCTTGTCCTTGAGGCTCATTACTCTATTAGATATGTCATTGAAGACTATCTTTATGACATTTCCACTCCGATCAGAGATTCCTGAGTAATGACCATGACAAGAGGCCATGGGTATACACTATTTCTATCAAGAGTGGTGAATCCTTTGTTGGTTACCCAATTACCTTTGAATACCTCAAGCTGTATCCAATCACCACCCTATGAGCTACATCTCCGAGGCAACAAGAATAATGTCAAAATACAGAATCAATATTCAAGATATCCTTGAGTACCGCAAGTCTAAGGATACTTGCGTCATTGCTATGATGTGACTATCATTGACATTTGAATAGATTATCCATATGATTGTCTCATAGTTGGTCATCCAATGTACTTAGCTACACTTAGAAAGCATCCAATGTTAACTCTAAACATCTCATGTTTATAGATTATGAGATCTACTACTCGATCCAATCAAGGAATGTAACATGTGCTAGTCTATCTGGATTAATAATGTCTTGTCTCATTAATCCTATGACTAGGGATAATTTTGATACTAACATAATTACACATGATAAGAATCTCAATATCATGATCTCATCATCATTTCCTTCAAGCTATGTTATGTATCAAGAACTTCTTTAATTGATTTAAGATCACTTATCAATTCATATATCAAATGAACATCAAGTTAATGAAAAAGCCTTTTATTAATCAAAAAAATTTGTACAATAAGTGCTAAAAGTGATTGCCTTTAGAGCACTCCTCTAACAATCTCCCACTTACACTAAAGCCAATCGCCTTCGTATTTAATTCCATAGGCGAGTACATGAGAATCATATTTCTTTTGGGGAAGTGGCTTAGTTAAAGGATCAACAATATTCTGATAAGTGGACACTCTTTCTATCTTTACATCATTCCTACCAATGATTTCTCTAATCAAATGGTATCTTCTAAGTACATGTTTGGATCTCTGATGAGACCATGGCTCATTTGCTTGCACAATGGCTCCATTATTATCATAATACAATTGTATTGGATCAATAATGCTGGGAACCACTCCAAGTTCTGTGATGAATTTCTTTATCCAAACTGCTTCCTTTGCTGCTTCAGAAGCTGCAATGTACTCTGCTTCGGTTGTGGAATTAGCAGTCGTTTCCTGTTTGGAACTTTTCCAACTAACTGCTCCACCATTTAGTGCGAATATATAACTGGACTGAGATTTTGAGTCATCCTTGTCAGATTGGAAGCTGGCATCGGTATACCTGCTCACAGTAATATCTCCATCTCCATATACCAAGAATACATCCTCAGTTCTTCTTAAGTACTTAAGGATATTCTTGACAGCCACCCAATGACCCTCACTAGGGTCTGATTGGTATCTACTCATGACACTCAGAGCATATGATACATCGGGTCTTGTACATATCATAACATACATGATTGATCCTATAGCTGAAGCATATGGAATCAAACTCATGTGTGTCCTCTCATTTTGTGTCTTTGGACACAAAGACTTTGAGAGAGTAATCCCATGGGTAATGGGAATATATCCCCTCTTGGACTGCTCCATGCTAAACCTCTTTAGCATTTTATCTATGTATGTAGACTGTGAAAGACCAAGCAGCCTTTTAGATCTATCTCTATAGATCTTTATCCCTAAAATATAGACTGCTTCTCCAAGGTCTTTCATAAAGAAATTATTGGATAACCAAATTTTGACTGATTGTAAGGTTGAGACATCATTTCCCATTAACAATATGTCATCTACATATAACACAAGAAATACGATTGCACTCCCACTAACCTTCTTGTAGACACAAGGTCCATCCGGATTTTGTAAGAAAATCAAATTGTTTAATTGTCTCATCAAACCGAATATTCCAACTCCTGGATGCTTGTTTTAATCCATAAATGGATCTTTGAAGCTTACATACCTTTTTTCCATTTTTGGATATAAAACCTTCTGGTTGTGTCATGTACACATCCTCAGTTAGATTTCCATTAAGGAAAGCCATTTTCACATCCATTTTCCATATCTCATAATCATAATGAGTAGCAATGGCTAGGAGTATCCTTATGGATTTAAGCATAGCTACTGGGCTAAAAGTTTCATCGTAGTCAATTCCTTATCTTTGATGATAACCTATAGCAACAAGTCTAATTTTATAGGTAATCACATTACCATCCATGTTAGTTTTCTTTTTGAAAACCCACTTGCACCCTATAGGCTTTATTCCTTCAGGTTGGTCAACCAAAGTCCATACTTGATTTTCATACATGGAATCCATTTCTGACTTCATGGCTTGAAGCCATTTGTTAGATTGTGAACTATTTAGAACCTCTTCATAGGTTGTAGGCTTATCATTTTCTATGAGCAATAAGTCATTTTGTTCACTAATGAGATTTCCATATCTCTCTAGAACAGTACGTATCCTACTTGACCTATGAAGCTCTTGTGCTTCAGCAGGTTGAGCTGTTATATCATCTGTATGAGTAACAAGCTCGGGTTCAGGCAGTTGATCAGCATCTGTTTGAGCATCTTGAACTTCCTCAAGTTCAATTTTGCTCCCACTATCTCCTTTTAGGAGGAATTCTCTCTCTAAAAAGATAACATGTCTTGAAACAAAAACCTTTTGTTCCAAGGGGTGGTAAAATTGATATCCATATGATGCTTTTGGATAACCCACACACAGACATCGGTCAGACTTAGCTTCTAGCTTATCTGACATTGTCCGCTTCACATAAGCAGGACAACCCAAAATTCTCATGTAAGAAAATGTGGGCTTCTTGTTATACCATATCTCATATGGAGTAACATCAACTGACTTTGAAGGAACTCCATTTAATATATAAATGGCATTCTCTAGTGCATAACCCCAAAAGGATTTAGGCAATTCCGCAAAACTCATCATAGACCTTACCATGTCTAACAAGGTTCGATTTCTTCTTTCAGCCACACCATTGTGTTGTGGAGTGTAAGGTGGAGTCCATTGAAATAAAATCCCATTATCCCTAAGATAATCTAGAAACTCTTGGCTCAAGTATTCACCTCCTCGATCTGATCGAAGTGTTTTAATACTTTTGCCAAGTTATTTCTCTACTTTATTTTTGAATTCTTTGAACTTTTCAAAAGCATCAGATTTGTATCTCATATGATACACATATCCATATCGTGAGTAGTCATCGATAAAAGTAATGAAGTAGATGAAACCACCTCTAGCGTGTGTAGACATTGGACCACATACATCTGAATGTAAGTCTAAAAGTCCATTAGCATGTTCACCCTTTCCCTTAAAGGGTAATTTAGTCATCTTGCCTAGTAAACAAGATTCACACGTGTCATATGATTCATAATCAAATGACCCCAAACTACCACTTTTGTGTAGCTTAGCCATGCGCTTCTCACTTATATGACCAAGATGAAAATGCCATAAATAAGATGATTTCAACATATCTTGTTTTTGCCTTTTATTATCATTGATGTTTAAAATTGGATTTGACATATCTAATATGTATATTCCATTGCATAATGTACCATTAGCATAAAGAATTCCATTCAACATAATAGAACAACAATTGTTACTAAAAGCTAAAAGGAAACCATCTTTATTTAGACTTGAAACAGAAGTAATGTTTTTAGTCAAAGCAGGTACATAATAGCAATTCTCCAAATTTAATATAAGCCCACTAGGGAGGGTCAATACATATGTTCTTATAGCTAATGCAGCAACCCTTGCTCCATTTCCAATGCGTAGGTCTGACTCTCCCTTATTGAGCTGTCTATTGTTCCTTAGGCCCTGCATATCAGTGCATATGTGTGAGCCACTACCGGTATCTAATACCCATATATTATTATTGGAAACAATATTAATTTCAATGACAAAAATACTTGAAGTAGATGGGGCATCGATACCTTCTTCTTCAAGGACTCCAAGTAAGCCTGGAGGTTTCTCTTCCAATGGCCATCCTTGCCAAAATGGAAGCTTGTCCCTTCTGGAGCAATCTCCTTGGCCTTTTTAATGGAAGGAGTAAGACTTAATTGTTTATTTAGTGAGGGATTTCTTTGTTAAGTCTCATCAAATTATTATTTCATGCTTTTATATATCATACATTCATCACATTGATATATAAAGATAGTTACATTAACTATATGGTATGATTATGGACATACTAAAGTCAATCTCTTGAGCCAAAGAGAGATTGACTAGGTCTTACTAGGTATAAGCATAAATTTACAACCCAAAATAGATATCAAATTCCTATTTCTAAGTCTTCTTGTTTATGGTACCATCTCCTTTGCTTCTTGCTCCTTTGTATCTTCATTCTATCCTAATCCTATGTAATCTAATTACATATTTCAAATTATAGAAAACCTGAATTTACATTTGAGGGGAGTAAGATGAGAAGAGAAATACATAAGAAAGAAAAAAAAAGAGGTAGGGACACGCAGACCCTATTTACCATAAAACAAAATAATTTCATGCATTCTCAATCACATTGGGCCTAAGTCCGTAATCATTCATCATGCCTTTTCATACACCCCTAACATGCATTCTCTAATGCACAAAATAAAAATGACAATTTTGGATTTCAATTTATAAATCGATTCAACACTTGAATCGAAATTGCCTATGTGTTCTTTTGGTTAATTTAATTTTGTATGTCATTTTAAAGTGACATTTAATATTTAATCAAATTAAATTAAATTCCATATTTCCAGAAATAATTCAAAATTAATTGTCCTTAAAATCAGAATATTATGATGTTAAAATTAAACAATTTAATTTTAATATACATACCAATTTCTAGTCATACTAGAATTTCAATTGCACAACTTAAATTAATTCAAAATTAATTCCTAAAAATTATAAAAATTTATAGAATATCAAATAACCATTCTAATTATATTTAGGTCAACTCAAGTTCATCAAAACATTTTTGGCACAAGCTAAAATTACTAAGACAAACGAACCAACACACTTAGACGCTCAAAATGACTAATTCGATATCTAGAAATTTTAAAATTTCAAATGTTTGAAAAATAATTTTGGCATGAATTTAACATCAAAATAACATATTTTTAATCACATAAAGATTATTTGAAGTTGCTGGAAATAAAATAAATACATACAAAAAAAAAATCAAACAAAACAGCCCCACCGGGTAAGCTAAAACAGCCCCCTTTTTGTGTTTGTTTGAAAAATTAATTAAAATAATTTTTAAATATTCTCAATATATCTAAATAATATTTGTATAATTAAATTATAAAAAAAATACAACCAGCTCCATCAATTAAGCCAAACAACAACACATGTTCATAAACAAAGCAATTTTAGGCATTTTTGAAATAAATCCGAAATTAATTATTTGAATCACATTCAAATCATTTTTCAATCAAAATAATCATTCTTAATCATCTCATGATCAGATTAAAGAAAGAAAAATGTGTAAATTATATTTTACAAATTAAGTTCAATTTTTCAAAACCTATTGATCCAAAATCATCAAAAAACATGCAATCCCATTGCACTTTCAATTAAAATTAATTTTAATAGATACAAGGAGGCTCTTATACCAATGTTGGGTTTTGAAGAATGAATCATATTTATAAACGCAGCAAAAAATAAAATTTTTCAAAATCCAAAACAAAAGATCATACTTGTACCATTAAAACTAATTTATATAAATGTAAATGTTAAAAATTATACCTTGTAATTTTTATTTGTTCTTCAAATCTTCACTTTGTTGGGTTGTAGCAAACCACAAAAATCCATACTAGGATGTCTCTAATGATAATCCATGCGAAGAATAAAGAAGAAACTATCAAGAGAAAATGGTTTGAACAAATTCAAAGTGTTAGCTTTGAAAGTGTTCTTGAGAGAATTGTTTGTTGTCTTAAAAATATTTTTTCACAAAAAAATATTTTCATGTCTATTTTTTGCCATTTTATATCTTTTTTATTTGAATCAAATTCAAAAAAAGATGAAAAGTCAAAAATGGAGAAAATGGCAACTAATAAATAGTAATTGGCCATAATTGGCCTAATTATGGTCAATTACAGCCGTTGGCCAACGGATGCAAGTTGCAGGCGCACTGGGCCTGCTGCTGGGCAGCCCAGCTGACCTGCAAGGTGGGTCAGCAGCCTGCCTAGCTAGTGCGGGCCCGCGCGGGCCAGTACGGGCCCGTGACACTCCCGTATGATTTTTTCGTGCGATCTCATCGCGATCCATTCTAAAATAATTCTCTCATATTTTGGATCCTATGCAAGACCATTTTACTCATTCTCCATATCTTCAATACATGTGACCTATTAGATTCCTGGTTATATTGACCACTTAAATTAACAATTAATTTAAGCAGGTCATGAGCGGTATATAGCAACACACATGACCCCCAATTGACCGGAAAGTCAGTGGTTTGACTACGAACCTTTCCATAGACAATTTCTGTGCAATTATTCCTTTCACCAATCTATACCCCACTTGGTTTAGAGTATGGACATGTGTCAACTCCCACTAGACTGACTACGTCACGTCTAGTCCAAGTAATATTAGTTCTTGTCCTTGAGGCTCATTACTCTATTAGATATGTCATTGAAGACTATCTTTATGACATTTCCACTCCAGCCAGAGATTCCTGAGCTACCTCTTTAAGGCCATAGGTATGCACTCCATCTATCAAGAGTGGTGAATCATTTGTTGGTTACCCAATTACCTTTGAATACCTCAAGCTGTATCCAATCACCACCCTATGAGCTACCTTTCTGAGGCAAGAAGAAATAATGTCAAAATACAGAATCAATATTCAAAAAATCCTTGAGTACCTCAAGTCTAAGAATACTTGCACCATTGCTATGATGTGACTATCATTGACATTTGAATAGATTATTCATATGATTGTCTCATAGTTGGTCATCCAATGTACTTAGCTACACTTAGCAAGCATCCAAGTGTTAACTCTAAACATCTCATGTTTATAGATTATGAGATCTACTACTCGATTCAATTAAGGAGTATAACATGTGCTAGTCTGTCTGGATTAATAATGTCCTGTCTCATTAATCCTATGACCAGGGATAATTTTGATACTAACATAATTACACATGATTAGAATCTCAATATCACGATCTCATCATGATTTTCTTCATGCTATGTTATGTATTAAGTACTTCATTAATTGATTTAAGATCACTTATCAATTCATATATCAAATGAACATCAAATTAATGAAAAAGCCTTTTATTAATCAAATAAATTTGTACAATAAGTGCTAAAGGTGATTGCCTTTAGAGCACTCTTCCAACAGTAAGGCCTAAAAATCCTATTCATCTTATCCATAAAAGTAATTGGTGCATTCGTTAAGCCAAACGGAATAACCAGGAATTCATAGTGACCATAACGAGTCCTGAAGGCTGTTTTGGATACATCTGATTCTTTGATTTTCAGTTGGTGATACCCGAATCTGAGATCAATCTTGGAGAAAACTCCTGCTCCCTTCAATTGATCAAACAAATCATCAATTCTAGGTAATGGATATTTATTTTTAATTGTCACCTTTTTTAATTGTCGGCAATCAATAAATAATCGTAGGGTGCCATCCTTCTTTTCACAAACAACACCGGAGCGCCCCATAGTGACACACTGGGTCTTATGAACCCCTTGTCTAAAATTCCTGCAATTGAACCTTCAGCTCTCTCAATTATGCAGGTGTCATTCTATAAGGAGTAATTGATATTGGGGTTGTACCAGGAATCACATCAATAGCAAACTCTATCTCCCTATCTGGTGGTAACCCCGGTAAATCCTCAGGAAACACATCTGGGAACTCACATACTGTGGGGATGTCCTTGAGTTCCGGGCTCCCCTTCCTGGTATCTATCACATGGGCTAAATATGCCTCACATCCTTTCCTAATGTATTTTTGAGCTTTTAATGCAGAAATAACACTGATCAAACCTGTTTGACCTTCACCTTGAATGATGGTGTCATCCTACCCGGGAATTTTAAGGACAACTTTTCTAGATCGGCAGTCAACTATAACTCCATGCTTTGTTAACCAATCCATACCCAGAATAGCATCGAATTCATGAAAAGGTAATTCTATTAAGTCTGCTAGAAATGCTCTACCCTGAATTATTATTGAAATGTTTCTATAAATCTGATTCATTTTCACACTATTTCCCAGCGGATTGGTCACAACTATCTCATATTCTATGGTCTCAGGTTTCATGTTCCCTTGTCTAAGTGCAGCTATGCTTATGTATGAATGCGTGAAATTAGGATCTATCAATGCATGTAAATGAAAATCAAATAAAGATAATTTACCAACTATGACGTCTGGTGCATCCTGGTCCTCATGGGCTCTCATCACATAGGCCTGAGCTGGAGCCCTACTACCTCCGGGTCTATCAATTGTCTCTGATACTCCCCGACTCTGTCCGATATGACCACCTCTAAACTGGCCTTGACCTCTACCACGGCTCTGTAGCTGTGTTATAGTCTGTGCTGGTGCCATACTGCCTGTACTAAGTTTGGGACAATCTCTCTTCATATGGTCAGTAGCTCCACATCTCAAACATGACCTAGTCAACCACCAACACTCTCCTGTATGAGCTCTACCACAATGCTGACACATAGCCGGAGCTAGTCTATTAGGAAATGATACTGGTGAACTAGCAAATGATGCTGTGGGTCTAAAATGCTAACCATGCCTACCAAAAAATGTCTGCCTAACCACCCTTGACTGAAATGGTCTGGGTACTATTTGGCCTTTCGTACTCGATGTCTGGGCCACACTAGTTGTTGATTTCTTAGAGAACTCTTCTGTCTTCAGTTTCTTCCTTCTTTCTACACTAACAGCAGAGGACATTAGTGTAGCAAAATCTATATGCTGGTGTGAAGCCACTAAATACCCAATCTCCTCATTGGGACCATCTTCAAATCTATGACATTTATCAGCTTCATCTCCAATAATCCTAGTAGCATACTTGCTCAGCCTGGTGAACTCCATCTCGTACTCAGCTATTGTCATACCCTTCTGCTTCAAATTCAAAAATTCTCGCGTCTTCTCATCAACATAAATTCTCGGCACATATTTCTTTTTAAATTCTGCCACAAAGAAATCCCATGTCTTAGGGGTCGGAGTTTGAGGTTTCGCTAGCACCAACTTCCACCAGTCATAGGCATGCTACTAAAGGAGGGATATTGCATATCTGACTTTGTACTCCTCAGGACATTGTAGCTCCTAAAAAACCCGCTATGTCTTTTCCAACCAAAATTCTGCTGCTGCTGGGTCATCCTCTTTCTTGCCCATAAAATCCGTAGCCCTATATTTTCTTAATTTATCAATTTGGGGTTTCGGTTGAGGTGGGGGAGCTGGTGGCGGCACAACTTGTACTATATGCTGTAACAAGGTAGCCATCTGTTGCATAAGGGGTACCTGACCCGGGTTAACCTGTTCTTCAGCATGTTGGGGAGCTATAACACTAGGCTCCAAGGCTCTAATTGATGCTGACTGCCTATGAGTAGCCGAATTAGCTATATTATCACTCTCTTGTTATTCGTGACTTTGTCTTGATTCCGTGTCCATTAAAATCTATATTGTCAGAAGAAGGGTCCCTTATTAGAATATAGCAGCTTAAAACAATACAAATACTGAAAACATGCACTTATCTTCCCATTCCCACTAAATTTAGAATCGTTAAAACCTATAGCTCGGATACCAAAAATTGTAACACCCCCTTACCTCACTGTAGTTCAGCAAGGTAAATGAGCATTACTCGTCTTACTGTTTTATAAAATTAATGAAGTGAAGTAATTTTTTTTTTTACAAAAATATTGCAGACACTGAAATAAAAATTATTACAAGCATAAATACTCAAAATTTTATTTATTTATAAAGTACATTAATTTACATTCAAATTATGTTCTTTTACATAGTGACTCACATATTTAATACACATGATATGAAATAAAAACGATACTTTAATTTACAAAGTTTTTAACAAAATATACCAAAAATAAACCAAAGCTGCTAGCTGCTTTCCTACGGGTACCTTTTTTCTTCTGACAATGGTAATTTCTACGGCTACCCTTCTAACCTGCGCGAGAGGAAACCACCCGCGCTAAGCTACTAGCTTAGTGGTGCTTCAATGATAAAAATTTTATATACATATATATTTCCTCACATATTTATTAACCATTTAATAAGTAAGACATAAAATAAAGAATTATATGCAATAAATAAATTTCAGCAAATACTCAATATTTAACAATTTGAATTTAACAACTTGAATTCATATAACATTTATAAAAATCATGTACTTCGATTTTATTATTATTATTATTATTATTATTATTATAATTATAATAATAATAATTATTATTATTTTCTTGTGTCCATAATACCTATAATCGAACTAACTAATAGGAATAACGGGGTTGTCATTTCCGGCTTTTATAATATAGTGCCGAGTGCTTTTATAATAATGCCATTACCGGCTTTTGTTATATTTCCATTACCGATTTAATAATTTTGCACCGAGCGCATTTATAAATTGCCATTACCGGCTTTCATATTTGGCACCGAGTGCCTAAATCCCCTGATTGGCATGCCAAACTATTCTCTATTCTAGTTATAGCCTAGGTGTCTTTGGGCTTAACTATTTTTATTTTAATTCCCAATATTTCAAAAATGCCAATATTATTCGACTATCATAATCATGCTTATTTATTTTTGTTCTTTATTTTCATTATTATTGTACTAAAATCTCACACATAAATAATTTGTTAAACATTCATAACTACCATTAAAATAATTATTCACATTAATTATTATATATAATTATCACAACACATGCACAACTCCAATATTTCATGTTTTTACCTATGGCAGATTTCGGACCTATTTTTGGGCTTCATTTTTAGCCCATTTATAATTCGAATTTAAAATTATGGCCTTCTAATAATTTTTATCTTATTGTCTTAGCTTTCAGATGCATCAAAAGTTATGGTTAATTTAATGTTATGGTTAATTTAATACTGAATCATCATAGATTTTTCTGCCCATAATTTTCTAGACAAATTCTAGGTTTGAACTTCATGCATTTTTCTGGGCATATCTAGACATAATTAGATGTTATGGTCTGAATACAAATTAAAGCCCTGTGTCTTAGATTTCATTTCCAATAAATAACATACAAAAACTAGTTCCAGAACTCAAGTTATCATCAAAATAGTCAAGGCTATTCCTAGAATTCTGTACCCGAGCCATCAATTGGCATCAATCCATATTTCAACCACATTTATCATTTGCATTCATTTTAGTACTAACATTTCCAGAATTACAACTACATTCATGTGTCTCAGTTATTTCATACCATTTGGTCCCATTGCCATATAAAATATCAAAAACAACAACTAAATACATCACACATCAAACACACAATCACAGAGTATGAGCGAGAGTTCATCAGGTTGAGTAAGTATGCAATTGGGATTCTTGGGGATGAGGCAGATCAGTGTCGTTGATTCGAGGATGGTTTACGTAAGGATATTAGCTATTAGGTTACAACTCTTCAGATTGAGGACTTTGAGAGATTGGTATTTGCAACCATCAATGTTGAGAGGAAAAAGAGGAAGAAGATAGATGAGTCTTCCAGGAAGCCATCAGCTAGCATGGCATAACCTTCAAGTAAGAAGGGTCGATTTTTCTCCGAACAATCATAGTTCAGGGAAAACAACCAGTGCTTTACATAGTTGAATTCCTTTGGGAGAGGACCACTTTCCAGAGCTATTTCTGTCGCCACTAGTTCACAACTGCAGAACACGAAAGGATTTGTACCAGTATGTGGGACTTACAACAAGAGCCATAAGGGTGAGTGTTGGGTGAACACCAAGGCTTGTTATAGATATGGGTCCAGAGATCATCTGAAGAGAGATTTTCCGTTGTTGGGCAGTACAACACCTACATAAACAGTGGGATCAGCTCCGGTATAGAGTCGACAGTAGAACCAAGGAGGTTGGTCAGGACCTAGTCATATTGCATCAGTGATAGTCAATAAACTAGGACCCAATAGGACTCCAGCGAGAGCATATGCTATGAGAAAATGAGAGGATCACAAGGCCATTAATGTTATCATGGGTATGTCTTCTTGTGTTTATGTGCTTTAATAGATCCTAGATCTACACACTCTTATATTTGCATGAGAATACCTAGCCAACAAAATATGATAGTTGATAACTTAGAATATGAGATTGAAGTCACGAAACCTTTAGATCACAGTGTGATTATGAATCGAGTGTATAAGGGTTGTTCGTTGGTTATACATAGGAAGAAGTTTCCCATAGACTTGATCGAGTTACCTTTCCATGAGTTTGATGCCATTTTGGACATGGATTGGCTTTCTCAACATGAGGCAGTAGTTAACTATAGCTCTAAGAAGTTGATTCTTAAGACCCCAAATCGATAAGAGATAATAGTGGATGGTGAGAGATTTCCATAGCCAGCCCAAGCTATTTTCATGATGAAGGCTCAAAAAATGATTAGAAAAGGATGTGAGACTTATTTATCTCATGTGATTGATATGAGAAGGAAAGGACTAGATCTTCAAGATTTCCCGATAATGAGGGAATATCCAGAGGTATTTCCAGATTACTTACCAAGATTATTTCTAGATAGGGAGATAGAATTATTCTTAGAGCTTGCACCATGTATAGCTCTGATATCAGCTACACCAAACAAGGTGATGCCTTCAGAGTTAAAGGAGTTGAAGGCACAGTTGCAAGAATTGATGGGTTAATAAGGTTGTATGTCGACTATAGGTATTTGAACAAAGCTACTATAAAGAACAAATATGGATAAATGATCTGTTTGATCAATTCAAGGGTGCAGGAGTTTTCTCCAAGATAGACCGCAGATTAGGATACAATCAGTTAAAGGTTAAGTCAACCAATGTTGCTAAGACAACTTTCAGGATTAGATATGGCCTCTATGAGTTTTTGCTTATGCCATTCGGGTTGACCAATGCTCGGGAAGCCTTCATGGTTTGATAAATCGGTTCTTCAAGCCATATTTAGATCAGTTCATTGCAGTTTTCATTGATGACATTTTGGTTTATTCCAAGGTCAGGGAGGATCATGATCAACATTTAAAAACAGTGTTACAAATTCTCAGGGATCAGAAGTTGTATGCCAAACTCTCTAAATGTGAGTTTTGGTTAGATGAGGTGGCATTCCTCGAACATGTTATATAATCAAATGGAGTTAGAGTAGATCCCAGTAAGATTGAGGCAATATTGGATTTGAAGTCTCTAAAGAACATGATAGAGATCATGAGTTTTCTTGGTTTAGTGGGTTACTACAGGAGATTTGTTAAGGGATTCTCCATAATAGCTTTACCGTTGACCAGATTATTGAGAAATTATTGGATTTTAAA
Source organism: Triadica sebifera (assembly GCA_023653625.1). Taxonomy (NCBI): domain Eukaryota; kingdom Viridiplantae; phylum Streptophyta; class Magnoliopsida; order Malpighiales; family Euphorbiaceae; genus Triadica; species Triadica sebifera. The sequence goes on from CM042896.1 coordinate 35,477,955, forward strand.
GGCGAATTTGATTTATAAAATGCAGCAAAAAACAAAAATTTCAAAACACAACAAAAAATTATTGCTTTTGCCATTAAAACTAATTCATTAAATTATATAAATTAAAAATTATACCTTGTAATTTCTTGATTTGTTCTTCAAATTTTCACCTTGTTAGATTGTAATAAACCACAACAATCCACACTAGGATATCTCTAATGCTAATCTATGAGAAAATATAAAGAAGAAGCTACTAGAGAAATGGTTGAACACACCTCAAAGTGATAGCAATGATGTATGATCTATTTGAGAGAATATGAAAAATAATTTTTATTTTTCATTTTTCATTTCTTACTTTCCAAAAACAATTTTTTAGACTTTTTAAATATTTCAAAAATGTTTTTACTCCAAAAATAGTCTAGGTACAAAGTGCACAAGACAAGGGGAGGAATTTGGGGGGTTTTGCCTTAATGGGCCTGAATTAGCCTTAACTGGCCCTTTAAGGCAAATTAGGCCAACTGTTGGCTAAGCTAGTAGCTCATGCGGACTCGTGACCCCCTTAATTATTTTTTTGTACAATCTCATCGCGATCAATCTCGAAATAATTCTTTCATATTTTTGGATCCTATCCGAGGCCATTTTACTTAATCTCGACATCTCCAATGTGTGTGACCCATTATGTGCCCAGTTATATTGGCCACTTAAATTAACAAGTAATTTAAGCAAGTCATGAGTTGTATCTAACAACACATCATGACCTCTAATTGACCAAAAAGTCAGTGGTTTGACTATGAACTTTTTCATAGACAATTTCCATGCAATTATTCCTTTCACCATTCTATACCCATTTGGTTCAAAGTATGGACATGTGTAAACTCCCACTACACTGACTACATCACATCTAGCCCAAATAATGTTAGTTCTTGTCCCTGAGGCTTATTACTCTATTAGATATGTTATTGAAGACTATCTTCATGACATTTCCACTCCGGTTAGAGATTCTTAAGTAATGACCCTGATAAGAGGCCTAGGTATACACTTCTTCTATCAGGAGTGGTGAATCCTTTGTTATTTACTCAATTACCTTCGAATACCTCAAGCTGCACCAAATCACTACCTCATGAGCAACATCCCTGAGGCAACAAGGAATAGTGTAAAAATGCACAATCAATAGATATCATTGAGTACCTCAAGTTTAACGATACTTGCGCCATTGCTATGATGAGACTATCATTGGCATTTGCATAGATTATCCATTTGATCGTCTCATAGCAAGTCATCAAATGTACTTATTTACACTTAGCATGCATCTATATGTTAACTCTAAACATCTCATGTTTACAAATTATGAGATCTAATGCTTGATCCAATTAAGGAGTATAACATGTGCTAGTCTATCTAGATTAACAATGTCCCATCTCATTAATCCTATGACTAGGGATAATTTATATACTAACATAATTACACATGATAAGAATCTCAATATCATGATATCATTATAATTTCCTTTATGCTATGTTATGTATCAATGACTTCATTAATTGATTTAAAATCACTATCAATTCATATATCAAATGAATATCAAATTAATGTAAATGTCTTTTATTAATAAAATAAATTTGTACAGTAAGTGCTAAAGGTGATTTCCTTTAGATCACTTTTCTAACATAAATGATATGAAATTTGAATGGTCAGACAAGTGTCATCACAATTTTGACCAGTTAAAAGGATTATTAACAGAAGCTCCAGTCTAACACAACCAGTTCCTGATAAGGAGTATGTCATTTATTATGATGCTTCTCATAACAGCTTAGGACATTTGTTGATGCAAGATGAAAAGGTTGTTACCTATGCTTCAAGGAAATTGAAACCTCATGAGAAGAATTATTCGACCTATGATATAGAGTTGGCATCCATAGTCTTTGGCTTAAAGATTTGGCATCATTATCTATATGGAAAAAAATGTTTCATCTACACTGACCATAAGAGTTTAAAATATCTTCCTATTCAGAGGGAGTTGAATTTGAGACAAAGAAGGTGGTTGGAGTTAATCAAGGATTACAACTGTGTAATCCATTATCATTTAGGGAAGGCCAATGTTGTAGCCGATGTGTTGAGTAGAAAAGTCATGGCAGATTGCATGTTGGACCTACTTTGAATTAAGAGATTAGAGATGCACAGAGGCAAGATACGAGATTAGTTGAGTTGATCAAGTTGGTCTCCAAGGGGGAAAGACCTGAGTTTCTAGTTGAGTCAGATAATGGGTTATACTATCAAGGACGGTTATGTGTGCTGAATGTACTAGATTTGAGACAGAGGATATTGAAGAAGGCGTGATGCATCCAAGAAGCAACAAGATATATCAAGATTTGAAGATAAGATATTGGTGGTCAGGAGTGAAGAAGGAAATTATAGAATTCACTACAAAATGCCTAACATGTCAGCAAGTCACGATAGAACATCAAGTGTCATCAGGGTTACTACAGCTGATCACTATTCCAAAATAGAAATGCGAAAGGATCACAATGGATTTTGTGATTGGTTTACCTCTTACACAGAGAAAGTATGATGCCATATGGGTCATTGTTGATAGGTTAACGAAGTCATCTCACTTTTTGCCTATTAGGAGAGATTATTAGTTGAATAGACTAGTAGAATTGTATGTGAATGAAGTGGTAAGACTTCATGGAGTTCTAGTTTCCATCATATTGTATAGAGATCCAAGGTTCACATCATAGTTTTTGAAGAGTCTATAGCAAACGTTGGATACAAAGCTTAACTTTAGTGCAACTTTTCATTCTCAAATAGACGGTTAGTCAGAAAGGGTGATTAAGAAATTAAAAGATATGATGAGAAGTTGCATTATATAATTTGAGATAGTTGGGAAATGTTAGAGGAGTGCTCTAAAGGAAATCACCTTTAGCACTTATTGTACAAATTTATTTGATTAATAAAAGGCTTTTTCATTAATTTGATGTTCATTTAATATATGAATTGATAATGATCTTAAATCAATTAATGAAGTCCTTGATACATAACATAGCATGAAGGAAATCATAATGAGATCATGATATTGAGATTCTTATCATGTGTAATTATGTTAGTATCAAAATTATCCCTAGTCATAGGATTAATGAGATGGGACATTGTTAATCCGGATAGACTAGCACATGTTACACTCTTTGATTGGATTGAGTAGTAGATCTCATAATATGTAAACATGAGATGTTGAGAGTTAGCATGTGGATGTCTGCTAAGTGTAGGTACGTACATTAGATGACCAGCTATGAGACAATCATATGAAAATCTATTCAAATGTCAATGATAATCTCATCATAGAAATGGTGCAAGTATCCTTAGACTTAAGGTACTCAAGGATATATTGGATACTAATTCATTATTTTGACACTATTCCTTGGAGGTTGCTCATAGGGTGGTGATTGGATACAGCTTGAGGTATTCGAAGGTAATTGAGTAACCTATAAAAGATTCACCACTCCTGATAAAAGGAGTGTATACCCATGACCTCTTGTTGTGATCATTACTCAGGAATGTCTGGCCGGAGTAGAAATGCCATAAAGATAGTTTTAATGACATATCTAATAGAGTAATAAGCCTCAGGGACAAAAACTAACGTTACTTGGACTAGACATGACGTAGTTAGTCTAGTGGGAGTTGACACATGTTCATACTCTGAACCAAGTGGGGTATAGAGTGGTGAAAGGAATAATTGCATGGAAATTATCTATGGAGAGGTTCATAGTCAAACCACTGACTCTTCGATAAATTGGGGGTCATGATGTGTTGCTAGATACCGCTTATGACTTGTTTAAATTAATTGTTAATTTAAATGGCCAACATAACCAGGAACCTAATGGGTTACACGCATTGAAGATATAGAAATGCACTAAGCTTTTCATACCAAGCTCTTGGAGCTTGTTTAAAATCATATAAGGCCTTAGTGAAATTAAACACAATATTTGGTAATGTATCACTTTCAAAACTAGGAGGTTGTTCAACACAGATTTCCTCTTCTAAAAAACCATTTAAAAAGGCACTTTTGACATATATTTAAAAAATTTTAAAATTCATATGGCATAAAAAGCTAAAAGTATTCTAATAGCTTCTATTATAACGATTGGAGCGTAGGTTTCATCATAATCTATGCCTTCCTCTTAATTGTACCAGTTGGCAACTAATCTAGCCATTTTTCTAGTTATAAGACCTTGTTCATCTAACTTGTTTCTAAACACCCATTTACTACCAATGATTGGATAGACCTTGGGTCTAGGAACTAAGGTCTAAACCTTATTTCTCTCAAATTAGTTGAGCTCCTCTTGCATAGTAATTACCAAATTTTCATCATTTAGAGCCTCATCAATATTCGTTGGCTCAAATTGAAAGACAAAATCAAGATTAGAATATAAAAGTTTAAGATTAGATCTAGTATTTACAACCTTGGTAGGATTACCAATGATTTGTTCCATAAAGTGGTTTCTTATAAATTTCCACTCCTTTGGAAGCTCTTGGGTTCCTTGCTCTTGAGCTTGAGGTAGTGAATTATCTTGTTACTGCTCCTCTTGATCATTATCATTTTTTTTTTTGTTAAGGTTCCATTATCTTTTTCAGGATCAAGATCAAGCCCTTTCATTGTTCCTACAATGTCATCAAAAGCACTACCTTTCACAAGATCAAGTTTACTAGATTCATAAAAAAACAACATGCATTGATTCTTCTATAACTAATAATCTTTTATTAAAGGCTCTATAAGCTTTCTAGTAGTGGAGTATCCTAAGAAGATACCTTCATCAGATTTAGAAGCAAAATTTCTAAGGTTATCCTTGGTGTTTAATATAAAACACTTGCATCCAAATACTCTAAAATATGAGGTCATAAGTTTTCTTCCATTCTGTTGCCCAGATATTAAGCCAAAAAGGGGGGTTGAATTGGAGTTTCAAAAATTAAACTTTATAGTACGAAAATAAAAAATTAATTTAATGAGGGATAGAGAAATTTGACACAAGGATTTTATAGAGGTTCGGGTGTTAACAAACCCTATTCCTTTCCCCAATCGCAATTGGGAGTTTCACTAACACACTAAGTGTTACAATGGAGTTTTACAAGCTCACTCCCAACTATAGTGTTTCTCACAATGGTTCACACCTAATCCAGAAATCCCTTGTGTTTTAATGGCTCACACAATAACCAATTCCTTGTGTTTTGCAGGCTCACACAAACAACCTTTTCTTTCTGTTTTTACAGGCTCACACAAACAACCTTTACTTTGTGTTTTTACAGGCTCACACAAATAACCTTTACTTTGTGTTTTTACAGGCTCACACAAACAACCTTTCATTTGTGTTTTACAGGCTCACACAACTAACCCTTACAAGTGTTCTACTCTTAACCCAAAAATACCCAAAACTCACTTGAGTAATGATTACAAAGAGAAACACTCACAAATCTTAATTGCTCAATAAATGAAGAGCAAAAAGATTTTTACAGAGAATAGATATTGGTTCTCAAAGTATTGAATGTACAAATAGATTGTAATAAGATTTTGATTCAAAGTATTTGCTATCCTTTAGTACTGAATGCATAAATGACTTCCATTTATACTCCATTGGTTGATTATAACCGTTAAGGTGCATTTAATATGAAACTAGCCGTTATACCAACCAAATAATCGCGCCTGATATTTTTCTCTTTCATCATTCACGGGCATGACTATGTTTGTCACAGGAGTGACATTTCTTCCCAAGCCGTGACTGAAGTGGTGACCTTGGTAGTGAAGCTCTCTGGAATGTTTTGAAACATTGGGTCACGGGCGTGACATACATATTCACGAGCGTGATACACTTTCCGGCCGTGATACAAGTGGTGACTTTGGTCGTGAAGCTCTATGGATGAAAATGCTATGAACATTCACGGGCATGACATTTTAATTCACGGGCGTGACTTAAATGTCCATTTCACGGTTTGTTCTTCCTTCATAGTCGTGAACTTCAAATGTTGGTTTTGGTAACGGTTAGCTCTTTCACGGGCGTGACACATATGGTCATGGGCGTGAACATGCTACTTCCTTAATTTTGTTTCTCAAGGATTATTCTTCCAATCTCCATTCTTGTTGTTTCATTCCATACCCTGTTTAATAGACTTAGAAAACAAGTATGTTAAATACAATATTGCTATTTTATTTGTTATCATCAAAATGATGGAAATACCCCTCAAGGTTTAACAATCTCCCCCTTTTTGATGGTGACAAATAATCTAGCAATATGTGCTTTTGAGAAATCTCCTCCTCAAAAGATAGTTAGGATAAAAAATTTATAAAATGCAAGAATTGTAAAGAATGATGTAGCATTGAAATAAACTTACTAGTTTTTAAGTATATGCAAGTTATATGTGAAGTATATCCAATATATACCATAATTCTTTTTAAGACATGAAGTATATGTAAGGTATACTTAAGGTATATCATGGCATATTCATTTTTGTAACTTGCATGAAGGTATATGCAAAGTATACTTAAGGTATATCTAATGTGTATAAAGCTCAATTTCTCAATCTTATACTTTGCATATTAATTTTGAATCAAAATTTTGAGTATTTCTAATTTCTTCCTACCTAATTCAATGTCAATGTATTTGTAGGTTCTTATTTTTGATTCAAAATTCATTTATTTTAATATATTGCTAGGTTCTCCCCTATATTGTTTTCCCCTATATTGCTAGTTTCTCCCCCTTTTTGTCACAATCAAAAAGGATATAAAGATATCAAAAAGATAAACAAAAGCAAATATATTAAATAAAGGGAAATACAAACAAAATTAATTAAAGTTTAGAAAGGAAATTTAAAATTTCCTACACAAAAGAAAAAACAAGTAAATAAAGAAGCAAACAAGCAAATTTAGGCTACCATATAGCCTAACACCTAGTTGGACATCCTATCTCGAAGCCTAGCAACCTCTGCCTCAAGGCTGTCCATCTGAGACTCCATGAAGTCTTTGAGGTTCTCCAACCTCTCGTCCATCGAAGCCTGCAGCTGCTCAAAATGTGTTGCCAAGAGGTCAACCACCTGCTGCGCTAAATTCGGTGTGGAAGCCGAGGATTGTTCTATTTCCTGCTCAGCCATTAGAGGTGCTTCCTCAACACGAGCCCTTTTCTTCTGTTGTATCCCTTGGAGGCCGACTTTAAAGTCCTCTGTGTCGTTGTCTTCCCATATTATCTCCCCAGCAATGTCTGTGAAGCAGTAGAAAATATTATTCTCATAAATAATTCTGACAGCCACTCCCATCTTTATGAAGGACTCGACATCCAAGGGATCTCGAGGATGCCCAGGGATGAGGTTGAAATGATGCTCATCCAACTTCAAATAGCCAAGCTTCAAGGCTATGTGGGTGACATAACCACCAATGAGTATATCTCTTGTGGGTTTGGTGGCGATGGACAAAAGATGGTTTGCAAACCATTTAGAAAGTGTCACCGTGAGTCCTCTTCGAGCCATCTCAAATAGGAAGAGCTCCAATCTCCTGATGGTTTCATTGCTTTCTCCCCGAGCGAATATGCTATAGGTCAGGAACCTATGCAAATATTTGTGCACTAGGGACCTAAGATGAGTGCTCTTGGTCTTCTTGACATCCCAGCTGCAATCGGTGCCAAAATATGTCCAAGCTCGAGTGGCAAAGAATTCAACTTCGCTATCATTGAGTATGCCATCTGATGGTAAGTTGAATAATTCCCCAAATTCAATGGTACTGAGGGTGTTTGGATTGTCATAGAGTTGGAATTTCACCACTCCAGTAGGTGACACTTGCAGAGTGCTAAGGAATTCCAATATTGGCTCCCTCAATGTTGGCTGGTGAATCTCCACAAATTCTTTCAAATGATAGGCCTGGAGTTGCTCTGTCATAGCCGTTTTGAGCCCGAGAGTTCGAACGGTTTTCCATTTGAAAGACCTCGATGAAAGTAGAGGCCTTTTCTTCAAAGTGGAGTACCGGGGATGGCATTGCTCCGGAATACGGTTCATGAGGTAATCTGCATACCTCCTAGGAGCATGAGACTTCTTTCTCTTTCCTTTTGATGAGGCAGTCTCCATTTGAGTTGAAGAGGTGAACTTTGTGAAATTTGGGAAAATTTTTGACAGAAATATTTTAAGGAAACCCTAAGAATGTATGATTTTTGATGAAGAATTGAACTTTTGAGGGTATTTATAGGAAACTTTTGTGACTTGGGAGCCGGAATCTTCAATTTTCATTGAATGTGTGTAAATAAGAGTAGTTTCAAGGAGTTGAAGAGTTGAAATGAGAAAAATAACCGGCTGTTCTTTTATATGCTCGATGCATTCACGGGCATGAAATGATTGTTCACGGGCATGAATGGTCGTGTTCACAGTTTGCTGAAGGAATGCTCTACCCGTGAATAAAGGCGTGAATATGTTCACGGTCTTGACCTTTGCATGTCACGGGCGTGAATGATGAACTGTCATGGGGGTGAAACAATAGTCACGGGCGTGAAAGGTTGAATTTCACTACTTATGCCCATGAAGCAAGGCGTGACTCAAGGTGTGAACGCCTCTGTGAGTTTTGGGGTGTAAAGGTTCACGGGAGTGAAAATTCGTCACGGGCATGAAAAGGTCTTTTCACGGGAGTGAATGAAGCCATGAAAATAAGCTTCACCACTTGAAGCCATGAACCATGTCGTGAATCAAGTCGTGAACGACACTCCCTCTTTTGGCTATTTAAGTCACGGGCGTGAACATATGTCATGGGCGTGACTCCCCTAAAACTTTCATCAAATACAATTAAGTCCTAACAACAAGACTAAATCATTTTAATAAAGATTTTATCCCTTATAACATAAATTTTTATCAAAATTACTACCTTATATCTAGTGATATGATACAAAATTAAGATCATCAATTAAGATTTCATAATTTAGCAATCACAAGGTTAATCCATCAATCATACCAAGTTCTCTTCTAATGAAATTAAATCTTTCCTCATTTAGAGTCTTAGTAAAAATATATGTTAATTGATTTTCTGTGCTTATAAATTCTAATGCAACATCTCCATATTGAACATGATCTCTAATAAACTGTTGTCTAATGTCAATATGCTTACTTCTTGAGTGTTGAATAGGATTATTTGAAAGATTTATAACACTTGTATTGTCACATTTAATAGGTATATGGTTCATTCCATGACCATAGTCCTTAAGTTGTTGTTTCATACAAAGCATTTGAGTACAACAACATCCAGCTACTACATACTCGGCTTCAGCAGTCGAAAGAGCAACTAAAACTTATTTCTTGCTAAACTAAGAAACTAAGCATTCTCCAATAAAGTGACAAGCACTTGAAGTACTTTTTCTATCTAAAAGATTACCAGCATAGTCTGCATTTGAATATCCTATAATATAAAAGGATGAATTTCTAGGATACCATAAACCTAGATGCAAAGATCCATGTAAATATTTTAGAATTCTTTTTACAGCTTTTAAATGAGATTCTTTAGGACATGATTGAAATCATGCACACAAGCAAACATTATACATTATATCGGGTCTAGAAGCAGTAAGATATAAAAGTGATCCAATCATACCTCTATAAAGCTTTTCATTAATGCTCTTACCCTTTCCATCCTTGTCCAATTTTGTTGATGTGCTCATAGGAGTCCTAGCATTCTTGCATCCTTCCATACCAAATTTCTTAATTAAATCTCTGGCATATTTGGATTGGTTGATGAATATGCCCTCATTGCTTTGCTTTATTTGTAGACCAAGGAAATACTTAAGCTCTCCCATCATGCTCATTTCAAATTCCCTAGTCATACACTTAGCAAATTCTTGACAAAGCAACTCATTAGTAGAACAAAATATTATATCATCAACATAAATTTGAACAATTAGTATATCATGCTTATGCTTTTTAATGAATAATGTGATGTCAACATTTCCCTTTGTAAACCTATTTTCTAATAGAAAAGAACTTAGCCTCTCATACCAAGCTCTTGGGGCTTATTTCAAACCATATAAAGCTTTTGAAAGTTTAAAAACATGATTTGGCAAATTATAGCTTTCAAAGCCTGGTGGTTGTTCTACATACACTTCTTCTTCTATATAACCATTTAGAAATGCACTTTTCACATCCATTTGAAAAAGTTTGAAATTCATGTGACATGCATATGCTAAAAGTATTCTTATGTCTTCTAATCTAGCTACAGGTGCATATGTTTCATCATAATCTATACCTTCTTCCTGATTATATCCTTTTGCAACTAATCTAGCCTTATTCCTAGTTATTGAACCTTGTTCATCTAGTTTGTTTCTAAATACCCATTTGCTACCTATAATTTGATGATCCTTGGGTCTAGGTACTAAGGTCCATACCTTACTTCTCTCAAATTGGTTGAGTTCCTCTTGCATGGCAATTACCCAACTTTCATCATTAAGAGCCTCATCAACATTTTTAGGCTCAATTTGAGAAATAAAAGCAATGTCAGTGACTAAATGTTTGAAATGAGATCTAGTACTTACTCCCCTTGAGAGATCACCAATGATTTGCTCTTTTGGATGATCTTTCGTCATTCTCCATTCTTTTGGGAGTTCTTGTTCATTTTCTTCTTAAGTTTGAAGTAGAGAATCATTTTGTGGTGAATCTTCTTGATCATTTTCTTCTTTCCCATTTCCAAGATCAAGTATTTCCATATTACCTACAACATCATCAAGAACACTACCTTTCACAAGATTAAGTCTACTAGATTCATTAATGATAACATACATGGATTCTTCAACAGTTAATGATCTTTTATTAAATACTCTATATGCTTTGCTGGTTGTAGAGTATCCTAAAAATATATCTTCATCGGATTTAGAGGCAAATTTTTCAAGATTGTCCTTGGTGTTCAATATAAAACACTTGCATCCAAAATACTCTAAAGTATGATATCAAGGGCTTTCTTCCATTCCATAGCTCAAATGAGGTTTTGTTTAAAAGAGGTCTTTTTGAAAACTCGATTTGAAATATAACATGCAGTGTTTGTGGCTTCTGCCCAAAAATAAGTTGGTAAATCATATTCATTGAGCATTGTTCTAGCCATTTCAATTAAAGTTTGATTTTTCCTTTCAACTACCCCATTTTGTTGAGGTGTCCTAGGAAATGAGAAATTATGTGAAATGTCATGTTCAAGACAAAAACTTTCAAAGTTTTCATTTTCAAATTCTTTCCCATGATCACTTCTTATCTTTGAAATACAGTACCCTTTTTCATTTTGAACTCTTTTAGCAAAGTTTTTGAAATTTTCAAAAGCATCACTCTTTTGAGCTAAGAAAATTACCCAAGTAAATATAGAGTAATCATCTATGATGACAAATGCATAATGTTTTCCTCCGAAGCTAGCAATTCTAGTAGGTCCGAACAAGTCTAAATGCAGGAGTTGAAGAGGTTTTGAGGTACTTACTATGTTTTTGGCTTTGAAGGATGACTTGTGTTGCTTTTCTCTTTGGCAAGGTTCACATGTCTTGCCTTTTTCATATTTAACTCTTGGCAGTCCTTTTACTAGTTCTCCTATGCTGAGACTTTGTATTAAGTCCATGTTAGCATGACCAAGCCTTATATGCCATAGCCAAGATTCATCACTAGTAGTCACAAGACACTTACATGAATGGTTAGATAGTTCATGTAAGTTTATTATGTATGTATTGACATCTCTATTTCCTTTAAATATCTCCTGACCATCGATAGAGATCACAAGACATTCATTTGAAGTAAAGATTACTTTGTTTCTTTTATCACATAATTGACTTACACTTAACAAGTTATGTTTCAAGCCATCAACAAGTAAGACATCTTTAATAAAAGTAGTACCATTAATACCAATAGAACCAATGCCAATTACCTTACCCTTTGCATTGTTTCCAAAGGTAACTTTGCCTCTATCAATACTTTTGATTTCATTGAAAAGTTATTTGTCTCCTGTCATATGCCTTGAGCATCCACTGTTTACTAGCCAAACATTTTTGTTTATTGTGGACTTGAGGCATACCTATAGAATCACAATTCAAGTATGATTTTTAGGTACCCAAATGAGTTTGGGTCCTTAGGGGTTAGCACATGAAGGTTCCCAATGAGCCTTCCTTATCCAGCAATATTTATTTATGTGACCCATTTTCATACAATAATTACATTGTTTTGGTCTAGATTTGTTTTCTGGTCTTACAATATTTTTGAATACCACTTTTCTATCAAATTTGTTTTGAGAATGATGACATGCACAGTTTTGATTAATTGTAGATTTTCTAGATGCATGCTTCCTATATATAAAGGCATGATTATTCTGTTTATGTATAAAAAATTTAATATGCTTATTTCTTGGTGTTGTTCTAACAGGTGTGGAGATGTGAGATTCACTAGACTTAACAAAGATGGTTTTGTGAGAAGATGATAATATGTCCTTAAATCCTAGACCATGTCTAAGTAAGGGTGATCTTTGACACACAATGAGAGTATCTAAGCTCTCTTTACCTTTGTGAAATTTTGAAATGGAATTTCTAAGTTCCTCAACTTCATATTTCAAAGTATTATTTTCTTTTAGCAAGGAAGTAGTTGAGGCTTTTGATGAGTATTCATCTAATGACTTTTGGAGAGATTCATTAGATGATTTAAGCTTTATGTTTTCCTTTTCTAAATCACCTATCTTATTTCTCAAATTAGAAATGTTATTTCTATAGGTATTAAATTTACTTCTATATTTCTCTAATTCTAGATTTAATTCTTCTATTAGGCTTTGCTCATCATCATCATCATCACTATCATCATCATTATCACTACTATCATTGTTCAAAGAGTATGAGTGTAGTGATCTTACGTTGTTTGAGACATGATCTTCAATATCCATGAAGCATAGGTTGACCTCTTCACTTTCGTTATCATCTTTTTCACTTGAAGAGCTTTCGTCATCCCATGTGGCTTTGTGACATTTCTCCCCATTGTCTCTTTGGTATTTGCTCTTATGCTTCTTGAGCCTTGGAAATTCTAGTTTGATGTGTCCTTTCTTTCCACACTCATAGCACTTTACCTCTTCCTTACTTCTTTGTGCATCATTAGAAGTTTGTTTGAGGTTTCTTTGCCTGAATTTTCTGGAGCTGCTTATTTTCTTCTCAATGATTCTTTTTAATCTTCTTCAAAGCATAGCAATGTCCTCATTTTCATCATCACTCATTTCTTCATCATCTTCACTTTCTTCTTGAGATTTTGAAGTAGAGGATTTGAGTGCTAAGGGCTTTCTTTTCTCTGGCTCTGCTTCAAGCTCTCTATCTCTTTTCACTGCCATTTCATGTGTGAGAAGTCTGCCAATCAACACATCATTATTCATGATGCTCATATCTTCATTTGCTTCTTCTATGCCAGCAACTCTTGAGCCATAGTCCTTAAGAGGAAGACTTCTCATAATTTTGTTGTTTACATCCTCCAAACTCAGATGCTTCCCAAGTTTCCTCATTCCATTTGTAATGGCTAGAAGACAGTTGGTCATGTCAGTGATTGACTCATTGGATTTCATCTTGAAGAGCTCATATTCTAAGGTCAGAAGTTGAATCTTCTTGGATTTGACTTGCTTAGTTCCTTCATAATAATTTTCCAATGTCTTCCACATGCTGTATGATGTTGGGCAGTGTTGTATTCTTCCACATTCTTCAATAGATAATGAGCTTGATAGGATTGTCATTGCCTTCTTATTTTTGAAATTTGCTCTTCTTTGAGGCTTTGTCCAATCATCTCTTGATAGGATTTCATCTTCACCATCAGCTCCTCTTCTGGTTGGTGGTGTCCATTCTTTTCGTACACTATCCCAGTCTTCAATTCCTTCACTATCCAGATATGTCTCCATCAGAAACTTCCAATGGGCATAATTTGCTCCATCAAAGTAAGGTTTGAGACTTTGGAATCCTTCACTAGCCATATCTTAATCTTTACTAGCGCTTTTTAGGCTTCGATGCTAGACTAAGCTCTGATACCAATTGTTACCCAGATATTAAGCCAAGAAGGGGGGTTGAATTGGAGTTTCAAAAATTAAACTTTAAAGTGTGGAAATAAAAAATTAATTTAAGGAGGGATAGAGAAATTTGACACAAGGATTTTATAAAGGTTCGGGTGTTAACAAACCCTACTCCTCTCCCCAATCGCAATTAGGAGTTTCACTAACACACTAAGTATTACAATGGAGTTTTACAAGCTCACTCCCAACTATGGTGTTTCTCACAATGGCTCACACCTAACCCAGAAATCCTTTGTGTTTTAATGGCTCACACAATAACCAATTCCTTGTGTTTTACAGGCTCACACAAACAACCTTTTCTTAGTGTTTTTATAAGCTCACACAAACAACCTTTACTTTTTGTTTTTACAGGCTCACACAAACAACCTTTAATTTGTTTTTTAGAGGCTCACACTACTAACCCTTACAAGTGTTCTACTCTTAACCCAGAAATACCCAAAACTCACTTGAGTAATGATTACAGAGAGAAACACTCACAAATCTTAATTGCTCAATAAGTGAAGAGCAAAAAGATTTTTACAGAGAATAGATATTGGTTCTCAAAGTATTGAATGTACAAATAGATTGTAATAAGATTTTAATTCAAAGTATTTGCAATCCTCTTGTCCTGAATGCATAAATGACTTCCATTTATACTCCCTTGGCTGATTATAGCCGTTAGGGTGCATTTAATATGAAACTAGCCGTTGTACCAACCAAATAATCGCGCCTGACATTTTTCTCTTTCATCATTCACGGGCATGACTATGTTTTTCACGGGTGTGACATTTGTTCCCAAACCGTGACTGAAGTGGTGACCTTAGTCGTGAAGCTCTCTGGAATGTTTTGAAACATCGGGTCACGGACGTGACACACTTCCCAGCCGTGATCCAAGTGGTGACTTTGGTCGTGAAACTCTCTGGATGAAAATGCTATTAACATTCACGGGCATGACATTTTAATTCACGGGCATGACTTAAATGTCTGTTTCACAGTTTGTTCATCCTTCATGGTCATGAACTTCAAATATTGGTTTTGGTAACGGTTAGCACTTTCACGGGTGTCACACATAGGGTTACGGGCGTGAACATGCTACTTCCTTAATTTTGTTTTTCAAGGATTATTCTTCCAATCTCCATTCTTGTTGTTTCATTCCATACCCTGTTTAAAAGACTTAGAAAACAAGTATGTTAAATACAATATTGTTATTTTATTTGTTATCATCAAAATGACAGAAATACCCCTCAAGGTTTAACATATTCCATAGCTTAAAATGATGTTTTATATAAAAGAGGTCTTTTGAAAACATGGTTAGAAATATAGCACACTATATTTGTGGCTTCGACCAAAAAGTAGATTGGTAAACCATACTTATTAAGCATTGTTCAAGTCATTTCAATTGAAGTCCTATTTTTCCTTTCAACTACCCTATTTTGTTAAGGTGTTCTAGGAGTTGAAAAATTATGAGAAATACCATATTCTAAAAAAACTTTTTCAAAATTTTCATTCTCAAATTCTTTGCCATGATCACTTCTAATTTTAAAAATAAAATATCATTTTTGATTTTGAAATCTTTTTGCAAAGTTTTTGAAGGATTCAAAAGCATCACTCTTTTGAGCTAAGAAAATTACCCATGTGAATCTAGAGTAATCGTTAATGATAACAAATGCATAGTGTTTACCTCCTAAATTAGCAATTCTAGTAGGTCCAAAAAGATGTAAATGTAAAAGTTATAGTGGTTTAGAGGTACTTATTACATTTTTTAGACTTGAATGATGTTTTGTGTTGTTTTCCTCTTTGACATGGTTTACATGTCTTATCCTTTTCAAATTTGACTTTTGGTAGTCCATTGACTAGCTCTCCTTTGCTAAGGCTCTGAATTAAGTCCATGCTTGGATGACCAAGCCTTCTATGCCATAGCCAAGACTTACGCTAATAGTCATAAGACACTTAGAGGAGAGGTTATATATCTTGTGTAAGTCTATTATGTAAGTATTGTCATCTCTATCTCCTTAGAATATCTCTTGGCCATTTAGAGTGGTTACAAGACATTCATTAGAGGTAAATGTGACTTGGTTTCCCTTATCACAGAATTGACTTACACTTAACAAGTTGTATTTTAAACCATCAAGAAGCAAAACATCTTCAATTAGAGTTGCACCATTTAAACCAATAGATCCAATGCCAATTACCTTACCTTTGGAATTATTTCTAAAAGTTACCTTACCTTTGGAATTATTTCTAAAAGTTACCTTACCACCATCAATCCTTTTGATATGGGTGAAGAGATTTTTGTTACCAGTTATATGCCCTAAGCATCCATTATCCACTAGCTAAGCATTTTCCTTTGATGTGGATTTGAGGCATACCTACAAAACCATAATTTAGGTTTGGTTTGTTGAGGGTTTGCACTAGAAGGTTCCCAATGAGCCTTCCTTATAAAACAATGTTTGTTTATATATCCAATTTTCATGCAATAGTGACATTGTTTAGACTTATATATGATTTTCCATTTTTCCATGTATTTAGGATTTATTGTTTTCCTAGTTGATGTTTGTGCACAATGATATAAACATGCATTTGTGATAGGTACTTTCCTAGGTGCATGCTTCTTGTATAAGAAAGCATGATTGTAGTTCATGATTGAGCCATATTTGTTGAAGATCGATCTCTTGATCCTCCTTAAAAGTAGGGCTATGTTCTCATCTCCTTCATCAACTAATTCTTTGTCACTAAAAAGATATTCATCTATAGACATTAAAGTTGATGCTTTGAGTGCAATTGGCTTTCTCCTCTTTTTTTTTCTCCTTTATTTTCTTTATCTCTTACTAGAGTCATCTTATGAGTGGGAAGTTTGCCAATTAACACATCAATAGGGATCACACTTAAGTCTTCATTTGCTTCTTCTATGCTCACAACTATTGAGCCATAATCCTTTATTAGAAGACTCTTTAAAATCTTATTATTTATGTGTTCTAACCTATAGTGCTTTCCAAGCTTCCTCATGCCATTGACAATGGCAAGAAAATGATTTTTCATTTCAGTTATGGCCTCATTTGGCTTCATCTTGAAGAGCTTATACTCGGTGACAAGAAGTTGAACCATTTTGGACTTAACTTGTTTAGTGCCTTCAAGGTAGTTCTCCAAAGTCTTCCAAATAGAATAGGCGGTGTTGCCTAGTTAATGAACCAAGAAGGGGGGTTGAATTGAATATTAAAATTTCTTAACTTCAAAGTGCGGAATAAAAAGTTAAGTAGAGTAGGGTAGGAAGATATCACACAAGACATTTATAGAGGTTCGGGTGTTAACAAACCCTACTCCTCTCCCCAATCTCAATTCAGAGTTTCACTAACACACTAAGCATTACAATGGATTTTTTCAAGCTCACTCCCAAATATGGTGTTTCTATCAATGGATCACACCTAACCCAGAAATTCCTTGTGTTTTAATGGCCCACATAATAAACCAATTCCTTGTATTTTAATGGCTCACACAAATAACCCTTACAAGTGTTATACTCTTAACCTAATATACCCAAACTCACTTGAGTAGTAGATTACAAAGAGAAACACTCACAAATCTATAATGCTCAAAAATTATGAGCAAAAAGATTTTTACAGATAATTAAAGTTTTGTTGAAATTAATTAATGCATAAATGGCTACAACAAGATTTTGATTCGAAGTAATTTCTATTCTATTGTTCTAGATTCATAAAAGACTTCCATTTATACTTTCTTGGCAAATTATAGTCGTTTGGTTGCATTTAATGTAAAAATAGTCGTTGCACCAACTCTTAATTTTGCACCTGACATGTTTCTCTTTCCTCATTCATGGTCGTGAATATGTGTGTCACAGTCGTGAATGTTCTTCCAAGCCATGGTCCAAGTGGTAACTTTGACTGTGAACCATTCTGGAAGGAATTGAAGTGTTTGATCATGGGTGTGACTTTATTCTTTCACGGGTGTGAATATCCTTCCAAGCAGTGGTCCAAATGGTGACTCTGGTCGTGAAGCTCTCTGGAGGAATTTAAAATATTTTCTCACGGGCGTGATTGATATAATCATTCACAGTTGCTATGATCCTTCATGGTCGTGAACTTTAAATGTTGGATAGTTGGCACTATGCTACATCACGGGCGTGACATAAATAGTCACGGGCATGAACATGCTATTTTTTCATTTTTTTTGACTTTCAAAGTTAGTCTTCCATTCTTGCATCATATTCCATACCCTGTTCAATAAACTTAGAACAAGTATGTTAAATACATTATTGCTATTTTATTTGTTAGCATTAAAATGACAGAAATACCCCTTAAGGTTCAACAATCTCTCCCTTTTTGATGGTGACAAATAATCTAGCAATATATCCTTTTGAGAAGTATCCCCCTCAAAAGATGCTTAAGATAAACAATAATAAAGTACATAATTTTTAAGAATTGATGAAGTGTAGTATAGATGCTTGCTTCCTAGTTTAGGTATGTGCAAGGTATATGCAAAGTATATTGAAGGTATATTCAAAGTATATCAAGTTGTTTGCTTTTAACTAGTTAAGTATATGCAAAGTATATTGAAGGTATATTCAAAGTATATCAAGTTGTTTTCTTTTAACTAGTTAAGTACATGCAAAGTATATTGAAGGTATATTCAAAGTATATCAAGTTGTTTGCTTTTAACTAGTTAAATATATGCAAAGTATTTTGAAGGTATATTCAAAGTATCAAGACATTTGGATTCATGTAACTTGCATATTCATTTAATTCATTTATATTGCTAGGTTCTCCCCTTTTTGTCATCAACAAAAAGAACATAAAAGATAAATCATAAGAGAAAAACTAATGCAATTATATTAATAACCAATGTAAAAGTACAAAGGTTTGAAAAGTAAATTAAAGTATTACATTTACAATACTAGAAACTAGTAAACAAAATGAACTAACTAAATAAAAAGAACTAAAGCTCTAGCTAGATTTGGAGCCGGACAATTCATCTCTAAGGTGAGCTACTTCCTCCTCGAGGCTATCCATGCGAGACTCCATAAAATCGTTGAGGTTTTCCAACCTCTCATCAATCGAAGCCTGCAGTTGGTCAAACGAGGTGCTAAAAGGTCTGCCACCTGCTGAGCCAAGTTTGGTTGGAGGCCGAGGATTGTCCAACCTCTTGCTTAACCTCTAGGGTCGCCGTCTCGACTCGAACTCTTTTTCTTTGCTAGATTCCTTGGAGGCCAACTTTGAAGTCATCCGAATCGTTGTCTTCCCAAATAATTTCACCAGCCAGAGTGGTGAAGGGGTAGTAGATGTTATTTTTATGAAATATGCGAACTGCTACTCCTATTTTGATAAAAGACTCGACGTCTAATTGGTCTCTAGGATGTGCTAGTACGAGGTTGAAGTTGTGCTCTTCTAGCTTTAGATATCCAAGCTTGATAGCAAGGTGAGCCATGTACCCACCGATCAAGATATCTCCTGAGGGCTTTGTTGCAATTGAGAGTATATGGTTTGCAAACCATCAAGATAGAGCCATTGTTAGGCCTATTCGGGCCATCTCCAGGAGGAAGAGCTCGGATTTTCGAATTGCACCATTGCTATCTCCTCTTGCAAAGATGCTATAGGTCAGAAATATTTTATAGTCGACATCTTCACAGTCATGAATGCTAAGTCACGAGTGTAAAATGTCATGTTAATGGTTTGCTGAAGAGGCACTCTACCCGTGATGAAGAATCTAAAATGATTCATGGTCGTGACATTTAATATTCACGGGGGTGAATGATGAAATTTCACGGTGGTGACAAATGAGTCATGGTCGTGGAGTACAATCTACACTACTTGTGACTGTGAGACAAAATGTGACACAAAGCATGAATGCTTCTGTAAGAATTTAGTGGTAATGTTCACGGTCGTGAACACAGGGTTTCACATGAGTGACAAAAAAAGGTTATGGGCATGAAACATAGTCTTCACTACCTTCTACCGTGAAGCATGTCGTGAAGCAAGGCGTGAAAGCAATTGGAGCTTTTAACGATTATGATTACGGTCGTGAATATATGTCATGAACGTGAATTGCCTAAAATCCTCATTAAATAAAACTAAGTATAAAACAAGACTAAAGGATTTCTAAGGTGCTTTTATCCCTTATAACATATTTTTCATGAAGTTTTGCCACTTCATGTAACACCATATCATATGCATTTAAGTATAACGTATTTCTATATATAATAATCACATACTGCATGTTGGAAAGAGAAAATGCCCTGATAACAGTGGTAGTAAATTTTTTTTCATATCATATCCTATAAAATCAACTAATGACTTTACAAGTCTTATATCCTGTAATTCCATTCAATGACTTTGCAAGTCTCATATCCTGTAATATCACTCAATGACTTTTCAAGTCAATATTAAAAACCACAATACGATATATCACATATATTAAAACATAAACTTCACATCCAAAAGATTGCGGATTGCTTCCATTTATACATTTCAAAACTAATCTAAAGTGATAATACATATTCTAACATATAAGTCCAAAATATAGATGACATGTTTTCATGCTTGTGTGGAATGCAAGGAGAGAGAGTGATGAGGCTCGGCCAATGACCTGTGCTCTATGTCTTCTATACACTACTCAAAATGAGCTATCACTTTCCTTTACCTGAAAAATGATGCAAATTGATGAGTTGCGGCTCAGTGAGAATAATCATCCAATGAGCTCTAAAGTACCAAACAACTCATAGTAATAAATCACAAATCCAATATATACCATATATTCCATTCCATTCATCAGTATTATATATGTATCAATAAAGTTGAAACATATAATCATTACTCTTTATGTATGCAAATGCTTTGCTTATTTCCTTTTGTTATGACCAAGTTAAACAGACATTGCTCCTGGTTCCCATGTGAACATTTGCATTTGCATTTGCTAGCTAGCTTGATCATTTGTTTCATTTGCACATTTGTTGGGCCATAGGCCTCTTCTTTTGCTTTACAATATCGATTAACTAGTCACAACACCTTTTTAGTCCATATGCATATGCACTTGTATTTAAGAATTCATCAACCATTGTATCTGATCACATATAATATACATATACCACATATATACCTCATATGCCACACATATGCCTTGTATATACTATACATGTACCATGTATATATATCACATATGTCAAACATATACTTCACATATACCATAAGTATACCATTTATATGTACCAAAATGTCACAAATTATCTATCATTACAATATCAATGACCAATCATGACAATCATATGAATCACATAGCAAGCAACATTTATTTGCACTAAAGAATTCAATCGATAATTAGACTCACCGTTCTCCTTTGATTCCGACCCGTAACTTATTGTTTATCCGCTCCTTGTGGGTCTCCAATATGTTGTGAGCCTAATATGAAAACATAATCGATTAACTCATGATTAGGGAGACTTAATGTGGCTTAAACAAATTAATATGCATTGTTCATGTCAATAGTTAAGATTTTTCCTATGAGGCAGTGTGACCTTATGGGACTGTTTAGCCTATAACGTTTTCTATACTTGACCAATTAATCTGATTCTTATTCCTAATTAAAACTAACATATAATTATGGAACATATTGAACGTTTAGACCAATTGAATCATTGTACAATATTTTGTGGAATTGCTAAGTGTCTTCTATTTTCTGCCTTGTTTTTTGCCTTTAGGCAGTTTCAGGGTACTCATTTGGGTTCATCATAACTTATAATCTATAAGTTCTATTTTAATGAGACTTTACAGAAACTTATATGGGTTCATATGGAACATTGTTCATGTTTACAATGTTTATCAATTGTGTCTCTAAGGTCTTCAAAGTATAACAAACATTTTACTGGTCCAGAATAGAATTGGCTTCCGGACCAGTATGACTTCCAAAGGCCATAACTTAGTCTATACATAACCCATTAAGCTGAAATTAGTACCAACATTTAGCTAAGACATATACCTATAATGTTTCTGTTTTGATCATATACATAATCTAGCTCTAACAAGCTAAAAGGAGCCAAACAAGTTACTAGATTTGCCCAGGGCACTTAGTAGGCAGTTCAAACCATGGAACAGTCATGGTTCCATTCCCTATTCCTCAACATTTAGAAGACCTATGAACCTGAAATTTGGTATACAGATACAACACACATATATTTTATGTTTTAAGATACTTCAAATAATGTCTTTAACATATTCGAAAGCAAAGCACACAGTAGCTAACTTGATTAGGGTTCACACCCTGACTAGTTTCAGTAGAGAGAGGATTTCTCTTCCTATACACTAAATCATGCAAAACCGTTTACATATCCATAAATATAAGACATCACAAAACAACATTTGTAGAATCAATTTCTATGTGCATCAAAATCGGGTTGCAAATCAGTGCCTATTAATGAACCTAAGCAACTCAAATAAACCCTATAGCAATAAGAATTGATTACTTACCAAGAACAACCTTGCAAGGGATCAATTAGATTCAAAAACTAAGTGAAACAAGGAAGAATTGAATTCTGAAATGGAGGAAAATGAAGAAGAAGTCGGGCTGGAGAAGAAGGCAGAAATGGGAAGATAAAGCTAACTTTTTGTTTTTTGTCTTTTTATCTTTTTCTCATCTCCTTTCTCTTCTTTTTTTTCTTCTCTTCTCTTTTATTTCTCTTTTGTATCATTTTCATTTTATTTTTCTATATTATTATTATTATTATTTACATATATTTATAATGCCACTAATTCACACAATAATACAGCTTAATCATTTGGCCCGATTTAACTAAATTAACAATGTAAATGTTTACTAATCTTAATCTAATCATTTTGCTTAATTTAATTTAGTCACCTTATTCAATTCATTTCTAATACTTTTTTATCCTCATTTAGGTTATAATTACACAAGTGCGACTCGATACAAGTGCCAAATACTAGGACACGTAGTTAGTGCGTGTCATAAACTTGTTCCTACGAAATACGTATGAAATGCACGTGTTCAATTGAATTGTATGCAAGATGCTTATGTTCAATAAAATGCATGTGGGGAAGGTCAAGGTTGTTACACTTCATACCTTAAAAGATGAGACAATAACACAGGATTAACATTCAAGGTTCAACAAATTTGGCAATCATAAAGTTAATCCATCAATCATACTAAGCTCTCTTCTTATGAAGTTAAATCTTTCTTTATTTAGAGACTTAGTGAAAATATCTGCCAATTGATTATCTGTGTTTATAAATTCCGATACAACATCTCCATATTGAACCTGATCTCTAAGAAAATGATGTCTTATGTCAATATGCTTACTTATAGAGTGTTGAATGGGATTCTTAGATAGGTTTATAGCACTTGTATTGTCACATGTAATAGGTATATGGTCCAAACTATGACCATAATCATTAAGTTGTTGTTTCATCCAAAGGATTTGAGTACAACAACATCTTGCTGCCACATACTCCGTTTCAACGGTGGAAAGAGCAACTAAAACTTATTCCTTGCTAAACCAAGAAACTAAGCATTCACCAATAAAGTGACAAGTACCTGAAGTAATCTTTCTATCCAAGAGACTTCTACCATAATCAGCATCTAAATATCCTATAATGTGAAAGGATGAATTTCTAGGATACCATAAACCTAGATGCAATGAGCCATATAAATATTTTAAAATTCTTTTCACAGCATTAAAATGTGATTCTTTAGGACATGATTGAAAGCGAGCACATACGCATACATTATACATTATATCGGGTCTAGAGGCAGTAAGATATAAGAGTGATCCGATCATACCTCTATAGATTTTTTCATTAATGCTCTTACCTTTTTTATCTTTGTCCAATTTTGTTGATGTGCTCATTGGAGTCTTGACATTTTTGCATCCTTCAATTCCAAAGTTCTTGATTAAATCTTTGGCATAGTTGGATTGGTTGATGAATATGCCCTCATTGCTTTGTTTTATTTGTAGACCGAGGAAGAACTTGAGCTCACCCATCATGCTCATTTCAAAACCATTTAAAAAAGTACTTTTGACATCCATTTGGAAGAGTTTGAAATTCATATGGCATGCATAAGCTAAATGTATTCTTATGGCTTCTAATAGCTACTAGAGCATAGGTCTCATCATAATCTATTCCTTCTTCTTGATTATATCCTTTTGCAACTAACCTAGCCTTATTCCTAGTTATTGAACCTAATTCATCTAGTTTATTTCTAAATACCCATTTACTTCCAATGATTTGATGCTCATTGGGTCTAGGAACTAAGGTCCATACCTTACTTTTCTCAAATTGGTTGAGTTCCTTTTGCATAACAATCAACCAAATTTCATCATTTAGAGCCTCATCAATAATTTTAGGCTCAATTTGAGAGACAAAGGCAAGATTAGAATCTAAAGGTTTGAGATGAGATCTAGTACTTACTTCCTTTGTAGGATCACCAATGATTTGCTCCTTGGGGTGATATTTTCTTAATCTCCATTCCTTTGGGAGCTCTTGCTTGTTTTCCTCTTGAGCTGGAGGTAGAGAGTCATCTTAATGTGAATTTTCTTGATCATATTCTTCTTTTTCATTTTCAAGATCAAAGTCTTTCCATTGTACCTACAACATCATCAAGAACACTACATTTCACAAGATCAAGGTTACTAGATTAATCAAAAACAACATGCATAGATTCTTCAATAGCTAATGACTTTTTATTAAATACTCTATAAGTTTTGCTAGTGGTAGAGTATCCTAAAAATATACCTTCATCAGATTTAGAGGCAAATTTTCCAAGGTTGTCCTTGGTATTCAATATGAAACACTTGCATCCAAATACTCTAAAGTATGATATCATGAGCTTTCTTCCATTCCGTAGCTTAAAAGAAGTTTTGTTTAAAAGAGATCTTTTAAAAACTCGATTTAAAATATCACATGCAGTATTTGTGGCTTTGGTCAAAAGTAAGTTGGTAATCCACACTCATTAAGCATTGTTTGAGCAATTTTAATTAAAGTTCAATTTTTCCTTTCCACTACCCCATTTTGTTGAGGTGTCATAGGAGATCAAAAATTTTGTGAAATGTCATATTCTAGACAAAAATTTTCAAAGTTTTCATTTTCAAATTCTTTGCCATGATCACTTCTTATTTTTGAAATACAATATCCTTTTTCATTTTGAACTCCCTTAGCAAAGTTTTTAAATGTTTCAAAAGGATCACTCTTTTGAGCTAAGAAAATTACTCAAGTGAATCTAGAGTAGTCATCAACGATGACAAAGGCATAGTGTTTACCTCCTAAGCTTGCAACTCTAGTAGGTCCAAAAAGATCTAGATGCAAGGGTTGTAGAGGTTTTGAGGTACTTACAATGTTTTTGGATTTGAAGGATGACTTGTGTTATTTTCCGCTTTGCCAAGTTTCACATGTTTTATCTTTTTCAAATTTTACTTTTGGTAGTCCCTTTACCAGCTCTCCTTTGTTGAGACTTTGAATTAAATCCATGCTTGCATGACTAAGCCTTTTATGCCACAGCCAAGATTCATCACTAGTAGTCACAAGACACTTGGAGGAAAGGTTAGATATTTTGTGCAAGTCTATTATGTAGGTATTGATATCTCTACTTTCTTTAAATATCTCTTGGCCATTAATAGAGGTTACAAGACATTCGTTAAAAGTAAAGATTACTTGGTTCCCCTTATCACAAAATTGACTTACACTTAACAAGTTATGTTTCATACCATCAACAAGTAAAACATTTTCAATGAAGGTAGTACCATTAATACCAATAGAACCAATGCCAATTACCTTACCCTTAGTATTGTTTCCAAAGGTTACTTTACATCCATCACTACTTTTGATTTCATTGAATAGTTCTTTGTCTCCGGTCATATGCCTTGAGCATCCACTATCTACTAGCCAAGCATTTTTGTTTATTGTTGACTTGAGTCATACCTATAGAATCACAATTCAAGTATTGTTTTTAGGTACCCAAATGAGATTGGGTCCTTGGGGGTTAGCACATGAAAGTTCCCAATGAGCCTTCCTTATTTAGCAATATGTATTTATTTGACCAAATGTCATACAATAATTACATTGTTTAGCTTTAAATATGCTTCTTGGTCTTACTATGCTTTTGACTGGCATTTTCCTATTAGGTAGAGTTTGTGAGCAGTGGCATGCACATGCATGATGACTTGGTGCTTTCCTAGGTGCATGTTTCTTATACATAAAAGCATGATTATTCTTTTGAGGTTTCCTTCTTAGGCTTACCAACCCTTGATCATTTCTCTTATGTATAGAAGGTTTAGTGTGTGTTATGCACTTAGCCATTGGGGCTATTTCTGCCAATGTGGAGATGTGGGATTCACTTGACTTAATAAAAGTGGTCTTGTGAGATGAAGATGATGTTCCTTTAAATCCTACACCATATCTTATTAAAGGTGGTCTTTGAGACACAATGAGAATATCTAAACTCTCCTTGCCCTTGTGAAATTTTGAAATGGAGTTTCCAAGTTCCTCAACTTCATTTTTTAAAACATTGTTTTCTTTAAGCAAGGATTTAATTGAGGGTCTTGAGGAGTACTCATCTAATGATTTTTGAAGAGATTTATTAAAGGATTTAAGCTCAAGGTTTTCTTTTTCTAAAACTTTCATTTTTCTTTTCAAACTAGAAATGTTGTTCTTGTATGTATTGAATTTCGCTCATGTCTTCGTTGGCTTCCTCTATACCAGCATCTCTTGAACCATAATCTTTGAGAAGAAGACTTCTCAGAATTTTATTGTTTACATCTTCCAAGCTCAAGTGTTTCCTATGCTTTCTCATGCCATTTATGATGGCTATAAGATGGTTTGTTATGTCGGTGATTGACTCATTGGATTTCATATTGAAGAGTTCGTACTCTGAAGTGAGAAGTTAAATCTTCTTGGATTTAACTTGCTTTGTTCCTTCATGATAATTTTCCAATGTTTTCCACATGCTATATGCAGTTGGGTAGTGTTGTATTCTACCACATTCTTCAATGGATAGTGAGCTTGAGAGAATTGTCATTGCCTTCTTGTTTTTGAAATTTGCTCTTCTTTGAGGCTTTGTCCAATCATCTTTTGATAGGATTTCTTCTTCACCATCAACTCCTTTTCTGGTTGCTGGTGTCCATTCTTTTTGAAATCTATCCCAGACTTCAATTCTGTCACTATCGAGATATGTCTCCATTTGGAACTTCCAATTAGCATAATTTGCTCCATCAAACTACGGCTTGAGACTTTGAAATCCTTCATTGGGCATTTCTTGAACTTTGCTAGTGCTGTTTAGGCTTTGATGCTAGACTAAGCTCTAATACCAATTGTTTCCCAGTTAATGACCAAGAAGGGGGGTTGAATTGGATATTAAAAATTCTTAACTTTGAAGTGCAAAATAAAATGTTAAGTAGAGTAGGGTAGGAAGATATCAAACAAGAAATTTATAGAGGTTCGGGTGTTAACAAACCCTACTCCTCTCCCCAATCTCAATTGGGAGTTTCACTAACACACTAAGTGTTACAATGAAGTTTTACAAGCTCACTCCCAACTATGGTGTTTCTATCAATGGATCACATCTAACCCAGAAATCCCTTATGTTTTAATGGCTCACACAATAAACCAATTCCATGTGTTTTAATGGTTCACACAAATAACCCTTACAAATGTTCTACTCTTAACCCAATATACCCAAACTCACTTGAGTAGTATATTACAAAGAGAAACACTCACAAATCTGTAATGCTCATAAATTATGAGCAAAAAGATTTTTACAGAGAATTAAAGTTTTGGTGAAAGTAATTAATGCACAAATGGCTATAACAAGATTTTGATTCGAAGTAATTGCTATTCTCTTGTTCTGGATTCATAAATGACTTGCATTTATACTTCCTTGGCGAATTATAGCCGTTTGGTTGCATTTAATGCAAAAATAGTCGTTGCACCAACTATTAATTTCGCACCTGACATGTTTCTTTTTCCTCATTCACGGTCGTGACTATGTATCATAGTCG
This sequence comes from Triadica sebifera, assembly GCA_023653625.1. Taxonomy (NCBI): domain Eukaryota; kingdom Viridiplantae; phylum Streptophyta; class Magnoliopsida; order Malpighiales; family Euphorbiaceae; genus Triadica; species Triadica sebifera. The sequence continues at coordinate 35,505,974 of CM042896.1, forward strand.
TGAATGTTTTTCCAAGTTGTGGTCCAAATGGTGACTCTTACCGTGAAGCATTCTGGAAGAAAGTGAAGTGTTTGATCCACTAAGCTACATCACGGGCATGATATAAACAGTAACGGGTGTGAACATGCTATTTCTTCATTTGTTTTGACTAATCTTCCATTCTTGCATCATGTCCCATACCCTATTCAATAAACTTAGAACAAGTATGCTAAATACATTATTGCTATTTTATTTGTTAGGATCAAAATGATGAAAATACCCCTCAAGGTTCAATAAGCGGTAAGACAATATTGAATTCTACCATACTCTTTAAGACATAAAAAGCTGATTAGGATAATCATGGCTTTCTTGTTCTTGCCATTCACTATTTTCTGAATTTCTATCCATTCATCCATTGGAGTTATTTCTTCTTCTCCTTCAGAATTCCTTCTTTTTGAAGGTGTCCATTATTTCCAAATGAACTCCCAAACATCTATTCCTTCACTATCAAAATATATTTCCATTTTGAATTTCCAATTCACACAGTTAGCTCCATCAAAGAAGGGCTTGAGACTATGAAATCCTTCATTAACCATAGTTTGATCTTTACTAGCACTTTTGAGGCTTGATTGCTATACCAGGCTTTGATACCAATTGTTGCCCAAAATAATAACCAAGAAGAGAGGGGGGGGTTGAATTGGTTGGCAAATAAAAATTACTTGAAGAAGAAACAACTAAATAATGAATGGTGAAAAGAAGAAGAATATAGTGCACACAAGTTTTATAGAGGTTCGAGTATTAACAAACCCTACTCTTCTCCCCAATCTCGATTAGGTGTTTCACTAACACTTGAAGTGTTACAATGGAGTTTTATGTCTAGCTCACTCCTAACTATGGTGTTTCTCTCTTGGCTAACACTTAACCCAGAAATAACCCTTGTATTTTAATGGCTAACACAATAACCAAATTCTTGTGTTTTTTATGACTCACACAAAAACTCTTGCAAGTGTTTAACTCACAACCCAACTCACTCAAACTCATTTTTGAGCAATTTATTAGAAGATGAAAACACTTGTAGCACTTTCTTACCCTACTAGTCGTTAATAGTGTATGGAAGTGCTACTAATCTCATTGTTTTTAAAAAAAACAATGCTTAATTTATTTTATAATTTTTTTTTCAATTTTTGAGTTTCTTATTATTAGCAGAATATTTGTTACTTTTTTTATTCTTGGTGATGTAAATATTTTGATTTAAAAGAATTCATTCATTAAACCATAATATTTAGAAATACATTTACAAATGATAGCAAATATATTACTTACAAAATTCACTCTTTTATAAATCTTACATTCCACAAATTTACATTAAAAGAAATCCTTAAAATTTAATTATACAATAAAATATCCAAAATATACAAAAAGAAAATAAGTTGTTGCAATACAATTCATCAATTTTAACATTTAATTCATGAAGCATGCTTGAAATTCTCTAACAATACAAGACATACAATTTATAAAATTATTTTAATAATTTACATTTTTGGTCAATTTGTTAAATATCCCACGACATCTTATAACTCTGGATACAGAATGTTTGCTCTCCAACAGTATACTCGGTGCCTACTTAATTATTTTATAACTCGGCGTTTAATGTCTATATTTTAAATAATAACTCAACACCTTTTAGGTCCTTAGGTAAATTCGAACTCAAAACTATTTCTTAGTGCCCACAAAAATTAAATCTCAGCACTATTTTCTAGTGCCTATATTTCTACCCTTTTATTAGTAAGCCAACTTATTCTAATTTTCAGTTATCGACTAGATGTTATAGGACTTAATTATATTTGTTACCTTTATTATTATTTACATAAATTATGTATGTAATACTAATATAATTTCACATAAATGAAATAATCTCCATTAAATATTTTACAACCTCATACATGCTCATTTAATCATTATAACTATAACAAAAGTCAAATAATATCTTTATCTATCACAAAATTCAACAACCAACATATGTATATAAGTTGTCCCATTCTGGACAACATTTGTCTCACATTGCCCTGAATTTTTCATCCATTTTTAAATGGAATTTGGACAAGTTATCACCTAAAAAAATATAGGTACATGTCTTATCTTTAAGTTTCAACTAGAATCACATTAAACCGAATTTTTTAGCAAATGTTATGAATTTTTCACTGAGTTACATTCATTCCATTCGGCCTAGTATTTTACTAGATGGATTTCTAGTTCAAAATTTGAGTCTATTTTACACCTAATTGCAGGCATATTCAGGTCTAACAGTCATAATGGAAGTTGAAGCCCTATGTCTTAAATTTCCAACCTTATAAGAATCACTCAAAAATCATTTTTAGAACTCAAGTTCTGACTAGAAAAGTAGACACTGTTCATAAGACGAATTTTCCCGCACTTCAATTAATTCATACAATTTCCATCTACATGCATCAATACCAAATTCAAATTTTTATTTTCACATTCATGGAATCATTAAATCACCAATTCATCACTCAATCAAAATATCAAGAATTATATACAAAATTACACATAATATCACAAAATCAAAAATTAATATTTTCCATATTGAATTTTTGCCAAATGTACATACCTCAAAAAGTATACTTTACTTCACTCTTCTCTTCCTTCTAATTAGCTTTCTCCTTGCCCTTACTTCTTATTTAATTATGGCCCAAAGATTGTTCACCTCCTTGGCCTAACAACAATTTTCATAGTAATCAAGCACTAAACTCACTAATCAACCCTTAATCACCATTAACATAATAATAACCCTTAATTACCAATATTAATTGTAACTAACCCCAAAAATCAAAGAAAAGAGAAGAAGAAAAGTGAGAAGATGGAAAATCTAATCTCACCTTTGTAGATCTTCAAAATGACCAAAATCTTCCTTTTTTTCTCTTATTTTCTTCTTTCCTCTTCCTTAATTTTGCTCACTTTGCTACATTTTCTTGTTGATCTTTCTTTAATCCAACTTTTTTTTTTCCATCTAACCTTTTCTTTGATTGAAGAAAAGAAAAGAACAATGGGGGAGGGTCACGGCTACGAGGAGAGGAAGAGAGAGTTTTCTTTGGTTAAGATGAGGAAGAAGAAGAATTAACGACCGAAAAATGGAATTTGACTTTTTATAGTTGGATTAGGTGGGTGGTTAAGATTAATAGATAATCTCGTTCCTCATTGGTCCATTAATTTAAATCACTCTTACTTTATTTTAATCCAAATAATATTTCTTTCCTTAGATAAATAATATTCCATTTTTATACCTTCTTTAAAATTGTTAGAGGAGTGCTCTAAAGGCAATCACCTTTAGCACTTATTGTACAAATTTATTTGATTAATAAAAGGCTTTTTCATTAATTTGATGTTCATTTGATATATGAATTGATAAGTGATTTTAAATCAATTAATGAAGTCCTTGATACATAACATAACATGAAGGAAATCATGATGAGATCATGATATTGAGATTCTTATCATGTGTAATTATGTTAGTATCAAAATTATCCCTAGTCAGAGGATTAATGAGACGGGACATTATTAATCCAGACAGACTAGCATATGTTACACTCCTTGATTGGATCGAGTAGTAGATCTCTAATCTATAAACATGAGATGTTTAGAGTTAACATATGGATGTTTGCTAAGTATAGCTAAGTACATTAGATGTCCAACTATGAGACAATCATATGGATAATCTATTCAAATGTCAATGATAGTCGCATCATAGCAATGGTGCAAGTATCCTTAGACTTGAGGTACTCAAGGATATCTTGAATATTGATTCGTATTTTGACATTATTCTTTGTTGCCTCAGAGAGGTAGCTCATAGGGTGGTGATTGGATACAGCTTGAGGTATTCGAAGGTAATTGGGTAACCAACAAAGGATTCACCACTCTTGATAGAAGGAGTGTATACTCGTGGCCTCTTGTCGTGGTCATTACTCAGGAATCTCTAGTCGGAGTGGAAATGTCATAAAGATAGACTTCAATGACATATCTAATAAAGTAATGAGCCTCAAGGACAAGAACTAACATTACTTGGATGAGACGTGATGTAGTCAGTCTAGTGGGAGTTGACACATGTCCATACTCTGCAACAAGTGGGGTATAGATTGGTGAAAGGAATAATTGCACAGAAATTGTATATGGAAAGGTTCGTAGTCAAACCACTGACTTACCGGTCAAAAGGAGGTCATGATATGTTGCTAGATACCACTCATGAACTGCTTAAATTAATTGAAAACTTAATGGGTCACACGCATTGAAGATATGGAGAATAAGTAAAATGGTCTTGGATAGGATCCAAAATATGAGAGAATTATTTTAGGATGGATCGCGATGAGATCGCACGAAAAAATCATTCGGGAGTGTCACGGGCTCGGGCAGGCTAGACAGGTTGCTGGCCTACCTTGGGGGCCAGCTGGGCTACCCAGCAATAGCCCACATTAGGCCCAGCGTGCCTGCAGCTTGCATCCGTTGGCCAACGGCTGTAATTGGCCATAATTAGGCCAATTACTATTCATTAGTTGTCATTTTCTCCATTTTTGACTTTTCATCTTATTTTTGAATTTGATTCAAATAAAAAAGACATCAAATGGCAGAAAAAAGACATGAAAATATTTTTTGTGAAAAAAATATTTTTAAGACAACAAAAAATTTTCTCAAGAACACTTTCAAATCTAACACTTTGAATTTGTTCAAACCATTTTCTCTTGATAGTTTCTTCTTCATTCTTCACGTGGATTATCATTAGAGACATCCTAGTGTGGATTGTTGTGGTTTGCTACAACCCAACAAAGTGAAGATTTGAAGAATAAATAAAAATTACAAGGTATAATTTTTAACATTTATATTTATATAAATTAGTTTTAATGGTACAAGTATGATCTTTTGTTTTGGGTTTTAAAAAATTTTATTTTTCAGTGCATTTATGAATATGATTCATTCTTCAAAACCCAACATTGGTATCAGAGCCTCTTGTATCCATTAAAATAAATTTTAATTGAAAGTGCAATGGGATTGCATGTTTTTTATGATTTTGGATCAATAGGTTTTGAAAAATTGAAATTAATTTGTAAAATATAATTTACATATTTTTCTTTCTTTAATCTGATCATGGGATGATTAAGAATGATTATTTTGATTGAAAAATGATTTGAATGTGATTCAAATAATTAATTTCGGATTTATTTCAAAAATGCCTAAAATTGCCTTGTTTATGAACATGTGTTGTTGTTTGGCTTAATTGATGGGGCTGGATTGAGAATATATTTATGCCTATAATTTAATTATGAAATAATTATTTATTTATGCCTATAATTTAATTGATGGGGCTTAATTGATGGGGCCGGATTTATTTCAAAAATGCCTATAATTTAATTATGAAATAATTATTTAGATATATTGAGAATATATTTATGCCTCTTGAAGTGTCCAATAATTAATTAAAAATTATTTTAATTAATTTTTTAAACAAACACATAAATGAGACTGTTTTAGCTTACTCAGTGGGGCTGTTTTGTTTGATTTTTTTTGTATGTGTTTATTTTATTTCCAGACCTTGAAATAATTTTTATGTGATTAAAAATATTTATTTTGATGTTATATTCATGCCAAAATTATTTTTCAAGCATTTGAAATTTTAAAAATTCTAGATATCGAATTAGTCATTTTGAGCGTCTAAGTGTGTTGGTTCGTTTGTCTTAGTAATTTTGGCTTGAGCCAAAAATATTTTGATGAACTTGAGCTGACCTAAAGATAATTAGAATGGTGATTTGATGTTTTGGAAATTTTTATAATTTTTGGAAATTAATTTTAAATTAATTTAATTTGTGCAATTGTAATTCTAGTATGACTAGAAATTGGTATGTATATTAAAATTAAATTGTTTAATTTTAACATCATAATATTTGATTTTAAGGAGAATTAATTTTGAATTATTTCTGGAAATATGGAATTTAATTTAATTTGATTAAATATTAAATTCCACTTTAAAATGACATACAAAATTAAATTAACCGAAAGAACTCATATAGGCAATTTTGATTCAAGTGTTGAATTGATTTATAAATTGAAATCCAAAATTGTCATTTTTATTTTGTGCATTAGAGAATGCATGTTAGGGGTGTATGAAAAGGCATGATGGATGATTATGGACTTAGGCCCAATGTGATTGAGCATGCATGGAAGTATTTTGTTTTATGGTAAATAGGGTTTGCGTGTCCCTACCTCTTTTTTTTTTCTTTCTTATGTATTTCTCTTCTCATCTTACTCCCCTCAAATGTAAATTGAGGTTTTCTATAATTTGAAATATGTAATTAGATTATATAGGATTAGGATAGAATGAAGATACAAAAGAGCAAGAAGCAAAGGAGATGGTACCATAAACAAGAAGACTTAGAAATAGGAATTTGATTTCTATTTTGGGTTGTAAATTCATGCATACACCTAGGTAAGACCTAGTCAATCTCTCTTTGGCTCAAGAGATTGACTTTAGTATGTCCATAATCATACCATATAGTTAATGTAACTATCTTTATATATCAATGTGATGAATGTATGATATATAAAAGCATGAAATAATAACTTGATGAGACTTAATAAAGAAATCCCTCACTAAATAAACAATTAAGTCTTACGCCTTCCATTAATATGGGGAGAACCAAAGTTCTTCTAGAGTTAGGGTTGTTGAGTTGCCTCAAGCTCACTTTATAAGAATATGTTCAATCCATTGAAATTAGATGTAACATCGTTTACCTTCCCCACATGCATACCCACATGCATTTCATTTGAACATATGCATCTTCCATATAACCCAATTGAACATGTGCATTTCATACATATTTTCTTAGAAACAAGTTCATGGCACGCACTAGCTATGTGTCCTAGTATTTGGCAATTGTATCGAGTCACACGTGTGTCCTTATAACCTAAATGATGATAACAAAGCATTCGAAATAAATTGAATAAGGTGACTAAATTAAAGTAAGAAAAATAATTAGATTAAGATTAGTAAATATTTACATTGTTAATTTAGTTAAATCAGACCAAATGATTAAGCTGTATTATTGTGTGAATTAGTGGAATTATAAATATATGTAAAAAATAATAATAATATAGACAAAATAAAATGAAAATGACACAAAAGAGAAATAGAAGAGAAAAGAAAAGAGAAATGAGAAGAGAACAAGAGAAAAAAAGAAAAAGAGAAAAGGACAAAAAACAAGTTGGCTTTATTTTCATCTTCCTTCCTCATTTCTGCCTTCTTCTCCAGCCCGACTTCTTCTTCATTTTCCTCCATTTCAGAATTAAATTCTTCCTTATTTCACTTAGTTTTTGAAGCTAATTGATCCCTTTCAAGGTCATTCTTGGTAAGTAATCAATTCTTATTGCTCTAGGGTTGATTTGAGTTGCTTAGGTTCATTAATAGGCACTGATTTGCAACCCAATTTTGATGCACATAGAAATTGATTCTGGAAAAGTTTAAAACCCAAAGTTGGTTCTTGATGTCTTATATTTATGGATATGTAAATGGATTTGCATGATTTGGTGTATAGGAAGATAAATCCTCTCTCTACTGAAACTGGTCAGGGTGTGAACCCTAACCAAGTTAGCTACTGTATTCTTTGATTTCAAATATGTTAAAGCCATTATTTGAAGTACTTCAAACCATACAAGTTGTATATATATGTGTTATCTATATGTATACCAAATTTCAGGTTCATAGGGCTTGTAAATGTTGAGTTATGGTGAATGGAACCATGACTGTTCCATGATTTGAACTACCTATTGAGTGCCCTGGGCAGATCCAGACAATTGTGTGGCTCCTTTGAGCTCGTTAGAGCTAGATTTGGTAAATGATCAAAACACAACAGTTATAGTTATATGTCTTAGCTAAATTGGGGTACTAATATCAGCTTGATATGGTATGTATAGACTAAGTTATGGCTTTTGAAGTCATACTGGTCTAGAAGCCAATTCTATTATGAACCATTGAAATATTTGTTTTAATTTGAAGACCTTAGAGACATAATTGATAATAGGTTTAAACATTACAAATGTTCCATATGAAGCCATATAGGTTTCTATAAAGTTTCATTAAAATAGGACTCATATATTATAAGTTATGATGAACCAAAATGAGTACCCTGAACTACCTAAAGGCAGAAAACAGAACACACTTAGAAATTCCACCTAAAATTGTACTATGATCCAATTGGTCTGCAATTTTAATATGATCTATAATTATATGTTATTTTTAATTAGGAATAATAATCATATTAATTCGTCAAGTATAAAAAAAAATTATAGGCTAAACAGTCCCATCAGGTCACATTGCCTCATAGGAAAAATCATAACTATTGATATGAACAATGCATATTAATTTATTTAAGTCACATTAAGTCTCCCTAATCATGAGTTAATCGATTATGTTTTCATATTAGGCTCACAACATATTGGAGACCCACAAGAAGTGGATAGACAATAAGTTAAGGGTCGGAATCAAAGGAGAAACGGTGAGTCTAATTATCAATTGAATTCTTAGTCTAATTATCAATTGAATTCTTAAGTGCAAATGAATATTGCTTGCTATGTGATTCATATGATTGTCATGATTGGTCCTTGATAATGTAATGATGGATAATTTGTGACATTGTGGTACATATAAATGGTATACTTGTGGTATATTTGAGGTATATGTTTGATATATGAGATATATATACATGGTATATGTAAAGTATATGCAAGGTATATGCATGACATATGAGGTATATATGGAATATAGGTATGTTTTATATGATAAAGATGGAATGGTTGATGAATGCTTAAATACAAGTGCATATGCATATGGACTAAAAAGGCATTGTGACTAGTTAATCGATATTATAAAGCAAAAGAAAAGGCCTATGGCCCAACAAATGTGCAAATGAAACAAATGATCAAGCTAGCTAGCAAATGCAAATGTTCACATGGCAAATGTTCACATGTAAACTCGGGGCAATGTCTGTTTAACTTAGTCACAACAAATGAAATAATCAAAGAATTTGCATACGTAAGGAGTAATGATTATATGTTTCAACTTTATTGATATTTATATGATACTGATGAATGGAATGGAATACATGGTATGTATTGGAATACATGGTATGCTCATGTGATGGTTATTCTCACTGAGCCGCAACTCATCAATTTGCATCATTTTTCAGGTAAAGAAAAGTGATAGCTCATTTTGAGTAGCATATAAAAGACATGGAGCACAGGTCACTGGCCGAGCCTCATCACTCTCTCTCCTTGCATTCCACACAAGCATGAAAATATGTCATATGTGTTTTGTATTTACGTGCTGGAATATGTATAGTCATTTTGGAATGAGTCTAAAAATGTATAAATGAAAGAAACTCCAAAATACTTATGTGTAAAGTTTATGTTTTGATATATGTGATATATTATATTGTAGGGAAAACCTCAGTGTTAACTTTGCAAAGTCATTGAATAATATTACAGGATATGAGACTTGCAAGTCATTGAATGAAATTATAGGATATGAGACTTGCAAAGTCATTGAATTATATTACAGGATATGAAAAAAAAAATTTACTACCATTGTTAACAGGGTGTTTTACATTTCTAGTATGCTATGTATGATTACATGATACAGGGATAGGTTATACTCAAATGCATAAGATGTGGTGTTACATTTTTAGTATCAGAGCAGGGATAGGTTCCATAGGAACATGCATATGGATAAAAGCATGATAACATATGCATAATTTGTGTTGAACATTATGTAGTGACATAATTTCATTTATTTTAGAGCCGTCATAAGACATGATTCACCAAGGAGACAGGGATCGGCCGAAAGGTATTCTTATGAGGCATCACCTCATTTATATAGAGATCAACCAGCACTAGGAGCTAGAGCTCCAGCACATGCATCACAGTCATCTCATGCAGAAGTACCCCATAAAAACCTAGAACAGGAAGTATATGGTCCTGAAATGTACAAGGAAAGATGTTATGACAAGCTGAGGAAACATGGTGCAACTGATTTCAATAACACAACAGACATGGCTAAAAAGAACACAAAGGGTACTGAATATGATGAGATGTACCCCGGATGAGAAATTCGATTATGTAGTATCCTTGCTACAAGGAAATGCTTATGAATGGTGGGAGACTGTCCCCAACAGTGATGCACAACCACTGGTGTTGACATGGAATGATTTCCTCCTAGAATTTTAGAAAAATTACATGCCTGAAGCATATAAAGATGAGAAGAGGAAGGAATTCCTGAATCTAAAATAGGTGAACATGTCTGTTGAGGAGTATGAAGTATAGTTCAACAAACTTTCCCACTATGCCACCTTCATGGTCTCTACTGAAAGAGACAAATGCAGGAAGTTTGAGGAGAGCCTCAAATATGAGATTAGAAACAGAATCACGACTACTGATCTTGATAATTATGCCAAAGTCAGAGCTGCTGCAATCAGAGTTGAACGGTTAATGAAAGAAGCTGGGGAGCAACAAATTAAAAAGGCAACACATGAGTTCTTTGGTGAGTCTAGCAGAAGGTCGGGAAAAAGAGGTAGATATATGCCTGCATAATCTTGTAAGAGAAGTGGGTACTCCAGTTCTAGAGGTCGAGGCATGACTTTCTCTTACCCAGGCAGAGGGCAGAGCCAATATGTTGAACAGAGGCCCACATGTAGTCATTATGGTAGATAGCATACGGGCAAATGTAGAAGGCTCACAGGAGCATGTTATTTCTATGGATCGATGGAGCACATGTATAGAGACTATCCAAATAGAGAAAAACTAGCAGAGACGAGCAGAGGAGTATCTGAGACTATAGTTGAGGCACCGAGGGTCTACCCTACTAGTGGGACACAGGGTAGAGGAAGAGGCAGGGGCAGGACTGGTACAATGGGCAGAGGAGTAACCAGATCTGAAGGTCAGAGTTCTAGACCCCCTACTCAGGCCAGGGTGTTTGCTATAACTAGACAAGAGGCGGTGGATGCTCCCGAAGTAGTTATCAGTAATATTTACATTTGTGATATGTTAGCATATGCATTGATTGACCCAGGCTCCACTCATTCATTTATATCATTGCATATGGCATCTAAACTGCATCAAACGCATGAGCCTTTGGGGATTAACATAAATGTGAGTACTCCATTGGGAACAGTAGTAGTTGTGAATAATGTCTGTCATGATTGCTTGATATGTATTGATAAAGCTGAGTTAATAGCTGACCTGATTTTATTGCCAATATATGAATTTGATGTGATACTGGGAATTGACTGGTTAACTAGACATCATGCAATAGTGAATTGCTTTACTAAGGAAGTAATTTTGGAATCACCAAACCAACCAAGGGTAGTATTTCTAGGTGAAAGAAAACTTGTGCCTACATGCCTAGTCTCAGCTATAAAGGCATTTTGAATGATCAATGGGGGATGTGAAGCATATTTGGCATATGTGACTGATACTAGAACCACTGATAGCTTGCTTGAAAATATACTAGTGGTAAGGGAATTTGCTGATGTATTCCCAGATGATCTACCTAGTTTACCACCAGATAGAAAGATAGAATTCACTATTGAACTAGTAACAGGAACAACACCAATATCAAGGTCACCCTACAGAATGGCCCCATATGAGTTGAAAGAACTGAAGGTCTAATTGCAGGAGTTACTTGACAAAGGGTATATTAGACATAGTGTATCACCATATGGAGCTCCAGTGTTATTTGTTAAAAGGAAAGATGGAACAATGAGATTGTGCATCGATTATAGGCACCTGAACAAAATGACGGTGAAGAACAAATATCCATTGCCTAGAATAGATGATTTGTTTGATTAGTTGCAAGGAGCCCAAATATTCTCTAAAATTGATTTGAAATCATGTTATTACCAGCTGAAGGTAGCAGAAGCGAATGTTCCAAAGACTGCCTTTCGAACCAGGTATGGACATTATGAATTTTTAGTAATGTCATTTTGGGTGACTAATGCTCCAACTGCATTTATGGCATTAATGAATATGGTGTTTCAACCATATTTGGATAGGTTTGTGATAGTATTTATTGATGACATATTGGTGTACTCAAAGAATAGGGGAGAACATGAACAACATTTAAAAGTTGTGTTGCAAACTTTGAGGGAGAAACAATTATATGCCAAATTGAGTAAATGTGAATTCTGGTTAGATCATTTGGTGTTTCTTGGACATGTGGTGTCGTGTAAGGGCATAGAGGTTGACCCAAAGAAAATTGAGGCAATGGTAAATTGGGAAGCTCCTAAAAATATTTCAGAAATGCGTAGTTTTCTGGGTTTAGCCGGATACTATCGCATATTTGTCGATGGATTCTCCTTAATTGCTAGCCCTTTGACTAAATTGTTGAGAAAGAATGTACCTTTCAAGTGGACTTCAGAATGTCAGAGGAGTTTCGATGAACTAAAACACAGGCTAACCTCAGCACCAGTGTTAACTATCCCTACAAGTACAGGTGGATTTACGGTATATAGTGATGCTTTTCATCAAGGCTTGGGATGTGTATTAATGCAACATGGTAAGGTTATAGCTTATGCATCTAGACAACTGAGACCACATGAGATCTCATATCCAGTGCATGATTTAGAATTGGTTGCGGTTGTATTTGCATTGAAGATTTAGAGGCATTATCTGTATGGTGAGACATTCCAAATCTTCACAAACCATAAAAGCTTGGGTGATTTGTTGACACAGAAAGAATTAAACATGAGAAAGAGACGGTGGTTAGAGATATTAAAAGATTATGACTGTATAATTGAATACCATCCAGGGAAAGCCAATGTGGTAGTAGATGCATTGAGTAGGAAGGCTAGTAGCAGTGTAGCTATCTTGCAAGTATCCTCTTTTCCATATTTGATTCAATTACGATCTATGAATGTTGAATTAAATATACATGATGAATGATCACTGATTTCCACTCTTCAAGTCAGACCTATACTAAAGGAGAGGATCAAAGAAGTACAAAACAAAGATCCTCAATTATGTGAGAAAGTTAATATGATAAGGCAGGGAAAGAGTACAGAGTTTCATTTGCAGAATGATACACTGATGTTAAAATCACGCATATGTGTTCCAGACACTGAGAACTTGCATCAGGAAATAATGGAAGAGGCACACAATGCACCGTATGCAATGCACCCAGGGATGACAAAGATGTATTATAGTTTAAGGTCTCATTACTGGTGGCCAAGAATGAAGAAAGACATAGCAGAATATGTTTCCAAATGCTTGACATGTCAGCAGATTAAAATTCAACATCAGGAACCAATTGGAAAACTTCATCCATTCCCATTACCAGAATGGAAATGGGAAAGAATAACGATGGATTTCGTTTATGGATTGCCAAAAACCCCAAGAAAAAATGATGCAGTATGGGTAATTGTTGATAGATTAACCAAGTCAACACATTTTCTACCTATCAAAAGGGGGTGTACACTCGAGAGTTTGGCAAAATTATATGTGAATGAGATAGTCAGATTGCATGGCATTCCAGTGTCCGTTGTGTCTGATAGAGATCCACGATTTACTTCACGATTTTGTGTGAGTTTACAAGATGCATTGGGAATAAAATTGAATTTCAGCACTGCATTCCACCCACAGACTGATGGACAATTAGAAATGACTATACAGACATTGGAAGAAATGCTTATGGCATGTTCTATGGAATTCAGAGGTGCTTGGGATGAATATATAGCATTGATTGAATTTGCTTACAACAACCAGTATCATAGCAGTATCCAGATGGCACCATATGAAGCATTATATGGCAGAAAGTGCCGAAGCCCTATCATATGGGATGAAGAAGGTGCACGTACATTAGAAGGGCCAAAGATAGTACAAGATACAATGGATAAAATCAAAATTGTCAAGAATAAGCTAAAGGCAGAACAAGACAGACAGAAAAGTTATGCTGATCAACATAGAAGGGAAATGGAATACGAGTTGGGTGAAAAGGTATTTCTTCGTGTATCTCGATGGAAAGGGATAATCCGATTTGGCAAAAAGGGTAAATTTAGCCCAAGGTATATAGGGCCTTATGAAATTCTTGAGAATGTCGGTCCATTGGCATATAGATTGGCATTACCACCAGAGATGGCTCAGATTTATAATGTGTTTCATGTGAGCATATTTAAAAGATACAGGTCAGATCCTACACATGTACTTAAAGATCAAGCCGTTAAGATTGCAGAGAACATGAGTTATGTTGAGGAACCAGTGCAAATCATTGGATACAAGACTAAACAGCTAAGAAACTGAGAAATACCTTTAGTTAAGGTATTATGGCGTAACCATTTACTAGAAGAGGCAACATGGGAAACAAAAGAAAATATGAAAAGGCAATATCCACACCTATTTCCAGGTATTAAATTTCAATGATGAAATTTTTAAAAGGAGGGGAGAATTGTAACATCCTTGACCTTCCCCACATCCATTTCATTTGAACATATGCATCTTCCATATAATCCAATTAAACACGTGCATTTCATACATATTTTCTTAGAAACAAGTTCATGGCACGCACTAGCTACGTGTCCTAGTATTTGACAATTGTATCGAGTCACACGTGTATCCTTATAACCAAATGATGATAACAAAGCATTAGAAATAAATTGAATAAGGTGACTAAATTAAAGTAAGAAAAATGATTAGATTAAGATTAGTAAATATTTACATTGTTAATTTAATTAAATCGAGCCAAATGATTAAGCTGTATTATTGTGTGAATTAGTGGAATTATAAATATATAATAATAATAATAATAATAATAATAATAATAATAATATAGACAAAATAAAATGAAAATGACACAAAAGAGAAATAAAAGAGAAGAGAAAAGAGATATGAGAAGAGAAAAGATAAGAGAAAAAGAGTAAAAGAGAAAAAGAGAAAAGGACAAAAAACAAGTTGGCTTTATTTTCATCTTCCTTCCCCATTTATGCCTTCTTCTCCAGCCCGACTTCTTCTTCATTTTCCTCCATTTCAGAATTCAATTCTTCCTTATTTCATTTAGTTTTTGAAGCTTATTGATCCCTTGTAAGGTCGTTCTTGGTAAGTAATCAATTCTTATTGCTATAGGGTTGATTTGAGTTGCTTAGGTTCATTAATAGGCACTGATTTGCAACCCGATTTTGATGCACATAGAAATTGATTTTGGAAAAGTTTAAAACCAAAACTGGGTCCTTTATGTCTTATATTTATGGATATGTAAACTGTTTTGCATGATTTGGTGTATAGGAAGATAAATCCTCTCTCTCCTGAAACTGGTCAGGGTGTGAACCCTAACCAAGTTAGGTACTGTATTCTTTGATTTCAAATATGTTAAAGCCATTATTTGAAGTATCTAAAAACTTGTAGATATATGTGTTATGTATATGTGTACCGAATTTCAGGTTCATAGGACTTGTAAATTTTGAGTTATGGTGAATGGAACCATGACTGTTCCATGTTGTGCTCGTTAGAGCTAGATTCGGTAAAGGATCAACACAACAGTTATAGGTATATGGCTTAGCTAAATTTTGGTACTAATTTCAGCTTGATATGGTATATATAGACTAAGTTATGACCTTTTGAAATCATACTGGTCCGGAAGCCAATTCTATTTTGGACCAGTGAAATGTTTGTTATAATTTGAAGACCATAGAGACATAATTGATAAAAGTTATAAACATTAAAAATGTTCCATATGCACCCATATAAGTGTTTGTAAAGTTTTATTAAAATAGGACTCATAGATTATAAGTTATGATGAACCAAAATGAGTACCCTGAACTGCCTAAAGGTAGAAAACAAGGTAGAAACAGAACACACTTAGAAATTCCACCTAAAATTGTACTATGATCCAATTGGTCTGCAATTTTAATCTAATCTATAATTATATGTTATTTTTAATTAGGAACAATAATCATATTAATTCGTCAAGTATAAAAAAAAAAAGTTATAGGCTAAACAGTCCCATAAGGTCACATTGCCTTATAGGAAAAATCATAACTATTGATATGAACAATGCATATTAATTTGTTTAAGCCACATTAAGTCTCCCTAATCATGAGTTAATCGATTATGTTTTCATATTAGGCTCGCAACATATTAGAGACCCACAAGGAGTGGATAGACAATAAGTTAGGGGTCGGAATCAAAGGAGAAATGGTGAGTCTAATTACCAATTGAATTCTTTAGTGCAAATGAATGTTGCTTGCTATGTGATTCATAAGATTGTCATGATTGGTCCTTGATAATGTAATGATCGATAATTTGTGACATTGTGGTACATATAAATGGTATACTTGTAGTATATTTGAGGTCTATGTTTGACATATGAGGTATATATGGAATATAGGTATGTTGTATATGATAAAGATGCAATGGTTGATGAATGCTTAAATACAAGTGCATATGCATATGGACTAAAAAGGCGTTGTGACTAGTTAATCGATATTGTAAAGCAAAAGAAGAAGCCTATGGCCCAACAAATGTGCAAATGAAACAAATGATCAAGCTAGCTAGCAAATGCAAATGTTCACATGGAAACCCGAGGCAATGTCTGTTTAACTTAGTCATAACAAATGAAATAATCAAAGCATTTGCATACGTAAGGAGTAATGATTATATGTTTCAACTTTATTGATATTTATATGATACTGATGAATGGAATGGAATACATGGTATGTATTGGATTTGTGAGTTATTATTATGAGTTGTTTGGTACTTTAGAGCTCATTTGATGGTTATTCTCACTGAGCCGCAACTCATCAATTTGCATCATTTTTCAGGTAACGAAAAGTGATAGCTCATTTTGAGTAGCATATAAAAAACATGGAGCACAGGTCACTGGTCGAGCCTCATCACTCTCTCTCCTTGCATTCCACACAAGCATGAAAATATGTCATATGTGTTTTGTATTTACGTGCTGGAATATGTATAGTCATTTTGGAATGAGTCTAAAAATGTATAAATTAAAGCAACTCGAAAATACTTATGTGTAAAGTTTATGTTTTGATATATGTAATATATTATATTGTGGTGAAATCCTCAGTGTTAACTTTGCGAAGTCATTGAATAATATTACAGGATATGAGACTTGCAAGTCATTGAATGAAATTATAGGATATGAGACTTGCAAAGTCATTGAATTATATTACAGGATATGAAAAAAAAATTTACTACCATTGTTAACAGGGTGTTTTACCTTTCTAGTATGCTATGTATGATTACATGATACAGGGATAGGTTATACTCAAATGTATAAGATGTGGTGTTACATTAGATTTCACGATTAATGGGTTAGACTTAACCGATATTATTAACTTGTTGGATTTGTGCCAAGGTTAATGTGTATTGGAGGTGAAGTTGGGTTTGTATACCTGACATGTACACATATCAGGAGTTGATAGCCTAATGTATGTGCACACATTAATAAGTTGATAGCACAAGATTCGATAGTTGCATGAATAATGCAATTGGTATGGATTAGATACCTACCAATCAAACTAAGGATAGTTTGTTGAGTTGCCTCAAGGTTATTCTTAGCTAGTTGGATATCGACCCACTAGGAGAACTTCCATATAAGTTCTCTCGGGTTCATACTGAGGGCTATGGATTCGCTATAAAATAGTGGGAGCCATAATGCGATTTATTAAAGACCTAATAAACATGCATTTTATGTACATTCTAACATGTTCTATTTTACATCTAGGTTGCTAGAATCATCATCATGAAAAGTGTGAATTTGCGATCGCTAATGGAATCAAATAAGTTGACTGGGCCCAAGTTTTTGGATTGGCAAAGGAATCTAAGAATAGTTCTCAAATACAAAAAGATTGGCTATGTCCTAGATGAGGCACCCCCTAATCCCCCTACTGCTAATGCTTCTGAAGATGTTCAGAAGGCATATCAAAAGCATCTCAATGATAGTGAGATGGCAAGCTGCATTATGCTTGCTACTATGTCAGGTGAGTTGCAAAAGTAGCATGAGGCTATGGATGCTAATTCCATAGTATACCATCTAAGAGAGCTTTTTGATGAGCAAGCACATTTCCAAAGGTTTGAAACTTCAAGGTTGCTCTTCCACACTAAGATGGTTGATGGGACATCTCAAGTGCAATATGCATTGAAGATGAATCGCTATATTGAGAGGTTGGCCACCTTGGGATTTGTGATAGACCATGAATTAAGTATTGACTTAATTCTAACCGGTTTGTCTGATAGTTATTCACATTTTGTGCTTAACTATAGGATGAAATAAATCTCTACCACTATTCCTGAGCTAATTAACTTGCTTAAAACAGCTCAGCGATCTGTCAAGAAGGACAGTAAGGCTGTGATGCTGGTGGACTCTTCAAGTTGTAAAAGGAAGAACCTTAAGAAGAAGAAGTCCATGAAGCCTAAGGGAGGCGTGGCCAAGAAAAAGGCCAAGGAGATTGCTCCAAAAGTGACATGCTTCCATTTTGGCAAGGATGGCCATTGGAAGAGAAACTGCAAGGCTTACTTGTAGTCCTTGAAGAAGAAGGCATATGATGCCCCATCTACTTCAAGTATTTTTGTCATTGAAATTAATACTGTTTCCAATAATAATATATGGGTATTAGATACCGGTTGTGGCTCACACATATGCACTGATATGCAGGGCCTAAGGAATAGTAGATAGCTAAATAAGGGAGAGTCAGACCTACGCATTGGAAATGGAGCAAGGGTTGCTGCATTAGCTATAGGAACATATTTATTGACCCTCCCTAGTGGGCTTATATTCAATTTGGAGGATTGCTATTATGTACCTACTTTGACTAAAAACATTATTTCTGTTTCAAGTCTAAATAAAGATGGTTTCCTTTTAGCTTTTAGTAACAATTGTTGTTCTATTATGTTGAATGGAATTCTTTATGCTAATGGTACATTATGCAATGGAATATACATATTAGATATGTCAAATCCAATTTTAAACATCAATGATAATAAAAAGAAAAAACAAGATATGTTGAAATCATCTTATTTATGGCATTGTCGTCTTGGTCATATAAGTGAGAAATGCATGGCTAAGCTACACAAAAGTGGTAGTTTTGGGTCATTTGATTATGAATCATATGACACATGTAGGCAAGATGACTAAATTACACTTTAAGGGAAAGGGTGAACGTGCTAATGGACTTTTAGACTTAATACATTCAGATGTATGTGGTCCAATGTCTACACACGCTAGAGGTGGTTTCATCTACTTCATTACTTTTATCGATGACTACTCACAATATGGATACGTGTATCTTATGAGATACAAATCTGAAGCTTTTGAAAAGTTCAAAGAATTCAGAAATGAAGTAGAGAAAAAACTTGGCAAAAGTATTAAAACACTTCGATCAGATTGTTGAGGTGAATACTTAAGCCAAGAGTTTCTAGATTATCTTAGAGATAATGGGATTTTATCTCAATGGGCTCCACCTTACACTCCACAACACAATGGTGTGGCTGAAAGAAGAAACTGAACCTTGTTAGACATGGAAAGGTCTATGATGAGTTTTGCAGAATTGCCTAAATCCTTTTAGGGTTATGCACTAGAGACCACCATTTATATATTAAATGGAATTCCTTCAAAGTCAGTTGATGTTACTCCATATGAGATGTTGATCAACTGCCTGAACCTGAGCTTGTTACTCATACAGATGATATAATAGCTCAACCTTCTGAAGCACAAGAGCTTCATAGGTCAAGTAGGATATGTACTGTTTCAGAGAGATATGGATTTCTCATTAGTGAACAGAACGACGTATTGCTCATAGAAAATTATGAGCCTACAACCTATGAAGAGGTTCTGAATAGTTCAGAATCTGACAAATGGCTTCAAGCCATGAAGTCAGAAATGGATTCCATGTATGAAAACCAAGTATGGACTTTGGTTGATCCACCTGAAGGAATAAAGCCTATAGGGTGCAAGTGGGTTTTCAAAAAGAAAACTGACATGGATGGTAATGTGATTACCTATAAAGCTAGACTTGTTGCTAAAGGTTATCGTCAAAGATAAGGAATTGACTACAATGAAACTTTTAGCCCAGTAGCTATGCTTAAATCCATAAGGATACTCCTAGCCATTGCTACTCATTATGATTATGAGATATGGCAAACGGATGTGAAAACAGCTTTCCTTAATGGAAATCTGACTGAGGATGTGTACATGACACAACCAGAAGGTTTCATATCCAAAGATGGCAAAAAGTTATGTAAGCTTCAAAGATCCATTTATGGATTAAAGCAAGCATCCACGAGTTGGAATATTCGGTTTGATGAAACAATCAAACAGTTTGGTTTCATACAAAATTCGGATGAACCTTATGTCTACAAGAAGGTTAGTGGGAGTGCAATCGTATTTCTTGTGTTATATGTAGATGACATATTGTTAGTGGGAAATGATGTCTCAGCCTTACAATTAGTCAAAATTTGGTTATCCAAGAATTTCTCTATGAAAGACCTAGGAGAAGCAGTCTATATTTTAGGGATAAAGATCTATAGAGATAGATCTAAAAGGTTGCTTGGTCTTTCACAGTCTACATACGTAGATAAAATGCTAAAGAGGTTTAGCATGGAGCAGTCCAAGAGGGGATATATTCCCATGACCCATGGGATTACTCTCTCAAAGTCTTTGTGTCCAAAGACACAAAATGAGAGGATACACATGAGTTTGATTCCATATGCTTCAGCTATAGGATCAATCATGTATGCTACGATATGTACAAGACCTGATGTATCATATGCTCTGAGTGTCACGAGAAGATACCAATCGGACCCTGATGAGGGTCATTGGGTGGCTGTCAAGAATATCCTTAAGTACTTAAGAAGAACTAAAGATGTATTCTTGGTATATGGAGATGGAGATATTTCTGTGAGTGGGTATACTGATGTCAGCTTCCAATCTGACAATGATGACTCAAAATCTCAGTCAGGTTATATATTCACACTAAATGGTGGAGCAGTTAGTTGGAAGAGTTCCAAACAGAAAACGACTGCTGATTCCACAACCGAAGCAGAGTACATTGCAGCTTCTGAAGTAGCAAAGGAAGCAGTTTGGATAAAGAAATTCATCACAGAACTTGGAGTGGCTCCCAGTATTATTGATCCAAGACAATTGTATTGTGATAATAATGGAGCCATTGCGCAAGCAAATGAGCCACGGTCTCATCAGAGATCCAAATATGTACTCAAAAGATACCATTTGATTAGACAAATCATTGGTAGGAATGATGTAAAGATATAAAGAAGGCCCACTGATCAAAATATTGTTGATCCTTTAACTAAGCCATTTCCCCAAAAGAAATATGATTCTCATGTACTCACCTATGGAATTAAATACAAAGGCGATTGGCTTTAGTCCAAGTGGGAGCTTGTTAGAGGAGTGCTCTAAATGCAATCACCTTTAGCACATATTGTACAAATTTATTTGATTAATAAAAGGCTTTTTCATTATATTGATGTTCATTTGATATATGAATTGATAAGTGATCTTAAATCAATTAATGAAGTCCTTGATACATAACATAGCATGAAGGAAATCATGATGAGATCATGATATTGAGATGCTTATCATGTGTAATTATGTTAGTATCAAAATTATACCTAGTCATAGGATTAATGAGATGGGACATTATTAATCCAGACAGACTAGCACATGTTACACTCCTTGATTGGATCGAGTAGTAAATCTCTAATCTATAAACATGAGATGTTTAGAGTTAACATAAGGATGCTTGCTAAGTATAGCTAAGTACATTGGATGACCAACTATGAGACAATCATATGGATAATCTATTCAAATGTCAATGATAGTCGCATCATAGCAATGGTGCAAGTATCCTTAGATTTGAGGTACTCAAGGATATCTTGAATATTGATTCATATTTTGACATTATTCCTTGTTGCCTCAGAGAGGTAGCTCATAGGGTGGTGATTGGATACAGCTTGAGGTATTCGAAGGTAATTGGGTAACCAACAAAGGATTCACCACTCTTGATAGAAGGAGTGTATACCTGTGGCCTCTTGTCATGGTCATTACTCAGGAATCTCTGGCCGGAGTGGAAATTTCATAAAGATAGTCTTCAATGACATATCTAATAGAGTAATGAGTCTTAAGGACAAGAACTAACATTACTTGGACTAGAAATGTTGTAGTCAGTCTAGTGGGAGTTGACACATGTCCATACTTTGGTGAAAGGAATAATTGCACAGAAATTGTCTATGGAAAGGTTCGTAGTCAAACCACTGACTTTTCGGTCAATTGGGGGTCATGACCTACTAGAGACCGATTGGATGTAGAGTTTTTCATCAAGATGGGAACGACTGTTCGAATTGTCCATGAGAACAACATCTACTACCGCTTCATCAACACTGCTGGCGAGATTATATGGGAAGATAATGACTCGGAGGACTTTAAAGTTGTCCTCTAAGGTATCCAGCAGAAGAAAAAGGCTCGAGTTGAGATGGCACCTCTTGAGGTTGAGCAGGACATCGGCCAATCCTCTGCCCCCACGCCGAATTTGGCGCAGCAGGTGGTTAACCTCCTAGCACCAAAATTTGAGCAGCAGCAGGCTTCTATGGATGAGAGGTTGGAAAACCTCAAGGATTTCATGGAGTCTAAGATGGATAGCCTCGAGGCTGAAGTTGCTCATCTTAGGGATAGGATGTCTAGATAGATGTTAGGCTAGATGGTAGCCTTGATATGTTTGCTTGGTTGTTTGTTTGTTTTTAGGAAATTTTAAATTTCCTTTCTGACTTTAAATTACTCCTGTTTGTAATTCTCTTTTTTAGAATTAATATAATTGCTTTGTTTTTCCATTATGGTTTATCTTTATTCTTTTTGTTGATGACAAAAGGGGGAGAAACTATCAATATACTAAGATAAGTGCAAGCAATATACTTAATTTTTGAATCAAAATGGAGAACTTAGCAATATAAAATTAAGTAGGAAGAAACTAGCAATATATTGAATTAAGTGCAATATTGAAATTTTGATTCAAAATGAATATGCAAAGTTGGCAAATGAGCCTTATACACCTTACATATATCTTAAGTATACTATGCATATACCTTGATGCAAGTTACATCCTACTTAATCTATAAAGTTCTTGTGTTTCAAAAGGTGTAGTTGTTACTTCATCTATATGAGTAGCAAATTCGGGTTCTTTCAGTTGATCTGCATCTATTTAGGCATCTTGAATTTCATTAAGTTCAATTTTGCTCCCTCTATTTTTTAAAAGAAAATCTTTCTCTAAAAAGACAACATGCTTTGAAACAAACACCTTTTATTCTAAAAGGTGGTAGAATTGATATCTAAATGACTCTTTTGGATATCCCACAAACAGACACTTATCAGATTTAGCTTCTAGCTTGTTTGATATTATCCACTTCACATAAGTAGAACAACCTCATACATTCATGTGAGAAAGAATATGTATGTTGTTAGTCCATATCTCATATGGAGTAACATCAACTGACTTAGAAGAGACTCTATTTAATAAATAAATAGATGTCTCTAGTGTTTAACCCCAAAAGGACTTAGACATTTTTGTAATGCTCATCATAGACATCACCATGTCTAATAAGGTTCAGTTTCTCCTTTCAGCCACACCATTGTGTTGTGGCATTAAGATGGAATCCATTGAGAAAAAATCTCATTATCTCTTAAATAACCTTGAAACTCTTGGCTTAAGTATTCTCCACCTCAATCTAATCTAAATGTTTCAATACTTTTGCCAAGTTGTTTCTCTACTTCATCTCTAAATTCTTTGAACTTTTCAAAAACTTCATATTTGTATCTCATCAGATACAAATACCCATATAATGAATAATCATCAATGAAGGTAATGAAGTAGATAAAACTACATCTAGCATGCAGTAACATTGGTCCACATACATCTGTATATATAAGGTCCAATAAAAGAAGTAAGAAAGAGGTAAAATGTTATGAGTGTGGAAAGAAAGGACATATCAAACCAGAATGTCCAAGGCTTAAGAAGCATAAGAGCAAATACCAAAGAGACAATGGGGAGAAAGGTCACAAAGCCACATGGGATGACGAAAGCTCTTCAAGTGAAAAAGATGATAATGAAAGCGAAGAGGTCAACCTATGCTTCATGGCTATTGAAGATCATGTCTCAAATAAGGTAAGATCACTACACTCATACTCTTTGAACAATGATAGTAGTGATAATGATGATGATAGTGATGATGATGATGATGATGAGAAAGCCTAATAGAAGAATTAAATCTAGAATTAGAGAAATATAGAAGTAAATTTAGTACTTATAGAAATAACTTCTCTAATTTAAAAAATAAGATAGATGGTTTAGAAAAGGAAAACATAAAGCTTAAATCATCTAATGAAACTCTCCAAAACTCATTAGATGAATACTCATCAAGACCCTCAACTGCTTCCTTACTAAAAGAAAATAATGCTTTGAAAAATGAAGTTGAGGAACTTAGAAATTCCATTTCCAAATTTCACAAAGGTAAAGAGAGCTTAGATACTGTCATTGTATCTCAAAGATCACCCTTAATTAGACATGGTATAGGATTTAAGGACACATCATCATCTTCTCACAAAACCATCTTTGTTAAGTCTAGAGAACCTCACATCTCCACACCTGTTAGAACAACACCAAGAAATAAGCATATTAAACCCTCTATACATAAACAGAATAATCATGCCTTTATATATAGGAAGCATGCATCTAGAAAATCTACAATTAATCATAACTGTGCATGTCATCATTCTCAAAATACATTTGATAGAAAAATGGTATTCAAAAATATTGAAAGACCAGAAAATAAATTTAGACCAAAACAATGTAATTATTGTATGAAAATGGGTCACATAAATAAATATTGCTGGATAAGGAAGGCTCATTGGGAACCTTCATGTGCTAACTCCCAAGGACCCAAACTCATTTGGGTACCTAAAAATCATACTTGAATTGTGATTCTATAGGTATGCCTCAAGTCCACAATAAACAAAAATGCTTGGCTAGTAGATAGTGGATGCTCAAGGCATATGACAGGAGACAAAGAACTTTTCAATGAAATCAAAAGTATTGATGGAGGTAAAGTTACCTTTGGAAATAATGCTAAGGGTAAGGTAATTGGCATTGGTTCTATTGGTATTAATGGTACTACTTTTATTAAAGATGTCTTACTTGTTGATGGCTTGAAACATAACTTGTTAACAATTATATGATAAAGGAAACAAAGTAATCTTTACTTTAAATGAATGTCTTGTGATCTCCATCGATGGTCAAGAGATATTTAAAGGAAATAGAGATATCAATACATACATAATAAACTTACATGAACTATCTAACCATTCCTCTAAGTGTCTTGTGACTGCTAGTGATGAATCTTGGCTGTGGCATAGAAGGCTTGGTCATGCTAATATGGACTTAATACAAAGTCTCATCACAGAAGAACTAGTAAAAGGACTGCCAAGAGTTAAATATGAAAAAGGCAAGACATGTGAAACTTGCCAAAGAGGAAAACAACACAAGTCATCCTTCAAAGCCAAAAACATAGTAAGTACCTCAACATGGCATTTCAAAGCCAAAAACATGGCATTTCACATAATTTCTCATCTCCTAGGACACCTCAACAAAATGGGGTAGTTGAAAGAAAAAATCGAACTTTAATTGAAATGGCTAGAACAATGCTCAATGAATATGATTTACCAACTTATTTTTTGGCAGAAGCCACAAATACTGCATGTTATATTTCAAATCGAGTTTTCAAAAGGCTCTTTTAAACAAAACCTCATTTGAGCTATGGAATGGAAGAAAGCCCTTGATATCATACTTTAGAGTATTTGGATGCAAGTGTTTTATATTGAACACTAAGGATAATCTTGGAAAATTTGCCTCTAAATCCGATGAAGGTATCTTTTTAGGATACTCTACAACCAGCAAAGCATATAGAGTATTTAATAAAAGATCATTAACTATTGAAGAATCCATGCATGTTGTCTTTAATGAATTTAGTAGACTTGATCTTGTGAAAGGTAGTGTTCTTGATGATGTTGTAGGTAATATGGAAAGACTTGATCTTGTGAAAGGCAGTGTTCTTGATGATGTTGTAGGTAATATTGAAAGACTTGATCTTGGAAATGGGAAGAAGAAAATGATCAAGAAGATTCACCACAAAATGATTCTCTACCTCAAACTCAAGAAGAAAACGAACAAGAACTCCCAAAAGAATAGAGAATGACAAAAGATCATCCAAAAGAGCAAATCATTGGTGATCTCTCAAGGGGAGTAAGTACTAGATCTCATTTCAAATAGTTAGTCACTGACATTGCTTTTATTTCTCAAATTGAACCTAAAAATGTTGATGAGGCTCTTAATGATGAAAGTTGGGTAATTGCCATGCAAGAGGAACTCAACCAATTTGAGAGAAGTAAGGTATGAACCCTAGTACCTAGACCCAAAGATCATCAAATTATAGGTAGCAAATGGATATTTAGAAACAAACTAGATGAACAAGGTTCAATAACTAGGAATAAGGCTAGATTAGTTTCAAAAGGATATAATCAGGAAAAATGTATAGATTATGATGAAACATATGCACCTGTAGCTAGATTAGAAGCCATAAGAATACTTTTAGCATATGCATGTCACATGAATTTCAAACTTTTCCAAATGGATGTGAAAAGTGCATTTCTAAATGGTTATATAGAAGAATAAGTGTATGTAGAACAACCACCAGGCTTTGAAAGCTATGATTTTCCAAATCCTATTTTTAAACTCTCAAAAGCTTTGTATGGTTTGAAACAAGCCCCAATAGCTTGGTATGAGAGGCTAAGTTCTTTTCTATTAGAAAATAGCTTTACAAAGGGAAATGTTGACACCACATTATTCATTAAAAAGCATAAGCATGATATACTAATTGTTCAAATTTATGTTGACGATATAATATTTGGTTCTACTAATGAGTTGTTTTGTCAAGAATTTGCTAAGTGTATGACTAGGGAATTTGAAATGAGCATGATGGGAGAGCTTAAGTATTTCCTTGGTCTACAAATAAGGCAAAGCAATGAGGGCATATTCATCAACCAATCCAAATATGCCAGAGATTTAATTAAGAAATTTGGTATGAAAGGATGCAAGAATGCCAAGACTATTATGAGCACATCAATAAAATTGGACAAGGATGAAAAGGGTAAGAGCATTAATGAAAAGCTTTATAGAGGTATGATCAGATCACTTTTATATCTTACTGCTTCTAGACCCAATATAATGTATAGTGTTTGCTTGTGTGCATGATTTCAATCATGTCCTAAAGAATCTCATTTAAATGCAGTAAAAAGAATTATAAAATATTTACATGGATCTTTGCATCTAGGTTTATGGTATCCTAGAAATTCATACTTTTATATTATAGGATATTCAGATGCAGACTATGCTGGTAGTCTTTTAGATAGAAAAAGTACTTCAGGTACTTGTCACTTTATTGGAGAATGCTTAGTTTCTTGGTTTAGCAAGAAACAAGTTTCAGTTGCTCTTTCAACTGTTGAAGCATAGTATGTAGCAGCTGGATGTTGTTGTACTCAAATGCTTTGGATAAAACAACAACTTAAGGACTATGGTTATGAAATGAACCATATACCTATTAAATGTGACAATACAAGTGCTATAAATCTTTCAAAGAATCCTATTCAACACTCAAAAAGTAAGCATATTGACATTAGACACCACTTTATTAGAGATCATGTTCAATATAGAGATGTTGCATTAGAATTTATAAGCACAGAAAATCAATTAGCATATATTTTCACTAAGTCTCTAAATGAGGAAATATTTAATTTCATTAGAAGAGAACTTGGTATGATTGATGGATTAACCTTGTAATTGCTAAATTATGAAATCTTAATTGATGATCTTAATTTTGTATCATATCACTAAATATAAGGTAGTAATTTTGATAAAAATTTATGTTATAAGGAATAGAATCTTTATTAAAATGATTTAGTCTTGTTGTTAGGACTTAACTTTATTTGATGAAAATTTAAGGGGAGTCATGCCCGTGACATATGTTCAGCCCATGACTTAAATAGCCAAAATAGGCAGTGTCGTTCACGACTTGATTCACGACATGGTTCACGACTTCAAGTGGTGAAGCTTATTTTCACGGCTTCATTCACTCCCGTGAAAAGACCTTTTCATGCTCGTGATGCATTTTCACACTCGTGAACCTTTACACCCCAAAACTCACATAGGCGTTCACGCCTTGAGTCACGGCTTGCTTCACGGGCATAAATAGTGAAATTCAACCTTTCACGCCCGTGACTATTGTTTCACCCCAGTGACAGTTCATCATTCACGCCCGTGACATTCAAAGGTCACGACCGTGAACATATTCATGCCTTCATTCATGGGTGGAACACTCCTTCAGCAAACTGTGAACACGAAATTCACATCTATGAACACACATTTCACGCCCGTGAATGCATCGAGCATATAAAAGAACAGCCGGTTATTTTTCTCATTTCAACTCTTTAACTCCCTAAAACCACTCTCATTTACACACATTCAATGAAACATTGAAGATTCCAGCCCCCAAGTCACAAACATTTCCTATAAATACCATCAAAAGTTCACTTCTTCATCAAAAATCATACATTCTTAGAGTTTCCTTAAATTTTTTTTTTCTGTCAAAAAATTGTCTCAATCCCTCATAAGTTCACTTTTTCAAATCAAATGGAGACTGTCTCATCAAAGGGAAAGAGAAAGAAGTCTCATGCTCCTAGGAGGTTTGTAGATTACCTCATGAACCGAATTCCGGAGCAATGCCATCCCCGGTACTCCATTTTGAAGAAAAGGCCACTACTGTCATCGAGGTCCTTCGAATGGAAAATGGTCCTAAGTCTCAGGCTCGAAATGGCTATGACAGAGCAACTTTAGGCCTGTCATTTGAAAGCATTTATGGAGATTCACCAGCCAACTTTGAAGGAGCCAACACTAGAATTCCTTAGTACTATGCAAGTGTCACCTACTGGAGTGGTGAAATTCCAACTCTGTGACAATCCCAACACCCTCAACACCACAGAATTCGGGGAATTATTTAATCTACCATTAGAAGGTATCCTAAATGACAGTGAAGTAGAATTTTGCCGCCCTTCGAGCTTTGACTCATTTTGGCTATGATTGTAGCTGGGATGTTAAGAAGACAAAGAGCACTTATCTCCTGTCCCCAGTGCACAAATATTTGCATATGTTCCTAACCTATAGCATATTCGCTAAGGGAGAAAGCAATGGGACCATCAGGAAATTGGAGCTCTTCCTACTTGAGATGGCTCGAAGAGGACTCACCGTGGCACTCTCTAGATGGTTTGCAAACCATCTTCTGTCCATCGCCACCAAACCCATAGGAGATATACTGATCGGTGAATATGTCACCCACATAGCCATGAAGCTTGGCTATTTGAAGCTGGATGAGCATCATTTCAACCTCATCCCTGGGCATCCTCGAGATCGCTTAGATGTCGAGTCTTTCATAAAGATGGGAGCGGCTGTCAGAATCATTTTTTAGAATGATATTTTCTACCGTTTCACAGACACTGCTAGGGAAATTATTTGGGAAGACAATGACACAGAGGACTTTAAAGCAGGCCTCTAAGGAATCCAGCAGAAGAAAAGGGCTTAGGTTGAGGAAGCACCTCCAGTGGATGAGCACGACATCGGACAGTCCTCGGCTTCCACACCAAATTTAGCGCAGCAGGTGGTTGACCTCTTGGCACCGCATTTTGAGCAGCTGCAGGCTTCGATGGACGAGAGGTTGAAGAACCTCAAAGACTTCATAGAGTCTCGGATGGACAGCCTTGAGGCAGAAATTGCTAGGCTTCGAGATAGGATGTCCGGCTAGGAGATAGGCTAGATTGTAGCCTAAATTTGCTTGTTTGCTTCTTTATTTATTTTTTTGTTGTTGTGTGTAGGAAATTTTAAATTTCCTTTCTGAACTTAATTTAACTTTGTTTGTATTTTCCTTTATGAAAAATATTTGCTTTTGTTTATCTTTTTGATATCTTTATATCCTTTTTGATTGATGACAAAAGGGGGAGAAACTAGGCAATATAGGAGAAACTAGCAATATATCAAGATAAATGAATTTTGAATCCAAAATTAGAAATGAATTATGAATTGATATTGAAATAGGTTAAAAGGGATTAGAAACTTTGATTCAAAATGCAAAGTATAAAATTGAGAAATTGATGGTATATATTGGATATACTTCACATATAACTTGCATGTACTTAAAAACTAGTAAGTTTATTTCAATGCTACATCATTCTTTACAATTCTTGCATTTTATAAATTTTTTATCCTAAGTATCTTTTGAGGGAGAGACTTCTCAAAAGCACATATTGCTAGACTATTTGTCACCATCAAAAAGGGGGAGATTGTTAAACCTTGAGGGGTATTTGCATCATTTTGATGATAACAAATAAAATAGCAATATTATATTTAACATAATTGTTTTCTCAGTCTATTAAATAGGACATGGAATAAAATAGCAAGAATGAAGATTGGAAGAATAATCCTTGAAAGACAAAATTAAGGAAGTAACATGTTCACACCCATGACTCTATGTGTCACGCCCGTGAAAAAGCTAACCGTTACGAAAACCAACATTTGAAGTTCACGACCATGAAGGAAGAACAAACCGTGAAATGGACATTTAAGTCATGCCCGTGAATCAAAATGTCACGCCTGTGAATGTTCATGGCATTTTCATCCAGATAGCTTCACGACCAAAGTCACCACTTGGATCACAGCTGGGAAGTTTGTCACGCCTGTGAATATGTATGTCACGCCCGTGACCCAATGTTTCAAAACATTCCAGAGAGCTTCACGACCATGGTCACCACTTCAGTCACAGTTTGGAAAGAAATGTCACGCCCGTGACAAACATAGTCACGCCCGTGAATGATGAAAGAGAAAAATATAAAGCGCGATTATTTGGTTGGTATAATGGCTAGTTTCATATTAAATGCACCCTAACGGCTATAATCAGCCAAGGGAGTATAAATGGAAGTCATTTATGCATTTAGTACAAGAGGATAGCAAATACTTTGAATCAAAATCTTATTACAATCTATTTGTACATTCAATAATTTGAGAACCAAAATCTATTCTCTGTAAAAATCTTTTTGCTCTTAATTTATTGAGCAATTAAGATTTGTGAGTGTTTCTCTCTGTAATCATTACTCAAGTGAGTTTTGGATATTTTTGGGTTAAGAGTAGAACACTTGTAAGGGTTAGTTGTGTGAGCCTCTAAAACACAAATTAAAAGGTTGTTTGTGTGAGCCTGTAAAAACACAAAGTGAAGGTTGTTTGTGTGAGCCTGTAAAAACACAAAGTGAAGGTTGTTTGTGTGAGCCTGTAAAACACAAGGAATTGGTTATTGTGTGAGCCATTAAAACACAAGGGATTTCTAGGTTAGGTGTGAGCTATTGTGAGAAACACCATAGTTGGGAGTGAGCTTGTAAAACTCCATTGTAACACTTAGTGTATTAGTGAAACTCCCAATTGCGATTGGGGAGAGGAGTAGGGTTTGTTAACACCCGAACCTCTATAAAATTCTTGTGTGAAATTTCTCTATCCCTCCTATAATTAACTTTTTATTTCTGCACCTTAAAGTTTAATTTTTTGAAACTCCAATTCAACCCCCTTCTTGGCTTAATATCTGGACAACAGAGTTATTATAGATAGTGGGTAGAGTGATTGAATCTCCGCAAGCACCTTTGTTCCACAAACCATATTCGGATAGTTCGGCTTAGAATTTTGGATGAAGGAAAGAAAAGTAAGATAAAAGGAAAAAGAAAAGAAAATTAATAATAAATAAAATGGAATTTATGGTAAATTTTGGGTAAAGCAAAACTATGGTTATTATGTATAATGTTGATGTGAGTTATGATGATGGTATGACCATGCATTAGAATAGCATTGATGTTATATAATATGAACATGCATAAAATGTCATGATTTAACTTGTATGGTTGTATGCTTAAATTTTTATGTCTATATATACAACTAAACTTTCGGTAATTTAATATGTGGATTTTCTACAAACAGGTTGGAGCCTAAGGGATAGCTGAAGTTGACACGAGAGAAGAAACATTCATTTTGAAAAGTCAAGATATGTAAACCTTTATTGTCATATTCATTTTTTTGGTTATACATGACATGATTTTTAAGGCTATATAGTTTGTATAAATTATATGTAAATCTTTATTGTATAAAAGTTATATTTTTGGTAAATAGTGGCCGATGGAGACCAAGTTTATTTATATATATGAAAGTGATCTGGAGGGATCAAAGTTCTATATTTTATGGTATGAATTTAAATGCAAAAGTTTAAACATATATTACAATGAAAGTTTAAAGTTTTAGTCGGATTTTAAAAAACAAAAAAACTAGTAGCACTCGCTCATATAATCGGTGTAATGTCGATTGTTCGGCAGGTGTTACATAATCTAAATTAATAATTTTTTTACATAATGAAATCAAAAATTTTGCTAGGTTCATAATCATTCCCGATTAAGTAAGAAAAATATTAAATAAATTATTTTCACCATTTAGAGAACTTATCCATAAATAATCCCACTAATTTAGAACTAATCCAAATATTTTTTTTAGAACTAATTTATACATACATATTCATTTATAGAATCACGTACATATATGAAAAATATTGCAATAAAAATTAATACCAAAAATCAAAATTATGATAAAATAGAAATGCACCCCATTACAAAGCTTTTATAGAAAAATACATCATAAATTTAAAAAAAATACATCACATTGAAATACCTATTATAACAAATCCACTTTCTTAATATATATATATATATATATATATATATATATATATATATATATATATACACACACACAGAGACACACGGTGACCTTTTACCATAATATCAAAATTTGTTATAATTATATACACAAATTATACCATCCATTTCAAAAATAATTCAACCAAAATAAATTAATATTTAATATGTATGGTAGACCATAAATAATAATATGAACTAATCATATTAGTCCAAAAACAAATTATGGATAGAGGAATTAAATTGTAAAGCAAATTATTTTAGCAAATAAAAATATGCTTTAGACCAGATTATGAATAAAAAAACACATAATCTAATTGTTCATAATAAACAGTAATTTAATTTTCACAATCATTACCAATTGAATAAATTACAGAAAATCTCCTAGGATTTTTTAAAATACAGTTAGAAATAAATTTTAAAAAACTAACAGTTTATCCCTCTATTATTTGAAATAATGTTCATTCATTTGATACTGTATGAATTTCAAATATTTCAGTGCAATATATCATATATATTTTTTTTTATGTTTCATATGTTTTTGTGTAAATTCTTTAAGCTTTCATGTACAATTTAATGATATTTTATAAATATTTAGGATTTCTACTTGATTATCAATTATTGTAAATACAGGGCAACCATTATATTCAAAACTCAATCTTTCTAATTGTTATATCAAACAACTTTTTTATCAAAAGATTTGTATTTTAAAAAATTTGTTAGTTTACCCTTCCTAATTCCTAACTATTAGTTTTTTTAAAAACAAATTGTTTCTAGTTTCATTTA
This sequence comes from Triadica sebifera, assembly GCA_023653625.1. NCBI lineage: Eukaryota > Viridiplantae > Streptophyta > Magnoliopsida > Malpighiales > Euphorbiaceae > Triadica > Triadica sebifera. The sequence continues at coordinate 35,539,680 of CM042896.1, forward strand.
TTAAAACCTCATAAGGGTTTTATATATTTTGTTCTTACCAAATTTACATAAATATTGTAACATTAGGCCTAAAATAATTAAAAAAATATTTTGACGTTTAAAAATATTATGAAAAATATCAGAAAATACAACAATATTTTATTTTAATATTTATGCATTTAATACTCACAAAAAGTACAAATTAACTTTTTGAATATGGTAGACACTAAATCTTCAGTGATCGGAATATATAAAGTGAAAGACAAGGTTACAAGAGTCTCTTCTAAAATCCATGCTCTTACTGTCTAAGATTACACTTGTTTTTTTTTTTGGATTTTAGGAGCAAAAGGCAAATTTTTTTTTTTTTTTGCAAAGAATTCAATTACATATTATCTTCACTTGATAAGAGATAAGGGATAGGAAATTTACTCCCACAAGGATATGCAAAATAGAGTTTAAATCTATTTAAAATCTAAATATCATTAGCCAAATAAATCAAATAATTAACAAATAACTATTTCTTTTTATGTTTTTATACGTGGACAGTTTCCACACTAATAAATAATATTTTTGTTTATTTTCAAATTTTGTGGATACCCTTCTACCTCTCAATAATCTATAATCTTATCTGACTAGATTCTACTCGGCCTCTTCTGTTCTATCCTCTACCTTGGCCTCTGCCCTGACCAGAACTTTGTGTCTATATCAGCTTAGTGCTCACAAAACCTCTACCATATTGTAATAAGGGATAATCTTTCCTCTGATGGTCCTTAGAGCCACATCTCAAACAAGCTCCTATCATCCACTAACACTCGTCGATATGTGTACGACTACAATGTTGGCATAAATGTAAGGGAAGTAATGGCCTGCATGACGCTGGTATCAGTGCACTAGTTGATGAAGTAATGGATCTCATAGGTTGTCTCCACTTAAAGGGAATAGGTGTGTTGGAAATTTGCCTCCAACTGATCTAATTCTCTAATTACCAAATGATCCTACTTTGGTCTGTGACATAGGCCTCCTAAAACCTTTATCCTGAGTTGGCTACTGAGCTACTAGGACTCTTTATATTGTTATAGCAAATGCAAGCAAACTAGGAAAATTCATCAGATATAAGATTAAGACCTGTAGCTAAATAGGATCTTTCAACCTTTTTTCAAATCGCCTACACTTGTCAACTTCTGTAGATATAATCCCTCCAGCATACTTATACAAATCTGTGAACTCCCACTCATACTCTGAAAATAGCATACTCCCCTATTTCAAAGTCAAAAACTTTCTCTTCTTATCATCTGTGTAGATCAGTGGAATGTACTGCTCCTTAAACTTTTCTAGAAAAAACTCCCAGGTGAGTGGATCTAATGCCTTAGAACTCTGTGAAGTTGATTGCCACCAATCAAATGCATTCTCATACAGAAAAGACGTCGTATACTAGTACCTTTACTCGTATGTGCAATGTAGTTGATCAAATATTCTTTTTACCCTCTCTAGCTAGAACTCCACCATTAAGGGATCATCCTCTCGTTTGCCATATAAACCTGGTGCCTCTAGTTTTTGCAACCTCTCAAACTGTAATACATATGACTCTGGCAATGTGTTCCTATGTAATAACTCCATTACATTTCTAAAAAGATCTATCTACCCAACACTAGAATGACCGCTTAATGAACTAGCATCCAATCTAGATGAGGTAGCTTAGAAAATATTGAGAAATCCAAATGTGAAACCCACTTTATAATTCTACTGCTACTTTACTGGATTAGGATTCCACATACTCTGTCTACTACTTTTATATATTATTTACAATCTCACTTTGTTGTATCTACATGAGGAAAAAAAACTCACACGCTAAGCTCTAGGCTTAGTGGTGCATATAGAAAGGCAATATATCATATTATGCAACTTACATGCATATGCACCATATAATTCATTGTATATAATAACCAACATTACTCTCATTCATCTACATGCACATGTACTAATTTAAAGCTTAAGTATAACAAATGCATGTTATAATAATATATTAACGTATATGTCAAGTACAAATAGTATGAAAAAAGTGTATCACTATATATACTATATAGAGAGTATATGTCAAGTATACATATGGTACATAGTCAGTATATTACTATATACACTATATCTATAGGGTATATGTCAAGTATATATACGATATACAATCAGTAAATTACTATATACACTATATCTATAAGGTATATGTCATGTATATATATGTTATACAATTAGTATATTACTATATACACTATATGTGATGCCCCACTAATATATTAGGAATAATTCCACATATAGAAGAAGGATGTCACAAGCTTAACTTGATAAATCTGTTCGGATTAAATTTTTTTTCCATTTTAGATAACCTAATTTATTTATTTATATTAGTTTAAACAGGTCATTCTAATTAATAATATATATATCATTATATTGTTTATACATATGGCACCCGATTATGTTACTTAATTATTTACATACACAATATAGACATATGGGTCAAGTCCACCACAAACCATATACATAGTCAAATAAGAAAAAAAACTATTAAATAACCAACCCTCTAACTATATCTCTTGTGTCTCTGCTAATATGGCCTTGGATTTCCTTCCTGGCCACTTCACTTTCTACCGTCTATAGTTCCAATTCCTACGTGAGAAGAATTCACGCTAAGCTATCTCTAGCTTAGTGGTACATATAGGCATTAAGTTTTTCCCAAGCAGTCACACAAATGCATATCTCAAATAATTCATGACACACTAAATTCTTATTGCATATTTGTCATATAAAAGAAATAACCACATCACATAACAGTATAAGATAATAATCATATTCAATAATTAAGTTCTCACTACCTCATGTAAGCATTTCATTTCTTTGTCACTTATGTCAATAATATAATTTCCACATTTCATTCTAAAGTCTTTAATTAGTATCAGCCCAAATCTCATTCCCGGACTGTCCGGATATGGGGTGTGAAATAGAGGCACTCGTGGAGCTTAAGCCACCATACTCACCATAATCTCAAGTCAAGGGTGCTCACGGAGCTTAAGCCACCTTGACTGAATATAATCATGTCATTTGTGTGTAATTAAGATCAGGGGCGCTCCCAGAGCTTAAGCCACCTTGTCCCTAAATCATATACATATCGGTGTCGTAACTTTCCCATAATGGTGCACCATTTATCCTACATTAGTCCTCAGGTAGAGAAATGGGCAATTAACACTAATAATTACTTGTTTTTATAACAAATACTCATTTCATAATATAATCATATACTCACAATTTATTTTTAAACCATGAAATAGCATGATATTTTATCAAATATTAGCATAATGTTAAGTTTATAGTCAATAACATTCTTATAATTTTAAAACATGCCATAATATATAATTTCATCATTGTGACATATAATTCATGTCATGCACACACAATCATGCATAAGGGCAAAACAGAATACATATATGTACAAACCTCGATAGTATTTTTCTTTTCTAAAATATAAGTTCCGAGCTTGTTCACTTTTGTTGGTTTTCTTCTTGTTGAAATCCTAATTTAAAAATATAATTAATTAATACCTTGATAAAATATTTATTCTTAGTGTAATTTAAATAAATAACTACAATTTCTTTGAAGCTAGAACATGACCTCTTAATACTATTGGATCAATAACTTTTTCTACACTTATCCAATTTATATGATTCTTGATTCTAATTAAATTTAATATGTAATACTAAAACATAGTAAAATTTTAGAATTGTTTAACCATTACACAATTTTGGTATAATTTTAAATGTTGCTCTTTTTTCTGCCCTTAGGCAGTTGTTTAAAAATTCATATCTTTCAATGTATACCTTAAATTATTATGAAAATTTGTATACCGTTATATAAGTTAATTTGGAACATTTTTAATGTTTAACTTATTTCCTGATTCTGTCTCCAAGGTTTTCAAATACTGGAGGATCTATAACTGGTTTAACATAGAGTATCAACCCGACCATTTCAATTGTTCAACTCATAACTCACAAAGTACGTGACATTTTAAGGTGAGACTTTCATAGAAATTTAGATAAGACATAGGAGTAAAACTTTATATTTTGAACTTTGGCTAATTCGATTTAAAAGGAGGTCAAATATAAGGACGAAGTTACTGGATCTGTACAAGTATATGAAACCAGCTCAATCAAGGAACAATCATAGTTCATTTCACTATCACTCAACCTACACAAGCGATATTCATAAGAAATTTGTTAGAGACCTAAATAAGACATATATATACAACTTTAATGATTTACAAAACTTCAGATTCATCCATTAAGATGATCAATTTAAACAAAAATCGTAGGTTATTTAGTTGATATATCTCTCTGAATCAGTTTCACTACAATGACCATTTCTCTTCATATACTCAAATTCATTTAATAATATTTGACAGAAAGATACACAAGATATATTTGAACAACTTTCATGTTTTATACTTCTTCAAATTTAGTTGATAACTCCCTCGAAAATAGAGTGCAAAATACTGATACTATACAGTCCTAATACTCTAAAAACACAAGAATAATTGAGAGATGATCACTTACCAAGAAAAAATCTATTTAGATTGAAATTCTTGCAAATCATGGAGAAGATGATAAAGAAATGGAGGCTGGTGTTTTGAGGAAGAAGAAGAGTGGAGATAAGTTTGGTGTTAATATGGTATTAAATGCATTTAACTCAAATACACTCCCCCCTCCCACAAAACCACATTCGGCCCCCTTATCCTCTTTTTTTTTTTCCTTTTAACTTGTTCTATTTTAATTAATTAATTATTTATTTTTTTTATTTTTTACATGTATTAAATTCCACTAGTTTTTATTAAACTGTAATTTTATTACGATATACCTAACCAAATTAAATTTTATCAATCTATTTAGTTCATTTTTATTTCTTATTTAATAATTTACTCAATTTATTTTAATATCTAATGTCAATCATATAGTTTCTATGCATATCATATACTTATTCTAACTAGATGCTAATTAGTGACCATAACACTATATCTATAGGGTATATGTCAAGTATACATATAGTATACGATCAATACATGTAACATTACACTTTTTACTTTCTTATTATTTTATTGTGCCAAATACTCAAACCATACACTAGATGACAATAAGATGGATAAATATATGGGCATTATGGGATAGTGTACATCAAAATATAACGGGCAGTAAACTGCCTACAGAAATTAAATGTTTGTGGGAACTATGGCCTACGGGCATTGTGGACTATGGGCATGAAGCCTACAAGCTTTATAGCCTATCATCTCTAATTGGCATGCCAACTTGTCTACCCATTTTAGTCTAGGTTAGGCACATCATATTAACTCAATATCTTTTTCAATTTCTCATAAATGAATTTTGTGCAACCATTGTCTCTTATCTTCCATAACATAATTAATATTTTTTTTATTTATTATTCCATGCTATATCCATTTGTTTCTCACTTTATCGTTATACGCTCAAAATAATATTAATTTAACTCAATTAAAATCATCATAAGGAGTTTTAGTACAACCACAATTTTTTTAATTTCTTAAAATTATCAAACATGCATCTCAAATTACAAATCATATTTTTGTTTTTCATTTCAAGTACATATAACTCTAATTACCATTTTCTATAATTTTACATATCAACTTTTAAATTTTATTTAACATTAAATTCACCTTATATTTTTTTAACTCTAAATTCATGCAATTAAATGCATTTAAATCACACATTTAGCGTACTAAACAATTTAGTCATTCAATTGCATAATTAATTTATAGGTTATTGCCTAAAAGTATGCATACACCTTTTTTTATGCTTTTTAAGCTTATTTTTCTTTTCCTTTGTTCTTCTTCTCTATTATTTGTTTTCCTTCAACTTGTGCAGCTAAAATAGGAAAAAACTCTATTAAATGCCATTTTTTATAATTATATCTCTAAACTCTATTTTCTCTTTCTATAGACCCTAAAATCTTTCTCTTCAAAACTAATCTCTAAATGAGCTTAAAACACCATTTTCCTTTACAGAAAGTTGTAGAGATGAAGAAAAATATCCTACATTCACACTTTTTTTTTCTTTCATGGACTGTTATTTCATGCTTATTTTCTATTTTTAAGCTTTCTAATAATTTTCTCAAGCTTTTCTATGCATGAAAATTCATTTTCCCCAACTTTTCTCTTTTTATTTCTCACATTCTCTCTAAAAATGGAGCTTTGAATATAGAGGTTTGAAGGAACACGTATAGGGCTATTGAAAGTAGAAAAATGAAGATGAAGAAGAAAAAAAAAGAGATAAACAATAAGAAATAATTCAAAGGTGGGGCCCACCAATTTTTAACAAAATTTTGATATTTTTGGCTTAATTAACATATTTATCTCATCTCTTTGTGACATGGCTAGCCAACTCTCTGAATTAATAATATTTAAATGGCAAATGTCTCATATGATCCTCTAATTTTTGGTAAATTATAAATTTATTCCAAAAAATTTTACATTTTTCATTTATGTCTGAATTTAGACTTCAATTGGACCAACAAGTCAATTTAGCGACACAAGCGACTCAATACCTAAATTAGTGGATATGACAGTGACTGAACCTCTTAGAGCGCCCTTGACTTGAAAATCTCAGATGAGCACGCTTACAATTAGTGGACAGAGTGGCTAATGCTTTTAGAGTGCCTCTGTTCCATAGCCTACATTTGAATAGTCTAGCTTAGTTTTTTAGGTAGAAATGAACTAAAAAGAAATAATAATATGAAAAATGGGAAGTTATGAGCAAAACAGAGTGTAAGGTAAGGTTACAGTGCTCAAGCAGAATATGATGATATTATATTTGCATAAAAGGTAAGATGCTCGTATTGTCATACATTAGGATAATTGTTTGTGATGATGATAATATAACATAAATATGTATAGTGATGAAATGACTTTCATGAATGCATATTTGAATTTTTGTACCTATATGTACCACTAAGCTTTCAATAGCTTAGTGTGTGGGTTTTTTGCATGCAGATTTGGAGCCTAAAAGATAGCTGAAGTTGACAAGAAGATAAGAAATGCCAATCCCGAGAGTTAGTGCTTACCCTTAGAGGGTTGGTCACATGTCATCCTTCGATTCTTTTTGTACATAACGTGGGTTTTTGGTTTAATTTTTTGTGTAAGCCTTTTTTTATATCAAATAATATGTATTTGAACTTTTAGTTGTATTTTGTAAACAGTGAACTAGTTAAGGTCATTTATGATTTTTATGAAAGTAATCCTAAGAGATCAAGATTTAAGCATGTGGTATGGTTCTAATGCAAAGGTTTAACACAGTAATATGAGATAAAGTTTTATAAAGAAAGAACAGTTTTAATTTGCACAAGTTTTATACATTAGGTCCTAGTAGCATAAAGGTCTCAATCACTATGTCATCCCCAACTAGTGGTGCAATATAATTATAATAGTGTATGGATGTAACATCCACTAATTAGAGTTTAATTTGAATAATTTAGACCACATAATTAAATTGTATTTTTGGTTAAATAAAATTAAAGATATTAGATATAAAGAAATGAGTGAAGATGATGATGATGATGATAATAATAATAATAATAATAATAATAATAATAATAATAATAATAATAATAATAATAATAATAATAATAATAATAATAATAAGAAGAAGAAGAAGAAGAAGAAGAAGAAGAAGAAGAAAATTAAAATAAAAAAAAAAGTAAAGTGAATAGTAAAATGGTCAGCAAAACAAAAGCCAAAACGGGAAAAAGGGGTTGAAGCCATTTTTTGGCCATTTCTTCCAACTTCTCTTTTCTCCTTCTTCTTCTTCATCATCCCTTTTCCTTCCTCCATATCACAGCTCAAATTACTCATCACCTTCTTCAATATTTGCATCAAAAATCAGTCCAAATAAATCTGATTTTGGTAAGAAATATTTTTCCCATGATTATTGTATTATTAGAACTCTTTAGGTTATATTTTTATAGGATATTGCACTCTATTTTTTATTATCTTGTGACTCGAATTTGGGGATGTGTTAAACATAAAAGTTGTACATTTATGTCTTTTGTATCTCTCTGGCATAGTTTATTGAATGATTTTAAGTATATGAAGAGATATGGTTATTCGGGTAAAACTGGTTCAGAGAGACATATCAACCAAATAACTTACGGTTTTTATAAACATTGATCATCTTAGTGGCTTAATCTGAGGTTTTATAAAACATAAACATTGTAGGTATATATATTATTGAGGTCTCTACAAAATTTCGTATAAATTGCTCTTGTGTAGGATGAGTTATTCTGAAATGAACTATGATTGTTCCTTGATTGAGTTGGTTTTCATATACCTGTGCCGTTCCATTAAATTCGTCCTTATATTTCACCTCTTTTTAGATCGAATTAGCCAAAGTGAAAAACATAACACTTTTACTCCTATATCTTAGCTAAATTGATATGAAAGTTTCACCTTAAAATGTCACGTATTTTGTGAGTTATGAGCTGAACAATTAAACTGGTCGGGTTGATACTCTATGTTGAACCAATTATATATCCTCCACTATTTGAGAACCTTAGAGACCGAATCTGGAAATGAGTTAAACATGGACAATGTTCCAAATTAACCTATATAACTGTATAAATATATTCAGAATAATTGAAGCTACACATTGAAAGCTATGATTTTTTGAATTGGGTACCTTTAAATGGACTAAGGGAAGAAAACAGGGAAATATTTAAAATTATACCAAAAATTATGTAAAGGTTTAAAAATTCTGAAATTTTAGTATATTTTAGTTTTACATGTTATATTTAATCAAGATTAAGAATCATATAAATTGGATAAGTTTAAAAAAAGTTATTAATCCAACAGTCCTTAGAGGTCTTGTTCTAGCTTAATAGAAATTCTAGTTATTTATTTAAATTATATTAAGAATAAATATTTTATCAAGCTATTAATTAATTATATTTTTAAATTAGGATTTCAACAAGAAGAAGACCAACAAAAGTGATCAAGCTCTGAACTTATATTTTGGAAAAGGAAAATACTATCGAGGTTTGTACATATATGTATTTTGTTTTACCCTTATGCATGATTGTATGTGCATGACATAAATTACATGTCACAATGATGAAATTATATATTATGGCATGTTTTAAAGTTGTAGGAATATTATTAACTATGAACTTAACATTGTGTTAATATTTGATAAAATATCATGCTATTACATGGTTTTGAAATAAATTGTGAATATATGATTGTGTTAATGTAACACCCCCTTACTCTACTAATAGTAGCAAAGTAAATGAGTGCTACAGTACTCTTGATTTTCTATCTAACTTGCTTATATAATTGTTTTGTATATTCTCATTTTATTATATCTGAATGTAAATCTAAAATGTAGTCTCCCATTTGTTTTTCCATACACATATACTTTATACCAATTTATATAATCCATTCACAATAAATCATTTCATTTTCTGAAAGATTACATACCAAGTTCTACTAATTAATATTTTATTTACAGACCCAAATATGAGTATCACACAATATGAAAATAAAACTTGCTAATATGTTTTACAAAAAGTAATACATTGAAACAAAAAGATCTTCAAATGCTGTTATCCACTATCTGGTGTTCTTCTCTTTATGGCAGCTTCATCCTTTATTTACTAACTACTTGAGTACCTACGTGTGGGAAAACCACACGTGCTAAGCTACTATCTTTATGGTGCTTTATATGACAAAAGCTTAATATGCAAATTTATAAAATTTCACACATTCATACATTTAAAAATCAAATAAAAGAAAGATCATAAATTTATCAGCAAGAAATTAATTTGCAAGTTAATTGTTACTACTCACAATTCCTTTTACACATGATAATTATGTTAATTGCATAATATCATTGGATAATATTATTTTTAATATCACCATAATTTTCCTCATTTTATTATTCAATAATTATTCACAATATGTCAATTTTATCATATCTTATGTTGTCTTGTTTATTCAAATTTATGCCCAACACCAATAACTAGAACTATCAGATAGGATACGGGGCATTATTTGCCGGCAAATCTTAACTCGGCGCATGGCGCCTACATAAATAAACTTGGCACAATGTGGTGCCTACATATATTAACTCGGCACATTTAGTGCCTACATATATCAACTGGGCACATTTAGTGCCTACATATATCAACTGGGCACATTTAGTTTCTACATTAATCAACTCGGCGTTTTATGCCTACATATCCTACCCCTTATCGGCATGTCAATCTATCTTTTACCTTAGTTCCCAGCTAGTTGTTTTAGGGCTTAATTATTTCATCTCAATTTATTCAAGTAATAATTTCATTATGGTCAAAATATACACAAAACAATTATTTCATACTTTTATTTTCTCAATAAGTTTTTATGGACTCAATGGCTTATCACATAATAATCACTCATATCAACATCATTCATCTCATATCATAAGGCCCAAATCAATTTACATGTAAAACTCTCATTTGTTTTCAACAGCCCTGTTCTGGACAGATTTCGGGCTCTGTCTTAGATCTCAATTTTGATGCTATCAATGGCCGACTTTAATTAAGTGGTCTTTTAATAAATTTTATCCACAGATCTTATCTTTAATTTCCATTTTGAATCAACTAATTCTAATCTCTGTAGACAAAGTTATGACTGATTTAGTACTAACTGCTCAGCTAAAATCTGCCCAGGAAATTCCGAGACGGATTTCAAGTCTCATGTTTGTGTCAATTTTTAACATAGTTGCATTCCTAATTAGATCTTATGCCCTTAATGAAAGTTTTAGCTATCTAGCTTAAGTTTCTAAAACATAAAATAACACCGAATTTAGAGTTCCAGAACCTAAGTTATCAAATTTTTAATACATGCTGCTCCATGATAAAATTTCCAGCAACACATATAACAACATAACCACTCATTAATCATGCAATTAACACAAGATTTAACAATAAAATCAACATATTAAATTTTTTTCATACAAGCACATACCTTATTAATCTTTTCTCCCTTTCCTAGGCTTTTTCCTTTCCTTTCCCTTCCTCAAGATTGCTTCTACCCTTGTCCTTGGTTTGCCCTAAAACCATCAAACATATCTCATATCATCAAACCAATTTCTTTTTGTTTCAACCCACCATCACCTAGCCAGCCCCTTCTTCCTCATTTCTAACCTTAATTATCATCACTTTAATCTCAATTAATAAAGAAAAGCAAGAGGATTGAAGAAAAACTCACTTTGACAAAATTTCTCTCTTTGTTTCTTTCTTATTTCTCTTCCTTTCTTCTACCTTTCAAATTGATTTTTCCTTTACTCTCTTGAGTTTTCTATCACTTGGATTATTCTTTCCTCTCTTTTACTAGCTAAAATTGGAATAAAAATGGTGGAGAATAGTGAAGAAGGTGGACGGCAATGGAAGGTGAGGAAGAGGAGATTTTGTTTTTGTTAAGTTTAATGCCTCATTAATGAAAGAATTCTAGAATGGTGACAAGGATTAGATTCATCAATGCCTCATTAATGAAAGAATTCTAGAATGGTGACAAGGCATGTGATTCATCAATGCCTCATTAATGAAAGAATTCTAGAATGGTGACTAGGCATGTGATTCATCAATTCTAATTAATGGGCATTAATGGAAAGATAAAGGTTAGGTTATAAATGTAAAACAAATTCTAGATTTATTTCCTATTGGTCAATTTGATTAATTAATCATAATAAATTTTTAATCTTTAAATAATACAACATTTAACTCATAATCTCCTCTTTGTACAAAATAATCCCAAACCATTCCATAAATCCTCATTTAATCCAAAGAGAACTTTTATTTCAACTAATTCTAGCACTAAACCTTTAAATTCCCAATTAATAATGTCCTTAATAAATCTCCCTTAAATATTATTATTTTTCTGTGCATCCGGATTTAGACTCCGATCGACTCGGTGTGCATTGACTTTGTCACATACGATCAGTGTATAAATAACCAGACATTACAGTTAATATGAAATGAGTATTGGTTACAGAAATAAGTAATTAATGGTGTTAATTGCCCATTTCTCTACCTGAGGACTAACATAGGATAGATGGTCCACCATTAAGGGGGAATTACTGTACCGATATGGATATGATTTAGAGACAGGGTGGCTTAAGCTCTGGGAGCACCCCTGATCCTAATTACACATAGATGACATGATTATATTCGGTCAAGGTGGCTTAAGCTCCGCGAGCGCCCTTGACTTGAGATTATGATGAGTAGGGTGGCTTAAGCTTCACGAGCGCCCCTATTTCACACCCCATATCCGGACAGTCCGGGAATGAGATTTGGGTTGATACTAATTAAAGACTTTGGAATGAAATATGGAAATTATATTATTGACATAAGTGATTAAGAAATGAAATGCTTACATGAGGTAGTGAGAACTTAATTATTGAATATGATTATTATGCTTATACTGTTATGTGATGTGGTTATTTCTTTTATATGACAAATATGCAATAAAAATTCAGTGTGTTATGAATTATTTGAGATATGCATTTGTGTGACTACTTGGGAGAAACTCAAAGCCTATATGTACCACTAAGCGAGAGATAGCTTAGCGTGGGTTCTTCTCACGCAGGAATTGGAACTATAGATGGTAGGAGGTGAAGTGGTCAGGAAGGAAATCCAAGCCCATATCAGTAGAGACACAAGAAGCATAGTTAGAGGGTTGGTTATTTATTATTATTTTTTTGTTTGACTATGTATATGGTGTGGTAGACATGTCTCATATATTAATATTGTGTATGTATATAATTAAGTAACATAATCGGGTGCCATATGTGTATACAATATAAGGATATCTATATATTGTTAATTAGAATAACTTGCCTAGACCAATATAAATAAATAGATTAAGTTATTTAAAATGAAAAAAAAATCAATTCGAGCAGATTATCGAGTTAAGCTTATGGCATCCTTCTTATATATGTGGGATTATTCCTAATATATAAGTGGGGCGTCATATTTAGTGGTATTAGAGCAAGTTTAGGCATTTCTAGGCCTAGGTGTGAAATGAGATATTAGGTTTAAACATACATGTGTCTCATATAATTCTGATATGGGCTTTCTTCTTGGAAACTTGTAGGATTGTAAGAAGATGTCTTCGGAAGAACGAGATATGGCTAAGTGTACCGGCTCTCCTGATACTAGGACTCCTCATCAGCCTAGTGCAGCAAGCATGCAAAGGCAAAATACTGCTCCAAATCCCCCACCACATGCAGCAGAACAGATTGACCTTGGTCAAAATCCATTTATACAACAAATGACTGGATTATTCCAATAGATGGTATGAGCCATTCCTCAGCCTACCCCAGTGCCACCACCTAGACCAAAAATAACAATTGATAAGCTTTGTAAGTCTGGGGCTTCGGATTTCTATGGTAAGAGAGATGAAGATCCAGCTACAGCTGAGTATTGGTTGGAAAAGACTGAAAGAATTTTTAAAGATTTGCAAGTGGAAGAAAATGACAAAGCTAGATTCGCTACTTCTCTACTCCAAGATGAGGCATATGATTGGTGGAAATCATTTCTTACCAAGCCAGATATGGTGGAACCGATCTCATGGGATTCCTTCCTCTCCGAATTTAAAGAGAAATATATTCTGTTGATCTATATTGATGAGAAAAAGAAAGAGTTCATGAATCTCAAGCAAGGTAAAATGTCAGTGACTGAGTATTAGCGGGATTTTACCAGACTGAGCAAGTATGCCCTTGAATTAGTTGCCAATGAAATAGACAAATGTAGAAGATTTGAAGATGGCCTTAATGAAGAGGTTGGAGATATTGTGACTGCTCTTCAGCATAACAATTTTTCTCAGTTAGTTTCTGTAGCACTCAGCCTTGAAAAAAGGAAAAAGAGGAAAATAGAAGAATTTTCTAAAAAGTCAACTACTTCTGAGACTCAATTCACTGGGAAGAAGAGTCGTTTCTTTACTAGCCATTCACTGAATAGAGGACAGGGAAAAAGTTTTAGCTATTCACAGACATGGTCTTTTGAAAAGGGGCTGCCCTCTAAGACACCTTATGCTACAGTCAATTCACAACCTCAGGTTAGCAAGGAAGCTATACCGGTATGTACCATTTGCAATAGGAGCCATCGGAGGGAATGTTGGCGTGTCACATGTGCTTGCTTTAGATATGGGTCCAAGGAACATATACGGAGGGATTGCGCACTTTTGATAGGTGGTACTCCTACTCAGACTACTAGGTTAGCTCCGACTCAACCTGGAGTTCAGTTTAGAGAAGGACTAGGCCGACTGAGACAGGCTGTTTCAGAGACAGTGAATAGACCTGGATCTAGTAGAGCTCCAACCCGAACCTATGCCATGAAAGCTAAAGAAGATCAGGCGACAATGGATGTTATTGTTGGTATGTTTTCATTATATGATTTTGACATTTGTGCACTCATAGATCCGAGTTCCACACATTCCTATATTTTCACTAGTACACCTAGTCAGCATAATATGATTAAAGAAAACCTAGAATATGGAATTGAAGTTAAGAATCCTTTGGGTCACAGTGTAATAGTGAATAAAGTATTTAGGAATTGTCCTTTGGTTGTGCATGGGAAGGAGTTTTCTGCAGACTTGATTGGGTTGCCTTTCCATGAGTACAATGTCATATTAGGCATGGATTGGCTCCCACGTCATGAAGCAATGGTGGATTGAAAGTCTAAATTTGTGGTACTTAAAATAGAAAATCAGGAGGAAATTATTGTAAAATGGAAATTATTTTCACAACATCCTCGAGTCATATCCATAATGAAAGCTCAGATATTGATGAGAAAAGGGTGTGAAGCTTATTTGGCCCATGTGATTGACACCAGAAAATGAGGTTCAAATCTTGAAGATATCCAAATGGTAAATGAATTTCCAAATGTCTTTCCTAATGACTTACCTGGGTTACCTCCGAAGAGAGAGGTAGAATTTACTATTGATCTTGTTCCAGGAACTATGCCTATATCAAAAATGCCATACAGAATGGCCCCATCAGAGATGAAAGAAATTAAGACACAATTGCAATAACTCCTTCATAAGGGTTTAATTAGACCAAGTACATCCCAATGGGGTGCACCAGTATTGTTTGTGAAAAAGAAGGATGGATCTTTGAGGCTATGTATCGATTCTCGATAGTTGAATAAGGTGACCATCAAGAACAAGTACCCATTACCGCGGATTGATGATCTCTTTGACCAACTGAAAGGTGCAAGAGTATTTTCCAACATAGATTTGAGATCTGGTTATCATCAATTAAGGGTGAAGACGGAGGATATTGCTAAAACTGCATTCAGAACCATATATGGTCATTATGAGTTTTTGGTTATGCCATTTGGGCTGACCAATGCTCCAGCAGCATTTATGGATCTTATGAATAGGATATTCAGGCCACATCTTGATCAATTTGTTGTCGTTTTCATTGATGATATTTTGGTGCATTCTAAAGATTCAGAAAAACATGAAAAGCATTTGAGAATAGCATTGCAGACTCTCAGAGAATATAAGCTTTATGCCAAACTCTCAAAATGTGAGTTTTGGTTAAAGGATGTGACATTATTGGGACACATTATCTCTGCAGAAGGCATTAAAGTGGATTCTAGCAAAGTTTAGGCAATTGTGAGTTGGAAACCTCCATGGAATGTGGCCGAGGTCAGACGTTTCTTAGGTTTAGCTGGATATTATCAGAGATTTGTCAAAGGTTTTGCAATGATGGCTTCTCCTTTAACAAGACTATTGAGAAAGGATGTTAAATTTGAGTGGATAGATAAGTGTCAAGCTAGTTTTGATAAGCTCAAAAGTATGCTCACTAAGGCCCCTGTTTTGACATAGCCGATTCCTAATAAGGAGTATGTCATTTATAGTGATGCTTCTTATAATGGATTGGGTTGTGTATTGATGCAAGATGGAAAGGTGGTTGCTTATGCTTCTAAACAGTTAAAGCTACATGGGAAGAATTATCTTACCCATGATCTGGAGTTGGCAGCTATAGTTTTTGCATTGAAGATTTGGTGCCATTATTTATATGAGGAGAAGTGTTTTATTTACACATATCACAAGAGTTTAAAATATCTTCCCTCACAGAAAGAATTGAATTTAAGGCAGAGAAGATGGCTAGAACTAATAAAGGATTATAATTGTGTGATTGACTATCATCCAGGAAAAGCTAATGTAGTGGCAGATGCTTTAAGCAGAAAGATGGTGGCAGAGTTGCACCTTCAACCCACACTTATGTAGGAAATCAAGGATGCACAAAGACAAGATAGGAAGCTAATTGAATTAGCTGAGTTGATCTCTAAAGGGGAGAGACCTGGATTCACTATGGACTTAGATGGTGGATTGTTCTATCAAGACAGATTATGTGTGCCTAGTGTAGAAGATCTTAGACAGAGGATTCTTAGAGAGGCCTATGAAAGCAAATATGCTATGAACCCAGGGAGAAACAAGATGTACCAAGAGTTGAAGAGCAGATACTGGTGGGTAGGTATGAAAAAGGACATCATAGAGTACACTTCAAAATGTTTGACTTGTCAGCAGGTCAAGGCGGAACATCAAGTACCTTCAAGGTTGCTACATCTAATTTCTATTCCAGAACGGAAATGGGAACAGATCACTATGGATTTTTTGACTGGTTTGCCTTTGACTCTAAAGAAACATGATACTGTATGGGTCATAGTGGACAGATTTACAAAGTCATCACATTTCTTACCTATCAGAAAGGACTATCCACTGAATAAATTGGCAAATATTTATATGAATGAAGTTGTACGACTTCATGGAGTGCCTGTTTCTATTGTGTCTGACAGAGATCCCCATTTCACACCTCAATTTTGGAGTAGTCTACAATAAGCTCTAAGTACTAAGCTCAATTTCAGCACGGCTTTTCATCCGCAGACAAATGGACAGTCAGAAAGAGTCATTCAGATTCTAGAAGATATGAAGAGAAGTTGTGTCATCAAATTTAAAGGTAGCTAGGACAAATATCTTCCTTTAATGGAATTCACCTATAATAACAGTTATCAGTCTAGTATCCAAATGACTCCATATGAGGCACTTTATGGTAGGAAGTGTCGAACACTTATATGTTGGACAGAGCTCAGCGAGAGGAAACTTATGGGACCAAACCTAGTGCAAGAGACAGAAGAAAAAGTGAAATTCATTCGCGAAAGACTTAAAACAGTTACGGATAGACAAAAATCATATGCTGACCTCAAGAGATGGGACATTGAATATGCAGTGGGTGATAAATTTTTTCTTAAAGTATCTCCCTGGAAGAAAGTTTTGCAATTTGAAAAGAAAGGCAAGTTAAGTCCAAGGTTCATCGAACCTTATGAAATATTAGAAAAAGTTGGACCTATTGCTTATAGACTCGCTCTACCACCGGAGATGAGTCAAATACATGATGTCTTCCATGTCTCAATGTTAAGATGATATAGATCAGATCCTAATCACATCATACCTGCTGAAAGCATTCAGGTGAGACAAGATTTAACATATCAAGAAGAACTAGTCCAAATTTTAGCAAGAGAAATTAAGGAACTGAGGAACAAGTGAGTACTATTAGTGAAAGTACTATGGATGAATCATGCAATCGAAGAAGCAACATGGGAAAGCGAGGAGGTGATGAAAGCTCAATACCCACACATGTTCAGTGACGATGCATAGGTATGTTTCGAGGATGAAACATCTTAAGGGGGAGAGAATTGTAACACCCACTAATTATAGTTTAATTTGAATAATTTAGATCACATAATTAAATTGTATTTTTGGTTAAATAAAATTAAAGATATTAGATATAAAGAAATGTGTGAAGATAATAATAATAATAATAATAATAATAATAATAATAATAATAATAATAATAATAATAATAAAATTAAAAAAAAAAGTAAAGTGAACAATAAAATTGTCAGAAACAAAAAGAGCAAAAACGGGAAAAAGGGGCTGAAGGCATTTCTTGGCCATTTCTTCCAACTTCTCTTTTCTCCTTCTTCTTCTTCATCATCCCTTTTCCTTCCTCCATATCACAGCTCAAATTACTCATCACCTTCTTCAAGATTTTCATCAAAAATTAGTCCAAATAAATATGATCTTGGTATAAGAAATATTTTCCCCATGATTATTGTGTTATTAGAACTCTTTAGGTTATATATTTACAGGATATTGCACTATATTTTTTATTATCTTGTGACTCGAATTTGGGGATGTGTTAAATATAAAAGTTGTTCATCTATCTCTTGTGTAACTCTCTACCAAAATTTATTGAATGATTTTGAGTATATGAAGAGATATGGTTATTGGGGGGAAACTGGTTCAGGGAGACATATCAACCAAATAAGCTACGGTTTTTGTAAATATTGATCATCTTAGTGTCTAATCTGAGGTTTTATAAAATATAAAAGTTGTAGGTATATATATTATTGAGGTCTCTGCAAAATTTCATATAAATTTCTCTTATGTAGAATGAGTTATTCTGAAATGAACTATGACTATTCCTTGATTGAGTTGGTTTCATATACCTGTGCAGTTCTGATAACTTCGTCCTTATATTTCACCTCTTTTTAGATCGAATTAGCCAAAGTGAAAAACATAACACTTTTACTCCTATATCTTAGCTAAATTTCTGTGAATGTTTCACCTTAAAATGTCACGTAGTTTGTGAGTTATGAGCTGAACAATTAAACTAGTCAGGTTGATACTCTATGTTAAACCAATTATATATCCTTCACTATTTGAGAACCTTAGAGACCGAATCTAGAAATGCGTTAAACATGAACAATGTTCCAATTTAACTTATATAACTGTATAAATATTTTCAGAATAATTGAAGCTACACATTGAAAGCGTTGAATTTTTGAATTGGGTACCTTGAAACGGCCTAAGGGCAGAAAATAGGGCAATATTTAAAATTATACCAAAAATTATGTAAAGGTTCACAAATTCTGAAATTTTAGTATATTTTAGTTCTACATGTTATATTTAATTAGGATTAAGAATCATATAAATTGGATAAGTTTAAATAAAGTTATTAATCCAACAGTCCTTAGAGGTCTTGTTCTAGCTTAATAGAAATTTAAGTTATTTATTTAAATTATATTAAGATTAAATATTTTATCAAGCTATTAATTAATTATATTTTTAAATTAGGATTTCAACAAGAAGAAGTTCAATAAAAGTGAACAAGCTCTGAACTTATATTTTGGAAAAGGAAAATACTATCGAGGTTTGTACATATATGTATTTTGTTTTACCCTTATGCATGATTGTGTGTGCATGACATAAATTACATGTCATAATGATGAAATTATATATTATGGCATGTTTTAAAGTTGTAGGAATGTTATTAACTATGAACTTAACATTGTGTTAATATTTGATAAAATATCATGCTATTACATGGTTTTGAAATAAATTGTGAATATATGATTGTGTTAATATGAAATGAGTATTGGTTATAGAAACAAGTAATTAATGGTGTTAATTGCCCATTTCTCTACCTGAGGCCTAACATAGGATAGATAGTGCACCATTAAGGGGGGAATTACGGTACCGATATGGATATGATTTAGGGACAGGTGGCTTAAGCTCTAGGAGCGCCCCTGATCCTGATTACACACAGATTACATGATTATATTCGGTTTGAGATTATGGTGAGTAGGGTGGCTTAAGCTCTGCGAGCGCCCCTATTTCACACCCCATATCCGGATAGTCCAGGAATGAGATTTGGGCTAATACTAATTAAAGACTTTGGAATGAAATGTGGAAATTATATTATTGACATAAGTGATTAAGAAATGAAATGCTTACATGAGGTAGTGAGAACTTAATTATTGAATATGATTATTATGCTTATACTATTATGTGATGTGGTTATTTCTTTTATATGACAAATATGCAATAAAAATTCAGTGTGTCATGAATTATTTGAGATATGCATTTGTGTGACTGCTTGGGAGAAACTCAATGCCTATATGTACCACTAAGCTAGAGATAGCTTAGCGTGGGTTCTTCTCACGCAGGAATTGGAACTATAGATGGTAGGAGGTGAAGTAGTCAGGAAGGAAATCCAAGGCTATATCAGCAGAGATACAAGAAGCATAGTTAGAGGGTTGGTTATTTATTATTATTTTTTTGTTTGACTATGTATATGGTGTGGTAGACATGTCTCATATATAAATATTGTATATGTATATAATTAAGTAACATAATCGGGTACCATATATGTATACAATATAAGGATATCTATATATTGTTAATTAGAATAACTTGCCTAAACCAATATAAATAAATAAAAAATTCAATTCGAGTAAATTATCGAGTTAAGCTTGTGGCATCCTTCTTATATATGTGGGATTATTCCTAATATATAAGTGGGGCATCACGGTGGAGCTTGGATCTATCAAAACATATACATCAGAAACATGTAAAGCAAAATTATCAACAATCACATTATGAGTGTCATGTTCCTTTTGTGCTCTCATAGCATATGCTTTAGTAGGTACGACATGACTCCTCTCTGACCTACTCGTAATCTTTAACCTGACTTGTACAGTTCCAGTCCGACCCCCTCTCATCTAGCCTCTTTTATGGCCTCTAGTAGGTGTTGATCCCTATGTTTGAGTCTACTACTCAACCACCACATCAGTGCTCTGAGTCCTATATGGGTTTTCCTTTCTGAAATGGCTTACTATCCCACACTAATAACATACTCTAGAAAGCAACTAGCAATTTCCTACATGGTGTCTGCCATAGTGCTTGTAACACCCCCTCACCCCAACAACACATGCTCGAATAAGGGAGTGTTATGCTGACTTTATTGATTAAAATCATCGTTTCATATATATATATATATGAAAATAAAAGACACTCATATATTTGTTTTCTTTATTTACTATTTATTTACTTTGCAGTGTCAAAGAAATCATAACATGAAAGATAAAATACATTTTAATATAATAACATGTTATTTACAAAATATGTTGTTTATTTACAAATACTATAAAATAAAATTCAAATGATAATATACAAAAGTTGTGTGATCCACAGTGGTTGAAATATGTTGCTCTACTGGATCAGGTCACCACTAGCTTTATCTATTGTTTTCTATTTATTCTTTACTATATCTGTGCGAGATAAACTCCCACGCTAAGCTCTTGGCTTAGTGGTGCATATAAATAAGGCAACAAACTATTTTATGCAACATGCATTGTCATATATCAATTTATGCTCACATCATCTTTCCATGCAAATATACATCTCCTATTATTCTAGGATGCATAAATATCAAATTATCCATATCACAATTCATGGTTCCTTATTATTATATTTTCAATCCTTATTTATAGCCCACAACACTCAATCATCTTTTTATGCATGTCATAATTCATAATTCCATTTTTATTTTCAATAATCCATTTATTTTCCATAACTTCTTTATTTATGCCCAAAACACCCAATCATCTTTTCATGCAAACATACATTTCATAAATTTTTTGTTTGTTTCTCATATTTATTTTACTTTATCAAATCATTATTATCCATAGTCTTTTATTGCTCATAACACCTATTAACCCTTTACTAGGATAACGGAGTTGCCATCCAAGCACTTAGGAGTGCCACCCAGGCAATATGATTTGCACATATAAGTGCAATTATCGGCTTTATAATAATGTCATACTCAGTGTAGATAATAGTGCCATACCCGGTGTCATTAATCATACCATTAATGGATTTAATCATACTCTCCCCTACTTGGCATGCCAAACTATCCTAAGTCTGGTTCTAGTTAGGTGTTTTAGGGCTTACTCAATGTCATTAAAGTTCATAGTTATTAAATTCACCCATTTTATGCATGTAAAGACTCAAAATAATCACATAATCACTCAATTAATAACAAGATTCACATCATTTTACTCTTTAAATTCCACAACTCATATGTTGCCCTATCACTGGCAGATTCCATTCTCTGTTTTGGACCTTAATTTTGGTCCTGTTACAATCTGAATTTAGATACATGGTCTTGTTAAAAATTTTAGGTTTGGATCTTAGCTTTAATATTTAACTTGAATCACGTAATTATGACTTTTGTATCAAAAGATATGATAAAATGAACATTGACTGGTCACTAACAATTCTGCCCAAATTTTCTGGACAGATTCTAAGTCCGAACTTTATGAATTTTTCTAGACAATTACAGACATATATGGATTTTATAGTCTTAATAAAAATTATAGCCCTATGTCTTAGAGTTCAAACCCAATAAAGAACATACAAAACTAAATTCCAAAAATTAAGTTATAACAGTTTAAATACACACTGCTCATCCATTTCTAGCAAAGAACACATTTATGAACTATTTTCAATTTTTACCAAAATTAATCCTAAGTCTAGCAAACATGAATTCCAAGATTTTAATCACAAAATACTATTAATTTAGAATTATAAACATGCCAAATAATCAAATCATGCAAATAATATAAATAATAAATAATAAAATAAAATAAAATAGGCTATTGCCTTAGGTTATGTACAAACCTCTCTTTTCTTTCTCTTTTCCTTTTCTCCTTTGAGTTAAATCCTTGTCAATTTGAGTTCCTAAAATTCATAAAAGAAAACATTAAAACTTCACAAACCCTAATCTCTCTCTTTCTCTTTGCTTTCCTAAGCTTCCTTAAGCATGAAAATGGAATTTTCCATGCCTTTCTCTATCTTTTTCACACTTTCTTTCACTAGAATTAAGCTTTGGCTATAGAGGAACTTGAAGAAATGTGGGGCTGGTGTGGAGAACTGAAATTTCTATATGCTATGTGATAAGGAAAAAGTAATTAATGGCAAAAGACAAACTTAATTTATTAATGGAGACACCTAAGCATATGAATTAAATGTCTCATTCATGCATGTCAATTGCTCACTTAATGCATGCCACTTGGTGTGGCCGGCCTCCACATGTACATAATGTCCCAATTCATGCATTTAATTGATTATTATCCCAATTAATCCTCTAATTTTTGGTAAATTGCAAATTGACCCCTAAACTTTTCAAAATTTGCAATTTAGTCCTTTATCGTAATTTAACATCTTAAAATATTTTAAATACTTTATTAGATATTTTTCATAATTATTTGCTACTATTTTAATTATTTTTCATTCAAAATCCAAATTTAGATTCCGGTCAAACCGTCAAGTCGATTTAACAACTCGCACGACTACGGGTCTAAATTAGCGGATATGGCATCCTCTCTCTCTTAAAATAAATTTTGTCCTCAAAAGTTTACCTGTTCATTATGTGAAAAACTGGGATATTGCCTCTTCATGACTTCTTCACTCTCCCATGTGGCTTTTTCTGTAAAATGATTCCGCCATAGCGCTTTAACTAGAGGAATTCTTTTATTCCAAAAAATTTTCTCTTCACGTACTAATATCCCCACTAGTTCCTCTTCATAAGTCATATATGTCAGTACTTTTATGTCCTCACTTGGTATGACATGATTCGAATCAGACCTATATCTCATTAGCATAGATACATGGAATACATTGTGAATCCGATCTAACTCTGGTGGTAGGGCTAAAGAGTAAGTCACGAGTTTGATTCTTTCTAGAATCTCATATGGTCCAATGAACCTTGGACTTAGTTTTCCCTTTTTACTGAACCTCAATATCTTTTTCCAAGGCAAAACTTTAAGGAATACTTTATCACCCACATCATATTCAATGTTTCGCCTCTTTAAATCGGCATATGATTTCTGTCGATCCTGTGCTGCTTTTAGCCTTTCTTTGATCACTTTAACTTTCTCCTCATTTTGTTGAACTATCTCAGGCCCAATCAACTTTTTCTCATTCAACTCAGTCCAACAAACTGGTGTCCTGCATTTTCTTCTATACAATGCCTCATATAGAGTCATGCCTATGCTCGTCTGATGGCTATTGTTATAGGCAAACTCCATAAGAGGTAGATATCGATCCCAACTTCCCTCAAATTCAAGCATACAGCTTCTCATCATGTCCTCTAACAATTGGATAATGTCCATCTATTTGTGGATGGAAAGTCATGCTACAATTGAGTCAAGTTCCCAAAGCTTACTGTAGACTCTTCCAAAACTGTGACGTAAACCTGGGATCTCCATCAGATATGATGGACATTAGAATTCCATGCAACCTCACTATCTGACTTACATAAATTTCATTTAGCTTGTTCAATGAATAATCCATTCTGACTGGTAAGAAATGTATCAACTTTGTCAATCGATCCACTATCACCCATACTACATCATGCTTTCTCTGAGTCACCGGTAAACTAGACACAAAATCCATTGTCATTCTTTCCCATTTCCACTCTTGAATCGGTATTGGTTGCAACAATCATGTGGATAACTGGTGTTCTACTTTCATTTGTTGACAAGTTAGACACTTAGCAACATACTCGGTGATATCCTTCTTCATCCCTAGACACTAGGATTGAGTTTTCAAGTCCTGATACATCTTATTCCCACCTGGATGCATTGTATACACCATTTCATGTGCTTCTTTTAATATCTCAAACTTCAACTCTTTTATACTGGGCACACAAATGCTATTCTTGAAGTACACTGTGTCATCTTTTATCAATGAAAACTCAAGCTTTTCTCCCTTTTTCACTACCTCAGCTATCTTTATTAGTTTCTCATCTTGCTTCTGAGCATCTTTGATCCTCTGCATCAAAGAGGATTGTACTCACATCTCAGCTAAAATCTTCCTACTTAGTGCATCTGTAACCACATTTGCTTTTCCTGGTTGATAGTCAATCAGACAATCGTAATCTTTAATCAACTCCAACCATCTTCGTTGTCTCAGATTCAACTCTTTCTATGAGGGAAGGTACTTAAGACTTTGTGATTTGTATAGATATACCATCTTTCCCCATATAGATAATGTCTCCAGATCTTTAAAGCAAAAACAATATCAGCTAACTCCAAATCGTGTGTCAGGTAATTAAGCTCGTGAGGCTTAAGTTGTCTTGAGGCGTAAGCAATCACCTTTCCTTCTTGCATAAGAACACAACCTAAACCATTATGACTAGCATCACTATACACAACAAAGTCTTTTCCAGGTAAGGGTTGAGTTAATACTAGTGCTTTAGTCAACATTGCCTTCAGTCGATCAAAGCTTGCTTGACACCTCTCTATCCACTCAAAACGGACCTCTTTTCGTAGCAGTCATGTCAAAATAGTCGCTAAGGATAAAAATACCTTCACGAACCTCTTATAATATCCAGCTAATCTGAGAAAAATCCTCACTTCTGTCACATTTTGTGGTGGTTTCCAATTAAGAATAGCCTCAATTTTACTAGGATCAACCCAAATACCTTCTGTTGAAACTACGTGACCCAGAAAACTGACTGATTTAAGCCAAAACTCGCACTTAGATAGCTTTGCATACAACTGCTTCTCCCTCATTATTTTCAGCACTATTTTGAGATGTTGATCATGTTCTACTCAGTCTCTAGAGTAGACAAAAATGTCATCAATAAATACCACTACAAATTGATCAAGATATGGCCTGAACACTCAGTTCATCAAGTCTATAAAAGCTGCTGGTGCATTTGTAAGTCTAAAAGGCATAACTATGAACTCATAATGACCAT
The DNA here is from genome assembly GCA_023653625.1 of Triadica sebifera. NCBI lineage: Eukaryota > Viridiplantae > Streptophyta > Magnoliopsida > Malpighiales > Euphorbiaceae > Triadica > Triadica sebifera. Next base: position 35,565,377 of record CM042896.1, read on the forward strand.
AACGAGTCTTGAAAGCTGTCTTAGGTACATCAGACTCCTTGATCTTTAGCTAATGATACCCTAATCGACGATCTATCTTTGAAAATATGGTTCCACCCTTCAACTAATCAAATAAGTCATCAATCCTAGGCAGTGGGTACTTATTCTTGATAGTCACCTTATTAAGTTATATGTAATTGATGCAAAGATGGAGAGTGCCATCTTTCTTCTTCACAAATAATACTGGAGCACCCCACGGTGATACACTGGGTCATATAAAACCCTTATCTAACAATTCTTGCAACTGTATCTTCAACTCTTTCAATTCTGTTGGTGCCATCCTATATGGTGTAATGAAAATAGGAGTGGTGTCAGGTACCAAATCGATAGCAAATTTGATTTCTCTATCTGGCGGTAATCCTGGCAACTCATCTAGAAACACATCGGGAAACTCACTAACAATAGGAATATCCACCCACTTCGGACTTGCTTTTTATATATCCACCATATACGCTAAGTATGCTTCGCACCCCTTACTAATAAGTTTTCGAGCTTTCAACATTGATATCACATTGTCTGAATATTCTCTATTCTCACCCATCACCACTATCACATCTTGCTCTGGAATTCTGATGATCATTTGCTTCCTTCCATAATCCACTACCACTCCATAACGAGCCAACCAATCCATTCCCAAGATCACATTGAACTCATGAAATGGTAACTCTATCAAGTCTGCTGGGAATTTCCTACCTTGAATTTCAATAGGGCAACTCTTAAACAACTTGCTAACCCTCACATTGTGCCCTAACGGGTTAGTCACAAGAATCTCAAATTCTAGAGCCTGTGGTTCTCAACCCTTTCGACCTAGTGGTGGTGTGCATGTGTATGAATGTGTTGACCCCAGATCTATCAATGCATGTATGTCAGGGCTAAAGAGAAGGAATTTACCAATTATGACATCAGGTGCATCCTACTCCTCTCAGCCTTGCATAGCATACGGCCTGGCTGGGGTAGCTCTTATGGCCTCTCATCTATCTCTGATTTAAACTGATTAGGCCCTAATCAGCCTCCTCCACCTTACCCTCGACCTCAGCCTCTGCCTTGCCCAGAAGCTTGCGTATGTATCGACTCAGTGCTTCCCAAACCTTTGTTATACTATAATAAAGGACAATCTCTTTTCATGTGATCTTTGGATCCACATCTCAAGCACGCTCCTGTCATCCACCAATACTCTCCTGGATGAGAACGTCCAGAATGCTAACATTCTGGTAGAGTAGAGATCTACATGGTTTCTATGTCGGTGCACTAGCTGCTGAAGAAACAGATCTCACGACTATCCTTGCCTATAAGAAGGAGGTCTGTTGGAACCCCCAGCCTGAAATCACCCACTTAAAGATCTAGCCCTCTTGCCACTTATTGGTCCCCCACTCGGCTATAATATAGGCCTCTTAAACCCTCTATCTTATGTTAGCTGTTGTATTGCTAGCACTCTCTCAACTGTTCTGGTAGATGCAAGAAAACTAGAAAAACTCATCAGGCATAGGATTGAGATCTGTAGCTTGATTGGGTCTCTCAATCCATCTTCAAATTGCTGACATTTATCAGCTTCTGTGGATACAATGCCTGCAGCATATTTGCAAAGATGTGTGAATTCTCTTTCACATTCTGACAGCGGCTTGTTCCCCTATTTTAAAGTCAAAAATTCCCTTTTCTTGTCATTTATATAAATAGGGGGAATGTATTGCTATTTGAACTTCTCCAAAAAGAATTCCCAAGTCATGGGATTAGGTACCTCTGTGCTCTATGACTCAGATCTATTGGGTTTTAAAGAATGAATCATATTTATAAACGCAACGGAAAAAAAAAATTTCAAAACCCAAAACAAAAGATCATACTTGTACTATTAAAAATAATTTATATAAATATAAATGTTAAAATTATACCTTGTAATTTCTTATTTGTTCTTCAAATCTTTACTTTGTTGGGTTGTAGCAAACCACAACAATCCACGCTAGGATGTTTCTAATGATAATCCGTGCAAAGAATTAAGAAGAAACTATCAAGAGAAATGACTTGAACAAATTCAAAGTGCTAGCTTTGAAAGTGTTCTTGAGAGAATTTTGTTGTCTTAAAAATATTTTTTCACAAAAAAATATTTTCATGTCTATTTTCTGCCATTTGATGTCTTTTCTATTTAAATCAAATTCAAAGCAAAGATGAAAAGTCAAAAATGGAGAAAAGGGAAATGAATGAGTAGTAATTGGCCATAATTGGCCTAACTAAGGCCAAAGTCTATCGTTGGCCAACAAGTGGGAGACAGCAGCTGGCTGGGCCTGCTACGGGCTGCTGCTAGGCAGCCTAGCTGGCCCGCAGCCTGCCTAGCCAATGTGGGCCCGTGACCCTCCCGAATGATTTTTTTGTGTGATCTCATCGCGATCCATCCTGAAATAATTCTCTCATATTTTGGATCCTATCCAAGACTATTTTACTCATTCTCCATATCTTCAATGCGTGTGACACATTAAGTTCCTGGTTATGTTGGCCACTTAAATTAACAATTAATTTAAGCAGGTCATAAGCGGTATCTAGCAACACATCATGACCCCCAATTGACCGAAAAGTCAGTGGTTTGACTACGAACCTTTCCATAGACAATTTTTGTGCAATTATTCCTTTCACCATTCTATACCCCACTTGGTTCAGAGTACGAACATGTGTCAACTCCCATTGGACTGACTACGTCACGTCTAGTCTAATTTATGTTAGTTCTTGTCCTTGAGGCTCATTACTCTATTAGATATGTCATTGAAGACTATCTTTATGACATTTTCACTCCGGCCAGAGATTCCCTAGTAATGACCACGACAAGAGGCCATGGGTATACTCTCCATCTATCAAGAGTGGTGAATCCTTTGTTGGTTATCCAATTACCTTCGAATACCTCAAGCTTTATCCAATCACAACCCTATGACCTACCTCTCTGAGGCAATAAGGAATAGTGTCAAAATACATAATCAATATTCAAGATATCTTTGAGTACCTCAAGTTTAAGGATACTTGCATCATTGCTATGATGAGACTATCATTGAAATTTGAATAGATTATCCATATGATTGTCTCATAGTTGGTCATCCAATGTACATAGCTACACTTAGCAAGCATCCACATGTTAACTCTAAACATTTCATGTTTATAGATTATGAGATCTACTACTTGATCCAATCAAGAAGTGTAACATGTGCTAGTCTATCTAGATTAATAATGTGTCATCTCATTAATCCTATGACTAGGGATAATTTTGATACTAACATAATTGCACATGATAAGAATCTCAATATCATGATCTCATCATGATTTCCTTCATGCTATGATATGTATCAAGGACTTCATTAATTGATTTAAGATCACTTATCAATTCATATATCAAATGAACATCAAATTAATGAAAAAGTATTTTATTAATCAAATAAATTTGTACAATAAGTGTTAAAGGTGATTTCCTTTAGAGCACTCCTCTAACAAGCTCCCACTTGTACTAAAGCCAATCATCTTTGCATTTAATTCCATAGGCGAGTACATGAGAATCATATTTATTTTGGGGAAATAGCTTAGTTAAAAGATCAACAATATTCTGATCAGTGGGCACTCTTTCTATCTTTACATCATTCCTACCAATGATTTCTCTAATGAAATGGTATCTTCTAAGTACATGTTTAGATCTTTGACAAGACCGTGGCTCCCTTGCTTGTGCAATGGCTCCATTATTATCACAATACAATTGTATTGTATCAAAAATGCTGGTAACCACTCCAAGTTCTGTGATGAATTTCTTTATCCAAATTGCTTCCTTTGCTGCTTCAGAAGCTGCAATGTACTCTGCTTCGGTTGTGGAATCAGCAGTCGTTTCCTGTTTGGAATTCTTCCAACTAACTGCTCCACCATTTCGTATGAATATATAACTTGACTGAGATTTTGAGTCATCCTTGTTAGATTGGAAGTTGGCATCGGTATACCCACTCATAATAAGATCTCCATCTCCATATACCAAGTATACATCATTAGTTCTTCTTAAGTACTTAAAGATATTCTTGACAGCCACCCAATGACCCTCACTAGGGTCCGATTGGTATCTACTCGTGACACTCAGAGCATATGATACATCAGGTCTTGTACATATCATAGCATACATGATTGATCCTATAGCTAAAGCATATGGAATCAAACTCATGTGTGTCCTTTCATCTTGTGTCTTTGGACACAAAGACTTTGAGAGAGTAATCCCATAGGTCATGGGAATATATCCCCTCTTGGACTGCTCCATGCTAAACCTTTTTAGCATTTTATCTATGTATGTAAATTGTGAAAGACCAAGCAATCTTTTAGATCTATCTCTATAGATCTTTATCCCCAAATTATAGACTGCTTCTCTAAGGTCTTTCATAGAGAAATTCTCGGATAACCAAATTTTGACTGATTGTAAGGCTGAGACATCATTTCCCATTAACAATATGTCATCTACATATAACACAAGAAATACGATTGCACTCCCACTAACCTTCTTGTAAACACAAGGTTCAGCCGGATTTTGTAAAAAACCAAACTGTTTGATTGTCTCATCAAACCGAATATTCCAACTCCTAGATGCTTGCTTTAATCCATAAATGGATCTTTGAAGCTTACATACCTTTTTGCCATCTTTGGATATGAAACCTTCTAGTTATGTCATGTACACATCCTCAGTCACATTTCCATTATGGAAAGTTGTCTTCACATCCATTTGTCATATCTCATAATCATAATGAGTAGCAATGGCTAGGAGTATCCTTATGGATTTAAGCATAGCTACTAGGATAAAAGTTTCATCATAGTCAATTCCTTGTATTTGACGATAACTTTTAGCAACAAGTCTAGCTTTATAGGTAATCACATTACCATCCATATCAGTTTTCTTTTTGAAAACCCACTTGCACCCTATAGTCTTCATTCCTTCGGGTGGATCAACCAAAGTCCATACTTGGTTTTCATACATGGAATCCATTTCTGACTTCATGGCTTGAAGCCATTTGTCAGATTTTGAACTATTTAGAACTTCTTCATAGGTTGTAGGCTCATTATTTTCTATGAGCAATACGTCGTTCTGTTCACTAATGAGAAATCCATATCTCTCTGGAACAGTACGTATCCTACTTGACCTACGAAGCTCTTGTGCTTCAAAAGGTTGAGCTGTTATATCATTTGTATGAGTAACAAGCTCGGGTTCAGGCAGTTGATCAGCATCTGTTTGAGCATCTTGAACTTTCTCAAGTTCAAATTTTCTCCCACTATCTCCTTTTAGAAGGAATTCTCTCTCTAAAAAGATAGCATGTCTTGAAACAAAAACCTTTTGTTCCAAGGGGTGGTAAAATTGATATCCATATGATGCTTTTGGATATCCCACTAATAGACATCGGTCCACTTCACATAAGCAGACAACCCCAAATTCTCATGTGGGCCTCTTGTTATACCATATCTCATATGGAGTAATATCAATTGACTTTGATGGAACTCCATTTAATATATAAATGGTGGTCTCTAGTGCATAACCCCAAAAGGATTTAGGCAATTCCGCAAAACTCATCATAGACCTTACCATGTCTAACAACGTTCGGTTTCTTATTTCAGCCACACCATTGTGTTGTGGTATGTAAGGTGGAGTCCATTGAGCTAAAATCCCATTATCCCTAAGATAATCTAGAAACTCTTGGCTCAAGTATTCCTTCCTCAATCTGATCGAAGTGTTTTAATACTTTTGCCAAGTTATTTCTCTACTTCATTTCTGAATTCTTTGAACTTTTCAAAAGCTTCAGATTTGTATCTCATAAGATACACGTACCCATATCGTGAGTAGTCATCAATAAAAGTAATGAAGTAGATGAAACCACCTCTGGCGTGAGTAGACATTGGATCACATACATCTGAATGTATTAAGTCTAAAAGTCCATTAGCACGTTCACCATTTCCCTTAAAGGGTAATTTAGTCATCTTGCCTAATAAGCAAGATTCACATGTGTCATATGATTCATAATCAAATGACCCCAAACTACCACTTTTGTGTAGCTTAGCCATGTGTTTCTCACTTATATGACCAAGACGACAATGCCATAAATAAGAAGATTTCAACATATCTTGTTTTTGCCTTTTATTATCATTGATGTTTAAAATTGGATTTGACATATCTAATATGTATATTCCATTGCATAATGTACCATTAGCATAAAGAATTCCATTCAACATAATAGAACAACAACTATTACTAAAAGCTAAAAGGAAACCATCTTTATTTAGACTTGAAACAGAAATAAAGTTTTTAATCAAAGAAGGTACATAATAGCAATTATCCAAATTTAATATAAGCCCACTAGGGAGGGTCAATATATATGTTCCTATAGCAAATGCAGCAACCATTGCTCCATTTCCAATGCGTAGGTCTGACTCTCCCTTATTGAGCTGTCTACTGTTCCTTAGGCCCTGCATATCAGTGCATATGTGTGAGCCACAACCGGTATCTAATACCCATATATTATTATTGGAAACAGTATTAATTTCAATGAAAAAAATACCTGAAGTAGATGGGGCATCAGATGCCTTCTTTTTCAAGGACTCCAAGTAAGCCTTGCAATTTCTCTTCCAATGGCCATCCTTGCCACAATGGAAGCCTGTCCCTTTTGGAGCAATCTCTTTAGCCTTCTTCTTGGCCACACCTCCCTTAGGCTTCATGGACTTCTTCTTCTTCTTAAGGTTCTTCCTTTTAGAACTTGAAGAGTCCACCAGCATCACAGCCTTACTGTCCTTCTTGACAGATGGCTCAGCTGTTTTAAGGAAGTTAATCAGCTCAGGAATAGTGGTAGAGATTTGGTTCATCCTATAGTTAAGCACAAAATGTGAATAACTATCAGACAAACTGGTTAGAATTAAGTCAATACTTAATTCATGGTCCATCACAAATCCCAAGGTGGCCAACCTCTCAATATAGCCATTCATCTTCAATGCATATTGCACTGGAGATGTCCCCTCAACCATCTTAGTGCGAAAGAGCAAACTTGAAGTTTTGAACCTTTTGGAACGTGCTTGCTCATCAAAAAGCTCTCTTAGATGGTATACTATGGAATTAGCATCCATAGCCTCATGTTGCTTTTGCAACTCAGCTCACATAGTAGCAAGCATATCTCACTATCATCGAGATGCTTTTGACATGCCTTTTGAACATCTTCAGAAGCATTAATAGCAGAGGAATTAGGGAGTGTCTCATCTAGGATATAGCCAATCTTTTCGAATTTGAGAACTATTCTCAGATTCCTTAGCCAATCCAAAAAATTGGGCTCAGTCAACTTATTTGATTCCATTAGCGATCGCAAATTCACACTCGTCATGATGATGATTCTAGCAATCTAGATGTAAAATAGAACATGTTAGAATGTACATAAAATGCATGTTTATTAGGTTTATAATATATCGCATTATGGCTCCCACTATTTTATTGCGAATCCATAGCCCTCACTATGAACCCAAGAGAACTTATATGGAAGTTCTCTTGGTGGATCGATATCCAACTAGTTAAGAATAACCTTAAGGCAACTCAACAAGCTATCCTTAGTTTGGTTGGTAGGTATCTAATTCATACCAATTGCATTATTCATGCAACTATCGAATCTTGTGTTATCAACTTATTGATGTGTGCACATACATTAGGCTATCGACTCTTAATATGTGTACATCTCATGTATACAAACCCAACTTCGCCTCCAATACACATTAACCTTGGCGCAAATCCAACAAGTTAATAATATCGGTTAAGTCTAACCCATTAATCATGAAATATAATTTCAATGGATTGAACATATTCTTATAGAGTGAGCTTGAGACAACTTAACAATCCTAACTCTAGAAGAACTCTGGTTCTCCCCATATTAATGGAAGGCGTAAGACTTAATTATTTATTTAGTGAGGGATTTCTTTGTTAAGTCTGATCAAGTTATTATTTCATGCTTTTATATATCAAACATTCATCACATTGATATATAAAGATAGTTACATTAACTATATAGCATGATTATGGACATACTAAAGTCAATCTCTTGAGCCAAAGAGAAATTGACTAGGTCTTACCCAGGTATATGCATGAATTTACAACCCAAAATAGAAATCAAATTTCTATTTCTAAGTCTTCTTGTTTATGGTACCACCTCCTTTGTTTCTTGGTCCTTTGTACTTCATTCTATCCTAATCCTATGTAATTTAATTACATATTTCAAATTATAGAAAACCTCAATTTACATTTGAGGGGAGTAAAATGAGAAAAGAAACATATAAGAAAGAAAAAGAGGTAGGGACACGCAGGCTCTAATTACGATAAAACAAAATAATTTCATGCATGCTCAATCACATTGGACCTAAGTCCATAATCATCCATCATGCCTTTTCATACATTCCTAACATGCATTCTCTAATGCACAAAATAAAAATGATAATTTTGGATTTCAATTTGTAAATCGATTCAACGCTTGAACCGAAATTATCTATATGTGTTCTTTTGGCTAATTTAATTTTGTATGCCATTTTAAAGTAAAATTTGATATTTAATAAAATTAAATTAAATTCCATATTTCTAGAAATAATTCAAAATTAATTCTCATTAAAATCATAATATTATGATGTTAAAATTAAACAATTGAATTTTAATATACATACCAATTCCTAGTCATACTATAATTACAATTGTACAAATTAAATTAATTCACAATTAATTTCCAAAAATTATAAAAATTTCAAGAACATCAAATCATTATTCTAATCATATTTAGGTCAGCTCAAGTTCATCAAAATATTTTTGACACAAGCCAGAATTACTAAGACAAACGAATCAACGCACTTAGATGCTCAAAATGACTAATTCGATATCTAGAATTTTTAAACTTTCAAATGCTTGCAAAATAATTTTGGCATGCATCTAACATCAAAATAACATATTTTTAATTATATAAAAATTATTTCAAGGTACTGAAAATAAAATAAACACATACAAAAAATAAACAAAACAGCCCCACCGATTATGCTTAAACAGTCCCCTTTTTGTGTTTGTTTGAAAAATTAATTAAAATAATTTTTAATTACTTATTGGACACTTCCAGAGGTATAAACATATTCTCAATATGTATAAATAATTGTTTTATAATTAAATTACAAGAAAAATATAACCAGCCCCATCAATTAAGCCAAATAACAACACATGTTCATAAATAAGGCAATTTTAGGTATTTTTGAAATAAATCAGACATTAATTATTTGAATCACATTCAAATCATTTTTCAATCAAAATAATCATTTTTAATCATCCCATGATCAGATTAAAAAAAGAAAAATATGTAAAACATATTTTACAAATTAATTTCAATTTTTCAAAACCTATTGATCCAAAATCATCAAACACATGCAATCCCATTGCACTTTCAATTAAAATTAATTTCAATGGATACAAGGAGGCTCTGATACTAATGTTAGATTTTGAAGAATGAATCATATTCATAAACACAGTGAAAAAATAAAATTTTAAAAATCCAAAATAAAAGATCATACTTATACCATTAAAATTAATTTATATAAATATAAATGTTAAAAATTATACCTTGTAATTTATTATTTGTTCTTCAAATCTTCAATTTATTGGGTTACAACAAACCATAACAATCCACACTATGATGTCTCTAATGATAATCAATGTGAAGAATGAAGAAGAAACTACCAAGAGAAATGGTTTGAACAAATTCAAAGTGCTAGCTTTGAAAGTGTTCTTGAGAAAATTTTGTTGTATCTTAAAAATATTTTTTTCACAACAAAATATTTTCATGTCTATTTTCTGCCATTTGATATGTCATTGAAGACTATCTTTATGACATTTCCACTCCGGCCAGAAATTCCCTAGTAATGACCACGATAAGAGTCCATGGGTATACACTTCATCTATCAAGAGTGGTGAATCCTTTGTTGGTTACCCAATTACCTTTGAATACCTCAAGTTTTATCCAATCACCACCCTATGACCTACCTCTCTGAGGCAACAAGGAATAGTGTCAAAATACAGAATCAATATTCAAGATATCTTTGAGTACCTCAAGTTTAAGGATACTTGCTTCATTGCTATGATGAGACTATAATTGACATTTGAATAGATTATCCACATGATTGTCTCATAGTTGATCATCCAATGTACTTAGCTACACTTAGCAAGCATCCACATGTTAACTCTAAACATTTCATGTTTATAGATTATGAGATCTACTACTTGATCCAATCAAGAAGTGTAACATGTGATAGTCTGTCTGGATTAATAATGTGTCGTCTCATTAATCCTATAAGTAGGGATAATTTTGATACTAACATAATTGCACATGATAAGAATCTCAATATCATGATCTCATCATGATTTCCTTCATGCTATGTTATGTATCAAGGACTTCATTAATTGATTTAAGATCACTTATCAATTCATATATCAAATGAACATCAAATTAATGAAAAAGTCTTTTATTAATCAAATAAATTTGTACAATAAGTGCTAAAGGTGATTGCCTTTAGAGCACTCCTCTAACAAGATCGCCACCAGTCATATGCATGATCCTGTAACAATGACACTGCATATTCATATCTATGCTCATCTGTGCAATGTAGTTGATCAAAGACTCTCTCTGCCCATTCTAACCAAAACTCTGCCACGAAGGGGTCATCTTCTCGTATATCGTAGAAATTGGAGGCCCCTAACTTCCTCAGCCTCTCAAATTGTAACCTAGACGAGGCTAGTTGTGATGCTCTTTGTAGCAAATCTATCATGTTCCTCATAAACTCTGATTGTCCTGCGCTAGCAACAAACTGCCCCCGTGATGAGCTAGCATCAGATATCGATGCAATAGCTCGACAACGATTGGGTCGCGATGAAGCCTATGTTCTTGTAGGCTCATTACTTTTGCCCCCTTCGGCCATAACGTGTCATGACCATAAAGACATACTATACCTATCTATATCATAAAGTAACGGCCCCAATTAGTAAGCAATAACTTTAATACTTAATTATGGGTACACACATGTCATAATTATTTTTAAAAATATTTTTTTTATCCCAAAACCGCACAAACTAGCCTCTAATACCAAAAACTGTAACACTCCCTCACTCCAGCAACACGTCTTGGATAAGGGAGTGCTATGCTGACTTCATCGATTAAAATCATCATTTTCATATATATATATATATATATATATATATATATATATATGAAAATAAAAGATATTCACATATTAATTTTTTTCTTACTATTTATTTACTTTGCAGTGTAAAAGAAATCATAACATGAAAGATAAAATATATTTTTATATAATAACATGTTCTTACAAAACATGCTATTTATTTACAAATACTATAAAATAAAATTCAAAAGATAATATACAAAAGTTGTGTGACTCACGATGGTTGAAATAAGCTGCTCTACTGGATCAAGTCACTGCTAGCTTTATCTACTGTCTTCTATTTATTTTTTACTATATATGCACGAGAGAAACTCTCACGCTAAGCTCTTGGCTTAAGGGTGCATATAAATAAGACAACAAACTATTTTATGCAATATGCATTGCCATATATCAATTTATGCTCACATCATCTTTCCATGCAAATATACATATCTTAATATTCTAGCATGCATAAATATCAAATTATCCATATCACAATTCATGGTTCCTTATTATTATATTTTCAATCCTTCTTTATAGCCCACAACACTTAATCATCTTTTTATCCATATCATAATTCATAATTGCATTTTTATTTTCAATAATCCATTTATTTTCCATAACTTCTTTATTTATGCCCAAAACACCCAATTATCTTTTCATGCAAATATACATTTAATAAATTTTATTATTTTATATCTCTTATTTATTTTACTTTATCAAATCATTATTATCCATAACCTTTTATTGCCCATAACACATATGAACCTCTGACTAGGATAACAGAGTTGTCATCTAGGCACTTAGGAGTGCTGCCCGGGCAATATGATTTGCACATATAACTGTCATTACTGGCTTTATAATAGTGTCATATCCGACATAGATAATAGTGTCATACTCGGCATAGATAATAGTTCCATACCCAACATCGTTAATCATACCATTAATGGATTTAATCATACTCCCCCTGCTTGGCATGCCAAACTATCCTAAGTCTGAATCTAATTAGGTGATCTAGGGCTTACTCAATGTCATTAAAATTCATAGTTATTAAATTCACCATTTCATGCATGTAAAGACTCAAAATAATCACATAATCACTCAATTAATAACAAGGTTCACATCATTACTCTTTAAATTCCATAACTCATATGTTGCCCTATTTTTGGCAGATTTTATTCTCTATTTTGGACCTTAATTTTGGTAATGTTAAAATCTGAATTTAGTTACATTGTCTTCTTAACACTTTTAGGTATGGATCTTAGCTTTAATATGCAAATTGAATAACTTAATTTTGAGTTTTGTATCATAAGATATGATAAAATGAACACTGACTGATCACTAACAATTTTGCCCAAAATTTTCTGGACAGATTCTAAGTCTGAACTTTATGAATTTTGCTGGACAATTACAGACATATCTGGATTTTATGGTCTAAATAAAAATTATAGCCCTATGTCTTAGATTTCAAACCCAACAAAGAACATACAAAACCAAATTCCAGAAATTAGGTGATAATAGTTTAAGTACTCACTACTCATCCATTTTCACCAAATAACACATATATGAACTATCTTCAATTTTTACCAAAATTAATCCTAAGTGTTGAACCTTGAGGGGTATTTTCATCATTTTGATGCTAACAAATAAAATAGCAATTCTTGTGTTCTAAGTTTGTTGAACATGATATATCTTGAATAAAATATGATACAAGAATGAAAGACAACTTTTGAAGATCAAAATAAGAAGAAATAGCAAAGTCACGCCCGTGACTACATATGTCACGCCCGTGACTACATATGTCACGCCCGTGACTACATATGTCACGCCTATGATATAGCTTAGCACAAACTCTCCAACATTCAAAGTTCACGGCCATGAAGGATCATACCAACCACGAATGATCAAATCAGTCATGCCTATGAAAGAAAGACACACCCGTGAAATAACATGTCAAGTTCTTCCAGAGAGCTTCATGGCTAGAGTCACCACTTGAGCCACGACTTGGAAAAATGTTCAGCTCATGAAAGTATAAAGTCACACCCTTGATCAAACACTTCAAGTTCTTTCTGAGAGCTTCATGACCAGAATCACCACTTAGACCACGACTTGGAAGAACATTCAAGACCGCGACACATATAGTCATGCCCATGAATGAAGAAAGAGAAACACGTCAGACACGAAATTAAAAGTTGGTTCAATGGCTATTTTAGCATTAAATGCACCTAAATGGCTATAATTCGAAGAGGAAGTATAAATGCAAGACATTTATGAATCCCAGCAAGAAGAACAACAATTATTTTGAATCTTTAATCTTGTTGTAGTCATTGTGCATTAATTATTTTTCAACAAAACCTTTATTCTTTGTAAAAACCTAATTGCTCATAATTTCTGAGCATTATAGGTTGGTGAGTGTTTTCATTGTAATCATTTACTCAAGTGAGTTTAGGTATATTGGGTTAAGATTGAAACACTTGTAAGGGTTTATTGTGTGAGCCATAAAACACAAGGAATTGATTTATTGTGTGAGCCATTAAAATACAAGGGAATTTATGGGTTAGGTGTTAGCCATTAAGAGAAACACCATAGTTGGGAGTGAACTTGTAAAACTCCATTGTAACACTTAGTGTGTTAGTAAAACTCCCAATTGAGATTGGGGAGAGGAGTAGGGTTTATTAATACCCGAACCTCTATAAATCTCGTGTGTGATATCACTCCATCCCTACTCTATTTAATTTTATTCTACACTTAAAGTTAAGAAATTTTTATTTCATAACCAATTCAACCCCCTTTTTGGTTCATTGTCTGGGCAACAATTGGTATCAGAGCAAGTCTAGCATCAAAGCCTAAAAAGCGCTAGCAAAAAAGCATAAAAAACTCTAGTAAAGATCAAGAAATGGCCAATGAAGGATTCTAAAGTCTCAAGCCTTACTTTGATGGAGCAAACTACGCTTATTGGAAGTTCTGGATGGAGACATATCTCAATAGTGAGGGAATTGAAGTTTGGGATAGCGTTCGGAAAGAATGGACACCACCAACCAGGAGAGGAGTTGATGGTGAAGAAGAAGTTCTTTCAAGAGATGATTGAACAGAGCCTCAATGTAGAGCAAACTTCAAAAACAAAAAGGCAATGACAATCCTCGCAAGCTCTCTATCCATTGAAGAATGTGGCAGAATCCAACACTGCCCTACCGCATATATTATGTGGAAGACATTGGAGAATTATCATGAAGGAACAAAGCAAGTTAAATCCAAGATGATTCAACTTCTCACTTCAGAATATGAACTTTTCAAGATGAAATCCAATGAATCCATCACCAATATGACGAACCATCTTCTATCCATCATAAACAGTATCAGAAAGCTTGGAAAGCACTTGAGCTTGGAAGATGTAAACAACAAAATTATGAGAAGCCTTCCTCTCAAAGACTATGGTTCAAGAGTTGCTGGTATAGAAGAAGCCAATGAAGACATGAGCGTCATGCCTACCGATGTGCTTATTGGCAAACTTCTAACACACAAAATGGCGGTAAAGAGAGATAGAGAACTTGAAATTGAACCAGAAAAAAGAAAACCTCTAGCATTCAAAGCCTCTACTTCAAAATCTCAAGAAGAAGTTGAAGATGATGAAGAAAAGAGTGATGATGCAAATGAGGACATCTCCATGTTCTCAAGGAGATTAAAAAGAATAATTGAAAAGAGAATTGGCAACTCTCAAAACTTCAAACAAAGAAACCTCAAACTCTCCTCAAATAACTTTTAAAGAAATAAAGAGGAGGTAAAATGTTATGAGTGTGGGGAAGAAAGGACATATCAAACCAGAATGTCCAAAGCTCAAGAAACACAAGAAAGGATATCAAAAAGATAATGGGGAGAAAGGTCACAAAGCCATATGGGATGACGAAAGCTCTTCAAGTGAAAAAGATGACAATGAAGGTGAAGAGGTCAACCTATGTTTCATGGCTTTAGAGGATCACTTCACGAATTAGGTAGGTCCTTCTTACTCATACTCATTTAATAATGATAGTAGTGATAATAATAGTAATAGTGAAAATGATGATGAGCAGAGTTTAATAAAAGTTTTGAACCGAGAATTAGAAAAATATAGATGTAAATTCAATACTTACAAAAATAATATTTTAAATTTGAAAAACAAAATGGAAGTTTTACAAAAGGAAAATCTTGATCTTAAAACTTCTAATGAATCTCTTCAAAAATCATTAGATGAGTACTCTTCTAGACCCTCAACTAAATCCTTACTTAAAGAAAACAATGTTTTGAAAAATGAAGTTGAGGAACTTAGAAACTCCATTTCAAGATTTCATAAAGGCAACGAGAGTTTAGATACTCTCATAGTGTCCCAAAGACCACATTTAATAAGACATGGTCTAGGATTTAATGGAACATCATCTTCATCTCACAAGACCACATTTGTTAAGTCTAGTGCACCTCATATCTCCACATTAGAAGTAATTGCCCCAAGGGCTAAGTGCATAACACACAGTAAACCCTCTATTTATAAGAAGAATGATCAATGGTCAATTAGCCTAAGAGGGAAACCTCAAAAGGCCAATCATGCTTTTATGTATAATAAGCATGCACCTAGGAAAGCACCAATTCATCATGCATGTGCATGTCACTACTCACAAACTCCATATAAAAGGATAATAAGACCTAACAACATGGTAAAACCGAAAAACATGTTTAGAGCTAAACAATGTAATTATTGTATGAAATTTGGTCATATCAAAAAATATTGTTGGATAAGGAAGGCTCATTGGGAACCTTCATGTGCTAACCCCCAAGGACCCAAGTTCATTTGGGTACCTAAAAACAATACTTAAATTGTGATTTTATAAGTATGCCTCAAGTCCACTATAAAAGAAAATGCTTGGCTCATGGATAGTGGATGCTCAAGGCATATGACCAGAAACAAAGAACTATTCAATGACATTAAAAGTATTAATGGTGGTAAGGTAACCTTTGGAAACAATGCTAAGGGTAACATAATTGGCATTGGCTCCATTGGTATTAATAATACTACTTTCATTGAAGATGTTTTACTTGTTGATGGTTTGAAACATAACTTGTTAAGTGTAAGTCAATTATGTGATGAGGGAAACCAAGTAATCTTTACCTCAAATGAATATCTTGTAACCTCTTTTAGTGGCCAAGAGACATTCAAATGAAGTAGATATGTCAATACTTACAAAATAAACTTACACAAAATATCTAACCTTTTCTCTAAGTGTCTTATGACTACTAATGATGAATCTTGGCTATGGCATAGAATGTTTGGTCATGCAAGCATGGATTTAATTCAAAGTCCTAGCAAAGGAGAGCTAGTAAGTGGACTACCAAAAGTCAAATTTGAAAAGAATAAGACATGTGAACCTTGCCAAAGAGGAAAATAACACAAGTCCTCCTTCAAATCCAAAAATATTGTAAGTACCTCAAAGCCTCTACAACTTTTGCATATAGATCTTTTTAGACCTATTAGAGTTGCAAGCTTATGAGGTAAACACTATGCTTTTATCATCGTTGATGATTACTCTAGATTCACTTGGGTAATTTTCTTAGCTTAAAAGAGTGATGCTTTTGAATCTTTTAAAAACTTTGCTAAGAGAGTTCAAAACGAAAAGGGATATTTTATTTCAAAAATAAGAAGCGATCATGGCAAAAAATTTGAAAATGAAAACTTTGAAAACTTTTGTCTAGAACATGGTATTTCACAAAAATTTTTAACTCCTAGGATGCCTCAACAAAATGGGGTAGTCGAAAGGAAAAATCGAACTTTAATTGAAATAGCTCGAACAATGTTCAATGAGTATGGGTTACCAACCTACTTTTGGGCCGAAGCCACCAATACTGCATGTTATATTTCAAATCGAGTTTTAAAAAGGCCACTCTGAAACAAAACTACTTTTGAGTTATGGAATGGAAGAAAACTCATGATATCATACTTTAGAGTATTTGGATGCAAGTGTTTCATATTAAATACCAAGGACAACCTTGGAAAATTTGCCTCTAAATTCGATGAAAGTATCTTTTTAGGATACTCCACCTCTAACAAAGCTTATAGAGTATTTAATAAAAGGTCATTAATTGTTAAAGAATCTATGCATGTTGTTTTTGATGAATTTAGTAAGCTTGATCTTGTGAAAGGTAGTGTTATTGATGATATCGTAGGTACAATGGAAAAACTTGATCTTGATTATGAGAAAGATGAAAATGATCAAGAAAACCCACATCAAGATATCTCTCTACCTCAAGCTCAAGAGCAAGACAAATAAGAGCTTCCAAATGAATGGAAAATGACAAAAGATCACCCTAAGGAACAAATCATTGGTGATCCTACTAAAGGAGTAAGTACTAGATCTCATCTCAAACTCTTAGATTCTAACCTTGCTTTTGTCTCTCAAATTGAGCCTAAAAATATTGATGAGGCTCTTAATGATGAAAATTGGGTGATTGCTATGCAAGAGGAACTCAACCAATTTGAGGGAAGTAAGGTATGGACCTTAGTTCCTAGACCCAAAAAGCATCAAATCATTGGTAGTAAATGGATATTTAGAAATAAACTAAATGAACAAGGTTCAATAACTAGGAATAAGGCTAGGTTTGTTCTAAAAGGTTATAATCAAGAAAAAGAAATAGATTATGATGAGACCTATGCTCCGGTAGCTAGATTAGAAGCCATAAGAATTCTTTTAGCATTTGCATGCCATATGAATTTTAAACTCTTTCAAATGGATGTCAAACGTGCTTTCTTATTTGCCTAATTATGTTTTTAAACTTTCAAAAGCTTTGTATGGTTTGAAACAAGTTCCAAGAGTTTGGTATGAAAGACTAAGTTCTTTCCTTTTAGAAAATAATTTTTCAAAGGGAAATGTTGACACAACATTATTTACTAAAAAACATTAGCATGATATTCTAATTGTTCAAATTTATGTTGATGACATCATTTTTAGGTCTACTAATGAATTATTTTGCCAAGAATTTGCTAAGTGTATGACTAGGGAATTTGAAATGAGCATGATGGGTGAGCTTAAGTTCTTCCTTGGTCTACAAATAAAACAAAGCAATGAGGACATATTCATCAACTAATCCAAGTATGCCAAAGATTTAATCAAGAAATTTGGAATGGAAGGATGCAAAAATGCCAAGACTCCAATGAGCACATCAATAAAATTGGACAAAGATGAAAAGGGTAAGAGCATTAATGAAAAGCTCTATAGAGGTATAATCGGATCACTCTTATATCTTATTGCCTTTAGACCCGATATAATGTACAGTGCATGCTTATGTGCTAGATTTCAATCGTGTCCTAAAGAATCACATTTGAATGCTGTGAAAACAATCTTAAAATATTTACATGGCACATTGCATCTAGGCTTATGGTATCCTAGAAATTCATCCTTTCATATCATAGGATATTCAGATGCAGATTATGCAGACAGTCTCTTAGATAGAAAGAGTACTTCAGGCACTTGTCACTTTATTGGTGAATGCTTAGTCTCTTGGTTTAGCAAGAAACAAATTTCGGTTGCCCTTTCTATCGCTAAAGTAGAATATGTGGCAGCAGAATATTGTTGCACTCAAATCCTATGGATGAGACAACAACTTAAGGATTATGGTCATAGTTTGGACCATATAGCCATCAAATATGACAATACAAGTGCCATAAACCTATCTAAGAATCTCATTCAACACTCTAGAAGTAAGCATATTGACATAAGGCATCATTTTCTTAGAGATTATGTTCAATATGGAGATGTTGTAATTGGCAGATATTTTCACCAAATCTCTTAATGAAGAAAGATTTTGCTTCATAAGAAAATAGCTTGGTATGCTTGATTGATTAACCTTATCTTAAGTATGATTGTCAATTGTCAACCTTGAATGTTAATTTCCTTCATATGTTACTTTTTATTTACTAATCTTTTAAGGTATGAAGTGGTTAAGATGATGGGAATATATGTTATAAGGCATAGAAGCATCTTAGAAATCTTTTAGTCTTATTTTAGACTTAGTTTTATTAATTGAAGATTTAAGGAAATTCACACCCATGATATATATTCACGGTCATGATCATAATCGCCAAAAGTTCCAGTAGCTTTCACGTTTTACATCACGACATCCTTCACGGCTGTAGGTAGTGAAGACTATGTTTCATGCTCATGAATCTTTTCTTTCACTCCCGTGAAACTCCTAATTCACAACTGTGACATTTATTCATTACCGTGAACTTATATAGCAAGTAATTTCAAAACCATTCACGCTTTGTTTCACGCATTGCCTCATGATTAGAAGTAGTGAAGATTGCACTTCACGACTGTGACTCCTTTTGACACAGCTGTGAAATTCATAAGTAATGCCTGTGACTATTTAATGTCAAAACCGTGAATCGATTCGTATCCTTTATCATGACTAGAGTGCCTCTTCAACAAACCGTGACCACGACATATCACACTCATGATTTACTGTTCACGACCGTGAATCTGTTAACTATAAAACAGATTTCTACTATTTTTCTCATTTCCAACTTTTAAAATTCTGTCAATTAAAGCTCTCATTCAATATTTCTCACAAAATTTGCCCTCCTCATATTCTTTTCCATCTATAAAATTCTTTAAAACCCTTTTTCTTTGAAGAATCATAACATCTCTAGGTTAGTTCTCAAATCCTTGGTCAGAAAATCATTCTCCAAATCCCTGTTCCAAAATTATCACAATGGAACTCGGTTCATCCAAAGGCACAAGGAAGAAATCCCATGCTTCGAGACACCACATGGACTACCTTCTTAACATCATTCTGGGGCATTGCCATATAAGATATGTCATTCTAAAGAAAAGACCCCTACTTTCATCTCGTTCCTTCGAGTGGAGTGTTGTCAAGACTTTCGGTCTTGAGACAAGCATGATAGAACAATTGCAAGCTTGTCACCTTAAGGAATTCATAGACATTCATCGGCCAACGCTAAGAGAACCAACTCTCGAGTTCCTTAGCACTTTGCAAGTCTTTCCCACCGGAACAGTCAAATTCCAACTTTGTAAGCATTCAAACACTCTCACTGCAGCGGAGTCTGACACTATCTTCAAGCTTCCTTCATATGGTATTCTCAATGAGAATGAAGTGGAATTCTATGCCAATCCGTCTTGGACTCATTTTGGGTTGGAATGTAGTTGGGATATGAAAAAGACCAAAAGCACACATCTTTGGTACCCTGTGCATAAATATTTATATAGGTTTCTTACCTATAGTATATTTGCTAGAGGGGATAGCAACGGAACAATCAGAAAATCGGAGCTCTTCCTATTGGAAATGGCTTGAAGAGGTCTATCGATAGCTCTATCTCGATGGTTTGTAAATCACCTTCTTTCAATTGCAACAAATCCATTAGGAGATATTTTGATTGGAGGGTATGTGACTCACCTTGCCATTGAGCTGGGATATTTAAAACTCGATGAGCATAACTACAATCTTATTTTAGCACATCCACGAGACTGACTAGATGTCGAGTCCTTCATAAAGATGGGAGCAGTTGTCGGCATTATTTACGAGAATAATATCTATTACCATTTCACCACTCCAGCTAGTGAAATTGATTGGGAAGATCAGGATACTGATGATTTCAAAGCTGGCCTCCAGGGTATCGAGCAACAAAAATGAGCCCGAGTTGAAACAACGACTCTAGAGGTTGAGCAAAAGGTTGGTCAATCATCGGCTTCTACCACACCTAGCTTGGCGCAACAGGTTGCTGATCTTTTAGCACCTTGCTTTGACCTAATGCAGGCTTCCATCGATGAGAGATTGGAAAACCTCAAAGACTTCATGGAATCTCATATGGATAGCCTCGAGGCGGAGGCAGCACGCCTTAGAGATGGTTTGTCAGGCTTGAAACCTAATTAGAGTCTTAGTTTTATTTTTAAAGGTGTAGGACTTTAATTTATGTTTTTTAAACTTTGTAATGTTTCTCCTTCTTTTAATATAATTACATTATTATCATTTTATTTTTTATGGTTTGTTTTGTTGATGATAAAAGGGGGAGAACCTAGCAATATATGCAAATGTGTGGTTAATTGGTATATGTTGTGTAGTAAAATGCAAATGTGTTATATAACATATACCTCACATATACCTTGTATATACCTAACTAGTTAGCAAACAACTTTGAATATACCTTGTATATACCTAACTAGTTAGCAAACAACTTTGCTATACTTTGGATATACCTTGCATATACCTAACTAGTTAGCAAAGATCCATGCTATAAGTCTTTCAATTCTTGCACTCTATTATTTTTGTCTTAAACATCTTTTGAGGGGGAGACTTCTCAAAAATACATATTGCTAGATTATTTATCACCATAAAAAAGGGGAGATTATTGAACCTTGAGGGGTATTTTCATCATTTTGATACTAACAAATAAAATAACAATAATGTATTTAACAATGCTTGTATTCTAAGTTTGTTGAACAAGATATATCTTGAATAGAATATGATGCAATAATGAAAGACAACTTTTGAAAATCAAAATAAGAAGAAATAGCAAAGTCACGCTCGTGACTACTTATGTCACGCTCGTGATATAACTTAGCGCCAACTCTCCAACATTCAAAGTTCATGGCCATAAAGGATCATACCGACTGTGAATGATCAAATCAGTCACGTCTGTGAAAGAAAGACACACCCATGAAATAACATGTCAAGTTATTCCAGAAAGCTTTATGGCCAGAGTCACCACTTGAACCACGGCTTGGAAAAATGTTCACGCCCGTGATCAAACACTTCAAGTTCTTTCAGAGAGCTTCATGACCAGTATCACCACTTGGACCACGACTTGGAAGAATATTCATAACCGGGACACATATAGTCACGCCCATGAATGAACAAAAAGAAATATGTCAGGCGCGAAATTAAAAGTTGGTTCAATAACTATTTTAGCATTAAATGCACCCAAACGACTATAATTTGAAAAGGAAGTATAAATGCAAGACATTTCGTCAAGTTCCTCTATACTCATCATATAGTAGACAGATAAAAAAGGTTCAAGTTCGAAAACCTTTTTAAGAATCATTCATTTAATTTAAAACATATAAAGTAAAATATTATGCATACACTCTCTAATCACAACATTTTTTTATTATATATATATGATAAATTCCAAAATAATAAAATACAATGAGGAGACCAACTCTCGCGGGATGACTTATACTACTGCTATTCAGCTCTATCTTGTAGATCCTATTAGCCCACGATACTTCATCTACAAATTTGGCCACTTCAGCCTATGTCTTTTATACCTATACAAGAAAAAATAAACTCTTGTGCTAAGTAAAATTAATCAATGATGTGCTAATTTATAATCATAGTCATAAAAATTCAAAAGAAGATTTCATTTCAATAAACATTTGCATTTCATTCTAAACATATAATTAAAACCTGTAAAATTGATATTCATCACATCTGTATAGCAAATAATAATTCATTATTTTTCTGCCCATATAACACACCATAAACTTGCTCTTAGAAAACCAATGGGTATCGTTAAATGACGAAAATCTCAATGTTAAAGATAACCACATAATTAAAATGATAATATCTGATCTAAAATAATCACATGATCCATACAATGCCTCTTATGACCAAGATAACTATAGGTCATGAAGTTTATACTATATTGATATCCAATAATTCCTAGGTCATTGTCTATATTCTTATATGAGTTAAAATATATCAATTTTTTATAGAATAATTTGTCAAATTCTATTTCACAGTAAATTTCTAAATATTTAAAATTACCATAAATATTTCATAAAATTGTTTTTTAAAATGCAAATCTATTTCACGCCTAAAGATGCATTTCTCAAAAAATATCTCACAAAATTATATTTCTTAACATAAAAAAATTTATTCTATAAAATTTTCATACAAATTTATTTTTCATGCCTAATATTATATAAAAATCAAATTGATTTAATTAATAGTCGTTATTATAAATCATTGCATAGACCTCAAATCTAAGGCCTACTAAAGTCTATTGACTTATTGTCTTTATCCTACCTCAGTGTCTGTCTAAATGTCGCGTTTAAATTCACAAAATAATTTCTAATCATCCACTAACTCACAAAATAGTAGAAATTCTAGTGAAAAAAAATCCTTCCTCTTTCTCCCGCTCTCACACGTATACCAAAAATCGCTATTGGAGTCAAACCTCATTATACGCGTTTAACGCATAATTTGAGATTTCGATCGTCCGACAGACTTCTCGAAATGATAAAAAATTCAATATTATTTTCTTTTCCTTATTTTTCCTCCTCCAAAACTATTTTTCTTAATTTATTTTTATTTTTCTCTTATTTTTTATTTTTCACCATAAATTCCATTTTCTATTTTAAAATTTCTATAAATTCAATTAATACTCTAAAAATTCCAAATAAATTCTTGTAATTATTTTAGCTCATTTTATTTCATTTTTTATTATCAGTTTTACCAACATAATACTCAATAATTCCCAATAAAAATTTCACTAATTTTTTAAAAAATTCACAAAAAATTTAATTAAATATTTCTTTCATACCAAAATTTATTGTTCACTTCTAAACACTCCAATTAACTCTATTTTCATCAATTTAAGGCATAATTCTTCCAAAATAATTTATCAAAATTTTAGCTATAATTATAAAAAATTCTACAAATTCCACAAAAAATTTTAAAAATTATTTTTATCAAATTTTCACTATATCTATCATTCTCAAATATCGTTCTACACATTTTTCATTTTTATCAAAAATTTCCATAATTTTTCTACCAAACTCTAACTCTCCATATTTCTAATCCACAATAAAATTCACAAAAATCTTAAAATCAAACCAAAAAAATCACTTTGATAAACTCAAATCCCTAAAAATTTAAGGAGGAAGTTAAGGAATCTCACCTCTAAAAATTTTGAAAATTTTGGTCAAAGAAAAAATTTCCACCAAAATTATTTTATTTACCTCCCCATTAATTCTTCTTGATCAAAAAGCTTGAACAACGAATTCATTGTGAAATCAAATGAAAGGAGAGCTTCAAAAATCCATCAATAGTAGCAGGCCATATGAGGAGGAAGAAGGGAAATTTTCTCTTCATTTTCTCAAGGAGATTTCTAGAAGAAATTGACTATTTTCTATTTATACTCAATTAAATTTAATTAATCTTAATTAATTGTAAAACCATTAGAAAAATTAATTAGGCAATAATTTTAACAAGTGGTCCAATAATATCTTTAAAAATTTTGACTTTCCTTAATTTCCCACCAATCAAATAATTTCTTTGAATTAATTCATGAATAAATTTAATTTTTCAAAATCCGACCTCCAAGCAATTTAATTCCTTTAAATTAAATATGAAAAAAATTATTAAATAATTTTCTATTCGAAATATCCTTTTCGATTTTGGGAAACAATTACCACTGCAAAAATTTGGCTTATACAATTTAGTCATTTTTTTAAATCAGACCCGTAAAAATTACTCTATCGTCTGATTTCTAAATTATCAGTTTTTAAAATATCAAAATTCAATTATAATCACATCGACACCATTTCTAACTATGTTTCCGTAAATCGGAGCCTTAACTTTAAAATATCGTCTTATAACTCCACATATGATATTGAAATAATATTATTTACATTTTTGTATTACAGTCAGACGAAAATCCCGTATTTATCGTCTGGTATGTTGTCTCAATTTGTGTGCCAAGTATGAAATTATAATAATTTATCAATTCAATTCAATATTCATATTAAACATTTTATTATCATATTAAAGTAAATTTATCACACTCATATGACTATATTTAGACTATGATCGACACACATTTGTATTGCGGTATAGATAACAATAATACACGTATCCAGTCAGAGTCTAAATCGAAGACGTGACAATTGGTGATACACCTTGTACTTTTTAGTTGTTCTTTTGGATAGTTACAGTTATACGTATTTTTATTTAAATGAATTAAGTTTTGTAATTATTCATTTTATAAAACTTTTGGGCTAGAGATTGCCCATATATTATTGTATTTGATTTTTTGATATTATAAAATAATATTTTTTAATCTAATATTTTAGTTTTAATAAGTTATCATAACCATAGTGCATAAAGAGAGTTTTACATTTAATGTATTTTAATTATGTGCATTGTAATATTTTTTTGTATATAGTTAGGTTAATCCTAATTATATAAGAGGGTAATACAAATGAGGATCTCAAATGCTTTGAAAAGGGAACAAGTTTGAGAAAGAGAAAGCAAGGATAGGAATGAGAAAAGGGTAGCCATGGCAAAGAAAGTTTATGAGAAACATAACAGTGACCCAGCTTTTCGATTCTTATATGACCACATTTTCAGACATTTTTGTAGAATGTTTGAAAGAAAACATGGAGGGCTTAAAGTCTGGTCAGATCACAAAGGTGAGCCTTACAGTTAAATGGTGCCCATCTATTAATTCTTTCTTTGATCGATCATTATTGCTTTTATGAAAGCATTGTGAGAAAGGTATACCCCAAATAATCCTACCCGGAATATGAAGGGATTGAAGAAGCACATTACAGTAATGGAATTCATGATCAGTTGAGGAAGGATGTTCTAGTACCTCTTCGCAAGATTCTGGAGTTGCTAGAGGTGTACATTGGCCACAACATATGGGGTGTCATTCCATACAACCGGGTTGCTTCAGCTGCAATGAAAATTTTCAAGGACAAGTTCTTGAAACATGATGAGGAGTGATTTTGCAACTGCTTGAAGCATATAAAATTGGGCAAAGCTAAGATTTCTACAGGTGCATTGCTTCCCCATAAGATAATTCTCTCTT
This sequence comes from Triadica sebifera, assembly GCA_023653625.1. Classification (NCBI taxonomy): domain Eukaryota; kingdom Viridiplantae; phylum Streptophyta; class Magnoliopsida; order Malpighiales; family Euphorbiaceae; genus Triadica; species Triadica sebifera. The sequence continues at coordinate 35,591,466 of CM042896.1, forward strand.
TGGGCGATGATGATGGTGGGCAAGTAACAGAGTCTCAGTAGAAAAGAAGCCAGAAAAAGAAGTCAAAACTGAAGTTGAAAAACTGTAGGGCCATTTGTAATCTGTCTGCAAGACTGTGTGGGACGCCAATGGAGGAATCCATAGCATTGGATGTGTTAGTTTCAATCTATGTATATGCCAAAAACTTAAAATTCGAACAACGAAGTGTATATTCTTCAGAAATAGATTGTTTTCATAAAAATAATATTTTTGTAAATTTATTTGATTTTATTATCTCTTTTTTTTATTTAATATGACACAGGTTTTTAGTGAAAATTATTTATATTTTTCTTAATAGTTTGGTAGTTGGCAAACATAATTGGCAGGTTTTTTTCCCATATAAACCATAAAAAGTTTCAAAATTATATATATGATAATTTTTAATTTATTTATTTATTTATGAGGTGGAACAACTTCTCCTATTATGTCTATCAACTCCAAGTCATTAGCATAATTATAAGTAAATGTCAATCAATAACTATAAAATTAAGAGAAAAAAAGATAAAAATTATATTCTTGTAACTGTTGAGTATAAAATTACAAAAGTATTCATTTTTTTTAAAAAATTAGGTCAATTATTTGTGAATGCATGTCATTTCAACTTTTATATATTTATATTTGAATAAAAAATTTATTCCTTATTAATAATTTTCTTTATTTATTTAAATGAGACTCAACATATATGAAAATAAAAGTATAAAGCCACTCATATTTGTTAAAGTATCTCTAATATAATATTTATTTAAGTTATATTTTCTATTTTAAAGAGTTATTTCATTAAAAAAAGTTTCTATAGACTCTCTATTTTTTAAATTTAGAGTTAAAAGATTTTGACTCTCTATATCTAGATAGTCAGAATATTTTCAATAATATTTTTAATTTTAAAGAATATTTTTAGTAAAATAAAGAGCACATTAGAGCATATTTAAATATAGAGAGTAATTTTTTTTAAAGTCCAATAAACTCTTTATATTTTTACATTTTATTTTATTTTATTCCATACAAATTGATATTTATAAAAAAATAAATAACTTTTATTATAAGAAAAAAAATATTTTTAAAAAAATACACCAATAAAAAGATATAACATACATAAAAAGTGTATATTAATTAATTACAATTAAAATAGAAAGTGAAATTTGACATTCTAAATATAAAGAGTCAAACTCATTATTTACTCTAAATTTTAAAGATAAAGAATCTATTGAAAATCATTTTTATGGAATAATTATTTAAAATAAAGAGTATAACATAATAAAAAGTTTATTAGAGATGCTCTCAAATTTTATTTTCTATTTTATTTATAATTAATGCACATATACTTTCCATGTATGTTTTATCTTTTTATTAATATATTTCTGTCAAATATTTTTTTTATAATAAAAATTATTTTTTATATAATAAATATTAAATTATACGAATAAAATAAAATGAAGAGTAAAAATATAAAAAATTTATTGGACTTATAAATAATTTGTTTTTCTATATTAAAAGATATTCTAAAATACTTTTTAAAAATATACTTTAAATTTTAAATATTGAAGAGGCTATCAAGGGGGAAAAAAAAAAAAAGAAAAAAGAAGCGTAAGGCCAAGTATGGTGTTTTGCCAAAATTTCATAAGTTTCTTTCACCTCTCCTAGACAGGGCGAAAGGGCGAAAGTCCTAATTTCGAACTACTGTTGTGTATTAAACATAGTATATAATTATGATTTTATGAGTCGGAGATCGAGAGAACTGAGAAGATAATGAATTCCGTTTTATGGAGGGTCGACTTCTCAAATCATATCTTTCTTATGTCTTTCGGTAAGTTCATTTTCTTATGGTGATAAACTCAAATAGGTTTGTTGATTTTGCAATTGCTTTATTGGTTGTTGAGACAGAAAAAGAAAATTATGTGAAAAACCATCAAACTCTGGGTAAAGGATTTGGATTAAACCAGAATTAAGCATTAGGTTGAGTTTTAAAGCATCATTTTTAAATAAGCTTTAGATTATGGGTACTGGATTTTAAAGTTTCTGCTGAATTTGACATTTTTCAGAGACCGATCGCTTCATCACGGTACTGAATGCTTAACTTGATTAAGTTTTGTATATGTCCAAATTATTGAACACTTAAAGGAAACCATAAAAACAGCTTATTTGCGTTGTGTAAGAGTGATTGAGGTGTAAGTCTGTGTGGAGAAGATTGTCAGGGTTCAATAAGTTGAAGAGTTTCAATTTTTATGTGAGAGACATTTTTAGGGTTGATTTGCTGTATAAGTCCACTTTAAGTGAGTGAAAAATGTATTGCAATTTTATGGAACGTGGGGCAGAATATGCAAAGCAGGCTGTTAAGGAGGATGATAATGGAAATTATGCAAAAGCATTTGAGCTCTACATGAATGCATTAGAGTATTTCCACACCCAATTGAAGTATGAGAAGAATCCGAAAATTGAAAAAACAGTTAGGCAAAAATGTATGGGATATTTGAAGAGGGCAGAGGAAATTCGGGTGATTCTTGATAACGGTGGGAAAGCACCCACCTCTACTCATGATACTGCAGTAGCTGCGGAGCATAAGATAAGAGAAAAACTGAGAGGCGGAAATGGAAAAGACAAGGAGGATCCGGAGCAAGCAAAGCTCAAGGCAGGACTTGATTCTGTTATTATTAGGGAGAAGCCCAATGTGAAGTGGAATGATGTTGCAGGGCTTGAGAATGCGAAACAGGCATTGCGAGAGGCAGTCATATTGCCGGTTAAATTCCCACAGTTTTTTACTGGTTAGTTGCTTTATCATTATGTTTCAAATTGGTTATTCTATTTCCAGATCTCCAATGACATGCTATCATGGGCATTGCCATGCATTTGTCATGTTGAACTGGGAGCAAAGCTTAATCTGTTGCTAGCATATTGACAATATTATAAGACATTCCAATACATTTTCATGTCAAAATAAGTTAGTTCCAATGCTAGCTGCATCTTGACTGTATTGTAAGATGGAAGAGTTTGAGATGATTTTTAAAGGTAGCTTGCCCATTTGTTGGTATGGTTGATGACATGGGTTTTTAGCTACATTTGCTTGATGTGATTTGAAATGGAAACAGTTTAAAGTTTATTTTGTCATAATAAATGGTCTGATTGATTCGATGTCTATGACCTCTATTTTCTTTCTCTTGTTTTCTGAAAATAAACATGAGCATTAGGGTATGCTTCTATCACTTTTTCCAGTTACAAGCCTTGCAATTGTCCCACTTCACTTGGTATCTTTTAGATCCTGAATGTACAATATCTATTTACTGAGCAAGATTTATTTATATTATGTTGATTAGATTTAATTTATTCTGTCAAAAGCATTTTTTCTTTCTTCAAATAGAGAAACAAGACTCCAACTCTGCGGCACATAATGGGGTCAAAGACAGTGAATTGTAGTGATTTTCAATTCTCACTATATTTCAGCTACAAAATCTAATTATTGCGATTTGTTCATGCTATTTATTGCATAGTATTGAATGAGTGCCTGGATGTCTCAAGTCTACATGTAAACTCATTTGTCTGGTACTAATATAGGGAAGAGAAAACCGTGGAGGGCCTTTTTGTTATATGGTCGACCTGGAACAGGAAAGTCATACTTAGCAAAGGCTGTTGCTACAGAAGCAGACTCCACTTTCTTCAGGTAATTTATCCAATTTGCTATCCTTGACTCATTTGGAACAGATAAATAGCTATTCCTCAAAATTCTCAGAACACTATTTAATCTTTATGTCTAGCAAGTATTTGGAATTTCTATGCATTGTTGGCTATTAACTCAGCTTTCCTCCAGCTGCATGTTTTGATAATCTTTTGCAGCTTTGCTTATAAAAGCTGTCCAAAACTTTCAAGAATGTTTATTTATTACATTTTTCAAATTTCAACTTTTATGAAGAGCAAGCATTTTCGGTAGATTAAGAATATGAGTAGCTTAAGGACAAGAATGAAAGGTTTAAGATGGGAAAGACAATAGCAAGAACATTGATAGCTCATTATTATACAATATTAGTAGCCTCCATAATGATATTTCCTTTATTTCTTTTTTCCCCTTGTTTTTGCTCATCTCTCCTTTTTTCTTTTTTTTTTTTTAATAAAAATGCATAATGAGGTTGTCCTTGTGCTCCCATGTCTCTGGTTGACACAACGGGTTGCTAGCAGCTAAGGTAGCTCAATGTTCTTGAATAACAATCCAACACCATGAGTTGCATTTCATTTTCATAAATATAAGTTTTTGTGGTAGAAAATTAAGGCAACTAAGCATGTTATTTAGCAGAGCAGCATTTACTTTAAATCTTGTAGGGAATTGTTAGTCGATGTGTGCATGAAAGGATAACATACAATTATGGGTAACATAAAATCCGTGGGAGTCATGTGAAATTATTGTATCCTAGGCAGTATTTTTGAGTAGACAATTTTAATCTTACATCTCTTATTATGGACTAACTTCATCGAATTTTGATAGCATGCAATCTCTAAATAAAAAAAAAAATGCCTCTTTCTTCTTTAGAATCCTTGATATCCTAGAATCCATGTTCATTTTTTATTGGATAAAATTGTTCATGTTAAAGGCATTTGTAAATAGATTTTCATGTATGAAACTAGACTAGTTACCCTTGCAAACTTGCAAGAGAAATGTTGTTCAAAATGAGAATTATACCAAGTGGATTGACTACCTATTTGAATAATTTGATAGAAATCCAATTTTCTTATTAAGAATGCCTTAAATTGGACAAAAATATCGAAAAGCTGAGGACAAACTCAACAATTCTATTTTTTATTCACTTGATCTTTATAACCCAATTTTTGTAGTAGGGATATTGGAATTTGGCTAGTTTGAAGTCCATGGGTCTCAATCCATTAGATATTTTTGTTATGGTCTAAAGTTTGAATCATGTTACTAGGAAAGCAAATTCATCAAAGGGAACCTAGACCTTAGAACTCATTGAAGCGAGTAGCCTACCTTTGGAACTTGTTAGAGAGAGTTGCCTATCTCTTGTATTTTTGCAGAAATTTTGACTTTCTTTCATTGATTAATTTTTGCCTCTTTGAATAGAGGTTACAAGCATAGGAATTTTCTTTTAGCTAGGAAACTATGAATCAGTGTTGTCAAAGGTGCACAGGCAAGGCAATGGTAGCTCCTAGTGCCTTTGGACAGGGCTAGGCAAGGCGCCTTCGCTCAAGCATGTGCCTAATGCGCCTAGGCTGCACTTTTCATTCCCCCTGTTATTGTGCGCCTTTTGCGCTTAACTGAAGTTTTCATGTTTCACGTTCCCAGCTACCTTTTCTTTTTTTAATTTTAAGGGCATTATAGTAAAATTCAGACTTTAAACTTTTAGGGTTATATTTTAAATTATATTAGGGCTCTTTTAGGATTTTTTATATTGAAAATAAAAGACAAACACAGCTGCCAGCCGTATGTAGATGAAGATGCCGAATAGGATAGTGTATTTTGTGATGAAGACAACAATGGCTTGACATGGGGTGTAGTAGCAAATGCAACTGGAATTAGAGAAACTATTAGAAACACAAGAAGTCAAACAAAGACAGTCAGGTCAAGGGCAAGTTCAAGTGCCTCACAATTAGAACCTCTTTCAAAATATATGGAAGTTGACTCAGATGTGGATGAAATTGAAAGATATGAAAGTGGTGGTGCAGCTGAAAGTGATGAAGATTTGAATGAAAATTCTAGTGATGGGTTTTAGGATCTTATTAATGATAAATGATAAGTTTTAAGGTAGTTTTTTTTGTTGAAACCTATAATTTTTTGGTTTTTTTTGCTACCATAAGATTTAGGATTTTATCATACAAACCTTTAGTTTTTTTTGAAACTTGAAACTTGTCATTTTTAGGATTTTATGCTGATATTTTCTCATATATACATATATAATATTTTTTTTAGAAATTTACGTCTTCAATCAAGCGAGCGGTTTTTTTGCGCCTTGCGCCTCAAGCGATAAAAGATTATATTGCCTTGAGTACACCTTACGCCTTTGACTACCTTGCTATCAATAGATGTCAATTGAAAAGGAGGTGAAACGTTAGTTTTTTTTTAAACTTTTCTTTTTCATAATTTTCTAATTTAAGATTGTAAGGGTGTGTTTACTTATATAATTTTTTTTCTTTTCATTTTCTAATTTTTAAGGAAAATGAAATCTTTTCATTTTCATAGAAAATTTGTAAAACATATTTACTTGCTATTATATAGAAAAAAATTTATTTTATATTTGGATAACATTTTAAGCTTAAAGGGTAAACTTGAAATAAATGAAGTAAAAGTTCCTTGTTTTCATTTGAAAACAACTCACATCTTATATAAAAGAAAATATAGAAAATATGATAAAACTTGTTTTCCAAAGTTTAATTATAATTTAGAAAACATGAATTTTTTTTTTCTATTTCTATTTTAGAAAAATAGCACAAGTAAACACAAAATTCTATTTTCTGTTTTCATTTGAAAATTTTTCTAGAAAACTGATATAGTTTTCTACAAGTATAAACACAGCCTAAGCCTTTATTTAAGATGTAATTTTCATTAATAAAATAAGTAGAGTTTTCCTAAGTCTAGAGGTACGAGTCTCTCTCAAACAAGTCTTAAAGTTTGAGCTCCATTTAGCGAGCTCAAAATCTACCATCATAGTTTGGGGTAAGAATAAAAGTAAGGATAAGGGAAAGGTCTGTGCATTAGAACGAGACTTTGTCATTCATTGTCCACTGGCACAATCTTGAACTCGCAGTTCTAACAGATCTTCACCATCGTCCTGAGTGTTCCTTCTTGGGCTTCAAGGCATTTGGGTCTATCTAGAAGTGCTTTAGCCAGTCTATTAGGAATTTAGTTGCGCCTAAGATCTTTTGGGTATTAAGCCATTTGAGATCTGATACCATATTAGGATTTGGCAGCTTGGATTCCACAAGCTTTGATCCATTATATGTGAGTGCTGGAGAATTAATCCGTGAGACTTGAAAGGTGGGCTTCCTTGTTGGGCTTTGATTCAAAATGACCTAAGCCATTATGGTTTCTAGCCCCTCACACTTATAAGCCCTTTTTTCTCCTTCTAATTCCTATGTGGTATTGCCCATTGCCTTTTCTTTTCCCTTCTTCTTTCAATCTTTATTTCTTTCATCTTCTCCATTCTCCAACAAGATATGTAAAAGATTCCCCTTTCCTTTTTTTTTTTTCATCATTTCATTTGATATCATTCATTAGATATTAAATTATTCACTACAGTTTGCCTATAAAATTATTCGTGTTTGCTTTTTGGCATATTCATATGGCTTGAACTTAGCTGGAACATTGACATGCTTTATCTGTTTTCTTTACACAGTGTGTCTTCCTCTGACCTAGTTTCGAAATGGATGGGTGAAAGTGAGAAGCTAGTTTCAAATCTTTTCCGGATGGCACGTGAGAATGAACCTTCCATCATTTTTATTGATGAAATTGATTCATTATGTGGTCAACGAGGTGAAGGCAATGAGAGTGAAGCATCTCGCCGCATCAAAACAGAGCTTCTGATACAGATGCAGGTAAGTTGTCTTTGCTGGATGGGGATGAAAACTGTTATGATTTTTCATTCCATATAAACTAATACTTTTACTTTCAACAAGTACATCTATGTAGCAGCCATTTTTACGTTGTCTGTTTTCTATATATTTTCTTCCTGCTTGTATAATATTGGATTTCTAAAATATTTTGGGTGAGCCCCAAAAAAAAGAAGGTTTTTCTATGCAATATGGAAAGATAAATAATATCTGATTGGCATTTTATATGCTTAAAACAGTTGGAAGGGTAATTGTGGTTATAAATTTTACTCTCTGATAAAACAAACTTTAATTGTTGTCTTGGCATGTATGAAGGTTGGAAAAAAAAAAGAAGGTAAAATTACATTTTTGGACATATAAAGGGAACCATCTTGTTTAAGCTCTGCATGGAAAAGTAATAAATAAATGTTGTTACAAGTTCTCAAACAATGAGGGTAGTGTGAGAAACAAAAGTCAGGCCTCATGTTGTGGATGCTTTTGTGGGCCGAACCTATGCTAGGAAAGGCCATTACTTTTGTTTCTCTATTTACGGCTTAGGTTTCTCATTTATTTGTTTTGAGAATTGTTATTTAACTTCAATTGATTACTTTCCTTTCTAGAACATTAGTTATTTATTTCCATTTATAAGGAGCCTAAACTATAGGTTTTCTTATTTAATGGTCCTTATTTAAAAGATTGAATGAAATAATAAAACCTAAGTCGCATTTCTATCAAAGCATAGAGATTTGGAGCTTCTCAAATGAGGTCCAAGGTTTCTGGCTCTCTTTGATGAGTATGAATTATTAATCAAAATAGGTCATTCAAGGAATCGAGCCAAGGGGAAGGCTAGTGATCATGGCTTTCCTATCAATCGTCCTGTGACACAATTTCTTGACACCTCTTGATCTGAGAGAGTTGGCTTTATGGTAGCAGTGGTTCTCTTAGGTAATGGATAATAATTAGATGGGAAATAACAGACAAAAAGGAGAAGGAAGAAAGGGCAGAGCTGGTTGCCGGGAGGGATATTAAGAGTACCTTCTTATTCCTTTTAGTGTTTCAATCTCAGTAGTAATGTAAGACATGAAATACTGTTTCTGAATTTTACTTATACCCTTCTTTTTAGTGAATGCTTAGATGTTGCACACACTTGACATAATTCATAATTCGAATAGAAAAACTGCACTTATGATCTGCTAATATAAAAATATTAGGCAGTTGTTATTAAGACACTGCAAGTAGTTCTGTAACTGTTTGAATTGGCTAGCTTCCATCTAATGTTTGAAAAATTATGTCAACTTCAGGTGCTTGATTATGTATTTAACTGGATAACCACTAAATTAATAATGTCTCTTAGAACCTAATTCCTTAACACTAGTCAACACCTGAGGAAAGGAGCAGATCCTTGCTCATTTAGTTAGGAATTATTTATTTCCTTTTTAGATTAGGATTTATATTTATGTTTCCTATTTTGATAGGATTCCTAAGTTATAGAGATTCCTTCCTTGTCTTTTTCATAAGATTGTGGACTGGAATGTCAGCCACTTTAGCATATGTATATCAGATTGTATTTCCCTAGTTTTGAATAAGAGAGAAATAATTTTTCTCATTAAAATCTTCAACACCGTAATAGCTTGCAAACCGAACAGTTGTAATGTTGTTGGAAGCGGACCAGAGTGGCTGGGAACTGTCCAATGGTACAGTCTGCTTCACAGCAGAAAACTGGCTAGGAGAAAAGAAGTGGATTCACAGCAGAAAACAGGGTTACAGCACGAAAATGAAGCCCACGATTTTTGGATTTCAAGTTGAAAAATAGAGGAGGAACAGGATGTGGGACCAAATCTGTAATTTTAACCATTTGTTGAATGACATATGTTAGTGATAAGCTTCTGCTAGTTACCAAAATAAATGAAAATGGCATTTGATTTTTTTTTCTTTCTTACTGGAAGAAAATTTTATTTAATTTCATGCCTTTAGTCTTTATTCTTTACACTTCACATACAAAAGTTGCGTCATAGCTAAAGAATATATTAGAGTAATATAGTATATTGATTTTTAATCTGCTCAAGAGTGGGGACTCTTTTACTAGCTACCAGATATAGCATGCTATGTATAGCATCTGCATATTGAAATTGAGATTTCAAAATATATGGCTCTTATCATTTTTATTCTGATTCATCTTAATGTGGATAATGAATGGCTTGAAAATTAATATTTTAAATTGATGTTTGATGATGAATAGCTTCCAAATGATTCTAGATTTATGAGTCATGGAGGTTAAAAATGGTATTTTTATAGTTATTTAATTATCTATAAAAAAAAAATAATTAAAAAACCCTGTTGAATCAGGTTGAATCATAACCCAATTATCAATCCAGTTTGATATCCCTTCCATTTTGACAACATTGATTATATCCGTTTATCCCTTGTGTTGTGCAGGCATTCTTGCACATTGTGGTGTGGGATTCAAATTTTACCACTGTATTCTTCCCTCATGATTTTAATTCTTAGTTTTCTTTGGCAAGAAATAGAACTGGTTGACTTCACAATTAATATAATAGAGAAATACCAAAATAAAGTCAAAGCCCTGTTATTGCATGGATTTGGATTAATAATTCTCCTGTTTCCATCCTTTAAATAATATACAAGTATTCAACAGTCTGTTTTAAATTGTAATTTTCAAATATTTAGTTATTCAGATCTGATTGTGCTTATATGTGAATACTTGTTTGCCAAATTCATGAGTCTTTTGATATAAAACTGGGGTTTTATGCTCTTTATATATCTTTCATATTTTTAAACTGGGAATTCTCTCTTATACATTCCAGGGTATTGGAAATGATGATAAAAAAGTTCTTGTTCTTGCAGCCACAAATACTCCCTATGCTCTGGATCAGGTTAGAAGAATCTCACCTTTTAGACTTAAACTACAAAATTAAGATGACTTCGTGATCATCAAAGAGTTACTAAGTTGTTTAAAGTAATGCAAAGTGAAACAGGCCATCCGGCGGCGTTTTGACAAGAGAATATACATACCTCTGCCAGATAAGAAAGCATGGCAACACATGTTTAAGGTATTCTGTTGTTGGAATTATATACACCTGTTAAGCTATCACGTGAAAATATGTCTGTAGCTTCTAAACCTTTTGTCATCCTTTTGGGATCTGAATGAGTTGTGAGCAGGTGCATCTTGGAGATACTCCACATGATTTAACTGAAAGTGATCTTGAGGACCTGGTCAGAAAAACAGAGGGATTTTCAGGCTCAGATATTTCTGTTTGTGTAAGTTACAATTTTGCTTTGGACATTTTGTTTGTCAACTTTAACAAGAAGTTTGATATTGACGGGTTAGTGAAAGCTAAAAATGATCAGCTGTTTCTTCTTTTACTCATCTAATCCTTGTATACAAATAATAGGTCAAAGATGTACTCTTTGAACCTGTTCGTAAAACCCAAGATGCTAAATATTTCATGAGGACCTCTGGTGGCATGTGGTTCCCATGTGAACCATCTCAACAAGGAGCTGTCAAGATCTCATTGGAGGAACTTGATGCGCAAGGCCTTGCCTCAATGGCGTGGATCTCTCTCTCTCTCGCTCTCACACACACACACACGAAGAGAAACTAGAGTAAATAATCTTTCTTTTTTATTTATTTATGAAATACTCATCATCCAAATTTATGGTAGATATGCGTAAAGTAGGACCTAATCAATTACTACTTTTAATACATAATATACACTTTCCTATTTTTGTAGCATTGAACCTAAATATTTACACCTGTAATACCCCATGAATCTTTTCCACATCATGCTAGAAATTCCCATGTCCAACACTCCCTCTCAAGCTGACTTGAATATATCTTCCATAGTCAGCTTGCTAATTAAGTAATACTACCTTTTGTGTTGTCTGTTTGCAAGAACACGTGCAACCTAGTCTGCAGTAGTTATGTGGTATCTCATGCAGGTCAATCTCTTCTCAATTTTTTTTGGTGATAAAGTGTTCGTGTACTTTCACATGCTTATTTCTCAGGATTATGGGCAATTGCAATTGTTGCCTTGTCACACGTAATCAAAAAGAGTTTAGAGAATTTGATGATTCATATTGATAAACAATAGATAATATATATATATATATAGCCCTAAGGATTACAATCTAGGAAACAAATCAACTTAATTAATCTAATTACATAATTTTTGCTAATTAGAAAAATTTATAGAAGATTTACAACTAGCTAATTAGGAATAATATCTTATGATATTCACAACACTCCATCTCAAGTTGGAGCATAGATATTGATTATACCCAACTTGTTGCAAATGTAAAAAATCCAAGTTCCATTAAGAGCTTTTGTAAAGATCTCTTAATTGCTCTTTAGTCTTCACATATGCTGTAGAACTCAAGTTCTGTTGAACTTTCTCATAAACGAAATGATAGTCCATCTCAATATGTTTAGTTCATTCATGAATTACTGAATTTAAAGCAATATGAATCGCAATCCGATTATCATACCATAACTTTGCTAGAATTGAGACTTTAAGACCGACCTCAATTAAGAGTTGATAATGCCATTGCTCTATACTCAGATTCTACACTAGATCGCGATACTACATTTTGCTTCTTACTTTTCAATGAAACTAAATTACTACCAACAAAAATACAATAGCCAGTAGTGGATCTTCGATCAATTTTGTAGTTCGCCCAATCCGCATTAGAGAAACACTCAATATTATTGTGACCATAATTTTGATGCAGTATCCTTCGTCTAGGAGCTCATTTTAAGTAACACAATATTTGCTCTAAGGTTGTTCAATGATATACTGTAGGAGAAGACATAAAATGACTTATAATACTAACTGAATAAGCAATGTTTGGGTGGTCACCGTGAGATAATTCAACTTCCAGCTAGTCTTTTATGTCATTCAGGATCATAAAAAACATCTTCTTCCTTTGTGAATTGCTGGTTAGGAAGCATTGAAGTACTACATGGTTTAACTTCCAGTTTCCTAGTTTCTTTTAACAAATCCAAAATATACTTCCTCTTAGACATGAAAATGTCTCTTTTACTCAACACCTCAATCCCCAAAAAGTACTTTAGGTGCTTCAAATTTTTAGTATTGAACTGGCTCTGCAAGAATGATTTCAAGGATGAGATTCTCTGCCTATCACTCCAAGTAATAACAATATCTTCTACATATACAACAACTAAAATGATGCAAAATGTGGACTGCTTATAGAAGACAGTATGATCAAATTTACTTTTCTTCAGCCCAAACCTCTCTGCTACTTGACTGAATTTCCCAAACCAAGCTCGAGGACTCTGTTTTGGTCCATACAATGACTTTCAAGGATGACAGACTTTCCCAGACTCCCCCTGAGTAACAAATCTAGAAGGTTTCTCCATATAAACCACCTCTTTAAGATCTTCATGCAGGAAAGTATTTTTAACATCAAACTGGTAAAGTGGCCAATCATATGCAACTGCCAGAGAAATAAACAATCAAAGTGAAGTCAATTTTTCTAGAGGGGGAAAAAGTATCATAATAGTCCACTCTATAAGTCTATACATAGCCTTTAGCTATAAAACGAGCCTTGAGTTGAGCCATTGATCCATTAAAATTTAATTTTACTGCAAAGACTTACTTGCATCCAACTGCTTTCTTTCTAGCAGGTAAATCAACCAAATCCTACATACCATTCTCAGTTAAGACACTCATATCTTCAAGCATTACATCATGCCACTCAGAATGAGATAAAGCCTAGTGAACAAACTTGGAAATCTCTATAGAATCAAGAGAAACAACAAACAAACAAGTAGTAGATGACAAACAATCATAGGTGACATAAGAGGAAATGAGATAGGTGCACTAACATTTACCTTTCCGAAAAGCAATAGGCAAATCAATGCCATTGGACATTGGATCTGATGGCGAAAAAGAGACTGGTGCCAAAGTCATCACAAGAAGGTTGGGTCTTCGAGAGTATACTTAAGTAATAGGTAGTTTTGGTTGAGCAGGTGGTGGTGGTATTGGAACAACACTTGAATCTGGACAGGTGACATGATAATTGATATAGCAATAGATCATTATCCTTTTGTGGACACAAGTGTAGATGGTGCCGTAAAGAAAGAAGTTCATGAAATGTAACATTAGCAGATACAAGATACCGGTTCAAAAGAGGTGAAAAACATCTATATCCTTTTTGAATGTGAGAATATCGCAGAAAACACATTTTAATGAATTGGGGTCCAATTTGGAAACCTGCGAACGAACATCACGAACAAAACAAGAACATCCAAAAATACGAGGTTCAACAGGAAACACAAAGTTATTAGGAAACAAAATCTTATAAGGAATCTGACCATTGAATACAATAAATGACATTCGATTAATAAAAAAACAAGCTGTAAAAATATCAACCCAAAACTGTTTACAAGCTTGTGTTTGAAATAAAAAAGCCTTGGCCATTTGAAGGTGTCTGATTTTTCTTTCAGCTACACCATTTTGCAATTGTGTATCAACATAAGATAATTGATGGAGAATTCTATTTTGAGCCATTTGGGTATGAAAAGAATCAGAAAAATATATTTTGGCATTATCACTTCTCCACGTTTGTACATACCAACCAAACTAGGTTTTTTTAATTTCAACACAAAAAGTCTTAAAATGTGAAAGCAATTCATAATAAGATTTCATGAAAAGTGGAAAAGAGACTAGAATTATTTGTCATATGATGTGTTGCATTAGAATCAATGACCCACTAAAAGGAAGAAGAAGAATGAAGACATATATTGGTTTTACTTGTCTTAGCAAGGATAGTGATGGACGAAGAGTTCTTTAATGCTTTTTGATACTAGGTAAGTTTTGCATACTCATTTGTAGAAATTGTAATGGTCTGATCTTCAGATGAATGAAGAGCATTATTTGTAGTTACAACATATGTTGACTAAAATCCAAAAGACTTATGATTTTTATTTGGCAATTTCTAGCAAGTCCTTTCAGTGTGACTTGGTTCATGGCACTAGTAGAAAACTACTCCCCCTGTGTCGTGAGCTCCATCATTACGTCCACTATTACTACCACTTCTATTACTATTTTGAGAATGAGATTGACCAATTGATCCATTATTTTGACTGACAAGTGCTCCAGGTTGTACAAATGAGGCATGAGAGCTGGTATCTATACAAAGGACCCTAGTAAAGACCTTTTTTAGAGAGACAATCTCAGGATTAGATAGAATATGAGACTTAGCGCCATCAAATTGAGGATTAAGACTAGCCAGAAAACTCATAATAGCAATCTGTTCACATTGAGTATGCTCTCAGTACTGAAAGACAACAAGACATTTAATTTTTCATAGGTGCGATTGAAATTCATGAAATAAGTCTGAAGAGACTGTTAAGTTTTCTCCTTTCCCTCTTCCCTTAGAAAGATTCTTCTTTATTGATAGTGATCGGTCTCATTCGCACTCCCTCCTACAAAAGAAAAGAGGTGAAATTATTTTTCCTTTCCGCAGGGATCAGAAGATTGGATCTAATTGTAAAAAAAATGCTTGGCTAATAAATAATTCACTTCTTGGCCTTTGACTCTCTCAGTCACTATGAACGTCCTTGATCAGTGCAATGAGGTGTCTATTTATCTATCTCTTGACTCGAAATGGGAGCAGGTTTGAAAAATGATCTTAGAGTGTTTAAGGTGGGCTAGGAGGGTCTCTTAACGCTTGAGGCTTTTAAAACTATTTATGTTATAAAAGAGTACAAGATTCAATAGCAACTGTCCTTTAATGTAATGTAATGTAATGGGTCGAGGTCATCGATCTGAGCTGGCTTTTGGAGGAGTAAGTAATAAGAAGAGATTCTTATTAAGGCAGATAAAGGTTAGCTTTCTTATGTTCCATTTGGTATTCCGCTCTAGCTCTTTAGCGCTTCGTTACTTTAGTGCTCGTCTCAAGGAGAGGGGGCATAAGGTATTTGAAGTGAAAAGGGTTAGAGTTCGTAAGAAATTTTTGATAACTGGATCTTTCCATGGGCTAGCCTACCTCAATAGTAGTATTGCAAAAACGGAGATTGCTCGAGCCATTAAGGAGGAAAGGCATATGCTCCAAACTTCGTGGGCATGTGTTCCGGATGTCCATTCATTTCTGACTTCCCTATGCAATTTGCCAGAGATATGGACTAAATATTTGCTATTATAGCGGGTATGTTTTGACACTCAGGTTATAACTGCTAAAAAGCAATTTCGCATATTTTAGAATGACATAGTGTGTCTGAACTAGCGTCCTGGACTAAATCCCCATTCACTTGAGTAGGCCTAGATCGAGAATTCCATTGAATGAAACCTTGCCCTAAGGATACGCCTTATTAATATGATTATCAATATCTTGATTCTACTTCTTGAATCTTGGAATCTTTTCTCTTGATGGAATGCATGCTGAGAGGATGAGATGGGAGGTCTTATGGATCACATGTGGAGTGGAGAGCTTCATCCAAGGTTGGGGAGACATCCACACGAGTTTAGGCTTGTGGAGGTGGGGCTTTCCCTAAGATGACAAGTTTCCTATCTAGTCCCTGTGTGTTGAGCCTCTCTTTCATGTTCCTAGACTGCTGGCTTACCTTACCTAATGGTTCCTGTTGTTAAGCTTGATAGAATGCCTTACAAACATCAAAGATACAATAAATATTTCCTTTACTCGAAAACATTAGTTCTTTTACAAACTCGCAGTGAGAGACATGATCGACGTACTCATTTTTAATAGAATTATAGATTTGCAAGTATAGCTGAGCATCATCCTTTACCATTTACTATAGGTTTCATCAATTGGAGGATCCTCAATTAAATGGTTGTCCATAGATATACTCTGTAAATACAAACAGATAGTTTTACTTCAGTCTAAATAATTTTTGTTTAGTGATTTTAGATAGAATAGGAATAACACTAGGCATAACCACGTTTTTTTGTTCAACAACCATTATAAAAACAAAGAATAGACCTTTAACAATCAACGAAGCTAAATCACAGATTAATCCACCCAAACAGCAAGACACAACTTGGCACCGAAATATGTAGATTGAGGGTAGGGAAGAAAAACTTTCTTGATGGGCAAACAAACATCATTGCAGTAATATCCAAGCAGAGGTGACCGTCGAAGAAGAAAATGGTGAAGTTGGGTCCATCGTCCACACCTGTGCGTGAAGAATTGGGTAGAAGCTTTTGGCCTCATTTGACACTCATGTGTTGGTTGACTGGTGATTGGATTTTGGGAAGAGGTTGGTTGGTAGGTGATGCTCCTCCTAGAACAAGCGGTGATGAAAAAAGCTAGGGCAGAAAGAAAAGAGATTCAATCAAAAAAACAAATGTTGGAAATTTCAAACCCATACTCTGATACCATGTAATCGCAAATAATTTAGAGAATTTGATTATTTATATTGATAGATAATGAGTATATATACAACCATAAGGATTATAATATAGGAAACAAATCAACCTATTTTAGTTAATTACACAACATTTGCTAATTAGGAATATTTACAAAAAATTTAAGTTAGCTAATTATGAATAATATCTTATAATATTCACAACATCGCAATACATTTTCATATTCTTGATACACTGATGAGCCCCCAAATAGAGATACATATGTTTGAGGCCTTAAGAGTATGGGTGAATAATAATTTTAAGGGCTCTAGGGAGGTTTCGGGGGTGCTGAGTTGTGTTTAGGGGGCAGGGTAGTGTAGTTTGTTATTGCCTTGAATAGTGAACTATAAAGCCGGTAGGTTTGTTAGGGGGTTGTATTATGATCATTGTGAGGTTTAGTTCTTATCAATTGTCATCACAACAGGTATGATGGCCAAGAAGAATTTCAGATCTAATGTGGTTACCAAGATTGAAGTGATAGAAAAGGAGCTAGGTTGTTTGAAAGAGCATGGTGGATAGGATCCTAATGAAGTTGGACAAGCTTATGAAACTGTATGAGGTGGTGTCATTGCCGGGGAAAAGCAAGAAAAAAAGTGGAGACCACATCGGAGCATGAGTAAGGGACAACTGCAGCTGTTCTCATGCCGACCATCGTGGTTGGTGTTGGATCCCTGTTTTCGACCCAAGGTTGGACCAAAGAGACCACAAATTGGAGCTCCATGTTTTTATCGGCGATAACCAAGATGGGTAGCTATTGAAGGTGGAGTGGCGATTCGACTTGCAACAGATCAACTACGAAGAAAGAATTGAAGCAACAATGGTCTCATTTAAGGGAGACTCGTTGTGGTACTAGAGGGAGCAAAAACAATGGTCGATTCTGTCTTGGGTGAGATGCAAGGGATGTTGTTGCAGCAATTTCGATCATCGAATAATGAGACACTCCATGATCAACTGATGGAGCTTCAATAGGAGGGTAGACTATAGGCGGCAGTTCAACGGGATAGTTCCACCTAAAGGACCCAAGGATTTTGGATCGGACTCAATCTTTAATCCTGACGGTTATGATCAAATTTTTGCAGAGATGCCAAAAGGAGGGAAGAGCAAGAATTCTTACCATTATAGGGCACTAGAGGTGGTGAAATCTCACTATACTGAGGGTGGGTATGACTTTGAGGTAGATGAATCTCATGAGATTGAGCATAAAACTTATGAGAACAACAGTAAAAAGATTGAAAATTGATCTTCTTGAACTTCATAGAACTCCTGAAGTGATCTTTAAAGAAAAAGCTTGCCGAGCTAGTATAAAGGTGAAAGGCTCTATGTCAGTGGAGGACACCTATTTCTGCTACAAGGCCTACAAGGGCTTTATATCAAACGGTATTGGGACAACATTGGAGTAGGTCAGTAAAACATCTTGAAGGCATATGATGAAAAATTTGTTTATGCTTATCAAATTGGTATCAGAACCCACCTCTTATTTCATGATCCATTTTCTGCAACTAAGACTCTTGGGTTTTATGCTACCTTTGTTATGCTTGCAACTTGTTCGATGAAACTCCCCAATGTAGCATTTTTATCTGGAATTCCATTGTTCGAGCTTATGCCAAAGTCCATATATTTAGTGAAATGCTATCGCTATATGCAAACATGCTACGAACAAAAACTAAACTTGATAACTTTACTTATGCATGTCTAATTCGAGTTTGCTGTGAGAACTTTGATCTTGATGGTTTGAGACTTGTTCATGGAGGAGTAATTATTCTTGATCTGGGGTTGGATTTTGTTTCTTGTAATGCATTAGTGATGGCTTATTCAAAAGTTTGCCGTGTTTGTGAAGCAAGCAAGGTGTTTTCTAGGATTCTTGACCCAAATTTGGTTCTATGAAATTCTATGTTATCTAGTTATAGTTATTGTGGATTTTGAGATGATGCATTGCGTTTGTTTGATGAGATGTGAGCAATCGGGAAGCAGCAGTTTGATGGGTACACTTTGGTTGGGCTTATCTCGGGTTTAACAGATTTTAGCCTGTTGGGAGTCATCCAAGGGATTCATGGTTTTTGCTAGAAAAGTGGTTTTGACTGCAATGCATATGTAGGTTGTGCGCTTGTAATCATGTATGCTAGATTCACGTGCATGAATTCAACATATGGTGTTTTTAGCAGTTTAAGTTAGCTTGATTTAGTTGCGTGGTCTTATTTGATAGCCGGATATTCTCCGTCTGGAGACTATAAGAAGGCACTGTTGTTCTATGGGAAAATGAATGAAGAAGCTTTGGAGGTTGATGCAGAAGCAAGGAGCTTTGAGACTTTCGTTGCTTTGGGTTTGTTGACGGTTAGTGAGACTTCGCTTCTCACTTAGAAGTTGGGGTTCATGATACTGGGAGCATTTTGAGTTTGGGCATTATTGGTAGAAACACATTTTCGGACCCATATTGAAGTTGATATAAGGCCATTTAAAGGTTTACTTCTTAGGTTATTTTTTGTGACTACAGGAATATCTATTGTCATGCAGCTCCTTTCCCATTAGTGGCCAAATGTTTTTTCCCTCTTCGCTGGTTTCATCATCATCGAGACACTGATTATAAGTGCAATAGGCCCCCCAAGATGGATTCACTCAACTCAAAAGTGCTAAGTATTGGAGGTGAGTTTGCAATTGTTGATTTCTCTCTAGCAAAACAGCTTCGGCTGGCCTTCCCTGCAATCCCATTTATGCTAGAGCTCCAGATTTCATGCATCATCTAGATCTGAAGGAATCAGAAGCTAATATTTGCTCAGTTTCAGGAATTTTTACCTTGAGGACAAGGTGCTTGTAGGGGGAGGGAGTATTGATAAGCCCCCAATTAGAGATACATATGTCTGAGGCCTTAAGAGAATGGGTGAATAGTAATTTTAAGGGCTATCGGGAGGTTTTGGGGGTGCTGAATTGTGTTTAGGGGGAAGAGTAGTTTAGGAACGTTACTTATGAGTTTGTTACAGCCTTGAATATTAAGCTATAAAGCTGGTAGATCTGTTTGGGGTGGGTATTCTGATCATTGTAAGGTCCTAGTGACTAAGGGAGAGTGCAAGCCTCTTGAAAGTTTGTGAAAAAAATTGTTTCACAGTTCATTTTCTAGAATTGAATTCAATTAGTCTTACCTCTCTCTTTCCAGTTCTTAGCATACACCGAGCTTCTCAAATTCCATGAGTCACTAATTTAAACTCAGTTTCAGCTTTGTTTTTTACTCTGCCAAGTAATCAAATTTAACAAAGGTACAGTATTCTTAAGTAGATTTTCGATCAATAATCCTCTTAGCCCTTCCATGTGCATATATATATACACACACACACACACAGACTTGTATTTGAAGATTCTGCTTGTTTTCTAGACAAGACCTTTGTTAGGAGTTCCTTTGAAATACCTTAGTATCCTGTATGTTGCCTTAAAGTACTCCCGTCCTAGTGAATGCATGAATTGGCTTACTTTGCTCGTCCTAGTGAATGCATGAATTGGCTTACTTTGCTCATTGCAAATGGTATGCCTGCGCATGTATGAGATAAGTTGATCAGTCTTCCAACAAGTTTTTGAAACTGATCTATATTCACCACATCTTCATTTTAGCATGTTATAGCTTCAAATTAGGCTTACTTGGTATTTCAGCAGCTTTACATTCAAGCAGGCTCATTTCAATAAGCAGGGCAAGTATACACTTGAGTTGGGTGACAAAGATACCCTCCTTGGATCTAGCAAATTCCGTTCTGAGAAAATATTTAGGTGTTCCTCAGTCTTTTATTTCGAAGTCTATTGCATGTTTTTCCTTCAAGTTTTCCAATGTGGCACTATAATCACCTATTAGAATAATTTCATCTACATGAACAACCAAGATAACTACTTTACTTTCTCTTCAGTATTTGTAGAATGTAGTATGGTTTGCTTGGCTTTGACTATATCCTCGTTTTCTCTGAACTTTCCCAAATCGTTCAAACCATGCCCTTAGGGATTGTTTCAGACTATGTATAGACTTTTTTTAATTTGTAGACTTTATTTACATCAAATTTCTTCCCAAAGCCTGGACGTGTATCATATAAATTTCTTCTAGATATCCATTCAACAAGGCATCTTTTTTGCATCTAACTGATGCAATAACCAATTGTAGTTAGAGATAGTCATACCCAAGTTGAGGTCATATTGGCAATAAGAACAAAGGTTTCTTAGTAGTCAATCTCGAAGGTTTGTGTAAACCTTTTGCCAGGATTCTCACCTTAAACCTTTCTGTACTACCCTTAGCTTTGCACTTTAGTGTAAATATGCACTTGCATCCTACAATCTTCTTGTCCTTAGGCAAGTTTGCTCTCATTCAAGTACAATCGCTGAATTACTTGATAAACATGTTTTTTGACGTCTGATTGACTGGAAAATTGGTAAGCTGGTCTTTACCTTTTTGCTAATTTTTCATTCTAGTATAAACTACAAGCTCAAATTTGAGAATAATTTGTTCCAATTGTAGTATTTCTCCCCCTACTTGTGACTTGTGAGCCATCTATGTTCCAAGACATTTGATTAAAGTCCCCTTCATTCTCCATATCTTGAACATACTATTTTTGTATATTTTGCTAAAAAAAATGGGATGGAGATGTAAGAATAAAATTTGTTGAAGAATCCAAAGTTGTTTTCAAAATATTTTTCTTGTCGAAGAGAATTTTTTGCAAAATAGGATTGATCTTTGAGAAAGGAGACATCCATACTAGAATTTTTTTTCTTTTTTTTTGAGGATTATAACATTTGTGGCCTCTTTTTTTGGGCCATACCCTATGAAGAGAGACTTTTAGCTCAAGGATTAAATTTAGATTGGAAATGTCTGGAGATATGATCGGAAGCATTGCAACAAAAAATTTTGAAAGGCAAATATTTAATGCAGCTAGCTGGAATGGCTTTTCAAAATGTTCTAGGGATGCAACATGCTGCAAAATCCAAGTAGGCATTTTGTTAATTGAATAAGATAGTCAAAATTGCATCTTCCGAAAATAATTTTGGGACACTTAAGAGAGAACGTTAGGCTTGAGCTACTTCAAGCAAAAGCTTATTTGTTTATTTATTGATTTTTAGCAATACCATTTTGTTGGAGTGTCATAACATGTAAATATATGTAAAATGTCATTACATCTCAAAAAATTCTTTGAAGTTTATTAAAATACTCTTTCCATTATTAGATCTAAGAATGCTGGTTTTTTAATTTAATTGACTTTCTACCATATTGCAAAAATCTTGAAACTCATTTTTTACTTCAGATTTGTCATTTATCAAATAAACTCTGCAAAGTCGAGTATGTTCATTCATAAAAGTTACAAATCACTTTTTCCCAGTCATGGTGGTGGTCTTAGGGGAGCCCCTCACATCATTGTTGATTAGTAAAGAGGTTCAAAGGTACAGTAGGGTTTGAAAAATAGTAGTAGCTTGATAGCTTTTTGATAATTGACAACTTTCACATTGAAAGAAGAATAGTCAAGATTTTTAAACAACTTAGGAAATAAATGGTTAAGAGATGGGAATCTAGGATGTTGTAATCTGAAAGAGAATAACAGAATTGGTAGTCTTTGGATAAATTACTAACAGAACAAATTGCATGCTAGTTTAGGTACTTGAAGAACAGATTGAAGAGTTACATTTTTTAAGTTTTTATATGGCCTGTGCCTGCAATGGATGAGAAATTTCCATCAGCAGGCTTAACTCTTTCAGAACTGGGTAAGTGAATATGCAACATAATAGAAAGTGAAGACGTGATTAGATGCCTTCTAGTCAATTTCCTATGAGGAATACCTTACATTGTGATTAGATGCGTTGTAATCAATTTACTACACGATAGATAATTAGGACCGATGCTTGTTTGTGCAATAGAACCTCTATGAGTATTGGATAAAGAACTGGGGTTTTAGCAGTTTAAGATGATCCCTCTGCTCTTTGTTGAATGGACTTGCTTCAGCCTCATTTGCATCAGAGGATGCATGTGTTGGTCTGCAATTTTCCAAATTGCAGGCTTCTCGTGGAGCTTACAGCAGTTCTCTCCTGTATGGCATGGTTTGTTGCAATTGTCACACTGTCTACAAGACTTTCCGGTTTAATGAAGCCTATATGCCTAGTTTGCACTTGCTTCTAATGTAATAATGGCTGAGTTTTCAGTAGACTTCAATAATAGGTGGTAGAGGTTGGCAGTCAATGATTCTCCATCTGACTTTATCCGTTCACTTTTTAATTTGGACAAATTTTGTAGATACAATGATCCTCCATCTTTCTATACTGATTATAATCCTCAGTTGTTTTCCACTCATCTTGCCATAACTTTTTCAGTGAATTGTTTTAATTGTAATTTTATTGATTTTAAGTTGCAAAAACGTTCCTGCAGAAAACCCATCAGAAAGTTTTGTTGTTTAAGATTTGCTAGAAGAGGTGATCAATTTGTCAAATTTGATTCTAAGTGCTAATTAGTATTTCTGGTTTTCGCCGAATTGCTAAAGGTCCAAAGATTCCTAATTCTAGAATTTTGTTACAGATGAATAAAAAGAATGAAGTTCGGCGTGGACTGGCAAAAACTTTAACTTTTGTATTGTGCTAGAACTTTGTGATAAGTTGAGCGGCCGTGGATGTAAAATATCTACTATCATGGTTATGTTTTTTTTTTATTTTATTTTCTTGAAAAAATTGTTCCGTTTCGTGCATCTCATACTTTTTAATCAACTGTAAATACGCAAATTAACTTCATAATTTTCCCATGTGAGACTATGATTTACTAGCTTCAAATGTTATATTAATTTGAGTTGTGTCTCCTTGGGAATGAATGAATGAATTTCTCAGATCCTTCCACCGCCAATCACAAGAGCAGATTTCGACAAAGTGCTTGCTAGGCAGAAGCCTACAGTAAGTAAAGCTGATCTTGAGGTACATGAGAGATTCACAAAAGAGTTTGGGGAGGGTGACTTAACTTTCAGCTGAAGACAAGGCCTTTGATTATTTTAACTTTTTTAGAAGGGGAAAAAAGGGAAATCATATTACATATATATTATGAATATATTATCCTTTTTCTGTTGCCTGGAGTGGCAGTAAAATGAAAAGCTGCCTACAGAAAAGGGAACATATTGTAGTAGTGTTAAAGGCTTAAAGCAGTATGTTTATATATTAAAAGGATTGGTGGTGACTATTTCCTTCTTATAATGATTTTTTTTTTGCTTTTTGTTATATATATTAAAATGAATTCACAAAAACTGTTAATTGAACTAGAGCAGGGGAAATAAAATAGGTAATTTGAAGATAATATAGGTAAAGGACAACATTTTTTTTTCTATATGAAGTAACCAAATCTATAATAAAATTAAAATAATTGAAGATTAGCATATGAGAGAATATTTTTAGAGCAAGAACATGATTGGTTAAAGCTGGGTGTTGGCATAAACTAGACATTTTCTTTTCGGTCCAGAGGGATAGAAAGAACTACTGACTGCCCAACAATCAAATTTAGCATAGGAAATATGCGGATGGTAAGGAAGAGAAAGCAAGAAAGAACAAACTTTAATTTATATAATATGAAAGTTTAAAAAGGTAATTTGGCAGAGAGAAGGAGCTTTAGTTACAATATAAATAATGACTACTCTTTATGTTATGTTGCTGGTTTGAAGAATAATCCACCTCCTCAACTCTCTCTCTGTTAGGCTGTCCTTCGGAGACGACCCCTGCTGTATTTTGGAGGGCTGCTCTTGGCAACATCAACCACTATCATCCATCCATTAATTATCTGCAAGTAGAAGCAATAAAGAGCGAGGCTCAGCACCCTTGCTGGGAGAGATAAATCAGATCTGAAGAAAAACAAGGACCAAACCCGAACTACCTTGCCATTCATCTCTTTGAGTGCTATACCTGCAGACTCCTCCGTTGTGTATTCTATAAATGCATAACCCTTTGACCTTTTAGAGATCTTGTCCATTATTATATTAACTGTCAGGATAAACACTTTGTAGTTTAAGCAGACCCGGCTCACCAACCATTATAAAAGTGAATATACTTGATAATGTTGAGTGCAAATGTACCTTCAACAAGCTCACCAAAGCCCTCAAATGCCGCACGTAAGGTTTTTTCAGAAGTATAGAATGACAGACCTGTCACAAAGATCACAAGCACTTACCACCAATTGACAAGAAGAAAAATATACCTGATTACGGTATATATAATGTATCTTATGACAAGCTGAACTCTGCCTACTAATAATTGAAATTCATAGTGGACATGAATAATTCATTGGAATCATATTTTTTCGTAAATACACTTCTAAAAGATTAAAAAGTGTACAAAAAATCAATTGAGTCTTTTCTGTACGTTATGCATCTCTTTGAAAAGTTTAAATCATGCATGAAGTGAACCTACTTAGAAGAGGGAGTGAAGAAGAGAAAAACAAACAGGATCACTCTCCACAGCTGCATATGAACACAATAAAATAGCCCATTGTAATAATTATATGAAAAATTAAATTACTATACCAACACAGATTTCTCATCATAGGCCAAAGTAATTTATAACTTTTTACTACAACATAGATTATCCTAAATTGATTTTATATGGATATACTAGCATTAGGTACTCAGAAACATATTATATTTATTCAAAGCATTCAAATGATTGATCACTTAAATAAAGTTAATAAAATGGCTAAACTGTTAGATTCTGATTATAGCATAAAAAACAGAGGTCATGCTTTCATTAGGTAAGTTGGAGATTTTGTGTATGGAATAATTTAATAGAATTTGAAGTTCCCAATAATTAGTCAGTATAGGTAAGAAATATGTGTATGGCATAAATTTTGAAGAATCTTCTTTTCCACTGTGTTTTTGGTATCTGTTTGCACTATCATAAACTTTGGTAGTAACATAAAAACTTTGGTACAAGTGGAAAATTTTGTCCGTTGCACATAAATGTTGTACTAAAAGAAGGGGCAAGCACAAATTCAACAACACAATGCACAGAATCTGATTTGAAGATGAGATTTACCAGTCACAAACAGTTTCTTTGTTTTCACAGGAGTTGCTTGACTTGCTTCTGATGAATCTGATTGATCTGCAAAATTTTTGATATTATCACCTGGAATATTAAACATTGTTCACTATAGGGAGGAAAAAGTAAAAACAAAAATTAAAATTAAGGATATTGACCTCAAAATTGAGTGATTAGCTTTCTTTAGATGTCAAAACAATGATATGAATGTTTTTACATGTAGTAGAGTATTGTGAAACTACTTATAGAATGTAAAATATCTAATTGCATATTGCTGTCGTAAGAAATAATCTAGAGGACTAGTGCTATCCTCTAGGATCTATACAGATGCATGCAAGCAAGCGCATATGTGGGAGAAACATAGCAAGGCAGGTTGGATGGGGAGGAGGAAGAGGTGAAGAGAAAATTTAGTTAAAACATCATGGGAATAAATAAAAAATAAAAATCATTCTTATGATATGGCATTATAGACAAGAGAGAGAGAGGGAGAGAGAGAGAATGTAGCAAGTTTTTAGTAGGACATTTGCTCAAAATTTAAATTGTTCGGTACTCACAATGATACAATTCCAGTTTTATCCTTTTTGGAATGATCAAATAATTCTTAATACCATTGGAATTGTGTCTATAAAGACCCTTCAAGATATGCTGATAAGAAACATTAGGCTGATCGTGCAAGAAAGTTTTCTTTTGAAAGTAACAAGGTGGTTAAGCCAACTTTGATCTTCAAGAGATCAATAATTCAACTTTTGTTGAACTGAGCAATTATTCAACATTTATCATAACATCTCATACTTGTGATCTGTGTTTATAATAAAAATCCTGTACCATGCCAAATTGTTATTTAATAATCTGTCAAATTTATCTTTCCAATGCATGAAGCATCAACATGCTCCAAGAGGATTTATTTTCTAACTAATTCAATGGTTTCCAAATCTCAAAAGCATATATTCCCAGGATAAAAACTTATGTGGTATAGATTTTTCTTTGATGATGCCCAGGAGATTTAAAATTAAAGGGGGATTTGAATTCGATGTTAGTTCTATTGTTGATATATGTATATTTTCCTTAGTTCAACAAACCAGTTACATGATCAGGTTCGTAAATGTGAAATAAAATTTGTAATAACCACTGAAACAATCTGTAGTTTCAATGCACTCTTAAGAACTGATTAGTAATATTCTCTGGTTTAAAATTCAAATCATACTTGTATATTTCAACCAAAATCTGAAATACAAACCCTAGGATCTCAAATTTCTTAATAAAAATGATAGAATAGCTCTTTCCTAGCAGCATACCACAATTTACTACAGATCTAAAATTTTTAGCATATACCAGAGGATAGGGTTTTAACTCATCTGCTTCTCTATGATGTCATATTTATCTTATACCTGAGAATCTCTTCTCCATTGTCCTCAATTAAGTTCTACAAAGGGAAGTAGATTTCAAAAAATGAATCCTCAGTGGCAATTATGCCATAGCTTTTGTGTCATTAAGCAAAAATTCTACAATTACATGTTTATTCAATTGTTTCTCCAAATTTACATTTTCCATGCAAATGATAAATCACAAGATCCTCAAATTCAATGCATGAATGAGAATATTAATCTGTTAATAACTGCATAATCATCTGCTTTTAGCAATAGAACAGGCAAAGCTAAAGTCATAAAGCTTGTAAATTCTCCTATAATGCCTCCCACTATTCGCTATAGGTATCACCAGTAACCTGCACAAGTTCACTATCACCACAATACACATCAATTTCAAAACCATTCCATAATGATAATAATGCAATGAAAGCTAAAACACTCAAAACTACTGCTTTATATTTCCTCAAAATTAGCTGCGAGAAAATTATAGAACTTGTTGGTAATCATTTGTTACTGAAAACGAGGTAACTATGTTCAAGGGTACATACCTCCATAATCTTTATTTTCTGAGTCAAATTTCTTATCTGGCTGAACAGATAAGACTCCAGGGACACCTAGAAAAAACATGGAAGCATTTTTTTAAGACTGTAAAATGCATTTTACATATAAATTGATTCAAACAAAGTAAACTGACCAGCAAGTTCTCGTGCACATTCCTCATCAAGTTCACAACAGAACCAATAATTGGAATGCCAAGAAACATGATATATACACATTTGTGCGTCCTTCTCACTATGTAAATAAATAAAAGAACAAAATCAATTTTCCACCTTCAGAATAAAGGGAAAAATTTGTTAACCGGAAGCAGATTACATTGTTGTTCAAAGAGTAACACTTACTTCCCCAAAACCTTGGTCAGAATTTCGGCATAGTAATCAACCATTTGTGCCTTTGTAACAACTCCAACTCCTGGCTTATCCATTCTAACAAGCCATTGTTTGGTATTCCCCACAGGAAACAACAATTTACTCCCAATTTGTGGATTTGATTGATTACCCAAATCACCACTTAATCTATAATCTTTTTTCTCAGAATTATAATGTGGGTCAGGCCTGACTGATAAAACCCCAGGCAAACCTATGAAACATAAATGCACAAGAATCTCATCAGCCATTAAATACAAAAGTAAAACCTTTAGCAAATTACATTATCTCCTTCCACAAATAACCCAGTAAACAATCATATAATTATTCAAACTGCTGCAAATAACAACAGAATCAGCAAGAACGAAAGCTTACTGCTAAGTTCGTGGGCGGCTTCTTCATCAATGTCGCAGCAAAAACCGAAGTGGGTATCACAAGAAGCATCATAGATAGACATTTGAGCATCCTTTTCACTGTTAAAAATAAAAAAGGAAAGTAATTAAGATCCCAATACTCAGAAATTATCAAGCAGGCGAAGTAGACAAAGGTACCCACCTGCCCAGTACTCTCTCTAGAGTCTTGACATAGAAATCAATGATTTCTGGTTTGGAATTAACGCCTGTTGGAGGAGTGTCCATGAGAGCCATCCAATGGTGGCTATCAGCTTTAGTGGTAGGGAAAGAAGGAGAAGTGAAAGGGGTAGCCGTATTTATAGTATCTGTTGATTTTATTCTGGTTGATAAAGATGTACAAGAAAAGGAAGAAGAGTGAGAAGAGAATAGAGAGAGTTGCGTGCGTTTCTTGTTAATTAAAGAAAAATGGATTTTGATAGTCGAAATGGGAGAATGAATTGGAATGAAGGAGGTGGTGTTAGAGAATGAGGGAGAGAGAGCTTCCATGGCTGCCTTCTATCTATGGTTTCATTCGATCACTGTAGCAATAGGTTCTGGTTTTCTGCGTTCGATAAATTACAATCTTATATTTTTCGTGAATTATATTCGGCTGAAGCCCACTCACATTTTTACGTTTTTTTTTATTGGGATTCCTCGTTAAGGATAGCCTGCCAACGAGTTTGAATTTTACTTATAGTATCTATTCAAATTCTAACGAGTAACTTTAAAAAAAATTATAATGAATTTAAACAATAGTTCCAAATTTAAATAGATTATGGAAAAAAAATTTGGTATCCACTTTCCAATTATGTATATATATATATAATTGGAAAGCAGATAACAAAATTATATACATAAATATAATGATACAATATTTATATTTATTTTATTATAATTTATTAAATATAATAATATAATTAATTATATGTTTTTTTTGTATTTTTATAGGTTGAATTACAAATATAGTAGAAAGTTGGACATTTGTATTTTTTATTATTTTAATATTATTTTTAAACAATTTAATGAATTATTTTTATTAGAGTGTATTGAATTGATTTTTATATTTTATTTTTTTGTTTTATTTTATTTTGTAGTAATTTTTATAATGAAAGATTCATGATTAACTCCAACAAATATCCGATAAACAAAAACTCCAATTACTAGATTCTTTGTTTCAGTCTTTATGATACTTACAATCAATCAAAATTCTTTGGAAAACCAATATAAAGTCTTTAGTTAAAAACACTTTCAAATCAACGAATGAGTATGTTCAGTCATCTTCCTTTGATCATTAAACTATCAAAGCTACAGGAGAAAAACAATTCATTTCTCTAGAAATTCTTCCATAATTTCTAACTCTCTAGAAATGTGATGAATATTCTTATCTTTATTTTGAATCCATATGATTAGCATTTTCTTACTATGGTTGGAAAAATCTTATTGTTTTGGCCAAAATTGTCATGTTATATACAAGGTATTTTTAATATCAACATGTTGTTATTGATACTATAAAAACAACTTTTAATGTTGGAATAATAATATTTACTTTTTTTCCAAACTTCAATCTATCTTTCGATGATCATCATGTGCTTTTAGCTTTCGAAGTACAAATCCATATTACTGGCACTCTATAGGTTATACAACTACTGTAGCAATACTTCATTATTAGTTGATCTGTAGGGTTCAAAATTATGTCCTATATTTAACTATTTCAGTCTTAATGATGCCTTGTTAGTCGTAGCTGATGCTCTGAAGGTTCCTACCTATGTTGATGTGCCCAGACAGATCTCTTATGCTGAACTTGTAAAATTGTTACCTAAGACTTGGGTAATAAATTATGGAAAATCCAAAGCAATTCTCAGTCTGTTCAACATCAAGAATCTTAGTTTTTGAAAAAGATTGATAGAACTATTGAAACTAAGTTTGTTAGATCTACATAACAAGATCCAAATTCTTTTATGTTTCCCACTCAATTTATAATTGAGCCTTGTGAGGTAAAAGAAACTCTTCCAATGACTAACTTTGACTCTTCAGGAAAGTTGATCTATGTTATGTACCACAGAAATCACGAGGTACTGGATGTGGAATGTGATTGTGAAGATTGTAAATCAGATGCTTATTGTGACTAATCATGATAATCATGGTAGACCAAGAGAAATTATTGTTGGTGAATTTGTTCTCAATTGGCAGATGGACAATGCTCTTGCTCAAAATACAGTTCTTGAAAGAATTGACAAAAAGGTAAATCAAGTTTCATTAAAAGGTGAAACAACTAGAAACTAGTACCAACAATAAACTCAATTGACAACAGGAGTTCATGCTTAGGCTTCAAAAGCATAATAGTCCCTACATCAAGAAATGATACAAAATCAAATTTCTGGACCTTTTTTCCAGAAGAAACTATAAACAACTCTCTCAGATTGATATCGACTTGCATGTCTAAACATCTTTTAATCCTTTTGCATTTACCAGCACACAACATTTACTTGATCTTGTTGTTCCAAATACCCTAGTCCAATCATATATTGACCCAGTCTTGCTCTAACATGAAAATTTCCAAAAAATGATGCAAGCCAAACTGTTTCTTCCAAATCACTTAAGAAAAAACCTAATATCTCAACTATAAAAATATCTACCTCTTCAACTTCAACTACTTCTCCTTCAGAAACACCATTAGTACCTAAAAGACTTGACAAATAACCTGCCATTGATCCTTTTCAAGATTCATAAGACCCTTACCAGTATATGGCCCAAACACCTTCAAACCATATAACTTCCTTTTTAAATTCATACACTGAAAACAACCCACAAATCCATCAGTTTGACATGCAAAATGATTTATCATCAAAATTATATTCTATCTCTTCTAAGAATTCAAATACTGATGTTTTTATCCCATCCATCAAGATGGCTACTCCAATGTTCCTCCAACTGCACAATCTAGTCAAATTGAGTCTTTTGCCCAAGATTCAACCTCAATTGTTCAAAAGCCTTCTAATGAAGAAATGAGTGGAACATCTTATATTCCTAAAGCGTCTAATAGTCCTTGATTCATAATGGATGATATTCTTCCTAATCAATGAAGGACATGTCTTCTAGAGATGTATACTTGGATGTAAACAAAAATTCAATTAGGAACTTTAGTTGCAAAAGTTTTGCATGAATTCACTACTAGATTTGTTGGCAATTTGCGAGAATGGTGGTTGAGAATTGCAGAATACAACGAACTTTAATTTTTTCAACTTATGACAATTGTGGTTGCTTTATCATACATTACAACAGAATTCATTAGCTTTTCAAAAGATTCTATGGAAACAACAAATAGTGAGTTATTACAGTTAAAATGTTGCTCATTTAAGAGAAAATATCTTGATAAACATTATATGAGGGTTTCAAGTCGATGTTATCAATCTAGCATTGGTGATATCAATTTAAAACAATAGTTTATCAATTCAATCCCAAAAGAACTTAGGGATGCAACTCTTCATTACTCTAAAAAGTAGGGCAAGGCTTTGAAAGATTTTACTTTAGCTCAAATCTATCAAAAAATGCTCATTGTTTTTTAAGAACTTTGTGCTCATTGAAGACAAATCAAAGAAACCTTAAAATGGACCAACAATAAATGTTTTCAACTTGTTTGTAGCATACCTGATCTTACCATCAAATGCTCAAATAAAAAGAATTGTGATTGCAAATAATGCAAGAAGGGAAAGCATTATAAGAAGTATAAATACAAAGACAATTCTTTCCACAAATCTCACAAGAAGAAACTAAGTACTTCAAAAAGAAGCATCGAAGATACAAGAAAATTGATCGTTGTTATTTCTATAGAAAAAAAAAGGACACTTTGCAAAGAAATGCCCAAACAGGCCAATGAAAACTGTCATATCAGCTAATTTAGACTAAAGTCCTGCGAGTTGTTAAATCGACTCGTCGGTTTGACCGAATTCCAAATTTGGATTTTTATCGAAAAATAATGAAAATAATGGCAATTAAGTATGAAAAATATCTAATAAAGTGTTCAAAATATTTAAAGATGTAAAATTTCGGTAAAAGACTAAATTGCAAATTTTGAAAAGTTTAGGGGTCAATTTGTAATTTACTGAAAAATTGGAGGATTTATTGGGATAGTCATAAATTAAATGCATGAATTGGGACATAAAAATGCATATGGAGACCAGCCACACCAAGTGGCACATTTTAAGAAGTCAATTGACATACATGAATTAGAAATTAATGAAAAGTTTATAGAAAATGCTTAGGCGTCTCCATTAATTATGTAATTTTGTCACTTTGTTCTTAAGTGCTTATCCTTTCTTAATTATCACCCTTGATCTAGAATTTTCCCATCATTAAGTGTCTTCCACGTTTCTTAAAGTATAACACACAAAGTGGCAAAGTTTAAGAAGCTAATTAACATACATGCATTTAACATTAATTAAAGTTTCTAGAATGTGAGCTTAGGTGTCCCCATCCTTAATTGGTTTTTGTCATTTTCTCATCAATTGCTCATTCATCCTCTCTTATCCCTTTGAATCTAGACATTCCTATCAATTATTTATCTTCCACGTTGCTTCTTGAATCACCATACATCAAAGTAAGATGAACACATTAATTGAACAATAATGAAAGCTTCTAGATGAAGCTTAGGTGTCTCTCATTTTGATGACTTTTGTCATTTTGTTATTGATTGTTTCTTCCTCTTCCTTATCCATTTTTCATTAAGGAAAATTAGGTTCTCCACACCAGCCACGTTTTTTCCTTGGACAGCCATAACCAAACCTTGTTCTAAGAAGAGAAAGTGAAAAAAAAGAGAGAAAGACATGGAACATTCTATTTTCATGCCTAAGGAAGCTTAGAAGAGTAAGGAAAAAGAGAAAATTTAGGGTTTATGAAGTTTTAATAATATGATTTTAAATTTTAGGAACTCAAGTTAACAAGGAACTAGATCAAGGGAGCAAAGGAAAAGAGAAAGAGAAGTAAAGAGAAAAAAAAAAGAGAAAAAAAAAAGGTTTGTGCATAACCTAAGGCAATAGCCTATTTTATTTTTTTTATTTGCATGATTTGATTATTTAGCATGTTGATGATTCTGAATTAATATTATTTTGTGATGAAAATCTTGGGGATGCATGTTTGCTAGACTTAGGATTTAATTTGGTAAAAATTGAATGTGATTATCTTGTATGTTCCTTGCTGGAAATTGATAAGCAGTGTTCACTTAAACTGTTATAACTTAATTTCTGGAACTCAGTTTTGCATGTTGTTTATTGGATTTGAAAGTTAAGACATAGGGCTATATAACTTTTATTTATACTACAAAACCTGAATATGTCTGTAATTATCCAGAACAATTCATAAATTTCGGACATAGAATCTGTCCAGAAATTCTAGGCAGAATTGTTAGTAATGAGCAGTAAGTACTTAAACTATTGTAAATTGAGTTCTGGAGCTTGGATTTGTGTGTTCTTTGTTTGGTTTGAAAGTTACGACATGGGACTACAATGTATATTTAGACCATAATATCTGAATATGTCTGTAATGGTCCAGCAAAATACATAAAGTTTAGACTTAGAATCTATCCAGAAAATTCTGAGCAGAATTATCAGGGATCAGTTAGTGTTAATATTATCATATCTTTTGATACAGAACTCAGAATTAAGTGATTCAAATTGAATATTAAATCTAAGATCCATATATAAAATTTGTATGAAGATGATGTAACTACATGCAGAATGGAACATGACCAAAATTAAGGTCCAAAATAGAGAACAGAATTTGCCAGTGATAGGGCAGCATGTGAATTGAGAAATGAAATGAGTAAAATGATGAGAAATTTGTTATATTATGTAAATATTATTTTAATTAAGTGATTATGTGATTATTTTGAGATATTAAATGCATGAAAAGTATGAAATTAATTGTTATGAATTTTAATAAAATTGTATAAGCCCTAGAACACCTAACTAGAACCAACTTAGGATAGTTTGACATGCCAAATAGGGGGGGGAGTATGATGAAAATGAAAATCATTAATGGTATGATTATCTACTCTGGGTTTGGCAATGTTATCTACGTTGGGTTTGGCAATGTTATCTACGCCGGCTTTGACACTGTTATTTATGCCGGATATGACATTATTATCTATGCCGAGTTTGGCACGGTAATCTACGTCGGGTTTGAAATTTATATGCACATATCATATTGCCCAGGTGGCACTCCTAAGTGCCCAGATGACAACTCCGTTATCCTATTCAGTGGTTCATAGGTGTCCTGGGCATAAATAAAAACATAAATAAAGAAGTTATGGGACAGAAAATAATCATGGATAATAAAAATGGAATTATGAATTGTGGCATGGATAAAAAGAAGATTTAGTGTTATACAATAAGGTGGTAATAAAATAAATAAGTATGAGATAATCTAATATAATTTGATGTCTATACATGCTAGAATACCATGATTTGCATAAGAATGATGATTTGATTATGTTAAACAAAATGAGATACAATAAATTGATATTATGCATACTAAAATATTATGAAATGTATGTTTGCATGATTTGATTATAAATTGTTATATGACAATGCATGTGACATTAAAAATAGTTTATTGCTTTATCTATATACACCACTAAGCTAAAAGCTTAGCGTGGGAGTTTTGCTCACGCAGATTTAGTAAAGAATAAATAGAAGATAGTAGACAAAGCCAACGATGACCTAATCCAGTAAAGCAGTCTGTTGCATACATCGTGGGTTACACAACTTTTGTGTATTATTTTGTAATATTTGTAAAATAAACAGTATGTTTTGTAAAGAACATGTTACTATATAAAAAGGTAGTTTAACTTTTATGTTATATTTCTTTTATAAATGCAAAGTAAATAAATAGTGAATATTGGAAATGGAAAAAAATGTACAAGTAATTTTTCTTTATATATAACTTATATAATGATATTTTAATTGATGAAGTCAGTGTAGCACACTCTCATTCGGGCAAGAGCTGCTGGGGTGGGGGGGGGGGTGTTACAAAAACAGTTTAATTGGTCCAACAATTGGAGCATTAATACAATATTGATTTTGAGAATGCAGATGCGGAATCATTGTTCTCCATTAAAGATGAATTGATATATGACTCTCTCATGGGCATTGAAGCATTGTCATTCTCTTTAGATTATGAAGAAAAATGTTATCAGTTGCATATTTGAGTTTAGATCTAGCCTAAAAAATAGCCATTACCCAAACATCTAAGAAACAAATGGTGCCTTATTGCCCTATCCAATTGTTTATGGATAAATATGTTTGGCCAATTAAAGCCATAACTTTCATTGATACTAGAGTCTATAGAACCATTGCTAACCTAAAACTCTTTCTAGACCATTTTTAGAAAGTCCATAAAAAATTCTTTAAGGCAGTAGATGGAGAATTGTTTTCAACAAATTGGATTACCACGAAGCCCATGAAAATCCAATTCCTCTCAAACTATTCAGTATGGACCGAATTTTTGGGTTCATATTTGCCTAACAAAGATATTCTCATTGGGTTTGACATAATAGGATAGTTACCTCAATTATCCATTGGTGCTCATGGTTTGAAATACAAAAAATGGTTATTACTTTATACCTCTACACCAAATTTATTCATGGTTTTATATCCAATCCATTTCAAGAGATTCAAGCCCAAATCATTTAATAGAGATGTGCAGAAAGCCATGTAGAATTCCTCCAGAAATATTAAAGTCCTTTATAGACTCGTCAAAAATTCTACATTTATATTCCATTTAAACAAAATGAATTTAACACTCGTAAAGTAGGGCTTATGAGTTATATGTATTTAGAGAGAGAAAGAATGAGGTTAAAGTGTTTTAAAGTTTAAGAGTTGTGAAAAAGAAAGATTTCACGCCATTAAGTAGTTATTCATGCATATGAAGGTTGTGCTATGGTCCAAACGACAGAGTTTTAGATATGGTGGGAGTGTTTTGAGAAGAGAGAAAGTTCACACTAATGAATGGATTAGTCATGGCCATGAATGGCATTTCACACCTATGAAAGTAAGGGTCACGCCCACAAATGCAGATCGGTTGGCCATGTGCAGCCGCACTTTTCTCTTTCATTTGCACCAAATCTTGTTTTAAAATCACTTTTACCACCCTTTATCACCTCTGACACACTCAAGACATCTTAGCCATGTTCTCCACCATAAAGGAACCCTAAGAACCTTTGTTGAAGCTTGAAAGCTTGAAAAATATGAAGGTTTGATAGAGTTTGCCAAAGATAGAGGTAGAACTCAGTTTTTAGGGTTTTTCTTAGCTCGTTTATGGTTATAAGATTATGATAAGAATATTTTGTGATAATAGGTTAGGCAGGGAAAAACAAACTTATAGAGTTAGTTAAAGCTCTATTTTAGTGAAAGGTTAGTACATATTGGCATTTAAATTCACTTACCATGCATCTTGGTATGTTTTTACATGTTGTGAACTGTAAAATAATGAAAATGACATGTTATAAGTGATTAGTAACATGGGTAAATAAGTTAGAAGACATATATGATATGTTATATTTTCAGATGACCTAAAATGAGGTTGGAATGACTTGAATGTTGTTTAAACATGTTGTGGACATGGTATATGTATGAAAATGTTGATATGAGTTATTGCCCAGTTAATGAACCAAGAAGGTGGGTTGAATTAGATATTAAAAAATTCTTAACTTTGAAGTGCGGAATAAAAAGTTATAGAGATTCGGGTGTTAATAAACCCTACTCCTCTCCCCAATCTCAATTGGAAGTTTCACTAACACACTAAGTGTTACAATAGAGTTTTACAAGCTCACTCTCAACTATGATGTTTCTATCAATGGATCACACCTAACCCACCCCTTGTGCTTTAATGGCTCACACAATAAACCAATTCCTTGTGTTTTAAAGGCTCACACAAATAACCCTTACAAGTGTTCTACTTTTAACCCAATATACCCAAATTCACTTGAGTAGTAGATTACAAAGAGAAACACTCACAAATCTATAATGCTCAGAAATTATGAGCAAAAAGATTTTTACAGAGAATTAAAGTTTTGTTGAAAGTAATTAATGCACAAATGGCTACAACAAGATTTTGATTCGAAGTTATTGCTATTCTCTTGTTCTGGATTCATAAAAGACTTGAATTTATACTTCCTTGGCAAATTATAGCCGTTTGGTTGCATTTAATGTGAAAATAGTTGTTGCACCAACTTGTAATTTCGCGCTTGACATGTTTCTCTTTCCTTAGCCACAGTCGTGAATACATGTGTCACTGTCGTGAATGTTCTTCCAAGCCATGGTCCAAGTGGTGACTCTGACCGAGAAGCATTCTGGAAGGAATTGAAGTGTTTGATTATGGGCGTGACTTTATTCTTTCACGGGCGTGAATATGCTTCCATGCTATGGTATAAGTGGTGACTCTGGCCATGAACCTCTCTAGAGGAATTTGACATGTTTTCTCACGGGCGTGATTATCTTTCACGGGCGTGATTGATATAATCATTCACGTTTGCTATGATCCTTCATGGCGGTGAACTTTAAATGTTGGATAGTTGGCGCTAAACTACATCACGGGTGTGACATAAATAGTCACGGACGTGAACACGCTATTTCTTCATTTTTTTGACTTTCATACCCTATTCAATAAACTTAGAATACAAGTATGTTAAATACATTATTGCTATTTTATTTATTAGCATCAAAATGATGGAAATACCCTTCAAGGTTCAACAATCTCCCCCCTTTGATGGTGACAAATAATCTAGCAATATGTCCTTTTAAGAAGTCTCCCCCTCAAAAGATGCTTAAGATAAAAAATAATAAAGTGCAAGAATTTTTAAGAATTGACAAAGTGTAGCATGGATGCTTGCTTCCTAGTTTAGGTATATGCAAGGTATATGCAAAGCATATCAAATGTATATCAAATTTTTGCTTTTAACTAGTTAAGTATATGCAAAATATATGCAAAGTATATTGAAGGTATATTCAAAGTATCAACACATTTGCATTCATGTAACTTGCATATTCATTTAATTCATTTATATTGCTAGGTTCTCCCCCTTTTGTCATCAACAAAAAGAACATAAAAGATAAATCATAAGGGAAAAACTAATGCAATTATATTAATACCAAATGTGAAAGTACAAAGTTTTGAAAAGTAAATTAAAATCCTACATTTGTAATACTAGAAACAAGTAAACAAAATGAACTAAATAATAAAAAAAACTAAAGCTCTAGCTAGATTTGGAGCCGAACAACCCATCCGGAAGGCGTGCTACTTCCATCTTAAGGCTATCCATGCGAGACTCTATGAAATATTTGAGGTTTTCCAATCTCTTATCAATCGAAGCCTGCAGTTGGTCAAAACGAGGTGCTAAAAGGTCTGCCACCTATTGAGCCAAGTTCGGTGTGGAGGCCGAGGATTGTCCAACCTCCTGCTTAACCACTAGGGTCGCTGTCTCGACTCAAAATCTTTTTTTTGCTGTATTCCTTAGAGGCCAGCTTTGAAGTCATCTAAATCGTTGTTTTCCCAAATAATTTCACCAGCCAGAGTGGTGAAGCGGTAGTAGATGTTATTTTTATGAACTATGCGAACCGCTGCTCCCATCTTGAAAAAAGACTCGATGTCTAGCTGGTCTCTAGGATGTGATGGTACGAGATTGAAGTTGTGCTCTTCTAGCTTCAGATATCCAAGCTTGATAGCAAGATGAGTCACGTACCCACTGATCAAGATATCTCCTGAAGGCTTCATTGCAATTGAGAGTATATGGTTTGCAAACCATCGAGATAGAGCCACTATTAGGCCTCTTTGGGTCATCTCCAGAAGAAAGAGCTCAGATTTTCGAATTGCACCATTGCTATCCCCTCTTGCAAAGATGCTATAGGTCAGAAATCTATGTAAGTACTGGTGCACTGGTGATCGAAGGTAGGTGCTCTTTGTCTTCTTGACGTCCGATCTGCAATTTTGACCGACATGAGTCCATGCCGGATTGGCATAGAACTCCACCTCACTTTCATTGAGGATACCATCAAAGAAAAGTTTGAACATGTCACCAAACTCCATTGCTGTGAGGGTGTTTGGATGCTTACAGAATTAAAATTTCACCATGCCGGTGGGAGAGACTTGCAGGGTGTTAAGGAACTTAAGGGTAGGTTCCCTTATCGTCAGTTGATGGATATCAACAAAATCTTTTAGATGACAAGCCTAGAGGTGTTTCGTCATGCTTGTCTCGAGACTAAGGGTCCTGACAGCGTGCCATTCAAAGGATCGAGAAGAAAGGAACGATCTTTTCTTGAAAATTGAATACCTCGGATGACAATGCTCCGGAATAATATTGAGAAGGTAGTCTGTGTACCTTCTTGGAGCATGATGCTTCTTTCTGGTGCCTTTAGAGGAGCCGGGTTCCATTTTCGAGTCTTTGATTTTTCAAAAGAAAAAATGTGATAGGATTTTTGAAGAATACCTTTGTGATTTTGTGATTTTTGATGAAGGAAAGAGTTTTTGAAGGTATTTATGGAAAAGGCTATTAGGGGGCCAGAATCTATGAAAGGTATTGAATGTGGTGATAAATGAGAGAATTTGTAGAGTTGGAAATGAGAGAAATAATGGCAGAAAATGTTTTATAGTCGACATCTTCACGGTTGTGAATGCTAACTCACGAGCGTGAAATGTCGTGTTCACAGTTTGCTGAAGAGGCACTCTACCCGTGATGAAGAATATGAAGCGATTCACGGTCGTGACATTTAATAGTCATAGGGGTGAATGATGAAATTTCACAGTGGTAACAAATGAGTCATAGTCGTGAAGTACAATCTTCACTACTTGTGACCATGACACAAAACGTGACATAAAGCGTGAATGCTTCTATAAGAATTTGGTGGTAATGTTCATGGTCGTGAAGAAGTGTCATGGTCGTGAACACAAGATTTCATGGGAGTGACAGAAAAAGGTTATGGGCATGAAACATAGTCTTCACTACCTTCAACCGTGAAGCATGTCGTGAAGCAAGGCATGAAAGCTACTAGAGCTTTTGGCAATTATGATCACGATCGTGAATAAATCCTTATTAAATAAAACTAAGTCTTCAAACATGACTAAAGGATTTCTAAGGTGCTTCTATGTAACATCCTTGACCTTCCCCCACATGCATTTCATTGAACATAAGCATCTTGCATACAATTCAATTGAACAAATGCATTCCATACGTATTTTCGTAGGAACAAGTTTATCACACGCACTAGCTACGTGTCCTAGCATTTGACACTTGTATCGAGTAGCACATGTGTACTTATAACCTATATGAGGATTATGAAGTATTAGAAATGAATTGAATAAGTGACCAAATTAATGTAAGCAAAATGATTAGATTAAGATTAGTAAACATTTTGCATTGTTAATTTAGTTAAACCGGGCCAAAAGATTAAGCGGTATTATTGTGTAGATTAGTCGAATTATATATATATGTAAATAATAATAATAATATAGATAAAATAAAATGAAAATGAAACAAAAGAGAAATAGAAGAGAAGAGAAGAGAAAAGAGAAGAGAAATGAGAAATGAGATGAGAAATGAGATGAGAAAATGATAAAAAGACAAAAACATAAATCTGCCTTTATCTTCATCTTTCCCATTTCTGCCTCCTCATTTCAGCCCCGACTTCTCCTTCAATTTCCTCCATTTCAGACTTCAAATCTTCCTTGTTTTACCTAGTTTTTGCACCAAATTGATCCCTTGCAAGTTCGTCCTTGGTAAGTAATCAATTCTTATTGCTTTAGGGTTGATTTGAGTTGCTTAGGTTCATTAATAGGCACTGTTTTGCAACCCGATTTTGATGCACATCTAAATTGATTCTGGACAAGTA
Organism: Triadica sebifera; assembly: GCA_023653625.1. Lineage (NCBI taxonomy): Eukaryota > Viridiplantae > Streptophyta > Magnoliopsida > Malpighiales > Euphorbiaceae > Triadica > Triadica sebifera. Next base: position 35,633,002 of record CM042896.1, read on the forward strand.
TAAAACACAAAAGTTGTTCCTTTATGTCTTATATTTATGAATATGTAAACGGTGTTTCGTGATTTGGTTTATAGAATTAGATATGCTCTTCGTACTGAAACTGGTCAGGGTGTAAACCCTAACCAAGTTAGCTACTGTGTTACTTGATTTCGAATATTTTAAAGCCATTATTTGAAGTATCTCAAAACATAAAAGTTGTAGATATATGTGTTATGTATCTTTATACCAAATTTCAGGTTCATATGTCTTGTAAATTGTGAGTTATGGTAAATGGAACCATGACTGTTCCATGGTTTGAACTGCCTATTGAGTGCCCTGGGCAGTTCCAGAAACTGTTTTGTCTAATTTGAGATCCTTAGAGCTAGATTCTGTAACTTATCAAAAAATGAAAGTTATAGGTATATGTCTTAGCTAAATTTTGGTACTAATTTCAGCTTAAAAGGTTATGTATAGAGTAAGTTATGGCCTTTAGAAGTCATACTGGTCCGGAAGCCAATTCTGTTCTGGACCAGTGAAATGTTGCTTATAATTTGAAGACCTTAGAGGCATAATTGGTAAAATTTGTGAACATGAAAAATGTTCCATTTGAACCCATATAAGTTTCTGCCAAGTTTCATTATAATCTGATTTACAGATTGTAAGATATGGACTACCCAAATTGGTACCCTGAAACTGCCAAAGGGCAGAAACAGGGCAGGAAACAGAACACTCTTAGAAATTCCACCAAAAATTGTACAATGATCCAATTGGTCTGATATTTTAATATGTTTCATGATTATGTGTTATTTTGAATTAGGAACAAGAATCAGATTAATTGGTCAACTATAGGAAAAGTTATAGGCTTAACAGTCCCATAAGGTCACACAGCCCCATAGGAAAAAGCCTAGCTATGTATATGCATTATGCATATTAATTTGTTTAAGCCGCATTAAGTCTCCCTAATCATGAGTTAATCCATTATATTTTCATGTTAGGCTCACAACATATTGGAGACCCACAAGGAGCAGATAGACAATAAGTAAGAGTCGGGATCAAAGGAGAACGGTGAGTCTAATTATCGATTGAATTCTTTAGTGCAAATGAATGTTGTTTGCTATGTGATTCATGTGATTGTCATGATTGGTCCTTGATAATGTAATGATGGATAATTTGTGATATTGTGGTACATATAAATAGTATACTTGTGGTATATTTGAGGTATATATTTGACAAATGTGATATATATACATGGTACATGTATAGTATATACAAGGTGTATGCTTGACATATGAGGTATATAGGGAATATATGTATGTTGTATATGATAAAGATGCAATGGTTGATGAATGCTTAAATACAAGTGCATATGCATATGGGCTAAAAAGGCGTTGTGACTAGTTAATCGACATTGCAAAGCAAAAGAAGAGGCCTATGGCCCAACAAATGTGCAAAGCAAAAGAAGAGGCCTATGGCCCAACAAATGTGCAAATGAAACAAATGATCAAGCTAGCTAGCAAATGCAAATGCAAATGTTCACATGGAAACCCGGGGCAATGTTCGTTTAATCTGGTCACAACAAAATAAAATGTACAAGCAAAGCATAAGTAAATAACAATTATTGAGTACTTGATTTTATCTATATTTATATGTAATTGACTGATGAATGGAATGGAATACATGGTATATATTGGAATTGTGATTTATGACTATGAGTTGTTTGGTACTTTAGAGCTCATTGGATGATTATTCTCACTGAGCCGCAACTCATCAATTTGCGTCATTTTTCAGGTAAAGAAAAGTGATAGCTCATTTTGAGTAGTGTATAGAAGACATGGAGCACAGGTCATTGGCCGAGCCTCATCACTCTCTTTCCTTGCATTCCACACAAGCATAAAAACATGTCATCTGTATTTTGGACTTATATGCTTGAATATGTATAGTCATTTTGGAATGAGTCTAAATATGTATAAATGAAATCAACTCGGAAATACTTATGTGTAAAGTTTATATTTTGATATATGTGATATATCGTATTGTGGTTTTAATGTTGACTTGAAAAGTCGTTTAGTAATTTTACAGGATATAAGACTTGTAAAGTCATTAGTTGATTTTACAGGATATGATATGAAAAAAAAAATTTTACTACTATTGTTAACAGGGTATTTTGCCTTTTCAGTATGCAGTATGTGACTATTTGATACAGGGATAGGTTATACTTAAATGCATAAGAGGTGTGATGTTACATTTTTGGTATCAGAGCAGGGATAGGTTCCATGGGAACATGCATAAGCATAAGCGCATGATAACATATGCATCATATGTGTTGAACATTATGTAGTGACATACTTTCATTTATTTTAGGGACATCATAAGACATGATACACCAAGGAGGGAGAGGCCGGTCGAAATGCATTCTCATGAGGCATCACCTCATTTACATAGAGAGCAACCAGCACTAGGAGCTAGAGCTCCAGTACATGCATCACAGTCATCTCATGCAGAAGTACCCCATGAAAACCTAGAACAAGAAGTATGTGGTCCTGAAATGTACAAGGAAAGACGGTATGACAAGCTGAGGAAACATGGTGCAACTGATTTCAATGGCACAACAGACCCAGCAGAAGCTGAGACATGGCTGAAAAGGACACAGAGGGTACTGAATATGATGAGATGTACTCCAGATGAGAAATTTGATTATGCAGTATCCTTACTGCAAGGAAATGCTTATGAATGGTGGGAGACAGTCCCTGACAGTGATGCACAACCACCGGTGTTGACATGGAATGATTTTCTCCTGGAATTTCAGAACAATTATATGCCTGAAGCATATAAAGATGAGAAGAGGAAGGAATTCCTGAATCTGAAGCAAGGGAATATGTCTATTGCGGAGTATGAAGTACAATTTAACAAGCTTTCCCATTATGCCACTTTCATGGTCTCTACTGAAAGAGACAAATGCAGGAAGTTTGAGGAGGGCCTCAAATATGAGATCAGAAACAGAATCACGACTACTGATCTTGATAGTTATGCTAGGCTTAGAGCTGCTGCAATCAGAGCTGAACGGTTAATGAAAGAAGCTGGGGAACAACAAATAAAAAGGGCATCACGTGAATTCTTTGGTGAGTCTAGCAGAAGGTTGGGGAAAAGAGGTAGATATATGCCTGCACAAGCTGGTAACAGAAGTGGGTACTCCAGTTCTAGAGGTCGAGGAATGACTTTCTCTTACCCAGGCAGAGGGCAGAGCCAATATGTTGAACAGAGGCCCACATGTAGTCATTGTGGCAGACAGCATACGGGCGAATGTAGAAGGCTCACAGGAGCATGTTATTTCTGTGGATCGATGGAGCATATGTATAGAGACTGTCCAAATAGAGCCAAACTAGCAGAGACTAGCAGAGACAGAGGAGTATCTGAGACTACTGTTGAGGCACCGAGGGTCTACCCTACTAGTGGGACACAAGGCAGAGGAAGAGGCAGGGGCAGGACTGGTACACTGGGCAGAGGAGTGACCAGATCTGAAGGTCAGAGTTCTAGACCCCCTACTCAGGCCAGGGTGTTTGCTATGACTAGACAAGAGGCAGTGGATGCTCCCGAAGTAGTCACTGGTAATATTTATATTTCTGAAATATTAGCATATGCATTGATTGACCCAGGCTCCACTCATTCATTTATATCATTGCATATGGCATCTAAACTACATCAAATGCATGAGCCTTTGGGGATTGACATAAATGTGAGTACTCCATTGGGAACAGTGGTAGTTGTGAATAATGTCTGTCGTGATTGCCTGATATGCATTGACAGAGCTGAGTTAATAGCTGATTTGATTTTATTGCCAATATATGAATTTGATGTGATACTGGGAATGGACTGGTTAACTAGACATCATGCAATAGTGAATTGCTTTACTAAGGAAGTAATTTTGGAATCACCAAACCAGCCAAGGGTAGTATTTCTAGGTGAAAGAAAACTTGTGCCTACATGTCTAGTTTCAGCGGTAAAGGCATTTCGAATGATCAAAGGGGGATGTGAAGCATATTTGGCATATGTGACTGATATTAGAACCACTGATAGCTTGCTTGAAAATATACCAGTGGTAAGGGAATTTGCTGATGTATTCCCAGATGATCTACCTGGTTTACCACCAGATAGAGAGATAGAATTCACTATTGAACTAGTACCAGGAACAGCACCAATATCAAGGTCACCCTACAGAATGGCCCCAGTTGAGTTGAAAGAGCTGAAGGCCCAATTGCAGGAGTTACTTGATAAAGGGTATATCAGATCTAGTGTATCACCATAGGGAGCTCCAGTGTTATTTGTTAAAAAGAAAGATGGAACAATGAGATTATGTATCGATTACAGACAACTGAATAAAATGACAGTGAAGAACAAATATCCGTTGCCCAGAATAGATGATTTGTTTGACCAGTTGCAAGGAGCCCAAATATTCTCCAAGATCGATTTGAAATCAGGCTATTACCAGCTGAAGGTAGCAGAAGCAGATGTTCCAAAGACTGCCTTTCGAACCAGGTATGGGCATTATGAATTTTTAGTAATGCCATTTGGATTGACTAATGCTCCAGCTGCATTTATGGCTTTAATGAATAAGGTGTTTCAACCATGTTTGGATAGGTTTGTGATAGTATTTATTGATGACATATTGGTGTACTCAAAGAATAGGGGAGAACATGAACAACATTTAAAAATTGTGTTGCAAACTTTGAGGGAGAAACAATTATATGCCAAATTGAGTAAATGTGAATTCTGGTTAGATCATTTGGTGTTTCTTGGACATGTGGTGTCGTGTAAGGGCATAGAGGTTGACCCAAAGAAAATTGAGGCTATGGTAAATTGGGAAGCTCCTAAAAATATTTCAGAAATGCGTAGTTTTCTGGGTTTAGCCGGATATTATCGTAGATTTGTTGATGGATTCTCCTTAATTGCTAACCCTTTGACTAAATTGTTGAGAAAGAATGTGTCTTTCAAGTGGACTCCAGAATGTCAGAGGAGTTTCGATGAACTAAAGCACAGGCTAACCTCAGCACCAGTGTTAACCATCCCTACAGGTACAGGTGGGTTTACAGTATATAGTGATGCTTCTCACCAAGGCTTTGGATGTGTGTTGATGCAACATGGTAAGGTGATAGCTTATGCATCCAGACAACTGAGACCACATGAGATCTCCTATCCAGTGCATGATTTAGAATTGGCTGCAGTCGTATTTGCATTAAAGATTTGGAGGCATTATCTGTATGGTGAGACATTCCAAATCTTCACAGACCATAAAAGCTTGGGTTATTTGTTGACACAGAAAGAATTAAACATGAGGCAGAGACGGTGGTTAGAGCTATTGAAAGATTATGACTGTACAATTGAATACCATCCAGGGAAAGCCAATGTGGTAGCAGATGCATTAAGTAGGAAGGCTAGTGGCAGTGTAGCTCACTTGCAAGTATCCTCTTTTCCATATTTGATTCAATTACGATCTATGAATGTTGAATTAAATATACATGATGAAGGATCACTTATTGCTACTCTTCGAGTCAGACCTATACTAAAGGAGAGGATAAAAGAAGCACAAAGCAAAGATCCTAAATTGTGTGAGAAAATTGAATCAGTAAGGCAGGAAAAAAGTAAAGATTTTCAATTGCAGGATGATACACTGATGTTAAAGTCACGCATATGTGTTCCAGACACTGAGAACTTGCGTCGGGAAATAATGGAAGAGGCACACAATTCACCGTATGCAATGCACCCAGGGATGACAAAGATGTATCACAGTTTAAGGCCTCATTACTGGTGGCCAAGAATGAAGAAAGATATAGCAGAATATGTTTCCAAATGCTTGACATGTCAGCAGATCAAAATTGAACATCAGGCACCAATTGGTAAGTTACATCCATTGCCAGTGCCAGAATGGAAATGGGAAAGAATAACGATGGATTTTGTCTATGGATTGCCAAGAACTCCACGGAAAAATGATGCAGTATGGGTAATTATTGACAGATTAACCAAGTCAGCACATTTTCTACCTATCAGATGGGGTTGTACACTTCAGAGTTTGACCAAATTATATTTGAATGAGATAGTCAGATTGCATGGCATTCCAGTGTCCATTGTGTCTGATAGAGATCCACGGTTTACTTCACGTTTTTGGGTGAGTTTACAGAATGCATTGGGAACAAAATTGAACTTTAGCACTGCATTCCACCCACAGACTGACGGACAATCAGAAAGGACTATACAGACATTGGAAGAAATGCTTAGGGCATGTTCTATGGAATTCAGAGGTGCTTGGGATGAATATATAGCATTGATTGAATTTGCTTACAACAACCAGTATCATAGCAGTATCCAGATGGCACCATATGAAGCATTGTATGGCAGAAAGTGTCGAAGCCCTATCATTTGGGATGAAGAAGGAGCACGTGCATTAGAAGGGCCAGAGCTAGTGCAAGACACAGTGGATAAGATCAAGGTTGTCAAGAACAAGCTAAAGGCAGCACAGGATAGGCAGAAAAGTTATGTTGATCAGCATAGAAGGGAGATGGAATACGAGTTGGGTGAGAAGGTATTTCTTCGTGTATCTCCATGGAAAGGGATAATTCGATTTGGCCAGAAGGGTAAATTGAGCCCAAGATACATAGGGCCATATGAAATTCTTGAGAAGATTGGTCCACTGGCATATAGATTGGCGTTACCACCAGAGATGGCTCAGATACATAATGTGTTTCATGTGAGCATGCTTAGAAGATACAGGTCAGATCCTACACATGTACTTAAAGATCAAGCCATTGAGATTGCAGAGAACATGAGTTATGTTGAGGAACCAGTACAAATCATTGGATACAAGACTAAACAACTAAGAAATCGAGAAATACCTTTGGTTAAGGTATTATGGCGTAACCATTTACAAGAAGAGGCAACATGGGAAACAGAAGAAAATATGAAAAAGCAATATCCACAACTGTTTTCAGGTATTAATTTCGAGGACGAAATTTTAAAAGGAGGGGAGAATTGTAACATCCTTGACCTTCCCCCACATGCATTTCATTGAACATAAGCATCTTGCATACAATTCAATTGAACAAATGCATTCCATACGTATTTTCGTAGGAACAAGTTTATCACACGCACTAGCTACGTGTCCTAGCATTTGACACTTGTATCGAGTAGCACATGTGTACTTATAACCTATATGAGGATTATGAAGTATTAGAAATGAATTGAATAAGTGACCAAATTAATGTAAGCAAAATGATTAGATTAAGATTAGTAAACATTTTGCATTGTTAATTTAGTTAAACCGGGCCAAAAGATTAAGCGGTATTATTGTGTAGATTAGTCGAATTATATATATATGTAAATAATAATAATAATATAGATAAAATAAAATGAAAATGAAACAAAAGAGAAATAGAAGAGAAGAGAAGAGAAAAGAGAAGAGAAATGAGAAATGAGATGAGAAATGAGATGAGAAAATGATAAAAAGACAAAAACATAAATCTGCCTTTATCTTCATCTTTCCCATTTCTGCCTCCTCATTTCAGCCCCGACTTCTCCTTCAATTTCCTCCATTTCAGACTTCAAATCTTCCTTGTTTTACCTAGTTTTTGCACCAAATTGATCCCTTGCAAGTTCGTCCTTGGTAAGTAATCAATTCTTATTGCTTTAGGGTTGATTTGAGTTGCTTAGGTTCATTAATAGGCACTGTTTTGCAACCCGATTTTGATGCACATCTAAATTGATTCTGGACAAGTATAAAACACAAAAGTTGTTCCTTTATGTCTTATATTTATGAATATGTAAACGGTGTTTCGTGATTTGGTTTATAGAATTAGATATGCTCTTCGTACTGAAACTGGTCAGGGTGTAAACCCTAACCAAGTTAGCTACTGTGTTACTTGATTTCGAATATTTTAAAGCCATTATTTGAAGTATCTCAAAACATAAAAGTTGTAGATATATGTGTTATGTATCTTTATACCAAATTTCAGGTTCATATGTCTTGTAAATTGTGAGTTATGGTAAATGGAACCATGACTGTTCCATGGTTTGAACTGCCTATTGAGTGCCCTGGGCAGTTCCAGAAACTTTTTTGTCTAATTTGAGATCCTTAGAGCTAGATTCTGTAACTTATCAAAAAATGAAAGTTATAGGTATATGTCTTAGCTAAATTTTGGTACTAATTTCAGCTTAAAAGGTTATGTATAGAGTAAGTTATGGCCTTTAGAAGTCATACTGGTCCGGAAGCCAATTCTGTTCTGGACCAGTGAAATGTTGCTTATAATTTGAAGACCTTAGAGGCATAATTGGTAAAATTTGTGAACATGAAAAATGTTCCATTTGAACCCATATAAGTTTCTGCCAAGTTTCATTATAATCTGATTTACAGATTGTAAGATATGGACTACCCAAATTGGTACCCTGAAACTGCCAAAGGGCAGAAACAGGGCAGGAAACAGAACACTCTTAGAAATTCCACCAAAAATTGTACAATGATCCAATTGGTCTGATATTTTAATATGTTTCATGATTATGTGTTATTTTGAATTAGGAACAAGAATCAGATTAATTGGTCAACTATAGGAAAAGTTATAGGCTTAACAGTCCCATAAGGTCACACAGCCCCATAGGAAAAAGCCTAGCTATGTATATGCATTATGCATATTAATTTGTTTAAGCCGCATTAAGTCTCCCTAATCATGAGTTAATCCATTATATTTTCATGTTAGGCTCACAACATATTGGAGACCCACAAGGAGCAGATAGACAATAAGTAAGAGTCGGGATCAAAGGAGAACGGTGAGTCTAATTATCGATTGAATTCTTTAGTGCAAATGAATGTTGTTTGCTATGTGATTCATGTGATTGTCATGATTGGTCCTTGATAATGTAATGATGGATAATTTGTGATATTGTGGTACATATAAATAGTATACTTGTGGTATATTTGAGGTATATATTTGACAAATGTGATATATATACATGGTACATGTATAGTATATACAAGGTGTATGCTTGACATATGAGGTATATAGGGAATATATGTATGTTGTATATGATAAAGATGCAATGGTTGATGAATGCTTAAATACAAGTGCATATGCATATGGGCTAAAAAGGCGTTGTGACTAGTTAATCGACATTGCAAAGCAAAAGAAGAGGCCTATGGCCCAACAAATGTGCAAAGCAAAAGAAGAGGCCTATGGCCCAACAAATGTGCAAATGAAACAAATGATCAAGCTAGCTAGCAAATGCAAATGCAAATGTTCACATGGAAACCCGGGGCAATGTTCGTTTAATCTGGTCACAACAAAATAAAATGTACAAGCAAAGCATAAGTAAATAACAATTATTGAGTACTTGATTTTATCTATATTTATATGTAATTGACTGATGAATGGAATGGAATACATGGTATATATTGGAATTGTGATTTATGACTATGAGTTGTTTGGTACTTTAGAGCTCATTGGATGATTATTCTCACTGAGCCGCAACTCATCAATTTGCGTCATTTTTCAGGTAAAGAAAAGTGATAGCTCATTTTGAGTAGTGTATAGAAGACATGGAGCACAGGTCATTGGCCGAGCCTCATCACTCTCTCTCCTTGCATTCCACACAAGCATAAAAACATGTCATCTGTATTTTGGACTTATATGCTTGAATATGTATAGTCATTTTGGAATGAGTCTAAATATGTATAAATGAAATCAACTCGGAAATACTTATGTGTAAAGTTTATATTTTGATATATGTGATATATCGTATTGTGGTTTTAATGTTGACTTGAAAAGTCGTTTAGTAATTTTACAGGATATAAGACTTGTAAAGTCATTAGTTGATTTTACAGGATATGATATGAAAAAAAAAATTTTACTACTATTGTTAACAGGGTATTTTGCCTTTTCAGTATGCAGTATGTGACTATTTGATACAGGGATAGGTTATACTTAAATGCATAAGAGGTGTGATGTTACATTCTATCCCTTATAACACATTTTTCATCAAGTTTTGCCACTTCATACCTTAGAAGATGAGACAATAACACAAGATTAACATTCAAGGTTTGACAAATTTAGCAATCATAAAGTTAATCTATTAATCATACTAATCTATCTTCTTATGAAGTTAAATCTTTCTTCATTTAGAGACTTAGTGAAAATATCTGCCAATTGATTGTCTGTGTTTATAAATTCCAATACAACATCTCCATATTGAACATGATCTCTAAGAAAATGATATCTTATGTCAATATGCTTACATCTAGAGTGTTGAATGGGATTCTTAGATAGGTTTATGTTGCCTAGATGTTGTACCAAGAATGGGGGGTTGAATTGGATATTAAAATTTCTTAACTTTTAAATGTGGAAAGAAAAGTTAAGTTGAGTAGGGATAGAAAGATATCACACATGAATTTTTATAGAGGTTCGAATATTAACAAACCCTACTCATCTCCCCAATCTCAATTGGGAGTTGCACTAACACACTAAGTGTTACAATAGAGTTTTACAAGCTGACTCCCAACTATGGTGTTTCTAACAATGGATCACACCTAACCCAGAAATCCATTGTATTTTAATGGCTCACACAATAAACCAATTCCTTGTGTTTTAAAGGCTCACACAAAAAACCCTTATAAGTGTTCTACTCCTAACCCAATATACCCAAACTCACTTGAGTAATAGATTACAAAGAAAAACACTCACAAATCGATAATGCTCAGAAAATAATGAGCAAAAATATTTTTTACAGAGAATTAATGTTTGTTTTAAAGTAGTAAATGCACAAATGGCTTACAACAAGATTGAGATTCAAAGTATTTGTTATTCTCTTGTTCTGGATTCATAAATGACTTGTATTTATACTTCCCTGGTGAATTATAGTCATTTGGTTGCATTTAATGCGAAAATAGCCATTGCACCAACTATTAATTTCGCGCCTGGCATGTTTCTCTTTCCTCTTTCACGGTCGTGAAAATGTGTGGTACGGTCGTGACTGTTTTTCCAAGCCGTGACTTGAGTGGTGACTTTGGCTGTAAAGCATTCTGGAAGGATTTGAAGTGTTTGATCATGGGCATGACATTATTCATTCACGGGCATGAACATTCTTCCAAGCCGTGGTCCAAGTGGTGACTCTGGCCATGAAGCTCTTTGGAGGAATTTGACATGTTTTCTCACAAGAGTGAATTTATTTCACGGGCATGATTGATATGATCATTCATGGTTTCTATGATTCTTCATGGCTATGAACTTTAAATATTTGGTAGGTTGGCGCTAAGCTTTATCACGGGCGTGACATAAAAGATCATGGGCGTGAATCATGTTGTTTCTTCAATTTTTGTCTTTTTAAGGTTAGTCTTCCATTCTCCATTCTTGCTATCATGTTCCATACCCTGTTCAATAAACTTAGAAAACAAGTATGTTAAATATATTATTTCTATTTTATTTGTTAGCATCAAAATGACGGAAATACCCCTCAAGGTTCAACAATCTCTCCCTTTTTGATGGTGACAAATAATCTAGCAATATGTGCTTTTGAGAAGTCTCCCCCTCAAAAGATGCTTAAGATAAAAAATTACTGAAGTGCAAGAATTGTAAAGAATGATGAAGTAGAGCATGGATGCTTGCTTCCTATTTTAGGTATATGCAAGTTATATGCAAGGTATATCCAATGTATACCAAATTTTTACTTAAAGCTAGTTAAGTATATGCAAAGTAAATTTAAGGTATATTCAAAGTATATCAAGCATATTCATTCATGTAACTTGCATCAAGATATATGCAAAGTATACTTAAGGTGAATTTCAAGGTATATCAACTCATTTGCATACTTGCATATTCATTTAATTCAAATAAGTATATCAATTATGTTGCAATTAAATTTAAATATAATATATTGCTAGGTTCTCCCCCTTTTGTCATCAACAAAAAGAACAAAAAGATAAATTATAAGTAAAAACTAATCCAATTATATTAATATTAAAAAAAAAGTACAAGGTTTTGAAAAGTAATTTAAAGTCCTACATTAGAAATACTAGAAATTAACATAGCGAAAAAAAAATAGTCTAGCTAGATTTGAAGCTGAACATACCATCTCTAAGGCGAGCTATTTCCGCCTTGAGGCTCTCTATGCGAGCCTCCATGAAATCCTTGAGGTTCTCTAACCTCTCATCAATCGAAGCCTGCAATTGGTCAAAACGCGGTGCTAATAGGTCATCCACTTGCTGAGCCAAGTTCGATATGAAGGCCGAGGATTGTCCAATTTCCTTTTCAACCCTTGAGGTCACCGACTCAACTCAAACTCTCTTCCTCTGCTTGATTCCTTAGAGGCCAGCTTTGAAGTCGTCCGAATCATTGTCCTCCCAAATAATCTCACCTGCTGTGTTGGTGAAGCGGTAGTAGATGTTGTTCTCATGAACTATACAAACAACCACTCCCATTTTGATGAACGACTCGACGTCTAGTCGGACTAGAGGATGTGCTAGTATAAGGTTGAAGTGGTACTCCTCTAGCTTCAAATACCCAAGCTTTATAGCAAGGTGAGTCACGAACCCACCAATCAAAATGTCTCCGGAGGGTTTCGTGGCAATAGACAGTAGATGGTTTGCAAACCATCGAGATAAAGCCACTGTTAGGCCTCTTCGGGGCATCTCTAGGAGAAAAAGCTCGGATTTTCGAATCGATCTGTTGCTGTCTCCTCTAGCAAAAATGCTATAGGTTAAAAACCTACGCAAGTACTTGTGCACTAGGGATCGAAGGTGGGTGCTTTTCGTCTTCTTGACGTCCCAGTTGCAGTCAAGCCCGAAATGAGTCCATGCTTGAGTGGTATAAAACTCCACCTCACTCTCATTTAGGATACCGTTAGAGGGAAGGTTGAACATGTCACCAAACTCCATGGCAGTGAGGGTGTTCGGATGCTTGCAGAGTTGAAATTTTATCGTGTCGGTGGGAGAGACTTGCAGGGTGCTAAAGAACTCAAGAGTTGGTTCCCTTAGCATCGGTTGATGGATATCAACAAAATCTTTTAGATGACAAGCCTGCAATTTTTTTGTCATGCTTGTCTCGAGACCAAGGGTCCTGACAGTGTGCCACTCTAATGATCGAGAGGAAATGAGTGGTCTTTGCTTGAGAACTGAGTACCTTGGATGACAGTGCTTCGGAATAATGTTTAGAAGTTAGTCCGTGTACCTTCTTGGAGTATGATACTTCTTTCTGGTACCTTTGAAGGAGCCGGGTTCCATTTTTGATTGAGAAATATATTTTTTGAAGAGAGAAAATCTGATGGAATGTTTGAATAGAACCTAGTGAGTTGTGATTTCTGATGATGGAAATAGTTTTTGAAGGTATTTATAGATGGAATGAGTTGCTAGGGGGATGGAATCTATGAAATGGTATTGAATGGTGATAAATGAGAGAAGATGGAAAGTTGAAAATGAGAGAAATAACGGCAGAAAACATTTTATAGCTGACATATTCACGGTCGTGAATGGTAAGTCACGGGAGTGAAATGTCGTGTTCACGGTTTGCTGAAAAGGTGCTCTACCCATGATGAAGGATGTGAAACGATTCACTGTCATGACATTTAATGGTCATGGGCATGAATGATGAAATATCACGGCAGTGACAAATAAGTCACGTTCGTGAAGTACAATCTTCACTACTTGTGACCGTGAGACAGAGCGTGACACAAAGCGTGAATGCTTCTGTAAGTTTTTGGTGAAAATGTTCACGGTCGTGAATAAGTGTCACGATCGTGAACAAAGGGTTTCATAGGGGTGATAGAAAAAGGTTATAGGCGTGATACATAGTTTTCACTACCTTCAACCGTGAAACATGTCATGAAGCAAGGCGTGAAAGCTATTGGAGCTTTTGTCGATTATATTCACGGTCGTGAATATATGTCACAGGCATGAATTGCCTAAAATCCTCACTAAATAAAACTAAGTTTAAAATAAAACCAAAGGATTTCTAAGGCGCTTCTATCCCCTATAACATATATTTCTATGAATTTAGCTACTTCTTACCTTAAAAGATGAGATAATGACACAAAATCATCAATCAAGGTTCGACAATTTTGGCAATCATAAAGTTAATTCATCAATCATACCAAGCTCTCTTCTTATGAAATTAAATCTTTCTTCATTTAGAGACTTAGTGAAGATATCTACCAATGATTGTTTGTGCTTATAAATTCCAATACAACATCTCTATATTGAACATGATCTTTAATAAAATGATGTCTTATGTCAATATGCTTACTTCTAGAGTGTTGAATGAGATTATTTGATAGATTTATAGCACTTGTATTGTCACATCTAATAGGTATATGGTCCATACTATGACCATAATCCTTAAGTTGTTGTTTCATCCAAAGGATTTGTATCCAACAACATGCTGCTGCCACATACTCCGCTTCAGCGGTAGAAAGAATAACTGAAACTTGTTTCTTGCTAAACCAAGATACTAATCATTCTCCAATAAAGCGACAAGTACTTGAAGTACTTTTTCTATCTAAAAGACTTCCAGCATAATCAGCATCTGAATATCCTATAATGTGAAAGGATGAATTTCTACGATACTATAAACCTAGATGCAATGAACCATGTAAGTATTTTAAAATCTTTTCACAGCATTTAAATGTCACTCTTTAGAACATGATTGAAAGCGAGCACATAAACATACACTATACAATATATTGGGTCTAGAGGCAGTAAGATATAAGAGTGATCTGATCATACCTCTATAGAGCTTTTCATTAATGCTCTTACCCTTTTCATCCTTGTCCAATTTTGTTGATGTGCTCATTGGAGTCTTGGCATTTTTGCATCCTTCCATTCCAAATTTCTTAAGTAAGTCTTTGGCATATTTGGATTGGTTGATGAATATGCCCTAATTGTCTTGTTTTATTTGTAGACCGAGGAAGAATTTTAGCTCACCCATCATGCTCATTTCGAATTTCCAAGTCATACACTTACCAAATTCTTGGCAAAGCAATTCATTAGTAGACCCAAATATGATGTCTCAACATAAATTTGAACAATTAGAGTACCATGCTTATGCTTTTTAATAAATAATGTAGTGTCAACATTCCCTTTTGTAAAATTATTTTCTAAAAGAAAAGAACTTAGTCTTTCATACCAAGCTCTTGGGGCTTGTTTCAAACCATATAAAGCTTTTGAAAGTTTATATACATGGTTGGGTAGATCATAGCTTTCAAAACCTGGTGGTTATTCTAGATAAACTTCTTTTTCTATAAAACCATTTAAAAAAGCACTTTTGACATCCATTTGAAAGAGTGTGAAATTCATATGGCATGCATATGCTAAAAATATTCTTATGGCTTCTAATCTGGCTACAAGAGTATAGGTCTCATCGTAATCTATTCCTTTTTCCTGATTATATCCTCTTGCCATTAACCTAGCCTTATTCCTTGTTATTGACCTTGTTCATCTAGTTTATTTCTAAATACTTATTTGCTTCCAATGATTTGATGCTCTTTAGGTCTAAGTACTAAGGTCCATACCGTACTTCTCTCAAGTATTTGCTATTCTTTTATCTGGATTCATAAATGACTTGCATTTATACTTCCATGGCGAATTATGACCGTTTGGTTGCATTTAATGCGAAAATAGCCATTGCACCAACTCTTAATTTCGCACCTGACATGTTTCTCTTTCCTCTTTCACGGTCGTGAAAATGTGTGTCACGGTCGTGACTGTTCTTCCAAGCCGTGACTTGAGTGGTGACTTTGGCCGTGAAGCATTCTGGAAGGATTTGAAGTGTTTGATCACGGGCACGACATTATTCATTCACGGGCGTGAACATCCTTCAAAGCCGTGGTCCAAGTGGTGACTCTAGCCATGAAGCTCTCTGGAGGAATTTGACATGCTTTCTCACGGGCGTGACTTTATTTCACGGGTGTGATTGATATGATCATTTGCGGTTGCTATGATCTTTCATGGCCGTGAACTTTAAATATTTGGTAGTTGGCGGTAAGTTTTATCACGGGTGTGACATAAAAGGTCACGGGCGTGAATCATGCTATTTCTTCAATTTTTGTCTTTTTAAGGTTAGTCTTCCATTCCCCATTCTTGCTATCATGTTCCATACCTTGTTCAATAAACTTAGAAAATAAGTATGTTAAATACATTATTGCAATTTTATTTGTTAGCATCAAAATGACGGAAATATCCCTCAAGGTTCAATAGTTTATAACACTTGTATTGTCACATCTGATTGGTATATGGTCCAAACTATGATCATAATCCTTAAGTTGTTGTTTCATCCAAAGGATTTGAGTACAACAACATCCTGCTGCCACATACTCCACTTCAGCGGTAGAAGAGCAACTGAAACTTGTTTCTTGCTAAACTAAGAAACTAAGCATTCACTAATAAAGTGACAAGTACCTGAAGTACTCTTTCTATCCAAGAGACTTCCAGCATAATCAGCATCTGAATATCCTATAATGTGAAAAGGATGAATTTCTAGGATACCATAAACCTAGATGCAATGAACCATTTAAGTATTTTAAAATTCTTTTCACAACATTTAAATGTGACTCTTTAGGACATGATTGAAAGAGAGCACATAAGCATACACTATACAATATATTGGGTCTAGTGGCAATAAGATATAAGAGTGATCCGATCATACCTCTATAGAGCTTTTCATTAATGCTCTTACCCTTTTCATCTTTGTCCAATTTTGTTGATGTGCTCATTGGAGTCTTGGCATTTTTGCATCCTTCCATTCCAAATTTCTTGATTAAGTCTTTGGCATATTTGGATTGGTTAATGAATATGCCTTCATTGCTTTGTTTTATTTGTAGATCGAGGAAGAACTTGAGCTCACCCATTATGCTCATTTCAAATTCCCTAGTCATACACTTAGCAAATTCTTGGCAAAACAATTCATTAGTAGACCCAAATATGATGTCATCAACATAAATTTGGACAATTAAAATATCATGCTTATGCTTTTTAATAAATAAAGTAGTGTCAACATTCCCCTTTGTAAAATCATTTTCTAAAAGAAAAGAACTTATTCTTTCATACCAAGCTCTTGGGGCTTATTTCAAACCATATAAAGCTTTTAAAAGTTTAAATACATGGTTAGGCGAATTATGGCTTTCAAAACCTAGTGGTTGTTCTACATAAACTTCTTCTTCTATAAAACCATTTAAGAAAGCACTTTTGACATCCATTTGAAAAAGTTTGAAATTCATATGACATGCATATGCTAAAAGTATTCTTATGGCTTCTAATCTAGCTATTGGAGCATATGTCTCATCATAATCTATTCCTTCTTCCTGATTATATCCTTTAGCAACTAGCCTAGCCTTATTCCTAGTTATTGAACCTTGTTCATCTAGTTTATTTCTAAATACCCATTTACTTCTAATGATTTGATGCTCCTTGGGTCTAGGAACTAAGATTCATACCTTAATTCTCTCAAATTGGTTGAGTTCCTCTTGCATAGCAATCACCCAACTTTCATCATTGAGAGCCTTATCAATATTTTTAGGATCAATTTGAGAGACAAGGGCAAGATTAGAATCTAAAAGTTTGAGATGAGATCTAGTACTTACTCCCTTTGTAGGATCACCAATGATTTGCTCCTTGGAGTGATCTTTTGTCAATCTCAATTCCTTTGGGAGCTCTTGTTTGTTTTCATCTTGAGCTAGGGGTAGAGAGTCATCTTGATGTAAATTTTTTTGATCATTTTCTTCTTTCTCATCTTCGAGATCAAGTTTTTCCATTGTACCTACAACATCATCAAGAACACTACCTTTCACAAGATCAAGCTCACTAAATTCATCAAAAACAACATGCCTAGATTCTTCAACAGCTAATGACTTTTTATTAAATATTCTATAAGTTTTGCTAGTGGTAGAGTATCCTAAAAATATATTTTCATCAGATTTAGAGGCAAATTTTCCAAGGTTGTCCTTGATATTCAATATGAAACACTTGCATCCAAATACTGTAAAGTATGATATCATGGGCTTTCTTCCATTCCATAGCTCAAAAGAAGTTTTGTTTAAGAGATGTCTTTTGAAAACTCTATTTGAAATATAACATCCAGTATTTGTGGCTTCGGCCCAAAAGTAAGTTGGTAATCCATACTCATTGACCATTGTTTGAGCCATTTCAATTAAAGTCCGATTTTTCCTTTCGACTACCCCATTTTGTTGAGGTGTCCTAGGAGATAAAAAATTCTGTGAAATGCCATGTTCTAGACAAAAAATTTCAAAGTTTTTATTTTCAAATTCTTTGCCATGATCACTTCTTATTTTTGAAATACAATATCCTTTTTCATTTTGAACTCTCTTAGCAACGTTTTTGAAAGTTTCAAAAGCATCACTCTTTTGAGCTAAGAAAATTACCCAAGTGAATATAGAGTAGTCATCGATGATGACAAAGGCATAGTGTGTACCTCCTAAGCTTGCAACTCTAGTAGGTCCAAAAAGATCTAGATGCAAGAGTTGTAGAAGTTTTGAGGTACTCATAATGTTTTTGGATTTGAAGGATGATTTGTGTTGTTTTCCTTTTTGGTAAGGTTCACATGTCTTGTCTTTTTCAAATTTGACTTTTTGTAGTCCCTTTACCAGCTCTCCTTTACTGAGGCTTTGAATTAAATTCATGCTTGCATGACCAAGTCTTCTATGCCACAACCAATATTCATCACTAGTAGTCACAAGACACTTGGAGGAAAGATTAGATATTTTGTGTAAGTCTATTATGTAGGTATTGACATCTCTACTTCTTTTAAATATCTCTTGCCATTAATCGAGGTTACAAGACATTCGTTAGAAGTAAAGATTACTTGGTTCCCCTTATCACATAATTGACTTACACTTAACAAGTTATGTTTCAATCCATCAACAAGTAAGACATCTTTAATGAAAGTAGTACCATTAATACCAATAGAGCCAATGCTAATTACCTTACCCTTAGCATTGTTTCCAAAGGTTACTTTACCTCTATCAATGCTTTTGATTTCATTGAATAGTTCTTTGTCTCCGGTCACATGCCTTGAGCATCCACTATCTACCAGCCAAGCATTTTTTTTTATTATGGACTTTAGGCATACTTATAGAATCATAATTCAAGTATTGCTTTTAGGTACCCAAATGAGTTTGGGTCCTTGGGGGTTAGCACATGAAGGTTCCCAATGAGCCTTCCTTATCCAGCAATGTTTATTTATATGACCAAATTTCATACAATAATTACATTGTTTAGCTCTAAATATGCTTTTTGGTCTTACTATGCTTTTGACTTCCATTTTCCTATTAGGTAGAGTTTGTGAGCAATGGCATGCACATGCATGATGACTTGGTGCTTTCCTAGGTGCATGTTTCTTATACATAAAAGCATGAGTTGCCTTTTGAGGTTTCCTTCTTAGGTTTACCAACCCTTGATAATTTCTCTTTTGTATAGAAGGTTTAATGTGTGTTGTGCACTTAGCCCTTGGGGCTATTTATGCTAATGTGGAGATGTGGGATTCACTTAACTTAACAAAAGTGGTCTTGTGAGATGAAGATGGTGTTCCTTTAAATCTTAGACCATGTCTTATTAAAGATGGTCTTTGAGACACAATGAGAGTATCTAAACTCTCCTTGCCTTTATAAAACTTTGAAATGGAGTTTCTAAGTTCCTCAACTTCATTTTTCAAAACATTGTTTTCTTTAAGCAAGGATTTAGTTGAGGGTATTGAGGAGTACTCATCTAATGATTTTTAAAGAGATTCATTAAAGGATTTAAGCTCAAGGTTTTCTTTTTTTAAAACTTCCATTTTGCTTTTCAAACAAGAAATGTTGTTCTTGTAAGTATTGAATTTGCACCTATATTTTTCTAGTTCTAGATTCAATACCTTTATCAAACTTTGCTCATCATCATCTTCACTATCACTATCATTATCACTACTATCATTATTGAATGAGTATGGGTAAAGTGATCCTACCTTATCCGAGATGTGATCCTCTATAGACATGAACCAGAGGTTGACCTTTTCACTTTCATTATCATCTTTTTCGCTTGAAGAGCTTTCGTCATCCCATGTGGCTTTGTGGCCTTTCTTCCCATTGTCTTTTTGGTATTTGTTCTTATTTTTCTTGAGCCTTGGACATTCTGGTTTAATATGTCTCTTCTTCCCACACTCATAGCACTTTACCTCCTCTTTACTCCTTTGAAAGTCATTTGAGAAGTGTTTGAGATTTCTTTGCTTGAAGTTTTTAGAGTTGCCCATTCTCTTCTCAATTATTCTTTTTAGCCTTCTTGAGAGCATTGCAATGTCCTCATTTGCATCATCACTCTTTTCATCATCATCTTCAATTTCTTTTTGAGATTTTGAAGTAGAGGCTTCCTTTTTTTCTAGCTCAGCTTCAAGCTCTCTATCTCTCTGTACTGTCATTTCATGTGTTAGAAGTTTGCCAATAAGCACATCGGTATTCATGACACTCATATCTTCGTTGGCTTCTTCTATACCCACAACTCTTGAACCGTAATCTTTAAGAGGAAGACTTCTCAAAATTTTGTTGTTTACATCTTCCAAGCTCAAGTGGTTCCCAAGCTTTCTCATGCCATTTATGATGGCTAGAAGATGGTTTGTCATATCGGTGATTGACTCATTGGATTTCATCTTGACGAGTTTGTACTCTAAAGTAAGAAGTTAAATCTTCTTGGATTTAACTTGCTTTATTCCTTCATGATAATTTTCCAATGTTTTCCATATGCTATATGTGGTTGGGCAGTGTTGTATTCTGCCACATTCTTCAATGGATATTGAGCTTGAGAGAATTGTCCTTGCCTTCTTGTTTTTAAAATTTGCGCTTCTTTGAGGCTCTGTCCAATCATCTCTTGATAGGATTTCTTCTTCACCATCAAATCCTCTTTTGGTTAGTGGTCTCCATTCTTTCCGAACGCTATCCCAGACTTCAATTTCCTCACTATGGAGATATATCTCCATCCGGAACATCGAATGAGCATAATTTGCTCCATCAAAGTAAGGCTTGAGACTTTGGAATCCTTTATTGGCCATTTCTTGATCTTTGCTAGCGCCGTTTAGGCTTTGATGTTAGACTAAGCTCTGATAGCAATTATTGCCCAGTTAATGAACCAAGAAGGGGGTTGAATTGGATAATAAAAAATTCTTAACTTTGAAGTGCGGAATAAAAAGTTAAGTAGAGTAGGGATAGGAAGATATCACACAAGAAATTTATAGAGGTTCGGGTGTTAACAAACCTTACTCCTCTCCCCAATCTTAATTGGGAGTTTCACTAACATATTAAGTGTTACAATGGAGTTTTACAAGCTCACTCCCAACTATGGTGTTTCAATCAATGGATCACACCTAACCCAGAAATCCCTTGTGTTTTAATGGCTCACACAATAAACCAATTCCTTGTGTTTTAAAGGCTCACACAAATAATCCTTACAAGTGTTCTACTCCTAACCCAATATACCCAAACTCACTTGAGTAGTAAATTACAAAGAGAAACACTCACAAATCTATAATGCTCAGAAATTATGAGCAAAAAGATTTTTACAGAGAATTAAAGTTTTGTTGAAAGTAATTAATGCACAAATGGCTACAACAAGATTTTGATTCGAAATTATTGTTATTCTCTTGTTCTGGATTCATAAATGACTTGCATTTATACTTCATTGGCAAATTATAGCCATTTAGTTGCATTTAATGTGAAAATAACCGTTGCACCAACTTTTAATTTCATGCCTGATATGTTTCTCTTTCCTCAGTCACGGTCGTGAATGTTCTTCCAAGCTATGGTCCAAATGGTGACTCTAACCGTGAAGCATTCTAGAAGGAATTGAGTGTTTGATCACGAGCGTGACTTTATTCTTTCACGGGAATGAATATCCTTCCAAGCTGTGGTCCAAGCCGTGAAGCTCTCTAGAGGAATTTGACATGTTTTCTCACGGACGTGACTATCTTTCACGGGCGTGATTGATTTGATCATTCACGGTTGCTATGATCCTTCATGACCGTGAACTTTAAATGTTGGATAGTTTGCATTAAGCTACATCACGGGCATGACATAAACAATCACGGGCGTGAACATGCTATTTCTTCAGTTTTTTGACTTTCAAAGTTAGTCTTCCATTCTTGCATCATATTTCATACCTTGTTCAATAAACTTAGAACACAAGTATGTTAAATATATTATTGCTATTTTATTTGTTCGCATCAAAATAACAGAAATACCCCTCAAGGTTCAACATAAGTTATTAACAATGGTTAATCATATAAATTTTGCATGAAATGCTATATTTTGAGTTCATTGGAAATACATGATTCACGCCCATGACAAGGGTGTCACGCCTGTGAATGGGGTGTCCAAATTGGACAGTAGAGTTCATACTTTATTTCATAACTGGGGAAGTCAAAAAATTTAAGCATTCACTCCCATGAACAAGGGTGTTACGGTCGTGAATGTCGAGGCTGATTAATTTGCATGAACCCAGAATTTCATGGTTTGGTGTCACGGTTGGGAAGCCGTGAATGATGTGGTGTCATGGCTATGGATGCTCTGTTTCTTTCACATGATGGTTTATGGGTAAGGTAACCATGAAAGTATACCTTCACAGCCGTGAATAAGTAGTTGATGCCGTGAAGAAAGATGAATGTATTATATGTACATTTTGGTTTGTGATCTTAATTGATAGTTTGTTAAATACATGTTATGGGATGTATGTATATATGGAAAATAATGTGTGGGATATATGATTTGGTATTTATGTGTTGGTATGAGAATGCATAAATGGAATATAATGTTGGAAATAACATGTGTTGAAATAAATTGAAAGATAAAAGGTTATGAGTTAAATGCCCAATTCTCTAGTCTTAGATTTGTCATAGGATAGATGATATACCATTGAGGGAGGTGAAGGATACCATATGAGTTACTTTGATATGATACAAAGATAAGTGGTTAAAGCTCGGTATATGAGTGCACTTGATCCTGGATTTATTAGCATGCTATATTGCTCTCAGTCAATGTGGCTTAAGCTAGGGTTGATGAGCGCCATTGACTTGAGAGGCTCGGATGAGCTGTTACAAGTTATGAGTTGAGTAGTTTAAACTTAGAATATGAGCGCCCCTGTCTCATATCTCACATTCAGATAGTCAAGTTTAGAGCTCTAGGGTAGAAACATATGTACTAATAAAAGTTTAGAGAGTCTTGCGTGATATAAAAATGGAAGTTAAATGAATATAAAAAGGAAATTATGGTATTGTAAAAATGTGTAATGAAATGCTAATATCAAGTAAAATGATATGGTATTTAGAAATGTGATATATGTATATGTGTATAATATACATGGTTTATATGTTATGTCTATGGTAAGATAGATATAGTGATATGACATCGAAGCAGATAACAACTAAAATGTATGATTTTAGGAATGATCATGAGGTGAATGACATGACATTATATGACATTATTTAAATGCATAATATTTATGCACATACGTACCATAAAGCATTAGTTTGCTTAACGTGTGAGTTTTTTGCACATACATTCAGAGCTAGTAGACAGAAGTGGACTAGAAGAGTCTCGAGCCCTAGATATCAGTCAGAGTGCACCCATTTTGGGATGTGTTATCATACATGAAAATTATTTATTTTTATTTATTTTATAGGGGTTTTTGAAAAATGTTTTATATATCTTTGATGTTTAAGAATATGTAATGGTATTTCATAATGGATTTTTATAATGTAAGGTTAGAGAAGTTGAGAATATATGTTATATGCTATGATATCGATTGATGGATTAGGACTTTAATATTATGATGGATTTTATGCCTTAAATTGCATCATAATGTTTTAAATAGGTCTTAAATGTGAAAGTTTTAATTTAATGAATTTTCTACAAAACAACACCATAACATCCATCGATAGAGTTGGTAAGGGTTTTCCTTACTGTATCAGTGGGTGTTATATTAATGAGTATTAAAGATTAAGTTTAGGCACTTTTTTTAAATCTAAATGGGGTAAAGGAGTTTGTTTTTAATCATGCATTCATTGTGTCTCATTTGATTCTAGCATGGGCTACTTCTCGATCAACTTATAGGTGTAAGTGAGAGGTTATGGAAGGTGATGAGGTAGATCATTATGACATTGTAGAAAGCAATAGTTCTAGCAATACTCGTGCTCAGGATCAGCCTAGTGTTGCTTGCATATATGTTCTGTGTGTTACACCAGTTCCTTTGCAGCACACCGCCAAATAGGCTGAGTTAGGACAGATACCATTGTTGCAACAAATAGCAGGCTTGCTGTAGCGGCTAGTACAAAAAATGCCACATGTAGCTCCATAGCCAGTACCACCTCTAGTTCTACCATTGAGACCATGGATACAGATAGATAAGCATAGAAAGTATGGGGCTACTGATTTCACTAGTAAAAGTGAAGATGATCCAACAACTACTGAGTTTTGGTTAGAGAAGACCAAGAGAGTCTTTGACGATATAGAGTGTGCCAATGAGTGTAATGTGAGGTATGCAGTTTCTTTGCTTCAAGATTATGCATATGATTAGTGGAAGGAAGTTATGTTGAAGCCATAGAGACCCCAACCACCGACATAAGTTTTCTTTGTGGCAGAATTTAAGAAGAAATATGTACCACAAGTTTATATGAATGAGAAGAATTGGGAATGTTGCCAAGATATTAAGCCAAGAAGGGGGGTTGAATTGGAGTTTTAAAAATTAAACTTTAAGGTGCGAAAATAAACAATTAATTTTAGGAGGGACAGAGAAAATTTGACACATAGAGTTATAGAGGTTCGGGTGTTAACAAACCCTACTCCTCTCCCCAATCGCAATTGGGAGTTTCACTAACACACTAAGTGTTACAATGGAGTTTCACAAGCTCACTCCCAACTTTGGTGTTTCTCACAATGGCTCACACCTAACCCAGAAATCCCTTGTGTTTTAATGGCTCACACAATAACCAATTCCTTGTGTTTTACATGCTCACACAAACAACCTACACTTTCTATTTTACAGGCTCACACAAACAACCTACACTTTGTGTTTTACAGACTCACACAAACAACCTACACTTTGTGTTTTACAGGCTCACACAAACAACCTTTTAATTTGTGTTTTAGAGGTTCACACAACTAACCCTTACAAGTGTTCTACTCTTAACCCAGAACTACCCAAAGCTCACTTGAGTAAAGATTACAGAGAGAATCACTTATAAATCTTTATTGCTCAAATATGAGGAGCAAAAAGATTTTTACAAAAAATAGATTTGTTCTCAATGTATGAAAGTACAAGATAGCTTGTGATTTGAAGTATATGCTAATCTTTTGTTTTTCTTATCATTCTCTTATTCTTAATGCATAACTAACTTCCATTTATACTCCCATGGCTGAATATAGCCGTTGGGGTGCATTAAATAAGAAACTAGCTGTTGTACCAACCAAAAAATTGCGCCTGACATTTTTCTCTTTCATTGTTCACGGGCGTGACTATGCTTGTCACGGGGGTGACATTTCTTCCCAAGCCATGACAGAAGTAGTGACCTTGGTCATGAAGCTCTCTGGAATGTTTTGGCATATAGAGTCACGGGCGTGACAATCTTCCCAGCCGTGATCCAAGTGGTAACTCTGGTCGTGAAGCTCTCTGGATGAAATTGCATGAATCTTCACAGGGGTGACACCTTTATTCACGGGGGTGACTGAAATGCTTACTTCACAGTTTGTTTTTCCTTCATGGCCGTGAACTTCAAATGTTGGTTTTGGTAACGGTTAGCTTCCTTCACGGGAGTGACTCCTAGAGTCACGACAGTGAACATGCTATTACTTGAATATTGTTTCTTAAGGATTATTCTTCCAAATCTCCATTCTTGCTATCTTAATTCATGTCCTGTATAATATACTTACAAAAACAAGTACGTTAAATACAATATTGCTATATTATTTGTTATCATCAAAATGACGAAAATACCCCTCAAGGTTTAACAATCTCCCCCTTTTTGATAGTGACAAATAATCTAGCAATATGTGATTTTGAGAAGTCTCCCCCTCAAAATATACTTAGGATAAAAAATTTATCATGTGCAAGAATAGTAGATAATGATGTAGCATTTAAATAAACTTTAAGTATATGCAAGTTATATGAGAAGTATATCCAATTCATACCATAATTCCTTTTCAAGACATAAAGTATATGTAAGGTATATTTAAGGTATATCATGGCATATTTATATTTGTAACTTGCTTTAAGGTATATTCAAGGTATACTTAAGTTGTATCTAAGGTATATAAAGCTCAATTTGTATACTTTGCATATGAAATTTTGAATCAAGATCTTTTTAATCCATTTCAAAGTCAATTCACTTTTAATTCACAATTCTTATATTGCTAGTTTGATACCATTCTCCCTTATCATATATTACCTATCATATATTGCTAGTTTTCTCCCCCTTTTTTCATCAATCAAAAAGGATATGAAGATTGAAGTAAACAAAAACAAATATATATATCATAAAGGAAAGGATACAAACTAAGAAAATTTATGATTTCCTACACAACCAAACATAAAAATGACAAACAAGCTAAAAACAATCAAATTTAGGCTACACTCTAGCCTATCTCCTAGCCAGACATCCTATCACGAAGCCTAGCTACTTCAGCCTTAAGGCTGTCCATCCGAGATTCCATGAAGTCTTTGAGGTTTTCCAACCTCTCATCCATGGAAGTCTGCAGTTGCTCAAAACGTGGTGCCAAGAGGTCAACCACCTGCTACGCTAAGGATGGTGTGGAAGCTGAGGACTGTCCAATGTCCTGCTCGACTACTGGATGTGCTTCCTCAACCCGATCCCTCTTTTTCTGTTGGACTCCCTGGAGGCCTGCTTTAAAATCCTCCGTGTCATTATCTTCCTAGATAATTTCCCCAGCAGCGTCAGTGAAGCAGTAGAAGATATTGTTCTGAAAAATGATTCTGACAGCCGCTCCCATCTTGATGAACGACTTGACATCCAGCCTATCTCGAGGATGTGCAGGAATGATGTTGAAGTGATGGTCATCCAGCTTCAAATAATTGAGCTTCACTGCAATATGGGTGACATATGCGCCAATCAAGATATCTCCTGTGGGCTTGGTGGCAATGGAGAGAAGATGGATAACAAACCATCTGGAAAGTGCCATTGTGACTCCCCTGCGAGCCATCTCAAATAGGAAGAGTTCTGACTTTCTAATAGTTCCATTACTTTCTCCCCTAGCAAAAATGCTATAGGTTAGGAACCTATGCAAATACTTGTGTATTGGGGTCCTGAGATGTGTGCTCTTAGTTTTCTTGACATCCCAGCTGCAACCGGTGCCAAAATGTGTCCAGGCTAGAGGAGCAAAGAATTCTACCTCAGTCTCATTTAGAATGCCATCAGATGATAGGTTGAACAATTCTCCAAATGCAATGGCACTGAGGGTGTTAGGATTATTGCAGAGTTGGATTTCACCACTCCAGTAGGTGAAACCTGCAAGGTGCTGAGAAATTCCAACATTGTCTCCCTTAGAGTCGGCTGATGAATTTCAACAAACTCTTTGAGATGACAGGCTTGTAGTTGTTCTGTCATAGCCATTTCAAGCCCGAGACTACGGACTGTCTGCCAATCGAAGGACCTTGATGATAAAAGAGGTCTCTTCTTCAAAGTTGCATACCGAGGATGGCAATTCTCCGGAATGCGGTTCATAAGGTAATCTGAATACCTCTTAGGTGCATGGGACTTCTTTCTCTTTCCCTTAGATGAACCAGACTCCATATTTGAAGAAATTTGTTGTTGATGGAGTTGAAAATAATTTTGACAGAAAATTTGATGTAAAACCCTAGAAATGTATGATTTCTACTGAAGATTCGAACTTTTGGTGGTATTTATAGTGAAATTTCAAGTCTTTGGGGTTGGAATCTTCAATGTCTTAATGAATGAGAGTAAATGAGAGCGGTTTTGGGAGATGAGGAGTTGAAATGAAGGTTGTAACCGGCTGTTCTCTTATATATTCGATACATTCACGGGGGTGAATTATGGTTTCACGGGCGTGAATGGTCGTGTTCACGGTTTGCTGAAGGAGTATCCCACCAGTGAATGAAGGCATGAATACCTTCACGGGCGTGATGTTTGAACATCATAGGCATGAATGATCATAGGTCACGAGGGTGAATAGATAGTCACAGGCGTGAACTGTTGAATTTCACTACTTATGCCCGTGAAGCAAGCCGTGACACAAGACGTGAAAGCTTCTGTGAGTTTTGGGGTGTAATTGTTGACGGGAGTGAAAATTCGTCACGGGCGTGAAAGTCCATTTTCACAGGCGTGACTCAAGTCGTGAAAATAAGTTTCACCACTTGAAGTCGTGAAGCATGTCGTGAACCAAAGTCGTGAACGACACTGCCTCTTTGGGCCACTTAAGTCATGGGCGTGAATGTATGTCACGGGCGTGACTCCCTTAAAGTTTTCATTAAATTAAGTTCTACAACAAGACTAAATCATTTCAACAAAGATTCTACTTCTTAAAACATGAATTCTTATCAAAATTTCTATCTTATAACTTGTGATATGATTTAAGATCAACAATTAAAATTTCATATTCTTGCAATCACAAGGTTAATCCATCAATCATACCAAGTTCTCTTCTTATGAAATTAAATCTTTCCTCATTTAGAGACTTAGTGAAAATATCTGCTAATTGATTTTTTGTGCTTATAAATTCTAATGCAACATCTCCATATTGGACATGATCTCTAATAAAGTGGGTTCTAATGTCAATATGTTTGCTTCTAGAGTGTTGAATAGGATTCTTCGAAAGATTTATAGCACTAGTGTTGTCACATTTTATAGGTATATGGTTCATCTCATGTCCATAGTCCTTAAGTTGTTGTTTCATCCAAAGAATTTGTGTACAACAACATCCAACTGCTACATATTCAGCTTCAGCAGTTGAGAGAGCAACTGAAACTTGTTTCTTGCTAAACCAAGAAACCAAACATTCTCCAATGAAGTGACAAGTACCTGAAGTACTTTTCTTATCCACAAGACTACCAGTATAGTCTGCATCTGAATATCCTATAATATAAAAAGATGAATTCCTAGGATACCATAAACCTAGATGCAATGATCCATGTAAATATCTTAAGATCCTTTTTACAGCATTCAAATGAGATTCTTTAGGACTTGATTGAAATCGTGCACATAAGCAAACACTATACATAATATTGGGTCTGGAAGCAGTGAGATATTAAAGTGATCCGATCATACCTCTATAAAGCTTTTCATTAATGCTCTTACCCTTTTCATCTTTATCCAATTTTGTTGATGTGCTCATAAAAGTCTTGGCATCTTTGCATCCTTCCATACCAAATTTTTTTTATTAAGTCTTTGGCATATTTGGATTGGTTGATGAATATGCCCTCATTGCTTTGCTTTATTTGTAGACCAAGGAAATACTTAAGTTCTCCCATCATGCCCATTTCAAATTTCCTAGTCATGCACTTAGCAAATTCTTGACAAAGCAGCTCATTAGTAGAACCAAATGTTATATCATCAACATAAATTTGAACAATTAGTATATCATGCTTATGCTTTTTGATGAATAGAGTAGTGTCAACATTTCCCTTTGTAAAGTTATTTTCTAATAAAAAAGAACTTAGTCTTTCATACCAAGCTCTTGGAGCCTGTTTTAAACCATACAAAGTTTTTGAAAGTTTAAAAACATGATTTGGCAAATCATAACTTTCAAAACCTGGTGGTTGTTCTACATACACTTCTTCATTTATAAAACCATTTAGAAATGCACTTTTCACATCCATTTGAAAATGTTTGAAGTTCATGTGACATGCGTATGCTAAGAGTATTCTTATAGCTTCTAATCTAGCTACAGGTGCATACGTTTCATCATAATCTATACCTTCTTCCTGATTATATCCTTTTGCGACTAGTCTTGCCTTATTCCTGGTTATTAAACCTTGTTCATCTAATTTGTTTCTAAATACCCATTTGCTACATATGATTTGATGATTCTTGGGTCTAGGAACTAGGTTCCATACCTTATTTCGGTTAAATGTGAAAAGGTTGAGAAATGGGAAAGTTTGGTTCGGTTAAATGTGAAGGTATAATGGACAACAAACTTTGATGGAAAGAATGGTTATAATGGACAACAAACTTTGATTGAAAGAATGGTTTTAGACCTTTTTTTTTCAACTTCATGAATTTTGTACCCAACTTTAAATAAATGTCACTTTTCATTAGTTAAAATTTGTGTCTGATTATATGCTTCCCACGTGGAATACATGCTTGAGATATTTACTTTAATTAATAATTTAATTAATATTAATTAATCTAGCTTATGGTTAATGACATGCAAATTTCTAATTAAGCCCTCTATCTTTTTCTTTGTTCCAAATTAAACCACACTCTAATTTTGATTTCTTCAATTAATTGTACCAATATTTACAATATAATTTATTCTACATACCAGTACTTTCGGTTCTGCAATATGCACACGACAACGAATGTTACATTTTTATGATTTAATCCGACTTTTCAATTTTGCTTAATTAATTAGCGTCAAAGTTTCATATTTTAACTTTCACAACTTTATTAAGTTCTAAATTAGATATTGATCATATTAGCACTATTGTGATTGCAAGTACTGGATTATAGCCCTCGATTGGTCTACGATTCAATGAAATCATACCTTAGATTTTTTTTAAAAATTTATGTAATTTCTGACCATATCCTTAGGAATTTTGCCAAATAATTTCACCAACGGATTCACATTAAAAATTCCTACATTCTGGTGTATTTAGTTTGTGACTCACTAATAAAACAAAAATCATGTATTTTCGGTTTGGCTATATTTCTTTGATTTTTGTTTAAAATGCATCATCACAACTATGAAGTCAATTTTATCGCTTGTATATAGTATGAATTTAGACTCTAATTGCATCACATCCTTTTTATTCGTGTTCAGTCCTTGGTTGGCCCAACACAGTAAATCCTAAAACGCACATGTCAGTTGAGGCCTAAACTAGCAGATGTGATAACTCTCTTATTGTGTTTTGAATGTGCATCTCATACATATGTGAACAAAAAATTAAAATTTAATTAAAACCAAAACCCATGGAATGCCCTATTTAATTTAAAACCAGATTGAACCATTCAATGGGAGGATTGATCACCTTTGTTTGCAACTCTTGATCTTCAAAGTTGTGAGATTTTTTTTTCTTTCTTGGGTTATAGCAAACCACAACAATTCAAAGTTAGGATTACCTATGAGAGTATTCACATGAAGGAAGAAGAAAAAAACTTCTAAGGAGATGCAAATAGCTATGGAAATTTGTCTTATGATAGAGAAAAGAGAGAAGAAAAATAAATCTTATTTTTTTTTAAGGAGGCAGCCACAAAAATGACTCATTAAAAAGAGTATTTATACTTTTTATAATCTCTTTTAAGGTTGGAAAAAAAAGCTTTAATTGGCCCATTTCCCTAAGGTATATGGTCTAATGTTGACTAAGTCAACAATCCTAATCCAAATTGGATTTGGCCCATTTTTGTAACTCATATAAAAGGCCAATTCTCTTTCCTTTCACTTGGATCTTATCCAAAACCCAATTTACATTTTCTTTATTCCCCTATACGTGTAACCTAATAGGTTTTCTAGTCATATTGGCAGCCCAAGTCTCGAAAGGAATCTTAATCCAATTAAGCTTATATGAGCAAACTCTTTTAGCGGTATCTAGCAATACATCATGACCACTTAATTAACCAAAAAGTCAGTGATTTTTCTTTTAACCATCCCATAAATAATTATCGTGCATTTTGTGCTTTCACCATACTATACCTCATTTGGTTTAAAATATGGACTGTGTGTTAACTCCCCCTAGATTTACTACATCACATCTAGTCTAAATGATATCAGTTCTTGTCTATGAGACTTATTGCTCTATTATACATGTCTTTGAAGACCTTCTTCAAGACTTGTCCACCTTGGCCAAAGATTTCTAAGTAATAATCTCTATAAGAGGCCATAGGTATACTCCATTTCTATTAGGATCATTGAATTCTTTATTGACTACTCAACTACCTTTAAATACCTCATGCCATACCCAATCACCACCCTATGAGCTACATTTGAAAGGCAATAAGGAATGAAGTCAAAGTATATGATTCAATATTCAAGATAACTATGAGCATCTCAAGTTTAAAAATACTTGCACCATTGCCATGATAAGACCATCACTGACATTGAATAGATATCCATGTGATTTTCTCAAAGCAGATCATTTAATATACTGGGCTACTCTATCAAGCATTGATATATTAACTCTAAACATCTCATGTCTTTAGTTTATGAGATCAGTTGCTTGACGTAGTCAAGGAGTATAATATGAGCTAGTATATTCAGATTAACAATGTATCGTTTCCCTAATCCTATAATTAGGGATTATTTAGATATAAATACAATTGCACATGAAAGAAATATCATTTCATTATGATTTCTTTCGTGTTGTGTTACATACCAAGGACTTCATTAAATAATTTAAGATCTAAATCAAATTCATATATGAATGAACACCAATATAATAAAGATACCTTTTATTAATTATAAATGAGTACATCAAGTGCCTAAGGTGATTATCTTTAGGGCCCATAATAATCTCCCACTTGCAGTAAAGTCAATCACTTTTATAAATAATACCATAGGCGAGCACATGACTATCATATTTCTTTTGGGGTAGTGGTTTAGTTAGAGGATCGACTATATTTTAATCAGTGGAAACTTTCTCTATCTTTACATCATGTCTACCTATGATTTTCTTAATCATATGGTAATGTCTGAGTACATGCTTGTATCTTTGATGAGACTATGGTTCCTTTGATTGTGCAATGACTCCATTGTTATCATAATATAAAGGTATTACATCAACATTGCCATGAAGCACTTCTAACTTTGTGATAAATTTTCTTATCCAAATTGCTTCCTTAGCTATCTCAGAAGATGCAATATACTCTGTTTCGATTGTGAAATATGTAGTCATCTTCTGTTTTGAACTCTTCCAACTAACTGCACCACCATTTAACGTGAAAATATAAACTGACAGGAATTTGGAATCATCCTTATTAGATTGGCTAGCATCCTTGTATTCACTTACTTTAAGCTCACCATTTCTATAAAACAAAGAATGCATCCTTAGTTCTTCTCAAGTGCTTAAGGATATTTTTGAAAGCCACTCAATGCCTCTCCTTGGGATCTGATGCTTTAAAAAGATTTCATCCCAAAATCATATTGATTGGTTGCTGCCAAAATAACTATAGGTATTGGATCTGCATACTTTCTTGCTTTTCCATGTTGCGTTTTCGCTGAATGGCTATGCTAAAGGACTTTAACTAGAGGTACATGCTTGTTTTGAAATTGCTTTACTTCTTTTGCCAAAACAGTTATTGGTTCCTTTTCATGTGTTAAGTCTAATTATACCTCTATATCTTCCATTTGAATGACATAGGATGGTTTGGATTAGTACCTCATGAGTATAGACATATGAAATATATTATAAGTCAAATCCAACTTTGGGGCTAAGGCTAGTTTATAAGCTACTAATCCTACTTCTCCAACACTTCATAAAGTCTGATGAATTTAGGACTTAGCTTGCTTTCTTTTCAAACCAGATCTCTTTCCTTCAAGGATATACTTTTAAGAACACTTTATCACCCACTGCAAAAATTAATATCTCTCTATTTTAAGTTTGCATATGATTTTAGTCTATCACTTACTAACATAAGCCTATCCTTGATAACCCTAATTTTCTTCTTTATCTACTAAATGAAATCTAGTCCTAAGAATTTTCACTCACTAAGCTCTGTCCAACAAACTGGAGTTTTGCACTTCCTTCCACATAATGCTTCATATGGAGCTATGACGATACTAGGTTGATAACTATTTTTATAAGAAATTCCATTAATGACAAGTATCCATCCTAACTACCTTGAAACTATATCATATAGCTTCGTAACATACCCTATAATATATGAGTTACTCGTTTTGACTGATCATCTGTTTGTGGATGGAAAGTCGTACTAAAATAGAGGTGGGTAACTAAGGCTTTATGAAGACTCTTCTAAAATGGATCTCTATATAAAATGATAGACAATGGCACACTATGAAGTCAGACTATCTCATATACATACAATTCTGCTAATTTGTTTAGAGTGTACTCCATTTATACCGGTAAAAAATGTCTTGACTTGGTTAACCTATCCACAATTATCCATACTGCATTATGTTATAAGTCAGAGGTAAACTAGATACAAAATCTATTGTAACTTTCTCTCACTTTCCCTTTGGTATGAAGATAAACTATAATAATCCTAAGGGCAACTGATGTTCTGCTTTCACCTGTTGGTAAGTCAGACATTAAGTGGTGAATTCTTTAATGTCTCTTTTCGTACCCAAGCACTAATAATATGCTTTCAAATTTTGATACATCTTGTTGTTGCCTGGGTGCATGTAATAAATTGACTCATGTGCCTTTTTTAGGATTTCTTGCCTTAATTCTAGCTTGTTAGGTACACATAAATTGCCTTTGAAATGCACACTATTATTAAATTATATGGAGTACTCGGGTCTTTTTCCCTTATGAACATATTTCACTATCTTACCAAACTTGGAATCTTGACTCTGAGCTTCTTTCATCCTTTGAAGCAAAGTAGGTTGGATCCATAACTCTGCTAGATTCTTTCGACTTAAAGCATCGACCACTGCATTTTCCTTTCCTGGGTGGTAGTCTATCACATAATCATAATCCTTGTTTAATTCCAACCACCGCCTTTGTCTAAGGTTAAGCTCCTTCTTTGAGGGTAGTTATTTCAAACTCATGTGATCTGTATAAATGTAGTATTTCTTCCCATATGGATAATGTCATCAAATTTTCAAGATGAATACAATTGCTGCTAGCTTTAGATCATGGGTCAGATAGTTATGTTCATGTGGCTTTAGTTGTCTAAAAGCATATGCAATTACCTTACCCTCTTGCATTAATACACAATCTAAACTATTTCGTGAAGCATCACCGTGTATTACTAAATCTTTCCCTAGGGTGGGTTGGGTTAGAACTAGTGCCTTAGCCAACATTGTCCTTATCTGATCAAAACTAGTCTGACACTTGTCTGTCCACTCAAATTTCATCCTTCTAGAGTAACCCAATCATGGGAGCAGTTATCGATGAAAATCCCCCTACAAATAATCTATAATAGTCTACTAACCCAAGGAAACTTCTAATCTCTATCACATTTCGAGGTGGCATCTAGTTAAGGATAATTTATATCTTGCTTGAATCTACTATGATTCCTTCTCCTGACACAACATGACCAAGAAAGCCCACTTCTTCTTGCTAGAATTCATATTTTAATAGCTTGACATGCAAATGCTTCCCACTCAAATTTCATCCTTCTGGAGTAACCCAATCACATGAGCAGTTATCAATGAAATCCCCTCATAAATAATCTATAATAGTCTACTAACCCAAGGAAACTTATAATCTCTATCACATTTTGAGGTGGCATCTAGTTAAGGATAATTTCTATCTTGCTTGAATCTACTCTGATTCCTTCTACTGACACAACATGACCTAGAAAGCCCACTTCTTCTTGCTAGAATTCATATTTTAATAGCTTGACATGCAAATGCTTCCCACTAAAAGTCTTAAGTAAAATCCTTAAATGTTGATCATGCTCCTTTCGATCTCTGGAGTATATAAGAATATCATCAATGAAGACTATCATAAACTAATCAAGGTAAGGTCTAAAGATTCTATTCATCATGTTTATGAATGTCCAGGTGCATTTGTTAACTCGAGTAGCATGATTAGAAACTATCAGTGGTCTTAACAAGTCTTGAAAACTGTTTTGAGTACATCACACTTTTGTATCTATGTCTTAACTAAGTTCCTAAGGAAGTATCACCTTAAAATATTATATATTTTGTGAGTTATGACTATAACAAGTGAACTGGTTTAGTTGTCATTTCATACTAAGCCAGTTATACATTCTTTGGTATTTTAGTACTTTAGAGATAGAGTTTGGAAGAGTAGTGAACATGAAAAATGTTCCATATTACCTTTCTAAGTTTCTAAAAATTTTCATAATAAATCAAGGTGCACGTTTAAAGATATGAATTTTTTTACATATAGTACTCTAAAATTGCCAAAGGGTAAAAACAGGGCAAAAGTTAAAATTACACTAAAAATTGTGTAATGGTTCAAAAATTATGATATTTTAGTATGTTATATTCTTATAAGTTAAATTTAATTAGAAATAAGGATCATATAAATTGGATAAGTGTAGAAAAAGTTATAGAGTTAATAGTCCTAAGAGGTCATGTTCCCTTAAGAGAAATTGGGTGTTTAAAATTTATTTAAGGATTCTAATAGGAAGTTTAAGGTATGTAAAAGTTCTATTAAATTGTGAAAGCAAAATGATGGTAGTTTTATTTATAAATGAATTTGTCCTATGGTAGGAATTAGAGGAGGAAAAGGAACTTGTAAGGAAAAGGCTAAGAAAAAGGAAGTCTAGGAAGGCTAAAACAAAAAATTAAGGTTAGTGGTTACAAAATCTGATTATTTCCATTGAATTTGCATGAATTTTAGATTATAGAATTAGGAAATATATGTGTATTTTACATGATAAATTGAAGTAAGCTTAGAAGAATTATTAAGAACATTAAAATATGGATGAAAAAGCTTAAATTAAAAAAAAATGCTAAATGGATGGTGAAACCTTACAGGTCGAATTGAAGATATGGAAAATTTAATGTATTTTTTATTTAATTTAATGAGAATTAAGCCACAGAATGTATATAGATATGAAATTTGGTATATATGAATTAATTGAGAATTATTATAATTTATCAGAATATTTTCTAGTTAGTGATTACAATATGTATGAAATGGAATATAATAAATGTGGTATGACTAATTGAGTTTTACTGCTTAATTGATGATAATGTTGAATATTTAGTGCATTGGATTGGAAATTTTGAAAAATAAATTTTTTAAAGGTAGAATAGAATTCTAAGTAATTAATAATGTAAAATAAATGAAATTTAGAAATTTAATGAGAATTAAATTAAAGGAACAAATTTTATTGACCTTGATTGTAGTTTGGTAGTTTATTCTAGTTAAGGATATAATTGATTAG
Source organism: Triadica sebifera (assembly GCA_023653625.1). Taxonomy (NCBI): domain Eukaryota; kingdom Viridiplantae; phylum Streptophyta; class Magnoliopsida; order Malpighiales; family Euphorbiaceae; genus Triadica; species Triadica sebifera. The sequence goes on from CM042896.1 coordinate 35,670,201, forward strand.
GCATAGAGATATCATAACCCTGGTGCGAGTTATGACGACTTGCTTAGGTAGACCAATGAGGGTATACTTCAGTGATCAATGTGCAGTGTAGTGTTTGAGTAGTTCTTTAGGGTCACTCTTCAGTGTAGTGGACCTGTGGGGTTCACGTTTTATGTATCTAGTTCAGAGATTTTCTATTGGACTGACCCTAAGGGTAAAAATGACAAAAATGGTAAAAATGGCAAAATTTACAAAAATGACAAAAATGGTAAATATAGTAAAAATGGCAAAATGGAAGTTTAGGAACCTAAACATAATTTGCCACTAAAGATAAATTAAATAGAGGATTAAAATAAAAATTAAGTTATAAGATGAGCACTAGGTGTGATTGTTAATTTAATAAATAATTTAAAGGTAAATTAATAGTAAATAGTGATGATAATAATAATAATAATTATTATTATATTATTATTATTATTATTATTATTATTATTATTATTATTATTATTATTATTATTATTATTATTATTATTATAATGTTTATATTCTTGAATAATAAGTTAAAGTATAAATTTAAGTTAAATTAGAATTGTTATGTTAATATAAATAGTGTATGAAATATGCATGAACAAGTATGCATTAATTTTAGTAACTGGAAATTTCTAGATTTGTAACCACCATTGAGTATTTTTAATGCTTAACACGTAGTTTATTTTGATTGCGTGTAGATACCAGCTAGAAACTTGTTGGAGCGAACATACCTCATTTTAAAAACAGCTTGGAGAAGAATTTGTATTATTATCTTAATGACGTGTATATGTAGAATGTTTTGTAATAATTTAAGAATATGTAAGTGAATGATGAATTTATATTCACATGGTATGTTATCGAATTATGACTAACAAGTTTAGTGTAGAAATTTTTTTTTTACCCACATATGCTAAAATCATATTATAGAAATCCTAAACAAATCATGGAAGTTGCCTAAGGCAACATAATGTACGTATACAATTATCGTAATAAGAGTGTTATAGCTGGCCTAACTATTTGCTACAATAGTTTAACCATATCCTACAATCAATCCTCCTAGTTTAATCTTGCAACCGGGGTTTGTCTACTTGTGGATGAACTACCCCGGTTTCCCACCATTATCTAAAAGGATAAAATGCATCAATATTACATGACTCACTACTCTCATTGGCCTCTTCCCTAGTTTGTCGTGATTTTGACCTTTCACCTACCTATAAATTCAAAATACTAAGTCCACATTAGGAAGCAATAGCATACGTATGTATATAAAACATTTATACAAATGCATATGCATATACAAGTAAATCCCAATTCTAGCCTATAACCACTTAAACCTCTCTCTGATACCAAAAATGTAACAACCCTCCCTTACTCTTATGTAACTCCATTGTAGAGGTTGAATAAGGTGGTTCTACATATTACTTATATCAATATAACATATACTTAAAAAAAATTATATATAAAAAAAGATTGGCCTTATCAAGTGATAATGTTCCTAGTACAAATACATTAGAGGTTTAAATTACATTACTTATTTTTCCCATATATTTACATTATACATACAAAATGCATGCTTCTATGAATATTTATATGAGAATATAAAAACAAAAGAGCTAACCCTCCCAAGGTGGCTACCACTCTTGCTTGGCTCCATTTGTGGGCCCACTATTCTAATGTCGTCCTCAACTATCTTGTCACTTTTTAACTCTGTATCGACACTTAAGTGAGAGACAAACAACTCTCGCACTGAGTTTTTAACTCAGTGGTGCAAATCTTATAGTAATAATCACTTAAAATATTACTTTGAAACTATCATTCATTTGAGAAAAATTTCATAGCACGAAACAATTATAAATAAATAATTTCTTTTAAGATAATAGAATTTACTGATTATAAATGGAACCGTCACATGATTGTTTAAAACATAAAAGCTCATTTCACATGTATATTGTATATAATCATTTAAACCAAATCATACGAAATCACCTAAAAACCATATTCATTCACTTAGTAAACCTTTCATCATTCCCATATATTAAGACTCCATAGACCTGTTGCTAGGGAATCATGGGGGTATCAAATAATAAGATGCCAATCACATGGTCAAAGACATTTACATGAATAAAGTCTAATTCACATGGCCCAAGACCATCATAGGACCAACGATAATTTCATATGGCCTAAGAATAGTCATCCTATTGGCATGCCAATAAAATCCTAGTCATGTGTAGGCTAATATATGGGTGTAAATCATAACAATCTCAAGAATCCTTTAATTTCATTTTAAACATTTACAAAGTAAAAAATTTTCAATAATAATTTCATAAATTAATTTCAATTCATATAATTATTTCTCAAAGTAGAAATTCATTTCATAATACCTTTTATTTTATAACACAATATATGTGTAACATTGAAATTAAAATAAGTGCATGTAAGGTTATTTCATACAACTTGCCCAAACTCATTCATATTAGAACACAAAATATATTTAATATTATAACTAAATCAAATACGTATTTGGTCATTATTAGAACTACCTCTGGTTGCCCACCATTATTAAATATATTTAACACAAGATTATTCCATACATGCACTTAGCTATAATATTAAATATATGGAATTTGAACTTTTGCCAACACCCTTTTTCACCATCTCTTTCTTTGATGATTCACAACTTGACAAGATTGAGTTGGGAACTATATTCTTTCTTCAACACTTTGGATTTGCTAAATTTAATTCAAAGTTTGATTTAAGGAGAATGAAAAAAAAGAAGAAAAGGTTAAGAAATGGGAAAGTTTGGTTCGATTAAAGGTGAAGGGATAATGGATGACATATTGGGTTTTGAAGAATGAATCATATTCATAAACGCAGCGGAAAAATAAAATTTTCAAAACCTGAAACAAAAGATCATACTTGTGCCATTAAAACTAATTTATAGAAATATGAAGGTTAGAAATCATATCTTATAATTTCTTATTTGTTCTTCAAATCTTCACTTTGTTGGGTTATAGCATACCATAACAATCCACACTAGGATGTCTCTAATGATAATCCACGCGAAAAATGAAGAAGAAACTATCAAGAGAAATAGATTGAACAAATTCAAAGACTAGTTTTGAAAGTGTTCCTAAGAGAATTTTGTTATGTCTTAAAAATATTTTTTTTACAAAAAATTATTTTCATATCTATTTTATGCGATTTGATGTCTTTTCTATTTGAATTAAATTCAAAGAAAAGATGAAAAGTCAAAAATTGAGAAAAAGGAAATGAATGAATAGTAATTGGTCATAATTGGCCTAATTAAGGCCAAAATCTGCCGTTGGCCAACGGGTGGGAGGTAGCAGTGCGCTGGGCCTACTGCGGGCAACCCAGCTGGCTAGCAGCCTGCCTAGCCTGGGCCCTTGACCATCTCGAACGATTTTTTAGTGCGATCTCATTGCGATCCATCCTGAAATAATTCTCTCATATTTTGGATCCTATCCTAGACCATTTTACTCATTCTCCATAGCTTCAATGCGTGTGACCCATTAGGTTCCTGGTTATGTTGGCCACTTAAATTAGCAATTAATTTAAGCAAGTCATGAGTGGTATCTAGCAAGACATCATGACTCCCAATTGACCGGAAAGTTGATGGTTTGACTAAAAACTTTTCCATAGACAATTTCTATGCAATTATTTCTTTCACCATTTACGTCATGTCTAGTCCAAGTAATCTTAGTTCTTATCTTTGAGGCTCATTACTCTATTAGATATGTCATTGAAGACTATCTTTATGACATTTCCACTCCGATAAGAGATTCTTGAGTAATGCCCACGACAAGCAGCCATGGGTATACACTCCTTTTATCAGGAGTGGTGAATCTTTTGTTGGTTATCCAATTACCTTTGAATACCTCAAGCTGTATCCAATCACCATCCTATGAGCAACCTCCCTGAGGCAATAAGGAATAGTATCAAAATACAGAATCAATATTCAAGATATCCTTGAGTACCTCAAGTCTAAGAATACTTGCACTAGCCAATCCTAAAAAACTTCTGACTTTTGTAACAGTCTTAGGTATTCTCCACTATAAGACCACTTCAATCTTCTCTGAATCCACCTTTATCCCTTCAACTAAAATTACATGACCCAAGAATGATACTTCATTTAACCAGAAGTCACATTTACTGAATTTTTCATATAACTACTCTCTCAATATCTACAAGACAACTCGTAGGTGCTTGTCATGTTCTTCTAGTGTCTTCGAATACACTAGAATATCATCAATAAATACCACCACAAACTGGTCCAGATAAGGATGAAAGATCCTAGTCATTAGATCCATGAAAGTTGCTGGGGCATTCGTAAGTCCAAATGACATGACTAAAAACTCATAGTGGCCATATCTTATGTGAAAGGCAGTCTTGGGCATATCTGCTTCTTTTACTTTCAACTGATAGTAGCCCGATCGTAAGTCAATCTTTGAAAATACACTTGCTCCCTTCAATTGATCAAATAAGTCTTCAATACATGGAAGGGGATATTTATTCTTGATCGTCACTTTATTCAGCTGTCTGTAGTCAATGCATAATCTAAGAGACTCATCTTATAAGTCTCTTGGCAACAGTAGCTGAGATCACATCTGATAGAAAGTCTGTTCTTTCACCCATAATAGTGATTTTCCAATCATCAGGGAGTTTAAATGTCACTCTCTTCCGTTTATAATTTATCATCGCTTGATGGGCGGACAACCAATTCATCCCCAATATCACATCAAACTCGCGGAATGGGAGTTCAATTATGTTATCTAGGAATTCATAACCTTGCGTACTAATGGACAATTCCTATACACCTTGTTTACCACAACACTATTCCCTAAAGGATTGCTCACTAGGATGTCCTGGTCTAATTGTGAATCTTTCAACCCTTTCCCCCATGCAATATCAGTATTAATATAGGAATGTGTGGAACTAGGATCAACAAGTGCATAAACAGAATCAGTCATAAGCATGAATTTACCTACTATCACATCAGGAGCATCATCCTCTTCTCTGGCTCTCACTGCATATGTATGACCTGTAGCTCATCCTTGACCCTAGGATTGCGGTGCAGAAGGTCTTGATGCTGATGGGTTAAGGGTTGTTCCCCTACCTTGGCCTTTGAATGGTAAGGATCCAATGCCAGGTGCTGGTGATATAGCTGTAGAAGCTTGAGCCATTGGACAATCCCTGACTTGATGATATTTTGAACCGCATTTGAAACAGGTGCCAGTCAAATATCTGCACTCTCCTGGGTGCGCTTTACCACAATGGCTACAAGTCTGAACTGTACTTCCCCCTCTGCCTCTAGGTGTACTGCCCACAGATGTGACTGAGGCATTGCCACGGAATATATTTCCTTGTCCTCGCCCTGGTACAACTGATGTATGGCTCTATGATGGAGCTGGTTCCCTAGGCTTCTTACTCTGAGAACCCAAACCGCTGAACTGTCCCGGCTTCCTCTTCTGTTGAAATCGAGTTTGTCTGTTAGCCTCATCTGACTGAATACTTTCAACTTTAATTGCAGCTTTTACCAAGGCATGCAAATTTGGATGTTGTTGTGCACCCACTATCTGTCTGATCTTGTTATGGAGACCATTCTCAAATTTCTGACATAACTTCTCTTCTGTCAGCTGGTAATCATCAAGGTAGGCACTAAGGCACTCAAACTCGCTCTCATACTCTACTACTATCTTGTTTCCCTGTCTGAGTCTCCAAAAGGCATCTTGTATCTCTGTTTTATACTCTGACCCTATATATTTCTTTTCAAACTGAGCCAAGAAGAAATCCCAATTCAACTGTTCACCTGGGGTATGCTTCCGTACTGAATCCCACCAGATGAATGCATGACCCTGAAGTAATGCTACAGTACCTTCAAATTTCTCTTCTGGCGGGCTGTGAGTAATTTTAAATAATCTTTTTATCTTAAACAGTCATTCCTCAACTTGTACAGGGGTCAATGGATCACGCCCATAGAAATCTTCAGCTCCTAATCTCTTCAACTGCTCAAAAATCGGCTTCTTTTTAAGTGGAGCTAGCGGTTGTACTTGGGTTGCTGGCTATGGTTGTTAAGTGTGTTCAGCTTGCCTAGCACTAACTGATGCTTCACTCTCACTGTCCCCATCACCTTGACCTTGTGGGGATGTCATCATTCACTATAAAATAGGAAAAGAGCAAGCATACGTTAGACTTATTACACATTTCATCCATCCATTGACATGTATATATATATATAATTCATTCACTAATTTCAACTCCGATCTTAGAACCGTCTAAACTAGGCTCTGATACCACTAAAACTATAACACCCTTACAATACTTATTCATATCTATACGTACATTACGTGGGTAAATACGATTATAGCCGATGTATGTCCAAAATTCTTTTTTTTTATCTTAATTTAATGACCATAATATTATCAACACTTAATTAATCCTTTTTATTTTTCTAAAAATTTCGGCAGCATAACGACTATAACCTAATTAACCCACCTGCAAAGTAAACAATCCACATCCCATTTTTGGGCACAACAATCCACACATAATGCAATATATTTTACATTCATCCATAAATCATCCTTTCATTCTTCACACACATAATACTTTACAAATATCATTTTGTCATAATATGTACAAAGTTCATTCTTACAACTCCATATCTATACATATATATACATGTCATTATTAGTAATATCTTATTACAATTTTGTTCTTCCGTCTATTCCCAAAATTTGCATATTTGCTCCTGCTTTTTCCACTACTACCTGCACGCAGTCAAATAACTACGTGCTAAGCATTAATATGCTCAGTGGTGACTACTAATCTAAAAATTTCCACTAATTATATTTTCATGCAATTATATTTTTAATATACTATTCAATTTTTCTCATTAATATATAATTCATTTTATTATTTTTAAGTAATCTTAATTCACTATTTAATACCTTAATTAATTTTATCAACTTTTTTTTTCAATAATTTTTTTCTTTTTAATCCTTATTTTCTTTCTTCTTTTCAATTTCTTTTTTTTTTAATTTGTTACAAATTTCACTTAAATTCCTAAATTTCCATTTATTTACAATTATACCATTAACTATATATTATTTACACTTTTTCCACTAACATTTTTATTTTTATTTTTTTATTTATATTTTTTTATTTGATTATTTATCTTTACTACACAATTTAATATCTATCTTCCACTTATTTTTCATTTTTCAACTTTATTATATATATTTTTTTCATTTATCTTGTATTTCTCACTTTCATTATTTTTCTTATATTTCATGTTTATCCTATTTTCATTTTAATCACTTTTCTCATATTTTATTTATAATTGTCACTTTAATCATTTCATTCACATTTGCCCCTAATTTTAATCCGAATAGAAAATCTTCGGACCGGATACATGGGACGTGGACCCCAAGAGTCTACTACACTGAAGAGTAATCCCGAAAGATCACCCGAGTACTATACTGTACACTGAATCACTGAGTTACAATCACTGAAGTAGACCATTATTGGACTACATAAGCGAGTCGCCATGACCCGCACCACTGTAGTAGTATCCCTATGGTTAACAAATTATATTCCGAGCTAAATTTAACCATCAGAAAAAAATAACTAAGGACATTATTTTATTTCTTCAATTCAATTTCTATTAAACCATAAATTTCATTATTTTACATTATTAATCACTTAATAATTTATTCTTTCATAACAATTTTATCATTACCAAACATTTTTCACATTTTTCATTCTAATATATCATTTAAGTTATAAACTCACTAAATATATTTTATTCATTATTTTTCATTTCATACATAATATCATAAATAAATAGAAAAATATTTAATATTTAATTGAAAAAATTTCAATAAATTTTTACACACTTAAAATCATATCTTCTTATATTTCATGGCTTTATCTACATATCTTAAACTACTTATTTGAACAATTAAATTAATTTAAAATTATAAATTTTTCTTACCTCAAATTAATATCCTAAACTTTCTCCTTTGATTTTCTTCCACTTTAGCCTCCCAAATGAAGATTAAAAACTTCTATTAGCTATTAGAGAGGTTGAAATTAAATTTGGGTGGTTGATTTTAGTGTGAGAATTGAAGGAAAATGAAGAAATTTTGAAGAAAAGCAAGTAAGGCATGGCACGGGTAAGAAAGGGGAAAGAGGAAGGAGATGATGCAGAATTATCTAGAGAAATCTGCTATTTTTGGTCCCAATTATACACTATAAATTTTTTTTTTTCACTTTTTAAGCTCAATTTCATCCAAATTGGATTCTATAATTCATAAAATATTTTTATATGTCTACACAAAAAATTTCAACTCAATCGGAGTTCGTTTTATATCTAGCTTACTTAAATCGGATAGATAATTCAATTTTCGGTGTTACTGTAAAATTCCGTTTTCATTGTCAAATAATTCTAAATATTATTTAGAGTTTATTCATATCTTAAAATAAATTTTTAGATATTTTTTGCTATTTTTCATAGCTCGGTCAATTTACGGTCAACCAACTATTTAATTAAACCAAGTCTTTTTTTTTTCTTAATTTTGACTTTTGAGAACTTATTTGACCTTATTTTTACTCCCAATTTTACTCTTAGACTAGTCATAACCTATATTTTCCGATGATCAAATAAAATAGTTTTCATCCACAGGTGTATTTTTGACACCCGGGTATACTGATCAATATCGGAAACTACAGTTTACGGCTAACCCGGTATTTGGGTCATTACAAACCTTTTAGTCACATGTATGAATTTGGATTTTTCAATCTATTTAAGGCACAAAACATGACATTTAATATAAATCACATGCAAGGCTTTAATGGTTGACCATTAATAAATTCTTCTTATCTGTAAAAATTATGCCTCAACATCTATGAAATATATTTGAACACATAAACATCAAAAATCACATTTCTATGCTCATTATTTACCCTAACAAGCATTTATAATAATATTGATAGCATCCTAAGACCTTTTTACAACCAACATAAATGCCAAAGGGTGCATTCACCATCAATACATGCCTTAATATCACCATTTTATCATTTGAACCATACCAATCATTAATATACAAGCATTTATGGTCTTTAATCAATACATTCTCTATATCATAATTAACATATATTTATGCCATCATAAGCATACAATTTGCATTTTAACATACAAACCAATCATTAATATACAAACATTTATAACCCTTGTTCAATACATTCTCTATATCATAAATAACACATATTTATGCCACCGTTTGCATATTATTTGCATTTTAACATACAAACAAGTTATATTTGGAATTTAAATGTATATAACCTTTAATGGAGCCTAAAAAAGAATCAAGCTTAAATCAAACTTGTCTTTCCCTTTGGTGGGCTTTACCATCTTCTTTTTCAACTCCTAACACATAAATATATTCTACCAAAATATTTTTATCATAAAACAACTATAAAAATCATAAAACTAAACCCCAACTTTTTAATCCTTAAGCTAAATCTTTACTTACATAACCCCTCTAAAAATATGCCTTAACTTTCGTTCAAACTTAAAAGATAGTCTTTAATTATAAAAAAAAAAAACAGGAGTGAAAGAAAACCTAACCCATTTAAAATGGGTATCATCCAGAAACAAGAATGGTTTGAAAAAGGGCATGAAACATGTGAAAAAAGGAAAAACAAATGTGACCATTCACCAAAATTGAAGAAAACACAATGTGAATTAGGGTTTTCAAACTTTCTTCTTCTTCCTCTAGGTTTGTCATCTTAAGAATAAACTCTCTCTAGCCACAATATCTTAGGAGCTTAGTTAAATCTTATTCTTTGACTTATGATTTTGTGTTTCTAAGCTATGATCTAAAGGGTAGAAGAACGTTTATGGTGTGAGAACTTAGGAAATAGAGACTATGAGTTTTAGAAATGTTGTGAGAAGAGAATGAACTAATTTCTTTTATATTGGACGATATTCATGGGCGTAAATCATCCAAAAATAATACTCATAGTCATAGTAGACAGTTTTCATAGGCTTGAATACTAAAACTAAGCTATCTGTGGCCTTGACATTCCATTCACAGGCATGAATCCTGTGATGCCGCAGTTTCTTATTTCTTTTTAACTCTATTCACACACCAAAACTCCTTAGTCACACACTTATATTTCTTTAATCCATTTTATTAACTTGACTCTAATTAGCTGAGTGTTATAATTTTGAAATTATTAATGTGTCAATTACGCGGTGTTCAATATGGCATTTTTATTTATATGACATCGATGTGGCAATTGATGTTGGTGGATTTCAGCAAGCACGTCATGTGTCACCTCAATATTTTAGTTGTCACATTATACCAAATGACCGGAGATAATTTTTATGTAATAAGATGGAAGTTTAGTGATTTATTTGCAAGAAAAAAATTTAATGATTTAAAGTCAAGTAATAGAAATTTCATTAACCCAAATAATTATTTCTTAAATTCCAATAGAAGGAGCCAAATGGAAAACATTGAGTTTGAAATTCGTTTTCTACAATTTTCTTTTCTAGCGAAATAAACAGAAAAACGACAGAATTTGAATCCAACGCGTGAAGAACCTCACTGGATATAGGCGAATCGGGAATTGAATGGCGGAGACACCATCAGGCCACCACCATTGACGAGATGAACAGTTGAAATCCGATGCGACAATAAAACTGAGAAACATAACGGCTACGATCACATGTACAACTTTGGCGACGTTTCTGTGTACTAGTCCCACTTTCCTGAGATATTTTCAATTGACTTTCAATAGAAGCGGAAGCGTGGCATTTAGCGGATAAAATATAAATAAGTAAATATAATATAATATCTACACATATATAACTAAAAAGAAAACTCTTAAAATTACTATATTAGGATTTCTGTGTTTTCTTTTTTAAACAATAGGACTCAAACGTTTAAAAATAATACAATTATAGTTCTCCATATATTTTTTCATTTTGACATGATATTTAGCTGCTATACCTACTAATTCCATTTTATAACGTATAACACTATATTTGCTCAAAATTGTTAATAATTACATTTTATGACGTATTTTCTTTAGTAAATCTATCTGCAACTTTAAGAAAAATTATATTCCACTTTTATTGATATACATGAAAATTTAAAGGACGGATTTATTCATCACAGACTATAATTTTCTAATAGTGTAAGCATATGTGATTCCACATGAGATTAATGGGTCCCAACTAACACATCAAAGTTTTGTTTGTCTTTAATAAAAAAAAAAAAAAGGAAAGGGTTTAATTACAAATTTTCAAATGTTTTGTTTCTAATTGGCATAAGGGATACGTTCTAGACCGATTGCAAATTGAGTGATATATTAGAAATTTTTTAGTTACCCTTAAAATTTAAAAGAAAAAACTAGATGATTTAGAATATTAAAGGTATCATACTTTGGGTTAGGGCTTAGTTAAATATGAGTATGAATTTTTTCGAATGGTACCGAAAAATCGAGAAAAAAATTTAAAACTGAATTATACTGTTGATTTTTTTGATAAGATCCAAACCGAATTATACTGTTAATTTTAAATTTACAAATATAGACTTTATAGCAATATTTGAATTGAGAATTATATTTAATTGTACTGAATAATTATAGAACTAAATTGTATCAAAATAACCAATATTTAAATATTTATAATTAAAAATAAAATAAATTACATATAATAATATAATATTTTTATAATTTTTTATACTTTAATTATACAAATATAATATAATTTAAACTTATAATTATATACACTTTTATCTATAAAATTAAAATTAAAAATTTATTAATTAGTTAACAAAACAATATGACTTTTATCATAACAATAAATTTAAATAATTAAAAAAATTTTATATGTTAAAAATTTTATGATGATAGTGTAGAGAATTGAATTCATGAATTCCATGTAAGTTTAAGAAAAACTAACTATCAAGAAAATTAATTATTTTTATTAATAAATAAATAAATAAATATTAATAAAATATTGCTAGTTTTTTATTTTTTGACTCTAATTTTTTTTATCACTAATTAGTTTTTTAGCATTTATAATTTTTCTAATTATATTACATAATAAATTTAAATCATGTATTAATATATGATCCAATAAATTAATTTAAGTGTAATATAGTTCAAAGTAATCTAATTTATAGTAAGTGTATTATATTTATATAATAAATTAATTTATTTTATTATTTATTTTAATTATATTATATGATTTTTTGTCAAAATAATTATAATATTAAACTTAAGTGACGCCAAGCCAACCGCTTATTCATATTTATTTGTTATAAATTAATTAATCTATAAGGAAAATTGTATAAAAAAAATTCATAATATTTGAGTGTCTTTCTAATTTAATCCCATTTCAAGGAAAAAATCTTTAACAAAAAATATTCAATTTTCTATACTAAATTCTCTATAATTACTCTCAAAAAAATTTCATATCATAAATACACTAATATTGAATTAAATCTATAAATATTAATTATAAGCCGACCATAAAATATGAAGTCATTTGCTTTATATCTATCTAATTCAACTACGTATGATTTATTTTATAGTTTCTTATTAATCATTGAAATTTATTTTTTAGCCACATTATTTTTTTATTTTTCTATTAATTTAATTAATTTAACTGCAACCAATTTATTGTATGATTTCTTAGCAATCAATAAAATATTTGTTTTCTTAATTATATTAATAGAGAATTGATAAAAAAAATAGTTCTAGTGAATTAATCAAACAACATAATTAAAGTTATTAATAATTTTTGTTCTAATATAGTCTAGTAATGTACCTTTTATTATTTGAAAAATATATTCCATATAAAATTTAAAATACTTGTAAAGTGATTAAAAATTAAAAAATCTTAAACATATGATAGTACATCACATATGAAATTTAAAATACTTAAAATAATAATTTAAAATTAAAAAATCCCAAGTATATAAGCTTAAGTTTGTCATTTTAAACCCTAAAGCAACCACCCTATTCTTCTCACTTCTTCACATTCGTAGTTGCAGCCATGCTCTTCTCCCCCACTGCCCATCACTTTATCAATAGTCTCTCTCTGCTGAAAGAGCCTGCAACCACCCACTAGTTTCCTTATTATGAGTACTTTCTAGAAGCTACAACACACTCATAATCGTTAGTTGTTTCTGCGTGTACATCCCCTCAATGTAAATCACCCTCGCCTCTATTTGCCTTCTCTTCTACCCTTATAGAATTTTTCTCAGGTATTAACCTTTAGGCTCTCTTCTCTCCTCTTTGTCTATTGTGCTAATTTGTTTGATTTTTGCTTTCAATTTTTATATATGAAACAATCTTGGAATTTTTCTTTTGTGTTTTGGATGATGTATATCCATTCGTTATGGTTCTGGTATGCATATGTAATGGATAGTTACATTTGGGTATTATTGTTTTCTTAGATTCATCATATTCTATTATTTATGCGGATTCTTGTTTTGTTACAAGTAAGGTTTTGGCTTACACTAACTTTTTCTATTTCAATATGCTTTTGGACTGAAACTTAGAAATTATTAGTTACTATAATGATAGGTTTAGTGGTGATGTTATGGGAATATAAGTAAAGTTATTAGGTCAGTGATGGTTACAACTTATGTGAAGTTTTAGGAATTATAACTGTTGAACATTGAGGATTATTTTTGTCATTTTGATAACAAATAATGGAACAATAAAATTTAACTATATTATATGTTTTAAGTGATTAATTAGGTATAAATTATAATTGAGCAAACAGAGTCAAGTTAATCAATTGTTATTAAAGTCCAACAATAAAACAAAGCCATGTTCATGCCTATGAAAGCCTGGTTCACACTTATAAAGAGGTAGTTCAAGCCCATGAAAGGTCATTCATACCCATGAAGCTTCAAGCCTTAAGTTGTCAAAATCCTGAAGCTTTCACATCTTGCTTCACAACCTGCTTCACGACCATAATAAGAGATTCATGGTTGTGAAACTTGGAGCCCTAAAATTTTGAACTTCTAGAAGCTTTTCACGACTTGTGTCAAAATTTTGGTTCAGGACATGGTCAACTTGTTCATATCTGTGAAGATGTTATTCATGCCCATGAATATGAAAAAGTTCAAATATCAGAGTTAGGTGTCAAACACAAATTAAAAGTGGTTGAATGACTATTTTGGCATTAAATGCACATCCAATAGACATTGTAACATATTCTTATATAATTAGGATTAAACCAACTATATAAAAGAATATTACAATACACATTATTAAAATATGTTAAAATTTAAATTTTTTTGTACCATGACCATGATGACTAATTTAAAATATCTAAATAAATAATACCATTTAATTCACCATTAAAGTAAATACAAAATAATGTTGGACTTTTACTAGCCCAAAAGTTTTATAAAAGTGAATAGTTACAAAACTACATATTTTTCAAACTCAAAGCATATACAACTGGAACTTCTAAAATACTAAAAGAACAACCAAAAATAAAAAGTACAATGGTATATCACCAACCCCTTAAGTTTGACCTCTAACTTTGAACTTGGGTGTAATTCTTTATCGATCTAACCTCTAGGCTCTAAATGTAACACCCTCTAATATAGTCAGGATAGATCCTTCCAACTGTACTAGAGAACGCTATAGAATCTCTTGCAAAAAACTGAATAAATTAAAACTTCATGATTAAAATATGTTCAAATATAAGTATGTAATTTTACATAATAAATAGCTAAATATTTTAAAACTGGATCCAACCAATCTTTATAAATGTAACACCCTGTGATATAGCCAGGATAAATCCCCCAATTGTATTGGAGAATGCTACAGAACTTTTTCGCGGAAAACTGAATAAATTAAAATTTTTTCATGATTAAAACTTGTTCAAACATAAGTATGCAATTTTACATAATAAACAACCAAATACTTTAAAACTATATCCAACCGATCTATATAATAAAATAAAACTAGTTGGGCTTACACTAACCCTGAGTTACAAAAATATATAATAAAAATATCATTATATGTTCTTAAAAATAAAGACATATACAATAGCCCCATATCTCATGATATGTACAAAAAAAAATTAAAAGAATATCATTTATAAAAACCAATCCAAAATTGGTTATGCTCTGACTAATCTCTGATTGGTTTTGCTCTCTTCAGTTAACTTCTATCTACTGGATGTAGAAAATCCACATGCTGAGCAACCTAATGCTTAGTGCTACCTATGTGCATAAAAATTCTAAATTTCTATAATGTTATACAAAGTCATGTCATTTACCTTATGATCATTTCTAGAATTATACATTATAGTTGTTATATACTTCAATGTCATATTAACATGGCTATCTTACTATAAGCATAACATATAATCCATCTATATTGTGTAGATATACATATATCACATTTCCAAATTCCATATCATTTTACATGATATTCACATAACATTACTACATATTATAGCAAACCATAATTTCTTTTTTAAAATCATTTCTATTTTACATTGTCAATTTATATTTTAGCCTAAAACTCTTTAAGCTTAACTATCTGAATGTCGGACATGAGACAAGGGCGCCCATAACCCGAGCTTCAGCCACCCTGCTCACAAACTAATTTGGCTCATTCAAGCCTTTCAAAGCTAATGGCGGTCACAATCCATGCTTAAGTCATATTTGACTGAGTAACAACATGCTAGCAAAACTAGGATCAAAGATTTACCTTATCCTTATATCATATCAAAATTTCTCATACGATACTGTTTACCTCCCTCAATGGCATGTCATCTATCCTATATCAAGTCCAAGACTAGAGAATTGGGCATTTAACTCATAACCTTTATCTTTCACTTTGTTTTATCACATGCTATTACCATTATTTATTTTCCCATTTATGCATTCTCATTACTAATACATAATTGTCATATCATATAATCCACATGTTATTTTCCATGTATACATATATCCCATAATATGCAAATAACCATTCCATGTATACATATCATATAATCCTTTCACATTTCATTTTACAGTTCACAACATGTAAAATATACCAATATGCATGGAAAAGTGAATTTAAATGCCAATATGTACTAACCTTTCATTAAAATATAGCCTTAACTAACCCTCCAAGCTTTTCAAGCTTATTTTTCCATTTTAATGTGGTTGTTTGCTCTCCAGTAGATCCTAGCATCACAAAAAAGTTCCTATCAAAACCATGTAATATAAAATGAACCAAAACTAACCTAAAAACTAACTTCTACCTCTACTTAGCAAGAGCTCACTTAAACTCCATAACTCTCAAGTTTTTAAGTTCTAACCATGGTGTTTTTAGGTTAAAAGGGGTGGAGAAGGTGACTAAGAAGTCTAGGTGTGTGTCAGGACAAATTATAGGCACTAGGGAGTGGTTCAAGCAAAGATATCGTGTAGAGGAGAGCAAAAAGTGCGGTTATAACTTGGCCAATTGACTTGCATTCACAGGCATAAACCTAACTTCATGGGCATTAAATGCCATTCAGAGTTGTTGAACCTTGAGGGGTATTTTTGTCATTTTGATGCTAACAAATAAAATAGCAATAATTTATTTAACATACTTGTGTTCTAAGTTTATTGAACAAGGTATGGAATATGATGCAAGAATGGAAGACTAACTTTGAAAGTCAAAAAATGAAGAAATAGCATGTTCATGCCCGTGACTGTTTATGTCACGCCCATGATGTAGCTTAGCGCCAACTATCCAACATTTAAAGTTCACGGCCATGAAGGATCATAACAGTCATGCCTGTGAAAGAAAGTCATGCCCATAAGAAAACATGTCAAATTCCTCCAGAAAGCTTGACGGCCAGAGTCACCACTTGGACCACGGCTTGGAAGGATATTCACACCCGTGAAAGAATAATTTCACACCCATGATCAAACACTTCAATGCATTTCAGAATGCTTCACGGCCAGAGTCACCACTTGGACGCGGCCTAGAAGAACATTCACGATTGTGACACACATATTCACGACCGTGAATAGGGAAAGAGAAACATGTCAAGCGGGAAATTAAGAGTTGGTGCAACAACTATTTCACATTAAATGCAACCAAACGACTATAATTCACCAAGGAAGTATAAATGCAAGTCATTTATGAATCTAGAACAAGAGAATAGCAATTACTTCGAACCAAAATCTTGTTGTAGCCATTTGTGCATTAATTACTTTCAACTAAACTTTAATTCTCTGTAAAAATCTTTTTGCTCGTAATTTTTGAATATTATAGATTTGTGAGTGTTCTCTTTGTAATCTACTTCTCAAGTGAGTTTGGGTATATTAGGTTAAGAGTATAACACTTGTAAGGGCTATTTGTGTGAGCCATTAAAATACAAGGAATTAGTTTATTGTGTGAGCCATTAAAACACAAGGGATTTCTGTGTTAGGTGTGATCCATTGATAGAAACACCATAGTTGGGAGTGAGCTTGTAAAACTCCATTGTAACACTTAGTGTGTTAGTGAAACTTCCAATCAAGATTGGGGAGAGGAGTAGGGTTTGTTAACACCCGAACCTCTATAAATTTCTTGTGTGATATCTTTCTATCCCTACTCTACTTAACTTTTTATTCCGCACTTCAAAGTTAAGAATTTTTATTATCTAATTCAACCCCCCTTCTTGGTTTATTAATTGGGCAACAACTGGTATCAGAGCTTAGTCTAGCATCGAAGCCTAAACAACGCTAGCAAAGATCAAGAAATGGCCAATGAAGGATTCCAAAGTCTTAAGCCGTTCTTTGATGGAGCAAATTATGCTCATTGGAAGTTTCGAATGGAGATATATCTCGATAGTGAGGGAATTGAAGTCTGGAATAGCGTTCGGAAAGAATGGACACCACTAAACAGAAGAGGAGTTGATGGTGAAGAAGAAATCATGTCAAGAGATGATTGGACAGAGCCTAAAAGAAGAGCAAATTTCAAAAACAAAAAGGCAATGAAAATTCTCTCAAGCTAATTATCCATTGAAGATTATGGCAGAATACAACACTGCCCAACTGTATATAGCATGTGGAAAACATTGGAAAACTATTGTAATATCCACCAATTTAGACACCGAGTCGCACATGTTGCGAAATTGACGCGTTTGACAGATCGGAGTCTAAATTCAGATTTTTACAAAAATTGATCAAGTAATGACTAAATTAAATGATATATGCCTAATTAAGTGATTATAAAGTTTAAAGAGGTTGATTTACGATAAATAACTAAATTGCAAAATTTGATAAGTTTTAGGGTCAAATTGCAATTTACCAAAATTTGGAGGAATAATGAGATTAATTGCTAATTAACATAGGAAATTTGAACACTTAACATTTGGGTTAGCCAGCCATAGCATTAAAGAAAGAGGATTAATGTTGATTAAATATAAATGTCATGAAATGGTCAAAATGGTGGGTCCCACATGAAGACTTTTGGATACCCTATTTAATTCTTTCTTTTTTTCTTCTTCTTCTTTTTTGCTTCATTTTCTTCCTTCTTCTATCTCTTTTCTACCAGTCACGCCAGCCCCATTTCCTCCATAGCCAATCTTGATTTCTAGAGGGAGAAAGGAAGAGAAGAGAAGGGAAAGAGCAAGAACAAGTGATATTCATGGTCCATAACTATTAAGGAAGCTGGAAAGAACAAGAAAGAGGAAGAAAAATCAAGTTTGGTGGAGAGAGAAAATCTCCAAAGTTGTGATTTGGTGAAGAAAAGAGTAAGGTAAGAACTGATTCTTCTTCTTCTTCTTCTTCTTCTTCATCTTTTCTTAAAGGAGTTTGGATTTTTGAGCTCATCCAAGACTCATATGGAAAGAGAGAGAAATTAGGATTTTGAGAGAGAATAAGAGAGTTTAGGGTTTTGAGAGATGATAATAATGATCTATGATGTTGTAAGAGTTCCAAGTGACAAGGAACAAACACTAAGGAGCAAAGGAAAAGAGAAAGCTACCTAGAAGAGTGAAGGAGAAATATTAAGGTTTGTGCATAACTTAAGGCAATAGCCTATCTATGTTTGAAATAATGCATGTTGAACATGATTTTAGATAAATGAATTTCACGAATGATGATTATGGCATGAAACCATAGGTTTAGACATGTATGAATGAGATCCTTGTGAGACATTGAATTAATGATGCATGTTAGAAAATCTTGTATGATAAAGACATTTACATGTATTATAAAGTAATAAGTTGAGTAAAGAACCTTAGAAATGCATGAAATAGAATTTTGGTATGATTTGGATGATATTAGAATGAATGAAATGTGACGGGCGTGACTATTGAGTCACAGGCGTGAACTTGATGGTTCACGGTTGTGACTGATTGTGTCACGGTTGTGACTTCTGTGTGGAAATGGTACTATTCATTCTAGAAGCATTCACGGGTGTGAACTCATTCACGGGCATGAATGAGTATTCACGATCGTGAATGCTTTTTGGGCGATTCATTCCAGTAGCATTCATGGCTTGGAATCACACCCGTAGGAAATCTGCATATTCACATTTCATTCATTCTAATATCATCCAAATCATACCAAAATTCTATTTCATGCATTTCTAAGGTTTTTTACTCAACTTATTACTTTCTAATACATGTAAATGTCTTTATCATACAAGATTTTATAACATGCATCATTAATTCAATGTCTCAAAAGGATATCATTCATACATATCTAAACCTATGGTTTCATGCCATAATCATCATTCTTGAAATTCATTTATCTAAAATCATGTTCAGCATGCATTATTTCAAACAAAGATAGGTTATTGCCTTAAGTTATGCACAAACCTTAATCTTTCTCTTTCACTCTTCTAGGTAGCTTTCTCTTTTCCTTTGCTCTTTAGTGTTTGTTCCTTGTCACTTGGAACTCCTACAACATCATAATTCACTATTATCATCAGATTTTCTCAAGACCCTAAACTCTCTTTTTCTCTCTCAAAACCCTAATTTCTCTCTCTTTCCATATGAGTCTTGGATGAGCTCAAAATCCAAACTTCTTTAAGAAAAGATGAAGAAGAAGAAGAATCACTTCTTACCTTACTTTTTTCTTCACTAAATCACAACTTTGGAGATTTTCTCTCTCCACCAAACTTGATTTTTCTTCCTCTTTCATGCTCTTTCCAGCTTCCTTAGGAGTTATGGACCATGAAGATCACTTGTTCTAGTTCTTTCCCCTCTCTTCTCTTCCTTTCTCTCTCTAGAAATCAAGATTGGCTATGGAGGAAATGGGTTGGAGTGACTGGTTGAAAAGAGAGAGAAGAAGGCATAAAATGAAGAGAAGAAGAAGAAGAAGAAAAGAAAACATTAAATAGAGTATCCAAAAGTCTTCATATGGGACCTTCCATTTTGACCATTTCTTAATATTTATACTTAATCAACATTAATCCTCTTTCTATAATTCTATGGTCGGCCAACCCAAATTTTAAGTATCCAAATTTCCTTTGTTAATTAGCAATTAATCTCATAAATCCTCCAATTTTTTGGTAAATTGAAATTTGACCCCAAAACTTATCAAATTTTAAATTTTAGTCATTTACCGTAAATCAACTTCTTTAAACTTTATAATCACTTAATTAGGCATTTATCATTTAATTTAGCCATTACTTGATCAATTTTTTTTGTAAAAATCCGAATTTAGACTCCGATCGGTCAAATGCATCAACTTCACGACATGTGCGACTCAGGGCCTAAATTAGCGGATATTACATTCTCTCCTCCTTAAAATAATTTCGTCTTCAAAATTTACCTGTTCATTCAGGGTTGAACAACTGGGGGTACTGCTTTTTCATCACTTCTTCACTTTCCCATGTGGCTTTTTCAACTGCATGATTCCGCCACCATACTTTAACTAGAGGGGCTCTCTTGTTCCGAAGAACTTTCTCTTCATATGCTATTGTAGCCACTGGTTCCTCATAAGACATGTCTGTCTGTACCTCTATTTCTTCAATCGGTATAATATGGGTCGGGTCTGAACGGTATCTTCTTAACATTGAAATGTGGAACACGTTATGAATTCTGTCTAGCTCCGGAGGAAGAGCTAATTAGTAAGCCACTTGTCCTATTCTTTCTAGAATCTCATAAGGACCAATAAACCTTGGACTTAACTTTCCTTTTCTACTGAACCTGAATACTTTTTTTTCCAAGGCGAAACTTTAAGGAATACTTTGTCTCTACTGCATATTCTATATATCGCCTCTTTTAAATCAGCATATGATTTCTGTCGATCTTGTGCTACCTTTAGCCTTCCCATGATCACTTTAACTTTCTCCTCGGTTTGTTGAACTATTTCCGACCCAATTAACTTTTTCTCATTCAACTCGGTCCAGCAAACTGGTGTCCTACACTTTCTTCCATATAAAGCCTCATAAGGAGTCATGCTTATGCTTGTTTGATAGCTATTGTTGTAGGCAAACTCTATAAGAGGTAGATATCGATCCCAACTTTCCTCAAATTCATGCACACAACTTCTTATCATGTCTTCCAGTAATTGAATGACCCGTTCTGATTGTCCATCCATTTGCGGATGAAAAGTCGTGCTAAAATTAAGTCGAGTTCCCAAAGCCTACTGTAGACTCTTCCAGAACTGCGACGTAAATCTGAGATACCTGTTAGAGATAATAGATATAGGCACTCCGTTAAGTCTCACTATCTCATTCATATAAATCTCGGCCAACTTGTTCAAAGTATAGTCCATCTGCACTGGTAGGAAATGTGCTGACTTCGTTAATCGATCCACTATCACCCACACTGCATCATGCTTTCTCTGAGTTACCGGTAAGCCGGATATAAAATCCATCGTGATTCTCTCCCACTAAAATTCTAGTATGGAAATCAGTTGTAGTAATCCTGTGGGTAATTGATGCTCATCTTTCACTTGTTGACAGATTAGACATTTAGCAACATATTCAGTGATATCCTTCTTCATCCCCGACCACTAGTATTGTGCTTTCAAATCTTGGTACATCTTGTTCCCACCTGGGTGCATAGTATAAACCATTTCATGAGCTTCTTTTAAAATCTCTAACCTCAACTCTTCTATACTTGATAGACAAATCTGGTTCTTAAAATACACAGTACCATCTGCTGTTAGAGAAAATTTTGATTTTTCTCCATTTTCACAGCTTTAATCATCTTTACTAGCTTCTCATCTTGTTTCTGGACATCTTTAATTCTCTGCATTAATGTGGATTCCACTCGCATCTCAGCTAAAATTTTTTGACTTGGTGCATCGGCTACCACATTAGCTTTGCTTGCTGGTAGTCGATCACACAATCATAATCTTTAACCAATTCCAACCATCTTCGCTGCCTCAGGTTCAACTCTTTTTATGAAGGAAGATACTTAAGACTCTTGTGGTCCTTATAAATGTAGCATCTTTCTCCATACTGATAATATCTCCAAATCTTAAGAGCAAAAACTATCGCTGCAAGCTCTAAATCATGCGTTGGATAGTTAAGCTCGTGAGGCTTAAGCTGTCTGGAGGCATATGCAATCACTTTTCCCTCTTGCATAAGAACACATCCTAGCCCATTGTGACTTGCATCATTGTACACAACATAATCTTTTCCTAGAGTAGGCTGAGTCAAAACTGGTGCTTCAGTCAACATCGCCTTCAATCGATCAAAGCTTGCTTGACATCTATATGTCTATTCAAAACGGACTTCTTTTCATAGCAATCATGTCAAAGGATTCGCTATAGATGAAAATCCTTTCACAAATCTCCTATAATATCCGGCTAATCCAAGGAAACTCCTCATCTCAGTCACGTTGCGAGGTGGTTTCCAATTAAGAATATCCTCGATTTTACTAGGATCAACTCGAATACCTTCCGCTGAAATTACATGACCAACCTTCCATTGAAATTACATGACCCAGAAAACTAACTGTTTCCAACCAAAACTCACACTTAGACAACTTTGCATACAATTGTTTCTCCCTCAAGGTCTGCAATCCTTTTTAGAGATGTTAGTCATGCTCTACTCGATCTCTTGAATAGACAAGAATGTCATCAATGAATACAGCTACAAATTGATCAATATATGGCCTGAACACTCGGTTCATCAAGTCCATAAAAACTGACGGCGCATTCGTCAACCCAAATGGCATCACCAAAAACTCATATTGACCATAACGAGTCCTGAATGCCGTCTTAGATACATCTGACCCTTTGATCTTTAGGTAAGGATACCTCGATCGAAGATCTATCTTTGAAAATATACTTGCACCTTTCAACTGATAAAATAAATCATCAATCCTAGGCAATGGGTATTTATTCTTAACAGTAACCCTATTGAGCTGCCTGTAGTCAATGCAAAGACGTAAAGTACCATCTTTCTTCTTCACAAATAATACTGGAGCACCCCATGGTGATACACTAGGTTGTATAAATCCTTTATCTAACATTTCTTGTAACTATATTTTCAACTCTTTTAATTCTATGGGTGCCATCCTATATGGTGTAATAGACATAAGAGTGGTGCCAGGTACTAATTCAATAGCAACCTCTATCTCTCGGTCAGGTGGTAGTCCTAGCAACTCCTTAGGAAACACATCAGAAAACTCACTAACAGTTGGGATGTCAGCCAACTTCAGACTTTTCTCTCGGGTATCAATCACATATGCTAGGTAAGTCTCACATCCCTTATTGATGAGTTTTCGAGCTTTCAACAGTGATATCATATTAGCTGGATATCCTCTATCCTCACCCATCACTACTATCTCTTATTATTCTAAAACTTTAATTCTCATCTGCCTCTTTCCACAATCTATTATCACCCTATGGCGAGCTAGCCAATCCATTCCCAAGATCACATCGAACTCGCGGAATGGTAGCTCTATTAGATCCGCTGGGAATTGCCTGCCTTGAATTCTGACTGGGCAACCCCTAAACACTTTACTAACCCGCACACTATGCCCTAATGGGTTAGTCATAAGAATCTCATTTCCAGAGTCTCTGGTTTTAAACCCTCTCGACCCGATGGTGGTGTGCATATGTATGAGTGTGTCGATCTGGGATCTATCAATGCATGTATATAAGAGCCAAAGAGAAGGAATTTACCCGCTATGACGTCGGGTGCATCCTGCTCCTCTCTACCTCGCATGACATAAGCTCTTGTTGGAGCAGGTCTACTGCCTTCAGGTCTCCCTAATGTGTCTGATCTAAACTGGTTTGGCCCTGCACGACCCCCTCTTCCTTGCCCTCATCCTCGTCCTCTGCCTTGTCCCATAGTATGTATTGGTACTGACTCAACAGTCCCTGAATCTCTGCTAAACTCTAGCAATGGACAATTTCTTTTTTTGATGGTCCTTGGAGCCGCATCTCATGCACGCTTCTGTCATCCACCAACACTCTCCTGGATGTGAACGACCACAATGCTGACACACCGGTAGAGGTGTAGACCTACGAGATGCTTGTGTCTGTGCACTAGCTGCCGATGAAACAGATCTTATGGGTTGTCCCCATCTATAAGAATGAAGTTTGCTGGAACTCCCAATCAGGAATCGGCCACCAAAAGATCTGGCTCTCTTGCCACTAGACTGTCCCCCACTTGGTTGTGGTGTAAGTCTACTAACCCCACTAACCTGTACTGGTTGTTGTGTCGCCAAGACTCTTTCAACTGTTCTAGTAGATGCTAGTAAACTGGGGAAGCTCATTAGACGTAGGGCTGAAACTTGTAACTTGATCGTATCCCTCAACCCATCTTCAAATAGTCGACATTTATCAGCCTCTGTAGACACAATACCACCAACATACTTGCAAAGATGAGTGAATTCTCTCTCATATTCTGTTACTGACATATCCCTTTATTTTAGCATCAGAAAATCTCTCTTCTTATCGTTTGTGTAGATAGGAGGAATATACTGCTACTTAAACTTCTCTAAAAAGAATTCTCATGTCATAGGGTCAGGAACCTCTGTGCTCTGTGATTCAGATCGCCACCAATCATATGCATGCTCCTATAGCAGAGATACTGCAGATTCATATTTCTACTCATCTATGCAGTGCAGTTGATCAAATACTCACTCTGCTCGTTCCAACCAAAATTCTGCCACTGAGGGGTCATCTTCTCGTTTACCATAGAAATCAGATGCCCCTAATTTCCTCAGTCTCTCAAACTGTAATCCAGATGAAGCTGATCGTGATGCTCTCTATAGCAAATATATCATATTTCTCATGAGCCCAGTCTGACCCATATTAATAGCTGAATGCTTACGAAGTGAGCTGGCACTAGATCTCGGTGCCGCAGCTCGACAATGACTTGGTTGCGACGAAGCTCTTGCCACTAAAGGCTCATTACTCTCAGCTTCTTCTACTTTGCCACTTATTCAATTAACATACAAACATGCAACAAGACAAACTAAAATGCATATATGTACAAACCTCAATGGAGCTTTTTCCAAAATCTAAAATTTGGAGCCTGTCTACTTTTATTGCTCTTCTTCTTGTTGAGATCCTAATTTGAAAATATAAATAATTAATACATTGATAAAATATTTATTCTTAATATAGTTTAAATAAATAACTACAATTTCTTATAAGCTAGAACAGGACCTTTTAGGACTGTTGGATCAATAACTTTTTCTACACTTATCCAATTTATATGATTCTTGATCTTGATTAAATATAACATCTAAAACTAAAATATACTAAAATTTCAGAATTTTTGAACTATTGCACAATGTTTGGTATATTTTAAATATTGCTCTAATCTCTGCCTTTAGGTAGTTTTAGGGTACCATATTTAAAAATTCATATCTTTCAATGTGTAGCTTAAATTATTATGAACTTTTTTATACAGTTATATAAGTTAATTTGGAATATTTTTTATGTTTATATCATTTCCATATTCGATCTCTAAGGTTCTCAAATACTAGAGGATCTATAACTCGTTTAACATAGAGTATCAACCCGACCAGTTCACTAGTTCAGCTCATAACTCACAAAATACATGACATTATAAGGTAAAACTTTCACAGGAATTTAGATAAGACTAGGAGTAAAACTTTTTGAACAGCTAATTCGATATAAAAAGAGGTCAAATATAAGGATGAAGTTACTGGAGCTATACAGGTATATAAAACCAGCTCAATCAAGGAACAGTCATAGTTCATTTTAGAATAACTCAACCTACACACGAGAAATTTATACGAAATGTGGTAGAGACCTCAGTAGGACATATACCTATAACTTTCATGTTTTACAAAATCTCATATTAAGCTACTAAGATGATCAATGTTTATAAAAATCGTAGGTTATTTATTTGATATGTCTCTCTAAACCAGTTTCACTCCAATGATCATTTCTCTTCATATACTCAAAATCATTCAATAAAATTTGACAGAAAGATACACAAGACATAGATGAACAACTTTTATGTTTAACACTTTCCCAAATGCGATTGACAAGATAATCAAAAATAGAGTGTAATATCCTGTAAAAACATAACCTAAAGAGTTCTAATAACACAATAATTATGGGAAAAATATTTCTTACCAAGATCAAATTTATTTGGACTAATTTTTGATGCAAATCTTGAAGAAGATGATGAATAATTTGAGCTGTGATATGGAGGAAGGAAAAAGGATGATGAAGAAGAAGAATGAGAAGAGAGATGAAGTTGAAAGAAATGGGGCAAAGTCAATTGACTTTCCCCTCCTCCCCTTCTCACGATTTTATTCTTTTTTTTTTCTGTGTTTTTTTCTGTTCACTTTTCTCTTATTATTATTATTATTATTATTATTATTATTATTATTATTATTATTATTATTATTATTATTATTATTATTATTATTATTATTATTATCATCATCTTCACATATTTCCTTATATCTAATATCTTTAATTTTATTTTACCAAAAATACAATTTAATTATGTGGTCTAATATAATCAAATTCATCATGTCTATCAATTTAATTTATTTTAATTTCTAATTTAGTCATTTATTATCAATTTAATTTATTTAAATTTTTATATTTATCATGTGTTTTTTTTATGTATACCACATACTTATTCTAATTTAGACTAATTAGTGGACGTTACACTTTTGATATGCCTTCTGAACATCTTCAGAAGCATTAGCAGCAAGGGGATTAGGGAGTGCCTCAGCTAGGACATAGCTAATATTTTCGGATTTGAGAACTATTCTCAGATTCCTTAGCCAATCTAAAAAATTGGGCCTAGTCAACTTATTTAATTCCATTAGCGATCGCAAATTCACACTTATCATGATGATGATTCTAGCAACCTAGATGTAAAATAAAACATGTTAGAAGTACATAAAATGCATATTTATTAGATTTTTAATAAGTTGCATTATGGCTCCCACTATTTTATTGCAAATCTATAGCCCTCATTATGAACCCGAGAGAACTTATATGAAAGTTCTTCTAGTGGGTCGATATCCAACTAGCTAAGAATAGCCTTGAGGTAACTCAACAAGTTATCCTTAGTTTGGTTGGTAGGTATCTAATCCATACCAATTGCATTATTCATGCAACTATCGAATCTTGTGCTATCAACTTATTGATGTGTGCACATACATTGGGCTATCGACTCTTGATATGTGTACATCTCATATATACAAATCCAACTTCGCCTCCAATACACATTAACCTTGATGCAAATCCAACAAGTTAATAATATCGGTGAAGTCTAACCCATTAATCGTGAAATCTAATTTCAATGAATTAAACATATTCTTATAGAGTGAGCTTGAGGCAACTCAACAACCCTAACTCTAGAAGAACTCTGGTTCTCCCTATATTAATGGAAGGCGTAAGACTTAATTGTTTATTTAGTGAGGGATTTTTTTGTTAAGTGTCATCAAGTTATTATTTCATGCTTTTATATATCATACATTCATCACATTGATATATAAAGATAGTTACATTAACTATATGGCATGATTATGGACATACTAAAGTCAATCTCTTGAGCTAAAGAGAAATTGACTAGGTCTTACCTAGGTATATGCATGAATTTCCAACCTAAAATAGAAATCAAATTCCTATTTCTAAGTCTTCTTGTTTATGGTACCGCATTCTTTGCTTCTTGCTCCTCTGTATCTTCATTCTATCATAATCTTATGTAACCTAATTACATATTTCAAATTATAGAAAACCTCAATTTACATTTGAAGGGAGTAAGATGAGAAGAGAAATACATAAGAAAGAAAGAGAGGTAGGGACACGCAGACTCTATTGACCATAAAACAAAATAATTCCATGCATGCTCAATCACATTGGGACTAAGTCCATAATCATCCATCATGCCTTTTCATACATCCATAACATGCATTCTCTAATACACAAAATAAAAATGACAATTTTGAATTTTAATTTATAAATCAATTCAACGCTTGAACCGAAATTGCCTATATGTGTTCTTTCGGTTAATTTAATTTTGTATGTCATTTTAAAGTGGAATTTAATATTTAATCAAATTAAATTAAATTCCATATTTCTAGAAATAATTCAAAATTAATTCTCCTTAAAATCAGAATATTATGATGTTAAAATTAAACAATTTAATTTTAATATACATACCAATTTCTAGTCATACTAGAATTACAATTGCACAACTTAAATTAATTCAAAATTAATTTCAAAAAATTCTAAAAATTTCCAAAATATCAAATCATCATTATAATTATCTTTAGGTCAGCTCAAGTTCATCAAAATATTTTTGGCACAAGCCAAAATTACTAAGACAAATGAACCAACACACTTAGACGCTCAAAATGACTAATTCGATATCTAGAATTTTTAAAATTTCAAATGCTTGCACAATAATTTTGGCATGCATATAACATCAAAATAACATATTTTTAATCACATAAAAATTATTTCAAGGTACTGGAAATAAAATAAAGACATACAAAAAAAATCAAACAAAACAGCCCCACGGGTATGCTTAAACAATCTCGTTTTTGTGCTTATTTGAAAAAATAATTAAAATAATTTTTAATTAATTATTGAACACTTCCAAAGGCATAAAAATATTCTCAATATATCTAAATAATATGTTTATAATTAAATTGCAAGAAAAATATAACCAGCCCCATCAATTAAGCCAAACAACAACATAGGTTCATAAACAAGACA
The DNA here is from genome assembly GCA_023653625.1 of Triadica sebifera. NCBI lineage: Eukaryota > Viridiplantae > Streptophyta > Magnoliopsida > Malpighiales > Euphorbiaceae > Triadica > Triadica sebifera. The sequence goes on from CM042896.1 coordinate 35,699,381, forward strand.
ATTTTAGGCATTTTTGAAATAAATCAGAAATTAATTATTTGAATCACATTTAAATCATTTTTGTTAACCTTGAGGGGTATTTCCATCATTTTGATGATAACAAATAATATAGCAATATTGTATTTAACATACTTGTTTTTGTAAGTATATTATACAGGACATGAATTAAAATAGCAAGAATGGAGAATTGGAAGAATAATCCTTGAGAAACAAAAATCAAGTAGTAGCATGTTTACTGCCATGACTCTAGGAGTCACTCTCGTGAAGGAAGCTAACCGTTACCAAAACCAACATTTGAAGTTCACGGCCATGAATGAAAAACAAACCGTGAAGTAAGCATTTCAGTCACCCCCGTGAAGCTTCATGCAATATCATCCAGAGAGCTTCACGACCAGAGTCACCACTTGGCTCACGGTTGGGAAGATTGTCACCCCCGTGAAGATTCATGTAATTTCATCCAGAGAGCTTCACGACCAGAGTCACCACTTGGATCACGGCTAGGAAGAGTGTCATGCCCGTGAATGATTAATGTCACGCCCGTGACTCTATATGTCAAAACATTCCAGAGAGCTTCACGACCAAGGTCACCACTTCAGTCACGACTTGGGAAGAACTGTCACCCCCGTGACAAGCATAGTCACGCCCGTGAAAAATGAAAGAGAAAAATGTCAGACGCAATTTTTTGGTTGGTACAACAGCTAGTTTCTTATTTAATGCCCCCCAATGGCTATATTCAGCCATGGGAGTATAAATGGAAGTCATTTATGCATTAAGAAACAAGAGGATGATAAGAAAAACAAAAGATTAACATATACTTCAAATCACAAGCTATCTTATACTTTCATACTTTGAGAACAAATCAATTCTCTGTAAAAATCTTTTTGCTCCTCATATTTGAGCAATAAAGATTTATAAGTGGTTCTCTCTGTAATCTTTACTCAAGTGAGCTTTGGGTAGTTCTGTGTTAAGAGTAGAACACTTGTAAGGGTTAGTTGTGTAAACCTCCAAAACACAAAGTGTAGGTTGTTTGTGTGAGCCTGTAAAACACAAAGTGTAGGTTGTTTGTGTGAGCCTGTAAAACATAAGGAATTGGTTATGGTGTGAGCCATTAAAACACAAGGGATTTCTGGGTTAGGTGTGAGTCATTGTGAGAAACACCATAGTTGGGAGTGAGCTTGTAAAACTCCATTGTAACACTTAGTGTGTTAGTGAAACTCCCAATTACGATTGGGGAGAGGAGTAGGATTTATTAACACCCGAACCTCTATAAATCTGTGTGTCAAATTTTCTCTATCCTTCATAAAATTAATTGTCTATTTCCGCACCTTAAAGTTTAATTTTTTAAAACTCCAATTCAACCCCCCTTCTTGGCTTAATATATGGGCAACAATTGGTATCAGAGCCTTGTCTAGCATCGAAGCCTAAAAAGCAATAGTAAAGAATAAGATATGGCCAGTGAAGGATTCCAGAGTCTCAAACCTTACTTGGATGGAGAAAATTATGCCCATTGGAAGTTTAGGATGGAGACATACTTGGATAGTGAAGGAATTGAAGTCTGGGATAGTGTACGAAAAGAATGGACACCACCAACCAGAAGAGGAGCTGATGGTAAAGAGGAAATCCTATCAAGAGATGATTGGACAGAGCCTCAAAGAAGAGCAAATTTCAAAAATAAGAAGGCAATGACAATCCTATAAAGCTCATTATCTATTGAAGAATGTTGGAGAATACAACACTGCTCAACAGCACATAGCATGTGGAAGACATTGGAGAACTATCATGAGGGAACTAAGCAAGTCAAATCCAAGAAGATTCAACTTCTAACCTTAGAATATGAGCTCTTCAAGATGAAATCCAATGCGTTAATCACTAACATGACCAACCGTCTTCTATTCATTATAAATGGAATGAGGAAACTTGGGAAGCATATGAGTTTGGAAGATGTAAACAATAAAATCCTGAGAAGTCTTCCTCTTAAAGACTATGGTTCAAGAGTTGCTGGCATAGAAGAAGCAAATAAAGATATGAGCATCATGAATACTGATGTGCTGATTGGCAAGCTTCTCACACATGAGATGGCAGTGAAGAGAGATAGAAAGCTTGAAGCAGAGCCAGAGAAAAGAAAACCCTTAGCACTCAAAGCCTATACTTCAAAATCTCAAGAAGAAAGTGAAGATGATGAAGAGATGAGTGATGATGAAAATGAGGACATCGCTATGCTTTCAAGGAGATTAAAAAGAATCATTGAGAAGAAAATGAGCAACTCCAGAAAATTCAGGTAAAGAAACCTCAAATAAACTTCTAATGATACACATAGAAGTAAGAAAGAGGTAAAATGCTATGAATGTGAAAAGAAAGGACATATCAAACCAGAATGTCCAAGGCTGAAGAAGCATAAGAGCAAATACCAAAGAGACAATGGGGAGAAAGGTCACAAAGCCACATGGGATGACGAAAGCTCTTCAAGTGAAAAAGATGATAATGAAAGTGAAGAGGTCAACCTATGCTTCATGGCTATTGAGGATCACATCTCGGATAAGGTAAGATCACTACACTCATATTCTTTCAATAATGATAGTAGTGATAATGATAGTAATAGTGATAGTGATGATGATGATGATGAGCAAAGCCTAATAGAAGAATTAAATATAGAATTAGAGAAATATAGAACTAAATTTAGTACCTATAGAAATAATATCTCTAATTTGAAAAATAAGATAGATGGTTTAGAAAAGAGAACATAAAGCTTAAATCATCTAATGAATCTCTTCAAAAGTCATTAGATGAATACTCATCAAGACCCTCAACAGCTTCACTGTTAAAAGAAAATAATACTTTGAAAAATGAAGTTGAGGAACTTAGAAATTCCATTTCTAAATTTCACAAAGGTAAAGAGAGCTTAGATACTCTCATTGTGTCTCAAATATCACCTTTAGTTAGACATGGTCTAGGATTTAAGGACACATCATCATCTTCTAACAAAACAGTATTTGTTAAGTCTAAAGAACATAACATCTCCACACCTGTTAGAACTGCACCAAGAAATAAGAATGTTAAACCATCTATACAGAAAAAGAATAATCATGCCTTTATATATAGGAAGAATGTATCTAGAAAAATTAAAATTAATTATGATTGTGCATGCCATTGTTCTCAAAATCAGTCTAATCAAATTATGGCATCCAAATACATTGTAAGACCAAAAAGCAAGTTTATACCTAAACAATGTAATTACTGTATGAAAATGGGTCATATAAATAAACATTGCTGGATAAGGAAGGCTCATTGGGAACCTTCATGTGCTAACCCCCAAGGACCCAAACTCATTTGGGTACCTAAATATCATACTTGATTTGTAATTCTATAGGTATGCCTCAAGTCCACAATAAACAAAAATGCATGGCTAGTAGACAGTGGATGCTCAAGGCATATGACAGGAGATAAAGTACTCTTCAATGAAATCAAAAGTATTGATGGAGGTAAAGTTACCTTTGGAAACAATGCAAAGGGTAAGGTAATTGGCATTGGTTCTATTGGTGTTAATGGTACTACTTTTATTAAGGATGTCTTACTTGTTGATGGCTTGAAACATAACTTGTTAAGTGTAATTCAATTATATGATAAAGGAAACAAAGTAATCTTTACTTCAAATGAATGTCTTGTAATCTCTATTGATGATCAAGAAATATTTAAAGGAAATAGAGATATCAATACGTACATAATAAACTTACATGAGCTATCCAACCATTCATCTAAGTGCTGAGACTTTGTATTAAGTCCATATTAGCATGACCAAGTCTTCTATGCCACAGCCAAGACTCATCTTCAAATGAATGTCTTGTAATCTCTATTGATGGTCAAGAAATATTTAAAGGAAATAGAGATATCAATACGTACATAATAAACTTACATGAGCTATCTAACCATTCATTCTTGGCTGTGGCATAGAAGACTTGGTCATGCTAATATGGACTTAATACAAAGTCTCGGCATAGGAGAGCTAGTAAAAGGCTTACCAAGAGTTAAATATGAAAAAGGCAAGACATGTGATCCTTATCAAAGAGGAAAGCAACACAAGTCATCTTTCAAAGCCAAAAACATAGTAAGTACTTCAAAACCTCTCCAACTCCTGCATTTAGACTTATTTGGACCTACTAGAATTGCAAGCTTAGGAGGAAAACATTATGCATTTGTCATCGTAGATGATTACTCTAGATTTACTTGGGTAATTTTCTTAGCTCAAAAGAGTGATGCTTTTGAAAATTTCAAAAACTTTGCTAAAAGAGTTCAAAATGAAAAAGGGTACTGCATTTCAAAAATAAGAAGTGATCATGTGAAAGAATTTGAAAATGAAAACTTTGAAAGCTTTTGTCTTGAACATGGCATTTCACATAATTTCTCATCTCCTAGGACACCTCAACAAAATGGGGTAGTTGAAAGGAAAAATCGAACATTAATTGAAATGGCTAGAACAATGCTAAATGAATATGAATTACCAACTTATTTTTGGGCAGAAGCCACAAACACTGCATGTTATATTTCAAATCGAGTTTTCAAAAGACCTCTTTTAAACAAAACCTCATTTGAGCTATGGAATGGAAGAAAGCCCTTGGTATCATACTTTAGAGTATTTGGATGCAATTGTTTTATAATGAACACCAAGGACAATCTTGGAAAATTTGCCTCTAAGTCTGATGAAGGTATCTTTTTAGGATACTCTACAACCAGCAAAGTATATAGAGTATTTAATAAAAGATCATTAATGGTTGAAGAATCCATGCATGTTGTTTTTAATGAATCTAGTAGACTTGATCTTGTGAAAGGTAGTCCTCTTGATGATGTTGTAGATAATATGGAAAAACTTGTCATTGGAAATGGAAAAGAAGAAAACGATCAAAAAAATTTACTACCTCAAAATCAAGAACAAATGGAGCAAGAACTTCCAAAAGAATGGAGAATGACGAAAGATCATCCAAAAGAGCAAATAATTGGTGATCTATCAAGAGGAGTAAGTACTAGATCTCATTTCAAGCATTTAGTCACTCACATTGCTTTTATCTCACAAATTGAGCCTAAAAACATTGATAAGGCTCTTAATGATGAAAGTTGGGTAATTGTCATGCAAGAGAAACTCAACCAATTTGAGAGAAATAAAGTATGGAACCTAGTACCTAGACCTAAGAATCATCCAATCATAGGCAGCAAATGGGTATTTAGAAATAAATTAGATGAACAAGGGTTAATAACCAGAAATGAAGCAAGACTAGTTGCAAAAGGATATAATCAGGAAGAAGGTATAGATTATGATGAAACATATGCACCTATAGCTAGATTAGAAGCTATAAGAATACTCTTAGCATATGTCTGTCACATGAATTTTAAACTTTTTCAAATGGATGTGAAAAGTGCATTTCTAAATGGTTATTTAGATGAAGAAGTGTATGTAGAACAACCACCAGGTTTTGAAAGCTATGATTTGCCAAATCATGTTTTTAAACTTTTAAAAGCTTTGTATGGTTTAAAACAGGCTCCAAGAGCTTGGTATGAGAGACTAAGTTCTTTTTTATTTGAAAATAGCTTCACAAAGGGAAATGTTGATACTACACTATTCATCAAAAAACATAAGCATGATATACTAATTGTCCAAATTTATGTTGATGATATAATATTTGGTTCTACTAATGAGCTGCTTTGTCAAGAATTTGCTAAGTGCATGACTAGGGAATTTGAAATGAGCATGATGGGAGAACTTAAGTATTTCCTTGGTTTACAAATAAAGCAAAGCAATGAGGGCATATTCATCAACCAATCCAAATATGCCAAAGACTTAATCAAAAAATTTGGTATGGAAGGATGCAAAAATGCCAAGACTCCTATAAGCACATCAACAAAATTGGACAAAGATGAAAAGGGTAAGAGCATTAATGAAAAGCTTTATAGAGGTATGATCGGATCACTTTTATATCTCACTGCTTCTAGACCCGATATTATGTATAGTGTTTGCTTATGTGCACGATTTCAATCATGTCTTAAAGAATCTCATCTAAATGCTGTAAAAAGGATTTTAAGATATTTACATGGAACATTGCATCTAAGTTTATGGTATCCTAGGAATTCATCTTCTTATATCATAGGATATTCAGATGTAGACTATGCTGGTAGTCTTTTGGATAGGAAAAGTACTTCAGGTACTTGTCACTTCATTGGAGAATGTTTGGTTTCTTGGTTTAGCAAGAAACAAGTTTCAGTTGCTCTCTCAACTGCTGAAGCTGAATATGTAGCAGTTAGATGTTGTTGTACACAAATTCTTTGGATGAAACAACAACTTAAGGACTATGGTCATGAGATGAACCATATACCTATAAAATGTGATAACACTAGTGCTATAAATCTGTCAAAGAATCCTATTAAACACTCTAGAAGTAAACATATTGACATTAGACACCACTTTATTAGAGGTCATGTTCAATATGGAGATGTTGAATTATAATTTATATGCACAGAAAATCAATTAGCAGATATTTTCACTAAGTCTCTAAATGAGGAAAGATTTAATTTCATTAGAAGAGAACTAGGTATGATTGATGGATTAACCTTGTGATTGCAAGAATATGAATTTTTAATTGTTGATCTTAAATCATATCACAAGTTATAAGATAGAAACTTTGATGAGAATTCATGTTTTATGAAGTAGAATCTTTGTTGAAATGATTTAGTCTTGTTGTAGAACTTAATTTCAATTTGATGAAAATTATAGAGAAGTCACGTCCGTGACATATATTCACACCTGTGACTTAAGTGGCCCAAAGAGGCAGTGTCGTTCACGACTTTGGTTCACGACATGATTCACAGCTTCAAGTGGTGAAACTTAGTTTCACGGCTTGAGTCACGTCCGTGAAAATAGAACTTCACGACCGTGACAATTTTTCACTCCTGTGAATAATTACACCCCAAAAACTCACAGAAGCTTTCACGCCTTGCGTCACGGCTTGCTTCACGGGCATAAGCAGTGAATTTCAACAGTTCACGCCCGTGACATTATATTCACCCCCGTGACCTATGATCATTCACGCCCGTGATATTCATCGATCACGCCCGTGAACTTATTCACGCCTTCATTCACGGGTGGAACACTACTTTAGCAAACCGTGAACATGACCATTCACGCCCTTGAAACCATAAGTCACGCCCATGAATGTATCGAATATATAAGAAAACAGCCGGTTACAACCTTCATTTCAACTCTCCATCTCCCAAAACTGCTCTCATTTACTCTCATTCATTGAGACATTGAAGATTTCGACCCCAAAGACTTGAAATTTCACTATAAATACAACCAAAAGTTCGAATCTTCAGCAGAAATCATACATTTCTAGGGTTCTACATCAAATTTTCTATCAAAAATTATCTTCAACTCCATCAACAACTAATTTCTTCAAATATGGAGTCTGCTTCATCTAAGGGAAAGAGAAAGAAGTCTCATGCACCTAAGAGGTATTCAGATTACCTCATGAACATAATTCCAGAAAGTTGTCATCCTCGGTATGCAACTTTGAAGAAGAGACCTCTTTTATCATCAAGGTCCTTCGAATGGCAGGCAGTCCATAGCCTCGGGCTTGAGATGGCTATGACAGAGCAACTACAAGCCTGTCATCTCAAAGAGTTTGTTGAAATTCATCAGCCAACTCTGAGGGAGCCAACGCTGGAATTTCTCAGCACCTTGTAGGTTTCACCAACTGGAGTGGTGAAATTCCAACTCTGCAATAATCCTAACACCCTCAGCACCATCGCATTCGGAGAATTGTTAAACCTACCATCTGATGGCATTCTAAATGAGACAGAAGTAGAATTCTTTTCTCCTCCAGCATGGACACATTTTGGCACCGGTTGCAGCTGGGATGTAAAGAAAACTAAGAGCACACATCTCATGGCCCCAGTACACAGGTATTTGCATAGGTTCCTGACCTATAGCATTTTTGCTTGGGGAGAAAGTAATGGAACAATCAGAAAGTCAGAGCTCTTCCTCCTTGAGATGGCTCGCAGGGGAGTCACAGTGGCACTTTCTAGATGGTTTCCAAACCATCTTCTCTCTATTGCCACCAAGCCCACAGGAGATATTTTGATTGGGGCATATGTCACATATATTGCAGTGAAACTTAATTATTTGAAGCTGGATGACCATCACTTCAACATCATTCCTGCACATCCTCGAGATAGGCTAGATGTCGAGTCATTCATCAAGATGGGAGCGGCTGTCAGAATCATTTTTCAGAACAATATCTTCTACCGCTTCACTGACACTGCTGGAGAGATTATCTGGGAAGATAATGACACGGAGGATTTTAAAGCAGGCCTCCAGGGAGTCCAGCAGAAAAAGAGGGCTCGGATTGAGGAAGCACCTCCAGCAGTCGAGCAAGACATTGGACGGTCCTCAGCTTCCACACCATCCTTAGCGCAGCAGGTGGTCGACCTCTTGGCACCACGTTTTGAGCAGCTGCAGACTTCGATGGATGAGAGGTTGGAGAACCTTAAGGATTTCATGGAGTCTCGGATGGACAACCTTGAGGCTGAAGTAGCTAGGCTTCGTAATAGGATGTCTGGCTAGGAGATAGGCTAGAATGTAGCCTAAATTTGATCATTTTTAGCTTGTTTGTCATTTTTATGTTTTGATTGTGTAGAAATTTTTAAATTTCCTTTCTGAATATTTTTAACTTAGTTTGTATCCTTTTCCTTTATGATATATATATTTGTTCTTGTTTACTTCAATCTTCATATCCTTTTTTGATTGATGACAAAAAGGGGAGAAAACTAGCAATATATGATAGGTAATATATGATAAGGGAGAATGGTATCAAACTAGCAATATAAGAATTGTGAATCAAAAAAAGTGAACTGACCTTGAATTGGTTTAAAAATCTTGATTCAATATTTCATATGCAAAGTATATAATTGGAAAACTGAGTTTTTATATATTTTAAATATACCCTAAGTATACTTTGCATATACCTTAAAAGCAAGTTACAAATAAAACATGCCATGATATACCTTAAATATACCTTACATATACTTTATGTCTTGAAAAGGAATTATGGTATGTATTGGATATACTTCTCATATAACTTGCACATACTTCAAATCTAGTTTAATGCTACATCATTATTTACTATTCTTACACATTATAATTTTTTATCCTAAGTATATTTTGAGGGGGAGACTTCTCAAAATCACATATTGCTAGATTATTTGTCACCATCAAAAAGGGGGAGATTGTTAACCTTGAGGGGTATTTCCGTCATTTTGATGATAACAAATAATATAGCAATATTGTATTTAACATACTTGTTTTTCTAAGTTTATTAAACAGGGTATGGAATAAAATAGGAAGAATGGAAAATGGAAGAATAATCCTTGAAAGACAAAAATTAAGGAAGTAGCATGTTCATTGTCGTGACACTAGGAGTCACTCCCGTGAAGGAAGCTAACCATTACCAAAACCAACATTTGAAGTTCACGGCCATGAAGGAAAAACAAACCGTGAAGTAAGCATTTCAGTCACCCCCGTGAATAAAGGTGTCACCCCCGTGAAGCTTTATGCAATTTCATCTAGAGAGCTTCACGACCAGAGTCACCACTTGACTCACGGCTAGGAAGATTGTCACCCCCGTGAATAAATGTGTCACCCCCGTAAAGATTCATGTAATTTCATCCAGAGAGCTTCACGACCAGAGTCAGCATTTGGATCACGGCTAGGAAGAGTGTCACGCCCGTGAATGATTAATGTCACGCCCGTGACTCTATATGTCAAAACATTCCAGAGAGCTTCACGACCAAAGTCACCACTTCAGTCACGGCTTGGGAAGAACTGTCACCCCCCGTGACAAGCATAGTCACGCCTGTGAACAATGAAAGAGAAAAATGTCAGGCGCGATTTTTTAGTTGGTACAATGGCTAGTTTCTTATTTAATGTACCCCAACGGCTATATTCAGCCATGAGAGTATAAATGGAAGTCATTTATGCATTAAGAAACAAGAGGATGATAAAAAAAACAAAAGATTAGCATATACTTCAAATCACAAGCTATCTTATACTTTCATACTTTGAGAACAAATCAATTCTCTGTAAAAATCTTTTTGCTCCTCATATTTGAGCAATAAAGATTTATAAGTGGTTCTCTCTGTAATCTTTACTCAAGTGAGCTTTGGGTAGTTCTGGGTTAAGAGTAGAACACTTGTAAGGGTTAGTTATGTAAACCTCCAAAACACAAAGTGTAGGTTGTTTGTGTGAGCCTGTAAAACACAAAGTGTAGGTTGTTTGTGTGAGCTTGTAAAACACAAGGAATTGGTTATTGTGTGAGCCATTAAAACACAAGGGATTTCTGGGTTAGGTGTGAGCCATTGTGAGAAACACCATAGTTGGGAGTGAGCTTGTAAAACTCTATTGTAACACTTAGTGTGTTAGTGAAACTCCCAATTGCGATTGGGGAGAGGAGTAGGGTTTGTTAACACCCGAACCTCTATAAATCTGTATGTCAAATTTTCTCTATCCTTTCTAAAATTAATTGTCTATTTCTGCACCTTAAAGTTTAATTTTTTAAAACTCCAATTCAACCCCCCTTCTTGGCTTAATATCTGGGCAACAATTTTCATTCAAAATAATCATTCTTAATCATCCCATGATCAGATTAAAGAAAGAAAAATGTGTAAAACATATTTTACAAATTAATTTTAATTTTTCAAAACCTATTGATCTAAAATCATCAAAAACATACAATCTCATTTCACTTTCAATTAAAATTAATTTTAATGGATACAACCTGGCTCTAATACCAATGTTGGGTTTTGAAGAATGAATCATATTCATAAACGCAACGAAAAAATAAAGTTGTCAAAACCCAAAACAAAAGATCATACTTGTACCATTAAAACTAATTTATATAAATATAAATGTTAAAAATTATACCTTGTAATTTCTAATTTGTTCTTCAAATCTTCACTTTGTTGGGTTGTAGCAAACCACAACAATTCACACTAGGATGTCTCTAATGATAATCCATATAAAGAATGAAGAAGAAACTATCAAGAGAAATGATTTGAACAAATTAAAAGTGTTAGCTTTAAAATTGTTTTTGAGAAAATTTTGTTGCCTTAAAAATATATTTTTTCATAAAAAAAATATTTTCATGTTTATTTTCTGTCATTTGATGTCTTTTCTATTTGAATCAAATTCAAAGAAAAGATGAAAAGTCAAAAATAGAAAAAAGGGAAATAAATAAATAGTAATTGGCCATAATTGGCCTAATTAGCCAAAATATGCCGTTGGCCAATGGAAGGCAGGCAGCAGCGCACTAGGCCTGCTGAGGACTGCTGCTGGGTAGCCCAGCTGGCCCGTTAGGCAGGCCAGTAGCCTGCCAAGCCTGCACAGGCCCACACAGACCCGTGACCCTCCCGAACAATTTTTTCGTGCGATCTCATCGCAATCTATCCCGAAATAATTCTCTCATATTTTGGATCCTATCCAAGACCATTTTACTCTTTCTCCATATCTTCAATGCGTGTGACCCATTAAGTTCTCGGTTATGTTAGCCACTTAAATTAATAATTAATTTAAGCAAGTCATGAGTGGTATCTAGCAACATATCATGACCCCCAATTGACCGGAAAGTCAGTGGTTTGACTAGGAACCTTTCCATAGATAATTTTCATGCAATTATTTCTTTCACCATTCTATACCCCACTTGGTTCAGAGTATGGATATGTATCAACTCCTACTAGACTGACTACGTCACGTCTAGTCCAAGTAATGTTAGTTCTTGTCCTTGAGGCTCATTACTCTATTAGATATATCATTGAAGACTATCTTTATGATATTTCCACTCCGACCAGAGATTCTTGAGTAATTACTACGATAAAAGACCATGGGTATACACTCATTCTATCAAGAGTGATGAATCCTTTGTTGGTTACCCGATTAGCTTCAAATACCTCAAGCTGTATCCAATCACCACCCTATGAGGCAACAAGGATTGGATACAACTTGAGGTATTATCTTTATATTTCACCACCCTATGGTTAATGTAACTATCTTTATATATCAATGTGATGAATGTATGATATATAAAAGCATGAAATAATAACTTGATGAGACTTAACAAAGAAATCCCTCACTAAATAAACAATTAAGTCTTACGCCTTCCATTAATATGGGGAAAACTAGAGTTCTTCTAGAGTTAGGGTTGTTGAGTTGCCTCAAGCTCACTCTATAAGAATATGTTCAATCCATTAAAATTAGATTTCGTGATTAATGGGTTAGACTTAACCGATATTATTAACTTGTTGGATTTGAGCCAAGGTTAATTTTTATTGGAGGTGAAGTTGGGTTTGTATACATGAGATGTACACATATCAAGAGTCGATAGCCCAATGTATGTGCACACATCAATAAGTTGATAGCACAAGATTCGATAGTTGCATAAATAATGCAATTGGTATGGATTAGATACCTACCAACCAAACTAAGGATAACTTGTTGAGTTTCCTCAAGGTTATTCTTAGCTAGTTGGATATAGATCCACTAGGAGAACTTCCATATAAGTTCTCTTGGGTTCATAGTGAGGGTCATGGATTCGTAATAAAATAATGGGAGCCATAATGCGATTTATTAAAGACCTAATAAATATGCATTTTATGTACATTCTAACATGTTCTATTTTAAATCTAGGTTGCTAGAATCATCATCATGACAAGTGTGAATTTGCGATCGCTAATGGAATCAAATAAGTTGACTGGGCCCAATTTTTTGGATTGGCTAAGGAATCTGAGAATAGTTCTCAAATCCGAAAAGATTGGCTATGTCCTAGATGTGGCACTCCCTAATCCCCCTGCTGCTAATGCTTCTGAAGATGTTCATAAGGCATATCAAAAGCATCTAAATGATAGTGAGATGGCAAGCTGCATTATGCTTGCTACTATGTCAACTGAGTTGCAAAAGCAGCATGAGGCTATGGATGCTAATTCCATAGTATACCATCTAAGAGAGCTTTTTGATGAGCAAGCACATTTCGAAAGGTTCGAAACTTCAAGGTTGCTCTTCCACGCTAAGATGGTTGAGGGGACATCTCCAGTGCAATATGCATTGAAGATGAATGACTATATTGAGAGGTTGGCTACCTTGGGATTTGTGATGGACCATGAATTAAGTATTGACTTAATTATAACCGGTTTGTTTGACCATGAATTAAGGACAAAAACTAACATTACTTGGACTAGACGTGATGTAGTTAGTCTAGTGGGAGTTGACACATGTCCATACTCTGAACTAAGTGGGGTATAGAATGGTGAAAGGAATAATTGCACAGAAATTGTCTATGGAAAGGTTCGTAGTCAAACCACTGACTTTCCGGTCAATTGGGGGTCATGATGTGTTGCTAGATACTGCTCATGACCTGCTTAAATTAATTGTTAATTTAAGTGGCCAACATAACCAGGAACCTAATGGGTCACACGCATTGAAAATATGGAGAATGAGTAAAATGGTCTTGGATAGGATCCAAAATATGAGAGAATTATTTTAGGATGGATTGCGATGAGATCGCACGGAAAAATCGTTTGGGAGTGTCACGGGCCCGTACGGGCCCACGCGATCCCATGCAGGCTAAACAGGCTGCTGGCCCGCCTTGCGGGCTAGTTGGGCTGCCCAGCAGCAGGCCCAGCATGCCTGCAGCTTCCCATCCATTGGCCAACGACTGTTTTTGCCTTAATTAGGCCAATTATGGCCAATTACTATTCATTTGTTTCCATTTTCTCCATTTTTCACTTTTCATCTTATTTTTGAATTTGATTCAAATAGAAAAGACATCAAATGGCAGAAAATAGACATGAAAATATTTTTTGCAAAAACAAATATTTTTAGTAGACAACAAAAATTCTCTCAATAACACTTTCAAAGTTAGCACTTTGAATTTGATCAAACCAATTCTCTTGATAGTTTCTTCTTCATTCTTCGCATGGATTATCCTTAGAGACATCGTGTGTGGATTTTTGTAGTTTGCTACAACCCAACAAAGTAAATATTTGAAGAACAAATAAAAATTATAAGGTATAATTTTTAACATTTACATTTATATAAATTAATTTTAATTGTACAAGTATTATCTTTTGTTTTGGATTTTAAAAAATTTTATTTTTCGCTGTGTTTATGAATATGATTCATTCTTCAAAATCCAACATACTTTGTCTCCTATTACATATTCTATGTTTCGTCTCTTTAAATTAGCATTTGATTTCTGTCGATCTTGTGCTGCCTTTAGCCTTTCCTTGATCACTTTAACTTTCTCCTCAGTCTATTGAATTATCTCTGGCCCAATCAACTTTTTCTCATTTAACTCGGTCCAACAGACTGGTGTCCTACACTTTCTTTCATATAAAGCCTCATAAGGAGTCATGCCTATGCTTGTTTGATAGCTATTGCTGTGGGAAAACTCTATAAGAGGTAGATGTCGATCCCAACTTCCCTTAAATTCAAGCACACAACATCTCATGATATCCTCTAGCAACTGAATAACTCACTCCGATTGTCTATCTGATTGTCGATGAAATGTCGTACTGAATCTGAGTTGAATCTGTTTTAAACTTTTCCAGAACTACGAAGTAAACCTGAGATCTCTGTTGGAGATAATAGACACAGGTATTCCATGAAGTCTTACTATCTCATTCACATAAATCTTAGCCAGCTTGTTCAAAGTATAGTCCATTCGCACTGGTAGGCAATGTGCTGACTTCGTCAATCGATCCACTATCACCCATATTGCATCATGCTTTCTCTGAGTTACCGATAAGCCAGACACAAAATCCATCGTGATTCTCTCCCACTTCCATTCTAGTATGGAAATCAGTTGTAGAAATCCTGTGGGTAATTGACAAATTAGACATTTAGCAACATATTCAGCGATATCCTTCTTCATCCCTGACCACCAGTATTGTGCTTTCAAATCTTGGTACATCTTGTTCCCACCTAGGTGCATAGTATAAACTGGTTCATGAGCTTCTTTTAAAATCTCTGACCTCAACTCTTCTATACTTGGTACACAAATCCGGTTCTTGAAATACATAGTACCATCTGCTGTTAAAGAAAATTCTGATTTTTCTCCATTTTTCAAGGCTTCGACCATCTTTACTAGCTTATCATCTTGTTTTTGGACATCTTTAATTCTCTGCATTAATGTGGATTCCACTTGCATCTCAGCTAAAATTTTTTGGCTTAGCGCATCAGCTACCACATTAGCTTTGCATGGCTGGTAGTCGATCACACAGTCATAATCTTTAATCAATTCCAACCATCTTCGCTATGTCAGGTTCAACTCTTTCTGTAAAGGAAGATACATAAGACTCTTGTGGTCTATATAAATGTAGCATCTTTCTCCATACGGATAATGTCTCCATATCTTAAGAGCAAAAACTATCGCTGCAAGCTCTAAATCATGCGTCGGATAGTTAAGCTCATAAGGCTTAAGCTGTCTGGAGGCATATGCAATCAATTTTCCCTCTTGCATAATAACACATCCTAGGCCATTGTGACTGGCATCACTATACACAACATAATCTTTTCTTGGAGTAGGATGAGTCAAACTGGTGCTTTCATCAACATTGCCTTCAATCGATCAAAGCTTGCTTGACATTTATCTGTCCATTCGAAACGGACCTCTTTTCATAGCTGTCATGTCAAAAGATTCGCTGTAGATCAAAATCCTTTCACAAATCTCCTATAATATCCAGCTAATCCAAGGAAACTCCTTATCTCAGTCACATTGCGAGGTGGTCTCTAATTAAGAATAGCCTCGATTTTACTATGATCAACTCGAATACCTTCCGCTGAAATTACATGACCTAGAAAACTAACTGCTTCCAACCAAAACTCACACTTAGATAGTTTTGCATACAATTGTTTCTCCCTGAAGGTCTGCAATACTTTTCTGAGATGTTGGTCATACTCTGCTCGATCTCTAGAATAGACAAGAATGTCATCAATGAATACAACTACAAATTGATCAATATATGGCCTGAACACTCGATTCATCAGGTCCATAAAAACTGTCGGTGCATTTGTCAATCCAAATGGCATCACTAAGAACTCATAATGACCATAACTAGTCCTGAATGTCGTCCTAGATACATCTGCCACTTTGATCTTCAGTTGATGATAACCCGATCGAAGACCTATCTTTGAAAATATACTTGCACCTTTCAGCTGATAAATAAATCATCAATCCTAGACAGTGGGTATTTATTCTTAACAGTAACCCTATTAAGCTGCCTGTAGTCAATACAAAGACATAGAGTACCGTCTTTCTTCTTCACAAATAATACTGGAGCACCCCATGGTGATACACTAGGTGGTATAAATCCTTTATCTAACATTTCTTGTAACTGTATCTTCAACTCTTTCAATTCTATGGGTGTCATTCTATATGGTGTAATAGATATAGGAGCGGTGTCAGGTACTAATTCGATAGTAAACTCTATCTCTCGGTCAGGTGGTAGTCCTGGCAACTCCTCAGGGAACACATCAAAAAACTCACTAACAGTTGGGATGTCAGTAACTTTGGACTTTTTTTTGGGTATCAATCACATACGCTAGGTAAGTCTCACATCCCTTATTGATGAGTTTTCGAGCTTTCAACACTGATATCACATTGTCTGAATATCCTCTATTCTCGCTCACCACTACTATCTCTTCTTATTCTAAACTTTAATCCTCATCTCTCTTTTTCTGCAATCTACTATCACTTCGTGTCGAGCTAGCCAATCCATTCCTAAGATCACATCGAACTCATAGAATAGTATCTCTATTAAATCCATTGGGAATTGTTTATCTTGAATTTCAACTAGGCAACCCTGAAAGATTTTACTAACCCTCACACAGTGCCCTAATGGGTTAGTCACAAGAATCTCATATTCTAGAGTCTCTAGTTTTAAACCCTCTCGACCCGATGGTGGTGTGCATGTGTATGAGTGTATCGACCCCAGGTCTATCAATGCATGTATATAAAAGCCAAAGAGAAGGAATTTACCCACTATGACATCAGGTGCATCCTGCTCCTCTCGACATCGCATGGCATAAGCTCTTGTTGTAGCAACTCTACTACCTTCTGCCTTCTCCACTGCATTTGACCTAAACTGACTTGGCCCTGCATGGCCTCTTCTTCCTTATACTCGGCCTCGACCTCTGCCTTGTCCTATAGTCTGTATCGATACTGACTCAATATTCCCTGAACCTCTGCCAAACTGTAGTAGTTGATAATCTCTTCTTATATGGTCCTTGGAGCTGTATCTCAAGCATGCTCCTGTCATCCACCAATACTCTCCTGGGTGAGGACAACCACAATGTTGACACATTGGTAGAGTTGTAGATCTATGAGATGTCTGTGTCAATGCACTGGCTGTTGATGAAGTAGACCTTACGGTTTGTCCCTGCCTATAAGACTGAGGTCTGATGGAACCTCCAACTTGGATTCGGCCACCAAAAGATTTGGATCTCTTACCGCTCGACTGTACTACACTTGGTTGTGGTGCGGGTCTACTAACCCCACTAACCTACAAGGGATGATGTGCCACCAAGACTCTTTCAACTGTTCTAGTAGATGTTAGTAAATTGGGGAAGCTCATCATACCTAGGGATGAAACTTGTAACTTGATCGTATCCCTCAACCCATCTTCAAAGCATCGACATTTATCAGTTTCTTTGGATACAATGCCCTCAGCATACTTACATAAATGTGTGAATTCCCTATCGTATTCTGCTACTGTCATATTTCCTTGTTTCAAAGTTAGAAATTCTCTTTTCTTGTCATTTGTGTATATAGGAGGGATATATTGTTCCTTAAATTTCTCTAGAAAGAATTCCCATGTCATAGGGTCGGGTGCCTCTGTGCTTTGTGACTCAGATCACCACCAATCATATGCATGTTCCTGTAACAGCGATATTGCATACTCATGTCTGCTCATCTGTATAGTGTAGTTGATCTGGGGGTAAGACCAATATGTAAGCTACTGGACCCACACGTTCAAGTATTTCGTATGGTCCAATAAATCTAGGACTCAGTTTCCCCTTTTTACCAAAATGAAGTACTTTCTTCCAAGGTGAAACTTTCAAAAATACCTTGTCTCTGACGGCATATTCAATGTCTTTCCTCTTCAAATCAGCATAGGACTTTTATCGATTGGTTGCAGTTTTTAACCGAACTTGGATTAATTTTACCTTCTCCTCTGTCTGCTGCACTAATTTTGGCCCCATAAACTTCTTTTTACCAATTTTTGTCCAGCATAATGGTGTCCTACATCTCCTACCATACAAAGCTTCGTATGGTGCCATGCCGAGACTAGTTTGATAGTTATTGTTGTATGCAAATTCCATCAATGATAGGTACTTATCCCAGCTACCCTCAAAGTCAATTACATAACTTCTAAGCATCTTTTCCAACAATTGAATAACTGATTCAGATTTCCCATCTGTTTGTGGGTGAAACGTTGTACTAAAAGTAAATCGGGTCCCCAATGCTTGTTGTAGACTTTTCCAAAATTTTGGTGTGATCCATGGATCTCGATTAGAAATAATAGATATTGGCACCCCATGCAGTCGAATTATCTCATTAACGTATAATTCTTCTAACCGGCTCAATGAATAATCCATTGAAACTGGCAGAAAGTGAGCCAATTTGGTAAGCCTGTCAACAATTACCCATACTGCATCATGTTTCTTTTGCGACAAAGGCAAACCAGATACAAAATCCATTGTAATCCTTTCCCACTTCCATTCTAGGATAGTAATAGGCTGCAACAATCCATATGGTATCTGGTGCTCTGCTTTCACTTGTTGACATGTCAAGCATCTTGTAGTATATTCCACTATATCCTTCTTCATTCCTGGCACCAATAATGAGTCTTCAGGTTCTGATACATTTTATTGCTCCCTAGAAGCATAGAATAAGTTGTATTATGTGCCTCTTTTAGAATTATTTGCTTTAATTTGTTGTCATTTGGCATGCATAATCTTCCTCTGTAACTTATGCTTCCATCATCTTCAACCTTAAATTCAGGTCCTCCCCCTTTTTCATTGCCTCAACAATTATCATCAATTTTGGATCTTGCTTCTGAGCTTCTCTCACTTGTTGCCTTAAAGTAGATTGGACCCGTAACTCTGCCAAAATAAATTATGAGTCTAATTTTTAATTTATTATTAATTTTATATATTATATTATAATTGAGGAAATTTTTAAACTATACCTGCCATTGTTTTTCTACTTAAGGCATCCGCTACTACATTGGCTTTGTCTGGCTGATAATCAATAATACAATTGTAATCCTTGATTAACTCCAGCCAGCGTCTTTGCCTTAAATTCAACTCCTTCTGTGTGGGAAAATATTTGAGGCTCTTATGATCTGTGTATATGTAGCACCGCTCACCATACAAATAATGTCACCATATTTTTAAAGCAAACACTATTGCTGCCAACTCCAAATCATGTCTAGGATAATTTAGTTCATGAGGCCTCAATTGCCTAAATGCATCAGCAACTACTTTACCCTCTTGCATTAATACACAACCTAGCCCATTATGAGAGGCATCGCTAAATATCATAAAATCTTTCCCTGTAGTAGGTTGGGTCAAAACAGGTGCTTCGGTTAGCATGACTTTTAGCTTCTCAAAGCTTGCCTGACACCGATCTGTCCACTCAAACTTAGTTTCTTTTCTGAGCAACTTAGTAATTGGTGCAGCTATGCTTGGAAATCCCTTCACAAACCTTCTGTAGTAGCCAACCAATCCAAGGAAACTCCAGATTTTTATTATATTGCGAGGCGACTTCCAACTTAGAATGGCTTCTATTTTGTTAGGATCAATCCGGATTTCTTCAACTGAAATAACATGCCCTAAGAATCCCACTTCTTCCAACCAGAACTCACATTTTGACAGCTTTGCATACAATTGATTTTCCTTCAAAGTCTGAAGTAATATTTTGAGATGCCTATCATGTTCTCCCCTGTCCCTTGAATACACCAGGATATCGTCTATAAAAACTACCACAAACTGATCAAGGTAAGGCCTAAAAATCTTATTCATCATATCCATAAAGGCAGCAGGTGCATTCGTTAAGCCAAACGGCATAACCAGGAACTCATAGTGGCCATATCAAGTCCTGAAGGCTGTTTTGGACACATCTGATTCTTTGATTTTCAGTTAGTGATACCCAAATATGAGATCAATCTTAGAAAATACTCCTGCTCCCTTCAATTGATCAAACAAATCATCAATTCTAGGTAGTGGGTATTTATTTTTAATCGTCACCTTATTCAATTGTCGGTAATCAATACATAATCGTAGGGTGTCATCCTTCTTTTTCACAAATAACACCGGAGCACCCCATGGTGACACTCTGGGTCTTATGAATCCCTTGTCTAGCAATTCCTGTAATTGAACCTTCAACTCTCTCAATTCTGTAGGTGTCATTCTATAAGGAGTAATTGATATCGGGGTTGTACCAGGAATTACATCAATAGCAAACTCTATCTCTCTATCTGGTGGTAATCCCGGCAAATCTTCATGAAACACATCTAGGAACTCACACACTATGAGGATGTCCTTAAGTTCTGGGCTCCCCTTCCTACTATCTATCACATGGGCCAAATATGCCTCACATCCCTACCTAATGTATTTCTGAGCTTTTAATGCAGAAATAACACTGGTCAAACATGTTTGACCTTCACCTTGAATGATGGTGTCATCCTACCCGGGAATTTTAAGTACAATTTTTCTAGATCAACAATCGACTATAGCTTCATGTTTTGTCAACCAATCCATACCCAGAATAGCATCAAATTCATGAAAAGGTATGTCCCAGCGTATTGGTCACAACTATCTCGTCCATACAGGCTCTCATCACATATGCCCGAGTTGGAGCTCTACTACCTCTAGGTCTGTTAACTGTCTCAGATACCCCCTGACTCTATCTAGTACGACCACCTTTAAACTATCCTCGACCTCTACCATAGCTCTGTACCGGTACCATAGTTTGTGCTGGTGCCATAATGCTTGTACTAAGTCTAGGACAATCTCTCTTCATATGGTCAGTAGCTCCATATCTCAAACATGCCCCAGTTAACCACCAACACTCTCATGTATGAGATTTACCACAATGCTGACACATAGCTGGAGCTGGTCTCTTGGGAAATGATGCTGGTGAACTAGCAGATGATGTTGCAGGTCTAAAATGCTGACCCCGCCTACAAAAAAATGTCTGCCAGCAACCCATGACTGAAAGGGTCTGGGTACTATCCGTCCTTTCCTACCCGATGTCTGGGCCACACTAGCTATTGATTTCTTAGAGAACTTTTTTGTCTTCAACTTTTTCCTCTTTTCAACACTAATGGCAGAGGACACTAGCATAGCAAAATCTGTATGTTGGTTAGAAGCCATTAAATATCCAATCTCTCCATCGAGACCGTCTTCAAATCTACAACATTTGTCAGTTTCATCTCCAATAATCCCAGTAGCATACTTGCTCAGCCTGGTGAACTCCATCTCGTACTCAACTACTGCCATGCCCCTCTGCTTCAGATTGAGAAATTCTCACTTTTTCCCATCCATAAAAATTCTTGGCACATATTTCTTTTTAAACTCTACCACAAAGAAATCCCATGTCTGAGGGTTTTGAGTCTAAGGTTTCGCTAACACTAACTTCCACCAGTTATAGGCATGCTTCTGAATGAGGGATACTGCATATCTAACCTTGTACTCCTTTGGACATTGCAGCTCCTCAAAAACCCGCTCTGTCTTTTCCAACCAAAATTTTGTTGCACCTGGGTCATCCTCTTTCTTGCCCACAAAATCCGTAGCCCCATACTTTCTTAATTTATCAATCTGGGGTTTTGGTTGAGGTGGGGGAGGTGGTGGAGCTGGTGGTGGCACAACTTGTGCTATCTGCTGTAACAAAGTAGCCATCTATTGCATAAGGGGTACCTGAACCGGATCAATTTGTTCTTCAGCATGTTGTGGAGCTATCACACTAGGCTCCAAAGCTTTAATTGATGTTGACTGTCTATAAGTAGCCGAATTAGCTATATTATCACCCTCCTATTTTTCATGACTTTCCCTTAATTCCATATCCATTAAAACCTATATTGTCAGAAGAAGAGTCCCTTCTTAGAATATAGCAGCTTTAAACAATACAAATACTGAAAACATGCACTTATATTCCTACACCCACTAAGTAAGAATCATTAAAACCTATAGCTCTGATACCAAAAATTGTAACACCCCCTTACCCCACTATAGTTCAACAAAGTAAGTGAGCATTACCCATCTTACAGTTTTATAAAATTAATGAAATGAAGTAAATTTTATTTTTAAATTATTTTTTTTATAAATATATGACATTGAAATAAAAATTTATTACAAGCATAAATGTTGCCCAGATATTGAGCCAAGAAGCGAGGTTGAATTGGAGTTTTTAAAAAAATTTAACTTTAAAGTGCGGAAATAAAAATTAAGTTTAATAGGGATAGAGAAATTTGACACAATAATTTTTATAGAGGTTCGGGTGTTAACAAACCCTACTCATCTCCCCAATCGCAATTGGGAGTTTCACTAACACACAAAGTGTTACAATGGAGTTTTATAAGATCACTCCCAACTATGGTGTTTCTCACAATGGCTCACACCTAACCCAGAAATCCCTTGTGTTTTGATGGCTCAAACAATAATCAACTCCTTGTGTTTTACAGGCTCACACAAATAACCTTTATCTTATGTTTTATAGGCTCACACAAACAACCTTTACCTTGTGTTTTACAGGCTCACACAAACAACCTTTACCTTATGTTTTACAGGCTCTGACAAACAACATTTACCTTGTGTTTTATATGCTCACACAAACAACCTTTACCTTGTGTTTTAGAGGTTCACACAACTAACTCATACAAGTGTTCTACTCTTAATCCAGAAATACCCAATACTCACTTGAGTAAATGATTACAGAGAGAAACACTTACAAATCTTTGTTGCTCAATAAATGATGAGCAAAAAGACTTTTACAGAGAATAAATATCAAATGCACAAAATGGCTTACAAGAAGGTTTTGATTCAAAATATTTTCAATTCACTTGTTCTTTTGTTCTCCTTGTTCACTCTCTTTTTCTGGATGCATAAATGAATTGCATTTATAATTCCATAGCAAATTATAGCTGTTAGAATGCATTTAATATGAAAGTAGTTGTTGCACCAATCCTAATAATTGTGCCTGACATTTTTCTCTTTCATCTTTCACGGGTGTGACTCTGTGTGTCACGGTAGTGACTGTTCTTCTGAGTCATGACTTAAGTGGTGACCTTGGCCGTGAAGTATTCTAGAAGGTTTTGAAATATTTTTTCATGGGCGTGACATTTATCTTCATGGTCATGACAAACTTTCAAGCCGTGGTCCAAGTGGTGACTTTGGTTGTGAAGCTCTCTGGAAGAATTTGTCATGTCTTTTCACGGGTGTGACATTTATTTCATGGGCGTGACTGAAATGCTCATTCACGGTTGATATCTTCCTTCATGGCCATGAACTTTTAAGTGTTGGTTTTTTGGCACTAGGCTTCATCACGGGCATGAAACATAGGGTCACGGGCGTGAATCATGCTACTTCTTCAATTTTATCTTTTCTTCCATTCTCCATTCTTGCTATCATATTCCATACCCTATTCAATGGACTTAGAAAACAAGTATGTTAAATACAATATTGCTATTTTATTTGTTATCATCAAAATGACAGAAATACCCCTAAAGGTTCAACAATCTCCCCCTTTTTGATGGTGACAAATAATCTAGCAATATGTGCTTTTGAGAAGTCTCCCCCTCAAAAGATGCTTAGGATAAAAAAAAATGATGAAGTGCAAGAATTGTAAAGAATGATGAAGTGTGACATCAAAATAAACTTTCTAGTTTTAAGTATATGCAAGTTATATGCAAAGTATATCCAATGTATACCAAAATTTGCTTTAAAGCATGAAGTATATGTAAGGTATATTTAGAGTATATCAATTGCATATTCATTTATGTAACTTGCATCAAGGTATATGCAGAGTATACTTAAGCTATATGTAAAGTGTATAAAGCTCATTTGCATACTTGCATATTCATTTTGAATCAGAATTTAAGTATTGTACTTAACTTTAATCTTAACTTTAAACAAGAACCTACTTAATTTTGCATTTAACTTTAAAACAATATATTGCTAGGTTCTCCATTTTGATTCAAAATTAAGTATTGCTTGCACTTATCTTAATATATTGCTAGTTTCTCCCTCTTTTGTCATCAACAAAAAGAATATAAAGATAAACATAATGGAAAAAATAGAAGCAAACATATTAATTGAAGAAAAACCAAGTACAAAAGCAATTAAAAATTTCTAATAGGAAATGAAATTCCTACAACAAACAAACAAGCAAAAAATAAACATAGCAAGGCTAACATAAAGCCTAACATCTATCCAGACATCCTATCCCTAAGACGGGCAACTTCTGCCTCGAGGCTGTCCATTCTAGACTCCATTATGTCCTTGAGGTTCTCCAACCTCTCATCCATGGAAGCCTACAGCTACTCAAATCATGGTGCTAGGAGGTCAACCACTTGTTGTGCCAAATTTGGTATGGGGCAGAGGATTGTCCTATGTCCTGCTCAACCTTAGAAGGTGTCATCTCAACTCGAGCCCTTTTCTTCTGCTGGATACCTTGTAGGCCAGCTTTGAAGTCCTCCGAGTCATTATCTTCCCAAATGATCTTGCCAGTAGTGTCAATGAAGCGGTAGTAGATGTTGTTCTCATAGACAATTCGAAAAGCCACTCCCATCTTGATGAAAGACTCGACATCCAGTCGGTCTCGAGGATGCCCTGGGATGAGGTTGTAATGATGTGCATCCAGCTTCAGATATCCAAGCTTCAAGGCAATGTGGGTTACATACCCACCAATCAGTATGTATCTGGAGGGCTTGGTGGCAATGGACAGGAGATGGTTCGCAAACCATCAAGATAGTGCCATTGCTATCTCCTCGGGCAAATATGCCATAG
The DNA here is from genome assembly GCA_023653625.1 of Triadica sebifera. Taxonomy (NCBI): domain Eukaryota; kingdom Viridiplantae; phylum Streptophyta; class Magnoliopsida; order Malpighiales; family Euphorbiaceae; genus Triadica; species Triadica sebifera. The sequence goes on from CM042896.1 coordinate 35,724,477, forward strand.
GTCAAAAACCTATGCAGATACTTGTGCACCTCTAGAATTAGATTTTAAGTAGGATACTTTTTAGATTATAAATTCCAATTTGTTTTATGTTAAGAAATACAGAGGGAGAGTCTTCTAACATCCTCTATCATTTTTACATGCATTTCTACATATATATCATTTCAACATGTTCATTTTGAATAGAATTGTACTGAATATAGTTATCAAATCATAATATGCATTTTTGTTTTAATAAATTCATGACATACATTTAGTTTTCATGTATTTTATAATTTTACCGAATTGCACGTGTTTATTTCATAACTTAGATGATGATAACATAAATTTGAGAATAAAGTGAATAAAGAGACTAGATTAAATTAATAAAATATTGATATAATTAATTTAATTAAATTGAAGTAAATGATTAAATTATATTTTTGCATTGGTTAGTAAAATGAGATAAATATATGTATGTATGTATGTATGTATGTATGTAAAATGATCATGAACATGATCATGATAATGATGATGATGATGATGATGATGAGGATGGAGACATAAGGGATATTCATTCCTAGGGTTGTAAATGAATCCAGTCGTTTACGAGCTATTAAAGTCTCAGTTCAAAAAAAGCTCGTTTGAAATTGTTTATTACTATTAATGAGTTGAACTTGAGCTCAAATCCGAGCACAAAAATATTATCGAGTTTAATATTGTTTGGTTCGTCAGCTCACGAACATATTCATTTACAAGCTCGGGAACATATTCATTTAAAAGCTCGCGAACGTGTTCATTTAAAAGCTCGCGAACGTGTTCATTTAAAAGCTCATGAACATGTTCATTTAAAATCTCGCGAATATGCTCATTTAGGGATCGTTTATATTATATTTTGCTATTGAGCTCGAGCTCTTGTCATTATTAGTTAATGAGCTAAACTCAAACTTTTGTCATTATTAGTTAACGAGCGAAACTCGATCTTTTCTCATTATTAATTAACGAGTGAAACTCGAGCTTTTGTCATTATTAATTAACGAGCCAAACATGAGCTTTTGTCATTACTAGTTAACTAGCCAAACTAGAGCTAAGCTCGTTAAGCATAATAAACGAGCTTTTTTCGAGCTGAGCTTGAGCCGCTCACAAATTGATAATTTTCAAACGAGTTGAGCTCGAGCTCAAGAATAAAAGCTCGAATCGAGCTCGAGTCTGTAATAAACTTAAATAAGCCGAGCTCACCAATATTTGTCTTAGTTTAGTTCGTTTACAACCTTATTTATTCCTTACCTTATTATAATTCTGCACATCTCCTTTTGGTTTCATTTTTGTGCCTTCTTTTCTTTTCTACCACAAAACCTCTCTTCATATCTTCACTTTCTAGAAGAGTTTTAGAAAGAACCTAGCAAAGTTAATTATTGGTAAGTTAGTCATTTCTTCTTGTTTTTAGGGATTGGTATTCTATGATTTATTGTGTATAAAAGCCTTTGAATCCTATTTTTGGATCATAATATTATAACCTAATTTTTGTGGTCTTAGAAGGGGAATTTGAAAAAGTTCAAAACATAAAACTTGTAGATCTAGTCTTATTTTTTTTTTAAAATAGTTTTGCAAGATTTGATATATTTGAAGAGAAATTGTTTTTTTCCTAAAACTTGTTATTGTTCAATTTTCAGCAGACTACCCTATTATTTTTGTCTATTTTCACCATCTTAGATGTCTAATTTGACAAAATATACATGAAATTTGTATATTTATATATCCTATATATGTCTATAAAATTTTATAGTAAAACTCAATATACATAATGAGATATAGGCGAAATAATCGTAATTGTTGTTTTGATTAAAGTTGTTTCCTTTGTATCTTTGCAGCTCTAGAAAGTTTATCCGAATTTTTGAATTATTTATAGACCAAATTTATACAAGTAAAAAATATGGAAGTCTTGGACATATGTCTTATATAAATTTTAGTGAAAGTCTTACTTTCATATTTAGTGTATTTTGTAAGTTATGATATTAACAACTGATCTAGATGTCACCTCTGTGCATGATCAATTATATATTTTCTATTATTTGAAGGCCTTAGAGATAGAATTATAAAATATTATAAACATGAAAATATTTATTTGTATCTTGTCTAAGTGTCTGGATATTTTTATAATAATTAAGTATAGACATTGTAAGATATAAATTATTAAAATTTGCATCTTCAAGTTGTCTAAGGAAAGAAAATAGGGCACTAAAAATAGTGTGATACTCCAAAAATTTTGAAATTTGAATATGTTATAATCTTATATGTTATCTTTAATTAAAATTAAGAATCACATAAATTGAATAAGTATAGAAAAAGTTATAGATTAATCAATCTGGAAAAGGACACACTGCCACGTAGGAAAAATATTAGTTATTTACTTATATCATATTAAGATTAAATGTTTCTAGTTATGCATTGATCAAATACAATTCCAAATAGGCTCAAAAGAAGTTGAAAACACATAAGAAGGAAGTGAACAATAAGTTAAGATTTGAATAATAAAGAAAAATGTGAGTATAGTTATCAAATGATTTCTTTAATATAAATAAATGTTGTTTGTTATGTGAATTATATGATTCTCATTATTTGCTCTTGAAAATGAGATAATGAATAATTTATGGATTTGTTTGTGATTTGACTGTATTAAATATATTTATTTTATTTACATAATGTAATGGATGAAATGATATGCAAAAGTTGATACAATAGTTAATGAATGTTTGGTTACAAATGCACATGCATATCAACTTAAAAAGCGTTGTAACTAGTTAAATGATTTTGTAAAATAAAAAAATAGGCCTAAGGTCCAAACAAATGATCAAATGCAAATGAATGGAAAAACAAATAGAGGCTTATGGCCTAACAAATATGCGAATGTACAAATGAAAGAAATGATCAAGTCTGCTAGCAAATAAAAATATTCGCATGACAAATATTTATATGAAAATCCGGAACAATGTTTATTTAGCCTGGTCACAATAAAAAGAATTGAACAAGTATAAGCATAGAAGCAATTATTGTGTGTTTTGATTTTACTTGCATCTAAATGTTATTGGTGAATGAAATTGAAAACATAGTATGTATTGTGTATAATTGTGATTGGTTATTAAAATTTTTTTGGTACCTTAGAGCTCATTTGATGATTATTTTCACCGATTCATAACTCACCAAATTGCATCATTTTTTAAGTAAAGAACAAAAGATAGTTCATTTTGAAGTTCATATAGAAACTATGGAACAAAGGTCATCGACCGATCATTCTCTCTCTCTCCTTGCATCCTTCAAAATCATGAAACAATATCATCTATAATTTGGACATATATGTTTGCCTATGTATTATCACTTGGAGTTTGTACTAAGATTTGTAAATGGTTACAACTCATAAACCTTTGGACATAAAGTTTAAATTTCAATTTATATGATTAATTATGTTGTGGTGAAAGTTTCAATGTTGATTTTATATTTACTGAATGGCACTATGGGTTGTGATAATATTAAACAAACATTCTATCAATGTAAACAAGTTCTTATGTCTTATTCATATGTCATATATAATTACTTGAAACACGTATATGTGATATCAAAATGTATAAGGTATAAGGCATTACAAGGCTAATCGCATGCATACTCTGAAAAGCTCTTTTTAGCAAACTTCATTGAAAATTTTAGGGAGCTTTTCTTTTTCATCTTTATTTTCTTTTATGTTTAACTAGTCATCAAAATAGACATGATCATTGTTAATGAGATGGTAGGCTAAACTCTTTAATAAGTGCTTAGTGAGCAACCCCAGTTTATATAAACCTTACTTGTCTTTTGAATAGATAAATAATTTTCTTTAGTTTCAATTGTGCTTAATAAGTTTTTAGCTTGATAGTTGCTTGATTACCAATTATTGAAAAAATCTAAGCAATAATGGTTTACAACATAAAATTGAATAAAATAAATAGAGATGTTGAATACACAAGGTTTTACAAAGATTTAAGCTTGACAATTGGTTTTCTAACCTTTGGAAGTCTTAATTGTGTATTATTTATATTTTCTCTAGGAAATAAAGTCATTTGGAGTGCATTTAATGAAAAGATAGTCATTCAATCACTTTTCCATTCATGTTTAACAACTTTCTCTTTCCATATTCACAGACATGATTCAAGCTTCACGGACATGAATGCTTTTGGCAAGCCATGATTGAAGTGGTGAGGCTGACTGTGACTGAAGTGGTGAAGCTGACCGTGAATGGATTTGGAAGATTTTGGTAAGTTACTTCACTGGTAAGCCAGTTCTTCATTGCTGTGAACAATCAAATTTGAAACTTTGGCGCCATAAGGCTTTATGGGCGTTACCAAATCTTCCATGAGTGTGAAAAGCTTGTTTCACAAGTTTGGCTATTTTCTTTAATAGCCATGAATGATCTTCATGGGCATGACCAATGTATCAAGGGTGTGAATGAATTCTGAATTCTACTATTTGAACTTCAACTGGCTTTGATAGTTTAAGCAATATTTAACCTATCTAAACACTTAGAACACAAAATATGGTTAAATTTTCTATAGATCAATTATTTGTTATCATCAAAATGATGAAAATACCCCTTAAGGTTCAACATGTTTATGTATATTTCTTGAATTCTTGAGAGCCAAACCCTTAAGCTCCTTGAAGCGGTAGCACTTCACATCCATATAGGTAGACCTTTATATGCCCCCGTACTATAACGCATTACCAGAACAAAACATCGTCTTTAGATCTATTAAGAGATCAATTTTCAACCTCACATTATTATACAATACGAGTACCAAATACTAATTAACCTTGGGATCACATAAATAAACTAACTGCTTCCAAATCACACTAATGATGTACTTGAGCTCATTGAACTTAAGACTTGATGTTGTATCAAACATTAAGTTCAGTTTCCATCATTTGTGATTTATATCAGTCAGCTTGAGACCCATCCTCCTTAATGTCTTATTCAATAAGTCTCTTAGCAATTCTTTGGTTAGTGGATCTACCAAATTATGGGCTAACCTTACAAAATAAATTGTAATAATTCCATTCAAAATTAATTCTCTCACTTGGTTGTGTCTTTTTCCAACATGTCTAGATTTTTTATTATAAACTTGACTGTAAGCTTTGGCTAGTGTAGTTTCACTATCATAATGGATGGATATAGGTGCAATTGGTTTAGGCCATAGAGGTATATCACGTAACATATATTTGAGCCATTCAACTTCTTTAGCTGCTAAAGCCAAAGCTATAAACTCAGCTGCGAATATGAAATCTACTGTGCAAGTTTGTTTCTTATAAGCCCAAGAAACCACACCTCTACCAAGCATAAAGATCCACCCACTATTAGAGTTATAATCCTCTCTATCACTAATCCAACTTGCATTTGAGTACCCTTTGATTATTAAAGTATATCCTCCATAACTTAAGCAATAATTCATAGTTTTCTTCAGGTACTTTAGAATTCTTCTAACTACATACCAATGTAAATATACTTGGATTACTTATGTATCTGCTCATCTTTCCAATAACAAAAGCTATGTTTGGTCTAATGCATGTCATTGCATACACAAGACATCCTATCAACTTGCCATACCCAAGTTATGATATAGATTTGCCTTCATTTTTGGGTAGTTTCATACATGGACCAAGCGATGTAGATGCAAAAGTACAATCATAATGATTGAACGTTTTTAGAATTTTTTCAATATAATGAGACTGTGAAAGTGATATACTTTCCCTATTTCTCATTATACATATATCGAGGATGACATTTGCCTCACCCATGTATTTCACAACAAAATTGCTAGATAGAAAATCTTTGGTGACTTGAACTACTTCAAGATTGCTTCCAAAATTAATGTCTATGACACCTTTATTGTCACTACTAAACTTGTTATAATCACATTTATCTAAGTCATTAATTTTGAAGTCATTAGCAAGTACAACTTGGTCAAACTTTTGGTGCCATTAATCAGGTGCTTGTTTTAATCGATATAAGGATTTAACCAATCTACACACTTTGTGTTCTTGTCCAAGCATAAGGTTGTTTGATATAAGCTTCTTCATCAAGTTCACCATCCAAGAATGTTGTTTTTACATCCATTTGATGAATGATCAGTTTATGTATAGTTGCAAGAGCTATTAGCACTCTAACAACCCATTTGGTACATGGAGACTGCTTAGTTAAGTCTTAAAATTAGTCACTAATTCCATATTTGGTTCAAAAAATAAGTTTGGCTTAGTAATCCCAATGGCTTACTAAACCCATAGAATGAGTCTTAATTAATACCCACCTCCCCTATATTTTTACTAATAATTTTCTAATAGGATTATTATTCCTTACATTTGTAAAATTATAAACCCTAAATTAGCCTTAGAGCCTTAGATTTTTTACATTTTATTTTTCAAAAATAGCAATTGTAAAAAGAAATTTTTTAGTTTGTCATCTCTACTTTCATAAACTTACTTCTTTTTATATAAATCAACTTTTTTAAGTTCTTAATATATTATTTTAACAATAACTTTTTTTGTGAGAAGACATAAAGTTTTTATATCTAGGATTTATTGATCACTCTTTAATCATTATTATGTATTTGTCATTTTTATTTTGACTTAATTAGACTAAAAAGACCCAACAAAATATCTTTTTTTTCTTTTTTTTTATATAGTGAATAATTATGGAATGTATAAATTTACATTTTTTTGTCTTTTATGTCTTTTTAAGTGAAGATATCTGCACAAAGCCATAAATAAAAAATTGAATTCAATAAATCCAAAATTGAAAAATGTGATAATATTACAAAAAAATATGCCATAAAAATGGTGATTTAATCCAAATCTAAAATCAGTATAAAGAAAATTGGGAATACATATTAAAAATGATATAGAAAGAGAATATGAATTCAATAGTTTTTAAATATATGGCAAAGGATATTCAAGTAATTTACTTGTTTCACTAATTTATTCTATTACCTAAAATGTCATATCAATATATGGTATTACAAATTTGGATTAGTTAATGCTGACTTAACTAAACGTAGAATTAATATTAATCTTAAGGCTTATGCAATCTATAAATCAAATGGGCTTTAATTGTTGAAATCCTAGCTATTAGTGCATATGTATCAAAATAATCAATACTACAAGTTTGTGTAAAACCATGTGCTACTAGTTTCACTTTTCTTTTATCCAAGGATCCATCAACTTTTCTTTTAGTTTTGAAGATCCACTTGCTGCCAATTACTTACAACCAAGTGGAAGATCCGCCAATTCCCATGTATTTTTTCCTATTATGGAATCCATTTAATCATTAATCGCTTCCTTCTAGAAAGAAGCATTATGGGATTCTATGGCCTTCTCATATGTTTGAGGGGTCTACTTTTGTTTTATAGCAATAAGAAATTGGGTTTACAATTGATTCTTTTGTTCCCTCTACTAAGAACATTTGAAAATCACTCCCTCTAACTCCTACCCATATAGTAAATAGTAGAACAAAATCTCACCATACAAGCATATGTCACATGACTGGATGACTTATAAGCATATTCCATTTAAAATTTTTTTCCTATCTTAATCATTGTATCTATACAACATAGATTTCTAGAACAACCATATATAATACACTAAATAAAATATTAACCTATGTCTGAATCGGTAATCAAATCCATAATCAAAGTTCTATATCTATATAAATATAAATTACAAATCATTTTTACGAAAATAAACTAGTTTGGGCATACATAAGCCCTTTATTACAAAATTCATTATTATTTAAAATAATCTAATCGACTTTGAATGCATGTCTTTATCTATTGAAAACATAAATTAAATAATTATCCCTATCCCATGTCAATAGAAATAACAAATAAATGAAACAAAAAGAAACTGACCCAAATACAGGTCTTCTCTGACTGTTCTTGTAGCCAAAGTCATAATCAGAATAGACACATGCATGAATGCACGATAACCCCATAATCCACTTATAGAATTGCCTAAACCTAAGCTATGATATCACTAAATGTAGCACCCTCTACACAAACAAAATAAACTCTCACTGTACAGAAGGATGTCACACGACTAGAATTGAATCTACCCAGTCTGCATTAAAAATTTTCTACATCCTTCAAAATAAGATTTTTTTTCATAACAACCATATAATATAATAAATCAAATAATGAAACTAGTTATCAAACCTTCTCAAAATTTTAACTCTCTGTACAATACAAGCCCTTTATTACAAAGTCTGTAATAATTCAAATTTCATAATTTCCAATACATGTCTTTATTAACATATGAATTAATGGTCTCTATTTCATGATATGAGGAAAAATAAATAAAATGCATGAATGAAATAATAGACCCAACTCATGTCAACTCCAAGAGCTTTGATTGGCTTTATCTTCTCTTCTCGCCACTCCACAGTCTATGGCTCTAAACCTGCATGCAGAAAAATCCACAAGCAAAGCTACTGAAAGCTTAGTGGTACATATAAATATTTAAATTCTAGCATGCATTCACGTATTGTTTTAACATTTCATATTTAATAACATACTTGTGTGCTTGGCCATATTATCAAATATGTAATTATTCATAAGATAGCTTAATCATACTAATTTGCATAATATTCAACACTTATAACATACATCACATAAATGAGTTCATCATCATAATAGCATTACATGTCGTTTATCATATCTACATATCATCATGCATTCAAATTTACTGATTTCTATAAACTGTATTCAACTTTCTATAATTACTGGTTTCTGGTTCCATAACCCAATCTTTAAACTTGGACTATCCAGATGCGAGTTGTGAAATAGTAGCACTCTAATATGAGCTTAAGCCACTATACTCACTATTGTATCTGTCTGTATTGCTACCATTGAGCTTCTCAAATCAGGAGCACTCTAATATGAGCTTATGCCACCCTAATGAGCAAAAATTGCATATGAGTACCAAAGCACTCTAACATTAGCTTAAGCCACTTTGTCCTTAATCCAGATATACTACCACTGAGCTTCTCAAATCAGAAGTGCTTTAACATAAGCTTAAGCCATCCTGATGAGCAAATATAATAACTATATGCATAAATATTCTAGGGTACCATACCCCCTCAATAGCATGTCACTTATCCTAACTAGTCTTGGTATAGAAAATGAGCATTCTTATTCATATTCTAGTTATAAGCATTAATTATGTCATATTTCATAATTTAAGAAGATCATCACATAACATGTTGTGATGTAGAGCACTGTGTGTATAATCAAGTTCCTCAGTTATTTTATCATCTTGTATTAAATCTCACTTAATCATATCGAAGGTGTATGCATATCATACCCAAGTAATCTCATCATATAAATCCATTTATTCTTTTTTGGAAATAGGGCATTCATGGGCGTGAAATCGTATGTCATGGGTTGTCTACTCATGACAAGGCCATAACTGGTTCATGGTCATTCACAGGCATGAACATTTGTTCACGGATGTGAAATTCATACTTTTTACGGGAGTGAAACTTAGCTTCATGGACATGAAATACTTTCATAGGTGTGAAGCTTGGCTTCACAGGCATGACGCATTAGACAAAAACAATATTTCAACATTAATTTCACTCAATTTCACACACAACATGCATAGGATATAAAGCTAACCAATGTTAGCCACACCTATCAACACTTTATATAATCCAGCATTTGAGCAACATAAAAAACATTCATTTAATCACAATTAACCACTTACTCTAGGCTCAATGCCTTAATTTTCAACAAAATTATATTTTATACTCGCTAATATATCAGTCCCATTTTACATTCCAAGAATTTACAAGTCAATTAACTAGAATCTAGAATTATCAAAGCATCAAACCTATACACTTTAGCATATCAGAATCATATTCCACACCACAAACATATCAAAATTGAATAAAAATATTTATATGAACAAACCTTAATATTGGAGCCCCAACACTTGACACTCTCACATCTACTACCTTTGGTGGACTTCTCCACCTTTTGTTTCAACCCTTAACACAAAATCAGAGACCAAATTATCATTATTTCTGCCATGGATCACATCTCATGCCATAAATTAGCAAAACCTTAACTTTTTCATTGGTTTAAATATCATAAACCTTATTTCCCATTAAACCAAATTAAACTAGATTAAAAGACAATGGAGAACATGATTTCTTACCTCTGCTTTGTTAACATAGAACAATTTCTAGGGTTCAAAACGTGTTCTAACCCTACTTATTACTAAAATTCAAATCTACAATGAAAAGCTTCATTTTTAATCCTTTTTCACTCTGTTTATGGCAAGGATTTTGTGTCTAATCAACTAGGATTGAAAAGGGGACAAGGGGAATTTGTTTTTGTGGTTTCAGGATTAATGGCTAGGGTTTCTTATTAGAATTTACACAAGTTTATGGCAAAAATACAACGCTGCCATATTTAAACCTGCAACTCTTCATGGGCATGAACACTATTGTCAAGGTCGTGAATATTTGCATCATGATTGTGAAGATCCTGAGCTTCTGAAACTAAAATTCATGACATTCATGGTTGTGGTTAACTCTGTCACGGGCGCAAATGATATAAACTTCACTTTTCCCTATGTTTTTCATTATTTTATGGTTTATAATGCCCATAGCCTCACATATACTTCCCATATACCCTCAATATACCTTGTTTAATATAATAATTTCATGCCCTAATTTGCGGGTGTTACATTTTTCTCCCTCCTAAAAGAAATTTTTTTTCCTCGAAATTACCAATTATTCTATCTCTGAACAGTTGTGGATACTTGGCCTTCATCACTTTTTCACTCTTCGATGTAGCCTCTTCTGATGCTTGATTTCTCCATAATACCTTGATTAATGGTACTTATTTATTCATAAGTTCCTTGATCTCTCTAACTAGAATCTGAACTGATTCTTCATCATAGGGCAAATTTGGTTTTACCTCAATGTCCTCTACTGAAACAATATGAGAAGGATCAAATTCGTATCTTCTCAACATAGGGAGAAGGAATACATTATGGATCTTACTCAACTCTGGTGGTAGAGTAAGCCTGTAAGTAACTGATCCCACTTTTGCTAATATCTCATAAGACCCTATAAATCTCGAGCTAATTTACCTTTCTTTCTAAATCTTAGAACCTTCTTCCATGGAGAGACTTTAAGGAAAACCTTGTCTCCCACTGCATACTCAACATATTTTCTCTTAAGATTTGCATATGACTTCTATCTATTAGAAGTTGCCTTCAATCTTTCCTAAATAACTTGTAACTTTTCTTTTGTCTCCTGTACCAAATTTGGCCCCACTAATCTCCTCTTACTGAGTTATTTCTAACATAAGGGTGTTCGACACTTCCTACCTATAGTGCCTCATATAGAGTCATCTTGATACTAGACTGATAGCTGTTGTTATAAGTAAATTCCATCAATGGAATATATTTATCTCAACTACCTAAAAATTCAATCACATAACTCCTCATCATATCCTCTAGGATCTATATGACCCTATTTGATTGATCATCTATTTGGAGATGAAAAGCTATATTAAAACTGAGCTTGGTACCCAAAGCTCTCTACAGACTACTCCAAAATTGAAAAGTAAACCAGGGGTCCCTATCTAAAATAATAGAGATTGGCACTCCATAAAATCGTATTATCTCATTGACATAAAGCTCTGCGAGTCTGTTCAAAGAAAAATCCTTTTTGATAGGTAAGAAGTGAACTGACTTCATAAGCCTATCTATAATAACCCATACGTCATCAAATTTTTGAAAAGTTACTGGCAACCCAATTACAAAGTCTATAGTAATTCGCTCTCATTTCCATTCTAGTATTGTAATAAGCTGTAGTAATTCCGATGGTACCTAATGTTCTACCTTAACCTGCCGACAAGTCAGGCAAATTGTAGTATACTTTATGATATCTTGTTTCATACCTATCCACCAGTACTTACTCTTTAGGTCGTGATACATCTTTATACTTTCAGGGTGCATAGTATACCTGGTCTTATGTGCTTTTTGTAGTATCCATTGTCTCAGCCCAACAACATTGGGCATGTATAAACGACCTTGATAGTATATTCCACCATCAAATTCAACTGTATAATCTAATCTCTCCCCTTTAAAGACCAACTCAATTATCTCAATAAGTTTACTATATTGTCTCTGTGTATGAAAAATGTCCTGATTAAGTGTTGGCCAGATGTGTAACTCAGCCACCATCTTCTTACTCAATGCATCAACCACTGTATTAGCCCTACCTGGGTGGTAATCAATAACACAGTTGTAGTCCTTTATTAGCTCTAACTATTGCCTATGTCTCAAATTGAGGGCTCTCTATGTAAGCAGGTATTTCAAACTCTTATGGTATGTATAGATGAAACATCTTTTCTCATAAAAATAATGATGTCATATCTTCAATGCAAAGACAATGGCCGCCAACTCTAAATCATGTGTGGGGTAATTTTTCTCATGAATCTTCTGCTACCTGTATTTGTATGCCACTACCTGACCTTATTGCATGAGTACACAACCCAATCTATTATAAGAGGCATCACTGTAGATCACATATTCCTTATCAATAACTGGCTGTGTTAGAAGGGAGCCTCTATTAACATCTTTTTCAAACTGTCAAAACTCTTTTGGAATTTATTGGTCCACTCATATCTCACATTCTTTCTCAATTGTATGGTTAAACGAGAATAAATCATAAAAAAATCCTTTGCCAAACATCTTGTAGTAACCAGTTAATCCAAAGAAACTTCTAATCTCTATGACATTGCAAGGAGGTTTCCAACTCTTAACAACCTCTACCTTCTAGCGCTCTCTTACCCTACTAGTCGTTAATAGTGTATGAAAGTGCTACTAAGCTCATTTGTTTTTGTAAAAACCAATACTCAAATTATTGTATAATTTTTTTTTCAATTTTTGAGTTTATTATTAGCGGAATATTTATTACTATAATTCTTTTTCTTCTTTACTTTTTTTTTTTAATTTAAATATGTAACTAGTGATGTAAATATTTTGATTTAAAAGAACTCATTCATTAAACCAGAATATTTAGAAATATATTTACCATAATATCAAATATATTAATTACAAAATTCAATCCTTATAAATCTTACATGCCATAATTTACATCAAAAGAAATTCTTAAAATTTAATTTTTACAATATAATTTCCAAAACATACAAAAAGAAACTAGATTGCTGTAATCTAATCTTAGGATTCCCTCTTCTTTGGTTGCTCTATTGGAACAACTACTTCTATTTATCTGCGCGTGAAACACACGCGTTAAGCTACTAGCTTAGTGGTACGTTTGACAACTATCCAATAATTATATAAATATTTCCAAAATAAGAGTTTAAAAACTACAATTAACTTACTAAGCATGCCAAATATTTAAATGATATTAAAACTATTTTTTTCATGCAAAACTATACAATTCATCAATTTTAACGTTCGGTTTATTAAGCATGTTTGAAATTGCTAAACAATTCAAGATATAAAATTTACAATATCAATTTCATAATTCACATTTTTCTTTCTATTATTTATTTAATAGCCCACGATATCGTACACCGGAACTAAACACTGGATACAGGGTTTCTGCTTCCAGACAATATACTCGACGCCTATATAATTATTTTATAACTCGGCGTTTAACGCCTACATTTTCAATAACAACTCAGCACCTTTTTTGTGCCTACATAATTTCGAACTTAGCACTATTTATTTGTGCTTACGTAATTTCGAACTCAGCACTATCTGTTACTGCCTACATAATTTTAACTCTGCACTATTTCTTAGTGTCTACATTTCTACCATTTTATTGGCATACCAACTTATCCTAATTTATAGTTCTTGACAAGATGTTATAGAGCTTAATTATATTTGTTACCTTTATTATTTTTTACATAAGTTATGTAGGTAACATTAATATAAATTTTATATAAATGCAATAATTCCGGTTAATTATTCTACAACCTTATACTTGCTTATTTAATCGTTATAATTATAAGAAAAATCAATTAATATATTTTCTATTACAAAATTTCACAATTAACACATATTTACAAGCTGTCCTATTCTGGACAGCATTTCTTCCTTATTTTTCCCTATATATTTTTTTTTATCTATTTTTAGATGGAATTTGGAAAAGTGATCAACTAAACAAATGTAGGTACATGTATTATCTTTAATTTCCAACTATAATAACATTAAACCCAATTTTTTTAGCAAAAGTTATAAATATTTTCTAAGCTACGTTCATTTCAATCTGTCCAGTATTTTGCTGGACATATTTCTATCTTATATTGCTCTGTATTGTTTATCTATTTTTAGATAGAATTTTGATAAGTGTTTAATTTCCAATTAGAATCATATTAAAAAAAAAATTGTAGCAAAAGTTATGAATTTTTCTCTAAACTACGTTCATTCCATTCTGCCCAGTATTTTACTGAACAGATTTCTAGTTTGAATTTTGAGTCCATTTTTCACCTAATTTTAGACATGTTCAGGTCTAATGTCTTAATAAAAGTTGGAGCCCTATGTCTTAACTTTCCAACCCAACAAGAATAACTCAAAAATCATTTCCAGAACTTAAGTTATGAGAAAAATAGACACTATTCATGAAACAAAATTTCCAGCACTTCAATTAATTCCTACAATTTCCATTTTCATGCATCAACCTCATTCTAATTTTTATTTTCATATTCATGGAATCATTTAATCACCAATTCATACACAAATTTCATAAATATCACAATATCAAAATCAATATTTTTCTACATTGAATTTTTGTCAAATGTACATACTTCAAAATTTTACTTCTCTTCACTTTTCTCTTCTTCCTAGCTAGCTTTCTCTTTGCCCTTACTTCCTCTTTGATTATGGTTCAAATATTGTTCACCTTCTTGTCCTTTGATGATCTTCAAAATGACTAAAGTCTTTCTCTTCCTTTCTTCTTTCCTCTTCCCTGGTTTTGCTCACTTAGCTTCACTTCTTTGATGATCTTGCTTTAATTCCACCATTTGTCCATCTAATCTTAGCTTTAATTGAAGAAAAAAAAAGAATAATAAATGGGGAAGAAAGGGTCATGTCAAAAGAGAGAAAAGGGAGAGAATTTCTTTGGTTAAGATGAGAAAGAAGAAAAATAATGACCAAAAGTGCAAATTTGACTTTTTATAGTTGGATTAGGTGGGTGGTTAGGATTAATTGCTAATATTGTTTTCCATTGGTCCATTAATTTAAATCACTCTTACTTTATTTTAATCAAAATAATATTCCTTTCCTTAGATAAAAAATATTCTATTTTTATGCATTCTTAAAATATTTGTGCCAAAAACACTGTAATTTCCAATTTCGTTCAGCAAAAAATTATTTTTTTTTCCTAATTTTACTTCTGAACTTAAAAATTCTCAATTAATAATATTCAAAATATTTTTCTCATATTTTATTATCATTTTAATTTTTTCATTCATGTCTGAATTTAGACTTCCATCGGTTCGGCGTGCTAGATTTCAGTCAACCGCGACCATGACCTAAATTATCGGGCAATACATACCTTGTTAGGATCAACCTGTATACCATCTAACGACACAATGTGTCCCAAAAAAGCTACCTCATCCAGCCAAAATTCACATTTTGAGAACTTGACATACAATTTTTGCTCCTTAAGTGTATGTAACACTATTCTGAGGTGCTGACCATGCTATTCAAGTGTCTTACAATACACCAAAATGTCATCAATAAAGATCTAAACACCTTGTTCATTAAGTCTATAAAGACCGTTGGGGCATTGGCTAACCTAAAAGGCATAACCACAAATTCATAAAGCCTATATCTGGTTCTAAATGTCGTCTTGGCTACATCTTCTGCCCTAACTCTCAGTTAGTGATATCCTAATTTTAAATCAATCTTTGAAAACACACCTACACCCTTCAACTAATCAAATAGGACATCAATAAGTGGTATCATATATTTGTTCTTGATTGTTACCTTATTCAACTATCTATGGTCTATTTATAGCCTTATGGACCCATCTTTCTTTTTCAAAAATAATACCGGTGCACCCCATGGAAATACACTCAACTAGATATAATCCTTCTCTAACAATTTTTGTAGCTAAGCCTTAAGCTCTTTCAACTCGGTTGGTGCTATTTTGTATGCTGCTACTGATATGGGTGTTGTACCTAGAGTGAGCTCTATAGAGAACTCAACCTCTCTGTGAGGTGGTAATCCCGATATATCTTCAGGGAATACATTTGGAAATTCATTTACTGAGGGGATATCCAGAAATTTTGGACCTCATTTTCTAGTATCAATAACATGAGCCAAATAGGCTTCACATCCCTTCCTCATTATTTTCTCTGCCTTCATCATTGATATATATCCCGATATATCTACTGATATGGGTGTTTTGTATGAACCTCATGTTTGCTGTTTGGCCTGAGCTGGAGCAGTCCATGTGGTCTAGATAGGTACACTGTCTATCAACAAAGGACAATCTCTCCTCATATGCTCATTTGATCCATATCTGAAACAAGCACCCATATTATTCCAGCACTCTCCCCTCTGACTCTTGTGGTAGGTGCCATAAATTGGAATTCTATCTCTGATAGACTATGTTTGATTGCTACCTATTGTAGATGTAGACTTGGAGGGTTATCCCCTCCTGGATAAATCGCCCAGAGTATAAGCCATGCTCTATCCTTTACTCCCACCATGAGACTGTGGGTGGAATCGACCCTTCTTGACTGAAGGTTGGTTCACTAAAGTCGCTATCTGTCTAGCAACTTTCTCATCTCTCTTCCTCTTCCTCTATTCCACATTAACAGCTGCTGAAATCAGCTTGGTGAAACTATCATGCCAAAGTGCAATGAAAAAATTGCCTATCTCTACATTGAGGCCATACTCAAACCTTGTACACTTGTCTCTCTCACTAGTGATCATCTCAGAGGCATATTTACTCAGTCGAGTAAACATTCTCTGGTACTCTGTTCCTATTATGTTATCCTACTTGAGGCTTAGAAACTCCCTCTTCTTCTCATCCATATAGATCGGAGGAACATATTTTTCCTTGAACTTGGCCATAAAGAAATCTCAAGTCATAGGTTGTGGAACATTTGATTTCAATAGAACAGTCTTCCACTAGTCATAAGCCTCCTCTTGTAATAAGGAGACAACATATTTGACCTTTTAATCAGTGGCCACATCAAATTCATCACAAACCCTCTCTATCTTTTCAAGCCAATATTCAGCAGCATCAGGGTCTGTCATATCTGCTAATTTACACCAAAGTCACGCGAGTTGTTAAATCGACTCGTCGGTTTGACCGAAGTCTAAAATTGGATTTTTATTGAAAAATAATTAAAATAATGGTGATTAAGTATGGAAAAAACTTAATAAAATGTTCAAAATATTTTAAGATGTTAAATTTCGGTAAAGAACTATATTGTAAATTTTGAAAAGTTTAGGGGTCAATTTAGAATTTATCAAAAATTGGATGATTTATTGGAATAACCATCAATTAAATGCATGAATTGGGGCATTTTAAGCATGTGGAGGCTGGCTTAACCAAGTGGCATACATTAAGTGGAAAATTAACATGCATGAATCAATTAATTACACATTAAAATCATGTGAGCTTAGGTGTCCCATAATTAATTAAGTTTGTCTTCATTCTCTTAAGTGTTCCCTCATTCTTCCTTACCTTCAAATCTAGAATTTTCTAACATTAAGTTATACCCACATTTTCTTGAAGCAACATACACCAAGTGGCACAATTTAAGAAGCTAATTAACATACATGCATTTAGTTCTCGATTGCGCTTAGCTGTCCCCCCATCTTAATGACTTATGTCATCTTCTTCTTGATTGTTTCTTCTTCTTCCTTATCCATTTTCATTGAGGAAAATTATGTTCTCTACACCAGCCCACATGTTCCCTTGTTCCTCCATAGCCAAAGCTTAGCTTTAGTGAAAGAAAGTGAGAAAAGAGAAAAACAGTAAGGAAAAATTCCATCTTCATGCTCAAGGAAGCTTAAGAGAGTAAGGAAAAAGGGAGAGATTAGGGTTTATGAAGTTTTAATAATCTGATTATAAATTTTAGGAACTGAAATTGACAAGGAGCTTGATCAAAAGAGCAAAGGAAAGGAGAAAGAGAAGTAAAGGGAAAGAAAAGAGAAAAAGAGAGGTTTGTGCATAACCTAAGGCAATAGTCTATTTTATTTTTTTATTTGCATAATTTAATTATTTGGCATGCTGATGATTCTGAATTAATAGTATTTTGTGTTCAAAATCTTGGGGATGCATGTTTGCTAGACTTAGGATTTAATTTGGTAAAAATTGAATGTGATTAATTTGCATGTTCCTTACTGGAAATTGATGAGCAGTGTGCACTTAAAATGTTTTAATTTCTGGAACTTGGTTTTGCATGTTGTTTTTTGGATTTGAAATCTAAGACAATGGGATTTAACTTTCATTTAGACAATAAAACCTGAATATGTTTGTAATTGTCCAGAAAAATTCATAAATCGCAGACTTAGAATCTATCCAGAAAATTCTGGGCAGAATTGTTAGTGACCAGTCAGTGTTCATTTTATCATATCTTTGGATATAGAACTCAGAATTAAGTGAGTCAAGTTGAATATTAAAGCTAAGATCCAGACATAAACTTGTTAAGAATATCATATAACTAAATTCAGAACTTAATAAGACCAAAATTAAGGTCCAAAACAGAGAACAGAATCTGCTAGTGACAGGGCAGCATATGAGTTGAATGAAATGAGTAAAATGATGAGAACTTTGTTATATTATGTAAATATTATTTTAATTGAGTGATTATGTGATTATTTTAAGATAGTACATGCATGAAAAGTGTGAAATTAATTGTTATGAATTGTAATGAAATTGTATAAGCCCTAGAACACCTAACTAGAACCAACTTATGATAGTTTGGCATGCCAAATAGGGGGGAGTATGATGAAAATGAAAACCATTAATGGTATGATTATTGAAGCCGGTAATGGCACTGTTATCTACGCCGAGATGGCATTATTATCTACGCCAGTAATGGCATGCTTATATACGCCGGTAATGGCACAATTATCTATGCCGGTAATGGCACGGTTATCTATGCCGGTGATGGCACTTATATGCGCACATCATATTGCCCTGGTGGCACTCCTAAGTGCCTGGATGGCAACTCTGTTATCCTAGTCAGTAGTTCATAGGTGTTATGGGCAATGAAAGGCTATGGATAATAATGATTTGATAAAGTAAAATAAATATAAGATATAAAAGAATAAAATTAATGAAATGTAAGTTGCATGAATAAAAAGATGGTTTAGTGTCTTGGGCATAAATAAAAAGGTTATTGTAAATAAAGAAGTTATGGAAAATGAATGGATTATTGAAAATAAAAAAATGGAACTATGATTTGTGACATGGTTAATTATGATGGGTTATGTAATGATGTGTTAATAAAATAAATAAGTATCAGATAATACAATATAATTTGATGTATATATATGCTAGTATACCATGATTTGCATGAGAATATGATTAAGCATGAGTTGATATATGTCTAATGCATGATTACATAAAATAGTTTATTGTTTTATTTATATGCATCACTAAGCCAAGAGCTTAGAATGGAAGTTCTCTCACGCAGATTTAGTAAAGAATAAATAGAAGATAGTAGATAAAGCTAGCGATGACCTAATCCAGTAAAGCAGCCTGTTGCACACATCGTGGGTTACACAACTTTTGTATATTATCTTGTAAATTTTATTTTGTAGTATTTGTAAAATAAACAGTATGTTTTGTAAAGATATTTTAACCAATTAAGTCAGCATAGCACACCCTCATCCAGGCACGAGCTGCTGGGGTGAGGGGGTGTTATAGGGTCATCATCCTTTGTTCCCAAAAAATCAGTAGCTTTAAATTTACAAAGCTTGTCCAGCTGTACCCTCAGTCTCGGTGGTGGAGGTGGAGGAACTGGTGCTTGTGCTGGTGGCACTGCTCTGATGATTTGCTCTAATGATCTGTTTGGGTTACCTTATTCAGGAGCCTAGGGGTTAAGGACTTGTTATGTACCTGGACCTTGAATACTAGTGGCACTAGACTGGTTTAGTGCCCGATTATGTGGCAATCTCTGGCTCTCATCCATATCATTCGATTTAAATGCCATCTCACTCTAATCCTATAAGTTGACAGAGAAGTAGCCAAAGTTAGAGTTAGACGAGATGCATGTATGAATGCAAGATAACCTTATAATTCACTTGGGTCTAGAATTGCCTAAACCTAAGCTATGATACCACTAAATGTAGCATCATCTACATAGATAGAACAAACCCTCACTGTATATACAGATGTCAAACTACTAGAAATGAATCTACCTATCTCCATTAAAACTTTTCTACATCCTTCAAAAATAAGATTATTTTTCATAATATAATAAATCAAATAAAGAAACTAGCTATCAAACCTTCTCAAAATTTTAACTCTCTAAGCAACATAAGAACTTTATTACAAAATCTGTACTAATTCAAATTTCATAATTTCAAATACATACCTTTATTAACATATGAGTTAATGGTCTCTATCCCATGATATGTGGAAAAATAAATAAAATGCATGAACAAAATAACAGACCCAAGTCGGGTCAACTTTGACTACTCTGACTGACTTTGTCTTCTCTTCTTGACATTCTACAATCTACGGCTCCAAACCTGTGTGTTAGAAAACCCACATGCTAAGCTACTGAAAGCTTAGTGGTACATATAAATATTTAAATTCTATCATCCATTCACGTATTGCTATAACATTTCATATTTAACAACATACCTGTGTGTTTAGCCATATTATCATACATGCAATTATTCATAAGATAGTTTAATCTTACTAATTTGTATAATATTTAAGACTTATAACATGCGTCACAAAAATGAGTTCATCATCAGAATAGCATTACATGTCGTGTATCATAACTACATATCATCATGCATTCAAATTTATTGCTTTTTATAAACTGTATTCAACGTTTTGTAATTACTGGTTTCTAGTTTTATAGTCCAGTATTCTAAATATGGACTATTCAGATGCGGATTTTGAAATATGAGCTATCTAACACGATCTTAAGCCACCTTACTCACTACTGTATCTATCTGTATTGCAACCACTGAGCTTCTCAAATCAGGAGTGCTCTAACACATGCTTAAGCCACCTTGATGAGCAAAGACTGCATGTATATGGGTATAAGAGCATTCTAACACAAGGTTAAGCCACCTTGTCCCTAATTCAAATATGCTACCACTGAGGTTCTCAAATCAGGAGCACTCTAACAAGAACTTAAGTCACTCTGATGAGCAAAAATAATAACTACATGCATAAATATTTCTTTAGTATTGTAACTCCCTCAATGGCATGCCACCTATTTTAACTAGTCCAAGTATAGAGAATGGGCATTCTTATTCATATTATGGTTATAAGCATTAATTATGTCATATTTCATAATTTAACAAGATCATCACATAACATGCTATGATGTAGAGCACCATGTGCATAATGAAGTTCCTAAGTTATGTTATCATCTTGTATAAAATCTCACTTAATCATATTGAAGTTGTATGCATATCATACCCAAGTAATCTCATCATATGAATCAATTTATTCTTTTTTGGAAACAGGGCATTCCTGGGTGTGAAACTTTATGTCACAGGTTGCCTACCCATGATGAAGCTGTGACTGGTTCATGGTCATTCACATGTGTGAATATTTCTTCACGGATTTGAAATTCATACTTTTAATAGGAGTGAAGCTTGGCTTCATGGGCGTAACACATTAGATAGAAACAATATTTCAACACTGATTTCACTCAATTTCACATACAACATGCATAAAATCTAAACCTAGCCAATGTTAGCCACACCTATCAACATTTTACATAATTCAACATTTGAACAAAATTAAAAACATTCATTTTATCACAATTAACCACTTACTCTATGTAACATCCTTGACCTTCCCCACATGCATACCCACATGCATTTCATTTGAACATATGCATCTTCCATATAATCCAATTGAACACGTGCATTTCATACATATTTTCTTAGAAACAAGTTCATGGCACGCACTAGCTACATGTCCTAGTATTTAGAAATTGTGTCGAGTCGCACGTGTGTAATTATAACCTAAATGAGGATAACAAAGCATTAGAAATAAATTGGATAAGGTGACTAAATTAAAGTAAGCAAAATGACGAGATTAATATTAGTAAACATTTACATTGTTAATTTAGTTAAATCGGGCCAAATGATTAAGTTTTATTATTGTGTGAATTAATGGAATTATATATATATGTAAATAATAATAATAACAATATAAAATAAAATGAAAATGAAACAAAAGAGAAATAGAAGAGAAGAGAAATGAGAAGAGAAAAAGGCAAAAAAAAAAATAAGTTGGCTTTATCTTCATCTTTCTTCCCCATTTCTGCCTTATTCTCTAGCCCGACTTCTTCTTCAATTTCCTCCATTTCAGACTTCAATTCTTCCTTGTTTCACCTAGTTTTTGCACCAAATTGATCCCTTGCAAGTTCGTTCTTAGTAAGTAATCAATTTTTATTGCTATAGGGTTGATTTGATTTGCAACCCTATTTTAATGCACATAGAAATTGATTCTGGAAAAGTTTAAAACACAAAAGTTGTTCTTATGTCTTATATTTATGGGTATGTAAACGGTTTTGCATGATTTGGTGTATAGGAAGAGAAATCCTCTCTCTATTGAAACTGGTCAAGGTGTAAACCCTAACCAAGTATCTCAAAACATAAAAGTTGTATATATATGTGTTATTTATCTCTATACCAAATTTCAGACTCATAGGTCTTGTACATTTGTAGTTATGGTGAATGGAACCATGACTGTTCCATGGTTTGAACTGCCTACTGAGTGCCCTGGGCAGATCCAGAAACTTCTCTGGATAATTTGAGCTCATTAGAGCTAGATTCTGTAAATTCTCAAAACTTCAACGTTATAGGTATATTTCGTAGCTAACTTTTGGTACTAAGTGCAGCTTGATATGTTATGTATATACTAAGTTATGGCCTTTGGAAGTCATACTGGTCCGGAAGCCAATTCTATTCTAGACCAGCGAAATGTTTGTTATACTTTGAAGACCTTAGAGACATAATTGATAAAAGTTAAAAACATGAAAAATTTTACATATGAACCCATATATGTTTCTGTAAAATTTCATTAAAATATGACTTATAGATTATAAGTTAGGATGAACCAAAGTGGGTACCCTGAAACTCCCTAAGGCAGAAAACAGGACACACTTAGAAATTCCACCAAATATTGTACAATAATCCAATTGGTCTGAAATTTTAAATTTTATATAATTATAGGTTAATTTTAATTCAAAATAAGAATCTTATTAATTGGTCAAGTATAGAAAAAGTTATAGGCTAAACAGTCCCATAAGGTCATACTGCCTTATAGGAAAAATCTTAACTATTGATATGAACAATGCATATTAATTTGTTTAAGCCACATTAAGTCTCCCTAATCATGAGTTAATCGATTATATTTTCATATTAGGCTCACAACATATTGGAGACCCACAAGGAGTGGATAGACAATAAGTTAGGGGTCAGAATCAAAGGAGAAAGGTGAGTCTAATTATCAATTGAATTCTTTAGTGCAAATGAATGTTGCTTGCTATGTGATTCATATGATTGTCATGATTTTTCCTTGATGATATGATGATGGATAATTTGTGACATTGTAGTACATATAAATTGTATACTTGTGGTATATTTGAGGTATATATTTGACACATGTGATATATATACATGGTATATGTATAGTATATGCAAGGTATATGCGTGACATGTGAGGTATATATGGAATATATGTATGTTGTATATGATAAAGATGCAATGATTGATGAATGCTTAAATACAAGTGTATATGCATATGGACTTAAAAGGCGTTGTGACTAGTTAATCGATATTGTAAAGCAAAAGAAGAGGCCTATGGCCCAACAAATGTGCAAATAAAACAAATGATCAAGCTAGCTAGAAAATGCAAATGCAAATGTTCACAAGGAAACCCGGGGCAATGTCTATTTAACTTGGTCACAACAAAATGAAATAAGCAAAGCATTTGCATACATAAGGAGTAATGATTATATGTTTCAACTTTATTGATATTTATATGATACTGATGAATGGAATGGAATACATGGTATGTATTGGATTTGTGATTTATTACTATGAGTTGTTCGGTACTTTAGAGCTCATTTGATGGTTATTCTCACTGAGCTGCAACTCATCAATTTGCATCATTTTTCAAGTAAAGAAAAGTGATAGCTTATTTTGAGTAGCGTATAGAAGACATGGAGCACAGGTCACTGGCCTAGCCTCATCACTCTCTCTCCTTGCATTCCACACAAGCATGAAAACATGTCATCTGTATTTTGGACTTATATGTTTGAATATGTATTATCACTCTAGATTAGTTTTGAAATGTATAAATGGAAGCAACTCGTAATCCTTCGGATGTGAAGTTTATGTTTTAATATATGTGATATATCGTATTGTGGTTTTTAATGTTGACTTGAAAAGTCATTGAGTGATATTACAAGATATAAGACTTGTAAAGTCATTAGTTGATTTTACAGGATATGATATGAAAACAAAATTTACTACCACTGTTATCAGGGTATTTTCTCTTTCCAACATGCAGTATGTGATTATTTGATACAAAAATATGTTATACTTAAATGCATATGATGTGGTGTTACATTTTGGTATCAGAGCAGGGATAGGTTCTATGGAAACATGCATATGCATAAGAGCATGATAACCTATGCATCCTATGTGTTGAACATTATGTAGTGAAATAATTTCATTTATTTCAGGGACATCATAAGACATGATTCACCAAGGAGGGAGAGGCCAGCCGAAATGCATTCTTATGAGGCATCACCTCATTCACATAGAGATCAACCAGCACTAGGAGCTAGAGCTCCAACACATGCATCACAGTCATCTCATGTAGAGGCACCCTATGAACACCCAGATCCGAAAGTGCATGGTCCTAAAATGTACAAGGAAAGACGTTATGATAAGCTGAGGAAACATGGTGCAACTGATTTCAATGGCACAAGACCTAGGAGAAGCTGAGACATGGCTAAAAAGGATACAGAGGGTACTGAATATCATGAGATGTACCCCGGATGAGAAATTCGATTATGCAGTGTCCTTGTTGCAAGGAAATCCTTATGAATGGTGGGAGACAGTCCCCGATAGTAATGAACAACCATCGGTGTTGACATGGAATGATTTCCTCTAGGAATTTCAGAACAATTACATGCCTGAGGCATATAAAGATGAGAAGAGGAAGGAATTCCAGAATTTAAAATAGGGGAACATGTCTGTTGCGGAGTATGAAGTACAGTTTAATAAATTTCCCACTATGCCAGCTTCATGGTCTCTACTGAAAGAGACAAATGTAAGAAGTTTGAGGAGGGCCTCAAATATGAGATCAGAAACAAAATCACGACTACTGATCTTGATAATTATGCCAGACTCAGAGCTGAACGATTAATAAAAGAAGCTGGGGAGAAACAAATTAAAAGGGCAGCACATGAGTTCTTTGGTGAGTCTAGTAGAAGGTCAGGAAAAAGAGGTAGATATATGCCTGCACAATTTGGTAACAGAAGTGGGTACTCCAGTTCTAGAGGTTGAGGCATGACTTTTTCTTACCCAGGCAGAGGGCAAAGCCAATATGTTGAACAGAGGCCTACATGTACCCATTGTGGTAGACAACATACGGGCGAATGCAAAAGGCTCATAGGAGCATGTTATTTCTGTGGGTTGATGGAACACATGTATAAAGACTATCCTGAAATAGCCAAACTAGTAGAGACTAGGAGAGGTAGAGGAGTATCTGAGACTACAGTTGAAGCATCGAGGGTCTACCCTACTAGTGGGACACAGGGCAGAGGAAGAGGCAGGGGCAGAACTGGTACAATGGGCAGAGGAGTGACCAGATCTAAAGGTTAGAGTTCTAGACCCCTTACTCAGGCCAGGGTGTTTGCCATGACTAGACAGGAGGTAGTTGATGCTCCTGAAGTAGTCACCGGTAATATTTACATTTATGATATGTTAGCATATGCATTGATTGACCCAGGCTCCACTCACTCATTTATATCATTGCATATGGCATCCAAATTGCATCAAAAGCATGAGCCTTTGGGGATTGAGATAAAAGTGAGTACTCCATTGGGAACAGTAGTAGTTATGAATAATGTCTGTCGTGATTGCTTGATATGCATTGATGAAGCTAAATTGATAACTAATTTGATCTTATTGCCAATATATGAATTTGATGTGATATTGGGAATGGATTGGTTAACTAGACATCATGCAATAGTGAATTGCTTTACTAAGGAAGTAATTCTAGAATCACCCAACCAGCCAAGGGTAGTATTTCTAGGTGAAAGAAAACTTGTGCCTACATGTCTAGTCTCAGCTGTAAAGGCATTTCGAATCATCAAAGGGGGATGTGAAGCATATTTGGCATATGTGACTGATACTAGAACCACTGATAGCTTGCTTGAAAATATACCAATGGTAAGGAAATTTGCTGATGTATTCCCAGATAATCTACCTGGTTTACCACCAGATAGAGAGATATAATTCATTATTGAACTAGTACCAGGAACAACACCAATATCAAGATCACCCTACAGAATGGCCCCAATTGAGTTGAAAGAACTGAAGGCCCAATTGCAGGAGTTACTTGACAAAGGGTATATTAGACCTAGTGTATCACCTTAGGGAGCTCCAGTGTTATTTGTTAAAAAGAAATATGGAACAATGAGATTGTGCATCGATTATAGGCAACTGAACAAAATGATGGTGAAGAACAAATATGCATTGCCCAGAATAGATGTTTGACCAGTTGCAAGGAGCCCAAATATTCTCCAAGATTGATTTGAAATCAGGCTATTACCAGCTGAAGGTAGCAGAAGCGGATGTTCCAGAGACTGCCTTTCGAACCAGGTATGGACATTATGAATTTTTAGTAATGCCATTTGGATTGACTAATGCTCCAACTGCATCCATGGCATTAATAAATAAGGTGTTTCAACCATATCTGGATAGATTTGTGATAGTATTTATTGATGACATATTGGTGTACTCAAAGAATAGGGGAGAACATGAACAACATTTAGAAATTGTGTTGCAAACTTTGAGGGAGAAACATTTATATGCTAAATTGAGTAAATGCGAATTTTGGTTAGATCATTTGGTGTTTCTTAGACATGTGGTGTCGGGCAAGGGCATAGAGGTTGACCCAAAGAAAATTGAGGCCATGGTAAATTGGGAAGCTCCTAAAAATGTTTCAGAAATGCGTAGTTTTCTAGGTTTAGCTGGATACTATTGCAGATTTGTTGATGGATTCTCCTTAATTGCTAGCCCTTTGACTAAATTGTTAAGAAAGAATGTGCCTTTCAAGTGGACTCCAGAATGTTAGAGGAGTTTCGATGAACTAAAACACAGACTAGCCTCAACACCAGTGTTAGCTATTCCTACGGGTATAGGTGGATTTACGATATATGGTGATGCTTCTCATCAAGGCTTGGGATGTGTATTAATGCAACATGGTAAGGTTATAGCTTATGCATCCAAACAACTGAGACCACATGAGATCTCATATCCAGTGTATGATTTAGAATTGGTTGCAGTTGTATTTGCATTGAAGATTTGGAGGCATTATCTGTATGGTGAGACATCCAAGATCTTCACAGACCATAAAAAGCTTGGGTTATTTGCTGACACAAAAAGAGTTAAACATGAGGCAGAGATGATGGTTAGAACTATTGAAAGATTATGATTGTACAATTGAATACCATCTAGGGAAAGCCAATGTGGTAGCAGATGCGTTGAGTAGGAAGTCCAGTAGCAGCGTAGCTCACTTACATGCATCATCTTTTTCGTATTTGATTCAATTACGGTCCATGAATGTTGAATTGAATATGCATGATAGAGGATCACTGATTGCTACTCTTCAAGTCAGACCTATGCTAAAGGAGAGAATTAAAGAAGCACAAAGCAAAGATCCTGAATTATGTGAGAAAATTGATGTGGTAAGGCAGGGAAATAATACAGAGTTTCATTTGCAGAATGATACACTGATGTTAAAGTCATGCATATGTGTTCTAGACACTGAGAACTTGCATCAGGAAATAATGGAAGAGGCACACAATGCACCGTATGCAATGCACCCAAGGATGACAAAGATGTATCACAGTTTAAGGCCTCATTACTGGTGGCCAAGAATGAAGAAAGACATAGCAGAATATGTTTCCCAATTCTTGACATGTCAGCAGATTAAAATTGAACATCTGGCACCAGTTGGTAAACTACTTCCATTGCCAGTGCCAAAATGGAAATAGGAAAGAATAACGATGGATTTTGTCTATGGATTGCCAAGAACTCCACAAAAAAATGATGCAGTATGGGTAATTATTGACAGATTAACCAAGTCAACACATTTTCTACCTATCAGATGGGGTTGTACACTCGAGAGTTTGGCAAAATTATATGTGAATGAGATAGTTAGATTGTAATGGTATTCCAGTGTCCATTGTGTCTGATAGAGATCCACGGTTTACTTCACATTTTTTGGTGAGTTCACAGAATGCATTGGGAACAAAATTGAACTTTAGCACTGCATTCCACCCACAGACTGATGGACAATCTGAAAATACTATACAGACATTGGAAGAAATTCTTAGGGCATGTTCTATGGAATTCAAAGGTGCTTGGGATGAATATTTAGCATTGATTGAATTTGCTTACAATAACCAGTATCATAGCAGTATCCAGATGGCACCATATGAAGCATTGTATGACAGGAAGTGCTGAAGCCCTATCATTTGGGATGAAGAAGCAGCACATGCATTAGAAGGGCCAGAGATAGTGCAAGACACAGTCGATAATATCAAGGTTGTCAAGAACAAGCTAAAGGCAGCACAGGACAGGCAGAAAAGTTATGTTGATCAGCATAGAAGGGAGATGGAATACGAGTTAGGTGAAAAAGTGTTTCTTTGTGTATCTCCATGGAAAGGGATAATCTGATTGGCAAGAAGGGTAAATTAAGCCCAAGATACATAGGGCCTTATGAAATTCTTGAGAAGATTGGTCCATTGGCTTATAGGTTGGCTTTACCACCCGAGATGGCTCAGATACATAATGTGTTTCATGTGAGCATGCTTAGAAGATACAACTCAAATCCTACACATGTACTTAAAGATCAAGCCATTGAAATTGCAGAGGACATGAGTTATGTTG
Source organism: Triadica sebifera (assembly GCA_023653625.1). Classification (NCBI taxonomy): domain Eukaryota; kingdom Viridiplantae; phylum Streptophyta; class Magnoliopsida; order Malpighiales; family Euphorbiaceae; genus Triadica; species Triadica sebifera. Next base: position 35,753,877 of record CM042896.1, read on the forward strand.
AGGAACCAGTGCAAATCATTGGATACAAGACTAAACAGCTAAGTAACTGAGAAATACCTTTGGTTAAGGTATTATGGCGTAACCATTTACAAGAAGAGGCAAGAAGGGAAACAGAAGAAAATATAAAAAGGCAATATCCACACCTATTTCCAGGTATTAAATTTTGAGGATGAAATTTTTAAAAGGAGGGGAGAATTGTAACATCCTTGACCTTCCACACATGCATACCCACATGTATTTCATTTGAACATATGCATCTTCCTTATAATCCAATTGAACACATGCATTTCATACATATTTTCTTAAAAACAAGTTCATGGTATGCACTAGCTACGTGTCCTAGTATTTGGAAATTGTGCCGAGTCGCACGTGTGTAATTATAACCTAAATAAGGATAACAAAGCATTAGAAATAAATTGGATAAGGTGACTAAATTAAAGTAAGCAAAATGACTAGATTAAGATTAGTAAACATTTACATTGTTAATTGAGTTAAATCGGGCCAAATGATTAAGTTGTATTATTGTGTGAATTAGTGGAATTACATATATAAGTAAATAATAATAATAACAATATAAAATAAAATGAAAATGAAACAAAAGAGAAATAGAAGAGAAGAGAAAAGAGAAGAGAAAAAGAGAAAAGAGAAAAAGAGAAAAGGGCAAAAAAAAAAACAAGTTGGCTTTTTATCTTCATCTTTCTTCCCCATTTCTGCCTTCTTCTCCAGCCCGAATTCTTACTCAATTTCCACCATTTCAGACTTCAATTCTTCCTTGTTTCACCTAGTTTTTGCACCAAATTGATCCCTTGCAAGTTTGTTCTTGGTAAGTAATCAATTTTTATTGTTATAGGGTTGATTTGAGTTTCTTAGGTTCATTAATAGGACTGATTTGTAACCCGATTTTGATGCACATAGAAATTGATTTTGGAAAAGTGTAAAACACAAAAGTTGTTCCTTTATATCTTATATTTATGGATCTATAAACGGTTTTGCATGAAACTGGTCAGGTTATGAACCCTAACCAAGTTAGCTACTGTGTTCTTTGATTTAGAATATGTTAAAGCCATTATTTGAAGTATCTCAAAACATACAAGTTGTAGATATATGTGTTATGTATCTGTATACCAAATTTCAGACTCATAGGTCTTGTAACTATGTAGTTATGGTGAATGGAACCATGACTGTTCCATGGTTTGAACTGCCTACTAAGTGCCCTGGGCAGATCCATAAATGTCTTTGGATAATTTGAGCTCGTTAGAGCTAGATTCTATAAATTCTCAAACCTTAGGAGTTATAGGTATATGTATTAGATAAATAATGGTACTAATTGCAGTTTGATATGTTATGTATATACTAAGTTATGACCTTCGGAAGTCATACTGGTATGGAAGCCAATTCTATTCTGGACCAGTGAATTGTTTGTTATAATTTGAAGACCTTAGAGACATCATTTTTAAAAGTTGAAAACATGAAAAATGTTCCATATGAACCTATATAAGGTTCTGTAAAGTTGCATTAAAATAGGACTTATATATTATAAGTTATGATGAACCAAATTGGGTACCCTAAAACTGCCTAAGGCAGAAAACAGAACATACTTAGAAATTCCACCAAATATTGTACAATGATCCAATTGGTCTGCAATTTAATTATATTATATAATTCTATGTTAATTTAAATTGGAAATAATAATCTGATTAATTGGTCAATTAAAGAAAAAGTTATGGGCAAAACAGTCCCATAAGGTCATACTGCCTTATAGGAAAAATCTTAACTATTGATATGAACAATGCATATTAATTTGTTTAAGCCACATTAAGTCTCCCTAATCATGAGTTAATCGATTATGTTTTCATATTAGGCTCACAACATATTGAAGACCCACAAGGAGTGGATAGACAATAAGTTAGGGGTCGGAATCAAAGGAGAAATGTGAGTCTAATTATCAATTGAATTCTTTAGTACAAATGAATGTTGCTTGCTGTGTGATTCATATGATTGTCATGATTTGTCCTTGATGATATGATGATGGATAATTTGTGACATTGTGGTACATATAAATGGTATACTTGTGGTATATTTGAGGTATATGTTTGACATATGTGATATATATACATGGTATATGTATAGTATATGCAAGGTATATGCCTGACATATGAGGTATATATGGAATATATGTATGTTGTATATGGTAAAGATGCAATGATTGATAATTGCTTAAATACAAGTGCATATGCGTATGGACTTAAAAGGCGTTGTGACTAGTTAATCGATATTGTAAAGCAAAAGAAGAGGTCTATGGCCCAACAAATGTGCAAATAAAACAAATGATCAAGCTAGCTAGCAAATGCAAATGCAAATGTTCACATGGAAACTAGGGGCAATGTCTGTTTAACTTGGTCACAACAAAATGAAATAAGCAAAGCAATTGCATACATAAGGATTGATGATTATATGTTTCAACTTTATTGATATTTATATGATACTGATGAATGGAATGGAATACATGGTATGTATTGGATTTGTGATTTATTACTATGAGTTGTTCGGTACTTTAGAGCTCATTTGATGGTTATTCTCACTGAGCTGCAACATATCAATTTGCATCATTTTTCAAGTAAAGAAAAGTGATAGCTCATTTTGAGTAGCGTATAGAAGACATGGAGCACAGGTCACTGGTCGAGCCTCATCACTCTCTCTCCATGCATTCCACAAAAGCATGAAAACATGTCATCTGTATTTTGGACTTATATGTTTGAATATGTATTATCACTCTAGATTAGTTTTGAAATGTATAAATGGAAGTAACCTGTAATCCTTTGGATGTGAAGTTTATGTTTTAATATATGTGATATATCGTATTGTGGTTTTTAATGTTGACTTGAAAAGTCATTGAGTGATATTATAGGATATAAGACTTGTAAAGTCATTAATTGATGTTACAGGATATGATATGAAAAAAAAATTTACTACCACTGTTATCAGGGTATTTTCTCTTTCCAACATGTAGTATGTGATTATTTGATAAAGAAATAGGTTGTACTTAAATGCATATGAAAAGACATACAAAATGCATACAAAATTGTATCAAACTTATAAAAAGGCATCTCTTCAAGTCTATAGGGAAATCTCTCCTATGTACCACCAAAAATACCTTTTGTATACCTGGTTCACTATTGGACTATGCCCTAGGGGGTTTATAACCTCAATCTCATACTTAATTTTTTCATTAACCATATTATGTTTTCTAGGTGTACTTGTGCACATAGAAGAATGTGTGGAATGTAGATCAACTAATGCATAAATATCTAGTCATAAAGAGAAAACATACCAATTATTAAATTAGTAGTTTCTTAGTCCTCTCTGACCTTTATAACATAAGCTCTAGCTATAACTTAGCCCAGTCTGTACCTATTAGCAATCTATGAGGCTGCCTGAGTATGTCCTGTATGACCTCATCTAATTTGTTATATGCTTTGAGCAAAATTTGACTATGTAATCTGGGTAGGTGCACCACCAGTAATCAGAGGACAATCCCTCTTCATATGCTTCTTAGACCCATATCTAAAGCAAGCACCTGTGTTCATTCAACATTCCTCTCTATGTATCTTGTGGCAGGTGCCACAATCTGGTGCATTCTCTCTGGTAGTCTAGGTCTGAGTGCTACTAGTTATAGATATAGCTCTAGAGGGTTGTTCCCTCCTATATGGTCCACCCAATGAATGGCTTATATTTTGTCACTAATTCATGCCATATGTCTGTCCTGAGTAGTACCAACCTTTTTTGCCTATGGTCTAGGCAACTGGAGCTACTGTTTGTCTAGAGACTTCCTTTGCTCTATTTCTCTCTCTTATCCACACTAATGGAAGATGAGACCAGTTTAGTGAAACTGACATGCTGAAGTGTTGTCACATAGTCTCTAATTTCTATATTGAGGCCATCCTCAATTCTTCTACACTTATCTATCTCATCTGTGATCAACCCTAAAACATATTTAGTCAGTCGAGTAAACTCTCTCTAATACTCTGTCATAGTCATCTTACCCTGCTTGAGATTATAAAACTCTCTTTTCTTCTCATCTATGTAGACTCTTAATTCCTAGAAAATATGTGGCTCCTTACTTCCGCAACATGTCTAGCTGCACCATTGGTTTTGGTGGTGGAGGTGCAGGTGGAGGAATTGGTATTGGGTGTGATAGCTATAGTAATCTACTACAGCAAGTCTGTTATCATTGTATCAAAGGAATTTGGCTTTAATCAACTTGTTTAGGAGTCTGCTGGTTCGGGACGAGTGCTGCATTTGGATCCTGAACACTAGTTGCATTAAGTTGGTGTGGTGCCCCGGTATATGGAGAGCTATGGCTTTCAACCATATCGTTCGATTCAGAAAGTTGATAGAGAAGTAACTCATGTTAGAGTTAAATGATACACATTTATGCATGCATAATAACTCCATTATCCACATAAATCTAGAACCACCTAAATCTGGCTCTAATACCACTAAATGTAATATCCACCCATATAGGAGGACAAAATCCCACCATACAAGTAGATACCATATTAGTAGATTTTTTTTTAAACTTGTTCCATTTAAAACTTTTTCCTATCTTAATCATTGAATATGTATAACATGCATTACTAAAACAACCATATGTAATACATTGAATAACATATTATCTTGTGTCTGAATCAACAATCAAATCCATAATCAAAATATTGTGTCTGTATAAATTTCATATCCTTATTACTAAAATAAACTGGTTTGGGTGTACATAAGCCTTTTATTACAAAATCTATCATTTTTAAAATAGTCTAATCAATTTTAGATACATGTCCTTATCTATTAAAAATATAAATCAAATAACTATCTCTATTCCATGTCATGAGAAATAACAAATGAATGAAAGAAAAAGAAACTAACCTGAACATGGGTCTACTTTGACTGTTATGACAGGCTCAAATTCATCTTCTTGTCAACTCAACTGTCTAATGGCTCGAAACCTGCATGCAGAGAAACCCACATGCTAAGTTATTTAAAGTTTAATGGTTATATAAGCATAAAAATTATAGCAAACATTGATATATTACCATAGCATATAGTTATTGTTTACATATATTTGTGCTCGATCATGCCATCATATATTAATGTAGATTATTACAACACTTTCTTACTAGTTTAAAACATACATACTATATACATAAACTAAATCGATTTTCACATCCATATACATTCATGACACATAATATAGATTTACATTTCCTAGTTCCATATACTGGATTTTTGAATTTACCATGTATCCGATTTATTTTACCATGTCTCTATTTTATATAACATAATTGCTAAATGGTTTCCATATTTATCATTCAATTATATAGGTAGTTACTGTTTTTCTTATTCCTTTTATAGTTTATAACCCAATACTCTAGACCTGGACTATCTAAATGCAAGTTTTGAAATAAGAGCATTTTTACCTAAGCTTAAGTCACCCTTCTCACTAACTTTATCTGTTTGTGTAGTGCTAAATTGAGCTTCTCAAATTAAGAGAGCTCTCACTTGAGCTTAAGTCATATTGACTAAGTAAAATATGATAATTGCATGCATATGAGATCAAGGGCAATCTCACCCAAGCTTAAGCCACGTTGTCCCTAAGATATAAACCATTGTACTAAGCATATTATAGTATTGTAACCCTGTCAATAGCATGTCCTCTATCCTATGCTAGTCCTCATATAGAGAATGGACATTAATAATTAAAAATCTAATTATTCATCACATTCCATAGTTTAAGAAAACATATTTTTATTTCACACAAGGGAAAAATACAAAGCTAATTCGAACTTTGAACTTCAAACTTACCTTCTTTGTATGGCAAAGAGGTTTATATAATCCTAAGGCAGATGACACATGCGTCACTGCTTACATCATTAAAGGATAAGATTCCTAAACAGTAATAACAAAGACTTAAAGCAAAAGTAAAAAACAAACCACACTATCAACTGTTATCATACCAGCTAAATTATTACAACTTCTTACATAATGACAAACTTAGTGGCAAACATTTTACTATTTCCTGATTGGTTCATGCGATGGTGAAGGATTAAAGTCTTCTAGTGTGACACCCTACTTATATATTAGGAATAATTCCACATATATAAAAAGGATGCCACAAGCTTAACTCGATAATTTGTTCGAATTAAAAATATTTTCATTTTAAATAACTTAATCTATTTATTTATATTGGTTTAGGCAGGTCGTTCTAATTAACAATATATGTATATATATAATTGTTGTTCTTCTTTTTTTTGAGATCCTAATTTAAAAATATAATTAATTAATACCTTGATAAAATATTTATTCTTAATATAATTTAAATAAATAACTACAATTTCATTTTAGCTAAAACAAGACCTCTTAGGATTGTTGGATTAATAACTTTTTCTACACTTATCCAATTTATATGATTCTTGATCCTGATTAAATATAACATGTAAAAATAAAACATGCTAAAATTTCAGAATTTTTAAACCATTACACAATTTTTGGTATAATTTTAAAGGTTGCTCTATTCTCTGCCCTTAGGTATTTTCGGGGTACTATATTTAAAAATTCATATCTTTTAATGTATAGCTTCAATTATTATAAAAAAAATTTATACGGTTATATAGGTTAATTTGAAACATTTTTCATGTTTAACTCATTCCCAGATTCAGTCTTTAAGATTCTCAAATACTGGAGGATCTATAACTGGTTCAACATAGAGTATCAACCCAACCAGTTCAATTGTTCAGTTATAACTCACAAAATACATGACATTTTAAGGTGGGAATTTACAAGAATTTAGATAAGACATAAAATTAAAACTTTCATGTTTTGAACTTTGGCTCATTCGATCTAAAAATGGGTCAAATATAAGGACGAAATTACTGGAGCTGCACAGGTACTAGAACACAACTCAATTAAGGAACAACTATAATTCATTTCACTATAACTCAACCTAAACAAAAGATATTTATACGAAATTTGAGTTTGATATTCCGGTGGTAAATGAGTTCCCAGATGTGTTTTCTGATGACTTATCTGGGCTGCCTCCAGAAAGAAAGGTAAAGTTTGCTATTGATCTTGTTCCAGGAACTATGCCTCTATCAAAGGCGTTGTACAGAATGGCTCCATCATAAATGAAAGAACTTAAGACACAATTCCAAGTACTTTTTGATAAAGGTTTCATTATACCAAGTACGTCCCTATGGGGTGCACCAGTATTGTTTGTGAAAAAGAAGGATGGATCTTTGAGGCTATGTATTGACTATTGACAGTTGAATAAGGAAACCATCAAGAACAAGTACCCATTACCGTGGATTGATGATCTCTTTGACCAATTTAAAGGTGCATGAGTATTTTCCAAGATAGACTTGAGATCTAGTTATCATCAATTAAGGGTGAAGACGGAGGATATAGCTAAAACCGCATTCAGAACCAGATATGGTCATTATGAGTTTTTGGTTATGCCATTTGGGCTAACCAATGCTCTAGCAGCATTTATGGATCTTATGAATAGGATCTCCAGGCCGAATCTTGATCAATTTGTGGTCATTTTCATTGATGATATTTTGGTATATTCTAAAGATTTAGAAGAACATGAAAAACATTTGACAATAGCGTTGCAGACTCTCAGAGAATATAAGCTCTACGCCAAACTCTCAAAATGTGAGTTTTGGTTGAAGGAGGTGACATTTCTGGGACACATTATCTCTACATAAGGCATTAAAGTGGATTCTAGTAAGGTTGAGGCAATTGTGAGTTAGAAGCCCCATGGAATGTGACTGAGGTCAGAATTTTCTTGGGTTTAGCTAGATATTCTTGGAGGTTTGTCAAGGGTTTTTCAATGATTGCTTCTCCTTTAACAAGACTATTGAGAAAGGATGTTAAATTTGAGTGGACAGATAAGTGTCAAGTTAGTTTTGATAAGCTCAAAAGTATGCTCACTAAAGCCCTTGTTTTGACACAGCTGATCCCTTATAAAGAGTATGTCATTTATAGTGATGCTTCACATAATGGATTGGGTTGTGTATTGATGCAAGATCGAAAAGTGGTTACTTATGCTTCTAGGTAGTTAAAGCTGCATGAGAAGAATTGTCCTACCCATGATCTGGAGTTGGCAGCTATAGTTTTCGCATTGAAGATTTGGCGTCAATATTTATATGGGGAGAAGTGTTTCATTTAGACATATCACAAGAGTTTGAAATATCTTCCCTCACAGAAAGTGTCAAGTTAGTTTTGATAAGCTCAAAAGTATGCTCACTAAAGCCCTTGTTTTAACATAGCTGATCTATAGCACCTCTTCACCCGAACCGCACGTGCCCGGATGAGGGAGCACTAATGTCCTTTCTTTCTCATACTTAATATATGTATATATTTACATTTTTTTTATTCATGTATATATAGATATGAATAAAAATCATAGTACAATTTATTTACGTAATATAATAATTTTTAACATCAGAGTAATTCTTAACAAACTTTAGAAGTAAGTTTTACAAACTCAAATATTTCTTTAATATAAAAGTTTTAAAACTTGTAACCCACTTTCTCAAGATTCAGCTGCTTTACTTGACTGGGATCACCGCTTGCTTTATCTAGCATCTTCAGCTACCTTTCTATATCTGCGTGGAAATTAAACTTCACGCTAAGCTTTAAGCTTAGTGGTACATATAAAGAAGGCAATATACTATATCATGCAACAAGCATTAACAATTATCATTTTGTGCATTAAATGTTTGCATGCATGACTATCAACATATTTCTATTTCATAAAAGCATAAATGTCATGCTCATATAGACATTGTTATTTTTATTTATCTTTAATAGCTAATTATTCTATAAATCTCTTTATCATTACATTTCAATCTCATATCATCATCATTTTCTTATTCTTTCCTTTTCTTATCTTTCAGACATATCCTCATTATCTAGCCCACATCACTCTAAATTTTTGGACTGACTGGATACGGGTTATGGATCAGGAGCGCTCACACATGCTTATGCCACCCTGTCCACTATCTGGCTCATAAGAGCTTCTCAAATGAATGGCGCTCACACAAGCTTATGCCACATTGATTGAGTATAATTTCATCACAGATGAATAATCGGATCAAGGCCGCTCACACAAGCTTATGACACCTTTTCCTCATTTATATGTGCCCATCGGAGCTTTCTTAAGTCAGTAGCGCTCACACAAGCTTTAGCCACACTGACTGAGCATCTCAGACCAATGGCGCTCACACAAGCTTTAGCCATATTGTTTCAGGTATAGTACGGTACCGTTCGCCCCCTTAATGACATGTCATCTATCCTGATTCAAGTCCGCAAGTAGAGTAATGGGCTTCTTTATATTTTCACATCAATCATTATTCTTAAATTTCAATACATCCATTTTTCTCATATTTATCAACATCTCAATTTTCTTGTTTTACAAGCATATAGTCATACTCATATATCTTTTCATTCATTTACTAGATTCATCAATATTATCATGTTTATCATCTGCATTAGATTTCATATAATATCCATGACAATTCATTTTTCTACATCAATACATTTTTCTATATCACAACATATCACATTCTCACATCAATATATATATACATATATCCATATCCATATCATTCTTATTTTGCTTGGATAGACAATAACTTTCATTTACTTACCTGAATTCCCCATTTAATAACCACATTCATAATTTCAAATGCAGAGCATTCACAGCCGTGATTACTACTTTCACGCCCGTGAATTAGTTCACGCCCGTAATCCCAAGCCGTGAACGCTACTGGAATGAATCACCCAAAAGCATTCACGGTCGAGATTACTCATTCACGCCCGTGAATAAGTTCACTGCCGTGATTCCAACCCGTGATCACTTCTGGAATGAATAGTACCATTTCCACCCAGAAATTCACAACCGTGACACAATCAGTCACAACCGTGAACCCTCAAGTTCATGCCCGTGACTCAATAGTCACACCCGTGACTTTCAGCAGAAAATCTGCATATTCACCTTTCATTCATTATAACATCATTCAAAACATACCAAATTCTATTTCATGCATTTCTAAGGCTCTTTACTCAACTTATTACTTTTCAATACATTTACATGCCTTAATCACACAAAATTCTCTAATATGCATCCTTAATTCAATGTTACAATTATCTCATTCATACATGTCTAATCTTATGGTTTCATGCCATAACTATCATCATTCTTGAAATTGCATTTATCTCAAATCATATTCAACATGCATTATTTCAAACAAAAATAGGCTATTGCCTTAAATTATGCACAAACCTTAATCTTTCTCCTTCACTCTTTTAGGTAGCTTTCTCTTTTCCTTTGCTCCTTAGAGCTTGTTCCTTGTCATTTGGAACTCCTACAACATCATAGATCATTTTCATCATCATCTAATTTCATTAAGACCCTAAACTCACTTTTTCTCTCTCAAAACCCTAGTTTCTCTCTCATTCCATATAAGTCTTAGATGAGCTCAAAATTCGAACCTCCTTTAGAAAAGATGAAGAAGAAGACCTTACACTTTTCTTCACTTGATCACCACTTTGGAGATTTTCTCTCTCTACCAAACTTGATTTTTCTTCCTCTTTCTTGTTCTTTCCAGCTTCCTTATGAGTTATGGAACATGAAAATCAACTTGTCTTGCTCTTTCCCTTCTCTTCCATTCCTTTCTCTCTCTAGAATCAAGATGAGCTATGGAGGAGAATTGTGGTTGGCGTGACTGGTAAAGAAAAGAGAGAAGGAGCAGAAAATGAAGAGAAGAAGAAGAAGAAGAAAATAAAGCCTTAAATAGGGCACCCAAAAATCATCATGTGGGACCCACCATTTTACCATTTTCTCCAAATTTTACACTTAATCAATATTAATCATCTTCCTTTAATATCATGGCCGGCCAACCCAATTTTAAATGTCCAAATTTCTTAAGTTAATTAGCCATTAATCTCATAAATCTTCCAATTTTCGGTAAATTGCAAATTGACCCCAAAACTTATCAAATTTTGCAATTTAGTCCTTTACCGTAAATCAACTTCTTTAAACTCTATAATCACTTATTTAGACATTTATTATTTAGTTTAACCATTTATTAATCAATTATTGTAAAAATCTGAATTTAGACTCCGATCGATCACACGCGTCAATGTTGCAACACGTGTGACTCGGAAATCTAAATTAGCGGATATTACGTTCTCTCCCCCTTAAAATAATTTCGTCCTCGAAATTTACCTGTTCATTCGGGGTTAAACAACTGGGGATACTACTTCTTCATCACTTCTTCACTTTCCCATGTGGCTTCTTCAACTGTATGATTCTGCCACCAAATTTTAACTAGAGGAACTCTCTTGTTCCGGAGAACTTTCTCTTTATATGCTATTATAGCCACTGGTTCTTCCTCATAAGTCATGTATGTCTGTACCTCTATTTCCTCAATCAGTATAATGTGGGTTGGGTCTGAACGATATCTTCTTAACATTGAAACGTGGAACACGTTATGAATTCGGTCTAGCTCCGCAGGAAGAGCTAATCGGTAAGCCACTGGTCCTATTCTTTCCAAAATTTCATAAGGACCAATAAATCTTGGGTTTAACTTTCCCTTTTTACCGAACCTCAATATCTTTTTCCAAGGAGAAACTTTAAGAAATACTTTATCTCCTACTGCATATTCTATATCTCGCCTTTTTAAATCGGCATATCATATCTGTCGATCTTGTGCTGCTTTTAGCCTTTCCTTGATCACTTTAACTTTCTCCTCAGTTTGTTGAATTATTTCTGGCCCAATCAACTTTTTCTCATTCAACTCGGTCCAACATATCGGTGTCCTACACTTTCTTCCATATAAAGCTTCATAAGGAGCCATGCCTATGCTCGTCTGATGACTGTTGTTATAGGCAAACTCCATAAGAGGTAAATGTTGATCCCAACTTCCCTCAAATTCAAGTACACAACATCTCATCATATCCTTTAGCAACTGTATAACTCGCTCTGATTGTCCATCCGTTTGCGGATGAAATGCCGTGCTAAAATTTAGTCGAGTTCCCAAAGCCTGCTGTAGACTCTTCTAGAACTGCGACGTAAACCTGGGATCTCTGTCAGAGATGATAGATACAAGCACTCCATGAAGTCTCACTATCTCATTCATATAAATCTCAGCCAGCTTGTTCAAGGTATAATTCATTTGGACTGGTAGGAAATGTGCTGACTTCGTCAATCGATCCACTATTACCCACACTCTATCATGCTTTCTCTGAGTTACCGGTAAACCAGACACAAAATCCATCGTGATCCTCTCCCACTTCCATTCTGGTATGGGAATCGGTTGTAGTAATCCTGTGGGTAATTGATGCTCAGCTTTCACTTGCTGACAGATTAGACATTTAGCCACATATTCAGTTATATCCTTTTTCATCCCCGACCACCAATATTGTCCTTTCAAATCTTGGTACATCTTGTTCCCACCTGGGTGCATAGTATAGACCGTTTCATGAGCTTCTTTTAAAATCTCTGTTCTCAACTCTTTCATACTTGGCACACAAATCCGGTTCTTAAAATACACAGTACCATCTTCTGTTAAAGAAATTTCTAACTTTTCTCCATTTTTCAAGGCTTCAACCATCTTTACTAACTTCTCATCTTGTTTTTGGACATCTTTAATTCTTTGCATCAATGTGGATTCCACTCGCATCTCAGCTAAAATCTTCCTGCTTAGTGCATCTGCAACCACGTTAGCCTTTCCTGGATGGTAGTCTATCACACAATCATAGTCTTTAATCAATTCCAACCATCTCCGTTGCCTCAGATTCAATTCTTTCTGTGAAGGAAGATACTTAAGACTCTTGTAGTCTGTATAAATGTAGCATGTTTCTCCATACAAATAATGTCTCCATATCTTTAGAGCAAAAAATATCGCTGCAAGCTCTAAATCATGCGTCGGATAGTTAAGTTCATGAGGCTTAAGCTGTCTGGAGGCATATGCAATCACTTTTCCCTCTTGCATCAGAACACATCCTAGCCCATTATGACTTGGATCACTATACACAACATAATCTTTTTCTGGAGTAGGCTGAGTCAAAACTGGTGCTTCAGTCAACATAACTTTCAATCGATCAAAACTTGCTTGACACTTATCTGTCCATTTAAAACATACCTCTTTTCGCAGTAGTCATGTCAAAGGATTCGCTATAGATGAAAATCCTTTCACAAATCTCCTATAATATCTAGCTAATCCAAGAAAACTTCTCACTTCTGTCACATTTCAAGGTGGTTTCCAATTAAGAATAGCCTCGATTTTACTAGGATCAACTCGAATACCTTCGGCTGAAATTACATGACCCAGAAAACTAACTGCTTCTAGCCAAAATTCACACTTAGATAGCTTTGCATACAATTGTTTCTCCCTCAAGGTCTGCAATACTTTTCTAAGATGTTGGTCATGTTCTACTTGATCTCTTGAATAGACAAGAATGTCATCAATGAATACAACTACAAATTGATCAATATATGGCCTGACACTCGGTTCATCAGGTCCATAAAAACTGCTGGCGCATTCGTCAATCCAAATGGCATCACCAAGAACTCATAATGACCATAACGAGTCCTGAATGTCGTTTTAGATACATCTGACTCTTTGATCTTCAGTTGATGATACCCCGATCAAAGATCTATCTTTGAAAATATACTTGCACCTTTCAGCTGATCAAATAAATCATCAATCCTAGGCAGTGGGTATTTATTCTTAATAGTAACCCTATTAAGCTGCCTGTAGTCAATGCAAAGACGTAAAGTACCGTCTTTCTTCTTCACAAATAGTACTGGAGCACCCCATGGAGATACACTAGGTCGTATAAATCCTTTATCTAACATTTCTTGTAACTGTATCTTCAATTCTTTCAATTCTAAAGGTGCCATCCTATATGGTGTAATAGATATAGGAGTGGTGCCGGGTACTAATTCAATAGCAAATTCTATCTCTCGATCAGGTGGTAGTCCTGGTAGCTCTTCAGGAAATACATCAGAAAAATCACTAACAGTTGGGATGTCGGTCAACTTTGGACTTTTCTTTCGGGTGTCAATCACATACGCTAAGTAAGTCTCACATCCCTTATTGATGAGTTTTCGAGCTTTCAACGCTGATATCACATTATCTGGATATCCTCTATACTCACCCATCACTACTATCTCTTCTTGTTCTGAAACTTTAATTCTCATCTGCCTCTTTCTACAATCTATTATCACCCCATGGCAAGCTAGCCAATCCATTCCCAAGATTACATCGAACTCGTGGAATGGTAGCTCTATTAGATCTGTGGGAAATTGCTTGCCTTGAATTTCGACTGGGCAACCTCTAAACACTTTACTAACCCGCACACTGTGTCCTAATGGGTTAGTCACACAAATCTCATATTCTAGAGTCTCTGGTTTTAGACCCTCTCGACCCGATGGTGGTGTGCATAGGTATGAGTGTGTTGACCCAGGGTCTGTCAATGCATGTACACAAGAGCCAAAGAGAAGGAATTTACCCACTATGACGTCAGGCGCATCCTGCTTCTCTCAGCCTCGCATGGCATAAGCTCTTGCTGATGCAGCTCTACTGCCTTCAAGTTTCTCTACTGTATCTGATCTGAACTGGCTTGGCCCTACACGGCCTCCTCTTCCTTGTCCTCAGCCTCGTCCTCTGCCTTGTCCTATAGTCTGTATTGGAACTGACTTAACACTCCCTGAACCTCTGCCAAACTGTAGCAATGGACAATCTCTTTTAATATGGTTCTTGGAGCCCCATCTCATGCATGCTCCTGTCATCGACCAACACTTTCCTTGATGCGAACGACCACAATGCTGACACACTGGTAGAGTGGTAAACCTACGGGATGCCTGTGTTGGTGCACTGGCTGCCGATGAAGTAGATCTTACGGGTTGTCCCCGTCTATAAGAATGAAATCTGCTGGAACTCCCAACCTGGAATCGGCCACGAAAAGATCTGGCTCTTTTGCCACTAGACTGTACTCCACTTGGTTGTGGTGCTGGTCTACTAATCCCACTAATCTGTACTGGCTATTGTGTTGCCAGGACTCTTTCAACTGTTCTAGCATATGCTAGTAAACTGGGGAAACTCATCAGTCGTAGGGCTGAAACTTGTAACTTGATAGTATCCCTCAATCCATCTTCAAATCGTCGGCACTTATCTACCTTAGTGGATACAATACCACCAGCATACTTGCAAAGATGAGTGAATTCTCTCTCATATTCTGTTACAGACATATCCCTCTATTTTAACATCAGAAACTCTCTCTTTTTGTCGTCTGTGTAAATAGGAGGAATATACTGCTCCTTAAACTTCTCTAGAAAGAATTCCCATGTCATAGGGTTAGGAGCCTCTGTACTCTGTGATTCAGATCGCCACCAATCATATGCATGCTCCTGTAGCAGAGATACTGCATATTCATATTTCTGTTCATCTATGCAGTGCAGTTGATTAAATACTCGCTCTGCTCATTCCAACCAAAATTCTGCCACTGAGGGGTCATCTTCCCATTTACCATAGAAATCAGATGCCCCTAATTTCCTCAGTCTCTCAAATTGTAATCCAGATGAATTTGATCGTGATGCTCTTTGTAGCAGATCTATCATATTTCTCATGAGCTCAACCTGACCCATATTAATAGCTGATTGTTCACGAAGTGAGCTGGCACTAGATCTTGGTGTCGTAGCTCGACGATGACTTGGTTGCGACGAAGCTCTTGCCTCGGAAGGCTCATTACTCTCAGCTTCTTCTATTACTATTCGTCTTGATCCTGATGCCATATCCTACCTATAACATAAAGACAACGACCCTAATCAATAAAGCAGCAACTCCAAAAATGCAATTGTGGGTACATTTAAGAAAAACATTTTCAACATTCACTTTAAAATCCAAACCGGCTTTAATATAAATATCCAAAAACACCAAACCGTGCTCTGATACCAAAAACTGTAGCACCCCCTCACTCGAACCGCACGTGCCCGGATGAGGGAGCACTAATGTCCTTTCTTTCTCATACTTCATATATATATATATTTACATTTTTTTTATTCATGTATATATAGATATGAATAAAAATCAGAGTACAATTTATTTACGTAATATAGTAATTTTTAACATCAGAGTAATTCTTAACAAACTTTAGAAGTAAGTTTTACAAACTCAAACATTTCTTTAATATAAAAGTTTTAAAACTTGTAACCCACTTTCTCAAGATTCATCGGCTTTACTCGACTGGGATCACTGCTTGCTTTATCTAGCGTCTTCAGCTACCTTTCTATATCTACGTGGAAATTAAACTTCACGCTAAGCTCTAAGCTTAGTGGTGCATATAAAGAAGGCAATATACTATATCATGCAACAAGCATTAACAATTATCATTTTGTGCATTAAATGTTTGCATGCATGACTATCAACATATTTATATTTCATAAAAGTATAAATGTCATGCTATTATAGACATTGTTATTTTCATTTATCTTTAATAGCAAATTATTCTGTAAATCTCTTTATCATTACATTTCAATCTCATATCATCATCATTTTCTTATTCTTTCCTTTTCTTATCTTTCCGACATATCCTCATTATCTAGCCCACATCACTCTAAATTTTTAGACTAACTGGATACGGGTTATGGATCAGGAGCGCTCACACACGCTTATGCCACCCTGTCCACTATCTGGCTCATAAGAGCTTCTCAAATCAATGGCGCTCACACAAGCTTATGCCACATTGATTGAGTATAATTTCATCACAGATGAATAACCGAATTAAGGCCGCTCACACAAGCTTATGACACCTTGTCCTCATTTATATGTGCTCATCGGAGCTTTCTCAAGTCAGTAGCACTTTTCTTCACTTGATCACCACTTTGGAGATTTTCTCTCTCTACCAAACTTGATTTTTCTTCCTCTTTCTTGTTCTTTCCAGCTTCCTTATGAGTTATGGAACATGAAAATCAACTTGTCTTGCTATTTCCCTTCTCTTCCATTCCTTTCTCTCTCTAGAATCAAGATGAGCTATGGAGGAGAATTGTGGTTGGCGTGAGTGGTAAAGAAAAGAGAGAAGGAGCAGGAAATGAAGAGAAGAAGAAGAAGAAAATAAAGCCTTAAATAGGGCACCCAAAAATCATCATGTGGGACCCACCATTTTACCATTTTCTCCCAATTTTACACTTAATCAATATTAATCATCTTCCTTTAATATCATGGCCGGCCAACCCAATTTTAAATGTCCAAATTTCTTAAGTTAATTAGGCATTAATCTCATAAATCTTCCAATTTTTGGTAAATTGCAAATTGACCCCAAAACTTATCAAATTTTGCAATTTAGTCCTTTACCGTAAATCAACTTCTTTAAACTCTATAATCACTTATTTAGACATTTATTATTTAGTTTAACCATTTCTTAATCAATTATTGTAAAAATCCGAATTTAGACTCCGATCGGTCACACGCGTCAATGTTGCAACACGTGCGACTCGGAAATCTAAATTAGCGGATATTACATGATCCCTTATAAAGAGTATATCATTTATAGTGATGCTTCACATAATGGATTGGGTTGTGTATTGATGCAAGATCGAAAAGTGGTTACTTATGCTTCTAGGTAGTTAAAGCTGCATGAGAAGAATTGTCCTACCCATGATCTAGAGTTGGCAGCTATAGTTTTCGCATTGAAGATTTGGCATCAATATTTATATGCGGAGAAGTGTTTCATTTAGACAGATCACAAGAGTTTGAAATATCTTCCCTCACAGAAAGAATTGAATTTCAAGCAAAGAAGATGGCTGAGCTAATAAAGGATTATAATTGTGTAATTGACTACCATCTAGGCAAAGCTAATGTAGTACCAGATGCTTTAAACATAAAGATTGTGGCAGAGTTGCACCTTTAACCCATTCTTATGCAGGAAATCAAGGATGTACAAAGGCAGGATAGAAAGCTAATTGAATTAACTAAGTTGATCTTTAAGGGGGAGAGACCTAGATTCACTATGGACTTAGATGGTGGACTGTTCTATCAAGACAGATTATGTGTGCCTGATGTAGAAGATCTTAGAAGAGGATTCTTAGAGAGGCCCATGAAAGCAAATATGTCATGCACCCAGGGAGTAACAAGATGTATCAAGAGTTGAAGAGCAGATACTGGTGGGCAGGTATGAAAAAGAACATCACATAATACACTTCAAAATGTTTGACTTGTTAGCAGGTCAAGGTTGAACATCAAGTACCTTCGGCGTTGCTACATCCAATTTCTTTTCCAGAATGGAAGTGGGAACAGATCACTATGGATTTGTAACTGGATTGCCTTTGACTCCAAAGAAACATGATACTGTATGGGTCATGGTTGACAGATTTACAAAGTCAGCACATTTCTTACCTATCAGGAAGGACTACCCACTGAATAAATTGGAAAAAATTTATATGAATGAAGTAGTATGACTTCACAGAGTGCCTATTTCTATTGTGTCTGATAGAGATCCCCGCTTCACATCTCAATTTTGCAATAGTCTAGAGCGAGCTCTAGGTAATAAGCTCAATTTCAACACGGCTTTTCATCTGCAGACAGATGAACAATCAAAGAGATTCATTTAGATTCTAGAAGATATGATGAGAAGTTATGTCATCGAATTTGAAGGTAGATGGGACAAATATCTTCCTTTAATGGAATTCACCTATAATAACAATTATCGATCTAGTATCCAAATGGCTCCATATGAGGTACTTTATGGTAAGAAGTTTCGAACACCTCTATGTTGGGCAGAGCTCAGTGAGAGGAAGCTTGTGGGACTAGACCTAGTGCAAGAGACAGAAGAAAAAGTGAGAGTCATTCGCGAAAGACTTAAGGCAGCTACAAATAGGCAGAAATCGTATGCTGATCTTAAAAGACGAGAAATTCATTATGCAGTGGGTGATAAAGTTTTTCTTAAAGTTTCTCCATGGAAAAAATTATGAGATTTGGAAAGAAAGGCAAGTTAAGTCCAAGATTCATGGGACCTTATGAAATATTAGAAATAGTTGGACCTATTGCTTATAGACTCGCTCTACCACCAGAGTTGAGTTTGATACATAATGTTTTCCATGTCTCAATATTGAGACAATATAGATCAGATCCTAATCACATCATACCTGTTGAGAGCATTCAAGTGAGATAAGATTTGACATATGAAGAAGAACCGGTCCAAATTTTAGCAAGAGAAATTAAGGAGTTGAGGAACAAGCAAGTACCATTAGTGAAAGTAATATGGAGGAATCATGTAATTGAAGAAGCAACATGGGAAAGCGAGAATAAGTATGTGGTATACATAAGAAACACATGATAGACAATAGAGATTAAAATAGATGGATTAAATGACTAAATTAGAAATTAAAATGAATTAAATCGATTGACATGATAAATTTGATTAAATTATACCACATAATTAAATTGTACTTTTGGTAAAAAACATAAAGATACTATATATAAGTAAATATGTGAGGATAATAATAATAATAATAATAATAATAATAATAATAATAATAATAATAATAATAATAATAATAATAATAATAATAATAATACTAAAGAGGAAAAAAAGTGAATAGCAAAAAAAGGGGCACAGTAGAGAAAAAAAAAGATTAAAACGGGAGAAAGGAGGGGGACATGATTTGCAAAATATTTACTCCAAATAAATCTGTTCTTGGTAAGTAATCTCTTTTTCATAGCGATTGTGTTATTAGAGCTTTTGTGTTTCTACAGTGTATTTCACTCTATTTTTTTATTATCCTAAGAATTGAATTTGGTGAAGTGCAAACATGAAAGTTGTTCATATATGTGTTTTTTATATGTCTGTCAAATTTCATGAAATTATTTTGGGTATATAAAGAGATAAACTTGTTTGAATGAGATTGGTTCAGGGAGACGTGTCAACATAATAACCTACAGTTTTTGCTTAATTTGATCATCTTAATGGCTGAATATGAGGTTTTATAAAACATAAAAGTTGTAATTCTATTTGTGTTATAGTTCTTTGCCAAATTTTGTATAAATATCTCTTGTGTAGGTTTAGTTATAGTGAAATCAACTATGGTTGTTCCTTGATTGAGCTGTTTCCTTGTACCTGTGCAGCTTTGGTAATTTCGTGTTCCTTTTTAAGCTTCTTAAAGGTCGAATTAGCCAAATTTCAAAACATAAAAGTTTTATTTCTATGTATTATCTAAATTCTTAGAAAGTCTCACCATAAAATGGCATGTATTTTGTGAGTTATGAGCTAAACAATTGAACTGGTCGGGTTGGTACTCTATGCTGAACCAGTTAAAGATTATCTAGTGTTTGAGGACCTTAGAAATAGAATTTGGAAAACTAGTAAGCATGAAAAATGTTCCCAATTACTTGTTTTAAATTTTTAAAAAATTTAGTAACAAAAAAGCTACACATTGAATGATATGACTTTATAAATATGGTACCCCGAAACTCCCTCAGGGGTAACAAACAGAACAATATTTAACATTATACTAAATAATTTTCAATGGTTCAAAAATTCTGAAATTCTATTATATTTTAGTCTTACATGTTAAATTTAATTAGGATTAAGAATCATATAAATCGGATAAGTATAGAAAAATTTATAGATCCAATATTCATAAGTTCCAGCTTAAAAGAAATTATAGTTATTTATTTAAACTATATTAAGAATAAATATTTTATCAAGGTATTAATTATTTATATTTTTGAACAAACTCTGAGCTTATATTTTGGAAAAGAAAAACACTATTGAGGTTCGTACATATATGTATTCTGGTTTGCCCTTGTGCATGATTGTTGTGCATGACATAAATTATATGTTACAATGATGAAATTATATATTATGGCATGTTTTAACATTATAGAAATGTTATTAACTATAAACTTAACATTATTCTAATATTTGATAAAATATCATGCTATTAGATGGTTTTGAAATAAATTGTGAGTATATTATTATGTTAATATGAAATGAGTATTGGTTATAGAAACAAGTAATTAACGGTGTTAATTGCCCATTTCTCTACCTGAGGACAGACATAGGATAGATGGTGCACCATTAAGAGGGAATTATGGTACTGATATTGATTCAAGGATAGGGTGGCTAAAGCTCTGAGAGCGCCCCTGATCCTAATTACACACAGATAAATGATTATACTAGGTCAAGTTAGCTAAAGCTCCGCAAGTGCCCTTGACTTGAGATTGTAGTGAGTAGGGTGGCTTAAGCTCCCTGAAAGCCCCTATTTCACACACCGTATCTAGATAATCCGGAAACAAGATTTTGTGCTAATAAATCGTAGAATGAAATATGAAAATTTATTAATTGATGTAAGTAACAAAGTATAAAATGCTTACATGAGGTGGTGCAAATTTAATTATTGAATAAGGTTATTATGTTATCCTTTTATGTTATGCATTTATTTATTTTATACGACTAATACGTAATAAAATTTGATGTACCATGATTTTATTTGAGACATGCATTTGTGTGACTGCCTAGGAAAAACTTTAATGCTTATGTGTACCACTAAGCTAAAGTTAGCTTAGTGTGGTTCTTCTCACGCAGGAATTGGAGCTATAGATAGTAAATAATAAAGTTGGTCAACAAGAAATCCAAGCCCATATTAGCGGAGACACAAAAGACGTAGTTAGAAGGTTAGTTACCTATTATGTTTTTTTTTGTTTTACCATGCATATGGGTTACAGTAGACATGTCTCATATGTTAATATTGTATATGTAAATAATTATGAAAATCGGGTGTCATATGTGTATACAACATAATGTTAAATATATATTGTTAATTAGAACAACTTGCCTAAACCAATATAAATAAATAGATTAAGTTATTTAAAATGAATAAGTTTTAATTCGAACAGATTTATCGAATTAAGCTTGTTGCATCCTTGTTATATATGTGGGATTATCCCTAATATATAATTAGGGTGTCACATGTATGACAACATATGATTGTATATTGCATGATATAGTTTATTGCCTTATTTTTATGCACCATTAAGCTTCAAGCTTAGCATGGGATTTTCTCTTGCATAGATATAGCAAGGATAAAGCTTGAAAGAGTAGCTAAAGCTAACGGTGTAACACCCCTTCACCCTAGCAGCTCATGCCCGGATGAGGGAGTGCTACATTGATTTCATCGGTTAAAATATCATTCTTAAATTATGTATAAATGAAAATCACTCATATATATTTTTGCTTTATCTAGTATTTATTATTTACTATTTATTTATTTGTAATGTAAAAGAAATCGAAGTAAGAAAACACAATACATTTTTGTAAAGTATCATTTACAGAACGTGTGCTTACTTTACAAGTACTATAAAATAAAATTCAAAACATAAACATAACAGTTGTGTGACCTGCAATATTTGATACAACCTGCTTTACTGGACCAGGCCACCACTACCTTTGTCTACTTATTTTTTGTTATACCTGTATGAGAGAAACTCCCACGCTAAGCTCTGGTGGTACATATAAATAAGGCAATAAACTATTTTATGCAACATGCATTGTCATATATCAACTCATGCTCAATCATCTTCTCATGCAAATATACATATCATGGTATTCTAGTATGTATAGACATCAAATTATATTCTTTTATCTCATACTTGTTTACTTTATTAAAACATCATTATATAACACATCATAATTAACCATGTTACAAGTCATTATTCCTTTTATTTTCCTTAACCTTTTTATGCCATAGTATTCTAACATGCATAAACATCAAATTATATTCTTGTATCCCATATTTGTTTTACTTTAACAAATCATGATTATCCATATTACCATTCATTATTCCCTTTTTATTTTCAATCACTTCTTTATTTTCTATAACCTTTTTGCGCCCACAACACCCAATCATCTTTTCATGCAAACATACATTTCATAAATTTTATTTTTTTCATCTCATATTTATTTTACTTTATCAAATCATTATTATTCATAGCCTTTTTATTGCTCATAACACCCAATTATCTTTTCATCCAAACATATATTTCATAATTTTTATTCTTTTATATCTCATATTTATTTTACTTTATCAAATCATTATTATCCATAGTCTTTTATTGCCCATAACATCCAATTATCTTTTCATGCAAACATACATTTCATAAATTTTATTCTTTTATATCTCATATTTATTTTACTTTATCAAATCATTATTATCCATAACCTTTTATTTTCCATAACACTCAAGTATCTTTTCATGCAAACATACATTTCATAATTTTTATTCTTTTATATCTCATTTTTATTTTACTTTATCAAATCATTATTATCCATAGCCTTTTATTGCCCATAACACCTATGAACCCCTGACTAGGATAACAGAGTTGCCCTCAAGGTACTTAGGAGTGTCACCCGGGCAATATGGTTTGAACATATAAGTGCCATTACCGACTTCATAATAATCTCATAATCAGCATAGATAATAGTGTCATACCCGTAGATAATCATACCTTTAATGGATTTAATCATACTCCCCCCTGCTTGGCATGCCAAACCATCCCAAGTCTGATTCTAGTTAGGTGTTATAGGGCTTACTCAATGTCATTAAAATTTATAGTTATTAAATTCACCCAATTCATGATGTAAAGGTTCAATTAATCACATAATTACTCAAAAAAAATAGTATTTGCAAAATATAACAAGGTTCACATCATTTTACTCTTTTAATTCCTCAACTCATATGCTATCCTATCACTAGCAGATTCCGTTCTCTATTTTGGACCTGTTAAAATCTGAATTTAGTTACATGGTCTTCTTAACAATTTTAGTTCTAGATCTTAGCTTTAATATGAAACTTGAATCACATAATTCTAAATTATGTATCAAAAAATATGATAAAATGAACACTGACTGGTCACTAATAATTCTACCTAGAATTTTTTGGACAAATTCTAATTCCGAACTTTATGAATTTTTATGGAAAATTACAGACATATTCAAGTTTTATTGTCTGAATTAAAGTTATATCCCTATCCTTATCTTTCAAAACCAACAAAGAACACACAAATCTGAATCTCATAACTCAAGTTATAATAGTTTAAGTACTCATTGCTCATCAATTCCAGCAAAGAACATACAAATTAATCACATTCAATTTTTACCAAAATTAATCATAAGTCTAGCAAACATGCATCCCTAAGATTTTCATCACAATATATCATTAATTTCAAATTATTAACATTTCAAATGCTCAAATCATGTAATTGAAAACAGCACATAGGCTATTGCCTTAACTTATACACAAACCTCTACTTTTCCCTTTTCTTTCTCTTTACTTCTCTTTCTTTTTTCCTTTGCTCCTTTGAGCTAGCTCCTTGTCAATATGAGTTCCTAAAACATATAATAAATTCATCAACAATATTTTTTTCATCATATATCTCTAACCCCTAAAATCTCTCTCTTCAAGAACCATGCTCTAGACTACAACATCCTTTAAAGAAACTTAAAGATAAGATGATGATCAACACTTATCCAAGCTCTTACTTCCTATGGCTAAAATTTTGGAGGTTTAACTCTCCTCTTTCCTTCCTTTTCTTCCTCTCTTTTTGTAACACCACATCATATGCATTTAAGTATAACCTATTTCTGCATCAAATAATCACAAAATGCATGTTGGAAAGAGTAAATACCCTGATAATAGTGGTAGTAAATTTTTTTTTTCATATCATATCCTGTAAAATCAACTAATGACTTTACAAGTCTTATATCCCTTGCAATTCAACTCAATGACTTTGCAAGTCTCATATCCTGTAATATCACTCAATGACTTTTCAAGTCAACATTAAAAACCACAATACGATATATCACATATATTAAAACATAAAATTCACATCCAAAGGATTATGGGTTGCTTCCATTTATACATTTCAAAACTAATCTAGAGTGATAATACATATTCAAACATATAAGTCCAAAATACAGATGACATGTTTTCATGCTTGTGTGGAATGCAAGGAGAGAGAGTGATGAGGCTCGGCCAATGACCTGTGCTCCATATATTCTATACACTACTCAAAATGAGATATCACTTTTCTTTACCTGAAAAATGATGCAAATTGATGAGTTGTGGCCTAGTGAGAATAATCATCCAATGAGCTCTCAAGTACCAAACAACTCATAGAAATAAATCACAAATCCAATATATACCACATATTCCATTCCATTCAACAGTATCATATATGTATC
This sequence comes from Triadica sebifera, assembly GCA_023653625.1. Taxonomy (NCBI): domain Eukaryota; kingdom Viridiplantae; phylum Streptophyta; class Magnoliopsida; order Malpighiales; family Euphorbiaceae; genus Triadica; species Triadica sebifera. The sequence continues at coordinate 35,779,176 of CM042896.1, forward strand.
AATAAAGTTGAAACATATAATCATTACTCTTTATGTACGCAAATGCTTTGCTTATTTCATTTTGTTGTGACCAAGTTACACAGAAATTGCCCCAAGTTTCATGTGAACATTTGCCATGTGAACATTTGCATTTTGCATTTGCTAGCTAGCTTGATCATTTGTTTCATTTACACATTTGTTGGGCCATATGCCTCTTCTTTTGCTTTACAATATCGATTAACTAGTCACAACGCCTTTTTAGTCCATATGCATATGCACTTGTATTTAAGCATTCATCAACCATTGTATCTTATCACATATAATATACATATCTCACATGTATACCTCATATGCCACACATATACCTTGTATATACTATACATATACCATGTATATATATATCACATATGTCAAACATATACTTCAAATATACCACAATTATACAATTTATATGTACCTCAATGTCACAAATTATCCATCATTACATTATCAGGGACAAATCATGACAATCATATGAATCACATAGCAAGCAACATTCATTTGCACTAAAGAATTCAATCGATAATTAGACTCACCGTTCTCCTTTGATTCTGACCCCTAAGTTATTGTCTATCTGTTCCTTGTGGGTTTTCAATATTTTGCGAGCCTAATATGAAAACATAATCAATTAACTCATGATTAGGGAGACTTAATGTGGCTTAAACAAATTAATATGCATTGTTCATGTCAATAGTTAAGATTTTTTCTATGAGGCAGTGTGACCTTATGGAACTGTTTAGCCTATAACTTTTTCTATACGGGAAAAATTAATCAGATTCTTATTCGTAACTAAAACTAACATATAATTATATAACATATTAAAATTTTAGACCAATTGGATCATTGTACAATATTTGGTGGAATTTCTAATTGTGTTCTATTTTCTGCCTTTAGGAAGTTTCAGGGTACCCAATTTGGTTCATCATAACTTATAATCTATAGGTTCTATTTGAATTAAAATTTACAGACACTTAAAGGGAACATTTTTCATGTTTACAACCTTTATCCATTATGTCTCTAAGGTCTTCAAATTATAACAAATAGTTCCTTGGTCTAGAATATAATTGGCTTCCGGACCAATATGATTTCTAAAGGCCATAACATAGTATATACATAACATATCAAGCTGCCATTAGTACCATTATTTATCTAAGACATATACCTATAACTTTCCTATTTTGATAAGTTAACTAATCTAGCTCTAACGAGCTCAAATGAGCCAGACTAATTGCTAGATATGCCTAGGGAACTCAGTTGGTAGTTCAAGTCATGGAATAGTCATGGTTCCATTCACCATAACTCCAACTTTACAAGACATATGAATCCAAAATGTGGTATAACGATACATAACACATATATCTACAACTTATATGTTTTGAGATACTTTAAATAATGGCTTTAACATATTCAACACAAAAGAACACAGTAGCTATCTTGGCTAGGGTTTATACCCTGACCAGTTTCAGTAGAGAGAGGATATCTCTTCCTATATACAACAGATTGCAAAACGGTTTACATATCCATAAATATAAGACCTAAAATAACAAAGTTTGTGTTTTAATCTGTTCCAGAATCAATTTCTATTGATATCAAAATCGGGGTGCAAATCAGTGCCTATTAATGAACCTTAATAACTCAAATCAACCTGATAGCAATAAGAATTGATTACTTACCAAGAACAAACTTGCAAGGAATCAATTTTCCTCAAAAACCAAGTGCAACAAGGAATAATTGAGTTCTAGAATGGAGGAAGATGAAGAATAAAATGGGGCTAAAGTGAGGAGGCAGAAATGGGAAGATAAAAGCTAACTTTTTGTTTTTTGTCTTTTTATCTATTTCTCATCTCTTTTCTCCTTTCTCACTATTTTCTCTTCTCTTCTCTTTTATTTCTCTTTTGTGTCATTTTCATTTTATTTTGTCTAGATTATTATTATTATTTACATATATTTATAATTCCACTAATTCACACAATAATACAACTTTATCATTTGGCCCGATTTAACTAAATTAACAATGTAAATGTTTACTAATCTTAATCTAATCATTTTTCTTACTTTAATTTAGCCACCTTATTCAATTCATTTTTATTGCTTTGTTATCATCATTTAGGTTATAAGGATACATGTGTGACTCGATACAATTGCCATATACTAGGATACGTAGCTAGTGCGTGCCATGAACTTGTTTCTAAGAAAATATGTACAAAATGCACGTGTTCAATTGGATTATATGGAAGATGCATATGTTCAAATGAAATGCATGTGGGGAAGGTCAAGGATGTTACAATTCTCCCCTCCTTTTAAAAATTTTGTCCTCGAAATTTAATACCTGGAAATAAGTGTGGATATTGCATTTTCATATTTTCTTCTGTTTCCCATGTTGCCTCTTCTAGTAAATGGTTATGCCATAATACCTTAACTAAAGGTATTTCTCAGTTTCTTAGCTGTTTAGTCTTGTATCCAATGATTTGCACTAGTTCCTCAACATAAATCATGTCCTCTGCAATCTCAATGGCTTGATCTTTAAGTACATGTGTAGGATCTGACCTGTATCTTCTAAGCATGCTCACATGAAATACATTATGATTCTGAGCTATATCTGGTGGTAATGCCAATCTGTATGCCAGTGGACCAACCTTCTCAAGAATTTCATAAGGTCCTATGTATCTTGGCCTCAATTTACCTTTCTTGCCAAATCGGATTATCCCTTTCCTTGGAGATACATGAAGAAACACCTTTTCACCTAACTCGTATTCCATTTCCCTTATATGTTGATCAGCATAACTTTTCTGTCTGTCCTGTGCTACCTTTAGCTTGTTCTTGGTAACCTTGATTTTATCCACAGTATCTTGTACTATCTCTGGCCCTTCTAATGCACGTGCACCTTCTTCATCTCATATGATAGGGCTTCGACACTTTCTGCCATACAATGCCTCATATGGTGCCATATGGATACTACTATGATACTGGTTGTTGTAAGCAAATTCAATCAATGCTATATATTCATCCCAAGCACCTCTGAATTCCATAGAACATGCCCTAAGCATTTCTTCCAATGTTTGTATAGTCCTTTCTGATTGTCCATCAATCTGTGGGTGGAATGCAGTGCTGAAATTTAATTTTGTTCCCAATGCATCTTGTAAACTCACCCAAAAACAAGAAGTAAACTGTGGATATCTATCAGACATAATGGATACTGGAATGCCATGCAATCTAACTATCTCATTCACATATAATTTGGCCAAACTCTCAAGTGTATACCCCCATCTGATAGGTAGAAAATGTGCTGACTTGGTTAATCTGTCAACAATTACCCATACTGCATCATTTTTTCGTGGGGTTCTTGGCAATCCATAAACAAAATTCATCGTTATTTTCTCCCATTTCCATTCTGGCACTGGCAATGGATGTAACTTACCAATTGGTGCTTGGTTTTCAATCTTAATCTGCTGACATGTCAAGCATTTGGAAACATATTCTGCTATGTCTTTGTTCATTCTTGGCCACCAATAATGAGGCCTTAAACTGTGATACATATTTGTCATCCCTAGGTGCATTACATAAGGTGCATTGTGTGCTTCTTTCATTATTTCTTGACGCAAGTTCTTAGTGTTTGGAACACATATGTGTGACTTTAACATCAGTGTATTATTCTGCAAATGAAACTCTGTACTATTTCCCTGCCTTATCATATCAACTTTCTCACGTAATTGAGGATCTTTGTTTTGTGCTTCTTTGATCCTCTCCATTAGTATAGGTCTGACTTGAAGAGTAGCAATTAGTGATCCTTCATCATGTATATTTAATTCAACATTCATAGATCGTAATTGAATCAAATATGGAAAAGAGGATACTTGCAAGTGAGCTACACTGCTACTAGCCTTCCTACTCAATGCATCTGCTACCACATTGGCTTTCCTTGGATGGTACTTAATTGTATAGTCATAATCTTTCAATAGCACTAACCATCATCTTTGCCTCATGTTTAACATTTTTTGTGTCAGCAAATAACCCAAACTTTTATGGTTTGTGAAGATATGGAATGTCTCACCATACAAATAATGCCTCCAAATATTTAATGCAAATACAACTGCAGCCAATTCTAAATCATGCACTGGATATGAGATCTCATGCAGTCTCAACTGTCTAGATGCATAAGCTATCACCTTACCATGTTGCATTAATACACATCCCAAGCCTTGGTGAGAAGCATCACTATATACCGTAAATCCACCTGTACCCGTAGGAATAGCTAACACCGGTACTGAGGTTAGCCTGTGTTTTAGTTCATCGAAACTCCTCTAACATTCTGGAGTCCACTTGAAAGGCACATTCTTTCTCAACAATTTAGTCAAAGGGCTAGCAATTAAGGAGAATCCATCAATAAATCTGCGATAGTATCCGGCTAAACCTAGAAAACTATGCATTTCTGAAATATTTTTAGGAGCTGCCCAATTTACCATGGCCTCAATTTTCTTTGGGTCAACCTCTATGCCCTTACACGACACCACATGTCCAAGAAACACCAAATGATCTAACCAGAATTCACATTTACTCAATTTGGCATATAATTGTTTCTCCCTCAAAGTTTGCAACACAATTTTTAAATGTTGTTCATGTTCTCTCCTGTTCTTTGAGTATACCAATATGTCATCAATAAATACTATCACAAACCTATCCATATATGGTTGAAACACCTTATTCATTAATGTCATAAATGTACCTGGAGCATTAGTCAACCCAAATGGCATTACTAAAAATTCATAATGTCCATACCTGGTTCGAAAGACAATCTTTGGAACATCCACTTCTGCTACCTTCAGCTAGTAATAGCCTGATTTCATATCAATCTTGGAGAATATTTGGGCTCCTTGCAACTAGTCAAACAAATCATCTATTCTAGGCAATGGATATTTGTTCTTCACCGTCATTTTGTTCAGTTGCCAATAATCGATGCACAATCTCATTGTTCCATCTTTCTTTTTAACAAATAATACTGGAGCTCCTCAAGGTGATACACTAGGTCTAATATACCCTTTGTCAAGTAACTCCTGCAATTGGGCTTTCAGTTCTATTAACTCAACTGGGGCCATTCTATAGGGTGACTTTGATATTGGTGTTATTCCTGGTACTAGTTCAATAGTGAATTTTATCTCTTTATCTGGTGGTAAACCAGGTAGATCATCTGGGAATACATCAGCAAATTCCCTTACCACTGGTATATTTTCAAGCAAGCTATCAGTGGTTCTAGTATCAGTCACATATGCCAAATATGCTTCACATCCCTCTTTGATAATTCGAAATGCCTTTACAACTGAAACTAGACATGTAGGCACAAGTTTTCTTTCACCTAGAAATACTACCCTTAGCTGGTTTGGTGATTCCAAAATTACTTCCTTAGTAAAGCAATTCACTATTGCATGATGTCTAGTTAACCAGTCCATTCCCAGTATCACATCAAATTCATATATTGGCAATAAAATCAAATCAGCTATTAACTCAGTTCTGTCAATGCATATCAGGCAATCACGACAGACATTATTCACAACTACCACTGTTCCCAATGGTGTACTCACATTTATGTCAATTCCCAGAGGCTCATGTTTTTTATGTAGTTTAGATGTCATATGCAATGATATAAATGAATGAGTGGAGCTTGGGTCAATCAATGCATATGCTAATATTTCATAAATATAAATATTACCAATGACTACTTTGGGAGCATCCACTGCCTCTTGTCTAGTCATAGCAAACACCCTGGCCTGAGTAGGGGGTCTAGAACTCTGACCTTCAGATCTGGTCACTCCTCTGCCTATTGTACCAGTCCTGCCCCTGCCTCTTCCTCTGCCCTGTGTCCCACTAGTATGGTAGACCCTCGGTGCCTCAACTGTAGTCTCAGATACTTCTTTGCCTTTGCTAGTTTGGCTCTATTTGGACAGTCTCTATACATGTGCTCCATCGATCCACAGAATAACATGCTCATGTGAGCCTTCTACATTCGCCCCTATGTTGTCTACCATAATTAGTACATGTGGGCCTTTGTTCAACATATTGGTTTTGCCCCTTGCCTGAGTAAAAAGAAGTTATAGCATGACCTTTGGAGCTCGAGTATCCACCTCTGTTACCAGACTATGCAAGCATATATTTTTCTCTTTTTCCCGACCTTCTGCTAGACTCACTAAAGAATTGACGTGCTGCCCTTTTAATTTGTTGTTCCCCAGCTTCTTTCATTAACCGTTCAGCTCTTATTGCAACAGCTTTGAGTCTAGCATAATTATCAAGATCAGTAGTCGTGATTCTATTCTAATCTCATATTTGAGGCTCTCCTCAAACTTCTTGCATTTCTCTCTTTCAGTAGAGACCATGAAGGTGGCATAGTGGGAAAATTTATTAAATTATACTTCATACTCCGCAACAGACATGTTCCCCTGTTTTAGATTCAAGAATTCCTTTCTCTTCTAATCTTTATATGCCTTAGGCATGTAATTGTTCTGAAATTCCAAGAGGAAATCATTCCATGTCAAAACCGGTGGTTGTGCATCACTGTCGGGGACTGTCTCCCACCATTCATAAGCATTGCCTTGAAGCAAGGATACTGCATAATCAAATTTCTCATATGGGGTACATCTCATCATATTCAGTACCTTTTATGTCCTTTTCAACCATGTCTCAGCTTCTGCTGGGTCAGTTGTGCCATTGAAATCAGTTGCACCATGTTTCCTCAGCTTCTCATAACGTCTTTCCTTGTACATTTCAGGACCATATACTTCCTGTTCTAGGTTTTCATGGGGTACTTCTGCATGAGATGACTATGATGCATATACTGGAGCTCTAGCTCCTAGTGCTAGTTGATCTCTATGTAAATGAGGTGATACCTCATGAGAATACATTTCAGCCGGCCTCTCCTTCCTTGGTGAATCATGTCTTATGATGTTCCTAAAATAAATGAAATTATGTCACTACATAATGTTCAACACATAAGATGCATATGTTATCATGCTCTTATGCATATGCATGTTCCCATGGAACCTATCCCTGCTATGACACCAAAAATATAACACCACATCATATGCATTCAAAGTATAACCTATTTCTGTATGGAATATATGTTATCATGCTCTTAAGTATAACCTATTTCTGTATCAAATAATCACAAAATGCATGTTGGAAAGAGTAAATACCCTGATAATAGTGGTAGTAAATTTTTTTTTCATATCATATCCTGTAAAATCAACTAATGACTTTACAAGTCTTATATCCTGTAATTCCATTCAATGACTTTGCAAGTCTCATATCCTGTAATATCACTCAATGACTTTTCAAGTCAACATTAAAAACCACAATACGATATATCACATATATTAAAACATAAACTTCACATCCAAAGGATTATGGGTTGCTTCCATTTATACATTTCAAAACTAATCTAGAGTGATAATACATATTCAAACATATAAGTACAAAATACAGATGACATGTTTTCATGCTTGTGTGGAATGCAAGGAGAGAGAGTGATAAGGCTCGGCCAATGACCTATGCTCCATGTCTTCTATACACTACTCAAAATGAGCTATCACTTTTCTTTACCTGAAAAATGATGCAAATTGATGAGTTACAGCCCAGTGATAATAATCATCCAATGAGCTCTAAAGTACCAAACAACTCATAGTAATAAATCAAAAATCCAATATATACCATATATTCCATTCCATTCATCAGTATCATATATGTATCAATAAAGTCGAAACATATAATCATTACTCTTTATGTATGCAAATGCTTTGCTTATTTCATTTTGTTGTGACCAAGTTAAACAGACGTTGCCCAGGGTTTCCATGTGAACATTTTCCATGTGAACATTTGCATTTTGCATTTGCTAGCTAGCTTGATGATTTGTTTCATTTGCACATTTGTTGGGCCATAAGCCTCTTCTTTGGCTTTACAATATCGATTAACTAGTCACAATGCCTTTTTAGTCCATATGCATATGCACTTGTATTTAAGCATTCATCAACCATTGTATCTTATCACATATAATATACATATGCCACATCTATACCTCATATGCCACACATATACCTTGCATATACTATACATATACCATGTATATATATCACATATGTCAAACATATACTTCAAATATACCATAATTATACCATTTATATGTACCATAATGTCACAAATTATCCATCATTACATTATCAAGGACCAATCATGACAATCATATGAATCACATAGCAAGCAACATTCATTTGCACTAAAGAATTCAATCGATAATTAGACTCACGGTTCTCCTTTGATTCTGACCCCTAACTTATTGTCTATCCGCTCCTTATGGGTCTCCAATATTTTGTGAGCCTAATATGAAAACATAATCGATTAACTCATGATTAGGGAGACTTAATGTGGCTTAAACAAATTAATATGCATTGTTCATGTCAATAGTTAAGATTTTTCCTATGAGTCAGTGTAACCTTATGGAACTATTTAGCCTATAACTTTTTCTATACACGAAAAATTAATCTGATTCTTATTCTTAATTGAAATAACATATAATTATATAACATATTAAAATTTGAGACCAATTGGATCTTTGTACAATATTTGGTGGAATTTCTAAATGTGTTATAGTTTCTGCCTTTAGGAAGTTTCAGGGTACCCAATTTGGTTCATCATAACTTATAATCTATAATTTCTATTTTAATTAAAATTTGCAGACACTTATATGGGTTCAAAGGGAAAATTTTCATGTTTACAACCTTTATCCATTATGTCTCTAAGGTCTTCAAATTATAACAAATAGTCCCCTGGTCTAGAATATAATTGGCTTCCGGACCAGTATGACTTCTAAAGGCCATAACATAGTATATAGATAACATATCAAGCTGCAATTAGTACCATTATTTATCTAAGACATATACCTATAACTTTTATATTTTGATAAGTTAACTAATCTATCTCTAACAAGCTCAAATGAGCCAGACCAATTGCTAGATCTGCCTAGGGCACCCAGTTGGCAGTTCAAGGCATGGAATAGTCATGGTTCCATTCACCATAACTCCAACTTTACAAGACATATGAATCCAAAATGTGGTATAACGATACATAACACATATATCTACAACTTATATGTTTTGAGATACTTTAAATAATGGCTTTAACATATTCAAAACCAAAGAACACAGTAGCTATCTTGGCTAGGGTTTATACCCTAACCAGTTTCAGTAGAGAGAGGATATCTCTTCCTATACACAACAGATTGCAAAACAGTTTACATATCCATAAATATAAGACCTAAAGTAACAAAGTTTGTGTTTTAATCTATTCCAGAATCAATTTCTATTGATATCAAAATCGGGGTGCAAATTAGTGCCTATTAATGAACCTTAGCAACTCAAATCAACCTGATAGCAATAAGAATTGATTACTTACCAAGAACAAACTTGCAAGGGATCAATTTGCCTCAAAAACCAAGTGCAAAAAGGAATAATTTAGTTCTAGAATGGAGGAAGATGAAGAATAAAACGGGGCTGAAATGAGGAGGCAGAAATGGGAAGATAAAGCTAACTTTTTGTTTTTTGTCTTTTTATCTTTTTCTCATCTCTTTTCTCATCTCTTTTCTCCTCTCTCTCTCTTTTCTTTTCTCTTCTCTTTTATTTCTCTTTTGTGTCATTTTTATTTTATTTTGTCTATATTATTATTATTATTTACATATATTTATAATTCGACTAATTCACACAATAATACAGCTTAATCATTTGGCCCGATTTAACTAAATTAACAATGTAAATGTTTACTAATCTTAATCTAATCATTTTTCTTACTTTAATTTAGTCACCTTATTCAATTCATTTCTACTGCTTCGTTATCATCATTTAGGTTTTAAGGATACACGTGTGACTCGATACAATTGCCATATACTAGGATACGTAGCTAGTGCATGCCATGAACTTGTTTCTAAGAAAATATGTATAAAATGCACATGTTCAATTGGATTATATGGAAGATGCATATGTTCAAATGAAATTCATGTGGGTATGCATGTGGGGAAGGTCAAGGATGTTACACTTTTTCTACCTTAAACTTCCTTAAACTCCTTTTTGCACGAGGACCCACTCTTTTATGGCTCTCTTCCTCTCTTTCTCACTTTTTCTTCTTAGCATCAAGCTTTGGCCATAGAGGCAGATGAAGGGAAAATGTGGGTAGGTTTGATGAGATTAGAGAATTCAAGATGTTAAGTGATAAGGAAGAAGGAGAGGCAGTTAAGTGGAAGAAGACAAATTTAATCAATAATGGGACACCTAAGCCCATAAATATCTAGATATTTTGGCTAATTAATGTGTTCATCTCCCTTGGTGTATGGTGTTTCAAAAGGAAACGTGGGAGACAATTAAAAGATAGAAAATTCTAGATCAAGAGTGATAATGAAGAAAGGATAAGGAATTAGGAGCAAAGTGACAAAATTAATTAATTAACTGAGACACCTAAGCCATAATTTATATGTTTTCATTAATGTCTAATTCATGCACATCACTTGGCTAATTGTTGCAAGCTACTTGGTTAAGCCAACCACCATATGTATTTAATGTCCCAATTCATGCATTTAATTTGTAATTATCCTCATTAATCCTTCAATTTTTAGTAAATTGAAAATTGACCCCTAAACTTTTCAAAATTTCCAATTTAGTCCCTTACCGTAATTTAACATCTTTAAATACTTTAAGCACTTTATTAAATATTTTCCATAATTATTTGCCATTATTTTAATTTTTTTCCAATCAAAATCCTAATTTAGACTCTAGTCAAACTGATGCATCAATTTAATGACACATGCGACTCGGGCCTAAATTTGCGAATATAACAAATGGTGATCTTTCCAGTAAAGCAACCTACTTTCAACACCATGAGTTACACTTATGAATTTTTTGCTCACGATTTTTCTTTTATTTAGTATGTATCATGTATATTTGTGATTTGTTACTATGAGTTGCTTGGTACCTTACAGCTTGTTTGATGATTATCCTCAGTGAGCTGCAACTCATCAATTTGCACCATTTTTTAGGTAGAAAAAATTGATAACTCATTTTTATAGGCTATGTAGTAGAATGGATCAAAGGTCACCAGCCAAGCCTCTTCACTCTATTTCCTTGCATTCCACACAAGCATGAGAGCATATTATCTATATTTTGGACTTGAATGTTCTCATAAGCATAATTGTAATGAGTTTGTACTAGTATGTGTAATTATTTTCAAACTCATAAACTTAAAAGAAAAATACTTGGAAATAATATCTTGAATGTTGGCATATATGATATAAAAACTTTATGGGTTAAGCCTTAATGCTGAGTTGATGAATTTGTTGAATGATGTTGTTCCAAAATGAGAAAAAATATATATTCTCGCTATAAATATGAACTTTGTCTTATTCTTGTGTCATACATGATAACTTCATACATAGATATGCGGTATATAGAAATATAAAGAGTTAGGTGTTACACCCAATGTTGAATTTTGATTATTTCTTCTTCTTTCTTCTTTTCTTCTTCCTTATCTCATTTCAATTTATTTTATGCACTCCTAAACTAGCCACACCACCATCATGTTCCTCCATAGCCAAGCTTAGTTCAAGTAAGAGAAATAGGAAAGTAGATACAGAAAGGTAAGGAAAAATTATTTTCATGCATAACAAGGTCTAAGGAAGTTAGAGGGAGCCAAAACGGAAGGAAAATAAGCAAGAGAAGATGAAAGAGAAATCTCCCGAGGAGTTTATCAAAGGGAAAAAATAGTGAAGGTAAAATGTTCTCCTTCTCTTCTTTAATTTTTTTTAAAGGAACTGAGCTCACTTAGAGCTTATGTTTAGAGAGATAGAAAATTTAGGGTTTTAAAAGAGAAAAAGTAGAATTAAGAGAGATATAAAGGAACCAGGTTTCTCATTATGTTTTACATGTTTTAGGAGCACAAGCTGAGAAAGACCAAGTCTAAGCAAGCAAAGAAAATGAGAAAGAAACCAAGGAAATGATAGAGGAGCAAGATAAGAGGTTAGTGCATAACTTAAGGTAATAGCCTATAATTTATTGTGAAATTGCATGACATGAACATTTTACATGTTAAAGTATATGAAAATGCATTTGATATTGACTTATGGCATAAAATTAGGCATTTAGGTTCATAGAAGTGATATTGCATAATACATTGATCCAAATGATGTATGTTAAAAACTTAATTAGGTTAAAGGCTTCTAAAGGTGATAAAAACATTGTATGTTAAGTTAAGGACTTTAGGAATGCATGCATTGGAATTCTTATAGTTTTATGAAGCTTGAAATGGATATGGGAAGAGAATGTGTGGTTTTCTAGCCATTAGTCACGGGCACGAATTGATAAATTCACAGGCATGACTAAATTACATCATGAGTGTGACTTTTGCATGGAAAATGTACTATTCATTCCAAAAGCATTCAAAAACTTGAAACACATATTGAATCATGGGCATGAACATTACAATCACAGCTTTGAGGCAATATGTCTTGAACTATTCACGGATGTGAATATGGAGTCATGACCATTAATGCTCTATTTTTAGTACTTTATTTATTTGAACAAACATGTAGAAATTCAAGTAAGGAAAATAAATGTGATATAACATTCAATAAAATTATAAATATTGTATGTTGATACATATGAAAGTGAGATTGATAAAGGGGAGAAGTATGAGATTAACAAAGAAGAAATAAGAATGGATGAATGAATGAATTACCAATCAGGAGGACTTATAAATGCCAATGATGACAGTCTTATTAATGTCATTGATGACATTCTTATTAATACCGATGATGGTACTTACATATACTAATACTAGTGATGGAACTTAAATACATTAATGTTAGTGATGACACATGTATACCCATAATGAGGAACCAATATTTACAATTATTCAGTACAAAATGAACAAGTAAAATTTTGAGGATAAAATTTATTTTAAGGAGAAAAAGATGTCATATACGCTAAATTAGGTCTTGAGTCACACATATTGCAAAATCAATGCATCGGATTGACCAGAGTCTAAATTTGAATTTTGACCGGAGAATAATTTAAGTAATTACAAAATAATTATAGAAAATTTCTAATTAAGTGTTTAAAGATATTATATTTTGGTAAGGGACTAAAATATGAAATTTGGAAAATTTTGGTTTCCAATTAAGAATAGTCTCGATCTTGCTAAGGTCAACTCGAATACCTTCAGCTAAAATTATATATCCCAAGAAAATGACTGCTTCAAGCCAAAACTCGCAACTATTATGAGTTATTGATCATGTTCTTCTCAATCCCTAGAACATACAAAGATGTCATTAATAAACACCACTATAAATTGATCAAGATATGGCTAAAATACTTGGTTCATCAGGTTCATAAAAGTCGTTGGTGCATTCATCAAATTAAATTACATTACCAGAAACTCATAATGATCGTAATGAGTCATGTATGTCATCTTAGGTACATCTAACTCTTTGATCTTCAACTAATGATACCCTAATTGAAAATTTATCTTTGAAAATATGCCTACACCCTTTAGCTGATAAAAAAAGATCATTAATTCTAGGTAATGGGTACTTATTCCTAATAGTCACCCTATTAAGTTGTCGATAATTGATGCACAAATGTAAGGTACCGTCTTTCTTCTTTACAAACAATCTTAGAGCACCCTATGATGATACATAGTCATATAAAACTTTATCTAGCAAATCCTACAATTGTAACTTCAACTCTTTTAACTCGACAAGTGTGATTTGGTACGGTGTAATGGATATAGGAGCAGTGTCAGGTACCAAGTCAATAGCAAACTCCATCTCTCGATCAAGTGGTAACACTAGAAACTCCTCAGGAAACACATGTAGAAATTCACATACAGTAAGAGTATCAGCCAAGCTCGGAGCACCCTTTTTCGTATCAATCACATATGCCAAGTAGGCTTCACATCCCTTACTAATGAGTTTTTGAGCTTTCAGCACTAATATCACCTTATCTTGATATCCTCTATTATCACCCATCATCACTTTCTCTTCTTATTTTAGAGCTTTAATATTCATTTGTCTCTTTCCACAATCCACTATCACTCCATGATGAGCTAACCAATTAATTACAAAGATAACATCAAACTCGTAGAATGGTAGCTCTATAGGTCTGCTGAGAATTTCCTGCCTTGGATTTCGACTGGGCAACCCCTAATCATCAAACTATTCTTACACTATGCCCTAATGGCTTCTGAATGATGCCAGATAATGATTGAAGAGGCCGAAAGTAATGAGCCTACACAGACAGAGGCTTCATCGCAACCAAGTAAATTTATTTTTCTATTCTTTTTCTTTTTTTTTTTTTTTACCAAATCTCACTTCCGTAGACTCTAATTGATCATCTCTTCCATGTTGTTCCTTGCTTGGTCGTGCAACAATGGAGGTTTAGCTTAAGAAAATTGAACGCTAGACATGAGTGATGAAGGTGGCGGTCGAGAAAGCTCAAGGAAAGTAAGGTTGAAGATAAGATGGGAAAATGAGAATCTATATATATATATATATATATATATATATATATATATACAAACACACACACACATAGGATTTAATTAATGTTAACAAAGGAAATGTGGCATCCATGCATGAAGTTTTCTACCTAATTAATTTTATTACTTTTTTCTTTTTCTTTTTAGTTAAAATATATTTTTTTATTACTTCTTAATTTAATTCTTATTTTCTTAACTATTATTTTTTCATTTTAATTCTAAATTTATTATATTATTCTCTATTTAACCTTAATCTGTCTCCATTTTACCTAATCAATCCTCTTCTAATTTCTTTTTTTAAAACTCTTACTAACAATTTTTATTTTCTTTCAATTTAGTTCATATATGAATTTTATTTTTCCCAATTTGAGCTCCAAATTAAATAATGACCACTCACAATGTACTCCATAAATTCTGCCATTAATTATTCTATATATCAGTCAATTTAATTGCATTAATTTCACACCAAAATAAAACTCGCATTTCAAATTAGATTTAACCCTAATTTTATTTCTCAATTTTGGAACCTAAACGTTGGAGATTTGACATATAATTATATTGACAAACTCATCTTAATATTTTTTACATCTCAGTATACTCAGTTCGCGATTCACTGACAATGTGAAAATTTTGCATTTTTAGTTTACTCCCTTTCTCATAGGTTTTTGGGCCAATTTCAATGGTACGTGTTCATAACTAGTTTCATCACTTGTATATAGTTCAAGTTTTAACTTTGATCGTATTGTCTCCATTTCGATTGCAGATGCGCTCAACTTTTAGTCGGTCCAATGCATCTAATCACAAAACATGTGTTTGTTAGGCCTAAATTAATAGATGTGACAGGGCACAAAGTTTTTAAAGCCCAACCTCTTATTGCAGAGGTGCAGATTCAACGCTGGTGTGATGCTGCCATATCTTATTTCCTACCACATATGTGAAGAATCAGTGCGCACGTGATGATTGTTGAAATGAAGAAACTGCCATGCGAAGGAGGCATTAAAATGCGTGTAACAGTCCATTTTTACTGCAGAGTCCAGTCACATTCAAACTCCTACTCTGATCAAATGGGCCCTAACTTTGAAGATTAATGCTAATTTGAAGAAGTATTTTTGGAGAGACTATCTTTTATGTAGAAATTTTTATATCTCTAGAATTAGATTTTAAGTAGGATACTTTTTAGATTATAAATTCCAATTTGTTTTATGTTAAGAAATACAGAGGGAGAGTCTTCTAACATCCTCAATCATCTTTACATGCATTTCTACATATATATCATTTCAACATGTTCATTTTGAATAGAATTGTACTGAATATAGTTATCAAATCATAATATGCATTTTTGTTTGAATAAATTCATGACATACATTTAGTTTTCATGTATTTTATAATTTTACCGAATTGCACGTGTTTATTTCATAACTTAAATGATGGTAACATAAATTTGAGAATAAAGTGAATAAAGAGACTAGATTAAATTAATAAAATATTGATATAATTAATTTAATTAAATTGAAGTAAATGATTAAATTATATTTTTGCATTGGTTAGTAAAATGAGATAAATATATGTATGTATGTATGTATGTAAAATGATCATGATAATGATCATGAACATGATCATGATAATGATGATGATGATAATGATGATGATGATGAAGATAATGATAATGATAAAGTAAAAAAGTAAAAAAGTCAACAAGGATGGAGACATAAGGGATATTCATTCCTAGGGTTGTAAATGTATCAAGCCGTTTACGAGCTATTAGAGTCTTAGTTCAAAAAAGGCTCATTTGAAATTGTTTATTACTATTAATGAGTTGAACTTGAGCTCAAATCCTATCGAGTTTAATATTGTTTGGTTCGTCAGCTCACGAACATATTTATTTACGAGCTCGCGAACATGTTCGTTTAAAAGTTCACAAATATATTCATTTAAAAGCTTACAAACGTGTTCATTTATGAGCTCGGAACATATTCATTTAAAATCTCACGAACGTGTTCATTTAAAAGCTCACGAACGTGTTCATTTAAAAGCTCACAAACGTGTTCATTTAAAAGCTTATGAACGTGTTTGTTTAAAATCTCGCGAATATGCTCATTTAGGGATCGTTTATATTAAAATTTTCTATTGAGCTCGAGCTCTTGTCATTATTAGTTAATGAGCTAAACTCAAACTTTTGTCATTATTAGTTAACGAGCGAAACTCAAGCTTTTCTCATTATTAATTAACGAGTGAAACTCGACCTTTTGTCATTATTAATTAACGAGCCAAACTTGAGCTTTTGTCATTACTAGTTAACTAGCCAAACTAGAGCTAAGCTCATTAAGCATAATAAATGAGCTTTTTTCGAGCTGAGCTTGAGCCGCTCACAAATTGATAATTTTCAAACGAGTTGAGCTCGAGCTCAAGAATAAAAGCTCGAATCGAGCTCGAGTCTGTAATAAACTTAAACAAGCCGAGTTGTAATATTCTTGACCTTCCCCATATGCATTTCATCGAACATAAGAATCTTGCATACAATTCAATTGAACATGTGCATTTCATACGTATTTTCGTAGGAACAATTTCATGGCACACACTAGCTATGTGTCCTAGTATTTGGCAATTATATCGAGTCACACGTGTATCCTTATAACCTAAATAAGGATAATAAAGTATTAGAAATGAATCGAATAAGGTGACTAAATTAAAGTAAGAAAAATGATTAGATTAAGATTAGTGAACATTTACATTGCTAATTTAGTTAAATCGGGTCAAATGATTAAGTTGTATCATTGTGTGAATTAGTGGAATTATAAATATATGTAAAAAAATAATAATAATAATAATATAGACAAAAGAAAATGAAAATGACATAAAAGAGAAATAGAAGAGAAGAGAAGAGAAAGGAGAAGAGAAAGGAGAAAAGAGATGAGAAAAGGAGATGAGAAAAAGATAAAAAGACAAAATCCAAAAGTTAGCTTTATCTTCCCATTTCTTCCTTCTTCTCCAGCCCGACTTCTTCTTCAATTTCCTCCATTTCAGACTTCAATTCATCCTTGTTTCACCTAGTTTTTGAAGCATATTGATCCCTTGCAAGGTTGTTCTTGGTAAGTAATCAATTCTTATTGCTATAGGTTTGATTTGAGTTACTTAGGTTCAATATTAAGCATTGAATCAGATTTGTGGATATGTAAACATTTTTGCAAGATGTTATGTATAGGAAGAGATATGCTTTTCGTACTGAAACTGGTCAGGGTGTGAACCCTAACTAAGTTAGCTAATGTGTGGTTTGATTTCGAATATGTTAAAGCCTTTATTTGAAGTCTCTCAAAACATAAATGTTGTAGAAATATGTGTTTTGTATCTGTCTACCAAATTTCAGATTCATAGGCCTTGTAAATTGTGAGTTATGGTGAATGGAACCATGACTGTTCCATGGTTTGAACTGCCTACTGAGTGCTCTGGTAAGATATAATAACTAGTTTGGCTAATTTAAGCTTGTTAGAGCTAGATTCTGTAAATTCTCAAACCATGAGAGTTATAGGGATATGTCTTAGCTAAATTGTGGTACTAATTTCAACTTCATGGGTTATGTATAGACTACGTTATGGCCTTTGGAAGCCATACTGGTCTGGAAGTCAATTCTATTCTGGCCCAGTAAAATGTTTGGTATAATTAGATGACCTTCGAGACATAATTGGTAAAAGTTGTAAACATGAAACATGTTCCATATGAACCCATGAACATTTGTTCATGAATGTGAAATTCATACTTTTTACGGGAGTGAAACTTAGCTTTATGGACATGAAATACTTTCATAGGCGTGAAGCTTGGCTTCATAGGCATGGCACATTAGACAGAAACAATATTTCAACACTGATTTCACTCAAGTTCACACACAACATGCATAGGATATAAAGCTAACCAATGTTAGCCACACCTATCAACACTTTATATAATCCAGCATTTGAGCAACATAAAAAAACATTCATTTAATCACAATTAACCACTTACTCTAGGCTCAATGCCTTAATTTTCAACAAAACTATATTTTATACTCGCTAATATATCAGTCCCATTTTACATTCCA
Organism: Triadica sebifera; assembly: GCA_023653625.1. Lineage (NCBI taxonomy): Eukaryota > Viridiplantae > Streptophyta > Magnoliopsida > Malpighiales > Euphorbiaceae > Triadica > Triadica sebifera. The sequence goes on from CM042896.1 coordinate 35,797,821, forward strand.
AGAATTTACAAGTCAATTAACTAGAATCTAGAATTATCAAAGCATCAAACCTATACACTTTAGCATATCAGAATCATATTCCACACCACAAACATATCAAAATTGAATAAAAATATTTATATGAACAAACCTTAATATTGGAGCCCCAACACTTGACACTCTCACATCTACTACCTGTGGTGGACTTCTCCACCTTTTGTTTCAACCCTTAACACAAAATCAGAGACCAAATTATCACTATTTCTGCCATGGATCACATCTCATGCCATAAATTAGCAAAACCTTAAATTTTTCATTGGTTTAAATATCATAAACCTTATTTCCCATTAAACCAAATTAAACTAGATTAAAGGACAATGGAGAACATTATTTCTTACCTCTGCTTTGTGAACATAGATCGATTTCTAGGGTTCAGAACGTGTTCTAACCCTACTTATTACTAAAATTCAAATCTATAATGAAAAGCTTCATTTTTAATCCTTTTTCACTCTGTTTATGGCGAGGATTTTGTGTCTAATCAACTAGGATTGAAAAGGGAACAAGGGGAATTTGTTTTTGTGGTTTCAGGATTAATGGCTAGGGTTTCTTATTAGAATTTTCATAAGTTTATGGCAAAAATACAACGCTGCCATATTTAAACCTGCAGGTCTTCATGGGCATGAACACTATTGTGAAGGTCGTGAATATTTGCATCATGATTGTGAAGATCCTGAGCTTGTGAAACTAAAATTCATGACATTCATGGTTGTGGTTAACTCTGTCATGGGCACAAATGATATAAACTTCACTTTTCCCTATGTTTTTCATTATTTTATGGTTTATAATGCCCATAGCCTCACATATACTTCCCATATACCCTCAATATACCTTGTTTAATATATTAATTTCATGCCCTAATTTGCGGGTGTTACATTTCTCTCCCTCCTAAAAGAAAATTGTTTCCTCAAAATTACCTATTATTCTATCTCTTAATAGTTGTGGATACTTGGCCTTCATCACTTTTTCACTCTTCGATGTAGCCTCTTCTGAAGCTTGATTTCTCCATAATACCTTGATTAATGGTACTTGTTTATTCATAAGTTCCTTGATCTCTCTAACTAGAATCTGAACTGATTCTTCATCATAGGGCAAATCTGGTTTCACCTCAATGTCCTCTATTGAAAAAATATGAGAAGGATCAAATTCGTATCTTCTCAACATAGAGAGAAGGAATACATTATGGATCTTACTCAACTCTGGTGGTAGAGTAATCCTGTAAGTAACTGATCCCACTTTTGCTAATATCTCATAAGACCCTATAAATCTCGAGCTAATTTACCTTTCTTTCTAAATCTTAGAACCTTCTTCCATGGAGAGACTTTAAGGAAAACCTTGTCTCCCACTGCATACTCAACATATTTTCTCTTAAGATTTGCATATGACTTCTATCTATTAGAAGTTGCCTTCAATCTTTCCTAAATAACCCGTACCTTTTCTTTTGTCTCTTGTACCAAATTTGGCCCCACTAATCTCCTCTTACTGAGTTATTTCTAACACAAAGGTGTTTGACACTTCCTACCTATAGTGCCTCATATAGAGTCATCTTGATACTAGACTGATAGCTGTTGTTATAAGTAAATTCCATCAATGGATTATATTTATCTCAACTACCTAAAAATTCAATCACATAACTCCTCATCATATCCTTTAGGATCTGTATGACCCTCTCTGATTGATCATCTGTCCGGAGATGAAAAGCTATATTAAAACTGAGCTTGGTACCCAAAGCTCTTTGTAGACTACTCCAAAATTGAAAAGTAAACCAGGGGTCCCTATTTAAAATAATAGAGATTGGCACTCCATAAAGTCGTATTATCTCATTGACATAAAGCTCTGCGAGTCTATTCAAAGAAAAATCCTTTTTGATAGGTAAGAAGTAAGCTGACTTCATAAGCCTATCTACAATAACCCATACATCATCAAATTTTTGAAAAGTTACTGGCAACCCAATTACAAAGTCTATAGTAATTCGCTCTCATTTCATTCTAGTACTATAATAAGCTGTAGTAATTTTGATGGTACCTAATGTTCTACCTCGACCTGCTGACAAGTCAGGCAAATTGTAGTATACTTTATGATATCTTGTTTCATACCTATCCACCAGTACTTACTCCTTAGGTCGTGATACATCTTTATACTTTCAGGGTGCATAGTATACCTGGTCTCATGTGCTTCTTAAAGTATCCATTGTCTTAGCCCAATAACATTGGGCACGTATAAACGGCCTTGATAGTATATTCAACCATCAGATTCAACTATTTAAAAAACAACTCAGTTATCTCAATAAGTTTACTATATTGGCTCTGTGTATGAACAATCTCCTGATTAAGTGTTGGCCAGATGTGCAACTCAGCCACCATCTTCCTACTCAATGCATCAACCATTGCATTAGCCCTACCTAGGTGGTAATCAATAACACAGTTGTAGTCCTTTATTAGCTCTAACTATTGACTATGTCTCAAATTGAGGTCTCTCTATGTAAGCAGGTATTTCAAACTCTTATGGTATGTATACATGAAACATCTTTTCTCATAAAAATAATGATGTCATATCTTCAATGCAAAGACAATGGCCGCCAACTCTAAATCATGTGTGGGGTAATTTTTCTCATGAATCTTCAGCTACCTGTATGTGTATGCCACTACCTGACCTTATTGCATGAGTACACAACCCAATCTATTATAAGAGGCATCACTGTAGATACATATTCCTTATCAATAACTGGTTGTGTTAGAAGGGAGCCTCTATTAACATCTTTTTCAAACTATCAAAACTCTTTTGGAATTTATTGGTCCACCATATCTCACATTGTTTATCAATTGTATGGTTAAACGAAAAGAAATCATAAAAATTACTTTGCCAAACCTCTTGTAGTAACCAGTTAATCCAAAGAAACTTCTAATCTCTATCACATTGCAGGGAGGTTTCCAACTCGTAACAACCTCTACCTTCTAGCGCTCCCTTACCCTACTAGTCGTTAATAGTGTATAAAAGTGCTACTAAGCTCATTTGTTTTTGTAAAAACCAATACTCAAATTATTGTATTTTTTTTTCAATTTTCGAGTTTATTATTAGCGGAATATTTATTACTATAATTCTTTTTCTTCTTTATTTTTTTTATTTAAATATGTAACTAGTGATGTAAATATTTTGATTTAAAAGAACTCATTCATTAAACAAGAATATTTAGAAATATATTTACCATAATATCAAATATATTAATTACAAAATTCAATCCTTATAAATCTTACATGCCACAATTTACATCAAAAGAAATTCTTAAAATTTAATTTTTACAATATAATTTCCAAAACATACAAAAAGAAACTAGACTGCTGCAATCTGATCTTAGGATTCCCTCTTCTTTGCTGCAATACTTCTATTTATCTGCGCATGAAACACACACATTAAGCTACTAGCTTAGTGGTACGTTTCACAACTATCCAATAATTATATAAATATTTCCAAAATAAGAGTTTAAAAACTACAATTAACTTACTAAGCATGCCAAATATTTAAATGATATTAAAACTATTTTTGTCATGCAAAAATATACAATTCGTCAATTTTAAAGTTCATTATTATTAAGCATGCTTGAAATTGCTAAACAATTCAAGATATAAAATTTACAATATCAATTTCATAATTCACATTTTTCTTTCTGTTATTTATTTAATAGCCCACGATATCGTAGACCTGAACTAAACACTAGATACAGGGTTTCTGTTTCCAGACAATATACTCGGCACCTACATAATTATTTTATAACTCTGCATTTAATGCCTACATTTTTAATAACAACTCAGCACCTTTTTGGTGCCTACGTAATTTCGAACTTAGCACTATTTCTTAGTGTTTACGTAATTTCGAACTCAGCACTATTTTTTACTGCTTACATAATTTTAACTCAGCACTATTTCTTAGTGTCTACATTTCTACCCTTTTATTAGCATGCCAACTTATCCTAATTTATAGTTCTCGACAAGATGTTATAGAGCTTAATTATATTTGTTACCTTTATTATTATTTACATAAGTTATGTAGGTAACATTAATATAAATTTTATATAAATGCAATAATTCCCGTTAATTATTCGACAACCTTATACTTGCTTATTTAATCGTTATAATTATAAGAAAAATCAATTAATATATTTTCTATTACAAAATTTCACAATTAACACATATTTACAAGCAGTCCTATTCTGGACAGCATTTATGCCTTATTTTTTCCTATATTTTTTTTATCTATTTTTAGATGGAATTTGGAAAAGTGATCAACTAAAAAAATATAAGTACATATATTATATTTAATTTCCAACTATAATAACATTAAACTCAATTTTTTAGCAAAAGTTATAAATTTGTTTCTAAGCTACGTTCATTTCAATCTGCCCAGTATTTTACTAGACAGATTTCTATCTTATATTACTCTGTATTGTTTATTTATTTTTAGATAGAATAAGTGATCAAATACCAAAATGTAAGTACATGTCTTATCTTTAATTTCCAATTAGAATCATATTAAAAAAAATTGTAGCAAAATTTATGAATTTTTCTGTAAACTACGTTCATTCCATTCTGTCCAGTATTTTACTAGACAGATTTCTAGTTTGAATTTTGAGTCCAGTTTTCACCTAATTTCATACATGTTCAGGTCTAATGTCTTAATAAAAGTTGGAGCCCTATGTCTTAAATTTCCAACCCAACAAGAATAACTCAAAAATCATTTCCAGAACTTAAGTTATGAGAAAAATAGACACTATTCATGAAACAAATTTTCCAGCATTTCAATTAATTCCTACAATTTCCATTTTCATACATCAACCTCATTCTAATTTTTATTTTCACATTCATGGAATCATTTAATCACCAATTCATACACAATTTCATAAATATCACAATATCAAAATCAATATTTTTCTACATTGAATTTTTGTCAAATGTACATACTTCAAAATTTTACTTCTCTTCACTTTTCTTTTCTTCCTAGCTAGCTTTCTCTTTGCCCTTACTTCCTCTTTGATTATGGTTCAAATATTGTTCACCTTATTGTCCTTTGATGATCTTCAAAATGACTAAAGTCTTCTTTCTATTTTTCTCTTCCTTTCTTCCTTCATCTTCCATGGTTTTGCTCACTTTTGGATTTTTATTGAAAAATAATTAAAATAATAGTGATTAAGTATGGAAAAAACTCAATAAAATGTTCAAAATATTTTAAGATGTTAAATTTCGGTAAAGGACTAAATTGTAAATTTTGAAAAGTTTAGGGGTCAATTTGCAATTTATCAAAAATTGGATGATTTATTGGAATAACCATCAATTAAATGCATGAATTGGGGCATTTTAAGCATGTGGAGGCTGGCTTAACCAAATGGCATACATTAAGTGGACAATTAACATGCATGAATCAATTAATTACACATTAAAATCATGTGAGCTTAGGTGTTCCATAATTAATTAAGTTTGTCTTCATTCTCTTAAGTGTTCCCTCATTCTTCCTTACCTTCAAATCTAGAATTTTCTAACATTATGTTATACCCACATTTTCTTGAACACCAAGTGGCACAATTTAAGAAGCTAACTAACATACATTCATTTAGCATTAATGAAAGCTTCTCGATTGAGCTTAGCTGTCCCCCCATCTTAATGACTTTTGTCATCTTCTTCTTGATTGTTTCTTCTTCTTCCTTATCCATTTTCATTGAGGAAAATTTTGTTCTCTACACCAGCCCACATTTTCCCTTGTTCCTCCATAGCCAAAGCTTAGCTTTAGTGAAAGAAAGTGAGAAAAGAGAAAAACAGTAAGGGAAAATTCCATCTTGATGCTCAAGGAAGCTTAAGAGAGTAAGGAAAAAGAGAGAGATTAGGGTTTATTAAGTTTTAATAACCTGATTATAAATTTTAAGAACTCAAATTGACAAGGAGCTAGATCAAAGGAGCAAAGGAAAGGAGAAAGAGAAGTAAAGGGAAAGAAAAGAGAAAAAGAGAGGTTTATGCATAACCTAAGGCAATAGTCTATTTTATTTTTTTATTTGCATAATTCAATTATTTGGCATGCTGATGATTCTGAATTAATAGTATTTTGTGTTCAAAATCTTAGGGATGCATGTTTGCTAGACTTAGGTTTTAATTTGGTAAAAATTGAATGTGATTAATTTGCATGTTCCTTGCTGGAAATTGATGAGCAGTGTAAACTTAAAATGTTTTAATTTCTGGAACTCGGTTTTGCATGTTGTTTTTTGGATTTGAAATCTAAGACATAGGGATTTAACTTTCATTTAGACAATAAAACCTGAATATGTTTGTAATTCGTAAATCGCAAACTTAGAATCTATCCAGAAAATTCTGGGCAGAATTGTTAGTGACCAGTCAGTGTTCATTTTATCATATCTTTGGATATAGAACTCAGAATTAAGTTATTCAAGTTGAATATTAAAGCTAAGCTCCAGACATAAACTTGTTAAGAATATCATATAACTAAATTCAGAACTTAACAGGACCAAAATTAAGGTCCTAAGCAGAGAACAAAATCTGCCAGTGACAGGGCAGCATATGAGTTGAATGAAATGAGTAAAATGATGAGAACTTTGTTATATTATGTAAATATTATTTTAATTGAGTGATTATGTGATTACTTTAAGATAGTACATGCATGAAAAGTGTGAAATTAATTATTATGAATTTTAATGAAATTGTATAAACCCTAGAACATCTAACTAGAACCAACTTAGGATAGTTTGGCATGCCAAATAGGGGGGAGTATGATGAAAATGAAAACCATTAATGGTATGATTATTGAAGCCGGTAATGGCACTGTTATCTACGCCAGTAATGGCACTGTTATCTATGCCGAGATGACATTGTTATCTATGCCGATAATGGCATGATTATCTACGCCGGTAATGACACGATTATATATGCCGGTAATGGCACGATTATCTACGCCGGTAATGACACGATTATATATGCCGGTAATGACACAATTATCTATGTCGATAATGGCACGGTTATCTATGCCGGTGATGGCACTTATATGCGCATATCATATTGCCCAGGGATGGCAACTCCGTTATCCTAGTCAGTGGTTCATAGGTGTTATGGGCAATGGAAGGCTATGGATAATAATGATTTGATAAAGTAAAATAAATATAAGATATAAAAGAATAAAATTAATGAAATGTTATTTGCATGAATAAAAAGATGGTTGAGTGTCTTGGGCATAAATAAAAAGGTTATAGTAAATAAAGAAGTTATGGAAAATGAATGGATTATTGAAAATAAAAAAACTGGAACTATGATTTGTGACATGGTTAATTATGATGGGTTATGTAATGATATGTTAATAAAATAAATAAGTATGAGATAATACAATATAATTTGATGTATATACATGCTAGTATACCATGATTTGCAAGAGAATATGATTAAGCATGAGTTGATATATGTCTAATGCATGATTGCATAAAATAGTTTATTGTTTTATTTATATGCATCACTAAGCTAAGAGCTTAGCATGGAAGTTCTCTCATGCAGATTTAGTAAAGTGTAATGCCATATGTTTAACTTGTCAGCAAGTGAAGGTTGAGCATCAAGTACCAAGTGGATTATTGCAGTCAATTTCAATTCCGGAGTGGAAATGGGAAAGAGTTACAATGGATTTTGTTTCTGGTTTGCCTTTGACAAAAAAGAGGCATGATTCAATATTGGTAGTGGTGGACCGACTCACTAAATCAGCTCATTTTCTACCAATCAAGATGGATTATCCACTTAACCGTTTGGTAGAGATCTATGTTAATGAGATAATCCATTTACATGGTGTGCCAATTTCAATCATTTCAGATCAAGACCCGAGGTTCACTTCAAAATTCTGAAAAAGTTTGCATCAAGCCATGGGAACTCGACTCAATTTCAGCACAGCTTTCCACCCACAAACAGATGGACAATCAGAAAGGGTCATACAGATATTGGAAGATATGTTGAGGAGTTATGTGATAGAATTTGAAGGCAGTTGCATCTTCCATTGATAGAATTTGCCTACAATAATAGTCACTAAGCCAGTATCGGCATGGCACCATATGAAGCCTTGTATGGGAGGAAATGTAGAACACCTCTATGTTGGACTGAGCTTAGTGAAACGAAAGTAGTGGGTCCAGATCTAGTACAACAGACAGAGGAAAAAGTGAGAGTAATAAGAGATAGGCTGAAAGCTGCTGCTGATAGACAGAAATCATATGCAGATTTGAAAAGGAGGGATATTGAGTATACAGTTGGTGATAAGGTATTCTTAAAAGTCTCACCTTGGAAAAGGATTTTCCGATTTGGAAAGAAGGGAAAGTTGAGTCCTAGGTTCATTGGACCTTATGAGGTACTTGAACACATAGGTCCTGTGGCATACAAATTAGCTTTACCACCAGAGTTAGACAAGATTCATAATGTATTCCATGTGTCCATGTTGAGAAGATATCGATCAGATCCATCTCATATCATATCAGCAGAACCTATAGAGATACGACCAAATCTAACTTATGAAGAAGAGCCAGTGGAAATTCTAGCTCGAGAAATGAAGGAGGTACGGAACAAGAAGGTACCATTGGTAAAGGTTCTGTGGAAAAATCATAATTCAGAAGAAGCGACTTGGGAAAATGAAGAGGTGATGAAGGCCCAGTATCCACAATTATTCCACTCCAGTTAAAAAGGTAAATTTCGAGGATGAAATTTTTTTTTAGGAGGGAAAAATTGTAATGCCCGATAATTTAGGCCACGGTCGCGGTTGAGCGAAATCCGGCACGCTGAACTGATCGGGTCTAAATTCGGACATGAAAGAAATAAATTAAAATAATAATAATAATATGGGAGAAAATATTTTGGACATTATTAATTGAGAATTTTGAAGTTTGGAATTAAAATTGGGAAAAAAATAATTTTTCACTGAACAAAATTTGAAATTGCAGTGTTTTTAGCACATAAATTATAAGAAGGCATAAAAATAGAATATTCTTTATCTAAGGAAAGGAATATTCTTTTAATTAAGATAAATTAAGAGTGATTAAAATTAATGGACCAATGGAAAGCAAGATTAACAATTAATCCTAACCACCCACCTAATCCAACTATAAAAAGTCAAATTTCCATTTTTTTTTTATCATTCTTCTTTTTCATCTTGACCAAACCCCTTTTCTCTCCATTTTCTTCTTCTTTGGCCGTAACTCTCCTCCCCCAATTACTCTTCTTTTTCTTTCTTCAATTCAAGCTAAGATTAGATGAAAAAAAGGGGGTTAAGGCAAAATCATCAAAGAGAAGTAGAATTTTGAGGTATGTATATTTGGCAAAAATTCAATATATAAAAATATTGATTTTAATTTTGTGATGTGTATGAAATTCTAAATAATTGATTGAGAAATTAAGTGGTGATTAAATGATGCAATGAATATGAAAATAAAAACTAGAATATGAGGTTGATGCAAAAATGGAAATTGTATGATTTAATTGATGTGCTGAAAATTTCGTCTTATGAAGTGTATAGTGTTTTGATCATAACTTGAGTTCTGGAAATCATTTCTGAGTGATTCTTATTGGGTTGGAATGTTAAGACATAGTTCTGGAACCTTTATTCAGACCATTAGACATGAATATGCCTGAAATGAGGTGAAAAAGGGACTCCAAGTTGACCTAGAAATCTGTTCAAAAAACAAAACTTGGCATATTTGCAATGAACGGATCTTAGGTGCAAATTCATAACTTTTACTACAAAATGCTTTTTAATGTAATTCTAGTTGGATATTAAAGATAACACATGTACCTATATTCTTCTAGTTTATCACTTATCCAATTTCCATCGAAAAGGGGATGAAAAATACAGACCAATATAAGGCAGAATTCTGTCCAGAAAAATACTGGGCAGATTATTATGAACGTAGTTTAGGAGAAAATTTATAACTTTTGCTAAACAATTCCTTTTAATATGATTCTAGTTGTATATTAAATATACGACATGTATGTAAATTTTTCTAGATGATCACCTGTTCAAATTCCATTTACAAATGGATTAAAAGGACAGAGAAATATAAGGCATAATTCTATCCAGTAAAATACTGGGCATATTGTAGTGAACTTAGCTTAGGAGAAACTTTATAACTTTTGGTAAAAAATTCCTTTTAATGTGCTTCCAGTTGGAAATTAAAGATAAGACATGTATCTATATTTTTTTAGTTGATCATATGTTCAGATTATGTCTAACAATAGATGAAAAATACAGAGCATTATAAGGAAGAAATATTGTCCAGAATAGGACAGCTGGAAGAAATGTGTTTGATTGTGAATTTATGTGACATAAAATGTATTAATTGAATTTTTCTTATAATTATAATGATTGAATGAGCTAGTATGAGGTTGTAAAATATTGAATGAGAATTATTGCATTTATATGGAGTTTATATTATTGTTCTCTACATAATTTATGTAAATATTAATAAAGGTAACAAATATAAGTTAAGCTCTATAATATCTAGTCGAGAACTAGAAATTAGGATAAGTTGGCATGCCAATAAAAGGGTAGAAATGTAGGCACTAAAAATAATAGTGCTAAGATTTAATTTAAGTAGGCACTAAGAAATAGTGCTGAGTTGAAATTACGTAGGTACTAAGAAATAGTGTTGACTTCAAAAATTACGTAGGCACCAAAAAGGTACTGAGTTGTTATTGGAAATGTAGGCATTAAACGCCGAGTTATAAAATAATTATGTAGGCACCGAGTATACTGTCGGAGAGCAGAAACCTTGTATCCAGTGTTTAGTTCCGGTCTAAGATGTCGTGGGCTATTAAATAAATAACAGAAAAAAAATGTGAATTATGAAATTGATATTGTGAATTTTATATCTTGAATTGTTAAGAAATTTTAAGCATGCTTAATGAATGAAATGTCATAATTGATGAATTAAATATTTTTGCATGGAGAATGGTTTTATTATTAATTGAATATTTGGCATGCTTAATAAATTAATTATTGTTTCAAAAATTTTATTTTAGAATTATTTATGTAATTATTGGATAGTTGTCAAACGTACCACTAAGCTAGAAGCTTAGCGCGTGTGTTTCACGCGCAGATAAATAGAAGTAGCTGTTCCGATAGGGCGATTGAAGAAGAGGAAACCCCCAAGATCAGATTGTAGCAGTTTAGTTCTTTTTGTATGTTTTGAAAATTATGTTGTAAAAATTAAATTCTAAGAATTTTTTTTTATGTGAGTTTGTGGCCTGTAGGATTTATAAGGAATGAATTTTGTAATTTTATAAATCTATTATTGTTTCTAAATATTATGGTTTAATTGCATGAGTTCAATTAAATCAAACTATTTCCATCACTAGTTATATATTTAAATGAAAAAAAAATAGTAATAAATATTTTGCTAATAATAAACTCGAAAAAAAAAATTATTACAATGATTTGTACATTGGTTGTAAAAAAAAAAAAAAGCTTATTAGCACTTCCATATCCTATTAATGTTTAGTAGGGTAAGGGAGCGCTACATAAAGAATAAATAGAAGATAGTAGATAAAGCCAGCGGTGACCTAATCCAGTAAAGCAGTCTGTTGCACACATCGTGGGTTACACAACTTTTATGTATTATCTTGTAAATTTTATTTTGTAGTATTTGTAAAATAAACAGTATGTTTTGTAAAGATATTTTAACCAATTAAGTCATCATAGCACACCCTCATCCAGGCACGAGCTGCTAGGGTGAGGGGGTGTTATAGGGTCATCATCCTTTGTTCCCAAAAAATCAGTAGCTTTAAATTTACGGAGCTTGTCCAGCTGTACCCTCGGTCTCAATGGTGGAGGTGGAGGAACTGGTGCTTGTACTGGTGCACTGCTCTGATGATTTGCTCTGATGATCTGGTTTCGGTTAACTTATTCAGAAGCCCAGGGGTCAAGGACTTGTTCTGTACCTGGACCCTGAATACTAGTGGCACTAGACTGGTTTAGTGCCCCATTATGTGGCAATCTCTGGCTCTCATCCATATCATTCGATTTAAATGCCAGCTCACTCTAATCCTATAAGTTGACAGAGAAGTAGCCAAAGTTAGAGTTAGACGAGATGCATGTATGAATGCAAGATAACCTTATAATTCACTTGGGTCTAGAATTGCCTAAACCTAAGCTATGATACCACTAAATGTAGCACCATCTACATAGACAGAACAAACTCTCACTTATACAGATGTCAAACTACTAGAAATGAATCTACCTATCTCCATTAAAACTTTTCTACATCCTTCAAAAATAAGATTTTTTTTTTCATAACAATCATATAATATAATAAATCAAATAAATAAACTAGCTATCAAACATTCTCAAACTTTTAACTCTCTAAGCAACATAAGAACTTTATTACAAAATCTGTACTAATTCAAATTTCATAATTTCAAATACATACCTTTATTAACATATGAGTTAATGGTCTCTATCCCATTATATGTGGAAAAATAAATAAAATGCATGAACAAAATAACAGACCCAAGTCGGGTCAACTTTGACTACTCTGACTGACTTTGTCTTCTCTTCTTGACATTCTACAATCTTCGGCTCCAAACATGTGTGTTGGACCACTAAATGTAGCACCATCTACATAGACAGAACAAACTCTCACTGTATATACAGATGTCAAACTACTAGAAATGAATCTACCTATCTCCATTAAAACTTTTCTACATCCTTCAAAAATAAGATTTTTTTTTCATAACAATCATATAATATAATAAATCAAATAAAGAAACTAGCTATCAAACCTTCTCAAACTTTTAACTCTCTAAGCAACATAAGAACTTTATTACAAAATCTGTACTAATTCAAATTTCATAATTTCAAATACATACCTTTATTAACATATGAGTTAATGGTCTCTATCCCATTATATGTGGAAAAATAAATAAAATGCATGAACAAAATAACAGACCCAAGTTGGGTCAACTTTGACTACTCTAACTGACTTTGTCTTCTCTTCTTGACATTTTACAATCTTCGGCTCCAAACCTGTGTGTTGGAAAACCCACATGCTAAGCTACTGAAAGCTTAGTGGCACATATAAATATTTAAATTCTATTATGCATTCACGTATTGCTATAACATTTCATATTTAACAACATACCTGTGTGTTTAGCCATATTATCATACATGCAATTATTCATAAGATAGTTTAATCTTACTAATTTGTATAATATTTAAGACTTATAACATACGTCACAAAAATGAGTTCATCATCAGAATAGCATTACATGTCGTGTATCATATCTACATCTCATCATGCATTCAAATTTATTGCTTTTTATAAAATGTATTCAACTTTTTGTAATTTCTGGTTTCTAGTTTTATAGTCCAGTACTCTAAACGTGGACTATTCATATGCAGATTTTGAAATATGAGCAATCTAACATGATCTTAAGCCACCTTACTCACTACTGTATCTATCTGTATTGCAACCACTGAGCTTCTCAAATCAGGAGTGCTCTAACACATGCTTAAGCGACCTTGATGAGCAAAGACTACATGCATATGGGTATAAGAGCGTTCTAACACAAGGTTAAGCCACATTGTCCCTAATTCAGATATGCTACCACTGAGGTTCTCAAATCAGGAGCACTCTAACAAGAACTTAAGTCACCCTGATGAGCAAATATAATAACTACATGCATAAATATTTCTTTAGTACTGTAACTCCCTCAATGGCATGCCACCTATCCTAACTAGTCCAAGTATAGAGAATGGGCATTCTTATTCATATTCTGGTTATAAGCATTAATTATATCATATTTCATAATTTAACAAGATCATCACATAACATGCTATGATGTAGAGCACCATGTGCATAATGAAGTTCCTAAGTTATGTTATCATCTTGTATAAAATCTCACTTAATCATATTGAAGTTGTATGCATATCATACCCAAGTAATCTCATCATATGAATCAATTTATTCTTTTTTGGAAACAGGGCATTCACGGGTGTGAAACTTTATGTCACAGGTTGCCTACCCATGACGAAGCTATGACTGGTTCATGGTCATTCACATGTGTGAATATTTCTTCACGGATTTGAAATTTATACTTTTAATAGGAGTGAAGCTTGGCTTCATGGGTGTAACACATTAGATAGAAACAATATTTCAACAGTGATTTCACTCAATTTCACATACAACATGCATAAAATCTAAAGCTAGCCAATGTTAGCCACACCTATCAACATTTTACATAATTCAACATTTGAACAAAATTAAAAACATTCATTTTATCAAAATTAACGACTTACTCTATGTAACATCCTTGACCTTACCCACATGCTTACCCACATGCATACCCACACGCATTTCATTTCAACATATACTTCTTCCATATAATCCAATTGAACACGTGCATTTCATACATATTTTCTTAGAAACAAGTTCATGACACACACTAGCTACATTTTCTAGTATTTAGAAATTGTGCCGAGTCGCACGTGTGTAATTATAACCTAAATGAGGATAACAAAGCATTAGAAATAAATTTGATAAGGTGACTAAATTAAAGTAAGAAAAATGATGAGATTAATATTAGTAAACATTTATATTGTTAATTTAGTTAAATCGGGCCAAATGATTAAGTTGTATTATTGTGTGAATTAGTGGAATTACATATATATGTAAATAATAATAATAATAACAATATAAAATAAAATGAAAATGAAACAAAAGAGAAATAGAAGAAAAGAGAAATGAGAAATGAGAAGAGAAAAGAGAAGAGAAAAAGAGAAAAAAGAGAAAAATAAAAAAGGGCAAAAAAAAACAAGTTGGCTTTATCTTCATCTTTCTTCCCCATTTCTGCCTTCTTCTCCAGCCCGACTTCTTCTTCAATTTCCTTCATTTCAGACTTCCATTCTTCACTATTTCACCTAGTTTATGTACCAAATTGATACCTTGCAAGTTCGTTCTTGGTAAGTAATCAATTCTTATTGCTATAGGGTTGATTTGAGTTGCTTAGGTTCATTAATAGGCACTCAATTGCAACCTAATTTTAATGCACATAGAAATTGATTCTGGAAAAGTTTAAAACATAAAAATTGTTCCTTTATGTCTTATATTTATGGATATGTAAACAGTTTTGCATGATTTTGTGTATAGGAAGAGAAATCCTCTCTCTACTAAAACTAGTCAGGGTGTGAACCCTAACCAAGTTAACTACTGTGTTCTTTGATTGTGACTATGTTAAAGCCATTATTTGAAGTATCGCAAAACATAAAAGTTGTATATATATATGTTATGTATCTGTATAACAAATTTCCGACTCATAGCTCTTGTACATTCGTAGTTATGGTGAATGGAACCATGACTATTCCATGGTTTGAACTGCCTACTGAGTGCCCTAAGCAGATCCAGAAATTGCTTTGGATAATTTGTGCTCGTTAGAGCTAGATTCTATAAATTCTCAAAACTTAAAAGTTATAGGTATATTGGCTAATATTTGGTACTAATTTCACCTTGATATGTTATGTATATACTAAGTTATGGCCTTTGGAAGTCATACTGGTCCGGAAGCCAATTCTATTCTAGACCAGTGAAATGTTTGTTATACTTTGAAACCATAGAAACATAATTGATAAAAGTTGGAAGCCTGAAAAATGTTCCATATGAACCCATATAAGTGTCTATAAAGTTTCATTAAAATAGGATTTATAGATTATAAGTTATGATGAACCAAAGTGGGTACCCTGAAACTGCCTAAGGCGGAAAACAAGACAGAAAATAGAACACACTTAGAAATTCCACCAAATATTGTACAATGATCCCATTAGTCTGAAATTTTAATATGTTATATAATTATATGTTATTGTTAATTAGAAATAAGAATTATTTTAATTGGTCAAGTGTAGAAAAAGTTATAGGCTAAACAGTCCCATAAGGTCACACTGCCTCATAGAAAAAATCTTAACTATTGATATGAACAATGCATATTAATTTGTTTAAGCCACATTAAGTCTCCCTAATCATGAGTTAATCGATTATGTTTTCATATTAGGCTCGCAACATATTGGAGACCCACAAGGAGTTGATAGACAATAAGTTAGGGGTCAGAATCAAAGAAGAAAGGTGAGTCTAATTATCAATTGAATTCTTTAGTGCAAATGAATGTTGCTTGCTATGTGATTCATATGATTGTCATGATTTGTCTTTGATGATAAGATGATGGATAATTTGTGACATTGAGATACATATAAATGGTATACTTGTGGTATATTTGAGGTATATGTTTGACATATGTGATATATATACATGGTATATGTATAGTATATGCTAGGTATATGCGTGACATATGAGGTATATATGGAATATATGTATGTTGTATATGATAAAGATTCAATGATTGATGAATGCTTAAATACAAGTGTATATGCACATGGACTTAAAAGGCGTTGTGACTAGTTAATCGATATTGTAAAGCAAAAGAAGAGGCCTATGGCCCAACAAATGTGCAAATAAAACAAATGATCAAGCTAGCTAGCAAATGCAAATGCAAATGTTCACATGACAAATGTTGACAAGGAAACCCGAGGCAATGTCTATTTAACTTGGTCACAACAAAATGAAATAAGCAAAGCATTTGCATACATAAGGAGTAATGATTATATGTTTCAACTTTATTTATATTTATATGATACTGATGAATGGAATGGAATACATGGTATATATTGGAATTGTGATTTATTACAATGAGTTGTTCCGTACTTTAGAGCTCATTTGATGGTTATTCTCACTAAGCCACAACTCATCAATTTGCATCATTTTTTAGGTAAAGAAAAGTGATAGCTCATTTTGAGTAGTGTATAGAAGACATGGAGTACAGGTCACTGGCCGAGCCTCATCACTCTCTCTCCTTGCATTCCACACAAGCATGAAAACATGTCATTTGTATTTTGGACTTATATGTTTGAATATGTATTATCACTCTAGATTAGTTTTGAAATGTATAAATGGAAGCAACCCGTAACCCTTCAGATGTGAAGTATATGTTTTAATATATGTGATATATCGTATTGTGGTTTTTAATGTTGACTTGAAAAGTCATTGAGTGATATTATAGGATATAAGACTTGTAAAGTCATTAGTTGATTTTACAGGATATGATATGAAAAAAAAATTTACTACCACTGTTATCAGGGTATTTTCTCTTTCCAACATGCAGTATGTGATTATTTGATACAGAAATATGTTATACTTAAATGCATATGATGTGGTGTTACATTTTGGTATCAGAGCAGGGATAGGTTCCATGGGAACATGCATATGCATAAGAGCATGATAACCTATGCATCCTATGTGTTGAACATTATGTAGTGACATAATTTCATTTATTTTAGGGACATCATATGACATGATTCACCAAGGAGGGAGAGGCCAGCCGAAATGCATTCTTATGAGGCATCACCTCATTCACATAGAGATCAACCAGCGCTAGGAGCTAGAGCTCCAACACATGCATCACAGTCATCTCATGCAGAGGCACCCTATGAACACCCAGATCCGAAAGTGCATGGTCCTAAAATGTACAAGGAAAGACGTTATGATAAGCTGAGGAAACATGGTGCAACTGATTTTAATTGCACAAGACCCAGCAGAAGCTGAGACATAGCTGAAAAGGACACAGATGGTACTGAATATGATGAGATGTACCCCGAATGAGAAATTCGATTGTGCAGTATCCTTGCTGCAAGGAAATGCTTATGAATGGTGGGAGAGAGTCCCCGACAGTGATGCACAACCACCGGTGTTGACATGGAATGATTTCCTCTAGGAATTTCAGAACAATTACATGTCTGAGGCATATAAAGATGAGAAGAGGAAGGAATTCCTGAATTTAAAACAGGGGAACATGTCTGTTGCGGAGTATGAAGTACAGTTTAATAAACTTTCCCACTATGCCACCTTCATGGTCTCTACTGAAAGAGACAAATGCAGGAAGTTTGAGGAGGGCCTTAAATATGATATCAGAAATAGAATCACGACTACTGATCTTGATAATTATGCCAGACTCAGAGCTGCTGCAATCAGAGTTGAACGATTAATGAAAGAAGTTGGGGAGCAACAAATTAAAAGGGCAACACCTGAGTTCTTTAGTGAGTCTAGTAGAAGGTCAGGAAAAAGAGGTAGATATATGCCTGAACAATCTGGTAACAGAAGTGGGTACTCCAGTTCTAGAGGTCGATTCATGACTTTCTCTTACCCAGGCAGAGGGCAGAGCCAATATGTTGAACAGAGGCCTACATGTACCCATTGTGGTAGACAACATACGGGCGAATGCAGAAGGATCACAGGAGCATGTTATTTCAGTGGGTCGATGGAACACATGTATAGAGACTATCCTGAAAGAGCCAAACTAGCAGAGACTAGTAGAGCTAGAGGAGTATCTGAGACTACAGTTGAGGCACTGAGGGTCTACCCTACTAGTAGGACACAGGGCAGAGGAAGAGGCAGGGGCAAAACTAGTACAATGGGCAGAGGAGTGACCAGATCTGAAGGTCAGAGTTCTAGACCCCCTACTCAGGCCAGGGTTTGCCATGACTAGACAGGAGGCAGTTGATGCTCCCAAAGTAGTCACCGGTAATATTTACATTTATGATATGTTAGCATATGCATTGATTGACCCAGGCTCCACTCACTCATTTATATCATTGCATATGGCATCCAAATTGCATCAAAAGCATGAGCCTTTGGGGATTGAGATAAATGTGAGTACTCCATTGGGAACAGTGGTAGTTGTGAATAAGGTCTGTCGTGATTGCCTGATATGCATTGACAGAACTGAGTTAATAGCTGATCTAATTTTATTGCCAATATATGAATTTGATGTGATATTGGGAATGGACTGGTTAACTAGACATCATGCAATAGTGAATTGCTTTACTAAGGAAGTAATTCTAGAATCACCCAACCAGCCAAGGGTAGTATTTCTAGGTGAAAGAAAACTTGTGCCTACATGTCTAATCTCATGTATAAAGGCATTTTGAATGATCAAAGGGGGATGTGAAGCATATTTGGCATATGTGACTGATACTAGAACCACTGATAGCTTGCTTGAAAATATACCCATGGTAAGGGAATTTGCTGATGTATTCCCAGATAATCTACCTGGTTTACCACCAGATAGAGAGATAGAATTCACTATTGAACTAGTACCAGGAACAACACCAATATCAAGATCACCCTACAGAATGGCCCCAATTGAGTTGAAAGAACTGAAGGCCCAATCGCAGGAGTTACTTGACAAAGGGTATATTAGACCTAGTGTATCACCTTGGGGAGCTCCAGTGTTATTTGTTAAAAGAAAGATGGAACAATGAGATTGTGCATTGATTATAGGCAACTGAATAAAATGATGGTGAAGAACAAATATCCATTGCCCAGAATAGATGATTTGTTTGACCAGTTGCAAGGAGCCCAAATATTCTCCAAGATTGATTTGAAATCAGGTTATTACCAGCTGAAGGTAGCAGAAGCGGATGTTCCAAAGACTGTCTTTCGAACCAGGTTTGGACATTATGAATTTTTAGTAATGCCATTTGGATTGACTAATGCTCCAGCTGCATTCATGGCATTAATAAATAAGGTGTTTCAACCATATCTGGATAGATTTTTGATAGTATTTATTGATGACATATTGGTGTACTCAAAGAATAGGGGAGAACATGAACAACATTTAGAAATTGTGTTGAAAACTTTGAGGGAGAAACATTTATATGCTAAATTGAGTAAATGCGAATTTTGGTTAGATCATTTGGTGTTTCTTAGACATGTGGTGTCGGGAAAGGGCATAGAGGTTGACCCAAAGAAAATTGAGACCATGGTAAATTGGGAAGCTCCTAAAAATGTTTCAAAAATGCGTAGTTTTCTGGGTTTAGCTAGATATTATCACAGATTTGTTGATGGATTCTCCTTAATTGCTAGCCCTTTGACTAAATTGTTAAGAAAGAATGTGCCTTTCAAGTGGACTCCAGAATGTCAGAGGAGTTTCGATGAACTAAAACACAGACTAACCTCAGCACCAGTGTTAGCTATTCCTACGGGTACAGGTGGATTTACGATATATAGTGATGCTTTTCATCAAGGCTTGGGATGTGTATTAATGCAACATGGTAAGGTTATAGCGTATGCATCCAGACAACTGAGACCACATGAGATCTCATATCCAGTGCATGATTTTGAATTGCCTGCAGTTGTATTTGCATTGAAGATTTTGAGGCATTATCTGTATGGTGAGACAATCCAGATCTTCACATACCATAAAAGCTTGGGTTATTTGTTGACACAAAAAGAGTTAAACAGGAGGCAGAGACGATGGTTAGAACTATTGAAAGATTATGATTGTACAATTGAATACCATCCACGGAAAGCCAATGTGGTAGCAGATGCGTTGAGTAGGAAGTCCAGTAGCAGCGCAGCTCACTTACATGCATCATCTTTTACGTATTTGATTCAATTACAGTCCATGAATGTTGAATTGAATATGCATGATAGAGGATCACTAATTGCTACTCTTCAAGTCAGACCTATGCTAAAGGAGAGAATTAAAGAAGCACAAAGCAAAGATCCTGAATTATGTGAGAAAATTGATGTGGTAAGGCAAGGAAATAATACAGAGTTTTATTTGCAGAATGATACACTGATGTTAAAGTCACGCATATGTGTTCCAGACACTGAGAACTTGCATCAGGAAATAATGGAAGAGGCACACAATTGTAACGTCACACCTCTTATGCATTTAAGTATAACCTATCCCTGTATCAAATAGTCACATACTGCATACTGAAAAGGCAAAATACCCTGTTAACAATAGTAGTAAAATTTTTTTTTTCATATCATATCCTGTAAAATCAACTAATGACTTTACAAGTCTTATATCCTGTAAAATTACTAAACGACTTTTCAAGTCAACATTAAAACCACAATACGATATATCACATATATCAAAATATAAACTTTACACATAAGTATTTCCGAGTTGATTTCATTTATACATATTTAGACTCATTCCAAAATGACTATACATATTCAAGCATATAAGTCCAAAATACAGATGACATGTTTTTATGCTTGTGTGGAATGCAAGGAGAGAGAGTGATGAGGCTCGGCCAATGACCTGTGCTCCATGTCTTCTATACACTACTCAAAATGAGCTATCACTTTTCTTTACCTGAAAAATGACGCAAATTGATGAGTTGCGGCTCAGTGAGAATAATCATCCAATGAGCTCTAAAGTACCAAACAACTCATAGTCATAAATCACAATTCCAATATATACCATGTATTCCATTCCATTCATCAGTCAATTACATATAAATATAGATAAAATCAAGTACTCAATAATTGTTATTTACTTATGCTTTGCTTGTACATTTTATTTTGTTGTGACCAGATTAAACGAACATTGCCCCGGGTTTCCATGTGAACATTTGCATTTGCATTTGCTAGCTAGCTTGATCATTTGTTTCATTTGCACATTTGTTGGGCCATAGGCCTCTTCTTTTGCTTTGCACATTTGTTGGGCCATAGGCCTCTTCTTTTGCTTTGCAATGTCGATTAACTAGTCACAACGCCTTTTTAGCCCATATGCATATGCACTTGTATTTAAGCATTCATCAACCATTGCATCTTTATCATATACAACATACATATATTCCCTATATACCTCATATGTCAAGCATACACCTTGTATATACTATACATGTACCATGTATATATATCACATTTGTCAAATATATATCTCAAATATACCACAAGTATACTATTTATATGTACCACAATATCACAAATTATCCATCATTACATTATCAAGGACCAATCATGACAATCACATGAATCACATAGCAAACAACATTCATTTGCACTAAAGAATTCAATCGATAATTAGACTCACCGTTCTCCTTTGATTCCGACCCCTAACTTATTGTCTATCTGCTCCTTGTGGGTCTCCAATATGTTGCGAGCCTAATATGAAAACATAATCGATTAACTCATAATTAGAGATACTTAATGTGGCTTAAACAAATTAATATGCATAATGCATATACATAGCTAGGCTTTTTCCTATGGGGCAGTGTGACCTTATGGGACTGTTAAGCCTATAACTTTTCCTATAGTTGACCAATTAATCTGATTCTTGTTCCTAATTCAAAATAACACATAATCATGAAACATATTAAAATATCAGACCAATTGGATCATTGTACAATTTTTGGTGGAATTTCTAAGAGTGTTCTGTTTCCTGCCCTGTTTCTGCCCTTTGGCAGTTTCAGGGTACCAATTTGGGTAGTCAATATCTTACAATCTGTAAATCAGATTATAATGAAACTTGGCAGAAACTTATATGGGTTCAAATGGAACATTTTTCATGTTCACAACTTTTACCAATTATTCCTCTAAGGTCTTCAAATTATAAGCAACATTTCACTGGTCCAGAACAGAATTGGCTTCCGGACCAGTATGACTTCTAAAGGCTATAACTTACTCTATACATAACATTTTAAGCTGAAAGTAGTACCAAAATTTATCTAAGACATATACCTATAACTTTTATGTTTTGATAAGTTACAGAATCTAGCTCTAAGGATCTCAAATTAGACAAAAAAGTTTCTGGAACTGCCCAGGGCACTCAATAGGCAGTTCAAACCATGGAACAGTCATGGTTCCATTTACCATAACTCACAATTTACAAGACATATGAACCTGAAATTTGGTATACAGATACATAACACATATATCTACAACTTTTATGTTTTGAGATACTTCAAATAATGGCTTTAACATATTCTAAATCAAGTAACACAGTAGCTAACTTGGTTAGGGTTTACACCCTGACCAGTTTCAGTACGAAGAGCATATCTAATTCTATAAACCAAATCACGAAACACCGTTTACATATTCATAAATATAAGACATAAAGGAACAACTTTTGTGTTTTATACTTGTCCAGAATCAATTTCTATTAATATCAAAATCGGGGTGCAATTCAGTGCCTAATATTGAACCTAAGCAACTCAAATCAACCCAAAGCAATAAGAATTGATTACTTACCAAGGACGAACTTGCAAGGTATCAATTTGGTTCAAAAACTAGGTAAAACAAGGAAGATTTGAAGTCTGAAATGGAGGAAAATGAAGGAGAATTCGGGGCTGAAGTGAGGAGGCAGAAATGGGAAAGATGAAGATAAAGGCAGATTTATGTTTTTGTCTTTTTATCTTTTTCTCATCTCATTTCTCATTTCTCTTCTCTTTTCTCTTCTCTTCTCTTCTATTTCTCTTTTGTTTCATTTTCATTTTATTTTATCTATATTATTATTATTATTTACATATATATATAATTCGACTAATCTACACAATAATACCGCTTAATCTTTTGGCCCGGTTTAACTAAATTAACAATGCAAAATGTTTACTAATCTTAATCTAATCATTTTGCTTACATTAATTTGGTCACTTATTCAATTCATTTCTAATACTTCATAATCCTCATATAGGTTATAAGTACACATGTGCTACTCGATACAAGTGCCAAATGCTAGGACACGTAGCTAGTGCGTGTGATAAACTTGTTCCTACGAAAATACGTATGAAATGCATTTGTTCAATTGAATTGTATGCAAGATGCTTATGTTCAATGAAATGCATGTGGGGGAAGGTCAAGGATGTTACAATTCTCCCCTCCTTTTAAAATTTCGTCCTCGAAATTAATACCTGAAAACAGTTGTGGATATTGCTTTTTCATATTTTCTTCTGTTTCCCATGTTGCCTCTTCTTGTAAATGGTTACGCCATAATACCTTAACCAAAGGTATTTCTCGATTTCTTAGTTGTTTATTCTTGTATCCAATGATTTGCACTGGTTCCTCAACATAACTCATGTTCTCTGCAATCTCAATGGCTTGATCTTTAAGTACATGTGTAGGATCTGACCTGTATCTTCTAAGCATGCTCACATGAAACACATTATGTATCTGAGCCATCTCTGGTGGTAACGCCAATCTATATGCCAGTGGACCAATCTTCTCAAGAATTTCATATGGCCCTATGTATCTTGGGCTCAATTTACCCTTCTGGCCAAATCGAATTATCCCTTTCCATGGAGATACACGAAGAAATACCTTCTCACCCAACTCGTATTCCATCTCCCTTCTATGCTGATCAACATAACTTTTCTGTCTATCTTGGGCTGCCTTTAGCTTGTTCTTGATAACTTTGATCTTATCCACTGTGTCTTGCACTATCTCTGGTCCTTCTAATGCACGTGCTCCTTCTTCATCCCAAATGATAGGGCTTCGGCACTTTCTGCCATACAATGCTTCATATGGTGCCATCTGGATACTGCTATGATACTGGTTGTTGTAAGCAAATTCAATCAATGCTATATATTCATCCCAAGCACCTCTGAATTCCATAGAACATGCCCTAAGCATTTCTTCCAATGTCTGTATAGTCCTTTCTGATTGTCCGTCAGTCTGTGGGTGGAATGCAGTGCTAAAGTTCAATTTTGTTCCCAATGCATTCTGTAAACTCACCCAAAAATGTGAAGTAAACCGTGGATCTCTATCAGACATAATGGACACTGGAATGCCATGCAATCTGACTATCTCATTCACATATAATTTGGCCAAACTCTCAAGTGTACAACCCCATCTGATAGGTAGAAAATGTGCTGACTTGGTTAATCTGTCAATAATTACCCATACTGCATCATTTTTCCGTGGAGTTCTTGGCAATCCATAGACAAAATCCATCGTTATTCTTTCCCATTTCCATTCTGGCACTGGCAATGGATGTAACTTACCAATTGGTGCCTGATGTTCAATTTTGATCTGTTGACATGTTAAGCATTTGGAAACATATTATGCTATGTCTTTCTTCATTCTTGGCCACTAGTAATGAGGCCTTAAACTGTGATACATCTTTGTCATCCCTGGGTGCATTGCATACGGTGAATTGTGTGTCTCTTCCATTATTTCCCGATGCAAGTTCTCAGTTTCTGGAACACATATGCGTGACTTTAACATCAGTGTATCATCCTACAATTGAAAATCTTTACTGTTTTCCTGCCTTACTGATTCAATTTTCTCACACAATTTAGGATCTTTGCTTTGTGCTTCTTTGATCCTCTCCTTTAGTATAGGTCTGACTCGAAGAGTAGCAATAAGTGATCCTTCATCATGTATATTTAATTCAACATTCATAGATCGTAATTGAATCAAATATGGAAAAGAGGATACTTGCAAGTGAGCTACACTGCCACTAGCCTTCCTACTTAATGCATCTGCTACCACATTGGCTTTCCCTGGATGGTATTCAATTGTACAGTCATAATCTTTCAATAGCTCTAACCACCGTCTCTGCCTCATGTTTAATTCTTTCTGTGTCAGCAAATAACCCAAGCTTTTATGGTCTGTGAAGATTTGGAATGTCTCACCATACAGATAATGCCTCCAAATCTTCAATGCAAATACGACTGCAGCCAGTTCTAAATCATGCACTGGATATGAGATCTCATGTGGTCTCAATTGTCTGGATGCATAAGCTATCACCTTACCATGTTGCATCAACACACATCCCAAGCCTTGGTGAGAAGCATCACTATATACTGTAAACCCACCTGTACCTGTAGGGATGGTTAACACTGGTGCTGAGGTTAGCCTGTGCTTTAGTTCATCGAAACTCCTCTGACATTCTGGAGTCCACTTGAAAGACACATTCTTTCTCAACAATTTAGTCAAAGGGTTAGCAATTAAGGAGAATCCATCAACAAATCTACGATAATATCCGGCTAAACCCAGAAAACTACGCATTTCTGAAATATTTTTAGGAGCTTCCCAATTTACCATAGCCTCAATTTTCTTTGGGTCAACCTCTATGCCCTTACACGACACCACATGTCCAAGAAACACCAAATGATCTAACCAGAATTCACATTTACTCAATTTGGCATATAATTGTTTCTCCCTCAAAGTTTGCAACACAATTTTTAAATGTTGTTCATGTTCTCCCCTATTCTTTGAGTACACCAATATGTCATCAATAAATACTATCACAAACCTATCCAAACATGGTTGAAACACCTTATTCATTAAAGCCATAAATGCAGCTGGAGCATTAGTCAATCCAAATGGCATTACTAAAAATTCATAATGCCCATACCTGGTTCGAAAGGCAGTCTTTGGAACATCTGCTTCTGCTACCTTCAGCTGGTAATAGCCTGATTTCAAATCGATCTTGGAGAATATTTGGGCTCCTTGCAACTGGTCAAACAAATCATCTATTCTGGGCAACGGATATTTGTTCTTCACTGTCATTTTATTCAGTTGTCTGTAATCGATACATAATCTCATTGTTCCATCTTTCTTTTTAACAAATAACACTGGAGCTCCCCATGGTGATACACTAGATCTGATATACCCTTTATCAAGTAACTCCTGCAATTGGGCCTTCAGCTCTTTCAACTCAACTGGGGCCATTCTGTAGGGTGACCTTGATATTGGTGCTGTTCCTGGTACTAGTTCAATAGTGAATTCTATCTCTCTATCTGGTGGTAAACCAGGTAGATCATCTGGGAATACATCAGCAAATTCCCTTACCACTGGTATATTTTCAAGCAAGCTATCAGTGGTTCTAATATCAGTCACATATGCCAAATATGCTTCACATCCCCCTTTGATCATTCGAAATGCCTTTACCGCTGAAACTAGACATGTAGGCACAAGTTTTCTTTCACCTAGAAATACTACCCTTGGTTGGTTTGGTGATTCCAAAATTACTTCCTTAGTAAAGCAATTCACTATTGCATGATGTCTAGTTAACCAGTCCATTCCCAGTATCACATCAAATTCATATATTGGCAATAAAATCAAATCAGCTATTAACTCAGCTCTGTCAATGCATATCAGGCAATCACGACAGACATTATTCACAACTACCACTGTTCCCAATGGAGTACTCACATTTATGTCAATCCCCAAAGGCTCATGCATTTGATGTAGTTTAGATGCCATATGCAATGATATAAATGAATGAGTGGAGCCTGGGTCAATCAATGCATATGCTAATATTTCAGAAATATAAATATTACCAGTGACTACTTCGGGAGCATCCACTGCCTCTTGTCTAGTCATAGCAAACACCCTGGCCTGAGTAGGGGGTCTAGAACTCTGACCTTCAGATCTGGTCACTCCTCTGCCCAGTGTACCAGTCCTGCCCCTGCCTCTTCCTCTGCCTTGTGTCCCACTAGTAGGGTAGACCCTCGGTGCCTCAACAGTAGTCTCAGATACTCCTCTGTCTCTGCTAGTCTCTGCTAGTTTGGCTCTATTTGGACAGTCTCTATACATATGCTCCATCGATCCACAGAAATAACATGCTCCTGTGAGCCTTCTACATTCGCCCGTATGCTGTCTGCCACAATGACTACATGTGGGCCTTTGTTCAACATATTGGCTCTGCCCTCTGCCTGGGTAAGAGAAAGTCATTCCTCGACCTCTAGAACTGGAGTACCCACTTCTGTTACCAGCTTGTGCAGGCATATATCTACCTCTTTTCCCCAACCTTCTGCTAGACTCACCAAAGAATTCACGTGATGGCCTTTTTATTTGTTGTTCCCCAGCTTCTTTCATTAACCGTTCAGCTCTGATTGCAGCAGCTCTAAGCCTAACATAACTATCAAGATCAGTAGTCGTGATTCTGTTTCTGATCTCATATTTGAGGCCCTCCTCAAACTTCCTGCATTTGTCTCTTTCAGTAGAGACCATGAAAGTGGCATAATGGGAAAGCTTGTTAAATTGTACTTCATACTCCGCAATAGACATATTCCCCTGCTTCAGATTCAGGAATTCCTTCCTCTTCTCATCTTTATATGCTTCAGGCATATAATTGTTCTGAAATTCCAGGAGAAAATCATTCCATGTCAACACCGGTGGTTGTGCATCACTGTCAGGGACTGTCTCCCACCATTCATAAGCATTTCCTTGCAGTAAGGATACTGCATAATCAAATTTCTCATCTGGAGTACATCTCATCATATTTAGTACCCTCTGTGTCCTTTTCAGCCATGTCTCAGCTTCTGCTGGGTCTGTTGTGCCATTGAAATCAGTTGCACCATGTTTCCTCAGCTTGTCATACCGTCTTTCCTTGTACATTTCAGGACCACATACTTCTTGTTCTAGGTTTTCATGGGGTACTTCTGCATGAGATGACTGTGATGCATGTACTGGAGCTCTAGCTCCTAGTGCTGGTTGCTCTCTATGTAAATGAGGTGATGCCTCATGAGAATGCATTTCGACCGGCCTCTCCCTCCTTGGTGTATCATGTCTTATGATGTCCCTAAAATAAATGAAATTATGTCACTACATAATGTTCAACACATATGATGCATATGTTATCATGCGCTTATGCTTATGCATGTTCCCATGGAACCTATCCCTGCTCTGATACCAAAAATGTAACGTCACACATCTTATGCATTTAAGTATAACCTATCCCTGTATCAAATAGTCACATACTGCATACTGAAAAGGCAAAATACCCTGTTAACAATAGTAGTAAAATTTTTTTTTTCATATCATATCCTGTAAAATCAACTAATGACTTTACAAGTCTTATATCCTGTAAAATTACTAAACGACTTTTCAAGTCAACATTAAAACCACAATACGATATATCACATATATCAAAATATAAACTTTACACATAAGTATTTCCGAGTTGATTTCATTTATACATATTTAGACTCATTCCAAAATGACTATACATATTCAAGCATATAAGTCCAAAATACAGATGACATGTTTTTATGCTTGTGTGGAATGCAAGGAGAGAGAGTGATGAGGCTCGGCCAATGACCTGTGCTCCATGTCTTCTATACACTACTCAAAATGAGCTATCACTTTTCTTTACCTGAAAAATGACGCAAATTGATGAGTTGCGGCTCAGTGAGAATAATCATCCAATGAGCTCTAAAGTACCAAACAACTCATAGTCATAAATCACAATTCCAATATATACCATGTATTCCATTCCATTCATCAGTCAATTACATATAAATATAGATAAAATCAAGTACTCAATAATTGTTATTTACTTATGCTTTGCTTGTACATTTTATTTTGTTGTGACCAGATTAAACGAACATTGCCCCGGGTTTCCATGTGAACATTTGCATTTGCATTTGCTAGCTAGCTTGATCATTTGTTTCATTTGCACATTTGTTGGGCCATAGGCCTCTTCTTTTGCTTTGCACATTTGTTGGGCCATAGGCCTCTTCTTTTGCTTTGCAATGTCGATTAACTAGTCACAACGCCTTTTTAGCCCATATGCATATGCACTTGTATTTAAGCATTCATCAACCATTGCATCTTTATCATATACAACATACATATATTCCCTATATACCTCATATGTCAAGCATACACCTTGTATATACTATACATGTACCATGTATATATATCACATTTGTCAAATATATATCTCAAATATACCACAAGTATACTATTTATATGTACCACAATATCACAAATTATCCATCATTACATTATCAAGGACCAATCATGACAATCACATGAATCACATAGCAAACAACATTCATTTGCACTAAAGAATTCAATCGATAATTAGACTCACCGTTCTCCTTTGATTCCGACCCCTAACTTATTGTCTATCTGCTCCTTGTGGGTCTCCAATATGTTGCGAGCCTAATATGAAAACATAATCGATTAACTCATAATTAGAGATACTTAATGTGGCTTAAACAAATTAATATGCATAATGCATATACATAGCTAGGCTTTTTCCTATGGGGCAGTGTGACCTTATGGGACTGTTAAGCCTATAACTTTTCCTATAGTTGACCAATTAATCTGATTCTTGTTCCTAATTCAAAATAACACATAATCATGAAACATATTAAAATATCAGACCAATTGGATCATTGTACAATTTTTGGTGGAATTTCTAAGAGTGTTCTGTTTCCTGCCCTGTTTCTGCCCTTTGGCAGTTTCAGGGTACCAATTTGGGTAGTCAATATCTTACAATCTGTAAATCAGATTATAATGAAACTTGGCAGAAACTTATATGGGTTCAAATGGAACATTTTTCATGTTCACAACTTTTACCAATTATTCCTCTAAGGTCTTCAAATTATAAGCAACATTTCACTGGTCCAGAACAGAATTGGCTTCCGGACCAGTATGACTTCTAAAGGCTATAACTTACTCTATACATAACATTTTAAGCTGAAAGTAGTACCAAAATTTAGCTAAGACATATACCTATAACTTTCATGTTTTGATAAGTTACAGAATCTAGCTCTAAGGATCTCAAATTAGACAAAAAAGTTTCTGGAACTGCCCAGGGCACTCAATAGGCAGTTCAAACCATGGAACAGTCATGGTTCCATTTACCATAACTCACAATTTACAAGACATATGAACCTGAAATTTGGTATACAGATACATAACACATATATCTACAACTTTTATGTTTTGAGATACTTCAAATAATGGCTTTAACATATTCGAAATCAAGTAACACAGTAGCTAACTTGGTTAGGGTTTACACCCTGACCAGTTTCAGTACGAAGAGCATATCTAATTCTATAAACCAAATCACGAAACACCGTTTACATATTCATAAATATAAGACATAAAGGAACAACTTTTGTGTTTTATACTTGTCCAGAATCAATTTCTATTAATATCAAAATCGGGGTGCAATTCAGTGCCTAATATTGAACCTAAGCAACTCAAATCAACCCAAAGCAATAAGAATTGATTACTTACCAAGGACGAACTTGCAAGGTATCAATTTGGTTCAAAAACTAGGTAAAACAAGGAAGATTTGAAGTCTGAAATGGAGGAAAATGAAGGAGAATTCGGGGCTGAAGTGAGGAGGCAGAAATGGGAAAGATGAAGATAAAGGCAGATTTATGTTTTTGTCTTTTTATCTTTTTCTCATCTCATTTCTCATTTCTCTTCTCTTTTCTCTTCTCTTCTCTTCTATTTCTCTTTTGTTTCATTTTCATTTTATTTTATCTATATTATTATTATTATTTACATATATATATAATTCGACTAATCTACACAATAATACCGCTTAATCTTTTGGCCCGGTTTAACTAAATTAACAATGCAAAATGTTTACTAATCTTAATCTAATCATTTTGCTTACATTAATTTGGTCACTTATTCAATTCATTTCTAATACTTCATAATCCTCATATAGGTTATAAGTACACATGTGCTACTCGATACAAATGCCAAATGCTAGGACACGTAGCTAGTGCGTGTGATAAACTTGTTCCTACGAAAATACGTATGAAATGCATTTGTTCAATTGAATTGTATGCAAGATGCTTATGTTCAATGAAATGCATGTGGGGGAAGGTCAAGGATGTTACACAATGCACCGTATGCAATGCACCCAGGGATGACAAAGATGTATCATAGTTTAAGGCCTCATTACTGGTGGCCAAGAATGAAGAAAGACATAGCAGAATATGTTTCCAAATGCTTGACATGTCAACAGATTAAAATTGAACATCAGGCACCAGTTGGTAAACTACATCCATTGCCAGTGCCAGAATGGAAATGGGAAAGAATAACGATGGATTTTGTCTATCGATTGCCAAGAACTCCACGGAAAAATGATGCAGTATGGGTAATTATTGACAGATTAACCAAGTCAGCACATTTTCTGCCTATTAGATGGGGTTGTACACTCGAGAGTTTGGTAAAATTATATGTGAATGAGATAGTCAGATTGCAATGGCATTCCAGTGTCCATTGTGTCTGATAGAGATCCACAGTTTACTTCACATTTTTTGGTGAGTTTACAGAATGCATTGGGAATAAAATTTAACTTTAGCACTGCAATTCCACCTACAGACTGATGGACAATCTGAAAGGACTATACAGACATTGGAAGAAATGCTTAGGGCATGTTCTATAGAATTCAAAGGTGCTTGGGATGAATATATAGCATTGATTGAATTTGCTTACAACAACCAGTATCATAGCAGTATCCAAATGGCACCATATGAAGCATTGTATGGCAGGAAGTGCCGAAGCCCTATCATTTGGGATGAAGAAGGAGCACGTGCATTAGAAGGGCCAGAGATAGTGCAAGACACAGTGGATAATATCAAGGTTGTCAAGAACAAGCTAAAGGCAGCACAAGACAGGCAGAAAAGTTATGCTGATCAGCATGGAAGGGAGATGGAATACGAGTTAGGTGAAAAAGTGTTTCTTCGTGTATCTCCATGGAAAGGGATAATCCGATTTGGCAAGAAGGGTAAATTGAACCCAAGATACATAAGGCCTTATGAAATTCTTGAGAAGATTGGTCCATTGGCTTATAGGTTGGCTTTACCACCCGAGATGGCTCAGATACATAATGTGTTTCATGTGAGCATGCTTAGAAGATACAGGTCAGATCCTACACATGTACTTAAAGATCAAGCCATTGAAATTACAGAGGACATGAGTTATGTTGAGAAACTAGTGCAAATCATTGGATACAAGACTAAACAGCTAAGAAACCGAGAAATACCTTTGGTTAAGGTATTATGGCGTAACCATTTACAAGAAGAGGCAAGATGGGAAACATAAGAAAATATGAAAAGGCAATATCCACACCTATTTCCAGGTATTAAATTTCGAGGATGAAATTTTTAAAAGGAAGGGAGAATTGTAACATCCTTGACCTTCCCCACATGCATTTCATTTGAACATATGCATCTTCCATATAATCCAATTGAACACGTGCATTTTATACATATTTTCTTAGAAACAAGTTCATGGCACGCACTAGCTACGTGTCCTAGTATTTGGAAATTGTGCCGAGTCGCACGTGTGTAATTATAACCTAAATGAGGATAACAAAGCATTAGAAATAAATTGGATAAGGTGACTAAATTAAAGTAAGCAAAATGACTAGATTAAAATTAGTAAACATTTACATTGTTAATTTAGTTAAATCGGGCCAAATGATTAAGTTGTATTATTGTGTGAATTAGTGGAATTACATATATATATAAATAATAATAATAACAATATAAAATGAAATGAAAATGAAACAAAAGAGAAATAGAAGAGAAGATAAATGAGAAATGAGAAGAGAAAAGAGAAGAGAAAAAGAGAAAAGCGCAAAAAAAAACAAGTTGGCTTTATCTTCATCTTTCTTCCCCATTTCTGCCTTCTTCTCCAGCCCAACTTCTTCTTCAATTTCCTCCATTTCAGACTTCAATTCTTCCTTGTTTCACCTAGTTTTTTCACCAAATTTATCCCTTGCAAGTTCGTTCTTGGTAAGTAATCAATTCTTATTGCTATAGGGTTGATTTGAGTTGCTTAGGTTCATTAATAGGCACTGATTTGCAACCTGATTTTAATGCACATAGAAATTGATTCTGGAAAAGTTTAAAACACAAAATTTGTTCCTTTATGTCTTATATTTATGGATATGTAAACGGTTTTGCATTATTTAGTGTATAGGAAGAGAAATCCTCTCTCTACTAAATATGGTCAGGGTGTGAACCCTAACCAAGTTAACTACAATGTTCTTTGATTTTGAATATGTTAAAGCCATTATTTGAAGTATCTCAAAATATAAAAGTTGTAGATATATATGTTATGTATCTGTATACCAAATTTCAGACTCATATAAATGTGAGTACTCCATTGGGAACAGTGGTAGTTGTGAATAAGGTCTGTCGTGATTGCTTGATATGCATTGACAGAACTGAGTTAATAGCTGATCTAATTTTATTGCCAATATATGAATTTGATGTGATATTGGGAATGGACTGCTAACTAGACATCATGCAATAGTGAATTGCTTTACTAAGGAAGTAATTCTAGAATCACCCAACCAGCCAAGGGTAGTATTTCTAGGTGAAAGAAAACTTGTGCCTACATGTCTAATCTCATGTATAAAGGCATTTTGAATGATCAAAGGGGGATGTGAAGCATATTTGGCATATGTGACTGATACTAGAACCACTGATAGCTTGCTTGAAAATATACCCATGGTAAGGGAATTTGCTGATGTATTCCCAGATGATCTACCTGGTTTACCACCAGATAGAGAGATAGAATTCACTATTGAACTAGTACTAGGAACAACACCAATATCAAGATCACCCTACAGAATGGCCCCAATTGAGTTGAAAGAACTGAAGGCCCAATCGCAGGAGTTACTTGACAAAGGGTATATTAGACCTAGTGTATCACCTTGGGGAGCTCCAGTGTTATTTGTTAAAAGAAAGATGGAACAATGAGATTGTGCATCGATTACAGGCAACTGAATAAAATGACGGTGAAGAACAAATATCCATTGCCCAGAATAGATGATTTGTTTGACCAGTTGCAAGAAGCCCAAATATTCTCCAAGATCGATTTGAAATCAGGCTATTACCAGCTGAAGGTAGCAGAAGCAGATGTTCCAAAGACTGTCTTTCGTAATGCCATTTGGATTGACTAATTCCATTTGGATTTTTAGTAATGCCATTTGGATTGACTAATGCTCCAGCTGCATTTATGGCTTTAATGAATAAGGTGTTTCAACCATGTTTTGATAGGTTTGTGATAGTATTTATTGATGACATATTGGTGTACTCAAAGAATAGGGGAGAACATGAACAACATTTAAAAATTGTGTTGCAAACTTTGAGGGAGAAACAATTATATGCCAAATTGAGTAAATGTGAATTCTGGTTAGATCATTTGGTGTTTCTTGGACATGTAGTGTCGTGTAAGGGCATAGAGGTTGACCCAAAGAAAATTGAGGCTATGGTAAATTGGGAAGCTCCTAAAAATATTTCAGAAATGCGTAGTTTTTTGGGTTTAGCCGGATATTATCGTAGATTTGTTGATGGATTCTCCTTAATTGCTAGCCCTTTGACTAAATTGTTGATAAAGAATGTGCGTTTCAAGTGGACTCCAGAATGTCAGAGGAGTTTCGATGAACTAAAACACAGGCTAACCTCAGCACCAGTGTTAACCATCCTTACAGGTACAGGTGGGTTTACAATATATAGTGATGTTTCTCACCAAGGCTTGGGATGTGTGTTGATACAACATGGTAAGGTGATAGCTTATGCATCCAGACAACTGAGACCACATGAGATCTCACATCCAGTGCATGATTTAGAACTGGCTGCAGTCGTATTTGCATTGAAGATTTGGAGGCATTATCTGTATGGTGAGACATTCCAAATCTTCACAGACCATAAAAGCTTGGGTTATTTGCTGACACAGAAAGAATTAAACATGAGGCAGAGATGGTGGTTAGAGCTATTGAAAGATTATGACTGTACAATTGAATACCATCCAGGGAAAGCCAATGTGGTAGCAGATGCATTGAGTAGGAAGGCTAGTGGCAGTGTAGCTCACTTGCAAGTATCCTCTTTTCCATATTTGATTCAATTACGATCTATGAATGTTGAATTAAATATATATGATGAAGGATCACTTATTGCTACTCTTCAAGTCAGACCTATACTAAAGGAGAGGATCAAAGAAGCACAAAGAAAAGATCCTAAATTGTATGAGAAAATTGAATCAGTAAGGCAGGGAAATAGTAAAGATTTTCAATTGCAGGATGATGTACTGATGTTAAAGTCACGCATATGTATTCCAGACACTGAGAACTTGCATCAAGAAATAATGGAAGAGGCACACAATGCACCCTATGCAATGCATCCAGGGATGACAAAGATGTATCACAGTTTAAGGCCTCATTACTAGTGGCCAAGAATGAAGAAAGATATAGCAGAATATGTTTCCAAATGCTTGACATGTCAGCAGATTAAAATTGAACATCAGGCACCAATTGGTAAGTTACATCCATTGCCAGTGCCAGAATGGAAATGGGAAAGAATAACGATGGATTTTGTCTATGGATTGCCAAGAACTCCACGGAAAAATGATGCAGTATGGGTAATTATTGACAGATTAACCAAGTCAACACATTTTCTACCTATCAGATGGGGTTGTACACTTGAGAGTTTGGCCAAATTATATGTGAATGAGATAGTCAGATTACATGGCATTCCAGTGTCCATTGTGTCTGATAGAGATCCACGATTTACTTCACATTTTTGGGTGAGTTTACAGAATGCATTGGGAACAAAATTGAACTTTAGCAATGCATTCCACCCACAGACTGACGGACAATCAGAAAGGACTATACAGACATTGGAAGAAATGCTTAGGGCATGTTCTATGGAATTCAGAGGTGCTTTGGATGAATATATAACATTGATTGAATTTTCTTACAACAACCAGTATCATAGCAGTATCCAGATGGCACCATATGAAGCATTGTATGGCAGAAAGTG
This sequence comes from Triadica sebifera, assembly GCA_023653625.1. Taxonomy (NCBI): domain Eukaryota; kingdom Viridiplantae; phylum Streptophyta; class Magnoliopsida; order Malpighiales; family Euphorbiaceae; genus Triadica; species Triadica sebifera. Next base: position 35,834,241 of record CM042896.1, read on the forward strand.
TCGAAGCCCTATCATATGGGATGAAGAAGGTGCACGTGCATTAGAAGGGCCAGAGATAGTACAAGATACAATGGATAAGATCAAAGTTGTCAAGAACAAGCTAAATGCAGCACAGGATAGGCAGAAAAGTTATGTTGATCAGCATAGAAGGGAGATGGAATACGAGTTGGGTGAAAAGGTATTTCTTCGTGTGTCTCCATGGAAAGGGATAATTCGATTTGGCAAAAAGGGTAGATTGAGCCCAAGGTATATAGGGCCATATGAAATTCTTGAGAAGATTGGTCCACTGGCATATAGATTGGCGTTACCACCAGAGATGGCTCAGATACATAATGTGTTTCATGTGAGCATGCTTAGAAGATACATGTCAGATCCTACACATGTACTTAAAGATCAAGCCATTGAGATTGCAGAGGACATGAGTTATGTTGAGGAACCAGTGCAAATCATTGGATACAAGACTAAACAGCTAAGAAATCGCGAAATACCTTTGGTTAAGGTATTATGGCGTAACCATTTACAAGAAGAGGCAACATGGGAAACAGAAGAAAATATGAAAAAGCAATATCCACACCTGTTTTCAGGTATTAATTTCGAGGATGAAATTTTTAAAAGGAGGGGAGAATTGTAACATCCTTGACCTTCCCCATATGCATTTCATCGAACATAAGCATCTTGCATACAATTCAATTGAACACATGCATTTCATACGTATTTCTATAGGAACAAGTTCATGGCATGCACTAGCTATGTGTCCTAGTATTTGGCACTTGTATCGAGTCGCACATGTGTAATTATAACCTAAATGAGGATAAAAAAATATTAGAAATGAAATGAATAAGGTGTCTAAATTAAAGTAAGAAAAATGATTAGATTAAAATTAGTAAACATTTACATTGTTAATTTAGTTAAATCGGGCCAAATGATTAAGCTATATTATTGTGTGAATTAGTGGAATTATAAATATATGTAAATAATAATAATAATAATAATAATAATAATAATAATATAGAGAAAATAAAATGAAAATGACACAAAAGAGAAATAGAAGAGAAGAGAAATGAGAAATGAGAAATGAGAAGAGAAGAAGAGAAGAGAAGAAGAGAAAATGACAAAATGACAAAATGACAAAAAAAACAAAAGGTTGGCTTTATCTTTCTTCCTCATTTCTGCCTCCTCACTCCAGCCCGACTTCTTCTTCAATTTCCTCCATTTCAGACTTAAATTCTTCCTTGTTTCACCTAGTTTTTGAAGCTAATTGATCCCTTTCAAGGTTGTTCTTGGTAAGTAATCAATTCTTATTGCTATAGGGTTGATTTGAGTTGCTTAGGTTCAATATTAGGCACTGAATTGTACCCCGATTTTGATATTAATAGAAATTGATTCTGGAAATGTGTAAAACACAAAATTTGTTCCTTTATATCTTATATTTGTGGATATGTAAACATGTTTTCATGATGTTATGTATAGGGAGAGATATGCTCTTCGTACTGAAACTGGTCAGGGTGTAAACCCTAACCAAGTTAGCTACTGTGTGGTTTGATTTCGAATATGTTAAAGCCCTTATTTGAAGTCTCTCAAAACATAAAAGTTGTATATATATGTGTTTTGTATCTTTATAACAAATTTCAGTTTCATATGTCTCGTAAATGGTGAGTTATGGTGAATGGAACCATGACTGTTCCATGGTTTGAACTGCCTACTGAGTGCCCTGGACAGATCCAGTACATTGGTTGGATAATTTGAGCTTGTTAGAGCTACATTCTGTAAATTATCAAAAAACTAAAGTTATAGGTATATGTCTTAGCTAAATTTTGGTACTAATTTTAGCTTAATTTGTTATCTATAGACTAAGTTATGGCCTTTGGAAGTCATACTGGTCCGGAAGCCAATTCTATTCTGGAACAGTATTATGTTTGGTATAATTAGAAGACCTTAGAGACATAATTGGTAAACGTTGTAAACATGAAACATGTTCCATATAAACCCTTATAAGTTTCTGTAAAGTTTCATTAAAATAGGACTTATAGAGTGTAAGGTATGATGAACCCAAATGAGTACCCTGAAACTGCCTAAAGGCAGAAAACAGAACACTCTTAGAAATTCCACCAAATATTATACAATGATCCAATTGGTCTGAAATTTGAATATGTACTGTATATATGTGTTATTTTTAATGAGGAACAAGAAATAGAGTAATTGGTCAATTATAGAAAAAGTTATAGGCTAAAGGTCCCATAAGGTCACACTGCCTCATAGGAAAAATCTTAACTATTGACATGAGCAATGCATATTAATTTGTTTAAGCCACATTAAGTCTCTCTAATCATGAGTTAATAGATTATGTTTTCATATTAGGCTCGCAACATATTGGAGAACCACAAGGAGCGGATAGACAATAAGTTAGGGGTCGGAATCAAAGGAGAACGATGAGTCTAATTATCGATTGAATTCTTTAGTGCAAATGAATGTTGCTTGCTATGTAATTCATGTGATTGTCATGATTGGTTCTTGATTATGTAATGATGGATAATTTGTGACATTTTGGTACATATAAATGGTATACGTGTGGTATATTTGAGGTATATGTTTGACAAATGTGATATATACACATGGTATATGTATAGTATATGCAAGGTATATGCTTGACATATGAGGTATATATGGAATATATGTATGTTGTATATGATAAAGATGCAATGGTTGATAAATGTTTAAATACAAGTGCATATGCATATGGACTAAAAAGGCATTGTGACTAGTTAATCGATATTGTAAAGCAAAAGAAGAGGCCTATGGCCCAACAAATGTGCAAATGAAACAAATGATCAATCTAGCTAGCAAATGCAAATGCAAATGTTCACATGGAAAATATTCACATGGAAACCCGGGGCAATGTCTATTTAACTTAGTCACAACAAAATGAAATAAGCAAAGCATTTGCATACATGAAGAGTAATGATTATATGTTTCAACTTTATTGATACTTATATGATACTGATGAATGGAATGGAATACATGGTATATATTGGAATTGTGATTTATTACTATGAGTTGTTTGGTACTTTAGAGCTCATTGGATGGTTATTCTCACTGACCCGCAACTCATCAATTTGCATCATTTTTCAGGTAAAGAAAAGTGATAGCTCATTTTGAGTAGCGTATAAAAGACATGGAGCACAGGTCACTGGCCGAGCCTCATCACTCTCTCTCTCCTTGCATTCCACACAAGCATGAAAATATGTCATATGTGTTTTTGTATTTACGGGCTTGAATATGTATAGTCATTTTGGAATGAGTCTAAATATGTATAAATGAAATCAACTCGAAAATACTTATGTGTAAAGTTTATGTTTTGATATATGTGATATATTATATTGTGGTGAAAACCTCAGTGTTAACTTCGCAAAGTCAGTGAATAATATTACAGGATATGAGACTTGCAAGTCATTGAATGAAATTATAGGATATGAGACTTGCAAAGTCATGGAATTATATTACAGGATATGAAAAAAAATTTTACTACTATTGTTAACAGGGTATTTTACCTTTCCAGTACGCCATGTATGATTACTTGATATTTGGATAGGTTATAGGTGTGACGTTACATAGTTCTTGTAAATTTGTAGTTATGGTGAATGGAACCATGCCTATTCCATGGTTTTAACTGCCTACTGAGTGCCCTGGGCAAATCCATAAACTGCTTTGGATAATTTGAGCTCGTTAGAGCTAGATTCCATAAATTCTCAAACCTTAAATGTTATAGGTATATGTCTTAGAGAAATATGGGTACTAAATTCAGCTTGATATGTTATGTATATACTAATTTATGGCCTTTGGAAGTCATACTAGTACGGAAGCCAATTCTATTATGGACCAGTGAATTGTTTGTTATAATTTGAAGCCCTTAGAGACATAATTGATAAAAGTTGGAAACATGAAAAATGTGCCATATGAACCCATGTAAGTTTCGGTAGAGTTTCATTAAAATAGGACTTATATATTATAAGTTATGATGAACCAGATTGGGTACCCTGAAACTGCCTAAGGCAGAAAACAAGGCAGAAAATAGAACACACTTAGAAATTCCACCAAATATTGTACAATGATCCCATTAGTCTGAAATTTTAATATGTTATATAATTATATGTTATTGTTAATTAGAAATAAGAATTATTTTAATTGGTCAAGTGTAGAAAAAGTTATAGGCTAAACAGTCCCATAAGGTCACACTGCCTCATAGAAAAAATCTTAACTATTGATATGAACAATGCATATTAATTTGTTTAAGCCACATTAAGTCTCCCTAATCATGAGTTAATCGATTATGTTTTCATATTAGGCTCGCAACATATTGGAGACCCACAAGGAGTTGATAGACAATAAGTTAGGGGTCGGAATCAAAGAAGAAAGGTGAGTCTAATTATCAATTGAATTCTTTAGTGCAAATGAATGTTGCTTGCTATGTGATTCATATGATTGTCATGATTTGTCCTTGATGATATGATGATGGATAATTTGTGACATTGTGATACATATAAATGGTATACTTGTGGTATATTTAAGGTATATGTTTGACATATGTGATATATATACATGGTATATGTATAGTATATGCAAGGTATATGTATGACATATGAGGTATATATGGAATATATGTATGTTGTATATGGTAAAGATGTAATGATTGATGAATGCTTAAATACAAGTGCATATGCATATGGACTTAAAAGGTGTTGTGACTAGTTAATCGATATTGTAAAGCAAAAGAAGAGGCCTATGGCCCAACAAATGTGCAAATAAAACAAATGATCAAGCTAGCTAGCAAATGCAAATGCAAATGTTCATATGGAAAATGTTCACATGGAAACCAGGGGCAATGTCTGTTTAACTTGGTCACAACAAAATGAAATAAGCAAAGCATTTGCACACATAAGGAGTAATGATTATATGTTTCAACTTTATTGATATTTATATGATATTGATGAATGGAATGTAATACATGGTACGTATTGGATTTGTGATTTATTACTATGAGTTGTTCGGTACTTTAGAGCTCATTTGATGGTTATTCTCACTGAGCCGCAACTCATCAATTTGCATCATTTTTCTGGTAAAGAAAAGTGATAGCTCATTTTGAGTAGTGTATAGAAGACATAGAGCACAAGTCATTGGCCGAGCCTCATCACTCTCTCTCTCTTTGCATTCCACACAAGCATGAAAACATGTCATCTGTATTTTGGACTTATATGTTTGAATATGTATTATCACTCTATATTAGTTTTGAAATGTATAAATGGAAGCAACCTGTAATCCTTCAGATATGAAGTTTATGTTTTAATATATGTGATATATCGTATTGTGGTTTTTAATGTTGACTTGAAAAGTCATTGAGTGATATTACAGGATATAAGACTTGTAAAGTCATTAGTTGATTTTACAGAATATGATATGAAAAAAAAAATTACTACCACTGTTATCAGGGTATTTTCTCTTTCCAACATGCAGGATGTGATTATTTGATACAGAAATAGGTTATACTTAAATGCATATAATGTGGTGTTACACTCTAGGCCTAATACCATAATTGTCAACATAACCATATTTCATAGTCACTTGCCAATATATTAGTCCCATTTTACATTCCAAGAATTTATAAGTCAATTAACTAGATTCCAACAATATCAAAATATTAAACCCATACCCTTTAGCATATTAGAATCACATTCTACACCACAAACATATCAAAATCGAATAAAAATATTTATATGCCCAAACTTTAATATTGGAATCCTAACACTTAACACTTTCACATCTACTGCCTCTAATGGACTTCTCCACCTTCTGTTTCAGCCCCTAACATGAAATCAGAGACCAAATTATCACTATATCTACCATGGATCACATCTCATGCCATAAATTAGCAAAACTTTAACTTTTTCATTGGTTTAAATCTCATAAACCTTATTTCCCATTAAACCGAATTAAACTATATTAAAGGACAATGAAGAACATAATTTCTTATATCTGCTTCGTGAACACATATTGATTTCTAGGGTTCAGAGCATGTTCTAACCTTACTTATTGCTAAAATTCAAATCTACAATGAAAAACTTTATTTTTAATCCGTTTTTACTCTATTTATGGTGAGAATTTCGTGTTTAATCAATTTGGATTGAAAAGGGAATGAGGGGAATTCATTTATCGAATTTCATGGTTTGTGGCTAGGGTTTCTTATTAGAATTTACATGAGTGTCTATAAAAAAATACGACATTGTCATATTTAAACTTGCGGGTCTTGACGGGCATGAACACTATTGTCACAGGTATGAACATTTATATTATGGTCGTGAAGATCCTCAACTTCTGAAACTGAAATTCATGATATTTACAACCGTAATTAATTCTATCATGGGCATGAACAATATAAACTTCACTTTTCCCTATCTTTTTCATTATTTTAAGGTTTCTAATATCCATAGCCTCACATATGCTTCTCATATACCCTTAATATATCTTATTTAATATATTAATTCTACGCCCTAATTTACGGGTGTTACAGCTTTGATGGACTTCGACTCCTCTTGTCATTAACTCAATTGTCTAATAGTTCCAAACCTACATGCAAGAAAATCCCCATGCTAAGCTACTAAAAGTTTAGTAGTATATATAAGCATAAAAATTATAGTAATCATTATATATTATCATAGCATATAGTTACTGTTTATATACATGTGTACTAGATCATGCCATCATATATTAATGTAGATTTTTACAACACTTGCTTACTAGTTTAAAACATACATACTATATATACAAAGTAAATCCATTTTCACATCCATATACATTCATGACAAATAACATAGATTTCTATTTCCTAGTTCCATATACTGGATTTTTGGTTTACTATGTATCCAAATTTTTTTACCATATCTCTATTTTACATAGCATAACTACCAACTAGTTTCCGTATTTCTTATTCAATTATATAACTAGTTATTGGGTTTTTTAATTACTTTTATAGTTTATGGCCCAACACATTAGACTTGGGCTACCTGGATACAGGTTGTGAAATATAAGTGCTCTTACTCAAACTTAAGTCGCCCTACTTACTAATTGTATTTGTTTGTATAGAGCCCAATCGAGATTCTCAAGTCAAAAGTGCTCTCACTCTAGCTTAAACCCCATTGACTGAGTAAAATATAATAATTGCATGTATATGGGATAAAGGTCTCTCTCACCTGAGCTTAAGCCAACTTGTCCCTAAAATATAAATCCTTGTACTAAATATACTACGGTACTGTAACCCCCTCAATGGAATACAATATATCCTATGTTAGTCCTTGTATAGAAAATGAGCAATAATAATTAAAAATCTAATTATTCTTTTACCCTAACTCTCAACTAATGATACCCAGATCTCAAATCAACTTTAGAAAATACAATGGCACCCTTAAACTAATCAAACAAGTCATCAATATATGGTAAATGTTACATGTTCTTGATTGTAACCTTATTCAATTGTTTGTAGTCTATGCATAACTTTATAGACCCATCATTATTTTTCATAAATAGCATTAGTGCACCATCTGAAGATACATTCAGTCTAATGAAACCCTTATCTAGTAATTCCTACAACTGAGCTTTTAACTCTTTCAACTCATATGGTGCCATTTTTTATGGTGCTATTGATATGGGTGTTATGCTTGGGGTGAGCTCAAGTTAGGACTCAACATCTTTATAGAGTGGAAACCCTGGTAGATTAACTAAAAAATATATGAGAAATCTCTAACTGTAGAGATATCCTTAAGATTTGAATCTCTCTTTCTAATGTTAACAACATGAGTCAAATAGGTTTCATGTCCCTTGTTCATCATCCTATCAGCCTTCATCATAGAAATAACCTGTGGAGGTCATATGAACAATTAGCCTTACACTTTTACATCTTCATGTTTAGGTATTTTAAGTACTACATACTTTTCCATGCAATCTACAATTGCCTCATGTTGTGAAAGTAAATGCATATACAAAATTGTATCAAACTTATGAAAAGGCATCTCTTCAAGTCTGTAGGGAAATCTCTCCTATGTACCACCAAAAATACCTTTTGTATACCTGGTTCACTATTGGACTGTGCCCTAGGGGGTTTATAACCTCAATCTCATACTTAATTTTTTCATTAACCATATTATGTTTTCTAGGTGTACTTGTGCATATATAAGAATGTGTGGAATGTGGATCAACTAATGCATAAATATCTAGTCATAAAGAGAAAACATACCAATTATTAAATTAGTAGTTTCTTAGTCCTCTCTGGCCTTTATAACATAAGCTCTAGCTATAACTTAGCCCAATCTGTACCTATTAACAATCTATGAGGCTGCCTAAGTATGTCCTGTATGACCTCATCTAATTTGTTATGTGCTTTGAGCAGAATCTGACTATGTAATTTGGGTAGGTACACCACCAGTAATCAGAGGACAATCCCTCTTCATATGCTTCTTAGACCCATATCTGAAGCAAGCACCTGTGTTCATTCAACATTCCTCTTTATGGATCTTGTGGCAGGTGCCACAATCTGGTGCACTTTTTCTGGTAGTCTAGGTCTGAGTGCTACTGGTTATAGATGTAGCTCTAGAGGGTTGTTCCCTTCTATGTGGTCCACCCAGTGAATGGCTTATATTTTGTCCCTAATTCATGCCATATGTCTGTCCTGAGTAGTACCGACCTTTTTTTCCTATGGTATAGGCCACTGGAGCTACTGTTTGTCTAGAGACTTCCTTTGCTCTATTTCTCTCTCTTATCCACACTAATGGCAGATGAGACCAGTTTAGTGAAACTGACATGTTGAAGTGTTGTCACATAGTCTCTAATTTCTATATTGAGGCCATCCTCAATTCTTCTACACTTATCTATCTCATCTGTGATCAACCCTAAAACATATTTAGTCAGTCGAGTAAACTCTCTCTAATACTCTGTCATAGTCATCTTACCCTGCTTGAGATTATAAAACTCTCTTTTCTTCTCATCTATGTAGACTCGAAAGACATATTGCTATTTGAACTCAATAACCAAGAAGTCTCTTGTCACTAGCTGAGGAATCTCTAGTTTCAATAAGACTGACTTCCACCAGTTATAAGCATTTTCTTATAGTAAAGATATGACATATTTCACATTCTGATCAATAGTAACCTCAAACTCATCATAGACCCTCTCAATCGTTTCTATCTAGTACTCTATGGTAGCAGGATCATCATTCTTAGTTCCTAAAAAATATGTGGCTCCTTACTTCCGCAACATGTCTAGCTGCACCATTGGTTTTGGAGGTGGAGGTGGAGGTGGAGGAACTGGTACTGGGTGTGATAGCTCTAGTAATCTACTACAGCAAGTATGCTATCATTGTATCAAAGGAATTTGGCTTTAATCAACTTGTTTAGGAGTCTATTGGTTCAGGACGAGTGCTGCATTTGGACCCTGAACATTAGCTGCATTAAGTTGGTGTGGTGCCCCGGTATATGGAGAGCTATGGCTTTCAACCATATCTTTCGATTCAGACACCATCTCACTATAGTCTTGCAAGTTGATAGAGAAGTAACTCATGTTAGAGTTAAACGATACACATTTATGCATGCATAATAACTCCATTATCCACATAAATCTAGAACCACCTAAATCTGGCTCTAATACCACTAAATGTAATATCCACCCATATAGGAGGACAACATCCCACCATACAAGCAGATACCATATTAGTAGATTTTTTTTAAACCTGTTCCATTTAAAACTTTTTCCTATCTTAATCATTGAATCTGTATAACATGCATTTCTAAAACAACCCTATGTAATACATTGAATAAAATATTATCTTGTGTCTGAATCAACAATCAAATCCATAATCAAAATATTGTATCTGTATAAATTTCATATCTTTATTACTAAAATAAACTGGTTTGGGCGTACATAAGCCTTTTATTACAAAATCTATCATTTTTAAAATAGTCTAATAAATTTTAGATACATGTCCTTATCTATTAAAAATATAAATCAAATAACTATCTCTATTCCATGCCATGAGAAATAACAAATGAATGAAAGAAAAAGAAACTAACCTGAACATAGGTCTACTTTGACTGTTATGACAGGCTCAAATTCATCTTCTTGTCAACTCAACTATCTAATGGCTCCAAACCTGCATGCAGAGAAACCCACATGCTAAGTTATTGAAAGTTTAATGGTTATATAAGCATAAAAATTATAGCAAACATTGATATATTACCATAGCATATAGTTATTGTTTACATATATTTGTGCTCAATCATGCCATCATATATTAATGTAGATTATTACAACACTTGCTTACTAGTTTAAAACATACATACTATATACATAAAGTAAATCCATTTTCACATCCATATACATTCATGACACATAATATAGATTTACATTTCCTAGTTCCATATACTGGATTTTTGAATTTACCATGTATCCAATTTATTTTACCGTGTCTCTATTTTATATAACATAATTGCTAAATGGTTTCCATATTTATCATTCAATTATATAGGTAGTTACTGGTTTTTCTTATTCCTTTTATAGTTTATAACCCAATATTCTAGACCTGGACTATCTGAATGCAAGTTTTGAAATAAGAGCATTTTTACCCAAGCTTAAGTCACCCTTCTCACTAACTTTATCTGTTTGTGTAGTGCTCAATCGAGCTTCTCAAATTAAGAGAGATCTCACTCAAGCTTAAGTCATATTGACTAAGTAAAATATGATAATTGCATGCATATGAGATCAAGGGCAATCTCACCCGAACTTAAGCCACATTGTCCCTAAGATATAAACCATTGTACTAGGCATATTATAGTATTGTAACCCTCTCAATAGCATGTCCTTTATCCTATGCTAGTCCTCGTATAGAGAACGGACATTAATAATTAAAAATCTAATTATTCATCACATTCCATAGTTTAAGCAAACATATTTTTATTTCACACAAGGGAAAAATACAAAGCTAATTCGAACTTTGAACTTCAAACTTACCTTCTTTGTCTAGCAAAGAGGTTTATATAATCCTAAGGCAGATGACACATGCGTCACTACTTACATCATTAAAGGATAAGATTCCTAAACAGTAATGACAAAGACTTAAAGCAAAAGTAAAAAACAAACCACACTATCAGCTGTTATCATACCAGCTAAATTATTACAACTTCTTACATAATGACAAACTTAGTGGCAAACATATTACTATTTCCTGATTGGTTCATGCGATGGTGAAAGATTAAAGTCTTCTAGTGTGACACCCTACTTATATATTAGGAATAATCCCACTTATATAAAAAGGATGCCACAAGCTTAACTCGATAATCTGTTCGAATTAAAAATATTTTCATTTTAAATAACTTAATCTATTTATTTATATTGGTTTAGGCAGATCGTTCTAATTAACAATATATGTATATATATAATTGTTGTTCTTATTTTTGTTGAGATCCTAATTTAAAAATATAATTAATTAATACCTTGATAAAATATATATTCTTAATATAATTTAAATAAATAATTACAATTTCTTTTAAGCTAGAACAGGACCTCTTAGGACTGTTGGATTAATAACTTTTTCTACACTTATCCAATTTATATGCTTCTTAATCCTAATTAAATATAACATGTAGAAATAAAATATGCTAAAATTTGAGAATTTTTAAACCATTACAAAATGTTTGGTATAATTTTAAAGGTTGCTCTATTCTCTGCCCTTAGGCATTTTCGGGGTACTATATTTAAAAATTCATATCTTTTAATGTATAGCTTCAATTATTATAAACCATTTTATACGGTTATATAGGTTAATTTGAAACATTTTGTATGTTTAACTCATTCCCATATTCAGTCTTTAAGATTCTCAAATACTAGAGGATCTATAACTGTTTCAACATAAAGTATCAACCCAACCAGTTCAATTATTCAGTCATAACTCACAAAATACATGACATTTTAAGGTGAGAATTTACAAGAATTTAGATAAGATATAAAATTAAAACTTTCATGTTTTGATCTTTGGCTAATTCGATCTAAAAATAGGTCAAATATAAGGACGAAATTACTGGAGCTGCACAGGTACCAGAACACAACTCAATTAAAGAACAACTATAATTCATTTCACTATAACTCAACCTAAACAAAAGATATTTATCGAAATTTAGCAGAGACCTAACTAACACATATATCTACAACTTTTATATTTTAAAACATCTCAAATTCAACCATTAAGATGATCAATTTAAACAAAAACCGTAGGTTATTCAGTTGATACCTCTCCCTGAACCAATTTCACTCAAACAAATTTATCTCTTCATACCCAATATAATTTCATGAAATTTGACAGACATATAAAAAACATATATATGAACAACTTTCATGTTTTACACCTCCTCAAATTCGATTGATAGGGTACTCAAAAAATTGAACGACATACACTACAGAACATAATCTTAAAAGCTCTAATAACACAATAATAAGGGAAAAGATATTACTTACCAATATTAGATTTATTTGGAGTGAATTTTCTTGAAAATCATGAAGGAGAGGATGAAGATTTTGGGCTGTGATATGGAGGAAGGAAAGGGATAAAGAAGAGGAAGAAGAAGAGAGGTGAAGTTGGAAGGAATGGGGTAAAGTCTTAATTGACTTCCCCTCCCCTCCCTCTTTCCCCTTTCTTTTTTTTTTTCCTGCTGTCCCTTGTACTGTTCACTTTTCTGTCTTTTTTTTTATTTTCTTATTATTATTATTATTATTATTATTATTATTATTATTATTATTATTATTATTATTATTATTATTATTATCTTCGTATATTTACTTATATCTAGTCCTTTTAAATTTTTACCAAAAATACAATTTAATTATGTGGTGTAATTTAATCAAATTTATCATCTCTATTAATTTAATTTATTTTAATTTCTAATTTAATCATTTATTACATCTATTTTAATCTCTATTATCTATCATGTTTTTCCTATTTATACCACATATTTATTCTAACTAAACTCTAATTAGTGGGCGTTACATCTAGTGTGGGCTCCGGATCTCTCGAAGGCCAATCATCAAGATCAGCCATACCAAACAGTATACGATTGTTCATCAATTCTAGATTATACTTAAGAATTATGTCTAAGAATACTTGAATTGAGTATCAAAACAGGACATAACCATCAGTGGCTAAGAGAGCCTTCAGGGTTAGTCATACCTTGATCTTTAATTCTTGTGTTTTTTCTCATAGTTCTTATCCATAATCAACATTTGTAAGATCTTATTGAGTTTATCAGCTAGAAACTGGAATTGCTAGGCCTATTGGGTAAAAGGGCAGATGTATAAGGCTTAGGCCACACTGTCATGTTCCTATACAACGCCACAAATGATCTAGGTTCTTACTTCTGTTGACCTAGTATAATCACCCAGTGGTATCAAAGCCAATTAGACTGTTTGTTTTTTGTTTGATTTATGGTGAAGAGGAGTTTTTTCTCTCATTATGGCAGATCTTATGAAAATGTCTCATTCTACTTCTTCTTCTTCTTTATCTCTTCAACCTTCTCCTTCTACTTCTAAAAATTTGAATCATCTCTATGAGCTTTCTTTCCTTCCTGAAGATCAAAAGGTTCAAGAAACTAATATTCCCTTTATAAACCCTTATCACACCTTTCAAAAACATAAATTCACTTTCACAACCTCCATTAAAGCATTAATCCGTTAGAAACCTTCATTTGTAAATGAGTATGTGCAGTCTTCTTCTTTTGACCAGTGTCCTATTCAAGGTACTAGTGAGGAATAGTTCATCACTTTGGAGATACCTTCTGAGTTTCCTACTCAATGGATTAATCATGGATACACTCCATCCATTTAGGGGTTATTCGTCTTGCTTTTACTTATCATGTCAAGAAAGGGCTACTAGTTGTTGCCAGGATAGCACTCCTGGATACCAGGTTTCTGGAGTATCAACATGTTGTTATTGGAACAATTCAGACTACTCTCAATGCAAAAATAGTTCTTTGTACTTTTTATGCTAATTTTAACATGAGGCTTCGGGATCCACATACTTTTACTACTCTGAAGGTGCAAGTTCAAATTACCGGAGTAAAAAATGTAGCTACTACAGATATATCTACTCTTCACTACCAGATGATTTACAGAGTACAGAACTATGTGATGGATCTTTGTATTCCAACATCAGCAGATGCTTTGAGCATTACAGTGGATTCCACCCAAGTTCCAAAAGTGGTATAGATTCCAAAGCAACTGAATAAGGAAGATCTTCTTCAGATCTTTCCTCAGTCTTGGTTGACAAACTATGAACTTCTTCATCAAAAAAGCCAACCAGTGAATTCGACAAAACCACTTTTTATAAAGCACAAAGATGGAAGGGTTGAGACTCAGTTCTTCTCTCCCGATGAGAATGAACCTCAAGCTAGCACACCACTGGAGTTTTCTACACAGTTTATGATGCAGCCTGTTCTTTCTCATGAGAAAATTCCTATTCTCACTTTCTCAAGCTCAGCACAGCCTATTTACCAATCTCATAATGGAAATCACAATTACTTTGATATATGTGATTGTGATGACTGTTATGCGGATCACATGGCAGAAGAAAGTGAAGATTGGAACAGAAAGGCTAGAAAATCTAAAAGAAAGACAAAGTGCTCAGAGCAAGGATTCTTTGAGAAATATGAAGATGGAGATCCTTATGTTGGTATGTTAGGATATCCGTCAGGTAAATATGATTATGTGGTTTCTTATTCCCCACCTTCTCACAATAAAAATCCCTTACCACCTTCACCACCTTTATGGGATGATCACCCAGATCCCTTTGCCACCAAAACCACTAGAAAAGCCAAAACCTTTACCTTGTTATAAGCTTGTTTCAAAACTTGAACCCATAAAGCCTGAACCCATACCTATGATTGCTATGTATCATCCACCTTCTTCTCCAACTGCTTATCATACTGAATTTCCCTCTCTTCAAGACCACATAGATCATGTCTCACAAATCAGGATTGCTCCATATGTTACACCTATGACGGTAACACCTGAAGGAACATCTAAGTCTATTTCTACAGCAGAGTCAGTGTTGAATTGGCAGACTCATAATGCACAGGTTCAGAATAGGGTGCTTCAAAGAATTGAGACTAAAGTTCATAAAGTTACAAATAAGGTCTCTAATCTAGATATCCGGCAGACAGCACAATATGAAGCATTGTATAAGCTATTAAGGCAGCTTGAAAGGCAGCAGGTAGAATTGAAAATTGAATTAATGGGCATGATCTCTACCAGGTTGTATGATTCAACCTTAGATGCAAAGGCAGTAAAATTGTAGAAGTTGGAAAGAGAGATTTCTTCATTAAAGCAAAATCTCAAGTAAGACTATCTCAGGTCCCTTGAACTTTCAGATCCTCTGGGTTTATTCACCTCTCTGCATCTTCCTACTTCACACTAGCCACTATATACACCACCACCTATTCACCAACCTTCACAGATATAACTAGAAAGGTTTGGTGTTGCATCAGAACTATTCCATAAACAGTTTATGGAATAGCTCAATCTAGGCCCAAAACTTATTTCTAAACCAAAGTCGAGTATTGTTTCAACCTAGTCCAGTACTATTCCAACCCAAACACTTGTTGTTATAAGGGCTGAAACACCTCATACTGTTACTCACGGACCGGACCCATCAATCCTTGTTTCTCAAACAGCCCTCCAGTCTCAAAAATAAAAAGAAATAGCTCATTCTCATATGGTCCAACAACCCAAGCCTACAAATACCATCATAGCCTTTTTAGAAAAACAAGCTCTTCAAACCTTACCTCATCTTGATAGCCCATCTCTAAAAATACCTTACCTTTCTTCTAGCAACTCAGAATATGAACTCTCGAAAAATGATGCAAACTTAAAGGCATTATCAGTGGATGACAAAGAGATTCTATTTGCTTGGTGGAGCTAATGATGCAAACTTAAAGCGAGCATTTTTATGTCTTTTCTAGAAAGCATCTCCAATCATATTCAATTTTAGCTTCGTGAGAAAAATATTGACTTAAATTCTCTCAATCTTTGAGAGATTTATCAAAGAATCTTATTATCAGTTGATAAGATTTGTGCACAGCGGAAGATGGCCAAAGAATTGAAGACTTTTGACCATGATTCTTCTTGGAAAATGACATGTAAGAGACCAGACTTGCAGATCAAATGTAAGGACAAAAAGTGTACGTGTCCTTCTTAAAAGTCAAAGAGATATCATAAATGGAGACCTCCAGATGATTATCAATCAAGAAAACACAGGAGAAAGAAATTCAAGTTCTTTAAAAGAAGAAAGAACATATTCAATAAGGGAGACAAATGCTATGTTTGTGGAAAGAATGGTCATTTTGCAAAAAATTACCCTAACAAGCCAAAGAAAGCAGCAAAGATTATTCAGAAGATTCATCAAGTCTCTCAGGTGGACTTAGAAGATGCTGATATAGAATCATTATTCTCCATGGATGATGAATCAGATTCAAGAGTATTGTTTTTAGCTGAGTTTTCAGACTCTGAATCAAAGACAGATGAGGAATTGCTTAAAGAATTACCTTCTCAGAATTCTATATTCCCAGGCCATTACATTCCACCCATCTATACCATTAACCCTTTTCCCCTTATTCCATAAACAATTCCTTCAACAGATTCAACCCTATCCACATTGCCAACTGTTTGTTCTACCCAAACACTACACCCAATTCCATTAGTACCAATCACAGTTTTTCCCATAAATATGCCAAACCCATAAAAATCATTGCACTCATAGATACTGGTGCTCACAGGTCTATGATGAATCCTTCAATTCTCCTAGAAATATATTGGATTCAACATGATCAATACTTTCAAGCAGCTGATGGAAAAATCTTTACCACAACCTTGAAAACCAGAAACCCTATCAAATTGCAAATCTTCCTTGAGCTTACCATATGGACATATGTCCTTGGATCAAATATTCCAAACAAGGATTTGGTCTTATGATTTGACCTTTATTTCAAATTGAATAAATTGTACATTTTACCCACATGTTTGCGATACAAAAACTAGTTATTACCCTACACAACCATACCTTCCCTATTTGCTTTACAACCTTCCCTACAATTTCCTTTCTTGTCCCCATAATTGGTACAGGAGCTTCAAGATTCCTATTGTGCTCTTTCCCATACAGAATTTGCACAAAAACACCATTCTCTTCTTTGGACTAGACCATAATTTTTTATCACACTCCCATTCAAAAATTCAGAAGATTTCAATCCAACGAAGGTTTCACACCCAAGAATGTCTCCAACAGATATGAAGCTTGCAGTTCAGGAATGTTCTCAGTTACTAGCAGAAGGTCTCATTCAACTTACAAAGTCAAACTAGGCATGCCAGACATTTTATGTTAACAAGAGATCATAAGAAGTTTGAGGAAAAAATAGACTTGTTATTGATTACAAGCCATTAAATCAATTTCTAAAAGATGACAAGTATCCACTCCCGAAGATAGATTCAATGTTCCCTTTCATGGCTTCAGCTAAAATATTTTCGAAGTTTGATCTAAAGGCAGGATTTTGGCAATTAGACATTGTCCCAAAAGATAGATACAAGATGGCATTTTGTATTCCTAATCACCACTATGAGTGGACAGTGATGCCATTTGGACTCAAAGTGGCACCTTTATTGTTTCAAAAGGCAATGATCCATATCTATGAACCACTATTGCATACAGCCCTGATCTACATAGATGATAATCTATTATTCAGCCCAGATATCAATTCTCATCATGAGACAGTTAAAAACTTCATGGATTTAACAAAGGCCCATGGAGTGATGCTCAGCCCAATAAAGATGCAACTGACCCAGACGACTATTGATTTCCTAGGAATGCAATTTTCCAACGATACTTATAGGCCTCAGCCCCATTTGGCCCAAGAACTATTAAAATTCCCAAATGAAAATTTAACAGTTAAGCAGATTCAACAGTTAAGCAGATTCATCAGTTTCTTGGGATAGCTAATTATATCCGACAGTTCATATCAGGATACAGTAAGTTGGTAAAGCCATTATATCAACTTTTGAAAAAGCAGCCCCCACCATGGTCGACCATTCACACCAAATCAATCCAGAAGATCAAATCAGTCACTCAAAGTTTGCCCCATCTACAGATTCCCTTAACAGGAAAAAGATTGTTGCAGACAGATGCGTCAGATGAACATTAGGGAGCAGTACTCTTTGGGATCATGGAGATAAGAAAGAAGTGTGTGGATATACAAGTGGTCATTTCAAAGACAGTGAGCTTCACTATCACTCAACGTTCAAGGAGATCTTAGCCGTTAAATATGGAATTAAAAAGTTTGAGTTCCATTTGATTGGTTATCACTTTACAATTGTCATAGATTGCTCATCTTTTCCATGTATGCTAGATTTCAGACAAAAAACAATTCAACATCCACAGTTACTAAAATGGAACGAATGGTTCAGCAGATACAGTTTTGAAGTTCAGCATATAAAAGAGGATAAGAATCTCATCCCTAATTTTCTATCCCGACCTTCACCTTCACATATTGATCTTATCTCATCATCATCAGAGATATCTCTCATCTTTATGGCTTCTAGTTCCCAATCAAGCACTCCAGTCCTCAGTCTTTCAGACTTTCCTCCAAATTGTCCAAGAGGTCCAAACCTTAAGCAGATCAGAAGTTTTGCCCAAAATATGCTTTTCACCTACATGATGTTGTTCCAAGATAAGCTAGGACTTCTAAGGAAAATTGTCTATTGCCCTGCGAAGTACCCTTGGGTGATTGTTTATAGACTCTCCACAGAGCTTATGCTACCTGAACAGTTATGGTATTTATGGTGTCAATCGACACTATATTATCATGCAGTTCAGATTTCCCTAATAGATTTTCTCCCATTCATATGCAATAGAGAGAATCTACAATCTCCACAGGTTAAGTTTTTGACATTGTTCCAGCCATTAAGCTATTGGAAGAAATTATTTGCAAAACTAATTGCACATAATTCCACTCCTAAAGTTCCAGAAAACATTGTTGAAATTTTCATATTCCATCGTGCTTATACACACATTGCAGGAACTATTACAGTTGTGGCTTTTGGCAGTACTCAGTTATGAAGGATAGTGTGTCATGAAGATCCTATGTGCTTAGAGGAAGTAAAGTCAGCACTTCATTTGGAGCTAAGGCATAGGAACAATTATTTTCATTTGCCTCCAACAAGTTTCACTTCGCTTGGTCCAAACCCCTGCAAGAGAATTAAAATGGTTCCATGGCCTCCTACTCTCAAGCCTAAACTCAGACAGGAAGATGAAGACCCAATCCTTGAATAAGATTCACAGGAGGAAGACATTTTTAAGCTCAATCTTGTAGATCTAACTGTTACAAGGCCAATGGAAGAATCTAGCCCAGGCCCAAGCCCAGGCCCAAGCCCAAATACAAGTTTCAGATTCAGGAATGAGGTCCCAGTATTTCCAAATTTCAATTATAATCAGGACCTACCTTTTGCACAATATGATTGGCCCCCTCAAAGTCTTGATGAACCGAATGATCTAAGTTCTTACTTTTGTTGACCCAGTATAATCACCCAATACATATCCATGTTCATGTTTAGGTTATCATACTGTATACCATCTTATTACATCATGCAAGGTGTGCGTGCATACCAATTCCATGTAATTTCATCATAAAAAGTAATATATATAATGTTGGTTACAAGGCTTCACAAGTATGAATGGTCATTCACAATTGTGAACACTTTCATTCAAGGGTTGTCCATCTATGATTTAAGTTGTGATCATTTTCTGTGTGGACATTCACAGGCATGAAAAACATGTCACGACCGTGAATCAACAGTCTATATCAAATTTCAACACTAATTCAAGGTCATTATGAACACCACATGCAATGACACTAAGGCTAAATAATGTTAATCATTCTTATCAATATTTTTCAATATTTTACAGCATTTAACATGTTATAAACAAGCATATTATCATAATTAAATAATTAAACTAGGCTCAATGCCTTATTTATCAACATCATAACATAGATACTTAATTGCCATAATTCCTTATATAACCCAATCATATCATTTCACCAAATCTTAATATAATATTTTAGGTATCAACACATGCCAAATATCATAATCATAACACAATTATTCACACAACATGCCAAAATTCAAATTTAGATACATATGTACAAACCTGAATTGGAGCTTTAAAATCTAACCTCTCTTGCATGCCTAATCTCACTAGTGGTTCTCTCCACTTTCTTTTTTGGTTCCTATCATAATATCATATTCCAATATCAATGTCTATACAATTATTCATCATTTATATACCATAATTAAGTAAAACCTTAGCTTAAACCATCATTCAAGGTCTTTAATCACAAACCCCTATCTAGAACTGAATTAAACTAATGGAAGAACAAAGAAAACATGATTCTTTACCTCTATTTTGACGATTTAGATCAATTTTAAGGTTTAAAAATGAACTCTCTCTTCTCCCCATTTTTCCCACAATGTTATGGTGAAAACTATTATTTCTAATCAATTTTAATCTTGTTTATAGTAAGGATTCCATATTATATTATCCAAGATTGAAGATAATTGAGGGAAGGTCGGTTCTGGGGTTCACAAGTGTGGTGGCTAGGGTTTCAAATTTGGAAGATCGTGAGTTTTTATCAAAAATATGAAACTACCTAATTTAAACTATAGGTCTTCATAGACATGACCATATGTGCCACGACCGTTAAGCTATTCAGCTTTAGAATTCTTATTTTCTGATATTCATGGTCATAATGATACATTCACGGGTGTGAACGCTGGGAAACTTTACTTTTTTATATCTTTTTAACTTTTTTCATATCCTAAAACCGATAACCACTTTTATCCCTTTATACACTCTTATTACAAGTTATTTCTAAACCCTAGTTAACAGGCATTACATTCCCAAAATCTTTTGCTTTCAGATGTTTTTTGCTCATTCGTTATTCAAAGATTTCTTCATTATCATTTTCCATGATTTCTTTCCCCTTTTCAAGGTCTGAACCACTTCCATGTTCTGAAGTTGATTTTGGAACTGTTTTGAATTTATTTTCATTAAAAAAAACATCATTTGATTCAATAACAATGCTAACTAAAATTGAATCATTAGGTTCAATAACCATGAACTTGTATGTTCTACAATTATGTGCATATCTTAAGAAAATGCACTCCACACCCTTTTCACCCAATTTTTTTTTCTTTTGGGTTCGGGTACTTCACAAATTGCTTTATAACCCTAAACTCTTAAATAGTTCAGGTTGGGCTTTCTTTTGTTCTAGAACTCATATGGAGTTGTGTTACTTTTTTTACTTAGAACTTTGTTTAGAATATGGCATTGCCACCCTCCAGTAACCTTGACTAAGGCTTGAATTTGACATCATTACATTGACTATTTCCATTAGAATATGATTTTGCATTCTGCTACACCATTTTGTTGAGGTGTATAGGGGGTTGTGGTTTCATTCATGTGTCTTTAAAGTACTTAGGATCATAGTACTCTCCTCCTCTATCAGACCTTAATCTTTTGATAAAAGTTTCACAGTGTAATTCAACTTCAATTTTATACACTCCAAAATATTTCATGACTTCAAATTTAGAATGCAATAAATAGACATAACAAAACCTACTATATACATCTATGAAAGTCACAAAATATTTTTTTTATTACCTATAGTTGGAGTTTCATGCATATCGCCAACATCACAATGTAAAAACTCTAATAATTTTGTAGTTCTTTCCATTTTAGGAAATGGGTTTTTGGTTATTTTGGTTAACATATAAGTTGTGCATTTCTTTCCTTAAGTCATTTTTATTAAAATGTGGCAACAAGTCAAATTTATCCATGTCATTTATTCTTTTAAAATTAACATGCCAAGTCAATTATGCCATAAGAAGATAAGAGAAGTCAACAGTATAAGCAGAACTAGATGCATTTTCATTCTTATTAGTGATAATGATACAATTCCACTTAAATAGTCCATCACTAAGATAACCTTTACCCACAAACATTCCTCCTTTTGATTGAACAAATTTGTTTGATTCAAATACAAGCCTTTTCAATAAGCTACCGAAACAAGATTCTTTCTAACTTTTTGTACATAAAATGCATTAGTCAATGTTAAAACCTTCTTAGAAGTGAACTTCAGCTCCACATTTCCAATTCCTTTAACAAAAACAGTAGAAGCTTTTCTCATGTAAAGAATAATGTCATTAGCTACTGGTTCCATGGTTTTGAAGAAATTTTTGTTCTTACAAATATGGCGAGTAGCTCTAGAATCAACCCACTAAGCCATCTCATCCTCAATAAGGTTCATTTCAGAAATAACTACAACCAGATTATCATTTCCAGTTGCATTAGAAGAGGTGACTCCCTTTTTTCTCTCAATTTTCTTCTTAAAGAATCGGCATTCATTTTTGTAATGCCTTCTTTCTTGTAAAAGAAAAAATGTCCTTTCTTCTTCTTATTTTTCTATCGTTTATTGCCCTGTTTTGGCATTTTGTTCACATGCTTGTCTGAAGGATTTCAGGGTTTTCCTTCCTCAACCATATGCACATTTGAAATCTGACTTTCAAATTTCTTAACATTTTCTTGCATACGAATTTCAGCTTCCACACAAAGTTTTGTGAGCTAACTCATCAAGAGTAATATCACCTTTCTCATGTTTGAGTGTTCATTTAAAATCCTTATAGAAAAGGGCAATTTATCGATAATAGAGGTATAATAATGCAAGTGTCCATGTGCATGTTATGTTTTCTTTCAATTTTAGCAAATTGTTCAATTACTGGTCTATTATCATCTATTTTATAGTTAGTAAATCATGAGACTAAGAATTTCTTACTTGTTACATCTTTTTGCATATACCTGGTCTCCAATTTGTGAATAGGGAGTCACACATGGTGTTAAGAATATGGCCTCTGAATATCTCATCAATGGTGTCCCACTTCTCCCTCGTTTAGGTTTGAGTGATGGACTTATTCTCCTCCTTAACTGGCCTAGAAGTTTTTAGGACATAGGCAAATTGAATGGATACTAGCAGAAAATGGACTTGTTTCTGCCACCTCAAGAAGTTCCCACTATTAAACCTCTCTAGCTTGATGATGTTGGTTGTCAGGTCCTTTAGAGAATCCATTGATGTGATCAAAATTCAACTGTAGATTGTTGGGGAATAAGAGAGAAAATGTGAATTTCTTCAAGGCATGTATTAAGTTGCCACTTTTCTAAAGGTGATTTTATTCTCCCTTTTGGATACAATGAAGCTATAGTGAGTACTTATTGATGGTGATCTTTGCACTAGATAACCAAGTGTATGAGGGTAATGTACTAAATTGTATTAGGCTCTACAGAAATCTAAGACTACTGATATATTTTTATAGAAGGAAATAACGTTTAAAACTAAAAAAAATAGAATATTTGATTTAATCATTATCGTGTTATATCATTTGACTCAAAATAGGACTTTCTGCACAATTTAGAAACATATGTGTTACGCATGTGATATACTATTACACACATGATAGAAAGTCATTAGTAAAGTTGTGCATCGCGTGCATGACATAATATCGCACATGGGACAAAAGATTAGCCTCCAGGAAGTGAACACATTATACATGCGACTTACTGTTTTGCAAGTGACATCTTGTCATGCAAATGACACCTTATTGCACAAATGATACTTTGTCATGCATGTAACAGAGGGTTAGCTTATGAAATTCATCACTTGCTCATGAGATTAGAACTTACATTTTCAAAATATCCAACACAAAGTTTATTCAATCAATCTTGATAGAATATAATGTTTAACCTTACTAAATAGTCTTTCATGGTTAGTTCATTTTGATTGCGTTTGAGGTACTGTGAAAAATTTGTGAAATGTAAACAAATGGTGATCTGTCTAGATTCAAACTTCTCCAAGATATTCCGAAGCTTGTCAAAGGTTGGAAAAGTCATTTTTTCCTTATTTATAATCCAAATGGTTGGGGAATATCCCAAAGAGTTAGATTTCTTTTATGTACAAACTCTCATAATGCTCTAACTTTAAAAGGTTGTTGAAAAGATCCAATGAGATAGCCTTTATCTTGCCATGAATCTGAAAGCTTTTGAGGAATCGAAGGGATGGATATACTACACCATTGCCTCTAAACACCATATATTAGTTGTAAGATTCCCTTTTTGTGTATTATTTTGATTTGGACTAAGTTTGTCTCTCATATTTGTTGTTTTGCAATGCCTCTCGATATGGATGCTGCTTTGACAAGTTTTACCTTTAAATCCAAGGGAAATAAGAAAATGGTGAAGGCTAATACCCAATATCCTATTAATGTTGCTCTTATTGGGTCAGCCAAGACATCTTCTGATCTAGTGGTTATTGGTCTTGTAAGTGTTAGCAAGGAAAAACAACCCAAGAAACCAAGTGCTAAGAGAAAAACCACTATTGGAACGAAGCAATCTATGCAAAGTGGTAGTGGTTAAGGTGTGAGATCAAAATCTCATTTTATTTCTTAAGCATGGAGGACATTTAATCTCCAGAGAGTGTGAGGTTTAACTATCCCACTTGACCAATTAGACTAATTGAAAAGATATTTTATGAAGAAATTTAGAGCATAGAGCACTTATGTGACAAAATTTTACCTAGCAAAAAGTATCGATGATGGCATTTATTTTGATATAGACAAGTTTGTTTATCAAAGAGCCACATAAAGTCAAGGTTGTTGTTTGATTAAAGTCCACGTCTTTATTGGTATGTAATTATTTCCCCTTTAATTTTTTCTTATTTTCTCATTGCTCTTTTATTTATTCTCATTTTGTTGATTCAAATTTTGAAGCAAGCTAAATAAATAAAATATCAATATAAGATTGCAACACCATGTTTCATATGTCTTACGTCAATTTTATGGTATCAACTTTCCAATACAACTTTCATTTCCTCATATACAATCATGACATTCACTTCCTATTGGCATGCTAATTTTATCCCATGTTAGGCCAAGTCCAGGTGTGTGGCTTTTATTTTCTCATTCTCAATTTACAACTTTTTTTTGTTTACATCTTAATTTCTCACAATCAAGCCATTTGCAACATAATAAATAAAACTCCATCACATAATCATTTTCATTATAATCATTTCAATTTCAAAATTTCATATATATAGAGTCAAGTACATATGTTCCATAATCATCCAATCATAACAAATTGTTCTAATGACATTTTTCCATCACTTATAAAGTCTTGGCCTTAACACATGTTTCATTAATTCAATTTACTCATGTTGGGAAAATAAGTCAATTTCTCTATAATCATATTTATAAGAAAGCAAAAAAAATGTAGAATAATAAAATATACATAAATTGATAACGAAGTTCGACCAATTATGTCTACATCTCCAGATTGCTGCAGAAGAAAACTTTACAAAGTGTTTACAAACACTCACAACTCATAATCTCTCACTAAAGCTTTCTTAAGCTTTTATTTTTCTCTCTCACTTTTGGATGGAATATGGATGAAATATCTTACAAATAAATTCCTAAGGCTATATATAGGCCTATACCTCCTTAATGGATGACCAAAATTAATTTTCACCTACTTTGATGGATGGTTGAGATCATTTCTCACATACCGTCTTACCTATTAAATGGATGGTCAAGATTAATCCCCATCCACCAAATGGATGGTCCAAATTAATCTCCACCTACCATCTTATCTACCAAATATTTTGTCAACTAATTATTAATTAGTTCAACAAAAGATGCATCGTCCATCTTTATTGCACTTTCTGGTGCATGTGTAGTTTGACTAATAATCTCCCACTTGATGATTGATTTCAATCTATCTTCACACCTCGATCAATGCAGCAGCCTTTCTGGTCTTGTTACTCTAGAAGACAAACTAAAGTTGAACACAACTTCAGTTTGTTGATAGTTACTGCCTTTGTCAACATATCTGTTGGATTCTTACTTCCTTGGATCTTTTTCAATACTAACACATCATCTTCCTTTTTTACCCGGTACACCCATTTGTTATGAAGTGTCTTCTTCTCCATGGATAACTCAGCTAGTTCTCATGTCTAGTTGGAGATTAGAGACTTCATCTTGTCTTTCATGGCAAGCTCGCACTTACTAGCATCTCCAGTCTGACAAGCTTTATCATAACATTTCGGCTCTCCTCTATCAGTCAACAAGAGATAGTTCATATATCTCCCGTTAGGCACATGAGGTCGAGAAGACCTTCTTAATACGGGAGATAGAGTAGGAGGTTGTGGTGTGTCGGATTAATGCGCACTGCTTGGTCAAACAAGTTCTTTGGCTGAGGACTTGCTACAATTGATTCCATCATGAAACTATCCAGGACATCATTTGCATATGCAAATACTGACTCATTTTTTTATGAGTTGTTGGCAAATGTTTTATGCATGTCCTTGTACATCACCCTTTGTCAAAAATCACATCTCTACTACGGATGACCTTTTTATTTTCGTTATCCCAAATATGGTAGCCAAACTCATCCCCACCATAGCCGATGAGAGTGCATTTCTTAGATTTAGGATCAAGTTTATTCTTTCCTTGATCACTGATATGCACATATGCTATACAACAAAAAACTTTTAGACGTGACAGTTTTATCTTTTTTTGACTCCATACCCCCTTTGGTATTTCGTGCTCTAATGGAACCGATGGTCCTCGATTGATTAAGTAAGCTGTCTTGTTGACTGCTTCTGCCTAGAACTGCTTCAGTAGACCTAACTGTATATGAATACTTCTGGCTCTTTCTGTCAACATTCGATTCATACGCTCAGCTACACTATTGTGTTGAGGTGTACCTAGCATAGTTCTCTCCATTCTGATAACATGCTCATAGTAGAAATTCTTGAATCCAGTGTCTTCATATTCACCACCATTGTTGGTTCTGAGCTTTTTAATCTTTAGATCTGTCTCATTTTCAACCATAGCTTTCCATCTCCTAAAAGCCTTGAACACTTCAGACTTATGCTTTATGAAGTAAACTCATACCTTCTGAGAGTGATCATCGATGAAAGTCACAAAGTAATGTTTTTCACCAATGGATGAGATGGTCGTTGGTCCCCAAACATTAGAGTAAATGAGCTCTAGCCTTTCTTTCTTTGGGGTTCTGCCACTTGTCTGAAAGCTGACCCTTTTCTGCTTTCCAAGTATGCAATCTTCACACATGTCTATCTCCACTAACTGTAGAGTTGAAAGTTTCCCCTTTGAATGCATAATCTTCATTCCCTTTTCACTCATATGACCTAGTCTCGGTGCCATAAATTGGGATTTTCATTACCAGCTGCAACTATGATTGAACAACGTGCTCATACTGTCATGTAAAGAGTGCCACTCTTTTTGCCTCGAGCAACCACCATTGTGCCCTTTGAAATCTTCCAATCATCGCTATGAAAAATTGTAGTGTAGCCTTCGCTATCCAATTGCCCTACTGAGATTAAGTTCTTTCTCAAATTGGGAATATGTCTGACATCTTTCAACTCCCAAACAGACCCGTTCAGCTTAATCTTCATTGCACTTTTACCAATAATAGATCAAGGTTGATCATCACCAAGGTATATCTTTCCAAGGTTTTCAGGGACATACCTCTCGAATAATTCTTTATGTGAAGTGGCATGGAACGATGCTCTAGAATCTAACACCCAAGACTCCTCCTTACTCACTAAAGAGCATATCAATGCGTCATTGCCTCTTAAGGTGGAAGTAACATTTGCCTCTGTCTTTTCTTCCTGGTCTTTCGGTGCACTCTTACATTGATTTTTATAGTGCCCAATCTTCCCACAATTCCAACATTCGACAGTCTTCGAGTTATGAAAATTACTGGGATTTCTGGATTTGGACCTCATGTCCTTTGATCTACCTCGGTAGTTCAATTTGCCATGTCCATTCCCTCTGATTGAATTTCTTCCTCTTGACTCTATATGCAAAACTGAAGAGGTTGATGATTCACCCTACTCTTTCCGTTGGATCTCTTCATTGAGAACTAGATCACGAACATCGTTAAATTTTAACTTAGTGCTTCCCGACGAGCTACTCACAGCCGTGACAGTAGCATTCTAGCTTTCTGGTAGAGAAGACAAAAGTATCAATACTTGTACTTCTTCATTGAATTCAATTCCAACCGAACTTAATTGAGTTGTGAATGTGTTGAGTTCATTGAGATGTTGAGCTACCGATGCACCTTCAGTCATTTGCAAATTGAATAAATGCCTCATTTGATGCATTTTATTTACGACTGATGGCTTCTTATACATACTAGAGGGAGCTGTCATAAGACCCATCGTGGTCTTTTCCTTTGCTATGTTGAAAGCAACATTGCGGGATAACGTCAGTTGGATAACTCCGAGGGCTTGTCTATCGAGAAGATTTCAGTCTTCTTTCTTCATAGCCTCTGACTTCTTCCTTGAGAGAGGTTGATATAGATTTCTTTGATACAAATAATCCTCTATTTGCATTTTCCAAAAACTAAAGTCCGCACCATCGAACTTTTCAATTTTCACATTTCTTTCATTTGCGGCCATCGCTCCCATTCGAATTTGACTTCCTCTGAATTGTTTTCTCACAATTCCTGTGAACCACCATGTATTAGAACACCTCTATGGATAAATTGGTATTGTTGACCAAAATTTATTATTCATGAAAAATCACTATTCATATGAATAGTAATCACCCGAAAAAGATAGAAGAAATGCAACCAAAGCTCTGATACTAGTTGTTGGAAAATAACGTCAATTTTTCTATAATCAGATTTATGAGAAAATCGAAAAAATGCGGAATAATAAGATACACACAAATTGATAACGAAATTCGACCAATTATGCATACATCTCTGGACTGCTGTAGATCTTTTACTGAAAGAAGAAAATTTTACAAAGAATTTACAAATATTCACAACTTTCAGCCTCTCACTAAAGCTTTTCTAAGCTTTTGTTTTTCTCATTCACTTTTGGATAAATATAGATGATATATCTTACAAATGAATTTCTAATGCTATATATAGGCCTACACTTTCTCAATGAACGATTAATATTAATTCTCATATATTTTGATAGATGGTTGAGATCATTTATCACCTACCGTCTTACCTACCAAATGGATGGTCAAGATTAATCTTCACCTACCAAATTGATGGTCAAGATTAATCTCCACATACCATCTTAAACACCAAATATTTTGTCAACTAATTATTAATTAGTTCAATAAAAGATATATCGTCCATCTTTATTGCACTTTCTGATGGATGTGTAGTTTGACCAACAACTCATGCATAAAAAAAAATACATATTAGGACCATCAAACATATAGCCACACAACTAATATGGTGAATAACTCACTTTTAACTTTTGCAAAGATATGCGGGCAGAATAACTTCAAAAACGGCCAACAGATCAGTTTCCTAAATGTCATTTTTCTTTCCACAATTTCTTATTCAAAGCATTATTTTAGTGTCTTAAATGATGTTGTCTCTTTGTTTAACCAAGTCTGAAAATTATCCCTTGATTCTTACATAAACAATTTGAAATTATATATATATATATATATATATATATATATATATATAATTTTTCTTTTCTTCACATTTTTAATTGCATAAAGGCTTAATTAACATAAAAAATTTCTCTTCTTTGAAAAAAAAAAATAACAACAGCCCCTAATTTCAATGAAATCATAGAAAAATCAAATTATAGCAGCCCCAATTAAATCAATAAAAATTAAAATTCAAGAAAGATAATTTCATTAAAACATTAAAAAATCAATGTGTGCACAAACCTTACTAAACTTTCTTCCTTTTCTTCCATCTACCCTTCTCAAGCTTTTAAATTCTTCTCTTTCTCTCTGCCTCCTCTTTCTTCCTCTTGAACCGAACCTCTCCCTTCGATAATTCAAAATTACGCAATTTAGTTTGTTACTAAATTGGGCTTAAAAATTAATGAAACTTAATTTGATGTTTTAAACTTTCTTTTCCTTGCTATTAGCTTTGGAACTTTCAGATACGGAGAAATTTTAGTGTTTGCTTAGTAAGAGAATGAATGAAAATGAAGAAAAAAGGAAAAAAAAAATTCTAAGTGCAAAATAAGAAAATACCATAAAATGACCATTTTTAAGTTTATTTTTCCCTTCAATTGTGGTACATCTCAATTTTTTATTATTATTATCATTATTATAATGATTATTTTATTATAAATTTTGCATGGAATAGATAGGTGGCAACCATGCAATATGCCACCTCAAATCTAATTAATAAAATAATTAACCATGATTAATGAAAACTAATCTTAATTAGCTTAATCTAATAGAGTTTATACTATTTAGAGTACTTTCATCCTTAATTTGCAATTAATTCCATAAATTAATTTTACTTAACTTACTTTTTAACCCCATTAGCTTATATATACACTGTATTTAGTATACGTACTTATCTATGTATTTCGCACCATATGGTATATAAATTTGCAAATGTTACACTCTTCCTCCATGGCAGTAACTTAAATTGGTCATATGGACATCCGATTCAACATAATCCCAGCAAAAGAGATGAAATCAAAACTCATCAGATATAGAACCCAAACTAAATAGAAATAGAGAGCATTGAAAATAAAAGATAAAAAAGGGAAAAGATTCAAAAATATAAGCAAAGATGTTGATAAAACAAACAAATTGAGAGAGTATCAAAAACCCACAAATAGAGGCAAATTTTGGTTAAACAATGCAAGAATCCAATAATCTTCTCTCCCCTCAACTTTATTATGTTAGATGAATGAATACAGTTATGCAAATTAATTTGAGATCACATTTGATACATTTTATCTTGGAATGAGTTTTCATTTTAAATTTGAATTTAATAGTTAAAATATTTAAAAATATGATTTTGATTTCTATATAAAAATTCTAATATTTCAAATTTATTAGTATTTGAAATTTTTTTCTTTTTCTTTAAATAAAATATGAACTAGACCGAATATAAAAATATAATTTAAAATTTTATTACATGATCATATTAAAAATATATTAAAATTCCAAAATACAATTTTATGAATAGGATTCTATTTCTCATAAAATTCTATTTTTTTTATTGTGCCAAACATGCGTAATTCATGAAAGTTATATGGATTCATAAAATTAAGTAGAGATAACTAATGGGACTTATATATGGACATCTATAAAAATAAATAGCTTATTATAACAATTTTTTTCACTTATTTCCCTTTTATTAAACAAAGAAGTAACTTATAACACTTTTGTACTATAAAATTTTCGGCGTAAAAAAATCTCATTATTGTTGATATGCTTTTGAAGTAATCCGGACTAGGGGTGAACCAATCGAAATTGAACCAAAATAATCGTAATTCAATTCAATTTGGTTAATATTATTAGAATGATTGATAGTATATGTTTGATTCAGTTTGGTTTGGTTTAAAGAATAATGTTTTTTCTTATTTTATCAAATCAAATCGAATATAATGGAGCTGATTCAAATTTATTATTATTTTTTAGAAAAATTCGATTAGGTGCGAACGGATGCCCACCCCCTACAAAATGTCTTTTTTCTACTTGGTTAGCTCGCGTCCTGATATTCAGTCAAAAATTGAAAACCCGAGTGAGGTCCCACGCGCAAGGAAAAGTACGTAGAATAAATTTTCTCATACATATACATGTATAACCAAAAGGGCACGTGCAAAAGAATATGACGATATACTCACACGGCATCGTCTAACCATTTCGTTGTTTTTTTTTCAATATATATTCCTTCTCCTCCCTCTCAAGTTTCTCTGTAGATCGGCGCTCCTTACCCCGAATTCCAAACCCTAACCCTAAAAGGGTACATAATTTCGCACATGAAATTTGAGTCTAACTCAACCCCTGGATTCTCAAAGAAATTGCGTATTAATGTAAACGAAGGCATAATTTGATGACTATAATCAAGTTATTATTAAGCTATCGTAAACTCTAACGATTCTCTCTCCGCAACTGTCACCGTTTACAAATCTATGGAGGGCTCTGTGGCGGAGGATCTCGGAGCCGCAGAGTCATGGGAGGTAGCCGATTTGGACGAGACGATGAGCCGTTTGATGCTCAAGGATTTGAAGAAAGACTCCAGGCAATCTTCTCATGAGCCCGACGCCGACACTTCCGTTCGTTCGGGCTCGGTGTTGGGGTCTGAGTCTCTAGCTGCTGGTACTGGTAGCGGTGAAAAAATGTCGGACGATGTACTTAATCAGGTCGATCAGTTCCTTCGTGAAGCCTTGCAGAACCCACGTGAGCGGCTTTCCAGTAAGTTCTTTATTTTATTCTTTTTTTTGGTTTAATACATAGTGATGGTAATCTAGCTGAAGGTGGGTAGCTCATTGGCTGGATCATTTTGTTAAATTCTTGACTGTGTAATGTTTTTAAAATCTGTTCCGATTTTGTGCTTTTGTTGTTCGATTTTAGGGTCTGATAGCAGGTTTTGCAGTTGGAGGTGAAAATTTCACCTATTTATTTGATATGAGACATCAATTGGGATATAAATCAAGTTTTTGTGGGGAGCATTAAGCCGATTTAGCTTCCTTCGAATCTAACCTGCTTGCGTGCATTTTCCTTGTTTAATTAACGAGATGACGAAACAGTTATTTGGCACCAATGGATTAGCAACCTAAAGAATCAGTGACAATTTTTCATCCAAAGGCAAGGGATTTGAGAGTGTAAACATCATCTTCTTATTATGGTTACGACAAATACTACCCACACAAGAATTGCCCAAGCAAGATTAAGCTATTTCCCATAATTGCTTAGCATGTCCCTTTGGCTTTAATTAAGCAACAAATAATATACTTTTCTGCTATAGAAGATTTTGGTTAATTTTTGGGTTTGGTTTGTCTGCTGGCTTATAAGAGCTCTTGAGTTTTAAGTTCTTATAAAAGTACCATGTGAAATCTTCGGTTTTTCCTACTTTCACTATTCCTATTCCATTGGTACAGCACTTGAATCAATTGAGAACCTTTTCTTCTATATCTGTATGCATTGATACTATTACATTCCAGTTCCTTCCTGCAAAGAAAATCAATATTTATTTTTTTATTTTTTTAAATGTATTTTCTTCAGCAGTTTTAGGTGTAAAACATTTATCATATTGATTTTCTCTCTCTCTCGTTGGGACAAATTTTTGCTTTATCCCCACCCCCCTCGGGGGGAAGTTATGAAAAATGGTTTAAAGATGTAATGGGTTTTGTTTCCCAAATTACAGATTCTTAGTTTCTTTACCTAGATTTCCTTATGTAAGCTCTGTTTATTGCCTACATTTTTTTTCTGACTCTGCATTCTGCGCTGTTTTCATTTTCAGTCTTCTCTAAGGGCATAACCTGCTTGTCACCATAACATGAGAATTTGATTATCAAGGCTTAATTCTTGATGGCCTAAGAACGAGATTTAATGTCTTATTATGTTCATGCAATGACGATTCTTGTTTCAGGCATGTTTGGTAGGGCTTCTATTTCAGTTTTCACTTTGTACTTTTCAGTTGTAGAAAAATGATCTTTGGAAAAGATGTTGATGAAACAGGGAAAAGATGTTTTTTTTTGTGGCGACCTGTTTTCACTTTTAAGTCATCAAATAACTAAAATAAAATGTTTTATTGGTACAAGTTTTTATTTATTTATGGATAACAGAAGCCAAACCTAGAATCCTACCAAATAGGCCCTTCTATTTTCTTGTTTAGTTTGAAATTTTAGAAAATATCATTTAGAACCTTTTAAAAACTAAAGCCACAGTTTCGAATTTAACCCATTATTTAGTTCTCCTTAGTGCTCCTACCTTTTTATATAATCTGGTATTTATTTTTATTCTTTCATTGGACTAAATGTGTTGATTTACCAAATGCATTTTTTTCCCGTAGAATCGATTTGCAGTTGAATAGAGAATTTCATGAAGTGATTGCCAGTTACAGTCTTTATCTGTTTTCTAATTGAAAATTTGAACTTTGGTGCCAAAAGTTTTATTTTTTGGTTGAATTTAAAATTGGGTGGCTGCAATGCATTTCTATTGATATATTCTTCATCGATGTATTCATCTTACTTTTTATGACCTGAACAACTGCCAGTATTGTGTATAAACATTTTATAACTTTCTTATTTCATTTTATTTAAATTGGCATTAAGAAAGTTACAGTAATTAGGCAGCTGAAGTTTATCACCCTATCATGTCTTCATTATATTATTTTGAAGATTGAAGTATCTGTGCTCTTGATGTTTGAGAAATGTTTTCAAGGTCATAATCATGCTGCTGTATACTTATTGTGCTATTCTGTCTTCTTCTTAAGCAAGTAAAATCCAGTAGTTATTTTTGTGCAGTTCTGAGGATGGAGCAAGATGTTGAAAACTTTATTCGGGATCCTACACAGCAGCAATTGGAGTTTCAGCAATTGCCTACTTCATATTTACGTTTGGCTGCACATCGTGTGGCACAGCATTACTCATTGCAGTCAATGGTTTTGTTAGACAATAATTTTCCTGATGGTTCAGGTTCCAGAATTATTGTGTGCAAGACTTCTGACTGTAGATTGCCCTTAATTCGCCTGGCTGACATCCCTGTGAATTTGCCATCAGAGGACAGTGGTGTCATTAAAGTTGCTATTAAACAAAGACCCCAAAAGAAGCCTCAAATTATCAATAATTCAAATTCAAATTCCATAAATAATTCCAAAAGTGTGGAGGAACGAAAAGAGGAGTACAACAGGGCACGTGCTCGAATATTTAACTCTAATAGTTTTGGTAGTGGCAGTGGTGCAAAACCAGAAAGTGAACCAAGACCACAAGATAGTTCCCAGCATGGTTTGATTGGTATGTTGAGGACAGATGAAAAATCTGTTTCAGGAAATTCAGATATAAATTCTGGTAGAGGTTCTATGGAATCTTCTTCAGGTAGCAATCGATCAGCTAGAACTAGAAGGGAGAGGGATCCAGTTGGTAGATACAGACCAAACAATAGGGTGGCCATCTTCCGAGACCATGAAATTGATAGGAAAGACCCTGACTATGACCGGAGCTATGAGAGGTATGATATTTAATTCTTAAGTGTCAACTTTTATCCCTAGCAGCATTGCACATATACCCAGAAGTTTAAAGGTTTGTTTAGGTGATAAGAAGGGTTTGATAAAATAATAGGATAAAGAAGATGGCATGTATAGATATGTGATGTGAGATATATGGTTTGACAACGACTTTCTGCTAACTGAAAGAGAGAAAAAAAAACAGATGCCTTTATTTGTATTTATAGGTTCTGTTAATCTTATTACATTCTAAGTCCTGAAACTTGGATAGTGAACCTTGGAGGTTACATATTGCTTCATGTAGTCTGGATTTGAGGATTGATTTCTTGGGTCTGTTGCTGATACACTCAAGCATTGGGAAGCTTAATTTCTTTTTGTTCATAATCTTACAATAAAGCTTACATCCAGGTATATGCAAAGATTTGATCCTGGATTTGGATTCAATGGAGGACCTTACACCATGCAGCCAATGTATACTCCTGCATTAAACTACAACACTGAATTTCCCCAGCTTGGTTCCAGCCACAGACCACAGCTATCTACTGAACACCAACCTCGACCACTTCCTCAGCACTTACCTGGGCCATGGGCTGCCTCTTCAACCCCCGCTGGGATTGGTTATGGTCATCCAGAAACAATGATGCCACCATTCAATCCAAATCATGTTGGTGCACGCTCCACGGCTGCCATTTATTTGCATTCCTCTGAATATACCTGTCAGCGCCCAGGAATGCCTTTTATGCATCCACATGAACATGTTCAGCCTTTTTCACAGGTACGGCTGGCTTGCTTTTTCTATCATCTCATTTATAGAATTAGTCGCCATGAGGACTTTTATTTGGAATTACATCATACAGTCTGAGTCAGGTCTGTCTATGATCAGATGATTTTCAAGTTCCTAGGACAAACTGTTCATGGAACTCATACTTTAATTTATGTTTGCTCATGATGAAATGTTTTCTTGTTAATTTTATTATGAGTTATAAGTTTGCTCATGATATGTAATTAACTAAAACTGTGAATATTTTTGTCCCTGCTTGGAATATTTACTTTTTCAGAAGAAAAACATAGAAATAAGGGTTATACTGCATTTTGCTAGTTAAACAGTGAGGGTAATGGAATAGAATTGATGACATGAATCATCCTGTTCTAATGTATTCCTGCTTGTGTGGTCATTTTAAATAATTCATTTGGATCATCTCGTTAATTTGTCAATATTGCGCTTTTGCAGTCTCATCTACAGCAGCCTGATGCAAGTTTTGGTTTAGCCCGGCCCCGTTGAGGGGCTTGGGCGATGCCTGCACCCTGCCAGCTGGAAATTGTGATTAGAATTTGGGCTGATACAGCTTGACATCATATATCAACTTGCAGGAGGGCAGGCATAAGGACCCGAGATGGATGGAGTGGACACATTGTGTTATGATCCAATCCACCTCTCTTGGTGCCAATTGAAGCTTCATCCACACTTGATGAAGGATGGAGAAGTGCAAAGGCTCAGCAGATCAATAGTGAATGATTGAGAGCTCTGTTTTACCACTGATGATGATGAAGAATGGAATTGGGAAAAGAATTGTCGTAGCTTCAAAAGTGCGTTCTCTATCTGGACAAAGGTTTATCTTCTTCCATAACTACTTTTTTCAGTTTTGAGGCAATTCGATATCAATATCAAAAATTTATTAGTATTCAAGTGAGCAAAATATGAAAATCTGGACTGGTAACATAAGATTGGTACTTTTTTTTCACTTCACTTATGACCCTAAGCAAATATTAAAAACGTGTTATCATTTTGTTCCCTCATTGAATCACAATTTGCTATTAATGAACTGCATAAATTTTTTGCACTATTAAAGTTGTCTGTCTTACCGAGGTGCCCAGTGGTGTTAGTTTATGATGGTTGGGCAGCTGTAGTGGTGTGGATATAGCAGAACTGGCAAAGATGGGATGTCCCAGTGTGGTGATGGTGTGGCAATGACAGCATTTGTTTGTTTTTTTAACCGCTGCTCAAAGCATATGACTCTTCATTGGATGTGATGCTTCAATTTGTGGGAATGACTGACCCAGATCAAGCAAAATATAATTGCTCAAAGCATCACATCCAGCATTGGTGCTGGATTTTCATTTTTTTTTTTGACTTTTGGTGAAATTTAAATTGGATGTGCTGTGCTGGTCTTTTTTTTAGGTATTGTGGACAAAAATCCAAGCCAATTTCGTAAATAGCCTTTAACATTTTGCATGCAGCTTCTTGTAGATGTTATGTTAATAATGTTTCTTCTCCTTTTCTTACAGCACCATAAAGAGCTGGAAGGTAAGTATTTTGAAGGTTATATTGTTCAAGCTGGTTATGCTTGAGTGCAGCTTGGTTGTGCAGCAACCTTGACTTCGAAAGCTCTGATCACCCCCTTCTACTGTGCTTGACAAGGATCCTTGTCATTATATCATTTGGATTGTAATGGTATCTGATCACCATCCACAATTTGAAGCATCACTTGTTACCCATTGCAACTTTCTGAAGATATTGATGGAGATTTCATGCTAGAGTTTCTTTATCTTGAGATTTCATGTTTAGAACTTTACTTTTGGAATGTGTTAATATTAAATGCTTGTTGCTCCGGAAACAGTTTTTCATGCCTCGAAAAAGTGTTTATCTTTTTTCTTTTCCCGTAAATTATTATTATTATTTTTTAATTTATTCAAGTGATTTTCACTTCCACGTACTTAATCATTGCATTATATAGTTATCTCGTCAATTTGACCACATTATAGAAGTTGCTTCCATCATTTAAGGAGTCATAGATTACTCCAGTTGTAATTGAGAATGCTGGAAATAGAAATTTAGAAGTTAAGATCTGTGTGCTATAATTATAGTAACTGTAAATTAGCTATAATTATACTTCTCTAAAGTGGTTATGGGAAGATCTAAAATATTCAATGACTACGAATGAAAATCACCATAATATTGCACCTGCAATTTATTATCTATAGGCAAACTATCCAAAGATTCTAATTATCAAATTATTTTTTTTGACACTCGTTATGAGTTTCACAGCTAGAAATTGGGGAGGATGATTGATAGTGTAAGGATGATTAATGGTTTTTATTATTTTTGATGCAAATTTATTCAATATTAAAATAGTTTAAGGCTTTAGTAGTATTAGTTCAATTTTTGTTCATGAATAAATAATGTTGTGGTATCATAGACTAGGGCATCCTAGTTTTTCCTATCTTAAAGATTTGCTTCCTGATCTTTTTAAAAACTTGGATTGTTTTTCTTTTCAATGTGAAAGTTGTCGTATGTCTAAAAGCCATAGTGCAATTTATTTTACAAGACCATATCGTGCATCAAAACCATTTTATTTGATTCATAGTGATGTTTGGGGACCCTCCAAAGTTATCACCATGTCTGGAAAAAAGTGACTTTTATAGATGAGTACACACGATTATATTAGATTTATTTGATATATGAAAAATCTGAAATGAAAAAAATTGTTTCTAGATTTTTGCAAAATGATTGAAAATCAATTTCAATAAAAACATATTTCGCTCGGATAATGGAACTGAATATTTTAATAAATATTTGGAAAATTTTTTGAAAGAAAAAAGTATTTTACACTAGTCTACTTGTCGTGGTACCCTTCAACAAAATGAAATTAAAAAAAAAATAGACATCTACTTAAAGTAACTCGTGCATTAATGTTTTTTATGTATGTTCCACAGTATCTATAGGAAGATGCGGTTTTAATTGCATCTTATCTAATTAATAGGATGTCTACTTGAGTTTTAAAATATGTCACACCTCTAGATTACTTCAATTTTTTTTAAATCCTGAATGTAGAATTAATTATGATTTGCCATTAAAGGTTTTTGGTTGTTCTGCTTTTGTTCATATACCTAACAAATTTCGATGTAAACTTGAATCAAGAGCGAAGAAATGTGTTTTCATAGGATATGCTCTAAATAAAAAAAAGGGGTATAAGTGTTTTAATCTACAAACAAAAAAAGTGTGTATAATTTTTACAAAAATTATCTTCAGAAGGAGAAAGATAGAGAAAAAGGTAATTTTTAGATTAAGATAATTTTTGGGAGGTCCTCTTACCAAATCCAATCATCTCTTATCCTCTTGTTTTTGAAACTCAAGAACGAGTTGTTCAAAATTTTGGAAATAAAGAAGATTCTAGTCAAAAGGTGTTATACTTAGATGGATCACAAATAGGGGGAGAAATACTACAAAAGGAAAAAATTAGTCCTGAACTTGAGCTTTTGATTTATTCTTGGAAAAAGATTCAACAAAATAGCAAAAACTTACTGATCATCAGCCACAAAATCAATCAGAATCTCTGAATAAAGGTCCTTCGAGTGGTTCAGGTAATCCTAATTTTAATCTTGTCTCTCATAGTCCTTCTCCTATGACTCTACCTAGCACTACACAATCATACCTTGATATTCATATAACAATTAGAAAAGGAACTCGAACATGCACTCAACATCTCATTGCCAAATATCTATCCTACCATAGACTTTTCAATAGTCATAGAGCATTTGTTTCTAATGTGTCTTACTTGTTTATTCCAAGAACCATTGAGGAAGCTATAGGTGACCCGAATTGAAAGTTAGCAGTTATGAAGGAGATGAATGCTTTAAAAAGGAATAGTACTTGGGAGGTTGTCAATTTACCAAAAGATAAAATGATTGTAGTTTGCAAATGGATATTTACGGTGAAGTGCAAGGCTGATGGCAACATAGAAAGATACAAGGCAAGACTCGTTGCAAAAGGATTTACACAAACATTCGGGATTGACTACCAAGAAACCTTTGCACCTATTGCCAAGCTAAATCAATTTGAATTTTGTTATCCTTGACTATTACAACTGGCTTTTATACTAGTTAGATGTAAAAATGCCTTTTTAAATGGGGGGTTGAGGTATATATCACCATACCTCTAGGTTTTATTCTTTAGAAAGTAGGGACATCTTCAAGTTGAAGTTTATACTGATGCAGACTAGGCAGAAAGTGTCACAGATAGAAAATCTACATCAGGTTACTGTACCTTTCTTGGAGAAAATTTAGTTACTTGGCGAAGTAAGAAGCAAAATGTGGTAGCTAGAAGTAGTGCTGAAGCAGTTGCTAATGGGATTTGTGAAGTGATGTGGATTAAGCGTTAGAAAACTTGAGAATTCCATGCACTTTACATATGAAAGTGTATTGTGACAATAAGGTTGCAATTGCAATAACTCACAATCTTGTTCTTCTTGACTGAAAAAATCATGTGGAAATTGACAATAATTTTATCAAAGAAAAGCTTGCAAAAGGGCTGATATATATGTCATACCTACCAACCATTGAACATATTGCAAATATACTTACAAAAGGGTTGCACAAATAGCAATTTGATCTCTTAATGAGCAAGCTGATAATGGAAGATATTTCTAAGCCAGGTTGAGGGGGAGTGTTGGAAATAGAAATTTAGAAGTCAAGATCTGTGTGCTATAATTATGATAACTGTAAATTAACAATAATTATGGTAGTTTAGTTAAAA
Source organism: Triadica sebifera (assembly GCA_023653625.1). Taxonomy (NCBI): domain Eukaryota; kingdom Viridiplantae; phylum Streptophyta; class Magnoliopsida; order Malpighiales; family Euphorbiaceae; genus Triadica; species Triadica sebifera. The sequence continues at coordinate 35,874,926 of CM042896.1, forward strand.
AAAAAGCTTGAAAAAAGACTGATCTGTATGCCATACCTACCAACCATTGAATAGATTACAGATATACTTACAAAAGGGTTGCACAAACAACAATTTGATCACTTAATGAGCAAGTTGACAATGGAAGATATTTTCAAGCCAGCTTGAGAGGAAGTGTTGGAAATAGAAATTCAAAAGTCAAGATCTGTGTGCTATAATTATGATAGCAGTAAACTAACTATAATTATGGTAGTTTAATCAAAGATATGTAGAGATATGATAACTATAAATTAGCTATAATTATGATAGTTTAGTCAAAGAAAAATAATTGTAATTATGCCTTAATTTGCTCATTTGTATTCTCTTTATTACCTATTTATAGGTGGTGTATATCAATTCTAATTCAGAAGTGATAAATAATTATTATTTTCAATATTCTCTCTTGTTTTTAGAGAATTTGAGATACTACAAGGATTACACTATTTCAAACAGCGAGAAAATTTAGGTTCCTAGTTCTAGTCTTAGAGAAATTCTTAGGTAGATTCAGTCTACCACATCTTTCGTAGGTTAATCGCATACTAATATGTATGCATATTGTATTTACATCAACCAATGTGAATAAAACAGTTAAATGTGTATCAGTGTGATTGAATTAGTCAACAAATAATATTAAAGAGTGAGTATACCTAAGAATTTCTCCTAGTCTTGATTTGCATTTTATAAATGCTTTTAAAATTTTGGTTGAAACTTTATTTATTTATTTAATTAGTTGAAATGAATTTAGTAACCATTTTTCTGTTGTGTCTAATAACTTTAATTCTCCAGATTCACAAGTGTGAAATTTCTTGGCAAGTCGTGAACTAAGTTGTGAAGCTGATTATTAATGATTTTGTAAATTGTTTGAATTTTGGCACTTGATATTCATGGGCGTGAAATGTGGAGACACAGGCGTGAAACTTGATGTTGAGTGTGAACCAAATTGTGAAGCAAGACATAAATGAATCTGAAACTTTTGGCATTTTTTGGAACTCGACTTTCATTGGTGTGATTGATTCTTGACAGGTGTGACTGACATGTTTCACGAGCATGACACTCTGCTGAAGCCATGAATGGTTGAACTTTGAATCTTCTGGCACCACAAGGACTTCACGGGCGTGAACTGCTTATGTTTTTCAAACTTTGAACTTCAATTGAGCTGATTTGATTGATTTTGATGGTTTAAAGATCATTTACCTTTTTGATTACTTAAAATATAAAATGTGGTTAAATTTTCTATTTCTCAATTATATGATGAAAATAGGTTCAACAATCTCTTCCTTTTTGATGGTGACAAATAATTGTGCAAAATGTGTCTAAGGAGAAAAAATTTTCTCTCTTTCAAAAGACGCTTATAAAAGAATGAAATTGAAATGCACAAGCATGCCATAAAAATAAGCCAAAATCATAAAGAAAAATAAATCCATTTAGTCCAATGAAATACAAAAACCAAATCACAATACTAGCATAATTCAATTAGATACCAATCAATTCATGCAAACTAATTATTCATGCATATCACCTAGCATAACCATATTGCATTCTCCCCTTTTGTCACTATCAAAAATAATCAAACATAAGAGGAAAAATCGCTCAAGCATCAAGCATAACCATTAAGGGATCAAATGCATGAAAAACCAAAAATATTAGCAAAAGATTGAAAGCTTAAAAACCAAGTTCATTGCTTAAAGATGCAAAACTACAAGATAAAACTATCAAAAAGCTTTGATTACAAAGATCAAAAGCTAAAATAGTCCAAAAGAGCAAAATATTCCTAAATCATAAAAAAAATAAAAGACAAGAGGACATCAATGATAGTCTAGTGGAGGATGATCTTGAAGGGGAGTGACCTCGTATTCAAGACTAACTATGTGAGTGTTGATGCTCTATTTAAGATCCTTAAGTTGCTGCTCGACATGTTGTTGGAGAAAATTAAAACATTGCTATAGCAAGTCAAAACCTAATTGTTGCAAGTCAAAGCGTTAATAGAGATCCTGTTGGAGTAAGTCGAAGTGCCAATCAAAATGTGCAAGTAGTTGCTGCATCAAGTCTAGAGTAGAGGAAGAATAAACCTCACCACCTGCTAGGGCATTGGGAGTCTCGACTCGAGGTTTCTTTCGTTATTGATTCCCTTGCAATCCATCTTTGAACTCATCTGAATCCCTATTCACCTAAGCTATCTCATCCTCCGGTGTCATGAAGCGATAAAAGATGTCATCCTTATAAAGAATTTGAACTACAACTCCCATCTTAACAAAAGAATTGACATCTAATTGATCTTGAGGAGAAGCATGAATGATAGTGTAAGAGTGATTCTCAAGGTATAAAAAATCAAGCTCAACTGTGAGATGGGTGACATAGCTGCCAATAAGAATGTCACTAGCCGATTTTGTCGTTATGGAGAGGAGGTGAGATGAAAACCACCTGGATAAAGTGATCGACTTCTATCTTCAAACCCATTCGAAGAACAATAACTCTGTTTTCCTCATTGCACTATTGTTGTCACCTTGGGTGAAGATGCTATTGGTGAGGAAATGGTGAATGTATTTGTTAGTATGCGAGATGAGGTAAGTTCTCTTTATTTTCTTCACATCGTAGCTGCCATTTCTTCCAAAATGACCCAAATCATTGTAAGGATTAAAGTCTTCAACATCGGCTTCATTCATCAACCTTTCATATGTAAGCTTGAAAATCCTTACAAATTCAACAACATCTAAAACTTTTGAATGCTTGTATGGTTGAAAACCAACTGTGCCAGAAGAAAATACACTCAAGGACTTGAGAATTCCAAGGTTATCTCCTTAAATGATGTTTTGTAAATGTTCATAAACTTAAGCATACCCAAGTCCTTTAAGCAAGTTTTCATGTCTTTTATGAGGCCTAGAATTTTGACATAGTCCCAATAAAATGGTTTGGAAGGTAGAATAGAGCTCATTTTCAGCAAAAAATACATGGAATGGTAGTTTTGATGGAGAATGGAGAGCATAGGGTTTGATGGAGTCCTACCCATAGATGTCTTTGAGTGCTTTCCCTTCCTCTTAGATGAACCAACTTCAATTGCCATGGTAGATGCTAGAGTGTTTTAAAATGAATTGTTAAGGCACAAAACTCCTTCCTAAGAAAATTAAATATAATTTATCATGTCATACAAACATGTGTTTGTAACGCTTGTAAAATAGGGTCTATAAGTTATGTTGGTAGTTTGAGAGAGTTAGAAGTTGAGTAGAGTTTTAAACAAATTTAGGTGTAGGAAAGCCAAGTTCTTTCATGCCCATGACATGGGGTATCATAACCATAAATGTTGTAGTTTCAATTCACAATCTGTGCAAGTTCATCACGACCGTGAATGAAGGTGTTCATGCCCATGAATGGTGAGTCAAGGCTGTGAATCTTGCGTAGACATGAGTAGGTGAGCCAAAAATGCTTTTTTTCCCACTACCATGCCCCTATATATACTCCCCCACTTTTAAAAAAAATAATAAAACACGTCACCCCACATGTTCCCCATCACTAGAAACCTTATATCTCCATTTTTAGGATACAAAGAACTAGGTTACATCTAAGAAAAAGTGAGAGAGAAGAGGAAGAGAGTGTTTGTAACATCTATCAGTACAACCAGGGCAAACTTTATTGTACAAACAGATACCACATGACTAGATCTGTATCTACCTATTTGGATTAAAACTTTTCTAACTTATTTATATACTAATAATATCAGACCCGAATAAATCTCATATAAAGAAACATAAAACTTTCTTTTTATATCTAGATCACATCCATAATCATCTCAAAACTATCTTGAGATTTAAAATCCCTTATTACAAAATTCCATACTTTTTGTACTTATCAAAATCTATTACATGCCTTTATTTAAACAATGACATAACTATATGTCTCTATCCCATAGTATGCGGAATACCAAATGAAATAAATGGAATAAAAGAAAAGACCTAACACACATCCACTCTGCTGCTCTAACTGGTTTTGTTTTCTCTTCAAATCAATTCAATAGTCTACTGGCTCTAAACCTGTGAGCAGGAAAACCTACATACTAAGCTACTGAAAGCTTAGTGGTACATATGAGTATTTAAATTCTAGCATGCATTGACATATTAAATATCATATCTCATATTCATAAACATATCTGCGTGCTTGATCATATCTTCATATACATAAATATACATGTAGAAGTTCATTCATACTGAATTAATTTCAATACATTCATAACATATATTGTATAAGTGATTTCATCATCGTAGAAACAATACATGTCATTTATCTTAATTCCATATCATCATAGTCACAGTGAATTCCATCATGTATGAAAAGTATAACATTATTGATTCAATATATATATATATATATATATATATATATATATATATATGATTTATAATGCACTAATTTCTATATACTGTATTGCAAATTTATGTATTACAATTTCTATGTACTGTGTTACCAATTTTTGGTTTCTTATCCCAATACTCTAGACTATTCAGATGTGGGTTATGAAATAGAGCACTCTTACCCAAGCTTAAACCACTCTACTCATTATTTGTATATGTCTGTATTGCAAGTCCCATATCTCAAATCAGGAGCACTCTTACTCGAGCTTAAGCACCCTGATGAGTAAACATAATAGATGCATGCATATGTGCAAATTCCGCATCTCATATCAGGAGTGATCTTACCCAAGCTTAAACTATCTTAATGAGTAAATATAAAATTTGCATGCATAAATATTCTAAGGTACTGTAACCCCCTAAATGGCATGCCACATTTCCTAGTTAGTCCTTGTATAGAGAATGGACATATATTTTTACTTTCTAGATATTTACATAATTTATGTACATTCCAATGTTTCACATAATCATAACATCATATCCTGTAATTCATAGGTCCTAGTGTGAAACCATGTTCCTTAATCATGTCATTATACTGTATATAATCTCATTTAATCATGCCAAATGTGTGTGTATATCATACTCAAATAGTTTCATCATATAAATCCATTTGCACATTTATGGATATAGGGTATTCACGGGTGTGAAACCTTCTGTCATGGGTTGTCTATATGTGACTCAGTCGTGATCATTCATAGGTGCGAACATTGGTTTACGAGTATGAAGCTTGGTTTCATGAGAGTGACACTTCAGATAGAAATGATATTGCAACATTGATTTCAATAAAATTCACACACAACATGCATATGGACTAAAGCTAACCAATGTTAGCCACACCTATCAAGTTTTGCAATATTTCCAGCATTTAATAACAAGTTAAAATATACCAATCAACATCCAAATCGTTTAAGCTAAATCCATCCCAACATTAACAATAGCACTATACCTTTTTGTTTCATAACTCAATCAAAATCATTCCATACGGATTTCCAAATCCATTACCTCAATTCTAGCTTGTACCATATCGATATTTCTTATAACTTAACACATTAGAATTTATAATTCACACCACAAACACATTATAATCAAATAAAAATGCATAAATGTACAAATCTTAATAATGAAACCCTAAAACTTGATCCTCTCACATCTACTGCCTTTGGTGGGTGTCTCCACCTTCAACCTCAGTCCTTAATATGAAATCAAAGACTATATTATCATTCTAATACTGAAATTAAATTATTTATGTCATAACTAATAAAACCTTATCCTAATATTGACTTAATGTTTATAGTCTCAGTCCCCCCTATTAAACCAAATCGAAACAAATTAAAGAACACAGGGGAACATGACTTTTTACCTCAATTACATGAAAACAAATGCATTCTGAAATTAAAAATCATGTTCTTATGTTCCTTGTCACACACCTTGATTTTTATACTAAATTTCCTTGTTTTCAATCTATTTGTACTCTCTTTTTTAGTGGGGATTTGTATTTAGTCAACTAAGGATGAAAGGAATCGATAGAGAATGGTTTCTAGGGTTTTAGAGGTTGGTGGCTAGGGTTTAGGGTTGTGTTACATGAGTTTTATGCCAAAATATGAAACTTCCATATATAAACTACAAGGCTTCATAGGCATGAACCATAGTGTCACGGCTGTGAAGATCCTCAGCTTCAAATTCTAGATTTCACGACATTCATAGCCGTGATTAACATTGTCACGAGCGTGAATGCTGTAAACTTCTTTTTTTTTTTCTTATCTTTTTCATTAATTTCATATTAACAAAGCCCTTAACCACTATATACCTCCCATATACTCTCAATATACCTTTATTAACTTATTATTTCTAGGCCCTAACTTGCGAATGTTACAATGTTCTTGAGGCTTGAAAATAAGAGTCCATTTATGGTGTTTGTGAGTTCTAGGTCAGTTCTAAAAGGTGATGTGTTCTTGTCTAGTATAGTTTTGATTCATGATTTAATGTTTAAATATAGATTTTTATCATATTTTAGGTACTTACTGGTTGTTATTTTGTGTTTATAGGAGTTGAAGACAAGTTGCAACAATAAATAAGGTGTCATGCGTGTGAGGAGTATTTTGCCAACAAGCGTCATGTGTATGAGGGCTTATTATAAGGGTGAGGAATCCCTTCCATTCCTACTGTAGGCGCAAAGATCCTGAAGTCCAACATTTTATTGCTGGCGCATGGCTTCGATGCAAGTGCGTCACTTACATGTCTTTAATTCCTGTCGTGTTTGTGAGGAATTAGCACACAATTGAGGATTGTTGAACTAAAGAAGAAGCCTATCACACACATGACACCCCTTTTTGCTACAAAGTCCATTCACATTCAAACTCTTATTCTAATCAAGTGGGATCCAAAATTTAAAGATAAATGCTGATATGAGGATCAACTTTGTGGGAGATTATCATTTAAATTAGGGAAATATTGTATCTTTAGAATTATAATGCAGTTAAAACTCAGAGTAGAATAAATGTAGTTTCTTTTTAGAATTTAAGGAGAGTCTTTTCTCTGAAACTTTGAGAGAGAAGTTTGCCAGTTTTTAAGACTAGTGGGTGAAGAGGAATCGTGGGCTACACTATTTTACCGGAAGCAAGTTAGTTCTTCTATATTTTTAATTGTTGTAACATGTTTAGTTAATGTAACTGAAAATATACTCGCAAGTACATGAGCCAATTGTAATACTGACAAGTTACTCCCGAATTTGATCTCTCAATGAACTATGTAGATTTAAACTCTTAATTAACTTAAAATTACCATTGAACAAAGAATTAAAATGCTAAACACTCTAACCAATTTTAATGAGTTGATTAAACTATAAGAGAAATTAATAACTAACACTGTAGTAAAAAGTAATAAAGGAAATCAATAAGAGATGAAATAGGAACTTAGCTCACAACCCCCAATTTGCACATCATTTAACGAATGAAACACCAATGAATGGAGATTTTATAGTTCTCCCTTTAAAGCACCAATTAATCAAACCAATGAATTAACTAGTGGTCAGTCCAATTTTTTAGGTTAAATTACAACATTTCCATTTAAAGTTAAATAATTGGTAATCAAACAACTATTAAACTAAAAACTTATTAAGCACAATTGAAACTGAAGAAAATAATGCATTCATTAAATATGTAAAAAGAAAACAATACATATTTGGATTGCTCACTAAGCACCCATAAAAGTGATTAGCCTAACATCTTAATGACAATGATCATGTAGATTCTGATGGCTAAGTTAAACATAAAAGAAAATAAAAGATGAAAAGAAACTTCTTGAAACACTACTACCAAATTCTTCCATTTTTTTTCGTGTTCTCCTCTCTCCCTCAAACATAAAATAAAACTAGAATTTATATCCTAAGAAGTCCTACTTAAATTCTAATTCTAAAGATACAATTATTCTTATTTAAGAGAATTTTCCAAAAAGATGATTTTTAGATTGACATTTATCTTCAAAATCTAGACCCCACTTGATCAAAATAGAGTTTGCATGCAATTGGACTTTGTAGTAAAAAAAAGGGTGTAGCGTATATGACAAGCTCTCACGGCCATGACAAACTCTCTAACAAAATACTTATTATGATCGTGACATTTCATCACGAACATGACAGGTACAACAAATAGTGATGCACCCGTAATCTAATCCACATGCCTGAGATAGGAGATTGAGCTTTAGGAGCTTCACGCTCGCAATCAAAACCATGTGTTAGAGACATAAGCGAAAGAAGAAACTCCTCATGGCCAAAAACACCCCTCATGCGCTGACACATTGTCATATGCATGAGGCTTTAAAGCTTGCATCTTCTCGTAACATGCATGAGGTTTTTGGTCTTTTCCTACACTTCAACTCTTCTTCCTACAATCACGAAATTAAAACAATTAAGTAACTAAACATGATGAAAACCTATAATTAAACATGAAAAATATTAATAAAAACTAGAACAAATTAGAATACATCAAACTCCCCCGCACTTAAACAATGCTTATTATCAAGCAATATCTAAACATAGAGAAATATTAAAACATGCGTAAAATAAAACAACCAATATGCACAATTCTAATCTTCATAATCTCTAAGTTTCACTAATGTACCGACTTGACTTGTATCAAATTCATATAGTTTAACTAAACCTAAAATAATGCTAATGTTGATTCCAAACACAAAAGCTAAAATCAAAACAATTTATCACATGCTTGCCTCCATATATATAGTGAAAAGTAATCTAACCAGACAAGTGATTACCATTTAGAAAAAACTCATATATTAAACCCCCCACACTTATTGTTTTTGATAGCCCTTTAACTTTGCTTTTGATTTTTTTCTCTAGAGTTAATAATGCTTCCCTATGTCATAGTGCATTTATTTTATTTGAACTTGTTCATTTTTTCTTTTTATTATTTTTTAGAAACACATATGCTCATATAAGGTGCTTTTCATACTCTTATCATCGGTAGGATAGTAAAGTAGATAAGGCAAATGCATTTTATGCTCATTCTTGCTATTTTTGGCAACTCTGTGATTTTAATTTGGGTTTTTTTTTATTTAATTTATAGTGATTAAGGACTCAATATATAAGTTAATATTATTTAATAATCCATAACCTAATTAGATTACTGATACTATATACATGAGACAACTAAATGACTAAACTGAAATAACATCAATTTTTAAAGTATGAAATTAAAATTAAAACCATTTTAAACTTAATCAAACTAAGTAGATCCAACATGAAATCAAGGTCTAACATTCCTTAACTTGTTTATGAGAAATTAAAGAAAAGAAATCAAACATATCAATTAAAACCTTTTTTTATACACAAAATCTTTAACACTAGAAGACATAATCCCTTCCCTCTCACTTATTTTAGACATTGTCCTTAATGGATAATAAAAACTAGAAAGAAAATAATTAAAAGAAAAGGAATACTCCACTAGTATGAAAAATAGTTCATTGAGATGGAGGAGGAAGTCGCTCAAGAACTTGGCGTAGAAGAATGGTATGCTGGGCACTAGTGCGCTCCAAATGGTATATCCTATGATCCATATGGTCTAGGCATTGCATCTCTCTCTACACTTTGGGTATGGAGAACTGCACATGCTCATGTGGTTGTGGTGAAGGTTATTGCTCAGTTGGCTCGTCATCGCCTTCTTGTTGTGAAGTCTTACCCTTGTCACTTGGTAGCACTAACCATCGAATAATATCTCCTTCTCTAATAACAAGGTTAGAACATTGTAAAGAAACACTATTAAAATTTCCTTGGCTAGGAATTAGTATTAGTGCATTAACTGGAGCATTTAAAGCATAAAAATGCCTATTGAAGGTAGTGATAATATGACCTAAACCAAGTGTAGCTCTAGGATGTCTTATGGTGTAAATCATATATTTAAAAATAAATGTAGAAATGTATACTCTAGTTCTAGAATGCATACACCATAACAGATATAGCTCAATCTTAGAAACTTTATTACTTTATAATTTTTCAAATATTGAATGACATATAAATTTATGAAAAAGAGCACCACATGAAGCTTTAAAGCACATTGTTGAAGCATTCCTAGGGCTATAATGAGCTTTTCCAGTTAGTACTTGCCAAATTTCATCAGCATTAAAATTCTTAAACTCATTCTATAAAGAATTTAAAAATTATTCTCAAAGTTTTATGAGTTACTAAGCACCATCTGCCTAATAATCTAAATTTCATTTGAGTATATACCTTGTTAATTATCAAAGTGCATTAAAATTCTAACACTAGTTCCTTGAAAGTAAGATTTGCCATAGTGATAAACGCAATCCAGTATCAGCACCTAGCATAAGCTTTATTGGTGTCTAGACTATTTAATTGCTCTAAAGTATCAAAAGCAAAGAATCTACAAGCAACCATTGTTCTAGACACATAACGTTCATATCTATCACCTTATTTAGCCAAATAAATTGGAAAATAAGCATCATACCTGAAGAAGATGTCAATTTCTTTATGTTCTTCAGCTTCCTCAGCATAATCATGTGTTGTTTCTTCTTATTCACACTCGTGATGTGGAGGTGGTGATGGGTCATGTGCACACGAGGTCTCTCCAAGCCTCTGAGATGAACTTATTGTCCTAGGTATGCTGAATTTTGATAAAAATTGGTTTATGGGGCTGAAAATCCTATGGGTCTATGAAATTAAGTGGTAATTAAGAGTTAGGGTTTAGAAATGGTTAAGAAAAAAATAAGGAAGAAAAAGTAAATTTGGGAATGGAAGGCATGGTTATGAGGGAAGGAGAGCATTTGCACAATTGTATAACTCATGTGAGCAATTTAAAGATAGAAAATGGGGTATCATGCATGTGAGGCATGCCTCACAATTGTGACACCATTCTTACCTTTATTGTGTCATGCACGTGAGGACTTATCACGTGTGTGACACATTCCTTCTTTCCAATAATGTCTTCAATTTTCGTTTTGATCATTCTAATATACCTTATCTTTTTTAAATGTGTTGAACCTTGATGGGTATTTCCATCATTTTGATGCTAACACAATAATGTATTTAGCAATACTTGTGTTAAGTTTGTTGAACAAGGTATGAAATATGATGCAAGAATGGAAGACTACCTTTGAAACTCAAAAAATGAATAAATACCATGTCCACGCCCGTGATTGTTTATGTCACACCCATGATATAGCTTAGTGCCAACTCTCCAATGTTTAAAGTTCACGGCCATAAAGGATCATAACAACCAAGAATGATCATAACAACCAAGAATGATCAAATTAATTACGGCCGTGAAAGATAGTCACGCCCGTGAGATAACATGTCAAATTCCTCTAGAAAGCTTCACGGCCAGAGTCACCACTTGGACCACGGCTTGGAAGGATATTCACACCCATAAAAGTATAAAGTCATGCCTGTGATCAAACATTTCAAATTCTTCCAGAATGCTTCATGGTCAGAGTAACCACTTGGACCACGACTTGGAAGAATATTCACGACCGTGACACACATATGTGAATGAAGAAAGAGAAACATGTCAGGCGCAAAATTAAGAGTTGGTGCAATGGCTATTTTCGCATTAAATGCATCCAAACAACTATAATTCGCTAAGGAAGTATAAATGCAAGTCATTTATGAATCCAATAAAAAGAACAAGTAACTACTTTGAATCAAAATCTTGTTGTAGCCTTTTGTGCATTAATTATTTTCAACAAAACTCTTATTCTCTGTTAAAATCTATTTGCTCATAATTTCTGAGCATTATAAATTGGTGAGTGTTTCTTTTTGTAATCTACTACTCAAGTGAGTTTGGATATATTGGGTTAAGAGTAAAACACTTGTAAGGGTTATTTGTGTGAGCCATAAAACACAAGGAATTGGTTTATTGTGTGAGCCGTTAAAACACAAGGGAATTTCTGGGTTAGGTGTGAGCCATTGATAGAAACACCATAGTTGGAAGTGAGCTTGTAAAACTTCATTGTAACATTAAGTGTGTTAGTGAAACTCCCAATTGAGATTGGGGAGAGGAGTAGGGTTTGTTAATACCTAAACCTCTATAAATTTCTTGTGTGATATCTTCCTATCCCTACTCTATTTAACTTTTTATTTCACACTTAAAAGTTAAGAATTTTTAATATCCAATTCAACCCCCTTCTTGGTTCATTATCTGAGCAACAAAATGTATTCCAAAACACAATTTAGAGTTTGAATTCAAATAGAAACTTATAAAATAAAAATAAAAAATAAAAAATGAAACTAATAAACTAAAAAAAAAGAAAGAACATGGGTTGCCTCCTAAGAAGCTTCATATTTATTGTTTAGGAAAAATATTGTTGATTATGGTTCTTTTAAGATGGTTGGAAAGTCATTTTAAGCTTGTCATCCATTCGTGCTCTATTCTTAATTTCACTGTACTCATACAGCTCTGAGGTTATTTTAGAAACAAACTTATCAATCAAAGAAATGGAAAAACATTGATCCATAATCGGTAAAGCTAAGAGATCATATACCTCAATTTCATTAGTTACACCCCATATTGTCATGGTTAGTTTCCTCAATTTAACTTTAATATGGGTGTCTGTTGTGGCCTTAAAAGGTCTACTAAGGAGTATTATTGAACTTACTTTTAAACTTCCATTCTTATTATCCATGACCACAAAATCAACAAGTATAGCTAACTTACCAATTTGAACCTTGAGGTTTTCAACTCTACCTAAGGGAAGTTTTATTGAACCTTTAGCTAACTAGAGGCCTATGGTAGTTGGCTTTAGTCCCCCTAAACTAAGTTGCTTAAAAATGGAATAAGGCATTAGATTAAAACTGGCATCTAAATCCAGCATAACTTTTGCTTTGATTCCTTTTCCTAAGGTAATGTTAATAGTAAAGCTTCTAGGGTCTTTCTTCTTTTCAGGTAATGGTGGCATTTTTTTTAAGTTTCTCTAACTTCTTTTTAACATTAGACAACTGTTCTTTCACAAATTTTGTTGATGGCGATGCATTCTTGAAAAAAAAAATAAACAAATGAGTCACCCTTAACTTGAGAAATTTTTTTACCCTTATTATGTTCCTTTTGTTTAGGAAGGGTGGCCTATAAGGCTCAATTGCTCTATGTAATTGAGGTATTAGAACCTTTGCCTTTTTTCTTTCCATTATGTTTCAATTTCTAGATATCTTAATTCTTAGAGTTGTAATTCACGTGTACCTACCAGAGAACAATACTTCATGTCAATTTCAGATTAAGTTACTTCATCATTATAGGGGTCACTATTATTAGTTATAGATATGGCTTGCTTTATTTGGCTTGGTAACTTTCCTTTTTTATTCCCCTGTACAACCTCTACTATTTGACCAATATGAATTTCCAACATTTTAAATGATGTTTCTATTGAATCAAGTCTCTTATCCATTCTCTCTTACTTGTCTTAAGTTGCTAGTATGAAACTATTTAATATTTCTTCTAGCAATGGTTTTCTAAATGTACTGGTAGGTCCTATTTGGTTTGGATATGGATATGGCTATTGATTCAGAAGCTTTTCGTAGTTATACTGTGGATTTTGATTTTGGTTTCTAAGGACTTTAGGTGAGTTTTGATCATAATTCCTCCAAGAGAAATTGGAGTGATTTCTCCAGCCAGGGTTGTAGGTGTTTGAGTAAGGATTATTTCGTTGTTTTGGCTGGAAGGAATTTAAGGCATTTCTTATTCTAATTAAGTCCTTGCCAAAGAATCAAAAGAGTAATACATATTAGCTCTATGTCTATGAGTACTACAAATTCCACATACCTTATTTACAGATGCACGATCTTTATTAGTTAGCATTTGGACTTGCTTTGTGAGCTCAGCAATTTGTAAAGCCAATTCATTACCATCAGAAACTTCATGCACTGTCATTTTCCTTCATCTCACACTTTGTTTTGTTGAGAATTAGCTCCCTAAAGTTCAACTATGTCATATATTTTAGATGTTGTCTTTTCCCCCATATCTCCTTCAGTGCGTTGTCAACCATGCATTGATATTATTAACTCAAACCATTATAGAAGGACTAATTCATTATTGGAAGAGGGTACCCATGGTAAGGGCACTGCAAAATAAGCATCTTGAATCTATCCTAAGCTTCATCGAATGTTTCAGTCTTTTTGATAAAAATTAGCAATTTCAGCTCTCAACTCCTTCATTTTCTAATGGAAATAGAATTTACCCATGGATTTGTGATATACCTCAGTCCAATTATTCAGAGAATTAGGAGGTAAAGTCATTAGACATGGCTTGGTTTTATCTTTCAATATGTAGGGAAAACACTTTGGAAAAACAGCAACTCATCCTTAATTGGTCTTTATTAAGCCCGTTCAATGGGAAAATGTTTGTTGCATAAAATTCCCTTGTGAATGTCAAAGGATCTTCATTCGTTAACCCATAGAAGGATGGAAGCATGTTAAAATGTATGCTTTTTAGCTAATAATTCCTTTCTACCTCTCCTAACACTATATACGAGATAGTGTTACCAATTATAGGTTTGGCATAGTCTTTCATAGTTAATTGCCTATATGCCATAGCTTTTCTTGGTGGAATTGCCATAAGCTTTGTTACTACTTCTTCAAAATTTTTAGGATTTTCAAATATTTCTTCTTTGCCTTCAGATGACCTTTCTTCTAGTTTCTATGTTTTGGATCGTAATTCGTAATTTTATTGAGTGGATGTTTTACCTAACTTGGTCTGTTTACTAGTACTTGATATAAAACTAAAGTCAACAACTGAAAAATAAAAAAAAATAGAAATTGTAGAAAATTATTTAAAAGAAAAACATTAGTAATTAATTTAACTAAGAATTTAAAAATAGTTCCCCAGCAATGTTGCTAAAAACTTGATGCAACTCAAAGTGTACTCGTAAGTGCACGAGCCAATCATAATACTAACAAGTTACTCTCAAGGTCGATCTCTCAAGGAACTGCATAGGTTTAAATTCTTAATTTACTTAAAATTACCAATGAACAAAGAATTAAAATGCTAAACACTCTAACCAAATTTAATGAGTTGATTAAGCTATAAGAGAAATTAATAACTAAGATTGCTGTAAAAAGTAATAAAGGAAATCAATAAGAGAATAAATAGGAACTTAGCTACAACCCCCAATTTGTAAATGATTTAACGAATTAAGCACCATTGAATGTAGATTTTATGGTTTTCGCCTTAAAGAACCAATTAATCAAACTAAAGAATTAACTAATGTTCAGTCCAATTTTTAGGTTAAATTCAAAATGATGTGTCTAATAATTTAGCCTTCACATTTCTATTTAAAGTTAAATAATTGGTGATCAAGCAACTACAAAACTAAAAACTTATTAAGCATAATTGAAACTAAAGAAAAGCATGCATTTATTAAATAGATGAAAAGAGAACAATACAAATTGGAGTTTCTCACTAAGCATCCATTAAAGTGCTTAGCCTAGCATCTTAGTGATAATTATCATGTCTATTATGATGGCCAAGTTAAACATGATAGAAAAATAAAAGATGAAAAGAAAACCTCTTGAATCACTGCTATCGAATTATTCCCTTTTTTTGTTGTTCTCCTCTCTCTCTCAAACATAAAATAAAGCTAGAATTTATAACCTAAGAAGTCCTACTTAAATTTTAATTTGAAAGATATAATTATTCTTAATTCTGAGATAATTTTCCAAAAATATGATCTTTAAATCGACATTTATCTTCAAAGTCTGGATCCCATTTGAACGGAATAAAGTTTGCATGTGATTGGACTTTACAATAAAAAAGGGCGTCAAGCCCTTGACAAGCTCTCACGGGAATGACAGACTCTCTACCAAAATACTTATCACGATCATGACATTTTCTCGTGTGCGTGATAGGTATTAGAGAAGTGCTCTAAAGACAATCACCTTCAGAACTTATTGTACTAATATATTTGATTAATGAAGAGATTTTCATTAATTTGATATTCAATTGATATATGAGTTGATAGTGATCTTAAATCAATTAATGAAGTCTTTAACACATAACATAGCATGAAAGAAATCATGATAAGATTATGATATTGAGATTTTTATCATGTGTAATTATGTTAGTATCTAAATTATCCCTACTCATAGGATTAATGAGACATTACATTGTTAATATGGATAGACTAACATATGTTATACTCCTTGATTGGAACAAATAGTAGATCTCATAATATGTAAACATGAGATGTTTAAAGTTAACATCTGGATGTTTGCTAAGTGTAGCTAAGTACATTGGATGATCTGTTATGAGACAATCATATGAATAAACTATTCAAATATCAGTGATAGTCTCATCATAGCAATGGTGCAAGTATCTTTAAACTTGAGGTATTAAAGGATATCTTAGATACTGATTCTATACTTTGACATTATTCCTTGTTGCCTCAGGGAAGTTGCTCATAGGGTGGTGATTGGGTACAGCTTGAGGTATTCAAAGGTAATTGGGTAACTAACAAATGATTTACCACCGAATTTCTGGTCAATTGGGGGTCATGATATTTTGCTAGATACTACTCATGACTAGCTTAAATTAATTGTTACTTTAAGTGGCCAATATAACTGGGAACCTAATGGGTCACGCGCATTGGAGACGTGGAGAATGAATAAAATGGTCTTGGATGAGATCCAAAAATATGAGAGAATTATTTCAGGTCTGATCACGATAAGATCATACAGAAAAATCACTTTGGAGGGTCACGGGCCCTTGCTAGCTGTTGGTTTGCCAGGTAGGCCAACTGAGCCTGGCTTGCCTAGTGTCCAAAAACTGGCAATTAAGGCAAAACTACCAAAATCCTACCCCTTGTCTTGCGCACTTTGTACCTATACTAATTTTGGGATAAAAATATTTTTGAAGAATTAAAAAGTTAGAATATTTTTTTAGAAATTAAATAAATTAAAAATGAAAATTAATAGTTATTTTTCATATTCTCCTAAAAAAGAGCATACACCAATGCTAGCACTTTGAGGTGTGTTTAACTATTTCTCTTATAGTTTTTTCTAATATTTTCTCATGGACTAAAATTATAGATATCATAGTACGGATTTTTCTGGTTTGCTACAATCCAATAAGGTAAAAATTTGAAGAACAAGTCAAGAAATTATAAGGTATAATTTCTAATCTTTATGTTTTGATGAATTTGTTTTAATGGCACAAGAAAGATCCTTATTTCAAGTTTTGAAAATTTTAATTTTTTGCTACATTTATGAATGAGATTCATCATCAAAATCCTTCAGTGGTATCAAAACCCCATTGTATCTATTAAAATTAATTTTAATTGAAAGGCAATAGAATTGTACAATTTTGATGGTTTTAGATCAATAGATTTCAAAATTGAAATTAATTTGTAAAATTTGTTTTGCATATTTTTCTTTCTTTAATATAATCACGGGATGATTAAGGATAATCATTTTGATTAAAATTGGTTTGAATATGATTCAAATAATTTATTTCGGATTTATTTCAAAAATGTAGAAAATTGTATTGTTTATGAATATATATTGTTGTTTGACTTAATTGATGAGACTGTTATTTTCTTGTAAGTTGATTACGAAAATATTATTTATACATATTGAGAATGTGTTTAAAGCTCTGAAAGTATTAAATAATTAATTAAAAATTATTTTAATTAATTTTTCACTAAACACAAAAATGAGACTACTTTTGTATGCCTAGGCAGATGATTTTGTTTGATTTTTTTTTTTGTATATAATTATTTTGTTTTCAGAATCTTTAAACAAAATAATGTTTTATGTATCTAACACGAAAATAACATAGAACATAATTTTTATGTGATTAAAAATATGTTATTTTTAGTTAGATACATAAAAATTTATTTTACTCCAATTTAAAATTTTAAAAAAATTCTTAATGTCGAATGAGCCGTTTTAAGCGTCTAGGTGTATTAGTTCTTTTGTCTTTGTAATTTTGGCTTGTTCCAAAAATATTTTGATGAACTTGAGCTGACATAAAGATGCTGAGAATGATGATTTGAGGTTCTGAAATTTTTTGAAAATTAATTTGAATTAATTTAAGTTGAGTTACTGTAATTCTAGTATGACTAGAAATTTGTATGTATATTAAAATTAAACTGTTTAATTTTAATATCATAATAATTTGATTTTAAGGTGAATTAATTTTGGAAATATGAAATTTAATTTAAATTGATTAAATATTAAATTCCACATTGAAATGACATATAAAATTAAATTAACGAAAACAACACAAGTAGACAATTTTGGTTCAAGCTTTGAATCAATTTTCAAATTGAAATTCAAAATTGTCATTATTTTATTTTATTTTATGCATTAAAAAATATATGTTAGAAGTGTATGGAAAGATATGATGGATGATTATGGATTTAGGACCAATGTAATTGAGCATGCATGATATTATTTTATTTTATAGTAAATAGGGTCTGCATATCCCTGCCTCTCTATCTTTCTCATGTATTTCTCTCTCATTGTACTCCCCTCAAATGTAAATGGAAGTTTTCTATACTTGGAAATATGTAACAAGATTACATAGGGTTAGGATAGAATTGAGATACAAAGGAGCAAAAAGCAAAAAATATAACACCCATTTACCCTAACAGCTCCTGCCCAGATAAGGGAGTGCTATACTGACTTCATAGGTTAAAATATCATTTTTTTATTTTTTTATTCATGAAAATCACTCATATATTTTTTTCTTTATTTACTATTTATTATTTACTTGTAGTGTAAAAAAATCATAATAAAGAAACACAA
Organism: Triadica sebifera; assembly: GCA_023653625.1. Classification (NCBI taxonomy): domain Eukaryota; kingdom Viridiplantae; phylum Streptophyta; class Magnoliopsida; order Malpighiales; family Euphorbiaceae; genus Triadica; species Triadica sebifera. The sequence goes on from CM042896.1 coordinate 35,893,604, forward strand.
TACATTTTATATAATAAAATATTATTTACAAAACGTGCGCTTATTTTACAAGTACAATAAAATAAAACTCAAACTGTAATATACAAAAGTTATGTGACCCACAGTGGTTGAAACAGACTGCTCTACTAGATCAAACCATTGCAACCTTTATCTACTAACTTCTATTTATTCTTCACTATATCTACGCGAGAGAAACTCCCACGCTAAGCTCTTGGCCTAGTGGTTCATATAAATAAGACAATAAACTATTTTATGCAACATGTATTGTCATATATAAATTTATACCCAATCATCTTTTCATGCAAATATATTAGCATGTATAAACATCAAATTATATCATTTTATCTCATATCTGTTTTACTTAATTAAAACATTATTATATAATCCATCATAATTAATAATATCACAAGTTATGATTCCATTTATTTATTTATTTTGTTTTAACTTCCTTATGCCCAGAACACCTATGAACTACTGACTAGAATAACGGAGTTGTCATCCAGACACTTAGGAGTGCCACCCAAGCAATATGATTTGCGCATATATAAGTGTCATCATCGGTTTTAATAATAATGTCATCACTGGCTTTAATAATAGTGTCATCACCGACTTTAATAATAGTGCCATCATTGGCTTCAATAATAGTATTATCACCGACTTCATTAATTGTACCAATAATGGAATTAATCATACTCCCCCCTGCGTGGCATACAAAACTATCTTAAGTTTAGTTCTAATTAGGTGTTTTAGGGCTTACTCAATGTCATTAAAATTCATAATTATTCAATTCACCCATTTCATGCATTTAAAGATTCAATTTATCATATAATCACTCAATAAAAATAGCATTTGCATAACATAACAGGGTTCACATTATTTTACTCATTACATTCCTCAATTCATATGTTGCCCTGTCACTAGTAGATTCTATGCTCTATTTTGGACCTTCATTTTGGTCTTGTTATGGTCTGAATTTAATTACAAGGTTTCTTAACAATTTTAGTTCTGAATCTTAGCAATATGGTTTGATGAGACAATCAAACAGTTTGGTTTCTTACAAAATCCGGATGAACCTTGTGTTTACAAGAAGGTTAGAGGGAGTGCAATCGTATTTCTTGTGTTATATGTAGATGACATATTGTTAATGGGAAATGATGTCTCAGCCTTACAATCAGTCAAAATTTGGTTATCCAAGAATTTCTCTATGAACTACCTTGGAGAAACAATCTATATTTTGGAGATAAAGATCTATGGAGAGAGATCTAAAAGATTGCTTGGTCTTTCATAGTCCACATACATAGATAAGATGCTAAAGAGGTTTAGTATGAATCAGTCCAAGAAGGGATATATTCCCATGACCCATGGGATTACTCTCTCAAAGTCATTGTGTCCAAAGACACAAGATAAAAGGACACACATGAGTTTGATTCCATATGCTTCAGCTATAGGATCAATCATATACGTTATGATATGTACAAGACCTGATGTATCATATGTTTTGAGTATCACGAGTAGATACCAATTGAACCCTGGAGAGGGTCATTGGGTGGCTGTCAAGAATATCCTTAAGTACTTAAGAAGGACTAAGGATGTATTCTTGGTATATGGAGATGGAGATCTTATTGTGAGTGTAATGTCCGATAATTTAGGCCACAGTCGAAGTTGACTGAAATCCGGCGCGCCGAACCGATTAGAGTCTAAATTCAGACATGAAAAAAAAAATATTAAAATGATAATAAAATATGAGAAAATTATTTTGGATGTTATTAATTTATAATTTTGATGTTCGGAAGTAAAATTGGAAAAAAAATAATTTTTCGCTGAACGAAATTGGAAATTGCAGTGTTTTTGGCACATATATTTTAAGAAGGCATAAAAATGAAAAATTCTTTCTCTAAGGAAAGGAATATTCTTTTGATTAAAATAAAGTAAGAGTCATTTAAATTAATGGACCAATGGGAAGTAAGATTAGTAATTAATCCTAACCACCCACCTAATCCAACTATAAAAGTCAACTTTCACTTTTTGCCTTTATTCTTCTTCTTCCTCATCTTAATCAAACCCATTTTTCTCCATTTTTCTTTCCTTTTGCCGTGACCATCCTCTTACCCATTTATTCTTCTTTTGTTTTCTTCAATCAAGCTAAGAATAGATGGAAAAAAATGGAATTAAGACAAGATCATCAAAGAAGTGAAGCTAAGTGAGCAAAACTAAGGAACAGGAAGGAAGAAAAGAAGAGAAAGAAGACTTGGGTCATTTTAAAGATCATGAAAGGTGAGTTTAGATTTTCCATCTTCTCACTTTTCTTTGATTTTGGGGTTAGTTGCCATTAAAGTTAGTAATTCAGGGTTATTATTATGTTAATGGTGATTAAGGGTGGATTAGTGTGATTAGTGCAAATTTTTTTGTTAGGATAAGGAAGTGAACAAACTTTGAACCAAAATCAAAGAGGAAGGGCAAAGAGAAAGCTAGCTAGGAAGAAGAGAAAAGTGAAGAGAAGTGAATTTTGTGAAGTAAGTACATTTGGCAAAAATTCAATGTAGAAAAATGTTGATTTTGATTTTTGATGTTGTGAAATTTTGTATGAATTGGTGATTAAATGATGCCATGAATGTCAAAATAAAAATTAGAATATGCGGTTGATGCATGAAAATGGAAATTGTATGAATTAATTGTTGTGCTGGAAAATTCGTCTTATGAATAGTGTATAGTTTTCTGATCATAACTTGAGTTCTGGAAATTATTTTTGAGTGATTCTTGTTGGGTTGGAAATCTAAGACATAGGGATTCAATTTTCATTCAGACTATTTGACCTGAATATGCCTAGAAGTAGGTGAAAAATAGACTCAAATTTTGTACAAGAAATTTGTCCAGTAAAATACTGGGCAGATTGCAGTGAACGTAGCTTAGAAATAAATTCATAAATTTTGGTAAAAACTTTGCTTTAATGTGATTCTAGTTGTAAATTAAAGATAAGACATGTACCTACATTTTTATAGTTGATCACTTGTCCAAGTTCCATCTAAAATGGATGAAAAATATAGAGAAAAATTAGGCAGAAATCTGTCCAGTAAAATACTGGGCAGATTAGAATGAATGTAGCTTAGAGGAAAATCCATAACATTTGCTACAAAATTTAGTTTAATGTGATTCTTATTGGAAATTAAAGATAAGACATGTACCTACATTTTGTTAGTTGATCACTTATCCAAATTACATCTAAAAATGGACGAAAAATACAGGAAACATAAGGAAGAAATGATGTCCAGATAGGGCAGTTTGCCCATATGTGTTGATTGTGGAATTTTGTGAATATTACTTGATTTTCTTGTTGTTATAATGATTAAATGAGAAAGTATGAGGTTGTAAAATGTTTAATAGAATTATTGCATTTATTTGGAAATTATATTAATATTACAGACATATTTTATGTAAATAATAATAAAGGTATCAAATATAATTAAGCCTTATAACATCTTGTCGAGAACTAGAAATTAGGATAAGTTGGCATGCCAATAAAAGTATAGAAATGTAGGCACTAAAAATAAAAGTGCTGAGATTTAATTTACATAGACACTAAAAAATAGTGCTGAGTTGAAATTACGTAGGCACTAAGAAATAGTTCTGAGTTCGAAATTACGTAGACACCAAAAAGGTGCTGAGTTGTTATTGGAAATGTAGTCATTAAACGCCGAGTTATAAAATAATTATGTAGGTGCCGAGTATACTGCCGGAAAGCAGAAACCTTGTATCCAGTGTTTAGTTCTGGTCTAAGATGTCATAGGCTATTAAACAAATAATAGAAAAAAATGTGAATTATGAAATTTATATTGTAAATTTTATATTTGGAATTGTTAAGCAATTTCAAGCATGCTTAATGAAATGAACGTTAAAATTGATGAATTGTATATTTTTGCATGACAAAAATAGTTTTAATATTATGTGAATGTTTGGCATGCTTAGTACGTTGATTGTAGTTTTTAAAGGTTTATTTTGGAAATATTTATATAATTATTAGATAGTTGCCAAACGTACCACTAAGCTAGTAGCTTAGCACGTGTTTCGCGCGCAGATAAATAGACGTAGCTGTTACGTTAAAGCGATCAAAGATAAGGGGAACTCCAAGATCATATTGCAGTAGTCTAGTTTCTTTTTATATGTTTTGGAAATTATATTGTAAAAATTAAATTTAAGAATTTCTTTTGATGTAAATTTGTGGCATGTAATATTTATAAGGAATGAATGTGGTAATTTTATATATCTAGTATTATTTGTAAAAATATTTCTAAATATTATAGTTTAATTGAATGAGTTCTTGTAAATCAAATTATTCACATTAGAAATTGCATATTTGAAATAAAAAAATATATGGTAATAAATATTCCGCTAATAATATACTCGAAAATTGAAATAAAAATATTTATACAATAAATTGAGCGTTTATTTTAAAATAAATGTGCTTAGTATCACTTCCATATCCTATTAACAATTTGTAGGGTAAGGGAGCGTTACATTTAGTGGTATCAGAGCTCAGGCTAATTGATTTTTAATCAGTGGGTGTAAAATAGAATATGTGTCTCATGCATATGCATAAAATGCTGCAAGTATCTGAGTTGAGTCACTTCTTCTAGTTTATAGGTAGATATGGATTCGGGATTGGAACAAGATTTCTCGGAAGACGAACTGAGTAACAGTCTTTCAGACTTAGCCAATCTCAGACAACCTCCATCAGTGAGAGATTTCGGGCCAAGTGTAATAGCTCCACCGAGAGCAGAGGGACAAACTAATTTAGGATAGGAACCTCTTATGGACCATATAGAAAATTTGTTGCAACGGATAGTACAAGCAATTCAACAACCAGCTCCACCTCCTCCTCCACCTCAGCCAAAACCCCAGATTGATAAGGTGAGAAAATATGGGGCCACAAATTTTATGGGAAGGAGAGAGGATGACCTAGTAGCTTCAAAGTTTTAGATGGAGTCCACAAAAAGGGTGTTTGAGGAACTTTAGTGTCCAGAGGAACATAAGGTCAGATATGCAGTGTCCTTTTTAAAAGATCATGCTTATGACTGGTGGAAATCAATCTTATCGAAGCCTCAGACACTGAAACCACCTTTATGGAACTTCTTTAAGGAATAATTTAGCAAGAAATATGTGCCTAGAGCTTATGTGAATGAAAAGAAAATGGAATTTCAAGACTTAAACCAAGGAAGCATGTCAGTGGGCGAATATGAGTGGAATTCACCAGACTGAGTAAATATGCAACTGGAATCATTGCTGATGAGGCAGACATATGTCTTAGATTTGAGGATGGGCTTAATGATGATATTGGAATATGGTTACCGCCCTTCAGCTTGAGGATTTTGCTACACTAATATCCTCATCCATTAGTGTGGAAAAGAGGTCAAAGAGAAAGAGGATAGAGGAGCCACCACAGAGATTGGCAATTAGCATGGCCCAGACATCAGGAAAAAGGGGGCAGATAGCACCTAGGTTTTTCCAATCACAGGGTGCTAGATCAACCTTTTTCAGCTAGGCAAGGCCAACAGTTAAGGCCAGAGGGGTCTACAGCTAGTGCACCAACTTCAGGCAATAGGAGATTCATATCTGTCACATGTCAGCATTATGGAAGATCACATGCAGGTGATTATTGGTGAATTACTGGAGCATGCTTACGATGCAAATCTACTGAGCACAAACATAAAGATTGCCCCAGAGGAAGAGGTACAAGTGGTGTAGTATCAGTGCAGGTTCAAAATGTCCCTTGAGGCAGAGGTAGGGGACATGGACAGTCTAGAAGTGGCAGGATTGGGCAGAGTGTATCAGAATTAGTGAATAGAGTAGAAGGTAGCCGAGCCCCAGCCCGAGCATATGGCATGAGAGCTCGTGATAAGTAGGATGCCGCGGATGTCATTATCGGTAAATTTTCTCTTTATGATACCGATTTATTTGCACTAATAGATCTGGGTTCTACAGATTCATATCTATGCATGTCACCACTTAGTCAGGGGAATATGGTAGCAGAGGAGTTAGATTGTGATCTATTAGTGACAAATCCTTTGGGTCATAAAGTGAAAGTCAATCGAGTCTATAAAAACAATCCAATCAAAGCTCAGAATGTAGAATTCTCAGCTGACCTAATAGATTTTCCATTTCGTGAGTTTGTTGCAATCTTGGGGATGGATTGGTTAACTCAACATAAGGTAGTGGTGGATTGCCAGTATAGGAGAGTGACTTTCAAGAATTCAAGGCAAGATGATGTGATTGTCTTGGGTGAGAACCGAACATACTTGACTAATGTCATTTCTGTGATGAAGGCAAGTAAGCTTATCAAAAAGGGATGTGAAGCATTTTTGGCACATATCATAGATACCAAGAAAGAGAGTCTAGATCTCAGAGAGATTCCTACAATATGTAAATATCCAGATATCTTCCCTGAGGACTTGCCAGGGTTACCACCTATCAGGGAGATAGAGTTTTCCATTGATGTTTTTCCAGGCACAACCCCAATATCGATCACTCCATACAAAATGGCACCTGTTGAGCTAAAGGAATTAAAAGTGCAGTTGCAAGAGTTATTAGAGAAAGGGTTTATCATACCCAGTGTCTCACCTTGGGGTGTTCTAGTTTTATTTGTGAAAAAGAAGGATGCCACCTTTCATTTGTGTATTGATTATCGTTAGTTGAACAAGATGACAATTAAGAACAAATATCCCTTGCTGAGAATAGATGACTTGTTTGATCAGTTGAAAGGAGCAGGGATATTTTCTAAAACTGACCTCAGATCAGGTTATCACCAACTGAGAATTATAGAATCAGACATTTTAAAAACAACATTTAGGACTCGGTATGGTCATTACGAGTTCTTAGTAATGCCTTTTGGCCTAACGAATGCCCCAGCATCATTTATGGATCTAATGAATAAAATCTTTAGGCTTTATTTGGACCAGTTCATGGTGGCGTTCAAAGATGATATCCTAGTGTACTCTAGAAGTAGAGAAGATAATCAACATCTTCGTATTGTCTTCCATACCTTGAGCGAGAATCAATTATATGCAAAGTTGTCAAAATGTGCATTCTGGTTAGGCCTTTCTAGGGCATATTGTCTCAGCTGATGGGATCAGAGTTGACTCCAACAAGGTAGAGGCAATCCTCAACTGGAAACTGCCTCGAAATGTGACAGAGGTGAGAAGTTTTCTTGGTTTGGCTAGTTATTATCGGAGATTTGTGAAAGGATTTTCAATGATAGCTTTACCACTGAAAAAATTGCTTAGAAAGGAGACCAGATTTGAATGGACAGACTGGTGCCAGACTAGTTTTGATAAGTTGAAGAAAATGTTGATAGAGGCACCAGTGTTGACACAGCCTACTGCGGGAAAAGACTATGTGGTGTATAGTGATGCTTCCCTTAATGGTTTGGGCTATGTACTAATGCAAGAAGGCAAAGTGATCGCTTATGCTTCCAGAAAACTGAAGCCTCATGAGAGAAATTATCCAACATATGATCTGGAACTAGAAGCCATTGTGTTTGCATTGAAAATATGGTGACACTACCTGTATGGCGAGCAATGTTATATCTATACAGACCATAAAAGTTTGAAATATTTGCCTTCACAAAAGGAACTCAATTTGAGATAGAGGCGATGACTAGAATTAATCAAAGACTACAATTGTATCATTGATTATCAGCCGGGTAAGGCCAATGTGGTAGCTGACGCTCTGAGTAGAAAAACTTTGGCAGGTAAATGTTAAAACTTAAATTTATTTAGTGAACAAGAAAAGAAATTAAATAATAAGTTCATTATATATTATTTGAGTAGAATTGTGGATTCAACCCACATTGATTCAACAAGTAAAGGACAATCAGAAGTAGGACACAAAATTAAAGGAAATCTTTGAAATGGTGAAAAAGGGTGAAAAACCAGAATTTACTATCGAATCAGATGGGAGTTTAAGGCAAAAGGGCAGCTTATGTGTACTAGACATACCAAAATTGAAACAAGAGATTTTGAAAGAGGCTCACAATGTTATTTATGCAATGCACCCAGGAAGTAACAAAATGTATCATGACTTGAGGGAATATTACTGGTGGCCAGGGATGAAAAGAGAAATCACAGAGTATACTACCAGATGTTTAACTTGTCAGCAAGTGAAGGCTGAGCATCAAGTACCAAGTGAATTATAGCAGTCAATTTCAATTTTGGAGTGGAAATGGGAAAGAGTTACAATGGATTTTGTTTCTGGTTTTCCTTTGACACAAAAGAGGCATGATTCAGTATGGGTAGTGGTGGACTGACTCACTAAATCAGCTCATTCTCTATCGATCAAGATGGATTATCCACTTAACTATTTGGCAGAGATCTATGTTAATGAGATAATTTGTTTACATGGTGTGCCAGTTTCAATCATTTCAGATCGAGACCCGAGGTTCACTTCAAAATTCTGGAAAAGTTTGCATCAAGCCATGGGTGCTCGATTCAATTTCAACACAACTTTCCACCCACAAACAGATGGACAATCAGAGAGGGTCATACAGATATTGGAAGATATGTTAAGGAGTTGTGTGATAGAATTTGAAGGTAGTTGGGACAAACATCTTCCATTGATAGAATTTGCCTACAATAATAGTCACCAAGCTAGTATCGGTATGGCACCATATGAAGCCTTGTATGGGAGGAAATGTAGAACGCCTCTAAGTTGGACCGAGCTTAGTGAAAATAAAGTAGTGGATCCAGATCTAGTACAGCAGACAAAGGAAAAAGTTAGAGTAATAAGAGATAGGCTGAAAGCTGCTACTAACAGACAGAAATCTGCTGCTGATAGACATAAATCATATGCAGATATGAAAAGGAGGGATATTGAGCATACAGTTGGTGGCAAAGTATTCTTAAAAGTCTCACATTGGAAAAGGATTTTTCGATTTGGAAAGAAGGGAGTGTTGAGTCCTAGGTTCATTGGACCTAATGAGGTACTTGAATGCATAGGTCCCGTGGCGTACAAATTAGCTCTACCATTAGAGTTAGACAAGATTCACGATGTATTTCATGTGTCCATGTTGAAAAGATATCGATCGGGTCTATCTCATATCATATCAGCAGAACCTATAGAGATACGACCATATCTAACTTATGAAGAGGAGCCAGTGGAAATTTTAGCTCCAGAAATGAAAGAGCTACAGAACAAGAAGGTACTATTGGTAAAGGTTCTATGGAAAAATCATAATTCAGAAGTGGCGACTTGGAAAAATGAAGAGGTGATGAAGGCTCAATATCCACAATTATTCCACTCTAGCTAAAAAGGTATATTTCAAGGACAAATTTTTTTTTAAGGAGGGAAAAATTGCAATGCCAAATAATTTAGGCCACAGTCACGGTTAATCGAAATCCAGTGCACAGAATCGATCGGAGTCTAAATTCGGACATGAAAGAAAAAAATTTAAAATGATAATAAAATTTGAGAAAAATATTTTGGATATTATTAATTTAGAATTTTAAAGTTCGGAAGTAAAATTGGGAAAAAAATAATTTTTCACTGAACGAAATTGGAAATTACAGTGTTTTTGGCACAGATATTTTAAGAAGGCATAAAAATGGAATATTCTTTCTCTAAGAAAGGAATATTCTCTTGATTAAAATAAAGTAAGAGTGATTTAAATTAATGGACTAATGGAAAGCAAGATTAGTAATTAATCCTAACCACCCATCTAATCCAACTATAAAAGTCAACTTTCACTTTTTGCCTTTATTCTTCTTCTTCCTCATCTTAATCAAACCCATTTTTCTTCATTTGTTTTCCTTTTTCCATGACCATGCTCTTACCCATTTATTCTTCTTTTGTTTTCTTCAATCAATCTAAGATTAGATAGAAAACAAATCGAATTAAGGCAAGATCATCAAAGAAGTGAAGCTAAGTGAGCAAAACTAAGGAAGAGGAAGGAAAAAAAGAAGAAAAAAAGAGAAAGAAGACTTGAGTCATTTTAAAGATCATCAAAGGTGAGTTTAGATTTTCCATCTTCTCACTTTTCTTCTTCTCTTTTCATTGATTTTGGGGTTAGTTGCCATTGAAGTTAATAATTTAGGGTTATAATTATGTTAATGGTGATTAAGGGTGGATTAGTGAAAAATTTGTTGTTAGGACAAGGAAGTGAAAAATTTGAACCAAAATCAAAGAGGAAGTAAGGGCAAAGAGAAAGCTAGCTAGGAAGAATGGAAAAGTGAAGAGAAGTGAATTTTGTGAGGTATGTACATTTGGCAAAATTTCAATGTAGAAAAATGTTGATTTTGATTTTGTGATGTTGTGAAATTTTATATGAATTGGTGATTAAATGATGCCATGAATATGAATATAAAAATTAGAATATGAGGTTGATGCATGAAAATGGAAATTTTTTGAATTAATTGATGTGCTAGAATATTCATCTTATGAACAGTGTCTAGTTTTCTGATTTTAACTTGAGTTCTGGAAATTCTTTTTGAGTGATTCTTGTTCGGTTGGAAATCTAAGACATATGGCTTTAACTTTTATTCAGACCATTAGACTTGAATATTCCTGGAATTAGGTGAAAAATAGACTTAAATTTTGTACTAGAAATCTGTCCTGTAAAATACTGGACAGATTGCAGTGAACGTAGCTTAGAAAACAATTCATAACTTTTGCTACAAAATTTGGTTTGATGTAATAATAGTTGTACATTAAAGATAAGACATGTATCTACATTTTTCTAGGTGATCACTTGTCCAAATTCCATCTAAAAATGGATGAAATATATAGAGAAAAGTAACGAAGAAATCTGTCCAGTAAAATACTGGGCAGATTGGAATGAATGTAGCTTAGATGAAAATTCATAACTTTTGCTAAAAAATTTGGTTTAATGTGATTCCAGTTGAAATTAAAGATAAGATATGTACCTACATTGTAATATCCGCTAATTTAGGCTACGAGTCACACGTGTCGAGAAGTTGACGCGTTTGACCGATCAGAGTCTAAATTCAGATTTTTACAAAAAATTGATTAAGTAATGTCTAAATTAAATGATAAATACCTAAATAAGTGATATTAAATTTTAAATAAGTTGATTTACGGTAAAGGACTAAATTGCAAAATTTGATAAGTTTTGGGGTCAAATTGCAAATTACCAAAAATTGGAGGATTAATGAGATTAATTGCTAATTAAAATAGGAAACTTGGACAATTAAAAATTGGGTTGGCCGGCCATGACATTAAAGGAAGAGGATTAATATTGATTAAGTATAAAATTAGAAGAAGATGGTCAAAATGGTGGGTCCCACATGAAGACTTTTTGGATACCCTATTTAAGGCTTTCTTTTCTTCTTCTTCTCTTCATTTTCTGCCTTCTTCTCTCTTTTCTCTACCAGTCACGCCAGCCACATATATTCCTCCATAGCCAATCTTGATTTCTAGAGAGAGAAAGGAAGGGAAGAGAAGGGAAAGAGCAAGACAAGGTGATTTTCATGGCCTATAACTCCTAAGGAAGCTGGAAAGAGCAAGAAAGAGGAAGAAAAATCAAGTTGGTAGAGAGAGAAAATCTCCAAAGTTGTGATCAAGTGAAGAAAAGTGTAAGGTAAGAAGCATCTCTTCTTCTTCTTCATCTTTTCTTAAAGCAAGTTCGAATTTTGAGCTCATACAAGACTCATGTGGAAGGAGAGAGAAACTAGGGTTCTAAGAGAGAAAAAGAGAGTATAGGGTCTTGAGGGAATCATATGATAATAATTATTTATGATGATGTAGGAGTTCCAAGTGACAAGGAGCAAAGGAAAAGAGAAAGCTACCTAGAAGAGTGAAGGAGAAATATTAAGGTTTGTGCATAACTTAAGGCAATAGCCTATTCTTGTTTGAAATAATGCATGCTGAACATGATTTTGATAAATGCATTTCAAGAATGATGATGATTTTGGCATGAAACCATAGGTTTAGACATGTATGAATGAGATAATTGTGTGGCATTTAATTAATGATGCATGCTAGAGAATCTTGTATGATCAAGACATTTACATATATTAGAAAGTAATAAGTTGAGTAAAGAACCTTAAAAATGCATGAAGTAGAATTTGGTACGATTTGGATGATGTTAGAATGAATGAAAAGTGAATATGCAGATTTCCTGCTGAAAGTCACGGGCGTGAACTTGAGAGTTCACAGTTGTGACTTATGTGTGGAAATGGTACTATTCATTCCAGAAGCATTCACGGGTTGGAATCAAGGAAGTGAAGTTATTCACGGGCGTGAATGAGTAATCACGATCGTGAATGCTTTTGGGCAATTCATTCCAGTAGCGCTCACGACTTGGGATTACGGGCATGAACTAATTCACGGGCGTGAAATTAGTAATCACGACCGTGAATGCTCTGTATTTGTGATTATGAATGTGGTTATCAAATGAAGAATTCAGGTAAGTAAATGAAAATCATTGTCTATCCAGTGAAATAAGAATGATATGGATATATATATATATTGATGTGAGAATGTGATATGTTGTGATATAGAAAAATGAATTGATATAGCAAAATGAATTGTCATGGATGATAAGTATGAGAATATGGATGTACCTAGTTAAATAAATGAAAAGATGTATGAGTATGACTATATATTTGCAAAGCAATAAAATTGAGATGTTGATAAATATGAGAATTATTATTGATGTGAAAATATAAAGAAGCCCATTACTCTACTTGCGGACTAGAATCAGGATAGATGACATGTCATTAAGGGGGCGAACGGTACCGTACTATACCTCAACCAATGTGGCTTAAGCTCGGAGAGCGCCATTGGTCTGGGATGCTCGGTCAGTGTGGTTTAAGCTCGGAGAGCGCTATTGACTTGAGAAAGCTCCGATGAGCACATATAAATGAGGACAAGGTGGCTTAAGCTTGTGAGAGCGCCCTTGATCCGGTTATTCATCTATGATGAAATTATACTCAATCAATGTGGCTTAAGCTCGGAGAGCACCATTGAATTGAGAAGCTCTTTTGAGCCAGATAGTGGACAAGGTGGCTTAAGCTCGGAGAGCACTCTTGATCCATAACCCATATCCAGTGAGTCCAAAATTTAGAGTGATGTGGGCAAGATAATGAGGATATGTTGGAAAAAAAAGAAAGAAAAGAATAAGAAAACGATGATGATATGAGTTTGAGATGTAATGATAAAGAGATTAACAGAGTAATTTTCCATTAAAGATAAATGAAAATAACATTGTCTATATGAACATGACTTTTATACTTGTATGAAATAGGAATATGGTGATAGTCATGCATGCAAACATTTTAATGCATAAAATGATATTTGTTAATGCTTGTTGCATGATATAGTATATTGCCTTATTTATATGCACCACTGAGCTTAGAGCTTAGCGTGGATTTTAATTTCCATGCAGATATAGAAAGGTAGCTGAAGGAGTTAGATAAAGCAAGCAGTGATTCCATTCAAGTAAAGCAACTGAACTTTGAGAAAGTGGGTTACAAGTTTTGAAATTTTTGTATTTGGCTCTTATATTAAAGAAATGTTAGAGTTTGTAAATCTTACTTTTAAAAGTTTGTTAAGAATTACTTTGATGTTAAAATTACTATCTTATGTAAATAAATTGCACTCTGATTTTAAGTATATATCTATATATATATGAATGTTGAGAAAATAAACAGAAATTAAAAAAAATATATATAGCGATTTGAAGTAAGGAAGACGGACAGTAGCACTCCCTCATCCGGGCATGTGCGGTTCGGGTGGGGAGGCGCTACATACATTTTATTAGTTGATCACTTGTCCAAATTCCATATAAAAATAGACAAAAAATACAGGAAAACATAAGGAAGAAATGTTGTTCAGATTAGGGCAGTTTGCACATATGTGTTGATTATAGAATTTGGTGATAGAAAAGTATATTACTTGATTTTGTTGTAGTTATAATGATTAAACGAGCAAATATAACATTGTAACATGTTTAATGGGAATTATTGCATTTATTTGAAATTTATATTAATTTTACATACATAATTTATGTAAATAATAATAAAGGTAACAAATATAATTAAGCCCTATAACATCTTGTCGAGAACTAGAAATAGTGCCAAGTTTTAATTTATAATAGTGTTGAGATTTAATATATGTAGGCACTAAAAAATAGTGCTGAGTTGAAATTATGTAGGCACTAAGAAATAATACTGACTTCGAAATTACGTAGGCACCAAAAAGGTGCTGAGTTATTATTAGAAATGTAGGCGTTAAATGCTGAGTTATAAAATAATTATGTAGGCGCCGAGTATATTGTCGAAGAGCAGAAACCCTATATCTAGTATTTAGTTCTGGTCTAAGATGTCGTGGGCTATTAAAAAAATAACAGAAAAAAAATGTGAATTATGAAATTTATATTATAAATTTTATATTTGGAATTGTTAAGCAATTTCAAGCATGCTTAAAGAAATGAACGTTAAAATTGATGAATTGTATATTTTTGCATGACAAAAATAGTTTTAATATTATGTGAATATTTGCCATGCTTAGTAAGTTGATTGTAGTTTTTAAAGGTTTATTTTGGAATTATTTATATAATTATTGGATAGTTGCCAAATGTACCACTAAGCTAGTAGCTTAGCGTGTATGTTTCACGCACGGATAAATAGTTGAAGTTGTTATGTTAGGGCGATTGAAGATAAAGGGAACTCCAAGATCAGATTGTAGCAGTCTAGTTTCTTTTTGTATGTATTGGAAATTAAATTGTAAAAATTAAATTTAAGAATTTCTTTTGATGTAAATTTGTGCCATGTAATATTTATAAGGAATGAATTTGGCAATTTTATATATCTAGTATTATTTGTAAAAATATTTCTAAATATTATAGTTTAATTGAATAAGTTATTTTTAAATCAAATTATTCACATCAGTAGTTGCATATTTTAAATAAAAAAAATATATGGTAATAAATATTCCGCTAATAATAGACTTGAAAATTGGAATAAAAATATTTATACAATAAATTGAGCGTTGATTTTAAAATAAATGAGTTTAGTAGCACTTCCATATCCTATTAATGATTTGTAGGGTAAGGGAGTGCTACAGTGAGCGGGTATACCGATGTCAGCTTCCAATCTGACAAGGATGACTTAAAATCTTAGTCAGGTTATACATTCACACTAAATGGTGGAACAGTTAGTTGGAAGAGTTCCAAACAGGAAATGACTGCTGATTCCACAATCGAAGCATAGTACATTGTAGCTTCTGAAGCAGCAATGGAAGTAGTTTGGATAAAGAAATTCATCACAGAACTTGGAGTGGTTCCCAGCATTATTTATCTAATACAATTGTATTGTGACAATAATTGATCCATTGCACAAGCAAAGGAGCCACGATCTCATCAGAGATCTAAACATGTACTCAGAAGATACCATTTGATTAGAGAAATCATTGGTAGGAATGATGTAAAGATAGAAAGAGTACCCACTGATTAGAATATTGCTAATCCCTTAACTAAGCCAATTTCCTAAAAGAAATATGATTCTCATGTACTCGCCTATGGAATTAAATACAAAGGCAATTGACTTTAGTGTAAATGGGAGCTTGTTAAAGGAGTGCTCTAAAGGCAATCACCTTTAGCACTTATTGTACAAATTTATTTGATTAATAAAAGGTTTTTTCATTAATTTGATGTTCATTTGTTATATGAATTGATAAGTGATCTTAAATCAATTAATGAAGTCCTTGATACATAACATAACATGAAGGAAATCATGATGAGATCATGATATTGAGATTCTTATCATGTGTAATTATGTTAGTATCAAAATTATCTCTAGTCATAGGATTAATAAGATGGGCCATTATTAATCTAGACAGACTAACCCATGTTACACTCCTTAATTGTATCGAGTAGTAGATCTCATAATCTATAAACATGAGATGTTTAGAGTTAACATGTGGATGCTTGCTAAGTGTAGCTAAGTACATTGTATGACCAACTATGAGACAATCATATGGATAATCTATTCAAATGTTAATAATAGTCTCAACATAGTAATGCAAGTATCCTTAAACTTGAGGTACTCAAGGATATCTTGGCTACCGATTCTGTATTTTGACACTATTCCTTATTGCCTCAGGAAGATTGATCATAGGGTGTGATTGGATATAACTTGGGGTATTCGAAGGTAATTGGGTAACTAACAAAGGATTCACCATTCTTGATAGAAGCAGTGCATACCCATCGCCTCTTATCCAGGTCATTGCTAGGGAATTTCTGGTTGGAGTGGAAAAATCATGAAGAGAGTCTTCAGTGATATGTCTATCAAAGTAATGACCCTCAAGGACAAGAACTAACATTACTTGGACTAGACGTGATGTAGTTAGTCTAGTGGGAGTTTACACATGTCCATACTCTGAACCAAATGGTTTATAGAATGGTGAATGGAATAATTGCTTAAACATTTTCTATGGAAAGGTTTGTAGTCAAACCAATGACTTTTCGGTCAATTGGAGGTCATGATGTGTTGCCAGAAACCGTTAATGACTTGCTTAAATTTATTATTAATTTAATTGACTAATATAACCGGGAACCTAATGAGTCACTCGCATTAGAGTTGTGAAGAATGAGTAAAATGGTTTTGGATAGGATCCAAAAATATGAGAGAATTATTTAGGGATGGATCGCGATGAGATTGCACGAAAAAATCATTTAGTGGGGTCACAGGCTCGAGCAGGCTACTAGCCTACCAGGCAAACCAGCTGGGCTACTGACTTGGCTAGCACGCTGATGGCCAGCAGTTGGCCTAATTGGCCTTAATTGGCCAATTAAGGCAAAAAACTCCAAAATTCCTCTCCTTATCTTGTGCACTTTGTACCTAGAATATTTTGGGGTAAAAATATTTTTCAAAAAGTTTAAAAGTCTGAAAATTATTTTTGAAAATTAAGAAATTCAAAAAAAAAAAATAATAATTATTTTTCATATTCTCTCAAATTGAACAGGCACTATTGCTGGCACTTTAAGGTGTGTTTAACCATTTCTCTTATAGTTTCTTCTCATATTTTTACATAGATTATATTAGAGATATCATAAAGTGGATTGTTGTGGTTCGCAACAATCCAACAAGGTGAACATTTGAAGAATAAAGCAAGAAATTACAAGGTATAATTTCTTACCTTTATGTTTTGATAAATTAGTTTTAATGGCACAAGCAAGATTCTTGGTTTGGGTTTTCAAAATTTGATTTTTCCATTACATTTTATGAATGAGATTTGTCTTCAAAAACTAACAGTAGTATCAGAGACCCCTTGTGTCCATTAAAATTTATTTTTAATTGATAATGCATTGAGATTGCACAGTTTTAATGGTTTTGGAGCAACAGATTTGAATAATTGAAAGTAATTTGTAAACTTTGTTTTACATATTTTTCTTTCTTGGATCTAATCATGAGATTATTAAGGATAATTATTTTGATTGAAAAATGGTTTGAATATGATTCAAATAATTAATTTAGGATTAATTTCAAAAATGTTGAAAATTGCTTTGTTTTTTTAACATGTGTTGTTGTTTGGCTTAATTGATGGGATGTTTATTTTTTTCTTATAATTTGATTATGGAAAAATTATTCATACATATTAAAAAAAATTTTAAGCCTCTGGAAGTATCTAATAATTAATTAAAAAAAATTTAATTAGTTTTTCAATCAAAAACAAAAATGAAACTGTTTTGGCATACACGGTAGGACTGTTGTGCTTGAATTTTTTGTATCTGTTTATTTTATTTTCAGCACCTTAAAATAATTTTTATGTAAATAAAAATATGTTATTTTAATGTTAGATACTCACCAAAATAATTTTTCTTGAATTTAAATTTTGAAAAAAAATTCTAGATGTCGAATGAGTCATTTTGAGCGTCTAAGTGTATTGGTTCATTTGTCTTAGTAATTTTGACTTGTGGAAAAACTATTTTGATAAACTTGATCTAACCTAAAGATGCTTAGAATAATGGTTTGAGGTTCTAGAAAAGTTTGAAATTTTTGGAAATTAATTTTGAATTAATTTAAATTGAGCAATGGTAATTCTAGTATGACTAGAAATTGGTATGTATATTAAAATTAAATTGTTTAATTATAACATCATAATAATTTGATTTTAAAGTGAATTAATTTTAAATTAATTATAAAAATATTAAATTTAATATAATTTTATTAAATATTAAATTTAATATTGAATGATATACAAAATTAAATTAATCGAAATAACACAAGCAATTTCGATTCAAATGTTGAATTGATTTTAAATTGAAATCCAAAATTGTCAATTTTATTTTATTTTATGCATTAGAGAATGCATGTTAGGGGTGTATGGAAAGATATGATAGATGATTATGGACTTAGGCCCAATGTGATTGAGCATGCATAAATTTGTTTATTTATTTATTTATTTTTATGGTAAATAGGGCCTGCATGTCACTGCCTCTCTATCTTTCACATATATTTCTCTTCTTATCTTACTGCCCTCAAATATAAATTAAGATTTTCTATATTTTGAAATGTGTAATTAGATTACATAGGATTATGATAGAATGGTGATACAAAGGAACAAAAAGTGAAGAAGGTGGTGCCATAAATAAGAAGACTTAGAAAGAAGAATTTGATTTCTATTTTAGGTTTGTAAATTCATGCATATACCTAGGTAAGACGTAGTCAATCTCTTTTCGGCTCACGAGATTGACCTTAGTATATCCATAATCATGTCATATAGTTAATATAACTATCTTTATATATTCATGTGATGAATATATGATATATAAAAGCACGCAATAAAAACATGATGAGACTTAAAAAAGAAATCCCTCGCTAAATAAACAATTAAGTCTTGAGCCTTCCATTAATATGGGGGAGAACATAGTTATTCTAGAATTAGGGTTGTTGAGTTGCCTCCAGTTCACTTTTGAAATTAGATTTCACGATTAATGGATTGGACTTAACTGATATCATTAGCTTGTTGGATTTGTGCCAAGATTAATGTGTATTGGAGGCTAAGTTGGGTTATATCAGGAGTTGATAGCCCAATGTATGTGCACACATCAATTAGTTGATATCATAAGATTTGATAGTTGCATGAATAATGCAATTGGTATGGATTAGATACCTACCAACCAAACTAATGATGGCTTGTTAGGTTGCCTCGTGGTTAATCTTAGTTAGTTGAATATCGACCCACTAGGAGAACTTCTGTATAGGTTCTCTTGGATTCATAGTGAGGGCTATGGATTTGCCATAAAATTGTGAGAGTCATAATGCGATTTATTAAAGACCTAATAAACATGCAATTTTATGTACATTCTAACATACTCTATTTTACATCTAGGTTGCTATAATCATCATCATGTCGATAAATGTGAATTTTCTTTCTCTAATGGAGTTAAATAAGTTGACTGGGCCTAATTTTTTAGATTGGTTAAGAAATTTGAGAATAGTTCTCAAATTCAAAAAGATTGGATATGTCTTAGATGAGGCACTCTTGAATCCCCCCTACTGCTAATGCTTTTAAAGATGTTGAAAAGGCATATCAAAAGCATCTCAGTGATAGTGAGATGGCAAGCCGTATTATGCTTGCTACTATGTCAGCTGAGTTGCAAAAGCAACATGAGGCTATGGACACTAATTCTATAGTCTACCATTAAAGAGAGCCTTTTTATGAGTAAACACATTTTGAAAGGTTCGAAACTTCAAGGTTGCTCTTCTTAGTAAGATGGTTGAGGGGACATCTCCAATGGAATATGCACTAAAGTTATATTCAGAGTTTGGCCACCTTGGGATTTTTAATGGATCATGAATTAGGTATTGACTTAATTCTAAATGGGTTTTCCACATTTTGTGCTAACTATAGGATGAACCAAATATCCACCATTATTCGTGAGCTAATCAACATGCTTAAAACATCTAAGCCATATGTCAAGAAGGATAGTAAGGTTGTAATGCTGGTGGACTCTTCTGGTTCTAAGAAGAAGAACCTTAAGAAGAAAATGAAGTCCATGAAGCCTAAGGGAGGCATGACTAAGAAGAAGGCCAAGTAGACTGCCCTAAAGGGAACATGCTTCCATTAGGGCAAGGATGGCCATTGGAAGAGAAACTGCAAGGCCTACTTAGAGTCGTTGAAGAAGAAGGCATCTGATGCCCCATCTACTTCAGGTATTTTTTTCATTAAGATTAATACTATTTACAATAATAACATATAGGTATTAGATACAGTTGTGGCTCACACAAATGAATTAATATGCAGGGCCTATGGAGTAGTAAGCAGCTTGATAAGGGAGAGTCAGACCTGCACATTGGAAATCGAGCAAGGGTTGTTGCATTAGCTATAGGAACTTATGTATTGACCCTCCCTAGTGGGATTATGCTAAATTTGGATAATTGTTTTTATGTACTTGCTTTAACTAAAAACATTATTTATGTTTCTAGTTTAAATAAAGTTGGTTTCCATTTAGCTTTTATTAACAATTGTTGTTCTATTATGTTGAATGGTATTCTTTATGCTTGCGGTACATTATGTAATGAGATATACATATTAGATATGTCAAATCCAATTTTTAACATCAATGATAATAAAAGGCAAAAACAAGATATGTTGAAATCAACTTCCTTATGGCATTGTCGCCTTGGTCATATAAGTGAGAAATGCATGGCTAAGGTACACAAGAGTGGTAGTTTGGGGTCATTTGATTATGAATCATATGCCACATGTGAATCTTGCTTATTAGGCAAGATGAGTAAATTACCCTTTAAGAGAAAGGATGAATGTGCTAATGGGCTTTTAGACTTAATACATTCGAATGTATGTGGTCCAATATCCCCCATATACTTTATTACTTTTATTGATGACTACTCACGATTTGGGTACATGTATCTTATGAGATACAAATATGAAGCTTTTGAAAAGTTCAAAGAATTTAGAAATGAAGTAAAGAAACAACTTGGAAAAAGTATTAAAATACTTTGATCACATTGAAGAGGTGAATACTTGAGTCAAGATTTTCTAGATTATCTTAGGGATAATGGGATATTATCTAATGGATTGCACCTTACATGCCACAACACAATGGTGTGGGTGAAAGAAGAAATCGAACCCTGTTAGACATGGTAAGGTCTATGATGAGTTTTACGGAAGTCCCTAAATTCTTTTGGGGTTATGCACTAGAGACTGTCATTTATATATTAAATGGAGTCCCTTTGGAGTCAGTTGATGTTACTCCATATAAGATATGTAATAACAAGAAGTCTAGTCTTTCTTACAAGAGAGTTTGCTTATGTGAAATGGACAATGTCAGATCCGCTGGAAGCTAAGTCTGACCAATGTTTGTTTGTGGGATATCCAGAAGCATCAAATGGATATCAATTTTACCACCCCTTGGAACAAAAAGTGTTTGTTTTAAGACATGCTATCTTTTTAGAAAGAGAATTTCTTCTAAAAGGAGATCGTGAGAGAACAATTGAACTTGAATAAGTTCAAGATGCTCAAGCAGATGCTGATCAATTGACTAAACCAGAGCCTATTATTCATACATATCATATAACACCTAGACCTTCTGAAGCACAAAAGCTTCGTTGGTCAAATATGATATGTACTGTTCTAGAGAGATATGGATTTTTCATTAGTGAACATAACGACGTATTGCTCATAGAAAAGGATGAGCCTATGACCTATGAAGAAGGTCTGAATAGTTTCAAATTTGACAAATGGCTTGAAGCAAGGAAGTCAGAAATGGATTCCATGTATGGAATTTAGTTGACCCACTTAAAGGGATAAAACCTATAGGGTGCAAATGGGTTTTCAAAAACAAAACTAACATGGATGGTAATATGGTTACCTATAAAGCTAGACTTGTAGCTAAAAGTTATCATTAAAGACAAGGAATTGACTATGATGAAACTTTTAGCCCAGTACCTATGCTTAAATCCATAAGGATACTCCTATCCATTGCTACTTATTATGATTATGAGATATGACAAATGGATGTTAAGATGACTTTCCTTAATGAAAATCAGATCGAAGATGTGTACATGACACAATCAGAAGGCTTCACATCCAAAGATGGCAAAAAGGTATGCAAACTTCAAAAATCCATTTATGGATTAAAGCAAACATCTAGGAGTTGAAATATTAAGTTTAATGAGACAACCAAACAGTTTGGTTTCTTACAAAATTCAGATGAACCTTGTGTATACAAAAAGGTTAGTGGGAGTGCAATCATATTCCTTGTGTTGTATGTAGATGACATATTGATAATGATAAATGATGTGTCAGCCTTACAATCAGTCAAATTGTGGTTATCTAAGAATTTCTCTATGAAAAACCTTAGAGAAGCAGTCTATATTTTGGGGATAAGGATCTATAAAGATAGATTTAAAAGATTGCTTGGTCTTTCATAGTCTACATACATAAACAAGATGCTAAAGAGGTTTAGCATAGAGCAGTCCAAGTGGAGATATATTCCCATGATCCTTGGGATTACTCTCTCAAAGTCTATGTGTCCAAAGACATATGATTAGAGGACACACATGGGTTTGATTTCATATGCTTCAGCTATATGATCAATCATATACTCTATGATATGTACAAGACCTGATGTATCATATGCTCTGAGTGTCATGGGCAGATACCAATCAAACCCTTGTAAGAGTCATTAGGTGGCTATCAAGAATATTCTTATATACTTGAGAAGGACTAAAGATGTATTCTTAGTATATGGAGATAGAGATCTTGTTATGAGTAGGTATACCAATGCCAATTTCCAATCTAACAAGGATGACTCAAAATCCCTATCAGGTTATATATTCACATTAAATGGTTGAATAGTTACTTGGAAGAGTTCCAAAGAGGATACAACTGCAGATTCCACAACCGAAGTAGAGTACATTATGGCTTCTAAAGCAGAAAAGGAAGCAGTTTGGATAAAGAAATTCATCATGAAACTTGGAGTGGTTCCTAGCATTGTTGATTCAATACAATTGTATTATGATAATAATGGAGCCATTGCACAAGCAAATGAGCCACGTTCTCATAAGAGATCCAAACATGTACTCAGAACATACTATTTAATTAGAGGAATCATTGGTAGCAATGATGTAAAGATAGAAGAGTGCCCACTGATCATAATATTATAGATCCTTTAACTAAGGCACTTCCCCAAAAGAAATATGATTCTCATGTACTTGCTTATGTAATTAAATACAAAGGGGATTGGCTTTAGTACAAGTTGGAGCTTGTTAGCACTTATTGTATAAATTTATTTGATCAATAAATGACTTTTTCATTAATTTGATGTTCATTTGATATATGAATTAATAGTGATCTTAAATCAATTAATGAAGTCCTTAATACATAACATAACATGAAGGAAATCATGATGAGATCATAAAATTGAGATTCTTATCATGTGTAATTATGTTAGTATCTAAATTATCACTCCTCATAGGATTTATGAGATGGGACATTGTTAATCTAGATAGACTAGCACATCTTACACTCCTTGATTGGATCGAGCAGTAGATCTCATAATCTGTAAATATGAGATGTTTAGAGTTAACATGTGGATGCTTTCTAAGTGTAGCTAAGTACATTGGATGACTTGTTATGGGACAATCATATGGACAATCTATTGAAATGTTAATGATAGTCTCAACATAGCAATTGTGCAAGTATCTTTAGACTTGAGGTAGTTAAGGATTTCTTAGATACTGATTCTGTATTTTGGCCCTATTCCTTATTGCCTCAGGGTGGTTGCTCATAGGGTATGATTGGATATAACTTGAGGTATTCGATGGTAATTGGATAACTAATAATGGTGAATTCACCACTCTTTATAGAAGCAGTGTATACCTATGGCCTCTTGTTGAGGTCATTGCTAGGGAATCTCTGGTTAGAATGGAAGAATCATGAAGAAAGTCTTCAATGAAATGTCTATCAAAGTAATGAGCCTTAAGGACAAGAACTAACATTTCTTGGACTAGACGTGATGTAGTCAGTCTAGTGGAAGTTGACACATGTCCATAATTTGGACCAAATGGTGTATAGAATGGCAAAATTCTTGTTTTGGGTTTTGAAAATTTTATTTTTTGCTGCATTTTATGAATGAGATTTGTCTTCAAAATCCAACATTTGTGAGTTCACTTTGAATTACTTCAAGTTTTTCGTGTCATTGTCGGGGAATTATTGATTGAATTCTTAGTTAATTTATGTTGCCAACATTTTTTAATTATTCAAGATTATTTTATTCGTTAAAATTTCTTTGATTTATGTTTTGTATTTTAGTCACAATGAGTTGGTATAGTGACAATGACTTGGTTTCTTAGATAGTTGAGCTTCCAAAGAAAGTGAGGGTTTTGGCCACCAATAGAACTGAGTCGATAACTGAGGTAAGAGTTAGTCATGGTATCTAAAGAAGTGGAACTAATGCTAGCTGTTGCCCAAATATTAAGCTAAGAAGGGGCGTTGAATTGGAGTTTCAAAAATTAAACTTTAAGGTATAGAAATAAAAAGTTAATTATAGGAGGGATAGAGAAATTTGACACAAGGATTTTATAGAGGTTCGGGTGTTAACAAACCCTACTCCTCTCCCCAATCGCAATTGGGAGTTTCACTAACACACTAAGTGTTACAATGGAGTTTTACAAGCTCACTCTCAACTATGGTGTTTCTCACAATGGCTCACACCTAACCCAGAAATCCCTTGTGTTTTAATGGCTCACACAATAACAAATTTCTTGTGTTTTACAGGCTCACACAAATAACCTTTACTTTGTGTTTTTACAGGATCACACAAACAACCTATACTTTGTATTTTTACAGGCTCATACAAACAACCTTTTAATTTGTGTTTTAGAGGCTCACACAACTAACCCCTTACAAGTGTTTTACTCTTAACCCAGAAATACCCAAAGCTCACTTGAGTAATGATTACAGAGAGAAACACTCACAAATCTTAGTTGCTCAATAAATGAAGAGCGAAATGATTTTTACAGAGAATAGATATTGGTTCTCAAAGTATTGAATGTACAAATAGCTTGTAATAAGATTTTGATTCAAAGTATTTGCGATTGTCCTGAATGCATAAATGACTTCCATTTATACTCCCATGGCTGATTATAGCCGTTAGGGTGCATTAAATATGAAACTAGCCATTGTACCAACTAACTAATCGCGCCTGACATTTTTCTCTTTCATCATTCATGGGTGTGACTATGTTTGTCACGGGCATGACATTTCTTCCCAAGTCAGGACTGAAGTGGTGACCTTGGTCGTGAAGCTCTCTGAAATGTTTCGAAACATTAGGTCACGGGCGTAACAAATTTCCCAGCCGTGATCCAAGTGGTGACTTTGGTCGTGAAGCTCTCTGGATAAAAATGCTATGAACATTCACGGGCGTGACATTTTAATTCATGGGCGTGACTTAAATGTCCATTTGATGGTTTATTCTTCCTTCATGGTCGTGAACTTCAAATGTTGGTTTTGGTAACGGTTAGCTCTTTCACGAGCGTGACACATAGAGTCACGGACATGAACATGCTACTTCCTTAATTTTTTCTTTCAAGGATTATTTTTCCAATCTCCATTTTTGCTATTTTATTCCATATCCTGTTTAATAGACTTATAAAACAAGTATGTTAAATACAATATTGCTATTTTATTTGTTATCATCAAAATGACAGAAATACCCCGTAAGGTTTCACAATCTCCCCCTTTTTGATGGTGACAAATAATCTAGCAATATGTGCTTTTGAGAAGCCTCCCCCTTAAAAGATGCTTAGGATAAATAATTGATAAAATGCAAGATTTGTAAAGAATGATGTAGCATTGAAATAAACTTACTAGTTTTTAAGTATATGCAAAGTATATGTAATATATACCATAATTCCTTTTAAAGCATGAAGTATATGTAAAGTATACTTTGAGTATATCATGGTATATTTATTTTCATTAAGGTATATGCAAAGTATACTTAAGGTATATCTTATGTGTATAAAGCTCAATTTCTCAATTTCATACTTGAATATTAATTTTGAATCAAATTTTGAGCATTTCTAATTTCTTCCTTCCTAATTCAATGTCAATGTATTTATAGGTTTTTGATTCAAAATTCATTTATCTTAATATATTACTAGGTTCACCCCTACAATATATTGCTAGTTTCTCCTATATTGCTAGTTTCTCCCCCTTTTGTCATCAATCAAAAAGGATATAAAAATATCAAAAAGATAAACAAAAGTAGATATATTAAATAAAGGGAAATACAAACAAAGTTAATTAAAGTTCAGAAAGGAAATTTAAAATTTCCTACACACAACAAGTAAATAAAGAAGTAAATAAAGAAGCAAACAACCAAATTGAGGCTACTATCTAGCCTAACACCTAGCCGGACATCCTATCTCAAAGTCTAGCAACCTCTGCCTCAAGGCTGTCCATCTGAGACTCCGTGAAGTCTTTGAGGTTCTCCAACCTCTCGTCCATCGAAGCCTGCAGCTGCTCAAAACTTGGTGCCAAGAGGTCAACCACCTGTTGCGCTAAATTCTGTGTGGAAGCCGAGGACTGTTCGATGTCCTGCTCAGCCATTGGAGGTGCTTCCTCAACATGAGCCCTTTTCTTCTGCTGGATCCCTTGGAAGCCGGCTTTAAAGTCCTCCGTGTCATTATCTTCCCAAATGATCTCCTCAGCAGTGTCTGTGAAGCGATAGAAAATATCGTTCTCGTAAACGATTCTGACAGCCACTCCCATCTTTATGAAGGACTCAACATCCAAGCGATATCGATGATGCCCAGAGATGAGGTTGAAATGATGCTCATCCAGCTTCAAATAGCCAAGCTTCAAGGCTATGTGGGTGACATAGCCACCGATCAGTATATCTCCTGTGGGTTTGGTGGCAATGGACAGAAGATGGTTTGCAAACCATCTAGAGAGTGCCACGGTGAGTCCTCTTCGAGCCATCTCAAATAAGAAGAGTTCTGATTTCCTGATGGTCCCATTGCTTTCTCCCCTAGCGAATATGCCATAGGTCAGGAACCTATGCAAATATTTGTGCATTGGGGATAGGAGATGAGTGCTCTTTGTCTTCTTCACATCCCAACTACAATCATAGCCAAAATGAGTCCAAGCTCGAGGGGCGGAGAATTCTACTTCACTATCATTTGGGATGCCATTTGATGGCAAATTGAACAATTCCCCGAATTCTATGGCATTGAGGGTGTTTGGATTGTCACAGTGTTGGAATTTCACCACTCTAGTAGGTGACACTTGCAGAGTGCTAAGGAATTCCAGTGTTGGCTCCCTCAATGTAGGCTGGTGAATCTCCACAAATTCTTTCAAATGACAGGCCTGGAGTTGCTCTGTCATAGCCTTTTTGAGCCCGAGACTTCAGACCGTTTTCCATTCGAAGGACCTCGATGACAGTAGAGGCATTTTCTTCAAAGTGGAGTACCGGGGATGGCATTGCTCCGGAATTTGGTTCATGAGGTAATCTGCATACCTCCTAGGAGCATGGGACTTCTTTCTCTTTCCCTTTGATGAGGCAGTCTCCATTTTATTTGAAGAAGTAAACTTGTGAGGGATTGAGACAATTTTTTTTGACAGAAAAATTTTAAGGAAACCCTAAGAATGTATGATTTTTGATGAAGAATTGAACTTTTGATGGTATTTATAGGAAACGTTTGTGACTTGGGGGCCAGAATCTTCAATGTTTCATTAAATGTGTGTAAACGAGAGCGGTTTTAGGGAGTTGAAGAGTTGAAATGAGAAAAATAACCGGTTGTTCTTTTATATGCTCGATGCATTCACGGGCGTGAAATGATTGTTCACGGTTTGCTGAAGGAATGCTCTACCCGTGAATAAAGGCGTGAATATGTTCACGGTCATGACCTTTGAATGTCACGGGCGTGAATGATGAACTGTCATGGGGATGAAACAATAGTCACAGGCGTGAAAGGTTGAATTTCACTATTTATGCCCGTGAAGCAAGCCGTGACTCAAGGCGTGAACCCCTCTGTGAGTTTTGGGGTGTAAAGGTTCACGGGCGTGAAATTTCATCACGGGTGTGAAAAGGTCTTTTCATGGGAGTGAATGAAGCCGTGAAAATAAGCTTCACCACTTGAAGTCGTGAACCATGTCGTGAATCAAGTCGTGAACGACACTGCCTCTTTTGGCTATTTAAGTCACGGTCGTGAACATGTGTCACGGGCGTGACTCCCTTAAAATTTTCATCAAATAAAATTAAGTCCTAAAAACAAGACTAAATCATTTCAATAAAGATTCCATCCCTTATAACATAAATTTTCATCAAAATTACTACCTTATATTTAGTGATATGATACAAACTTAAGATCATTAATTAAGATTTCATAATTTTGTAATCACAAGGTTAATCCATCAATCATTCCAAGTTCTCTTCTAATGAAATTAAATCTTTCCTCACTAAGAGACTTAGTAAAAATATCTGCTAATTGATTTTCTATGCTTATAAATTCTAAT
Organism: Triadica sebifera; assembly: GCA_023653625.1. Lineage (NCBI taxonomy): Eukaryota > Viridiplantae > Streptophyta > Magnoliopsida > Malpighiales > Euphorbiaceae > Triadica > Triadica sebifera. Next base: position 35,922,095 of record CM042896.1, read on the forward strand.
GCAACATCTCCATAATGAACATGATCTCTAATAAAGTGGTGTCTAATGTCAATATGCTTACTTCTTGAGTGTTGAATAGGATTCTTTGAAAGATTTATAGCACTTTTATTGTCACATTTAATAGGTATATGGTTCATTTCATGACCATAGTCCTTAAGTTGTTGTTTCATCCAAAGAAGTTGAGTACAACAACATCCAGCTGCTACATACTCTGCTTCAGCAGTTGAGAGAGCAACTGAAACTTGTTTCTTGCTAAACCAAGAAACTAAGCATTCTCCAATAAAGTGACAAGTACCTGAAGTACTTTTTCTATCTAAAAGACTACCAACATAGTCTGCATCTGAATATCCTATAATATAAAAGGATGAATTTCTAGGATACCATAAACCTAGATGCAAAGATCCATGTAAATATTTTATAATTATTTTTACTGCATTTAAATGAGATTCTTTTGGACATAATTGAAATCGTGCACACAAGCAAACACTATACATTATATCGGGTCTAGAAGCAGTAAGATATAAAAGTGATCCAATCATACCTCTATAAAGATTTTCATTAATGCTCTTACCCTTTTCATCCTTGTCCAATTTTGTTGATGTGCTCATAGGAGTCTTGGCATTCTTGCATCCTTCCATACCAAATTTCTTAATTAAATCTCTGGCATATTTGGATTGGTTGATGAATATGCCCTCATTGCTTTGCTTTATTTGTAGACCAAGGAAATACTTAAGCTCTCCCATCATGCTCATTTCAAATTCCATAGTCATACACTTAGCAAATTCTTGACAAAGCAATTCATTAGTAGAACCAAATATTATATCATCAACATAAATTTGAACAATTAGTATATCATGCTTATGCTTTTTAATGAATAATGTGGTGTCAACATTTCCCTTTGTAAAGCTATATTCTAATAGAAAAAAACTTAGCCTCTCATACCAAGCTCTTGGGGCTTGTTTCAAACCATACAAAGCTTTTGAAAGTTTAAAAACATGATTTGGCAAATCATAGCTTTCAAAGCCTGGTGGTTGTTCTACATACACTTCTTATTCTATATAACCATTTGAAATGCACTTTTCACATCCATTTGAAAAAGTTTGAAATTCATGTGACATGCACATGCTAAAAGTATTCTTATGGCTTCTAATCTAGCTACAGGTGCATATGTTTCATCATAATCTATACCTTCTTCTTGATTACATCCTTTTGCAACTAATCTAGCCTTATTCCTAGTTATTGAACCTTGTTCATCTATTTGTTTCTAAATACCCATTTGCTACCTATAATTTGATAATCCTTGGGTCTCAGTACTAGGGTCCATACCTTACTTATCTCAAATTGGTTGAGTTACTCTTGCATGGCAATTACCCAACTTTCATCATTAAGAGCCTCATCAACATTTTTAGGCTCAATTTGAGAGATAAAAGCAATGTCAGTGACTAAATGTTTGAAATGAGATCTAGTACTTACTCCCCTTGAGAGATCACCAATGATTTGCTCTTTTGGATGATCTTTGATCATTCTCCATTCTTTTGGGAGTTCTTGCTCATTTTCTTCTTGAGTTTGAGGTAGAGAATCATTTTGAGGTGAATTTTCTTGATCATTTTCTTCTTTCCCATTTCCAAGATCAAGTCTTTCCATATTTCTTACAACATCATCAAAAACACTACCTTTCACAAGATCAAGTTTACTAGATTCATTAAAAACAACATGCATGGATTCTTCAACAGTTAATGATCTTTTATTAAATACTCTATATGCTTTGCTGGTTGTAGAGTATCCTAAAAAGATACCTCCATCGGATTTAGAGGCAAAATTTCCAAGATTGTCCTTGGTATTTAATATAAAACATTTGCGTCCAAATACTCTAAAGTATGATATCAAGGCCTTTCTTCCATTCCATAGCTCAAATCAGGTTTTGTTTAAAAGTGGTCTTTTGAAAATTCGATTTGAAATATAACATGCAGTGTTTGTGGCTTCTGCCCAAAAATAAGTTGGTAAATCATATTCATTGAGCATTGTTCTAGCCATTTCAATTAAAGTTCAATTTTTCCTTTCAACTACCCCATTTTGTTGAGGTGTCCTAGGAGATGAGAAATTATGTGAAATGCCATGTTCAAGAAAAAAGCTTTCAAAGTTTTCATTTTCAAATTCTTTCCCATGATCACTTCTTATTTTTGAAATACAGTACCCTTTTTCATTTTGAACTCTTTTAGCAAAGTTTTTGAAATTTTCAAAAGCATCACTTTTTTGAGCTAAGAAAATTACCCAAGTAAATCTAGAGTAATCATCTACGATGACAAATGCATAATGTTTTCCTCCTAAGCTAGCAATTTTAGTAGGTCCAAACAAGTCTAAATGCAGGAGTTGAAGAGGTTTTGAGGTACTTACTATGTTTTTGGCTTTGAAGGATGACTTGTGTTGCTTTCCTCTTTGACAAGGTTCACATGTCTGGCCTTTTTCATATTTAACTCTTGGCAGTCCTTTTACTAGTTCTCCTGTGCTGAGACTTTGTATTAAGTCCATGTTAGCATAACCAAGTCTTCTATGCCACAGCCAAGATTCATCACTAGTAGTCACAAGACATTTAGAGGAATGGTTAGATAGTTAATGTAAGTTTATTATGTATGTATTTACATCTCTATTTCATTTAAATATCTCCTAACCATCGATAGAGATCACAAGACATTCATTTGAAGTAAAGATTACTTTGTTTCCTTTATCACATAATTGACTTACACTTAACAAGTTATGTTTCAAGCCATCAACAAGTAAGACATCTTTAATAAAAGTAGTACCATTAATACCAATAGAACCAATGCCAATTACCTTACCCTTTGCATTGTTTCCAAAGGTAGCTTTACCTTCATCAATACTTCTGATTTCATTGAAAAGTTCTTTGTCTCCTGTCATATGCCTTGAGCATCCACTGCCTACTAGCCAAGCATTTTTGTTTATTGTGGACTTGAGGCATACCTATAGAATCACAATTCAAGTATGATTTTTAGGTACCCAAATGTGTTTGGGTCCTTGGGGGTTAGCACATGAAGGTTCCCAATGAGCCTTCCTTATCCAGCAATATTTATTTATGTGACCCATTTTCATACAATAATTACATTGTTTTGGTCTAAATTTGTTTTCTGGTCTTACAATATTTTTGAATACCATTTTTCTATCAAATATATTTTGAGAATGATGACATGCACAGTTATGATTAATTGTAGACTTTCTAGATGCATGATTATTCTGTTTATTTATAGAGAGTTTAATATGCTTATTTCTTGGTGACGTTCTAACAGATGTGGAGATGTGAGGTTCTCTAGACTTAACAAATATGGTTTTGTGAGAAGATGATAATGTGTCCTTAAATCCTAGACCATGTCTAATTAAGGGTGACCTTTGAGGCACAATGAGAGTATCTAAGCTCTCTTTACCTTTGTGAAATTTAGAAATGGAATTTCTAAGTTCCTCAACTTCATTTTTCAAAGCATTATTTTCTTTTAGTAAGGAAGCAGTTGAGGGTCTTGATGAGTATTCATCTAATGACTTTTGGAGAGATTCATTAGATGATTTAACCTTTATGTTTTCCTTTTCTAAACCATCTATCTTATTTTTTAAATTAGAGATGTTATTTCTATAAGTACAAAATTTACTTCTATATTTCTCTAATTCTAGATTTAATTCTTCGATTAGGCTTTGCTCATCATCATCATCATCATCACTATCATCATCATTATCACTACAATCATTGTTCAAAGAGTATGAGTGTAGTGATCTTACCTTATTCGAGATATGATCTTCAATAGCCATGAAGCATAGGTTGACCTATTCGCTTTCATTATCATCTTTTTCACTTGAAGAGCTTTCATCATCCCATGTGGCTTTGTGACATTTCTCCCCATTATCTCTTTTGTATTTGCTCTTATGCTTCTTGAGCCTTGGACATTGTGGTTTAATATGTCCTTTCTTTCCACACTCATAGCACTTTACCTCTTCCTTACTTCTTTGTGCATCATTAGAAGTTTGTTTGAGGTTTCTTTGCCTGAATTTTCTAGAGTTGCTCATTTTCTTCTCAATGATTCTTTTTAATCTTCTTCAAAGCATAGCAATGTCCTCATTTTGATCATCACTTATTTCTTCATCATCTTCACTTTCTTCTTGAGATTTTGAAGTAGAGGCTTTGAGTGCTAAGGGCTTTCTTTTCTCTGGCTCTGCTTCAAGCTCTCTATCTCTTTTCATTGCCATTTCATGTGTGAGAAGTTTGCCAATCAGCACATCAGTATACATGATGCTCATATCTTCATTTGCTTCTTCTATGCTAGCAACTCTTGAGCCATAGGCTTTAAGAGGAAGACTTCTTAGGATTTTGTTGTTTACATCCTCCAAACTCATATGCTTCCCAAGTTTCCTCATTCCATTTACAATGGCTAGAAGATGATTGGTCATGCCAGTGATTGACTCATTGGATTTCATCTTGAAGAGCTCATATTATGAGGTCAGAAGTTGAATCTTCTTGGATTTGACTTGCTTAGTTCCTTCATGATAATTTTCCAATGTCTTCCATATGCTGTATGTTGTTAGGCAGTGTTGTATTCTCCCACATTCTTCAATAGATAATGAGCTTGATAGGATTGTCATTGCCTTCTTGTTTTTGAAATTTACTCTTCTTTGAGGCTCTGTTCAATCATCTCTTGATAGGATTTCTTCTTCACCATCAGCTCCTCTTCTGGTTAGTGGTGTCCATTCTTTTCGTACACTATCCTAGACTTCAATTCCTTCACTATCCATATATGTCTCCATCCGAAACTTCCAATGGGCATAATTTGCTCCATCAAAGTAAGGTTTGAGACTTTGGAATCCTTCACTGGCCATATCTTAATCTTTACTAGTGCTTTTTAGGATTCGATGCTAGACTAAGCTCTGATACCAATTGTTGCCCAGATATTAAGCCAAGAAGGAGGGTTGAATTGGAGTTTCAAAAATTAAACTTTAAGGTGCGGAAATAAAAAGTTAATTACAAAAGGGATAGAGAAATTTGACACAAGGATTTTATAGAGGTTCGGGTGTTAACAAACCCTACTCCTCTCCCCAATTGCAATTGGGAGTTTCACTAACACACTAAGTGTTACAATGGAGTTTTACAAGCTCACTCCCAACTATGGTGTTTCTCACAATGGCTCACACCTAACCTAGAAATCCCTTGTGTTTTAATGGCTCACACAATAACCAATTCCTTGTGTTTCACATGCTCGCACAAACAACCTTTACTTTGTGTTTTTACAGGCTCACACAAACAAACTATACTTTGTGTTTTTACAGGCTCACACAAACAACCTTTTAATTTGTGTTTTAGAGGCTCACACAACTAACCCTTACAAGTGTTCTACTCTTAACCTAGAAATACCCAAAGCTCACTTGAGTAGTGATTACAGAGAGAAACACTCACAAATCTTAATTGCTTAATAAATGAAGAGCAAAAAGATTTTTACAGAGAATAGATATTGGTTCTCAAAGTATTGAATGTACAAATAGGTTGTAATAAGATTTTGATTCAAAGTATTTGCTATCCTCTTATCCTGAATGCATAAATGACTTCCATTTATACTTCCATGGCTGATTATAGCCGTTAGGGTGCATTAAATAGGAAACTAACCATTGTACCAACCAAATAATCGCGCCTGACATTTTTCTCTTTCATCATTCACGGGCGTGACTATGTTTGTCATGGGCGTGACATTTCTTCCCAAGCCGTGACTGAAGTGGTGACCTTGGTCGTGAAGCTCTATGGAATGTTTTGAAACTTAGGTCACGGGCGTGACATACATATTCACGGGCGTGACAAATTTTCCAGCCGTGATCCAAGTGGTGACTTTGGTCGTGAAGCTATCTGGATAAAAATTCTATGAACATTCACGGGTGTGACATAAATGTCCATTTCACGGTTTGTTCTTCTTTCATGGTCATGAACTTCAAATACATATTCACGGCGTGACACATAGAGTCACGGGCATGAACATGCTACTTCCTTAATTTTGTCTTTCAAGGATTATTCTTCCAATCTCCATTCTTGCTATTTTATTCCATATCCTGTTTAATAGACTTAGAAAACAAGTATGTTAAATACAATATTGTTATTTTATTTGTTATCATCAAAATGACGGAAATACCCCTCAATGTTTAACACTAGCTTTTCAATTGATCATTTCTCAAGAAATGAGATAGAGCAAACCTGCAATATGGAATTATTCTAGTCTAAATATTGGACCAACCCTTACTTTACTTCTCAAAATATTGGTTAGAGGAATCATCCCAAATTTTATTAGGAAAATATTGAGCAAAATTCTCTTCAATTTTTCCAAAATCAAAGCCATTTACAAAACCAACAAATAGAACTTTAAGTTTAGAAAACTCTGCCGTCATACCCTAATCAACACCAACTAAGATTTTTTAATACGTTTGAAAAGCTTTCTTTAGAAGAAACCTTATAGAATTTCATAGTAGCTACTCAAGAGAAAAGAGAAATAACCAAAAAAGTGTAGATTCTATTGAAGCAACTCTGAGAAGGATGAAAACTCATATTGGACAGATAGTTGAAGTAGCGCAGAAAAATAACTATGAACAACTTCTGCGTCAATTTGAGCAAGCAAAATCAATCATAGCTCTCAAGAGTGGTAATGTTCATGATGCTAAAGTTGACTTGAAAACTAATTTTGGTAGTTCCTTTCTTATAGGAATATTTAAGGAAGAAAAAGCATTAAAAGATTATGAAAAGAGGAGGAGCATAAAGAGAACCCAAAAGCAGCTATTAGTGGTGTGAAAGAAAATAAAAAGGAGACTTATTCTGAACCTAAACTTTATAAGGCCACTGAGCCATATAGGCCTCATATTCCATTCCCTAGTAGACTTTGGGGGCATAAAATGGAAAACAATTTTCTGATATTTATACTATGCTTTCTAAGGTTGATATTAATATACCTCTTTTAGATTTTATTAGAAAAATACTTGCATATGCAAAGTTTTTCAAAGACCTACTCTCAAACAAAAGAAAATATGGGAAAAATGAGAAAATAATTGTGTCAAAAATAGCTAGTGCAATCCTCGAGCAGTGTTTATCTCGAAAGCTGAAAGATCCTGGAAGCTTCATAGTAGATATTTCATTGGGAGATAGAAAAAAGATAAAGGCAACATTAAACTTAGTTGTTAGCATTAATCTGATGCCATACTCAATCTACACTCAGTTTAGTTTGGGTAAGTTAAAGCCAATTAATATTTGCCTTAAGTTTGAGGATGACTCAGTTAAACATCCTCAATGTATAATAGAAGATTTGTTGGTGCAAATTGGTAAGTTATTAATTTCTGTTGAGTTTGTGGTAATTGATATGGATAGTTCTTCAATAGGGAATAAGGAGCAGACAATTCCTCTTAGTATGGCATTTATGACTACTATTGAGATCATTATTATTGTTCGTAATGGGAGACTAACCATGATAGTCTTAGGGGAGACGTTTTGTAACTTTTGAGAAAGGGTGGCTAAAGAGAACTGGTAGGCCACCTTGTTTTATACTATTCCAATAAACTTTTCATCATTCAAGGGAGCTACTTTGGTACTTAAGAATTGGTTAGGAGTAAAGCTTAAAGATTTGGGGACCAACTGGTCTTATGTTAGATTCTTCATCAACTTTCAGTGGAATAACTTAGTCCTTTATTTCTTTCATTGTTGTAACATGCTTAACATAGTATTTGATATTAACATGACCATTGTAGTATCAATGCTAGGCTAATTTAATTTAGGTATTTAGTGAGCTAACCCAATTTGTATGAACTTCCCTTTACTATTAATGAAGTATGATTTCTTTTCCAATTTCAATTATGCTTATTTAGTTTTGAATTGAATGATTGACTAACCATTTTTTTTAATTTGGAATGAACATATTAAGATTACATTATTAGAAATACTTGTTAAACCTTGAGGGGTATTTTCGTCATTTTGATGTTAAAAAATAAAATAGCAATAATGTATTTAACAATGTTTGTGTTCTAAGTGTGTTAAACAGGATATAACTTGATTAGAACATGATGCAAGATTGAAAGACAACTTTTGAAGATCAAAATCAAAACAGATAACAAAGTCACGCTGGTGAATAACGCTCAACGCCAACTCTCCAATATTCAAAGTTCACAGGCATGAAGGATCATACCAAACCATGAATGATCATACAGTCCTGTGATCAAACATGCCAATACTTCTAGAGAGCTTCATGGCCAGTGTCACCATTTGTACCACGATTTGGAAGAATATTCACGCCTGTGAAAGTATCAGTCACGCCCGTGATCAAACACTCCCAATTCTTCCAGAAAGCTTTACGGCTAGAGTCACCATTTGGACTATGGCTTGGAAGAACATTCACACCCCGTGACACATATATTCATGCCTGTGAATGAGGACAAAGAAACATGTGAGGCGTGAAATTAAGAGTTGGTTTAATGACTATTTTCACATTAAATGCACCCAAACGACTATAATTGATAAAGGAAGTATAAATACAAGTCATTTTATGAATCCAAAGAGAACAAGAAGAAGAACAACAATTACTTTGAATTATTAATCTTATTGTAGCCTTGTGCATTAATTATTTTTCTCAACAAACCTCTATTCTTTGTAAAAACCTAATTGCTCATAATTTATGAGCATTGTAGGTTGGTGAGTGTTTTCATTGTAATCAATTACTCAAGTGAGTTTGGGTATATTGAGTTAAGGGTGAAACACTAGTAAAGGTTTATTGTGTGAGCCATAAAACAGAAGGAATTGGTTTTTGTGTGAGCCATTGAAAAACACAAGGAAATTTATGGGTTAGGTGTTAGCCATTGAGAGAAACAACATAGTGGGGAGTGAGCTTGAAAAACTCCATTGTAACACTTTGAGTGTTAGTGAAACACCCATTTGAGATTGAAGAGAGGAGTAGGGTTTGTTAATACCCGAACCTATATAAATCTTGTGTGTGATATCTCTCATTCCTTACTCTATTTTAAGTTCTTTGAAGTTAAGCAATTTTTATTTACTAACCAATTCAACCCCCTTCTTGGTTCCTTGTCTGGGCAACAATTAGTATTAGAGCTTGTCTAGCAACAATTAGTATTAGAGTTTGTCTAGCAAAAAGTCTAAAAAGCGCTAGCAAAGATCAAGAAATGGCCAGCGAAGGGTTTCAATGTCTCAAATCTTACTTTGATGGAGCAAACTGCGTTCATTGGAAATTCCAGATGGAGACATATCTTGATAGTGAGGGAATTGAAGTTTGGAATAGTATTCGGAAAGAATGGACACCACCAACCAAGAGAGGAGTTGATGGTGAATAAGAATTTCTTTCAATAGATGATTGGATAGAGCCTTAACGAAGAGCTAATTTCAAAAATAAAAAAGCAATGACAATCCTCGTAAGCTCTCTATCTATTGAAGAATGTGGCAGAATCCAACATTGTCCTACTGCATATAGCATATGGAAAACATTGGAGAATTATCATGAATGAAATAAACAAGTTAAATCCAAGAAGATTCAACTTCTCACTTTGAAATATGAACTCTTCAAGATGAAATCCAATGAATTTATTACCGATATGAAGAGCCATCTTCTAGCCATCATCAATGGCATGAGAAAGTTCAAAAAGCATTTGAGCTTAGAAGATGTGAACAACAAGATTCTGAGAAGCCTTCCTCTCAAAGACTATGGTTCAAGAGTTGCGGGTATAGAAGAGGCCAATAAAGACATGAACGTCATGCCTACCAATGTGCTTATTGGCAAACTTCTAACACATGAAATGGTGGTAAAAAGAGAGAGAGAACTTCAAGCTGAACCAGAAAAGAGAAATCCTTTAGCACTCAAAGCCTCTACTTCAAAATCTCAAGAGGTAATTGATGGATGATGCAAATGATGATATTGCCATGCTCTCAAAAAGATTAAAAAGAATAATTGAGAAGAGACTTGACAATTCTTGAAACTTCAAACAAAGAACCCTTAAACACTCCTCAAATGATTCTCAAAGAAATAAAGAGGAGCTAAAGTGTTATGAATGTGAGAAGAAAGGACATATCAAACTAGAATGTCCAAAGCTCAAGAAACATAAGAGAAGAATTCAAAAAGATGATGGGGAGAAAGGTCACAAAGTCACATGGGATGATGAAAGCTCTTTAAGCGAAAAAGATGATAATGAAGGAGAAGAGGTCAACCTATGCTTCATGGATTTAGATGATCACTTCATGGATGAGGTAGGTCCTTCTTACTCATACTCTTTTAGTGATAATAGTAGTGATAATAATAGTGATAGTGAAGATGATGATGAGCAGAGTTTAATAGAAATATTGAACCTAGAGTTAGAAAAATATAGAAGTAGATTTAGCATTTATAACAATAACATTTTAGATTTGAAAAACAAAATGGAACTTTTACAAAAAGAGAATTCTGATTTTAGAACTTCTAATGAAACTCTTTAAAAATCATTAGATGCATATTTCTCTAGACCTTCAACTAAATCTTTGTTTAAAGAAAATAATATTTTGAAAAATGAAGTTGAGGAACTTAGAAACTCTATTTCAAGATTTCATAAAGGTAAAGAAAATTTAGATACTCTTATAGTTTCCCATGACCACCTTTAGTAAGACATAGTGTAGGATTTAATGGAACATCATCATCATCTCACAAGACTACATTTGTTAAGTCTAGTGTACCACAAACCTCTACAATCGAGGTAATGGCCTCAAGGGCTAAGAGCATAACACACACAAAACCCATTATTCTTAAGAAGAATGGTCAAGGGTAGCATAACTTAAGGGGGAAACCTCAAAAGGCCAATCATGCTTCATGTATAAGAGGCATGCACTTAGGAAAGCACCTACTCATCATGCATGTGTATGTCACTGCACACATACACCTTCTAAAAGGATGTTAAGACCAAAAAGCATGTTAAAACCAAAAAATATATTTAGAACTAAACACTGCTATTATTGTATGAAATATGGTCATATCAACAAATACTGTTGGATAAGGAAGACTCATTAGGAACTTTAAAGTGCTAACCCCCAAGGACCAAAGTTTGTTTGGGTACCTAAAAACCAAACTTGAATTATGATTTTATAGGTATGCCTTAAGTCCACTATAAAGGAAAATGCTTGACTTGTGGATAGTGGATGCTCAAGGCATATGACCGGGAATAAAGAACTCTTCAATCACATCAAAAGAATTGATGGTGGTAAGGTAACCTTTGGGAACAATGCTAAAGGGAAGGTAATTGGCATTGGCTCTATTGTTATTAATAATACTACCTTTATTGAAGATGTTTTGGCTGTTGATGGTTTGAAACATAATTTGTTAAGTGTAAGTCAATTATGTGATAAGGGAAACCAAGTTGTAAGTCAATTATGTGATAAGGAAAATCAAGTTATCTTTACCTCAAATGAATGTCATGTAACCTCTTTGAGTGGCTAAGAGATATTCAAGGGAAATAGAGATGTCAATACCTACGTAATAAACTTACACAAAATTTCTAACATTTTCTCTAAGTGTCTTATGACTATTAGTGATGAATCTTGGCTATGGCATAGAAGTCATGGTCATGCAAGCATGAAATTAATTCAAAGCCTTATCAAATGAGAGCTAGTAAGTGGACTTCCAACAGTCAAATTTGAAAAGGATAAGACATGCGAACCTTGCCAAAAAGGAAAACAACACAAGTCATCTTTCAAATCCAAAATATAGTAAGTACCTTTAAGCCTCTACAACTTTCGCATTTAGATCTTTTTGGACCTACTAGAGTTGCTAGTTTAGGATGTAAACACTATGCTTTTGCCATTGTTGATGATTACTCTAGATTCACTTGGGTAATTTTCTTAGCTCAAAAGAGTGATGCTTTCGAATCTTTAAAAAATTTTGCTAAAAGGGTTCAAAATGAAAAAGGCTACTTTATTTTTAAAATAAGAAGCGATCATGGCAAAGAATTTGAAATTGAAAATTTTGATAACTTTTGTTTAGAATATGGTATTTCATACAATTTTTCAACTCCTAGAACACCTCAACAAAATATAGTAGAAAGAAAAAATCGAACATTAATTGAATTGACTCGAACTATGCTCAATGAGTATGGTTTACTAAGCTACTGTTGGGTCGAAGCCACAAATACTGCATGTTATATTTCAAATCGAGTTTTCAAGAGACCACTCTGAAACAATACTTCTTTTGAGCTATGGAATGGAAGAAAAACCATGATATTATACTTTAGAGTATTTGGATACAAAGGTTTTACATTAAATACCAAGGACAACCTTGGAAATTTTGGCTCTAAATCTGATGATGGTATCTTCTTAGGATATTCTACAATTAGCAAAGCTTATAGAGTCTTCAATAAAAAGATCTTTAGTTGTTGAGGAGTCTATGCATGTTGTTTTTGATAAATCTGATAAGCTTGATCTTGTGAAAGGTAGTGTTCTTGATGACATTATAGGTACAATGGAAAAGATTGATCTTGATCATGAGAAAGATGATGATGATCAAGAGAAACAACAACAAGATGTATCTCTACCTCAAGCGCAAGAGTAAGACAACCAAGAGCTTCCAAAGGAATGGAAGATGACAAAGAATCACCCTAAGGAACAAATCATTGGTGATCCTACGAAGGGTGTAAGTACTAGATCTCATCTCAAACTTTTAGATTCTAACCTTGCTTTTGTCTCTCAAATTGAGCCTAAAAATATTGATGAAGATCTTAATGATGAAAGTTGGGTGATTGCTATCCAAGAAGAACTCAACCAATTCGAGAGAAGCAAAGTATGGACCTTAGTTCCTAGATCCAAAGACCATAAAATCATTGGTAGTAAATGGGTGTTTAGAAATAAGTCAGATGAACAAGGTTCAATAACTAGAAATAAGGCTAGGTTAGTTGCAAAAGGTTATAATTAAGAAGAAGGTATAGATTATGATAAAACCTATGCTCCGGTAGCTAGATTAGAACCCATAAGAATACTTTAAGCATTTGTATGCCATATGAATTTTAAACTCTTTCAAATGGATGTCAAAAGTGCTTTCTTAAATGGTTTTACAGAGGAGGAAGTTTATGTAGAACAACCCCTAGGTTCAAAGTCATAATATGCCTAATCATGTTTTTAAACTTTCTAAAGCCTTATATGTGTTAAAACAAGCTCCAAAAGCTTGGTATGAAAGACTAAGTTCATTTCTTTTAGAAAATAATTTTTAAAAAGGACATGTTGATACAACCTTGTTTATTAAAAAGCATAAGCATGATATTTTGATTGTTCAAATTTATGTTGATGATAGGTCTACTAATGAATTGCTTTATCAAGAATTTGCTAAGTGTATGACTAGGGAATTTGAAATGAGCATGATGGGCGAACTTAAGTTCTTCCTTGGTCTACAAATCAAACAAAGCAATGAGGGCATATTCATCAACCAATCCAAGTACACCAAAGAATTAATTAAGAAGTTTGGAATGGAAGGATGCAAAAATGCTAAGACTCCTATGAGCACATCAACAAAATTGAACAAAGATGAGAAGGGAAAGATCATAAATGAAAAGCTCTATGGAGGTATGATCAGATCACTTTTGTACCTTACTACCTCTAGGCCTGATATAATGTATAGTGTATGCTTATGTGCTAGATTTCAATCTTGTCCTAAGGTATCACATTTGAATGCTATAAAAAGAATTTCAAAATATTTACGTGGCACATTGCATCTAGGCTTATGGTATCCTAGAAATTCATCTTTCAATATCATAGGATATTCGGACGGGGATTATGTCAGTAGTTTTTTGGAGAGAAAAAGTACTTTAGACACTTGTCACTTTATTAGTGAATGCATAGTTTCTTGGTTTAACAAGAAATAAGTTTCAGTTGCCTTATCTATTGCTGAAGCAGAATATGTGGCAGCAGGATGTTATTGCACTCAAATCCTATGGATAAGACAACAACTAAAGGATTATGGTCATAGCTTGGACCAAATACCCATCAAATGAGACAATACAAATGCCATAAACCTATCTAAAAATCCCATTCAATACTCTAGAAGTAAACATATTGACATTAAACATCACTTTCTTAGGGATCATGTTCAATATGGAGATGTTGTGTTAGAATTTCTTGATACAACAATCAATTGGCAAACATTCTTACCAAACCTTTTATTGAAGAAAGTTTTTGTTTCATAAGAAGCGAACTTGGTATGTTTGATGGATCAACTTTGTCATAATTATTTTCTTGCCAATTGTATGATGAATCATTAACCTTGAATGTTATTTTCTTCATATGATGCTCTTTACTTGACTAATTTTATAATATGAAGTGGTTGACATGATGGAAATATATGTTTAAGGGCATAAAAACTTCTTTAGAAATCTTCTAGTCTTGTTTTAGACTTAATTTTATTTTTTGAAGATTTGAGGTGATTGACTCCCGTGACATATATTCACGATCGTGAACTTAATAGCAAAAAGCTCCAGTAGCTTTCACGTTTTGATTCATGACTTACTTAACAGTTAGAAGTACTGAAGCCTAATTATTTATGACTGTGACTATTTCTGTCACTCTCCTGAATAGCTTGATTCACGCCCATGACATATCTTCACGACCGTGAAAATAGACGGAAAATAATTATAGAACCATTCACGCTTTGATTCACGCCTTACTTCACAGTTAGAAGTAGTGAAGCCTAACTCTTCACGACTGAGACTATTTCTGTCACTCCCGTACAAGTCCTAGGTTATGCCCGTGACTATTCAATGTCATGATTGTGACTCAATTCATCTTATTTTTCACTGCTAATGTGCATCTTCAACAAACCATGACCATGATTATTCACATCCGTGATTGAGTATTGAAGGCTGTGAACCTATCGATTATAAAGTAAAATTTCTACTGTTTTCTCATTTTCATCTCTACCAATTCCCTCATTTAACACTCTCATTCAATATTTCTCACAAATTCTAGCCTCCTCTCATTCATTTCCATCTATAAAACCCTTTCAAACATCTCTCTCTTTGAAGAATCACAACTTATCTCAAGGGTTTCTCAATCTTTTGTTCCAAAAAAAATTCTTTATTAAAATTTTATCAAAATGGAACCTAGTTATTCCAAAGGCACAAGGAGGAAATCACATGCTCTAAGACGCCACATTGATTATCTTCTCAACGTCATTCCAGAAAATTGCCATATATGATATCCCGTTCTCAAGAAAAGACCCCTACTCTCGTCAAGATCGTTCAATTGGAATTCTATCAAGACTCTTAGTCTTGAGACAAGCATGACTGAATAGTTACAAGCTTGTCATCTCAAAGAATTCGTGGACATTTATCGTCCAATGCTAAGGGAATGAACTATCGAGTTCTTTAGCATGTTGCAAGTCTCTCCCATTGGTACTATCAAATTCCAGCTCTGTAAGCATCCTAACACTCTCATAGCAGCAGAGTTTGGCACTATTTTCAAGCTTCCTTCCAATGGAATCCTTAATGAGAGTGAAGTCGAATTTTATGCTCCTCCAGCTTGGACACATTTCGGTGCTGAGTGTAGCTGGGATGTGAAGAAGACAAAGAGCACCCATCTTCGGTCTCCTGTGCATAACTATTTACATAGGTTCTCACCTATAGTATATTTGCTAGGGTCAAAAAATCAGAGCTCTTCTTATTGGAAATGGCAGAAAGAGGACTATCTGTAGCTTTGTCTCGATGGTTTGCGAATCATCTCCTTTCCATTGTAATGAAGCCATCGGGAGATATTTTGATTAGAGGGTATGTAACTCACCTTGCCATTGACCTAGGGTATCTGAATCTCAATGAGCATATTTACACTGTTATTCTAGCTCATCCACGAGATCAACTCGATGTGGAGTCCTTTATAAAGATGGGAGCAGTTGTTCGCATCATTTATGAAAAGAATGTTTACTACAGTTTCACCACTCCAGCTGGTGAAATTGACTAGGAAACCATGACTTTGATGCATTCAAAGCTGGTCTGCAGTCTGTCCAGCAAAGGAAATGAGCCCGTGATGAGACATCGACACCGGCAGTAGCTGAGGATGTTGGTAAATCATTGGCCTCTACCACATGCAGCTTGGTGCAATAAGTTGCTAATCTTATAACACCTTGCCTTAACATGATGCAGGCTTCCATCGATAAGAGGTTGGAAAATCTCAAAGACTTCATGGAGTCTCGTATGGATAGTATCGAGGCGGAGTTTGCATGCCTTAGGGATGGTCTGTCAGGCTTGAAGCCTAACTAGAGTCCTAGTTTTCACGTAGTAGCTTTATTTTTGCTCTTATAGGACTTTATTTTATGTAATCCTTCTCCTCTAATTTTAATACAATCATCTTATTAACATTTAAATTCTTTTTGTTAATGACAAAAGGGGGAGAACCTAACAATATATGCAATGTGTGGTTAGCAATATATGTGATCTATACATTATTATGCACTGTGTGGTTAGCAATATATGTGATCTATACATTATTATGCAATGTGTGGTATGAAATATGTAAACATTTCCTTAATTTATAATATGGATAAGATATACCTCATATATACTTTGTAAGATTAACTTATTTTATTTGATATACTTAACATAAATCTTACATATACTCTAAATGCACTTGTTATATTGTTGTTAATTGATGAGATATACTTAAGATATACCTTGCATATACCTTAGATGTTTGCAAATACCTTTGATATACTTCTTTCAAATCTTGCACTCTATTATTTTATCTTAAGCACCTTTTGAGGGGGAGACTTCTCAAAAGTACATATTGCTAGACTATTTGCCACCATCAACAAGGGGGCCATTGTTAAACCTTAAGGGGTATTTCCATCATTTTGATGTTAAAAAATAAAATAACAATAATGTATTTGACAATGTTTGTGTTGTAAGTGTGTTAAATAGGATATATCTTGATTAGAATATGATGCAAGATTGAAAGACAACTTTTGAAGATCAAAATCAAAAGAGATAATGCTTAGCGTCAACTCTCCAATATTTAAAGTTCACAGTCATGAAGGATCATACCAAACCGTAAATGATTATACAGTTATGCCCGTGAAATAATATTCACGCCCTTTATCAAACATGCCAATACTTCCAGAGAGCTTCACAGCCAGTGTCACTACATGGACTTCGACTTGGAAGAATATTCACACTCGTGAAAGTATCAGTCACGCATATGATCAAACACTTCAAATTCTTCCAGAAAGCTTCATGGCCAGAGTCACCACTTGGACCATGGTTGGAAGAACATTCACGACCGTGACACATATATTCATGCCCGTGAAAGAGGACAAAGAATCATGTGAGGCACGAAATTAAGAGTTGGTTCAATGGCTATTTTCGCATTAAATGCACCCAATTAAGCTTGAAAAACTCTATTGTAACATTTAGAGTGTTAGTGAAACACCCAATTAAGATTGGTGGGAGGAGTAGGGTTTGTTAATACCCAAACCTCTATAAATCTTTTGTGTGATATCTCTCATTCCTTACTCTATTTTAAGTTATTCCACACTTTTAAGTTAAGCAATTTTTAGTTCCTAACCAATTCAACCCCCTTCTTGGTTCATTGTCTGGGCAACAATACTATATTTAATTTAACCTAAAAATTGAATGGGGCATTAATTACACCATTAGTTTTGGTAATTCTTAACTTAAGGCGAGAGCCATTGAAAACTTACTTTATAGGGCTTCCTTGAATAAGGGAAGGGATTGCAAATTTAGTAGACAAGCTAGATACTTACTCCATCTCATTCAAAGTTTACTCATTAGATTCATTCATTAGCTTAATTATTTAGTTTCACTTTTGTTACTTTGATTCATTCATTAAATTTGGTTAGATTGTTTTGGATTTTGTTCTATTTGTTTATTGGTACTCTAATCATAATTAAGAATTTAAGCCAATAAGTTCCTTAGTGAGTTGTAAAGTGATGAGTATTCCCATCCGTCATGTGAGTGACCCGGGTTCGATCCTTCACAATGACACCAAAAACTTGATGTAACTCAAAGTGTACTCACAAGTGCATGAGGCAATTGTAATACTGGCAAATTTACTCCTGAGGTCGATCTGTCAAGGAATTGTTCGATTTAAATTCTTAATTAATTTTAGACTATCAATAAACAAGAAAATTAAATCCTAAACACTCTAACCAAGTTTGATGAATTGATTGAAGTAATGAAAATGAAACAAAATAAACAAGATAGCATATGAATGAAGATCCAATGAAACTGAGCATGTATTTAGCTTGCCTTCCCAATCTATGATGCCTTACTTAATTCAATTAGGCCCTATGAAACAAGTTTTCAATTGCACTTGCCTTAAATCGCCACTTATCCAAACTAACAGTGTAACTAATGCCTAATCTAATTTTTAGGTAAAATTAAAAATGATGTTTCTAATAATGTAGCCTTAATATGTTCATTCCAAATTAAAAATAAAAGGTGGCCAGTCAATCATTTAATATGAAATTAAATAGGCACAATTGAAATTGGAAAAGAAATAATACTTCATTAATACTAACGGAAAGTTTATACAAATTGGATTAGCTCGCTAAAGACCTAAATTAAGTTAGCCTAGCATTGATAGTACAATGACCATGTTAATATGAAATGTTATACTAAACATGTTACAACAATAAAGAAATAGAAGAGCTAAGTTGCTCCCCTGAAAGTTGATGAGGAGTTTAACTCAAGATTTGTTAGTCCAAACCAATCTTTGAGCTACACTCCAAACCAATCTTCAAGTGTCAAATTAACTCCCTTAAATGATGAAAAGTTGGATGGAATAGTATAAAATGAGGTGGCCTATGAGTTCTCTTTAGCCACCATACGATATGAACTTCCTTTTATATCCCACAGAGTTTTAATTACATTCTTACTCTTAAAGATACAATATTTTCCTAATTTAAAAAATAATTCCCCATAAGATTGATCCTTAGATTGGCATTTATTTTCATAGTCTGGATCCTACTTGATCATAATAGGAGTTTGAATGCGATAGGACTTTGTAGCAAAAAGAGGGGCATCACGCTTGTGACAACGTGTCACATGCATGACAGATAGTTGAATTCAGCATTCGTCACATGCGTTATTATTCTTCATGTGCATGACAAGTGGTTCAGCATGGCATTGATGCTTTCACATCGAATTACCTTGCCAGTGACATAAGGATGAGTTTCAAAGACTTTATGCCCACGACGAAAAGTCATATACCTAGGATAGAAGTGGAAGAACTCCCCTCACATACTCATCAGCCCCTCATATGTTGGGTTTTGAAGAATGAATCATATTCATAAACGCAGTGAAAAATAAAATTTTTCAAAAACCCAAAACAAAAATATCATACTTGTACCATTAAAACTAATTTATATAAATGTAAATGTTAAAAATTATACCTTGTAAATTTTATTTGTTCTTCAAATCTTCACTTTGTTGGGTTGTAGCAAACCACAACAATCCACACTAGGATGTCTCTAATGATAATCCACGCAAAGAATGAAGAAGAAACTATTAAGAGAAAATGGTTTGAACAAATTCAAAGTGCTAGCTTTGAAAGTGTTCTTGAGAGAATTTTTGTTATCTTAAAATATTGTTTTTCAGAAAAAATATTTTCATGTCTATTTTCGGCCATTTGATGTCTTTTCTATTCGAATCAAATTCAAAAATAAGATGAAAAGTCAAAATGGAGAAAATGACAACTAATGAATAGTAATTGGCCACAATTGGCCTAATTATGGCAAATTACAGCCGTTGGACAACAGATGGAAGGTGCAGGTGCGCTGGGCCTGCTGCAGGATACTGCTGGGCAGTCCAACTGGCCCACAAGGATGGCAAGCAGCCTGCCTAGCCCGCGTGGGCCCGTGACACTCCCGAATAATTTTTTTGTGCGATCTCATCGCGATCCATCCTAAAATAATTCTCTCATATTTTGGATCCTATCCAAGACCAATTTACTCATTCTCCATATCTTCAATGCGTGTGACCCATTAGGTTCCCATTATGTTGGCCACTTAAATTAACAATTAATTTAAGCAGGTCATGAGCGGTATCTAGCAACACATCATGACCCCTAATTGACCGGAAAGTTAGTGGTTTGACTAGGAACCTTTCCATAGACAATTTCTGTGCAATTATTCCTTTCACCAATCTATACCCCACTTGGTATAGAGTATGCACATATGCCAACTCCCACTAGACTGACTACGTCACATCTTGTCCAAGTAATGTTAGTTCTTGTCCTTGAGGCTCATTACTCTATTAGATATGTCATTGAAGACTATATTTATGACATTTCCACTCCGGCCAGAGATTCCTGAGTAATGACCACGACAGGAGGCCATGGGTATACACTCTTTTTATCAAGAGTGGTGAATCCTTTGTTGGTTACCCAATTACCTTCGAATACCACAAACTGTATCCAATCACCACCCTATGAGCTACCTCTCTGAGTCAACAAAGAATAGTGTCAAAATACAGAATCAATATTCAAGATATCCTTGAGTACCTCATGTCTAAGGATACTTGCACCATTGCTATGATGTGACTATCATTGACATTTGAATAGATTATCCATATGATTGTCTCATAGTTGGTCATCCAATGTACTTAGCTACACTTAGCAAGCATCCACATGTTAACTCTAAACATCTCATGTTTATAGATTATGAGATATACTACTCGATCTAATCAAGGAGTGTAACATATGCTAGTCTGTCTGGATTAATAATGTCCCGTCTCATTAATCCTATGACTAGGGATAATTTTGATACTAACATATTTACACATGATAAGAATCTCAATATCATGATCTCATCTTGATTTCCTTCATGCTATGTTATGTATCAAGGACTTCATTAATTGATTTAAGATCACTTATCAATTCATATATCAAATGAACATCAAATTAATGAAAAAGCCTTTTATTAATCAAATAAATTTGTACAATAAGTGCTAAAGGTGATTGCCTTTAGAACACTCCTCTAACAAGCTCCCACTTGCACTAAAGCCAATCACCTTTGTATTTAATTCCATAGCCGAGTACATGAGAATCATATTTCTTTTAGGGAAGTGGTTTAGTTAAAGGATCAACAATATTCTGATCAGTGGGCACTCTTTCTATCTTTACATCATTCCTACCAATGATTTCTCTAATCAAATGGTATCTTCTGAGTACATGTTTGGATCTCTGATGAGACCGTGGCTCCTTTGCTTGCGCAATGGCTCCATCATTATCACAATAAAATTGTATTGGATCAATAATGCTGGGAACCACTCCAAGTTTTGTAATGAATTTCTTTATCCAAACTGCTTCCTTTGCTGCTTCATAAGCTGCAATGTACTCTGCTTCGGTTGTGGAATCAGCAGTCGTTTCCTGTTTGGAACTCTTCCAACTAACTGCTCCACCATTTAGTGTGAATATAAAACTTAACTGAGATTTTGAGTCATCCTTGTCAGATTGGAAGCTGGCATCGGTATACCCGCTCATAGTAATATCTCCATCTCCATATACCAAGAATACATCCTTAGTTCTTCTTAAGTACTTAAGGATATTCTTGACAACCACCCAATGACCCTCACCAGGGTCCAATTGAAATCTACTCATGACACCAGAGCATATGATACATCGGGTCTTGTACATATCATAACATACATGATTGATCCTGTAGCTGAAGCATATGGAATCAAACTCATGTGTGTCCTCTCATCTTGTGTCTTTGGACACAAAGACTTTGAGAGAGTAATCCCATGGGTCATAGGAATATATCCCCTCTTAGACTGCTTCATGTTAAACCTCTTTAGCATCTTATCTATTTATGTAGACTGTCAAAGACCAAACAATCTTTTAGATCTATCTCTATAGATCTTTATCCCTAAAATATAGACTGCTTCTCCAAGGTCTTTCATAAAGAAATTCTTGGATAACCAAATTTTGACTAATTGTAAGGCTGAGACATCATTTCCCATTAACAATATGTCATCTACATATAAAACAAGAAATATGATTGCACTCCCACTAACCTTTTTGTAGACACAAGGTTCATACGGATTTTGTAAGAAACCAAACTATTTGATTGTCTCATCAAACCTAATATTCCAACTCCTGGATGCTTATTTTAATCCATAAATGGATCTTTGAAGCTTACATACCTTTTTGCCATCTTTGGATATGAAACCTTCTGGTTGTGTCATGTACACATCCTCAGTCAGATTTCCATTAAGGAAAGTTGTTTTCACATCCATTTGCCATATCTCATAATCATAATGAGTAGCAATGGCTAGGAGTATTTAAGCATAGCTACTGGGCTAAAAGTTTCATCGTAGTCAATTTCTTGTCTTTGACGATAACCTTTAGCAACAAGTCTAGCTTTATAGGTAATCACATTACCATGCATGTCAGTTTTCTTTGTGAAAACCCACTTGCACTGTATAGGCTTTATTCCTTCGGGTGGATCAACCAAAGTCCATACTAGGATTTCATACATGGAATCCATTTATGATTTCATGGCTTGAAGCCATTTGTCAGATTCTGAACTATTCAGCACCTCTTCATAGGTTGTAGGCTCATCATTTTCTACGAGCAATACATTGTTCTGTTCACTAATCAGAAATCCATATCTCTCTGGAACAGTACGTATCCTACTTGACCTACGAAGCTCTTGTGGTTTAGAAGGTTGAGCTGTTATATCATTTGTATGAGTAACAAGCTCGGGTTCAAGTAGTTGATCAGCATCTGTTTGAGAATCTTGAACTTCCTCAAGTTCAATTTTGCTCCCACTATCTCCTTTTAGAAGGAATTCTCTCTCTAAAAAGATAGCATGTCTTGAAACAAAAACTTATTGTTCCAAAGGGTGGTAAAATTGATATCCATATGATGCTTTTGGATATCCCACAAACAAACATTGGTCAGACTTAGCTTTTAGCTTATCTAACATTGTCCGCTTCATATAAGTAGGACAACCCCAAATTCTCATGTAAGAAAATGTGGGCCTCTTGTTATACCATATCTCATATGGAGTAACATCAACTGACTTTGAAGGAACTCCATTTAATACATAAATGGCGGTCTCCAGTGCATAACCCCTAAAGGATTTAGGTAATTCCGCAAAACTCATCATAGACCTTACCATGTTTAACAAGGTTCGGTTTCTTCTTTCAGCCACATCATTGTGTTGTGGAGTGTAAGGTGGAGTCCATTGAGATAAAATCCCATTATCTCTAAGATAATCTAGAAACTCTTGGCTCAAGTATTCACCTCATCGATCTGATCGAAGTGTTTTAATACTTTTGCCAAGTTGTTTCTCTACTTCATTTCTGAATTCTTTGAACTTTTCAAAAGCTTCAGATTTGTATCTCATAAGATACATGTATCCATATCGTGAGTAGTCATCGATAAAAGTAATGAAGTAGATGAAACCACCTCTAGCGTGTGTAGACATTGGACCACATACATCTGAATGTATTAAGTCTAAAAATCCATTAGCACATTCACCCTTTCCCTTAAAGGGTAATTTAGTCATCTTGCCTAGTAAACTAGATTCACATGTGTCAAATGATTTATAATCAAATGACCACAAACTACCACTTTTGTGTAGCTTAGCCATGCATTTCTCACTTATATGACTAAGACGACAATGCCATAAATAAGATGATTTCAACATATCTTGTTTTTTCCTTTTATTATCATTGATGTTTAAAATTGGATTTGACATATCTAATATGTATATTCCATTGCATAATGTACCATTAGCATAAAGAATTCCATTCAACATAATAGAACAACAATTGTTACTAAAAGCTAAAAGGAAACCATCTTTATTTAGACTTGAAACAGAAATAATGTTTTTAGTCAAAGCAGGTACATAATAGAAATTCTCCAAATTTAATATAAGCCCACTAGGGAGGGTCAATACATATGTTCCTATAACTAATGCAACTATCCTTGCTCCATTTCCAACGGTAGGTCTGACTCTCCCTTATTGAGCTATCTACTGTTCCTTAAACCCTGCATATCAGTGCATATGTGTGAGCCACAACTGGTATCTAATGCCCATATATTATTATTGGAAACAATATTAATTTCAATGAAAAAAATACCTGAAGTAGATGGGGCATCAGATGCCTTCTTCCTCAAGGACTCCAAGTAAGCCTTGTAGTTTCTCTTCCAATGGCCATCCTTGACATAATGGAAGCATGTCCCTTTTGGAGCAATCTTCTTGGCCTTTTTCTTGGCCACGTCTCCCTTAGGCTTCATGGACTTCTTCTTCTTCTTAAGGTTCTTCCTTTTAGAACATGAAGAGTCCACCAGCATCACAGTCTTACTGTCCTTCTTGACAGATGCCTCAGCTATTTTAAGCAAGTTGATCAGCTCAGGAATAGTGGTAGAGATTTGGTTCATCCTATACTTAAGCACAAAATGTGAATAACTATCAGAAAAACTGGTTATAATTAAGTCCATACTTAATTCATGGTCCATCAGAAATCCTAAGGTGGCCAACCTCTCAATATAGCCATTCATCTTCAATGCATATTGCACTGGAGATGTCCCCTCAACCATCTTAGTGCGGAATAGAATCTTTGAAGTTTTGAACCTTTCAGAATGTGCTTGGTCATCAAAAAGCTCTTTTACATAGTATACTATGGAATTCGCATCCATAGCCTCATGCTGCTTTTGCAACTCAACTGACATAGTGGCAAGCATAATGCAGCTTGCCATCTCACTATCATTGAGATGCTTTTGATATGCCTTCTGAACATCTTCAGAAGCATTAGTAGTAAGGGGATTAGGGAGTGCCTCATCTAGGACATAGCCAATCTTTTTGGACTTAAGAACTATTCTTAGATTCCTTAGCCAATCCAAAAAATTAGGCCCAGTCAACTTATTTGATTCCATTAGCGATCGAAAATTCACACTTGTCATGATGATGATTCTAGCAACCTAGATGTAAAATAGAACATGTTAGAATGTACATAAAATGCATGTTTATTAGGTCTTTAATAAATCGCATTATGGCTCCCACTATTTGATAGCGAATCCACAGCCCTCACTATAAACTCGAGAGAACTTATATGGAAGTTCTCCTAGTGGGTCGATATCCAACTAGCTTAGAATAACCTTGAGGCAACTCAACAAGCTATCCTTAGTTTGGTTGGTAGGTATCTAATCCATACCAATTGCATTATTCATGCAACTATCAAATCTTGTGCTATCAACTTATTGATGTGTGCACATACATTGGGCTATCGACTCTTGATATGTGTACATCTCATATATACAAACCCAACTTCACCTCCAATACACATTAACCTTGGCGCAAATCCAACAAGTTAATAATATCGGTTAAGTCTAACCCATTAATCGTGAAATCTAATTTCAATGGATTGAACATATTCTAATAGAGTGAGCTTGAGGCAACTAATCAACCTTAACTCTAGAAGAACTCTGATTCTCTCCATATTAACGGAAGGCGTAAGACTTAATTGTTTATTTAGTGAGGGATTTCTTTGTTAAGTCTCATCAAGTTATTATTTCATGCTTTTATATATCATACATTCATCACATTGATATATAAAGATAGTTACATTAACTATATGGCATGATTATGGACATACTAAAGTCAATCGCTTGAGCCAAAGAGAGATTGACTAGGTCTTACCTAGGTATATGCATGAATTTACAACACAAAATAGAAATCAAATTCCTATTTCTATGTCTTCTTGTTTATGGTACCATCTCCTTTGCTTTTTGCTCCTTTGTATCTTCATTCTATCCTAATCCTATGTAATCTAATTACATATTTCAAATTATAGAAAACCTCAATTTACATTTGAGGGAGTAAGATGAGAAGAGAAATACATAAGAAAGAAAAAAAAAAGGTAGGGACACGCAGACCCTATTTACCATAAAACAAAATAATTCCATGCATGCTCAATCACATTGGGCCTAAGTCCATAATCATCCATCATGCCTTTTCATAGACCCCTAACATGCATTCTCTAATCCACAAAATAAAAATGACAATTTTGGATTTCAATTTGTAAATTGATTCAACACTTGAATCGAAATTGCCTATATGTGTTCTTTCGGTTAATTTAATTTTGCATGTCATTTTAAAGTGGAATTTAATATTTAATCAAATTAAATTAAATTTCATATTTCCAGAAATAATTCAAAACTTTAATTTTAATATCATAAAATCAGAATATTATGATGTTAAAATTAAACAATTTAAGTTTAATATACAATCCAATTTCTAGTCATACTAGAATTAGAATTTCACAACTTAAATTAATTCAAAATTAATTTCCAAAAATTCTAAAAATTTCAGAACATCAAATCACCATTCTAATTATCTTTAGGTCAGCTCAAGTTCATCAAAATAGTTTTAGCCCAAGCCAAAATTACTAAGACAAACGAACCAACACACTTAAATGCTCAAAATGACTAATTCGATATCTAGAATTTTTAAACTTTCAAATGCTTGCAAAATAATTTTGGAAAGAATCTAACATCAAAATAACATATTTTTAATCAAATAAAAATTATTTCATGGTGCTGAAAATAAAATAAACACATACAAAAAAATCAAACAAAACAGCCCCACCGGGTAAGCTAAAACAGTCCCGTTTTTGTGTTTGTTTGAAAAATTAATTAAAATAATTTTTAATTAATTATTGGATACTTCCAGAGGCATAAAAATATTATCAATATGTCTAAATAATTTTTTCATAATTAAATTACAAGAAAAATGCAACCAACCCCATCAATTAAGCCAAACAACAACACATGTTCAAAAATAAGGCAATTTTAGGCATTTTTGAAATAAATCCGCAATTAATTATTTGAATCACATTCAAATAATTTTTTAATCAAAATAATCATTATTAAACATCCCATGATCAGATTAAAGAAAGAAAAATGTGTAAATTATATTTTACAAATTAATTTCAATTTTTCAAAACCTATTGATAAAAAAATCAACAAAAACATACAATCCCATTGCACTTTCAATTAAAATTAATTTTAATGGATACAAGGAGGCTCTAATACCAATATTGGGTTTTGAAGAATGAATCATATTCATAAACGCAGGGAAAAATAAAATTTTTCAAAAACCCAAAACAAAAAGATCAAACTTATACCATTAAAACTAATTTATATAAATGTAAATGTTAAAAATTATACATTGTAATTTTTATTTGTTCTTCAAATCTTCACTTTGTTGGGTTGAAGAAAACCACAACAATCCATACTAGTATGTCTCTAATGATAATCCACTAGAAGAATGAAGAAGGAACTATGAAGAGAAAATGGTTTGAACAAATTCAAAGTGCTAGCTTTGAAAGTGTTCTTGAGAGAATTTTTGTTGTCTTAAAATATTTTTTTTCACAAAAATATTTTCATGTCTATTTTCTATCATTTGATATCTTTTCTATTTGAATCAAATTCAAAAATAAGATGAAAAGTCAAAATGGAGAAAATGGCAACTAATGAATAGTAATTGGCCATAATTGGCCTAATTATGGCCAATTACAGTCGTTGACCAACGGATGGAAGGTGCAGGTGTGCTGGGCCTGTTGCGGGCTGCTGCTGGGAAGCCCAGTTGGCCCATAAGGCTGACCAGTATCCTGCCTAGCCTGCGCGGGCCCATGACACTCCCGAACAATTTTTTTATGCGATCTCATCGCGATCCATCCTAAAATAATTCTCTCATATTTTGGATCATATCCAAGACCATTTTACTCATTCTCTATATCTTCAATGCGTGTGACCCATTAGGTTCCCGTTATGTTGGCCACTTAAATTAACAATTAATTTAAGCAGGTCATGAGCGGTATCTAGCAACACATCATGACCCCCAATTGACTGAAAAGTCAGTGGATTGACTAGGAACCTTTCCATAGACAATTTCTGTGCAATTATTCCTTTCACCATTCTATACCCCACTTTGTTTAGAGTATGGACATGTGTCAACTCCCACTAGATTGACTACGTCATGTCTAGTCCAAGTAATGTTAGTTCTTGTCCTTGAGGCTCATTACTCTATTAGATATGTCATTGAAGACTATTTTTATGACATTTCCACTCCGGCCAGAGATTCCTGAGTAATGACCACGACAGGAGGCCATGGGTATACACTCCTTCTATCAAGAGTGGTGAATCCTTTGTTGGTTACCCAATTAACTTTGAATACCTCAAGTTGTATCCAATCACCACCCTATGAGCTACCTCTCTGAGGCAACAAGGAAATGTGTCAAAATACAGAATCAATATTCAAGATATCCTTGAGTACCTCAAGTCTAAGGATACTTGCACCATTGCTATGATGCAACTATCATTGACATTTGAATAGATTATCCATATGATTATCTCATAGTTGGTCATGCAATGTACTTAGCTACACTTAGCAAGTATCCACATGTTAACTCTAAACATCTCATGTTTATAGATTATGAGATCTACTACTCGATCCAATCAAAGAGTGTAACATGTGCTAGCCTGTTTGGATTAAGAATGTCCCGTCTCATTAATCCTATGACTAGGGATAATTTTGATACTAACATAATTACACATGAAAAGAATCTCAATATCATGATCTCATCATGATTTTCTTCATGCTATGTTATGTATCAAGGACTTCATTAATTGATTTAAGATCTTTTATCATTTCATATATCAAATGAACATCAAATTAATGAAAAAGTCTTTTATTAATCAAATAAATTTGTACAATAATTGATAAAGGTGATTGCCTTTAGAGCACTCCTATAACATCATGCACGTCACAGCTTGTCACATGTGTGAGGCCCTTTTTCTCACTTCTTCGCCATGCACATGACACCTTTGTGACATGCGTGAGACCCCTTTGCTCCCCTCTACACAATATCTTCTTTCCTTATAAACACAAAAATAAAACTTCTAAGTGCCTAATCATAATAAAAACTATAATGAAAACATGAAAAAACATGATACCTATATAGAATAAAAACTATAATGAAAATAAGAAAACCATGAATAAAAACTATACTAAATATAGACATATCAAATTCTCCCACACTTAAACATTGCTTTTCCCCAAGAAATATTTAAACATAGAAAAATATACACAATAAACAACTATAGTTGATCCCACTACCCATAGTCTTTAAGTTTCACTAATGTACCAATTCAAGTTATATCAAAATCACATAATGTACTATGCCTAAGACCATGTTAATACCAATTCCTTGCCTTAGTTCAAAAACAAACCAATTTAATCATCCATTGCCTAAAAAATATATAGAAAACAATCTAGTGAAGCTACTTATCATAGATGTCAAAAACTCATACTTTAGTCCCCCACACTTATTTCCTTCATAAAACTTCTTTTTGTTTTTTTTTGTTCTTTCTTTCGAAGTTAATAATTCTTCTCTAAGTCATAATGTATTTCTCATTCTTAATTTGACCTTTGTAAGCATTTTTCTTTCTTTTTTTTAGAAATACACTACGCTCATTTAGGGGTGCTTTGCATACTCATATCCTTGGTAAGAGAACAAAGTAGATACGATGAGTGCATGTTATGCTCCTTTTCACTATTTTCATCAACTCCATATTCTTCTTTTATTATTATTATTATTATTATTATTATTATTATTGTACTTAAAGACTAAACATAGTAGTATCTAACATCAAACAACTCATAACATACTATATTATTAATTATATATATACAGGTGCGAATGGTATATTCAGGGGCGTGAAGCCTTCTATCACGGGTTATCTACTAGTGACTTAGATGTGACTGGCTCATGATCATTCATGGTTGTGGCTTCATAGGGGGTGAAATACCTTTATGGGCATGAAGCTTAGCCATGATAGTACATTCCTCCATCAAACTCAACTGTATAATTTGATCTCTCCCTTTTAGAGGCCGACTACGCTATCTCTATAAGCCTACTATTTTGTCTCTGTGCATGAATAATCTCCTGATTAAATGTCAACCGGATATTCAACTCGACCACCATCTTCCTAATCAATGCATCAGCCACTACATTGGCCTTGCTTGGGTGGTAATCAATAACATAGTTATAATCTTTTATTAGCTCTAACCATCGCCTTTATGTCAAATTGAGATCCCTCTATGTAGTAAGGTACTTCAGACTCTTATGGTATGTGTAGATGAAACATTTCTCCCCGTAAAGATAGTGACATCATATCTTCAATGCAAAGACAATAACCACCAACTCAAAACCGTGTGTGGGATAATTCTTCTCATGCATCTTTAGCCACCTGGTTATGTATGCCACTACCTTACCTTCTTGCATAAGTACACACCAGTCCGTTGTGAAAAGCATTACAGTAGATTATATATTCCTTATTAGGAATTGGCTATGTCAAAATCGGAGCCTCTGTTAGCGTTTTGTTCAGACTATCAAAACTGTGCTGGCATTTCTCAGTCCACTCATTTTTCACATCTTTTCTCAATAGTCTAGTTAAAGGAGAAGCAACCATAGAAAATCCTTTAACGAATCTCCTGTAATAACCAACTAACCTAAGGAAACTTCTAATCTCTATCACATTATGGGGAGGATTCCAACTTATAATAGCCTCTACCTTGCTAGGATCAACCTGTATACTATCTGATGACACAATGTGTCCCAAAAAAGCTACCTCATCAAGCAAAAATTCACATTTTGAGAACTTGGTACATAATTTCTGCTCCCTAAGTGTCTATAACACTATTGTCCGGTGCTGATCATGCTCGTTAGGTATCTTAGAATAAACTAAAATGTCATTAATAATGACCACAACACATTTGTCTAAGTAGGGTCTAAATATCCTATTCATCAAGTCCATAAAGACCGCTGGTGCATTGGTTAACCCAAAAGGCATAACCACAAATTCATAATGCCCATATCTTTTTCTGAATGTTGTCTTGGCTATATCTTTGACCTTAACTCTCAACTGGTGATACCCTGATCTCAAATTAATTTTTTAAAACATACCTGCACCCTTCAACTAATCAAATAGGTCATCAATTTATGGTAATAGATATCTGTTCTTAATTCTCACCTTATTTAGTTGTTTGTAGTCTATGTATAACCTCATAGACCTATCTTTCTTTTTCATAAATAACACCAGTGCACTCTATGGAGATACACTCAACCTGATATAACCCTTCTCTAACAATTCCTATAGTTGAGCCTTAAGCTCTTTCAACTCGGATGGTGCCTATAGTGAGCTCTATAGATAACTCAACCTCCCTGATTGGTGGTAACCCCGATATATCTTCAAGGAACACATCTGGGAATTCACGTAGTTTGGGAATATCCTAAAATTTTGGACCTCCCTTTCTAGTATCAACTACATGAGCCAAATAGGCTTCGTATCCTTTCCTCATCATTTTCTCTGCCTTTATCATTGAAATAACTCATGGAAGTTGTGGGAACAACTCACTTTCCACTTTTACATCTCCTTGTTCTATAGTTTTCAACATTACAAATTTTTCATTGCAGTCTACAACTGTACCATGCTTTGCTAGCCAATCCATGCCTAATATGGCATCAAATTTTTGAAAACGCAATTCTATCAAGTCTATCAAGAACTCTTTCCCTTGTACAATCAAAGGACAACCTTTATATACCCGATTCACTATCATGTTGTGCCCTAAAGACTTTGTGACCTCAATTTCATATTCAAGATTCTCACTGATCATATTGTGTTATCTAGGAGTGTTTATGCATATATATGAGTATGCTGAACCCAGATCAATAAATGTATATATATCAAAGTCATAAAGAGAAAACATACCAATAATCACATTTGTAGCGTCCTAGTCCTCTCTGGGCCTCATAGTATAAGATCTAGTTAGCGCTCGGGCTAGTCCTAGTACCTGGATATGTCCTATATGACCTTTGGTCTATTCCTAGGTTGATTTGGAGTTGATCATGTAACATCACATCATATGCATTTAAGTAAAACCTATTTATGTATCAAATAATCACATACTGCATGTTGGAAAGAGAAAATACCCTAGTAACAGTGGTAGTAATTTTTTTGGTCATATCATATCCTGTAAAATCAACTAATGACTTTACAAGTCTTATATCCTGTAATTCCATTCAATGACTTTGCAAGTCTCATATCCTGTAATATCACTCAATGACTTTTCAAGTCAACATTAAAAACCACAATACGATATATCACATATGTCAAACATATACTTCCAATATACCACAAGTATACCATTTATATGTACCACAATGTCACAAATTATCCATCATTACATTATCAAGGACCAATCATGACAATCATATGAATCACATAGCAAGCAACATTCATTTGCACTAAATAATTCAATCGATAATTAGACTGACCATTCTCCTTTGATTCCGACCCCTAACTTATTGTCTATCCGCTCCTTGTGGGTCTCCAATATGTTGCGAGCCTAATATGAAAACATAATAGATTAACTCATGATTAGGGAGACTTAATGTGGCTTAAAAAAATTAATATGTATTGTTCATGTCAATAGTTAAGATTTTTCCTATGAGGCAATGTGATCTTATGGGACTTTTTAGCCTATAACTTTTTCTATACTTGAACAATTAATCTAATTCTTGTTCATAATTAAAACTAACATATAATTATAGAACATATTAAATTTTCAGACCAATTGGATCATTGCACAATATTTTGTGAAATTTCTAAATGTGTTATGTTTTTTGCCTTGTTTTCTGCCTTTAGGCAGTTTCATGGTACTCATTTGGGTTCATCATACCTTATAATATATAAGTCCTATTTTAATGAAAATTTTCAGACACTTATATGGGTTCATATGGAACATTGTTTATGTTTACAACTTTTATCAATTATATCTCTAAGATCTTCAAATTATAACAAACATTTTACTAGTCCAGAATAGAATTGGCTTCTGGACCAGTATGACTTCCAAAGGCCATAAATTAGTCTATACATAACCAATTAAGTTGAAATTTGTGTTTTAAACTTTTCCAGAAGCAATTTCTATGTGCATCAAAATTGGTTGCAAATCAGTGCCTGTTAATGAACCTAAGCAACTCAAATCAACCCTATAGCAATAAGAATTGATTACTTACCAAGAACGACCTTGCAAGGGATCAATTAGCTTCAAAGACTAAGTGAAACAAGGAAGAATTAAATTCTAAAATGGAGGAAAATGAATAAGAAGTCGGGCTGGAAAAGAAGGCAGAAATGGGGAAGAAATGTGAAGATAAAGCCAACTTATTTTTTGTCTTTTTGTCTTTTTCTCTTCTTCTCTTCTCTTTTCTCTTCTCATTTCTCTTCTCTCTTCTCTTCTATTTCTCTTTTGTTTCATTTTCATTTTATTTTATATTATTATTATTATTATTTACATATATATATGTAATTCCACTAATTCACATAGTAATACAACTTAATCATTTGGCCCGATTTAACTAAATTAACAATGTAAATGTTTACTAATCTTAATCTAATCATTTTGCTTACTTTAATTTAGTCACCTTATTCAATTCATTTTTAATACTTTGTTATCCTCATTTAGGTTATAATTACACAAGTGCAACTCGATACAATTGCCAAATACTAGGACATGTAGCTAGTGCGTGTCATAAACTTGTTCCTACGAAAATACGTATGAAATGCACGTGTTCAATTGAATTGTATGCAAGATGCTTATGTTCGATGAAATGCATGTGGGAAAGGTCAAGGATGTTACAATTCTCCCCTCCTTTTAAAAATTTTGTCCTCAAAATTAATACCTGAAAATAGGTGTGGATATTGCTTTTTCATATTTTCTTCTGTTTCCCATGTTGCCTCTTCTTGTAAATGGTTATGCCATAATACCTTAACCAAAGGTATTTCTCGGTTTCTTGGTTCCTCAAAATAACTCTTGTCCTTTGCAATCTCAATGGCTTGATCTTTAAGTACATGTGTAGGATCTGACCTGTATCTTCTAAGCATGCTCACATGAAACACATTATGTATCTGAGCCATCTCAGGTGGTAAAGCCAACCTATAAGCCAATGTACCAATCTTCTCAAGAATTTCATAAGGCCCTATGTATCTTGGGCTCAATTTACCCTTCTTTCCAAATCGGATTATCCTTTTCCATGGAGATACACGAAGAAACACCTTTTCACCTAAGTCGTATTCCATCTCCCTTCTATGCTGATCAACGTAACTTTTCTGTCTATCTTGGGCTGCCTTTAGCTTGTTCTTGACAACCTTGATCTTATCCACTGTGTCTTGCACTATCTCTGGCCCTTCTAATGCACGTTCTCCTTCTTCATCCCAAATGATGGGGCTTCGGCACTTTCTGCCATACAATGCCTCATATGGTGCCATTTGGATACTGCTATGATACTGGTTGTTGTAAGCAAATTCAATCAATGCTATAAATTCATCCCAAGCACCTCTGAATTCCATAGAACATGCCCTAAGAATTTCTTCCAATGTCTGTATAGTCATTTCAGATTGTCCATCAGTCTATGGGTGGAATGCAGTGCTAAAGTTCAATTTTGTTCCTAATGCATTATGTAAACTCACCCAAAAATGTGAAGTAAACCGTGGATCTCTATCAGACACAATGGACACTGGAATGCCATGCAATCTGACTATCTCATTCATATATAATTTGGCCAAACTCTCAACTATACAACCCCATCTGATAGGTAGAAAATGTGTTGACTTGGTTAATCTGTCAATAATTACCTATACTGCATCATTTTTCCGTGGAGTTCTTGGCAATCCATAGACAAAATCCATCGTTATTCTTTCCCATTTCCATTCTGGCACTGGCAATGGATGTAGTTTACCAACTGGTGCCTGATGTTCAATTTTAATCTGCTGACATGTCAAGCATTTGGAAACATATTCTGCTATGTCTTTCTTCATTCTTTGCCACCAGTAATAAGGCCTTAAACTGTGATACATCTTTGTCATCCCTGGGTGCATTGCATACGGTGCATTGTGTGCCTCTTCCATTATTTCCTAACGCAAGTTCTCAGTGTCTGGAACACATATGCATGACTTTAACATCAATGTATCATTCTAAAAATTAAACTCTGTATTATTTCCCTGCCTTACCACATCCATTTTCTTACATAATTCAGGATCTTTGGTTTGTGCTTCTTTAATTCTCTCCTTTAGCATAGGTCTGACTTGAAGAGTAGTAATCAGTGATCCTCTATCATGCATATTTAATTCAACATTCATGGATCGTAATTGAATCAAATATGGAAAAATGGATGTTTGTAAATGAGCTACACTACTACTGGCCTTCCTACTCAATGCATCTGCTACCATATTGGCTTTCCCTGGATGGTACTCAATTGTACAGTCATAATCTTTCAATAGCTCTAACCATCGTCTTTGCCTCATGTTTAACTCTTTTTGTGTCAGCAAATAACCCAAACTTTTATGGTCTGTGAAGATTTGGAATGTCTCACCATACAGATAATGCCTCCAAATCTTCAATGAAAATACAACTACAACCAATTCTAAATCATGAACTGAGATCTCATGTGGTCTCAGTTGCCTAGATGCATAAGCTATCACCTTACCATGTTGCATTAATACACATCCCAAGCCTTGGTGAGAAGCATCACTATATACTGTAAACCCACTTGTACCTATAGGGATAGTTAACACTGGTGCTGAGGTTAGTCTGTGTTTTAGTTCATCGAAACTCCTCTGACATTCTGGAGTCCACTTGAAAGGCACATTCTTTCTTAACAATTTAGTCAAAGGGCTAGCAATTAAGGAGAATCCATCAATAAATCTATGATAGTATCCGGCTAAACCCAGAAAACTATGCATTTCTGAAATATTTTTAGGTGCTTCCCAATTTACCATAGCCTCAATTTTCTTTGGGTCAACCTCTATGCCCTTACACGACACCACATGTCCAAGAAATAACAAATGATCTAACCAGAATTCACATTTACTCAATTTGGCATATAATTGTTTCTCCCTCAAAGTTTGCAACACAACTTTTAAATGTTGTTCATGTTCTCCCCTATTCTTTAAGTACACCAATATGTCATCAATAAATACTATCACAAACCTATCCAGATATGGTTGAAACACTTTATTCATTAATGTCATAAATGCAGTTGGAGCATTAGTCAACCCAAATGGCATTACTAAAAATTGATAATGTCCATACCTGGTTCGAAAGGCAGTCTTTGGAACATTCGCTTCTGCTACCTTCAGCTGGTAATAGCCTGATTTCAAATCAATCTTGGAGAATATTTGGGCTCTTTGCAACTGGTCAAATAAATCATCTATTCTGGGCAATGGATATTTATTCTTCACTATTATTTTTATTCAGTTGCCTGTAATCGATGCACAATCTCATTGTTCCATCTTTCTTTTTAACAAATAATATTGGAGCTCCCCAAGGTGATACACTAGGTCTAATATACCCTTTGTCAAGTAACTCCTGCAATTGGGCCTTCAGTTCTTTCAACTCAACTGGGGCCATTTTGTAGGGTGACCTTAATATTGGTGTTGTTCCTGGTACTAGTTCAATAGTGAATTCTATCTCTCTATTTGGTGGTAAACCAGGTAGATCATCTGGGAATACATCAACAAATTCCCTTACCACTGGTATATTTTCAAGCAAGCTATCAGTGGTTCTAGTATCAGTCACATATGCCAAATATGTTTCGCATCCCCCTTTAATCATTCGAAATGCCTTTACAGCTGAGACTAGACATGTAGGCACAAGTTTCCTTTCACCTAAAAATACTACCCTTGGCTGGTTTGGTGATTCCAAAATTACTTCCTTAGTAAAGCAATTCACTATTGCATGTTGCCTAGTTAACCAGTCCATTCCCAATATCACATCAAATTCATATATTGGCAATAAAATCATATCAGCTATTAACTCAACTCTATCAATGCATATCAGGCAATCACGATAGACATTATTCACAACTACCACTGTTCCCAATGGAGTACTCACATTTATGTCAATCCCTAAAGGCTCATGCATTTGATGCAGTTTAGATGCCATATACAATGATATAA
This sequence comes from Triadica sebifera, assembly GCA_023653625.1. Lineage (NCBI taxonomy): Eukaryota > Viridiplantae > Streptophyta > Magnoliopsida > Malpighiales > Euphorbiaceae > Triadica > Triadica sebifera. Next base: position 35,959,155 of record CM042896.1, read on the forward strand.
ATAAATGAGTGGAGCCTGGGTCAATCAATGCATATGCTAACATATCATAAATGTAAATATTACGGGTAACTACTTCGGAAGCATCCACCGCCTCCTGTCTAGTCATAGAAAAACCCTGGCCTGAGTAGGGGGTCTAGAACTTTGACCTTCATATCTGGTCCCTCCTCTGCCCATTGTACTAGTCCTGCCCCTGCCTCTTTCTCTGCCCTGTGTCCCACTAGTAGGGTAGACCCTCGGTGCCTCAACTATAGTCTCAGATACTCCTCTACCTCTGCTGGTCTTTGCTAATTTGGCTCTATTTGGATAGTCTCTATACATGTGCTCCATCGATCCACAGAAATAACATGCTCCTATGAGCCTTCTACATTCGATCGTATGCTATTTACCACAATGACTACATGTGGGCCTCTGTTCAACATATTGGCTCTGCCCTCTGCCTAGGTAAGAGAATGTCATGCCTCGACGTCTAGAACTGGAGTACCCACTTCTATTGCCAGACTGTGCAGGCATATATCTACCTCTTTTTCCTGACCTTCTACTAGATTGACCAAAGAACTCACGTGCTGCCCTTTTAATTTGTTGCTCCCCAGCATCTTTCATTAACCGTTCAGCTCTCATTGCAGCAGCTCTGAGTCTGGCATAATTATCAAGATCACTAGTCGTGATTCTGTTTCTGATCTCATATTTGAGGCCCTCTTCAAACTTCCTGCATTTGTCTCTTTCAGTAGAGACCATGAAGGTGGCATAATGGGAAAGTTTATTAAACTGTACTTCATACTCCGCAACAGACATATTCCCCTATTTTAGATTCAAGAATTCCTTCCTCTTCTCATCTTTATATGCTTCAGGCATGTAATTGTTCTAAAATTCCAGAAGGAAATCATTCCATGTCATCACCGGTGGTTGTACATCACTGTCGGGGACTGTCTCCCACCATTCATAAGCATTTCTTTGTAGCAAGGATACTGCATAATCGAATTTCTCATCCAGGGTACATCTCATCATATTCAGTACCCTCTGTGTCCTTTTCAGCCATGTCTCAGCATCTGCTAGGTCTGTTGTGCTATTAACATCAATTGCACCATGTTTCCTCAGCTTGTCATAATGTCTTTCCTTGTACATTTCAGGACCATATACTTCCTGTTCTAGGTTTTCATGGGGTACTCCTGCATGAGATGACTGTGATGCATGTACTGGAGCTCTAGCTCCTAGTGCTGGTTGATCTCCATGTAAATGAGGTGATGCCTCATGAGAATGCATTTTAGCTGGCCTCTCCCTCATTGGTGAATCATGTCTTATGATGTCCCTAAAATAAATGAAATTATATGACTACATAATGTTCAACACATAGGATGCATATGTTATCATGCTCTTATGCATATGCATGTTCCCATGGAACCTATCCCTACTCTGATACCAAAAATTGAACACCACATCATATGCCTTTAAGTATAACCTATTTCTATATCAAATAATCACATACTGTATGTTGGAAAGAGAAAATACCCTGATAACAGTGGTAGTAAATTTTTTTTTCATATCATATCCTGTAAAATCAACTAATGACTTTACAAGTCTTATATCCTGTAATTCCATTCAATGACTTTGCAAGTCTCATATCCTGTAATATCACTCAATGACTTTTCAAGTCAACATTAAAAACCACAATATGATATATCACATATGTCAAACATATACTTCAAATATACCACAAGTATACCATTTATATGTACCAAAATGTCAAAAATTATTCATCATTACATTATCAAGGACCAATCATGACAATCATATGAATCACATAGCAAGCTACATTCATTTGCACTAAAGAATTCAATCGATAATTAGACTCACCGTTCTCCTTTGATTCCGACCCCTAACTTATTGTCTATCCGCTCCTTGTGAGTCTCCAATATGTTGCGAGCCTAATATGAAAACATAATCGATTAACTCATGATTAGGGAGACTTAATGTGGCTTAAACAAATGAATATGCATTGTTCATGTCAATAGTTAAGATTTTTCCTATGAGGCAGTGTGACCTTATGGGACTGTTTAGCCTATAACGTTTTTTATACTTGACCAATTAATCTGATTCTTGCTCCTAATTAAAACTAACATATACTTATAGAACATATTAAATTATCAGACCAATTGGATCATTGTAAAATATTTTGTGGAATTTCTAAGTGTGTTATGTTTTCTGCCTTGTTTTCTGCCTTTAGGCAGTTTCAGGGTACTCATTTGGGTTCATCATACCTTATAATCTATAAGTCCAATTTTAATGAAAATTTACAAACACTTATATGGGTCCATATGGAACATTGTTTATGTTTACAACTTTTATCAATTATGTCTCTATTGTCTTCAAATTATAACAAACATTTTACTGGTCCATAATTGAATTGGCTTCCGGACCAGTATGACTTACAAAGGCCATAAATTAGTCTATAAATAACCACTTAAGCTAAATTTGGTACAAAAATTTAGCTACGACATATACCTATAACTTTGATGTTTTGATCTCTTACAGAATCTAGCTCTAACGAGCTCAAATTAGCCAAACAAGTTTCTAGATCTGCCCAGGGCACTCAGTAGGTAGTTTAAACCATGGAACAGTCATGGTTCCATTCCCCATACCTCACAATTTACAAGACCTATGAACTTGAAATTTGGTATACAGATACAAAACACACATATATACAATGTTTATTTTTTGAGATACTTCAAATAATGGCATTAACATATTCGAAATCAATGAACACAGTAGCTAACTTGGTTAGGGTTCACACCCTGACCCATTTTAGTAGAGAGAGGATTTCTCTTCCTATACACCAAATCATGCAACACCGTTTACATATACATTAATATAAGACATAAAGAAACAAATGTTGTGTTTTAAACTTTTCCATAAACAATTTCTATATGCATCAAAATCGGGTTTCAAATCAGTGCCTGTTAATGAACCTAAGCAACTCAAATCAACCCTATAGCAATAAGAATTGATTACTTACCAAGAACGACCTTGCAAGGGATCAATTAGCTTCATAAAATAAATGAAACAAGGAAGAATTGAATTCTGAAATGGAGGAAAATGAAGAACAAGTCGGGCTGGAGAAGAAGGTAGAAATGGGGAAGAAAGGTGAAGATAAAGCCAACTTGTTTTTTGTCCTTTTCTCTTTCGCTCTTCTTCTCTTCTCTTTTCTCTTCTCGTTGCTCTTTTCTCTTCTCTTCTATTTCTCTTTTGTTTCATTTTCATTTTATTTTATATTATTATTAATATTATTTACATATATATGTAATTCCACTAATTCACACAGTAATACAACTTAATCATTTGGCCTGATTTAACTAAATTAACAATGTAAATGTTTACTAATCTTAATCTAATCATTTTGCTTACTTTAATTTAGTCACATTATTCAATTCATTTCTAATACTTTGTTATCCTCATTTAGGTTATAATTACACAAGTGCAACTCAATACAATTGTCAAATTCTAGGACACATAGCTAGTGCGTGTCATAAACTTGTTCCTATGAAAATACGTATGAAATGCACTTATTCAATTGAATTGTATGCAAGATGCTTATGTTCAATGAAATACATGTGGGGAAGGTCAAGGATGTTACAGATCGTGTATTGTTTTTTCTAGTGCACTGCTAGTCATCAGAGGACAATCTCTCCTCATATGCTCATTTGATTTGCATCTGAAGAAAGCACCTGTATTCTTCTAACACTTTCCTCTGTGAATTTTTTGGCAGATGCACAAACTGGAATACTACCTCTGACAGCCTTTGTCTAATTGCTACCTACTGTAGATGTAGCTTTAGAGGGCCACCCCTTCTTGTATGAACCTCCTTTAGTATAACCTCTATTTTTTCCATGACTCCTATCATGAGACTGTGAGTAAAACTGAGCCCTTCTTGCCTGAGTTTGGGTCACTAGAGTCATTATCTGTCTAGATGCTTCCTCAGCTCTCTTTCTCTTCCACTATTCCACACTAACAATAGTTGCAATCACCTATCTCTGGATTGAGGCCATACTCATACCTCTTGCACTTATCTCTCAGTATTGATCATATTAGAGGCATATTCACTCAGTCGAGTAAACTCTCTCTGGTACTTCATCACTATCATCTTCCCTTGCCTGAGGCTCAGAAATTCTCTTTTCTTCTCATCCACATAAACCATAGGAACATATTGTTCCTTGAATTCAACCATGAAAAAGTCCCAAGTCATAAGCTGTGGAAATGTGATTTCAGCAAGACTGTCTTTCACCAGCTAGAGGCATCTTCCTATAACAAGGATATAACATACTTGGCCTTATAATCAGCGGCCACCTCAAACTCATCACAAATCTATCTTTTCAATCCACTATTTGGCAGCAGCAGGATCATCATCATTTGTTCCTAGAAAATTAGTAGCCCCAAAATTGCGGAGCTTGTCTAACTGTACCTTTGGCCTTAGTGGTGGAGGTGGAAGAGCTGGTGTTGATGGTATAGCTCTAACTATCTGTTGTACCAATCTTGCCATCTACTGCATTAATGGAATCTGATTCTAATTAGCTTGTTCAGGAGCCTGTAGGTCAGGGACTGTTATTGCACTTATACCTTGAATACTAGCTGCACTAAGCTAGTTCAGTGCCCCATTATATGGAAAGCTTTGACTCTCAGCCATGTCATTTGATTCAGATGCCATCTCATTCTAGTCCTAAAAGTTTACAGAGAAGTAGCCATAGCCCTAGTCAGAAAAGACACATGTATGTATGCATGATAACCCCATAATCCACTTAGGTCTAGAACCAACTAAACCTAAGCACTGATACCACCGAATGTAGCAACCACTTTACAGCCATGGGCGAACCACACTGTACAGACGGATACCACATGACTAGATCTGAATCATATTCATCTGGCACAATCTATGTTAAAACCATTTTTGTATCCCGATCACATCCATAGTCATATCAAAACTATCTTGGGACTTTAAATCCTTTATAAAAAAAATCCAAACTTAATGAAAACATAAATCAATTATCTATTTCTAATCCATAATGTGTGGAAAATAAATAAAATGAATGAAATAATAACATAGATCCAATACGGGTCACTCTGACTCACTCTGTTTTCTCTTCTCAACATTGTACTGGCTCTAAACCTACATGCTGGAAAACCCACACACTAAGCTACTGAAAGATTAGTGGTACATATAATCATTTAAAATCTAAGATGCATTCACATATAACATCATGACTTACTTTGTTCATGATGACTTGTCTATATTGCTCAATAATATAATTGTGGCGCCTGCAACCTCCTCACCGGAACCGCACGTGCCCGGATAAGGAAGCGTTGCCGTCTGTCTTTTTCATACTTCTTCTAATTGCTATATTATTATTATTATTATTATTATTTTAACATTCAATACTCATGTATATAGGGATATAAACAAAAATTAGAGTACAATTTATTTACATAAAATAGTAATTTTTAACATCAGAGTAATTCTTAACAAACTTTTAAAAGTAAGTTTTACAAACTCAAACATTTCTTTAATATAAAAACCAAATACAAAAGTTTCAAAACTTGTAACCCACTTTCTCAAGATTCGGCTGCTTTACTTGAATGGGATCACCGCTTGCTTTATCTAGTGTCTTTAGCTACCTTTCTATATCTGCGTGGAAATTAAACTCCACGCTAAGCTCTAAGCTTAGTGGTGCATATAAATAAGGCAATATAATATATCATGCAACAAGCATTAACAATTATCATTTTGTGCATTAAAATGTTTGCATGCATGACTATCAACATATTCCTATTTCATACAAGTATAAATGTCATGCTCATATAGACAATGTTAGTTTCATCTATCTTTAATGGCAAATTATTCTGTAAATCTCTTTATCATTTCATCTCAATCTCATATCATCATCATTTTCTTATTCTTTCCTTTTCTTATTTTTCCGACATATCCTCATTATCTTGCCCACATCCCTATATATTTTGGACTGACTGGATACGGGTTATGGACCAGGAGCGCTCTCCGAGCATAAGCCACCCTGTCCACTATCTGGCTCAAAAGAGCTTATCAAATCAATGGCGCTCTCCAAGCTTAAGCCACATTGATTGAGTATAATTTCATCATAGATGAATAATCGGATCAAGGGGACTCACACAAGCTTATGCCACCTTGTCCTCATTTATATGTGCTCATCGGAGCTTTCTCAAGTCAGTAGCGCTCTCCGAGCTTAAGCCATACTGACTGAACATCCCAGACCAATGGCGCTCTCACAAGCTTTAGCCATATTGGTTGAGGTATAGTACGGTACCGTTCGCCCTCTTAATGACATGTAATCTATCCTGATTCTAGTTCGCAAGAAGAGTAATGGGCTTCTTTATATTTTCATATCAATCATAATTCTCAATTTTCAACACATCAATATTCTCATATTTATCAACATTTCAATTTTCTTGTTTTGCAACATATAGTCATACTCATACATCTTTTCATTCATTTACTAGATTCATCAATATTCTCTTGTTTATCATCTGCATCAGATTTCATATATCATCCTTGACAATTCATTTTTCTACATCAATTCATTTTTCCATATCACAACATGTCACATTCTCACATCAATATATATATATATACATATATCTATATTCATATCATTTCTATTTCACTGGATAGACAATGACTTTCATTTACTTACCTAAATTATTCATTTGATAACCACATTCATAATTACAAATACAGATCATTCACGGCTGTGATTACTAATTTCATACCCGTGAATTAGTTCACGCCCGTAATCTCAAGCTGTGAATGCTATTGGAATGAATCACCCAAAAGTATTCATGGTCGTGATTACTCATTCACGCCCGTGAATAAGTTCACTTCCGTGATTGCAACCCGTGAATGCTTCTAGAATGAATAGTACCATTTCCACCCAGAAATTCACAACCGTGACACAATCAGTCACAACCGTGAACCCTTAAGTTCACGCCCGTGACTCAATAGTCACACCCGTGACTTTCAGCAGGAAATCTGCATATTCACCTTTCATTCATTCTAACATCATCCAAAACATACCAAATTCTATTTCATGCATTTCTAAGGTTCTTTACTCCACTTATTAGTTTCCAATACATGTACATGCCTTGATCATACAAGATTTTCTAACATGCATCATTAATTCAAAGTCACACAAGAATCTCATTCACACATGTCTAATCCTATGGTTTCATGCCATGATCATCATCATTCTTGAAATGCATTTATCTAAAGTCATGTTCAGCATGCATTATTTCAAACAAAAATAGGCTATTGCCTTAAGTTATGCACAAACCTTAATCTTTCTCCTTCACTATTTTAGGTAGCTTTCTCTTTTCCTTTGCTCCTTAGAGCTTGTTCTTTGTCACTTGGAACTCCTACAATATCATAGATCATTATCATCATCTGATTTTCTCAAGACCCTAAACTCTCTTTTTCTCTCTCTAAACCCTAGTTTCTCTCTCTTTCCATCTAAGTCTTGGATGAGTTCAAAATTCAAACTTCCTTTAAGAAAAGATGAAGAAGAAGAAGAAGAATCACTTCTTACCCTACTCTATTCTTCACTTGATCACCACTTTGGAGATTTTCTCTCTCTACCAAACTTGATTTTTCTTCCTCTTTCTTGTTCTTTCCAGCTTCCTTAGGAGTTATAGCTATGAAATTCACCTCGTCTTGCTCTTTCCCTTCTCTTCCCTTCCCCTCTCTTTCTCTAGAATCAAGGTGAGCTATGGAGGAAAAGTTGTGGCTGGCGTGACTGGTAAAGAAAATAGAGAAGGAGACAGAAAATGAAAAGAAGAAGAAGAAGAAAAAGAAGTCTTAAATAGGGTACCCAAAAAGTCTTCATATGGGACCCACCATTTGGCCCTTTTCTTCCAATTTTATACTTAATCATTATTAATCATCTTCTTTTAAATATCATGGCCGGCCAACCCAAATTTTAAGTGTCCAATTTCCTATTTTTAATTAGCAATTAATCTCATTAATCCTCCAATTTTTTTTTATTTGTAATTTGACCCCAAAACTTATCAAATTTTGCAATTTAGTCCTTTACCGTAAATCAACTTCTTTAAACTCTATAATCACTTATTTAGGCATTTATCATTTAATTTAGCCATTATTTGATCAATTTTTGTAAAAATCCAAATTTAGACTCCGATCGGTCAAACGCGTCAACTTCTCGACATGTGCGACTCGGGGCCTCAATTAGCGGATATTACAATTATAATATTGAACACATGGACTTACCAGTATACTCAGCCATGCCATATGTATATCGAAGTACAATATACATATTGAATATCATGATCCAATTACATGCGTTGTAATGGCCCAAATATCAGGTTAGTTGTAAACTGTAGTTTTCAAAATTGATCTGCATACCCGGGGGTTAAAAATACACCTGCAGATGAAAAATATTTTATTTGATCATCGGAAAATATAGGTTATGACTAGTCTGAGGGTAAAATTTGGAGTGAAAATGAGGTCAAATAAGTCATCAAAAGTCAAAACTAAGAAAAAACGGGATCTAGTTTAATTAAATAGTTGGTTTATCGTACTTTGACTAAGCTCTAAAAAATAGCAAACGACATCCAAACATTTATTTTAAGACATAGATAGACTTTAAATAATATTTAGGATTATTTGACAGTGAAAAAAGAATTTTACGGTAACACCGAAAATTTAATTATCAGTCCGGTTTGAGTGAGCTGGACAGAAAATGGACTCCAATCGAGTTGAAAATTTGTTCGTAGACATATAAAAATATTTGATAAATTTGGAATCAAATTTGGGTGAAATTGAGCTTGGAAAGTGAGAAAAATAATTTATAGTGCATAATTGGGCATAAACGGGTTGGGCTTTGCTTGACCCAAGCCCACCCAAATTAAACCACTATATTAGACCCAAATTATCAGAATTCTCTACAAAGAATTCTGACTCATCTTCTTCCTCTTTCTTTCCCTTATGGCCGGACAACTCCTCCCTTGTTTGTCTCTAAAATTTCTTCAATTTTCTTCACTTCTTACACCATAATGAATCACGCCAAAAATAATTTCAGCATCTCTAGTAGCTAATAGAAGTTTTTAATGTACAATTGGAGGGCTAGAGTGGAAGGAAATCAAAAGAGAAAATTTAGGATACCAATTTGAGGTAAGTGAAATTTACAGTTTTAAATTAGTTTAATGGTTCAAATAAGTAGTTTAAGGTATGTAGATGATAAATATGAAGTTTATTTGAGTTAAGAAAGTAAAATAATGGTGGATTAATGAAGGGTAATGTTTCCCAAACAATGAACTAAGAAAGGGGTTGAATTGGTTATGAAATAAAAAATTTCTTAACTTTAAGTGCGGAATAAAATTAAATAAAGTAGGGAAGGAAAGATATCACACATAAGATTTATAGAGGTTCGAGTATTAATAAATCCTACTCCTCTCCCCAATCTCAATTAGGTGTTTTACTAACACACTAAGTGTTACAATGGAGTTTTACAAGCTCAGTCCCAACTATTGTGTTTCTCTCAATGGCTAACACCTAACCCATAAATTCCCTTGTGTTTTAATGGCTCACACAATAAACCAACTCTTTATGTTTTAAGGTTCACACAATAAACCCTTACAAGTGTTTCAATCTTAACCCAATATACCCAAACTCACTTGAGTAATTTTTTATAATGAAAACACTCACCAGTGCTTAGAAATTATGAGCAATTAGGTTTTTTTTTACAAAGAATAAGGGTTTTACCAAAAATTAGTTAATGCGCAATACTATAACAAGATTAAGGATTCAAAGTAATTGTTGTTCTTTTTTAGGATTCATAAATGACTTACATTTATACTTCCACTGCAAATTATATTCATTTGGGTGCATTTAATGCGAAAATAGCCGTTGAACCAACTCTTAACTTCGCGCCTGACATGTTTCTCTATCGTCATTCACGGGCATGAATATATGTGTCACGGTCGTGAATGTTCTTTCAAGTCATGGTCCAGGTGGTGACTTTGGCCGTGAAGATCTCTGGAAGAATTTGAGGTGTTTGATCATGGGCATGACTTTATACATTCACGGGCGTGAATATTCTTCCAAGCCATGGTCCAAGTGGTGACTCTAGCGTGAAGCTCTCTGGAAGAATTTGACATGGTATCTCATGGGCATGACTATCTTTCATGGTTGGTATGATCCTTCATGGCTGTGAACTTTGAATGGTGCAAAGTTTGCGCTAAGCTATATTCACGGGCGTGACATAAGTAGTCACGAACGTGACTTTGCTATTTTTTTTATTTTGATCTTCAAAAGTTGTCCTTCATTATTGAATCATATTCTATTCAAGATATATCCTGTTCAATATACTTAGAACACAAGCATTGTTAAATACATTATTGCTATTTTATTTGTTAGCATCAAAATGAAGGAAATACCCCTCAAGGTTCAACAATCTCCCCCGTTTTGATGGTGATAAATAATCTAGCAATATGTGCTTTTGAGAAGTCTCCCCCTCAAAAGATGCTTAAAACAAAGTAATAGGGTGCAAGAATTGAAAGACATATAGCATGGTTCTTTGCTAACTAGTTAGGTATATGCAGGTATATGTGAGGTATATCAAAGTTATTTGCTAACTAGTTAGGTATATGCAGGGTATATGTGAGGTATATGTTAGGCATATTATTAGAAGAAATTGCATAAAAAATATATATCCACACATTTGCATTTAACCACACATACATTTGCATATATATTGCTAGGTTCTCCCCCTTTTTGTCATCAACAAAAAACAACAAAAACGAATTGATAAAAAGATAATTGTATTAAAAGAAGGAGAAGAAGTACAATGTTTAAAATAAAAAAAACATATGAAGTAAATTCCTATAACATTAAAAATAAATCTACTACATGAAAAGTTAGGACTCTAATTAGGCTTCAAGCTGGACAGACCATCTTTTAGGTGTGCTACCTCCGCTTCAAGGCTATCCATATGAGATTCCATGAAGCCTTTGAGGTTTTTCAATCTCTCATCGATGGATTCCTACATTAAGTCAAAGCGAGGTGTAAATATATCAGCAACCTGCTGTGCCAAGCTGGGTGTGGTAGAAGCTGATGATTGACCAACCTCTTGTTCAACCTCTGGTGTCACTGTTTTGACTCGGGCTCATTTTCATTGTTGGATACCCTGGAGGCCAATTTTGAAATCATCAATGTCCTGGTCTTCCCAATCAATTTCATCAGCTGGAGTGGTTAAATAGTAGTAGACATTATTCTCACAAATAATGCGGACAACTGCTCCCATCTTTATGAAGGACTCGACATCTAGCCAGTCTTGAGGATGTGTTGGAATGAGATTGCAATTATGCTTATCTAGTTTTAGATACCTGAGCTCAATGGCAAGGCGAGTCACATACCCACCAATCAAGATAACTCCCGATGTTCCAAAAGGAAGAGCTCAGATTTTCTGATTGCCCCGTTTGTTAGAGGAATGCTCTAAAGGCAATCACCTTTAATACTTATTGTAGAAATTCATTTGATTAATAAAAGGCTTTTTCATTAATTTGATGTTCATTTGATATATGAATTGATAAGTAATCTTAAAACAATTAAGGAAGTCCTTAATACATAACATAGCATGAAGGAAATCATGATGAGATCATGATATTTATATTCTTATCATGTGTAATTATGTTAGTATCAAAATTATCTATAGTCATAGGATCAATGAGATGGGACATTATTAATCCAGACAGACTAACACATGTTACACTCATTGATTGGATCGAGTAGTAGATCTCATAATCTATAAATATAAGATGTTTAGAGTTAACATGTGGATGCTTGCTAAGTGTAGCTAAGTATATTGGATGACCCACTGTGAGACAATCATATGGATAATCTATTCAAATGTCAATGATAGTCTCATCATAGTAATGGTGCAAGTATCTTTAGACTTGAGGTACTCAAGGATATCTTGAATAATGATTCTGTATTTTGATACTATTTCTTGTTGCCTCAGGGAGGTTGGTCATAAGGAGGTGATTGGATATAGCTTCAGGCATTCGAAGGTAATTGGATAACCAACAAAGGATTCACCACTCCTAATAGAAAGAGTGTATACATATGGCCTCTTATCATGGTCATTACTCGAGAATCTTTGGTCGAAGTGGAAATGTCATAAAGATAGTCTTCAATGATACATCTAATAGAGTAATGAGCCTCAAGGACAAGAATTAACATTACTTGGACTAGACGTGATGTAGTCAGTATAGTGGGAGTTGACACATGTCCATGCTCAAACCACTGACTTTTCGGTCAATTGGGGGTCATGATGTGTTGTTAGATACCGCTCAAGACTTGCTTAAATTAATTGTTAATTTAAGTGGCCAACATAATCGGGTACTTAATGGGTCACACGCATTTAAGATGTGGAGAATGAGTAAAATGGTCTTAGATAGGATCCAAAATATGAGAGAATTATTTCGGGATGGATTGCGATGAGATCGCAAGAAAAAATCATTCGGGAGGGTCATGTGCCCGCGTGGGCTAGGCAAGCTACTTGCCTGCCTACTGGGCCAACTGGGCTACCCAGCACCAGCCCGCAGCAGGCCCAACGCACTGCTGCCTCCCTACCGTTGGCCAACGACAGAATTTGGCATTAATTAGGCCAATTATGGCCAATTACTATTCATTCATTTCTCTTTTCTCCATATTTGACTTTTCATCTTTTCTTTGAATTTGATTCAAATAGAAAATACATCAAATGGCAAAAATATACATGAAAATATTTTTTTTGTGAAAAAAATATTTTTAGGACAACAAAAATTTTCTCAAGAACACTTTCAAAGCTAGCACTTTGAATTTGTTCAAACAATTTCTTGTGATAGTTTCTTCTTCATTCTTCGCCTGGATTATCGTTAGAGACATCTTAATGTGGATTGTTGTGGTTTGCTACAATCCAACAAAGTGAAGATTTGAAGAACAAATAAGAAATTACAAGGTATAATTTCTAATCTCTATATTTATATAAATTAGTTTTAATGGCACAAGTATGATATTTGTTTTTGGGTTTTGAAAATTTATTTTTCCGTTGCATTTATGAATATGATTTATTCTTCAAAACCCAACACCGTTGCTATCTCCTCTAGCAAATATACTATAGGTAAGAAATCTATGTAAATATTTATGCACAGGGGACCGAAGATGTATGCTCTTGGTCTTCTTCACATCCCAGCTACATTCCAACCCAAAATGAGTCCATGTCAGATTGGCATAGAATTCCACTTCACTCTTAGTGAGAATGCCATATGAGGGAAGCTTGAAAATAGTGCCAAACTCTACTGCTGAAAGAGTGTTCGGATGTTTACAGAGTTGGAATTTTACCATTCCGATGGGAGAGACTTGCAATGTGCTAAGGAACTAGAGAGTTGGTTCCCATAGTGTTGGCTGATTAATGTCTATAAAATCGTTAAGATGATAAGCTTGCAATTGTTCTATCATGGTTGTCTCAAGACTGAGAGTCCTGACAACACTCCATTTGAAGGAACAAGACGAAAGTAGGAGTCTTTTCTTTAGAACGACATATCTTAGATGACAATGCTCCAGAATGATGTTGAGAAGGTAGTCCCTGTGGCATCTCGGAGCATGGGATTTCTTTCTTGTGCCTTTAGATGAGTCGGGTTCCATTGTGATAATTTTGGAACAGGGATTTGGAGAACGATTTTCGAACCAAGGATTTGAGAATAAACCTAGAGATGTTGAGATTCTTCAAAGACAAAGTGATTTGGATGAATTTATAGATAGAAATGAATATGAGGAGGCTAGATTTTGTGAGAAATATTGAACGAGAGCTTTCATTGAGATAATTTTTAAAGTTTAAAATGTGAAAAACGACAGAAATGTGGATATGTATTGTGTAAAGTTGGAAATGTGAAAAACAACAGAAATTGAATATGGATATCTATTCAATGTCAATGATAATCTCATCATAGCGATTGTGTAAATATCCTTAGACTTGAGATATTCAAGGTATATTGGATACTGAATCTTATACTTTGACTTCATTCCTTGTTGCCTCTGAAGAGGTCACTCATAGGGTGGTGATTGGGTGTAGCATGAGGTATTTGAAGGTAGTTAAGTAGTCAATACAGGATTAACCATTCCTAATAGAATAAGAGTATACCTATGACCTCTTCTAGATATCATTACTCGAAAATCCTTGGCCAAGGTGAACATGTCTTGAAGAAGGTCTTCAAGTAAATATCTTATCAGAGTAATGAGTATCATAGACAATAACTAATATCATTTAGACTAGATGTGATGTTGTCAGTCTAGTGAGAGTTGACACATAGTCCTTGCTCTGAACCAAATGAGACATAGTTTTGTGAAAGGATAAATTGCACGGTAATTATCTATGGAAGGGTTAAAAGTCAAATCATTGACTTTCTAGTTAATTGGGTGGTCAAGATGTGTTGCTAGATACTGCTCATGATCTGCTCAGTCAAGGAAAATTGATTAGAAATTCATTATGGGTCAAAAGTGTTGGACTCATAGAATCCTAATTGGATTAGGATTTCTCCTGAGACTTGAGCTGCCAATATGACCAGAAAATCTCTTAGGTCACACACATAGAGGGAATAAAGAAAATGAAAAATGGGTCTTGGATAAGATCCAAATAAGAAAGAAAGAGAATTGGGCCTTTTATAATAGTGAGACTCACAAAATTAAATTCTTAGAAGGATTAGAAAGAATATAAATACTCCTTTTAGGGTTAGAAAAGGAAAAGCCTTAATGAGCCATTTCCCTAAGGTATAAGGCCTAATGTTGACCAAATCAACAATCTTAATCCAATTTTGATTTGGCCCATTTTTAAAACTATTATAAAAGGCTTAATTCTCTTTCTTTCTCATTTGGATCTTATCCAAAATACATTTTTCATTTTCTTTATTCCCTCTATGTGTGTGACCTAATAGGTTTTCTAGTCATGTTGGCAGTTTAAGTCTCGAGGGGAATCCTAATCCAATTAGAATTTTATGAGTCAAACACTTTTGACCCATAATGAATTTCTAGTCAATTTCCCTTAATTTAGTAGAACATGAACGGTATTTAGCAACACATCATGACCACCTAATTAACTAGAAAGTCAGTGGTTTGACTTTTAACCTTTCCATAGACAATTACCATACAATTCATTCATTCACCAAACTATACC
This sequence comes from Triadica sebifera, assembly GCA_023653625.1. Lineage (NCBI taxonomy): Eukaryota > Viridiplantae > Streptophyta > Magnoliopsida > Malpighiales > Euphorbiaceae > Triadica > Triadica sebifera. The sequence goes on from CM042896.1 coordinate 35,974,397, forward strand.
TCATTTGGTTCAAAGCATGGACTGTGTGTCACTCCTACTAGACTGACTACATCACATCTAGTCCAAATGGTATTAGTTCTTGTCTATGAGACTTATTAATCTAATTAGATATGTCCTTGAAGATCTCCTTCAAGACATGTCCACCTTGCCCTAGGATTTTCGAGTAATAAACTCTAGAGGAGGCCATAGGTATACTCTCTTTCTATCAAGAGTGGTTAATCCTTTGTTGACTACTTAACTACCTTTTAATACTTGATGTTGTACCCAATCACCACCCTATGAGCAATCTCTTCAAAGGCAACGAGGAATGGAGTCAAAGTTTAGGATTCAGTATCCAAGATAACCTTAAGTATCTTAAGTTTAAAGATACTTGCACCATTACTATGATAAAACTATCACTGACATTGAATAGATATCCATGTGATTGTCTCATTGTAGGTCATCCAATGTACTTGCTACTCTTTGCAAGCATCCATATGTTAACTCTAAATATCTCATGCTTTCAGCTTATAAGATCAGCTATTTGACCTAGTCAAGGAGTATAACATATACTAGTCTATTTGGATTAACAATGTCCCATCTTGTTAATTCTATGACTAGGGATAATTTGGGTATAAACACAATTAGACATGATAGGAATCTCATTATCATGATCTCATAATGAGTTCCTTCACATTGTGTTACATACTAAGGATTTCATTAAGCGGTTTAAGATTTATATCAATTCATATGCAATGAATACCATAAAAAGAAAATGCCTTTTATTAATAATAAATGAGTACATCAAGTGCCTAAGGTGATTGCCTTTAGGGCACCTCTCTAACAAAAATGCATGAGCCCGAAAAGCTATTAAAATTAGAAACCTTTAATATATCATGGCCATGATGACTTTCAAAACTATAATATATAAAAAAAAAACTGCAATGTGAAATTTAAATTTTGCATTTATAAAATGAGAGCTAACACTTGCCCAAAAGTTTACAAAAGAATATATAAATAATTAGTTACAAGATTACATGTCCTTGCACATTAAAGCTTGTACATGCATAACTAATCCCATCTCTAACAAGATAAAAAAAAAGGTGTTTTATCACCGACCCTTAGATACTTGTCATTTAGCTCTTCCTCTTAGGCTTCTTATCAATCTCCTCTATGTGTGGCCTCAAACTATGTGAAAGAGGCAAAGCACCCACACACTAAGCTTATCTCACTTAGTGGTACTTAACAAAATATTAAATATAATGACAAGTGTATGCATTATCATTTTCTTCTGCATTCCAATATGTATGTATGAACATGTGAATTTTCCACAACCAAAACCATTTATCACTGCACATAAACCATACCACCACTTACCAAATGTTTTAACCATTTACCTTCTTTTTTTTGTTTCATTATTTCACTATTTTCCCAGTAACTTTAGAAAAGACTAAAAATGGATACGGGCATATAACATCTCACTCTGGAGCTACTCAGGTCACCTGCCTAAGGAAAAACAACACAATGCTCTTATACATCCCTAAGGGAGCTTTTCTGAGCCTTACCCTTAATTTCACAGGTCTCATTCTTCTATGGCCAATCCTAGGCCTTTCGGCACCATAAAACCTTCAATGACATGTCATCTCTTTTAACTCTAGTCCTAGTCTGAGTATTGGGCAATAAAATTCCCATTTTAAAATCTCACAATTTCTCAAACCCACATATAAATCATGCAAGTATATCGTCTCAATATCCATTCTTTTGCAATAATAACTCAAATGCATATATTCTCATTAAAACATTTTAACATTTATTTAACAAAATTTTAAATTTTTTGTATTCTCAGGATTCACACCCATGAACCTCCCCTTTCACGATTAACCTAGCAGTGAACCATGTGGTGAATATTGCCATGAACGCTTCTATCCAAAATCACCACATGATTCACAAACATGAACTACGGTTCACGCCCATGACCCTTAGAATTTTTTACTAAATTAATGTTTAAACACCAATTTCCTATTTCAATCATAATGTAAGTTACTCAACATGCTCATAATCAACCAATTGCCACAAAATAACTTAATTCTCATTTATGACGTGCATTAATCCTCATAAAATACAGCATAAAGACCATAACCTACTCATTTTTCAATAATGCAAGCCTCAATATAAATTGTTCAACATTCAATTTGACAATTTAAAATAAAAATTTAGTTATTACATTTAATATAGCGTTAAGTACTAACCTCACACTAAGATGGAGCCTTAAAAACTCTTAGCTCATTCTTTCAAGCCTTTTCCCTTTCCTGAAGGGGAGCTTCCACTCCAACAAGGGTCCTTAAGAAAAGATAACAACCAAAAATTAACAAAAATCAAGATTCTTTAACTTAACCCACAAATAATAAAAGAAAGGTCTTCTAACCCTAACCCTAGGTTACTCTTACCCACCCTCAAAACCCATAAATCAAACCCTACCAAATGAAGATTGGAAGGAAGAAAATGGGAACTTACTCAAATTTAAGAGTTCTTATAGCTGGGTCCCAAAATTCCCACACTAAGCTTTAAACTTTTTCTTCTCCTAGCTATAACCTTGCTAATCCTCCTTTCCTTCATCTTGATCTCCTCACAAGATCTTAAGTTTTTTTCACTTGTTTTGGGTGAGTTTTAATAAGATTTGGGTTAAAGGGTCTCAAATTCCTTAGAAGATGATTAAAGGTAGGGTTAATTTCTATCACCCATAGAGAAAATGAAGGGTTTTTGACTTTTTCGACCCCCAATTCACGGTCGTGACTAACTCTTTACAGGCATGAATCACACTTCATGGCATAGAGTAAACCGTGATCCAAAACTTGCCAATCGTGAAACTAATGATTTACAATCAGCACCTTTTATTCATGGGAGTGAATCACCAATAGACATATTTTCTTTTATTCAAAATCATTCTTTCCAAAACTTTAACCTTTCTACAGTAAGACTTATAAAACATAACCTGGCATGCATAAAAATGTCTAGAACCTATCTTGCAGACATGATAATTCTCCCCCCTTAAGAAAATTTCATAGTCAAAATTTTACCTAAGGATTTATTGGCAAATAGCAGTAGGTAATGAGCTCGCATGATTTCTTCACTCTCCCAAGTAGCTCTTTTCATAGTGTGATTCTTCCATAACACTTTCACTAAGGCTACTTTTTTATTTCTGAATTATTTTTCTTTCCATGTTAAGATCTCTACTAGTTCTTCCTCATATATCAAATTCGGACATACCTCTATTATATCTCTTATAATCACATGCGTTGGATCCAGTCTGCATCTTCTGAGCATTGAGACATGAAACACATTATGTATTTTTGCTAATTTTGGGGGTAGGGCAAGCTTGTATGTTATTGGCTCTAGGACTCAATTTTTCCTATCTGCAAACCTTCTTACAAGGAGATATGTTGAGAAACATTTTGTCACCTATGCCATACTCAATATCCTTTCTCTTCAAATCTGCATAAACTTTTGTATATTCAATGCAGATTGCAACTGATCTCTAATGATACCAACCTTTTCTTCTATATCTCAAACCAACTCCGGCCCCACAATATTTCTCTCACTGAGCTATATCCAACAGAGACGTGTGTGACACTTTCTACTATAAAACACCTCATAAGGTTCCATGCTAATGTTCAATTGACGGTTGTTGTTATAAGCAAACTCCATAAGAGGTATGTACTTCTCCTAACTTCCCTTAAACTCCAAAACATAACATCTCATCATATCCTCCAAAATCTGAATGATCCTCTCTAATTGACCATTAGTTTGTGGATGAAAAGTTATACTAAATTTAAGCTTGGTTCTTAAAGCCCTCTAGAGGCTATCCCAAAACTTATAAGTAAAACTAAGATCCTTATCTAATATGATAGAAAGGTGCACCCCGTGCAACTTAACTATCTCGCTAATATACAACTCTACCAACTTACTTAAGGAGTAATCCCTCCTAATAGGTAGAAAGTGAGCTGATTTAGTCAATAGATCCACAATGACCCATACGACATCACACTTCCTTTGAGTCAAAGGCAACATGATTACAAAGTCCATTATAATCCTCTCCCATTTACACTCCTGTATAGAAAATTGGTTGTAGTAATCCTGAAGGCATTTGATGTTCTAGCTTAACATGTTGACAAGTTAAGCATCTAGTAGTAAACTCCGTGATGTTCCTTTTCATACCCAACTACCAATATCTCTCCCTCAAGTCTTGATACATCTTGTTGTCTACTGGATGTAAGGAGTATTTAGAGTCATGAGCCTTTTTCCATGATTCTTTATTTTAACTCTTTTATATTAATCACACATAGCCTATCTCGAAAGTATAAGCTTCCATCCTTCTCCACTTGGAATTTTGATCTTTTTCCCTCGAAGACCATTTTTACAATCTTTGCAAGCTTTGGATCCTGTTGTTGAGCACTTTACACTTCTTGACTTAAGGTTAACCATATGTGAAACTCTACTAAAGACTTCCTACTCAAAGTATCTGCTACCACATTAGCCTTGCCCAGATGATAGTCGATTATGTAAGTATAATCCTTTATCATCTCTAGCCATCTCCATTGTCTAAGATTCAACTCCCTCTGAGTAGGGAGGTATTTCAAACTTCTGTGATCAGTGAAAATATGGCACTTCTCCTGATAAAGGCAGTGTCACCATATTTTCAAATCAAACATGATCACTGTAAGCTCTAAATCATGGATAGGGTAGTCATTTTCATGCAGTTTCAGCTACCTAGAAGCATATGCAACAACTTTTCCTTCTTGCATCATGGCATAGCCCAACTCATCATGTGATGCATCACTATAATATTAGTTTTTTAATATGCATCTCATACATGATACAACAAAAATATAATAACTAATCAAAACAAAAACTGAATGAATGCCCGATGTATATTAAAATTGGATCAATAACCATCTAATGGGATATGTATATTACCTTTAATTATTGCCTCAATCTACAAAGTTGTGAGCTTTCCTACTTGTTAGGTTCTCACTATTGGGTTTTAAGGCAAATCTCATTCATAAACACAATGAAAAAATAAAATTTTTCAAAATCTAAAACAAAATGATCTTGTTTGTGCCATTAAAACTAATTTATCAAACATAGAAGTTAGAAATTATAACTTGTAATTTCTTGATTTGTTATTCAAATATTCACCTTGTTGGGTTGCAGAAAACCATAACAATCCACATTAGGATGTCTCTAATGATAATCCATGCAAAGATATGAAGAAGAAACTAACAAAAGAAATGGTTGAACAAGATTCAATAGTGCTAGCCATGAATTTGTTCTTGAGAGAATTATTATCTCAAAAATTATTTTTCACCAAAAATAATTTTCATGCCTCTTTTCTACCTTTTGATATCTTTTTTATCTAAATCAAATTCAGAAAGAAGATCAAAAATCAAAAATGAAGAAAAGGAAGGTCTGAAAATAGTTAATGGCCATAATTGGCCTAACAGCGAGAAGGATCAACACATTGCTATTCGCGCAGCATGGACTTACTACTCGGTAGGCCAGCTAGCCTGGCCAGTATTACAGAAGTACTCTAAAGGAAATAACCTTTAAGACTTATTGTACAAATTTATTTGATTAATAAAAGGCTTTTTCATTAATTTGATGTTCATTTTATATATGAATTGATAGTGATCTTAAATCAATTAATGAAGTCCTTCATACATAACATAGCATAAAGGAAATCATATTGACATCATGATATGGAGATTCTTATCATGTGTAATTCTATTAGTATCTAAATTATCTCAAGTCATAGGATTAATGAGACGGGAAATTGTTAATCCAGAAAACTAGCACATGTTATACTCCTTGATTGGATCAAGCAGAAGATCTCATAATCTGTAAATATGAGATGTTTAGAGTTAACATATGGATGTTTGCTAAGTGTAGCTAAGTACATTGGATGACCTGTTATGAGACAATCATATAAATAATCTATTCAAATGTCAATGATAGTCTCAACATAGCAATGATGCAAGTATCCTTAGACTTTAGGTACTCAAGGATATCTTGGATACTGATTCTACACTTTGACACTATTCCTTGTTGCCTTAGGGAGGTTGCTCATAGGGTGGTGATTGGGTTCAGCTTGAGGTATTCGAAGGTAATTGGTTAACCAACAAAGAATTCACCACTTCTAATAAAATGAGTGTATATTCATAGCCTCTTCTCAGTGTCCTTATGTTGGGTTTTGAAGAATGAATCATATTCATAAAAGCAGCGGAAAAATAAAATTTTCAAAACTCAAAACAAAAGATCATACTTGTGCCATTAAAACTAATTCATATAAATATAGAGGTTAGAAATTATACCTTGTAATTTCTTATTTGTTCTTCAAATCTTGACTTTCTTGGGTTGTAGCAAACCACAACAATCCACATTAGGATGGTTTGAAGTGGTGAATTCTTTTCTGCCATTTGAATCCATGCAAAGAATAATAAAGAAACTACCAGAAGAAATGGTTTGAACAAATTCAAAGTGCTAGCTTTGAAAGTGTTCTTGAAAGAATTTTTGTTGTCTTAAAAATATTTTTTTCAAAACAAATATTTTCATATCTATTTTCTGCCGTTTGATGTCTTTTCTATTTGAATCAAATTCAAAGAAAAGTTGAAAAGTCAAAAATGGAGAAAAAGGAAATGAATAAATAGTAATTGGCCATAATTGGCCTACTTAAGGCCAAAATCTGTCATTGACCAACAAGTGGGAGGCAGCAGTGCACTGGGCTTGCTGCGAGCTGCTGCTGGGCAGCCCAACTGGCCTGCTAGGCAAGCGAGTAGCCTGCCTAGCCCGTGCGGGGCCGTGACCCTTCCAAATTATTTTTTGGTGCGATCTCATCGGAATCCATCCCGAAATAATTCTCTCATTTTTGGATCCTATCCATGACCATTTTACTCATTCTCCATATCTTAAATGCATTTGACCCATTAGGTTCCCGGTTATGTTGGCCACTTAAATTAACAATTAATTTAAGCAAGTCATGAGCGGTATCTAGCAACACATCATGAGCCTTAATTGACTGAAAAGTCAGTAGTTTGACTACGAACCTTTCCACAGACAATTTTTGTGCAATTATTCCTGTCATCATTCTATACCCCGCTTCGTTCAGAGTATAGACATGTGTCAACTCCCACTAGACTGACTACGTCACGTCTAGTCCCAGTAACGTTAGTTCATGTCCTTGAGGCTCATTACTCTATTAGATATGTCATTGAAGACAATCATTATGACCTTTCCACTCGGCCAGAGATTCCCAAGTAATGACTAGGACAAGAGGCCATGAGTATACACTCCTTCTATCAAGAGTGGTGAATCCTTTGTTGGTTACGCAATTACCTTTGAATACCTCCAGTTGTATCCAATCACCACCCTATGAGCAACCTCCCTGAGGCAATAAGGAATAGTGTCAAAATACAAAATCAATATTCAAGATATCCTTGAGTACCTCAAGTCTAAGGATACTTGTACCATTGCTATGATGAGACTATCATTGACATTTGAATAGATTATCCATATGATTGTCTCATAGTTGGTCATCCAATGTACTTAGCTACATTTAGCAAGCATCCACATGTTAACTCTAAATATCTCATGTTTATAGATTATGAGATGTACTACTTGATCCAATCAAGGAGTGTAACATGTGCTAGTCTGTCTAAATTAATAATGTCCTGTCTTATTAATCCTATGACTAGGGATAATTTTGATACTAACGTAATTACACATGATAAGAATCTCAATATCATGATCTCATCATGATTTCCTTTATGCTATGTTATGTATCAAGGACTTCATTAATTGATTTAAGATCACTTATCAATTTATATATCAAATGAACATCAAATTAATGAAAAATCCTTTTATTAATTAAATAAATTTGTACAATAAGTGCTAAAGGTGATTTCCTTTAGAGCACTCCTTTAACAACCTCCCACTTGCACTAAAGCCAATCACGTTTGTACTTAATTCCATAGGCAAGTACATGAGAATCATATTTCTTTTGGGGAAGTGGCTTAGCTAAAGGATCAACAATATTCTGATCAATGTTTAGATAATTCCTACCAATGATTTCTCTAATCAAATGGTATCTTCTGAGTACATGTTTGGATCTTTGATGAGACCGTGGCTCATTTCCTTGCACAATGGCTCCATTATTTTCACAATACAATTGTATTGGATCAATAATGCTGGGAACCACTCCAAGTTTTGTGATGAATTTCTTAAACCAAACTGCTTCCTTTGTTGCTTCAGAAGCTGCAATGTACTCTGCTTCAGTTGTGGAATCAACAGTCGTTTCCTGTTTAGAACTCTTCCAACTAATTGCTTCACCATTTAGTGTGAATATATAACCTGATTGAGATTTTGAGTCATCGTTGTCAGATTGGAAGCTGGCATCATATACCCGCTCACAATAAGATCTCCATCTCCATATACCTAGAACACATCCTTAGTTCTTCTTAAGTACTTAAAGATATTCTTGACAGCCACCCAATGACCCTCACTAGGGTCCGATTGGTATGTGCTCGTGACACTCAGAACATATGATACATCGGGTCTTGTACATTTCATATTGTACATGATTGATCCTATAGCTGAAGCATATGGAATCAAACGCATGTGTGTCCTCTCATCTTGTGTCTTTGGACATAAAGACTTTGAGAGAGTAATCCCATGGGCCATGGGAATATATCCCCTCTTGGACTGCTCCATGCTAAACTTCTTTAGCATCTTATCTATGTATGTAGACTGTGAAAGACCAAGCAATCTTTTAGATCTATCTCTATAGATCTTTATCCCCAAAATATAGACTACTTCTCCAATGTATTTCATAGAGAAATTCTTAGATAACCAAATTTTGACTAATTGTAAAGCCGAGACATTATTTCCCATTAACAATATGTCATCTACATATGACACAAGAAATACGATTGCACTCCTACTAACCTTCTTGTAAACACAAGGTTCATCCGGATTTTGAAACTGTTTGATTGTCTCATCAAACCGAATATTCCAACTCTTGGATACTTGCTTTAATCCATAAATGGATCTTTGAAGCTTACATACCTTTTTGCCATATTTGGATATGAAGCCTTTTGTTGTGTCATGTACACATCCTCAATAAGATTTCCATTAAGGAAAGCTGTCTTCACATCCATTTGCCATATCTCATAATCATAATGAGTAGCAATGGCTAGGAGTATCCTTATGGATTTAAGCATAGCTAATAGGCTAAAAGTTTCATCATAGTCAATTCCTTATCTTTGATGATAACCTTCAACATCAAATCTAGCTTTATAGGTAATCACATTACCATCCATGCCAGTTTTCCATTTGAAAACCCATTTGCACCCTATAGGCTTTATTCCTTCGGATGGGTCAACCAAAGCCCATACTTGGTTTTCATACATGGAATCCATTTCTGACTTCATGGCTTGAAGCCATTTGTCAGATTCTGAACTATTTAGAACTTCTTCATAGGTTATAGGCTCATCATTTTCTATAAGTAATACTCGTTCTGTTCACTAATGAGAAATCTATCTCTCTCTATAACAGTATGTATCTTACTTGACCTACGAAGCTCTTATGCTTTAGAAGGTTGAGCTGTTATATAATCTGAATGAGTAACAAACTTGGGTTCAGACAGTTGATCAACATCTGTTTGAGCATCCTGAACTTCCTCAAGTTCAATTTTGCTTCCACTATCTCCTTTTAGAAGGAGTTCTCTCTCTAAAAAGATAGCATGTCTTGAAACAAAAACCTTTTGTTTCAAGGGGTGGTAAAATTGATATCCATATGATGCTTTTGGATATCCCACAAATAGACATCAGTCAGACTTAGGTTCTAGTTTATCTGACATTGTTCGCTTCATATAAGTAGGACAACCCTAAATTCACATGCAAGAAAATGTGGGCCTCTTGTTATACCATATCTCATATGGAGTAACATCAACTGATGTTGAAGGAACTCCATTTCATATATAAATGGTGGTCTCTAGTGCATAATTCCAAAAGGATTTAGGTAGTTCCCCAAAACTCATCATAGACCACACCATTGTGTTGTGGTGTGTAAGGTGGAGTACATTGTGATAAAATCCCATTATCCCTAAGATAATCTAGAAACTCTTGGCTCAAGTATTCACCTGTTCGATCTGATCGAAGTGTTTTAATACTTTTGCCAAGTTGTTTTTCTACTTCATTTCGGAATTCTTTGAATTTTCAAAAGCTTCAGATTTGTATCTCATAAGATACATGTACCCATAGTGTGAGTAGTCATCGTTAAAAGTAATGAAGTAGATGAAACCACATCTGGCGTGTGTAGACATTGGACCATATACATCTAAATGTATTAAGTCTAAAAGTCCATTAACACGTTCACCCTTTCCCTTAAAGGGTAATTTTGTCATCTTGCCTAATAAGCAAGATTCACATGTGTCATATGATTCATAATCAAATGACCCTAAACAACGAGTTTTGTGTAGCTTAGCCATGCGTTTCTCACTTATATGACCAAGGCGACAATGCCATAAATAAGATGATTTCAACATATCTTGTTTTTGCCTTTTATTATCATTGATGTTTAAAATTGGATTTGACATATCTAATATGTATATTTCATTGCATAATGTACAATTAGCATAAAGAATTCCATTCAACATAATAGAACAACAATTGTTACTAAAATCTAAAAGGAAACCATCTTTATTTAGACTTGAAACAGAAATAATGTTTTTAGTCAAAACAGGTACATAATAGCAATTATCCAAATTTAATATAAGCCCACTAGGGAGGGTCAATACATATGTTCCTACAGCTAATGCTACAACCCTTGCTCCATTTCCAACGCGTAGGTCTGACTCTCCCTTATTGAGCTATCTACTGTTTCTTAGGCCCTGCATATCAGTGCTTATGTGTGAGCCACAACCGGTATCTAATACTCATATATTATTATGTAAAACAGTATTAATTTCAATGAAAAAAAATACTTGAAGTAGATGGGAATCAGATGCCTTCTTCTTCAAGGACTCCAAGTAAGCCTTACAGTTTCTCTTCCAATGGCCATCCTTGCAATAATGGAAGCATGTCCCCTTTGGAACAATCTCCTTGGCCTTCTTCTTGGCCACACCTCCCTTAGGCTTCATGGACTTCTTTTTCTTAAGGTACTTATTTTTAGAACTTGAAGAGTCTACCAGCATCACATCCCTACTGTCCTTCTTGACATATGGCTCAGCTGTTTTGAGCAAGTTAATCAGCTCAAAAATAGTGGTGGGGATTTGGTTCATCCTATAGTTAAGCACAAAATGTGAATAACTATCAGACAAACCGGTTAGAATTAAGTCAATACTTAATTCGTGGTCCATCACAAATCCCAAGGTGGCTAACCTTTCAATATAGCCATTCATCTTCAATGGATATTGCACCGGAGATGTCCCCTCAACCATCTTAGTGTGAAAGAGCAACCTCAATGTTTTGAACCTTTTAGAACATGTTTGCTCATCAAAAAGCTCTCTTAGATAGTATACTATGGAATTAGTATCCATAGCCTTATGCTGCTTTTGTAACTCAGCTGATATAGTAGCAAGCATAATGCAGGTTGCCATCTCACTATCATCGAGATGCTTTTGATATGCCTTCTGAACAACTTCAGAAGCATTAACAGCAGGGGGATTAGGGAGTGCCTCATCTAGGACATAGCCAATCTTTTCGGATTTGAGAACTATTCTCAGATTCTTTAGCCAATCCAAAATATTAGGCCTAGTCAACTTATTTGATTCCATTAGTGATCGCAAATTCACACTTGTCATGATGATGATTCTAGCATCCTAGATGTAAAATAGAACATGTTAAAATGTACATAAAATACATGTTTATTAGGTCTTTAATAAATCGCATTTTGACTCCCAGTATTTTATTGCGAATCCATAGCCCTCATTATGAACCTGAGAGAACTTATATGAAAGTTCTCCTAGTGGGTCGATATTGAAGTACCTAAGAATAATCTTGAGGAAACTCAACAAGCTATCCTTAGTTTGGTTGGTGGGTATCTAATCCATACCAATTGCATTATTCATGCAATTATTGAATTTTGTGCTATCAACTTATTGATGCACATACATTGGGCTATCAACTCTTCATATGTGTACATCTCATGTATACAAACCCAACTTTACCTCCAATACACATTAACCTTGGCACAAATCCAACAAGTTAATAATATCGGTTAAGTGTAACCCATTAATCGTGAAATCTAATTTCAATTGATTGAACATATTCTTATAGAGTGAGCTTGAGGCAACTCAACAACCCTAACTCTAGAAGAACTCTGGTTCTCCCCATATTAATGGAAGGCGTAAGACTTAATTGTTTATTTAGTGAGGGATTTCTTTGTTAAGTCTCCTCAAGTTATTATTTCATGCTTTTATATATCATACATTCATCATATGGATATATAAAGATAGTTACATTAACTATATGGCATGACTATGGACATACTAAAGTCAATCTCTTGAGCCAAAGAGAAATTGACTAGGTCTTACCTAGGTATATGCATGAATTTACAACCCAAAATAGAAATCAAATTCCTATTTCTAAGTCATCTTGTTTATGGTACCACCTCTTTTGCTTCTTGCTCCTTTGTATCTTCATTCTATCCTAATCCTATGTAATCTAATTACATATTTCAAATTATAGAAAACCTCAATTTACATTTGAAGGGAGTAAGATTAGAAGAGAAATACATAAGAAAGAAAGAGAGGTAGGTACATGCAGGCCCTATTTACCATAAAAAAATAATTCCATGCATGCTCAATCACATTTGACCTAAGTCCATAATCATCCATCATGCCTTTTCATACAAATTGAAATCCAAAATTATCATTTTTATTTTGTGCATTAGAGAATGCGTGTTAAGTCTTGTTAAAGGAGTGCTCTAAAGGCAATCACCTTTAGCACTTATTGTACAAATTTATTTGATTAATGAAAGGCTTTTTCATTAATTTGATGTTCATTTGATATATGAATTGATAAGTGATCTTAAATCAATTAATGAGGTCCTTGATACATAACATAGCATGAAGGAAATCATGATGAGATCATGATATTGAGATTCTTATCATGTGTAATTATGTTAGTATCAAAATTATCTATAGTCATAGGATTAATGATATAGGACATTATTAATCCACACAGACTAGCACATGTTACACTCCTTGATTGGATCAAGTAGTAGATCTCATAATCTATAAACATGAGATGTTTAGAGTTAACATGTGGATCCTTGCTAAGTGTAGCTAAGTACATTGGATGACCAACTATGAAACAATCATATGGACAATCTATTCAAATGTCAATGATAGTCTCATCATAGCCATGGTGCAAGTATCCTTAGACTTAAGGTACTCAAGGATATCTTGAATATTGATTATATTTGACATCATTCCTTGTTACCTCAAGGAGGTTGCTCATAGGGTGGTGATTGAATACAGCTTGAGGTATTTGAAGGTAGTTGGGTAACCAACAAAGGATTCACCACTCTTGATAGAAGGAGTGTATACCCATGACCTCTTGTTGTGGTCATTCCTCGGGAATCTCTAGCCGGTGTGGAAATGTAATGCCCGATATTTTAGGCCACGGTCGCGGTTGACCGAAATCCGGCGCGCTGAACCGATCGGGGTCTAAATTTGGACATGAAAGAAATAAATTTAAATAATAATGAGATGGGAGAAAAATATTTTGAATATTATTAATTGAGAATTTTGAAGTTTGGAATTAAAATTGGGAAAAAAAAAATTATTTTTCGCTGAACGAAATTTGGAATTGCAGTGTTTTTGGCACAGAAATTCTAAGAAGGCATAAAAATGGAATATTCTTTATCTAAGGAAAGGAATATTCTTTTGATTAAAATAAAGTAAGAGTGATTTAAATTAATGGACCAATAGGAAGCAAGATTAGTAACTAATCCTAACCACCCAACTAATCCAACTATAAAAAGTCAAATTTTCACTTTTTTGACCATTCTTCTTCTTCTTCATCTTGACCAAACTCATTTCTCTCCCTTTTCTTCTTCTTTGCCGTGAGCTTCTCCTCTCCCATTTACTTTTGTTTTTCTTTCTTCAAATCAAGCTAAGATTAGATGAAAAAAAAGGGGATTAAGGCAAGATCATGAAGAAAGTGAAGTAAAGTGAGCAAAACTAAGGAAGAGGAAGGAAGAAAGGAAGAAAAAAAAAAAAAGAGTTTTTAGCCATTTGGAAGATCATCAAAGGTGAGTTTAGATTTTCCATCTCCTTACTTTCTTCTTCTCTTTTCTTTGAGTTTGAGGTTAGTTGCCATTATAGCTAGTAAATTAGGGTTATTAGTATGCTAATGGTGATTAAGGGTGGATTAGTGTGATTAGTGTTTGATTAGTGTAAAATTTATTGTTAGGGCAAGGAAGTGAACAACCTTTGAACCAAAATCAAAGGGGAAGTAAGGGCAAGGAAAAGGCTATCTAAGAGGAAGAGAAAAGTGAAGAAAAATAGAACTTTGAGGTATGTACATTTGGCAAAAATTCAATATAGAAAAGTATTGATTTTGATTTTGTGATGTAGTGAATTTATGTATGAAATTCTGAACATTTGATTGAGTGATTAAATGATGCCATGAATGTGAAAATAAAGACTAGAAAATGAGGTTGATGCATGAAAATGGAAAATGTATGAATTATTTGATGTGCTGGAAAATTCGTCTTATGAACAGTGTCTAGTGTTTTGGTCATAACTTGAGTTCTGGAAATCATTTCTGAGTGATTCTTGCTGGATTGGAAAGTTAAGACATAGGTCTTAAACGTTTATTCAGACCATTAGACCTAAATATGCCTGGACTTAGGTGAAAAATGGACTCAAACTTTGAACTAGAAATCTGTCCAGAAAAAAAAAAATACTGGGCAGATTGCAGTGAACATAGGTTGGAAAAAAATTCATAACTTTAGCTACGAAATTATTTTTAATGTGATTCCAGTTGGAAATTAAAGATACGACATGTACCTGAATTTTACTAGTTGATCACTTGTCCAAATGCCATCTATAAATGGATGAAAAAGATATAGAAAGATAAGGCAGAAATCTGTCCAGTAAAATACTGGGCAGATTGCAGCGAACGTAACTTAGGAGAAAATTTATAAATTTTGCTAAAAATTTTTTTTTGATGTGATTCTAGTTGGAAATTAAAGATAAGATATGTACCTATATTTTGTTAGATGATCACATGTCCAAATTCTGTCTAAAAATAGACGAAAAATGCAGAGAAACATAAGGTAGAAATGCTGTCCAGAATAGGACAGCTGGTAGAAATGTGTTGATTGTGGATTTATGTGTTAGAAAATGTATTGATTGAATTTTTCTTATAGTTATAATGATTAAATGAGCTAGTATGAGGTTGTAAAATATTGAATGAGAATTATTGCATTTATATGGAATTTATATTAATGTTTCCCTACATAATTTATGCAAATATGAATAAAGGTAACAAATGTAATTTAAGCCCTATAACATCTAGTCGAGAACTAAAAATTAGGATAAATTGGCATGCCAATAAAAGGGTAGAAATGTAGGCACTAAATATAATAGTGCTGAGTTAAAATTATGTAGGCACTAAAAATAATAGTGCTGAGTTGAAATTTACTTAGGCACTAAGAATTAGTGCTGAGTTCGAAATTTACGTAGGCACCAAAAAGGTGCTGAGTTGTTATTGAAAATGTAGGCGTTAAACGCCAAGTTATAAAATAATTATGTAGGCACCGAGTATACTGTCGGAGAGCAGAAATCCTGTATCCAGTGTTTAGTTCCGGTCTAAGATGTCGTGGGCTATTAAATAAATAACAGAAAAAAAAATGTGAAGTATGAAATTCATATTGTAAATTTTATATCTTGTATTGTTAAAATTTCAAGCATGCTTAATGAATAAAATATCATAATTCATGAATTAAATATTTTTGCATGAAGAAAATAGTTTATTATTAATTGAATATTTGGCATGCTAAATATGTTAATTGTAGTTTCTAAAATTTTATTTTAGAATTATTTATGTAATGATTGGATAGTTGCCAAACGTACCACTAAGCTAGTAGCTTAGCGCGTGTGTTTCACGCGCAGATAAATAGAAGTAGCTGTTCCGATAGGGCGACCGAAGAAGAGGGAACCCCAAGATCAGATTGCAGCAGTCTAGTTCTTTTTGTATGTTTTGATAATGATGTTGTAAAAATTAAGTTTTAAGAATTTTGTTGATGTAAATTTGTGGCTTGTAATATTTATAAGTAATGGATTTGGTAATTATATATATCTAGAATTATTGTAGTTATATTTTTAAATATCATGGTTTAATGAATAAGTTATTTTGAATCACAATATTCCCATCACTAGATATATATTTAAATTGAAAAAAAAATATTTATACAAAATTGAGCGTTGGTTTTAAATTAAATGAGCTTAGTAGCACTTCCATATCCTATTAGCGATTAGTAGGGTAAGTGAGCGCTACATTTAGTGGTATCAGAGACAGGTTAATGATTCTTAATCAGTGGGTGTAAAATAGAATATGTGTCTCATTTATATGCATAAAATGCTACAATTATCTGATTTGGGTCCCTTCTCTTGGTTTATAGGTAGATATGGATTCGGAATCAGAACAAGATTTCTCAGAAGATGAACTGAGTAATAGTCCTTCACGCTCAGCCAATCCCAGACAACCTCAATCTGTGAGAGATTCCGGACCGAGTGTAGTAGCTCCTCCGAGAGCAGAGAGACAGGATAATTTAGGACAGGAGCCTCTTATGGAGCAGATAGCTAATTTATTGCAACGGATAGTACAAGCAGTTCCACAACCAGCTCCACCTCCTCCTCCACCTCAGCCAAAACCTCGGATTGATAAGCTGAGAAAATATGGGGCCACAGATTTTATGGGAAGGAGAGAGGATGACCCAGCAGTTTCAGAGTTTTGGATGGAATCCACAGAAAGGGTGTTTGAGGAATTGGAGTGTCTAGAGGAACAGAAGGTTAGATATGCAGTGTCCCTTTTAAAAGATCATGCCTATGATTGGTGGAAATCAATTTTATCAAAGCCCCAGACACCGAAGCCACCTTCCTGGAATTTCTTCAAGGCAGAATTTAGCAAGAAATATGTGCCAATTGTTTATGTGAATGAAAAGAAAAGGGAGTTTCAAGACTTGAAGCAGGGAAGCATGTCAGTCACCGAGTATGAGATGGAATTCACCCGACTAAGTAAATATGCGACTGGAATCATCGCTGATGAGGCAGACAGATGCCGAAGATTTGAGGATGGGCTTAATGATGATATTGGGAATATGGTGACCGCCCTTCAGCTTGAGGATTTTGCTACACTAGTATCCTCAGCCATTAGTGTGGAAAAGATGTCAAAGAGAAAGAGGATAGAAGAGCTACCACGGAGACAGACATTTATCATGGGCCAGACATTAGGTAAAAGGGGGTGGACAGCGCCTAGGGTTTTACAGTCACAGGGTACTAGATCAAACTTTTCAACTAGGCAAAGCCAGCGGTCGAGGCCAGAGGGATCTACAGCTAGTGCACCAGCTTCGGGTAATAGGAGATTCATATCTGTCACATGTCAACATTGTGGGAGATCACATGCAGGTGATTGCTGGTGGATTACTGGAGCATGCTTACGATGCGGATCTACTGAGAACAAACAGAAAGATTGCCCGAGAGGAAGAGGTACAGGTGGTGTAATATCAGTTCAGGTTCAGAATGTCACTCGAGGCAGAGGTAGGGGACAAGGACAGTCTAGAAGTGGCAGAATTGGGCATAGTATATCAGAATCAGTGAATAGAGCAGAAGGTAGTCGAGTCCCAGCCCGAGCATATGCCATGAGAGCTCGTGAGGAGCAGGATGCCCCGGATGTGATAATTGGTAAATTTTCTCTTTATGATACTGATTTATTTGCACTAATAGATCCGGGTTCTACACATTCATATTTATGTATGTCACCACCTAGTCACGGTAATATGGTAGTAGAGGAATTAGATTATGATATATTAGTGACCAATCCTTTGGGTCATGGAGTGAAAGTTAGTCGAGTCTATAAAAATAGTCCAATCAAAGCTCAGAATGTAGAATTCCCAGCTAATCTAATAGAGTCGTCATTCCGTGAGTTTGATGCAATTTTGGGGATGGATTGGTTAACTCGGCATAAGGCAGTGGTGGATTGTCAGTATAGGAGCGTGACTTTCAAGAATTCAGGGCAGGATGATGTGATTGTCCTAGGCGAGAACCGACCATACTTGACTAATGTCATTTCTGTGACGAAGGAAAGTAAGCTTATCAAAAAAGGATGTGAAGCATTTTTGGCACATATTGTAGATACCAAAAAGGAGAGTCTAGATCTCAAGGAGATTCCTACAGTATGTGAATATCCAGATATATTTCCTGAGGACTTGCCAGGGTTACCACCTGTCAGAGAGATAGAGTTTTCCATTGATGTTTTGCTAGGCACAGCCCCGATATCGATCACTCCCTACAGAATGGCACCTGCTGAACTAAAAGAATTAAAGGTCCAGTTGCAAGAGTTGTTAGAGAAAGGGTTTATCAGGCCTAGTGTCTCACCTTGGGGTGCTCCTGTTCTATTTGTGAAAAAGAAAGATGGCACCTTTCGGTTGTGCATTGATTATCGTCAGTTGAACAAGATGACAATTAAGAACAGATATCCCTTGCCGAGAATAGATGACTTGTTTGATCAGTTGAAAGGAGCAGGGGTATTTTCTAAGATTGACCTCAGATCAGGTTATCACCAATTGAGAATTAAAGAATTAGACATTTCAAAAACAGCATTTAGGACTCGGTATGGTCATTACGAGTTCTTAGTAATGCCTTTTGGCTTGACGAATGCCCCAACAGCATTTATGGATCTAATGAATAGAATCTTTAGGCCTTATTTGGACCAGTTCGTGGTGGTGTTCATAGATGATATCTTGGTGTACTCTAGAAGCAAAGAAGAGCATAATCAACATCTTCGTATTGTCTTCCATACCTTGAGAGAGAATCAATTATATGCGAAGTTGTGGAAATGTGCATTCTGGTTAGATGAGGTGGCCTTTCTAGGGCATATTGTCTCAGCCGATGGGATTAGAGTCGACACCAGTAAGGTAGAGGCAATCCTCAACTGGAAACCGCCTCGGAATGTGACAGAGGTGAGAAGTTTTCTTGGTTTGGCTGGTTATTATCGGAGATTTGTCAAAGGATTTTCAATGATAGCCTCACCACTGACAAAATTGCTTAGAAAGGAGACCAGATTTGAGTGGTCAGAACGATGCCAGACTAGTTTTGATAAGTTGAAAAAAATGTTGACAGAGGCACCAGTGTTGACACAGCCTACTGCGGGAAAAGATTATGTGGTGTACAGTGATGCTTCCCTTAATGGTTTGGGCTATGTACTAATGCAAGAAGGAAAAGTGATCGCTTATGCTTCCAGACAACTGAAGCCTCACGAGAGAAATTATCCAACACATGATCTGGAACTAGCAGCCATTGTGTTTGCATTGAAAATATGGTGACACTACTTGTATGGTGAGCAATGTTATATCTATACAGACCACAAAAGTTTGAAATATTTGCCTTCACAAAAGGAACTCAATCTGAGACAGAGGAGATGGCTAGAATTGATCAAAGACTACAATTGTATCATTGACTATCAGCCCGGTAAGGCCAATGTGGTAGCTGACGCGCTGAGTAGAAAAACTCTTGCAGGTAAATGTTAAAACTTAAATTTATTAAGTGAAAAAAAAAATGGAATAATAAGTTCTTTATATATTATTTTGGCAGAATTGCAGATTCAACCCACATTGATCCAACAAGTAAAGGACAATCAGAAGCAAGACACGAAATTAAAGAAAATCTTTGAAATGGTGAAAAAGGGTGAAAAACCAGAATTTACTATTGAAGCAGATGGGAGTTTAAGGCATAAGGGCAGGTTGTGTGTGCCAGACATACCAGAATTGAAACAAGATATTTTGAAGGAGGCTCACAACGTTATTTATGCAATGCACCCAGGAAGCAACAAAATGTATCATGACTTGAAGGCATATTACTGGTGGCCAGGAATGAAAAGAGATATCACGGAGTATACTACTAGATGTTTAACGTGTCAGCAAGTGAAGACAGAGCATCAAGTACCAAGTGGATTATTGCAGTCTATTTCAATTCCGGAGTGGAAATGGGAAAGAGTCACAATGGACTTTGTTTCTGGTTTGCCCTTGACACAAAAGAGGCATGATGCAGTATGGGTAGTAGTAGACCGGCTCACCAAATCAGCTCACTTTCTACCGATCAAGATGGATTATCCACTTAACCATTTGGCAGAGATCTATGTTAATGAGATAATCCGTTTACATGGTGTGCCAGTTTCAATCATTTCAGATCGAGACCCGCGGTTCACTTCACAATTCTGGAAAAGTTTGCATCAAGGCATGGGTACTCGACTCAATTTCAGCACAGCGTTCCACCCACAAACAGATGGACAATCAGAGAGGGTCATACAGATATTGGAAGATATGTTGAGGAGTTGTGTTATAGAATTTGAAGGAAGTTGGGATAAATATCTTCCATTGATAGAATTTGCCTACAATAATAGTCACCAAGCCAGTATCGGTATGGCACCATATGAAGCCTTATATGGGAGAAAATGTAGAACGCCTCTAGGTTGGACCGAGCTTAGTGAAAAGAAAGTAATGGGTCCAGATCTAGTTCAACAGACAGAGGAAAAAGTGAAAGTAATAAGAGATAGACTAAAAGCTGCTGCTGATAGACAGAAATCATATGCAGATTTGAAAAGGAGAGATATTGAATATACAGTTGGTGACAAAGTGTTCTTAAAAATCTCACCTTGGAAAAGGATTTTCCGATTTGGAAAGAAAGGAAAGTTGAGTCCTAGGTTCATTGGACCATACGAGGTACTTGAACGCATAGGTCCAGTGGCGTACAAATTAGCTCTACCACCAGAGTTAGACAAGATTCACAACGTATTCCATGTGTCCATGTTGAGAAGATATCGATCAGATCCATCTCATATCAATCAACAGAACCTATAGAGATACGACCAGATTTAACTTATGAAGAGGAACCAATGGAAATTTTACCTCGAGAAATGAAAGAGCTACGAAACAAAAAGGTACCATTGGTGAAGGTCCTGTGGAAAAATCACAAGTCAGAAGAGGCAACTTGGGAAAATGAAGAGGTGATGAAGGCTCAGTATCCACAATTATTCCACTCCAGCTAAAAAGGTAAATTTCGAGGACGAAATTTTTTTTAAGGAGAGGAAAATTGTAATGCCCGATATTTTAGGCCACGGTCGCGGTTGACCGAAATCCAGAGCGCTGAACCGATCGGGGTATAAATTTGGACATGAAAGAAATAAATTTAAATAATAATAAGATGGGAGAAAAATATTTTGAATATTATTAATTGAGAATTTTGAAGTTTGGAATTAAAATTGGGAAAAAAAAATTATTTTTCGCTGAACGAAATTTGGAATTGCAGTGTTTTTGGCACAGAAATTCTAAGAAGGCATAAAAATGGAATATTCTTTATCTAAGGAAATGAATATTCTTTTGATTAAAATAAAGTAAGAGTGATTTAAATTAACGGACCAATAGGAAGCAAGATTAGTAACTAATCCTAACCACCCACCTAATCCAACTATAAAAAGTCAAATTTTCACTTTTTTGACCATTCTTCTTCTTCTTCATCTTGACCAAACTCATTTCTCTCTCTTTTCTTCTTCTTTGCCGTGAGCTTCTCCTCTCCCATTTACTTTTGTTTTTCTTTCTTCAAATCAAGCTAAGATTAGATGAAAAAAAAGGGGATTAAGGCAAGATCATGAAGAAAGTGAAGTAAAGTGAGCAAAACTAAGGAAGAGGAAGGAAGAAAGGAAGGAAAAAAAAAAGAGTTTTTAGCCATTTGGAAGATCATCAAAGGTGAGTTTAGATTTTCCATCTCCTTACTTTCTTCTTCTCTTTTCTTTGAGTTTGAGGTTAGTTGCCATTATAGCTAGTAAATTAGGGTTATTAGTATGCTAATGGTGATTAAGGGTGGATTAGTGTGATTAGTGTTTGATTAGTGTAAAATTTATTGTTAGGGCAAGGAAGTGAACAACCTTTGAACCAAAATCAAAGGGGAAGTAAGGGCAAGGAAAAGGCTATCTAAGAGGAAGAGAAAAGTGAAGAAAAATAGAACTTTGAGGTATGTACATTTGGCAAAAATTCAATATAGAAAAGTATTGATTTTGATTTTGTGATGTAGTGAATTTATGTATGAAATTCTGAACATTTGATTGAGTGATTAAATGATGCCATGAATGTGAAAATAAAGACTAGAAAAAGAGGTTGATGCATGAAAATGGAAAATGTATGAATTATTTGATGTGCTGGAAAATTTGTCTTATGCACAGTGTCTAGTGTTTTGGTCATAACTTGAGTTCTGGAAATCATTTCTGAGTGATTATTGCTGGATTGGAAAGTTAAGACATAGGTCTTGAACTTTTATTCAGACCATTAGACCTAAATATGCCTGGAATTAGGTGAAAAATGGACTCAAACTTTGAACTAGAAATCTGTCCAGAAAAAAAAAAAATACTGGGCAGATTGCAGTGAACATAGGTTGGAAAACAATTCATAACTTTTGCTAAGAAATTATTTTTAATGTGATTCCAGTTGAAAATTAAATATAAGACATGTAACTGCATTTTTCTAGTTTATCACTTGTCCAAATGCCATCTAGAAATGGATGAAAAAGATATAGAAAGATAAGGCAGAAATCTGTCCAGTAAAATACTGGGCAGATTGCAGCGAACGTAACTTAGGAGAAAATTTATAACTTTTGCTACAAAATTTTTTTTGATGTGATTCTAGTTGGAAATTAAAGATAAGATATGTACCTATATTTTGTTAGATGATCACATGTCCAAATTCTGTCTAAAAATAGACGAAAAATGCAGAGAAACATAAGGTAGAAATGCTGTCCAGAATAGGACAGCTGGTAGAAATGTGTTGATTGTGGATTTATGTGTTAGAAAATGTATTGATTGAATTTTTCTTATAGTTATAATGATTAAATGAGCTAGTATGAGGTTGTAAAATATTGAATGAGAATTATTGCATTTATATGGAATTTATATTAATGTTTCCCTACATAATTTATGCAAATATGAATAAAGGTAACAAATGTAATTTAAGCCCTATAACATCTAGTCGAGAACTAGAAATTAGGATAAATTGTCATGCCAATAAAAGGGTAGAAATGTAGGCACTAAATATAATAGTGCTGAGTTAAAATTATGTAGGCACTAAAAATAATAGTGCTGAGTTGAAATTTACTTAGACACTAAGAATTAGTGCTGAGTTCGAAATTTACGTAGGCACCAAAAAGGTGCTGAGTTGTTATTGAAAATGTAGGCGTTAAACGCCGAGTTATAAAATAATTATGTAGGTGCCGAGTATACTGCCGGAGAGCAGAAACCTTGTATCCAGTGTTTAGTTCCGGTCTAAGATGTCGTGGGCTATTAAATAAATAACAGAAAAAAAATGTGAAGTATGAAATTCATATTGTAAATTTTATATCTTGTATTTTTAAAATTTCAAGCATGCTTAATGAATAAAATATCATAATTCATGAATTAAATATTTTTGCATGAAGAAAATAGTTTATTATTAATTGAATATTTGGCATGCTAAATAGGTTAATTGTAGTTTCTAAAATTTTATTTTAGAATTATTTATGTATTGATTGGATAGTTGCCAAACGTACCACTAAGCTAGTAGCTTAGCGCGTGTGTTTCACGCGCAGATAAATAGAAGTAGCTGTTCCGATAGGGCGACCGAAGAAGAGGGAACCCCAAGATCAGATTGCAGCAGTCTAGTTCTTTTTGTATGTTTTGATAATGATGTTGTAAAAATTAAGTTTTAAGAATTTTGTTGATGTAAATTTGTGGCTTGTAATATTTATAAGTAATGGATTTGGTAATTATATATATCTAGAATTATTGTAGTTATATTTTTAAATATCATGGTTTAATGAATAAGTTATTTTGAATCACAATATTCCCATCACTAGATATATATTTAAATTGAAAAAAAAATATTTATACAAAATTGAGCGTTGGTTTTAAATTAAATGAGCTTAGTAGCACTTCCATATCCTATTAGCGATTAGTAGGGTAAGTGAGCGCTACAGGAAATATCATAAAGATAGTCTTCAATGACATATCTAATAGAGTAATGAGCCTCAAGGACAAGAACTAACATTACTTGGACTAGACGTGATGTAGTCATTCTAATGGGAGTTGACATATGTCCATATTCTGAAACAAGTGGGGTATATAATGGTGAGAGGAATAATTGTACGGAAATTTTCTATGGAAAGGTTCATAGTCAAACCATTGATTTTTCGGTCAATTGGAGGTCCATGATGTGTTGCTAGATACCGCTCATGACTTGCTTAAATTAATTATTAATATAAGTGGCCAACATAACCGGGAACCTAATGGGTCACACGCAATGAAGATATGGAGAATGAGTAAAATGGTCTTGGATAGAATCCAAAATATGAGAAAATTGTTTCGGGATGGATCGCGATGAGATTGCATGGAAAAATCGTTCGAGAGGCTCACATGCCCGGACGGGCTAGGCAAGCTACTAGCCTGCCTAGAGGGCCAGTTGGGCTGCCCAGCAGCAGCCCGCAGCAAGCCAAACACATTGCTACTTCCCACCTGTTGGCCAACGGTAGATTTTGGCCATAATTAGGCCAATTATGGTAGATTACTATTTATTCATTTCCCTTTTCTCCATTTCAGATTTTTCATCTTTTCCTTGAATTTGATTCAAGTAGAAAAGATATCAAAATGGTAGAAAATAGACATGAAAAATTTTTTTTTGAAAAAAATATTTTTAAGACAACAAAAATTATTTGAATATGATTCAAACCATTTCTTTTGATAGTTTTTTCTTCATTGTTCGCCTGGATTATCATTAGAGACATCCTAATGTGGATTGTTGTGGTTTGCTACAACCCAACAAAGAAAAGATTTGAAAAACAAATAAGAAATTATAAGGTGTAATTTCTAATCTCTGTATTTATATGAATTAGTTTTAATGGCAGTATGATCTTTTGTTTCGGGTTTTTACTAGCACTTTGAATTTGTTCAAACCATTTCTTTTGTTAGTTAAAGACATCCTAATGTGGATTGTTGTGGTTTGCTGCAACCCAACAAAGAAAAGATTTGAAGAACAAATAAGAAATTACAAGGTATAATTTCTAACCTCTATATTTATATGAATTACTTTTAATGGCACAAGTATGATCTTTTATTTCGGGTTTTGGAAATTTTATTTTTCTGCTACATTTAGGAATATGATTCATTCTTCAGAACCCAACACATTACTTGGGAATCTCTGCCCGAAGTGGAAATATCATGAACATAGTCTTCAATGATATATCTAATAGAGTAATGAGCCTCAGAGACAAGAACTCACATTACTTGGATTAGATATGACGTAGTCAATCTAGTGGGAGTTGACACATTCCATACTCTAATCCAAGTGGGTATAGATTGGTGAAAGCAATAATAGTATGAAAAGGTTTGTAGTCAAACCACTAACTTTTCGGTCTATTGGGAGTTATGATTTGTTGCTTGATACAACTCATGACTTGCTTAAATTAATTATTAATTTAAGTGGCCAACATAATCAAGAACCAAATGGGTCATATGCATTGGAGATGTGGAGAATGAGTAAAATATTATTGGATAGGATCTAAAAATATGAAAGAATTATTTTAGGTCAGATCACGATGAGATCGCAGAAAACAATTGATTAGGAGTGGTGATGGTCCCGCTGGCCAGGCAGATAGGCCAGGTGGACCTGCTAAATGGTAGGCCCATACGGGCTGTTAGGCCCATTTTGGCCTAATTAAGGCGAGTTATGGCCATTAATCCCTTTAATATTCATTCAATGGTCATTTTCTTCTTTTATAATTTTTTATCTACCTTTCTTGTTTTAATTTAGATAAAAAAAAGAAATCGAAAGACAGAAAAGAGACATAAAAATTATTTTTGGTGAAAAATAATTTTTGAGATGCAACAATTCTCTCAAGAATATATTCAAAGCTAGCATTTTGAATATTATTCAAACCATATTTTTTGATAGTTTTTTCTTCAATCTTCACATGGTTTATCATTAGAGACATTCTAGTGTGGATTGTTGTGGTTTGCTACAACCCAACAAGGTGAAGAATTGAATAAAAATTAAGAAATTACAAGGTGTAATTTCTTACCTCCATGTTTAATAAATTAGTTTTAATGGCAGAAGTATGATATTTTGTTTTGGATTTTGAAATTTTTTTTCCACTGTGATTATAAATGTGATTCACCTTAAAAACCCAACAGTAATATCAAAGATCCCTTGTGTCCATTAAAATTAATTTTAATTGAAAGTGCAATGGGATTGTATGGTTTCGATGATTTTGGATCAATAGATTTGAAAAATTGAAATTAATTTGTAACATTTATCTTACATATTTTTCTTTCTTTGATCTATTCATGAGATGATTAAAAATAATCATTTTAATTGAAAAATAGTCTGAATGTGATTCAAATAATTAATTTTGGATTTATTTCAAAAATACTGAAAATTGTATTGTTTATGAATATATGTTGTTGTTTGGATTAATTAATAGTGTTGTTTATATTTCTTTCGTAATTGGATTATAAAAAAATTATTTATACATATTGAGAATATGCTTAAGCCTCTAGAAGTATTAAATAATTAATTAAAAATTATTTTAATTAATTTTTCAAATAAATATAAAAACATGACTGTTTTGGCATACCGGTGGGACTATTTTGTTTAATTTTTTGTATGTGATAATTTTATTTTTAGTACCTTAAAATAAATTTTATGTGATTAAAAATATGTTATTTTGACGTTAGATGCATGCCAAATTTATTTTGCTCTAATTTAAAAATAAAAAAATTATAAATATCCAATGAGTCGTTATGAGCTTCTAGGTGTATTGGTTTGTTTTTCTTAGCAATTTTTGCTTGTGCCAAAAATATTTTGACTAAATTGAGCTGACCTAAATATACTTAAAATTATTATTTGAGGTTTTGGAATATTTTTGAAGTTAATTTTGAATTAATTTAAATTAAGCAACGGTAATTCTGGTATGACTAGAATTTGATATGTATATTAAAATTAAATTATTTAATTTTGACAATATAGTACTTTGATTTTAAGGTAAATTAATGTTGAAGTAATTTTGGAAATATAGAGTTTAATTTAATTTTATTAAATATTAAATTATGCATTGAAATAATATATAAAGTTTAATTAACCGAAATAACAGAAGTAGGCAATTTTGGTTCAAGTACTGAATCGATTTTCAAATTGGAATGCAAAATTGTGAATTTGATTTTATTTTATGCATTAGATAATGCATGTCAGGGGTGTGTGGAAAGGGATGATAGATTATTATAGACTTAGGCCCAATGTGATTGATGATACATGAATTTGTTTTGTTTTATAGTAAATAGGGTTTGTGTGTCCCTGTCTCTCTATCTTTCTCATGTATTTCTTGTCTCATCTTATTCCCCTCAAATGTAAATTAAGGTTTTCTGTACTCTAAAATATGTAATTTGATTACATAGGATTAGGATAGAATGGTGATACAAAGGAGCAAGAAGCGAATGAGGTGGTGCCATAAACAAAAAGATTTAGAATTAGGAATTTGATTTCTATTTTGGATTTGTAAATTCATGCATATACCTATGTAAAATCTAGTTAATCTCTTTTTGACTAAAGATATTGAATTTAGTATGTCCATAATCATGCCATATAGTTAAGGTAACTATCTTTATATATCCATGTGGTAAATGTATGATATATAAAAGCATGCAATAATAACATGATGAGACTTGACAAAGAAATTTCTCGCTAGATAAACAATTAATTCTTACTCATTCTATTAATATGGGGATAACCAAAGTTCTTCTAAAGTTAAGGTTATTGAGTTGTCTCAAGATTTCTCTATAAGAATATGTTCAAACCATTGAAATTAGATTTCATAATTAATGGGTTGGACTTAACCAATATCATTAGCTTGTTGGATTTGCGCCAAGGTTAATGTATGTTGGAGGTAAAGTTGGGTTATTGTAAATGAGTTGTACACATATCAAGAGTTAATAGCCCAATGTATGTGCACGCATCAATTAGTTTATAACATAAGATTTGATAGTTACATGAATAATTCAAATTGGTATGGATAGATACCTACCAACCAAACTAACGATCGCTTGTTGAGTTGCCTCGAGGTTATTCTTAGCTAGTTGGATATCGACCCATTAGGAGAACTTGCTTATAGGTTCTCTCAGGTTCATAGTGAGCACTATGGATTCGCAATAAAATATTGGGAGTCATAATAGAATTTATTAAAGACCTAATAAACATGCATTTTCATGTATATTCTAAAATGTCATATTTTACATCTAAGTTGCTAGAATCATCATCATGTTGACGAGTGTGAATTTTCGATCACTAATGGAGTTAAATAAGTTGATTATGCCTAAATTTTTGGATTGGCTAAGGAATTTGAGAATAATTGTCAAATCCGAAAAGATTGGCTATGTCCTACATAAGGCACTCCCCAATCCCCCTACTGCTAATGCTTCTGAAGATGTTTAGAAGGCATATCAAAAACATCTCGATAATAGTGAGATGCCAAGTTGAATTGTGTTTGCCATTATGTTAGCTGAGTTGCAAAAGCAACATAAGGCTATGGATGCTAATTCCATAGTCTATGATCTAAGGGAGCTTTTTGATGAGCAAACACATTCTGAAAGCTTTTTGATGACCTGCGCATTGGAAATGGACCATTAGTTGCTGCATTAGCTGTAGGAACTTATGTATTGACCCTCCCTAATGGGCTTATGTTAAATTTGGGTAATTGTTGTTATGCACCTATTTTAACTAAAAATATTATTTCTGTTTCTAGCTTAAATAAAGATGGTTTCTATTTAGCTTTTAGTATCAATTGTGTTCTATTATGTTGAATGGTATTTTTTATGCTAATGGTACATTATGCAATGGAATATACATATTAGATATGGACTTTGATTGAACCTCCCAAAAGGATAAAGCCTATAGGATGCAAATCAGTTTTCGAAAAGAAAAATGATATGGATGGTAATGTGGTTACCTATAAAGCTAGAATTTAGCTAAATGTTATCACCAAAGACAAGGAATTGACTATGATGAAACTTTTAGCCCAGTAGCTATGCTTAAATCTATAAGGATACTCCTAGCCATTACTACTCATTATGATTATGAGATATGGCAATTGGATGTGACCCCTCAAGAGCAATTTTTCCCGCAATCTCATCGCAATCCGACCTTAAAATAATTCTCTCATATTTTTGGATCATGTCTAAGACCATTTTACTCATTCTCCATATCTCCAATTTGTGTGACCCATTAGATTTTCAATTATGTTGTCCACTTAAATTAACGATTAATTTAAGATAGTCATGAGCATTATCTAGCAACACATCATGACCCCAAATTGACCAGAAAGTCAGTCGTTTGACTATGAACCTTTCCATAAATAATTTTTGAGCAATTATTCCTTTCACCATTCTATACCCCACTTGGTTCAGAGTATAGACATGTGTCAACTCTCACTAAACTGACTACATCACATCTAGTCCAAGTAATATTAGTTCTTGTCTCTAAGGCTCATTACTTTATTAGACATGTCATGGAAGAGTATCTTCCTCACATTTCCACTCCGGCCAAAGATTCCTAAGTAATGACCACGACAAGAGGCCATAGGTATACATTCCTTCTATTAGGAGCAAATAATCCTTTATTGATCACCCAATTACCTTTGAATATCTCAAGTTGTATCCAATCACCACCCTATGAGCAACCTCCCTAAGGCAATAAGGAATAGTGTCAAAATACATAATCAGTGTCTAAGATATCCTTGAGTACTTCAAGTCTAAGGATACTTACACCATTGCTATGATGAGACTATCATTGACATTTGAATAGATTATGTTAGAGAGGTGCCCTAAAGACAATCACCTTAGACACTTGATGCATTCATTTATTATTAATAAAAGGCCTTTTTCATTATATGGTATTCATTGCATATGAATTGATATAGATATTAAACTATTTAATGAAGTCCTTAGTATGTAAGATAACATGAAGGAATTCATGATGAGATCATGATAATGAGATTCCTATCATGTGCAATTGTGTTTATATCCAAATTATCCTTAGTCATAGGATTAACAAGATGGAACACTGTTAATCCAGATAGACCAACACATTTTATACTTATTGACTAGGTGAAGCAACTGATCTCATAAGCTGAAAGCATGAGATGTTTAGAGTTAACATCTGGATAATTGCTAAGAGTAGCAAGTACATTAGATGACCTAGTATGAAACAATCACATGGATATCTATTCAATGTTAGTGACAGTCTCATCACAGAAATGGTGTATGTATCCTTAGACTTGAAATACTCAAGGTTATATTGGATACGAAATCCTATACTTTAACTCTATTCCTTGTTACCTCTTAAGAGGTCATTCATAGGGTGGTGATTGGGTATAGCATGAGGTATTTGAAGGTAGTTGAGTAGTCAACAAAGGATTCACCAAACCTAATAGAAGGAGAGTACACCTATGGCCTCTTGTAGAGATCATTACTCAGAAATCCTTGTCCAAGGTGGACATGTCTTAAAGAAGGTCTTCACGGACACATTTGATTAAAGTAATGAGTCTCATAAATAAGAACTAATATCATTTGGACTAGATGTGATGTAGTTAGTCTAGTGGAAGTTGACACATAGTTCATGCTCTAAACCAAATGAGGTATAGATTGGTGAAAGGATGAATTGCACTATAATTGTCTATGAAATGATTAAAAGGCAAATCATTGATTTTTCTGGTTAATTGGGTAGTCATAATGTGTTGCTAGATATCGCTCATGATATGCTAAGTCAAGAAAAATTGATTTGAAATTCATTATGAGTCAAAAGTGTGACTTATAGAATCCTAATTAGATTAGGATTCCTCCCAAGACTTGAGCTGCCAATAGGATTGGAAAACCTATTAGGTCACACACATACAGAGAATGAAGGAAATGTAAAATGGGCTTTGGATAAGAGTTAATTTTGTGGCTGCCACATTAAGAAAAATGAGAGTTATTTTTCTTCTCTCCCTTTTCACTTTGATAAGACAATTTTCCATAGGTAGCATTTTGGGCCTTTGTCACCCCATCTCTTTAGAGGTTTTCTTCTTCTTCCTTTGCATGGATACTTTTAAAGGCAATCCTAGCTTTGGATTGTTGTGGTTTGCTATAATCCAACAAAGAAAGAAAAGCTCACAACTTGAAAGATCAAGAGTTGCAAACAAGGGTAATCAATTTCTCCTATTGAAAGGTTTAATCCAATTTTAAATTACATAAGGTGTTCCATGGGTTTTGGGTTTAATTAAATTTTATGTTTTATCTGCCATATGTATGATATGCATCTTCAAAACCCAATAGATTATCCATTTGAATATCTCATAGCATGTCATCCAATGTACTTAGCTACACTTAGCAAACATCCACATATTAACTCTAAACATCTCATGTTTACATATTATAAGATCTACTGCTCGATTCAATCAAGGATTATAACAAGTGCTAGTCTGTTCGGATTAATAATGCCCCATCTCATTAATCCTATGACTAGGGATAATTTAGATACTAACATAATTACACATGATAAGAATCTCAATATCATGATCTTATCATGATTTCCTTCATACTATGTTATGTATCAAGGACTAAATTAATTGATTTAAGATCACTATCAACTCATATATCAAATGAATATCAAATTAATGAAAATATCATTTATTAATCAACTAAATTTGTACAATAAGTGTTAAAGGTGATTGCCTTTATAGCACTTCTTTAACAACCTCTAACTTGCACTACAGCCAATCACCTTTGTATTTAATTCCATAGGCGAGTACATGAAAATCATATTTCTTTTGGGGAAATGGCTTAGTTAAAGGATCAACAATATTATGATTAGTGTGCACTTTTTCTATCTTTACATCATTCCTACCAATGATTTCTCTAATCAAATTGTGTCTTCTGAGTACGTGTTAGGATCTTCGACGAGGCCGTGACTCATTTGCTTATGCAATGCCTCCGTTATTGTCACAATACAATTGTATTGGATCAACAATGCTAGGAACCACTCCAATGATGATGAATTTCTTTACCCAAACTGCTTCTTTTGCTGCTTCGAAAGCTACAATGTATTATACTTTGGTTATGGAATCAGCAGTCATTTCCTGTTTGGAACTCTTCTAACTAACTGCTCCACTATTTAGTGTGAATATATAACCTGACTAGGATTTTGAGTCATTATTGTCAGATTGGATGTTGGCATCGGTATAGCTGCTCACAATAAGATCTTTATCTCCATATATCAAGAAGACATCTTTAGTCCTTCTCAAGTACTTAAGGATATTCTAGACAGCCACCCAATGACCCTCACTAAGGTCCAATTAGTATTTTCTCATGACACTTAGAGGATATGATACATCAGGTATTGTACATAACATAGCATACATGATCGATCTAATAATTAAAGCATATGGAATTAAACTTATGCATGTCCTCTCATCTTATGCCTTTGGACACATAGACTTTGAGAGAGTAATCCCATAAGTCATGGGAATATATCCTCTCTTGGACTGCTCCATACTAAACCTCTTTAGCATCTTGTCTATGTATCTAGACTGTCAAAGACCAAGCAATCATTTAGATCTATTTCTATAAATCCTTATCCCTAAAATATAGACTGCTTCTTCAAGGTCTTTTATAGAGAAATTCTTGGATAACCAAATTTTGACTGATTGTAAGGCTTAGACATCATTTACCATTAGTAGTATGTCATATACATACAGCACAAGGAATACAATTGCACTCCCACTTACCTTCTTGCATACACAAGGTTCATCTAGATTTTGTAAGAAATAAAACAGTTTGTTTGTCTCATCAAATTAAATATTCCAATTCCTGGATGCTTGCTTTAATTCATAATTGGATCGTTTAAGCTTTCATACCTTTTTTCCATCTTTGGATATGAAGCCTTCTAGTTGTGTCATGTACAAATCCTCGGTTAGATTTCCTTTGAGGAAAGTCATCTTCACATCCATTTGTCATATCTCATAATCATAATGAGCAGCAATAGCTATGAGTATCCTTATGGATTTAAGCATAGCTATTGGGCTAAAAGTTTCATCACAATCAATTCCTTATTTTAGTGATAACCTAAGTCTAGCTTTATAGGTATCCACTTTACCATCCACATTATTTTTCTTTTTGAAAACCCACTTGCACCTTATAGGCTTTATCCTTTCAGGTGGGTCAATTAAAATCCATACTTAGTTTTCATACATGGAATCCATTTCTGACTTCATTTCTTGAAGCCACTTGTCTGATTCTGAACTATTTAGAACTTCTTCATTGGTTTTAGGCTCATCATTTTCTATGAGCAATACATCATTTTGTTCACTAATTAGAAATCCATATCTCTTTAGAACAATATGTATCCTACTTGACCTATAAAGCTCTTGTGCTTTAGATGGTTAAGCTATTATATCATCTGTATGTATAACAAGCTCAAGTTTAGGTAGTTGATCAACATCTATTTGAGCATCTTGAACTTCCTTAAGTTCACTTTTGCTCCCGTTATCTCCTTTTAGAAGAAATTATCTCTCTGAACAGTAGTATGTCTTGAAACAAACACCTTTTGTTCCAAAGGGTTATAGAATTGATATCCATATGATGCTTTTGGATATCATGCAAATAGATATCAGTCAAACTTAACTTATAGCTTATCCAACAATGTCTGCTTCACATAAGCATGATAACCCCAAACTCTCATGTAAGAAAATGTAGATTTCTTATTATTCTATATCTCATATGGAGTAACATCAACTGACTTTGAAGGGACTCCATTTAATATAGAATCGGTAGTCTCTAGTGCATTACCCTAAAACGATTTAGGGAGTTCTTCACAACTCATCATAGACCTTACCATGTCTAACAGCGTTCGATTTCTCCTTTTAGCCACACCATTATATTGCGGCATGTAAGGTCAAGTCCATTGAAATAATATCCCATTATCCCTTAGATAATCTAGAAACTCTTAGCTCAAGTATTCACCTCCTCGATTTGATTGAAGTGTTTTAATACTTTTGCCAAGTTATTTATCTACTTCATTTATGAATTCTTTGAACTTTTCAAAGGCTTCAGATTTGCATCTCATAAGATACGTCTACCCATATCATGAGTAGTCATCGACAAAAGCAATGAAGTAAATGAAATTACCTTTGGCGTGTATGGACATTGGACCATATACATTCAAATGTATTAAGTCTAAAAACCCATTAGCACATTTACCCTTTCCCTTAAGGGTAATGTAGTTATCTTGCCTATTAAGCAAGATTCACATATGTCATATGATTCATAATCAAAAGACTCCAAACTACCACTCTTGTGTAGCTTAGCCATACGTTTCTCACTTATATGACTAAGGCGACAATACCTTAAGTAATATGTATATTCCATTGCATGATGAACGCTAGCATAAACAATATCATTCAACATAATAGATCAACAAGTGTTACTAAAAGTTAAATTGAAACCATCTTTATTTAAATTAGAAACATAAATAATATTTTTAGTCAAAATAGGTTCATAATAACAATTATCCAAATTTAACATAAGCCTACCAGAGAGGGTCAATACATAAGTTCCTATAGATAATGCAGTAATCCATGCTCCATTTCCAATGCACAGGTCTGACTCTCCCTTATTGAGTTGCCTACTATTCCTTAGGCCTTGTATATCAATTCATATGTGTGAACCACAACCTATATCTAATACCCATACATTATTATTGGAAATAGTATTAATTTCGATGATAAAAATGTATTGGCCAACTGTAGTTTTCGAAATTAATTAGTGTACCCGAGGTCAAAAATACACCTTGAGTGAAAAATATTTTATTTGATCCTAAGGAAAATATAGGTTACAACTAGTTCCAGAGTAAAATTTGGAGTGAAATTGAACTATCTGCTTAGTGCCCTAGGCAGATCTAGAAACTTGTTTGGCCATTTTGACCTCCTTAGAGATTGAATATGTAATTATTAAATATTAAAGTTATAGATATCTGTCTTATCAAAATTGTGGTATAAATATCACCTTAATAGGTTATGTATAGAGTGAGATAAAGTCTTCACAAATCATACTGGTACGGAAGCCAACTCTGTTCTGGACCAGTGAAATGTTTCTTATTATTTAAAGATGTTAGGGACATAATTAATAAAATTTATAAGCATAGAAAATGTTCCATTTTAACCTATCTAAGTGTCTACCAAATTTCATTATAATCTAACTTACATATTGTAAGATATGGAGGACCAAATTTGGTACCCTAAAATTGCCAAAGGACAAAAACAAGGCAGAAAATAAAACACAATTGGAAATTCCACCAAATGTTGTACAATGATCAAATTTCTTTGAAATTGAAGTATGTTATATAATTATATGTTAATTTTATTTAGGAATAAGAATCACATAAATTGGACAATAAGAATCAGTCTCGTAAGGTTACACTGCCCCATAGGAAAACCCTAACTATATATATGAACTATGCACATTAATTTGTTTAAGCCACATTAAGTTTCTTTAGTCATAAATTAATCGATTATATTTCCATATTAGGCTTATAACACATTGAAGACCCATAAGGAGGGGATATGCAATAAGTTAATGGTCAGAATCAAAGGGCAAAGGTGAGTATAGTTATCGAACAATTTCTTTAGTGCATATGAATATTGCTTACTATGTGATATGTGAGATGGTTTATTATTATATGATTGTCATGATTTGATCTTGATAATGAGATGTTGGATAATTTATGACATATGTGGTACATATAAGTGGTATATGTGTGGTATGTTTGAGATATTTGTTTGGCATACGTGATATATACATGGTTTATGTATAGTATATGTTAAATATATGTGTGGCATATGTGGTATATATGTGATATATGTAGGGTATATGTGATAAAGATACAATGGTTGATGAATGCTTAGTTACAAATGCATATGCATATGGATTAAAAAGGCATTGTGACTAGTTAATCGATATTGTAAGTTAAAAAGAAGAGGCCTATGGGCCAACAAATGTGCAAATTAAACAAATGATCAAGCTATCTAGCAAATGCAAATGTTCACATGGCAAATGTTCATATGGATACCCAGGGCAATGTTTCTTTAACTTGGTCACAACAAAACGAAATAAGCAAAGCATATTCATATGTAAAGAGTAATGATGATATGCTTTAATTTTACTGATAACTATATGATTCTGATGAATGAAATGAAATACGTGGTATGCATTGGATTTGTGATTTGTTACTATGAGTTGCATGGTACTTTATAGCTCATTTGAAGATTACTCTCACTGAGCCGTAACTCATTAAATTGCATCATTTTTCAGGTAAAGGAAAGTGATAGCTTATTTTAAGTAGCATATCGAAGACATGGAACACATTTCACCAGCTGAACCTTATCACTCTCTCTCCTTGGATTCCACATGAGCATGAAAACATGTCATCTGTATTCTGGACTTATAAGATTGAACATGTATGGTCACTCAGGATTAGTTTTGAAATGTATAAATGGAAGCAACCTATAATCCTTCGGATGTATACTTTAAGTTTTAATAGATGTGATATATTATATTGTGGTGAAAACCTTAAGGTTGACTTGAAAAGTCATTGAATGATATTGCAGGATATGATAAAAAACAAATTTACTATCACTGTTAATAGGACCTTATGTCTTGTTAGTACACAATATGTGATTAATTGACATAGGGATAGGTTTTACTGAAATGCACAAGGTATGATGCTATACTCGATGCCTCAACTGTCGTCTCTGACACCCTCTGCCTCTATTGCTCTCTGCTAATTTGGCACTTTCCAGACAGTTTCTATACATATGCTCCAATGATCCACAGAAATAAAATGCTTTTCTGAGCTTTCTGCATTCTCCCGTATGTTGTCTACCATAATGACTACATGTGGGCCTCTGTTCAATATATTGGCTCTGCCCTTTGCTTAGGTAAAAAAGGAAATCATAGCACAACCTCTAAAGTTCAAGTATCCACCTCTGTTACTTGACAATACTAGCATGTATCTTTCTCTCTTTGCCTGCCTTCTGCAATGTTGCCTAGACAATGAACCAAGAAGGGGGTTGAATTACTTAGCAACTAAAAAATTGCTTAACTTGAAAGTACGGAATAAATTAAACAGAGTAAGGAAGGAGAGATATCACATACAAGATTTATAGAGGTTCGGATATTAACAAACCCTACTCTCTCCCCAATCTCAATTAGGTGTTTCACTAACACACTAAGTGTTACAATAGAGTTTTTCAAGCTCACTCCCAACTATGGTGTTTCTCTCAATGGCTAACACCTAGCCCATAAATTCCCTTGTGTTTTTCAATGGCTCACACAAAAACCAATTCCTTATGTTTTATGGCTCACACAATAAACCTTTACAAGTATGTTTCACTTTTAACCCGAAATACCCAAACTCGCTTTTGAGTAATTGGTTACAATGAAAACACTCAACAACCTACAATGCTTAGAAATAATGAGCA
Organism: Triadica sebifera; assembly: GCA_023653625.1. Classification (NCBI taxonomy): domain Eukaryota; kingdom Viridiplantae; phylum Streptophyta; class Magnoliopsida; order Malpighiales; family Euphorbiaceae; genus Triadica; species Triadica sebifera. Next base: position 36,012,234 of record CM042896.1, read on the forward strand.
ATTAGGTTTTCACAATGAATAGCAGATTGTTTAGAAAAATAATTAATGCACAAGGCTACAACAAGATTAAAGATGCAGAGTAATTGTTGTTCCTCCTTTTGGGATTCATAAATGACTTGCATTTATACTCCTTTTGTGAATTATAATCGTTTGGGTTCATTTAATGAAAAAATAGCCATTGAACCAACTCTTAGCTTTGTGTCTGACATGTTTCTCTGTCCTCATTCACGGGCATGAATATATGTGCCACGGTCGTGAATGTTCTACCAAGCCATGGTCCAAGTGGTGACTTTAACCATTAAGCTTTTTGAAAGAATTTGGCATGTTTAGTCATGGGCATGACTGTCTTTCATGGGTGTGACTGCTTAATCATTCACGGTTGATTTGATCCTTCTTGGCCATGAACTTTGAATGTTGGAGAGTTTGCTCTAAGCTATATTCACGAGCGTGACATTAGTAGTCTCGTGACGTTGCTATTTCTTTGATTTTCTTTTATCATCAAGAGATGTCTTTCAATCTTGCTTCAGGTTCTAGTCAAGGTATATCCTGTTTAACACACTTAGAACACAAACTTTGTTAAATACATTATTGCTATTTTATTTGTTATCATCAAAATGATGAAAATACCCCTTAAGGTTCAACAATCTCCCCCTTTTTCATGGTGACAAATAATCTAGCAATATGTGCTTTTGGGAAGTCTCCCCTCAAAAGTGCTTACAAGAAAATAAAAGAGTGCAAGATTTGAAAGATATATAGCAAAAGTATTTGCAAACTAATACGATATATTCAAGTTATATCTTGAGTATATATCACCAATTAAAACATGTATAACCAAGTGTATTCAAAGTGTATGTGAGATATATGTTAAGTATATCTTATGCATTAAAATGAGTTCAAAATAAATTCAAGTTTGCAAAGGTATATGCAAGGTATATCTTAAGTATATCTCATCAATTAACACATGTATAACCAAGTGTTTTCAAAGTATATGTGAGATATATGTTAAGTATATCTTATGAGTTCAAAATAAGTTCAAGTTTGCAAAGTATATTTGAGGTTGATGTGAGGTATATTTTGTGCATATTATCAATTATAATGATACCATTAAGTTTACATATATCATACCACACATTGCATATTTGCATAATCATATTCATGTGTAGATCACATATATATTGCTAGGTTCTCCTCCTTTTGTCATCAGAAAAAAGTTGAAAAAACAATAAGATGATTGTATTAAAGTTAAAAGAGAAGGATTACATTAGAATGCAAACAAAAAATAAGATAAATAAAAACAAAAGTAAAGCTACTATAAGAAAACTAGCACTTTAGGTAGGTTTCAAACCTGACAAATCATCCCTAAGGCGTGTTACTTGCTTCTTTTGCTGGACATACTGGAGGCCGACTTTGAAGGAATCAGAGTCATGGTCTTCCCAATCGATTTCACCAGCTGGAGTAGTGAAACAGTAGTAGACATTATCTTCATAAATAATTCGAACAGCTACTCCCATCTTGATAAAGGACTCGACATCGAGTCGGTCTTATGGATGAGCTAGAATGAAAATGTAATTGTGTTCGTCGAGGTTCAAACAACCTAGCTCAATTGAAAGGTGAGTCAGATACCTGCCAATCAAAATATTTCCCAATGGCTTCATTGCAATGAAAGGGAGGTGATTTGTGAACCATCATGACAATGCTACGGATAGTCCTTTTCATGCCATCTCCGGCAAGAAGAGCTCTGATTTTCTGATTGCCCTGTTGTTGTCTGCTCGAGCAAGTATACTATAGATGAGAAACCTATGTATATACTTATGCACAGGAGACTGAAGGTGGGTGCTCTTTGTCTTTTTCACATCCCAGTTGCATTCAGAGACAGAATGTATCCAAGCAGGAAGAGCATATAATTCAACTTTACTCTCGTTGAGGATGCCATCGGAAAGGAACTTGAAAATAGTGCCAAATTCTACTATAGTGAGTGTTAGGATGCCTATAGAGCTGGAATTTGACTATTCCAGTGGGTGAGACGTGCAACTTGCTGAGGAACTCGAGAGTTGATTCCCTTAGAGCTGGACAATGTATGTCCACGAACTCTCTAGAATGACATTGAGTAGATAATCGGTGTGGCATCTTGGAGCATGTGATTTCTTCCTAATGCCTTAGTAAGAACCATATTCCATTTTGATTAGTTTTGAACAATGGAAGGAGAAGTAATTTTTGGAAAATGATTGAAAAACCCTTGAGAACATTTGTGATTCTTTGAAGAATAAGGGGTTTGCAAAGGTTGTATAGATGGAAATGTAGATGAGGAGGCCGGAATTTATGAGAGATATTGAATGGGTGTGTTAAATGAGAGAAAAGACAGAAAATTTTGTTTTATAGTTGATGGATTCATGACCATGAATACCCAGCCACAGGCGTGAGTAATTGGGGTCACGGTTTGTTGAAGGGGCGCTCTAGTCATGAAGAAGAAGATGAATTGGGTCATGGTCATGAATCAGGCTTTTCATGAGAGTGACAAATATTGTCACAGGTGTGAAACTTAGTTTTCCCGACTTTTACCTGTGAATAAAGGCATGAAACAAAATGTGAATGGTTCTGAAATTATTTGTTGTCTTTGGTCATGGGCGTGAATCAGGCTTTTCACGGGTGTGACAAATATAGTTCTAGGCATGAAGCTCATTCTTCACGACTTTAACCCATGACACACATCGTGAGGCAAAGCATGAAAGCTACAGAAAGTTTTTGCTATTAAGTTCACGGTTGTGAATACATGTCACGAGCGTGAACCACCTCAAATAATCAAAAAATAAATTTAAGTCTAAAACAAGACTATAAGATTTCTAAAAAAGTTTCTATGCCTTAAGACATATATTTCTATAATGTTAACACTTCATACCATAAAATTATTCAAGAAAAATGCATCATATGAAGGAATTAACATTCAAGGTTCACAAAATATACAATTGGCAAAATAATTAAGACAAAGTTGATCAATCAAGCATACCAAGCTCTCTTCTTATGAAAAAAAAATTTCTTCATTAAGAGGTTTGGTAAAAATGTCTGCCAATTGATTGTTTGCATTGATAAATTCTAACACAATATCTCCATATTGAACATGATCCATAAGAAAATGATGTCTAATGTCAATGTGCTTATTTCTAGAGTGTTGAATGGGATTCTTAGATAGGTTTGTAGCACTAGTTTTGTCATATTTAATGGGTGTATGGTCCAAACTATGACCATAATCCTTAAGTTGTTATCTCATCCATAGGATTTGAGTGCAACAACACCCTGCTACCATATATTGTGCTTCAGCGGTAGATAAGGCAACCGAAACTTGTTTCTTGCTAAACCAATAAACTAGGCATTCACCAATAAAGTGACAAGTGCCTGAAGTACTATTTCTATCCAAAAGACTACCGGCATAATCCACATCTGAATATCTTATGATATGGAAAGATGAATTCCTAGGATACCATAAGCCTAGATGTAATGTGTATTTAAAAATCCTTTTTACAGCATTCAAATGTGATTCTTTAGGACAAGATTGAAATCTAGCACATAAGCATACACTATACATAATATCGGGCCTAGAGGCAGTAAGGTATAAAAGTTATGCGATCATACCTCTATAAAGCTTTTCACTAATGCTCTTCCCCTTCTCATCTTTGTCCTTTTTTGTTGATGTGCTCATAGGAGTCTTAGCATTTTTGCATCCTTCCATTCCAAATTTCTTGATTAACTCTTTGGTGTACTTGGATTGATTGATGATTATGCCCTCATTACTTTGCTTGATTTGTAGACCAAGGAAGAACTTAAGTTTTCCCATCATGCTCATTTCAAATTCCCTAGTCATACACTTAGCAAATTCTTGGCAAAGTAATTCATTAGTAGACCCAAATATGATATCATCAATATAAATTTGAACAATTAAAATGTCATGCTTATGTTTTTTAATAAACAAGGTTTTATCAACATATCCTTTTGAAAAACAAATTTCTAAAAGAAAAGAACTTAGTCTTTCATACCAAGCTCTTGGAGCTTGTTTTAAACTACACAAGGATTTTGAAAGTTTAAAGACATGATTAGGCAAATTATTACTTTCATAACCCAGTGGTTGTTCTACATAAACTTCCTGTTTTATAAAACCATTTAAGAAAACACTTTTGACATCCATTTGAAAAAGCTTAAAATTCATATGGCATGCAAATGCTAAAAGTATTCTTATGGCTTATAATCTAGCTACTGGAAGATAGGTTTCATCATAATCTATACCTTCTTGATTATAACCCTTTGCAACCAACTTAGCTTTATTCCTAGTTATTGAACCTTGTTCATCTAACTTATTTCTAAACACCCATTTACTACCAGTGATTTGATGGAATTTGGGTCTAGGAACCAACGTCCATACCTTACTTCTCTCAAATTAGTTAATTTCCTCTTGCATAGCAATCACCCAACTTTCATCATTAAGAGCCTTATCAATATTTTTAGGCTCAATTTGAGAGACAAAAACAAGGTTAGAATCTAAGAGTTTGAGATAAGATCTAGTACTTACACCCTTAGTAGGATCACTAGTGATTTGTTCCTTGGGGTGATTTTTGTCATTTTCCATTCCTTTGGAAGCTCTTGGTTGTATTGCTCTTAAGCTTAAGGTAGAGATACATCTTGTTGTTTTTCTCTTGATCATCATTATCTTTCTCATGATAAATATCAAGCTTCTCAATTGTACCTACAATATCATCAAGAACGCTACCTTTCACAAGATCAAGCTTACTAGATTCATAAAAAACAATATGCATAGACTCTTTAACAACTAAAGATTTTTTATAAAAGACTTTATAAGGTTTGCTAGTTGTAAAGTATCCTCATAAGATACCCTCATCGGATTTAGGGGCAAATTTTCCAAGGTTGCCCTTGGTGTTTAATATAAAACACTTGCATCCAAATACTCTAAAGTATGATATCATGGTTTTTCTTCCATTCCACAACTCAAAAGAAGTTTTGTTTAATAGTGGTCTTTTGAAAACTCAATTTGAAATATAACATGCAGTATTTATGGCTTTGGCCCAAAAGTAGGTTGGTAAGCCATACTCATTGAGCATTGTTCGAGCCATTTCAATTAAAGTTTGATTTTTCCTTTCTACTACCCTATTTTGTTGAGGTGTCCTAGGAGTTGAAAAATTGTGTGATATACCATATTCTAAACAAAATTTTTCAAAATTTTCATTTTCAAATTCTTTGCCATGATCGCTTCTTATATTAGAAATCAAATAGCCTATTTCATTTTGAACTCTTTTAGCAAAATTTTTGAAAGATTCAAAAGCATCACTCTTTTGAGCTAAGAAAATTACCCATGTGAATCTAGAGTAATCATCGAAAATGATAAAAGCATAGTGTTTACCTCCTAAACTAGCAACTCTAGTAGGTCAAAAAATATCTAAATGCAAAAGTTGTAGAGGCTTAAAAGTACTTACTACATTTTTGGATTTGAATGATGACTTGTGTTGTTTTCTTCTTTGGAAAGGTTCACATGTCTTATCCTTTTCAAATTTGACTTTTGGAAGTCCACTTAGTAGCTCTCATTTGCTAAGGCTCTGAATTAATTCCATTCTTGAATGACCAAGCCTTTTATGCCACAGCCAAGATTCATTTTCCTTTATAGTGGACTTGAGGCATACCTATAAAATCATAATTCAATTTTAGTTTTTAGGTACCCAAACAAACTTGGGTCCTTGAGGGTTAGCCCTTGAAGGTTCCCAATGAGCCTTCCTTATCCAAGAATGTTGTTGATATGACCAAATTTCATGCAATAATAGCATTGTTTAGCTCTAAATATATTTTTTAGTTTTGACATGATTTTTGGTCTCAACATCCTTTTAGAAGGTGTTTGTGTGCCATGATACACACTTGCATGATGAGTAGGTGCTTTCCTAAGTGCATGCCTCTTATACATGAAGACACGATTGCCCTTTTGAGGTTTCCCTCTTAAGCCAAGTGACCTTTGACCATTCTTCTTTTGAATAGGGGGTTTTGTGTGTGTTATGCTTTTTTCCCTTAGGGCTATTACCTTAATTGTGGAGATTTGTGGTGCACTAGACTTAACAAATGTAGCCTTGTGAGATGAAGATGGTGTTTCATTAAATGCTAGACCATGTCTTATTAAATGTGGTGTTTGAGAAACTATGAGAGTATCCAAATTCTCTTTCCCTTTTATGAAACCTTACAATTGTGTTTCTAAGTTCCTCAACTTCATTTTTCAAAATATTATTTTTTTAAGCAAATATTTAGTTGATGGTCTAGAGGAATACTCATCCAATGATTTTTGAAGAGTTTCATTAGAAGTTTTAAAATTAATATTCTCATTTTGTAACGCCTCTATTTTGTTTTGCAAATCTAAAATATTATTTTTATAAATGTTAAATCTAATTCTATATTTTTCTTATTCTAGGTTCAAAACTTCTATTAAACTCTGCTCAACATCATCTTCACTATCACTATTATTATCACTACTATTATCATTAAAATAGTATGAGTAAGAAGGGCCTACCTCATCCATGAAGTGATCCTCTAAAGCCATGAAGCATAGGTTGACCTTTTCTCCTTCATTATCATATTTTTTTCTTGAAGAGCTTTCTTCATCCCATATGGCTTTGTGACCTTTTTCCCTATTATCTTTTCGAAATATTTTCTTGTGTTTCTTGAGCTTTGGACATTTTGGTTTGATATGTCCTTTCCTCCCACAATCACACTTTATTCCTCTTAATTAGAAGCTTGAGAGTCATTTGAGGAGTGTTTGAGGATTATTTGATTGAAGTTTCGAGAATTGCAAAGTATTTTTTCAATTATTCTTTTTAATCTTCTTGAAAGCATGGCAATGTCCTCATTTGCATCATCACTCTTTTCTCCATCATCATCAATTACCTCTTGAGAATTTGAGGTAAAGGCTTTGAGAGTCAGAGCCTTTCTCATTTATGGTTCAACTTCAAGTTCTCTATCTCTTTTCATTGTCATTTCGTGCATTAGAAGTTTGCCAATAAGCATATTGGTAGGCATGACGCTCATGTCTTCATTGGCCTCTTTTATATTCGCAACTCTTGAACCATAGTCTTTAAGAGGAAGGCTTCTCAGAATTTTGTTGTTCACATCTTCCAGGCTCAATTTCTTTCCAAGCTTTCTCTTCATATTCCAAAGTGAGAAGTTGAATCTTCTTGGATTTAACTTGTTTGGTTCCTTCATGATAATTCTCTAATGTTTTCCATATGCTATATGTGGTAAGGCAATGTTGAATCATGCCACATTCTTCAATAGATAGAGAGCTTGCGAGGATTGTCATTGTCTTTTTGTTTTTGAAATTAGCTCTTCATTGAGGCTCTGTCCAATAATCTCTTGAAAGAATTTCTTCTTCACCATCCACTCCTCCCTTAGTTGGTGGTGTCCATTCTTTTCGAACACTATCCTAAACTTCAATTCCCTCACTATCAAGATATATCTCCATCTAGAATTTCCAATAAGCATAGTTTGCTCCATCAAAGTAAGGCTTAAGATTTTGAAATCCTTCGCTGGCCATTTCTTAATCTTTGCTAGTGCTTTTTAGGCTTTGTTGCTAGACAAGCTCTGATACCAATTGTTGCCCAGATAATGAACTAAGAATAGGGTTGAATTGGTTAGCAACTAAAAAATTGCTTAACTTGAAAGTGCGGAATAAATTAAATAAAGTAAGGACTGATAGATATCACACACAAGATTTTTAGAGGTTCGAGTATTAACAAACCCTACTCCTCTCCCCAATTTCAATTAGGTGTTTCACTAACACAATAAGTGTTACAATGGACTTTTTCAAGCTCACTCCCAAGTATTGTAGCACTCCCTTACCCTACTAATCAATAATATAGTATGAAAGTGCTATTGAACTCATTTTTTGTAAAAATAATCAATTCTAGAATTATTGTATTGTTTTTTCAATTTTTCAGTTTATTATTAGCGGAAAATTTATTACAATATTTATTTTTTTCCATTTAAATATGTAGCTAGTGATGTAGATATTATGATATAAAAGAACTTATTCATTAAAACATTATATTTAGAAATACATTTGCAAAAAATACCAAATATATAAATTACAAAATTCACTCCTTCTAAATCTTACATGCCACAAATTTATATCAAAAGAAATTCTTAAAATTTCATTTTTACAATACAATTTCCAAAACATACAAAAAAATATAAACTACAGCAATATGATCTTGGGGTAACGCAACAACTACGTCTATTTATCTGTGTGTGAAACACATGCGCTGAGCTACTAGCTTAGTGGTACGTTTAGCAACTATCCAATAATTATATAAATATTTCTAAAATAAAACTTTAGAAACTACAATTAATTTACTAAACATGTAAAATATTTAAATAATATTAAAACTATTTTCGTCATGCAAAAATACATAATTCATCAATTATAACATTTCATCCATTAAGCATGCTTGAAATTGTTTAACAATACAAGATATACAATTTAAAATATCATTTTAATAATTTATATTTTTTCAGTTATTTGATAGCTCACGACATGTTAAACCAGAACAAAACACTGGATACAAGGTTTCTGCTCTCCGGCAGTATACTCAGCGTCTGCCTAATTATTTTATAACCCAGCATTTAATGCCTACTTTTTCAACAATAACTCAACACCTTTTTGGAGCCTATATAATTCTAAACTCAACACTATTTCCTAGTACCTATGTAATATCAACTCAGCACTATTTTTTTAGTGCCTACGTAAATTAAATCTCAGTACTATTTTCTAGTGCCTACATTTCTACCCTTTTGTTGGCATGCCAACTTATCCTAATTTCTAGTTTTTGACTAGATGTTATGAAGCTTAATTATATTTGCTACCTTTATTATTATTTATATAAATTATGTAGGTAATACTAATATAAATTCCATATAAATGCAAAAATTCCCATTAAATATTTTACAACCTCATACTTGCTCATTTAATCATTATAACTATAAGAAAAATCAAATAATATATTTTTCTATAACAAAATTTCACAATCAATACATATATGCAAGCTGCCCTATTCTAGACAACATTTTTGTCTTATATTGTCCTATATTTTTCATCCATTTCTAAATAGAGTTTGTAGAAGTGATCAATTAAAAAAATGTACATGTCTTATCTTTAATTTTCAACTAGAATCACATTAAATAGAATTTTGTAGCAAAAGTTATGAATTTTTCTCTAAAATACGTTCATTCTAATCTGCCCAGTATTTTACTGGATAAATTTCTAGTTCAAATTTTTGAGTCTATTTTTTACCTAATTTCAGACATATTCAGGTCTAATGAAAAAAAGTTTAATCCCTATGTCTTAACTTTCCAACTAAACAAGAATTACTTAAAAACCATTTCCATAACTCATGTTATGACCATAAAAGTAGACACTATTCATAAGACGAATTTTCCAGAACTTCAATTAATTCCTACAATTTTCATCTTAATGCATCAACCTCATATTCAACTTTTTATTTTCACATTCATGGAATCATTTAGTCACCAATTCATCACTCAATCAAATATCAAGAATTTCATGCACAATTACCAAACATCACAAAATCAAAATCAACATTTTTGTAATGATCACTAATTATAGTCTAGTTAGAATAAGTGTATAATATACATAGAAACTATATGATTGACATTAGAGATTAAAATAAATGGAGTAGATGACTAAATAAGAAATAAAAATGAATTAAATAGATTGATAAAGTTAATTTGGATAGACATATCATATAATGAAATTACAGTTTAATAAAAACAATGGAATTTGTTACATGTAAAATTAAATAAATAAAATAGAATAAGTTAAAAAAAAAGGAGGATAGGGGGGCCGAATGTGGTTTTATGGGAAGGGGCAGTGTACTTGAGTTAATGGCATTTATTACCATATTAAAACCAATCTTATCTTCAATCTTCTTCTTCTTCTTCCTTAAACTATCAGCCTCCATTTCTTCATCATCTCCTTCATGATTTGCAAGAAGTTCACTCCAAATAGATTTGTTCTTGCTAAGTAATCATCTCTCAATTATTCTTGTGTTTTTAGAGTATTAGGACTGTATAGTATCAGTCTTTTTCATTCTATTTTTGAGGGAGTTATCAACCAAATTTGAAGAATTATAAAACATGAAAGTTGTTCATATATTTGTTGTTTATATTTTTGTCAAATTTCATGAAATTATATTGGTTACAGAAAGATATAAATTTGTTTGAGTGAAACTGGTTCAGGGAGGCATGTCAATAGAATAAACTATGGTTTTTGTTTAATTTGATCATCTTAATGGCTGAATCTAAGGTTTTGTTAAACATAAAAGTTGTAGATCTATGTGTTATTTAGGTCTCTTCCAACGTTTGTATTAATATCTCTTGTGTAGGTTGAGTTATAGTAAAATGAACCATAGTTGTTCCTTGATTGAGTTGTGTTCTGGTACCTGTGCAGCTCCAGTAAATTTGTGTTCCTTTTTGAGCTTCTTAAAGGTCGAATTAGCCAAAGTTCAAAACATGAAAATTTTATTTCTGTCTTATCTAAGTTCCTAGGAAATTATCACTTTAAAAGTTCATTTATTGTGTGAGTTATGAGCTCAACAACTGAACTGGTCGGGTCGGTACTCTATATTGAACCAGTTATGGATTACCTAGTATTTGAAGACCTTAGAAACAGAATTTGGAAAAGTGGTACATAACAAATGTTCCAAATTACCTTTTATAAATGTTTAAAAGTTTAGTAATAAAAAAATCTACACATTGAAAGATATGAATTTTTAAATACAGTACCCGAAACTGCCTAAGAGGCAGCAAACAGAGCAATATATATAATTGCACTAAATATTTTGTAATGGTTCAAAATTTTTGAACTTTTAGTATGTTTTAGTATTATATGTTAAATTTAATTAGTAATAGGAATCATATTAATTGGATAAGCGTATAAAAAGTTATAGAGCCAATAGTCTTAAGAGGTCATATTCAAACTTAAAAAACATTATTAAAATTAATTATAGTAATTTATTTAAACTATATCAACAATGAGTATTTTAACAAATTATTAACTATCATATTTTAAAATTAGGTTCTCAATAAAAGGGAGAACAACAAAAGTGAACAAGCTCTGAGTTTAAAAATTTGGAAAAGAAAAACGCTATTGAGGTTTGTACTTATAAATATTTTGTTTTGCCCTTATGCATGATTGTGCGTGCATGAAATGAATTATTTGTCACAATGATGAAATAATATATTATGGCATGTTTTAAAATTTTAGAAATGTTATTAACTATGAACTTAACATTATGCTAATATTTGATAAAATATCATGCTATTACATGGTTTTGAAATAAATTGTGAGTATATGATTGTGATAATATGAAATGAGTATTGGTTATAGAAACAAGTAATTAATTGTGTTCATTGCCCATTTCTCTACCTGAGGACTGACATAGGATAGATGGTGCACCATTATGGGAAAGTTATGGTACCGATATGGATATGATTTAGGGACAGAGTGGCTTAAGCTCTGGGAGTGCCCATAATCCTGATTACACTGATGACATGATTTTATTCAATCAAGGTGGTTGAAGCTCTAGGAGCGCCCTTGACTCGAGATTATGGTGAGTAGGGTGGCTTAAGCTCCTGGAGTGCCCCTATTTCACATGTTGTATCTGGAGAGTCCGGGAATGAGATGTGGGCTAATACTAATTAAAGACTATGGAATGAAATGTGGAAAATTTATTATTGACATAAGTAACAAAACATGAAATGCTTACATGAGGTAGTGAGAATTTAATTATTGAATATGGTTATTATGTTTATACTGTTATATGATTTACTTAATTCTTTTATATGACAAATATGCAATAAAATTAAATGTGGCATGATTTATTTGTGACATACATTTATGTGACTGCTTGGGAAACTTTTAATGCCTATATGTACCACTAAGCTAGAGATAGCTTAGCGTGGGTTCTTCTCACGCAGGAATTGGAGCTGTAGATGGTAGAATGTGACAAAACATGAAATACTTACATGAGGTAGTAAGAATTTAATGATTGAATATGGTTATTATGTTTATACTGTTATGTGATGTGGTTATTTATTTTATATGACAAATATACAATAAAAATTCAGTGTGTCATGATTTATTTGAGACATGCATTTGTGTGATGGTTAGAAAAAACTTAATGCCTATATGTACCACTAAGCTAGAGATAGCTTAGCATGGGTTCTTCTCACGCAGGGATTGGAACTGTAGACGGTAGAAAATGAAGTTGGTCAGGAAGGAAATCCAAGCTCATATCGGAAGAGGCACAAAAGACTTAGTTAAAGGGTTGACTACTAATTACTTTTCTTTTTGATTTTGACCAGATATATGGGTTTTGGTAGACATGTCATATATTTGGTTTAGGCAAATGTCTTATATTTTGATATTATATTGTAAGTAGTCATGTGTGAGGCTGGTACGCCATAAATGATCAACTACCATAAATATATGTGATATGGTGATATATACATATATATATATATATATTGATAATTAGAACAATCAGTCAAATCCAATATAAATAAATGGATTATTTTAATTTAAACTACAGAAAAACTTAGTCAAACAGATTTATCGAGTTAAGCTTGTGGCATCTTTCTTATATATATGGGATTATCCCTAATATATAAGTGGGGCTTCACAATTTTTCTATATTGAATTTTTGCCAAATGTACATACCTCAAAAATCTACTTCACTTCACTTTTCTGTTCATTCTAGTTAGCTTTCTCCTTGCCCTTACTTCCTCTTTCATTTTGGTTAAAAGATTGTTCACCTCCTTGGCCTAACAACAATTTTCAAACTAATAAAGCACTAATCACACTAATCCACCCTTAATCATCATTAACATAATAATCACCCTAAATTACTACCCTTAATGGTAACTAATCCCAAAATTAAAGAACAGAGAAGGAGAAACATAAGAAGATGGAAGATCTAAGCTGACCTTTCTAGATCTTCAAAATGGCCAAAATTTTCTTTCTCTTTTTCTCTTCCTTTCTTCTTTCCTCTTCCTTAGTTTTGCTCACTTAGCTTCACCTTTTTGTTGATCGTACTAATCCAACCCTTTTTTCCATTTAACTTTAGCTTTGATTGAAGAACAAAAAGAAGAACAATGGGGAAGAGGAAGGTCATGGCTATAAGGGAGAAAAAGGGAGAGAATTTAGTTTGTTTAAGATGAGGAAGAAGAAGAATAAAGGCAAAAAGTGAAAGTTGACTTTTATAGTTGGATTAGATGAGTGGTTAGGATTAATTAGATAGTCTAGTCCCTCCCATTAATTAAAATCACTCTTATTTTAATGTAATCCAAAGAATATTCCTTTCCTTAGATAAAGACTATTCCATTTTTATGCCTTCTTAAAATATATGTGCCAAAAACCCTGCGATTTCCAATTTCATTCAACGAAAAATTATTTTTTTCCAAATTTTAATTCCGAACTTCAAATTTCTCAATTAATAATATCCAAAATATTTTTCTCATATTTTATTATCATTTTAAATTTTTTTAATAATATCCAAAATTCTAAATTAATAATAATATCTGAATTTAGACCCTCATTGGTTTGGAATGTTAAATTTCGGTCCACCGCGACCGTGGGCTAAATTATCGGACATTACAACTATGGTGTTTCTCTTAATGACTAACACCTAACTCAGAAATTCCCTTGTGTTTTTCAATGGCTTAAATAAAAACCAATTCCTTGTGTTTTATGGCTCACACAATAAACCCTTACAAGTGTTTCACTCTTAACCCGAAATACTCAAACTCACTTTTGAGTAATTGGTTACAATGAAAACACTCAACAACCTACAATGCTCAGAAATAATGAGAAATTAGGTTTTCACAATGAATGGAGGTTTGTTGAGAAAAATAATTAATTCACAAGGCTACAACAAGATTAAAGATGCGAAGTAATTGTTGTTCCTCCTTTTGGGATTCATAAATGACTTGCATTTATACTCTCTCTGTGAATTATAGCCATTTGAGTGCATTTAATGTGAAAATAGTCGTTGAACCAACTCTTACCTTCTCGCTGACATGTTTCTCTGTCCTCATTTACAGGCGTGAATATATGTGTCACGGTCATGAATGTTCTTCCAAGCGGTGGTCCAAGTGGTGACTCTGGTCATAAAGCTCTCTTGAACAATTTTGGCATGTTTGGTCAAGGGCATGACTATCTTTCACGAGCGTGACCGCTTGATCATTCATGGTTGATTTGATCCTTCATGGCCGTGAACATTGAATGTTAGAGAGATGATGCTAAGTTATATTCACAGGCGTGACATTAGTAGTCATGGGTGTGACGTTGCTATTTCTTTGATTTTCTTTTATCTTCAAACTATGTCTTTCAATCTTGCTTCAGGTTCTAATTAAGGTATATCCTGTTTAACACACTTAGAACACAAACATTGTTAAATACATTATTGCTATTTTATTTGTTATCATCAAAATGATAGAAATACTCCTCAAGGTTCAACATGCTAGACTTTTTAGAAAACTAATGTGCTGCCTTTTTAAATTGTTGTTCTCTAATTTCTTTCATTAACCTTTTAGCTCTAATTGGAGCAGATCTGAGTGTAGTATAGCTATTGAGATCAGTAGTTGTAATTTTGTTTCTGATCTCATATCTAAGGCCCTCCTTAAACTTCCTGCATTTGTCTCTTTCAGTAGAGACAATGGAAGTAGCATAGTGGGAAAGTTTGTTAAACTGCACCTCATAATTAGCAACAGACATGCTCCCCTATTTCAGATTCAGGAATTACTTTCTCTTCCCATGTTTATATGCCTCATGCATGTAATTATTTTGAAATTTCGGGAGGAAATCATTCTATGTCAGGATTAGTGGTTGTGTATCACTATCTTGGACTGCCTCCCACTATTCATAGGCATCACCTTAAAGCAAATACAATTCATAATCAAATTGCTCATATGGGGTAGATATCATCATATTTAGTACCCTCAGTGTCCTTTTTAGCCATGTCTCAGATTCTACTAGGTCTGTTGTGCCATTGAAATCAATTGCACCTTGTTTCCTCAGCTTGTCATAAAAGTCTTTCCCTGTACATTTCAGGACCATGTACTTCCTGTTATGGGTTTTCATGGTGTACTTCTACATGTGATGACTGTGATGCATGTGCTGAAGCCCTAGCTCCTGGTGTTGGTTGATCTCTATGTAAATGAGGTGATGCCTTATGAGAATGCATTTCGGTCGGTCTCTCCCTTCTTGGTGTGTAATGGTCACTAATTAGAGTCTAGTTGGAATAAGTGTGTGATATACATAGAAACTATATGATTGACATTATAGATTAAAATAAATTGAGGAAATGACTAAATAAAAAATAAAAATGAACTAAATAGATTGATAAAGTTAATTTAGTTAGACATATCATGTAATGAAATTATAGTTTAATAAAAGCTAGTGGAATTTGGTACATGTAAAATCAATAAATAAATAATAAGTTTTAAAAAAAAAAAAGATAAGGGGGTCGATTGTGGTCATATTGGGAGGGGGAGTATATTTGAGTTAATGGCATTTATTATGACCACATAGATTTCTTCACTCCAAATAGATTTGTTCTTGGCAAGTAATCCTCACTCAATTGTTCTTGTGTTTTTAGAGTTATTAGGACTGTATAGTATCAGTCTTTTGCACTCTAGTGTTGAGGGAGTTATCAACCGAATTGGGAGAAGTGTAAAGAATGAAAGTTGTTCATATATGTGTTTTTTATATTTCTGTCAAATTTCATGAAATTATTTTGGGTATAGAAAGAGATAAACTTGTCTGAGTGAGACTAGTTCAGGGAGACGTGTCCACAGAATAACCTACGGTTTTTGCTTATTTTGATAATCTTAATGGTTGAATCTAAGATTTTGTAAAAGATAAAAGTTGTAGATCTATGTGTTATTTAGGTGTGTATAAAATTTCATATAAATACCTCTTGTTTAAGCTAAGTTATAGAAATATAAAACATAAAATTTTTATTTGTATGTATTATATAAGTTTTTGTGTTAGTCTCACCGAAAAATGTCATTTATTTTGTGAGTTTTGACCTGAACAATTGAATTGGTCAGGTTGATACTCTATGTTAAACCAGTTAATTATCTAATGTTTAAGGACCTTAGAAATATAATTTTTAAAATTGATAAACATGAAAAATGTTTCAAATTACCTTATATAAATTTTTAGAAAGTTTAGTAATAAACAAAGCTACATGTTGAAATATATAAATTTTTAAATATGGTACCCCAAATCTGCCTAGGGGGCAGCAAACAGAGCAATATTTAAAATTTCACTATAACTTACGTAATGGTTTAACAATTCTGAAATTTTAATATGTTTTAGTCTTACATGTTAAATTTAACTAGAAATAAGAATCATATAAATTGGATAAGTGTATAAAAAGTTATAGAGCCAATAGGTATAAGAGGTCATGTTCCAACTTAAAAGCAATTATAGTAATTTATTTAAACTATATCAAGAATGAGTATTTTAACAAATTATTAAGTATCATATTTTCAAATTAGGCTCTCAACAAGAGGAAGAACAACAAAAGTGAACAAGCTTTGAGTTTATATTTTGGAAAAAAAACACTATCGAGATTTTTACATATAGGTATTTTGGTTTGCCTTTATGCATGATTGTGTGTGTATGACATAAATTATATGTCACAATGATGAAATTATATATTATGGCATGTTTTAAAATTATAGAAATGTTATTAACTATGAACTTAACATTATGCAAATATTTGATAAAATATCATGTTATTACATGGTTTTGAAATAAATTGTGAGTATATGATTATGTTAATTTGAAATGAGTATTTGTTATAGAAATAAATAATTAATGGTGTTAATTGCCTATTTCTCTTCCTGATGACTGACATAGGATAGATGGTGCACCACTATGGGGAAGTTACGGTACGAATACAGATATGATTTAGGGATAGGGTGGCTTAACCTCTGGGAGTGCCCCTGATCCTGATTACACACATATGACATGATTTTATTCAGTCAATGAGGTTGAAGCTCTAGGAGCGCCCTTGACTCGAGATTATGGTGAGTAGGGTGACTTAAGCTCTAGAGTGTCCCTATTTCACATGCCGTATCCGGAGAGTCCAGGAATGAGATTTGGGCTAATACTAATTAAAGACTATGGAATGAAATGTGGAAACTTTATTATTGACATAAGTAACAAAACATGAAATGCTTACATCAGGTAGTGAGAATTTAATTATTGAATAAGGTTATTATATTTATACTGTTATGTGATGTGCTTAATTCTTTTATATGACAAATATGCAATAAAAGTAAATGTGACATGATTTATTTGAGACATACATTTATGTGACTGCTTGGGAAAAGTTTAATGCCTATATGTACCACTAAGCTAGAGATAGCTTAGCATGGGTTCTTCTCACACTGGAATTGGAGATGTAGATTGTAGAAAATGGATTTGGTCATGAAGAAATCCAAACTCATATTAGAGGAGGCACAAGAAACTTAGTTAGAGGGTTGATTACTAATCATTTTTCTTTTTGAGTTTGACCAAACATATGGGTTTTGGTAAACATGTCATGTATTTGGTTCTGGAGCATGTCTTACATTTTGATATTATATTGTAAGCAGTCATGTGTGAGGCTGGTATGCCACAAATGATCAACTATGTAACTTAATCAACTACCATAAATATATATATATATATATATATATATATATATATATATTTATATATATATATATATATTTATATATATATATATATATATATATTTATATATATATATATATATATATATATATATATATATTGATAATTAGAACGATAAGCCAAATCCAATATAAATAAATGAATTATTTTAATTTAAACAATAAAAGAACCTTGGACAGATTTATCTATTTAAGCTTATGACATCCTTCTCATATATATGGGATTATCCCTAATATATATGTTAACCTTGAGGGATATTTCCGTCATTTTGATGATAATAAATAATATAGCAATATTGTATTTAACATACTTGTTTTTGTAAGTATATTTTATAGGACATGAATTAAAATAGCAAGAATGTATAATTGGAAGTATAAATACTTGAGAAACAAAAAGCAAGAAGTAGCATGTTCACTGCTGTGACTCTAGGAGTCACCCCCGTGAAGGAAGCTAATCGTTACCAAAACCAACATTTGAAGTTCACGGCCATGAAGGAAAACCAAACTGTGAAGTAAGCATTTCAGTCACCCCCGTGACTAAAGGTGTCACCCCCGTGAAGAGTCATTTAATTTCAACCATAGAGCTTCACGACCAGAGTCACCACTTGGGTCACGGCTGGGAAGATGTTCACCCCCGGGAAAGATGGTGTCACCCCCGTGAATGATTCATTCAATTTCATCCAGAGAGCTTCATGACCTGAGTCACCACTTGTCTCACGGCTGGGAAGAGTGTCACGCTCGTGACCAATTAAAGTCACACCCTTGACTCCTTATGTCAAAACATTTCAGAGAGCTTCACGACCAAGGTCACCACTTCAGTCACGGCTTGGGAGGAACTGTCACCCCCATGACAAGCAGAGTCATGCCCGTGAACAATGAAAGAGAAAAATGTTAGGTGCGATTTTTTAGTTGGTACAACGGCTAGTTTTTTAATTAATACCCCTCCAATGGCTACATTTAGCCATGGGAGTATAAATGGAAGTCATTTAGGCATTAAGAAACAAGAGAATGACAAGAAAAACAAAAGTTTAGCATATACTTCAAATCACAAGCTATCTTGTACTTTTATACTTTGAGAACTAATTCATTCTCTGTAAAAATCTTATTGCTCCTCATATTTGAGCAATAAAGATTTATAAGTGATTCTCTCTGTAATCTTTACTCAAGTGAGCATTGGGTAGTTCTGGGTGAAAAGAATAACACTTGTAAGGGTTAGTTGTGTGAACCTCCAAAACATAAATTAAAAGGTTGTTTGTGTGAGCCTGTAAAACACAAAGTATAGGTTGTTTGTGTGAGCCTGTAATACACAAAGTGTAGGTTTTTTGTGTGAGCCTGTAAAACACAAAGGAATTGGTTATTGTGTGAGCCATTAAAACACAAGGGATTTCTGGGTTAGTTGTGAGCCATTGTGAGAAACACTATAGTTGGGAGTGATCTTGTAAAACTCCATTGTAACACTTAGTGTGTTAGTGAAACTCCCAATTGCGATTGGGGAGAGGAGTAGGGTTTGTTAATACCCGAACCTCTATAAATCTTTGTGTCTGATTTTCTCTATCCCTTCTAACTTAACAATTTTATTTCCGTACTTTAAAGTTTAATTTTTTGAAACTCCAATTTAACCCCCCTTCTTGGTCTAATATCTGGGCAACAATTGGTATCAGAGCCTTGTCTAGCATCTAAGCCTAAAAAGTGCTAGTAAAGAGTAAGATATGGCCAGTGAATGATTCCAGAGTCTCAAACCTTACTTTGATGGAGCAAATTATGCCCATTGGAAGTTTAGGATGGAGACATACTTGGATAGTGAAGGAATTGAAGTCTGGGATAGTGTACGAAAAGAATGGACACCACCAACCAGAAGAGGAGCTGATGGTGAAGAAGAAATCCTATCAAGAGATGATTGGAGAGAGCCCCAAAGAATAGCAAATTTCAAAAACAAGAAGGCAATGAGAATTCTATCAAGCTCATTATCTATTGAAGAATGTGGGAGAATACATCACTGCTCAACAGCCTATAGTATGTGGAAGACATTGGAGAACAATCATGAGGGAACTAAGCAAGTCAAATCCAAGAAGATTCAACTTCTAACCTCAGAATATGAGCTCTTCAAGATGAAATCAAATGAGTCAATCACTGACATGACCAACCGTCTTCTATCCATTATAAATGGAATGAGGAAACTTAGGAAGCATCTGAGTTTGGAAGATGTAAACAATAAAATCCTGAGAAGTCTTCCTTTTAAAGACTATGGTTCAAGAGTTGCTGGCATAGAAGAAGCAAATGAAGATATGAGTATCATGAACACTGATGTGCTGATTGGCAAGCTTCTCACACATGAGATGGCAGTAAAGAGAGATAGAGAGCTTGAAGCAGAGCCAGAGAAAAGAAAACCCTTAGCACTCAAAGCCTCTACTTCAAAAGAAGAAAGTGATGATGATGAAGAGATGAGTGATGATGAAAATGAGGACATCGCTATGCTTTCAAGAAGATTAAAAAGAATCATTGAAAAGAAGATAAGCAATTCCAGAAAATTCAAGCAAAGAAACCTCAAACAAACTTCAAATGATACACACAGAAGTAAGGAAGAGGTAAAATGCTATGAATGTGGAAAGAAAGGACATATCAAGCTAGAATGTCCAAGGCTCAAGAAGCATAAGAGCAAATACCAAAGAGACAATGGGGAGAAAGGTCACAAAGCCACAAGGGATGACGAAAGCACTTCAAGTGAAAAAGATGATAATGAAAGTGAAGAGGTCAACCTATGTTTCATGGGTATTTAGGATCACGTCTCGGACAAAGTAAGATCACTACACTCATCATATTCTAACAAAACTGTATTTGTTAAATCTAAAGAACATAACATCTCCACACCTATTAGAACAACACCAAAAAATAAGAATGTTAAATCCTCTATACAGAAAAAGAATCATGCCTTTATGTATAAGAAGCATGCATCAACAAAAATGCAAATTATTCATGAATGTGCATGCCATTGTTCTCAAAATCAGTCTAATAGAATTATGGCATTTAAATACAGTATGAGACCAAAAAGCAAGTTTAGACCTAAACAATGTAATTATTGTATGGAAATAGGTCACATAAATAAACATTGTTGGATAAGGAAGGCTCATTGGCAACCTTCATGTGCTAACCCCCAAGGACCCAAACTCATTTGGGTACCTAAATATCATACTTAATTTGTAACTCTGTAGGTATGCCTCAAGTCCACAATAAACAAAAATGCATGGCTAGTAAACAATGGATGTTCTAGGCATATGACAGGAGACAAAGAACTCTTCAATGAAGTCAAAAGTATTGATGGAGGTAAAGTTACCTTTGGAAACAATGCAAAGGTTAAGGTAATTGGCATTGGTTCGATTGGTGTTAATGGTACCACTTTTATTAAGGATGTTTTACTTGTTGATGACTTTAAACATAACTTGTTAAATGTAAGTCAATTATGTGATAAAGGAAACAAAGTAATTTTCACTTCAAATGAATGTCTTGTAATCTCTATTGATGGTCAAGAAATATTTAAAGGAAATAGAGATATTAATACGTACATAATAAACTTACATGAACGATCTAACCATTCCTCTAAGTGTCTTGTGACTACTAGTGATGAAGCTTGGCTGTGGCATAAAAGACTTGGTCATGCTAACATGGACTTAATACAAAGTCTCAGCACAGGAGAGCTAGTAAAAGGATTACCAAGAGTTAAATATGAAAAAGGCAAGACATGTGATCCTTGTCAAAGAGGAAAGCAACACAAGTCATCTTTCGAAGCCAAAAACATACTAAGTACTTCAAAACCTCTTCAACTCCTACATTTAGACTTATTTGGACCTACTAGGGTTACTAGCTTAGGAGGAAAACATTATGCATTTGTCATCATAGATGATTACTCTAGATTTACTTAGGTAATTTTCATAGCTCAAAAGAGTGATGCTTTTGAAAATTTCAAAAACTTTGCTAAAAGAGTTCAAAATGAAAAAGGGTACTGCATTTCAAAAATAAGAAGTGATCATGGGAAAGAATTTGAAAATGAAAACTTTGAAAGTTTTTGTCTTGAACATGGCATTTCACATAAATCCTCATCTCCTAGAACACCTCAACAAAATGGTGTAGTTGAAAGGAAAAATCGAACATTAATTGAAATGGCAAGAACAATGCTTAATGAATATGAATTACCAACTTATTTTTGGGCAGAAGCCACAAACACTGCATGTTATATTTCAAATCGAGTTTTCAAAAGACCTCTTTTAAACAAAACCTCATTTGAGCTATGGAATGGAAGAAAGCCCTTGGTATCATACTTTAGAGTATTTGGATGCGAGTGTTTTATATTGAACACCAAGGACAATCTTGGAAAATTTGCCTCTAAGTCTGATGATGGTATCTTTTTAGGATACTTTACAACCAGCAAAGCATATAGAGTATTTAATAAGAGATCATTAATAGTGGAAGAATCCATGCATGTTATTTTTAATGAATCTAGTAGACTTGATCTTGTGAAAGGTAGTGCTCTTGATGATGTTGTAGATAATATGGAAAAACTTGTCATTGAAAATGGAAATGAAGAAAACGATCAAGAAAAACTACTACCTCAAAATCAAGAACAATTGGAGCAAGAACTTCCAAAAGAATGGAGAATGAACAGAAATCATCCAAAAGAGCAAATAATTGGTGATTTATCAAAGGGAGTAAGTACTAGATCTCATTTCAAGCATTTAGTCATTGACATTGCTTTTATTTCACAAATTGAGCCTAAAAACATTAATGAGGCTCTTAATGATGAAAGTTGGGTAATTTCCATGCAAGAGGAACTCAACCAATTTGAGAGAAATAAGGTATGGAACCTAGTACCAAGACCTAAGAATCATCCAATCATAGGCAGCAAATGGGTATTTAGAAATAAGTTAGATGAACAAGGGTTAATAACCAGGAATAAAGCAAGACTAGTTGCAAAAGGATATAATCAGGAAGAAGGTATAGACTATGATGAAACATATGCACCGGTAGCTAGATTAGAAGCTATAAGAATACTCTTAGCATATGCATGTCACATGAATTTCAAACTTTTTCAAATGGATGTGAAAAGTGCATTTCTAAATGGCTATATAGATGAAGAAGTGTATGTAGAACAACCACCAGGTTTTGAAAGCTATGATATGCCAAATCATGTTTTTAAACTTTCAAAAGCTTTGTATGGTTTAAAACAAGCTCCAAGAGCTTGGTATGAAAGACTAAGTTCTTTTTTACTAGAAAATAGCTTCACAAAGGGAAATGTTGACACTACACTGTTCATCAAAAAGCATAAGCAAGAGACACTAATTGTTCAAATTTATGTCGATATAATATTTGGTTCTACTAATGAGCTGCTTTGTCAAGAATTTGCTAAGTGCATGACTAGGGAATTTGAAATGAGCATGATGAGAGAACTTAAGTATTTCCTTGGTCTACAAATCAAACAAAGCAATGAGGGCATATTCATCAACCAATCCAAATATGCCAAAGACTTAATCAAAAAATTTGGTATGGAAGGATGCAAAAATGCCAAGACTCTTATAAGCACATCAACAAAATTGGACAAAGATGAAAAGGGTAAGAGCATTAATGAAAAGCTTTATAGAGGTATGATCGGATCACTTTTATATCTCACTGCTTCTAGACCCGATATTATGTATAGTGTTTGCTTATGTGCGCGTTTTCAATCATGTCCAAAAGAATCTCATCTAAATGTTGTAAAAAGGATTTTAAGATATTTACATGGTACATTGCATCTAGGTTTATGGTACCCTAGAAATTCATCTTTCTATATTATAGGATATTCTGATGCAGACTATGCTGGTAGTCTTTTGGATAGGAAAAGCACTTCAGGTACTTGTCATTTCATCGGAGAATGTTTGGTTTCTTGGTTTAGCAAGAAACAAGTTTCAGTTGCTCTCTCAACTGCTGAGGCTGAATATGTAGCAGTTGGATGTTGTTGTACACAAATTCTTTGGATAAAACAACAACTTAAGGACTATGGTCATGAGATGAACCATATACCTATAAAATGTGACAACACCAGTGCTATAAATCTTTCAAAGAATCCTATTCAACACTCTAGAAGTAAACATATTGACATTAGACATCACTTTATTAGAGATCATGTTCAATATGGAGATGCTGAATTAGAATTTGTATGCACAAAAAAGCAATTAGCAGATATTTTCACTAAGTCTCTAAATGAGGAAAGATTTAATTTCATTAGAAAAGAACTAGGTATGATTGATGGTTTAACCTTATGATTACAAAAATGTGAATTCTCACAAGTTATAAGATAAATTTTTTTAGAATTTATGTTTTATGAAGTAAAATGTTTGTTGAAATAATTAAGTCTTGTTGCAGAACTAAAAATCAATCTGATGAAAATTATAGGGGCATCATGCCCGTGACTTATACTCACGCCCGTGACTAAAGTGGCCCAAAGAGGTAGTGTCGTTCACGACTTAGGTTCACGACATGCTTCACGTCTTCAAGTAGTGAAACATTGTTTCACGGCTTGAGTCACGCCCGTGGATAAAAATATTCACGCCCGTGACGCTTTTTCACTCCCATGAACCATTACGCCTCAAAAACTCACAAAAGCTTTCACGCCTTGGGTCACGGCATGAGTCACGGCTTCAAGTGGTGAAGCATAGTTTCACGACTTAAGTCACAACCGTGGCAGAGATTTGTCATGCCCGTGACACTGTTTCACGCCCGTGAATCAGTACGCCTCAAAAACTCACAGAAGTTTTCACGCCTTGTGTCACGGCTTGCTTCACGGGCATAAGTAGTGAAATTCAACCGTTCATGTCCGTGACACCGTATTCACCCCCGTGATGGATGATCATTCACGGCCATGAGGTTCATCGATCATGCCAGTGAATGCATTCACGCTTTCATTCACGGGTGGAAC
This sequence comes from Triadica sebifera, assembly GCA_023653625.1. Lineage (NCBI taxonomy): Eukaryota > Viridiplantae > Streptophyta > Magnoliopsida > Malpighiales > Euphorbiaceae > Triadica > Triadica sebifera. The sequence continues at coordinate 36,036,979 of CM042896.1, forward strand.
ACTGCTTCAGCAAACCGTGAACACGACGATTCACGCCCGTGAAACCTTAAGCCACGCCCGTGAATGTATTGAATATATAAGAAAACAGTCGGTTATAATCTTCATTTCAACTCTCCATCTCCCAAAACCGCTCTCATTTACTCTCATTCAATGAGACATTGAAGATTCCGACCCTAAAGCCTTGATATTTCACTATAAATTCCATCAAAAGTTCAAATCTTCAGCAGAAAACAGACATTCCTAGGGTATTTCATCATACTTTTCTGTCAAAAATCTTCTTCAAACTAAAATTCTTCAAACAAAATGGAGTCTGCTTCATCAAAAGGGAAGAGAAAGAAGTCCCATGCATCGAAGAGGTATTCAGATTACCTCATGAACATCATACCCGAAAGTTGCCATCCTCGGTATGCAACTTTGAAGAAGAGACCAATTTTATCATCAAGGTCCTTCGAATGGCAGACAGTCCGTAATCTCGGACTCGAGATGGCTATGACAGAGCAACTTCAAGCTTGTCATCTACGAGAATTTGTTAAAATTCATCTGCCAACCCTACGGGAGCCAACGCTGGAATTCTTCAGCACCTTGCAGGTTTCACCAACTGGAGTGGTGAAATTCCAACTCTGCAACAATGAAAACACCCTCAGCGCCATCGCTTTTGGAGAATTGCTCAACCTACCATCTGATGGCATTCTAAATGAGACCGAGGTAGAATTCTCTGCCCCTGCAGCCTGGACTCATTTTGGATATAACTGTAGCTGGGACGCAAAGAAGACGAAGAGCACTCATCTCGTGGCCCCAGTACACAAGTATTTGCATAGGTTTCTAACCTATAGCATTTTTGCTCGGGGAGAGAGCAATGGTACTATAAGGAAGTCATAACTCTTCTTATTCGAGATGGCTCACCGGGGAGTCACAGTGCCGCTTTCCAGATGGTTTGCAAACCATCTTCTCTCCATCGCCACCAAGCCCACAGGAGATATCTTGATTGGGGCTTATGTCACTCATATGGAAGTGAAGCTCAATTACTTGAAGCTGGATAACCACCATTTCAACATCATTCCTGCACACCCACGAGATAGGCTGGATATCGAGTCATTCATCAAGATGGGAGCAGCAGTGAGAATCGTTTACCAGAACGATATCTTTGATCGCTTCACTGATACTGCTGGAGAGATTATCTGGGAAGATCATGACATGGAGGATTTTAAAGCAGGCCTCTAGGGAGTCCAGCAGAAAAAGAGGGCTAGGATTGAGGAAGCCACTCCAGCCATCACTCAGGACATTGGACAGTCCTCAGCCTCCACACCGTCTTTAGTGCAGCAGGTGGTCGACCTCTTGGCACCACGTTTCGAGCAACTGCAGACTTCCATAGATGAGAGGTTGGAAAACCTCAAGGACTTCATGGAGTCTCGGATCGACAGTCTTGAGGCTGAAATAGCTAGGCTTCGTGATAGGATGTCTAGCTAGGATATAGGCTAGAGAGTAGCCTAAATTTGTTATGTTTGCTCATTTTTTTGTTGTTTGTTATGTTTATGTAGGAAATCTTAAAATTCCTTTCATAATTTGTATCCCTGTCTTCATAATATATTTGCTTTCGTTTACTTCAATCTACATATTCTTTTTGATTGATGACAAAAGGGGGAGAAAACTAGCAATATATGATAGATAATATATGATAAGGTAATATAAGAATTGTGAATCAACTTTGAATTGATTTTAAAATCTTGATTCAACTTTTCATATGCAAAGTAGATAATTACTTTAAAATACCCTAAGTATACTTTGCATAAACCTTAAGAGCAAGTTACAAATAAAAACATGCCATGATATACCTTACATATACTTTTTGTCTTAAAAAGGAATTATGGTATGTATTGATATACTTCTCATATAACTTGCATATACTTAAAATCTTATTTGATGCTACATCTTTATTTACTATTCTTGCACATTATAATTTTTATCCTAAGTATATTTTGAGGGGGAGACTTCTCAAAATCACATATTGCTAAATTATTTGTCACCATCAAAAAGGGGGAGATTGTTAACCTTGAGGGATATTTCCGTCATTTTGATGATAATAAATAATATAGCAATATTGTATTTAGCATACTTGTTTTTGTAAGTATATTTTACAGGACATGAATTAAAATAGCAAGAATGGAGAATTGGAAGTATAAATACTTGAGAAACAAAAAGCAAGAAGTAGCATGTTCACTGTCGTGACTCTAGGAGTCACCCACGTGAAGGAAGCTAACCGTTACCAAAACCAACATTTGAAGTTCACGACCATGAAGGAAAACCAAACCGTGAAGTAAGCATTTCAGTCACCCTCGTGACTAAAGGTGTCACCCCCGCGAAGAGTCATGTAATATCAACCAGAGAGCTTCACGACCAGAGTCACCACTTGGGTCACGACTAGGAAGATGTTCACCCCCGTGAATGATTCATTCAATTTCATCCAGAGAGCTTCACGACCTGAGTCACCACTTGTCTCACGGCTGGGAAAAGTGTCACGCCCGTGACCAATTAAAGTCACGCCCGTGACTCCATATGTCAAAACATTTTCGAGAGCTTCACGACCAAGGTCACCACTTCTGTCACGGCTTGGGAAGAACTGTCACCCCCGTGACAAGCAGAGTCACGCCCGTGAACAATGAAAGAGAAAAATGTTAGGCGCGATTTTTTAGTTGGTACAACGGCTAGTTTCTTAATTAATACCCCCCCCCCCCAATGGCTACATTCAGCCATTGGAGTATAAATGGAAGTCATTTAGGCATTAAGAAACAAGAGAATGAAAAGAAAAACAAAAGATTAGCATATACTTCAAATCACAAGCTATCTTGTACTTTTATACTTTGAGAACTAATTCATTCTCTGTAAAAATCTTCTTGCTCCTCATATTTGAGCAATAAAGATTTATAAGTGATTCTCTCTGTAATCTTTACTCAAGTGAGCATTGGGTAGTTATGGGTTAAGAGAAGAACACTTGTAAGGGTTAGTTGTGTGAACCTCCAAAACACAAATTAAAAGGTTGTTTGTGTGAGCCTCTAAAACACAAAGTATAGGTTGTTTGTGTGAGCCTGTAAAACACAAAGTGTAGGTTGTTTGTGTGAGCCTGTAAAACACAAAGGAATTGGTTATTGTGTGAGCCATTAAAACACAAGGGATTTCTGGGTTAGGTGTGAGCCATTGTGAGAAACACCATAGTTGGGAGTGAGCTTGTAAAACTCCATTGTAACATTTAGTGTGTTAGTGAAACTCCCAATTGCGATTGGGGAGAGGAGTAGGGTTTGTTAATACCCGAACCTCTATAAATCTTTGTGTCTGATTTTCTCTATCCCTTCTAACTTAACAATTTTATTTCCGCACTTTAAAGTTTAATTTTTTGAAACTCCAATTCAACCCCCCTTCTTGGTCTAATATCTGGGCAACAATATAAGTGGGGTGTTACATGGTGAATCATGTCCTATGATGGCCTTAAAATTCATAGAATTATGTCACTACATAGTGTTCAACACATAGGATGCATATGTTATCATGATCTTATACAAATGCATGTTCCCATAAAACCTATCCCTTCTCTGATACCAAAAATATAACATCATTCCTTATGCATTTTAGAAAAACCTATCCCTATGTCTAGCACTCACATGTGGCATATAGGTAAGTTAAATGAACCTCTTAACATTGATAGTAAATTTTTTTTATCATCATAACTATATCATCATTCAATAAATCTGCAAATAAACATATCTCATATATATTAAAAATTAAACTTTACATATGAAAGCTTATGAGCTGCACTCATTTATACATTTTAAAACCAATATTGAGTAACTATACATGTACATTCATATAAGTCCAAAATGTGTTATGTCATGATCTCTTATTTGTGTGGAATGCAAGCAGAGAGAGTGATAAGGCTCGACCGATGAATTATGCTCCATGTCTTCTATATGGCACTCAAAATAAGCTATCACTTTCTTTGACCTAAAAAATGATACAAATTAATGAGTTGCAGCTCAGTGAGAATAATTATCAAACAAGCTCTAAAGTACCAAGCAAGTCATAGTAACATATCACAAACCCAATATATACTATGCATTCCATTTCATTCACTAATATCATATAGATACAAATAAAATTGAAGCATATAATCATTACTCTTTACATTTGCACATGCTTTGCTTATTTTATTTTGTTGTGACCAAGTTACACAAATATTACCCCTGGTTTCCATGTGAACATTTTCCATGTGAACATCTTTTTGATCATTTATTTGATTTGAACATTTTCCATGATTGTTCCATAGTTAGAATAGTTAGCTTCATCATTTGTTTCATTTGCACATTTGTTGGGCCATAGGCCTCTTTTTTGGCTTTACAATATTGATTAACTAGTCACAACGCCTTTTTAGTTCATATGCATATGCATTTGTAACTAAACATTCATCAACCATTATATCTTTATCACATAAACCACATATATATCACATATATACCACATATGTCACACATATGCTTCACATATACTATATATAAACCATGTACATATCACGTATGTCAAACATATATCTTAAATATACCACACATATACCACTTATATATACTGTAATGCTCCATTACCCTACTAATCGTTAATAGGATATGGAAGTGCTACTAAGCTCATTTGTTTTAAAACCAATGCTCAATTTATTGTATAAATATTTTTATTTCAATTTTCGAGTTTATTATTAGAGGAAGATTTATTACCATATATGTTTTTTTTAAATATGCAACTACTGATGTGAATAATTTGATTTAAAAGAACTCATTCAATTAAACTATAATATTTAGAAATATATTTACAAATAATACTAGATATATAAAATTACCAAATTCATTCCCATAAATATTACATGCCACAATTTTACATCAAAAGAAATTCTTAAATTTAATTTTTACAATATAATTTCCAAAACATACAAAAAGAAACTAGACTGCTGCAATCTGATTTGGGGGTTCCCTTTATCTTCGATCGCCCTAATGTAACAGCTACGTTTATTTATTTGCGCGTGAAACACACGCGTTAAGCTACTAGCTTAGTAGTACGTTTGGCAACAATCCAATAATTATATAAATATTTCTAAAATAAACCTTTAAAAAATACAATCAACTTATTAAGCATGCCAAATAATCATATAATATTAAAACTATTTTTGTAATGCAAAATATACAATTCATCAATTTTAACGTTCATTTCATTAAGCATGCTTGAAATTGCTTAACAATTTAAAATATAAAATTTACAATATAAATTTCATAATTCACAATTTTTTCTATTATTTGTTTAATAGCCCACGATATCTTAGACCGGAACTAAACACTGGATACAGGGTTTCTGCTCTCCGGCAGTATACTCAGCGCCTACATAATTATTTTATAACTCGGCATTTAATGCTTATATTTTCAATAACAACTTAGCACATTTTTGGTACCTACATAATTTTGAACTCAGCACTATTTTTTGGTGCCTACGTAATTTCAACTCATCACTATTTCTTAGTGCCTACGTAATTCCGAACTCAACACTATTTCTTGGTGCCTATATAATTTCAACTCAGCACTATTTCTTAGTGCCTACGTAAATTAAATCTCAGCACTATTATTTTTAGTGGCTACATTTCTACCCTTTTATTGGCATGCCAACTTATCCTAATTTCTAATTCTCGACTAGATGCTATAGGGTTTAATTATATTTATTACCTTTATTATTATTTACATAAATTATATAGTTAACATTAATATAAATTACATATAAATGCAATAATTTCCATTAAATATTTTACAATCTCATACTTGCTCATTTAATCATTATATCTATAAGAAATCAAATAATATATTTCTATATTGCAAAATTCCATAATCAACACATATGTGCAAACTGCCCTATTCTGAACAACATTTCTTCCTTATTTTTCCCTGTATTTTTCGTCTATTTTTAGATGGAATTTGGATACGTGATCAACTAAAAATATGCAGGTATATGTCTTATCTTTAATTTCAAACTAAAATAACATTAAACCAAAATTTTTAGCAAAAGTTATGAATTTTCTTCTAAGCTACGTTCATTCTAATCTGCCGAGTATTTTACTAGACAAATTTCTACCTTATTGTTCTCTATATGTTTCATCCATTTTTAGATAGAATTTGGGCAAGTGATCAACTAGAAATATGTAAGTACATGTCTTATTTTTAATATCCAACTAGAATCACATTAAATCAAAGTTTTTAGCAAAAGTAATGAATTTTTTTCTAATCTACGTTCACTGCAATCTACCCAGTATTTTACTGGAAATATTTCTAGTATAAAATTTGAGTCAATTTTTTGCCTAATTCTAGGAATATTCAGGTCTGATAGTCTGAATGAAAGTTGAATCCCTATGTCTTAACTTTCCAACCCAATAAGAATCACTCAAAAAGTATTTCCAAAACTCAGGTTATGATCAGAAAACTAGATACTATTCATAAGACGAATTTTCCAGCACATCAATTAATTCATACAATTTCCATTTTCATGCATCAACCTCATATTCTAATTTTTATTTTTAAATTCATGGCATCATTTAATCAACAATTCATACAAAATTTCACAATATTACAAAATCAAAATCAACATTTTTCTACATTGAATTTTTGCCAAATTTACATACCTCACAAAATTCACTTCTTTTCACTTTATTCTTCTTCCTAGCTTTCTCTTTGCCCTTACGTCCTCTTTCATTTTGGTTCAAATTTAGTTCACTTCCTTGTCCTAACAACAAATTTTACAATAATCAAGCACTAATCACACTAATCCACCCTTAATCACCATTAACATAATAATGGTAACTAACCCCAAACTCAAAGAAAAGAGAAGAAGAAAAGTAATAAGATGGATGTTAACCTTGAGGGGTATTTCCATCATTTTGATGATAATAAATAATATAGCAATATTGTATTTAACATACATCTTTTTGTAAGTATATTATACAGGACATGAATTAAAATAGCAAGAATAGAGAATTGGAAGGATAATCCTTGAGAAACAAAAAGCAAGAAGTAGCATGTTCACTGTCGTGACTCTATGAGTCACTCCCATGAAGGAAGCTAACCATTACCAAAACCAACATTTGAAGTTCACGAAAATGAAGGAAAAACAAACCGTGAAGTAAGCATTTCAGTCACCCCCGTGACTGAAGGTGTCACCCCCGTGAAGAGTCATGTAATTTCATCCAGAAAGCTTTATGACCAGAGTCACCACTTGGGTCACGGCTGGGAAAATTGTCACCCCCGTGAATAAAGGTGTCACCCCCGTGAAGGCTTCATTCAAATTCATCCAGAGAGCTTCACGACCAGAGTCACCACTTGTCTCACGGCTGGGAAGAGTGTCACGCCCGTGACTCTATATGTCAAAACATACCAGAGAGCTTCACGACCAAGGTCACCACTTCAGTCACGGCTTGGGAAGAACCGTCACCCCCGTGACAAGCATATTCACTCATGTGACCAATGAAGGAGAAAAATGTCAGGCGCGATTTTTTGGTTGGTACAACGGCTAGTTTCTTATTTAATATACCCCAACGGCTATATTCAACCATGGGAGTATAAATGGAAGTCATTTATGCATTAAGAAACAAGATAATGATAACAAAAACAAAAGATTAGCATATACTTCAAATCACAAGCTATCTTGTACTTTTATACTTTGAGAACAAATCTATTCTCTGTAAAAATCTTATTGCTCCTTATATTTGAGCAATAAAGATTTATAAGTGATTCTCTCTGTAATCTTTACTCAAGTGAGCATTGGGTAGTTCTGGGTTAAGAGAAGAACACTTGTAAGGGTTAGTTGTGTGAATGTCCAAAACACAAATTAAAAGGTTGTTTGTGTGAGCTTGTAAAACACAAAGTATAGGTTGTTTGTGTGAGCCTGTAATACACAAAGTGTAGGTTGTTTGTGTGAGCCTGTAATACACAAAGTGTAGGTTGTTTGTGTGAGCCTGTAAAACACAAAGGAATTGGTTATTGTGTGAGCCATTAAAACACAAGGGATTTCTGGGTTAGGTGTGAGCCATTGTGAGAAACACCATAGTTGGGAGTGAGCTTGTAAAACTCCATTGTAACACTTAGTGTGTTAGTGAAACTCCCAATTGCGATTGGGGAGAGGAGTAGGGTTTGTTAATACCCGAACCTCTATAAATCTTTGTGTCTAATTTTCTCTATCCTTTCTAAAATTAACAATTTTATTTCCACACTTTAAAGCTTAATTTTTTGAAACTCCAATTCAACCTCCCTTCTTGGTCTAATATCTGGGCAACAATTGGTATCAGAGCTTTGTCTAGCATCGAAGCCTAAAAAGCGCTAGTAAAGAGTAAAATATGGCCAGTGAAGGATTTCAGAGTCTCAAACCTTACTTTGATGGAGCAAATTATGCACATTGGAAGTTTAGGATGGAGACATACTTGGATAGTGAAGGAATTGAAGTCTGGGATAGTGTACGAAAAGAATCGACACCACCAACCAGAACAAGAGCTGATGGTGAAGAGGAAATCCTATCAAGAGATGATTGGACAGAGCCCCAAAGAAGACCAAATTTCAAAAACAAGAAGGCAATGACAATTCTATCAAGCTCATTATCTATTGAAGAATGTGGGAGAATGCAGCACTGCTCAACAGCATATAGTATGTGGAAGACATTGGAGAACTATCATGAGGGAACTAAGCAAGTCAAATCCAAGAAGATTCAACTTCTAACCTCAGAATATGAGCTCTTCAAGATGAAATCAAATGAGTCAATCACTGACATGACCAACCGTCTTCTATCCATTATAAGTGGAATGAGGAAACTTGGGAAGCATCTGAGTTTGGAAGATGTAAACAATAAAACCCTTAGAAGTCTTCTTCTTAAAGACTATGGTTCAAGAGTTGCTGGCATAGAAGAAGCAAATGATGATATGAGTATCATGAACACTGATGTGCTGATTGGCAAGCTTCTCACACATGAAATGGCAGTAAAGAGAGATAGAGAGCTTGAAGCAGAGCTAGAGAAAAGAAAACCATTAGCACTCAAAGCCTCTACTTCAAAATCTTAAGAAGAAAGTGAAGATGATGAAGAGATGAGTGATGATGAAAATGAGGACATCGCTATGCTTTCAAGGAGATTAAAAAGAATCATTGAGAAGAAAATGAGCAATTACAGAAAATTCAGGCAAAGAAACCTCAAACAAACTTCAAATGATACACACAGAAGTAAGGAAAAGGTAAAATGCTATGAATGTGGAAATAAAGGAAATATCAAACTAGAATGTCCAAGGCTCAAGAAGCATAAGAGCAAATACCAAAGAGACAATGGGGAGAAAGTTCACAAAGCCACATGGGATGACGAAAGCACTTCAAGTGAAAGATATGATAATGATAGTGAAGAGGTCAACCTATGTTTCATGGTTATTGAGGATCACGTCTTGGACAAAGTAAGATCACTACACTTATACTCTTTCATTAATGATAGTAGTGATAATGATAGTGATAGTGATGATGATGATGATGAGCAAAGCCTAATAGAAGAATTAATATAGAATTAGAGAAATATAGAACTAAATTTAGTATCTATAGAAATAATATCTCTAATTTGAAAAATAAGATAGATGGCTTAGAAAAGGAAAACATAAAGCTTAAATCATATAATGAATCTCTTCAAAAGTCATTAGATGAATACTCATCAAGACCCTCAACAGCTTCACTGTTAAAAGAAAATAATACTTTGAAAAATGAAGTTGAAGAACTTAGAAATTCCATTTCTAAATTTCAAAAGGGTAAAGAGAGCTTAGATACTCTCATTGTGTCTCAAAGACCACCTTTAGTTAGACATGGTCTAGGGTTTAAGGACACATCATCATCTTCTAACAAAACAGTATTTGTTAAGTCTAAAGAACATAACATCTCCACACCTGTTAGAACTGCACCAGAAATAAGAATGTTAAAACCTTTATACCGAAAAAGAATCATGCCTTTATATATAGGAAGAATGTATCAAGAAAAATGCAAATTAATCATGATTGTGCATGCCATTGTTCTCAAAATCAGTCTAATTAAATTATGGCATTCAAATACATTGTAAGACCAAAAAGCAAGTTTACACCTAAAAAATGTAATTATTGTATGAAAATGAATCATATAAATAAAAATTGCTGGATAAGGAAGGCTCATTGGGAACCTTCATGTGCTAACCCCCAAGGACCCAAACTCATTTGGGGTACATAAATATCATACTTGATTTGTAATTTTGTAGGTATGCCTCAAGTCCACAATAAATAAAAATGCATGGCTAGTAGACAGTGGATGCTCAAGGCATATGACAGGAGACGAAGAACTCTTCAATGAAATCAAAAGTATTGATGGAGGTAAAGTTACCTTTGGAAACAATGCAAAGGGTAAGGTAATTGGCATTGGTTCGATTGGTGTTAATGGTACCACTTTTATTAAGGATGTTTTACTTGTTGATGGCTTTAAACATAACTTGTTAAGTGTAAGTCAATTATGTGATAAAGGAAACAAAGTAATTTTCACTTCAAATGAATGTCTTGTAATCTCTATTGATGGTCAAGAAATATTTAAAGGAAATAGAGATATCAATACGTACATAATAAACTTACATGCACGATCTAACCATTCCTCTAAGTGTCTTGTGACTACTAGTGATGAAGCTTGGCTATGGCATAGAAGACTTGGCCATGCTAACATGGACTTAATACAAAGTCTCAGCACAGGAGAGCTAGTAAAAGGATTACCAAGAGTTAAATATGAAAAAGGCAAGACATGTGATCCTTGTCAAATAGGAAAGCAACACAAGTCATCTTTCAAAGCCAAAAACATACTAAGTACTTCAAAACCTCTTCAACTCCTACATTTAGACTTATTTGGACCTACTAGGGTTGCTAGCTTAGGAGGAAAACATTATGCATTTGTCATTGTAGATGATTACTCTAGATTTACTTGGGTAATTTTCATAGCTCAAAGGAGTGATGCTTTTGAAAATTTCAAAAACTTTGCTAAAAGAGTTCAAAATGAAAAAGGGTACTGCATTTCAAAAATAAGAAGTAATCATGGGAAAGAATTTGAAAATGAAAACTTTGAAAGTTTTTGTCTTGAACATGGCATTTCACATAATTCCTCATCTCCTAGAACACCTCAACAAAATGGAGTAGTTAAAAGGAAAAATTGAACATTAATTGAAATGGCGTGAACAATGCTTAATGAATATGAATTACCAACTTATTTTTGGGCAGAAGCCACAAACACTGCATGTTATATTTCAAATCGAGTTTTCAAAAGACCTCTTTTAAACAAAACCTCATTCGAGCTATGGAATGGAAGAAAGCCCTTGGTATCATACTTTAGAGTATTTGGATGCAAGTGTTTTATATTGAACACCAAGGACAATCTTGGAAAATTTACCTCTAAGTCTGATGATGGTATCTTTTTAGGATACTCTACAACCAGCAAAGCATATAGAGTATTTAATAAAAGATCATTAACAGTGGAAGAATCTATGCATGTTGTTTTTAATGAATCTAGTAGACTTGATCTTGTGAAAGGTAGTGCTCTTGATGATGTTGTAGATGATATGGAAAAACTTGTCATTGAAAATGGAAAAGAAGAAAACGATCCAGAAAGTCTACTACCTCAAAATCAAGAACAAATGGAGCAAGAACTTCCAAAAGAATGGAGAATGAACAGAAATCATCCAAAAGAGCAAATAATTGGTGATTTATCAAAGGGAGTAAGTACTAGATCTCATTTCAAGCATTTAGTCATTGACATTTCTTTTATTTCACAAATTGAGCCTAAAAACATTAATGAGGCTCTTAATGATGAAAGTTGGGTAATTTCCATGCAAGAGGAACTCAACCAATTTGAGAGAAATAAGGTATGGAACCTAGTACCAAGACCCAAGAATCATCCAATCATAGGCAGCAAATGGGTATTTAGAAATAAGTTAGATGAACAAGGGTTAATAACCAGGAATAAAGCAAGACTAGTTGCAAAAGTATACAATCAGGAAGAAGGCATAGACTATGATGAAACATATGCACCTGTAGCTAGATTAGAAGCTATAAGAATACTATTAGCATATGCATGTCACATGAATTTCAAACTTATTCAAATGGATGTGAAAAGTGTATTTCTAAATGGCTATATAGATGAAGAAGTGTATGTAGAACAACCACCAGGTTTTGAAAGCTATGATTTGCCAAATCATGTTTTTAAACTTTCAAAAGCTTTGAATAGTTTAAAACAAGCTCCAAGAGCTTGGTATGAGAGATTAAGTTCTTTTTTACTAGAAAATAGCTTCACAAAGGGAAATGTTGACACTACACTGTTCATCAAAAAGCATAAGCATGAGATACGAATTGTTCAAATTTATGTTGATGATATAATATTTGGTTCTACTAATGAGCTGCTTTGTCAAGAATTTGCTAAGTGCATGACTAGGGAATTTGAAATGAGCATGATGGGAGAACTTAAGTATTTCCTTAGTCTACAAATCAAATAAAGCAATGAGGGCATATTCATCAACCAATCCAAATATGCCAAAGATTTAATCAAAAAAATTTGGTATGGAAGGATGCAAAAATGCCAAGACTCCTATAAGTACATCAACAAAATTGGACAAAGATGAAAAGGGTAAGAGCATTAATGAAAAGCTTTATAGAGGTATGATCGGATCACTTTTATATCTCACTGCTTCTAGACTCGATATTATGTATAGTGTTTGCTTATGTGCGCGATTTCAATCATGTCCTAAAGAATCTCATCTAAATGTTGTAAAAAGGATTTTAAGATATTTACATGGAACATTGCATCTAGGTTTATGGTGTCCTAAGAATTCATCTTTTTATATTATAGGATATTCAGATGCAGACTATGCTAGTAGTCTTTTAGATAGAAAAAGTACTTCAGGTACTTATCACTTCATTGGAGAATGTTTGGTTTCTTGGTTTAGCAAGAAACAAGTTTCAGTTGCTCTCTCAACTGCTGAAGCTGAATATGTAGCAGTTGGATGTTGTTGTACATAAATTCTTTGGATAAAACAACAACTTAAGGACTATGGTCATGAGATGAACCATATACGTATAAAATGTGACAACACCAGTGCTATAAATCTTTCAAAGAATCCTATTCAACACTCTATAAGTAAACATATTGACATTAGACATCACTTTATTAGAGATCATGTTCAATATGGAGATGTTGAATTAGAATTTGTATGCACAGAAAAGCAATTAGCAGATATCTTCACTAAGTCTCTAAATGAGGAAAGATTTAATTTCATTAGAAGGGAACTAGGTATGATTGATGGATTAACCTTGTGATTACAAGAATATGAAATTTTAATTGTTGATCTTAAAGCTTATCACAAGTTATAAGATAAAAAGTTTTGATGAGAATTTATGCTTTATGAAGTAAAATCTTTGTTGAAATAATTTAGTCTTGTTGCAGAACTTAATTTAAATCTGATGAAAATTATAGGGGAGTCACGCACCTTGACTTAAGTGGCCCAAAGAGGCAGTGTCGTTCACGACTTTGGTTCACGACATGCTTCCCGGCTTCAAGTAGTGAAACATAGTTTCACGGCTTGAGTCACGCCCATGGATAAAAACATTCACGCCCGTGATGTTTGTTTTACTCCCGTGAACAATTACGCCTCAAAAGCTCACAGAAGCTTTCACGCTTTGGGTCACGACATGATTCACGAGTTCAAGTGGTGAAACATAGTTTCACGGCTTGAGTCACGCCCATGGTAAAGAACCTTCATGCCCGTGATGCAGTTTCACGCCTGTGAATAATTACACCCAAAACTCACAGAAGCTTTCATGCCTTATGTGACGGGTTGCTTCACGGGTATAAGGAGTGAAATTCAACAGTTCACGCCCGTGACATTATATTCACCCCCGTGACCTATGATCATTCACGCCCATGATGTTCATCGATCACGCCCGTGAACGCATTCACACTTTCATTCACGGATGGAACACTGCTTCAGCAAACCGTGAACACGACTATTCACGCCCGTGAAACCCTAAGTCACGCCCGTGAATGTATCGAATATATAAGAAAATAGCCGGTTACAATCTTCATTTCAACACTCCATCTCCCAAAACCGCTCTCATTTACTCTCATTCATTGAGACATTGAAGATTTCGACCCCAAAGCGTTGATATTTCACTATAAATACCATCAAAAGTTCGAATCTTTCGCAGCCAACAAACATTTTTAGGATCTTTCATCATATTTATCATTCAAAAATCTTCTTCAACTCCATCAACATCTAAAATTCTTCAAATATGGAGTCTGCTTCATCAAAAGGGAAGAGAAAGAAGTCCCATGCACCGAAGAGGTATTCAGATTACATCATGAACATCATTCCAGAAAGTTGCCATCCTCGATATGCAACTTTGAAGAAGAGACCTATTTTATCATCAAAGTCCTTTGAATGGCAGACAGTCCGTAATCTCGGGCTTGAGATGGTTATGACAGAGCAACTTCAAGCCTGTCATCTAAAAGAATTTGTTGAAATTCATCTGCCAACTCTACGGGAGCCAACGCTGGAATTTCTCAGCACCTTACAGGTTTCAACAACTGGAGTGGTGAAATTCCAACTCTGTAACAATGTAAACACCCTCAGCACCATCGCATTTGGAGAATTGTTCAACCTACCATCTGATGGCGTTCTGAATGAGACTGAGGTAGAATTCTCTGCCCCTACAGCCTGGACACATTTTGGCACGGATTGCAGCTGGGATGTCAAGAAAACTAAGAGCACACATCTCAGAACCCCAGTCCACAGGTATTTGCATAGGTTTCTAACCTATAGCATTTTTGCTCGGGGAGAAAGCAATGGAACTATTAGAAAGTCAGAACTCTTCCTATTCGAGATGGCTCGCCGGGGAGTCACAGTGGCACTTTCCAGATGGTTTGCAAACCATCTTCTCTCCATCGCCACCAAGCCCACAGGAGATATCTTGATTGGGGCATATGTCACTCATATGGCAGTGAAGCTCAATTACTTGAAGCTGGATAATCATCACTTCAACATCATTCCTGCACACCCACGAGAAAGGCTGGATGTAGAGTCATTCATCAAGATGGGAGCAGCTGTCAGAATCGTTTTTCAGAACTATATCTTCTACCGCTTCACTGATACTGATGGAGAGATTATCTGGGAAGATCATGACACGGAGGATTTTAAAGCAGTCCTCTAGGGAGTCCAGTAGAAAAAGATGGCTCAGATTGAGGAAGCAACTCCAACCATCGAGCAGGACATTGAACAGTCCTCAGCCTCCACACCATCTTTAGCGCAGCAGGTGGTCAACCTCTTGGCACCACGTTTCGAGCAGCTGCAGACTTCCATGGATGAGAGGTTGGAAAACCTCAAGGATTTCGTGGAGTCTCAGATAGACAGCCTTGAGGCTGAAGTAGCTAGGCTTCGTGATAGGATGTCTGGCTAGGATATAGGCTAGAGTGTAGCCTAAATTTGTTATGTTTGATAATTTTGTTTTGTTGTTTGTTATGTTTGCTTATGTAGGAAATCTTAAATTTCCTTTCTCAGTTTGTATCCTTTCCTTTATAATATATATTTTCTTTTGTTTACTTCAATCTACATATTCTTTTTGATTGATGACAAAAGGGGGAGAAAACTAGCAATATATGATAGGTAATATATGATAAGGGAAAGAAGTATCAAACTAGCAATACAAGAATTGTGAATCAAAAAGTGAACAGACTTTGAATTGATTTAAAATTCTTGATTCAACTTTTTAGATGCAAAGTAGATAATTGAAAAACTGAGCTTTTATATACTTTAAACATACCCTAAGTATACTTTGCATACACCTTAAAAGCAAGTTACAAATAAAAACATGCCATGATATATCTTAAATATACATTACATATACTATATGTCTTGAAAAGAAATTATGGTTTGTATTTTATTCTAAGTATATTTTGAGGGGGAGACTTCTCAAAATCACATATTGCTAGATTATTTATCACCATCAAAAAGGAGGAAATTGTTAACCTTGAGGGGTATTTCCGTCATTTTGATGATAATAAATAATATAGCAATATTGTATTTAACATACTTGTTTTTGTAAGTATATTATACAAGACATGAATTAAAATAGCAAGAATAGAGAATTGGAAGGATAATCCTTGAGAAACTAAAAGCAAGAAGTAGCATGTTCACTACCGTGACTCTAGGAGTCACTCCCGTGAAAGAAGCTAACCGTTACCAAAACCAATATTTGAAGTTCACGGCCATGAAGGAAAAACAAACCGTGAAGTAAGCATTTCAGTCACCCCCGTGACTGAAGGTGTCACCCCCGTGAAGAGTCATGTAATTTCATCTAGAGAGCTTTACGACCAGAGTCACCACTTGGGTCACGGCTGGAAAAATTGTCACCCCCGTGAATGAAGGTGTCACCCCTGTGAAGGCTTCATTCAATTTCATCCAGAGAGCTTCACGACCAGAGTCACCACTTGTCTCACGACTGGAAGGAGTGTCACGCCCGTGACTCTATATGTCAAAACATACCAGAGAGCTTCACGACTAAGGTCACCACTTCAATCACGGCTTGGGAAGAACCGTCAGCCCCGTGACAAGCATATTCACGCCATGACCAATGAAAGAGAAAAATGTCAGGCGCGATTTTTTGGTTGGTACAACGGCTAGTTTCTTTTTTAATGTACCCCAACGGCTATATTCAGCCATGGGAGTATAAATGGAAGTCATTTATGCATTAAGAAACAAGAGAATGATAAGAAAAACAAAAGATTAGCATATACTTCAAATCACAAGCTATCTTGTACTTTTATACTTTGAGAACAAATCTATTCTCTGTAAAAATCTTATTGCTCCTCATATTTGAGCAATAAAGATTTATAAGTGGTTCTCTCTGTAATCTTTACTCAAGTGAGCATTGGGTAGTTCTGGGTTAAGAGAAGAACACTTGTAAGGGTTAGTTGTGTAAACCTCCAAAACTCAAATTAAAAGGTTGTTTGTGTGAGCCTGTAAAACACAAAGTATAGGTTGTTTGTGTGAGCCTGTAAAACACAAAGTGTAGGTTGTTTGTGTGAGCCTGTAAAACACAAAGGAATTGGTTATTGTGTGAGCCATTAAAACACAAGGGATTTCTGGGTTAGGTATGAGCCATTGTGAGAAACACCATAGTTGGGAGTGAGCTTGTAAAACTCCATTGTAACACTTAGTGAGTTAGTGAAACTCCCAATTGCGATTGGGGAGAGGAGTAGGGTTTGTTAATACCCGAACCTCTATAAATCTTTGTGTCTGATTTTCTCTATCCTTTCTAAAATTAACAATTTTATTTCCGCACTTTAAAGCTTAATTTTTTGAAACTCCAATTCAACCCCCCTTCTTGGTCTAATATCTGGGCAACAATGGAAAATCTAAACTCACCTTTGATGATCTTCAAAATGACCAAAAGTCTTTTTTTTCCTTTTTCTCTTCCTTCATTCCTTCTTCTTCCTTGGTTTTGCTCACTTAACTTCACTTCTTTGATGATCTTGCCTTAATTCCATTTTTTTCCATCTAATCTAAGCTTGATTGAAGAAAACAAAAGAAGAATAAAAGGGTAAGAAGATGGTCATGGTAAAAGGAAATAAAAAGGAAGAAAAATGGGTTTGATTAAGATGAGAATGAAGAAGAATAAAGGCAAAAAGTGAAAGTTGACTTTTATAGTTGGATTAGGTGGGTGGTTAGGATTAATTACTAATCTTACTTCCCATTGG
Source organism: Triadica sebifera (assembly GCA_023653625.1). Taxonomy (NCBI): domain Eukaryota; kingdom Viridiplantae; phylum Streptophyta; class Magnoliopsida; order Malpighiales; family Euphorbiaceae; genus Triadica; species Triadica sebifera. The sequence continues at coordinate 36,054,810 of CM042896.1, forward strand.
TCCATTAATTTAAATCAATTTTACTTTATTTTAATCAAAAGAATATTCCTTTCCTTAGATAAAGAATATTCCATTTTTATGCATGCTTAAAATATATGTGCCAAAAACACTGAAATTTCCAATTTCGTTCAGAGAAAAATTATTTTTTCCCAAATTTTAATTCCACACTTCAAAATTCTCAATTAATAATATCCCAAATATTTTTCTCATATCTTATTATTATTTTAATTTATTTCTTTCATGTCCGAATTTAGACCCCAATCAGTTTGGCGAACGGAATTTCGGTCAACCGTGACCGTGACCGTGACCAAAATTATTGGGCATTACATGTACCACATATGTCACAAAATTATTCATCATGTCATTATAAAGATCAAATCATAACCATCATATGAATCAGATAACCATAAATCATCTCACATATCACATAGTAAGCAATATTCATATGCACTGAATAAATCGTTCGATGACTATACTCACCTTTTTCCTTTGATTATGATCCTTAACTTATTGTTTATCCCCTTCTTATAGGTCTTCAATTTATTATGAGTCTAATATGTAAATATAATCCATTAATTTATGACAAGAGAAATTTAATGTGGCTTAAGCAAATTAATGTGCATAGTTCATTTAGATAGTTAGGGTTTTTCCTATGAGGCAGTGTATCCTTATTGGACTAATTAGCCAATAACTTTTTCTAAAATTTTCCAATTAATGTAATTATTATTTCTAATTAAATCTAACATATACTTATATAACATATTCAAATTTCAGAGCAATTGAAGCATTGTACACTGTTTGGTGGAATTTCCAATTATGTTATATTTTATGCCTTATTTCTGCGCTTTGTTAGTTTTAGGGTTCCAATTATGGTCTTTCATATCTTAAAATTTGTAAGTCATATTATAATTAAACAAGGTAGAAACTTATATAGGTTAAAATGGAACATTTTTTTATGTTTACAACTTTTATTAATTATGTATCTAAGGTCTTAAAATTATAAGAAACATTTCACTGGTTCAGAACAGAGTTGGCTTCCATACCATTATTACTTGTGAAGGCCATATCTTACTCTATACATAACATATTAAGTTTACAATAGTACCTAATTTTTGATAAGACATGTACCTATAACTTTCATGTTTTGATAAGTTACATAATCCATCTCTAAGAAGCTCAAAATGGGGCAACAAGTTTATGGATCTGTCCAAAGCAATAAGCAAGCAGTTCTAACTATGGAACAATCATGGTTCCATTCACCATAACTAAACATACATAAGATATATGTAACATCCTTGACCTTCCCCCACATGCATTTCATTGAACATAAGCATCTTGCATACAATTCAATTGAACAAATGCATTCCATACGTATTTTCGTAGGAACAAGTTTATCACACGCACTAGCTACGTGTCCTAGCATTTGACACTTGTATCGAGTAGCACATGTGTACTTATAACCTATATGAGGATTATGAAGTATTAGAAATGAATTGAATAAGTGACCAAATTAATGTAAGCAAAATGATTAGATTAAGATTAGTAAACATTTTGCATTGTTAATTTAGTTAAACCGGACCAAAAGATTAAGCGGTATTATTGTGTAGATTAGTCGAATTATATATATATGTAAATAATAATAATAATATAGATAAAATAAAATGAAAATGAAACAAAAGAGAAATAGAAGAGAAGAGAAGAGAAAAGAGAAGAGAAATGAGAAATGAGATGAGAAATGAGATGAGAAAATGATAAAAAGACAAAAACATAAATCTGCCTTTATCTTCATCTTTCCCATTTCTGCCTCCTCACTTCAGCCCCGACTTCTCCTTCATTTTCCTCCATTTCAGACTTCAAATCTTCCTTGTTTTACCTAGTTTTTTCACCAAATTGATCCCTTGCAAGTTCGTCCTTGGTAAGTAATCAATTCTTATTGCTTTAGGGTTGATTTGAGTTGCTTAGGTTCATTAATAGGCACTGTTTTGCAACCCGATTTTGATGCACATCTAAATTGATTCTGGACAAGTATAAAACACAAAAGTTGTTCCTTTATGTCTTATATTTATGAATATGTAAACGGTGTTTCGTGATTTGGTTTATAGAATTAGATATGCTCTTCGTACTGAAACTGGTCAGGGTGTAAACCCTAACCAAGTTAGCTACTGTGTTACTTGATTTCGAATATGTTAAAGCCATTATTTGAAGTATCTCAAAACATAAAAGTTGTAGATATATGTGTTATGTATCTGTATACCAAAGTTCAGGTTCATATGTCTTGTAAATTGTGAGTTATGGTAAATGGAACCATGACTGTTCCATGGTTTGAACTGCCTATTGAGTGCCCTGGGCAGTTCCAGAAACGTTTTTGTCTAATTTGAGATCCTTAGAGCTAGATTCTGTAACTTATCAAAACATAAAAGTTATAGGTATATGTCTTAGCTAAAGTTTGGTACTAATTTCAGCTTCAAATGTTATGTATAGAGTAAGTTATGGCCTTTAGAAGTCATACTGGTCCGGAAGCCAATTCTGTTCTGGACCAGTGAAATGTTGCATATAATTTGAAGACCTTAGAGGCATAATTGGTAAAAGTTGTGAAAATGAAAAATGTTCCATTAGAACCCATATAAGTGTCTGCCAAGTTTTATTATAATCTGAATTACAGATTGTAAGATATGGACTACCCAAATTGGTACCCTGAAACTGCCAAAGGGCAGAAACAGGGCAGGAAACAGAACACTCTTAGAAATTCCACCAAAACTTGTACAATGATCCAATTGGTCTGATATTTTAATATGTTTCATTATTATGTGTTATTTTGAATTAGGAACAAGAATCAGATTAATTGGTCAACTATAGGAAAAGTTATAGGCTTAACAGTCCCATAAGGTCACACTGCCCCATAGGAAAAAGCCTAGCTATGTATATGCATTATGCATATTAATTTGTTTAAGCCACATTAAGTATCTCTAATTATGAGTTAATCGATTATGTTTTCATATTAGGCTCGCAACATATTGGAGACCCACAAGGAGCATATAGACAATAAGTTAGGGGTCGGAATCAAAGGAGAACGGTGAGTCTAATTATCGATTGAATTCTTTAGTGCAAATGAATGTTGCTTGCTATGTGATTCATGTGATTGTCATGATTGGTCCTTGATAATGTAATGATGGATAATTTGTGACATTGTGGTACATATAAATGGTATACTTGTGGTATATTTGAGGTATATATTTGACAAATGTGATATATATACATGGTACATGTATAGTATATACAAGGTGTATGCTTGACATATGAGGTATATAGGGAATATATGTATGTTGTATATGATAAAGATGCAATGGTTGATGAATGCTTAAATACAAGTGCATATGCATATGGGCTAAAAAGGCGTTGTGACTAGTTAATCGACATTGCAAAGCAAAAGAAGAGGCCTATGGCCCAACAAATGTGCAAAGCAAAAGAAGAGGCCTATGGCCCAACAAATGTGCAAATGAAACAAATGATCAAGCTAGCTAGCAAATGCAAATGCAAATGTTCACATGGAAACCCGGGGCAATGTTCGTTTAATCTGGTCACAACAAAATAAAATGTACAAGCAAAGCATAAGTAAATAACAATTATTGAGTACTTGATTTTATCTATATTTATATGTAATTGACTGATGAATGGAATGGAATACATGGTATATATTGGAATTGTGATTTATGACTATGAGTTGTTTGGTACTTTAGAGCTCATTGGATGATTATTCTCACTGAGCCGCAACTCATCAATTTGCGTCATTTTTCAGGTAAAGAAAAGTGATAGCTCATTTTGAGTAGTGTATAGAAGACATGGAGCACAGGTCATTGGCCGAGCCTCATCACTCTCTCTCCTTGCATTCCACACAAGCATAAAAACATGTCATCTGTATTTTGGACTTATATGCTTGAATATGTATAGTCATTTTGGAATGAGTCTAAATATGTATAAATGAAATCAACTCGGAAATACTTATGTGTAAAGTTTATATTTTGATATATGTGATATATCGTATTGTGGTTTTAATATTGACTTGAAAAGTCGTTTAGTAATTTTACAGGATATAAGACTTGTAAAGTCATTAGTTGATTTTACAGGATATGATATTAAAAAAAATTTTACTACTATTGTTAACAGGGTATTTTGCCTTTTCAGTATGCAGTATGTGACTATTTGATACAGGGATAGGTTATACTTAAATGCATAAGAGGTGTGACGTTACATTTTTGGTATCAGAGCAGGGATAGGTTCCATGGGAACATGCATAAGCATAAGCGCATGATAACATATGCATCATATGTGTTGAACATTATGTAGTGACATACTTTCATTTATTTTAGGGACATCATAAGACATGATACACCAAGGAGGGAGAGGCCGGTCGAAATGCATTCTCATGAGGCATCACCTCATTTACATAGAGAGCAACCAGCACTAGGAGCTAGAGCTCCAGTACATGCATCACAGTCATCTCATGCAGAAGTACCCCATGAAAACCTAGAACAAGAAGTATGTGATCCTGAAATGTACAAGGAAAGACGGTATGACAAGCTGAGGAAACATGGTGCAACTGATTTCAATGGCACAACAGACCCAGCAGAAGCTGAGACATGGCTGAAAAGGACACAGAGGGTACTGAATATGATGAGATGTACTCCAGATGAGAAATTTGATTATGCAGTATCCTTACTGCAAGGAAATGCTTATGAATGGTGGGAGACAGTCCCTGACAGTGATGCACAACCACCGGTGTTGACATGGAATGATTTTCTCCTGGAATTTCAGAACAATTATATGCCTGAAGCATATAAAGATGAGAAGAGGAAGGAATTCCTGAATCTGAAGCAGGGGAATATGTCTATTGCGGAGTATGAAGTACAATTTAACAAGCTTTCCCATTATGCCACTTTCATTGTCTCTACTGAAAGAGACAAATGCAGGAAGTTTGAGGAGGGCCTCAAATATGAGATCAGAAACAGAATCACGACTACTGATCTTGATAGTTATGCTAGGCTTAGAGCTGCTACAATCAGAGCTGAACGGTTAATGAAAGAAGCTGGGGAACAACAAATAAAAAGGCCATCACGTGAATTCTTTGGTGAGTCTAGCAGAAGGTTGGGGAAAAGAGGTAGATATATGCCTGCACAAGCTGGTAACAGAAGTGGGTACTCCAGTTCTAGAGGTCGAGGAATGACTTTCTCTTACCCAGGCAGAGGGCAGAGCCAATATGTTGAACAGAGGCCCACATGTAGTCATTGTGGCAGACAGCATACGGGCGAATGTAGAAGGCTCACAGGAGCATGTTATTTCTGTGGATCGATGGAGCATATGTATAGAGACTGTCCAAATAGAGCCAAACTAGCAGAGACTAGCAGAGACAGAGGAGTATCTGAGACTACTGTTGAGGCACCGAGGGTCTACCCTACTAGTGGGACACAAGGCAGAGGAAGAGGCAGGGGCAGGACTGGTACACTGGGCAGAGGAGTGACCAGATCTGAAGGTCAGAGTTCTAGACCCCCTACTCAGGCCAGGGTGTTTGCTATGACTAGACAAGAGGCAGTGGATGCTCCCGAAGTAGTCACTGGTAATATTTATATTTCTGAAATATTAGCATATGCATTGATTGACCCAGGCTCCACTCATTCATTTATATCATTGCATATGGCATCTAAACTACATCAAATGCATGAGCCTTTGGGGATTGACATAAATGTGAGTACTCCATTGGGAACAGTGGTAGTTGTGAATAATGTCTGTCGTGATTGCCTGATATGCATTGACAGAGCTGAGTTAATAGCTGATCTAATTTTATTGCCAATATATGAATTTGATGTGATACTGGGAATGGACTGGTTAACTAGACATCATGCAATAGTGAATTGCTTTACTAAGGAAGTAATTTTGGAATCACCAAACCAGCCAAGGGTAGTATTTCTAGGTGAAAGAAAACTTGTGCCTACATGTCTAGTTTCAGCGGTAAAGGCATTTCGAATGATCAAAGGGGGATGTGAAGCATATTTGGCATATGTGACTGATACTAGAACCACTGATAGCTTGCTTGAAAATATACCAGTGGTAAGGGAATTTGCTGATGTATTCCCAGATGATCTACCTGGTTTACCACCAGATAGAGAGATAGAATTCACTATTGAACTAGTACCAGGAACAGCACCAATATCAAGGTCACCCTACAGAATGGCCCCAATTGAGTTGAAAGAGCTGAAGGCCCAATTGCAGGAGTTACTTGATAAAGGGTATATCAGACCTAGTGTATCACCATGGGGAGCTCCAGTGTTATTTGTTAAAAAGAAAGATGGAACAATGAGATTGTGCATCGATTATAGGCAACTGAACAAAATGACGGTGAAGAACAAATATCCATTGCCTAGAATAGATGATTTGTTTGATCAGTTGCAAGGAGCCCAAATATTCTCCAAGATTGATTTGAAATCAGGCTATTACCAGTTGAAGGTAGCAGAAGCAGATGTTCCAAAGACTGCTTTTCGAACCAGGTATGGGCATTATGAATTTTTAGTAATGCCATTTGGATTGACTAATGCTCCAGCTGCATTTATGGCTTTAATGAATAAGGTGTTTCAACCATGTTTGGATAGGTTTGTGATAGTATTTATTGATGACATATTGGTGTACTCAAAGAATAGGGGAGAACATGAACAACATTTAAAAATTGTGTTGCAAACTTTGAGGGAGAAACAATTATATGCCAAATTGAGTAAATGTGAATTCTGGTTAGATCATTTGGTGTTTCTTGGACATGTGGTGTCGTGTAAGGGCATAGAGGTTGACCCAAAGAAAATTGAGGCTATGGTAAATTGGGAAGCTCCTAAAAATATTTCAGAAATGCGTAGTTTTCTGGGTTTAGCCGGATATTATCGTAGATTTGTTGATGGATTCTCCTTAATTGCTAACCCTTTGACTAAATTGTTGAGAAAGAATGTGTCTTTCAAGTGGACTGCAGAATGTCAGAGGAGTTTCGATGAACTAAAGCACAGGCTAACCTCAGCACCAGTGTTAACCATCCCTACAGGTACAGGTGGGTTTACAGTATATAGTGATGCTTCTCACCAAGGCTTGGGATGTGTGTTGATGCAACATGGTAAGGTGATAGCTTATGCATCCAGACAACTGAGACCACATGAGATCTCCTATCCAGTGCATGATTTAGAATTGGCTGCAGTCGTATTTGCATTAAAGATTTGGAGGCATTATCTGTATGGTGAGACATTCCAAATCTTCACAGACCATAAAAGCTTGGGTTATTTGTTGACACAGAAAGAATTAAACATGAGGCAGAGACGGTGGTTAGAGCTATTGAAAGATTATGACTGTACGATTGAATACCATCCAGGGAAAGCCAATGTGGTAGCAGATGCATTGAGTAGGAAGGCTAGTGGCAGTGTAGCTCACTTGCAAGTATCCTCTTTTCCATATTTGATTCAATTACGATCTATGAATGTTGAATTAAATATACATGATGAAGGATCACTTATTGCTACTCTTCGAGTCAGACCTATACTAAAGGATAGGATCAAAGAAGCACAAAGCAAAGATCCTGAATTATGTGAGAAGATGGATGTGGTAAGACAGGGAAATAATACAGAGTTTGATTTGCATAATGATACACTGATGTTAAAGTCACGCATATGTGTTCCAGACACTGAGAACTTGCGTCGGGAAATAATGGAAGAGGCACACAATTCACCGTATGCAATGCACCCAGGGATGACAAAGATGTATCACAGTTTAAGGCCTCATTACTGGTGGCCAAGAATGAAGAAAGATATAGCAGAATATGTTTCCAAATGCTTGACATGTCAGCAGATCAAAATTGAACATCAGGCACCAATTGGTAAGTTACATCCATTGCCAGTGCCAGAATGGAAATGGGAAAGAATAACGATGGATTTTGTCTATGGATTGCCAAGAACTCCACGGAAAAATGATGCAGTATGGGTAATTATTGACAGATTAACCAAGTCAGCACATTTTCTACCTATCAGATGGGGTTGTACACTTCAGAGTTTGGCCAAATTATATTTGAATGAGATAGTCAGATTGCATGGCATTCCAGTGTCCATTGTGTCTGATAGAGATCCACGGTTTACTTCACGTTTTTGGGTGAGTTTACAGAATGCATTGGGAACAAAATTGAACTTTAGCACTGCATTCCACCCACAGACTGACGGACAATCAGAAAGGACTATACAGACATTGGAAGAAATGCTTAGGGCATGTTCTATGGAATTCAGAGGTGCTTGGGATGAATATATAGCATTGATTGAATTTGCTTACAACAACCAGTATCATAGCAGTATCCAGATGGCACCATATGAAGCATTGTATGGCAGAAAGTGTCGAAGCCCTATCATTTGGGTTGAAGAAGGAGCACGTGCATTAGAAGGGCCAGAGCTAGTGCAAGACACAGTGGATAAGATCAAGGTTGTCAAGAACAAGCTAAAGGCAGCACAGGATAGGCAGAAAAGTTATGTTGATCAGCATAGAAGGGAGATGGAATACGAGTTGGGTGAGAAGGTATTTCTTCGTGTATCTCCATGGAAAGGGATAATTCGATTTGGCCAGAAGGGTAAATTGAGCCCAAGATACATAGGGCCATATGAAATTCTTGAGAAGATTGGTCCACTGGCATATAGATTGGCGTTACCACCAGAGATGGCTCAGATACATAATGTGTTTCATGTGAGCATGCTTAGAAGATACAGGTCAGATCCTACACATGTACTTAAAGATCAAGCCATTGAGATTGCAAAGAACATGAGTTATGTTGAGGAACCAGTGCAAATCATTGGATACAAGACTAAACAACTAAGAAATCGAGAAATACCTTTGGTTAAGGTATTATGGCGTAACCATTTACAAGAAGAGGCAACATGGGAAACAGAAGAAAATATGAAAAAGCAATATCCACAACTGTTTTCGGGTTTTAATTTCGAGGACGAAATTTTAAAAGGAGGGGAGAATTGTAACATCCTTGACCTTCCCCCACATGCATTTCATTGAACATAAGCATCTTGCATACAATTCAATTGAACAAATGCATTCCATACGTATTTTCGTAGGAACAAGTTTATCACACGCACTAGCTACGTGTCCTAGCATTTGACACTTGTATCGAGTAGCACATGTGTACTTATAACCTATATGAGGATTATGAAGTATTAGAAATGAATTGAATAAGTGACCAAATTAATGTAAGCAAAATGATTAGATTAAGATTAGTAAACATTTTGCATTGTTAATTTAGTTAAACCGGACCAAAAGATTAAGCGGTATTATTGTGTAGATTAGTCGAATTATATATATATGTAAATAATAATAATAATATAGATAAAATAAAATGAAAATGAAACAAAAGAGAAATAGAAGAGAAGAGAAGAGAAAAGAGAAGAGAAATGAGAAATGAGATGAGAAATGAGATGAGAAAATGATAAAAAGACAAAAACATAAATCTGCCTTTATCTTCATCTTTCCCATTTCTGCCTCCTCACTTCAGCCCCGACTTCTCCTTCATTTTCCTCCATTTCAGACTTCAAATCTTCCTTGTTTTACCTAGTTTTTTCACCAAATTGATCCCTTGCAAGTTCGTCCTTGGTAAGTAATCAATTCTTATTGCTTTAGGGTTGATTTGAGTTGCTTAGGTTCATTAATAGGCACTGTTTTGCAACCCGATTTTGATGCACATCTAAATTGATTCTGGACAAGTATAAAACACAAAAGTTGTTCCTTTATGTCTTATATTTATGAATATGTAAACGGTGTTTCGTGATTTGGTTTATAGAATTAGATATGCTCTTCGTACTGAAACTGGTCAGGGTGTAAACCCTAACCAAGTTAGCTACTGTGTTACTTGATTTCGAATATGTTAAAGCCATTATTTGAAGTATCTCAAAACATAAAAGTTGTAGATATATGTGTTATGTATCTGTATACCAAAGTTCAGGTTCATATGTCTTGTAAATTGTGAGTTATGGTAAATGGAACCATGACTGTTCCATGGTTTGAACTGCCTATTGAGTGCCCTGGGCAGTTCCAGAAACGTTTTTGTCTAATTTGAGATCCTTAGAGCTAGATTCTGTAACTTATCAAAACATGAAAGTTATAGGTATATGTCTTAGCTAAAGTTTGGTACTAATTTCAGCTTCAAATGTTATGTATAGAGTAAGTTATGGCCTTTAGAAGTCATACTGGTCCGGAAGCCAATTCTGTTCTGGACCAGTGAAATGTTGCATATAATTTGAAGACCTTAGAGGCATAATTGGTAAAAGTTGTGAAAATGAAAAATGTTCCATTAGAACCCATATAAGTGTCTGACAAGTTTTATTATAATCTGAATTACAGATTGTAAGATATGGACTACCCAAATTGGTACCCTGAAACTGCCAAAGGGCAGAAACAGGGCAGGAAACAGAACACTCTTAGAAATTCCACCAAAACTTGTACAATGATCCAATTGGTCTGATATTTTAATATGTTTCATTATTATGTGTTATTTTGAATTAGGAACAAGAATCAGATTAATTGGTCAACTATAGGAAAAGTTATAGGCTTAACAGTCCCATAAGGTCACACTGCCCCATAGGAAAAAGCCTAGCTATGTATATGCATTATGCATATTAATTTGTTTAAGCCACATTAAGTATCTCTAATTATGAGTTAATCGATTATGTTTTCATATTAGGCTCGCAACATATTGGAGACCCACAAGGAGCATATAGACAATAAGTTAGGGGTCGGAATCAAAGGAGAACGGTGAGTCTAATTATCGATTGAATTCTTTAGTGCAAATGAATGTTGCTTGCTATGTGATTCATGTGATTGTCATGATTGGTCCTTGATAATGTAATGATGGATAATTTGTGACATTGTGGTACATATAAATGGTATACTTGTGGTATATTTGAGGTATATATTTGACAAATGTGATATATATACATGGTACATGTATAGTATATACAAGGTGTATGCTTGACATATGAGGTATATAGGGAATATATGTATGTTGTATATGATAAAGATGCAATGGTTGATGAATGCTTAAATACAAGTGCATATGCATATGGGCTAAAAAGGCGTTGTGACTAGTTAATCGACATTGCAAAGCAAAAGAAGAGGCCTATGGCCCAACAAATGTGCAAAGCAAAAGAAGAGGCCTATGGCCCAACAAATGTGCAAATGAAACAAATGATCAAGCTAGCTAGCAAATGCAAATGCAAATGTTCACATGGAAACCCGGGGCAATGTTCGTTTAATCTGGTCACAACAAAATAAAATGTACAAGCAAAGCATAAGTAAATAACAATTATTGAGTACTTGATTTTATCTATATTTATATGTAATTGACTGATGAATGGAATGGAATACATGGTATATATTGGAATTGTGATTTATGACTATGAGTTGTTTGGTACTTTAGAGCTCATTGGATGATTATTCTCACTGAGCCGCAACTCATCAATTTGCGTCATTTTTCAGGTAAAGAAAAGTGATAGCTCATTTTGAGTAGTGTATAGAAGACATGGAGCACAGGTCATTGGCCGAGCCTCATCACTCTCTCTCCTTGCATTCCACACAAGCATAAAAACATGTCATCTGTATTTTGGACTTATATGCTTGAATATGTATAGTCATTTTGGAATGAGTCTAAATATGTATAAATGAAATCAACTCGGAAATACTTATGTGTAAAGTTTATATTTTGATATATGTGATATATCGTATTGTGGTTTTAATATTGACTTGAAAAGTCGTTTAGTAATTTTACAGGATATAAGACTTATAAAGTCATTAGTTGATTTTACAGGATATGATATTAAAAAAAATTTTACTACTATTGTTAACAGGGTATTTTGCCTTTTCAGTATGCAGTATGTGACTATTTGATACAGGGATAGGTTATACTTAAATGCATAAGAGGTGTGACGTTACATATATGAATCTGAAATTTGGTATTCCCATATATAACACATGTATATATAACTTTCATGTTTTGATCTTCCTAAAATACTGGCTCTATCATATTCAAAACTAACAAACACAGTAGCTAACTTAGCTAGGACTTACACCCGGACCAGTTCCAATAAGATGCCAATATCCTTTTATATACACCGAATTTTAAAACAATATTTATATATCAATAAACCTAAGACATAAAGAACAACTTTCAAGTTTTAAACTTTTCCACAATCAATTTCTATGGATATCCAAATTGGGGTGCAAAACACTACTTCAACTTAACCCTAATAGCTCAAATAACACTAGAACAATGGAGAGAATATTACTTACCAAGAACGAACTTGAAAGGGAAGAATTTGTGACAAAACTTAAGTGAAATAAGGCCAAAAATAAGGCTGAAATGGTGGAAGAAGAAGAAGAAACGAATCTGAAGTGAGGGAGGTAGAATGGTGAGGAGGAAGATAAGATCCACCTCCATCTCCTCACTTTTGTCATTTTCCCCTTTTTGTTTTTTTTGCTTCCTTTTTGTTTTTCTTTTGTTTTTTTATTTTTTATTTTTCTTCATGAACTCAATCTGATAATTTTTATTCACATAAATTTCAATTTCATGTCATTCTCAACTAAATTATAAAATGGACACGTGCAGTTCAACACAATTGCAAAATACTCAGACGTGTAGCTTGTGCGTGTCGTTAACTTGTCCCTATAAAAAAACATATGAAATGCATGTGTTCAAGTAAAATATATGCAAATCTATATGTCCAAATGAAATGCATGTAAAAATAGATATGTAGCAAGTCAAGGATGTTACATGAAGTGTTACAATGGAGTTTTTTTTCAAGCTCACTCCCAACTATGGTGTTTCCCTCTTGGCTAAAACCTAACCCAAAAAAACCCTTGTGTTTTAATGGCTAACACAATAACCAAATCCTTGTTTTTTTTATGGCTCCCACAAAAAATCCTTACAATATTTCACTGACAACCTAACTCACTCAAACTCTCTTTTCAATGATTGATTACAAGATGAAAATACTCACCAACCAAAGCGCTCAACAATTATGAGCAATTATGGTTTTACAATCACAAATTATGAAAGTTGTTGAATCAAAAATAAATGTACAAAGCTATACAAGATTAGAAGATTGAATGATTGTTTTTCTTACATGTAAAAGTCATAAATGTGTTTTATTTATACTTCCAGATCAAATATAGCCATTTGGAGTGCATTTAATTTGAAAATAACCATTCAACTGTTTTCCCGTTCGTGTTTGACAAGTTTCTCTCTCTAGGTTCACGGGCATGATTGTTCTTTATAGCTGTGAATGAAAGTGGTGGCTCTGGTCGTGACTCATTCTATCTGAAAAATGAATGGTCATTCATAAGCGTGACAAAAACTTCACGGGCATGACTTGATCAATCTTCACGGTTAGGCTGATGCTTCACTATCGTGAACGTTTGAATGAACAGTCTTGGTGTTTACTAGTTTTACGAGCATGAAGAGCTATTTTCACAGGGGTGGTGATTTTTCACCATGGGCATGATATTAGTCACGGGTCTTCAATTCACATGCATGACTCTTTGCTTATTTTCAATATTTTGAACTTCAATTCTTGTCTTTAAACTTGTTTCAAGGTTTTAGGAATGCATAACTTGTCTAACACACTTAGAGCACAAATGTGGGTAAATTCCTTATTGCCTAATTATTTGTTATTATCCAAATGGCATAAATATTCCTCAAGGTTCACCAATCTCCCCATTTTTGATGGGGATAAATAATTGAGGAATATGGGGTCTAAAGAGAAATAAAATTTCTCCCTCTCAAATGTTTAAGGTATTCATGCCAAGTATATGGAAGGTATATTGCAAGTATATGATATGTTGATAAGGGCACTTTATGCTTTATATGCAAGGAATATGGCAAGTATATGTAACATATATTTCAAAGTATATTGATATAGTATAATTTCCATATATTGCATGTATATGTTACATATATTTCAAAGTATATTCACATAGTATAATTCTCATATATTGCATTCATCATCATATGTATATTGCATTCAACTTAACATTTGCTTAATTATTCTCCCCCTTTGTCACAATCAAAAAAAGATACATGACAATAGAGAATAAGAAAAAAAATTGGCATTGCATTCACAAAAAGATTTACAAGATATGAGTTGTAAATATAAAAGAGACTTTCTTAGAATTATCTTAGGAAACACAAAAAATAAAACTACGATAACATGATCCTAAGGATCCTAAGACATAAAAAGTAAAACTAAGGTAATAAGAGCCATGGCTTGAATCTAGACATCTGCTCGTGAAGACGAGCTACTTCATTTTTTAGGCTATCAATCCTGGACTTGATAAAGTCCTTGAAGCCTTCCATCTTTGCATCAATCGACTCCTCATGCTTTCCTGAAGCATGTCAAAATGAGGAGTCAGGAGTGTGACAATTTGCTTTGCCATGTTTGGCGAAGGTATCAAAGAGATCTCGCTGGTAGGAGGGGCATCTAAAATAGTTGGAGCTTGAATCTCAACCCGAGCTCTTTTTCTCTGCTGAGGCCCTTGAAGCCCTATTTTGAATTACTCTGGTCTTCAGGCTCTCATGCCACCTTACCTACTTGGGTGATCAAGCGGTAATACACCTCATCTTTATAATGGACTTTCGTTGCTCCCATTTTGATGAATGTCTCAATGTTGAGTCGATCTCTAAGAGAAGCTGGAATGATATAACCTTCGATAAGAATGTTTCCTGAAGGCTTAAAGGCAATAGATTGAAGGTGAGAAGCAAACCACTGGGATAGTGCCATAGGCTCACTCTTTTGAGCCATTTCAAACAGAAGAAATTCAGTCTTCCAAATTGAGTTGCTGCTATCACCCCGAACAAATATGTTGCAGGTCAAAAACTGGTGAATGTAGTGAAGCACTAGTGATATCAAATGTGTGCTCTTCGTCTTCTTGATGTCCCTACTGTAGTCACTACCAAAGTTTGACCAGATGTCATAAGGGTAAAATCTAGCCTCATTTTCATGGATCAATCCCTCATGTGGGAGCTTGAAAATTGCTCCAAATTTAGTAGCGGTCAGGGTTTTCTCCTACTTGTAGAGCTTGAATGAGACTTTTCCAATCGGAGAGACTTGCAAAGTGCTGAGAAATTCCAAAGTCTGGTCTCGAAAGGTGGGTTAATAAATATCTACAAACTCCAGTAGGCCACACTTGCTTAGCCAAACCTTGGTAAGGCCTAGTGCCTTGACACACCCCCAATCAAAAGTCCTTATTGACAAAAGAGGCCATTTTTTGAGGCAAACGTATTTCAAATGGCCATATCGGGGTATGACATTGAGAAAAAAATATGTGTGGAGCATTGGGGCCTTACTCTTCTTCTTTCCTTTTGATTGACTAAACCCTAAGACCATTTAAGAGATTGAAGGTTTGAGAGAGAAAGGATATGCGAGCTTAGGGTTGAAATCTTTACCAAAAACTCGAATAGAACGTTAGTGAAAGAGTGATTGAAGTGTTTGGTGAATGATTTTGGCAATCATTTATAGTAAAATGGTGTTTGGGAGGTCGGATTTGGCCGGAGAGAGTGAGAAGTCACAACTGTAGCAAGGTTGAAGAAAGAGAAAGTGAGAGAAAACAGTTAATTTTAGGTTTTATTTCGATCGATCCATAACAGTGAATGAATGTTCATGGCCATCAACGATCGTGTTTACGGTTAGGAAAAGTAGTGACTTAAACTGCGACCCAGGGCATGAACGAAACTATCTGAGAAGATAGGCATTTTCACGGTCGTGACACTAAACAGTCACGGGAATGAAGGAAGGCTATCATGGGATTAAACCATGATCCCAGGCATGAAACAAGTTGTGATTGAATTTGTTTGTTTTGGCTACTATTTTCATAGTCGTTAAGATTTATTCACAGGCGTGAATACCTAAAATTTTGTCAAAAAATAAAACTACGTCTCATTCAAAAGTATGTGATACCTAAATATTTCCTAAATATTTTAAACATAAAAATAAACACTTTATCATATAATATGATCATGCAAATCATCAAATAATCAAAATATCACTCAAGGTTCATAATATAAGAAATATCAAAGTATACCCATGACATAAGAATTATCATTTAAGACAATGTGGTTCCATCAAGCATTCCAAGCTCTCTTTTTATAAAGCAGAACCTTTCATCATTGAAAGGCTTGGTAAAAATATCAGTCAATTGGTTGTTTGTGTCAATGAATTCTAGCACATCTCCATTTTGGACATGATCTCTTAGGAAATTATGCCTAATGTCTATATGTTTGCTCCTAAAGTGCTGGATATGGTTCTTATAAAGATTTATAGCACTAGTATTGTCATATTTGATAGGAATACGATCCATTATTTGACCATAATCTTTAAGTTGTTGTCTCATTCAAAGAGCTTGCACTACAAGAAAATTAGGAAATAACGATGGAAATTAGTGACGGATTAAATTCGTTATTAATTTGCAACAGAAATATGTGACACTTTTAATAAAAAATTATTAAAATATTTAACAATAGATTAGCAACATATTAGTGATTACATATTGGGATAGATATATTCCATAGCTAATGACACTAGCTAAATGTGGCAGTAAAAATCGGCACCCAGTTTAGAGCAAATTAGCGAGGGAATTGAAGAAATTGAAAATCGTCTGCCATTTTTTCTGCTATTATATATATAGCGACGGATAAAATCCATCGTTATGTTTTTATTTTTCAATAAAGATTTTTCTATGGATTTCTTTCGTCGCTAAAATATAGCAATGGTTTATCGATGGAATAAATTTGTCGCTAAAATAGAGCTTTATTTTAAGAACGAAATAGATCAATTGCATAAATAGTGCTCTATTCTAGTGACGAATTTATTCCATCACTAAAATTAACATAACCAAACGGTATCGTTTTGTTTAGAATAAAATGACGTCGTTTTGTTTCATCATTAACTTAACAAACCCTCATTTTTCTTTTCCAAAATTTCTCCAAATATTCAGAACCTACCGCTGCCCTCTCCTCCTTCTCCCTTCTTCTCTCTACGTCATGCCCAGCCGTGTCCAGCCTTTCTCTCTCCGTTAGCAGCCCTCTGTCATCATCGCTTAGCTATTTGCTGCCCTCTCTCCATGCCGTTCGCAGCACTACAAAAGTTAAGCCTGAAACTCTTTTTTTTCGTTCAATGTTTTTTTTTCATTCCTAGCTCTTTAATTTTTATTTTTTTCTGCATATATTGTTGATATTAAAGGGTTGATATTTATATTTAATTTTCACTTTAAAAAAATATATATTAGTTAGATTATAAAGTTAATTTTTGAATTAATTTAATATTTAATTTTAGTTTATATCCATTTTATACCATTTGTATAAACACTTTTTTATCTTTTATTTTTTGCAAAATTATATATGTCATAAATTATTATTATAGTCTTATAAGTAATAATGAGTAAAAAAAAAAAGAAAAAATTGAGTATTAGAGTGTTTTTTAGGATGCAATGAAATATCCATAATTTGAAAATTAAATATTAATTTAGTTGAAAATCAAATATTAATTGACATCAAGAAATTATGGATTTTTATTGAAAGTCATAATTGGAAATAAACCCATATTACATTGGTTTAATTTGATTGGAGCATCTAATTTGATTTGATTGAAAATGAATTTTTGAATTCACTATATCAATCATTTAATGAAAATCAATCCTATTAGCAAAGGAATTAGGAAATAAATCATATTAGAGAAGAAATTGATTTTTTTAGGAAGAAATTACATTCTTATAAAATTTATTTTATTATGATTTTTTATCTTATTAGAAAATCCATTTTATTAGAAATTTATTCTTCATAGGAAATTTAATTCTTTAAGAAATGAAACTTATATTAAAAAACTAATCTTGTTAGGAAAATAATTTAATTAGAAAATTAACCTTCTTAGTAAACTACTCGTACCAGGAAATTAATATTGTTATGAAATTGATCTTATTAGTAAATTAATCTTATTTGGAAAAAAAAAGTAATTTTATTAGGTATTCATTTAATTCAAAAATAAATCTATTTGAAAATTTGGTCATATTAAAACATTAATCTAATTAGAAAATTAATCTTATTAAAAAGATATATATATATATATATATATATATATATATATATATATATATATATATATATATATATATATATATATTTATTTATTTATTTATGTTTGTTGGTCACGAAATTTAACTTTTGTTGGAAATTTTTGGAACATTATATTTTTGTCAGTGATTTTATTTTTTGGCACTTAAATTAGCAAAATTTTAATGACTTTCATATCTTCATTGTTGGGGTATAGTCCTACAACTGATTTAGAGTTGTGGTTTTGCTTTGAAATGGAGAATTAAGTTGAACATTCAACTTAAAAGGTTAGTCTTGAATATAGAATTTAATGATGAGACAACAAATATGCACATGATAGGTTTATGTTTTGCTTTAATATATTATTCTATTAAATGGATAGTAGTACTGAAATACGTTAGCATAGTTTTGAACCTTGTGACATATTTTGGCTTAGTTAATATTGTGTGACTATATGATATGAATTTAATTTTTTATGTTAAGTAATTAGTTGAAACATGTGTTCTATATGAATTAATATTTTCTTAATTGTCATAAATGAAAATATATTCAAAAAATACTTAAAAGAACATTTTACTTGTATTGAAAATTTATTATTGCTTTATTTTATTATCCATGCTTTAACTGAATGAAATGACGGCATTTCGTGGCCCGATAAGAACTTCATTATTGTTTATGAAACTTTAATTGCACTTTTATAGTCAGTGAAAAATACATTTTATAGGGATTATTTTGCCAAAAATTGACTAGATTCTTACATAAACTATATGAAATGAATTACTAAATGTACAATCTTGGAGAACAAAGGGGAGATGCTACAGAAATTTCTGTAAATGTGAGGTTATAATGTTGAAACTCGTGTTCTTTATAGCCACATCATTTCTAAGTGGAATAGGTTCATATCTTTAAGTTATTGAGTTCTAAGGATAACAAATATGTAAAATTTTGATGAGATAATAAGAAATAGGTTTAAGTAATATTAATTAAAAAATTGAATAACTACTTTCCTAATAAATATTATCTTCAAATTAAAATAGGATAGTGAGTTCAAACCAAGAGTGGATGTATGCAATGTTTACAAAAGGTGGTTTGAAGTAAGAATTCTTAAAAGGTTTAGAAAGTTTTATTGAATTTGCTTGTAGTCAACCAAGATGGATGCATAGGGATAAGATTAGGTGTCTATGTAATCATCGCAAGTGTAAGAATTCTATATTTCTTGACACAAACACAGTAAGATACCATATAGCAAAAAATGGATTTATCCCACATTATTTCATTTAGATATATTATGGGGAAATATCTACAAGAGCAAACAATAATCATGATATTGGATGGGCAAGTCATGTAAGTAGTGAAAAAGCAACCAATGCATATCACACTATGGTTATTGGTGCTGTTGGACCTGAATTTAATGTGGATAATGTTGAGGAACCTCCTATACCACTGTCTATGAACCAGATATGTTTGGCTGCTACCTGATTACCATGAGTCACCATGAAAAGGTTTGTTTTTGGCTCCTCATACTCTTCTACACAATTCATATGCTGAGTAGGCCTATCTTGCCCTCAGTTTTTTGCTTTTGTGTGCAATTTCGCTCCATATGCCCCATTCTTTTGCAATATTTGCATTGAATGGCCCTTGAACCAACAATCCTTCTCAAGGTGATTTGTTTTGTGGCATGAATTACAGGGTGGGAATCTTCCTTTCTTGGCTGCATCTTTCTGCTTTCTTTTTTGTTTGCTTTTTCCTCCATTGTCTCTCATAGGTTTCTTGCCTTTTTTCTTGCTTGTTCCAGAAGCTCAAAAATTTTATGATATGTTGAAGGCTATTGATTAGGAGTTATGGCCTAGGTGTAAAAGGCATTCATAATTATGTCTTATGTCCTGACTAATGAGCATGAAATTAGAGAACCAAATGTGAAAAAAATTATTTGATCAGATTACCCAACTTATGAAAAAGATTGTTCCAGATAATAATGTGCTCATTCATAACTTTTATAGCATAAAAACAAATATTGCGGGGTATGGGTTTGCCTGTGGAAAAGATAGGTTGTTGTTTGAACAATTATATGATCTATTTGGGTGTAGATGTTGAATCAATTAGTTGTAAGTTTTGCAACCATGTTCGATATAAAAAACCATGTCAGGGTACTGAAAAGCGATAAAAAACTAATGTTGCATGTAAGAAGATGTACTATTTTCCTCTAACTCCTCGATTGCAAAGATTGTATGCTTCTAATGCAACAACAAAGGATGTGAGGTGGCACGCATAGCATGAGGTTGAAGATGAGATGATGCATCACCCTTGATACTCAATTTCTTGGAAGCATTTTATTCAGACGTATCCAGATTTTGCATTTGAAAGCCGAAATGTTAGATTAGGTCTCTACACTTATGGTTTTCAACCATTTGGTCAATTAGGACAACAATATTCTTTATGACTAGTTATGGTAACTCCATATAACCTGCCTCTATGGTTGTATATGAAGGAGCAACATATGTTCTTATCTGTATTGATTCCTGGTCCTCGAAATCTGAAAGACAAGCTAGATATTTTCTTACAACCATTTATAGCCGAGTTGACTTAATTATGGGAAATTGGTGTAAATACATATGACATTTCATTGAAGCATAATTTTCATATGCGAGCAACCCTAATGTGGACAATAAGTGGTAAACAGTCGTGGTTTGGCAATCATCGAAAGTTTTTGCATGCAGATGATGCATGGCATAGAAAAAAAATAGCTTTTTTGAAGAATAAAATAGTTGTAAAAGAACCACCACCAGTTCCGTCAGGATATGAGATTTTACAGGAGATAGATATGTTGGGTCTGAAAAAAGTCACTAAACCAAATGTTGATGCGATCAATCAACCCATTTGCAAAACATATGGATGGAAGAAACATAGTATTTTTTGGGATTTGCCATATTGGAGCTCTAATCTAATTCGACACAACTTGGATGTAATGCATCTAGAGAAAAATGTGTTTGATAATGTGTTCAATACTGTTATGAATGTTGATGGAAAAACAAAGGACACTTGTAAGTCTAGAGAAGAGCTGAATGATTATTCTCATCGGCCTGAATTAAAGTAGATTGGTGCTATAGGTAAATACCCAAAAGCTTGTTACACACTAGAGAAGAAGGCAAAACAAGCATTGTTTGAATAGGTAAAATCACTTAAATTTCCTTATGGATATGTGTCTACTATGGGTAGATATGTTGACATGAAAAAGCTGAAATTTTTAGGAATAAGAGTCATGATTGTCACATATTATTGCAAAGATTAATTACAATTGCATATCGTGAACTTCTCCCCCCAAATGTTTGGAAGGCTCTTACAGAATTGAGTTTGTTCTTCAAATAACTAACTGCAACCGTCATCAAGACAAATGACATGCTTCAACTAGAGCAAGACATTTTTATCATATTATGTAAGTTGGAATGTATATTTCCTCCAAGTTTTTATGACTCAATGGAATATATGCCGATTCACTTGGCTTATGAAATAAGGATTGCTGGTCCAGTGCAATATAGGTGAATGTATCCTTTTGAAAGGTAATTATTTATTTTTGTTTTATTATTAGGACACCATATAATTATAAATATATTTACGATAAATTATAATTATACAAGTACCTTCGCAAATTAAAAAATAATATCAGAAACAAATTGAAAGTTAAAGGTTCAATATGCAATGCATATTTAGTTGAAGAAGCATCATTCTTTTGTTCTTATTATTTTGAACACTGTCACAACGAAACATAGAAATGTCTTCCAGAATGATGATGATCGTTAGGATGTATCATATGAACTTGAAGACAATCCATCTATATTCAAACAGCCTGGATGTTCATTCGGAAGGGCTAAAATAAGATTTATGATAGATGATGAATACAAGGCAGCATGTTTCTACATTTTACTGAATTGCTCAGAAGTTGAACCATATATTGAGTACGTATCATATTTTGTTAAGTATCTGAATCAATATTTGTTGTTTGTTGTAAGTGCATATTTGTGACATACCTAATACTTGCATATTTTTTATATTTCAAGTGTTTACATTGAATAGTTAAAACAAACTCAACCAAACATTTTGAGTTCTAAGATCGATGCTAAATTTGAAAATCATTTTACATATTGGTTCAAGAACTATGTAAGGATTTAAAATATTTGCAATTACTATAAAATCTTATTTTAGAGCTATTATATTTTCAAAAGTAATTTGACCAACATATGATACAAGCCACTGATCCTGTGAACAACATATCTAACCAATTCATAAAGGATCTTAGTATACATCCTGTAACATCCTTGACCTTCCCCATATGCATTTCATTGAACATAAGCATTTTGCATACAATTCAATTGAACACGTGCATTTCATACGTATTTTCATAGGAACAAGTTTATGACACGCACTAGCTACGTGTCCTAGTATTTGGCACTTGTATCAAGTCGCACGTGTGTAATTATAACCTAAATGATGAAAACAAAGTATTAGAAATGAATTGAATAAGGTGTATAAATTAAAGTAAGCAAAGTGATTAGATTAAGATTAGTAAATAATTACATTGTTAATTTAGTTAAATCGGGTCAAATGATTAAGTTGTATTATTGTGTGAATTAATGGAATTATAAATATATGTAAATAATAATAATAACAATATAAAATAAAATGAAAATGAAACAAAAGAGAAATATAAGAGAAGAGAAATGAGAAATGAGAAGAGAAAAGAGAAGAGAAAAAGAGAAAAAGAGAAAAAGAGAAAAGGACAAAAAACAAGTTGGCTTTATCTTCATCTTTCTTCCCCATTTCTGCCTCCTCACTTCAGCCCCGTTTTCTTCTTCAATTTCCTCCATTTCAGACTTCAATTATTCTTTGTTTCACCTAGTTTTTGAAGCTAATTGATCCCTTTCAAGGTTGTTCTTGGTAAGTAATCAATTCTTATTGCTATAGGGTTGATTTGAGTTGCTTAGGTTCAATATTAGGCACTGAATTACACCCCAATTTTGATATTATTAGAAATTGATTCTGGAAATGTGTAAAACACAAAAATTGTTCCTTTATATCTTATATTTTTGGATATGGAAACATTTTTGCAAGATCTTATGTATAGGGAGAGATATGCTCTTCGTACTGAAACTGGTCAGGGTGTAAACCCTAACCAAGTTAGCTACTATGTAGTTTGATATCGAATATGTTAAAGCCCTTATTTGAAGTATCTCAAAACATAAAAGTTGTAGATATATGTGTTTTGTATCTTTATACCAAATTTCAGGTTCATAGGTCTTGTAAATGGTGAGTTATGGTGAATGGAACCATGACTGTTCCATGGTTTGAACTGCCTACTAAGTGCCCTGGGCAGATCCAGTACATTGGTTGGATAATTTGAGCTTTCTAGAGCTAAATTATGTAAATTATAAAAACAAGAAAGTTATAGGTATATGTCTTATTTAAATTTTGGTACTAATTTTAGCTTAATTGGTTATCTATAGACTAAGTTATGGCCTTTGTAAGCCATACTGGTCCGGAAGTCAATTCTATTCTGGACCAGTAAAATGTTTGGTATAATTAGAACACCTTAGAAACATAATTGGTAAAAGTTGTAAACATGAAACATATTCCATATGAACCCATATAAGTTTCTGTAAAGTTTCATTAAAATATGACTTATAGAGTGTAAGTTATGATGAACCCAAATGAGTATCCTGAAACTGCCTATAGGCAGAAAACAAGGCAGAAAACAGAACACTCTTAGAAATTCCACCAAATATTATACAATGATCCAATTGGTCTGAAATTTGAATATGTACTATATATATGTGTTATTGTTAATGAGGAACAAGAATCAGAGTAATTTCTCAATTATATAAAAAGTTATAGGCTAAACAGTCCCATAAGGTCACACTGCCTCATAGGAAAAATCTTAACTATTGACATGAACAATGCATATTAATTTGTTTAAGCCACATTAAGTCTCTCTAATCATGAGTTAATCGATTATATTTTCATATTAGGCTCGTAACATATTGGAGAACCATAAGGAGCGGATAGACAATAAGTTAGGGTTCGAAATCAAAGGAGAACGGTGAGTCTAATTATCGATTGAATTCTTTAGTGCAAATGAATGTTGCTTGCTATGTGATTCATGTGATTGTCATGATTGGTCCTTGATAATGTAATGATGGATAATTTATGACATTGTGGTACATATAAATGGTATACTTGTGGTATATTTGAGGTATATGTTTGACAAATGTGATATATATACATGGTACATGTATAGTATATACAAGGTATATGCTTGACATATGAGGTATATAGGGAATATATGTATGTTGTATATGATAAAGATGCAATGGTTGATGAATGCTTAAATACAAGTGCATATGCATATGGGCTAAAAAGGCATTGTGACTAGTTAATCGACATTGCAAAGCAAAAGAAGAGGCCTATGGCCCAACAAATGTGCAAAGCAAAAGAAGAGGCCTATGGCCCAACAAATGTGCAAATGAAACAAATGATCAAGCTAGCTAGCAAATGCAAATGCAAATGTTCACATGGAAACCCGGGGCAATGTTCGTTTAATCTGGTCACAACAAAATAAAATGTACAAGCAAAGCATAAGTAAATAACAATTATTGAATACTTAATTTTATCTATATTTATATGTTATTGACTGATGAATGGAATGGAATACATGGTATATATTGGAATTGTGATTTATGACTATGAGTTGTTTGGTACTTTAGAGCTCATTGGATGGTTATTCTCACTGAGCCACAACTCATCAATTTGCATCATTTTTCAGGTAAACAAAAGTGATAGCTCATTTTGAGTAGCGTATAAAAGACATGGAGCACAGGTCACTGGCCGAGCCTCATCACTCTCTCTCTCCTTGCATTCCACACAAGCATGAAAACATGTCATCTGTATTTTGACTTATATGCTTGAATATGTATTATCACTCTAGATTAGTTTTGAAATGTATAAATGGAAACAACCCGTAATCCTTCGGATGGAAAGTTTATGTTTTAATATATGTGATATATCGTATTGTGGTTTTTAATGTTGACTTGAAAATTCATTGAGTGATATTACAGGATATAAGACTTGTAAAGTCATTAGTTGATTTTACAGGATATGATATGGAAAAAAATTTACTACCACTGTTATCAGGGTATTTTCTCTTTCCAATATGCAGGATGTGATTATTTGATACAAAAATAGGTTATATTTAAATGCATAAGATGTGGCGTTACACATCCATTCAAAACTGTCAATACATACACTAGGTATTTTGTGAATGGGTATATATTTCACACAATTAGGTATGGATCTGCTAGAAGAACCATGAATTGTGATGTGTGCATAAAAGGATCAAATTATAGTGTTGATGAGAACGATTATTATGGACAACTGGTAGAAATTCTTCAGTTGGAGTATCCTGGCATTTCCATTAATAAGACTGTTATTCAAATGTGACTGGTTTGATCCTACACCAAACGTGGGGATGAAGCTGCATTTAGAATATAAGCTTGTAGATATCAACCATAAGTGCAAATTTAATCGGTATGAACCTTTTATTCTATCTATTCAAGCCATTCAAGTTTATTACTGCACTTATCCAAGTTTATGATGTGATAAGATTGATTGGTGGGCTGTTTCCAAAATAAAAACTCGATCTAATGTAGAAGCACCACCATCATAAAAAAGAAGTGTCAAAATAGTTAATGCTCTACCATTTCAAGCAAATGAAATCAATGCTCACACTCCTATACAGATAGATGAACACCCAGAAATCTTGAGTGATTTGTGTTGCCAAGATATTGAACCAAGAAGGGGGGTTGAATTGGATATTAAAAATTTTAACTTTTAATTGTGGAAAGAAAAGTTAAGTTGAGTAGAGATAAGAACATATCACACATGAATTTTTATAGAGGTTCAGGTGTTAACAAACCCTACTCATCTCTCCAATCTCAATTAGGAGTTTCACTAACACACTAAGTGTTACAATGGAGTTTTACAAGCTCACTCCCAATTATGGTGTTTCTAACAATGGATCACACCTAACCCAGAAATCCCTTGTGTTTTAATGGCTCACACAATAAACCAATTCCTTGTGTTTTAAAGGCTCACACAAATAACCCTTACAAGTGTTCTACTCTTAACCCCAAAATACCCAAACTCACTTGAGTAGATGATTACAGAGAGAAACACTTACAAATCTTTAATGCTTAGAGAATGATGAGCAAAAATATTTTCATAGAGAATAAATGTTTGTTTTGAAAATATCAAATGCACAAATGGCTTACAACAAGATTTTGATTCGAAGTATTAGCTATTCTTTTCTTCTGGATTCATAAATGACTTGCATTTATACTTCCATGGTGAATTATAGTCGTTTGATTGCATTTAATGCGGAAATAACCGTTGCACCAACTCTTATTTTTGCACCAGACATGTTTCTCTTTCCTCTTTCACGGTCGTGATTATGGTTGTCACGGTCGTAACTGTTCTTCCAAGCCGTGACTTGAGTGGTGACTTTGGCCATGAAGCATTCTGGATGGATTTGAAGTGTTTGATCACGGGCGTGACATTATATCTTCACGGGCATGAACAACCTTCCTAGCCGTGGTCCAAGTGCTGACTCTGGCCTTGAAGTTCTCTGGAAAAATTTGTCATGTCTTCTTATGGGTGTGACTTTCTTTCACGTTCGTGACTGATATGATCATTCACGTTTGCTATCATTCTTCATGGCCGTGAGCTTAAATGTTGGATAGTTGGCGCTAAGCTTCATCACGGGCGTGACATATAAGGTCACAGGCATGAACATGGTATTTCTTCATTTTTTTGTCTTTTTAAGATTAATCTTCCATTCTTGCTATCATATTTCATACCCTGTTCAATAAACTTAGAAAACAAGTATGTTAAATATATTATTGCTATTTTATTTGTTAGCATCAAAATGACAGAAATATCCCTCAAGGTTTAACAATTTGAATGGTGAGTTAATAGAAATTGAGGATGATCAAAGTGAAATAGAAGATGAGTTGGAACTGCAATCAAAATCAAACGACTCGAATGTAGACTCATATGAGAGTATTTGTGATAGTGATACTTAGTAAATATTTTTTCAATTGTATAATAATTATAATATGTACTGTTTATATTTGTTGTTTGATATTAATTATATTTCTATTAGTGATAATATGAATTGTTATATGTAGTTATTAGATTGAAGCTAACATATACTTTGCTCTTATATGATCACACTATGCATTTTTTGTATTATATAAATGTTAGTTCAAATATTGCACATTAGTAATACATGCAGACAATATAGATGTGGACGAAAGGAGAGTGATAGACTTACTACTCATCCATCATCTAGGTACTCCTATTCAGACATCTCCATTGCCATCACCATCATCTGCTCTTACCATTCAACCACCTGGAGCACCTATTTCTTCTATTCAGTCACTTATGGCACCTACACCATTGTCGAGGCTGCCACCCATTATTCCTCCTCCTACCTCTTTGTACCTATCATCGACATCTATTTTAACATCGACACCATCACCTACTTCTCTCCCTTCTACACCTTTGACCTCGTAATCTATTGTAGGATCCACTTTAAGCGATCACAAGCCCACGATAAAAATAGTGAATGGAAGGTATTAATTAATTTTATGTTTTATATGCTTGTATGTTTCATTGTAACAATATTTTATGTACAGGTTGATTCTGTCTATCCTATGCTCTAGTACGATCACAAAGACTTTTACCAAGATGATTGAGAAGGAGGGCTATACATGGAAGAAACTGACCCCTGCAACTAAACATATATATTTTAATGAGTTTAAGGTATAAATAATACTAACAATAATAATGATGATGATATGATGATGATGATGATGGTGATAATGGTGATGGCTTTGCTTTCGGTTTCTTAGAAACATTTTTCCTGGAGTCCTTAGTTTAATGATCGCCTTAAAGAAGTGTGGGAGTGTCAGGCAATTGATCCATATTTTGGCATGATCTGTAGATGGAAGCAAAAGGGGGTGAAGCCATTGCCAGAAACTGATGATATATGGCAGCATTGGAAAAATTATTGGAGCACTCTAGAAGTGAAAGCAAAGTCTAAAACTGTAAGTAAGAACCGATGCAACGATGTTGGTGGACAGGGTACAGGTCCATCTAGACACACCGATGGCTCAAAATCGACTGTAGATCACTCACGCGACTTGGTAATACTTTTAACTCTTCAAATCTTTAATCTAATTTGTAATTTAGCTTTATAATATTTCAATCTTAAAGCTCTTCTGCATGAGTTTTTATTTTACCCATAAATAATTTTTTTTCCTTTAGGCTAAAGAATTGGGATGACAATTTAATGCATTTCAGATCTTCAATAAGATTCAGAAAAGGAAAGCAGATGGTCAGTTCATTGATAGCAAGTCCAAGGAGATCGATGTTAGTATCACTTTTATTATGTAATTAGTCAAATGCTTTCTTTTTAATGTTGAAAACCATTCATAATCAAGTTACATGTAAATTTTTCTATTATTTTATTTATTATTTAGTACACTAACACAATCATACATCTTAGAACCGTGTAGAGGCATGTCTAGCTGTTGCTTCTCAGCCTATTAAGGGTACTACAGAGACTCCACAGGTTGACATGTCTTAGATATTTATGGAGGAGATAGGAGGCTAAAAAAAACAAAGATTTTACGGCCTGGCTCCAAGGCATCATCATTTATGTCAAGTGGTGTAGCCTCTAGTTCCACTGCCACCACATTTATGGATGATGCACAGAAGATTAAGCAAATTGAGTAGGAAGTAGAGTAGAAAATGGAGGAAAAATGGTTGGACGTATCATAGCTTTAGAGTCCCTACTGTAGGCTATGATGGAATTGTTACATAATCAGGGCATTATGCCTCAAGGACAGTCTACTACAGCTTCGCCTGCTATCGATGGTGTTGGTCATACTGCTGGTGATGATGTAAATGAGGATGACTTTTATGAGAAGTAGATACTTTATCTATTTTCAAATTATAATTATGTTTTAAATTTGTGTTTAGTAATCATATACTAAATTTGACAAGCATTTTACAATTTTATTGTGTTTATATTGTTATGCATATTATTTGCACTAATTAAATGTTATGCTAGTAAAATACTTGAAATTGTTTAGCAAACAAGGTTATGTTCAAGAAATATTAGTTAAACCAAGAAAAAAATTATATATTTATAAACGTTAGTGAAGTATTGTATTCCGTTGCTAAAATATTGACGGAAATTCCATCTCTAATCTGTCTTTATTTGTATCACCGGTCGTCAAAAAAATAAAACAATTAGTGACAAAATGATTATTTTAACGATGGAATTTCCCGTTGTTAACTTTACCTACGGACAAATATTTCATCGCTATGAAAATAACTACCACCTATTTAGAGACGAATTTGTTCCATCTCTAGTATGTCACTAAGTACTTTTAGCGATAGAAATTCATATTTAGCGATTGAAAATGTCGTCCCTAAAATGGTACTTTTTTGTAGTGTTGGGTGCAACAGCATCTTGCTGCCATATATTCTGCTTCAACGGTTGATAAGGTAACTGAAACTTGTTTCTTGCTAAACCAAGAAACTAGTCATTCTCGAATGAAGTGACAAGTACCTAAAGTTTTTTTTCTATCTAATAGACTACCGGCATAATCAGCATCTGAAAAGCCAATGATTTGAAAAGAAGTATACCTAGGATACCATAGACCTAGATGTATAGTGCCATGTAAATATTTTAAGATTCTTTTAACATCATTCAAATGTGATTTTTTAGGATATGATTAAAATCTAACACATAAGCATACACTATACATAATGTCAGGTTTAGAAGCGGTACGTTATAACAGAGATCCAATCATACCTCTATAAAGCTTTTCATCTATACTCTTACCCTTCTCATCTTTGTCCAATTTGGTTGATGTGCTCATTGGAGTCTTTGCAATCTTAGACCCTTCCATTCCAAATTTATTTAATAGCTCTTTGGTGTACTTAGATTAGTTGATGAAGATGCCATCATTTCTTTGCTTGATTTGAAAACTAAGGAAGAACTTGATCTCACCCATCATGCTCATTTCAAACTCCCTAGTCATACACTTAGCAAATTCCTGGCAAAGCAATTCATTAGTGGGCCTAAAAATGATATCATCAACATAAATTTGAATAAGTAATATGTCATGCTTGTGTTTTTTAATAAAAAGAGTTGTATCTATATGTCCTTTTGAAAACTCATTTCCTAATAGAAATGCACTAAGCATTTCATACCAAGCTCTTGGAGCTTGTTTCAAACAATCTTAAACACATGATTTGGCAATTATGACTTTCAAAACTGGAAGGTTGTTCAACATAGACTTCCTCTTCTATAAAGCCATCTAAAAAGGCACTCTTGACATCCATTTGAAAAGTTTAAAATTCATGTGGCATGCAAAATCTAAAAGTATTCTAATTGCTTCTAATCAAGCGACCGGAGCATAAGTCTTATCAAAATCTATGCCTTCCTCTTGATTGTACCATTTGGCAACTAATCTCGCCTCATTTCTAATTATAATACCTTGTTCATCTAACTTTTATCTAAACACCCATTTACTACCAATGATTGGATAGTCCTTAGGTCTAGGAACTAAGGTCCAAACCTTATTTCTCTCAAATTGGTTTAGCTCCTCTTGCATAGCAATTACCTAATTTTCATCATTTAAAACCTCATCAATATTCTTTGCCTCAATTTGAGAGATAAAAGCAAGATTAGAATCTAAAATTTTAAGATTAGATCTATCACTTAGACCTTTGGTAGGATTACCAATGATTTGTTCCATGAGGTGGTTTCTTATGAATTTCCACTCATTTGGAAGCTCTTGGGTTCCTTGCTATTGAGCTTGAGGTAGTAAATTATCTTATTGTTGCTCATCTTGATCATTATCACCTTTCATTGAGGTTTCATCATCCTTTTCATGATCAAGATCAAGTTTTTTCATTGTTCCTATAATGTCATCAAGAGCACTACCTTTCACAAGATCAAGTTTACTAGATTCAACAAAAACAACATGCATAAACTATTCTACAACTAATGATTTTTTATTTAAGACTCTATAAGCTTTGCTAGATGTGGAGTATCCTAAGAAGATACCTTCATTGAATTTAGAGGCAAAGTTTCTAAGGTTATCCTTGGTGTTTAATATAAAACAGTTGCATCCAAATACTCTAAAATATGAGATCATAGGTTTTCTTCCATTCCATAGCTCAAATGAGGTTTTATTTAAAAGAGGTCTTTTGAAAACATAGTTAGAAATATAGCATGGGATATTTATGGCTTTGGCCCAAAAGTAGGATGGTAAACCAGACTTCTTGAGCATTGTTCAAGCCATTTCAATTAAAGTCCTATTTTTCCTTTCAACCACCCCATTTTGTTGAGGAATTCTAAGAGTTGAAAAATTATGAGAAATGTCATTTTCTAAGCAAAAGTTTTCAAAATTTTCATTTTCAAATTCTTTGCCATGATCACTTCTTATTTTAGAAATAAAATATCCTAAAATCATTTTGAACTCTTTTGGCAAAGTTTTTACAGGATTCAAAAGGCTCACTCTTTTGAGCTAAGAAAATTATCCAAGTGAATCTAAAGTAGTCATCAATAATAACAAATGCATAGTGTTTACCTCCTAAACTAGCAATTCT
Organism: Triadica sebifera; assembly: GCA_023653625.1. Lineage (NCBI taxonomy): Eukaryota > Viridiplantae > Streptophyta > Magnoliopsida > Malpighiales > Euphorbiaceae > Triadica > Triadica sebifera. The sequence goes on from CM042896.1 coordinate 36,086,704, forward strand.
AGTAGGTCCAAAAAGGTCTAAATGCAAAAGTTGTAGTGATTTAGAGGTACTTACTATATTTTTAGCCTTGAATGATGTTTTGTGTTGCTTTCCTCTTTGACATGGTTCACATGTCTTTTCCTTTTCAAATTTGACTTTTGGTAGTCCATTGACTAGCTCTCCTTTGCTAAGGCTTTGAATTAAGTCCATGCTTGTATGACCAAGCCTTCTATGCCATAGCCAAGACTCATCGCTAAGAGTCATAAGACACTTAGAGGAGATGTTAGATATCTTGTGTAAGTCTATTATGTAAGTATTGTCATCTCTATCTCTTTTGAATATCTTTTGACCATTTAGAGTGGTTACAAGACATTCATTAGAGTTAAAGGTGACTTGATTTCCCTTATCACATAATTGACTTACACTTAACAAGTTGTATTTTAAACCATCAACAAGCAAAACATCTTCAATTAATGTTGCACTATTTAAACCAATAGAGCTAATGCCAATTACCTTACCCTTGGAATTATTTCCAACAGTTACCTTACCAACATCAGTCCTTTTAAATTGGGTGAAGAGTCTTTTGTTTCCGATCATATGCCTTAAGCATCCACTATCCACTAGCCAAGCATTTTCCTTTGATGTGGATTTAAGGCATACCTACAAAACCATAATTTAGATTTGGTTTTTAGGTACCCAAATGAACTTGGAGCCTTAAGGGTTAGCACTAGAAGGTTCCTAATGAGCCTTCCTTATAAAACAATGTTTGTTTATATGTCCAAATTTCATGCAATAGTGACACTATTTAGACTTATATATACTTTTCCATTTTGCCATGTGTTTAGGCTTTGTTATTTTCCTAGGTGGTATTTGTGCACAATGACATAAACCTACATTTGAGATAGGTGTTTTGCTAGGTGCATGATTTTTGTATAAGAAAACATGATTAGATTTTTAAGGTTTCCCTATTGAGCCAAGTGACTATTGATTACTCTTCTTTTGAGTAGAAGGTTTTGTGTGTGCATTGCCTTTAGCCCTTGGGGCTATTACCTCAATAGTAGAGGTTTATGGTGTACTTGATTTAATAAATATGGTTTTAAGTGAGGAGGATGATGATGCTCCATTGAAGCCTAGACCATGTCTCACTAATTGAGGTCCTTGTCATATAATTAAAGTATCTAAACTCTTTTTTCTTTTGTGGAATCTGGAAATAGAATTTCTAAGTTTTTCAACTTCATTTGTCAAATTACTATTTTCTTTTAAAAGAAAATTTGTTCAGGATTTTGAAGAAATTTCATCTAATGATCTTTTTAAAGAGCCATTTGAAATTTTTATCTCCTCAACTATTTTTTAAAGGCCATTAAAATCATTTCTAAGCTTTGAGCTATTCTTTCTATAAAGTTCTAGTATCTTTTTGTATCTTTCTATTTTGAGGTTTATGACTTCAACTATATCATTATCATCATCATCATCAATTCAATCACATAAATAATCACAATGTTGGGATGTAAAGCATACCTCATTAATGGAGTAATCATCAATAGCCATGAAATATAAGTTAGCCACCTTCTCTTCCTCTTCTTCTTCAATGAATAAGGAGGAGTCATCATCCCAAATGGCTTTGTGACCCTTCTCTTCATCTTCTTTATTAGATCTCATCTTGTACTTTTTGAGCTTGGGACACTCCGATTTGATGTGACCTTTCGTTCCACATTTATAGCATTTTACTTCCTTCTTGCCTTTGATGGATGAGAAGTTTATAGGAGGGAACTTTGAAGCCTTTTGCTTGTAGTTCTTGATTGAGCTATATTTGTTAGAGATCAATTTCTTAATGCTCCTTGAAAGTAAGGCTATTTGCTCATCTTCTTCATTAACTAATTCTTCATCACTAAGAAGACCTTCATCTACAGGCATGGAAGTTGATGCTTTGAGTGCAATTGGCTTTCTCCTCTCTTTTTCTCCTTCATTCTCTTTATCTTATACTATAGCCATCTCATGAGTGAGAAGTTTGCCAATTAGCATGTCAGTGGGAATCACACTTAATTCTTCATTTGCTTCTTCTGTGACTGTAACTCTTGAGCCATAATCCTTCATTGGAAGACTCTTCAAAATCTTATTGTTTATGGCTTCCAAGCTACAGTGCTTTCTGAGCTTCCTCATGCCATTGACAATGGCAAGAAGACGATTTGTCATTTCGGTTATGGTCTCGTTTGGCTTCATCTTAAAGAGCTCATACTTTATGACAAGAAGTTAAACCTTCTTAGACTTAACTTGTTTGATGCCTTCATGGTAGTTCTCTAAAGTCCTCCAAATAGAGTAGGCAGTAAGACAATGTTGAATTCTACCACATTCTTCAAGAGATAAAAAAAGCTTATTACAATAGTCATGGCATTCTTATTCTTGCCATTTGCTCTATTCTGAATTTATGTCAAATCATCCCTTATAGTTATTTTTTTCTCCTTCAGAATTCCTTCTTGTTGGAGGTGTCCATTCTTTCTAAATGAACTCCCAAACATCTATTCCTTCACTATCAAAATAGATTTCCATCTTGAATTTCCAATTTGCATAGTTAGCTCCATCAAAGAAGGGCTTGAGACTATAAAATCCTTCATTGGCCATAGTTTGATCTTTACTAGCACTTTTTAGGCTTGATTGTTAGTCCTTGCTCGGATACCAATTGTTGCCTAAAACAATAACCACGAAAAGGGGTTGAATTGGTTGGCAAATAAAAATTACATGAAGAAACAAAACTAAATAATAATTGGTGAAAGGAAGAGGGATATAGTGCACACAAGATTTATAGAGGTTCGTGTATTCACAAACTCTACACCTCTCTCCAATCTTGATTAGGTGTTTCACTAACACATGAAGTGTTAAAATGGATTTTTTTTCTAGCTCACTCCCAACTTTGGTGTTTCTCTCTTGGCTAGCACCTAACCCAGAAAAAATCCTTGTGTTTTAATGGTTAACACAGTAACCAAATCTTTGTATTTTTTATGGCTCACACAAAAAAATTGTTATAAGTGTTTCACTCACAACCCAACTCACTCAAACTCACTTTTAAGTAATTGATTATAAGATGAAAACACTCATCAACCAAAGTGCTTGGCAATTATAGTTTTACAGTGTAATGCCCGATAATTTAGGCCACGGTCGCGGTTGACCGAAATCCGGCGCGCTGAACAGATCGGGGTCTAAATTTGGACATGAAAGAAATAAATTTAAATAATAATAAGATGGGAGAAAAATATTTTGAATATTATTAATTGAGAATTTTGAAGTTTGAAATTAAAGTTGGGAAAAAAAAATTATTTTTCGCTGAACGAAATTTGGAATTGCAGTGTTTTTGGCACAGAAATTCTAAGAAGGCATAAAAATGGAATATTCTTTATCTAAGGAAAGGAATATTCTTTTGATTAAAATAAAGTAAGAGTGATTTAAATTAATGGACCAATAGGAAGCAAGATTAGTAACTAATCCTAACCACCCACCTAATCCAACTATAAAAAGTCAAATTTTCACTTTTTTGACCATTCTTCTTCTTCTTCATCTTGACCAAACTCATTTCTCTCTCTTTTCTTCTTCTTTGCCGTGAGCTTCTCCTCTCCCATTTACTTTTGTTTTTCTTTCTTCAAATCAAACTAAGATTAGATGAAAAAAAAAAAGGGGATTAAGGCAAGATCATGAAGAAAGTGAAGTAAAGTGAGCAAAACTAAGGAAGAGGAAGGAAGAAAGGAAGAAAAAAAAAAAGAGTTTTTAGCCATTTGGAAGATCATCAAAGGTGAGTTTAGATTTTCCATCTCCTTACTTTCTTCTTCTCTTTTCTTTGAGATTGAGGTTAGTTGCCATTATAGCTAGTAAATTAGGGTTATTAGTATGCTAATGGTGATTAAGGGTGGATTAGTATGATTAGTGTTTGATTAGTGTAAAATTTATTGTTAGGGCAAGGAAGTGAACAACCTTTGAACCAAAATCAAAGGGGAAGTAAGGGCAAGGAAAAGGCTATCTAAGAGGAAGAGAAAAGTGAAGAAAAATAGAACTTTGAGGTATGTACATTTGGCAAAAATTCAATATAGAAAAGTATTGATTTTGATTTTGTGATGTAGTGAATTTATGTATGAAATTCTGAACATTTGATTGAGTGATTAAATGATGCCATGAATGTGAAAATAAAGACTAGAAAATGAGGTTGATGCATGAAAATGGAAAATGTATGAATTATTTGATGTGCTGGAAAATTCGTCTTATGAACAGTGTCTAGTGTTTTGGTCATAACTTGAGTTCTGGAAATCATTTCTGAGTGAATCTTGCTGGATTGGAAATTTAAGACATAGGGATTGAACTTTCATTCAGACCATTAGACCTAAATATGCCTGGAATTAGGTGACAAATGGACTCAAACTTTGAACTAGAAATCTGTCCAGAAAAAAAAATACTGGGCAGATTGCAGTGAACATAGGTTGGAAAACAATTCATAACTTTTGCTACGAAATTATATTTATTGTGATTCCAGTTGGAAATTAACGATAAGACATGTACCTGAATTTTTCTAGTTTTGTCCAAATTCCATCTAGAAATGGATGAAAAAGATATAGAAAGATAAGGCAGAAATCTGTCCAGTAAAATACTGGGCAGATTGCAGAGAACGTAACTTAGGAGAAAATTTATAACTTTTGCTACAAAATTTTTTTTGATGTGATTCCAGTTGGAAATTAAAGATAAGACAAGTACCTATATTTTGTTAGATGATCACATGTCCAAATTCTGTCTAAAAATAGACGAAAAATGCAGAGAAACATAAGGTAGAAATGCTGTCCAGAATAGGACAGCTGGTAGAAATGTGTTGATTGTGGATTTATGTGTTAGAAAATGTATTGATTGAATTTTTCTTATAGTTATAATGATTAAATGAGCTAGTATGAGGTTGTAAAATATTGAATGAGAATTATTGCATTTATATGGAATTTATATTAATGTTTCCCTATATAATTTATGCAAATATGAATAAAGGTAACAAATGTAATTTAAGCCCTATAACATCTAGTCGAGAACTAGAAATTAGGATAAGTTGGCATGCCAATAAAAGGGTAGAAATGTAGGCACTAAATATAATAGTGCTGAGTTAAAATTATGTAGGCACTAAAAATAATAGTGCTGAGTTGAAATTTACTTAGGCACTAAGAATTAGTGCTGAGTTCGAAATTTACGTAGGCATCAAAAAGGTGCTGAGTTGTTATTGAAAATGTAGGCGTTAAACGCCGAGTTATAAAATAATTATGTAGGCGCCGAGTATACTGCCGGAGAGCAGAAACCCTGTATCCAGTGTTTAGTTCCGGTCTAAGATGTCGTGGGCTATTAAATAAATAACAGAAAAAAAAAATGTGAAGTATGAAATTCATATTGTAAATTTTATATCTTGTATTGTTAAAATTTCAAGCATGCTTAATGAATAAAATATCATAATTCATTAATTAAATATTTTTGCATGAAGAAAATAGTTTATTATTAATTGAATATTTGGCATGCTAAATAGGTTAATTGTAGTTTCTAAAATTTTATTTTAGAATTATTTATGTAATGATTGGATAGTTGCCAAACGTACCACTAAGCTAGTAGCTTAGCGCGTGTGTTTCACGCGCATATAAATAGAAGTAACTGTTCCGATAGGGCGACCGAAGAAGAGGGAACCCCAAGATGAGATTGCAATAGTCTAGTTCTTTTTGTATGTTTTGATAATGATGTTGTAAAAATTAAGTTTTAAGAATTTTGTTGATGTAAATTTGTGGCTTGTAATATTTATAAGTAATGGATTTGGTAATTATATATATCTAGAATTATTGTAGTTATATTTTTAAATATCATGGTTTAATGAATAAGTTATTTTGAATCACAATATTCCCATCACTAGATATATATTTAAATTGAAAAAAAAATATTTATACAAAATTGAGCATTGGTTTTAAATTAAATGAGCTTAGTAGCACTTCCTTATCCTATTAGCGATTAGTAGGGTAAGTGAGCGCTACATTTAGTGGTATCAAAGACAGGTTAATGATTCTTAATCAGTGGGTGTAAAATAGAATATGTGTCTCATTTATATGCATAAAATGCTGCAATTATCTGATTTGGGTCCCTTCTCTTGGTTTATAGGTAGATATGGATTCGGAATCGGAACAAGATTTCTCAGAAGATGAACTGAGTAATAATCCTTCACGCTCAGCCAATCCCAGACAACCTCAATCTGTGAGAGATTCCGAGCCGAGTGTAGTAGCTCCTCCGAGAGCAGAGAGACATGATAATTTAGGACAGGAGCCTCTTATGGAGCAGATAGCTAATTTATTGCAACGGATAGTACAAGCAGTTCCACAACCAGCTCCACCTCCTCCTCCACCTCAGCCAAAACCCCATATTGATAAGCTGAGAAAATATGGGGCCACAGATTTTATGGGAAGGAGAGAGGATGACCCAGCAGCTTCAGAGTTTTGGATGGAATCCACAGAAAGGGTGTTTGAGGAATTGGAGTGTCTAGAGGAACATAAGGTTAGATATGCAGTGTCCCTTTTAAAAGATCATGCCTATGATTGGTGGAAATCAATTTTATCAAAGCCCCAGACACCGAAGCCACCTTCCTGGAATTTCTTCAAGGCAGAATTTAGCAAGAAATATGTGCCAAGAGTTTATGTGAATGAAAAGAAAAGGGAGTTTCAAGACTTGAAGCAGGGAAGCATGTCAGTCGCCGAGTATGAGATGGAATTCACCCGACTAAGTAAATATGCGACTGGAATCATCGCTGATGAGGCAGACAGATGCCGAAGATTTGAGGATGGGCTTAATGATGATATTGGGAATATGGTGACCGCCCTTCAGCTTGAGGATTTTGCTACACTAGTATCCTCAGCCATTAGTGTGGAAAAGAGGTCAAAGAGAAAGAGGATAGAAGAGCTACCACAGAGACAGACATTTATCATGGGCCAGACATCAGGTAAAAGGGGGCGGACAGCACCTAGGTTTTTCCAGTCACAGGGTACTAGATCAAACTTTTTAACTAGGCAAAGCCAGCGGTCGAGGCCAGAGGGATCTGCAGCTAGTGCACCAGCTTCGGGTAATAGGAGATTCATATCTGTCACATGTCAACATTGTGGGAGATCACATGCAGGTGATTGCTGGTGGATTACTGGAGCATGCTTACGATGCGGATCTACTGAGCACAAACAGAAAGATTGCCCGAGAGGAAGAGGTACAGGTGGTGTAATATCAGTTCAGCTTCAGAATGTCACTCGAGGCAGAGGCAGGGGACAAGGACAGTCTAGAAGTGGTAGAATTGGGCAGAGTATATCAGAATCAGTGAATAGAGCAGAAGGTAGTCGAGCCCCAGCCCGAGCACATGCCATGAGAGCTCGTGAGGAGCAGGATGCCCCGGATGTGATAATTGGTAAATTTTCTCTTTATGATACTGATTTATTTGCACTGATAGATCCGGGTTCTACACATTCATATTTATGTATGTCACCACCTAGTCACGGTAATATGGTAGCAGAGGAATTAGATTATGATATATTAGTGACCAATCCTTTGGGTCATGGAGTGAAAGTTAGTCGAGTCTATAAAAATAGTTCAATCAAAGCTCAGAATATAGAATTCCCAGCTAATCTAATAGAGTTGCCATTCCGTGAGTTTGATGCAATCTTGGGGATGGATTGGTTAACTCGGCATAAGGCAGTGGTGGATTGTCAGTATAGGAGAGTGACTTTCAAGAATTCAGGGCAGGATGACATGATTGTCCTAGGCGAGAACCGACCATACTTGACTAATGTCATTTCTGTGACGAAGGCAAGTAAGCTTATCAAAAAAGGATGTGAAGCATTTTTGGCACATATTGTAGATACCAAAAAGGAGAGTCTAGATCTCAGGGAGATTCCTACAGTATGTGAATATCCAGATATATTTCCTGAGGACTTGCCAGGGTTACCACATGTCAGAGAGATAGAGTTTGCCATTGATGTTTTGCCAGGCACAGCCCCGATATCGATCACTCCCTACAGAATGGCACCTGCTGAACTAAAAGAATTAAAGGTCCAGTTGCAAGAGTTGTTAGAGAAAGGGTTTATCAGGCCTAGTGTCTCACCTTGGGGTGCTCCTGTTCTATTTGTGAAAAAGAAAGATGGCACCTTTCGGTTGTGCATTGATTATCGTCAGTTGAACAAGATGACAATTAAGAACAGATATCCCTTGCCGAGAATAGATGACTTGTTTGATCAGTTGAAAGGAGCAGGGGTATTTTCTAAGATTGACCTCAGATCAGGTTATCACCAATTGAGAATTAAAGAATCAGACATTTCAAAAATAGCATTTAGGACTCGGTATGGTCATTACGAGTTCTTAGTAATGCCTTTTGGCTTGATGAATGCCCCAGCAGCATTTATGGATCTAATGAATAGAATCTTTAGGCCTTATTTGGACCAGTTCGTGGTGGTGTTCATAGATGATATCTTCGTGTACTCTAGAAGCAAAGAAGAGCATAATCAACATCTTCGTATTGTCTTCCATACCTTGAGAGAGAATCAATTATATGCGAAGTTGTGGAAATGTGCATTCTGGTTAGATGAGGTGGCCTTTCTAGGGCATATTGTCTCAGCCGATGGGATCAGAGTCGACACCAGTAAGGTAGAGGCAATCCTCAACTGGAAACCGCCTCGGAATGTGACAGAGGTGAGAAGTTTTCTTGGTTTGGCTGGTTATTATCGGAGATTTGTGAAAGGATTTTCAATGATAGCCTCACCACTGACAAAATTGCTTAGAAAGGAGACCAAATTTGAGTGGTCAAAACGATGCCAGACTAGTTTTGATAAGTTGAAGAAAATGTTGACAGAGGCACCAGTGTTGACACAGCCTACTGCAGGAAAAGATTATGTGGTGTACAGTGATGCTTCCCTTAATGGTTTGGGCTGTGTACTAATGCAAGAAGGCAAAGTGATCGCTTATGCTTCCAAACAACTGAAGCCTCACGAGAGAAATTATCCAACACATGATCTGGAACTAGCAGCCATTGTGTTTGCATTGAAAATATGGCGACACTACTTGTATGGTGAGCAATGTTATATCTATACAGACCATAAAAGTTTGAAATATTTGCCTTCACAAAAGGAACTCAATCTGAGACAGAGGAGATGGCTAGAATTGATCAAAGACTACAATTGTATCATTGACTATCAGCCCGGTAAGGCCAATGTGGTAGCTGACGCGCTGAGTAGAAAAACTCTTGCAGGTAAATGTTAAAACTTAAATTTATTAAGTGAAAAAAAAATGGAATAATAAGTTCTTTATATATTATTTTGGCAGAATTGCGGATTCAACCCATATTGATCCAACAAGTAAAGGACAATCAGAAGCAAGACACGAAATTAAAGAAAATCTTTGAAATGGTGAAAAAGGGTGAAAAACCAGAATTTACTATTGAAGCAGATGGGAGTTTAAGGCATAAGGGCAGGTTGTGTGTGCCAAACATACCAGAATTGAAACAAGATATTTTGAAGGAGGCTCACAACGTTATTTATGCAATGCACCCAGGAAGCAACAAAATGTATCATGACTTGAAGGCATATTACTAGTGGCCAGGAATGAAAAGAGATATCACGGAGTATACTACTAGATGTTTAACTTGTCAGCAAGTGAAGGCAGAGCATCAAGTACCAAGTGGATTATTGCAGTCTATTTCAATTCCGGAGTGGAAATGGGAAAGAGTCACAATGGACTTTGTTTCTGGTTTGCCCTTGACACAAAAGAGGCATGATGCAGTATGGGTAGTAGTAGACCGGCTCACCAAATCAGCTCACTTTCTACCGATCAAGATGGATTATCCACTTAACCGTTTGGCAGAGATCTATGTTAATGAGATAATCCGTTTACATGGTGTGCCAGTTTCAATCATTTCAGATCGAGACCCGCGGTTCACTTCACAATTCTGGAAAAGTTTGCATCAAGCCATGGGTACTCGACTCAATTTCAGCACAGCGTTCCACCCACAAACAGATGGACAATCAGAGAGGGTCATACAGATATTGGAAGATATGTTGAGGAGTTGTGTGATAGAATTTGAAGGCAGTTGGGATAAATATCTTCCATTGATAGAATTTGCCTACAATAATAGTCACCAAGCCAGTATCGGTATGGCACCATATGAAGCCTTATATGGGAGAAAATGTAGAACGCCTCTAGGTTGGACCGAGCTTAGTGAAAAGAAAGTAATGGGTCCAGATCTAGTTCAACAGATAGAGGAAAAAGTGAAAGTAATAAGAGATAGACTAAAAGCTGCTGCTGATAGACAGAAATCATATGCAGATTTGAAAAGGAGAGATATTGAATATACAGTTGGTGACAAAGTGTTCTTAAAAATCTCACCTTGGAAAAGGATTTTCCGATTTGGAAAGAAAGGAAAGTTGAGTCCTAGGTTCATTGGACCATACGAGGTACTTGAACGCATAGGTCCAGTGGCGTACAAATTAGCTCTACCACCAGAGTTAGACAAGATTCACAACGTATTCCATGTGTCCATGTTGAGAAGATATCGATCAGATCCATCTCATATCATATCAACAGAACCTATAGAGATACAACCAGACTTAACTTATGAAGAGGAACCAGTGGAAATTTTAGCTCGAGAAATGAAAGAGCTACGAAACAAAAAGGTACCATTGGTGAAGGTCCTGTGGAAAAATCACAAGTTAGAAGAGGCAACTTGGGAAAATGAAGAGGTGATGAAGGCTCAGTATCCACAATTATTCCACTCCAGCTAAAAAGGTAAATTTCGAGGACGAAATTTTTTTTTTAAGGAGAGGAAAATTGTAATGCCCGATAATTTAGGCCACGGTCGCGGTTGACCGAAATCCGGCGCGCTGAACCGATCGGGGTCTAAATTTGGATATAAAAGAAAAAAATTTAAATAATAATAAGATGGGAGAAAAATATTTTGAATATTATTAATTGAGAATTTTGAAGTTTGAAATTAAAGTTGGGAAAAAAAAATTATTTTTCGCTGAACGAAATTTGGAATTGCAGTGTTTTTGGCACAGAAATTCTAAGAAGGCATAAAAATGGAATATTCTTTATCTAAGGAAAGGAATATTCTTTTGATTAAAATAAAGTAAGAGTGATTTAAATTAATGGACCAATAGGATGCAAGATTAGTAACTAATCCTAACCACCCACCTAATCCAACTATAAAAAGTCAAATTTTCACTTTTTTGACCATTCTTCTTCTTCTTCATCTTGACCAAACTCATTTCTCTCTCTTTTCTTCTTCTTTGCCGTGAGCTTCTCCTCTCCCATTTACTTTTGTTTTTCTTTCTTCAAATCAAGCTAAGATTAGATGAAAAAAAAGGGGATTAAGGCAAGATCATGAAGAAAGTGAAGTAAAGTGAGCAAAACTAAGGAAGAGGAAGGAAGAAAGGAAGAAGAAAAAAAAAAAAGAGTTTTTAGCCATTTGGAAGATCATCAAAGGTGAGTTTAGATTTTCCATCTCCTTACTTTCTTCTTCTCTTTTCTTTGAGTTTGAGGTTAGTTGCCATTATAGCAAGTAAATTAGGGTTATTAGTATGCTAATGGTGATTAAGGGTGGATTAGTATGATTAGTGTTTGATTAGTGTAAAATTTATTGCTAGGGCAAGGAAGTGAACAACCTTTGAACCAAAATGAAAGGGGAAGTAAGGGCAAGGAAAAGGCTATCTAAGATGAAGAGAAAAGTGAAGAAAAATAGAACTTTGAGGTATGTACATTTGGCAAAAATTCAATATAGAAAAGTATTGATTTTGATTTTGTGATGTAGTGAATTTATGTATGAAATTCTGAACATTTGATTGAGTGATTAAATGATGCCATGAATGTGAAAATAAAGACTAGAAAATGAGGTTGATGCATGAAAATGGAAAATGTATGAATTATTTGATGTGCTGGAAAATTCGTCTTATGAACAGTGTCTAGTGTTTTGGTCATAACTTGAGTTTTGGAAATCATTTCTGAGTGAATCTTGTTGGATTGGAAATTTAAGACATAGGGATTGAACTTTCATTCAGAATTTATGCAAATATGAATAAAGGTAACAAATGTAATTTAAGCCCTATAACATCTAGTCGAGAACTAGAAATTAGGATAAGTTGGCATGCCAATAAAAGGGTAGAAATGTAGGCACTAAATATAGTAGTGCTGAGTTAAAATTATGTAGGCACTAAAAATAATAGTGCTGAGTTGAAATTTACTTAGGCACTAAGAATTAGTGCTGAGTTCGAAATTTACGTAGGCACCAAAAAGGTGCTGAGTTGTTATTGAAAATGTAGGCGTTAAACGCCGAGTTATAAAATAATTATGTAGGCGCCGAGTATACTGCCGGAGAGCAGAAACCCTGTATCCAGTGTTTAGTTCCGGTCTAAGATGTCGTGGGCTATTAAATAAATAACAGAAAAAAAAAAATGTGAAGTATGAAATTCATATTGTAAATTTTATATCTTGTATTGTTAAAATTTCAAGCATGCTTAATGAATAAAATATCATAATTCATTAATTAAATATTTTTGCATGAAGAAAATAGTTTATTATTAATTGAATATTTGGCATGCTAAATAGGTTAATTGTAGTTTCTAAAATTTTATTTTAGAATTATTTATGTAATGATTGGATAGTTGCCAAACGTACCACTAAGCTAGTAGCTTAGCGCGTGTGTTTCACGCGCAGATAAATAGAAGTAGCTGTTCCGATAGGGCGACCGAAGAAGAGGGAACCCCAAGATGAGATTGCAGTAGTCTAGTTCTTTTTGTATGTTTTGATAATGATGTTGTAAAAATTAAGTTTTAAGAATTTTGTTGATGTAAATTTGTGGCTTGTAATATTTATAAGTAATGGATTTGGTAATTATATATATCTAGAATTATTGTAGTTATATTTTTAAATATCATGGTTTAATGAATAAGTTATTTTGAATCACAATATTCCCATCACTAGATATATATTTAAATTGAAAAAAAAAATATTTATACAAAATTGAGCATTGGTTTTAAATTAAATGAGCTTAGTAGCACTTCCTTATCCTATTAGCGATTAGTAGGGTAAGTGAGCACTACATACAGTCACAAATAATGAAAGTTGTTAAATAAAAAATAAATGCACAAAGATATATAAGATTAGAAAATTGAATGATTTTTTTTCTTACATGTAGAAGTGATAAATGTGTTTTATTTATACTTTTATATCAAATATAGCCATTTGGGGTGTATTTAATATGAAAATAGTCGTTCAACTATTTTCCCATTCGTGTCTAATAAGTTTCTCTCTCTAGGTTCACAGGAGTGACTGAGTCTTTGTAACAGTGAATGAAAGTGGTAGCTCTAGCCGTGACTCATTATATTGGAAAATTAATGGTAATTCACAAGCGTTAAAATATCTTCACGTGTGTGACTTTATCAATCTTCACAATTGGACTATTGCTTCACTGTCGTGAATGTTTGAATGAACTGTCTTGGTGCTTATTAGTTTCACAGGCATGACTAAGATTTCTACGAGCATGAAGAGCTATTTCCACAAAGGTGGTGATTTTTCCCCACAGGCCTGATATTAGTCGTGAACGTGACTTTTCGATTCACAGGCATTACTCTTTACTTATTTTCAATATTTTGAACTTCAATTCTTATCTTTGAACTTGCTTCAAGGTTTTAGGAATGGATAACATGTCTAACACACTTAGAGAACAAATATGGTTAAATTCCTTGTTGCCTAATTATTTGTTATTAACAAAATGACAAAAATATCCCTCAAGGCTCAACAATTATTATTATTATTATTATTATTATTATTATTATTATTATTATTATTATTATTATTATTATTATTATTATTGTTATTATTGTTATTGTTGTTGTTATTATTATTATTATTATTATTATTATTATTATTATTATTATTATTATTATTATTATTATTATTATTATTATTAATTACAAATCAACACAAAATGTAATTTAATCTTTTGGTTCAATTTAATTAAATTAACTATGTCATATTTATATTATTTCAATCTAAAATTTTTATTTCATGTCATTCTCAACTAAATTATAAAATGAATACGTGCAACTCAACACAATTGCAAAATACTATGACACATAGCTAGTGTGTGTCATGAACTTGTTCCTATAAAAAAATACATATAAAATGGACATGTTCAAATGAAGTAAATGTAAGATGCATATGTCTAAATGAGATTCATATAGAAATTGTTAAGTTTTGAAAATGAATCTCATTCATAAATGTAGAGGAAAAATAAAATTTTTCAAAATCCGAAGCAAAATATCATGTTTGTGCCATTAAAACTAATTTATCAAACATAAAGGTAAAAAATTATACCTTGTTATTTATTGATTTGTTATTCAAATATTCACCTTGTTGGGTTCTAGCAAACTAAACAATTCACACTAACAATAATCCACACGAATAAATGAAAAAGAAACTATCAAAAGAAAATGGTTTGAACAATATTCATGTAGGCAAAATAGCTATCACTCTGAATATTGTTCTTGAGAGAATTATTTGTGTGTCTAAAAATTATTTGTCACCCAAAAATAATTTTCATATCTATTTTCTGCCATTTTATGCCTTTTTAATCTAAATCATATTGAAAAAGAAGATCAAAAGTCAAAAATGGAGAAAAGGAAACTTAATGAATAGTAAATAGTCATAATTGGCCTAACGGCTAAAATTGTTATGCACTGTACAGTGTGTAGCACAATGCAGGACATGGGCCTGCCTAGCTAGTGGGCTCGCAACCCCTCCTGAATAATTTTTTCCCGCGATCTCATTGTGATCTTCCCTAAATAATTCTCATATTTTTGAATCATATTTAATACCATTTTACTCATTCTCTACATTTTCAATGTGTGTGACCCATTAGGTTCCCAATTATATTGGCCATTTAAATTAACGATTAATTTAAGTAAGTCATGAGCGATATCTAGCAATACATTATGACCCCTAATTGACCAGAAATCAGTGGTTTGATTACAAAGCTTTTCATAGATAATTGTTGTGCAATTATTCCTTTCACCATTCTATGCCCCACTTGGTTCAAAGTATAGGCATGCGTCAACTCCCACTAGACTAACTACATCACATCTAGCCCAAGTAATATTAGTTCTTATCACTGAGGCTTATTAATCTGTTTGATAAGTCATTGAAGACTATTTTCATGACATTTTCATTCCGGCAAAAGATTCCGACAAGAGGCCATGGGTATACACTCCTTTTATCAGGTGTGATAAATCTTTTGCTGGTTACCCAATTGACTTTGAATACCTCAAGTTGCACCCAATCACCACCCTATGAGCAACCTTCTTGAGGCAACAAGGAATAGTATTAAAATGCAGAATAAGTATCCAAGATATCCTTGAGTACCTCAAGTCTAAGGATACTTGCACCTTGCTATGATGAGACTATCATTGACATTTGAATAGATTATCCATATGATTATTTGATAGTAGGTCATTAGTGTGCTTAGCTACACTTAACAAACATCCACATGTTTACTCTAAACATCTCATGTTTACAAATTATGAGACCTATTGCTTAATCCAATCAAAGAGTATAACATGTACTAGTCTATCCGGATTAATAATGTTCCGTCTCATTAATCCTATGACTAGGGATAATGTATAACAGAATTGCACATAATAAGAATCTCAACATCATAATCTCATCATGATTTCCTTCATGCTATGTTATGTATTAAGGACTGCATTAATTGATTTAAGATCACTATCAATTCATATATCAATTGAATATCAAACTAATAAAAATATCTTTTATTAACCAAATAAATTTGTATAATAAGTGCTAAAGGTGATTGCCTTTAGAGCACTTCTCTAACAACCTCCCACTTGAACTAAAGAAAATCACCTTTGTATTTAACTCTGTAGGTGAGTACATGAGAATCATATTTCTTTTGAGGAAGTCGTTTAGTTAAAGGATCAACAATATTCTAATCAGTAGGCACTCTTTCTATCTTTACATCATTCCTACCGATAATTTCTCTAATCAAACGGTATCTTTTGAGTACATGTTTGGATATCTGATGAGATTGTGACTCTTTTGTGTTAGAGGAGTGCTCTAAATGCAATCACCTTTAGCACTTATTGTACAAATTTTTTGCAATTATTGAATTTACATCTACATTTCTCTAATTCTAGGTTCAATACTTCTATTAGACTCTGCTCATCATCATCTTCACTATCACTATTATTATCACTACTATTATCACTACTATCATTATTGAATGAATATGAGTAAAAAGGACCTACCTCATTCGTGAAGTGATCCTCTAAAGCCATGAAGCATAGGTTGACCTCTTCACCTTCATTGTCATCTTTTTCACTTGAAGAGCTTTCGTCATCCCATGTGTCATTGTGACTTTTCTCCCCATTATCTTTTTGATATTTTTTCTTATGTTTCTTGAGCCTTGGACATTCTAGTTTGATATGTCCTTTCTTCTTATACTCATAACATTTTACCTCCTCTTTATTCCTTTGAGAGTTATTTGAGGAGTGTTTGAGATTTCTTTGTTTGAAGTTTCGAGAGTTGTCAATTCTCTTTTCAATTATTCTTTTCAGTCTTCTTAAGAGCATTGCAATGTCCTCATTTACATCATCACTATTTTCTTCATCATCTTCAACTTCTTCTTGAGATTTTGAAGTAGAGGCTCTTAGTGCTAGAGGCTTTCTTTTTTTTTTCTGGCTCGGTTTCCAGTTCTCTATCTCTCTTTGCTGCCATTTCATATGTTAGAAGTATGACAATAAGCACATTGGTATTCATAATGCTCATGTCTTCGTTGGCTTCTTATATACCAACAACTCTTGAACCATTGTCTTTGAGAGGAAGGCTTCTCAGAATTTTGTTGTTTACATCTTCTAAGCTCAAGTGCATTCCAAGCTTTCTCATGCCATTTACGATGGCTAGAAGATGGTTCATCATATCGGTGATGGATTTGATTTCATCTTGAAGAGTTCATATTCTGAAGTGAGAAGTTGAATCTTCTTAGATTTAACTTGCTTTGTCCCTTCATGATAATTCTCTAATATTTTCCACATACTATATGCGGTAGACAGTGTTGGATTCTACCACATTCTTCAATGGATAGAGAGATTGTGAGAATTGTCATTGCCTTTTTGTTTTTGAAGTTTGTTCTATGTTGAGGCTCTGTCCAATCATCTCTTGGAAGGATTTCTTCTTCACCATCAACTCCTCTCCTGGTTGGTGATGTCCATTCTTTCCGAACACTATCCCAAACTTCAATTCCCTCACTATCGAGATATGTCTCCATCCGGAACTTCCAATGAGCATAGTTTGCTCCATCAAAGTAAGACTTCAGACTTTGGAATCCTTCATTGGCCATTTCTTAATCTTTTCTAGCACTTTTTAGGCTTTGATGCTAGACTTAGCTCTGATACCAATTGTTGCTCAAACAATGAACCAAGAAGGGGGGGTTGAATTGGTTATGAAATAAAATCTTCTTAACTGTAAATGCGGAATAAAATTAAATAGAGTAGGGAGGAAGAGATATCACACACGAGATTTATAGAGGTTCGGGTATTAACAAACCCTACTAACACACTAAGTGTTACAATAGAGTTTTACAAGCTCACTTCCAACTATGTTGTTTCTCTCAATGGCTAACACCTAGCCTAGAAACTCCCTTGTGTTTTATAGCTCACACAATAAACTCTTACAAGTGTTTCAATCTTAACCCAATATACCCAAATTCACTTGAGTAATAGATTACAATGAAAACACTCACCAACCTATAATGCTTAGAAATTATGAGCAAATAGGTTTTTACAAAGAGTAAAGGATTTGTTGAAAGTAATTAATGCATAATGGCTACAACAAGATTTCATATTGTTGTTCTTATTTAGATTCGTAAAAATGACTTGCATTTATACTTCCTTAGCAAATTATAGTCGTATGGGTGCATTTAATGCAAAAATAGCCATTGAACCAACTTTTAACTTCATGTCTAACATGTTTCTCTGTCCTCATTCACGGACGTGACTATATGTGTCACGGTCATGAATGTTCTTCCAAGTCGTGGTCCAAGTAGTGACTTTTACCGTGAAGCTTTCTGGAAGAACTTAAAGTGTTTGATCATGGGCGTGACTTTATACTTTCACGGAAATTAACATTCTTCAAAGCCATGGTTCAAGTGGTGACTTTAGCCGTGAAGCTCTCTAGAAGAACTTAACATGTTGTTTCACGGGCATGCCTTTATTTCACGGGTATGACTGATTTGATCATTCACGGTTGGTATGATCCTTCATAGTTGTGAACTTTGAATGTTTGAGACTTGGCGCTAAGCTATATCACGGGCGTGACATATGTATTCACAGGTGTGAACATGTTATTTCTTCTTATTTTGATCTTCAAAAGTTGTCTTTCATTCTTTTATCATATTTTATTCAATACATAATCCGTTCAACAAACTTAGAACACAAATTGTTAAATAAATTATTGCTATTTTATTTGTTAGCATCAAAATGATGAAAATACCCCTCAATGTCCTTAAGGTTCAACACATAGCATGAAGGAAATCATGATATTGAGATTCATATCATGTGTAATTATGTTAGTATCTAAATTATCCCTAGTCATAGGAATAATAAGACAAGACATTGTTAATCTGAACAGACTATCACATGTTATACTCTTTGATTGGATCAAGCAGTAAATCTCATAATCTGTAAATATGAGATGTTTAGAGTTAACATGTAGATGCTTGCTAAGTATAGCTAAGTACACTGGATGACCTGCTACGAGATAATCATATGGATAATCTATTCAAATGTCAATGATAGTCTCATCATAGCAATGGTGCAAGTATCCTTAGACTTTAGGTACTCAAGGATAACTTGGATACTAATTCTATATTTTGACACTATTTCTTGTTGCCTTAAGGCGGTTGCTTATAGGGTAGTGATTAGATACAACTTGAGGTATTCAAAGGTAATTGGGTAAACAACAAATGATTCACCACTCTTGATAGAAGTATATATATATGGCCTCTTATTGGGGTCATTACTTAGGAATTATTGGCCGGAGTGGAAATACCATGAAGATAGTCTTCAATGACATATCTAACAGAATAAAGAACCTCAGGGACAAAAACTAACATTACTTGGGCTAGATGTGACTTAGTCAGTTTAGTGGGAGTTGACACATATCCATACTCTTAACTAAGTGGGGTATAGAATGGTGAAATGATTAATTGCATGGAAATTATGTATGCAAAGGATTATAGTCAAACCACTAACATTTCGATCAATTGGGCATCATGATGTATTACTAGATACCGCTCATTATTTAAATTAATTCTTAAATTAAGTGGCCAACACAACCGGAAATTTAATGGGTCACATGCATTGGAGATGTGAAAAATGAGTAAAATGGTCTTGGATGAGACCCAAAAGTATGAGAAAATTATTTTGGATCAGATCTCGATGAGATTGTCGGGAAAAATGCTCGGAAGGGGGTCATAGGCCCGCGTGAGCTACTAGCCATTGGCCTTAATTGGCTAATTAATGTAATAAACCCCAAAATTCCTCCTCTTGTCTTTTGCAGTTTATACCTAGACTAATTTTGGGGTAAAAACATTTTTGAAGAGTTCAAAAGTCTGAAAATTATTTTTGGAAATAAAATAAATTTAAAAAGAAAAATAAGAGTTATTTTTCATATTCTCTAAAATAAAACATATACATTTACTAGCACTTTGAGGTGTGTTTAACTATTTCTCTTGTAGTGTCTTCTTATTTTTTTGCATTGATTAACATGAGAAACGTCCTAGTATGGATTGTTATGGTTTGCTACAACCCAACAAGGTAAAAATTTGAAGAATAAATCAAGAAATTACAAGGTATAATTTTTAATCCTTGTGATTTGATGAATTAGTTTTAATGGAACAAGCAAAATCATTTTTTTGGGTTTTGAAAATTTTAATTTTTGTTGCATTTATGAATGAGATTCATCTTCAAAACTCATCACCAACATGACCAGAAAACTTATTGGGTCACACATATAGAGAGAATGAAGGAAATATAAATGGATTTTTATTAAGATCCAAGTGAGAGAGAAAGAGAATTGTGTCTTTTAAGAGTTAAAAAATGTTTTAATGAAAATAATGTACGTTTGAGCTGTTATTGCAAAAGAATGCATATTGAGATTCTAAACATGTATGATTCATATATAAGGATGAGAAACTTGATGTTAAAATGATAATTATTATGCCTCATACTTTGACTAGGATTAGAGTTAGGAGAGATGATATGCTATTGAGAGTCTTATGGTATCACAAGGCCTAGGTTGGCCAATATAGGAACGGGATTTGAACTATTAAGAGTAAGACTCAAGTGAGCTCCCTTGGACATAAAATGGGTTTAATCCTCATTCTTCAGACGAATGTTTTGAGTGGCTCGGATGAGAGCCGTAGATTATCCATATCCATTTTAGTTCCATTTAGTATTAATGGGAAAAGTTATTAAACAAAATAATTTCCTATGAAGCTTGTATGGTTGTTTGAGATGTAAAAGATATATTGTGGTGTGTATATACATAAGTAAATAAATATTTAGTAAGTTATGGCAGGTTTGCACTATGAGGAATAACCTAAAGTATGTGATTAACATATTTATGCATGCATATATTGGCATACGTAATTTATAGTCATGCATACACTTATTATTATATTTAATATGTTGTTATCTACCACTAAACGAGGTAAGCTTAGCATGTGGATATTTTATGTTTCACATGTAGCTTAGAGTCATACATAAAATTGTACAGAAAAAAACATCCAAGAGAAGAGCAAAGGATAAACATTTCAGAAGTTGGTGATATATACCACTTTTTTGTTTCTTTTGTCTAGAAAATGAGATTAGTTACTTGTGTACAAGTTTTAAGTTTGTAAGGACATGCAATCTTATAACTAATTATGTATATTATTTTGTAAACCTTTGGGCAAGTGTTAGCCCTATTTCTATAAATTTGAAATTTAAATTTTAATTCAAGTATTGTTCTTTATTTTATGTTTTAATTAAGTCATCATGATCATGGTTCCAAAGTGGTTTTTAATTTGAACAAATTTTTGTCTCATGCATTGTAATATTCTTTCATATAATTGGGAAGGTTTCTAGTTATGTGAATGTGTATTACATTTAGTTTTCTTATCAATTTTCTATTAATTAGCATGTCTTGAGTGATATCTAGCAATACATTATGACAATCCAATTAATCAAAAAGTCAATGATTTGACTTTTAATCATTCCATAGACCATTAATGTGCAACGTTTTACCATACTATACATCATTTGGTTCAAATTATCTACTTTGTGTCAACTCCCACAATAAATGATAATAGTTCTTATCTCTAAAATCCATTACTCTATCAAATATGTCGTTGAAGACCCTATTCAACACATGTCCATTTTGGCCAAAGATTTCTATATAATGGTCTCCTACAAGAGATTATAGGTATACTCTCATTTTATCAGGAGTAGTGAGTCCTTTATTGACTACTCAACTATTTTCGAATACCTCATGTCATACCCCATTACAATCCTATGAGTGATCTCTATGAGACAATAAGAAATTGAGTCGAAGTATAACATTCAGTATCCAAAATAATCTTAAGTATCTCAAATCCAAAGATATTTGCACAATTGTTTTGATGAGACTATCTCTGACATTGAATAGATATCTATGTGATTGTCTCATGGTTAGATAATCTAATATACTTAACTACCATATCAAACATATATATATTAACTTTAAACATCTCATGTCTATAATTTATGAAATCCACTGCTTGACCTAGGAGCATAACATGTGTTAGTTTTTCTGCATAAACAATATCATGTCTTGTTAATGTTTTGACTAGAGACATTTTAGGTAAAAATACAATTACACATGATGAAAGTTTCATTTTCAGGATTACATCATGATTTCACTCATACTATATTATATACCAAATACTTCATTAAACAATTTAAGATTTTATATCAAATTCACAATTAAATGAACACTCAATGTTGAATAGTGATTTTATTAATAAAGAAATGAGTATAAATAGTGTTCTAACCTCTGTTTGGGATTTTTTTTTTAAATGACACCAATATGATAAAAAGCTCTAAAATTCAATTATTATATGGCTTGTTACGTATTTTGGTGTTTACAACATTTACTTCTAGTTGGTTTATAGATATCTAACTTTTTGGTTTTGGTAGAATTTTTCACTTTCAACTTGATATTTATCCTCTTTCAATTTTTGAGATAAAAAAAAAGAGTCCATATTTGATTCGCGGTTTATCCTACCTAACCACTTGATCCAATCCAATTTTAAAAACATTTCTTAAAAATAGACCTTATCATCTATATATCTCACAAAACATTGACAACATATTTGTTAGATTTTTAAGTACTATGTGAACATTTCTTGAAAAGACAGAGTTTGAAGATGATATCAAATAAGAAAAAACTAATACCAACACTTCATCTTCTTGTCGAATAAGCCAGGTCCATATGTGGACACAAAAATCTCGACAAGGAGAGGGAATTGCAACAAAATGAAAAGGGTAACTGGAACAGTGGCTAAAAGCACAATAGGAATCACAAGTTCCAGTTGTCCCCTCAGCATTATCATAAGAGTAGCACAAAAAGCAACCATCATGGCTGCAATCGAAATGAAAAGAGTAGACAGACCGATCATTAGCTTCGTGGGTAAGGATTTGAGAAAATCTTCCTCTCCGTAACGCGAAGTCAGCATTCCTAAAAACATTAGGACTGATGTTGACGATGCAAAAAGAGAAACTGCGTCTGATATTATAAACACCTTAAATGACTTCTGATGCAAGAATAGAGGAAAGCCCGTCTCTTGAACGTTACCACCTGTAATAGTATATGAAAACCAAAAACTCAATAAATTAAAACCAAACATAAATTTTCTATTTGATTTCTGAATGTTTTTTCGATATGATTTTTCTGGTTTTTGTTTTTTGTTCACCCTACCTGGAACTGTAAATGCTGCAGTAAACATTATAGTAATTATGAGAGCACCCACTACTGTACAGGATGTTGCTGTCTCCTTCATCCATTTTTCTCCATCTGCAACCATTTGTTTATGGCTGTCTGAAAATATTTGCCTCGCTTTTTGACCATATATATTGATATACTCTTTTGATGAAGGATTCACAATGCTTTCCACTTCCTGCATTAAAATAGTACTGTCAAATATATGTTGCAGAGTGCTAAGGGAGTCGCGATGGTACGAAGTTACTATGGCGACGGAGGGTACCAAGGAAAATTTCTTTATCCACTCTCAAACCCTTCAAATTTGAATTATATCGATATCCATCCCAAATCAATTTTTAAATATTCCTATATTACACATACCCTAACTTGATTAACACTATCAATTTATTACTATAATAGTAAACTCAAAATTCTAATATCAACTTTAATAAAATACAAAGTACAAATTATTATTTTTCAAAACAAATATTTAAATATATTTTCATAATAAAACTTTTAAATCAAGCAAATATTAATTAAGGTGTTATATTATATAATTAAAATTTAACATAATACAAACAAAACATTAAAAAAACTATACAATTATATAATGAGATTCAAATATTTAAAAGCCTAATCTTGTGCCCTGTCCAAATCCATCACAAGTACTAAAATTAATATCCATATCCACTCGAAACCCGTTTATCAGTATTCTAGCATTATATTAATGGAGTAGATCGAATATCCTAAAATATCCTATGGAGTGCCACCCCTGCACAAGGTACATATTAGCAAAAATTTAAAATAATAATAATAGTAATAAAAGAAACTTATTTAGGAAATTAAAATCACCTTGTACCATTGTAGCTCTCTTTGCAACTGGAGAGCAGCACCCGAGATGCGAGCGAGTCGATCAGGGGGAGCTAACTTTGCTGCAATATGTAACATGTTATTTTTTTCATCATCAAGTCCAGCAAGGAGCATGTATTTCCTGGTATCAAGAACATATACGAGGCTAAAAATTTTTTCTTGCCGATGCTGAACTGCAAGCATAAGTATGCCTTTTAAGTTTTTGTCTACAACAGTTAGCAGACTAGGATTGGCTTTGATAATTGCAATCACAAATTCAA
The DNA here is from genome assembly GCA_023653625.1 of Triadica sebifera. Lineage (NCBI taxonomy): Eukaryota > Viridiplantae > Streptophyta > Magnoliopsida > Malpighiales > Euphorbiaceae > Triadica > Triadica sebifera. The sequence goes on from CM042896.1 coordinate 36,110,895, forward strand.
TCACTCCATGTTCGATTGCTCTAAAGAACGCTTCGTACACTCTATTATTTTCAAGTTCTGCGTCATCTATAGTCGATAAGTGTTCAGACATACAACGCAGAAGCTCCAGTGCATAGGCATGGCTCAACTTCCTATCATAAATCTCCTTCACACCTGGTTATAACCAAAACAAAGCTGCATATGAGCCATATAAAAATTAATAGACTAATCATCTTACGAGTCCCTGAACTTTTTATATTTTGGCTATTAAGTCCCAAAACAATTGTTATTATCAAGCCCTTATTGGGTGACAAAACTGAGTGAATAACATACACAAAAAAGGAGGGTTATGTTAGGCAACAAGAGGATTTTTTTGGGTAAAAAAATTATTTATATTATATTGACTTTTTTATTCCACTTTTAATGTTTAATCAATTTAGGTATAATTTTCAAAGCAGATAAGACTCATCCAAGTCCAACATGGCATAATGTTTGACATTCATTTTCATTTTTATTGTCCAATAAGGATTTGATGCAGAAAATAATAATTGTTCAGAGCTTAATACGATAAAACAAAGTTCAAAAGTAAAATAACTAAAATATGAAAAGTTAATGGCTCAAGATGCCTGATTGAAAATGAACATAAAGAGAAGGAGGGCAAATAAAAGTTATACTTTAAATAAATCTGTTTTTTTTTTTTTTTTAACTGAGAACATTCACGTTTTAATCAATACATCTTGGTTGTCTCCAATTTTAATTTATCCTCTACAAATAATTAATAATTGTGCAATTTTGGTACAAACAAATCCCAATACCAATATTTTAACAATTTAATAATGTATTTAATGAAAGCACCAGCCGACTTTAGTCCCATATATGCACTTTCAAGTTGAAATTCAGAGCAAATTGAAATTTAAAAGCCTTAATAACAAGTGAAGTTATATATATATATATATATATATATATATATATATATATATAGCATACCAAAAATTTGTAGAAACTGTGAGCCCAAATGCCGCAGTTGACCGCACACTGCAAAAGTAAAGCAACCTATTTGAATAGTTGAGAGGAGCACGATAAAGGACCTTGTTTTAAATCATAGAGGGGAACAAATCAACTAGTTTGCTTGAAGGTGAAGAGGATGTTTAGTATTGATAACTAAATGGTGCCTAACAATTAAGCCAATGCATTAGCAAATTTTAAATATTGTTTTAATGTATTATTAGTAAAGAAAAAGGTTATATGGGTCGATTTTTTAAAAATTATATATGCATCAGTTAAATGGTGAACGTTTATGAAAGGGACACATATGAATTGGATATATGCATCGGTAAAAATGACCAATGTATATAGTCTAATTATATGTATTGGTTGTTCTGTGACAACCAATGTATAGTCTTTAAATTTTTTTTAAGCAGACTATAGGCATCGGCTATATTAAAGAACTTATGCGTATAGTCCATTATATGCATTGCTTCTTTGTTAGAAACCGATGCTTATAGTCAATTTCTTTTTTTAAACCATTTTTATTAATTAAAAGATTCAATTTTTTAAAAAAAATTTTGTTTATTCAAATTCAAATTCCCTTATTTTCCATGTTAACAGACCCAGAAACTAGCATTCTTATTCCATCTTTCCTCCCTTATATTTCATACCTTTCTCATATTTTGACTTGTAGAATCTTAAGTTGTAGTTAGAAAAATATGAAAAGGAAACAACAAAATATTATATTTGTAGATAAAATAGTATCCAAAATTTTTTTAACTGTCTAAATTATAAAAAATAGTATCTGAAAGTTCTTTAACTCTCTAAATTATAAAACACATTAAAAGAAAATTGAAACAACTGTTATGACTTACAAGACTTAATCAGTTCTAAACTCAGTATAGTTCTCAAATCGACTACATCAAAATATAACAGTAAAATTGCAATTGATGGAAAATCCAATCTCAACAACTAGCATTTAAGTAATCTTTTACAACTTCTCGTCAACTCAGTATGTAATGTCTATAAGTTAGGGTCTAGAAATAGCATGTAACATGAGTATATTAAGTGCATATAAGTTGTAATGGGTTTTGAAATAGAAAAATAGTCAAAAGACATGAAAAAAAAAGGTTACACAGAGTTCACACCCATGAGAGTAATGTCACGGTTATGAATAATTGTGAAATAAGGTTTTCCAAAACTAAGTAGATTGATAAATGTCAATGAACATTCATGCTCATGAAACCCTACAATACATAATGAACAGTTTCATGTTGTCAGATATTTTTGCAAAATTTCACAACCCTAAACCCTAGCCACTAGTTCTTTGCTAAACTAGAGATTATTTCCCTCAGTTATCCTCAATTCTTAGCAATCATAGCATGAAATCAACCTAGTAATGAAATTAAAAGGATTTCACTTGTCCATAGAGAGCAGAATTGAAGAAAAAGTGAGAGAGTAAGTAATCACATTTTTTGTAGTTCTTCCATCTAGTTAATTCAGTTTTATATGGGGAATTGAGATTTAAGACCTAGAATGAGAGCCCAGTTAGGTTTTACATGCTTATGCCATATATAGTTAGTTATCACTAAAATATATGATAATGCTATTTTGATTTCACATTAGGAACTGAGAAAGAAGGTGGAGAAACCCTCCAGTAAAGTTAGAGATGCTAGAGATGTTGGAATTAAGGATCCAATTCAGGTTTATACATATACACATCTAAATTCGAACTATTTTATGATTGTGTGTTGTATGATGAAATTGATTCGTAATTTGGCATGAACTGATACCTAAGATGTTATAAATATGGATATATGGTTTGTTAATATTAGAATACTTAAGGAATGTTGATATGTGAGGATCATTGTTGTTATGGTTGATAATTGAGGCATGAAACCTAGTTTAAATGGTTAATTGTTGGATTTGTAAGTATTATGCTTGTAAATGTTGCAATATGTTGGAAAATGTTGATAAAAGTAGCTAACATTGTTAGCCTTAGTGCCTTTGTGTGTATTGTGCAATAATTTGCATGTTTGCTCATAATTTGTTGAAATTTGCAGGTTCACGGTCATGATAAGATTGTTCACACCCGTGACAACACAATTCATGGTCATGATGTAATGTTCATGCCTTGACTTGAGAAGCTTAGTTGAGCACTATATAGATAAATACATTTAGTGAGTAGTGTGGCTTAAGCTCAAATTAGAGCGCTTTTATTTCACAACTCGCATTCGAGTAGTCTGGGACTAGAGTCTTAGGTTAGAGTACTCCTATTTGAACAACATACTATGTTTGTGAATACAATGTCTTGTGTGAGGTGAATGTGTGCATGCATATTAATGATGGCAGTTGTGCTTCCTTGAAATAACTTCAACATGTAAAGTATTCTGAAAATGGTACCATAAACTCAATAATTTGATATTATGATAATGGTTATATATAAGACATACCTTAGATTGAAATATGTGTGTGAAATGTGTACACATGTTGAAACATGGAAATATGTGAACTGAGTGCAAGGTTAAGCCTAGACTTGCACAAGATAAAATTCTTGGCATGCCAATCGGGACACAAATTTCAAGCTTATTATAACCTTCATATTGGTTTTGGAGATGCTTAACATTTTGATGACATTTGTTATTGAGACAATATCTGATTTCGACACGACCCATAAGGATCAAGTTTTCCACTTGTATCTCCCTAAAGTCTGGTCTAAGTGATAGATTTATGGGCTAAATAAGTAATACTATTTATGAGATGTTATGATATGTAAAAATAAATTTATGTTTATGTGATAGTAAGCCCAAACCAAGTAAACTAAGATGTATAAAAATGCCATATGTAAAATGTTATATGTTCTAAGGCATGACTTCAAATGTTTATTTGTTTTTAAAATTTGTATTAGAAATGCATACTAGGATAATATATGTAATAAATGTAATTATTATTAGCCTATTTCTATAAATCTTGCACCACTGAGCGTAAGGAATTTTTTTCTCATACAAGTGATAAATAATGAGTGAGTAGCAATGCACAAGTAGTGAGAGCCACATATACAGTGGATTCCTTAAGAAGAGCTCAGAAGCAATAGTAATCACCCACCTAAGGTTAGACTTCACTTTTATTCATGTCATGTGCATATGCTAGGTATTTCATGCATTCACCTATACATGCAACACTTAAGTTAGTATCTAAGTCATGTAAACTAATAGTTGTAAATTTCTTTTGTTGTACATCATCTTACAATGTTTCTCTTATGTGTGGGATATGGATAGCAGCTATGTTACACATTTTTTGTAAGTCCTATATAAGCAAATTGGTTGGTTAGTCAGTGACACTTTTCTTACCTGGCTATTTGATAGAAAGGTAAGGTCGTGTGACATTTAGTGGTATCAGTACAGGTTTAGGTGGTTCTAGGATAAAAAAGGGTAGAGTTAGGCATACAGGTACAAATGTCCATAACTCCTTCACATGATAGTTTTGATATGTAGTTATTCTCTAATATGGACCACTATCTCTAAATTGTTATGTAGCTATGGATTCCAGTTCGTGACAAAACTAAAGAAAGGGCACAAAAAATAAAGAGCCCTCCAACACAAAGGCATCTTCTCATCCATGGCAGCAATATAGAACTAATAGAGCTAGGTGATGATCTGGGAAACATGTTGCACAATGTAGTAGAATTGATCCAATGGGCTACTATGCCACCCACCCTAAAACTACAATTCATTAAGGTCTAAAAATATGGAGCTACAAATTTCTATAGGCATGAGGAAGATGATGCAGTAATGGTGGAGTATTGATTGGAAAGAAATGATAGGGTATTCCAATAACTATAATGTACCTAGGAGAAAAAATATGAATACGATGTGTCACTTCTACTAGAAACGTGCTTATGATTAGTGAAAGGTGATCCTACAACATCCATAAACATCGTATCTTCCTTTATAGGATTTCTTCCTCATCAAATTTATGTGTCCCCAATGTACATAGATAACAAGAAAAAAAAAGAGTTTCTAGAGTTCAAACAATAAGATAAGATAGTAGCCTAGTATGAAAAGACATTCACCCACCTTAGCAAGAATGCAGGGGGTGTTATTACAGATGAGATTGTTAAGTGGAGGCAATTTGAGGACAGCCTCAGAGGCCTCATTAGAGATAGGATGACTACTTTATAGATAGAGGAGTTACCTAAGCTGGTAACAACTCAAACAATGGAGCAAACCTGAGTAGATCAGGGCCAATCATCCATCTAAACAAGGTCCGAAAAACCTATAGGACAACCTAATGCAAGTCCAACATGTAGTAAGAGAGTCAGGTTAGTCAAGGATTAGAATTGGTTGGACACGGTGAGTCAAATCCCTACTATTATGAGGGATTAGCCCATAAGATCAACAACATCTACTCCCAGTACTCTAGTCTCATATGTTGGGTGGTCAGCTACATATCCATTTTGCTCACAGTGTGGAAGGAAGCATTGAGGGGAGTGTTACTGGTTGACAGGGGTGTGCTTTAAATGTGTAGCTATCAACCATCAAAGATGTGATTGCCCTCTTAAGTCAAAGGGTATAGGCACAACTCATGCGAGGCCAATACAAACTCAATTATCAGTGCCAATCATAGGTCAAGTTAGAGGAAATATAGAGAGGACCATATCGAATATAGTTGAGGTGCCTTAGAAATAGTTGATAGACTAGGGGGAAGTAAAGTGGCCCAAACTAAAGCATAAGCTATACAGTTGAACAAGAAGAGGATGTGCCAGATAATGATTGAGTAAATTTTTCTCTTATTAAATTATTTTACCTGTATTAATATAACTAGTTTGACTATATTCAAAATGCACAATTTCACCTAGCTAGAAAAGTACAAAGCTTAAAATTGCCATAAGATATGTAATAAGGATTAAACCCTTTAAAGATAATATACAAACTAATAGAGTATACAGACACAAACTGAAAGAGTATTGAAGTATATTAGTTCTAATAAATTTAACAAACCCATTATCCTATAAGTACAACATTGATTTAAGTGTAATTTGATTAACACAATCTAAGGTAGATGGAAGATTTGTTCTCTCAAACAAGAGGTTAAGTGACAATTCAGGAGAGTCAAACAACTATACGAAATGAGAAAAGAGGTATTTAGTTAAGGCTATTATAGTCATTAAAAAAAGGTTTATTATAAAAGAAAGTAAGCCTAATTGGCTCTAGTGAACAATGCTAGAAGGGAATCCTTAAGCTATAAGGTACAATCACCAGTCTTAAAGAAACTTGACTATACCTTAGTAAGATAAAAATAAACTCAATCGAGAACCACCTAATATTATAAAAGGACTAAGGAATATACCTTATTTATCTAGGCCATTAGGAGAAAACATGGAGAAGTTCCCTCTTGATAGTGGTCATTCAAGGGAAGCCTAGAAATTCTCATAGACAAACAAGCACTAAGCTAGGTTGGTAGCAATAATATAAAATCTCTAGGAAGCTTTTAAGGTATGTATGCGCTAAGGTGGTATGGGGAAGGTTGTCCTAAAAGATGAAGCAACGTCATCGAAGTATTATATTTGATAGCATCGTATAACAAAAAAAAGTTAGTTATGATGATGAGCAGAGGAGTAAGCCAATACATTGGTAGTTTAACCCAATTTGTTAAGAAAAAATTTTGAGGATGAAACTTTCTTAAGAGGGAGATAATTATCATGTCCACCCATTCAGGTCTGGCCAATACTCACATTTTATGGTTAGATGTGTCGGTTCAACTAGAAATCGAGTGCCCTAGTGATAGAATAAGTGATATTTTTTAGCAATGTCTAAGGTGTTCAGACCTAGATTGTAATCATCGAATAATGAACTGACCTTGCAAACATGAAATAGAATTATACCTTAAACAATATGAAGGAATGGACTTATGTAGAACTCGAGATAAACTAAGACATGAAAACATAAATGGATGTGAGGTAATATTAGTAGCTTAAGAGACAACCTTTGATATAATTGAGAGAACTTTCTATTATACGAATATTTATCAATTTTTGTGTATTTTTGGTCAGGCACCTCAACACCTCGAGAGTCCACACTAAATAAAAAAAAAAAGATTCAATAGTTGCATAGTAGAAGTAGGTCAGGTTTCTGCAAGTTTTATGGCAAAAACCATAAGCGTAATCCATGTTTTGCTATGTTTGTTTTTTTATAACGTGCATAAGTGTCTGTATGTCAGATGATACTTAGTTAAGTCATAATATGACGTTATCTAATTTCAATCTTAATGGAAAAGTATTAGGATAGCAATATTACGCAATAATGAAAGTAAAGAATTGCTCCTTGTATGCATAAGTAAGTTTAATATATTAATATGAATTGAAGTAATGAATAAAACTTGTAGTATCAATCTATAGACAAATATTTTGTAACATAATAATTAACATGAAAAAGTATATCAATTTAAATTGATAAATTTGTATATGTGACAACGACATACTATGTTTGCGAATGCAGTGTCTTGTGTGAGGTGAATGTGTGAATGCAATTAATGATGACAATTGTGGTTCCTTAAAATAACTTTGACAATTAAAGTATTCTGAAAATGATACCATAAACCTAGGAATTTGATATTATGATAATAGTTATAAATGAGACGGACCTAATATTGATATATGTGTGAGTGAAATATGTAACAATGTTGAAGCATTGAAATACGTGAACTAAGCCAATAGGTAAGCCTATACTGGCATAGGGTAGACTTGTTAGCAAGTCAGTAGGCACAACTTTTAAGCTAGTCACAACCTTTGAGCTAGTTACAACCTTCGTGGTAGTTTTGGAGATGTTTAACATTCTACTGACATTGGTTGTTGAGACAGTATATGCTTTCGACACAACCCATTAGGATCGAATTTTCCTCTTGTGTTTTCCTAGAGTCTAGTCTAGGTGATAGATTTATGGGCCAAATAGGTAAGGCTATTTTTGAGATGCTATGCTGTGTAAAAATAAATTGATGTTTATCTAATAGTAGGCCCAAACCAAAAAAAATAAGATGTATGAAAATGTCACATGTAAAATGTTATTTCTTCTAAGGCATGAATTCAATGTTTATTTGTTTTTACAATTTGTATTAGAAATGCATACTAGGATAATATATGTAACAAAATGCAATTGTTATTTGCCTATTTCTATAAAGTTTGCACCATTGCACATAAAGCTCAGTGCAGGAATTATTTCATCAGTAGTAGTATTTCATGTGTAACATTCAGTGATTTAGGCCGTAGTGGGGTCCACCGGTTCAATCAGAGTCTAAATTTAAACCCAAAAAAAAAATGACTAATAATAAGAGAAAATAATTAAGGGTATTATTATTTTGGAATTAAAAAGATTTGGGGTAGAATTAGAAAAAAATAAAACTTCCTATGGACAAAATCGGTATTATGGCAATTGTTTGGGAAAAAAATGTGAATATGGAGAAAGATGTGGCAAATAAAAAAATTTCTTAAAGTTTAAAATTTCATTAAAATTAATTTATATTTTGGACCAATGGATGAAGAGCTTAATATAGGCATGGATCCACCAAATACTCACCTAAAAAAAAATGAGGAATTCTTTATTCTTCCACCAAAATATCTAAGTCTTCTTTTTCCTTTTCCCATTCTTGTTGCCGTCCACCTCCATTCTCTTAAACCTCCATCTTTCTTTCAATTTCCAGCAAGCTAATAATGAAAAGAAATTAGTTTTGAGAGAGGAAAAATCGGAATTAAGGAGTTCTTACCATTAAAGGTACCAAAGGAGCAAGAAGGAAGGAAGAAAGAAGAAGAAAAAGGGAGAAGAGTAGGGGAATTTCGGCCCACCTTGGAGAACTCTTAAGGTGAGTTTATTCTTCTTAAATTTAACCTTTTTCCTTCTATTTGAGACCCATGATGATGATAGATGTGATTAGGTTTGATAGATTTAGGATTGGTTGCAAGATAGAACTTAGAAAAATTAAGTTTGTGTTTAGTTGATGAAGCTGTAATTGGACTTTGACTTGATGATATTTGATGTTAGATAATTGTTTTATTGCTTAAAAACTAAAGAAAATATGATGTTAATGGATGAATAAGGGGCTGCCATAATTAAAGAAATTAGGGAAAATTGAAATTAATATGGAAACACAACAATTGGTGATAAGGAAAATATGATTTGAGTGTTGAATTGAAGAAAATGAATTGGTAACTCGGATATGGTTTTTGGGCAGCCATGACATATGAAGAAGGAAGTTTAACCTTAGTACATTTTAGCTCAATTAAGGTGTAAATCATATTAGGAGCATTAGAATATTATGTAGACATGAAAAACATTGAAATTGGATGTTGGAATTGAGATGTGGTATAATTGTGTAGGAAAAATAAGTGAACAAGTGAGAGGCCCTCAAGAGGGTGACAAAGGCAAGGAGAAAGCTAGCTAATAAGGGAAGGAAAAGAAGGTTTAAAGGAAGAACCAAGGCTGATTAGGTATGTGCTTCATTGATAAAAATTTTGCATGTTGTTAATAAGTATGGAAATATATATTAAGGTTTGTTATGTTTGTGTTTTTGAGATGTTATGTGATTTGTTGTGACTTTTGATATTATATATGGCAATGAGACCAAATGGTGTGAAATAATTGAGACATATGAATGTATTTGTAATTCTGGAAATTTTAGTATTAAAATGGTTGCAAATGATGAATGTGGTTGAAATATGGATTGATGCCAATTGATGGCTCGGGTACAGAATTCCAGGAACAGCTCTGTCTATTTTGATGATAACTTGAGTTATGAAACTCGGTTTTATATGTTCTTTGTTGGAAATGAAAGCTAAGACACAGGGCTTTAATTTTTATTTAGACTATAATATCTAATTATGTCTAGATTTTCCCAGTTAAATGCACGAAGTTTAAACCTAGAATCTGTCCAGAAAAATTCTGGGCAGAAAATTCTGTGATGATGCAGTAGTGAATTAATCATAACTTTTGATATAAAATTGGGAGTTACGTGATTTTTGATGCATCTGAAAGATAAGACAATAAGCTAAAAATTGTTAGAAGGCCATAACTCCAAATTCTAATTATAAATAGGCTAAAAATGAAGCCCAAAAACAGGTCCAAATTCTGCCATAGGTATAAAACGTGAAGTGTTGGACTTATGCATGTGGTATGTTAATTATATGTAATAATTAATGCAAATATTTACTTTGATGGTAATTATCAATGTTTAACAGATTATTTATATATGAGATTTTATTGTAATAATAATGGGAATATAGAACAAAAATAAACAAGCATACTTATGATAGTTGAAAATATTGTGAATTAATATAAAAATAGTTAAGCCCAAAAACACCTAGTCTAGAACTAGAATAGGGAATAGTTTGGCATGCCAATCAGGGGAATTTAGGCACTCGGTGCCAAATATGAAAGCCGGTAATGGCAATTGATAAATGCGCTCGGCGCAAAATTATTAAGCCGGTAATGGCAATATAACAAAAGCCAGTAATGGCATTATTATAAAAGCGCTTGGCGCTACATTATGAAAGCCGGGAATGGCAACCCCGTTATTCCTATTAGATAGTTCAGTTATAGGTGTTATGGGCACAAAAAAAAATAATAATAATAATAATAATACTAATATTGAAGTATGTGATTTTGATAAGTGTTACATGAATTAAATTTGTTACTATTACATGTTGAATGAAATTTATTTGATTTTATAGAAATTTTTATTTTATGCATTATTTATTAAATGGTTAATTAATATGTGAGAAAATATATATGTATGTAAAATTTTTATCATTGAAGCACCACTAAGCTAGTAGCTTAGCGCGGGTGGTTTCCTATCGCGCAGGTTTAGAAGGGTAGCCGTAGAAAATAGTCTGTCAGAAGAAGAAGGGTATCCGGAGGGAAGCAGCAAAAAACTCTGGGTTTTCTTTTTTGGTATATTTTGTTAAAAAACTTTGTAAATTAAAGTATTGTTTTTATTTCATATAATGTGTATTAAATATGTGAGTTACTATGTAAAAGGACATAGTTTGAGTGTAAATTAATATATTTTATAAATAAATAAGATTTTGAGTATTATGCTTGTAATAATTTTATTTCAATGTCTACAAAATTTTCAAAAAAAAAAAAAAAGTTTACTTCACTTCATTAATTTTATAAAACAGTAAGACGGGTAATACTCACTTACCTTGCTGAACTATAGTGGGGTAAGGGGGTGTTACAAGTTTTGGTATCAGAGCCATAGGTTTAGATGGTTCTTACTTAGTGGGTATGGGAAGATAAATGCATGTTTTTAGCATTTGCATTGTTTTTAAGCTGCTATATTCTAATAAGGGACCCTTCTTCTGACAATATAGGTTTTAATGGATTCGGAATCAAGACAAAATCGTGAAGAACAGGAGGGTGATAGTATAGCTAACTCGGCTGCTCATAGACAGTCAGCATCAATTAGAGCCTCAGAGCCTAGCGTTATAGCTCCACAACATGCTGAAGAACGGGTTAACGCGGGTCAGGTACCCCTTATGCAACAAATGGCTACTTTGTTACAGCAGATAGCACAAGTTGTGCCGCCACCGGCTCCACCAGCTCCACCACCTCCCCCACCTCAACCGAAACCCCAGATTGATAAATTAAGAAAATACGGGGCTACAGATTTTATGGGTAAGAAAGAGGATGACCCAGCAGCAGCAGAATTTTGGTTGGAAAAGACAGAAAGGGTTTTTGAAGAGCTGCAATGTCCAGAGGAGTACAAGGTTAGATATGCAGTATCTCTCCTTCAGGAGCATGCCTATGACTGGTGGAAATTGTTATTAGCAAAACTTCAGACTCCGACCCCTCAGACATGGGATTTCTTTGTGACAGAGTTTAAAAAGAAATACGTGCCAAGAATCTATGTTGATGAGAAAAAGCGAGAATTCCTGAATTTGAGGCAGAGGGGTATGACAGTAGCTGAGTATGAGATGGAGTTCACCAGGTTGAGCAAGTATGCTACTGGGATTATTGGAGATGAAGCTGATAAATGTCGTAGATTTGAAGACGGTCTCAATGAGGAGATTGGGTATTTAGTGGCTTCCCACCAGCATACAGATTTTGCTACACTAGTGTCCTCTGCTATTAGTGTTGAAAGAAGGAAAAAGCTGAAGACAGAAGAGCATTATAAGAAGTCAACAGCTAGTGTGGCCCAGACATCGGGTAGGAAAGGACGAATAGTACCCAGACCATTTCAGTCAAGGGTGGCTAGACAGACATTTTCTGATAGGCGAGGTCAGCAATTTAGATATGTGGCATCATCTGCTAGTTCACCAGCATCATTTCCCAAGAGACCAGCTCCGACTTTGTGTCAGCATTGTGGTAAAGCTCATACAGGAGAGTGTTGGTGGTTAACTGGGGCATGTATGAGATGTGGAGCTACTGACCATATGAAAAAAGATTGTCCCAGACTCGGTACAGGTAGTATGGCACCAGCACAGACTATGACACCGGTACAGAGCCGTGGTAGAGGTCGAAGCCAGTTTAGAGGTGGTCGTACCGAACAGAGTCAGGGGGTATCAGAGACAGTTGACAGACCCGGAGGTAGTAGGACCCCAGCTCGGGCATATGTGATGAGAGCTCGTGAAGACCAGGATGCACCAGACGTCATAGTTGGTAAATTATCTTTATTTGATTTTGATTTACATGCTTTGATAGATCCTGGTTCCACGCATTCATACATAAGTACAGCTGCACTTAGACAAGGGAACATGATACCTGAGACCTTAGAATATGAGATAATTGTGACCAATCCATTGGGACATAGTGTGAAAGTGAATAAGATTTATAGAAACAGTTCAATAATTATTCAGGGTAGAGAATTTCCAGCAGACTTAATAGAACTACCTTTTCATGAATTTGATGCTATTCTGGGTATGGATTGGTTGACAAAGCATGGAGCTATAGTCGACTGCCGATCTAGAAAAGTTGTACTTAAAATTCCCGGGCAAGATGACACCATCATTCAAGCTGTAGGCCAAACATGTTTGACCAGTGTTATTTCAGCATTAAAAGCTCGAAAATATATTAGGAAGGGATGTGAGGCATATTTGGCCCATGTTATAGATACCAGGAAGGGGAGCCCAGAACTCAAGGACATTCCTACAGTGTGTGAGTTTTCAGATGTATTTCCTGAAGATTTGCAGGGGTTACCACCAGATAGGGAGATAGAATTTGCTATTGATGTGATTCCTGGTACAGCCCCGATATCAATTACTCCTTATAGAATGGCACCTGCAGAATTGAGAGAGTTAAAGGTTCAATTGCAGGAATTGCTCGACAAAGGGTTCATAAGGCCCAGTGTGTCACCATGGGGTGCTCCGGTGTTGTTTGTGAAAAAGAAGGATGGCACCCTTCGGTTATGTATTGATTACCGACAATTGAACAAGGTGACAATTAAAAATAAATACCCACTACCTAGAATTGATGATTTGTTTGATCAATTGAAGGGAGCAGGAGTATTCTCTAAGATTGATCTCAGATCCGGGTACCACCAACTGAAAATCAAAGAATCAGATGTATCTAAAACAGCCTTCAGAACTCGATATGGCCACTATGAGTTTCTAGTTATGCCATTTGGCTTAACGAATGCACCAGCTGCCTTTATGGATATGATGAACAGAATTTTTAGGCCTTATCTTGATCAGTTTGTGGTAGTTTTTATAGATGATATTTTGGTGTATTCGAGGGACAAGGGAGAACATGACAGACATCTCAGAATAGTACTGCAGACTTTGAGGGAAAATCAATTGTATGCAAAGCTGTCAAAATGTGAGTTCTGGTTGGAAGAAGTGGGATTCTTAGGGCATATTATTTCAGTTGAAGGAATCTGGGTTGATCCTAACAAAATAGAAGCAATTCTCAGTTGGAAGCCACCTCGCAATGTAACAGAAGTCCGAAGTTTCCTTGGATTAGCTGGCTACTATAGAAGGTTTGTGAAGGGATTTTCAAGCATAGCTGCACCAATTACTAAGTTGCTCAGAAAAGAAACTAAGTTTGAGTGGACAGATCGGTGCCAGGCAAGCTTTGAGAAATTAAAAGCCATATTAACCGAAGCACCTGTTTTGACCCAACCTACACTAGGGAAAGATTTTGTGATATACAGTGATGCCTCTCATAATGGGCTAGGTTGTGTATTAATGCAAGAGGGTAAAGTAGTTGCTTATGCATCTAGGCAATTGAAGCCTCATGAGCTAAATTACCCTACTCATGATTTGGAGTTGGCAGCAATAGTGTTTGCTTTGAAAATTTGGCGACATTATTTGTATGGCGAGCGGTGCTACATATATACAGATCATAAGAGCCTCAAATATTTGCCCACACAAAAGGAATTGAACTTAAGGCAAAGACGCTGGTTGGAGTTAATCAAGGATTATAATTGTATTATTGACTATCAGCCAGGCAAAGCCAATGTAGTAGCGGATGCCTTAAGTAGAAAAACACTGGCAGGTATAGTTTAAATTTTCCTCAATTATAAAATAATATATAGAAAGTAATAGTAAAATTGAAAAAAAATAGACTCACAATTTATTTTGGCAGAGTTACGGGTCCAACCTACTTTAAGGCAACAAGTGAGAAAAGCTCAGAAGGAAAATAAAAAATTGATGATAATTGCTGAGGCAGTGAAAAATGGGGAGAGACCTGAATTTAAGGTTGAAGATGATGGAAGCATAAGTTACAGAGGAAGATTGTGCGTGCCAAATGATAGCGGATTAAAGCAAATAATTCTAAAAGAGGCACATAATACAACTTATTCCATGCATCCAGGGAGCAATAAAATGTATCAGAACCTGAAGACTCATTATTGGTGGCCAGGAATGAAGAAGGATATAGTGGAATATACTACAAGATGCTTGACATGCCAACAAGTGAAAGCAGAACACCAGGTACCATATGGATTGTTGCAGCCTATTGCAATTCCAGAATGGAAGTGGGAAAGAATTACAATGGATTTTTTATCTGGGTTGCCTTTGACACAAAAGAAGCATGATGCAGTATGGGTAATTGTTGACAGGCTTACCAAGTCGGCTCACTTTCTGCCAGTTCGGATGGATTATTCATTGAGCCGGTTAGTAGAATTATATGTCAATGAGATAATTCGACTACATGGGGTGCCAGTATCTATTATTTCTGATCGAGACCCACGGTTCACATCAAAATTTTGGAAAAGTCTACAGCAAGCATTGGGGACCCGACTTGCTTTTAGTACAGCATTTCACCCACAAACAGATGGGCAATCCGAACGAGTGATTCAATTGTTGGAAGATATGCTGAGAATTTGCGTAATTGATTTTGAGGGTAGTTGGGATAAACATTTACCATTGATGGAATTTGCATACAACAACGGCTATCAAACTAGTCTCGGTATGGCACCATACGAAGCTTTGTATGGAAGGAGATGTAGGACACCATTATGCTGGACAGAACTTGGTGAAAAGAAATTTATGGGGCCAGAAATAGTGCAACAGACAGAGGAAAAGGTGAAATTAATCCAAGATCGATTAAAAGCTGCAACTGATCGACAAAAATCCTATGCCGATTTGAAAAGGAAGGACATTGAGTATGCTGTCGGAGACAATGTATTTTTGAAAGTCTCACCTTGGAAAAAAGTATTGCGTTTTGGTAAAAAGGGGAAACTGAGTCCTAGATTTATTGGACCATACGAAATACTTGAACATGTGGGTCCAGTGGCTTACAGGTTGGCCTTACCACCAGAATTGGATAAGATACACAATGTGTTTCATGTCTCAATGTTAAGAAGATATAGATCGGATCCGACACATGTAATACCTGTGGAATCAATAGAGGTACAACTAGACTTGACATATGGTGAGGAGCCAGTGAAAATCATAGCTCGAGAAGTCAAGGAACTACGGAATAAGAAGGTACCACTGGTAAAGGTCATATGGCGCAATCATGCAGTAGAAGAAGCCACCTGGGAGAGTGAAGAAATGATGAGAACTCAACATCCTCAGTTATTCAGCTCCACCTAATCAGGTAAATTTCGAGGACGAAATTTTCTTAAGGGGGAAAGAATTGTAACATTCAGTGATTTAGGCCGTAGTGGGGTCCACCGGTTCAATCAGAGTCTAAATTTAAACCCAAAAAAAAAATGACTAATAATAAGAGAAAATAATTAAGGGTATTATTATTTTGGAATTAAAAAGATTTGGGGTAGAATTAGAAAAAAATAAAACTTCCTATGGACAAAATCGGTATTATGGCAATTGTTTGGGAAAAAAATGTGAATATGGAGAAAGATGTGGCAAATAAAAAAATTTCTTAAAGTTTAAAATTTCATTAAAATTAATTTATATTTTGGACCAATGGATGAAGAGCTTAATATAGGCATGGATCCACCAAATACTCACCTAAAAAAAAATGAGGAATTCTTTATTCTTCCACCAAAATATCTAAGTCTTCTTTTTCCTTTTCCCATTCTTGTTGCCGTCCACCTCCATTCTCTTAAACCTCCATCTTTCTTTCAATTTCCAGCAAGCTAATAATGAAAAGAAATTAGTTTTGAGAGAGGAAAAATCGGAATTAAGGAGTTCTTACCATTAAAGGTACCAAAGGAGCAAGAAGGAAGGAAGAAAGAAGAAGAAAAAGGGAGAAGAGTAGGGGAATTTCGGCCCACCTTGGAGAACTCTTAAGGTGAGTTTATTCTTCTTAAATTTAACCTTTTTCCTTCTATTTGAGACCCATGATGATGATAGATGTGATTAGGTTTGATAGATTTAGGATTGGTTGCAAGATAGAACTTAGAAAAATTAAGTTTGTGTTTAGTTGATGAAGCTGTAATTGGACTTTGACTTGATGATATTTGATGTTAGATAATTGTTTTATTGCTTAAAAACTAAAGAAAATATGATGTTAATGGATGAATAAGGGGCTGCCATAATTAAAGAAATTAGGGAAAATTGAAATTAATATGGAAACACAACAATTGGTGATAAGGAAAATATGATTTGAGTGTTGAATTGAAGAAAATGAATTGGTAACTCGGATATGGTTTTTGGGCAGCCATGACATATGAAGAAGGAAGTTTAACCTTAGTACATTTTAGCTCAATTAAGGTGTAAATCATATTAGGAGCATTAGAATATTATGTAGACATGAAAAACATTGAAATTGGATGTTGGAATTGAGATGTGGTATAATTGTGTAGGAAAAATAAGTGAACAAGTGAGAGGCCCTCAAGAGGGTGACAAAGGCAAGGAGAAAGCTAGCTAATAAGGGAAGGAAAAGAAGGTTTAAAGGAAGAACCAAGGCTGATTAGGTATGTGCTTCATTGATAAAAATTTTGCATGTTGTTAATAAGTATGGAAATATATATTAAGGTTTGTTATGTTTGTGTTTTTGAGATGTTATGTGATTTGTTGTGACTTTTGATATTATATATGGCAATGAGACCAAATGGTGTGAAATAATTGAGACATATGAATGTATTTGTAATTCTGGAAATTTTAGTATTAAAATGGTTGCAAATGATGAATGTGGTTGAAATATGGATTGATGCCAATTGATGGCTCGGGTACAGAATTCCAGGAACAGCTCTGTCTATTTTGATGATAACTTGAGTTATGAAACTCGGTTTTATATGTTCTTTGTTGGAAATGAAAGCTAAGACACAGGGCTTTAATTTTTATTTAGACTATAATATCTAATTATGTCTAGATTTTCCCAGTTAAATGCACGAAGTTTAAACCTAGAATCTGTCCAGAAAAATTCTGGGCAGAAAATTCTGTGATGATGCAGTAGTGAATTAATCATAACTTTTGATATAAAATTGGGAGTTACGTGATTTTTGATGCATCTGAAAGATAAGACAATAAGCTAAAAATTGTTAGAAGGCCATAACTCCAAATTCTAATTATAAATAGGCTAAAAATGAAGCCCAAAAACAGGTCCAAATTCTGCCATAGGTATAAAACGTGAAGTGTTGGACTTATGCATGTGGTATGTTAATTATATGTAATAATTAATGCAAATATTTACTTTGATGGTAATTATCAATGTTTAACAGATTATTTATATATGAGATTTTATTGTAATAATAATGGGAATATAGAACAAAAATAAACAAGCATACTTATGATAGTTGAAAATATTGTGAATTAATATAAAAATAGTTAAGCCCAAAAACACCTAGTCTAGAACTAGAATAGGGAATAGTTTGGCATGCCAATCAGGGGAATTTAGGCACTCGGTGCCAAATATGAAAGCCGGTAATGGCAATTGATAAATGCGCTCGGCGCAAAATTATTAAGCCGGTAATGGCAATATAACAAAAGCCAGTAATGGCATTATTATAAAAGCGCTTGGCGCTACATTATGAAAGCCGGGAATGGCAACCCCGTTATTCCTATTAGATAGTTCAGTTATAGGTGTTATGGGCACAAAAAAAAATAATAATAATAATAATAATACTAATATTGAAGTATGTGATTTTGATAAGTGTTACATGAATTAAATTTGTTACTATTACATGTTGAATGAAATTTATTTGATTTTATAGAAATTTTTATTTTATGCATTATTTATTAAATGGTTAATTAATATGTGAGAAAATATATATGTATGTAAAATTTTTATCATTGAAGCACCACTAAGCTAGTAGCTTAGCGCGGGTGGTTTCCTATCGCGCAGGTTTAGAAGGGTAGCCGTAGAAAATAGTCTGTCAGAAGAAGAAGGGTATCCGGAGGGAAGCAGCAAAAAACTCTGGGTTTTCTTTTTTGGTATATTTTGTTAAAAAACTTTGTAAATTAAAGTATTGTTTTTATTTCATATAATGTGTATTAAATATGTGAGTTACTATGTAAAAGGACATAGTTTGAGTGTAAATTAATATATTTTATAAATAAATAAGATTTTGAGTATTATGCTTGTAATAATTTTATTTCAATGTCTACAAAATTTTCAAAAAAAAAAAAAAAGTTTACTTCACTTCATTAATTTTATAAAACAGTAAGACGGGTAATACTCACTTACCTTGCTGAACTATAGTGGGGTAAGGGGGTGTTACATCATGTGCATATGCTAAGTATTTTATGCTTTCATCTATGCATGCAACATTTAAGGCAATATTTATGTCATGTAAACTAATAGTTGTAAAGCTCTTTTGTTGTATATTATATTACAATGTTTCTCCTATGTGTGAGATGTGGATTGTAGCTATATTAGACATTTTTTTGTAAGTCATATGCATGCAAGTTGGTTGGTTAGTTAGTGACACCATCTTACCTGATTTTTTGACAAAAAAAAGTTAGGGTGTAATAGTAATTTGTGCTTGAAGCTTTATTGACCAATCGGTTCCAAGGATAAAAATATAAGAAAAGAAAAAGAGTGAATAATTAAAATGGTCATATAATGTTGTTAACCATTTTATAGTAATATAATATGGGTGCTCCTAAAAAGGACCTAACACAACCAATTATAAAACTCCAAAAAAGGTTTAGGTACCTGAAAATAATGATTATGAGAGAATAATCACAATGAGCAAAAGATGGAAATGAAAAGATATAGTTGTCGACAATATTTTTACATATAATGTTGTAGACATTTTAAATCAAAATGAGAATCTTGAGCCTATATTTATTGAAGAATATAGTAATAGAGATGATTAGCCAAAATGGAAAGACACAATTCAAACATAATTAAATTTACTTTCAAAACATGAACGTTCGAACCTATAGTCCAAACACCTGAAGAGTAGTAAACATATATGGCTCACTTGATAGTGAAAATTATATGAAAATCCCTATAGGATTTAAAATGCCTGAAGAATGCAAAAAAATTTAAGAAACTTGTTCAATAAAACTACATAAATTATTATATTGGCTGAAACAATATTGGCATATTTAGAATAATTGTCTTAATGAATATTTGGTAAAGGAATGATATTAAAATGATCCAATGTGTCCATGTATGTTTTATAAAGAGATCTAGATCAAAGTTTGTTATATTTACTATATATGTTGATTTAAATATTATTGGAAATCATGAAGAACTTAAAAGAGTAGTAAACTATTTAAAGAAGGAAGTTTAAATAAAAGATCTTGGAAAAATAAAGTTTTATCTTGGCCTATAGATCGAGCATTTAATATATGTAAATTGTTTTCCATCAATCAAGTTGTTGCCCAGACATTGACCAAGAAAGGGGGTTGAATTGGTTAGCAACTAAAAATTGCTTAACTTGAAAGTGCAGAATAAATTAAATAGACTAAGGAAAGAGAGATATCACACACAAGATTTTTAGAGGTTCGGGTATTAACAAACCCTACTCATCTATCCAATCTCAATTGGGTGTTTCACTAACACACTAAGTATTACAATGGAGTTTTTCAAGCTCACTCCCAACTATGGTGTTTCTCTCAATGGCTAACACCTAACCCAAAAATTCCCTTGTGTTTTTCAATGGCTCACACAAAAACCAATTCCTTGTGATTTATGGCTCACACAATAAACCCTTACAAGTGTTTCACTCTTAACCCAGTATACCCAAACTGACTTTCGAGTAATTGGTTACAATGAAAACACTCACCAACCTACAATGCTCAGAAATTATGAACAATTAGGTTTTCATAATGAATAGAGGTTTGTTAGGAAAAATAATTAATGTACAAGGCTCCAACAAGATTAAAGATGTAAAGCAATTGTTGTTCTTCTTGTTGGGATTCATAAATGACTTGCATTTATACTCCCTCTATGAATTATAGACGTTTGGGTGCATTTAATGCAAAAATAGTTGTTGAACCAACTCTTAATTTCGTGTCTGACATGTTTCTTTGTCCTCATTCACGAGCGTAAATATATGTGTCACAGTCGTGAATGTTCTTCCAAACCGTGGTCCAAGTGGTAACTCTAGCCATGAAGCTATCTGGAAGAATTGGAAGTGTTTGACCATGGGCGTGAATATTCTTTCACGCCGTGGTCCAAGTGGTGACTCTGGGTGTGAAACTCTCTGGAAGAATTTGACATGTGTGGTCACAGGTGTGACTGTCTTTCACGGGCATCACTGCTTGATCATTCACGGTTGGTTTGATCCTTCATGGCTATAAACTTTGAATATTGGAGAGTTGGCGCTAAGGTATATTCACAGGCGTGACAAAAGTAGTCACGAACGTGCGTGACACTTTGCTTTTCCTTTGATTTTAATCTTCAAAAGTTGTCTTTCAATCTTAATTTATGTTCTAATCAAAGTATATCATGTTTAACACACTTAGAACACAAACATTGTTAAATATATTATTGCTATTATTTGTTGTCATTAAAATGACAAAAATACCCTTTAAGGTTCAACACAAGTTATATGAAAGAGATCTTAAAATGATTATATATGTATGAAATGCATCCATTGATAGCCCTCCGACGATTGTAGGATCATATGATTTGAATAAAACTCTTTTCATTCTTAAGAAAATGATGAACTACATGGCCTTGAAGTACCATATCTCAGTGCTATAGGTGCACTGATATATCTTGCCAATAATGCAAGATCTAATATAGCATTTACTATCAATTAAGTAGAAAGATTTAGTTCTTCTCAAACTTAAAGGCATTGGAATGAAATTAAGCATATATTTTGATATCTCCATAGGACAATTGATATAGGATTGTTATATTCAAATAATGTTCAATTACAATTAATTGGTTATGCAGATGTAGGATATTTATTTCATCCATATAAAGCTTGATCTCAAATAGATTATTTAAAAGAATAGTGAAATCAATGTCCAACAAATTCGTTCAAATGATAATTTGACAAATTTGTTCACAAAGACATTACCAACTATGACATTTGAATAGTTGAGATACAATATTGGAATGTGTAGACTAAAAGATAAGAAGTGATATAAACATGAGATGGAGTATAATACATACTACACTTTTTTTTTAACCAAAGTTTTGTTCCAATAGATTTTCCTAGTAAGGTTTTAAATGAAGCATGCAACTTAATAGATTTTCCTAGTAAGGTTGGCAAGGAAGCTATACCGGCATGTACCATTTGCAATAGGAGCCATCGATGGGAATGTTGGTGTGTCACAGGTGCTTTCTTTAGATGTGGGTCTAAGGAACATATATGAAGGGATTGCCCACTTTTGACAAGTGGTACTCCTACTCAGACTACTAGGTCAGCTCTGACTCAGCCTGGAGTTCAGTTCAGATGAGGACCAAGCCGACCGAGGCAGGCTGTTTCAGAGACAGTGAATAGACCTGGATCCAGCAGAGCTCCAGCCCGAGCCTATGCCATGAAAGCTAATGAAGATCAGGAGGCAACAAATGTTATTGTTGGTATGTTTTCATTATATGATTTTGACATTTGTGCACTCATAGATCCGGGTTCCACACATTCCTATATTTGTACTAATACACCTAGTCAGCATAATATGATTAAAGAAAACCTAGAATATGGAATTAAAGTTAATAATCCTTTGGGTCACAGTGTAATAGTGAATAAAGTATTTAGGAATTATCCTTTAGTTATGCATGGGAAGGAGTTTTCTGCAAACTTGATTGAGTTGCCTTTCCATGAGTATGATGCCATATTAGGCATGGATTGGCTCTCACGTCACGAAGCAGTGGTGGATTGCAAGTCTAAATTTGTGGTACTTAAGATGGAAAATCAGGAGGAAATTATTGTGAAAGGTGAATTATTTTCATAACATCCTCGAGTCATATCCATAATGAAAGCTCGAAGATTGATGAGAAAAGGGTGTGAAGCTTATTTGGCCCATGTGATTGACACTACAAAAGGAGGTTCAAATCTTAAAGATATTCCGATGGTAAATGAATTTCCAAATGTGTTTCCTGATGACTTACCTGGGTTGCCTTTAGAGAGAGAGGTAGAGTTTTCTATTGATCTTGTTCCAGGAACTATGCCTATATCAAAGAACTCCTTGATAAGGGTTTCATTAGACCAAGTACATCCACATGGGGTGCATCAGTATTGTTTGTGAAAAAGAAAGAAGGATCTTTGAGGCTATGTATTGATTATCGATAGTTGAATAAGGTGACCATCAAGCATAAATACCCATTACCGCAGATTGATGATCTCTTTGATCAATGAAAGGAGTAGGAGTATTTTCCAAGATAGACTTGAGATCTGGTTATCATCAATTAAGGGTAAAGACGGAGGATATAGATAAAACTGCATTTAGAACTAGATATGGTCATTATTAGTTTTTGGTTATGCCATTTGGCTGACCAATGCTTCAGCAGCATTTATGGATCTTATGAATAGGATCTTCAGGCCACATCTTGATCAATTTCTTGTCATTTTCATTGATGATATTTTTGTGTATTCTAAAAATTCAAAAGAACATGAAAAGCATTTGAGAATAGTGTTGCAGACTCTCAGAGAATATAAGCTTTATGACAAACTCTCAAAATGTGAGTTTTGGTTGAAGGAGGTGACATTTTTGGGACACATTATCTCTGCAGAGGACATTAAAGTGGATTCTAACAAGGTTGAGGCAATTGTGAGTTGGAAGCCTCCACGGAATGTGACCGAGGTCATAAGTTTCTTGGGTTTAGATGGATATTATCGGATATTTGTTAAGGGTTTTGCAATGATGGCTTTTCTTTTAACAAGACTACTGAGAAAGGATGTTAAATTTGAGTGGACAGATAAGTGTTAAGCTAGTTTTGATAAGCTCAAAAGTATGCTCACTAAGGCCCCTATTTTGACATAGCCGATTCCTAATAAGGAGTATGTCATTTATAGTGATGCTTCTCATAATGGATTGGGTTGTGTATTGATGCAAGATAGAAAGGTGGTTGCTTATGCTTCTAGACAGTTCAAGCTGCATGAAAAGAATTATCCTACCCATGATCTGGAGTTGGCAACTATAGTTTTTGCATTGAAGATTTGGCATTATTATTTATATGGGGAGAAGTGTTTCATTTACACAGATCACAAGAGTTTAAAATATCTTTCCTCACAGAAATATTTGAATTTGAGGTAGAGAAGATGGCTAGAACTAATGAAGGATTATAATTGTGTGATTGACTACCATCCAGGCAAAGCTAATGTAGTAGCAGATGCTTTAAGTAGAAAGATGGTGGTAGAGTTGCACCTTCAACCCACTCTTATGCAGGAAATCAAGGATGCACAAAGACAAGATAGAAAGCTAATTGAATTAGCTAAGTTGATCTGTAAAGGGGAGAGACCTGGATTCACCATGGACTTAGATGGTGGACTGTTCTATCAAGACAAATTATGTGTGCCTGATGTATAAGATCTTAGACAGAGGATTCTTAGAGAGGCCAATGAAAGCAAATATGCTATACACCCAGGGAGTAACAAGATGTACCAAGAGTTGAAGAGCAGATACTGGTGGGCAGGTATGAAAAAGGACATCACAAAATACACTTCAAAATGTTTGACTTGTCAGCAGGTCAAGGCGGAACATCAAGTACCTTCAGGGTTGTTACATCCAATTTCTATTCCAGAATGGAAGTGGGAACATATCACTATGGATTTTTTTGACTGGATTGCCTTTGACTCCAAAGAAACATGATACTGTATGGGTTATAGTGGATAGATTTACAAAGTTAGCACATTTCTTACCTATCAGGAAGGACTACCCACTGAATAAATTGGCAGAAATTTATATGAATGAAGTTGTACGACTTCATGGAGTGCCTATTTCTATTATGTCTGATAGAGATCCCTGCTTCACATCTCAATTTTGGGGTAGTCTACAATGAGCTCTAGGTACTAAGCTCAATTTCAGTATGGCTTTTCATCCACAGACAGATTGACAGTCAGAAAGAGTTATTCAGATTCTAGAAGATATGATGAGAAGTTGTGTCATCGAATTTGAAGGTAGCTGGAACAAATATCTTCCTTTAATGGAATTCGCCTATAATAACAGTTATCAGTCTAGTATCCAGATAGCTCCATATGAGGCACTTTATGGTAGGAAGTGTCGAACACCTCTATGTTGGACAGAGCTTAGCGACAGGAAACTTATGGGACTAGACCTAGTGCAAGAGATAGAAGAAAAATTGGGAGTCATTCGCGAAAGACTTAAGGCAGCTACAAATAGACAGAAATCGTATGCTGATCTTAAGAGATGAGACATTGATTATACAGTGGGTGATAAATTTTTTCTTAAAGTATCTCCCTGGAAGAAAGTTATGCGATTTAGGAAGAAAGGCAAGTTAAGTCCAAGGTTCATCGGACCTTATGAAATATTAGAAAGAGTTGGACCTGTTGCTTATAGACTCGCTCTACCATCAGAGTTGAGTAAAATACATGATGTCTTCCATGTCTCAATGTTAAGACGATATAGATAAGATCCTAATCACATCATACCTGCTTAAAGCATTCAAGTGAGACAAGATTTGATATATAAAGAAGAACCAGTGCAAATTTTAGCAAGAGAAATTAAGGAACTGAGGAACAAGCGAGTACCATTAGTGAAAGTATTATGGAGAAATCATGCAATCGAAGAAGCAACATGGGAAAACGAGGAGGTGATGAAAGCTCAATACCGTCACTTGTTCAGTGATAGTGCATTAGGTATGTTTCGAGGACGAAACATCTTAAGGAGGAGAGAATTGTAACGTCCACTAATTAGAGTTTAATTTGAATAAGTATGTAGTATAAATTGGAAAAGCATGATAGATAATAGAGATTAAAATAGATGGAATAAATGATTAAATTAGAAATTAAAATAAATTAAATTAATATTCATGATGAATTTGAATAAATTAGACCACATAATTAAATTGTATTTTTGGTAAAAAAAAATTAAATGACTAGATAAGTAAATATATGAATATAATAATAATAATAATAATAATAATAATAATAATAATAATAATAAAATTTAAAAAAAAAACAGAAAACTGAACAGTAGACATAGCAGAAAAAAAAAAGATAGAAAAATCGGGAGAGTGGGGCTGAAGTCAATTAAGACTTCTTTTGGCCCTTTTGCTTCCAACTCGAACCCTCTCCTTCTTCTTCTTCATCATCCCTTTTCCTTCCTTCATATCACAGCTCAAAATTTTCATCATCTTCTCCATGAGTTACAAGAAAATTTGCTTCAAATAAATCTGATCTTGGTAAGTAATATTTTTCCCATGATTATTGTGTTATTAGAACTTTTTAGGTTATGTTTTTACAACATATTCCACTCTATTTTTGATTATCTTTTGAATCAAATTTGGGGAAGTGTTAAACATAAGAGTTGTTCATTTAGGTCTTGTGTAGCTTTTTGTCAAGTTTTATTAAATTATGTTGAGTATATGAAGAGAAATGGTCATTGGAGTGAAACTGGTTCAGGGAGACGTATCAACTGAATAACCTACGGTTTTTGTAACAATTGATCATATTAGTGGCTTAATCTGAGGTTTTATAAAACATTAAAATTGTAGGTACATATGTTATTTAGGTCTCTGCCAAAGTTTGTATAAATCTCTTATGTGTAGGTTGAGTTATAGTGAAATGAATTATAGTTGTTCCTTGATTGATTTGTGTTCTGGTACCTGTGCAGCTCTAGTAATTGCTTCCTTATATTTGACCTGTTTTTAGATCGAATTAGCCAAAGTTAAAAACTAAAAGTTTTAATTCTATGTCTTATCTAAATTTCTGTGAAAGTCCCACCTTAAAATGTCATGTATTTTGTAACAATTGATCATCTTAGTGGCTTAATCTGAGATTTTATAAAACATGAAAGTTGTAGGTACATATGTTATTTAGGTCTCTACCAAATTTTGTATAAATATCTTTTGTGTAGGTTGAGTTATAGTGAAATGAATTATAGATGTTCCTTGATTGAGTTGTGTTCTGGTACCTGTGCAGCTCTAGTAACTGCTTCCTTATATTTGACCTATTTTTAGATCGAATTTGCCAAAGTTAAAAACTAAAAATTTTAATTCTATGTCTTATCTAAATTTCTGTGAAAGTCCCACCTTAAAATGTCATGTATTTTGTGAGTTATGGGCTAAACAATTGAACTGGTTGGGTTGATACTCTATGTTAAACCAGTTATAGATCCTCCAATATTTGAGAACCTTCGAGACCGAATCAGGAAATGTGTAAAACATGAAACATGTTCCAAATTAACTTTTATAACTGTATAAAACTATTCAGAATAATTGAAGCTACACATTAAAAGATATGAATTTTTAAATAGAATACTCTGAAACTGCCTAAGGGCAAAAATAAGGGCAATATTTAAAATTATACCCAAAATTGTGTAATTGTTCAAAACTTCTGAAATTTTAGTATGTTTTATTTATATATGTTAAATTTAATTAGGATTAAGAATCATATAAATTGGATAAGTGTATAAAAATTTATTGATTCAACATTCTTTAAAGGTCGTGTTCTAGCTTAAAAGAAATTGTAGTTATTTATTTAAATTATATTAAGAATAAATATTTTATCAAGGTATTAATTAATTATATTTTAAAATTAGGATTCCAAATATAAGCTCAGAGCTTGTTCACTTTTAAAATAAATTGTGTTTATTATGTTAATATGAAATGAGTATTGGTTATAGAAATAAGTAATTAATGGTGTTAATTGCCCATTTCTATACATGAGAATTGACATAGGATAGATGGTGCACCATTAGGGGGAAATTTCGGTACCGATATTGATATGATTTAAGGACAGGGTGGTGGCTATATCTCCAAGAGTGCCCTTTATCCTAATTACACACAGATAAATTATTATACTAGGTCAAGGTGGCTAAAGCTCCGCGAGCGCCCTTGACTTGAAATTATAGTGAGTAGTGTGTCTTAAGTTCCGTGAGTGCCACTTCGTATCCGGATAGTCTGGGAACGAGATTTTGGGCTAATAATTCATAGAATAAAATATGAAATTTAATTAATTGATATAAGTAACAAAGTGTAAAATGCTTACATGAGGTGGTGCAAATTTAATTATTGAATAATGTTATTTTTTTATTTTTTTATGTTATGTATTTATTTATTTTATATGACAAATATGCAATAAAATTTGATATGCCATGATTTTATTTGAGACATGCATTTGTGTGACTGCTTGGGAAAAACTTTAATACTTATATGTACCACTAAGCTAGAGATAGCTTAGCGTGGGTTCTTCTCACGCAGGAATTGAAGTTGTAGATAGTAGATAGTGGAGTTGATTAGAAGAAGTCCAAGCACATATTAGCAGAGACACAAAAAGCATAATTAGACGGTAGGTTATCTATTTATTTTTTAGTTTAACTATGTATATGGTGTGGTAGACATGTCTCATATATTAATATTGTGTATGTAAATAATTATATAACCTAATTGGGTGCCATATGTGTATACAATATAAGGATATATATATTGTTAATTAGAACAACTTGCCTAAACCAATATAAATAAATAGATTAAGTTATTTAAAATGAAAAAAAATTATATTCGAGCAGATTATCAAGTTAAGCTTGTGGCTTCCTTCTTATATATGTGAGATTATTCCTAATATATATGTGGTGCATCACATTGGAAATATCCCATCATATGAGATTGAGATTTGTTTGATATAAACACTACTAACAAAAATCTTGGTTATTCATTATCCCTATCCTAGCTTAGAAGATTTTTATCCTATGGAGACTTGTAAATAATGGTGAATTTTCAGTTAGAAGTGCTCGTCATCTTGTTTTGGGTAGTTGAGCTTTTAATAATCTAAATCCTTTTCTTAAAGGTTGGTGGAAATTCATATAGGCCCTTAACCTCCCTTCAAAGGTGAAGATTTTCTTTTTGAAAGTATTACACATTATTATCTCCTCAAAGGCTAATTTGTTTAGGCATCATTTACCTATTCCTTCAATTTCCTATCAGACTTGTGGCTTAGCTGAAGAGATGACTTTCCATTGTATGTGGTTATGTTCTTCATGTGATAAATATTGGTTGCAAATGTAAGATATGTGCCCTAAGGGTGATTACCTTAGGCAATTGATGTACTCATATATAATTAATAAAAGACATATTCATTATATTGATGTTCATTCACATATGAATTTGATTTAGATCATGGGCTATTTAATGAAGTCCTTGATATGTAACATAGCATGAAAGAAATCATGATGAGATCATGATGGGAAGATTCCTATCAGGTGCAATTGTGTTTATATGTAAATTATCCCTTGTAATAGGTTTAATAGGAAGGGACATTGTTAATCCGAATATACTAGCACATGTTATACTACTTGACTAGTACACGTAGTAACACATAAGGCTATCACGCACGACAATTTGCGATTATGTAGATTTTCACTCTAAATGGAAAGCCAAACATGGGGTTTTAAATATAAGTGTTCAACCCTAATTATGATTAGAGGACATATAAATATCCCCCAAAAAGACTTAGAAAGTGGGCTACAACCTTCAGAAAATAAAACTTATTATCTTTTCTTCTTCTTCTCTCTTGAGTTAAATCACCATTACTAGCACCTTGGTACTTTGACAACCCATCTTCTTTAAGGCTATTTCCTTCGCACCTTCACGTGGATACTACTAGAGCAATCCACAAGTTTTGGATTGTTGTGGTTTGCTACAACCCAACATGAACAAAAGCTCACAACTTGAAGATTTAAGTTATAATCAAAAGATAATCAATTTCTCCCATTAAATGGTTAACGATCCAATTTAAATTACATCGGGCATTTTATGGGTTTTGGGTTTAATTTATTTTTAAATTTCTACGGCCGTATGTATGAGATATATGTTAAAAAATCCAATAGTGGTATCAGAGCTAGGTTATATAAAATAAATATGGATTTTATCAGAGAATCAATGAGATTGATTGAAAAGGGACAACTTGGATTCCCTCCTTCTATTAGAAACGAATTTGATTGTGTTTGTCCTCAAATATTATTTTTCATTAAACTACATGTTAATATGATGATATTATATCTTGTTGATGATAATGGAATGATTTAAATTTGATTTAAATATAAAATTCGAAATTGTGTATAATTGCTAAAAAAATGGGGTTTTGTAAAACCTAATATAGTCAATTAATTTTGTTCATAGGGTTGTTCGATTTGGTTTATTAATTAGATTATTCAAAAATATTTAATACATATTTATAATATGTTTTAAGGTATGAACAACCACTTAATTGACTCAAAAATCATTTTTGATTATGGTATGATCAAAACTGAAACTAGGGCAAAAATCATGCCATGCAATATTAATTATGTAATTAATATTACGTAATTTCATGATCAATACCTTAATTACATGTTTATGAGATATTAATTATGTTATTTTGATGTCAATTTCATTCCAAAGTGAAATTGAAATTGAAATTGTATTTAAGTTACTAACGAGTCCTAGTTCATGTATGATTCAATTTAGGCAATTTTTGAGCAACTGTTTTTCTAATTAAGTTTTTAATGACTGAGATTGTTGAATGAAAAAATTTAATTATTTTAAACTGATTATAAGTTATTTATTTTGATGAGAATGAATTCTAAAAATTTTTAGAATTTTTTAAAAGAGTTTGATTTGGATTAGAAAAGGGTATTCTAAGTCCAAATTTGACTAGGATTCTAGTATGTAATTGAAACTATGATTATTTAATCCTATTTGACATCAAACTAATAACTAATTGAGATAATTTAATTATAAATTAACTACTTGCCATATTTGAATTTGAATTTGAATTTTAATATAATTAATATATTAATTTCGGATTTAAATATTGCATGTATTAAATTGGTGGTAACCTAGTTGGCTAAGTAGGCAATTTTAGAAAACTTTTTGATATAATCAAATGTATGCCTAATTTTCATGATTTCCATTTAGAAAGTATTTCTAAATGTTCATATATTCATTTATTGATATTAAATGATGCATGTATGATGAATTTCCTTAAAGGTCAAACAATTAAAATAATATTTCAACAGATGAATAAAAGGGAACCCAAATTGTTACTTTAACAAATTACCTTTATTTATGCATTAGAGAATACATGCTAGGGGTGTATGAAATGGTATGATGGATTGATTATGGACTAGATCAATGTGATTGATCATGCATGAAATTTTATTTTTGTTAAATAGAGCATGCGAGTTTCTGCCTTCTCTAATCTCTCTATTGTATTTCTCTTCTCATCTTACTCCCTTCAATTGCAACTTGAGATTTTCTTATAAAAATTTATTTAATTAGATTACATAGGATTATAATAGAATTAAAGTATAAAATATCAAGAAGTAATGTAACACCCCCTCACCCCAGCAGCTCGTGCCCGAATAAGGGAGTGCTACCTCTTACTTCATCGGTTAAAAGATCATTATTAAATTTTTGTACGTATGAAAATCATTCATTTTTTTTTAATTTTTTAATTTACTATTTATTTACTTTGCAGCATAAAAGAAAAGTCATAATATTAAAGATAAAAATCCATTTTATTTAATAACATCTTTTTTATAAAGTGTACCATTTATTTTACAAAGACTACAAAATAAAATTTAAAAACATAAATACAACAGAAGTGTGACCCACGGAGGTTCAAATATGCTGCTTTACTGGGTCAGGTCGCCGCTAGCTTTATTTATTACTGTCTCCTCATTCTTTGCTATACCTGCGCGAGAGAAACTCTCACGCTAAGCTCTTGGCTTAGTGGTGCATATAAATAAGGCAATAAACTATTTTATGCAATCATGCATTATCATATATCAATTCATGCTTAATCATATTCTCATGCAAATATACATATCATGGTATTATAGCATGTATAAACATGAGATCATATTCTTTTATCTCATACTTGTTTACATTACTAAAACATCATTATATAACATGTCATAATCAATCATGTTACAAGTCATTATTTCTTTTATTTTCCATGTCACAATTCATAATTCCATTTTAAATTCCAATAATTCATTTATGTTCCACAATTTCTTTATTTATGTCCTTATTTATGCCCAAGACACCTATGAACCACTAACTAGGATAACGGAGTTGCCATCCCGGCACTTAGGAGTGCCACCCGGGCAATATGAAGTGCGCATATAAGTGCCAAATCCGGCGTAGATAACCGTGCCAAACTCGGCGTAGATAACCGTGTCAAACTCGGCGTAGATAATAATGCCATACCCGACATAAATAACAATACCAAACCCGGCGTAGATAACAATGCCAAACCCAGCGTAGATAATCATACCATTAATGGATTTAATCATTTTCATCATACTCCCCCCCTATTTGGCATGCCAAACTATCCTAAGTTGGTTCGGTGTTCTAGGGCTTATACAATCTCATTAAACTTCACAACAATTATATTCACACTTTTCATGCATTTAATGTCTCAAAATAATTACATAATCACTCAATCAGAATAATATTTACATAATATAACAAGGTCCACATCATTTTACTCATTTCATTCCTCATCTCATATGCTGTCCTGCCACTGGCAGATTCTGTTCTCAGTCTTGGACCTTAATTTTGGTCCTGTTAAGTTCTGAATTTAGATTCGAGGTCTTCTTACCAATTTTAGATCTGTATCTTAGCTTTAACATGAAACTGGAATCACTTAATTCTGAGTTCTGTATCAAAAGATATGATAAAATTACCACTGACTGGTCACTAAACAATTCTGCCCGGAATTTCCTAGACAGATTCTTAGTCGGAACTTTATGAATTTTTATGGAAACTTACAGACATATTCAGATATTATTGTCTAAATAAAAATTAGAGACTTATGTCTTAGCTTTCAAACAAAACAAATAACACACAAATCCAAGCTCCAGAACTCAAGTTATAAAAGTTTAAGTACTTACTGCTCATTACTAACAATTCTGCCCAGAATTTCTGGACAGATTCTATGTTTGAAATTTATGAATTTTTCTGGAAACTTACAGACATATTCAGATTTTATGGTCTAAATGAAAGTTATAGCCCTATGTCTCATCTTTCAAACCCAATAAACAACATGCAAAACCGAGTTCCAGAAAATAAGTTATAACAATTTAAGTGAACACTGCTCATCAATTTCCAGCAAAGAACATACCAACCAATCACATTCAATTTTTACCAAATTAAATCCTAAGTCTAGCAAACATGCATCCCCAAGATTTTTCATCACAATTAATATTAATTCAAACTCATCAACATGCCAAATAATTAAATTATGCAATTAAAAAAAAAAATTAAAATAGGCTATTGCCTTAGATTATGCACAAACCTCTCTTTTTCTCTTTTCTTTCTCTTTACTTTTCTTTCTCCTTTCCTTTGCTCCTTTGAGCCAAATCCTTGTCACTTTGAGTTCCTAAAGTTCATAAACAGATTATTAAAATTCATAAACCTAATTTTCTCCCTTTCTCCTTACTCTCTTAAGCTTCCTTAAGCATGAGAATGAGATTTTACCTTACTTTTTCTCTCTTTTCTCACTTTCTCTTTCTAAAATCAAGCTTTAGCTATGGAGGAACAAGGGAAAACGTGGCTGATTTGAGAGAACAGAATTTTCCTCAATGAAAAATGGATAAGGAAGAGAAAGAAGCAATCAAGAACAAAGTGACAAAAGTCATTAAAATGGGGGGACACCTAAGCTTCATCTAGAAGCTTTCATTATTGCTCAATGCATGTATCTATTTTAGCTTATTAAACTTTGCCATTTGGTGTGTTATGCTTCAATGAACGTGGGCTGATTTGAGGAAAGGATAAAAGTCTTCTAGATGTTTAACTGATAAAGAAGAAGAGAGACAATTAAAAGGAAGAAGACAAAATTAATCAATACTTTGACACATAGGCTATAAAAATCTAGATATTTTCCTTAGGTAATTAATATGTTCATCTTCCTTTGATGTATGATAAGAGGAACGTGGAAGACAATGATGAGAAATTCTAGATACAAAGGATTAAGAAACAAGAAGAAATAATCAAGAAGAAAATGACAAAGGTTATTAAGATGGGAGGGACACCTAAGCATCAATCTAGAAACATTCATTAATTTCTAATTCATGTATGTCAATTGACTTCTTAAAATGTGCCACTTGGTGTGGCTGGCCTCCATATGCATTTTATTTATGATTATCCCCTTTAAATCCTCCAATTTTCGAAAAATTGCAAATTGACCCCTAAACTTTTCAAAATTTGCAATTTAGTCCTTTACCGAAATTTAACATCTTAAAATATTTAGACCACTTTATTAGGTATTTTCCATACCTAATTGTCATTATTTTCATTATTTTTCGATAAAAATCCAAATTTAAACTTTGGTCAACCCAACGAGTCGATTTTACAACTCGCGTGACTTAGGTCTAAATTAGCGGATATGACATTCTCTCCCCCTTAAAATAAATTTCGTCCTCGAAATTTACCTGTTAATTTTGTGAACAATTGTGGATATTGCCTCTTCATGACTTCTTCATTCTCCCATGTGGCTTCTTCAGTAGCATGATTCTGCCATAGTACTTTAACTAATGGAACTTTCTTGTTTCGTAAAACTTTTTCTTCACGTTCTAATATAGCCATCGGTTCCTCTTCATAAGTCAAATCTGGTTGTACTTCTATCTCCTCAGTTGGAATAACATGAGTCGGATCAGACCTATATCTCCTTAGCATAGATACATGGAAAACATTATGGATTTTATCCAACTCTGGTGGAAGTGCTAACCGATATGCTACTGGTCCGATTTTTTCCAAAATCTCATAAGGACCAATGAACCTCGGACTTAACTTTCCCTTTTTACCGAATCTCAATACTTTCTTCCAAGGTGAAAATTTAAGAAACACTTTATCTCCCACAACATACTCTATATCTCGCTTCTTAAGGTCAGCATATGATTTCTGTCGATCTTGAGCTGCTTTCAATCTTTCTTGGATAATTTTAACCTTTTCTTCTGTTTGTTGCACTAACTCTGGCCCTATCAACTTCTTTTCACTCAATTCGGTCCAACAGATTGGTGTCCTACATTTTCTTCCATACAATGCCTCATACGGAGCCATGCCTATGCTTGTCTGATAACTATTGTTGTAGGCAAACTCCATAAGAGGTAGATGTCTATCCCAACTTCCTTCAAACTCGAGCACACAGCTTCTCATCATATCCTCTAACAACTGAATAACTCGCTCTGATTGTCCATCCGTCTGTGGATGAAAAGCCGTGCTGAAATTGAGTCAAGTTCCCAAAGCTTGCTTAGGCTCTTCCAGAATTGTGATGTAAATCTGGGATCTCTATAAGATATGATGGACATTGGCACTCCATGCAACCTCACTATCTCAGTTACATAAATTTCGGCTAGCTTGTTCAATGAATAATCCATTCTGACCGGTAAGAAATGTGTCGACTTTGTCAATCGATCCACTATCACCCACACCGCATCATGCTTTCTCTGAGTCATCGGTAAACCGGACACAAAATCCATCGTGACTCTTTCCCATTTCCATTCTGGAATCGGTATTGGTTGCAGCAATCCTGTGGGCAACTGGTGTTCCGCTTTCACTTGTTGACAAGTTAGACACTTAGCAACATATTCAGTGATATCCTTCTTCATCCCTGGCCACCAATATTGAGTTTTCAAGTCTTGATACATCTTGTTCCCGCCTGGATGCATGGTATATACCGTTTCATGTGCTTCTTTTAATATCTCGGACTTCAGCTCTCCTATACTGGGCACACAAATCCTATTCTTAAAGTATATTGTGCCATCTTCTGTTAATGAAAACTCAGGCTTTTCTCCCTTTTTTACTGCTTCCACTATCTTTACTAACTTTTCATCTTGCTTCTGAGCATCTTTGATCTTCTGCATCAAAGTAGATTGTATTCGCATCTCCGCTAAAATTTTCCTGCTTAGTGCATCTGCAACCACATTAGCTTTGCCTGGCTGGTAGTCGATCACACAGTCATAATCTTTAATCAACTCCAACCATCTTCGTTGTCTCAGATTCAACTCTTTCTGTGAGGGAAGGTACTTAAGACTTTTGTGATCTGTATAGATATAACATCTTTCCCCATACAGATAATGTCTTCAGATCTTAAGAGCAAAAACTATCGCAGCTAACTCCAAATCATGTGTCAGATAGTTAAGCTCGTGAGGTTTAAGTTGTCTTGAAGAATAAGCAATCACCTTTCCTTCTTGCATAAGAACACAACCTAGACCATTATGACTAGCATCACTGTACACAACAAAGTCTTTTCCTAGAATAGACTGAGTCAAAACTGGTGCTTCAGTCAGCATTGCCTTCAGTTGATCAAAGCTAGCTTGACACTTATCTGTCCACTCGAAACATACCTCTTTTCGTAGCAATCGTGTCAAAGGAGTCGCTAAGGATGAAAATCCCTTCACGAACCTCCTATAATATCCGACTAATCCGAGGAAACTTCTCACTTCTGTCACATTTCGTGGTGGTTTCCAATTAAGAATAGCCTCAATTTTACTAGGGTCAACCTGAATACCTTCTGCTGAAATTACATGACCCAGAAAACTTACTGCTTTAAGCCAAAACTCGCACTTAGATAGCTTTGCATACAACTGCTTCTCCTTTAATGTTTGCAGCACTATTCTGAGATGTTGATTATGTTCTGCTCGGTCTCTAGAGTAGACAAGAATGTCATCAATAAACACCACTACAAATTGATCAAGGTATGACCTGAATACTCGATTCATCAGGTCCATAAAAGCTGCTGGTGCATTCGTCAATCCAAAGGGCATAACTAGGAATTCATAATGACCATAACGAGTCCTGAATGCCATCTTAGGTACATCCGACTCTTTTATCTTCAATTGATGATACCCCGATCGAAGATCTATCTTTGAAAATATAGTTGCACCTTTCAACTGATCAAATAAGTCATCAATCCTAGGTAGTGGGTATTTATTCTTAATAGTCACTTTATTAAGCTGTCTGTAATCAATGCAAAGACGAAGAGTGCCATCTTTCTTCTTGACAAATAATACTGGAGCACCCCATGGTGATACACTGGGTCGTATAAAACCTTGAGCTAATAATTCCTGCAATTGTACCTTCAGCTCTTTCAACTCTGCTGGTGCCATCCTATATGGTGTAATGGAAATAGGAGTGGTGCCGGGTACCAAATCGATAGCAAATTCGATTTCTCTATTTGGTGGTAATCCTGGCAACTCCTCTGGAAATACATCGGGGAACTCACTAACAGTAGGAATATCCACCAATTTCGGACTTGCTTTTTCCATATCAACCACATACGCTAAGTATGCTTCACATCCCTTACTGATGAGTTTCTGAGCTTTCAACACTGAGATCACATTGTCTGGATATTTTCTATTCTCACCCATCACCACTATCTCCTCTTGTTCTGGAATTCTGATGATCATCTGTCTTTTTCCACAATCCACTACCACTTCATAACGAGCCAACCAATCCATTCCCAAGATCACATCGAACTCATGGAATGGTAACTCTATTAAATCTGCTGGGAATTGCCTACCTTGAATTTCAATAGGGCAACCCCTAAATACCTTGCTAACCCTCACACTGTTCCCCAACGGGTTAGTCACAAGAATCTCAAATTCTAAAGCTTGTGGTTCTAAACCCTCTCGACCCGGTGGTGGTGTGCATATGTATGAATGCGTTGACCCCGGATCTATCAATGCATGTATGTCAGAGCCAAAGAGAAGGAATTTACCAATTAAGACATCTGGTGCATCCTGCTCCTCTCGGCCTCGCATGGCATATGCCCTGGCTGGGGCAGCTCTACTACCTTCTGGTCTCTCAACTGTCTCTGATCTGAACTGACTGGACCCTGATCGGCCTCCTCTGCCTTGCCCTCGACCTCGACCTCTGCCTTGCCCTGAAGCTTGTGTCTGTATCTGCTCAGTGCTTCCCAAACCTCTGCCATACTGTAGCAAGGGACAATCTCTCCTCATATGGTCTTTAGAGCCACATCTAAAACATGCTCCTATCATCCACCAACACTCTCCGGGATGAGAACGGCCACAATGCTGGCATTCTGGTAGGGGTAGCGATCTATATGGTGTCTGTGTCGGTGCACTAGCTGTCGAAGAAATGGATCTCGCAGGTTGTCCCCGCCTGAAGGAAGAAGGCCTGTTGGAACCTCCAGCCTGAAATCGGCCACTGAAAGATCTAGCTCTCTTGCCACTTGATTGTACTCTACTCGGTTGTGGCATGGGTCTCTTGAACCCTCTATCTTGTGCTGGCTGTTGTGCTGCTAGAACTCTTTCAACTGTTCTGGCAGATGCTAGCAAACTAGGAAAGCTCATCAGGCGTAGGGCTGAGACTTGTAGCTTGATCGAGTCTTTTAACCCATCTTCAAATCGTCGACACTTATCTGCCTCAGTGGATACAATGCCTCCCGCATACTTGCAGAGATGTGTGAATTCTCTTTCATATTCTGTTACTGATAAGTTTCTTTGTTTCAGCATCAAAAACTCTCTTTTCTTGTCGTCTGTGTAAATAGGAGGAATATACTGCTCCTTAAACTTCTCTAGAAAGAACTCCCATGTCATAGGGTCAGGAGCCTCTGTACTTTGTGATTCAGATCGCCACCAGTCATATGCATGCTCTTGTAATAAAGATACTGCATATTCATATTTATGCTCGTCTGTGCAATGCAGCTGAAAAAAAACTCTCTCTGCCCGTTCTAGCCAAAACTCTGCCACTGAGGGGTCATCTTCCCGTTTACCGTAGAAATCGGGTGCCCCTAACTTCCTCAGTCTCTCAAATTGTAATCCTGATGAGGCTGGTTGTGATGCTCTTTGTAGCAAATCTATCATGTTCCTCATAAGCTCTGTTTGTCCTGTGCCAGCAATAGACTGCCCTCTTGATAGGCTAGCACTGGATCTAGATACATTAGCTTGGCGACGACTGGGTCGCGATAAAGCCTGTGTTTCAGTAGGCTCATTACTTTCACCTCATTCGGCCACAATATGTCGTGACCCTGAAGCCATACTATACCTATATCATAAAGTAACGGCTCCAATCAGTAAGCAGCAACTTTAATATTTAATTGCGGGTACACACATGTCATAATTATTTTTGAAAACCATTTTAAAATCCTAAAACTACCCAAACCGGGTTTTAATACCAAATCCAGAAACACCAACCCGGTGCTCTGATACCAAAAACTGTAACACCCCCTCACCCCAGCAGCTCGTGCCCGAATAAGGGAGTGCTACCTCTTACTTCATCGGTTAAAAGATCATTATTAAATTTTTGTACGTATGAAAATCATTCATTTTTTTTTAATTTTTTAATTTACTATTTATTTACTTTGCAGCATAAAAGAAAAGTCATAATATTAAAGATAAAAATCCATTTTATTTAATAACATCTTTTTTATAAAGTGTACCATTTATTTTACAAAGACTACAAAATAAAATTTAAAAACATAAATACAACAGAAGTGTGACCCACGGAGGTTCAAATATGCTGCTTTACTGGGTCAGGTCGCCGCTAGCTTTATTTATTACTGTCTCCTCATTCTTTGCTATACCTGCGCGAGAGAAACTCTCACGCTAAGCTCTTGGCTTAGTGGTGCATATAAATAAGGCAATAAACTATTTTATGCAATCATGCATTATCATATATCAATTCATGCTTAATCATATTCTCATGCAAATATACATATCATGGTATTATAGCATGTATAAACATGAGATCATATTCTTTTATCTCATACTTGTTTACATTACTAAAACATCATTATATAACATGTCATAATCAATCATGTTACAAGTCATTATTTCTTTTATTTTCCATGTCACAATTCATAATTCCATTTTAAATTCCAATAATTCATTTATGTTCCACAATTTCTTTATTTATGTCCTTATTTATGCCCAAGACACCTATGAACCACTAACTAGGATAACGGAGTTGCCATCCCGGCACTTAGGAGTGCCACCCGGGCAATATGAAGTGCGCATATAAGTGCCAAATCCGGCGTAGATAACCGTGCCAAACTCGGCGTAGATAACCGTGTCAAACTCGGCGTAGATAATAATGCCATACCCGACATAAATAACAATACCAAACCCGGCGTAGATAACAATGCCAAACCCAGCGTAGATAATCATACCATTAATGGATTTAATCATTTTCATCATACTCCCCCCCTATTTGGCATGCCAAACTATCCTTAGTTGGTTCGGTGTTCTAGGGCTTATACAATCTCATTAAACTTCACAACAATTATATTCACACTTTTCATGCATTTAATGTCTCAAAATAATTACATAATCACTCAATCAGAATAATATTTACATAATATAACAAGGTCCACATCATTTTACTCATTTCATTCCTCATCTCATATGCTGTCCTGCCACTGGCAGATTCTGTTCTCAGTCTTGGACCTTAATTTTGGTCATGTTAAGTTCTGAATTTAGATTCGAGGTCTTCTTACCAATTTTAGATCTGTATCTTAGCTTTAACATGAAACTGGAATCACTTAATTCTGAGTTCTGTATCAAAAGATATGATAAAATTACCACTGACTGGTCACTAAACAATTCTGCCCGGAATTTCCTAGACAGATTCTTAGTCGGAACTTTATGAATTTTTATGGAAACTTACAGACATATTCAGATATTATTGTCTAAATAAAAATTAGAGACTTATGTCTTAGCTTTCAAACAAAACAAATAACACACAAATCCAAGCTCCAGAACTCAAGTTATAAAAGTTTAAGTACTTACTGCTCATTACTAACAATTCTGCCCAGAATTTCTGGACAGATTCTATGTTTGAAATTTATGAATTTTTCTGGAAACTTACAGACATATTCAGATTTTATGGTCTAAATGAAAGTTATAGCCCTATGTCTCATCTTTCAAACCCAATAAACAACATGCAAAACCGAGTTCCAGAAAATAAGTTATAACAATTTAAGTGAACACTGCTCATCAATTTCCAGCAAAGAACATACCAACCAATCACATTCAATTTTTACCAAATTAAATCCTAAGTCTAGCAAACATGCATCCCCAAGATTTTTCATCACAATTAATATTAATTCAAACTCATCAACATGCCAAATAATTAAATTATGCAATTAAAAAAAAAAATTAAAATAGGCTATTGCCTTAGATTATGCACAAACCTCTCTTTTTCTCTTTTCTTTCTCTTTACTTTTCTTTCTCCTTTCCTTTGCTCCTTTGAGCCAAATCCTTGTCACTTTGAGTTCCTAAAGTTCATAAACAGATTATTAAAATTCATAAACCTAATTTTCTCCCTTTCTCCTTACTCTCTTAAGCTTCCTTAAGCATGAGAATGAGATTTTACCTTACTTTTTCTCTCTTTTCTCACTTTCTCTTTCTAAAATCAAGCTTTAGCTATGGAGGAACAAGGGAAAACGTGGCTGATTTGAGAGAACAGAATTTTCCTCAATGAAAAATGGATAAGGAAGAGAAAGAAGCAATCAAGAACAAAGTGACAAAAGTCATTAAAATGGGGGGACACCTAAGCTTCATCTAGAAGCTTTCATTATTGCTCAATGCATGTATCTATTTTAGCTTATTAAACTTTGCCATTTGGTGTGTTATGCTTCAATGAACGTGGGCTGATTTGAGGAAAGGATAAAAGTCTTCTAGATGTTTAACTGATAAAGAAGAAGAGAGACAATTAAAAGGAAGAAGACAAAATTAATCAATACTTTGACACATAGGCTATAAAAATCTAGATATTTTCCTTAGGTAATTAATATGTTCATCTTCCTTTGATGTATGATAAGAGGAACGTGGAAGACAATGATGAGAAATTCTAGATACAAAGGATTAAGAAACAAGAAGAAATAATCAAGAAGAAAATGACAAAGGTTATTAAGATGGGAGGGACACCTAAGCATCAATCTAGAAACATTCATTAATTTCTAATTCATGTATGTCAATTGACTTCTTAAAATGTGCCACTTGGTGTGGCTGGCCTCCATATGCATTTTATTTATGATTATCCCCTTTAAATCCTCCAATTTTCGAAAAATTGCAAATTGACCCCTAAACTTTTCAAAATTTGCAATTTAGTCCTTTACCGAAATTTAACATCTTAAAATATTTAGACCACTTTATTAGGTATTTTCCATACCTAATTGTCATTATTTTCATTATTTTTCGATAAAAATCCAAATTTAAACTTTGGTCAACCCAACGAGTCGATTTTACAACTCGCGTGACTTAGGTCTAAATTAGCGGATATGACATTCTCTCCCCCTTAAAATAAATTTCGTCCTCGAAATTTACCTGTTAATTTTGTGAACAATTGTGGATATTGCCTCTTCATGACTTCTTCATTCTCCCATGTGGCTTCTTCAGTAGCATGATTCTGCCATAGTACTTTAACTAATGGAACTTTCTTGTTTCGTAAAACTTTTTCTTCACGTTCTAATATAGCCATCGGTTCCTCTTCATAAGTCAAATCTGGTTGTACTTCTATCTCCTCAGTTGGAATAACATGAGTCGGATCAGACCTATATCTCCTTAGCATAGATACATGGAAAACATTATGGATTTTATCCAACTCTGGTGGAAGTGCTAACCGATATGCTACTGGTCCGATTTTTTCCAAAATCTCATAAGGACCAATGAACCTCGGACTTAACTTTCCCTTTTTACCGAATCTCAATACTTTCTTCCAAGGTGAAAATTTAAGAAACACTTTATCTCCCACAACATACTCTATATCTCGCTTCTTAAGGTCAGCATATGATTTCTGTCGATCTTGAGCTGCTTTCAATCTTTCTTGGATAATTTTAACCTTTTCTTCTGTTTGTTGCACTAACTCTGGCCCTATCAACTTCTTTTCACTCAATTCGGTCCAACAGATTGGTGTCCTACATTTTCTTCCATACAATGCCTCATACGGAGCCATGCCTATGCTTGTCTGATAACTA
This sequence comes from Triadica sebifera, assembly GCA_023653625.1. NCBI lineage: Eukaryota > Viridiplantae > Streptophyta > Magnoliopsida > Malpighiales > Euphorbiaceae > Triadica > Triadica sebifera. Next base: position 36,153,708 of record CM042896.1, read on the forward strand.
TTGTTGTAGGCAAACTCCATAAGAGGTAGATGTCTATCCCAACTTCCTTCAAACTCGAGCACACAGCTTCTCATCATATCCTCTAACAACTGAATAACTCGCTCTGATTGTCCATCCGTCTGTGGATGAAAAGCCGTGCTGAAATTGAGTCAAGTTCCCAAAGCTTGCTTAGGCTCTTCCAGAATTGTGATGTAAATCTGGGATCTCTATAAGATATGATGGACATTGGCACTCCATGCAACCTCACTATCTCAGTTACATAAATTTCGGCTAGCTTGTTCAATGAATAATCCATTCTGACCGGTAAGAAATGTGTCGACTTTGTCAATCGATCCACTATCACCCACACCGCATCATGCTTTCTCTGAGTCATCGGTAAACCGGACACAAAATCCATCGTGACTCTTTCCCATTTCCATTCTGGAATCGGTATTGGTTGCAGCAATCCTGTGGGCAACTGGTGTTCCGCTTTCACTTGTTGACAAGTTAGACACTTAGCAACATATTCAGTGATATCCTTCTTCATCCCTGGCCACCAATATTGAGTTTTCAAGTCTTGATACATCTTGTTCCCGCCTGGATGCATGGTATATACCGTTTCATGTGCTTCTTTTAATATCTCGGACTTCAGCTCTCCTATACTGGGCACACAAATCCTATTCTTAAAGTATATTGTGCCATCTTCTGTTAATGAAAACTCAGGCTTTTCTCCCTTTTTTACTGCTTCCACTATCTTTACTAACTTTTCATCTTGCTTCTGAGCATCTTTGATCTTCTGCATCAAAGTAGATTGTATTCGCATCTCCGCTAAAATTTTCCTGCTTAGTGCATCTGCAACCACATTAGCTTTGCCTGGCTGGTAGTCGATCACACAGTCATAATCTTTAATCAACTCCAACCATCTTCGTTGTCTCAGATTCAACTCTTTCTGTGAGGGAAGGTACTTAAGACTTTTGTGATCTGTATAGATATAACATCTTTCCCCATACAGATAATGTCTTCAGATCTTAAGAGCAAAAACTATCGCAGCTAACTCCAAATCATGTGTCAGATAGTTAAGCTCGTGAGGTTTAAGTTGTCTTGAAGAATAAGCAATCACCTTTCCTTCTTGCATAAGAACACAACCTAGACCATTATGACTAGCATCACTGTACACAACAAAGTCTTTTCCTAGAATAGACTGAGTCAAAACTGGTGCTTCAGTCAGCATTGCCTTCAGTTGATCAAAGCTAGCTTGACACTTATCTGTCCACTCGAAACATACCTCTTTTCGTAGCAATCGTGTCAAAGGAGTCGCTAAGGATGAAAATCCCTTCACGAACCTCCTATAATATCCGACTAATCCGAGGAAACTTCTCACTTCTGTCACATTTCGTGGTGGTTTCCAATTAAGAATAGCCTCAATTTTACTAGGGTCAACCTGAATACCTTCTGCTGAAATTACATGACCCAGAAAACTTACTGCTTTAAGCCAAAACTCGCACTTAGATAGCTTTGCATACAACTGCTTCTCCTTTAATGTTTGCAGCACTATTCTGAGATGTTGATTATGTTCTGCTCGGTCTCTAGAGTAGACAAGAATGTCATCAATAAACACCACTACAAATTGATCAAGGTATGACCTGAATACTCGATTCATCAGGTCCATAAAAGCTGCTGGTGCATTCGTCAATCCAAAGGGCATAACTAGGAATTCATAATGACCATAACGAGTCCTGAATGCCATCTTAGGTACATCCGACTCTTTTATCTTCAATTGATGATACCCCGATCGAAGATCTATCTTTGAAAATATAGTTGCACCTTTCAACTGATCAAATAAGTCATCAATCCTAGGTAGTGGGTATTTATTCTTAATAGTCACTTTATTAAGCTGTCTGTAATCAATGCAAAGACGAAGAGTGCCATCTTTCTTCTTGACAAATAATACTGGAGCACCCCATGGTGATACACTGGGTCGTATAAAACCTTGAGCTAATAATTCCTGCAATTGTACCTTCAGCTCTTTCAACTCTGCTGGTGCCATCCTATATGGTGTAATGGAAATAGGAGTGGTGCCGGGTACCAAATCGATAGCAAATTCGATTTCTCTATTTGGTGGTAATCCTGGCAACTCCTCTGGAAATACATCGGGGAACTCACTAACAGTAGGAATATCCACCAATTTCGGACTTGCTTTTTCCATATCAACCACATACGCTAAGTATGCTTCACATCCCTTACTGATGAGTTTCTGAGCTTTCAACACTGAGATCACATTGTCTGGATATTTTCTATTCTCACCCATCACCACTATCTCCTCTTGTTCTGGAATTCTGATGATCATCTGTCTTTTTCCACAATCCACTACCACTTCATAACGAGCCAACCAATCCATTCCCAAGATCACATCGAACTCATGGAATGGTAACTCTATTAAATCTGCTGGGAATTGCCTACCTTGAATTTCAATAGGGCAACCCCTAAATACCTTGCTAACCCTCACACTGTTCCCCAACGGGTTAGTCACAAGAATCTCAAATTCTAAAGCTTGTGGTTCTAAACCCTCTCGACCCGGTGGTGGTGTGCATATGTATGAATGCGTTGACCCCGGATCTATCAATGCATGTATGTCAGAGCCAAAGAGAAGGAATTTACCAATTAAGACATCTGGTGCATCCTGCTCCTCTCGGCCTCGCATGGCATATGCCCTGGCTGGGGCAGCTCTACTACCTTCTGGTCTCTCAACTGTCTCTGATCTGAACTGACTGGACCCTGATCGGCCTCCTCTGCCTTGCCCTCGACCTCGACCTCTGCCTTGCCCTGAAGCTTGTGTCTGTATCTGCTCAGTGCTTCCCAAACCTCTGCCATACTGTAGCAAGGGACAATCTCTCCTCATATGGTCTTTAGAGCCACATCTAAAACATGCTCCTATCATCCACCAACACTCTCCGGGATGAGAACGGCCACAATGCTGGCATTCTGGTAGGGGTAGCGATCTATATGGTGTCTGTGTCGGTGCACTAGCTGTCGAAGAAATGGATCTCGCAGGTTGTCCCCGCCTGAAGGAAGAAGGCCTGTTGGAACCTCCAGCCTGAAATCGGCCACTGAAAGATCTAGCTCTCTTGCCACTTGATTGTACTCTACTCGGTTGTGGCATGGGTCTCTTGAACCCTCTATCTTGTGCTGGCTGTTGTGCTGCTAGAACTCTTTCAACTGTTCTGGCAGATGCTAGCAAACTAGGAAAGCTCATCAGGCGTAGGGCTGAGACTTGTAGCTTGATCGAGTCTTTTAACCCATCTTCAAATCGTCGACACTTATCTGCCTCAGTGGATACAATGCCTCCCGCATACTTGCAGAGATGTGTGAATTCTCTTTCATATTCTGTTACTGATAAGTTTCTTTGTTTCAGCATCAAAAACTCTCTTTTCTTGTCGTCTGTGTAAATAGGAGGAATATACTGCTCCTTAAACTTCTCTAGAAAGAACTCCCATGTCATAGGGTCAGGAGCCTCTGTACTTTGTGATTCAGATCGCCACCAGTCATATGCATGCTCTTGTAATAAAGATACTGCATATTCATATTTATGCTCGTCTGTGCAATGCAGCTGAAAAAAAACTCTCTCTGCCCGTTCTAGCCAAAACTCTGCCACTGAGGGGTCATCTTCCCGTTTACCGTAGAAATCGGGTGCCCCTAACTTCCTCAGTCTCTCAAATTGTAATCCTGATGAGGCTGGTTGTGATGCTCTTTGTAGCAAATCTATCATGTTCCTCATAAGCTCTGTTTGTCCTGTGCCAGCAATAGACTGCCCTCTTGATAGGCTAGCACTGGATCTAGATACATTAGCTTGGCGACGACTGGGTCGCGATAAAGCCTGTGTTTCAGTAGGCTCATTACTTTCACCTCATTCGGCCACAATATGTCGTGACCCTGAAGCCATACTATACCTATATCATAAAGTAACGGCTCCAATCAGTAAGCAGCAACTTTAATATTTAATTGCGGGTACACACATGTCATAATTATTTTTGAAAACCATTTTAAAATCCTAAAACTACCCAAACCGGGTTTTAATACCAAATCCAGAAACACCAACCCGGTGCTCTGATACCAAAAACTGTAACACCCCCTCACCCCAGCAGCTCGTGCCCGAATAAGGGAGTGCTACCTCTTACTTCATCGGTTAAAAGATCATTATTAAATTTTTGTACGTATGAAAATCATTCATTTTTTTTTAATTTTTTAATTTACTATTTATTTACTTTGCAGCATAAAAGAAAAGTCATAATATTAAAGATAAAAATCCATTTTATTTAATAACATCTTTTTTATAAAGTGTACCATTTATTTTACAAAGACTACAAAATAAAATTTAAAAACATAAATACAACAGAAGTGTGACCCACGGAGGTTCAAATATGCTGCTTTACTGGGTCAGGTCGCCGCTAGCTTTATTTATTACTGTCTCCTCATTCTTTGCTATACCTGCGCGAGAGAAACTCTCACGCTAAGCTCTTGGCTTAGTGGTGCATATAAATAAGGCAATAAACTATTTTATGCAATCATGCATTATCATATATCAATTCATGCTTAATCATATTCTCATGCAAATATACATATCATGGTATTATAGCATGTATAAACATGAGATCATATTCTTTTATCTCATACTTGTTTACATTACTAAAACATCATTATATAACATGTCATAATCAATCATGTTACAAGTCATTATTTCTTTTATTTTCCATGTCACAATTCATAATTCCATTTTAAATTCCAATAATTCATTTATGTTCCACAATTTCTTTATTTATGTCCTTATTTATGCCCAAGACACCTATGAACCACTAACTAGGATAACGGAGTTGCCATCCCGGCACTTAGGAGTGCCACCCGGGCAATATGAAGTGCGCATATAAGTGCCAAATCCGGCGTAGATAACCGTGCCAAACTCGGCGTAGATAACCGTGTCAAACTCGGCGTAGATAATAATGCCATACCCGACATAAATAACAATACCAAACCCGGCGTAGATAACAATGCCAAACCCAGCGTAGATAATCATACCATTAATGGATTTAATCATTTTCATCATACTCCCCCCCTATTTGGCATGCCAAACTATCCTTAGTTGGTTCGGTGTTCTAGGGCTTATACAATCTCATTAAACTTCACAACAATTATATTCACACTTTTCATGCATTTAATGTCTCAAAATAATTACATAATCACTCAATCAGAATAATATTTACATAATATAACAAGGTCCACATCATTTTACTCATTTCATTCCTCATCTCATATGCTGTCCTGCCACTGGCAGATTCTGTTCTCAGTCTTGGACCTTAATTTTGGTCATGTTAAGTTCTGAATTTAGATTCGAGGTCTTCTTACCAATTTTAGATCTGTATCTTAGCTTTAACATGAAACTGGAATCACTTAATTCTGAGTTCTGTATCAAAAGATATGATAAAATTACCACTGACTGGTCACTAAACAATTCTGCCCGGAATTTCCTAGACAGATTCTTAGTCGGAACTTTATGAATTTTTATGGAAACTTACAGACATATTCAGATATTATTGTCTAAATAAAAATTAGAGACTTATGTCTTAGCTTTCAAACAAAACAAATAACACACAAATCCAAGCTCCAGAACTCAAGTTATAAAAGTTTAAGTACTTACTGCTCATTACTAACAATTCTGCCCAGAATTTCTGGACAGATTCTATGTTTGAAATTTATGAATTTTTCTGGAAACTTACAGACATATTCAGATTTTATGGTCTAAATGAAAGTTATAGCCCTATGTCTCATCTTTCAAACCCAATAAACAACATGCAAAACCGAGTTCCAGAAAATAAGTTATAACAATTTAAGTGAACACTGCTCATCAATTTCCAGCAAAGAACATACCAACCAATCACATTCAATTTTTACCAAATTAAATCCTAAGTCTAGCAAACATGCATCCCCAAGATTTTTCATCACAATTAATATTAATTCAAACTCATCAACATGCCAAATAATTAAATTATGCAATTAAAAAAAAAATTAAAATAGGCTATTGCCTTAGATTATGCACAAACCTCTCTTTTTCTCTTTTCTTTCTCTTTACTTTTCTTTCTCCTTTCCTTTGCTCCTTTGAGCCAAATCCTTGTCACTTTGAGTTCCTAAAGTTCATAAACAGATTATTAAAATTCATAAACCTAATTTTCTCCCTTTCTCCTTACTCTCTTAAGCTTCCTTAAGCATGAGAATGAGATTTTACCTTACTTTTTCTCTCTTTTCTCACTTTCTCTTTCTAAAATCAAGCTTTAGCTATGGAGGAACAAGGGAAAACGTGGCTGATTTGAGAGAACAGAATTTTCCTCAATGAAAAATGGATAAGGAAGAGAAAGAAGCAATCAAGAACAAAGTGACAAAAGTCATTAAAATGGGGGGACACCTAAGCTTCATCTAGAAGCTTTCATTATTGCTCAATGCATGTATCTATTTTAGCTTATTAAACTTTGCCATTTGGTGTGTTATGCTTCAATGAACGTGGGCTGATTTGAGGAAAGGATAAAAGTCTTCTAGATGTTTAACTGATAAAGAAGAAGAGAGACAATTAAAAGGAAGAAGACAAAATTAATCAATACTTTGACACATAGGCTATAAAAATCTAGATATTTTCCTTAGGTAATTAATATGTTCATCTTCCTTTGATGTATGATAAGAGGAACGTGGAAGACAATGATGAGAAATTCTAGATACAAAGGATTAAGAAACAAGAAGAAATAATCAAGAAGAAAATGACAAAGGTTATTAAGATGGGAGGGACACCTAAGCATCAATCTAGAAACATTCATTAATTTCTAATTCATGTATGTCAATTGACTTCTTAAAATGTGCCACTTGGTGTGGCTGGCCTCCATATGCATTTTATTTATGATTATCCCCTTTAAATCCTCCAATTTTCGAAAAATTGCAAATTGACCCCTAAACTTTTCAAAATTTGCAATTTAGTCCTTTACCGAAATTTAACATCTTAAAATATTTAGACCACTTTATTAGGTATTTTCCATACCTAATTGTCATTATTTTCATTATTTTTCGATAAAAATCCAAATTTAAACTTTGGTCAACCCAACGAGTCGATTTTACAACTCGCGTGACTTAGGTCTAAATTAGCGGATATGACAAGTAATGAAGTTGGCACTAATTACAAGAAAACTTTGAATAGGAAATTGTTTTCTATTTCAAAATTGTAAGTTCTTACATCTACCTAGGTGAGACCTAGTCAATCATTTCATGGATTGAAGGATTGATGTTAGATATGTCCATAATCATGAAAATATAATTAGTATAATTATCTTATTTATCTAGATTGTGATGTATAGATATATTATATATGTCAAACAACCATGATGAGACTTAATTAAGAAAATCTCTCATAAACTATATTAAGGCCAATGCCTTTCATTAATATGGAAAGAACCATAATTATTTTAGAATTTGGGTTGTTAGGCACACCAAACCTACTTTACAAGAATATGTTTAAACTATTGAAATATAATTTAATGATTAATGGGTAAGCCTTAACTAGTTACATTAATTTGTTGGGCATACCTAAGATCAATGTGAATAAGAGCAATATTGGGTAAGTGTATATAAGATGTGCACATATCAAGAGTTGATAGCCCAATAATTCAGTAGTTGTATAATATGATGCAATTGATATGAGATACTTACCAATTGATCTAATGTGGCTTCTTAGGCACACCCAAGGTCATTCTTAATAATATTGGATACTGACCAACTAGGAAAGTTTCCAACAAGTTCTCTTGGATTCATAGTGAGGGCAATGGGTTAGTAATAAAATAATGGAAATGATGATGCACATTTATTAAAAACCTAATATTCATGTATGTAGTACACACTCTCATATGATAATTCTTTACTTATAGATTGCTAGAAATCATGTCATTAATCGTGAACCTATGCTCAATTCTTGATCCCAATAAATTGATTGGCCCAAACTTCTTTAATTGGCCAAGAAATTTGTGAATAGTTCTCAAAGCCGTAAAGATAGCTTGTGTCTTAAAAGAGTTGTTTCCCTCCCCTCTTACTGATGATGCATTTGTTGATGAACAGTTGGCATACAATAAGCAAGTGGATGATAGTGAGTTGGAAAATCACATTATGCTCATCTAGCTAAGGAATTTGAGAATAGTTCTCAATGCCGAAAATATAGCCTATATTTTGGAAGAGTTGCTTCCCTCCCCTCTTACTGATGATGCATTTATTGATGAGTAGTTGGCATACAAGAAGCAAATGGATGATAGTGAGTTCATGGGTTGCCTTATGCTCGCCTCTATATCTCCCGAGCTTGAAAAACAACATAACAATATGGATGCAAATACCTTAGTGTATCATCTAAGGGATCTTTTTGATAAGCAAGCTCAAACTAAGCAATATTAGATATCTAAATTTCTCTTCTGCTTCAAGATGGTAGAGGGTACATCTCCAATGCAACATGCACTGAAGATGAATGAGTACATTGAGCAATTGGCTTCTTTAGGGTTTGTAATGGATATGAGTTAAGTATAGATTTAATTCTCCAAAGTTTGCCTGATATTTATACACACTTCGTGCTAAACTATCAAATGAACAAGATATCCACTTCAATCCCCAAATTGATCAATATGCTCAAGCTAGTTGAGTCTTTTATCAAGAAATAGCAAAAGGTTGTGATGTTGGTGGATTCTTTTGGTTCTTCTAAGAAAAATAAGGATAAGAAAAAGAAGAAGAAATCCACGAAGGCCCAAAGGGGAATGAAGAAGAAAGCCAAAGAGACTGTTTCAAAGAGGACTTGCTTCCATTGTGGCAAGAATGGCCATTTGAAGAACTGCAAGGCCTATCTAGAGTTCGTCAAGAAGGAGAAAGATAAAACATTGGATGCACCTTCTACTTCAAGTATTTATGTTATTGAGGTTAATATTGTTTTTAGTAATAATACATGGGTATTGGATACAAGATGTGGCTCACACATATGTACTGATATGCAAGACCTAAGCAATAACAGACAATTTAAGAAGGGAGAGTCAGACCTGCGTGTTGGCAATAGAGCAAGAGTTGTTGCATTAGCTGTAGGAACTTATGTGTTGACACTCCCAAGTGGGCTTGTTTTAGAATTAGACAATTGCTTTTATGTTCTAGTTTTAACTAAGAATACTATTTATATTTCTTGTTTAAATAGAAAGGGTTTTCATTTAACTATTAATGGCAATGGTTGCTCTATATGGTTAAATGATATTTTTTTTATGGAACTGACACATTATGCAATGGAATTTACATTTTTGATATGCTTAATTCAATCTTCAACATCAATAATAATAATAATAATAATAATAATAATAATAATAATAATTATTATTATTATTATTATTATTATTATTATTATTATTATTATTATTATTATTATTATTATTATTATTATTATTATTATAATTATAATAATAATAATAATAATAATAATAATAATAAAAGACAAAAGATAGACTAAAACCATCATACTTATAACATTGTCACATTGGCTATATAAATGAAAGGCGCATGACTAAGTTACACAAAAATGGTGACTTAGGGTCATTTGATTATAAATCATATGACCAAGTGAATCTTGTTTATTAGGCAAAATGACAAAATCACCTTTTAATGGAAAGGGTGAATGTGCCAATGGGCTATTGGACCTTATACATACAAATGTATATGGCCCAATGTCAATGCATACTAGAGGTGGTTTTATCTACTTCATTAATTGTATTGAATGAGATACAAAATCTGAAGCCTTTGAAAATTTCAAAAACTTCGAAAATGAAGTAGAGAAACAACTAGGAAAAAAAATATCAAAACACTTAGATCAAATCGAGGTGGGGAATGCTTAAGCTAAGAGTTTCAAAGTTATCTTAAAGACAATGGAATTTAATCTCAATAGGCTGCACCTTACATGACACAATACAATGTTATGGCTAAAAGGAGAAATCAAACCTTGCTAAACAAGGTTAGGTCAATGATGAGCTTTGCAAACTTTCTAAGCCCCTTTAGGGTCATGCACTAAAGACTGCTATTTATATACTAAATAAAGTCCATTTTAAGTCAATTGATGTTACTCCTTATGAGATATGGAATAACAAGAAACATATTTTTTCACACATGAAAAGTATGTGGTTGTCCTACTTATATGAAGTGAACAATGTTAATAAGTTGAAAGCTAAGTTTGACAAGTGTTTGTTTATGGGATATCCAAAAGAGTCATTTGGATATCAATTTTACCATCCTTGGGAATAAAAAGTGTTTATTTCAAAGCATGTTGTCTTCTTAGAGAAATAGTTTCTTCTAAAATGAGATAGTGGAAGCAAGATTGAGCTTGATAAAGTTCAAGATGCTTAAGCAGATCCAAATCAACTGACCGAATCTGAATCTATTACTCATGCAAATGAAGTAACAATAACACCTTCTGAAACACAAGTTCTTCATAGGTCGAGTAGGATGTGAAAACAACTTTCCTTCATGGAAATTTGATTGAGGATGTGTACATGAAAAAACTTGAGGATTTCATATCGAGTGATGGAAAAAAGGTATGCAAGTTATAAATATCCATTTATGGATTGAAGCAAGCATCTAGGAGTTGGAACATCTAATTTGATAAAACAATCAAAGAGTTTAGTTTCTCATAAAATATGGATGAACCATGTGTTTTCGAGAAGGTTAGTGGGAGTGTAGTCATATTCCTAGTATTATAAGTAGATGACATACTTTTTATAGAAAACGACATCTCAGTTCTTCAATCAATCAAAATTTGGCTTTCTAAGAATTTCTCCATGAAAGACCTTAGAGAAGCAACCTATATATTGGATATTAAGATCCATAGAGATAGATCTAGAATGTTGTTTGTTCTTTCTCAGTCTATATACAAAGATAAGATGCTAAAGATGTTTAGCATGTACTAGTTAAGAGAACATTTATTCATATGACTTATGGGATTAGCTTTTCTAAATCCAAGTGTCCAAATATGCAAGATGAATGGATGTGCATGAGTAGGATTCCATATGCTTCTATTATTGAACCTATCATGTATGTTATATTTTGTACTAGACCTGAAGTATCATATGCTCTAAGTGTCATGAGCATATATCAGTACGATCCCAGCAAGAGGCATTGGGTGGCTGTCAAGAACATCCTTAAGAAATTGAGAAGAACTAAGGATGCCTTCTTAGTTTATGAAGATGGTGAGCTTAACGTGAGTGGGTACATAGATGTTGGCTTACAATCTCACAAGGATGACTCTAAATCCTAATCAGACTATATTTTCAAGTTAAATGGTAATGCGATCAGTTGGAAGAGTTCTAAATAGGAGATAACTGTAGATTTCACAACCAAATCAGAGTACATTGTAGCTTCTGAGACAGCTGATCTCATAGGCTAAAGACATGAGATGTTTAAAGTTAACATGTGGATGTTTGCTAGAGTAGTCAAGTACATTGGATAACCTATTATGAGACAATCACATGGATATTTATTCAATATCAGTGATAGCCTCATCATAACAATGGTGCAAGTATCTTTAAACTTAAGATACTCAAGGTTATCTTGGATATTAAATCTTATACTTTGAGTCCATTCCTTATTTCCTCTCAAAGGTCACTAATAGGGTTGTGATTAGGTGTAGCATGATGTATTTGAAGTTAGTTAAGTAGTCAATAAAGGATTTACCACTCCTGATAGAAGGAGAGTATACATATGACCTCATGTAAAGATCATTGCTTAGAAATCCTTGGCTGAAGTAGACATGTATTGAATAAGGTCTTCGAAGACATATCTTATAGAGCGATTAGTCTCATAGATAAGAATTAATAATATTTGGACTATATGTGACATAGTTAGCTTAATGAGAGTTGATTCATTATCCATACTACGAACTGAGTGAGATATAACATGGTGAAAGGACAAATTCTACATAAATTATCTATGGAATGGTTTATAGTTAGACCACCGATTTTACAGTTATGTACATGGTCATGATGTGTTACTAGATACCGCTCATAATTTACTTAAAATCATATGACGATTTTGAGATGTCAATGCAACTAGAAACCTAATGGGCCATATGCAAAGAAGGAATAAAGGAAATATGAAATGGGCCTTGGATTGGATCCAAATGCATGGGAGAGAATGTTGCATGAAAAAGTTTCGCACATTTAAACAAATGGAGTTGCATGTCACATGCATGTAATAGTTATTGTGCACAAGTGACAAGTGCAAAATGTCATTCTATCATGCACGAAAGGATGTCTTCGTATGCATGCACTAGTACAAGGGCATTTTGTCCCGCGTGCGCATGACAATAAGCTTCTGCATGCATATGCATGTAGTAACACGCAAGGTTATCGCACTCGTGATAACCCGCTTGCGTGCATATGACGATTTGCAATTATGCAAATTTTCACTATGAATAGGAAGCCAAACAAAAGATTTTAAGTGTCCAACCCTAATTATGATTAGAGGAGATATAAATTGTAATGCATGTGTGTTAGGGCCTAGAATTAATATGTTAATAAAGGTATATTAAGAGTATATGAGAGGTATATAGTGCTTAAGGGTTTTGGCAATATGAAAATAATGAAAAAATAAGAAAAAAGTGAAATTCTTAACATTCACACCCGTGATAGAGGTAATCACGACCGTGAATATCGCAAATTTTAGTTTCTAAACTTGAGGATCTTTATAGTCATGAAACTATGGTTCATGCCCATGAAGCTCTGTAGTTTAAATAGAATAACTTCATATTTTTGGCAGAAACTCATGTATTCTCAATCAAAAATCCTAGCCACCAGTCTCTAAAATCCCATAAACAAATTGTCTTCATCCCCTTTTGATTTTGAGTGATTAAACATGAATTCTAACCATAAAAAGAGAGTAAACACATATTAAAAGCAAGAGTTTTGTTATAGAAATTGAAATCAGAAACAAGGAGCGTAAAAAAACAATTTTAAACTCGTGACTAAATCTATTTACACAAAACAGAGTTAAGAAAATCATATCCTCTTGAGTTCTTTGATCTAGTTCAATTCATGTTTGTATGGATTGAGGGATTTATAGGCTTAAAACAATGAAAAGTTAAGATTTTTATAGTTTATGGCATATATAGATAGGATGGTAGTATAAGACATTATTATGGTCTCTGATTTCCTATTAGGGACTGAAACAGAGGGTGGAGAATCCCACCAGAAGCAGTAGATGCAAGAGAGTTGCATTTTAGGGATCCATTATTAAGGTTTGTGCATATAAATATTTTAATTTGCAACTTGGTATGCTTGTATGCTTAATGCTATGAATGTTGCACGAATTGACATATTTGGTTAATTATAATATTCTAGAATTGAGATAATGGACATGTGAAATCTGGAATTTGGTATTGAAGATTAATGTATGCAACTTGGTTAAGTATGACATTGATAATGAAGGATGAAATCTAGCTTGAACGATTTGGAATGATGAATTGTATATTTAGGGTTGATTTTTAAATATTGAAATATGGGAAGTGTTTATAGGGTGGCTAACATTAGTTAGCCTTAAAACCATTGTATGATTATATGTGGAATTGGCTTAAACCAGTGTTGGAATTATGTTACAGACTAATACATCATGTTCGTGAAGCCAAGCTTCAAGCCTGTGAAGGTATGAAAATAGAATAGTCATGCCCGTAAACCAATGTTCATGCCCGTGAATGATCACAGAGCCAGTCACGATGAGACAACCCGTGACTAAAGGTTTTACGCTCGTGAATGCCATGTATCCATAATTTGGTTAATTGAGTTATATGATTGATCTATATGAGTACTATATATAGACACATTTGATACATTTAAATGAGATTTTAACTAGTATGATAACACGACTATGTAAAATAATTATCTATTTCGTGCTCTAAAATACATAATGGCATGTAATGTTTATGTAAAACTATGAATGCGAGATAATTTGTAACAATATTCAGTATGTAAATAAGTATACTCATTCTCTATTCAAGGACTAGCTAGGATAAGTGGCATGCCATTGAAGGGGTTAAGGTACTGTTGTAATATCCGCTAATTTAGGTTCCGAGTCGCACGTGTTGCGAAATTGACACGTGTGACCGATCGGAGTCTAAATTCGGATTTTTACAAAAAAATTGATGAAGAAATGGTTAAACTAAATAATAAATGTCTAAATAAGTGATTATAGAGTTTAAAGAAGTTGATTTACGGTAAAGGACTAATTTGCAAAATTTGATAAGTTTTGGGGTCAAATTGCAATTTACCAAAAATTGGAGGATTAATGAGATTAATTGATAATCAACATGTTAATTTTGGGCACATTTTGATAGTATTGGCCGGCCATGATGTTAAAGAAAGATGATTAATATTGGTTAAGTGTAAAATTGGGAGAAAATGGTCAAATGGTGGGTCCCACATGAATATTTTTGGGTACCCTATTTAAGGCTTTATTTTCTTCTTCTTCTCTTCATTTTCTGCTCCTTCTCTCTTTTCTTTACCAGTCACGCCAGCCACAATTTTCCTCCATAGCTCACCTTGATTCTAGAGAGAGAAAGGAAGGGAAGAGAAGGGAAAGAGCAAGACAAGGTGATTTTCATGTTCCATAACTTATAAGGAAGCTGGAAAGAACAAGAAAGAGGAAGAAAAATCAAGTTTGGTAGAGAGAGAAAATTTCCAAATTGGTGATCAAGTGAAGAAAAGAGTAAGGTAAGAAGTATTTCTTCTTCTTCTTCATCTTTTCTAAAGGAAGTTCGAACTTTGAGCTCATCCAAGACTTATATGGAATGAGAGAGAAACTAGGGTTTAGAGAGAGAAAAAGAGAGTTTAGGGTCTTAATGAAATTAGATGATGATGAAAATGATCTATGATGTTGTAGGAGTTCCAAATGACAAGGAACAAGCTCTAAGGAGCAAAGGAAAAAAAAAAAAGAAACCTACCTAAAGGAGTGAAGGAGAAAGATTAAGGTTTGTGCATAATTTAAGGCAATAGCCTATATTTGTTTGAAATAATGCATGCTGAACATAATTGTAGATAAATGCAATTTCAAGAATGATGATGATTATGGCATGAAACCATAGGTTTAGACATATATGAATGAGATAATTGTGACATTGAATTAAGGATGCATGTTAGAGAATCTTGTATGATCAAGGCATGTAAATGTATTGAAAAGTAATAAGTTAAGTAAAGAGCCTTAGAAATGCATAAAATAGAAATTGGTATGTTTTGGATGATGTTTGAATGAATGAAAAGTGAATATGCAGATTTCCTGCTGAAAGTCACGGGTGTGACTACTGAGTCACGGACGTGAACTTGAGGGTTCACGGTTGTGACTGATTGTGTCACGGTTGTGAATTTCTGGGTGGAAATGGTACTATTCATTCCAGAAGCGTTCACGGGTTGGAATCACGGCAGTGAACTTATTCACGGGTGTGAATGAGTAATCACGACCGTGAATGCTTTTGGGCGATTCATTCCAGTAGCGTTCACGGTTTGGGATCACGGGCGTAAACTAATTCACGGGCATGAAAGTAGTAATCACAGCCGTGAATGCTCTGCATTTGAAGTTATGGATGTGGTTATTAAATGAGGAATTCAGATAAGTAAATGAAAGTTATTGTCTATCCAGTGAAATAAGAATGATATGAATATAGATATATGTATATATATTGATGTGAGAATATGATATGTTGTGATATAGAAAAATGAATTGATGTAGAAAAATGTATTTTCATGGATAATATATGAAATCTGATGAAGATGATAAACATGAGAATATTGATGAATCTAGTAAATGAATGAAAAGATGTATGAGTATGACTATATGCTTGTAAAACAAGAAAATTGAGATGTTGATAAATATGAGAAAAATGGATGTGTTGAAATTGAGAATAATGATTGATGTGAAAATATAAAGAAGCCCATTACTCTACTTGCGGACTAGAATCAGGATAGATGACATGTCATTAAGGGGGCGAACGGTATCGTACTATACCTCAACCAATGTGGCTAAAGCTTGTGTGAGCGCCATTGGTCTGGGATGCTCAGTCAGTGTGGCTAAAGCTTGTGTGAGCGCTACTGACTTGAGAAAGCTCCGATGAGCACATATAAATGAGGACAAGGTTTCATAAGTTTGTGTGAGCGGCCTTGATCCGGTTATTCATCTATGATGAAATATTACTCAATCAATGTGGCATAAGCTTGTGTGAGCGCCATTGATTTGAGAAGCTCTTATGAGCCAGATAGTGGACAGGGTGGCATAAGCTTGTGTGAGCACTCCTGATCCATAACCCGTATCCAGTCAGTCCAAAGATTTAGAATGATGTGGGCAAGATAATGAGGATATGTCGGAAAAATAAGAAAAGGAAAGAATAAGAAAATAATGATGATATGAGATGGAAATGTAATAATAAAGAGATTTGTAGAATAAATTGCTATCAAAGATAAATGAAAATAACAATGTCTATATGAGCATGACATTTGTACTTTTATGAAATAGGAATATGTTGATAGTCATGCATGCAAACATTTTAATGCACGAAATGATAATTGTTAATGCTCGTTGCATGATATTGTATATTGTCTTCTTTATATGCACCACTAAGCTTAGAGCTTAGCGTGGAGTTTAATTTCCACGCAGATATAGAAAGGTAGCTGAAGACGCTAGATAAAGCAAGCGGCGCTCCCATACAAGTAAAGCAGCCGAGTCTTGAGAAAGTGGGTTATAAGTTTTGAAACTTTTGTATTTGACTTTTATATTGAAGAAATGTTTGAGTTTATAAAACTTACTTTTAAAGTTTGGTAAATATATATACATATGAAGTATTAGAAAGAAATGACATTAGCGCTCCCTCATCCGGGCACGTGTTGTTCGGGTGAGGAGGTGCTACAAGTTTTGGTATCAGAGCACGGTTTGGTGTTTCTGGATATTGATATTAAAGCCGGTTTGGATTTTAAAGTGAATTTTGAAAATGTTTTTCTTAAATATACCCACAATTGCATTTTTGGAATGGCTGCTTTACTGATTAGGGTCGAGAGGGTTTAAAACCAGAGACTCTAGAATATGAGATTTGTGTAACTAACCCATTAGGACACAGTGAGCGGGTTAGTAAAGTGTTTAGAGGTTGCCTAGTCGAAATTCAAGGCAGGCAATTTCTAGCAGATCTAATAGAGTTACCATTCCGCGAGTTCGATGTGATCTTAGGAATGGATTGGCTAGCTTGCCATGGGGTGATAATAGATTGTGGAAAGAGGCAGATGAGAATTAAAGTTTCAGAACAAGAAGAGATAGTAGTGATGGGTGAGTATAGAGGATATCCAGATAATTTGATATCAGCGTTGAAAGCTCGAAAACTCATCAATAAGGGATGTGAGACTTACCTAGCGTATGTGATTGACACCCGAAAGAAAAGTCCAAAGTTGACCGACATCCCAACTGTTAGTGAGTTTTCTGATGTATTTCCTGAAGAGTTACTAGGACTACCACTTGATCGAGAGATAGAGTTTGCTATTGAATTAGTACCTGACACCGCTCCTATATCTATTACACCATATAGGATGGCACCCATAGAATTGAAAGAATTGAAGATACAGTTACAAGAAATGTTAGATAAAGGATTTATACGACCTAGTGTATCTCCATGGGGTGCTCCAGTACTATTTGTAAAGAAGAAAGACGGTACCTTATGTCTTTGTATTGACTACAGGCAGCTTAATAGGGTTACTGTTAAGAATAAATACCCACTGCCTAGGATTGATGATTTATTTGATCAGCTGAAAGGTGCAAGTATATTTTCAAAAATAGATCTTCGATCGGGGTATCATCAACTGAAGATCAAAGAGTCAGATGTATCTAAGACAGCATTCAGGACTCGTTATGGTCATTATGAATTCTTGGTGATGCCATTTGGATTGACGAAGGCGCCAGCAGTTTTTATGGACCTGATGAACCGAGTGTTCAAGCCATATATTGATCAATTTGTAGTTGTATTCATTGATGACATTCTTGTCTATTCAAGAGATTGAGTAGAACATGACCAACATCTTAGAAAAGTATTGCAGACCTTAAGGGAGAAACAATTGTATGCAAAGCTATCTAAGTGTGAATTTTGGCTAGAAGCAGTTAGTTTTCTGGGTCATGTAATTTCAGCAGAAGGTATTCGAGTTGATCCTAGTAAAATCGAGGCTATTCTTAATTGGAAACCACCTCGAAATGTGACGGAAGTGAGAAGTTTTCTTGGATTAGCCGGATACTATAGGAGATTTGTGAAAGGATTTTCATCTATAGCAAATCCTTTGACACGATTACTGCGAAAAGAGGTCTGTTTTGTATGGACAGATAAATGTCAAGAAAGCTTTGATCGATTAAAAGCAATGTTGACTGAAGCACCAGTTTTGACTCAGCCTACTCCAGGAAAAGATTATGTTGTGTACAGTGATGCAAGTCACAATGGGCTAGGATGTGTTCTTATGCAAGAAGGAAAAGTGATTGCATATGCCTCCAGACAGCTTAAGCCTCATGAACTTAACTATCCGACGCATGATTTAGAGCTTGCAGCGATAGTTTTTGCTCTAAAGATATGGAGACATTATTTGTATGGAGAAAGATGCTACATTTATACAGACCACAAGAGTCTTAAGTATCTTCCTTCACAGAAATAGTTGAATCTGAGGCAACGAAGATGGTTGGAATTGATTAAAGACTATGATTGTGTGATAGACTACCATCCAGGAAAGGCTAACGTGGTTGCAGATGCACTAAGCAGGAAGATTTTAGCTGAGATGCAAGTAGAATCCACATTGATGCAAAGAATTAAAGATGTCCAAAAACAAGATGAGAAGTTAGTAAAGATGGTCGAAGCCTTGAAAAATGGAGAAAAGTCAGAATTTTTATTAACAGAAGATGGTACTGTGTATTTCAAAAACCGAATTTGTGTGCCAAGTATGAAAGAGTTGAGAACAGAGATTTTAAAAGAAGCTCATGAAATGGTCTATACTATGCACCCAGGTGGGAACAAGATGTACCAAGATTTAAAAGGACAATATTGGTGGTCGGGGATGAAAAAGGATATCACTGAATACGTTGCTAAATGTCTAATCTGTCAGCAAGTGAAAGCTGAGCATCAATTACCCACAGGATTACTACAATCAATTCCCATACCAGAATGGAAGTGGGAGAGGATCACGATGGATTTTTTGTCTGGTTTACCGGTAACTCAGAGAAAGCATGATGCAGTATGGGTAATAGTGGATCGATTGACGAAATCAGCACATTTCCTACCAGTCCGAATGGATTATACTTTGAACAAGCTGGCTGAGATTTATATAAATGAGATAGTGAGACTTCATGGAGTGCCTGTATCTATCATCTCTGACAGAGATCCCAGATTTACGTCGCAGTTCTGGAAGAGTCTACAGCAGGCTTTGGGAACTCGACTAAATTTTAGCACGGCATTTCATCCGCAAACGGATGGACAATTAGAGCGAGTTATACAGTTGCTAGAAGATATGATGAGATGTTGTGTACTTGAATTTGAGGGAAGTTGGGATCGACATTTACCTCTTATGGAGTTTTCCTATAACAACAGTCATCAAACGAGCATAAGCATGGCTCCTTATGAAGCTTTATATGGAAGAAAGTGTAGGACACCGATATGTTGGACTGAGTTGAATGAGAAAAAGTTGATTGGGCCAGAAATAATTCAACAAACTGAGGAGAAAGTTAAAGTGATCAAGGAAAGGCTAAAAGCAGCACAAGATCGACAGAAATCCTATGCCGATTTGAAAAGGCGAGATATAGAATATGCATTAGGAGACAAAATATTTCTTAAAGTTTCGCCTTGGAAAAAGATATTGAGGTTCGGTAAAAAGGGAAAATTAAGCCCAAGGTTTATTGGTCCCTATGAAATTCTAGAAAGAATAGGACCAGTGGCTTACCGATTAGCTCTTCCTCCGGAGCTAGACCGAATTCATAACGTGTTCCACGTTTCAATGTTAAGAAGATATCGTTCAGACCCAACCCACATCATACCGATTGAGGAAATAGAGGTGCAAACTGATATGTCTTATGAGGAAGAACCAGTGGCTATAATAGCATATGAAGAGAAAGTTCTTCGAAACAAGAGAGTTCCTCTAGTTAAAGTTTGGTGGCGGAATCATACAGTTGAAGAAGCCACGTGGGAAAGTGAAGAAGTGATGAAAAAGCAGTATCCCCAGTTGTTCAACGCCGAATGAACAGGTAAATTTCGAGAACGAAATTATTTTAAGGGGGAGAGAATGTCATATCCGCTAATTTAGGTTCCGAGTCGCACGTGTTGCGAAATTGACGCGTGTGACCGATCGGAGTCTAAATTTGGATTTTTACAAAAAAATTGATTAAGAAATGGTTAAACTAAATAATAAATGTCTAAATAAGTGATTATAGAGTTTAAATAAGTTGATTTACGGTAAAGGACTAATTTGCAAAATTTGATAAGTTTTGGGGTCAAATTGCAATTTACCAAAAATTGGAGGATTAATGAGATTAATTGATAATCAACATGTTAATTTTGGGCACATTTTGATAGTATTGGCCGGCCATGATGTTAAAGAAAGATGATTAATATTGGTTAAGTGTAAAATTGGGAGAAAATGGACAAATGGTGGGTCCCACATGAATATTTTTGGGTACCCTATTTAAGGCTTTATTTTCTTCTTCTTCTCTTCATTTTCTGCTCCTTCTCTCTTTTCTTTACCAGTCACGCCAGCCACAATTTTCCTCCATAGCTCACCTTGATTCTAGAGAGAGAAAGGAAGGGAAGAGAAGGGAAAGAGCAAGACAAGGTGATTTTCATGTTCCATAACTTATAAGGAAGCTGGAAAGAACAAGAACGAGGAAGAAAAATCAAGTTTGGTAGAGAGAGAAAATCTCCAAATTGGTGATCAAGTGAAGAAAAGAGTAAGGTAAGAAGTATTTCTTCTTCTTCTTCATCTTTTCTAAAGGAAGTTCGAATTTTGAGCTCATCCAAGACTTATATGGAATGAGAGAGAAACTAGGGTTTGGAGAGAGAAAAAGAGAGTTTAGGGTCTTAATGAAATTAGATGATGATGAAAATGATCTATGATGTTGTAGGAGTTCCAAATGACAAGGAACAAGCTCTAAGGAGCAAAGGAAAAAAAAAAGAAACCTACCTAAAGGAGTGAAGGAGAAAGATTAAGGTTTGTGCATAATTTAAGGCAATAGCCTATATTTGTTTGAAATAATGCATGCTGAACATAATTGTAGATAAATGCAATTTCAAGAATGATGATGATTATGGCATGAAACCATAGGTTTAGACATATATGAATGAGATAATTGTGACATTGAATTAAGGATGCATGTTAGAGAATCTTGTATGATCAAGGCATGTAAATGTATTGAAAAGTAATAAGTTAAGTAAAGAGCCTTAGAAATGCATGAAATAGAAATTGGTATGTTTTGGATGATGTTTGAATGAATGAAAAGTGAATATGCAGATTTCCTGCTGAAAGTCACGGGTGTGACTACTGAGTCACGGGCGTGAACTTGAGGGTTCACGGTTGTGACTGATTGTGTCACGGTTGTGAATTTCTGGGTGGAAATGGTACTATTCATTCCAGAAGCGTTCACGGGTTGGAATCACGGCAGTGAACTTATTCACGGGTGTGAATGAGTAATCACGACCGTGAATGCTTTTGGGCGATTCATTCTAGTAGCGTTCACGGTTTGGGATCACGGGCGTGAACTAATTCACGGGCGTGAAAGTAGTAATCACGGCCGTGAATGCTCTGCATTTGAAATTATGGATGTGGTTATTAAATGAGGAATTCAGATAAGTAAATGAAAGTTATTGTCTATCCAGTGAAATAAGAATGATATGAATATAGATATATATATATATATATTGATGTGAGAATATGATATGTTGTGATATAGAAAAATGAATTGATGTAGAAAAATGTATTGTCATGGATAATATATGAAATCTGATGCAGATGATAAACATGAGAATATTGATGAATCTAGTAAATGAATGAAAAGATGTATGAGTATGACTATATGCTTGTAAAATAAGAAAATTGAGATGTTGATAAATATGAGAAAAATGGATGTGTTGAAATTGAGAATAATGATTGATGTGAAAATATAAAGAAGCCCATTACTCTACTTGCGGACTAGAATCAGGATAGATGACATGTCATTAAGGGGGCGAACGGTACCGTACTATACCTCAACCAATGTGGCTAAAGCTTGTGTGAGCGCCATTGGTCTGGGATGCTCAGTCAGTGTGGCTAAAGCTTGTGTGAGCGCTATTGACTTGAGAAAGCTCCGATGAGCACATATAAATGAGGACAAGGTGTCATAAGCTTGTGTGAGCGGCCTTGATCCGGTTATTCATCTATGATGAAATATTACTCAATCAATGTGGCATAAGCTTGTGTGAGCGCCATTGATTTGAGAAGCTCTTATGAGCTAGATAGTGGACAGGGTGGCATAAGCTTGTGTGAGCACTCCTGATCCATAACCCGTATCCAGTCAGTCCAAAGATTTAGAGTGATGTGGGCAAGATAATGAGGATATGTCGGAAAAATAAGAAAAGGAAAGAATAAGAAAATAATGATGATATGAGATGGAAATGTAATAATAAAGAGATTTGTAGAATAAATTGCTATCAAAGATAAATGAAAATAACAATGTCTATATGAGCATGACATTTGTACTTTTATGAAATAGGAATATGTTGATAGTCATGCATGCAAACATTTTAATGCACGAAATGATAATTGTTAATGCTTGTTGCATGATATAGTATATTGTCTTCTTTATATGCACCACTAAGCTTAGCATGGAGTTTAATTTCCACGCAGATATAGAAAGGTAGCTGAAGAGGCTAGATAAAGCAAGCGGTGCTCTCATACAAGTAAAGCAGCCGAGTCTTGAGAAAGTGGGTTATAAGTTTTGAAACTTTTGTATTTGACTTTTATATTAAAGAAATGTTTGAGTTTATAAAACTTACTTTTAAAGTTTGGTCAGAATTAATCTGATGTTAAAAATTACTATATTATGTAAATAAATTGTACTCTGAGTTTTATTTATATTCATATATACATGAGTAAAAAAAAATGTAAATATATATACATATGAAGTATGAGAAAGAAATGACATTAGCGCTTCCTCATCCGGGCACGTGTTGTTCGGGTGAGGAGGTGCTACAACTGTAGTATATTATTATTGTATTAATCGAGGTGGCTTAAGCTTAAGTTAAGGCGCTTCTAATTATTTAGAGACAAGGTGCCTTAAACTTGGATTAGAGCGCCCTTGTACTTATATACATGTAGATATCATGATTACTCATCAGGGTGGCTTGAGCTTGAGTTAGAGCGCTCCTAATTTAAAATACAAATTTTATAATATAGTCAGATACAGATAGTGAGCAGGGTAGCTTAAGCTCGGATTAAAGCACTCCTATTTCACAACCCGCATTCTGATAGTCCGGATCTAGAGTATTGGGCTAAGAAACTAGATATTTGCAACACTGTAAATAGAAATTATAAGGCAAAATATTGTAACATTGTGTTATAGAAATCAATGAATAAGAATACAATCACAACCTAAAAAAGAAATGTAGAAACTACAAATCAGATCTATGAAATTGGAAAAATAGATAATTGCAATAGATGATGATATTTGCTTTATATGTTATGGATGTATTAAAATCAAATCATTTCAAATTGAATACAATTATTATGTGGATATATATAAATGAATATGACGATATGATTAAGCACACATGTATTTTTATGAATATGAATGCTATGATATTGTTTTAATGCATACTAGAATTTCAATATTTATATGCACTACTAAACTTTTAATAGCTTAGCATGCGGGTTTCTCTGCATGCAGGTTTGAAGCCAATAGACAGTTGAGTTTGCAAGAACAAAAGACCAAGCCAGTCAAAACAGTCAAAATTGACCTGTGTGAGTCTATTCATTTATTTGATTCATTTCATTATTGGTTATTCTGCATAACATGGGATAAAGACAGACTTTTTGAATATGATTTTAATAATGATTTGTAATTGATTTTATTTATAGTTAATAAGGTTGATTTTGTAATAAGGAAAATAATTGTCCAAACCTGTTATTGATTCAGTTTATGATTATTATCAAAATACAGGAAAAAGTTTTATGCAGTACATTTTAAATGCATGTTTTAATTGCATGTAACATATGGAGATGTGAATTAAGTTGAAACGTTTTAATTTGGAACAATTTAGACAAATGCAGTTGTGTGGTATGCTTCTGTGCAGTGAGCTTTGTTATGGCTGTATAGAGGGGTATTATATAAATACCCTCAAACGGACTCAGAAAAAGGGTTACCATCTTTGAAAAAATAAAAATTATTCTCTCTTCTTCTTCTCTCTCAAGTTGAATCACCATTGATAGCACCTTAGTGCTTTGACAACCTATCTCCTTTGATGTTCCTTTGCTCCTTCACGTGGATACTACTATAGCAATCCATAAGCTTTGGATTGTTGTGATTTGCTACAATATAATAAGGAAAGCTCACAACTTGAAGATTGAAGTTACAATCAGAAGGTAATTTATTTCTCTCATTAGATAGCTAATGATCCAATTTAAATTACATAGGGTATTCCATTGGTTTTGAGTTTAATTAATTTTTAAATTTTCGCTGCCATATCAATGAGATACATATTTAAAAATCCAACTTAAAGTTAATTTTCAGGTTTTTAGGGAGAATAATTGATTGAGTAAATTTTGGGAGCCATTACAATGTGTGAAAGAAGGGAAAGGTGTAAAAGGAGTTGAAGAACTTGTTATTTTTTGTTAGACCCACTGGAACTCTAGAAATATTATACTTCATGGAGAAAATCTACGGAAGGCTAAGTTCCAAGTGATTTGGGTTCATAATTACCTAAATAATCTCAAGAATGCATATGGAGTGACTTTGGGTAGGAATGTCAGAAGGGGTTCTCTTTGTCATTTTATTCCATAGTTAGGATCTGCAAAGGTTTTTGTGGATGCATCCTATTGTATTGGTTCTAGAAAGGGTGGGCCTGGAATTGTTGATTGGAATGAAGATAAACTTGTTATTGGTATTAAATTGGTCCCTCTTAATTGGTGTTTTTCAACTCTTCATGCAAAAGCTCATGCTTTGGAGGAATGATTAAGGTTTGTAGCAGATCTTGGCATTTTTAATGCACTTTATTCTTAGATAATTCACTTGTTGTCTCTCGATTCTCTAGTTCTATGTCCTCTTATCCACTCTTAGAGACTATTGTTAGTAATTGTAATGCATTGATTCCCCAACTGGATATCTTAGTTTCTTTTTATAACATCAATAGGTCTTTTAATTATGTTGCCCATCTTAGAGCTTCTTTGGCTTAAAGGGTTAATGAGCATGTCTTCTAGTTGGAGTGTTGCTCAGTGTGGCTTGGCATTATATTTTCTGAGTTTCCTCTTTCTAATTAATATAATGCTCTTGTTTTTTTTTTCAAAAACAATCAAGATAATATGTTAGGATTTTCCATGCAATTTTTCCCTTTTGTTTTCAACGAATAGTTAACACAATTTATTGTTTGGACAAAATGGGGAATAAGGTTCAAACAAGGCAATTGCTATCTGATTGAATTATTGACCAATATTTGACTTTTTTTTCCTTAAAGGACGAGGTATCCTAAATGGGTTCCAACTATGGACGACACCTTTAAGGCATATTCACATTTAGGCTAACCATCGCTCAAGCCGAAAAGGACCCCCTTTCAAGGCAGAAGCTCTGGCTAAGGAAACAATTGCATACAAAGCAGGGTTCGAACCTCAAACCTCTTAAGTCAAGAGCAGACTTCTTACCATCTGATTTGCATCCGTTGGTTGACCAATATTTGACTTTCCTTTTTAACACTTTATGCCAAAGGATTAGAGTGTGGCATTTAGTACTACTGCAACTACATTTTTTTTCATTTTTGTTTGGAGATCATGTGAGAGAGAGAATGAAATTAAAATGCATACCTTGTACCAACATATTATTTTGTTCCATATGTTCATGCTGTGGAATGGATATTTGAACATCAGAAGCGAAACCAGGTAGTTGGACATGAATACCTTCCATGAACCATCAGTGATCAATATATAGCATAAAACATATCTCTTCAAAATAAAAGTAATATGACTATGAATTATTAATTATAATTTTTCACCAAATAAAATGTATAAATGTGAGTCTAACTACCAGTATGTATAAATTTCATCCTTAATTCATATCACTTTCAATCAAGATGAACTATATATATATATATAATTTTATATTAGTTTACTAACAATCCTAGTCTATTTTTAAAAAATTATTAAAAAAATTTAATTATTAATAAAAATGATCAAATCACGAAAAGTCAAAAAATACAATAATCCAATTATGTGTTTTTCCAAGAATAAATAAAGTAAAAAGAAGAGAAGAGGTACTAACGGGAATAGATCCATCGTTTCCAGAAGACATATCGGTTGCCACTGGGAAATAAATCAGCGAGACCAGAAATTTCAATTAGTGGATTTGTATTGAGATGGTTTAATGTTGTAGCCAAGCTTGGATGGCGCCGTAGTAGATCCAAAGATATATCTTTTTGAATTTACCATGCAAACTTAATACAGTCAGAATATAACAGCAAAACCCAAAATAAATAAATAAAGAAGAAGAGAGAGAAGAAAGTACTTCATGGGTACTGTTTTTTTGGCCATTTTTTCCTTAAATTTTGTACTGTATATATTCGGTTATTGAACTATTATTTTCATCAGCATTTAATTTTTGGAACTCTTATTTTTTCCATTCAATTATATATTTGAATTTAGGCGATAAGACTTCTTTTTTTTTTTTTTTTTTTGCTTTACAGAACTAATTTCTATTAGTAGTCAACAGTAACTCTACAAATGAATCATCATATATAAATTGAATCAAATTACTTAACAATGTAAATAAATGTTTACTTAATGCAAGAAAAAACCAAAGCCTTTAATATTTTTGTTTATTCTAGAATACATAAAGTAACTAATATTCAATTTTTATTCGGAGTTTCCTAATCTAATTCGATGGATTATTTGAGTTGAGGTCAAAGTTAATTTTAATAATTGATAAATTATATATTAAAATTGAGTTTGACCTCAACTCGAATAAACCTTAAAACGGAATGCTTAAATACACATAATTTCTGCAAATGACGTGAAGCAGCAAAGAACTAATTTGAATCTCAGTTATTATTAACTTTCAGAATTATATATGAGTGAAAATAAGAGTTTCATAAAATAAAATAATTTTATATAGATTCAGTTTAAGCAAGTATTATGTACGTACCGAACATTTTTCGGAAAATCGAGACGTGAAGCAGCAAAGAACCAAAAGCTCCATTTTGTGGAAGCAGCAATTCAAAAGGAGTGAGAGAGTATAAATAGCGAGCAGTATCTTGATGGCCATTGTTACATGCCACAATCACAGGGAGATCATATTTTCCAGCAATAGTAACCAATTTCTCATTCTTTTTCACTAAACATTCTGCAATTGATGTGGCTCCAATTACAGCAGCAAAGACAAGGGCTGTCTCATTATTATTATCAACTATTTCCAAGTCTTCTTTTGACATTAAGTCCACTAATGTTTCCACTGTCTTCAAATTTCCTGTCAAAGTTGCAAGATGAAGAGCAGTTCTCCCTCCAAAATCTTTCAGCTTTTTCTGCAATGCTCCTTTATGAACACGAAGGAATTTTTTCACACTGCTTAAGTCTCCTATCTCTATAGCCTTGCGTAGAGGCCGAAATCGCACATTCAAATTCTCCTCTTCTTCTACTTCTTGATGAAATTGAATATTCGGATTAACTTCAGTTGCTGCAAATTCATCAGCTTCTAATTATTCAAAATTAATTAATTAGCCAACCATATATAATTTGGTTGCCATAAGAGCATATGCATATTGCATAGTACAAACATTCATATTCTCTCTGTTCTACTTCAAATGTCCTTTTTTTTTTCACATACATTAAGAAAATAAATAAATTAACATTAATTTTATAAATTTTTCATTGCAATTTCTCTCAATACCTTTGGGCATTTTATTTTATTTTATTAATAAATTCAAATAAGCTGAACTAATTAGTTTGTATCCTATATAAATTGAGTTTACTCACTGAGCTTGAACTAACGTTTGGTGATAGATAAAGTCTTCGAAAGATAAAAAAAATAATAATAATTAAATAAAATAAAAAATTGCATTACCTGGATTAACTGGTGGCAATTCAACTTGTGGTAATTGAATTCGATCTCCTAGAGGGTTAAGCTCATCAGGCATATTGGCCAAAATATCCCAACAAAGTTTTGCAGAAGTAGCGTTTCTAATCCCAGAAAGAATATGTGGCAAGCATGAGATTTGAATGGCATGAATAGCAGCAGCATTCTTCTTTCTCCAAGCCTTGAATTCAGCCTCACCCTCTTCTGGATTTGGAGATTCAGTTTTTGCTTCTATAATTTCCCATAGATCATGAGCCAACAAATAGTTCTTCATGCAGGCACTCCAATTATCATAGTTAAAGCGTCCTGCTAAATATTCTGAGACTATATTTGTCGCCATCTTCAATTCTGTCAATATGATAAATTTGCAGGATTAAATAAGTAATTAAATGAATAAATAATGCAATCAACTCAGAGGAAGATAATTGCTTACAAAAGCCTTAATTAGCTAAACTCAGTTTCGGGAAAACTCTCTAATTTGATTGAAGTTGATGCTTAGTATCATAGACAATATATATATATATATATATATATATATATATATATATATAAGTACTTTTTTTGAAAGAAAAAGGTTATTATTACTTTTTCTTTTTTGACACAACACAAGTTTCGTATCCGGGATAGGGAATGTCTTTGGTGAGACTCAAAACGCAATGTTAACTCTCATTCAGTGCTTACTATCAGGGCAAAGTATCAGGGTAAAGTCTGAGCAACAAAAACTTCATAATTATTTATTGTTGAAAAGATCGTTGCAATATTTGTTTTCTATTCATATTTATTTGTGACATTACTTATATAGAAGTAAAATTTAAAAAACTTAAATTTATAAATATTAAATAAATTTTTTGTTACTTTCTTTTATCCAAAATAAATAAATTTATTGTTACAGTAAATGTTTTTATTAGTACTTTAATAATTTAACCACAATTTTAATTACATAAATAGTAAAAATTTTTTAATAAAAATCCAAATTTTGTTGTTTTGAATCGAGTTTGGATCGGGTCACATGTTACAGCACCTCGAGACAGGTTACTGTGCTGCTAACGATAAATATTATTTTCGCTAGTCATTCTCCTAAAAATTGGAGAGAAAGTTATGCAAGTCCTTCTAAATTAAGGGGAGATAATTAAAAGAAACACACTCACACAAAAACATAAATTAGAGGAAAAGTTACTCCGTCAATAAAAAATATTGAGATTATTGTATATAGTATCATTTCCATTTCCCCCAAAATTATTCTAAAACTATTGTTTAGTTTTCTTTTTTTAATATGTAAGTTTATTAAATTTTACGACTTTGAATTAATAAATCACTTTCCCTAATTATAGCTTTGAAATCATTTTTGTATTGAAACAAAGTTATTATTACGACTTTGAAATAAGAATTTAATATATTGGGAAGAATAATCTTAAATTAAAAAATTGAAATGGTTGGTCTAATTTAGGATGTGAATTGTGGCGATTAATATAATTTGTCAATTTGTTCTGCAATGCTAATCTGATGAGTCACGTCAGTAACTGTAGAGTGAGGGAATCTAATATCTTGTATAGGTAAGGTAATTTTGAATACGTTATAATTATATGAATATAAATTTAAATATATAAAAATTTGAGCTAAATAAAAATGTGTCATAATTATATTAATCTATTATAACTAGTTAAGAAATTATTATAGATATTTAAAAATATATAAAACATTTAATAATTTTAGTGTTATTCTAATTATATAAAATATTTAAATATATTGCAATATTTTTAAATATATATAATATAAGTTTAAATATGTACATTTTTTTTGCAAGTTTTATTGCTTTTTAATATAATTTTTATCATTTTGTATATGATCGTGTCTCGTGTTATATAACTTATATATGTTTAGATATATTAAATTAATCTTGTCATGTTATAAAATTTATATACGTTTAGATATGTTAATTTAATCGTATATAATTTTGTTATGTCATGTTAATACTAATTATAATTGTTTCATGCATGTGTTTTGAATTTTGACATAATTAATTAATTGTATTATATTTGCATTTAATATAATTGCATCGTACTTGATTAATGATATAACATATGTAGATAGGATGCGAATGAATTGTTAGCTTTAATCTTGTACATAATTGAAGATTGTTGATGGATAGATGTATTAGCAAATAAATATTCATAAAGAAAGGAAAAAAAAGAAAATAAAAGTGATATCAAATATGAAAGTGAGATAAGAAAAACTGGTAAATAAAAAATAGATTTTAATATTTTAATCATTATAATTAGAAAGAAAAAATCACTATTTTTAATTTTATTTAAAAATATAACATAGTTTTTTTTTTATTAAAAATCGTAAATACAGTTGACAAATAAAAAAAATATTAACAAGTGTGACTAGCTATATTTTTTTGATACACGCAAAAGAATATTTGATTGCGTTTGCACAAGAAAAGAATGTTGATTAGCCTGTGTTGTGTTGCTTTTGCTTTTGCTGTTGTGTGTATCCTGCCAGTTGGGAAATAAATAATAAATTCATTCCTCAACATGTAATTTGGAATTGGATCAAATTAAATAACGTCACTGCTACTAATTACTTTTAACTTTTTTCTTTATTCCTTCCACTTTTGCTTTTCGTAAGTGTTCGTTTAAGATGTCTCCACAAATCTGGGTTCCTTCATAGTACAATAGGACAATAGTTATCTAACACAAGTGAATAAATAAAATTATAAATTAAATCAAATATGTATAATATGCATACATAGAAATTAATTATTATTTTACACACATTTGATTCATACATATTAAAACGGGAAAAATCCCATCCTAAATAAATTTGTAATAATTATTCTTATATTTGCGATAGAAATTTTACAGAAGGTGTCGTGTATGTGTATCACTTAATTTGCATAGGGAAAAGTCCCTAGCTAATGTTAATAATAATGGTTATTCTGAAAATATATTAGCTACAGCCTACCGACAGCATGAGATTCGCTAACTAATTTGCGACGGAATGCCAAAGTGTCAATAGAATTATATAAAATGGCGAGAAAAATATAATATTGGCTATGAAATACTTTTACATTTGAAGGAAGTGAATTAAATTTAGCATGCAAAGCAACCCTTGGCAAAATTAATAAATTAGTGAGAGAATTTCTCCTTTCCAAATTCAATATGTGGCAAACTTTATATACGTCATCAAGGGACATTTTCCATAATCTCCAATCGAAGAGGGATTATTGTCGGATTGAATCGTTTCATCCATGAGTGCTATCATATATATAAAAAAAATTGCTGCATTTATTCATCTTGTTTTCATCCAACTAGAAATATCGTTTAAAAAAAGAAAAGAAAGATCGTACCGTAGAAAGTCTTGCTTTCAAAATTTTGCTACAAGCTCATACAATCACATTTTCCCTCGTCAAATCCAACGTTTTTTTTTTTGAATCATCTAAGTTTTTTATGTTGTAAATTACTATAGACTCCCTCTAGTGCTTCTTTATTATATAAATTTAGGACAGCCAAAGTTTAAGTGGTATGCAATGATTAGGACTTTTGTAATTAACAAATATTTAAATCCAATTGCATTTGTATTGTCATCAAACCAATTATAGCATTTAATTTTTCCTTGTTTTATCTTTTGAAATTGCATTTAATTTTATGTGTCTTCTTATTTATTTATGTAAGCACTTGTTTTTTGTTTGATATGTGATTGCTCAATGATGATAACTAAAGAATTTCGTATATGATTTTTTTTTTTAATTTTCAAGGAAGGATAACAGTAGAAAACTTAAATTAGATTGAAATTGCAATGAATGGTTGAAATTTTGTACAAATAGCAAAAAGAGGCGAAACAAACTAATTTTTTTAGACTAAAAATTGCTGTATGACCAGGCATCATATCATGCCTAATCTTACATCTTTCGGCCCGATCGGACATTAAGAAATTTGATTGGACTTCTTCAAGAAAATAGTTAATCGGACTTCATTTAATTAATTATCTAGACTTCGTTTTTGTCTAATTAGACATTGGTGATTTTTCTGTATATCTTTTCCATAATTTGACTTTCTATCTATTTTAAGTTCAATTTTGATTTAGGAATACTTTTAATGATTCTAAATAGATAGAAAATGCAAGAACGACCCTTTTAGAGATATCTTAACTCAAAAAGAGGTTTTAAACAAGAATTGGAAATATTTTTGAATTAAATTTACAATATTTCAATTCATTTTCACTTATAAAAGGAGGCAGCCTCATATCTTGCAGGACAAGAAAAAAATAGGTAGAAAGCTATGTCGGAAAGGCTTTAATCCATTAAAAATAAACTCTAGGTTATTTGGTTTAATAATAAAAGCTATTGATTAACAAAAGTTAGTGTTATTGGACCAATTATGTTATAACCTTTACTTTGGAGCTTGGAATCAGTTCAATGGTATTCTATTGCTATTTTTAGAGAGTAAATAAGGTCGAAAGAAGGAGTTCTGGATTTGTTTCAATTCTCTCGAGGTTCAAAAATAAATTTCTTCCTTCAAAGCTTTGAAGAGTGTTTATGATCTTCTAATTTGGTAAGTATTAAGGGCACATATCTACTTTTTTCCTCTTCTTCTCTATTAATCACAATATATGCATGAGAATTAGGTAATTGTAACACTTTTTTTTTGTCTAATCTATGATTGCCTGATAATGATAACTAGAAAATTTTATAAATATTATTTTGAGTTTTCAAGAAAGGAAAATGGTGAAAAAACTCCTAAAATTTGAATGGAATTGCACAAAGATTGAAGTGGGGAGACAAAAATTAGAAAAGGAGCATAAAAGGGTTGAAATGGATGAATATTTAGAGTAGTCGGAATGATGTTCGATCGGACAGCTTTATGTCCGTTCGAACATAAAGAAATTTGATCGGGTGTTTTGCTCAGACATAATTTCTATAATTCAATTTTTTGCCTATTTTAGATTCAATTTTGACTTAATAAGATTTAAATGATTATAATTTGGCAAAAATCACAAAAAAAAAAAAACAATTCTAAAGGTTTTAAAATTAAAAAGCAGGTTTTAAACTAAAATTGAAATTATTTTTAATTAAATTCCCAATTATTTAATTGCTTTTACCAATAAAACTAGGATTTCTATATCTATAAAAGGGGACATCTGCCATTAAATTTACTTTTATTATTCATTTATATATCCATTAATTCTTCTCTTCTACTTCTTTTTTATGGATGGGATTTTAGATTACTTGATATGTTTGTTGTGGTTTGAATGGAATATATTTTGTTGCTTTTTTAGCATTTTAGAAAATTATTGCATAGCACCAACTTATATGTGACATGCACATGCATCTAATTAGATTAATGATCTCAAATCCTGAGTTAATTTTATCTATGGTTACTGAACTTTACTCTAATTGCAGTAAAATCACAAAACTCTTTTTGTTCCAAAAAAAAATCACTAAACAATGTGGTTGTTTCAGTAAAATCATCTCCACCATTTTATAGGCATTCCTAACAAGAAAGTCTTGTTGCTAGTTAGCGTGTTACCAAAAATCTGATGTGGTACCAAAATTTGTGAAGTTATTGTCTACATAGATGACATGCTAGCAATTTAAAAAAATTATATCACGTCAGTTGCTATATGGCAAATCCAACTAGAAAAATATAATTAATTTCACCAACGGTCATTAAACTTTGCTTCTTTTATTGCAAAATCACTAAACTTTTTTTTTCTCTTGAAAAACTAACAAAACTTTATTTTTCTTTAACTTTTTAGAAAAATTTGATGAATAGATAACCCGAAATCTGATTTGACAGGAAATGTAGCATCAAATTTGTGCCAAAAAAATTTAATGTCGTCTTCTTTTTCAAATATCATGATTCTTGGTGGCTCTAACAAACTATATTTTCTCCTACAATTGCTAATATTGGCAAAGTATTTACTAGATTTATATTCTATAATACCCCCTTACCCCAGCAACTAGTATCCGAATAAAGAGATGTTATACTAGCTCTTCAAATAAAACGTTTATAAAACAAGATAAATTGAACATAGATAACTTATACAATGATATTTATTTATTTAGCATTCATTTGTTTCTTCTAAAATCAGACATATGATAACATTATGATAAAAAATAACTACATGCTTTATATACAAAAATATTATTTACAAAACGTTTATCCTTACTTAAAAATTGAGTTTAGTTACATACATCATAAAAGAAAATATATAGAAAGATAAACAAAAACACAAAATTCACGGTGTCAAGATATAGCTACTCATGGTCTCCATTACCTTTTTCTATTATCTTCTGACTATTTTCGCTATATCCTATACTAAGTAATATATTTAGTAGTGCATATAAATAAGACAATATATTATATTCATGCAATATGCACTTTTCTACCAGCATACATATATATCACATATACTTTTATCATATGATTATTTTACACAAGTGTATTTATACTTTTTTTCTATATATATATACACAACATTGCAATATAAACCTCTTTTTCAAATCTCATGTCATTACTTTATATTTGCACTATATTATATTAGTTTGATTAACACACACATCAACAATTATCAATTATAATTTATATAAGAATATTGTGTCATTATTAAGTTGTTTATGCCCATAACACTTAGAAACCAATAATCAAGATAATGGGGTTAGTCATCCAGATATAATAAAATTATCACCCGGATATAGTGGTATGTGCATACAAGTAGTGTTTCTAACAATGGATCACACCTAACTCAGAAATCCCTTGTGCCTTAATGGGTCACACAATAAACCAATTCCTTGTATTTTAAAGGCTCACACAAATAACCCTTACAAGTGTTCTACTCTTAACCCAATGTACCCAAACTCACTTGAGTAGTAGATTACAAAGAGAAACACTCACAAATCTATAATGCTCAGAAAATAATGAGCAAAAAGATTTTTTTTACAGAGAATTAATGTTTGTTTTAAAGTAGTAAATGCACAAATGGCTTAGAACAAGATTGAGATTCGAAGTATTTGCTATTCCCTTGTTCTGGATTCATAAATGACATGCATTTATACTTCTGTGGCGAAATATAACCATTTGGTTTTATTTAATGCAAAAATAGTCATTGCACCAACTCTTAATTTTGCGACTGACATGTTTCTCTTTCTTCTTTCACGGTCGTGAATATGTATGTCACGGTCGTGATTGTTCTTCCAAGCCGTGACTTGAGTGGCGACTTTGGCCGTGAAGCATTCTAGAAGGATTTGAAATATTTGATCACGGGTGTGACATTATTCTTTCATGGGAGTGAAAATCCTTCCAAGCCATGTTCTGGATTCATAAATGACTTGCATTTATACTTCCATAGCGAATTATAGCCATTTTGTTGCATTTAATGCAAAAATAGCCATTGCACCAGCTTTTAATTTTGTGCTTGACATGTTTCTCTTTCTTCTTTCACGATCGTGAATATGTGTGTCACGGTCATGACTATTCTTCCAAGCCGTGACTTGAGTGGCGACTTTGGCCGTGAAGCATTCTAGAAGGATTTGAAATCTTTGATCACGGGTGTGACATTATTCTTTCACGGGCGTGAAAATCCTTCCAAGTTGTGGTCCAAGTGGTGTCTCTGGCTGTGAATCTCTCTAGAGGAATTTGACATGTTTTCTCACGGGCGTGACTTTATTTCACCGGCATGATTGATAAGATCATTCATGGTTGCTATGATCCTTCATAGCCGTGAACTTTAAATATTTGGTAGTTGGCAATAAGCTTTATCACGGGCATGACATAAAAGGTCACGGGCGTGAATTCTGCTATTTCTTCAATTTTTGTCTTTTTAAGGTTAGTCTTCCAATCTCCATTCTTGCTATCATGTTCCATACCCTATTCAATAAACTTAGAAAACAAGTATGTTAAATACATTATTGCTGTTTTATTTGTTAGCATCAAAATGACGGAAATACCCCTCAAGGTTCAACAATCTCCCCCTTTTTGATGGTGACAAATAATCTATCAATATGTGCTTTTGAGAAGTCTCCCCCTCAAAAGATGCTTAAGATAAAAAATTACTGAAGTGCAAGAATTGTAAAGAATGATGAAGTATAGCATGGATGTTTGCTTCCTAGTTTAGGTATATGCAAGGTATATCCAATGTATACCAAATTTTTACTTAAAACTAGTTAAGTATATGCAAAGTATATTTAAGGTATATTCAAAGTATATCAAGCATATTCATTCATGGATCAAACATGTTCATTCATGTAGCTTGCATTAAGGTATATGCAAAGTATACTTAAGGTGAATTTCAAGGTATATCAACTTATTTGCATACTTGCATATTCATTTAATTCAAATGAGTAAATCAATTATATTGCAATTAAATTGAAATATAATATATTGCTAGGTTCTCCCCCTTTTGTCATTAACAAAAAGAACAAAAAGATAAATTATAAGGGAAAATTAATGCAATTATATTAATATTAAAAGAAAAGTACAAGGTTTTGAAAAGTAATTTAAAGTCCTACATTAGAAATACTAGAAATTAACATAGCAAAAAAAAAAAAATATATATATATATATAGTCTAGCTAGATTATACTTCCGCCTCGAGTCTCTCCATGCGAGACTCCATGAAATCCTTGAGGTTCTCTAAGCTCTCATCAATCGAAGCCTGCAATTGGTCGAAACACGGTGCTAAAAGGTCAGCCACCTGCTGAGCCAAGTTTGGTGTGGAGGCCGAGGATTGTCCAATTTCCTGTTCAACCCCTAGGGTCGCCAACTCAACTCAAACTCTCTTCCTCTACTGGATTCCTTGGAAGCCAGCTTTCAAGTCGTCTGAATCATTATCCTCCCAAATAATCTCACCAGTTGTGTTGGTGAAGCGGTAGTAGATGTTGTTCTCATGAACTATACGAACAGCCACTTCCATTTTGATGAACGACTCCACATCTAGTCGGTATCAAGGATGTGCTGGTATAAGGTTGAATCGATCAGTTGCTGTCTCCTCTAGCGAAAATGCTATAGGTTAGAAACCTCTGCAAGTACTTGTGCACTAGGGATCGAATGTGGGTGCTTTTCATCTTCTTGATGTCCCAGCTGCAATCAAGCCCGAAATGAGTCCATGCCTAAGTGGCATAGAACTCCACCTCACTCTCATTTAGGATAACGTTAGAGGGAAGGTTGAACATGTCACCAAAATCCATGGCAGTGAGGGTGTTCAGATGCTTACAGAGTTGAAATTTTACCGTGTCGATGGGAGAGACTTACAGGGTGCTAAGGAACTCGAGAGTTAGTTCCCTTAGAATCAATTGATGGATATCAAAAAAATCTTTTAGATGACAAGTTTGGAGTTGTTCTGTCATGCTTGTCTAGAGACCAAGGGTCCTGACAGTGTGCCACTTAAATGATCGAGAAGAAAGGAGCGGTCTTTGCTGAGAACCGAGTACCTTGGATGACAGTGCTCCGGAATAATATTTATAAGGTAGTCCGTGTACTTTCTTGGAGCATGAGACTTATTTCTAGTACCTTTGGAGGTTGCTGGGTTCCATTTTTTATTGAGAAATATATTTTTTGAAGAGAGAAAATGTAACATCCTCGACTTCCCACATATGCATTATTACATGCATTTTATTTTGACATATGCATTTGAATATAATTCAATTGAACACATGCATTTCATACGTATTTTCGTAGGATCAAGTTTATGACACGCACTAGCTACGTGTCCTAGTACATTGCAATTATATTGAGTCACACATGTGTATTTATAATCTAAATGAGGATAAAAAGTATTAAAAAAAAATGAATGAAATAAGGTGACTAAATTAAAGTAAGCAAAATGACTAGATTGAGATTAAATTGCATATTATGTTGATTTGTATAATAATAATAAAAAAATAAAATAAAAAAAATAAAAGTCAGAAAAATAAATAAATAAATAAATAAATAAATAAATAAAAGAAGGAAAAAGGGGACGGATGAAACAAAGAAAAGGAAGATAAGGTGGTGGGTGGTGGCTTTTAACTTATTAGGCAGCCACCTTATCACTTCCCTTCCTCATCTTCTTCTTCTTCTTCTTCTTTGCTTCATTCCTTCCATTTCTTTTCAAGCTTCAGCCACCATTTCTTCCTTCTTTCACTCCAAAAATTGCAGGAACAAGATTAGCCAAGAGTGATTATAGGTGAGTAAACATTTATTCTTGTGTTAAGCTTGATTTTGGTGTTTAGGGTTCATTAATAGGCACTGTTTTGCAACCCGATTTTGATGAACATCTAAATTGATTCTGGACAAGTATAAAACACAAAAGTTGTTCCTTTATGTCTTATATTTATGAATATGTAAACGGTGTTTCGTGATTTGGTTTATAGAATTAGATATGCTCTTCGTACTGAAACTGGTCAGGGTGTAAACTCTAACCAAGTTAGCTACTGTGTTACTTGATTTCGAATATGTTAAAGCCATTATTTGAAGTATATCAAAACATAAAATTTGTAGATATATGTGTTATGTATCTGTATACCAAATTTCAGGTTCATATGTCTTGTAAATTGTGAGTTATGGTAAATGGAACCATGACTGTTCCATGGTTTGAACTGCCTATTGAGTGCCCTGGGCAGTTCCAGAAACTTTTTTGTCTAATTTGAGCTCCTTCGAGCTAGATTATGTAACTTATCAAAACATGAAAGTTATAGGTATATGTCTTAGATAAATTTTGGTACTAATTTCAGCTTAAAATGTTATGTATAGAGTAAGTTATGGCCTTTAGAAGTCATACTGGTCCGGAAGCCAATTCTGTTCTGGACCAGTGAAATGTTGCTTATAATTTGAAGACCTTAGAGGCATAATTGGTAAAAGTTGTGAACATGAAAAATGTTCCATTTGAACCCATATAAAGTTATGCCAAGTTTCATTATAATCTGATTTACAGATTGTAAGATATGGACTACCCAAATTGGTACCCTGAAACTGCCAAAGGGCAGAAACAGGGCAGGAAACAGAACACTCTTAGAAATTCCACCAAAAATTGTACAATGATCCAATTGGTCTGATATTTTAATATGTTTCATGATTATGTGTTATTTTGAATTAGGAACAAGAATCAGATTAATTGGTCAACTATAGGAAAAGTTATAGGCTTAACAGTCCCATAAGGTCACACAGCCCCATAGGAAAAAGCCTAGCTATGTATATGCATTATGCATATTAATTTGTTTAAGCCGCATTAAGTCTCCCTAATCATGAGTTAATCCATTATATTTTCATGTTAGGCTCACAACATATTGGAGACCCACAAGGAGCAGATAGACAATAAGTAAGAGTCGGGATCAAAGGAGAACGGTGAGTCTAATTATCGATTGAATTCTTAGTGCAAATGAATGTTGCTTGCTATGTGATTCATATGATTGTCATAATTTGTCCTTGATAATATGATGATGGATAATTTGTGACGTTTGTGGTTTGACATATGATTGTCATGATTGTCCTTGATAATATGATGATGGACAATATGTGACGTTTGTGGTTTGACATATGATTGTCATGATTGTCATGATTGTCCTTGATAATATGATGATGGACAATATGTGACGTTTATGGTTTGACATATGATTGTCATGATTGTCCTTGATAATATGATGATGGGCAATATGTGGCGTTTGTGATACGTATAAATGGTATACTTGTGGTATATTTGAGGTATATGTTTGACATATGTGATATATATACATGGTATATGTATAGTATATGCAAGGTATATGCGTGGCATATGAGGCATATATGTGGTATATGTATGTTATATGTGATAAGATGCAATGGTTCATAAATGCTTAGTACAAATGCATATGCATATGGACTTAAAAGGCGTTGTGACTAGTTAATCAATATTGCAAAGCAAAAGAAGAGGCCTATGGCCCAACAAATGTGCAAATGAAACAAATGATCAAGCTAGCTAGCAAATGCAAATACAATTGCAAATACAAATGTTCACATGGCAAATGTTCACATGGATACCCGGGGCAATATCTGTTTAACTTGGTCACAACAAAATGAAATAAGCAAAGCATTTGCATACATAAAGAGTAATGATTATATGTTTCAACTTTATTGATACTTATATGATACTGATGAATGGAATAGAATACCTGATATATATTGGATTTGTGATTTATTACTATGAGTTGTTTGGTACTTTAGAGCTCATTGGATGATTATTCTCACTGAGCCGCAACTCATCAATTTGCGTTATTTTTCAGGTAAAGAAAAGTGATAGCTCATTTTGAGTAGTGTATAGAAGACATGGAGCACAGGTCATTGGCCGAGCCTCATCACTCTCTCTCCTTGCATTCCACACAAGCATAAAAATATGTCATCTGTATTTTGGACTTATATGCTTGAATATGTATAGTCATTTTGGAATGAGTCTAAATATGTATAAATGAAATCAACTCGGAAATACTTATGTGTAAAGTTTATATTTTGATATATGTGATATATCGTATTGTGGTTTTAATGTTGACTTGAAAAGTCATTTAGTAATTTTACAGGATATAAGACTTGTAAAGTCGTTAGTTGATTTTACAGGATATGATATGAAAAAAAAAATTACTACTATTGTTAACAGGGTATTTTGCCTTTTCAGTATGCAGTATGTGACTATTTGATACAGGGATAGGTTATACTTAAATGCATAAGAGGTGTGATGTTACAGAAAATATGATGGAATGTTTGAATATAACCTAGTGAGCAGTGATTTCTGATGATGGAAATAGTTTTTGAAGGTATTTATAGATAGAATGAGTTGCCAGGGGGCCAGAATCTATGAAATGGTATTGAATGGTGATAAAAGAGAGAAGATGGAGAGTTGGAAATGAGATAAATAACCGTAGAAAATGTTTTACAACCGACATATTCACCGTCGTGCATGGTAAGTCACGGGCGTGAAATGTCGTGTTCACGGTTTGTTGGCTCTACCCGTGATGAGGGATGTGAAACAATTCATGGTTGTGACATTTAATGGTCATAGGCATGAATGATGAAATATCACGGTGGTGACAAATGAGTCACGGTCGTGAAGTACAATCTTCACTACTTGTGATCGTGAGACAGAGCATGACACAAAGCGTAAACGTTTCTATAAGTTTTTGGTGAAAATGTTCATGGTGGTGAATAAGTGTCACGGTCATGAACAAAGGGTTTCACAGGGGTGACAGAAAAAGGTTATAGGCATGAAACATAGTCTTCACTAACTTCAACCGTGAAGCATGTCTTGAACCGTAATCTTTGAAAGGAAGACTTCTCAGAATTTTATTATTTACATCTTCCAAGCTCAGGTGTTTCCCAAGCTTTCTCATGCCATTTATGATGGCTAGAAGACAGTTTGTCATGTCATTTATTAACTCATTGGATTTCATCTTGAATAGTTCATACTCTGAAGTAAGAAGTTGAATCGTCTTGGATTTAACTTGCTTTGTTTCTTCATGATAATTTTCCAATGTTTTCCACATGCTATATGTAGTTGGGCAGTTTTGTATCCTGCCACATTCTTTAGTGGATAATGAGCTTGAGAGAATTGTCATTGCCCTCTTGTTTTCGAAATTTGTTCTTCTTTGAGGCTCTGTCCAATCATCTCTTGACAGGATTTCTTCTTCACCGTCAACTCTTCTTCTAGTTGGTGGTGTCCATTCTTTCCAAACACTATCCTAGACTTCAATTCCTTTACTATCCAGATATGTCTCCATCCAAAGTAAGCCTTGAGACTTTGGAATCCTTCATTAGCCATATCTTGATCTTTGCTAGTGTTGTTTAGGCTTTGATGATAGACTAAGCTCTGATACCAATTGTTGCCCAGATATTGTACCAAAAGGGGGGTTGAATTGGATATTGAAATTTCTTAACTTTTAAGTGCGGAAAGAAAAGTTAAGTTGAGTAGGGATAGGAAGATATCACACAGGAATTGTTTTAGAGGTTCGAGTGTTAACAAACCCTACTCCTCTCCCCAATCTCAATTGGGAGTTTCACTAACACACTAAGTGTTACAATGGAGTTTTACAAGCTCACTCCCAACTATGGTGCTTCTAACAATGGATCACACCTAACCCAGAAATCCCTTGTGTTTTAATGGCTCACACAATAAACCAATTCCTTGTGTTTTAAAGGCTCACACAAATAACCCTTACAAGTGTTCTACTCTTAACCCAATATACTCAAACTCACTTGAGTAGTAGATTACAAAGAGAAACACTCACAAATCTATAATGCTCAGAAAATAATGAGCAAAAAGATTTTTTTACAGAGAATTAATGTTTGTTTTAAAGTAGTAAATGCACAAATGGCTTACAACAAGATTGAGATTCAAGTATTTGTTATTCCCTTGTTATGGATTCATAAATGAATTGCATTTATACTTCCATGG
This sequence comes from Triadica sebifera, assembly GCA_023653625.1. Lineage (NCBI taxonomy): Eukaryota > Viridiplantae > Streptophyta > Magnoliopsida > Malpighiales > Euphorbiaceae > Triadica > Triadica sebifera. The sequence goes on from CM042896.1 coordinate 36,196,457, forward strand.
CGAATTATAGCCCTTTGGTTACATTTAATACGAAAATAGTCGTTGAACCAACTCTTAATTTCGCACCTGACATGTTTCTCTTTCCTCTTTAACGGATGTGACTATTCTTCCAAGACGTGACTTGAGTGGTGAGTTTGGCTATGAAGCATTCTGGAAGGATTTGAAGTGTTTGATCACATGCGTGACATTATTCTTTAACGGGCGTGAACATCCTTCCAAGTCGTGGTCCAAGTGGTGACTCTGGCCGTGAATCTCTCTGGAGGAATTTGACATGTTTTCTCACGGGCGTGATTGATATGATCATTCACGGTTACTATGATCTTTCATGGCCATGAACTTTAAATATTTGGTAGTTGGCGCTAAGCTTTATCACGGGCGTGACATAAAAGGTCACGGGCGTGAATCATGTTATTTCTTCAATTTTTGTCTTTTTAAGGTTAGTCTTCCATTCTCCATTCTTGCTATCATGTTCCATACCCTGTTCAATAAACTTAAAAAACAAGTATGTTAAATACATTTTTGCTATCTTATTTGTTAGCATCAAAATGACAGAAATGCCCCTCAAGGTTCAACACAAAGAAAAACACTCACCAACCTATAATGCTCAAAATTTATGAGCAAATAGATTTGTACAAAGAATAAGAGTTTTGTTGAAAGTAATTAATGCACAATGGCTACAACAAGGTTTTGATTCGAAAGTAATTGTTATTCCCTTATTTAGGATTCATAAATGACTTGCATTTATACCTTTTTAGCGAATTATAGATATTTGGATGCATTAAATGCGAAAATAGCCGCTTTTAATTTTGCGCCTGACATGTTTCTCTTTCCTCATTCACGATCATGAATATGTGTGTCACGGTCATGAATGTTCTTCCAAGTCATGGCTCAGGTGGTGACACTGGTCATGAAGCATTTTAGATGAATTTGAAGCATTTGATCACGGGCGTGACTTTATACTTTCACGGGCGTGAATATCCTTCCAGGTCGTGGTCCATGTGGTGACTCTGACCATGAAGGATTCTGGAAGGAATTGAAGTGTTTGATCACGGGCATGACTTTATTCTTTCATGGGCATGAATATCCTTCCAAGCCGTGGTCCAAGTGGTGACTCTGGCCGTGAAGCTCTCTGGAGGAATTTGGCATGTTTTACAGGCGTGACTTTCTTTCACGAACGTGACTGATTTGATCATTCACAATTGCTTTGATCCTTCATTGTCGTGAACTTTAAATGTTAGAAAGTTGGCGCTAAGCTACATCACAGGCGTGAACATGTTATATCTTCATATTTTGACTTTCAAAGGTAGTCTTTCATTCTTGCATCATATTCCATACCCTATTCATTAAGCTTAGAACACAAGTATTGTTAAATACATTATTGCTATTTTATTTGTTAACATCAAAATGACAAAAATACCCCTCAAAGTTCAACAATGATATAAAATATATTAGGTGAATTTCAATGTTAGTTGCTCATGGATGCATATGAGCATAGTAAAACATTGAATTTGTATGTAGATGTCATGTAATTGCACATTGTATGTATATAATTTATTACCTTATTTATATGTACTACTAAGCCTAGAGCTTAGTGTGGAAGTTTCTCTCGAGCAGATACTGTGAGGAGTTCCTTCCACTACAATGCTGACACAAGACTTTGACATGAGCATGATTTCACCAACTCCAAGATTTCTGCTAGTTTCAAATCTTGCTACTGAGCTTCTTTCACTTGTTGAATCAAAGTGGGTTGAACTTGCAATGTTGTCAGTGTTTTCCTACTTAAAGCATCAGCCACTACATTGGCTTTCCCTGGCTGGTAATCAATGATGCAATTGTAATCTTTGATTAATTCCAACCATCGCCTTTGTCTTAAGTTGAGTTCTTTTTGCGTGGGCAGATACTTCAAACTTTTGTGATCCGTATAGATGTAGCATCTCTCGCCATATAAGTAGTGTCTCCATATTTTCAGAGCAAATACAATGGCTGCTAGTTCTAAGTCATGAGTAGGATAATTCTTCTCATGTGACTTTAATTGTCTAGAGGCATATGCAATTACTTTACCCTCCTGCATTAATCCACAACCTAACCCATTATGTGAAGCATCACTATATACCACATAATCCTTTCCTGGAGTTGGTTGTGTTAACACAGGTGCTTGAGTTAACATGGCCTTCAATTTATCGAAGCTAGTCTGACACTGTTCTGTCCATTCAAACTTAGTGTCCTTCCTAAGGAGTTTTGTCAATGGTGAGGCTATCATTGAAAATCCCTTCACAAATCTCCTATAATATCCTGCCAAGCCAAGGAAACTTCTCACTTCCATCACATTTCGGGGTGGTTTCCAATTAAGGATCGCCTCTATCTTACTAGAATCCACTCTAATTCCCTCTACTGATACGATATGTCCCAGAAAAGCCACCTCACTTAGCCAAAAAGCACATTTTGATAACTTTGCATATAATTGCTTCTCCCTCAATGTTTGAAGCACTATTCGCAGATGCTGATCATGCTCCTCTTTATTCTTGGAGTATACCAAAATGTCATCGATAAATACCACCACAAACTGATCTAAATAAGGTCTGAAGACCCTATTCATCATATCCATAAAAGCTGCTGGGGCATTAATCAAATCGAATGGCATAACTAAGAACTCATAGTGGCCATACCGAGTCCTAAATGCTGTTTTAGGAACATCTGACTCCTTAATTTTTAATTTATGATACCCCGATCTGAGGTCAATTTTGGAGAAAACCCCAGCCCCTTTTAATTGATCGAACAAATCATCTATTCTGGGTAGGGGATATTTATTCTTGATCGTCACCTTATTCAGCTGTCGATAATCAATACATAGTCGTAAGGTGCCATCTTTCTTCTTCACAAATAACACTGGAGCACCCCAAGGTGACACACTGGGTCTAATAAACCCCTTATCCAGCAGTTCTTATAGTTGCACCTTCAATTCCTTCAGTTCTGTGGGTGCCATTCTGTAGGGGGTAATAGATATTGGAGTCGTACCTGGAATAACCTCTATGCCAAATTCTATTTCTCTATTTGGTGGCAATCCTGGCAAATCATCGGGAAAGACATCTAGAAATTCACATACTGTAGGTATGTTCCTGAGATCAAGACTCTCTTTTCCAACATCCACTACATCTGCTAGATACGCCTCACATCCCTTCCTTATAAGTTTTCTAGCTTTCGTAACAGAAATGACATGAGTTAGGTATGGTCGATTCTCACCCTGAATCATTATGTCATCTTGCCCCGGAATTGTAAATATCACTATTCTGGATCGGCAATCAACAATTGCTCTATGTCGAGTCAACCAATCCATCCCCAAAATAGCATCAAATTCATGAAAAGGTAATTCAATTAAGTCTGCTAGGAACTCTCTGCCCTGAATTTTCACCAGACAATTTTTATACACTCTATTAACTGTAACACTATGGCCTAAAGGATTTGTCACCACTATATCATACTCTAATTTTTCTGCTATCATCTTTCCTTGACTAGGTGGTGGTGTGCATAAATAGGAATGAGTAGATCCCGGATCAATCAAAGCAAATAAATCAGTATCAAGGAGAGAAAATTTACAACAATCACATCTGGGGCATCCTGCTCTTCACGAGCTCTCATAGCATAGGCACGAGCTGGCACTCTACCTCCCTCCGGTCTGTCAACTGTTTCTGATGCTCCATGACTCGACTCTACTCGGCCTCCTCTTATCTGACCACGACCTCTGCCTCTGCCCTGGCATGAAACTCCGGTCTGAACTAGTGTTGTGCTACCTGTACCCCTACCAGCAATCCATCGTGGACAGTCTTTCTGCTTATGATCTGTAGCTCCACATTTTAAACAAGCCCCTGTCAGCCACCAACACTCTCCTGCATGTGTCCTTCCACAATGTGGATAAATTTCTGGAGCTGATCTCCTAGAACTGAGTGTAGGTGCACTGGCTATGGATACTGCAGGTCTCTGTTGCTGATTTCCCCTGAAAGTAGAAGCTCTACCAACACTTACTATTCGTGGTCGGCTCCCCGCTAACCTAGCCCTTTTACTACCAGATGGGCCTGCACTGAATTGTGATAAAGGTCTTTTAAAACCCTTCTCAATTGTTACCTGCTGCTGATCTACTAATGCTTCCTCCACACTCTCCGCTGCAGACACTAGTCTTGAAAAGTCTTCGATCTGTGAGGCCGCCACTCTGTCTCTAATGGGATGTCTAAGACCCCACTCAAATCGTCTACATCGATCAATCTCATCCGATATAATACCCTCCGCATACTTGCTTAGGCGAGTAAACTCTTTTTCATATTCAGTTACAGTCAGAGTGTTCTATTTCAGATCTAAGAATTCTTGTTTCTTCTTGTCTCTGTATGATCTGGGAACATATTTGGCCCGAAACTGGTTTAAAAAGAAATTACATGTGGGAGGATTTGGTGTTTGTGGCCTTTGCAGAATGGTTTTCCACCAATCATATGCACTTTCTTGCAAAAGAGATAATGTGTACTGATATTTCTGATTAGGAGTACACTCTAGTTGCTCAAACACCCTCTCATTTCTCTCCAACCAGTACTCTGCTGTTGCTGCATCTTCTTCCTTACGACCATAAAAGTCGGTAGCACCATACTTTCGGAGCTTGTCAAAATGTAGACTCGAAGTGGTAGGTCTAGCAGCTTGTCGGATCAGTTCCACTACATTCTCTAATAAATCCCCCTGATCTACACCTCTAGCTTCAAAATGACCATGAGATGACATAGATTCACTAGCTCTAGCAGCTCTCCGATGTTGCCTTGAATGAGATGATACTTCAATGTCAGATGGATCATTACTTTCAGCGCTTACTCTCACAGTTCATTGTGAACTCGATTCCATAACTGTCTAATGCCAGAAAGAAGAACCCTTCTTGTAAGATAGCAACATATATATGTAAAATGCATATGCATGAGACACACACTTTATTTAGTTACCCACTTACATTATAATCGCCCTAAAACCGGGCTCTCATACCAAAAATTGTAACACCCCTTTACTCTACTAATAGTAGCAAAGTAAATGAGTGCTACAGTACTCCTGATTTTCTGTCTTACTTGCTTTTATAATTTGTTTTGTATATTCTCATTTTATTATATCTGAATGTAAATCTAAAATGTAGTCTCCTATTTTATTTTTCCATACACATATACTTTATACCAATTTATATAATTCATTCATAATAAATTATTTCATTTTCTGAAAGATTACATACCAAGTTCTATTAATTAATATTTTATTTACAAGCCCAAATATGAGTATCACACAATATGAAAATAAAACTTGCTAATATGTTTTACAAAAAGTAATACATTGAAACAAAAAGATCTTCAAATGTTGTTATCCACTATCTGGTGTTCTTCTCTTTCTGGCAGCTTCATCCTTTATTTACTAACTACTTGAGTACCTACGCGTGGGAAAACCACACGCGCTAAGCTACTAGCTTAGTGGTGCTTTATATGACAAAAGCTTAATATGCAAATTTATAAAATTTCACACATTCATGCATTTAAAAAAATCAAATAAAAGAAATATCATAAATTTATCAGCAATAAATTAATTTGCAGGTTAATTGTTACTGCACCAAATTCCTTTTTCACATGATCATTATGTTAATTGCATAATATCATTGGATAATATTATTTTTAATAACACCAAAATTTTCCTCATTTTATTATTCAATAATTATTCACAATAAGTCAATTTTATCATATCATATGTTGTCTTGTTTATTCAAATTTATGCCCAACACCAATAACTAGAACTATTAGCTAGGATACGGGGCATTTTTGGCCGGCAAATTTTAACTCGGCACATGGCGCCTACATAATTCAACTCGGCACAATATGGTGCCTACATAAATTAACTCAGCACATTTAGTGCCTACATCAATCAACTCGGCACATGTAATGCCTACATAAATCAACTCGGCACATTTAGTGCCTACATCAATCAACTAGGCGTTTTATGCCTACATATCCTACCCCTTATTGGCATGCCAATCTATCCTTTATCTTAGTTCCCAGCTAGGTGTTTTAGGCCTTAATTATTTCATCTCAATTTATTCAAGTAATAACTTCATTATGGTCAAAATATACACCAAATAATTATTTCATAGTTTTATTTTCTCAATAAATTTTTATGGACTCAATGGCTTATCACATAATAATCACTCATATCAACATCATTCATCTCATATCATAAGGCCCAAATCAATTTACATGTAAAACTCACTTTTTTTTTTCAACAGCCCTGTTCTGGACAGATTTCATTCTCTGTCTTAGATCTCAATTTTGATGCTGTTACTGGCCGAATTTAATTAAGTGGTCTTCTAATAAATTTTAGCCACAGATCTTATCTTTAATTTCCATTTTGAATAAACTAATTCAGATCTCTTTAGACAAAGTTATGACTGATTTAGTACTAACTGCTCAGCTAAAATCTGCCCAGGAAATTCCGAGGCAGATTCCAAGTCTCATATTGGTGTCAATTGCTAACATAGTTGCATTCATAATTAGATCTTAAGTCCTTCATGAAAGTTTTATATATATGTCTTAAGTTTCCAAAACATCAAAGAACACGAAATTAAGAGTTCCAGAACTTAAGTTATCGAATTTTTAATGCATGTTGCTCCATGATAAAATTTCCAGCAACTCATATAACAACACAATTACTCATTTAATCATGCAATTATCATAAGATTTAACAATAAAGTTAACATATTAAATTTTTTTCATACAAGCACATACCTTACTAATATCTTCTCCCTTTCCTAGGCTTTTTCCTTTCCTTTCCCTTCCTCAAGATTGCTTTTACCTTTGTCTTTGGTTTGCCCTAAAACCATCAAACATATCTCATATCATCAAACCAATTTCTTTTTGTTTCAACCCACCATCACCTAGACAGCCCCTTCTTCCTCATTTCTAACCTTAATTATCATAACTTTAATCTCAATTAATAAAGAAAAGCAAGAGGATTGAAGAAGAACTCACCTTGACAAAATTTCTCTCTTTGTTTCTTTCTTATTTCTCTTCCTTTCTTCTACCTTTCAAATTGATTTTTCCTTTACTCTCTTGAGTTTTCTATCACTTGGACTATTCTTTCCTCTCTTTTACTAGCTAAAAATGGAATAAAAATGGTGGAGAATGGTGGAGAAGGTGGACGGCAATGGAAGGTGAGGAAGAGGAGATTTTGTTTTTGTTAAGTTTAATGCCTCATTAATGAAAGAATTCTAGAATGGTGACAAGGCATGTGATTCACCAATGCCTCATTAATGAAAGAATTCTAGAATGGTGACAAGGATTATAAGATAAGGTTTAGGATAAGGCTCATTAATGAAGAGAATTCTAGAATGGGTGATTAGGCATATGATTCATCAATTCTAATTAATGCTCATTAATGTATAAGATGAATATTAGGTTAATATTCCTTAATAATAAAAAAAATTCTAGATTTGTTTCCTATTGGTCAATTTGATTAATTAATTATAATAAATTTTTAATCTTTAAATAATACATCATTTAACTCATAATTTCCTCTTTGTACAAAATAATCCCAAACCATTCCATAAATCCTCATTTAATCCAAAGAGAAATTTTATTTCAACTAATTCTGACACTAAACTTTTAAATTCCCAATTAATAATATCCTTAATAAATTTTCCATAAATATTATTATTTTTCTATATACCCGGATTTAGACTCCGATCGACCCGGTGTGCATTGACTTTGTCACATACGATCAGTGTCTAAATAACTGGATGTTACACGCCGGATCGATCGGAGTCTACATCCGGGTGTATAGAAAAATAATAATATTTATGGAAAATTTATTAAGGATATTAACCTAAAAATCTAGAATTTGTTTTTTATTATTAAGGAATATTAACCTAATATTCATCTTATACATTAATGAGCATTAATTAATATTGATGAATCATATGCCTACTCACCAAATTCTAGAATTCTCTTCATTAATGAGACATTCATGAACCTTAACTTAGTCTAGAAGATTTTTCATTAATTAGACATTAAAAGCAATTGAAAAAAAAAAACAATTTCACTCATTCTTATCTTGTATGGCCGACCACCATCTCCATCAATTCTCTACCATTTTGTTCCCAACTTAGCTAGCAAAAGAGAGAAAGAGAGGATCTAAGAGAGAAAACTCAAGAAAATAAAAAGGAAGCCCCCTACAAAGGGTAGAAGGATGAAAGAGAAATGAAGAAAAAAAAATTCTTTGGGTAAGTTTTCTTCTTCAATTCTCTTACTTTTCTTTATTAATTGAAAGTAAAGTGATGATAATTAAGGTTAGAAATAAGGAAGAAGGGTCTGTCTAGGTGATGGTGGGTTGAAACAAAAAGAAATTGGTTTGATGATATGAGATATGTTTGATGGTTTTAGGGCAAACCAAAGACAAAGGTAAAAGCAATCTTGAGGAAGGGAAAAGAAAGGAAAAAGCCTACGAAAGGGAGAAGATATTAGTAAGGTATGTGCTTGTATGACAAAAATTTAATATGTTAACTTTATTGTTAAATCTTATGATAATTGCATGATTAAATGAGTAATTGTGCTTTTATATGAGTTGCTGGAAATTTTATCATGGAGCAGCATGCATTAAATATTCGATAAATTAAGTTCTGGAACTCTAAATTTCGTGTTCTTTGATGTTTTAGAAACTTAAGACATATATATAAAACTTTCATGAAGGACTTAAGATCTAATTATGAATGCAACTATGTTAGAAATTGACACCAATATGAGACTTGGAATCTGCCTCAGAATTTCCTGGGCAGATTTTAGCTGAGCAGTTAATACTAAATCAGTCATAAAGTTGTATACAGAGATCCGAATTAGTTGATTCAAAATGGAAATTAAAGTTAAGATGTATGGTTAAAATTTATTAGAAGACCACTTAATTAAATTCGTCCAGTGACAGCATCAAAAGTGAGACCCAAAACAGAGCCCGAAATCTATCCAGAACAGGGCTGTTGAAAAAGTGAGAGTTTTACATGTAAATTGATTTGAGCCTTATGATATGAGATGAATGATACTGATATGAGTGATTATTATGTGATATAAGCCAATAAGTCCGTAAAAAAAATTTATTGAAAAAATAAAACTATGAAATAATTGTTTGAGGTATATTTGACTATAATGAAATAATTATTTGAATCAATTGAGATGAAATAATTAAGGGCTAAAACACCTAGCTGGGAACTAGGGCAAAGGATAGATTGGCATGCCAATAAGGGATAGGATATGTAGGCGTAAAACGCCGAGTTAATTTATGTAGGCACTAAATGTGCTGAGTTGATATATGTAGGCATTAAATGTGCCGAGTTGATATATGTAGGCACCACATTATGCCGAGTTTATTTATGTAGGCGTCATACGCCGAGTTAAGATTTGTCGGCAAATAATGCCCCGTATCCTATCTGATAGTTCTAGTTATTGGTGTTGGGCATAAATTTGAATAAAAAAGACAAAATAAGATATGATACAATTTTACTTGTTGTGAATAATTATGGAATAATAAAATGAGGAAAATTATGGTGATATTAAAAATACTATTATCCAATGATATTATACAATTAACATAATTATCATTTGTAAAAGGAATTTTGTGTAGTAACAATTAACTTGCAAATTAATTTATTGCTGATAAATTTATGATCTTTCTTTTATTTGGTTTTAAATGTATGAATGTGTGAAATTTTATAAATTGCATATTAAGCTTTTGTCATATAAAGCATCACTAAGCTAGTAGCTTAGCGCGTGTGGTTTTCCCACGCGTAGCTACTCAAGTAGTTAGTAAATAAAGGATGAAGCTGCCAGAAAGAGAAGAACACCAGATAGTGGATAGCAGCATTTGAAAATCTTTTTGTTCTTATGTATTAACTTTTGTAAAATATAATAGCAAGTTTTATTTTCAAATTGTGTGATACGCATATATTTTGGGTTTGTAAATAAAATATTAATTAATAGAACTTTGTATGTAATCCTTTAGAAAATGAAATGGTTTATTATGGATGAATTATATAAATTGGTATAAAGTATATGTAAAAAAAAAATTGGAGACTTTATTTTGAATTTATTTTCATATATTTTAAAATGAGAATATACAAAATGTTTGTACAAGCAAGTTAGATAGAAAATCAAGAGTAAGGTAGCACTCCTTTTCTTTGCTACTATTAGTAGGGTAAAGCTGTGTTACAGTATGGACATGTGTCAACTCCCACTAGACTAACTACGTCACGTCTAGTCCAAGTAATGTTAATTCTTGTCCTTGAGTCTCATTACTCTATTAGATATGTCATTGAAGACTATCTTTATGACATTTCCACTCCGGCCAGAGATTCCTAAGTAATGACCACGATAAGAGGCCATAGGCATACACTCCTTCTATCAAGAGTGGTTAATCCTTTGTTGGTTACCCAATTACCTTCGAATACCTCAAGCTGTATCCAATCACTACCGTATGAGCTACCTCTTTGAGGCAACAAGGAATAATGTCAAAATACATAATCAATATTCAAGATATCCTTGAGTACCTCAAGTCTAAGGATACTTGCACCATTGCTATGATGCAACTATCATTGACATTTGAATAGATTATCCATATGATTGTCTCATAGTTGGTCATCCAATGTACTTAGCTACATTTAGCAAGCATCCACATGTTAACTCTAAACATCTCATATTTATAGATTATGAGATCTACTACTCAATCCAATCAAGGAGTGTAACATGTGCTAGTCTGTCTGGATTAATAATGTCTCGTCTCATTAATCCTATGACTAGGGATAATTTTGATACTAACATAATTACACATGATAAGAATCTCAATATCATGATGTCATCATGATTTCCTTCATGTTATGTTATGTATCAAGGACTTCATTAATTGATTTAAGATCACTTATCAATTCATATATCAAATGAACATCAAATTAATAAAAAGCCTTTTATTAATCAAATAAATTTGTACAATAAGTGCTAAAGGTGATTTCCTTTAGAGCACTCCTCTAACAAGCTCCCACTTGCACTAAAGCCAATCTCCTTTGTATTTAATTCCATAGGCGAGCACATGAGAATCATATTTCTTTTGGGGAAATGGCTTAGTTAAAGGATCAACAATATTCTGATCAGTGGACACTCTTTCTATCTTTACATCATTCCTACCAATGATTTCTCAAATAAAATGGTATCTTCTGAGTACATGTTTAGTTCTATGATGAGACCGTGGCTCCTTTGCTTGCGTAATGGCACTATTATTATCACAATACAATTGTATTGGATCAATAATGCTGGGAACTACTCCAAGTTCTGTGATGAATTTCTTTATCCAAACTGCTTCCTTTGCTGCTTCAGAAGCTTCAATGTACTCTGCTTCGGTTGTGGAATGAGCAGTCATTTGATCAACATGATGTGTTGCTAGATACCGCTCATGACCTACTTAAATTAATTGTTAATTTAAGTGGCCCACATAACCGGGAACCTAATGGGTCACACGTATTGAAGATATGGAGAATGAGTAAAATGGTCTTGGATAGGATCCCAAATTTGAGAGAATTATTATAGGATGGATCGCAATGAGAATGCACGAAAAAATCGTTTGGGAGTGTTATGGGCCCGTACGGGCCTGCGCGGACCCGCGCTGGCTAGAAAGGCTGTTGGCCTGCCTTGTGGGCCAGCTGGGTTGCCCAGCGGCAGCCCGCAGTAGGCCCAGTGAGCCTGCAGATTCCATCCGTTGGCCAACGGCTGTAATTGGCCATAATTAGGCCAATTATGTCCAATTACTATTCATTAGTTGTCATTTTCTCAATTTTTGACTTTTCATCTTATTTTTAAATTTGATTCAAATTGAAAAGACATCAAATGGCAGAAAATAGACATGAAAATATTTTTTATGAAAAAAAATATTTTTAAGACAACAAAAGTTCTCTCAAGAACACTTTCAAAGCTAGCACTTTGAATTTGTTCAAACCATTTTCTCTTGATAGTTTCTTCTTCATTCTTCACGTGGATTATCATTAGAGACATCCTAGTGTGGATTTTTGTGGTTTGCTACAACCCAAAAAAGTGAATATTTGAATAACAAATAAAAATTGCAAGGTATAATTTTTAACATTTACATTTATATAAATTAGTTTTAATGGTACAAGTATAATCTTTTTCTTTGGGTTTTGAAAAATTTTATTTTTCATTGTGCTTATAAATATGATTCATTCTTCAAAACCCAACATTGGTATCAGAGCCTCCATGTATCCTTTAAAATTAATTTTAATTGAAAGTGCAATGGGATTGCATGTTTTTGATAATTTTGGATCAATAGGTTTCGAAAAATTGAAATTAATTTGTAAAATATAATTTAAACATTTTTCTTTCTTTAATCTTTCTTTAATATGATTTGAATGTGATTCAAATAATTAATTTCGGATTTATTTCAAAAATGCCTAAAATTGCCTTGTTTATGAACATGTGTTGTAGTTTGGCTTAATTGATGGGGCTTTGCATTTTGTTTGTAATTTAATTATGAAAAAATTATTTAGACATATTGGGAATATGTTTATGCCTCTGGAAGTGTCCAATAATTAATTAAAAATTATTTTAATTAATTTTTCAAATAAACACAAAAAGGAGACTGTTTTAGCTTACCCGGTGGGGCTGTTTTGTTTGGTTTTTTTTTGTATGTGTTTATTTTATTTCCAGCATCTTGAAATAATTTTTATGTGATTAAAATATGTTATTTTGATGTTATATGCATGCCAAAATTCTAGATATCGAATTAGTCATTTTCAGCGTCTAAGTGTGTTGGTTCGTTTGTCTTAGTAATTTTGGCTTCTGCCAAAACTATTTTGATGAACTTGAGCTGATCTAAAGATAATTAGAATGGTGCTTTGTTGATATGGAAATTTTTAGAATTTTTGAAAATTAATTTTGAATTAATTTAAGTTGTGCAATTGTAATTCTAGTATGACTAGTAATTGGTATGTATATTAAAATTAAATTGTTTAATTTTAACATCATAATATTCTGATTTTAAGGAGAATTAATTTTAAATTATTTCTGGAAATATGGAATTTAATTTAATTTGATTAAATATTAAATTCCACTTTAAAATGACATACAAAATTAAATTAACCGAAAGAAAATATATAGGCAATTTCGATTCAAGTATTGAATCGATTTATAAATTGAAATCCAAAATTGTCATTTTTATTTTGTGCATTAGAGAATGCATGTTAGGGGTGTATGAAAAGGCATGATGGATGATTATGGACTTAGGCCGAATGTGATTGAGCATGCATGAAATTATTTTGTTTTATGGTAAATAGGGCCTACGTGTCCCTACCTCTTTTTTTTTCTTATGTATTTCTCTTCTCATCTTACTCCTCTCAAATGTAAATTGAGGTTTTCTATAATTTGAAATATGTAATTAGATTACATAGGATTAGGATAGAATGAAGATACAAAGGAGCAAGAAGCAAAGGAGATGGTACCATAAATAAGAAGACTTAGAAATAGGAATTTGATTTCTATTTTGGATTGTAAATTCATGCATATACCTAGGTAAGACCTAGTCAATCTCTCTTTGGCTTAAGAGATTGACTTTAGTATGTCCATAATCATACCATATAGTTAATGTAACTATCTTTATATATCAATGTGATGAATGTATGATATATAAAAGCATGAAATAATAACTTGATGAGACTTAACAAAGAAATCTCTCACTAAATAAACAATTAAGTCTTACGCCTTCCATTAATATGGGGAGAACTAGAGTTTTTATAGAGTTAGGGTTGTTGAGTTGCCTCAAGCTCACTCTAGAAGAATATGTTCAATCCATTGAAATTAGATTTCACGATTAATGGGTTAGACTTAACCGATATTATTAACATGTTGGATTTGCGCCAAGGTTAATGTGTATTGGAGGTGAAGTTGGGTTTTTATACATGAGATGTACACATATCAAGAGTCGATAGCCCAATTTATGCGCACACATCAATAAGTTGATAGCACAAGATTCGATAGTTGCATGAATAATGCAATTGGTATGGATTAGATACCTACCAACCAAACTAAGGATAGCTTGTTGAGTTGTTTGAAGGTTATTCTTAGCTAGTTGGATATCGACCCACTAGGAGAACTTCCATATATGTTCTCTCGGGTTCATAGTGAGGGCTATGGATTCACAATAAAATAGTGGGAGCCATAATGCGATTTATTAAAGACCTAATAACCATGCATTTTATGTACATTCTAACATGTTCTATATTACATCTAGGTTGCTAGAATCATCATCATGACAAGTGTGAATTTGCGATCGCTAATGGAATCAAATAAGTTGACTGGGCCCAATTTTTTAGATTGACTAAGGAATTTGAGAATAGTTCTCAAATCCGAAAAGATTGGCTATGTCCTAGATGAGGCACTCCCTAATTCCCTTGCTGCTAATGCTTCTGAAGATGTTCCGAAGGCATATCAAAAGCATCTCGAGGATAGTGAGATGGAAAGCTGCATTATGCTTGCTACTATGTCAGCTGAGTTGCAAAAGCAGCATGAGGCTATGGATGCTAATTCCATAGTATACCATCTAAGAGAGCTTTTTGATGAGCAAGCGCATTCTGAAAGGTTCAAAACTTTGAGGTTGCTCTTCCGCACTAAGATGGTTGAAGGGACATCTCCAGTGCAATATGCATTGAAGATGAATGGCTATATTGAGAGGTTGGCTACCTTGGGATTTGTGATGGACCATGAATTAAGTATTGACTTAATTCTAACCAGTTTGTCTGATAGTTATTCACATTTTATGCTTAACTATAGGATGAACCAAATATCTACCACTATTCGTGAGCTGATTAACTTGCTTAAAACAGCTGAGCCATCTGTCAAGAAGGACAGTAAGGCTGTGATGCTGGTGGACTCTTCAAGTTCTAAAAGGAAGAACTTTAAGAAGAAGAAGAAGTCCATGAAGCCTAAGAGAGGCGTGGCCAAGAAAAGGCCAAAGAGATTGCTCCAAAAGGGACATGCTTCCATTGTGGTAAGGATGGCCATTGAAAGAGAAACTGCAAGGCTTACTTGGAGTCCTTGAAGAAGAAGGCATCTGATGCCCCATCTACTTCAGGTATTTTTGTCATTGAAATTAATACTGTTTCCAATAATAATATATGGGTATTAGATATCGGTTGTGGCTCACACATATGCACTGATATACAGGGCCTAAGGAACAGTAGACAGCTCAATAAGGGAGAGTCAGACCTACGCATTTGAAATGGAGCAAGGGTTGCTGCATTAGCTATAGGAACATATGTATTGACCCTCCCTAGTGGGCTTATATTAAATTTGGAGAATTGCTATTATGTACTTGCTTTTACAAAAAACATTATTTCTGTTTCAAGTCTAAATAAAGATAGTTACATTAACTATATGGTATGATTATGGACATACTAAAATCAATCTTTTAAGCCAAAGAGAGATTAACTAGGTCTTTCCTAGGTATATGCATGAATTTACCACTAAGCTAATACACATGCAGATCAGTGGTGCCATCTCCATTGCTTCTTGCTCCTTTATATATTATAAGTTATGATGAACCAAAATGAGTACCCTGAAACTGCCTAAGGGCAGAAAATAGGGCAGAAATCAGAACACATTTAGAAATTCCACCAAAAATAGTACAATGATGCAATTGGTCTGAATTTTTAACATGCAATATATAAATATGTTAATTTTAATTAGGAACAATAATCAGATTAATTGGTCAAGTATAGAAAAAGTTATAGTCAAAAAAGTCCCATAAGGTCACACTGCCTCATAGGAAAAATTTTAATTATTGATATGAATAATGTATATTAATTTGTTTAAGCCACATTAAGTTTCTGTAGTCATAAATTAACCAATTATATTTCAATATTAGGCTCAAGACAAATTGGAGATATACAAGAAGGGGGTAGACAATAAGTTAAGGGTTGGAATCAAAGGAAAAAGGTGAGTCTAATTATCAATTGAATTCTTTAGTGCATATGAATGTTGCTTGCTATATGATTGTGATGATTTTTCCTTGAAAATATGATGATGAATAATTTGTGACATTTGTGGTACATATAAGTTTGTGTACTTGTGGTATATTTGAGGTATATATTTGACATATGATATATATACATGGTATATTATAGTATATGCAAGGTATATGTGTTGACATATGAGGTATATATGTGGTATATGTATGGTATATGTGTTGTATATGAAGTATATATGTGGTATATGTATGGTATATGTGTTGACATATGAGGTATATATGTGGTATA
Organism: Triadica sebifera; assembly: GCA_023653625.1. Taxonomy (NCBI): domain Eukaryota; kingdom Viridiplantae; phylum Streptophyta; class Magnoliopsida; order Malpighiales; family Euphorbiaceae; genus Triadica; species Triadica sebifera. The sequence goes on from CM042896.1 coordinate 36,212,805, forward strand.
TGTATGGTATATGTGTTGCATATGAAGTATATATGTGGTGTATGTATGGTATATGTGTTGCATATGAAGTATATATGTGGTATATGTATGGTATATGTGTTGATATATGAGGTATATATGTTTCATATGTATGGTATATGTGATAAGATACAATGGTTGATGAATATGTAAGTATAAGTGCATATGCATAATGACTTAAAAGGCGTTGTGACTAGTTAATCGACTTTGCAAAACAAAAGAAGAGGCCTATTGCCCAACAAATGTGCAAATGAAACTAATGATCAAGCTAGCTCGCAAATGCAAACGCAAATGCAAATATTCACATGACAAATGTTCACATGGAAACCCGGGGCAATGTCTGTTTAACCTGGTCACAACAAAATAAAATGAATAAGCATAAGCATCTGTAAAGAGCAATTATTCAATACTTGATTTTATCTATATTTATATGTTATTGAATGATGAAATGTAGTATAAAGTATGTATTAATTATACTTGTTATTTGTTATTATGAAATGCTTGGTGCTTTTGGACTCATTTGATGGTTATTCTCACTGAGTCGTAACTCACCAAATTGCATCATTTTTCAGGTAGAGAAGATTAGTAGTTCATATTGAGGTGCATATAAAAGTCATGGATCAAAGGTCACCGGCCGAGCCTCCTCACTTTCTCTCATTGCATTCCACATAAGCATAAGAACATTTCATTTATGTTTGGGGGTTGAATACTTGCATATGTATAATTACAATGAATGTGTACTAAGATATATATATAAATGGATTCAACTTAATGTTTCATTTATTAATATATGTGATGTTATAGGCTATAATTAAAGCTTCCATATTGATTGTGAAATTATTGTTGATAATATGAGATGAGTTAAAAAAAAATTACTCTCGCTATAAACTTGAATTTTATTTAATCTTGTTCCATATGTGATAACAATATAAAATCAGTATATGTGGTATATAGATGTATAAGGTGTTAGGTGTTACAAATAGTGAAAGGATAAATTGCATGGTAATTGTCTATGGAAGGGTTTATAGTCATACCACCGACTTTTCAGTCAATTGGGGATCGTGATGTGTTGCTAGATAACGCTCATGATCTGCTTTAAATCATGTGAGGATTTGAGCTGTCAATATAATCGGAAACCTAATGGGTCACACATATAGAAGGAATAAAGGAAATGTGAAATAGGTCTCGGATTGGATCTAAAACATGAGAGAGAAAGTTGTGCTAAAGAGTTTCGTGTATAAGAGAAAAAAAGGTTGTGTGTCACATGCACATAATGATTATCGTGTGCAAGTGACATATGTAGAGTGTCATTATATTGTACTAGCAAGAATGCCTCACATGCACACAATAGTATAAAGGCATTCGGTCGCACGTGTGAGGATGCCTTTGCATGTGCAATAATAAGCTCTTTTACACAACGCTGTCACATGTGAGTGATGATATGCGATTATGCAAAATTCATTCTAAATGGAAGCCAAACATGGGATTTTAATCGTCCAACCCTAAATATGAATAATGGACATATAAATACTTTCTTTAAGGCTCAGAAATAGGGCTGCCACCTTGAGAAAATAAAAGTTATTCTCTCTTCTTCTTCCATCTCTCTCAAGAGATTAACCTCCATTGCTAACACTATGTTGGTTGATCATCCCATCACCTTTATAGTTGTTTCTTTCGTTCCTTTATATGGATTACTGTTAAAGACTATCTAGCCATGGATTGTTGTAGTTTGCAACAACTCAACTTGAAGGAAAGGCTCACAAGCTAGGAAGAACAAAAGATCAAAGAAAGGTAATTAGCTTGTCCCATTAGATGGTATGATCCAATTTGAATATACATAGAGGATTCCTTGGGTTTTGGTTTTGATTAAATTTTATATTTTTGATGTGCAATGTATGTGATGCTTGTTCAAAACCCAACATGTGACAGATGAACTTCTAGGTCTCAGCTCAAATTATTCCTTGGACCTCCATCTACATATTTTAGCATTACTTTCCTTCTCTAACTTATTTCCTAAACACAATTTAGAGTTACAATGCAACAGAGACTTATAAACTAAACAAAAAAGAAATTAAAACAAAAAACTATAAATCTAAGAAAGAACATAGGTAGCCTCCTAAGAAGCGCTACATATTAGAGGAGTGCTTTAAAGGCAATCACCTTTAGCACTTATTGTACAAATTTATTTAATTAATAAAAGGCCTTTTCATTAATTTGATGTTCATTTGATATATGAATTGATAAGTGATCTTAAATCAATTAATGAAGTCCTTGATACATAACATAACATGAAGGAAATCATGATGAAATAATGATATTGAGATTCTTATCATGTGTAATTATGTTAGTATCAAAATTATCCCTAGTCATAGGATTAATGAGACGGGACATTATTAATCCATACATACTAGCACATGTTACACTCCTTGATTAGATCGAGTAGTAGATCTCATAATCTATAAACATGAGATGTTTAGAATTAACATGTGGATGCTTGCTAAGTGTAGCTAAGTACATTGGATGACCAACTATGAGACAATCATATGGATAATCTATTCAAATGTCAATGATAACCGCATCATAGCAATGGTGCAAGTATCCTTAGACTTGAGGTACTCAAGGATATCTTGAATATTGATTCTGTATTTTGACACTATTCCTTATTGCCTCAGAGAGGTAGCTCATAGGGTGGTGATTGCATACAGCTAGAGGTATTTGAAGGTAATTGGGTAACCAACAAAGGATTCACCACTCTTGATAGAAGGAGTGTATACCATGGCCTCTTGTCGTGATCATTACTTAGGAATCTCTGGCCGAAGTAGAAATGTCATAAAGATAATCTTCAATGACATATATAATAGAGTAATGAGCCTCAAGAACAAGAACTAACATTACTTGGACTAGACGTGACGGAGTCAGTCTAGTGGAAATTGACACATGTCCATACTTTGAACTAAGTGGGGTATAAAATGGTGAAGGGAATAATTGCACATAAATTGTCTATGGAAAGGTTCGTAGTCAAACCATTGACTTTCCGGTCAATTGGGGGTCATGATGTGTTGCTAGATACCACTCATGACCGGCTTAAATTAGTTTTTAATTTAAGTGGCTAACATAACCGGGAACCTAATGGGTCACACGTATTGAAGATATGGAGAATGAGTAAAATGGTATTGGATAGGATCCAAAATATGAGAGAATTATTTTAGGATGGATCACGATGAGATTGCACGAAAAAATCGTTCGGGAGTGTCACGGGCCCGTGCGGCTAGGCAGGCTGCTAGTCGGCCTTGTGGGCCAGTTGGGCTACCCAGCAGCAGCCCGCAGCAGGCCCAGTGCACCTGCAGCTTCCCATCCGTTGGCCAACGGCTATTTTTTGCCATAATTAGGCCGATTATGGCCAATTACTATTCATTAGTTACCATTTTCTCCATTTTTGACTTTTCATCTTATTTTTGAATTTGATTCAAATAGAAAGGACATCCAATCGCAGAAAATAGACATAAAAATATTTTTTGTGAAAAAAGTATTTTTAAGACACAACAAGAATTCTCTCAAGAACACTTTCAAAGCTAGCTCTTTGAATTTGTTTAAACCATTTTCTCTTGATAGTTTCTACTTCATTATTCGCGTGGATTATAATTAGAGACATCCTAGTGTGGATTGTTGTGATTTGCTACAACCCAACAAAGTGAAAATTTGAAGAACAAATAAAAATTACAATGTATAGTTTTTAACATTTACATTTATATAAATTAGTTTTAATGGTAAAAGTATGATCTTTTGTTTTGGGTTTTGAAAAATTTATTTTTCACTGCGTTTATGAATATGATTCATTCTTCAAAACTCAACATCCAGCGGCAGCTCACGACAGGCCCAGTACGCTGCTATCTCCCTCTTATTGGCCAATGGGTGAATTTGGCCTTAATTAGGCTAATTATGGCCAATTACTATTCATTCACTTCCTTTTTCTCCATTTTTAACTTTTCATGTTTTTTTTTTTAATTTGATTCACATAGAAAAAGCATCAAATGACATAAAATAGACATGAAAATATTTTATTATAAAAAAAAAATTTAAGACACAACAAAATTCTCTCAAGAGAACTTTCAATCGTTCTTCACATGGATTATCATTAGAGACATCCTAATGTCGATTATTGTGGTTTGCTACAACTTAACAAAGTGAAGATTTGAAGAACAAATAAGAAATTACAAGGTATAATTTCTAACCTCTATATTTATATAAATTATATTTCCACTGCGTTTATGAATATGATTCATTCTTCAAAACTCAATAGTAGTATCAGAGCCCCCTTGTGTTATTTAAAATTAATTTTAATTGAAAGTGCAATGGGATTGCATGGTTTTGATGATTTTTTATCAATAGATTTTGAAAAATTGAAATTAATTTGTAAATATGTTTTATACAATTTTGCTTTCTCTAATCTAATCATTGGATGATTAATGATGATTATTTTGATTGAAAAATGATTTTAATGTGATTCAAATAATTAATTTCATATTTATTTTAAAAATACGTAAAATTGCCTTGTTTATGAAAATATTTTGTTGTTTGGCCTAATTGATGGGGCTGGTTATATTTTTCTTGTAATATGATTATGAAACAATTATTTAGACATATTGAGAATATGTTTATACCTTTGGAAGTGTCCAATAATTAATTAAAAATTATTTTAATTAATTTTTTAAATAAATACAAAAATGAGACTATTTTAGCATACATAGTGGAGTTGTGTTGTTTGATTTTTTTGTATGCGTTTATTTTATTTTCAACACCTTGAAATATTTTTTATGTGATTAAAAAAATATTATTTTGATGGTAGATGCATGCTAAAATTATTTTGCAAGCATTTAAAAGTTTAAAAAATTCTAGATATCGAATTAGTCATTTTAAGCGTCTAAGTGTTTGGTTCGTTTGTCTTTACAATTTTGGCTTGTGCCAAAAATATTTTGATGACCTTGAGCTGACCTAAAGATAATTAGAATGATTATTTGAAGTTTTAGAAATTCTTAGATTTTTTGGAAATTAAGTTTGAATTAATTTAAGATGTGCAATTATAATTCTAGTATTACTAAAAATTGGTATGTATATTAAAATTAAATTGTTTAATTTTAATATCATAATTTTATCATTTTAAGGAGAATTAATTTTGAATTAATTCTAAAAATATTGAATTTAATTTAAGTTGATTAAACATTAAATTTCATTTAAAAATGACATACAAAATTAAATTAACCGAAAGAACACATATAGACAATTTCGTTTCAAGCGTCGAATCGATTTATAAATTGAAATCTAAAATTGTCATTTTTATTTTGTGCGTTGGAGAGTGCAGGTTAGGGGTGTAGGAAAAGGCATGATGGATGATTATGGACTTAGGCCCTGTTGGGCTTTGAAGAATGAATCATATTCATAAACATAACGGAAAAATAAAATTTTGAAAACCCAAAACAAATGATCATACTTGTGTCATTAAAACTAATTTATACAAATATAAAGATTATAAAGTATACCTTGTAATTTCTTATTTGTTCTTCAAATCTTCACTTTGCTGGGTTGTAGCAAACCACAATAATCCACACTTGGATGTCTCTAATGATAATCAACGTGAAGAATGAAGAAGAAACTATCAACAGAAATGGTCCAGTGGGATATGTATTGTTCCTGAGAGATATGAATTTCTCATTAGTGAACAGAACGACGTATTGCTCATAGAAAACGATGAGCCTACAACCTATGAAAAAGTTCTGAATAGTTCAGAATCTGACAAATTTCTTCAAGCCATGAAGTCAGAGAAGGATTCCATCTATGAAAATCAAGTATGGACTTTGGTTGACCCACCCAAAGGGATAAAGCCTATATGGTGCAAGTGGGTTTTCAGAAAGAAAAATGACATCGATGGTAATGTGATTACCTATAAAGCTAAACTTGTTGCTAAAGGTTATTGTCAAAGACAAGGAATTAATTATGATGAAACTTTTAGCCTAGTAACTATGCTTAAATCCATAAGGATACTCTTAGCCATTGCTACTCATTATGATTATGAGATATGGCAAATGGATTTGAAGACAACTTTCCTTAATGGAAATCTGACTGAGGATGTGTACATGACACAACCAGAAGGCTTCATATCCAAAGATGGCAAAAAGGTATGTAAGCTTCAAAGATCCATTTATGGATTAAAGCAAACATATAGGAGTTGGAATATTCGGTTTGATGAGACAATCAAACAGTTTGGTTTCTTACAAAATCCAGATGAACCTTGTGTTTACAAGAAGGTTAGTGGGAGTACAATCATATTTCTTGTGTTATATGCTGATGACATATTGTTAATGGGATTACTCTTTCAAAGTCTTACAATTAGTTAAAATTTGATTATCCAAGAATTTCTCTATGAAAAACCTTGGAGAAGCAGTCTATATTTTGGGGATAAAGATCTATAGAGATAGATCTAAAAGATTGGTTGGTCTTTCATAGTCTACATACATAGATAAGATACTAAAGAGGTTTAGCATGGAGCAGTCCAAGAGGGGATATTTCCATGACCCATGGGATTACTCTTTCAAAGTCTTTGTGTCTAAAGACACAAGATGAGAGGACACACATGAGTGTGTGAGTTTGATTCCATATGCTTCAGCTATAGGATTAATCATGTACACTATGATATGTACAAGACCCGATGTATCATATGCTATGAGTGTCACGAGCAGATACCAATCGAACCCTAGTGAGGGTGATTGGGTGGCTGTCAAGAATATCCTTAAGTACTTAAGAAGGACTAAGGATGTATTCCTGGTATATGGAGATGAAGATCTTATTGTGAGCGGGTATACCGATGCCAGCATCCAATCTAACAAGGATGACTCAAAATCCTAGTCAGGTTATATATTCACACTAAATGGTTTAGTAGTTAGTTGGAATAGTTCCAAACAGGAAATGACTGTTGATTCCACAATTAAAGCAAATTACATTGCAGCTTCTGAAGCAGCAAAGGAAGCAGTTTGGATAAAGAAATTCATCACAGAACTTAGAGTGGTTCCCAGCATTATTGATCCAATACAATTGTATTGTGATAATAATGGAGCCATTGCCTAAGCAAAGGAGCCACGGTCTCATCAGAGATCCAAACATGTACTCAAAAGATACCATTTGATTAGATAAATCATTGGTAGGAATGATGTGAAGATAGAAAGAGTGCCCACTAATCAGAATATTGCTTATCCTTTAACTAAGCTAACTCCCCAAAAGAAATATGATTCTCATGTACTCGCCTATGGAATTAAATACAAAGGCGATTGGCTTTAATGCAAGTGGGAGATTGTTAGAGGAGTGCTCTAAAGGAAATCACCTTTAGCACTTATTGTACAAATTTATTTAATTAATAAAAGGTTTTTTCGTTAATTTGATGATCATTTAATATATGAATTGATAAGTGATCTTACATCAATTAATGAAGTCCTTGATACATAACATAACATGAAGGAAATCATGACGAGATCATGATATTGAGATTCTTATCATGTGTAATTATGTTAGTATCAAAATTACCCCTAGTCATAGGATTAATGAGATGGAACATTATTAATCTGGACAGACTAGCACATGTTACTCTCCTTGATTGGATTGAGTAGTAGATCTCATAATCTATAAACATGATATGTTTAGAGTTAACATGTGGATGCGTGTTAAGTGTAGCTAAGTACATTGGATGAAAAGCTATGAGACAATCATATGGATAATCTATTAAAATTTCAATGATAGTCTCATCATAGCAATGGTATAGGTATCCTTAAACTTGAGGTACTCAACGATATTTTGAATATTGATTCTCTATTTTGACACTATTCCTTGTTGCCTCAGGGAGATTGCTCATAAGGTGGTGATTGGATACAACTTGAGGTATTCGAAGGTAATTGGATAACCAACAAAGGATTCACCACACTTGATAGAAGGAGTGTATACCCATGGCCTCTTGTTGTGGTCATTACTCAGGAATGTCTGGCCAGAGTGGAAATATCATAAAGATAGTCTTCAATGACATATCTAATAGAGTAATGAGCCTCTGAAACAAGAACTAACATTACTTAGACTAGACGTGATGTAGTCAGTCTAGTGGGAGTTGACATATGACTTTTCATCTTTTCTTTGAATTTGATTCAAATAGAAAAGACATGAAATGGCAGAAAATAGATATGTTAAGATACAACAAAATTCTCTCATGAACACTTTCAAAGCTAGCACTTTGAATTTTTTCGAACCATTTCTTTTGATAGTTTATTCTTCATTCTTCACCTGGATTATCATTAGAGACATCCTAGTGTGGATTGTTGTGGTTTACTACAACCCAACAAAGTGTGGATTTGAATAACAAATAAGAAATTACAAGGTATAATTTCTAACCTCTATATTTATATAAATTAGTTTGAATGGCACAAGTATGATCTTTTGTTTTGGGTTTTGAAAATTTTATTTTTTTGCTGCATTTATGAATCTGATTCATTCTTCAAAACCCAACACTACATTTATTATCTAGGCAAGACATTGTTAATTTTAATTCTCAATGTGAGCGAGTAGCCACCTCAAACCGATCAATCACCCCTGCACCACTCAAAGTTCCTCCAAAATTATACTGTAAGCATGAATCATAAGTACTAGAGTTCAAGTAATCATTAGATGCACATTCCTTAAAGGATTGGCTAGAAGGGTTATGTAAAGGATCAAAAACATTAAATACAACTGTCTCTCCCAAGACTGTCGTGGTTACTCTCCCATTATGCATATGAATAATTGTCTCAGTGGTAGCCATGAATGGCCTACCTAAGAGAATTGTCTACTTCGTGTTCCTTATGGAAGAACTCTCCATATAAAGTACCACAAAGTCACGAGAATTATTAACTTACCAATTTGCAATAATAAATCTTCTACTATACCTTGGGGATGTTTAACTGATCCATCCACAATCTGAAGGTGCATATTGGTTGGCTTTGACTAACCTAAACCAAGTTAAGTGTAGACTAAGTATGACATTAGATTAATGCTAGCACCCAAGTCTGACATAGCTTTTGCCTTTTTTCTATCTCCCAATTAGATATCTACGGTGAAGCTTCTAGGATCTTCTAACTTTCGAGGCGAATGCTTCTCGGGGATTGCACTAGTTATTTTTGACACAATTATTTTGTCATTTTCCCATTTTTTCTTTTGTTGGAGAGTAGGTCCTTGAAAAAATTTCCATATGCCAGTATTTTCTTGACAACATAAAAAACATGCACATTAATATCAACCTCAGAAAGCATAGTAAAAATATCAAAAAATTGTTTATCCTATTTTTGCCTTTTAAGTCAACTATGGAATGGAATTGGAAGCCTATATGTTTGAGTGGCTTTTTGGACTTCAGGTTCAAAATAAGCCTATTTTTTCTTTTCTTTCACACAACTAACAGTTGGTTTCTGGTTCATTTTATGCTCATTCTTTAATGGTAATCCTTTTAGCGCTTTCTTCCTTAGATATACTTGTAAAAGAGGAACTACCACAATTAGCTTCCTAGTCAGTTTTAGCATCGTGAATCTTACCACCCTTGAGAATTGTGATTGATTTTTCATGCTTAAATTGACTAAGAAGATGTTTCTGGTTATTTTACTATACTGCTTCAATTACCTGTCCAATATGAGTTTCCATCCTTCTCAGAGTTGCTTTAATAGAATCTACCTTTTTGTCTATTCTTTTCATTTTCCCTTGCATTGCTACTATGAAATTCTGAAGGGTTTCTTCTAAAGAAATCTTTTTAAATGCATTAAGAAGTCCTAGTTGGTGTTGATTAGGGTAGAAAGGTAGAATTCTCTAGAATTGAGGTACTAAATATTGGTACTGGTAATAGTTTTGATTTCAGAAAAATTGAGGAGGATTTTGTGCACTGTTTTCCCATGAAAAATTGGGGTGGTTTTCCCAACCAATTTCATAAGAATTAAAGTAAGGATTGTTTTGATGTTTGGATTGAAAAGAATACATAACATGATCATGTTCTATCGCATTTTTGGAAAAAGGATCAATAAAAAAGAAGGTATTAGTTCCATGTCCATAAACACCACAGATACTGCTTACATCATTTATCGGTATATTTATGTTGTTCGCAAAAATCCTCATTTGTTTTGTAAGCTCAACTATTTCTAAAACCAAGTCATTGTCACTAGTTTTAATGGTACAAGGATGATCTTTTGTTTTGGGTTTTGAGCTGCGTTTATGAATATAATTCATTCTTCAAAACCCAATAGTCGTGAACTTGTCCCTATAAAAATACATATAAAGTGCACGAGTTCAAGTGAAATATATGCAAATGGATATGTCCAAATGAAATGCATGTAAAAATGCATACGTGAGAAGTTGAGGATGTTACAAAAATAACCAAAGTTAGAGTCAGACGAGATACGTGTATGCATGCACGATAGCCCCATACTCCTCTCACCAAATGTAGCACCTTTAGCCTAGACAGGCCAAACCCGCTGTACAGATGGACACAACACGACTAGATCTATATGTACCTGTCTAAAATAAAAATTTTCAACGTATTTCCATGTTAACAGTTTCATTTTTGAATCATTCTCATATATATATACACAAACATTCCTTATGAATCTAGATCAGAACCATAATCATAATAATAATAACTTGGGCATAAAAATCCCTTATTACAAAATTTGTGCTAATTCAAATTTATAATCCCAAATGCATGTCTTTATTAAAACATGAATTTATTATCTCTATCCCATGATGTGTAGAAAAAATAAATAAAATGCATGAACAAAATAATAGATGCAACTCGGGTCAACTCTGACTGCTCTGATTGGCTTTGTCTTCTCTTCTCGTCAACCGTAGTCTACAGCTCCAAACTTGTGTGTAGGAAAAACTCACATGTAAGCTACTGAAAGCTTAGTGGTACATATAAATATTTAAATTCTAGCATGCATTCACATATTACTATATCATTGATGCTTAATAACATACCTGTGTGTTTGGCCATATTATGAACATGTAATATTCATAACATAGCTTAAACATATTAATTTGAATTAACATACATAATTGAGTTCATTATCAAAATAGCATTACACGCCATCTAATATACCCATGTATTATCATTTACTCAAATTATTGATTCATATATTCAAATTTACTGATCTCTACAAACAATGATAAAATTTATGCATTAATGGTTGCTGGTTTCAAAGCCCAATACTCTAAACATGGACTAATCGGATGCGGGTAGTGAAATATGAGTGCTTTAACATGAGCTTAAACCACCCTGCTCACTACTGCATCTATCTATATTGCTACCACTGAGCTTATCAAATTAGGAACACTTTAACACGAGCTTAAGCCACCCTCATGAGCAAAGACTGTATGCATATGGGCACAAGGGCACTTTAACATCGGATTAATCAACTTTGTCCCTAACTGAGATATGCTACCACTGAGCTTTTTAAATTAGGAGTGCTCTAAAGCAATCTTAAGCCACCCTGATGAGAAAATATAATAACTGCATGAATAAATATTTCTACGGTACCATAACCCCTTCAATGGCATGCTGTTAGAGGAGTGCTCTAAAGGCAATCACCTTTAGCACTTATTGTACAAATTTATTTGATTAATAAAAGGCTTCTTCATTAATTTGATGTTCATTTGATATATGAATTGATAGTGATCTTAAATCAATTAATGAAGTCATTGATGCATAACATAGCATGAAGGAAATCATGATGAGATCATGATATTGAGATTCTTATCATGTGTAATTATGTTAGTATCAAAATTATCCCTAGTCAAAAGATTAATGAGATGGGACATTGTTAATCTAGACAGACTAGCACATGTTATACTCCTTGATTGGATCAAGTAGTAGATCTCATAATCTATAAACATGAGATGTTTAAAGTTAACATGTGGATGCTTCCTAACTGTAGCTAAGTACATTGGATGACTAGCTATAAGACAATCATATGGATAATCTATTCAAATGTCAATGATAATCTCATCATAGCAATGGTGCAAGTATCCTTAGACTTGAGGTACTCAAGGATATCATGGATACTAATTCTGTATTTTGACACTATTCCTTATTGCCTCAGAGGATACTCATAGGGTGGTCATTGGATACAGTTTGAGGTATTGGAAGGTAATTGGGCAACCAACAAAGGATTCACAACTCCTGATAAAAGGAGTGTATACCTATGGCCTTTTGTTGTGGTCTTTACTCGGGAATCTCTAGCTGAAGTGGAAATGTTATCAAGATAGTCTTCAATGACATATCTAATAGAGTAATGAGCCTCAGGGACAATAACTAATATTACTTGGACTAAACGTGATGTAGTCAGTCTAGTGGGAGTTCACACATTTCCATACGCTGAACCAGGTAGGGTATAGAATGGTGAAAGAAATAATTGCACGAAAATTATCTATGGAAAGGTTTGTAGTCAAACCATTAACTTTTTGGTCAATTATGGGTCATGATGTGTTACTAGATACCGTTTAGTTGTTAATTTAAGTGGCCAACATAACCGGGAACCTAATGGGTCATATGCATTGAAGATTTGGAGAATGAGTAAAATGGTCTTAGATGGGATCCAAAACATGAGAGAATTATTTCAGGATGTATAGCGATGAGATCGCATGGAAAAATCATTTGGGAGGGTTGTTATAGAAGTGCTATAAAGGCAATCACCTTTAGCACTTATTGTACAAATTTATTTGATTAATAAAAGGCTTTTTCATTAATTTGATGTTCATTGATATATGAATTGATAAGTGATCTTAAATCAATTAATGATGTCCTTGATACATAACATAGCATGAAGGAAATCATGATGAGATCATGATATTGAGATTCTTATCATGTATAATTATGTTAGTATCAAAATTATCCCAAGTCCAAGGACTAATGAGACGGGACATTATTAATCCAGACACACTAGCACATGTTGCACTCCATGATTGTATCGAGTAGTAGATCTAATAATCTATAAACATGGGATGTTTAGAGTTAACATATGGATGCTTGCTATGTGCAGCTAAGTACATTGGATGACCAACTATGAGACAATCATATGGATAATCTATTCAAATGTCAATGATAGTCTCATCATAGCAATGGTTCAAGTATCCTTAGACTTGTGGTACTTAAGGATATCTTTAATATTGATTCTGTATTTTGACACTATTCCTTGTTGCCTCAGGGAGGTTGCTCATAAGGTGGTGATTGGATACAACTTGAGGTATTCGAAGGTAATTGTGTAACCAACAAAGGATTCACCACTCTTGATAGAAGAATTGTATACCTATGCCTCTTGTCGTCGTCATTACTCGAGAATCTCTGGTCGGAGTGGAAATATCATAAAGATAGTCTTCAATGACATATCTAATATAGTAATGAGCCTCAAGGACAAGAACTAACATTACTTAGACTAGACATGACGTAGTCAGTCTAGTGGGAGTTGACACAAGTCCATACTCTAAACCAAGTAGGGTATAGAATGGTGAAAGGAATAATTGCACGAAAATTGTCTATGGAAAATTTCGTAGTCAAACCACTGACTTTCCGGTCAATTGGAGGTCATGATGTATTGCTAGATAGTGCTCATGACTTGCTTAAATTAAATGTTAATTTAAGTGGCCAACATAACCGGGAACCTAATGGGTCACATGCATTAAAGATATGGAAATGAGTAAAATGGTCTTAGATAGGATCCAAATTCTGAAAGAATTCTTTTGGGATGGATCACAAAGAGATCGCAAGGAAAAATTGCTCGGGAGAATCACGGGCGCACAGCCTGCCTAGGGGGCCAACTGGGCTGCCCAGCATTAGCCCGCAGTAGGCCTAGTGTGCTGTTGCCTCCCACCTGTTGGCCAACGACAGATTTTGGCATTAATTAGGCCAATTATGGCCAATTACTATGAAAAAAAATATTTTTAAGACACAACAAAAATTCTCTCAAGAATACTTTCAAAGCTAGCACTTTGAATTTGTTCAAACTATTTCTTTTTATAGTTTCTTCTTCATTCTTCGCGTGGATTATTGTTAGAGACATCCTAATATTGATTATTGTGGTTTGCTACAACCCAACAAAGTGAAGATTAGAAAAACAAATAAGAAATTACAAAATATAATTTCAAACCTCTATATTTATATAAATTAGTTTTAATGGGACAAGTAGGATCTTTTGTTTCAGGTTTTGAAATTTTTTATTTTTTCGCTACGTTTATGAATATGATTCATTCTTCAAAACCCAACAAGGGCCAGGGGCCCGAGCTAGGTAGACTACTGGCCTGCCTAACGAGACAACTGGGCAGCCGACATCAGGCCCAGCGGATGCTCTAGGAGAATTTGGCCTTAATTAGGCCAATTATGGCCATTAAGCACATTCACTATTCATTCAATTCCCTTTTCTCCATTTTTGACTTTTGATCTTTTCTTTGAATTTGATTCAAATAGAAAAAACATCAAATAGTAGAAAATAGACATGAAAATATTTTTTTAAAATATTTTTAAGACACAGTAAAATTCACTCAAGAACACTTTCAAAGTTAGCACTTTGAATTTGTTCAAACCATTTCTTTTCATAGTTTCTTTTTTATTCTTCGCATGGATTATCATTAAAGACATCCTAGTGTGGATTCTTGTGGTTTACTACAACCTAAAAAAGTGGAAATTTTTATAACAAATAAGAAATTACAAGGTATAATTTATAACCTCTATATTTATATAAATTAGTTTTAATGGCACAAGATCCTGGATGGAGAATGGGATTCTTATCCATATTCATGTTATCAGTATGAATTATGCCATATTCCATAATTTCATAGGATCATCACATATCATGCTATGATGTAGAGCACAGTGTGCATAATCAAGATCCTCAATCATGTTATCATATTGAATACAAGCTCAGTAATCATATTAAAGGTGTATGCATGTCATACCCAAGTAATCTCATCATATGAATCCATTTATTCTTTTTTGGAAATAAGGCATTCATGGGCATGAAACCTCTTATCATGGTTTTTTTACCTGTGACTCAGCCGTGACAAACTCTTGAACCTTCATGAGCGTGAACCTTTATTCACGAGCGGGAATTTCATACTTTAATAGGAGTGAAGCTTAGCTTAACCGGGTCTTCACTGGCGAGAATTTCTTTCATGGGTGTGAAGCTTGGTTTCATGGGCATGATTCATTACACATTTCCAATTCTTCTAGAGAGCTTCATGGCCAGAATCACCACTTAAACCACAATTTGGAAAAATATTCATGACCGTGACACATATACTCACACCCATGAACGAGGATAGAGAAACATGTTATGTGCAAAATTAAGAGTTGGTTCAATAACTATTTTCTCTCAAAATGCACTGAAATGGCTATATTTCACAGAGGGAGTATAAATGCAAGTCATTAATGAATCCCAACAAAAGAAACAATTACTTTGCATCTTTAATCTTGTTGTAACCTTGTGCATTAATTATTTTTCTCAACAAACCTCTATTCATTGTGAAAACCTAATTGCTCTTCATTTCTGAGCATTGTAGGTTGGTGAGTGTTTTGATTGTAATCAATTATTCAAAAGTGCATTTGGGTATATTGGGTAAAGAGTGAAACACTTGTAAGGGTTTATTGTGTGAGCCGTAAAACACAACAAATTGATTTTTTGTTTGAGCCATTGAAAAACACAAGGGAATTTCTGGGTTAGGTGTTAGCCATTGAAAGAAACACCATAGTTGGGACTGAGCTTGAAAAACTTCATTGTAACACTTAATGTGTTAGTGAAACACCCAATTGAGATTGGGGAAAGGAGTAGGGTTTGTTAATATCCGAACGACTATAAATTTTATGTGTGATATCTCTTCTATTTAATTTATTTCTATAGCGCTCCCTTACCCTACTAATCGTTAATAGAGTATGGAAGTACTACTAAGATCATTTGTTTTAAAACCAACACTCAATTTATTGTATAAATATTTTTAATTCAATTTTCGAGTTTATTATTAATGGAATATTGATTATCATATATATTATTTTCATTTAAATATGTAACTAGTGATGTGAATAATTTCATTTAAAAGAACTCATTCAATTAAACCATAATATTTAGAAATATATTTACAATTAATACTAGATATAAAATCACAAAATTCATTCCTTATAAATATTACATGTCATAAATTTAAATCAAAATAAATTCTTAAAATTTAATTTTTACAATATAATTTCCAAAACATAAAAAAAGAAACTAGACTACTACAATCTAATCTTGGAGTTCCCCTTATTTTTGGTCGCCCTAACGTAACAACTACGTATATTTATCTGCGCGTGAAACTCACTGCTAAGCTACTAGCTTAGTGGTATGTTTGGCAACTATCCAACAATTACATAAATATTTCTAAAATGGAAGTTTACAAACTACAATTAATTTATTAATTATGCCAAATATTCAATTAATAGTAAAGTTATTTTCATCATGCAAAAATATTTAATTCATCAATTATGACATTCCATTCATTATGCATGCTTGAAATTTTAATAATACAAGATATACAATTTGAACTATCAATTTAATAATTTACATTTTTTTCTGTTATTTATTTGATAGGCCCCGACATATTAGACCGGAACTAAACACTGGATACAAGATTTCTGCTCTTCGGTAGTATACTCGATGCCTACATAATTATTTTATAACTCGGCATTTAATACGTACATTTTTAATAACAACTCAGCACCTTTTTGATGTCTATGTAATTTCGAACTCAACACTATTTCTTAATAGTTATATAATTTTAACTCAGCATTATTTCTTAGTGCCTACATAAATTAAATCTCAACACTGTTATTTTTAATGTCTACATTTCTACCATTTTATTGGCATGTCAACTTCTCCTAATTTCTAGTTCTCAATTATATGTTATAGGACTTAATTATATTTGTTACCTTTATTATTATTTACATAAATTATGTAGGTAACACTAATATAAATTCCACATAAATGCAATAATTTTCATTAATTTACAACATCATACTTGCACATCTAATCATTATAACTATAATAAAATCAAATAATATATTATTCTATCACAAAATTCCACAATCAACACATATATGCAAACTGCCCTATTCTGGACAGCATTTTTATCTTATGTTGCTATGTATTTTTTTGTCCATTTTTAGATGGAAATTGGATAAGTTATCAACTAAAAAAATGTAGGTATATTTCTTATCTTTAATTTCCAACTAGAATCCCATTGAAAAGAATTTTGTACCAAAAGTTATGAATTTGCTTCTAAGCTATGTTCATTCCAATCTACCCAGTATTTTATTAGATAGATTTTTGCCTTATATTTCTCTATATTTTTCATCCATGTTTACATAGAATTTGGACACATCATCACTAACAAAATGCAGGTACATATCTTACCTTTAATTTCCCACTAGAATCACATTAAAACAAATTATTTAACAAAAGTTATGAATTTCCTTTTAAGCTACGTTCATTCTAATCTGCCCAGTATTTTACTCGACAGATTTCTACCTTATATTTCTCTGTATTTTTCATCTATTTTTAGATGGAATTTGGAAAAATGATCAACTAACAAAATGTAGCATGTCTTATATTTAATTTCCAACTAGAATCACATTAAAAAGAATTTTTTAGCAAAATTTATGATTTTTCTTCTAAGCTACGTTTAGTGCAATTTGCCCAGTATTTTACTGGATAGATTTCTAGTTCAAATTTTGAGTCCATTTTTCACCTAATTCCAATCATATTCACTCTAATGGTCTGAATGAAAGTTGAAGCCCTATGTCTTTACTTTCAAACCCAATAGGAATCACTCAAAAATCATTTCTAGAACTCAAGTTATGATAAAAAAAAAACCAACTAGACACTCTTCATAAGGCAAATTTTCTAACACATCAATTAATTCATACAATTTCCATTTTCATGCATCAACCTCATATTCTAGTTTTTATTTTTCACATTCATGGCATTATTTAATCACCAATTCATCACTCAATCAAACATCCATAATTTCATACACAATTTCACAAACATCACAAAATCGAAATCAACATTTTTCTATATTGAAATTTTGTCAAATGTACATACCTCAAAATTTTACTTCTCTTCACTTTTCTCTTCTTCCTAACTAGTTTTCTCTTTGCCCTTACTTCCTCTTTGATTATGGTTCAAAGATTGTTCACCTTCTTGTCCTAACAACAAATTTTACACTAATCAAGCACTAATCACCCTAATCCACCTTTAATCACTATTAACACAATAATAACCCTAAATTACTAGTTTCTCTTTCCCCTTTCTTACCCGTGCCATGCCTTCCTTGCTTTTCTTCAAAAAAAATTCATTTTCCCTCAATTCTCACACCAAAATCAACCACCCAAAATTAATTTCAATCTCTCTAATAGCTAATAGAAGTTTTTAATCTTTATTGGGGAGGTTAAAGTGGACAAAAATTAAAGGAGAAAGTTTAGGATATTAATTTGAGGTATGAAAAATTTATGGTTTTAAATTAATTTAATGGTTCAAATAGATAGTTTAAGATATGTAGATAATAATTATGAAGTTTATTTGAGTTAAGAAAGTAAATTAATGGTGGATTAATGAAGAAAAAATTTTGTCCATGGTAGGTTCAAGAGAAGGTGAAGGTTCTTCCAAGGGAAATGAAAAGGAAGATTAGGAAGACCTAAATAAGCAATTAAGGTTAGTGATTCCATAATCTAATTATTTTCATTAATTAAGTATGATTTAGGGTTATGGAAATTTAGAAAATTGTGTATTTTGTATGTAATTGTTAAATTAATACTTAAAACATGATTAATGGATTATGAAAAGTGAATTAGAATAATTAATTTATATTAAAAATTAATTAGTGGAAATTGTAAAATGTGACCTTATTATGTGAAAAATGAATATTAAAGAATAAATACATTTTAGTGTAATATTATGATATATATGGAATAATGAATGTATTAATTAGTGAAATGAATAATTAGAAATTGAAAGAAAAATTTTAATGATGAAAATTAAATATAGAAAAAAAAAGAAATTAATATTTTTTTTGCTAATTAAATGAAAATTTAGCCATGAAATATAAGAAGATATGATTTTAAGTGTGTAGAAATTTATTGAAAAATTTTCAATTAAATATTGAATAATTTTCTATTTATTTATGATATTATGTATGAAATGAAAAATAATGAATAAAATATATTTAGTAAGTTTATAACTTAATTGATATATTAGAATGAAAAATGGGAAAAATATTTGGTAATGATTAAATTGTTATGAAAGAATAAATTATTAAGTGATTAATAATGTAAAAATAATGAAATTTATGGTTTAATAGAAATTGAATTGAAGAAATAAAATAATCCCTTAGTTATTTTTTTCTGATGGTTAAATCTAGCTCAGAATATAATTGCCTAGTCATAGGGACACTATTACCGCGGTGCGGGTCATGTGACTCGCTCATGTAGGCCAATGATGGTCTACTTCAGTGATTATAACTCTGTGATTCAATGTACAGTATAGTGCTCGGGTGATCCTTCGGGATTACTCTTCAGTGTAGTGGACTCTTGGGATCCACGTCCCGTGTATCCGGTCCGAATATTTTCTATTCGGATTGAAACTAGGGGCAAGTGTGAATGAAATTATTAAAGTGACAATTATGAATAAAATATGAGAAAAGTGATTAAAATGAAAATAGGATAAACATGAAATATAAGAAAAATAATGAAAGTGAGAAATACAAGATAAATGAAAAAAATATATATATAATAAAGTTAAAAAATGAAAAATAAGTGAAAGATAGATATTAAATTATGTAATAAAGATAAATAATCAAATAAATAAATATAAATAAAAAAAATATAAATATAAATATAAATATTAGTGGAAAAAGTGTAAATAATATATAGTTAATGACATAATTGTAAATAAATAAAAATTTAGGAATTTAAGTGAAATTTGTAACAAATTAAAAAAAATTGAAAAGAAGGATTAAAAAGAAAAAAATATTGGAAAAAAAAGTTGATAAAATTAATTAAGGTATTAAATAGTGAATTAAGAATACTTAAAAATAATAAAATGAATTATATATTAATGAGAAAAATTGAATAGTATATTAAAAATATAATTGCATGAAAATATAATTAATGAAAATTTTTAGATTAGTAGTCACCACTGAGCATATTAATACTTAGCACGTAGTTATTTGACAGCGTGCAGGTAGTAGCGGAAAAAGCAGGAGCAAGTATGCAAATTTCGGGAGCAGACGGAAGAACAAAATTGTAATAGGATATTACAAATATTGACATGTATATATATGCATAGATATTGAGGTGTAAGAATAAACTTTGTACATATTATGACAAATGGTATTTGTAAAGTATTATGTGTGTGAAGAATGAAAGGATAATTTGTGGATAAATGTAAAATATATTGCATTAAGTGCGAATTGTTGTGCTTAAAAATGGGTTGTAGATTGCTTGCTTTGCAGGTGGGTTAGTTAGGTTATAGCCGTTATGCTACCAAAATTTTTGAAAAAATAAAAAGGATTAATTAAGTATTAATAATATTATGGTCATTAAATTAAGATAAAAAAGAATTTTGGGCATACATCGGCTATAATCGTATTTACCCACGTAACGTACGTATAGATATGAATAAGTGTTATAAGGGTGTTACAGGGTTCACGACCATGAATCATGCTGGGGAAAAGTTCAAGTAGAACATATCCAGTTCATGCTTGTGATAGGAGTCTGACGATTGTGAATCAAAACCTGCACGACCTAAATCATGTCGGTGACATTTTCTTGATGCTTGTGAAAGTTGTACACTTCACAACCAATAGTGTTTATGAGCACGATCATGGTTTGGTTCATAGGTAAGTCACCTATAAATGGCACCTTCACGGTTGTGAATATGGATTTCATGCTCGTGAAGCCTGTTAATGTAATAAAATGCAGATTTTCAATATGATGGTTATGCACTTGCACTCCTTATGATAAAATCATGAGTATGAAAAACATGTTTACATGAAATATTACATGTGAATGACATATGGAGATGATTTATATGATCAAAAGTTACATGTTATATAATCAGTTACATGATGAATGGTATGTAAAAGAGACATGAACAAGTAATTCCCATTTTTCTAATTTAGGACTAACTATGAGATATATGCCATGTTATTAAAGGGGTTTACAGTGTTATATGATTATATGATATATGAATTATATATTAC
The DNA here is from genome assembly GCA_023653625.1 of Triadica sebifera. Classification (NCBI taxonomy): domain Eukaryota; kingdom Viridiplantae; phylum Streptophyta; class Magnoliopsida; order Malpighiales; family Euphorbiaceae; genus Triadica; species Triadica sebifera. Next base: position 36,234,147 of record CM042896.1, read on the forward strand.
AAGGACAAGATGGCTGAAACTCTAGGATTGCCTTGCATGCAATAGTTATATACTAAGTCAAGATAGTTGAAGCTTTGAGAACATTCTTAACTTGAAGAGCTCAGATAAGTACACATAGTTAGTGGACTCTGAAAGTGCTTATATTTCACAACCTATATCCGGATAGTTTAGCTTTAGAGTTTTGGGTAAGATTATTAAATGAAAAATGAATAAGTATAGAACAATAAATGGAAATGTTTACATTGGTTCATGATTTTATATGTCACATGATATCAGTATATTTGTGTGCTAACACTTATGCATGGTTATGGAATTTGATATATATGACAATATGATAGTATGATTTCTCTTATGATATGAAATATGTATGTAAGGAAATGCATTAGCATCACCATGCATTAATATGAAGGATTATGAATGTGATATAATTGCATGAATATAAAATATTATGACATGCCTTGTATGATTGCATGTATGAATTTTTATATTTATATATACTACTAAGTTTTCAGTAACTTAGCATGCGAGTATTCCAGCACGTAGGTTTGGAGCATAGTATATAGCAGAAATCGACTACAAGAGAAATGACCATACAAAGATCTCAGAGCAAACCCGTCTTGGGTCCGTGATATTCATGATATACATTCTTTTGAATTTTGTTTATATGTCATATGAGATATGGGTATAGATTTTTATTCATGTTTTATGTTAAAGAACAAGTAATTTTGATTATGGATTTATGGAAATATATTTTTATAAATATCGGACCGATTTTGCACAAATATAATTTTATTATATAATGTTGATCTTTTGGGATCAAAAGTTTATGCATGCTGTACAATTTTATGGAAATGATTAATTTGATTATATGGAAAGCACAAGTTTTCAATAAGAGGATCTTTTAGTGTTCGCTTATATAGTATGATTTATTCCTATTATATGAGAGAGTAGTACAAAAATGTTACTTTTGCTGCTGTGTGACAGATCTAGTTGGAGAACGACGATATGTTATAGTTAATTTCATTAGTGGTTACTAAACTTTAATTCACTTGTTATAAAAACACTAAAATTTTTTCTTAAAAAATAAAGTTTTGTTTTCATTTCATTTAAATAACTTCCAACTAAATTTGATGAATAGACAATCATAAATCTGAATTGATCGCTAATATGACACCAATTTTTTACTAAAAATTTGAATGTGTTGTATCATTTTATAAATTTTGTGATTCATGATGATTCTAACAACTATATTTTTTTTATAGTAGTGTTGAATTTTAAATTGATTTTTTTCATATAGCTGCTAATGCTAGTAAAGTGATAATTGAGTATGGATTCAACTCGTTTTTTCTGCTAATTCTTATTTTTTTTTGTAAAGTCAAATTTTTCTGTTGCTTATTCACTAAATTTAGTTGTAAGTTATTCAGTGAAAGTAAAATAAAATTTTGTTTTTTCTTTTTTAGCAATTTTTACAGGAGGTGAAACAAAATTTAGTAATTATTAGTAAAATTAATTATAATATGTCATTGTTTTCCTGAGTGATTGACTTGACATAATTTTTTAAAATTGCTCACATATCAGTTATATATCATTCAATTTGATATCTGACGTGACATTATAACTCACGGTGGATAATGAATTGGTGAATTATGATTGTCAGGTCATATGCTATCTCAATATTCTAATTGTCTTGTCACACCAAATATCTAGAAATAATTTTTGTAAAATAATACTGAATTTTAGTAATTTTTTTGAAAGAAAAAAGAATTTTATAATTTTATAGCAATTAATAAAAAAATTTAATAACCATTAGTGCAATTAGCTCTAATTATTAGAATTTCTTGGGGAAAAATGGTCCTTGCGAATTTATAAATTGAAGCATGCATCAGACTTTTCCAGTTATCCCTGAATTTTAATCAATTAGTCATTCTTTTTTAATAAAAATCATTAGTCGATTCGTGTATTCTTCAACCCGTAATCGTTGAAATTGGAATCACTGTTCATATTTTGTGCACACACGATGCGATGGGCATATTTTATCAATAGCCAGCGAACAACACAACGCGCGGTATGGAACCGGAGCTTCCCGGAAAATGGTGGCGGCGGGCCAAGAGGCTTGGCCGGTTCTCGGTTTCATTTATGTGCGTAGTCTATAGATATATAATAATAATAATAATAATAATAATAATAATAATAATAATAATAATAAATAAAAAAATAAAGGAAACGGATGTTCATAAAAGCACGCCTAAATAAACTGATGCCGACTTTCAATTTTTTACTACACCTGATTCACAATCTCTTTTAATACCTTTCTGCTTTAAAAAAAAAAAAAAAAATCCCCAAACCTTTAACAGAGCTGCCATTTTCTTCCAGGTGAAAGGATTCTTTTCTTCTTTTGGAATATTCTCGGGTATACTTAATTCTTCAACTTTTATATTCTAAATTTCCAAATTTCTTATTCAAATTAATGGGGTACTTTACTTGATCATCCGTGTTCTTTTATTGGATTCAAATTTAATATTTCAGGAATTTGATTTGCTTAATTTCTCTTTTTTCTTTTGGAATTAATGGCCGTTTCATTGATAAGAAAATCTAATTTTGATAATTGAGCTTTTTTTTGTTTGTTTCTCAAATGAAAATTCGTAAGAATCACGCCGCTATACCTCTTTGGAACTTTTGATGGATCCTTTTGATTTTGTTTCTTTAATTTGTATTTTAGAGGTATTTCTGTCGTGTGGGATTTTTTTATAATGTTTTCATCATTTATTTGCTCTTGATTCTGTTTATTTTACAGGTTTCTTCGAGTTACTTTAAATTGAGAAACTTTTTGTGCCTATATGACCAAGTTTTATTTCAGTAGCTTTCAGATAATATCTTAATTATGCGATCAAAATGGGAATATATGATCAAGATCCTGATGTTGTCCGATGGGGACTGAATAACCTAGTAGACGTTTGTGCACTTCCTCGTTCTGGCTCGTGTAACTGTGTTACTCGTTATGGCACTGATGAAGGTGAAGTTGGTTATGTTATAGAAGGTTATTCTGAACCTGTACAAACAGATAATATAGAAAATGATGCAGTTATTGCACATGCTCTTCAAGAGGAATTATCATGGGTTGCCGTGGCAGAAGCATCTGGGTTTCACAATCCTGTTCAAGAATCAATTGTTGCACAGAACTGGTTTGGCTCTCCTGGAAGATGTAATGGCGCTGGTAGTGTGAACTTTTACAGTTTCTGTCTATTTCATTGCTTATTTGATGGCCTTTGTTTCTCTGCATGTAATAAAATAGTATATATTGTTTGTAGAGCATGAGAATGATGAATGCGGGGAAAAGGAGGCTGATAATTCTAGCAAGTCTAAAAGTGAAGAGAGTGATGAAATACTAGTCTCTTTTTCATCTCCTGACACTGGAGAGGAATCCTTTAGAATCCAAGAGTCATTACAATCCTTAGAAATAGCAGATGAGTCTGCTCTTGATGGTGAAGTGGGCAAGAGGCTAAATCAGATGATTCCTGTTCGTGTGAGTAATAATTGCAAGATGCATCTTATTTTCTTTCAAGACGTTTTTTTTTCAACTATAATGTTTAAAAAAAATGATGACATACAAAAAAGAAAAAATGTGGAATTGAAGGACCTTGGATTTAAAGCATAAGGGTTGGATTTAAAGCAGCTTAGGCAATGTGAAAAATAAGTTCCTGATGTTCTACAAAGTTCATTGGCTGCAGAAACAGGTTCTCCAAATTTTCAAAGAATCCATCACGTCAATGAAACATTTGACAATTAGTTATGCTGAAAGCTTAATGATTTCATGCACTTAAAGATATTACTTCGGATCCATCACGTACATGAAACATTTGACAATTAGTTATGCTGAAAGCTTAATGATTTCATGCACTTAAAGATATTACTTCGGATTGCCATGAATGTTATGATGGCTTTTCTTTCTAGTGCTCTTCTACATACATACTGTATTTGATTTTGTTAGTTCCCAAATAAGTGAATCTAACAGAAAGAAAAAAGTGTGGAAGTGTATATATAATTTAGTAATTTGTCATTAATCAAAATTGTTCAACAAGTGAAGGAATTATCTTCACTATATTCTCTTTCTTTTGCAGCATGTCCCTAAAATTAATGGAGAAATGCCGTCAGAAGATGAAGAGATTTCGGATCATCAAAGGCTGTTAGAAAGGTTTTATTTCTATTCTTCCTTTTAATGCTATCTATTTTCATGTAATGAATTATTAATAATTGAGAAGTGTCAAGAGGACAGGAGGCCCAAGTAATTTTCCTCATGTCCACCACTTATAGCATAAAAGCAAATTAGGTGTAGGGAATAAAGTACCATTTGCTGCAGCTCTGATTACATTCTCATGAATACTGTTGATTATTAGATGGATTTATTAGCTCTTGATAGTTAACAGTTTTTGGAGCAAAGCTTTCAGAATTGAAAATCCACGGCACAGGGTTTGTTTTGTCATCTTCCATGTTTCAATTTTCAGCATACTTTAATAAGATATGCTAATTATAACTTTTTATTTTTAATATTTTTTTCTTTTTTCCCCCTGCCAAGAACTATATCCATTCTAAGGTTATTTTATGTGATTTTGTTGAATGTAATGTTACAATTTCAGTTATTAAGCCTAGATATTTGACATTTAAGTTGAAGTTTACATTTTGGTCCTTGTGTAGCCTTTAAGTATCATCTGTTGGTTTTAGGTTGAAGCTCTATGATTTGGTTGAGAATAAGGTTCAAGGAGATGGAAATTGTCAGGTTGGTTCCTTCTAAAGTTTAAAGATGTACAATATATATATATATATATATATATATATATATATATATATATATATATATTTCTGTTACTCCATGTTATCAGTCAAAGTGATGTATCACCTTTTTCATATGTTCCAGTTTCGTGCCTTATCAGATCAGCTTTATCGTTCTCCTGAGCACCATAAAGTTGTGAGAGAATGTGTTATCTTTCAGGTTGGTTGGCACAAACATGTTACTTAGGTGTAAATGAATTTGTTTCTTCCTGATGCCAGGACCCATAAATGCACATATACTTGACATGCTTAATTTTGTTCTTTGGACATGTTGATATCATCAGCTGAAATCTCAACCAGAGAAGTATGATGGCTACGTTCCTATGGCTTTTAGTGACTATCTGAAGAAAATGAGCAAGTTTTTTGCTGTCCTCCAATTTTTTTTTTCTGCCCGTATATATCGATGTATACAAATGTAGATTCTTACTTGGACCTCCTTTTTTTTTTTTTTTCATTTGTGGTTAATAAGGACTGGTGAATGGGGTGATCATGTCACCCTGCAAGGTGCAGCAGATTCGGTATGAGCAGCTTAATATTTCTGTATTCCCTCTTCTTTTTCTTACGTGCCCTCTCCTGATTTTGATTTGTTAATTGGTTGTTCTGTCAGCAACATAACCTATAATGAAGAAAATGCTGCTTCACATCTAATTTTAGAATCACATGCTTACCTAAAATTACATATTGCATAATGGCAGTTGCTAAAGTTTATCTTAAGCTCCTTCTAAGTTAAAAAACAGCCATTCCATTATATAATGGGATTTTAAGCTCCATTTATTTATTTGGCTTGCTTTAAAGCAAGGGGCTTTTTGAAACTATCATGTGGGTGTTAACTCCAAGTTGCCCACTCTTTGGTCGATATGCCTATTTAAATTGCTAGACACATTGATCCATTAGTAATATCTTGGGCTGTGGAGTATTTAGGTGTTAAATAGTGTGGGACCTCGAAGCTGAATTCTTGTTTTTGAAGTGTATTAGTACTAATAGATGAACTGAAGTACTTTATACTCGGTTTGATCCCTCACTAGAAAGAAAAAACTGTCCTTTTTTTTTTCATATGTAGGCAGGGTATCTAACACAAAAATCATGTGATATAAGCTTCAATGCTTGGTTTATTTGCTTTTCTTTTCTTTGATGAATTGATAATTAATGCATGTTGTATAATTGCAGTATGGTGTTAAGATATTTGTGCTTACGTCATTTAAGGATACATGCTACATTGAGATCCTTCCCCACATTATGAAGTCTGAACGAGGTAAGAATTTGAAAAGTGCTTTATTTCTGTTTTGAACCTGTGTAGACATTCATATGAATCTATGAAACACTTAAAATGACCTTTCTATGTCATTTTGAAGCAACGTATTCAAATTTTACATAATTTGATACTTGTAGCAAAAATGTTAGGCAATTAGGTTATGTATATGTTCAGATGTATGTTAGTGGAGATCTCCAGTTTCCTAGGCAGTTAAATCCTTAAAGATGACATGTATGTCAACATGATATTAAATGAATAGGGAATGAATAGATGCATCTTTCTCTCTGACCACACGTAGACATTGTATCATAAGGGCTTCAGTTATAATCATTATACGTTGGTTTTTCATGCTCTCTTATTGAACACCATTGTACAAGAAAAAGGACAAATTGCAATAACCAAATGTATTTAATTTAAATGTTTTTCATGCCTGCTTGTTGATAGCCGTCTAGTGGAGTACACAAATGAGTGAAGAGTTCTGGTGTTTTCAGAAAAAGTGAAGAATATTTTACTGTACAATCTAGGCTGATTAGTTAGATGGTGTGTGGCTTTGCCTTGTTTATTTAGTGATTCTTTGGGCATAATCGAAGTATTATCAGATATGGATGAATTGTTTCCTGAGCTCTCTTTTTTTCCTAGCCATATTTTGTGCTATAATGTTTGAGATGCTGAGGTGGTATCTGTGGAATCTTTTGTGGGCAGTAATTTTCTTGAGCTTTTGGGCAGAGGTGCATTATAATTCAATTTATCCAGGAGGTAACTTTTTATTCTTGTTTAATTGAGCTGGAAAAATCATATGGTAAATTTTTGAAAATGTATTTTTTCCTGGCTTCTATTAAATTATGAGTTTTATTGAGTTGTTTGAAGTAAATTAAATATCTGCCTTATGATTGGAATATAAGTGCATGATATATTTGAATCTGGAAAAGAGCGTGTAAAAAAAAAAAAGAGGAAGGAGAAGAAGAAGCAGACTCCTACTGCCTTCTCTTGTGCATTATTATATTTTTTTATGTTATTAATTATATGCATTACTGTTTTTACCATTTATTATATATCTTTTTGGGCATACAGAGCTACCTTTGTATGAGAATAGGAAAAAGAAGAAATGGTGGATATTTGGAAGCTGACTTTGGAGGGCAACTCTCTTATTGTCATAATAGCTTTTGTAGCCTTTCTTTTGTGGAAACTTATTTTTTATGCCTTGTGCAAGTTATTGGGGGACGAAAGGTAGATTATTTGCCTGCAAATATCATTTTTCTCTGATTTAACATCAAATTTCCCTTGTACGTATTTGGCTGATGTAATTATCTTTTTCCCCTTGCATATTTGCTCTCTGTACATAGTTCCATAGGGCTGAGGCAGATAATTCTTTGATTTGTAATATAGAATTGTTTGATTTTGGATTGCATTTCATATGACTCACATTTTCCATTTAAAATTTATTTAAGTTGGCATATCTGTTTAATTTTTATCATTTATTTACGCACACTGTACATCTAGGGTTAGCGATAAGTATGGGCCGGTTAATTGGTCAATTGAGGTTCTATACTAATCAGTCTATTAATAACTATTAATTAGTCCATTAAAATTAGCTAATCAATCTAATGGAATTGGGTTTTATGTTGGTTCGATTATTGATTTTTAACCTATTAATTCAAACATTTAATTTTAATAATCTTAATATTCATAAATAAATAAATTATAACTTAAAGAGTTTACCCGTCTCTTTTAAGAAATAAAAATTAATAACAATAACATTTTAAAAAAAAAATCAAGATATTGTTTACCACTTCAATATAATTATAAATTTTACAGGAATTATATATATATATATATATAAATTTGTTTAATGAACCAGTCTATCGAAAATTTTTCATTGAACAGTTTATACAGATTTGTGTTGCAAAATTTTTAACCATTAGCTAGTGTATTAAAATCGGTTAACCAGTCCAATATTTCGGTTTTTTGAATTATTTTGCTGAGCCCTATCTAAAGTTAGTGAAATTTATAGATTGTTTTTTAAGAGAGTAAATTTTTGCTCGACTACCAATGACCAACTTTGCATGATGAGAACAATTCCCAATTAATGGTGTGGACGGCAAAACGAAAGTAATAATAAAATTTAATTTACCAATTAATAAATTTTTTGTCGAATTAATTTTTGGATTAGAGTAAATGATAAAGCGGAAGATGGCATCTGATCACTGAATTAGGTGAAATTTAACATCTCTGCAGTCTTATTATTATTGACTCAACTTCATTGTTGAAGAAATAAAATTTAGAATCCAAATTCAAACAATTTTTTTTTTGATATTTCAAAAAGGGCAGGGAAAATATATAGTAGCCTAGCCACGGTTCCAAACTGGCCGGTTCCGCAGTTCCAAAAAATAGGGACCGGAGAGGGTCAGTTTGGAACCGTCCGGTTCCGGTTCATGAATTGATGGTTCGATCAGTTTTTTTAATCAATAACATAATAAATAAATATAATTAAAATTATTAATTTGTGTATATTATAAATTTGTACCACTAATAGGTTATAAAAAATGAAAATTTTGAGAAAAAATAATTTATTGAATATTATAGAAATATAATGAGAAAATTTGTAGAATTAAGAAAAAATTGAGAATTAGTGAGAATTAAAGAATTGAAGAAAAAATTGAGATTATGTAGAAGTATAATTAGAAAGAAATTAGAGAGAAACAATAATTGAAAGTATAATTAGAGAGAAATTAGAAATATATAGAGAGAGAACTGAAATTGAATTGTAGATAAATTAAGAATAAGATTGTGTAGAAAAATAGGAAATGAATAATATTTCAATAAATTTGGTATTTATAGAGAAAAAATTTAAAAATTTAAATTACAATAATATCTTTAGAACATAGTTGTTATTTTTCTGTTATACGAGTTATTTTTGTCTTTTCATTTTATAAAAAAAACGGTAATATTATCATTGAAACTGGAACTAGAATCGGAACTAGCATTGAAACCGGAACTGCTAGTTCCTGTTCATGGGGGAAGGGACTGAACTGGACCCTTTCCCAGTTGAGCCACGGTCTGGATTGAGCCTGGAACCAGCCTAGTCCGGTCCGGTCGTAATAGGCCGATTCAATGGCCCGACTCGGCTCGTGGCCAGGCCTAATATATAGGATAAATGACTCCGAAGAGAATTAAACTTGCAACCTCTCACACAGCGTAAAGCTCCATTTGCCATGAAGATAAAGGCTGAACCCTTTTTTTTAAAAGGACAAAAGATACAAATTGACATTGTACCCTATGACTAAGCTCTAAAATCAAATAACACTCTATGGTTGATCTAGATATAATTAAGCTCTTGTAGTTCAATTTTGGGACAAATTAATCTAATCTTATTATTAATTTTTTACCTTAATGTTTATTGCTAAATGAATTTTTGCTTTCAATTAAAAATTGACATATAGCTTGTTGGTACCACCATTTTCTCTTTCTTCTATCTTTTTATTCTTCTTCTTCTTCTTTTTCTTCTTCTTTTTCTTCGATAATCCCTTCTTTTAGATGAATTAATGGATAGTTTATTGCATAATATTTTTGTGGACCTTGAGTAAAAATCTATATATGTTCATGCTTGAACATGAAAGATTTAATTCTTCTTCCAATTCTTATTTTTGAATTTTGAATGTTTTGTTGGAATTGATCAAAGTTTTTTAAAGAGATTAATGAGCATTATAAGGGTAATAACTGAAATTTGGGTGGAAAGAACAAAGGAGTTTAGCTAAAAAGTGTTATTTTCTTAGTGCACCTTTAAGTAATAAAATAAACATAGCATGAATAGGAGAGATTTCTTAGTTGCTAAGTAGATGAAGCTTAAAATTTTGCCTCTAAATTCTTTTTTCATGATAACTAGTTGACCAAAATTTATGTGTGTTAATAACATGCAATTTAAGAAAAAATAATGTTTAAAATACAAAAAAAAATCTTTTTGTTTTCTAAATTATTATTGCTCACAAGAATATAAATTAATTTTAATTCCCTAATCCAAATGAAACTAAATTTTTCAATCCCTTGTATATGAAAGCCTTAGCCATTGACAAGCTGAAAGTAGCTCTTTGTTGTTGATGCTAAACTAGTTAAGCAGAAATGAGAAAGAAGTAATTATTTAAGAGAGCAAAGTTACTGTCTAGGATAAATTAGCCTGAGTGAGTTGATTATGTGATTAAGGATCTGATTGAGGCTTGTAGCTTAATTAGGAGAATGAAATCATTCTGTTCCAATTCAAAAAAGAAAAAAAAATAGTGGTTAGATGTATAGATTGAGATGGTTGTTTTACTGGAAGAATGGATTATTGAAGAAGAAATAAAGAAGAGACAAGAAGAGGAAAAAAAGGAGAATCGTGGTTGTGAAATGTCTATCCCAATTATATTTATGGTTGCACCTCTTCCCATGAACCTTATTATTTTTTTATTTTAACATATTTGGAGTCGCAATAGATAATGTGCAATTGTGATTTATAGGGTATATACACATATAGTCTATTTTTAATCACAACACTTTTCACAAGCATTCATCATTCAAATTGACCTGTCTAAACACATTTGACTCAATAGTAAGCTGAGACACTAATAAACCCTTACTTTGATTAACTTAAGCTAAATGAAGAATTAAACTTAAGCTAAATGAAGAATTAATTAACTTAGAAATGGATTAAGAAGACTCCGAGCCAAAATCCATACTATGTATGAGATACATTTGAAGAAGATTGGGGATTTACTTGAATTTCATTTCATTTGGTATCCCAACTTGTGAGGCTGAGGACCTAAGAGACCATAACTGGAATTTTGGATAACATTTTGACCAAAATGCACCAAAATTGGAAAAATAACTTGAAGAAAAATTAATTGGAATACTAATTGAAGGAAAACAATTGATTTGAACATATTTTGGAAGTTAGGCTAAGAGACTTATGAACCAAAATGCCAATTTGAGCGCTAATTTGGGTTTAATCTGTTGCCCAGATATTAAGCCAAGAAGGGGGGGTTAAATTGGAGTTTTAAAAATTTAACTTTAAAGTGCGGAAATAAAAATTAATTTTAGGAGGGATAGAGAAATTTGACACAAGGATTTTTATAGAGGTTCGGGTGTTAACAAACCCTATTCCTCTCTCCAATTGCAATTGGGAGTTTCACTAACACACTAAGTGTTACAATGGAGTTTTACAAGCTCACTCCCAACTATGGTGTTTCTCACAATGACTCACACCTAACCCAGAAATTCCTTGTGTTTTAATGGCTCACACAATAACCAATTCCTTGTGTTTTACAAGCTCACACAAACAACCTTTATCTTGTGTTTTACAGGCTCACACAAACTATCTTTACTTTGTGTTTTTACAGGCTCACACAAACAACCTTTCTTTGTGTTTTAAAGGCTCACACAACTAACCCTTAGAAGTGTTCTACTCTTAACCCAGAAATACCCAAAACTCACTTGAGTAATAAATGATTACAGAGAGAAACACTTATAAATCTTTATTGCTCAATAAATGATGAGCAAAAAGATTTTCATAGAGAATAGATATTTGTTATGGAAGTATTAAATGTACAAATAGCTTGTAATAAGATTTTGATTCAAAGTATTTGCTATCCTCTTGTACTGAATGCATAAATGACTTGCATTAATACTCCCATGGCTAATTATAGCCGTTAGAGTGCATTTAATACGAAACTAGCCATTGCACCAACTCAAATAATAGCGCCTGAAATTGTTTTCTTTCATATTTCACGGGCGTGACTATGTTTGTCACGAGCGTGACTGTTCTTCCAAGTCGTGACTGAAGTGGTGACCTTGGTCGTGAAGCTCTCTGGAAGGTTTTGAAACATTGGGTCACGGGCGTGACATATATCTTCACGGGCGTGACAAACTTCCCAATCGTGATCCAAGTGGTAACTTTGGTCGTGAAGCTCTCTGGATGAAATTGTCATGAAGGTTCACGGGCGTGACATTTAATTCACGGGCGTGACTTAAATGTGCATTTCACGGTTTGTTGTCTTCCTTCATGGCCGTGAACTTCAAATGTTGGTTTTAGTGACAGTTAGCTTTTTCACGGGCGTGACATATAGGGTCACGGGCGTGAACATGCTACTTCCTTAATTTTATCTTTCAAGGATTAATCTTCCATTCTCCATTCTTGCTATTTTATTCAATATCCTGTTTAATAGACTTAGAAAACAAGTATGTTAAATACAATATTGCTATTTTATTTGTTATAATCAAAATGACGGAAATATCTCTCAAGGTTTAACAATCTCCCCCTTTTTGATGGTGACAAATAATCTAGCAATATGTGCTTTTGAGAAGTCTCCCCCTCAAAAGATACTTAGGATAAAAATTGATGAAATGCAAGAATTGTAAAGAATGATGTAGCATTGAAATAAATTTTCTAGTTTTAAGTATATGCAAAGTATATCCAATATATACCAAAATTCTCTTTAAGTCATGAAGTATATGTAAGGTATATTTAGAGTATATCAAGGCATATTCATTTATGTAACTTGCATTAAGGTATATGCAAAGTATACTTAAAATATATCTAATGTGTATAAAGCTCAATTTCATACTTGCATATTCATTTTGAATCAAATTTTAAGTATTGCTAATTTCTCCCTACTTAACTCAATGTATCTGTATGTTATTATTTTTGATTCAAAATTCATTTATCTTAATATATTGCTAGGTTCTCCCCCTTTTGTCATCAACAAAAAGAATATAAAGATACCAAAAAAAAAACAAAGCAAATATATTAATATTTAAAGAGAAGTACAAACCAAAGTAAATAAAAGTCAGAAAGGATATTTAAAATTTCCTAAAAACAAACAAAACAAGCAAACAAACAAAAGAAACAATCATATTAAGGCTACGATCTAGCCTAACACCTAACCGGACATCCTATCCCTAAGTCGAGCAGCCTCTGCCTCAAAGATGTCCATCAGAGACTCTATGAAGTCTTTAAGGTTCTCCAACCTCTCGTCCATCGAAGCCTGCAGCTGCTCAAATCGTGGTGCCAAGAGGTCAACCACCTGCTGCGCCAAATTCGGTGTGGAAGCCGAGGATTGTCCAAAATGAGTCCATGCTCAAGTCGCGAAGAATTCCACTTCGCTGTCATTGAGGATGCCTTCTGAGGGTAGATTAAATAAGTCCCCGAATTCTATGGCATTGAGGGTGTTCGGATTGCTGTAGAGTTGGAATTTTACCACTCCAGTGGGAGACACTTGCAAAGTGCTCAAAAGTTCCAGGGTTGGCTCCCTTAAAGTGGGCTGATGAATGTCCACGAATTCCTTCAAATGACAGGCCTGGAGTTGCTCTGTCATTGCCATCTCAAGCTTGAGAGTGCGTATGGTTTTCCACTCAAAGGACCTTAATGAAATGAGAGGCCTTTTCTTCAAGGTTGAGTACTGAGGATGGCAATGCTCTGGGATTCTGTTCATGAGGTAGTCTGAGTACCTCCTGAGAGCATGAGACTTCTTCCTAGTACACTTTGATGAGCTAGTTTCCATTTGGATTGAAGAAATGAACTTTGAAGGGTTTGGAAAAATTTGACAGAAAATTTGAGGAAACCCTAAAGAAGGATGATTTTTGATGAAGGAAGGGACTTTTGATGGCATTTATAGCAAAACTTTGTGACTTGGGGGCCGAAATCTTCAATGCACCATTCAATGTATGTAAATGAGAGTGGTTTTAAGGAGTTGAAAGGTTGAAATGTGAAGAATAACCGGCTGATTTCTTATATACCCGATGCATTCATGGGCATGAAATATGTGTTCACGGTCGTGAAGAGTTGTGTTCACGGTTTGCTGAAGGGATGCTCTACCTGTGAATAAAGGTGTGAAACTGTTCACGGTCATGACATTTGAATGTCACAGGCGTGAATGATGAACTGTCACGGTGGTGAACGAATAGTCACGGGTGTGAAGGGTTGAATTTCACTACTTATGCCCGTGAAACAAAGCATGACTCAAAGCGTGAACGTCTCTGTGAGTTTTAGTTGAAAATGTTCATGGGCATGAAAATGCGTCACGGGCGTGAACAAGGATTTTCACGGGAGTGAATGAAGTCGTGAATAGAAGCTTCACTACTTGAAGCCATGAACGATGTCGTGAATCAAGTCGTGAAAGACACTGCCTCTTTTGGCTATTTAATTCACTGGCGTGAATTGCCTAAAATTTCCATCAAATAAAATTAAGTTCTAAAACAAGACTAAATCATTTCTATGAAGATTCTATCCCTTATAACATAAAAGTTTCATCAAATTTACTACCTTATATCTAGTGATATGATACAAAATCAAGATTATCACTTAAGATTTGATAATTTAGCAATCACAAGGTTAATCCATCAATCATACCAAGTTCTCTTCTAATGAAATTAAATCTTTCCTCATTTAGAGACTTAGTAAAAATATCTGCCAATTGATTTTTTGTGCTTATAAATTATAATGCAACATCTCCATATTGAACATGATTTCTAATAAAGTGGTGTCTAATGTCAATATGCTTACTTCTAAAGTGTTGAATGGGATTCGTTAAAAGATTTATAGCACTTGTATTGTCACATTTAATAGGTATATGGTTCATATCACAACCATAGTCCTTAAGTTGTTGTTTCATCCAAAGAATTTGAGTATAACAACAACCTGCTACTACATACTCTGCTTCAATAGTTGAAAAAGCAACTGAAACTTGTTTCTTGCTAAACCAAGAAACTAAGCACTCTCCAATAAAGTGACAAGTACCTGAAGTACTTTTTCTGTCTAAAAGACTACCAACATAGTTTGCATCTGAATATCCTATAATATAAAATGATGAATTTTTAGGATACCACAAACCTAGATGCAATGATCCATGTAAATATCTTAGAATTCTTTTTATTGCATTTAAGTGAGATTCTTTTGGACATGATTGAAATTGTGCACACAAGCAAATACTATACATTATGTCAGGTCTAGAAGCAGTAAGATATAAAAGTGATCCGATCATACCTCTATAGAGCTTTTCATTAATGCTCTTACCCTTTTCATCCTTGTCCAATTTTATTGATGTGCTCATTGGAGTCTTGGCATTCTTGCATCCTTCCATTCCAAATTTTTTAATTAAATCTTTGGCATATTTGGATTGGTTGATGAATATGCCCTCATTGCTTTGTTTTATTTGTAGACCAAGGAAATACTTAAGCTCTCCCATAATGCTCATTTCAAATTCCCTAGTCATACACTTAGCAAATTCTTGACAAAGCAATTCATTAGTAGAACCAAATATTATATCATCAACATAAATTTGAACAATTAGTATATCATGCTTATACTTTTTAATGAATAATGTGGTGTCAACATTTCCCTTTGTAAAGTTATTTTCTAAGAGAAAAGAACTTAGTCTTTCATACCAAGCTTTTGGGGCTTGTTTCAAACCATATAAAGCTTTTAAAAGTTTAAAAACATGATTTGGCAAATCATAGCTTTCAAAACCTGGTGGTTGTTCTACATAAACTTCTTCTTCTATATAACCATTTAGAAATGCACTTTTCACATCCATTCGAAAGAGTTTCAAATTCATGTGACATGCATATGCTAAAAGTATTCTTATGGCTTCTAATCTAGCTACAGGTGCATAGGTCTCATCATAATCTATTCCTTCTTCCTGATTATATCCTTTTGCAACTAATCTAGCCTTATTCCTAGTTATTGAACCTTGTTCATCTAGTTTATTTCTAAATACCCATTTGCTACCTATAATTTGATGATCCTTGGGTCTAGGTACTAAGGTCCATACCTTACTTTTCTCAAATTGGTTGAGTTCCTCTTGCATGACAATTACCCAACTTTCATCATTAAGAGCTTCAGCAACATTTTTAGGCTCAATTTGAGAAATAAAAGCAAAGTCAATGGCTAAATATTTGAAATGAGATCTAGTACTTACTCCCCTTGAGAGATCACTAATGATTTGCTCTTTTGAATGATCTTTTGTCATTCTCCATTCTTTTGGGAGTTCTTGCTCGTTTTTTTCTTGAGCTTGAGGTAGAGAATCATTTTGATGTGAATCTTCTTGATCATTTTCTTCTTTTCCATTTTCAAGATTAAGTCTTTCCATGTTACTTACAACATCATCAAGAACACTACCTTTCACAAGATCAAGTGTACTAGATTCATTAAAGACAACATGCATAGATTCTTCAACAGTTAATGATCTTTTATTAAATACTCTATATGCTTTGCTAGTTATAGAGTATCCTAAAAAGATACCTTCATCAGATTTAGAGGCAAATTTTCCAAGGTTGTCCTTAGTATTCAATATGAAGCACTTGTATCCAAATACTCTAAAGTATGATATCAAGGGCTTTCTTCCATTCCATAGCTCCATTGAGGTTTTGTTTAAAAGAGGTCTTTTGAAAACTCCATTTAAAATATAACATGCAGTGTTTGTGGCTTCTGCCCAAAAGTGAGTTGGTAAACCATACTCATTGAGCATTGTTCTAGCCATTTCAATTAAAGTTCGATTTTTCCTTTCAACTACCCCATTTTTTTGAGGTGTCCTAAGAGATGAGAAATTTTATGAAATTCCATGTTCAAGACAAAAACTTTCAAAGTTTTCATTTTCAAATTCTTTGCCATGATCACTTCTTATCTTTGAAACACAATACCCTTTTTCATTTTGAACTCTTTTAGCAAAGTTTTTGAAATTTTCAAAAGAATCACTCTTTTGAGCTAAGAAAATTACCCAAGTAAATCTAGAGTAATTATCTACGATGACAAAGGCATAATGTTTACCTCCTAAGCTAGCAATTTTTGTAGGTCCAAATATGTCTAAGTGCAGGAGTTGAAGAGGTTTTGAGGTACTTACTATGTTTTTGGCTTTGAAGGATGACTTGTGTTGCTTTCCTCTTTGACAAGGTTCACATGTCTTGTCTTTTTCAAATTTGACTCTTGGCAGTCCTTTTACCAGTTCTCCTGTGCTGAGGCTTTGTATTATGTCCATGTTAGCATGACCAAGCCTTCTATGCCACAACCAAGATTCATCACTAGTGGTCACAAGACACTTAGGGGAATGGTTAGATAATTCATGTATGTCTATTATGTATGTGTTGACATCTTTATTTCCTTTAAATATCTTTTGACCATCGATAGAGATAACAAGACATTCATTAGAAGTACAAATTACTTTGTTTCATTTATCATATAATTGACTAACACTCAATAAGTTATGTTTCAAGCCATCAACAAGTAATACATCTTTAATAAAAGTAGTACCATTAATACCAATAGAACTAATGCCAATTACCTTACCCTTAGCATTGTTTCCAAAGGTAACTTTACTTCCATCAATACTTTTGATTTCATTGAAGAGTTCTTTATCTCCTGTCATATGCCTTGAGTATCCACTGTCTACTAGCCAAGCATTTTTATTTATTGCGGACTTGAGGCATACCTATAGAATCACAGTTCAAGTATGATTTTTAGGTACCCAAATGAGCTTGGGTCTTAGGGCTTAGCACATGAAGGTTCCCAATGAGCCTTTCTTATCCAACAATGTTTATTTATGTGACCAATTTTCATACAATAATTACATTGTTTCGGTCTAAACTTGCTTTTTGGTCTTACAATATTTTTGAATGCCATATTTCTATTAAACTAATTTTGAGAACAATGGCATGCACAGTCATGATTAATTGATGCTTTTCTAGATGCATGCTTCTTATATATAAAGACATGATTATTCTTTTTATGTATAGAAGGTTTAATATGCTTATTCCTTGGTGCTGTTTCAACAAGTGTGGAGAAGTGAGGTTCACTAGACTTAACAAAGATGGTTTTGTGAGAAGATGATGATGTGTCCTTAAATCCTAGACCATGTCTAATTAAGGGTGGTCTTTGAGACACAATGAGAGTATCTAAACTCTCTTTACCTTTGTGAAATTTAGAAATGGAATTTCTAAGTTCCTCAACTTCATTTTTCAAAGTGTTATTTTCTTTAAGCAAGGAAGCAGTTGAGGGTCTTGATGAATTGTCATGAAGGTTCACGGGCGTGACTTAAATGTGCATTTCACGGTTTGTTGTCTTCCTTCATGGCCGTGAACTTCAAATGTTGGTTTTGGTGATGGTTAGCTTTTTCACGGGCGTGATACATAGGGTCACGGGCGTGAACATGCTACTTCTTTAATTTTATCTTTCAAAGATTAATCTTCCATTCTCCATTCTTGCTATTTTATTCTATACCCTGTTTAATAGACTTAGAAAACAAGTATGTTAAATACAATATTGCTATTTTATTTGTTATAATCAAAATGACGGAAATACGCCTCAAGGTTTAACATAATCAAAGGAAGAAAATTGTGTTGAGTTAGAAGTTGGATCTTGGCCATGAGGTATAGAGAATTAAACTTGGACTTTTGTTCAAGTTTTGGACTAAATTGAAAAAAAAATGAAAGTTTAAGGCTAAAGTGCATTTTAACTAGAAATAAAAGGGCTTAACATATATTTAGAAAATATAGAAGGATTAAAAATAGTTTTTGCTCAAAACCAATCAAATAAAACCATAATAACTCTAATACATTAGATGAAATGATAAGTCATCACATGATGTGTTTATCATGTTAAATGTGACATGAGTCTGTGTTAGGTCTTTGGCTCTGATAACGTGTAAAACACATGAACCTCTAATTAGTTTAAAGCTCGAGATCACTAATTAATGTGTTAAACATTTGGTTTATTTTAGAAAATATCTTTCATGCATTAGAGATTAGTATATCACATAGATATGTATTTATTAGCTCATGTATGTTTTGCCAGGCGCTTTTACAGCATGAACGCTCATGCCGATAAGAGTATGGACTTGGCGATCATGAAAAAAGAATAGGTCAGGTTTGTGTAATCTTTATAGCAATATCCATTAAAGCTAAATTAAAAATAAAGAAAAATAAAATAATAAATGCATGTCTAATGCATGTATGTGTGTATATTTATATACATTCATTATTTGTTACCTGTGCCAACATGACTGTTATGCTTTTGTCTATAATACATTTGTCTACTACATGAATAAAATTTATGCCATGTATATAGGACTTTAATGATTTAAATAACTGAACTTAAGATTTGATAATATAGATAAGAAATAATAACACTATGAGAATACACATACTACTTAGTCTGTTAAATAAGAAGTATGCTGATAAGATTATTAAATAAGTATGTCTAAAAAAATAAGTTTGTTGAATGATACATATCTATAGCATCAGTTGAGTCTATGCATGCTATCTAAGTTTTCTAAGTATAAATATGGAATAAATGTTTGTAAATCTAAGAAATCGGTAAAAGTATGCCTAGAATATGGTGTATATTTGGAATATTTTGAGTATATATTTAGTATATGGGTGGATATTATGTGTGCCCATATGTTTGTTATGTCTATTTTACAATTTGTTACATGTCTATCTAAAGCATGTATGAGATTTTTGTAATGCATGTAATTGGATAATCTATATAAAAATAGAAACCCTATGTAATTAAGATATCCATATGAGAATATGCTCTAAATGAGCTCAAAAAAAGTATATGTTATAAGTAAGACTTAAATAATTATGTGCCATAACCCGTAAACAAGCTTGGGCTAGAATTGGATAGAATTATTGGTATGCCAATAAGGACATTCTATATTGTCTGATATATTTATAGCTTTGGCTGGACCATTCGACTTTTAATTCATGACTATGATTCTAATTTTGATTTTATTTATATGAACACACTGCATTTTGATATCTGGATGCTCAACATCACTTTTGATAGGTGCCTTTATTTCTGATGACCTTCGGATTGGGTTACCACCTCTATATCTCCCTAAAATCTATTTAGGTACAATTTATGGGCAAAACAAGTAAGTTAAGTTTGTATGTGATATGATTTAAAATGTAAGGTGATAGATTTATATGCAACCTTATTTTTGTTAATTATGTTTGTGTTTTACTTGTTTTGTGGTAAGAGACATGATTTTTTTCTCTGTAAGAAATCTTTATACTAATATGTTAGGATGTTAGGTTGTACATTTATGTCATGTATAAGCATTATTAATTTATATTCGTAAATATGATATTACATGCTAAGTAAGTATGATTAGTTTGTGAAAAGGTTTGATTTTGTACGACGCAATTGTGCTTTTGTGCATTATGCTTAGAGACATGTGTATTTATTATTCTTTTCATATTTTGTTATTAGAAAGGCATGCTAGGTTAATATATGTGCTTTGAATGAATATTATACCTTATTTCTGTAAAACTTGCACCATAGAGTGTAAGCTTAGTCTATAGATTTTTCTTTTGTGTAGGTAGTATATAGGGATCAAATAACAACAAATAGATGAAAAGGATTGAGGAACCAATGTATCCCACCAGAGAAGTGCAACAACAGTAGAGTTAGCCATCGCATCAGAGCTATATTTATTTATTTATTGGTCATGTCATGTATATAAATTAGTCCCAACATGCATCACGTACACGTTAAGAACATATGCAAATTTAAGCTATGTAAAGGTCAACTGTAACATCCCCTCACCCTAGCAGCTTATGCCCGAATGAGGGTGTGCTACGCTGACTTTATCGGTTAAAATTTCATTTTATTAAATTGTGTTTAACTGAAAATTTCTCATATATATACATATATATTATTTACTATTTGTTTACTTTGTAATATAAAAGAAATTATAACATAAAAGATAAACTACATTTTATATAATAACATGTTCTTTACAAAACGTGCTATTTATTCTACAAATACTACAAAATAAAACTCAAACCATAATTACATAATTTGTGTGACCCATAATATTTGATACGAGCTACCCTACTGGACTTGGATCACCTTGTCTTTATCCAAAAACCTCACTTACTTCTTTAAATTTGCGCGGAAGGAAACTCCCACGCTAAGCTCAAGGCTTAGTGGTGCATATAAATAAGGCAATAAACTATTTTATGCAATCATGCATTATCATATCCCAACTCATGCTTAATCATATTCTCATGGAAATATACATATCATGGTATTCTAACATGTATAGACATCAAATTACATTATTTTATTACCACCTTATTGTATAACATTAAATCTTCTTTTTATACATGCCACAATTCATAATTCCATTTTTATTTTCAATAATTCTTTTATGTTCCATGACTTTTTATTTATGTCTTTATTTATGCTCAGGACACCTATGAACCACTAACTCAGATAACGGAGTTGCCATCCAGGCACTTAGGAGTGCCACCCGGGCAATATGATGTGCGCATATAAGTGCCATTACCGGCGTAGATAACCGTGTCATTACCGGCGTAGATAACCGTGCCATTACCGACGTAGATAATCATGCCATTACCGGTGTAGATAAAAGTGCCATTACCGGCATAGATAACAGTGCCATTACCGGCATAGATAATCATACCATTAATGGATTTAATCATTTTCATCATACTCCCCCCTATTTGGCATGCCAAACTATCCTAAGTTGGTTCTAGTTAGGTGTTCTAGGGCTTATACAATTTCATTAAATTTCATAACAATTAATTTCATACTTTTCATGCATGTAATATCTCACAATAATCACATAATCACTCAATTAAAATAATATTTACATAATATAACAAGATTCACATCATTTTACTCATTTCATTCCTCATCTCATATGCCGCCTGTCACTAGCAGATTTTGTTCTCTGTCTTTGACCTTAATTTTCGTCTTGTTTCATTCTAAATTTAGTTACATGAGCTTCATAACAATTTTAGATATGGACCTTAACTTTAATATGAAACTTGAATCACTTAATTATGAGTTTTTTTTATCAAAAGATATGATAATATTAACACTAACTAGTCACTAATAATTCTGCCCAGAATTTTCTGGACAGATTCTAAGTCTGAATGTTATGAATTTTTCTAGATAATTAAAGATATATTCAGATATTATAGTCTAAATAAAAATTGTATCCCTATGTCTTAGCTTTCATACAGAACAAATAACACACAAATCCAAGCTCCAAAACTCATGTTATAATAGTTTAAGTACTTACTGCTCATTACTAATAATTTTGCCCAGAATTTCTGGACAGATTCTATGTCCAAGCTTTATGAATTTTTCTGGATAATTATAGACATATTCAGGTTTTATGGTATCAATAAAAGTTATAGCCCTATGTCTTATCTTTCAAACCCAATAAAGAACATACAAAACCAAGTTCCAGAAATTAAGTTATAACAGTTGAAGTGCTCACTGCTCATCCATTTCCAGCAAAGAACATACCAACTAATCACATTCAATTTTTACCAAATTAAATCCTAATTTTAGCAAACATGCATCCCCAAGATTTTTCATCATAAATAATATTAATTCAGAATCATCAACATGCCAAATAATTAAATCATGCAAATAAAAAAAAATTAAAATAGGCTATTGCCTTAGGTTATGCACAAACCTCTCTTTTTCTCTTTTCTTTCTCTTTACTTCTCTTTCTCCTTTCCTTTGCTCATTTGAGCTAAATCCTTGTCACTTTGAGTTCCTAAAGTTCATAAACAGATTATTAAAACTTTATAAACCTAATCTCTCTCTTTCTTCTTACTCTTTTAAGCTTTCTTAAGCATGAAAATGGAATTTCCCATGCCTTTCTCTCTCTTTTTCTCACTTTCTCTTCTCAGAACAAGGTTTGGTTATGGCTGTCCAAGGGAAAAATGTGGCTGGTTTAGAGAATAGAGTGTTCTAGATGTTAGGATAAGGAAGAAGAAGAAACAATCAAGAGCAAAATGACAAAAGTCATTAAAATGGGGGACACCTAAGCTTCATCTAGAAACTTTCATTATTGTTCAATTAATGTGTTCATCTTACTTTCATGTATGGTGATTCAAGAAGAAACGTGTAAGACAAATAATTGATAGGAATTTCTAGATACAAAGGGATAAGAGAGGATGAATGAGTAATTGATGAGAAAATGACAAAAACCAATTAAGGATGGGGACACTTAAGCTCACATTCTAGAAACTTTAATTAATGCTAAATGCATGCATGTTAATTAGTTTCTTAAACTTTTCCACTTGGTGTGGCCAGCCTCCATATTCATTTTATGTCCCAATTCATGCATTTAATTTATGATTATCCCATTTAATCCTCCAATTTTTAGTAAATTGCAAATTGACCCCTAAACTTTTCAAAATTTACAATTTAGTCCTTTACCAAAATTTAACATCTTTAAATATTTAAAACACTTTATTGATTATATTCCATTCTTAATTGCTATTATTTTAATTATTTTTCGATAAAAATCCAAATTTAGACTTTGGTCAACAAACGAGTCGATTTAATAACTTGCGTGACCTAGGTCTAAATTAGCGGATATGACATCAATGGTATGTAATGGTTCAGCTTTGTCCTTTAGAAAATGCAGTTATGTGGAATGTACTTTTTTTGGGTAAAAGTGCTATGTGTCCGTACATGAACGTTAGTTAGTTAGTCAATAATTCCATCTTACCTAACTATTAAATAGAGAGGTAAAAAAGGGGGGGGGGGGGTGTTACAGATATCTTCTTATATAGTTGTAATGTTATGGTTTCATAATGATGTGTTACCCAGACAATTATGTTCATACAAATTTAGTTGTCTAGACGCATAAGTTATTATCTCACTAACTAGCATCAATACCCAGTCCAAACCATTCTGGTAGACATGATTGTATACCATAAATTCTTTTTCTTTGGAATGGTTTGCATTAAAATTGGTGCCTTTATCAACATAGCCTTCAGTTGATAAAAGTTGACCTGACACCTATTTATACACTCAAACCTGACATCTTTCTAGGCTTACAATCATCTACTTAATTTGTATCAGGCCAACTAGTCCATACTTAGAATGTCATTGAACTTATGCAATGGAAATTCTATCAAATATGACATAAATTGCTCATCCATAGTCATTATATCATATCCTAGAGTTTTTATCTCTGTGTTCTCTTGAATGGTTTCCCCCATCTTGGATTATGTTAACTACTCTTTTAAGAAATGAAGATCCCATCGGATTTTACAAGGCGCTATATGTTTTGCATTATCATGAGGTTATGTATTTGCAGCTGTTTAGTTGTACATTATGCCCCCAAATGTGGGATAAGATTGTATATGTTTTGAAGCTCCAAGCTCTCATACTCTTCTATTTAGCATACTTTTCCTTAACTCGGTAGGGTAATACTGTTGTATAACAAAAAAAAGTCTAAATTGTACTAGTGTACATAATCATATTGGCAAATAAAAAAAATTTACTAATCTTCTAGCTCACTCCAACCTTCACTTGTGCTTCAATTTTTTGCCTTTTATGGACCTCGGGTCTTTCCTCGGCCTCAAGCAACCCCTGTTTTGATTTCTCCATGTCCACATTACATTGTCTCATTTGGTATTGCATATCAAAATAATGTCACCTTTGGTGATCTAGGATTCAACATTTAGGGCAAGCTCTTGTGAGTTCCCAATAGTAACCTAAGTGAACTTTAGAGCCATATTGTCAAATAGGGGTTGGTGCTAATTTTTAAATGGTCGTTGCCAACATTTCCTTAGATAGATTAGTAAACCTTTTAAAATTGATATCTAATAGAGGTTATGTAACACCTGCAAATTTAGGCCTGGAATTAATATGTTAAATTAAGGTATATTAAGGGTATATGAAAAGTATATGGGTGGTTATGGGTGTTGGGAACCTTATTATAATGAAAATAATAGGAAAAAGTGAAATTTCTAGAGTTCACGCCCATGATATAGTTAATCAAGGTTGTGAATGTTGTGAATTTCAGTTTTAAAAGCTGAGGATCTTCACGACCATGACACCAATCACGCCTATCACACTAGTGTTCATGCCCGTGAAGATCTGCAAATTTAAATATGGCAGTATCATATTTTTGATATAAACTCACGTAAATTCCAATCTAAAACCCTAGCCACCAATCCTGAAACCCCAAAAATGAATTCCCCTCATTCCCTTTCAATTCCAGTTGATTAAACAGGAGATTTCTACCCTAAATGGAGTAAAAATGGTTTAAAAATGAAGCTTTCCATTATGGGATTGAAATCATAATTAAATAGGCTTAGAACACGTTTTAAACCCTAGAAATCAATTTGTGTTCATGAAACAGAGGTAAAAAAATCATGTTCTCCATTGTTCTTTAATCTAGTTTATAAGCTTTGAATCAATGAAAAGTTAAGGTTTTGATAAATTATGGCATAAGTAGATACAAAGGCAGATATAGATTGTAATTATGGTCTTTGTTTCATGTTAGAGACTGAGACTAATGGTGGAGAACCCAACTAGAGGCAGTAGACAGGAGAGAAACAAATTTAGGGCTCCAATATTGATATGGTATATGCTGGGATTTAGTTAAATGGTCTGTAATACTTGGGATGCACAATAATACTGATATGTTAATGAGTGATGTTAGGATGGTTGATAAATAAGGCATGAACCTTATTTGAATATTTAATTATGATATTATGCATGTTGATGGTTGATTTTTACATTATGGAATATGGGAAGTGTTGATAGGTGTGGCTAACATTGGTTAGCTTTAGAATTATGCATGATTGTGTAGGAAATTGGTTGAAAATAATGTTGGAATTATTTTTATGCATGCTGTATCATGCTCGTGAGTTCAATCTTCACACCTATGAAAGGATTTCATGCCCGTGAAGCCAAGCTTCACCTTCATGAAAGTATTAATTTTACGATTGTGAATAAATGTTCACACCTGTGAAGGTTCAAGAGCCCGGCACGGTAAGACAACCTGTGATAAAATGCTTCATGCCTATGAATATACCATTCACACATGTGAATGTCCAATATCCAAAAATGAATAATTGAATGATATGATTGAGTTACATGAAGATGATTTACATACACACTTGATATGATTAATGATGTTATATGTAATGTGATAATATGATTAAGAACCGTGAATATGCATTAGGTGCTTATAAATAAAAAGTAATATGTGATGACTACGTAAGGATATGAAATATGACCTAAATGTTAATGATACTTGGAATGTAATGAAATATGCCCATTCTCTATTTGAGGACTAACAAGGATAGGTGGCATGCCATTGAGGGGGTTACGATACCGTAGAATATTTATGCATGCAATTTCTTACTCATTAGGGTGGCTTAAGCTCGAGTAAGAGCGCTCCTGGTTTGAGATGTGAAATTTGCACATATGCATATAGTTATTATGTTTACTTATTAGGGTGGCTTAAACTCAAATAAGAGCGCTCCTAATTTGAGATGCCAAATTTGTAATAGACATATATAAATAATGAGCAGGGTGCCTTAAGTTCGGATAAGAGTGCTCCTATTTTATAACCCACATTTGGGTGGTCCGGGTCTAAAGTATTGGGCTAAGAAACTGGAGTTTAATAAAACAGTATACAAAAGTTGTAAGGCAAAGCATGGCCTAAAGATATACAGAATTCAGTGAATCAGAATATAGTCACATCCTGGAAAGGATTGTGGAAACCAGTAATCATATGAATGTGGTTAAAAGCTTGTTATTTTAGAATAGTATGAAATTTAGTATGACTATGATTGAAATACAATATGATTATATGATATGGATTCACCTATGATAATTATGTCATGCATGTAATTAGACCATGACATTTAATATGTATGTTTTACTTCGATGTATGTATGGCATGGCTGAGTATGCTGATATTACATGCTATGAATATTAAAATAGTATTGAATAATATGGATAAGCTAGCATGAATAAAGTAAGTCAAGATGTGATATGTATATTATGGTATGGGCAAACACTCAGGTATATTCAGTTTATGAATGTTGTATTATATGTGAATGCATGTTAGAATTTAAATGATTATATGTACCACTAAGCTTTTAATAGCTTAGTGTGTGAGTTTCCTTGCACATAGGTTTGGAGCCGTAGACTATAGAGTGACAAGAAGAGAAGACAAAACTAGTCAAAGTTGACCCGAGTTTGGTCTATTAATTTATTCATCAATAAATGTGACATCCCGCCTATATAATAGGAATAATCCCATTACATAAGCGGAATGACATACATAATCTGAATGAAACTAGCCTGAATTTAAAATTTTCATTTAATAACTAAATTGACATTTTTTTTATATTCGAATATACATATGGATTCAATTATCAAATACATCATCATGTTACATAAATATTATACTTCATTGTAACTATCTTTACAATTTCATAAGGTCAGATGAATCTTGAATTTAACTTGTCCTCTCTCTTTGTTTTTTTTTTCTTTCTAGATTCCATCACTTTCTTCCAATGTGAAGTTTCATTTTATTTATTTTTCAGCATATCATTGGATAGAGACAGTTAATTCATGTTTTAGTAAAGACATGTATTTGGAATTATGAAACTTGAATCAATATGCATTTTGTAATAAAGGGCTGGTGATGTCCAAATAGTTATACTTTGAAAAGGATTTTTATGTTATATGGTTGTTCAAATTGCAAAGCTTACGATGTAAACAATCTTATTTTGGAAGATGTAGAAAAGTTTTAATCTAAACAGGTAGCTATAGTCGTGTAGCAACCGACTGTACAGTGAGGGTTTTTCCCTATCTATGTAGAGGGTGCTACTTTTATTGGTATTAGAGCATAGGTTTAGGCAGTTCTAGAGCTAAGAGGATTATGGGGTTATCATGCATGCATACATATGTCTCGTCTGACTTTGACTTTGGCTACCTCTCTGTCAACTTGTAGGACTAAAGTGAGATGACATCTAAATTAAATGATATGGCTAAGAGTTAGAGCCCTCCATATAATGGGGCTTTGAACCAGCCATTGCAGCTAGTATTCAAGGTCCAAGTATAGTACCAGTCCTTGACCCATGGGCTCCTGAATAGCAAACCAAGACCAAATTCCATTAATGCAGTAGATGGCAGATCTACATAGATAGTTAGAGTAGTGCCATCAACACTAGCACCAATTCTTTCACGTCCACCACTGAGGTTGAGGGCACAGCTGGATAAACTCTGTAAATTTGGAGCTACTGATTTTCTTGGAACAAAGGATGATGATCCTACTGCTGCTGAATATTAGATTAAAAAGATAAAAAGGGACTATGATGAATTTGATGTGGCCATTGATCAGAAGGCCAAGTATGTTGTCTATTCGTTACAAGAAGATGCCTACAATTAGTGGAAGACAGTCTTGTTGAAACTAGATGTTCCATAGCTTATGACTTGGGACTTCTTTACGGTTGAATTCAAGGAACGATACATTCCTTCAATTTATGTGGGTGAGAAAAAAAGATAATTCCTGAGCCTCAACCAAGACAATATGATAGTGACAGAGTTTTAGAAAGAGTTTACTCGACTGAGTAAATATGCCTCTGAGATGATCACCAGTGAGAGAGACAAGTGTATGAGGTTTAAATATGACCTCAATGCAGAGATAGGCTATTTTGTCACTGCACTTCAGCATGACAGCTTCACCAAGCTAATTTTAGCCATTGTTAGTGTGGAATAAAGGAAGAGGAAGAGAGTTGAGGAAGCTGCTAGATAGATAGTGACTCCAGTGACCCAACCTTAAAGCAAGATGGGTTGGTTCCACCCATAGTCTCATGGCAGGAGTTAAGGACAGAGCATGGGTTATACTCAAGACGGTTCATCTAGGAGGGGATAACCCTCTAGGTCTACATTTATGACATGTAGCAATCAGACACAAACTACCATGGATAGCATTCTAGTTTGTGGCACTAGCCACAAGAGTCATAAAGAAAAGTGCTGGAAGAACACATGTGCTTGTTACAGATATGGGTCTAAAGATCATATGAAGAGGGATTGTCCTTTAATGACTGGTAGTGCACCAACACAGACTACACGGTTAACTCTAGTTCAGCCCAGGAAATAGACCAGAGGTCATACAAGACCTATCAAGGTAGTTTCTGAGACTGCCAACATGCTAGGACTAGGCCAAGCGCTAATTAGAGCTTATGCTATGAGGGCCAGAGAGGATGAGGAGACTATGGATGTGATTATTGGTATATTTTCTTTTTATGACTATGATATATGTGCACTAATTGATCCAGGTTCAACACACTCATTTATATGCACAAACACACCTAGACGACACAATATGATCAGTGCGAATCTTGAATATGAAGTTGAGATCACAAACCCTTTAGGGCACAACAAGATAGTGAATTGGGTGTATAAAGGTTGTCCTTTGATTATACAAGGGAGAGAGTTTGTGTTAGATTTGATGTAATTGCCTTTTTGAGAATTTGATGCCATATTGGGCAAGGATTTGCTAGCACAACATGGTGTAGTTGTAGATTGCAAGGAAAAATTTATAATAATTGCAGAATAAGGGGGATATGAAAGTAGAAGGTGAGTTGTTCCCATAACTTCCACTGGTCATTTCAATGATGAAGGCAGAAAAAATGATGGGAAAGGGATATGAGGCCTATTTGGCTCATGTTGTGGATACTAGAAAGGGAGGTCCACAACTTCAAGATATCCCCATAGTACATGAATTCTCAGATGTGTTCCCTGAAGAGATATTGGGATTACCACCATATAGATAGGTTGAGTTCTCTATAGAGCTCACCTCAGGAACAACACCTATATCAATATCACCATACAGAATGGCACCATCCGAGTTGAAAGTGCTTAAGGCCCAGCTGCAAGAATTGTTAGAGAAGGGTTATATCAGGTCGAATGTATCTCCATAGGGTGCACCAGTATTAGTTGTGAAAAATAAATATGGGTTTATGAAGTTATGCATAAACTACCGATAGTTGAATAAGGTAACAGTCAAGAACAGATATCCGTTACCACATATATTATTTGATCAGTTGAAGGGTGCAGGCATGTTTTTAAAAATTGATTTGAGATCAGGGTATCACCAGTTGAGAGTTAGGGTAGAAGATATAGCCAAGATGACATTTAGAACTAGATATAGACATTATGAATTTATAGTTATGCCTTTTGGGTTAACCAATGTCCCATCGGTCTTTATGGATTTAATGAACAGGGTGTTTAGACCCTACTTAAACTAGTGTGTAGTGGTCTTTATTGATGACATTCTGGTGTATTATAAGATACCTGAGGAGCATGATCAACACCTGAGAATAGTGTTACAAACACTTAGGGAGCAGAAATTGTATACCAAGTTCTCAAAATGTGAATTTTAGCTTAATAAGGTAACTTTTATGGGATACATTGTGTTGTTAGATGGTATTCGAGTTGATCCTAACAAGGTAGAGGCTATTATGAGTTGGAAGCCTCCCCGCATTGTGATAGTGATAATAAGTTTCCTTGGATTAGCTGGTTACTACATGAGGTTTGTTAAAGGATTTTCCATGATTGCTTCTCCTTTAACCAAACTATTGAGAAAATATGTTAAATATGAGTGGACTGAGAAACGTTAGGAGATTTTTGATAGTTTGAAAAGCATGCTAATAGAGGCTCCGATTTTGACATAGCCAGTTCCTAATAAGGAATATGTAATCTACAGTGATGCTTCTCACAATGGATTGGGGTGTTTACTTATACAAGAAGGCAAAGTATTGGCATATGCATCCAGATAGTTGAAGATTAATGAGAAGAATAACCCCACACACGATTTAGAGTTGACAACCATTGTCTTTGCATTGAAGATATGATGTCATTATCTTTATGGGGAGAAATGTTTCATCTATAAAGACCATAAGAGTCTAAAATACCTTTCTACATAAAGGGATCTCAATTTGAGATAGAGGTAGTGGTTAGAGCTAATAAAGGATTATAAATGTGTTATTGATTACCAATTAGGCAAGGCCAATGTAGTGGCTGATGCATTGAGTAAAAAGATGGTGGTCGAGTTGTACATGCAACCAACACTTACTCAGAAGATTATTGATACACAAAGAAAGGATAATAGGTTTGAGGAGATAGTCGAGTCGATCTCTAAGGGAGAAATCATATTATACAGTTGAGTCTGATAGTGGAAAATATTATCAGGGTTGTTTATGCGTGCTCACTATTGTTGAGCTAAGACAAAATATATTACAAGAAGCACATAAGACCAGGTATACTATGCATCCTAGAAGCACAAATGTAATGCCCGATAATTTAAGCCACGATCACGATTGACCGAAATCCGGCACACCGAACCGATCGGGGTCTAAATTTGGACATGAAAGAAAAAAATTAAAATGATAATAAAATTTGGAATTTTGAAGTTTGGAATTAAAATTTGGAAAAAACTAATTTTTTGTTGAACAAAATTAGAAATTGCAGTGTTTTTGGCACATATATTTTAAGAAGGCATAAAAATGGAATATTCTTTATCTAAGAAAAATAATATTCTTTTGATTAAAATAATGTAAGAGTGATTTAAATTAATGGACCAATGAAGGACAAGATTATATATTAATTTTAACCACCTACCTAATCCAACTATAAAAGTTAACTTTCACTTTTTGCATTTATTCTTCTTCTTCCACATCTTAATGAAACCCATTTCTCTCCCTTTTTCTTTCCTTTTTCCGTGACCTTCTTCTCCCCCATTTATTCTTCATTTTGTTCTTCAATTAAAGCTAAGATTAGATGAAAAAAAGGTAAAATTAAGACGAAATCATCAAAGAAGTGAAGCTAAGTGAGCAAAACCAAGGAAGAGGAAGGAACAAAGGAAGAGAAAAAGAGAAATAAGACTTTGGTCATTTTTAAGATCATCAAAGGTGAGTTTAGATTTTCCATCTTCTCACTTTTCTTCTTCTCTTTTCTTTGAGTTTGGGGTTAGTTGCCATTAAAGCTAGTAATTTAAGGTAATTATTATGTTAATGGTGATTAAGGGTGGAGTAGTGTGTTTAGTGCTTGATTAGTATAAAATTTGTTATTAAGACACGAAGCTGAACAATCTTTGAACCATAATCAAAGAGGAATTAAGGGCAAAGAGAAAGCTAGCTAGGAAGAAGAGAAGTAAAATTTTGAGGTATGTACATTTGGCAAAAATTCAATGTAGAAAAATGTTGATTTTGATTTTGTGGTGTTTATGAAATTGCTTATGATATTCTGGATATTTGATTGAATGATGAATTGGTGATTAAATAATGCAATGAATGTGAAAATAAAAATTAGAATATGAGGTTGATGCATGAAAATGGTAATTGTAGGAATTAATTGAAGTACTGAAAAATTCATCTTATGAACAGTGTCTATTTTTCTGGTCATAACATAAGTTCTGGAAATGATTTTTGAGTGATCCTTATTGGGTTGGAAAGTTAAGAGATAGGGATCCAACTTTCATTAAGACCATTAGACCTGAATATGTCTTAAATTAGGTAAAAAATAGACTCAAAATTCAAACTAGAAATCTATCTAGTAAAATACTGGGCAGAATGGAATGAACGTAACTTAGAGAAAAATTCATATATTTTGCTAAAGATTTTGGTTTAATATGATTCCAGTTGGGAATTAAGGATAAGATATGTACCTACATTTTAAGTTCCATCTAAAAATGGATGAAAAATATAGAGCAATATAAGATAGAAATCTGTTTAGTAAAATACTAGGCAGATTGGAATGAATGTAGCTTAGAAGAAAATTCATACCTTTTGCTAACAAATTCAGTTTAATGTGATTCTAGTTGGAAATTAAAGATAAGATATGTACCTATATTGTGTTAGTTGATCACTTGTCCAAATTCCATCTAAAAATAGATGAAAAATATAGGAAAAATAAGGAAGAAATGCTGTCCAGAATAAGGTAGCTTGTACATATGTGTGGATTATGGATATTTGTAATAGAAAAATATATTATTTGACTTTTCTTATAGTTATAATGATTAAATGAGCAAATATGGGGTTGTAAAATATTTAATGGAAATTATTGGTTTATGTGGAATTTATGCTAGTATTACCCACATAATTTATATGAATAATAATAAAGGTAACAAATATAATTAAGCCCTATAACATCTAGTCGAGAACTAAAAATTAGGATAAGTTGACATGCCAATAAAAGGGTAGAAATATAGGCACTAGAAAATAGTGCTGAGATTTAATTTATATAGGTACTAAGAATGTAACACCCTCTTACCCCACTTTAGTTCAGTAAGGTAAGTGATCATTACCCGTCTTACTGTTTTATAAAATTAATGAAGTGAAGTAATTTTTTTTTATGAAAACATTGCAAACATTGAAATAAAAATTATTACAAGCATAAATACTCAAATTTTATTTATTTATAAAGTACATTAATTTACATTATAATTTATGTCTATAATACACACTAAAGGAAATAAAACCATAATTTAATTTACAAACTTTTTGGTAAAATATACCAAAAAAAGAAACCAAAGCCTTTGCTGCTTCCTTTCGGGTACCTTTCTTCCTCTGATAATCCTATTGTCTACGGCTACCCTTCTAAAACTTGCGCGGGAGGAAACCACCCGCGCTAAGTTACTAGCTTAGTGGTGCTTCAATGATAAACATTTTACATACATATATATTTTCTTTCATATTAATTAACCATTTAATAAATAAGACATAAAATAAAGAATTATATAAAATCAAATAAATTTCATTCAACATGTAATAGTTAACAAATTTAATTCATATAACATTAGCAAAATGACATCCTTTAACATTATTATTATTTTTCATTTTTCTTTTATTGTGCCCATAACACCTATAACCAAACTAACTAATAGGAATAATGAGGTTGTCATTTTCAGTTTTCATAATATTGCGCTGAGCGCCTTTATAATACTGTCATTACAAGTTTAATAATTTTGCGCCGAGTGCATTTATAAATTTACTATTACTGACTTTTATATTTGGTACCGAGTGCCTAAAATCCCCTGATTGGTATGCCAAACTATTTTTTATTCTAGTTCTATATTAGGTGTCATAGGGCTTAATTATTTTTATATTAATTCACAATATTTTTCCAAAAATGACAATATTATTCAATTATCATAATTATGCTTATTTATTTTTGTTCTTTATTTCCATTATTATTGCACTAAAATCTTATACATAAATAATGTTCTAAACATTTATAATTATCATTAAAATAAATATTCACATTAATTATTACATATAATTATCACAACATATGTAAAAGCCCAATATTTTATATTTTTAACTATGACAGATTTTGGACCTATTTTGGGGCTTTATATTTAGCCCATTTATAATTCGAATTGGGAGTTATGGTCTTCTAACACTTTTTAGATTATTGTCTTAGCTTTCAGACTCATAAACAATCACTCAAATCCTAATTTTCTATCAAAAGTTATGATCCATTGAATACTGCATCATCACAGAAATTTCTGCCCAGATTTTTCTGGACAGATTATAGGTTTGAACTTCATGCATTTTTCAGGGAAAATCCAGACGTAATTAGATTTTATGGTCTACATTACAATTAAAGCCCTGTTTCTTAACATTTGTTTCCAATAAAGAACATACAAAATGAAATTCCAGAACTCAAGTTATAATCAAAATAGTCCAGACTGTTCCAGAATCCCTACAGCAGGGTCATCAATTAGCATCAATCCACTTTTCAACCACATTTATCATTTGCATTCATTTTGACACTAAAATTTTTAGATTTTAACTACATTCATATGTCTCAATTATTTTACACCATTTGATCCCATTTTCATATAAAATATCAAAAGCCACAACAAATCACATAACATATCACAAACACAAACATATCAAACCTTAATACATAATTCCACACATATTATGTAACATCCTTCACCTTCTCCACAGGCGTATCCACATGCATTTCATTTGAACATATGCTTCTTCTATATAATCCAATTGAACACGTGCATTTCATATGTATTTTCGTAGGAATAAGTCCATGACACGCACTAGCTATGTGTCCTAGAACTTTGCAATTGTATCGAGTCGCACATGTGTATTTATAATCTAAATGAGGATAAAAAGTATTAAAAATAAATGAAATAAGGTGACCAAATTAAAGTATGCAAAATGACTAGATTAAGATTAAATTGCATATTGTGTTGAATTGTGTAATAATAAAAAGAATAATTAGAAAAATAAAATAAAATAAAATAAAAGAATAAAAATAAAAATAAAAATCAGAAAAAAAAGAAAAAAAAAGAAAGTGGACAGGTGAAACAAAGGAAATGGTGGTGCCTTTTAACTTATTAGGCTGCCACCATATTCATTTCCTTTCCTCATCTTTTTCTTCTTCTTCTTTGCTTCATTCCTTCCATTTCTTTTCAAGTTCCAGCCACCATTTCTTCCCTCGTTCACTCCAAAAATTGCAGCAACAAGATTAGCCAAGAGTGATTATAGGTGAGTAAACATTTATTTTTGTGTTAAGCTTGATTATGGTGTTTAGGGTTCATTAATAGGCAGTATTTTGTGCCATATATTTGATGATCTTAGAGATCGAATATGAAAAATCTTAAAACACAAACGTTGTTCCTTTATGTCTTAGATTTATGGATATGTAAACATTTTTGTAAGATATCGTGTATAGAATAAGATATCCTCTCTGTATTGAAACAGGTCCGGATGTGAACCCTAAGTAAGTTAGCTACTGTATTTGTTCGTTCTGAACATGCTAAAGCCAATATTTGAAGTATCTCAAAATGTAAAAGCTGTAGATATATGTGTTATGTATCTGTATACCATATTTTAGGTTCATATGTCTTGTAACGTTTGAGTTATGGTGAATGGAACCATGACTGTTCCATGGTTTGAACTGCCTGCTGAGTGCCTTGGGCAGATCTAGCAAATTATTTGGCTAATATGAGCTCATGAGAGCTAGATTCTGTAAATTATCAAAACCTAAAAGATATAGGTATATGTCGTAGCTAAATTTGGGTACTAATCTCAGCTTGATATGTTTTGTATAGACAAAGTTATTGCTTTTGGAAGTCATACTGGTCCGGAAGCCAATTCTATTCTAGACTAGTGAAATATTGGTTATATTTTGAAGACCTTAGAGATATAATTGATAAAAATTGTAAACATGAAAATGTTTCATTTGAACCCATATAAGTGTCTATAAAGTTTCATTAAAATATGACATATTTATTATAAGTTATGATTGGGTACCCTGAAACTGCCTAAAGGTAGAAAACATAACACAATTAGAAATTCCACCTAAAATTGTTCAAGGATCCAATTGGTCTGAAATATTAATATGTTATATAATTATATATTAATTGTAATTAGGAACAAGAATTAGATTAATTGGTCAAGTATAGAAAAAGTAATAGGCTAAACAGTCCCATAAGGTCACACTGCCTCATGGGAAATATCTTAGCTATTGATATGAACAATGCATATTAATTTGTTCAAGCCACAATAAGTCTTCCTAATCATAAGTTAATCGATTATATTTTCATATTAGGCTCGTAACATATTGGAGACCCACAAGGAGTGGATAGACAATAAGTTAGGGGTCGGAATCAAAGGAGAAATGTGAGTCTAATTATCAATTGAATTCTTTAGTACATATGAATGTTGCTGGCTATGTGATTTATATGATTGTCATTATTTGCCCCTGATAATATGATGATGGATAATTTTGTGATATTGTGGTACACATAAGTGGTATACTTGTGATATATTTGAGGTATATGTTTGACATATGTGATATATAATCAGGGTATATGTATAGTATATGCGAGATATATGCGTGGCATATGAGGCATATATGCGGTATATGTATGTTATATGTGATAAGATGCAATGGTTGATGAATGATTAAGTATAAGTGCATATGCATATGGACTTAAAAGGCATTGTGACTAGTTAATCGATATTGTAAAGCAAAAGAAGAGGCCTATGGCCCAACAAATGTGCAAATGAAACAAATGATCAAGCTAGCTAGCAAATGCAAATGTTGACACGACAAATGTTCACATGGAAACCCGGGGCAATGTCTGTTTAACTTGGTCATAAGAAAATGAAATAAGCAAAGCATTTGCATACGTAAGGAGTAATGATTATATGTTTCAACTTTATTGATATTTATATGATACTGATGAATGGAATGGAATACATGGTATGTATTGGATTTGTGATTTATTATTATGAGTTATTTGGTACTTTAGAGCTCATTTGATGGTTATTTTCACTGAGCCGCAACTCATCAATTTGCATCATTTTTCAGGTAAAGAAAAGTGATAACTCATTTTGAGTAGCGTATAGAAGACATGGAGCACAGGTCACTGGCCGAGCCTCATCACTCTCTCTCCTTGCATACCACTCGAGCATGAAAAGATGTCATCTGCATTTTGTATTTACATGGTTGAATATGTATAGTCAGTTTGGAATGAGTTTTAAAAATGTATAAATGAAAGCAACTCGTAAACACTTATATGCAAAGTTTATGTTTTAATATATGTGATATATCGTATTGTGGCGAAAGCCTCAGTGTTGACTTGCAAAGTCATTGAATGATATTACGGGGTATGAGACTTGCAAAGTCATTGAATGATATTACAGTATATGAGACTTGCAGAGTCATTGAATGATATTATAGGATATAAAAAAAATTACTATCAATGTTAATAGGATATTTTGTCTTTCTAGCATGCTATGTGCGATTATTTGATACAGGGATAGGTTATACTCAAATGTATAAGATGTGGTGTTATATTTTTGGTATCAGAGCAGAGATAGGTTCCATGGGAACATGCATATGCATAAGAGTATGATAACATGTGCATCATATTTGTTGAACATTATGTAGTGACATAATTTTATATATATTTTAGGGACATCATAAGACATTATTCACCAAAGAGGGAGAGGTCGGCCGAAATGCATTTTCATGAGACATCATCTCATTTACATAGAGATCAACCAGCACTAGGAGCTAGAGCTCCAGCATATGCATCACAGTCATCTCATATAGAAGTACCCCATGAAAACCTAGAACATGAAGTATAGAGTCTTGAAATGTACAAGGAAAGATATTATGACAAGTTGAGGAAATATAGTGCAACTGATTTCAATGGTAGAACAGACCCAGCAGAAGCTGAGACATGGCTGAAAAGGACACATAGGGTACTGAATATGATGAGATGTACCCTAGATGAGAAATTTGATTATGCAGTATCCTTGCTTCAAGGCAATGCTTATGAATGGTGGGAGACAGTCCCCAAAAGTGATGCACAACCAACGGTTCTGACATGGAATTATTTTCTCCTGGAATTTCAGAACAATTACATGCTTGAGGCATATAAAGATGAGAAGAGAAAGGAATTCCTGAATCTAAAACAGGGGAACATGTCTGTTGCGGAGTATAAATTACAGTTTAACAAACTTTCCCACTATGCCACCTTCATGGTCTCTACTGAAAGAGACAAATGCAGGAAGTTTGAGGGGGGCCTCAAATATGAGATCAGAAACAGAATCACAACTACTGATCTTGATAATTATGTCAGACTTAGAGCTACTGCATTCAGAGCTGAACAGTTAATGAAAGAAGTTGGGGAGCAACAAATTAAAAGGGTAGCACATGAGTTCTTTGGTGATTCTAGCAGAAGGTCGAGAAAAAGAGGTAGATATATGCCTGCACAGTCTAGTAACAGAGGTGGATACTCGAGCTCTAGAGGTCATGCTATGACTTCTTTTTACCTAGGCAGAGGGCAGAGCCAATATGTTGAACAGAGGCCCACATGTACTTATTGTGGTAGACAACATATGGGCGAATGTAGAAGGCTCACAGGAGCATGTTATTTCTGTGGATCGATGGAGCACATGTATAGAGACTGTCCAAATAGAGCCAAACTAGCATAGACCAGTAGAGGCAGAGGAGTATCTGAGACTACTGTTGAGGGACTGAGGGTCTACCCTACTAGTGGGACACAGGGCAGAGGAAGAGGCAGGGGTAGGATTGGTACAATGGGCAGAGGAGTGACCAGATCTGAAGGTCAGAGTTCTAAACCCGCTACTCAGGCCAGGGTGTTTGCTATGACTAGATAGGAGGCGGTTGATGCTCTCGAAGTAGTTACCGGTAATATTTACATTTATGATACGTTAGCATATGCATTGATTGACCCAGGCTCCACTCATTCATTTATATCATTGCATATGGCATCTAAACTGCATCAAACACATGAGCCTTTGGGGATTGTCATAAATGTGAGTACTCCATTGGGAACAGTAGTAGTTGTGAATAATGTCTATCGTGATTGCTTGATATGCATTGATATAGCTAATATGATTTTATTGCCAATATATGAATTTGATGTGATACTGTGAATGGACTGGTTAACTAGACATCATGCAATAGTGAATTGCTTTACTAAAGAAGTAATTTTGGAATCACCAAACCAGCCAAGGGTAGTATTTCTAGGTGAAAGAAAACTTGTACCTATATGCCTAGTCTCAGCTGTAAAGGCATTTCGAATGATCAAAGGGGGATGTGAAGCATATTTGGCATATGTGACTGATACTAAAACCAATGATAGCTTGCTTGAAAATATACCAGTGGTAAGGGAATTTACTGATGTATTCCCAGATGATCTATCTGGTTTACCACCAGATAGAGAGATAGAATTCACTATTGAACTAGTACCAGGAACAACACAAATATCAAGGTCACCCTACATAATGGCCCCAGTTGAGTTGAAAGAACTGAAGGCCCAATTGCAGGAGTTACTTAACAAAGGGTATATTAGACCTAGTGTATCACCTTGGGGAGCTCCAGTATTATTTGTTAAAAAGAAAGATGGAACAATGAGATTGTGCATCGATTATAGGCAACTGAATAAAATGACAGTGAAGAACAAATATCCGTTGCCCAAAATAGATGATTTGTTTGACCAGTTGCAAGGAGCCCAAATATTCTCCAAGATTGATTTGAAATCAGGTTATTACCAGCTGAAGGTAGCATAAGCAGATGTTCCAAAGACTGCCTTCCGAACTAGGTATGGACATTATGATTTTTTAGTAATGCCATTTGGGTTGACTAATGCTCCAGCTGCATTTATGACATTAATGAATAAGGTGTTTCAACCATATCTGGATAGGTTTGTGATAGTATTTATTGATGACATATTGTTATACTCAAAGAACAGGGGAGAACATGAACAACATTTAAAAATTGTGTTGCAAACTTTGAGGGAGAAACAATTATATGCCAAATTGAGTAAATGTGAATTCTGGTTAGATCATTTGGTATTTCTTGGACATGTGGTGTCGTGTAAGGGCATAAAGGTTGACCCAAAGAAAATTGAGGCTATGGTAAATTGGGAAGCTCTTAAAAATGTTTCTGAAATGCGTAGTTTTTTGGGTTTAGCCGGATACTACCCTAGATTTGTTGATGAATTTTCATTAATTACTAGCCCTTTGACTAAAATGTTAAGAAAGAATATGCCTTTGAAGTGGACTTCAGAATGTCAAAGAAGTTTCGATGAACTAAAACACAGGCTAGCCTCAGCACTAGTGTTAACTATCCCTATAGGTACAGGTGGGTTTACAGTATATAGTGATGCTTCTCACCAAGGCTTGGGATGCATATTAATGTAACATGGTAAGGTGATAGCTTATGTATCTAGGCAACTGAGATCATATGTGATCTCATATCCAGTGCATGATTTAGAATTGACTGCAGTTGTATTTGCATTAAAGATTTGGAGGCATTATCTGTATGGTGAGACATTCCAGATCTTCACAGACTATAAAAGTTTAGGTTATTTGCTGACACAGAAAGAATTAAACAGGAGGCAGAGACGGTTGTTAGAGCTATTGAAAGATTATGACTGTACAATTGAATACCATATAGGGAAAGCCAATGTGTTAGCAGATGCATTGAGTAGGAAAGCTAGTAGCAGGGTGGCTCACTTACAAGTATCCTCTTTTCCGTATTTGATTCAATTGCGATCTATGAATGTTGAATTAAATATACATAATTCTCTTCAAGTCAGACCTATACTAAAGGACAGGATCAAAGAAGCACAAAACAAAGATCCTCAATTATGTGAGAAAGTTGATATGATAAGGCAGGGAAATAGTACAGAGTTTCATTTGTAGAATGATACACTGATGTTAAAGTCACTCATATGTGTTCCAAGAATCCCACAGAAAAATGATGCAGTATGGATAATTGTTGACAGATTAACCAAGTCAGCACATTTTCTACCTATCAGATGGGGGTGTACACTCGAGAATTTGGCAAAGTTATATGTGAATGAGATAGTCAGATTGCATGGCATACCAGTGTCCATAGTGTCTGACAGAGATCCACGATTTACTTCACATTTTTGGGTGAGTTTACAAGATGCATTGGGAACAAAATTGAATTTCAGCACTGCATTCCACCCACAGACTGATGGACAATCAGAAAGGACTATACATACATTGGAAGAAATGCTTAGGGCATGTTCTATGGAATTCAGAGGTGTTTGGGATGAATATATAGAATTGATTGAATTTGCTTACAACAACCAGTATCACAGCAGTATCCAGATGGCACCATATGAGGCATTGTATGGCAGAAAGTGCCGAAGCCCTATCAGATGGGATGAAAAAGGTGCATGTGCATTAGAAGGGCCAGAGATAGTACAAGATACAGTGGATAAAATTAAAATTATCAAGAATAAGCTAAAGGCAGCACAAGACAGATAGAAAAGTTATGCTGATCAGCATAGAAGGGAAATGGAATACGAGTTGGGTGAAAAGGTATTTCTACGAGTATCTCCATGGAAAGGGGTAATCCGATTTGGCAAGAAAGGTAAATTGAGCCCAAGATACATAGGACCTTATGAAATTCTTGAGAAGGTTTGTCCATTGACATACAGATTGGCATTACACCAGCGATGGCTTAGATTCATAATGTATTTCATGTAAGCATGCTTAGAAGATACAGGTCAGATCCTACACATCTACTTAAAGATCAAGCCATTGAGATTGCATAACACATGAGTTATGTTAAGGAACCAGTGAAAATCATCAGATACAAGACTAAACAGCTAAGAAACTGATAAGTACCCTTAGTTAAGATATTATGGCGTAACCATTTACTAGAAGAGGCAACATGGGAAACAGAAAAAAATATGAAAAAGAAATATCCACACTTGTTTTCAGGTATTAAATTTTGAGGATGAAAGTTTTAAAAGGAGGGGAGAATTGTAACATCCTTGACCTTCCCCACATGCGTATCCACATGCATTTCATTTGAACATATGCACATTCTATATAATCCAATTGAACACGTGCATTTCATACGTATTTTCGTAGGAACAAGTCCATGACACGCACTAGCTATGTGTCCTAGTACATTGCAATTGTATTGAGTCGCACATGTGTATTTATAATCTAAATGAGGATAAAAAGTATTAAAAATAAATGAAATAAGGTGACCAAATTAAAGTATGCAAAATGACTAGATTAAGATTAAATTGCATATTGTGTTGAATTGTGTAATAATAAAAATAATAATTAGAAAAATAAATAAAATAAAATAAAATAAAATAAAATAAAAATAAAAATCAGAAAAAAAAAGAAAAAAAAAAAGAAAGTTGACGGGTGAAACAAAGGAAATGGTGGTGCCTTTTAACTTATTAGGCTGCCACCATATTCATTTCCTTTCCTCATCTTCTTTTTCTGCTTTGCTTCATTCCTTCCATTTATTTTCAAGTTCTAGCCACCATTTCATCCCTCTTTCACTCCAAAAATTGCAGCAATAACATTAGCCAAGAGTGTTTATAGGTGAGTAAATATTTAGTTTTGTGTTAAGCTTGATTATGGTGTTTAGGGTTCATTAATAGGCAATATTTTGTGCCATGGTTTTAATGATTTTAGAGATCGAATATGAACAATCTTAAAACACAAAAGTTGTTCCTTGATTCTTAGAGTTATGGATATGTAAACATTTTTGCAAGAGGTGGTGTATATAATGAGATATCCTCTTTGCATTGAAACTGGTTCGGATGTGAACCCTAAGTAAGTTAGCTACTGTATTTGTTAGTTCGGAACATGCTAAAGCCAATATTTGAAGTCTCTCAAAATATAAAAGTTGTAGATATATGTGTTATGTATCTGTATACCATATTTCAGGTTCATATGGCTTGTAACATTTGAGTTATGGTGAATGGAACCATGACTGTTCCATGGTTGGAATTGCCTATTGAGTGCCCTAGGTAGATCTAGAAAATTGTTTGGATCATTTGTGCTCGTTAGAGCTAGATTCTGTAAATTATCAAAACCTTAACATTATAGGTATATGGCGTAGCTAACTTTTGGTACTAAGTTCAGCTTGATATGTTTTGTATAGACAAAGTTATGGCCTTTGGAAGTAATACTGGTCTAGAAGCCAATTCTATTCTGGACCAGTGTAATATTTGTTATAATTTGAAGACCTTAGCGACATAATGGATAAAAGTTGTAAACATGAAAAAATGTTCCATTTTAACCCATATAAGTTTCTGTAAAGTTTCATTAAAATAA
This sequence comes from Triadica sebifera, assembly GCA_023653625.1. Taxonomy (NCBI): domain Eukaryota; kingdom Viridiplantae; phylum Streptophyta; class Magnoliopsida; order Malpighiales; family Euphorbiaceae; genus Triadica; species Triadica sebifera. The sequence goes on from CM042896.1 coordinate 36,277,690, forward strand.
GACTTATAGATTATAAGTTATGATGAACCAAAGTGGGTACCCCGAAACTACCTAAAGGCAGAAAACAAGGCATAAAACTTAACACATTTAGAAATTCGACCAAATATTGTAAAATAATCCAATTGGTCTAAAATGTTAATATGTTATATAAATATATGTTAGTTTTAATTAGGAACAAGAATCAGATTAATTGGTCAAGTATAAAAAAAGTTATAGGCTAAACAGTCCCATAAGGTCACACTGCCTCATAGGAAAAATCTTAACTATTGATATGAACAATGCAGATTAATTTGTTCAAGCCACATTAAGTCTCCCTAATCATGAGTTAATCAATTATATTTTCATATTAGGCTCGCAACATATTAGAGACCCATAAGGAGCAGATAGACAATAAGTTAAGGGTCGGAATCAAAGGAGAAAGGTGAGTCTAATTATCAATTGAATTCTTTAGTACATATGAATGTTGGTTGCTATGTGATTTATATGATTGTCATGATTTGCCCCTGATGATATGATGATGGATAATTTTGTGACATTGTGGTACACATAAGTGGTATACTTGTGATATATTTGAGGTATATGTTTGACATATGTGATATATATATAGGGTATATGTATAGTATATGCGAGGTATATGCATGGCATATGAGGCATATATGCGGTATATGTAAGTTATATGTGATAAGATGCAATGGTTGATTAATGATTAAGTACAAGTGCATATGCATATGAACTTAAAAGGCATTGTGACTAGTTAATCGATATTATAAAGCAAAAAAAGAGGCCTATGGCCCAACAAATGTGCAAATGAAACAAATGATCAAGCTAGCTAGCAAATGCAAATGTTGACACGACAAATGTTCACATGGAAACCTGGGGCAATGTCTATTTAACTTGGTCACACCAAAATGAAATAAGTAAAGAATTTGCATACTTAAGGAGTAATGATTATATGTTTCAACTTTATTGATATTTATATGATACTGATGAATGGAATGGAATACATGGTATGTATTGGATTTGTGATTTATTATTATGAGTTGTTTGATACTATAGAGCTCATTTGATGGTTATTCTCACTGAGCCGCAACTCATCAATTTGCATCATTTTTCAGGTAAAGAAAAGTGATAGCTCATTTTGAGTAGCATATAGAAGACATGGAGCACAGGTCACTGGTCGAGCCTCATCACTCTCTCTCCTTGCATACCATTCGAGCATGAAAATATGTCATCTGCATTTTGTATTTACATGGTTGAATATGTATAGTCAGTTTGGAATGGGTTTTAAAAATGTATAAATGAAAGCAACTCGTAAACACTTATGTGCAAAGTTTATGTTTTAATATATGTGATATATCGTAATGTGGCGAAAGCCTCAGTGTTGACTTGCAAAGTCATTGAATGATATTACGGGGTATGAGACTTGCAAAGTCATTGAATGATATTACAATATATGAGACTTGCAGAGTCATTGAATGATATTACAGGATATAAATTAAATTACTATCAATGTTAATAGGATATTTTGTCTTTCCAGCATGTTATGTGTGATTATTTGATATAGGGATAGGTTATACTCAAATGTATAAGATGTGGTGTTACATATTAACAAGAAGTAAGATTTTTATCAATGAAGCACATACCTAATCAGCCTTGGTTCTTCCCTTAGTCCTTCTTTTTCTTCCCTTACTATCTAGCTTTCTCCTTACCTTTGTCACCCTCTTGAGGGCCTCTCACTTGTTTATTTAATTTTCCTACACAACCATACCATATCTCAATTCCAATATCAACTTTCAATGCTTTTCATGTCTACATAATCTTCTAATGCTCCTAATATGTTTTATACCTTCATTGAGCTAAAATATGCTAAATTTAAACTTCCTTCTTCATATGTCATGGCTGCGCAAAAACCATATCTTAGTTTCCAATTCATTTTCTTCAATTCAACACTCAAATCATACTTCACTTATCACCAATTGTGTTGTTTCTATGTAAATTTCAATTTTCCCCAAATTACTCCAACTATGGCAGCCCCTCATTCATCCATTAACATCATATTTCTCTAGTTTTTAAGTCATAAAACAATTAACTAACATTAATTATCATTAATTCAAAGTTTAACTACTCTTTCATCAACTAATCACAAACTTACATTTTCTAAGTTCAATCTTGCAACATAACCTAAATCTACCAAACCTAATCACATCTATCATCAATATGGATCTCAAATGGAAGGAAAAAAGGTTGAATTTAAGAAGAATAAACTCACCTTAATGGAGTTATAGAACTAGTCGAATCTGCCCCACTCTTCTATTTTTTTCTTCTTCTATTTTCTTCCTTCCTTCTTATTCCTTTGTTCCTTTTGTAGTAAGAACTCTTTAATTCTGATTTTTCCTCTCTCAAAACTAATTTCTTTCCTCACTTTTTCAAGCTTGATTTGAAGAGAAATGGAGGCTTTTGGGAGAGCTATGGTGGACGGCAAGAGGATAGAAAAGAAGATGAAAATGGCTTATGGAAGAATGTGGAATTTCCTTCATCTTTTTGACTTTTTATACCTTGATTAAGGTGTGGGTCCCACTAATTAAAATTAATCCTAATTATTATTGGTTCATTAGGTTAATTAATCTTGATTAACATTTAAACTTTGAGAAATTCCTTATTTGCCACATCTTCCTCCATATTCACACTTTTTCCCCCAACAATTGCCATAATACCAATTTTGTCCATAGAAAATTTTATTTTTTCTAATTCAAGCACTAATCCTTTAAATTCCCAAATAATAATACTCTTAGTTATTTTTTTTATTATTAGTCATTTCTTATGGGTTCAAATTTAGACTTCGACTGAAGTAGCGCACCTCACTACGGTCACGGGCAATCGGGGCCTAAATCATTGGATATTACAATTAAATAGTGTTGAGTTGAAATTACGTATGCACTAATAAATAGTGCTGAGATCGAAATTACGTAGGCACCAAAAAGGTGTTGAGTTGTTATTGAAAATGTAGACGTTAAACACCGAGTTATAAAATAATAATGTAGGCATCGAGTATACTGTCGGAGAGCAGAAACCGTGTATCTAGTGTTTAGTTTTGGTCTAAGATATCGTAGCCTATTAAATAAATAATAGAAAAAAATGTGTGAATTATGAAATTGATATTGTAAATTTTATATCTTAAATTGTTAAGCCATTTCAAGCATGCTTAATGAAATGAACATTAAAATTGATGAAATGTATATTTTTGCATGACAAAAATAGTTTTAATATTATTTGAATATTTGGCATGCTTAGTAAGTTAATTGTAGTTTTTAAAGTTTTATTTTGGAAATATTTATATAATTATTGGATAGTTGCCAAACGTACCACTAAGCTAGTAGCTTAGCACGTGTGTTTCACGCGCCGATAAATAGAAGTAGCTATTCCAATAGGGCGACTGAAGAAGAAGGAACCCCAATATCAGATTACAGCAGTCTAGTTTCTTTTTGTATATTTTGGAAATTATATTGTAAAAATGAAATTTTAAGAATTTCTTTTGATGAAATTATGGCATGTAGGATTTATAAGGATTGAATTTTGTAATTAATATATTTGGTATTATGGTAAATATATTTCTAAATATTATGGTTTAATGAATGAGTTATTTTAAATCAAAATATTTACATCACTAGTTACATATTTAAATAAAAAAAAGAAGAAAAATAATTATAGTAATAAATATTCTGCTAATAATCAACTCGAAAATTGGAAAAAATTATACAATAATTTTGAGTATTGGTTTTTATAAAAACAAATGAGCTTAGTAGCACTTCCACACACTATTAACGACTAGTAGAGTAAGGGAGCGCTATAACAAAGATGTATAACAATATGAAATGTAAGTACTAATGGACAGTTATGAAACAAGATATCACAGAGTATACAACTAGATATTTGACTTGTTAGGTGAAGGCAGAATACCAGGTACCATCAGGGCTGCTGTAACATATCACTATACCAGAATGAAAATGAGATCAGATTACTATGGACTTCATGATAGGGTTGCCATTAACTCCTAAAAAATATGATGTTGTATGGGTTATTGTGTATAGGCTTACGAAGTCATCTCACTTTTTGCCTACTAGGAGGAATTTTCCTTTAAACAGGCTAGCATAACTTTATGTCAGTGAGATAGTATGACTATATGGAGTGCCAATCTCCATTGTTTTAGATTGGGACCCCAGGTTTACTTCTTAGTTTTGGGGTAGTCTGCAGAGAGCTTTGGGTACCAAGCTCAGTTTCAATACAACTTTTCATCTACAGATAAATGTCAATTAGAGAGGGTCATACAAATCCTAGAGGATATGATGAGGAGTTGTGTGATTGAATTTGAGGGTAGCTAGGATAACTATATTCCATTGATAGAATTTGCTTATAAATACAGTTATCAGTCTAGTATCAAGATAGCTTTGTATGAGGCACTATATGGCAGAAAGTGTTGAACACCTTTGTATTGGACAAAACTCAGTGAGAGAAGACTGGTGGGGCCAAACTTGGTTCAAGAGATAGAGGAAAAAGTATAGATTATTTAGGAAAGATTGAAGGCAACTTCTGATAGACAGAAGTCATATACAGATCTTAAGAGGAATGATGTTAAGCATACAATGGGAGACAAGGTTTTTTTTTAAAGTCTCTCTATGGAAGAAAGTTCTGAGATTCGAAAAGAAAGATAAGTTGAGCTCGAGATTCATAGGGCCTTATGAGATACTAGCGAGAGTGGGACCAGTTGGTTACAGACTTGCTGTACCATCATAATTGAGTAAGATCCATGATGTGTTCCACATCTCCATGTTGAGGAGATACAAATCCGATCCTTTTCATATTATTTTAGTAGAGGGCATTAAGGTGAGATCGAATTTGACCTACGACGAAAAACTAGTGTAGATTATAGCTAGAGAGATTAAGGAATTCAGGAAGAAATGAGTATTGTTAGTCAAGGTATTATAGAGAAATCTTGCTATGAAAGAGGCTACATGGGAAAGTCAAGAAGTGATGAGAGCCCAGTATCCACAACTATTAAGAGACTGTATTCGAGGACAAAATTTCTATAAAGGGGAGAGAAATATAACACTTGTAAATTTAGGCATAGAATTAATATGTTAAATAATGGTATATTAAGGGTATATGGGAAGTATATGGGTGGTTATGGGTGTTGGGAACCTTATTATAATGAAAATAATAGGAAAAAGTGAAATTTTCAGATTTCACGCTTGAAATTTAGACTCTGATTGAACTTGCGCGCCTAATTACGGTCACACGCAATCGGGGCCTAAATCACTGAATGTTACAATTATCTTAGGGATAATGGGATTTTATCTCAATGTACTCCACCTTACACGTCACAACACAATGGTGTGGCTAAAAGAAGAAACCGAACCTTGTTAGACATGGTAAGGTCTATGATGAGTTTTGCAAAACTACCTAAATCCTTTTGGGGTTAAGCACTAGAGACTGCCATTTATATATTAAATGGAGTTCCTTCAAAGTCAGTTGATGTTACCCCATATGAGATATGGTATAATAAAAGACCCACATTTTCTTACATGAGAATTTGAGATTGTCCTGCTTATGTGAAGCGGACAATGTCAGATAAGCTAGAAGCTAAGTCTGATCGTTGTCTGTTTGTGGGATATCCAAAAGCATCATATGGATATCAATTTTACCACCCCTTGGAACAAAAGGCTTTTGTTTCAAGACATGCTATATTTTTAGAGAGAGAATTCCTTCTAAAAGGAGATAGTGGGAGCAAAATTGAACTTGAGGAAGTTCAAGATGCTCAAAGAGATGCTAATCAAATGCCTGAACTCGAGCTTGTAACTGATATAGATGATATAACAATTCAACCTTCTGATGCACAAGAGATTTATAGGTTAAGTAGGATATGTACTGTTCCAGAGAGATATGAATTTCTCATTAGTGAACAAAACGACGTATTGCTCATAGAAAATGATGAGCCTACAACCTATGAAGAAGTTCTGCATAGTTCAGAATCTGACAAATGGCTTCAAGCCATGAAGTCAGAAATGGATTCCATGTATGAAAACCAAGTATGGACTTTGGTTGACCCATCCGAAGGAATAAAGCCTATAGGATGTGAAGACAACTTTCCTAGCCATTGCTACTCATTATGATTATGAGATATGACAAATGGATGTGAAGACAACTTTCCTTAATGGAAATTTGACTGAGGATGTGTACATGACACAACTAGAAGGCTAAATTTATATCCAAAGATAGCAAAAAGGTATGTAAACTTCAAAGATCCATTTATGGATTAAAACAAGCATCCAGGATTTGGAATATTTGGTTTGATGAGACAATCAAACAGTGTAGTTTCTTACAAAATCCAGATGAACCTTGTGTTTACAAGAAGATTAGTGGGAGTGCAATTGTATTTCTTGTGTTATATGTAGATGACATATTGTTAATGGGAAATGATGTCTCAGCCTTACAATCAATCAAAATTTGGTTATCCAAGAATTTCTCTATGAAAGACCTTGGAGAAGTAGTCTATATTTTGGGGATAAAGATCTATAGAGATAGATCTAAAAGATTGCTTATTTTTTCACAGTCTACATACATAGATAAGATGCTAAAGAGGTTTAGCATGGATCAATCAAAGAGGGGATATATTCCCATGACCCATGGGATTACTCTCTCAAAGTCTTTGTGTCCAAAGACACAAGATGAGAGGACACACATGAGTTTGATTCCATATGCTTCAGCTATAGGATCAATCAAATACGTTATGATATGTACAAGACCTGATGTATTATATGCTCTGAGTGTCACGAGCAGATACCAATCGGACCCTGGTAAGGGTCATTGGATGGCTATCAAGAATATCCTTAAGTACTTAAGAAGAACTAAGGACGTATTCTTGGTATATGAAGATGGAAATCTTATTGTGAGCGGGTATACCGATGCTAGCTTCCAATATGACAAGGATGACTCAAAATCTCTATCAGGTTATATATTCACACTAAATGGTGGAGTAGATAGTTGGAAGAGTTCCAAATAGGAAAGGACTACTGATTCCACAATCGAAGCAGAGTACATTGCTGCTTCTGAAGTATCAAAGGAAGTAGTTTGGATAAAGAAATTCATCACAAAACTTGGAGTGGTTCCTAGCATTATTGATCCAATACAATTGTGTTTTGATAAAAATGGAGCCATTGCGCAAGCAAAGGAGCCACGGGCTCATTAGATATCTAAACATGTACTTAGAAGATACCATTTGATTAGAGAAATCATTGATAAGAATGATGTAACTAAGCCACTTCCCGAAAATAAATTGTCTATGGAAAGATTCGTAGTCAAACTACTGACTTTCCAGTCGAATGGGAGTCATGATGTGTTCCTAGATACCCCTAATGACTTGCTTAAATTAATTGTTAATTTAAGTGGTCAACATAACCGAGAACCTAATGGGTCACACGCATTAAGGATATGAAGAATGAGTAAAATGGTCTTGGATAGGATCCAAAATATGAGAGACTTATTTCGGGATGGAATATGATGAGATCGGACGGAAAAATCGTTCAGGAGGGTCATGGGCCTGCGCAGGCTAGGCAGGCTGATGGTCTGCCTAACGGGCCAGCTGGGCTACCCAGCAGTAGCCCCCAGCAGGCCCACTGTGCTGCTACCTCCCTCCCGTTGGCCAACGACAGATTTTGGGCAATGATGGCCAATTACTATTCATTCATTTCTCTTTTCTCCATTTTTGACTTTTCATCTTTTCTTTGAATTGATTCAAATAGAAAAGACATCAAATAGCAGAAAATAGACATGAAAATATTTTTTTTGTGAAAAAAATATTTTTAAGACAACAAAAATTCTGTCAAGAACACTTTCAAAGCTAGCACTTTGAATTTGTTCAAACCATTTCTTTTGATAGTTTCTTCTTCATTCTTCGCGTCTTCATTCTTCGCTTGGATTATCGTTAGAGACATCCTAATGTGGATTGTTCTGGTTTATTACAATCCAACAAAGTGAAGATTTGAAGAACAAATAAGAAATTAAAAGGTATAATTTCTAACCTTTATATTTATATAAATTGGTTTTAATGACACAAGTATGATCTTTTGTTTCAAGTTTTGAAAATTTTATTTTTTCGCTGCATTTATGAATATGATTCATTCTTCAAAACCCAACACACATCATAAATATTTTTAAAACTCCTTTTTAAGAATCCAAGACCGCCCAAACCGGGCTCTGATACAAAAAACTCTGTAACACTCCCTCATCCCAACAGCATATGCCTGGATAAGGATATGCTACGCTATCTTGAGTCTGAATTGTTGTTTAATAATGATGGAAAGCGACACCTTTTTTCTTTTTCCTTTTTTTTTTTACTTTAAATAATAGAAAAGAAAAGAATTACATTTTATATACAATAGTATCATTTACAAAACATTTGTGCTTATACAAAACACAAAAGTATTTTATGAACACTATAACAGAAAATTCAAAACAAAAATAAAAAAAGTTGTGTGACCCACAATATTTGAAACAGGCTACTTTACTGGATTAAGTCTTTGATAGCTTTATCTACAACTCCTTGCTATATCTTTGCTATATCTGGGCGAGAGAAACTCCCATACAATGCTCTAGGCTTAGTGGTTCATACAAACATACCTATAAGAAAATCCATAAAGGTAGGAAGACTTTCAAACCTAGTGATGAGTTTTACAAGAAACCTGATTACAAAAAATCAACTGATATTCTTAGTCTTCTACAACATATGACTATGGCTGATATTGCTTATAAAACTCAAATATCAATCGAGGATAGAACTATTGCATTTAATTCTATGCGCATTTTTAATTCTCTGATACTAGGGACACACTTTTAATTTTATGCATTTAATTTTAATTTTCTGTATTTATTTGCTTTTCTAATATTTAATTATTATTTATTCTTATTCTACGTCTTTTATCTTTTATTTCTTTGTTAAATATGTGCCTTGGTATCCTTGGACGTCTTTGGTTTTAGAGCCAGGGGAAGGGTTTATAGAAGATTGCATTTTTTTAATGAAGGTTTGAGTCTAGATTTTAAGATCTCTTGAGTTTTATTGCCTAGGATACTCTAGAAAGTAAGTCCTTATGTTTAGAGGCCATAATACTCATGAATTGCTTAGAATTGTAGATAGTTCTTTATTTTCTAAAAATCTTTATAAAATGGATATTATTTTTATTTTTAAAAATCTTTATAAAATGGATATTATTTTCTATAGAACTACGTCTTCTAACTCTGCTTTCACTTCTTCCAATGATTCCAAGAAGACAGTTGAATAAATAATAGAAGATTTTGAAAATTGACTAGATAATTGGAAAATATCTAAAGTAAATAGAGATCAAATTTATAAAACCTCTAAATATCACTTTTTTAGAATGAGTTTTTTAATCAAAACTGAAGAACATGACATACAATTGTCAAAACCTTCTGAAACCATCCAGTTGCTTTCTTAAAATTCCTTGAAACAACATATAAATTGAAAATATAAATATATTTGTATTGGCTTAGTCCAAGTAGGAATAAAACCCTTAACCAAAGAAGGTTTGAATACATCTATTCTTGTTGTTCTTAGAGATACTAAATTCACAAACTTTGAAGCTTCCCTTTAAAGTTTTGTTGAGTTAATCTTATGCATTCTTTTGATTGTTATCCAAATTTCTCTATTTCTTTAAAAGATAAAAATGTTTTAAAATCCCGAGTTTTGCAAATTAAAACTAATAATTATCAAATGCTTAAAGGTTCAATTTCTATTTCTTTAGTATTCAAAATTCACTATAAAGCTACGATGCTTGTTTTTGACACAGGCATCAGATTCCATAGTAAAAAAGGTGAAACCTTTCTTTTACAAACATATCTCACTAAAGCTAATGCTGCCACACCTAAAAGTATTCAATGAGGAGAAATATCTCTTCACTAAGAATGGATTGTAAAAGATATGTTGAACCTTGAGGGTTATTTCCATCATTTTGATGCTAACAAATAAAATAGCAATAATGTATTTAACATACTTGCTTTCTAAGTCTATTGAGCAGGGTATGGAATATGATAGCAAGAATGGAGAATGAAAGATTAATCTTAACAAGATAAAATTGAAGAAATAGAATGTTCACGCCCGTGACCTTATATGTCATGCCCATGATGAAGGTTAGCGCCAACAATCCAACATTTAAAGTTCACAACCATGAAGAATGATAGCAACCATGAATGAACATTTCAGTCATGCCCGTGAATTAAAAGTCACACCCATGAGAAGACATGACAAATTCTTCCAGAGAGCTTCAAAAATAGAGTCACAACTTGGACTACGGCTTGGAAGGATGTCATGCCCGTGAAGATATAATGTCACGCCCGTGATCAAACACTTCAAAACCATCCAGAATGCTTCATGGCCAAGGTCACCACTTAAGTCACGGCTTGGGATAATAGTCATGACCGTGACACACAAATTCACGACTGTGAAAGATGAAAGAGAAACATGTCAGGTGCGATAATAAGGGTTGGTGCAACGGCTAGTTCCATATTAAATGCATTCTAACGGCTATAATTTGCTATGGAAGTATAAATGCAAGTCATTTATGCATCTAGAACAAGAGAAGAAGAGGAGAACAAGAGAACAAGAGAATAGCTAATATTTTGAATCAAAATCTTGTTGTAAGCCATTTGTGCATTTGATATTTTCAAACAAACATTCATTCTTTGTGAAAATCTTTTTGCTCATCATTCATTGAGCAATATAGATTTGTAAGTGTTTCTCTCTATAATCATCTACTCAAGTGAGTTGTTTGGTATTTCGGGGTTAAGAGTAGAACACTTGTAAAGGTTATTTGTGTGAGTCTTTAAAACACAAGGAATTGGTTATTGTGTGAGTCATCGAAACACAAGGGATTTCTGGGTTAGGTGTGATCCATTATTAGAAACACCATAGTTGGGAGTGAGCTTGTAAAACTCCATTGTAACACTTAGTGTATTAGTGAAACTCCCAATTGAGATTGGGGAGAGGAGTAGGGTTTGTTAACACCTGAACCTCTATAAAAATCCTTGTGTCATATTTTTCTATCCCTACTAAACTCAACTTTTGTTTCTGCACTTAAAAGTTAAAATTTTAATATCTAATTCAACCCCACTTCTTGTTTCAATATCTGGGCAACAATTGGTATCAAAGCAAAGTCTAGCATCGAAGCCTAAACAACGCTAGTAAAGATCAGGATATGGCCAATCAAGGATTCCAAAGTCTCAAGCCTTACATTGATGGACCAAATTATGCTCATTGGAAGTTTCAGATGGAGACATATCTGGATAGTGAAGGAATTTAAGTCTAGGATAGTGTTCAAAAAGAATGGACACTGGCAACTAGAAGAGGAGCTGATGGTGAAGAAGAAATCTTATCAAGAGATGATTGGACAGAGCCTCAAAGAAGAGTAAACTTCAAAAACAAGAAGCCAATGACAATTCTCTCAAGCTCATTATCGATTGAAGAATGTGGTAGAATACAACACTGCCTAAGAGCTTACAACATGTGGAAAACATCGGAAAACTATCATGAAGGAATGAAGCAAGTTAAATCTAAGAAGATTCAACTTCTTACTTTAGAATATGAGCTCTTCAAAATGAAATCCAATGAGTCAATCACTGACATGACCAACCGTCTTCTAGCTATCATAAATGGAATGAGAAAACTTGGGAGGCACCTGAGCTTGGAAGATGTAAATAACAAAATCCTGAGAAGTCTTCCTCTCAAATATTACAGTTCAAGAGTTGCCGGTATAAAAGAAGCAAATGAAGATATGAGCATCATGAATACTGATGTGCTTATTGGCAAACTTCTCACATATGAAATGACAGTGAAAAGAGATAGAGAGCTTGAAGCAGAGCCAGAAAAAAGAAAGCATCTAGCACTAAAAGCCTATACTTCAAAATCTCAAGAAGAAGTTGAAGATGATGAACAAATGAGTGATGATGAAAATGAGAAAATTGCTATGCTCTCAAGAAGGTTGAAAAGAATCATTGAGAAGAAAATCAGCAACTCTAGAAAATTCAGGGAAAGAAACCTCAAACAGACTTTTAATGATGCACAAAGAAGTAAAGAAGAGGTAAAATGCTATGAATGTGGAAAGAAAAGGCATATTAAACTGGAATGTCTAAGGCTTAAGAAGTATAAGAGCAAATACAAAAGAGACAATGGGGAGAAAGGTCACAAAGCCACATGGGATGATGAAAGCTCTTCAAGTGAAAAAGATGACAATGAAAGCGAAGAGGTCAACCTATGCTTTATGGCTATAGAGGATCACGTCTCGGATAAGGTAAGATCACTTCACTCATACTCTTTCAATAATGATAGTAATAGTGATGATGATGAACAAAGCCTAATAGAAGAATTGAATCTAGAACTAGAGAAATATAGGAGCAAATTCAATACTTATAAGAATAACATTTCTAATTTAAAAATCAAAATGGAAGTTTTAGAAAAGGAGAACTTTAAGCTTAAATCATCTAATGAATCTCTTCAAAAGTCATTAGATGAATACTCCTCAAGACCCTTAACTAAATCCTTGCTAAAAGAGAATAATACTTTACAAAATGAAGTTGAGGAACTTAGAAACTCCATTTCAAAATTTCACAAAGGAAAAGAGAGCTTAGATACTCTCATTGTGTCTCAAAGACCACCTTTAATTAGACACGGTCTAGGATTCAAGGTCACATCATCATCTTCTCACAAAACTATTTTTGTTAAGTCAAGTGAACCTCACATCTCCACACTTGCTGGAACAGCACCAAAGAATAAGTACACTAAACCTTCTATACATAAAAGGAATAATCAAAGATTGGTAAGCCTAAGAAATAAACCTGAAAAGGCTAATCATGTCTTTATGTATAAGAATCATGCATCTAGAAAAGCATCAATTAATTATGATTGTGCATGCCATTGTTCTAAAACTCAGTCTAATAGAAATATGGCATTCAAAAACATTGTAAGACCAAAAAGCATTTTTAGACCTAAACAGTATAACTATTGTATGAAAATTGGTCACATAAATAAACATTACTAGATAAGGAAGGCTCATTGGAAACCTTCATGTGCTAACCCCCAAGGACCCAAACTTATTTGGGTACCTAAAAACCATAGTTGAATTGTGATTCTATAGGTATGCCTCAAGTCCACAATAAACAAAAATGCTTGGCTAGTAGACAGTGGATGCTCAGGACATATGACAGGAGACAAAGAACTTTTCAATGAAATCAAAAGTATTGATGGAGGTAAAGTTACCTATAGAAACAATGCTAAGGGTAAGGTAATTGGCATTGGCTCGATTGGTATTAATGATACTACTTTTATTAAAGATGTCTTACTTGTTGATGGTTTGAAACATAACTTGTTGAGTGTAGGTCAATTATGTGATAAAGGAAACAAAGTAACCTTTACTTCCAATGAATGTCTTGTAACCTCTATTGATGGTCAAAAGATATTTAAAGGAAATAGAGATATCAACACCTACATAATAGACTTACACGAGATATCTAACCATTCCTATAAGTGTCTTGTGACTACTAGTGATGAATCTTGGCTGTGGCATAGAAGGCTTGGTCATGCGAACATAGACTTAATTCAAAGCCTCAGTATAGGAGAGCTGGTAAAGGGACTGCCAAAAGTCAAATTTGAAAAAGACAAGACATGTGACCTTTGCCAAAGAGGGAAGCAACATAAGTCATCCTTCAAAGCCAAAAACATAGTAAGTACCTCAAAACCTTTACAACTCCTGCATCTAGATTTATTTAGACCTACTAGAATTGCAAGCTTAGGAGATAAACATTATGCCTTTGTCATCGTAGATGATTACTCTAGATTTACTTGGGTAATTTTCTTAGCTCAAAAGAGTGATGCTTTTGAAAATTTCAAAACTTTTGCTAAAATAGTTCAAAATGAAAAAGGATATTGCATTTCAAAAATAAGAAGTGACCATGGCAAAGAATTTGAAAATGAAAACTATGAAAGTTTTTTCTTGAACATGGCATTTTGCAGATTTTTTTATCTCCTATGGCACCTCAACAAAATGGGGTAGTTGAAAGGAAAATCGAACTTTAATTGAAATGGCTAGAACAATGCTCAATGAGTATGGTTTACCAACTTACTTTTGGGCAGAAGCCATTAATACTGTTTGTTATATTTTAAATCGAGTTTTCAAAAGACCTCTCCTAAACAAAACTTCATTTGAGCTATGGAATGGAAGAAAGCCCTTGATATCATACTTTAGAGTATTTGGATGCAAGTGCTTCATATTGAATACCAAGGACAACCTTAGAAAATTTGCCTCTAAATCTGATGAGGGTATCTTTTTAGGATACTCTACAACTAGCAAAGCATATAGAGTATTTAATAAAAAGTCATTAACTGTTGAAGAATCTATGCATGTTGTTTTTGATGACTCTAGTAGACTTGATCTTGTGAAAGGTAGTGTTCTTGATGATGTTGTAGGTACCATGAAAAGACTTGATCTTGAAAATGGAAAAGAAGAAAATGATCAAGAGATTCACATCAAGATGATTCTCTACCTCAAGCTCAAGAGGAAAATAGGCAAGAGCTCCTAAAGGAATGAAGATTGACAAAAGATCACCCCAAATAGCAAATCATTGGTGATCCTACTAGGAGAGTAAGTACTAGATCTCATCTCAAACATTTAGCTTCTGACCTTGCTTTTATTTCTCAAATTGAGCCTAAAAATATTGATGAGGCTCTTAATGATGAAAGTTGGGTGATTGCAATGCAAGAGGAACTCAACCAATTTGAGAGAAGTAAGGTATGGACCTTAGTACCTAGACCTAAGGATCATCAAATTATAGGTAGCAAATGGGTGTTTAGAAATAAACTAGATGAACAAGGTTCAATAACTAGGAATAAGGCTAGATTGGTTGCAAAAGGGTATAATCAGGAAAAAGGAATAGATTATGATGAGACCTATTCTCCTGTAGCTAGATTAGAAGCCATAAGAATACTTTTATCATATGCATGCCACATGAATTTCAAACTCTTTCAAATGGATGTAAAAAGTGTCTTTTTAAATGGTTATATAGAAGAAGAAGTTTATGTAGAACAACCACCAGGTTTTGAAAGCTATGATTTTCCTAATCATGTTTTTAAACATTTTGAAAATCTTTATATTGTTTGAAACAAGCCCCAAGAGCTTGGTATGAAAGACTAAGTTCTTTTCTTTTAGAAAATAATTTTACAAAGGGGAATGTTGACACTACATTATTCACTTAAAAGCATAAGCATGATATTCTAATTGTTCAAATTTATGTTGATGATATCATATTTGGATATACTAATGAATTGCTTTGTCAAGAATTTGTTAAGTGTATGACTAGGGAATTCGAAATGAGCATGATGGGTGAGCTTAAATGTTTCCTTGGTCTACAAATAAAACAAGGCAATGAGGGCATATTCATCAACCAGTCCAAATATGCCAAAGACTTACTTAAGAAATTTGGAATGGAAGGATGCAAGAATGCCAAGACTCTAATGAGCACATCAACAAAATTGGACAAGGATGAAAAGGGTAAGAGCATTAATGAAAAGCTCTATAGAGGTATGATCGGATCACTTTTATATCTTACTGCTTCTAGACCCGACATAATGTATAGTGTATGCTTATGTGCACGCTTTCAATCATGACCAAAAGAGTCTCATTTAAATGCAGTAAAAAGAATTCTAAAATATTTACATAGCTCATTGCATCTAGGTTTGTGGTATCCTAGAAATTCATCCTTTTACATTATAGGATATTCAGATGCTGATTATGCTGGTAGTCTTTTAGATAGAAAAAGTACTTCAGGTACTTGTCACTTTATTGGAGAGTGCTTAGTTTCTTGGTTTAGCAAGAAACAAGTTTTAGTTGCTCTTTCTACCGCTGAAGCGGAGTATGTAGCAGCAGGATGTTGTTGTACACAAATCCTTTGGATGAAACAACAACTTAAAGATTATGGTCATAGTATGAACCATATACCTATTAGATGTGACAATACAAATGCTATAAATCTATCTAAGATTCCCATTCAACATTCTAGAAGTAAGCATATTGACATTAGACACCATTTTATTAGAGATCATGTTCAATATGGAGATGTTGTATTGGAATTTATAAGCACAGACAATCATTTGGCAGATATCTTCACTAAGTCTCTAAATGAGAAAAAATTTAACTTCATAAGAAGAGAGCTTGGTATGATTGATGGATTAACTTTGTGATTGCCAAATTGCCAAACCTTGATTGATAATTTTGTTTTTGTCTCATCTTACTAGAAATAAGGTAGCTAATTTGATGGAAATATATGTTATAAGGGATATAAACTCCTTAGAAATGCTTCAGTCTTATTTTAGACTTAATTTTATTTAATGAAAATTTTAGGCAATTCATGCCCGTGACATATATTCATGACCATGAACTAAATCGCCAAAAGAACCAGTAGCTTTCACGACTTGCTTCACAGCTTAAGGTAGTGAAGACTATGTTTCATGACTACAACCTTTTTCATTCACCCCCGTGAAACCCTTTGTTCATGCCCGTGATGCTTTTTTACGACCGTGAACATTTCCCCCAAAAACTTATAGAAGCATTCACACTTTGTGTCATGCTTTGTTTCACGATCAGAAGTAGTGAAGTTTAATACTTCACGCCCGTGACTCATTTGTCACCACTGTGATAGTTCATCATTAATACTTCTCTCAACTTCTCTAATTTATCACCATTGAATACCATTTTGAAGATTCCGCCCCCCTAGCAACTCATTCCATCTAAAAATATCTTCAAAATCCATTTCCATCATCAGAAATCACATCACCCTAGGTTTTACTCCAAAATTTCTATCAAATTTTTCACTCTTCAGAGTTTATTCTTTCAATATAAATGGAAACCAGTTTTTCCAAGGGTAAAAGGAAGAAGTCTCATGCTCCAAGAAGGTACACAGATTACCTTTTAAACATCATTCCGGAGCATTGCCATCCTAGATACTCAGTGCTCAAGAAAAGGCCACTCCTTTCCTCTATATCATTTGAGTGGCAAACCATTCGTACACTCGGCCTCGAGACAAGCATGGAGAAATAACTCCAGACTTGTCATCTGAAGGAATTCATTGATATCCATCAACCAACTCTGAGGGAGCCAACCTTAGAGTTTCTGAGCACTTTGCCAGTATCTCCTATCGACACGGTGAAGTTCCAAATTTGCAAGCATCCGAACACCCTATCTTCCATAGAGTTTGGAGACTTGTTCAACCTTCCCTCTGATGGCATCCTGAATGATAGTGAAGTAGAGTTCTATGCTACTCAGGCATGGACTCACTTCGGTCTTGATTGCAGCTAGGACGTCAAAAAGACGAAAAGCACCCACCTTCGATCCCTAGTGGACAAGTATTTGCATAGGTTTCTAACCTATAGCATCTTCGCCAGAGGAGATAGCAATGGAACAATCAGGAAGTCAGAGCTCTTTCTCTTGGAGATGACCCGAAGAGGCCTCACAGTGGCTTTATCTCGATGGTTTGCAAACCATCTTTTGTCAATTGCCACCAAGCCCTCCGGAGAAATTTTGATTGTTGGGTACGTGACTCACATCGCTTTGAAGCTTGGATACTTGAAGCTAGATGAACATCACTTCAACCTCATACCAGGGCATCCTCAAGAGCGACTAGGCATCGAGTCTTTCATCAAAATGGGAGCGGATGTTCATATAGTGTTTGAGAACAACATCTACTACCGCTTCACCAACACTGCTGGTGAAATCATTTGGGAAAACAATGACTCGGATGACTTCAAAGCTGGCGTCCAAGGAATCCAGCAAAGGAAGAGAGTTCGAGTTGAGGTGGCACCTCCAGAGGTTGAGCAGGAAATGGGACAATCCTCTGCCTTCACACCAAACTTGGCTCAGCAAGTGGTTGAACTCTTGGCACCACAGTTTGAGCAATTGCAGACTTCGATGGATGAGAGGTTAGAGAACCTCAAGGATTTCATGGAGTCTCGCATGGAAAGCCTCGAGGCGGAAGTTGCTCGCCTTAGAGATAGGATGTCCAGCTAGATTTTATGTTAGATGTTATATTTTTTAGCTTGTTTGTTGTAAGAAATTCTAATTTCCTTTCAGAATTTCAATTACTTTTGTATTTGGTTTTCCTAAATTTATATATTTGCTTTTATTTTTCCATTATATTTTATCTTTTTGATATTCTTTTTGCTGATGACAAAAGGGGAAGAACCTAGCAATATATTAATATATTTGCTTAAAGTTAAGAGTTACGCAAATGAGCTTTATACACCTTAAATATATCTTAAGTATACATTGCATATACCTTGATGTAAGTTACATGAATGAATATTCACTTGATATACTCTGAATATACCTTAAATAAACTTAACTTGCTTTAAAGAAAATTTTGGTATACATTGGATATACTTTGCATATAACTTGCATATACTTAAAATTAGGAAGCATATTTTGATGCTACACTTCATCATTCTTTACAATTCTTGCACTTCAGCATTCTTTATCCTAAGCATCTTTTGAGGGGGAGACTTCTCAAAAGCACATATTGCTAGATTATTTGTCACCATCAAAAAAGGGGAGATTGTTGAAACTTAAGGGGTATTTCCATCATTTTGATGCTAACAAATAAAATAGCAATAATGTATTTAACATACTTGCTTTCTAAGTCTATTGAACAGGGTATGGAATATGATAGCAAGAATGGAGAATGACAGATTAATCTTAAAAAGATAAAATTGAAGAAATAGCATGTTCATGCCTATGACCTTATAGGTCATGCCCGTGATGAAGCTTAGCGCCAATAATCCAACATTTAAAGTTCATGGCCATGAAGAATGATAGCAACCGTGAATGACCATTTCAGTCACACCCGTGAATTAAAAGTCACGCCCGTGAGAAGACATGACAAATTCTTCTAGAGAGCTTCACGACCAGAGACACCACTTGGACCACGACTTGGAAGGATGTCACGCCCGTGAAGATATAATGTCACACCCATGATCAAACACTTCAAAACCTTCCAGAATGCTTCATGACCAAGGTCACCACTTAAGTCATGAATTGGGAGAATAGTCATGATCGTGAAAGATGAAACAGAAACATGTCAGGCACGATAATAAGGGTTGGTGCAACGGCTAGTTCCATATTAAATGCATTCTAACAGCTATAATTTGCTATGGAAGTATAAATGCAAGTCATTTATACATCTAGAACAAGAGAAGAAGAAGAGAACAAGAGAACAAGAGAATAGCTAATATTTTGAATCAAAATCTTGTTGTAAGCCATTTGTGCATTTGATATTTTCAAAACAAACATTCATTCTCTGTGAAAATCTTTTTGCTCATCATTCATTGAGAAATATAGATTTGTAAGTGTTTCTTTATGTAATCATCTACTCAAGTGAGTTTTTAGGTATTTCGGGGTTAAGAGTAGAACACTTGTAAGGGTTATTTGTGTGAGCCTCTAAAACACAAAGAAAAGTTATTTGTGTGAGCCTTTAAAACACAAGGTAAAGGTTATTTGTATGAGCCTTTAAAATACAAGGAATTGGTTATTGTGTGAGCCATCAAAACACAAGGGATTTCTGGGTTAGGTGTGATCCATTGTTAGAAAGACCATAGTTGGGAGTGAGCTTGTAAAACTCCATCGTAACACTTAGTGTGTTAGTGAAACTCCCAATTGAGATTGGGGAGAGGAGTAGGGTTTGTTAACAACCGAACCTCTATAAAAATCCTTGTGTCATATTTTTCTATCCCTACTAAACTTAACTTTTCTTTCCGCACTTAAAAGTTAAATTTTTAATATCCAATTCAACCCCCCTTCTTGGTTCAATATCTGGGCAACAAGATATTACTAAACTTGAGCCCATTGAGCTCATAAAACACAATACGTGATTAAGACAAATTACCCAATACCAAGATGGGAGACTCAAGCTCTCTTCTTGTTGCCCAGATATTAAGCCAAGAAGAGGGGTTGAATTGGAGTTTTAAAAAAAAATTAAACTTTAAGGTGCGAAAATAGACAATTAATTTTAGGAAGGATAGAGAAAATTTGACACACAGATTTATAGAGGTTCGGGTGTTAACAAACCTTACTCCTCTCCTCAATCGCAATTGGGAGTTTCACTAACGCACTAAGTGTTACAATGGAGTTTTACAAGCTCACTCCAAACTATGGTGTTTCTCACAATGACTCACACCTAACCCATAAATCCCTTGTGTTTTAATGGCTCACACAATAACCAATTCCTTGTGTTTTACAGGCTCACACAAACAATCTACACTTTGTGTTTTGGAGGTTTACACAACTAACCCTTACAAGTGTTCTACTCTTAACCCAGAACTACCCAAAGCTCACTTGAGTAAAAATTACAGAGAGAACCACTTATAAATCTTAATTGCTCAAATATGAGGAGCAAAAAGATTTTTACAGAGAATAAATTTGTTCTCAAAGTATGAAAGTACAAATAGCTTGTAATTAGAATTAAATTCGAAGTATATGCTATTCTTTTGTTTTTCTTATCATTCTCTTGTTCTTAATGCATAAATGACTTCCATTTATACTCTCATGGCTGAATATAGCCGTTGGGGTGCATTAAATAAGAAACTAGCCGTTGCACCAACCAAAAAATTGCGTCTGACATTTTTCTCTTTCATTGTTCATGGGCGTGACTATGCTTGTCACGGGGGTGATAGTTCTTCCCAAGCCGTGACTGAAGTGGTGACCTTAGTCGTGAAGCTCTCTGGAATGTTTTGACATATAGAGTCACGGGCGTGACATTAATCATTCACGTGCGTGACACTCTTCCCAGCCGTGATCCAAGTGGTGACTCTGGTCGTGAAGCTCTCTGGATGAAATTACATGAATCTTCACGGGGGTGACACATTTATTCATCGGGGTGACAATCTTCCCAGCCGTGAGCCAAGTGGTGACTCTGGTCGTGAAGCTCTCTGGATGAAATTGCATGAAGCTTCACGGGGGTGACACCTTTATTCACGGAGGTGACTGAAATGCTTACTTCACGGTTTGTTTTTCCTTCATGGTCGTGAACTTCAAATGTTGGTTTTGGTAACGGTTAGCTTCCTTCACGGGAGTGACTCCTAGAGTCATGACAGTGAACATGATACTACTTGATTTTTGTTTCTCAAGGATTATTCTTCCAAATCTCCATTCTTGCTTATTTAATTCATGTCCTGTATAATATACTTACAAAAACAAGTATGTTAAATACAATATTGCTATATTATTTGTTATCATCAAAATGACAGAAATACCCCTCAAGGTTAACAATCTCCTCCTTTTTGATGGTGACAAATAATCTAGCAATATGTGATTTTGAGAAGTCTCCCACTCAAAATATACTAAGGATAAAAAATTATAATGTGCAAGAATAGTAAATAATGATGTAGCATTAAACTAGATTTTAAGTATATGCAAGTTAT
The DNA here is from genome assembly GCA_023653625.1 of Triadica sebifera. Classification (NCBI taxonomy): domain Eukaryota; kingdom Viridiplantae; phylum Streptophyta; class Magnoliopsida; order Malpighiales; family Euphorbiaceae; genus Triadica; species Triadica sebifera. Next base: position 36,299,210 of record CM042896.1, read on the forward strand.
ATGAGAAGTATATCCAATACATACCATAATTCCTTTTCAAGATATAAAGTATATGTAAGGTATATTTAAGGTATATCATGGCATGTTTTTATTTGTAACTTGATTTTAAGTTATATGGAAAGTATACTTAGGGTATATTTAAAATATATAAAAACTCAGTTTTCCAATTATATACTTTGCATATGAAATGTTGAATCAAGATGTTTTAAACCAATTCAAGGTCAGTTCACTTTTTTTTTTTATTCACAATTCTTATATTGCTAGTTTGATACCATTCTCCCTTATCATATATTACCTATCATATATTGCTAGTTTTCTCCTCCTTTTGTCATCAATCAAAAAAGGATATGAAGATTGAACTAAACAAGAACAAATATATATATCATAAAGGAATAGGATACAAACTAAGTTAAAAATATTCAGAAAGGAAATTTAAAAATTTCTACACAATCAAAACATAAAAATGACAAACAAGCTAAAAATGATCAAATTTAGGCTACATTCTAGCCTATCTCCTAGCCAGACATCCTATTACGAAGCCTAGCTACTTCAGCCTCAAGGCTGTCCATCCGAGACTCCATGAAGTCCTTAAGGTTCTCCAACCTCTCATCCATCGAAGTCTGCAGCTGCTCAAAATGTGGTGCCAAGAGGTCGACCACCTGCTACAATAAGGATGGTGCGGAAGCTGAGGACTGTCCAATGTCCTGCTCGACTGCTGGAGGTGCTTCCTCAATCCGAGCCCTCTTTTTCTGCTGGACTCCCTGGAGGTCTTCTTTAAAATCCTCCGTGTCATTATCTTCCCAAATAATCTCTCCAGCAGTGTCAGTGAAGCGGTAGAAGATATCGTTCTGAAAAATGATTCTGACAGCCGCTCCCATCTTGATGAAGGACTCGACATCCAGCCTATCTCAAGGATGTGCAAGAATGATGTTGAAGTGATGGTCATCCAGCTTCAAATAATTGGGCTTCACTGCAATATAGGTGACATATGCCCCAATCAAAATATCTCCTGTGGGCTTGGTGGCAATGGAGAGAAGATGATTTGCAAACCATTTGGAAAGTGCCACTATGACTCCCCTGCGAGCCATCTCAAGGAGGAAGAGCTCTGACTTTCTGATTGTTCCATTACTTTCTCCTCGAGCAAAAATGGTATAGGTTAGGAACCTATGCAAATACCTGTGTACTGGGGCCATGAGATGTGTGCTCTTAGTTTTCTTTACATCCCAGCTGCCATCGGTGCCAAAATGTGTCCATGCTGGAGGAGCAAAGAATTCTACTTCCATCTTATTTAGAATGCCATCAGATGGTAGGTTGAACAATTCTCCGAATGCGATGGTGCTGAGGGTGTTAGGATTATTGCAGAGTTGGAATTTCACCACTCCAGTTGGTGAAACCTGCAAGGTGCTGAGAAATTCCAGCGTTGTCTCCCTCAGAGTCGGCTGATGAATTTCAACAAACTCTTTGAGATGACAGGCTTGTAGTTGCTCTGTCCTAGCCATCTCAAGCCCGAGGCTATGGACTGCCTGCCATTCGAAGGACCTTGATGATAAAAGAGGTCTCTTCTTCAAAGTTGCATACCGAGGATGACAACTTTCTGGAATTATGTTCATGAGGTAATCTGAATACCTCTTAGGTGCATGGGACTTCTTTCTCTTTCCCTTAGATGAAGCAGACTCCATATTTGAAGAAATTAGTTGTTGATGGAGTTGAAGATAACTTTTGACAGAAAATTTGATGTAGAACCCTAGAAATGTATGATTTCTGCTGAAGATTCGAACTTTTGGTGGTATTTATAGTGAAATTTCAAGTCTTTGGGGTCGAAATCTTCAATGGCTCAATGAATGAGAGTAAATGAGAGCAGTTTTGGGAGATTGAGAGTTGAAATGAAGGTTGTAACCGACTGTTTTCTTATATATTCGATACATTCATGGGCGTGACTTATGGTTTCACGGGCATGAATGGTCGTGTTCACGGTTTGCTGAAGTAGTGTTCCACCCATGAATGAAGGCGTGAATAAGTTCATGGGCGTGATCGATGAATATCACGGGCGTGAATGATCATAGGTCACGGGGGTGAATATAATGTCACGGGTGTGAACTGTTGAATTTCACTACTTATGCCCCTGAAGCAAGTCGTGACACAAGGCGTGAAAGCTTCTGTGAGTTTTTGGGGTGTAATTATTCACGGGAGTGAAAAATTGTCACGGTCGTGAAGTTCTATTTTCACAGACGTGACTCAAGCTGTGAAACTAAGTTTCACCACTTGAAGCCGTTAATCATGTCGTGAACCAAAGTCGTGAACGACACTGCCTCTTTGGGCCACTTAAGTCACGGGCGTGAATATATGTCACGGGCGTGACTCCTCTATAATTTTCATCAAATTGAAATTAAGTTCTACAACAAGACTAAATCATTTCAACAAAGATTCTACTTCATAAAACATGAATTCTCATCAAAGTTTCTATCTTATAACTTGTGATATGATTTAAGATCAACAATTAAAAATTCATATTCTTGCAATCATAAGGTTAATTCATCAATCATACCTAGTTCTCTTCTAATGAAATTAAATCTTTCCTCCATTAGAGACTTAGTGAAAATATCTGCTAATTGATTTTCTGTGCATATAAATTCTAATTCAACATCTCCATGTTGAACATGATCTAAAATAAAGTGGTGTCTAATATCAATATGTTTACTTCTAGAGTGTTGAATAGGATTATTTCACATACTTATAGCACTAGTGTTGTCACATTTTATTGGTATATGGTTCATCTCATGACCATAGTCCTTAAGTTATTGTTTCATCCAAAGAATTTGTGTACAACAACATCCAACTGCTACATATTCAGCTTCAGCAGTTGAGAGAGCAACTGAAACTTGTTTCTTGCTAAACCAAGAAACCAAACATTCTCCAATGAAGTAACAAGTACCTGAAGTACTTTTCCTATCCAAAAGACTACCAGCATAGTCTGCATCTGTATATCCTATGATATAAAAAGATGAATTCCTAGAATACCATAAACCTAGATGCAATGTTCCATGTAAATATCTTAAAATCCTTTTTACAGCATTTAGATGAGATTCTTTAAGACATGATTGAAATCGTGCACATAAGCAAACACTGTACATAATATCGGGTCTAGAAGCAGTGAGATATAAAAGTGATCCGATCATACCTCTATATATCTTTTCATTAATGCTCTTACCCTTTTCATCTTTGTCCAATTTTGTTGATGTGCTTATAGGAGTCTTGGCATTTTTGAATCCTTCCATACCAAATTTTTTGATTAAGTCTTTGGCATATTTGGATTGATTGATGAATATGCCCTCATTGCTTTGCTTTATTTGTAGACCAAGGAAATACTTAAGTTCTCCCATCATGCTCATTTCAAATTCTCTAGTCATGCACTTAGCAAATTCTTGACAAAGCAGCTCATTAGTATAACCAAATATTATATCGTCAACATAAATTTGAACAATTAGTATATCATGCTTATATTTTTTGATGAATAGTGTAGTATCAACATTTCCCTATGTGAAACTATTTTCTAATAAAAAAGAACTTAGTCTCTCATACCAAGCTCTTGGAGCCTGTTTTAAACCATACAAAGCTTTTAAAAGTTTAAAAACATGATTTGGAAAATCACAGCTTTCAAAACCTGGTGGTTGTTCTACATACACTTCTTCATCGAAATAACCATTTAGAGATGCACTTTTCACATCCATTTGAAAAATTTTAAAATTCATGTGACAGGCATATGCTAAGAGTATTCTTATAGCTTCTAATCTAGCTATAGGTGCATATGTTTCATCATAATCTATACCTTATTCCTGATTATATCCTTTTGCAAGTAGTCTTGCTTTATTTCTGGTTATTAACCCTTGTTCATCTAATTTATTTCTAAATACCCATTTGCTGCCTATGATTGGATGATTTTTAGGTCTAGGTACTAGGTTCCATACCTTATCAAGATGTTTTAAACCAATTCAAGGTCAGTTCACTTTTTTTTTTGATTCACAATTCTTATATTGCTATTTTGATACCATTCTCCCTTATCATATATTAACTATCATATATTGCTAGTTTTCTCCCCCTTTTGTCATCAATCAAAAAAGGATATGAAGATTGAAGTAAACAAGAACAAATATATATATCATAAAGGAATAGGATACAAACTAAGTTAAAAATATTTAGAAAGGAAATTTAAAAATTTCTACACAATCAAAACATAAAAATGACAAACAAGCTAAAAATGATCAAATTTAGGCTACATTCTAGCCTATCTCCTAGCCAGACATCCTATTACGAAGCCTAGCTACTTCAGCCTCAAGGCTGTCCATCCGAGACTCCATGAAGTCCTTAAGATTCTCCAACCTCTCATCCATCGAAGTCTGCAGCTGCTCAAAACGTGGTGCCAAGAGGTCGACCACCTGCTGCGTTAAGGATGGTGTGGAAGCTGAGGACTGTCCAATGTCCTGCTCGACTGCTGGAGGTGCTTCCTCAATCCGAGCCCTCTTTTTCTGTTGGACTCCCTGGAGGCCTGCTTTAAAATCCTCCGTGTCATTATCTTCCCAGATAATCTCTCCAGCAGTGTCAGTGAAGCGGTAGAAGATATCGTTCTGAAAAATGATTCTGACAGCCGCTCCCATCTTGATGAATGACTCGACATCCAGCCTATCTCAAGGATGTGCAGGAATGATGTTGAAGTGATGGTCATCCAGCTTCAAATAATTGAGCTTCAATGCAATATGGGTGACATATGCCCCAATCAAAATATCTCCTGTGGGCTTGGTGGCAATGGAGAGAAGATGGTTTGCAAACCATCTGGAAAGTGCCACTGTGACTCCTCTGCGAGCCATCTCAAGGAGGAAGAGCTCTGACTTTCTGATTGTTCAATTACTTTCTCCCCGAGCAAAAATGCTATAGGTTAGGAACCTATGCAAATACCTGTGTACTAGGGCCACGAGATTTGTACTCTTAGTTTTCTTTACATCCCAGCTGCAACCGGTGCCAAAATGTGTACATGCTGGAGGAGCAAAGAATTCTACTTCCGCCTGATTTAGAATGCCATCAGATGGTAGGTTGAACAATTCTCCAAATGCGATGGCGCTGAGGGTGTTAGGATTATTGCAGAGTTGGAATTTCATCACTCCAGTTGGTAAAACTTTCAAGGTGCTGAGAAATTCCAGCGTTGGCTCCCTCAGAGTCGGCTGATGAATTTCAACAAACTCTTTGAGATGACAGGCTTGTAGTTGCTCTGTCATATCCATCTCAAGCCCGAGGCTACGGACTGCCTGCCATTTGAAGGACCTTGATGATAAAAGAGGTCTCTTCTTCAAAGTTGCATACCGAGGATGACAACTTTCTGGAATTATGTTCATGAGGAAATCTGAATACCTCTTAGGTGCATGAGACTTCTTTCTCTTTCCCTTAGATGAAGCAGACTCCATATTTGAAGAAATTAGTTGTTGATGGAGTTGAAGATAATTTTTGACAGAAAATTTGATGTAGAACCCTAGAAATGTATGATTTCTGCTGAAGATTCGAACTTTTGGTGGTATTTATAGTGAAATTTCAAGTCTTTGGGGTCGGAATCTTCAATGTCTCAATGAATGAGAGTAAATGAGAGCGGTTTTGGGAGATGGAGAGTTGAAATGAAGGTTGTAACCGACTGTTTTCTTATATATTCGATACATTCACATGCGTGACTTATGGTTTCACGGGCGTGAATGGTCGTGTTCACGGTTTGCTGAAGTAGTGTTCCACCCGTGAATGAAGGCATGAATAAGTTCACGGGCGTGATCGATGAATATCACGGGCGTGAATGATCATAGGTCACGGGGGTGAATATAACAACACGGGTATGAACTGTTGAATTTCACTGCTTATGCCCGTGAAGCAAGCCGTGACACAAGGCATGAAAGCTTCTGTTAGTTTTTGGGGTGTAATTATTCACGGGAGTGAAAAATTGTCACGGTCGTGAAGGTCTATTTTCACGGACGTGACTCAAGCTGTGAAACTAAGTTTCACCACTTGAAGCCGTTAATCATGTCGTGAACCAAAGTCGTGAACGACACTGCCTCTTTGGGCCACTTAAGTCACGGGCGTGAATATATGTCACGGGCGTGACTCCTCTATAATTTTCATCAAATTGAAAATAAGTTCTACAACAAGACTAAATCATTTCAACAAAGATTCTACTTCATAAAACATGAATTCTCATCAAAGTTTCTATCTTATAACTTGTGATATGATTTAAGATCAACAATTAAAAATTCATATTCTTGCAATCACAAGGTTAATCCATCAATCATACCTAGTTCTCTTCTAATGAAATTAAATCTTTCCTCCATTAGAGACTTAGTGAAAATATCTGCTAATTGATTTTCTATGCATATAAATTCTAATTCAACATCTCCATGTTGAACATGATCTAAAATAAAGTGTGTCTAATATCAATATGTTTACTTCTAGAATGTTGAATAGGATTATTTCACAGACTTATAGCACTAGTGTTGTCACATTTTATTGGTATATGGTTCATCTCATGACCATAGTCCTTAAGTTATTGTTTCATCCAAAGAATTTGTGTACAACAACATCCAACTGCTACATATTCAGCTTCAGCAGTTGAGAGAGCAACTGAAACTTGTTTCTTGCTAAACCAAGAAACCAAACATTCTCCAATGAAGTGACAAGTACCTGAAGTACTTTTTCTATCCAAAAGACTACCAGCATAGTCTGCATCTGAATAGCCTATGATATAAAAAGATGAATTCCTAGGATACCATAAACCTAGATGCAATGTTCCATGTAAATATCTTAAAATCCTTTTTACAGCATTTAGATGAGATTCTTTAGGATATGATTGAAATCGTGCACATAAGGAAACACTGTACATAATATCGGGTCTAGAAGCAGTGAGATATAAAAGTGATCCGATCATACCTCTATAAAGCTTTTCATTAATGCTCTTACCCTTTTCATCTTTGTCCAATTTTGTTGATGTTCTTATAGGAGTCTTGGCATTTTTGCATCCTTCCATACCAAATTTTTTGATTAAGTCTTTGGCATATTTGGATTGGTTGATGAATATGCCCTCATTGCTTTGCTTTATTTGTAGACCAAGGAAATACTTAAGTTCTCCCATCACGCTCATTTCAAATTCCCTAGTCATGCACTTAGCAAATTCTTGACAAAGCAGCTCATTAGTAGAACCAAATATTATATCATCAACATAAATTTGAACAATTAGTATATCATGCTTATGTTTTTTTTTATGAATAGTGTAGTATCAACATTTCCCTTTGTGAAGCTATTTTCTAATAAAAAATAACTTAGTCTCTCATACCAAGCTCTTGGAGCCTGTTTTAAACCATACAAAGCTTTTGAAAGTTTAAAAACATGATTTGGCAAATCATAGCTTTCAAAACCTGGTGGTTGTTCTACATACACTTCTTCATCTAAATAAACATTTAGAAATGCACTTTTCACATCCATTTGAAAAAGTTTGAAATTCATGTGACAGGCATATGCTAAGAGTATTCTTATAGCTTCTAATCTAGCTACAGGTGCATATGTTTCATCATAATCTATACCTTCTTCCTGATTATATCCTTTTGTAACTAGTCTTGCTTTATTTCTGGTTATGAACCCTTGTTCATCTAATTTATTTCTAAATACCCATTTGCTGCCTATGATTGGATGATTCCTAGGTCTAGGTACTAGGTTCCATACCTTATTTCTCTCAAATTGGTTGAGTTCCTCTTGCATGGAAATTACCCAACTTTCATCATTAAGAGCCTCATCAATGTTTTTAGGCTCAATTTGTGAGATAAAAGCAATGTCAGTGGCTAAATGCTTGAAATGAGATCTAGTACTTACTCCCCTTGATATATCACCAATTATTTGCTCTTTTGGATGATCTTTCGTCATTCTCCATTCTTTTGGAAGTTCTTTCTCCATTTGTTCTTGATTTTGAGGTAGTAAATTTTCTTTTCCATTTTCAATGACAAGTTTTTCCATATTATCTACAACATCATCAAGAGCACTACCTTTCACAAGATCAAGTCTACTAGATTCATTAAAAACAACATGCATGGATTCTTCAACCGTTAATGATCTTTTATTAAATACTCTATATGCTTTGCTGGTTATAGAGTATACAAAAAAGATACATTCATCAGACTTAGAGGAAAATTTTCCAAGATTGTCCTTGGTGTTCAATATAAAACACTTGCATCCAAATACTCTAAAGTATGATACCAAGGGCTTTCTTCCATTCCATAGCTCAAATGAGGTTTTGTTTAAAAGAGGTCTTTTTAAAACTCGATTTGAAATATAACATGCAGTGTTTGTGGCTTCTGCCCAAAAATAAGTTGGTAATTCATATTCATTAAGCATTGTTCTAGCCATTTCAATTAATGTTCGATTTTTCCTTTCAACTACCCCATTTTGTTGAGGTGTCCTAGGAGATGAGAAATTATGTGAAATGCCATGTTCAAGACAAAAGCTTTCAAAGTTTTCAGTTTCAAATTATTTCCCATGATCACTTCTTATTTTTGAAATGCAGTACCCTTTTTAATTTTGAACTCTTTTAGCAAAGTTTTTGAAATTTTCAAAAGCATCACTCTTTTGAGCTAAGAAAATTACCCAAGTAAATCTAGATTAATCATCTACAATGACAAATGCATAATGTTTTCCTCCTAAGCTTGCAATTCTAGTAGGTCCAAATAAGTCTAAATGCAGGAGTTGAAGAGGTTTTGAAGTACTTACTATGTTTTTGGCTTTGAAAGATGACTTGTGTTGCTTTCCTCTTTGACAAGGATCACATGTCGTGCCTTTTTCATATTTAACTCTTGGTAAGCCTTTTACTAGCTCTCCTATGCTGTGACTTTGTATTAAGTCCATATTAGCATGACCAAGTCTTCTATGCCACAACCAAGACTCATCACTAGTAGTCACAAGACACTTAGATGAATGGTTAGATAGCTCATGTAAGTTTATTATGTACGTATTGATATCTCTATTTCCTTTAAATATTTCTTGACCATCAATAGAGATTACAAGACATTCATTTGAAGTAAAGATTACTTTGTTTCCTTTATCACATAATTGACTTACACTTAACAAGTTATGTTTCAAGCCATCAACAAGTAAGACATCCTTAATAAAAGTAGTACCATTAACACCAATAGAACCAATGCCAATTACCTTACCCTTTGCATTGTTTCCAAAGGTAACTTTACCTCCATCAATACTTTTGATTTCCTTGAAGAGTACTTTATCTCCTTTACCTTTGCAAAATTTAAAAATGGAATTTCTAAGTACCTCAACTTCATTTTTCAAAGTATTATTTTCTTTTAACAATGAAGCTGTTGAGGGTCTTGATGAGTATTCATCTAATGACTTTTGAAGAGATTCATTAGATGATTTAAGCTTTATGTTCTCTTTTTCTAAACCATCTATCTTATTTTTCAAATTAGAGATATTATTTCTATAGGTACTAAATTTAGTTCCATATTTCTCTAATTCTATATGTAATTCTTCTATTAGGCTTTGTTCATCATCATCATCATCACTATCACTATTACTATCATTATCAGTACTATCATTATTGAAAAATATGAGTGTAGTGATCTTACCTTATCCGAGATGTGATCCTCAATAGCCATGAAGCATAGGTTGACCTCTTCACTTTCATTATCATCTTTTTCACTTGAAGAGCTTTCGTCATCCCATGTGGCTTTATGACCTTTCTCCCCATTGTCTCTTTGGTATTTGCTCTTATGCTTCTTGAGCCTTGGACATTCTGGTTTGATATGTCCTTTCTTTCCACATTCATAGCATTTTACCTCTTCCTTACTTCTATGCGTATCATTAGAAGTTTGTTTATGGTTTCTTTGCCTGAATTTTCTGGAGTTGCTCATTTTCTTCTCAATGATTCTTTTTAATCTCCTTGAAAGCATAGTGATGTCCTCATTTTCATCATCACTCATCTCTTCATCATCTTCACTTTCTTCTTGAGATTTTGAAGTAGAGGCTTTGAGTGCTAAGGGTTTTCTTTTCTCTGGCTCTGCTTCAAGCTCTCTATCTCTCTTCACTGCCATCTCATGTGTGAGAAGCTTGCCAATCAGCACATCAGTATTCATGATGCTCATATCTTCATTTGCTTCTTCTATGCCAGCAACTCTTGAACCATAGTCTTTAAGAGGAAGACTTCTTAGGATTTTATTGTTTACATCTTCCAAACTCAGATGCTTCCCAAGTTTCCTCATTCCATTTATAATGGATAGAAGATGGTTGGTCATGTCAGTGATTGACTCATTGGATTTCATCTTGAAGAGCTCATATTCTGAGGTTAGAAGTTGAATCTTATTGGATTTGACTTGCTTAGTTCCCTCATGATAGTTCTCCAATGTCTTCCACATGCTATATGCTGTTGAGCAGTGTTGTATTCTCCCACATTCCTCAATAGATAATGAGCTTGATAGGATTGTCATTGCCTTCTTGTTTTTGAAATTTGCTCTTCTTTGAGGCTTTGTCCAATCATCTCTTGATAGGATTTCCTCTTCACCATCAGCTCCTCTTCTAGTTGGTGGTGTCCATTCTTTTCGTACACTATCCCAGACTTCAATTCCTTCACTATCCAAGTATGTCTCCATCCTAAACTTCCAATGGGCATAATTTGCTCCATCGAAGTAAGGTTTGAGACTCTGAAATCCTTCACTGGCCATATCTTATTCTTTACTAGCGCTTTTTAGGCTTCAATGCTAGACAAGGCTCTGATACCAATTGTTGCCCAGATATTAAGCCAAGAAGAGGGGTTGAATTGGAGTTTTAAAAAAAAATTAAACTTTAAGGTGCGGAAATAGACAATTAATTTTAGGAAGGATAGAGAAAATTTGACACACAAATTTATAGAGGTTCGGGTGTTAACAAACCCTACTCCTCTCCTCAATCGCAATTGGGAGTTTCACTAACACACTAAGTGTTACAATGGAGTTTTACAAGCTCACTCCCAACTATGGTGTTTCTCACAATGGCTCACACCTAACCTAGAAATCCCTTGTGTTTTAATTGCTCACACAATAACCAATTCCTTGTGTTTTACAGACTCACACAAACAACCTACACTTTGTGTTTTGGAGGTTTACACAACTAACCCTTACAAGTCTTCTACTCTTAACCCAGAACTACCCAAAGCTCACTTGAGTAAAGATTATAGAGAGAACCACTTATAAATCTTTATTGCTCAAATATGAGGAGCAAAAAGATTTTTACAGAGAATTGATTTGTTCTCAAAGTATGAAAGTACAAGATAGCTTGTGATTTGAAGTATATGCTAATCTTTTGTTTTTCTTATCATCCCCTTGTTTGTTAATGCATAAATGACTTCCATTTATACTCTCATGGCTAAATATAGTCGTTGGGGTGCATTAAATAAGAAACTAGCCGTTGTACCAACCAAAAAATCGCTCCTGACATTTTTCTCTTTCATTGTTCACAGGCGTGACTATGCTTGTCACGGGGGTGACAGTTCTTCCCAAGCCGTGACTGAAGTGGTGATCTTGGTCGTGAAGCTCTTTGGAATGTTTTGACATATAGAGTCACGGGCGTGACATTAATCATTCACGGGTGTGACACTCTTCCCAGCCGTGATCCAAGTGGTGACTCTGGTCGTGAAGCTTTCTGGATGAAATTACATGAATCTTCACGGGGGTGACACTTCTATTAGGAAATCTACTAGTAGTTGATACTTGGATGATTCCTCTATATCAGATACTCTACATTTAGGAAAAATTTCACAATTTTCTTCAATTATTAATATACTGTATATAGAAATGCCTAGGTATTCCACATATGATATTCTTAGAAATATTGTCTTGAGATATATAGATTACACCTCATAGATATCTAGACCAGTATATATCAACCTTAGAATAGAGAGTTCTTCAACTCAAGTTCAACATACCTCTTTTGTTCATCTTAAAGCTGAACCAGAACAAGAACCAACTATCCTAACCTTTTCAACCATAACTGAAAACTTGGCACATAAGTTAAATGTTATTGAAAAAGAATTTCAAGTTGATAAAAAAATTATTACAAGATGATATTTATGCTAATCATAATCCTGAAAAATGATATTGGTTTTTCAAAAATTTCCTTGATACTAGACAAAACATTCAAGAAAAATTTTATGAATTCATTTGTGACTATAAAGCTCATATATCATTTTTTATTGGTTTCAATGTTATGCTTCTAAAAATTCCATAGAATATACTTTTAAATATGTCAATCTAGTCACCATTAGAAATAAAACTCCTGAATTGGAAACCATGATGGACTTTAGAAAAATCCAATCCACACATCCACCCTTTCAAGGTATAAAAATCCCTTTCCATGACTAGGTTGTGAATGTCATTCCTCTCAAAACTTCCAGTAGCGATGATAAGGTAAACATAAAAAATATCATTATCCAAAATAATTTCTAAAATACCCATCTCAATACCATCGGTAAACAATTAAATTATATAGAAAAATAAATTGGAAAACAACCAATAATTTTTTTAGATCCTCAAACCAAACATGAAAATCCAAAAAAAAATCCATTTTTTAAACCCTTTCAAATGTTGAAAACCAGTACCAAAAATTTTTAAGATAATAGAACTGAATTTATTAGAGCCATCCAAGATCAATTAAGTTGTAATGGTCTTAATATTGACAGTTCTAGTCAACCTACATACTCTAACTAAGTTGCCCCTGATACTCTAACTTCTAGAATAAATGCCATGAATCAGGATTATGATATTAGTGAATCTTTAGAACAATTTCAAGAACCTACACCTGAAAATCAATTGAATGACTTGGAGACAATCATCACAACTCTAACCTTTACAAATGGTTCCATCACCAGACTTAGATATAGTCAAGCTAGTAGAACAATCTCATTTTAATGCATCTTCTATCTATGATTGGAACATAGATGGAATATCTGAGTATGGTATTCTTAGTCTTCTACAACTGATGACTATGGCTGCTATTACTTTAAAAACTCAAATAGGAACCTAGGATAGAACTATTACTGAACTCCTCATATCTGGATTTTCTGGCTAGCTAAAATGATGGTGGGATAACTATCTCACTTCTCAACAACATGAATATATCCTGAATGCCATCAAAGCATATGAAATAAGAACACCAATTCTAGATGAGAGCATAAATCCTCAATAGGTGCAATAACAACCTTAATCCTAACAATTTCTTTGCATTTCATCAGAAAAAGTTAAAAATGCCGACTTACTTTCAAATCTTAAATGTAAAAGACTTAGTGATTTGCAGTGGTACAAAAAATACCTTTTTAACAAAAATCATGCTTAGGGAAGATTCTAATAAGCCATTTTCATGTTATTCTTCTCCTCATGTCCCTATTTCATACAATTATGAGCATAATGCATACATGTACAATGATTTTTTCATTTATCTCTAATTATAAGTTACTTTTTCCATCTCTTTAATATTCTATATTAATTTCATATTATTTTGCATTATCTTTCAACTTAACTTCATTAATTTTCCCACATCACTCTAAATTGGACTAACTGTATACGGGTTATGGATCAAGGGTGCTCCCAGAGCTATAGCCACCCTGTCCACTATCTAGCTCATCCGAGCTTCTCAAATCAATGGCGCTCCCAGAGCCAAAGCCACATTGATTGAGTAATATATCATCATATATGAATTACCGGACCAAGGGCGCTTTTAGAGCTAAAGCCACATTATCTTCGATTTATGTATGCTCAACTGAGCATCTCAAGTCAATGGTGCTCCTAAAGCTAAAACCACATTGACTGAGAAATATCTCATATAGTACGGTACCGATCTCCCTATAATGACTTGTCATCTATCCTATTTCTAATATGGAGTTAGAGTAATGGGCATATCCATATTTTCACATTATTCATATATCTTTACTTAATTACCTTTACAAATATATCAACATTCTTATTTTACTGGATAAGTAATATCTTTTCATTTACTTACCTGAATACTTCATTAGTTGACAATATTCATAATTACTAAAAACAGAGCATTCACGGCCATGATTACTCATTCACGCTCGTGAATTAGTTCACGTTCATGATTCAAAGTCGCGAACGCTTCTGGAATGAATAGTTCCATTACCACACAGAAGTCACAACCATGATACAATTCAATCATGCCCGTGAACTTAGCAAGTTCACGCCTATGATCCAAGAGTCACGCCTATGACTATCTGTAGAAAACCTGCATATTCACTTTCTTGATTCATTTCTATATGCACCAAGTCATACCAAATACAAACTCATGCATTTCCAAAGTCCTTTACTCAACAAATCATGTTCTAATACATATAAATGCCTTTATCATAACTCAATTCTCTAACATACATTACTCAACTCAACATATCACAAAATCTCATTCTTTATATCTAAACCTATGGTTTCATGCAATAATAATAAATAGTGCAATTCAATCATTAATTATCATATTAAACATCCATTATCTCAAAAACAGATAGGCTATTGCCTTAAATTATGCACAAACCTCTATTTTCCTCCTTCGCTATTCTAAGTAGCTTTATCTTTGCCTTAACTCCTTTGAGCTTGTTCCTTGTCACTTGAAACTCCTACCACATCATAAAATCATCATCAAAACCTTATTTTCTCAAAACTCTTTTGAGACCCTAAACTCTCTCTCATGAAACCCTAAACTCTCTCTTTACATAATCAAGCTTTAAACGAGCTCAAAACCCCAATTTGCTTAAGAAAATATGAAATAGAAGAAGAAAAACTCCTTACCTTTACACTTTTCTTCACTTGATCACAACCTTGGAGATTCTCTCTCTCCACTAAACTTGTTTGTTCTTCCTCCTTCTTACTCTTCCAAGCTTCTTTAAGACTTGTAGATCATGAAAATCACTTTGTCTTGTTCTTTTCCCTTTTTTCTCTTTCACTCTCTCTAAAACTCAAGCTTGGTTATGGAGGATTCATAAGGATGGCTAGCGTGACTAGTTTTAGTAGAGAAAAAACAGAAGAAGAAATGTTAAGGAAGAAGGTAGAAAACAAAGAAGAAAAAGAAAAAGAAAGAAAAAGTCCAACTAAGGACCCACATCTTTAACTTATATATCAACATTTGATCAATTAGCATAATAACACATTAATCCTCTTTCTTTCCTTAAGAAAATCGGCCATATATATATAATCATGTCCATAACTTATTTTTAACCAACAAACAACTCATAAGATCTTTCAATTCTCGGTAAATTACAAATTGACCCTCAAAACTAGTCAAATTTGTAATTTAATCCTTTACTGTTTTTAACATCTTTTAAAATTTTTATATACTTTATTAAACATATATCAACATAATTAAATCATTACTTGATAAATCCATGTTAAAATCTGAATTTAGACTCTGATAGGTCAAATGCATCAACTTCGCGACACGTGCGATTTGGTGACTCAGTTAGCGGATATGACATTTTTTCCCACTTAAAATAAACTTTGTCCTCAAAATTTACCTGTTTATTCGGAGCTGAACAACTGGGGATACTACTTCTTCATCACTTTTTGACTTTCCCACATGGCTTTTTCCACTGCATGGTTCCTCCATAAGACTTTAATTAGAAGAACTCTGTTGTTCCTGAGAACTTTCTCTTCCTATGCTATTATAGCCATTGGTTCCTCTTCATCAGGCATGTTTTTTCGCACCTCTGTCTCTTCAATCAGTATAATGTGGGTCAGGTTCGAGCAATATTTCCTCAACATCGACATATGGAACACATTATGAATTCTTTCCAGCTCTGGAGGAAGAGCTAATCGGTATGCCACTGGTCCTATCCTTTCTAGAATCTCATAAGGACCAATAAACCTTGGACTTAACTTTTCTTTTTTGCCAAATCTTAATATCTTCTTCCAAGGTGAAACATTAAGGAAAACTTTATCACCTATAGTATATTCTATGTCTCGCCTCTTTAGGTCAGTGTATGACTTTTGTTGATCTTGTGCCATTTTCAATCTTTCCTTGATCACCTTAACTTTCTCTTCGGTTTGTTGCACTAGCTTTGGTCTGATCAACTTCTTTTCATTTAACTCGATCCAACAAACTGGGGTCCTGCACTTTCTTTCGTACAAAGCCTCATAAGGAGTTATGCCAATGCTTGTCTAATGACTATTATTGTAGGCAAATTTCATAAGAGGTATATATTGATCCCAACTTCTCTCAAAATTGAGCACATAGCTTCTTATCATGTTTTCTAATAACTGAATAACTCGCTCTGATTGTCCATTCGTCTGCGGATGAAATGCCATGCTGAAACTAAGTCGAGTTCCCAAAGCTTGTTGTAAGCTCTTCTAGAACTGTCATGTAATTCTGGGATCTCTATCAGAGATAATTGATACAGGCACTTCGTGAAGTCTCACTATCTCATTCACATAAATCTCGGTCAGCTTGTTCAAAGTATAGTCCATCCAGACTGGTAGAAAATGTGCTGACTTTATTAGTCAATCCCTTATCACCCACACTGCATCATGCTTCCTCTGAGTTACTGGTAAACTGGACACAAAATCCATCGTGACTCATTCCCACTTCCATTATGGTATGGAAATCGGTTGTAGTATCTTGTGGGTAATTGATGTCCAACTTTATTTGTTGACATGTTAGACACGTAGCAACATAATCGGTGATATCCTTCTTCATCCTTGACCACCAATACTGTGATTTCAAATCTTGGTACATTTTATTTCCACCTAGATGCATAGTATAAACCATTTCATAAGCTTCCTTTAAAATCTCTGAGTTCAACTCTTTTATACTCGGTACACAAATCCGATTCTTGAAATACACGATACCATCATCTATTAAAGAAAATTCTAATTTTTCTCCATTTTTCACAGCTTCGACTATCTTCACTAGCTTTCCATCTTACCTCCACTTACAACTCAGCTAATATTTTTCTACTTAAGGCATCAGCCACCACATTTGTTTTTCCTGGCTGGTAGTCAATCACACGATCATAGTCTTTAATCAACTCCAACCATCTTCGTTGCCTCAGGTTCAACTCTTTATGTGAATGTAGGTACTTAAGACTCTTATGGTCCGTATAAATGTAGCATCTTTCTCCATACAGATAATGTCTCTAGATCTTAAGAGCAAAAACTATCGCTGCAAGCTCTAAGTCATGCATCGGATAGTTAAGCTTGTGAGGCTTGAGATGTTTAGAGGCATATGCAATCACTTTTCCCTCTTGCATAAGAACACAACCTAGCCCATTGTGACTTGCATCACTATACACAACATAATCTTTTCCTAGAATAGGATGAGTTAACACTAGTGCTTCAACCAACATTGCCTTGAGTCTATGAAAACTAGCCTAACACTTGTCGATCCATTTGAACCGGATGTCTTTCCATAATAATCGGGTCAAATGAGTCTTTATGGATGAAAATCCCTTCATGAACCTCCTATAATATTTGACTAATCTAAGGAAACTCCTCATTTCGGTCACATTACGAGGTGGTTTCCAATTAAGAATAGCTTCAATTTACCAGGATCAACTCGCATACCCTCTACTGATACCACATGACCTAGAAAACTAACTAATTCCAACCAAAACTGACACTTAGATAGCTTTGTATACAATTGTTTCTCCCCCAAGGTCTGCAATACTATTCTAAGATGTTGATCATGATCTTCTCTGTCTCTAGAGTATACCAGAATATCATTAATGAACACCACTACAAACTAATTTCTTAACTCAAGAATTTTTGCATTCTAGGGACAATGCTTAAAAATACACAAAATAAAGGCAAAGAAAAACCCAAAAAATCTACATAATATATATCCTACTTTGATGCTCTTATTGAGGAAGAAGTACACGATACTATATCTTCAAAAATACCAATCTAACAGTAAAAAAACTTAACTTTTGCTTCTACTCAAAATATTGCAAATGACTTTCTCAAGTTAAATTCCATGTATATTGAGACGTATCAATATCTCTATAATATGTCAGAGTCATTTAAGAAATAGCTATGGGAGTACTTTCAGACTCAATTGATCCCTACAAAATAGGAGCAAAAATTTCTAAGATAAATTCCTTAAGATTGCTTTCAAAATTTGAGAAAGGTGATTCCTCAAAAACTCTTTCTCAAAAATAATTTTCAAATTCTCAAGTGATTTTGTCACAAAAATCCCAAAATCCTTCTCATTTTATTTTAAAAGATAATTTTATAAATATAGTCATTATAGAAAAATGATTTAATGATCCAAATCTCTTTGACAACTAGGAAAAGTTCTTTGGAAAAAATTGGTTTTGTAAACTGACTAATTTAAAGAAAATTCCAAGTTTTTATCAAACAATTTTAGAAATAATTAAATATGGTACTTTTTAAAATTTCTTATATAATGAACTATATATTGATTCCATATATTCCACTTGTAAAATTCACAAAGTTGTCACCCCAGGGGAGTGGAAATCTTAGTCAGCCTCATAAATTTCCAAATACCTTAAAAAATATGTCCTTTTTTGATGCCCCTTATAATTATTGAGATTACCAGCAAACGTGGTTCAATGCCTTTTCCATCCAAAATTCCAGAAAATCTGATACTTGGTTATTTTATTTTGATACCACTTGTAATCATTCTTCTTTCCCTTCATAGTGGCCTATGTGGTGGGAAACATTTGGTACAAACATATAATTTCTAAAAATCAAGCCTTACATTCTTAAATCCTTAAAACAAACAGAGCCCATAAGAAAAAAGACTTTTAGCCCTATGTCTTTTTTATTCCAGATTCTGTTTACCTTTGGGTCTTTGGTTAGACCCTAGATTATTCTGACCATTCAATTCATTTCATCAGAATGTAATTTAAAATAAAATGGTGGGATAAATTTAAAATTCCACAAAGTATAAATCCTAATGAAGTCCAAAATTGGATAAATGAGCAAAATAAAATTGCTCATAAAAATAACAAACCACTTCCCATGCAAACTAAGGAACAAACTCAATTCCTTACCCTAAAATCTCAAATGGCTACCCAATTAGCAGCAACAAAAACCCTAGAAGAAGTGCAAGTCATTATCTTAAAGTTTGCACCAAGTTCTTCCTCCTCTAAGTCTTTATATACTTGACTAGCTTTTCCTTTAGACCAAGAAGAATTGGAAGGTTTAGATGATTTTCATGCTTGTTTTGGAAATCGTGGGTATTAAAAAAAGGAATGAAGTCATCACCGACATCAACCCTAAACCATGAATTACTGTGCAACATTGTTTATGACACATGTCAACCATAGTAGTACTATTCAAAATTCCAAAAATACCCATGTTTATTGTTCAAGTTTGCTATTTTTCCCTCTATATCCCTATAAAAGGAAGAAAAGAAGAAAAACTTGTTGTTGCCCAGATATTGAACCAAGAAGGGGGGTTGAATTGGATATTAAAAATTTTAACTTTTAAGTGCGGAATGAAAAGTTAAGTTGAGTAGGGATAGGAAGATTTCACACAGGAATTTTTATAAAGGTTCGAGTGTTAACAAACCCTACTCCTCTCCCCAATCTAAATTATGAGTTTCACTAACACACTAGGTGTTACAATGGAGTTTTACAAGCTCACTCCTAACTATGGTGTTTCGAACAATGGATCACACCTAACCCAGAAATCCCTTGTGTTTTAATGACTCACACAATAAACCAGTTCCTTGTGTTTTAAAGGCTCACACAAATAACCCTTACAAGTGTTCTACTCTTAACCCAAAATACCAAAACTCACTTGAGTAGTAGATTACAAAGAGAAACACTTACAAATCTATAATGCTCAGAGAATGATGAGCAAAAATATTTTCACAGAGAATAAATGTTTGTTTTGAAAATATCAAATGCACAAATGGCTTACAACAAGATTTTGATTCAAAGTATTAGCTATTCTCTTATTCTGGATTCATAAATGACTTGCATTTATACTTTCGTGATGAATTATAGCCGTTTGGTTGCATTTAATGCAGAAATAGTCGTTTCACTAACTCTTATTTTCGTGTCTAACATGTTTCTCTTTCCTCTTTCACGGTCGTGAGTATGAGGGTCATGGTTGTGACTATTCTTCCAAGTCGTGACTTGAGTGGTGACTTTGGCTGTGAAGCATTCTGAAAGGATTTGAAGTGTTTGTTCACGGGCGTGACATTATATATTCACTGGCGTGAACATCCTTACTAGCCGTGGTCCAAGTAGTGACTCTGGCCGTGAAGCTCTCTAGAGGAATTAGTCATGTCTTATCACGGGCATGACTTTCTTTCATGGTCATGACTAATATGATCATTCATGGTTGCTATCATTCTTCATGGCTGTGAACTTTAAATGTTGGATAGTTAGCGCTAAGCTTCATCACAGGCGTGAACATGCTATTTCTTCATTTTTTTTAAGATTAGTCTTCCATTCTCCATTCTTGCTATCATGTTCCATACCCTGTTCAATGAACTTAGAAAACAAGTATGTTAAATTCATTATTGCTATTTTATTTATTAGCATCAAAATGATGAAAATACCCCTCAAGGTTTAACACTTGTATTTAGATTCTCTTTCTTTAGCCAAAACTTGTAAACACCTTAGCCCAAACTCCAAGAACACTATATCTCATATCTTACTATAAATACCTTATAAGATTTACAAGCTTTTGTATATTTAAATTCTATATTAAATGTTATCTCTTAATATTCCATTTCTCTATGGTTGGCCTTACTTTGTATAAAATTTTATAAATTTAAATTCTAAGTAGGGTCTTCCAAGAGTATGGGCAGATAATTTTGGTGATAGAAGGGACACTTTTAGTTCACTGCATTTAATTTTAATTTTCTATATTTATTTACTTTTCCAATATTTAGTTATTATTTATTTCTTTTTATGTCTTATTTGTTATTTATATCCCTTAGTATTCTTGGACATCTTTGGTATATATATTTATGTTTATTTACTTTTTTTTTTCTTGCATATGCATGAATCACATGATCATCTTATCCAAATACATTATCCTTTCATGCTCCTATATAAGAACAAGCAATTCACATATAAAAATCTTTTTACCAATGTTAACTTATTGAGGACCATAACACCTAGGAACCAATAATTAGGATAATGGGATTGGCCATCCAAGTATAATAAAGTTGTCATTCGGGTATAGTGGTATACGCACACAAGTGCCATTTATGACTTAATATGTAAGTGTCATCACTGGGATTAATATGAGTGTTATCACCGGTATTAATAGACCCCTAATTGGCATGCAAAACTATCCATAACTTAGTTTTAAACTAGGTGTTCTAGAGCTTATTCCATGTCATTAACTCATTCATTCTCATTTCTCTTTATCAATTTCATAATTCTTTTATTTCCTTTATCATATCTTCATCAAGTATGACAATATTCATATAATATTATATATTTACTTATATCATATGTAAATGTTCACAATATCATTAAATACAATGTTACATTTTGATCTGTCACTTAATATTTCTTAATAATTGACAAATAAACAAATTATTGAAAAATAATGAATTTACAAACGTGACTCATTATTCACAATTGTGGTCAAAATGTTAATGCCCATTATTGAAGTTGTTTTTCCATGTTGTGAACAAATCTGGAATGAATAATGCTCTTTCCATGCAAACGTAATGCCCGTGATGCTATTTAGTCATGCTTGTAAATTTTGCAATTCACATTTGTGACCAAATCTTCACGCCCATGAATAGTTGCTGGAAAATCACACTTCCACTTCTCATATTCATTTTAAGCTTCATAAAACCATAAAAATACCACAAACATATATTTCTAAGGTTCTTAACTTAGCATACAATGTTTTTACCTCATTCAAAGGTCTTTAACACAATCAAGTTTATAACACATATATTATCTAAGTCATTATTTCATACAATTTAATTTCCAAGGTTCTAAACCTATAGTCTTATGCAACAAAACAATATCAAATTCTTTTTTAAATACTTTAACATGTCAAATATTTATTTCATGGAACTTCACAACAAATTATAGGCTATTGCCTTAAGTTATGCACAGACCTCTCACTTGTTTTCCTTCATTTCTCTATGTCTCATTTTCCTTTCCTTTGTTCCCTTGAGCTTGTTCTTTATCACTTTGAGCTCCTATACACACATAAAATAATCATCAAAACCTTTCCTTTCACCATATCTCTCTAAACCCTATATTCTCTCTCCTAAACCTTAAACTCTCTCTTTTCAATCATAAGTTCTAAATGAGCTCTAAACCTTACATTTCTTTAATGAATGATGAAGAAAAGAAGAAGAATATCTTACCTTCACTCTTTTCTCCCCTTGATAAAAACTCTATAGATTTATCTCTCCTATTTTATTGTTTTTCTTCCTCCTTTTTTGATCCTTTAAGCTTCCTTATGTCTTATTGCGCATGAAAATGCCTTTTTCTTATATTTCTCTCTCTACTTCCTCCCTTTCTCTCTCTAGAACCAAGCTTTGGCTATGAAAGAGATATGGAGAATGACTAAGACTGGTTTAAATGAAGAAAATGAAGTTAGAGAAAAGGTGATAAAGAAGAGAAAAAAGAAAAAGGAAGAAAACCAATTTTCCTCCTTTGGGTCCCACCATTTTGACTATAAACTTGATATTTGTATAATTAACATGTTAATTTACTTATTATGCGATGGTGGATATCCATTTCATATTTTAGTGTCCAAAAACTACTTTTAAATGCTAATTATCTTATTTGATCTTCCAATTTTTGATAAATTTTAAATTGACCCCAAAACTTTTCAAAATTTACAATTTTGTTCTTTACCATAAACTAACATCTTAGAGAACTTTAAACACTTTATTAAATATTTTTTTATAATTATTTACCATTAAATTAATTATTTTCTATTGGAATTAGAATTTAGATATCGATCGGTCTGACGCCTTAACTTAGTGGCATGTGCAACTTGGGGCTTAAGTTAAAGGATACGACATAACACACTCAAAGTTTAAAACAAAACCCATGAAAAATAATCATTCATATCTTATAAATAACAAAACCATTTTATTACAGACTTTTAACTAGACTTATACTCAATTACATAAGTTCTTAAGATGTACGTGATGCATGTAGTGTTTATCTTATGGACATGACATGGATCAAAATACAAAGACCAACCTTGATTGGAAGGCTAATATTGTTGGTGAGCTCTTTCTATGGAATCCACTGGATCTGTGACTCTCTCCCTTTATCTGTGCACCACTAACTAACTTCTATCTACCACTTACATAAGAGATAACAAACTATTATGCTGAGCTAATGCTCAATGTTGCAAGCTTTACAGAAATAGAATAATAAAACTTATTTAAGTTACATGATCAACCTATCATGATTTAATTGCACTAGAAAAAAATAAATAATGGAAGAAAAATCATGCCTTTTAAGCAATTATACATAAAACATAATTCCCTTAAACAAAATCAGATCTCACAAAATCAAATAGATGAATGTCATGTCATGTTATAATTGTTAGATAAGTACTCCAAAGGCAATCACTTTTAGCACATATATGTACAAATTTATTTGATTAATGAAAGGCATTTTCATTAATTTGATATATAGTTGATAACTATCTTAAATCAATTAATGAAGTCCTCGATAAATAATATAGAATGAAGGAAATCATGACAAGATCAAAATATTGAGACTCTTATCATGTGTAATTATGTTAGTATCTAATTTATCCCTAGTCATAGGATTAAAAAGATAAGACATTGTCAATCCTAATAGACTAGCATATGTTATACTTCTTTATTGGATTAGTAATAGATCTCATAATTTCTAAAAATGAGATGTTTAGAGTTAACATGTGGATGCTTGCTAAGTGTAGATAAGTACATTGGATGACCTACTATGAGACAATCATATGGATAATCTATTCAAATGTCAGTGATACTCTTATAATAGCAATGGTGCAAGTATTCTTGGACTTGAGGTACTTAATGATATCTTGGATACTAATTCTGTACTTTGATGCTATTCTTTGTTGCCTAGGGGAGATTTCTCATATGGTGGTGATTGGGTACAACTTGAGGTATTCGAAGGTAATTGTGTAACCAACAAAGGATTTAACACTCCTGATAGAAGGAGTGTACACCCATGGCCTTTTGTTAGGGTCATTACTCGGGAATCTCTATCCAAAGTGGAAATGTCATGAAGATAGTCTTCATTGACGTATCTAATAGAGTAATGAGTCTCATGGACAAGAACTAACATTACTTGAGTTATACATGACGTAGTTAGTATACTGAGAGTTGACATATATCTATACTCTGAACCAAGTGGGGTATACAATGGTGAAAGGATTAATTGCACGAAAATTGTCTATGGAAAGATTCGTAGTCAAACCACTGACTTTTTGGACAATTGGGGGTCATGGGGGTCATGATATTTTGCTAGATACCGTTCATAATTTGCTTAAATCAATTGTTATTTTAAGTGGCCAACATAACTAGGAACCTACTGGATCACAACCATTGGAGATGTGAAAAATGAGTAAAATGATATTGGATGTGATCCAAAAATATGAGAGAATTATTTTAGGTCGAATCGCAATGAGATTGTATAGAAAAATCACTCTAGAGGGTCATAGACCTATACATGCCCGTATGGGTTGCTAGCCTGTCAAGTAGGCCAAGGCAAGCCAACTAAGCTTGGCCTACCCAACAGGCCAGCGGCTAGGAGTTGGTATAATTGACCTTAATTAGTTAATTAAGGAAAAAACCCCAAAATCCCTTCTATTGTCTTGTGCAGTTTGTACCTAGACTAATTTTGGGATAAAAATATTTTTGAAGAATTCAAAAGTCAGAATATTATTTTTAGAAATAAAATAAATTAAAAATGAAAAATAATAGTTATTTATCACATTCTCTCAAAATAGAGTATACACCATTGCTAGCACTTTGAGGTGTGTTGAACCATTTCTCTTGTAGTTTCTTTGCACATTTTTGTGTAGATTATTATTAGAGACATCCTAGTATAGATTGTTGAGATTTTCTACAATCCAACAAGGTGAAAATTTGAAGAACAAATCAAGAAATTGTAAGGTATAATTTTTAATCTTTATGTTTTGATGAATTAGTTTTAATGGCAAAAACAAGATCCTTGTTTTGGGTTTCGAAAACTTTATTTTTTTGTTGTGTTTGCGAATGAGACTTATCTTTAAAGCACTTCAATGGTATCAAAACCCCATTGTGTCAACTAAAATTAATTTTAATTGAAAGTACAATGGGATTGCATGTTTTTAATAGTTTTGGATCAATATAATTGAAAAATTAAAATTTAATCTAATCTAATCTAATCATGGGATGATTAAGGATGATTATTTGGATTGAAAAATGATTTGAATGTGATTCAAATAATTAATTTTTGATTTATTTCAAAAATGCTGAAAATTTCATTGTTTATGAACATAAGTTGTTTTGCTTAATTAATCGGGCTTTCATATTTTTCTTGTAATTTGATTATAAAAAAATTATTTACATATATTGAGAATTTGTTTAAGCCTCTGTAAGTGTCCAATGATGAATTAAAAATTATTTTAATTAATGTTTCAAACAAACACAAAAATAAGACTGTTTTGGCATACCTAACAAGACTGTTTTGTTTGATTTTTTTGTATGTAATTATTTTATTTCTAGCACCTTGAAATAATTTTTATGTGATTAAAATTTTATTTTGATTTTAGATACATAAAAAATTATTTTTCTTGAATTTAAAATTTTAAAAAAATTCTAGATATTTTGAGCGTCTAGGTGTATTGATTTGTTTGTCTTAGTAATTTTGGCTTGTGCCAAAAATATTTTCTTGAATTTGAGCTATCATAAAGATGCTTAGAATGATGATTTGAGATTTTGAAAATTAATTTTGAATTAATTTAAGTTGAGCAATGGTAATTATAGTATAACTAGAAATTGGTATGTATATTAAAATTAAATTGTTTAATTTTAACATTATAATAATTTGTTTTTAAGGTGAATTAATTATGGAAATATGGAATTTAATCTAATTTGATTAAATATTAAATTCCATATTTAAATGACATATAAGATTAAATTAACCAAAATAATACAAGTAGACAATTTTGGTTCAAGCATTGAATCAATTTTCAAATTGAAATCCAAAATTATCATTGTTTTATTTCATTTTATGCGTTAAAAAATGCATGTTAGGGGTATATGGAAAGACTTGATAGATGATTATGAACTTAGGCCCAATGTGATTGAGCATGCATGATATTATTTTATTTTATAGTAAATAAGGCCTATGTGTCCCTACCTCGCTATCTTTCTCATGTATTTCTCTTCTCATCTTACTCCCTTCAAATGTAAATTCAGATTTTCTATACTTTGAAATATGTAATTAGATTACATAGGGTTAGGATAGAATGAAGATACAAAGGAGCAAGAAGCAAATGAGGTGGTGCCATAAACAAGAAGACTTATAGGAATTTGATTTCCATTTTGAGTTTTAAATTCATGCATATACCTAGGTAAGACCTAATCAATCTCTTTTTAGCTCAAGAGATTAACTTTAGTATGTCCTTAATCATGTCATATAGTTAATGTAACTATTTTTATATATCCACATGATAAATGTATAATATATAAAAGTATGCAATAATAACATGATAAGATTTAACAAAGAAATCCCTCGCTAGATAAATAATTCAGTCTTAGGCCTTGCATTAATGTGGGGAGAACTAGAGTTCTTCTAGAGCTAAGGTTGTTGTGTTGCCTCAAGCGCGCTCTATAAGAATATGTTCAAACCATTGAAATCAGATTTCACAATTAATAGGTTGGACTTGACCAATATCATTAGCTTGTTGGATTCGCGCCACAATTAATATGTATTTGAGGTGAAGTTGGGTTAGTATTCATGAGATGTACACATATCAAGAGTTGATAGCCCAATGTATGTGCACACATCAATTAGTTGATAGTACAAGATTTGATAGTTGCATGAATAATGTAATTGGTATGGATTAGATACCTACCAACCAAACTAAATATGGCTTGTTGAGTTGCCTCAAGGTTATTCTTAGCTAGTTGGATATCAACCCATTAGGTGAACTTCCATATAAGTTCTCTCGAGTTCATAGTGAGGGCTATGGATTCGCAATAAAATAGTGGGAGTCATAATGCGATTAATAAAGACCTAATAAACATGTATTTTCATGTACATTCTAACATGCGCTATTTTACATCTAGGTTGCTAGAATCACCATCATGTCGACAAGTGTAACATTCTCGACTTCCCACATATGCATTTTTACATGCATTCCATTTGGACATATGCATTTGCATATATTTCACTTGAACATGTGCATTTTATATATATTTTTATAGGGACAAGTTCACGACACGCACTAGTTACGTGTCTGAGTATTTTACAATTGTGCTGAATTGTATGTGTCTATTTTATAAATTAGTTGAGCATGACATGAAATTGGAATTTATGTGAATAAAAATTATTAGATTGAATTAATGAATAAAAATGAAAAGAAAAAAAAAGAAAAACAAAAAGGAAGGAAAAAAAAGGGGAAAATGACAAAAGTGAGGAGGTGGAGGTGGACCTTATCTTCCTCCTCACCATTCTGCCTCCCTCATTTCAAATTCATTTCTTCTCATTCTTCCACCATTTCACCCTTCTTTTCTTCCATATTTCACTTACGTTTTTCAGCAAATTGATCCCTTTCAAGTTCGTTCTTGGTAAGTAATATTCTCTCCATTGTTCTAGTATTGTTTGAGCTCTTAGGGTTAAGTTGATGCAATGTTTTGTGCCCCACTTTTGTTACCAATAAAAACTGATTTTGGAAAAGTTTAAAATATGAAAGTTGTTCTTTTTGTCTTAGGTTTATGTATATATAAATATTTTTACAAGATTTTGTGTATATGAAAATATATTTGCATCTTATTAGAATTGGTCCAGGTATGAACCCTAGCTGAGTTATCTACTGTGTTAGTTAGTTGTGAATATGATAGAGCCCGTATTTTAGGATGATCAAAACATGAAAGTTGTAGATGTATGTGTTATCTATATTTATACCAAATTTCATATTCATATGACTTTTTTTTATGTTGAGTTATGGTGAATGAAACCATGACTATTCCATAGTTTGAACTACCTATTTAGTGCCCTAAGCAGATCCAACAAATTATTTGGCCATTTTTAGCTTCTTAGAGATGGATTATGTAAATTATCAAATAAATTTATAGTTTTATATCTTAGATAAATTTTTGTATAAATATCACCTTAATATGTTATAAATAGAGTGAGATAGGGCCTTCAAAAGACATAATATTCCGGAAGACAACTCTATTATGGATCAGTGAAATGTTTCTTATAATTTGAGGATCTTAGAGACATAATTGATAAAAGTTGTAAACAAAAAAATGTTCCATTGGAACCTATCTAAGTGTATACCATGTTTAATTATAATCTTACTTGCATATTGTAAGATATGAAGGACCTAAATTGGTACCCTAAAATATAGGGCAGAAAACATAACACAATTGGAAATTCCACCAAACATTGTACATTGCTCCAATTTCTATGAAATTTGAGCATGTTATATAATTATATGTTAATTTTAATTAGGAATAATAATCATATAAATTGGACAACTCTAGAAAAAAGGTATTGGCGAATCAGTCTCATAAGGTTACACTGTCCCATAGGAAAAACCCTAACTATGTATATGAACTATGAACATTAATTTTTGAAGCCACATTAAGTTTATTTAGTCATAAATTAATCAATTATATTTTCATATTAGGCTCATAACATATT
Source organism: Triadica sebifera (assembly GCA_023653625.1). Classification (NCBI taxonomy): domain Eukaryota; kingdom Viridiplantae; phylum Streptophyta; class Magnoliopsida; order Malpighiales; family Euphorbiaceae; genus Triadica; species Triadica sebifera. The sequence goes on from CM042896.1 coordinate 36,328,098, forward strand.
GGAGACCCACAAGGAGGGGATAGACAATAAGTTAAGGGTTAGAATTGAAGGAGAAAGGTGAGTATAGTTATCAAATGATTTATTTAGTGCATATGAATATTACTTACTATATGATATGTGAGATGATTTATGGTTATGTGATTCATATGATTGTCATGATTTGATCTTGATAATGAGATGATGAATAATTTGTGACATATGTGGTACATATAAGTGGTATATGTGTGGTATATTTGAGATATATGTTTGGCATACATGATATATAATGGTTTATGTATAGTTAATGTTTAGTATATGCATGACATATGAGGTATATATGTGATATATGTATGGTATATGTGATAAAAATACAATGGTTGATGAATTCTTAGTTACAAATGCATATGCATATGGATTAAAAAAGCATTGCGACTAGTTAATCGATATTGTAAAGCAAAAGAAGAGGCCTATGGCCCAACAAATGTGCAAATGAAACAAATGATCAAGCTAGTTAGAAAATGTAAATGTTCACTTGGAAACCCGGCGCAATGTTTGTTTAGCTTGGTCATAACAAAATGAAATAAGTAAAGCATATGCATACATAAGGAGTAATGATTATATGTGTCAATTTTATTGATATTTATGTGATAATGGTGAATGGAATGGAATACATAATATGCAGCGGGTGGTGATTTATTGCTATGAGTTGTTTTGTATTTTAGAGCTCATTTGATAATTATTCTCACTGAGTCGCAACTCATTAATTAACATCATTTTTCAGGAAAAGGCAAGTGATAGCTTATTTTGAGCGGCATATAGAAGACATGGAGCACAAGCCACTAGCCGAGCCTCATCACTCTCTGTCCTTGCAATCCATACAAACATGAGATCATGACATCCACATTTTGGACTTATATGAATATACATGTATAGTTACTCAAGATTGGTTCTAAAATGTATAAATGGGTGCAACTCATAATCTTTCATATGTAAAGTTTAATTTTTTATATATGTGAGATATGTTGATTTGCATATTGATTGAATGATGATAAAAAAAAAAATTTACTATCAATGTTAATAGGTTCATTTAACTTACCTGTATGCCATATGTGAGTGCTAGACATAGGGATAGATTTTTCTGAAATGCATAAGGTATGATGTTGCAACAAGTGTGAATTTACAATCCTAATGGAGTCAAATAAGTTGACTAAGCCTAACTTTTTGGATTGGCTAAGGAATTTGAAAATAGTTCTCAAATTCAAAAAAATTGGCTACATCATAGATGAGGCACCCCCCAATCCCCTTATTGGTAATGCTTCTGAAGATTTTAGAAACCATATCAAAGGCATATCGATGATAGTGAGATGTCAAACTGTATTATGGTTGCTACTATATCAGCTGAGTTGCAAAAGCAGCATGAGGCTATGGATACTTGTTCTATAGTCTAGCATCTAAGGAAGCTTTTTGATGAGCAAACACATTTTTCAAGGTTAGAAACTTAAAGGTTCTCTTCCTCACTAAGATGGTTGAAGGGACATCTCTAGTTCAATATGCACTAAAGATGAATGGCTATGTTGAGAGGTTGGCCACCTTGGGATTTGTGATGGATCGTGAATTAAGTATTGACTTAATTCTAACTGGTTTACCCGATATTTTTTCACATTTTGCGCTTAACTATAGGATGAACCAAATCTCTACCACTATTCCTAAGTTGATCAATATGCTTAAAATAGTTGAGCCATCTATCAAGAAGGACAGTAGATGCTGGTGGACTTTTCTAGTTCTAGGAAGAAGAAGAAGAAGAAGTCTATGAAGCCTAAGGGAGGCATGGCCAAGAAGAAGACCAATGGGACTGCTCCAAAGGGGACATGCTTCCAGTGTCGCAAGGATAGCTATTAGAATAGAAATTGCAAGGCCTACTTAGAGTCCTTGAAGAAGAAGGCATCTGATGCCCCATCTACTTCAGGTATATTTTCCATTGAAATTAATACTATTTCCAAAAATGATATATGGGTATTAGATATCAGTTGTGGCTTACACATATGCACTGATATGTAGGGCCTAATGAACAATAGGCAGCTCATTAAGGCAAAGTCGAACCAACGCATTGGAAATGGAGCAAGGTTGTTACATTATTTGTAGGAACTTATGTATTGACCCTCCCTAGTGGGCTCATGTTAAATTTGGATAATTGTTATTATGTACTTGCTTTAACTAAAAATATTATTTCTATTTCTAGTTTCAATAAAGATGGTTTCCATTTAGCTTTTAGTAACAATTGTTGTTCTATTGTGTTGAATGATATTCTTTATGCCAGCGGTACATTATGCAATGCATACACATATTAGATATGTTAAATCAAATTTTAAATATCAATGATAATAAAAGGCAAAAAAAAAAAGATATGTTGAAATCATCTTACTAATGGCATTGTCACCTTAGTCATAAAAGTGAGAAACGCATGGCTAAGATACACAAAAGTGGTAGTTTGGGTGTCTATTTGATTAATAAAATGTTTTTTTTTATTAATTTTATGTTCATTTGATATATGAATTGATAGTGATCTTAAATCAATTAATGAAATCCTTGATACATAACATAACATGAAGGAAATCATGATGAGATCATGATATTGAGATTCTTATCATGTGTAATTATGTTAGTATCTAAATTATCCCTAGTCATAGTAATAATGAGACGGGACATTGTTAATCTGGACAGACTAACACATGTTATACTCCTTGATTGGATCGAGTGGTAGATCTCATAATATGTAAACATGGGATGATTAGAGTTAACATGTGGTGTTTGCTAAGTGTAGCTAAGTACATTGGATGATCTGCTATAAGAAAATCGTGTGGATAATCTATTCAAATGTCAATGATAGTCTCAACATAGCAATGGTACAAGTATCCTTAGACTTGAGGTAGTCAAGGATATCTTAGATACTGATTCTGTATTTTGACACTATTCATTGTTGCCTCAAGGAGGTTGCTCATAGGGTGGTGATGGATACAACTTGAGGTATTCGAAGGTAATTGGGTAACCAACAAAAGATTCATCGCTTCTGATAGAAGGATTGTATACCCATGGCCTCTTGTCAGGGTCATTACTTGGGAATCTTTAGTCGGAGTGGAAATGTCATGAAGATAGTCTTCAATAACATGTCTAATAGAGTAATGAGCCTCAGGGACATGAACTAACATTACTTGAATTAGATGTGACATAGTCAGTCTAATGGGAATTGACATATGTCCAAGTGGGGTATAGAATGGTGAAAGAAATAATTGCACGAAAATTGTCTATGGAAAGCTTTGTAGTCAAACCATTGAATTTTCGATCAATTGAGGGTCATGATGTGTTGCTAAATACTGCTAATGACCTGCTTAAATAAATTGTTAATTTAAGTGACCAACAAAACTGCAAACTTATTGGGGCACATGCATTGAAGATGTGAAAAATGAGTAAAATGATCTTGGAGGGAATCCAAAAATATGAGAGAATTATTTTGGGATGGATTGCAATGAGATCGCACTAAAAAATCATTCGGGGGGTCATGGGTTTGTACAGGCCTGTATGGGATGCTGGCTTGCTAGGCAAGCCAGCTGGGTTGCCAGACAAGCCAGCTGGGCTACTGGCCTGCCCAACACACTTTTGCCCAGCAGCTAGCCTACTTGGCCAATTAAGGCAAAAACCCCAAAAATCCCTCCTTTTGTCTTGTGCATTTTGTACGTAGGCTATTTTTGGGGTAAAAATATTTTTGAAAAGTTTAAAAGTCTGAAAATTATTTTTGGAAATTAAGAAATTCAGAAAAGAAAAATAATAGTTATTAAATATTTTTGAAAAGTCTAAAAGTTTGAAAATTGTTTTTGGAAATTAAGAAATTCAGAAAAGAAAAATAATAGTTATTTTTCCTATTCTCTCAAATTAAACATACACTATTGCTAGCACTTTGACATGTGTTCAATAGTTTCTCTTGTAGTTTCTTCTCACATTTTCACATGGATTAACATTAGAGACATCTTAAAGTAGATTGTTGTTGTTTGCAACAACCCAAAAAGGTAAAAATTTGAAAAATAAATCAAGAAATTACAGGGTATAATTTCTTACCTATATGTTTTGATAAATTAGTTTTAATGGCATAAGGAAGATTTTTATTTCGGGTTTTGAAAATTTTATTTTTCCACTACATTTTATGAATGAGATTCGGCTTCAAAATCCAACATTGGGGTCATTTGATTATGAATCATATGACACATATGAATCTTGCTTATTAGGCAAGATGACTAAATTACCCTTAAAGGGAAAGGATGAACGTGCTAATGGGCTTTTAGACTTAATACATGTGGATGTATGTGGTGAAATGTCCACACACACTAGAGGTGGTTTCATTTACTTCATTACTTTTATCAATGACTACTCACAATATGAGTAGGTGTATCTTAAGAGTTACAAATCTAAAACTTTTGAAAAATTCAAAGAATTCATAAATGAAGTAAAAAAACAACTTGGCAAAAGTATTAAAACACTTCGATAAGATCGAGTAGGTGAATACTTGAGCCAAGAGTTTCTAGATTATCTTAGGGATAATGGAATATTATCTCAATGGACTCCACCTTACATGTCATAACACAATGGTGTGGCTAAAAGGAGAAACTGAACTGTAACACCCCCTTACCCCATTGTAATTCAGCAAGGTAAGTGAGCATTACCCGTCTTACTGTTTTATAAAATTAATGAAGTGAAGTACATATTTTTTTTATGAAAATATTGCATAAACTAAAATAAAATTTCATACAAGCCCAAATATTCAAAATTTTATTTATTTATAAAGTACATTAATTTACATTCAAATCATGTTCTTATACATAGCGACTCACATATTTAATACACATGATATGAAATAAAAACGATACTTTAATTTAGAAAGTTTTTGACAAAATATACCAAAAATAAAACCAAAGCTGCTAGCTGCTTTCCTCTGGGTACTCTTTTTCTTCTGACAATACTAATTTCTACGGCTATCCTTCTAACCTGTATCTGAGGAAACCACCCGCGCTAAGCTACTAGCTTAATGGTGCTTCAATGATAAAAATTTTACATACATATATATTTTCTCACATATTAATTAACCATTTAATAAATGAGGCATAAAATAAAAAATTATATAAAATCAATAAATTTCAGCAAATACTCAATATTTAACAACTTTAATTCATATAACATTTATAAAAATCACAATTATTATTATTATTATTATTATTATTATTATTATTATTATTATTATTATTATTATTATTATTTTCTTGTGCCTATAACACATATAACCGAACTAACTAATAGGAATAATGGGGTTATCATTCCCGGCTTTCATAATATAGCGCCGAGCGTTTTTATAATAATGTCATTACCGGCTTTTGTTATATTGTCATTACCGGCTTAATAATTTTGCATCGAGCGCATTTATAAATTATCATTACTGGCTTCCATATTTGGCACTGAGTGCCTAAATTCCCTTATTGGCATGCCAAACTATTCTCTATTCTAGTTCTAGCCTAGGTGTCTTTGGGCTTAACTATTTTTATTTTAATTCCCAATATTTCAAAAATGTCAATATTATTCAACTATCATAATCATGCTTATTTATTTTTGTTCATAGAAAATTTTATTTTCTTCTAATTCTACCCCTAAATCTTTTTAATTCCCAAATAATAATACCTTTAATTATTTTCTCTTATTATTACTCATTTTTTTGGGTTTAAATTTAGACTCCGATTGAATCAGTGGACCCCACTACGGTCACGCGCAATCGGGGCCTAAATCACTGAATGTTACATCAACCTTGTTAGACATAGTAACGTTTATGATGGTCCCTAATCCTCTTGAAATTATGGACTTGAAACTACCTTTTATATATTAAATGGAGTCCCTTCGAAGTCAGTTGATGTTACTCCATATGAGATGTGGAATAACAAAAAGCCCACACTATCTCACATGAGAGTTTAGGGTTGTCTTACTTGTGTGAAGCAGATAGTGTCAGATAAGCTAGAAGCTAAGTCTGATCAATGCTTGTGGGATATCCAAAAGAATCATATGAATATCAATTTTACCACCTCTTGGAACAAAAGGTGTTTGTTTTAAGTTATGTTATCTTTTTAAAGAGAAAATTTCTTCTAAAAGGAGATAGTGGTAGCAAAATTAAACTTGAGTAAGTTCAAGATGCTAAGCAGATGCTAATCAATTGCTTGAACCCGAGTATGTTATTCATACAAATGATACAACAGCTCAACCTTCTGAAGCACAAGAGTTTCAGAGGTCATGTAGGATACATATTGTTCCAAAGAGATATGGATTTCGCATTAGTGAAATAGAATGAAATATTTCTCATAGAAAATGATGAGCCTACAACCTATGAAGAAGTTCTGAATAGTTCAGAATCTAACAAATGGCTTCAAGTTATAAAGTCAGAAATGGATTCGATCTATGAAAACCAAGTATGGACTTTGGTTGATCCATCTGAAGGGATGAAGGCTATAGGGTGCAAGTGGGTTTTCAAGAAGAAAAATAACATGGATGGTAATGTGGTTACTTATAAAGCTAGACTTATAGCTAAGTCAAAGACAAGGAATTGATTATGATGAAAATTTTAGCCCATTAGCTATGCTTAAATCCATAAGGATACTCATATCCATTGCTGCTCATTATGATTATGAGATATGGCAAATGGATGTGAAGATGGCTTTCGTTAATGGAAATTTGACCAAGGATGTGTGCATGACATAACCAAAAGGCTTCATATCCAAAGATGGCAAAAAGGTATGCAAGCTTCAAAGATCTATTTATGGATTAAAGCAAGCATCCAGGAGTTGGAATATTCAGTTTGATGAGACAATCAAATAATTTGGTTCCTTACAAAATTCGAATGAACCTTGTGTATACAAGACGGTTAGCGAGAGTGCAATTGTATTCCTTATGTTGTATGTAAATGACATATTGCTAATGGGAAATGATGTCTCAGCCTTAAAATCAGACAAATTTGGGTTATCTAAGAATTTCTCTATGAATGACCTTAGAGAAGCATACAATATTTTAGGGATAAGGATCTATAGAGATAGATCTAAAAGATTGCTTAGTCTTTCACAATCTACAAACATAGATAAGATGCTAGAGAGGTTTAGCATGGAGCAGTCTCAGAGAGGATATAATCCTATGACCCATGGGATTACTCTCTCAAAGTCCATGTGTCCAAAGACACAAAATGAGAGGACATGCATGAGTTTGATTCCACATGTTTCAGTTATAGGATCAATCATGTACGCTTACAAGACTCAATGTTTTATATGCTCTAAGTGTCACGAGTAGATACTAATCGGACCTGGTGAGGGTCATTGGGTGACTATCAAGAATATTCTTATGTACTTGACAAGGACTAAAGATGTATTCTTGATATATGCAGATGGAGATATCTTCACACTAAGTCATGTTACATCTTCACACTAAGTGGTGGAGCAATAAGTTGGAAGAGTTCCAAACAGGAAATGACTACGGATTCCACAACCAATGTATAGTACATTGCAACTTCTGAAGTAACAAAGGAAGCAGTTTGGATAAAGAAATTCATTAAAAACTTTGAGCGGTTCCTAGCCTTGTTGATCCAATACAACTGTATTCTGATAATAATGGAGCCATTGCACAAGAAAAAGATCCAGGTCTCATCAAAGATCCAAACATGTGCTCAGAAAAAAACATTTGATTAGAGAAATCATTGGTAGAAATGATGTAAAGATAGAAAGAGTGCCCACTGATCAGAATATTGTTGATCCTTTAATTAAGTCACTTCCCCAAAAGAAATATGATTCTCATATACTGCCTATAGAATTAAATACAAAGGCGATTGACTTTAGTTCAAGTGGGAGATTGTTAGATAAGTGATCTAAAGGCAATCACTTTAACACTTATTGTATAAATTTATTTGATTAATGAAATGCATTTTCATTAATTTGATATTAATTTGACATATGAGCTAATAGCAATATTAAACCACTTAATGAAGTCCTTGATACATAACATAGCATGAAGAAAATCATGATGAGATCATGATATTGAGATTCTTATCATGTGTAATTATTTTAGTATCTAAATTATCTCTAGTCATAGGATTAATGAGACATGTGGATGCTTGCTAAATGTAGCTAAGTACATTAGATGACCTGCTATTAGACAATCATATGGATAATCTATTCAAATGTCAGTGACAGTCTCATTATAGTAATAAGGATATCTTGGATACGAATTCGATACATTGATTATATTCCTCATTTCCTAAGGGAGGTTGCTCATAAGGTGGTGATTGGGTACAACTTGAGGTATTCGAAGGTAATTGGATAACCAATAAAGGATTTACCACTCTTGATAGATAAAGTATATACCCATGGCCTTTTATCAGAGTCATTACTTGGGAATCTGTGGTCGGAGTGGAAATGTAATGAAACTAGTCTTTATTGACATATCTAACAAAGTAATGAGCCTTAGGGAAAATAACTAATATTACTTGGGCTAGATGTGACGTAGTCAGTCTAATGGAAGTTGACACATATCCATACTCTAAACCAAGTGTGGTATAGAATGGTGAAAGGATTAATTGCACATAAATTGTCTATGGAAAGTTTCATAGTCAAACCACTGATTTTTCGGTCAATTGGAGGTCATGATTTGTTGCTAGATAATGCTCATGACTTGCTTAAATTAATTATTATTTTAAGTTACCAGCATAACATGGAACTTATTGGGTCATACGCATTAAAGATGTGAAGAATGAGTAAAATGGTCTTGGATGGAAACGAAAAATATGAGAGAATTATTTCAGGTCGGATAGCAATGATATCGTATGGAAAAATTGCTCCGAGGGGTCATGGGCTTGCATAGGCCCATGCAGGCTACTAGCTTACCTAACGGCCAACAGCTGGTATAATGTTCCTTAGCAATTAAGGCCAACTAAGGTAAAAATCCCAAAATTCCTCCCCTTGTCTTGTGTACTTTGTACCTAGACTAATTTTGGGGTAAAAATATTTTTGAAGAATTTTAAAGTCAGAATATTTTTTTTATAAATAAAATAAAGTAAAAATGAAAAGTAATAGGTGTGTTCAACCATTTCTCTTGTAGTTTCTTCTCACATTTTTCGCATGGATTATCATTAGAGACATCTTAGTGTGGATTGTTCTGGCTTGCTACAACCTAACAAGGTGAAAATTTGAAGAACAAATCAAGAAATTACAAGGTATAATATCTAATATTTATGTTTTGATGAATTAGCTTTAATGACACAAGCAAGATCCTTGTTTCGGGTGTTAAAATTTTTAATTTTCCATTGCTTTTATGAATGAGATTCATCTTCAAAACCCATCAATAAAATCACTTAGCTTACATTTTGTAGTACATATGCAAATGAACTAACATGCCTTTCTAATGTTCAAGGTAATATAGCTAGCTGAAATCATGTGATTCTAATATCAAGACATGATGCATAAAATAAAAAATATGCCTCAAGGAAATTAATAGACAATGCCTACTAATACGTTGCATCCATAAAAATTAAGATTTCATGCAAACCAATCCCAAATATTTAACATATCATGTTATATAACCATAAAGCTTACTTAGTTTGCAAATAAAATGCCACCTAGACCAGTCACTAGGAAGACATAAGGGGTAACCCAACTCGAAGATAACCAAAAATAGAGGCATTTGTTAGAGATGATGTCGAGCAAATAAATATCAGAACGCAGTGCATTTTCAAAAACATAATCAATAATCACTACCTAAGTGTTGGATGGTCATGCTAAAGCAATAGATATATCAGATAGAACAAAATGTCCCTATTGGCATGCTAAAAAGTCTACCCTACACTCATCTAGGCTTAATTATGGGATGTGGCATTTGTATTTGTACAAAGTTCCTTTAATGCATATTCATTTGCAGACAGAGTATTATCAAATTTTACAATTGTTAAATTTACATTATATGGCATGTAAGAAAATTTTTTCATGCATTACCTTAGTCTCAAACAATTTGTATACTTATATTTGTTGGATCACTTAAGTATAGTAAATTGATATTGTCATATCAACAAATTTAGGCCCTAGTCGTGCGAGTTCTTAAATCAACTCGATGGTTCGATCGAAGTCTAAATTTGGATGTTTACTGAAAAATAATTAAAATAATGGCTAATAATTATGGAAAATACTCAATAAAGTGTTTAAAGTATTTAAAGATGTTAAATTACCGTAAGGGACTAAATTTCAAATTTTAAAAAGTTTAGAGGTCAATTTGCAATTTACCGAAAATTGGAGGGTTAATTGGGATAACCATCAATTAAATGCATGATTGGGACATTAAACAGATGGAGTGGGCTGGCCACACCAAGTGGAATGCATTAAGTGGGCAATTAACATGCATGAATCCATTAATTAGACATTAAAATCATATGGGCTTAGGTGTCCCATAATTAATTAAGTTTGTCTTCATTCTCTAAATTATCTCTCTCTCTTCCTTATCACTTAACATCTAAAATTTTCTGCTTTCCTAAACCAGCCCCACGTTTCCATAAGTTCCTCCATAGCCAAGCTTAGTTCTAGAAAGAGAAAATGAGAAAGAAAGTGTGAAAAAGAGAGAGAAAGGCATGGGAAATTCTATTTTCATGCTCAATGAAGCTTGAGAGAGCAAAAAGAGAGAGAGAGGTTAGGGTTTATGAAGTTTCAATAATCTCTTTTATGTATTTTAGGAACTCAAATTAACAAGAATCTAGCTCAAAGGAGCAAAGGAAAAGAGAAAGAGAAGTAAAGAGAAATAAAAGTAAAATAAGAGGTTTCTGCATAATCTAAGGCAATAGCCTATGTCTTATAATTTTTAATTGCATGATTTGAATTTTGACATGTTAATAATTCAAAATTAATAGTATTTTGTGATAAAAATCTTGGGGATGCATGTTTGCTAGACTTAGGATTAATTTTGGTAAAAATTAAAGATGGTAAATATGTGTGCTTTATGCTGGAATTGATGAGTAGTAAGTGCATAAACTATTATAACTTAAGTTATGGAATTCAGATTTGTATGTTCTTTGTTGGGTTTGCTAGCTAAGACATAGGGATTAAACTTTTATTTAGACCATAAAATCCAGATATGTCTATATGTTTCCAGAAAAATACATAAAAATCGGACCTAGAATCTATCCAGGAAATTCTAGGCAAAATTGTTATTGACCAGTCAGTGTTAATTTGACCATATCTTTTGACAAAGAACTCCAAATTAGGTAATTCAAGTTGCATATTAAAAATAAGATTTAGAACTAAGAAGACTCTGTAATTTAATGCAAATGTTAACAGGACCAAAATAGAGCACAAAATCTGCCTGTGATAGGACAACATATGAGTTGAGGAATGTAATGAGTAAAACGATGTGAACCTTGTTATATTATGCAAATACTATTTTTATTGAGTAATTGTGTGATTAATTGAACCTTTACATGCATGAAAGTGTGAATAATCATGATTTGATAAAGTAACACAAAAATAAGATATAATAATATAATTTGAAGTTTATGTATGCTAGAATACTATGAGATGTATATTTGCATAGAAAGATTATTTGAGCATAAATTGATATATGACAATGCATGTTGCATGAAATAGTTTATTGCCTTATTTATATGCACCACTAAGCTTAGAGCTTAGCATGGGAGTTTCTCTCGCACAGATTTAGTGAAGAATAAGCAGACAATAGTAGATAAAGGTAGCGGTGGCTGATCCAGTAGAGCAGCTTGTATCAAATACTATGGGTCATACAACTATTGTATTTATGGTTTGAATTTTATTTTATAGTACTTGTAAAGTAAGTGCACGTTTTGTAAATAATACTTTATTATATAAAATGTATTGTGTTTCTTTATTATGATTTCTTTCGCACTACAAAGTAAATAAATAGTAAATGTATAAAAAAAACATATGAGCGATTTTCAAGTATAAAAAAATTATATTTTAACTATGAAGTCAATATAGAACTCCCTTATCCGGGCATGTGTTGCTGGGATGAGAGGGTGTTACAGTTTTTGGTATCAGAGCCTAGTTTAGGTGGTTTTGGGATTTTAAAATGGTTTTCAAAAATAATTATAACTTGTGTGTACCCACAATTAAGTGTTAAAGTTGCTGCTTACTGATTGGGGTCGTTACTTTATGATATAGTTAAAGTATGGCTTCAGGGTCATGGCTGTAATACCCCTTTACCTCACTATAGTTCAACAAGTTAAATGAGCAATACCCATCTTACTGTTTTATAAAATTAATGAAGTGAAGTTAATATTTTTTTTAACAAAAATATTATAGATATTGAAATATAAATTATTACAAGCATAAATACTCAAAATTTTATTTATTTATAAAGTACTTAATTTACATTCAAACTATGTTGTTTTACATAGTGACTCACATATTTAATACACATTATATGAAATCAAAACGATACTTTAATTTACAAATTTTTTTAAAAAATATACCAAAAAAGAAAACTAAGCTGCTAGCTGCTTTTTTCCGGGTACCCTTCTTCTTCTGACAATGTATTTTCTACGGCTACCCTTCTAAATATGCGGAGGAAGAAACCACATGCGCTAAGCTAATAGCTTAGTGGTGATTCAATAATAAAAATTTTACATACATATATATTTTCTCACATATTAATTAACCATTTAATAAGTAAGACATAAAATAAAGAATTATATATAATCAATAAATTTCAGCAAATACTCAATATTTAACAACTTGAATTCATATATCATTTATTAAAAAATCACGTACTTCGATTTTATTATTATTATTATTATTATTATTATTATTATTATTATTATTATTATTATTATTATTATTATTATTATTATTATTATTATTATTATTATTATTATTATTATTATTATTATGCCCATAACACCTATAACCGAACTAACTAATAGGAATAATGGGGTTACCATTTCTAACTTTCATAATATTGCCCCGAGCATCTCATAATAATGTCATTACCGATTTTTGTAATATTGTCATTACCGGCTTAATAATTTTGCGTCGAACGCATTTATCAATTTGCCATTACCAGCTTTTATATTCGGCACCAAGTGCCTAAAATCTCCTGATTGGTATGTCAAACTATTCTCCATTCTAGTTCTAGCCTAGGTGTCTTTGGGCTTAATTATTTTTATTTTAATTCCCAATATTTTCAAAAATTCCAATATTATTCAATTATCATATATATGCTTATTTATTTTTGTTCTTTCTTTCTATTATTATTGCACTAAAATCTCACACATAAATAATTTATTAAATATTTATAATTATCAATAAATTAAATATTTACATTAATTATTACATATAATAATCACAACACATGCAAAAGCCCAAGATTTCATGTTTTTACCTATGGAAGATTTTGGACCTATTTTTGGAATTCATTTTTAGCCCATTTATAATTCGAATTGGGAGTTATAGTCTTCTATTCCGTTTTAGCTTATTGTCTTATCTTTCAAATGCATCAAAAATCACTTAAATCCCAGTTTTCTATCAAACGTTATGATCAATTGAATACAAAATCATCACAGAAATTTCTGCCCAGAATTTTCTAGACAGATTCTAGGTTTGAACTTCATGCATTTTTCTGGGAACATATAGCCATAATTAGATTTTATGGTCTAAATAAAAATTCAATCCCTATGTCTTAGCTTTCATTTCCAATAAAGAATATACACACGGAATTCCAGAACTCAAGTTAGCATCAAAATATTCATGGATGTTCCTAGAACTTTTTACCCGAGCCATCAATTGGCATCCATCCACATTTCAACCACGTTCATCATTTGCATTTATTTTGATACTAAAATTTCTAGAATTACAACTGCTTTCATATGTTGCAATTATTTTACACCATTTTATTTCATTGCCATATAAAATATTATAGGCCACAACAAATCACACAACATATTACAAACACAAACATATCAAACCTTAATATATAGTTCCATAGATATTAAAAAAATGTAAGATTTTTATCAATCAAGCACATACCTAATCAGCCTTGGCTCTTCCATTAATCCTTCTTTTTCTTCCCTTATTAGCTAGCTTTCTCCTTACCTTTGTCACCCTCTTGAGGGCCTCTCACTTGTTCACTTATGTTTCCTACACAACCATACCACATCTCAATTCCAATATCCATTTTCAATGCTTTCCATGTCTACATAGTATTCTAATGTTCCTAATATGTTTTACACCCTAATTGAGTTAAAATGTACTAAGGTTAAACTTCCCTCTTAATATGTCATCGCTGCCCAAAAACCATATCCTAGTTCCCAATTCATTTTCTTCAATTCAACATTCATATCATGCTTCACTTATCACCAATTGTTGTGCTTCTATGCTAATTTCAATTTTCCCCAAATTTCTTTAACTATGGCAGCCCCTTATTCATCCATTAACATCATATTTTCTTTAGTTTTTAAGCCATAAAACAATTAACTAACTTCAATTATCATTAATTCAAAGTTTAATTACACTTCTATCAACTAATCACAAACTTAAATTTCTATGTTCAATCTTGCAACATAACCTATATCTATCAACCCTAATCACATCTATCATCAATATGGATCTCAAATTGAAGGAAAAAGGTTGAATTTGGGAAGAATAAACTAACCTTAAGTGGTTTTGAATGTGGGCCGAAATTGCTCCTACTCTTCTCCCTTTTTGTTCTTTTTTTTCTTCCTTCCTTCTTGCTCCTTTGGTACCTTTTAGGTAAGAACTCCTTAATTCAGAATTTTCATCTCTCAAAACTATTTTTTTTCTCACTATTAGCATGCTAGAAAAAGGAAGAAAATAGAGGTTTATTGGGGTGGAGATGGATGACAACAAGGTGGGAGAAAAGAAGAAGAGAATGCTTATGGAAGAATGTAGAATTTTGTTCTTCTTTTTAACTTTATATACCTTGATTAAGGTGTGGGTCCCACTAATTAAAATTAATCCTAATTCTTATTTGTTCATTAAGTTAATTAATCTTGATTAACAATTAAACTTTGAGAAATTCCATATTTGCCACATCTTCCTCCATATTTACACTTTTTCTCCAAACAATCTCCATAATACCAATTTTGTCCATAGGAAATTTTATTTTTATCTAATTCTACCACTAATCTTTTTAATTCCTAAATAATAATACCCTCACTACAGTCACGCACAATCGGGGGTCTAAATTACTGGATGTTACTGGATGTTACAATTCTTTCCCCCTTAAGAAAATTTCGTCCTCAAAATACCTGATTAGCTTGAGTCGAATAGCTAAGGATGCTGAGCTCTCATCATTTCTTCAATATCCTAGGTGGCTTCTTCTACTGCATGATTACACCATAGAACCTTTACCAATGGTACCTTTTTGTTCCATAGTTCCTTGACTTCTCGAGCTAAGATTTTAACTGGCTCTTCAACATATGTCAGGTCTGTTTGTACCTCTATTGAGTCCACAGGTATTACATATGTCGGATCCGATCTATATCTCCTTAACATTGAGACATGAAACACATTGTGGATCTTATCTAATTTAGGTGGTAAGGCCAACCCGTAAGCCACTGGACTCACACGTTCAAGTATTTCGTATGGTCCAATAAATCTAGGACTCAGTTTCCCCTTTTTACCAAAATGAAGTACTTTCTTCCAAGGTGAAACTTTTAAAAATACCTTGTCTCTGACGGCATATTCAATGTCTTTCCTTTTCAAATCAATGTTGGACTTTTGTCTATTATTTACAACTTTTAATCGATCTTGGATTAATTTCACCTTCTTCTCTGTCTGTTCCACTAATTCTAGCCCCATTAATTTCTTTTCACCAAGTTCTGTCCAGCATAATGGTGTCCTACATCTCCTTCCATACAAAGCTTCGTATGGTGTCATGCCGAGACTAGTTTGATAGCTATTGTTATATGCAAATTCCATCAATGATAGATACTTATGCCAGCTACCCTCAAAGTCAATTACACAACTTCGAAGCATATCTTCCAGCAATTGAATAACTCGTTCGGATTGCCCATCTGTTTGTGAGTGAAATATTGTACTAAAAGTAAGTCGGGTTCCCAATGCTTGCTGTAGACTTTTCCAAAATTTTGATGTGAACCATGGGTCTCAATCAGAAATAATAGATACTGCCACCCCATGCAGTCGAATTATCTCATTGACATATAATTCTGCTAACCGACTCAATGAATAATCCATCCGAACTGGCAGAAAGTGAGCCCACTTGGTAAGCCTGTCAACAATTACCCATACTGCATCATGCTTCTTTTGTGTCAAAGGCAACCCAGATACAAAATCCACCGTAATCCTTTCCGATTTCCATTCTGGAATTGCAAAAGATTGCAACAATCCAGATGGTAACTGGTGCTCTGCTTTCACTTGTTGACATGTCAAGCATCTTGTAGTGTATTCCATAATATCTTTCTTCATTCCTGGCCACCAATAATGAGTCTTCAGGTTCTGATACATTTTATTACTCCCTGGATGCATGGAATAAGTTGTATTATATGCCTCTTTTAGAATTATTTGCTTTAATCCGCTGTCATTTGGCATGCACAATCTTCCTCTGTAACTTATGCTTCCATCATCTTCAATCTTAAATTAAG
Organism: Triadica sebifera; assembly: GCA_023653625.1. NCBI lineage: Eukaryota > Viridiplantae > Streptophyta > Magnoliopsida > Malpighiales > Euphorbiaceae > Triadica > Triadica sebifera. Next base: position 36,344,773 of record CM042896.1, read on the forward strand.
TTCACTCCCCCTTTTCCACTGCCTCAGCAATTATCATCAATTTTGGATCTTACTTCTAAGCTTCCCTCACTTATTGCCTCAAGGTAGGTTGGACCCATAACTCTGCTAAAATAAATTGTGAGTCTAATTTTTAATTTATTATTAATTTGTATATATATTATATTATAATTGAGGAAATTTTTAAACTACATCTGCCAGTGTTTTTCCACTTAAGGCATCCGCTACTACATTGGCTTTGCCTGGCTGATAATCAATAATACAACTATAATCCTTGATTAACTCCAACCAGCGTCTTTGCCTTAAGTTCAACTCTTTTTGTGTGGGCAAATATTTGAGGCTCTTATGATTTGTATATATGTAGCACCGCTCACCATACAAATAATGTTGCCATATTTTTAAAGCAAACATTATTGCTGCCAACTCCAAATCATGTGTAGGATAATTTAGCTCATGAGGCTTCAATTTCCTATATGCATAAGCAACTACTTTACCCTTTTGCATTAATACACAACCTAGCCCATTATGAGAGGCATCACTGTATATCACAAAATCTTTCCCTAGCGTAGGTTGAGTCAAAATAGGTGCTTCGGTTAACATGGCTTTTAGTTTCTCAAAACTTGTCTGACACCGATCTGTCCACTCAAACTTAGTTTCTTTTCTGAGCAACTTGGTAAGTGGTGCAGCTATGCTTGAAAATCCCTTCACAAACCTTTTGTAGTAGCCAGCTAATCCAAGGAAACTCCGAACTTCTGTTACATTACGAGGCGACTTCCAACTTAGAATGGCTTCTATTTTGTTAGGATCAACCCGGATTCCTTCAACTGAAATAACATGCCCTAATAATCCCACTTCTTCCAACCAGAACTCACATTTTGACAGCTTTGCATACAATTCATTTTCTCTCAAAGTCTGCAGTACTACTCTGAGATGTCTGTCATGTTCTCCCTTGTCCCTAAAATATACCAGGATATCATCTATAAAAACTACCACAAACTGATCAAGGTAAGGCCTAAAAATCCTGTTCATCATATCCATAAAGGCAGCTAGTGCATTCGTTAAGCCAAACGGTATAACCAGGAATTCATAGTGGCTATAGTGAGTCCTGAAGGCTATTTTGGATACATATGATTCTTTGATTTTCAGTTGGTGATACCTGGATCTGAGATCAATCTTAGAGAATACTCCTACTCCCTTCAATTGATCAAAAAAATCATCACTTCTAGGTAGTGGGTATTTATTTTTAATCGTCACCTTGTTCAATTGTCGGTAATCAATACATAATCGAAGGGTGCCATCCTTCTTTTTCACAAACAATACTGGAGAGCCCCATGGTGACACACTGGGCCTTATGAACCCTTTGTCGAGGAATTCCTGCAATTGAACTTTTAACTCTCTCAATTCTGTAGGTGCCATTCTATAAGGAGTATTTGATATCGGGGCTATACCAGGAATCATATCAATAGCAAACTCTATCTCCCTATCTGGTGGTAACCCCGACAAATCCTCAGGAAACACATTTGGGAACTCACATACTGTGGGGATGTCCTTGAGTTTCAGGCTCTTCTTCCTGGTATCTATCACAAGGGCCAAATATGCTTCACATCCTTTCCTAATGTATTTTCGAGCTTTTAATGCAGAAATAACACTAGTCAAACATGTTTGACCTTCACCTTGAATGATAGTGTCATCCTGCCCGAAAATTTTAAGAACAATGTTTCTAAATCGGCAGTCAACTATAGCTCCATGCTTTGTCATCCATACCCAGGATAGCATCGAATTCATGAAAAGGTAATTCTATTAAGTCTGCTGGAAATTCTCTACCCTAATTAATATTGAAATGTTTCTATAAATCTGATTCACTTTCACACTATGTCCCAGCGAATTGGTCACAACTATCTCATATTCTAAGGTCTCAGGTTTCATGTTCCCTTGTCTAAGTGCAGCTGTACTTATATATGAATGCGTGGAATCGGGATCTATCAATGCATGTAAATCAAAATCAAATAAAGATAATTTACCAACTATGACGTCTGGTGCATCCTGGTCCTCATGGGCTCTCATCACATAGGCCTAAGCTAGAGCCCTACTACCTCTGGGTCTGTCAACTGTCTCTGATACCCCCTGACTCTGTCCAGTACGACCACCTCTAAACTGGCCTCGACTTCTACCACAGCTCTATATCAGTGTCATAGTCTGTGCTGGTGCTATACTGCCTGTACTAAGTCTGGGACAATCTCTCTTCATATGGTCAGTAGCTCCGCATCTCAAACATGCCCCAGTCAACCACCAACACTCTCATGTATGAGCTCTACCACAATGCTGACACATAGTCGGAGCTGGTCTCTTGGGAAATGATGCTGGTGAACTAGCAGATGATGCTACGGGTCTAAAATGCTGACCCCGCCTACCAGAAAATGTCTGCCCAGTAGCCCGTGACTGAAATGATCTAGGTACTATCCGTCCTTTCCTACTCGATGTCTGGGCCACACTAGATGTTGATTTCTTAAAATGCTCTTCTGTCTTCAGCTTCTTCCTTCTTTCAACACTAATAGCAGAGGACACTAATGTAGCAAAATCTGTATGCTGGTGGGAAGCCACTAAATACCCAATCTCCTCATCGAGACTGTCTTCAAATCTACGACATTTATTAGCTTTATCTCCAATAATCCCAGTAGCATACTTGCTCAGCCTGGTGAACTCCATCTCGTACTCAGCTACTATCATACCCCTCTACTTCAAATTAAGAAATTCTCGCCTTTTCTCATCCACATAAATTCTTGGCACATATTTCTTTTTAAACTCCGCCACAAAGAAATCCCATGTCTGAGGGATCAGAGTCTGAGGTTTCGCTAACACCAACTTCCACCAGTCATAGGCATGCTCCTGAAGGAGGGACACTGCATATCTAACCTTGTACTCCTCAAGACATTGTAGCTCATCAAAAACCCACTCTGTCTTTTCCAACCAAAATTCTGCTACTGTTGGGTCATCCTCTTTCTTGCCTATAAAATCCGTAGCCCTATATTTTCTTAATTTATCAATTTGGGGTTTTGGTTGTGGTGGGGGAGGTGGTGGAGATGGTGGTGGCACAACTTATGCTATCTATTGTAACAAGGTAGCCATATGTTGCATAAAGGGTACCTGACCCGGGTTAACCTGTTCTTCAGCATGTTGTGGAGCTATCACACTGGGCTCTAAAGCTCTAATTGATGCTGACTGCCTATGAGTAGCCGAATTAGCTATATTATCACCCTCTTGTTCTTTGTGACTTTGTCTTGATTCCATATCAATTAAAACCTATATTGTCAGAAGAAGGCTCCCTTATTAGAATATAGCAGCTTAAAATAATGCAAATACTGAAAACATGCACTCATCTTCCCATACCCACTAAATAAGAATCGTTAAAACCTATGGCTCTTATACAAAAATTTGTAATACCCCTTTACCCCATTGTAGTTCAGCAAGGTAAGTGAGCATTACCCATCTTACTATTTTATAAAATTAATGAAGTGAAGTAAATATTTTTTTTAACAAAAATATTGCAGAAATTGAAATAAAAATTATTACAAGCATAAATACTCAAAATTTTATTTATTTATAAAGTACATTAATCTACATTCAAACTATGTTCTTTTACATAGTGACTCACATATTTAATACACATTATATGAAATAATAATGATACTTTAATTTACAAAGTTTTTAACAAAATATACCAAAAAAGAAAACTAAGCTGCTAGCTGCTTTCCTCCGGGTACCTTTCTTCTTCTGACAATCTATTTTCTACGACTACCCTTCTAAACCTGTGCGAGAAGAAACCACCTGCGCTAAGCTAATAGCTTAGTGGTGCTTCAATGATAAAAATTTTACATACATATATATTTCCTCACATATTAATTAACCATTTAATAAGTAAGACATAAAATAAAGAATTATATACAATCAATAAATTTCAGCAAATACAAAACATTTAACAACTTGAATTCATATAACATTTATAAAAAATCACATACTTTGATTTTTTTATTATTATTATTTTCTTGTAACCATAACACCTATAACCGAACTAACTAATAGGAATAACATAGTTGTCATTTCCGGCTTTCATAATATTGCACCGAGCATTTCATAATAATGTCATTACCGACTTTTGTAATATTGTCATTACCGGCTTAATAATTTTGTGCCGAACGCATTTATCAATTTGCCATTACCGGCTTTTATATTTGGCACCGAGTGCCTAAAATCCCCTTATTGGTATGCCAAACTATTTTCTATTCTAGTTCTAGCCTAGGTGTCTTTGGGCTTAACTATTTTCATTTTAATTCCCAATATTTTCAAAAATGCCAATATTATTCAATTATCATATATATGCTTATTTATTTTTATTCTTTATTCCCATTATTATTGCACTAAAATCTCACATATAAATAATTTATTAAACATTTATAACTATCAATAAATTAAATATTTACATTAATTATTACATATAATAATCACAACACATGCAAAAGCCCAAGATTTCATGTTTTTACCTATCGCAGATTTTCGGACTTATTTTTGGACTTCATTTTTAGCCAATTTATAATTCGAATTGTGAGTTATAGTCTTCTACCTCATTTTAGCTTATTGTCTTATCTTTCAGATGCATCAAAAATCACTTAAATCCCAGTTTTCTATCAAACATTATGATCAATTGAATACAGAATCATCACAGAAATTTCTGCCCATAATTTTCTGGACAAATTCTAGGTTTGAACTTCATGCATTTTTCTGGACCCATATAGCCATAATTAGATTTTATGGTCTAAATAACAATTAACTCGTTGTGTCTTAGATTTCATTTCCAATAAAGAACATACAAAACGGAATTCCAGAACTCAAGTTATCATCAAAATAGTCAAGGATGTTCCTGAAATATTGTACCCGAGCCATCAATTGGCATCCATCCACATTTCAACCACATTCATCATTTGCATTTATTTTGATACTAAAATTTCTAGAATTACAACTGCTTTCATATGTTGCAATTATTTTACACCATTTTATTTCATTGCCATATAAAATATTATAGGCCACAACAAATCACACAACATATTACAAACACAAACATATCAAACCTTAATATATAATTCCATACATATTAACAAAATGTAAGATTTTTATAAATGAAGCACATACCTAATCATCTTTGGCTCTTCCCTTAATCCTTCTTTTTCTTCCCTTATTACCTAGCTTTCTCTTTGCCTTTGTCACCCTCTTGAGGGCCTCTCACTTGTTCACTTATTTTTCCTACACAACCATACCACATCTCAATTCCAATATCCATTTTCAATGCTTTTCATGTCTACATAGTATTCTAATGTTCCTACTATGTTTTACACCCTAATTGAGCTAAAATGTACTAAGGTTAAACTTCCCTCTTAATATGTCATGGCTGCCCAAAAACCATATCCTAGTTCCCAATTCATTTTCTTCAATTCAACACTTAAATCATGCTTCAGTTATCACCAATTGTTGTGCTTCTATGCTAATTTCAATTTTCCCCAAATTTATTTAACTATGGCAGCCCCTCATTCATCCATTAACATCATATTTTCTTTAGTTTTTAAGCCATAAAACAATTAACTAACTTCAATTATCATTAATTCAAAGTTTAATTACACTTCCATCAACTAATCACAAACTTAAATTTCTATGTTCAATCTTGCAGCATAACCTATATCTATCAACCCTAATCACATCTATCATCAATATGGATCTCAAAAGGAAGGAAAAAGGTTGAATTTGGGAAGAATAAACTAACCTTAAGTGTTCTTCAAGGTGGGCCGAAATTGCTCATACTCTTCTCCCTTTTTCTTCTTTCCTTCTTGCTCATTTGGCACCTTTTATGGTAAGAATTCCTTAATTCAGAATTTTCATCTCTCAAAACTATTTTTTTCTCACTATTAGCATACTAGAAAAAGGAATAAAATAGAGGTTTATTGGGGTGGAGAAGGTGGGAGAAAAGAAGAAGAGAATGGCTGATGGAAGAATGTAGAATTTTGTTCTTCTTTTTGACTTTATATACCTTGATTAAGGTGTGGGTCCCACTAATTAAAATTAATCCTAATACTTATTGGTTCATTAAGTTAATTAATCTTGATTAACAATTAAACTTTGAAAAATTATATATTTGCCACATCTTCCTCCATATTTACACTTTTTCTCTAAACAATCTCCATAATACCGATTTTATCCATAGAAAATTTTATTTTTTTCTAATTCTACCACTAATCTTTTTAATTCCTAAATAATAATACCCTTAATTATTTTCTCTTATTATTAGTCATTTTTTTATGGGTTCAAATTTAGACTCCGATCGAACCTGTGCACCTCACTATGGTCACGCGCAATCGGGGCCTAAATTACTGGATGTTACAACGGCACATTATGACCGAAGGAGGAGAAAGTAACGAGCCTACTTAAACAGAGGCTTCATTGTGACCAAGTCACCGTCGAGCTACTGCATCTAGATATGGTGCTAGCTCATCACGGGGGCAGTCTGTTGCTGGTACATGAGAAACAAATCTTATGAGGAACATGATAGGTTTGCTGCAAGGAGCATCACAACTAGCCTCATCTGGGTTATAGTTTGAGAGACTAAGGAAGTTAGGAGCCTCCAATTTCTAGGTAAACGGGAAGATGACTCCTATGTGGCAGAGTTTTGGTTAGAACGGGCAGAGAGAGTCTTTGATCAGCTGCATTGCACAAACAAGCATAAATATGAATATGCAGTGTCTTTGTTATAGGATCATGCATATGAATAGTGGCGATCTGAGTCACAGAGCACAGAGGCACCTTGTGACACCCTTATAACATTTTATACGTACGTTATATGGGTAAATATAATTATAGCCGATGTATGCCAAATTTTTTTTATCTTAATTTAATGACCATAATATTGTCACCACTTAATTAATCCTATTTAATTTTCCAAAAATTTCGGCAAGATAACGGTTATAAACTAACTTACCCACCTGCAAGACAAACAATTCACAACCCATTTTTTGGTACAACAACACACATATAATACAAAATATTTTACATTCATCTACAAATCATCCCTCCCATTCTTCACACATATAATAATTTACAAATACCATTTATTATAATATGTACAAGGTTCATTCTTACAACTCCATATCTATACATATATATACATGTCATTATTTCTAATATCATATTACTATTTTGTTCTTTCGTCTGCTCCCAAAATTTATATAGTTGCTTCTGCTTTTCCCACTACTACCTGCACGCAGCCAAATAACTACGTGCTGAGCATTAATATGCTCATTGGTGATTACTAATCTACAAATTTCCACTAACTATATTTTTATGCAATTATATTTTTAATATACTATTCAAATTGTCTCTTTAATATAAAATTCTTTTTATCAATACTTTATTTTTAATTACTCTTAATTCACTATTTAAGCTCGTAATTAATTTTGTCAATTTTTTTTCAAATAAATCTTTTTTTTTCTGAATTTTCAAAATTTTTCAATTTAATCATTATTCTCTTTCTTTTTTCAATTTTTCATTTAATTAGTTACAAATTTCACTTTAATTCTTAAATTTCTATTTATTTACAATTATGTCATTAACTATATATTATTTACACTTTTGCCACTAATATTATTATTTTTCATTTATTTATTTATTTAATTATTTATTTGTACTATCCAATTTAATATCTATCCTCCAATTATTTTACATTTTTCAACTTTATTATATTTTTCACTTATTTCATATTTAACATATTTTTCATTTTAATCACTTTTCTCATATTTTTCACTTATTTCATTTTTATCATATTTTATTCACAATTGTCACTTTTATCATTTCATTCACATTTATCATTTCATTTCTTTTATTTATTTATTTATTTATTTACCCATAGATTCAATCCGATAGAAAATCATTGAACCAAATACATGAGATGTGGACCCAAAAATCCACTACACTAAAGAGTAATCTCGAAGGATCACCTGAGCACTACATTATACACTAAATCACTGAGTCACAATCACTGAAGTAGATCATTATTGGCCTATAGAAGCGAGTCGCCATGACCCGCACCGCGGTAATGGTGTCCCTATGGCTAGCCAATTATATCATGAGCTAGATTTAACCATCAGAAAAATAACTAAAGGTATTATTTTATTTCTTCAATTTAATTTCTATTAAAATCATAAATTCTATTATTTTTACATTATTAATCACTTAATATTTTATTCTTTCATAATAATTTTATCACTACCAAAATTTTTCACATTTTTCATTCTAATATATCAATATTTCCTTATGGATAATCAATTAAGTTATAAACTCACTAAATACATTTTATTCATTTTTTTTCATTTCATACAAAATATCATCAATAAATAAAAAAATATTCAATATTTAATTTAAAAATTTTTAATAAATTCCTACAGACTTAAAATCGTATTTTTATGATTTTTATGACTAAATTTTCATTTAATTAGCAAAGAAAATATTAATTTTTCCTTCATTTTTCGGCCTATATTTAATTTTCATCATTAAAATTTTTCTTTCACTTTCTAATTATTGATTTCACTAATTAATACATTCATTATTCCATATGTATCATAATATTACACTAAAATATATTTATTCCTTAATATTCATTTTTAACATAATAAGGTCATATTTTACAATTTCCACTAATTATTTTTTTAATTAAAATTAATCATTCTAATTCACTTTTTATAATCCATTACTCATGTTTTAAGCATTAATTAGCAATTACATACAACACACACAATTTTCTAAATTTCCATAACCATAAATTATGCTTAATAAATAGAAATAAATAGATTTTGGAATCACTAACCTTAATTTCTTGTTTACGCCTTCCTAATCTTCCTTTTCCTTTAGAAGTACCTTCAACTTGCTTTGAACCTACCATGACCAAACTTTTCCCTTCATTAATCCACCAATATTTTACTTTCTTAACTCAAATAAATTTCATATTTATCATCTACATCTCTTAAACTACCTATTTGAACCATTAAACTAATTTAAAACTATAAATTTCATTTAACTCAAATTTGAATCCTAACTTTCCTCCTTTGATTTTCTTCCACTTTAGCCTTCCAAATGAAGATTAAAAACTTCTATTAGCTATTAGAGAGGCTGAATTTAATTTTGGGTGGTTGATTTTGGTGTGAGAATTGAAGAAAAATGAAGAAATTTGAAAGAGAAAAAGGGAGAGAGTGGTTCGGCCAATTAGGAGGGGAAAAGGAAAAAGATTAAGCAGAATTTTCCCTAGAGAATTCTGACAATTCAGGTCTTATATAGTGGGTTAATTTGGGTGGGCTTGGGCCAAACAAAGCCCAACCCAATTATGCACTATAAATTATTTTTTTCACTTTTCAAGCTCAATTTCACCCAAATTTGATTCCATAATTCTTAAAATATTTTTATATGTCTACACAAAATTTTTTAATTCAATCCGAGTCCCTTTTCTGTCCAGCTCCCTCAAACCTGATTGATAATTCAATTTTTGATATTACCGTAAAATTCCTTTTTCTCTATCAAATAATCCTAAATATTATTTAGAGTCTATCCATATCTTAAAATAAATTTTTTAATATCGTTTGCTATTTTTCATAGCCCAGTTAAAATACGGTCAACCAACTATTTAATTAAACCAGGTCCCATTTTTTCTTAGTTTTGACTTTTGAGGGCTTATTTGACTTTATTTTCACTCTAAATTTTACCCTCAGACTAGTCATAACCTATATTTTCTGATGATCAAATAAAATATATTTCACCCACGGGTGCATTTTTTACCCCCAATTATGCTGATCAATCTCAAAAACTATAGTTTACGACTAATTCGGTATTTGGGACATTACACATCTGATCCCATGACCTGGGAATTCTTTCTGGAGAAATTCAATGAGCAATATATTCCTCCTATCTACACAGATGACAAGAAAAGAGATTTTTAACATTAAAATAAGGGAGCATGTCTGTAACAGAACATGAGAGAGAATTCACACATCTTTGCAAGTATGTTGGTGGTATTGTGTCTACAGAGGCTGATAAATGCTGATGATTTGAAGATGGATTGAGAGACCCAATCAAGCTGCAGGTTTCAGCCCTACGCCTAATGAGTTTTTCTAGTTTGCTAGCATTTTCCACAACAGTTGAGAGAATTCTAGTGGCACAACAACCAACACAAGATAGAGGGCTCAGGAGACCAATGCCACAGCCGAGTGGAGTACAGTCGAGTGGCAAGAGAGTCAGATCTTTCAGTGGCCGATTTCAGGCTAGGGGTTCCAGCAGGGCTACTTCTTTTGGACAGGGATAGATCATGAGATCTGTCTCTTCAGCAGCTAGTGTACCGACATAGGCACCACATAGATCTCCACCTTTACCAGAAAGTTAGCATTGTGGTTGCTCTCATCCAGGAGAGTATTGGTGGATGACATGAGCATGCTTGAGATGTGGCCCCAAAGATCATATAAGAAGGGATTGTCCTCTATTACAACATGGCAGAGGTTTGGGGGATCACTGAGTAGATACAGATGTAGGTGTTTGGGCAAGGCAGAGATCAAGTCCGAGAGCAAGGAAGAGGAGGATGATCAGGGCCCAATCAGTTTAGATTAGAGACAGTTGAAAGGCTAGAAGGTAGTAGAGCAACCCAACCAGGGCATATGCCATGTGAGGCCGATAGGAGTAGGATGCGCCTGATATCTTAATTGGTAAATTTCTTCTCTTTGGCTTTGATATACATGCATTGATAGATCCGAGGTCGATGCATTCATACATATGCACACCACCACCGTGTCGAGAGGATATCCAGACAATGTGATATCAATGTTGAAAGCTCGAAAACTCATTAGTAAGGGTTGCGAAGCATACTTAGCGTATGTGGTGGATATAGAAAAAGCAAGTCCGTAGTTGGTGGATATTCCTACTATTAGTGAGTTTCTTGATGTGTTTCTAGAGGAGTTGCTAGGGTTATCGCCAAATAGAGAAATTGAGTTTGCTATTGATTTGGTACCCAGCACTATTACTATTTCCATTACACCATATAGGATGACACTAATGGACTTGAAAGAGTTGAAGATACAGTTGTAAGATTTGTTAGATAAGGGATTTATATGACCCAGTGTATCACTGTGGGGTGCTCCAGTGTTATTTGTGAAGAAGAAAGATGGCACCCTTCGTCTTTGCATCGACTACAGGCAATTTAATAAGGTTACTATTAAGAATAAATTCCTGCTGCCTAGTATTGATGATTTATTTGATCAGTTGAAGGGTGCAGCCATATTTTCAAAGATAGATCTTTGATTTAGGTATCATCAACTGAAGATCAAAGATTTAGATGTACCGAATACAACATTCAGGACTCGTTATGGTCATTATGAGTTCCTGGTTATGGTCTTTGGATTGACGAATGCATCGGTAACTTTTATGGACCTGATGAATCGAGTGTTCAGGCCATATCTTGATTAATTTGTAGTGGTATTTATTGATGACATTCTTATCTACTCTAGAGACCGAGTAGAACATGATCAACATCTTAGAATAGTGCTGCAAACACTGAGGGAGAAGCAGTTGTATGCAAAGTTATCAAGGTATGAGTTTTGGCTCGAATCAGTTAGTTTTCTGGGTCACGTAGTTTCAAGAGAAGGTACTCAGGTTGACCCTAGTAAAATTAAGGCTATTCTTAATTGGAAACAACCATGAAATGTGACAGAAGTGAGGAGTTTCCTCAGATTAACTGGATATTATAGAAGGTTCATGAAGGGATTTTCATCCTTAGTGACTCTTTTGACATGACTGCTACGAAAAGAGGTCCATTTTGAGTGGATAGATAGGTGTCAAGTAAGCTTTGATCGACTGAAAGCAATGTTGACTGAAGCACCAGTCTTGACTCAGCCTACTCCAGGAAAAGACTTTATTGTGTACAGTGATGCTAAAAATAATGGTCTAGGTTGTGTTCTTATGCAAGAGGGAGAAGTAGGTGCATATGCCTCTAGACAGCTTAAGCCTCATGAGCTTAACTATTGGACGCATGATTTAGAGCTTGCAGCGATAGTCTTTGCTCTCAAGATCTGGAGACATCATTTGTATGGGGAAAGATGTTATATCTATATAGATCACAAAAGTCTTAAGTACCTTCCCTCACAAAAGAAGTTGAATCTGAGACAATGAAGATGGTTGCAGTTGATTAAAGATTATGACTGTGTTGACTACTAGCCAAGCAAAGCTAATATGGTTATAGATGCACTAAACAGGAAAATTTTAGCTGAGATGCGAGTGGAATCCATATTGATGCAGAAAATTAAAGATGCTCAGAAGCAAGATGAGAAGTTAGTAAGGATAGCTGAGGCAATGAAAAAGGGAGAAAAGCCTGAGTTTTCATTCACAAAAGATGGCACAATGTACTTCGAGAATAAGATTTGTATGCCCAGTATATAAGAGCTAAAGTCCGATATTTTAAAAGAAGCTCATAAAACAATGTATACAATGCATCCAAGAGGAAATAAGATGTATCAAGACTTGAAAACTCAATACCTATGGCCAAGGATGAAGAAAGATATCACCGAGTATGTTGCTAAGTGTCTAACTTGTCAACAAGTAAAAGTAGAACATCAATTATCCAATACAACTGTATTCTGATAATAATGGAGCCATTGCACAAGAAAAAGATCCAGGTCTCATCAAAGATCCAAACATGTGCTCAGAAAAAAACATTTGATTAGAGAAATCATTGGTAGAAATGATGTAAAGATAGAAAGAGTGCCCACTGATCAGAATATTGTTGATCCTTTAATTAAGTCACTTCCCCAAAAGAAATATGATTCTCATATACTGCCTATAGAATTAAATACAAAGGCGATTGACTTTAGTTCAAGTGGGAGATTGTTAGATAAGTGATCTAAAGGCAATCACTTTAACACTTATTGTATAAATTTATTTGATTAATGAAATGCATTTTCATTAATTTGATATTAATTTGACATATGAGCTAATAACAATATTAAACCACTTAATGAAGTCCTTGATACATAACATAGCATGAAGAAAATCATGATGAGATCATGATATTGAGATTCTTATCATGTGTAATTATTTTAGTATCTAAATTATCTCTAGTCATAGGATTAATGAGACATGTGGATGCTTGCTAAATGTAGCTAAGTACATTAGATGACCTGCTATTAGACAATCATATGGATAATCTATTCAAATGTCAGTGACAGTCTCATTATAGTAATAAGGATATCTTGGATACGAATTCGATACATTGATTATATTCCTCATTTCCTAAGGGAGGTTGCTCATAAGGTGGTGATTGGGTACAACTTGAGGTATTCGAAGGTAATTGGATAACCAATAAAGGATTTACCACTCTTGATAGATAAAGTATATACCCATGGCCTTTTATCAGAGTCATTACTTGGGAATCTGTGGTCGGAGTGGAAATGTAATGAAACTAGTCTTTATTGACATATCTAACAAAGTAATGAGCCTTAGGGAAAATAACTAATATTACTTGGGCTAGATGTGACGTAGTCAGTCTAATGGAAGTTGACACATATCCATACTCTAAACCAAGTGTGGTATAGAATGGTGAAAGGATTAATTGCACATAAATTGTCTATGGAAAGTTTCATAGTCAAACCACTGATTTTTCGGTCAATTGGAGGTCATGATTTGTTGCTAGATAATGCTCATGACTTGCTTAAATTAATTATTATTTTAAGTTACCAGCATAACATGGAACTTATTGGGTCATACGCATTAAAGATGTGAAGAATGAGTAAAATGGTCTTGGATGGAAACGAAAAATATGAGAGAATTATTTCAGGTCGGATAGCAATGATATCGTATGGAAAAATTGCTCCGAGGGGTCATGGGCTTGCATAGGCCCATGCAGGCTACTAGCTTACCTAACGGCCAACAGCTGGTATAATGTTCCTTAGCAATTAAGGCCAACTAAGGTAAAAATCCCAAAATTCCTCCCCTTGTCTTGTGTACTTTGTACCTAGACTAATTTTGGGGTAAAAATATTTTTGAAGAATTTTAAAGTCAGAATATTTTTTTTATAAATAAAATAAAGTAAAAATGAAAAGTAATAGGTGTGTTCAACCATTTCTCTTGTAGTTTCTTCTCACATTTTTCGCATGGATTATCATTAGAGACATCTTAGTGTGGATTGTTCTGGTTTGCTACAACCTAACAAGGTGAAAATTTGAAGAACAAATCAAGAAATTACAAGGTATAATATCTAATATTTATGTTTTGATGAATTAGCTTTAATGACACAAGCAAGATCCTTGTTTCGGGTGTTAAAATTTTTAATTTTCCATTGCTTTTATGAATGAGATTCATCTTCAAAACCCATCAATAAAATCACTTAGCTTACATTTTGTAGTACATATGCAAATGAACTAACATGCCTTTCTAATGTTCAAGGTAATATAGCTAGCTGAAATCATGTGATTCTAATATCAAGACATGATGCATAAAATAAAAAATATGCCTCAAGGAAATTAATAGACAATGCCTACTAATACGTTGCATCCATAAAAATTAAGATTTCATGCAAACCAATCCCAAATATTTAACATATCATGTTATATAACCATAAAGCTTACTTAGTTTGCAAATAAAATGCCACCTAGACCAGTCACTAGGAAGACATAAGGGGTAACCCAACTCGAAGATAACCAAAAATAGAGGCATTTGTTAGAGATGATGTCGAGCAAATAAATATCAGAACGCAGTGCATTTTCAAAAACATAATCAATAATCACTACCTAAGTGTTGGATGGTCATGCTAAAGCAATAGATATATCAGATAGAACAAAATGTCCCTATTGGCATGCTAAAAAGTCTACCCTACACTCATCTAGGCTTAATTATGGGATGTGGCATTTGTATTTGTACAAAGTTCCTTTAATGCATATTCATTTGCAGACAGAGTATTATCAAATTTTACAATTGTTAAATTTACATTATATGGCATGTAAGAAAATTTTTTCATGCATTACCTTAGTCTCAAACAATTTGTATACTTATATTTGTTGGATCACTTAAGTATAGTAAATTGATATTGTCATATCAACAAATTTAGGCCCTAGTCGTGCGAGTTCTTAAATCAACTCGATGGTTCGATCGAAGTCTAAATTTGGATGTTTACTGAAAAATAATTAAAATAATGGCTAATAATTATGGAAAATACTCAATAAAGTGTTTAAAGTATTTAAAGATGTTAAATTACCGTAAGGGACTAAATTTCAAATTTTAAAAAGTTTAGAGGTCAATTTGCAATTTACCGAAAATTGGAGGGTTAATTGGGATAACCATCAATTAAATGCATGATTGGGACATTAAACAGATGGAGTGGGCTGGCCACACCAAGTGGAATGCATTAAGTGGGCAATTAACATGCATGAATCCATTAATTAGACATTAAAATCATATGGGCTTAGGTGTCCCATAATTAATTAAGTTTGTCTTCATTCTCTAAATTATCTCTCTCTCTTCCTTATCACTTAACATCTAAAATTTTCTGCTTTCCTAAACCAGCCCCACGTTTCCATAAGTTCCTCCATAGCCAAGCTTAGTTCTAGAAAGAGAAAATGAGAAAGAAAGTGTGAAAAAGAGAGAGAAAGGCATGGGAAATTCTATTTTCATGCTCAATGAAGCTTGAGAGAGCAAAAAGAGAGAGAGAGGTTAGGGTTTATGAAGTTTCAATAATCTCTTTTATGTATTTTAGGAACTCAAATTAACAAGAATCTAGCTCAAAGGAGCAAAGGAAAAGAGAAAGAGAAGTAAAGAGAAATAAAAGTAAAATAAGAGGTTTCTGCATAATCTAAGGCAATAGCCTATGTCTTATAATTTTTAATTGCATGATTTGAATTTTGACATGTTAATAATTCAAAATTAATAGTATTTTGTGATAAAAATCTTGGGGATGCATGTTTGCTAGACTTAGGATTAATTTTGGTAAAAATTAAAGATGGTAAATATGTGTGCTTTATGCTGGAATTGATGAGTAGTAAGTGCATAAACTATTATAACTTAAGTTATGGAATTCAGATTTGTATGTTCTTTGTTGGGTTTGCTAGCTAAGACATAGGGATTAAACTTTTATTTAGACCATAAAATCCAGATATGTCTATATGTTTCCAGAAAAATACATAAAAATCGGACCTAGAATCTATCCAGGAAATTCTAGGCAAAATTGTTATTGACCAGTCAGTGTTAATTTGACCATATCTTTTGACAAAGAACTCCAAATTAGGTAATTCAAGTTGCATATTAAAAATAAGATTTAGAACTAAGAAGACTCTGTAATTTAATGCAAATGTTAACAGGACCAAAATAGAGCACAAAATCTGCCTGTGATAGGACAACATATGAGTTGAGGAATGTAATGAGTAAAACGATGTGAACCTTGTTATATTATGCAAATACTATTTTTATTGAGTAATTGTGTGATTAATTGAACCTTTACATGCATGAAAGTGTGAATAATCATGATTTGATAAAGTAACACAAAAATAAGATATAATAATATAATTTGAAGTTTATGTATGCTAGAATACTATGAGATGTATATTTGCATAGAAAGATTATTTGAGCATAAATTGATATATGACAATGCATGTTGCATGAAATAGTTTATTGCCTTATTTATATGCACCACTAAGCTTAGAGCTTAGCATGGGAGTTTCTCTCGCACAGATTTAGTGAAGAATAAGCAGACAATAGTAGATAAAGGTAGCGGTGGCTGATCCAGTAGAGCAGCTTGTATCAAATACTATGGGTCATACAACTATTGTATTTATGGTTTGAATTTTATTTTATAGTACTTGTAAAGTAAGTGCACGTTTTGTAAATAATACTTTATTATATAAAATGTATTGTGTTTCTTTATTATGATTTCTTTCGCACTACAAAGTAAATAAATAGTAAATGTATAAAAAAAACATATGAGCGATTTTCAAGTATAAAAAAATTATATTTTAACTATGAAGTCAATATAGAACTCCCTTATCCGGGCATGTGTTGCTGGGATGAGAGGGTGTTACAGTTTTTGGTATCAGAGCCTAGTTTAGGTGGTTTTGGGATTTTAAAATGGTTTTCAAAAATAATTATAACTTGTGTGTACCCACAATTAAGTGTTAAAGTTGCTGCTTACTGATTGGGGTCGTTACTTTATGATATAGTTAAAGTATGGCTTCAGGGTCATGGCTGTAATACCCCTTTACCTCACTATAGTTCAACAAGTTAAATGAGCAATACCCATCTTACTGTTTTATAAAATTAATGAAGTGAAGTTAATATTTTTTTTAACAAAAATATTATAGATATTGAAATATAAATTATTACAAGCATAAATACTCAAAATTTTATTTATTTATAAAGTACTTAATTTACATTCAAACTATGTTGTTTTACATAGTGACTCACATATTTAATACACATTATATGAAATCAAAACGATACTTTAATTTACAAATTTTTTTAAAAAATATACCAAAAAAGAAAACTAAGCTGCTAGCTGCTTTTTTCCGGGTACCCTTCTTCTTCTGACAATGTATTTTCTACGGCTACCCTTCTAAATATGCGGAGGAAGAAACCACATGCGCTAAGCTAATAGCTTAGTGGTGATTCAATAATAAAAATTTTACATACATATATATTTTCTCACATATTAATTAACCATTTAATAAGTAAGACATAAAATAAAGAATTATATATAATCAATAAATTTCAGCAAATACTCAATATTTAACAACTTGAATTCATATATCATTTATTAAAAAATCACGTACTTCGATTTTATTATTATTATTATTATTATTATTATTATTATTATTATTATTATTATTATTATTATTATTATTATTATTATTATTATTATTATGCCCATAACACCTATAACCGAACTAACTAATAGGAATAATGGGGTTACCATTTCTAACTTTCATAATATTGCCCCGAGCATCTCATAATAATGTCATTACCGATTTTTGTAATATTGTCATTACCGGCTTAATAATTTTGCGTCGAACGCATTTATCAATTTGCCATTACCAGCTTTTATATTCGGCACCAAGTGCCTAAAATCTCCTGATTGGTATGTCAAACTATTCTCCATTCTAGTTCTAGCCTAGGTGTCTTTGGGCTTAATTATTTTTATTTTAATTCCCAATATTTTCAAAAATTCCAATATTATTCAATTATCATATATATGCTTATTTATTTTTGTTCTTTCTTTCTATTATTATTGCACTAAAATCTCACACATAAATAATTTATTAAATATTTATAATTATCAATAAATTAAATATTTACATTAATTATTACATATAATAATCACAACACATGCAAAAGCCCAAGATTTCATGTTTTTACCTATGGAAGATTTTGGACCTATTTTTGGAATTCATTTTTAGCCCATTTATAATTCGAATTGGGAGTTATAGTCTTCTATTCCGTTTTAGCTTATTGTCTTATCTTTCAAATGCATCAAAAATCACTTAAATCCCAGTTTTCTATCAAACGTTATGATCAATTGAATACAAAATCATCACAGAAATTTCTGCCCAGAATTTTCTAGACAGATTCTAGGTTTGAACTTCATGCATTTTTCTGGGAACATATAGCCATAATTAGATTTTATGGTCTAAATAAAAATTCAATCCCTATGTCTTAGCTTTCATTTCCAATAAAGAATATACACACGGAATTCCAGAACTCAAGTTAGCATCAAAATATTCATGGATGTTCCTAGAACTTTTTACCCGAGCCATCAATTGGCATCCATCCACATTTCAACCACGTTCATCATTTGCATTTATTTTGATACTAAAATTTCTAGAATTACAACTGCTTTCATATGTTGCAATTATTTTACACCATTTTATTTCATTGCCATATAAAATATTATAGGCCACAACAAATCACACAACATATTACAAACACAAACATATCAAACCTTAATATATAGTTCCATAGATATTAAAAAAATGTAAGATTTTTATCAATCAAGCACATACCTAATCAGCCTTGGCTCTTCCATTAATCCTTCTTTTTCTTCCCTTATTAGCTAGCTTTCTCCTTACCTTTGTCACCCTCTTGAGGGCCTCTCACTTGTTCACTTATGTTTCCTACACAACCATACCACATCTCAATTCCAATATCCATTTTCAATGCTTTCCATGTCTACATAGTATTCTAATGTTCCTAATATGTTTTACACCCTAATTGAGTTAAAATGTACTAAGGTTAAACTTCCCTCTTAATATGTCATCGCTGCCCAAAAACCATATCCTAGTTCCCAATTCATTTTCTTCAATTCAACATTCATATCATGCTTCACTTATCACCAATTGTTGTGCTTCTATGCTAATTTCAATTTTCCCCAAATTTCTTTAACTATGGCAGCCCCTTATTCATCCATTAACATCATATTTTCTTTAGTTTTTAAGCCATAAAACAATTAACTAACTTCAATTATCATTAATTCAAAGTTTAATTACACTTCTATCAACTAATCACAAACTTAAATTTCTATGTTCAATCTTGCAACATAACCTATATCTATCAACCCTAATCACATCTATCATCAATATGGATCTCAAATTGAAGGAAAAAGGTTGAATTTGGGAAGAATAAACTAACCTTAAGTGGTTTTGAATGTGGGCCGAAATTGCTCCTACTCTTCTCCCTTTTTGTTCTTTTTTTTCTTCCTTCCTTCTTGCTCCTTTGGTACCTTTTAGGTAAGAACTCCTTAATTCAGAATTTTCATCTCTCAAAACTATTTTTTTTCTCACTATTAGCATGCTAGAAAAAGGAAGAAAATAGAGGTTTATTGGGGTGGAGATGGATGACAACAAGGTGGGAGAAAAGAAGAAGAGAATGCTTATGGAAGAATGTAGAATTTTGTTCTTCTTTTTAACTTTATATACCTTGATTAAGGTGTGGGTCCCACTAATTAAAATTAATCCTAATTCTTATTTGTTCATTAAGTTAATTAATCTTGATTAACAATTAAACTTTGAGAAATTCCATATTTGCCACATCTTCCTCCATATTTACACTTTTTCTCCAAACAATCTCCATAATACCAATTTTGTCCATAGGAAATTTTATTTTTATCTAATTCTACCACTAATCTTTTTAATTCCTAAATAATAATACCCTCACTACAGTCACGCACAATCGGGGGTCTAAATTACTGGATGTTACTGGATGTTACAATTCTTTCCCCCTTAAGAAAATTTCGTCCTCAAAATACCTGATTAGCTTGAGTCGAATAGCTAAGGATGCTGAGCTCTCATCATTTCTTCACTATCCTAGGTGGCTTCTTCTACTGCATGATTACACCATAGAACCTTTACCAATGGTACCTTTTTGTTCCATAGTTCCTTGACTTCTCGAGCTAAGATTTTAACTGGCTCTTCAACATATGTCAGGTCTGTTTGTACCTCTATTGAGTCCACAGGTATTACATATGTCGGATCCGATCTATATCTCCTTAACATTGAGACATGAAACACATTGTGGATCTTATCTAATTTAGGTGGTAAGGCCAACCCGTAAGCCACTGGACTCACACGTTCAAGTATTTCGTATGGTCCAATAAATCTAGGACTCAGTTTCCCCTTTTTACCAAAATGAAGTACTTTCTTCCAAGGTGAAACTTTTAAAAATACCTTGTCTCTGACGGCATATTCAATGTCTTTCCTTTTCAAATCAATGTTGGACTTTTGTCTATTATTTACAACTTTTAATCGATCTTGGATTAATTTCACCTTCTTCTCTGTCTGTTCCACTAATTCTAGCCCCATTAATTTCTTTTCACCAAGTTCTGTCCAGCATAATGGTGTCCTACATCTCCTTCCATACAAAGCTTCGTATGGTGTCATGCCGAGACTAGTTTGATAGCTATTGTTATATGCAAATTCCATCAATGATAGATACTTATGCCAGCTACCCTCAAAGTCAATTACACAACTTCGAAGCATATCTTCCAGCAATTGAATAACTCGTTCGGATTGCCCATCTGTTTGTGAGTGAAATATTGTACTAAAAGTAAGTCGGGTTCCCAATGCTTGCTGTAGACTTTTCCAAAATTTTGATGTGAACCATGGGTCTCAATCAGAAATAATAGATACTGCCACCCCATGCAGTCGAATTATCTCATTGACATATAATTCTGCTAACCGACTCAATGAATAATCCATCCGAACTGGCAGAAAGTGAGCCCACTTGGTAAGCCTGTCAACAATTACCCATACTGCATCATGCTTCTTTTGTGTCAAAGGCAACCCAGATACAAAATCCACCGTAATCCTTTCCGATTTCCATTCTGGAATTGCAAAAGATTGCAACAATCCAGATGGTAACTGGTGCTCTGCTTTCACTTGTTGACATGTCAAGCATCTTGTAGTGTATTCCATAATATCTTTCTTCATTCCTGGCCACCAATAATGAGTCTTCAGGTTCTGATACATTTTATTACTCCCTGGATGCATGGAATAAGTTGTATTATATGCCTCTTTTAGAATTATTTGCTTTAATCCGCTGTCATTTGGCATGCACAATCTTCCTCTGTAACTTATGCTTCCATCATCTTCAATCTTAAATTAAGTTCACTCCCCCTTTTCCACTGCCTCAGCAATTATCATCAATTTTGGATCTTACTTCTAAGCTTCCCTCACTTATTGCCTCAAGGTAGGTTGGACCCATAACTCTGCTAAAATAAATTGTGAGTCTAATTTTTAATTTATTATTAATTTGTATATATATTATATTATAATTGAGGAAATTTTTAAACTACATCTGCCAGTGTTTTTCCACTTAAGGCATCCGCTACTACATTGGCTTTGCCTGGCTGATAATCAATAATACAACTATAATCCTTGATTAACTCCAACCAGCGTCTTTGCCTTAAGTTCAACTCTTTTTGTGTGGGCAAATATTTGAGGCTCTTATGATTTGTATATATGTAGCACCGCTCACCATACAAATAATGTTGCCATATTTTTAAAGCAAACATTATTGCTGCCAACTCCAAATCATGTGTAGGATAATTTAGCTCATGAGGCTTCAATTTCCTATATGCATAAGCAACTACTTTACCCTTTTGCATTAATACACAACCTAGCCCATTATGAGAGGCATCACTGTATATCACAAAATCTTTCCCTAGCGTAGGTTGAGTCAAAATAGGTGCTTCGGTTAACATGGCTTTTAGTTTCTCAAAACTTGTCTGACACCGATCTGTCCACTCAAACTTAGTTTCTTTTCTGAGCAACTTGGTAAGTGGTGCAGCTATGCTTGAAAATCCCTTCACAAACCTTTTGTAGTAGCCAGCTAATCCAAGGAAACTCCGAACTTCTGTTACATTACGAGGCGACTTCCAACTTAGAATGGCTTCTATTTTGTTAGGATCAACCCGGATTCCTTCAACTGAAATAACATGCCCTAATAATCCCACTTCTTCCAACCAGAACTCACATTTTGACAGCTTTGCATACAATTCATTTTCTCTCAAAGTCTGCAGTACTACTCTGAGATGTCTGTCATGTTCTCCCTTGTCCCTAAAATATACCAGGATATCATCTATAAAAACTACCACAAACTGATCAAGGTAAGGCCTAAAAATCCTGTTCATCATATCCATAAAGGCAGCTAGTGCATTCGTTAAGCCAAACGGTATAACCAGGAATTCATAGTGGCTATAGTGAGTCCTGAAGGCTATTTTGGATACATATGATTCTTTGATTTTCAGTTGGTGATACCTGGATCTGAGATCAATCTTAGAGAATACTCCTACTCCCTTCAATTGATCAAAAAAATCATCACTTCTAGGTAGTGGGTATTTATTTTTAATCGTCACCTTGTTCAATTGTCGGTAATCAATACATAATCGAAGGGTGCCATCCTTCTTTTTCACAAACAATACTGGAGAGCCCCATGGTGACACACTGGGCCTTATGAACCCTTTGTCGAGGAATTCCTGCAATTGAACTTTTAACTCTCTCAATTCTGTAGGTGCCATTCTATAAGGAGTATTTGATATCGGGGCTATACCAGGAATCATATCAATAGCAAACTCTATCTCCCTATCTGGTGGTAACCCCGACAAATCCTCAGGAAACACATTTGGGAACTCACATACTGTGGGGATGTCCTTGAGTTTCAGGCTCTTCTTCCTGGTATCTATCACAAGGGCCAAATATGCTTCACATCCTTTCCTAATGTATTTTCGAGCTTTTAATGCAGAAATAACACTAGTCAAACATGTTTGACCTTCACCTTGAATGATAGTGTCATCCTGCCCGAAAATTTTAAGAACAATGTTTCTAAATCGGCAGTCAACTATAGCTCCATGCTTTGTCATCCATACCCAGGATAGCATCGAATTCATGAAAAGGTAATTCTATTAAGTCTGCTGGAAATTCTCTACCCTAATTAATATTGAAATGTTTCTATAAATCTGATTCACTTTCACACTATGTCCCAGCGAATTGGTCACAACTATCTCATATTCTAAGGTCTCAGGTTTCATGTTCCCTTGTCTAAGTGCAGCTGTACTTATATATGAATGCGTGGAATCGGGATCTATCAATGCATGTAAATCAAAATCAAATAAAGATAATTTACCAACTATGACGTCTGGTGCATCCTGGTCCTCATGGGCTCTCATCACATAGGCCTAAGCTAGAGCCCTACTACCTCTGGGTCTGTCAACTGTCTCTGATACCCCCTGACTCTGTCCAGTACGACCACCTCTAAACTGGCCTCGACTTCTACCACAGCTCTATATCAGTGTCATAGTCTGTGCTGGTGCTATACTGCCTGTACTAAGTCTGGGACAATCTCTCTTCATATGGTCAGTAGCTCCGCATCTCAAACATGCCCCAGTCAACCACCAACACTCTCATGTATGAGCTCTACCACAATGCTGACACATAGTCGGAGCTGGTCTCTTGGGAAATGATGCTGGTGAACTAGCAGATGATGCTACGGGTCTAAAATGCTGACCCCGCCTACCAGAAAATGTCTGCCCAGTAGCCCGTGACTGAAATGATCTAGGTACTATCCGTCCTTTCCTACTCGATGTCTGGGCCACACTAGATGTTGATTTCTTAAAATGCTCTTCTGTCTTCAGCTTCTTCCTTCTTTCAACACTAATAGCAGAGGACACTAATGTAGCAAAATCTGTATGCTGGTGGGAAGCCACTAAATACCCAATCTCCTCATCGAGACTGTCTTCAAATCTACGACATTTATTAGCTTTATCTCCAATAATCCCAGTAGCATACTTGCTCAGCCTGGTGAACTCCATCTCGTACTCAGCTACTATCATACCCCTCTACTTCAAATTAAGAAATTCTCGCCTTTTCTCATCCACATAAATTCTTGGCACATATTTCTTTTTAAACTCCGCCACAAAGAAATCCCATGTCTGAGGGATCAGAGTCTGAGGTTTCGCTAACACCAACTTCCACCAGTCATAGGCATGCTCCTGAAGGAGGGACACTGCATATCTAACCTTGTACTCCTCAAGACATTGTAGCTCATCAAAAACCCACTCTGTCTTTTCCAACCAAAATTCTGCTACTGTTGGGTCATCCTCTTTCTTGCCTATAAAATCCGTAGCCCTATATTTTCTTAATTTATCAATTTGGGGTTTTGGTTGTGGTGGGGGAGGTGGTGGAGATGGTGGTGGCACAACTTATGCTATCTATTGTAACAAGGTAGCCATATGTTGCATAAAGGGTACCTGACCCGGGTTAACCTGTTCTTCAGCATGTTGTGGAGCTATCACACTGGGCTCTAAAGCTCTAATTGATGCTGACTGCCTATGAGTAGCCGAATTAGCTATATTATCACCCTCTTGTTCTTTGTGACTTTGTCTTGATTCCATATCAATTAAAACCTATATTGTCAGAAGAAGGCTCCCTTATTAGAATATAGCAGCTTAAAATAATGCAAATACTGAAAACATGCACTCATCTTCCCATACCCACTAAATAAGAATCGTTAAAACCTATGGCTCTTATACAAAAATTTGTAATACCCCTTTACCCCATTGTAGTTCAGCAAGGTAAGTGAGCATTACCCATCTTACTATTTTATAAAATTAATGAAGTGAAGTAAATATTTTTTTTAACAAAAATATTGCAGAAATTGAAATAAAAATTATTACAAGCATAAATACTCAAAATTTTATTTATTTATAAAGTACATTAATCTACATTCAAACTATGTTCTTTTACATAGTGACTCACATATTTAATACACATTATATGAAATAATAATGATACTTTAATTTACAAAGTTTTTAACAAAATATACCAAAAAAGAAAACTAAGCTGCTAGCTGCTTTCCTCCGGGTACCTTTCTTCTTCTGACAATCTATTTTCTACGACTACCCTTCTAAACCTGTGCGAGAAGAAACCACCTGCGCTAAGCTAATAGCTTAGTGGTGCTTCAATGATAAAAATTTTACATACATATATATTTCCTCACATATTAATTAACCATTTAATAAGTAAGACATAAAATAAAGAATTATATACAATCAATAAATTTCAGCAAATACAAAACATTTAACAACTTGAATTCATATAACATTTATAAAAAATCACATACTTTGATTTTTTTATTATTATTATTTTCTTGTAACCATAACACCTATAACCGAACTAACTAATAGGAATAACATAGTTGTCATTTCCGGCTTTCATAATATTGCACCGAGCATTTCATAATAATGTCATTACCGACTTTTGTAATATTGTCATTACCGGCTTAATAATTTTGTGCCGAACGCATTTATCAATTTGCCATTACCGGCTTTTATATTTGGCACCGAGTGCCTAAAATCCCCTTATTGGTATGCCAAACTATTTTCTATTCTAGTTCTAGCCTAGGTGTCTTTGGGCTTAACTATTTTCATTTTAATTCCCAATATTTTCAAAAATGCCAATATTATTCAATTATCATATATATGCTTATTTATTTTTATTCTTTATTCCCATTATTATTGCACTAAAATCTCACACATAAATAATTTATTAAACATTTATAACTATCAATAAATTAAATATTTACATTAATTATTACATATAATAATCACAACACATGCAAAAGCCCAAGATTTCATGTTTTTACCTATCGCAGATTTTCGGACTTATTTTTGGACTTCATTTTTAGCCAATTTATAATTCGAATTGTGAGTTATAGTCTTCTACCTCATTTTAGCTTATTGTCTTATCTTTCAGATGCATCAAAAATCACTTAAATCCCAGTTTTCTATCAAACATTATGATCAATTGAATACAGAATCATCACAGAAATTTCTGCCCATAATTTTCTGGACAAATTCTAGGTTTGAACTTCATGCATTTTTCTGGACCCATATAGCCATAATTAGATTTTATGGTCTAAATAACAATTAACTCGTTGTGTCTTAGATTTCATTTCCAATAAAGAACATACAAAACGGAATTCCAGAACTCAAGTTATCATCAAAATAGTCAAGGATGTTCCTGAAATATTGTACCCGAGCCATCAATTGGCATCCATCCACATTTCAACCACATTCATCATTTGCATTTATTTTGATACTAAAATTTCTAGAATTACAACTGCTTTCATATGTTGCAATTATTTTACACCATTTTATTTCATTGCCATATAAAATATTATAGGCCACAACAAATCACACAACATATTACAAACACAAACATATCAAACCTTAATATATAATTCCATACATATTAACAAAATGTAAGATTTTTATAAATGAAGCACATACCTAATCATCTTTGGCTCTTCCCTTAATCCTTCTTTTTCTTCCCTTATTACCTAGCTTTCTCTTTGCCTTTGTCACCCTCTTGAGGGCCTCTCACTTGTTCACTTATTTTTCCTACACAACCATACCACATCTCAATTCCAATATCCATTTTCAATGCTTTTCATGTCTACATAGTATTCTAATGTTCCTACTATGTTTTACACCCTAATTGAGCTAAAATGTACTAAGGTTAAACTTCCCTCTTAATATGTCATGGCTGCCCAAAAACCATATCCTAGTTCCCAATTCATTTTCTTCAATTCAACACTTAAATCATGCTTCAGTTATCACCAATTGTTGTGCTTCTATGCTAATTTCAATTTTCCCCAAATTTATTTAACTATGGCAGCCCCTCATTCATCCATTAACATCATATTTTCTTTAGTTTTTAAGCCATAAAACAATTAACTAACTTCAATTATCATTAATTCAAAGTTTAATTACACTTCCATCAACTAATCACAAACTTAAATTTCTATGTTCAATCTTGCAGCATAACCTATATCTATCAACCCTAATCACATCTATCATCAATATGGATCTCAAAAGGAAGGAAAAAGGTTGAATTTGGGAAGAATAAACTAACCTTAAGTGTTCTTCAAGGTGGGCCGAAATTGCTCATACTCTTCTCCCTTTTTCTTCTTTCCTTCTTGCTCATTTGGCACCTTTTATGGTAAGAATTCCTTAATTCAGAATTTTCATCTCTCAAAACTATTTTTTTCTCACTATTAGCATACTAGAAAAAGGAATAAAATAGAGGTTTATTGGGGTGGAGAAGGTGGGAGAAAAGAAGAAGAGAATGGCTGATGGAAGAATGTAGAATTTTGTTCTTCTTTTTGACTTTATATACCTTGATTAAGGTGTGGGTCCCACTAATTAAAATTAATCCTAATACTTATTGGTTCATTAAGTTAATTAATCTTGATTAACAATTAAACTTTGAAAAATTATATATTTGCCACATCTTCCTCCATATTTACACTTTTTCTCTAAACAATCTCCATAATACCGATTTTATCCATAGAAAATTTTATTTTTTTCTAATTCTACCACTAATCTTTTTAATTCCTAAATAATAATACCCTTAATTATTTTCTCTTATTATTAGTCATTTTTTTATGGGTTCAAATTTAGACTCCGATCGAACCTGTGCACCTCACTATGGTCACGCGCAATCGGGGCCTAAATTACTGGATGTTACAACGGCACATTATGACCGAAGGAGGAGAAAGTAACGAGCCTACTTAAACAGAGGCTTCATTGTGACCAAGTCACCGTCGAGCTACTGCATCTAGATATGGTGCTAGCTCATCACGGGGGCAGTCTGTTGCTGGTACATGAGAAACAAATCTTATGAGGAACATGATAGGTTTGCTGCAAGGAGCATCACAACTAGCCTCATCTGGGTTATAGTTTGAGAGACTAAGGAAGTTAGGAGCCTCCAATTTCTAGGTAAACGGGAAGATGACTCCTATGTGGCAGAGTTTTGGTTAGAACGGGCAGAGAGAGTCTTTGATCAGCTGCATTGCACAAACAAGCATAAATATGAATATGCAGTGTCTTTGTTATAGGATCATGCATATGAATAGTGGCGATCTGAGTCACAGAGCACAGAGGCACCTTGTGACACCCTTATAACATTTTATACGTACGTTATATGGGTAAATATAATTATAGCCGATGTATGCCAAATTTTTTTTATCTTAATTTAATGACCATAATATTGTCACCACTTAATTAATCCTATTTAATTTTCCAAAAATTTCGGCAAGATAACGGTTATAAACTAACTTACCCACCTGCAAGACAAACAATTCACAACCCATTTTTTGGTACAACAACACACATATAATACAAAATATTTTACATTCATCTACAAATCATCCCTCCCATTCTTCACACATATAATAATTTACAAATACCATTTATTATAATATGTACAAGGTTCATTCTTACAACTCCATATCTATACATATATATACATGTCATTATTTCTAATATCATATTACTATTTTGTTCTTTCGTCTGCTCCCAAAATTTATATAGTTGCTTCTGCTTTTCCCACTACTACCTGCACGCAGCCAAATAACTACGTGCTGAGCATTAATATGCTCATTGGTGATTACTAATCTACAAATTTCCACTAACTATATTTTTATGCAATTATATTTTTAATATACTATTCAAATTGTCTCTTTAATATAAAATTCTTTTTATCAATACTTTATTTTTAATTACTCTTAATTCACTATTTAAGCTCGTAATTAATTTTGTCAATTTTTTTTCAAATAAATCTTTTTTTTTCTGAATTTTCAAAATTTTTCAATTTAATCATTATTCTCTTTCTTTTTTCAATTTTTCATTTAATTAGTTACAAATTTCACTTTAATTCTTAAATTTCTATTTATTTACAATTATGTCATTAACTATATATTATTTACACTTTTGCCACTAATATTATTATTTTTCATTTATTTATTTATTTAATTATTTATTTGTACTATCCAATTTAATATCTATCCTCCAATTATTTTACATTTTTCAACTTTATTATATTTTTCACTTATTTCATATTTAACATATTTTTCATTTTAATCACTTTTCTCATATTTTTCACTTATTTCATTTTTATCATATTTTATTCACAATTGTCACTTTTATCATTTCATTCACATTTATCATTTCATTTCTTTTATTTATTTATTTATTTATTTACCCATAGATTCAATCCGATAGAAAATCATTGAACCAAATACATGAGATGTGGACCCAAAAATCCACTACACTAAAGAGTAATCTCGAAGGATCACCTGAGCACTACATTATACACTAAATCACTGAGTCACAATCACTGAAGTAGATCATTATTGGCCTATAGAAGCGAGTCGCCATGACCCGCACCGCGGTAATGGTGTCCCTATGGCTAGCCAATTATATCATGAGCTAGATTTAACCATCAGAAAAATAACTAAAGGTATTATTTTATTTCTTCAATTTAATTTCTATTAAAATCATAAATTCTATTATTTTTACATTATTAATCACTTAATATTTTATTCTTTCATAATAATTTTATCACTACCAAAATTTTTCACATTTTTCATTCTAATATATCAATATTTCCTTATGGATAATCAATTAAGTTATAAACTCACTAAATACATTTTATTCATTTTTTTTCATTTCATACAAAATATCATCAATAAATAAAAAAATATTCAATATTTAATTTAAAAATTTTTAATAAATTCCTACAGACTTAAAATCGTATTTTTATGATTTTTATGACTAAATTTTCATTTAATTAGCAAAGAAAATATTAATTTTTCCTTCATTTTTCGGCCTATATTTAATTTTCATCATTAAAATTTTTCTTTCACTTTCTAATTATTGATTTCACTAATTAATACATTCATTATTCCATATGTATCATAATATTACACTAAAATATATTTATTCCTTAATATTCATTTTTAACATAATAAGGTCATATTTTACAATTTCCACTAATTATTTTTTTAATTAAAATTAATCATTCTAATTCACTTTTTATAATCCATTACTCATGTTTTAAGCATTAATTAGCAATTACATACAACACACACAATTTTCTAAATTTCCATAACCATAAATTATGCTTAATAAATAGAAATAAATAGATTTTGGAATCACTAACCTTAATTTCTTGTTTACGCCTTCCTAATCTTCCTTTTCCTTTAGAAGTACCTTCAACTTGCTTTGAACCTACCATGACCAAACTTTTCCCTTCATTAATCCACCAATATTTTACTTTCTTAACTCAAATAAATTTCATATTTATCATCTACATCTCTTAAACTACCTATTTGAACCATTAAACTAA
Source organism: Triadica sebifera (assembly GCA_023653625.1). Classification (NCBI taxonomy): domain Eukaryota; kingdom Viridiplantae; phylum Streptophyta; class Magnoliopsida; order Malpighiales; family Euphorbiaceae; genus Triadica; species Triadica sebifera. The sequence continues at coordinate 36,375,552 of CM042896.1, forward strand.
TTTAAAACTATAAATTTCATTTAACTCAAATTTGAATCCTAACTTTCCTCCTTTGATTTTCTTCCACTTTAGCCTTCCAAATGAAGATTAAAAACTTCTATTAGCTATTAGAGAGGCTGAATTTAATTTTGGGTGGTTGATTTTGGTGTGAGAATTGAAGAAAAATGAAGAAATTTGAAAGAGAAAAAGGGAGAGAGTGGTTCGGCCAATTAGGAGGGGAAAAGGAAAAAGATTAAGCAGAATTTTCCCTAGAGAATTCTGACAATTCAGGTCTTATATAGTGGGTTAATTTGGGTGGGCTTGGGCCAAACAAAGCCCAACCCAATTATGCACTATAAATTATTTTTTTCACTTTTCAAGCTCAATTTCACCCAAATTTGATTCCATAATTCTTAAAATATTTTTATATGTCTACACAAAATTTTTTAATTCAATCCGAGTCCCTTTTCTGTCCAGCTCCCTCAAACCTGATTGATAATTCAATTTTTGATATTACCGTAAAATTCCTTTTTCTCTATCAAATAATCCTAAATATTATTTAGAGTCTATCCATATCTTAAAATAAATTTTTTAATATCGTTTGCTATTTTTCATAGCCCAGTTAAAATACGGTCAACCAACTATTTAATTAAACCAGGTCCCATTTTTTCTTAGTTTTGACTTTTGAGGGCTTATTTGACTTTATTTTCACTCTAAATTTTACCCTCAGACTAGTCATAACCTATATTTTCTGATGATCAAATAAAATATATTTCACCCACGGGTGCATTTTTGACCCCCAATTATGCTGATCAATCTCAAAAACTATAGTTTACGACTAATTCGGTATTTGGGACATTACACATCTGATCCCATGACCTGGGAATTCTTTCTGGAGAAATTCAATGAGCAATATATTCCTCCTATCTACACAGATGACAAGAAAAGAGATTTTTAACATTAAAATAAGGGAGCATGTCTGTAACAGAACATGAGAGAGAATTCACACATCTTTGCAAGTATGTTGGTGGTATTGTGTCTACAGAGGCTGATAAATGCTGATGATTTGAAGATGGATTGAGAGACCCAATCAAGCTGCAGGTTTCAGCCCTACGCCTAATGAGTTTTTCTAGTTTGCTAGCATTTTCCACAACAGTTGAGAGAATTCTAGTGGCACAACAACCAACACAAGATAGAGGGCTCAGGAGACCAATGCCACAGCCGAGTGGAGTACAGTCGAGTGGCAAGAGAGTCAGATCTTTCAGTGGCCGATTTCAGGCTAGGGGTTCCAGCAGGGCTACTTCTTTTGGACAGGGATAGATCATGAGATCTGTCTCTTCAGCAGCTAGTGTACCGACATAGGCACCACATAGATCTCCACCTTTACCAGAAAGTTAGCATTGTGGTTGCTCTCATCCAGGAGAGTATTGGTGGATGACATGAGCATGCTTGAGATGTGGCCCCAAAGATCATATAAGAAGGGATTGTCCTCTATTACAACATGGCAGAGGTTTGGGGGATCACTGAGTAGATACAGATGTAGGTGTTTGGGCAAGGCAGAGATCAAGTCCGAGAGCAAGGAAGAGGAGGATGATCAGGGCCCAATCAGTTTAGATTAGAGACAGTTGAAAGGCTAGAAGGTAGTAGAGCAACCCAACCAGGGCATATGCCATGTGAGGCCGATAGGAGTAGGATGCGCCTGATATCTTAATTGGTAAATTTCTTCTCTTTGGCTTTGATATACATGCATTGATAGATCCGAGGTCGATGCATTCATACATATGCACACCACCACCGTGTCGAGAGGATATCCAGACAATGTGATATCAATGTTGAAAGCTCGAAAACTCATTAGTAAGGGTTGCGAAGCATACTTAGCGTATGTGGTGGATATAGAAAAAGCAAGTCCGTAGTTGGTGGATATTCCTACTATTAGTGAGTTTCTTGATGTGTTTCTAGAGGAGTTGCTAGGGTTATCGCCAAATAGAGAAATTGAGTTTGCTATTGATTTGGTACCCAGCACTATTACTATTTCCATTACACCATATAGGATGACACTAATGGACTTGAAAGAGTTGAAGATACAGTTGTAAGATTTGTTAGATAAGGGATTTATATGACCCAGTGTATCACTGTGGGGTGCTCCAGTGTTATTTGTGAAGAAGAAAGATGGCACCCTTCGTCTTTGCATCGACTACAGGCAATTTAATAAGGTTACTATTAAGAATAAATTCCTGCTGCCTAGTATTGATGATTTATTTGATCAGTTGAAGGGTGCAGCCATATTTTCAAAGATAGATCTTTGATTTAGGTATCATCAACTGAAGATCAAAGATTTAGATGTACCGAATACAACATTCAGGACTCGTTATGGTCATTATGAGTTCCTGGTTATGGTCTTTGGATTGACGAATGCATCGGTAACTTTTATGGACCTGATGAATCGAGTGTTCAGGCCATATCTTGATTAATTTGTAGTGGTATTTATTGATGACATTCTTATCTACTCTAGAGACCGAGTAGAACATGATCAACATCTTAGAATAGTGCTGCAAACACTGAGGGAGAAGCAGTTGTATGCAAAGTTATCAAGGTATGAGTTTTGGCTCGAATCAGTTAGTTTTCTGGGTCACGTAGTTTCAAGAGAAGGTACTCAGGTTGACCCTAGTAAAATTAAGGCTATTCTTAATTGGAAACAACCATGAAATGTGACAGAAGTGAGGAGTTTCCTCAGATTAACTGGATATTATAGAAGGTTCATGAAGGGATTTTCATCCTTAGTGACTCTTTTGACATGACTGCTACGAAAAGAGGTCCATTTTGAGTGGATAGATAGGTGTCAAGTAAGCTTTGATCGACTGAAAGCAATGTTGACTGAAGCACCAGTCTTGACTCAGCCTACTCCAGGAAAAGACTTTATTGTGTACAGTGATGCTAAAAATAATGGTCTAGGTTGTGTTCTTATGCAAGAGGGAGAAGTAGGTGCATATGCCTCTAGACAGCTTAAGCCTCATGAGCTTAACTATTGGACGCATGATTTAGAGCTTGCAGCGATAGTCTTTGCTCTCAAGATCTGGAGACATCATTTGTATGGGGAAAGATGTTATATCTATATAGATCACAAAAGTCTTAAGTACCTTCCCTCACAAAAGAAGTTGAATCTGAGACAATGAAGATGGTTGCAGTTGATTAAAGATTATGACTGTGTTGACTACTAGCCAAGCAAAGCTAATATGGTTATAGATGCACTAAACAGGAAAATTTTAGCTGAGATGCGAGTGGAATCCATATTGATGCAGAAAATTAAAGATGCTCAGAAGCAAGATGAGAAGTTAGTAAGGATAGCTGAGGCAATGAAAAAGGGAGAAAAGCCTGAGTTTTCATTCACAAAAGATGGCACAATGTACTTCGAGAATAAGATTTGTATGCCCAGTATATAAGAGCTAAAGTCCGATATTTTAAAAGAAGCTCATAAAACAATGTATACAATGCATCCAAGAGGAAATAAGATGTATCAAGACTTGAAAACTCAATACCTATGGCCAAGGATGAAGAAAGATATCACCGAGTATGTTGCTAAGTGTCTAACTTGTCAACAAGTAAAAGTAGAACATCAATTATCCACGGGATTGTTGCAACCAATACCAATCCCAGAGTGGAAATGGAAGATAACTGTGATGGATTTTGTGACTAGTTTACCGATGAATCAAAAGAAGCATGATGCAGTATAGGTGTTAGTTGATCGACTGATAAAGTCAGCACATTTCCTACCAGTCAGAATGGACTACTCATTGAATAAGCTAGCCGAAATTTATATAAGTAAGATAGTGAGATTTCATGGAGTGTCAGTATCTATCATCTTCGACAGAGATCCTCACTTTACTTTGCAATTCTGGAAGAGCCTACAATAAACTTTGGGAACTCAACTCAATTTCAACACGGCTTTCCATCCACAAACAGATGGATAGTTAGAGCGAATTATCCAATTGTTAGAAAACATGATGAGAAGTTGTGTGCATGAGATTGAAGGAAGTTGGGATCGATATCTGCCTCTTATGGAGTTTTCCTACAACAACAATAATCATACGAGTATAGGCATGGCTCCATAAGAGGCATTGTATGGAAAAAATGTATGTTGTACAGATATTGAACCAAGAAGGGGGGTTGAATTGGATATTAAAAATTTAACTTTTAAGTGCGGAAAGAAAAGTTAAGTTTAGTAGGGATAGAAAGATATGACACAAGGATTTTTATAGAGGTTTGGGTATTAACAAACCCTACTCCTCTCCCTAATCTCAATTGGGAGTTTCACTAACACTCTAAGTGTTACAATAGAGTTTTACAAGCTCACTCCCAACTATGGTGTTTCTAACAATGGATCACACCAAACCCAGAAATCCCTTGTGTTTTAATGGGTGTTTTAATGGCTCACACAAATAACCTTTACCTTGTGTTTTAAAAGCTCACACAAATAATCCTTACCTTGTGTTTTAAAGGCTCACACAAATAACCCTTACAAGTGTTCTACTCTTAACCCCAAAATACCCAAAACTCACTTGAGTAGATGATTACAGAGAGAAACACTTACAAATCTATAATGCTCAGAGAATGATGAGCAAAAAGATTTTCACAGAGAATAAATGTTTGTTTTGAAAATATCAAATGCACAAATGGCTTACAACAAGATTTTGATTCAAAATATTAGTTATTCTCTTGTTCTTGATGCATAAATGACTTGCATTTATAATTCCATGGTGAATTATAGCCGTTAGATTGCATTTAATATGGAACTAGCCGTTGCACCAACTCTTATTGTCGCGCCTGACATGTTTCTCTTTCATCTTTCACGGTCGTGAATATGTGTGTCACAATCGTGACTATTCTTCCAAGCCATGACTTGAGTAGTGGTCTTAGCAGTGAAGCTTTCAGGAAGAATTTTAAGTGTTTGATCAAGGGTGTGACATCTTTCCAAGCCATAGTCCAAGTGGTGACTCTGGCCGTGAAACTCTCTAGAAGAATTTGTCATGTCTTCTCACGGGCGTGACTAAAATGTTCATTCATGATTGCTATCATTCTTCATGGTCGTGAACTTTAAATGTTGGATGGTTGGCACTAAGCTTCATCACGGGCGTGACATATAAGGTCACGGGCGTGAATATGCTCTTTCTTCAATTTTATCTTTTTAAGATTGATCTTCCATTCTCCAATCTTGTTATCATGTTCCATACCCTGTTCAATAAACTTAGAAAACTAGTATGTAAATACATTATTGCTATTTTATTTGTTAGCATCAAAATGGTGGAAATACCCCTCAAGGTTCAACAATCTCTCCCTTTTTGATGGTGACAAATAATCTAGTAATATGTGCTTTTAAGAAGTCTCCCCCTCAAAAGATGCTTAGGATAAAAAATGCTGAAGTGCAAGAATTGTAAAGAATGATGAAGTGTAGCATCAAAATATGCTTCCTAGTTTTAAGTATATGCAAAGTATATTCAATGTATACCAAATTTTTTCCTTAAAGCAAGTTAAGTTTATGCTAAGTTTATTTAAGGTATATTCAGAGTATATCAAGTGCATATTCATTCATGTAACTTGCATCAAGGTATATGCAAAGTATACTTAAGGTATGTGAAGCTCATTTGCATACTTGCATATACATTTTGATTCGAAAATAAGTATTGCTTTTGACTTTAAACAATATATTACTAGGTTCTCCTCCTTTTGTCATCAACAAAAAAGAATAACAAAAAGATGAAGCATAATGGAAAACAAAAGAAAATATATTAATATAGAAAAACCAAATACAAAAGTAATTGAAATTTTGAAAGGAAATTTGAAATTCCTATAGCAATCAAGCTAGAAAATAACATAGCTAACATAAAATCTAGTCGGACATCCTATCTCTAAGGCGAGCTACTTCCGCTTCGAGGCTCTTTATGAGAGACTCCATGAAGTCCTTGAGGTTCTCTAACCTCTCATCCATTGAAGTCTGCAATTGCTTAAACCGTGGTGCAAGTGGTCAGCCACTTGTTAAGCCAAGTTTGGTGTGGAGGCAGAGGATTGTTCAATTTCCTGCTCAACCTCTGGAGGCACCACCTCAACTCAAACTCTCTTCCTTTGTTGGATTCCTTGGAGGGCTATCTTTGAAGTCATCCGAGTCATTGTCCTACCAAATGATCTCATCAGCAGTGTTGGTGAAGCGGTAGTATATTTTGTTCTCAAAACTATACGAATAGCCACTCCCATTTTGATGAAGGACTCGACGTCTAGTCGGTCTCGAGGATGTTCTGGTATGAGGTTGAAGTGTTGTTCATTGAGCTTCAAGTATCTGAGTCACGTACCCACCAATCAGAATGTCTTCAGAAGGCTTGGTGGATATTGACAAAAGATGGTTTGCATACCATCGAGATAAAGCCACTGTAAGGCCTCTTCAGGCCATCTCCAAAAGAAAGAGCTCTGACTTCCTGATCGATCCATTGTTGTCTCCTCTGGAAAAAATGCTATAGGTTAGAAACCTATGCAAGTACTTGTGCACTGGGGATCGAAGGTGGGTGCTCTTCATCTTCTTGACATCCCAACTATAGTCAAGCCCGAAGTGAGTCCATGCCTGAGTAGCATAGAACTCCACTTCACTCTCATTCAGAATGCCATCAGAGGGAAGGTTGAACAAGTCTCCAAACTCTGTGGCAGAGAGGGTGTTCAGATGCTTGCAAATTTGGAATTTCACTGTGCCGGTAGGAGAGACTTGCAGGGTGCTCAGAAATTCCAGAGTTGGTTGATGAATATCAACAAAGTCTTTCAGATGACAAACCTAGAGTTGTTTCGTCATGCTTGTCTCGAGGCTGAGTGTCCCGATGATTTGCCACTCAAATGATCTAGAGGAAATGAGTGGCCTTTTCTTGAGCACTGAGTATCTAGGATGACAGTGCTCCAGAATAATGTTTAGAAGGTAATCCGTGTACCTTCTTGGAGCATGAGACTTCTTTCTTATACCCTTGGAGGAACCGGTTTCCATTTTGATTGAAAAAATAAACTTTTGAAGAGTGAAAATTTTGATAGAAATTTTGAGTAAAACCTAAGGTGATGTGATTTATGATGATGGAAATGGTTTTTGAAGATATTTATAGATGAAATGAGTTGCTAGGGGGCCGAAATCTTCAAAATAGTATTCAATGGTGATAAATGAGAGAAGTTGGAGAGTTGGAATGAGAGAAATAATGGCAAAAACATTATATAGCCGACATCTTCATGGGCATGAAAAACTAAGTCCCGGGCGTGAAATGTTGTGTTCACGGTTTGCTGAAGAGACTCTCTACCCGTGAAGAGAGAGGTGAAATTATTCACGGTCGTGAAAATTAAAGGTAACGGGCATGAATGATGAACTATCACGGTGGTGACAGACGAGTCACGAGCATGAAGTATAAACTTCACTACTTGTGATCGTGAAACAGAGCGTGACACAAAGCGTGGATGCTTCTATAAGTTTTGGTGGAAATGTTCACGGTCATGAAAAAGTGTCACGGGCGTGAACAAAGGGTTTTATGGGGGTGAATGAAAAAGGTTATGGTCGTGAAACATAGTCTTCACTACCTTCAGCCGTGAAGCATGTCGTGAAACAAGTCGTGAAAGTTACTGGTTCTTTTGGCGATTTAGTTCATGGTCGCATTGCCTAAAAACCTCACCAAATAAAATTAAGTCTAAAACAATACTAAAGAATTTCTAAAGAGCTTCTATCCCCTATAACATATATTTTCATCAAATTTACTGCCTTATTTCTAGTAAGATGAGACAAAAACAAGATTATCAATCAAGGTTTGACAATTTGGGCAATCACAAAGTTAATCCATCAATCATACCAAGCTCTCTTCTTATGAAATTAAATCTTTCCTCATTTAGAGACTTAGTGAAGATATCTGCCAGTTGATTGTCTGTGCTTACAAATTCCAATACAACATCTCCATATTGAAAATGATCTCTAATAAAATGGTGTCTAATGTCAATATGCATACTTCTAGAATGTTGAATATGATTCTTAGATAGATTTATAGCACTTGTATTGTCACATCTAATAGGTATATGGTGCATACTATGACCATAATCCTTAAGTTGTTGTTTCATCCAAAGGATTTGTGTACAATAACATCCTGTTGCCACATACTCCACTTCAGCAGTAGAAAGAGCAACTGAAACTTATTTCTTGCTAAACCAAGAAACTAAGCACTCTCCAATAAAGTGACAAGTACCTGAAGTACTTTTCTATCTAAAAGACTTCCAGCATAATCAGCATTTGAATATCCTATAATGTAAAAAGATGAATTTCTAGGATACCACAAACCTAGATGCAATGAGCCATGTAAATATTTAAAAATTCTTTTTACTACATTTAAATGAGACTCTTTTGGACACGATTGAAAGCAAGCACATAGGCATACATTATACATTATGTCGGGTCTAGAAGCAGTAAGATATAAAAGTGATTTGATCATACCTCTATAGAGCTTTTCATTAATGCTCTTACCCTTTTCATCCTTGTCCAATTTTGTTGATGTGCTCATTGGAGTCTTGGCATTCTTTCATCCTTCCATTCCAAATTTCATAAGTAAGTCTTTGGCATATTTGGATTGGTTGATGAATATGCTCTCATTGCCTTGTTTTATTTGTAAACTGAGGAAATATTTTAGCTCACCCATCATGCTCATTTCGAATTCCCTAGTCATACACTTAGCAAATTCTTAACAAAGCAATTCATTAGTAGACCCAAATATGATATCATCTACATAAATTTGAACAATTAGAATATCATGTGTATGCTTTTTAATAAATAATGTAGTGTCAACATTATTCCCCTTTGTAAAGTTATTTCTAAAAGAAAAGAACTTAGTCTTTCATACAAAGCTCTTGGGGTTTGTTTCAAACTATATAAAGCTTTTGAAAGTTTAAATACATGATTAGGCAAATCATAGCTTTCAAAACCTGGTGGTTGTTCTACATAAACTTCTTCTACTATATAACCATTTAAAAAGGCACTTTTTACATCCATTTGAAAGAGTTTGAAATTCATGTGGCATGCATATGCTAAAATTATTCTTATGGCTTCTAATCTAGCTACAGGAGCATAGGTCTCATCATAATCTATTCATTCTTCCTAATTATACCCTTTTGTAACCAACCTAGCCTTATTCCTAGTTATTGATCCTTGTTCATCTAGTTTATTTCTAAATACCCATTTGCTTCCTATAATTTCATGATCCTTGGGTCTAGGTACTAAGGTCCATACCTTACTTCTCTCAAATTGGTTGAGTTCCTCTTGCATGGCAATCACCTAACTTTTATCATTAAGAGCCTCATCAATATTTTTAGGCTCAATTTGAGAAATAAAAGCAAGGTCAGAAACTAAATGTTTGAGATGAGATTTAGTACTTACTCCCCTTGTAGGATCACCAATGATTTTCTCTTTAGGGTGATCTTTTGTCAATCTCCATTCCTTTGGGAGCTCTTGCCTGTTTTCCTCTTGAGCTTGAGGTAGAGAATCATCTTGACGTGAATTTTCTTAATCATTTTCTTCTTTTCCATTTTCAAGATCAAGTCTTTCCATGGTACGTACAACATCATCAAGAACACTACCTTTCACATGATCAAGTCTACTAGATTCATCAAAAACAACATGCATAGATTCTTCAACAGTTAATGAATTTTTATTAAATACTCTATATGCTTTGATAGTTGTAGAGTATCCTAAAAAGATACCTTCATCAAATTTAGAAGCAAATTTTCCAAGGTTGTCCTTGGTATTCAATATGAAGCACTTGCATCCAAATACTCTAAAGTATGATATCAAGGGCTTTCTTCCATTCCATAGCTCAAATGAAGTTTTGTTTAGGAGAGGTCTTTTGAAAACTCGATTTGAAATATAAAAAGCAGTATTTGTGGCTTCTACCCAAAAGTAAGTTGGTAAACCATACTCATTGAGCATTGTTCTAGCCATTTAAATTAAAGATCGATTTTTCCTTTCAACTACCCTATTTTGTTGAGGTGTCCTAGGAGATGAAAAATTCTGTGAAATGCCATGTTCAAGACATTTTCATTTTCAAATTCTTTGCCATGGTCACTTCTTATTCTTGAAATGCAATATCCTTTTTCATTTTGAACTCTTTTAGCAAAATTTTTGAAATTTTCAAAAGCATCACTCTTTTGAGCTAAGAAAATTACCCAAGTAAATCTAGAGTAATCATCTACGATGACAAAGGCATAATGTTTACCTCCTAAGCTTGCAATTCTAGTAGGTCCAAATAAATCTAGATGCAGGTTTTGAGGTACTTACTATGTTTTTGGATTTGAAGGATGACTTGCGTTGCTTCCCTCTTTGACAAGGATCACATGTCTTGTATTTTTCAAATTTAACTATTGGTAGTCCCTTTACTAGCTCTTCTATGTTGAGACTTTGAATAAAGTCTATGTTCGCATGATCAAGCCTTCTATGCCACAGCCAAGATTCATCACTAGTAGTCACAAGACACTTAAAGGAATGGTTAGATATTTTTTGTAAGTCTATTATGTAGGTATTGACATCTCTATTTCCTTTAAATATCTCTTGACCATCAATACAGGTTACAAGACATTCGTTGGAAGTAAAGGTTACTTTATTTCCTTTATCACATAATTGACTTACACTCAACAAGTTATGTTTCAAACCATCAACAAGTAAGACATCTTTAATAAGAGTAGTACCATTAATACCAATAGAACTAATGCCAATTACCTTACCCTTAGCATTGTTTCCAAATGTAACTTTAACTCCATCAATACTTTTGATTTCATTGAAAAGTTTTTTGTCTCCTGTCATATGCCTTGGGCATCCACTGTCTACTAGCCAAACATTTTTGTTTATTGTGGACTTGAGGCATATCTATAGAATCACAATTCAAGTATGGTTTTTAGCTACCCAAATGAGCTTGGGTCCTTGGGAGTTAGCACATGAAGGTTCCCAATGAGCCTTCCTTATCCAGCAATGTTTATTTATGTGACCAATTTTCATACAATAATTACACTATTTAGGTCTAAAAATGTTTTTTGGTCTAAAAATGTTTTTTGGTCTTACAATGCTTTTGAATGCCATATTTCTATTAAACTGAGTTTGAGAACAATGACATGCACAGTCATGATTAATTGGTGCTTTTCTAGATGCATGCTTCTTATACATAAAGGCATGATTAGCCTTTTGAGGTTTCTTTCTTAGGCTTACCAATCCTTGATTATTCCTCTTATGTATAGAAGATTTAGTGTATTTAGTGCACTTATCCCTTGGTGCTGTTCCAGAAAATGTGGAGATGTGAGGTTCACTTGACTTAACAAAAGTAGTTTTGTGAGAAGATGATGATGTGCCTTTAAATCCTAGACCATGTCCAATTAAGGGTGGTTTTTGAGGTACAATGAGAGTATCTAAGCTCTCCTTTCCTTTGTGGAATTTTGAAATGGAGTTTCTAAGTTCCTCAACTTTATTTTTCAAAGTATTGTTTTCTTTAAGCAAGGATTTAGTTGAGGATTTTCAAGAGTATTCATCTAATGACTTTTGAAGAGATTCATTAGATGATTTAAGTTCAAAGTTCTCGTTTTCTAAAACATCCATTTTGAATTTCAAATTAGAAATGTTATTTTTATAAGTATTGAATTTACTCCTATATTTCTCTAGTTCTAGATTCAATTCTTCTATTAGGCTTTGCTCATCATCATCATCTTCACTATTACTATCATTATCACTATTATCATTATTGAAAGATTATGAGTGAAGTGACCTTACCTTATCCGAGACATGATCCTCTATAGCCATGAAGCATAGGTTGACCTATTCACTTTCATTGTCATCTTTTTCACTAGAAGAGCTTTCGTCATCCCATATAGCTTTGTGACCTTTATCCCCATTGTCTCTTTGATAATTGCTCTTATGCTTCTTGAGCCTTGGACATTCCGGTTTAATATGCCTTTTCTTTCCACATTCATAGCACTCTACCTCTTCTTTACTTTTTTATGCATTATTAGAAGTCTGTTTGAGATTTCTTTGCCTGAATTTTCTAAAGTTGCCCATTCTCTTCTCCATAATTCTTTTCAGCCTTCTTGAGATCATAGCAATGTCCTCATTTGCATCATCACTCTTTTCTTCATCATCTTTAACTTCCTCTTGAGATTTTGAAGTAAAGGCTTTTAATGCTAGAGGCTTTCTTCTTTCTGGCTCTGCTTCAAGCTCTCTATCTCTTTTCACTGCCATTTCATGTGTAAGAAGTTTGCCAATAAGCACATCAGTATTCATGATGCTCATGTCTTCATTTGCCTCTTCAATACCAATAACTCTTGAACCGTAATCTTTGAGAGGAAGACTTCTTAGGATTTTGTTATTAACATCTTCCAAGCTCAGGTGTTTCCCAAGTTTTCTCATGCCATTTATGATGGCTAGAAGATAGTTGGTCATGTCAATAACTGACTCATTGGATTTCATCTTGAAGAGCTCATACTCTGAAGTAAGAAGTTGAATCTTCTTAGATTTAACTTGCTTTGTTCCTTCATGATAGTTTTCCAATGTTTTCCACATGCTGTAAGAATTGGGCAGTGTTGTATTCTGCCACATTCTTCAATGGATAATGAGCTTGAGAGAATTGTCATTGCCTTCTTGTTTTTGAAGTTTGCTCTTATTTGAGACTTTGTCCAATCATCTCTTGACAGGATTTCTTCTTCACCATCAACTCCTCTTCTAGTTGGTGGTGTCCATTCTTTTCGAACACTATCCCAGACTTCGATTCCTTCACTATCCAGATATGTCTCCATTTGAAACTTCCAATGAGAATAATTTGCTCCATCAAAGTGAGGTTTCAAACTTTGCAATCCTTCATTGGTGATATCGTGATCTTTACTAGGGTTGTTTAGGCTTCGATGCTAGACTTAGCTCTGATACCAATACTTGTACTAATATTGAACCAAGATGGGGAACTGAATTGGTTATTAAAAATTTATCTTTTAAGTGCAGAAAGAAAAGTTAAGTTTAGTAAGGATAAAAAGATATGACACAAAGACTTTTATAGAGGTTCGGGTGTTAACAAACCCTACTCCTCTCCCCAATCTCAATTGGGAGTTTCACTAACACTCTAAGTGTTACAAATGGATTTTTACAAGCTCACTCCCAATTATGGTGTTTCTAATAATGGATCACGCCTAACCCAGAAATCCCTTGTGTTTTAATGGCTCACACAATAAACCAATTCCTTGTGTTTTAAAGGCTCACACAAATAACCCTTACCTTGTGTTTTAAAGGCTCACACAAATAACCCTTACCTTGTGTTTTAAAGGCTCACACAAATAACCCTTACCTTGTGTTTTAAAGGCTCACACAAATAACCCTTACCTTGTGTTTTAAAGGCTCACACAAATAACCCTTACAAGTGTTCTACTCTTAACCCCAAAATACCCAAAACTCACTTGAGTAGATGATTACAGAGAGAAACACTTACAAATCTATAATGCTTAGAGAATGATGAGCAAAAAGATTTTCACAGAGAATAAATATTTGTTTTGAAAATATCAAATACACAAATGGCTTACAATAAGATTTTGATTCAAAATATTAGTTATTCTCTTATTCTCTTATTTTGGATGAATAAATGACTTGCATTTATACTTCCATGGTGAATTATAGCCGTTAGATTGCATTTAATATGGAACTAGCTATTGCACCAACTCTTATTGTCGCGTCTGACATGTTTCTCTTTCATCCTTCACGGTCGTGAATATGTGTGTAAAGGTCATGACTATTCTTCCAAGCCGTGACTTGAGTGGTGACCTTGGCTGTGAAGCTTTCTAGAAGGATTTGAAGTGTTTGATCTCGGGCGTGACATTATATCTTCACGGGCGTGACATCCTTCCAAACCGTGGTCCAAGTGGTGACTCTGGCCGTGAAGCTCTCTGGAAGAATTTGTCATGTCTTCTCACAGGTGTGACTTTAATTCATGGGCATGACTGAAATGTTCATTCATGGTTGTTATCATTCTTCATGGCCGTGAACTTTAAATGTTGGATGGTTGGCGCTAAGCTTCATCACAGGCATGACATATAAGGTCACGGGCGTGAACATGTTATTTCTTCAATTTTATCTTTTTAAGATTAATCTTCCATTCTCCATTCTTGCTATCATGTTCCATACCATGTTCAATAAACTTAGAAAACAAGTATGTTAAATACATTATTGCTATTTTATTTGTTAGCATCAAAATGATGGAAATACCCCTCAAGGTTCAACAATGTAGGACACCGGTTTTTTAGACCGAGCTAAATGAGAAAATTTTGATTGGGCCTGAGATAGTTCAACTGATCGAAGAGAAAGTTAAAGTGATCAAGGAAAGGCTAAAGGAAGCACAAGATCGACAAAAATAATATGTCGATTTAAAGAGGAGAGATATTGAGTATGAGGTGGGTGACAAAGTGTTCCTTAAAGTTTTGCTTTGGAAAAAGGTATTGAGGTTCAGTAGAAAAGGAATGTTGAGTCCGAGGTTCAATGGTCCTTATGAGATTCTAGAAAGAATCGGACCCGTGGCATACCGTTTAGCTTTCCACCGAAGTTAAACCGGATTCACAAAGTATTCCATGTATCTATGCTAAGGAGATATAGGTCTGATCCGTCTCATGTCATACCAACTGAGGAAATAGAAGTATAGACAGATATGACTTACGAAGAGAAACCAGTGGCGATATTAGTAAGTGAAGAGAAGATTCTTCAGAATGAAAGAATTCCTCTAGTTAAAGTGTTATTGTAGAATCATTCCACATAAGAAGTCACATGGAAGAGCAAAGAAGTCATGAAGAGACAATATCCTTAGTTGTTCATAGATTGAATAGGTAAAATTTTGAGGACGGAATTTATTTTAAGGGGGAGAGAATGTCATAACCACAAATTTAGGCCCTAGTCATGCGAGTTCTTAAATTAACTCGACAGTTCGACCAGAGTCTAAATTTGGATTTTTATTGAAAAATAATTAAAATAATGGCCAATAATTGTGGAAAATACTCTATAAAGTATTTAAAGTATTTAAACATGTTAAATTACGATAAGGGACTAAATATCAAATTTTAAAAAGTTTAGGGGTCAATTTGCAATTTACTAAAAACTGGAGGATTAATTGGGATAACCATCAATTAAATGCATGATTGGGACATTAAACACATGGAGTGGGCTGGCCACACCAAGTGGCATGCATTAAGTGGGCAATTAACATGCATGAATCCATTAATTAGACATTAAAATCACATGGGCTTAGGTATCCCATAATTAATTAAGTTTGTTTCATTCTCTAAATTATCTCTCTTTCTTCCTTATCACTTAACATCTAGAATTTTCTGCCTTCCTAAACTAGTCCCACGTTTCCACAAGTTCCTCCATAGCCAAGCTTAGTTCTAGAAAGAGAAAGTGAGAAAGAAAGTGTGAAAAAGAGAGAGAAATGCATGGGAAATTCTATTTTCATGCTTAAGGAAGCTTGAGAGAGCAAAGAGAGAGAGAGAGAGAGAGAAAGGTTAGGGTTTATGAAGTTTTAATGATCCCTTTTATGTATTTTAGGAACTCAAATTAACAAGGATCTAGCTCAAAGGAGCAAAGGAAAAGAGAAAGAGAAGTAAAGAGAAATAAAAGTAAAATAAGAGGTTTGTGCATAATCTAAGGCAATAGCCTATGTGTTATTCTTTTTAATTGCATGATTTGAATTTTGACATGTTAATAATTCAGAATTAATTTTGATAAAAATCTTGGGGATGTATGTTTGCTAGACTTAGAATTAATTTTGGTAAAAATTGAAGATGGTAAATATGTGTGTTCTTTGTTGGAATTGATGAGTAGTAAGTGCATAAACTGTTATAACTTAAGTTATGGAATTCAGATTTGTATGTTCTTTGTTGGGTTTGCAAGCTAAGACATAGTTCTTAAACTTTTATTTAGACTATAAAATCCAGATATGTCTATATTTTTCCAAAATAATATATAAAAGGCGGACCTAGAATCTATCTAGTAAATTCTGGGCAAAATTTTTAGTGACCAGTCAGTGTTAATTTGATCATATCTTTTGACACATAACTCTAAATTAGGTGATTCAAGTTGCATATTAAAAATAAGATTTAGAAATAAAATAGTTAAGAAGACTCTCTAATTTAATGCAAATGTTAACAGGACCAAAATGGAGCACAAAATCTGCTTGTGACAGGACAACATATGAGTTGAGAAACAACTTGGCAAAAGTTTTAAAACACTTAAATTAGATCATGGTGGAGAATACATAAGCCAAAAGTTTCAAGGTTATCTAAGAGATAATGAGATTTTATCTCAATGGACTCCACTTTACACACCACAACGCAATGGCGTGGCTAAAAGGCGAAATCGAACTCTGTTAGACATGGTGAGGTCTGTGATGAGCATTGCATTTCTTCATGACATTTCTACTTTGGCCAGAGATTCCCAAGTAATGACCCTAATAAGAGGCCATGGGTATACACTCTTTTTATCATGAGTGCTGAATCTTTTGTTGGTTACCCAATTACCTTCGAATACCTCAAGTTGTATCCAACCTCCACCTTATGAGCAACCTCCCTAAGGCAATAAGGAATAGTGTCAAAATACAAAATCAATATCCAAGATATCCTTAAGTACCTCAAGTCCAATGATACTTGCACCATTGCTATGTTGAGACTATCATTGACATTTGAATAAATTATCCATATGATTGTCTCATAGCAGGTCATCCAATGTAATTAGCTACAGTTAGCATGCATCCACATGTTAACTCTAAACATCTCATGTTTATAGATTATGAGATATATTGGCTGATCCAATCAAGAAATGTAACATGTGCTTTTCTATCTGGATTAACAATGTCCCATCTCATTAATCCTATGACTAGGGATAATTTAGATACTAACATAATTACACATGATATCTCAATCTCGTGATCTCATCATGATTTCATTCATGTTATGTTATATATCAAGGACTTCATTAATTGATATTAATTCATATATCAAATGAACATCAAATTAATGAAAAACCTTTTATTAATCAAATAAATTTGTACAATAAGTGCTAAAGGTGATTGCCTTTAGAGCACTTCTCTAACATAGTCAAGGTATGTAGATAAGCACATTCAAATTGTATTTTAAAGCATTTATATGCTTTAATTGTCAAATGCTTGGTTGTAAAAATGAATTGATTCATATGTATATGAAGTGTGATTATGTTTGATAATAAATGATGCGTTAATGAGGTCAAGTACACCATAAATGCAAGATAGCGTATTTAATGCTACTTGAGGAGGATGAACCCTAAGAGGAAGATAGAAGTCAAATCTTCCATCCCATCTGTGTTTCCTTCAAGTAAATTAAGGAATAATGTTTCTCCTTCTTCTTTACAAGCTTTCATAACTTTAATCATGTATGATTCATTTATGGTAGATACCCATTTCCAAATGGGTTAGGTTAATGCTTAATCTTGAGAGATTAAGATTAAAAACCCCTCTTTAAGTTGTTTAAACATTGTAACATGTGTTAGTAAGAGATTATGTGAGTTAAGGATGTTGAAAGGGCTAAAGTTAGGGTTTTAACCCTTATGGCTTTAAAGACTAAGCATATGAGGTTTTGATGTTGATAAAAATATGTTATATGTGATAAGAGTTGAAAGGAGAGGTGGTGAAATTCACCAAAAAGGATAAGCAAGCTTGAGAGAAGCTTGGTTTTGTGAGGCTCCATTAGAAGTATGTACATATATGCATTTAAATTGTAATATCCGCTAATTTAGGCCCCGAGTCACACGTATCGAGAAGTTGACGCATTTGACCGATCAGAGTCTAAATTTGGATTTTTACAAAAATTGATCAAGTAATGGCTAAATTAAATGATAAATGCCTATTTAAGTGATTATAGAGTTTAAAGAAGTTGATTTACGGTAAAGGACTAAATTGCAAAATTTGATAAGTTTTGGGGTCAAATTGCAAATTACCAAAAATTGGAGGATTAATGAGATTAATTGCTAATTAACTTAGGAAATTTGGACACTTAAAATTGGGTTGGCTGGCCATGACACTAAAGGAAGATGATTAATATTGATTAAGTATAAAATTAGAAGAAGATGGTCAAATGGTGGGTCCCACATGAAGACTTTTTGGGTACCCTATTTAAGACTTCTTTTTTTCTTCTTCTTCTCTTCATTTTCTATCTTCTTCTTCTCTCTTTTCTATACCAGTCACGCCAGCCCCATCTCCTCCATAGCTAATCTTGAATTCTAGAGAGAGAAAGGAAGGGAAGAGAAGGGAAAGAGCAAGACAAAGTGATCTTCATGGTCCATAACTCCTAAAGAAGCTGGAAAGAACAAGAAAGAGGAAGAAAAATCAAGTTTGGTAGAGAGAGAAAATCTCCAAAGTTGTGATCAAGTGAAGAAAAGTGTAAGGTAAGAAGCATCTCTTCTTCTTCATCATCTTTTCTTAAAGGAAGTTCGAATTTTGAGCTCATCCAAGACTCATGTGGAAAGAGAGAGAAATTAGGGTTTTGAGAGAGAAAAAGAGAGTTTAGGGTCTTGAGGAAATCAGATGATAATAATGATTTATGATGTTGTAGGAGTTCCAAGTGACAAGGAACAAGCTCTAAGGAGCAAAGGAAAAGAGAAAGCTACCTAGAAGAGTGAATGAGAAAGATTAAGGTTTGTGCATAACTTAAGGCAATAGCCTATTTTTGTTTGAAATAATGCATGCTGAACATGATTTTGATAAATGCATTTCAAGAATGATGATGATTATGGCATGAAACCATAGGTTTAGACATGTATGAATGAGATCCTTGTATGATCAAGGCATTTACATGTATTGGAAAGTAATAAGTTGAGTAAAGAACCTTAGAAATGGATGAAATATAATTTGGTATGATTTGGATAATGTTAGAATGAATGAAAAGTGAATATGCAGATTTCCTGCTGAAAGTCACGGGTGACTATTGAGTCACGGGCGTGAACTTGAGGGTTCACAGTTGTGACTGATTGTATCACAGTTGTGACTTCTGTGTAGAAATGGTACTATTTATTCTAGAAGCGTTCATGGGTTGGAATCACGGAAGTGAACTTATTCACGGGCGTGAATGAGTAATCACGACCGTGAATGCTTTTGGGCGATTCATTCCAGTAGCGTTCACGGCTTGGGATTACAGGCGTGAACTAATTCACGGGCATGAAATTAGTAATCACGGCCGTGAATGCTCTGTATCTGTAATTATGAATTTGGTTATTAAATGAGGAATTTAGGTAAATAAATAAAAGTTATTGTCTATCCAGTGAAATAAGAATGATTGTATATATATATATATATATATATATATATATAAACATGTTAAGTTGTGATTGAAAGTAAATAGAGTTGACATGAATGATATATGAAATATGATACGGGTGAAATATGTGAATTGACACAGATGATATATGGAATATGATACGGATGACATACGTGAACTAATACAGATAATAATCATGAATATTGATATGGTTGTGATTGAAAGTAAATAAAGTATTAAACCTTAAGGGGTATTTCCGTCATTTTGATGATAGCAAATAATATAGCAATATTGTATTTAACATACTTGTTTTTGTAACTATATTATACAGGACATGAATTAAAATAGCAAGAATGGAGAATTGGAAGAATAATCCATGAGAAACAAAATTCAAGTTGTAGCATGTTCATTGTCGTGACTCTAAGGGTCACTCCCTTGAAGGAAGCTAACCGTTACCAAAAAACCAACATTTGAAGTTCACAGCCATGAAAGAAAAACAAATCGTGAAGTAAGCATTTCTAGGTTAAGAGTAGAACACTTGTAAGGGTTAATTGTGTGAACCTCCAAAACACAAATTAAAAGGTTATTTGTGTGAGCCTGTAAAACACAAAGTGTAGGTTATTTGTGTGAGCTTGTAAAACACAAAGTGTAGGTTGTTGTGTGAGCCTGTAAAAACACAAGGAATTGGTTATTGTGTGAGCCATTAAAACACAAGGGATTTCTGGGTTAGGTGTGAGCCATTGTGAGAAACACCATAGTTGGGAGTTAGCTTGTAAAACTCCATTGTAACACTTAGTGTGTTAGTGAAACTCCCAATTGCAATTGGGGAGAGGAGTAGGGTTTGTTAACACCCGAACCTCTATAAATTTGTGTGTCAAATTTTCTCTATCCCTCCTAAAATTAATTGTTTATTTCAGCATTTTAAAGTTTAATTTTTAAAACTCTAATTCAACCCCCCTTCTTGGCTTAATATCTGGGCAACAATTGGTATCAGAGCCTTGTCTAGTATCGAAGCCTAAAAAACGCTAGTAAAGAGTAAGATATGGCCAGTGAAGGATTCCAGAGTCTCAAACCTTACTTCGATGGAGCAAATTATGCCCATTGGAAGTTTAGGATGGAGACATACTTGGATAGTGAAGGAATTGAAGTCTGGGATAGTGTACGAAAAGAATGGACACCACCAACCAGAAGAGGAGCTGATGGTGAAGAGGAAATCCTATCAAGAGATGATTGGACAGAGTCTCAAAGAAGAGCAAATTTCAAAAACAAAAAGGCAATGACAATCCTATCAAGCTCATTATCTATTGAAGAATGTGGGAGAATACAACACTGCTCAACAGCATATAGCATATGAAAGACATTGGAGAACTATCAGGAGGGAACTAAGCAAGTCAAATCCAGAAAGATTCAACTTCTAAACTCAGAATATGAGCTCTTCAAGATGAAATCCAATGAGTCAATCACTGACATGACCAACCGTCTTCTATCCATTATAAATGGAATGAGGAAACTTGGGAAGCATCTGAGTTTGGAAGATGTAAACAATAAAATCCTGAGAAGTCTTCCTCTTAAAGACTATGGTTCAAGAGTTGCTGGCATAGAAGAAGCAAATGAATATATGAGCATCATGAATACTAATGTGCTGATTGGCAAGCTTCTCACACATGAGATGGCAGTAAAGAGAGATAGAGAGCTTGAAGTAGAGCCAGAGAAAAGAAAACCCTTAGCACTCAAAGCCTCTACTTCAAAATCTCAAGAAGAAAGTGAAGATGATGAAGAAATGAGTGATGATGAAAATGAGGACATCGTTATGCTTTCAAGAAGATTAAAAAGAATCATTGAGAAGAAAATGAGCAATTCCAGAAAATTCAGGCAAAGAAAACTCAAACAAACTTCTAATGATACACATAAAAGTAAGGAAGAGGTAAAATGCTATGAATGTGGAAAGAAAGGACATATCAAACCAGAATGTCCAAGGCTCAAGAAGCATAAGAGCAAATACCAAAGAGACAATGGGGAGAAAGGTCATAAAGCCACATGGGATGACGAAAGCTCTTCAAGTGAAAAAGATGATAATGAAAGTGAAGAGGTCAACCTATGCTTCATGGCTATTGAGGATTACGTCTCGGATAAGGTAAGATCACTACACTCATATTCTTTCAATAATGATACTAGTGATAATGATAGTAATAGTGATAGTGATGATGATGATGATGATAAGCAAAGCCTAATAAAAGAATTAAATGTAGAATTAGAGAAATATAGAACTAAATTTAATACCTATAGAAATAATATCTCTAATTTGAAAAACAAGATAGATGGTTTAGAAAAAGAGAACATAAAGCTTAAATTATCTAATGAATCTCTTCAAAAGTCATTAGATGAATACTCATCAAGACCCTCAACAGTTTCATTGTTAAAAAAATAATATTTTGAAAAATGAAGTTGAGAAACTTAGAAATTCCATTTCTAAATTTCACAAAGGTAAAGAAAGCTTAGATACTATCATTGTGTCTCAAAGACCACCCTTAATTAGACATGGTCTATGATTTAAGGACACATCATCATCTTCTCACAAAACTATATTTGTTAAATCTAAAGAATCTCACATCTCAACACCTGTTAGAACTGCACCAAGAAATAAGAATGTTAAACCTTCTATACAGAAAAAGAATAATCATGCCTTTATGTATAGGAAGCATGCATCTAGAAAAACGCAAATTAATCATGAATGTGCATGCCATTGTTCTCAAATTCAGTCAAATAGAATTATGGCATTTAAACACAGTGTAAGACCAAAAAGCAAGTTTAGACCTAAACAATGGGTCACATAAATAAACATTGCTGGATAAGGAAGGCTCATTAGGAACCTTCATGTGCTAACCCCTAAAGACCCAAACTCATTTGGGTACCTAAATATCATACTTGATTTGTGATTATATAGGTATGCCTCAAGTCCACAATAAACAAAAATGCATGGCTAGTAGATAGTGGATGCTCAAGGCATATGACAGGAGACAAAGAACTCTTCAATGAAATCAAAAGTATTGATGGAGGTAAAGTTACCTTTGGAAACAATGCAAAGGGTAAGGTAATTGGCATTGGTTTTATTGGTGTTAACGGTACTATTTTTATTAAGGATGTCTTACTTGTTGATGGCTTGAAACATAACTTGCTAAGTGTAAGTCAATTATGTGACAAAGGAAACAAAGTAATTTTTACTTCAAATAAATGTCTTGTAATCTCTATCGATGGTCAAGAAATATTTAAAGGAAATAGAGATATCAATACGTACATAATAAACTTACATGAACTATCTAACCATTTCTCTAAGTGTCTTGTGACTACTAGTGATGAATCTTGGCTGTGGCATAAAAGACTTGGTCATGCTAACATGGACTTAATACAAAGTCTCAGCATAGGAGAGCTAGTAAAAGGATTACCAATAGTCAAATATGAAAAAGGCAGGACATGTGATCCTTGTCAGAGATGAAAGCAACACAAGTCATCTTTCAAAGCCAAAAACATAGTAAGTACTTCAAAACCTCTTCAACTCCTGCATTTAGACTTGTTTGGACCTACTAGAATTGCTAGCTTAGGAGGAAAACATTATGCATTTGTCATCGTAGATGATTACTCTAGATTTACTTGGGTAATTTTCTTAGCTCAAAAGAGTGATGCTTTTGAAAATTTCAAAAACTTTGCTAAAAGAGTTTAAAATGAAAAAGGGTACTGCATTTCAAAAATAAGAAGTGATCATGGGAAAGAATTTGAAAATGAAAACTTTGAAAGTTTTTGTCTTGAACGTGGCATTTCACATAATTTCTCATCTCCTAGGACACCTCAACAAAATGGGGTAGTTGAAAGGAAAAATCAAACATTAATTGAAATGGCTAGAACAATGCTTAATAAATATGAATTACCAATTTATTTTTGGGCAGAAGCCACAAACACTGCATGTTATATTTCAAATCGAGTTTTCAAAAGACCTCTTTTAAACAAAACCTCATTTGAGCTATGGAATGGAAGAAACCCCTTGGTATCATACTTTAGAGTATTTGGATGCAAGTGTTTTATATTGAACACCAAGGACAATCTTGGAAAATTTGCCTTTAAGTTTGATGAAGGTATCTTTTTAGGATACTCTACAACCAACAAAGCATATAGAGTATTTCATAAAAGATCATTAACGGTTGAAGAATCCATGCATGTTGTTTTTAATGAATCTAGTAGACTTGATCTTGTGAAAGGTAGTGCTCTTGATGATGTTGTAGGTAATATGGAAAAACTTGATATTGAAAATGGAAAAGAAGAAAACGATCAAGAAAATTCACTTCCTCAAAATCAAGAACAAATGGAACAAGAACTTCCAAAAGAATGGAGAATGACGAAAGATCATCCAAAAGAGCAAATAATTGGTGATCTATCAAGGGGAGTAAGTACTAGATCTCATTTCAAGCATTTAGTCACTGACATTGCTTTTATTTCACAAATTGAGCCTAAAAAACATTGATGAGGCTCTTAATGATGAAAGTTGGGTAATTGCCATGCAAGAGGAACTCAACCAATTTGAGAGAAATAAGGTATGGAATCTAGTACCTAGACCCAAGAATCATCAAATCATAGGTAGCAAATGGGTATTTAGAAATAAATTAGATGAACAAGGGTTAATAACTAGGAATAAAGCAAGACTAGTTGCAAAAGGATATAATCAGAAAGAAGGTATAGATTATGATGAAACATATGCACCTGTAGCTAGATTAGAAGCCATAAGAATACTTTTAGCATATGCATAGGCAATATATGATAATGGATTGGTATCAAACCAGCAATATAAGAACTTTGAATCAAAAAGTGAATGGACTTTAAAATGGTTTAAAAATCTTGATTCAACATTTCATAGGCAAAGTATATAATTGGAAAATTGAGTTTGTTATATATCTTAGATATACCCTAAGTATACTTTGCATATACCTTAAAGCAAGTTACAAATAAAAATATGCCATAATATACCTTAAATATACTTTACATAAACTTTATGTCTTGAAAAGGAATTATGGTATGAATTGGATATACTTCTCATATAACTTGAATATACTTAAAGTTTATTTAAATGCTACATCATTATCTAATATTCTTGCACATAATAAATTTTTTATCCTACGTATATTTTGAGGGGGAGACTTCTCAAAAATCACATATTGCTAAATTATTTGTCACCATCAAAAAGGGGGAGATTGTTAAACCTTGAGGGGTATTTCTGTCATTTTGATGATAGCAAATAATATAGCAATATTGTATTTAACATACTTGTTTTTGTAAGTATATTATACAGGACATGAATTAAAATAGCAAGAATGGAGAATTGGAAGAATAATCCATGAGAAACAAAATTCAAGTTATAGCATGTTCACTGCCGTGACTCTAAGGGTCACTCCCGTGAAGGAAGCTAACCGTTACCAAAAATGCAACATTTGAAGTTCGCGGCCATGAAAGAAAAACAAATCGTGAAGTAAGCATTTCAGTCACCCCGTGAATAAAGGTGTCACCCCCGTGAAGATTCATGCATTTTGATCTAGAGAGCTTCATGACCAGAGTCACCACTTGGATCACGGCTGAAAAACTTGTCATGCCCGTGAATGAGTATGTCACGCTCGTGACTCAATATGTCAAAAAATTCCATAGAGCTTCACGACCAAGGTCACCACTTCAGTCACGGCTTGGGAAGAACTGTCACCCCCGTGACAAGCATAGTCACACCTGTGAACAATGACAGAGAAAAATGTCAGGTGGGATTTTTGGTTGGTACAACGGCTAATTTCTTATTTAATTCACCTCAATGGCTATATTCAGCCATGGGAGTATAAATGAAAGTCATTTATGCATTAAGAAAAAAGAGAATGATAAGAAAAACAAAAGATTAGCATATACTTCAAATCAGAAGTTATCTTGTACTTTCATACTTTGAGAACAAATCTATTCTCTGTAAAAATCTTTTTGCTCCTCATATTTGAGCAATAAAGATTTATAAGTGGTTCTCTTTGTAATCTTTACTCAAGTGAGCTTTGGGTAGTTCTGGGTTAAGAGTAGAACACTTGTAAGGGTTAGTTGTGTGAACCTCCAAAATACAAATTAAAAGGTTATTTGTGTGAGCCTGTAAAACACAAAGTGAAGGTTATTTGTGTGAGCCTGTAAAACATAAAGTGTAGGTTGTTGTGAGCCTGTAAAAACACAAGGAATTGGTTATTGTGTGAGCCATTAAAACACAAGGGATTTCTGGGTTAGGTGTGAGCCATTGTGAGAAACACCATAGTTGGGAGTTAGCTTGTAAAACTCCATTGTAACACTTAGTGTGTTAGTGAAACTCCCAATTGCGATTGGGGAGAGGAGTAGTGTTTGTTAACACCCGAACCTCTATAAATCTGTGTGTCAAATTTTCTCTATCCCTCCTAAAATTAATTGTTTATTTCTGCACTTTAAAGTTTAATTTTTAAAACTCCAATTCAACCCCCTTTCTTGGCTTAATATCTGGGCAACATAGAGATATATGAATTATATGATATTGAATAAGCCCTAGAACAACTACCTAGAACTATACTAAGGATAGTTTGGCATGCCAAGCAGGGAGGGAGTATGATGAAAACCATTAATGTAATGATTTACTATGCCGGAAATGGCATGGATTATGAATACTACGCCGGTAATGGCACGGATTATGAATACTATGCCGGTAATGGCACGAATTATGAATACTATGCCTGTAATGGCACGATTTTCTACGCCGGTAATGACACTTATATGCGCACATCATATTACCGTGTGGCACTCCTAAGTGCCGGGATGGTAACTCCGTTATCCTAGTCTGGAGTTCATAGGTGTTGTGGGCTAATATATATATATATATATATATATATATGACGGAAAGTGGTATACATATATAAATACATGATTGATGATGTAAAAGAGATTTTTATAATTAATGGAAATGAAAATGATATTTGTCCTGTATGCATGGAATTATAATTGTATGAGATAGGATCATAAGGAATAGAATTGCATGAAAGAACATTAATATGAAAAATGATACATGTTGTTGCATGTTGCATGACATAGTATATTGTCTTATTTATATTCACCACTAAGCTTAGAGCTTAGCGTGGAGTTTTCTTTTCACGCAGATATAGAAAGGTAGTTGAAGGCATTAGATAAAGCAAGCGATGATCCCATTCAAGTAAAGCAGCTGAACCTCGAGAAAGTGGATTACAAGTTTTGAAATTTTGTATTTTGCTTTTATATTAAAGAATGTTAGAGTTTGTAAAACTTACTTTTAAAGTTTGTTAAGAATTAATTTGATGTTTAAAATTACTATCTTATGCAAATAAATTATACCTGGCTTTTGTATATATCCATATGTACATGAGTACTAATATATATATATATATATACGATTTGAAGAAGAAGAAAGAGGAAGACGGACATTAGCGCTCCCTCATTCGGGCAAGTGTTGGTGGTCGGGTGAGGGGCCGCTACATAAATTCTAAAATATGGCATGTTGTGTGATAAATGAATTCAAAGCTTTAAATGCTAGTTGATGACTATGGTAAGATGAAAAGTAGTAATGAATGCCATGATAAATGTAATTGAATAAATGATATAAGCATGAATGCTAAGTTAGGCAAGAATTGCCTTGATAAAGAATGTTAATGTATATGTAATAAATGTGCCTAAAGAGGCATTTATGAGATAATAAATGATGATGCCTAATGGGTGAAAGTGATAAGTAAGAAATGATTAAATGTATACGAAAGTACAAATGCTTGGAAAAGAATTAGTTGGTGAATAAGGAAATGGTAAGTGTAGTGATTATGTATATTGAATGATTCTTTAACATGTTTTAATCGCATGATGTGATGAGAATTTTGAGACAATCCTTAAAGCTTTTCATGTGACTTGTAATGCATGCATATTTTTTATGTTGTCAACTGCTGGAAAATCCAGATTCATGCCCGTGACTAGGTGTTCACAACATAATTCACGGTTTGGATCACAGGTAGGGGTGTCTATGAATGAACCTTCACAATCGTGAGCACGTAGTTCACACCTGTGAAGCTTGCTTTTAATGAGATTTACAAATTTTTTCAATGCAATGGCTATGCATATGTTTCATAATAATACAATTAAAGGATGCTCATATGATTTCCAACACGAGAATGTTATATGTTGCATTTTCCTCATGAACTAAGTATACATGATATATGATATGAATGTTATATTGTAGTGTAATAAAGGCAAAATGAACAAGTTAAGCCCAGACTTGATACTAAGACTAGTAGTATGATAGATGGTGCACCATTAAAGGGGTTACAGTACCATAGTTATATGTTTACCCACTAAATATGGCTTAAGCTCAGAGAGCGCCATTGGCTTAAGGGGCGTAGACTGACACACAATTACATATGATATTACATGCGAAAGCTATATGTTTACTTAGTAAATATGGTTAGCTTGGACTAGTGCCATTGACTTTAGGAGCCTGGACTGGCACATATTTACAGATAGTGGCAAGGTGGCTTAAACTCAGAGAGCGTCCCGTCCATAACTCGTATCCAAACAGTCAGTGTTGAGAGTTGTTGGGCAATAATATCAAATATGTTAAAGTAAGTAGAGAATACAGTAACATGAAATCAATGCAAAGGCATAAGTATGCAAGTATGTTTTTGTACATAGTGAAATGTTACATCATTATATATGTTTAAGGAATTACACTTCCATAAGGTAAGATAGTTTATATGATATTATGATTCTATTGTCATGCCATGATATTCTTACATGATTCCATGAAATACGTATGATGTATAATTGTAAGTGAATTTTTTGCCTATATGTACCACTAAGCTTTCAGTAGCTTAGTATGTGGATATTTCCCCATGCAGGTCGGAGCCTTGTAGATAAGTAGAAGTTGAACAATTGAAGCAACCCAAATATCAGAGACATCATATCAGACCCTACGCATGTCAGTGATAGCATATGTTGCACTTTTGCATTTTGGGTACATATCATAATAAGGGGGTTTTTTACTTGTATACACATCAATATTGAAGAATTATGTAATTCCTTATTAAGGACATGTATTTTTGAAAATCCTTGATCAAGAGTTAACATGTTTTATTTATGAAATAGAATTTAAACATTAAGTCAAGCATTTCTTTTACTGTATGTTTTATACAAGTCATCATGCCCATGATGCAAAGAAAAGTTTTAAATTTTCATAGATTTTCCGCACACAGGTCATGTAGCATCCGATCGTTTAATCGGGTTAATCTTGGTTAGGCAAGAGGGCACTACAAGATTATTCATTGAACAAATTGACAGATGTTTATATGGATGAGATTGTAAGATTTCATGGAGTACCAATGTCCATCATATCCGATAGAGATCCCAGATTTACATCACAATTTTGGAAGAGCTTATAGTAAGCTTTAGGAACCCGATGCAATTTTAGCATGACATTTCATCCATAAATGGATGAACAATCAGAACGGGTTATCTAACTATTAGAAGACATGATGAGAAGTTATGTACTTGAGTTTGAAAGAAGTTGGGATCAATATTTATCTCTTATAGATTTTGCCTACAATAACAACCATCATACCAATATTGGCATGACTTCTTATGAAGTACTATACCGAAGAAAGTGTAGGAGACCAATTTTTTGAGCCGAATTGAGTGAGAAGAAATTGGTAGGGTCAGAAATAGTTCAACAGATGGAAGAAAAAGTGAAAATTATCAAAGAAAAGTTGAAAGCCACACAGGATCAACTAAAATCATACATTAACTTAAAGAGGTTAGACATTGAATATGCAATAGGTGATAAGGTATTTCTTAAAGTTTCACCTTAGACAAAAATATTAAGATTCAGCAAGAAAAAAAGTTGAGTCCAAGGTTCATTGGTCCCTATGAGATTCTGAAAAGAATTGGACTAGTGGCATATCGATTAGCTCTACCACTAAAGCTAAAGAGAATTTATAATGTTTTCCATATTTTGACGCTGAGAAGATATTGCTCAGGCCCAACTCATGTTATCCCAATCAAGGAAATTGAAGTACAAATAGATTTGACATATGAAGAGAAACTAATGGCTATTTTAGCAAGTGAAGAAAAAAATTCATCGAAACCAGAGAGTTCCTCTAGATAAAGTCATGTGGCGGAACCATGCAATTAAAGAAGCCACTTAGAAAAGCGAGGACATGATAAAGAGGCAATACCCCTAGTTCTTCAGTACGGATTGAACAAGTAAAATTTTGAGGATGAAATTTATTTTAAGAGGGAGAGAATGTCATATCCGTTAATTTAGGCTCCGAGTTGCATATGCTGCAAAGTTGACATATCAGTTTAATGGGAGTCTAAATTCGGATTTTTGACTGGAAAAAAATTAAATAATAGTAAATAAATATGGAAAATGCTAAATAAAGCATATTAAGAATGTAAAAATGTTAGTTTAAGCTAAAGGCCTAAATTATAAATTTAAAAAGTTTTTAGGCCAAATTGTAATTTATCAAAAATTGAAGGGTTAGATAAGAAATTTTTCATTTAAACATAATTTTAGGACATTAAAATGTGAGATGGGTAGTCACCTTAAGAAAGAAGAGAGATTAATGTACTAATTAAGCTTAATATTAAGAATTGGGGTCAAAAGTGGTGGGTCCCATATGTGGACTTTCTTCTCCTTTTCTTTCTTCTTCTTTTCTTCTTCTTATCTCATTCCTTTTACTCTCATTTTCTGCATATGAACCAGTCATAGTCTCAGTCATCCTTCACCATTCCTCTATAGCCAAGAGCTTATTAAGTGAGAGAAAGAGATAAGATAGAGAGAGAAAGTCAAAGAAAATGTATTTTCATGCATAACAAGACCTAAGGAAGCTTAGGGGAATAAAAAGAAATGGAAACAAGCAAGAAGATTCTTAAAGTTGTGGTTATATAAGAGAAAAAGCATGAAGTAAAATGTTCTTCTTCTCTTATATAATCTTCTTTAAGAAAAAGTAAAGTTTGTAGCTCATTTAGAGCTTGTGATGCAAGAGAGACAGTTTAGAATTTAGGAGAGAGAAGTTAGGATTTAAAAAAGTTGTTATGAAAGAAAGGTTCTTATAATGATTTTATAGGAACTCAAGCTAATAAGGAACTAGCTCAAATAAGCAAAGAAAAAGAAAAAGAAACATAGAGAATGAAAGGAAACAAAGATAAAATGTTTGTTCATAATTTAAGGCAATAGACTATCTATTATGATTTGCATGATGTGCATCTTAGACATGTTAGTATATGATTGTAATACATTGACAATGATTTGTTGCATAAGGACTATAAGGTGACATGATAGATGTAATAATATGTATTTGTTGATTTAGTGCACATGTTAGGATTTGAGCTTGATAGAAGCATGAAAATGTTGATAAAAACTTTAGTGTTATGCTAAAAACTTGAAAATGAATGTTGGCTATGTTAAAATAGCTTGAAGAAGCTTGAATTGCATAAGGAAAATGAAAGTGCAAATTTCTAGCAGTCAGCCACGAGTCTAACAGTTTGGTCACATGCGTGAAATTTTAACTTTATGGGCATGACTTTTGCTAGAAAATAATACTATTCATTCTAGAAGCGTTCACAACTTCACACACGACTAGGATAATAGGCTTGAGCTTATTCACAGGCATGAACGTTTTAACCAGGACCATGAGGCAATATGTCTGGCATTGTTCATGGCATGAACAAGGAGTCATGGTCATAAATGCTATATTTCAATAATTTGTATATTTTGTAATCATTTTGGAATATTAAATGAAATTAAAGGAGTTATTGCATTCGATAAAATAGAAAAATTTCTCTAAGTGAACGAGTAAGAAAGAGATTTCTTGTACATTATATGATATCAAAGGAACTTGTAATGAAGGGAAATAAGAAAATTATGAAATTAATAAAGAGAAAAAGTGTGTGATGAATGAAATAAAAAAAAAAAGTATGAGATTATTAAAGAAGAAATTTAAATAAATAAGTAATGAGATGAATTAAGCCTGAGAACACCTAGCTTGCAATTAGAATTTTGAATAGTTTGACATGTCAATCAAGGGGTATATTAATACTGGTGATGACACACTTATTAATACCGGTTGTGACACATTTATTAATATCGGTGATAACACATAAATTAATGTCGGTGATTACATTATTATTAATATTGACAATGACACTTGTATATGTATACCATAATACCTATGTGTCACTCTTAAATGCCTAGATAATCAACTTCGTTATCTTAATTAGTAGTTTCTAGATGTTATGGACATAAATAAGATAAAAATGAGATAAAGAGAAATGTATGTGTATGCAAGTGAATTGCTTGTTTTTATATAATAATATGAAATGGCAATAAAATTGTATAATTTGATCATGTGGTGCATGGATGGATAAAAAATGAAAAATGTATGACAAGAAAATAAATGTTTTAATACTAGAATAATTTAGTATATTTGAATAATTGTATTTTGCATAAAAATAATTTATTATCTTAATTATATGTACCAATAAGTATTGTGCTTAGCATAAGAGTTTTTCTTACGTAGATATAGTGTAGGATAAGTAACTGACGATAGATAAAATTAACGGTGATTCAATTTAGTAAAGCAGCCTATTCCGAATTTAAATACTGTGGGTTATGTCCTTTTATATTTTTGGGTTTATAAATTATTTTTATGTTTGAGGAGGCTGAACTCCACTCAACCTCAAGATCGTACATCTATTCCATGAAAAGCATTTTTTGCATTATGCAATTGGGGGTTAATTCATCAGTATCTCGAATTTTGGACCTTAAAATCTAATAATACTTAAAAAGATAAATTTATAAGGATAAAGTTCTAATATTTCAATTTATTTTCAAAAGTTATCGATCTGGTTAAACAAATTAATTTTCTAATAACCTTTTTGTCGTAGTCATTCATTATTTATTGTGTTCTACTGGATTTCTAATTTTTTAGCATAAATAAATAGTGACTCAATAGAAAACAAAAATAATATAGTCAATGTTGTGCTAAAATAATTGTTCCATGAATCCTAAACTATAATTCTTTTTCGGCTTTTAAATCCCTACTTAGACCTAATGTATTTACAACAGAAAGACTAAATAAAAAAAAATGTCATAATTCAAGAACTAGAATATTACCGAAATTTTGATTTTTTTAACTTAAAAAATGATTATCAAGAATAAATTAAAATTTTAAAATTCTATCATTATAAATTATTTTTTTTAAAGACGATTGAATTATAAAATTTGAAGTTTAGGAATGCTGATAAAATTAACCCCAACAAAATTATTATCACATGCCACCGGATTTGAAACACAGCAAGTGAATCAAATCATATCTATAAAACTGGATTGAAATTTACAGTAGTAAGTACCGTAAATTTCCATCCATGCCCCTCCACCAAAATCAGTAATACGACTACAAAATGATGTCGCATTAGCGTGGGATGCCCCTGCGCCTCATACAATACGTTCCGCATCTTTCCATCAACCCAGCGCCCAACACAGCTCATTCACCAACCACTAATAGCAAGTATTTTGCATGCAGCACAGCTCCTTCAGCAACCACTGACAGCAGCTATTTCCTAATGTCCAATTTTGGAATAAAATTTTAAGTTTGGTATTTATTTTTTATGGGAATAAGAATTTGATTGTTCAATATTCTAGAAATCATATCACCTAGTTTTTTTATGGTATTTGGAATCATTTTTTTTTTAATTTTAAAAGTTACTATTATTTGTCTTTAAGCATTTTTTTACTTGTAAATTTTCTGAATTTATTTTATTAAAGCTCTCGACTATTTTTTTAAAATTTTCAATTAAAATTTTATTTATTGAAATTTTATATTTCAATTTTTATTTATTTTATTTATAAAATCACACCAAATATAAAGTTTTATTATATGACATATACCAACATAAAAATATGAATAAGATTTTATATTTCAATAATTAATTTTTTAATTTTATTCTTCTTATTTATGAAATCACATCAAACATAAAAATAAGATTCTAATTTATATTACATGACATACCAAAAAGAAATATTAAAATTTCAAACCCCCATTTTAGAAATAGAATTCCTTTTTTTTTCCGTACCAAACATGGCTTTGGAATATATATATTTCTGGAACCATCTCACAAACGTTTCCCTTTTATATTTTAACTATTATTTTAATACTTTATTATTAATTACCTTATTAACTTTGCAGATTAATTATTTGGCTTAATACTTTAAAAATGTATTAATAAATTCAATCAAGTATTCTATTTATAATTATTTATAATACTATTCGTTATATTGTGTGTTTCGATGCATTATTTACTAGTTATTATATAATAATCCAAAGTTAAAATGGATAGACATCACTTCAAACCCTCAATGGAATCTTGTTTTCTGTAGAAGAATCTTCATCGATTGCACCTAAATCAAGCCACCTCATAACGCAATCCGTGTGTAAGTCACTACAAAACTTTATACAAGAAATTCTATGGTGGATAAAAAACAAAAATCTCTCCAAATAATGAATATATATGAAAATTTTCTAACAATCATAATAGTCGGTGACAAACAGTCGGTGACAAGAAATTAATCCTCTCTCAATTATTTCCAGTAAGCTAGGAAAATTAATACTGTAGAAATGATTTATCACTTGAAACACATGATTAACACAAGTAATTCAAAAACACAAAATTTCATCTAGCCAAATTATTTAAGAGAGAACAATAACAGTACTGTTGTGAACATTAAGTAAAGATGTCAGTTGTGTGCAGCAAGATTCATCTTATCCTCCAGTTCTTATAATGGCTTCTTACACCTGAACCTGAAATGACATTCATTTTGTCTTCTGACTCTAACCATTCACCAGTCCTCCATAGTCTCTCCATTACATCAAATTATAAAATAAAATAATAGGGAAAAAAAAGGAAAAATTTGCATTCAATAATCATCAGAACAGACCATACATCCATCATTTAGAATTTTAAAAAAAATCAACCAACAGTTGCAAATTCAATCATTTTCCAGTTCATTATTCCCCATCATATCATAAAAAAGCATAAAACAATCTGTTCTTCAAGTCCAGTCAATCAGAAAAACACAAGCAGAAATGATTCAAGTGCGTAAAGACATGTCCTGGTACTTAACTAGGAGCAAACGTATGGCTCCACCAGTTTGAAATAGGATTTTTCACATTGGATAATGAAGATTAAAAATCAATGCATAAATCATTTCCTTACAAACTTATCCCGGGACATCTGTCTTTGCATATTCCTTCCATCATATCAGTAACAAGCACAATGCCTAAGAGGAAAATATTCAGTTGTTGACGGAATAATTTAGTTCAAGTTAGCTAATAGCATAAGCTATATCATCATTGGAATAAAGAAAGAAAGCAATCCTTGCCAATACACACACAAAAAGAAAAAAGAAAAGGGGAACTCATAGCTTACTCCTTCAAATCAAAGAAAGAATATAGAACATTAATAAAAGTAGGCTGCAAAACAATTTACCAATCTATCTTGGAGTAATTTGTGACACAGTCATGAATCACAACAAATACTAGCATACCGCAACTGTCTTTTTCTTCACTATAAAAAGAATAGAACAGAAAACTGACTGTCGGCATAAAGCTACACTCCCAAGGGCTAAGATACCAATACGTTCCTCTCTGATTCTTTCAGTGAACAACCCATGACTGACACCACTACACATTTTTACCTGCATTTAATTACAAATTCTACGCCTAGCAGAAATTGTAGATTGAGTACCCATAGGACAAAATATACTATAATTATGGTTAGAAATGTCCTTCCAATCTGAAAGGTATGACTTCTAATTTGACCCTTATTTATTACAAGTCAACAACTGTGGAAGCGCAAATGTTTAAGCCAGATTCCCTCCAGTGTCAAAGTATCCAAATCCACTGTTCAATTTTTGCATTCAGTGCCTCAGTCTTTCACTATATATCACTTGCTACATGTGGCGTCTAGAGAAATGATTGGATTTGTTCCAGCACAATAATTTTCAAATGGAAACATATTCAACAATAATTATGATATTTTAACAGAATCAGTGACTTCTAGCTTCATTGTTGCATCAAAATATATTTGACAATAGTTTATCAATATGAAACTAGAAGTAACACATAGAAAGCACCTTTATCAACAAAGAAAAGATAAGATACATGACACAGAATGCAGGCGACCACATACTGTTTTGAAACATTTGTTTTAAAACAAGCGAAACTTTTATGTAATGTGTGTTCTACAAGAGAAGAATCTGTACACAATTTCTATACTGATTAAGTTACATCTGGCCAGGTATCAAAGAACAACGGTTTATCTGACTATAGAGATTCTACAATTACATTGTGTTTAAAAAACTTACTGCTGATTTTATTGAGGCTGAATACAGGCCCAAGGTTTTTAAAAATCCATGTTACTGGTGACAGTTAGCCCTCAGTAGTGCTTTTCAAAGAGCAAAGAATTTGTGTTGTGATTCTCCTCTGTGCTGAATAAGTTTGACAAATTGCCCCTAATTCTGTCAGCCGAGCAGAAATAGAAAACGTGTATCAACTATCATGTGAGGTAGGAAAATTTGTTCCATCTTTCAGATGGCTCATTGCTGTGGGACATAACCATTTCAGCATGTTTAGACCCATAACCTGATTAAAAGCAGACAAATTAGCATTTTTAATAGATTAAAACTATAAATACAAATGACATGCCAGAGAGGAAGTACCAAAATATAAGATATGCATGTTGAAATGTAGAACTGACAACTGACACACATGTAATGTAATGCACAGAGAGAGAGAGAGAGAGAGAGACCGAGGTGATATTTTTGTAAACACTGAGGTCAAATGGATGTCGATAACTCTGCCCAGATTTTCTCGCCAACCATACAGCACGTATTCCTTCATAATACTGCAAAAAAACCCAAGATGATGTTTAATCAATAATACACATTGCAATAAGTCTAAATTTCACCATGAAATTTATACACTTGTAAAATACGAACAATCCATGCAATCAAGTGATTGAAGAAATAATTATTATTTTTTAGAAAGATTTGAAGGGACTACTGTTTTTTTCAATATTCAGTAATAACTTGAAATCAAAATTACATGTAAACTCTAGTAGTGAGAAATTAAACACACATTCTAATAAATTTCGTGGCCAGTCTTTTGACATATCCTTCTATTTAATAAAATTTGAATGTAACTAGATAAATTTATAAGACTTGTATATGTATGCACAAATGACTTAAGTATTGGCTACTATTCAGGAAATCCCAAAATTCAGGTTATAATTGCAAATCAAAGCAAACTTCAGGAATTTCTTATACACATAACCCTTACAAAAATTGCAATAACTTATACTTTCCAGTCACATAAGCTAATTTCATATAACATCAAATGATTCAGTCCATGTGTGTCGTAAATGTAAAAAATTGTTAACTCAATGCTAATGGAAAGGGATTCCACTGCCAGTAGCATGCTTGATAAGGAAGTTTTCCTTAAAATTCAGTCTGACATTCTTACAGGTGCGACACAATAAGTAATAGGCTCTTGTTAATTAGTCAATTACTTTAATTAATGTTTTTACACCCGGCTCATCCAACGAACCAGAAAAGGCACTGTTAATGGTTAGAGATTCAATCAGAGTTGAACCCGTCAAAATGAAATTGTCTCAAAATATAATATTTAACATGTTTTATGCATAATAAAATGTGAAAAATACTTACATTAAACATGTTTCAAATACAATAGTATGTTCAAAATGTTAAATATTCTAATTCAAATTAATACACAAACATATTCAAAAATATTTTCAAGTATAATAATATCTATATTTATATATAATATTTTAAACAATAATAGAATTGATCTATTTGTATATTCTTTAATTTTTCAAAAAATAATATAATAAATAATAATTTTCAAAAAATAATATTCAACATGCATTCATTTCTCAAGTAAAATATTTTTTGATAGAAATAAAATAATTTTAAAAATAATTTATATGAAAAATTTTCATAATATATATTATTAATAAAAACAAAAATAACTGAATTCAACTTCATCAATTATATAGGTTAATAATGTGAATATTTTTATGAATGATTAAAATTAATGCAAAACCATGTATTGATAATAGATATTAATAATTTAAATTAATATATAATCATATTCAAAAATAATGTCAAATATAATAATGTCTATATTTATATTTATATTTTAATAAATAATATAATTGATTTAATAATATATTTTTAATTAAAAATTTTGTCATAATTCATAATGAAAATATGAATAATTAAATGTCAATTTTATTAATTATATATGTCTCTTGAATAAAAGAAATAAATTTATAAAAAGTTAATTATAAAATATGTAGAAATTAAGTCACAGTCAAGTATTTGGTCTAGTGGCAAAGGCATTTGTCCCTTCCCTTAGGTCAAGGGTTCGAATCCTTGCTCTTCTAAGGTCTCTTCGCATTTTTGAAGCATTTTTCATCCATCCGAACCGGTCAAACCTTGACTGGTTCAAATGAATGGCAGTCCAACCGGCCTGGTGGCTAGTTTTTCTACCAGATGAATACGCCCCCAGTTTAATAAGCTGAACCAGACCAGTTTTAGGGGCAGTTTTAGCAACACTAACTTTAATAGATATACCTTTCCAAAGAGGTTACTTCATGGCGATATCCTCACTTCAATGTGACTACTATTTTGACAATGTAAAAGATATATGGACTCATAATTTTCCCTCGACTCCAACTTTAGTACCCAGAAGTATGGTTTTAAATAACGGTCATTAATTAAAGAAAAATTACCCTTATGTGACCGTTGCACCGGTTATGCAAGGGCACTCTCTTTTTACAAAAAAAAAAATAGCTGTAACGGTTTTATGTAACGCTATTACCTGTTCATAACAGCCGTTACATGTATTATTTGCCCAACTTTGTGTGTATCCAGCCAATTATTGTCATCCTTTAGCTTTTTAAAACCAAAAAAAAAAAAAACAAGAAAGTGTCTAGTGTTCTAAAATAAAAGAAATAGCTTGAGTTTGTGCAAAAAATTATGTAATGGAGAAATCAAAGGGCTGAAATCAAGAAAAGGTTGAAGAAACAAAAGAGATTAGGTATTTTTTTTTTTCACTTGTTTAAAGAAATCAGCTTTGTTTTAGCTAAAAATTTGCTGTCATTTTATCTAACAATTAAAAGTAATAAACTTAAGAATGTATATCTACATATTAGTCATCCACAACAACAATATCATTATGGGGTACAAGAAGATCAAAGCTTTTAAGCTCAAAACCAACATGAAAATTATCAAGAACCTCCTAGACACTCATTTTGGTGGTAGTAGTATGTTAGATAATGTAATATTCCAAACATCTATTGTGTTTGTGCTAGTTATAGTACTTATTGTGTAATAATGACTTAAATATTTGAACTAAATGTGTTTTCCTTTTGAATTTATGTTAATTAGATAGTTATATTTCTTAATTTTAGTGAATTCTTTTAAAAATATTAGTTCCATGAATTTTTGCAATTTTTACAAAAAAATTTGCACCATGGTAGTTTGTTGCCATTACTGACCTGTTTTCGTTACATACGACTGCAGGGTCGCAATTTAAATCCATGCCCAAAAGTGGCTCATCTGACCAATAATATGAATTGATATAAATTTTTTTTACCCAATTTTTAATTGCTTCAAATTATTGTTAAGGTAATGCATTGTAGAAGGGCATCAAGTTCAAGGTAAAATCTGGATTTATACTATATTCATTATATACCAAAATTCTAAATCTGAAAACTTACCTCTATGGTTGTCATATTATGAGTGATAAGGTACAAATGCCAACCCAAGAGTGTTCCGAGTGTTGCACTCAAGGCTACCACCATTGCTCCAAATACCATCTAAAATAATAGCACCATCAGAACTTTTTAGTAATTTCTGAAGATATAAAAGCAGTACACTTATATATAGAAGCATATAGAGAAGAAATTACTATCTAAGTGAGGTAAGTCATGAAGCTAAAACAATCTAGAGTGCTTAAATTTAATATTTGCAAGAAGATAAAACATTTAGATAACAAATATTTTTCAGTACACCTATCTCTGATTTTTTCACTTATAAGGTGGAGTGCCATTTTGGTGCTTCTTTTGTACAGCTTATAAATTGAGCACCCTTTATTTTAATGTCATGACAAGAATTTTCAGCTGACATTAGCATTTCATGAAACCAATTAATACAGTCAATGTAGACATTAGTTAGACTACCATATAAGATTGAAATTGTATTGACTTACATAAAGAATCTTCAGTGGAGTTCTTCCATGAAAATCCAAGTCCTTTTGGAACACACTGCTG
This sequence comes from Triadica sebifera, assembly GCA_023653625.1. Taxonomy (NCBI): domain Eukaryota; kingdom Viridiplantae; phylum Streptophyta; class Magnoliopsida; order Malpighiales; family Euphorbiaceae; genus Triadica; species Triadica sebifera. Next base: position 36,415,305 of record CM042896.1, read on the forward strand.
ATTAACATGACCTGAGCATGCCAGGATCTTCTATCATAACCTGGATAATTTAACTTATGCTAGAACAAGCAGGGAGTGGGAAGAGGAATAAAGTAGGCCTACCATAGAGTAGATGCTTGCTAGAGTTGCATATAGAACTAATATGATAAAGGCCTTATAGTTCCAATAACCAACACAATTATTTATCCATAAACAATGATGATCCTACATCCAGTTTAGGAAAAAAATGAGAATCTGTTATATGTTCAGTTGTCAAAATTTAACTCTCAAAGTGAATAATTACAGCAAAAGAATGTAACTCTACCTACCATTCTCAAAACACACCTTTTGCAGATCCTGCAATGATGAGCCCTCGGAGGCTTGTATGTGCAACATTTGTCACACTGCCTCAATTGTGAACCCTATAGTAAATTGAATATCTATTAGTCTAAAGTTACAATACAAATTAAGGTTTTGATTTTAAGTAAGAACATCCAGAAAACAGTGTGCTTTATAATAAACTTGAGCTGGATTATAATAATTAGTAATTTCAGGTAAACAGAGCCCAGGGTCAGAATTTTCAACCATGATAGTTGATACAAAATATATTTCCATCCACAGTTGATACGTGCTAACTGCTAAGAATTTTCAAGCTAGTTAGGTGATTCAAAAGATTTGACCAGAGGTATATACTAGCTGTGGAAACGGACGCAAACCGTACTTTTAGCTTATAGAATCTAGCTATCAATAAGCTCTTCAACAAAGATGAGTTTGAAAGATCACATTAAGCACTATAAGTGAGGATATCAATCATTTAATGATCTTGTGTAGGCTTTCTAAACTCTTAACTGAGAAGATCATTTAAGAAACTCCATATTCAAACAGCATATGCCTCAGCTCTGAAAATAGTAATTGGCTAAGGAGTGCGACACTGATCACAGTTATGATTATTCAAATTTACTCTAATTAGCAATCACTATTACAAATAATATGACTTCATCAGATGAACTAATATCCACATCAACCAACCCACTGTTATTGTTTTAAGCAATAAAACTCTAACAACAGTACAACACAACGGCAGTCTTCATGAGCTGTGGCCCAAATCAAAGTCTAGATAACTACAGAATATTAGCATTCTAAAAATGTTTCATTAGCTGTTACGTAGTGAACTATTTGCTATCAGTAGAAACATAATCATCTGACGCATGCACTTAATCGCCATCATAGAGAAGGGAACAGGAATTCTAATTGAGGATATACTATGCTAGACCATGAACTGTGTGGTATTTTATACAACAAAAAGCACATTACATTAATCTATGTGGTATCAAAAAACTGTGAACAAGGAAATAAACTAATCACTGAGTTTTTACTAATGACTGGTACATAGAACATGTGATTTCACTAGGCTGTGCCTTCTCTTCTACTAGAAACTTAAAAAGAGAATAAATTGCAAAGGAGCCAAAAACACTTTATCTCCTTAAATATGGCTTTTTCTCATTAAAAAAAAAACCTTTAGCCAACAGAATGCTTTTGTTTCATTCCTAAGACCCACAGATTAACTAAAGAATTCATTAATCAATTGACAATTGAATTAAACAAACGCCAGAATTAGAATCTCCTCAAAGGCCAAAAAAGGTTATTAGCGTCTCAGTACATAATCTTGCCTTAGTATTCCTTATCAACCAAACAAAAATCATATACAAAAACAAGAAAAACATCACAAACAATAATATTATAACTTACATTATTTTGACATCCTTGATCTGATATACCATTCCCTTCAACATCAGGGGCATAAGAGGAAGGAACATGACCAGGATCAGTGAAAATACAGACAAAAAATGAGAAGAGACATAAAGAAGCCATCCAAGTGAAGATCAAAGCACTCAAAATCCCAGCTGAGCTCTGCAACCCAACCCAATTCTCTATGATGATGAAGAGTGTAACATAATAAATAAAACCCATTAACAAGAACACACTAAAGACAGGGATCGATAGCAATCTCTGACATTTCATTGTGGATTTATCAGATTTCTTTGGTAGAGGAGCACAGCGAGGAAGTCAATTTGGTATTCTTGCGTTTGCTGGAAAATTCTTGCAACTGTTCTTGGGATTTGAGTAAAACAAGAATAAAAATAAAAAATAAAAACAAAAGAACGACAGAATCAAGATGGGTTAGTTCTCCTTAGAAGGCCCTTCTTTAAGATTTGCTTACTCACCTGCAATACAATGAAATTGGGCTTCAACCCAAAATCTTTATCTTTATAAGGTCTATTGACAAAAGTCACAAAACAGTATAAAGCTTGATTTTACTCTTTTTTTTTTCTTTTTTTTCTTTTAGCAATTTTAACCACGATTTGATAGGATTATCTACTGTATGATACATACAAGTGATATGAATTTAAATGATAAAAATATAAATTATTTATGTGCTCTAAACATTCAATAGATTAAATTTTCATAGAGTGATTCATTTTCAGAATTTACCATTATGATTAGAGGAATGCTACCAACTTTTTTTAATACTTTTTTGAATACTTGTTCTATAATTGTTACATATCATTAAATTTAATTTATTAAAAATATAATAAATTTTATAAATTAAAATTTGGATAATGCGAACCAAAGTGTTGAAAGTAAAATATTGATAGCATTTTTCTTATCATTAACAAATGTGACTCATTTTCTGAATTCTAAATCCTAAATCTTATGTCATAAAATGTATTATGAATTAATTATCATTAATAAATATAAAATATGATTTATAATTTATTTTATATATACGTGTAGGTAGAACATTTTCTAAATTTTTTCCTTTAGAAACCAATTAATATTTTATTTTTCATTCATATGAAACATATCACCTTTTTAGTGAGAATTACAAGAGGGAGAAATCGTCCTTATTATAGTTCACCATTCCATCTATCTTTAATAAATAAATAGAAAAAAAAAAAGAATTTAATAGAAAATATTAGAACAGACGTACACCTATAACTATTTAATTCCACTATCTAAAAGTATCTAAATTGAGTACGATTGATTGTTTATATTAAATTAACTAATTATTTTACTGTAGTCACCTTTATGCATTTTATGAATATTTTCATTTTTAAATTATTAATTTTTATATATTAATCATAGCTGGATTTTAAAATAATTAGAATTTTTATTAGATTATGTTTTCATCTAGCTTTTTTTTTCTTATCTATATATTTCTAGTTGATATATGTTTTAATTAATTCTTCTTATCTGGAGCTTTTAAGGTCAACATTTTTCTCTCTTTGTTTTATCTATTTTTTCAATCCTTAATTTTTATGTAAATTAAGAAACTTTCCTAAGTCATTTTTTTGCTTCTCTCCATTTGTATAAGTATCATAAACACTTCATTTGCATAGAAAACCATATTACAATATTTTTTATATATAAAAAGTTATCCAATGAGAAATCTTTTGATCTAAGAGAAAACAACATCATATATATATATATATATATATATATATATATATATAAGAAATAACATGTTTGGGGTTCAGAAGGCCCGATATTTATAAAAATACATGTTTTTGTAGAAGTTACAATTATATATATAAATACAAGATATGCAGGTAGATAAACAATCCAAATCCCTATGTCATGAATAAAATTCAAAAGTATGATATATGATATTACCGACCTGTGTCAGATATGATCTATTGTCTCTAATATTGGGATATCTTCTCTTGTTCAACTTCAACTCTATTTACAAGGCTCAGGTCTCTCCTTGGAGACCAACTTGGCAATCTCAACTAGCTTGTTATCTTTTATCTGTGTATCTTTGATTTTCTGGTTGAAAGTATGTCAAATATGCAACTCTACTATAGTTTTTTTGCTAAAGGCATTGGTCACAACATTTACCATACCTAGATGATAGTTGATGATACAATTATAGCCTTTGATCAACTCTAACTATCGCTTCTGTCTCAAATTGAGTTCCTTCTGTGTTAGAAGATACTTCAAGCTTTTGTGATCGGTGTAGATAAAAAAAAAATACTTTTCCCCATATAAGTAGTGACGCCATATCTTTAAAGTAAACACAATAGTTGCCAACTCAAGATCATGTGTGGGATAATTCTTTTCATACGACTTCAATTGCCTAGAGGCATAAGCAACCATTTTTCCTTCCTGCATGAAAACATATCCTAAACCGTTGTGAGAAATATCATTGTAGATGACATACTTCTTATTGAGAACTGGTTGTGTAAGAACTGGAGCTTATGTCAATATACACTTGAGCTTGTTAGAATTATCTTGACACTTTTCATTCCACTCAAACTTCATATATTTTCTCAAAATCCTAGTCAAAAGATAAGCAATCAATGAAAAACCTTTTACAAACCTCCTGTAGTAGCCTACCAAACCAAGAAAACTCCTTATTTCGGTCATATTACGAGAAGGCTTCCAATTCAATATTGCCTTAACCTTGCTAGAATCAACTCTAATGTCATTTGCTGACATGATGTGTCCAAGAATAGCTACTTCATTAAGCCAAACTCACATTTAGAGAGCTTGACATACAACTTATGATCCCTAAGGATCTACAACACTGTTCTTAAATGTTGATTATGCTTTGCTTGATTCTAAGAATACACCAAGATGTCGTCAATGAAAATAACTATGAACTGGTCCAAGTATGGCCTAAAATTCCAATTCATCAAGTCTTTAAAAGCTGCTAGAGCTTTGGTCAAACCGAATGACATAACCAAAAACTCATTGTGACTATATTTAGTTCTGAAAGCTATCTTGGCTATATCCTCCTCCTTTATCTTCAACTGGTGGTAACCTGACCTAAAATTGATATGGAGAACACTCCTGCACCTTTTAATTGATAAAAAAGATCATTAATATGTGGTAATAGATATTAGTTCTTAATAGTCACCTTTGTTCAGTTGCCTGTAGTCTATACACAACCTCATAGACTCATTTTTCTTCTTTATAAATAAAACTGGTGCACCCTAAGAAGATACACTCAGCCTGATAAAATTCTTGTCTAGCAACTCTTGCAAATGAGCTTTCAACTCTTTCATCTCTGAATGTACCATTCTATAAGGTGCTATGGATATCAATGTTGTGCCTGGTGTGAGCTCTATGGATAACTCGACATCCTTATTTGGTGGTAATCCTAGTAGATCGTCTTGAAAGACATCTAGAAACTCCCTCGCTATAGGGATATTCTAGAGATTTGAAACTATTCTTCTAGTGTCAACCACATGAGCTAAATAAGCCTCACATCCTTTTCGAATCATCTTTTGTGCCTCCATCATGGAAACAATCTATGGAGGCTGTGGAAACCTCTCATCTTCTACTACCACTTTTTGTTCTGGAGTTTTAAGAACAATTGTCTTAGATCGGCAGTCCACAACTACCTCATGCTATGAAGCCAATCCATACCTAATATGATATCATACTTATGAAACGATAACTTTATAAGATCTGTGCAAAACTCTTTCCCATGCATAACCAAAAGGCAACTTCTGTATACCTAGTTCACAACTACATTGTGGCCTAAAGGTTTATGACTTCAATCATGAACTCTAGCTTCTACATTGTCATACTGTGCTGACTAAGCATGTTTATGCATACATAAGAATGTGTTGAGCCTGGCTCTATTAAAGCAAATAAATTTGAGTTGTGTAAAGAAAACATACCCATTATGACATTTGTGGCTCCCTGGTCTTCACAGGCCTTCATCACATATGCTCTAGTCAGAGCTATACTAGGTCCCGACTTGTTCACTGTCTCTGAAATAGCCTGGTTGGGTCCTGTACGACCTTTTCATGACTAGTTCCTATTCTGAATCAGTGCTAACATTATTGTTTATGTGGGTGTAGCATTTGCCAACAAAGGGCAATCCCTCATCTTGTGATGTAGGGCTTCACACCCAAAGCAAGCCCTTCTGTTCACCTAACACTCTCCTCTATGATTCCTCTGATATGTCCCATATAAGGGAGCAAAATCCCTAGTTGTATGAATGCCAGTGGTGGCTAATGTAGTCTTAGAGGGCAATCCCTTCTTGAAAAAACTAGACTGAGTGTAACTCTGTCCTCTGCTCTGTCCCTAGGATTATCCTAAAAAGAATTGGCCTCTCTTACCAGTAATATGTGCCACACTAGTTGTAGGTCTTATGACATTCTCCTCTACTATTCTTTTTATTCTCTTCTCGATACTGATAGCAGCAGATACAAGCATTGAAAAGTCCTCAAGCTGAAGAGATATGACATGATATCCTATGTCATCATTCAACCTATCTTCAAAAAAGTGGCATTTATCACTCTCGTCCACTAAGAGATTGGTGGCATATCGGCTCAACCGTGTGAACTCTTTTGCTTACTCAAAAATTGTCATGATTCTCTACTGCATACTTATGAATTCCCTTCTCTTCTCATCAATGTAGACACGAGGCATGTGTTCTTTCTTAAACTTTGCAATAAAGTACTCCCAAGTTAGAGGCTTCTTCAGAACTGTCTTTTACCACTCATATACATGTTCATGAAGCAACGATACTGCATACCTGGCCTCGTACTCCTCAGCACACTCTAACTCTTTGAAGACCCTCTTGGTCTTCTCTAGCCAAAACTCGGTTGTGGCGGGATCATCCTCATCTTTATTGTGAAAATCAGTGGCTCCATACTTTCAGAGCCTATCTATCTTCATCTTTGGTGCTTATAGAGGTGTGGTGGTGCCTATGGTATGGCTTGTTGTATGGCCTGTGCCAACTGTTGCAAAATATAGGCCATTTATTGCATGATTGGAATAACACCTAGATCTGCTTGTCCAATAGGTGGCTGTTAAGGAACTGTGGCAGCACCTAGATCTCATAAACTTGAAGTACTAGGCATATTAGTAGCCCTTAAATCAAGGGAATTGTTGCTCTCAGCAAAATCATATGCTTCTAGCTCCATATATACCTTATACTCCTATAAGTCGATAGAGAAAGCCCACATTAGATACATATAAGATGTACTATATATGCATGATAACCCTTAACCCATTTAGGTTCAAAAATACCTAAACCTAAGCTCTGATACCAACTAAATGTAATGTCTTCTCGCCAAACTAGGATTAACCTGACAAAATGAGCTGGTGCTATGGAAACTAGTATAAGAAAAATCTATGAAATTTTAAAACTTTTCTAATCTTTGGAAAACCCTTTTCATAAACACTTCATTTGCATATGAAACCATATTACAACATCTCTTATATATAAAAGTTATCTAAGGAGAAATCCTTTAGTCCAAGAGAAAGCATCATATATATATTCATAAATACTTCATTTAATAACTTAATTGACATTTTTTTATTTGAATATACATACAAATTGATTTATTAAAATACATCATCCTATTACATAAATATTATATTTCATTATAACTATCAAAATTAATGGCTTTTACCTCACATCTAACTATATAGATATAATACAAAAATACAAGACATGTTCTTAACTATATACAACACATGTATAACAAACCCATATGTATGATAATGAAGAAAATGCAAAAATAACATGCATCCGACCCTTAACCAGTTCTGATGCACCCCCTCTAGTATGGGTTTGTACTTCCTCTATCAACTTCACAGTTTACAATTTTCAAGTTCCAGTTCTAACTTAGTCGTACATATAAGCATTTAAGTTTTCCTATGCAATCACACAAACATGAGTCATAAAAATCATGACATAATTCAAATAAATCATTGCATAAAAATTTAAAAAATATTATAATAAAATAAAATTTATTTTCCATGATATTATCATTCTATTTACATCAAGACATGAATTGCATATATTCAACCATATGTAATATATAAAATATTAAATATTCTATCTCCTTTCATGTTTCCATATTTTATTACCGTTCTTACCATGTCCTTTAAATTATTTGTTAAATTTCTACATATAGACTTAATTTAAATAATTTTTTTACATATTATTTTAATTTAATTAGTTTCCATAACTCATTTTACTTTAATTGATTTTCCTAAAATTATTTTAGTTTAGTTAACTCAAATCTCAATCCATATAAGTCTAAATATTTTAACACAATTGCCAAAACTGCATAGTAGATAATTCATAATACAATTCATAATAATTCAACATACATTATACAGGAACAAGCACATGACTATACACTATTACCAAATTCATTGATAATATATATATAACTCATTTATAAATTTAACTTACCTTAATAAATATTTATAATTCATGCTATCTTACAGATTTATCTCTCAACTTGTACATATATATCTTTTAATTAATTTATATATAATATTTTAATATAAATAGTCCAAATCTCATTCTCAGACTGTCCGGATATAAGGTGTGTAGTAGGGCCACTACGGAGCTTAAGCACCTTACTCATTATAGTCTCAAGTCAAGAGCACTCATGGAGCTTAAGCCTCATGATTGAGTATAATTACATCATCTGTGTACAATTAGAATAGGGGTGTGCTCGAAGCTATCACCACCTTGTTCCTAAACTATATCAATATCGGTACCATAATGCCCCGCAATAGTGCACCATCTATTCCTAATTAGTACATAGGTGGAGAGCTGGACAATTAAGGTTATTACTTATTTATTTTCTTTATATATTAATTTATTGGAATCAATATTCTCTTTACATTTATTTACATTTATAATGAAAATATGATTATAAAACTTTAAAATCATATAATCATATGATATGCCATTATATATAACCATTTAAGTAATATTGGCATACTTTAATTAATTTTTCATACAATTAAAGCCAACAGATCTTTTAATACATAACCAAAATTTACAATACCTTTATGAGCTCAAGTATGCCATATAACCTCTCTTTCATATCAAATACATATGTTATACATGACTTTCTAACTTCACTCTTTATTGTCATAATTATTCAATAATTACTATTAATAATTATTACATTTTTAATCAATCATATGCTAATCCATATTGAAAAATATATTATGTTACATATTCTATATTCACACCCTTTAACATACATTTACAATCTTAAATCAAAATTTTCTATATTTTATCAATCAATTATTCATCCATATGTCTATATATGCAATAACATGAAATTTCATTAATTAAGCACTCAATTCAATTCATTTAATCCTCAACCTAAGTAGCATGTTATGATAATCACACAATATTTTTTCAATAATTCAATGTTCATATATAGGTTTTACAAACCTTATATCACAACAACCATATACATATACATATATTCCTTAACATCTTACTTATCATATTTTATATGCCACCTACATTTTTTTTTTCCTCATTTATATTTCCGAGCAGGTCATCTTATCCCTTGTCTGCCATTTCACATTTACACATTTAATACATTATTCAAATATGCAACTTATTCAATTAACACACAAACATGCAATAAGACAAACTAAAATGCATATATGTATAAACCTCAATGGAGCTTTTCCAAAATTTAAAATTTGGAGCTTGTCTACTTTTGTTGCTCTTCCACTTGTTGAGGCCCTAATATAAAAATATAATTGATTAATACCTTGTTAAAATACTTATTTTTATTATAGTTTAAATAAATAACTAAAAATTCTCCTAAACGGTCATATAACCTTTTAGGACTATTAGCTCTATCACTTTTTCTGCACTCATCCAATTTATATGATTATTATTTCTAATTAAATTTAACATGTAGAAATATAGCATACTAAAATTTCAGAAGTTTTGAAATATTGCACAATTTTTAGTGTAATTTTAAATATTACTCTGTTTTCTGCTCTTAGGCAGTTTTAGGGTGCTATATTTAAAAATTTATATCTTTCACCGTGTATATTCAATTATTATGAAAATTTTTATATGGTTAGATAAATTAATTTGGAACATTCTTTATGCTTTCCATATGTCCATATTCGGCCTCTAAGATTCTCAAATACTAGAGAATCTATAACTGGTTCGACATAGAATGACAACCTGACTAGTTCATTTATTAAAGTCATAACTCACAAAATAAACAAAATATTTAGGTAATTATTTCATAGAAACTTAGATAAGATATAGAAATAAAACTTTCATATTTTTAACTTCGGCTAATTCGATCTAAAAATGGGTCAAATATAAGGAACTTACCGGAGCTGTACAAGTATGTGAAACTAACTCAATCAAGGAACAACATAGTTCATTTCACTATAACTCAACCTACACAAAATAAGTTTCTACGAAATATTGTAGAAACCTATATCACACATACCACAACTTTTATGTTTTAAGTTACTTTAAATTCAGCCCTTAAGATGATCAAATTAAGCAAAAATCATTGAGTATCCTATTGATACCATCATTAGCCTATATAAGCGAGTCACCATGACCCACACCTCGGGAATGGTATCCCTATGACTAGCTAATTATATCTTAAGCTAGATTTAACCATCAAAAAAATAACTAAGGGCAATATATTATTCCTTTAATTTAATTTCCTTTAAATTCATAAATTCTATTATTTTTACATTATTAACTACCTAACATTTTATTCATAAATAACTATAGTCTTTTTCCACACTTTCCATTCTAATATATCAAGATTTTATTATTAATAATCAATTAAGTCATTAAACTCACCAAACACACTTTATCCATTTTTATTTCATTTCATGCATAAAATAATTAATAATTAGAAAAATATTCAATATATATATTTTAAAAATTTACAATAAGTTTCTAGACACTCAATATTATGTTTTCTTGCATTTTATGACTAAAATTTTATTTTATTAGCAAGAAAAATAATAATTTTTTCTTCTTCTTCATATTTCGGCCCACATTAAATTTTCATCATTAAAATTTTTCTTTCACATTCTAAATATTTATTTCATTAATTTATGTATTCATTATTCCATATGTATCATAATATTACACTAAAATTTAATTACGCCTTAATATTTTCCAAGTTCTACTAAATAATTTTTTTACTTGAATTTAACCATTCTAATTCATTTTTTCTAATTCCTTAATCATGTTTTAAACGTCAATTATCAATTACATGCAAAACACACAAAATCTTTAATTTCCAAATCATGCTTTAACAATGGATATAGGTAGATTTTGAAATCACTAACCTTTATTTTCTTATGTCAATTTGAAATCACAAAATCCTTCCTAAGCTTCATTTTCCTTTGCTTTTCCCTTTAAGCACCTTCACTTCCTTGTGCACCTACCATGGCTGAAATATTCACTTAATGAATCCAACATTATTTTGCCTTCCTAACTCAATTTAACTTCATAACTATCATCTACATACCTTAAACTATCTATTTGAACCATTAAAAAAATTTAAAACTCTTAAATTCTCTTATGTCAATTTTGTATCTAAACTTGTTTCCTTTGATTTTCTTCAACTCAAGCCCTCTAAATGAAGATTAGAGATTTCCACTAGCTACTAGAGAGGCTAAAATTATATTAAGGTATTTGATTTGGTGTAAAAATTGGAGAAAATTAAAAATATTTGGTGGAGAAAAGGAGAAGAAAATGGTTCAGCCAAGCAGGGGACTTTGGGGAAGGAGTTGTAGAATTCTCTCTCAAGAATTCTGATATTTAAGCCTTTATATAGTGGCTTAAGATAGGTGGGCTTGTGTCAAACAAAATTCAACCCATTTAGGCCCAATTAAGCACTCTAAATTATTTCTCTCATTTTCAAAGCTCAATTTCATCCAAATTTGATTTCATAATTCATAATATATATATATATATATATATATATATATAAATTTCAACTCAATCAAAGTCTGTTTCCTGTCCAACTCACTCAAGCTAGACTGATAAATCAATTTTCGGTGTTATGTAAAATTCCTTTTTCACTATCAAATAATTCTAAATATTATTTAGAGTCTATCAATGTCTTAAAATAAATTTTTAGATGTCGTTTGCTATTTTTCATAATCTGGTCAAAGTATGATCAACTACTTTATTAATTAAACCGGGTCCATTTTTTTCTTAGTTTTGACTTTTGAGAACTTATTTGATATCATTTTCACTCTAAATTTTTACCTCCAAACTAGTCATAACCTATATTTTCCGATGATCAAATAAAATATTTTTTACCCATGGGTGTAATTTTGACTCCGGATATGCTGATCAATTTTAGAAACTACAGTTTACAACTAATCCAGTATTTGGGCCATTACAATTCTCTCCTACCAATAAAAATTTCATCCTCGAAATTTTACCTGTATCGAACAGTCGTGGATATTGTTGCCTCATTGCAGCTTTTAGCTCCTACATGGCTTTTTCTACATTGTGGTGACTCCATAACACATTCACTATTGAGATTTGCTTGTTCTTGAGCTGTCTAATCTCTCTGGCTAGAATCTTTAGTGGTTTCTCTTCATAAGTCAGATCATCCTATATAAAAATTTCTTCTGGCTTGATCACATGGCTAGACTCTGACCTATACCCCTGAGCATTGACACATGAAACACATCATGAATTTTTTCCAACTCTTGAGGCAGCTTCAATTGATAGGCTACGAGTCCCACTCGCTGTATAATCTCATAAGGGCCTAAAAATCTTAGACTTAGTTCTTGCCAAACCTCATAACCTTCTTCAAGGTTGATACCTTCAAAAATACTTGATCTCCGACCTAGAACTCTATATCTTTTCTTCTTAAATCCGCATATGATTTATGTCGATCCATAGCTTTTTTCAATCTATCCTTGATCACCCGTACCTTCTCTTCAGTTTCTCGAACCAAATCTGTCCCCATTAGCTTATTCTCCCTCAATTTTATCCAACATAAAGGAGTCCTACATTTCCTCCCATAAAGTGCTTCATACGGTGTTATTTTGATGTTGGACTGATAACTGTTGTTGTAAGCAAACTCAGCCAATGGAAAATACCTTCCCCACTTGCTTTCAAACTCGAGGATGCAACTTTGTAACATATCCTCAAGTATCTGAATCACACGCTTCGTCTGCCCATCAGCTTGGGGATGAAAAGCTGTACTAAAATGAAATTTTGTCCCCAATGTTTCCTGCAACTTTTTTCTAGAACTAGAAAGTAAATCTTGGATCCATGTCTGAAATAATGGAGGATGGTACTCCATAGAGCCTCACTATCTCATTAATGTAGATTTCTGCCAACTTGGTCAGTGGATAGTCCATATGTACTGGTATAAAATGGGTTGATTTAGTGAGTCTATTGTTGGGTTTTGAAGAATGAATCATATTCATAAATGCAGCGAAAAATAAAATTTTTCAAAACCCAAAATATAAGATCATACTTGTACCATTAAAACTAATTTATATAAATATAAATGTTAAAAATTATACCTTTTAATTTTTATTTGTTCTTCAAATCTTCACTTTGTTGGGTTGCAGCAAACCACAACAATCCATATTAGGATGTCTCTAATGATAATCCACACGAAGAATGAAGAAGAAACTATTAAGAGAAAATGGTTTGAACAAATTCAAAGTGCTAGCTTTGAAAATGTTCTTGAGAGAATTTTTGTTATGTCTTAAAAATATTTTTTTTCACAAAAAATATTTTCATGTCCATTTTCTGCCATTTGATGTCTTTTCAATTTGAATCAAATTCAAAAAAAAAGATGAAAAGTCAAAAATGGAGAAAATGGCAACTAATGAATGGTAATTGGCCAACGGATGGAAGTTGCAGGCGCGCTGGGCCTACTGTGGGCTGCTGCTGGGCTGGCCAGTAGCCTGCCTAACCCGTGACACTCCTGAACGATTTTTTCGTGCGATCTCATCACGATCCATCCTAAAATAATTCTCTCATATTTTGGATCATATCCAAGACCATTTTACTCATTCTCCACATCTTCAATGTGTGTGACCTATTAGGTTCCCGGTTATGTTGGCCACTTAAATTAACAATTAATTTAAGCAGGTCATGAGCGGTATCTAGTAACACATCATGACCCCCAATTGACCGGAAAGTCAGTGGTTGACTACGAACCTTTCCATAGACAATTTCTATGCAATTATTCCTTTCACCAATCTATACCCCACTTGGTTCAGAGTATGGACATGTGTCAACTCCCACTAGATTGACTACGTCATGTTTAGTCCAAGTAATGTTAGTTCTTGTCCTCGAGGCTCATTACTCTATTAGATATGTCATTGAAGACTATCTTTATGACATTTCCACTCCGACCAGAGATTCCTGAGTAATGACCACGACAAGAGGCCATGGGTATACACTCCTTTTATCAAGAGTGGTGAATCCTTTGTTGGTTACCCAATTACCTTCAAATACCTCAAGCTGTATCCAATCACCACAACAATAAGGAATATTGTCAAAATACAGAATCAATATTCAAGATATCCTTGAGTACCTCAAGTCTAAGGATACTTGCACCATTGCTATGATGTGACTATCATTGACATTTGAATAGATTATCCATATGATTGTCTTATAGTTGGTCATCCAATGTACTTAGCTACACTTAGCAAGCATCCACATGTTAACTCTAAACATCTCATGTTTATAGATTATGAGATCTACTATTCGATCCAATCAAGGAGTGTAACATGTGCTAGTATGTCTGGATTAATAATGTCCCATCTCATTAATCCTATGACTAGGGATAATTTTGATACTAACATAATTACACATGATAAGAATCTCAATATCATGATCTCATCATGATTTCCTTCATGCTATGTTATGTATCAAGGACTTCATTAATTGATTTAAGAACACTTATCAATTCATATATCAAATGAACATCAAATTAATGAAAAAGCCTTTTATTAATCAAATAAATTTGTACTATAGGTACTAAAGGTGGTTGCCTTTAGAGCACTCCTCTAACAAGCTCCCACTTGCACTAAAGCCAATCGCCTTTGTATTTAATTCCATAGGCGAGTACATGAGAATCATATTTCTTTTGGGGAAATGGCTTTGTTAAAGGATCAACAATATTCCGATCAGTGGGCACTCTTTCTATCTTTACATCATTCCTACCAATGATTTCTCTAATCAAATGGTATATTCTGAGTACATGTTTGGATCTCTAATGAGACCGTGGCTCTTTTGCTTGTGCAATGGCTCCATTATTATCACAATACAATTGTATTGGATCAATAATGCTGGGAACCACTCCAAGTTTTGTGATGAATTTCTTTATCCAAACTGCTTCATTTGTTGCTTCAGAAGCTGCAATGTACTCTGCTTCGGTTGTGGAATCAGCAGTCATTTCCTATTTGGAACTCTTCCAACTAACTGCTCCATCATTTAGTGTGAAAATATAACCTGACTGCGATTTTAAGTCATCCTTGTCAGATTGGAAGCTGGCATCGGTATACCTACTCACAGTAATATCTCCATCTCCATATACCAAGAATACATCCTTAGTTCTTCTTAAGTACTTAAGGATATTCTTAACAGCTACCCAATGACCCTCACCATGGTTTGATTGGTATCTACTCATGACACTCAGAGCATATGATACATCGGGTCTTGTATATATCATAACATACATGATTGATCCTATAGCGGAAGCTTATGGAATCAAACTCATGCTTTGGACACAAAGACTTTGAGAGAGTAATCAAATTTTGGATAGAGAAATTCTTGGATAACCAAATTTTGACTGATTGTAAGGTTGAGACATCATTTCCATTAACAATATGTCATCTACATATAACACAAGAAATACGATTGCACTCCCACTAACCTTCTTATAGACACAAGGTTCATCCGGATTTTGTAAGAAACCAAACTATTTGATTGTCTCATCAAACCGAATATTCCAATACCTAGATGTTTGGTTTAATCCATAAATGGATCTTTGAAGCTTACATACCTTTTTGTCATCTTTGGATATGAAACCTTCTGGTTGTGTCATGTACACATCCTCAGTCAGATTTCCATTAAGGAAAGCTGTTTTCACATCCATTTGCCATCTCTCATAATCATAATGAGTAGCAATGGCTAGGAGTATCCTTATGGATTTAAGCATAGCTACTGGGCTAAAAGTTTCATCGTAGTCAATTCCTTGTCTTTGACGATAACCTTTAGCAACAAGTCTAGCTTTATAGGTAATCACATTACCATCCATGTCAGTTTTCTTTTTGAAAACCCACTTGCACCCTATAGGCTTTATTCTTTCGGGTGGGTCAACCAAAGTCCATACTTGGTTTTCATACATGGAATCCATTTTTGACTTCATGGCTTGAAGCCATTTGTCAGATTCTTAACTATTCAGAACCTCTTCATAGGTTGTAGGCTCATCATTTTCTATGAGTAATACGTCGTTCTGTTCACTAATGAGAAATCCATATCTCTCTGGAATAGTATGTATACTACTTGACCTACGAAGCTCTTGTGCTTTAGAAGGTTGAGCTGTTATATCATCTGTATGAGTAACAAGCTCGGGTTTAGGCAGTTGATCAACATTTGTTTGAGCATCTTTAACTTTCTTAAGTTCAATTTTGCTCCCACTATCTCCTTTTAGAAAGAATTCTCTCTCTAAAAAGATAGCATGTCTTGAAATAAAAACCTTTTGTTCCAAGGGGTGGTAAAATTGATATCCATATGATGCTTTTGGATATCCCACAAATAGACATCCGTCAGACTTAGCTTCTAGCTTATCTGACATTGTCCGCTTCACATAAGCAGGACAACCCCAAATTCTCATGTAAGAAAATGTGGGCTTCTTGTTATACCATATCTCATATGGAGTAACTTCATCTGACTTTGAAGGAACTCCATTTAATATATAACTGGCGGTCTCTAGTGCATAGCCCCAAAAGGATTTAGGCAATTCCACAAAACTCATCATAGACCTTACCATATCTAACAAGGTTCGGTTTCTTCTTTCAGCCACACCATTGTGTTGTGGAGTGTAAGGTGGAGTCCATTGAGATAAAATCCCATTATCCCTAAGATAATCTAGAAACTCTTTGCTCAAGTATTCACCTCATCGATCTAATCGAAGTGTTTTAATACTTTTGCCAAGTTGTTTCTCTACTTCATTTCTGAATTCTTTGAACCTTTCAAAAGCCTCAGATTTGTATCTCATAAGATACACGTATCCATATCGTGAGTAGTCATCGATAAAAATAATGAAGTAGATGAAGCCACCTCTGCATTTGTAGACATTGGATCACATACATCTGAATGTATTAAGTCTAAAAGTCCATTAGCACGTTCACCCTTTCCCTTAAAGGGTAATTTAGTCATCTTTCCAAGTAAACAAGATTCACATGTGTCATATGATTCATAATCAAATGACCCCAAACTAGCACTTTTGTGTAGCTTAGCCATGCATTTCTCACTTATATGACTGAGACGACAAAGCCATAAATAAGATGATTTCAACATATCTTTTTTTTGCCTTTTATTATCATTGATGTTTAAAATTAGATTTGACATATCTAATATGTATATTCCATTGCATAATGTACCATTAGCATAAAGAATTCCATTCAACATAATAGAACAACAATTGTTACTAAAAGCTAAAAGGAAACCATCTTTATTTAGACTTGAAATAGAAATAATGTTTTTAGTCAAAGCAGGTACATAATAGCAATTCTCCAAATTTAATATAAGCTCACTAGGGAGGGTCAATACATATGTTCCTATAGCTAATGCAGCAAACCTTGCTCCATTTCCATTGCGTAGGTCTGACTCTCCTTTATTGAGCTGTCTACTGTTCCTTAGGCCCTGCATATCAGTGCATATGTTTGAGCCACAACCGGTATCTAATACCCATATATTATTATTGGAAACAATATTAATTTCAATAAAAAAAATACCTGAAGTAGATGGGGCATAAGATGCCTTCTTCTTCAAGGACTTTAAGTAAGTCTTGTAGTTTCTCTTCCAATGGCCATCCTTGCCACAATAGAAGCATGTCCCTTTTGGAGCAATCTCCTTGGCCTTTTTCTTGGCCACGCCTCCCTTAAGCTTCATGGACTTCTTCTTCTTCTTCTTAAGGTTATTCCTTTTAGAACTTGAAGAGTCCACCAGCATCACAGCCTTACTGTCTTTCTTGACAGATGGCTCAACTATTTTAAGCAAGTTAATCAGCTCAGGAATAGTGGTAGAGATTTGGTTCATCCTATAGTTAAGCACAAAATGTGAATAACTATCAGACAAACCGGTTAGAATTAAGTCAATACTTAATTCATGGTCCATCACAAATCCTAAGGTGGCCAACCTCTCAATATAGCCATTCATCTTCAATGCATATTGCACTGGAGATGTCCCCTCAACCATCTTAGTGCGGAAGAGCAACCTTAAAGTTTCGAACCTTTCGGAATGTGCTTGCTCATCAAAAAGCTCTCTTAGATGGTATACTATGGAATTAGCATCCATAGCCTCATGCTGCTTTTGCAACTCAGCTAACATAGTAGCAAGCATAATGCAGCTTGCCATCTCACTATCATCGAGATGCTTTTGATATGCCTTCTGAACATCTTCAGAAGCATTAGCAATAGTGGGATTAGGGAGTGCCTCATCTAGGACATAGCCAATCTTTTCGGATTTGAGAACTATTCTCAGATTCCTTAGCCAATCCAAAAAATTGGGCCCAATCAACTTATTTGATTCCATTAGCGATCACAAATTCACACTTGTCATGATGATGATTCTAGCAACCTAGATGTAAAATAGAACATGTTAGAATGTACATAAAATGCATGTTTATTAGGTCTTTAATAAATCGCATTATGGCTCCCACTATTTTATAGTGAATCCATAGCCCTCACTGTGAACCCGAGAGAACTTATATGGAAGTTCTCCTAGTGGGTCGATATCCAACTGGCTAAGAATAACCTTGAGGCAACTCAACAAACTATCCTTAATTTGGTTGGTAGGTATCTAATCTATACCAATTACATTATTCATGCAACTATCGAATCTTGTGCTATCAACTTATTGATGTGTGCACATACATTGGGCTATCGACTCTTGATATGTGTACATCTCATGTATACAAACCCAACTTCACCTCCAATACACATTAACCTTGGCACAAATCCAACAAGTTAATAATATCGGTTAAGTCTAACCTATTAATCGTGAAATCTAATATCAATGGATTGAACATATTTTTATGGAATGAGCTTGAGGCAACTCAACAACCCTAACTCTAGAAGAACTCTGGTTCTCCCTATATTAATGGAAGGCGTAAGACTTAATTGTTTATTTAGTGAGGGATTTCTTTGTTAAGTCTCATCAAGTTATTATTTCATGCTTTTATATATCATACATTCATCACATTGATATATAAAGATAGTTACATTAACTATATGGCATGATTATGGACATACTAAAGTCAATCTCTTGAGCCAAAGAGAGATTGACTAAGTCTTACCTAGGTATATGCATGAATTTACAACCCAAAATAGAAATCAAATTCCTATTTCTAACTCTTCTTGTTTATGGTACCATCTAATTTGCTTCTTGCTCTTTTGTATCTTCATTCTATCCTAATCCTATGTAATCTAATTACATATTTCAAATTATAGAAAACCTCAATTTACATTTGAGGGGAGTAAGATGAGAAGAGAAATACATAAGAAAGAAAAAAGAGGCAGAGACATACAGGCCATATTTACCATAAAACAAAAATAATTCCATACATGCTCAATCACATTGGGCCTAAGTCCATAATCATCCATCATGTCTTTTCATACACCCCTAACATGCATTCTCTAATGCACAAAATAAAAATGACAATTTTGAATTTCAATTTGTAAATCGATTCAACACTTGAATCGAAATTGCCTATTTATGTTCTTTCGGTTAATTTAATTTTGTATGTCATTTTAAAGTGGAATTTAATATTTAATCAAATTAAATTAAATTCTATATTTTCAGAAATAATTCAAAATTAATTCTCCTTAAAATCAGAATATTAAGATGTTAAAATTAAACAATTTAATTTTAATATACATACCAATTTCTAGTCATACTAGAATTACAATTGTACAACTTAAATTAATTCAAAATTAATTTCCAAAAATTCTAAAAATTTTCAGAACATCAAATCACCATTCTACTTATCTTTAGGTCAGCTCAAGTTCATCAAAATAGATTTGGCACTATCCAAAATTACTAAGACAAACAAACCAATACACTTAGACGCTTAAAATGAATAATTCGATATCTAGAATTTTTAAAATTTCAAATGCTTGCAAATTAATTTTGGCATGCATCTAACATCAAAATAACATATTTTTAATCACATAAAAATTATTTCAAGGTGCTAAAAATAAAATAAACACATACAAAAAAATCAAACAAAACAGCCCCACCGGGTAAGCTAAAACAGTCCCCTTTTTGTGTTTGTTTGAAAAATTAATTAAAATAATTTTTAATTAATTATTGGACACTTCCAGAGATATAAAAATATTCCAAATATGTCTAAATAATTTTTTCATAATTAAATTACAAGAAAAATGGAACCAACACCATCAATTAAGACAAAAAACAACACATGTTCATAAATGAGGCAATTTTAGAAATTTTTGAAATAAATCCGAAATTAATTATTTGAATCACATTGAAATCTTTTTTCAATTAAAATAATCATTCTTAATCATCCCATGATCAGATTAAAGAAAGACAAATGTGTAAATTATATTTTACAAATTAATTTCAATTTTTCAAAATCTATTGATTCAAAATTATCAAAAACATGCAATCCCATTGCACTTTTAATGTTAATGGATACAAGGAAGCTTTGATACCAATGTTGAATTTTGAAGAATGAATCATATTCATAAATGCAGCGAAAAATAAAATTTTTCAAAACCCAAAACATAAGATCATACTTGTACCATTAAAACTATTTTATGTAAATGTAAATGTTAAAAATTATACCTTGTAATTTTTATTTGTTCTTCAAATCTTCACTTTGTTGGGTTATAGTAAATTATAACAATCAATACTAGGATGTCTCTAATGATAATCCACACGAAAAATGAAGAAGAAACTATCAAGAGAACATGGTTTGAACAAATTCAAAGTGCTAGCTTTGAAAGTATTCTTGAGAGAATTTTTGTTGTGCCTTAAAAATATTTTTTTCACAAAAAATATTTTCATGTCTATTTTCTGCCATTTGATATCTTTTCTATTTGAATCAAATTCAAAAAAAAGATGAAAAGTCAAAAATGGAGAAAATAACAACTAATGAATAGTAATTGGCCATAATTGGCCTAATTATGGCCAATTACAGCCCGTTGGCCAACAGATGGAAGCTACAGGCGCGCTGGGCCTGCCGCTGGCCTGCAAGGCGGGTCAGCAGCTTGCCTTGCCCGCGCAGGCCCGTACGGGCCCGTGACACTCCCGAACGATTTTTTCGTGTGATTTCATCGCGATTCATCCTAAAGTAATTCTCTCATATTTTGGATCATATCCAAGACCATTTTACTCATTCTCCATATCTTCAATGCGTGTGACCCATTCGGTTCCCAGTTATATTGGCCACTTAAATTAACAATTAATTTAAGTAGGTTATGAGCGGTATCTAGCAACACATCATGACCCCCAATTGATCGGAAAGCCAGTGGTTTGACTACGAACCTTTCCATAGACAATTTATATGCAATTAGTCCTTTCACCAATCTATACCCCACTTGGTTCAGAGTATGGATATGTGTCAACTCCCACTAGACTGACTATGTCACGTCTAGTCCAAGTAATGTTAGTTCTTGTCCTCGAGGCTCATTACTCTATTAGATATGTCATTGAAGACTATCTTTATTACATTTCCACTATGGCCAGAGATTTCTGAGTAATGACCATGACAAGAGGGCATGGGTATACACTCCTTCTATCAAGAATGGTGAATCCTTTATTGGTTACCCAATTATCTACAAATACTTCAAGCTGTATCCAATCACCACCCTATGAGCTACCTCTCTGAGGCAACAATGAATAGTGTCAAAATACAGAATCAATATTCAAGATATCCTTGAGTACCTCAAGTCTAAGGATACTTGCACCATTGCTATGATGCGTCTATCATTGACATTTGAATAGATTATCCATATGATTGTCTCATAGTTGGTTATCCAATGTACTTAGCTACACTTATAAAGTATCCACATGTTAACTCTAAACATCTCATGTTTATAGATTATGAGATCTACTACTCGATCCAATCAAGGAGTGTAACATGTGCTAGTTTGTCTGGATTAATAATGTCCCGCCTCGTTAATCCTCTGACTAGGGATAATTTTGATACTAACATAATTACTCATGATAAGAATCTCAATATCATGATCTCATCATGATTTCCTTCATGCTATGTTATGTATCAAGGACTTCATTAATTGATTTAAGATCACTTATCAATTCATATATCAAATGAATATCAAATTAATGAAAAAACCTTTTATTAATCAAATAAATTTGTACAATAAGTACTAAAGGTGATTGCCTTTAGAGCACTCCTCTAACATCTATCAATAACTACCTAGATAACATCATGCTTCTTTCCAGTCAAGGGCAGTCCTGTCACTAAATCCATGGTCACTCGATCCCATTTCTACTCTGGTATCGCGATAGGCTGAAGTAAACCCAATGGAACTTGGTGTTCCACTTTCACCTACTGGCATATCAAACATTTGCTGACAAATTTTGTCACATCACATTTCATTCCTAGCCACCATAGTGTACTTTCAAGTCCTGATACATCTTGTCACCACCAAGATGCATCGCGTAGCTTTTATGATGACCTTCTGTGAGAATGTTCTTTCTCAATTCATCTTGATCAGGTACACATAACCTCCAATTGAAATAAAGGCTGTTATCTTCACCCAAAGAGTAATTACCTTCATTGACCTCTTTTACTCTATTCACTATGATAATCAAACGATCATCTAGCTTTTGTGCCACTTTCACTTGTTGAAGAAAGTCTGATTTTACTTGCATTTCCGTTATTATCTCTCCATCTTGTGCCATATCCAATATGACATTTATCACTCGAAGGGCTGCCATAAATTTTCTACTAAGTGCATCAGTTACTACATTTGTCTTTCTTGGATGATAGTCGATTAAGCAGTCATAGTCTTTTATTAATTCGAGCCAACGCCTCTGTCTCAAATTAAGTTCCTTATGTGTAAGCAAATATTTCAAACTTTTATGGTTTGTGTAAATGTAACATTTCTTACCATAAAGATAATGTCTTTAAATCTTCAAGGCGAGTACAATTGCTACAAGCTCAAGATCATGAGTAGGATAGGTCTTCTTATGAGTCTTGAGTTTTCGGAAAGCATATGCAATCACTTTACCTTCCTGCATCAATACACAGCCTAACCCATTCCTAGAGGCATAATTGTAAATCACAAAATCCTTGCTAGATTTTGGTTGAGTTAATATTGGGCTTTTGTCAACATGTTTTTAAGCTTTTCAAAGCTTCCTTGACATTTATCCATCCACTCAAACTTAATATGCTTCTATAACATTTGAGTGAGTGGCGCTGCTATGGTGGAAAAATCTTTTACAAATCTCCTATAATAACCAGCCAAACCTAAGAAACTTCTAACTTCTGTAATAGTCTTAGGTATTCTCCACTGTAAGATTGCTTCAATCTTCTTTGGGTCCGCCTTTATCTCTTCAGCTGAAACTACATGGCCAAAGAAGGATACTTCATTCAACCAAAAGTCACACTTACTGAACTTTGCATACAATTGCTTTTCTCTCAATATCTGTAAGATAATTGGTAAGTGCTTGTCATGTTGTTCTAGCATCTTCGAATACACTAGAATATCATCAATAATACCACCACAAACTGGTCTAGATAAGGATGAAAAATCTTATTCATTAGATCCATGAATGCTGCTAGGGCATTTGTAAGCCCAAATGGCATGACTAAAAACTCATAGTGGCCATATCTTATGCAAAAAGCAGTCTTGGGCACATTTGCTTTCCTTACTTTCAACTGATGGTAGCCTGATCGTAGGTCAATCTTTGAAAACACACCTACTCCCTTCAATTGATCAAATAAGTCTTCAATATGTGGAAGGGGATACTTGTTCTTGATTGTCACTTTATTCAGCTGTTTGTAGTCAATGTATAATTTGAGGGACCCATCCTTTGTCTTTACAAAGAGTACTAGTGCTCCAAATGGTGAATATTGGGTCTAATAAAGCCTTTATCAAGCAATTCTTGCAGCTGAATCTTCAATTCTTTGAGTTCTGTGGGTGTCATTCTGTAGAAGCAATAGAAATAGGTGTCGTGCCTGGAGCTACATCAATAGTGAATTCGACTTCCCTGTCAGGTGGCAAGCTTAGTAGTTCATTAGGAAAAATATCTGGAAAATCTCTCACTGCAGGCACATTTGAAACCGTAAGATCGTCCTTTTTAGCTTCCACTGCATAACACAAGTAAGCAATGCACCCCTTCCTTAGAAGCCTCTTGGCACTGTAACTGAAATCACATCAAATAGAAAGTTTGTTCTTTCACCCACAATAGTGATTTCCCAGTCATTGGAGAGTTTAAGTGTCACTATCTTTCATTTACAATCTACTGTCGCTTGGTGGGCGGATAACCAATCCATCCCTAATATCATATCAAACTCGCGGAATGGGAGTTTAATTAGATTAGCTAGAAATTCATAACCTTGCACACTAATGGGACAATTCCTATACACCATGTTCACCACAACACTATTTCCTAAAGCATTGTTCACTAGGATATCCTGGTCTACTTGTGAATCTCTTAACCCTTTCCCAGCAGTAACTAACGCTTCAATCTCACCGTCCCCAACACCTGGACCTTGTAGGAATGCCATCTTTCACTCTAAAATAAGGAAATAAGCAAACATGCATTAGACTTATAATATATTTCATCCAATAATTGACATGTATATACATATAATCCATTCACTTAATCCCCACTTTGATCTTAGAACCACCTAAAGCATGATCTGATACCACCAACTATGACACCCTTATAACAATTCTTCTATAAGATACTTGTTCTTTATTGTCACCTTATTTAGTTATCTGTAGTCAATGTATAATCTGAGAGTCCCATCCTTCTTCTTTACAAAGAGTACTAGTGCTCCTCATGGTGAAATACTGGGTCTGATAAAGCCTTTATCAAGCAATTCCTGCAACTAAATCTTCAATTCCTTGATTTCTGTAGGCACCATCCTGTAGGGTGCAATCGAAATAGGTTTTGTGCCTACAGCTACATCAATAGTGAATTTGACTTCCCTATCAGGTGGCAAACCTGGTAGTTCCTCAGGAAAGACATCTGGAAAATCTCTCATTGTAGGCACATCTGAAACCTTAAGATATTCCTTTTTAGCTTCCACTGCATAACACAAGTAAGCAATACACCCCTTTCTTATAAGTCTCTTGGTAGCTATAACTAAAATCACATCAGATAAAAAGTCTGTCCTTCCCCCACAATAGTAATTTCCCAGTCATTGGAGAGTTTAAGTCTCACTCTCTTCCGTTTGCAATCCACTGTCACTTAGTGGGTAGATAAAGAATCCACCCCTAATATTACATCAAACTCGCAGAATGGTAGTTCAATTAGGTTAGCTAGAAATTCATAACCTTGCACACTAGTGGGACAATTCCTATTCACCTTGTTCACCACAACACTATTTCCTAAAGGATTGCTCACTAGGATGACATGATCTAATTGTGAATCTTTTAACCTTTTTCCATGTGCAACATCAGTATTTATGTAGGAGTGTGTGGAACCAGGATCAATAAGTGCATAAATAGAATCAGTCATAAGTGTGAATTTACCTACTATCACATTGAGAGCATCCTCCTTTTCTTTGGCT
Source organism: Triadica sebifera (assembly GCA_023653625.1). Lineage (NCBI taxonomy): Eukaryota > Viridiplantae > Streptophyta > Magnoliopsida > Malpighiales > Euphorbiaceae > Triadica > Triadica sebifera. Next base: position 36,441,080 of record CM042896.1, read on the forward strand.
CTCACTGCATATGTACGACCTGTAGCTCATCCCTGACCTTGGGGTGGTTGTGTAGAAGGTCTAGATGTTGATGGATTAAGGGTTTCTCCCTTACCTCGGCCTCTGCATGGTAAAGATCTGATACCAGGCGCTAATGATATAGCTATAGAAGCTTGAGCCACTGGATAATCCCTGACCTGATGATCTTTTGAACCACACTTGAAATGGACAACAGTCAAATATCTGCACTCTCTTAGTGAGATCTACCATAATGGCCACAAGTCTAAACTGCACTTCCCCTTTCTGCCTCTAGCTATACTGCCCACAGAAGTAATTGAGGCATTGCCACAAAATGTATTTCTTTGTCCATGCCCTGGTACAATTGATGTATGAATTTGTGATGGAGCTGGTCCCTTAGACTTCTTACTATAAGTACCCAAACCACCGAACTGTCCCGACTTTCTTTTATACTGAAATTGAGTTTTTCTGTTAGCCTGATCTGTCCGGATACTTTCCACTTTAATAGCCACTTCTACCATAACACTCAAATTTGGATGTTGTTATGCCCCTACTATTTGTTCGATCTTATTATGGAGACCCCACTTAAATCTCTAACATAATTTATCCTCTGTCAATTGATAGTCATTAAGATAGGCACTCAGGAGCTCAAACTCGCACTCATATTCTGCTACTGTCTTATTTCCCTATCTGAGTCTCCAGAAGGCATCTTGCATCTCTACTTTATACTCTGACCTTATGTATTTCTTTCTAAACTGAGCCAAGAAGAAATCCCAATTTAACTGTTCACCTAAGGTAAGTTTGCGGATTGAGTCCCACCAAATGAATGCAGGACCCTGGAGTAATGCCACAGTACCTTCAAACTTCTTTTTAGATGGGCTGTGAGTGATTTCAAATAATCTCTTTATCTTGAACAATCGTTCTTCAACTTGTACAAGTGTCAATGGATCATGCCCATAAAAATCTTTAGCTCCCAATTTCTTTAATTGCTCCAAAATCGGCTTTTTTTAGGTGGAGCAGGAGGCTGTATCTATGCTGCTAGTTGTGGTTGTTGAACTTGTTCAGTTTGCATTCTATGTTGAATGTAATCATCCATAAGATTAAGAAAACCCGACTGTGGCATTGGATGTGGTTCAACTAGTGGAGTGACATTCTATTAGGGGACTTCAGCTTGCCCAACAATAACTGATGCTTCACTTTCACCGTCCCCAATGCCTTATCCTTGTTGGGATGCCATCATTCACTATAAAACAAGGAAATGAGCAAACATACGTTAGACTTATAACACATTTCATCCATTAATTGGCATGTATATACATATAATTCATTCACTTAATTCCCATTTAGATCTTAGAACTACCTAAACCACGCTCTGATACCACTAAAATTGTGATACACTTATGACACTTATTCTATACATACGTTACATAAGCTTATGTGATTATAGCCAATGTGTGAAATTTGTTTTTCATAATTTAATATAATGACCATAATCTTATTAGCACTTTATTAGTCCTTTTTATTTTTCAAAAATTTGATAACATAACGACTATAAATTAACTACTGCACATGCACGATAAACAATTCATAACCCATTTAGGGCACAATAATACAAATATAATACAAAATATTCTCCATTCAACCGCAAATCAATATTCCATTCTTTACACATATAATAATTCATAAATGTTCTTTATCAGAATATATATATAATTTAATTCCTACAAACTCGTATACATACATATATATGCATGTTATTTTTAATAATAACCTACTATTATTTTGATCTTCCGTCTGCTTCCAAAATTTATACGCTTGATCCTTTGTTTTTTCCGCTACTACCTTCATGCAGTCAAGTAACTACGTGTTGAGTATTAAAATGCCCAATGGTAATTACTAATATAAGTATTTCCACTAACCTATATTTTCATACATACATGCAATGTTATATTTGCTACACTATTCAAATTTTTTTTTTAATATATTTAATATTCTTTTTATCAATACCTTACTATTATTTATCCTCAATTCACTACTTAATATCTTCATTAAATTTAACAATGTTTTTCAATTAATCTTATAGTTTTTTTTCAATTTACTCCTGAATTTTTATTTTCTTTCAATTTAGTCCTATTTCATATTTCTTCTTTAATTAACTCTTCCTTCCTTTCTTTTTTTTTTTTCATTCAATCCTCTCTTTAGCTACAAATTTCATTTTGCTTCCTAAATTTTCATTTATTTACAATCATGCCATTACTTTATATTTATTTACACTTTTCCCTCTAACTATATTTTTTCATTTATTTTCTTTTTAACTACATAATTTAACATTTTTCTTCCACTTATATTCTATTTTTCAATTTTACTATTTTTGTCATATTTATCACTTTTATCATTATTATTATTATACCAGTTTTATTATCTTTATCACTTTTATCATATTTTTCACTTATATCATTTTTATCATATTTTTCTCCTTATATTCACATTTGCCCCTAGTTTCAATCTAATAGAAAATCTTCGGACCATATATATAGTACGTGGACCCCAAAAGTCCACTACACAAAAGAGTGATCTCGAAGGACGACCGAGTACTGCACTGTATACTGATCACTGAAGTAGACCGTCATTAGCCTACATAAGCGAGTCGCCATGACCCGCACCGCAGTAATGATATCCCTATGGCTAGCCAATTATACTCTGAGCTAGATTTAACCAGTAGAAAAATAATTAAGGGCAATATATTATTCCTTTAATTCAATTTCCATTAAATTCATAAATTCTATTATTTTTACATTATTAATTACCTAACATTTTATTCATCCATAACTATAGTCTTTTTTCTACATTTTCGATTCTAATATATCAAGATTTTATCATTAATAATCAATTAAGTCATTAAAATCACTAAACACACTCTGTCCATTTTATTTCATTTCACGCATAAAATAACAAATAATTAGAAAAATATTCAATATATATATTTTTAAATTTTACAATAAATTTCTACACACTCAATATCATATTTTCTTGATTTTATGACTAAATTTTCATTTTATTAGCAAAAAAATAATAATTTCTTATTTTTCTTCATATTTCGGCCCACATTAAATTTTCATCATTAAATTTTTTTTTTCACCTTCTAAATGTTCATTTCATTAATTTATACATTCATTATTCCATATGTATCATAATATTACACTAAAATGTAATCATGCCTTAATATGTATTTTTCACATAATATGGTCATATTTTCCAAGTTCCACTAAATTGTTTTACTTGAATTTAACCATTCTAATCCACTTTTTTATAATTCCTTAATCATGTTTTAAGCTTCAATTATCAATTACATGCAAAACATACAAAATCCCTAATTTCCATAATCCTAATTCATGCTTTAACAATGGAAACAGGTAGATTTTGAAATCACTAACCTTATTTTCTTCCTATAGCCTTTCTAAGCTTTCTTTTCCTTTGCTTTTTCCTTTGAAGCACCTTCACCTCCTTGTGCACCTACCATGGCCGAAATATTCGCTCAATTAATCCACCATTATTTTTCCTTCCTAACTCAAAATTACTTCATAACTATCATCTACATACCTTAAACTATCTATTTGAACCATTAAATAAATTTAAAACTCTTAAATTCTCTTACCTCAATTTTGTATCTAAACTTATCTCCTTTGATTTGCTTCAACTCAAGCCCTTCAAATAAAGATTAGAGGCTTCCACTAGCTACTAGAGAGGCTGAAATTATATTAAGGTATTTGATTTTTGTTGAACCATGAGGGGTATTTCTGTCATTTTGATTATAACAAATAAAATAGCAATAATGCATTTGACAATGTTTGTGTTATAAGTGTGTTAAACACGATATACCTTGATTAGAAGATGATGCAAGATTGAAAGACAACTTTTGAAGATGAAAATCAAAGAAATAGCAAAGTCACATCCGTGACTACTAATGTCACGCCCATAAATATAGCTTAGCGCCAACTCTCCACCATTCAAAGTTCATGGCCATGAATGATCAAACCAACCGTGAATGAACAAACAAGGCATACCCATGAAAGATAGTCATGCACTTGACCAAACATGTAAAATTCTTCTAGAGAGCTTCACGACCAGAGTTACCACTTGGACCACGCCTTGGAAGAATATTCATGCCCGTGAAAGTATTAGTCAAGCCCGTGATCAAACATTTCTAATTCTTTCAAAGAGCTTCACGGGCAGAGTCACCACTTGGACCATGACTTGGAAGAACATTCACGACCATGACACATATATTCATGCCTATAAAAGAGAACAGAGAAACATGTCAGACACGAAATTAAGAGTTGTTTCAACAACTATTTTTGCATTAAATGCACCCAAACGTCTATAATTCACAGAGGGAATATAAATGCAAAGTCATTTATGAATCCCAACAAGAAGAACACAATTATTTTACATCTTTAATCTTGTTGTAGCGTTGTGCATTAATTATTTTCTTAACAAACATCTATTCTATCTGAAAACCTAATTGCTCATAACTTCTGAGCATTATAGGTTAGTGAGTCTTTTCATTGTAATCAATTACTCAAAACTGAGCTTGGGTATATTAGGTTAAGAGTTAAACACTAATAAGTGTAACACTCCCTTACCCTACTAAATGTTAATAGGATATGGAAGTGCTAATAAGCTCATTTGTTTTACAACCAATGTTCAAATCATTGTAATAATTTTTTTTTCGAGTTTATTATTAGCAAAATATTTATTACTATTTTTTTCCATTTAAATATATAACTAGTGATGGAAATAGTTTGATTTAAAAGAACTCATACAATTAAACCATAATATTTAGAAATAATACTAGATTTATAAAATTATAAAATTTTTTCCTTATAAATCCTACATGCCACAAATTTACATCAAAAAACGATTCTTAATATTTAATTTTTACAACATAATTTTCAAAACATAAAAAAAGAACTAGACTATTGTAATCTGATCTTGGGGATTCCCTCTTCTTCGGTCTCCCTATTGAAACAGCTACTTTTATTGATCTGTGCGTGAAACACACTCGCTAAGCTTTTAGCTTAGTGGTACGTTTGACAACTATCCAATAATTACATAAATAATTCTAAAATAAAATTTTTGAAACTACAATTAATTTATTAAGCATACCAAATATTCATTTAATAATAAAACCATTTTTTTCATGCAAAAATATTTAATTCATCAATTATGACATTTCATTCATTAAGCGTGCTTGAAATTTCTTAACAATTAAAGATATAAAATTTACAATATCAATTTCATAATTCACACATATATATATATTTTTATTATTTATTTAATAGCCCACGACATCTTAAACCGGAACTAAACACTGGATACAGGATTTCTGCTCTCCGGCAGTATACTCGGCGCCTACATAAGTATTTTATAACCTGGCGTTTAACGCCTACATTTTCCAATAACAACTTAGCACCTTTTTGGTGCCTAGGTAATTTCGAACTCAACACTATTTCTTAGTGCCTACTTAAATTAAATCTCAGCACTATTATTTTTAGTGCCTACATTTCTACCCTTTTATTGGCATGCCAACTTATCCTAATTTCTAGTTCTTGACTAGATGTTATAGGGCCTAATTATATTTGTTATCTTTATTATTATTTACATAAATTATATAGGTAACACTAATATAAATTCTACATAAATGCAATAATTCGCATTAAATATTTTACAACCTCAAACTTGCTCATTTAATCATTATAAATATAAGAAAAGTCAATTAATATATTTTCTATCACAAAATTTCACAATCAATACATTTGTTTACAATCTGTCCTATTTTGGAGAGCACTTCTGCCTTATGTTGGTCTGTATTTTTCGTCTATTGTTAGATAGATATTGGACATGTGATAAACTAACAAAATATAGATATATGTCTTATCTTTAATTTTCAACTGGAATTACATTAAAAAGAATTGTTTAGAATTTTCGCCTAAGCTACGTTCACTGCAATCTGCCCAGTATTTTACTGGACAGAATTCTGTCTTATATTTATCTGTCTTGTCATCTAGTTTTAGATGGAATTTGGACAATTGATCAACTTGAAACATGTAGGTATATATCGTATCTTTAATTTCCAACTGGAATCACATTAAAAAGAATTGTTTAGCAAAAGTTATGAATTATCTTCTAACCTATGCTCACTGCAATCTGCCCAGTTTTTTTTCTGGACAGATTTCTAGTTCAAAGTTTGAGTTCATTTTCACCTATTTTCAGGCCTTTTGAGGTCTAATGGTCTTAATAAAGGTTGAATCCATGTGTCTTAACTTTCCAACCCAATAAGAATCACTCAAAAATGATTTTAAGAACTCAATTTATGATCAAAATACTAGACATTGTTCATAAGAAGAATTTTCCAGCACATCAATTACATCATACAATTTCCATTTTCATGCATCAACCTCATATTCTAGTTTTTATTTTCATATTCATGGCATCATTTAATCACCACTTAATTTCTCAATCAAATATCCAGAATTTCAAACACATCACAAAATTAAAATCAACATTTTTATACATTGAATTTTTGCCAAATGTACATACCTCAAAAATTTCACTTCTTTTCACTTTTATCTTCTTCCTTGCTAGCTTTCTCTTTACCCTTACTTCCTCTTTGATATTGGTTCAAAGTTTGTTCATTTACTTGTCCTAACAACAAATTTTACACTAATCAAACACTAATCACCCTAATCCACCCTTAATCACCATTAACATATTAATAACCCTAAATTACTATCTTTAATGGCAACTAACCCCAAAATCAAAGAAAAGAGAAGAAGAAAAGTGAGAAGATGGAAAATCTAAACTCACCTTTAATGATCTTTAAAAGGACCCAAGTCTTCTTTCTCTTTTAGTCTTCCTTTCTTCCTTCCTCTTCCTTGGTTTAGCTCACTTTGCTTCACTTCCTTGATGATTTTGCCTTAATCCCTTTTTTTTCATCTAATCTTAGCTTTAATTGAAAAAAAAAATGAAGAATATTAAGGGAGGAGGAGAGTCACAGCCAAAGAGAGAAAAAGGGAGAGAAATGGGTGTGATTAAGGTGAGGAAGAAGAAGAATGGTAAAACAAAAGTGGAAATTTGACTTTTTACAGTTGGATTAGGTGGGTGGTTAGGATTAGTTATTAATCTTGCTTCCCATTGGTCCATTAATTTAAATTACTATTACTTTATTTTAATTAAAAGAATATTCATTTCCTTAGATAAAGAATATTCTATTTTTATGCCTTCTTAAAATATCTGTGCCAAAAACACTGCAGTTTCTAATTTCGTTCAGCAAAAAATTATTTTTTTCCAAATTTTAATTTCAAATTTCAAAATTCTCAATTAATAATATTCGAAATATTTTTCTCACATCTTATTATTATTTAAATTTATTTATATCATGTCCGAATTTAGACTCCGATCGGTTCGGCGTACCGGATTTCAGTCAACAGCGACCGTGGCCTAAATTATCGGGCATTACAATTTTCCCCTCCTTAAAAACTATTTCGTCCTCGAAATTTACCTTTTTAACTGGAGTGGAATAGTTTTGGATAATGAGACTTCATCACCTCTTCATTTTTCCAAGTCGCCTCTTCTGAATTATGATTTTTCCACAGAACCTTTACTAATGGTACCTTCTTGTTCTGTAGCTCCTTCATTTCTCGAGCTAGAATTTCCACTGGCTCCTCTTCATAAGTTAGATCTGGTCGTATCTCTATAGGTTCTGCTGATATGATATGAGATGGATCTGATCAATAGCTTCTCAACATGGACACATGGAATACATTATGAATCTTGTCTAACTCTGGTGGTAAAGCTAATTTGTATGCCACATGACCTATGCCTTCAAGTTCCTCATAAGGTCCAATGAACCTAGGACTCAACTTTGCCTTCTTTCCAAATCGGAAAATCTTTTTCCAAGGTGAGACTTTTAAGAATACCTTGTCACCAACTGTATACTCAATATCCCTCCTTTTTAAATCTGCATATGCTTTCTGTCTATCAGCAGCAGCTTTCAACCTATTTCTTATTATTCTCACTTTTTTCTCTGTCTACTGTGCTAGATCTGGACCCACTACTTTTGTTTCACTAAGCTCAGTCCAACATAAAGGTGTTCTACATTTCCTCCCATACAAGGCTTCATATGGTGCCATGCCGATACTAGCTTGGTGACTAATATTGTAAGCAAATTCTATCAATGAAAGATGTTTGTCCCAACTGCCTTCAAATTCTATCACATAACTCCTCAACATATCTTCCAATATCTGTATGACCTTTTCTGATTGTCCATCTATTTGTGGGTGGAAAGCTGTGCTGAAATTGAGTTGAGTACCCATGGCTTGATGCAAACTTTTCCAGAATTTTGAAGTGAACCTCGGGTTTCGATCTGAAATGATTGAAATTGGCACACCATTAAATGGATTATCTCATTAACATAGATTTCTGCCAAACGGTTAAGTGGATAATCCATCTTGATCGATAGAAAATGAGCTGATTTAGTGAGCCAGTCCATCACTACCCATATTGAATCATGCCTCTTTTGTGTCAAAGGCAAACTAGAAACAAAATCCATTGTACCGCTTTCCCATTTGCACTCTGAAATTGAATTTGACTGCAGTAATCCACTTGGTACTTGATGCTCAGCTTTCATTTGCTGACAAGTTAAACATCTGGTAGTATACTCGGTGATATCTCTTTTCATTCTTGACCACCAGTAATATACCTTCAAGTCATGATACATTTTGTTGCTTCCTGGGTGCATTGCATAAATAACATTGTGAGCTTCCTTCAAAATATCTTGTTTCAACTTTGGTATGTCCACTCATAACCTGCCCTTTTGCCTTAAACTCCCATATGATTCAATAGTAAATTCTAGTTTTTCACCCTTTTCACCATTTCAAAGATTTCTTTTAATTTCGTGTCCTGCTTCTGATTGTCCTTTACTTGTTGGATCAATGTGCGTTGAATCCGCAATTCTGCCTAAATAATATATAAATAAATTATTATTTCATTTTTTTTATCTTGTTCACTTTATAAATTTAAGTTTTAACATTTACCTGCCAGAGTTTTTCTACTCAGAGCATCTGCTACCACATTGGCCTTACCCAGCTAATAATCAATGATACAATTGTAGTCTTTGATTAATTCTAGCCATCGCCTCTGTCTCAAATTGAGTTCCTTTTGTGAAGGCAAATATTTCAGACTTTTATGGTCTGTATAGATATAACATTGCTCACCATATAGGTAGTGTCGCCATATTTTCAATGCAAACACAATGGCTGCTAGTTCCCGATCATGTGTCGGATAATTTCTCTCATGAGGCTTCAGTTTTCTGGAAGCATAAGAGATCACTTTGCCTTCTTGCATTAATACACAGCCCAAACCATTAAGGGAAACATCACTGTACACCACAAAATCTTTTCCTGCAGTAGGTTATGTCAACACTGGTGCCTCTGTCAATATTTTCTTCAACTTATTGAAGCTAGTCTGGCACCGGTCTGTCCACTTAAATCTAGTCTCCTTTCTAAGCAATTTTGTCAGTGGTGAGGCTATCATTGAGAATCCTTTCACAAATCTCCGATAATAACCAGCCAAATCAAGAAAACTTCTCACCTTCGTCACATTCTAAGGCGGTTTCCAGTTGAGGATTGCCTCTACCTTACTAGTGTCAACTCTGATCCCATCGGATGAGACAATATGCCCTAGAAAGGCCACTTCATCTAACTAGAATGCACATTTCGACAACTTCATATACAATTGATTCTCTCTCAAGGTATGGAAGACAATACGAAGATGTTGATTACGCTCTTCTCTGCTTCTGGAGTACAGCAAGATATAATCTATGAACACCACCACAAACTGGTCCAAATAAGGCCTAAAGATTTATTCATTAGATCCATAAATGCTGCTGGGCATTTGTCAGGCCAAAAGGCATTACTAAGAATTCATAATGACCATACCGAGTCCTAAATGTTGTTTTTGAAATGTCTGATTCTTTAATTCTCAATTGGTGATAACATGATCTGAGGTCAATTTTAGAAAATACCTCTGCTCCTTTCAACTGGTCAAATAAGTCATCTATTCTCGGCAAGGGATATCTGTTCTTAACTTTCATCTTGTTCAATTGACGATAATCAATGCATAAACGAAAGGTGCCATCCTTTTTTTTCACAAATAGAACTGGAGCACCCAAAGGTGAGACACTAGGCCTGATAAACCCTTTCTCTAACAACTCTTGCAACTGCACTTTTAATTCTTTTAGTTCAGCAAGTAACATTCTATTAGGAGTGATCAATATCGGGGTTGTGCCTGGCAAAACATCTATGGAAAACTTTATCTCCCTGACAGGTGGTAACCCTGGCAAGTCCTCAGGGAAGATATATGGATATTCACATACTATAGGAATCTCTCTGAGATCTAGACTTTCTTTCTTAGTATCTACAATATGTGCCAAAAATGCTTCACATCCCTTTTTGATAAGCTTACTTGCCTTCATCACAGAAATGACATTAGTCAAGTATGGTCGGTTCTTGCCCAGGACAATCACATCATCTTGCCCTGAATTCTTGAGAGTCACTCTCCTATACTAACAATCCACCACTGCCTTATGCTGATTAACCAATCCATCCCCAATATTGCATCAAACTCACGGAATGGCAACTCTATTAGGTCAGCTGGGAATTCTACATTCTGAGCTTTGATTGGACTGTTTTTATAGACTCGACTAACTTTCACTCTATGACCCAAAGGATTTGTCACTAATATATCACAATCTAATTCGTCTGCTATGATATTCCCCTGACTAGGTGGTGACATGCATAAATATGAATGTGTTGAACCCGGATCTATCAGTGCAAATAAATCAGTATCATTAAAAGAAAATTTACTGATAATGACATCCGAGGCATCTTGCTCATCACGTGCTCTCATGAAATATGGTCGGGTTGGGGCTCGATTACCTTCTGCTCTATTTACTGATTCTGATATACTCTGCCCAATCCTACCGCTTCTAAACTATCCATGTCCCCTTCCTCTGCCTCGAGTGACATTCTGAACCTGCACTGATACTACACCACCTGTACCTCTTTCTCTGGGGCAATCTTTCTGTTTGTGCTCTGTAGATTCGCAACATAAGCATGCTCCAGTAATCCACCAGCAATCACCTACATGTGATCTCCCACAATGTTGACATATGACAGATATGAATCTCTTATTACCCGAAGCTGGTGCACTAGCTGTAGACCCCTCTGGCCTTGACTGTTGGCTTTGCCTAGCTGAAAAGGTTGATCTAACACCCCTTGACTGGAAAAACCTAGGCACTGTCCGCCCCTTTTTACTTGATGTCTGGGCCATGCTAATTGTCAACCTCCGTGGTGGCTCTTCTATCCTCTTTCTCTTTGACCTCTTTTCCACACTGATGTCTGAGCATGCTAGTGTAGCAAAATCCTCAAGCTGAAGGGCGGTCACCATATTCCCAATATCATCATTAAGCCCATCCTTAATTCTACTTTATCTGTCTGCCTTATCTGCAATGATTCTAGTCGCATATTTACTTAGTCAGGTGAACTCCATCTCATATTCAGCGACTGACATGTTTCCTTGCTTCAAGTCTTGAAACTCACTTTTCTTCTCAATCACATAAACTCTAGGCACATACTTCTTACTAAATTCTACCTTGAACAAATTCCAAGAAGGTGGTTTCGGTGTCTGGGGCTTTGATAAAATTGATTTCCACCAGTCATAGGCATAATCTTTTAAAAGGGACACTGCATATTTGACCTTCTGTTTCTCTGGATACTCAAGTTCCTCAAACACCCTTTATGTGGACTCCATCCAAAACTCTGAAGCTGCTGGGTCATCCTCCCTCATTCCCATAAAATTTGTGGCCCCATGTTTTCTCAGCTTATCAATCCGGGGTTTTGGCTGAGGTGGAGGAGGAGGGAGATGGTTGTAGAACTGCTTGTACTATCCATTGCAACAAGTTTGCTATCTGTTCCATAAGAGGTTCCTGTCCTAAATTATCCTGTCCCTCTGCTCTCGGTGGAGCTATTACACTCGGCCCGAAATCTCTCACTAATGGAGGTTGTCTGAGATTAGCTGAGTCTGAAAGGCTATTACTCAGTTCGTCTTCTGAGAAATCTTGTTCCGATCCTGAATCCATATTTACCTATAAACCAGAAGAAGGGACCCATTGATTAAGAATCAATTAGCCTAGGCTCTGATACTATTAAATGTGACACTCCCTTACCCTACTAAACGTTAATAGGATATGGAAGTACTAATAAGCTCATTTATTTTACAACCAATGTTCAAATCATTGTAATAATTTTTTTTTCAAGTTTATTATTAGGAAATATTTATTACTATTTTTTTTCCATTTAAATATATAACTAGTGATGGAAATAGTTTGATTGAAAAGAACTCATGCAATTAAACCATAATATATAGAAATAATACTAGATTTATAAAATTATAAAATTCATTCCTTATAAATCCTACATGCCACAAATTTACATCAAAAAAAGATTCTTAGAATTTAATTTTTACAACATAATTTTCAAAACATACAAAAAGAACTAGACTGTTGCAATCTGATCCTAGGGGTTCTCTCTTCTTCGGTCGCCCTATCAGAACAACTACTTCTATTTATCTGCGCGTGAAACACACGCGCTAAGCTTTTAGCTTAGTAGTATGTTTGGCAACTATCCAATAATTACATAAATAATTCTAAAATAAAATTTTTGAAACTACAATTAATTTATTAAGCATACCAAATATTCATTTAATAATAAAACCATTTTTTTCATGCAAAAATGTTTAATTCATCAATTATGACATTTCATTTATTAAGCATGCTTGAAATTTCTTAACAATTCAAGATATAAAATTTACAATATCAATTTCATAATTCATATATATATATATATATATATATATATATATATATATATATATATATATATATATATATATATATATATATTTTATTATTTATTTAATAGCGCACGACATCTTAAACCGGAACTAAACACTGGATACAAGGTTTCTGCTCTCCGACAGTATACTCGGTGCCTACATAATTATTTTATAACCCAACGTTTAACGTCTACATTTCCAATAACAACTCAGCACCTTTTTGGTGCGTACGTAATTTCAAACTCAATACTATTTCTTAGTGCCTACGTAATTTCAACTCGGCACTATTTCTTAGTGCCTACTTAAATTAAATCTCAGCACTATTATTTTTAGTGCCTACATTTCTACCTTTTTATTGGCATGCCAACTTATCCTAATTTCTAGTTCTCGACTAGATGTTATAGGGCTTAATTATATTTGTTACCTTTATTATTATTTACATAAATTATGTAGGTAACATTAATATAAATTCTACATAAATGCAATAATTCGTATTAAATATTTTACAACCTCAAACTTGCTTATTTAATCATTATAACTATAAGAAAAGTCAATTAATATATTCTCTATCACAAAATTTCACAATCAATACATTTGTTTACAAGCTGTCTTATTCTGGATAGTATTTCTGCCTTATGTTAGTCTGTATTTTTTGTCTATTTTTAGATAGATATTGGACAAGGGATAAACTAACAAAATGTAGCTACATGTCTTATCTTTAATTTCCAACTGGAATTACATTAAAAAGAAGTTTTTAGAAAACGTTATGAATTTTCGCCTAAGCTACGTTCACTGCAATCTGCCCAATATTTTACTGGATAGAATTCTGCCTTATATTTATCTGTCTTTGTCATCTAGTTTTAGATGGAATTTGGACAATTGATCAACTCGAAATATATAGGTACACATCGTATCTTTAATTTCCAAATAGAATCACATTAAAAAGAATTGTTTAGTAAACGTTATGAATTTCCAAAATCTAAGAAAATTCAACTTCTCACGTCGAATTATGAACTCTTTAAAATGAAATCTAATGAATCCATCACCGAGGCATGAGAAAGCTTGGAAAGCATTTGAGTTTGGAAGATGTGAACAACAAAATATTAAGAATCCTTCCTCTCAAAGACTATTGTTCAAGAGTTGTGGGTACAGAAGAAGCCAATGAAGATATGAGCATTATGCCTACCGATGTGCTTATTGGCAAACTTCTAACGCACTAAATGGCGGTAAAAAGAGATAGAGAACTTGAAGCCGAACTAGAAAAGAGAAAGCCTCTAGAACTCAAAGCCTCTACTTCAAAATCTCAAGAGGTAATTGAAGATGATGGAGAGAAGAGTGATGATGAAAATGAGGACATTGCCATGCTTTGAAGAAGAATAAAAAGAATAATTGAAAAATGACTTGGCAATTCTTGAAGCTCCAAACAAAGAACCTTCAAACACTCCTCAAATGATTCTTAAAGAAATAAAGAGGAGGTAAAGTGTTATGAATGCAGGAAGAAAGGACATATCAAACCAAAATGTCCAAAACTCAAGAAACACAAGAAAAGATTTCAAAAAGATGATGGGGAGAAAAGTCACAAAGCCACATGGGATGACAAAAGCTCTTCAAGCGAAAAAGATGATAATGAAGGTGAAAAGGTCAACCTATGCTTCATGGCTTTAGAGGATCACTTCAAGGATGAGGTAGGTCCTTCTTATTCATACTCTTTTAATGATAATAGTAGTGATAATAATAGTAATAGTGAAGAAGATGATGATGAACAGAGTTTAATAGAAGTATTCAACCTAGAATTAGAAAAATATAGAAGTAGATTTAAAACTTAAAAAAATAACATTTTAGATTTGAAAAATAAAATGGAAGTTTTACAAAAAGAGAATTTTGTTTTTAAAACTTCTAATGAAACTCTTCAAAAATCATTAGATGAGTGTTCATTTAGACCTTCAACCAAATCTTTGCTTAAAGAGAATAATATCTTGAAACATTAAGTTGAGAAACTTAGAAACTCAATTTCAAGGTTTCATAAAAGTAAAAAGAGTTTCAATACTCTTATAGTTTCTCAAAGACCACTTTTAATAAGACATGGTCTAGGATTTAATGAAATATCATTCACAAGACTACATTTGTTAAGTCTAGTACACCATAAACCTCCACAATTGAGGTAAGAGCCCCAAGGCTAAGAGCATAGCACACACAAAACCCTCTATTCAAAAGAAGAATAGTTAAGGGTCACTTGGCTTAAGAGGGAAACCTCAAAAGGCCAAACATGCTTTTATGTATAAAAGGCATACACCTAGGAAAACACCTATTCATCATGCATGTGTATGTCATTGCACACAAACTCATTCCTAAAATATGTTAAGACCTAAAAGCATGTCAAAACTGAAAAACATATTTAAAACTAAATAATGCTATTATTGCATGAAATTTTGTCATATCAACTGTTGCCCAGATATTGAACAAAGAAAGGGGGTTGAATTAGATATTAAAAATTTTAAATTTTAAGTGCGGAAAGAAAAGTTAAGATGAGTAGGGATAGAAAGATAAGACACAAGAATTTTTATAGAGGTTCGGGCGTTAACAAACCTTACTCCTCTCCCTAATCTCAATTGGGAGTTTCACTAACACTCTAAGTGTTACAATGGAGTTTTATAAGCTCACTCTCAACTATGGTGTTTCTAAAAATGGATCACACCTAACCTAGAAATCCCTTGTGTTTTAATGGCTCACACAATAAACCAATTCCTTGTGTTTTAAAGGCTCACACAAATAATCCTTACAAGTGTTCTACTCTTAACCCCAAAATACCCAAACTCACTTGAGTAGATGATTACAGAGAGAAACACTTACAACTCTTCCAAGTCGTGACTATTCTTCCAAGTTGTGACTTGAGTGGTGACTTTGGTCGTGAAGCATTCTAGAAGATTTGAAGTATTTGATCACGGGCATGACATTATATCTTCACGGGCGTGAACATCCTTCCTAGCCGTGGTCAAGCTTGTATACCTTTTTGCCATCTTTGGATATGAAGCCTTTTGGTTGTGTCATGTACACATCATCGGTTAGATTTCCATTAAAGAAAGTTGTCTTCGCATCCATTTGCCATATCTCATATAATGAGCAGCAATAGCTAGGAGTATGTTTATGGATTTAAGTATAGCTACTAGGCTAAAAGTTTCATCATTGTCAATTCCTTGTCTTTGATGATAACCTTTAGCTATAAGTCGAGCTTTATAGGTAACCACATTACCATCCATTTCAGTTTTCTTTTTGAAAATCCATTTGCAGCTTATAAGCTTTATCCCTTTATATGGGTCAACCAAAGTCCATACCTAGTTTTCATACATGGAATCCATTTCCGAATTCATGGCTTAAAGTCATTTGTCAGATTCTGAACTATTTAGAACTTTTTCATAGGTTGTAGGCTCATTATTTTCTATGAGCAATACATCGTTTTGTTCACTAATAAGAAATTCATATATTTCTGGAACAATATGTATCTTGCTTAACCTATGAAGCTCTTGTGCTTCAGAAGGTTGAGTTGCTATATCATCTGTATGAACAACAAGCTCGGGTTCAAGCAGTTGATCAGTGTCTACTTGAGCATCTTGAACTTTCTCAAGTTCAATTTTGCTCCCACTATCTCCTTTTAGAAGAAATTCTTTCTAAAAAGATAGCATGTCTTGAAACAAACACATTTTGTTCTAAGGGGTAGTAGAATTGATATCCATATGATGCTTTAGGATATCCTACAAATAGACTTCTATTAGATTTAGCTTATAGCTTATCTAACATTATTCTCTTCACATAAGCAGGACAATCCCAAACTTGTATGTAAAAAAGTGTGGGCTTCTTTTTATTCCATATCTCATATAAAGTAACATCAACTGACTTCGAAGGAACTCTATAAATGACAGTCTCTAATAACCCCAAAAGAATTTAGGGAGTCTTGCAAAGCTCATCATAGACCTTACCATGTCTAACAAAGTTTGGTTTCTCCTGTCAACCACACCATTGTGGCATGTAAGGTGAAGTCCATTGAGATAATATCCCATTATCCTTAAGATAATCTAGAATCTTTTGGCTTAAGTATTCACCTCTTCGATCTGATCGAAATGTTTTAATACTTTTGCCAAGTTATTTCTCTACATCATTTCTGAATTCTTTGAACTTTTCAAAAACTTCAGATTTGTATCTCATAAGATACATATACCCATATCATGAGTAGTCATTGGTAAAAGTAATGAAGTAGATGAAACCACCTCTAGCATGTGTGGACATTGGACTATATGATTTGAATGTATTAAGTCTAAAAGCCCATTAGCACATTTACCCTTTCCCTTAAAGGGTAATCTAGTTATTTTGCATAATAAGCAAGATTCACATGTTTCATATGATTCAAAATCAAATGACCCTAAACTGCTGCTCTTGTATAGCTTAGCCATGCATTTCCCACTTATATGACCAAGGAGACAATGCCATAAGTAAGATGATTTCAACATATCTTATTTTTGCCTTTTATTATAATTGATGTTTAAAATTGGATTTGACATATCAAATATATATATTGCATTGCATAAGCCCACTAGGGAGGGTTAATACATAAGTTCCTACAACTAATGCAACAATCCTTGCTCCATTTCTAATATATAGGTCCGACTCTCCCATATTGAGCTACCTACTATTTCTTAGGCCTTGCATATCAATGCATATGTGTGAGCCACAATCGGTATCTAATAGCGATATATTATTATCGAAAGCAATATTAATTTTCAATGACAAAAATACCTGAAGTAGATGGGGCATCAGATGCCTTCTTCTTTAAGGATTCCAACTAGGCCTTGTAATTTCTTTTCCAATGGCCATCCTTACCACAATGGATGCATGTTCCTTTGGAGTAGTCTCCTTAGCCTTGTTCTTGGACACACCTTCCTTAAGTAATGTATAGTGTATGCTCATGTGCTCCCTTTCAATTATGTCTAAAATAGTCTCATTTAAATGCAGAAAAAAGAATTCTAAAATATTTACATGGCTCATTGCATTTAGGTTTATGGTATCCTAGAAATTCATCCTTTTACATTATAGGACATTCAGATGCTGATTATGCTGGAAGTCTTTTAGATAGAAAAAGTACTTCAGGTACTTGTCACTTTATTGAAGAATGCTTAGTTTCTTAGTTTAGCAAGAAACAAGTTTCAGTTGCTCTTTCTACTGCTGAAGCAGAGTATGTGGCAGCAGGATGTTGTTGTACATAAATCTTGTTTTAGACTTAATTTTATTTGATGAGATTTTTAGGCAATTCATGCTCGTGACTTATATTCATGACCGTGAACTAAATCGCCAAAAGAACTAGTAGCTTTCACGACTTGCTTCTCGACATGCTTCACGACTAAAGGTAGTGAAGACTATGTTTCACGACCATAACCTTTTTCAGTCACCCCTGTGAAACTCTTTGTTCACGCCCGTCACGCTTTTTCACAACTGTAAACATTTCTACCAAAAACTTACAGAAGCATTCACACTTTGTGTCACGCTCTGCTTCACAATCACAAGTAGTGAAGATTGTACTTCACGCCTGTGACTCGTCTGTCACCACCGTGATAGTTCATCATTCACACCCGTTATCTTTAATTTTCACGACCGTGAATAATTTCACCTCTCTCTTCATGGGTAGAGCATCTCTTCAGCAAACCGTGAACACGACATTTCATGCCCGTGACTTAGTTTTTCACGCCCGTGAAGATGTCGGCTATAAAACATTTCTGCTGTTATTTCTCTCATTCCAACTCTCTAACTTCTCTCATTTTATCACTATTGAATACTATTTTGAAGATTTCGGCCCTCTAGCAACTCATTCCATCTATAAATATCTTCAAAAACCATTTCCATCATCAGAAATCAAACATCTTAAGTTTCACTCCAAAAATTCCATCAGATTTTTAACTCTTCAAAAGTTCATTTTTCAATCAAAAAGGAAACTGGCTCCTCCAAGGGTACAAGAAATAAGTCTCATACTCTAAGAAGGTACACGAATTAGCTTCTAAACATTATTCTGAAGCATTATCATCCTAGATACTCAGTCCTCAAGAAAAGGCCACTCCTTTCTTTTCGATCATTTGAGTGGCAAACCATTCGTACACTCGGCCTTGAGACAAGCATGACGGAACAACTCCAAGCTTGTCATCTGAAAGACTTTGTTGATATCCATCAACCAACACTAAGGGAACCAACTCTAGAATTCCTGAGCACCTGCAAGTCTCTCCTACCGGCACGGTGAAATTCCAACTTTGCAAGCATCCGAACACCCTCTCTGCCACAGAGTTTAGAGACATATTCATGTAACAACCCCCTCACCCTAGCAGCTTATGCCCGAATGAGGGTGTGCTACACTGACTTTATCGGTTAAAATTTCATTTTATTAAATTGTGTTTAACTGAAAATTTCTCATATATATATATATATATATATATATATATATATATATATTATTTACTATTTGTTTACTTTGTAATATAAAAGAAATTATAACATAAAAGATAAACTATATTTTATATAATAACATGTTCTTTACAAAACGTGTTGTTTATTCTACAAATACTACAAAATAAAACTCAAACCATAATTACATAATTTGTGTGACCCACAATATTTGATACGAGCTGCCCTACTGGACTTGGATCACCGTTTCTTTATCCAAAAACCTCAGCTACTTCTTTAAATCTGCGCAAAAGGAAACTCTCACGCTAAGCTCAAGGCTTAGTGGTGCATATAAATAAGGCAATAAACTATTTTATGCAATCATGCATTATCATATCCCAACTCATGCATAATCATATTCTCATGCAAATATACATATCATGGTATTCTAACATGTATAGACATCAATTTATATTATTTTATTTCATATTTATTTATTTTATTACCACCTTATTGTATAACACTAAATCTTCTTTTTATACATGCCACAATTCATAATTCCATTTTTATTATCAATAATTCTTTTATGTTCCATGACTTTTTATTTATGTCTTTATTTATGCCCAAGACACCTATGAACCACTAACTCGGATAACAGAGTTGTCATCCAGACACTTAGGAGTGTCACCCAGGCAATATGTTGTGCGCATATAAGTGCCATTATCGGCATAGAAAATCGTGTCATTATCGGCGTAGATAATCGTATCATTACCGGCGTAGATAATCATGCCATTACCGGCGTAGATAACCATCCCATTACCGGCGTAGATAACAGTGCCATTACCGGCGTAGATAATCATACCATTAATGTATTTAATCATTTTCATCATACTCCCCCCTATTTGACATGCCAAACTATCCTAAGTTGGTTCTAGTTAGGTGTTCTATGGCTTATACAATTTCATTAACATTCATAACAATTAATTTCATACTTTTCATTCATGTAATATCTCAAAATAATCACATAATCACTCAATTAAAATAATATTTACATAATATAACAAGATTCACATCATTTTATTCATTTCATTCCTCATCTCATATGCTGCCCTATCATTGGCAGATTCTGTTCTTTGTCTTTGACCTTAATTTTGGTCCTGTTCCGTTTTGAATTTAATTACATAATCTTCATACAAATTTTATATATGGATCTTAGCTTTAATCTGCAACTTGAATCACGTAATTCTGAGTTTTTTTATCAAAAGATGTGATAATATTAACACTAACTGGTCACTAATAATTCTGCCCAGAATTTTCTAGAAACCTTCATTAATGTTATATGTATGTATCTTCATTAGCTTATTAAACTTTGCCACTTGGTGTATTGGGCTTCAAGAAACGTGGAAGGCAATTGAAAGATAAAAAATTCTAGATATGAAGAGATGAAGAAATAATTAAGAGAATAAAGACAAGCTACATAATTATGGGACACCTAAGCCAAATTCTAGAAGTCTTCATTAATGCATTCCTCTCCCTTGGTGTATATTAATTGTCCACTTAATGTATGCCACTTGGTGTGGCCAGCTCCTTCCCATGTGTTTAATGTCCCAATCATGTATTTAATTTATGATTATCCCATTTAAATCCTCAAAATTTCGGTAATTTACAAATTGACTTCTAAACTTTTCAAAATTTTCAATTTAGACCTTTACTGAAATTTAACATCTTAAAATATTTAAAACACTTTATTAGGTATTTTCCATTATTTTCATTATTTTTCGATAAAAGTCCAAATTTAGACTTCGGTCAAACCTACGAGTCAATTTAACAACTTGCGTGACTTAGGTCTAAATTAGCGGATATGATAGTTCAACCTTCCCTCTGATGGAATCCTGAATGAGAGTGAAGTGGAGTTCTATGCTACTCAGACATGGACTCACTTCGGGCTTGACTGCAGCTGGGACATCAAGAAGACGAAGAGCACCCACCTTTGATCCCCAGTGCACAAGTACTTGCATAGGTTTCTAACCTATAGCATTTTTGCTAGAGGAGATAGCAATGGATCGATCAGGAAGTCAGAGCTCTTTCTCCTAGAGATGGCCCAAAGAGGCCTAACATTGGCTTTATCTCGATGGTTTGCAAACCATCTTTTGTCAATTGCCACCAAACCCTCCGGAGACATTCTGATTGGTGGGTACGTGACACACATCGCCATCAAGCTAGGATACTTGAAGCTAGAGAAATACCACTTCAACCTCATACCAGTACATCCTTGAGGCTGACTAGACGTCGAGTCCTTCATCAAAATGGGAGCGGCTGTTCGTATAGTATTTGAGAACAACATCTACTACCGCTTCACCAACACTGCTGGTGAGATTATTTGGGAGGACAATGACTCAAATGACTTCAAAGCTGGCCTCTAAGAAATCTAGCAGAGGAAGAGAGTTCGAGTTGAGATGGCGCCTCTAGAGGTTGAGCAGGAAATTGGACAATCCTCTGCCTCCACACCAAACTTAGCTCAGCAAGTGGCTAACCTCTTGGCACCACGGTTTGAGCAATTGCAGGCTTCGATGGATGAGAGGTTAGAGAACCTCAAGGATTTCATAGAGTCTCACATGGAGAGCCTCGAGGCGAAAGTAGCTCACCTTAGAGATAGGATGTCCGACTAGACTTTATGTTAGCTCTGTTATTTTCTAGCTTGTTTGTTGTAGGAATTTCCATTTCCTTTCAAAATTTCAATTTCTTTTTTATTTGTTTTTTCTATATTAATATATTTTTTTTTGTTTTCCATTATGTTTTATCTTTTTGTTATTCTTTTTGTTGATGAAAAAAGGGGGAAAACCTAGCAATATATTGTTTAAAGTTAAAAGAAATACTTATTTTGAATCAAATGAAAATGAAAGTATGCAAATGAGCTTCATATACCTTAAATATACCTTAAGTATACTTTGCATATACCTTCATGCAAGTTACATGAATGAATATGAACTTGATATACTCTTCATATACCTTAAATATACTCAGCATAAATATAACTTGCTTTAAGGAAAAATTTTGGTATGCATTGGATATACCTTGCATATAACTTGCATATACTTAAAACTGGGAAGCATATTTTGATGCTACACTTCATCATTCTTTACAATTCTTGTACTTCAACATTTTTTATCCTAAGCATCTTTTGAGGGAGAGACTTCTCAAAAGCACATATTCCTAGATTATTTGTCACCATCAAAAAGGGAGAGATTGTTGAACCTTGAGGGGTATTTCCATCATTTTGATGCTAACAGATAAAATAGTAATAATATATTTAACATACTTATTTTCTAAGTTTATTGAACAGGGTATGGAATATGATAGCAAGAATGGAGAATGGAAGACTAATCTTAAAAAGACAAAAAATGAAGAAATAGCATGTTCACGCCCATGACCTTATATGTCATGCCCGTGATGAAGCTTAGCACCAACTATCCAACATTTAAAGTTCACGGTCATGAAGAATCAAAGGGCTATAATTCGCCATGGAAGTATAAATGCAAGTCATTTATGAATCTAGAATAAGAGAATAGCGAATACTTCGAATCAAAATCTTGTTGTAAGCCATTTGTGCATTTCATATTTTCAAAACAAACATTTATTCTCTGTGAAAATCTTTTTACTCATCATTTTCTAAGCATTAAAGATTTGCAAGTGTTTCTCTCTGTAATCATCTACTCAAGTGAGTTTTGGTATTTTGGGGTTAAAAGTATAACACTTTGTATGAGCCTTTAAAACATAAGGAATTGGTTATTTGTATGAGCCCTTAAAGCACAAGGGATTTCTGGGTTAGGTGTGATCCATTGTTAGAAACACCATAGTTGGGAGTGAGCTTGTAAAACTCCATTGTAACACTTAAAGTGTTAGTGAAACTCACAATTGAGATTGGGGAGAAGAGTAGGATTTGTTAAAACCAGAACCTCTATAAAAATTCTTGTGTCTTATCTTTCTATCCCTACTCATCTTAACTTTTCTTTCCGCACTTAAAAGTTAAAATTTTTAATATCCAATTTAACCCCCCTTCTTGGTTCAATATCTGGGCAACAACCTCATATGTAAATGTGGGAAGTTCGTTTCCCTCATGAAGCATGTCTTGCAACAGTTCTAATAGTGTTGTGAAACTCTTATCACTCAACCTATTTTTTTGCTTTCATGTTACAGAGTTTAAAAAGAGTAGACAATTTTGTGAAATTATTGCAACCGGGATACAAAGGTTTACAATATCATTTAACAATGTCTAAAGGTATTCCGACCTTTCCACAAAATGTTCTATATCATCTATCATCTCATCTACACGATCATTCTCTTCATTATCAACGTTATTTTCTCCTTGACTTTCAAATTCATTATTATTAAAACATATCCCAGTAAAAACACTCTCACCATGTCATATCTATCGTGTGTAACCTTCCTTAAAACCATGCCTTATTATATGAGCTTTTACTATTTGTACATCACGAAATTTTTTCATGTTCTTACAATCAACGCAATGACATACAATCATTTCTTCTTTTTCCCTTATTTGCTATTCCTCCACAATTCTAACAAATTCAGCAACTCCATTCAAAAATTCAAATGTAGTGTGTCTACCATACATCCAACTTCAATCCATATTTAACCACACAAAAAAATATTTAATATATATAAACCTCATTTCTTTTAATCAGGAGAATCGTTATATATAAGATCCTTATCACTCCAACCTAATTCATCCTTAAACATCTAATCACTAGTGAATGTATATATAGTTTTTGAATCCCAAAAAAATTCGACAGCATTTCCCTTTAGTTCTCCAAGTGCACAATACAAATAGAATTATCCATTTACATACATGTACACAGAGAACATTAGAAAAAAAGACACCAAAATTTTTATTGGAACCAAAAATATTATATGCATTGACATCCTAAGTGAGATTTTATGTTTAAGAATAATTCCAAACCGGGAACTATTCAAGACTTGCTCCTAAAGAGTAAATCTTGAATGGGTATCTAGGCTAATTTTGTTCTCAAAGCAAAGTGTTCAATTAAATTTAAGTTGAAAGCAAATACTATATCAAAAAACCAATAATTTCTAATTATTAATTTTATGATTTAATTAATTTAATTAATATGATATAATGCTATAATATGATATAAATTGAATGAACATAATTGACTAGACCGCATGTGATATAATGCTAATATGACATAATTATATTTTTTAATCAACTAGGTCGCATGTAAATCTTTTAGTAAACATTTTCAATTCTCTATAACATTCAAGTCAAATAGGAATAAATTAAAAAAAAATTGTATGTGATAATTTATTTCAAAATATGATAAGGGATTAATATATTTCAAAATCAATAATAATAATAATAATAATAATAATAATAATAATATATTTGAGTGTAGGTTCATATACTTGGTACAAATATATAATTAAAATATTTTATCAACTTAAATTAAATAAAATTTTAATTTATTTTTATTTGTAAAATACTTAATATATAAATAATTTTAATTAATAATTTTAAATAAAATTGTTTTAGTCATTCCTGCTCTACTTTTGTTCTTGAAATATATTTTTATGCCTATTAAATAATTATAAAAATGGCAACAATGAGAAAAATAAAATAAATCATACCCATTAATACAAGGCAGCATTTGGCGGGAAAAAAAATCATACTCATTAAAAAATTAAAAAAAATAATAAATCAAAAACTTTGAAATGAGAGAGCTCTTGCGGCTGATAGAGTGAAAGTGCTTTGTTGGCCGATGGGGGATGCTCTTCAAACACCACAAAAATGAGAAATAGTGAGCAACGAGTAGTTCTCTAGTGTGGGAGAAACGGTAGTCAAGCACAACTTCATTATCAACCAATGGCAAAGACCCCTTTGCTGCATATATTTTATAGAGAGTAGCGTGAGTTTTGTTGCAGACGAAATGTATATATATTAATTGTTAGAGACAACAGAAGAAATTAACGTTCGTGTTTTGATTTTAAAAATATTTATAGGCGTCTGTTTTAAAGTATAATAAACACCTATTATGTAGCATATGCATCTGACATTAGATAAAACTATACACCTAAAATTATTTAATGCTTATGTCATATATAAAAACAGACACATAATGATATCTTTATTTAATATTTAATATATCATATAAATTAAACTTAATTATTGGCATCACTATTTTTTTAATTATTATAATTATTATATGCATGGGACATTATCAAATATATAATTATATATATGCATGCATGGGCCAAGTCATTATCAATTAATTAATTAGTAAATATGGCCACCTACGGCATATATATGACCCTGCATATATATATATATATATATGAGACAAATTTCAAAATATAAATTATCATTCTAATTTAATTTCATGCACACATAGACATATATACTTAATTAAATTAACTAGCTATATATATATATATATATATATATATATATATATCATGTAAATTAGAAACAAATGATGGATCAATTAATTAATTAATAATATATATTAATTTTTATATATAATAATAAATAAATTATTATTATTATTATTATTACAAACCTATATTTATAATAGGCAGCCTTTAATATTTGTTATATATATATATATATATATAATTAAAAATAAAAAAACTAAATTCAATTTTACCTTAATTAATTAAATTTGATTGAAATATTAATTAATTAATTGTTATATATATTTATCTATAGCTTTTATAATTTGCTATATATATATATATATATATATTATTAGCTAATCAAGTCTGACATTAATTAATTTAAATATTATTTGGTTAAATATCAATTTGTCTTATTTTTATTAAATTTGTTAATTAATACTCTCCAAATTAATTTGGACAAAAATGAATAATTTCAAAATTGTTAATGGTATATACATGTGAACAATATGTGTTTGTTTTTTATTCTTATTAGACATCTATTTTATATAATATGTGTCTGTTATTTCTAAAGACAGACATTTAAAGTACAACTTGTAGTTTATATGTTTGTCATTTATATTAACAGACGCATATATCTAACAATTTTATAACATATTTACAAAAATATCATCCCTTATATTTTAAGCATTTGTCATTTTCACAACAAATATGTATAACATTTAACTTAAAGTTATTTTTGTGCTAGTGCTCACTCAGCTGCATAGCAAGACAACAGTGGAGCAACTGATAAAGAATATAGGGCTTACCATTCAAGGAGTAGTTTAGTTGTGTAGACACTCGAGTTGTAGTTTAATTATTGCATTATTCATTGTAGCTAATTTTAGCTTCTTCTATTTTCATGCAAAGTTTGCTATTGGCAGTTACTTATGCCTATATAAATGGTACTTCAATTGTATAGTTTAGATAAAATTTTTCAATAATACTAGCTTTCTTCACTTCTGCCACGGAGTTTGCATTTCATTTACTTCAAGCTTTGCGTTATATTACAATGGAGGAAAAAACCAAGAAGAATACAAAGAAATTAAATAGGGATCATCCTAGGCCAAGAAACCCCATCATATTATCTTACTCAATAAGAATACTCCCTTTTATGATATAAATTCTCTTTAATTATAATAGTTCGGACAATATTCATTTTATATAAATTTTATAGAGATACATAGTTATATATTTTTTAAAAGCTTTTTTTTTTGGGTGGGGGAAAAAAGTACACAAATATATACGTTCCTATGCATTGAGATAACAAAAAAGAAGAAATAAAAAAAATTATAGGAAATAAAAGAAAAAAGGGAAAAGGGAAAAGAAAGCTGGCTCTTTTATGAATCTTGTGGACTGAAATTACACGTACAAAGTTGATGGTTACGATCATTCAATTTAGGTATGATTCGTATTGCCATTATATAGCTAGAGTGGGGACTCACTTGTGTCCACCTCACACACATCAAGATGCTTCAATTGTGGGGACCCTATGGTTTCTTCATTGTGGACACCCCTCACCCTCAAATTATAAATAATAACATTGATGATTTTCTATATTTTCTTAACATTTAGGTCGGGATCATATTTCTTAACATTGTAAAAGCTTATAGTGGTAACTTAATTAATTAGGGATCATTTGGGCAATCGGATCAAATTAAGGCTTTGCATTTAATCTTGGTAAACTGCAGTGAAGGCATCTTGATAAGAGTTTGAATTTATAATTATCTTCAAATGTAATAATAAGAATATTGGGGAGATGATTAATGTGCTTTTCGTTTCTTTGATGAGTTGCAGATTTCTTATGGATTTATTTTATCAGACAGCTTATAAATGATATGAAAGAGGTTTTTCTGTCTCACATGTTTAAAAAAAAAAAAGTTAATTTTGGTTTTGATTTTCTGGCAAACAGTATTCAATTGGGCTTTCACATTTTGGATTTTCCTCTTGCCGGGTTGCATTTATTGGTTGCTTCGTGATAATGTAGGTATTATGTATATTATCAGTTGTTTTTGTTACGAGTTTTGTTTATTTTTTTAATTATCTACTATTGTTTAAAAATAAATATTATGATTATTGAAAAAAAAAAGTGAGGGATATTTAGAAGATATTGAAATGGATGAGTCACAATCAAATTAGAGAAATGGTGTACCGTATACCATAAATATACAACCATCAATAAATACCACGTACAAATTTGCCACCTTTGTTTTTGTTATAAACATAATCTAATCAATTGCTCTCAACTATATATGGGAGTATGAAGATCAACTACGTGGCACTCTGCATTCTTTTTTATTTTCTGTCTTTCATCCGATTGATTTCAAATAGAAATATTTATTTTGCTTATTTGTTATCAATAATTAATAGTCTAATTGATTTTAAATATTTTTTTATAAAAAAAGTGAAACTTCAAGTTTGAATATACCTATTTATATTACAATTAAGTTTATCACAATTTCTCATGATTAGAGTTATGAAAAAGAGCACACAACAATATTTATTATATTGCTCATTATTGTCATTGACGAAATTTCAGCATCATATATGTATATATATATATATATATATATATAACTCCAATTTTCCTATAGTCAGATTTATGAAAAAACGAAAAAAATGCGGAATAATAAGACAAGTTGATAATGGAGTTCCGTCAATTATGTATACGTCTCCGGACTACTGCAGATCTTTTATTGAATAAAGAGAAATTTACAAAGTGCTTACAAACACTCACAACTCACAACCTCTCACTAAAACTTCTCTCTCACTTTTGGATGGAATACCTTACAAATGAATTCTTAAAGCTGTATATAGGCTTACACCTGATCAATGGACGACAAAGATTAATTTTCACCTACTTTGATGAATGGTTGATATCGTTTCTCACCTACCATTTTACCTACCAAATAAATGGTCAAGATTAATCCCCACCCACCAAATGGATGGTCAAGATTAATATTCATCTACCATCTTACCAACCAAATAAATAGTCAAGATTAATCCCCACCCACCAAATTGATGGTCAAGATTAATCTTCAACTATCATCTTACCTACCAAATATTTTGTCAACAAAAGATGCACCGTCCATCTTTATTATCATTTATTTCTGATACATGTGTAGTTTGACCAACAATCTCCCACTTGAAGAGTGGTTTCAATCTATCTTCACACCTCAATCAATGCAGCAGCTTTTCTAGTCTTATTACTCTAGCAGACCAACTGAAGTTGAGCACAACTTCAATTTATCCATAGTCGCCACCTTTGTCAACATATCTGCTGGATTCCTACTTCCTTGGATCTTCTCCAGTACTAACACATCATCTTCCTCTTTTACCTGATACACCCATTTGTTATGAAGTGTCTTCTTTCCCATGGGTAACTCAGCTAGTTCCCATGTCCGGTTGGAGATCAGAAACTTCATTTCGTCTTTCATGGCAAGCTCCCACTTACGCCAGTCTGACAAGTTTCATCATAGCATTTCAGCTCCCCTCCATCAGTCAATAAGAGATAGTTCATATATATCCTGTTAGACATATGAGTCCGAGAAGACCTTCTTAATACAGGAGATGGAGTAGGAGGCTATGGTATCTCGAATTGATACGCACTGCTTGGTCTAACAAGTTCCTCTAGCTGAGGACTTGCTATAATGGGTTCCGTCACAGAACTAAATGGGACATCATCTGTATTTACAAATACAGACTCATTCTGTTCTGAGTTGCTGGCGACAGTTTTATGCATGCCTTGTACATTACCCTTTCGTCAAAAATTATATCTCTGCCACAGATGACCTTTTTGTTTTCGTCATCCCAAATACGGTAGCCAAACTCATCCTCACCATAGCCGATGAGAGTGTATTTCTTGGATTTGGGAACAAGCTTATTTATTCCTTGATCATTGATATGCACATATGCTACACAACCAAAAACTTTTAGATGTGATAGATTTATCTCATTTTGGCTTCATACCTCATCTGGTATTCTATGCTCCAATGGAACCGATGGTCCTCGATTGATTAAGTAAGTAGCTGTGTTGACTGCTTCTGTCCAAAAATGCTTTGGTAGACCTGACTGTATACGAATACTTCTGGCTCTTTCTGTCAATCTTCGGTTCATACATTCAGCAGCTACACCATTGTGTTGAGGTGTGCCTGGCACGGTTCTCTCCATTCTGATACCATGCTCATAACAAAACTTCTTGAATCTGGTGTCTTCATCTTTACCACCATTATTGGTTCTGAGCTTTTTAATCTTCAGGCCTATCTCATTTTCTACCATTGCAGCGACCGCACCTCCTCACCCGAATACCACATGCCTGGATGAGGGAGCGCTGCTGCCCTGACTTTCTCATACTTCTACTAATCGCTATATTATAATTATAATAATAATTATTATTATTATTATTATTATTATTATTATTATTATTATTATTATTATTATTATTATTATTATTATTATTATTATTATTATTATTATTATTATTACTATTGTTTTGCATGTATATATGCATATAAACAAAAATCAGAGTGCAATTTATTTACATAAAATAGGAATTTTTAACATCAGAGTAATTCTTAACAAACTTTAAAAGTAGGTTTTACAGACTCAAACATTTCTTTAATATAAAAGCCAAATACAAAAGTTTCAAAACTTGTAACCCACTTTCTCAAGATTCGGCTGCTTTACTTGAATGGGATCACCGTTTGCTTTATTTAGCATCTTCAACTACCTCTCTATATCTGCGTGGAAATTAAACTCCACGCTAAGCTCTAAGCTTAGTGGTGCATATAAAGAAGGCAATATACTATATCATACAACAAGCATTAACAATTATCATTTCGTGCATTAAAATGTTTGCATGCATGACTATCAACATATTCCTATTTCATACTAGTATAAATGTCATGCTCATATAGACAATGTTATTTTCATTTATCCTTAATGAAAAATTATTCTGTAAATCTCTTTATCATTACATTTCAATCTCATATCATCATCATTTTCTTATTCTTTCTTGTTCTTATTTTTCCAACATATCCTTATTATCTTGCCCACATCACTCTAAAGTTTTGGACTGACTGGATACGAGTTATGGATCAGGAGCGCTCACATAAGCTTATGCCACCCTGTCCACTATCTGGCTCATAAGAGCTTCTCAAATCAATAGCGCTCACACAAGCTTATGCCACATTGATTGAGTATAATTTCATCATAGATGAATAACCGGATCAAGGCCGCTCACACAAGCTTATGACACCTTGTCCTCATTTATATGTGCTCATCGGAGCTTTCTCAAGTCAGTAGCGCTCACACAAGCTTTAGCCACACTGACTGAGCATTCCAGACCAATGGCGCTCACACAACCTTTAGCCACATTGGTTGAGGTATGGTACGGTACCGTTCGCCTCCTTAATGACATGTCATCTATCCTGATTCTAGTCCGCAAGTAGAGTAATGGGCTTCTTTATATTTTCACATCAATCATAATTTCTCAAATTTCAACACATCAATATTCTCATATTTATCAACATCTCATACTCATACATATGGTCATACTCATACATCTTTTCATTCATTTACTAGATTCATCAATATTCTCATATTTATCATCTGCATAAGATTTCATATATCATCCATGACAATTCATTTTTCTTCATCAATTCATTTTTCTATATCACAACATATCACATTCTCACATCAATATATATATACATATATCTATATCGATATCATTCTCATTTCACTGGATAGACAATGACTTTCATTTACTTACCTGAATTCTTCATTTGATAACCACATTCATAATTTCAAATACAGAGCATTCACGGTCGTGTTTACTAATTTCATGCTCGTGAATTAGTTCACGCCCGTGATCCCAAGCCATGAACGGCATTGGAATGAATCGCCCAAAAGCATTCACCGTCGTGATTACTCATTCACGCCCCTGAATAAGTTCACTTCCGTGATTCCATCCCGTGAACGCTTCTGGAATGAATAGTACCATTTCCACCTAGAAATTCACAACCTTGACATAATCCGTCACAACCGTGAACCCTCAAGTTCACGTCTGTGACTCAATAGTCACACCCGTGACTTTCAGCAGGAAATCTGCATATTCACATTTCATTCATTCTAACATCATCCAAATCATACCAAATTCTATTTCATGCATTTCTAAGGCTCTTTACTCAACTTATTACTCTCTAATACAGATAAATGTTATGATCATATAAGATTCTCTAGCATGCATCATTAATTCAATGTCACATAATTATCTCATTCATACAAGTCTAATCCTATAGTTTCATGCCATGATCATCATCATTCTTGAAATGTATTTATCTAAAATCATGTTCAACATGCATTATTTCAAGCAAAAATAGGCTATTGCCTTAAGTTATGCACAAACCTTAATCTTTCTCCTTCACTCTTTTAGGTAGCTTTCTCTTTTCCTTTGCTCCTTAGAGCTTGTTCCTTGTGATTTGGAACACCTACAACATCATAAATCATTATTTCCATATGATTTTGTTAAGACCCTAACTCTCTTTTTCTCTTTCAAAACCCTAGTTTCTCTCTCTTTCCATATAAGTCTTAGATGAGCTCAAAATTCGAACTTCCTTTAGAAAAGATGATGAAGAAGAAGAAATACTTCTTACCTTACGCTTTTCATCACTTGATCACCACTTTGGAGATTTTCTCTCTCTACCAAACTTGATTTTTCTTCCTCTTTCTTGTTCTTTCCAGCTTCCTTATGAGTTATGGAATATGAAAATCGCCTTGTCTTGCTCTTTCCCTTCTCTTCCCTTCCTTTCTCTCTCTAAAATCAAGGTGAGCTATGGAAGAAAATTGTGGCTGGCGTGACTGGTAAAGAAAAGAGAGAAGGAGCAAAAAATGAAGAGAAGAAGAAGAAGAAAAGAAAGCCTTAAATAAGGTACGCAAAAGTCTTCATGTGGGACCCATCATTTGACCATTTTCTCCCAATTTTTCACTTAATCAATATTAATCATCTTCCTTTAACATCATCGGCCAACCCAATTTTAAATGTCCAAATTTCTTAAGTTAATTAGCCATTAATCTCATTAATCCTCTAATTTTTGGTAAATTGCAATTTGACCCCAAAACTTATCAAATTTTGCAAATTAGTCATTTACCATAAATCAACTTCTTTAAGCTTTAATATCACTTATTTAGGCATTTATCATTTAATTTAGCCATTTCTTAATCAATTTTTGTAAAAATCCGAATTTAGACTCCGATCAGTCAAACGCGTCAATTTCGCAACACGTGCGACTTGGAACCTAAATTAGCGGATATTACATTATCTCCCCCTTAAAATAATTTCGTCCTCGAAATTTACCTGTTCATTCGGGGTTGAACAACTGGAGATACTGCTTCTTTATCACTTCTTCACTTTCCCACGTGGCTTCTTCAACTGTATGATTCTGCCACCAAACTTTAACTAGAGGGACTCTCTTGTTTCGAAGAACTTTCTATTCATATGCTATTATCGCCACTGGTTCTTTCTTATAAGACATGTCTATCTGTACCTCTATTTCCTCAATCGATATAATGTGGGTTGGGTCTAAACGATATCTTTTTAACATTGAAACGTGGAACACATTATGAATTCTATCTAGCTTCGAAGGAAGAGCTAATCGGTAAGCCACTGGTCCTATTCTTTCCAAAATTTCATAAGGACCAATAAATCTTGGGCTTAACTTTCCCTTTTTACCGAACCTCAATACCTTTTTCCATGGCGAAACTTTAAGAAATACTTTGTCACTTATAGCATATTCTATATCTCGCCTCTTTAAATCGGCATATGATTTCTGTCGATCTTGTGCTACTTTTAGCCTTTTCTTGATCACTTTAACTTTCTCCTCATTTTGTTGAATTATTTCTGGCCCAATCAACTTTTTCTCATTCAACTCAGTCCAACATATCAGTGTCCTACACTTTCTTCCATATAAAGCTTCATAAGGAGCCATGCCTATGCTCGTTTGATGATTGTTGTTATAGGGAAACTCCATAAGAGGTAAATGTCGATCCCAACTTCCCTCAAATTCAAGTACACAACATCTCATCATATCCTCTAGCAACTGTATAACTCGCTCTGATTGTCCACCCGTCTGCGGATGAAATGTCGTGCTAAAATTTAGTCGAGTTCCCAAATCCTGCTGTAGACTCTTCCAGAACTGCGATGTAAACCTGCGATCTCTGTCAGAGATGATAGATACAGGCACTCCATGAAGTCTCACTATCTCATTCATATAAATTTCAGCCAGCTTGTTCAAAGTATAGTCCATTCGGACTAGTAGAAAATGTGCTGACTTCGTCAATCGATCCACTATCACCCACACTGCATCATGCTTTCTCTGAGTTACTGGCAAACCAGACACAAAATCCATCATGATCCTCTCCTACTTCCATTCTGGTATGGGAATCGGTTGTAGTAATCCTGTGGGTAATTGATGCTCAGCTTTCACTTGTTGACAAATTAGACATTTATCAACATATTTAGTGATATCCTTTTTCATCCCCGACCACCAATATTGTCCTTTCAAATGTTGGTACATCTTGTTCCCACCTGGGTGCATAGTATAAACCGTTTCATGAGCTTCTTTTAAAATCTCTGTCCTCAACTCTTTCATACTTGGCACACAAATCCGGTTCTTGAAATACACAGTACCTTCTTCTGTTAAAGAAAATTCTGACTTTTCTCCATTTTTCAAGGCTTCGACCATCTTTACTAACTTCTCATCTTATTTTTGGACATCTTTAATTCTCTGCATCAATGTGTATTCCACTCGTATCTCAACTAAAATTTTCCTGCTTAGTGCATCTGCAACCACGTTAGCCTTTCCTGGATGGTAGTCTATCACACAATCATAGTCTTTAATCAATTCTAACCATCTTTGTTGCCTCATATTCAACTCTTTCTGTGAAGGAAGATACTTAAGACTCTTGTGATCTGTATAAATGTAGCATCTTTCTCCATACAAATAATGTCTCCAAATCTTAAGAGCAAAAACTATCGCTGCAAGCTCTAAATCATGCGTCGGATAGTTAAGTTCATGAGGGTTAAGTTGTCTAGAGGCATATGCAATTACTTTTTCCTTTTGCATAAGAACACATCCTAGCCCATTGTGACTTGCATCACTGTACATAACATAATCTTTTCTTGGAGTAAGCTGAGCCAAAACTGGTGCTTCAGTCAACATTGCTTTCAATCGATCAAAACTTGCTTGACATTTATCTGTCCATTCAAAACGGACCTCTTTTCGCAGCAGTCGTGTCAAAGGATTCGCTATAGATGAAAATCCTTTCACAAATCTCCTATAGTATCCGGCTAATCCAAGAAAACTTCTCACTTTTGTCACATTTCGAGGTGGTTTCCAATTAAGAATAGCCTCGATTTTACTAGGATCAACTCGAATACCTTCTGCTGAAATTACATGACCCATAAAACTAACTGCTTCTAGCCAAAATTCACACTTAGATAGCTTTGCATACAATTGTTTCTCCCTCAAAGTTTGCAATACTTTTCTGAGATGTTGGTCATGTTCTACTCGATCTCTTGAATAGACAAGAATGTCATCAATGAATACAACTACAAATCGATCAATATATGGCCTGAACACTTGGTTCATCAGGTCCATAAAAACTACTAGCGCATTCTTCAATCCAAATGGCATCACCAAGAACTCATAATGACCATAACGAGTCCTCCGTTTTAGATTAATCTGACTCTTTGATCTTCAGTTGATGATACCCCGATCGAAGATCTATCTTTGAAAATACACTTGCACCTTTCAACTGATCAAATAAATCATCAATCCTAGGCAGTGGGTATTTATTCTTAACAGTAACCTTATTAAGCTGCATGTAGTCAATACAAAGACGTAAGGTACCGTCTTTCTTCTTCACAAATAGTACTGGAACACCCCATGGTGATACACTAGGTCGTATAAATCCTATATCTAACATTTCTTGTAACTGTATCTTCAATTCTTTCAATTCTATGGGTGACATCCTATATAGTGTAATAGATATAGGAGCGGTGCTAGGTACTAATTCAATAGTAAACTTTATCTCTCGATCAGGTGGTAGTCCTGGTAACTCCTCAGGAAATACATCAGGGTACTCATTAACAGTTGGGATGTCAGCCAACTTTGGACTTTTCTTTCGGGTGTCAATCACATACGCTAGGTAAGTCTCACATCCCTTATTGATTTGTTTTCGAGCTTTCAACGCTGATATCACATTATCTGGATATCCTCTATACTCGCCCATCACTACTATCTCTTCTTGTTCTAAAACTTTAATTCTCATCTGCCTCTTTCCACAATCTATTACCACCCCATGGCAAGCTAGTCAATCCATTCCTAAGATCACATCGAACTCGAGGAATGGTAGCTCTATTAGGTCTGCTAGAAATTGCCTGCCTTGAATTTCGACTGGGCAACCCCTAAACACTTTACTAACCCGCACACTATTTCCTAATGGGTTAGTCACACAAATCTCATATTCTAGAGTCTCTGGTTTTAGACCCTCTCGACCCGATGGTGGTGTACATATCTATGAGTGTGTTGACTTAGGGTCTATCAATGCATGTATACAAGAGCCAAAGAGAAGGAATTCACCCGCTATGACGTCAGGTGCATCCTGCTCCTCTCGGCCTCGCATGGCATAAGCTCTTACTGGAGCAGCTCTACTGCCTTCAGATCTCTCCACTGTATCTGATCTGAACTGGCTTGGCCCTGCACGGCCTCCTCTTCCTTGTCCTCGGCCTCGTCCTCTGCCTTGTCCCATAGTCTGTATTGGTACTGACTCAACACTCCCTGAACCTCTGCCAAACTGTAGCAATGGACAATCTCTTTTAATATGGTTCTTGGAGCCGCATCTCATGCACGCTCCTATCATTGCCCAACACTCTCCTGGTTGCAAATGACCACAATGCTGACACACCGGTAGAGTGGTAAACCTACGGAATGCCTGTGTCAGTGCACTGGCTTCCGATGAAGTAGATCTTACGGGTTGTCCCCGTCTATAAAAATGAAATTTGTTGGAACTCCCAGCCTGGAATTGGCCACCAAAACATCTGGCTCTTTTGCCACTAGACTGTACTCCACTTGGTTGTAGTGCTGGTCTACTAACCCCACTAACCTGTACTGGCTGTTGTGTCGCCAGGACTCTTTCAACTGTTCTAGCAGATGCTAGTAAATTAGGGAAACTCATCAGTCGTAGGGCTGAAACTTGTAACTTAATAGTATCCCTCAATCCATCTTCAAATCGTCGGCACTTATCTGCCTCAGTGGATACAATACCACCAGCATACTTGTAAAGATGAGTGAATTCTCTCTCATATTCTGTTACAGACATATCCCTCTGTTTTAACATCATAAACTCTCTCTTTTTGTCATCTGTGTAAATAGGAGGAATATACTGCTCCTTAAACTTCTCTAGAAAGAATTCCCATGTCATAGGGTTAGGAGCCTCTGTACTCTGTGATTCAGATCGCCACCAATCATATGCATGCTCCTGTAGTAGAGATACTGCATATTCATATTTCTGTTCATCTATGCAGTGTAGTTGATTAAATACTCGCTCTGCTCGTTCCAACCAAAATTCTGCCACTGAAGGGTCATCTTCCCGTTTACCATAGAAATCAGATGCCTCTAATTTCTTCAGTCTCTCAAACTGTAATCCAGACGAATCTGATCGTGATGATTTCTGTAGCAAATCTATCATATTTCTCATGAGCTCAGTCTGACCCATATTAATAGCTGAATGTTCACGAAGTGAGCTGACACTAGATCTCGGTGTCGCAGCTCAACGACGACTTGGTTGCGATGAAGCTCTTGCCTCGGAAGGCTCATTACTCTCAGCTTCTTCTATTACTATTCGTCTTGATCCCGAGGCCATATCCTACCTATAACATAAAGACAACGACCCTAATCAATAAAGCAACAATTCCAAAAATGCAATTGTGGGTACATTTCAAGAAACACATTTTCAAAATTCACTTTAAAAAAAATCCAAAACCGCCCAAACCGGCTTTAATATCAAAATCCAGAAACACCAAACCTGGTGCTCTGATACCAAAAACTTGCAGCGACTGCACCTCTTCACCCGAATACCATGTGCCCGGATGAGGGAGCGCTACTGCCCTGACTTTCTCATACTTCTACTAATCGCTATATTATTATTATTATTATAATTATTATTATTATTATTATTATTATTATTATTATTATTATTATTATTATTATTATTATTATTATTATTATTATTATTATTATTATTATTTTCTCATGTATATATGGATATAAACAAAAATCAGAGTGCAATTTATTTACATAAAATAAGAATTTTTAACATCAGAGTAATTCTTAACAAACTTTAAAAGTAGGTTTTACAGACTCAAATATTTCTTTAATATGAAAGCCAAATACAAAATTTTTAAAACTTGTAACCCACTTTCTCAAGATTCGGCTGCTTTACTTGAATGGGATCACCGTTTGCTTTATTTAGCATCTTCAACTACCTCTCTATATCTGCGTGGAAATTAAACTCCACGCTAAGCTCTAAGCTTAGTGGTGCATATAAAGAAGGCAATATACTATATCATACAACAAGCATTAACAATTATCATTTCGTGCATTAAAATGTTTGCATGCATGACTATCAACATATTCCTATTTCATACTAGTATAAATGTCATGCTCATATAGACAATGTTATTTTCATTTATCCTTAATGAAAAATTATTTTGTAAATCTCTTTATCATTACATTTCAATCTCATATCATCATCA
Organism: Triadica sebifera; assembly: GCA_023653625.1. Lineage (NCBI taxonomy): Eukaryota > Viridiplantae > Streptophyta > Magnoliopsida > Malpighiales > Euphorbiaceae > Triadica > Triadica sebifera. The sequence continues at coordinate 36,479,733 of CM042896.1, forward strand.
TTTTCTTATTCTTTCTTGTTCTTATTTTTCCAACATATCCTTATTATCTTGCCCACATCACTCTGAAGTTTTGGACTGACTGGATACGAATTATGGATCAGGAGCGCTCACATAAGCTTATGCCACCCTGTCCACTATCTGGCTCATAAGAGCTTCTCAAATCAATAGCGCTCACACAAGCTTATGCCACATTGATTGAGTATAATTTCATCATAGATGAATAACCGGATCAAGGCCGCTCACACAAGCTTATGACACCTTGTCCTCATTTATATGTGCTCATCGGAGCTTTCTCAAGTCAGTAGCGCTCACACAAGCTTTAGCCACACTGACTGAGCATTCCAGACCAATGGCGCTCACACAAGCTTTAGCCACATTGGTTGAGGTATGGTACGGTACCGTTCGCCCCCTTAATGACATGTCATCTATCCTGATTCTAGTCCGCAAGTAGAGTAATGGGCTTCTTTATATTTTCACATCAATCATAATTTCTCAAATTTCAACACATCAACATTCTCACATTTATCAACATCTCAATTTTCTTATTTTGCAAACATATAGTCATACTCATACATCTTTTCATTCATTTACTAGATTCATCAATATTCTCATGTTTATCATCTGCATAAGATTTCATATATCATCCATGACAATTCATTTTTCTTCATCAATTCATTTTTCTATATCACAACATATCACATTCTCACATCAATATATATATACATATATCTATATCGATATCATTCTCATTTCACTGGATAGACAATGACTTTCATTTACTTACCTGAATTCTTCATTTGATAACCACATTCATAATTTCAAATACAGAGCATTCACAGCCGTGATTACTAATTTCACGCTCGTGAATTAGTTCATGCCCGTGATTCCAAGCCGTGAACGCTATTGGAATGAATCGCCCAAAAGCATTAACGGTCGTGATTACTCATTCACACCTGTGAATAAGTTCACTTTCGTGATTCCAACTTGTGAACGCTTCTTGAATGAATAGTACCATTTCCACCCAGAAATTCACAATCGTGACACAATCCGTCACAACCATGAACCCTCAAGTTCACGCCCATGACTCAATAGTCACACCCGTGACTTTCAGCAGAAAATCTGCATATTCACATTTCATTCATTCTAACATCATCCAAATCATACCAAATTCTATTTAATGCATTTCTAAGGCTCTTTACTCAACTTATTACTCTCTAATACAGATAAATGTTATGATCATATAAGATTCTCTAGCATGCATCATTAATTCAATGTCACACAATTATCTCATTCATACAAGTCTAATCCTATGGTTTCATGCCATGATCATCATCATTCTTGAAATGTATTTATCTAAAATCATGTTCAACATGCATTATTTCAAGCAAAAATAGGCTATTGCCTTAAGTTATGCACAAACCTTAATCTTTCTCCTTCACTCTTTTAGGTAGCTTTCTCTTTTCCTTTGCTCCTTAGAGCTTGTTCCTTGTCATTTGGAACTCCTACAACATCATAAATCATTATTTCCATATGATTTTCTTAAGACCCTAACTCTCTTTCTCTCTTTCAAAACCCTAGTTTTTCTCTCTTTCCATATAAGTCTTAGATGAGCTCAAAATTCGAACATCCTTTAGAAAAGACGATGAAGAAGAAGAAATACTTCTTACCTTACGATTTTCATCACTTGATCACCACTTTGGAGATTTTCTCTCTCTACCAAACTTGATTTTTCTTCCTCTTTTTCTTGTTCTTTCCAGCTTCCTTATGAGTTATGGAACATGAAAATCACCTTGTCTTGCTCTTTCCCTTCTCTTCCCTTCCTTTCTCTCTCTAGAATCAAGGTGAGCTATGGAGGAAAATTGTGGCTGGCGTGACTGGTAAAGAAAAGAGAAAAGTAGCAGAAAATGAAGAGAAGAAGAAGAAGAAGAAAAGAAAGCCTCAAATAGGGTACCCAAAAGTCTTCATGTGGGACCCATCATTTGACCATTTTCTCCCAATTTTACACTTAATCAATATTAATCATCTTCCTTTAACATCATGGCCGGCCAACCCAATTTTAAATGTCCAAATTTCTTAAGTTAATTAGCCATTAATCTCATTAATCCTCCAATTTTTGGTAAATTGCAATTTGATCCCAAAACTTATCAAATTTTGCAATTTAGTCCTTTACCGTAAATCAACTTCTTTAAGATTTAATATCACTTATTTAGGCATTTATCATTTAATTTAGCCATTTCTTAATCAATTTTTGTAAAAATCCGAATTTAGACTCCGATCGGTCAAACGTGTCAATTTCGCAACACGTGCGACTCGGAACCCAAATTAGCGGATATTACAACCATAGCTTTCTATCTTCTGAAAGTCTCAAACACTTCAGACTTATGTTTTAGAAAGTAAACTCATAACTTCCGAGAGTGATCATTGATGAAAGTCACGAAGTAGTGTTTCCCACCAATGGATGAGACGGTCGTTGGTCCCTAAACATCAGAGTGAACGAGCTCTAGCCTTTCTTTCTTTGGGGTTCTGCCACTTGTCTGAAAGCTGACCCTTTTCTGCTTTCCAAGTATGCAATCTTCACACATGTCTATCTCCACTGACTGTAGACCTGGAAGTTTCCTCTTCAAATGCATAATCTTCATTCCTTTTTTACTCATATGGCCCAGCCTCTTGTGCCATATATTAGGATTTTCATTGCTAGCTGCAACTATGATTGAACAGTGTGCTCTTGCTGTCATGTAAAGAGTGCCACTCTTTTTTCCTCGAGCAACTATCATTGCGCCCTTTGAAATCTTCCAATCATCACCATGGAAGATCGTAGTGTAGCCTTCGATAGCCAACTGCCCTACTGAGATTAAGTTTTTTCTCAGGTCGGAAATATGTCTGACATCTTTCAGCTCCCAAACAGACCCGTTCAACTTAATCTTCACTACACTTTTACCAATAATAGCGCAAGATTGATCATCACCAAGATATACCTTTCTAAGGTTTCTAGGGACATACCTCTCGAATAATTCTTTCTGTGAAGTAGCATGAAATGATGCTCCAGAGTCTAACACCCAAGACTCCTCCTTGCTTTCCAAAGAGCATATCAATGCGTCATTGCCTCCAGAGGTGGAAGTAATATTTGCCTCTACCTTTTCTTTCTGGTTCTTCGGTGCACTCTTCCATTGATTTTTATAGTGCCCAGTCTTCCCACAATTCCAACATTCGACAGCTTTTGAACTATGGGAATTACTAGGATTCCTGGATTTGGACCTCATGTCCTTTGATTTACCTCGGTAGTTTGACTTGCCTCGTCCATTGCCTCTGGTTGAATTTCTTCCTCTTGACTCTGTATGCAAAACTGAAGAAGTTGATGATTCACCCGACTCTCTCCATCAGATCTCTTCACTGAGAACTAAATCACGAACATCATCAAATTTCAACTTAGTACTTCCCGACGAGCTACTCACAATCGTGACAGTAACATTCCAGCTTTCTGATGGAAAAGACAAAAGTATTAATGCTCGTACTTCTTCATCAAATTCATTTCTAACCGAACTCAATTGGGTTGTGACTGTATTGAGTTCATTGAGATGTTGAGCTACCAATGCGCCTTCTGTCATTCGCAAGTTGAACAAGCGCCTCATGAGGTGCACTTTGTTTGAGGCTGAAGGCTTGTCATACATACTAGAGAGAGTCATCATAAGACCTGTCGTGGTTTTTTCCTTTGCTATGTTGAAAGCAACACTACGAGATAACATCAATCGGATAACTCCGAGAGCTTGTCTGTTGAGAAGACTTCAGTCTTCTTCCTTCATAGCCTCTGGTTTCTTCCTTAAGAGAGGTCGATATAGATTTCTTTGATACAAATAATCTTCTATTTGCATTTTCCAAAAGCCAAAGTCTGCTCCATCGAACTTCTCAATTTTCAGTCTGCGACCATCGCTCCCACTCGAATCTGACTTCCTCTGGATCGTTTCTCACAATTCCTGCGAACCACCATGTATTAAAATACCTTCGTGGATAATTTGGTACAACTAATCAAATATTTACTATTTGCCCAAAAAAAGACAGAAAAATGCAACCAATGCTCTGATACCAGTTGTTGGAAAATAACGTCAATTTCCTTATAGTCAGATTTATGATAAAGCAAAAAAAATGCAGAATAATAAGACAAGTTGATAACGGAGTTCAGACAATTATGCCTACGTCTCCGGACTGTTGCAGATCTTTTAGTGAAGGAAGAGAAATTTACAAAGTGTTTACAAACACTCACAACTCACAACCTCTCACTAAAGCTTATCTCTCACTTTTGGATGGAATACCTTACAAATGAATTTCTAAGACTATATATAGGCTTACACCTCCTCAATGGACGACCAAAATTAATTCTCACCTACTTTTATGAATAGTTGAAATCATTTCTCACCTACCATCTTACCTACCAAATGAATGGTTAAGATTAATCCTCACTCACCAAATGGATAGTCAAGATTAATATTCACCTACCATCTTACCAACCAAATAAATGGTCAAGATTAATCTCCACCCACCAAATAGATGGTCAAGATTAATCTTCAACTACCATCTTACCTACCAAATATTTTGTCAACAAAAAATGCACCGTCCATCTTTATTGTCATTTATTTCTTATACATATGTAGTTTGACCAACAATATATATATATATATATATATATATATATATATATATATATAGTCTAATTAATTATTAAATAGCATATGAGTAAAACTTCGAGTACTAATTGAATTAAAAAAATAATAATATAAAGATTTAGATATAAAAAGAACATAATCTATAATTATGAGAATAATACTATTTCTCTGTATCTTATAATATATAGGACAAAGTAGTACAAAACCTTTTCTATAAATATTCATAAGTAAAAAAGCTTAATTAGTTAAATTAATTTCTAAAAATTGCACCAAAAAGCATGTAAAGGATAATTGTCACCATTATCTGAAGTTTATAAAATGCTAAACTTTAATTTGCTAAAGTTTTGGTATTGTAATAGTGTGAGTTTAGAGAGTCAGATTTAATAATGAAATGGTTGAAGAAATTGTTATTTACTGAATAGGCATTAGGCCAAATTTAAACGAAGATGTAACCAAATGAGAATAAAATAAGTACAACTAACAGATATAAAAGTATGAAGTTGTTACAAGTGATTAATAAACACAATATTGATAAAATATCGTTATCTCTACACTCCCTCGCAAGCTGTTGCCAGTTGGAAAATTAATCTAAACTTACTGTGAAGGAATGTATGGTCTTCTGTAAAAATAAATTTAGCTTGAAGTTGACCAGCAACAGCATGTCCATGAATAAAATGATAATCCAATTTAATGTGTTTGGTTCGAATATGAAAAACTGGATTTGAGGTATAGTAGATAGCACCATTATTGTCACACCATAATAATGCCAAGCTCCCGAAGTAAATTCTATAGCCAAATCATATCAGCAATATCATGAATTATACTCACTTTCGGTAGAGGATGGAGCAATAGTTAATTGTTTCTTGGCAACTCAAGAAATCAAAAGACAACTCAGCAAGACAGCATAGCCATTTGTAGAGTGTCAATCATTATTACATCCTCCCCAATCTCTATCGGTAAAGCACTGAAGTTGAGAGGATGATGTGGAGGAGAAAAATAAACAAAAGGAAATGGTGGAGGCCAAGTACTATAAGAGACGTTTGACAACTTTCCAATGAATATATGTTGAAGAACGAATAAATTAACAGAGTTTGTTGACGGTAAATGAGATGTTCAGTCTAGTTACGGTGGCATATTGAAGTGAACTCACAGTTCTGCGATATTTTGTGCCATCAGCTAAGAGAAGACCATCTAATTAATTTCAGCAGAAAGGGAGAGTAAATATGTAGTTTGATTAGTTATTAAATAGCATAGGAGTAAAACTTCAAGTACAAATTAAATTACAAAATAAATAAAAAGATTGATTTAAAAAGAAAATAATCCATAATTTTGAGAATAATACTATTTCTGTGTAAGTGTTACATAAATGCACACCCCAATCAATTAATGGAAGTGTACCAGAGGGTGAAGATGGGTTTCTTTGCAACAATGGTCCCATTTGTTGCCACCAAAGGAGCACATAAATCATTTTTAAAGGGAAAAAAAAAGAAACTGATAAATATATAGGATCTAAGTAATTTCCAAAATTATCAATATCTAAGAGAACTCCATATTTAAGTCGTAAGACATCTAATTAAATATTAATTTATAACAACTAATAAAGTAAAAAGAGAATGTATATATCAATTTAATTTCACTGATTTTTAATTTTTATTTTTCTAAAAAAATTAAAATTAGAGAAAAAATTTAAAAAAATGAATAAAGCATTTTTCTATTATTTTTGTAACTAGTTTTTCCATTTCAAGTTATTAAATACTAAAATAAATATATTTTAATTGAAGTAAACTTTTGAAATTATGTGCGAAAAGAATTTGACAAAAAACTTTTGAGAGAGAAAAGTTTTGGGAGGCAAAGTTATAATCTTATAATATATAGGACAAAGTAGTACAGAACCTTTCTATAAATATTAATAAGAAAATCTTAAATTATTTTCTAAAAATTACACTTAAAAGCATGTCAAGCATAATTGTCACGCATTATCTGAAATTTATAAAATGTTAAACTTTAATTTTCTTGAGCTCGGTATTGTACGAGTTTAGAAAGTCAGACTTGATAATGAAATAGTTGAAAAAATTGTTGTTTATTGAATAGGTATTAAGTCAATATTTATAAGAAGATATAACCATATAAGATAAGAATAAATACAACTAACAAATATAAAAATATGAAGTTGCAACTGATCAACACAATATAATATTGATAAAATATAGTTCTCTCTACACTCCATCAAAAGTTGTTGTCAGTCGGCAAATTAATCTAAGCTTACTGCAAAGGAATGTCTCCAATCTGGTTTTCTGTAAAAATAAATTTAACTTGAAGTTGATCGACTGCAACACATTCTATGAACAAAGTGATAATCTAACTTAATATATTTGGTTCGAGCATGGAAAAATATATTTGATTTAAGGTAGATAGCACCAATGTTGTGACACCATAAAATTGAAATGTCAATAGAACTAATGCCAAGCTCCTTAAGTAAATTTTGCAGCCAAATCACTTCAGCAGTACCCTTCACAAAGGAACTATACTCACTTTCGGTAGAGGATCAAGCAATATTTGATAGTTTCTTGACAACCCATGAAATCAAAATACAACCTAACTAAATATATCCATTTGTAGAGCGACGATCATTATTGCATCCTCTCCAATTGCTATCGATAAAGCACTGAAAATGAGAGGATGAAATGGTGGAGGCCAAGTACCGTAAGAGACATAAGACAACTTTCTAATGAATATTTATTAGAGAATGCATAAATTGACAGAGTTAGTTGACAGAAAATGAGATGTTCGATCTAGTTATGGTGGCATATTGAACTGCATCCATAGTCTTGTGATATTTTATGCCATCAACTAAGAGAAAACTGTCTAATTTCGCCAAAAATAGAGTAGTTTGATTAAGTAAATCAAGAAGATATATTTGCTAATTTAAAAAATAGGTTATCATGGATGCGAAGAAACTTAATACCAAGGAAATAAAAGAGATTAACAAGAACTTAATAAGGAACTCACGTTGCAAAGAAGCAATTAGATCTTGAACAGTAGTGGAAGAGTAATCTATGAGCACAATATTATTGACATAGACAAGTAGATAAACTTTTGTTAAACCAGTAATATAAATAAATAAAGAAGCATCTCCTTTTAAATAAATAAAAACAATGGATAATAAGAAATTGCAGTCATTCAAACCAAGCCCTCAGAGCTTGTTTGAACCCATATAAAGAACGATTTAACTTGCCAACATGGTCCAGCTTAGTAGAATTAATAAATTCTCTCGACTGTTCCATATAAATATCAACATCAAGGAAATCATGAATGAAGACATTTGACATATCTAATTAGTATAATAGTCAATGTTGAGTGGTATCATAAGTCAAAATAGTTCAAATGGTGGTCGCCTTGAAAACAGGGTTGAAAGTCTCCTAAAAATCAACCCCAGATTGTTAATGGTACCCCTTTGCGACCAGACGAGCCTTGTACTTGTTGACGATGCTATCTAGTTTGTGCTTGATATGATACACCCACTTATTTCCCTCAACATTTGCATTGGAGGTTTAAGTATGAAACTCTAAGTGTTAGTAGTAAGCAGAGCATTGATTTCATATCCCATGGCTTGTTGCCATTCATTATAGGATTGGGCCAAAGTATACATTGTTGGTTCAACAAGAAGATAACTGGGTTTTGATTTTGATGCAGGTGAGAAATGGGTGAAATTGGAATAGCATTGGGCTAGAGTAAAGGAATGAAAGACCATTTTGTGGGTGCATGTAGGGGTTGGAGTATGCTGAACAACATGATCACTAGTGGAATCATATTGGGACAAATCAACAAGAAGATTTAAACCAGGAACGAATAGCTAGGATACGTTGTGGTTTGTTGGAAACAGTGATTCAGATAAAAAAAGGTAGCTGTTAGGAGGCTATAGGGGAGGTTGAATTTTGGTTGGAGTTGGATAAGAAGTTGTCAAAAAGGATTAGAGTCAGACACGTGAGGAGATAAAAAGATATTAGGAGAATTTAAATTAAGAAATAAAGATGAGGATGAGGTAGAAGAGGAAAGAGGATTAATTTGAGAATTCGAAATGGAAGAGGGATGAGGATATGGACCAAGTACCAATTAGATTTTGATTGCAAATGGAATGTCTAGATGTCAAGTTCAAGAAGAATGAGAAAGAGGTGAAATAAGAAGTCAGATTTCTTATATGACTAAAAAAAAATTGCCTTTGTTTGAAAGTAATGTGTTTAGCAATATAGATCCTACCAGTGTCCTTCTCCAAGCATAAGTGTCCAAAATGATTAGGAGATAATCCCAAATAAATACATGACTTACTTCGAAAAAAGAACATAAGGACATAAATATGAAAAATACTGCTACCAAAAACATGTAATTGGCGAACATAAAATACTTTTAAAAACAATTTGGTGTAAGGACTAGTGTCATTTATAATCACAATGGGTGAAAGATTAATAGTGAAAACAACATATTGAAACGTATAAGGCCAAAATTTAAATGATACATAATAGTGTGCAAGAAGGATTAAATTAGTGTCAACTATGTGTTGAATTTTCTGTTCGGTAACACTATTTTGTTCATGGGTACATGCAATATGTAAGAAATTATATTTTTATTAAAATATAAATTTAATTTTTCAAATTCACTCTCCCAATCAGATTGGAAAGATGTAATTTTAGAATTAAATTACTTTTCAACTAGTGATTGAAAATTAAGAAAACACTCAAAAACATTAGTTTCATTTTTTAGAAAATAAATCCAAGTAAACATAGTGAAGTCATCTACAAAAATAACAAAATAGCAAAAACCTAAATTGGATAAAGTAAAGGAGGGGCCCCAAACATCAGAAAAAATTAACTCTAAAAGAAATTTTCTATGATGCATAATAGAAGTGACATTTTTGGTAATTTGCCCATAGTACAAGTTGTGCATTTGGAGAAAAGAGATATAGAAGTCAAACCGGGTTTATTGTCTCTAATAATTTTGGACATTGCTTTGGAGTGAGAATTCCCAAATTATTATGCCAATCATCAAAGTAAAGGCTTGGTACATTCACCTCCTTCATAGTTGGAGTGGGCATGATATACAAGCCATCTTTATTTGATCCTTGAAGCATGATTTGTTGGATTGCTTGAACCTTGATATGGAAAGTAGAAGGCCAAAATTCAAATAAGCAGTTATTATCAGGACAATATATGATGAAATATAAATTTTATGACATAGAAAGTACACGTAAAATATTATTCAAGATAAAGGCTTTAAAAGGATGGTTTAAAAGGTCATTGCTAATATGAGAGATATCCAGACCTTGACCAGTGCCTACCATAATTTGATCATTACCGGTAAAATTATTTGAAGATGAATAGTAGCTAAGTAAGGAATCAAATGATAATTGGTGCCGGAAATCAACCAAGGCATTTGTTGTGAGCATGCTAAAGAATGAGAGTGCACTAAATTGGTATGGGCTCTATATTTGGTGTGTGGATTAGGATCATACTATCAATGACATTTTATCAATAGTGTGATTGTGCAAATTGCAAATCTGGTAGGGACTACTGTTCCTTCTTGGTGGATGATTTAAGGATGAGTTGGTACTAGTTGATGATAAATTGGTGGATTGGATTGGATTAGAGGTGGACTGTTGGCTTTTAAGATGAGTTTCATAAGCTAGTAAAAGATTGTGTAATTCATGGAAGGAAATAGATTCAGGTCTTTAATTGAGAGCAGTGATAATATTGTGATACTCACTTCCTCTTTTTCAAGAGACAATAATATTGAACTCAGCTGAGGTCATGGTACGACCTATAGAAGCTAACTCATTAGCAAGAGACTTGACACGTTGTAGGTATTGTGATACTATTAAATTATTTTGTATTCTTGCAACTCAATTTAAGCTGCAACTCTCGATTGTGAGAAAGAAAGCCAGAGGTATTGACCAATGTTGACCAAACCTCAAAAAACAATATCATACCAATAACATAGGGAAACATCTCTTCGGATAGAGAGAAAAGTAGTAAACAAATAAGCATTTGGTCTTTTTGAAACCAGATTTGGTATTTAAGATTTGGAATTGTTTCTTCAAATTTGTTGGGGACTAAAATTCTTTTAGGTGGTGCCGATTTGGAGCCATTAATATATCCCATTAAATTTTTGTAGTTAAAAATAAGGTAAAAATTGGATTTTCCGAGCAAGATAGTTCACACTTGTGAGCTTAATAGAAAATGTGCAATGAGAGGTGGTGATAGCATTTTGAGAAGGGGAAGTAGTCATTGTGGTTTTAGACTTTGATACTATGAGGTGGTTGAAGAAATTATTGTTTGTTGAATTGATATTAAGCCAATACTAAAAGAAAGATGTAACAGAATGAGATAAGAATAGGTATAACTAATAAATACAAAAGTATGAAAGTGTTTCAACAGATTAAAACAATATTGATAAAATATCGTTATCAGATTTATTATTGTTTTAAAATAATTTAAATCAATCTAAATTTAGTTTCATTATAATTATAAGTTTTTTTTCTATATTTTAAAATTTTGGTGTGAAATTTTCTCCAACACTTCGATGATTATTTTATTTGAGTTTTATTTTTCTTGAATGATTGTTTTTCTTTTGATTATGTTCTTAGAACTCAATTTGAACTCGGTTTGGATATTACTCTGCAGCTTGAGTCCAATTATTTAATAATGTTGTTCAAGGTTTAAGCCTATTTACTTCCCTCTCAGGAAAATAAAAATAAAAAACTGAAAATAGAAGCCGTAACAAATATATATATATATATATATATATATATATATATATATATATATATATATATATTAAAATTAACATAAATTAAAATTAATTATTGTAACTATATAAATTACCATAAACTAAATAATTTTATAAATTAGTAAAAATTAAAATTAATTATCATTATTTTATGAAATACAATCAATAAAAATTAGTTTAAGTAAATTAAATAAATTATATATATATATATATATATATATATATATATATATATATATATATATATATATATATATATATATTCAAAAACCACTTATATTATAATTTTGAATGTATAGCTGTTGGGTATGGAAGGGATCCTTTTGTGTACTTTTCTTGTTTTTTCTACTTATCTTTCTCTCTTTAATTAACATAAATTAAAATTAATTATTGTAACTATATAAATTACCATAAACTAAATAATTTTATAAATTAGTAAAAATTAAAATTAATTATCATTATTTTATGAAATACAATCAATAAAAATTAGTTTAAGTAAATTAAATAAATTATATATATATATATATATATTCAAAAACCACTTATATTATAATTTTGAATGTATAGCTGTTGGGTATGGAAGGGATCCTTTTGTGTACTTTTCTTGTTTTTTCTACTTATCTTTCTCTCTTTAATTTTTCTCTCGGATGCCTTTTTTTTTTTTTTTTTTTTTTTTTGTGGTTCGAACTTTTTTTAAAGAAAATACGGGAATTTAATAGGAAGGAAAAAATTCAACCAGGTAGCTAGTAACTCAATGGCCTCCACTTTTTCATTCTTAAGCTATTTCTTCTCTTCCTATTGTTTGCAATTTTATAAATTAAAATAAAAAAGAAACAAGATAAATAACAAATAATTTAAATAATAAAAAAATTAAATATTAATTCTAAATAAAAATTTATTTTGCATTTTAAGAAAGAAATCACACACAAAAACAATAATAAAAATGAAAAAAAAAATCATGTTTTGATGATTTCTTTATTTTAATTTTTTTAAAAAGGAAGTGTTTCCTTTAAATAAATTAAAAGTATAAATTCAATCTCTTAGCCAAACACATTTTGCTTTTATTTTCTTGGAAAAAAAAAAACTAAGTCAATCCCAAACGCGCCTTCAATTTAGCCACTTGTAATTTTATTTAATTAAAGTTCAAAACCGAATTACATATATATATATATATATATATATATATCAAACCTGTAAAAGTTAGTTTTCAATTATATTAAATCATCAAAAAATTTATCAAAAACTTATCAAAGAATAATTAGGTCTAACAGTGAGTAGTGAAATTCCTCCAATTTCCCCTACTTTGGTTTTGAATTCTCTCATAAATTCCTTAATACTCTCATATTTAACAGTAAATCCCTCAATTTCATATTCTCTATTTTTCTTTGTGTTGGTGAGATTCAACTCTAATATCTATTATTAAAATAGACTCGTCTTACTGTTAAATTAAATTAATGTATAAATTATATTCCCGACATTGTATCCTTGTTTTCAATTTAAAATTAAATAAAAAAAATTGTGTTGATACTAAATATTAAAATAGCTTCGCATTTAAAATAAATGTAATTGGTGAAAGCTACGTTCATTGGCCTATCACATCAAAAAAAAATTTTGATTGGTCTAAATTTTCTTATTCTTCTTAGAAACAAAGTCCGTTACCAAGTCTTCATTTGTTAAAAAAAAAAATCAATATTTGGATTTTTTTTTGCAATTGGCTTTGTTTTCGCTTTACAATTTACAGCACGATTTTTACGATATATCCTTGTCAAATTTTATAGACTTTTTTTGGAAATATGATGTGGCTATGTCGTTAAAATTTACATTTCAGAGTCATCTTCTCCTTTATTTTCTCTTCTCTCTCTTTTTATTTTCTTTCTTAGTTTCATTTTTTCTCATCTCTTGTTCTTCATTTTCTTATCACTTTTCACCTACCTAGCAAAGTATAGTTTCAGAGTCTCTTTAGTGTAGAGTCTCTTACCCTTAGAGTCACTTGTTTAATGTATGCAGTATTTTTGTACTTTAGAGGTTGTTAAATTAGGCAGAAATTTTAGTTAGTGTGGGGGAGATATTAAAGGATATCGCACACGCGGTGCGTCTTCTTTATGCAGATTATGCAGAATATCATATTTTGAAGTAAATTTAAATTCTTTAAATCGATTAGATCTGATTTAGCAAATAACAATTATATCAAATATTTTGATAATATTTTAAATTTTAAAATGTCTTTGTCTTCTATAAAAATATATCAATCGTTAATGTCAGATCTGCTAATTTAGACCCCCAAGTCGTACGTGTAGCGAAGTTGACGCGTTTGAACGATTGAAATTTAAATTCGGATTTTGACCGAAATTAATCAAGTAATGATTAAATTATGTCAATATATGCCTAATTAAGTATTTATAAAGGTTAAAAAAGTTGATTTACAGTAAATGACTAAATTGCAAAAATTGATAAGTTTTTGGGTCAAATTACAATTTACTAAATTTTAGAGGATTAATGAGATTATTTGCTAATTAAACATATGAAATTTGGACATTTAAAATGAGTTGGCCGGCCATAGCATGAAAGAATGGGTTTAATGTATTAATTAACCTTAAGAATCAAAGAAATGGTCAAAGAATGGTGGGTCCAGTTGAAGACTTAATTTCTTCTTATTTCTTCCTTTTCTTCTTCTCCTTACTTCATTTCTTCTTTCTTTTTATGTCCAGGACGAGTCTCCACGCCAGCCCTCTTTTTCTCCATAGGCAACCTTGAAATCTAGAGAGAGAAAGAAAAGGAAGAGAAGAAAAAGAACAAGATAAAGTGATTTCCATGATCTACAAGACTTAAGGAAGCTTGGAAGAATAAGAAGGAGGAAGAACAAACAAGTTTAGTGGAGAAAGAAATCTCCATGGTTGTGATTAAGTGAAGAAAAGTATAAAGGTAATTTATTAATAAAATTATTTACCAACAGAATTTTTTCGTTAGTAAATAACTTTATTAACAAATTACCAACGGAAAATTTCCATTTGTAAAATGCTCGTCGTTAAATTTTTCAACGAAAAAAAAATTCCATTAGTAAAGTTATCAACGGATTACCAAAAGATTACCAACGAAAACATTTTGTCTGTTGGTAAATGTTTCAACAGATTACAAACGGATATTTCCGATGTTAAATTAATTTCGTTGGTAAAAATAGTCTTATTTTTTACTGATCCACCCGTTGGTAATCCGTTGGAATATTACCAACGGATTATTTTTCGTTGGTAATTCTCCAACAGAAACATTCCGCTGGTAAATTAATGAAAATTTAAATTTAAATTATAAAAAAAAATTGAATTGAATAACCTGTTAATGAAAGCAATAAATATAACACATATTATATAGAATTTATTAAATACGAAATATTAAATTCTAAATATTAAATATAACAGATTTTAAGTTGTATTTATCAAATTTAATACAAACATGGTGTTTAACTATTTAAAATTGAAAATTAATATTTTGTTAGTATCATGTTGATCTAGACTTAGTCTTAATCCTCAGCTCTTTATCATCATTAGTAGATGGAGGATTAAAAGATAACATTGTGCCAGCAACACCATTCAATTTAATTGATAAAATTATGATTTAATTTATGAAATCGATTAATAATTGAACACTAAATTTATTTATTTAACTTTAATTAATCAATTTCAATTCAAATATTATTGGACATTAAATTCCAATTTTCAATCAATTCTAAAAAAAATTATATTATCAAAAAAGAAAAAAAAATTCAAATAACTTACCAACAAAATATTTTCCGTTGGTATATACCAACCGAACAAAATCCATTGGTAAATAACAACAGAAAATGTCCGTTGGTATTTACCAACAGCATTTTCCGTTGGTACTTACTTATGGTTGTATCTGTGCCAATTACCAACAACATTTTCCGTTGGTAAATTTGGTGCCAAATATTTGCGTAATATTTACCAGCGGATATTAATCCGTTCGTAAAAACCATTGGTAATATATCGGTAATCCGTTGGTAATATTTTATAATTTTTTTAATATATTTGCCGTTGCTAATATGTTGGAAATGCGTCGATAAATACTAACGGTTGTCGTACGTTGATAAATATAATCTTTTTTTTGTAGTGTCTAGTTCAGACCGGTATACAAAGGAACAAAGGAAAATAAGACTTATTCATATAATAACATTCTGTTTTTATCGTAAAAGTTTTGAATGAGGATTTAAATTCATAATCTTTTAAATCTAAAAGGACTCGAATTACCATTATTTTAAAATTCATTCTATGAGTTCTTAATCTTCTTTAAACAAATCCAATGTCTTAGTAGCAAATGCCCTTATAAGCATTGTTTATATATATATATATATATAGGAGGATTTGCTATATATTTTATTTATAGAAAGTTTACTATATAACCCTACAATATTTAACTGATTAATAACGTCAACAGTTATCATGAATAAATAAATTAATGAATAAATGAAACTTTACTTGTAATTTCTTCCTTCATTCCCCTTTATATATATCCATTAAATAAAGAGTAGAAATACGAATTTATGGGACACAAATGTTGACCATTGAGTTGAAATACATCACTATTTTGATTAATAATTAATAAAACAACCTGAACATTAGAAGCTTAAAGTTAAAGGAAATAGAAATTTTTGGAAAGTAAAGTAGCAAACGACGTAGGATTAATGGCAAAGAAGAGAGAATATATTAATTTTACCAAATTATATTTATTTTTAATGGTTAAATAGAAAGAGACAATCTTAGTATCTATTCCATTGTAAATTAAAATGGGAAAACAATTTGGACAAAAAAAAAAAAAAGGGGTGAAAGTTAACTACCTCGAGGCTCCAGCCATGTACGTGGGTGATAGTAGCAGGGCTAGTCGATCTATCTATTACAGAGAAGGGGTATAATTAAATTTCTAGTACTGAGGAAAAATGAAAAAGAAAAATTAAAGCATAATGCTCCTTCATTAATGACAGCAATAAATGCAGCATTGATTAATTAATTAACATGCAATAAATAAAGTTAAATTAGTCCGACTCTTCGAGATTTAGTTGAATATATTAGTTTGTCCATACATTTTTGAAAATACATTATGAAGTTCCATAAATTTGATTTTATTAACTAAAAAAAACCCTTTGTTAGTTTTGAATGAAATATTATGTTACAGTAATCTAGAATTTGCAGAAAATAGTCAAAATTAACTTAAAAATACCATTCGACAAAATTGGCATTTTATTAAAAAAATAATAAATTTGACATTTTTTATATTATGTCGATGACATTAAAAAAATTGATATTTTTTAAGATGAAAAAAAGTAAATTTGACATTTTCTTTATCTGTAATAACAAAAATAAACGGAAGAGTTATTTAGTATTTTCAACTAAATTTCAAAGACATTATAATGTATTTCAAAAAAATAAATAGACGAACTAATATATTCAATTAAATTTAAAAGGTATGAGTAATTTACCCATAAATAAATTATGCTGCGAACATGAAAAACAGGAAAAGCAACTAATTATATTAGTATTATTATTGGCCAGTTTTTAATGTCAAAATCATTATTCATAACAATGCTAGAAAAGTTAATAAATTAATTAGAATGTAAGGTTCTGAAGAAGAAAACCAATTATTGAGAAAATCCTATTTCTGTGAAAGAAGCTATCTATAATTTAGAATCAATCACACGTGTATACAAAATCCAAATTTGCTTCTTTGTTTTTCATATATATATGCAAACAACCCAAAATTGATTGATTTCCCAAAATCCATAGTACAAAATATTTTCTTTTTTTTTTTTTAATTGTTCATTGTCTTTCCAATTACTCCATTTATGCACCTCTGTGGACCTTAAGAAGAAAGAATGATTTGTTGCCCATGCATGCCAATTCACTTGTCAATTTGATATAACAGCTTTTGTCTCTAATTGGCCCCACATGACTTGGTTTTCAAGATTCTTCTTCAATTTTGAAACATATCATCATTTCTTTAATCTCCACATGCAGCACTAATCTATCTCTCAAACTATATATAAACTCTCCAAGAAATTAGATTCTTAGAGAAGAATAATAATCAATGTTCAATATGCAATTCTTAGTTTCTTTTGTCCTTTTCCTTAATAAATCAAGTGGAGGATAAATGGCTTGTTTAAGCCTTTTCTTCTGATGTGTTTAATTGGAGGGAATTCATAGCTTGTAAGCAAGGATTTACAGAAATTCTGAAGTTAAATCTAATAAAATCATACTAAACCTAACAAATTACAAACTCCTTCCTATAAATTACCCTGATCAATCCAAGCAGAATCATGCGGTGTTGGATAAATATTGTTAATCACATAGAGTCATTATGATCTGTTGTTATGCTTGGTTACGGACAAATAAGGCTTTGATTACATTATTATTATAATTTTTTTGTTTATATTTTGCCTTTAAAATTTAGTTTTGCATGTGGGACATTCTGCAAGAGCAATTTCTGACTGTAAAATTATATTCTTCATGCACATTGAAACTCAACAGTTACTCATAGATTCCTTTGGATGGATCCTAAATGATAAACATCTATAGAAAATTATTGGCTACATTAATACCATACTCAAATCTATATTAAGGTAGGAAATAGTTTTGATTTGGACAAGTTAAAGGAAAAAAACAAAGAAACTATATATCTGAACACTAAAAGGATCACATGTATCTGATGAGAGTCTTTCAAAGGCAAAAAGGATATCTCTATTTATAATCATCTATATTGTTTCACAAAGAAATGAAGAGGGAAGAGAATGATACATTAATTAATCATTTTTTCATTTATGAAATAATAGATTGTAATTAAGAAAAATGGCTTGGTTATTAATATTACTGATAGACATTTCAGCAACCCAACATTCCTAAGAATTCAATACCAGAAAATCCTTAAATATATAACATGCCCAAAGTTTCTATAGGAGCTCCAAATTTTCTATATCAATATAGGCATCATTTAATTTTTGTTCTTGTTCATCATTTTTAGTGCTAAATTTGTACCTATCAAGATATCTAAAACCCTAATGTGAACAAAAGTTTATTTTTTTAATTATTTAAAAAAAATATGCATATAAATTTTGTTAAATTGAAGAAAGAAGGACATGATGCTAAAAAATAATTGAAAGAAAAAAGAAATAACCCAGTTTGTCTCACCTTCCATTCTATAGCAGTGATCTTTGTACCTGTTCTCACAATAATGAGCATCTTTTTCATTCTCTGCAACTGAACAACAAATCGAGAAAAGGAATCTACAATATACTAATTCCAAAAAACATTGATTATCATAGCTTAGCTAAGTAGTACTGTAAATATCCAATGAACTGAAGGCCAGAATCTATCATATATACCACATAAAGCCCTCAAATTTAGCTGAAACAAAGAGAAAATATATAAGATATTGAATAAAGTTTTTACCTTTTTATAATTAGAAATCAAGATCAGCATGTGTAAACCATTTATGGCTGATGCAGCATCATCAAGATTCTCACCTTCAAACAAAAACTTGGGCATATTTACATATGCATTAAAAGTCTGCCTGTGCATTTGCATGTGAATCTTGGTGATGCTGCACCTGCAAACAATGGCTGTTTGTTTGTTGAACAAAGGAAATTGAGAATTTAAGAGAGGGATCAATTAACTGGAGCACAACACAGATCTACTGCTTTATTTATTTATTTTTGTAAAAAATATATATAAAAGAAATTATGTGTGCTAATAGTTAGTACAAGTGGCTTATAACAAATGGTTATATATATGGATATAAATAGCACATTGACTAGAATGAAATAAAGGGAGTCTAAAACAAACCCAAGAATCATGAAAAGGAAATATGAGAAATTTAAGAAAAAAGAAAGAAAATTAAAACAGCTTCAACTACTTGTCTTCATGGTTCTTGATTGATTTTTCATCATAAAAACAAAGCTGAAAGAGATGATTAAATATATAAGAAGAACTTGGATATAGAAAAACAGTGGCAAAGAGAGGGAAAACCCAGTAAAGAAGAATAAGATGATGACGATGATGATGGTGATGATGGTGATGATTTAAATAAAAGAAAAGAACTATTGGAAGAAAAAAGAGGCGGAGATGGAGGTCAAGATCTATTTTATGAATACAACTGAGAATGAGAAGAAAGGTATAAGAAAGTAAGAGGAAATATAGAGAGAGATACAGAGAAGTGGGAAGAGTAGACGAGGACCCAGGAGGATTTATTAGACCTTTGTGCTTATATATACACCTCACCTTTTAAGGATATTCTTCCGTCACTAGCGGGTGCATGGAATTTTTTTTCTTTTCTTTTTTAATATATGCTCATATAGGGTGTTTATCAGTTTCCTTCCATTTAAAATCGAAATTAATTTAAATAAATGGAACTAAATCTAATCTAATTAAAATTTATAAATATATAAAAAATAGAACAAAATTTAAATATATTTTAAATCAAATTAAATCAAATTAAAATATACTATTTTGATTCGATTTAATTAATTTAATAAATTATTTATTAATTATTATAAATAATAATTATTACTATATTTTATTAAATATAAAAAAAATTAAAATTAACTATAATAATTTTATTAATTAACATAAATTAAAATTAATTATTGTAACTATATAAATTACCATAAACTAAATAATTATATAAATTAGTAAAAATTAAAATTAATTATCATTATTTTATGAAATACAATCAATAAAAATTAGTTTAAGTAAATTAAATAAATTATATATATATATATATATATATATATATATATATATATATATATATATATATATATTCAAAAACCACTTATATTATAATTTTGAATGTATAGCTGTTGGGTATGGAAGGGATCCTTTTGTGTACTTTTCTTGTTTTTTCTACTTATCTTTCTCTCTTTAATTAACATAAATTAAAATTAATTATTGTAACTATATAAATTACCATAAACTAAATAATTTTATAAATTAGTAAAAATTAAAATTAATTATCATTATTTTATGAAATACAATCAATAAAAATTAGTTTAAGTAAATTAAATAAATTATATATATATATATATATATATATATATATATATATATATATATATATATATATATATATATATATATATATATATTCAAAAACCACTTATATTATAATTTTGAATGTATAGCTGTTGGGTATGGAAGGGATCCTTTTGTGTACTTTTCTTGTTTTTTCTACTTATCTTTCTCTCTTTAATTAACATAAATTAAAATTAATTATTGTAACTATATAAATTACCATAAACTAAATAATTTTATAAATTAGTAAAAATTAAAATTAATTATCATTATTTTATGAAATACAATCAATAAAAATTAGTTTAAGTAAATTAAATAAATTATATATATATATATATATATTCAAAAACCACTTATATTATAATTTTGAATGTATAGCTGTTGGGTATGGAAGGGATCCTTTTGTGTACTTTTCTTGTTTTTTCTACTTATCTTTCTCTCTTTAATTTTTCTCTCGGATGCCTCCTTTTTTTTTTTTTTTTTTTTTTTTTTTTTTTTTTGTGGTTCGAACTTTTTTTAAAGAAAATACGGGAATTTAATAGGAAGGAAAAAATTCAACCAGGTAGCTAGTAACTCAATGGCCTCCACTTTTTCATTCTAAAGCTATTTCTTCTCTTCCTATTGTTTGCAATTTTATAAATTAAAATAAAAAAGAAACAAGATCAATAACAAATAATTTAAATAATAAAAAAATAAAATATTAATTCTAAATAAAAATTTATTTTGCATTTTAAGAAAGAAATCACACACAAAAACAATAATAAAAATGAAAAAAAAATTCATGTTTTGATGATTTCTTTATTTTAATTTTTTTAAAAAGGAAGTGTTTCCTTTAAATAAATTAAAAGTATAAATTCAATCTCTTAGCCAAACACATTTTGCTTTTATTTTCTTGGAAAAAAAAAACTAAGTCAATCCCAAACGGGCCTTCAATTTAGCCACTTGTAATTTTATTTAATTAAAGTTCAAAACCGAATTATATATATATATATAAATATCAAACCTGTAAAAGTCAGTTTTCAATTATATTAAATCATCAAAAAATTTATCAAAAACTTATCAAAGAATAATTAGGTCTAACAGTGTGTAGTGAAATTCCTCCAATTTCCCCTACTTTGGTTTTGAATTCTCTCATAAATTCCTTAATACTCTCATATTTAACAGTAAATCCCTCAATTTCATATTCTCTATTTTTCTTGGTGTTGGTGAGATTCAACTCTAATATCTATTATTAAAATAGACTCGTCTTACTGTTAAATTAAATTAATGTATAAATTATATTCCCGACATTGTATCCTTGTTTTCAATTTAAAATTAAATAAAAAAAATTGTGTTGATACTAAATATTAAAATAGCTTCGCATTTAAAATAAATGTAATTGGTGAAAGCTACGTGCTCAGAGAATTTCATTGGCCTATCACATCAAAAAAAAATTTTGATTGGTCTAAATTTTCTTATTCTTCTTAGAAACAAAGTCCGTTACCAAGTCTTCATTTGTTAAAAAAAAAAAATCAATATTTGGATTTTTTTTTCAATTGGCTTTGTTTTCGCTTTACAATTTACAGCACGATTTTTACGATATATCCTTGTCAAATTTTATAGACTTTTTTTGGAAATATGATGTGGCTATGTCGTTAAAATTTACATTTCAGAGTCATCTTCTCCTTTATTTTCTCTTCTCTCTCTTTTTATTTTCTTTCTTAGTTTCATTTTTTCTCATCTCTTGTTCTTCATTTTCTTATCACTTTTCACCTACCTAGCAAAGTATAGTTTCAGAGTCTCTTTAGTGTAGAGTCTCTTACCCTTAGAGTCACTTGTTTAATGTACGCAGTATTTTTGTACTTTAGAGGTTGTTAAATTAGGCAGAAATCTTAGTTAGTGTGGGGGAGATATTAAAGGATATCGCGCACGCGGTGCGTCTTCTTTATGCAGATTGTGCAGAATATCATATTTTGAAGTAAATTTAAATTCTTTAAATCGATTAGATCTGATTTAGCAAATAACAATTATATCAAATATTTTGATAATATTTTAAATTTTAAAATGTCTTTGTCTTCTATAAAAATATATCAATCGTTAATATCAGATATGCTAATTTAGACCCCCAAATCGTACGTGTAGCGAAATTGACGCGTTTGAACGATTGAAATTTAAATTCGGATTTTGACCGAAATTAATCAAGTAATGATTAAATTATGTCGATATATGCCTAATTAAGTGTTTATAAAGGTTAAAAAAGTTGATTTACAGTAAATGACTAAATTGCAAAAATTGATAAGTTTTTGGGTCAAATTACAATTTACCAAATTTTAGAAGATTAATGAGATTATTTGCTAATTAAACATATGAAATTTGGACATTTAAAATGAGTTGGCCGGTTATAGCATGAAAGAATGGGTTTAATGTATTAATTAACCTTAAGAATCAAAGAAATGGTCAAAGAATGGTGGGTCCAGTTGAAGACTTAATTTCTTCTTATTTCTTCCTTTTCTTCTTCTCCTTACTTCATTTCTTCTTTCTTTTTATGTCCAGGACGAGTCTCCACGCCAGCCCTCTTTTCCTCCATATGCAACCTTGAAATCTAGAGAGAGAAAGAAAAGGAAGAGAAGGAAAAGAACAAGACAAAGTGATTTCCATGATCTACAAGACTTAAGGAAGCTTGGAAGAACAAGAAGGAGGAAGAACAAACAAGTTTAGTGGAGAGAGAAATCTCCATGGTTGTGATTAAGTGAAGAAAAGTATAAAGGTAAAAAGTTTTCTTGTTCTCTTTTATCTTTTCTTAAGGAAGTTGGGATTTTGAGCTCATTTAAAGCTTATATGGAAGGAGAGAGAGTTTAGGGTTTCATGAAATAGAGTTTAGGATTTAGAAAGTTTGGAGAAAGTAAAGTTTTGTGATGAATGTATGATTTTGTAAGAGCTCAAAGTGTTAAAGAATGAGCTCAAAGGAGTAAAGGCAAAGAAAAAGCTACCTAGAAGAATGAAGGAGAAAAATAGAGGTTTGTGCATAATTTAAGGCAATAGTCTATCTTTGTTTGAAATAATGCATGTTTAACATGATAATTGTTGATTGAATTGCATCTATGATGGTTTGGGCATGAAACCATAGGTTAGATGTAAATAATGAGATTTTGTGATACGTGAGTTAAGTGATGTGTGTTAGAGAATTGAGTTATGATTAAGACATTTTTTTTTATGTATTAGAACATGATATGTTGAGTAAGGACCTCAGAAATGCATGAGTTTGTATTTTGGTATGATTTGGTGCAACTATAAATGTATAAGGAAGTGAAAATGCAAGTTTTCCCGCAGATAGTCAAGGGCGTGACTCTTGGGTCACGGGCGTGAACTTGATAGTTCATAGGTGTGACTGAATTGTATCATGGTTGTGACTTCTGTGTGGAAATGACACGATTCAATCCAAAAGCGTTCACGGCTTTGAATCTCGGTCGTGAATGCTTTTATATCAAATTGTTTGCTTAACTAGTTAAGTATATACAAAGTATATTCAAAGTATATGTTATACAATACATTTTCCTTTTACTACACATTTGCATATACTGCTAGGTTCTCCCCTTTTGTCATCAACAAAATAAACTATAAAATGATAATGATCTAATTATATTAAATGAAAGAGAAGAATTACAAAGTTTAAAAAATGAAAATTAAAGTCTTACATCCATAAAAATAAAAACTAATACATAAAAAAACATGAAAAAACTAGGACTCTGATTAAGTTAAGCCTGACAGACCATTTCTAAGGCATGCTACCTCTACCTTGAGGCTATCCATACGAGATTCCATGAAATCTTTGAGGTTTTCCAATCTCTCATCGATGGAAGCCTGCAATCGGTCAAAGCGAGGTGCTAAAAGTTCAACAACTTACTGCGCCAAGCTAAGTGTAGAGGCCGATGATTGACCAACCTCTTGCTCAACCTATGGGATTGCTATCTCGACTCGGGCTCATTTTCTTTGCTGGATACCTTGGAGGCCAGCTTTGAATTCATCAGAATCTTGGTTTTCCCAATCAATTTCACTGGCTGGAGTGGTGAAGCGGTAATAAACATTATTCTTGTAAGTTATGCAAACAGCTGCTCCCATCTTTATAAAAGACTCGACATCTAGCCGGTCTTGAGGATGTGCTGGAATGAGATTGAAATTATGTTCATCGAGCTTTAAATACCCGAGCTCAATTGCAAGGTGAGTCACATACCCACCGATCAGATATCTCTTGATGGCTTTGTTGCAATTGAGATAAGATGATTTGCAAACCAGCGAGACAGAGCCACGGTTAAACCTCTTTATGCCATCTCCAGTAGGAAAAGCTCTGAATTTTGGATTGCCCCATTGCTATCGCCTCTGGGAAAGATACTATTAGTAAGAAACCTATGTAAATATTTATCCATGGGAGACCGAAGATGGGTGCTCTTAGTCTTCTTCACATCCCAGCTACAATCCAACCCAAAATGAGTCCATGCCGGATTGGCATAGAATTCCACTCTCATTGAGAATACCATCTGAGGGAAGTTTGAAGATAGTACCAAACTCCGCTACTGTGAGAGTGTTCAGATGCTTACATAGTTGGAATTTGATTGTTCCGATGGGAGAAACTTGCAAAGTGCTAAAGAACTCGAGACTTGGTTCCTTTAGCATTGGTCGATGAATGTTTACAAATTCCTTAAGGTGACAAGCTTGTAATTGTTCTGTCATGCTTGTCTCAAGACCGAGAGTCCTGATAGCATTCCACTCGAAGGAACGGGATGAAAGTAAGGGCATTTTCTTAAGAACAACATATCTCGGATGACAATGCTACAAAATAATGTTGAGAAGGTAGTCCATGTGGTGTCTCGGAGCATGGAATTTCTTCCTTGTGAATTTTGATGAGTCGGGTTCCATTGATAATCTCGGAAAAGGATTTTGGAGAGTGATTTTTCTGACCAGGGATTTTGAGAACAACCTTGAGATGTTATGATTCTTCAAAGAGAAAGAGTTTTGAAGGATTTTATAAATGGAAAAGGATATGAGGAGGCCGAATTTTGTGAGAAATAATGAATGAGAGCTTTAATTGAGAGAAGTTTTAAGGTTGAAAGTGAGAAGAAATGGTAAAATTCTATTTTATAGTCGACAGATTCACGGTCGTGAATCGTCCATCACGGGCGTTAATAGTCGTGCTCACAGTTTGTTGAAAAGGCACTCTAGCTGCGATAAAGGATATGAATCAGTTCATGGTCGTGACATTAAATAGTCATGGGCGTTACTTATGAATTTCATGCTAGTGACAAAATGAGTCATGGTCGTGAAGTGCAATCTTCACTACTTCTGACCGTGAGGCAACGTGTCAAACAAAGCGTGAATGGTTCTGTAATTATTTGATGTTAATATTCACGGTCGTGAAAAAGTGTCACGGGCATGAATGAAGAGTTTCACGGGAGTGAAAGAAAAGAGTTAAGGGCGTGATACATAGTCTTTATGTAACACCCCCTCACCCAAACAATAAGTGCCCAGATGCAGGGGCACTATTGCCTGTCTTCTTTACTTCTTTAAATCATTATTTTCTTTTATGTTTGCTACAGAGCCAGACATTTTTTTTTCATTTGTATAATAAATAATGTACATTTTATTTACATAAGATAGTATTTATAAATACCAATTTACTATTTAACAACTTTGAAAACTAATTTACAACTTATAAGTATATATAACGCGAAAATCAAAATACAAGAGTTCAAAAGTTTGTGACCCACTATTTCGAGTTCGGCTACTTTAATTTGAATAGGATCACCGCTTGCTTTATCTACCACTTTCAGCTACCTTTCTATATCTGTGCAGAAGGAAACTCTCACGCTAAGCTCTAAGTTTAGTGGTGCATATACATAAGGCAATATAATATATCATGCAACAAGCATTAACATGTATCATTTTATGCATTAAAATGTTTGCATGCTATTTCTATCAACATGTTCCTATTTCATACAAGTATAAATATCATGCTCACATATACAATATTATTTTCATTTATCTTTGATGGTAAGTTACTCTAATAATCTCTTTATTATTATATCTCAATCTCATATCATCATCATTTTTTTTTCATTTCTTATTTTCTGACATATCTTTATTATCTTGCCCACATCACTCTAAATTTGGACTAACTAGATACGGGTTATGGATCAGGAGCGTTCCTAGAGCTATAGTCACCCTGTCCACTATCTGGCTCAACAGAGCTTCTCAAATCAATGGCGCTCTCCGAGCTTAAGCCACATTGATTGAGTATTATTTCATCATAGATGAATAACCAGACTAAGGGTGCTCTCCGAGTTTAAGCCACCTTGTCCTCAATTTATATGTGCTCATCAAAGCTTTTCAAGTCAATGGCACTCTCCGAGCTTAAGCAACATTGACCAAGCATCTCATATCAATGGCGCTCTTCGAGCTTCAGCCACATTGATCGAGGAATATCTCATATAGTACGGTACCGTTCGCCCCATTAATGACATGTCATCTATCCTGATTCTAGTCCGCAGGTAGAGTAATGGGCATCTTCGTATTTTCAAATCAATCATATATCTTTATTTAATTTTTATTTTGCATCCATTTCATCATCCTCATATTATACATCACATCATCATCATTCTCAATTTCGACACATCAATATTCTCATGTATCAACATCTCCATTTTCTTGTTTTGCAACATATCGTCATGCTCATACATACTGGATAACATCTTTTTCATTTGTGTAACTAGATACATCAATAGATAATTATATTCACAATTTATTTGAAAACAGAGCATTCACAGTCGTGACTACCAATTCATGCTTGTGAATTAGTTCATGCCCATAATCCAAAGCTGTGAATTCTACTGGAATAAATCGGGCCAAAAGCATTCACGGTCGTGAATACTCATTTGTTCCCGTCAATGAGTTCACGCCCGTGATTCCCAACCGTGAATGCTTCTGGAATGAATATTACCATTTCCACACCAAAGTCACAACTGTGAACCATCAGGTTCACGCCCGTGATCCGATAGTCACACCCATGACTTTCGGTAGAAAATCTGCATATTCACATTTCATTCATTCTAATTACACCAAATCATATCAAAACACAATTCATGCATTTCTGGAGTCCTTTATTCAACATATCATGACTAATACATATAAATGCCTTAATCATAATTAAATTCTCTAACAAGCATCACTTAATTCAACAAATCACAAGAAAACTGATTCTTGATTTCTAACATATGGTTTCATGCCATAATCATCATTAATGCATTTCAATCATCAATTATCATACTAAACATGCATTATTTCAAACAAAGATAGGCTATTGCCTTAAATTATGCACAAATCTTAATCTTTCTCCTTCACTCTTCTAGGTAGCTTTCTCTTTTCCTTTGCTCCTTAGTGTTTGTTCCTTGTCACTTGGAACTCCTTACTCTTTTCTTCACTAAATCACAACTTTGAAGATTTTCCCTCTCCACCAAACTTGATTTTTCTTCCTCTTTCTTAATCTTTCCAGCTTCCTTAGGAGTTATGGACCATGAAGATCATCTTGTCTTGATCTTTTCCCTTTCTTCTCTTCCTTTCTCTCTCTTAATTTATGGTTTGGCTATGGAGGAAATGAGGGTGGCGTCACTGGCAGAAAAGAGAGAAAGAAGAGAGCAGAAAATGAGAAGAAGAAGAAAAGAAAGGAAAACATAAAAGTCCTCATATGGGACCCACATTGTTTTTGACAAATTCTTGACATTAGGCTTAATTACATCTAATTTTTGTTCTTCCTTATGCTATGGCCGGTCAACCAATTTAAAATGTCCCATCTCTTATGTTAATTAGCAAACAATCTCATTGATCCTCCAAATTTATGGTAAATTGCAATTTGACCCAAAAACTTATCAAATTTTGCAATTTAATCCTTTACCATAAATCAACTTCTTTAAAATTTATAATCACTTAATTAGGCATATATCACTTAATTTAGTCATTACTTGATTAATTCTGATTAAAAATCCAAATTTAAACTTTGATCGGTCAAACGCGTCAATTTCGCGACACGTGCGACTCGGTGTCTAAATTAGCAGATATTACACTTCACTACCTCCAGCCATGAAGAATGTCATAAAGCAAGGCGTGAAAGCTACTATAACTTTTGGCGATTATGATCACGACCGTGAATATATGTCACGGGCATGAATTTCCTTAAATCTTCAATAAATAAAACTAAGTCTAAAATAAGACTAAAGATTCCTAAGAACTTGAAGTGTTGTATCACGGACGTGAATTTATACTTTCACGGACGTGAACATTCTTCTAAGTCGTGGTTCAAGTAGTGACTCTGGCCGTGAAGCTCTCTGGAAGAACTTGACATGTTATTTCATGGGCGTGTCTTTATTTCATGTGCATGACTGATTTGATCATTCACGGTTGGTATGATCCTTCATGGCCGTGAACTTTAAATATTGGAGAGTTGGCGCTAAGATATATCATGGGCATGACATAATCAGTCACGGGCGTGAACAAGCTATTTCTTCTTATTTTGACCTTCAAAGGTTATCTTTCATTCTTGCATCATATTTTATTCAAGATATATCATTATCAACAAACTTAAAACACAAGCATTGTTAGATACATTATTGTTATTTTATTTGTTAGCATCAAAGTAACAGAAATACCCCTCAAAGTTCAATAATACTTTTGTATATAAAGTTTATAGTTATCTTTTATCACAATATTATTATATGTTTGATTTTAGAAAAAAAATATATCAAAAAAAAATAATATATTATCGTATAAGTTACCTATATTCAATTTACCTTGATTTATAAATGTTTTATCTAAAGAGCTAGCGTAACATCTTTTTATTTGGGAAATAGTTGCTAGGGTAAAAGGGTGTTACAACAAGAGATAATAATACTAACTAAAACAAAATTGCAACTTATGTCTCTTAGTGACTTTACTCATAAATAGTGAGTTATGTTTGAAGGATGCTATGTATAAGTCATTTAATAAATTGAGGTTATCATGTAAGGTTATGTATCCCATATATTCCAGTTTTGTTGCTCATGTGAGACTTTTATGGGTTGAAGGACATGAAGTAAGGTACTAAATAGTTTTCTTTCTATATTAATATGATTGTAGGCCTATGTGTCATGATCTAAAAACTATTATACTTAGAATTAAGGGTTTTTATTATAATTCTGAAGCCTATAATATGAGCAAAATTCAGAAAGTTGTCAATTGACACTTATTTTTCTTGAGTTGTTTTGGGACTTCTTACTTGACATGATCATCAATCCCAAAGGTGGAGCCCTAATCTTAATTATCAAATCCCAGTCTCTCCTCCTCAGTCGAAGGTGAGTCTGCAATATTGATTTTAGCCTTTTTTCTGCTTTTCTCTATTGTTTTGTCTTCAATTCCACATATAAGTCTAACAATCCACTCTCGTATGTCTTGTATGGCTTCTCACCTATCGATAATGATCTCTACACTAAGTAGCCAAATATTTTTGGGTGAAGTACTGATTAGTTTTTAGCATTTGCAGAAACCTTAACTGTAACACCCTCTTACCCAAATAGCACGTGCCCGGATAAGGGAGCGCTACCCGACTTCTTCAAATCACTATTTTTAATAAATTCTAGAAAGTCATACATACATTTTTTTTAACTCAAAACTCATAGATATATAAGAAATAATGCACATTTTATTTACATAAGATAGTAATTATAAATATCAAATTAATTCTTAACAAACTATAAAAGTCAATTTACAAATTTGAAAGTATATAATTTGAAAAGCAAAATATAAAAGTTCAAAAGATTGTGACCCACTAATTCAAGATCGGTTGCTTTAATTGACTTGGATCACCGCTTGCTTTATCTACAACCTTCAACTACCTTTCTATATATGCGCGGAAGGAAAACTCTCACGCTAAGCTCTAGGCTTAGTGGTGCATATAATTAAGGCAATAAACTATTTCATGCAACATGCATTGTCATTTATCAATTTATGCCCACCTATCTTTTATGCAAATATATATCATATAGTATTCAAGCATACATAAATATCAAATTATATTATATATCTTATGTTTGTTTTACGTTATCAAATCATCATTATTATCCATTTCACAATTCATGATTCCCTTTTATTTTCAATCTCTTCTTTATAGTTATAGCCCACAATTCATGATTTCCTTTTTAATTTCAATCTCTTCTTTATAACCATATCACCTTTATAGCCCCCTCCCCCAACACTTATGAACCCCTAATTAGGATAATGGAGTTGTCATCCAGGCACTTAAGAGTGCCACCCGACGATATGATGTGCGCATACAAGTGCCATTTTCGGCTTCAATAATAATTCATTACCGGCTTCATTATAATGTCATTATCGGCTTCATAATTCGTACCATTAATGGATTTCTTCATACTCCCCTCCTGCTTGGCATGCCAAAATATCCTAAGTCTAGTTCTAGTTAGGTGTTCTAGGACTTACTCAATGTCATTAAAATTCATAGTTATTAAATTCACTCATTTCATGCATATAAAGGTTCGATTAATCACCTCATTACAAACCTATCAACATTCTTATTTTTATTGGATAAATACTATCTTTTCATTTTTTATCTGAATACTTCATTCGATAACAATATTCATAATTGAATATACCTCATAGATACTTTGCATATACTTAACTAGTTAAGCAAACAACTTTGATATACTTTGAACGTCGTTCAATTCTTGCACTCTATTATTTTTTGTCTTAAGCATCTTTTGAGGGGGAGACTTCTCAAAAGTATATATTGCTAGATTATTTGTCACCATCAAAAAGGGGGAGATTGTTGAACCTTGAGGGGTATTTCCATCATTTTGATGCTAACAAATAAAATAGCAATAATGTATTTAACAATGCTTGTGTTCTAAGTTTGTTGAACAGGATATATCTTGAATGAAACATGATGTAAGAATGAAAGACAACCTTTGATGGTCAAAATAAGAAGAAATAACATGTTCACACCCGTGACTGATTATGTCACGCTCGTGATATAACTTAGCGCGAACACTCCAATATTTAAAGTTCACGGACATGAAGGATCATACCAACCGTGAATGATCAAATCAGTCATGCCCGTGAAATAACATGTCAAGTTCTTCTAGAGAGCTTCACGGCCAGAGTCACCACTTGAACCATGGCTTGGAAGAATGTTCATGCCCGTGAAAGTATAAAGTCACGCTCGTGATCAAACACTTCAAGTTCTTCCAGACTTGGGATACGACTTGGAAGAACATTCATGATAGTGACACATATAGTCACATCCGTGAATGAAGACAAAGAAACATGTTAGTCACGAAGTTAAGAGTTGGTTTCAACGATTATTTTCGCATTAAATGCACCCAAACAGCTATAATTCATTGAAGAAGTATAAATGCAAGTCATTTATGAATCCTAACAAGAAGAACAACAATTACTTTGAATCAAAAATCTTGTTATAGCCATTGTGCATTAATTATTTTCAACAAAACCTTTATTCTTTGTAAAAACCTATTTGCTCATAATTTATGAGCATTATAGGTTGGTGAGTGTTTTCATTGTAATCTATTACTCAAGTGAGTTTTGGTATATTGGGTTAAGATTGAAACACTTGTAAGTGTTTATTGTATGAGCCGTAAAACACAAGGAGTTGGTTTATTGTGTGAGCCATTAAAACACAAGGGAATTTATAGGTTAGGTATTAGCCATTAAGAGAAACACCATAGTTGGGAGTGAGCTTGTAAAACTCCATTGTAACACTTAGTGTGTTAGTAAAACTCCCAATTGAAATTGGGAAGAGGAGTAGGGTTTGTTAATACCCAAACCTCTATAAATCTCGTGTGTGATATCTCTTCATCCCTACTCTATTTAATTTTATTCCGCATTTAATAAGAAATTTTTTTTCATAACCAATTCAACTCCCCTTCTTGGTTCATTGTTTGGGAAACAAGTATTATTTACAAAATATTTACCCTTACTTAAAAGCTAAGTTTAGTTACATAAATTATAAAAAAAATACATAGAAAGATAAACTAAAACACGAAACTCACAATATCAGGATATAACTGTTGTACTGCATTAGGTCTCTGTTAGCTTTTGTTCTACTATATTCTGACTATTTTTTACTATAATTGTGCAAGAAAAACTCTCACACTAAGATCTAGGCTTAGTAACGCATATAAATAAGATAATATACTATATTCATGTAATGTGCACTTATTTATCAGCATATATACATATATTTTTATGGAATTTGTGGAGCAATATATACATATATTTTCATAACTGAAGCTTTAAAACTTAGATTAATGTGTTATTTGTGGTTTTTGAAATATAAGACATAAATCTAAAAATTTTATGAGAAAATATAACCTAATTCTCATATTAACTATACTTAAATTGAGCACAAATATTGGACCAAAAAAATATCCAAAAAATTATAGGCAAAATTGTTAATAATAGTTAGTGATCAAATGATCGTAACTTTTGCTACAGAACTTCAAATTAATTCAAATTGTATCTTAAATATAAGATCCAAATCTATAATTCTTAAAAATATCATTAAATTTAATTTAGATGAAAATATGCCCAAAATTGAGATCCAAAACAGAGCATGAAATCTATCAAAAACAGGACATAATATAAATTGTGTAATTTAATATGTAAAATAATTTGGACTTTGTTACATTATGTATATAATATGTACATTGATTAATTATGTGATTAGTTGAATCATTAGACACATGAAATATATGAAGTAAAGGAGTTACAAATTTTATAATGACAAAAGTAAGCCGTATAATACCTAGTCTAGAAATAGAGTCTTGAATAGTTTGACATGTAAAGGAGTTACAAATTTTATATTATTTTAATTATTTTCTAGTCAAAATCTAAATTTAGACTTCGATTGATTCAATGCGTCGGCTTATTGACATGCACGACTCAGGGTCTAAATTAGCGGATATGACATCCTCTCTTCCTTAAAATAAAATGTCCTCAAAATTTATCTTCTTATTCCATAATGAACAACTATGGATACTACCTCATAATCTTTTCGTTTTTCCATGTGTCTTCTTCTACAGTATGATTCTGCCACAGTACTTTAACTAAAAGAACTCTCTTATTTTGTAGGACTTTCTCTTTGCATGCTAAGATAGCTACTGGTTCCTCTTCATATGTAAAATCTGTATGTACTTTTATCTCTTTGACTAGAATAATATGGGTTGTGTCCAAACAATACCTCTTTAGCATAGAAATATGGAACACATTATGAATTCTATCTAGCTCTAACGTAAGAGCTAATCGATATGCCACTGGCCTAATTCTCTCTAAGATCTCATAGGGACAAATAAATCTTGGACTTAACTTTTCTTTCTTACAAAATCTCAACACTTTCTTCTAAGGAAAAACCTTTAGAAATACTTTATCACCCACGACATATTCTATGTCTCACATTTTCAGGTTGGCATATGATTTTTGTTGATATTGAGCTGCCTTCAGTCTTTCTTTGATAATTTTAACTTTTTTCTTTTGTTTGTTGCACTAACGCTTTCCCTATCAACTTTTTCTCACTCAATTTGGTCCAACAAATCGGTGTCCTGCACTTTTTCTATACAATACCTCATATGGAGTCATACCTATGCTTGTCTAATGACTGTTATTGTAGGCAAACTCCATAAAAGGGAGATATTGATCCCAACTTCCTTCAAACTCAAGTACATAACTTCTCATCATATCCTTTAACAACTGAGTTAACCATTCAGATGGTCCATCTGTATGTGGATGGAAAGTAGTGCTAAAACTGAGCTAGGTTCCTAAAGCATGTTGTAAGCTCTTCTACAACTGTGAAGTAAATCTAGAATCTTTATAAAAAATGATGGACACTGTCACTCCGTGTATTTCATGACCTCATTTATATAAATCTTAGCCATCTTTTTTAATAGATAATCCATTTGGATTTGTAGGAAATGAGCTAACTTTGTCAATTGATCCACTATCACCCACACTGCATCATGTTTTTTTTGAGTCACTGGCAAACTTGAAACAAAATCCATAGTGACTCTCTGCCACTTCTATTCTAGTATGCATACTGGTTGCAATAATCATGTGGGCAATTGATGTTCAACTTTCACTTATTAATAAGTCAGACATTTAGCAACAAACCCTGTAATATCATTCTTCATTCCTAGCCACTAGCACTGAGCTTTAAAATCTTGATACATCTTGTTTCTACCTAGATGCATAGTATATGCTATCTTATAAGTTTCTTTCAAGATGTATTGCTTCAATTCTTCTACACTTAGCACACAAACTCTATTCTTGAAGTATACTATGCCATCTTCAGTCCATGAAAACTTGGGTTTTCCTTCCTTTTTCATTGCCTTAACTATCTTTACTAGATTTTCATCTTGCTGCTGGGTATTTTTGATCCTTTGCATCAAGTTAGATTGTACTTGCATGTCAGCTAAAATCTTCCTACTTAGTGCATCTGCAACCATATTTTCTTTTCCTTGTGATAGTTGATCACACAATTATAATCTTTGATCAACTTCAGCCATATTCTTTGCCTAAATTTTAGCTTTTTCTATGAGGGAAGATACTTAAGACTCTTATGATCAATATAAATATAACATCTTTTCCCGTATAGATAATGTCTCCAGATCTTTAAAACAAACACTATAGCAGCTAACTCCAAGTCATGCATCGGATAATTAAGCTCGTGTGGATTAAGCTATCTGGAAGTATAAGCAATCACATTTTCTTCCTACATAAGAACACAACCTAACCCATTATGACTAGCATCGCTGTATACTACAAAGTCCTTTCCAGTTGTAGGCTAAGTCAACATTGGTGCTTCAGTCAATATTACCTTCAATCAATCAAAGCTTTCTTGGAATTTATCTGTCCATTCAAAATGGACATCTTTTCATAGTAGTCGATTCAAAAGAGTTGCTATGGATGAAAAACCTTTCACGAACCTTTTATAGTATCCAGCTAAACTAAGGCAACTCCTTACTTCTATCACATTAGGAGGCGGATTCCAGTTAAGAATAGCTTAAATCTTGCTAGGATCAATGTGGATACCTTCAGCTAAAACTATATGACGCAGAAAACTAACTACCTTAAGCCAAAACTCGCACTTTGATAAATTTGCATACAATTGCTTTTATCGCAGTGTTTACAGTACTATTCTGAGGTATTAATCATATTCTTCTCCGTGTTGATAATACACAAGAATATCATCAATAAATACTACTACAAATTGATCAAGATATGGTTTGAACACTCAATTCATCAAATCCATAAAAGGAATCAGTGCATTCGTTAAACCAAATGGCATAACTAGGAATTCATAATGACCATAACAAGTGTGAAATGTTGTCTTAGGTACATCGGACTCCTTGATCTTTAGCTGATGATAGACTAACTAAAGAACTAATTTTGAAAATATGTGTATATAGTGTCTTTGTAGCATGATAATGCCTATGATTGGTGGTTGTCAGTGTTATAGAGTTCAGAGGCATCTAATCTATTGACTTGAGAGTTTTTCCTGGAAAAGTTCAAGTAGCAATATATTCCACCTATTTATATGGATGACAAGAAGAGGGAATTCTTAACTTTGAAATGGGGGAACATATGAGTATCAGAGTATGAGAGAGACTTCACACACTTGTGTAAGTATACTAGTGGCATTGTATCCACTAAAGCTGATAAATGTCAACAATTCGATCGTGGGTTGAGAGATTTGATGAAGCTATAGGTCTCAACCCCATGTTTGATGAACTTTTCTATTTTG
The DNA here is from genome assembly GCA_023653625.1 of Triadica sebifera. NCBI lineage: Eukaryota > Viridiplantae > Streptophyta > Magnoliopsida > Malpighiales > Euphorbiaceae > Triadica > Triadica sebifera. The sequence goes on from CM042896.1 coordinate 36,516,065, forward strand.
TTAGCATCTACCAGAATAGTTGAGAGAGTTTTATCAGCTCAATAGCCAATATAGGATAGAGGGTTCAGGAGACCCATACCATAACTAAGTGGAGGACCATATAGTAGTAAGAGGGAGAGACCTTTTGGTGGCAAGTTTCAGATTAGAAGTACTAGTAGGTATTCTTCTTTTAGGATGAGACAACCCGCGATATCTACTTCTTCAGAAACTAATGCACCAACATTGACATATCGCAAGCCACCACTACCACCTTTACCTTCATGTCAGCATTATGTTTGTCCTCATATAGGAGAGTGTTGATGGACAACAGGAGCCTATTTTATATGTAGTTCCAAAGATCATTTGACATGAGATTATCCCCTATTATAGTATGGTAAAGGTTTGGGGAGCACTGAGTTGGTATAGACATAGGTTTCTAGGCAAAACTGAGGCCGAGGCAGAAGACAAGGCAGAAGAGGTCGATCATAACCTAACTAGTTCTGATTAGAGACTGTGGAAAGGCTAGAAGGTTGTAGAGTTGGACCAACCAGGGCGTATGTCATATGAGGTCGAGAAGATCAGGAGGCACCTTACGTCATCATGGGTAAATTTTTTCTCTTTAGTTCTAACATACATGTATTGATAGATCTAAGGTTTACACATTCATACATATGCACACCACCGTTGGATTGAGAGGGTTTAAAATCAAATGCTTTAGAATTTGAGATTTTTGTGACTAACCCATTGCGCCACAATGTGAGGGTTAGTAAGGTGTTTAGGAGTTGTCCAGTCAAATATACGACAAATAGTTCCCAAAAGATCTGATAGAGCTACCATTCCATGAATTTGATGTGATCTTAGGAATGGATTGGCTAGTATTAGAATTCCAGAATAAGAAGTGATAATAGTGATGGGTGAGAACAAAGGATATCTAGAGAATGTGATATCAATGCTAAAAGCTCAAAAACTCATTATTAAGGGATGTGAAGCTTATTTGGCGCATGTGACTGATACGAAAAAAGACAGTCCAAAGTTGGTTGACATTCCTACCATTTGTGGATTTTCTGATGTGTTTTCAAAGGAGTTGCTATTGAGTTTTGAAGAATGGGATCACATTCATAAACACAGTGAAAAACTAAAATTAAATCTGAAATAAAAAATCATACTTTTCCCATTAAAACTAATTTATATAAACATAGAGGTTAGAAATTATACCTTGTAATTTCTTATTTGTTATTCAAATCTTCACCTTGTTGGGTTGTAGCAAACAACAACAATCCATAATATGATGTCTCTAATGATAATCCATGTGAATAATGAAGAAGAAACTATCAAAAGAAAATAGTTTGAACAAATTAAAGTGCTAGCTTTGAAAGTATTCTTGAAAGAATTTTATTGTTTTAAAAATATTTTTTTAACAAAAAATATTTTCATGTCTATTTTTTGCCATTTGATGTTTTTTCTATTTGAATCAAATTCAAAGAAAAGATAAAAAGTCAAAAATGGATAAAAGGAAACTTGAATGAATAGTAAATTCTCTTAATCACCATAATTGGCCTAATTAAGGCCAAATTTACCCATTGGCCAATGGGAGGCAGCAGCATGCGTGCTAGGCTTGCTAAAGGCTGCAGCTGGGTAGGCCAGTAGCTTGCCTAGCCTGTGCGGGCCCATGACCCTCCCAATTGATTTTTCTCGTGCGATCTCATTGCAATCCATCCCAAAATAATTCTCTCATATTTTGGATCCCATCCAAGACTATTTTACTCATTCTCCATATCTTCAATGCGTGTGACCCATTAGGTTCCCAGTTATGTTGGCCACTTAAATTAACAATTAATTTATTAAAGTCATGAACGGTATCTAGCAACACATCATGACCTCCAATTGACCCGAAAGTCAGTGGTTTGACTACAAACCTTTTCACATATAATTTATGTACAATTATTCCTTTCACTATTCTATACCCCACTTGATTCAGAGTATGGACATGTGTCAACTCCCACTAGACTGACTAGGTCACGTCTAGTCCAAGTAATGTTAGTTCTTGTCCCTGAGGCTCATTACTCTATTAGATATGTTATTGAAAACTATATTTATGATATTTCCACTCTAGCCAGAGTTTCTTGAGTAATGACCATGACAATAGGCCATGGGTATGCACTCTTTCTATCAGAAGTGGTGAATCCTTTGTGGTTACCCAATTACCTTTGAATACCTTAAGTTGTATCCAATCACTATCCTATGAGCAAACTCCCTGAGGCAATAAGGAATAGTGTCAAAATACAGAATCAGTATCCAAGATATCCTTGAGTACCTTAAGTCTAGGGATAATTGCACCATTGCTATGATGAGACTATCATTGACATTTGAATAGATTATCCATATGATTGTCTCATAGTTGGTCATCCAATGTACTTAGCTACACTTAGGAAGCATCCACATGTTAACACTAAACATCTCATGTTTACAAATTATGAGATCTACTACTCGATCCAATCAAGGAATGTAACATGTGCTAGTCTATCCGAATTAACAATGTCCCATCTCATTAATCCTATGACTAGGGATAATTTTGATACTAACATAATTATACATGATAAGAATCTCAATATCATGATCTCATCTTGATTTCCTTCATGCTATGTTATGTATCAAAGACTTCATTAGTTGATTTAAGATCACTATCAATTCATATATTAAATGAACATCAAATTAATGAAAAAACCCTTTATTAATCAAATGAATTTGTACAATAAGTGCTAAAGGTGATTGCATTTAGAGCACTCCTCTAATAGTTACCAGGATTACCACTAGACCGAGAGATCGAGTTTGCTATCAATTTGGTACCTAGCATTGCTCCTATTTCTATTACACCCTACAAAATTGCACCTGCGGAGTTGAAAGAGTTAAAACTGGAGTTGCAAGATTTGTTGGATAAGGATTTTATACGATCCATTGTATCACTCTGGGGTGCTCCTGTGTTGTTTATGAAGAAAAAAGATGGCACTCTACATCTTTGTATTGATTGTAGGCAACTTAATAGAGTGACTGTCAAGAATAAGTATCCACTGCCAAGGATATCATCAGGTTATCAAATAAATCATCGATCCTTAGCAGTGGATACTTATTCTTGACAGTCAACCTAATAAGCTGCCTATAATCAATCCAAAGATGTAGGGTGCCATCTTTTTTCTTCATAAACAACACTGGAGCACCCCACGGTGATACATTATGTCGTATAAAACCTTTATCCAACAAATCTTGCAACTGCACCTTCCACTCTTTCAACTCCGCAAGTGCCATATTATATGGTGTAATAGAAATAAGAGCAATGGCAGGTACCAAATCGATAGCAAACTAGATCTTTCTGTTCGGTGGTAATCTTGGCAACTCTTTGGAAAACACATCAGAATATTCACAAATGGAAGGAATGTCAGCGAACTTCGTACTATTGTTTTTCATATCAATCACATCTGCCAAATAAGCTTCACATCCCTTACTAATGAGTTTTCGAGCTTTGAACATTGATATCACATTCTCTAGATATCTTCTATTCTCACCCATCACTACTATCACTTCTTATTCTGAAATTCTAATAATCATTTGTCTCTTTCCACAATATACTACCACTCCAGGATGAGCTAGTCAATTTATCCCTAAGATCACATCAAATTCATGGAATGGTAGCTTTATTAGGACTGTTGGGAACTGTTTGCCCTATATTTCAACTGGACAACTCTTGAACACCTTACTAACCCTCACATTGTGCTGTAACGGGTTAGTCATAAGAATCCCAAATTCTAAAGCATATGATTTTAAACCCTCTCGACTTAGTGGCGGCATGCATATGTATGAATGCATAGACCTTGGATCTATCAATACATGTATGTCAGAGCCAAAGAGAAAAAATTTATCCATGATGATGTAAGGTGCATCCTAATCTTCTCGGCCTCATATGGAATACACCCTAGCTAATGTAGCTCTACTACATTCTAGCCTTTCCATAGTCTCTAATCTGAATTGGCTAGGTTATGACCGACCTCCTTTGCCTTATTTTCTACCTCGACCTCTGCTCTATCTAGAAGCCTGTGTCTATACTAGCTCAGTGCTCCCTAAACCTTTACCATTCTATAATAAAGGACAATCTCGTCTCAAATGATTTTTGGAGCTGCATCTCAAATAGGGTTCTGTCATCCACCAACACTTTCCAGAGTGAGGACAACCACAATGCTGACATGAAGGTAGAGGTGGTAGCAATGGCCTATAGTATGTCATTGTTAGTGCACTAGTTGTTGAAGAAGTAGATCTAGCAGGTTGTTCCTGCCTAAAAGAAGAAGACCTGCTAGTACTCCCAATATGAAATCAGCCACTAAAAGGTCTTGCCCTCTTACTACTAGCTGGTTCTCTACTCGGCTCTGGCATAGGTCTCCTAAACCCTTTCTCTTATGTTGGCTGTTGAGCTGATAAAACTCTCTCAACTATTTTGGGAGATGGTAACAAACTAGGAACATTCATCAGACATAAGGTTGAGACCTGTTGCTTGATTAGATCTCTCAACCTATGCTCGAATCATTGACATTTATTAGCTTTAATGGATAAAATGCCACCAGCATACTTACACAAGTGTGCAAAGTATCTCTCATACTCTGATACTGACATGTTGCCTTATTTTAAAGTTAAGAATTCCCTCTTTTTGTCATCCATATAAATAAGTGAAATATACTGCTCCTTGAACTTTTCCAGGAAAAACTCTCAAGTCAAGGGATCAAGTGCCTCCGAACTCTGTGTAAGTAACAGCTACCAATCATAGGCATTATCATGCAATAAAGACATCGCATACTCATATTTTTGTTCATCAGTATAGCATAACTGGCCAAACACTCTCTCTGCCCGTTCTAACTAGAACTAAGCTACACACGGGTCATCTTCCTGTTTACCATAAAAATTTGGCACCCCTAGCTTTCTCAATCTCTCAAATTGTAATTTTGAGTGGGGCTAGCAGCGTATTCTTCTTTAGTAGCTCTACTACATTCCTGAAAAGTTCCATCTAACTAGCATTAGAATGACTCCACGATGAACTAGCATAGGATCTAGAAGCAGTAGCCCGTTGACAACTTATTACTCTTTGACTGTTTAGCAATAGTCCACCATAATCTAGAAGCCATAACCTACCTATAATATAAAAGTAACGACCCTAATCAGTGCACAACAACACATATATATACAAATGTGGGTACAACTATGTTATATAATACTTGATAAATTGGGCTTTGATACCAAAAACTTTGTTGCACCCATTTTCCCCAACAACTAGTACCCGAATAAAGGGATTATACATTAGCTCTTCAAATAAAACATTTATAAACCAAGGTAAATTGAAAATAGGTAACTTATACAATAATATATTATTTATTTATTTATCTTTCATATATATATATATATATATATATATTTAAAATCAAACATATAATAACATTGTGATAAAAGATAACTATATGCTTTATATATAAAAGTATTATTTACAAATGTTCACCCTTACTTAAAAAGCTGAGTTTAGTTACATATATTATAAAAAAAATACATAGAAAGATAAACAAAAACATAGAACCCACGATAACAGGATATAGCTACTGTATTGCATTAGGACTCCCTTAGATTTTATTTTACTATCTTCTGACTGTTCTTTGCTATATCTGCACAATTGAAACTCGCACGCTAAGCACTAGACTTAGTAGTGCATATAAATAAGGCAATATACTATATTTATGTAATGCACACTTATCTACCAGCATACATACATACATACATACATATATATATATATATATATCACATATACCTTTATCATATGATTATTTTACACAAGTGCATTATTATTATTATTTTTCCATATATATATATATATATATATATATATATACACACAACATTTCATATATATACCTCATTTACGCATCTCATCTCATGTCATTACCTTACACTTGCACTATGTTATATTAGTTTGATTAATACACACATCAATAATTATCAATTATAATTTATATAAGAATATTATGCCATTGTTAAGTTGCTTATGCCCATAACACCTAGGAACCAATAATCAGGATAACAGAGTTGGCCATCCAGACAAAATAAAATTTCCACCTGGGCAAAGTGGTATGAGCATACAAGTGCCATCTCCGACATAATATAAGTGTGTTATCATCAACATAAATATTTGTGCCAACACTAGCATAATATAAGTGTGTCATCACCAATATAAATATAAGGGTCATCACTGGTATAATCTAAGTGTGTCATCATCAGTATATAAATAACTCCCTGATTGACATGCCAAACTATCAAAGACTCTACTTCTAGAGTAAGTGTTCTAGGGCTTACCTTTGTCATTATAAAATTTGTAACTCTTTTACTTCATATATCTCATGGGTCTAATAGTTCAATTAATTAGATAATTACTCAATGTACATATTATATGCATAATATAAGAAATTCCAAATTATTTTACATATTAAATTACTCTATTTATATTCTGCCCTATTTTTTACATATTCTATGCTCTATTTTGGATCTCAATTTTGGGCTTGATTCCATTCGAATTAAATTTAATTATAATCTTAAGAATTATATATCTGAATTTTGATTTAATAAAAAATTTGAATCACTTAATTTGGAGTTCTGTAGCAAAAGTTACAATTATTTGATTACTAACTGGTCATTAATAATTTTGCCTAGAATTTTCTGGACAGTTTTTTGGTCCAATGTTTGTACTCAATTTAAGCATGGTTAAGTTCCCAATTAAGTTTTATGTTCTTCATAAAATTTTTATATCCATGTTTTGTCTTTCTAAAAAAATAAAGAACACATTAATCTGAATTCCAGAGCTTAAGTTATAAAAATATATGTATATATTGCTCCATAAATTCCATCAAAAACACACAATCAATATGACTCAATTTTTACCAAATATCATTCTAAGTCTAGCAAACATACATCCTCCGAATTTTAACACATAATACTACTAATTTACAATCATTTACATGTCAAATACTCAAATAATACAATTTAATGATAAAAATATAGGCTATTGCCTTAAGTTATGTACTTATTTTTTTTTGCTTTTCCTTCTCTTTAGTCTTTTATATCTCATTCTATTTTCCCTTATCTTTTCTCTCTTCTTGAGTACCTAAAATATACAAGAAACTCATCAGGTATATTTTTTCCATCATATATCCTTATCTTCGCTCTCTGCAACCCCTAAAATCTCTCTCTTCAAAACCAAGCTCTAAATGAGCTTAAACCTCATATTCCTTTAGAAAACTTAAAGAGATGGTGAAAAATGCTTTACCTCAAACTTTTTCCTTTTATGATTGAAATTTTGGGGAATTTGTCTCTCCTATTTGCTTGCTTATCTTCCTTTCTTTTTGCTCCCGTAAGCTTTCTTAAGCTCTTTTATGTATGAAAATGACTTTTTATCACTTTTCTCACTTTCTCTCACCAAAATGATGGATGTGGGGCTGGTTCATGAACATAAAATTCTAGACTAAAAGAGATAAGGAAAGAAGAAGAAGAAAAAGACAAAAATTAAAAATGGGTCCCACATTAATATTAAATATCTAGATATTTTGGTTGATTGATATGTTAGTCTTCCTTTGGTGTATGGTGGTCGGACATCACATGTGCCACGTGCCCAAATTATATCTTTAATTGGTAATTATCCCAACTTGTCCTCCAATTTTTGGTAAATCACAAAATAACTCCAAAACTTTTCAAATTTTGCATTTTAGTCACTTATCGTAATCCAATATCTTTAAACATTTTAAACACTTAATTAACTATTTTTCATTATTTTAATTATTTTCTAGTCAAAATTCGAATTTAGACTTCAATCAATTCAACGAGTCGGCTTAATGACATGCATGACTTAGGGACTAAATTAGCAGATATGACACTTGTAGGACCTAAAGATTTAATGTATCTCGGTACTTGGATATGTTGTGGGAAATCTTTATATCTATGATCATAATTCATTCTCTTATAGTTTTTCTTTTATCAAATCTTATGTTCTTGTAATAGTTCCGATTTCAATAATGTTTTTGTAAGCCAATTCTCTAATTGGCATAGCAGATTAGTTCATCCATAAGTTGTTGTTCTAAAACATTTGAGTTTCATTAATCATATTCTTGTAACTAGCGAACACTTTTGTGATGGGCTTAATATATATATATATATATATGGCCCCAAACTTGGCAAGAAATGCCAGTTACATACCTGAACTGAACTTCCAAAGTTTACAATACACCCTGAATTAGGCATAAGTCACATATTTATACCTTTTTTTTTCATAAAAAAGATGAATTTTTGGGTGTAAAATGTTTGCACCTAAGATTAATTATAAGAATGATCCCTCAAATTAACACAAAATCACAAAAACTACTTTTCTTCTCTTTACTCCCTCTGTCAGTTTTTGTCTCTTGCCTCTTTGTTTTCTTTTTTCATTCAAATTACTTGACAATCCAATTTTTTTACTAGAAATTAAAGTCCATTAATTCATCTTATTTGCCAAAATCCATTAATTTTAGAACCCATCTTATTTGACAAAACCCACCATCAATTCGTCTTATTTGTTTTTGTATTTTTAGCATTATGGTGTTACAAAAGAGAAACAAAGGTGGAGATATGAACAAAAATTCTCAATACAAAAGAGTGAGAGGAATAAAGAGAATAAAAAAAGAATAGGAAAGGGAAGAGAGGAGAGAGAGTAAAAAAATAAGAAATTCAAATTAATAGCGTAAAAAAAAAAGAAGAAGAAGGAACAATTATCTGACATAACAAATGTTTTCACCCATCATGAACCCTAAATAATTTTCACTCAATCGCTCAAGAAAGTGTTAAAATATGAGGTTCAAATGTGTCACTTATGACTAGTTGAAGGGTATAAGTAACTATTTTATAAATTCAAGTGTGCAACTGACTTTTTTTACAAAGTTTGATGAGGTAAATATAAATTAGGCCTTTCCTTGTAAATGGACTGCTTAGTGAAATACTTTATTGGAAAACCCTATTTGAATTACTCTTTAATAAACCACTAAACTATTTTGTCCTAAAAAATCTTAGTTATCCTTGTTATGCCATAAACACCCTTTCACATAAACCAAAATTTTATTCCAAAAGCATTTGAATGCATCTACATTGACAAGTCCCTAGATAAAAAGGGTTTTAACTTCATGATTTACAATCTTATGGTATTCTATTATTAAAAGATAGCACTTCTATATATGAATGCATATCCTTATGAGTTTGTATCTTCTTCTCATGACACTACTACTATTACTGTACCTTTACTTATTATTCCTAGCACTTTAGTTGTTTCAAATGCTTCCCCTAATTTGTAGGTTTCCCTCTAGACCTAGCTGCTGACATTTTGTACCCAAAACAAACACGCTACCGTAACTTGGACAAAATGAAACGAAGTGACGAGTCTGTGTACCAATATCTGCCATAAATGGGCCAAGCCATAACAAATGAGAAACTATACTCAATAAGTTGAAACAACTTCGTAACGATATTAGAGGGTTCCGTCATCCTAAAATTAAGATTCATTTCTTGTCGAAAATATTCACTTGTAATTTATTTTTAATTATTTTAATTATATTTTTTTAATATATATATATATATATATATATATTAGAAAGGATCCAATTCGAGCAAGTTTCAAATGTAACGATGGAGAGATTCATATGTAAACATATCTCTAGAGTCAATAATTTTCTATGAGGAACTACTATAACCTACGAAAAAGTGGGCTAATCCAACCAATCTTGCTTGCACAATGGAAAGCGCTACTGGACCGAATTAAAGAGTTCGGAATGAATCAATACTTTATTTTATTGACTTGACTTATTTCAGCTAATAAATAATTATTTATTATTGTAGTGAGTAATAGTTCTGGTTGCTCGCTGTTCAAGAATTATTGTTTAGGAAGTTCATACCATCCACTTAAAAATAAAAACAGGGAATAGATTCATAAGATATAACTTGTCGAATTTGCCTCGAACAGAAGCACGCGGGGGAAAGGGCATCTTGATACTTCCAAGGGTGTTGCTGCCTATTTTGAAGAATCAAATATTACCTACCAAATAAAAGGCCTTTCATAGGAATCTTTCACAAAGTTATCGTTAGGGGGCGAAAAAAGAAAAAAAATGACTGGATAGTACATGGACATTGAGGCGCAGTAGTTGACAAGGCCATAAATCAATTTAATGAATAGATATAAATATTTAATAAAAAATAAAAATTTAATATTCTTTCTTCAACAATTTCTTATCTCTACTAAACAAAAAATGAAAATTCTATTTTACAACTAAGCATGGGGATTGTATTGGAATTGGGACCCAAAAGCCAGGTATTATTTTGAGATGTTCCGTATATGAGCCTCTTCTGGAGAACACACAAAAGCTTTGGAATATTATTTTCGGGCATGCGATAGCACCCAATTTTTCCGATTCGTCAATTCGATCTATGATTTATCAATTTATCATTCATGGACGTTGATAAAAGTTATTTTTTTAATAAGGTTATAACTATTCTAACATCCAATAATGATACTGCACTTTTACCATGTAATTCTTCTACCTCACAACCCCCACTTAGACAAAGTACTAAACCTAAATGGCCTTCTACTTTGATACATGATTTTGTTTCTTATTACATTACCATATATCCTTTCTTCCCTGAATAATGTTTTGATGTACATTTCTGTTTCATAAAACATATACCTATTTTTAGCCTATCAAAGACCCAAATTAGGTTGCAACTATGAAATTAGAATTTGTAGCTCTTTAGAGCAATAACACTTGGCAACTGACCACACTTCCTCATAGTAAGACCCCATTAGCTAAAGTGGGCCTATAAGGTCAAGTTAAAACTAGATGGATCTATAAACAGAAATAAAGCCCATTTAGTAGACAAGGACTACAATCAAATTAAGGGAGTAAAATATACAAACAATTTCTCCCTACTTGCAAAATAAGTGATTATTACGTTGTTCTTGGCCATTGCAACAACCAAGTCTTAGCCAATGCACTAATTAGACATTAATAACACTTTCCTCCATAGCTTTATTAAAGAAGAGGTCTACATAAGTCCTCTTGATGGTTACATGAAGGCTACACTAAACCAATACTGTAAGTTGACAAAGTCCCTCTATGGCTTGAAACAAACCTCAAGGAAGTAGAATATTAAATTGCTTATTCACATTGGAAAGGACTATATTTTCCTATAACTATATGAATGCTGTCCTTATCAAAGGTACCTTTGAACCAAAGATGCTAATGGTGAAGAGGTTTCTACATCATACATTCACCATAAATAACCTTGGCTATGCCAAGTACTTCTTAGGCTTAGATATTACTTGATCCATCTCTAGAATTCTCATAAACCATCATACATACATTTTAGATCTCTTTAGTGATGCAAGCCTTTCAAATGCTACACTAACTTCCACTCATATGCCTAAAGTCGTTGCATTGACTATTGATCAAAGTGCTATAGTGCGATACCTTAAGCCCTACTAAAGATTTGTTGAATGACTTTTATATTTTGGATTTATATGGACTAACATTACCTACACTATTAAACAACTTAGCCAATTCATTCAGGCCCTTCGAGATATGTATAGTAAATTATATTCAATGCAATGTTTTCAAAGGTTTCTTTTATCTTACAAATATTGCCTTGCATTTAGAGGCTTTTAGAGATGCCAATTGGGCATCATGCAAAGACACTCATAGGTCGATCAATTTAGGCCCAATATCATTGTCTTGGAAAAGTAAGAAGCGGTCTATAGTCCTATGTTTTTTTGTTGAAACAAAGTTGATCCCTATCTCGTATTGTTTGTGAGATCTAATGGATTGCTTACATGCTTCAAAAGTATTAATATTTTGTTATGCAACAAATTAGGCTTTAGGGTGACAATTAAGACGTAATTCATATCTCTGCCAATCTTGGTCCTCCCTAAACAAAACCAAGCACCAAGATATTGACTATTATCTAGTGCATGGGAAGTATAAAGAATGCTTTATTTATCTTTAATATGCCTCATCAAATGGACCACAACTGAAAAATTTCACAAAATCCTCCCTATTTATTAGCCAAAAATAGAATAGTATAATTTTAGAGTTCTACAGTGTAAAGTCTCTTAGCATTAGAGTCTCTTTAATGTACACAACATTTTTGTACTTTAGATATTGTTAGATTAGGTTGGAATTTTTGTTAGTGTAGGAGAGATATTTTAGCTAGTCTATTTGTATTAGATACATGTTCTCTTGGTTTCCTTAGGCAGTATATAAGCTTGTATAAGTTTTATTTTTCAATCCAAGTTGAAGTATTATTTAATAAATGTTTTACGACATCCTTAGGCAAATGCTACAATGACAAAACACAGGAGAAATTATGGATCGAATGTAAGAACTCAAACATGGAGAGGTGCTAGCTTGATATGATAGCTTTCCAATCCCACATCAAAAAAGAATGTAGAAGGAAGAGAGGTTTATAAGTCGATACACCAACTACTAGTAATAAGCCTAACTTAAACATCTTAGGTCATCTGGTTTAGCCATTGTAGGTTGTTTTAGGATAATTGGATATGAGCTATTATAATTTGGTATCAAAGTCACTCTGCATGCAACCTTGAGTGATAGTGGGGCAAACCTCAATGAGGATGACGAGCCCCCATATGGGGGGGGGGATAAATTGTAACATTCTTAAGCAAATCCCTTTTTGACAAAACACGAATTTGGGCCGAATTTAAAAACTCAAGCTTAGAGAGAAAACTAGCTTGAGGTGCTAGCTTCCCAATCCTACATCAGAGAAAAAATAAAGTGGAAAGAGAGATTTAAAAGCTAATACACTAACTACTAGTAATAACCTGAGTTAATCATTTTAGGCCGTGTGGTTTGGTCATTTGTAGAATCTTACAAGACAGTAGGGTATGAGCCATTACATTTTCTCTCTAAATCTTGTAATGGATTTGATTAGCTTTAAAGTATGAGTTATATCGACATATCAAATTTTATAAGCTGATACACTAACTATTAGTAATAATTTGGATTAACCATTTTAGACAACGTGGTTTGACTATTTGCAGATTATTAGAAAATAATTGGTTATGATCCATTACATTTTCTCTCTAGATCTTATGGTGAATTTGATTAGCTTTAAAATGAGATATAGCAACACAACACATTTTCATTCATAAATAATTGAAAGGCTGACAAGGGAAAATAACTACAAAAATTAGAGTTTGAAATGGTAAGAAAAAATTATAGTTTTTTAAATAACAAAAAGTTTAAACATTAGAGTTTACTGTTATCTCAAAAAAAAAAAATATATATATATATATATAATTTCTACTAATTTCAATGAACGAACTTTGTTTATGTTGATAATAATTCGATTTCTAAACCAATATACTATCTGTTGATAAAACAAAATATAGTAAATGGACTACTTGAGGAAATACGTTATTGGAAAACCCTATTTGAACTACTCTTTCATAAACTACTAGACTATTTTGTCCTAAAAAATCTTAGTTATCGTTGTTATGCCATAAACAACCTTTCGCATAAACTAAACTTTTATTCCAAAGCATTCTAATGCATCTACATTGACAAGTCCCTAGACAAAAAGGGTTTTAACTTCATGATTTACAATCTTATGGTATTCTATTATTAAAAGATGTGCACTTCTACAAGAATGCATATCCCTATCAATTTGTATCTTCCTCTCATGACTCTACTACTATTATTGTACTTTTACTTATTATTCCTAGCACTTTAGTTGTTTCAAATGTGTCCCCTAATTTGTAGGTTTCCTCAACTATTTTAACATCTAATAGTGATACTGCACTTTTACCTGGTAATTCTTCTACCTCACAACCCCCACTTAGACAAATTACTAGACCTAAATGGCCTTTTACTTTGATACATGATTTTGTTTCTTATTACATTACCATATACCTTTTTTTTCCTGAATAATGTTTTAATGTATATTTATGTTTCATAAACCATATACCTCTTTCTAACCTATCAGAGACCCAAATTAGGTTGCATCTATGAAATTAGAATTTGTAGCTCTTTAGAGCAATAACACTTGGTAACCAACCGCACTTCCTCATAGTAAGAAACCCATTAGCTCAAAGTGGGCCTATAAAGTCAAGTTAAAACTAGATGGCTCTTTAGACAGAAACAAAGCCCATCTTGTAGACAAAGACTACAATCAAATTAAGGGAGTAAACTATACAAACAAATTCTCCCTAGTTGCAAAACAAGTGATTATTGGGTTGTTCTTGGCCATTGCAACAACCAAGTCTTAGCCAATGCACTAACTAGACATTAATAACACCTTCCTCTATGGCTTTTTGAAAGCAGAGGTCTACATGACTCCTCTTAATGGTTAAGGCTACACCAAACCAATACTGCAAGTTGACAAAGTCCCTCTATGGCTTGAAACAAGCCTCAAGGAAGTAGAATATTAAATTCACCAAGTAATTGCATAATTGTGGCTTCCATAAGCCCTTTTATGATAATTACTTATTCACATTGGAAAGGATTATATTTTCCTATAACTATATGGATCATGTCCTTATCAAAGGTACCTTTGAACCAAAGATGCTAATGATGAAGAGGTTTCTACATCAGACATTCACCATAAAGAACCTTGGCTATGCCAAGTACTTCTTAGGCCAAATATTACTTGATCCATCTCTAAAATTCACATCAACCATCATAAATACATTTCATTTCTCTTTAGTGATGCAAGCCTTTCAAATGCTACACTAACTTCCACTCTTATGCGTAAAGGCATTGCATTGACTATCGATCAAAGTGCTATAGTGCCATACCTTAAGCCCTACTAAAGATTTTTTGGATGACTTTTATATATTTAGGATTTATATGGCCTAACATTACCTATACTATTAAACAACTTAGCCAATTCATTCAGGGCCCTCGAGATACGTATATAGTAATGTATATTAAAGGCATTGTTTCCAAAGGTTTCTTTTATCTTAAAAATAAGCCTTGCATTTAGAGGCCTTCAGTGATGCCAATTAGGCATCTTGCAAAGACACTCATAGGTCGATCAATTTAAGCCCAATCTCAATGTCTTAGAAAAGTACGAAGCATTCTATAGTTCTAGGTTTTTCAGTTGAAACAAAGTATGGTCCCTGGCTAGTACTATTTGTGAGCTCTAATGGATTGCTTACATGATTCAAAAGTCTTAATAATTTGTTATGCTACAATTAAGCTTTAGGGTGACATGTAAGCTGCAATTCATATATTTGACAATCTTGGTCCTCCCTGAATGGACCAAGCACTAAGATATTAACTGTTATCTAGTGCATGAGAAGCACAAAAAAGGCTTTATTTATCATTAACATGTCTCATCAAATGGACTATAAGTGAAAAATTTCACAAAATCGTCTCTATTTATTAGCCAGAAATAGTATAGTATAGTTTCAAAGTCTCTATAGTGTAAAGTCTCTTAGCTTTAGAATCTCTTTAATGTACACAACATTTTTGTACTTTAGATATTGTTAGATTATGTTGGAATTTATGTTAGTGCAAAAGAGATATTTTAGCTAGTCTATTTGTATTAGATACATGTTCTCTTAGTTTCCTTAGGTAGTATATAAGCTTGTATAAGTTTTAGTTTTCAATCAAAGTTGAAGTATTATTCAATAAATTTTCTACAACATCCCTAAGCAAATCCTACAATGGCAAAACACAGGAGAAATTATGGATCAAATATAAGAACTCAAACATATAGAGGTGCTAGCTTGATATGATAGCTTCCCAATCCCATATCAGAAAAGAATGAAGAAGGAAGATAGGTTTATAAGTCGGTACACCAACTACTAGTAATAAGCTTGAGTTAAACATTTTAGGTTATGTGGTTTAGCCAATGTAGGTTGTTCTAGGACAGTTGGATATGAGTTGTTATAGTTTAGTATCAGAGTCACTCTGCATGCAACCTTGAGTGATAGTGGGGCAAACCTCAACGACGACGATGAGCCTCCATATGGGGGGATAAATTGTAACATTCTTAAGCAAGTCCCTTTTCAACAAAACACGGAGGAGATTCTGGGCTGAATGTAAGAACTCAAGCTTAGAGAGAAAACTAGCTTGAGGTGCTAGCTTCCTGATCCCACATCAGAAAAAGAATGAAGTGGAAAGAGAGATTTATAAGCTAATACACTAACTACTAGTAATAACCTGAGTTAATTATTTTAAGCCTCGTGGTTTGGCCATTTGTAGAATCTTACAAGACAATTGGGTATGAGCCATTACATTTTCTCTCTAAATCTTGTAATGAATTTGATTAGCTTTAAAGTATGAGTTATATTAACATATCAAATTTTATAAGCCGATACACTAACTATTAGTAATAATTTGAATTAATCATTTTAGACAGCGTGGTTTGACTATTTGCAGATTATTAGAACATAATTGGGTATGAGCCGTTATATATTTCTCTCTAGATCTTGTGATGAATTTGATTAGCTTTAAAATGAGATATATCAACACATCAGATTTTCATTCAGAAATAATTGAAATGCTAAGAAAAAATTATAGTTTTTTAACTAACAAAAAGTTTAAACATTAGAGTTTATTGTTATCTCAAATATATATAATTTCTATTAATTTGAACGAACGAACTTTCTTTATGTTGATAATAATTTGATTTCATTTGTTGGCTAAACCAATATATTATCTGTTGATAAAACAAAATATAGTATAGTTGAGATGAGGAATCATCATGTGATAGTTGAACTGAAATTGACAGTAAAATTAAAAGAAAATTACAAACTAAGTACTTTGAAAATGGACAATAAGCTTTACTAAGCCAGTGAGATTGATCTTCATAGCTTTGTTGGAATAACTTATTTATATTGAAAAAACAGAAGAATTTTGTACATGAAAACGTAACGAGGAATATTTTTTGTTGAGAAGAAAATTAAATTAATTCAATGATTAGTAAAAGAGGTTTATTTATAAATAATTTAATTAGCTAGCTAATTAATAAGTAATTTAAATAATTAGTGTTACTAACGTTATTAACGTTGTTCAGAATTCAATTATCCTCTCTGTCATGAATATGCCTATGTTTGTTGTTATTCAACATATTCTGCATGGAATTATATAGTAGAAGGTTTGCTTCTTTAGGTCAAATTATTTGAAAATGTAAAGGAAGTGACGAAGGAAATTGCCACTCTTCTTCCTTTTATTATTTTCCTTCATTGTTGTCCTTTAAAAAAATATTTCTGTTAAAAAAATTATATTTGTCAGCTGCATCCTTCGGTTTTTTGGGCAAATTTTAGGTTTAAGATGTCTTTAACTAGGAATTGTTTTGTCGATTGCTAATAAAAAAAGACACCAAGTCAATTGAAGAAATGTGAATTTGCTAAGTGTTCTCTCCTGCACTTAAATATCATATCCTGCATTATTAGTGAATTTAAAATCGATTTGCTTTTGTTTCGTTTGAATATATGTATATATATCCAAAAATCCATATGCACCTTTATAATTTCAAATAATAAAGTACAAAAAAGAATAGAAAACCATTTATCTAAGAAAAAGAAATAAAAAATGCTTGTGAAAACATATTCTAATTATGAGAGTATTAGTATTTAATACTTTTTCAATAGCTAACAAATTAAATGACTTAGTGAGATCTAAGGGATCACCAATAAACTTTTAAGAGCTAGTAGTGGCAGTCAGTCATCAGTAGTTACTAATAGCAATTAGCAATTAGCAATCAACTGAAATGATCGGCAATTTCAAAATTAGTTTTAATTTGTGAAATAACTAATAATTTTTATATTATATTACTTATTACATATATTAATTTTTTATTTGTCATAATAGATACCATGTATAATACAAAACATAGTTAACTAATATAAAATTAATATGAAAATATAATTAAAATAATTATAAATTGATATAAATGTAAATAAAAAATTAATTAAAGTATTAAATATTAAATATTTTTTAATTTGGAAGCTGAGATTTTCAATCTTTTATAAGAAGTCTAACTTTTAGCATGAATTTTAAAAACTGTTAGTTTTTAATAAAATTCAAACTTTAAAGACTATTCAAATATAAAATATTATTAATATGAATTATTTATAGAAGCAATGAGAGAGTTCTATATAGGAAAACCAAATCCTATACAGGAAATCAAAATTCATGTATAGGATATACTAGAAACAATAGTAAGTACATTATATATATATATATATATATATATACCCCTACAAATTAGACGTGTTTAATAAACATCTGTAACTTGTCTCGAAAAAGAAGAAACCAAAATTTGGCTTGAATATCCATCCACAAATCAAACGATTTTATACCCACAAAATTAGTAACATTTTCACTATAATGTCAAAAGCTGAATCAGTCTTAACAATAAAAAAGAAAAAAGGACCTTCACCATAATATGAACTCCATCTTCCACCAAATGTCGCAAGTTGTATCAGTCTTGACGATAAAGAAAAAAAATGGTCTTCAGCATAAAATGAACACCATCTTCATTATAATGTTGCAAGTTGAATCAGTTTTAACGATAAAAATAATTCAACCGACAATAAAAAGAAAATTTTGAACTGTTATGCCACATGAGACGAGATATAATGAGAAAAAGTAAAATTAACAATTAAAGAAGAAATTGGAACAAGCCAACAATAAAATTTTGGCCACTTAAAGCTCTTATAGTATGATGGACTTCAAAGGTTGCTTAAATATTATCAATATAAATTATTTATTTATGTTATTCATACAATTCGAGGTTCGAAAAATCTTCAAAATTGTCTTGAAAATTCAATAATTTATAAATAAAAGTCTTGTATTATATTGAAAAAGAAAAATATTTGTATTGTATTGTCTTAAAAATTCAACACAATTCAATATAACTTTTCGGGTTTTTCGGTACTAAACAGTACAGTACAAATAGTTTAATACTCAGATAATTTAAAATTTTAAAACAAATTAATTCGACTACTTTCTTAAAAAATATACACTAAATTATTATACACCAATGCTTCTCCCATCGATAATAACCTTCTAACAAAATTGAAGCATATCTTTATATAACATTCTTCTCATATCAAATTCTCAAATAAAAACTCCTAATAGAAAAATGTACAACTAGTAAGATTAAATATTTGTTCATGGATGAATATGTATCAAGGCAAAATATCAAATAGATGAAAAATAAATGAGATGTTGAGCACAGAGGAATTAAACAAGACATTCAAAAAATTTACAATTAGTGGTGGTTAATTAACTAATTAAATAATTAATTGACTTCAAATTTATACCAAAACATAAATTAATAATTAAGAAGCATTAGATCAAGCTTGTAAATTAATTGTTATATCGGATCTAGACCAATAATAAAATACATACTTACATTGTTAATTAAAAGAACAACTTATTATAAAGAACAAAAAAACATAATTATAACAATTAATTTCATTCTAAGTAAATATTACACAGTAGTTTCTGAGAATTAGAAAACTTTATTCTGTCACGCGTCAATTGAAATACAGATAGATGTATATTCTTGTATAAAATAAGGGAAAAGCAAAATAAAATATTATGTCTGCCCTAATTGCGAAAAAATATCAAATTAGCCTTATGTCGTTGCACCTGTTACCCAAACCAAAGTCCAAGAAAACGATAAAAAGTACAACAGAATAATAAAATTAACATGCAAATATTGAAGACAAAAGATAGGAAACTTGGCATGTTGGATCATATACATATTATATACTTTATAATAAGCTATTATAATGAAAGTCCATTATAATATTATATATCTTCATGATATTTATTTTGTAAAGCAATAAGGAGGATGAATTCTATCAAAATTAACAACTAATTAAAAGAACAAAAAGCATAATGACGAATGTAAGTATTTATTATATTATTATTCTAAATCAAACATAAAATTAACATTTAATTAAAAGAAAGAAAATGATAATTAAGAAGCACAAGACCAAGGTTGTAAATTAATTAATCTTTAACCAATCATTTTGCTCTTTAGAAATTTATTTATTATTAGTCTAGCTACCAAAAGTGAATAGAAAAAGAAAAAAAAATCAAAACACCAAATTGTGCACTAAAAACATACACTCATATTCCATCATCCAAAAGTGAACAGAAAAAAAATCCAGTAAAAATAAAGACCAAAACCGTATTGTAGTAAGAAAATTCAAATAAATAAAGCTTACAAATGTAGGTTTCATCCACACTATTCCCATAACAAGCAACTAAATTACAAAACAAGTCGCATAAAAATATTCTAACTTAAACACATAATTGAAGTTCGTTTGATAACAAACATTACATATGAATTATGTATACACAAACTTTGTGTGTTGAAATTCAGAGAGCAAAAGCAATGAAGCATACCTTAGGCAGTGTAACACCCACTTATGTTCCTATATAGCAGTAAAGTAAATTGATGTTATTGTCTACATATTGTATCAAACTTGTATAATATTATCAAGTATATAATCATATCTGATCACATTCCTCTGCATAACATAATATATACATATCACATATGTGTATTGGTTAAATTTTTACATTTATATTTTTACAAAACCTTATATAAATGCAATATTACATACATATTTACATTGATCCATATAAAAAGTATGATTTTTACAAAATATTTATATACAATATTGATAACAAAAAGAAACTAACTCTATCTGGGTGGCTACTGTTGCTGCTTTGCTTTATATGTGGGGCTCATTGATCTGGCGGCTCTCTTAGTCAACTCGCCGCTTCTGACCCTCATACAGATACCTATGGGAGATAAAAATAAATGAATTATTTTCCCTTGAATAGAAATTTAAATTCTTACAAATTATAATCACTCATTAAATAATATGAATAGTTAAACATTATAAGAATTATGGTTGAATATGATATGCATTAGAGTCCTAATTCATCTAAGTCATCAATTACACACAATATTTAATAACAATTTTAGACAAATTGGTAAAATGAAATAGAATTGTCTTTAGGAATGAGAATGTTCTTGATCTATACTCTTTATGTGGGATGTTTGACCACATTTTTTGCTGACCTAAGTTGAAAAATCTCTATTTTAATCTTAACAACCAAATTGAGAGCCACTAGTGTGTTTATTTTGTAGAAAATAAAGTTTCATTGAATTTAGAAATCAAACACTTAGTGAACCTTGAAGTGCATTAAGGTCTTCAAAATTGCAACTGAGATGAAAAATGTTGCTCACACATAGGATTTTGTGACTGTGCCTAGACTTTAGCGATTGCAAATTACATGTATCCAAAAGGGCATGGAGAAAGAGTGCATTTCATGACCTAAAAAGCAATTGCAAAGTTCATTACAAAAGGGAGCTTGCAATTAAGGCAGAGAAAAATGTAACCGTGATATTTGAAGACAAAACCATTGAAAAGAAGACCAACCAAATCAAGCCACACATCTAAAGGTTATACGGAATATAAATTTTATGATCGCAATTTCTGTTAAGATAAAAACTCAGATTGGATAGTTTGTGATGGGGGACATAACAACTATAATATCCCACAACAACACAAACACGTCTGGAATGAAGAATTAGTAATAAAAAATTCGTCCTTAGTCAACCATCGTGGAGCAAACCAACCATATTTAGCCACATGTGAGTTGCCATTGGAAGATGAAGAAATTGAGATCGCAAAGGGAGAATTCACAATCACAGTTTTAGGTATGGTAAAATATTAAATGCTACAAAAAACTAGTAGTTGGAAAAGGGAGTTAATGCACTTATTTGCAACATCTCTTTGGTAGCTTAAGGTTATAAATACCCCTCCAAAAGCTATTGAATGTTAAGCCAACAACTTATCATATGTCAAAGCTTTACTAGTTAATTTCTCCAAGTTTTGTAGTCATTTATTAAAAGAATTAGTAATGGATTAAGTGTTAGCTATAAACACTTACAGAAAGGGTTTAATAGTTATCATGGAAAAACTTTTGTTGCAAAAGTTAAGTGTTATAAGGATGATATAAATGATTAGGATTGGTAGATTAAGGTTATTTGGCAAGAATGGACCTAGAATTTGAAATTAGTAACTAGTTGAAGAAAAGTGAATCTAAACCATTAATTAATGATAATATATATTAGTTAATTATTTCATGACTTAAAAACTAGAGAAAGATAACTCTAATGGAGGAAGGAGGGGCTGCCTTGGTTAAGGTAATTTTGAAAAAATTGAAATTAACCAAGGGGCAACACAATTGGTGATGAGTGATGTGTGATCAGAGTGTTAATTTGAAGAAAATAAATTGGGACCTATGATAAGATTTTTAGGTAGCCATGACTGATCAAGAAGGAATTTTAACCTTAGTAATTTTTGGCTAAATTAAAGTATAAAACATATTAGGAGCATTAGGATTTTATGTAGGCATGAAAAGTTTTGAAAATGGATGATAAAAATGAAATATGATATGGTTGTGTAGGAAAATCAAGTAAGCAAATGAGAGACCCTCGAGAGGGTGACAAAGGCAAGGATAAAGCTAATTAGTGAGTAGAGGAAAAGAAGGGAAAACGAAATCTCCAAGGCTGATTAGGTATGTGCTTCATTGATAAAATTCTTGCATTTTATCTAAATGTGTAAAATTATGTGTTAATGCTTGATATGAATGTGGTTTGCCATGAAATGTGATTGTTAGTTACCTTTTTTTTTTTTTTATGGTAATGGGACTAAATGGTGTGAAATGTGGTTTGCCATGAAATGTGGTTTTCCATGAATGCATATGATGGATGTAATTAATAGATAGGTTCGTGCTAATTGAAGACCTTGCTATATAATTTTATGAGCAATCTTGACATTTTTCATTATAACTAATGTTCTGGTAATGAGATTAAGATAAATATAGCTGAAATCAAAATAGACTCATAAGGCTAAAACTTTCATTTAGAATCTATGTTCAAATTCTAATTTAAATTGGGCTAAAAATTGGATACAAAATCCCGAACCTGTAGGGACCTAGAAAATACTGGGTAAAACTAATGGAATGCCTTTCAGTAAAAGGGATATAACTTTTGATAGAAAACTTGGATTTGTTTGATTTTTAATGGATTTGAAATCTGAAACAATAAGATACAAAATATTAGAAGACCAGAAATTCAAATTTGAACTATAAATGGGCTAAAAATGAGGATTAAAATTAGGACTGAAATCTATTATAGACAAAGAATTGATATATTGGGCTTTTGCATGAGGTGTGATGAATGCATATGCTAATTAATGAAAATTTTGACTTTAATTATAGCTATAAATGTTTAATAAATTATTTATATGTAAGGTTTTAATTCAATAATAATAGAATCAAATAACGAAAATAAATAAACATATAAGTGGAAATTTGGTATAATTACCATTTTTGAAAATATTGTGAATAATAATTTTAATGTTCGGAATAAATATAAAAATAGTGAAGCCTTAAGACACCTAACCTAGAACTAAAATAAAGAATAGTTTGGCATGCCAATAAGGGGATTTAAGGCACTCGGTGCCAAAACATGAAAGCTTGTAATGATAATTTTATAAATGCGCTCTGCACAAAATTATTAAGCCTATAATGACAATATTATGAAAGACGATAATGACACTATTATAAAAGCGATCGACGCAATATTATGAAAGCCGGTAATAGCAACCCCGTTATTCTTATTAGTTAGTTTGGTTATAGGTGGTATGGGCATAAAGAAAATGAAAATAATAATAATATAAAAGTGTCATTTTGATAAGGTTGTGCTAAATCAAAATTGCTAAACATTAAATATTTGATAACATTTATTTGATTTCATGTATTTCTTTTCTTTTATGCCTTATTTGTGAAATTATTAAATGACATGTAAGAAAATGTATATATGTAAGATTTTTATCCCTAAAGCATCACTAAGCTAATAGCTTAGCGTGGGTGGCTTCCTCTCGTGCAGGTTCTAAAGAATAGTTGTGAATAGTATAGTTGTCGGAAGGAGAAGGGTACCCTTATGAAAAATGGGTTAAAGCTTTGGACATATTTTGTTAAAAACTTTGTAAATTAAATTATAGCATTATCTCATCTAGTATGTATTGGGAATGTGTACATATAATATAATGACATAGTTTCGATGTAAATAATATATTTTACAAAAAAATAAAAATTTTGAATATTGGTGTTTGTAATAATTTCATTTTAGTGTTTGTAATATTTTTGCAAAAAGAAAAAAATTTACTTCATTTAGCTAATCTTATAAGACAGTTAGTCTGGTAATACTCACTTATCTTGTTGAACTAAAGTAGGATAAGGTGTGTTACAATTTTTGGTATAAGAACTAAAGGTTTAGATGGTTATTGCTGAGTGGGTATAGGAAGATAAGTGCAAGTTTTTAGCATTTGCATTGTTTTAAGCTGCTATATTCTGATACGAGATCCTTCTTTTGACAATATAGGTTTTAATGGATTCTGAATTAAGAAAAAATTACAAAGAAGAAGAGGGTGATAATATAGCTAACTCAGCTGCTCATAGACAGTCAACATTAGTTAGAGCCTCAGAGCCTAGTGTTATAGCTCCACAACATTCTGAAGGACAGGTTGATCTAGGTGAGGTACCCTTTATGCAACAGATGACTACTTTGTTATAGCAAATAGCACAAGTTGTGTCACCACTAGCTCCACCAGCTCCTCCACTTCAGCCAAAGCCCCAGATTGATAAAGTAGGAAAATATGGGGCTACATATTTTATGGGTAAGAAAGAGGATGACCCAGCAGCAGCAGAATTTTGGTTGGAAAAGACGGAATGGGTTTTTGAGGAGCTTCAATGTCTGGAGGAGTACAAGGTTAGGTATGTAGTGTCCCTCCTTCAGGAGCATTCCTATCACTGGTGGAAGTTGGTATTAGCGAAACCCTAGACTTCAAACCCTTAGACATGGAATTTCTTTATGGCAGAGTTTAAAAAGAAATATGTGTCAAGAGTTTATGTCGATGAGAAAAAATGAGAATTTTAGAACTTGAAGTAGAGGGGTATGATATTAACTGAGTATAAGATGGAGTTCACTAAGCTGAGTAAGTATACAACAGGGATTATTAGAGATCAAGTTGATAAATGTTGTAGATTTGAAGATGGCCTCGATGAGGATATTGGATATTTAGTGGCTTCCCACCACCATATAGACTTTGCTACACTAGTGTCCTCCGCTGTTAATGTTGAAAGAAGGAAAAGGATGAAGACAAAAGAGCTCTCTAAGAAATCAATGGCTAGTGTGACCTAGACAACTGGTAGAAAAGGGTAGATAGTATGCAGACCATTCCAGTCACAGGTTGTTAGGCAGACATTTTCTGTTAGGCAGGGTCAGCAGTTTAGACCCGCAGCATCATCTGTGAGTTCACCAGCATCATTGTCCAAAAGGCCAACTCCTGCTATGTGTCAGCATTGTGGTAGATCTCATGCAGGAGAGTGTTAGTGGTTGACTGGGGCATGCTTGAGATGTGGAGCTACTAATCATATGAAGAGAGGTTGTCCTAGACTTAGTACAGGTAGTATGGCACCAGCACAGACTATGGCACCTGTATAAAGCTATGGTAGAGGTCGAGGCTAGTTTAAAGATGGTTGAACAAGACAATGTCAAGGGGTATCCAAGACAATTGATAAACTCGAAAGTAGTAGAGCTCCAGCTCGGGCATATGTGATGAGAGCTTGAGAGGACCAAGATGCACCAGACGTCATAGTTGGTAAATTTTCTTTATTTGACTTTGATTTGAATGAATTAATAGATTATGGTTCCACACATTCAAACATAAACACATCTACACTTAAACAAGGGAACATTATACTTGAGACCATAGAATATGAGATAGTTATGACCAATCCGTTAGGACATAGTGTGAAAGTGAATCATATCTATAGAAACAACTCAATAATAATTCAAGGTAGAGAATTTCCAACATACTTAATAGAATTATTTTTCATGAATTCGATGCTATTTTGGGTATGGATTGGTTGACAAAGCATGGAGCTATAGTCGACTGTCGATCTAGAAACGTTGTACTTAAAATTCTCGGGTAAGATTGTTGGATTTTGAAGAATGAATCATATTCATAAATGCAGCAGAAAAATAAAATTTTCAAAACCCAAAAGAAAAGATCATACTTGTACCATTAAAATTAATTTATATAAATATAAATGTTAAAAAATTATACCTTGTAATTTCTTATTTGTTGTTACGCCCTCCTCACCCGAACCGCACGTGCCCGGATGAGGGAGCGCTAATGTTCGTCTTCCTTCTTGAAAGCGCTAATTTTGTTTTTTTACTCATGTATATAGGGATATAAACAAAAATTAGAGTACAATTTATTTACATAAAATAGTATTTTTAACATAAGAGTAATTATTAACAAACTTTAAAAGTAAATTTTTACAAACTCAAACATTTCTTTAATATAAAAACCAAATACAAAAGTTTCAAAACTTGTAACCCAGTTTCTCAAGATTCGGCTGCTTTACTTGAATGGGATCACCGCTTGCTTTATCTAGCGTCTTCAGCTACCTTTCTATATCTGCATGGAAATTAAACTTCACACTAAGCTCTAAGCTTAGTGGTGCATATAAATAAGGCAATATACTATATCATGCAACAAGCATTAACAAATATCATTTTGTGCATTAAAATGTTTGCATGCATGACTATCAACATATTCCTATTTCATACAAGTACAAATGTCATGCTCATATAGACAATGTTATTTCCATTTATCTTTAATGACAAGGTATTCTGTAAATCTCTTTGTCATTACATTTCAATCTCATATCATCATCATTTTCTTATTCTTTCTTTTTCTTATTTTTCCGACATATCCTCATTATCTTGCCCACATCACTTTAAATTTTTTGGACTGGCTGGATACGGGTTATGGATCAGGAGCGCTCTCCGAGCTTAAGCTTGTCCACTATCTGGCTCAAAAGAGCTTTTCAAATCAATGGCGCTCTCCGAGCTTAAGCCACATTGATTGAGTATAATTTCATCATAGATGAATATCCGGATCAAGGGTGCTCACACAAGCTTATGCCACCTTGTCCTCATTTATATGTGCTCATCGGAGCTTTCTCAAGTCAGTAGCGCTCTCCGAGCTTAAGCCACACTGACCGAGCATCCCAGACCAACGGCGCTCTCCGAGCTTAAGCCACATTGGTTGAGGTATAGTACGGTACCGTTTGCCCCCTTAATGACATGTCATCTATCCTAATTCTAGTCCGCAAGTAGAGTAATGAGCTTCTTTATATTTTCATATCAATCATTATTCTCATATTTATCAACATCTAAATTTTCTTGTTTTACAAGCATATAATTATACTCATACATCTTTTCATTCATTTATTAGATTCATCAATATTCTCATGTTTATCATCTGCATCAGATTTCGTATATTATCCATGACAATTCATTTTTTCTACATCAATTCATTTTTCTATATCATAACATATCACATTCTCACATCAATATATATATACATATATCCATGTCCATATCATTCTTATTTCACTGGATAGACTATAACTTTAATTTAATTACCTGAATTCTTCATTTAATAACCACATTCATAATTTCAAATACACAGCATTCATGGTCGTCATTACTACTTTCACGCCCGTGAATTAGTTCACGCCTGTAATCCCAAGCCGTGAACGCTACTGGAATGAATCGCCCAAAAGCATTCACGGTCGTGATTACTCATTCACGCTCGTGAATAAGTTCACTTCCGTGATTCCAACCCGTGAACGCTTTTGGAATGAATAGTACCATTTCCACCTAGAAATTCACAACCGTGACACAATCAGTCACAACCGTGAACCCTCAAGTTCACGCCCGTGACTCAATAGTCACACCCGTGACTTTCAGCAGGAAATCTGCATATTCACATTTCATTCATTCTAACATCATCCAAATCATACCAAATTCTATTTCATGCATTTCTAAGGATCTTCTTTACTCAACTTATTACTTTCCAATACATGTAAATGTTTTGATCACACAAGATTCTCTAGCATGCATCATTAATTCAATGTCAAACAAGGATCTCATTCATACATGTCTAATCCTATGGTTTCATGCCATAATCATCATCATTCTTAAAATTGCATTTATCTAAAATCATGTTCAGCATGTATTATTTCAAACAAAAATAGGCTATTGCCTTAAGTTATGCACAAACCTTAATCTTTCTCCTTCACTCTTTTAGATAGCTTTCTCTTTTCCTTTGCTCCTTAGAGCTTGTTCCTTGTCACTTGGAACTCCTACAACATCATAAATTATTATCATCATCATCTAATTTTCTCAAGTCCCTAACTCTCTTTATCTCTTTCAAAACCCTAGTTTCTCTCTCATTCCATATAAGTCTTAGATGAGCTCAAAATTTGGACTTCCTTTAAGAAAGGATGATGAAGAAGAAGATATGCTTCTTACCTTACACTTTTCTTCACTAAATCACCACTTTGGAGATTTTCTCTCTCTACCAAACTTGATTTCTCTTCCTCTTTCTTGTTCTTTCCAGCTTCCTTAAGAGTTATGGAACATGAAAATCACCTTGTCTTGCTCTTTCCCTTCTCTTCCCTTCCTTTCTCTCTTTAGAATCAAGATAAGCTATGGAGGAAATGTTGTGGATGGCATGACTGGTAAAGAAAAGAGAGAAGGAGCAGAAAATGAAGAGAAGAAGAAGAAGAAGAAAAGAAAGCCTTAAATAGGGTACCCAAAAAGTCTTCATATGGGACCCACCATTTGACCATTTTCTCCCAATTTTACACTTAATCAATATTAATTCACTTCCTTTAGTATCATGGTCGGCCAACACTCTCAAAATGTGCCCAAAATTAATATGTTGATTAGCAATTAATCTCATCAATCCTCTAATTTTAGGTAATTTACAATTTGACCCCAAAACTTATAAAATTTTGCAATTTAGTCCTTTATCGTAAATCAACTTCTTTAAACTTAAATATCACTTATTTAGGCATTTATAATTTAATTTAGCCATTACCTAGTCAATGTTTTTTGTAAAAATCCGAATTTAGACTCCAATCGGTCACACGCGTCAACTTCGCAACACGTGCGACTCGGGACCTAAATTAGCGGATATTACATTCTCTCCCCCTTAAAATAATTTTGTCCTCGAAATTTATCTGTTCATTCGGGGTTGAACAACTGGGGATACTGCTTCTTCATCACTTCTTCACTTTCCCACGTGGCTTCTTCAACTGTATGATTCCGCCACCAAACTTTAACTAGAGGGACTCTCTTGTTCCGGAGAACTTTCTCTTCATATGCTATTATAGCCACTATTTCTTTCTCATAAGACATGTCTGTCTACACCTCTATTTCCTTAATTGGTATAATGTGGGTTGGGTCTGAACGATATCTTCTTAACATTGAGACATGGAACTCGTTATGAATTCTATCTAGTTCCGGAGGAAGAGCTAATCAGTAAGCCACTGGTCCTATTCTCTCTAGAATTTCATAAGGACCAATAAATTTTGGGCTTAACTTTCCCTTTTTACCGAACCATAATACCTTTTTTCACGGCGAAACTTTAAGAAATACTTTGTCTCCTACTGCATATTCTATATCTCGCCTCTTTAAATCGGCATATGATTTCTATCGATCTTGTGCTGCCTTTAGCCTTTCCTTGATCACTTTAACTTTCTCCTCAGCTTGTTGAATTATATCTGGCCCAATCAACTTTTTCTCATTCAACTCGGTCCAACATACTGGTGTCCTACACTTCCTTCCATATAAAGCTTCATAAGGAGCCATGTTTATGCTCGTTTGATGACTGTTGTTATAGGCAAACTCTATAAGAGGTAATTGTCGATCCCAACTTCCCTCAAATTCAAGCACACAACATCTCATCATATCCTCTAGCAACTGTATAACTCGCTCTAATTGTCCATCCGTTTGCGGATGAAATGCCGTGCTAAAATTTAGTCGAGTTCCCAAAGCCTGCTGTAGACTCTTCCAGAACTGCGATGTAAACCTAGAATCTCTGTCAGAAATGATAGATACAGGTACTCCATGAAGTCTCACTATCTCATTCACATAAATCTCAGCCAGCTTGTTCAAAGTATAGTCCATTCGGACTGGTAGAAAATGTGCTAACTTCGTCAATTGATCCACTATCACCCACACTGCATCATGCTTTCTTTGAGTTACCAGTAAACCAAACACAAAATCCATCGTGATCCTCTCCCACTTCCATTTTGGTATGGGAATCGGTTGTAGTAATCCTGTGGGTAATTGATGCTCAGCTTTTACTTGCTGACAGATTAAACATTTAGCAACATATTCAGTGATATCTTTTTTCATCCCCGACCACTAGTATTGTCCTTTCAAATCTTGGTACATCTTGTTCCCACCTGGGTGCATAGCATTCACCGTTTCATGAGCTTCTTTTAAAATCTTCGTCCTCAACTCTTTGATACTTGGCACACAAATCCGGTTCTTGAAATACATAGTACCATCTTCTGTTAAGGAATATTCTGACTTTTCTCCATTTTTCAAGGCTTCGACCATCTTTACTAACTTCTCATCTTGTTTTTGGACATCCTTAATTCTTTGCATCAATGTGGATTCCACTCGCATCTCAGCTAAAATCTTCCTGCTTAGTGCATCTTCAACCACGTTAGCTTTTCCTGGATGGTAGTCTATCACACAATCAGAGTCTTTAATCAATTCTAACCATCTTCGTTGCCTCAGATTCAACTCTTTCTGTGAAGGAAGATACTTAAGACTCTTGTGGTCTGTATAAATGTAGCATCTTTCTTCATACAAATAATGTCTCCAAATCTTAAGAGCAAAAACTATCGCTGCAAGCTCTAAATCATGCGTCGGATAGTTAAGTTCGTAAGGCTTAAGTTGTCTGGAGGCATATGCAATCACTTTTCCCTCTTGCATAAGAACACATCCTAGCCCATTGTGACTTGCATCACTGTACACAACATAATCTTTTCCTGGGGTAGGCTGAGTCAAAACTGGTGCTTCAGTCAACATTGCTTTCAATCGATCAAAGCTTGCTTGACACTTATCTGTCCATTCAAAACGAACCTCTTTTCGCAGCAATTGTGTCAAAAGATCGCTAGAGATGAAAATCCTTTCACAAATCTCCTATAGTATCCGCCTAATCCAAGAAAACTTCTCACTTATGTCACATTTCGAGGTGGTTTCCAATTAAGAATAGCCTCGATTTTACTAGGATCAACTCGAATACCTTCTGCTGAAATTACATGACCCAGAAAACTAACTGTTTCTAACCAAAACTCACACTTAGATAACTTTGCATACAATTGTTTCTCCCTCAAGGTCTGCAATACTTTTATAAGATGTTGGTCATGTTCTACTCGATCTCTTGAATAGACAAGAATGTCATCAATGAATACAACTACAAATTGATCAATATATGGCGTGAACACTCGGTTCATCAGGTCCATAAAAACTGCCGGCGCATTCATCAATCCAAATGGCATCACCAAGAACTCATAATGACCATAACGAGTCCTGAATGTCGTCTTAGATACATCTGACTCTTTGATCTTCAGTTGATGATACCTCGATCGAAGATCTATCTTTGAAAATATGCTTGCACTTTTTAGCTGATCAAATAAATCATCAATCCTAGGCAGTGGGTATCTATTCTTAATAGTAACCCTATTAAGTTGCCTGTAGTCAATGCAAAGACGTAAGGTACCGTCTTTCTTCTTCACAAATAGTACTGGAGCACCCCATGGAGATACACTAGGTCGTATAAATCCGTTATCTAACATTTCTTGTAACTGTATCTTCAATTCTTTCAATTCTATGGGTGCCATCCTATATGGTGTAATAGATATAGGAGCGGTGCCATGTACTAATTAAATAGTAAACTCTATCTCTCGATCAGGTGGTAGTCCTGGTAACTCCTCAGGAAATACATCAGAAAACTCACTAACAGTTAGGATGTCAACCAACTTTGGACTTTTCTTTCGGGTATCTATCACATACGCTAGGTAAGTCTCACATCGCTTATTGATGAGTTTTCAAACTTTCAACGCTGATATCACATTATCTGGATATCCTCTATACTCGCCCATCACTACTATCTCTTCTTGTTCTGAAACTTTAATTCTCATCTGCCTCTTTCCACAATCTATGGCAAGCTAGCCAATCCATTCACAAGATCACATCAAACTCACGGAATGGTAGCTCTATTAAATCTGCTGGAAATTGCCTGCCTTGAATTTCGACTGGGCAACCTCTAAACACTTTACTAACCTGCACACTGTGTCCTAACGGGTTAGTCACATGTATCTCATATTATAGAATCTCTGGTTTTAGACCCTCTCGACCCGATGGTGGTGTGCATATGTATGAGTGTGTTGACCCAGGGTCTATCAATGCATGTATACAAGAGCCAAAGAGAAGGAATTTACCCGCTATGACGTCAGGTGCATCCTGCTTCTCTCGGCCTCGCATGGCATAAGCTCTTGCTGGAGTAGCTCTACTGCCTTCAGGTCTCTCTACTGTATCTGATCTGAACTGGCTTGGCCTTGCATGACCTCTTCTTCCTTGTCCTCGGCCTCATCCTCTGCCTTGTCCCATAGTCTGTATTGGCACTGATTCAACACTTCCTGAACCTCTACCAAACTGTAGTAATGGACAATCCCTTCTAATATAGTTCTTGGAGCTGCATCTCATGCACGCTCCTGTCATCAACTAACACTCTCCTTGATGTGAACGTTCACAATGCTGACACACCAGTAGAGTGGTAGATCTACGTGATGCCTATGTCGGTGCACTGGTTGCCGATGAAGTAGATCTTACGGGTTGTCCCTGTCTATAGAAATGAAATCTGCTGGAACTCCCAGCCTGGAATTGGCTACCAAAAGATCTGGCTCTTTTGCCACTAGATTGTACTCCACTTGGTTGTGATGTTGGTCTATTAACCCCACTAATCTGTACTGGCTGTTGTGTCGCCAGGACTCTTTCAACTGTTCTAGCAGATGCTAGTAAATTGGGGAAACTCATCAGTCGTAGGGTTGAAACTTGTAACTTGATCGTATCTCTCAATCCATCTTCGAATCGTCGACACTTATCTACCTCAGTGGATACAATACCACCAGCATACTTGCAAAGATGAGTGAATTCTCTCTCATATTATGTTACAGACATATCCCTCTGTTTTAACATTAGAAACTCTCTCTTTTTGTCGTCTGTGTAGATAGGAGGAATATACTGCTCCTTAAACCTTTCTAGAAAGAATTCCCATGTCATAAGGTTAGGAGCCTCTGTACTCTGTGATTCAGATCGCCACCAATCATATGCATGCTCCTGTAGTAGAGATACTGCATATTCATATTTCTGCTCATCTATGCAGTGTAGTTGATTAAATACTTGCTATGCTTGTTCCAACTAAAATTCTGCCACTGAGGGGTCATCCTCCCGTTTACCATAGAAATCAGATGCCCCTAATTTCCACAATCTCTCAAGCTGTAATCCAGATGAATCTGATCGTGATGCTCTCTGTAGCAAATCTATCATATTTCTCATGAGCTCAGTCTGACCCATATTAATAGCTGAATGTTCACGAAGTGAGGTAGCACTAGATCTCGGTGCCGCAGCTCGACGATGACTTGGTTATGACGAAGCTCTTGCCTCTGAGGGCTCATTACTCTTAGCTTCTTCTATTACTATTCGTCTTGATCCTGAGGCCATATCCTACCTATAACATAAAGACAACGACCCTAATCAATAAAGTAGCAACTCCAAAAATGCAATTGTGGGTACTTTTTAAGAAAAACATTTTCAAAATTCACTTTAAAAATCCAAAACCGCCTAAACCGGCTTTAATATCAAAATCCAGAAACACCAAACCTAGTGGCTCTGTCACCAAATACATGTTACGCCCTCCTCACCCGAACTGCACATGCCTGGATGAAGGAGCGCTAATGTCCATCTTCCTTCTTGAAAGCACTAATTTTTTTTTTACTCATGTATATATGGATATAAACAAAAATCAGAGTACAATTTATTTACATAAAATAGTATTTTTAACATAAGAGTAATTATTAACAAACTTTAAAAGTAAATTTTTACAAACTCAAACATTTCTTTAATATAAAAACCAAATACAAAAGTTTCAAAACTTGTAACCCAGTTTCTCAAGATTCGGCTGCTTTACTTGAATGGGATCACCGCTTGCTTTATCTAGCGTCTTCAGCTACCTTTCTATATCTGCATGGAAATTAAACTTCACACTAAGCTCTAAGCTTAGTGGTGCATATAAATAAGGCAATATACTATATCATGCAACAAGCATTAACAAATATCATTTTGTGCATTAAAATGTTTGCATGCATGACTATCAACATATTCCTATTTCATACAAGTACAAATGTCATGCTCATATAGACAATGTTATTTCCATTTATCTTTAATGACAAGGTATTCTGTAAATCTCTTTGTCATTACATTTCAATCTCATATCATCATCATTTTCTTATTCTTTCTTTTTCTTATTTTTCCGACATATCCTCATTATCTTGCCCACATCACTTTAAATTTTTTGGACTGGCTGGATACGGGTTATGGATTAGGAGTATTCGGCTGCTTTACTTGAATGGGATCACCGCTTGCTTTATCTAGCGTCTTTAGCTACCTTTCTATATCTGCGTTCCACGCTAAGCTCTAAGCTTAGTGGTGCATATCAATAAGGCAATATACTATATTATGCAACAAGCATTAACAAATATCACTTTGTGCATTAAAATGTTTGCATGCATGACTATCAACATATTCCTATTTCATACAAGTATAAATGTCATGCTCATATAGACAATGTTATTTCCATTTATCTTTAATGACAAGGTATTCTGTAAATCTCTTTGTCATTACATTTCAATCTCATATCATCATCATTTTCTTATTCTTATTTTTCCGACATATCCTCATTATCTTGCCCATATCACTCTAAATTTTTTGGACTGGCTGGATACGGGTTATGGATCAGGAGCGCTCTCCGAGCTTAAGCCACCCTGTCCACTATCTGGCTCAAAAGAGCTTCTCAAATCAATGGCGCTCTCCGAGCTTAAGCCACATTGATTGAGTATAATTTCATCATAGATGAATATCTGAATCAAGGGTGCTCACACAAGCTTATGCCACTTTGTCCTCATTTATATGTGCTCATCAGAGCTTTCTCAAGTCAGTAGCGCTCTTCGAACTTAAGCCACACTGATTGAGCATCCCAGACCAATGGTGCTCTTCGAGCTTAACCCACATTGGTTGAGGTATAGTATGGTACTGTTCGCCCCCTTAATGACATGTCATCTATCCTGATTCTAGTCCGCAAGTAGAGCAATGGGCTTTTTTATATTTTCATATCAATCATTATTCTCATATTTATCAACATCTCAATTTTCTTATTTTAAAAGCATATAATCATACTCATACATCTTTTCATTAATTTACTAGATTCATCAATATTCTCATGTTTATCATCTGCATCAGATTTCGTATATTATCCATGACAATTCATTTTTTCTACATCAATTCATTTTTTTATATCACAACATATCACATTCTCACATCAATGTATATATATATATATATATATACATATATCCATGTCCATATCATTCTTATTTCGTTTAATTACCTGAATTCCTCATTTAATAACCACATTCATAATTTGAAATATGAATTGACGGTCGTGATTACTAATTCACGCACGTGAATAAGTTCACTTCCGTGATTCCAACCCGTGAACGCTTTTGGAATGAATAGTACCATTTCCACCCAGAAAGTCACAACCGTGACACAATCAGTCACAACCGTGAAACCTCAAGTTCACGCCCGTGACTCAATAGTCACACCCGTGACTTTCAACAGGAAATCTGCATATTCATATTTCATTCATTCTAACATCATCCAAATCATACCAAATTCTACTTCATGCATTTCTAAGGCTCTTTACTCAACTTATTACTTTCCAATACATGTAAATGTTTTGATCACACAAGATTTTCTAGCATGCATCATTAATTCAATGTCACACAAGGATCTCATTCATACATGTCTAATACTATGGTTTCATGCCATAATCATCATCATTCTTGAAATTGCATTTATCTACAATCATGTTCAACATGTATTATTTCAAACAAAAATTGTCTATTGCCTTTAGTTATGCATAAACCTTAATCTTTCTCATTCACTCTTTTAGGTAGCTTTCTCTTTTCCTTTGCTCCTTAGAGCTTGTTCCTTGTCACTTGGAACTCCTACAACATCATAAATTATTATCATCATCATCTGATTTTCTCAAGACCCTAACTCTCTTTCTCTTTTTCAAAACCCTAGTTTCTCTCTCATTCCATATAAGTCTTAGATGAGCTCAAAATTCGAACTTCCTTTAAGAAAAGATGAAGAAGAAGAAGAAGAAGAAGATATGCTTCTTACCTTACACTTTTCTTTACTAAATCACCACTTTGGAGATTTTCTCTCTCTACCAAACTTGATTTCTCTTCCTCTTTCTTGTTCTTTCCAGCTTCCTTAAGAGTTATGGAACATGAAAATCACCTTGTCTTGTTCTTTCCCTTCTCTTCCCTTCCTTTCTATCTTTAGAATCAAGGTAAGCTATGGAGGAAATGTTGTGGATGGCGTGACTGGTAAAGAAAAGAGAGAAGGAGCAGAAAATGAAGAGAAGAAGAAGAAGAAGAAAAGAAAGCCTTAAATAGGGTACCCAAAAAGTCTTCATATGGGACCCACCATTTGACCATTTTCTCCCAATTTTACACTTAATCAATATTAATTCACTTCCTTTAGTATCATGGTCGGCCAACACTCTCAAAATGTGCCCAAAATTAATATGTTGATTAGCAATTAATCTCATTAATCCTCCAATTTTTGGTAATTTGCAATTTGACCCCAAGACTTATCAAAATTTTCAATTTAGTCCTTTACCGTAAATCAACTTCTTTAAACTTAAATATCACTTATTTAGGCATTTATAATTTAATTTAGCCATTACCTAATCAATTTTTTTTGTAAAACTCCGAATTTAGACTCCGATCGGTCACATGCATCAACTTCGCAACACGTGCGACTCCAGACCTAAATTAGTGGATATTACATTTGTTCTTCAAATCTTCACTTATTTGGGTTGTAGCAAACCACAAAAATCCACACTAGGATGTCTCTAATGATAATCCACGCAAAGAATGAAGAAAAAACTATCGAGAGAAATGGTTTGAACAAATTCGAAATGCTAGCTTTGAGAGTGTTCTTGAGAGAATTTGGTTGTCTTAAAAATATTTTTTTCACAAAAAATATTTTCATGTATATTTTCTGCCATAAGATGTATTTTCTATTTGAATCAAATTCAAAGAAAAGATGAAATGTCAAAAATGGAGAAAAGGGAAATGAATGAATAGTAATTTGCCAAAATTGGCCTAATTAAGGCCAAAAACTGTTGTTGGCCAACGGGTGGGAGGCAACAACACGATGGGCCTACTACGAGCTGCTGCTGGGCAGCCCAGTTGGACCGCTAGGCTGGCCAGCAACCTGCCTAGCCCGCGCGGGCCCATAACCCTCCCGAATGATTTCTCCTTGCAATCTCATCGTGATCCATCCCAAAATAATTTCCTCATATTTTGGATCCTATCCAAGACCATTTTACTCATTTTCCATATCTTTAATGCGTGTGACCCATTAGGTTCTCGGTTATGTTGGCCACTTAAATTAACAATTAATTTAAGTAGGTCATGAGCGGTATCTAGCAACACATCATGACCCCCAATTGACCGGAAAGTTAGTGGTTTGACTCGAACCTATCCATAGACAATTTCCGTGCAATTATTCCTTTCACCATTCTATACCTCATTTGGTTCAGAGTATGGACATGTGTCAACTCCCACTAGACTGATTATGTCACGTCTAGTCCAAGTAATGTTAGTTCTTGTCCTTAAGGCTCATTACTCCATTAGGTATGTCATTGAAGACTATCTTTATGACATTTCCACTCCGGCCATAGATTCCTTAGTAATGACCACAACAAAAGGCCATGGGTATACACTCCTTCTATCAAGAGTGGTGAATCCTTTGTTGGTTACCCAATTACCTTCGAATACCTCAAGTTGTATCCAATCACCACCTTATGAGCTACCTCTCTGAGGCAACAAAGAATAGTGTCAAAATATAGAATCAATATTCAAGATATCCTTGAGTACCTCAAGTCTAAGGATACTTGCATCATTGCTATGATGAGACTATCATTGACATTTGTATAGATTATCCATATGATTGTCTCATAGTTGGTCATCCAATGTACTTAGCTACACTTAGCAAGCATCCCCATGTTAACTCTAAACATCTCACGTTTATATATTATGAGATCTACTACTCGATCCAATCAAGGAGTGTAACAAATGCTAGTCTGTCTGGATTAATAATGTCCCGTCTCATTAATTCTATGACTAGGGATAATTTTGATACTAACATAATTAGACATGATAAGAATCTCAATATCATGATCTCATCATGATTTCCTTCATGCTATGGTATGTATCAAGGACTTCATTAATTGATTTAAGATCACTTATCAATTCATATATGAAATGAACATCAAATTAATAAAAAAGCCTTTTATTAATCAAATAAATTTGTACAATAAGTGCTAAAGGTGATTGCCTTTAGAACACTCCTCTAACAAGCTCCCACTTGCACTAAGGCCAATCGCCTTTGTATTTAATTCCATATGCGAGTACATGAGAATCATATTTCTTTTGGGGAAGTGGCTTAGTTATAGGATAAGCAATATTCTGATTAGTAGGCACTCTTTCTATCTTTACATCATTCCTACCAATGATTTCTCTAATCAAATGGTGTCTTCTGAGTACATGTTTGGATCTCTGATGTGACCGTGGCTCCTTTGCTTGTGCAATGGCTCCATTACTATCACAATACAATTGTATTAGATCAATAATGCTGGGAACCACTCCAAGTTCTGTGATGAATTTCTTTATCCAAACTGCTTCCTTTGCTGCTTCAGAAGTTGCAATGTACTCTGCTTCGGTTGTGGAATCAGCAGTCGTTTCCTGTTTGGAACTCTTCCAACTAATTGCTCCACCATTTAGTGTGAATATATAACCTGACTGAGATTTTGAGTCATCCTTGTCAGATTGGAAGCTGGCATCGGTATACCCGCTCACAATAAGATCTCCATCTCCATATACCAAGAATACATCCTTAGTTCTTCTTAAGTACTTAAGGATATTCTTTACAGCCACCCAGTGACCCTCACCAGGGTCCGATTGGTATCTACTTGTGACACTCTGAGCATAGGATACATCGGGTCTTGTACATATCATAGTGTACATGATTGATCCTATAGCTGAAGCATATGGAATCAAACTCATGTGTGTCCTCTCATCTTGTGTCTTTGGACACAAAGACTTTGAGAGAGTAATCCTATGGGCCATAGGAATACATCCCCTCTTGGACTGCTCCATGCTAAACCTCTTTAGCATCTTATCTATGTATATAGATTGTGAAAGACCAAGCAATCTTTTAGATCTATCTCTATAGATCTTTATCCCTAAAATATAGACTGCTTCTCCAAGGTCTTTCATAGAGAAATTCTTAGATAACCAAATTTTAACTTATTGTAAGGCTGAGACATCATTTCCCATTAACAATATGTCATCTACATATAACACAAGAAATACGATTGCACTTCCACTAACCATGTTGTAAACACAAGGTTCATCCAGATTTTGTAAGAAACTAAACTGTTTGATTGTCTCATCAAACCGAATATTCCAACTCCTGGATGCTTGCTTTAATTCATAAATGGATCTTTGAAGCTTACATACCTTTTTGCCATCTTTGGATATGAAACCATCTGGTTGTGTCATGTATACATCCTCAGTCAAATTTCCATTAAGGAAAGCTGTTTTCACATCCATTTGCCATATCTCATAATCATAATGAGTAGCAATGGCTAGGAGTATCCTTATGGATTTAAGCATAGATACTGGGCTAAAAGTTTCATCATAGTCAATTCCTTGTCTTTGACGATAACATTTAGCAACAAGTCTAGCTTTATAGGTAATCACATTACCATCCATGTCAGTTTTCTTTTTGAAAACCCACTTGCACCCTATAGGCTTTATACCTTTGGGTGGGTCAACCAAATTCCATACTTGGTTTTAATACATGGAATCCATTTCTGACTTCATGGCTTGAAGCCATTTGTCAGATTATGAACTATTCAGAACTTCTTCATAGGTTGTAGGCTCAACATTTTCTATGAGCAATATGTCGTTCTATTCACTAATGAGAGATTCATATCTCTCTAGAACAGTACATATCCTACTTGACCTACGAAGCTCTTGTGCTTTAGAAGGTTGAGCTATTATATCATCTGCATGAGTAACAAGCTTGGGTTCAGGCAGTTAATCAGCATCTGTTTGAGCATCTTGAATTTCCTTAAGTTCAATTTTGCTCCGACTATCTCCTTTTAGAAGGAATTATCTCTCTAAAATGATAGCATGTCTTGAAACAAAAACCTTTTGTTCCAAGGGGTGGTAAAATTGATATCCATATAATGCTTTTGGATATCCCACAAACAGACATCGGTCAGACTTAGCTTCTAGCTTATCTGACATTGTCCGCTTCACATAAGCAGGACAACCCCAAATTCTCATGTAAGAAAATGTGGGCCTCTTGTTATACCATATCTCATATGGAGTAACATCAATTGACTTTGAAGGAACTCCATTTAATATATAAATGGCGGTCTCTAGTGCATAACCCCAAAAGGATTTAGGCAATTCCGTAAAACTCATCATAGACCTTACCATGTCTAACAAGGTTCAGTTTCTTCTTTCAACCACACCATTGTGTTGTGGCGTGTAAGGTGGAGTCCATTGAGATAAAATCCCATTATCCCTAAGATAATCTAGAAACTCTTGGCTCAAATTTTCACCTCATCAATCTGATCCAAGTGTTTTAATACTTTTGCCAAGTTGTTTCTCTACTTCATTTCTGAATTCTTTGAACTTTTCAAAAGCTTCAGATTTGTATCTCATAAGATACACGTACTCATATCATGAGTAGTCATTGATAAAAGTAATGAAGTAGATGAAACCACCTCTGGCGTGTGTAGACATTGGACCACATACATCTGAATGTATTAAGTCTAAAAGTCCATTAGCACGTTCATCCTTTCCCTTAAAGGGTAATTTAGTCATCTTGCCTAATAAGCAAGATTCACATGTGTCATATGAATTATAATCAAATGACCCTAAACTACCACTTTTGTGTAGCTTAGCCATGCGTTTCTCACTTATATGACCAAGACAACAATGCCATAAATAAGATGATTTCAACATATCTTGTTTTTGCCTTTTATTATCATTGATGCTTAAAATTGGATTTGACATATCTAATATGTATATTCCATTGCATAATGTACCATTAGTATAAAGAATTCCATTCACCATAATAAAACAACAATTGTTACTAAAAGCTAAAAGGAAACCATTTTTATTTAGACTTGAAACAAAAATAATGTTTTTAGTCAAAGCAGGTAAATAATAGCAATTATCCAAATTTAATATAAGCCCACTAGGGAGGGTCAATAAATATGTTCCTATAGCTAATGCAGCAACCCTTGCTCCATTTCCAACGCGTAAGTCTGACTCTCCCTTATTGAGCTGTATACTGTTCCTTAGGCCCTACATATCAGTGCATATGTGTGAGCCACAACCGGTATCTAATACTCATATATTATTATTGGAAATAGTATTAATTTCTATGACAAAAATACCTGAAGTAGATGGGGCATCAGATGCCTTCTTCTTCAAGGACTCCAAGTAAGCCTTGCAGTTTCTCTTCTAATGGCCATCCTTGCCACAATGGAAGCATGTCCCTTTTGGAGCAATCTCCTTAGCTTTCTTCTTGGCCACGCCTCCCTTAGGCTTCATGGACTTCTTCTTCTTTTTAAGGTTCTTCATTTTAAAACTTGAAGAGTCCACCAACATCACAGCCTTACTATCCTTCTTGACAGATGGCTCAGCTGTTTTAAGCAAGTGAATCAGCTCAGGAATAGTGGTAGAGATTTGGTTCATCCTATAGTTAAGTACAAAATATGAATAACTATCAGACAAACCAATTAGAATTAAGTCAATACTTAATTCATGGTCCATCACAAATCCTAAGGTGGCCAACCTCTCAATATAGCCATTCATCTTCAATGCATATTGCACTGGAGACGTCCCCTCAGCCATATATGTGCGAAAGAGCAACCTTAAAGTTTCGAACCTTTCAGAATGTGCTTGCTCATCAAAAAGCTCTCTTAGATGGCATACTATGGAATTAGCATCCATAGCCTCATGCTACTTTTTACAACTCAACTGACACAGTTGCAAGCATAATGCAGCTTGCCATCTCACTATCATCGAAATGTTTTTGATTTGCCTTATGAACATCTTCAGAAGCATTACTAGTAGGGGGATTAGGGAGTGCCTCATCTAGGACATAGCTAATATTTTCGGATTTGAGAACTATTCTCAGATTCCTTAGCCAATCCAAAAAATTGGGCCTAGTCAACTTATTTGATTCCATTAGCGATCGCAAATTCACACTTGTCAAGAAGATGATTCTAGCAACCTAGATGTAAAATAGAACATGTTAGAATGTACATAAAATACATGTTTATTAGGTCTTTAATAAATCGCATTATGGCTCCCACTATTTTATTGTGAATCCATAGCCCTCACTATGAACCCGAGAGAACTTATATGGAAGTTCTCCTAGTGGGTCGATATCCAACTAGCTAAGAATAACCTTGAGGCAACTCAACAAGCTATCCTTAGTTTCGTTGTTAGGTATATAATCCATACCAATTGCATTATTCATGAAACTATCTCATCTTGTGCTATCAACTTATTGATGTGTG
Organism: Triadica sebifera; assembly: GCA_023653625.1. Classification (NCBI taxonomy): domain Eukaryota; kingdom Viridiplantae; phylum Streptophyta; class Magnoliopsida; order Malpighiales; family Euphorbiaceae; genus Triadica; species Triadica sebifera. The sequence goes on from CM042896.1 coordinate 36,559,110, forward strand.
CACATACATTGGGCTATTGACTCTTGATATGTGTACATCTCATGTATACAAGCCCAACTTCACCTCTAATACACATTAACCTTGGTGCAAATCCATCAAGTTAATAATATCGGTTAAGTCTAACCCATTAATCGTGAAATCTAATTTCAATGGATTGAACATATTCTTATAGAGTGAGCTTGAGGCAACTCAACAACCCTAACTCTAGAAGAACTCTGGTTCTCCCCATATTAATGGAAGGCGTAAGACTTAATTGTTTATTTAGTAAGGGATTTCTTTGTTAAGTCTCATCAAGTTATTATTTCATACTTTTATATATCATACATTCATCACATTCATATATAAAATAGTTACATTAACTTTATGGCATGATTATGGACATACTAAAGTCAATCTCTTAAGCCAAAGAGAAATTGACTAGGTCTTACCTAGGTATATGCATGAATTTATAACCCAAAATAGAAATCGAATTCCTATTTCTAAGTCTTCTTGTTTATGGTACCATCTCCTTTGCTTCTTGCTCCTTTGTATCTTCATTCTATCCTAATCCTATGTAATCTAATTACATATTTCAAATTATAGAAAACCTCAATTTACATTTGAGGGGAGTAAGATGAGAAGAGAAATACATAAGAAAAAAAAAAAAGAGGTAGGGACATGCAGACCCTATTTACCATAAAACAAAATAATTTCATGCATGCTCAATCACATTGGGCCTAAGTCCATAATCATCTATCATGCCTTTTCATACACCCCTAACATGCATTCTGTAATGCACAAAATAAAAATGACAATTTTGGATTTCAATTTGTAAATCTATTCAACACTTGAATCGAAATTGCCTATATGTGTTCTTTCGGTTAATTTAATTTTATATGTCATTTTAAAGTGGAATTTCATATTTAATCAAATTAAATTAAATTCCATATTTCCAGAAATAATTCAAAATTAATTCTCCTTAAAATCAGTATATTATGATGTTAAAATTAAACAATTTAATTTTAATATACATACCAATTTATAGTCATACTAGAATTACAATTGCACAACTTAAATTAATTCAAATTAATTTTCAAAACTTCTAAAACTTTTCAGAACATCAAATCATCATTCTAATTATCTTTAGGTCAGCTCAAGTTCATCAAAATATTTTTAGAACAAGCTAAAATTACTAAGACAAATGAACCAACACACTTAGACGCTCAAAATGACTAATTCGATATCTAGAATTTTTAAAATTTCAAATGCTTGCAAAATAATTTTGGCATGCATCTACCATCAAAATAACATATTTTTAATCACATAAAAAGTATTTCAAGGTGCTGAAAATAAAATAAATATATACAAAAAAATAAAACAAAACAGCCCCACCGGGTATGCTTAAATAGTCCCGTTTTTGTGTTTGTTTGAAAAATTAATTAAAATAATTTTTAATTAATTATTGGATACTTCCATAGGCATAAACATATTCTCAATAATTTTAAATAAGGTTTTCATAATTATATTACAAGAAAAATATAACCAGCTCCATCAATTAAGCCAAACAACAACACATGTTCATAAACAAGCTAATTTTAGGCATTTTTGAAATAAATCCGAAATTAATTATTTGAATCACATTAAAATCATTTTTCAATTAATATAATAATTCTTAATCATCCCATAATCAGATTAAATAAAGAAAAATGTGTAAAACATATTTTACAAATTAATTTCAATTTTTCAAAATCTATTGATCCAAAATCATCAAAAACATGCAATCCCATTGCACTTTCAATTAAAATTAATTTTAATGGATACAAGGAGGCTCTGATACCAATGTTGGGTTTTGAAGAATAAATCATATTTATAAATGTAGCGAAAAAATAAAATTTTGAAAACGCAAAATAAAATATCATACATGTACCATTAAAACTAATTTATATAAATATAAATGTTAAAACATTATACCTTGTAATTTCTTAATTGTTCTTCAAATCTTCACTTTGTTGGGTTATAGCAAACCACAAAAATCCGCAACAATCCACACTAGGATGTCTCTAATGATAATCCACGCGAAGAATGAAGAAGAAACTATCAAGAGAAATGGTTTGAACAAATTCAAAGTGCCAGCTTTGAAAGTGTTCTTGAGAGAATTTTGTTGTCTCAAAAATATTTTTTCTCAAAAAATATTTTCATATCTATTTTATGCCATTAGATGTCTTTTCTATTTGAATCAAATTCAAAGAAAAGATGAAAATTCAAAAATGGAGAAAAGGGCAATGAATGAATAGTAATTGGCCATAATTGGCCTAATTAAGGCCAAAAATTGCCGTTGGCAAATGGGTGGGAGGCAGCACCGCTGCGGGCTGCTGCTGGGCAGCCCAGCTGGCCCGCTACCTCCCGAATGATTTTTCCATGCGATCTCATTGCGATCCATCCCGAAATAATTCTCTCATATTTTCGATCCTATCCAAGACCATTTTACTCATTCTCCATATCTTCAATACGTGTGACCCATTAGGTTCCCGGTTATGTTGGCCAATTAAATTAACAATTAATTTAAGCAGGTCATGAGTGGTATCTAGCAACACATCATGACCCTCAATTGACCAGAAAGTCAGTGGTTTGACTACGAACCTTTCCATAGACAATTTCCGTGCAATTATTCCTTTCACCATTCTATACCCCACTTGGTTCAGAGTATGGACATGTGTCAACACCCACTAGACTGACTACGTCACGTCTAGTCCAAGTAATGTTAGTTCTTGTCCTTGAGGCTTAATACTCTCTTAGATATGTCATTGAAAACTATCTTTATGACATTTCCACTCCGGCCAGAGATTCCTTAGTAATGACCACAACAAGAGGCCATGTGTATACACTCCTTCTATCAAGATTGGTGAATCATTTGTTGGTTACCCAATTACTTTAGAATACCTCAAGCTGTATCCAATCACCACCCTATGAGCTACCTCTCTCAGGCAACAAAGAATAGTGTCAAAATACAAAATCAATATTCAAGATATGCTTGAGTACCTCAAGTCTAAGGATACTTGCACCATTGCTATGATGCGACTATCATTGACATTTGAATAGATTATCCATATGATTGTCTCATAGTTGGTCATTCAATGTACTTAGCTACACTTAGCAAACATCCACATGTTAACTTTAAACATCTCATGTTTATAGATTATGAGATCTACTACTCGATCCAATCAAGGAGTGTAACATGTGCTAGTCTGTTTGGATTAATAATGTCCTGCCTCATTAATCTTGTGAGTAGGGTTAATTTTGATACTAACATAATTACACATGATAAGAATCTCAATATCATGATCTCATCATGATTTCCTTCATGCTATGTTATGTATCAAGGACTTCATTAATTGATTTAAGATCACTTATCAATTCATATATCAAATGAACATCAAATTAATGAAAAATCCTTTTATTAATCAAATAAATTTGTACAATAAGTGCTAAAGGTGATTGCCTTTAGAGCACTCCTCTAACAAAGATGACACTATCATTCAAGGGGAATGTCAAACATGTTTGACCAGTGTTATTTCTACATTAAAAGCTCGAAAATACATTAGGATGGGATGTGAGGCATACTTAGCCCATGTGATAGATACTAGGAAGGGGAGCCCAAAACTCAAGGACATCCCCATATTGTGTGAGTTCCCATATGTGTTTCCTGAAGACTTGTCAGGGTTACCACCAGATATGGAGATAGAGTTTGCTATTGATGTGATTCCTAGTACAACCCTGATATCAATTACTCTTTATAGAATGGCACCTATAGAATTGAGAGAGCTGGAGGTTCAATTATAGGAATTGCTAGACAAGGAGTTTATAAGACCCAGTGTGTTAATATGGTGTGCTCCAGTGTTGTTTTAGAAAAAGAAGGATGGCACCATTTGATTAGGTATTGATTACCGACAATTGAATAAGGTGATGATTAAAAATAAATACCCACTACCTAGAATTGATGATTTGTTTGATCAATTGAAGGGAGCAGGAGTATTCTTTAAGATTGATCTTAGATCTAGGTATCATCAACTGAAAATCAAGGAATCAGATGTACCCAAAATAGCCTGTAGGACTCGGTATGTTAGTATAAGTTCCTAGTTATGCCTTTTGGCTTAACGAATGCACCAACTGCCTTTATGGATATGATGAACATGATTTTGTGTCCTTACCTTGATCAATTTGTGGTAGTTTTTATAGATGATATCCTTTTGTATTCAAGGGACAAAGGAGAACATGATAGACATCTCAGAATAGTACTTCAGACTTTAAGGGAAAATCAATTGCAAGCAAAGCTATCAAAATGCGAGTTTTTGTTGAAAGAAGTAGGATTCTTAGGGCATATTGTTTCAGTTGAAGGAATCCATGTGGATCCCAGCAAAATAGAAGCGATTTTAAGTTGGAAGTTGCCCGCAATGTGACAGAAGTTTGAAGTTTCCTTAGATTAGCTGGCAACTACATAAGGTTTATGAAAGGATTTTCAAGCATAGTCGCACCAATTACAAAGCTACTTAGGAAAGAAACTAAGTTTAAGTGGACAGATCGGTGCCAGGCAAGCTTTGAAAATTAAAAGTCATGCTAACCGAAATACCTATTTTAACCCAACCTACTCTAGGGAAAGATTTTGTAATATACAGTGATGCCTCTCATAATGGGTTAGATTGTGTATTAATGTAATAGGGTAAAGTAGTTGCTTATGCATTTAGGCAATTGAAGACTTATGAGCTAAATTACCCTACTTATGATTTAGAATTGGCAGCAATAGTGTTTGCTTTGAAAATATGATGACATTATTTGTATGGTGAGCGGTGTTACATATATACAGATCATAAGAGCCTTAAATATTTGCCCACATAAAAGAAGTTGAACTTGAGGCAAAGACACTAGTTAGAGTTAATTAAGTATTACAATTGTATTATTGATTATCAGCCATGCAAAGTCAATGTATAAGCTAATGCCTTAAATAGAAAAACACTGGCAAGTATACCTTATAATTTCCTCATTATAGTATAATATATAGTAATTAATAATAAATTAATAGGAGACTCATATTTTATTTTGGTAGAGTTACGGGTTCAACATACTTTAAGGCAACAAGTGAGAGAAGCTCAGAGGCAAGATCAAAAATTAATGATAACTGTAGAGGCAGTTAAAAAGGGGGAGAGACCTGAATTTAAGATTGAAGACGATGGAAGTATAAGTTATAAAGGAAGATTATGTGTGTCAAATGACAACATATTAAAGCAAATAATTTCAAAAGAGGCGCACGATACAACTTATTCCATGCATCCAGGAAGCAATAAGATGTATCAAGACCTCAAGACTCATTATTGGTGGCCAGGAATAAGATGCTTGACATGCCAACAATAGAAAATAGAGCACCAGGTACCATCTAGATTGTTGCAACCTATTGCTATCTTAGAATGGAAGAGGGAAAGGATTACGATGGATTTTGTATTTGGTTTTCCTTTGCCACAAAAGAAGCATGATGCAGTATGTGTAATTGTTGATAGGCTTACCAAATCAGCTCACTTTTTGCCAGTTTGGATGGATTATCCATTGATCCGATTAGTAGAAATATATGTTAATGAGATAATTTGACTACATGGGGTGCTAGTATCTATTATTTCTGATCGAAACCATGATTCACATCAAAATTTTGGAAAAGTCTACAACAAGCATTGGGGACTCGACTTTCTTTTAGTACAACATTTCACTTGCAAATAGATGGGCAATCCAAATGAGTTATTCAATTACTAGAAGACATGCTTAGAAGTTGTGTAATTGACTTTGAGGGTAGCTAGGATAGGTATTTACCATTCATGGAATTTGCATATAACAATAGCTATCAAACTAGTCTTGACATGGCTCCATATGAAGTTTTGCATGGAAGAAGATGTAGGATACCTTTATGCTGGACAGAACTTGGTGAAAAGAAGTAAATGGGCCTAGAATTAATGCAACATATAGAGGAGAAGATGCAATTAATCAAAGAGTGATTAAAAAGCTGCAACGGATAGACAAAAATCCTACGCTGATTTAAAGAGAAAGGATATTGAATATGTTATCGGAGACAATGTATTTTTAAAAGTATTGCATTGGAAGAAAGTACTTTGTTTTGTTAAAAAAGGGAAAACGAGTCATAGGTTTATTGGACCATATGAAATACTTGAATGTGTGGGTCCAGTGGCTTACTAGTTTGCCTTACCAACAGAATTGGATAAGATCCACAATGTGTTTCATTTCTCAATGTTAAGAAGATATAGATAGGATCTAGTACATGTAATTCCTGTGGAATCGATAGAGGTACAACCAGAAATGACCTATGTAGAAGAGCATGTGAAAATCTTAGCTCCAGAAGTAAAGGAACTACGAAACAAGAAGGTACCTTGGTAAAGGTCCTATGGCACAATCATGCAGTAGAAGAAGCCACTTGGGAGAGTGAAAAAATGATGAAAACTCAGCATCCTCAATTATTCAGCTCTAGCTAATCAGGTAAATTTTGAGGAAAAAATTTTCTTAAGGGGGAGAAAATTATAACATCCGGTGATTTAGCCCCTGATTGCGCTTGATCATATTAGGATGTGTTGGTTCAATCAGAGTCTAAATTTGGATCCATAAAAAATAAAAAATAATAAGAGAAAATAATTAAGGGTATTATTATTTGGGAACTAAAAATATTATTGCTAGAACTGAAAAAAATAAAATTACCCTACGGACAAAATCAATATTATTGGAATTGTTGGGGAAAAATTTGTGAAGATAAGAAAATTTGTGGAAAATGATGAATTTATAATAATTAAAATTAAAATAAATTAAAATATATTTTGGCCCAATTGATGAAGGGCTTAATGTAATCATGGAACCACCAAATACTCACCTTATAAAAAAAATGAGATAAAAATCTTCATTTTCCATTAATTACAAAACAACTACCACCATTTCCTTCTTCCTTTGTTGTCGTCCATCTACTTACCCAAAAACTTCCATTTTTCTACCTTTTTCCATCATGATAAGAATGGGGAAAATGATTTGTGAGAAAGAAGATTCAATATATTAAAGAGTTCTTGCCATAAAGAGAAGTAAGGAGCAAGAAAGAAGGAAGAAAGAAGAAGAAAAAGAGAGAAGAGTTGGGGCAGATTCGACCAGCCCTATGACTCCATTAACTTGAGTTTATTCTTCTTAAATTTAACATTTTTCCTTCAATTTGAGACCCATAAGGATGATAGATATGATTAGGATTGGTAGATTAAGGTTATTTGGCAAGAATGGACATAGAGTTTGAAATTGGTAACTAATTGAAGAAAAGTGAAGCTAAACCTTCAATTAATGACAATTGATATTAGTTAATTATTTTATGACTTAAAACTAGAGAAAGATAAGTCTAATGGAGGAAGGAGGGGCTGCTTTGATTAATGAAATTTGAAATTAACTAAGGGGCAACACAATTAGTGATGAGTGATATGTGATTAGAGTGTTAATTTGAAGAAAATAAATTATGACATATGATAAGGTTTTTGGGTAGCCATGACCTATCAAGAAGGAAGTTTGACCTTAGTAATTTTTGGCTAAATTAAATTCTAAAACATATTAGGAGTATTAGGATTTTATATAGGCATGAAAAGTTTTGAAAATGGATGATACAAATGAGATATGATATGGTTTTGTAGGAAAATCAAGTGCACAAAGGAGAGACCCTCAAAAGGGTGACAAAGGCAAGAAGAAAGTTAATTAGTGAAGGGATAAAAATAAGGGAAAAGTAAACCTTGGAGGCTGATTAGGTATGTGCTTCATTGATAAAAAATCTTTCATGTTATTTAAATTTGTGAAATTATGTGTCAATGCTTGATATGAATGTGGTTTTCCATGGAATGTGATTGGTAGTTACTTTTGATTTTTTTTTGGTAATGGGACTAAATGGTGTGAAAATATTAAGATATGTAAATGTAATTGTGATATGGAAACTTTGACATAAAAATGAATGCATATGATGGATGTAATTAGTAGATAGGTTTGTGTCAATTGATGACCCTGCTACAGAATTTTATGAGCAGTCTTGACATTTTTCATCATAACTAATGTTCTGGTAATGGTATTGAGATGAAGTTAGTTGGAAATGAAAGTGGACTCATAAGGCTAAAAATTTTATTCAGAACCTAAGTTCAAATTCTAATTTAAAATGGGTTAAATATTGGATACAAAATCTCAAACCAATAGGTACCTAGAAAATACTAGGTAAAACTAATGAAATACCCTTCTACAAAAGGGACATAACTTTTGATAGAAAACTTGGATTTGTATGATTTTTAATGAATCTGAAAGCTAAAACATTAAGTAACTAAGAGACTCCATTACTTAATAGATGGGTTTGTGCCAATTTATAACCTTCCTACATAATTTTATGAGCAATATTGACATTTGTTTTATCATAACTAATGTTATGCTAATGAGATTGAGATACAATTAGCTGGAAATGAAAGTGGACTCATAAGGTTAAAACTTTCATTTAGAACCTAAGTTCAAGTTCTAATTTCAAATAGGTAAAAAATAGGACACAAAATTCCAAACCTGTAAGTACTTAGAAAATACTGGGTAACACTAATGGAATGCCCTTCAGTAAAAAGGTCATACCCTTTGATATAAAACTTGGATTGGTATAGTTTTTAATGCATATAAAAGTTACACATTACCTACAAAATATTAGAAGACTATAAATTCAAATTCGAACTATAAATGGGCTAAAAATAAGGCCCAAAATTAGGGCCGAAATCTATAATAGACAAAAAAATTGATTTATTGGGCTTTTGCATGTGGTGTGATGAATACATATGCTAATTAATGAAAATTTTGACTTTAATTGTAGTTATAAGTGTTTAATAAATTATTTATGTATGAGGTTTTAATTTAATAATAATAGAGTATTGTTTGGCATGTCTATTAGGGGATTTAAGGCAATCGGTGCCAAAACATAAAAGCCAGTAATGACAATTTTATAAATGTGCTCGGCACAAAATTATTAAGTCGGTAATGGTAATATTACGAAAGCCGGTAATGACACTATTATAAAAGTGCTTGGTGAAATATTATGGAAGCCAGTAATAGCAACTTCGTTATTTTTATTAGTTAGTTTGGTTATAGTTGTTACGGGCACAAAGAAAATGAAAATAATAATAATATAAAAGTGTGTCATTTTGATAAGGTTGTGCTAAATCAAAATTGCTAAATATTAAATGTTTGATAACATTTATTTGATTGCATGTATTTCTTTTATTTTATGCCTTATTTGTAAAATTATTAAATGATATGTAAGAAAAAAATATATATATATATATATAGATTTTTATCCTTGAAGCACCACTAAGCTAGTAACTTAACGCGGATGATTTATTCTCGTACAGGTTCTAAAGAATAGTGGTAGAGAGTATAGCTCTCGGAAGAAAAAGGGTACCTGTATAAATTATAGTTTTATCTTATCTAGTATGTATTGGGAATGTGTACATTTAATGTAATAGATATAGTTTGGATGTAAAATAATATATTTTATAAATAAAAAAAATTGAATATTGGTGCTTGTAATAATTTTAATTTAGTATTTGTAATATTTTTGCAAAAAAAAAATTTACTTTATTTAGCTAATCTTATAAGACAGTTAGTCGGGTAATGCTCACTTACCTTGCTAAACTAAAGTGGAGTAAGGGGGTGTTACGTAATAAGCAAGCATGCATTCGTTAAACATTACTTGCATGTTATTATAGTTCTTTATCTCCATTCAATTATTTCCAACTGGAATGGTTCACATTATGTTATAGTAATATTAGAATATCTCACCATGTGGTAAGTTGGGTTCATGATATTTTAATATCATGCAATGGCTCACCTAGCTATCATGTTTCTCAGTATAAAAAAATGTGTAAAGAATGTACCTTTTTCTCATTTACTCAAATTGCAAACATTATGAAGAAAACTAGTAAATCAATATCATCTATAACATATAGTTATTATCTTACCAATGTGAATATAATGCAGAGTGAAAGAATAAGTTGCTATCTAGCATCCATCATTATTTCAAGATCCATATACTCTTTATCATAATAGTTACGATCTCATTGTACAAAGTACATCTTAATTATCACTCAAACAATTGGACATATTACATAAGCATTTATATCTCTATGAACAATTTCCCACCACATCACTATTCACACTAGTTTGTATTGTTTACCCCATAACATTCTAAACTAAATTGACTAGGATATTGGTTGGCTGATTGTAGCCTAAGAGTCACTGGATCACAGGTGAATATGATAGTGCATGATCGCAGACTAGAAAATTAAAATCCATCGCTATATTTTTTTTATTCTTCAAAAAAACTTTTGCTACGGAAATAGATTTGTCGCTAAAAATATCAACGAAATTTAGTGACGGACTTATTTCCATCACTAATATTAACTTAACGAAATGACATCGTTTTGTTTAGAATAAAATGGCACTGTTTTGTTTCTAAATTACTTATGCAGCAACCCTCATTCTTCTTTTCTAAAATTGTAGAACCTCACCCTGCTACCCCTTCCTCCTTCTTCCTTCTTCGCTCTACGCCATACCCAACCTCCTCTCTGTTAGCAGCCCTCTGTCATCACCGGCTAGCCATTCACTACCCTTTCTCCATGCCGTTCGTAGCACTATGAAAAGGTAAGTCTAAAACTCTTTTTCTTTTTTCTGTTCAATGATGTTTTTTTTTCTGTTCACATATATATATTTTTTCCATTCCTAGCTCTTTAATTTTTTTTTTTGCATATATTATTTATAATAAATAATTAATATTTATATTTAATTTTCACTTTAAAAAATAAATATTAGCTAGAATGTAAAGTTAAATTTTGAATTAAGTTCATATTTAATTTTAGTTTATATTCATTTTATACCATTTTTAAAAACACTTTTTTTTATCTTTTATTTTTTGCGAAATTCTATGTGTCATAAATTTTTATTATAGTCTTATATGTTATAATGATTAAAAAAAAGGAAAAAAATTGAGTATTAGAGTGTTTTTTAAGATGTAATGGAATGTCCATAATTCAAAAATTAAATATTAACTTAGTTCAAAAGGTGATTTTAAAATAAATTAACCATTAAAAGATGTTTGAAGTATATAATTTCATTTCTTAAATATAATTAAAAGTTAATTTTTTATTTTTTATTTAATTTGATTTCTAAAAGAATTAGTGGTCTGACATCTATCAGTTACAATTTTGATGTTTAAATTTTCTATTTTTAGCCCTAAATTATAAGTAAATTTTGAATCAAAGAAACAAAAAATAATTGGTTAATTATATCAAATTTATTAAATGTATGGATGAATCAAATTAAAATCTATCATATATAGAAAATAATTATTATTTGTGATTAGAGAAATAAATTAATTTATTTTTAAATATAAATTAAGCTAGAAATATTTAGAACATAAAAAAATGATATCAAGAAATTATGGATTTTTATTGAAAGCCATAATTGGGAATAAATCCAAATTACATTGCTTTAATTTGATTGGAGTGTCTAATTTGATTTGATAGAAAATTAATTTTTGAATAAAATTTTTTAATTCATATTATCAATCATTTAATGAAAATTAATCCTATTAGCTAAGGAATTAGGAAATAAGTCATATTATGAAAGAAATTGATTTTATTAGCAAGAAATTACATTCTTAGAAAATTAATCTTATTTATATATATATGTTTGCCATGAAATTTAACTTTTGTTGGAAATTTTTGGAACATAATATTTTTTTATGTGATTTTATTTTTTGATGCTTAAATTAGCCAAATTTAACGACTTTCATTTTTCATTGTAAGGTTGTTAGACTTACAATTGATTTAGAGTTGTGGTTTTACTTTAAAATTGAGAGTTAAGTTGAACATCTAGTGTAAAAGGTTAGTCTTGAATATAGAATTAAATGATTAGGCAACAAATATGCACATGATAGGATTATCTTTTGCTTTAATATATTATTCTATTAAATGAATAGTAGTATTCAAGTATATTAGCATAGTTTTGGACCTTGTGACATATTTTGGCTTAGTTAATATAATATCTTCGACCTTACCACATGCATTTCATTTGAACATATGCATATTGCATATAATTCAATTGAATACATGCATTTCATATGTACTTTCGGAGGAACAAGTTTATAACACGCACTAGATACGTATCTTAGTATTTGGCAATTGTATCGAGTCATACGTATGTACTTATAACCTAAATGAGGATAACAAAGTATTAGAAATACATTGAATAAGGTGAATAAATTAAAGTAAGAAAAATGACTAGATCAAGATTAGTAAACATTTTACATTGTTAATTTAGTTAAATTGGGTCAAATGATTAAGTTGTACTATTGTGTGAATTAGTGAAATTATATATATATATATATATATATATATAATAATAATAATAATAATAATAATATAGTAAAATAAAATGAAAATGAAACAAAAGAAAAATAAAAGAAAAGAGAAAAGAGAAGAGAAGAAGAAACAAAAAGATAAAAGGACAAAGAAAACGTTAGCTTTATATTCTTCCTCCCATTTCCACCTCCTTACTCTAGCCCTGTTTTCTTCTTCATCTTTCCACATTTCAGCCTTCAATTCTTCCTTGTTTTTCTTAGTTTTTACAGCAAATTGTTCCTTTTCAAGTTCATTTTTGGTAAGTAATCAATTCTTATTGCTATAAGATAGATTTGAGTTGCTAAGGTTCATTAATAGGCACTGACTTGCACCCCAATTTTGATACATATAGAAACCGATTCTGGAAAACTTTAAAAACATTAAAGTTGTTTCTTTATGTCTTAGATTTGTGGATATGTAAACATTTTTGCAATATTTGGTGTATAGGAAGAGAAATTTTCTCTCTACTGAAACTAGTCAGAGTGTGATTCCTAGCTGAGTTAGCTACTATATTCATTGCTTTTGAATATGATAAAGCCATTATTTGAAGTGTATCAAAAAATTCAAATTTTAGATATATGTGTTATGTATTGTTACACCAAATTTCAGGTTTATATGTCTTGTGGATTTTAAGTTATTGTAAATATAACCATGACTGTTCTATAGTTTGAGTGGACTGCTTAGTGCCCTAGGTAGTTCTAGAAATTTGTGTATCCATTTTGAGCTCCTTAGAGATGTCATATGTAAATTGTGAAAGTATAATAGTTATAGATATATGTCTTATATAAAGTTTGGTACTAATATCAGGTTTATACGTTATGTATAGAGTAAGTTATAGCCTTTACAAGTTATACTGGTTAGGAAGCCAACTCTGTTCCGGACCAGTAAAATGTTTCTTATAATTTGAGGACATTAGATATATAATTGATAAAAGTTGTAAACATTAATATTGTTTAATTTTAACCCATTTAAGTTTCTGTAAAGTTTAATAGAAATATGACTTATATAATATAAGTTATGATGAACCAAAGTTGGTACCCTGAAACTGCCGAAGGGTAGAAAACAAAACACATTTAGAAATTCCACCAAAAATTGTACAATGATCCAATTCATCTGAAATTTTAAAATGTTACATAATTATATTTAATTTTAATTAGGAACAAGAATTAGATTAATTGGTCAAGTATAGAAAAATTTATAGGCTAAATATTCCTATAAGGTCACACTGCCTCATAGGAAAAGTCTTAACTATTGATATGTACAATGCATATTAATTTGTTTAAGCCACATTAAGTCTCTCTAATCATGAGTTAATAAATTATATTTTCATATAGGCTCACAACATATTGGATATGCACAAGAAAGGGATAGACAATAAGTTAAGGGTCGGAATCAAAGGAAAAAGGTGAGTCTAATTATCAATTGAATTTTTTAGTGCATATGAATGTTGCTTGCTATGTGATTCATATGATTGTCATTTTTTGTCCTTGATAATATGATGATGGATAATGTGTGACATTTTTGGTACATATAAATGGTATACTTATGGTATATTTGAGGTATATGTTTGACATACGTAATATATACATGGTATATGTATAGTATATGAAAGGTATATGTGTGACATATGAGGTATATATGCGGTATATGTATGGTATATGTGATAAGATACAATGGTTGATGAATGCTTAAGTACAAGTGCATATGCATATGGACTTAAAAGACGTTGTGACTAGTTAATCAATATTGCAAAGCAAAAGAAGAGGCCTATGGCCCAACAAATGTGTAAATGAAACAAATGATCAATCTAGCTAGCAAATGCAAATGAAATGTTCATATGGAAAATGTTTACATGGAAATCCGGGGCAATGTCCATTTAATTTGGTCACAACAAAATCAAATTAGCAAAGTATGAGCATAAGCAAAGAATAGTGATTATGTGTTTAAAGTTCATTTGTAATTATATGATAATGGTGAATGAAATGGAATAGATATGGTATGTATTGGATTTGTGATTTGTTAATACGAGTTGCTTAGTACTTTAGAGCTCATTTGATGATTATTCTCACTGAGCCGCAACTCATTAGTTTGCATAATTTTTCAGGTAAAGAAAAGTGTTAGCTTTTTTTAATTGCCATATAGAAGACATGGAACAAAGGTCACCGGTCGAGCCTCACTACTCTTTCTCTTTTCATTCCACATAAGCATGAAAATATGTCATCTATATTTTGGATTTATATGTTTGAGCATGCATAGTCACTCTGGATTGTTTTTTTATTTAAATGTACAAATGAAAGCTAATCGTAAATATTTATTTGCAAAGCTTATGTTTTAATATATGTGATGTATTATATTGTGGCGAAAGCCTCAAAGTTGACTTGCAAAGTTTTTGAATGATATTACAGGATATGATGAAAAAAAAATTACTACCACTGTTAACAGGATATTATGTCTTTCCAGCATGCTATGTGTGATTATTTGATGTAAAGATAGGTCATACTTAAATGAATAAGATGTGGTGTTACATTTTTGGTATCAGAGCAGGAATAGGTTCCATAGGAACATACATATCCATATAAGTATGATAACATGTGCATAATATGTGTTGAACATTATGTAGTGATATAATTTCATTTATTTTAGGGCCATTATAAGACATAATTCACTAAGGAGAGAGGGATTGATCGAAATGCATTCTCATGAGGCATCGCTTAATTTGTATAGAGATCAGCCAGCAATAGGAGCTACAGCTCTCGTGCATGCATCACAATCATCACATGCAGAAATGCGATATGAAAACTCAGAATAAGAAGTACAATGGCCTGAAATGCACAAAGAAAGTGTGACGCCCCACTTATATATTAGGATTTATCCTACATATATAAGAAGGTTGTCACATGCTTAACTTGATAAATCTTTTCGAATTAAAAATATTTTCACTTTAAATAACTTAATCTATTTATTTATATTGGTTTAGGCAGGTCAATCTAATTAACATTATATATATATATATATATATATATATATATATATATAACATTATATTGTATACACATATGGCACCCGATTAGGCTACTTAATTATTTATATACATACACAATATGAACAAATGAGTCGAGTCTACCACAAACTATATACATAGTCAAACTAGAAAAAATATTAGATAACCAACCCTCTAACTATGTCTCTTGTGTCTCTGCTGATATGGGCTTGGATTTCCTTCCTGACCAACTTCAATTCCTACTATCTATAATTCCAATTCCTGCGTGAGAAAAACCCACGCTAAGCTATCTCTAGCTTAGTGGTACATATAGGCATTAAGTTTTTTCCAAGTAGTCACACAAATGCATGTCTCAATTAAATTATGACATACTAAATTTTTATTGCATATTTGTCATATAAAAGAAATAACCACATCACATAACATTATAAACATAATAACCGTATTCAATAATTAAGTTCTCACTACCTCATGTAAGCATTTAATTTTTTGTCACTTATGTCAATATAAATTTCCCACATTTCATTCCATAGTCTTTAATTAGTATTAGCCCAAATCTCATTCCTGGACTCTCCGGATATGGGGTGTGAAATAGGGGCACTCGCAGAGCTTAAGCCATCCTACTCACCATAATCTCAAGTGAAGGGCGCTCGCGGAGCTTAAGCCACCTTGACTGAATATAATCATGTCATTTGTGTGTAATCAGGAACAGGGGCGCTCCCAGAGCTTAAGCCACCCTGTCCCTAAATCATATCCATATCGGTACTGTAACTTCCCCATAATGGTGCACCATCTATCCTCTGTTAGTCCTCAGGTAGAGAAATGGGCAATTAACACCATTAATTACTTGTTCCTATAACCAATACTCATTTCATATTAACACAATCATATACTCACAATTTATTTCAAAACCATATAATAGCATGATATTTTATCAAAT
Organism: Triadica sebifera; assembly: GCA_023653625.1. Classification (NCBI taxonomy): domain Eukaryota; kingdom Viridiplantae; phylum Streptophyta; class Magnoliopsida; order Malpighiales; family Euphorbiaceae; genus Triadica; species Triadica sebifera. Next base: position 36,575,512 of record CM042896.1, read on the forward strand.
GTTAGCATAATGTTAAGTTCATAGTTAATAACATTTCTATAATTATAAAACATGTCATAATATATTATTTCATCATTGTGACAATTAATTCATGTCAAGCACACACAATCATGCATAAGGATAAAACAAAATACATATATGTACAAACCTCGATAGTATTTTTCTTTTCCAAATATAAGCCCAGAGCTTTTTCAGTTTTATTGTTCTTCTTCTTGTTGAGATCCTAATTTTAAAAATATAATTAATTAATACCTTGATAAAATATTTATTCTTAATATAATTTAAATAAATAACTACAATTTCTTTTTAAGCTAAAATAGGATCAGTTAAGACTATTGGATCAATAACTTTTTCTACACTTATCTAATTTACATGATTCTTGATCCTAATTAAATAAAACATATAAAACTAAAACATACTAAAATTTCAGAATTTTGAACTAGTATACAATTTTCGGTGTAATGTTAAATGTTGCTCTATTTTCTGCCCTTAGGCAGTTCCGGGGTACCACAATTAAAAATTCATATCTTTTAATGTATAGCTTCAATTATTATGAAACTTTTTATACGATTATATAAATTAATTTGGAACATTTTATTTGTTTATCTCATTTCCAGATTCAGTCTCTAAAGTTCTCAAATACTGGAGGAGTTATAACTAGTTCAACATAGAGTATCAACCCGACCAGTTCAATTGTTCAGCTCATAACTCACAAAATACATAACATTATAAGGTGAGACTTTACAGGAATTTATATAAGACATAAAAATAAAAATTTCATGTTTTTACCTTTGGCTAATTCGATATAAAATTGGTCAAATATAAGGACAAATTTACTGGAGCTGTACAGGTATATGAAACCAGTTCAATCAAGGAACAATCATAGTTCATTTCACTATAACTCAACCTATACAAGAGATATTCATACGAAATTTGGTAGAGACCTACATAACATATATAGGTACAACTTTTATGTTTTACAAAAGCTCAGATTCAGCCATTAAGATGATAACAATTGAGCAAAAACTGTGGAGTATTCTGTTGATACTCTTCCAGGAATCAGTCTCACTCAAATGACCATTTCTCTTCATATACTCAAAATCATTCAATAAAAGTTGACATACAAATACAAAAGACATATATGAACAACTTTCATGTTTTATACTTCTTCAAATTCGGTTGATAACTCCCTCAAAAATAGAGTTCAAAAGACTGATACTATACAGTCGTAATACTATAAAAACATAAGAATAATTAAGAGAGGATTACTTACCAAGAACAAATCTATTTGGAGTGAAATTCTTAAAAATCATGAAGGAGATGATAAAGAAATGGAGGCTGGTGGTTTGAGGAAGAAGAAGAATGGAGATAAGATTGGTTTTAATATGGTAATAAATGCAACTAACTCAAATACACCTCCCCCTCCCACAAAACCACATTCGGCCCCCCTATCCTTTTTTTTTTAACTTGTTCTATTTTAATTATTTATTTATTTATTTATTACATGCACTAAATTCCACTAGATTTTATTAAACTATAATTTTATTATGATATATCTAACTAAATTAAATTTTATGAATCTATTTAGTCCATTTTTATTTCTTATTTAATAATTTACTCAATTTATTTTAATATCTAATGTCAATCATATAGTTTCTATGCACATCATACACTTATTCTAACTAGACTCCAATTAGTAACCATTACAGAAAGGCACTACGATAAGCTAAGAAAACAAGGTGTAATTGATTTCTATGGCTCGACTGATCCAATTGAAGCAAAGACATGACTTAAAAAGACACCAAGGGTACTTAATATGATGAGGTGCACTCCAGAGGAGAAATTCGATTATGTAGTGTCTTTGCTTCAAGGCAATGCTTATGAATGGTGGGAGACAGTCCTCGAAAGTGATGCACAACCACTGGTTCTGACATAGAATGATTTTCTCCATGAATTTCAGAACAATTGCATTCCTAAAGCATACAAAGATGAGAAGAGAAAGGAATTTCTAAATATGAAATAGGGGAACATGTTTGTTACTGAGTATGAGGTGCAGTTTAACAAAGTTTCCCAGTATGCCACCTTCATGGTCCCTATTGAAAGAAAAAAAATGCAAGAAGTTTGAGGAGGGCCTCAAATATGAAATCAAAAATAGAATCACAACTACTGATCTGGATAGTTATGGCAGACTCAGAGCTACTGAAATTATAGCTAAATGGCTAATGAAAGAAGCTGGGGAACAACAAATTAAAAAGGCAACTCGTGAGTTCTCTGGTGAGTCTAGCAGAAGGCCGGGAAAGAGTGGTAGATTAATGCTAGAACAGTCTAGTAACATAGGTGGATACTCAAGCTCTAGAGGTCATGCTATGACTTCCTTTTACCCAGGCAGAGAGCAGAGCTAATATACTAAACAAAAGCCTACATGTACTTATTGTGGTAGACAACATACAAATGAATGTAGAAGACTCACATGAGCATGTTATTTCTATGGGTCGTTGGATCACATGTATAGGGAATGCCCGAAAAGAGCTAGATTAGTAGAGACCAATAAAGGTAGATGAGTATCTGAGACTACAGTTGAGGCACCAATGGTTTACCCTACCAATGGAACATAAGGTAGAGGCAGAGGTAGAACAGGTACGACAGGTAAAGGAGTGACCAGATCTGAAGGTCAGAGTTATAGGCCCTCTTCTTAGGCCAGGGTGTTTGCCATGACATGACAGGAGAAAGTTGATGCTCCCGAAGTAGTCGCTGGTAATATTTACTTCTATGATATGTTAGCATATGTATTAATTACCTTAGGCTCCACTCATTCATTTATAACATTGCATACGACATCTAAATTGCATAAAAAACATAATCCTCTAGGGATTGACATAAATGTGAGTACTCCATTGGGAACAGTAATAGTTGTGAATAATTTCTATTGTTATTGCTTGATATACATTGTTAAAGCTGAGTTAATAGCTTATCTAATTTCATTACCAATATATGAATTTGATGTGATACTGGGAATGGATTGGTTAACTAGACATCATGCAATAGTGAATTGTTTTACTAAGGAAGTAATTTTGGAATCACTAAACCAGGCAAAGGTAGTACTTCTAGGTGAAAGAAAACTTATGCCTACATGTCTAGTCTCAGCTGCAAAGGCATTTTGATTGATCAAACGGGGATGTGAAGCATATTTGGCATATGTGACTGATACTAGAATCACTGATAGCTTGCTTGAGAATATACTAGTGGTGAGAGAATTTTCAAATGTATTCCCAGATGATCTACTTGGTTTATCACCTGATAGAGAGATAGAATTTTCTATTGAATCGGTACTAGGGATAGTGCCAATATCAATGTCACTCTACAGAATGGCCCATGTTGAGTTGAAAGAATTGAAGACCCAATTGCAAGAGTTGTTTGATAAGGGATACATTCGACCTAGCGTATCACCTTTGGGAGCCCCAGTGTTGTTTGTTAAAAAGAAAGATGGAATGATGAGATTGTGTATAGACTATAGACAACTTAATAGAGTAACAGTGAAGAATAAGTATCCTTTACCTAGAATTGATGACTTGTTTGATCAATTAGATGGAGCTCAAGTTTTTTCTAAGATCGATATAAAATCGGGCTATTATCAGCTTAAGATAGCTGAGGTTGATATTCCTAAAATTGCATTTTGTACTAGATATGGCCACTATGAATTTCTAGTCATGCCATTTGGATTAACCAATGCACCGGCTACTTTCATGGCTTTGATGAATAAGGTATTTCAGCCTTGTTTGGATAATTTTTTTATCAACTTCATATATGACATTCTAGTGTACTCTAAAAATAAAGAGGAACATGAGATGCATTTAAAAACAGTGCTTCAGACTTTGCAGGAGAAACAATTGTATGCAAAGTTTAGTAAGTGTGAATTCTTGCTTGATCATGTTGTATTTCTTGGGCATATAGTATCGAGAAAAGGCATAGAGGTTGACCAAAAAAAAGTTAAGGCCATAGTGAGTTGGGAAGCACCTAAAAATGTGTCAGAATTGCGTAGTTTTTTTTGGGTTTGGTCGGTTATTATTGCCGATTTGTTGATGGATTCTCATTGATTGCTAGCCTTTTGACTAAATTGCTAAGGAAGAATGTGTATTTCAAATGGATTCTAGAGTGTCAAAGGAGTTTGGATGAGCTAAAACAAAGGTTAACCTCAGCACCAATATTAGCAATTCCTACAAGTACAGGCAGATTAATGGTATATAGTGATGCTTCTCATCAGGGATTGGAATGTGTGTTGATGCAATATGGTAAGGTGATAGCTTATGCATCTAGACAGTTATGACCACATGAGATTTCATATCCAGTGCATGATTTAGAACTGGCTGCAGTTGTGTTTGCTATGAAAATTTGGAGACATTATTTGAATGGTGATACATTTCAAATTTTTATAGACCATAAGAGCTTGAATTACTTGATGACACATAAAGAGTTAAACATGAGACAAAGATGATGGTTAGAGCTGTTAAAAGATTATGACTGTACAATTGAATACCATCTAGGGAAGGCCAATGTAGTAGCAGATGCATTGAGTATGAAATCCAATAGCAGTATAGCTTACATGCAAATATCAACTTTTCCATATTTGATTCAATTATGGATTAATTGCTGCTCTTCAAGTCAGACCTATACTAAAGGTAGGATCAAAGTTGCACATAGTAAAGATCCTAAATTGTGTGAGAAAATTGAATCAGTAAGGCAGGGAAACAGTAAAGATTTTCAATTGCAGGACAATGTAGCGATGTTAAGGTCAAGCATATGTGTTCTAAACATTGATAATTTGCACCAGGAAATAATAGAGGCAGCACACAATGCACCTTAATGCATCTGCGGATGACTAAGATATATCACAGTTTAAGGCCTCATTACTGGTGGCTATGAATAAAGAAAGACATAGCTGAATATATTTCTAAATGCTTAACATGTCAGCAGATTAAGATAGAATACCAGACACCAATTGGTAAACTACATCCTTTACCAGTGCCAGAATGGAAATGGGAAAAGATAACGATGGATAATGTTTATGGATTGCCTATAACTCCACGGAAAAATGATGCAATATGGGTAATTATTGATAGATTAACCAAGTCAGCACGTTTTCTACCTATCAGATGAGGGTGTACACTAGAGAGTTTGGCCAAATTATATGTGAATGAGATAGTAAGATTGCATGGCATTCCAGTGTTCATTGTGTTTGATAGAGATTCACGGTTTACTTCACATTTTTAGGTGAGTTTACATAATGCATGGGAACAAAATTGAATTTCAGTACTGCATCCCACCCACAGACTGACGGACAATCAAAAAGAACTATATATACATTGGAAAATATGCTTAGAGCATGTGCTATGGAATTCAGAGGTGCTTGGGATGAATATATAGCATTGGTGGAGTTTACATACAATAACCAATATCATAGTTGTATTTAGATGGCACCATATGAGGTATTGCATGGCAGGAAGTGCAGAAGCCCTATCATTTGGGATGAATAAGGTGCACGAGCATTAGAAGGGCCAGAGATAGTACAAGATACAGTGGATAAAATCAAAATTGTCAAGAACAAACTAAAGGCAGCACAACACAAACAGAAAAGTTATGCTAATCAATATAGAAGGGAGATGGAATACGAGTTAGGTGAAAAGGTATTTCTACGAGTATCTCCATGGAAAGGGGTAATCCGATTTGGTAAGAAAGGTAAATTGAGCCCAAGATACATATGGCCTTATGAAATTCTTGAGAAGGTTGGTCCACTGGCATACAGATTGGCTTTAGCACTAGAGATGACTCATATTCATAATGTGTTTCATATGAGCATGCTTAGAAGATACATGTCAGATCCTACATATGTACTTAAAGATCAAGCCATTGAGATTGTAGAGGATATGAGTTATGTAGAAGAACTAGTGGAAATCATCGGACACAAGACTAAATAGTTGAGAAATCGAGAAATACCTTTAGTTGAGGTATTATGGAGAAACCATTCACAAGAAGAGGCAACAATGGAAATAGAAGAAAATATGAAAAAGCAATATCCACACCTGTTTCTAGGTATTAAATTTCAAGGACGAAATTTTTAGAAGGAGGGGTGAATTGTAACATTCTCGACCGTCCCCACATGCATATACACATGCATTTCATTTGAACATATGCATCTTGCATATAATTCAATTGAATACATGCATTTCATATGTATTTTCGTAGGAACAAGTTTATAACACGCACTAGCTACGTATCCTAGTATGTGGCAATTGTATCGAGTCGTATATGTGTACTGATAACCTAAATGAGGATAACAAAGTATTAGAAATAAATTGAATATGGTGACTAAATTAAAGTAAGAAAAATGACTAGATTAAGATTAGTAGACATTTTACATTGTTAATTTAGTTAAATTGGGTCAAATGATTAAGTTGTATTATTGTGTGGATTAGTGGAGTTGTATTATATATATATATATATATATATGTATATGTAAATAAATATAGATAAAATAAAATGAAAATGAAACAAAAGAAGAATAAAAGAAAATAGAAGAGAAAAGAGAAAAGAGAAGAGAAGAAGAAACAAAAAGATAAAAAGGACATAAAGAAAAAGTTGGCTTTATCTTCTTTCTCCCATTTCTGCCTCCTTACTCTAGCCCCATTTTCTTCTTCATCTTCCCCCATTCTAGCCTTCAATTTTCCTTGTTTCACTTAGTTTTTGCAGCAAATTGATCCCCTGCAAGTTCGTTTTTGGTAAGTAATCAATTCTTTTTGCTATAGGGTTGATTTGAGTTGCTAAGGTTCATTAATAGACACTAATTGCACCCCAATTTTGATACATATAGAAATTGTTTCTGGAAAAGTTTAAAACATTAAATTTTTTTCTTTTTGTCTTATATTTATTGATATGTAAACATGTTTGCAATATTAGGTATATAGGAAGAGAATCCTCTCTCTACTGAAACTGGTCAGGGTGTGATTCCTAGCTGAGTTAGCTATTGTGTTCGTTTCTTTTGAATATAATAAAACTATTATTTGAAGTATATAAAAGCACAAAAATTGTATATATATGTGTTATGTATATTTACACCAAATTGCAAGTTTATATTTCCTATGTATTTTGAGTTATTGTGAATAGAACCATGACTGTTCCATAGTTTGAGCGGACTGCTTAGTGCCCTGGGCAGTTTTGGCAACTTGTGTAGCCATTTTGAGCTCCTTAGAGATGTCATATGTAAATTATCAAAAACTAAAAGTTATATTTATATATCTTATATAAATTTTGGTACTAATTTTAGCTTAATATGTTTTGTATAGAGCACGTTATAGCCTTTACAAATCATACTGGTTAGTAAGTCAACTCTGTTCTGGACCAGTAAAATATTTTTTAGAATTTGAGGAACTTAGATATATAACTGATAAAAGTTGTAAACATAAAAAATGTTTCATTTTAATCCATGTAAGTGTCTGTAAACATTCATTGAAATATGACATATACATTATAATTTATGATGAACCAAAAGTGATACCCTAAAACTCCCTAAGGGCAGCAAATAGAACACATTTAGAAATTCCACCAAACATTGTACAATGATCCAATTCATCTGAAATTTTAAATGTTACATAATTATATGTTTATTTTAATTAGGAACAATAATAAGATTAATTGTTCAAGTATAGAAAAATATATAGGCTAAACAGTCCCATAAAGTCACACTGCCTCATAGGAAAAGTCTTAACTATTCATATGACTAATGCATATTAATTTATTAAGTCTCAGTAATCATGAGTTAATAAATTATATTTCCATATAAGCTCATAACATATTGTAGATCCACAAAAAAGGGATAGACAATAAGTTAAGAGTCGAAATCAAAGGAAAAAGATGAGTCTAATTATCAATTGAATTCTTTAGTGCATATGAATGTTGCTTGCTATGTGATTCATATGATTGTCATGGTTTGTCCTTGATAATATGATGATGGATAATGTGTGACATTTGTGGTACATATAAGTGGTATACTTGGTATATTTGAGGTATTTGTTTGACATATGTGATATATACATGGTAAATGTATAGTATATGAAAGGTATATTTGTGGCATATAAGGTATATATGTGGTATATGTATGGTATATGTGATAAGATACAATGGTTGATGAATGCTTAAGTACAAGTGCATATGAATATGGACTTAAAAGACGTTGTGACTAGTTAATCAATATTGCAAAGCAAAAGAAGAGGTCTATGGCCCAACAAATGTGCAAATGAAACAAATGATCAAGCTAGCTAGCAAATGTAAATGCAAATGTTCAAATGGAAAATATTCACATGGAAACCTAGGGCGATGTTCATTTAACTTGGTCACAACAAAATCAAATTAGTAAAGAATGAGCATAAGCAAAATGTAGTGATTATGTGTTTAAAGTTCATTTGTAATTATGTGATAATGGTGAATGAAATGGAATAGATATGGTATGCATTGGATTTGTGATTTGTTAATACGAGTTGCTTAGTACTTTAGAGCTCATTTGATGATTATTCTCACTGAGCCACAACTCATTAGTTTGCATAATTTTTCAGGTAAAGAAAAGTGTTAGCTCTTTTTCATTGCCATATAGAAGACTTGGATCAAAGGTCACCGGCTAAGACTCACTACTCTCTCTCCTTGCATTCCACATGAGCATGAAAATATGTCATCTGTATTTTGGATTTATATGTTTGAGCACATAAAGTCACTCTGGATTGTTTTTTTTAAAATATATAAATAAAAGCAAATCGTAAATATTTATGTACAAAGTTTATGTTTTAATATATATGATATATTATATTGTGGAGAATGCCTCAAAGTTGACTTCCAAAGTTTTTGAATAATATTACAGGATACGATGAAAAAAGAAATGACTACCATTGTTAAAAGGATTTGATGTCTTTTCAACATGCTATGTGTGATTATTTGATACAGAGATAGGTTATACTTAAATGCATAAGATTACAGTTAATATTGTGTGACTATATGATATGAATTAATTTGTTATGTTAAGTAATTAGTTGAAACATGTGTTCTATATGAACTAATATTTTCTTAATTACCATAAATGAAAATATATTAGAGAAATACTTAAAAAAATATTTTATTTGTATTGAAAATTTATTATTGCTTTACTTTATTATACATGATTTAACTGAATGAAATGACAGGCATTGCGTGGGCTGAGGAGAACTTCATTATTATATATGAAACTTTAATTACGCTTTTATAGTCAGTGAAAAATATATTTTATAGGGGTTATTTTGCTAAAATTTGACTAGATTCTTACATCAACTGTATAAAATGAATTACTATATGTACAGTCTTATACATTTTAAACTGTCGTAACCCGTTTGGTGACTCTTCTCCCTAGATAGTGAGAGGTCACCAAATTGTCCATAATGGACAGTTTAGGAATGTTTATTCTATAACTGAACATGACTAGTTCAACACTTATTCCATGCATATGTAGAAATTCAGTTATATTTTCTCTTTGTTCTTAAGGTGTTAAATGGAATATAATTTGCACAAATTCGTTTAAGCACTTCGAAAACAAAGGGGAGATACTGTTAAAATTTCTATAAATGTATGGTTATAATGTTGAAACTCGTGTTCTTTATAGCCACATCATTTCTAAATGGGATAGGTTCCTACCTTTAAGTAATGGAGTTATAAGGATAACAAGTATATAAAATTTTGATGAAATAATAAGAAATAGGTTTAAGTAATATTAATTAAAAAAATTGAATAACTACTTTCCTAATAAATATTGTCTTCAAATTAAAACAGGATAATGAGTTCAGATCGAGAGTGGATGTATACAAGGTTTATGAAAGGTGGTTTGAACCAAGAATTCTTAGAAGATTTAGAAATTTTTATTGAATTTGTGTGTAGTCAACAAAGATTGATGGATGGGGATAAGACTAAGTGTCCATGTAATCAGCACAAGTGTTAGAATTCTATATTTCTTGACACAAACACAATAAGATACCATATAGCAAAAAATGGATTTGTCTCATATTATTTTATTTGGGTATATCATGGGGAAATGTCTACAAAAGTAGACGATAATCAAGATATTAGAGGGGCAAGTCATGTAAGTAGTGAAGAAGCAACTAATGCATATCACACTATGGTTATAGATGCTAATGGACCTGAATTTAATGTGGATGACATTGAGGAGCCTCCTAATGTAAGACCACATCTTATGCAATTAAGTATTCAACCTATCCCTGTATCAAAGAATCACCCATAGCATACTGGAAAGGTAAAATACCCTATTAACAATGGTAGAAAATGTTTTTTTTCATATCCTGTAATCTCATTCAATGACTTTGCAAGTCAACTTTGAGGCTTTCACCACAATATGGTATATCACATATAATAAAACATAAACTTTGCACATCAATATTTACGATTTGCTTTCATTTATACATTTTTAAAACCCATTCCAAAATGACTATACATATTCAAACACGTAAATACAAAATGCAGATGACATAGTGACCTGTGCTCCATGTCTTCTATACGCTACTCAAAATGAGCTATCACTTTTCTTTGCCTGAAAGATGATGCAAATTGATGAGTTGCGGCTCAGTGAGAATAATCATCCAATGAGCTCTAAAGTACCCAACTCATAGTAATCAATCACAAATCCAACACATACCATGTATTCCATTTCATTCATCTGAATCATATAAATATCAATAAAGTTGAAACATATAATCGTTACTCTTTATGTATGAAAATGCTTTGATCATTTCATTTTGTTGTGACCAAGTTAAATAGACATTGCCCCGGGTTTCCATGTGAACATTTGCATTTGCTAGCGAGCTTGATCATTTGTTTCATTTGCACATTTGTTAGGCCATAGGCCTCTTCTTTTGCTTTACAATATCGATTAACTAGTCACAATGCCTTTTTTAGTCCATATGCATATGCACTTGTACTTAAGCATTCATCAATCATTGCATCTTATTACATATAGCATACATATACTGCATATATGCCTCATATGCCATGCATATACCTCACATATACTATACATATACCATGTATATATATGACACATGTCAAACATATACCTGAAATATATCATAAGTATACCATTAATGTGTACCACAATGTCAAAAATTATCCATCATCATATTATCAGGGGCAAATCATGACAATCATATGAATCACATAGTAAGCAACATTCATATGCACTAAAGAATTCAATCGATAATTAGACTCACCTTTCTCCTTTGATTCTGACCCCTAACTTATTATCTATCCTATCCTTGTGGGTCTCCAATATGTTGCGAGCATAATATGAAAACATAATCGATTAACTTATGATTAGGGAGACTTAATGTGGCTTAAACAAATTAATATGCATTGTTCATATCAATAGTTAAGATTTTTCCTATGAGGCAGTGGGACCTTATGGGACTATTTAGCCTATATTTTTTTCTATACTTGACCAATTAATCTGATTCTTATTCCTAATTAAACTTAACATATAATTATGTAACATATTACAATTTCAGACCAATTGGATCATTGTACGAGTTTTGGTGGAATTTATAAATGTGTTCTGTTTTCTGCCCTATTTCCTGCCCTTTGGCAGTTTCAGGGTATCAACTTTGGTTCATCATAACTTATAATCTATAAGTCATATTTTAATGCAACTGTACAGAAACTTATATGGGTTCAACTGGAACATTGTTGATGTTTACAACTTTTCTCAATTATATCTCTAAAGTCTTCAAATTATAACAAACATGTCACTGGTCCAGAAAAGAATTGGCTTCCGGACCAATATGACTTCCAAAGGCCATAATTTAGTGTATACATAACATATTAAGCTGAAATGAGTACCAAAAGTTAGATACAACATATACATATAACGTTTATGTTTTGATAACTTACAGAATCTAGCTCTAGGGAGCTCAAAGTATCCAAACAATTTGCTGAATCTGCCCAGGGCACTCAGTAGGCAGTTCAAACTATGGAACAATCATGGTTCCATTCACCATAACTCAACATTTACAAGACATATGAACCTGGATTTGGTATACAGATACATAGCACATATATCTACAACTTTTATGTTTTGAGATACTTCAAATAATGGTTTTATCATATTCAAATCTAACAAACACAGTGGCTAACTTACTTAGGATTCACATCTGGACCAGTTTCAGTACAAAGAGGATATCTCATTCTATGAACAACATCTTGCAAACATGTTTATATATCCATAAATCTAAGAGATAAAGGAAATTTTTGTGTTTTAAACTTGTTCAAATTTGATCTCTAAGAGCATCAAAACCATGGCACAAAATACTGCCTATTAATGAACCCTAAACACCATAATCAAGCTTAACACAAAAATAAATGTTTACTCACCTATAATCACTCCTGGCTAATCTTGTTGGTGCAATTTTTGGAGTGAAAGAGGGAAGAAATGGTGGCTAGAACTTGAAAAGAAATGGAAGGAATGAAGTCAAGAAGAAGAAGAAGATGAGGAAAGGAAATGAATATGGTGGCAGCCTAATAAGTTAAAAGGCACCACCATCTTATCTTCCTTTCCTTTGTTTCATCCGTCCTCTTTTTGTTTTTTTTCCCTTTTTTTCTAACTTTTATTTTTATTTTATGTTTTTATTTTTTTTAATTATTCTTATTATTATTACACAATTCAACACAATATGCAATTTAATCTTAATTTATTCATTTTGCATACTTTAATTTGGTCACCTTATTTCATTTATTTTTAATACTTTTTATCCTTGTTTAGATTATAAATACACATGTGCGACTCGATAGAATTGCAATGTACTAAGATACATAGATAGTGCATGTACTAAGATACATAGATAGTGCGTGTCATGGACTTGTTCCTACGAAAATACGTATGAAATACATGTGTTCAATTGAATTATATGTAAGATACATATGTTCAAATGAAATGCATGAGGGCAAGGTTAAGGATATTACAATTCTCCCCTCCTTTTAAAAATTTCATCCTTGAAATTTAATACCTGGAAACAGGTGTGGATATTGTTTTTTCATATTTTCTTCTATTTCCCATGTTGCCTCTTCTAGTAAATGGTTACGCCATAATACCTTAACTAAAGGTATTTCTCGGTTTCTTAACTGTTTAGTCTTGTATCGGATGATTTCCACTGGTTCTTCTATATAACTCATGTCCTCTGCAATCTCGATGGCTTGATCTTGAAGTACATGTGTAGGATCTGACCTGTATCTTCTAAGCATGCTCACATGAAATACATTATGAATCTGTGCCATCTCAGGTGGTAAAGGCAATCTGTATGCCAGTGGACCAACCTTCTCAAGAATTTCATAAGGTCCTATGTATCTTGGGCTCAATTTACCTTTCTTGCCAAATTGGATTATCCCTTTCCATGGATATACATGAAGAAACACCTTTTCACCTAACTCATATTTCATCTCCCTTCTATGCTGATTAGCATAACTTTTCTATCTGTCCTGTGCTGCCTTTAACTTGTTCTTGGCAACCTTGATTTTATCCACTGTGTCTTGTACTATCTCTAGCTCTTCTAATGCAAGTGCACCTTCTTCATCCCATATGATAGGTCTTCGACACTTTCTACCATACAATGCTTCATATGGTGCCATCTGGATACTGCTATGATACTGGTTGTTGTAAGCAAATTCAATCAATGTTATATATTCATCCCAAGCACCTCTGAATTCCATAAAACATGCCCTAAGCATTTCTTCCAATGTTTTTATAGTCCTTTCTGATTGTCCATCAATCTGTGGGTGGAATGCAGTGCTGAAGTTCAATTTTATTCCCAATGCATCTTGTAAACTCACCCAAAAATGTGAAGTAAACCGTGGATCTCTATCAGACATAATGGACACTGGAATGCCAAGCAATTGGACTATCTCATTCACATATAATTTTGCCAAACTCTCGAGTGTACACCCCCATCTGATAGGTAGAAAATGTGCTAACTTGGTTAATCTATCAATAATTACCCATACTGTATCATTTTTCCGTGGAGTTCTTGGCAATCCATAAAACAAAATCCATCGTTATTTTCTCCCATTTCCATTATGGCATTGGCAATGGATGTAGTTTTCCTACTAGTGTCTGATGTTCAATTTTAATCTGCTAACATGTCAAGCATTTGGAAATATATTCTGCTATGTCTTTCTTCTTTCTTGGCCACCAATAATGAGGCCTTAAATTGTGATACATCTTTGTCATCCCTGGGTGCATTGCATAAGGTGCATTGTGTGCCTCTTTCATTATTTCCTAGTGTAAGTTTTCAGTGTTTGGAACACATATGCATGACTTTAACATCAGTGTGTCATTCTACAAATGAAACTTTGTACTATTTTCCTGCCTTATCGTATCAACTTTCTCACATAATTGAGGATATTTGTTTTGTGCTTCTTTAATTCTCTTCTTTAGTATAGGTCTGACTTGAAGTGTAGCAATCAGCGATCCTCTATCATGCATATTTAATTCAACATTCACATATCGCAATTGAATCAAATACGGAAAAGAGGATACTTGCAAGTGAGTCACACTGCTACTAGCCTTCCTACTCAATGCATCTGCTACCACATTGGCTTTCCCTAGATGGTATTCAATTGTACAGTCATAATCTTTCAATAGCTCTAACCACCATCTCTGCCTCATGTTTAATTCTTTTTGTGTCAACAAATAACCTAAACTTTTATGGTATGTGAAGATTTGGAATGTCTCACCATATAGATAATGCCTCCAAATCTTCAATGCAAATACAACTGCAGCCAGTTCTAAATCATGCACTGGATATGAGATCTCATGTGGTCTCAACTGTCTGGATGCATAAGCTATCACCTTACCATGTTGCATCAATGCACATCCCAAGCCTTGGTGAGAAGCATCACTATATACTGTAAATCCATCTGTACCCGTAGGAATAGCTAGCACTAGTGCTGAGGTTAGCCTGTGTTTTAGTTCATCGAAACTCCTCTGATATTCTGGAGTCCACTTGAATGGCACATTCTTTCTCAACAAGTTAGTCAAAGGACTAGCAATTAAGGAGAATCCATCAACAAATCTGCGATAGTATCCAGCTAAACCCAAAAAACTACGCATTTCAGAAATATTTTTAGGAGCTTCCCAATTTACCTTGGCCTCTATTTTCCTTGGGTCAACCTCTATGCCCTTGCTCGACACCACATGTCCAAGAAACACAAAATGATCTAACCAGAATTCACATTTACTCAATTTGGCATATAATTGTTTCTCCCTCAAAGTTTACAACACAATTTTTAAATGTTGTTCATGTTCTCCCCTATTCTTTGAGTACACCAATATGTCATCAATAAATACTATCACAAACCTATCCAGATATGGTTGAAACACCTTATTCATTAATGCCATAAATGCAAATGGAGCATTAGTCAACCCAAATGGCATTACTAAAAATTCATGATGTCCATACCTGGTTCGAAAGGCAGTCTTTGGAACATCTGCTTCTGCTACCTTCAGCTGGTAATAGTCTGATTTCAAATCAATCTTGGAGAATATTTGGACTCCTTGCAACTGGTCTAACAAATCATCTATTTTGGGCAATGGATATTTTTTATTCACTATCATTTTATTCAGTTGCCTATAATCGATGCACAACCTCATTGTTCCATCTTTCTTTTTAACAAATAATACTGGAGCTCCCCATGACGATACACTAGGTCTAATGTACTCTTTGTCAAGTAACTCTTGCAATTGGGCCTTTAGTTCTTTCAACTCAACTGGGGCCATTCTGCAGGATGACCTTGATATTGGTGTTATTCATGGTACTAGTTTAATAGTGAATTCTATCTCTCTATCTGGTGGTAAACTAGGTAGATTATCTGGGAATACATCAGCAAATTCCCTTACCAATTGTATATTTTCAAGCAAGCTATCTGTGGTTCTAGTATCAGTCACATATGCCAAATATGCTTCATATCCCCCTTTGATCATTCGAAATGCCTTTACAGCTGAGACTAGGCATGTAAGCACAAGTTTTCTTTCACCTAGAAATACTACCCTCGCCTGGTTTGGTGATTCCAAAATTACTTCTTTAGTAAAGCAATTCACTATTGCATGATATCTAGTTAACCAGTCCATTCCCAGTATCACATCAAATTCATATATTGGCAATAAAATCATATCAGCTATTAACTCAGCTCTATCAATGCATATCAAGCAATCACGATATACATTATTCACAACTACTACTGTTCTCAATGGAGTACTCATATTTATATCAATCCCCAAACGCTCATGCGTTTGATGCAGTTTAGATGCCATATGCAATGATATAAATGAATGAGTGGAGCCTGGGTAAATCAATGCATATGCTAACATATCATAAATGTAAATATTACTGGTAACTACTTCAGGAGCATCCACCACCTCTTGTCTAGTCATAGCAAACACCATGGCGTGAGTAGGGGGTCTAGAACTCTGACCTTCAGATCTGGTCACTCTTCTGCCCATTGTACCAGTCTTGCCCCTGCCTCTTCCTCTGCCTTGTGTCCCACTAGTAGGGTAGACCCTCGGTGCCTCAACAGTAGTATCAGATACTCCTCTCCCTCTGTTGGTCTCTGCTAGTTTGGTTCTATTTGGACAGTCTCTATACATGTGCTCCATCGATCCATAGAAATAACATGCTCCTATGAGCCTTCTACATTTGCCCGTATGTTGTCTACCACAATGAGTACATGTGGGCCTCTATTCAACATATTCATAACCTCTAGAGCTCGAGTATCCACCTCTGTTACCAAACTGTGCAGGCATATATCTACCTCTTTTTCCCGACCTTCTGCTAGACTCACTAAAGAACTCACATGTTGTCCTTTTAATTTGTTGTTCCCCAGCTTTTTTCATTAACTGTTCAGCTATGATTGTAGTAGCTCTGAGTCTGGCATAATTATCAAGATCAGTGGTTGTGATTTTGTTTCTGATCTCATATTTGAGGCCCTCCTCAAACTTCCTGCATTTGTCTCTTTCAATAGACACCATGAATGTGGCATAGTGGGAAAGTTTGTTGAACTGTACTTCACACTCCACAACAGACATGTTACCTTGTTTTAGATTCAGAAATTTCTTTCTCTTCTCATCTTTATATGCCTCAGGCATGTAATTGTTCTTAAATTCCCAGAGGAAATCATTCCATGTCAGAACCGGTGGTTGTGCATCACTGTCGGGGACTGTCTCCCACCATTCATAGGCATTGCATTGAAGCAAAGATACTGCATAATCAAATTTCTCATATGGGGTACATCTCATCATATTTAGTACCCTATGTGTCCTTTTTAGCCATGTCTCAGCTTCTGCTGGGTCTGTTGTACCATTGAAATCAGTTGCACCATGTTTCCTCAGCTTGTCATAACGTCTTTCCTTGTACCTTTCAGGACCATATACTTCCTATTCTAGGTTTTCATGGGGTATTTCTGCATGAGATGACTGTGATGCATATGCTGGAGCTCTAGCTCCTAGTGCTGGTTGATCTCTATATAAATGAGGTGATGCCTCATGAGAATGCATTTCGGCCGACCTCTCCCTCCTTGGAGAATAATGTCTTATAAGATTATGTCACTACATAATGTTCAACATATATGATGCACATGTTATCATGCTCTTATGCATATGCATGTTCCCATGGAACCTATCCCTGCTCTGATACCAAAAATGTAAGACCACATCTTATGCAATTAAGTATTCAACCTATCCCTGTATCAGAGAATCACCCATAGCATATTGGACAGGTAAAATACCCTGTTAACAATGGTAGTAAATTTTTTTTTCATATCCTGTAATATCATTCAATGACTTTGCAAGTCAACTTTGAAGCTTTCGCCACAATATGATATATCACATATATTAAAACATAAACTTTTCACAACAATATTTACGAGTTGCTTTCATTTATACATTTTTAAAACCCATTCCAAAATGACTATACATATTCAAATACGTAAATACAAAATGCAGATGACATATTTTCATGCTCGTATAGAATGCAAGGAGAAAAAGTGATAAGGCTCGGCCAGTGACCTGTGCTCCATGCCTTTTATACGCTACTCAAAATGGGCTACCACTTTTTTTTACCTGAAAAATGATGCAAATTGATGAGTTGCGGCTCAGTGAGAATAATCATCCAATGAGCTTTAAAGTACCCAACTCATAGTAATAAATCACAAATCCAACACATACCATGTAGTCAATTTCATTCATCCAAATCATATAAATATCAATAAAGTTGAAACATATAATCGTTACTCTTTACGTATGCAAATGCTTTGCTCATTTCATTTTGTTGTGACCAAGTTAAACAGACATTGCCCCGGGTTTCCATGTGATATTTGCATTTGCTAGTTAGCTTGATCATTTGTTTCATTTGTACATTTGTTGGGCCATAGGCCTCTTCTTTTGCTTTACAATATCGATTAACTAGTCACAACGCCTTTTTAGTCCATATGCATATGCACTTGTACTTAAGCATTCATCAACCATTGCATCTTAACACATATAACATACATATACTGCATATATGCCTCATATGCCACGTATATACCTCGTATATACTATACATATACCAAGCGTGTAATAGACACGTTTGAAATAAATTCAAATGTCTAATGGAAGCAGAAGGAATCAAATGATTTTTAAAGACAATTTTAGGGCTATATTAATTTATATTTTAAGTTATTTTTATGTAATCATTTGACCTTTATACTTTTTGATGTTTTTCTATTTGGTTCCTATACTTTTATTTTGATAATTTTAGCTTTTATAGATTTTGTTTTACAAAAAAGTCACATTTTAACATTTTTTTAAAGATTAGATTAATATCATTAGTTTGCTAATATAAAATGTCCTTTTTATCCAGTTTGGATTGAATGTGATGAATTGAAATGTATAATTAAATTGTATATGTAATTCATGTTGTTGAACGTTGAGAGATACTTCTATTTTTTTGATGATAACAAATAAATTAGGTAACAAGGAATTTAACCACATTTGTGCTCTAAGTTTGTTAGACATGTTATGGATTCCTAAAACCTTGAAGCAAGTTGCAAGACAAGTATTGATGTTCAACATATTGAAAACAAGCAAAGAGTCACGCCCGTAGTGCAAAATCACCATCCTCGTGAAAATAGCTTTCACGCCCATGAAACAAATAAGCGCTAAGACTGTTCATTTTAACGTTCATGGCAATGAAGTATTGGTCTAACCATAAAGATTGATAAAGTCACACCTGTGAATATTTTGTCATGCCTATGAATGACCATTCATTTTCAGACAGAATGAGTCACGACCAGAGTTATAATTTGTATTCATGGTTACAAAGAACAATCACGCCCACGAAGAATCAGTCATGGTTTAGGCTTCAGTAGAGCATCATCATCCTCCTCACCTAAAACCATATTTATTAAATCAAGCACACCACAAACCTCTACAATTTAGGTAATAGCTCCAAGGCCTAAAGGCAATGCACACACAAAACCCTCTACTCAAAAGAAGAGTAATAAAGGGTCACTTGGTTAAGGGAAACCTCAAAAATCCAAGCATGTTTTCTAATACAAGAAGCATGCACCTAGGAAAACATCTATCACAAATGCATATTTATGTCATTGTGCACATACACCACATAGGAAAATAACAAAGCCCTAAAGACATGGCTAAATGGAAAAGCATACATAAGTCTAAATAATGTCACTACTGCATGCGAATTTGACATATAAACAAACATTGTTTTAGAAGAAAGGTTCATTAGGAACCTTCTAGTGCTAACCCCCAAGGACCCAAGTTCACTAGGGTACTTAAAAACCAAACCTAAATTATGGTTTTATGGCATAACCAAAAGATATTCAAAGGAGATAGAGATGACAATACTTACATAATAGACTTACACAAGATATCTAACCTCTCCTCTAAGTAACTTTTGACTATTAGCGATGAGTCTTGGCCATGGCATAGAAGGCTTGGTCATGCAAACATGGATTTAATTTAAAGCCTTGGCAAATGAGAGCTAGTAAATGGACTACCAAAAGTCAAATTTGAAAAAGATAAGACATGTGAACCATGTCAAAGAGGAAAACAACACAAAACATCATTCAAGTCTAAAAAAGTGGTAAGTACCTCTAAACCATTATAACTTGTTACATTTATATCTTTTTAGACCTATTAGAATTGCTAGTTTAGGAGGTAAATACTATGCATTTGTTATCGTTGATGATTACTCTAAATTAACATGGGTAATTTTCTTGTCTCAAAAGAGTGATGCTTTTGAATCCTTCAAAAACTTTGCCAAAAGAGTTCAAAATGAAAAAGGATATTTTATTTCTAAAATAAGAAGTGATCATGGCAAAGAATTTAAAAATAAAAATTTTGAAAACTTTTTTTTAGAACACCTCAACAAATACCTCAACAAAATGGGGTAGTTGAAAGGAAAAATAGGACTTTAATTGAAATAGCTTGAACGATGCTCAATGAGTATGGTTTACCAATCTACATTTTGGACGAAGCCACAAATACTGCATGCTATATTTCTAACCATGTTTTCAAAAGACCTCTATTAAATAAAACCTCATTTTAAGCTATGGAATGGAAGAAAACTTATGATCTCATATTTTAGAGTATTTGGATGTAAGTGTTTTATATTAAACACCAAGGATAATCTTGAAAATTTTGCTTCTAAATTCGATATTAGGATACTCCACTTCTACCAAAGCTATAGAGTCTTTAATAAATGATCATTATTGTAGAAGAATTTATGCATGTTATTTTTAATGAATCTAGTAAACTTGATCTTATGAAAGGCAGTTCTTTTGATGACATTGTAGGAATAATGAAAAAGCTTGGTATTGATCATGAAAAGGATGATGGTGTGACATCTCGCCTATATAATAGGAATAATCCCATTACATAAGCAGAATGACACAAACAATCTCTATGAAACTAGCCTAAATTTAAAATTTTCATTTAATAACAAAATTGACATTTTTTTAATATTTGAATGTACATATGGATTCAATTATCAAATACATCATCATGTTACATAAATATTATACCTCATTATAACTATCAAAATTAATGACTTTTACCTTACATATAACTATATAGATATAATACCAAAATACAAAATATGTTCTTAACTATATATAAGATATGTCTAACAACCCATATGCATGATAATGAAGAAAATGCAAAAATAATATGCATTCTACCCTCAACCAGTTCTAACGTGTCTCCTCTAGTATGGGATTGTACTTCCTCTATCAACTTCACAATTTACTACTTGCAAGCTCCAATTCCTGCAAGGAAAAAACCCACGCTAAGCCATTTCTAGCTTAGTGGTACATATAAGCATTTAAGTTTTCCCATGCAGTCACACAAACATGGGTCATAATAATCATGATATAATTTAAATAAATCATTGCATAAAAATTTAGAAAATATTATAATAAAATGATATTTATGTTCCATTATATTATCATTATATTTGTATTAAGACATGAATTAAATATATTCAACCATATGTAATATATAAATTATTAAGCATTCTAGCTCCTCTCATATTTCCATAACTCATTTTAATTTAATTGATTTCCCTAAAATTATGTTAGTTTAGTTAACTCAAATCTCAATCCGTATAAGCATAAATATTTTAACATACAGTTACCAAAACTGCATGTTAGATAATTCATAATACAGTTTACAATACGCCAACATACATTATACAGGAATAACCACATGATTATACAATATTACAAATTCATTGACAATATATATATAACTCAATTATAAATTTAATTTACCTTAATAAATATTTATAATTCATGCTATTTTACACATTTTATCTCTCAACATGTACATGAATGTCTTTTAATTAATGTATATATAATGTTTTAATATAAATAGCCCAAATCTCATTCCCGGACTGTTCGGATATAGGACGTGTAGTAAGGCCGCTCGCGGAGCTTAAGCCTCATGACCGAGTATAATCACATCATCTGTGTAATTAGGACAGAGATGCTCTCGAAGCTAATACCATCCTGTTCCTAAAACATATCAATATCGGTACCGTAATGCCCCTGCAATGGTGCACCATCTATCCCTAATTAGTCCATAGGTTGAGAACTGGGCAATTAATGTTATTTCTTATTTATTTTCTTTATATATTAATTTTCTGGAATCAATATTCCCTTTACATTTATAATGAAATATGATTATAAAATTTTAAGATCATATATTCATATGATATTCCATTATATATAACCATTTAAGTAATATTGGCATACTTTAATTAGTTCTCTATATAATCAAATCCAACAAATCTTTTAATACAAAACAAAAATTTATAATAATCTTATGAGTACAAGTATATCATATAAACTCTCTTTTCATATCAAATACATATGTGATACATGACTTTCTAATTTTATTCTTTATTGTCCTAATTATTCAATAATTACCATTAATAATTATCACATTTTTAATCAATCATATACTAATCCCTATTGAAAAATATATTATGCTACATATTCTACATTCACACCCCTTAACACACATTTACAATCTTAAACTAAAATTTCCTACATTTTATCAATCAATTATTCATCCATATGTCTATACATGCATTAATATGAAATTTCATTAATTAAGCACTCAATTCATTTCATATTTAAACATTTTAATGCATTATTCAAATATGCAACTTAATCAATTAACACACAAACATGCAACATGGCAAACTAAAATGCATATATGTACAAACCTCAATGGAGCTTTTTCCAAAATCTAAAATTTGCAGCTTGTCTACTTTTATTGCTCTTCTTCTTGTTGAGATCCTAATTCGAAATTAGAAATAATTAATACATTGATAAAATATTTATTCTTAATATAGTTTAAGTAAATAACTACAATTTCTTTTAAGCTAGAACAAGACCTCTTAAGACTGTTGGATCAATAACTTTTTCTAAACTTATCCAATTTTTATGATTCTTGATCCTAATTAAATTTAACA
Organism: Triadica sebifera; assembly: GCA_023653625.1. Lineage (NCBI taxonomy): Eukaryota > Viridiplantae > Streptophyta > Magnoliopsida > Malpighiales > Euphorbiaceae > Triadica > Triadica sebifera. The sequence goes on from CM042896.1 coordinate 36,598,611, forward strand.
TCTAAAACTAAAATGTACTAAACTTGCAAAATTTTTGAACCATTACACGATTTTTGGTATATTTTAAATATTGCTCTGTTTTCTGCCCTTAAGCAGTTTCGGGGTACCATATTTAAAAATTCATATCTTTCAATTTGTAGCTTCAATTATTATGAAACTTTTTATATAGTTATATAAGTTAAGTTGGAACATTTGTTATGTTTACCTCATTTCTAGATTCGGTCTCTAAGGTTCTTAAATACTAGAGGATCTATAACTGGTTTAATATAGAGTATCAATCTGACCAGTTCAATTGTTTAGCTCATAACTCACAAAGTACATGACATCTTAAGGTGAGACTTTCACAGAAATTTAGAAAGACATAGGAGTCAAACTTTCATGTTTTGAACTTTGGCTAATTCAATTTAAAAAGTGGTCAAATATTAGGACAAAATTACTGGAGCTGTACAGGTATATGAAACCAGCTCAATCAAGGAACAATCATAGTTCATTTCAGTATAACTCAACCTACACAAGATATATTTATACGAATTGTGGCAAAGACCTAAATAACACATATATCTACAACTTTCATGTTTTACAAAATCTCATATTCAGCCATTAAGATGATCAATTTAAACAAAAACCGTAGATTATTTAGTTAATACGCCTCCCTGATCCAGTTTCACTCCAATGACTATTTCTCTTCATATACTCCAAATAATTCAATAAAATTTCACAGACAGATATACAAGACATATATGAACAAGTTTGATGTATACTTCTTCAAATTCGGTTGATAACTCCCTCAAACATAGAGTGCAAAAGACTGATACAATATGTCCTAATACTCTAAAAATACAAGAATAATTGAGAGATGATTACTTACCAAGAACAAATCTATTTGGAGTGAAATTCTTGCAAATCATGGAGGAAATGATAAAGAAATGGAGGTTGGTGGTTTGAGGAAGAAGAAGAGTGGAGATAAGGTTGGTGTTAATATGGTCTTAAATGCAACTAACTCAAATACATCCCCCCCTCCCAAAAAACCACATTCGGCCCCCCTATCTTTTTTTTACTTGTTCTATTTTATTTATTTATTTATTTTTACATGTATTAAATTCCACTAGCTTTTATTAAACTGTAATTTTCTTACAATATGTCTAACCAAATTAAATTTTATCAATCTATTTAGTTTATTTTTATTTCTTATTTAATAATTTACTCAATTTATTTTAATATCTAATGTCAATCATATAGTTTTTATGCATATCATACACTTATTCTAACTAGACTCTAATTAGTGACCATTACGGATGGAACCTTAACAAAAGATGATGGTGATTAAGAGGAACAACAACAAGATAATTCACTACCTCAAGCTTAAGACCAAGGAACCCAAGAGCTTCCAAAGGAGTGAAACTTATAAGAAACCACCTCGTGGAACAAATCATTGGTAATCCTACCAAGGGAGTAAGTACTAGATCTAATCTTAAACTTTTAAATTTTAATCTATCTTTTGTCTCTCAAATTGAGCTAAGAAATATTGATGAGGCTCAAAATGATGAAAATTGGGTAATTGCTACGCAAGAGGAGCTCAACCAATTTGAGAAAAATAAGGTTTGGACCTTAGTTCCTAGACCCAAGGACTATCCAATCATTGGTAGTAAATGGGTGTTTATCAACAAGTTAGATGAACAAGGTCTTATAACTAGAAATAAGGCCAGATTAGTTGCCAAAGGGTAAAATCAAGAGGAAGACATAGATTATGATGAAACCTATGCTCTGGTCACTAGATTATAAGCAATTAGAATACTTTTAGCTTTTGCATGTCGCATGAATTTTAAACTTTTAGCTTTATAGAAGAGGAAGTCTTTGTTGAACAACCTCCCAATTTTGAAAGTAATTCATTGCCAAATCATGTGTTTAAGCTCACTAAGGCCTTATATGGTTTAAAACATTTCCAAGAATTTTGTATGAAAGGCTTAGTGCTTTTCTATTAGAAAATAATATTTCAAAAGGACATGTAGATACAACTTTTTTTATTAAAAAGGTCAAGCATGATATATTACTTATTCAAATTTATGTTGATGATATCATTTTCGGGTATACTAATGAATTGTTTTGCCAATAATTTGTTAAGTATATGACTAAAGAGTTTGAAATGAGCATGATGGGTGAGCTCAAGTTCTTCCTTAGTCTTCAAATCAAGTAATGCAATGGTGGCATCTTCATCAACCAATCCAAGTACACCAAAGAACTATTAAAGAAATTTGAAATGGAAGGGTGTAAGATTGTAAAGACTCCAATGAGCACATCAACCAAATTGGACAAAGATGAGAAAGGTATGGTTGGATCTCTTTTATACCTTACTACTTCTAGACCTGACATTATGTATAGTGTATGCTTATGTGCTAGATTTCAATCATGTCCTAAAGAATCACATTTGAATACTATTAAAACAAATCTTAAAATATTTACATGGCTCTCTACATCTAGGTTATGGTATCCTAGGAATACGTATTTTCATATAATTGGATTTTTGGATGCTGATTATGTCAATAGTCTATTAGATATAAAACGCACTTCAGGTACTTGTCATTTCATTGGAGAATGCCTAATTTTTTGGTTTAGTAAGAAACATGTTTTAGTTGCCTTATCTACCGCTGAGCAGAATATATGGCAATAGGATGTTGTTGCACTTAAGTTTTTTGGATGAGATAAGAACTTAAAGATTATGGGCAAATTATGGATCATATTCCTATCAAATTTGACAATACTAGTGCTATAAATCTTTCTAAGAACCCTATCCATCACTCTAGGAGCAAACATATAGACATTAGGCATCACTTCTTAAGAAATCATTTTCAAAATGGAGAAGTTATGCTAGATTCATTGACACAAACAACCAATTGGCTAATATTTTTACCAAGCCTCTCAATGATGAAAGGTTTTTCTTTATAAAAAGAGAGCTTGGAATACTGGATGGCACCATATTGTCTTAAATGATAATTCTTATGTCATGAGTATACTTTTTTATATTTATGAACTTTGAGTGATATTGTGATTATTTGATGATTTGCATGATCATATTATATGAGAAAGTGTTTATTATATATAATTAAAATTGTTGAACCTTGAGGGGTATTTCCATCATTTTGATGCTAACAAGTAAAATAGCAATAATCTATTTAACAATGCTTGTGTTCTAAGTATGTTGAACATGATATATCTTGAATAGAATATGATGCAAGAATGAAAGACAACTTTTGAAGATTAAAATCAGAAGAAATAGCAAAGTCACGCCCGTGAATATAGCTTAGTGCCAACTTTGCACCATTCAAAGTTCACGTCCATGAAGAATCATACCAACCTTGAATGATCCAATCAGTCACGCTCACGAAAGATAGTCACACCTATGAGATAACATGTCAAATTCTTCTAGAGAGTTTCACGGCCGGTGTCACCACTTGGACCACGGCTTGGAAGAATATTCACGCCTGTGAATGTATAAAGTCACGTCCGTGATCAAACACTCAAATTTTTCCATAGAGCTTCACGGCCAGAGTGACCACTTGGACCATGACTAGGAAGAACATTCACGACCGTGACACATACATTCATGTCTGTGAATAAGGACAGAGAAACATGTCAAGTGCGAAGATAAGAGTTGGTTCAACGGTTATTTTTGCATTAAATCTTAACATTACTGCCTCATGAAGCCTAACAAACCAATCTCTCAAGGCTTCTGTAAATCTTGAAGTGAATTCCAAGATTATTACTGGAAATCTATAATTCGCAGAGGAAGTATAAATGCAAGTCATTTATGAATCCTAAAAAAAAGAACAACAATTACTTTGAATCTTTAATCTTGTTGTAGCCTTATGCATTAACTAAATTTCAGTAAAACTCTTATTCTTTGTAAAAACCTAATTGCTCATAATTTATGAGCATTGTAGATTGGTTAGTATTTTCATTGTAAACAATTACTCAAGTGAGTTTGGGTATATTGGGTTAAGATTGAAATAGTTGTAAGGGTTTATTGTATGAGCCATAAAACACAAGGAATTGGTTTATTGTGTGAGCCATAAAACACAAGGAATTGGTTTATTGTGTGAGCCATTAAAACAAAAGGGAATTTCTTGGTTAAGTGTTAGCCATTGAAAGAAATACCATAGTTGGGAGTGAGCTTGTAAAACTCCATTGTAACACTTAGTGTGTTAGTAAAACACCCAATTTAGATTGGGGAGAGGAGTAGGGTTTATTAATACCTAAATCTCTATAAATCTTGTGTGTAATATCTTTCCTTCCCTACTTTATTTAATTTTATTCTGCACTTAAAGTTAAGAAATTTTGATTTTATAACCAATTCAACCCCCTTCTTGGTTCATTGTCTAGGCAACAATTGGTATGAGAGCTTGTCTAGCAACAAAGCCTAAAAAGCGCTAGCAAAGATCAAGAAATGGACAGTGAAGGATTCCAAAGTCTCAAGCCTTACTTTGATGGAGCAAACTATGCTCATTGGAAGTTTCGAGTGGATACATATCTCGATAATGAGGGAATTGAAGTTTGAGATAGTGTTCAGAAAGAATGGACACCACTAACCAGGAGAGGAGTTGATGGTGAAAAAGAAGTTCTTTCAAGAGATGATTGGACAAAGCCTCAACATAGAGCAAACTTCAGAAATAAAAAGGCAATGACAATCCTTGCAAGCTCTCTATCCATTGAAGAATGTGGCAGAGTCTAACACTGCTCTACTACATATAGTATGTGGAAGACATTGGAGAATTATCATGAAGGAACCAAGCAAGTTAAATATAAGAAGATTCAACTTTTCACTTCAGAATATGAACTCTTCAAGATTAAATCCAATGAATCTATCACCGACATGACAAACCGTCTTCTAGCCATCATAAATGGCATGAGAAAGCTTGGAAAGCACTTGAGTTTGGAAGATGTAAACAACAAAATTCTGAGAAGCCTTCCTCTCAAAAACTATGGTTCAAGAGTTGCGGGTATAGAATAAGCCAATGAAGACATAAGCATCATGCCTACCATTGTGCTTATTAGCAAACTTCCAACACACAAAATGGTGGTAAAGAGAGATAGAGAACTTGAAGCCGAACTAGAGAAAATAAAGCCTATAGCACTCAATGCCTCTACTTCAAAATCTCAAGAAGAAGTTGAAGATGACGAAGAAAAGAGTGATGATGCAAATGAGGACATTGCCATGCTCTCAAGAAGATTAAAAAGAATAACTGAAAAGTGAGTTAGCAACTCTTGAAACGTCAAACAAAGAAACCTCAAATACTCCTCAAATGACTTTCAAAGAAATAAAGAGGAAGTAAAATGTTATGATTGTGGGAAGAAAGGACATATCAAACCAGAACGTCCAAAGCTCAAGAAACACAAGAAAATATATCAAAAAGATAATGGGGAGAAAGGTTTCAAAGCCATATGGGATGATGAAAGCTTTTCAAGTGAAAAAGATGACAATGAAGGTGAAGAGGTCAACCTATGCTTCATGGCTTTAGAGGATCACTTCACAGATGAGGTAGGTCCTTCTTACTCATACTTATTTAATAATGATAGTAGTGATAATGATAGTTATAGTTAAGATGATGATGAACAGAGTTTAATAGAGGTATTAAACCAAGAATTAGAAAAATATAGATGTAGATTCAATACTTACAAAGATAATATTTTAAATTTGAAAAACAAAATAGAAGTTTTATAAAAGGAAAATCTTGATCTTAAAACTTCTAATGAAACTCTTCAAAAATCATTAAATGAGTATTCCTCTAAACCCTCAACTAAATCCTTGCTTAAAGAAAGCAATATTTTGAAAAATGAAGTTGAGGAACTTAGAGACTCTATTTCAAGATTTCATGAAGCCAATGAGAGTTTTGATACTCTCATAGTGTCCCAAAGACCACCTTTAATAAGACATGGTCTAAGATTTAATGGAACATCATCTTCATCTCACAAGACCACCTTTGTTAAGTCTAGTGCACCTCAAACCTCCACAATAGAAGTAATAGGCCCAAGGGCTAAGAGCACAACACACACTAAACCCCTTATTTATAAGAAGAATGGTCAAGGATCGCATAGCTTAAGAGGGATACCTCATAAGGCCAATCATGCCTTCATGTACAAGAGGCATGCACCTAGGAAATCACCTATTCATCATGCATGTGCATGTCACTTCTCACAAACTCCATAGAAAAGGATAATGAGACCTAAAAGCATAGTAAAACTGAAAAACATGTTTAGAGCTAAACAATGTAATTATTGTATGAAATTTGGTCACATCGACAAACATTGTTGGATAAGAAAGGCTCATTGGGAACCTTCATGTGCTAACCCCCAAAGACCCAAGTTCATTTGGGTACCTAAAAATCACACTTAAATTGTGATTTTATAGGTATGCCTCAAGTCTGCTATAAAAGAAAATGTTTGGCTTGCGGATAGTGGATGCTCAAGGCATATGACTGGAAATAAAGAACTATTCAATGACATTAAAAGTATTGATAGTGGTAAAGTAACCTTTGGGAACAATGCTAAGGGTAAGGTAATTGGCATTGGCTCCATTGGTATAAATAATACTACTTTCATTGAAGATGTTTTACTTGTTGATAGTTTGAAACATAATTTGTTAAGTGTGAGTCAATTATGTGATAAAGGAAACCAAGTAATATTTACCTCAAATGAATGTCATGTAACCTCATTTAGTGGCTAAGAGATATTCAAAGAAAGTAGAGATGTCAGTACTTACACAATAGACTTACACAAAATATCTAACCTTTCCTCTAAGTGTCTCATGACTACTTGTGATGAATCTTGGCTATGGCATAGAAGGCTTGGTCATGCAAGCATGGATTTAATTCAAAGCCTTAGTAAAAGAGAGCTAGTAAGTGAACTACCAAGAGTTAAATTTGAAAAGAATAAGACATGTGAACCTTGCCAAAGAGGAAAACAACACAAGTCCTTCTTCAAATCCAAAAATATTGTAAGTACCTCAAAGCCTCTACAACTTTTGCATTTAGATCTTTTTAGTCCTACTAGAATTGCTAGCTTAGGAGGTAAACACTATCCTTTTGTCATCATCGATGATTACTCTAGATTCACTTGGATAATTTTCTTAGCTCAAAAGAGTGATGCTGTTGAATACTTTAAAAACTTTGCTAAGAGAGTTCAAAATAAAAAGGGATATTTTATTTCAAAAATAAGAAGCGATCATGACAAAGAGTTTGAGAATGAAAATTTTGAAAACCTTTGTCTAGAACATGATATTTCACAAAAATGGGGTAGTTGAAAGGAAAAATCGAACTTTAATTGAAATGACTCGAACAATGCTCAATGAGTATGGATTACCAACCTACTTTTGGGCCGAAGCCACCAATACTGTATGTTATATTTCAAATCGAGTTTTCAAAAGACCACTCTTAAACAAAACTTCTTTTGAGTTATGGAATGGAAGAAAACCTATGATATCATACTTTAGAATATTTGGATGCAAATGTTTCATATTAAATACCAAGGACAACCTTGGAAAATTTGCCTCTAAATTCAATGAGGGTATCTTTTTAGGATACTTAACCACCAGCAAAACTTATAGAGTCTTTAATAAAAGGTCATTAGTTGTTGATGAATCTATGCATGTTGTTTTTTATGAATCTAGTAAGCTTGATCTTGTGAAAGGTAGTGTTCTTGATGATATTGTAAGTACAATGGAAAAGCTTGATCTTGATTATGAGAAAGATGATAATGATCAAGAAAACCCACGTCAAGATGTCTCTCTACCTCAAGCTCAAGAGCAAGACAAACAAGAGATTCCAAAGGAATGGCAAATGACAAAAGATCACCCCCAAGGAACAATCATTAGTGATCTTACTAAAGGTATAAGTACTATATCACATCTCAAACTCTTAGATTCTAACCTTGCTTTTGTCTCTCAAATTGAGCCTAAAGACATTGTTGAGGCTCTTAATGATGAAAATTGGGTGATTGTTATGCAAAAGGAACTCAATCAATTTGAGAGAAGTACGGTATGAACCTTAGTTCCTAGACCCAAAATCATCAAATCATTGGTAGTAAATGGGTATTTAGAAATAAACTAGATGAACAAGGTTCAATAACTAGGAATAAGCCTAGGTTAGTTGCAAAGGATTATAATCAAGAAGAAGGTATAGATTATGATGAGACCTATGCTCCAGTAGCTAGATTAGAAGCCATAAGAATTCTTTTAGAATTTGCATGTCATATGAATTTTAAACTCTTTCAAATGGATGTCAAAAATGCTTTCTTAAATGGTTTTATAGAGGAGGAAGTTTATGTAGAACAACCCCCGAGTTTTGAAACCCATAATTTGCCTAATCATGTTTTTAAACTTTCAAAAGCTTTGTATGGTTTGAAACAAGCTCCAAGAGCTTGGTATGAAAGACTAAGTTCTTTCCTTTTAGAAAATAATTTTTCAAAAGGAAATGTTGACACAAATTTATTTATTAAAAAGCATAAGCATGAAACTCTAGTTGTTCAAATTTATGCATGATGGGTGAGCTTAAGTTCTTCCTTGGTCTATAAATAAAACAAAGCAATGAGGGCATATTCATCAACCAATCCAAGTACGCCAAAGATTTAATCAAAAAAATTGGAATGGAATGATGCAAAAATGCCAAGACTCCGATGAGCACATCAACAAAATTGAACAAAGATGAAAAGGGTAAGAGCATTAATGAAAAGATTTATAGAGGTATGATCATATCACTTTTATATCTTACTGCCTCTAGGCCTGATATAATGTACAATGTATGCTTATGTGCTAGATTTCAATCTTGTCCTAAAGAATCGCATTTGAATGCTGTGAAAAGAATCTTAAAATATTTACATGGCACATTGCATCTAGGCTTATGGTATCTTAGAAATTCATCCTTTCATATCATATGATATTTAGATGCAGACTGTGTCGGCAGTCTCTTGGATAGAAAGAGTACTTCAGGCATTTGTCACTTTATTGGTGAATGCTTAGTCTCTTGGTTTAGCAAGAAATAAATTTTGGTAGCCCTTTCTACTGCTGAAGTGGAATATGTGGCAGTAGGATGTTGTTGCACTCAAATCCTATAGATGAGACAACAACTTAAGGATTATGGTCATAATTTGGACCATATACCCATCAAATGTGACAATATAAGTGCCATAAACCTATCTAAGAATCCTATTCAACACTCTAGAAGTAAGCATATTGACATAATACATCATTTTCTTATAGATCATTTTCAATATGGAGATGTTGTATTAGAATTTATCGATACAAACAATCAATTAGCAGATATATTGACCAAATCTCTTATTGAAGAAAGATTTTGCTTCATAAGAAGAGAGCCTGGTATGCTTAATGGATCAACATTATCTTCAGTATGATTGTCAATTTGTCAACCTTGAGTTTTAATTTCCTTCATCTGATACCCTTTCATTGACTAATTTTTAAGGTATGAAGTGATTAACTTGATTGGAATATATGTTCTAAGGCATAGAAGTATCTTAGAAATCTTTTAGTTTTATTTTAGACTTAGTTTTATTAATTGAAGATTTGAGATAATTCACACCTGTGACATATATTCACGGTCGTGCTCCAAATCGCAAAAAGCTTAAGTATCTTTCACGCTTTTCTTCACGATAACCTTCACGGTTGGAGGTTGTGAAGACTATGTTTCATGCCCATGACACTTTTCATTCACTCCCGTGAAACTCTTCATTCATGCCCGTGACACTTATTCACGACCGTGAAAATTAATAACAAATAATTACAGAACCATTCATGCTTTGTTTCACGCGTTGCCTCACGGTCAGAAGTAGTGAAGATTGCTCTTCACGACCGTGACTCCTTTTGTCACCGCTGTGAAATTCATAAGTAATGCCCGTAACTATTTAATGTCACGATCGTGAATCGATTGGTATCTTTTATTATGGCTAGAGCGCCTCTTCAACAAACTGTGACCACGACTATTCACGCCCGTGATGGACAATTCACTGTCTTGAATCTGTCGACTATAAAATAGGATTTTTGTCATTTTTCTCATTTCCAACTTTAAAAATTCTCTCAATTAAAGCTCTCATTCAATATTTCTCACAAAATATGGCCTCCTCATATTCATATTCATCTATAAATTCTTCCAAACCACTGTCTTTGAAGAATCTCAACATTTCTAGGTTTGTTCTCAAATTTTTGGTCCTAAAATCATTCTCCAAATCCCCGTTCCAAAACTATCACAATGGAACCCAGCTCATCTAAAGGCACAAGGAAGAAATCCTATGCTCTGAGACACCACACGAACTACCTTCTCAACATCATTCTGGCGCATTGCCATCGAAGATATGTCGTTCTAAAGAAAAGACCTTACTTTCGTCTTGTTCCTTTGAATGGAGTGCTATCAGGACTCTCGGTCTTGAGACAAGCATGATAGAACAATTGCAAACTTGTCATCTTAAGGATTTCATAGACATTCATCGGTCAACGCTAAGGGAACCAACTCTCAAGTTCCTTCGCACATTGCAAGTCTCTCCCATCGAAACTATAAAATTCCAACTCTGTATGCATCCGAACACTCTTTCAACAGCAGAGTTTGGCACTATTTTCAAGCTTCCCTCATATGGCATTCTCAATGAGAATGAAGTGGAATTCTATGCAAATCTGGCGTGGACTCATTTTGCGTTGGAATGTAGCTAGGATGTGAAGAAGACCAAGAGCACACATCTTCAGTCCCTTGTGCATAAATATTTACATAGGTTTCTTACCTATAGTATATTTGCTAGAGGAGATAGCAACGGAGCAATCAGAAAATCAGAACTCTTCTTATTGGAAATGGCACGAAGAGGTCTAGCCGTAGCTCTGTCTTGCTGCTTTACAAAGCATCTTCTTTCAATTGCAACAAAGTCATCGGGAGACATCTTGATTGGTGGGTATGTGACTCATCTTGCCATTGAGCTCGGATATCTAAAACTCGATGAGCACAATTACAATCTTATTCCAACACATCCTCGAGATCGGCTAAATGTCAAATCCTTCATAAAGATGGAAGCAGCAGTCCGCATTATTTACGAAAATAATGTCTACTACCGTTTCACCAGTCCAGTTGGTGAAATTGATTGGAAATACCAGGACTCTGATGATTTCAAAGCTGGCCTCCAGGCTATCCAGCAATGAAATGAGCCCGAGTCGAAACAGCGACACCAGAGGTTGAGCAAGAGGTTGGTCAATCATCGGCTTCTAACCTTGCTTTGGCTTAATGCAGGCGTCCATCGATGAGAGGTTGGAAAACCTTAAAGATTTCATGGAATCTCGAATGGATAGCCTTGAGGCTGAGGTAGCACACCTTAGGGATGGTCTGTCAGGCTTGAATCCTAATTAGAGTCCTAATTTCCATGTAGTAGATTTATTTTTAATTATATAGGACTTTACTTTATTTAACTTTGTAATCCTTCTCCTTTTTTAATGCAATTATCTTATTATCAATTCTTTTTTTTTTGTTGATGACAAAATGGGGAGAACCTAGCAATATATGCAAATGTGTGGTTAATAGATATATGTTATTATGCAATATATGGATTGAATATGTAAATTTTTTATGCATAACATATAGCTCACATATGCATCACATATACCTCACATATACCTTGTATATACCTAACTAGTTAGCAAATAACTTTGATATACTTAGGATATACCTTACATATACCTAACTAGTTAGCAAAGAACCATGTTATATATGTCTTTCAATTCTTGCACCCTATTACTTTATTTTAAGCATCTTTTGAGTTGGAGACTTCTCAAAAGCACATATTGCTAGATTATTTGTCACCATCAAAAAGGGGGAGATTGTTGAACCTTAAGGGGTATTTTCATCATTTTGATGCTAACAAGTAAAATAGCAATAATGTATTTAACAATGCTTGTGTTCTAAGTATGTTGAACATGATATATCTTGAATATAATATAATTCAAGAATGAAAGACAACTTTTGAAGATCAAAATCAAAAGAAATAGCAAAGTCACACCCGTGACTACTTATATCACACTCGTGAATATAGCTTAGCGCTAACTTTGCACCATTCAAAGTTCACGGCCATGAAGGATTATACCAACCGTGAATGATCAAATCAGTCATGCCCATGAAAGATAGTCACTCCTATGAGATAACATGTCAAATTTTTCTAGAGAGTTTCACGGTCGGTGTCACCATTTGAATCACGGCTTGGAAGAATATTCACACCCGTGAATGTATAAAGTCACGCCCATGATCAAACACTTCAAATTCTTCCAGAGAGCTTCACAACCAGAGTGACCACTTAGACCATGACTAGGAAGAGCATTCACGACCGTGACACATACATTCACGCTCATGAATGAGGATAGAGAAACATGTCAGGCGTGAAGTTAAGAGTTGGTTCAACAGCTATTTTCGCATTAAATACACCCAAACGACTATAATTCATAGAGGAAGTATAAATTCAAGTCATTTATGAATCCTAAAGAAAAGAACAATTACTTTGAATCTTTAATCTTATTGTAGCCTTATGCATTAACTAAATTTCAGCAAAACTCTTATTCTTTGTAAAAACCTAATTGCTCATAATTTCTGAGCATTGTAGGTTGGTTAATGTTTTCATTGTAAGCAATTACTCAAGTGAGTTTGGGTATATTGGGTTAAGATTGAAACAGTTGTAAGGGTTTATTGTGTGAGCCATAAAACATAAGGAATTGGTTTATTGTGTGAGCCATAAAACTCAAGAAATTGGTTTATTGTGTGAGCCATTAAAACACAAGGTAATTTTTGGGTTAGGAGTTAGCCATTGAGAGAAACACCATAGTTGGGAGTGAGCTTGTAAAACTCCATTATAACACTTAGTGTGTTAGTAAATTACCCAATTGAGATTGGGAAGAGGAGTTAAAACTCCATTATAACACTTAGTGTGTTAGTAAAACACCCAATTGAGATTGGGAAGAGGAGTAGGGTTTATTAATACTCGAATCTCTATAAATCTTGTGTGTAATATCTTTCCGTCCCTACTCTATTTAATTTTATTCTACCCTTAAAGTTAAGAAATTTTTATTTCATAACCAATTCAACCCCCTTCTTGGTTCATTGTCTAGGCAACAAAAATATTTAGAAAATGTTTGGATATCACATACTCTTGAATAAGACTTAGTTTTATTTTTATAAATTTTTAGATATTCAAGCCTATGAATAAATCTTCATGGCTGTGAAAATAGTTGCCAAAACCAACAGATTCGATCACGGCTTGTGCCACGCCTTGGATCATGATTTGATCCTGTGACAGAAAATTCATGCTCGTGACTATTTAGTGTCACAACTGTAAAAATGCCTCAATTTTTAAGCAGTATCGTTCATGCCCTAAGTTACGATTTAAGTCACTACATTGCCTAACCATGAACATGATCATTCTTGCTCGTGAATATTCATTCATGACCATGAATCAATTGAAATATAACCTAAATTTCATTGTTCTCTCTCACTTTATCTCTTTTCAAACTCGCAACAGTCATGATTTCTCATCCATTCCGGCTAAATCCGGCCTCCCCAACATCTTTTTACCACAAAATCTTATCGAAATCAATCACCAAACACCTCAATCTCTTTCGTTTGTGACTTTTAGGGTCCAATTTGAAACCCTAAGCTAGAGTTTCCATTTGTTCTCAAACTTTCATACTCCTCAATGGCTTCAGGATCCAGTCAATCTAAAGGGAAAAAGAAGAGTACAACACCAAAGATACATGCGAATTATTTACTCAATGTCATACTCTGACATTGCCATCCAAAATATGCTAGCCTCAAAAAAATGGCCACTCTTATCAACGAGGACCTTCAATTGGGGGTGTGTCAAGACATTGGGCCTTACCTCTGACATAAAAATTTGGTTATGCAAGTGTGGCTTGCTGGAGTTTGTTGACATCTATTGACCCACCTTTCGGGAGCCAACTTTGGAATTTCTTAGCACATTTGCAGGTCTCTCTGATTGGGAAAGTCTCATTCCTGCTCTACAAGCAGTAGAAAACCTTGACCGCCGCTGAATTCGGAGAGATTTTCAAGCTCCTGCATGAGGGATTGATCCATGAAAATGAGACTGGATTTTACCCTCACATTGTCTGTCTTATTCTAGCAGTGAGTTGGGATGTCAAGAAGATAAAGAGCACACACCTGATATCACCAGTGCTTCAATACATTCACTAGTTTCTCACCTATAACATCTTTACTCGGAGTGATAGCAATGGCTCAATTCTGAAGTTTGAATTGCTTCTATTTGATATAGCTCAAAAGAGTGAGTATGTGGTAATATCCCGATGGTTTGCTTCTCAACTACAGTCCATTGCCTCCAAACCTTTAAGAGACATTCTTATTGGAGGATATGTCACTCATTTGGCAGTAGATCTGGGATTTATGGACCTCAATAATCATGTTTACAATATCATTCCAACTTCTCCTAGAGAACGACTCGACATTGATTCATTTATCAAGATGGAAGCAGCAGTGAAAGTCCACCATAAGGATAAAATGTCTTACTGTTTTATCACCCCAACAGGAGATGTGGCATGGAAGCCTGAAGACTTTCAAAGCAGGACTTCAAGGGCTCCAGTAGAGGAAGAGACCCATGTTGAGACTCCACCTCCAGCTGTTCCAGATGTTCCTCCTACCACCGAGACCTCTTAGGCACCTCTACCAGACTTGGCACAATAGATTGCCACATTCCTGACTCCTCACTTTGACGTGCTTCAGAAAAGCATGAACACTTTTCAGGAGTCGGTTGATGCAAAGCTGGAAAACCTCAAGGACTTTGTAGAGTCCAGGATTGATAGTCTCGAAGAGGAGGTAGCTCATATTCGTAAACAGATGTCTGGCTTCAAGCCATGACTATCATTATCTCGTTTTTACTTTTTGTGTCTTAGGATCCTTAGGATCATGTTATCATAGTATTTTTTATATTTAGGCAAGTCTCTTTTGCTTATTTTTCTTTACAACATATGTGACTTGTATATCTTTTGTTTATGCAATGATATATATTCTATTTTATTTTATTCTCTATAACACCCCTTCACCTAAACTGCACATGCCCGGATGCGGGGGCGCTACTGCCTGTCTTCTTTAAATCGCTATATATTTTTTTATTTAATAAATAATGTAGATTTTATTTACATAACATAGTATTTATAAATAACAATTTACTATTTAACAAACTTTGAAAACTACTTTACAATTTATAAGTATATATAATGCGGAAAACAAATTACAAGAGTTCAAAAGTTTGTAATCCACTATTTCTAGATCGGCTGCTTTAGTTTGAATAGGGTCACCGCTTACTTTATCTACCACCTTTAGCTACTTTTCTATATCTTTGCGGAAGGAAACTCTCATGCTAAGCTCTTTAGTGGTGCATATAAATAAGGCAATATACTATATCATGCAACAAGCATTAACATGTATTATTTTATGCATTAAAATGTTTGCATGCTATTTCTATCAACATGTTCCTATATCATACAAGTATAAATATCATGCTCAAATATACAACGTTATTTTTATTTATCTTTAATGGTAGGTTACTATGTTAATCTCTTTATTATTATATCTCAATCTCATATCATCATCATTTTCTTTTTCTTTTCTTTTCTTATTTTCCAACATATCTTCATTATCTTGCCCATATCACTCTAAATTTGGACTGACTGGATATGGGTTACGGATCAGGAGCACTCCCAGAGCTATAGCCACCCTGTCCACTATCTGGCTCAATAGAGCTTCTCAAATCAATGGTGCTCTTCAAGCTTAAGCCACATTGATTGAGTATAATTTCATCATAGATGAATAACCGGACCAAGGGCGCTCTTCGAGCTTAAGCCACCTTGTCCTCAATTTGTATGTACTCATCAGAGCTTCTTAAGTCAATGGCGCTTTCCGAGCTTAAGCCACATTGACCAAGCATCTCAGACCAATGGTGCTCTCCGAGCTTAAGCCACATTGATCGAGGAATATCTCATATAGTACGATACCGTTCGCCCCCTTAATGACATGTCATCTATCATGTTTCTAGTCCGCAGGTAGAATAATGGGTATCTTTGAATTTTCACATCCATCATATATCTTTATTAAATTTTTATTTTACATCCATTTCATCATCCTCATATTATACATCACATCAATATTCTCATGTATCAACATCTCAATTTTCTTATTTTGCAAACATATCGTCATGCTCATACATACTGGATATCATCTTTTTCATTTGTGTAACTAGATACATCAATAGATAATCATATTCATAATTTGTTTGAAAACAGAGCATTCACGGCCGTGACTACCAATTCATGCCCGTGAATTAGTTCACACCCGTAATCCCAAGCTGTGAACGCTATTGGAATGAATCGTGCCAAAAGCATTCACGGTCGTGAATACTCATTAACGCCCATGAATGAGTTCATGCCCGTGATTCCCAACCGTGAACACTTCTTGAATGAATAGTATCATTTCCACACCAAAGTCACAACCGTGATACAAATCCGTCACAATCGTGAACCATCAGGTTCACGCCCGTGACCCGATAGTCACGCCCATGACTTTCGGCAGGAAATCTGCATATTCATATTTCATGCATTCTAATTTCACCAAATCATATCAAAACACAATTCATGCATTTCTGGAGTCCTTTATTCAACATATCATGACTAATACATATAAATGCCTTAATCATAATTAAATTCTCTAACATGCATCACTTAATTCAACAAATCACAAGAAACTCATTCTTTATCTCTAACATATGGTTTCATGCCATAATTATTATTAATGCATTTCCATCATCAATTATCATACTAACATGCATTATTTCAAACAAAGATAGGCTATTGCCTTAAGTTATGCACAAACCTTAATATTTCTCCTTCATTCTTCTAGTTAGCTTTCTCTTTTTCTTTGCTCCTTAGTAGTTGTTCCTTGTCACTTGGAACTCCTACAACATCATAGATCATTATTATCATCTGATTTTCTCAAGACCCTAAACTCTCTCATTCTATCTCAAAACCCTAATTTCTTTCCACATAAGTCTTGGATGAGCTCAAAATTCAAACTTCTTTAAGAAAAGATGAAGAAGAAGAAGAAGAAGAAGAAGAAGAAGAAGAAGAATCACTTCTTAGCTTACTCTTTTCTTCACTAAATCACAACTTTGGAGATTTTCTCTCTCCACCAAACTTGATTTTTCTTCCTTTTTCTTGCTCTTTCCAGCTTCCTTAGGAGTTATGGACCATGAAGATCACTTCTTCTTGCTCTTTCCCCTCTCTTCTCTTCCCTTTTCTCTCTAAATTTCTGGTTTGGCTATGGAAGGAACGGGGCTGGCGTGACTGGTAGAAAAGAGAGAGAAGAAAGCAGAAAATGAAGAGAAGAAGAAGAAGAAAATAATGAATTAAATAGGGTACCCAAAAGTCTTCATATGGGACCCACCATCTTGACCATCTTCATCCCATTTTACTTAATCAACACTAATCTTATTCCTACTCATTGAGTAGCTGGCCAACCTATTAAAATGTCCCCAAAATTAATATGTTGGTTGGTAATTAATCTCATAAATCCTCAAATTTTTTGTAATTTGCAATTTAACCCCAATACTTATCAAAATTTGCAATTTAGTCATTTATCGTAAATCAACTTCTTTAAACTTTATAATCACTTAATTAGGCATATATCTTTTAATTTAGTCATTACTTGATTAATTTCGATCAAAAATCCAAATTTAAACTCCGATTAGTCATACGCGTCAATTTCGCAACACGTGCGACTCAGTGTCTAAATTAGCGGATATTACATTCTCTATTGTCTTATCTCTTTTTTATTATGACAAAGGGGGAGAATAAGTATGCAAATGAAAATGTTAAGTAGGATGAAAATATGACTTGGCCTGATCAAATTGCAGTATACCCTTATATGAATGTTATGTTTATTGCTTATTTCAATCTCTTTTGAAGCTTATCATCTCTTTTAAAGCTTTTCTTGCATCTTTTACTTCTTATGATTCATGTTTATTAAGCACCAATTGAGGGAGAGAAAGTTTATTTTATCTTTAGACCCCATATTACTTAATTATTTGTCACCATCAAAAAGGGAGAGATTGTTGAACCTTGAAGGATATTTTCGCAATTTTGATGATAACAAATAAATTAGATAATAAGGAATTTAACCACATTTGTGCTCTAAGTGTGTTAGACGGGTTATTCATTTCTAAAACCTTGAAACAAGTTACAAGACAAGCATTGAAGTTCAAGATATTGAAAACAAACAAAGAGTCATGCCCGCAAAATCTAAAAGTCACGTTTTTTACTAATGTCACACCCATGGTATAAAATCATCACCCCCGTGAAAATATCTTTTCATGCCCATGAATACCATATCACGCACATGAAACAAGTAAGTACCAAAGTTGTTCATTCAAACATTCACGACAATGAAGCATTGTCCCAACCATGAAGATTGATAAAGTCACGCCCATGAATATTTTGTCACACCCGTGAATGACCATTCATTTTCAGACAGAATGAGTCATGGCCAGAGTTATGATTTTCATTCACGCTATGAAGAACAGTCATGTCTGTGACCCTAGGGAGAGAAACTTGTCAAGCGCGAATGGGAAAATAGTTCAACGACTATTTTCGCATTAAATGCACCCCAAAATGGCTATAGTTGATCTAGAAGTATAAATACAACACATTTATTACTTCTACAAGTAAGAAAAACAATCATTCATTCATCTAATCTTGTATAGCCTTATACATTTATTTTGATTCAACAACTTTCATTATTTAAGATTGTAAAACCATAAATTGCTAATAATTGTTGAGCATTTTGGTTGGTGAGTGTTTTCATCTTGTAATCAATTACTCAAAAGTGAGTTTGAGTGAGTTGAGTTATGAGTGAAACCCTTGTAAGGGTTTTTTGTGTGAGCCATAAAAACATAAGAATTTGGTTGTTGTGTTAGCCATTAAAATACAAGGGTTATTTCTAGGCTAGGTGTTAGCCAAGAGAGAAACATCATAGTTGGGAATGAGCTAGAGATAAAACTCCATTGTAACACTTCAAGTGTTAGTGAAACACCCAATCGAGATTGGGGAGAGGAGTAGTGTTTCTTAATACTCGAACCTCTATAAATCTTGTATGCACTATATTCCTCTTCCTTTCACCATTCATCATTTATTCACTTCTTTATTTAAGTAATTTTTATTTGCTAACCAATTCAACCCCCATTCTTGGTTATTGTTTTGGACAACATATGCAACTGCCATCTTTTACAACCAAGGCGAACCTTGCTATACAGGTGGATGCCACACTACTATATTTGTATCTACCTATCTGAATTAAAACTTTTCTAACTTTTTTCTATACCAAGATCATCATATTATGTCCTATGCAATTTTAAACATACATACGATACAATCTGTGTTAACAATACCAAATCCAATTCATTCTCAAAACTATTTTGGGGTTTAACATCCTTTATTATATAATCCATAATACTTGTGCTTGTGAAAATCTATTTCATGTCTTTATTTAAACATTGAAATAACTATATATCTCTACCCTATGTCATGTGGAATAATCAATGATAAAATGAATGAGATAAAGTAACAGACCCAACACGGGTCAACTTTGACTCCTCTAATTGGCTTGATCTTCTGTTCTTGTCAACTCAACAATCTACTGGCTCATAATCTGCGTGTAGGAAAACCCGCATGTTAAGCTATTAAAAGTTTAGTGGTACATATAATCATTTAAATTCTAACATGCAATCAAAATATTAACATAGCATTCTTAATCAAAACATACATGTGTGTTTGACCATATCATCATATACATATCACATATTAACTTACTTTATGCATACTGACTTGACTATATTATTCAATTCCATCATAAAATTCAACATGTACTTACCAATATACTCAGCCATGCCATATTTGCATCAAAGAGAAACATACATAATAAATATCTGGGTCTAATTACATATGTGGCATAAATATCAGAAGTGAATCCATATCATATAATCACATCAAAAATATCGATTGTAATCATACTAAATTGCATTATATATTGAAATAACAAGCTTTTAATCTCATACATATGATTACTAGTTTCCACAATCTTTTTCCAAGATATGACTATATTCTGATTCACTAAATTCTCATTTTCTATATTATTGTATTACTAAGTTCTGGTTAGTCTTAGCCTAATACTCTAGACCCAGATCACCCGAACGCAGGTTGTGAAATAGGAGCACTCTAACATGAGCTTAAGCCACCCTAAACTATTGTATCAGTATGTATTGCTACCAGTGAGCCTCTCAAATCAAGAGCACTCTAACATGAGCTTAAGCCACCCTTATAAGCAATGGTTGTATGTATTACTCGAGCTTAAGCCACCTTGTCCCTAACCTGGATATATTACCACTGAGCTTCTCAAATCAGAAGCATTTTGACACAAGCTTAAGACACCCTGATGAGCAATATAATAATCGCATGCATAAATATTTTACGGTATCGTAACCCCCTCAATGGCATACCACCTATCCTAACTAGTCCTCAAATAGAGAATGGGCATATTTATTCACTTTTTGGATATTAACATCATTTATATTACATTCCATAGTTCCACAATATCATTCTGATATTCATAGCACCTAGTGCATTCACATATTTCATAATCATGACATCATATTGCAGTTAACCTCATTTGATCATACCAAATGTGTGTATATGTCATACTCATGTTGTTTCATTACTTAAATCAATTTATAAGTTCTGGATACAGGGCATTAACAACCTTCTGGATACATGGTATATTCATGGGCGTGCAGCCTTCTATCATGGGTTATCTACTAGTGACTCAGTTGTGACAGGCTCATGATCATTCACAGGCGTAAAATTCATACTTTCACAACAGTGAAGCCTTCATGAGCATGAAATACCTTCATGAGTGTGAATCTTGCCGTCACATCATAATAAACATGATTTCAACATCGTTTTCAACCAATTCCACACATAATCATGCAAAATGTTAAAGCTAACCAATGTTAGCCTCACCTATCAACATTTCTCATATTTTAGAATATAAAATCAACCATAAATATGCATATGATCACCTTTAATCATTCAAACTAGGCTTCATGCCTTATTTATCAAACATTCCACTATCCATTATCAGCATATCAACATTATTATGCATCACATAATATTTCCAACCATTTAACCCAATTCTAGCATATATCATATCAACATTTCTAGTCACTAAACATATCAGAATACAGAATTCACTACACAAAGCACATTAAAAAATGAATTAAAATGAGTATATGTACAAAGCTTAATATTGGAGCCTTAAAACTCATTTCTCTTATGTCTACTGTCTCTAGTGGGGTTCTACACCATCAGTTTCAACCTTTAAACAAAGACTATAATTACGTTATATATCTATCATTGTATTTATTTATGCCATAAATTATCAAAACTTTAACTTTTCATTGATCTTAAGCCTATAAATCTAACTCTCCCATTAAACTGAATTAAAACTATCAAAGATTAATGAAAACATCATGCCTTACCTCTGTTTCAATGATTATATATTAGCAATAAGGTTCAAAACATTTTCAAACCCTTCTTAGGTTCTGACTGCAATTTTTATATCGAAATCTTTGTTTTTCAATCTATTTCAATCTCATTTGTTATTGGTTATTTTGTGTTTAATCAATTAGAATAAAAAAAAAAAGAATGAGGAAAATCAGTTTCTGAGGTTTCAGAATGTGGAGGCTAGGGTTAAAAGTGATTTTATGTGAGTTTTTTTTTTGAAAACACAAAACTATAATATATAAACTACAAACTTTCACGGGTGTGAACTATAGTGTCACTGGCGTGAACCATAGTGTCATAGCCATAAAGCTTCTCAATTTTAGAATCTGAATTTTACGGCATTCACAGCCGTGATAACTATGTCACGGGTGTGAACACTGGAAACTTTACTTTTTCTTATTATTTTCATTATATTAAGGTTTCTAACACCCTTAACCACACATATACTTTCCATATACTCTCAATATACCTTTATTTAATATATTAATTCCAGACCCTAACTTGCAGGTGTTATATTTCTCTTCCTCTTAAAGAAATTTTATCCTCGAAATTATCTGGTGTACTATCTCTGAACAATTGTGTATACTGGGTCCTCATCACCTCTGTACTTTCCTATGTAGCCTCTTCTATTGCATGGTTTGTCCATAATATTTTGACCAATGGTACTCGTTTGTTCCTAAGTTCCTTAATTTCTCTGGTGAGAAACTGAAATAGTTGTTCCTCAAACATCAAATTTGGTCTCACCTCAATGCCCTCAACTGAAACAATATGAGAAGCATCGGATATGTACCTCCTCAACATGGAGACATGGAACACATCATGGATCTTGTTCAACTCAACTAGTAAAGCAAATTTGTAAGCAACTGATCCCACTCTTGCTAGTATCTCATAAGACCTAATAAATCTCGGGCTCAATTTGCCTTTCTTACAAAATCTCAAAAATAATTTCCATGGAGAGACTTTAAGGAAAACATTTTCTCCCACTGCATACTTGACATCTTTTCTCTTGAGATCTGCATAGACTTATGTTTGTCTGAAGCTACCTTCAATCTTTCCTGTATGATCTTCACTTTTCCTCAATTTTCTGTACTAAGTCTGGCCCCACTAGTTTTCTCTCACTGAGTTCTGTCTAATACAAGGGTGTTTGATACTTCCTGCCATATAGTGCCTCATACGGAGCCATCTTGATACTAGACTGATAATCGTTGTTATAAGCAAATTCCATCAATAGAATATATTTATCCTAGCTACCCTCAAATTCATTCACACAACTCTTCATCATATCCTCTAAGATCTATATGACTCTTTCTGATTGCCCATATGTGTGAGGATGAAAAAAAGTACTAAAACTGAGCTAGGTATCCAACACTCTCTGCAGACTACCCCAAAACTGAGAAGTAAACCCGGAGTCTCTGTCTGAAATAATGGAGACTAGCACTCTATATAGTCATACTATCTCATTGACATAAAGCTCTGCTAGCCTATTCAAAGGAAAATCCCTCCTGTTAAGCTAGAAGTGAGCTAACTTCATAACTCTATCCACTATAACCCATATAACATCAAATTTTTGAGACATTATTGACAACCCTATCACAAAGTTTATAGTAATCCGCTCATATTTCCATTCTAGTACAGTAGTAGATTGCAGTAGTCCTGATGGTTCCTGATATTTTGCCTTGACCTCCTGACATGTCAAGCATCTGGTTGTGTACTCTGTGATATCTCATTTTATACCTGTCCATCAGTACTTAGTCTTCAGGTCATTATACATCTTCATGTTTCTAGGGTGCATAGTATACCTGGTCTCATATGCTTCTTGTAATATCTTCTATCTCAGCTCAACAATACTGGACATGCATAAATGACCCTGGTAGTATAATCCACCATCAGTCTCGACTGTGTAATTAAGCCTCTCCACCTTAGAGACCAACTCAGCTGTCTTAAGAAGTCTACTATTCTGTCTTTATGCATCAATAATCTCTTGTTAAGTGTTGGCCAGATGTGCAACTTGGCCACCATCTTTCTACTCAATGCATCAACCACTATATTAGCCTTGCTTGGGTGGTAATCAATCACACAATTATATTTTTTTTTATCAACTCTAACCACCATCTCTGTCTCAAATTGAGATCTCTCTATGTAAACAAGTATTTTAAACTCTTATGCTTTGTATTGATGAAACATCTTTCTCCATAGAGATAGTGATGCTATATCTTTAATACAAAGACAATAACTGCCAGCTCTAAGTCGTATGTGTGGTAATTCTTCTCTTGAACCTTCAGCTGCGTAGCTGCATATGTCAATACACACCCCAGTCCATTGTGAAAAGTATCATTGTAGATGACATACTCCTTATTAGGAACTGGTTATGTCAAAATTGGAGCCTCTATTAACATCTTTTTGGAATTATCAAAACTTTTCTGGCATTTTTCGATCCACTCATATTTCACATCTTTTCTCAGTAGTCTGGTTAAAGGATAAGCAATCATAGAAAATCCTTTAACAAACCTCCTATAGTAACCAACTAACCCAAGGAAACTTCTAATCTTTGTCATATTGAGAGGAGGCTTCCAACTCATAATAGCCTCTACCTTGCTAGGATCAACTCATATACCATCTGATGACATAATGTGCCCCAGAAAAGCTACATCATCAAGCCAAAATTCAAACTTTGAGAACTTGACATATAATTTCTTCTCCCTAAGTGTCTGTAACACTATTCTCAGGTGTTGATCATACTCATCAGGTGTCTTAGAGTACACTAGAATGTCATCAATAAAGACCAAAACACATTTGTCTAATTAGGATCTGAACACCCTATTCATTAAGTCCATAAAGACCATTGGAGCATTGATTAACCTAAAAGGCATAACCATAAAATCATAATGCTTGTATATGGTTCTGAACATCATCTTGGCTATATCTTCAACCCTAACTCTTAACTGATGAAAACTCGATCTCAAATCGATCTTCAAAAACACAAATGCACCTTTCAATTGATCAAATAGGTCATCAATCCACAGTAATGGATATTTTTTCTTGATTGTCACCTTATTCAGTTATTTATAGTATATGCATAACCTCATAGACCCATCTTTCATTTTCACAAATAACATCGATGCACCCCGTGGAGATACACTTGGCCTATATACCCTTTTTCTAATAATTCCTACAGCTGAGCTTTAACCTCTTTCAACTCGGATGGTGCCATTCTGTATGGCGTTGTTGATATAGGTGTTATGCCTAGGGTGAGTTCTATAGAAAACTTGACCTCTCTATATAGTGGTAACCCTGAAATATCTTCAGGGAACATATATAGGAATTCATGTACTATGGGGATATCCTGAAGTTTTGGACCTCCCTTTCTAGTATCAATCACATAAGCTAAAAACGTTTTGCATCCTTCCCACATCATTTTCTTTGCCTTCATCATTGAAATAACTTGTGGAAGCAGTGGGAACAACTCACCTTCTACTTTCACATCTTCCTGTTCTGTATTTTTTAGCATCACAAATTTTGCACCATGATGTGCTAGCCAATACATGCCCCAATATGGCATCAAATTCCCAAAAAATCAAGTCTGCTGGAAACTCTCTCCCTTGTACAATCAAAGGATAACCTTTATATACCTTATTCATTATAATGTTGTGCCTTAAAGGGTTTGTGACCTCAATTTTATATTCAAGATTCTCATTAATCATATTGTATTGTTTATAAGTGTTTGTGCATATATATGAGTGTATTGAACCTAGATCAATGAATGCACATATATCAGAGTCATCAAGAGAAAACATACCAACAATCACATCTATAACCTCTTGGTATTCTCTGGCCCTTATAGCATTAAGCTCTAGCTAGCAGTCAGCCTGGTCCTGGCCTGTTGACAATCTTAAAGATTGCCTAGGTAGGTCTTGTACAACCTTTGGTCCATTATCTAGGCTAAGTTGGAGTTGACCGTGTAGTCTGTGCTGGTGCACTTCTAGTCATCAAAGGAAAATTCTCCTCATATGCTCATTTGATCCATATCTGAAGCAAACACCTGTATTCTTCCAATATTTTCCTCAGTGACTCTTGTGGAGGTGCCACAAACCAGAATACTATCTATGGTAACTTGTGTTTGATTTCTTCCTATAGTAGATGTAGCCCTGAAAGGCTGCCCCCTTATTTATGAACCTCTCTAAGTATAACCTCTATTCTGTCCCTGACTCCTGCCATGAGCCACCAATCATAGGCATCTTCTTATAATAAAGAGACAACATACTTGGCCTTTTGATCAGTGGCCATATCAAACTCATCACATACCCTCTTAATCTTCTCAATCTAATACTTCGCAACAGCAAAATCATCATCATTTGTTCCCAAAAAATCAGTAGCTCCAAACTTACTGAGCTTGTCTAGATGTACCCTTGGCCTTGATGGTGGAGGTGGAGGAGTTGGTGCTGGTGGTACAACTCTAGCTATCTATTGCAGTAGTCCTACCATCTGCTACATTAATAGAGTCTAGTCTTGGTTAACTTGTTTAGGAGCATATGGATTATGAACTGGTACTACACTAAATACGAGCTATACTGGGCTGGTTCGGTGCCCCATTATGTGGAAAGCTCTGGCTCTCAGCCATGTCATTTAAGTCTGATACCATCTCACTCTAATCCTACAAGTTGAAAAAGAAGTAGCCATAATCAGAGTCAAACGAGACACATGTATGTGTGCATGATAACCCCATGATCCACTTAGGTCTAGAACTACCTAAACTTAAGTTCTGATACCACCAAATGTAACGGGCATCCCGTACAACCAGGGCAAACCTCGCTGTACAGGTAGATGCCACACAGCTAGATCTGTATCTACCTATCTAAATTAAAACTTTTCTAACTATTCTCTATACCAAGACCATCATATTATATACTATGCAATTTTAAACATATATCTAACATAATCTATGTTAACAATACTGAATCCAATTCAATCTCAAAACTATTTTGAGGTTTAACATCCCTTATTACATAATCCATAATACTTGTGCTTGTGAAAATATATTACATGTCTTTATTTAAATGTTGAAATAACTATATATCTTTATCCCATATCATGCGGAATAATCAATAATAAAATGAATGAAATAAGTAACAGACCCAACATTGGTCAACTTTGACTCCTCTGGCTGGCTTGATCTTTTCTTTATTGTCAACTCAATAGTCTACTGTCTCTAAACCTACATGCAGAAAAACCCACATGTTAAGCTGCTGAAAGCTTAGTGATACATATAATCATTTAAATTCTAACATGCAATCAAATATTATCATAGCATTGTTAATCAGAACATATCTGTGTGTTTGACCATATCATCATATACATATCACATATTAACTTACTTTTATGCATGCTAACTTGTCTATGTTATTCAATTCCATCATAATATTCAAAACATGTACTTACCAGTATACTCAGTCATGCCATATATGCATCAAAGAGAAACTTACATATTAAATATCTAGTCTAATTACATGTGTGGCATAAATATCATAGGTGAATCCATATCACATAATTAGACATTATATCGATCATAATCATACTGAATTTCATCATATATTGAAATAACAAGATTTTAATCTCATACATATGATTATGAGTTTCCACAATCCTTTTATAGGATGTGATTGTATTCTGATTCACTGAATTCTCATTTTTCCATATTACTGTATTATCAAGTTCTGTTTTTTCTTAGCCCAATACTCTAGACCCAGACCATTTGAATGTGAGTTGTGAAATAAGAGTGCTCTAACACGAGCTTAAGCCATCATATTCACTATTGTATCAATTTGTATTGCTACAACTGAGCTTTTCAAATCAGGAGCACTCTAACATGAGCTTAAGCCACCCTAATGAGCAATGACGACATGCATATTGATACAAGGGTGCTCTAACCTGAGCTTAAGCCACCTTGTCCCTAATCCAGATATGTTAGCACTGAGCTTCTCAAATTAGAAGCACTCTGACATGAGCTTAAGCCACCCTAATGAGCAATATAATAATTGCATACATAAATATTCTATGGTATCATAATCCCCTCAATGACATGTCACCTATCCTAGCTAGTCCTCGAATAGAGAATGATTATAATTATTTACTTTTTGGATATTAACATCATTTATATTACAT
Organism: Triadica sebifera; assembly: GCA_023653625.1. Lineage (NCBI taxonomy): Eukaryota > Viridiplantae > Streptophyta > Magnoliopsida > Malpighiales > Euphorbiaceae > Triadica > Triadica sebifera. Next base: position 36,626,425 of record CM042896.1, read on the forward strand.
TTCATAGTTCCATAATATCATTTTGATATTCATAGCACCTAGTACATTTACATGTTTCATAATCATGATATCATATTGCAATTAAGCTCATTTTGATCATACTAAGTGTGTGTATATGTCATACTCATGTTGTTTCATCACTTAAATCAATTTACAAGTTCTAGATACAGGGCATTCATGGGTGTGCAACCTTCTATTATGGGTTCTCTACCAATGACTCAACCGTGATTGGCTCATGATCATTCATAACGGATGTGAAATTCATACTTTCAAAGGAGTGAAGCTTGCTTCATGGGTGTGAAGCTTGGCTTCACAAGCATGATAGATCATACAGAAACATGATTTCAACACTGTTTTCAACCAATTCCACACACATATAAAATGCTAAAGCTAACCAATGTTAGCCTCACCTATCAAAACTTATCATATTCCAGAATATAAAATCAACCATAAACATGCATATGATCACATTTGAGCATTCAAACTGGGCTCCACACCTTATTTATCAAACATCCCAACATCAATTATCAACATATCACCATTATTATACATCACATAATAATTCCAACCATTTAACCCAATTCTGGCATATACCATATCAGCATTTCTTATCACTAAACACATTAGAATACAAAATTAACAGCACAAACACATTAAAAATGAATTAAATTGAGTATATGTACAAAGTTTAATATTGGAGCCCTAAAACTCATTTCTCTCGCATATACTCCCTCTGATGCGGTTCTCCACCGTTAGTTTCAATGCCTAACACAAAACAATGACCATAATTATGTTATATATCTGTCATTGTATCTATTTATGCCATAAATTATCAAAACCTTAACTTTTCATTGGTATTAAGACTATAAATCTAACTCTCCTATTAAACTAAATCGAAACTATCAATGATTAATGAAAACATCCTCCCTTACCTCTATTTCGATGGTTACAAATTGGCAATAGAGTCCAAAACATTTTCAAACCCTCCTTAGGTACTGACTTCAAATCTGTTAACCTTGAGGGGTATTTCCGTCATTTTGATGATAATAAATAATATAGCAATATTGTATTTAACATACTTGTTTTTGTAAGTATATTATACAGGACATGAATTAAAATAGCAAGAATGGAGAATTGGAAGAATAATCCTTGAGAAACAAAAAGCAAGAAGTAGCATGTTCACTGTTGTGACTCTAGGAGTCACTCCCGTGAAGCCAACTAGCCGTTACCAAGAAACCAACATTTGAAGTTCACGACCATGAAGGAAAACCAAACCGTGAAGTAAGCATTTCAGTCACCCCCATGAAGAAAGGTGTCACCCCCGTAAAGCTTCATGCAAATTTCATTCCAGAGAGCTTCACAACCAGAGTCACCACTTGGATCACGGCTGGGAAGATGTTCACCCCCGTGAATGAATGTGTCACCCCCGTGAAGGCTTCATTCAATTTCATCCAGAGAGCTTCACGACCAGAGTCACCACTTAGTTCACAGCTGGGAAGAGTGTCACGCCCGTGACTGATTAAAGTCACGCCCGTGACTCTATATGTCAAAACATACCAGAGAGCTTCACGACCAAGGTCACCACTTCAGTCACGGCTTGGGAAGAACTGTCACCCCCGTGACAAGCATATTCACGCCCGTGAACAATGAAAGAGAAAAATGTCAGGCACAATTTTTTGGTTGGTATAACGGCTAGTTTCTTATTTAATGCAACCCAACGGCTATATTCAGCCATGGGAGTATAAATGGAAGTCATTTATGCATTAAGAAACAAGAGAATGACAAGAAAAACAAAAGATTAGCATATACTTCAAATCACAAGCTATCTTGTACTTTTATACTTTGAGAACTAATTCATTATCTGTAAAAATCTTATTGCTCCTCATATTTGAGCAATAAAGATTTATAAGTAGCTATCTCTGTAATCTTTACTCAAGTAAGCATTGGGTAGTTCTGGGTTAAGAGAATAACACTTGTAAGGGTTAGTTGTGTGAACCTCCAAAACACAAATTAAAAGGTTGTTTGTGTGAGCCTGTAAAACACAAAGTGTAGGTTGTTTGTGTGAGCTTGTAAAACACAAAGTGTAGGTTGTTTGTGTGAGCCTGTAAAACACAAAGTGTAGGTTGTTTGTGTGAGCCTGTAAAACACAAAGGAATTGGTTATTGTGTGAGCCATTAAAACACAAGGGATTTTTGGGTTAGGTGTGAGCCATTGTGAGAAACACCATAGTTGGGAGTGAGCTTATAAAACTCCATTGTAACACTTAGTGTGTTAGTGAAACTCCCAATTGCGATTGGGGAGAGGAGTAGGGTTTGTTAATACTCGAACCTCTATAAATCTTTGTGTCTGATTTTCTCTATCCCTTCTAAAATTAACAATTTTATTTCCACACCTTAAAGTTTAATTTTTGAAACTCCAATTCAACCCCCCTTCTTGGTCTAATATCTGGGCAACAATTGGTATCAGAGCCTTGTCTAGCATTGAAGCCTAAAAAGCACTAGTAAAGAGTAAGATATGGCTAGTGAAGGATTCCAGAGTCTCAAACCTTACTTTGATGGAACAAATTATGCCCATTGGAAGTTTCAGATGGAGACATATCTAGATAATGAAGGAATTGAAGCTTGGGATAGTATTCGAAAAGAATGGACACCACCAATTAGAAGAGGAGTTAATGGTAAAGAATAAATCCTGTCAAGAGATGATTGGACAGAGCCTCAAAGAAGAGCAAATTTCAAAAATAAGAAGGCAATAACAATTCTCTCATGTTCATTATCTATTGAAGAATGTGGCAGGATACAACACTGTTCAACTGCATATAGCATGTGGAAAACATTAGAAAACTATCATGAAGGCCACAAAGCCATATGGGATGACGAAAGCACTTCAAGTGAAAAAGATGATAATGAAAGTGAAGAGGTCAACCTATGTTTCATGGCTATTGAGGATCACGTCTCGGACAAAGTAAGATCACTACACTCATACTCTTTCAATAATGATAGTAGTGATAATGATAGTGATAGTGATGATGATGATGATGATGATGAGCAAAGCCTAATAGAAGAATTAAATATAGAATTAGAGAAATATAGAACTAAATTTAGTATCTATAGAAATAATATCTCTAATTTGAAAAATAAGATAGATGGCTTAGAAAAGGAGAACATAAAGCTTAAATCATCTAATGAATCTCTTCAAAAGTCATTAGATGAATACATATCAAGACCCTCAACAGCTTCACTGTTAAAAGAAAATAACACTTTGAAAAATGAAGTTGAAGAACTTAGAAATTCCATTTCTAAATTTCACAAGGGTAAAGAGAGCTTAGATACTCTCATTGTGTCTCAAAGACCACCTTTAGTTAGATATGGTCTAGGGTTTAAGGACACATCATCATCTTCTCACAAAACTATATTTGTAAAATCTAAAGAATCTCACATCTCCACACCTGTTAGAACAACTCCAAGAAATAAGCATGTTAAACCTTCTATACAGAAAAAAAAATAATCATGCCTTTATGTATAAGGAGTATGCATCTAGAAAAATGAAAATTAATCATGATTGTGCATGCCATTGTTCTCAAAATCAGTCTAATAGAATTATGACATTCAAATACAATGTAAGACCAAAAAGCAAGTTTAGACCTAAACAATGTAATTACTGTATGAAAATGGGTCATATAAATAGAAATTGCTGGATAAGGAAGGCTCATTGGCAACCTTCATGTGCTAACCCCCAAAGACCCAAACTCATTTGGGTACCTAAATACCATACTTGATTTGTAACTCTGTAGGTATGCCTCAAGTCCACAATAAACAAAAATGCATAGCTAATAGACAGTGGATGCTCAAGGCATATGACAGGAGACAAAGAACTCTTCAATGAAATCAAAAGTATTGATGGAGGTAAAGTTACCTTTGGAAACAATGCAAAGGGTAAGGTAATTGGCATTGGTTCTATTGGTGTTAATGGTACTACTTTTATTAAGGATGTTTTACTTGTTGATGGCTTGAAACATAACTTGTTAAGTGTAAGTCAATTATGTGATAAAGGAAACAAAGTAATCTTCACTTCAAATGAATGTCTTGTAATCTCTATTGATGGTCAAGAAATATTTAAAAGAAATAGAGATATCAATACATACATAATAAACTTACATGAACTATCTAACCATTCCTCTAAGTGTCTTGTGACTACTAGTGATGAATCTTGGCTGTGGCATAGAAGACTTGGTCATGCTAACATGGATTTAATACAAAGTCTCAGCACAGGAGAGCTAGTAAAAGGATTACCAAGAGTTAAATATGAAAAAGGCAAGACATGTGATCCTTGTCAAAGAGGAAAGCAACACAAGTCATCTTTCAAAGCCAAAAACATAGTAAGTACTTCAAAACCCCTTCAACTCCTACATTTAGACTTCTTTGGACCTACTAGGGTTGCTAGCTTAAGAGGAAAACATTATGCATTTGTCATCATAGATGACTACTCTAGATTTACTTGGGTAATTTTCTTAGCTCAAAAGAGTGATGCTTTTGAAAATTTCAAAAACTTTGCTAAAAGAGTTCAAAATGAAAAAAGGTACTACATTTCAAAAATAAGAAGTGATCATGGTAAAGAATTTGAAAATGAAAACTTTGAAAGTTTTTGTCTTGAACATGGAATTTCACATAATTTCTCATCTCCTAGAACACCTCAACAAAATGGAGTAGTTGAAAGGAAAAATCGAACATTAATTGAAATGGCAAGAACAATGCTTAATGAATATGAATTACCAACTTATTTTTGGGCAGAAACCACAAACACTGCATGTTATATTTCAAATCAAGTTTTCAAAAGACCTCTTTTAAACAAAACCTCATTTGAGCTATGGAATGGAAGAAAGCCCTTGGTATCATACTTTAGAGTATTAGGATGCAAGTGTTTTATATTGAACACCAAGGACAATCTTGGAAAATTCTCCTCTAAGTCTGATGATGGTATCTTTTTAGGATACTCTACAACTAGCAAAGCATATAGAGTATTTAATAAAAGATCGTTAATAGTGGAAGAATCCATGCATGTTGTTTTTAATGAATCTAGTAAACTTGATCTTGTGAAAGGTAGTGCTCTTGATGATGTTGTAGATGATATGGAAAAACTTGTCATTGAAAATGGAAAAGAAGAAAACGATCAAGAAAATCTACTACCTCAAAATCAAGAACAAATGGAGCAAGAACTTCCAAAAGAATGGAGAATGAACAGAAATCATCCAAAAGAGCAAATAATTGGTGATCTATCAAGGGGAGTAAGTACTAGATCTCATTTCAAGTATTTAGTCACTGACATAGATTTTATTTCACAAATTGAGCCTAAAAACATTGATGAGGCTCTTAATGATGAAAGTTGGGTAATTGCCATGCAACAAGAACTCAACCAATTTGAGAGAAATAAGGTATGGAACCTAGTACCAAGACCTAAGAATCATCCAATCATAGGCAGCAAATGGGTATTTAGAAATAAGTTAGATGAACAAGGGTTAATAACCAGGAATAAAGCAAGACTAGTTGCAAAAGGATATAATCAGGAAGAAGGTATAGACTATGATGAAACATATGCACCGGTAGCTAGATTAGAAGCTATAAGAATACTCTTAGCATATGCATGTCACATGAATTTCAAACTTTTTCCAATGGATGTGAAAAGTGCATTTCTAAATGGCTATATAGATGAAGAAGTTTATGTAGAACAACCACCAGGTTTTGAAAGCTATAATTTTCCAAATCATGTTTTTAAACTTTCAAAAGCTTTGTACGGTTTAAAACAAGCTCCAAGAGCTTGGTATGAGAGACTAAGTTCTTTTTTACTAGAAAATAGCTTCACAAAGGGAAATGTTGACACTACACTGTTCATCAAAAAGCATAAGCATGAGATACTAATTGTTCAAATTTATGTTGATGATATAATATTTGGTTCTACTAATGAGCTGCTTTGTCAAGAATTTGCTAAGTGCATGACTAGGAAATTTGAAATGAGCATGATGGGAGAACTTAAGTATTTTCTTGGTCTACAAATCAAACAAAGCAATGAGGGCATATTCATCAACCAATCCAAATATGCCAAAGACTTAATCAAAAAATTTGGTATGGAAGGATGCAAAAATGCCAAGACTCCTATAAGTACATCAACAAAATTGGACAAAGATGAAAAGGGTAAGAGCATTAATGAAAAGCTTTATAGAGGTATGATCGGATCACTTTTATATCTCACTGCTTCTAGACCCGATATTATGTATAGTGTTTGCTTATGTGCGCGATTTCAATCATGTCCCAAAAAATCTTATCTAAATGCTATAAAAAGGATTTTAAGATATTTACATGGAACATTGCATCTAGGTTTATGGTATCCTAGGAATTCATCTTTCGATATTATAGGATATTCAGATGCAGACTATGTTGGTAGTCTTTTGGATAGGAAAAGCACTTCAGGTACTTGTCACTTCATTGGAGAATGTTTGGTTTCTTGGTTTAACAAGAAACAAGTTTCAGTTGCTTTATCAACTGCTGAAGCTGAATATGTAGCAGTTGGATGTTGTTGTACACAAATTCTTTGGATAAAACAACAACTTAAGGACTATGGTCATGAGATGAACCATATACCTATAAAATGTGATAACACCAGTGCTATAAATCTTTCAAAGAATTCTATTCAACACTCTAGAAGTAAACATATTGACATTAGACATCACTTTATTAGAGATCATGTTCAATATGGAGATGTTGAATTAGAATTTGTATGCACAGAAAAGCAATTAGCAGATATTTTCACTAAGTCTCTAAATGAGGAAAGATTTAATTTCATTAGAAGAGAACTAGGTATGATTGATGGATTAACCTTGTGATTACAAAAATATGAAATTTTTAATTGTTGATCTTAAAATATCTCACAAGTTATAAGATAAAGTTTTTTTATGAGAATTTATGCTTTATGAAGTAAAATCTTTGTTGAAATGATTTAGTCTTGTTGCAGAACTTAATTTCAATCTGATGAAAATTATAGGGGAGTCACGCCCGTGACTTATACTCACGCCCGTGACTTAAGTGGCTCAAAGAGGCAGTGTCGTTCACAACTTTGGTTCACGACATGCTTCACGGCTTCAAGTAGTGAAACATTGTTTCACGGCTTGAGTCACGCCCGTGGATAAGAATATTCACGCCCGTGACGCTTTTTCACTCCCGTGAACTATTACGCTTCAAAAACTCACAGAAGCTTTCACGCTTTGGGTCACGGCATGATTCACAGCTTCAAGTGGTGAAACATAGTTTCACGACTTTCGTCACGCTCGTGGCAAAGAACCGTCACGCCCGTGACAGAGTGGCACGCCCGTGATTAATTACACCCAAAAACTCACAGACGCTTTCACGCCTTATGTCACGGCTTGATTCACGGGTATAAGTAGTGAAATTCAACAGTTCACGCCCGTGACAATATATTCACCCCCGTGACCTATGATCATACACGCCCGTGATGTTCATGGATCACGCCCGTGAACGCATTCACGCTTTCATTCACGGGTGGAACACTGCTTCAACAAATCGTGAACACGACTATTCACGCCCGTGACACCCCAAGCCACACCCGTGAATGTATCGAATATATAAGAAAACATCCGGTTACAATCTTCATTTCAACTCTCCATCTTCCAAAACCGCTCTCATTTACTCTCATTCATTGAGACATTGAAGTTTCCTTCTCCAAAGCCTTGATATTTCACTATAAATACCATCAAAAAGTTCGAATCTTCAGCAGAAATCATACACTTCTAGGGTCTTTTATCAAAATTTCTGTCAAAATCTTCTTCAACTCCATCAACTACTAAATTTCTTCAAATATGGAGTCTGCTTCATCAAAGGAAAAGAGAAAGAAGTCTCATGCACCAAAGAGGTATTCAGATTACCTCATGAACATCATTCCTGAAAGTTGTCATCCTCGGTATGCAACTTTGAAGAAGAGACCTATTTTATCATCAAGGTCATTCGAATGGCAGACAGTCCGTAATCTCGGACTCGAGATGGCTATGACAGAGAAACTTCAAGCCTGTCATCTAAGAGAATTTGTTCAAATTCATCTGCCAACCCTACAGGAGCCAACGCTGGAATTTCTCAGCACCTTGCAGGTTTCACCAACTGGAGTGGTGAAATTCCAACTCTGCAAAAATGAAAACACCCTCAGTGCCATCGCTTTTGGAGAATTATTAAACCTACCATCTGATGGCATTCTGAATGAGACTGAGGTAGAATTCTCTGCCCCTGCAGTATGGACACATTTTGGCACGGATTGCAGCTGGGATGTCAAGAAAACTAAGAGCACACATCTCAGGATCCCAGTACACAGGTATTTGCATAGGTTTCTAACCTATAGCATTTTTGCTCGGGGAGAGAGCAATAGAACTATTAGGAAATCAGAACTCTTCCTATTCGAGATGGCTCACAGGGGAATCACAGTGGCGCTTTCCAGATGGTTTGCAAACCATCTTCTCTCCATCGCCACCAAGCCTACAGGAGATATCCTGATTGGAGCTTATGTCACTCATATGGCAGTAAAGCTCAATTACTTGAAGCTGGATAACCATCACTTCAATATCATTCCTGCACACCCATGAGATAGGCTGGATATAGAGTCATTCATCAAGATGGGAGCAGCTGTCAGAATTGTTTTTCAGAACGATATCTTCTACCGCTTCACTGATACTACTGGAGAGATTATCTGGGAAGATCATGACACGGAGGATTTTAAAGCAGGCCTCCAGGGAGTCCAGCAGAAAAAGAGGGCTAGGATTGAGGAAGCAACTCCAGTCATCGAGCAGGACATTGGACAGTCCTCAGCCTCCACACCATATTTAGCGCAGCAGGTGGTCGACCTCTTGGCACCACGTTTCGAGTAGCTGCAGACTTCCATGGATGAGAGGTTGGAAAACCTCAAGGACTTCATGGAGTCTCGGATAGACAGTCTTGAGGCTGAAGTAGCTAGGCTTCGTGATAGGATGTCTGGCTAGGATATAGGCTAGAGTGTAGCCTAAATTTGTTATGTTTGATCATTTTTTGTTTGTTATGTTTGCTTATGTTGGAAATCTTAAATTTCCTTTCATAGTTTGTATCCCTTCCTTCATAATATATATTTGCTTTTGTTTACTTTAATCTACATATTCTTTTTGATTGATGACAAAAGGGGGAGAAAACTAGCAATATATGATAGATAATATATGATAAGGGAAAGTTGTATCAAACTAGCAATAATAAGAATAGTGAATCAAAAAGTGAAACAGACTTTGAATTGATTTAAAAATCTTGATTCAACTTTTCAGATGCAAAGTAGAAAAATTGAGCTTTTATACACTTTAAATATAACCTGAGAATACTTTGCATACACCTTAAGAGCAAGTTACAAATAAAAACATGCCATGATAGATATTCTTTTTGATTGATGACAAAAGGGGGAGAAAACTAGCAATATATGATAGATAATATATGATAAGGGAAAGTAGTATCAAACTAGCAATAATAAGAATAGTGAATCAAAAAGTGAAACAGACTTTGAATTGATTTAAAAATCTTGATTCAACTTTTCAGATGCAAAGTAGAAAAACTGAGCTTTTATACACTTTAAATATAACCTGAGAATACTTTGTATACACCTTAAGAGCAAGTTACAAATAAAAACATGCCATGATACACCTTACATATACTTTATGTCTTGAAAAGGAATTATGGTATGTATTGGATATACTTCTCATATAACTTGCATATACTTAAAAACTAGTTAAAATGCTACATCTTTATTTACTATTCTTGCATATTATATTTTTTATTCTAAGTATATTTTGAGGGGGAGACTTCTCAAAATCACATATTGCTAGATTATTTGTCACCATCAAAAAGGGGGAGATTGTTAACCTTGAGGGGTATTTCCGTCATTTTGATGATAATAAATAATATAGCAATATTGTATTTAACATACTTGTTTTTATAAGTATATTATATAGGACATGAATTAAAATAGCAAGAATGGAGAATTGGAAGAATAATCCTTGAGAAACAAAAAGCAAGAAATAGCATGTTCACTGTCGTGACTCTAGGAGTCACTCCCGTGAAGCCAACTAGTCGTTACCAAGAAACCAACATTTGAAGTTCACGACCATGAAGGAAAACCAAACCGTGAAGTAAGCATTTCAGTCACCCCCGTGAAGAAAGGTATCACCCCCGTGAAGCTTCATGCAAATTTCATTCCAGAGAGCTTCACGACCAGAGTCACCACTTGGATCACGGCTGGGAAGATGTTCACCCTCGTGAATGAATGTGTCACCCCCGTGAAGGCTTCATTCAATTTCATCCAAAGAGCTTCACGACCAGAGTCACCACTTGGTTCACGGCTGGGAAGAGTGTCACTCCCGTGACTGATTAAAGTCACGTCTGTGACTGATTAAAGTCACGCCTGTGACTCTATATGTCAAAACATACCAGAGAGCTTCACGACCAAGGTCACCACTTCAGTCATGGCTTGGGAAGAACTGTCACCCCCGTGAACAATGAAAGAGAAAAATGTCAGGCGCGATTTTTTGGTTGGTATAACGGCTAGTTTCTTATTTAATGCACCCCAACGGCTATATTCAGCCATGGGAGTATAAATGGAAGTCATTTATGCATTAAGAAACAAGAGAATGACAAGAAAAACAAAAGATTAGCATATACTTCAAATCACAAGCTATCTTGTACTTTTATACTTTGAGAACTAATTCATTCTCTGTAAAAATCTTATTGCTCCTCATATTTGAGCAATAAAGATTTATAAGTAGCTATCTCTGTAATCTTTACTCAAGTAAGCATTGGGTAGTTCTGGGTTAAGAGAATAACACTTGTAAGGGTTAGTTGTGTGAACCTCCAAAACACAAATTAAAAGGTTATTTGTGTGAGCCTGTAAAACACAAAGTGTAGGTTGTTTGTGTGAGCCTGTAAAACACAAAGGAATTGGTTATTGTGTGAGCCATTAAAACACAAGGGATTTCTGGGTTAGGTGTGAGCCATTATGAGAAACACCATAGTTAGGAGTGAGCTTGTAAAACTCCATTGTAACACTTCGTGTGTTAGTGAAACTCCTAATTGCGATTGGGGAGAGGAGTAGGGTTTGTTAATACCCGAACCTCTATAAATCTTTGTGTCTGATTTTCTCTATCCCTTCTAAAATTAACAATTTTATTTCCGCACCTTAAAGTTTAATTTTTGAAACTCCAATTCAACCCCCCTTCTTGGTCTAATATCTGGGCAACAAAATCTTATATTGAAATCTTTGCTTTTCAATCCGTTGCAAACTCATTTTTTGTTGGTTATTTTGTGTTTAATCAATCAGATCAAAAAAAGAATGGGGGAAATTTGTTTCTGAGGTTTCAGAGTATGGTGGCTAGGGTTAGGAGTAATTTTACGTATATTTTATGTCATAACGCGAAATTGCCATATATATAAACTACGAACTTTCATAGGCGTGAACTATAATGTCACGAGCATGAACCATAGTGTCACGCCCGTAAAGCTTTTCAATTTTAAAATTTGAATTTCACGACATTCATGGTCGTGATTAACTATGTCACTGATGTGAATGTTAAAAACTTCACTTTTTCCTATTATTTTCATTATATTAAGGTTTCTAACACTCATAACCCCACATATACTTCCCATATAGTCTCAATATATCTTTATTTAACATATTAATTTCAGACCCTAACTTGCAGGTGTTACAATCTAACTAAAAATAATATGTAAATTACGTTTTAATTTATATCATAATTAATTTAACGATATTTCGTCTAATTTTGAAAAAGTATTAAAAAAGGACTTAATTACTAATAAAATAATAATAATTGACACAAATATAAATAAAAGTACATGGACCAAATTAAAAATAAAGTTAAAAAGAACATTGGCTAAAGATAGGTTTTGCCTATTTTTTATGTAGTTTTCTTTTATTTTTATAATCCTAATTTGCATAAGACTATCTATTTTACAATATACTTCTTTCTTAATCTTATAAAATCACAAGTGGGTTTCTTTATTGTTTGATGTGAATGATATTACCAAGAAATTAGTAACTCCTTGCAATCATTTTTTCATCTAAAATAGAAGGGTTAAACATGTATTGTCCCTGTAATTGTCTGTTTTGATCATTTTGCTCATTTGATTGATTTTTGGTTCACTTTGTTCCTTATTCTTCATTTTTGGTCCACTTTACCCCTTATAAATTCAAATTTTTATCATAATATGTTTTGCCTATTTTTTTATATTGTTTTCTTTTATTTTTATAATCCTAATTTGCATAAGACCATCTATTTTAAAATATACTTCTTTCTTGATCTTATAAAATCATGTTTTTATGTAAAATAGAAGGGTTAAACATGTACAGTCCTTGTAATTATCCGTTTTTGTCATTTTGTTCATTTGACGGGTTTGTGATCCACTTTGCTCCTTATTTTTCATTTTTGGTCCACTTTTTATAAATTCAAATTTTTGTCATAATATATTCTTTGATAGACTCATATATTTTACGTGCCAATATGCTTTTTCGATGTGTCACGTCATTATTTGGTGGTCGTATATGTCGTATTTATAAATTTTAAAAGGCAAAGTAGACAAAAAAAAAAAGAAGAATAAGGGGTAAAGTGGACCAAACACCTATTAATGGGGGCAAAATAGTGAAAATGGACAATTACAGAAGCTATACATTAGGGGTGAGTATTCGGTCAGTTCGGTTCAAAACTCAACCAAATTTACAAAAATCGAACCGATGCTTATTTATGAAAACTAAATCAAATAATAGTTAGAATTGAACTCAACTAAACCGAAATATTTCAATTATGTTCAGTTTAATCAGTTTTGTTAGTTAATTAATTAAATTTATATATATTATAATTATTAAATTTTATCAATTATGATAGATTAGAACCAAACACCATAACTTTATTAATTATGATAGATTAAACCAATTATCATAACTTTATCAATTATAATATATAAGTTATAATCAAGTAATATATATTTATAAAATTACTATAAATTAAGATAAACAAAACATAAATTGTGATAAATAGATATAACCATTATTTCATCAACTGCCATAATTATCATAAATTAAATTTAATTATCATAACTTTATAAATTATCATAAATTAAAATCAATTATCACAATTTTATAAATTAGTATAAATTAAAATCAATTATCATTACTTTAATAATTACACTAAATTAAAATTAGCTAACATAAATTAGAACAAATTTTCATAAATCATGACTTTATCCTACAATAAATCAAAATAAATTATTATAAATTGTAATTTTTTTGTCTAAAAATTAGAATAAATCATTAAAAATATGTAAAATATATATGTATATAAATTTTGGTCGATTCAGATTAATCTTTTTTTAATATTTAAAACCGAACCAAACAAATAGAAATTTTAATAAACAACCGAATCGATTAAACCAAAATTAAATAAACCGAATTGGATTCAGTTTGGTTTGATTTTCGATTTTAGTTCGGTCTGATTTTCGATTTTTGTTTAGTTTTTCCACCCCTGCTGTACATGTCTTTTGCCAAAATAAAACTAGTACAACATGTTGACATGTGTATGCATTTGTTTCTCTTCAATCTTTTTTCTCATCTATAGATTTCTAAGCCGTTGTTGAGATCTTGTACGCCCTAGCATGTTAATCCCTATAATAAAATTGCCCTCTTAGATTTGCTTGTTCAAATGTAACACGTGGCGTTTGATTAGCATAGACAGAAAAAAGATGACGTGTAACGGGATCACTCCTGATAAGTTGGCCAAACGGGTTAGGTTATCATTTTGATGTGGACCAATCATTTGCCTCCATGTGTGGTATGAAGACTTGGGAGTTGACTTTGATTACATTGTTATGCATCACACTCTCTTAATTTGTTTTTGTGGAGGTTATTTGGCGCACATCATCACAATTCCAATTTCGAATAGTTAATCTATTTAATTAAAGTGAGATTTATGTTACAATAGTATAATTCTGCAAATAAATTTAAAACATTACTAAATAAAACTCGTAAATGCATGTAAATATATAAATTAGTCTTGCAAATTTATTTAGTGTTAAGAGTCTGTTTGTATGATTTCGATTTTCATACTTTAAAATTTATTTCAATTAAAATATGCTTGTTTTGATTCTTTAATGAGTTAAATAGAGAAAAATATTAGAAAAAAAACAAAAAACTGGGAAAAGAAAACCGTGAATTTTTTTTCTCCCCGCATTTTCAATTGATTTCAATCTCTACTTTTAATTCACAAAAAAAAAGGATAATACAAACAATAAATCTAAAATAAAAATGAGAAAAAATTCTTTATTTGTTACTTAATATATCATCATTTAAATCATATTCACTCATTCGATATCATTGAATTAATCAGTTAACAATATATTAATAATGGACGTTAATCAAATGCGTTAAAATTTAAAATAGTAAAAAAGCAACAGAACATATAACACTTCTCTAAGCATAGTCAAGAATCAAGATTAAGATCAAACAATCGGTAGATTCAGTTCAATTTTAAATCGAATTATCAAAAATTGAACAAATTAATTTCTATAACTAAATTGAACAAAATAAATTTTCATATTCGGTTTTTGATTTTGATTCAGTTTTGTACATCTCTAGTTAAGATAAAAATTCTCAACTTGTGTGTACAATTAAATATATGCATATTATGTAATTAACATCAATAACAATATTTTTAAAAAAAATTAATAACATGTTGATGGAGTAATATAAAAGACTTTGACTCTTAGTAAAGAAAAAAAATAAACCTAGAACATAGTAATGAAGACCACGGGCATCCGCAGCTTGCATTGCAGAAAGTTGATTCAATTACCCAATTGGCTTCTCTAGCTAGCTAGCTATGAGTTGTTCATATCTACATACTTCATTTCCTTCACGAGCTTACCTATTTAAATCCCTACCTCTCCTCCCTTCTTCAACCTCACAAACAATACCCTTTATAATTTATTTTCATCCCCTACATTCTATTCAATCTTAACAAAAATATTAATCTATATTTTTCACAAATGTCTAGCACTCTTTTCTTCATGGTTTTGCTCTATACTTTCTTTCTTCTATCTCCTCCGATTACTATGACCGGTGCGAATTCTATGGCTAAACTTGTAGCAGCTTCGAGACCACTGGATTTGAAATCTTTGAAAGAATTCGTAACCTTCAAGCCGAAAGTGAGTGATTATCGAAAAAGGTTTCATGGAAGAGATGTAGAGAATTGCATGCCAAAAGGGTTTCATCGTACTTCTGCTCCTAATCGATATATAAATTATGATACTCTTGGCTCAACAATGTGCTCCACTCGCAAACGTGTTAATGCACCATGAGAGATTGAATTTAGCTATATGCACAAGGGATTGAAGATGACTGTGTGGCTGTTACATATTAGAGAAGGGAACAAAGATAGAGATGAAAGTCTCTATCTTCTAGAAAAATTATGTATGATTGTGATTTTTGTTTCTTTTATCATGTGAAGGATGAATGTCAAATATTTTCAATTATAATTAAGTAATAAAACATTTTTTTTTTGGTATGATTCTCATGCTAGTAATTTTTCCAGTTTCCTTTTTTCCTAATTGAGTTGTGATTTTCTAAATAAAATAACCCTTAACAGAGCATTGATTATAATTAAGATGCAGCTTGTGATTGAACCTTCTTAAACAGCAAACCCCGTACAATCTGATTCAACTACATTGTCATGGGTTTTACATGGTAGCGTAGCTATAATTTCCTTTTATTCGGTTTTTTTTTCCTTAATTCTCTGCTAAAACTTCTCATCTCCAACAATTTTCTTTTTCCTGCATGATTTGTCTTCTTTTAAATTTTTTCCTCAAAAATACTATATTATTTTTAAAAAAATTTAAAAAAATGCATCATTTTTTTAAATTTGTGTCTTTCAAACATATTTCATTTTATATTTTATATTTCAAAAAAAATACACCTCCTTTCACTGCAAGCTCCCTTTCCGCCCGCAAATCAACATGGCAGACTTAGACCCATCTTCCCCTTTTTGTACCCAATTCCTTCATTAAACCCTCACCATTCATTGACTCAGCGCTATATATTTCTTTAGCACGAAATCATTATCTCTGCCCATGAATTTCTTCACAAGATTATATCATTAGAGGAAGAAAGATGAAATGAAATAATTTTCTGCTTTAATAGAAAATCAAGGAAAAAAACCTAGATTTGATTTATCAACTAATCAAACACAAATGAAGCATTTCAAACAATTTCAATGTTCTATTACTGTGATAAGCAATCCGGATTATGGACTGGGCATGAGCGAGCGGGGGAAAAGATGTGAGAGTAAAAAGAATTGTGCAGAGTGAAGAAGAAGAAGAAGCAAAGGGCATGATGTTTGGTTAAAAAGGTAAAGCGAAAAAAATGTATTTTTTTAAATAGTAAATATAAAAAAAAGTATTTTTAAAATAAAGTAAATAAGGAAACATATTTGTATGTAATTTTTTTTGGTGGCATTTATGTAGAAAAATATTTTTTACTTTTCTTTTTGTTTGATGTGATAATATTAATTAAAATTTTTTTATTAAAATCTCGTGATTGTTTAATTAGTCAAATAGTAAATTGGCATAATTAATTTGATATAATATATATGCCCTTCTATTTTATCATATTATACAAATAGATCATTATGTTATATTTTCTATTATAAAAATGATAAATTACTGTGAAATAATAAAAAGCTTATTAAAAGTAATTTTTTCTAATTAAAAAAAATTACCAATTATGTTGGGTGTTGAAACCAATAAAATAAATTACTTATTCTTTTAGATATAAAATTGTAGCAACAATGAGTATAGTTGAATTCCTAGTGAATTTATTTCTTAAAACAAAGTAATAAGAAGATAAATGTTTTAAAACCGAAATTAAAAGCAATTTTGTTTAATAAATAAATAGCATAAAAATAAAGTGGGATTAAACAATATGGAAAAAAATTATAGTTAAATATACAATAAGCTTTGAAGTAATTCAGTTATTATCGATATAAATAAAATTAGTTATTTCAAATACATTTGTTCTAATCACTAACACGCTCTAGCGAATAATGTTTCCCTTAAATAACTGGTAATCAAAATACGTTGTTTAATTATTCTCTTATTATTAAGTAATTTTAAACAAACTTTTAAGATTTAACTTAGTAACAATATTACAAACAAGAAAAACAACTAATACAAACAAATGAACACTCACATTCAGTTTATTTAAATCTGATAATATATTCTCACAATATAAATTAAAAATTTATCCACAATCAACTATATTGTTTGTTACTAATATTAGATAAATCAAACAGTTATAGATTTGATAATCTAATTAACAAAAAATTGCAATAACAAATCAAATAATATGCTTCTTATTCAATTCACCAAGCAATTATATCAACATCAATTCAAAAAATATATGAATACTTAAAATAGAAAAGATAAGAGAATTAAGCATATATCTCACAATGAAAACTCAAAGAATATAATTAACCTTCAACTAAATAATAGTTTAGTGCTATATGAAATTGGAGATTACAGCCAAAAGAAAACAATCAAAATTTGTAAGTTTTGTAGGTGGCTTGTCAAAAGATAGCTTCTTCCGTTAGACAAAAAATATTTATACCTCTATTAAACCTAGACAACTTGTTAACCTTAGAGTCCAAATTAAGAAGTAACTTGGAGTAAAAACGCGCTCACGTTTTATTTGAAATCGTCTCTAGTTTCCTTTCAAAATTGAATAGCGGGTATGATTTAAGACGTGTCTTCACTTTATCTTCTCTCAGCTTCCAAATATGAATTTTCACATTCCAACTCTTCCAATTAGAATCTCAAATGCTACAAAATTAAGTACAAATAAATCACATATTCTAGAAACAACTATAAGATATAAAGTAAGACAGAAATCACCAATTAAGCACATCAAACCTAAACATCTTAGGAAATTAATATGAGTAAAAATACAAAATATATGTCTAATAAGTTCCCCTACACTTGACTCTTATTTGTTCTCAAGCAAACACAAAACAAACTCAATATATTCTAATGAATCATCCTCCATTACTACAAGTTTCAATTAATACACATTATAAAACTAAATGAAAATGCAATCAAGAGAACATAAGCATCTCATAGCATGAGTTACATTTATCACCTAAGCAATTATCCTTTTCAACAATATCAAAATTATCAAAGTATAATTGAATTCAACACCCTCTTATTGTTGTCTCTCAATTAACTCAATGTGTTTAGGTAAGAATTCAACAAAGCACTCATATTCAAATAAGCAAGTACTACTATAAGTTTGCATTCTAATCCAATCTGTACTGCCTAAAAATATCATCAAAATACAAATCAAGATGCCTTTAAATTGGGTTGTAATGGAGCTATGGTAGAATGGTAGGAAAAAGAAAAAATAGCATAATGATCACAAAAGACTAATAAATAACTTAAAGACTTAACTTGAGTTCAATTTTCTACGTCTATTATGGTGAACCAAACAATTATAATAGTAGCAATAATCTTTCAAAAATTCCGCACATAAGCTCCACATGTTCAATGTTTTTTTTTCACATTCACTTTTATTCATCAAATTTTTTTCTTTTCTTTTTCTTTTCACTTTTTTTTTCTTTTTCTTTCAATAATAAAACCATTGAATGCATTTCATGTTATTGTTGTACTACTTTCACACTTAACTTATTATGACTCACCATCATTGATTATAGACAGAAGAGCTACAAAAAATATTATATAAGTCTCTAATTATTCATTAGCATTCATGATCAAGGGCTACAAAGAGTATGGAGAGGGAAAACAAATATGAGATTTCATGTGGGTACTTATGATGTGGTGAAATCAAGAAATAAGGGTTAAGGCTCAAATTGGTAGACTAAGGGATAAGCAAAAGGGTAAACTATTTTAAAGAAAGCTGAAAAGATTTAATTCTAATGTCTCTATCACTTAAGTGCTTTGATATATATATATATATATATATATATATATGCAGTCTCAATCAATATTTAAATATAAATTCTAGGTAATCTTGCAATGCTTGAATTAACACATGTGAAAGAATAATCTTAAAGCTTAAAGATGATAAATGCTTTTCAAAGGCTCAAAAGCTCATGAAATAAAAAATAGTTAAAATGTATTGAATCCAAAATGCTTATCTCTTGAATCAATTATTTAAGAAGATGGGACATAAAAATCATGCATATAAGTCAACCACTTAATACAAATATCCCTCTCATGATCTCAATTTCATTCCATAATATACATCAATCAAAACTCATTAAGAGAAAGACAATCATTTGAACGAAAAGCTTGTTAAGTGTTAAAGTAAATATGGAAAATGTTGAAAACTTTTTCTTTTTCAAAAATTAAAACTCATATTTTGTTCATTTAAAAGTAAAACTAAGTCTTTATCATCTCTAACTCCCTCTCTCACACTTAAAAATATATATTATCCTTAATTATGCAAAAATACTGCTCAACAAAAACATAATTGGGAGAAAAATAAAAGAGAAAGTGAAGGAACTTCCCTAGAGGAGTAGCCACAAGGTAGACGAAGTAGCACTACTAGAATGCACATTAAGGGCCTAAATAGTACAACAAAAGAACAATAAGCTAGAAAATCAAATTGTGGAGTAATAATTTGATAAGAGATAATCAAGTGGGCATACCAACATAAGTGGAACAAATTTCAGCTCATATAAAAAATCACATTCAATAAATTTCAAGTATTACAACACTATTTGAATTGAAATGTCAAGTTCAAATTTCAACACCCAATTTAGACCATCAACACAAAAGCCTCAAATTTATCAACCAAAGAAAAGTAAGAAGGTTGCTCAACATATTCAAACCCATAAATTAGCAAAGAGAAGAAAGGTTAAGAGCCCAAACCTGTATGAGGAACAAATTGATTTAATGAATATCCTTACATGGATGCTCTGTGATAGAACAAATACTATAGGTCTTTACTTGTTGGATATTACCTATGACCTTCTGTTGAACAAAGAAGTTAGTGCATCAACTTTTTGTTCAAGAGAAACAATACTTACCTCATTCACCCTTTTTGGAGGTATTTTTTTCCTGTCTCAAATTAAGGTCTCTCTATGTAGGAAGATATTTTAGACTCTTATGATTTGTATAGATAGAACATTTCTCTCCATAAAGATAATGATGTCATATCTTCAACACAAAGACAATGGTTGCCAGCTCTAAGTCATGTGTGGAGTAATTCTTCTCATGTATCTTCAGCTGTCTAGATGCATATGTCACTACCTTGCCCTTTTGCATCAATACACACCCCAGTCCATTGTGAGAAATATCATTGTAGACGATATACTCCTTATCAGGAACTGGCTATGTCAAAACCGAAGCCGTTGTTAAAATCTTCTTCAAACTATCAAAACTCTCATGGCATTTCTCATTCCACTCATATTTCACATCTTTTCTCAGTAGTCTGGTTAAAAGAGAAGCAATTACAGAAAATCCTTTGACAAAATTCATGTAGTAAGAAACCCAAGGAAACCTCTTATCTCTGTCATATTACGGGGAGGCTTCTAACTCACAACAGCCTCTACCTTGCTAGGTTTAAACCGTATACCATATGACAACACAATGTGTTCCATAAAAGCTACCTCATCAAGCCAAATTTCACATTTTGAGAACTTGGCATATAATTTCTGCTCCCTAAGTGTCCATAACACTATTCTCATATGCTGATTATGCTCATCAGGTATCTTAGAATACACCAAGATATTATCAATGAAGACTACAATACACTAGTCTAGGTAGGGTCTAAATACCCTGTTCATCAAGTCTATAAAAACTGTTGGAGCATTAGTTAATCCAAAAGGCATAATAACAAATTTTTAATGCTTATATTTGGTTTTGAATGTTATCGTGGCTATATCTTCCACCCTAACTCTTGATTGGTGGTACCCTAATCTTAAATCAATTTTTGAAAATACATATGCACCCTTCAACTGATCAAATAGGTCATCAATCCGTATAACGAATATTTGTTCTTGATTGTCACCTTGTTCAACTGTCTATAGTCTATGCATAACCTCATAGACCATCTTTCTTTTTCATAAATAATACTAGTGCACCCCATGGGGATACACTCGGCCTAATATACATTTTCTCAACACAATTTTTACAACTAAGCTTTAAGTTCTTTAAATTCTGATGGTACCATTCTGTATGGTGTTACTGATATGGATGTTGTACTTAGGGTGAGCTTTATAAAATACTCAATCTCTCTGTAAGGTGGTAATCCTGGTATATCTTCATAAAACACATTTGGGAATTCATTCATCATAGGGATATCTTGAAGTTATGGACCTCCATTTCTAGTATCAACCACATGAGCCAAATAGACTTCACATCCCTTCCTTATCGTTTTCTCTGCTTTCATCATCAAAATAACTTATGGAAGTTATGGGAACAACTCCCCTTCCACTTTCACATCTCCCAATCTAAAAGAGATGACCTGGTCCTGGCCTATTGACAGTCTCAGAGACTGCCCGAGTAGGTCTTATACGACCCTTGGTCTGCTGTGTGGCCCTAGCTGGAGCTGACCGTGTAGTTTGGGCAGGTGAATGCCTGTCATTAGAGGACAATCCCTCTTCATATGATCTCTGGATCTGCATATGTATAAAGCACCTATATTTCTCTCTTTTGTGACTATTGTGGCAAGTGTCGTAAATTGGAAAGTTATCTCAGGTAGCCTGTGTTTAAGTGCTACCAATTGCAGATATATCTCTAAAAGGCTATCCCCTCTTATGTTGTCCACTCTATGTGTAAATTTTACTCTGTCTTAGACTCATGCCTTGAGACTGTCCTGAATATAACCTATTCAAGTCATTGGAGTCACTGTCTATCTGGATACTTCTTCAGTTCTCTTTCTCTTTCTATGTTCCACACTAACCATGACTATAATCAGCTTGGTGAAGTTGTCATGCTGAAGTGCAGTGAAAAAATCACCTATCTCTACATTGAGGCCATACTCGAACCCCCTGCACTTATCTCTCTCACTAGTGATCATCTCCGAGGCATATTTACTTACTCGAGTAAACTCTCTCTACTACTCAGTTACTGTCATTTTATCTTGCTTAAGGGTCATAAACTCTTTTTTTCTCATCTATGTAAATGGGAGGAACATATTGTTCCTTGAACTCAATCACAAAAAAGTCCCATGTCATAGGTTGTGGAACCTCTAGTTTTAGCAAAACTGCCTTCTACTAGTTATAGGCATTTTCTTGTAGCAAAGATACATCATACTTACCATTCTAATAAGTGGACACATCAAATTCATCATAAAACCTCTCTATCTTCTTGATCCAATACTCTGTAGCAACAGGATTATCATCCTTTGTTCCCAAAAAATTAGTAGCTGTAAACTTATAGAGCTTGTCTAACTGTACCTTTGGTCTCGGTGGCAGAGATGGAGAAGCTGGTGCTAGTATTGGTGGTACTGCTCTAACTATTTATTATAGTAATTATGCGATCTACTGCATCAATGGAGTCTGGTCCTAGTTAGCTTATTCAGAAGCCTGTTGGTTAGGAACTGGTACTGCACCTGGGCCCTAAATACTAGCTGCATTAGGCTGATTCGGTGCCCCATTATGTGTAGAGCTTTGGCTCTCAACCATGTCATTTGATTCAGAAGCCATCTCACTCTAGTCCTATAAGTTGACAGAGTAATAGCCAAAGTCATAGTTAGACGAGACACATGTATGTATGTATGATAACCCCGTAATCCACTTAGGTCCATAATTGCCTAAACCTAAACTCTGATACCACCAAATGTAACACCCCTCCATATAGCCAGGTCAAACCTCGCTGTATAGATGGATGTCATACAATTGTATATGTCTAAACTTTTATGAATTAAAATTTTCTAACTTATTTCTATATTAACAATCTTATATTAGACAAACATGCAAATTATAACCACCTCTATAACTGAATCAATCTCGTAATAATAATATAAACCATATCTTTGTAGTTGAATCACTTCCATAAACATATCAAATCTATCATGGGATTTAAAATCCCTTATTACAAAATCCTTTTTGTACTTATTAAAATCTATTACATGCCTTTATTTAAATAACAAAATAATTATATGTCTCTATCCCATAATATGCGGAATACCAATTGAAATGAATGGAATAAAACAATAGACCCAACATGAGTAAACTCTGACTAACTTTGTCTTCTCTTCAAATCAACTCAATAGTTTACTAGCTCTGAACCTACATGTAAGAAATCTCACATGCTAAGCTACTGAAAGCTTAGTGGTATATATAAATATTTAAATTCTAACATGCATTCACATATTAATATAACATTTATAATCTAAACATACCTGTGTGTCAGACCATATTGTCATATACATATCTATTCACAAAGAAAATCATTCATACTGAATCGAATTGATTTCAATACATATATTGCATATATTGCACAAATGAAGTCATTTCATCATATTCATAATAATTTCCATTTATAGCATTTCTATATCATTATAAGCACAGTAAACCTCATCATGTATAGCACATATTCAAATTATAGGTTTCTTATATAAATTTGATTTTTGGTTTTCACATTCCTTATCCAGGATGTATTTGTATTGTGATTCACTGCTTTCTGTATATTGTATAATCAATTAATGTATTACCAATTGTTTTGGACTATATTGCCAATTTCTAGCTTCTCAGCCTAATACTTTAGACCCAGACTATCCGAATGCGGGTTGTGAAATAGAAGTGCTCTTATTCGAGCTTAAGCCACTCTACTCACTATCTGTATCTATTCATATTGCAAATTATGCATCTCAAATCAGGAGCGCTCTTACCTAAGCTTAAGCCATCCTAATGAATAAACATAATAACTGCATGCATATGTGCAAATTTTGCATCTCAAATTAGGAGTGCTCTTACCCGAGCTTAAGGTACTCTAAGTAAGAACCATCTAAACCTATAGCTCTGATACCAAATTTGTAACACC
Source organism: Triadica sebifera (assembly GCA_023653625.1). Taxonomy (NCBI): domain Eukaryota; kingdom Viridiplantae; phylum Streptophyta; class Magnoliopsida; order Malpighiales; family Euphorbiaceae; genus Triadica; species Triadica sebifera. The sequence continues at coordinate 36,650,544 of CM042896.1, forward strand.
CCCTTACCCCACTTCCGTTTAGCAGGGTAAGTGAGTATTACCCGTCTAACTGTTTTGTAAATTTAATGAAATGAATTAACATTTTTTTTATGAAAATATTGTAAACACCGAAATAAAAATTATTACAAGCATAGATATTTAAATTTTTATTTATTTATAAAATACATTAATTTACATCCAAACTATGCTCTATTACATTACGATTTATATTTTTAATACACATTATATAAAATAAAAACTATAAGTTAATTTACAAAAGTTTTAACAAAATATACCAAAAAAAAACTCAAAGCTTTTTGCTGCTTCCCTCCGGGTACCCTTCTTCTTCCGACAGTCTATTTGCTATGGTACCCTTCTAAACCTGCGCGAGAAGAAACCACCCATGTTAAGCTACTAGCTTAGTGGTGCTTCAATGATAAAAATTTTACATATATATATATATATATATTTGCATATTAATTAGTCATTTAATAAATAAAGCATACAATAAAGAATTATAGAAATTTAATAAATTCCAGCAAATATTTAACATTTAACATTTTTAAATCATGTAATATTCATCAAAATTGCATACTTCAATATTAGTATTATTATTATTTTCTTGTTGCCCATAACACCTATAACCGAACTATCTAAAAGGAAAAACGAGGTTGTCATTCCCGACTTTCACAATGTAGCGCCGAACGCTTTTATAATAATGTCATTACCGGCTTAATAAATTTGCACCGAGCGCATTTATAAATTGTCATTACCAGCTTTCATATTTGGCACCGAGTGCCTTAAATCCCCTGATTGGCATGCCAAACTATACTCTATTCTAGTTCTAGACTAGGTGTTTTTGGGCTTAACTATTTTTATATTAATTCACTATATTTCAAAAATGTCAACATTATTTAACTATCAAAATTATGCTTATTTATTTTTGTTCTTTATTTCCATTATTATTGCAATAAAATCTCATACATAAATAATTTGTTAAACATTTATAATTACCATCAAAGTAAATATTTGCATGAATTATTATATATAATTATAACAACACATGCAAAAAGTCCAATATTGTATGTTTTTACCTATGGCAGATTTCAGACCTATTTTTGGGCTTCATTTTTAGCCCATATATAATTCGAATTTGGAGTTCTGGCCTTTTAACAATTTTTAGCTTATTGTCTTAGTTTTCAGATGCATCAACAATCACTTAAATCACATTTTGCTATCAAAAGTTTTGATCAATTCACTACTACATCATCACAGCATTTTATGCCCAGAATGTTCTTCAGTTTTTAAGCCATAAAATAATTACCTAACATCAAATATCATTAATTCAAAGTTTAATTACACTTCCATCAACTAATCAAAAACTTAAATTTCTACTTCCAATCTTGCAACATAAGCTCAATCTACCAAACCTAATCACATCTATCATCATTATGGGTCTCAAATAGAAGGAAAAAGGTTGAATTTAAGAAAAATAAACTCACCTTAAGTGTTCTTCAAAGTGGGCCGAACTTCCCCTTAATTTTTCTCTCTTTCTTTTTTTTTTCTTTCTTCCTTCTTACTCCTTTGGTACCTTTTATGGTAAGAACTCTTAAATTCTGATTTTTCCTCTCTCAAAACTTATTTCTTTCCTCACTTTTTCAAGCTTGATTTGAAGAGAAATGGAGATTTTTGGGAGAGCTATGGTGGACGGAAAAGAGAGGAGAGAAGATGAGGGAAATGGGTTTTTAATTGGTGTAGAAAATGAGGTATTTATCTTTTTTTTTTAGGTGAGTATTTGGTGGTTCTATGACTACATTAAGCTCTTCATCCATTGGTCCAAAATACAAATTAATTTTAATGAAATTTTAAACTTTAAGAAATTTCTTATTTGCCACATCTTCCTTCATATTTACATTATTTTCCTAAACAATTTCCATAATACCAATTTTGCCCATAGAAAATTTTATTTTTTTCTAATTCTACCCCAAATCTTTTTAATTCCCAAATAATAATACCCTTAATTATTTTCTCTTATTATGAGTCATTCATTTTTTGTATGGGTTTAAATTTAGACTCTGATTGAACTAATGGACCCCACTACGGTCACGCGCAATCGGGACCTAAATCACTGAATGTTACAGGTCTTAATATCAATAACGACAACATAATATACTTATGTTTCATAGTCAGCCAAAGAGGCATTTAGGCCCTAATATCAACAATGACAACATAATATACTTATGGTTCATAGTCAGCCAAGGAGGCATTTAGGCCCTAATATCAACAACGAAAATATAATATACTTATGCTTCATTGTCAGCCAATGAGGCATTTAGGTCCTAATATCAACAACAACAACATAATATACTTATGCTTCATAGTCAGCCAAAGAGGCAGATTGTAAACTGCAAGAAGAACTGACACATGTTATGTTTACTACTGAGTGTGCCATGAGGGTTGATTCCATCTGTACAAAGTCCAAGCCTTAGATTCCTAACTTCAACACCAAATTTAGGGAACGTTCTATCAATTGTTCTCCACTAAGGATAATCTACAAGATGTCTTAGTTTTCCATCATGTTTTCTGCCTTTTGCATGCCACCTTAAGTTTTTTTGCATCTTTTCCATTTGCAAACAGGCATTTGAATCTTGGTATTATAGGTAAATACCATAATACTTTAGATGGAGGCCCTTTTTATCCTCAAAAGAAACTTTTCCATGTTTGTAGGGTGACGCTCCATACCTTGGACACTCATGCAAGTCCTTATATTTATTTCGGTATAATACACAATCATTTGGACATGCATGTATCTTCTTATATTCCATATCCATGGGACACAACATTTTCTTAGCCTCATATGTAGATATGGGAAGCTCGTTTCCTTCCAGAAGCATGTCTTGCAGCAGTTCTAATAGTGTCGTAAAACTCTTATCACTCCATCCATTTTTTGCTTTTATGTTACAAAGTTTAAAAACAACAGACAATTTTGTGAAATTACTGCAATAGGGATACAAAGGTTTATCAACATCGTTTAACAATCTTTGAAGGTATTCCGGCTTTTCCACAAAATGTTCCATATCATCTATCATCTCATCTACATGATCTCCTTGACTTTCAAATTCATTATTTTTAGAATGTGTCCTAGCTAAAACACTTTCACCATGCCATATCCGTCGTGTGTAACTTTACTTAAAACCATGCCTTATTATATGAGATTTCATTATATGAACATCATGAAATTTTTCATGTTTTTACAATCAATACAAGGGCATACAATCATTTCTTCTCTTTCCCTTTTTTGCTTTTCCTCTGCAATTCTAACAAATTTCACAACTCTATTCAAATATTCAAATGTAGTACGTCTATCATACATCCAACTTCGATCCATATCTAACCACATAAAAAAAAGGTTCAATATATATAAGCCTCATTGTTTTTATTCAGGAGAAACATTATATATAATATCCTTATCGCTCCAACCTAACCCATTCTTAAATTCTAATGAGTAAATATTGAATGGGTATATAGGCTAATTAAAATTTTCATATTTTTTTATGTTCTCAATGCAAAGGGTTCAATTAAATTTAAGCTGAAAGCAAATACTATATCAAAAAACCAATGATTTCTAATTATTGATTTTATAATTTCATTAATATGATATAATGCTATAATATGACATAACTCGCATTATAAAATCATTATAAAATCATACCCATAAAAAAAATTCATTTAGAAAAGTGAGTGCTTTGTTTGGTTATGCAAGGAGAAGATGAAGAAATAAAGGGAAAGGCAAAAAGAAAGAGAAAAATCCTTCCACGTTAGTGCGTTTGTGCTTCATGCACTCTTCAATTTCTAGGATATATATACAATCAAATTTTTTACTACCAAGGGGGTATAAGTAGAGGCGTGTTTTACTACAAATGGGGTATAAGGCCTAAAAATTATAAAAGGTTAAAGACCATATTTGACATTATATTTGAAAAAAAAAGTGTTTTTTGAAAGAAATTTTTTATTTTATTTTATTAGGTTTTGAAAACTGTTTTTAGAAATAAACAATTAAATGAATATTTTTTAAAAAAGAAAATTGGAGAAAAATAATTTATAAAAATTGGTTAATTGAATCAAACAATTCTAAACATATTTTTTCAATACCCAAATACAATCTCTATGATGATTTGTCAAGGTTAAAGATTTTTTTTGTTAAGCTTTCCTAAACAACATGCCTCACATTTATTGAAACTAATTTTATTTGAAGAACAAGGTAAATGAAAAGAGTGAACTAAACGTCGGATTGTTTGATAATTTGGATGGCCGAGTTGCGCATGTCAATCCTCTACGTTGGCTAAGCAAGCTGTTGCACTCTCCAACTTATTCTGATGTAGCACACCACACAATCTATAAAGGTCCAGCTCACTCATTCCTTGGAGGAGTATTTTCTTGGCAACCTGGTCTTTAACAAGACAATGATTAGTATGGAATTCAAAGAAACTATTGTTATCGTGACAAAACTTTTGAATAGATAACAGGGGATTGGTAATTTTAGGAGTGTAAAATATTACGCAAGGCAAGCATTCAGGAATTAGAAGGAATAGAGGTACCGACATTAGAAATACACAATTTGGTGTCATCTCCAACCATTAAATTGTCCTTACCCTTATACTTATCTGAAATGTTAAGAGAAGATAAATCGGGTGTAACATGATGTGATGCACTAGTATCTAGTTACCATTGATATTGTGAAGATGGAAAGGACAGTTCAGATGTTGTAGATGACGACAAGAGAGAGAGATTTGCTTGAAAATTGTTGTGAGAGCTATAAGAGTCCTTGGTGTTGTGAGAAGAATTGCTGAGAGGCACAAAATTGGAATCAAAACGATATCGACATTCCAAGGCTGTGTGATTATTATATCCACAGATTTGACAAGCCGAAAGATTTTGAGAAAAGCCTCTTCTACCTCATTTGTTGCCTTGCCTACCACGATTTGAAAAGGATCAGCTGTTAGAGAAGTGGTTTGCTGCACCATATTGGCCATTGGTATTTGTGGCTGCTAAGATATAAGGAGAAGTTCATAGGCAACAAGTTGGCCGTGCAAATCACCAAAGGAAATGGGGTCTGATCATTGTTGAAGTGCATCAATAATTCCATTATACTCAGGTCCAAATTTTCGAAAGACAATAACATTAAATTCTGAGGAAGAAATGATTTGACCAGCCAAGGCTAAGAATTTGCGATAGCTTTTGCTTGATATAAATACTGAGACACAGGTTTATCATCCTTTGATAAGTAATGAAGTTCAATATGCAGTTGTGTGCACTGTGCGTGGTTAACAACGCCATACTACAGCAGACGTGTTTAATCTAATAAATTGTGGGTAAATTTCCTCTATAATGGAGGATAACAGCCGAGAAAAGAGAAGTTGATCTTTATTAACCAAGAAATATAGTCTGGATTAATTTTGGCTTGATTTGTAGCTGGATTGATGATTTCTTTGGGTGGGGGATTCTTTGTGCCATTAATAATACCATGAAGATTATAGAAATTTAAGAGAGGTGTGAATTGTAGTTTCCAAGGAGTGTAATTTTTTGAGGATGGTAATTAATTAATGGAGAAAGTTTGTTGAATGTGTGTAGGTGGTGCAATGGGGGAGGAAGATAAGAGAGATGGAAGAGGAGAAATAATATTAGTGACTGCCATAGAGGAGCTCGTTGAAGAAGAATAGAGAAGTGGGTGAGGTGTTCTTTCTGCTGTGCTCTGATACCAAGTCAGATAGAATAACACGTTATTATCATGAACTTTAACAATTGTACAGCAGTAGTGTTTATAGGTACAAGATGAGAAGTGTGACCAACTTAACGTATTTTATTCAAATACAGATTGATAATGATACAAATAAGTGTAGTTTTTATGTTCCTCGTGTTGTTAGCAAAAGTAAAAACTTTCCTTTTGTTGAGTTGAATTTTGTGTCCTCAGGCCCTCTAGATTTAATGTGTTCTAATTTACGGAGACCATCCCCAGTTGAATCAAATGAAGGTTTCCATTACTACCTTTTTTTTATGACCATTTCAGTAAATATACCTAGATATATATTTCATGCAATTAAAATTTGATGTTTTGAATATTTTTCAAAAATTTTGGTCATAGTTGAAAAATATTTTAACCGACCCATCAAAGCCTTTCAGGTGGATTAAGAAGGTGAATTCCAAAGTTGGACAAATTATTTACGTTCTCATGGTATAATTTAGAGGGTGTTGTGTCCTTACACACCCAGACAAAATGGTTGCGCAGAATGCAAACTCAGACATATTGCAGAAATTGGTAGGGCCTTGTTACATCATTCTCAAGTTCCCTCAACTAAGCTCAATCGTGTTTCTTCTTTTCAGGTGTTGTTTGGACAAAAACTCGATTATATCTTCATAAGATTATTTGGTTGTTTATGTTTTTCTTGGTTCCGTTCGTATAGTAAAAATAAATTATCTTCTATATTCTCTCCTTGTGTTTTTGTATCTGTTTTGAATTGTTCTCTCAGAAATTTTAAATGTTATTTTTGATGAACAGGTGTTTCCTTTTGTTAAAAAGAAGGATGTGTCTATCATTGTCCCTTTGACCACGTCTTTGCCTCCATCTATTCTCAATTTGCTTGTGCAGTTTGAGTCACAAAGAGTCTCTTCATCACATCAGCTTCGTCCTGCTCCTACAAAGGACCAGCCACAAAAAAGTTTATCTATTAGTCCGACTCATAGTTACACACCACAAGCAACTTGAAATCACAAGATCGATATTCTGTTTCCAACTGGTAGCTCTACGCACAATGCTACTTTTGCTTCATGTGTTCCGAGTTCTTTCCTTATGGTTGATTTTGATACATCTAATACATTGCCGCCAGTGCGAACTACTACTGTATCTGATATGGCTTCTTCCCCTCCTCAACCAGTTCACCCTATGGTAACTCGAGCTCAAACAGGCAATCTCAAGCCAAAAGCCCATGTCTCTTATAGTTATTGTTGAAACAGTTCCTAATCCTAGATGTTACTCGCAGGAGACAAAATATCCCCATTAGAGACATGTAATGACTGATGAATATAATGTTTTGACTCACAATGAGACTTGGCAATTAGTCTCTCCAACAAAAGCTCAAAGCATCGTCGGATGCAAAGGGGTTTTTATAACGAAAAAGAAGCGTAACAGCTCTATAAAGCATTACAAAGCTCACTTAGTCGCCAAAGGATTTCATTAGCATCCTGGCATTAACTCCAACGGTAATTTCAATCTGATGGTTAAGCCTGCAACCATTAGATTATTGCTGTCAATTGGGCTTACTAATAACTGGCAAATAACTCAAATGAACATCTTGAACGTGTCTCCATGGCAATTTTGATGAAGTGTACATGTCCCAACCTACTAGGTTTATCGACCCCCTTAAAGCCAGATTTTTTTTCTCCTCAAACGATCCATCTATGCCTTAAACAAGCACCTAGGATGTGGAATCACAGACTTGTGCTCTGAAGAAATTCGATTTTGTTGGCTTGAAAACTGATTTCCCCCTTTATTTTTTATTCTCGAGGTGAGGACAAAATATTTTGTCTTATATATGCTTATGACATGCTGGTATTGAGTAGTAATCCTTGCCTAATAGATACGTTGTTGGTACAGTTGCAATCTAAATTTTGTAGTCAGAAATCTTGGGCGCTCATCTTATTTCTTAGGCATTGAAGCTCATTGGCACTCAAATGGTCTTTTGCTCAGCCAACATAAATATATTTTAGATCGCTTTCAGCGTGCACAAATGGCCTCTAGTAGTGACATATCTACTTTAGCAGATGTTTTAGAAATTACATGCTAATTAGATGAAAAACATTTAAGATGAAACTTTATTTCTCACCATAAATATATATATATAATAGGAATTACCATGCACTATTTCATATGGAATCATTCCACTAAAATCATGAGTCTCTTAAGCAAGTTTCTTTGCCAAAATACTATTGTATTTATTTTATTACTCTATAGTCGTGTATGGTTGGTAGTCAAACTAAGTACAAGGAGACATGTGACCTTGAATAAATTTTTATGTTATTGATATTTATTAGTTTATTTTCTATGACATCAAACCCTTTTTCAACTAATTGACAATTTATTTATTCTTGTTGGATGCTCCTAAATATATATTAGCCAATGAGTTTCTAACACGTATTCACGAACAAAATCTCCTCTATTCACCTGTCAACAATGTTACCCAAAAATAAGATCTATTAGAAACCTTACTAGAATAAAAGTGATAAATTATTTAATAAATAATGTTAACATCGCTGTTCCCTATAAATAATTAAAAGATGAAAAAAAAAAGGACCCCTAGTTTAGTTGATGCCAGGGCGTCATCTATATAATTCCCAAATTTGCACTTAAATAATAATGGAAAAACACGTACTTTGGGCTTCAAATTATATGTATTTTTCTATTGAGATAACGAATTTTATTAACTCAAATTAAGTTTTTTTTATATTTTAATTTTATTAAAATTAATATTTTTTATTAAAAATAAATTCAAGATAATTTAAACTGAAGGATTTTAATTAATTTAGGCAAGATAAAAATGGAAGGATTTGATATGGATTCTTCTTATGCAGACTTAATGTATAAAACAATTTTAGCTGAGCTAATCCAAACATGTAATTTTTTTTTCAAAAAGAATTTTTTTTATCATATGTTCAATAGAATATTATATAATTTTGTTGTGATAATTGTAATTTGTTAATTTCTTGATGGACTCAGTTTAAGTAAGTGCTTCCAAATAAGAAAGACAAAAAACGGAAATTGAAAAACTTAATTTTAATAAAACTAAATTTGAAGAATTTAATTTAAACAAATCAAAGTTTAAAAACCCAATAACATACATATAATTCAGTAGCTTAAAAATGCTTTTTTTTTTTTTCCAATTATAATTTATAATCAATAAGTGAATATTTCGGAAGGGTAAAATTGTCATTTAAACAAAAGAAAAGTACAAAAATATTACAAATCATACTTATACAAAGGCCATAAACCCTTCTTTCTCACCAACGAATCTCTCTCACACTCTCTTATTCCCTTAATCCCTCTCTCTCTCTCTCTCTGTCTCTCTTTCTCTCTGTCTCTCTCTCTCTCTCTCTCTCTCAATTTGGTATTATATTTATTTATTTACCATTTATAATAAATAACACAACAATAATTTTCATCCAAATTTCAAAGCAACAAGGAGAAGAACATGAAAGAAGAGAGCACAAGCTTCTGTAACAGGCACGTGAGAGACCCGTGCAGATCGTTTGGCCGGAGATGCAGTAAGTTAGTGAAGGAGCAAAGAGCAAGATTCTACATTCTCCGCCGCTGTATTATTATGCTTGTTTGCTGGCATGAATATGGTGATCCTTAATTCATCACGGATATTCTAATTTTTTTTTTTATATATACAAAAAACAAGGGAAAAATCATCTTTCTACTCTTTATTATAATATGCACATGAGAAGGCCGAACTTTTAGTTTTTTTTTCCTGAAATTTCTAGAAAGATTGTAGCTTGTTTTTATTTGTCTTCGTAGAAATTAAAGATGAAAGTAACTTATATATATGTGTACTTATGTGTTAAAAGTTAAAACAATTTCATATCTTGTAGTTCATTATAATTTAATTAGACCTATTTATGTAGCATTTATTTATTTAGTTAATTTATTTTATTAGTTTAATCAATATTTAATTGGTGCTCTTTTTGCGTTTAATTTAATAGAAATCGATGAAAATAAATACATGCAACCACAAGAAGGGTACTAAGGGTTTCAGTTAATTTTTCAATTGTGTATATTATTTATGATTTCCAAAGATAATATAACAGATAATTAATCTATGTGATATCTCAACACACCCATCTCATACTCAAGCAAGAAATCTGAAGCATAAAATTTTTAAGACTGAACATCTATGGATGATATAATTGGTGACTTTGATATGTTAAATCAAAGGATTTTTGGTCTATCTCATAAAAAGATAAGAGATATCAAACTATTATAAATAACATTTAAATTTTAAAATTAGCTATATCTTAATAATAATAAAGGAAAGGGCTAATGGATGTTAAGACAGAATACATATACGTTAATTTATGCTGCTTATAGAGTAGGATATGGTTGTTTTCGAAAAAAAAAAAAAAGAGATAGGATATGGTTGGTCATAGGTTTATGCCCCCTTCTATGATATGACAAATGCCATATACATTATTATTTTTTTCCAAATAATTATATTTGAATCAATACTAGCTAATTTTGAATTTTGATGTTGATTTCGTAATTTTTTTCTTTTTCTTTCTTTCTGTTATTTATATGTCCACCGTTCAAGAACAGGATCTAACCTGGGTTTCATAATCAAAACTAAAATGTGAGCTTTATCAAGACAATTCTTATTGTTATTTCTCCATATATATGAAATCAATTAAGGTGGAATAGCTCGATTTGCGATAATTTTTCTTCTTTAATATATGTGAAAAACTGTGCATGAAAATAATGACAGCTTGATATTATTTCTTAAAATTAGTGAAAAATATTTTATATTAAATTTATAATTTTATTCACTGATAAATTCAATGATATAAAATGCAATAGTAATAAATTAATAATTATTTTATTACTAACTCAATCATAAATGGATCTAGTAAAAAATTATCCAAAAATGAAATAGTCACCTGAAGTGGGGTAAGCAATTTGAAATTTTGTTCTGCAGCGATGGTTGTGAGTTGCAACTAGGTGGGTTCGCTCTTTTTTTTTTTAAAAAAAATTCCCATTTTGTAAGATTGAGTTATTTTATTTAAATAATTTTACATACTCTGAGTGAGATAAATTTTTTATTTCTATTAATGATAAGTCAAGTTTTACGGACACATGAAAAATCATCTATTTAAATTGGTTGAACTTCACAAATTGTCCATAAATATCATATAGAAATTACAAATACTTATATTGAACTTTTATTAATGTGAAAATAAAATAACACACATGAAATATTATTTGATTTAACTATAAGTCCATTTCGGAATAACACAATCATAAAAAGAAAAAGAAGGAATATGTTAATTTAGAAATAATAATATTATCTCTTTTATCTCTTAAAAAAATTCTCTTTTATAGCCAATTTCAGTTTTTCACTAATGGAGATTGAGTCTTGTTTTAACTAATTAAGCAAAATAATAAGCATAGTTTTAGACTTGTAGTTAAACTATGCACATGTTAAGTTTGAAGATCAATCTGATCAGTCAAAGAAAAACAGAAATGAAAGGAATGATAACATTAAAAAGATGAAAATATACTGACAAAAGAGAGAGAGAGAGTGTGCTGAGTGCTAACGTAACCCGACAAGGTGAATCAGAATCGCAAAAGAAAAGGAGTGAGTGAAGAGGGCACTTTCTTTTTACAGTTTCACTTCGTTTTAGATTGCCCCCCGTGCGTTTCTCACTTTTTCAACTCTCCTATTCTCGGTGGGTTTTACAGTTTCACTTCGTTTTAGATTGCCCCCCGTGCGCTTCTCACTTTTTCTACTCTCCTATTCTCAGTGGGGTTCACCAAATTTTTTTTGGAAGAAGTGCAGATTGCTCCCTATGATTGGATCCACAATAAATTAGCATCTCAAAGTTTATATTAGTTCAAGTGAGCCCATGGTTAAAATTCTGGAACAAATTAACTCAATTTCATCTAAAGCCCTTAGCCCCTAACGTTTCGTTGTTGAATGAATTTTTAATCTGCAGTAAAAAAAATGACACGTGGCATTCGTGGCATACTTTGTAAGTTGGCCAGTTGAAAATTCTAATCAAGTCCTTTTTCTTCTTATCAAATCCATAAGTCCTCCACTGCATTATTATTCACTTCACTTCTCTTCTCCTCCATTTATTTTTTTTTTCTTCTCTTATAATTTTGTTAATATTGAACTATAAACAGATCTAGTTCAATTGTTTTTTTTAGATACTTGAAAATAAATTTATTCATTTTCTATTGGAGCTTTAGAGATCCGAGCGTTCTGTATGGAAGTGGTTTAATCATGAGTTATAGTTTTTAAACATAATATTTCTATATTTCTGTTTTTGGTTACTGGGTTCTTAATTATTATGATTTTGACAATTTCTAAAATTGATAAATTGGTTTTGAAGATTGGTTTCTTACAAGATCATTAATTCATTAGATATAGATCGGTTATCTTTTCTAATTTACAACTGAAGAAAGCATAGGTTCTATCTAGATATTCCTCATTTGTCGTTTCTGGGTTTCAATTCTGTTATTGAAACCAAACAACGGCTTATAACATCTTGAGATTTTTTATTCTTTTTCTTCAAGGAAATACCTTTTTTTCTTTTTTTAGGAGAACTTATTACTCTCTCGATATATACATCAAAAGCTTCATAATTTCTTCTTTGGCATTTCTAGATTTCGTTATGTCCACAAAATAAAGCATAAACACACGAGAATTTTAGTTTTAAACACCTTTACTATTTTCTTTTTGGAAGAGAAGATAATATCATTTCTCCTTAAATAAAACTCTCTTTTAATTCTCTCTAATTAGGTCAGTTTTTGTATATTGACTACTACTTTTGGGGCTTCAGGTGCTAGGATTTATGGATTTTGTTTCTTTTGTACTGTAAATGAGTTGGACTGTTGATTGATTTTATGAAGAAGAAGAAGAGAGAGAGAGAGAAAAGGAGTGAAAAAGAGATGATTATGGACCCCAATTGAACTTCTAAATTTTTTATTAGAAATTAAAATTGATTCAGCAATCAAACATTAGGGGGCAACGGCTTTAGATGGAATTGGGTTAATTTATGCCAGAATTTAACTATAGGGGCTCAATTGTCCCAAGATTGACCTTGAAGTGCTATTTCATTTTAAAACCTATGCAAGGTCCGCTAATTTAAGTGAGTATCGAATTGCCAAAGCACAACTGCATTTATCGATGTCAAAATTTGAACTAAGAAGAAAATTAGACATTTAAGTGAGTAAATAATTTTAAGAACTTAGATTAAGGAAAGAGAAAAATTCAATTAAGGGCAATAGTTGAAGTAAATATGTGATTCAGGGCATAGTTAGAATTTCACATGTACAAAGTAAAATAATGTTAGTTTGACATGGACTTCATTTCTATTGATTAATTAAGCATGTGGTTATGATTAAAGAGGGTGCCGAGGCAAAATTTGGGCTCTTAAATCTAACATATAAGAAAGGGTAAGATGGAAAATTGAGCAAAAAGAGCAAAGGGAAGATTTCCCCCCTGCTCCCTCACGTACAACATCTGCACAACCTCGCATCTTTCCGGGCTTTTGATTAAAATATGTTGAAAAGAATATAAATCTATATGTAACGAATGAAAATTTTCTTCCCAAAGTTTGCTGTTTTTTGCTAGTTGAAAGAAGTGTTGAAGTGTCTGTCACTAAATTGCCACTATAACTATCGATTTATATACAGTGTATGATGGTGATCATACTCCAACTATTCCCTCGCTAATATATAAAGAAAATCAATAATTATTTTACCTATAATTATAAAAATAAAAAAATCAATATATAAAGAAATTAATATTTACCATTATTTACTAATTAATATTTACCTATTATTTAAAAATTAAAAATTAAATTAATTTTACGGTTAATATTATAATTAATGCAGAAAAAAATAATGTTATCTTATTTAACAAAAAAAAATTGCCAATTTTAAATGTTATATTATTTAAGAAAAAATATTATCTATTATTTTAAAATAAATAATTACCAATTTTTAATATTAATTAATTAAAACAATATTTTATTAATTATTTAAGGTAGTCAATTTTTATTAAATTTAATTAATTACTTTCTATTATTTTGAAATAAACAATTACAAATTTTTAATATTAATTAATTAAAAAAATATTTTATTAATTATTTAAGGTAATCAATTTTTATTAAATTTAATTAATTGCTTTAAAAAATTTAATTAACAACACTGATTTTTAAGACATACTAATAGCATAAAAAAACGTTACTTAAAAATAAAAAGCATAAAAATATTAATTGAAAATAAAAAGCATAAATAATATTAATTGAAAATAAAAAGCATAAAAAGTAATACAAAGTTAAAAAAAAAAAAAAAAGCATTAGTGTCCTCCGAAATCTTCTGTTATGTTTAGGTCGCTGCCTTTTAAATGTTGTTCCGACCAATCGGCTTTGATCAAGCTCTTCATTTGTGTCTATTATTTGTTCTTGCACAGTATCTTCAATAGTATGAGTGTCGGACATCGTATTTCCAAATGTTGGATCCGTAGAATGTTGCGGTGATAACTATGGAGAGGAAGAGTGAGACCAATGTCCAAAAGGTCCAGATAAAATATTTGATTGTGATAAGTGTGCTCGGATGGAAGTCATATGCTTATGATATGATGTCATGATATGGGATGGCCCAAGAGTATCTGATGCATATGTATACAATGGACCAGACATCAAATATGATGCATATGTATGCATACCAGTATAACTGTACAAATGTGGACCATGATATGTAATAGGTAATGGTATAGGCACACACGTAGATGATGGAGAAATAATGGGAACTTCTTATTGATGCTCGAGAAAATTTCTTGACCGAGTCCTACGTCGAGTCGGTCATGGTTGACCAATGTCATCTTTTGCATCAATTACAGCATCTGCAAACGGTAGTTGAGGCTGGGAAGGTTGGGGTGGCAATATGACAACAAGTCTGTGTTGTTGAACAACGTTTAACATGTTATCATTAATCCAATGGATTTCATCAACATCGTTGGTTATTCGAATATGTTCAATACCTTCTATCTGTAAAAAAACAAAAACAAAATAAAATGTTAATGTCAATATAATTCAAACATATTATTCATTATTATAATTTGATTGAACATAATTAAAAGAATTGAACTCACTACTGCTCTATGAACACCGTCTAAAGGTGAAATCTACCGTCGTGTTACACATCGATACCACTCCATAAATTGAGAATAGTAATGAAGTCTCTCTACTGTTGGATTGACATTATACACACATTGTAATCGTGCATTCCACATGGCAATCCATCTAGAATGCTGGCGATGTCAATTTGCATCCCTAGAATGCAAATTAGTAAAGTGAAGTTCATCCATCTGCAATCGTTGGTTTGGAATGGATTGTTGAAGTCGAAATTGTCATAACACTCAATATGGATGGTGCCATCTGACAATGTGGATGAATATTAATGGGACAACAGATTGTTGATGTGTTAGTCATCCAAACAGTCAGGTGGAAGAATCTGCAAAATATTGCCTGTATACGGCTCCCATATGACCTACATTATATGTAAAGCACAAATAAATACTATTGCACTATAAGTAAAAATATATATATATATATATATATATATATATATATGAAAATGTATTTAAAGAGATACAAAGAAAGAAATAATAAGTACATCAGTTTCTATTAAGTTAAACATGTATCTTATATGTTTTAGCACATGAGTTGACACTTCATTAGTGATCTGTGCATCGCTCCACCTGTAAAAGAATTATTAGTAAAAAAATATATGTTGTTACTAGTTTAGTAATATGAAAGTAAATTATGAATACCGAAATCCTAGTGGTAGACCAACATGTGGTGTCTGAACTGATAGTGTAAGTGTAGCACTCTCTTACCCTACTAATCGTTAATAAGATATAAAAGTACTACTAATCTCATTTGTTTTAAAATCAGCACTCAATTTATTGTATAAATATTTTTATTTCAATTTTTGAGTTTATTATTAGCAGAATATTTATTACCATATATTGTTTTTATTTAAAATATGCAACTACTAATGTGAATAATTTGATTTAAAAGATCTCATTCAATTAAACTATAATATTTAGAAATATATTTACAAATAATACTAGATATATAAAATTACCAAATTCATTCTTTATAAATATTATATGCCACAAATTTACATCAAAAAAATTCTTAAATTTAATTTTTACAATATAATTTCCAAAACATACAAAATGAAACTAAACTGCTGCAATTTGATTTTGGGGTTCCCTTTATCTTCGATCGCTTTAATGTAACAACTACATCTATTTATCTAAACTTAGTGGTACATTTGACAACTATCCAATAATTATATAAATATTTTCAAAATAAACCTTTAAAAACTACAATCAACTTACTAAGCATGTCAAATATTCAAATAATATTAAAACTATTTTTGTCATGCAAAAATATACAATTCATCCATTTTAACATTCATTTCATTAAGCATGCTTGAAATTACTTAACAATTCAAAATATAAAATTTTTAATATAAATTTCATAATTCGCATTTTTTTTGTTTAATAGTCACGACATCTTAGACCGGAACTAAATACTGGATATAGGGTTTATGCTCTCCGGCAATATACTCAGCGCCTACATAATTATTTTATAACTTGGCATTTAACGGTTACATTTTCAATAACAACTCAACACTTTTTTGGTGTCTACGTAATTTCGAATTTAATATTATTTCTTAGTATCTATGTAACTTCAACTCAGAACTATTTCTTAGTGCCTACGTAAATTAAATCTCAACACTATTATTTTTAGTATCTATATTTCTATCCTTTTATTGGCATGCCAACTTATCCTAATTTCTAGTTCTCGACTAGATGTTATAGGGGTTAATTATATTTGTTACCTTTATTATTATTTACATAAATTATATAGGTAACATTAATATAAATTCCATATAAATGCAATAATTCCCATTAAATATTTTAGAAACTCATACTTTCTCATTTAATCATTATAACTATAAGAAAAATTAATTAATATATTTTATATCACAAAAGTTCACAATCAACACATATTTACAAGTGTCCTATTCTGGACAGCATTTCTGCTTATTTTTTTCTGTATTTTTTTTTTTATTTTTAGATAGAATTTGAACAAGTAATCAACTAACAAAATGCAGATACATGTCTTATCTTTATTTTACAATTGGAATCACATTAAAACGAATTTGTTAGCAAAAGTTATGAATTTTTTCTAAACTACGTTCATTCCAATCTGCCTAGTATTTTAGTGGACAGATTTCTGTCTTATATTTCTCTATATTTTTTTATCCATTTTTAGATAGAATTTGGACAAGTGATCACTATAAAAATATAGGTACTTGTTTTATCTTTACGTTCAACTAGAATCATATTAAACCAAATTTTGTAACAAAAGTTATGAATTGTTTTCTAAGATATGTTCACTGCAATCTGCCCAATATTTTACTGGATAAATTTCTAATTTAAAATTTGAGTACATTTTTTACCTAATTCCAGGCATATTTAGGTCTAATAGTCTTAATAAAAGTTGAATTCCTATGTATTAGCTTTCCAACCCAATAAGAATCACTCAAAAAGCATTTCCAAAACTCAAGTTATGATCAGAAAACTAGACACTGTTCATAAGACGAATTTTCCAACATATCAATTAATTTATACAATTTCCATTTTCATGATCAATCTCATATTCTAATTTTTATTTTCATATTCATAGAATCATTTAATCACCAATTCATACACAATTTCACAAATATCACAAAATCAAAATTAATATTTTTCTACATTGAATTTTTGTCAAATGTACATACCTCCCAAAATTCACTTCTCATTACTTTTATCTTTTCCTAGCTAGCTTTCTCTTTATCCTTACTTTCTCTTTGATTTTGGTTCAAAGTTTGTTCACTTACTTTTCCTAACAAAAAATTTTACACTAATCAAGCACTAATCACACTAATTCACTCTTAATCACCATTAACATAATAATAACCCTAAATTACTAACTTTAATGGCAACTAACCCCAACATCAAAGAAAAGAGAAGAGGAAAAGTGAGAAGATGGAAGATCTTACCTCACCTTTGAAGATCTTCAAAATGATTAAATTTTTTTCTTCTTTTTTTCTCTTTTTTTCTTCTTTCCTCTTCCTTGGTTTTGCTCACTATGTTTCACTTTCTTGATGATCTTACCTTAATCTAACTTTTACCATCTAATTTTAGCTTTAATTGAAGAAAGAAAAAGAAGAACAATGGGGAAGAGGAAGGTCAAGGCAAAAGGAAAGAAAAAGGGAGAAAAATGGGTTTGATTAAGATGAGGAAGAAGAAGAATAAAGGCAAAAAGTGAAAGTTGACTTTTATAGTTGGATTATGTGGGTGGTTAGGAATAATTAGATAATCTTGTCCTTTATTGGTCCATTAATTTAAATTACTTACTTTATTTTAATCAAAAGAATATTCCTTTTCTTAGATAAAGAATATTCTATTTTATGCCTTTTTAAAATATCTGTGTCAAAAATACTTTAATTTCCAATTTCATTCAGCAAAAAAATTATTTTTTTTCCAAATTTTAATTCCAAACTTTAAAATTCTAAATTAATAATATCCAAAATATTTTTCTCATATTTTATTATCATTTTAATTTTTTTTCTTTCATGTCCAAATTTAGACCCGATCGGTATTCGCGGGCCGGATTTTGGTCAACCACGACCGTGGCCAAAATTATCGGGCATTACAGTAAGTGCAACAGATGACAGACGATCTCATGCCCAAAGTTGAAGTAAAAATAATGAACCACTAATTTGATGTGCACTCTGATCAGTAGCCTAACACATCTCTCTATATAGTCAGGCAAGACATGTTCCACCCCAGCTATATTGATGTACTGCAGCCAAGTCTTCTATTAGAGGAAGGAATATTAAATTGACCCTTGAAGATGACTTGTTCTCGATTAATATTCCCCCAATGATACGCATAATGAATGCACGTGTGTGGCAGCGGATAGTCTCATCATCTGCATGTGCGAGGAGATGGTCAAACTGTTCACTTAGCCACCTCAAATTCAACTTCGAACCGTGAATGACATTATTTGGTGGCTTTACTCCTAACAATCTTTCACATAACTCCATCCAATTATGATGGCTATATCCGGTCACTGGTGTGCCATCAATTTGTAAACCAGTCTGAATTGCTACATCATGAAGCGTAATAGTCATCTCTCATTCTGGAAAGTGAAAGGTATCAGTCTCTAGCCTCCATCGCTCTACAAGTATGGTTACCAGATGCCAATCTAATTGAAAGAATCCAAGTCGAGCTACTCCTAAAAATCTAGTCTGCTGGAGTAGCACTCGAATACGAACATCTATTTCCTCAATGTGTAGTAGTGTAGATGCTTGACGACATGTGAGTAGTGGAGATTGAAGTTGATCATATCAAACAACTTCTGATCTATGTACTCGTTGTAATCTCCATAGTGATGGATTAGATGGCCCAGGTTGTATTGCATCTCTCCTATGACCCTTCATACTTAAAAAATATGCATGTGATAATTTATTATTATTATTTGACAACACAAAAGTGTCACATCATTGTTACAAAATGTTCATCTTAAAAATATCAACTGTAGAGTAAAATAGAGACATGTATTTAGTTAAAGAATATGGTAAATAATTGACAAAATCATTATCCTGATGCCCCATAATTTTTATTTTTTACCATACCATATAGTACCATTAGGATCTATGTATTTGTGTATTGCTTTTACATTATTTGAACTACATGATTTATTATTTTTATTTGAAGCATTTCTCTATGTTAGGTAAAATTATACATGGAATATTGTCATACAATTTTCCAATAGTTAGACAATTACCAATAAACATTACTAACACATTAGTAACGAATATTAATGTAAATATATTACCAAGTAAACAAAAAAAAAAAGAAAATTACAATGATAATTTTTTTTTTTGCATTAGCAATGTGACTCCTATTATGGGGGACATGTCTTAACATTATGTCCCGATTTACTGCATATTTTGCATGAGTATCCATGCTTATCAGTGACCTTCCAATCCATTTCATTTCTGATGTGAGATATCCTTGGACGACCCTTTTTTTGAACAAGGGCAGCATCTGGAATTAAAGGCAACTCACAACATGGTGGCCAATAGTTAGGGTGCCCTAGAGGATGGAAGCCCACTTCATAACATTTAAGTGTGGATTGCAAATTATAGTATAGAGCAATAAATTGAAAATAATTTATTCTATTGCTCAAACAACCAATAATTGTGTGGGAGCAAGGTATCTTTCCTGATTGAAATTTGCCACACGTGCATGTATGATCAAACAAATTTACGACATGCTCATTTGCTCCTTTTCGTTTGCTGCAACTGAATGCCCTTTTGCCTTGGCCACCCTCTTATTCAATAACTTCTGCCGGTCTTTGCAATACAGAGTCCCATCTTCGATTTCCCTTGCATACATTGACCGCCTTTCATCAAAAAAATTTACCATTTTTTTGAATATTCCATTTACTAAAAAAAGTGATGGGATATCTCGCATTTCTTTGATCATTCCATTGATGAATTATGGCCTTATGAGAGGATTGAGGGGTGATAACATAAATTATAGGCTTTGTTGTGATATGAAATAATACATCAAGCATGTTTATGTTAAATGCTTCTGTTGGTATAATTTGAGCTAGAGCAATACTATCTTTCATTCTATATTACAATGAGAATATTCAAGTTGGATAAATTGATGCTTATTGTATGTTCCAAAGTCTTTTTATTAGTGGAAATGGGTTATTTTGATAAGACTTTGTATACAAAGTAATTGGGATAAATGTATAATTGACAGGATTTTATACTGTAAATCGCGATTGTGCTCCTCAAATTACGACCGTGACACTATATGGCTTAACAAACAGAGTGGTTTGTAGGGAGAAGTGCAATTGAGATTTCAGTCATGATAAGCCATTCGCAACCATACCTATCATGATTGTAGGACAGTCCTTATCACAAATAGTAGCACGATCACAATGTGGGTTGTGATGCTTGATCATGATTGTGCTCTAACAATCAGGATTGTGATTGAATACTTGTAAGGAAATAATTAAATTGGCTTATAAACATAAAGGATCTCAAGCAAAAGTGCAACTGTGATTAAGGATTGTGAAACATATAGTGCAATTGAACTTTTAAAAGGACGATTGCTATTTGCAGTCTGTACATAATATATGTTTAAAAACAAAGAGGTTCATAGGTGTAAGAATGATCATGAACTTGGCCATGAAAGATGGATCGCGATTGCAATTTTCAAAATAACAACTGTGATTTTTGGTCTACTAAAAATAAATTAAGTGACATCTTATGACTTTAATTTATGGAGACATCTTGTATATTTGTTTGAGTATGAAAATAGAAATGTTATAATATAGAAAATGAATACTTGGAATAATGTACGACATGATTAGAATGATAAGATTGTAATATGTGATATGCGACATGGCAGAAAGATATACCTTTATCTATTCTAAAGTTAGACTATATGAAGTGATGATATTGCATGATACGAATACATAATATATGTTGATATTGTAAAAAGAAATTTTGAGAATCTAGATTTTATATAAGCTCATGATGTAACTCAAAATATACTTTCAAGTGCATGAGCCAATTGTAATAACAACAAATTACTCACCAGGTCAATCTCTCAAGTAATTGTTTGGCTTAAATCCCTAATTAACTATAGATTACCAATAGACAAAAAAATTAAATCCTAAATACTCTAGTCAAATTTCAGTAAATTTTAAAGGTGAATTAATTAAATTAAAACTGAAGAAACTAGGAAGTAATAAAATTTAATGAATTAAAATCAATGAGACAAAATAAGTATTTAGCTCATCTCCCCAATTTACAATCCTTTTCCTAGTTCAATTAATCACAATAAGGTAAGTTTTCAATGGCTATTGCCTTAATTCACCAATTACCCAAACTAATGGTGTAACTAATGCCCAGCCTAATTTTAAAGTTAAATTAAAGATGGTGTTTCTAATAATATAACATTAATATGTTCATTCCAAATTAAACAAAAGGTGGTCATTCAATCATTCAATCCGAAACTAAATAAGTATAATTGAAATTGGAAAAGAAATCATATTTTATTAATAATAAATGGAAGTTCATACAAGTTGGGTTAGCTCACTAAATATCTAAATTAAATTAGTCTAGCTACTATAATATATGAATATAAAATATTATGCTAAACATGTTACAACAATGAAAGAAATAAAAGGACTAAGTGCTCCCCTCAAAATTCATAAAAAATTTAACTTAAAACCTATTAGTCCCTGAATCTTCAAGCTATTCTCCCAACCAATCCTAAAGTACCAAAACATCTCCTTTCAATGATGAAAAGTTTGTTGGAACAATATAGAATAGGGTGGCCTATGAGTTTTCTTCAGCCACCCTTTTTCAAAAGTTGCAGAATGTCTCTCCCCAATAATTCTAATAAAAACTAAATTTATACTATTCAGAGTTTTAGTTTCATTCTAATTTTAAAGATACAATATTTTTCCTCTACATATTTAAGTAAAATCTCTAAAAATAAGCTTCAGATGTAATCATCCATAATGAGGGCCCAGTTACAGAAGGCAGACTTTCATCGCATATTGGACTCTATAGGATTGCTGGTCATCACACGCATGACAAGTAAGAAGGCACAACTATGTCATACTAGTGACACTTCAGCACATTCATGATAATTCCTTGAAGCTTTATCCTTGATTCGCTCGTGCTGAATCCATATGCTCGTAATATAAGCTTATGCTTTAAAATCCTCACACTCGTGTCAAAGTCTTGTGCTAGTGACATGAGTGGAAGGGATCATTCACCAGTGCAACAAGCCTTCACGCACATGACAATTCCTTCATGCACCTGATAAGGCCCTCACACTCGTGATAAGGCCCTTATGCACATGACGAAGTCTTTTGCATATGTGACGTGCTAGTGGTAAGAACACTCCTCATGCACGTGACATAGCCCTCACATGTGTGACACTGTTCCATGTTGTAACTTATCTTTCAACTCCTACAAACACAAAATTAAAACTGCTAAGTACCTAAAACATGATAAAAACCTATAATTAAATATTAAAAACATGAATAAAAACTAGAGCAAACATGAACACATCAAATTCTCCCACATTTAAATATTGCTTGTCCCCAAGCAATATCCAAACTAAAAATGAGACACAAACACCATACACACAAAATAAAACATGAATAGAATTAGACCAACTCATATGCTTGGAACTTGACTTTAGTGATCTCAAAGTCTCATTAGTTCATCCAATATGCTTAAATCAAAATCTTATCAACTTATCAAATTCAAAATAAAATTAATACTAGTTTCAAGTCGCATTTCCCAGAACAAGCCAATATAATCATATCATCACCTCATAAATATAAAGTTCAGTACTTTAGTCTAGTTTCTAACTTATGAATACCAAAATCATTTAATAAGTTTTTTACCTGTTTTTTTTTAATTCTTTGTTTCTTTTCATAGGGTTACAATTATTCCCTAAGTCATAATGCACTTTCCACTTATAACTTTGATATTTGTTTTTTCTTTTTTTAAGGAAAATACATCACACACATCTAAGGTACTTTGCATACTCATACCCTTGGCTATTGGCAAACTAAAGATAGAGGAATAGATACGGTGAGTGCATTTTATGTTTCATCTCACTATTTTTGTAAACCCTTTTATTCTTTATTTATTTATTTTTCTAAATGAGTGCCTTTTATGCTTCATCTCACTAGGTACTCATTAAATTCAATGTAAGTAATTGATATTTATCATTATAAATTAAATTAACTCACTAAAAACTATATCTCAGGGCAATGTTATTCTCATATTAGAATTTTCTCAAAAAGCAACATATCATTAATATTTAAATCATCTTAAACTAAATCAACTGAATATAATTCTAAAATAAGCATGCCATAACACTCATTCACTGGTTTCTATAGAGAAAAACAACACAAACTCCAAACACATGTGAAGGTAAGCTATTTTTTTTTCTTTTTTGGAAAAGAGAAAAGAAAATAAATCAATCATGATAATTAAAACATATTCACCCATAAGATAAGAATTCCCCTCCCCCCCCCCCCCACTTAAATTTGATATTGTCCTCAATGTTAAAGCAAATAAAAACAAAAATGAACAGTGAAGCTCAAAAGGAAAAAGGAATACTCCCTAAGGGTGAAGAAAAGACCTTATGGTAATGGAGGTGATGGTAAAGGTTAAGAGAAGAATGGGGAAGAGAGGAAATATTTGAGGAAGAAGAGTGTGATAGTGAGAAAGAATGAGATTCCTACACAATTAAAATACCACGTGAGAGTACAGTGTACAAAATACATATGTCAGGCACATGACAATGTGTCATATGCATGACACTCCCTTCCTTACCATTAAGTGTCATGCATGTAAGGATGCCTCATGCCCATAACAGATGAACTTCTAGGTCTTAAGTCAAATTATTCGTTGTTCTTCTATCTTTAGCATGGCTTTCCTTTTGTAACCTATTCCCTGAACATAATGTAAATTCAGAATGCAAGAAAAACTTACAAACTAAACAAAAGGGAAATTGAAACAAAAAACTAGAAATCTAAGAAATAATATAGGTTGCCTCCTAAGAAGTGTCACATTTATTGTTTAAGCAAGACATTGCTGATTTTAAATCTCAAGGTGGGCGAATAGCAACCTCAAACCAATCAATCACCCCTGCACCATTCAAAGTTCCTCCAAATTTAGCTTGTAAACCTGAATCATAAGCACTAGAGTTTAAGTAATTACTATATGCACATTCCTCCAAAGGTTGACTAGAAGGGTTAAGTAGAGGATCAAAAATTTTAAACTTTACCCTCCCCTAAGACTGTCATGATTAGTCTCCCATTATGAATATCAATTATTGTCTCAGTGGTAGGCCTACCTAGGAGAATTGTATGCTCCTTATTCCCTATGGAAGAACTCTTCATATCATGTACATAAAGTCAACAAAAATTATTAACTTACCAATTTGCACCAATAAATCTTCTATTATACCTCAGGGATGTTTAACTGAGTCATCCAAAAACTGAATGCACATATCAGTTAGCTTTAACTTACATAAACCAAATAGAGAGTAGACTGCGTATGACATCAGATTAATGCTAGCACCCAAGTCTAACATAGCTTTTAACATTTTTCTATCTCCCAACATGATATCTATAGTGAAGCTCCCAGGGTCTTTCTTCTTTTGAGGCAAACACTACTCAAGGATTGCACTAGTTATTTCTAACACAATTATATTCTCATTTTCCCTATATTTTCTTTTGCTAGAGAGCAAGTCCTTAAAAAACTTTGCATATATTGGTATTTTTCTAACAACATCCAAAGAGAGGCACATTAATAACAACCTTCGAAAGTATAGTAAAAATGTTAGAAAATTGCTTATCCTATTTATGCTCCCTAAGTCTATTAGGGAATGGAATTGGAGGCCTATTTGGTTTAGTGGCCTTATGGAGTTTAGGTTCAGAATAAGCTTCCTTTTTGTTTTCTTTTACGTTACTAACAACTACTTTTTGGTTCTCATTCTCCTCCACTTTTTTGGTAATCCTTGTAGCAGTTTTTCTTTCTTAGATCTACCTATAAGACAGGAACTATCATAATTAGTTTCCAAGTCGGCTTTAGCATCATGGATCTTACCACTCCTAAAAGCCTTGATTGACTTTGCATGCTCAAATTGACTCATAAGTTGTTCCTTTTTATTTTCTTTCACTGCTTCCACTATCTATCTAAGCCAATTTTCCATCCTTCTCAAAGTTGCTTCAATAGAATCTAGCCTTTTTGTCTAATCTTTTTGTTTTCTCTTGCATCGCTACTATGAATTTTTGAAG
Source organism: Triadica sebifera (assembly GCA_023653625.1). Classification (NCBI taxonomy): domain Eukaryota; kingdom Viridiplantae; phylum Streptophyta; class Magnoliopsida; order Malpighiales; family Euphorbiaceae; genus Triadica; species Triadica sebifera. The sequence goes on from CM042896.1 coordinate 36,676,284, forward strand.
GCTTTCTTCTAAAGAAAGCTTTTTAATTGAATTAAGAAGTCCTGGTTAGTGTTGATTAGGGTGTTAGAGAGGTGTCCTAAAGGAAATCAACTTTGAGCTTTTTGGTTCATGGTCAAGTTTATTAATAAAAAGGATTACCACTTCCATGTTACAAACTTGACCATGAACCAAAAATCTATTCACCTACACCTAAGCCAATTCCAATGATTGCCATGTATCAACCACCTTCGCCCTCTTTGTATGAATCAGAGTTTCCTTCTCTACAAGACCATGTAGATCCTGTCTCACAAGTCAGGACAACACCTTTTGTCAAACCTACAACGGTGACACCTGAAGGAACAGCCAGGCCTATTACTGTTGCTGAATCAGTTCTAAACTGGCAAACTCAGAATGCGCAGGTACAGAACAAAGTGCTTCAAAGGATAGAAACAAAAGTTGATAATGTTGCAAACAAGGTTTCTGTTCTGGATCAATCACAGACATCTCACTTCGAAGCATTGAACAAGCTGTTGAGAAAGCTTGAACAACAACAGGCAGACTTAAACAGAGAATTGATGACAATGATCACAACACGCATGTATGATGCAACCTTTAATGCAAAAGCAGTTAAGTTGCAGAAGCTGGAAAAAGAAATTGAGGCATTGAGACAAGATATAAGGCAAGATTATCTCAGATCTACTTCATCTGACCCTCTGGGTTTATTCACTTCCCATTACCCTCCTGTTTCTCACCAACCTTTGTATACACCACCTCCTGTTCATCGTTCATCTCAGGCAGAACTGGAAAGATTTGGTCTGAAATCAGAACTATTCCATAGACAGTTAATGGAAGACCTAAATCTTGGCCCAAAACCAACTCCTAAACCTAAGCCCAGTACTGTTCCAATCCGGCCCAGTACTATTCCTGTCCAAAAGCCCTTGGTCATAAGTGAACCTATTCCTACTGTTACAACAGAACCCATTCCTATAACCCCTTCACCACAGAAACAAAAAGAAATTGCTCATTCCCATATGGCCCAGGAATCCAAGCCCAATGTTATTACTTCTTTCCTTGAACAACAAGCCCTTCATACTTTGCCACAGCTTGAAAGTCCAAATCCAGAAGTACCATGCCTCACGTCTGAAAGCTCAGAGTCAGAGATTGAATTCTCAGACGATGATCCAGATCCAAAGCACATGCCCCCAATTCAATTTATGGCAGATCCAGCCTCTTCTCAACAGAGCGGTACAACCCGCCAACAGCCTGAATATACAACTGAAGAACCTGAGGAAGAAATGGATACCAGTATCCCACAAGGAACAGGTCCACAAGTTCCACCCATTCCTTCAAATGGTCCCTGGTTTACATTTGATGATATCCCTCCACATAAATGGAGAGATAGGATACAAGAATTCTATGCTTGGATAGAACTCCAACAGAGAAGACCGAATGCAAGATTCCCAGCAATAATCCTAGAGTTCACTTCCAGATTCACTGGAACTCTTAGAGATTGGTTTGTCAGACTTCCACAAGCAGAAATGTTACGCTTTTATCATGCTCAGTCAATTGCAGAGATATTGACTACTCTTCACCAAGAGTTTGTAGGGAGTACTGCAGAATATGATGATATGGCACGAGATGAATACTTCAAGATGAAATGCTGCTCATTGATCAGAAAAGATCTTGATAAACATTACCAAAGAATGACAAAAAGATTCTACTTGCTTGGAGGAGCAAATGATGCCAATTTAAAGCAGGCATTCCTAATGTCATTTCCAGAAAGTATCTCAAGTCATATTCAGTTTCAACTCCGTGAAAAGAACATTGACTTAAACTCATTAAGTCTTGGAGAAATCTATCAGAGAATCCTATTAGCAGTTGATAAGATATGTGCACAGAAGAAAATGGTCAAAGAACTTATGATCTTTGAAAATGATTCTTCATGGAAATCTGCGTGTAAGAGACCAGACCTCCAGATCAAATGCAAAGACAAGAAATGTGCTTGCTCTCCCATAAAGTTGAAAAGATTTCACAAATGGAGACCTCCTGATGATAAATCAAGGAAACACAGGCGAAAGAAGTTTAAATTCTTTAAACAGAGAAAATGAAGATTCAAGAGGAGTGACAAATGTTATGTGTGCGGCAAGAGAGGACATTTTGCAAAGAATTGTCCTAATAAACCAAAGAAAGCAGCAAAGATTATCTAGAAGATCCACCAAGTTACACAGGTAGATCTTGATGATGCAGATATTGAATCCTTATTCTCACTGGATGATGAAGTCGATGCAAGAGCGCTGTTCGCAGCAGAATTCTCAGATTCTGATTCTGAGATTGATGAAGATTATCTTGAAGAAATTCCCATAAGAAATTCTATCTTCCCAGATCATTTCATTCCACCAGTTTTTACCATGGAACCATTCCCTCTTATCCCAGATAAGCCACCTGACAAGTCACCTACCACAGAACTCACCCTAGCTTGGTCTAACTCGCCAACAGTTTATTCTACTCAAACCCTTCACCCAATACCATTGATCCCAATAACTGTTTTTCCCCACAAATATGCAAAACCAGTTAAAATCATTGCACTCATTGATACAGGAGCTCACAGATCGATGATGAATCCAGCCATTCTACCAGAAAGGTATTGGATCAATTATGATCAGCATTTCCAAGCAGCTGATGGAAAAATTTTTACTACCACCTTGAAAACCAGAAACCCTATCAAGTTACAGATTTTCCCAGAGCTTGCAATATGGACTCATGTCCTTGGATCAAATCTTCCTGATAAAGATTTGGTTCTTGGTTTTGATCTATATTTCAAATTAAATAAACTTTCCATTTTACCCACTGGAGTTCGTTTCAAAAATCACTTGTTACCTTTCACAACCATTCCTTCTCTTTTTACCTTACAGCCTTCCCAAGTTTATCCTTCACTCTCACCAGAGCTGGTAAAAGATCTTAAAGAATTTTGTTGTGCTTTCTCTCACACAGAATTCGCACAGAAACATTCTTCACCATTGTGGACTAAACCAGAGTTTTTCATAACACTACCTTTCAAGAACTCTGAAGACATCAATCCAACAAAAGTTACTCATCCAGGAATGTCACCAGATGATATGAAGATGGCAGTACAAGAATGTTCGCAGTTAATGGCAGAAGGACTTATTCAGTTAACAAAGTCCAATTGGGCGTGTCAGGCATTCTATGTCAACAAAAGGTCAGAACAAGTCAGAGGAAAGAAAAGACTAGTTATTGACTACAAGCCATTGAATCACTTTCTCAAAGATGATAAGTATCCTTTGCCAAGGATAGATTCTATGTTTCCTTTCATGGCCTCTGCAAAGATTTTCTCAAAGTTCGATCTTAAAGCAGGATTTTGGCAACTAGGTATCATACCAGAAGACAGATACAAGACAGATACAAGACAGCATTCTGTATACCGAATCACCACTATGAATGGACTGTTATGCCATTCGGCCTCAAAGTGGCGCCTTCTCTATTTTAGAAAGCTATGATTAAAATTTATGAACCTTTGTTGCACACGGCCCTAATCTACATAGACGACATCTTACTGTTCAGCCCAGATATTGATTCTCATCATAAAACAGTCAAGAAGTTTATTGAGCTTACAAAAGCCCATGGAGTTATGTTGAGCCCAACAAAGATGCAGCTGGCCCAAAAGACAATTGATTTCCTTGGAATGCAGTTTTGTAATGGCATGTACAAGCCTCAGCCTCATTTGGCCCAGGAACTGTTGAAATTCCCAGATGTCAACTTCTCGGTAAAACAGGTACAGCAATTCCTTGGGATTGCCAATTACACCAGGCAGTTCATTCAGAACTACAGTAAGCTGGTGAAACCTCTCTATCAGCTTTTGAAAAAGGAACCACCGCCTTGGTCGGCCATTCACTCCAAAGCAGTACAACAAATCAAATCAGTGACTCAGACGTTACCCCACTTGCAGATTCCTTCAACAGGCAAAAGATTGCTTCAGACAAATGCGTCTGATGAACATTGGGGTGCATTACTGTTTGAAATAAATGGAGAACAGAAAGAAGAAGTATGTGGATACGCCAGTGGTCATTTCAAAAATAGTGAGTTGCACTATCACTCAACCTTCAAGGAGATACTAGCAGTGAAATACGGAATAAAGAAATTTGAATTTCATCTGATTGGACACCATTTCACAGTAGTTATGGATTGTTCATCTTTTCCACGTATGCTTGATTTCAGACAAAAGACTATTCCACACCCACAGCTTTTACGCTGGAAAGAGTGGTTCAGTCGATACAGCTTTGATGTTCAGCATATAAAAGGAGATAAGAACTTGATTCCAGACTTCTTATCCAGACCTCCACCATCAGTTGATCTCATTTCCTCTTCATCAGAAATCTCGCTGATCTATATGGCTAGTTCAAGCACTCCACCTCCACCTCAGACACTTTCAGATTTTCCTCCCAACTGTCCAAAGACAAATCTCAAAATGATCAGAAGCTTTGCCCAGAACATGCTTTTTACTTACATGATTTTGTTTCAGGATAAGCTCGGACCGCCAAAGAAGATTGTTTATTGCCCAGCAGAATTTCCTTGGATTATTGTTTACCGTCTCACTCCAAACTTTATGCATCCGGAACAACTTTGGTATTTATGGTGTCAATCGACACTATATTATCATGCAGTCCAGATGAATATTGTGGAAATGTCTATGTTTCTTCACAAACAGGAAAATGCTCAATCAGCTCAAGTTAAATTCTTAACTTGGTTTCAGCCTCTCAGTTATTGGAAAAGGTTACTTATTGATCTTATCAAACAAAATTCAAGTCCGAACAGGCCTTCACAAGATCTCATAGGAATTTTCATCTTCCATAGATCCTATACTACAATTATGGGAACTCAGACAATTGTAGCTTTAGCCAGATGTCAGTTATGGAGATGTGATTTTCACAAAGATCTAGCAAGTCTAGAGGAAGTCAAATCATCACTATTGAGGAGACTCAAACAGGACAACGATTATCATCATCTTCCACCTATTAGCTTTACAGCTATAGGACCTGATCCATGCAAAGGACTAAAGATGTTTCCATGGCCCCCTCTCAGAAAGCCAAAATTGAGACAAGAGGATGAAGACCAATACACAGAGCTAGACTCCCAGGAAGAAGACTCTTTCATACCACAAGAAAGAGATGTTACAATCCTAAGATCACAGGATCAACCAGGTTCAAGCTCTGCACCAAATGCAATTCCATGGCCCAGTCCAATTCAAAGGCCCAGATCCATGTTCAACACAAATGAAGACGTGGATATCAATATGGCGCATAATCAACCAGAATTTTGGGATCCCCCACCAGAATCATTTCAATCAAGAGGCTATGACCCACACAAGTGGCCTCCTTTCACAGATGATTGGTCAGATTCAGATCCAGATCTTGAAGATCAAAATATGTCCCCATCACATGAGCCTATCAGAAAGCACTGAAGAGTTATTATGTTTCCCACTTGCTTTGTCGCATTGTAAAATAGTATGATGTGATTGTATGCTTTAATTAGTGTGCTTTACTGTTTGTTTACTTTATGTCATGTAACATACTGTTTGTTATCACGGGATGTATTATTAAGAATATTGTGATGTAAGCAGTGAGGTCACATACCACTGCCTTCAGTAGTATAAATGACTCTTCCCTTCAAAGGAAGAGGCAAGATGTAATTAGGTTTGAAAACCTCTAAGTGTTGCAATAAAGAAAATGTTTGTGTAAAACACTATTCCTCTGATCTATTAAGTTAGCTGTAGCAACTGTTAGACATTCTTCTCGATCCGTCAAGTAAAGCCATTAGTCCATGAAAATTCATTCAAAGTTTTTTTGAGTCAGGAACCATAATAGGACAGTTCCACCAGTGGCCAAAGAGTGTGCCTATAGGGATAGTCATACCTTGTTTCTTGATTCGTGTCTGCAGAGAATGTTATTCTCATTTCTGAGTCAGTCTTGATTATTCTGAGACGTTTTATGAGTTATGGTTTATAGGCTGGAAAGGCGAGCTGCAGTTGGTAGCTAAGCAGGGATATTAAGGCTTTGCCAAATACCCTGGTGCTCGTCTACAACGCCACGAACTAGTAATTCATAATCTCAGGATAGTTAGGGCTGTCTAGGATAGTCCCACCAGTGGCCAAAGAGTGTGCCTATAGGGATAGTCATACCTTGCTTTTTGATTCGTGTCTGCAGAGAATGTTATTCTCATTTCTGAGTCAGTCTTGATTATTCTGAGACATTTTATGAGTTATGGTTTATAGGCTGGAAAGGCGAGCTGCAGTTGGTAGCTAAGCAGGGATATTAAGGCTTTGCCAAATACCCTGGTGCTCGTCTACAACGCCACGAACTAGTAATTCATAATCTCAGGATAGTTAGGGTTGTCTCTCCCCCCTATTGGTATCAGAGCCATACAGAAGAATATTTATCAGTTTGCTTACAGTCTAGCTAATAGTGACGAGGAACTCCTTCTACTATTATGACAGATCTCTCAAAGATAAGTCGTTCATCTTCATCTTCTTCTTTATCTCTTCAACCTTCTTCCTCTACTTCTAAATCTCTCAGTCATCTTTATGAACTTACTTTCCTTCCTGAAGATTAGAAAGTTCAGGAAACCAACCTTCCTTTCCTTAACCCATATAACACCTTCCAGATAAGTAAATCCACTTTCACCTCTTCCATAAAATCCCTCATTCGTCAAAAACCCTCATCTGTAAAAGAGTATGTGCAGTCTTCCACTTTTGACCAGTGTCCTATTCAAGGAACTGGAGAAGAGCAGTTCATCACTTTGGAGGTACCTCCAGAGTTTCTTCATCAATGGAGAAATCATGGGTATTCTCATATCCACTTTGGAGCTATCAGGCTTGCTCTTACATACCATGGAAGAAAGGGACTACCAGTAGTGGCTCGTATAGCACTACTTGACACCAGATTCTTGGAATACCAACATGCAGTAATTGGTACAATACAGACTACACTGAACGCTGGCACAGTCTTGTGTACTTTCTACCCCAATTTCAACATGAGGTTGCAGGATCCTCATACTTTTACTACTCTGAAAGTACAGGTACAAATCACTGGAGTAAAAAACATAGCAACAACAGACATCGCTACTTTACACTACCAGATGATTTACAGAGTCCAGAATCATGCAATGGACCTTTGCATACCAGCATCTTCTGATGCCCTGAGTATTACTGTGGATTCAACTCAGGTCCCACAAGTTGTTCAAATTCCTAAACAGTTGAACAAGGAAGATCTTCTTCAGATCTTTCCTCACTCATGGTTGACTAACTATGAGCTTCTTCACCAGAAAAATTAGCCAGTCAGTTATACAAAACATTTGTTTATTAAGCACAAGGATGGCACTGTTGAGACACAGTTCTTCTCTCCTGAGGAGAATGATATACAACCTAGTGCACCAGTAGAGTTTTCTACTCAATTCATGATGCAATCTGTCTATCCACAAGAGAACATTCCCATACTTGCTTTCTCAAACTCTGCACAGCCGATTTATAAATCTCATAATGGTAATCACAATTACTTCGACATATGTGATTGTGATGATTGTTATGCAGATCGCATGGCAGAAGAAGCAGAGGACTGGAACAGAAAGGCAAGAAAACCTAAAAGAAAGAATAAATGTTCTGAAAAGCAATTCCATGACAGATATGAAGATGGAGATCCTTCCATTGGTCTATTGGGAGAACCATCGGGTAAGTATGATTACTTGGTTTCATATTCCCCACCATCTCATTATAAGACACCATTACCACCATCATTACCTTCATGGGATGATCATTCTGATCCTCCTAAACCTCCAAAACCACCAAAACCTAAACCACTTCCATGTTACAAACTTGACCATGAACCAAAAATCTATTCACCTACACCTAAGCCAATTCCAATGATTGCCATGTATCAACCACCTTCGCCCTCTTTGTATGAATCAGAGTTTTCTTCTCTACAAGACCATGTAGATCCTATCTCACAAGTCAGGACAACACCTTTTGTCAAACCTACAACGGTGACACCTGAAGGAACAACCAGGCCTATTACTGTTGCTGAATCAGTTCTAAACTGGCAAACTCAGAATGCGCAGGTACAGAACAAAGTGCTTCAAAGGATAGAAACAAAAGTTGATAATGTTGCAAACAAGGTTTCTGTTCTGGATCAATCACAGACATCTCACTTCGAAGCATTGAACAAGCTGTTGAGAAAGCTTGAACAACAGCAGGCAGACTTAAACAGAGAATTGATGACAATGATCACAACATGCATGTATGATGCAACCTTTAATGCAAAAGCAGTTAAGTTACAGAAGCTGGAAAAAGAAATTGAGGCATTGAGACAAGATATAAGGCAAGATTATCTCAGATCTACTTCATCTGACCCTCTGGGTTTATTCACTTCCCATTACCCTCCTGTTTCTCACCAACCTTTGTATACACCACCTCCTGTTCATCGTTCATCTCAGGCAGAACTGGAAAGATTTGGTCTGAAATCAGAACTATTCCATAGACAGTTAATGGAAGACCTAAATCTTGGCCCAAAACCAACTCCTAAACCTAAGCCCAGTACTGTTCCAATCCGGCCCAGTACTATTCCTGTCCAAAAGCCCTTGGTCATAAGTGAACCTATTCCTACTGTTACAACAGAACCCATTCCTATAACCCCTTCACCACAGAAACAAAAAGAAATTGCTCATTCCCATATGGCCCAGGAATCCAAGCCCAATGTTATTACTTCTTTCCTTGAACAACAAGCCCTTCATACTTTGCCACAGCTTGAAAGTCCAAATCCAGAAGTACCATGCCTCACGTCTGAAAGCTCAGAGTCAGAGATTGAATTCTCAGACGATGATCCAGATCCAAAGCACATGCCCCCAATTCAATTTATGGCAGATCCAGCCTCTTCTCAACAGAGCGGTACAACCCGCCAACAGCCTGAATATACAACTGAAGAACCTGAGGAAGAAATGGATACCAGTATCCCACAAGGAACAGGTCCACAAGTTCCACCCATTCCTTCAAATGGTCCCTGGTTTACATTTGATGATATCCCTCCACATAAATGGAGAGATAGGATACAAGAATTCTATGCTTGGATAGAACTCCAACAGAGAAGACCGAATGCAAGATTCCCAGCAATAATCCTAGAGTTCACTTCCAGATTCACTGGAACTCTTAGAGATTGGTTTGTCAGACTTCCACAAGCAGAAATGTTACGCTTTTATCATGCTCAGTCAATTGCAGAGATATTGACTACTCTTCACCAAGAGTTTGTAGGGAGTACTGCAGAATATGATGATATGGCACGAGATGAATACTTCAAGATGAAATGCTGCTCATTGATCAGAAAAGATCTTGATAAACATTACCAAAGAATGACAAAAAGATTCTACTTGCTTGGAGGAGCAAATGATGCCAATTTAAAGCAGGCATTCCTAATGTCATTTCCAGAAAGTATCTCAAGTCATATTCAGTTTCAACTCCGTGAAAAGAACATTGACTTAAACTCATTAAGTCTTGGAGAAATCTATCAGAGAATCCTATTAGCAGTTGATAAGATATGTGCACAGAAGAAAATGGTCAAAGAACTTATGATCTTTGAAAATGATTCTTCATGGAAATCTGCGTGTAAGAGACCAGACCTCCAGATCAAATGCAAAGACAAGAAATGTGCTTGCTCTCCCATAAAGTTGAAAAGATTTCACAAATGGAGACCTCCTGATGATAAATCAAGGAAACACAGGCGAAAGAAGTTTAAATTCTTTAAACAGAGAAAATGAAGATTCAAGAGGAGTGATAAATGTTATGTGTGCGGCAAGAGAGGACATTTTGCAAAGAATTGTCCTAATAAACCAAAGAAAGCAGCAAAGATTATCTAGAAGATCCACCAAGTTACACAGGTAGATCTTGATGATGCAGATATTGAATCCTTATTCTCACTGGATGATGAAGTCGATGCAAGAGCGCTGTTCGCAGCAGAATTCTCAGATTCTGATTCTGAGATTGATGAAGATTATCTTGAAGAAATTCCCATAAGAAATTCTATCTTCCCAGATCATTTCATTCCACCAGTTTTTACCATGGAACCATTCCCTCTTATCCCAGATAAGCCACCTGACAAGTCACCTACCACAGAACTCACCCTAGCTTGGTCTAACTCGCCAACAGTTTATTCTACTCAAACCCTTCACCCAATACCATTGATCCCAATAACTGTTTTTCCCCACAAATATGCAAAACCAGTTAAAATCATTGCACTCATTGATACAGGAGCTCACAGATCGATGATGAATCCAGCCATTCTACCAGAAAGGTATTGGATCAATTATGATCAGCATTTCCAAGCAGCTGATGGAAAAATTTTTACTACCACCTTGAAAACCAGAAACCCTATCAAGTTACAGATTTTCCCAGAGCTTGCAATATGGACTCATGTCCTTGGATCAAATCTTCCTGATAAAGATTTGGTTCTTGGTTTTGATCTATATTTCAAATTAAATAAACTTTCCATTTTACCCACTGGAGTTCGTTTCAAAAATCACTTGTTACCTTTCACAACCATTCCTTCTTTTTTTACCTTACAGCCTTCCCAAGTTTATCCTTCACTCTCACCAGAGCTGGTAAAAGATCTTAAAGAATTTTGTTGTGCTTTCTCTCACACAGAATTCGCACAGAAACATTCTTCACCATTGTGGACTAAACCAGAGTTTTTCATAACACTACCTTTCAAGAACTCTGAAGACATCAATCCAACAAAAGTTACTCATCCAGGAATGTCACCAGATGATATGAAGATGGCAGTACAAGAATGTTCGCAGTTAATGGCAGAAGGACTTATTCAGTTAACAAAGTCCAATTGGGCGTGTCAGGCATTCTATGTCAACAAAAGGTCAGAACAAGTCAGAGGAAAGAAAAGACTAGTTATTGACTACAAGCCATTGAATCACTTTCTCAAAGATGATAAGTATCCTTTGCCAAGGATAGATTCTATGTTTCCTTTCATGGCCTCTGCAAAGATTTTCTCAAAGTTCGATCTTAAAGCAGGATTTTGGCAACTAGGTATCATACCAGAAGACAGATACAAGACAGATACAAGACAACATTCTGTATACCGAATCACCACTATGAATGGACTGTTATGCCATTCGGCCTCAAAGTGGCGCCTTCTCTATTTTAGAAAGCTATGATTAAAATTTATGAACCTTTGTTGCACACGGCCCTAATCTACATAGACGACATCTTGCTGTTCAGCCCAGATATTGATTCTCATCATAAAACAGTCAAGAAGTTTATTGAGCTTACAAAAGCCCATGGAGTTATGTTGAGCCCAACAAAGATGCAGCTGGCCCAAAAGACAATTGATTTCCTTGGAATGCAGTTTTGTAATGGCATGTACAAGCCTCAGCCTCATTTGGCCCAGGAACTGTTGAAATTCCCAGATGTCAACTTCTCGGTAAAACAGGTACAGCAATTCCTTGGGATTGCCAATTACATCAGGCAGTTCATTCAGAACTACAGTAAGCTGGTGAAACCTCTCTATCAGCTTTTGAAAAAGGAACCACCGCCTTGGTCGGCCATTCACTCCAAAGCAGTACAACAAATCAAATCAGTGACTCAGACGTTACCCCACTTGCAGATTCCTTCAACAGGCAAAAGATTGCTTCAGACAAATGCGTCTGATGAACATTGGGGTGCAGTACTGTTTGAAATAAATGGAGAACAGAAAGAAGAAGTATGTGGATACGCCAGTGGTCATTTCAAAAATAGTGAGTTGCACTATCACTCAACCTTCAAGGAGATACTAGCAGTGAAATACGGAATTAAGAAATTTGAATTTCATCTGATTGGACACCATTTCACAGTAGTTATGGATTGTTCATCTTTTCCACGTATGCTTGATTTCAGACAAAAGACTATTCCACACCCACAGCTTTTACGCTGGAAAGAGTGGTTCAGTCGATACAGCTTTGATGTTCAGCATATAAAAGGAGATAAGAACTTGATTCCAGACTTCTTATCCAGACCTCCACCATCAGTTGATCTCATTTCCTCTTCATCAGAAATCTCGCTGATCTATATGGCTAGTTCAAGCACTCCACCTCCACCTCAGACACTTTCAGATTTTCCTCCCAATTGTCCAAAGACAAATCTCAAAATGATCAGAAGCTTTGCCCAGAACATGCTTTTTACTTACATGATTTTGTTTCAGGATAAGCTCGGACCGCCAAAGAAGATTGTTTATTGCCCAGCAGAATTTCCTTGGATTATTGTTTACCGTCTCACTCCAGACTTTATGCATCCGGAACAACTTTGGTATTTATGGTGTCAATCGACACTATATTATCATGCAGTCCAGATGAATATTGTGGAAATGTCTATGTTTCTTCACAAACAGGAAAATGCTCAATCAGCTCAAGTTAAATTCTTAACTTGGTTTCAGCCTCTCAGTTATTGGAAAAGGTTACTTATTGATCTTATCAAACAAAATTCAAGTCCGAACAGGCCTTCACAAGATCTCACAGGAATTTTCATCTTCCATAGATCCTATACTACAATTATGGGAACTCAGACAATTGTAGCTTTAGCCAGATGTCAGTTATGGAGATGTGATTTTCACAAAGATCTAGCAAGTCTAGAGGAAGTCAAATCATCACTATTGAGGAGACTCAAACAGGACAACGATTATCATCATCTTCCACCTATTAGCTTTACAGCTATAGGACCTGATCCATGCAAAGGACTAAAGATGTTTCCATGGCCCCCTCTCAGAAAGCCAAAATTGAGACAAGAGGATGAAGACCAATACACAGAGCTAGACTCCCAGGAAGAAGACTCTTTCATACCACAAGAAAGAGATGTTACAATCCTAAGATCACAGGATCAACCAGGTTCAAGCTCTGCACCAAATCCAATTCCACGGCCCAGTCCAATTCAAAGGCCCAGATCCATGTTCAACACAAATGAAGACGTGGATATCAATATGGCGCATAATCAACCAGAATTTTGGGATCCCCCACCAGAATCATTTCAATCAAGAGGCTATGACCCACACAAGTGGCCTCATTTCACAGATGATTGGTCAGATTCAGATCCAGATCTTGAAGATCAAAATATGTCCCCATCACATGAGCCTATCAGAAAGCACTGAAGAGTTATTATGTTTCCCACTTGCTTTGTCGCATTGTAAAATAGTATGATGTGATTGTGTGCTTTAATTAGTGTGCTTTACTGTTTGTTCACTTTATGTCATGTAACATACTGTTTGTTATCACGGGATGTATTATTAAGAATATTGTGATGTAAGCAGTGAGGTCACATACCACTGCCTTCAGTAGTATAAATGACTCTTCCCTTCAAAGGAAGAGGCAGGATGTAATTAGGTTTGAAAACCTCTAAGTGTTGCAATAAAGAAAATGTTTGTGTAAAACACTATTCCTCTGATCTATTAAGTTAGTTGTAGCAACTGTTAGACATTCTTCTCGATCCGTCAAGTAAAGCCATTAGTCTATGAAAATTCATTCAAAGTTTTCTTGAGTCAGGAACCATAATAGGACAGTCCCACCAGTGGCCAAAGAGTGTGCCTATAGGGATAGTCATACCTTGCTTCTTGATTCGTGTCTGCAGAGAATGTTATTCTCATTTCTGAGTCAGTCTTGATTATTCTGAGACATTTTATGAGTTATGGTTTATAGGCTGGAAAGGCGAGCTGCAGTTGGTAGCTAAGCAGGGATATTAAGGCTTTGCCAAATACCCTGGTGCTCGTCTACAACGCCACGAACTAGTAATTCATAATCTCAGGATAGTTAGGGCTATCTAGGATAGTCCCACCAGTGGCCAAAGAGTGTGCCTATAGGGATAGTCATACCTTGCTTTTTGATTCGTGTCTGCAGAGAATGTTATTCTCATTTCTGAGTCAGTCTTGATTATTCTGAGACATTTTATGAGTTATGGTTTATAGGCTGGAAAGGCGAGCTGCAGTTGGTAGCTAAGCAGGGATATTAAGGCTTTGCCAAATACCCTGGTGCTCGTTTACAACGCCACGAACTAGTAATTCATAATCTCAGGATAGTTAGGGTTGTCTCTCCCCCCTATTGGTATCAGAGCCATACAGAAGAATATTTATCAGTTTGCTTACAGTCTAGCTAATAGTGACGAGGAACTCCTTCTACTATTATGACAGATCTCTCAAAGATAAGTCGTTCATCTTCTTCTTCTTCTTTATCTCTTCAACCTTCTTCTTCTACTTCTAAATCTCTCAGTCATCTTTATGAACTTACTTTCCTTCCTGAAGATCAGAAAGTTCAGGAAACCAACCTTCCTTTCCTTAACCCATATAACACCTTCCAGAAAAGTAAATCCACTTTCACCTCTTCCATAAAATCCCTCATTCGTCAAAAACCCTCATCTGTAAAAGAGTATGTGCAGTCTTCCACTTTTGACTAGTGTCCTATTCAAGGAACTGGAGAAGAGCAGTTCATCACTTTGGAGATACCTCCTGAGTTTCTTCATCAATGGAGAAATCATGGGTATTCTCTTATCCACTTTGGAGCTATCAGGCTTGCTCTTACATACCATGGAAGAAAGGGACTACCAGTAGTGGCTCGTATAGCACTACTTGACACCAGATTCTTGGAATACCAACATGCAATAATTGGTACAATATAGACTACACTGAACGCTGGCACAGTCTTGTGTACTTTCTACCCCAATTTCAACATGAGGTTGCAGGATCCTCATACTTTTACTACTCTGAAAGTACAGGTACAAATCACTGGAGTAAAAAATGTAGCAACAACAGACATCGCTACTTTACACTACCAGATGATTTACAGAGTCCAGAATCATGCAATGGACCTTTGCATACCAGCATCTTCTGATGCCCTGAGTATTACTGTGGATTCAACTCAGGTCCCACAAGTTGTTCAGATTCCTAAACAGTTGAACAAGGAAGATCTTCTTCAGATCTTTCCTCACTCATGGTTGACTAACTATGAGCTTCTTCACCAGAAAAACCAGCCAGTCAGTTCTACAAAACCTTTGTTTATTAAGCACAAGGATGGCACTGTTGAGACACAGTTCTTCTCTCCTGAGGAGAATGATATACAGCCTAGTGCACCAGTAGAGTTTTCTACTCAATTTATGATGCAATCTGTCTATCCACAAGAGAACATTCCCATACTTGCTTTCTCAAACTCTGCACAGCCGATTTATAAATCTCATAATGGTAATCACAATTACTTTGACATATGTGATTGTGATGATTGTTATGCAGATCGCATGGCAGAAGAAGCAGAGGACTGGAACAGAAAGGCAAGAAAACCTTAAAGAAAGAATAAATGTTCTGAAAAGCAATTCCATGACAGATATGAAGATGGAGATCCTTCCATTGGTCTATTGGGAGAACCATCGGGTAAGCATGATTACTTGGTTTCATATTCCCCACCATCTCATTATAAGACACCATTACCACCATCATTACCTTCATGGGATGATCATTCTGATCCTCCTAAACCTCCAAAACCACCAAAACCTAAACCACTTCCATGTTACAAACTTGACCATGAACCAAAAATCTATTCACCTACACCTAAGCCAATTCCAATGATTGCCAAATACCCTAGTGCTCGTCTACAATGCCACGAACTAGTAATTCATAATCTCAGGATAGTTAGGGTTGTCTCTCCCCCCTATTGGTATCAGAGGGCGAAGGTGGTGAGCAAGGCGTGAACGCCTTTATGAGTTTTGGGGTGTAAAGGTTCACAGGTGTGAAAATTCATCATGGGTGTGAAAAGGTGTTTTCACGGGAGTGAATGAAGTCGTGAAAATAAGCTTCACCACTTAAAGCCGTGAACCATGTCGTGAATCAAGTCATGAACGACACTGCCTCTTTTGGCTATTTAAGTCACGGGCGTGAACATATGTCACGGGTATGACTCCCCTAAAATTTTCATCAAATAAAATTAAGTCCTAAAAACAAGACTAAATCATTTCAATAAAGATTCTATTCCTTATAACATAAAGTTTCATCAAAATTACTACCTTATATCTAGTGATATGATACAAAATTAAGATCATCAATTAAGATTTCATAATTTAGCAATCACAAGGTTAATCCATCAATCATACCAAGTTCTCTTCTAATGAAATTAAATTTTTCCTCATTTAAAGACTTAGTAAAAATATTTGCCAATTTCTCCATATTGAACATGATCTCTAATAAAGTAATGTCTAATGTCAATATGCTCACTTCTTGAGTGTTGAATAGGATTCTTTGAAAGATTTATAGCACTTGTATTGTCACATTTAATAGGTATTTGGTTCATTTTATGACCATAGTCCTTAAGTTGTTGTTTCATCCAAAGAAATTGAGTGCAACAACATCCAGCTGCTACATACTCTGCTTCAGCAGTTGAAAGAGCAACTGAAACTTGTTTCTTGCTAAACCAAGAAACTAAACATTCTCCAATAAAGTGACAAGTACCTGAACTACTTTTTCTATCTAAAAGACTACCAGTATAGTCTACATCTGAATATCCTATAATATGAAAGGATGAATTTCTAGGATACCATAAACCTAGATACAAAGATCCATCTAAATATTTTAGAATTCTTTTTACTGCATTTAAATGAGATTCTTTAGGACATGATTGAAATCGTGCACACAAGCAAACACTATACATTATATCGGGTCTAGAAGCAGTAAGATATAAAAGTGATCCGATCATACCTCTATAAAGCTTTTCATTAATGCTTTTACCTTTTTCATCCTTGTCCAATTTTGTTGATGTGCTCATAGGAGTCTTGGCATTCTTACATCCTTCCATACCAAATTTCTTAATTAAATCTCTGACATATTTGGATTGGTTGATGAATATGCCCTCATTTCTTTGCTTTATTTGTAGACCAAGGAAATACTTAAGCTCTCCCATCATGCTCATTTCAAATTCCCTAATCATACACTTAGCAAATTCTTGACAAAGCAGCTCATTAGTAGAACCAAATATTATGTTATCAACATAAATTTGAACAATTAGTATATCATGCTTATGCTTTTTAATGAATAATGTGGTGTCAACATTTCCCTTTGTAAAGCTATTTTCTAATAGAAAAGAACTTAGCCTCTCATACCAAGCTCTTGGGGCTTGTTTCAAACCATACAAAGCTTTTGAAAGTTTAAAAACATGATTTGGAAAATCATAGTTTTCAAAGCCTGGTGGTTGTTCTACATACACTTCTTCTTTTATATAACCATTTAGAAATGCACTTTTCACATCCATTTGAAAAAGTTTGAAATTCATGTGACGTGCATATGCTAAAAGTATTCTTATGGCTTCTAATCTAGCAACAGGTGCATATGTTTCATCATAATCTATACCTTTTTCCTAATTATATCCTTTTGCAACTAATCTAGCCTTATTTCTAGTTATTGAACCTTGTTCATCTAGTTTGTTTCTAAATACCCATTTGCTGCCTATAATTTGATGATAATTGGGTTTAGGTACTAAGGTCCACACCTTACTTCTCTCAAATTGGTTGAGTTCCTCTTGCATGGAAATTACCCAACTTTCATCATTAAGAGCCTCATCAACATTTTTAGGCTCAATTTGAGAAAATAAAAGCAATGTCAGTGACTAAATGTTTGAAATGAGATATAGTACTTACTCCCTTTGAGAGATCACCAATGATTTGCTCTTTTGGATGATCTTTCGTCATTCTCCATTCTTTTGGGAGTTCTTGTTCGTTTTCTTCTTGAGTTTGAGGTAGAGAATCATTTTGAGGTGAATCTTCTTGATCATTTTTTTCTTTCCCATTTCCATGATCAAGTCTTTCCATATTACCTACAATGTTATCAAGAACACTACCTTTCACAAGATCAAGTCTACTAGATTCATTAAAAACAACATGCATGGATTCTTCAACAGTTAATGATCTTTTATTAAATACTCTATATGCTTTGCTGACTGTAGAGTATCCTAAAATGATACCTTCATCGGATTTAGAGGCAAATTTTCCAAGATTGTCCTTGGTGTTCAATATAAAACACTTGCATCCAAATACTCTAAAGTATGATATCAAGGGCTTTCTTCCATTCCTTAGTTCAAATGAGTTTTTGTTTAAAAGAGGTCTTTTGAAAACTCGATTTGAAATATAACATGCAGTGTTTGTGGCTTCTGCCCAAAAGTAAGTTGGTAAATCATATTCATTGAGCATTGTTCTAGCCATTTCAATTAAAGTTCGATTTTTCCTTTCAACTACCCCATTTTATTGAGGTGTCCTAGGAGATGAGAAATTATGTGAAATGTCATGTTCAAGACAAAAGCTTTCAAAGTTTTCATTTTCAAATTCTTTGTCATGATCACTTCTTATTTTTGAAATACTGTACCCTTTTTCATTTTAAACTCTTTTAGCAAAGTTTTTGAAATTTTCAAAAGCATCACTCTTTTGAGCTAAGAAAATTACCCAAGTAAATCTAAAGTAATCATCTATGATGACAAATGCACAATGTTTTCCTCCTAAGCTAGAAATTCTAGTAGGTCCGAACAAGTCTAAATGCAGGAGTTCAAGAGGTTTTGAGGTACTTACTATGTTTTTGACTTTGAATGATGACTTGTGTTGCTTTCCACTTTGGCAAGGTTCACATGTCTTGCCTTTTTCATATTTAACTCTTGGCAGTCCTTTTACTAGTTCTCCTATGCTGAGGCTTTGTATTAAGTCCATGTTAGCATGACCAAGTCTTCTATGCCACAACCAAGATTCATCACTAGTAGTCACAAGAAACTTAGAGGAATGGTTAGATAATTCATGTAAGTTTATTATGTATGTATTTACATCTTTATTTCCTTTAAATATCTCCTGACCATCGATAGAGATCATAAGACATTCATTTGAAGTAAAGATTACTTTGTTTCATTTATCACATAATTGACTTACACTTAACAAGTTATGTTTTAAGCCATCAACAAGACATCTTTAATAAAATTAGTACCATTAATACCAATGCCAATTACCTTAACCTTTACATTGTTTCCAAAGGTAACTTTACATCCATCAATACTTTTGATTTCATTGAAAAGTTCTTTGTCTCCTGTCATATGCCTTGAGCATCCACTGTCTACTAGCCAAGCATTTTTGTTTATTGTAGACTTGAGGCATACCTATAGAATCACAATTCAAGTATGATTTTTAGGTACCCAAATGAGTTTGGGTCCTTAGGGGTTAGCACTTGAAGGTTCCCAATGAGTCTTCCTTATCCAACAATATTTATTTATGTGACCCAATTTCATACAATAATTACATTGTTTTGGTCTAAATTTGTTTTATGGTCTTTCAATATTTTTGAATACCACTTTTCTATCAAATTTATTTTGAGAATGATGACATGCACAGTTATGATTAATTGTAGATTTTCTAGATGCATGCTTCCTATATATAAAGGCACGATTATTCCATTTATGTATAGAAGGTTTAATATGTTTATTTCTTGGTGTTGTTTTAACAGGTGTGGAGATGTGAGGTTCACTAGACTTAACAAAGATGGTTTTGTGAGAAGATAATGATGTGTCCTTAAATCCTAGACCATATCTAATTAAAGGTGATCTTTGAGACACAATGAGAGTATCTAAGCTCTCTTTACCTTTGTGAAATTTAGAAATGGAATTTCTAAGTTCCTCAACTTCATTTTTCAAAGTATTATTTTCTTTTAGTAAGGAAGCAGTTGAGGGTCTTGATGAGTATCCATCTAATGACTTTTGGAGAGATTCATTAGATGATTTAAGCTTTATGTTTTCCTTTTCTAAATCATATATCTTATTTTTTAAATTAGAGATGTTATTTCTATAAGTACTAAATTTACTTCTATATTTCTCTAATTCTAGATTTAATTCTTCTGTTAGGCTTTGCTCATCATCACTATCATCATCATTATCACTACTATCATTGTTCAAAGAGTATGAATGTAGTGATCTTACCTTATTCGAGACATGATCTTCAATAGCCATGAAGCATAGGTTGACCTCTTCGCTTTCATTATCATCTTTTTCACTTGAAGAGCTTTCGTCATCCCATGTGGCTTTGTGACCTTTCTCCCCATTGTGTCTTTGGTATTTGCTCTTATGCTTCTTGAGTCTTGGACATTCTGGTTTGATATGTCCTTTCTTTCCACACTCATAGCACTTTACCTCTTCCTTACTTCTTTGTGCATCATTAGAAGTTTGTTTGAGGTTTCTATGCCTGAAATTTCTGGAGTTTCTCATTTTCTTTTCAATGATTCTTTTTAATATTCTTGAAAGCATAGCAATGTCCTCATTTTCATCATCAATCATTTCTTCATCATCTTCACCTTCTTCTTGCGATTTTGAAGTAGAGGCTTTGAGTGCTAAGGGCTTTCTTTTCTCTGGCTCTGCTTCAAGCTCTCTATCTCTTTTCACTGCCATTTCATGTGTGAAAAGTTTGCCAATCAACACATCAGTATTTATGATGCTCATATCTTCATTTCCTTCTTCTATGCCAACAACTCTTGAGCCATAGTCTTTAAGAGGAAGACTTCTCAGGATTTTGTTGTTTACATTCTCCAAACTCAGATGCTTCCCAAGTTTCCTCTTTCCATTTATAATGGCTAGAAGACGGTTGGTCATGTCAGTGATTGACTCATTGGATTTCATCTTGAAGAGCTCATATTCTGAGGTCAGAAGTTGAATCTTCTTTGATTTGACTTGCTTAGTTCCTTCATGATAATTTTCCAATGTCTTCCACATGCTGTATGCTGTTGGACAGTGTTGTATTCTTCCACATTCTTCAATAGATAATGAGCTTGATAGGATTGTCATTGCCTTCTTGTTCTTGAAATTTGCTCTTCTTTGAGGCTCTGTCCAATCATCTCTTGACAGGATTTCTTCTTCACCATCAGCTCCTCTTCTAGTTGGTGGTGTCCATTCTTTTCGTACACTATCCCAGACTTCAATTCCTTCACTATCCAGATATGTCTCCATCCGAAACTTGCAATGGGCATAATTTGCTCCATCAAAGTAAGGTTTGAGACTTTAGAATCCTTCACTGGCCATATCTTAATCTTTATTAGCGCTTTTTAGGCTTCGATGCTAGACTAAGCTCTGATACCAATTGTTTCCAGATATTAAGCTAAGAAGGGGGGTTGAATTGGAGTTTCAAAAATTAAACTTTAAAGTGCAGAAATAAAAAATTAATTTTATGAGGGATAGAGAAATTTGACACAAGGATTTTTATAGAGGTTTGGGTGTTAACAAACTCTACTCCTCTCCCTAATCGCAATTGGGAGTTGCACTAACACACTAAGTGTTACAATGGAGTTTTACAAGCTCACTCCCAACTATGGTGTTTCTCACAATGGCTCACACCTAACCCAGAAATCCCTTGTGTTTTAATGACTCACACAATAAACAATTCCTTGTGTTTTACAGGCTCACACAAATAACCTTTACTTTGTATTTTTACAGGCTCACACAAACAACCTTTACTTTGTGTTTTTATAGGCTCACACAAATAACCTTTAATTTGTGTTTTAGAGGCTCACACAACTAACCCTTACAAGTGTTCTACTCTTAACCCAGAAATACCCAAAATCTCACTTGAGTAATAAATGATTACAGAGAAAAACACTCACAAATCTTTATTGCTCAATAAATGAAGAGCAAAAAGATTTTTACAGAGAATAGATATTGGTTCTCAAAGTATTGAATGTACAAATAACTTGTAATAAGATTTTGATTCAAAGTATTTGTTATCCTCTTGTACTGAATGCATAAATGACTTCCATTTATACTCCTTTGCCTGATTATAGCCGTTAGGGTGCATTTAATATGAAACTAGTCGTTGTACCAACCAAATAATCGCGCCTGATATTTTTCTCTTTCATCATTCACGGGCGTGACTATGTTTGTCACGGGCGTGACATTTCGTCCCAAGCTGTGACTGAAGTGATTAACTTGGTTGTGAAGCTTTTCTGGAATGTTTTGAAACATTGGGTTACGGGCGTGAAAAACTTTCCAGCCGTGATCCAAGTGGTGACTTTGGTAGTGAAACTCTCTGGATGAAAATGCCATAAACATTCACGGGCGTGACATTTTAATTCACGAGAGTGACTCAAATGTCCATTTCACGGTTTGTTCTTCCTTCATGGTCATGAACTTCAAATGTTTGTTTTGGTAACGGTTAGCTCTTTCATGGGCGTGACACATAGGGTTGTTCTTGGTAAGTAATCAATTCTTATTGCTATAGGGTTGATTTGAGTTGCTTAGGTTCATTAATAGGCACTGATTTGTAACCCGATTTTGATACACATAGAAATTGATTCTGGAAAAGTTTAAAGCACAAAATTTGTTCCTTTATGTCTTATATTTATGGATATGTAAACGTTTTTGCATGATTTGGAGTATAGGAATATAAATCCTCTCTCTACTGAAACTGGTCAGGGTGTGAACCCTAACCAAATTAGCTAGTGTGTCCTTTGATTTCAAATATGTTAAAGCCATTATATGAAGTATCTCAAAACCTAACAGTTCTAGATATTTGTGTGTTGTATCTGTATACCAAATTTCAGGTTCATAGGTCTTTTAAATGTTGAGTTATGAGGAATGGAACCATGACTGTTTCATGGTTTGAACTGCCTACTAAGTGCTCTGGGCAGATCCAGTAAATGTTTGGCTAATTTGAGCTCGTTAGAGCTCGATTATGTAAATGATCAAAACAGAAACATTATAGGTATATCTCTTAGATAACGTTTGGTACTAATTTTAGCTTAAGTTGTTATGTATAGACTAAGTTATGGCCTTTGGAAGTTATACTGATCCGGAAGCCAATTCTATTATGGACCAGTAAACTATTTGTTATAATTTGAAGACTGTAGAGAAATAATTGATTAAATTTGAAAACATGAAAAATGTTCCATATGAACCCATATAAGGTTCTGTAAAATTTCATTAAAATATGACTTATATATTATAAGTTATGATGAACCCAAATGAGTACCCTGAAATTGCCTAAAGGCAGGAAACAAGACAGAAAACAAAACACACTTAGAAATTCCAAAAAATATTGTACAATGATCCAATTGGTCTGAAATTATAATATGTTCTACAATTATATGTTAGTTTTAATTAGGAATAGGAATCAGATTAATTGGTCAAGTATATAAAAAGTTATAGGCTAAACAGTCCCATAAGGTCACACTGCCTCATAGGAAAAATCTTAACTATTGACATGAACAATGCATATGAATTTGTTTAAGCCACATTAAGTCTCCCTAATCATGAGTTAATCGATTATGTTTTCATATTAGGATCGAAACATATTGGAGACCCACAAAGAGCAGATAGATAATAAGTTAGGGGTCAGAATCAAAGGAGAACGGTGAGTTTAATTATCAATTGAATTCTTTAGTGCAAATGAATGTTGCTTGCTATGTGATTCATATGATTGTCATGATTGGTCCTTGATAATGTAATGATGGATAATTTGTGACATTGTGGTACATATAAATAGTATACTTGTGGTATATTTGAAGTATATGTTTGACATATGTGATATATATACATGGTATATGTATAGTATATGCAAGGTATATGTGTGGCATATGAGGTATATATGTGGTATATGTATATTATATGTGATAAGATACAATGGTTGATGAATGCTTAAATACAAGCGCATATGCATATGGACTAAAAAGGCGTTGTGACTAGTTAATCGATATTGTAAAGCAAAAGAAGAGTCCTATGGCCCAACAAATATGCAAATGAAACAAATGATCAAGCTAGCTAGAAAATGCAAATGCAAATGTTCACATGGAAACCCGGGGCAATGTCTGTTTAACTTGGTCACAACAAAATGAAATAAGCAAAGCATTTGCATACATAAAGAGTAATGATTATATGTTTCAACTTTATTGATACTTATATGATACTGATGAATGGAATGGAATACATGGTATATCTTGGATTTGTGATTTATTACTATGAGTTATTTGGTACTTCAGAGCTCATTTGATGGTTATTCTCATTGAGCCACAACTCATCAATTTGCATCATTTTTCAGGTAAAGAAAAGTGATAGCTCATTTTGAGTAGCGTATAAAAGACATGGAGCACAGGTCACTGGCCGAGCCTCATCACTCTCTCTCCTTGCATTCCACACGAGCATGAAAACATGTCATCTGTATTTTGCACTTATATGTTTGAATATGTATTGTCACTCTAGATTAGTTTTGAAATGTATAAATGGAAGCAACCCGTAATCCTTCGGATGTAAAGTTTATGTTTTAATATATGTGATATATCGTATTGTGGTTTTTAATGTTGACTTGAAAAGTCATTGAGTGATATTATAGGATATGAGACTTGCAAAGTCATTGACAGGTATTACAAAATATGAGACTTGCAAAGTCATTAGTTGATTTTACAGGATATGATATGAAAACAAATTTACTACCAATGTTAATAGGGTATTTTTCTTTTCAAGTATGTTATGTGTGACTACCTGATACAGGGATAGGTTTTACTGAAATGCATAAGGTGTGACATTACATATGGGCAATGAAAAGCTATGGATAATAATGAGTTGATAAAGTAAAATAAATATAAGATATAAAAGTATAAAATTTACGAAATGTACGTTGCATGAAAAAAAATGTTTGAGTGTCTTGGGCATAAATAGAGAAGTTATGAAAAATAAATGGATTTTTGAAAAAAAAATGGAACTATGATTTGTGACATGCATTAATAGATGATTAAGTGTTGTGGACATAAACAAATTATTGAAAATAAAAAAGGAATCATGAATTGTAAATGAATAAGAATGATGATTTGATTATGTTAAACAAAAATGAGATACAATAAAATAAATTGATATTATGCATACTAGAATACTAAGAAATGTATGTTTGCATGAAAAGATGATTTGACCATAAATTGATATATGACAATGCATGTTGCATGAAAATACATAACAATGCATGATTACATAAAATAGTTTATTGGCTTATTTATATGCACCACTAAGTCAAGAGCTTAGCGTGGGAATTTCTCTCACGCAAATATACTAAAGAATAAGCAGACGATAATAGATAAAGGTTGCGATGGCCTGATCCAGTAGAGCAACTTGTATCAAATACTGTGGGTCACATAACTATTGTATTTATGTTTTGGATTTTATTTTATAGTACTTGTAAAATAAGCGCACATTTTGTAAATAATACTTTATTATATAAAATGTATTGTGTTTCTTCATGCTATGATTGCTTTTATAATGCAATGTAAATAAATAGTAAATAAAGAAAAAAATACGAGTAATTTCCATGTATACAAAATTTAAATTTTAAAATAATATTTTAACCAATGAAGTCAGCGTAGCACTACCTCATCTGAGCACGAGCTGCTAGGGTGAGGGGGTGTTACAAGTTTAGACCCGCAGTATCATCTGCTAGTTCACCAGCATCATTGTCTAAAAGGACAACTCCTGCTATGTGTCAACATTATGGTAGATCTCATACAGGAGAGTGTTGGTGGTTGATTGGGGCATGCTTGAGATGTGAAGCTACTTATCATATGAAAAGAGATTGTCCTAAACTTAATACAGACAGTATGGCACAAACACAGACTATGGCACCTACACAGAGCCGTGGTAGAGGTCGAGGCCAATTTTGAGGTTGGTCAAATAGGACAAAGTCAAAAGGTATCTGAGACAGTTGATAGACCCGGAGGTAGTAGAGCTCCAGCTTCGGCATATGTGATGAGAGCTCGGGAGGACCAGGATGCGCCAAACGTCATAGTTGGTAAATTTTCTTTATTTGACTTTGATTTGCATTCATTGATAGATCCCGATTCCACGCATTCATACATAAGCACAGTTGCACTTAAAAAAGGGAACATGATACCTGAGACGTTAGAATATGAGATTGTAACATCCAGTGATTTAGGTCCCGATTACGCGTGACTGTAGTGAGGCGCACAGGTTCAATCGGAGTCTAAATTTGAACCCATAAAAAAATAACTAGTAATAAGGGAAAATAATTAAGGGTATTATTATTTGAAAATTAAAAAGATTAGTGCTAGAATTAGAAAAAAAAATTCCTATGGATAAATTGGTATTATGGCAATTGTTGGGGGAAAAAGTGTGAATATGGAGGGAGATGTGGTAAATATGGAATTTCTCAAAGTTTAAATGTTAATCAAGATTAATTAACTTAATGAACCAATAATAATTAGAATTAATTTTAATTAGTGGGACACACACCTTAATCAAGGTATAAAAAGTCAAAAAAGGGAAAGAATTTCTACATTCTTCCATAAGTTCAATTCTTCTTCCTTTTCCCATCCTTGTTGTCGTCCATCTCCACTCCCATAAATCTCCATTTTATTCCTTTTTCCAGCATGCTAATAGTGAGAAAAAAATAGTTTTGAAAGAGGAAAATTCTGAATTAAAGAGTTCTTACCCTAAAAGGTACCAAAGGAGCAAGAAGGAAGGAAGAAGGAAGAAGAGAAAGGGAGAAGAATTGGGGCAGATTCGACCAGCTCTATAACTCCATTAAGGTGAGTTTATTCTTCTTAAATTCAACCTTTTTCCTTCTATTTGAGACCCATAATGATGATAGTGTGATTAGGTTTGATAGATTTAGGTTATGTTGCAAGATTGAACTTAAAAAATTAAGTTTGTGATTAGTTGATGAAAATTGTAGTTAAACTTTGAATTAATGATATTTGATGTTAATTAATTGTTTTATGACTTACAAACTAGAGAAAATGATGTTAAGAGATGAATGAGGGGCTGTCATAGTTAGAGGAATTTAGGGGAAATTGAAATTAATATAGAAACACCACAATTGGTGATAGATTAAGTGTGAATTGAGTGTTGAATTGAAGAAAATGAATTGGGAACTACGATATGATTTTTGGGCAGCCATGACATATTAAGAGGGAAGTTTAACCTTAGTTCATTTTGGCTAGATTAAGGTATAAAACATATTATGAGCATTATAAT
Organism: Triadica sebifera; assembly: GCA_023653625.1. Taxonomy (NCBI): domain Eukaryota; kingdom Viridiplantae; phylum Streptophyta; class Magnoliopsida; order Malpighiales; family Euphorbiaceae; genus Triadica; species Triadica sebifera. The sequence goes on from CM042896.1 coordinate 36,703,302, forward strand.
ATTATGTAGACATGAAAAGCATTGAAAATGGATGTTGGAATTGAGATATGGTATGGTTGTGTAGGAAAAATCAATGAACAAGTGAGAGGCCCTCAAGAGGGTGACAAAGGCAAGGAGAAAGATAGCTAATAAGGGAAGAAAAAGAAGGATTAAGGGAAGAGCCAAGACTGATTAGGTATGTGCTTCATTGATAAAAATCTTACATTTTGTTAATATGTATGGAATTATATATTAAGGTTTGATATATTTGTGTTTGTAATACGTTATGTGATTTGTTGTGGCTTTTGATATTTTATATGGAAGTGGAATAAAATAGTGTGAAATAATTGAGACATATGAATGTAGTTGTAATTCTAGAAATTTTAGTATCAAAATGAATGCAAATGATGAATGTGGTTGAAATGTGGATTGATGTCAATTGATGACTCGGGTACATAATTTTAGGAACAACCCTGACTATTTTGATGATAACTTGAATTCTGGAACTCCTTTTTGTATTTTCTTTATTGGAAATGAAAGCTAAGACACAGGGATTTAATATTTATTTAGACCATAAAATCTAATTATGTCTAGAGTTTACCAAAAAAATGTATGAAGTTCAAACCTAGAATCTGTCCAGAAAATTATGGGCAGAAATTTCTGTGATGATGCAGTATTCAATTGATCATAACTTTTGATAGAAAATTGGGATTTGAGTTATTTTTGATGCATCAGAAATATAAGACAAGAATCTAAAAATTATTAGAAGACCACAACTCCCAATTCGAATTATAAATGGGCTAACAATGAAGCCCAAAAATAGGTCAAAAATTTGCCATAGGTAAAAATATGAAATCTTGGGCTTTTGCATATGTTGTGATAATTATATGTAATAATTAATGTGAATATTTACTTTAATGATAATTATAGATATTTAAAAAATTATTTATGTGTGAAATTTTAGTGCAATAATAATGGGAATAAAGAATAAAAATAGATAAGCATAATTATAATAATTGAATAATATGGTTATTTTTGGAAATATTATGAATTAATATAAACATAGTTAAGCCCTATGACCCTAATCTAGAACTAAAATAGAGAATAGTTTGTCATACCAATCGGGGGATTTAAGGCACTCGGTGCCAAATATGAAAGCCGATAATGACAATTTTAAATGCGCTTGATGCAAAATTATTAAGCCGGTAATGACAATTTATAAAAGCGCTCGGTGCAATATTATGAAAGCCGAAAATGACAATCCCGTTATTCCAATTAGTTAGTTCGGTTATAGTTATTATGAGCACAAGAAAAATAAAAATAATAATAATAATAAAATATGTCATTTTGCTAATGTAGATGCATTAAAATTGTAAAATGTTGAATAGTTGCTGAAATTTATTGATTTTATATAATTCTTTATTTTATGCTTTTTTATTGAAATGATTAATTAATATGTGAAATATATATATATATATATATATATATATATATATGTATGTAAAATTTTTATCATTAAAGCACCATTAAGCTAGTAGCTTAGCGCGGGCGATTTCCTCTCGCGCAGGTTAGAAAGGTAGCCGTAGAAATTAGAATTGTCAGAAGAAGAAGAGTACCCGGAGGAAAGCAGCTAGAAGCTTTGGTTTTCTTTTTGATATATTTTGTTAAAACTTTGTAAATTAAATTATCATTTTTATTTCATATAATGTGTATTAAAGATGTGAATTACAATGTAAAAGAACACAGTTTGGATGTAAATTAATGTATTTGTTGTGATACAAAAGTTTTGATTATTTGAAAAGAAAATATAAATATATATATATAAAAATTCAAATACAAATAATTGATATATAAATTTACAAATAATTAATATAGAAATTCAAATACAAATAATTGATTGAAATTCTTCGTTGTACTGCGCTCTCCAAGTGTGCTTGTTCTCCCCTTCTTCCTTACCATGGCAAATAGATTAAATAATAGAAAATAATAGATTAAATAATATAAAATAATAGATTAAATAATAGAAAATAATAGATTAAATAATATAAAATAATAGATTAAATAATAGAAAATAATAGATTAAATAATAGATTAAAATAATAGAATATTTAAAATAATAGAATCTTAGATATCCTTGGCCAATGTGGACATGTCTTGAAGAAAGTCTTGAAAGACATCTAATAGAGTAATGAGTCTAATGGACAATAACTAATATCATTTGGATTAAATGTAATGTAATCAGTCTAGTGGCAGTTGACACTCAGTCCATGCACTGAACCAAATGAGGTATAACTTGGTGAAAGGATGAATTGCATGGTAATTGTTTACAAAAGGGTTTAAAATCAGACCATTGACTTTTCGGTCAATTGGGGGTCATGATGTGTTGCTAGATACTGCTTATGATCTGCTTGAAATCATATGATGATTTGAGTTTCCAATATAACTGAGAACCTAATGGGTCACACACATAGAAGGAATAAAGTAAATATGAAATGAGCCTTAGATTGGATCCAATATATAAGAGAGAAACAATTTGGCCAGGCATCATGTGTAACAACTATGACAAAGGTTGTCACGAGCATTACAACATGAGTCACAACCGTGACCCAATTAGTCACAGGCGTGAAAGCCCTGATAGCAGCAAGTGTGATTTTAGGTTTTCTATTTCAAATATAACTCCTATGCATGGAAAACTTATGTCCAAACCTAATTATGATAAGAGGACATATAAATAACCATTTTAAAGGCCAAATTCGTGGCTACCAACTTAGAAATAAGAGTTCTCTCTCTCCCATCTCTCTTAAAAAGATTAACCTCCATTGCTAGCACTTTGTTAGTTGATCACCCCATCACCATTGTGGTTGTTTTGTTCGTTCTTTCACTTGGATTACTGTTAGCGACACTCCAGCCTTTGGATTATTATGGTTTGCAATAACCCAACTTAAAGGAAAGACTCAGAAGTTTTGAAGAACAAAGAACAATCAAAAAGTAATCAACTTATCCTATTAGATGGTTCAATTCAATTTTAATACACAGACAATTCTTTGGGTTTTAGCTTTGATAAAATTTTAGATTTTCGCTGCTTTATGTATGAGATGCATGTTCAAAATCCAGTAGTGGTATCAGAGCCACCTTGTTTAAATTAAATTTGGATTTAATTGAAGTATCAATGAGATTGATTAAAAAGAAACAACTTAGATTCCTTTCTTCCATTAAAAGCGAATTTGAATTTGTTTGGCCTAAAATTTTATTTTTAATTCAATGACATGTTAATGTGATGATATTATATATTTTTTTAATTATAATTAAAAGGTTTGAATTTGATTTAAATATGAAATTCAAAATTGGGCATGTTGCTGAATTTTAGGATTTATAAAACCTAGTTTTGTCAATTGAGTTTTTTTTTGGGGTTGTTCAAATTTGGTTTGTTAATTTGATTATTCAAAAATATTTATGACATATTTAAAATGTGTTTTAACTTCTAGATAACAACTAGTATGATTCAAAAATCATTTTTCATTATGGAACAAAGAAAACTAGTAACTAGGTCAAAAACCTTACATTGTGATGAGACTGTTTTGTGTTGTATGATTTAATGAGATGTAACTTCATGACCATAAACTTAATTTCCTGTTTATAAGATATTCATAATGTTATTTATATGTGAATTTCATGCTGAAGTCAAATTAAATTCGTGGTTAAGTTCCCAAAGAATTATATTCATGTATGATTCAATTTAGGCAATTTTTGAATAATTGGTTTGCTAGTTGAATTATAAATAATTTAGATTGTCTAATGAATGAATTTAATTGGTATAATATTACTACAAGTTTCTTATAATGATGAGGATGAATTCTAGAAATTTTGGGACTTTTTAAATGGAAATCGATTTGAATTAGAAAAAGATTTTGTAAATCATAATTTGATTAGGATTCTAGTATGTAATTGTAACTAGGATTGTTTAATCTTATTTGACATCAAACTAATAATTAATTAAGGTAATATGTAATGGCCCAAATATTGGGTTAGTCGTAAACTATAGTTTCCAAAATTGATCAGCATACCCAGGGATTAAAATACACTCGTGGGTAAAAAATATTTTATTTGATTCTTGAAAAATATAGGTTATAACTAGTCTGATGGTAAAATTTGGAGTGAAAATGAGGTCAAATAAGTTCTCTAAAGTCAAAACTAAGAAAAAATGAAATATAGTTTAATTAAATAGTTAGTTGACCGTACTTTGATCAGGCTATGAAAAATAGCAAATTATATACAAAAATTTATTTTAAGACATGGATAGACTCTAAATAATATTTAGGATTATTTGACAGTGAAAAAAGAATTTTACGGTAACACCAAAAATTGAATTATCAGTTCGGTTTGAGTGAGCTGAACAGAAAACAGACTCCGATTGAGTTAAAAAATTTTATGTAGACATATAAAAATATTTTATGAATTATGGAATCATATTTGGGTGAAATTAAGTTTGGAAAGCGAGAGAAATAATTTATAGTGCACAATTGGGCCTAAATGGGTTGAGCTTTGTTTGACCCAAGCTCACTCAACTTAAACCACTATAAATAACCTTAAATATCAGAATTCTCTAGAGATAATTATGCAACTCCTTCTTCCCTAAACCCCCTTGCTTGGCCAAAGTCATCTTTTCCCATTTTCCTTCCAATTTTCTTCCATTTTCTTCATTTTTTATACCAAAATCAACCACCCAAAAATAATTTTAGCATCTCTATTAGCTAATAAAAGTTTTTAATCTTCAATTGGAGGGTTAGAGTGAAAGGAAATCAAAGGAAAAAAGTTGGGATACAAATTTGAGGTAAGTGAAATTTATGGTTTTAAATTAGTTTAATGGTTCAAATAAGTAGTTTAAGGTATGTAGATAATAAAAATGAAGTTTATTTGAGTTAAGGAAGCAAAATAATGGTGGATTAATGAAGGGAAAATTTTGGCCATAGTAGGTTCAAGAGAAGGTGAAGGTGCTTCCAAAGAAAAGGCTAAAGAAAAGAAAGATTAGGAAGGCCTAAACTAGAAATTAAGGTTAGTGACTTCAAAATCTATTTATTTCCATTTATTAATCATGATTTAGGGTAATGGAAAATTAATAATTTTGTGTGTTTTGCATGTAATTGTTAATTAATGCTTAAAACATGATTAAGGAATTATTAAAAGTGAATTAGAATGGTTAATTTCAATAAAAAAAATTAATTAGTGGAAATTGGAAAATATGACCTTATTATGTGAAAAATATAAATTAAGGTATAAATACATTTTATTATAATATTATGATATATATGGAACAAGGAATGTATAAATTAATGAAAGGAATATTTATAAGATGAAAGAAAAATTTTAATGATGAAAATTAATTATAGGCCAAAAATTGAAGAAGAAAAATTAATATTTTTCTTGTTAATTAAATAAAAATTTAGTCATGAGATGCAAGGTAACATGATTTTTAGTGTGTATAAATTTATTGAGAATTTTTAAATGAAATATTGAATATTTTTCTAATTATTGATTTTATTATGCATGAAATGAAAAATAAGAAATAAAGTGTATTTAGTGGGCTTAATGAGTTAATTGATTATTAATGATGAAATATTGATATAGTAGAATGAAAAATGTGAAAAGATTATGGTAGAGATAAAATTGTATGGATGAATAAAATGTTAAGTGATTAATAATGTAAAAATAATGAAATTTATGAATTTAATGGAAATTGAATTAAATGAATAAAAAAATATCGTTAGTTATTTTTCTGATTGTTAAATCTAGTTCAAGATATAATTGGCTAGACATAAAGATACCATTACCGCGATACGGGTCATGACGACTCACTTATGTAGGCCAACAATGGTCTACTATAATGATTGTGATTTAGTATACAATACAGTATTTGGGTGATCCTTTGGGATGACTCTTCAGTGTAATGGACTTTTGGGTCCACGTCCCATGTATTTGGTCCGAAGATTTTCCTTCAGATGGAAATTAGGGGCAAATTTGAATAAAAATAGTAATAATGATATAAGTAAAAAAGAAGTGAAAAATATGATAAGAATGATAAAATAGTATAACTGTAAAAATGATAAATGTGAATAAAATGATAAAAGTGAAAATATGAGAAAAATAATAAGTGTGAAAAATATAATAAAAATGATAAATGTGAAAAATATGATAAAAATGAATAAAGTGAAAAATATGAGAAAAATAATAAAAATTAAAAATATGATAAAAATGAGTAAAGTAAAAAATATGAGGAAATAATAAAAATGAAAAATATGATGAAAATGAATAAACTGAAAATTATGAGAAAAATAATAAAAATAAAAAATATGATAAAAATGACATAAGTAATAAATTTGATAAATATGATAAAAGTGATGAAGAAAATAAATTGGTATAATAATAATAATGATAAAAGTGATAATAGTGACAAAAGAAAAAAATAGTAAAATTGAAAAATGAGAAATAAGTGGAAGAAAATGAAATAAAATGTTAAATTATGTAGTGAAAAAAGGTAAATAAATGAAAAATAAAATTTATTAGTGGCAAAAGTATAAATAAATATAAAGTAGTGGAATAATTGTAAATAAATATAAATTTAAGAATTAAAGTGAAATTTGTAGCTAATTAAATGAAAAAAAACAATTAATTGAGAAAACTTGTCAAGATTAATTAATATATTAAATAGTGAATTAAGGGTAAATAAAAATAAAGTATTGAAAAAAAAAATAAAAATAGAAAATTAGAATTGTGTATTAAAAATATTATTACATGTATGAATGTATGAAAATATTGGATGATCGAAATTTTTAGATTAGTAATCACGACTGAACATATTAATGCTTAGCACGTAATTATTTGACTGCGTGCAAGTAGTAGTAGGAAAGGCATGAGCAAACATACAAACTTTGGGAGTTGACGGAAAATTGAAATAATTGTAGGTTATTATATAAAATAATATATATATATATATATATATATATATATATATATATATATATATATATATATATATATATATATATATATATATATGTTTAGATATGGTGGTGTATGGATAAAATTATATACACATTCTGAGAAAAGAATATTTGCGAAATATCATATGTGTAAATAATAAAATGTTGAATTGTAGTTGAATGCAGAATATATTGCATTATATATGTACTATTGTGTCCAAAAATGGGTTGTGAATTGTTTGTTTTGCATGTAGCATATATAGTTTATACTCGTTATGCTGCTGAAATTTTTGGAAGAATGAAAAACATTAATGCTTAGCACGTAATTATTTGACTGCATGCAGGTAGAAGTAGAAAAGGCAGGAGCAAACATACAAACTTTGGGAGTTGACGGAAAATTGAAATAATTGTAGGTTATTATATAAAATAACATATATATATATATATATATATATGTTTAGATATAGTGGTGTATGGATAAAATTATATACACATTCTTAGAAAAGAATATTTGCGAAATATCATATGTGTAAAAAATAAAATGTTGAATTGTGGTTGAATGGAGAATATATATGTACTGTTGTGTCCAAAAATGAGTTGTGAATTGTTTGCTTTGCATGTAGGATATATAGTTTATACCCGTTATGCTGCGAAAATTTTTGGAAGAATGAAAAGAATTAATTAAGTGCTAATAATATTATAGTCATTAAATTAAGTTATGGGAAAAAATTTGACACACATTAGTTATAATTGTACTAACTCACGTAACGTACGTATAGAAAGAAGTGTTATAAGGGTGTCACATAACATAATTATGAATTAACTACTGGTCATATTGGAATTTAATATTTAATGTGATTTAATTGAATAATTTGGATTTAGATGTTGCATGAATGAAATTGGTAAAAACCTAATTGGCAAAGTAAACAATTTTAGGAAACTTTTTAATATGATCAAATGTATCTCTAATTTGCATGATTTCCTTTTAGATATTCATATGATTATTTAATGGAATTAAATAATGAATTTATGATGAATTTCATTAACGACTAAATAATCAAAATAAAGTTTCAAGAGTTGAAACGAATGGAATCCAAATTGTTACTTTAATATATTACCTTTATTTATGCATTAGAAAATGCATGCTAGGGGTATATAGAATCGTATGATGGCATGATTATGGACTTAACCAATGTAATTGATCATGGATGAAATTTTATTTTTGGTAAATACTTGCCTTCTCTGCTCTCTCTATTGTATTTCTTTTTCTCATCTTACTCCCCTCAAATATAACTTGAGCTTTCCTTATAAAGAAGTTATATATTTAGATTAGATATGATTAGAATAGAATTGAAATACAAATGATCAAGAAGCCAAAGAGATGGTGCCAAAATCAAAAGAGCATTATAATAGGAAATTATTTTCTATTTTGGTATTGTAATTTCACGAATCTACCTAGGTGAGACCTAGTCAAACCTTTTATGACTCGAATGATTGATTTTAGATATGTCCATAATCATGACCATATAATTACCATAATTATCTTGTATATCTATATGTGATAAATTGATATATTATGCATGCCAAATTCCATGATGAGACCTAAATTCAAGAAATTCCTCATTAATAATATTAAAGCCAATGCCTTCCATTAATATGGTAAGAACTAGAGTTCTTTTAAAGTTTGGGTTATTGGAAAAATCCAAGCCCACTCTACAAGAGGTTTGAAATATGATTTCACGATTAATAGGTCGGCTTTAACTAGTTACATTGGCTTGTTAGGCAAAGCTAAGGTCAATATGAATTAGAGGCGAAGTTGGGTAAGTGTACATGAGAGTACACATATCAAGAGTTGATAGCCCAATTGTTGAACCTTGAGGGGTATTTCCATCATTTTGATGCTAACAAATAAAATAGCAATAATGTATTTAACATACTTGTTTTCTAAGTCTATTGAACAGGGTATGGAATATGATAGCAAGAATGGAGAATGGAAGATTAATCTTAAAAAGAAAAAATTGAAGAAATAGCATGTTCATGCCCGTGACCTTATATGTCACGACCGTGATGAAGCTTAGCGCCAACAATCCAATATTTAAAGTTCATAGCCATGAAGAATGATAGCAACTGTGAATGAACATTTCAGTCACGCCCATGAATTAAAGTCACGCCCGTGAGAAGACATGACAAATTCTTCCAGAGAGCTTCACGACCAGAGTCACCACTTGGACCACAACTTGGAATGATGTCACGCCCTTGAAGATAAAATATCACGCCCGTGATCAAATACTTCAAAGCCTTCCAGAATGCTTCACGGCCAAGGTCACCACTCAAGTCACGACTTGGAAGAATAGTCACGACCGTGACACACATAGTCACGACCGTGAAAGATGAAAGAAAAACATGTCAGATGCGATAATAAGGGTTGGTGCAATGGCTAGTTTCATATTAAATGCATTCTAACGGCTATAATTTGCTATGGAAGTATAAATGCAAGTCATTTATGCATCCAGAACAAGAGAACAAGAGAATAGCTAATATTTTGAATCAAAATCTTGTTGTAAGCCATTTGTGCATTTGATATTTTCAAAACAAATGTTTATTCTCTGTAAAAATCTTTTTGCTCATCATTCATTGAGCAATATAGATTTGTAAGTATTTCTCTCTGTAATCATCTACTCAAGTGAGTTTTATGTATTTCGGGATTAAGAGTAGAACACTTGTAAGGGTTATTTGTGTGAGCCTCTAAAACACAAAGAAAGGTTTTTTGTGTGAGCCTCTAAAACACAAGGTAAAAATTATTTGTGTGAGCCTTTAAAATACAAGGAATTGGTTATTGTGTGAGCCATCAAAACACAAAAGATTTCTGGGTTAGGTGTGATCCATTGTTAGAAACACCATAGTTGGGAGTGAGCTTGTAAAACTCCATTGTAACACTTAGTGTGTTAGTGAAACTCCCAATTGAAATTGGGGAGAGGAGTAGGTTTGTTAACACATGAACCTCTATAAAAATTCTTGTGTAATATTTTTCTATCCCTACTAAACTTAACTTTTCTTTCCGCACTTAAAAGTTAAAATTTTAATATCCAATTCAACCCCCCTTCTTGGTTCAATATCTGGGCAACACCAATGATTTAGTAGTTGCATGATATAATGCAATTGATATGAGATACCTACCAATTGACCTAAGGTGGCTTGTTAGAGACATCTAAGGTCATTCTTAGTGATACTGGATACTGACCCACTACGAGAGCTTCCAACTAGTTCTCTCGGATTCATATTGAGGGCTATGAGTTCACAATAAAATGGTGGGAGTAATTATGCCCATTTATTAAAGACCTAATATTCATGCATATAGTACATACTCTAATATGATCTTTTTTTACATCTAGGTTACTAGAATCATATCATCAAATGTGAACCTATGCTCAATTCTTTAATAAAATAAATTGACTAGCCCAAATTCCCTGATTGGCTAAGGAATTTGAAAATAGTTCTCAAAGCCAAAAAGATAGACTATATCTTGGAAGAGTCAATTACCTCCCTTTCTGTTGATGATGCATATATTGATTAACAGTTAGCATATAAGAAGCATGTGGACAACGCATTTGCATTATACTCACTTTATGTCTTTCGAGCTTCAAAAGCAGTATGAGAACATGAACGCTAATACCATTGTGTATCATCTAAAGGAGTTTTTCGATGAAAAAGCTTGAACCAAGTGCTATGAGATATCTAAGTTACTATTCCAATCCAAGATGGTAAAGGAGACTTCTCCAATGCAACATGCATCAAAGATGAATGGGTACATTGAGCTATTGGCTACTTTGGGATTTGTAATGGATCAAGAATTAAGTATAAACTTAATTCTCCAAAGTTTGCCTGATAGTTATGCCCACATCATGCTAAACTATTAGATGAATAAGATATCCACTTCAATCCCCAAATTTGGAAAAATTGAGGAGCCAAATTGGATATTTGCTGATAAAATGTAAAAATGGACATAATCAACTATGGTTGGTCGGCCATGTACATAAGAGGGAAAGATATTTTTCCTTAAGTAATTTCACATTAACATATTAATTTGGCATAAAATCATATTTGGTCAAATTGGAGGGTCCCACACTAGTAAAGATCAAGATATGGCCAATGAAGGATTCCAAAGTCTCAAGCCTTACTTTGATGGAGCAAATTATGCTCATTGGAAGTTTCGGATGGAGACATATCTGGATAATGAAGGAATTGAAGTCTGGGATAGTGTTCGAAAAGAATGGACACCGCCAATTAGAAGAGGAGCTGATGGTGAAGAAGAAATCTTATCAAGAGATGATTGGACAGAACCTCAAAGAAGAGCAAACTTCAAAAACAAGAAGGCAATGACAATTCTCTCAAGCTCATTATGCATTGAAGAATGTGGTAGAATACAACACTGCCAAACAGCGTACAATATGTGGAAAACATTGGAAAACTATCATGAAGGAACTAAGCAAGTTAAATCCAAAAAGATTCAATTTCTTACTTCAGAATATGAGCTCTTCAAGATGAAATCCAATGAGTCAATCTGACATGACCAACCTTCTTCTAGCTATCATAAATAGAATGAGAAAACTTGGGAAGCACCTGAGCTTGGAAGATGTAAATAACAAAATCCTGAGCAGTCTTTCTTTCAAAGACTACGGTTCAAGAGTTGTCGGTATAGAAGAAGCAAATGAAGACATGAGCATCATGAATACTAATGTGCTTATTGGCAAATTTCTCACATATGAAATGGCAGTGAAAAGAGATAAAGAGCTTGAAGCAGAGACAGAAAAAAGAAAGTATCTAGCACTAAAAGCCTCTACTTCAAAATTTCAAGAAGAAGTTGAAGATGATGAAGAAATGAGTGATGATGAAAATGAGGACATTGCTATGCTCTCAAGAAGGTTGAAAAGAATTATTGAGAATAAAATGAGCAACTCTAGAAAATTCAGGCAAAGAAACCTCAAACAGACTTCTAATGATGCACAAAGAAGTAAAGAAGAGGTAAAGTGCTATGAATGTGGAAAGAAAGGGCATATTAAACCAGAATGTCCAAGGCTCAAGAAGCATAAAAGCAAATACCAAAGAGATAATGTGGAGAAAGGTCACAAAGCCACATGGGATGACGAAAGCTCTTCAAGTGAAAAGATGACAATGAAAGCGAAGAGGTCAACCTATGCTTCATGGCTATAGAGGATCACGTCTCGGATAAGGTAGGATCACTTCACTCATACTCTTTCAATAATGATAGTAGTGATAATGATAGTAATGGTGATGATGATGATGTTGATGTGCAAAGCCTAATAGAAGAATTGAATCTAGAACTAGAAAAATATAGGAGTAAATTCAATACTTATAAGAATAACATTTATAGTTTAAAAATCAAAATTGATGTTTTAGAAAAGAAGAATTTTAAGCTTAAATCATCTAATTAATCTCTTTAAAAGACATTAGATGAATACTCTTCAAGACCCTCAACTAAATCCTATCTTAAAGAGAATAATACATTAAAAAATAAAGTTGAGGAACTTAGAAACTCCATTTTAAAATTTCACAAAGGAAAAGAGAGTTTGGATACTCTCATTGTGTCTCAAAGACCACCTTTAATTAGACATAGTCTAAGATTTAAGGGCACATCATCATCTTCTCACAAAACTATTTTTGTTAAGTCAAGTGAACCTCACATCTCCACACTTGCGGAAACATTACCAAGGAATAAGTACACTAAACCTTCTATACATAAAAGGAATAATTAAGGATTGGTAAGCCTAAGAAAGAAACCTTAAAAGGCTAATCATGCCTTTATGTATAAAAAACATGCATCTAGAAAAACACCAATTAATCATGACTGTGCATGCCATTGTTCTCAAAATCAGTCTAATAGAAATTTGGCATTCAAAAACATTGTAAGACCAAAAAGTATTTTTAGACCTAAACAGTGTAACTATTGTATGAAAAGTGGTCACATAAATAAACATTGCTGGATAAGGAAGGCTTATTGGGAACCTTCATGTGCTAACCCCCAAGGACCCAAGCTCATTTGGGTACCTAAAAATCATACTTGAATTGTGATTCTATAGGTATGCCTCAAGTCCACAATAAATAAAAATGCTTGGCTAGTAGACAGTGGATGCTCAAGGCATATGACAGGAGACAAATAACTCTTCAATAAAATCAAAAGTATTGATGGAGGTAAAGTTACCTTTGGAAACAATGATAAAGGTAAGGTAATTGGCATTGGCTCTATTGGTATTAATGGTACTACTTTTATTAAAGATGTCTTTCTTGTTGATGGCTTGAAACATAACTTGTTGAGTGTAAGTCAATTATGTGATAAAGGAAACAAAGTAACCTTTACTTCCAACGAATGTCTTGTAACCTCTATTGATGGTCAAGAGATATTTAAAGAAAATAGAGATGTCAACATCTACATAATAGACTTACACGAGATATCTAACCATTCCTCTAAGTGTCTTGTGACTACTAGTGATGAATCTTGGCTGTAGCATAGAAGGCTTGGTCATGCAAATATGGACTTAATTCAAAGCCTTAGCACAGTGGAGCTAGTAAAGGGACTGCCAAAAGTCAAATTTGAAAAAGACAAGACATGTGAACCTTGCCAAAGAGGAAAGCAACACAAGTCATCCTTCAAATCCAAAAACATAGTAAGTACCTCAAAACCTCTATAACTCCTGCATCTAGATTTATTTGGACCTACTAGAATTGCAAGCTTAGAAGGTAAACATTATGCCTTTGTCATCGTAGATGATTACTCTAGATTTTCTTGGGTAATTTTCTTAGCTCAAAAGAGTGATGCTTTTGAAAACTTCAAAAACTTTGCTAAAAGAGTTCAAAATGAAAAAGGATATTGCATTTCAAAAATAAGAAGTGACCATGGCAAAGGATTTGAAAATGAAAACTTTGAAAGCTTTTGTCTTGAACATGGCATTTCACAGAATTTTTCATCTCCTAGGACACCTCAACAAAATGGGGTAGTTGAAAGAAAAAAATCTAACTTTAATTGAAATGGCTAGAACAATGCTCAATGAGTATGGTTTACCAACTTACTTCTGGGCAGAAGCCACAAATATTGTTTGTTATATTTCAAATCGAGTTTTGAAAAGACCTCTTCTAAACAAAACTTCATTTGAGCTATGGAATGGAAGAAAGCCCTTGATATCATACTTTAGAGTATTTGGATGCAAGTGATTCATATTGAATACCAAGGACAACCTTGGAAAATTTGCTTCAAAATCTGATGAAGGTATCTTTTTAGGATACTCTACAACTAGCAAAGCATATAGAGTATTTAATAAAAAGTCATTAACTATTAAAGAATATATGCATGTTATTTTTGATGAATCTAGTAGACTTGATCTTGTGAAAGGTAGTGTTCTTGATGATGTTGTAGGTACCATGGAAAGACTTGATCTTGAAAATGGAAAAGAAGAAAATGATCAAGAAGATTCACATGAAGATGATTCTCTACCTCAAGCTCAAGAGGAAAACAGGCAAGAGCTTCCAAAGGAATGGAGATTGACAAAAGATCACCCCAAAGAGCAAATCATTGGTAATCCTTCTAGGGGAGTGAGTACTATATCTCATCTCAAACATTTAGCTTCTGACCTTGTTTTTATTTCTCAAATTGAGCCTAAAAATATTGATGAGGCTCTTAATGATGAAAGTTGGGTGATTGCAATGCAAGAGGAACTCAACCAATTTGAGAGAAGTAAGGTATGGACCTTAGTACCTAGACCCAAGGATCATCAAATTATAGGTAGCAAATGGGTGTTTAGAAATAAACTAGATGAAAAAGGTTCAATAACTATGAATAAGGCTAGATTGGTTGCAAAAGGGTATAATCAGGAAGAAGGAATAGATTATGATGAGACCTATGCTCCTGTAGCTAGATTAGAAGCTATAAGAATACTTTTAGCATATGCATGCCACATTAATTTCAAAATCTTTCAAATGGATGTAAAAACGTGCCTTTTTAAATGGTTATATAGAAGAAAAAGTTTATGTAGAACAACCATCAGGTTTTGAAAGCTATGATTTGCCTAATCATGTTTTTAAACTTTCAAAAGCTTTATATGGTTTGAAACAAGCTCCAATAGCTTGGTATGAAAGACTAAGTTCTTTTCTTTTAGAAAATAACTTTACAAAGGGGAATGTTGACACTACATTATTCACTAAAAAGCATAAGCATGATATTCTAATTGTTCAAATTTATGTTGATGATATCATATTTGGATCTACTAATGAATTGCTTTGTCAAGAATTTGCTTAGTGTATGACTAGGGAATTCAAAATGAGCATGATGGGTGAGCTTAAATATTTCCTTGGTCTACAAATAAAACAAGGCAATGAAGGCATATTCATCAACTAATCCAAATATGCCAAAGACTTACTTAAGAAATTTGGAATGGAAGGATGCAAGAATGCCAAGACTCCAATGAGCACATCAACAAAATTGAACAAGGATGAAAAGGGTAAAAGCATTAATGAAAAGCTCTATAGAGGTATGATCAGATCATTTTTATATATTACTGCTTCTAGACTCGACATAATGTATAATGTATGCTTATGTGCATGCTTTCAATCGTGTCCAAAAGAGTCTCATTTAAATGCAGTAAAAAAAATTCTAAAATATTTATATGGCTCATTGCATCTAGGTTTGTGGTATCCTAGAAATTCATCCTTTTACATTATAAGATATTCATATGCTGATTATGCTGGTAGTCTTTTAGATAGAAAAAAACTTCAGGTACTTGTCATTTTATTTGAGAGTGCTTAGTTTATTGGTTTAGAAAGAAACAAGTTTCAGTTGCTCTTTCTACCGCTGAAGCGGAGTATGTAGCAGTAGGATGTTGTTGTACACAAATCCTTTAGATGAAACAACAACTTAAGGATTATAGTCATAGTATGAACCATATACCTATTAGATGTGACAATATGAGTGCTATAAATCTATCTAAGAATCCCATTCAACATTCTAGAAGTAAGCATATTGACATTAGACGTCATTTTATTAGAGATCATGTTCAATATGGAGATGTTGTATTGGAATTTATAAGCACAGAAAATCAATTGGCAGATATCTTCACTAAGTCTCTAAATGAAGAAAGATTTAATTTCATAAGAAGAGAGCTTGGTATGATTGATGGATTAACTTTGTGATTGCAAAATTGCCAAACCTTAATTGATAATCTTGTTTTTGTCTCATCTTACTAGAAATAAGGTAGCTAATTTGATGGAAATATATGTTATAAGGGATATAAACTCCTTAGAAATACTTTAGTCTTATTTTAGACTTAATTTTATTTAATGAGAATTTTAGACATTTCACGCCCGTGACATATATTTATGACCGTGAACTAAATCGCCAAAAGTCACTAGCTTTCACGACTTGCTTCACGACACGATTCACGGCTTAAGGTAATGAAAACTATGTTTCACGACTACAACCTTTTTCATTCACCCCCGTGAAACCCATTGTTCACGCCCGTGACACTTTTTCACGACCGTGAATATTTCCACCAAAAACTTACATAAGCATTCACGCTTTGTGTCACGCTTTGTTTCACGATCACAAGTAATGAAGTTTAATACTTCACGCCCATGACTCATTTGTCACCACCGTGATAGTTCATCATTCACGCCCGTGACCTTTAAATTTTGATGACCGTGAACAATTTCACGCCTCTCTTTACGGGTAGAGCGTCTCTTCA
This sequence comes from Triadica sebifera, assembly GCA_023653625.1. Taxonomy (NCBI): domain Eukaryota; kingdom Viridiplantae; phylum Streptophyta; class Magnoliopsida; order Malpighiales; family Euphorbiaceae; genus Triadica; species Triadica sebifera. The sequence continues at coordinate 36,720,007 of CM042896.1, forward strand.
GCAAACCGTGAATACGACACTTCACGCCCGTGACTTAGTTTTTCACGCCCGTGAAGATGTCGGCTATATAATGTTCCTGTCATTATTTCTCTTATTTCAACTCTCCAACTTCTCTCAACTTCTCTCATTTATCACCATTGAATACCATTTTGAAGATTCCAGCCCCCTAGCAACTCATTCCATCTATAAATATCTTCAAAAACCATTTCCATCATCAGAAATCACATCACCCTAGGTTTTACTCCAAAATTTCTATCAAATTTTTCACTCTTCAGAGTTTATTCTTTCAATCAAAATGGAAAACCGGTTCCTCCAAGGGTACAAGGAAGAAGTCTCATGCTCCAAGAAGGTATATAGATTACCTTCTAAATATCATTCCGGAGCATTGTCATCCTAGATATTCAGTGCTCAAGAAAAGGCCACTCCTTTCCTCTAGATCATTTGAGTGGAAAACCGTTCGTACACTTGGCCTCGAGACAAGCATGACGAAACAACTCCAGGCTTGTTATCTGAAAGAATTCATTGATATCCATCAACCAACTCTGAAGGAGCCAGCCTTAAAATTTTTGAGCACTTTGCAAGTCTCTCCTACCGGCACGGTGAAGTTCCAAATTTGCAAGCATCCGAACACCCTCTCTGCCACAGAGTTTGGAGATTTGTTCAACCTTCCCTCTGATGGCATCCTGAATGATAGTGAAGTGGAGTTCTATGCTACTCAGGCATGAACTCACTTCGGTCTTGATTGCAGCTGGGACATCAAAAAGACAAAGAGCACCCACCTTCGATCCCCAGTGCACAAGTATTTGCATAGGTTTCTAACCTATAGCTTTTTTTCCAGAGGAGACAACAATGGTACAATCAGGAAGTCAGAGCTCTTTCTCCTGAAGATGTCCCAAAGAGGCCTCATAGTGGTTTTATCTCGATGGTTTGCAAACTATCTTTTGTCAATTGCCACCAAGCCCTCCGGAGACATTCTGATTGGTGGGTACATGACTCACATCACCTTGAAGCTCAGATACTTGAAGCTAGATGAACATCACTTCAACCTCATACCAAGGCATCCTCGAGACTGACTAGACGTCGAGTCCTTCATCAAAATGGGAGCGGCTGTTCGTATAGTGTTTGAGAACAACATCTACTACCGCTTCACCAACACTGCTGGTGAAATCATTTGGGAGGACAATGACTCGGATGACTTCAAAGATGGCCTCCAAGGAATCCAGCAGAGGAAGAGAGTTCGAGTTGAGGTGGAGCCTTCAGAGGTTGAGCAGGAAATGGGACAATTCTCTGCCTCTACACCAAACTTGGCTCAGCAAGTGGTTGACCTCTTGGCACCACGGTTTGAGCAATTGCAGGCTTCGATGGATGAGAGGTTAGAGAACCTCAAGGATTTCATGGAGTCTCGCATGGATAGCCTCGAGGCGGAAGTTGCTCGCCTTAGAGATAGGATGTCTGACTAGATTTTATGTTAGATGTTATATTTTCTAGCTTGTTTGTTGTAGGAAATTCTAATTTCCTTTCAGAATTTCAATTAATTTTGTATTTGGTTTTCCTCAATTAAATATATTTGCTTTTGTTTTCCACTGTGTTTTATCTTTTTGTTATTTTTTTTGTTGATGACAAAAGGGGGAGAACCCAGTAATATATTTGTTTAAAGTTAAAAGTTATGCAAATGAGCTTTATACACCTTAAATATATCTTAAGTATACTTTTTATATATCTTGATGCAAGTTACATGAATGAATATGCACTTGATATACTCTGAATATACCTTAAATAAACTTAACTTGCTCTAAAGAAAATTTTGGTATACATTGGATATACTTTGCATATAACTTGCATATACTTAAAACTAGGAAGTATATTTTGATGCTACACTTCATCATTCTTTACAATTCTTGCACTTCAACATTCTTTATCCTAAGCATCTTTTGAGGGGAGACTCTCAAAAGCACATATTGCTAGATTATTTGTCATCATCAAAAAGGAGGAGATTGTTGAACCTTGAGGGGTATTTCTGTCATTTTGATGCTAACAAATAAAATAGCAATAATGTATTTAACATACTTGTTTTCTATGTCTATTGAACAGGGTATAGAATATGATAGCAAGAATGGAGAATGAAAGATTAATCTTAAAAAGATAAAATTGAAGAAATAGCATGTTCACGCCCGTGACCTTATATGTCACGACCGTGATGAAGCTTAGCGCCAACAATCCAACATTTAAAGTTCATAGCCATGAAGAATGATAGCAACTGTGAATGAACATTTCAGTCACGCCCATGAATTAAAGTCACGCCCGTGAGAAGACATGACAAATTCTTCCAGAGAGCTTCACGACCAGAGTCACCACTTGGACCACAGCTTGGAATGATGTCACTCCCTTGAAGATAAAATATCACGTCCGTGATCAAATACTTCAAAGCCATCCAGAATGCTTCACGGCCAAGGTCACCACTCAAGTCACGACTTGGAAGAATAGTCACGACCGTGACACACATAGTCACGACCGTGAAAGATGAAAGAAAAATATGTCAGATGCAATAATAAGGGTTGGTGCAACGACTAGTTTCATATTAAATGCATTCTAACGGCTATAATTTGCTATGAAAGTATAAATGCAAGTCATTTATGCATCCAAAACAAGAGAACAAGAGAATAGCTAATATTTTGAATCAAAATCTTATTGTAAGCCATTTGTGCATTTGATATTTTCAAAACAAATATTTATTCTTTGTAAAAATCTTTTTGCTCATCATTCATTGAGCAATATAGATTTGTAAGTATTTCTCTCTGTAATCATCCACTCAAGTGAGTTTTGGGTATTTCGGGATTAAGAGTAGAACATTTGTAAGGGTTATTTGTGTGAGCCTCTAAAATACAAGGTAAAAATTATTTGTGTGAGCCTTTAAAACACAAGGAATTAGTTATTGTGTGAGCCATCAAAACACAAAGGATTTCTGGGTTAGGTGTGATCCATTGTTAGAAATACCATAGTTGGGAGTGAGCTTGTAAAACTCCATTGTAACACTTAGTGTGTTAGTGAAACTCCCAATTGAGATTGGGGAGAGGAGTAGGTTTGTCAACACCTGAACCTCTACAAAAATTCTTGTGTAATGTTTTTCTATCCCTACTAAACTTAACTTTTCTTTCTACAATTAAAAATTAAATTTTTAATATTCAATTCAACCCCCCTTCTTGGTTCAATATCTGGGCAACACCAATGATTTAGTAGTTGCATGATATAATGCAATTGATATGAGATACCTACCATTTGACCTAAGGTGGCTTGTTAGAGACATCTAAGGTCATTCTTAGTGATACTGGATACTTGTAATTCCCGATAATTTAGGTCACGGTCGCGGTTGATCAAAATCCGGCACGCCGAACTGATTGGGTCTAAATTCAGACATTAAAGAAATAAATTAAAATAATAATAATATGGGAGAAAATATTTTGGATATTATTAATTGAGAATTTTGAAGTTTGGAATTAAAATTGGGAAAAAAATAATTTTTCGCTGAACGAAATTAGAAATTGCAGTATTTTTAGGACATAAATTATAAGAAGCCATAAAAATGGAATATTCTGTATCTAAGGAAACGAATATTCTTTTAATTAAGATAAATTAAGAGTGATTAAAATTAATGGACCAATGGGAAGCAAGATTAACAATTAATCCTAACCACTCACCTAATCCAACTATAAAAAGTCAAATTTTCATTTTTTTTTTATCATTATTCTTTTTCATCTTGACCAAACCCATTTTTTCTCCCTTTTCTTCTTTTTTGGCCATGACTCTCCTCCCCCAATTACTCTTCTTTTTCTTTCTTCAATTCAAGCTAAGATTAGATGAAAAAAAAAAAAGGATTAAGGCAAAATCATCAAAGAGAAGTAGAATTTTGAGGTATGTATATTTGGCAAAAATTCAATATATAAAAATATTGATTTTAATTTTGTGATGTGTATGAAATTATGCATAATTGATTGATAAATTAAGTGGTGATTAAATGATGCAATGAACATAAAAATAAAAACTAGAATATGAGGTTGATGCAAAAATGGAAATTGTATGATTTAATTGATGTGTTGAAAAATTCGTCTTATGAACAGTGTATAGTGTTTTGATCATAACTTGAGTTCTGGAAATCATTTCTGAGTGATTCTTGTTGGGTTGGAAAGTTAAGCCATAGGTATGGAACTTTTATTCAGACCATTAGACATGAATATGTCTGACAGTAGGTGAAAACGTGACTCAAAGTTGACCTAGAAATCTGTTCAAAAAAAACAAAACTGGGCAGATTTGAAATGAACATAGCTTAGGTGAAAATTCATAACTTTTACTACACAATTCTTTTAATGTAATTCTAGTTGGAAATGAAAGATAAGACATGTACCTATATTGGGTTAGTTTATCACTTTTCCAATTTCCATCGAAAAAGGGATGAAAAATACAGACCAAAATAAGGCATAATTCTGTCTAGTAAAATATTGGGCAGATTGTAGTGAACGTAGTTTAGGAGAAAATTTGTAACTTTTGCTAAAACATTCCTTTTAATATGATTCCAATTGTATATTAAAGATAAGACATGTATATAAATATTTCTAGTTGATCACTTGTTCCAATTCCATATAAAAATGGATTAAAATGACAGAGAAAAATAAGGCATAATTCTGTCCAGTAAAATACTGGGCAGATTGCAGTGAACGTAACTTAGGAGAAAATTTATAACTTTTGCTACAAAATGCCTTTTAATGTGATTCCAGTTGGAAATTAAAGATACGATATGTACCTATATTTTTTTAGTTGATCATATGTTCAGAATCTATGTAACAATAGACGAAAAATACAGAGCATCATAAGAAAGAAATGCTGTCCAGAATAGGACAGCTGGAAGAAATGTGTTGATTGTGAATTTATGTGACATAAAATATATTAATTGAATTTTTCTTATAATTATTAATGATTGAATGAGCTAGTATAAGGTTGTAAAATATTGAATGGGAATTATTGCATTTATATGGAGTTTATATTAATATTCCCCATATAATTTATGTAAATATTAATAAAGGTAACAAATGTAATTTAAGCCCTATAACATCTAGTCGAGAACTAGAAATTAGGATAAGTTGGCATGCCAATAAAAGGGTAAAAATTTAGGCACTAAAAATAATAGTGCTGAGATTTAATTTAAATAGGCACTAAGAAATAGTGCTGAGTTGAAATTACGTAGGCACTAAGAAATAATGCTGAGTTCAAAAAATATGTAGGCACCAGAAAGGTGTTGAGTTGTCATTGGAAATGTAGGCATTAAACGCCGAGTTATAAATTAATTATGTAGGCGCCGAGTATACTGCTTGAGAGCAGAAACCCTGTATTCAGTGTTTTGTTCTGGTCTAAGATGTCGTGAGCTATTAAATAAATAACAGAAAAAAAAGTGAATTATGAAATTGATATTGTGAATTTTATATCTTGAATTGTTAAGAAATTTCAAGCATGCTTAATGAATGAAATGTCATAATTGATTAATTAAATATTTTTGCATGAAGAAAATAGTTTTATTATTAATTGAATATTTGGCATGCTTAATAAATTAATTGTAGTTTCAAAAATTTTATTTTAGAATTATTTATGTAATTATTGGATAGTTATGAAACGCACGACTAAGCTAGAAGCTTAGCGCGTGTGTTTCACGCGTAGATAAATAGAAGTAGTTGTTCCGATAGGGCGACCAAAGAAGAGGGAACCCCCAAGATCAGATTGCAGCAGTCTAGTTCTTTTTGTATGTTTTGAAAATTATGTTGTAAAAATTAAATTCTAAGAATCTTTTTTTTATGTGAGTTTGTGGCATGTAGGATTTATAAGGAATGAATTTTGTAATTTTATAAATCTAGTATTGTTTCTAAATATTATGGTTTAATTGCATGAGTTCAATTAAATCAAACTATTTCCATTACTAGTTATATATTTAAATGAAAAAAAATAGTAATAAATATCTCGCTAATAATAAACTCGAAAAAAAAATTATTACAATGATTTGTACATTGGTTGTAAAAAAAAAAAGCTTATTAGCACTTCCATATCCTATTAACGTTTAGTAGGGTAAGGGAGCGCTACATTTAGTGGTATCAGAGCTCAGGCTAATTGATTCTTAATCAGTGGGTGTAAAATAGAATATGTGTCTCATGCATATGTATAAAATGCTGCAATTATCTGACTTGGGTCCCTTCTTCTGGTTTATAGGTAGATATGGATTCGGGATCGGAACAAGATTTCTCAGAAGACGAACTGAGTAATAGCCTTTCAGACTCAGCCAATCTCAGACAACCTCAATCAGTAAGAGATTTTGGGCCGAGTGTAGTAGCTCCTCCGAGAGCAGAGGGACAGGCTAATTTGGGACAGGAGCCTCTTATGGAACAGATAGCAAACTTGTTGCAACGGATAGTACAAGCAGTTCCACAACCAGCTCCACCTTCTCCTCCACCTCAGCCAAAACCCCGGATTGTAAGCTGAGAAAATATGGGGCCACAGATTTTATGGGAAGGAGGGAGGATGACCCAGTAGCTTCAGAGTTTTGGATGGAGTCCACAGAAAGTGTTTGAGGAACTTGAGTGTCATGAAGAACAAAAGGTCAGATATGTAGTGTCCCTTTTAAAAGATCATGCCTATGACTGGTGGAAATCAATTTTATCAAAGCCCCAGACACCGAAACCACCTTCTTGGAATTTCTTCAAGGTAGAATTTAATAAGAAGTATGTGCCTAGAGTTTATGTGAATGAAAAGAAAAGGGAGTTTCAAGACTTGAAGCAAGAAAACATGTCAGTCGCTGAATATGAGATGGAGTTCACCCGACTAAGTAAATATGCAACTGGAATCATTGCAGATGAGGCAGACAGATGTCGTAGATTTGAGGATGGGCTTAATGATGATATTGGGAATATGGTGACCGCCCTTTAGCTTGAGGATTTTGCTACACTAGTATCCTCAGCCATTAGTGTGGAAAAGAGATCAAAGAGAAAGAGGATAGAAGAGCCACCACGGAGGCCGACAATTAGCATGGCCCAGACATCAGGAAAAAGGGGATGAACAATGCCTAGGTTTTTCCAGTCACGGGGTGTTAGATCAAATTTTTCAACTAGACAAAGCCAACAGTTGAGACCAGAGGGGTCTACAGCTAGTGCACCAGCTTCTGGTAACAAGAGATTCATATCTGTCATATGTCAACATTGTGGGAGATTACATGCAGGTGATTGCTGGTTGATTACTAGAGCATGCTTACGTTGCGGATCTACAGAGCACAAACTGAAAGATTGCCCCAGAGGAAGAGGTATAGGTGGTGTAGTATCAGTGCAGGTTCAGAATGTCACTCGAGGCAGAGGTAGGGGACATGGACAGTCTAGAAGCGGTAGGATTGGGCAGAGTATATCAGAATCAGTGAATAGAGTAGAAGGTATTCGAGCCCCAGCCCGAGCATATGCCATGAAAGCTCGTGAGGAGCAGGATGCCCCGGATGTCATTATCGGTAAATTTTCTCTTTATGATACTGATTTATTTGCACTGATAGATCCGGGTTCTACACATTCATATTTATGCATGTCACCACCTAGTCAGGGGAATATGGGAGCAGAGGAATTAGATTGTGATATATTAGTGACAAATCCTTTGGGTCATGGAGTGAAAGTTAGTCGAGTCTATAAAAATAGTCCAATCAAAGCTCAGAATGTAGAATTTTTAGCTGACCTAATAGAGTTGCCATTTCGTGAGTTTGATGCAATCTTGGGGATGGATTGGTTAACTCAGCATAAGGCAGTGGTAGATTGTCAATATAGGATAGTGACTTTCAAAAATTCAGGGCAGGATGACGTGATTGTCCTGGGCGAGAACTGACCATACTTGACTAATGTCATTTCTGTGATGAAGGCAAGTAAGCTTATCAAAAAAGGATGTGAAGCGTTTTTGGCACATATTGTAGATACCAAGAAAGAAAGTCTAGATGTCTGAGAGATTCCTACAGTATATGAATATCCAGATATCTTCCCTGAGGACTTGCCAGGGTTACCAGCTGTCAGGGAGATAGAGTTTGCCATTGATGTTTTGCCAGGCACAAGCCCGATATCGATCACTCCTTACAGAATGATACATGCTGAACTAAAAGAATTAAAAGTGCAGTTGCAAGAGTTGTTAGAGAAAGGGTTTATCAGGCCTAGTGTCTCACCTTGGGGTGCTCCGGTTCTATTTGTGAAAAAGAAAGATGGAACCTTTCGTTTGTGCATTGATTATCGTCAATTGAACAAGATGACAATTAAGAACAGATATCCCTTGCTGAGAATAGATGACTTGTTTGATCAGTTGAAAGGAGCGAGGGTATTTTCTAAAATTAACCTCAGATCAGGTTATCACCAATTGAGAATTAAAGAATCAGACATTTCAAAAACAGCATTTAGAACTCGGTATGGTCATTATGAATTCTTAGTAATGCCTTTTGGCCTGACAAATGCCCCAGCAGCATTTATAGATCTAATGAATAGAATCTTTAGGCCTTATTTGGACCAGTTTGTGGTGGTGTTCATAGATGATATCTTAGTGTACTCTAGAAGCAGAGAAGAGCACAATCAACATCTTCGTATTATCTTTCATACCTTAAGAGAGAATCAATTGTATGCGAAGTTGTCGAAATGTGCATTCTGGTTAGATGAAGTGGCCTTTCTAGGGAATATTGTCTCAGCCGATGGGATCAGAGTTGACACCAGTAAGGTAGAGGCAATTCTCAACTGGAAACCGCCTCGGAATATGACAGAGGTGAGAAGTTTTCTTGGTTTGGCTGGTTATTATCGGAGATTTGTGAAAGGATTCTCAATGATAGCCTCACCATTGACAAAATTACTTAGAATGGAGACCAAATTTGAGTGGACAGACCGATGCCAGACTAGCTTTGATAAGTTGAAGAAAATGTTGACAGAGGCACCAGTGTTGACACAACCTACTGCGGAAAAAGATTTTGTAGTGTACAGTGATGCTTCCCTTAATGGTTTGGGTTGTATATTAATGCAAGAAGGTAAAGTGATTACTTATGCTTCTAGACAACTGAAGCCTCATGAAAGAAATTATCCAACACATGATCTGGAACTAGCAGCCATTGTGTTTGCATTGAAAATATGGCGACACTACCTGTATGGTGAGCAATGTTATATCTATATAGACCATAAAAGTCTGAAATATTTTCCTTCACAAAAGGAACTCAATTTGAGATAGAGGCGATGGCTAGAATTAATCAAAGACTACAATTGTATCATTGATTATCAACCAGGTAAGGCCAATGTGGTAGCAGACGCTCTAAGTAGAAAAACTCTTGCAGGTAAATGTTAAAACTTAAATTTATTAAGTGAACATGAAAAAAAAATGAAAAAATAATTTATTTATATATTATTTGGGCAGAATTGCGGATTCAACCCACATTGATCCAACAAGTAAAGAACAATCAGAAGCAGGACACGAAATTAAAGGAAATCTTTGAAATGGTGAAAAAGGGTGAAAAACCAGAATTTACTATTGATTCAGATGGGAGTTTAAGGCAAAAGGGCAGGTTATGTGTGCCAGACATACCAGAATTGAAACAAGATATTTTGAAGGAAGCTCACAATGTTATTTATGCAATGCACCCAGGAAGCAACAAAATGTATCATGACTTGAAGGCATATTACTGGTGGCCAGGAATGAAAAGAGATATCACCGAGTATACTACCAGATGTTTAACTTGTCAGCAAGTGAAGGCTGAGCATCAAGTACCAAGTGGATTATTGCAGTCAATTTCAATTCCGGAGTGGAAATGGGAAAGAGTTACAATGGATTTTGTTTCTGGTTTGCCTTTGACACAAAAGAGGCATGATTCAATATGGGTAGTGGTGGACGGGCTCACTAAATCAGCTCATTTTCTACCGATCAAGATGGATTATCCACTTAACCATTTGGCAGAGATCTATGTTAATGAGATAATCCGTTTACATGGTGTGCCAATTTCAATCATTTCAGATCGAGACCCAAGGTTCACTTCAAAATTCTGGAAAAGTTTGCATCAAGCCATGGGAACTCGAATCAATTTCAGCACAGCTTTCCACCCACAAACATATGGACAAACAGAAAGAGTCATACAGATATTGGAAGATATGTTGAGGAGTTGTGTGATAGAATTTGAAGGCAGTTGGGACAAACATCTTCCATTGATAGAATTTGCCTACAATAATAGTCACCAAGCCAGTATCGGCATGACACCATATGAAGCCTTGTATGGGAGGAAATGTAGAACACCTTTATGTTGGAATGAGCTTAGTGAAATGAAAGTAGTGGGTCCAGATCTAGTACAGCAGACAGAGGAAAAAGTGAGAGTAATAAGAGATAGGCTGAAAGCTGCTGCTACTGATAGACAGAAATCATATGCAAATTTGAAAAGGAGGGATATTGAGTATACAGTTGGTGATAAGGTATTCTTAAAAGTCTCACCTTGGAAAAGGATTTTCCAATTTGGAAAGAAGGGAAAGTTAAGTCCTAGGTTCATTGGACCTTATGAGGTACTTGAACACATAGGTCATGTGGCGTACAAATTAGCTTTACCACAAGAGTTAGACAAAATTCATAATGTATTCCATGTGTCCATGTTGAGAAGATATCGATAAGATCCATCTCATATCATATCAGCAGAACCTATAGAGATACGACCAGATCTAACTTATGAATAAGAGCCAGTGGAAATTCTAGCTCGAGAAATGAAGGAGCTACGGAACAAAAAGGTACCATTGGTAAAGGTTCTGCGGAAAAATCATAATTCAGAAGAAGTGACTTGGGAAAATGAAGAGGTGATGAAGGCCCAGTATCCACAATTATTCCACTCCAGTTAAAAAGGTAAATTTCGAGGACGAAATTGTTTTTTTTTAGGAGGGGAAAATTGTAATGCTCGATAATTTAGGCCACGGTCGCGGTTGAGCGAAATCCGGCACGCCGAACCGATCGGGTCTAAATTCAGACATGAAATAAATAAATTAAAATAATAATAATAATATGGGAGAAAATATTTTGGATATTATTAATTGAGAATTTTGAAGTTTGGAATTAAAATTGGAAAAAAAATAATTTTTCGCTGAACGAAATTAGAAATTGAAGTGTTTTTAGCACAGAAATTATAAGAAGGCATAAAAATGGAATATTTTTTATCTAAGGAAAGGAATATTCTTTTAATTAAGATAAATTAAGAGTGATTAAAATTAATGTACCAATGGGAAGCAAGATTAACAAATAATCCTAACCACCCACCTAATCCAACTATAAAAAGTCAAATTTTCATTTTTTTTATCATTCTTCTTTTTCATCTTGACCAAACCCATTTTTTTCTCCCTTTTCTTCTTCTTTGGCCGTGACTCTCCTCCCCCAATTACTCTTCTTTTTCTTTCTTCAATTCAAGCTAAGATTAGATGGAAAAAAAAAAAGGGATTAAGGCAAAATCATCAAAGAGAAGTAGAATTTTGAGGTATGTATATTTGGCAAAAATTCAATATATAAAAATATTGATTTTAATTTTGTGATGTGTATGAAATTATGAATAATTGATTGAGAAATTAAGTGGTGATTAAATGATGCAATGAACATGAAAATAAAAACTAGAATATGAGGTTGATGCAAAAATGGAAATTGTATGATTTAATTGATGTGCTGAAAAATTCGTCTTATGAACAATGTATAGTGTTTTGATCATAACTTGAGTTCTGGAAATCATTTCTGAGTGATTCTTGTTGAGTTGGAAAGTTAAGACATATGTCTTGAACTTTTATTCAGACCATTAGACATGACTATGCCCGAAATTAGATGAAAATGTGACTCAAATTTGACCTAGAAATCTGTTCAAAAAAAACAAAACTGGGCATATTTGAAATGAACGTAGCTTAGGGGGAAAATTCATAACTTTTACTATACAATTCTTTTTAATGTAATTCTAGTTGGAAATGAAAGATAAGACATGTACCTATATTGGGTTAGTTTATCACTTGTCCAATTTCCATCGAAAAAGGGATGAAAAATACAGACCAAAATAAGGCATAATTCTGTCTAGTAAAATACTGGGCAGATTGTAGTGAACGTAGTTTAGGAGAAAATTTGTAAATTTTGCTAAAACATTCCTTTTAATATGATTCCAGTTGTATATTAAAGATAAGACATGTATATAAATATTTCTAGTTGATCAATTGTTTCAATTCTATATAAAAATGGATTAAAATGACAGAGTAAAATAAGACATAATTTCGTCAGTAAAATACTGGGCAGATTGCAGTGAACGTAGTTTAGGAGAAACTTTATAACTTTTGCTACAAAATGCCTTTTAATGTGATTCTAGTTGGAAATTAAAGATAAGCCATGTACCTATATTTTGTTAGTTGATCATATGTTCAGAATCTATCTAACAATAGACGAAAAATACAGAGTATCATAAGAAAAAAATGCTGTCCAGAATAGGACAGCTGAAAGAAATGTGTTGATTGTGAATTTATGTGACATAAAATGTATTAATTGAATTTTTCTTATAATTATTAATGATTGAATGAGCTAGTATGAGGTTGTAAAATATTGAATGGGAATTATTGCATTTATATAGAGTTTATATTAATGTTCCCTACATAATTTATGTAAATATTAATAAAGGTAACAAATGTAATTTAAGCCCTATAACATCTAGTCGAGAACTTGAAATTATGATAAGTTGGCATGCCAATAAAAGGGTAGAAATATAGGTACTAAAAATAATAGTGCTGAGATTTAATTTAAGTAGGCACTAAGAAATAGTGCTGAGTTGAAATTACGTAGGCACTAAGAAATAGTGCTGAGTTCAAATATTACGTAGGCACCAAAAAAGGTGTTGAGTTGTTATTGGAAATGTAGGCGTTAAACGCCGAGTTATAAAATAATTATGTAGGCACCGAGTATACTGCCGGAGAGCAGAAACCTTGTATCAAGTGTTTAGTTCCGGAGTAAGATGTCGTGGGCCATTAAATAAATAACAGAAAAAAAGTGAATTATGAAATTGATATTGTGAATTTTATATCTTGAATTGTTAAGAAATTTCAAGCATGTTTAATGAATGAAAATGTCATAATTGATGAATTAAATATTTTTGCATGAAGAAAATGGTTTTATTATTAATTGAATATTTGGCATGCTTAATAAATTAATTGTAGTTTCAAAAATTTTATTTTAGAATTATTTATGTAATTATTGGATAGTTTCCAAACGTACCACTAAGCTAGAAGCTTAGCGCATGTGTTTCACGCGCAGATAAATAGAAGTAGTTGTTCCGATAGGGCGACCGAAGAAGAGGGAACCCCCAAGATCAGATTGCAGCAGTCTAGTTCTTTTTGTATGTTTTGAAAATTATGTTGTTAAAATTAAATTCTAAGAATCTTTTTTTTTTATGTGAGTTTGTGGCATGTAGGATTTATAAGGAATGAATTTTGTAATTTTATAAATCTAGTATTGTTTCTAAATATTATGATTTAATTGCATGAGTTCAATTAAATCAAACTATTTCCATCACTAGTTATATATTTAAATGAAAAAAATAGTAATAAATATTTCGCTAATAATAAACTCAAAAAAAAAATTATTACAATGATTTGTACATTGGTTGTAAAAAAAAAAAACTTATTAGCACTTCCATATCCTATTAACGTTTAGTAGGGTAAGGGAGCGCTACAATACTGACCCACTACGAGAGCTTCCAACTAGTTCTCTCGGATTCATATTGAGGGCTATGAGTTCACAATAAAATGGTGGCAGTAATTATGCCCATTTATTAAAGACCTAATATTCATGCATATAGTACATACTCTAATATGATCTTTCTTTACATCTAGGTTACTAGAATCATATCATCAAATGTGAACCTATGCTCAATTCTTTAATAAAATAAATTGACTAGCCCAAATTCCTTGATTGGCTAAGGAATTTGAAAATAGTTCTCAAAACCAAAAAGATAGACTATATCTTGGAAGAGCCAATTACCTCCCTTTCTGTTGATGATGCATATATTGATTAACAGTTAGCATATAAGAAGCATGTGGACAACTCACTTGCATTATACTCACTTTATGTCTTTCGAGCTTCAAAAGCAGTATGAGAACATGAACGCTAATACCATTGTGTATCATCTAAAGGAGTTTTTCGATGAAAAAGCTTGAACCAAGTGCTATGAGATATCTAAGTTACTATTCCAATCCAAGATGGTAAATGAGACTTTTCCAATGCAACATGCATCAAAGATGAATGGGTACATTGAGCTATTGGCTACTTTGGGGTTTGTAATGGATCAAGAATTAAGTATAGACTTAATTCTCTAAAGTTTGCCTGATAGTTATGCCCACATCATGCTAAACTATTAGATGAATAAGATATCCACTTCAATCCCCAAATTTGGAAAAATTGAGGAGCCAAATTGGATATTTACTGATAAAATGTAAAAATGGACATAATCAACTATGGTTGGTCGGCCATGTACATAAGAGGGAAAGATATTTTTCCTTAAGTAATTTCACATTAACATATTAATTTGGCAAAAAATCATATTTGGTCAAATTGGAGGGTCCCACACTTGGACTTTTTCCTTCTTTTTCTCCTTATTTTCTTCCTTCTTCTTTCTTCTTTTCCATCTTCATTTTTCTACATATCAGCCCCTTACAAACACCCTTAACAACCTCCATAGCCAAGCTTCCACCTAGAGAATGAAATTAGTGCAAGAAATAACCAAGAAAAAAGTGATTTTATGTACCTAGGAACCAAGAGAAAGGCAAAGAGCCAATAAAATAAGAGAAAAATAGCTTAAAAAGAAAGGAGATAGGATTCCTTTGGTTCGGCCATAGAAGGTACAAGGTGTTTTGAGCTCAAAAAGCTTGAGTTTGTGAGTTGTGACCAATTATAGAAATGAGGATTTTGATGAGTTTTGAAGGTTGAAAAGGGTCTTAATAGTATTTAAAGACTTTTATAATGAAAGAGGTTAAGATTAAAGAAGTTAGTGGAACAAAACCCTAAGTTGTGTGAAGAGAGAGAATTTAGGATTTTGGTTGAAGAGAGAGAAAGTTGAGAGATGGTTTAGGGTTAAGAAAGAAAGGGCTTTGAATGATGTATTTGCTTTTGTTAGGTGTTTCCTTTAAAGAGATATAAGAACAAGAGGCAAGAAAAGGAAAGGAAAAGGAAAATTAGGCCTAAGGCCTAAAGTGAAAGTGAAGAGGTGAGTGCATATTCTTTGGAAATAATTTATAATTTTGTTATGATTTTGCATGGTTGAAATCAAATGGCTTGTTAAATAATAATTTAAATGCATTAGGTTGAGTAAATTGCATGAGATTTTAAGTTGAATGATGATTAGGGATTTATGATGAATTAGTTGTTGTATGTAAGAACTTAGATTGCCTTATAATGGTTAAATGATTAAAATTGTGGAATTATATTCGAATTGAAACTTTAAATGAGTATACTAATGTGTTTGAGAGGTGTTTGAAATTGTGTGAACTGGTTATTGCCCACTTAGGTCTAAAAACGCCTAAACCTAAGTTCAAATACCACTAAATGTAATATCCGCCTCTACAATAGAGCAAAATCTCATTATACAAGCAGATGTCACAAAACTATATTCATATAAACCTATCTAACATGAATAATAAAATAATTGTTTGTTATATAGCTGATAATCAAATATTGTATAAACAATTCACTGAATCCAAATGTAAACAAAATATATATTTATTAAGGATTTGTTTGGCATTGCGTTTCGGAAAAATATTTTTGTAGAAAAAAAATTATTTTTAATTTTTTTGAATTTTGAAAATTATTTTTGGAGAAAAGCAAATAAATAGATGTTTTTTCCAAAAGCAGGTTTGAGAAAAACAGTTTATAA
The DNA here is from genome assembly GCA_023653625.1 of Triadica sebifera. Classification (NCBI taxonomy): domain Eukaryota; kingdom Viridiplantae; phylum Streptophyta; class Magnoliopsida; order Malpighiales; family Euphorbiaceae; genus Triadica; species Triadica sebifera. The sequence goes on from CM042896.1 coordinate 36,735,938, forward strand.
AAAATTAAAAAAATCAATCAATTAAATAAAAAAAATTATAAATCTGCTTTTTGGACATCCAACAGTAATCTCAAACATCCCCTAAATAAACTAGTTTGGGCATAAACTAGTCATTTATTACAAAATCCAAACCAATTCAATGACATGTCCTCATTTATATTAAATAAATAAATAAATGTCTCTATCCCATGTCATGAGAATATCACAAATGAAAGAAAAATGAATAAAATGAAACTAACACAAACACAATGGGTCAACTCTGACTGCTCTTACTGGCTCAAGACTCCTCTTCCAATCAACTCTGCTATCCATCAGCTCTAAACCTGCATGAAGAAAATGTATTTGTGTGCTTAACCATGTAATCATATAACAATATACTCTATACATGCATAGTTTATTATATTACAGTATATTCATATCACATAACACACGAGTAATTCACATCATCGTATTCATATAGCAATCATATCATATAAGGTCCAATTCTAACTTCCAGTCCCATATAACTAGTCACTGGTTTTTCTTATTCCTCATTTGGATGTAAATTGTTTGATTTTGTGTTTCTGATTTTCTTTTCTTATTACTGGTTTTAACAATTCACTATCCAAAACTCTAGACCCGGACTATTTGGATGTGGATTGTGAAACATGAGCATTCTAACCCAAGCTTAAGTCACCTTACTCACTAACTGTATATGTTTGTATAGTTATCAACCGAGCTTCTCAAGTGAAGAGCGCTCTAACCCAAGCTTAAGCCACCTTGACTGACTAAGATATAATAACTACATATACATGGGATTAAGGGTACTCTCACCCGAACGTAAACTATTTTATCCTTAAATAATAAATAATCCATGTATTAGATATTTTACGATACTGCTCATCTATTTTACATTAGTCCTTGTATAGAGAATGAGCATTAATTAATCATAATTTAGTTATTCATCACATTCCATAGTCAATTCCATGATTACTCCATAATAACTTGTGATTTAGAGCATATAATGTCTATCCATATCTATATTATTGTATTCATTTTTAACTCATCATATTGGATGTGGGTACATTCCAATTCCATGTTATTTTATTATTAAATTCAGTATAAAATTCTGTTTCAGGACTTCATAGGCATGAATGGTAATTTACGACCGTTAATCCTTATTCACAAGTTATCTACCCATGATCCAGGTCATGACTCATATCGTGAATATTTCTATCTATTTTTTCCACAATATTGATGGGTGTAAATATTATATCACAACCATGAATTGCTTTTGTCACAGGCGTGAACAATCGTGTCATAGCCGTGAACCTACAAATTTTAGCAAATTCCGAGCAAACATGCAAATTATGGCACAAAGCACACAAATACACTAAGGCTAACCAATGTTAGCCACTCTTATTAACACTTTCCAACATATTACAACATTTACAAGCCATAATACATGCAAATCCAACAATTAACCATTTAAATTAGATTTCATGCCTCAATTAACAACATAACAACAATGATCCTCACATATCAATATTCCTAAAATGTATTTTAATATTAACATATTATATATCTCTATTTCCAACATCTTAAGTATCAATTCATGCCAAATTACAAGTCAATTTCATCATACAATACACAAGTATACTATAATTCAAATTTATATGCATATATGTATAAACCTAAATTGGAGTCCTAATTCCGCACTTTCTAGCATATCTAACCTTACTAAAGGGTTTCTCCACCTTCTTTCTCGATTTCTAATATGAAATCGGAACCTCATTATCATCTATTTCAGTGATAACTAAATATATATACCATAAGCATGTAAAACCCTAACTCTCATTTTAGGTCTTAAATCTCAAATTCCCATATAAAACCGAATTAACTACATTGAAGAACTAAGAAAAACTTGATCACTTACCTCTAATTCATTGATTCCAATTAGGTTAGGGTTTTGCAACTGTTTCTCTTTTTCTCCAATTATGCTCTCTATGTACAAGCAAAATCCTTTTAATCTCATTACTCGATTGATTTTTGTGATATGATTGCTAAGAATTGAAGGGAATTGAGGAAAATAATCTATAGTTTAGCAAAGATCTGGTGGATAGGATTTAGGGTTGTGAAATTTTGTAAAAATATATGACAACACGAAACTGTTTATTATATACTGCAGAGCTTCACATGCTTATTCACGACTGTGAATTTGCTTAGTTTCATAAAACCTTATTTCATGATTATTCGCGGTCATGACATTTCATGCATGAGTGTGAACACTATGTAACCTTATTTTTTCATGTCTTTTTTACTCTTTTCATTTTTTCAAACCTTTAACTACTTGTATACACTTAATATACTCTTGTTACATGTTATTTTTAGACCCTAACTTACAAGTATAATATAACGTATATATACTTCGATATAAGCTATAAATATTATGAATGACTATATGCCTATTTTATATTTTATAGACTATTATCTATTTACATGCACCACTATATTTAGTACTTAGCATGAGAGTTGTTTGTCCTCTCACGCAGATATATAGAGATTGTCGTTGGAGATTGTTTATAATTGGTAGATAAAGTGTAACTTGTTTATAGAGGTTGAAGCTAGTTGATTTCTTGAAGTCTGAGAAGTAGCAAAAAACCCATAGTGGGTGACACATTTTGTACTCTTGTTTCTTGGTTTCCACTTTTTGTATGCATATTAAATCATAATCTTTGTAAATAGTTCAATAAAACTTTTCTACTTATAATGCAAATAGTATTAGCTTTATTATGTTTACAATTTGGTTTTAATTGCTATGCTTTTGGAATGTGTTTTGTAAAAAAAAAAAACTATCAAGATTTTCAATAAATTATAACCAGGTTTTCGATATGAAGTTTTAATAGCATCCTCTTGCATAGCAGTTGGTTAGGTGGGGTGAGAGGATGTTACATTAATCCATTTTAATTTACTAATGAATTTCAGTTTAATCAATTGAAGATTTGAACTTCAATTATAATAAGTTCAATGAATAAATTAAACTTTAATTTAATCAATTTAACCTAAATTAATCAAATTTTAAGTTCAATGAATAAATATTTGTTCAATTAATTGAAGTTCAATTAATTGAATTCAAAATCAATTAATCAATTTCAATTTAATTAGTTGAATATTTAAACTTCAATTTAAGTTCAATTTAATCAATTATAAGTTTAAATAATCAATTCAACCATAAATAAATTGATTTTATTTAATCAATTGAAGTTTAATTTAATATATTCAAATTCAAATGTTCAATTAGTCAATTGAGTTCAACCTATTTAATTAATTGAACTCCAATTTAATGCAATTAAGTTCAATTTATTGATTTGAATTCAATCAATTGAACATTTAAACTTCAATTTAACCTCAATTTAACTAATTATAATGAGTTCAATCAATCAGTCAGTTGACCCTTAATTTAACCAATTTAAATTCAATTAATCAATTGAACTTCAAATTAATTCAATTTTAAATTCAATAAATGAACCACAAAAGCCTAATCCAATTATATGGCTAATTTTCTAAAATTGACTCAAAAATATCAATTTAAATTTAAAACAATACGTATCTTAAACTGAAACTCACCGATCCGATTGTCATGTTCGGATTTGACCCTATCCAAAATCCATCTAAGAACAACCCAAAAAAAGTATGACCCGACCCAAAAATAAACCCCAAAAAATTGACTGAAGATAGCTCGAACCTAAGGTGGCCTAAACTAGAACCTACGTAATCCGACCTGATTGCTAAATATACATATAAATAAATCTTTACAAAAATATATTATCTCAATTTATTTTTTCAATTTTTATATTTTTCCCCAATTAAGACAAATTATGTAATTCCGGACATAAAATTGGTTAGTTGGTTTTTTCAGTCCTAAAAGAAATTAATGATACATCATTTGAAAGTTCGATTGTAATTGAGGTTGATTTGGGTATGACATTTGAGGCTAAAACTAGATGTAGCTGATTTTATTGAGGTTGCTTTGACATATTGGTTGAAACTGAGTAGAAAGTTTAATTCGAGCATAAACAACAAAATGTACCCATTACACGGTATTAAAAATTTTTACAAAAACATACAAGAATAGTTTATTATTATTATTATTATACAAAGAAGTGTTGTCTCCTAGAGAATGGGTTGGTCAAATCAACAACTCCAAGTATAGCTCATAGACAGATCAGCATCACCTTCTTTTAGCGGGTGAGTTTCAAATCTAAAAACTACACAAATTAAGTATCAAGTCATTTTCCCTTCCATCTCATCCTATTTATGTCATTTTCATTTCATATATATATATATATATATATATATAAATGAAAAAATTACATCAATTATGCTTTTTTAAATTACTTTATCAAAAATATTTTTTTAAAAAATTTAAAATTTCAATTTGAACTCTCTCATCTTTCAAAAATAAATCTGTTTAAATTTTCTTTTTCAAAAAATATGAGAGCATTTGATTCATCTTTTTAAAATAGTGGAAAGTTATTTAATATCTAATAGCTATTAAAATAATATTTGGTAAAATATCTAAATCAACAGCTAATGGTTGATTCTAACTCTAATTTAATTGAAAAAACTCCAAAGTAAAGTTTTTTTTTTCTATTAGTCGGTAGTTAATTTAATTTAATTTTTTTATTTGAGCTATATTAGCCTTATAAATTTTATTAATTAAAAAATACTTATTTTCTCCAAATTAATTTTCAATCAATAAATTATTTATAATTACAAATATAAAAATATTACAAATAATAGTTAAACTATTCATATTGTTCACTTTTAAATGATACAAAATATATATTATATTTTTAATTGCTATATATGTTATTTAATATATTAAAAATAAATTATATTAAATTAATTGATCTTATTTATAAATTATGTACATATAATTATTTAAATTTTTATTTATAATTGATAAGAATTTTTTATTTCTATTATCATAATTATGATAAATAATTATAATAAATAATTATATCAAATAATTATTTTGTATATTCATTAATTATATAAAAAATATATTTAAATAAAATAAATTATATCTAATAATTTTATATTCTAGCGGTTAATTAGTTTTACAAAATATTACTATTTGTATTCAACAACTAAACAACACAAGAATTATTTTTACTTAGCTTCAATCCTCCATAGCAAACCAATTCTCCACCATCTGAACCTTGAATTTTTAAGAGTATGCGACGAATTCTTCTAAACCTTGTGAAATCTTCGTCTATATTGCCAAGCTTGCTGAGCAAGTTGAATGCTATGATGGTATGCGCTTTCTCTCTCCTCCATTATCAATGCCGCAATCTCTTTCTCTCTCCATCAATCGTGCGTCTCTCTGTCGTTGCATTCATTCTCTCTCTTCCAACGCCACCACAACTCTGTACCTAAAACGAAAACCCAAAATCCAACTGCAATGTGTCCCTCCGATTTCCACCTACTCAAATTTGCCAATTCCTTGCTAAGAAAATGGAGATTGATAAAGAAGCTAAATGATTGAAAATTTCTCTCAACTTTTAGTGCTTAGGTCTGATTATACGGTTGCTGAACGTTTTATATGAACTTTCCTTTTTCCCACGACAAGATTGATAATGTCCTTTAGAACCCCTTTTCCCCTGCTCATAATGTCTTTCCTGCAAATTCATCTCCTCAAACTTGTCATGCCCCCATTTCTTATCATTTTTGGACTCTCATAATTTCCTCCCTCCATATGTTCTACTGTGTCGAGCACCATCAATGTCTCTAAACAGAACATCATTCATGTAAATACAAAAACTCAATTAGTATAATATAAATATACTGTAAATAAACTTTAGATATACTTTGTATATACTATAAATATATATTATGTATAGATTAATATACTACTTGTTTATTGATATACTCAATATATACTATAAAAAGGTGTATTTTTGAAATAAAAAATTTTAAAAATGTATTTTTACAAGAGAGTAAATAAGGAAGTATATTTGTATATACTTCCTTTTTTGTAGTATTTATGTATAAATCCCTATACTAAACTATAATATTTTTTTTTATTTAAACCTTGAAGAATTCATAAATACTTATTTTATCGCATATTAATCTAAATAGAGACAACAAAAATATAATTTAAAAATTCAATATAATATTATTTTTATCATACATTGGGTTCCGGATCTGGATTTACATAATTCTAGAATTATCTTTTTTGAAATCAATATATGCTAAATAAAATAGTTAGAAATTTAACAAAATACAATAAAAATTCGGAAACCAATAAAAAGATGTAATAATTTGGTGACCAAAATATACTTTTTATCTTTTTATTTGGCTTCCTATAGCCATTGATTGCAAACACCATAATATAAATATAAACAAGGTTTAGGAATTTTTTTGTCATTTAATTTTGGGAAAAGAGCAAATTAGTCATTCAACTATACCTAAAATACGAATTATATTCTAAATTTTAATTTAGTACAATTAAACCATTAAATTTCATACCAATACCATTAAACTCTTAAAAAATTGATATTTTTAATTGAATTAACTCGGTTTTTCTTTTAACTACATGCCCTTTTCTCTCTCCTCCTCTCATCTTTTTACTAATGGTTCCTCAATCCTTTCAAAAAAATGGCAGTCCCCAGGCTACCATAAAATGGCAGCAACAATCAAAATCACAAGTCACCAACAAATAAACATTTAGATAGCTTAAACTCACTTGTTCCCATAAAGGGCATTGTGAGAACCTGTGACCTGAGTTGTCAAGGGTGAAAGAAGCAAGCAAAGAGCAATGATTGTCTCTGCAAGAACCTCTAATCGTCGAAGAAACAAATCCTGAGGTCGATCAAGTAGTATCTCTTGACATTTTTTTCTTTCAAGTCGATGAAACACTGAAACCATAGAAAATTTATGAGAAAATCTTTTCAGAATGAGCAAATCATCGATGGAAACGGTTCCACTAAAATTTATTGCTAGGGTTTGATCTTCAGTCAAAACGCAGCATTTTGATGAATTTGATTAGTCATCTCTTTTTTTTTTTGACCTCAAACTCTCTAGCAGCCACATAGAATTTTGCCGCTGTGGGTTCTTGTCAAATGTCATTTTTGAAAAAAAAAAAAAACCCAAAGTTAGTAGTGTATTGTTCTATAATTAGTAATAGATTGAGCTAAAATTGTGAAAAGTTAGAAAGTTCACATATTTTTTGGTAATTAGGCCTAACTTTTTTATTCTATCATGTATGACATTTTTTTACGTGGATAACATATAAGTGAGTACGTATTATTACGAATAATATGATAATATATATGAGGTAAGATAAACAATCAAAAGGAAGAAAATTTTATTTTGGTATATAAATTTTATAAATTAATATAATTAAGTTTTTAAATTAAAAATTTGAGATAACTTCAAATATACTCCATAACGCTTCGGCCTATTTTTAGTTAGAGACCAAATATATATATATATATATATATATATATATATATATATATATATATATATATATATATATATATATATATATATATATATATATATATATATATATATATATATAATTGGATACAACATGTCTCAATTTTTTATCAATTGAATCATTCCATCAACGTTTTAATCTATGGATTATAGAATGGTGACATGGCATCTTCAGTGAGCCCCGCAAAAACCAATTTATATTTGATAATTTTAAAAACTTGACGACAATTGTTTTTAGGAAATCCATCATTTTATTTAAATAATTTAGAAAAATAAATATATTTTGCTATTTTAACTCTTTAAATGTATTTTTTGTAAAATTTATAATGGTATTAATTGTGATGTTTGTTGAGCAAAATTTATTATGGTATTAATTATAGTGTTAATTGGCTCTTTTGACAATAAATTTGATTGTGGTGATAATTAAGCAAAATTCATTATTTTTTAAAATTATTCAAATATTTAAAATTTTGGTCACAAAATTTTAAAAATTATTAGCAACGGAAATCCACTGCAAAAATTTTAATTTAATGAGGCCCATATTAGACGATATGTTAGCATTCCATTACTCAAAGATGAAAAAATTGACAAAATAGTTGAATTGAAAAAAAAATGAAAACATATTATGTGCAATTGGCAAAAAATATAAGGTGTCAAATTGAAAACAGAGTAAAATATTAGGGGTATTTTTAAATTTTTCCTAAAAAATTATTCAATTAGAAGAAAATTACTTCACCTCAATGTCACATAATTTTATCAAATGATTTAAAAATTTTGAAATTTATAAATTTAAAGTCTATAAAAGATTTATTTTTTTCAAAGTTGAGAAGGTCAATAACTTTGTCAATCAAATTAGTTGTCTTACATATAGCATAAAGCATAAATGGTGGTGGAATGCAATGTCCTTTTTTTCCAAGTTCAATTCACTAGTACTATGTGGCTATGCTAAGTATCTAAAAGTTGGTCCACTAAAATTTTCAAGAAACAAAAATATTAAATATGAGATATTTGGTCAAAACATATAAAAGAGGCAATATAGACATGATTGATATCTACTCCATGAAAGGATAAGATATGGTTCTATTGTTTTGTGTGTTTGAGATGAAAGACATGTAGCCAAATAAATAAATAAATAAATGACCCATCAAAGTTAGGTTAAATGGGAATTCCATAACAAACTCAGCATTTGATGAAGTTTTAGATTCCAATATTTTTGTGCCTCAAGGGAAAAAAATTCAAAGGGAGAGCACATCCTCTTCTTGCATTTAATATAAAAGGGACTGGTTATACAGTCAATATTCTTCGTTTTTGGGTTTGCGGGAACTGGGAACTGCAGTTCTACTGTTATTTAATTCAAACATTCTAGGGTTTTTAAAAGAACATATGATAACTATGGTAGATAGATTGCTAATAAAATAAAATCCTTGTTTCTTATACCAATATTTTTTTTAATTAAAATTCATGAAAGTGTCTGTGATTTAGTGCTTGGATACATAGAGAATAGAGAGATTATTATTATTATTATTATTATTATTTTATGTCAAATAGGTGTCTTGTGATGTCTATCATTCATTTGTCTCTTAACACTATTAGTTTATAATGATGTGGCATTTTATTTTACTTTTTAACATATTTTTTTTTATCAATAAGGATTTTAATAAACTAAAAAAAATTAATCATAGTTTAAAAAAATCTTATTAAAAATAATAATGATTCTAATAAATTAAAAAATTTAATTAATGATATAAAACTAAAAAACTAACAGTGTAAATTTTGGGGTAAAGTTTATAAAATTAATATTAGTTTTTTTAGAAATTTTAGTTTTATTAAGTTATTAAAATCATTATTAATAAAAAACAATTATGCATCTCATTCCTAAATACATGTCTTTTAAGGTTTTGACATACTAATTAAGAAATATATTTAAGACATAAGTAAAATACTATATTACACTTGCATCTCCACCCATTATAATTATTATACATTTTTAAAAAATAATTTTCAATTATTAAATAAAAATATAATAGGTACAAAATAATTAATATTTATTGACAACCGTAACACGTCAATTATTTTAGAATAAAAATAAAATCCTTAATCAACAGCTATTTTTAAATAGATGGAGTAATATAAAAAGTAATAACAATCACATCATCATAAAACTAACAACCTTAAAAAAGCAAACAAATGATAAAAATCACAAAACGCCTATTTAATAGAAAAACTAAATAAAAATACAAACTTATTATCCCTTAGATGTGATTAAAACGCTAAAACCACAGTTATTCTTAATTATTAACTTTATCCTTTTTGTATTTAATTGCCAAGTAAATTTAATTCTCAAAGAATTATATTAAGAAAACTAACGTTTGGGGGGTTTTTTTTTCCAACTAAAATCTTATTCTCCTTTCTTAACAATTCAAATCCTTATTTTAAAGGTTTTTCCCTCAATTTCTCTGTTAATTTCCTATCCATTTATGCCTAAAAATTCGGCATGCACATATATATCTTAGAACTCATCTCTGTTTTCAACTCAAATATTATTTATTTATTTATTTATTTTATGATACGAAGATCCATATTTTCATTTTTTTTTTCTTTATGGTATGAACGTACTATTAAGAGAGAAAAACAAAAGGAAAAGAGAGCGAAGAAAGTGAGGAAAATAAAAATTAATAGACTGTGAAATCCGGATTCCAACATCTTATTCAAGTCAAATTTCTTTCTAAAAGTAGATGAAATGCTAATTAAATGGGATAAATAGCATTATAATTTGAATTGCTAAAACAGAAAAGAATAACAACTCAATGGAAAAAACACCTAAATATTGCGATTTTCTTTTAAGTGTCTTTAATTTTATTTAATTATCTTAATTTTATGTATTTTTCTCTAATTTATGACTGATAATAATTGTAATCAACTATAACAACTGACTGAAATGTGGGTACAAAATCTGCATAACTATTTTATCAAACGGATATGCATGATTTGTATTTCATTTCAATGCTATTACCAAAAATTCTATTTTTTTTTAAATTTCTTTATTTATCAATTTAAAAAATTATTATGAATATTTCACAACAAAAATAAAAACTTATTTTATATCTACTTGTATTATATATATTTTCTATCTAGTCGAGATGCTACGTATCAAATTGGGAAGGCTTACTGAGCTTATAGATTTTTGTACTTGGCAAAAAGAAAAAAATCATTTAAAAATAAAATTTCCAAGAATCATATATAATAAACTTGTTCATTTCATTATTTTTAAATACTTTAATTGAATTGGCAATGATGAAATACTTACATATGAACAATAAAAAGTACAATCACAGCAGCACCACATTCCGCATTAATTAGAGGTGTTTAAAGATACTAAAATAAGCACATTTCGATATTCATATGATTTTTTTTAGGAAAAAAAAAAAAAAGAAAAGAAGAAGTGTCTAAGTGATTTTTTTTGCAAAACAATTGCTTCAATATGTATTAAGTCCATTAGGAATCATGTGTGGATATTCATTCTCCCTCGTTAATTTGGCTAATGTTTTCATAAAATTTTTAAAATCCATGATATTAATTTGAATTATTTTCATCTTTTCATTTCTATTCTATTCTTTTCTTTTCTTTTCCTTTTCCTTTTTTTTTTTTCAGTATATATTGGAGAGGATAATTTAAATATTGATAGTTTGTGAAATTATTTGTTATTATTGCTATACTATATAATAGAATGAGTGCTTCGACAACAGGACAACAAACAGATTCAAATACTGCTTAAAAAAAATGAAATTGAATTAAAGAGTGTTTATTTTGGAGTAAAAAAAAATTACATGAGTAATAATTTAAAGTTTAATGACCTTAAAGAATGAACATTAGTCTGTAAATCATTTGAAGTAAATCATTAAACAAAGAGTCAAGGTAACACTATAAATTAGTTATTTATTGTTGGATTATCTCAGAGGCTATCATTATAAAATACTACTTATAATAACTTGGATACCTCTATTCTTTTAAGTTAATTAGGAGATGTATTCTAGATCCCCTTGTAGGCCTAGATGTGAGATGGGGTTATTGGACTATCCACATCAGTAGACTATACTTATAAATTATTACTTATAATGATTTAGACAATATTCTATTTTATGCTTAGTAAAAAGATATATATATATATATATATATATATATATATATATATATATATATATATATATTCTTATTTAAGCTTACTTTGAACTATTATTAGATTAACCATTTGGCATATAAATGAGATTGATGATTAAATTAAATGTTCATTTTAAAACAATACCAACATTCAATTAAATGACTTAAATTGTTAGTGGAATAACTCTTGCCCTGCCAAAAAAACAAAAACAAAAACAAAAAAACAAAATCTCTGTTTGCTTTAACCCAAAAAAAAAAAAAGGAAAAAAATCCATGAAGGTTTAAATTTTAGATTTTCCTCATTTCTCAGGATGAACTTTGTAGCTATACTCAACCAAGAAAAAAGTTCATAAAAGTTAGATTTTTTTTTTCTACGCGCGTATCTTATTTCTCGTTTTAATCTTCTTTATGTATCCCTTACGAGTGCAAATATTACTTTTTTTACAACTTGTGTAATTGGCCACTTTCGCACCAAAAACAGGAATGGGATTAGGAATTGAAAAGATTGAGATGTTATCGAACTAAGAAGGACTAAAGCAACAACTCCAAATTGCTTAAAGGATTAATCCACTATTTCCAAAAATGGACCTCAATTATTTCTATATCTTCAGGTGGGTTTGTCCCCTAGGAGGTTGGCTAGTCCCATCAACTCTTTCAAATATTGCCCAACCATTTCAACATTTCTACATACTTCAACACCAAGCATTTAACTAATGCCTTATGGTTCATCATTTTCTCTTGATTTTGCCTCATAGAAACTCTACAAAAATACCCACATTTGCCATTTTTAAGCAAACAAAATTCAAAATGACCGAGCTTTGGTTTAATGATACTTGTGGTTCTCAAAAAGTTCCAAGCTAAATATTTGACATAAAGATTCTCATCATAGCTTTATTATCTGAATCTGAATCCTTGAATTGGCCTATAGCGGCATCAATCAGGGAGATTTGTTTTTCTTTTTTTCTTTTTTAGGGATGAACTAGAGCCCACATGATCACATAAAATCTCACAATGTGACTGAGAAACTAGGTTAGGCCACCTGCCTAATGAATAAAATAATTTGAGCATGAAAAGATTGATTGCCATGGAAAGATTCAAAGACAGAAATCAAAAAAGTGGAAGGTTTGAATTACGTGCTACTAATTAATTATTCCAAGAGATGAGATGAATTTAGATTAAGTCGGTGAAATGACACTCATGGACTCGAGTATTCGTAGGACAATTCTTTTTCGTCATTTATTGTAAGCTTTTAGGTATGTAACCTAAATGATCGACTATGGGATCTCATAAGAGAGGGTGTATAAGCTGATGATCAGTTAGCTCTTTAAAGCACAAAGATTGGGTCGCATAATGAAGTTGGGGATTCTTATATTGCTACTCCGATGTCTAAAGACATGAAGCTAAAGTAAAAATGTGAGAGGAGAGTTAAGGACGATGATCTCAGTGATAATCTTGCTTTTTATACTTTCAAGTCCATGCTCGACTAATGGAACTCGTTACCTGGTCTAAGGATGGAGGGCGTGGTCATTACTATTGCCACCTATCTTAAGATTTAAGGTTCTCATCCTATATCAGGAAGAGTTTCATTGAGCTACATATTAATTCCGATAGGTCATATTAAAAATTATTAGTGAACTAATGAGACTGACATATGTGGACAATAAATCAGACCAAGTTAGAAATCCAGCATGTAGCAGATAAGCAAGAACGCAAGAATTTCAACAATTCAGCGCAATGACAATATGATCAATTTGATTGAATCAAAGAAACCAACATATGATCAGCAACAAAAATGATGTTTAAGAAATAGCCAAGATTAAAAGGAAAAGAATGCAAAAATACAACAGGTAACAGATAAGTAACTTTTAACTATCTTGATACTCACTTTGACATTTGGATTGTAAGAGACCAAGAAAGAAAAGAAATGAAAAAAAAAGTGATGGTTTTTACTTGGGTACTGAAAAATTTCCTAATCGGCTATTTCTTGAATGTGTTTATATCACTATTTAAATGAGATGCAGTTGATGGATTGAAACACTATAGACAGTCTGAAAATGCTTGATTAAAAAATGTTCATGTGATCCTTGACAGCAACATATGGGAACACTGTCCATTCCAAGACAATCAAATATCACCGTCCAAGCCTCTTTACACATCCTAAAAATGGCCCTCATGAGCACAATTGTTGTTCACTCAGCACCCATCATCAACACCACAATCGGGTTGGATAAGGCGAGTTTGAAAGGCGGCAAGACACCCCCCCCAAACCAAATGGAGACTGTACCAATCCGTCACTACTGAAAACTACATTTTAGTTCCCATCGATCCATAACAATCTCTTATTATCATCATTCCTTCAAGCACTGTGTTTTCCTTAGCTAAAACAGTGCAGTATACATTAATTGAGCCATTAACTCTCACATCTTGGTTTGTCACTGTCAGATACTAAACTATATTGCCTTGCTCCAGTTAATTATATCATTTTCTTGATGCCCCACCTTATGAAAAGAATCAACCCTTTCAATATCTATCGACAAATCCTATCTAAAGGCCTATCACTAGATATTACTTGACTTGCCTTAATGTCTGTCAAGGAACTAAAATATTCAGGGATCAGGCATTGTCAGGTTTCCTAATCATCTGATTATCCACAAGTAATTCATTTCCCACCAGTGCTACACTATTCAAAAGTGAAACTTCCTGTTAAAGACTGTCTAAATGTTAGCTTTAGCACTCCAAGCCAAGCACATAATGGAAACATTGAAGAATCACAATTTGCGCAAAAGTTATATCCTCAAAAAGAAGTTGCATTTACTCAACAAAATAACAGTAATTCCACATAGTATCGAAACAGTTGTCAAGCGCTCTAATCCTAGAAAATAAAATTTGAACATAAAATTAAAAAAAAAAAAGGAAGACTTATATCTGTCATTGTAACATGTCATACATTCAAAGAATTGGTTAGAGGTTGAAGGGGAGAAATTTTCCTTAATATAGAAGCAATACGATAATGCTTTACAAGGCACGATAGAGTTTTTTAGTCCTGAATAGCATTTGATTTTGTCAAAAAATGAAACGGCACACATTTTGCAATGGTTGGACTCGCATTTGCATACTTGAATATAACATAATCATTATTCCAATTCAAATTACAGCAGCTAAGCCTGCCTAACTTACTCTACTGCAGCTAGAACTGGCAATTTTTGGCCTGACCTGAAAACTCGGCTAGAACCTGCCTAAATAAACTCAACCTGAATCCAATCTGAAATCTGATGACTCAAAATCAATCTGAATCTGAAAATTCTTTGAATTTGACTTTTGAAAGTTGGGTTGACACGTCCCGCCTGTATAACTCGAGCCCAGATCCAAAGTAGCCGCCCCAATAACTCCAGATCCCAAACTAAGTTGAAAATGGCAACACGAAAATGACCCAACCCGATTGCTAGGTCTAACTGCAGCACAATCACTTTTATTTACAGCTCCCCATTAACACCTAAATTTAACCACTTTGGGTAAAATCAAGACAAGCTTTCAACAAAAGAGATCCAGTAGCCCATCACCTATTTAACTTTTACAAAATATGTATAGGACATGAAGTACAGCTGTCACGGTAGAGAGTTCACATTTGTTACCAGCTTTCTGTAGACATAATACTTTAGGTCTGATGCAGTTGGGAGAAATAAACATAGGAAACAGAAGCCTCAGTGATATGGCATCTGAACAGCATACAATTCTTAAATGTTGCCCAAAATTTGTAACTCCAAATTAACAGGGAAGATTTCATAGTACTTTTCAACTATTGTTCACATAATTCTTAAATGTTGTTGCTTATACAGTGACATAACATAATTTATACTTGTCATACATTAAAATCTTAAGTTAAGGTTATTACATCTTCTGGGGCATCAATTGCTATGAAAGAGGCATATGAACCAAACAAAATATTTTGTTCTCCCTTAAGTTAGCATATAAACCAAACACGTAGCATCCTGAAAAAATAATCATTCCCACACAGGTCAATTCATCTGTTTTAGCTCACAATTGCATCATTTCTAGCATATCTCTAAGCAAGAGAACTTGCAATTGAAAAAAATATCAAGAATTTGATTTAATCAATTACTAACAAGCAAATGAAATTTAGACTCTCTGCATGAACATGACACATCAATTGCAGAGGAGAATACAATTGCAAATTCTAAGTGCATACGAAACCAGGAACTATTGGTTGAAATTTACCAATCCAAACAGATAGAGTTGCCAGAAATTGTGCATTAAACAGTAAAGATCCAAATAATCTAGCATTATTATCATGAGATCCTTTCAAACACATTCTTAGGGTACCTCAACAATCTTAAACACCTCCTTAATCTTATAGGTGAACAATGAATGTTTGATTAGTGATCAATGAAATAAGTGCTTTCATAATCTTATAGCAGGAACAGGGATACAAGACTCAATTTACAAAATATAACAAAAATTACAGATATCACCATATACACAAATTTGATACAAGCAAATAGGTTTCCATAACACTAGAAGCCATCTATTGATTAACTTGCAAGGTTCAGCAATCATGACAGTGATGGATGGGAGAGTCGCTTAGCAATTTCCTGCCAAATTGGAGAAATTGTCAGCTTATGATTCTAAACTGATACTTTAATTTATATCACATGGTAAAGATACATTCTGTAATAGCTTCCCAACATTCAAACCAACCTAGGTGCTGGCCTTGCTAATTGTACTAGGCTATCATCGAATACTCCATATACTCTCTAGTAAATATAATTACACAATTATTCATAGTAATCACAAATCTACACATCACTCATTCTATACGACTGATTATGAAGGAAATGTTAGAGAATTCTTTAACTCGAAGAGTCCGTAAGTTTCTCTATCATTGTCTAGACAAGAAACAGAAAAGGAGTGCCAACACACTTTTTTACCAATGAAGAATTATAAAGATGCCTCCATTAACCCATGCATCAATGAATCAAAATTTAAAAATCAATGCACCTCTCAACTGTTATTTTAATCATACCTTCATCCAGTTGAGGCCCAACACCCAAACTTGATAAGCAACACACATGTACATAAGATAATCAAGGCACTTAAAGGCAATGTAAACCCTATCCTACATTACCCAGCTCAATTGCTACCAAAGACACTCAGTTGAAGCACACAAAATATCGCTAGTACCATGCCAAGTACATGACCTAAGCTCAATCATGAATGCAATTTTCTTTTGAGAGTTTACCCATCTTCATAGTCCATTCGACCTTCCTACTCACTGAATGGAAATGAGAAGGTAATCCAACAAACTCACTCCATAAATGATTACCGATTCTTATAAATAACCCCAGTGTAGATTGAACATAACAATTCTAAACTTTTTCACAAATTATACTAAACAAATCAAGGAGGACCACCAACATATTGAGCTGACACTAGAATAAAGATTAACGGAGTTGGCCATTTTGCAGGTGCAACAGATAAAAAATGTGTAGAGGTGGACCCCACCCTATACATTCTGTTTGTAAAATACTTTCTTATCCAGAGATAGTGTCTAGCACCAATTTGGAAAAGTATTCCAAGGCTATCAGCATAGCCTAACACATGATTCTGAAGGAACGATCAAAAACCATCAATATAATACTCAGAACAAAACCATCTGGTTGGAGCTGGTAGGGTTTTTCTGAACTCAACGACCTATAAAAAGCAACATTGTTAGGGCTCTACATAATTGCACTGAACCTGATGGGAGAGTGTCACTTGTCTTTGTACTAAGAGCATGAAGTCCAAATAAATTCTTGTTATTTTTCACCTTTCCATTTTGTAACAATAATAGCTTCAATAGATTGTAAATTTCATAAGAGGCTTCAACAAACTACTCTTGTTACTTTTTTTTCTGCCCATCCCTCCTCTGAAAATACAATGGAATCATCCCACAAAAGGAACACATTAGAGGCATCAAATGTACCTCAAACAGCTGATTTATATTATCTGCAGTCTTTGCAGATGTCTCAATGAAGAACATCCCATTCTTGTCAGCATAGTCCTTTCCATCCTTCAAGAATGAAACGGCGTGATAAATCACAATAATAATGTACTTCTTACTGATTATGCATAATGGGTCAAAGCACTCACTTGAACAGGTACTTCTCGATTCTCATGAAGATCAGCTTTGTTCCCAACTAAAGCCATAACTATATCAGGGTTCCCATGTTTCTGTAGTTCCTGTAATATAATGCATAACAAATATAATTTCCAAATATAAATATACCACAGAACATGCCTGCAGTGCAAACATTAAATAAACAAAATATAATTAAATGCAGTTCAGATAACCCAACAGACCTTTAAGGGGGGAAAGACAAGAAGTTTAATGAAGATCAGGAGAAAAATAATATCAACCAAAGAGAATATTTTCAATCTCCAAATAAAATCCAACTAGTGAACGTATTACATACATGTTAGATTTGCAAAACTTTAATGTCAAATTTCCTTTATTCCCTCTGCAGTTGCCTATATGCCACAAAATCATTTTAAATCACAGCATGCTAAAAATTAAGAACACTATTCCCTCATCTACAGGTTTTTTTGTCCCTCCCATAACCCAATCTAGGTATCTAGCATGCATGAAAAGTATTGAGCTGATTAAGTCTAAATCAGTTCAATACATCAAGTATTGAACAGCATTAATCTAAATCATTTCAACCAAATCTAGGTCTCTGGCATGCAAGATTTTTATGTTTAATTTGCATGGAAAACATCAAATCAGGGAATTTGGATATTATTTTAGTCTAAAAAGTTAGAATTAAGCAAGAATTTTTAAAAAAAAATTGCTTTCTTAGATTAAACCAAATTGAGAACTCACTTTAGGTGAATTTCTAACATGCTTTCTGCAGACATTTCGAACTCGCACTCATAAGGTTTTTATAGATATCCACGAACCTAATCTAGATTTATTAATCATAACAAAAAATTAATTTACAATCAAATCATAATCTGTCGATATCAAGTTCTCATGAAAACACAAGTTTTGGCATGATCAATTTATCATTTCATGCATGCCCAAAAACCAAAATGTTCTATCATTATCATAGCAAAATTAGCAGGGCTCAGATTACCTCCAATAGAGACTGACCACTTCCAAATAGACAATGGAAACAGAGAAACCAAAATCATATTTTATCAACAATGAGATGATAACAACTTTCACCTAATTATGTCAATCTATGTATTTAACTAATCAAAACACCACTTTTACTTTCGGAATTTAATCTTTTAAATAATTTTAGCACTTTAAAATGTTTAACACATCCCTTACATAGAACTTTGCAATATTGATAATTTGTGACCCCAAAGAAATGCAAAAGCTAAGAGAGAGAGAGTGAGAGAGAGGAAGGAGAACAAAAAGTAGCATCAATCCATGTACCTTAACCCAATACTGTGCTTTGCTGAATGACTCTGGGCTTGTTATATCATATACAATGACTGCAACAGCAGCACCTCTGTAGTATAGTGGTGCCAATGCAGCATATCTGAATAAGATAAGAGGAAGCAATTAGAATTTCACAGCAAAGGTAGCATCTGTGGGAGGAAAAGGAAGTGAAACAGGCAGATAATTCCACCTAAGAAACATTCTTAGATTAACTTCCACTGTAGAATTTAAAATGTGTACTATTTTTGCTCATGTCCATGCCAACATTACCTTTCTTGTCCTGCAGTGTCCCATATTTCAAACTTCACTGTTGTAGAATCTTGCAGAGCTATTGTCTGTGACAAAAACGAAGCTCCTATAGTTACCTGAAACAATAAAAACCATGATGAGTTATTAAATTTTTCAAGGTATGTTTCCCTGTATCAAGATTAACTAGAATGACAAAGATTTAAAAGATGAGATGTTTCAGAGTAGGACAAAGAAATGAAACATTGTTCACCTTGGATGTTGGATCAAATTGACCACGAACAAAACGAAGAACAATACAGCTTTTACCAACACCAGAATCACCTAATAATACCAGCTGTCCACGGCAATTGAAAAAGGTCAACTGTATTAGTTAAAAAAATGCTGATGTATCTAGACATAACTTCTAAAATAATAGATAGTCTTGTATAATTAATTGTATTGTCTTTTGAAAGCTAAACATCTACCATATGTACTACCATATAAATGGAAAATAAATAGGCAAAAAGTTTATAGCTAGGAAAATAGACAATTTCAAATATGCCCAGATAAAAAAAGAAAAGAATGTCTTTGATCTTGTAATGAATAACACAGAGTTAAAATTCCAACCGTAATATTATGAATTAATTAGTTTGATTCCATAAATGCAGTTTTATTAATTAATAAAGTTGGAATTAAGTTAGTGAGAAAGAGTACTACTAATGTGGGGTAAGGGCTGTGTGTGCAGTGAATGTTCATATGCTTAGGGAAACTATTTCTCACCAACAGAAGACAACAATCAGATCAGACGCCATGTTCCAAATGAGTTTTACTTTTTCTACTACTTTTTAATTATTGACTGAAAGAGGGAAGAAACAGATTAAAAAGTCTTCCTAGATGGTTGACAAAAATCATTTCAAGTCAGCCCCCAATTGAACATTACAAAAGTTTCACCTTTTAACACTCAATTTCCTAACCTGCATACAATCTTAGATTGTCCAAACTATAAACAAGAACGAAATAAAAGAAAACCCATAAAATTAAGTTTATTATCTCATATCTAAATTGTTACCTTAACACGTAGATTTTTGGCATCAGTAACTCCGTTGTTCTCAGAATTGTTAAGTCCACCAAATCGCCCAGAACTCCTATCTACAAACATTATCCCAAAAAAAAAACAAAAAAACAAAAGGAAAATTAGCAACAGTTATAAATTGGTAACCATAGACAGGCAAATTATGATTTTTAAATCCGAAACCAAAATAACAATTCTTTAAATATACGATCATTAAAAGCTCATCCAAATTAACAAAAAATTTCGAAAACATTAACCAAATTATACATATCAGACAATAATACAAACATCGAAGGACTGGATTTGTAGATCCATTTAATTTTCCAACAGTGAAATCTAAAATTCGAATACCTCAAGGAATTAGAAGATACCTGGAAGAGAAGAGGAGCAACCCATGAGTTTCAACAGATGCAATAAAAATATAAAAGTACTGTATATACACTACAGATTGTGGAAATTAGGGTTTAACTGAGACAGTTACAGACTTTTCATCTGCAGAGATTAGAGATACATGGATTTTGGTTTTTAGTTGCTTTTTGTTCGTTGATTATTTATAAAATTCCATCATCATTTTCACACGTGTTAACTCGTGTAACAACATATGACCTTTTTATTTTTCTTTTTATAATTAAACTTTTCTTTTAAAAAAAAAGACGGAAGAGACTGTAATTAAACTATCACTTTCCACAATTATATATATATATATATATTACTTTTTCTAATATAATATATTATTTCAAAAAAATATAATTTAATATACATATTATATTTTATATTACTTTTTCATTCTAAAATATAAAATTTTGATTTTTTTATTCTTATAAATTTATAAAAAAAATTATTTCTTATTATATAAACATATCAAACAGAAATACTAGAATTTTAAAACACAAATTTAGAAATAGAATTTTATTTTTTATTTTGTTATTCCAAACTTAACCTAAAAGTATATTTACTGAGATCAATCGAAACATGCATTTATATTATACTAGTTGAATCACCATGCTTCACACAATTTTTAAAAAAGATTTTAGTTGTTGCAATAGAATAATATGCATTAGATATACCAAAAAATTTAAAATTTATTTTTGTTTTTAATTGCTGATTTTGTATAATCTTGTTTTTGTTAGCAGAATATGATGGCTTTCATATGCAATTTGTGGAAAATAAAGGGCATTAGCCACCTATTAGGTTGTTATTTTGCCTTACTTAACAAAGGTGAGGGGCGAATATATGCGAAGAATTGAAATGGCCAATCTGCAATAAAATTTCAGTTTTTTCTAATTTTCTAATTTTTTGTGGATCTTAAAAAAAACCATGAAATTCATTATCACTTCCAACAAATTGTAAAAATAAGTACAATGCATATTCTTTCATAAACAAACTCCTCCTATCAATCATGCTTGCAACTTATAATTACACATTTACCTTAAACTCAAAATTTAAAACAAACTTCCAAATTACCTTAACAAACTAAGTATCTTGGCTAAAAATTGAAATGAAATCAACAGTTTCACATTTGAATTGATAAAATTATAAGAAAAATGACATTGTTTGGCTGTTTATTTTTTTTTAATTATAGTAAACTTTATTGTTCTTAAAGGACTTATATGAAGTATAAGATTTTCGTTTTAGGATACCAATAAAAAAAATAAAAGAATAAGAATAAAAAAACAGAAAAACAAAACAAAATAGCCTTCGCTTTGGCTTTGCATAACTAAATTGCAATTTATTTATTGTAAATATATAATTATCTCAATTTGCACTAATATCACACTTACCTCTCTGCATAATGAATATTTTGCATCTGCATATGGCAAAAGCTCTTTGTTCGATCATATCATCAATGAATAAATGAATCAACAAATTAATTAATAAACAAAGACTTACACAAATAAGTATTATTACACATTAGCCTTTATTGCTCCTCAAACTTTTTCCTCTATTTTTCTGCACTGCACTCTACTTGCACACTGCTCACTTCCAATTTCTGCACTTTTTCTCTTTATGCACTGCACTTTTTAATTTTCTACATTTTACACTGTTTATTTCCTTTATTCTACACTCTCGACTTTTTTTTTTCCTACACTGCATTATTTTTCTTTTGTACTCTTCCCTCTTGATTTTTTTGCTCTGTTTAGTGTTTGCTCTTAATTTTTCAGCTCTCTCTTTTTTTAATGAATTTCTAAACACATGATCAAACAAATTAATTAATAAACAAATGTTATGCATGTAAACAATATAAGTCATAACTCCTTAAAATTAATTGAACCTTATATGATCAAACCAACTGGGAAACCTGATGTAATTAAAATATTATAAATGACATAAATTACAATTTCGTATAACTATACATTTCCAAATCCATCTCAAAGCATGTCTTCCTAGTATATAAGAGTCAAAAAAACAAAAACAAAATAAATTGGTTTATAGCTCATGCTAAATTCTTCTCCTCCAAATCAAAATTCAAGACAAATTGGTCCACTCTACATCTAAAATTCTCCATAACAACAATTGAGTTGCAAATTATTCACTACAAAAAAAATAAAAATTTAACGACTACAAATAATGACCAAATATTCGTGGTCACCTATCAATTAGCAACCACATATTGACCAAAGTGAGACCAAAATTTTGTACTTTACTTTAGTGACCAAATAGTAACTATTCTATGACTATGTGAAATGTGGTTGTAAAGGCAGTTATATCATGGTCGTTAAAATTATCATTATTGTCACATTATTATAGTCACTAACTGGTAGTAAGTGAAATGATTGTCGTTTCATCTACTACTAATCAACGACCACTGCTGATATGGTCACTATAATGAAAATCAACGACCACTGCTGATATAGTCACTATAATGAAAATCAAGGACCACTACAAATGTGGTCATTGATTTGCTTTAAGTGAAACTGCTTATATCCTGTTGTTTCAATTTAAATTCATAACTTTAGCGACCACAGTTGCTACTAGCATCTATAGTCACTAAGTTCTGCAGTAAAATCCCCAATTCTCCTCTCCCTCCTTTATCTTGACCCCTAATTGTTGTAGTTTCTCTTTCTACACAATATTTCTCTCTATTTATCTCTTATTATCATCGTTGTCAATCTATTTTGTCACTAACAAGTATTTCTCTACTAATCCTTTCTTGCGATTCTTGCATTTACCATTTCTCTTCTCCTTCCTTTAATTTACTTGTCTTTTAAGGTGCATGTTAGTTGCTGTTTTTTTTTCCTAGTGCTTTTCTTTTGTTTTGTTTTTTAATTTTATTTTGAAGTTGGTTTTGCCCTATACTTAAGTTATTTTCTGCTAAGATCTTGGTTCTGTTTCATTTTTTAAATGAATATTGCTTGGTGAAAATTTTCTCTTTACTTGAATAAAATATTCAATAAGTGAAAATTTTCTCTTCACTAGAAATTTATGAATTTCAACTATTAAGTATAGGAGCGCATACCAACCACAACTATTTTTTCTTTAAAGGTTTGATGAAAGATGTGAAGTTACAAATCGTACCTACATAAAAAAGATAATATTTGAACAAGAAAAAAAATATTAACACTTTAGTAAAATACAAGGAAATTAAAAGGAGAATTTTAATAACTAACCTTATAACATTGATTGCATGCTCAACTGGTATATGCCAATGACATTGTTTTGAGTTAATTTTATCTATAATCAACTTTACTCTAATTGCAGTAAAAATCACAAAATTTTTTTTTTGTCTTATAAAATTCACTAAGCTATTTATTTCTTTTTTTTAACAATCACTTTTGGCTAGTTTTCAGATATTGTAACTGGCAATTTGACCTAGAAGCTGACGTGTCACCGGATTTTGTCATGTCATGTCACATCATTGTCCACATATATGATACATCAGCAACTTCCAAAAAATTATATCACAACAGCTATTACATAGCATACTCAGTTGGCGAAAGGTGGTTAATTTCACTTACAGTCACTAAATTTTACTTTATTTGTTGTAATGTCACCAAACTTTTTTTTGTCTTGAAATAATAACAAAATTTTGTGTTTCTTTAAAATTCTACTAAATTTGATGAATAGACAACAAAAAATCTAACTTAGCAGCAGATGTGGCACCAAATTTATGCTAATTTTTTTTTGAATATGTTGTCTTTTTTCAAAAATCATGATTTTTTGTGGCTCTAAGAAACTAGATTTTTTTGGTAGTGATAGCTCGAGTTTTGTTCAAGATGGGTTACCTCAGTCTTTCAAGTTTATCTGTTGTCCAAGAGAAGAAGAATCAAGTTATCGGAGTTAATAGTCATGGAGTTCATGCGAAGAATCAAGTATCACATTAGCTGCTAATGCAGATTTCAGTTGCTTATTTATTACATTTGGATAAAAAGTTATTTAAGTGAAAGGAAATCAAAATTTTGTTATTTTTTGCTAATAAAAAAAATTAGTGATTTTACAATAAATAAATCAAAGTTCAATGACCACTGATAAAAATTAACTCTTACATGTCATCTTTCTCCAAATTCATTTGCAATGACTAACGTAACATAAATTTTAGAAGTTGTTGATGTGTCATTTATATGTACAATGATGTAGTGAAATCCAGTGATACGTCAGTTCTCATGTTAAATTTTGGATTATCAATATTTGAAAACTGGTTGAAAGTGATTTTAGTGAAATAAAAACATAGTCTAGTAATTTTTCTGTGACGAAAAAATTTTGTAATTTTACTGTAATTATAGCGAAGTTCAATGATTATCAGTGTAATTAACTCAATTGTTTCAATAGCAAGAAAAATTAAAGATGAGATGAGAGCAGTCAATACCAGCTTTAACAATAGAAAGAACAATGCTATGGGTGTATAAATAACCATCCCTAATTTTCTATGTAATATGTTTATATATTTATGTCATTTTATTTTAGTGTTATATCCTTTGAGTACATACTTATGCCTAGAGTTGTAAACGAGTCGAGTCAAGCCAAATATTAGTGAGCTCGACTTCGGCTCATTTTAGTTTATCACAGGTTTGATCTCAGCTTGATCTTTATTCGAGCTTTTATACTTGAACTCAAATTCAGCTCGTTTGAAAATTATCAAGTTTGTAAACAGTTCAAGTTCATCTCGTAAAAAACTCATTTATTGTGTTTAATAAGCTTAATTCGAGTTTGATTCGTTAACTAATAATTATAAAAACTTGAGTTCGACTCGTTAACTAATAATGATAAAAATTCAAATTCAATAGCAAAATATAACATAAAAGAGGTCTAAACGAATATATTCACGAACTTTCAAATGAATAATTTCGTGAGTTTTTAAACAAATATATTTGTGAATGCATTCGCGAGTTAATAAACCAAATAATATTAAACTCGAACTCGAACTCAAAAAGATTTTAGAGCTCAAATTTGGTTCATTAACAGTAATAAATGATTTCGAACAAACTTTTTTTTGAACTGAGTTCCGAATAACTCACGAACGACTTGGTTCATTAACATCCCTATTTATGTCTGTATCTATGCTTTAATCTTCTTTTTTTCCTCCCAATTTGAAATTATATTTCATATAAAACAAACCAACAACGTAAATATATTATGAATAGTTGTGATAAAATTTATGATAGTATGACAAACCAGTGGATGTATTCTTACTTAAAAATAAACTCGGGATATTAAAAGAATATCAACTGTAATTGTAATACCCCTTCACCCAAACCGCACGTGCTCGGATGTGGAGGCGCTACTGCCTGTCTTATTTACTTCTTTAAATCGCTATATATATTTTTTCTATTTAATAAATAATGTACATTTTATTTACATAACATAGTATTTATAAATACCAATTTACTATTTAACAAAATTTGGAAACTAATTTAGAAAAACAAAATATAAGAGTTCAAAAGTTTATGACCCACTATTTCGAGAACGGCTGCTTTAGTTTGAATAGGATCACCGCTTGCTTTATCTACCACCTTCATGTCACGCACCGCGAAGGTTCATATGGGATTTTCTTCACATTTACATTTTTCCACATATGTGTAATATTCTAGAAGGCCATTGTACACCATTAGATTAAATGGATCTTGGTCGTCCATTTTGGTAGGTAGGAATTAATCTTAGCCCTTCATTTAGTAGGTGGGAATCAATCCTAGCCATCCATTTTGGTAGGTGGGATTTGATCTTGACCATCTATTTGGTAGGTGGGAATCAATCCTAGCCATCCATTTGGTAGATGAGAGTTAATCCTAACCATCCATCTGGTAGGTGGAAATTGATCTCGGCCATCCATTGAGGAGGGGGAGACCTATATATACCTTATATAATTCATTTGTAATAATCCAAGCATTTTAAGCAATATAAAGCATTCTTCACAAACTCTCTTGTGTTCTTGTTTTGCTCTTGAATTCTCTAAATCTCTAAGTTCCTTTCTGTTCTCTTTGGAGTGGTTTTTCGGTTTGGAAGGTAGGCTTAGTGCAACTGACCATGCTAAGTGTCGCACGATTGCTAGTTAAAGTGTAGAGTCGTGACATTCAGCTACCTTTCTATAACTGCCTGGAAGAAAACTCTCACGCTAAGCTCTAAGCTTAGTGATGCATATAAATAAGACAATATACTATATCATGCAACAAGCATTAACATGTATCATTTTATGCATTAAAATGTTTGCATGTTATGTCTATCAACATGTTCCTATTTCATACAAGTATAAATATCATGCTCACATATATAACGTTATTTTCATTTATCTTTGATGGTAAACTACTCTGATAATCTTATTATTATTATTATTATATCTCAATCAAATATCATCATTATTTTTTTTTCTTTTCTTATTTTCCGACATATCTTCATTATCTTGCCCATATCACTCTAAATTTGGACTGACTGGATACGGGTTATGGATCATGAGCGCTCCTAGAGCTATAGCCACCCTGTCCACTATCTGGCTCAATAAAGCTTCTCAAATCAATGGCGCTATCTGAGCTTAATCCACATTTATTGAGTATAATTTCATCATAAATGAATAATTGGACCAAGGGCGCTCTCTGAGCTTAAGCCACATTGTCCTCAATTTGTATGTGCTCATCAGAGCTTCTCAAGTCAATGGTGCTCTCCGAGCTTAAGCCACATTAACCAAGCATCTCAGACCAATGGCGCTCTCCGAGCTTAAGCCACATTGATTGAGGAATATCTCATATAGTATGGTACCGTTTGCCCCCTTAATGACATGTCATCTATCATGTTTCTAGTCCGCAGGTAGAGCTTCGTATTTTCACATCAATCATATATCTTTATTTAATTTTTACTTTACATCCATTTCATCATCCTCATTTTATACATCACATCATCATCATTCTCAATTTCGACACATCAATATTCTCATGGATTGACATCTCAATTTTCTTGTTTTGCAACATATCATCATGCTCATACATGTTGGATAGCATCTTTTTCATTTGTGTAACTAGATACATCAATAGATAATCATATTCATAATTTATTTGAAAACAGAGCATTCACGGCCGTGGCTACCAATTCATGCCCGTGAATTAGTTCACGCCCGTAATCCTAAACCGTTAACGCTACTAGAATGAATCATGCCAAAAGCATTCACGGTCGTGAATACTCATTCGTGCCCGTGAATGAGTTCACACCCGTGATTCCCAATCGTGAATACTTCTAGAATGAATAGTACCATTTCCACACCAAAGTCACAACCGTGAACCATCAGGTTCACGCCCATGACCCGATAGTCACGCCTATGACTTTCGGCAGGAAATCTGCATATTCACATTTCATTCATTCTAATTACACCAAATCATATCAAAACACAATTCATGCATTTCTGGAGTCCTTTATTCAACATATCATGACTAATACATATAAATTCCTTAATCATAATTAAATTCTCTAACATGCATCACTTAATTCAACAAAATCACAAGAAACTTATTCTTTATCTCTAACATATGGTTTCATGCCATAATCATCATTAATGCATTTCAATCATCAATTATCATACTAACATGCATTATTTCAAACAAAGATAGACTATTGCCTTAAATTAAGCACAAAACTTAATCTTTCTCCTTCACTCTTCTAGGTAACTTTCTCTTTTCCTTTGCTCTTTAGTTTTTGTTCCTTGTCACTTGGAACAACTACAACATCATAAATCATTATTATTATCTGATTTTCTCAATACCCTAAACTCTCTTATTCTCTCTCAAAATTCTAATTTCTCTCTCTTTCCACATGAGTCTTGGATGAGCTCAAAAATTCAAATTCCTTTAAGAAAAGATGAAGAAGAAGAAGAATCACTTCTTAACTTACTCTTTTCATCACTAAATCACAACTTTGGAGATTTTCTCTCTCCACCAAACTTTATTTTTCTTCCTCTTTCTTGCTCTTTCTAGCTTCCTTAGGAGTTAAAGACCATTAAGATAACTTGTTCTTGCTCTTTCCTCTCTATTTTCTTCCTTTCTCTCTCTAAATTTCTGGTTTGGCTATGATGGGAATGGGGCTAGCGTGATTGGTATAAAAGAGAGAGAAGAAAGCGGAAAATGAAGAGAAGAAGAAGAAGAAGAAAAGAAAGAATTAAATAGGGTACTCAAAAGTCTTTATGTGGGATCCACCATCTTGACCATCTTCATCCCATTTTACTTAATCAACACTAATCTTACTCCTCATTGAGTAGCCGGCCAACCTATTAAAATGTCCCCAAAATTAATATGTTGATTAGTAATTAATCTCATAAATCTTCAAATTTTTGGTAATTTGCAATTTGACCCCAAAACATATCAAAATTTGCAATTTAATCTTTTACCGTAAATCAATTTCTTTAAACTATATAATCACTTAATTAGGCATATATAATTTAATTTAGTCATTACTTGATTAATTTCAATCAAAAATCCGAATTTATACTCCGATCGGTCATACGCGTCAATTTAGCAATACGTGCGACTTGGTGTCTAAATTAGCGGGTATTACAGTAATCACATCCCTTGTAGCAAATAAACCTAATATGTACCCATAATTGGAGTCACTAAAAAAGAAAAGAAAAAAGTGTATAAGATTACGAGAATCTGCTAACTTACAATTAGTGATGACCCGACTATCAAAGGCGATACAACATAAATTTAGAGAAAATATTTAACTAATTATAAATAAGATCTATGAATTAAATTGATTTTCTTTTTCATAGATATGAATTAAAAGTTATAAATTGTCATCTAATTAATTGTACGCGAAATGGAGTGACAATTAGGTAATTTTCATGAATTTTATAGGGTGGTTACTTATGTCAATATAAGAGGCATTTGAAATTATCATTGGATATCAATAAATTTATATATAATTTTTTAATTTAATTTACTGATTTTTTTTAAAATTTTTTATAAACTATTTTTTTCAAATTTATTTTTAGAAAAATATCTATATATCTCTTTTTTTAAAAATAATTTTTATAATTCAAAAAAATTATTTTTTAACAAGAAAAATGTCAAATATACTATAATTGCTATAGAGGTAGGGGTGGGAATCATCAGTTCACACTTTTTTAACTCTAGCCCATTAAAATTGACTTTAATCACCCGTGATAATTAGATTTCAGATCTGAGAGATAGATGAAAGAAAAAAACAAAAATATAATATAAATGTCACTGCATTGGCATATTTCAAAGTTTCCAATCAAAGCCTTAAAACGTAGATGAAGAATATATGTTGAGATTTTATGAGCCAAAAAAAATCATATACAAATTTAAATCTCATCTGTATATATTATATTAATTTACCAATTTAATTTTATTGATTTTAATTTTATTTTTCCAATAAATACTCCTAACATATAATAACTACTGTGTTACTCAATGATAATATGTAGCTATCTAATTTCATTGAAATCTCAAGATGACTTAATTCAGATTAAATCATCAATCAATTCGCGGTTTAATCAATCCAATCCCATTTTATTAATTTTGATATAACTAAACTGACACACCCCTACCAAATATTTTGAATTTCTTATTTAAAGTAAATTAGTGAAAAAGATATTTATCATATAAAAGGTTTTTGTAAATTGTTTCATTTTATGCATTAGTTAGAAAATGATGGTTTGTGAATATCATCATTCATCAACTTCAATTCAAGCATTTTTGCTGCAACACATAATAATTGATAAATAAGTAACTTTGAACACTATTTGTCATATCCACTAATTTAGGTCTCAAGTCGCACAGGTTGTTAAATCGTTTTATCGGTTTGATCGGAGTCTAAATTTGAATTTTGACTGAAAAATAATTACAATAATGGCAAATAATTGTGAAAAATATTTAATAAAATATTTAAAGTATTTAAAGATGTTATTTTACAGTAAATGACTTAAATGTAAAATTTAGAAAGTTTTGGGGTCAATTTGTAATTTACTGAAAATTGGAGGATCAAGTGAAATATTTATTATTTAAATGCATGAATTGGATATTAAATACATGTGATGGCTGACCAAATCAAGTGTCATACATTAAGAAGCTAATTAAATATAAATATCTAGATATTTAAGTTTAGGTGTCCCTATCCTTAATGAATTTTGTCATTTTCTCCTTAATTACTTCTTCTTCATTCCTTATCTCTTTCTATCTAGAATTTTCTATTCCCTAATTAAGTCTACATTTCCTCCAATCCACCATAGCCAAACCTTATTCAAAAGAGAGAAAGTGAAGTAACGAGTAAGAAAAGTATGGAAAAGTAAGTTTTCATGCATAGAAAAGCTTGAGAAAGCTTAGGAGAGCAAAAAGAGATAGAGAGAGATAAGAAAGAAAATAGGAGAGAGAAACCTCTAAAATTTCAACCATAGAAGAAAACAAACTTGAGGTAAAATATTTTTCATCTTTTCTTTAAGTTTCTTTAAAGAAAGATGATATTTTAAGCTCATTTGAAGCTTGATTTTGAATAGAGAGATTTTAGGGATTAGAGATATATAATAAAATAAAGGTATTTGATGAGTTTCTTGTATGTTATAGGTACTCAAGAAGAGAGAAAAGATAAAGAAAAGGAGAAAGAGTTATAAAAGACTAAAGAGAAAAAAAAGGTAAAGTGAATAATTTAAGGCAATAACCTATAATTTATTGTTAAGTTGTATATTTGAGTATAAATGATTGTTAATTAAAAGTATTTTGTGATGTAATCTTGGGGATGCATGTTTGCTAGACTTAGGATTAATTTTGGAAAAAATTGAATGTGGTTAATGTATATATTCTTTGCTGGAAATTATGGAGCAGTGAGTACATACACTGTTATAACTTAAGTTGTGGAATTCAGATTTGTATGTTATTTATTGGGTTTGAAAGCTAAGATATAGAGTTTTAACTTTTATTTATGCCATAAAATTAAAACATGTTTGAATATTTCCAGAAAATATATAAAGTTCGGACCTATAATCTATCTAGAAAATTATAGAAAAAATTGATAGTGACCAGTCAGTGTTTATTTGACCATATCTTTTTACATAGAACTCAAAATTTATTGATTCAAGTTACATATTAAAGCTAATATTCAGAGCTAAAATTATTAAAAAGACCTTATAATTTAATTATGCTTATAACAGGTTTATAAGGTCTAATATAAAATATTGAATCTGTGAGTAATAGGACAAAATATGAATTGAGGAATTTGATATGAAAAATAATGTGAACCTTGTTATATTATGCAAATGATATTTTTATTGAATAATTATGTGATTAAGTAAGCCATTAAATGTATAAAAAGTGTGAAGTTAATAATTATGAATTTTAATGACGTTAAGTAAGCTCTAGAACACCTAACTTAAAACTTAACTTAGGATAGTTTGACATGCCAAGCAGGGGGGAATATGATTAATGCCAATAATGGCATGATTAATGAAGCCAGTAATGAAATTATTATTAAAACCGGTAATGACACTATTATTAAAGCCGATAATGATATTATTATTAAAGTCGGTCATGACAATATTATTAAAGCTAGTAATGACACTTGTATACACAAATTATAATGCCCAGGTGACACTCCTAAGTGTTTGGATGACAACTCCGTTATCCTAGTCAGTGGAGAGGTATTGTGGGAAAAAAGAAATTATCGAAAGTAAAAGAAATCATGATTTATGATATGGTTAATTATGATGGATTATAAAATGATAATTTGATAAAGTAAATCAAATATGAGATATAAGAATATAATTTGATGTTTATGAATGCTAGAATGTAGTAGTAGTAGTAGTAGTAGTAGTAGTAGTAGTAGTAATAATAATAATAATAATAATAATAATAATAATAATAATAATAATAATAATAATAATAATAATAATAATAATAATAATAATAATAATAATAATAATATACATGACAATGCATGTTGCGTGAAATATTTTATTGCCTTATTTATATGCACTATTAAATCTAGAGTTTTGCGTGAGAGTTTCCTTATGCGTAGATTTAAAGAGGTAGCCGAAGTCGAAGTTGTAGACAAATGCAACGGTGATCCTAATCCAATAAAGTAGTAATTTCTACAAACTGTGGGTCACAAATTTTTGTATATTATATTTTATGTTTTATATTTTGTATTTGGATTTATATAATATATTTTATGGTTTTGTAAAATTAACTTGATGTTTAATAAATATTATTCTATATAAATAAAATGTACATTATTTTTCTTTATATTATTTGAGAGAAAAAAATGAATATGGAATGTTTTTAATAAATAAGTTAAAGATGAAATAATTCGGTGTAGCGCTCCCCTATCCGAGCACATGCTGCTAGGGTGAGGGGGTGTTACAGTTTTTGGTATCAGACCGCCGATTTGGGTGGTTTTATATATATATATTTTTTAAAAATAATTATGACATGTGTGTACCCACAATTGAGTATAAAAGTTGTTGCTTACTGATTGGGATCGTTACTTTTATGATATAGGCAGAGTATGGCTTCAGAGACATGACAAGTTATGGCCGAAGGAGGCAAAAATAATGAGCCTACTGAAACAGAGGCTTCATCGTGACCCAGTCATCGCCAAACTACTACATCTAGATCCAGTGCTAGCTCATCATGGGGGTAGTCTGTTGTTGGCACAAGACAAACAGAGCTTATGAGAAATATGATAGATTTGCTACAAAGAGCATCACAACCAACCCCGTATATGTTACAATTTGAGAGATTAAGGAAGTTAGGGGCACTCAATTTTTATGGTAAACAGAAAGATGACCCCTCCGTGGCAGAGTTTTGGTTAGAACAGACAAAGAAAATCTTTGATTAGCTGCATTGCACAAACAAGCAGAGATATGAATATGCAGTATCTTTATTGCAAGAACATGCATATGATTGGTGGTGGTCTAAGTCACATAGTTCAGTGGCACCTGACCTTATGACTTGGGAATTATTTTTAGAGAATTTCAAAGAGCAATACATTCCCCTTATCTATACAGATGATAAGAAAAGGGAATTTCTGAGTTTAAAATAGGGGGATATGCCGATGTCAGAATATGAAAGAGAATTTACATAAATTTGCAAATATGCTGGTGGCATTATATCCATTGAAGTTGATAAATGCTGACAATTTGAAGATGGATTAAGAGACCCAATCAAGCTACAAGTTTCAGCTCTATGCCTGAAGAGTTTTCCTAGTATGCTATTATCTGCCAGAATAGTTGAGAGAGTTCTACCAGCACAACAACCAACACAAGAAAGAGAGTTTAGGAGACCCATGTTACAGCCAAGTGGGGGACCATCGAGTGGAAAAAGAGTTAGATCTTATAATGGACAATTTTAGGTTGGGGGTTATAGTACACCTTCTTTTTTCAGGCGGAGATAGCCCACAAGATTTGTTTCTTCGGTAGCCAGTGTACCGACACAAGCACCACTTAGATCTCTACCTCTACTAGAATGTCAGCATTGTGGTAGTCCTCATCCAAGAGAGTGTTGGTGGACGACAGGAACATACTTGAGGTATGGTTCCAAAGATCATATGAAAAGAGATTGTCCTTTATTACAGTATGGCAGAGGTTTGGGGAGCACTGAACTGATACAGATGCAGGCTTCTAGGCAAGGCAGAGGGTAAGGATGAGGGCAAGGTAGAGAAGGCCGATCAGTGGTAAGTCAGTTTAGATTAGAGACAGTTGAAAGGCCAAAAGGTAGTAGAGCTGCCCCAGCTAGGGCATATGCCATGCAAGGCCGAGAGGAGTAGGAAACACCTGATGTATAATTGGTAAATTCCTTTTCTTTGTCTTTGATATATATACATTTATATATCTGGGGTCGACACATTCATACATATGCACACCACCATCAGGTCGAGAAGGTTTAGAACCACAGGCTCTAGAGTTTGAGATTCTCGTGACTAATCCATTAGGGCACAGTGCGAGGGTTAGCAAAGTGTTTAGGAGTTGCTCAGTTAAAATTCAAGGTAGGAAATTCCTAGTAGACTTGATAGAGTTACCATTCCATGAATGATATTGGGAATAGATTGGTTAGCTTGTTATGGAGTGGTAGTGGATTGTGGGAGGAGACAGATCATCATCATAATTTTGAAGCAAGATGAGATAGTGGTGAAGTGTGAAAATAGAAGATATCCAGACAATGTGATATTAGTGTTGAAAGCTCAGAACCTCATCAGTAAAGAATGTGAAGCATACTTAGCATACGTGGTTGATATGAAAAAAAGAAGTCCGAATTTGGTGGATATTCCTATTATTAGAGAGTTTTCTGATGTGTTTTTAGAGGAGTTGATAGGGTTACTGTCGGATAGAGAAATCAAATTTGCTATCGATTTGGCACCCGACACCACTCTTATTTCCATTACACCATATATGATGGCACCAGTGGAGTTGAGAGAGTTGAAAATACAGTTGCAATATTTGTTAGATAAAGGGGTTTATATTGTAACATTCAGTAATTTAGGCCTCGATTGCGCGTGACCGTAGTGGGGTCCACTGGTTCAATCGGAGTCTAAATTTAAACCCATAAAAAAATGACTAATAATAAGAGAAACTAATTAAGGGTATTATTATTTGGAAATTAAAAAGATTTGGGGTAGAATTAGAAAAAAATAAAATTTCCTATGGACAAAATTGGTATTATGGAGATTGTTTGGTGAAAAATTGTAAATATGGAACAAGATGTGGCAAATATGGAATTTCTCAAAATTTAAATGTTAATTAAGATTAATTAACTTAATGAACCAATAAGAATTAAGATTAATTTTAATTAGTGGGATCCACTTCTTAATTTAGGTATAAAAGTCAAAAAGGAAGACAAATTCCACATTCTTCCATGACTTTCTCTTCTTCATCTTTTCTTCCATTTTGGCCGTCCACTTCTCCATCCCAAAAGCCACCATTTTGCTGTAAATTAAGCTTGAAAAAAGTGAGCAAATAAATTAGTTTTGAGAGAGGAAAAATCAGAATTTAAGAGTTCTTACTACAAAGGTACCAAAGGAGCAAGAAGGAAGGAGGAAAGAAGAAGAGAAAGGGAGAAGAATTTGGGGCAGATTCGACCAGCCCTATAACTCCATTAAGGTGAGTTTATTCTTCTTAAATTCAACCTTTTTCCTTCTATTTGAGACCCATTATGATGATAGATGTGATTAGGTTTGGTAGATTGAGCTTATGTTGCAAGATTGAAAGTAGAAATTTAAGTTTGTGATTAGTTGATGGAAGTGTAATTAAACTTTGAATTAGTGATATCTGATGTTAGGTAATTATTTTATGGCTTAAAAATTGAAGAAAATATAATGTTGAAGGATGAATGAGGGGCTGCCATAGTTAAATAAATTTGGGAGAAATTGAAATTAACATAGAAACACCACAATTGGTGTTAGATTAAGGGTGAATTAAGTGTTGAATTAAAGAAAATAAATTGGGAACTAGGATATGCTTTTTGGGCAGCCATGACATGTGAAGAAGGAAGTTTAACCTTAGTACATTTTAGCTCAATTAAGGTGTAAAACATATTAGGAGCATTAGAATATTATGTAGACATGAAAAGCATTGAAATTGAATGTTGGAATTGAGTTATGGTATGGTTGTGTAGGAAAAATAAGTGAACAAGTGAGAGGCCCTCAAGAGGGTAACAAAGGCAAGGAGAAAGCTAGCTAATAAGGGAAGAAAAAGAAGGATTAAGGGAAGAACCAAGGCTGATTAGGTATGTGCTTCATTGATAAAAAATTTGCATGTTGTTAATATATATGGAATTATATGTTAAGGTTTGTTATGTTTGTGTTTTTGAGATGTTATGTATTTTGTTGTGACTTTTGATATTATAAATGGAAATGAGACCAAATGGTGTGAAATAATTGAAACATATGAATGTATTTGTAATTCTGGAAATTTTAGTATTAAAATGAATGCAAATGATGAATGTGGTTGAAATATGGATTGATGCCAATTGATGGCTCGGGTTCAGAATTCCAGGAACAACTCTTTCTATTTTGGTGATAACTTGAGTTTTGGAACTTTGTTTTGTATGAACTTTGTTGGAAATGAAATCTAAGACACATGGCTTTAATTTTTATTTAGACTATAATATCTAATTATGTCTAGATTTGCCCAGTTAAATGCATGAAGTTTAAACCTAGAATCTGTCCAGAAAATTCTGGGCAGAAAATTCTATGATGATGCAATAGTGAATTAATCATAACATTTGATAGAAAATTGGAATTTACTTGATTCTTGATGCATCTGAAAGCTAAGACAATAAGATAAAAATGGTGAGAAGGCTAGAACTTTAAATTCGAATTAAATATGGGCTAACAATAAAGCCCAAAAATAAGTCCGAAATCTGCCAAAGGTAAAAACATACAATATTGGGCTTTTTGCATGTGTTGTTATAACTATATGTAATAATCCATGCAAATATTTACTTTGATGGTAATTATAAATGTTTAACAAATTATTTATGTATGAGATTTTATTTCAATAATAATGGAAATAAAGAACAAAAATAAATAAACATAATTATGATAGTTAAATAATGTCGACATTTTTGAAATATAATGAATTAATATAAAAATAGTTAAGCCCAAAAACACCTAGTGTAGAACTAGAATAGGGAATAGTTTGGTATGCCAATCAAGGGATTTAAGGCACTCGGTGCCAAATATGAAAGCCGGTAATGATAATTTATAAATGCGTTCGGCGCAAAATTATTAAGCTGGTAATGACAATATAATAAAAGCTAGTAATGACATTATTATAAAAGCGCTCAACGCTATATTATGAAAGCCGAGAATGACAACCCCGTTATTCCTATTAGTTAGTTCGGTTATAGGTGTTATGGGCACAAATAAATAAATAATAATAATAATAATATCGAAGTATGTGATTTTTTTTATAAATGTTATATGAATTAAAGTTATTAGATATTGAGTGTTTGCAGAAATTTATTGATTTTATATAATTCTTTATTTTATGTCTTATTTATTAAATGGATAATTAATATGTGAGAAAATATATATGTCTGTAAAATTTTTATCTTTGAAGCACCACTAAGTTAGTAGCTTAGCGCGGGTGGTTTCCTCTCGTGTAGGTTTAGAAGGGTAGCCATAGAAAATAGACTATCAGAAGAAGAAGGGTACCCGGAGGGAAGCAGCAAAAAGCTTTGGGTTTTATTTTTGGTATATTTTGTTAAAAGTTTTGTAAATTAAAGTATCGTTTTTATTTCATATCATGTGTATTAAATATGTGAGTCACCATGTAAAAGAACATGATTTGAATGTAAATTAATGTATTTTATAAATAAATAAAATTTTTAATATTTGGGCTTGTATGAAATTTTATTTTAGTTTATGCAATATTTTCAAAAAAAAAATATTTACTTCACTTCATTAATTTTATAAAAACAGTAAGACGGGTAATGCTCACTTACCTTGCTGAACTATAGTGGGGTAAGAGAGTGTTACAATTTTTGGTATTAGAGCTATAGGTTTAGATGGTTCTTACTTAGTGGGTATGGGAAGATAAATGCATGTTTTTAGCATTTGCATTGTTTTTAAGCTGCTATATTCTAATAAGGGACCTTTCTTCTGACAATATAGGTTTTAATGGATTCAGAATCAAGACAAAGTCGTGAAGAACATGAGGGTGATAGTATAGCTGACTCGGCTGCTCATAGACAGTCAGCATCAATTAGAGCCTTAGAGCCTAGCATTATAGCTCCACAACATGATGAAGAACAGGTTAACCCGGGTCAGGTACCCCTTATGCAACAAATGGCTACTTTGTTACAGCAAATAGCACAAGTTGTGCCGCCACCAGCTCCACCACCTCCCCCACCTCAACCGAAATCCTAGATTGATAAATTAAGAAAATACGGGGCTACGAATTTTATGGGTAAGAAAGAGGATGACCCAGTAGCAGCAGAATTTTGGTTGGAAAAGACATAAAGGGTTTTTTGAAGAGCTGCAATGTCCGAAGGAGTACAAGGTTAGATATGCAGTATCTCTCCTTCATGAGCATGCCTATGACTGGTGGAAATTGTTATTAGCAAAACTTCAGACTCCGACCCCTCAGACATGGGATTTCTTTGTGACAGAGTTTAAAAAGAAATATGTGCCAAGAATCTATGTTGATGAGAAAAAGCGAGAATTCCTGAATTTGAGGCAGAGGGGTATGATAGTAGCTGAGTACGAGATGGAGTTCACCA
This sequence comes from Triadica sebifera, assembly GCA_023653625.1. Classification (NCBI taxonomy): domain Eukaryota; kingdom Viridiplantae; phylum Streptophyta; class Magnoliopsida; order Malpighiales; family Euphorbiaceae; genus Triadica; species Triadica sebifera. The sequence continues at coordinate 36,774,972 of CM042896.1, forward strand.
GGTTGAGCAAGTATGCTACTGGGATTATTGGAGATGAAGCTGATAAATGTCGTAGATTTGAAGACGGTCTCAATGAGGAGATTGGGTATTTAGTGGCTTCCCACCAGCATACAGATTTTGCTACGCTAGTGTCCTATGCTATTAGTGTTGAAAGAAGAAAAAAGCTGAAGACAGAAGAGAATTATAAGAAGTCAACAACTAGTGTGGCCCAAACATCGGGTAGGAAAGGACGAATAGTACCCAGACCATTTCAGTCAAGGGTGGCTAGACAGACATTTTCTGATAGGCGGGGTCAGTAATTTAGACCTGCAGCATCATTTGCTAGTTCACCAGCATCATTTCCCAAGAGATCAGCTCCGACTGTGTGTCAGCATTGTGGTAAAGCTCATACAGGAGAGTGTTGGTGGTTGACTGGGGGATGTATGAGATGTGGAGCTACTGACCATATGAAGAAAGATTGTCCCAGACTCGGTACAGGTAGTATGGCACCAGCACAGACTATGACACCGGTACAGAGCCGTGGTAGAGGTCGAAGCCAGTTTAGAGGTGGTCGTACCAGACAGAGTTAGTGGGTATCAGAGACAGTTGACAGACCCGGAGGTAGTAGGACCCCAGCTCGGGCATATGTGATGAGAGCTCGTGAAGACCAGGATGAACCAGACATCATAGTTGGTAAATTTTCTTTATTTGATTTTGATTTACATGCTTTGATAGATCCTGGTTCTACGCATTCATACATAAGTACAGCTGCACTTAGACAAGGAAACATGATACCTGAGACCTTAGAATATGAGATAGTTATGACCAATCCACTGGGACATAGTGTGAAAGTGAATAAGATTTATAGAAATAGTTCAATAATTATTCAGGGTAGAGAATTTTCAGCAGACTTAATAGAACTACCTTTTCATGAATTCGATGCTATTATGGGTATGGATTGGTTGACAAAGCATGGAGCTATAGTCGACTACCGATTTAGAAAAGTTGTACTTAAAATTCTCGGGCAAGATGACACCATCATTCAAGGTGTAGGTCAAACATGTTTGACCAGTGTTATTTCTGCATTAAAAGCTCAGAAATATATTATGAAGGGATGTGAGGCATATTTGGCCCATGTGATAGATACCAAGAAGGGGAGCCCGGAACTCAAGGACATCCCCACAGTGTGTGAGTTCCCAGATGTATTTCCTGAAGATTTGCCGGGGTTACCACCAGATAGGGAGATATAATTTGCTATTGATGTGATTCCTGGTACAACCCCGATATCAATTACTCTTTATAGAATGGCACCTGCAGAATTGAGAGAGTTAAAGGTTCAATTGCAGGAATTGCTCGACAAAGGGTTCATAAGGCCCAGTGTGTCACTATGGGGCGCTCCGGTGTTGTTTGTGAAAAAGAAGGATGGCACCCTTCGGTTATGTATTGATTACCGACAATTGAACAAGGTGACAATTAAAAATAAATACCCACTACCTAGAATTGATGATTTGTTTGATCAATTGAAGGGAGCAGGAGTATTCTTTAAGATTGATCTCAGATCCGGGTACCACCAACTAAAAATCAAAGAATCAGATGTATCTAAAACAGCCTTCAGAACTCGATATAGCCACTATGAGTTTATGGTTATGCCATTTGGCTTAACGAATGCACCAGCTGCCTTTATGGATATGATGAATAGAATTTTTAGGCCTTATCTTGATCAGTTTGTGGTAGTTTTTATAGATGACATTCTGGTGTATTCGAGGGACAAGGAAGAACATGATAGGCATATCAGAATAGTACTGCAGACTTTGAGGGAAAATCAATTGTATGCAAAGCTGTCAAAATGTGAGTTTTGGTTGGAAGAAGTGGGATTCTTAGGGCATATTATTTCAGTTGAAGGAATCCGGGTTGATCCTAACAAAATAGAAGCAATTCTAAGTTGGAAGCCACCTCGCAATGTAACAGAAGTCCGAAGTTTCCTTGGATTAGCTGGCTACTATAGAAGGTTTGTGAAAGGATTTTCAAGCATAGCTACACCAATTACTAAGTTGCTCAGAAAAGAAACTAAGTTTGAGTGGACAGATCAGTGCCAAACAAGCTTTGAGAAACTAAAAGCCATGTTAACCGAAGCACCTGTTTTGACCCAACCTACACTAGGGAAAGATTTTGTGATATATAGTGATGCCTCTCATAATGGGCTAGGTTGTGTATTAATGCAAGAGGGTAAAGTAGTTGCTTATGCATCTAGGCAATTGAAGCCTCATGAGCTAAATTACCCTACTCATGATTTGGAGTTGGCGGCAATAGTGTTTGCTTTGAAAATTTGGCGACATTATTTGTATGGTGAGCGGTGCTACATATATACAGATCATAAGAGCCTCAAATATTTGCCCACACAAAAGGAATTGAACTTAAGGCAAAGACGCTGGTTGGAGTTAATCAAGGATTATAATTGTATTATTGACTATCAGCCAGGCAAAGCCAATGTAGTAGCGGATGCCTTGAGTAGAAAAACATTGGCAGGTATAGTTTAAATTTTCCTCAATTATAATATAATATATAGAAAGTAATAGTAAAATTGAAAAATATTAGACTCACAATTTATTTTGGCAGAGTTACGGGTCCAACCTACTTTAAGGCAACAAGTGAGAAAAGCTCAGAAGCAAGATCAAAAATTGATGATAATTGTTGAGGCAGTGAAAAATGGGGAGAGACCTGAATTTAAGGTTGAAGATGATGGAAGCATAAGTTACAGAGGAAGATTGTGCGTGCCAAATGATAGCGGATTAAGCAAATAATTCTAAAAGAGGCACATAATACAACTTATTCCATGCATCTAGGGAGCAATAAAATGTATCAGAACCTGAAGATTCATTATTGGTGGCCAGGAATGAAGAAGGATATAGTGGAATATACTACAAGATGCTTGACATGCCAACAAGTGAAAGCAGAACACCAGGTACCATCTGGATTGTTGCAGCCTATTGCAATTCCATAATGGAAGTGGGAAAGAATTACAATGGATTTTGTATCTGGGTTGCCTTTGACACAAAAGAAGCATGATGCAGTATGGGTAATTGTTGATAGGCTTACCAAGTCGGTTCACTTTCTGCCAGTTCGGATGGATTATTCATTGAACCGGTTAGCAGAATTATATGTCAATGAGATAATTTGACTACATGGGGTGCCAGTATCTATTATTTCTGATCGAGACCCACAATTCACATCAAAATTTTGGAAAAGTTTACAGCAAGCATTGGGGACCCGACTTGCTTTTAGTACAACATTTCACCCACAAACAGATGGGCAATCCGAACGAGTGATTCAATTGTTGGAAGATATGCTGAGAATCTGCGTAATTGATTTTGAGGGTAGCTGGGATAAACATTTACCATTGATGGAATTTGCATACAACAACAACTATCAAACTAGTCTCGGCATGGCACCATACGAAGCTTTGTATGGAAGGAGATGTAGGACACCATTATGCTGGACAAAACTTGGTGAAAAGAACTTTATGGGGCCAGAATTAGTGCAACAGACAGAGGAGAAGGTGAAATTAATCCAAGATCGATTAAAAGCTACAACTGATCGACAAAAATCCTATGCCGATTTGAAGAGGAAGGACATTGAGTATGCTGTCGGAGACAAGGTATTTTTGAAAGTCTCACCTTGGAAAAAAGTATTGCGTTTTGGTAAAAAGGGGAAACAGAGTCCTAGATTTATTGGACCATACGAAATACTTGTACGTGTGGGTCCAGTGGCTTACAGGTTGGCCTTACCACCAAAATTGGATAAGATCCACAATGTGTTTGATGTCTCAATGTTAAGAAGATATAGATCGGATCCGACACATGTAATACCTGTGGAATCAATAGAGGTACAACCAAACTTGACATATGGTGAAGAGCCAGTGAAAATCATAGCTCGAGAAGTCAAAGAACTACGGAACAAGAAGGTACCATTGGTAAAGGTCCTATAGCGCAATCATGAAGTAGAAGAAGCCACCTGGGAGAGTGAAGAAATGATGAGAACTCAACATCCTCAGTTATTCAGCTCCACATAATCAGGTAAATTTCGAGGATGAAATTTTCATAAGGGGGAGAGAATTATAACATTCAGTGATTTAGGCCCCGATTGTGCGTGACAGTAGTGGGGTCCACTGGTTCAATCGGAGTCTAAATTTAAGCCCATAAAAAAATGACTAATAATAAGAGAAACTAATTAAGGGTATTATTATTTGGGAATTAAAAAAATTTGGGGTAGAATTAGAAAAAAATAAAATTTCCTATGGACAAAATTGGTATTAAGGAGATTGTTTGGGGAAAAATTGTAAATATGGAACAAGATGTGGCAAATATGGAATTTCTCAAAATTTAAATGTTAATTAAGATTAATTAACTTAATGAACCAATAAGAATTAAGATTAATTTTAATTAGTGGGACCCACTTCTTAATTTAGGTATAAAAGTCAAAAAGGAAGACAAATTCCATATTCTTCCATGACTTTCTCTTCTTCATCTTTTCTTCCATTTTGGCCGTCCACTTCTCCATCCCAAAAGCCACCATTTTGCTGTAAATTAAGCTTGAAAAAAGTGAGCAAATAAATTAGTTTTGAGAGAGGAAAAATCAGAATTTAAGAGTTCTTACTACAAAGGTACCAAAGGAGGAGGAAGGAAGGAGGAAAGAAGAAGAGAAAGGGAGAAGAATTTGGGGCAGATTCGACCAGCCCTATAACTCCATTAAGGTGAATTTATTCTTCTTAAATTCAACCTTTTTCCTTCTATTTGAGACCCATTATGATGATAGATGTGATTAGGTTTGGTAGATTGAGCTTATGTTGCAAGATTGAAAGTAGAAATTTAAGTTTGTGATTAGTTGATGGAAGTGTAATTAAACTTTGAATTAATGATATTTGATGTTAGGTAATTATTTTATGGCCTAAAAACTGAAGAAAATATAATATTGAAGGATGAATGAGGGGCTGCCATAGTTAAATAAATTTGGGGGAAATTGAAATTAACATAGAAACACCACAATTGGTGTTAGATTAAGGGTGAATTGAGTGCTGAATTGAAGAAAATAAATTGGGAACTAGGATATGATTTTTGGGCAGCCATGACATGTGAAGAAGGAAGTTTAACCTCAGTACATTTTAGCTCAATTAAGTTGTAAAACATATTAGGAGAATTAGAATATTATGTAGACATGAAAAGCATTGAAATTGAATGTTGGAATTGAGTTATGGTATTGTTGTGTAGGAAAAATAAGTAAACAAGTGAGAGGCCCTCAAGAGGGTGACAAAGGCAAGGAGAAAGCTAGCTAATAAGGGAAGAAAAAGAAGGATTAAGGGAAGAACCAAGGCTGATTAGGTATGTGCTTCATTGATAGAAATTTTGCATGTTGTTAATATGTATGGAATTATATGTTAAGGTTTGTTATGTTTGTGTTTTTGAGATGTTATGTATTTTGTTGTGACTTTTGATATTATAAATGGAAATGGGACCAAATGGTGTGAAATAATTGAGACATATGAATGTATTTGTAATTCTAGAAATTTTAGTATTAAAATGAATGCAAATGATGAATGTGGTTGAAATATGGATTGATGCCAATTGATGGCTCAGGTACAGAATTTCAGGAACAACTCTGTCTATTTTGATGATAACTTGGGTTATGGAACTCCGTTTTATATGTTCTTTGTTGGAAATGAAAGCTAAGACACAGGGATTTAATTTTATTTAGACTATAATATCTAATTATGTTTAGATTTTCCCAGTTAAATGCATGAAGATTAAACCTAGAATCTGTCCAGAAAATTCTGGGCAGAAAATTCTGTGATGATGCAGTAGTGAATTAATCATAACTTTTGATAGAAAATTGGAATTTACTTGATTCTTGATGCATCTGAAAGCTAAGAAAATAAGCTAAAAATGGTTAGAAGGCTAGAACTTTAAATTCAAATTAAATATGGGCTAACAATAAAGCCCAAAAATAAGTCCGAAATCTGCCAAAGGTAAAAACATACAATATTGGACTTTTTGCATGTGTTGTTATAACTATATGTAATAATCCATGCAAATATTTATTTTGATAGTAATTATAAATTTTTAATAAATTATTTATGTATGAGATTTTATTTCAATAATAATGGAAATAAAGAACAAAAATAAATAAGCATAATTATAATAGTTAAATAATGTCGACATTTTTGAAATATAGTGAATTAATATAAAAATAGTTAAGCCCAAAAACACCTAGTCTAGAACTAGAATAGGGAATAGTTTGGCATGCCAATCAGGGGATTTAAGGCACTCGGTGCCAAATATGAAAGCCGGGTAATGACAATTTATAAATGCGTTCGGCGCAAAATTATTAAACCGGTAATAACAATATAATAAAAGCCGGTAATGTAACATCACATCTTATGCATTTTAGTATAACCTATCCAAATATCAAGTAATCATACATGGCGTACTGGAAAGGTAAAATACCCTGTTAACAATAGTAGTAAATTTTTTTTTTCATATCCTGTAATATAATTCCATGACTTTGCAAGTCTCATATCTTATAATTTCATTCAATGACTTGCAAGTCTCATATCCTGTAATATTATTCACTGACTTTGCAAAGTTAAGACTGAGGTTTTCACCACAATATAATATATCACATATATCAAAACATAAACTTTACACATAAGTATTTTCGAGTTGATTTCATTTATACATATTTAGACTCATTCCAAAATGACTATACATATTCAAGCCCATAAATACAAAAACACATATGACATATTTTCATGCTTGTGTGGAATGCAAGGAGAGAGAGAGTGATGAGGCTCGGCCAGTGACCTGTGCTCCATGTCTTTTATACGCTACTCAAAATGAGCTATCACTTTTCTTTACCTGAAAAATGATGCAAATTGATGAGTTGCGGCTCAGTGAGAATAACCATCCAATGAGCTCTAAAGTACCAAACAACTCATAGTAATAAATCACAATTCCAATATATACCATGTATTCCATTCCATCCATCAGTATCATATAAGTATCAATAAAGTTGAAACATAAAATCATTACTCTTCATGTATGCAAATGCTTTGCTTATTTCATTTTGTTGTGACTAAGTTAAATAGACATTGCCCCGGGTTTCCATGTGAATATTTGCCATGTGAACATTTGCATTTGCATTTGCTAGCTAGATTGATCATTTGTTTCATTTGCACATTTGTTGGGCCATAGGCCTCTTCTTTTGCTTTACAATATCGATTAACTAGTCACAATGCCTTTTTAGTCCATATGCATATGCACTTGTATTTAAGCATTTATCAACCATTGCATCTTTATCATATACAACATACATATATTCCATATATACCTCATATGTCAAGCATATACCTTGCATATACTATACATATACCATGTGTATATATCACATTTGTCAAACATATACCTCAAATATACCACACGTATACCATTTATATGTACCACAATGTCACAAATTATCCATCATTACATTATCAAGGACCAATCATGACAATCACATGAATTACATACCAAGCAACATTCATTTGCACTAAAGAATTCAATCGATAATTAGACTCACCGTTCTCCTTTGATTCCGACCCCTAACTTATTGTCTATCCGCCCTTTGTGGTTCTCCAATATGTTGCGAGCCTAATATGAAAACATAATCGATTAACTCATGATTAGAGAGACTTAATGTGGCTTAAACAAATTAATATGCATTGTTCATGTCAATAGTTAAGATTTTTCCTATGAGGCAGTGTGACCTTATGGGACTGTTTAGCCTATAACTTTTTCTATAATTGACCAATTACTCTGATTATTATTCCTAATTAACAATAACACATATATATAGTACATATTCAAATTTCAGACCAATTGGATCATTGTATAATATTTGGTGGAATTTCTAAGAGTGTTCTGTTTTCTGCCTTTAGGCAGTTTCAGAGTACTCATTTGGGTTCATCATACCTTACACTCTATAAGTCCTATTTTAATGAAACTTTACAGAAACTTATATGGGTTCATATGGAACATGTTTCATGTTTACAATGTTTACCAATTATGTCTCTAAGGTCTTCTAATTATACCAAACATATTACTGTTCCAGAATAGAATTGGTTTCCGGACTAGTATGACTTCCAAAGGCCATAACTTAGTCTATAGATAACAAATTAAGCTAAACTTAGTACCAAAATTTAGCTAAGACATATACCTATAACTTTAATGTTTTGATAATTTACATAATGTAGCTTTAACAAGCTCAAATTAGCCAACCAATGTACTGGATCTGCCCAGGGCACTCAGTAGGCAGTTCAAACCATGGAACAGTCATGGTTCCATTCACCATAACTCACCATTTACAAGACCTATGAACCTGAAATTTGGTATACAGATAAAAAACACATATATATACAACTTTTATTTTTTGAGAGACTTCAAATAAGGGCTTTAACATATTCGATATCAAACCACACAGTAGCTAACTTGGTTAGGGTTTACACCCTGACCAGTTTCAGTACGAAGAGCATATCTCTCCCTATACATAACATCTTGCAAAAATGTTTACATATACACAAATATAAGATATAAAGGAACAACTTTTGTGTTTTACACATTTCCAGAATCAATTTCTATTAATATGAAAATCGGGGTGCAATTCAGTGCCTAATATTGAACCTAAGCAACTCAAATCAACCCAATAGCAATAAGAATTGATTACTTACCAAGAACAACCTTGAAAGGGATCAATTAGCTTCAAAAATTAGGTGAAACAAGGAATAATTGAAGTCTAAAATGGAGGAAATTGAAGAAGAAGTCTTGCTGGAGTGAGGAGGCATAAATGAGGAAGAAAGATAAAGCCAACCTTTTGTTTTTTTTTTTGTCATTTTGTCATTTTCTCTTCTTCTCTTCTCTTCTTCTCTTCTCATTTCTCATTTCTCTTCTCTTCTATTTCTCTTTTGTGTCATTTTCATTTTATTTTCTCTATATTATTATTATTATTACTTACATATATTTATAATTCCACTAATTCACACAATAATATAGCTTAATCATTTGGCCCGATTTAACTAAATTAACAATGTAAATGTTTACTAATCTTAATCTAATCATTTTTCTTACTTTTATTTAGACACCTTATTCATTTCATTTCTAACACTTTGTTATCCTCATTTAGGTTATAATTACACATGTGCGACTCGATACAAGTGCCAAATACTAGGACACATAGCTAGTGCATGCCATGAACTTGTTCCTATAGAAATACGTATGAAATGCATGTGTTCAATTGAATTGTATGCAAGATGCTTATGTTCGATGAAATGCATATGGGGAAGGTCAAGGATGTTACAATTCTCCCTTCCTTTTAAAAATTTCGTCCTGGAAATTAATACCTGAAAACAGGTGTGGATATTGCTTTTTCATATTTTCTTCTGTTTCCCATGTTGCCTCTTCCTGTAAATGGTTACACCATAATACTTTAACCAAAGGTATTTCTCAGTTTCTTAGTTGTTTAGTCTTGTATCCGATGATTTGCACTGGTTCCTCAACATAACTCATGTCTTCTGCAATCTCAATGGCTTGATCCTTAAGTACATGTGTAGGATTTGACCTGTATCTTCTAAGCATGCTCACATGAAACACATTATGTATCTGAGCCATCTCTGGTGGTAACGCCAATCTATATGCCAGTGGACCAATCTTCTCAAGAATTTCATATGGCCCTATATACCTTGGGCTCAATTTACCCTTTTTGCCAAATCGAATTATCCCTTTCCATGGAGACACACGAAGAAATACCTTTTCACCCAACTCGTATTCCATCTCCCTTCTATGCTGATCAACATAACTTTTCTGCCTATCCTGTGCTGCCTTTAGCTTGTTCTTGACAACCTTGATCTTATCCACTGTATCTTGTACTATCTCTGGCCCTTCTAATGCACGTGCACCTTCTTCATCCCTTATGATAGGGCTTCGACACTTTCTGCCATACAATGCTTCATATGGTGCCATCTGGATACTGCTATGATACTGGTTGTTGTAAGAAAATTCAATCAATGCCATATATTCATCCCAAGCACCTCTGAATTCCATAGAACATGCCCTAAGCATTTCTTCCAATGTCTGTATAGTCCTTTCTGATTGTCCGTCAGTCTGTGGGTGGAATGCAGTGCTAAAGTTCAATTTTGTTCCCAATGCATTCTGTAAACTCACCCAAAAATGTGAAGTAAACCGTGGATCTCTATCAGACACAATGGACACTGGAATGCCATGTAATCTGACTATCTCATTCACATATAATTTGGCCAAACTCTCAAGTGTACAACCCCATCTGATAGGTAGAAAATGTGCTGACTTGGTTAATCTGTCAATAATTACCCATACTGCATCATTTTTTCGTGGAGTTCTTGGCAATCCATAGACAAAATCCATCGTTATTTTCTCCCATTTCCATTCTGGCACTGGCAATGGATGTAACTTACCAATTGGTGCTTGGTGTTCAATCTTAATCTGCTGACATGTCAAGCATTTAGAAACATATTCTGCTATGTCTTTCTTCATTCTTGGCCACCAGTAATGAGGCCTTAAACTGTGATACATCTTTGTCATCCCTGAGTGCATTGCATAAGGTGCATTGTGTGCCTCTTCCATTATTTCCTGACGCAAGTTCTCAGTTTTTGGAACACATATGCGTGACTTTAACATCAGTGTATCATTCTGCAAATGAAACTCTGTATTATTTTCCTGCCTTACCACATCAATTTTCTCACATAATTCAGGATCTTTGCTTTGTGCTTCTTTAATTCTCTCCTTTAGCATAGGTCTAACTTGAAGAGTAGCAATCAGTGATCCTCTATCATGCATATTTAATTCAACATTCATGGATCGTAATTGAATCAAATATGGAAAAGAGGATGTTTGTAAATGAGCTACACTGCTACTGGCTTTCCTACTTAATGCATCTGCTACCACATTAGCTTTCCCTGGATGGTACTCAATTGTACAGTCATAATCTTTCAATAGCTCTAACCATCGTCTTTGCCTCATGTTTAACTCTTTTTGTGTCAGCAAATAACCTAAACTTTTATGGTCTGTGAAGATCTGGAATGTCTCACCATACAGATAATGCCTCCAAATCTTCAATGCAAATACAACTGCAGCCAGTTCTAAATCATGCACTGGATATGAGATCTCATGTGGTCTCAGTTGCCTAGATGCATAAGCTATCACCTTACCATGTTGCATTAATACACATCCTAAGCCTTGGTGAGAAGCATCACTATATACTGTAAACCCACTTGTACCCGTAGGGATAGTTAACACTAGTGCTGAGGTTAGCCTATGTTTTAGTTCATCAAAACTCCTCTGACATTCTGAAGTCCACTTGAAAGGCACATTCTTTCTCAACAATTTAGTCAAAGGGCTAGCAATTAAGGAGAATCCATCAACAAATCTGCGATAGTATCCGGCTAAACCCAGAAAACTACGTATTTCTGAAATATTTTTAGGAGCTTCCCAATTTACCATAGCCTCAATTTTCTTTGGGTCAACCTCTATGCCCTTGCCCAACACCACATGTCCAAGAAACACCAAATGATCTAACCAGAATTCACATTTACTCAATTTGGCATATAATTGTTTCTCCCTCAAAGTTTGCAACACAATTTTTAAATGTTGTTCATGTTCTTCCCTATTCTTTGAGTACACCAATATGTCATCAATAAATACTATCACAAACCTATCCAAACATGGTTGAAACACCTTATTCATTAAAGCCATAAATGCAGCTGGAGCATTAGTCAATCCAAATGGCATTACTAAAAATTCATAATGCCCATACCTGGTTCGAAAGGCAGTCTTTGGAACATCTGCTTCTGCTACCTTCAGCTGGTAATAGCCTGATTTCAAATCGATATTGGAGAATATTTGGGCTCCTTGCAACTGGTCAAACAAATCATCTATTCTGGGCAATGGATATTTGTTCTTCACCGTCATTTTATTCAGTTGCCTGTAATCGATGCACAATCTCATTGTTCCATCTTTCTTTTAACAAATAACACTAGAGCTCCCCAAGGTGATACACTAGGTCTAATATACCCTTTGTCAAGTAACTCCTGCAATTGGGCCTTCAGTTCTTTCAACTCAATTGGGGCCATTCTGTAGGGTGATCTTGATATTGGTGTTGTTCCTGGTACTAGTTCAATAGTGAATTCTATCTCTCTATCTGGTGGTAAACCAGGTAGATCATCTGGGAATACATCAGCAAATTCCCTTACCATGGGTATATTTTCAAGCAAGCTATCAGAGGTTCTAGTATCAGTCACATATGCCAAATATGCTTCACATCCCCCTTTGATCATTCGAAATGCCTTTACAGCTGAAACTAGACATGTAGGCACAAGTTTTCTTTCACCTAGAAATACTACCCTTGGCTGGTTTGGTGATTCCAAAATTACTTCCTTAGTAAAGCAATTCACTATTGCATGATGTCTAGTTAACCAGTCCATTCCCAGTATCACATCAAATTCATATATTGGCAATAAAATCAGATCAGCTATTAACTCATCTTTATCAATGCATATCAAGCAATCACGACAGACATTATTCACAACCACTACTGTCCCTAGTGGAGTGCTCACATTTATCTCAATCCCTAAAGGCTCATGCTTTTGATGCAATTTGGATGCCATATGCAATGATATAAATGAGTGAGTGGAGCCTGGGTCAATCAATGCATATGCTAATATTTCAGAAATATAAATATTACCAGTGACTACTTCGGGGGCATCCACTGCCTCTTGTCTAGTCATAGCAAACACCCTGGCCTGAGTAGGAGGTCTAGAACTCTGACCTTCAGATCTGGTCACTCCTCTGCCCAGTGTACCAGTCCTGCCCCTGCCTCTTCCTCTGCCTTGTGTCCCACTAGTAGGGTAGACCCTCGGTGCCTCAACAGTTGTCTCAGATACTCCTCTGTCTCTGCTAGTCTCTGCTAGTTTGGCTCTATTTGGACAGTCTCTATACATGTGCTCCATCGATCCACAGAAATAACACGCTCCTGTGAGCCTTCTACATTCGCCCGTATGCTGTCTGCCACAATGACTACATTTGGGCCTCTGTTCAACATATTGGCTCTGCCCTCTGCCTGGGTAAGAGAAAGTCATTCCTCGACCTCTAGAACTGGAGTACCCACTTCTGTTACCAGATTGTGCAGGCATATATCTACCTCTTTTCCCCAACCTTCTGCTAGACTCACCAAAGAATTCACGTGATGGCCTTTTTAAAAGTTGTTCCCCAGCTTCTTTCATTAACCGTTCAGCTCTGATTGCAACAGCTCTGAGCCTAGCATAACTGTCAAGATCAGTAATTGTGATTCTATTTCTGATATCATATTTGAGGCCCTCCTTAAACTTCCTGCATTTGTCTCTTTCAGTAGAGACCATGAAAGTGGCATAATGGGAAAACTTGTTAAATTGTACTTCATACTCCGCAATAGACATATTCCCCTGTTTCAGATTCAGGAATTCCTTCCTCTTCTCATCTTTATATGCTTCAGGCATATAATTGTTCTGAAATTCCAGGAGAAAATCATTCCATATCAACACCGGTGGTTGTGCATCACTGTCAGGGACTGTCTCCCACCATTCATAAGCATTTCCTTGCAGTAAGGATACTGCATAATCAAATTTCTCATCTAGAGTATATCTCATCATATTCAGTACCCTCTGTGTCCTTTTCAGCCATGTCTCAACTTCTGCTGGGTTTGTTGTGCCATTGAAATCAGTTGCACCATGTTTCCTCAGCTTGTCATAACGTCTTTCCTTGTACATTTCAGGACCATATACTTCTTGTTCTAGGTTTTCATGGGGTACTTCTGCATGAGATGACTGTGATGCATGTACTGGAGCTCTAGCTCCTAGTGCTGGTTGTTCTCTATGTAAATGAGGTGATGCCTCATGAGAATGCATTTCGGCCGGCCTCTCCCTCCTTGGTGTATCATGTCTTATGATGTCCCTAAAATAAATGAAAATATGTCACTACATAATGTTCAACACATAGGATGCATATGTTATCATGCTCTTATGTATATGCAAGTTCCCATGGAACCTATCCAGGCTCTGATACCAAAAATATAACGTCACACCTTATGCATTTTAGTATAACCTATCCAAATATCAAGTAATCATACATGGCGTACTGGAAAGGTAAAATACCCTATTAACAATAGTAGTAAATTTTTTTTTTCATATCCTGTAATATAATTCCATGACTTTGCAAGTCTCATATCCTATAATTTCATTCAATGACTTGCAAGTCTCATATCCTGTAATATTATTCACTGACTTTGCAAAGTTAACACTGAGGTTTTCACCACAATATAATATATCACATATATCAAAACATAAACTTTACACATAAGTATTTTCGAGTTGATTTCATTTATACATATTTAGACTCATTCCAAAATGACTATACATATTCAAGCCCATAAATACAAAAACACATATGACATATTTTCATGCTTGTGTGGAATGCAAGGAGAGAGAGAGTGATGAGGCTCGGCCAGTGACCTGTGCTCCATGTCTTTTATACGCTACTCAAAATGAGCTATAACTTTTCTTTACCTGAAAAATGATGCAAATTGATGAGTTGCGGCTCAGTGAGAATAACCATCCAATGAGCTCTAAAGTACCAAACAACTCATAGTAATAAATCACAATTCCAATATATACCATGTATTCCATTCCATCCATCAGTATCATATAAGTATCAATAAAGTTGAAACATAAAATCATTACTCTTCATGTATGCAAATGCTTTGCTTATTTCATTTTGTTGTGACTAAGTTAAATAGACATTGCCCCGGGTTTCCATGTGAATATTTTCCATGTGAACATTTGCATTTGCATTTGCTAGCTAGATTGATCATTTGTTTCATTTGCACATTTGTTGGGCCATAGGCCTCTTCTTTTGCTTTACAATATCGATTAACTAGTCACAATGCCTTTTTAGTCCATATGCATATGCACTTGTATTTAAGCATTTATCAACCATTGCATCTTTATCATATACAACATACATATATTCCATATATACCTCATATGTCAAGCATATACCTTGCATATACTATACATATACCATGTGTATATATCACATTTGTCAAACATATACCTCAAATATACCACACGTATACCATTTATATGTACCACAATGTCACAAATTATCCATCATTACATTATCAAGGACCAATCATGACAATCACATGAATTACATAGCAAGCAACATTTATTTGCACTAAAGAATTCAATCGATAATTAGACTCACCGTTCTCCTTTGATTCCGACCCCTAACTTTTTGTCTATCCGCTCCTTGTGGTTCTCCAATATGTTGCGAGCCTAATATGAAAACATAATCGATTAACTCATGATTAGAGAGACTTAATGTGGCTTAAACAAATTAATATGCATTGTTCATGTCAATAGTTAAGATTTTTCCTATGAGGCAGTGTGACTTTATGGGACTGTTTAGCCTATAACTTTTTCTATAATTGACCAATTACTCTGATTCTTATTCCTCATTAACAATAACACATATATATAGTACATATTCAAATTTCAGACCAATTGGATCATTGTATAATATTTGGTGGAATTTCTAAGAGTGTTCTATTTTCTGCCTTTAGGCAGTTTCAGGGTACTCATTTGGGTTCATCATACCTTACACTCTATAAGTCCTATTTTAATGAAACTTTACAGAAACTTATATGGTTCATATGGAACATGTTTCATGTTTACAATGTTTACCAATTATGTCTCTAAGGTCTTCTAATTATACCAAACATATTACTGTTCTAGAATAGAATAGGCTTCTGGACCAGTATGACTTCCAAAGGCCATAACTTAGTCTATAGATAACAAATTAAGCTAAAATTAGTACCAAAATTTAGCTAAGACATATACCTATAACTTTAATGCTTTGATAATTTATATAATGTAGCTATAACAAGCTCAAATTATCCAACCAATGTACTGGATCTGCCCAGGGCACTCAGTAGGCAGTTCAAACCATGGAACAGTCATGGTTCCATTCACCATAACTCACCATTTACAAGATCTATGAACCTGAAATTTGGTATAAAGATACAAAACACATATATCTACAACTTTTATGTTTTGATAGACTTCAAATAATGACTTTAACATATTCGAAATCAAACCACACAGTAGCTAACTTGGTTAGGGTTTACACCCTGACCAGTTTCAGTACGAAGAGTATATATCTCCCTATAAATAACATCTTAAAAAAATGTTTACATATCCACAAATATAAGATAAAAAGGAACAACTTTTGTGTTTTACACATTTCCAGAATCAATTTCTATTAATATCAAAATCGGGGTGCAATTCAGTGCCTAATAATGAACCTAAGCAACTCAAATCAACCCAATAGCAATAAGAATTGATTACTTACCAAGAACAACCTTGAAAGGGATCAATTAGCTTCAAAAAATAGGTGAAATAAGGAAGAATTGAAGTCTGAAATGGAGGAAATTGAAGAAGAAGTCGGGCTGGAGTGAGGAGGCAGAAATGAGGAAGAAAGGTAAAGCCAACCTTTTATTTTTTTTGTCATTTTGTCATTTTCTCTTCTTCTCTTCTCTTCTTCTCTTCTGATTTCTCATTTCTCTTCTCTTCTATTTCTCTTTTGTGTCATTTTCATTTTATTTTCTCTATATTATTATTATTATTATTATTATTATTTACATATATTTATAATTCCACTAATTCACACAATAATATAGCTTAATCATTTGGCCCGATTTAACTAAATTAACAATGTAAATGTTTACTAATCTTAATCTAATCATTTTTCTTACTTTAATTTAGACACCTTATTCATTTCATTTCTAATACTTTTTTATCCTCATTTAGGTTATAATTACACATGTGCGACTCGATACAAGTGCCAAATACTAGGACACATAGCTAGTGCATGCCATGAACTTGTTCCTATAGAAATACGTATGAAATGCATGTGTTCAATTGAATTGTATGCAAGATGCTTATGTTCGATGAAATGCATATGGGGAAGGTCAAGGATGTTACAGGTAATGACATTATTATAAAAGCGCTCGGCGCTATATTATGAAAGCCGGGAATGACAACCCCGTTATTCCTATTAGTTAGTTCGGTTATAAGTGTTATGAGCACAAATAATTAAATAATAATAATAATAATATGGAAGTATGTGATTTTTTTTATAAATGTTATATGAATTAAAGTTATTAGATATTGAGTGTTTGCATAAATTTATTGATTTTATATAATTCTTTATTTTATGTCTTATTTATTAAATGGATAATTAATATGTGAGAAAATATATATGTCTGTAAAATTTTTATAATTGAAGCACCACTAAGCTAGTAGCTTAGCGCGGGTGGTTTTCTCTCGCGCAGGTTTAGAAGGGTAGCCATAGAAAATAAACTGTTAGAAGAAGAAAGGTACCCAGAGGGAAGCAGCGAAAAGCTTTGGGTTTTATTTTTGGTATATTTTGTTAAAAGCTTTGTAAATTAAAGTATCGTTTTTATTTCATATCATGTGTATTAAATATGTGAGTCACCATGTAAAAGAACATGATTTGAATGTAAATTAATGTACTTTATAAATAAATAAAATTTTTAATATTTGGGCTTGTATGAAATTTTATTTTAGTTTATGCAATATTTTAAAAAAAAAAAATTTACTTCACTTCATTAATTTTATAAAAACAGTAAGACGGGTAATGCTCACTTATCTTGCTGAACTATAGTGGGGTAAGGGGGTGTTACATATATGACCCAGTGTATCACTGTGGGGTGCTTCAGTATTATTTGTGAAGAAGAAAGATGACACCTTACATCTCTGTATCAATTACGAGTAGCTTAATAGGGTGACTATAAAGAATAAGTACCTGCTACCCATGATCGATGATTTATTTGATCAGTTGAAATGTGCAACCATATTTTCAAAGATAAATCTTCGATCGAGGTATCATTAGCTGAAGATCAAGGAGCCAGATGTACCTAAGATAACCTTTAGGACTCGTTATGGTCATTACGAGTCCCTGGTTATGCCCTTTGGATTGACGAATGCACCAATAGCTTTTATGGACCTGATGAACTAAATGTTCAACCCATATCTTGATCAATTTGTAGTGGTGTTTATTGATGATATCCTAATGTACTCTAGAGACTGAGAAGAACATAATCAACATTTTTAGTATAGTGTTGCAAACATTGATAGAGAAATAGTTATATGCAAAGCTATCTAAGTGCGAGTTTTGACTTGAAGCAATCAATTTTCTAGATCACGTAGTTTCAGCAAAATGTATTTGGGTTGACTCTAGTAAAATTGAGGTTATCCTTAATTAGAAACCACTTTGAAATGTGATAGAAGTGAGGAGTTCCCTCAGATTAGCTGGATATTATAGGAGGTTCATAAAGGAATTTTCGTCTATAACAACTCCTTTGACACGACTACTATGAAAAGAGACTTGTTTTGAGTGGATAGATAGGTGTCAAACAAGCTTTGATCGACTAAAAGTAATGTTGACTAAAGTACCAGTGTTGACTCAGCCCACATCTGGAAAGGACTTTGTTGTGTACAGTGATGCTAGTCATAATGGTTTAGGTTGTGTTATTATGCAAGAAGGAAAGGAGATTGCTTATGCCTCAAGACAACTTAAGCCTCACGAGCTTAATTATCTGACATATGATTTGGAGTTAGCTGCTATTGTATTTGCTTTGAAGATTTAGAGACATTATCTGTATAGGGAAGGATGTTAAATCTATACATATCACAAAAGTCTTAAGTATCTTCCTTCACAAAAAGAGTTGAATCTGAGACAATGAAGATGGTATGAGATGATTAAAGATTATAATTGTGTGATTAACTATCAGCCAGGAAAAGCAAATATGTTACAAATGCACTAAGCAGGAAGATTTTAGATGAGATGTAAGTACAATCCACCTTGATGCAGAGGATCAAAGATGCTTAGAAACAAGATGAGAAACTAGTAGAGATAGTCAATGCAGTGAAAAAGGGAGAAAAGCCTGAGTTTTTATTGATGAAAGATGGCACATTATACTTCAAGAATAGGATTTGTGTGCCTAGTATAGAAGAGCTGAAGTATGATATTTTAAAAAAAGTTCATGAAATAGTGTATACAATGCATCCAGGTGGGAACAAGATGTATTAAGACTTGAAAACTCAATATTGGTGGTTAGGAATGAAGAAAGATATCAGTGAATGTGTTGCTAGGTGTCTAACCTGTCAATAAGTGAAAGCGGAATATCAGTTGCCCACAAGGTTGCTACAACTAATACCAATACTAGAATAGAAGTGGGAAAGAATTACGATGGATTTTATGTCCAGTTTACCAATGACTCAGAAGAAGCATGATGTAATGTGGGTGATAGTGGATTGATTGACAAAGTCCGCACATTTTCTACCAGTTCGAATGGATTATACATTGAACAAACTAGTTGAGTTTTATATAAATGAGATTGTGAGACTACACAGAGTACTAATGTCCATTATCTCTACCAAAGATCTTCGCTTTACTTCACAATTCTAGAAAAGCCTATAACAAGGTTTGGGAACTCGACTCAGTTTTAGTACAACCTTTCATCCACAAATGAATGGAAAATCTGAGTGGGTAATTTAGTTATTAGAAGACAAGATGAGAAGTTATGAGCTTGAGTTTGAAGAAAGTTAGGATCAATATCTACCTCTTATGGAGTTTGCCTATAACAACAGTCATCAGACGAGTATAGGTATGGCTCATTATGAGGCATTGTATGGAAGAAAGTGTAGAACACCAATTTGTTGGACCGAGTTGAGTGAAAAGAATTTGATAGGGCCAAAGTTAGTACAACAAATAGAAGAAAATGTTAGAATTGTCAAGGAAATATTGAAAGCAGCTCAAGATCGACAGATATCATATGCTGACCTTAAGATGCGAGACATAAAGTATGTTGTGGGAGATAAAGTGTTTCTCAAAGTTTCTTCTTGGAAGATAGCATTGAGATTCGGTAGAAAATGAAAGTTAAGTCCGAGGTTCATTGGTTCCTATGAGATTTTGGAAAGAATTTGACCAATGGCATATCGGTTAACACTTCCACCAGAGTTGGGTAAAATCCATAATGTTTTTTATGTGTCGATGTTGAGGAGATATAGATCGAACCCGACTCATATTATTCCAACTGATGAGATAGAAGTACAGAATGACTTGATGTATAAAGAGGAATCGATGGCTATATTAGCACATGAAGAGAAAATTTTATGGAACAAGAAAATTCCTTTAGTTAAAGTGCTATGGCTGAATCATTATATAAAAGAAGCCACGTAGGAAAGTGAGAAGATCATAAAGAGGCAATATTCACAGTTGTTCAGTACAAAATGAATAGGTAAATTTTGAGGATAAAATTTATTTTAAGGGAGAGAGAATGTCATTTCCATTACTTTAGGCCCCAAGTCGCGCAGGTTGTTAAATCGACTTGTCGGTTTGATCAGAGTCTAAATTTGGATTTTGATTGAAAAATAATTAAAATAATATCAAATAATTATGAAAAATATTTAATAAAGTATTTAAATTATTTAAAGATGTTATTTTACGATGAATGACCTAAATGCAAAATTTGGAAAGTTTTGGGGTCAATTTATAATTTACCAAAAATTGGGAGATCAAGTGAGATATTTATTCTTTAAATGCATGAATTGGACATTAAATACATATTATGACTAGCCAAACCAAGTGTCACATATTAGGAAGCTAATTAAACATAAATATCTAGATATTTAAGCTTAGGTGTCCCAATCCTTAATGAATTTTGTCATTTTTCTCCTTAATTACTTCTTCTTCCTTCCTTATCTCTTTCTATCTAGAATTTTCTATTTCCTAATTTAGCCCACGTTTCCCCTAATCCACCATAGCCAAATCTTATTCTAAGGAGAGAAAGTGAAGAAAAGAGTAAGAAAGACATGGAAAAATAAGTTTTTATGCATAGAAAACCTTGAGAAAGCTTAGGGGGGCTAAAAGAGAGAGAGAGATCAAAAAGAAAATAGGAGAGAGAAACCTCTAAAATTTCAACCATAGAAGAACAAAACTTGAGGTAAAGTGTTTTTCTTTTCTTTAAGTTTCTCTAATGGAAGACGATGTTTTAAGCTCATTTGGAGCTTGGTCTTGAAGAAAGAGATTTTAGAGGTATTTGATGAGTTTCTTGTATGTTTTAGTAATCAAGAAGAGAGAAAAGATAAAGGAAAGGAGAATGAGGTATAAAAGACTAAAGAGAAAAAAAAGGTAAGTGCATAATTTAAGACAATAACCTATAATTTATTGTAAAGTTGTATATTTGAGTATTTTTCATGTAAATGATTGCTAATTAAAAGTATTTTGTGATGTAATATTAAGGATGCATGTTTACTAGACTTAGGATTAATTTTGAAAAAAATTAAATGTGGTTAATGTGTATGTTCTTTGCTGAAAATTGTGGAATAATGAGCACAAAAACTGTTATAACTTAAGTTGTGGAATTCAGATTTGTATGTTCTTTATTAGGTTTGAAAGCTAAGACATAGAGTTTTAACTTTTATTTAAGCCATAAAATTGAAACATGTCTGAGTTTTTTCAGAAAAATATATAAAGTTTGGACCTAGTATCTATCCAAAAAATTCTGGGCAAAATTGTTAGAGACCAGTCAGTGTTCATTTGACCATATATTTTTCTATACAACTCAAAATTTATTGATTCAAGTTGCATATTAAAACTAGGATTCGAGGCTAAAATTATTAAAAAGACCTTATAATTTAAGTCTGCTTATATCAAGTTTTAATATTAAGGTCCAATATAGAACATAGAATCTGCCAGTGACATGGCAGAATATGAATTGAGGAATTCGATGTGAAAAATAATGTGGACCTTATTATATTATGCAAATGATATTTTTGTTGAATAATTATGTGATTAACTAAGTCATTAAATACATAAAAAGTGTGAAGTTAATAATTATGAATTTTAATGACATTAAGTAAGCCTTATAACACCTAACTTAGAACTTGACTTAAGATAATTTAGCATGCAAGTAGGAAAGAGTATGATTAATGCTAATAATGGCATGATTAATGAAGCCGATGATGATACTATTATTAAAACCGGTAATGACATTACTATTAAAGCTAGTAATGGTAATATTATTGAAACCGGTAATAACTCTTATATGCGCAAATCATAATACCTGGGTGGCACTCCTAAGTGTCTAGATAACAACTCTGTTATTCTAATTAATGGTTCATAGGTGTTTGGACATAAAGAAATTATCTAAAGTAAAAGGAATCATGATTTGTGATATGGTTAATTATGATGGATTATAAAATGATGATTTGATAAAGTAAAACAAGTATGAGATATAAGAATATAATTTGATATTTATGAATGTTAGAATGTAATAAGATAAGAATTGTATAATAATAATAATAATAATAATAATAATAATAATAATAATAATAATAATAATAATAATAATAATAATAATAATAATAATAATAATAATATACATGACAATGCAAGTTGCCTGAAATAGTTTATTGCCTTATTTATATGCACCACTAAGCCTAGAGCTTAGCGTGAGAGTTTCCTTCCGCGCATATTTAAAGAGGTAGTCGAATGTTGCCCAAACAATGAACCAAGAAGGAGGTTGAATTGGTTATGAAATAAAAATTTCTTGACTTTAAGTGCGGAATAAAATTGAATAGAGTAGGGATGGAGAAATATCACACATGAGATTTATAGAAATTCGGGTATTAACAAACCCTACTCATCTTTCCAATCTCAATTGGAAGTTTTACTAACACATTAAGTGTTGCAATGGAGTTTTACAAGCTCACTCTCAACTATGGTGTTTCTCTCAATGGCTAACACCTAACCCAGAAATTCTCTTGTGTTTTAATGGCTCACACAATAAACCAATTCCTTGTGTTTTATGGCTCACACAATAAATCCTTACAAGTGTTTCAATTTTAACCCAATATACCCAAACTCACTTGAGTAATTGTTTACAATGAAAATACTAACCAACCTATAATGCTCAAAAATTATGAGCAATTAGGTTTTTACAAAAAATAAAAGTTTTTGTTGAAAATGATTAATGCACAATGGCTACAACAAGATTAAAGATTCAAAGTAATTATTGTTCTTCTATTAGGATTCATAAATGACTTGCATTTATACTTCATCAGCGAATTATAGCCGTTTGGGTGCATTTAATGTTAAAATAGCCGTTGAACCAACTCTTAAAATTTGCGTCTGACATGTTTCTCTATCCTCATTCACGGGCGTGACTATATGTGTCATGATCATGAATGTTCTTCCAAGTCGTGGTCCAATTGATGACTCTGACCATGAAGCTCTCTGGAAGAACTTGAAGTGTTTGATCACAGACGTGACTTTATACTTTCACGGGCGTGACTTTATACTTTCTTCCAAGCTGTGGTTCAAGTGGTGACTCTGGCCGTGAAGCTCTCTAGAAGAACTTGACATGTGATTTCATGGGCGTGACTGGTTTGATCATTCACTGTTGGTATGATCCTTCATGGCCGTGAACTTTAAATGTTGGAGAATTGGTGCTAAGTTATATCACAGGCATGACATAAGTAGTCACGGGTGTGACTTTGCTATTTCTTCTTATTTTGATCTTCAAAAGTTGTCTTTTATTCTTGCATCATATTATTTTCTAGATACATTATGTTCAACAAACTTAGAACACAAGCATTGTTAAATACATTATTGCTATTTTATTTGTAGCATCAAAATGATGGAAATACCCCTTTAGTTTCAACAATCTCCCCCTTTTTGATGGTGAAAAATAATCCAGCAATATGTGCTTTTGAGAAGTCTCCCCCTCAAAAGATGCTTAAGACAAAAAAATAGAGTGCAGGAATTGAGAGACGTATAGCATGGATCTTTGCTAACTAGTAAGGTATATGCAAGGTATATTCAAAGTATATCAAAGTTGTTTGCTAACTAGTTAGGTATATGCAAGGTATATTCAAAGTATATCAAAGGTGTTTACTAACTAGGTATGTATATGCAAGTTATATGTGAGGTATATGTTATACAACACATTACATTTGTATTTTACTACACATTTGCATATATTGCTAGGTTCTCCTCTTTTTGTCATCAACAAACCATACAATATAAAATGATAATGAGGTAATTATATTAAAAGAAGGAGAAAGATTACAAAGTTTAAAAATATAAATTTGTTGCCCAGATATTAGACCAAGAAGGGGGGTTGAATTGGAGTTTCAAAAAATTAAACTTTAAGGTGCAGAAATAAATAGTTAATTTTAGGGGGGATAGAGAAAATCAGACACAAAGATTTATAGAGGTTCGGGTGTTAACAAACCCTACTCCTCTCCCCAATCGCAATTGGGAGTTTCACTAACACACTAAGTGTTACAATGGAGTTTTACAATCTCACTCCCAACTATGGTGTTTCTCACAATGGCTCACACCTAACCCAGAAATTCCTTGTGTTTTAATGGCTCACACAATAACCAATTCCTTTGTGTTTTACAGGCTCACACAAACAACCTACACTTTGTGTTTTACAGGCTCACATAAACAACCTACACTTTGTGTTTTATAGGCTCACACAAACAACCTACACTTTGTGTTTTAGAGGTTTACACAACTAACCCTTACAAGTGTTCTACTCTTAACCCAGAACTACCCATAGCTCACTTGAGTAAAGATTACAGAGAGAACCACTTATAAATCTTTATTGCTCAATTATGAGGAGCAAAAAGATTTTTACAGAGAATTGATTTGTTCTCAAAGTATGAAAGTACAAGATAGCTTGTGATTTGAAGTATATGCTAATCTTTTGTTTTTCTTATCATCCTCTTGTTCCTTAATGCATAAATGACTTCCATTTATACTCCCATGGTTGAATATAGCCGTTGGGGTGCATTAAATAAGAAAACTAGCCGTTGTACCAACCAAAAATCGCGCCTGACATTTTTCTCTTTCATTGTTCACGGGCGCGACTATGCTTGTCACGGGGGTGACAGTTCTTCCCAATCCAAGACTGAAGTGGTGACCCTGGTCGTAAAGCTTTCTGGACTGTTTTGACATATTGATTCACGGGCGTGACATTACTCATTCACAGGCGTGACAAGCTTCCCAGCCGTGATCCAAGTGGTGACTCTAGTGGTGAAGCTCTCTGGAATGTTTTGACATATAGAGTCACGGGCGTGACATTAATCATTCACGGGCGTGACACCTTTAGTCACAGGGGTGACTGAAATGCTTACTTCACGGTTTGTTTTTCCTTCATGGCCGTGAACTTCAAATATTGGTTTTGGTAACGGTTAGCTTCCTTCACGGGAGTGACTCCTAGAGTCACGACAGTGAACATGCTACTACTTGATTTTTGTTTCTCAAGGATTATTCTTCCAATTCTCCATTCTTGCTTTTTTAATTCATGTCCTGTATAGTATACTTACAAAAACAAGTATGTTAAATACAATATTGCTATATTATTTGTTATCATCAAAATGACAGAAATACCCCTCAAGGTTAACAATCTCCCCTTTTTGATGGTGACAAATAATCTAGCAATATGTGATTTTGAGAAGTCTCCCCCTCAAAATATACTTAGGATAAAAAATTATAATGTGCAAGAATAGTAAATAATGATGTAGCATTAAACCAAATTTTAAGTATATGCAAGTTATATGAGAAGTATTTCCAATACATACCATAATTCCTTTTCAAGACATAAAGTATATGTAAGGTATATTTAAGGTATATCATGACATGTTTTTATTTGTAACTTGCTTTAAAGTATATGCAAAGTATACTTAGGGTATATCTAAGGTATATATATATATATAAAACTTAATTTTCCACTTATATACTTTACATATGAAATGTTGAATCAAGATTTTTTAAACCAATTCAAAGTCAATTCACTTTTTGATTCACCAATTCCTATACCATTCTCCCCTATCATATATTGCTAGTTTTCTCCCCCCTTTTGTCATCAATCAAAAAGGATATGAAGATTGAAGTAAACAAATATATATATAAAGGAAAAAGATACAAACTAAGTTAAAATATTCAAAAAGGAAATTTAAAAATTTCCTACACATAAAAAAAACATAAAAATGACAAACAAGCTAAAAAATGATCAAATTCAGGCTACACTCTAGCCTATCTCCTAGCAGACATCCTATCACGAAGCCTAGCTACTTCAGCCTCAAGGTTGTCCATCTGAGACTCCATGAAGTCCTTGAGGTTCTCCAACCTCTCATCCATGGAAATCTGCAGCTGCTCAAAACGTGGTGCCAAGAGGTCGACCACCTACTGCGCTAAGGATGGTGTGGAAGCTGAGGACTGTCCAATGTCCTGCTCGACTGCTGGAGGTGCTTCCTCAATCCAAGCCCTCTTTTTCTGCTGGACTCCCTAGAGGCATGCTTTAAAATCCTCCGTGTCATTATCTTCCCAGATAATCTCTCCAGCAGTATCAGTGAAGCGGTAGAAGATATCGTTCTGAAAAATAATTCTGACAGCTACTCCCATCTTGATGAATGACTCGACATCCAGCCTATCTCGAGGATGTGCAGGAATGATGTTGAAGTGATGGTCATCCAGCTTCAAATAATTGAGCTTCACTGCAATATGGGTGACATATGCCCCAATCAAGATATCTCCTGTGGGCTTGGTGGCAATGGAGAGAAGATGGTTTGCAAACCATCTGGAAAGTGCCACTATGACTCCCCTGCGAGCCATCTCAAATAGGAAGAGTTTTGACTTCCTAATAGTTCCATTACTTTCTCACCTAGCAAAAATGCTCTAGGTTAGGAACCTATGAAAATACCTGTGTACTGGGGCCACGAGATGAGTGCTCTTTGTCTTCTTCACATCCCAACTGCAACTGGTGCCGAAATGTATCCACGCTGGAGGAGCAAAGAATTCTACCTCAGTCTCATTTAGAATGCCATCAGATGGTAGGTTGAACAATTCTCCAAATGCGATGGCGCTGAGGGTGTTAGGATTATTGCAGAGTTGGAATTTCACCACTCCAGTTGGTGAAACCTGCAGGGTGCTGAGAAATTCCAGCGTTGGCTCCCTTAGAGTCGGCTAATGAATTTCAACAAACTCTTTGAGATGACAGGCTTGTAGTTGTTCTGTCATAGCCATCTCTAGCCCGAGACTACGGACTGCCTGCCATTCGAAGAACCTTGATGATAAAATAGGTCTCTTCTTCAAAGTTGCATACCGAGGATGACAACTTTCTGGAATGATGTTCATGAGGTAATCTGAATATCTCTTAGGTGCATGGGACTTCTTTCTCTTTCCCTTAGATGAAGCAGACTCCATATTTGAAGAAATTAGTTGTTGATGGAGTTGAAGAAAATTTTTGACAGAAAATTTGATATAAAAAACCTAGAAATGTATGATTTCTGCTGAAGATTCGAACTTTTGGTGGTATTTATAGTGAAATTTCAAGGCTTTGGGGTCGGAATCTTCAATGTCTCAATGAATGAGAGTAAATGAGAGCGGTTTTGGGAGATGGAGAGTTGAAATGAAGGTTGTAACCGGCTGTTTTCTTATATATTCGATACATTCACGGGCGTGACTTATGGTTTCACGGGCGTGAATAGTCGTGTTCACGGTTTGCTCAAGTAGTGTTCCACCCGTGAATGAAGGCGTGAATAAGTTCACGGGCGTGATCGATGAATATCACGGGCGTGAATGATCATAGGTCACAGGGGTGAATATAACGTCACAGGCGTGAACTGTTGCATTTCACTACTTATGCCCGTGAAGCAAGCCGTGACACAAGGCATGAAAGCTTCTGTGAGTTTTAGGGTGTAATTATTCACAGGAGTGAAAAATCATCACGAGCATGAATGTCCATTTTCACGGGTGTGACTCAAGCCGTGAAACTAAGTTTCACCACTTGAAGTCGTGAAACTAAGTTTCACCACTTGAAGTCGTGAATCATGTCGTGAACCAAAGTCGTGAACGACACTGTGAGTTTTTGGGGCGTAATTGTTCACGGGAGTGAAAAATCGTCACGAGCGTGAATGTCCATTTTCACGGGTGTGACTAAGTCGTGAAACTAAGTTTCACCACTTGAAGCCGTGAATCATGTCATGAACCAAAGTCGTGAACGACACTGCCTCTTTGGGCCACTTAAGTCACGGGCGTGAATATATGTCACGGGCGTGACTCCCCTGTAATTTTCATCAAATTGAAATTAAGTTCTACGACTAAATAAATCATTTCAACAAAGATTCTACATCATAAAACATGAATTCTCATCAAAATTTCTATCTTATAACTTGTGATATGATTTAAGATCAATAATTAAAATTTCATTTTCTTGCAATCACAAGGTTAATCCATCAATCATACCTAGCTCTCTTCTAATGAAATTAAATCTTTCCTTATTTAGAGACTTAGTGAAAATGTCTGCTAATTGATTTTCTGTGCATACAAATTCTAATTCAACATCTCCATATTGAACATGATCTCTAATAAAGTGGTGTCTAATGTCAATATGTTTACTTCTAGAGTGTTGAATAGGATTCTTTGAAAGATTTATAGCACTAGTGTTGTCACACTTTATGGGTATATGGTTCATCTCATGACCATAGTCCTTAAGTTGTTGTTTCATCCAAAGAATTTGTGTTCAACAACATCCAACTGCTACATATTCAGCTTCAGCAGTTGAGAGAGCAACTGAAACTTGTTTCTTGCTAAACCAAGAAACCAAATATTCTCCAATGAAGTGACAAGTACCTGAAGTACTTTCTCTATCCAAAAGACTACCAGCATAGTCTGCATCTGAATATCCTATAATATAAAAAGATGAATTCCTAGGATACCATAAACCTAGATGCAATGTTCCATGTAAATATCTTAAAATCCTTTTTACAGCATTTAGATGAGATTCTTTAGGGCATGATTGAAATCGTGCACATAAGCAAACACTATACATAATATCGGGTCTAGAAGCAGTGAGATATAAAAGTGATCCGATCATACCTCTATAAAGCTTTTCATTAATGCTCTTACCCTTTTCATCTTTGTCCAATTTTGTTGATGTGCTTATAGGAGTCTTGGCATTTTTGCATCCTTCCATACCAAATTTTTTGATTATGTCTTTGGCATATTTGGATTGGTTGATGAATATGCCCTCATTGCTTTGCTTTATTTGTAGACCAAGGAAATACTTAAGTTCTCCCATCATACTCATTTCAAATTTCCTAGTTATGCACTTAGCAAATTCTTGACAAAGCAGCTCATTAGTAGAACCAAATATTATATCATCAACATAAATTTGAACAATTAGTATATCATGCTTATGCTTTTTTGTGAACAGTGTACTGTCAACATTTCCCTTTGTAAAGCTATTTTCCAATAAAAAAGAACTTAGTCTCTCATACCAAGCTCTTAGAGCCTGTTTTAAACCATACGAAGCTTTTGAAAGTTTAAAAACATGATTTGGCAAATCATAGCTTTCACAACCTGGTGGTTGTTCTACATACACTTCTTCATCTATATAACCATTTAGAAAAGCACTTTTCACATCCATTTGAAAAAGTTTGAAATTCATGTGACATGCATATGCTAAGAGTATTCTTATAGCTTCTAATCTAGCTACAGGTGCATATGTTTCATCATAATCTATACCTTCTTCCTGATTATATCCTTTTGCAACTAGTCTTGCTTTATTTCTAGTTATTAACCCTTGTTCATCTAATTTATTTCTAAATACCCATTTGCTGCCTATGATTGGATGATTCTTGGGTCTTGGTACTAGGTTCCATACCTTATTTCTCTCAAATTGGTTGAGTTCCTCTTGCATGACAATTACACAACTTTCATCAGTAAGAGCCTCATCAATGTTTTTAGGCTCAATTTGTGAAATAAAAGCAATGTTAGTGACTAAATGCTTGAAATGAGATCTAGGACTTACTCCCCTTGATAGATCACCAATTATTTGCTCTTTTGGATGATCTTTCTTCATTCTCCATTCTTTTGGAAGTTCTTGCTCCATTTGTTCTTGATTTTGAGGTAGTAAATTTTCTTGATCGTTTTCTTCTTTTCCATTTTCAATGACAAGTTTTTCCATATTATCTACAACATCATTAAGAGCACTACCTTTCACAAGATCAAGTCTACTAGATTCATTAAAAACAACATGCATGGATTCTTCCACTGTTAATGATCTTTTATTAAATACTCTATATGCTTTGCTGGTTGTAGAGTATCCTAAAAAGATACCTTCATCAAACTTAGAGGCAAAGTTTCCAAGATTGTTCTTGGTGTTCAATATAAAACACTTGCATCCAAATACTCTAAAGTACGATACCAAGGGCTTTCTTCCATTCCATAGCTCAAATGAGGTTTTGTTTAAAAGAGGTCTTTTGAAAACTCGATTTGAAATATAACATGCAGTGTTTGTGGCTTCTGCCCAAAAATAAGTTGGTAATTCATATTCATTAAGCATTGTTCTCGCCATTTCAATTAATGTTCGATTTTTCCTTTCAACTACCCCATTTTGTTGAGGTGTGCTAGGAAATGAGAAATTATGTGAAATGCCATGTTCAAGACAAAAGCTTTCAAAGTTTTCATTTTCAAATTCTTTCCCATGATCACTTCTTATTTTTGAAATGCAGTATCCTTTTTCATTTTGAACTCTTTTAGCAAAGTTTTTGAAATTTTCAAAAGCATCACTCTTTTGAGCTAAGAAAATTACCCAAGTAAATCTAGAGTAATCATCTACGATGACAAATGCATAATGTTTTCCTCCGAAGCTAGCAATCCTAGTAGGTCCAAATAAGTCTAAGTGTAGGAGTTGAAGAGGTTTTGAAGTACTTACTATGTTTTTGGCTTTGAAAGATGACTTGTGTTGCTTTCCTCTTTAACAAGGATCACATGTCTTGCCTTTTTCATATTTAACTCTTGGTAATCCTTTTACTAGCTCTCCTGTACAGAGACTTTGTATTAAGTCCATGTTAGCATGACCAAGTCTTCTATGCCACAGCCAAGATTCATCACTAGTAGTCAGAAGACACTTAGAGGAATGGTTAGATAGTTCATGTAAGTTTATTATGTACGTATTGATATCTCTATTTCCTTTAAATATTTCTTGACCATCAATAGAGATTACAAGACATTCATTTGAAATGAAGATTACTTTGTTTCCTTTATCACATAATAGACTTACACTTAACAAATTATGTTTCAAGCCATCAACAAGTAAAACATCCTTAATAAAAGTAGTACCATTAATACCAATAGAACCAATGCCAATTACCTTACCCTTTGCATTATTTCCAAAGGTAACTTTACCTCCATCAATACTTTTGATTTCATTGAAGAGTTCTTTGTCTCCTGTCATATGCCTTGAGCATCCACTGTCTACTAGCCAACCATTTTTGTTTATTGTGGACTTGAGGCATGCCTATAGAATCACAATTCAAGTATGATTTTTAGGTACCCAAATAAGTTTAGTTCCTTGGGGGTTAGCACATGAAGGTTTCCAATGAGCCTTCCTTATCCAGCAATATTTATTTATATGACCCATTTTCATACAGAAATTACACTGTTTAGGTCTAAACTTGCTTTTTGGTCTTACGATGTATTTGAATGCCATAATTTGATTAGACTGATTTTGAGAACAATGACATGCACAATCATGATTAATTTGCATTTTTCTAGATACATTCTTCCTATATAAAAAGGCATGATTCTTTTTCTGTATAGAGGGTTTAACAATTTTATTTCTTGGTGCAGTTCTAACAGGTGTGGAGATGTTATGTTCTTTAAACCTAACAAATACTGTTTTGTTAGAAGATAATGATGTCTCCTTAAACCCTAGACCATGTCTAACTAAAGGTGGTCTTTGAGACACAATGAGAGTATATAAGCTCTCTTTACCCTTGTGAAATTTAGAAATGGAATTTCTAAGTTCCTCAACTTCATTTTTCAAAGTATTATTTTCTTTTAACAGTGAAGCTGTTGAGGGTCTTGATGAGTATTCATCTAATGACTTTTGAAGAGATTCATTAGATGATTTAAGCTTTATGTTCTCTTTTTCTAAACCATCTATCTTATTTTTCAAATTAGAGATATTATTTCTATAGGTATTAAATTTAGTTCGATATTTCTCTAATTCTATATTTAATTCTTCTATTAGGCTTTGCTCATCATCATCATCATCACTATCACTATTACTATCATTATCACTACTATCATTATTGAAAGAGTATGAGTGTAGTGATCTTACTTTGTCCAAGACGTGATCCTCAATAGCCATGAAGCATAGGTTGACCTCTTCACTTTCATTATCATCTTTTTCACTTGAAGAGCTTTCATCATCCCATATGGCTTTATGACCTTCCTCCCCATTGTCTCATTGGTATTTCCTCTTATGCTTCTTGAGCCTTGGACATTCTGGTTTGATATGTCCTTTCTTTCCACATTCATAGCATTTTACCTCTTCCTTACTTCTATGTGTATCATTAGAAGTTTGTTTGAGGTTTCTTTGCCTGAATTTTCTAGAATTGCTCATTTTCTTCTCAATGATTCTTTTTAATCTCCTTGAAAGCATAGCGATGTCCTCATTTTCATAATCACTCATTTCTTCATCATCTTCACTTTCTTCTTGAGATTTTGAAGTAGAGGCTTTGAGTGCTAAAGGTTTTCTTTTCTCTGGCTCTGCTTTAAGCTCTCTATCTCTCTTTACTTGCATCTCATGTGTGAGAAGCTTGCCAATCAACACATCAGTATTCATAATGCTCATATCTTCATTTGCTTCTTCTATGCCATCAACTCTTGAACCATAGTCTTTAAGAGGAAGACTTCTCAGGATTTTATTGTTTACATCTTCCAAACTCAGATGCTTCCCAAGTTTCCTCATTCCATTTATAATGGATAGAAGACGGTTGGTCATGTCAGTGATTGACTCATTGGATTTCATCTTGAAGAGCTCATATTCTGAGGTTAGAAGTTGAATCTTCTTGGATTTGACTTGCTTAGTTCCCTCATGATAGTTCTCCAATGTGTTCCACATACTATATGTTGTTGAGCAGTGTTGTATTCTCCCACATTCTTCAATAGATAATGAGCTTGATAGAATTGTCATTGCTTTCTTGTTTTTGAAATTTGCTCTTTTTTAGGGATTTGTCCAATCATCTCTTGTTACGATTTCCTCTTCACCATCAGGTCCTCTTCTGGTTGGTGGTGTCCATTCTTTTCGTACACTATCCCAGACTTCAATTCCTTCATTATCCAAGTATGTCTCCATCCTAAACTTCCAATGGGCATAACTTGCTCCATCAAAATAAGGTTTGAGACTCTGGAATCTTCACTGGCCATATCTTACTATTTACTAGCATTTTTTAGGCTTCGATGCTAGACAAAGCTCTGATACCAATTGTTGCCCAGATATTAGACCAAGAAGGGGGGGTTGAATTGGAGTTTCAAAAAATTAAACTTTAAGGTGTGGAAATAAATAGTTAATTTTAGGGGGGATAGAGAAAATCAAACACAAAGATTTATAGAGGTTCGGGTGTTAACAAACCCTACTCCTCTCCCCAATCCCAATTGGGAGTTTCACTAACACACTAAGTGTTACAATGGAGTTTTACAAGCTCACTCCTAACTATGGTGTTTCTCACAATGGCTCACACCTAACCTAGAAATCCCTTGTGTTTTAATGGCTCACACAATAACCAATTCCTTTGTGTTTTACAGGCTCACACAAACAACCTACACTTTGTGTTTTACAGCCTCACACAAACAACCTACACTTTGTGGTTTACAGGCTCACACAAACAACATACACTTTGTCTTTTAGAGGTTTACACAACTAACCCTTACAAGTGTTCTACTCTTAACCCAGAACTACCCAAAGCACACTTGAGTAAAGATTACAGAGAGAACCACTTATAAATCTTTATTGCTCAATTATGAGGAGCAAAAAGATTTTTACAGAGAATTGATTTGTTCTCAAAGTATGAAAGTACAAGATAGCTTGTGATTTGAAGTATATGCTAATCTTTTGTTTTTCTTATCATCCTCTTATTCCTTAATGCATAAATGACTTCCATTTATACTCTCATGGCTGAATATAGCTGTTGGGGTGCATTAAATAAGAAAACTAGCCGTTGTACCAACCAAAAATTGCGCCTGACATTTTTCTCTTTCATTGTTCACGGGCGTGACTATGCTTGTCACGGGGGGTGACAGTTCTTCCCAAGCTGTGACTGAAGTGGTGACCCTGGTCGTGAAGCTTTCTGGAATGTTTTGACATATTGAGTCACGGACATGACATTACTCATTCACGGGCGTGACAAGCTTCCCAGCCGTGATCCAAGTGGTGACTCTGGTGGTGAAGCTCTCTAGAATGTTTTGACATATAGAGTCACGGGCGTGACATTAATCATTCACGGGCGTGACACCTTTAGTCAGGGGGGTGACTGAAATGCTTACTTCACGGTTTGTTTTTCCTTCATGGTCGTGAACTTCAAATGTTGGTTTTGGTAACGGTTAGCTTCCTTCACGGGAGTGACTCCTAGAGTCATGGCAGTGAACATGCTACTACTTGATTTTTGTTTCTCAAGGATTATTCTTCCAATTCTCCATTCTTGCTTTTTTAATTCATGTCCTGTATAGTATACTTACAAAAATAGGTATGTTAAATACAATATTGCTATATTATTTGTTATCACCAAAATGACAGAAATACCCCTCAAGGTTAACAAAATTAAAGTCCTACATCCTTAAAAATAAAACTAGTACATGAAAAAAAAACTAGTTGTTGCCCAGATATTAAGCCAAGAAGGGGGGGTTGAATTGGAGTTTTAAAAATTAAATTGTAAAGTGTGGAAATAAAAATTAATTTTAGAAGGGATAGAGAAATTTGACACAAGGATTTTTATAGAGGTTAACAAATCCTACTCCTCTCCCCAATCGCAATTGGGAGTTTCACCAACACACTAAGTGTTACAATGGAGTTTTACAAGCTCACTCCCAACAAAGGTGTTTCTCACAATAGCTCACACCTAACCCATAAATTCCTTGTGTTTTAATGGCTCACACAATAACCAATTCCTTATGTTTTACTGGCTCACACAAACAACCTTTTATCTTGTGTTTTACAGGCTCACACAAACAATCTTTACTTTGCGTTTTTGTAGGATCATAACTCTTACAAGTGTTCTACTCTTAACCCAAAAATACCCAAAACTCACTTGAGTAATAAATGATTAAAGAGAGAAACACTTACAAATCTTTATTGCTCAATAAATGATGAGCAAAAAGATTTTTACAGAGAATAGATATTGGTTATGAAAGTATTAAATGTACAAATAGCTTGTAATAAGATTTTGATTCAAAGTATTTGCTATCCTCTTGTACTGAATGCATAAATGACTTGCATTTATACTCCCATAGCTAATTATAGCCGTTAGAGTGCATTTAATACGAAACTAGCCGTTGTACCAACCCAAATAATCGCGCCTGACATTTTTCTCTTTCATTTTTCATGGGCGTGACTTTGTTTGTCAATGGGCATGAAGCTCTCTAGAAGTTTTGAAACATTTGGTCACGGGCGTGACATATATCTTCACGGGCATGACAAACTTCCCAGCCGTGATCCATGTGGTGACTTTGGTCATGAAGCTCTCTGGATGAAATTGTCATGAAGGTTCACGGGCGTGACTAAAATGTGCATTTCACGGTTTGTTGTCTTCCTTAATGGCCGTGAACTTTAAATGTTCGTTTTGGTGACGGTTAGCTTTGTCACGGGCGTGACACATAGGGTCACGGGCGTGAACATGCTACTTCCTTAATTTTATCTTTTAATGATTAATCTTCCATTCTCTATTCTTGCTATTTTATTCCATAACCTGTTTAATAGACTTAGAAAGCAAGTATGTTAAATACAATATTGCTATTTATTTGTTATCATCAAAATGATGGAAATACCCCTCAAGGTTTAACAATCTCCCCCTTTTTGATGGTGAAAAATAATCTAGCAATATGTGTTTTTGAGAAGTCTCCCCCTCAAAAGATACTTAGGATATAAAATTAATGAAATGCAAGAATTGTAAAGAATGATGTAGCATTGAAATAAACTTTCTAGTTTTTAAGTATATGCAAGTTATATGCAAAGTATATCCAATATATACCAAAATTCTTTTTAAGGCATGAAGTATATGTAAGGTATATTTAGAGTATATCAAGGCATATTTATTTCTGTAACTTGCATTAAGGTATATGCAAAAGTATACTTAAGATATATCTAATGTGTATAAATTTCAATTTCATACTTGCATATTTATTTTGAATCACATTTTAAGAGTTGCTTTATTTTTGATTCAAAATTCATTTATCTTAATATATTGCTAGGTTCTCCCCCTTTTTTCATCAACAAAAAGAATATAAATATACCAAAAGAAAAACAAAGCAAATATATTAATGTTAAAAAGAGAAGTACAAACCAAGGGAAATAAAAGTTAGAAAGGAAATTCAATTTCCTGAAAAACAAACAAAAAACAAGTATAAACAAGCAAACAAGAAAATTTAGGCTACCATCTAGCCTAACACCTAGCCGGACATCCTAGCAACCTCTGCCTCAAGGCTATCCATCTGAGACTTCATGAAGTCTTTGAGGTTCTCCAACCTCTCATCCATCAAAGCCTGCAGCTGCTCAAATCGTGGTGCCAAGAGGTCAACCACTTGCTATGCCAAATTCGATGTGGAAACCGAGGATTGTTCGATGTCCTGCTCAGCCGCTGGAGGTGCTTCCTCAACCCGAACCCTTTTTTTCTGCTGGATTCCTTGGAGGCCGGCTTTGAAGTCCTCCGTATCATTGTCTTCCCAAATTATCTCCCCAATAGTGTCTGTGAAGCGGTAGTAAATATTATTCTCATGAACAATTCTGACAACTGCTCCCATCTTGATGAAGGACTCGACATCCAATCGATCTCGAGGATGCCCTTGGATGAGATTGAAGTGATGCTCATCTAGCTTCAAATAGCCAAGCTTCAAGGCCATATGGGTGACATATCCACCAATGAGTATATCTCCTGTGGGTTTGGTGGCAATGGACAAAAGATGGTTTCCAAACCATCTAGAAAGCGCCACCATGAGCCCTCTTCTGGCCATTTCAAAAAGGAAGAGCTCATATTTCTGAATGGTCCCATTGCTATCTCCCCAAGTGAATATGCTATAGGTTAGAAACCTATGCAAATATTTGTGCACTGGGAACCAGAGATGAATGCTCTTGGTCTTCTTGACATCCCAGCTGCAATCTATCCCAAAATGGGTCCATGCTCGAGTTGCGAAGAATTCCACTTCGCTATCATTGAGGATGCCTTTCGAGGGTAGATTAAATAATTCCCCGAATTCAATGGCACTGAGGGTGTTCGGATTGTTGTAAAGTTGGAATTTTAGCACCACAGTAGGAGACACTTGTAAGGTGCTAAAAAATTCCAGTATTGGCTCCCTCAATATGGGCTGATGAATGTCCACGAATTCCTTCAAATGACAGGATTGGAGTTGCTCTGTCATTGCCGTTTCAAGCTCGAGAGTGCGGACGGTTTGCCATTCAAAGGACCTCGATGAAAGGAGAGGTCTTTGCTTCAAGGTGGAGTATCGGGGATGGCAATGCTCCGGAATTCTATTCATGAGGTAATCTGTGTACCTCCTGGGAGCATGAGACTTTTTTCTAGTTCCTTTTGATGAGCCGATTTCCATTTGGATTGAAGAAATGAACTTTGTGGAGTTTGGGAAAAGTTTGACACAAAGTTTGAGGAAACCCTAAAGAAGTATGATTTTTGATGAAGGAATGGACTTTTGATGGTATTTATAGCAAACTTTTATGACTTGAGGGTTGGAATCTTCAATATCTCATTGAATGTGTGTAAATGAGAGCGATTTCTAGGAGTTGAAAGGTTGAAATGTGAAAAATAACCGGCTGTTTTCTTATATACCCGATGCATTCATGGGCGTGAAATATGTATTCACGGGCATGAATAGTCATGTTCACGGTTTGCTAAATGGGTGTTCTACCAGTGAATAAAGGCGAGAAAATGGTCACGGTTGTGACCTTTGAATGTCATCAAGGGCGTGAAAGGTTAAATTTCACTACTTATGCCGGTGAACCAAAGTGTGACTAAAAGCATGAACGTCTCTATGAGTTTTAGGGTGAATATGTTCACGGGCGTGAAAATATGTCACGGGCGTGAACAAGGCTTTTCACGGGAGTGAATGAAGTCGTGAAAATAAGCTTCACTACTTGAAGCCGTGAACGATGTCGTGAATCAAGTCGTGAATGACACTGCCTCTTTTGGCTATTTAAGTCACGGGCGTGAACATATGTCACTGGCGTGACTTCCCTAAAATTTCCATTAAATAAAATTAAGTCCTAAAAACAAGACTGAATCATTTCTATGAAGATTCTATCCCTTATAACATAAAATTTTCATCAAATTTACTACCTTATATCTAGTGAAATGATATAAAATCAAGATTATCACATAGGATTTGATAATTTAGCAATCACAAGGTTAATCCATCAATCATACCAAGTTCTCTTCTAATGAAATTAAATCTTTCCTCATTTAGAGACTTAGTGAATATATCTGCCAATTGATTTTCTGTGCTTATAAATTCCAATGCAACATCTCCATATTGAACATGATCTCTAATAAAGTGGTGTGTAATGTCAATATGCTTACGTCTAGAATGTTTAATGGGATTCTTTGATAAATTTGTAGCACTTGTATTATCACATCTAATAGGTATTTGGTTCATATCATGACCATAGTCCTTAAGTTGTTGTTTCATCCAAAGATTTTGAGTACAACAACATCCAGCTGCTACATACTCTGCTTCAGTAGTTGAAAGAGCAACTGAAACTTGTTTCTTGCTAAACCAAGAAACTAAGCACTCTCCAATAAAGTGACAAGTACTTGAAGTACCTTTTCTATCTAAAAGACTACCAACATAGTCTGCATCTGAATTATCCTATAATATAAAAGGATGAATTTCTAGGATACCGTAAACCTAGAGGCAATGAACCATGTAAATATCTAAGAATTCTTTTTACTGCATTTAAATGTGATTCTTTTGGACATGATTGAAATCATGCACACAAATAAATATTATACATTATGTCGGGTCTAGAAGCAGTAAGATATAAAAGTGATCTGATCATACCTCTATAGAGCTTTTCATTAATGCTCTTACCCTTTTCATCCTTGTCCAATTTTGTTGATGTGCTCATAGGAGTCTTGGCATTCTTGCGTCCTTCCATTCCAAATTTTTTAATTAAATCTTTGGCATATTTGGATTGGTTGATGAATATACCCTCATTGGTTTGCTTTCTTTGTAGACCAAGGAAATACTTAAGCTCTCCCATCATGCTCATTTCAAATTCCCTAGTTCTACACTTAGCAAATTCTTGACAAAGCAACTCATTAGTAGAACCAAATATTATATCATAAACATAAATTTGAACAATTAGTATATCATGCTTATGCTTTTTAATGAATAATGTGGTGTCAACATTTCCCTTAGTAAAGTTATTTTCTATTAGAAAAGAACTTAGTCTTTCATACCAAACTCTTGGGGCTTGTTTCAAACCATATAAAGCTTTTGAAAGTTTAAAAATATGATTTGGCAAATCATACCTTTCAAAGCCTGGTGGTTGTTCTACATAAACTTCTTCTTCTATATAACCATTTAGAAATGCACTTTTCACATCCATTTGAAAGAGTTTCAAATTCATGTGACATGCATATGATAAAAGTATTCTTATGACTTCTAATCTAGCTACAGGTGCATAGGTTTCATCATAATCTATACCTTTTTCCTGATTATATCCTTTTGCAACTAATCTAGCCTTATTCGTAGTTATTGAACCTTGTTCATCTAGTTTATTTCTAAATACCCATTTGCTACCTATAATTTGATGATCCTTGGGTCTAGGTACTAAGGTCCATACCTTACTTCTCTAAAATTGGTTGAGTTCCTCTTGCATGACAATTACCCAACTTTCATCATTAAGAGCCTCATCAACATTTTTAGGCTCAATTTGAGAAATAAAAGCAAGGTCAGTGACTAAATGTTTGAAATGAGATCTAGTACTTACTCCCCTTGAGAGATCACCAATGATTTGCTCTTTTGGATGATCTCTCGTCATTCTCCATTCTTTTTGGAGTTCTTGTTCATTTTCTTCTTGAGTTTGAGGTAGAGAATCATTTTGATGTGAATCTTCTTGATCATTTTCTTCTTTTCCATTTTCAAGATCAAGTCTTTCCATGTTATATACAACATCATCAAGAACACTACCTTTCACAAGATCAAGTCTACTAGATTCATTAAAGACAACATGCATAGATTTTTCAACAGTTAATGATCTTTTGTTAAATACTCTATATGCTTTGCTAGTTGTAGAATATCCTAAAAAGATACCTTCATCAGATTTAGAGGCAAATTTTCCAAGATTGTCCTTGGTATTCGATATGAAGCACTTGCATCCAAATACTCTAAAGTACGATATCAAGGGCTTTCTTCCATTCCATAGCTCAAATGAGGTTTTGTTTAAAAGAGGTCTTTTGAAAACTCGATTTGAAATATAACATGCAGTGTTTGTGGCTTCTGCCCAAAAATAAGTTGGTAAACCATATTGATTAAGCATTGTTCTAGCCATTTCAATTAATGTTCGATTTTTCCTTTCAACTACCCCATTTTGTTGAGGTGTCCTAGGAGATGAGAAATTCTATGAAATGCCATGATCAAGACAAAAGCTTTCAAAGTTTTCATTTTCAAATTCTTTCCCATGATCACTTCTTATCTTTGACATACAATACCTTTTTTCATTTTGAACTCTTTTAGCAAAGTTTTTGAAATTTTCAAAAGCATCACTCTTTTGAGCTAAGAAAATTACCCAAGTAAATCTAGAGTAATCATCTACGAAGACAAATGCATAATGTTTTCTTCCTAAGCCAGCAATTTTAGTAGGTCAAAATAAGTCCAAATGTAGGAGTTGAAGAGGTTTTGAGGTTCACATGTCTTGCCTTTTTCAAATATGACTTTTGGTAGTCTTTTTACTAGTTCTCCTGTGCCAAGGCTTTGTATTAAGTCCATGTTAGCATGACCAAGCCTTCTATGCCACAACTAAGATTCATCACTAGTGGTCACAAGACACTTAGAGGAATGGTTAGATAGTTCATGTAAATTTATTATGTATGTATTGGCCATCGATAAAGATCACAAGACATTCATTGGAAGTAAAGATTACTTTGTTTCCTTTATCACATAATTGACTAACACTTAACAAGTTATGTTTCAAGCCATCAACAAGTAAGACATCTTTAATAAAAGTAGTACCATTAATACCAATAGATCCAATACCAATTACCTTACCCTTAGCATTGTTTCCAAAGGTAACTTTACCTCCATCAATACTTTTGATTTCTTTGAAGAGTTGTTTATCTCCTGTCATATGCCTTGAGCATCCACTGTCTACTAGCCAAGTATTTTTGTTTATTGTGGACTTGAGGCATACCTATAAAATCAAAGTTTAAGTATGATTTTTAGGTACCCAAATGAGCTTGGGTCCTTAGGGGTTAGCACATGAAGGTTCCCAATGAGCCTTCCTTATCCAACATTGTTTATTTATGTGACCCATTTTCATACAGTAATTACATTGTTTCGGTCTAAACTTGCTTTTTGGTCTTACAATATTTTTGAATGCCATAATTCTATCAAACTGATTTTGAGAATAATGGCATGCATAGTCATGATTAATTGATGCTTTTCTATATGCATGCTTCTTATATATAAAGGCATGCTTATTCTTTTTATGTATAGAAGGTTTAATATGCTTATTCCTTGGTGCTGTTCCAACAAGTGTGGAGATGTGAGGTTCACTAGACTTAACAAAGATTATTTTGTGAAAGGATGATGTGTCCTTAAATCCTAGACCATGTCTAATTAAGGGTGATCTTTGAAACACAATGAGAGTATCTAAACTCTCTTTACTTTTGTGAAATTTAGAGATGGAATTTCTAAGATCCTCAACTTCATTTTTCAAAGTATTATTTTCTTTAAGTAAAGAAGCAGTTGAGGGTCTTGATGAATATTCATCTAATGACTTTTGGAGGGATTCATTAGATGATTTAAGCTTTATGTTCTCCTTTTCTAAAATATCTATTTTATTTTTTAAATTAGAGATGTTATTTCTATAAGTACTGAATTTACTTCTATATTTCTCTAATTCTAGATTTAATTCTTCTATAAGGCTTTGCTCATTATCATCATCATCACTATCATCATCATTATCACTACTGACATTGTCTAAAGAGTATGAGAGTAGTGATATTACCTTATTCGAGACGTGATCCTCAAAAGCCATAAAGCATAGGTTGACCTCTTCACCTTCATTACCATCTCTTTCACTAGAAGAGCTTTCATCATCCCATGTGGCTTTGTGACCTTTCTCCCCATTGACTCTTTGGTATTTGCTCTTATGTTTCTTGAACCTTGGACATTCTGGTTTGATATGTCCTTTCTTTCCACACTCATAGCACTTTACCTCTTCCTTACTTCTTTGTACATCATTAGAAGTTTGTTTGAGGTTTCTTTGCCTGAATTTTTTGGAGTTGCCCATTTTCTTCTCAATGATTCTTTTTAGTTCTTTTTGAAAGCATAACAATGTCCTTATTTTCATCATCACTCATTTCTTCATCATCTTCACTTTCTTCTTGAGATTTTGAAGTAGAGGCTTTGAATGCTAAGGGCTTTCTTTTCTCTGGCTCTAGTTCAAGCTCTCTATCTCTTTTCACTGCCATTTCATGTGTGAGAAGTTTGCCAATCAGCACATCAGTATTCATGATGCTCATGTCTTCATTTGCTTCTTCCATGTCAGCAACTCTTGAGCCATAATCTTTAAGAGGAAGACTTCTCAGAATTTTGTTGTTTACATCTTCTAGACTCATATGCTTCCCATGTTTCCTCATTCCAATTATAATGGCTAGAAGGCGGTTGGTCATGTCAGTGATTGACTCATTGGATTTCATCTTGAAGAGCTCATATTCTGAGGTAAGAAGTTGAATCTTCTTGGATTTGACTTGCTTAGTTCCTTTATGATAATTTTCCAATGTCTTCCATATGCTGTATACTGTTGGGCAGTGTTGTATCCTTCCACATTCTTCAATAGATAATGAGCTTGATAGGATTGTCATTGCCTTCTTGTTTTTGAAATTTGCTCTTCTTTGAGGCTCTGTCCAATCATCTCTTGATAGTATTTCTTCTTCACCATCAGCTCCTCTTCTTGTTGGTGGTGTCCATTCTTTTTGTACACTATCCCAGACTTCAATTCCTTCACTATCTAGATATGTCTCCATCCGAAACTTGCAATGGGCATAATTTGCTCCATCAAAGTAAGGTTTGAGACTTTGGAATCCTTCACTGGCCATATCTTAATCTTTACTATCACTTTTTAGGCTTCGATGCTAGACTTAGCTCTGATACCAATTGTTGCCTAGATATTAAGCCAAAAAGGGGGGTTGAATTGGAGTTTTAAAAATTAAACATTAAAGTGCGGAAATACAAATTAATTTTAGGAGGGATAGAGAAATTTGACACAAGAATTTTATAGAGGTTCGGGTGTTAACAAACCCTACTCCTCTCCCCAATCGCAATTGGGAGTTTCATTAACACACTAAGTGTTACAATGTAATTTTACAAGCTCACTCCCAACTATAGTGTTTCTCACAATGGCTCACACCTAACCCCGAAATCCCTTGTATTTTAATGGCTCACACAATAACCAATTCCTTGTGTTTTACTGGCTCACACAAACAACCTTTTATCTTGTGTTTTATAGGTCACACAAACAACCTTTACTCTGTGTTTTTGCAAGATCACGCAAACAACCTTTCTTTGTATTTTAATGGCTCACACAACTAACCCTTACAAGTGTTCTACTCTTAATCCAAAAATACCCAAAACTCACTTGAGTAATAAATGATTATAGAGAGAAACACTTACAAATCTTTATTGCTCAATAAATGATGAGTAAAAAGATTTCTACAGAGAATAGATATTGGTTATGAAAGTATTAAATGTACAAATAGCTTGTGATAAGATTTTGATTCAAAGTATTTGCTATCCTCTTGTACTGAATGCATAAATGACTTGTATTTAGACTCCCATAGCTAATTATTGCCGTTAGAGTGCATTTAATACAAAACTAGGCATTGTACGAACCCAAATAATCGCGTCTGACATTTTTCTCTTTCATTTTTCATAGGCGTGACTGTTCTTCCAAGCCGTGACTGAAGTGGTGACCTTGGTCGTGAAGCTCTCTGGAAGGTTTTGAAACATTTGGTCACGGGCATGACATATGTCTTCACGGGCATGACAAACTTCTCAGTCGTGATCCATGTGGTGACTTTGGTCATGAAGCTCTCTGGATGAAATTGTCATGAAGGTTCATGGGCGTGACTAAAATGTGCATTTCTTGGTTTGTTGTCTTCCTTTAGGGCCGTGAACTTCAAATGTTCGTTTTGGTGATGGTTAGCTTTGTCACGGGCTACTTCCTTAATTTTATCTTTCAATGATAAATCTTCAATTCTCCATTCTCACTATTTTATTCCATAACCTGTTTAATAGACTTAGAAAGCATGTATACAATATTGCTATTTTGTTTGTTATCATCAAAATGATGAAAATACCCCTCATGGTTTAACACTAGTACATGAAAAAACTAGGACTCTAATTAGACTTCAAGCCCGATAGACCATTTTTAAGGCATGTTACCTCTGCCTCGAGGCTATCCATACAAAATTCCA
Organism: Triadica sebifera; assembly: GCA_023653625.1. Lineage (NCBI taxonomy): Eukaryota > Viridiplantae > Streptophyta > Magnoliopsida > Malpighiales > Euphorbiaceae > Triadica > Triadica sebifera. The sequence continues at coordinate 36,819,910 of CM042896.1, forward strand.
TTAAGTCTTTGAGGTTTTCAAATATCTCATTGATGGAAGCCTGCATTAGGTCAAAGCAAAGTGCTAAAAGATCAACAACCTGTTGCGCCAAGCTAGGTGTGGTAGAAGCCGATGATTGACTAACCTTTTGCTGACCCTCTGGTGTCGCTATTTTGACTCGAGCTCATTTTCATTGCCAGATACCTTAGAGGCTAGCTTTGAAATCATCAAAATCCTGGTCTTCCCAATCAATTTCACTAACTGGAGTGGTGAAACGGTAATAAACATTATTCTCATAAATAATGCAAACAACTGCTCCCATCTTTATGAAAGACTCGACATCTAACTGGTCTCGAGGATGTGCTGGAATGAGATTGTAATTATGCTCATCGAGTTTTAGATAACCGAGCTCAATTGCAAGGTGAGTCATATACCCACCAATCAAGATATCTCCCGATGGCTTTGTTGCAATTGAAAAAAGATGATTTGCAAACTAGTGAGATAGAGCTATGGTTATACCTCTTATTGCCATCTTCAATAGGAAAAGCTCCAATTTTTGGATTGCCTCGTTGTTATCTCCTCTAGCAAAGATACCATAGGTAAGAAACCTATATAAATATTTATGCACAAGAGATTGAAGATGTGTGCTCTTTGTCTTCTTCACATCCCAACTACATTCCAACCCAAAATGAGTCCATGCTGGATTGGCATAGAATTCCACTTCACTCTCATTGGGAATGCCATCTGAGGGAAGTTTGAAGATAGTGCCAAACTCCCCTAGTGTGAGAGTGTTCGGATGCTTACAGAGTCGGAATTTGATTGTTTTGATAGGAGAGACTTGCAAAGTTCTAAGGAACTCGAGAGTTGGTTCCCTTAGTGTTGGCCGATGAATGTCTACAAATTCCTTAAGATTACAAGCTTGCAATTGTTTTGTCATGCTTGTCTCAAGACCGAGAGTCCTGACAGTACTCAACTCGAAGGATTGAGACGAAAGTAGGGGTCTTTTCTTTAGAACAACATATCTTGGATGACAATGCTCCGGAATGATGTTGAGAAGGTAGTCCGTGTGGTGTCTCAGATCATGGAATTTCTTCCTTGTGCCTTTTGATGAGCCGGTTCCATTGATAATTTTGGAAAGAGATTTTGGAGAATGAATTTCTGACCAAGGATTGGAGAACAACCTAGGGATGTTATGATTTTTCAAAGTGAAAAAGTTTTGAAGGATTTTATAGATGGAAAAGGATATGAGGAGGCTAGATTTTGTGAGAAATATTGAATGAGAGCTTTAATTGAGAGAATTTTTAAAGTTGAAAGTGAGAAAAACTGCAGAAATCCTGTTTTATAGTCAACAGATTCAAAGTTGTGAATCATCCATCATGGACTTGAATAGTCATGGTCATGGTTTGTTGAAGAGGCACTCTAGCCGTGATAAAGGATACATATCAGTTCACGGTCGTGACATTAAATAGTCATGGGCGTTACTTATGAATTTCACGGTGGTGACAAAAGGAGTCACGGTCGTGAAGTGCAATCTTCACTACTTCTAACTGTGAGGCAACAAATGAAATAAAGCATGAACGGTTCTGTAATTATTTGATTTTAATGTTCACGGTCGTGAAAAAGTGTCACAGGCATGAATAAAGAGTTTCATGGGAGTGAAAGAAAAGAGTCAAGGGCGTGATACATAGTCTTCACTACCTCCAGCTGTGAAGTATGTCGTGAAAGCTATTGGAACTTTTGGCGATTATGATCACGACCGTGAATATATGTCACATACATGAATTTCCTTAAATCTTCAATTAATAAAACTAACTCTAAAATAAGACTAAAAGATTTCTAAGATGCTTCTATGCCCTATAACATATATTCCCATAATGTTAACCACTTCATACCTTAAAAGATTAGACAATAAAAAACAACATATGAAGGAAATTAACATTCAAGGTTGACAATTAACAATCATACTTAAGATAAGGTTAATCCATCAAGCATACCAAACTCTCATCTTATGAAGCAAAATCTTTCTTCATTAAGAGATTTGGTGAAAATATCTACCAATTGATTGTTAGCATCGATAAATTCTAATACAACATCTCCATATTGAACATGATCTCTAAGAAAATGATATCTTATGTCAATATGTTTACTTTTAGAGTATTGAATAAGATTCTTAGATAGGTTTATGGCACTTGTATTGTCACATTTGATGGGTATATAGTCCAAACTATGACCATAATCCTTAAGTTGTTGCCTCATCTATAGGATTTGAGTGCAACAACATCCTATTGACACATATTCTACTTCAGTAGTAGAAAGGGCAATTGAAACTTGTTTCTTGCTACACAAAGAGACTAAACATTCACCAATAAAATGACAAGTGCTTGAAGTACTCTTTCTATCCAAGAGACTATCGACAGAGTCTGCATATGAATATCTTATGATAAGAAAGGATGAATTTCTAGGATACGATAAGCCTATATGCAATGTGCCATGTAAATATTTTAAGATTCTTTTCACAGCATTCAAATGTGATTCTTTAGGACATGATTGGAATCTAGCACATAAGCATACACTATACACTATATCGAGCCTAGAGGCAGTAAGATATAAGAGTGATCCGATCATACCTCTATAGAGCTTTTCATTAATGCTCTTACCCTTATCGTGTTTGTCCAATTTTGTTGATGTGCTCATTGGAGTTTTGGCATTTTTGCATCATTCCATTCCAAATTTCTTGATTAAGTCTTTGGCATACTTGAATTGGTTGAAGAATATGCCCTCATTGCTTTGTTTTATTTGTAGACCAAGGAAGAACTTAAGCTCACCCGTCATGCTCATTTCAAATTCCCTAGTCATACACTTAGCAAATTCTTGGCAAAGCAATTCATTAGTAGACCTAAATATGATGTCATCAACATAAATTTGAACAATTAAAATATAATGCTTATGCTTTTTGGTAAATAATGTTGTGTCAATATTTTCCTTTGAAAAATTATTTTCTAAAAGGAAAGAACTTAGTCTTTCATACCAAGCTCTTGGAGCTTGTTTCAAATTATACAAAACTTTTAAAAGTTTAAAAACATGATTAAGAAAATTATGACTTTCAAAACCGGGTGGTTGTTCTACATAAATTTATTCTTCTATAAAACCATTTAAGAAAGCACTTTTGACATCCATTTGAAAGAGTTTAAAATTCATATGGCATTCAATTGCTAAAAGAATTGTTATGGCTTCAAATCTAGCTACGGGAGCATAGGTCTCATCATAATCTATTCCTTCTTCTTGATTATAACCCTTAGCAACTAATCTAGCCTTATTCCTAGTTATTGAACCTTGTTCATCTAGTTTATTTCTAAATACCCATTTACTATCAATGATTTAGTGCTCATTGGGTCTAAGAACTAAGATTCATACCTTACTTTTCTCAAATTGGTTGAGTTCGTCTTGCATAGCAATCACCCAATATACATCATTAAGAGCCTCATCAATATTTGTAGGCTCAATTTGAGAGATAAAAAGAAAGGTTAGAATCTAAAAGTTTGAGATGAGATCTAGTACTTACTGTTTTTGTAGGATCACCAATAATTTGATCCTTAGGGTATCTTTTGCCATTTTCCATTCCTTTAGAGGCTCTTATTTGTCTTGCTTATGAGCTTGAGGTAGAGAGACATCTTGATATGGGTTTTCTTAATCATTTTCATCATTTTCATAATCAAATCAAGCTTTTCCATTGTACCTACGAGATCATTAAGAACACTACCTTTCACAAGATTAAGCTTACGATATTCATCAAAATAGCATGCATAGATTCTTCAACAACTAATGACCTTTTATTAAAGACTCTATAAGCTTTGCTAGAGGTGGAGTATCCTAAAATGATACGTTCATTAGATTTAGAAGCAAAAATTTCAAGGTTGTTTTTGGTATTTAATATGAAACACTTGCATCCAAATACTCTAAAGTACGATATCATGGGTTTTCTTCCATTCCATAGATCAAAAGAAGTTTTGTTTAAGCGCGGTCTTTTGAAAACTCGATATGAAATATAACATGTTGTATTGGTGGCTTCGACCCAAAAGTAGGTTGGTAATCCATACTCATTAAGCATTGTTCGCCCCATTTTGTTGAGGTGTCCTAGGAGTTGAAAAATATTGTGAAATACCATGTTCTAAACAAAAGTTTTCAATGTTTTAATTTTCAAATTCTTTTCCATGATCGCTTCTTATTTTTGAAATAAAGTATCCCTTTTCGTTTTGAACTCTCTTAGCAAAGTTTTTAAAAGATTCAAAATCATCACTCTTTTGAGCTAAGAAAATTACCCAAGTGAATTTGGAGTGATCATCGACGATGATAAAAGCATAGTGTTTACTTCCTAAGCTTGCAACTCTAGTAGGTCTAAAAAGATTTAAATGCAAAAATTGTAGAGGCTTTGAGGTACTTAGAATATTTTTGGACTTGAAGGAGGACTTATGTTGTTTTCCTCTTTGACAAGGTTCATATGTCTTATTCTTTTCAAATTTGACTTTTGGTAGTCCACTTACTAGCTCTCCTTTGCTAAGACTTTGAATTAAATTCATGCTTGCATGACCAAATCTTCTATGCCACATCCAAGATTCATCACTAGTAGTCATAAGATACTTAAAGGAAAGGTTAGACATTTTGTGTAAGTCTATTATGTAAGTATTGACATCTCTACTTCCTTTAAATATCTCTTGGTCATTAAAAAAGGTTACAAGACATTCATTTGAGGTAAAGATTACTTGGTTTCCCTTATCACATAATTGACTTACACTTAACGAGTTATGTTTCAAACCATCAACAAGTAAAATATCTTCAATGAAAGTAGTATTATTAATACCAATAGAGCCAATGACAATTACCTTACCCTTAGCATTGTTTCTGTTAAACCTTGAGGGGTATTTCCGTTATTTTGATGATAACAAATAAAATAACAATATTGTATTTAACATACTTGTCTTCTAAGTCTATTATACAGGACATGGATTAAAATAGCAAGAATGGAGAATTGGAAGAATAATACTTGAAAGACAAAATTCAAGTAGTAGCATGTTCACTGTCGTGACTCCACGAGTCACTCCCGTGAAGGAAGCTAACCGTTACCAAAACCAACATTTGAAGTTCACAGCCATGAAGGAAAAACAAAACCGTGAAGTGGGCATTTCAGTCACTCCCGTGAATAAAGGTGTCACCCCCGTGAAGATTCATGCAATTTCATCCAGAGAGTTCACGACCAGAGTCACCACTTGGATCACGGCTGGGAAGCTTGTCACGCCCGTGAATGAGTATGTCATGCCCGTGACTCTATATGTCAAAACATTCTAGAGAGCTTCACGACCAAGGAGACAACTTCAGTCACGACTTGGGAAGAAATGTCACCCCCGTGACAAGCATAGTCATGCCCGTGAACAATGAAAGAGAAAAATGTCAGACACGATTTATTGGTTGGTACAATGGCTAGTTTTGTATTTAATGCTCCCCAATGGCTATATTCAGCCATGAGAGTATAAATGGAAGTCATTTATGCATTAAGAACAAGAGAATGAAGAGAGTAACAAAAGAATAACATATACTTCGAATTTAATTCTGATTACAAGCTATTTGTACTTTCATACTTTGAGAACAAAATCTATTCTCTGTAAAAATCTTTTTGTTCTTCATTTTTAAGCAATTAAGATTTGTGAGTGGTTCTCTCTGTTATCTTTACTCAAGTGAGCTTTGGGTATTTCTGGGTTAAGAGTAGAACACTTGTAAGGGTTAGTTGTGTGAGCCTCCAAAACACAAATTAAAAGGTTGTTTGTGTGAGCCTGTAAAACATAAAGTGAAGGTTGTTTGTGTGATCCTGTAAAAACACAAAGTGAAGGTTGTTTGTGTGAGCCTGTAAAACACAAGGAATTGGTTATTGTGTGAGCCATTAAAACACAAGGGATTTCTGGGTTAGGTGTGAGCCATTGTGAGAAACACCATAGTTGGGAGTGAGCTTGTAAAACTCCATTATAACACTTAGTGTATTAGTGAAACTCCCAATTGCGATTGGGGAGAGGAGTAGGGTTTGTTAACACTGAACCTCTATAAATCTTTGTGTCTGATTTTCTCTATCCCTCCTAAAATTAATTATCTATTTTCGCACTTCAAAGTTTAATATTTTGAAACACCAATTCAACCCCCCCTTCTTAGTCTAATATCTGGGCAACAATTGGTATCAGAGTTTTGTCTAGCATCGAAGCCTAAAAAGCGCTAGTAAAGAGTAAGATATGGCCAGTGAAGGATTCCAAAGTCTTAAACCTTACTTTGATGGAGCAAATTATGCCCATTGGAAGTTTAGGATGGAGACATACTTGGATAGTGAAAGAATTGAAGTCTGGGATAGTGTACGAAAAGAATGGACACCACTAACCAGAAGAGGAGCTGATGGTGAAGAAGAAATCCTATCAAGAAATGATTGGACAGAGCCTCAAAGAAGAGAAAATTTCAAAAATAAGAAGGCAATGACAATCCTATCAAGCTCATTATCTATTTAAGAATGTGGGAAAATACAACACTGCTCAACAGCATATAGCATATGGAAGACATTGGTAAACTATCATGAGGGAACTAAGCAAGTCAAATCCAAGAAGATTCAACTTCTAACCTCAGAATATGAGCTCTTCAAGATGAAATCCAATGAGTCAATCACTAACATGACCAACCGACTTCTATCCATTATAAATGGAATGAGGAAACTTGGGAAGCATCTGAGTTTGGAAGATGTAAACAAAAAAATCCTGAGAAGTCTTCCTCTTAAAGACTATGGTTCAAGAGTTGCTGGCATAGAAGAAGCAAATAAAGATATGTGCATCATGAATACTGTTGTGCTGATTGGCAAACTTCTCACACATGAGATGGCAGTGAAGAGAGATAGAGAGCTTGAAGCAGAGCCAGAGAAAAGAATGCCCTTAGCACTCAAAGCCTCTACTTCAAAATCTCATGAAGAAAGTGAAGATGATGAAGAAATGAGTGATGATGAAAATGAGGACATCGCTATGCTCTCAAGGAGATTAAAAAGAATCATTTAGAAGAAAATGAGCAATTCCAGAAAATTCAGGCAAAGAAACCTCAAACAAACTTCTAATGACACCCATAGAAGTAAGGAAGAGGTAAAATGTTATGAATGTGGAAAGAAAGGACATATCAAACCAGAATGTCCAAGGCTCAAGAAGCATAAGAGCAAATACCAAAGAGACAATGGGGAGAAAGGTCATAAAGCCACATGAGATGACGAAAGCTCTTCAAGTGAAAAAGATGATAATGAAAGTGAAGAGGTCAACCTATGCTTCATGGCTATTGAGGATCACGTCTCGGACAAAGTAAGATCACTACACTCATACTCTTTCAATAATGGTAGTAGTGATAATGATAGCAATAGTGATAGTGATGATGATGATGATGAGCAAAGCCTAATAGAAGAATTAAATATAGAATTAGAGAAATATAGAACTAAATTTAGTACCTATAGAAATAATATCTCTAATTTGAAAAATAAGATATATGGTTTAGAAAAAGAGAACATAAAGCTTAAATCATATAATGAATCTCTTCAAAAGTCATTAGATGAATATTCATCAAGACCCTCAACAGCTTCATTGTTAAAAGAAAATAATAATTTGAAAAATGAAGTTGAGGAACTTAGAAATTCCATTTATAAATTTCACAAAGGTAAAGAGAGCTTAGATACTCTCATTGTGTCTCAAACATCACCCTTAATCAGACATGGTCTAGGATTTAAGGACACATCATCATCTTCTCACAAAACTATATTTGTTAAATCTAAAGAATCTCACATCTTCACACCTATTAGAACTGCACCAAGAAATAAGAATGTTAAACCTTCTATACAGAAAAAGAATAATCATGCCTTTATGTATAAGAAGCAAGCATTTAGAAAAATGCAAATTAATCATGATTGTGCATGCCATTGTTCTAAAAATCAATCTAATAGAATTATGGCATTCAAACACATTGTAAGACCAAAAAGCAAGTTTAGACCGAAACAATGTAGTTATTGTATTAAAATTAGTCACATAAATAAACATTGCTGGATAAGGAAGACTCATTGGGAACCTCATGTGCTAACCCCCAAGGATCCAAACTTATTTGGGTACCTAAAAATCATACTTGATTTGTGATTCTATAGGTATGCCTCAAGTCCACAATAAATAAAAATGCTTGGCTAGTAGACAGTGGATGCTCAAGGCATATGACAGGAGACAAAAAACTTTTCAATGAAATCAAAAGTATTGATGGAGGTAAAGTTACCTTTAGAAACAACGCAAAGGGTAAGGTAATTGTCATTGGTTCTATTGGTATTAATGGTAGTACTTTTATTAAGGATGTCTTACTTGTTGATGGCTTGAAACATAACTTGTTAAGTGTAAGTCAATTATGTGATAAAGGAAACAAACTAATTTTTACTTCAAATGAATGTCTTGTAATCTCTATCGATGGTCAAGAAATATTCAAAGGAAATAGAGATATCAATACATACATAATAAACTTACATGAACTATCTAACCATTCCTCTAAGTGTCTTGTGACTACTAGTCTTTTTGCAGCTAATTTCAAGTATAGTCAGGTCTAATAGTCTAAATAAAAGTTCAAGATCTATGTCTTATATTTCTAACCCAATAAGAATCACTCAGAAATGATTTTCAGAACTCAGGTTATGATCAAAACACTAGACTATTTATAAGACGAATTTTCCAGCACATCAATTAAATCATACAATTTCCATTTTCATGCATCAACTTCGTATTCTAGTTTTTATTTTCTTATTCATGGAATCATTTAATAAGTACTTAATTTCTCAATCAAATATCCAGAATTTTATACACATCACAAAATTAAAATCAACATTTTTATACATTGAATTTTTGCCAAATATACATACCTCAAAAATTTCACTTCCTTGATGATTTTGCCTTAATCCTTTTTTTTCATCTAATCTTAGCTTGAATTGAAGAAATAAATAGAAGAGTAATTGGGGGAGGAGGATTTCACAACAAAAGAAGAAGAAAATGGAGAGAAATGAGTTTGGTCAAGATGAAAAGAAGAAGAATGATAAAAAAAAATGGAAATTTGACTTTTTATAGTTGGATTAGGTGGATGGTTAGGATTAGTTGTTAATCTTGCTTTCCATTGGTCCATTAATTTAAATCACTCTTACTTTATTTTAATTAAAAGAATATTCCTTTCCTTAGATAAAGAATATTCTATTTTTATACCTTCTTACAATTTCTATGCTAAAAACACTGCAATTTCTAATTTCGTTCAGCAAAAAATTATTTTTTTCCCAATTTTAATTCCAAACTTCAAAATTCTCAATTAATAATATCCAAAATATTTTTCTCCCATCTTGTTATTATTTTAATTTATTTGTTTCATGTCCGAATTTAGACCCGATCGGTTCAGCGTGCTAGATTTTGCTCAACCGCGACCGTGACCTAAATTATCGGGCATCACAATTTTCCCCTCAAAAAAAATTTCATCCTCGAAATTTACTTTTTTAACTGGAGTGGAATAATTGTGGATACTGGGCCTTCATCACCTCTTCATTTTCCCAAGTTGCTTCTTCTGAATTATGATTTTTCCAGAGAACCTTTACCAATGGTACCTTATTGTTCTGTAGCTCCTTCATTTATTGAGCTAGAATTTCCACTGACTCTTCTTCATAAGCTAGATCTGGTCGTATCTCTATAGGTTCTGCTGATATGGTATGAGATGGATCTGATTGATATCTTCTCAACATGGACACATGGAATACATTATGAATCTTGTCTAACCTAGGTGGTAAAGCTAATTTGTATGCCATAGGACCTATGTGTTCAAGTACCTCATATGGTCCAATGAACCTAGGACTCAACTTTCCCTTCTTTCCAAATCGGAAAATCCTTTTCCAAGGTGAGACTTTTAAGAATACCTTGCCACCAACTGTATACTCAATATCCCTATTTTTCAAATCTGTATATGATTTTTGTCTATCAGCAGCAGCTTTCAGCCTATCTCTTATTACTCTTAATTTTTTCTCTATCTGTTGTACTAGATCTGGACCCATTACTTTCGTTTCACTAAACTCAGTCCAACATAGAGGTGTTCTACATTTTCTCCCATACAAGGCTTCATATGGTGCCATGCCGATACTAGTTTGGTGACTATTATTGTAGGCAAATTCTATCAATGGAAGATGTTTGTCCCAACTTCCTTCAAATTCTATCACACAACTCCTCAACATATCTTCCAATATCTGTATAACCCTTTCTGATTGTCCATCTATTTGTGGGTGGAAAGCTGTGCTGAAATTGAGTCGAGTACCCATGGCTTGATGCAAACTTTTCCAGAATTTTGAAGTATACTTAGTGATATCTCTTTTCATTCCTGGCCACCAGTAATATGCCTTCAAGTCATGATACATTTTGTTGCTTCCTGGGTGCATTGCATAAATAACATTGTGAGCTTCCTTTAAAATATCTTGTTTCAATTCTGGTATGTGTGGCACACATAACCTGCCCTTTTGCCTTAAACTCCCATCTGATTCAATAGTAAATTCTGGTTTTTCACCCTTTTTCACCATTTCAAAGATTTCTGTTAATTTCGTGTCTTGCTTTTGATTGTCCTTTACTTGTTGGATCAATGTGGGTTGGATCTGCAATTCTGCCCAAATAATATATAAATAAATTATTATTTCATCTTTTTTTTTCTTGTTCACTTAATAAATTTAAGTTTTAACGTTTACCTGCCAGAGTTTTTCTACTCAGAGTGTCTGCTACCACATTGGCCTTACCCGACTGATAATCAATGATACAATTGTAGTCTTTGATTAATTCTAGCCATCGCCTCTGTCTCAAATTGAGTTCCTTTTGTGAAGGCAAATATTTCAGACTTTTATGGTCTGTATAGATATAACATTGCTCACCATACAGGTAGTGTCGCCATATTTTCAATGCAAATACAATGGCTTCTAGTTCCAGATCATGTGTCGAATAATTTCTCTCATGAGGCTTCAGTTGTCTGAAAGCATAAGCGATCACTTTTCCTTTTTGCATTAATACACAACCCAAACCATTAAGGGAAACATCACTGTACACCACAAAATGTTTTTCCTGCAGTAGGTTGTGTCAACACTGGTGCCTCTGTCAACATTTTCTTCAACTTATCGAAGGTAGTCTGGCACCAGTCTGTCCACTCAAATTTGGTCTCCTTTCTAAGCAATTTTGTCAGTGGTGAGGCTATCATTGAGAATCCATTCACAAATCTCCGATAATAACCAGCCAAACCAGGAAAACTTCTCACCTCTTTGACATTCCGAGGAGGTTTCCAGTTGAGGATTTCCTCTACCTTACTGGTGTCAACTCCGATCCCATCGGCTGAGACAATATGCCCTAGAATGGCCACTTCATCTAACTAGAATGCACATTTTGACAACTTCGCATACAATTGATTCTCTCTCGAGGTATGGAAGACAATACGAAGATGTTGATTATGCTCTTCTCTGCTTCTGGAGTACACCAAGATATCATCTATGAACACCACCACAAACTAGTCCAAATAAGGCCTAAAGATTCTATTCATTAGATCCATAAATGCTGCTGGGGCATTTGTCAGGCCAAAAGGCATTACTAAGAATTCATAATGACCATACCGAGTCCTAAATGCTATTTTTGAAATGTCTGATTCTTTAATTCTCAATTGGTGATAACCTGATCTGAGGTCAATTTTAGAAAATACCCCTCCTCCTTTCAACTAATCAAACAAGTCATCTATTCTTGGCAAGGGATATTTGTTCTTAATTGTCATCTTGTTCAATTGATGATAATCAATGCACAAACGAAAGGTGCCATCTTTCTCTTTCACAAATAGAACCGGAGCACCCCAAGGTGAGACACTAGGCCTGATAAACCCTTTCTCTAACAACTCTTGCAACTGCACTTTTAATTCTTTTAGTTCAACAGGTGTCATTCTATAAGGAGTGATCGATATCGGGGCTGTGCCTGGTAAAACATCTGTAGAAAACTCTATCTCCCTGACAGGTGGTAACCCTGGCAAGTCCTCAGGGAAGATATCTGGATATTCACATATTGTAGGAATCTCCCTAAGATCTAGACTTTCTTTCTTAGTATCTACAATATGTGCCAAAAACGCTTCACATCCCTTTTTGATAAGCTTACTTGCCTTCATCACAGAAATGACATTAGTCAAGTATTGTCGGTTCTCACCTAGGACAATCACGTCATCCTGCCCCTGAATTCTTAAAAGTCACTCTCCTATACTGACAATCCACCACTGCCTTAAACTGAGTTAACCAATCCATCCCTAATATTACATCAAACTCACGGAATGGCAACTCTATTAGGTCAGCTGGGAATTCTACATTCTGAACTTTGATTGGACTGTTTTTATAGACTCGACTAACTTTCACTCCATGACCCAAAGGATTTGTCACTAATATATCACAATCTAATTCCTCTACTACCATATTCCCCTGACTAGGTGGTGACGTGCATAAATATGAATGTGTCGAACCCAGATCTATCAGTGCAAATAAATCAGTATCATAAAGAGAAAATTTACTGATAATGACATCCGGGGCATCCTACTCCTCACGAGCTCTCATGGCATATGCTCGGGTTGGGGCTCGACTACCTTCTGCTCTATTCACTGATTTTGATATACTCTGCCCAATCCTGCCGCTTCTAGACTGTCCATGTCCCCAACCTCTTACTCAAGTGACATTCTGAACCTACACTGATACTACACCACCTGTACCTCTTCCTCTGGGGCAATTTTTTTGTTTGTGCTCTATAGATCCACAACGTAAGCATGCTCCAGTAATCCACCAGCAATCACCTGTATGTGATCTCCCACAATGTTGACATATGACAGATATGAATCTCTTGTTACCCGAAGCTAGTGTACTAGCTGTAGACTCCTCTGGCCTCAACTGTTGGCTTTGCCTAGCTGAAAAGGTTGATCTAGCACCCCGTGACTGGAAAAACCTAGGCACTGTTTGCCCCCTTTTTCCTGATGTCTAGGCCATGCTAATTGTCGACCTCCGTGGTGGCTCTTCTATCCTCTTTCTCTTTGACCTCTTTCCACACTGATGGCTGAGGATACTACTGTAGCAAAATCCTCAAGCTGAAGGGCAGTCACCATATTCCCAATATCATCATTAAGCCGATCCTCAAATCTGCAACATTATTCTGCCTCATATGCAATGATTCCAGTCATATATTTACTTAGTCGGGTGAAATCCATCTCATATTCAGCGACTGACATGTTTCCTTGCTTCAAGTCTTGAAACTCCATTTTCTTTTCATTTACATAAACTCTAGGCACATACTTCTTACTAAATTCTGCCTTGAAGAAGTTCTATGAAGGTGGTTTCGGTGTCTGGGGCTTCGACAAGATTGATTTCCACCAGTCATATGCATGATCTTTTAGAAGGGAAACTACATATCTGACCTTTTGTTCCTATGGACACTCAAGTTCTTCAAACACCCTTTCTGTAGACTCCATCCAAAACTCTGAAGCTGCTGGGTCATTCTCCCTCATTCCCATAAAATCTGTGGCCCCATATTTTCTCAGCTTATCAATCCGAAGTTTTGGCTGAGGTGGAGGAGGAGGTGGAGCTGGTTGTGGAACTGCTTGTACTATCTGTTGCAACAAGTTTGCTATCTGTTCCATAAAAGGTTCATGTCCTAAATTAGCATGTCCCTATGCTCTCGGTGGAGCTACTACACTCGGCCCGGAATCTCTCACTGATGGAGGTTGTCTGAGATTGGCTAAGTCTGAAAAGCTATTACTCAGTTCGTCTTCCAAGAAATCTTGTTTTGATCCTAAATCCATATCTACCTATAAACCAGAAGAAGGGACCCAAGTCAGATAATTACAGCATTTTATGCATATGCATGAGACACATTCTATTTTACACCCACTGATTAATAATCAATTTGCCTGAACTCTGATACCATTAAATGTAGCGCTCCCTTACCCTACTAAACATTAATAGGATATGGAAGTGCTGATAAGCTTTTTATTTTACAACCAATGTACAAATCATTGTAATAATTTTTTTTTTCAAGTTTATTATTAGCGAAATATTTATTACTATTTGTTTTTATTTAAATATATAACTAGTAATGGAAATAGTTTGATTTAAAAGAACTCATGCAATTAAATCATAATATTTAGAAATAATACTAGATTTATAAAATTACAAAATTCATTTCTTATAAATCTTACATGCCATAAATTTACATAAAAAAAAATTCTTAGAATTTAATTTTTACAACATAATTTTCAAAACATACAAAAAGAATTAGACTGCTGCAATCTGATCTTGGGGGTTCCCTCTTCTTCGATCGCTCTATCGGAATAGCTACTTCTATTTATATGTGCGTGAAACACACGCGCTAAGCTTCTATCTTAGAGGTACGTTTGGCAAATGTCCAATAATTAAATAAATAATTCTAAAATAAAATTTTTAAAACTACATTTAATTTATTAAGCATGTCAAATATTCAATTAATAATAAAACCATTTTCTTCATACAAAAATATTTAATCATATTCCCTCTCTTTAGCCAAGGGGTTTTCTAACTTCCCACTTCTCAGAGTGATAATATCCTTGATTATTCTTCATTATTCCAGTAACACCTAGCTATTTCAAACTTAATTTCATTTGCTCGTACTCACCATTTTCTTGTCATATTAAGTTCAGATCCATAATTATTCAGTCATATGAGTATTAGATTAGGTGTATGAATTTGTGACTCTAAAAATTATGGGATATACCACCTATCTTTATATTCAAGCCCTATCTCTATATTATACTCATCTTAAGGAGAAGATAGGTACTTTTTATCTTTCATAACTTCATTATTTATGAGTTCACATACTACATTCTCTTTCATTAATCAATATATATGTTCTAAAGGTTTAACAACATCATGTTTTTTTAACTTAGTGTACCTAATTCCTTACTATTATATTCCACTATCTCAACTATCAGTCGAGCATGTCTGGCCTTATTTCATAAAAATAATGTTTGATATTAAGTTGCTAATTCTACTAGCAGTTGTAATAGGGAATATGTCATACTTAGTTCCATCATGTTTACTAGTAATATCCAGGTATAAACGGGTATGGGGACAAGATCATGTCCCTTTGCCTTTCTCTTTCAAAAATGTTGCACAACTCTAGATTTATCTCTTTTATTTATTAGAAATAGTGGTCCACATTAGAGAGCAGTAGCTTATCAGAAACCTTCATGTCAAGCTTATACTGATGTGTATGCATGTGCATGCCTAACTCTAGCCTTTATTAACTTAGAACCGTCTAAACCAGGCTCTGATACCACTAAATGCAATTTTCTCTTACCCTTTTACACATCAGTCAAGTAAGGTGGTGCTTCTGACTAACCACCTGATATGTTTGCATAGGATTTATAGGCATGCAACACATGTAAATTAATCTATAACTTATAATGTAACTTATAATGAGAATGAATGATTATTATATATGTACGTGAACTATACATTTACATACTATAACTGGTAGAAGCTTTATTTACAACCATGTATTTGCTTTAAAATACTCATAATGAATAATAAAATTTTTTTATGAGTATGGTATGACTATCACTGCTATTGTCACTACTACATTCCTATGGTGAAATCACTGGATCTATGAACCATTTGCCTATCCGTATTTTTCTTCCGTTGCGGAAACTAATCTTATGAGAGAGAAAAATAACTCATGTTGAGTTTTAAACTCAGTAGTAAAAGGTTTATAGTAATAGTAGTTAAATTAAAAACTAAATACCTTATTTGAATGTGCTCTCATTATAGGAAAGATAGTAAGAAATGTATGTGCATAAATTATATATATTTCACCAATTCTACTCAATTAAATTTATTATAAAACATTTAACCTTCCTATTTAATAAAATAATTACATATACGTATATAAATATGCATATCATACACTATTATTAAATTACCAATTTCTCATAATATATATATATATATATATATATATATATATATATATATATATATATATATATATATCAACACAAAAGTTTGACATATCAACATTACAAAAAACTCCTCAAGTTGCTTACTTGTTGTGTCCAGAAATTAACAACCTAGACCGACTATAAGGAGACACAAGGGGTAATCCGCCCTAGAGATCGTACGAAAAAGGTGCCTATATATATTCTAGCTAAAAAATAAATATTTTGACCGAAGCCATAAATCCCGGTTGAAACCATATGTCCTGGCCAAAGCTATATGACCCTATTGATATGCCAACATTTATCCTATACTAATCCAGGCTCATTTATGGGCTCATGTCATATCTGTCTGTATATATCATATCACATATAGTAACATATATAATTCACTTAAAGCATTCCTTTTACTATCATATATTTTCCTTAACAAACATATATTCCACCTGTATGCATGTACATAGTATGTCATAAACCCAATGTATGTTATCATTATTAATACCTTTTTACTTGTCACACATATATCACATGTATACAGAATGTGTGTGTGTGTATATATATATATATATATATACACACACAGCAAACATATGCAAGTTATATACCTTCCACGTACTAGTTATATACCATAAATATACTCATTATATACCATACATATATTTGTACCATATATACCATACATATACACATATATAACAAGTTATACTAATTGACATTCTATGTTCTCTATCGATACCAAATATATAAACATATATAGATAACATTTTCACAAAATATTTATATTAATTTATAATAATAGATATTGATAATAATACTAATAATACTATTATAATAATATTTTTGCTTTTATGGCTATTGCCATAAAGCTTGAACAAACCTTGTTATACTTGTCTAAAGTCAGTTTGGCCTTTGCCTTTGTCTAGTTTGAGCGCGCCTATCAAAACCACACAGGGATTAGTGTTCATGTTATTCCAGCAACATCTTAGTCGAATGACCTTTTTAACCAAAATATTTTTAATGACTCTTGTGTCTAGCTTAAAGTTCCATATCATAGTTTATTCAAAGGGTTCATATGACCTTTTCTAATGTTTCTTCAAGTAGGGTCTTATTTCATGTTTTTCCAAATTGGTTAGCTATTCTATGTTTTACTATCTAAACTTACGTGTCTCAATTAAAAAATGAGAATTCTAGCCTTTTTTTTTTTATATATAATTCTATCATTAGTTCAAAACTATTCTCCATAGTGTATCGGCTAAATTATTAGACCTCTATATCTGCATTTCCCTTTTTACAAGATTAGGGCCAATCTCCATTTCTAGTTCATGGGCTCTAATGGTTCAATTTCCTTCTTTTCAACCTCCATCTTCTTGCTCTTTTTAACAAACTTTTTTTTTTTCCATCTATTCAGTGTTTTAATTCACCATGTTTTGAATAGATCCCTTATCTCCTTTATGGTCACAGTTTTATTTTTTATTGTAGTCCACATTCTTTCAATTACTTTTCTTGATTCAATATAAACTCTAAATTTCTAATTGTCTAGGCCGACATGTTTCTATTTTATATTAATCAATAAATTTATTTATTTATTTAACTTATTTCAATTTCAATTAAAATTAATTAACACCTTAACGAACTTAGTTCTACCTTAATTAAGTAGAATTCTTTATTCCAAAATTACTCTAGGTCTCGGCCTCAACAATTTCTAGCCCCTTTCAATTTTATGTTTTACTTAACAATCACAACAATCCCACAAAACTTCTCCTTGCAACTGTTCACGCCTAACCCCACATCTACCACCCGCCTTCTATCTTCTAAACCAATAAGAAAAATTAGGAGAAAATCAAAATTAAGCCCTTATCTAAATTTTGGTTAGGAAAAGATAGATAAATTGAAAAGGGACAAGGGAAACCGCAAACCTCCTCTTTTTTTTCCTCTCCTTTTTGACTTTTCCATAACCAAACTCCAAGCAAAGTCGTGACCTCTCTTGAGTTGAACTTCCTCCTCCTTGAGTTACTCCCACATGCAAGCCAATTTTCACTCAATTTTTGTCATTCTCGAACCAAATTCAAACTTCCTCTTTTGGGGGTGTGTCTCGGCCCCCCAGGCAATTTGGGATTATGGCTAAAATTAAAAAATATATATTTTCAATTTTTTTTAATGAGTTATACATCCCTTAGTTAAGTGTTTAATTAAGTGTTTGAGTAGAAGAAAACGAAGAGAAAAAAAAAAGAAAGAAAGAAAGAAAAGACCGAAAAAAATGAGCTCTCAGGTTCAAGGTGAAAATGGGAGTTGGAATAATTCTTTAAGAATTCTAAAGCTTCCATGAGCAATCCCTCCCTTTTACCTTGATACCATGCTTGAGCGAGAGAAAACAGAGAAAAGGAAGAAGAGAGAATGGGGTTATTTGTAGAACCAATGGAGGACGACAATGTATAAGCAAAAGGAAAGTTAAATAATCATAAAAGAAAGAAATGATAAGATGGAAAAGATGGCCATTTGACATTTGTGTATTTTTATTTTATTTTTTAATACTTTGACTAAAGCTTTCATTAGCTTGCATGATTTCCGTGTGGCATCACGCATGGCTATATTAAACTTTAGTTAAACTTAATTAAGCTAATTAATCATTCATTAATTCATTTTTAGTCAAAGATCTAAATAAATCCTTAAACTCTTCACTTTCAATTTCATCTACTTTATAATTTTAATTTTTCAATTTCAAGCCCTAAATGACTTACTCTCTTACAATTAAATATACCAAAATTCACTCCATAAATTATTTTGCATATCAATGATGTTAGTTTCACAATTGGGACACTGGAACTAAAATGTATTTTGTAGTATTTTCACATAACAACAATTTAAATTTTATTTATTCGATTTAGTATCATAAATATCAAAATTTTGACACCAAATTATACTGACAAACTCGTCTCAATATTCTCTACGTCTCGGTCTTCTTAGTTCACATCACTGACAACGCAAAATTTGTGTATTTTTTGGTATCGCTCCATTTCCTCAGTTTTCATGTTCATATTCAATTTTTTCAATTGTACATTGTCCAAATTCAAACTCTAATCGTCTCACTTCTGTTTCAGTCACCAATGTTCTCATTTTTCGATAAACTCGGTACATTTTGATCACAAAACATGTGTTTCGATTGGGGTCCAAACCAGAGGGTGTGACAATCTAAAACAAGGATAGTTATAAAACATTGATGTCTCCTTCATACACATCCAAATAGGTAAATTATACACAATATATAACATCCAGTGATTTAGATCCCGATTGCGCGTGGCCGTAGTGGGGTGCTCAAGTTCAATCGGAGCCCAAATCTGAACCCATAAAAAATGACTAATAATAAAAAAAAATAATCAAGGGTATTATTATTTGGGAATTTAAAATATTAGTGCTAGAATTAGAAAAAAAATTTATATGGACAAAATTAGTATTATGGCAATTGTTGGGGAAAAATTATGAAGACAGAGGAATATGTGCCAAATAAAAAATTTCTTAAAGTTTAAAATTTAATCAAAATTAATTTTTATTTTGACCAATGGATGAAGAGCTTAATGTAGTCATGAAACCACCAAATACCCACATTTTAAAAAAAAATAGGAGGATAAATATCATCATTTTCCACCAATTAGAAAACAATCACGACCATCATCTTCTTCATATGTTGCCATCCCCCTCCTTACCCAAAAATCTCAATTTTCTTCCATTTTCCAGCATCCTAATAATGAGAAAAAAAAATAGTTTTGAGAGAAGAAAATTCTGAATTAGAAAGTTCTTACCATAAAAGGTACCAAAGGAGCAAGAAAGTAGAAAGAAAGAAGAAGAGAAAGGAAGAAGAATTGGGACAGATTCGACTAGCCCTATAACTCCATTAAGGTGAGTTTATTCTTCTTAAATTTAACATTTTCTTCCATTTGAGACCTATAAGGATGATAGATGTGATTAGGTTTGATAGATATAGGTTATATTGCAAGATTGAACTTAGAAATTTAAGTTTGTGATTAGTTGATGAAAGTATAGTTAAACTTTGAAGTAATGATAATTGATATTAGTTAATTGTCTTATGGCTTAAAAACTAAAGAAAATATGATGTTAATGGATGAATGAGGGGCTGCCATAATTAAAGAAATTTGGAAAATTTTGAAATTAGCACCGAAGCATAACAATTGGTGATAGATTAAGTATGATTTGAGTGTTGAATTGAAGAAAATGAATTGGGAACAAGGATATAGTTTTTGGGCAGCCAAGACATATTAAGAGGGAAGTTTAACCTTAGTACATTTTGGCTAAATTAAGATATAAATTATATTAGGAGAATTAGAAGATTTTATAGACATGAAAAGCTTTGAAAATAGATATTGGAATTGAGATATGGTATGGTTGTGTAGGAAAAATAAATGAACCAATGAGAGGCTCTCAATAGGGTGACAAAGGCAAGGACAGATCTAGCTAATAAGTGGAGGAAAAGAAGGATTAAGGGAAGAGCCAAGACTGATTAGGTATGTACTTCATTGATAAAAATCTTACATGATGTTTATATATGTGTAACTATGTATTAAGGTTTGATATGATTGTATTTTTTATATTTTATATGGAAATAAGACCAAATGGTGGGAAATAGTTGAGATATGTGAATATAAATGTGATCTGAAAATTTTGGTATAAAAATGAATGCATATGATGAATGTATTTGAAAGATAAACTTGTGTCCATTGATGACTCAGATATAGAATTCCAGGAACAGTCTTGACTATTTTGATTATAACTTGAGTTCTGGAACTCCGTTTTGTATGTTCTTTATTGGAAATGAAATTAAATTGTTATTTAGAACATAAAATCTAATTATGTCTGAATTCATCCTGAAAAATGCATGAAGTTCAAACCTAGAATCTGTCCAAAAAAATCTAGGCAGAAATTTCTATGATGATGCAGTGTTCAATTGATCATAACTTTTGATAGAAAATTGAGATTTGAGTTATTTTTAATGCATTTTAAACCTAAGACAATAATATAAAAATTGTTAGAAGACCATAACTCCCAATTAGAATTATAAATGGGCTAAAAAGGAAGCCTAAAAATAGATCCGAAATCTTTCATAGGTAAAAACATGAAATATTTGGCTTTTGCATGTGTTGTGATGATTATATGCAATAATTAATGTGAATATTTACTTTGATAGTAATTATAAATATTTAACAAATTATTTATGTATGAGATTTTAGTTCAATAATAATGAAAATAAAGAATAAAAATAAGTAAGCATAATTATGATAATTGAATAATATTGTCATTTTTGAAAATATTGTGAATTAATATAAAAATAGTGAAGCCCTATGATACTTAATCTAGAACTAGAATAGATAATAGTTTGACATATCAATCAGGGGATTTAAGACACTTGGTGCTAGATATAAAAACCGGTAATGGCAAATTGATAAATGCAAAATTATTAAGCCGGTAATGGCAAAATTATTAAGCCGGTAATAGCAAAATTATTAAGCAGGTAATGATATTATTATAAAAGCGCTCGACACAATATTGTGAAAGCCGAAAATAACAATCCCGTTATTTCTATTAGTTAGTTAGGTTATAGGTGTTATAGGTACAAGAAAAAAAATGAGAAAAAATGAAAAATGATAATAATGTTAAAGTATTTTATTTTGAAAATGTTAGATTAATTAAACTTGTTAACTGTTACATGTCGAATGAAATTTGTTTGATTTTGTATAATTCTTTATTTGATGCCTAAATTGTTAAATATATAAATGACATGTAAGAACATATGTGGGTGTAAAATTTTTATCATTGAAGCACCATTAAGGTAGTAGCTTAGCACGGGTTTTAAAAGGGTAGCCGTAGATAATAAAATTATTAGAAGAAAAAGGATACACGGAAGGAAGCAGCTAAAAGCTTTGGATTTCTTTTTGGTATATTTTATCAAAAACTTTGTAAATTAGATTATAGTTTTTTTTCATATAATGTGTATTAAAGATGTGAATTATAAAGTAAGAGACATAGATGAATGTAATTAATATATTTTATAAATAAATAAAAATTTGGATACTTGTGCTAGTAATAATTTTTATTTCAACATCTGCAATATTTTTTTAAAAAAAAATTTATACTGCATTTCATTAATTTTATAAAAGAGTTAGACGGATAATACTCACTTATCTTGTTGCACAGAAGTGAGGTAAGGGGGTGTTACACAATCACTATCACAAAGCCAATACGAGAACTATTGCCCAGACTGATCAAAAGGTTAGAAACTGTAAGTGTAAAGGCCAAGACACACTTTTCTATTTTTCAATGCAAATTCAGAATGAACATCATTAAAATGCATGCAAGTAATAGAATCAGACAGATTTTGCATTACACCATCATCAACTTTATGTTTTACATGCGATCTCATAATATTAGTGGTAGCTTTAGATGCCTATAATATAAGGAGTTGCGATGTCAACGAGAAATAAAAAAATTAAAAGGTTCATTTGTTTTTCTTTTCCATCCTTCATTGATGTTGTGGCTTTCCTTGAAATATGTGTGGCTATAAAACTTGCGCACGGTCATATTTAGATCTTCTCCCAAAAGATCATGCATCCATTAGGTCAACAGTACATCTTCTCCACTAGTAAATCCAAACCTATACCATACACTTTGTATCATAAAATCTTTTGGTGACAAGATTGTCTTTCAACACAATCTTTTTTATTAGTTGAGCAAATGCATCAAATGCACACTTAGACATATGATGCTCGACATTGATATTCAACATTCTAGTAGCTAGTGATAATTGGGAATGAGTTTGACACCCTAGCCATAATAAATTATTTGCAGCATCTAGCAAATTTTTAGGCCTCGGGATTAGATGTAATACCCTATCATATAATTAGAACAATTCTAATTATGTAAGAGTTTATTATAAAATCTTGTAATTAAAATCCAAATAAAATGAAACTTCTTTTATAAATCATTTTATTTGTATCATACCCATGATAACTATTTTGAAATCCATATGAAGAATAGTAAAAGAGAATAAAAAAGAAAATGTTTCATCACATTGAAATAATGTATAAGACATCAAATAGCCTCAAAATTTACAAACGACATCCCAAAAGGGTAAATACAAATATTTTTAACACATGTAATAAAACAATAAAAGACTTTTTGGTGTATCACTCTCCCAATCTATGTTTTTTCCTGTGACTTTTTTTGAGGCTCTTATTCTCTAACAGCAGCAAACTATCCAGCTCCAACCTTCATGTGAGAAACACCCACATGCTAAGTAACTTGTGCTTAATGGTATATATATGCATATATGTCGTATAAATCATAATCACAACAATTTTCACATATGTATGTCATATATCTCATGCCTAGTTCATTTCCTTTCTATGTCCATACTTGACATATAAATTCTCAATGCATTTTTTCACATAGATAAGTATGCATCTATTCAAAATATAATGTGCAATTCCATATCCATGCATTCTTAAATACAATCATGCATAAATGTATTAAGTGATGATACCATTTGCTTAACATGTGAACATGCATCATCTTATAACATAATTCATAATACATCATACCAATATTTATAATCATGGTCAACATATAATTTAAATTAGTCTTACCTATTAATCTTATTAACATCCATAAATAGATTTATCATAATCATGATCACACTCATGCATGATTATATAAAGTCATGACATAGCTTGTTTCTTATATATACATGTCATATAAGATATATACATTTATAACCATTCATCATATTTCTTTTATTTTCCCAATACTCTAAACCTGGACTAACTAGATACAGGCTATGAAACATGAGTGCTCTTAGAGTTTAAGCCACTATGTTATTATTTGTATATGCTCGTTCAAGCTCCTCAAGTTAAAATTGCTTTTACTGGAGCTTAAGCCACATTGACTGAGTGTAGAAATCAATTGGTCATACATTAGGATAAATGACACTCTTACCTAAGATTAAGCCACCTTGTCCTTTATCTGTGTATGCTCAATCAAACTTCTTAAGTCAGGAGTACTTCTAAAGCTTAAACCACCCTGACATAGTATACAATCCAATCTATGGCACCATAGTCAGCTATACTTAAATCTGTTAAGTATGTTATGTCTATTAAGTCTATAGGTGTAGACCATTACATTTCTGTTTGTAGAATGTTTGAAGGTTAGGTACTGTATGTATGTGAATGTCTGATGTATGTAACGAATATAAGCCAATATGATAGTTATATTTGTCCGGAACATTTGTTATGCTTAAGTATAATATGTATGATATCTATGTTATATCAGTAAATATAATTTTGTTACATAACTAACTGTCGATAAAATGTTTAAGATTTCCATATGTATCTACAACTTGGTTTAGCATGACAAAATATATATGTTTGAATTACATGTTTATGATATGCTAAAAGTCCTAAAATGCCTGTCATGTCGATTATATTTTTGTCATTTATGTTTGTTTATGTAGTCTACTATAAGTACGTCTGAAGTATGCTTGAGATTCTGTAAATGCATGTAAAAATATGATAACTTAAGATATGCAAGCATAGGTTTGACAATAGTAGCAAAAATAATGATACTTTGTGTATGATATATATGTAAATGAATATGCTTAAAATGAATTTTGTATAAATATGTACACAATGACCCATAATTTATTAAGCCTGGACGAGAGCATAATAGACTTGTTGGTTTGCTAATTAGGACATTTTGTTCTATCTAATGCATACAATTTCGGTTGGACCATGTGAATTTTAGGTCATGATTATCTGATTTTAATTCTAGTTTTTAGAACACACATCATTCTATTATCTAAATATTTGGCATCATTTCTAACAAGCATCTTTATTTCTACCAATTTTTGGGTTGGGTTAACCCTAGTGTCTTTCTAGTGTCTGGTCTAGATAGCAATTTATAAGCAAACCATATAAGTTGTGTGATTATATGACATGACCTGTTATGTATCTTTGATTAGTCTATAAGGAAATCTGATTTTGTTTATCGAGACTATGTTATATCAGTTAATTGCCTAACATGATTTCATGTTATTTAATTTTGCGCTCGAATGCTAAAAGACATACTAGGTTGCTTATACTTTCAAAGTAAAACCTATTATCCTAATTTTGGTAAAGCTTGCACCACTGAGCGTAGCTTAACATATGAGTTATTTTCTATCATGTATGTGATAGACATAGAATAGATAGCGATATGCATGTAGAGAGAGCCATGGATCCAGTGAT
This sequence comes from Triadica sebifera, assembly GCA_023653625.1. Taxonomy (NCBI): domain Eukaryota; kingdom Viridiplantae; phylum Streptophyta; class Magnoliopsida; order Malpighiales; family Euphorbiaceae; genus Triadica; species Triadica sebifera. Next base: position 36,845,238 of record CM042896.1, read on the forward strand.
TCCCATAGAAAAAAGTGTAGCAGCAGCAGCGATAACCACCCAGTCAGGGTCAGTATTCGCATTTTGTTTAATGTCATGTACCTAAGACTAACATTACATGCATCATGTATACTTTAAGGACATATGTTTGTAAAACAAGTTATGTGTAAGCTTGTAAGCTATAAGTATGTAAATAGTTATATATGTCTGTGAGCTTTCATTTCATAGGATGTGTATTGGTTATGAAATCTTACTTTCTGTAAGTCCTATACAGACATATAAGTTAGTTTAGTAGTGATGTCATCTTACCTAACTATAAAATAGAGTAGTTGTTACAATTAATGGTATCAAAGCCAGGTTTAGGCTATTTTAGGATAGAAAAAGGTAGAGTTAGGCATGATAAGTTGTTGCTCACCAACATGGACCATTGTTTCTTGATTTTTAGGTAGCTATGAATCCTGAGATATGGCGGGCCCTTAAGACGGGAGCCTCAGGACTAGGTTCTCTTCCTATGTTTATCTATATCCTGGTATTAGTGAGAAATATATCAACATCGAGCATAGTACCTTCCTCATTATCATTTGTAGCAAAATTAGGAAACTTGACTTGAGTACAAGCTTTTCAATGGATGGCCAACTTTTACTAGCGATTGGCTATATATGAACGACAAATGGTTGAGACAATGTCGTTAGAATTGCATGAGCTCTAGTATGACAAGCTCAATGGGTATGTTGTCAGCCTTTCTAATAGAAAAATGGGTAGATAGTTGAGAGATGACCCCAAGTACATGATACTAAGCATGTCTTTATTTTTGGTAGGGATTAGTCCATAAAGTTTACAGATATATCTATGGGAACATCAACAATGACCATTAGAAGATCAACACTAGCCCTTACTTACTAGCACTGTGGTAAGGCTCACTCAAGAGATTGTTTATGGATAACAAGAGCTTGTCTTAGATGTGGAGCCTAGAACCACCAAAGATGACATTACTCTATTTCGCAATGTCAAAAGAGATGACAAAGTGAGTGTTTAGAGGAACCAAAAAAGGTGGAGCCTGAGGTAATTGATAGACCCAAAGTGAGTGGGGTGCCACAAGATGGAGTAAGTAATCCTTCTTTGCCTTACATTATAATTATGCATATTGGTATGATTTAGACTCTATTGGGAACATAATTTTATTACCCTATTAAGCTACAGAAGATTATGTTAGACATATAAGTATAAGAATTTGAAACTCTAGAACACATATAATTGCAATCCATATTTAGAGGCATAGTGTATAGCTAAGCGATTGTAAACACATAACCCTATAAAAATTTAAAACATGTAATGCCTAGTAAAATTTGATAGAATCTTCATATTTTAAGAATGATACCATTATAGATATAAAATGGTTAACATAATTTGAGAAGGGGATAAACTTCAAGGAGAACATATAGACAAAAATTCTAAGATACCACATAGTGGTTCAAGGTGGGAAATCTCCGACATAATTTGATAGAACTTCCATTCTATAAGTTTGATATCATTCTAGGAATAGTTTGTTTGGCCTAATATGGTGCAATGGTTGATTACAAGGCTAAGCAGAAAGTGTTCATAATTTCTAGGTGAGATGACATGATAGTACAGGATGAAAGATAATAGCTACCAATCAATATGATCTCTACAATGAATGTTCAAAGGTTAAACAAAAAATGGTGCGAAGCATACCTAACTCATGTGGTGGATGTTAGAAAAGAGAGTCCAAAACTTTAGGATATCCCCACAATATATGAGTTTCCATATGTTTTCCCTAAGGACTTACTAGGGCTAACACTAGACAAAGGAGTAGAATTTTCTATAGATCCAGTACATAGTATAACTTCTATCTCTATTACTCCCTATAGAATGGCTCCAATGGAGTTAAAGGAGCTGAAAGTACAGTTGCAAGATTTGTCGGATAACGGGTTTCCATCGATAGTCACTCTTTTGATACAATCTAGCTAATGTTGATCAATTGAAAACTATGATTGTGTCATTGACTACCATCTAGGAAAGCAAATATAGTGGCTGATGATTTGAGTAAAAAAAAACTCTAAGAGAGTTGCAGATTCTTCCTACCTTGCTTCAGAAGATTAAGAAAGCTCAAAGGCTAGTCCCAAACTATGTGAGATAAGTAAGGTTGTCTAAAGGGGGAAAGGCTCAAATACTTAATGGGGTTAGATGATAGTGTGAACTACAAAGGCAGGTTATATGTCCCAAACAAGGATTATTTAAAATAAGAGGTTATGAAAGAGGTGAACAAGTCAGTCCATTCCATGCATCCGGACAGTAATAAGATGTATCAAGATCTAAAGGCCTATTATTAGTGTCCTGGCATGAAGAGAGACTTTATGGAGTTACCACTATATGTCAGATCTATCAGTAGGTGAAGGCAAAATATCAGTTACTTTCCAAATTGCTTCAACCTATCAGTAGGTGAAGGCAAAATGTCGGATAAAAGTATGGGGTATGATTTTCATAAGGAAAAATATGATTAAGGAAATTTAAGGTAAGTTAGAAAACAAGAAAGCGTGGCATTTTTGCCAAGTGGGTATAAAAAGGGCTTTTCTTCTCTTATTCTCTTCATTTTCTAATTGTTCAACATGTAACAGCCCATGACTAATTATTCTGTAACAATTTGCAAATAGCCAAACTACATGGCCTAAAATTGTTAACCCAAATTATCACTAGAAGTTAGTGCATAGGATTATAAACCTCTCATTCTGATTCATTTCTTTTCGATGTGGGACTTGGAAGATGGCATGTCAAGTAAGTAGCTCAAACCGATATCTCTCCATATATGAGTTCTTGCATTTGGCCCATATCTTCTCCTGTCTTTTTCTGTTGTGGAATTTTCCTATAACATCCCCTATATAGGAGTCAGCATCATCACTAAGGTTTACCCAGCTATTGTTTAAAGTTTCATATAAAGTGTCTCTAATTCCAAAATATAATTGCTCATGTCCAACTATCCTATAACAAGCTACAAATGGCCAAATTATATGGGTTAAAATGGCTAACCCATATTATCACTAGTAGTTAGTGCATAGGCTTATAAATCTTTCATTTTTCTTCATTTCTTAAGTTGGCATGTGAAGCTAGTACCTCTCTAGGTTTGAGTTCTTACATTTTTTTGTCGATATGAGATTTGTTTAGGGATGTTACACAACCCTTCATCTCCTTTTCAAAAATGTAGAATCCTATATTCCTCTTTATCTACATCTTCATTTTCTTCCGCTCTTAAACCCTAAAGCACTTAAAATCTATAAGAAAAACCCTCATATGGCTGAAATCTAAATATAAGGAAGAAAAAAGACTCATTGAGTTAAGGGATGGGTTCCTTTTGGAGAAACGAGAAAAGGAGGAGCTAGAGACCCATACCCACACCCTCATTCTTGAAAAGCTTCCTAAGGTAAGATTTTTCTCATCATTTCCATCATCTTCTTCTCTTTTCCTCCCTTTTTGTTCTTGGTGGACACCTATTTCTAATGGGTCAAATCTAGTCTCAAGGTTAGATTTTGAAGAGTTGAAACTCTACCTTTAAGCTTATAGATAGGTTTAAAAAAACCTTAAAGAGTTTTAAATCATAAGAGTGATACCTTAATGGGTTGAGTTAGGGTTTTGGTTCATAAGTGGATTTCATAATTTATAAGTGATAAAAAAAAAAGATTAAAAATAGTATTTTGATATTATAGAAGGCCCTAGAAAGGGTTGAGGACAACATTAAAGGGGAGAACAAACTTGAAGAAATAAGGATTCTCCTTGGTAATGGTTAATATATATATATATATATATATATATATATATATATTCACCCCATAACATGTTAATTATGTGGTGTGTGTTGCTTTTATAATTTAAAAATGCATGTTTGATATTTAATAGTGTTTGAATGTATATGGATGTGATAATAGTAAATATTTTTGTGTAAAGAATGTGTTGGCATGATTTGAGATTCCAAATTTGTTAAATTGGTATAATGGCATGAAAATAATGTTATAAGTTTATTTGTATGTGATAGGAGTGATTGACATTGGCAATTTAGTGTTGTGCATGTGTATGGTGAGATGCTATTTTTTAGCACAAATTTGCACTGAAATTTCTGAATTCATGCCCAAGATTACCTTTTCACAGTCATGAATCATGAGACACGAAGTTGTAGTTTTAGGTAGACCCTTTCATTCCTAGTGTCACAACCTATTTTAGGACCACAAGCTGAAGTAAGGCTTTATGCTAGTGAAGATCTTTATCACGCTCGTGAACCTAGTTGTTCACCATTTTGATCAATCTTTCATGACTATGAATGAGAAATGCATGTCATACATTAACAAAAAATCTTTACATGTGGGATCACCATAAGATTCACGGGTACCAACCTATGAAGGGTATGCTTACAGCCGTGAAACTCCTTTCATGGTCATGAACCAAGATGAAAGACGATGAATTATATGTTGATCCTACATGATTTGAGATGATTTCAAGTACGATATGATATAACATCCATTAGGACTAAAAGCATGCCATGAATAAGAAATGTACATGAATTGGCATATGTGCAAAAAAATATAAATTGATGATTAAGTAAACATCTTAGTATATATATAAAAATATGAACTAAGATAAAAAGTTAAAGTATGAAATGCTATTTTAAAGGAATCATTATGAAAAGATGTTATGTGCATAAGTATATATGCAATCATGATATAATGGGAACCATAGTGACATAAAGCATGTTAAATGTATGAACAACCCTTAATTCACATTATAAAATTATGATATGAGTGATGCATGAATTCAATGTATAACTTTCTATGTGAAACATGCAATCCATGAAATGTTGAATTGTTGTTAAGCTTTGGTGAGTATGTAAAGGTATGATTATGATTGACTCTTGAAAAGAAAGATGTGTTGATTATATATAGCTTGTATGAGCAACTATATATGTATCAATATAGATTGATGATGAGAATGATGTTGACATGAAATACAATGTAAATACTGAAAATCGGAAAAGCCCATTACTCTAACCTAGGACTAAGAATAGGATAGATGACATATCATTAAGGGTATAGATTGTACCATAAAATATGATAATGGAAACAAATGAATGTAAATTATGGACAAAAGGTCAATTGATAACTTGTGTGAGTGCTCTTGATCCACTTATGCATGCAAATATGGAATATAGACTTTTTTGAGTGTCCTTAATTGATAAGCTCGAAAGAGCAAGATGTATAGGGACAAGGGGTCTTATGTTAGCTTGTGTGAGTGCCTTTGCTCCTAATTCATATCCAATTTAGTCTGGCTTAGAGCATGGGGTTAAATAAAAAGGATATGATAAACTGGTATATGGATGTTACTATGAAATTGGATGGTGTGAATGTTATAATTTGTTGATTGAACATGACTATGAATATTGACATGCTATGATGTAAAAGTTGATATAATATATGACATGACTATATAAGTTATGCCGTGATTTTATATATCCATGCATGAATATGCTTAAGAATGTGTATTTTTTAGTTATATGGAAAAAAATACATCAAAGTTTCATATCTATAAGTATGTCAATGAAAAGTTAATGAACTAACATGATACAGAAGGTATGTGCTTATGAAATCTTTCTGCACATATGGTTGTTTCATGTTATATACAGATATGTACTACTAAGCACGAGTTGCATAGTGCGTGAGTGTTTCTCACATGCATATTTGGATATGAATAGATAATTACTGACAGAGAACAAGAGCCCGATTGAAGAGTCACATGATAAGGGTGGGTGATACACTAAGAAGTCTTTTGATTTAAATGTAAACTTTAAAGACATGTAATCTATTATTGAATATGTATTTGTAAACCTTGGGGCTAGTTTAAATCCAAGCTATTATTTTAATGATATGATATCTTTTAAAAAAGCATTCTATTTTCATAGTTTTCATAAGGCTTTTAAAATAGTCATCATAGTCATGATGCAACCAAAATGATTTAAAATTTTTTTTATATTTCATAGAATTTTTAATGCATTGTATTGTAATAATCACTTGTATAATTGGATTTATTCCAATTTTATGAGAGGGTTTTACAAAAGAAGTTGAGCTAATATGGATAAAAGTTGATAAGTTGATTAAGTCAGCACACTTCTTATCAGTTAGGATGGACTATTCTCTAAACAGGTTAACATAATCTTATATAAATAAGACAGGTGGTCTTTATGGTGTGTCAATATCCATCAAATTTGATAGAAATCCTAGAACTACTTATCCATTCTGAAAGAATTTTTAGGAAGCTTTAGGTGTCACCTTAATTTCAATACAACTCTTTATCCATAGAGAAATGGTCTGTTAGAATGGGAAATTTAGTTGTTCGAAGATATGTGATAGAGTTATGTTTTAGAATTTGAAGGTAGTTGGGACAACCTTCAGCATTACTTCTTGTTATATGGTATATAACATCACCATATAAGAAGAAGAAGAAGAAGAAGAAGAAGAAAAAGAAGTTTTAGCTTGATAAAAGAGGAAGTTGAGACTAGATCTACTCTATGGAAGTTAAAACAAATAAGACTAGTAGACTATGAGTGGGCTTTACTGTAAGAATTCGGTAGAAGTCATTTGGTAGCCTCATCATTGTGAATTTATAGATAAAATTTGTTTCATAGTATTAAACCAGAGGCATAAAGTGTTAACTTGTTTAGCATATGAAAAGGAACCAGTAACTAATCTTACTTGAATAGTGAAACAAAAATGCACTATTTTAGAGCCTTGTGAGAGAACCACTTGACAAGAGATGCAATATGAAAGCAAAGGGTGATATGAAGCTAATATCCCCAGCTATCTAACTCAAGTTAGGTGATTAAAATTTCAGAGATAAAATTATCTTAAAGGGGAGAGAATTGTCATGACCTGTAGCGCATTTTTGCACAGCCAGGTGAACCTCACTGTACAGGCGGATGCCACATGACTAGATCTGAATCTACCTATCTCAATTAAATAATTTCTAACTTTTCTCCATACCAAGAGTTTCATATTAAATACTATGCAAATCCTAAACATACATCTGACATATTTTGCATTAACAATGCCAAATCCGATTCAATCTCATAACTATCTTGGGATTTAACATCCTTTATTATATAATCCATAATACTTATGCTTGTGAAAATCGATTACATGTCTTTTATTTAAGCATTGAAATAACTATATGTCTTTATCCTATGTCATGTGAAATAATCAATTATGAATGAATGAGATAAAGTATCTAACCCAACACGAGTCACTCTCACTAACTCTGTCTTCTCTTCATGTCACTTAACAGTCTACTGGCTCCAAACCTACGTGAAAGAAAACCCACGTGCTAAGCTACTAAAAGTTTAGTGGTACATATAATTTTTTAAATTCTAACATGCATTCACATATAACATAGCATTAATAATCAGAACATACCTATGTATTTTTCCATACCATCATATACATAACACATCTTGACTTACTTTATTCATGCTGACTTATCTATATTATACAATATTATCATAATAAGAGCATACTCAGCCATGCCATATATACATCGAAGTAAAACATCATATTTAAATATCAAGGTCTAATTACATGTGTGGCATAATTATCATAGGTGAATCCATTTCATATTTTCATACTGAATATTGATCATAGTCATACTGAATTTCATCATAATCTGAAATAACAAGCTTTTAACATCATTCATATAATTACTGGTTTCCACAATCATTTTTCTAGGATGTGACTTTATTCTGATTCATTGAATTCTATATATCTTTTGTGGCAAGGCTTTGCCTTACAATTTTCCATATTACAGTTTTACCAAATTTTGATTTTCTTAGCCTAATACTCTAGACCTGGACCACCCGGATGCGGGTTGTGAAATAGGAGTGCTCTAACATGAGCTTAAACCATCCTGCTGACTACTATATCTGTCTGAATTGCTACACTAAGTTTTTCAAATTAGAAGCGCTCTAACACGGCTTAAGCCACCCTAATGAGTAATGACTATATGCATATGGGTACAAGTGTAACGTCCATTAATTAGGATTTAATTAGAATAAGTATGTGGTATAAATAGGAAAAATATGATAAATAATAGAGATTAAAAATAGATGAAATAAATGATTAAATTAGAAATTAAAATAAATTAAATTGATAGACTTGATAAATTTGATTAAACTAGACTACATAATTAAATTGTATTTTTGGTAAAAAAAAATAATTAAAAGGATTAGAGATAAGTAAATATGTGAAAATAAATAAATAAATACTAAAAAAAATGAACAATGAACAGTAAAATATTGGGCACAGTAAGGAAAAAAACAAAAGAAGAAAACGGGAATAAGGGAGGGGAGGGGAAAGTCAATTAAAATTCAACTTTTCCTTCTTCTTCATCATCATCCCTTTTCCTTCCTCCATATCATAGCCCAAAATCTTCATCATCGCCTTCATAATTTATAAGAAAATTCATTTCAAATAAATCTGATTTTGGTAAGTAATATCTTTACCATGATTATTGTGTTATTAGACTTATCAACTGAATGACCTACGGTTTTTGTAAAACTTCATCATCTTAGTGGATGAATTTGAGGTTTTGTAAAATAGAAAAGTTATAGGTATATGTTTTATTTAGGTTTTTACAAAATTTCGTATAAATATCTCTTGTGTAGGTTGAGTTATAGTGAAATAATTATAATTGTTCCTTAATTGAGTTGTGTTCTGGTACCTGTGCAGCTCTAGTAACTTTGTCCTTATATTTGACCTATTTTTAGATCGAATTAGCCAAAGTTAAAAACATAAAATATTTAATTCTATGTCTTATCTAAATTTCTGTAAAAGTTCCACCTTAAAATGTCATTTATTTTGTGAGTTATGAGCTGAACAATTGAACTGGTTGGGTTGATACACTATGTTGAACCAGTTATAGATCCTCCAATATTTGAGAACCTTAGAGACCGAATCTGGAAATGAGTTAAACATAAAACATTTTCCAATTTAACTTATATAACTGTACAAAAATTTTCAGAATAATTGAATCTACATATTGAAAGGTATGAATTTTTAAATATGGTACCTCGAAACTCCCTAAGGGTAGAAAACAGGGCAATATTTAAAATTATACCAAATATTTTGTAATTGTTAAAAAATTCTATAGTTTTAGTATGTTTTATTCTTATATGTTAAATTTCATTAGAATCATGAATTATATAAATTGGATAAGTGTAGAAAACGTTATTGATCCAACAGTCCTTAGAGGTCTTGTTCTAACTTAAAAGAAATTGTAGTAATTTATTTAAATTATATTAAGAATAAATATTTTTTTCAAGGTATTAATTAATTATATTTTTAAATTCGAATCTCAATAACAAGAAGAACAACAGAAGTGAACAAGCTCTGAGTGTATATTTTGGAAAAGAAAAACACTAGTGAGGTTTATACATATTTGTATTCTAGTTTGCCCTTTATGCATGTTTGTGTGTGCCTGACATAAATTATATATTATGGCATGTTTTAACATTATAGAAATATTATTAACTATGAACTTAAAATTAGGCCAATATTTGATAAAATATCATGTTATTACATGGTTTTGAAATAAATTGTGAGTATATTATTATGTTAATATGAAATGAGTATTGGTTATAGAAAAAAGTAATTAATGGTGTTAATTGCCCATTTCTCAACCTGATGACTAACATAGGATAAATGGTGCACCATTATGAGAAAGTTACAGTACCGATATGGATATGATTTAGGGACAGGGTGGCTTAAGCTCTGGGAGCGCTCCTGATCCTGATTACACACTGATGACATGATTATATTCGGTTAATGTGGCTTAAGCTCTGCAAGCACCCTTAACTTGATATTATAGTGAGTAGGGTGGCTTAAGTTCCATGAGCGTCCCTATTTCACATCCTATATCCGAACAGTCCGGGAACGAGATTTTGGCCTAATAAATCATAAAATAAAATATGAAATTTTATTAATTGATGTTAGTAACAAAATATAAAATGCTTGCATGAGGTGGTGCAAATTTAATTATTGAATAAGGTTATCATGTTTATTTTTTATGTTATGTATTTATTTATTTTATATGAAAAATATGTAATAAAATTTGATGTACCATAATTTTTTTTTAGACATGCATTTGTGTGACTGCTTGGGGAAAACTTTAATACTTTTATGTACCCTAAGATAGAGATAGCTTAGCGTGGGTTCTTCTCACACAGGAATTGGAACGGTAGCTAGTAGATAGTGAAGTTGATCAAGAAGAAATCCAAGCCCATATTAGCGGAGGCACAAGAGACATAGTTAGAGGGTTAGTTACTTATTATGTTTTTTTTAGTTTGACCAGACATATAGATTTTGGTAGACCTGTTATGTATTTAGTTTAGGAGCATGTCTTATATTTTGATATTATATTGTAAAGAGTAGTGTGTGAAGCTGGTATGCCATAAATGATCAACTATGTAACTTAATCAACTACCATAAATATATATGACATGGAGATATATATATATATATATATATATATATATATATATTGATAATTAGAACGATAAGCCAAATCTAACATAAATAAATGAATTTTTTTAAAAAATTTAAACGATTGAAAAACTTAGTCAAATAGATTTATCGCGTTAAGCTTATGACATCCTTCTTATATATGTGGGATTATCCCTAATATATAAGTGGGGCATCACAACAAGGGTGCTCTGACACTAGCTTAAGCCAATTTGTCCCTAATTCGGATATGTTACCACTAAGCTTCTCAAATCAGGAGCATTCTGACATGATCTTAAGCCACCCTAATGAGCAATATAATAATTGCATGCATATATATTCTACAATACTGTAACTTTTTCAATGGTATGACACTTATTCTAGATAGTCATCGAATAGGGAATGGGCATAATTAATTACTTTCTGGATAATTATTTCATTTATGACACATTCCAATTTTTTTTTTAATATAATCATCATATAATACTTTGTATTATAAAGTACCTAATGCATATTCATGGATTCTCAATCATGTTATCACATTTCACATAATTTCATTTAATCATATCAAGTGTATATATATATATATATACTCATGTTGCTTCATCACATCAATCAATTGACATGTTTCTAGATACAAGGCATTCATGGACATAAATATTTGTTCACGGACTTGAATTTTATACGAGCATGTCTTATATTTTGATATTATATTGTAAGCAGTAGTGTATGAGGTTGGTATGCCACAAATGATCAATTATGTAACTTAATCAACTATCATAAATATATATGACATGGTGATATATATATATATATATATATATATATATATATATATATATATATATATATATATATTGATAATTAGAACGATAAGCCAAATCTAACATAAATAAATGAATTTTTTTTAAAATTTAAACGATTGAAAAACTTAGTCAAATAGATTTATCGTGTTAAGCTTATGATATCCTTCTTATATATGTGGGATTATCCCTAATATATAAGTGGGGCATCACAACAAGGTGCTCTGACACTAGCTTAAGCCAATTTGTCCCTAATTTGGATATGTTACCACTAAGCTTCTCAAATCAGGAGCATTCTAACATGATCTTAAGCCTTCCTAATGAGCAATATAATAATTGCATGCATATATATTCTACAATACTGTAACTTTTTCAATGGTATAGCACCTATTCTAGCTAGTCATCGAATAGGGAATGAGCATAATTAATTACTTTCTGGATATTTATTTCATTTATGACACATTCCAATTGTTTTTTTTAATATAATCATCATATAATACTTTGTATTATAAAACACCTAATGCATATTCATGGATTCTCAATCATGTTATCACATTTCACATAATTTCATTTAATCATATCAGGTGTATATATATATATATATATATAGACTAATGTTGCTTCATCACATCAATCAATTGACATGTTTATGGATACAAGGCATTCACGGGCATAAACATTTGTTCACGGACTTGAATTTTATAATTTTTACGGGAGTGAAGCTTGGCTTCACGGGCATGATTCATTACATATAAATAATATTGTAGCACTGGTTTTAACCAAATCCATATACAAACATGCCAAATACTAAAGCTAACCAATGTTAGCCACACCTGTCAACACTTCTCATATTCTAGAATCTAAATTCATCCATAAACATGCATAATATCATATTTAATCATGCAACCAAGGCTCCATGCATTATATATCAATATTCTAACATCAATAATCCACATATCAACATTCCTATGCATACATATTGTTATCAGCCATTTAAATCAGTTTCAGCATGTACCGTATCACTTTTGTTTCTCACTAAGTACCTTAGAACACAAAATTCATAGCACAAACACATTATAAATGAATTAAAATGAGTATATGTATAAACCTTAATATTGGAGGCCTAAAACTCAACTCTCACGTGTCTACTGCCTCTAGTGGTTATCTCCATCCTCTATTTTAGACCCTGACACAAAATCAGAGACCACATTATCACTATTTCTACCATGGATAACATCTCATGCTATAAACTAGCAAAACTTTAACCTTTTCATTGGTTTATAGCTTATAAGCCTCATTTCCCATTAAACAAAATTAAACTAGATTAAAGGACAATTGAGAACATGATTTCTTACCTTTATTCTATGAAAACAAATTGGTTTCAAGGGTTTAAAACATGTTCTAACCATACTTATTTATGATTTCAAAAGCTTCATTTATAATCCATGTTAATCTCTTTTTAGGATGGGAATAGGTATTTGATCAACTAGAATCAAAAGGGATTGAAGATGAATAGTTTATGGGGTTTTAGAGAGTGGTGGCTAGGGTTTTGATTAAAATTATGTGCATTTTCTATCAAAGCATGAAACTACCATATATAAACTACAAGTCTTCATAGGCGTGAACCTTAGAGTCAAAGCTGTGAAGCTCATCAGCTTCAAAATCTAAATTTGATGACATTCACATTCGTGATTAACTATGTCAAAGGTGTGAATGCTAGAAACTTCACTTTTTCCTATTATTTTCATTATGTTAAGGTTTTTAACACCCATAACCACAATATACTTTCCATATACTCTCAACATACCTTTATTTAACATATTAAATTTAGGCTCTAACTTGTGGGAGTTACATGACCGCTAGTTTGGACATCAACTGACATGCATATTTCGAGACTGAATGTAGTGGACCAACTGAAAATTGAACATGTTCATGATCAATATAATTTCAATACAATCAAAGTCTAATTATAGACCCAACAAGAGTGATAAAGTAAAATATGAACATTTGACATTAACAATTGAGCGAAATCAGAAAATTGGACTAAACCATAAAAAATGTGATTTTTGTTCCAATGTGCAAAACATGAAATTGAGAGCTCCATGATGAAGAATAATTTATAACATGAATATTGGTATATCTAATTTTTGAATATTAATTAGTTTGGGGCATGAAATTGGAGAATTAAAAATCAAGGTGAGGTTTGTTAGAGAAATAGGAAGCATCAAAGTGAAATTAACTGTTAACCTTGAGGGGTATTTCTGTCATTTTGATGATAACAAATAATATAGCAATATTGTATTTAACATACTTGTTTTTGTAAGTATATTATACAGGATATGAATTAAAATAGCAAGAATGGAGAATTGGAAGAATAATCCTTGAGAAACAAAAATCAAGTAGTAGCATGTTCACTGCCGTGACTCTAGCAGTCACTCCCGTGAAGGAAGCTAACCGTTACCAAAACCAACATTTGATGTTCACGGCCATGAAGGAAAAACAAACCGTGAAGTAAGCATTTCAGTCACCCCTATGACTAAAGGTGTCACCCCGTGAATCAAGGTGTCACCCCCGTGAAGCTTCATGCAATTTCATCCAGAGAACTTCACGACCAGAGTCACCACTTGGCTCATAGCTGGGAAGAGTGTCACACCCGTGAATGATTAATGTCACGCCCGTGACTCTATATGTCAAAACATTCTAGAGAGCTTCACCACCAGAGTCACCACTTGGATCACGGCTGGGAAGCTTGTCACGCCCGTGAATGAGTAATGTCACGCCCGTGACTCAATATGTCAAAACATTCCAGAAAGCTTCACGACTAGGGTCACCACTTCAGTCACGGCTTGGGAAGAACTGTCACCCCCGTGACAAGCATAGTCATGCCCGTGAACAATGAAAGAGAAAAATGTCAGGCGCGATTTTTAGTTGGTACAACGGCTAGTTTCTTATTTAATGCACCCCAACGGCTATATTCATCCATGGGAGTATAAATGGAAGTCATTTATGCATTAAGGAACAAGAGGATGATAAGAAAAACAAAAGATTAGCATATACTTCAAATCACAAGCTATCTTATAGAACACTTGTAAGGGTTAGTTGTGTAAGCATCTAAAACACAAAGTGTAGGTTGTTTGTGTGAGCCTGTAAAACACAAAGTGCAGGTTGTTTGTGTGAGCCTATAAAACACAAAGTGTAGGTTGTTTGTGTGAGCCTGTAAAAAACAAAGGAATTGGTTATTGTGTGAGCCATTAAAATACAAGGGATTTCTGGTTAGGTGTGAGCCATTGTGAGAAACACCATAGTTGGGAGTGAGCTTGTAAAACTCCATTGTAACACTTAGTGTGTTAGTGAAACTCCCAATTGCGATTGGGGAGAGGAGTAGGGTTTGTTAACACCCGAACCTCTATAAATCTTTGTGTCTGATTTTCTCTATCCCCCCTAAAATGAACTATTTATTTCCGCACTTTAAAGTTTAATTTTTTTTGGAACTCCAATTCAACCCCCCCTTCTTGGTCTAATATCTGGGCAACAATTGGTATCAGAGCTTTGTCTAGCATCGAAGCCTAAAAAGCGCTAGTAAAGAGTAAGATATGGCCACTGAAGGATTCAAGAGTCTCAAACCTTACTTTGATGGAGCAAATTATGCCCATTGGAAGTTTAGGATGGAGACATACTTGGATAGTGAAGGAATTGAAGTCTGGGATAGTGTACGAAAAGAATGGACACCACTAACCAGAAGAGGAGCTGATGGTGAAGAGGAAATCCTATCAAGAGATGATTGGACAGAGCCCCAAAGAAGAGCAAATTTCAAAAACAAGAAGGCAATGACAATTTTATCAAGCTCATTATCTATTGAAAAATGTGGGAGAATACAACACTACTCAACAGCATATAGTATGTGGAAGACATTGGAGAACTATCATGAGGGAACTAAGCAAGCCAAATCGAAGAAGATTCAACTTCTAACCTCAGAATATGAGCTCTTCAAGATGAAATCCAATGAGTCAATCACTGACATGATCAACCGTCTTCTATCCATTATAAATGGAATGAGGAAACTTGGGAAGCATCTGAGTTTGGAAGATGTAAACAATAAAATCCTGGGAAGTCTTCCTCTTAAAGACTATGGTTCAAGAGTTACTGGCATAGAAGAAGCAAATGAAGATATGAGCATCATGAATACTGATGTGATGATTGGCAAGCTTGTAACATCCTTGACCTTCCCCACATGAATTTCATCGACCATAAGTATCTTGCATACAATTCAATTGAACACGTGCATTTCATACGTATTTTTGTAGGAACAAGTTCATGGCATGCACTAGCTACGTGTCCTAGTATTTGGCAATTATATCGAGTCACACGTGTATCCTTATAACCTAAATGAGGATAATAAAGTATTATAAATGAATTGAATAAGGTGTATAAATTAAAGTAAGCAAAGTGATTAGATTAAGATTAGTAAACAATTACATTGTTAATTTAGTTAAATCGGGTCAAATGATTAAGTTGTATCATTGTGTGACTTAGTGGAATTATAAATCTATGTAAATAATAACAATAACAATATATAATAAAATGAAAATTAAACAAAGAGAAATAGAAGAGAAGAGAAATGAGAAATGAGAAGAGAAAAGAGAAGAGAAGAAGAGAAAATGACAAAAAACAAGTTGGCTTTATCTTCATCTTTCTTCCCCATTTCTACCTCCTCACTTCAGCCCCGTTTTCTTCTTCAATTTCCTCCATTTTAGACTTCAATTATTCCTTGTTTCACCTAGTGTTTGAAGCTAATTTATCCCTTTCAAGGTTGTTCTTGGTAAGTAATCAATTCTTATTGCTATAGGGTTGATTTGAGTTGCTTAGGTTCAATATTAGGCACTGCATTGCACCCCGATTTTGATATTAATAGAAATTGATTATGGAAATGTGTAAAACATAAAAGTTGTTCCTTTATATCTTCAATTTGTGGATATGTAAACATTTTTTCAAGATGTTATGTATAGGGAGAGATATGCTCTTCGTACTGAAACTGGTCAGGGTGTAAACCCTAACCAAGTTAGCTACTGTGTGGTTTGATTTCGAATATGTTAAAGCGCTTCTTTGAAGTCTCTCAAAACATAAAAGTTGTAGATATATGTGTTTTGGTATCTGTATACCAAATTTCAGGTTCATAGGTCTTGTAAATGGGGAGGTATGGTGAATGGAACCATGACTGTTCCATGGTTTGAATTGCCTACTGAGTGCCCTGGGCCGATCCAGTACATTGGTTGGCTAATTTGAGCTTGTTAGAGCTAGATTATGTAAATTCTCAAAACATGAAAGTTAGAGCTATATGTCTTAAATAAATTTTGACACTAATTTCAGCTTAATTTTTTATCTATAGACTAAGTTATGACCTTTGTAAGCCATACTGGTCCGGAAGTCAATTCTATTCTGGACCAGTAAAATCTTTGATATAATTAGAAGATTTTAGAGACATAATTGGTAAAAGTTGTAAACATGAGACATGTTCCATATGAACCCATATAAGTCTCTGTAAAGTTTCATTAAAATAGGACTTATAGATTATAATTTATGATGAACCCAAATGTGTACCCTGAAACTATCTACAGGCAGAAAACATAACACTATTAGAAATTCCACCAAATATTGTACAATGATCAAAATGGTCTGAAATTGGAATATGTGCTATAAGTATATGTTATGTGTAATTTGGAACAAGAATCATATTAATTGGTCAATTATAGAAAACGTTATAGGCTAAACAGTCCCATAAGGTCACACTGCCTCATAGGAAAAATCTTAGCTATTGACTTGAACAATGCATATTAATTTGTTTAAGCCACATTAAGTCTCCCTAATCATGAGTTAATCGATTATGTTTTCATATTAGGATCGCAACATATTGGAGACCCACAAGGAGCAGATAGACAATAACTTAGGGGTCGGAATCAAAGGAGAACGGTGAGTCTAATTATCGATTGAATTCTTTAGTGCAAATGAATGTTGCTTGCTATGTGATTCATGTGATTGTCATGATTGGTCCTTGATAATGTAATGATGGATAATTTGTGACATTTTGGTACATATAAATGGTATACTTGTGGTATATTTGAGGTATATGTTTGACAAATGTGATATATATACATGGTACATGTATAGTATATACAAGGTTTATGCGTGACATATGAGGTATATAGGGAATATATGTATGTTGTATATGATAAAGATGCAATGGTTGATGAATGCTTAAATACAAGTGCATATGCATATGGGCTAAAAAGGCGTTGTGACTAGTTCATCGACATTGCAAAGCAAAAGAAGAGGCCTATGGCCCAACAAATGTGCAAAGCAAAAGAAGAGGCCTATGGCCCAACAAATGTGCAAATGAAACAAATGATCAAGCTAGCTAGCAAATGCAAATGCAAATGTTCACATGGAAACCTGGGGCAATGTTCGTTTAATCTGGTCACAACAAAATAAAATGTACAAGCAAAGCAAAAGTAAATAACAATTATTGAATACTTGATTTTATCTATATTTATATGTTATTGACTGATGAATGGAATGGAATACATGGTATATATTGGAATTGTGATTTATGACTATGAGTTGTTTGGTACTTTAGAGCTCATTGGATGGTTATTCTCACTGAGCCAAACTCATCAATTTGCATCATTTTTCAGGTAAAGAAAAGTGATAGCTCATTTTGAGTAGCGTATAAAAGACATGGAGCATAGGTCACTGGCCGAGCCTCATCACTCTCTCTCTCCTTGCATTCCACACAAGCATGAAAACATGTCATATGTATTTTGACTTATATGCTTGAATATGTATTATCACTCTAGATTAGTTTTGAAATGTATAAATGGAAACAACCCGTAATCCTTCGGATGGAAAGTTTATGTTTTAATATATGTGATATATCATATTGTGGTTTTTAATGTTGACTTGAAAAGTCATTGAGTGATATTACAGGATATAAGACTTGTAAAGTCATTAGTTGATTTTACAGGATATGATATGGAAAAAATTTACTACCACTGTTATCAGGGTATTTTCTCTTTCCAATATGCAGGATGTGATTATTTGATACAGAAATAGGTTATATTTAAATGCATAAGATGTGGCGTTACAAAGCTTCTCACATATGAGATGGCAGTAAAGAGAGATAGAGAGCTTGAAGCAGAGCCAGAGAAAAGAAAACCCTTAGCACTCAAAGCATCTACTTCAAAATCTCAAGAACAAAGTGAAGATGATGAAGAAATGAGTGATGATGAAAATGAGGACATCGCTATGCTTTCAAGGAGATTAAAAAGAATCATTGCGAAGAAAATGATCAATTCTAGAAAATTCAGGCAAAAAAATCTCAAACAAACTTCTAATGATACACATAGAAGTAAGGAAGAGGTAAAATGCTATGAATGTGGAAAGAAAGGACATATCAAACTAGAATGTCCAAGGCTCAAGAAGCATAAGAGCAAATACCAACGAGACAATGGGGAGAAATGTCATAAAGCCACATGGGATGACGAAAGCTCTTCAAGTGAAAAAGATGATAATGAAAGTGAAGAGGTCAACCTATGCTTCATGGCTATTGAGGATCATGTCTCGGATAAGGTAAGATCACTACACTCATACTCTTTCAATAATGATAGTAGTGATAATGATAGTAATAGTGATAGTGATGATGATGATGATGAGCAAAGCCTAATAGAAGAATTAAATATAGAATTAGAGAAATATAGAACTAAATTTAATACCTATAAAAATAATATCTATAATTTGAAAAATATGATAAATTGTTTAGAAAAAGAGAACATAAAGCTTAAATCATCTAATGAATCTCTTCAAAAGTCATTAGATGAATACTCATCAAGACCCTCAACAGCTTCACTGTTAAAAGAAAATAATACTTTGAAAAATGAAGTTGAGGAACTTAGAAATTCCATTTCTAAATTTCACAAGGGTAAAGAGAGCTTAGATACTCTCATTGTGTCTCAAAGACCACCTTTAGTTAGACATGGTCTAGGGTTTAAGGACACATCATCATCTTCTAACAAAACAGTATTTGTTAAGTCTAAACAACATAACATCTCCACACCTATTAGAACTGCACGAAGAAATAAGAATGTTAAACCCTCTATACAGAAAAAGAATCATGCCTTTATATATAGGAAGAATGTATCTAGAAAAATGCAAATTAATCATGATTGTGCATGTCATTGTTCTCAAAATCAGTCTAATCAAATTATGGCATTCAAATACGTTGTAAGACTAAAAAGCAAGTTTAGACCTAAACAGTGTAATTACTGTATGAAAATGGGTCATATAAATAAACATTGCTGGATAAGAAAGGCTCATTGGGAACCTTCATGTGCTAACCCCCAAGGACCCAAACTCATTTGGGTACCTAAATATCATACTTGATTTGTAATTCTATAGGTGTGCCTCAAGTCCACAATAAACAAAAATGCATGGCTAGTAGACAGTGGATGCTCAAGGCATATGACAGGAGACAAAGAACTCTTCAATGAAATCAAAAGTATTGATGGAGGTAAAGTTACCTTTGGAAACAATGCAAAGGGTAAGGTAATTGGCATTGGTTCTATTGGTGTTAATGGTACTACTTTTGTTAAGGATGACTTACTTGTTAATGGCTTGAAACATAACTTGTTAAGTGTAAGTCAATTTTTTGATAAAAGAAACAAAATAATCTTTACTTCAAATGAATGTCTTGTAATCTCTATTGATGGTCAAGAAATATTTAAAGGAAATAGAGATATCAATACGTACATAATAAACTTACATGAGCTATCTAACCATTCATCTAAGTGTCTTGTGACTACTAGTGATGAGTCTTGACTGTGGCATAGAAGACTTAGTCATGTTAATATGGACTTAATACAAAGTCTCAGCACAGGAGAGCTAGTAAAAGGCTTATTGAGAGTTAAATATGAAAAAGGCAAGATTGCTAGCTACTAGGATTGCTAGCTTAGGAGGAAAACATTATGCATTTGTCATCGTAGATGATTACTCTAGATTTACTTGGGTAATTTTCTTAGCTCAAAAGAGTGATGCTTTTGAAAATTTCAAAAACTTTGCTAAAAGAGTTCAAAATGAAAAAGGGTACTGCATTTCAAAAATAAGAAGTGATCATGAGAAAGAATTTGAAAATGAAAACTTTGAAAGCTTTTATCTTGAACATGGCATTTCACATAATTTCTCATCTCCTAGAACACCTCAACAAAATGGGGTAGTTGAAAGGAAAAATTGAACATTAATTGAAATGGCATGAACAATGATTAATGAATATGAATTACCAACTTATTTTTGGGCAGAAGCCAAAAACACTGCATGTTATATTTCAAATCGAGTTTTCAAAAGACCTCTTTTAAACACAACCTCATTTGAGCTATGGAAAGGAAGAAAGCCCTTGGTATCATACTTTAGAGTATTTGGATGCAAGTGTTTTATATTGAACACCAAGGACAATCTTGGAAAATTTACCTCTAAGTCTGATGAAGGTATCTTTTTAGGATACTCTACAACCAGTAAAGCATATAGAGTATTTAATAAAAGATCATTAACAGTGGAAGAATCCATGCATGTTGTTTTTAATGAATCTAGTAGACTTGATCTTGTGAAAGATAGTGCTCTGGATGATGTTATAGATAATATGGAAAAACTTGTCATTGAAAATGGAAAAGAAGAAAATGATCAAGAAAATTTACTACCTCAAAATCAAGAACAAATGGAGCAAGAACTTCCAAAAGAATGGAGAATGAAGAAAGATCATCCAAAAGAGCAAATAATTGGTGATCTATCAAGGGGAGTAAGTACTAGATCTCATTTCAAGCATTTAGTCACTGACATTTCTTTTATTTCACAAATTGAGCCTAAAAACATTGATGAGGCTCTTAATGATGAAAGTTGGGTAATTGCCATGCAAGAGGAACTCAACCAATTTGAGAGAAATAAGGTATGGAACCTAGTACCTAGACCCAAGAATCATCCAATCATAGGCAGCAAATGGGTATTTAGAAATAAATTAGATGAACAAGGGTTAATAACCAGGAATAAAGCAAGACAAGTTGCAAAAGGATATAATAAGGAAGAAGGTATAGATTATGATGAAACATATGCACCTATAGCTAGATTAGAAGCTATAAGAATACTCTTAGCATATGCATGTCACATGAATTTCAAAATTTTTCAAATGGATGTGAAAAGTGCATTTCTAAATGGTTATATAGATGAAGAAGTGTATGTAGAACAACCACCAGGTTTTGAAAGCTATGATTTGCCAAATCATGTTTTTAAACTTTCAAAAGCTTTGTATGGTTTAAAACAGGCTCCAAGAGCTTGGTATAAGAGACTAAGTTCTTTTTTATTGGAAAATAGCTTTACAAAGGGAAATGTTGACACTACACTGTTCACCAAAAAGCATAAGCATGATATACTAATTGTTCAAATTTATGTTAATGATATAATATTTGGTTATACTAATGAGCTGCTTTGTCAAGAATTTGCTAAGTGCATGACTACAGAATTTGAAATGAGCATGATGGGAGAACTTAAGTATTTCCTTGGTCTACAAATAAAGCAAAGCAATAAGGGCATATTCATCAACCAATCCAAATATGTCAAAGACTTAATCAAAAAATTTGGTATGGAAGGATGCAAAAATGCCAAGACTCCTATAAGCACATCAACAAAATTGGACAAAGATGAAAAGGGTAAGAGCATTAATGAAAAGCTTTATAGAGGTATGATCGGATCACTTTTATATCTCACTGCTTCTAGACCCGATATTATGTATAGTGTTTTCTTATGTGCACGATTTCAATCATGTCCTAAAGAATCTCATCTAAATGATGTAAAAAGGATTTTAAGATATTTACATGGAACATTGCATCTAGGTTTATGGTATCCTAAGAATTCATCTTTTTATATTATAGGATATTCAGATGCAGACTATGCTGGTAGTCTTTTAGATAGAAAAAGTACTTTAGGTACTTGTCACTTCATTGGAGAATGTTTGGTTTCTTGGTTTAGAAAGAAACAAGTTTCAGTTGCTCTCTCAACTGCTGAAGCTGAATATGTAGCAGTTGGATGTTGTTGTATACAAATTCTTTGGATGAAACAACAACTTAAGGACTATGGTCATGAGATGAACCATATACCTATAAAGTGTGACAACACTAGTGCTATAAATCTGTCAAAGAATCCTATTCAACACTCTAGAAGTAAACATATTGACATTAGACACCACTTTATTAGAGATCATGTTCAATATGGAGATGTTGAATTAGAATTTGTATGCACAGAAAATGAATTAGCAGACATTTTCACTAAGTCTCTAAATGAGGAAAGATTTAATTTCATTAGAAGAGAGCTAGGTATGATTGATGGATTAACCATGTGATTGCAAGAAAATAAAATTTTAATTGTTGATCTTAAATCATATCACAAGTTATAAGATAGAAATTTTGATGAGAATTCATGTTTTATGATGTAGAATCTTTGTTGAAATGATTTAGTCAGTTGTAGAACTTAATTTCAATTTGATGAAAATTATAGGGGAGTCACGCCCGTGACATATATTCACGCCCGTGACTTAAGTGGCCCAAAGAGGCAGTGTCGTTCACGACTTTGGTTCACGACATGATTCACAGCTTCAAGTGGTGAAACTTAGTTTCACTGCTTGAGTCACGCCCGTGAAAATGAACATTCATGCCCGTGACAATTTTTCACTCCCGTGAACAATTACACCCCAAAAACTCACAGAGTAGTTCACGACTTTGGTTCACGACATGATTCACGGCTTCAAGTGGTGAAACTTAGTTTCACGGCTTGAGTCATGCCCGTGAAAATGGACATTCACGCTCGTGACGATTTTTCACTCCCGTGAATAATTACACCCCAAAACTCACAGAAGCTTTCACGCCTTGTGTCACGACTTGCTTCACGAGCATAAGTAGTGAAATGCAACAGTTCACGCCCGTGACGTTATATTCACCCCTGTGACCTATGATCATTCACGCCCGTGATATTCATCGATCACACTCCTGAACTTATTCACGCCTTCATCCACGGGTGGAACACTACTTGAGCAAACCGTGAACATGACTATTCACGCCCGTGAAACCATAAGTCATGCCCGTGAATGTATCGAATATATAAGAAACCAGCTGGTTACAACCTTCATTTCAACTCTCCATCTCCCAAAACTGCTCTCATTTACTCTCATTCATTGAGACATTAAAGATTCCGACCCCAAAGCCTTGAAATTTCACTATAAATACCACCAAAAGTTCGAATCTTCAGCAGAAATCATACATTTCTAGGTTTTTTATATCAAATTTTCTGTCAAAAATTTTCTTCAACTCCATCAATAACTAATTTCTTCAAATATGGAGTCTGCTTCATCTAAGGGAAAGAGAAAGAAGTCCCATGCACCTAAGAGGTATTCAGATTACCTCATGAACATCATTCCAGAAAGTTGCCATCCTCGGTATGCAACTTTGAAGAAGAAACCTATTTTATCATCAAGGTTCTTCGAATGGCAGGCAGTCTGTAGTATCGGGCTAGAGATGGCTATGACAGAGCAACTACAAGCCTGTCATCTCAAAGAGTTTGTTGAAATTCATCAGCTGACTCTAAGGGAGCCAATGCTGGAATTTCTCAGCACCCTGCAGGTTTCATCAACTGGAGTGGTGAAATTCCAACTCTGCAATAATCCTAACACCCTCAGCACCATTGCATTTGGAGAATTGTTCAACCTACCATCTGATGGCATTCTAAATGAGACTGAGGTAAAATTCTTTGCTCCTCCAGTGTGGACACATTTCAGCACCGGTTGCAGCTGGGATGTGAAGAAGACAAAGAGCACTCATCTCGTGGCCCCAGTACACAGGTATTTGCTTAGGTTCCTAACCTATAGCATTTTTGCTCGGGGAGAAAGTAATGGAACAATCAGAAAGTTAGAGCTCTTCCTCCTTGAGATGACTCGCAGGGGAGTCAAAGTGGCACTTTCCAAATGGTTTGCAAACCATCTTCTCTCCATTGCCACCAAGCCCACAGGAGATATCTTGATTGGGGCATATGTCACCCATATTGCAGTGAAGCTCAATTATTTGAAGCTGGATGACCATCACTTCAACATCATTCCTGCACATCCTCGAGATAGGTTGGATGTCGAGTCATTCATCAAGATGGGAACAGCTGTCAGAATCGTTTTTCAGAACGATATCTTCTACTGCTTCACTGATACTGCTGGAGAGATTATCTGGGAAGATAATGACATGGAGGATTTTAAAGCAGGCCTCTAGGGAGTCCAACAGAAAAAGAGGGCTCAAATTGAGGAAGCACCTCCAACAGTCGAGCAGGAAATTGGACAGTCCTCAGCTGCCACACCATCCTTAGCGCAGCAGGTGGTCGACCTCTTGGCATCACGTTTTGAGCAGCTGCAGACTTCCATGGATGAGAGGTTGGAGAACCTCAAGGACTTCATAGAGTCTTGGATGGACAACCTTGAGGTTGAAGTAGCTAGGCTTCGTGATAGGATGTCTGGCTAGGAGATAGGCTAGAGTGTAGCCTAAATTTGATCATTTTTTTAGCTTGTTTGTCATTTTTATGTTTTTTATATGTAGGAAATTTTTAAATTTCCTTTCTGAATATTTTAACTTAGTTTGTATCTTTTTCCTTTATATATATATTTGTTTACTTCAATCTTCATATCCTTTTTGATTGATGACAAAAGGGGGAGAAAACTAGCAATATATGATATGAGAGAATGGTATAGGAATTGGTAAATCAAAAAGTGAATTGACTTTGAATTGGTTTAAAAATCTTGATTCAACATTTCATATGCAAAGTATATAAGTGGAAAATTAAGTTATATATATATATATATATATATATATATATATATATATATATATATATACCTTAGATATACCCTAAGTATACTTTGCATATACTTTAAAGCAAGTTACAAATAAAAACATGCCATGATATACCTTAAATATACCTTACATATACTTTATTTCTTGAAAAGGAATTATGGTATGTATTGGTAATACTTCTCATATAACATGCATATAATTAAAATCTAGTTTAATGCTACATCATTATTTACTATTCTTGCACATTATAATTTTTTATCCTAAGTATATTTTGAGGGGGAGGCTTCTCAAAATCACATATTGCTAGATTATTTGTCACCATCAAAAAGGGGGAGATTGTTAACCTTGAGGGGTATTTCCGTCATTTTAATGATAACAAATAATATAGCAATATTGTATTTAACATACTTGTTTTTGTAAGTATATTATACAGGACGTGAATTAAAATAGCAAGAATGAAGAATTGGAAGAATAATCCCTGAGAAACAAAAATCAAGTAGTAGCATGTTCACTGCCGTGACTCTAGGAGTCACTCCCGTGAAGGAGTCACCCCCGTGAAGCTTCATGCAATTTCATCTAGAGAGCTTCACGACCAGAGTCACCACTTGGCTCACGGCTGGGAAGAGTGTCACGCCCGTGAATGATTAATGTCACGCCTGTGACTCTATATGTCAAAACATTCCAGAGAGCTTCACCACCAGAGTCACCACTTGGATCACGGCTGGGAAGCTTGTCACGCCCGTGAATGAGTAATGTCATGCCCGTGACTCAATATGTCAAAACATTCCAGAAAGCTTCACGACCAGGGTCACCACTTCAGTCACGGCTTGGGAAGAACTGTCACCCCCGTGACAAGCATAGTCACGCCCATGAACAATGAAAGAGAAAAATGTCAGGCGCGAGTTTTGGTTGGTACAACAACTAGTTTCTTATTTAATGCACCCCAACGGCTATATTCAACCATGGGAGTATAAATGGAAGTCATTTATGCATTAAGGAACAAGAGGGTGATAAGAAAAACAAAAGATTAGCATATACTTCAAATCACAAGCTATCTTGTACTTTCATACTTTGAGAACAAATCAATTCTCTGTAAAAATCTTTTTGCTCCTCATATTTGAGCAATAAAGATTTATAACTGGTTCTCTCTGTAATCTTTACTCAAGTGAGCTTTGGGTAGTTCTGGGTTAAGAGTAGAACACTTGTAAGGGTTAGTTGTGTAAGCCTGTAAAACACAAAGTGCAGGTTGTTTGTGTGAGCCTGTAAAACACAAAGTGCAGGTTGTTTGTGTGAGCCTATAAAACACAAAGGAATTGGTTATTGTGTGAGCCATTAAAACACAAGGGATTTCTGGGTTAGGTGTGAGCCATTGTGAGAAACACCATAGTTGGGAGTGAGCTTGTAAAACTCCATTGTAACACTTAGTGTGTTAGTGAAACTCCCAATTGCAATTGGGGAGAGGAGTAGGGTTTGTTAACACCCGAACATCTATAAATCTTTATGTCTGATTTTCTCTATCCCCCCTAAAATTAACTATTTATTTTCACACTTTAAAGTTTAATTTTTTTTGAAACTCCAATTCAACCCCCCTTTCTTGGTCTAATATCTGGGAAACATTAACCAAGATTAATTTAATCAAATATTGTTCTCCCCATGTGGGGTGTGTGGATATTGAAATTAATTACAAGTCAATTCTAATAAAATGTTTAGCATGGTATTTATATGATGTGGGCACCATTCATTCATTCTTTTACATGAAATGTCTACTAACAGAACCATCTTTCTTCATTTATCATTATGAACCCAATGCTACCTTCTTCAAATTTCTTTAACTTTCTTTCAGTTTCCTATTGATTATCATTGGCCAAGTAATATTATTAAGTTAGGAGAGATGATATTAAGTATGGGGTTATGGGTTTTTGAAGAAACACTTATCTACCTCAATTTTCTATCTTTAACCGAGACCTATTGATTTAAATGGTATTTCTTTGATTGAGGATGTTTTGCTTATTGATGGTTTGAAGCATAATGTTTTGAGTATTAGTCAATTATATGATAATGGAAACCAAGTCACCTTTAACTCCAATGGATGTCTTATAATCCCCATAAATGGCCAAGAGATATATTAAGGGACATAAATATGGCAATTTATATAAGTTATCTAACATTTCCTCTAAGTGTCTTATATCTATTAGTAATGAATATTAGCTATGGCATAGAACGCTTAGACATGCAAACATTGAATTAATTCAAAGCCTTACAAAAAAGGAGCTAGGGGATGGGCTACTAAAAGTTAAATTTATCAAAACATAACATGTGAACCATGTCAAAGAGGGAACCAAGATAAGATATTTTTCAATTCCAAAAATGTTGCAAGTACTTCTAGACCTTTACAACTTTTACATATGGATTCATATGGTCCTAATAGAATTGGTCGTTTATGAGGTAAATACTATGCATTTGAAATTTTTGATCATTGCTCGAGGTTTACTTGTGCAATATTTTTAGCTCATAAGAATGAAACTTTTAAATCTTTCAAAAACTTTGCAAAGAGAGTTCAAAATGTTTTTTTAAAAAAAGGATATTGCATTTCAAAAATAAGAAGTGATCATGGCAAATAATTTGAAAATGAGTTTTTTGAAAACTTTTGTTTAGAAACTGGAATTTCACATGATTTTTCAACTCGTAAAACACCTCAACAAAATAGATTTGTTGAAAGAAAAAATAGAACTTTAATAGAAATGGCTAAAATAATGCTTAGTGAGTATAATTTATGAATATGTTTTTAGACCAACGCCACTAATATTGTTTGTTATATTTCAAACTAATTATTCAAAAGACCAATTTTGAAACAAACTTCTTATGAGCTTTGGAATGGGAGAAAACCCAAAATCTCATACCTTAGAGTATTTGGATGAAAATACTTTATATTAAATACCAATGACAACTTTAGAAAATTTGTCTCAAAATCATATAAAGGTATATTTTTAGGATATTTTACAACTAGCAAAGCATATAGGGTTTTCAATAAAAGAACATTAGTTGTATAAAAATCTATGCATGTTAACTTTGATGAATCGAGTAAACTTGATCTTGGAAAAGGTAGTACTCTTAATGATATTTCAAGTACAATGAAAAAGCTAAATCTTAATCATGAGGAAAATTGGTGAATCTTTAAAGAAACAAGAAGACTATGATGATCAAAAAGAATCCTGTGAAGGTTCCAAGAGAATAGAAATTTGTAATAAACCATCCAAAGGAGAAAATTATTAGTGATCCAACCAATGGTTTAAGTACTCATTCTAAACTCTTAGATCCTAATATTGCCTTTGTTTCTCAAATTGAGCCAAGAACTATTGATGAGGCTATTAATGAGGAAAATTGGGTGATTTTTATGCAAGAGAAACTCAACCAATTTGAAAGAAACAAAATTTAAACTTTAGTTCAAAGACCTAATGATTACCAGTCATTGGTAGTAAATGGGTCTTTAGAAATAAACTAGATGAGCAAGGTCAAATAACTAGAAACAAAGCTATATTGGTTGCCAAAGGGTATAACCATGAGGAAAGCATATATTATGACAAAACCTTTGCGCCAGTAGCAAGATTAGAAGCCATTAGAATTCTTTTAGCATATGCATCACATATGAATTTTAAACTTTTTCAAATGGATGTTAAAAGTGCATTCTTAAATGATTTTATCGAAGAAAAAGTATATGTTGAACAACCATATGGTTTTGAAATTCATGATTTTTCAAATCATATTTTTAAACTCACTAAGGCCATATATGGTTTAAAACAAGCACCTAGAGATCGGTACAAAATGCTTAGTGCATTTATTTTAGAAAATGGTTTTTCAAAAGGTCATGTAGATATGACTCTTTTCATTAAAAAATATAAGCATGATACATTAATTGTTCAAATTTATGTTGATGACATTATTTTTGTGCTACTAATGAAATGCTTTATCAAGAGTTTGCTAATATGATTAGGGAATTTGAAATGAGCATGATAGGAGAGCTCAAAATTTTCTTCGATCTTCAAATCAAGCAAATATAGGAAGGCTTCTTCATTAACCAATCTAAATACACCAAAGGACTATTAAAGTAATATGAAATGGAAGAATGCAAGAATTCTAAAACCCCAATGAGTACATCAACTAAATTGGACGAAGATGAGAAGGGTAAGTCTATTAATAAAAAGCTCTATAGATGTATGATCGACTCTCTTCTTTATCTTACCGCTTCAAGACCTAATATTATATATAGTGTATGCTTATATTTTAGGTTTCAATCTAGTCCTAAAGACTCACATTTAAATGTTGTAAAAAGGATTTTAAAAGATTTTCATAACACAATGCATTTAAGTTTATGGTATCATAGAAACACATCATTTCATATTATAAGTTTTTCGGATGCTGATTATGTTGGTAGTCTTTTAAATAGAAAAAAATACTTTTAAAACTTATCACTTTAAAGGTGAATGTTTAGTTTCTTGGTATAGTAAGAAACAAGTTTTAGTAGCCTTGTCCATCGTTAAAGCATAATATGTGACACCAAGTAGTTGCATTCAAGTTCTTTAGATGAAACAACATCTCAAGGACTATGGGCATGTGATTGATCAGATTTGTAATGACCCAAATACCGAGTTAGTCGTAAACTGTAGTTTTCTAAATTGATCAGCATACCGGGGGGTCAAAAATTACACCAGTGCATGAAAAATATTTTATTTTATTATCAAAAACTATAGGTTATAACTAGTTTGGGGGTAAAATTTGGAGAAAAAATGAGGTCAAATAAGTCCTCAAAAGTCAAAACTAAGGAAAAAGAGACCTAGTTTAATTAAAAAATTGGTTGACCGTACTTTGACTGAACTGTAAAAAATAGCAAATGATATATAGAAATTTATTTTAAGACATAGATAGATTCTAAATAATATTTATGATTATTTGATAATGAAAAAGGAATTTTACGGTAGCACCGAAATTTGACTAATCAGTACTGTTTGGGTGAGTCGAATAGGAAACAGACTCCGATTGAGTTGAAAATTTTTATGTGGGCATATATATATATATATATATTATGAATTATGGAATCAAATTTGGGATAAATTTGGAAAGTGAGAGAAATAATTTAGAATTGTTAAATGGACTTTAATTTCACAAATGGACCTAATGGGGTTAGATCACTTGTCTTGGTCAAAGTCCAACTCATTCTAGCCACCTATATAAGCTCAAAATATCATAATTCTTTAGAGAATTCAACATCTTCTTCTTCCTCTTTTGCTTCCCCCTTGGCCAAATAGGTTTTCCATTATCTCTTCCAAATTTCTTCCATTTTCTCCAATTTTTACACCAAAATCAAACACCCTAATATAATTTTAGCCTCTCTAGCAACTAGTAGAAGTCTCTAATCTTGATTTGGAGGACTAGAGTGGAGGGGAATCAATAAAGATAAGTTAGGACACAAAATTGAGGTAAGAGAAATTAAGAGTTTTAAATTTATTTAAGGGTTCAAATAGATAGTTTAGGGTATGTAGATGATATTTATAAAGTTAGATTGAGTTAGAAAAGTAAAATAATATTGGATTAATGGAACTAATGTTTCGGCCATGGTAGGTGCACAAGGAGGTGAAGGTGCTTCAAAGGAAAAGGAAGCCTAGGAAGGCTAAAGGAAGAAAATAAGGTTAGTGATTTCAAAATCTACCTATTTCCATTGTTAAAACTTGAATTAGGGTTATGGAAATTAGGGGATTTGTGTGATATGCAAGTAAATGATAAATGAAGCTTAAAACATGTTAAGGGAGTATAAAAAGTTGATTAGAATGGTTAAATTCAATTAAAAAAATTAATTAATAAAAGTTTGAAAATATGACCATTATATGTGTAAAAATGCATATTAAGACATAATTATGTTTTAGTGTAATATTACAATATATATGTAGTAATGGATGCATAAATTAGTGAAATGAATTATTAGAAGGTGAAATAAAAATTTTAATGATGAAAATTGAATATAGGCCGAAATATGAAGAAGAAGAATCTATTATTTTCCTTACTAATTGAATATAAATTAATTCATAAAATGCAAGAAAATATGATATTGAGTGTATAGAAATTTATTGAAAATTTTTAAAATATATATTGGATATTTTTCTAATTAATGATTAGTTTATGCATGAAATGAAATATAATGAATAAAGTGTGTTCATTGAGCTTAATGACTTAATTGAATGGAAAGTGTGGAAAAAGATTATGGTTATGGATGAATAAAATGTTAGGAAATTAATAATGTAAAAATAATAGAATTTATGAATTTAAGAATAAATTGAATCAACGGAATAAAGTATCGCCCTTTGTTATTTTCTGATAGTTAAATCTAGCTCAGTATATAATTGGTTAGCCGTAGAGTCACCATTACTACGGTGCGGGTCATGGCAAGCTTATGTAGGGCAATGATGGTCTACTTTAGTGATTCAGTTATCAATGATTAGTGCAGTGCTAGGGTGGTCCTTTAGGATCACTCTTCATTGTAATGGACTTATGGGGTCCACGTCCTATGTATCCAATCCGAAGATTTTCTATTTGATTGAAACTAAGGGAAAATATGACAAAAATTGTATAATAGTAAATATGATAAAAGTGATAAATATGACAAAAATGGTAAAATTGTAAAATGGAATAAAAATGAAAAAAAAAGAAGAAAATAAGAGCTAATTAAAGAAATAGAATGAAAAATGACTAAATTAAAAGAAAATGAAAGTTTATGAGTAAATTGAAAAAAATAATAAGGGCTAAATAATGATTTATGTATTTAATGATAAATATGACAAAAATGATAAATTTAGTAAGAATGATAAATGGCATATTAGAAATTGAAAAATATGGTAACAGGGGCTAAAATGAAAAAAAAAGATAATTAAAGAAATAGAATGAAAATAGACTTAATTGAATAAAAAGAGAAAAAGTCAGAGATAAATTGGTAAACTAAGGGTTAAATGGTAATTTATATATTTAAAAAGAAAATAAATAAGAATAAAATAAGAAAATAATATATATATATATATATATATATATATATATATATATATATATAACTAGTGGTAAAAGTGTAAAGTAGTGGCATAATTATAAATAAATGAAAGTTTAGAAACCAAAATATAATTTGTAGTTAAAGAAAAATTAAATGGAGGATTGAAATGAAAAAAAAAAGTTATAAGATTAATTAAGTAAAATTGTTAATTTAATAAAGGTATTAAATAGTGAATTAATGGTAAATAATAATAAAATATTGATTAAAAAGATAATTATATTCATGAAATAGATATGAAACTTTAAGTATATTCTTAATTAATATATTGAAGAGTAAATTTGGAATAGTATAGTGGATATGATTTTGCATAAATGTGTGAAATTTTTAGACCAATGGAAATCCTTAGATTTGTAATCACCACCGGATATTTTTCATGTTCAACACGTAATTATTTGACTGCATGCAGGTAATAGCTAGGAGAGCACATAAGCAATCATACCACTTTTTGGGAGTAGCTGAAAGGAAAAATTAACAATATATATTATTGTGAATGACATGTATATATGAATATGTATATAGAATTTAGATTATATATATGATCTGATAAAAAAATTTAATGAACTATTATAAGTAAAGAGTTAAATGTTGAGTTTTGTTGAATGGAGAACATCTTATATTATGAAGATTTTGTTGGTAGTACAACGGAGTATGATGATATGGCCAAAGATGAATACTTCAAGATGAAATATTATTCTCTTTTGAGAAAATATCTTGATAGACATTATGAAAGGATGATGAAGAGATTCTATCTACTTGGTGGAGCTAATGATGCAAATTTGAAGCAAACATTTTTTATGTCTTTTCCATAAAGCATTTCCAATCATATCCAATTCCACATTCGTGAAAAAAATATTGATTTAAACTCTTTTAGTCTTGGAGAGATTTACCAGAGAATCTTATTATCAATTGATAAGATTTGTGCACAGTAGAAGATGGTTAAAAAATTGATGACTTTTGATCATGATTCTTCTTGGAAGATGGCATGTAGAAGACGAGACTTGCAGATCAAATGCAAAGATAAGAAATGCACATGTCCCCTTCGAAAGTCAAAAAGATATCATAAATGGAAACCTTCAGATGATTACCAGTCAAGAAGGTACAGGAGAAAGAAATTCAAGTTCTTTAAAAGAAGAAAACACAGATCAAGAAATGAGACATATGCTATGTTTGCAGAAAAAATGGTCATTTTACAAAACATTACCCTAACAAGCCAAAGAAAGCAACAAAGATTATTCAGAAGATTCATCAAGTTATCAAGTGGACTTAGAAGATGCTGATATAGAGTCACTATTCTCCTCAGATGATGAATCAGATTCAAGAGGATTGTTTGCAGTTGAGTTCTCAGATTTTGAATCGGAGACAGATGAAGAATTACCTTCTCAAAACTCAATATTTCCAGGCCATTACCTTCCACCAGTTTATACCATTACCCCTTTTCTTATCATCCTAGAAATAACTCCCTCAACAGATCTAACCTTATCCACTTTACCAATTGTTTGCTCTACCCAAACACTTCACCCAATTCCACTAGTTCCAATCAAAATCTTTCCTCACAAATATGCCAAATCTATAAAAATCATTGCACTCATAGACACTGGAGCTCATAGATATATGATGAATCTTTCTATTTTCCCAGACAGATATTGGATTCAACATGATCAACACTTCCAAGTAGCCAATGGAAAGATTTTCACCACAACCTCAAAAACCAGAAACCCAATCAAATTGCAAATCTTCCCTGAAATCACAATTTGGACACATGTCCTTGGATCAAAACTTCTAGACAAGGATTTGGTCTTAGGATTTGACCTTTATTTCAGATTAAATAAACTGTCCATTTTACCTATAGGTTTGCAATACAAGAACCAGTTACTACCTTTCAGCCCTGTTTTCTTTGCAACCTTCCCTACAATCTCCTTCTCTGTCCCCAGAGTTAGTACAAGAACTTCAAGATTCCTGTTGTGCCCTTTCTCACACAGAATTTGCACAGAAACACCATTATCCTTTCTGGACCAAATTAGAGTTCTTTATCACACTCCCATTTAAGAACTCAGAGGACTTTAACCCAATAACAGCTTCACACCTAGGAATGTCTAACAGATATGGAGCTTGCAATTCAAGAATGTTCAAGTTATCGGCGGAAGGTCTCATTCAACTTACAGAGTTAAATTGGGCATGCCAGACTTTCTATGTGAATAAAAGATCAGAACAGGTTTGAGGAAAAAAGAGGCTTGTCATTGACTATAAGCCTTTAAATCTATTCCTGAAAGATGATAAGTATCTACTACCAAGGAGAGATTCAAATTTCCCTTTCATGGCTTCGGCAAAAGTATTTTCAAAATTGGATCTAAAAGCAAGATTCTAGCAATTAGACATTGTTCCAAAAGATAGATACAAGATGGCATTCTGTATTCCTAATCATCATTATGAGTGGACTGTCATGCCATTTGGACTCAAAGTGGCACCCTCACTATTTCATAAGGCCATGATTTAGATATATGAGTCCCTGTTACATACAGCCATGATCTACATTGATGATATTCTGTTATTCAACCCACACATTTACTCTCATCACGAGACGACCAAGAAGTTTATGGATCTAACAAAGGCCCATGGAGTAATGCTTAGCCCAACAAAGATGCAGTTGGCCCACACAACCATTGATTTCTTAGGAATGCAATTCTCAAATGGAACTTATAGGCCTCTGCCCCACTTGGCCCAAGAACTGATAAATTTCCCAAATGAAAATTTAATAGTAAAGTAGATTCAACAGTTTTTGGGGACAACCAATTATATCCGACAGTTCATTTTAGGCTACAGTAAGCACGTGAAACCATTATATCAGCTTTTGAAAAAGTAACCCCCACCATGGTCGGCCATCCATACCGAATCAATTCAGACAATCAAAGCAGTCATTCAAAGTTTGTCACCTTTGTAGATTCCCCCTATAGGGAAAAGATTGCTACAAACGGATGCGTCAAATGAACATTAGGGAGTAGTGCTCTTTGAGATCATTAGAGATAAGAAATAAGTGTGTGGATATGTGAGTGGTCATTTCAAAGAAAGTGAACTTCACTATCACTCAATGTTTAAAGAAATCTTAACTGTTAAATATGGAATTAAAAAGTTTGAATTGCATTTGATAGGACAATATTTCACAGTTGTTATGGATTGCTCATCTTTTCCATGCATGCTAGATTTCAGACATAAAACTATTTTTCATCCACAGCTGTTAAGATGGAAAGAGTGGTTCAGCAGATACAGTTTAGAAGTTCAACATATCAAAGGGGATAATAATCTCATCCCTGATTTTCTATCCCGATCTTCACCCCCAAAGATTGATCTCATCTCATCATCAATAGAAATACCTCTCACACTTATGGCTTCTAGTTCCCAGTCGAACACTCCAGTTCTCAGTCTTTCAAACTTCCCACCAGGATGTCCAAAAGGTCCAAACCTCAAGCAGATTAAAAGGTTTGCCCAAAACATGTTGTTCACCTACATGATGCTATTTCAGGATAAACTAGGACTTCTAAGGAAAATTGTTTACTGTCCTACAGAGTACACATGGGTAATCATTTATAGGATCTCTACAGAGCTTATGCTTTTTGAGCAATTATGGTATTTATGGTGTCAATCAACACTATATTATCATGCAGTTCAAATTCCCTTGATAAATTTTCTCCCATTTATATGCAATCGAGAGAATGACAATCTCCACAGGTTAAGTTCTTAACATGGTTTCAGCCATTAAGCTACTAGAAGAAATTATTTGCTAAGTTAATTGCAGATAATTCAACTCCTAAAGTTCCAGAAGAAATCATTGGAATTTTTATATTCCATCATCCTTTACACACATTGCAGGAACAAACACGGTTGTAGCTCTTGGAAATACTCAACTATGGAGAACAGTTTGTCACGAGGATCCAATGTGTCTAGAAGAGGTAAAATTAGCAATTCATCTAGAGTTAAGACGAAGGAATAACTATTATCATTTACCTCTAACAAGTTACACTTCACTTGGACTAGATCCCTGCAAGAGAATCAAAATGGTTCTTTGGCTTCCTACACTCAACCCTAAGCTCAGACTTGAAGATGAAGACCCAATCATTGATCAAGATTCACAAGAGGAAGAAACTTTCAAGCCCAATATTGCAGATGTAACCATTATGTGACCAGTGGAAGAACCTAGGCCAAGTCCTAGCCCAGGCCCAAGTTTCAAATTCAGAAATGAGATCCTAGTATTCCCAAATTTCAATTATAATCAGGACCTATCCTTTGCACAGACTACTGAAATTGACTTTTATCCACCACCTGAAAGTCTTGAGAAACTAGATGATGTTGATGATTGGCCTTAGAGATATCCGGAGCCCACTCTTGAAGACTTTAACCTTTCACCATCACGTGAGTCGATTCATAAATAGTAAAATATTTGCCACTATGTTATGCTTTTATAAAAGTTGTAATAATTCAGCTGATTTGATGACTGCTGATCCTATCTACAATATTGCAGTTTGCTTTAAGTCTTTGTCATAGTGATTATATTTATGTTTAGGAATCTTATCTTTTAATGATGTAAGAAATGACAAATGTGTCAACTGCCTTAGGTCTATATAAGATATTAATGTAAAAAGGATCTTATCTTTTGTTTTGGTAATTCCCTGTGTGAAATAAAAATATGTTTTCTTAAACTTCTCTCTCTTCCTCTATCCTTAAATTAAGCAACAACAAATAGTCTCATGATTGTATAACAATCCTAGGTTAGGTTTGAGAATTATGTTTGAAAATGCTTGAATTTGTTATCAAAATAGGATAAACCCACCAGTGGCCAGAAGAGCCTTTAGGATTAGTGTAACACCACATCTTATGCATTTAAATATAACCCATCTCTGTATCAAATAATCACACATAGCATGCTGGAAAAAAAATATCCTGTTAATAGTGATAGTAAAATATTTTTTTATATCCTGTAATATTATTCAATGACTTTGCAAGTCTCATATCCTGTAATTTCATTCAATGACTTGCAAGTCTCATATTCTGTAATATTATTCAACGACTTGCTAAATTAACACTGAGGTTTTCACCACAATATATTATATATCACATTTATCAAAACATAAACTTTACACATAAGTATTTTCGAGTTGCTTTCATTTATACATTTTTAAACTCATTCCAAAATGACTATACATATTCAAACACGTAAATACAAAACATAGATGACATATTTCCATGCTTGTGTGGAATACAAGGAGAGAGAGTGATGAGGCTCGACCAGTGACCTGTGCTCCATGTCTTTTATACGCTACTCAAAATAAGCTATCACTTTTCTTTACCTGAAAAATGATGCAAATTGATGAGTTGTGGCTCAGTGAGAATAACCATCAAATGAGCTCTAAAGTACCGAAAAACTCATAATAATAACTCACAAATTCAATGCATACCATGTATTCTATTCCATTCCATTCATCAGTATCATATAAATATCAATAAAGTTGAAACATATAATCATTACTCCTTACGTATGAAAATGCTTTGCTTATTTCATTTTGTTGTGACTAAGTTAAACAGACATTGCCCCGGGTTTCCATGTGAACATTTGCATTTGCTAGCTAGTTTGATCATTTGTTTCATTTGCACATTTGTTGGGCCATAGGCCTCTTCTTTTGCTTTACAATATCGATTAACTAGTCACAATGCCTTTTTAGTCCATATGCATATGCACTTGTATTTAAGTATTGATCAACCATTGCATCTTTATCATATACAACATACATAAATTCCATATATACCTCATATGTCACGCATATACCTTGCATATACTATACATATACCATGTATATATATCACACATGTCAAACAAATACCTCAAATATACCATAAGTATACCATTTATATGTACCAAAATGTCATAAATTATCCATCATTACATTATCAAGGACCAATCATGACAATCATATGAATCACATAGCAAGCAACATTCATTTGCACTAAAGAATTCAATTGATAATTAGACTCTCTGTTCTCCTTTGATTCTGACCTCTAACTTATTGTCTATCCACTCCTTGTGGGTTTCCAATATGTTGCGAGCCTAATATGAAAACATAATCGATTAACTCATGATTATGGAGACTTAATGTAGCTTAAACAAATTAATATGCATTGTTCATATCAATAGTTAAGATTTTTCCTATGAGGCAGTGTGACCTTATGGGACTGTTTAGCCTATAACGTGTTTTATACTTGACCAATTAATCTGATTCTTATTCCTAATTAACATTAACATATAATTATGGAACATATTAAAATTTCAGACCAATTGGATCATTGTACAATTTGTGGTGGAATTTCTAAGTGTGTTCTATTTTCTGCCTTTAGGCAGTTTCAGGGTACTCAATTTGGTTCACCATAACTTATAATATATAAGTCTTATTTTAATGAAACTTTCCAGATACTTATATGGGTTCATATGGAACAAGTTGCATATTTACAACTTTTATAAATTATGTCTCTAATGTCTTAAAATTATAACACACATTTCACTAGTCCAGAATAGAATTGGCTTCCGGATCAGTATGAGTTCAAAAGGCCATAACTTAGTCTATACATAACATATTAAGCTGAGATTAGTACCCACATATATCTAAGACATATACCTATAACTTTCTAGTTTTTTTTATCCTTTATAGAATCTAGCTCTAATGAGCTCAACTTAGCCAAACAAGTTGCTGGCTCTGCCCAGGGCACTCAGTAGGCAGTTCAAACCATGGAACAATCATGGTTCCATTCACCATAACTCAATATTTACAAGCCATATGAACCTGAAATTGGGTATAAAGATACATAACATATATATATATACAACTATTATATTTTTAATGACTTCAAATATTGGCTTTAACATATCCAAAACTAACAAACACAGTAGCTAACTTATTTAGGGTTCATATCCGGACCAGTTTTAGTACTAAAAGGATATCTAATTCTATACACCCCAGCTTGCAAAAATATTTACATATCCATAAATATAAGACATAAAGGAACAAATATGGTGTTTTAAGCTTTTTCAGATTCGATCTCTAAGATCATCAAAACTATGGAACAAAATACTGCCTATTAATGAACCCTAAACACCAAAATCAAGCTTAACACAAAAATAAATGGTTACTCACCTATAATCACTCTTGGCTAATCTTGTTACTGCAATCTTTGGAGTGAAATAGGGAAGAAATGATGGCTAAAACTTGAGAGAAAATAGGTTGAAGAAATGAAGCAAGGAAGAAGAAGAAGGTGAGGATAGAAATGAATATGGTGCCTGCCTAATAAGTTAAAAGACACCACCATTTGTTTCACCCGTCCATCCCTTTTTTTTCTTTTTCTTTCTTTTTCTTTTTTTTTTCTGACTTTTCATTTTTATTTTTATTATTTTATTTTATTTTATTTTATTTTTTTCTAATTATTCTTGTTATTATTACACAATTCAACACAATATGCAATTTAACCTTAATCTAGTCATTTTGCATACTTTAATTTGGTCACCTTATTTCATTTATTTTTAATACTTTTTATCCTCATTTAGATTATAAATACACATGTATGACTCGATACAATTGTAATGTACTAGGACACGTAGCTAGTGCGTGTCATGGACTTGTTCCTATGAAAATACGTATGAAATGCATGTGTTCAATTTAATTATATGCAAGATGCATATGTTCAAATGAAATGCATATGGGGAAGGTTGAAGATGTTACAGTTAGTCATACCTTGATCCTTGTTTCAAAGTTCTCATAATAATTCTCATCCATCTCCTGTATCGGTATCAGAGCTTTGAGATTGTTTGTTCTTGGTTTGATTTATGGTGATAAGGAGCTCTTTTTCATATTATCATGACAGAACTTCAAAAGATGTCTCGTTCTTCTTCTTCTTCTACTTTATCTCTTCAATCTTCTCCTTTTACTTCTAAAAATCTATACCATCTTTATGAGCTTTCTTTCCTTTCTCAAGATCATAAAGTTCAAGAAACCAATATCCCATTTCTAAATCCTTATCACACCTTTAAAAAAAAAACCTCTTTCACAACCTCTATTAAAACTTTGATCCATCAAAAGCCTTCATCTATAAAGGAGTATGTACAGTCTTCCTTTTTTGACCAGTGTCCTATTTAAGGTACTGGTGAAGAACAATTCATCACTCTTGAAATCCCTTCTGAGTTTCCAACCCAGTGGATTAACCATAGGTACACCCACATCCATTTTGGAGCCATTAGACTTGCTCTTACCTACCATGGCAGAAAAGACTTACCAGTTGTTGCTTGGATAGCTCTTCTGGATACCAGATTTCTGGAGTATCAATATGTTGTAATTGGTACAATCCAGACTACTCTTAATGCAAGAACTGTCCTTTGTACTTTCTACCCTAATTTCAGCATGAGGCTTCAAGATCCTCATACCTTTACCACACTGAAGGTACAAGTTCAAATCACTAGAGTAAAGAACGTAGCTACTACAGATATAGCTACTCTTCACTATTAGATGATTTACAGAGTGCAAAATCATGCAATGGATCATTGTATCATAGCCTCTGCTGAGGCCTTAAGTATTACGGTGGATTCTACTCAAGTACCAAGGGTAGTACAGATTCCAAAGAAGCTAAAAAAGAAAGATCTTCTCTAGATCTTTCCTCAGTCTTAGTTGACAAATTATAAGCTTCTTCATCAAAGGAGCCAGCTACTGAGTTCAACAAAACCGCTTTTCATAAAGCACAAAGATGCAGAGTTGAGACTCAGTTCTTCTCTCCTGATGAGAATGAACCCCAAGCCAATACACCGGTGGAGTTCTCTACATAGTTCATGATGCAGCCTGTTTCTTCTTATGAGAAAATCCCTATCTTTAACTCAACACATCCTATCTATCAGTCTCATAATAGAAATCACAATTACTTCAATATATGTGATTATCATGACTGCTATGCAAATCGGATGGCAGAAGAAAATGAAGATTGGAATAAAAAAGCCAGAAAATGCAAAAGAAAGATAAAGTGCTTTGAAAAATAGTTCTTTGAAAGATATGAAGATGGAGATCCTTCAGTTGATCTGTTGGGACAACCATCAGGTAAATATGACTATGTGGTTTCTTATTCCCCGCCTTCTCACTATAAAAATCCAGTACTTCCTTTACCACATTTATGGGATAATCACTCTGATCCCTTGCCCCCCAAACCACCAAAAAACCCAAAACCCTTACCTTTATCCTGCTACAAACTTGTTTCAAAACCTAAAGTCACTAAACCTGAACCTATACCTATGACTGCAATGTACCAACCATCTTCTTCTCCAACTGCTTATGATACTAAATTTCCCCCTCTTTAAGACCACATATATCCTATATCATAGGTCAGGATTGCTCAATTTGTCCGGCCTACTACAGTTACACCTAAAGGAACATCCAAGTCCATTTTTGCAGCAGAATCAGTATTAAATCGACAGACTCAAAATGCACAAGTTCCGAATAAGGTGCTTCAGAGAATTAAGACTAAGGTTAACAAGTTTACGAATAAGGTCTCTATTTTGGATAACAGACAGACAACACAGTATGAAGCATTGTACAAGCTATTGAGATAGCTTGAAAGGTAGCAGATAGAACTAAAAGGTGAATTGATGAACATGATTACTACTAGGATGTATGATTTAACCTTTGATGCAAAGCTAGTTAAATTACAGAAGCTTGAAAGAGAGATTGCTTCATTAAAACAAGATCTCAAGCAGGATTACCTCAAATCTCCTTCATTCACGGATCCTCTAGGGTTGTTCACCTCCCTACACCTTCTTGTTTCACACTAGCCATTATACACACCGCCTCCTATTCATCAACCCTCACTTTTAGAACTAGAACGATTTGGTCTTTCATTTGAACTTTTCCATAAACAATTCATGGAACAACTTGATTTAGGCCCAAAGTATTTTTCTAATCTTGAAATTCACTTCTAGATTCACTGGAGCATTA
The DNA here is from genome assembly GCA_023653625.1 of Triadica sebifera. NCBI lineage: Eukaryota > Viridiplantae > Streptophyta > Magnoliopsida > Malpighiales > Euphorbiaceae > Triadica > Triadica sebifera. The sequence goes on from CM042896.1 coordinate 36,887,574, forward strand.
AGATATTGATTTGTATGACTCCCAAATGCAACTATGCTAAGGTTTTATCATGCTCAATCAATTGCAGAGGTACTCACAACTCTTCATTAAGAGTTTGTTGGTACTACAATGGAGTATGATAGATTTATAGCTGTTATACTGCCGAAATTTTTGGATTAAAAAAATAAAAAAATTAATAAAGTGGTAACGATATTATGGTCATTAAGTTAAAAAACAACACATCGGCTATAATCAAATTTAGAAGATTACCAACAGACTTAGTAATTGCATAAGAATATGTAACGTGCGTATAAAAGAATTGTTATAATGGTGTCACAAGATTCCCATCAAATATGATAACACAAGTGCTATAAATCTTTTAAAAAATCTCATTCAACACTCTAAGTTGGGGTAATATGGTAGCAGAGGAATTAGATTATGATATATTAGGGACAAATCCTTTGGGTCATGGAGTGAAAGATAGTTGAGTCTATAAAAATAGTCCAACCAAAGCTCAGAATGTAGAATTCCCAGCTGACCTAATAGCGTTGTCATTCCGTGAGTTTGATACAATCTTGGGGATGGATTGGTTAACTCAGCATAAGGCAGTGGTGGATTGTCAGTATAGGAGAGTGACTTTCAAGAATTTAAGGCAAGATGACGTGATTGTCCTGGGCGATAATTGACCATACTTGACTAATGTCATTTCTGTGACAAAGACAAGTAAGCTTATCAAAAAGGGATGTGAAGCATTTTTAGCACATATTGTAGATACCAATAAAGAGAGTCTAGATCTTAGGAAGATTCCTACAATATGTGAATATCCAGATATCTTAGGAAGATTCCTACAATATGTGAATATCCACCTATCAGGGAGATAGAGTTTGCCATAGATGTTTTGCCAGGCACAGGTCCGATATTGATCACTCCCTATAGAATGACACCTACTGAACTAAAATAATTAAAAGTGCAGTTGCAAAAGTTATTAGAGAAAGGGTTTATCAGACCCAGTGTCTCACCTTGGGGTGCTCCGGTTCTATTTGTGAAAAATAAGGATGGCACCTTTTGTTTGTATATTGATTAGTTGAATGATGAGCAAAAATATTTTCACAGAGAATAAATGTTTGTTTTGAAAATATCAAATGCACAAATGGCTTACAACAAGATTTTGATTCGAAGTATTAGCTATTCTCTCTTTTTGGATTCATAAATGACTTGCATTTATACTTCCATGGTGAATTATAGTCGTTTGAGTGTATTTAATGCGGAAATAGTCGTTGTATCAACTCTTATTTTCGCGTCTGACATGTTTCTCTTTCTTCTTTCACGGTCATGAGTATGATTGTCACAGTCGTGACTGTTCTTTCAAGCCATAACTTAAGTGGTGACTTTGGTCGTGAACCATTCTAGAAGGATTTGAAGTGTTTGATCATGGGTGTGACATTATATCTTCACGGGCATGAATATCCTTCCTAGTCGTGGTCCAAGTAGTGACTCTAGTCGTGAAGCTCTTTGGAACTTTCTTTCACAGTCGTGATTGATATGATCATTCACGGTTGCTATCATTCTTCATAGTCGTGAACTTTAAATGTTGGATAGTTGGTGCTAAGCTTCATCACGGACGTGACATATAAGGTCACGAGCATGAACATGTTATTTCTTCATTTTTTTTGTCTTTTTAAGATTAGTCTACCATTCTCCATTCTTGCTATCATGTTCCATACCCTGTTCAATAATGTGTAGAACCCGAATCTATTAGTGCAAATAAATCAGTATCATAAAGAGAAAATTTATCGATTATCTCATATGGGGCTTCCTGCTCCTCATGAGTTCTTATGGCATATGCTCGGGCTGGGGCTTGACTACCTTCTACTCTATTCACTGATTCTGATACACTCTGCCCAATCCTACTGCTTCTAGACTGTCCATGTCCCCTGCTTCTGCCTTGAGTGACATTCTAAATCTAAACTGATATTACACCACTTGTACCTCTTCCTTTAGGGCAATCTTTCTGTTTATGCTCAGTAGATCCGCAACGTAAGCATACTCCAATAATCCACCAGCAATCACCTGCATGTGATCTCCGACAATGTTGACATGTGATAGATATGAATCTCCTGTTACCCAAAATTGGTGCACTAGCTATAGACCCATCTGGCCTCAACTGTTGACTTTGGCCAGTTGAAAAGGTTGATCTAGCACCCCATGACTGGAAAAACCTAGGCGATGTCCGCCCCCTTTTTCCTGATGTCTGGGCCATCTAATTGTCGATCTTCATGGTGGCTTTCTATCCTCTTTCTCTTTGACCTCTTTTCCGCACTGATGGCTGAGGATATTAGTGTAGCAAAATCCTCAAGCTGAAGGGTAGTCACCATATTCCCAATATCATCATTAAGTCTATCCTCAAATCTTTGACACTACCTCATTAACAATGATTCCAGTCGCATATTTACTTAGTTGGGTGAATTCCATCTCATATTCGGCGACTGACATGCTTCCTTGCTTCAAGTCCTGAAACTCCCTTTTCTTTTCATTCACATAAACTCTTGGCACATATTTCTTCTAAATTATGCCTCGTAGAAATTGCAGGAAGGTGGTTTTGGTGTCTGGGGCTTTGATAAAATTGATTTCCACCAATCATAGGCATGATCTTTTAAAAGGGACATTGCATATCTGACCTTTTGTTCCTTTGGACACTCAAGTTCCTCAAACACCCTTTCTGTGGATTTCATCCAAAACTCTAAAGCTGCTGGGTCATCCTCTCTCATTCCCATAAAATCTATGGCCCCATATTTTCTCAGCTTATCAATCTGAGGTTTTGGCTGAGGTGGAGGAGGAGGTGGAGCTGGTTATGGAACTGCTTGTACTATCCGATGCAACAAATTTGCTATATGCTTCATAAGAGGTTCCTGTCCCCTCTGCTCTCGATGGAGCTACTACACTCAGCCTGGAATCTCTCATTGATAGAGGTTGTTTGAGATTAGCTGAGTTTGAAAGACTATTACTCAGTTCGTCTTCCGAGAAATCTTGTTCCGATCCCAAATCCATATCTACCTATAAACCAGAAGGGACCCAAGTCAGATAATTGCAGCATTTTATGCATATGCATGAGACACATATTCTATTTTACACCCACTGATTAAGAATCAATTAGCATGAGCTATGATACCACTAAATGTAATGCTCTCATACCCTACTAGTTGTTAATAGAATATGGAATTGCTACTAAGCTCATCTGTTTTAAAACCAATGTTCAAATTATTGAATTTTTTTATGAGTTTATTATTAGCGAAATATTTGTTGCTATATTTTTTTTCTTTCCATATAAATATATAACTAGTGATGGAAATTGTTTTTTGATTTAAAAGAACTCATTCAATTAAACTATAATATTTAGACATATATTTACAAATAATACTAGATATATAAAATTACAAAATTCATTCCTTATAAATCCTACATTACATCAAAAAAAATTCTTAAAATTTAATTTTTACAACATAATTTCCAAAATATACAAAAGAACTAAACTGCTGCAAGGGTTCCTGCTTCTTCAGTAGCACTATCGAAATAGCTACGTCTATTTATCAGCGTGTCAAACAAATGCACTAGGCTACTAGCTTAGTGGTACATTTGGCAACTATCCAATAATTATATACATATTTCCAAACTAAACCGTTAAAAACTAAAGTAAACTTACTAAGCATGCCAAATATTCATATAATATTAAAACTATTTTTGTCATGCAAAAATACACAATTAATCAATTTTAACGTTCATTTCATCAAGCATGCTTGAAATTGCTTAACAATTAAAAATATAAAATTTACAATATAAATTTCATAATTCACACATTTTTTCTGTTATATGTTTAATACCCCACGACATCTTAGACCTAAAATAAATACTGGATACAGAGTTTCTGCTCTCCGGCAGTATACTCGGTGCCTACATAATTATTTTATAACTCAACATTTAATCCCTACATTATCAATAACAACTCATCACCTTTTTGGTGGCTACGTAAATTCAAACTCATCACTATTTCTTAGTGCCTACATAATTTCAACTCAACACTATTTATTAGTGCCTACTTAAATTAAATCTCAGCACTATTATTTTTAGTGCCTACATTTCTACCCTTTTATTAATATGCCAACTTATCCTAATTTCTAGTTCTCGACTAGATGTTCTAGGACTTAATTATATTTGTTACCTTTATTATTATTTATATAATTTATGTAGGTAACATTAAAATAAATTCCATATAAATACAATAATTCCCATTAAATATTTTACAACCTTATACTTGCTCATTTAATCATTATAAATATAAGAAAATCAATTAATATATTTTCTATCACAAAATTTCACAAACAACACATATTTACAAGTTATCATATTCTGGACAGTATTTCTGCCTTATGTTGCCCTGTATTTTTTGTCCCTTTTTGTTTATGGAAATTGGACAAGTGATCAACTAAACAAATATAGGTATATGTCTTATCTTTAATTTTCAATTTGAATCACATTAAAAAGAATTATTTTGCAAAAGTTATGAATTTTCTTCTAACCTATGTTCACTGCAATCTGCCCAGTATTTAGTGCCTACATTTCTACCCTTTTATCGGTATACCAACTTATCCTAATTTCTAGTTCTCAACTAGATATTATAGGGCTTAATTATATTTGTTACCTTTATTATTATTTACATAATTTATGTAGGTAACATTAATATAAATTCCATATAAATACAATAATTCCCATTAAATATTTTACAACCTCATACTTGCTCATTTAATCATTATAACTATAAGAAAATAAATTAACCCATATTTACAAGCTGTCCTATTCTGGACAGCATTTATGCCTTATGTTGCCCTGTATTTTTTGTCCATTTTTACATGAAAATTGGACAAGTAATCAACTAAAACAATATAGGTACATGTATTATCTTTAATTTCCAACTTGAATCATATTAAAATGAATTGTTTAGCAAAAGTTATGAATTTTCTTCTAAGCTACGTTCACTGCAATCTACCCAATATTTTATTGGACAGATTTCTACCTTTGCTCTATCTCTTTCATCCATTTTTAGACGGAAATTGGATAAGTGATCACCTAGCCAAATGTCTGTACATGTCTTATCGTTAATTTCCAACTAGAATGACATTATAAAGAATTGTTTAGCAAAAGTTATGAATTTGCTTCTAACCTATGTTCACTGCAATCTGCCTAGTATTTTTCTAGATAGATTTCTAGTTCAAACTTTGAGTCCATTTTTCACAAAATTCTAGGTCTATTCAGATATAATGGTCTAAATAAAAGTTGAAGCCCTATGTCTTAAATTTCCAACTCAATAATAATCACTCAATAATCGTTTCCAGAACTCAAGTTATGACTAGAAAACTAGACAATATTTATAAGACAAATTTTCCAGCACATCGATTAATTCATACAATTTCCATTTTCATGCAACAACCGCATATTCTAGCCTTTATTTCTACATTCATGGCATCATTTAATCAAAAATTAATTGCTCAATCAAATATCTAGAATTTCATACACATCACAAAATCAAAATCAATATTTTTCTATATTAAATTTTTGCCAAATGTACATACCTCAAAATTCCACTTCACTTCACTCTTCTCTTTTTCCTAGCTTGCTTTCTCCTTACCATTACTTCCTCTTTGATTTGGTTCAAGGATTCTTCACCTCTTTGGCCTAACAATAATTGTTTTACACTAATCAAACATTAATCACACTAATCCACCCTTAATCACCATTAACATATTAATAACCCTAAATCACTAACTTTAATGACAACTAACCCCAAAATCAAAGAAACGAGAAGAAGAAAAGTGAGAAGATGGAAAATCTAAACTCGACTTTGATGATCTTCAAAATGGTCAGAGTCTTCATTCTCTTTTTCTTTTCTTTTTTTTCCTTCCTCTTCCTTAGTTTAGCTCACTTTGCTTCACTTCCTTGATGATCTTGCCTTAATCCCCTTTTTTTTTTTCATCTAATCTTAGCTTGATTTGAAGAAAGAAAATGAAGAATAAATGGGAGAGGAGGAGCTCACGGCAAAAGAGAGAAAAAGGGAGAGAAATGGGTTTGATTAAGGTGAGGAAGAAGAAGAATGGCCAAAAAGTGAAAGTTTGACTTTTTATAGTTGGATTAGGTGGGTAGTTAGGATTAATTACTAATTTTGCTTCCCATTGGTCCATTAATTTAAATCACTCTTACTTTATTTTAATGAAAAGAATATTCCTTTCCTTAGATAAAGAATATTCCATTTTTATGCCTTCGTAAAAATATTTGTGCCAAAAACACTGCAAATTTCTAATTTCGTTTAGCGAAAAATTATTATTTTTCTAAATTTTAATTCCAAACTTCAAAATTCTCAATTAATAATATCCAAAATATTTTTCTCACATCTTATTATTATTATTTTAATTTATTTTTTTCATATATGAATTTAGACTCCGATCGGTTTGACGCGCTGAATTTCGGTCAACCGTGACCGTGGCCTAAACTATTGGGTATTACACAAGGTGAGGTATGCAATTTCTTTTCTTCAAGATCATGCATACAATTGAGGAAAGGTAGTTTTGTTGGGGCAACTGACATATGTCTTCTTTTTATTTGAGAGTTTAAGACAAAGTAAGTGCCACGAGTCTATGTGAATGAGAAAAAGAGAGGATTTCAAGACCTACAACAACAAAAAAATCTGACTGTTATCAAGTATGAGCGAGATTCAACAACCTAAGTAACTATGCAGCTAGGATCCTTAAAGGTGAGACATATCAGTGCCACAAGTTCGATGTTGGTTTACGTGACGATATTAGCTATCAAGTTATTGCTCTTCAGATTGAGGACTTAACTATGGATGAGTCTTCCAAGAAGCCATAAGCTAGCATGGCAAAAACTTCAAGCAAAAAGGGCCATTTTTTCTCTGGGAAGTCATAATATAGGGGAAATAGCTGGGGCTTTTCATAGTCGAATTATTTTGGGAGGGTTCTATCCTATAGAGCTACTTCTGCCACTGTCAATTTAGAGCCATAGATTTTGAGAGGAGTTACACCAGTATATGGGACTTATCGCAAGAACAATTAGGGCAAGTGTTAGGCAGCTGCCAAGGCTTGTTATAGATTTGTGTCCCAAGATCATCTGAAAAGGGATTGTCCATTGTTGGGTAGTATAGTGACTACACAGATAGTGGGATCGACTTCAGTGCAAAGTCAACAACATAACCGATAAGGTTAGATAGGGCCTAGTCAAATTGCATCAAGATGATTTGTAGACTAGGACCTAGTAGGAATCCAATGAGAGCTTATGCCATAAAGGAATTGGAGGATCACAAGGCCACTAATTTTATCATGGGAAAGTTTTCTCTCTATGGATTATGTTGATGTGCTTTGATATATCCTAAATCTATGCACTCATGTTTGCATTATAACACCTACCCAGCACAGTATGATAGTTGAGAACTTAGAATATGAGACTGAAGTCACAAACCCTCTTGGTTATAGTGTGATTGTGAATTGAGTGTACAAAGGTTGTCTGTTGATTGTACACGGAAGAGAGTTTCCCACGGACTTGTTTGAGTTTCCTTTCCACAAGTTTGATGCTATTTTAGGCATGAATTAGCTTTCTCAACATGAGGTGATAGTGATATACCGGTCTAAGAAGTTGATTCTTAATACCTTATAATGAAATGAGATTGTAGTGGAAGGTGTGGAATTTCCACAGCTAGCTTAAGTCAATTCTATGATGAAGGCTCAAAAGATGATTAAAAAGGGTTGTGAGGCTTATTTAGCTCATGTGGCTGATACAAGGAATAAAGGACTAGATTTGTTGGATTTTTCGATAGTGAGGGAATATTCAGAGGTATTTCCCAATGACTTACCAAGGTTACCTCCAAATAGGGAGATAGAGTTCTCCATAGAGCTTGCACTAGGTATAACTCCAATGTCAGTTGCACTGTATAAAATGCACCTTCAGAATTAAAGGAATTAAAGGCATAATTGTGAGAGTTGTTACATAAAGTTTTATCAGGCCAAATGTATCACCATATGGTGCCCTGGTGTTTTCTGTTAAGAAAAAGAATGGATTGATGATGTTATGTATCGATTACAGGCAGTTGAACAAAGTTACTATCAAGAACAAGTATCCATAGCAAAGGATTAATGACATATTCAATCAATTAAAGGGTGCAAGAGTTTTCTCCAAGATAGACCTCAGATTAGGCTACCATCAATTGAAATTTTAGGCAGATGATGTTGCAAAGCCAACTTTCAGGACTAGATAGGGCCATTATGAGTTTTTGGTTATGTTGTTTGGGTTTGCCAATGCTCTGATAGCTTTTATGGATCTTATGAATAAGATCTTCATGTCATATTTAGATCAATTTGTTATGATTTTCATCGATGATATCTTGGTTTATTCTAAGGATAAAAAGGAACATGATCAGCATATGGGGACTGTAACTGTAACACCACATCTTATGCATTTTAGTATAACCTATCCAAATATCAAGTAACCATACATGGCGTACTGGAAAGGTAAAATACCCTGTTAACAATAGTAGTAAAATTGTCTTTCATATCCTGTAATATAATTCACTGACTTTGCAAAGTTAACACTGAGGTTTTCACCATAATATAATATATCACATATATCAAAACATAAACTTTTCACATAAGTATTTTCGAGTTGATTTCATTTATACATATTTAGACTCATTCCAAAATGACTATACCTATTCAAGCACATAAACACAAAAAAACACATATGACATATTTTCATGCTTGTGTGGAATGCAAGGAGAGAGAGAGTGATGAGGCTCGGCCAGTGACCTGTGCTCCATGTCTTTTATACGCTACTCAAAATGAGCTATCACTTCTCTTTACCTGAAAAATGATGCAAATTGATGAGTTGCGGCTCAGTGAGAATAACCATCCAATGAGCTCTAAAGTACGAAACAACTCATAGTCATAAATCACAATTTCGATATATACCATGTATTCCATTCCATTCATCAGTCAATAACATATAAATATAGATAAAATCAAGTATTCAATAATTGTTATTTACTTATGCTTTGTTTGTACATTTTATTTTGTTGTGACCAGATTAAACGAACATTGCCCCGGGTTTCCATGTGAACATTTGCATTTGCATTTGCATTTGCTAGCTAGCTTGATCATTTGTTTCATTTGCACATTTGTTGGGCCATAGGCCTCTTCTTTTGCTTTGCACATTTGTTGGGCCATAGGTCTCTTCTTTTGCTTTGCAATGTCGATTAACTAGTCACAACGCCTTTTTAGCCCATATGCATATGCACTTGTATTTAAGCATTCATCAACCACTGCATCTTTATCATATACAACATACATATATTCCCTATATACCTCATATGTCAAGCATACACCTTGTATATACTATACATGTACCATGTATATATATCACATTTGTCAAACATATACCTCAAATATACCACAAGTATACCATTTATATGTACTACAATGTCACAAATTATCCATCATTACATTATCAAGGACCAATCATGACAATCACATGAATCACATAGCAAGCAACATTCATTTGCACTAAAGAATTCAATCGATAATTAGACTCACCGTTCTCCTTTGATTCCGACCCCTAACTTATTGTCTATCCACTCCTTGTGGTTCTCCAATATGTTGCAAGCCTAATATGAAAATATAATCGATTAACTCATGATTAGAGAGACTTAATGTGGCTTAAACAAATTAATATGCATTGTTCGTGTCAATAGTTAAGATTTTTCCTATGAGGCAGTGTGACCTTATGGGACTGTTTAGCCTATAACTTTTTCTATAATTGACCAATTACTCTGATTCTTCTTCCTAATTAACAATAACACATATATATAGTACATATTAAAATTTCAGACCAATTGGATCATTGTATAATATTTGGTGGAATTTCTAAGAGTGTTCTTTTTTCTGCCTTGTTTTCTTCCTTTAGGCAGTTTCAGGGTACTCATTTGGGTTCATCATAACTTACACTCTATAAGTCCTATTTTAATGAAACTTTACAGAAACTTATATGGGTTCATATGTAACATGTTTCATGTTTACAACGTTTACCAATTATGTCTCTAAGGTCTTCTAATTATACCAAACATATTACTGTTCCAGAATAGAATTGGCTTCCGGACCAGTATGACTTCCAAAGGCCATAACTTAGTCTATAGATAACAAATTAAGCTAAAATTAGTACCAAAATTTAGATAAGACATATACCTATAACTTTAATGTTTTAATAATTTACATAATGTAGCTCTAACAAGCTCAAATTATCCAACCAATGTACTGTATCTGCCCAGGGCACTCAGTAGGCAGTTCAAACCATGGAACAGTCATGGTTCCATTCACCATAACTCCCCATTTACAAGACCTATGAACCTTAAATTTGGTATAAAGATAAAAAACACATATATCTACAACTTTTATGTTTTGAGAGACTTCAAATAAGGGCTTTAACATATTCTAAATCAAACCACACAGTAGCTAACTTGGTTAGGGTTTATACCCTGACCAGTTTCAGTACGAAGGGCATATCTCTCCCTATACATAACATCTTGCAAAAATGTTTACATATACACAAATATAAGATATAAAGGAACAACTTTTGTGTTTTACACATTTCCAGAATCAATTTCTATTAATATCAAAATCGGGGTGCAATTCAGTACCTAATATTGAACCTAAGCAACTCAAATCAACCCTATAGCAATAAGAATTGATTACTTACCAAGAAAAACCTTGAAAGGGATCAATTAGCTTCAAAAACTAGGTGAAACAAGGAAGAATTTAAGTCTTAAATGGAGGAAATTGAAGAAGAAAACGGGGCTGAAGTGAGGAGGCAGAAATGGGGAAGAAAGATGAAGATAAAGCCAACTTGTTTTTTGTCCTTTTCTCTTTCTCTTTTTCTCTTCTCTTTTCTCTTCTCATTTCTCATTTCTCTTCTCTTATATTTCTCTTTTGTTTCATTTTCATTTTATTTTATATTGTTATTATTATTATTTACATATATTTATAATTCCATTAATTCACACAATAATACAACTTAATCATTTGACCCGATTTAACTAAATGAGAAATCTTAATTTACTGTATCTGCCCAGAATTTAAATCTTAATCTAATCATTTTTCTTAGTTTAATTTAACACCTTATTCAATTTATTTCTAATGCTTTGTTATCTTCATTTAGGTTATAATTACACAAGTGCGACTCGATACAAGTGCCAAATACTAGGACACGTAGCTAGTGCATGTCATAAACTTGTTCCTATAGAAATACGTATGAAATGCATGTGTTCAATTGAATTGTATGCAAGATGCTTATGTTCGATGAAATGCATATGGGGAAGGTCAAGGATGTTACAATTCTCACCTCCTTTTAAAAATTTCTTCCTCGAAATTAATACCTGAAAACAGGTGTGGATATTGCTTTTTCATATTTTCTTCTGTTTCCCATGTTGCCTCTTCTTGTAAATGGTTACGCCATAATACCTTAACCAAAGGTATTATGCGATTTCTTAGCTGTTTAGTCTTGTATCCAATGATTTGCACTGGTTTCTCAACATAACTCATGTCCTCTGCAATCTCAATGGCTTGATCTTTAAGTACATGTGTAGGATCTGACCTGTATCTTCTAAGCATGCTCACATGAAACACATTATGCATCTGAGCCATCTCTGGTGGTAATGCCAATCTATATGCCAGTGGACCAATCTTCTCAAGAATTTCATATGGCCCTATATACCTTGGGCTCAATTTACCCTTTTTGCCAAATCGAATTATCCCTTTCTATGGAGACACACAAAGAAATACCTTTTCACCCAACTCGTATTCCATCTCCCTTCTATGCTGATCAACATAACTTTTTCTGCCTATCCTGTGCTGCCTTTAGCTTGTTCTTGACAACCTTGATCTTATCCACTGTGTCTTGCACTAGCTCTGGCCCTTCTAATGCACGTGCTCCTTCTTCATCCCAAATGATAGGGCTTCGACACTTTCTGCCATACAATGCTTCATATGGTGCCATCTGGATACTGCTATGATACTGGTTGTTGTAAGCAAATTCAATCAATGCTATATATTCATCCCAAGCACCTCTGAATTCCATAGAACATGCCCTAAGCATTTCTTCCAATGTCTGTATAGTCCTTTCTGATTGTCCGTCAGTCTGTGGGTGGAATGCAGTGCTAAAGTTCAATTTTGTTCCCAATGCATTCTGTAAACTCACCCAAAAATGTGAAGTAAACCGTGGATCTCTATCAGACACAATGGATACTGGAATGCCATGCAATCTGACTATCTCATTCACATATAATTTGGCCAAACTCTCAAGTGTATAACCCCATCTGATAGGTAGAAAATGTGCTGACTTGGTTAATCTGTCAATAATTACCCATACTGCATCATTTTTCCGTGGAGTTCTTGGCAATCCATAGACAAAATCCATCGTTATTCTTTCCCATTTCCATTCTGGCACTGGCAATGGATGTAACTTACCAATTGGTGCCTGATGTTCAATTTTAATCTGCTGACATGTCAAGCATTTGGAAACATATTCTGCTATATCTTTCTTCATTCTTGGCCACCAGTAATGAGGCCTTAAACTGTGATACGTCTTTGTCATCCCTGGGTGCATTGCATAGGGTGCATTGTGTGCCTCTTCCATTATTTCTTGACGCAAGTTCTCAGTGTCTGGAACACATATGCATGACTTTAACATCAGTACATCATCCTGCAATTGAAAATCTTTACTGTTTTCCTGCCTTACTGATTCAATTTTCTTACACAATTTAGGATCTTTGCTTTGTGCTTTTTGATCCTCTCCTTTAGTATAGGTCTGACTCGAATAGTAGCAATAAGTGATCCTTCATCATGTATATTTAATTCAACATTCATAGATCATAATTGAATCAAATATGGAAAAGAGGATACTTGTAAGTGAGCTACACTGCCACTAGCCTTCCTACTCAATGCATCTGCTACCACATTGGCTTTCCCTGGATGGTATTCAATTGTACAGTCATAAGGGGTACCTGACCCGGTTTAACCTATTCTTCAGCATGTTGTGGAGCTATAACACTAGGCTCTGAGGCTCTAAGTGATACTGACTGTTTATAAGCAGCCAAGTCAGCTATACTATCACCCTCCTGTTCTTCATGACTTTGTCTTAATTCCAAATCCATTAAAACCTATATTGTCGCAAGAAGGGTCCCTTATTGGAATATTGCAGCTTAAAAACAATGCAAATGCTAAAAACATGCATTTATCTTCCCATACCCACTAAGTAAGAACCTTCTAAACCTATAGCTCTGATACCAAAAATGTAACACCCCCTTACCCTATTGGGCTTTTTGCATGTGTTGTTATAATTATATATAATAATCCATGCAAATATTTACTTTGATGGTAATTATAAATGTTTAACAAATTATTTATGTATGAGATTTTATTGCAATAATAATGGAAATAAAGAACAAAAATAAATAAGCATAATTATGATAGTTAAATAATAATGTCATTTTTGAAATATAGTGAATTAATATAAAAATAGTTAAGCCCAAAAACACCTAGTCTAGAACTAGAATAGGGAATAGTTTGGCATGCCAATCAGGGGATTTAAGGCACTCGGTGCCAAATATGAAAGCCAGTAATGATAATTTATAAATGCGCTCGGCGCAAATTTATAATGTCGGTAATGGCATTATTATAAAAGCGCTCGACGCTATATTATGAAAGCCGGGAATGACAACCCCGTTATTTCTATTAGATAGTTCGGTTATATGTGTTATGGGCAGCAAGAAAATAATAATAATACTAATATTGAAGTATGTGATTTTGATGATTGTTACATGAATTAAAGATGTTAAATGTTGAATATTTACTGGAATTTATTAAATTTCTATAATTCTTTCTTGTATGCTTTATTTATTAAATGACTAATTAATATGCAATATATATATATATATATTGTATGTAAAATGTTTATCATTGAAGCACCACTAAGCTAGTAGCTTAGCGCGAGTGGTTTCCTCTCGCTCAAGTTTAAAAGGGTAGCCATAGAAAATAGACTGTCAGAAGAAGAAGGGTACCCAGAGGGAAGCAGCAAAAAGTTTTGGGTTTTCGTTTTTGGTATATTTTGTTAAAAATTTTGTAAAGTAACTTATAGTTTTATTTCATATAATGTGTATTAAAGATATAAAATGCAATGTAATGGAACATAATTTGGATGTAAATTAATGTATTTTATAAATAAATAAAACTTTAAATATCTATGCTTGTAAAATTTTTATTTCGGTATTTGCAATATTACCCGTCTAACTGTTTTGTAAATTTAATGAAATGAAGTAATATAATTCAAATTTGGAGTTATATCCTTATGAAAGTTTTTAGCTTATTGTCTTAGCTTTCCAATGCATCAAAAATCACTTAAATCACTATTTTCTATCAAACGTTATGATCAATTCACGACTGCATCATCACAGAATTTTCTGTCCAGAAGTTTCTAGACAGTTTCTAGGTTTAAACTTCATGTATTTTTCTTGGAACAGCTAGACATAATTAGATGTTATAGTCTAAATAACAATTACAGCCCTGTTCTTATCTTTCATTTCCAACAAAGAACATACAAAAAGGAGTTCCATAACTCATGTTATCATCAAAATAGACAGAGCTATTCCTGGAATTATGTACCCGAGCCATCAATTGACATCAATCCATATTTAAACTACATTCATGATTTGCATTCATTTTAATACTAAAATATCCAGAATTACAACTACATTAATATGTCTCAATTATTTCACACCATTTAATCCCATTTCCTTATATATTATCAAAAGTCACAACAAATCACATAAAATCTCAAAAACACAAACATAACAAACCTTAACATATAATTCCATACATATTAACAACATGCAAAAGTTTTATCAATGAAGCACATAACTAATCAGCCTTGGTTCTTCCCTTGAACCTTCTTTTCCTTCCCTTATTAGCTAACTTTCTCCTTGCCTTTGTCACCCTCTTGATGGCCTCTCACTTGTTCACTTATTTTTCCTACACAACCATACCACATCTCAATTCCATTATCCAATTTCAATGCTTTTCATGTCTACATAATATTCTAATGCTCCTAATATGTTTTATACCTTAATTGAGATAAAATTTACTAAGGTTAAACGTCCTTCTTCATATGTCATGGCTACCCAAAAACTATATCCTAGTTCCCAATTTATTTTCTTCAATTCAACACTCAATTCACAATTAATCAATCACCAATTGTGGTATTTCTATGCTAATAAATTATGAATCTAATATTTAAGTCATTAATAATTTCTATATATTATATTATAATTGAGAAATTTTTAACTATACCTGCTAGTGTTTTTTACTTAAGGCATCGGCTACTACATTGGCTTTGCTTGGCTGATAGTCAATAATGTAATTATAATCCTTGATTAACTCCAACCAGCGTATTTTCCTTAAGTTCAACTCCTTTTGTGTGGCCAGATATTTGAGGCTCCTATGATCTATATATATGTAGCACCGCTCGCCATACAAATAATGTCGCCAAATTTTCAAAGCAAACACTATTGCTGCCAACTCCAAATCATGAGTAGGGTAATTTAGCTCATGAGGCTTCAATTGCCTAGACGCATAAGCAACTACTTTACCCTCTTGCATTATAACACACTCTAACCCATTATGAGAGGCATCATTGTATATCACAAAGTCTTTCCTTGGAGTAGGTTGGGTCAAAACAGGTGCTTCGGTTAGCATGACTTTTAGCTGCTCAAAGCTTGCTTGACACCGATCTGTCCACTCGAACTTAGTTTCTTTTCTAAGCAACTCAGTAATTGGTGCAGCTATGCTTGAAAATCCCTTCATAAACCTTCTATAGTAGCCAGCTAATTCAAGGAAACTCCAGAATTCTGTTATATTATGGGGCGGCTTCCAACATAGAATGGCTTCTATTTTGTTAGGATCAACACGGATTCCTTCAGCTGAAATAACATGCCCTAAGAATCCTACTTCTTCCAACCAGAACTCACATTTTGACAACTTTGCATACAATTGATTTTCCCTCAAAGTCTGCAGTACTATTCTGAGATGCCTGTCATGTTCTCCCTTGTCCCTCGAATACACCAGGATATCATCTATAAAAACTACCACAAACTGATCAAGGTAAGGACTAAAAATTCTGTTCATCATATCCATAAAGGCAGCTGGTGCATTTGTTAAGCCAAAAGGCATGACCAGAAACTCATAGTGGCCATATCGAGTTCTGAAGGCTATTTTCGGCACATCTGATTCTTTCATTTTTAGTTGGTGATACCCGGATCTAATATCAATCTAAGAGAATACTCCTGCTCCCTTCAATTGATCAAAAAAATCATCAATTCTAGGTAGTGGGTATTTATTTTTAATCGTCACTTTGTTCAATTGTCAGTAATCAAACCATAACCGCAGGGTGCCATCCTTCTTTTTCACAAACAACACCGGAGCACCCCATGGTGACACACTAGGCCTTATGAACCCTTTGTTGAGCAATTATTGCAATTGAACCTTCAACTCTCTTAATTCTGCAGGTGCCATTCTATAAGGAGTAATTGATATCGGGGCTGTACTAGGAATCACATCAATAGCAAACTCTATCTCCCTATCTGGTGGTAACCCCGACAAATCCTCAAGAAATACATCTGGGAACTCACACACTGTGGGGATGTCCTTGAGTTCTCGATTCCCCTTCTTGGTATCTATCACATGGGTCAAATATGCCTCACATCCCTTCCTAATATATTTCTGAGCTTTTAATGCAGAAATAACACTGGTCAAACATGTTTGACCTACACCTTGAATGATGGTGTCATCTTGCCCGGGAATTTTAAATACAACTTTTCTAGATCGGCAGTCGACTATAGCTCCATGCTTTGTCAACCAATCCATACCCAGAATAACATCGAATTCATGAAAAGGTAGTTCTATTAAGTCTGCTGGAAATTCTCTACCCTGAATAATTATTGAATTGTTTCTATAAATCTGATTCACTTTCACACTATGTCCCAGTGGATTGGTCACAAATATTTCATATTCTAAAGTCTCAGGTATCATGTTTCCTTGTCTAAGTGCAGCTGTGCTTATGTATGAATGCGTGGAACCAGGGTCTATCAATGCATGTAAATTAAAATCAAATAAAGATAATTTACCAACTATGATGTCTGGTGCATCTTGGTCCTCACGGGCTCTCATCACATATGCCCGAGCTGGAGCTCTACTACCTCCGGATCTATCAACTGTCTCTGATACCCCCTGACTATGTCCGGTACGACCACCTCTAAACTGGCCTCGACCTCTACCACGGCTCTGTACCGGTGTCATAGTCTGTGATGGTGCCATACTGCTTGTACTAAGTCTAGGACAATCTCTCTTCATATGGTCAGTAGCTCCACATCTCAAACATGCCCCAGTCAACCACCAACACTCTTCTGTATGAGCTCTACCACAATGCTGACACAAAGCCGGAGCTGGTCTCTTAGGAAATGATGCTAGTGAACTAGCAGATGATGCTGCAGGTCTAAAATATTGACCCCGCCTATCAGAAAATGTCTGCCTAGCCACCCTTTACTGAAATGGTTTGGGTACTATTCGTCCTTTCCTACCCGATGTCTAGGCCACACTAGCTGTTGATTTCTTGGAGAACTCTTCTATTTTCAGCTTCTTCCTTCTTTCTACACTAACAACATATGACACTAGTGTAGCAAAATCTGTATGCTGGTGTGAAGGCACTAAATACCCAATCTCCTCATTGAGACCGTCTTCAATTCTACGACATTTATCAGTTTAATCTCTAATAATCCCAGTAGCATACTTGCTCAGCTTGGTGAACTCCATCTCATACTCAGCTACTATCATACCCCTCTACTTCAGATTTAGAAATTCTCGCTTTTTCTCATCCACAAAAATTCTTGACACATATTTCTTTTTAAACTATGCCATAAAGAAATCCCATGTCTGAGGGTTCGGAGTCTGAGGTTTCGCTAAGACCAACTTCCACCAGTCATAGGCATGCTACTGAAGGAGGGATACTGCATATCTGACCTTATACTCCTCAGGACACTACAGCTCCTCAAAAACCCGCTCTGTCTTTTCCAACCAAAATTCTGCTACTGCTGGGTCATCCTCTTTCTTGCCCATAAAATCCGTAGCCCCATATTTTCTTAATTTATCAATATAGGGTTTCGGTTGAGGTGGGGGAGGTGGTGGAGCTGGTGGCGGCACAACTTGTGCTATCTGCTGTAAGAAGGTATCCATCTATTGCATAAGGGGTACCTGACCCGGTTTAACCTATTCTTCAGCATGTTGTGGAGCTATAACACTAGGCTCTGAGGCTCTAAGTGATACTGACTGTTTATAAGCAGCCAAGTCAGCTATACTATCACCCTCCTGTTCTTCATGACTTTGTCTTAATTCCAAATCCATTAAAACCTATATTGTCGCAAGAAGGGTCCCTTATTGGAATATTGCAGCTTAAAAACAATGCAAATGCTAAAAACATGCATTTATCTTCCCATACCCACTAAGTAAGAACCTTCTAAACCTATAGCTCTGATACCAAAAATGTAACACCCCCTTACCCTATTGGGCTTTTTGCATGTGTTGTTATAATTATATATAATAATCCATGCAAATATTTACTTTGATGGTAATTATAAATGTTTAACAAATTATTTATGTATGAGATTTTATTGCAATAATAATGGAAATAAAGAACAAAAATAAATAAGCATAATTATGATAGTTAAATAATAATGTCATTTTTGAAATATAGTGAATTAATATAAAAATAGTTAAGCCCAAAAACACCTAGTCTAGAACTAGAATAGGGAATAGTTTGGCATGCCAATCAGGGGATTTAAGGCACTCGGTGCCAAATATGAAAGCCAGTAATGATAATTTATAAATGCGCTCGGCGCAAATTTATAATGTCGGTAATGGCATTATTATAAAAGCGCTCGACGCTATATTATGAAAGCCGGGAATGACAACCCCGTTATTTCTATTAGATAGTTCGGTTATATGTGTTATGGGCAGCAAGAAAATAATAATAATACTAATATTGAAGTATGTGATTTTGATGATTGTTACATGAATTAAAGATGTTAAATGTTGAATATTTACTGGAATTTATTAAATTTCTATAATTCTTTCTTGTATGCTTTATTTATTAAATGACTAATTAATATGCAATATATATATATATATATTGTATGTAAAATGTTTATCATTGAAGCACCACTAAGCTAGTAGCTTAGCGCGAGTGGTTTCCTCTCGCTCAAGTTTAAAAGGGTAGCCATAGAAAATAGACTGTCAGAAGAAGAAGGGTACCCAGAGGGAAGCAGCAAAAAGTTTTGGGTTTTCGTTTTTGGTATATTTTGTTAAAAATTTTGTAAAGTAACTTATAGTTTTATTTCATATAATGTGTATTAAAGATATAAAATGCAATGTAATGGAACATAATTTGGATGTAAATTAATGTATTTTATAAATAAATAAAACTTTAAATATCTATGCTTGTAAAATTTTTATTTCGGTATTTGCAATATTACCCGTCTAACTGTTTTGTAAATTTAATGAAATGAAGTAATATAATTCAAATTTGGAGTTATATCCTTATGAAAGTTTTTAGCTTATTGTCTTAGCTTTCCAATGCATCAAAAATCACTTAAATCACTATTTTCTATCAAACGTTATGATCAATTCACGACTGCATCATCACAGAATTTTCTGTCCAGAAGTTTCTAGACAGTTTCTAGGTTTAAACTTCATGTATTTTTCTTGGAACAGCTAGACATAATTAGATGTTATAGTCTAAATAACAATTACAGCCCTGTTCTTATCTTTCATTTCCAACAAAGAACATACAAAAAGGAGTTCCATAACTCATGTTATCATCAAAATAGACAGAGCTATTCCTGGAATTATGTACCCGAGCCATCAATTGACATCAATCCATATTTAAACTACATTCATGATTTGCATTCATTTTAATACTAAAATATCCAGAATTACAACTACATTAATATGTCTCAATTATTTCACACCATTTAATCCCATTTCCTTATATATTATCAAAAGTCACAACAAATCACATAAAATCTCAAAAACACAAACATAACAAACCTTAACATATAATTCCATACATATTAACAACATGCAAAAGTTTTATCAATGAAGCACATAGCTAATCATCCTTGGTTCTTCCCTTGAACCTTCTTTTCCTTCCCTTATTAGCTAACTTTCTCCTTGCCTTTGTCACCCTCTTGATGGCCTCTCACTTGTTCACTTATTTTTCCTACACAACCATACCACATCTCAATTCCATTATCCAATTTCAATGCTTTTCATGTCTACATAATATTCTAATGCTCCTAATATGTTTTATACCTTAATTGAGATAAATGTACTAAGGTTAAACGTCCTTCTTCATATGTCATGGCTACCCAAAAACTATATCCTAGTTCCCAATTTATTTTCTTCAATTCAACACTCAATTCACAATTAATCAATCACCAATTGTGGTATTTCTATGCTAATTTCAATTTTTCCCAAATTTTTTTAACTATGGCAGCCCCTCATTCATTCATTAACATCATATTTTCTGTAGTTTTTAAGTCATAAAACAATTAACTAACTTCAATTATCATTAATTCAAATTTTAATTACAGTTCCATCAACTAATCACAAACTTAAATTTCTACTTCCAATCTTGCAACATAAGCTCAATCTACCAAAAATCACATCTATCATCAATATAGATCTCAAATGGAACGAAAAAGGTTGAATTTAAGAAGAATAAACTCACCTTAAGATCATTCCAAAGCTTGCCGAATTGCCCCTCAATTTTTCTCTTTTATTTCTCTTTTCTCTTATTCCTTTCTTGTTTCTTTGGCACCTTTTATTGTAAGAACTCCTTAATTCATAATTTTCATCTCTCAAAACTATTTTTTTCTCACTATTTGTATGCTGGAGAAAGGAAAAAAAATGTTTATTGGGTTGGAGATGGACGGTAACAAGGTGGGAGAAAAGAAGAAAAGAATGGCTTATGGAAGAAAGTAGAATTTTGTTACCTAAATTAAGAAGTGGGTCGCACTAATTAAAATTAATCCTTATTCTTATTGGTTAATTAATTTAATTAATCTTAATTAACATTTAAACTTTCAGAAATTCCATATTTGCCATATCTTGCTCCATATTCACACTTTTTCCCCAAACAATTTCCATAATACCAATTTTGTCCAAAGGAAATTTTATTTTCTTCTAATTCTACCCCTAAATCTTTTTAATTCCCAAATAATAATATCCTTAATTATTTTCTCTTATTATTAGTCATTTTTTATGGGTTTAAATTTAGACTCCGATTGAACCAGTGGACCCCACTACGGTCACGCACAATCGGGGCCTAAATCACTTAATGTTACAGTGACAGTTTTGCAGATCCTTAGAGATCGAAAGTTGTATGCCAAGCTCACTAAATGTGAGTTTTGATTAGATGAGGTAACATTCCTTAGACATGTATTATCAGTGGATGGAGTTAAAGTAGATACCAACAAGGTCGAGGCAATATTGGATTGGAAGCCTCCAAAAAACATAACAAAGATCGGGAGTTTTCTTGGTTTAGCGGGTTACTATAGGAGATTTGATAAAGAATTCTCCATGATAGCTTTTTTGTTGACAAGATTGTTGAGAAAATATGTGAAATTTGAATGGTTAGACAAGTGTTAGCATAGTTTTGATCAGTTTAAGTGTTTGTTAATGGAAACTCCAATTCTAACACAACCAGTTTTGAACAAAGAGTATGTTGTTTATAGTGATGTTTCTCAATGGTTTGGGATATGTTTTGATGCAAGAAGGAAAGGTTATTGCCTATACTTCCAGGCAATTGAAACTTCATGAGAAAAATTTTCTGACCTATGATATAGAGTTGGCAATCATAGTCTTTGCCTTACATATTTAGTGTCATTATCTATATGGGGAAAAGTGTTTCATCTACACCGACCACAAGAGTTTAAAGTATCTTCCTACACAGAAGGAGTTAAACGTAAGAGAACTGAATGTCCAACTGATAACTATTGCTATAGAGCAATAGTTATCAATTGAGCAATATTTTATGGTAGAATGTGTTGGATACCGTTATGTTGGACCGAACTTAGTAAGAGGAAGCTAGTGGGGTTAGAATTAGTGCAAGAGATAGAACAAAGAGTAAAGATCATTCAGGATAATTTAAAAATAGCTTCAGATAGGCAAAGGTCATACGCAGATCTTAAGATGAGAGATATTTAGTACATAATGGGAGACAAAAGTGTTTCTTAAGGTTTTTCCATGGAAAAAAGTTTTTCGATTCAAAAAGAATGACAAGTTGAGTCCTAGGTTTATTGGACCTTATGAGATCCTTAAAAGAATCGGACAAGTTGCTTATAAACTAGAATTACCACCAAAGTTTAGTAGGATACATAATGTCTTTCATGAACAGTGTATAGTGTTTTGATCATAACTTGAGTTTTGGAAATCATTTCTGAGTGATTCTTATTGGGTTCGAAAGTTAGGACATAGTTCTTGAACTGTTATGCAGACTATTAGACATGAATATGCCTAAAAGTAGGTGACAAAGTGACTCAAGATTGACCTAGAAATCTGTTCAAAAAACAAAACTGGGCAGATTTGCAATGAACGCAGCTTAGGAGAAACTTCATAACTTTTACTACAAAATGCTTTTTAATGTAATTCTAGTTGGAAATTAAAGATAAGATATCTACCTATATTTTGTTAGTTTATCACATGTCCAATTTCTATCGAAAAAGGGATGAACAATACAGACCAATATAAGGCAGAATTCTGTCCAAAAAAATACTGGGCAGATTGTAGTGAACGTAGTTTAGGAGAAAATTTATAACGTTTGCTACAAAATTACTTTTAATATGATTCAAGTTTTATATTAAAGATAAGACATGTATCTAAATTTTTCTAGTTGATCACCTGTTCCAATTTCATCTAAAAATGGATTAAAAGGACTGAGAAATATAAGGCATAATTCTGTCTAGTAAAATACTTTTGCTACAAAATGCCTTTTAATGTGATTCTAGTTGGAAATTAAAGATAAGACATGTACCTATATTTCAGATTCTGTCTAACAATAGACGAACAATATAGAGCATCATAAGAAAGAAATGTTGTCCAGAATAGGACAATTGGAAGAAATGTGTTGACTGTGAATTTATGTGACATAAAATGTATTAATTGAATTTTTCTTATAATTATAATGATTGAATGAGCTAGTATGAGGTTGTAAAATATTGAATGAGATTTATTGCATTTATATGGACTTTATATTAATGTTCCCTACATAATTGATGTAAATATTAATAAAGGTAACAAATGTAATTTAAGCCCTATAACATCTAGTCGAGAACTAGAAATTAGGATAAGTTGGCATGCCAATAAAAGGGTAGAAATGTAGGCACTATAAATAATAGTGTTGAGATTTAATTTAAGTAGGCACTAAGAAATAGTGCTGAGTTGAAATTACGTAGACACTAAGAAATAGTGCTGAGTTCAAAAATTATGTAGGCACAAAAAAGGTGCTAAGTTGTTATTGGAAATGTATGCGTTAAACGCTGAGTTATAAAATAATTCAATAGGCGCCGAGTATACTGCCGGAGAGCAGAAACCCTGTATCCAGTGTTTAGTTCTGGTCTAAGATGTCATGGGCTATTAAATAAATAATAGAAAAAACTGTGAATTATGAAATTGATATTGTGAATTTTATATCTTGAATTGTTAAGAAATTTCAAGCATGCTTAATGAATGAAATGTCATAATTGATGAATTAATTTTTTCTGCATGAAGAAAATGGTTTTATTATTAATTGAATATTTGGCATGCTTAATAAATTAATTGTAGTTTCAAAAATTTTATTTTAGAATTATTTATGTAATTATTGGATAGTTGTCAAACGTACCACTAAGCTAGGAGCTTAGCGCGTGTGTTTCACGTGTAGATAAATAGAAGTAGTTGTTCCGATAGTGCGACCGAAGAAGAGGGAACCCCCAAGATCAGATTGCAGCAGTCTAGTTGTTTTTGTATGTTTTGAAAATTATGTTGTAAAAATTAAATTCTAAGAATCTTTTTCTTTATGTGAATTTGTGGCATGTAGGATTTATAAGGGATGAATTTTGTAATTTTATAAATCTAATATTGTTTCTAAATATTATGGTTTAATTGCATGAATTCAATTAAATCAAACTATTTCCATCACTAGTTATATATTTAAATGAAAAAAAGTAGTAATAAATATTTCACTAATAATAAACTCGAAAAAAAATTATTAAAATGATTTGTACATTGGTTGTAAAAAAAAAAGAGCTTATTAGCATTTCCATATCCTATTAACGTTTAGTAGGGTAAGGGAGCGCTACATTTAGTGGTATCAGAGCCCAGGCTAATTGATTCTTAATCAGTGGGTGTAAAATAGAATATGTGTCTCATGCATATGTATAAAATGCTGCAATTATCTGACTTGGGTCCCTTCTTCTGGTTTATAGGTAGATATGGATTTGGGATCGGAGCAAGGTTTCTCAGAAGACGAACTGAGTAATAGCCTTTCAGACTCAGCCAATCTCAGACAACCTCAATCAGTAAGAGATTCCGGGCCGAGTGTAGTAGCTCCTCCGAGAAAAAAGAGAGAGGCTAATTTGGGACAGGAGCCTCTTATGGAACAGATAGCAAACTTGTTGCAACGGATAGTACAAGCAGTTCCACAACCAACTCCACCTCCTCCTCCACCTTAGCCAAAACCCCAGATTGATAAACTGAGAAAATATGGGGCCACAGATTTTATGGGAAGGAGGGACGATGACCCAGCAGCTTTAGAGTTTTGGATGGAGTCCACAAAAAGGGTGTTTGAGGAACTTGAGTGTCCATAGGAATAGAAGGTCAGATATGCAGTGTCTCTTTTAAAAGATCATGCCTATGACTGGTGGAAATCAATTTTATCAAAGCCCCAGACACCGAAACCACCTTCTTGGAATTTCTTCAAGGCAGAATTTAGTAAGAAGTATATGCTTAGAGTTTATGTGAATGAAAAGAAAAGGGAGTTTCAAGACTTGAAGCAAGGAAACATGTCAGTCGCTGAATATGAGATGGAGTTCACCCGACTAAGTAAATATGCGATTGTAATCATTGTAGATGAGGCAGAGAAATGTCGTAGATTTGAGGATGGGCTTAATGATGATATTGGGAATATGGTGACTGCCCTTCAGCTTGAGGATTTTGCTACACTAGTATCCTCAGCCATCAGTGTGGAAAAGAGGTCAAAGAGAAAGAGGATAGAAGAGCCACCACAGAGGTCGACAATTAGCATGGTCCAGACATTAGAAAAAAGGGGAAGAATAGTGCTTAGGTTTTTCCACTCACGGGGTGCTAGATCAACCTTTTCAGCTAGACAAAGCCAACAGTTGAGGCCAGAGGGGTCTACAGCTAGTGCACCAGCTTCTGGTAACAAGAGATTCATATCTGTCATATGTCAACATTGTGGGAGATTACATGCAAATTATTGCTGGTTGATTACTGGAGCATGCTTATGTTGTGGATCTACAGAGCACAAACAGAAAGATTGCCCTAGAGGAAGAGGTACATGTGGTGTAGTATCAGTGCAGGTTCAGAATGTCACTCGAGGTAGAGGTAGGGGACATGGACAATCTAGAAGCGGCAGGATTGGGCAGAGTATATCAGAATCAGTGAATAGAGCAGAAGGTAGTCGAGCCCCAGCCCCAGCATATGCCATGAGAGCTCGTGAGGAGTAGGATGCCCCGGATGTCATTATCGGTAAATTTTCTCTTTATGATACTGATTTATTTGCACTGATAGATCCGGGTTCTACACATTCATATTTATGCACGTCACCACCTAGTCAGGGGAATATCGTAGTAGAGGAATTAGATTGTGATATATTAGTGACAAATCCTTTGGGTCATGGAGTGAAAGTTAGTCGAGTTTATAAAAACAGTCCAATCAAAGCTCATAATGTAGAATTTCCAGCTGACCTAATAGAATTGCCATTTCGTGAGTTTGATGCAATCTTGGGGATGGATTGGTTAACTCAGCATAAGGCAGTAGTGGATTGTCAATATAGGAGAGTGACTTTCAAGAATTCAGGGCAGGATGATGTGATTGTTCTGGGCGAGAACCGACCATACTTGACTAATGTCATTTATGTGATGAAGGCAAGTAAGCTTATCAAAAAGGGATGTGAAGCGTTTTTGGCACATATTGTAGATACCAAGAAAGAAAGTTTAGATCTCAGGGAGATTCCTACAGTATGTGAATATCCAGATATCTTCCCTGAGGACTTGCCAGGGTTACCACCTGTTAGGGAGATAGAGTTTGCCATTGATGTTTTGCCAGGCACAAGCCCGATATCGATCACTCCTTATGGAATGACACCTGCTGAACTAAAAGAATTAAAAGTGCAGTTGCAAGAGTTGTTAGAGAAAGGGTTTATCAGGCCTAGTGTCTCACCTTGGGGTGCTCCAGTTCTATTTGTGAAAAAGAAAGATGACACCTTTCGTTTGTGCATTGATTATCGTCAATTGAACAAGATGACAATTAAGAATAGATATCCCTTGTCGAGAATAGATGACTTGTTTGATCAGTTGAAAGGAGCAGGGGTATTTTTTAAAATTGACCTCAGATCAGGTTATCACCAATTGAGAATTAAAGAATCAGACATTTCAAAAACAACATTTAGAACTCGGTATGGTCATTATGAATTCTTAGTAATGCCTTTTGGCCTGACAAATGCCCTAGTAGCATTTATGGATCTAATGAATAGAAACTTTAGGCCTTATTTGGACCAGTTTGTGGTGGTGTTCATAGATGATATCTTGGTGTACTCCAGAAGCAGAGAAGAGCATAATCAACATCTTCGTATTGTCTTTCATACCTTGAGAGAGAATCAATTGTATGTGAAGTTGTCAAAATGTGCATTCTGGTTAGATGAAATGGCCTTTCTAGGGCATATTGTCTCAGCCGATGGGATCAGAGTTGACACCAATAAGGTAGAGGCAATCCTCAGTTGGAAACCGCTTTGGAATGTGATAGAGGTGAGAGGTTTTCTTGGTTTGGCTGGTTATTATCGGAGATTTGTGAAAGGATTCTCAATGATAGCCTCACCACTGACAAAATTACTTAGAAAGGAGACCAAATTTGAGTGGACAGACCGATGCCATACTAGCTTTGATAAGTTGAAGAAAATGTTGACAGAGGCACTAGTGTTGACACAACCTACTGCAGAAAAAGATTTTATGGTGTACAGTGATGCTTCCCTTAATGTTTTAGGAATCTTTAGCCCTATCGATGCCAAAAATATTCATCACCCTTTACCAATTATACATCAATAATAAGTCCTATGTATATCAATCAATTCATGCATATACTAAACATGTACACATTGCATATCATTCAAACATGCACATATTGCATATTTCTTCTTCCCCTTTGTCACAATTAAAGGTTCAATAAGACCCAGTGTGTCACCATGAGGTGCTCCAGTGTTGTTTGTGAAAAAGAAGGATGATACCCTTCGATTATGTATTAATTACCAACAATTGAACAAGGTGACGATTAAAAATAAATACCCACTCCTTAGAATTGATGATTTATTTGATCAATTGAAGGGAGCAGGAGTATTCTCTAAGATTGATCTCAGATCTGGGTATCATCTACTAAAAATCAAATAGTCAAATGTGTCTAAAACAGCCTTTAGGACTCAATATGACCACTATGAATTCCTAGTTATGCCTTTTGGCTTAACGAATGGACCAGCTGCCTTTGTGGATATGATGAACATAATTTTTAGGCCTCACCTTGAACAGTTTGTGGTATTTTTATTGATGATATCTTGGTGTATTTGAGGGACAAGGGAGAACATGACAGACATCTCAGAGTAATTCTTCAGACTTTGAGGGAAAATCAATTGTATGCAAAGCTGTTAAAATGTGAGTTTTGGTTGGAAGAAGTAGGATTCCGTGGACATATTGTGTCAGTTGAAGGAAACCGTGTGAATCCTAGCAAAATAGAAGCGATTCTAAGTTGGAAGCTACCCTGCAATGTGACAGAAGTCTAGAGTTTCCTTGGAATAGCTGGTTACTACATAAGGTTTGTGAAGGGATTTTCAAACATAGCCGAACCAATTACAAAGCTGCTCAGAAAAGAAACTAAGTTTGAATGGACAAATCGGTGTCAGGCAAGCTTTGAGAAATTGAAAGTCATGCTAACTAAAGCACCTGTTTTGACCCAACCTACTCTAGGGAAAGATTTGCGATAGACAGTGATGCCTCTCATAATGGGCTAGGTTGTGTATTAATGCAAGAGGGTGAAGTAGTTTCTTATGCATCTAGGCAATTGGAGCCTCATGAGCTAAATTAGCCTACTCATGATTTGAAGTTGGTAATAATAGTGTTTGCTTTAAAAATATGACGACATTATTTGTATGGCAAGCAGTGCTACATATAAACAAATCACAAAAGCCTCAAATAATTGCCTACCCAAAAGAAGTTGAATTTAAGGCAAAGATGCCGGTTGGAGTTAGTTAATGATTATAATTGTATAATTGATTATCAACCATGTAGAACTCCCTTACCTTACTAATCGATAATAGTATATGGAAGTGCTACTAAGTTCATTTTTTGTAAAAATAACCAATTCTCAAATTATTGTAATTTTTTATTTTTTTTCGAGTTTATTATTAGCGGAATATTTATTACTATATTTTTTTCATATCATTTAATATGGAACTAGTGATGTAAATATTTTGATTTAAAAGAACTCATTCATTAAACCATAATATTTAAAAATATATTTACAATAATACTAAATATATAAATTAAAAAAATTCTATCCTTATAAATCCTACATGCCACAGTTTTACATCAAGCGAAATTCTTAATATTTAATTTTTACAATAAAATTTTCAAAATATATGAAAAGGAAATAGACTGCTGCAATTTAATCTTGGAGTTTCTCTTATTTTCGATCGCCCTAACATAACAGCTACATCTATTTATCTGTGCGTGAAACACACACGCTAAACTACTAGCTTAGTGGTACGTTTGATAACTATCCAATAATTACATAACTATTTCTAAAATAGAATTTTAGAAAAAACTATAATTAATTTATTAAGCATGCCAAATATTCAAGTAATAGTAAAACTATTTTCGTCATGCAGATATAAATAATTCATCAATTATGACATTCCATTCATTAAGCATGCTTGAAATTTTAACAATACAAGATATACAATTTAATAATTTACATTTTTTTTGTACTATTTATTTGATAGCCCATGACATCTTAGACCAGAACTAAACACTGGATACCGGATTTCTGCTCTTCGGCAGTATACTCGGCTCCTATATAATTATTTTATAACTCGACATTTAACACCTATATTTTTAATAACAACTCGGCACCTTTTTAGTGCCTACGTAATTTCAAATCAACACTATTTCTTAGTACCCCATAAATTAAATCTCAATACAATTTTCTAGTGCTTACATTTCTACCCTTTTATTGGTATGTCAACTTATCTTAATTTCTAGTTTTTGACTACATGTTATAGGCTTAATTATATTTGTTACCTTTATTATTATTTACATAAATTATGTAGGTAACATTAATATAAATGTAATAATTCCTATTAAATATTTTACAACCTTATACTTTCTTATTTAATCATTATAACTATAATAAAAATCAATTAATATATTTTCTATCACAAAATTTCACAATCAACACATATTTACAAGCTGTCCTATTCTGGACAGCATCTCTGCCTTATTTCGCCTGTATTTTTCATCCATTTTTCAATGGAATTTGGATAAGTGATCACCTAACAAAATGTAGGTACATATCTTATCTTT
This sequence comes from Triadica sebifera, assembly GCA_023653625.1. Taxonomy (NCBI): domain Eukaryota; kingdom Viridiplantae; phylum Streptophyta; class Magnoliopsida; order Malpighiales; family Euphorbiaceae; genus Triadica; species Triadica sebifera. The sequence continues at coordinate 36,917,602 of CM042896.1, forward strand.
AATTTCCAACTAGAATCACATTAAAATGAATTTTTTTTAGCAAAAGATATGAATTGGAGTGATTTCTGCCTTATATTGCTCTATATTGTTCATCCATTTTTAGATAGAATTTGGACAAGTGATCAACTAAAAAAACGTAGGTACATGTCTTATCTTTAATTTTCAACTAGAATCACATTAAACCAAATTTTATAACAAAAGTTTTGAATTTTCCTCTAAGCTATGTTCATTCCAATCTGTCCAGTATTTTATTGGATAGATTTCTAGTTCGAACTTTGAGTCCATTTTTCATCTAATTTGAGATATATTCAAGTCTAATGGTTTAAATGAAAGTTGAAGCCTTATGTCTTAAATTTCCAATCCAAGAACAGTCAATCAAAAATATTTTCCAGAACTCATGTTATGACCAGAAAAATAGACTATTCTTGGGGGTAGCATCTGGGCAAGCACTAGTAGTTTCAACAGATGAACCCGCAACTTCTTCTACTCCAGAATCAAAAAGATACTGGAAGACATTATTAATTAATATATGGAATATCATTGTATAGGAGAAGGAAATTTATGACTTTTTCTAATAGCACACGCATGACATAATGAACAAGAGTCTCGAATTCCAGTAAGTAAGGACTAGTCAATAATATTTGCTAGAAAGGAAAGTTTGAAGTCAGCTTTTCACAAGATAGGCAGCTATCCCGTAAGCCTGACCTAAGGGGATCCTCATAGTAGGCTGGACCAATATGTAGCCGAGGGAGGGCAGCCTTTAGAAGTGGGATAAGAAGAATTTTCCAGCACTTCAATTAATTCCTATAATTTCCATTTTCATGCATCAACCTTATATTCAAATTTTTATTTTCACATTCATGGCATCATTTAATCACTAATTCATCACTCAATCAAATATTCAGAATTTCTTACACAATTTCACAAACATCACAAAATCAAAATCAACATTTTTCTATATTGAATTTTTGCCAAATGTACATACCTCACAAATTTCACTTTTCTTCACTTTTATCTTCTTCCTAGATAGCTTTCTTTTTGCCCTTACTTCCTCTTTGATTTTGGTTCAAAGTTTGTTCACTTCCTTGTCTTAATAACAAATTTCACACTAATTAAGCACTAATCATACTAATCTACCCCTAATCACCATTAACATAATAATAACCCTAAATTACTAACTTTAATGGCAACTAACCCCAAAATCAAAGAAAAGAGAAGAAGAAAAGTGAGAGGATGGAAGATCTTACCTCACCTTTGAAGATCTTCAAAATGACTAAATTTTTTTCTTCTTTTCTTCCTTCCTCTTCCTTGGTTATGCTCACTTAGCTTCACTTTTTTTTTGTTGATCTTACTAATCCAACCTTTTTCCATCTAACTTTAGCTTTGATTTAAGAAAGAAAAAGAAGAACAAGGGGAAAAAGAGGCCACGACTACAAGAGATAAAAGGGAGAGATGTTTCTTTGGTTAGATGAGGAAAAAGAAGAAATAATGACCAAAAAGTGAAAATTTGACTTTTTATAGTTGAATTAGGTGGGTGGTTAAGATTAATATATAATCATGTCCCTCATTGGTCCATTAATTTAAATCACTCTTACTTTATTTTAATCAAAAAAATATTCCTTTCCTTAGATAAAGAATATTTCATTTTTATGCCTTCTTAAAATATTTGTGCCAAAAATACTGCAATTTCCAATTTCGTTCAGCGAAAAATTATTTTTTTCCAAATTTTAATTCCGAACTTCAAAATTCTCAATTAATAATATCCAAAATATTTTTCTCATACCTTATTATTATTTTAATTTTTTTCTTTCATATCTGAATTTAGATTCCGATTGGTTCGACAGCCAATGTAGTAGCAAATGCCTTAAGTAGAATAACATTAGTAGGTATAGTTTATAATTTTTTTTCATTATAATATAATATATAGTAATTAATAATAAATTAAAAGAAGACTCATATTTTATTTTGGCAGAGTTACGGGTTCAACCTACTTTTAGGTAACAAGTAAGAGAAGCTCAGAGGCAAGATCAGAAATTGATGATAATTGCTGAGGCAAAAATAGGGGGAGAGACTTGAATTTAAGGTTGAAGATGATGGAAGTATAAGTTATAAAAGAAGATTGTGTGTGACAAACAATAATGGATTAAAGCAAATAATTCTAAAAGCGGCGCATAATACCACTTATTTCATGCATCCAGGAAGCAATAAAAGGTATTAAGACATGAAGACTCATTATTGGTGGCCAGGAATGGAGAAGGATATCGTGGAATACACTACAAGATGCTTGACATGCCAACAAGTAAAAGCAGAGCAACAGGTACCATCTAGATTGTTGCAACCTATTGCTATCCCAGAATGGAAGTGGGAAAAGGATTGCAATGGATTTTGTATCTGGGTTGCCTTTGACGCAAAAGAAGCATGATGCAGTATGGGTATTTGTTGACAGGCTTACCAAATCGGCTCACTTTCTGCCAGTTCAGATGGATTATTCGTTGAGCTAGTTAGCAGAAATATATGTTAATGATATAATTTGGTTTCATGGAATGCCATTATCTATTATTTCTAATTGAGACCCACGGTTCACATCAAAATTTTAGAAAAGTCTACAACAAGCATTGGGGACCCGACTTACTTTTAGTACAACATTTCACCCACAAATAGATGGGCAATGTAACATCCTTGACCTTCCCCACATGCATATCCACATGCATTTCATTTGAACATATGCATCTTCCATATAATCCAATTGAACACATGCATTTCATACATATTTTCTTAGGACCAAGTTCATGGCATGCACTAGCTACGTGTCCTAGTATTTGACAATTGTATCGAGTCGCACGTGTGTACTTATAACCTAAAGGAGGATAACAAAGAATTAGAAATAAATTGAATAAGGTGACTAAATTAAAGTAAGCAAAATGACTAGATTAGGATTAGTAAACATTTACATTTTCAATTTAGTTAAATCGGCCAAATGATTAAGCTGTATTATTGTGTGAATTAGTGGAATTAAAAATATATGTAAATAATAATAATATAGTCAAATTAAAATGAAAATGAAACAAAATGAAAATAAAAGAAAGGAGAAGAGAAAAGAGAAGAGAAAAGAAAAGAGAAAAGAGAAGAGAAAAGAGAAGAGATGAAGAGAAAAAGATAAAAAGACAAAAACAAAAAAAGTTAGCTTTATCTTCCTCCCCAATTTATGCCTCCTCACTTTAGCCCCATTTTCTTCTTCATGTTCCTCCATTCCAGAACTCAATTCTTCCTTGTTTCACTTGGTTTTTGAGGCAAATTGATCCCTTGCAAGTTTGTTCTTGGTAAGTAATCAATTCTTATTGCTATAAGGTTGATTTGAGTTGCTAAGGTTCATTAATAGGCATTGAATTGCACCCCGATTTTGATATTAATAGAAATTGATTCTGGAAAAGTTTAAAACACAAAGGTTGTTCCTTTAAGTCTTATAGTTTTGGATATATAAAAAAATTTCAACATGTTGTGTATAGGAAGCGATATGCTCTCTTTACTAAAGCTGGTCAGGGTGTGAACCCTAGCCAAGATAGCTATTGTATTATTTGGTTTTGAATATCTTAAAGCCATTATTTGAAGTATCTCAAATATAAAAGTTGTATATATATGTGTTATGTATCTGTATACCAAATATCCGGTTCATATGTCTTGTAAAGTCTGAGGTATGGGGAATGACACCATGGCTGTTCCACGGTTTGAACTGCCAACTAAGTGCCCTAGGCAGACCCAGTAACGTTTTGGGCTAATTTGAGATCCTTAGAGCCAGATTCTACACATTATCAAAACTTGAAAGTTATAGGTATATGTTTTTCTAAATATGGGTACTAATTTCAGCTTAATATGTTATGTATAGACTAAGTTATGGCCTTTGTAAGTCATACTGGTCCGGAAGCCAATTCTTTTCTAGACCAGTGAAATGTTTGTTATAATTTGAAGACTTTAGCGATATAATTGATAAATTTTATAAACATGAAACATGTTCCATTTGAAGCCATATAAATTTCTGTAAATTTTAATTAAAATATTACTTATATATTATAAGTTATGATGAACCAAAGTTGATACCCTGAAACTGCCAAAAAGGCAGGAAACAAGACATAAAACAGAACACAATTAGAAATTCCACCAAATTTTTTTCAATGATCCAATTGGTTACAATTTTAATATGTTATATAATTATATGTTATTTTTAATTATGAATAAAAATCAGATTAATTGGTCAATTATAGAAACAATTATAGGCTAAACAGTCCCATAAGGTCACACTGCCTTATAGGAAAAATCTTAACTATTGATATGAACAATGCATATTAATTTGTTTAAGCCACATTAAGTCTCCCTAATCACGAGTTAATCAATTATGTTTTCATATCAGGCTCGTAACATGTTGGAAACCCACAAAAGGCGGATAGACAATAAGTTAGGGGTCGGAATCAAAGGAGAACGGTGAGTCCAATTATCAATTGAATTCTTTAGTGCAAAAGAATGTTGCTTGCTATGTAATTCATATGATTGGTCCTTGATAATATGAGGATGGATAATTTGCGACATTGTGGTGCATATAAATGGTATACTGATGGTATATTTGAGGTATATGTTTGACATATGTGATATATATACATGGTATATGTATAGTATATACAAGGTATATGCATGACATATGAGGCATATAAGCGGTATATGTATGCTATATGTGATAAGATACAATGGTTGATGAATGCTTAAGTATAAGTGCATATGCATATGGACTTAAAAGGCATTGTGACTAGTTAATCGATATTGTAAAGCAAAAGAAGAGGCCTATGGCCCAACAAATGTGCAAATGAAACAAATGATCAAGCTAGCTAGCAAAATGCAAATGTTCACATGGAAACCCAGGGCAATGTTTGTTTAATCTGGTCATAACAAAATGAAATAAGCAAAGCATTTGCATACGTAAAAAGTAATGATTATATGTTTCAACTTTACTGATATTTATATAATTCGGATGAATGGAATGGAACACATGGTATGTGTTGGATTTGTGATTTATTACTATGAGTTGTTTGGTACTTTAGAGCTCATTGGATAATTAATCTCACCGAGCCGCAACTTATCAATTTGCATCATTTTTTAGGTAAAGAAAAGTGATAGCTTATTTTGAGTAGTGTATAGAAGAAATGGAGAACAGGTCACTGGCCGAGGCTCATCACTCTCTCTCCCTGCATTCCACACAAGCAAGAAAATATGTCATCTGTGTTTTGTATTTATATGCTTGAATATGTATAGTCATTTTGGAATTAGGTTAAAAATATATAAATGAATGCAACTCATAAATACTTATGTGTAAAGTTTATGTTTTAATATATGTGATATATTATGTTGTGGTGAAAACCTCAATGTTAACTTTGCAAAGTCATTGAATAATATTACCAGATATGAGACTTGAAAGTCATTGAATGATATTACAAGATATTAAAAAAAAAATTTACTATCACTATTAACAAGATATTTTATTTTTCCAGCATGCTATGTGTGATTATTTGACACAGAGATAGGTTATACTTAAATGCATAAGATGTGGCGTTACATTTTTGGTATCAGAGCAGGGATAGGTTCCATGGGAACATGCATATGCATAAGAGCATGATAACATATGCATCCTACATATTGAACATTATGTAGTGACATAATTTCATATATATTTTAGGGACATCATAAGACATTATTCACCAAGGAGGGAGAGGCCAACCGAAATGCATTCTCATGAGGCATCACCTCATTTACATAGAGATTAACCAGCACTAGGATCTAGAGCTCCAGTACATGCATCAAAGTCATCTCATGTAGAAGTACCCCATGAAAACCTAGAACATGAAGTATATGATCCTGAAATGTATAAGGAAAGACGTTATGACAAGCTGAGGAAACATGGTGCAACTGATTTCATTGGCACAACAGACCCAGCAGAAGCTGAGACATGGCTGAAAAGGACACAGAGGGTACTTAATATGATGAGATGCATAGCAGAGGAGAAATTTGATTATGCAGTATCTTTGCTTCAAGGCATTGTTTACGAATGGTGGGAGATAGTCCCCAACAGTGATGCACAACCACCAGTTCTGACATGGAATGATTTCCTTCAGGAATTTTAGAAAAATTACATGCCTGAAGCATATAAAGATGAGAAGAGGAAGGAATTCCCGAATCTAAAATAGGGAAACATGTCTGTTGCTGAGTATGAGGTGCAGTTCAATAGACTTTCCCATTATGCCACCTTCATGGTCTCTACTGAAAGAGACAAATGCAAAAAGTTTGAGAAGGGCCTCAAATATGAGATCAGAAACAGAATCATGACTACTGATCTTGATAATTATGCCAGACTCAGAGCTGCTGCAATCAGAGCTAAATGGTTAATGAAAGAAGTTGAGTTAATAGCTGATATGAATTTATTGCCAATATATGAATTTGATGTGATACTGGGAATGGACTGGTTAACTAGACATCATGCAATAGTGAATTGTTTTACTAAAGAAGTAATTTTGGAATCACCAAACCAGCCAAGGGTAGTATTTCTAGGTGAAAGCAAACTTGTACCTACATGTTTAGTCTCAGATGTAAAGGCATTTTGAATGATCAAAGGGGGATGTGAAGCATATTTGGCATATGTGACTGATACTAGAACCATTGATAGCTTGATTGAAAATATACCAGTGGTAAGGGAATTTGCTGATGTATTCCTAGATGATCTACTTGGTTTACCATCAGATAGAGAGATAGAATTCACTATTGAACTAGTACCAGGAACAACACCAATATCAAGGTCACCCTATAGAATGGCCCCAGTTGAGTTGAAACAACTGAAGGCACAATTGCAAGAGTTACTTAACAAGGGGTATATTAGACCTAGTGTATCGCCATGAGGAGCTCCAGTATTATTTGTTAAAAAGAAAGATGGAACAATGAGATTGTGCATCGATTACAGGCAACTGAATAAAATGACAATGAAGAAAAAATATCTGTTACCCAGAATAGATGATTTGTTTGACCAGTTGCAAGGAGCCCAAATATTCTCCAAGATTGATTTTAAATCAGGCTATTACCAGCTGAAGGTAGCAGAAGCGGATGTTCCAAAGACTACCTTTCAAACCAGGTATGACCATTATGAGTTTTTAGTAATGCCATTTGGGTTGACTAATGCTCCAGCTGCATTTATGTCATTAATGAATAAGGTGTTTCAACCATATCTGGATAGGTTTGCGATAGTATTTATTGATGATGTAACATTCAGTAATTTAAGCCCCGATTGCGCGTGACTGTAGTGAGGCGCGCAGGTTCAATCGGAGTCTAAATTTAAACCCATAAAAAAATGAATGACTAATAATAAGAGAAAATAATTAAGGGTATTATTACTTGGGAATGAAAAAGATTTGGGGTAGAATTAGAAAAAAATAAAATTTCCTATGGATAAAATCGGTATTATGGCAATTGTTTGGGAAAAAAGTGTAAATATGGAGGAAGATGTGGCAAATAAGAAATTTCTTAAAGTTTAAAATTTCATTAAAATTAATTTGTATTTTGGACCAATGGATGAAGAGCTTAATGTAGTCATGGAACCACCAAATACTCACCTAAAAAAAAAAGATAAATACCTCATTTTCTCCACCAATTAAAAACCCATTTTCCTCATCTTCTCTCCTCTCTTTGCCGTCCACCATAGCTCTCCCGAAAATCTCCATTTCTCTTCAAATCAAGCTTGAAAAAGTGAGGAAAGAAATAAGTTTTGAGAGGAAAAATCAGAATTTAAGAGTTCTTACCATAAAAGGTACCAAAGGTGTAAGAAGGAAGAAAGAAAAAAAAAAAGGAAAGAGAGAAAAATTAAGGGGAATTTCGGCCCACTTTAAAGAACACTTAAGGTGAGTTTATTCTTCTTAAATTCAACCTTTTTCCTTCTATTTGAGACCCATAATGATGATTGATGTGATTAGGTTTGGTAGATTGAGCTTATGTTGCAAGATTGGAAGTAGAAATTTAAGTTTGTGATTAGTTGATGGAAGTGTAATTAAACTTTGAATTAATGATATTTGATGTTAGGTAATTATTTTATGGCTTCAAAAATGAAGAAAATATAATGTTGAAGGATGAATGAGGGGCTGCCTTAGTTAAATAAATTTGGGGGAAATTGAAATTAACATAGAAACACCACAATTGGTGATAGATTATGGGTGAATTGAGTGTTGAATTGAAGAAAATAAATTGGGTACTAGGATATGGTTTTTGGGCAGCCATGACATGTGAAGAAGGAAGTTGAACCTTAGTACATTTTAGCTCAATTAAGGTGTAAAACATATTAGGAGCATTAGAATATTATGTAGATATGAAAAGCATTGAAATTGAATGTTGGTATTGAGTTATGGTATGGTTGTGTAGGGAAAATAAGTGAACAAGTGACAGACCCTCAAGAGGGTGATAAAGGCAAGGAGAAAGCTACCTAATAAGGGAAGAAAGAGATGGTTTAAGGAAAGAACCAAGACTGATTAGGTATGTGCTTCATTGATAAAAATTTTGCATGTTGTTAATATGTATGGAATTATATGTTAAGGTTTGTTATGTTTGTGTTTTTGAGATGTTATGTGTTTTATTGTGAATTTTGATATTATCTATGGAAATGGGACCAAATGGTGTGAAATAATTGAGACATATGAATGTATTTGTAATTCTGGAAATTTTAGTATTAAAATGAATGCAAATGATGAATGTGGTTGAAATATGGATTGATGCCTATTGATGGCTCGGGTACAGAATTCCAGGAACACCTCTATCTATTTTGATGATAACTTGAGTTATGAAACTCATTTTTGTATGTTGTTTGTTGGAAATGAAAGCTACGACACAGGGATTTAATTGTTATTTAGACTATAATATCTAATTATGTCTAGATTTTCCCAGATAAATGCACGAAATTTAAACCTAGAATCTGTCCAGAAAATTCAGGGCAGAAAATTCTGTGATGATGCAGTAGTAAATTGATCATAACTTTTGATAGAAAACTGTGATTTAAGTGATTTGTGATGCATATGAAAGATAAGAGAAGAAACGAAAAATTATTAGAAGGCCAGAACTCCAAATTCGAATTATATATGGGCTAACAATGAAGTGTAAAAATAGGTCCGAAATCATCCATAGGTAAAAACATACAATATTGGGCTTTTTGCATGTGTTGTTATAATTATAAGTAATAATCCATGAAAATATTTACTTTGATGGTAATTATAAATGTTTAATAATTTATTTATGTATGAGATTTTATTACAATAATAATGGAAATAAAGAACAAAAATAAATAAGCATAATTATGATAGTTAAGTAATGTTGACATTTTTGAAATATAGTGAATTAATATAAAACTACTTAAGCCTAAAAACACCTAGTCTAGAACTAAAATAGGGAATAGTTTGGCATGGCAATCAGAGGATTTAAGGCACTCGGTGCCAAATATGAAAGCCGGTAATGACATTTTATAAATGCGCTCGGTGCAAAATTATTAAGCCGGTAATGACAATATAACAAAAGCTGGTAATGACATTATTATAAAAGTGCTCAGTGCTATATTATAAAAGCCCGGAATGAAAACTCCATTATTCCTATTAGTTAGTTCGATTATAGGTGTTATGGGCACAAGTAAATAAAATAATAATAATAATATCGAAGTATGTGATTTTTATAAATGTTTAATAAATTAAAGTTGTTAAATATTGAGTATTTGCTGAAATTTATTGATTTTATATAATTCTTTATTTTATGACTTATTTATTAAAGAGGTAATTAATATGTGAGAAAATATATCTATCACGCAGGTTTAGAAGGGTAGCCATAGAAAATAGACTGTCAGATGAAGAAGGGTACCCGGAGGAAAGCAACTAGCAGCTTAGGTTTTATTTTTGGTATATTTTATTAAAAACTTTGTAAATTAAAGTATCATTTTTATTTGATATCGTGTGTATTAAATATGTGAGTCACTATGTAAAAGAACATGATTTGAATGTAAATTTATGTACTTTATAAATAAATAAAAGTTTGAGTATTTATGCTTGTAATAATTTTTTATTTCGGTGTTTGCAATATTTTCTTAAAAAAATGTTACTTCACTTCATTAATTTTATAAAATAGTAAGAAGGGTAATGCTCACTTACCTTGCTGAACTACAGTGGGGTAAGAAAGTGTTACAATATTTGGTATCAGAGCTATAGGTTTAGACGGTTCTTACTTAGTGGGTATGGGAAGATAAATGCATGTTTTAGCATTTGCATTATTTTTAAGCTGCTATATTCTAATAAGGGACCCTTTTTCTGACAATATAGGTTTTAATGGATTTGGAATCAAGACAAAGTCATGAAGAACAGGAGAGTGATAGTATAGCTGACTCGGCTGCTCATACACAGTCAGCATCATTTAGAGCATATTGGTATACTCAAAGAATAGGGGAGAACATGAACAACATTTAAAAATTGTGTTGCAAACTTTGAGGGAGAAACAATTATATGCCAAATTGAGTAAATGTGAATTCTGGTTAGATCATTTGGTATTTCTTGGACATGTGGTGTCGAGTAAGGGAATAGAGGTTGACCCAAAGAAAATTGAGGCCATGGTAAATTGGGAAGCTCCTAAAAATATTTCAGAAATGCGTAGTTTTCTGGGTTTAGCCGGATACTATCGCAGATTTGTTGATGGATTCTCCTTAATTGTTAGCCCTTTGACTAAATTGTTGAGAAATAATGTGCCTTTCAAGTGGACTTTAGAATGTCAAAGAAGTTTCGATAAACTAAAACACAGGCTAACCTCAGCACCAGTGTTAACTATCCCTATAGGTACAGGTGGGTTTATAGTATATAGTGATGCTTCTCACCAAGGCTTGGGATGTATATTAATGCAACACGGTAAGTTAATAGCTTATGCATCTAGACAGTTGAGACCACATGAGTTCTCATATCCAGTACATGATTTAGAACTGGCTGCAGTCGTATTTGCATTGAAGATTTGAAGGCATTATCTGTATGGTGAGACATTCTAGATCTTCACAGACTATAAAAGCTTGGGTTATTTGCTGACACAGAAAGAATTAAACATGAGGCAGAGACGGTGGTTAGAGCTATTGAAGGATTATGACTTTACATTTGAATACCATCTAGGAAAAGCCAATGTGGTAGCAGATGTATTGAGTAGGAAGACTAGTAGCAGTGTAGCTCACTTGCAAGTATCCTCTTTTCAATATTTGATTCAATTATGATCTATGAATGTTGAATTAAATATACATGATGTAGGATCACTAATTGCTACTCTTCAAGTCAGACCTATACTAAAGGAGAGGATCAAAGAAGCACAAAACAAAGATCCTCAATTATGTGAGAAAGTTGATATGATAAGGCAGGGAAATAGTACAAAGTTTCATTTGCAGAATGATACACTGATGTTAAAGTCACGCATATGTGTTCCAGACATTGAGAACTTGTGTCAAGAAATAATGGAAGAGACACACAATGCACCGTATGCAATTCACCCAGGGATGACAAAGATGTATCACAGTTTAAGACATCATTATTGGTGGCCAAGAATGAAGAAAGACATAGCAGAATATGTTTCCAAATCCTTGACATGTTAGGAGATTAAGATTGAACACCAAGCACCAATTGGTAAGTTACATCCATTGCCAGTGCCTAAATGGAAATGTGAGAAAATAAGGATGGATTTTGTTTATGGATTGTCAAGAACCCCACGGAAAAATGATGCAGTATGGGTAATTGTTGATAGATTAACCAAGTCATCACATTTTTTACCTATCAGATGGGGGTGTACACTCAAGAGTTTGGTAAAATTATATGTGAATGAGATAGTCAGATTGCATGGCATTCCAGTGTCCATTGTGTTTGATAGTGATCCACGATTTACTTCACATTTTTGGGTGCATTTACAAGATACATTGGGAACAAAATTGAACTTCAGTACTGCATTCCACCCACGGACTAATGGACAATCAGAAAGGACTATACAGACATTGGAAGAAATTCTTAGGGCATGTTCTATGGAATTCAGAGGTGCTTGTGATGAATATATAACATTGATTGAATTTGCTTACAATAATCAGTATCATAGTAGTATCAAGATGGCACCATATGAGCATTGTATGGTAGAAAGTGCCGAAGCCCTATCATATGGGATGAAGAAGGTGCACATGCATTAGAAGGGCCAGAGATAGTACAAAACATAGTGGACAGAATCAAGGTTGTCAAAAACAAGCTAAAGGCACCACAGGACAGACAGAAAAGTTATACTGATCAGCATAGAAGGGAAATGGAATATGAGTTAGGTGAAAAGGTGTTTCTTCGTGTATCTCCATAGAAAGGGATAATCCGATTTGGCAAGAAAGGTAAATTGAGCCCAAGATACATAGGACCTTATGAAATTCTTGAGAAGGTTGGTCCACTGGCATACAGATTGGTATTACCACTAGAGATGGTTCAGATTCATAACGTATTTTATGTGAGCATGCTTAGAAGATACAGGTCAGATCCTACACATATATTTAAAGATGAAGCCATTGAGATTGCAGAGGACATGAGTTATGTTGAGGAACCAGTGCAAATCATCGGATACAAGAGTAAACAACTAAGAAACTGAGAAATACCTTTAGTTAAGGTATTATGGCGTAACCATTTACTAGAAGAGGCAACATGGGAAACAGAAGAAAATATGAAAAAGCAATATCCACACCTATTTCCAGGTATTAAATTTCGAGGATGAAATTTTTAAAAGAAGGGGAGAATTGTAACATCCTTGGCCTTCCCCACATGCATATCCACATGCATTTCATTTGAACATATGTATCTTCCATATAATCCAATTAAACACATACATTTCATACATATTTTTTAAACCTTGAAGGGTATTTCCGTCATTTTGATGATAACAAATAATATAGCAATATTGTATTTAACATACTTGTTTTTGTAAGTATATTATACAGGACATGAATTAAAATAGCAAGAATGGAGAATTGGAAGAATAATCTTTGAGAAACTAAATTCAAGTAGTAGCATGTTCACTGCCGTGACTCTAGGAGTCACTCCCGTGAAGGAAGCTAACCATTACCAAAACCAACATTTGAAGTTCACGGCCATGAAGGAAAAACAAACCGTGAAGTAAGCATTTCAGTCACCCCCGTGAATAAAGGTGTCACCCCCGTGAAGGTTCATGCAATTTCATCCAGAGAGCTTCACGACCAGAGTCACCACTTGGATCACAGCTGGGAAGATTGTCACGCCCGTGAATGATTATGTCACGCCCGTGACTCAATATGTCAAAACATTCCAGAGAGCTTCACGACCAAGGTCACCACTTCAGTCACGGCTTAGGAAGAACTGTCACCCCCGTGACAAGCATAGTCACGCCCATGAACAATGAAAGAGAAAAATGTCAGGCGCGATTTTTGGTTGGTACAACGACTAGTTTCTTATTTAATGCACCCCAACGGCAATATTCAGCCATGAGAGTATAAATGGAAGTCATTTATGCTTTAAGAACAAGAGAGAATGATAAGATAAACAAAAGATTAGCATATACTTCAAATCACAAGCTATCTTGTACTTTCATACTTTGAGAACAAATCTATTTTCTGTAAAAATCTTTTTGCTCCTCATATTTGAGCAATAAAGATTTATAAGTGGTTCTCTCTGTAATCTTTACTCAAATGAGCTTTGGGTAGTTTTGGGTTAAGAGTAGAACACTTGTAAGGGTTAGTTGTGTGAACCTCCAAAACACAAATTAAAAGGTTGTTTGTGTGAGCCTGTAAAACACAAAGTGTAGGTTGTTTGTGTGAGCTTGTAAAATACAAAGTGTAGGTTGTTGTGTGAGCCTGTAAAAACACAAGGAATTAGTTATTGTGTGAGCCATTAAAACACAAGGGATTTCTGGATTAGGTGTGAGCCATTGTGAGAAACACCAAAGTTGGGAGTGAGCTTATGAAATTCCATTGTAACACTTAGTGTGTTAGTGAAGCTCCCAATTGGGATTGGGGACAGGAGTAGGGTTTGTTAACACCTGAACCTCTATAAATCTGTGTGTCAAATTTTCTCTATCCTTCCTAAAATTAATTGTTTATTTCAGTACCTTAAAGTTTAATTTTTTAAAACTCCAATTCTTATCTTTGCTTCCGGTATCGATCCAGGACTCAATATAGACTTTCTTTCTAAGACAAAAATTGAGAATTCTCCAATCAAAATATTTTCTCTCCGGACTTTTCTCTATATCGATAATATCATCGTAAACATAAGAAAAGAAGACTATTTGCCCCAAGATTGGTTGATTAATCATCCTGGCTTGAAGCGGGCTCAAAACAAAAGATCAACTTCTAAGGCGGAACGCTCCCCTATCGATGCATTTTTTCATCCCACAGCTTCGGCAGATCGCTTAGCCTCGTTCATCTTCGGCACAAGAGCGCTCGATCAGTGAGCTATTACGCAATCTTTCAAGGGTGGCTGCTCCCCTTCTTGGCTTAATATCTGGGCAACAATTGGTATCAGAGCCTTGTCTAGCATCGATGCCTAAAAAGCACTAGTAAAGAGTAAGATATGGCCAATGAAGGATTCCAGAGTCACAAACCTTACTTCGATGGAGCAAATTATGCCCATTGGAAGTTTAGGATGGAGACATACTTGGATAGTGAAGGAATTGAAGTCTGGGATAGTGTACGAAAAGAATGGACACCACCAACTAGAAGAGAAGCTGATGGTGAAGAAGAAATCTTATCAAGAGATGATTGGAAAGAGCCTCAAAGAAGAGCAAATTTCAAAAACAAGAAGGCAATGACAATCCTATCAAGCTTATTATCTATTGAAGAATGTGGGAGAATACAACACTGCTCATCAGCATATAGCATGTGGAAGACATTGTAAAACTATCATGAGGGAACTAAGCAAGTCAAATCTAAGAAGATTCAACTTCTAACCTCAGAATATGAGCTCTTCAAGATGAAATCAAATGAGTCAATCACTGACATGACCAATCGACTTCTATCCATTATAAATGGAATGAGCAAACTTGGGAAGCATATGAGTTTGGAAGATGTAAACAATAAAATCCAGAGAAGTCTTCCTCTTAAAGACTATGGTTCAAGTGTTGCTGGCATAGAAGAAGCAAATGAAGATATGAGCATCATGAACACTGATGTGCTGATTGGCAAGCTTCTCACACATGAAATGGCAGTGAAGAGAGATAGAGAGCTTGAAGCAGAGCTAGAGAAAAGAAAACCCTTAGCACTCAAAGCCTCTACTTCAAAATCTCAAGAAGAAAGTGAAGATGATGAAGAGATGAGTGATGATGAAAATGAGGACATCACTATGCTTTCAAGGAGATTAAAAAGAATCATTGAGAAGAAAATGAGCAATTCCATAAAATTCAGGCAAAGAAACCTCAAACAAACTTCTAATGATACACATAGAAGTAAGGAAGAGGTAAAATGCTATGAATGTGGAAAGAAAGGACTTATCAAACCAGAATGTCCAAGGCTCAAGAAGCATAAGAGCAAATACAAAAGAGACAATAGGGAGAAAGGTCATAAAGCCACATGGGATGACGAAAGCTCTTCAAGTGAAAAAATGATAATGAAAGTGAAGAGGTCAACCTATGCTTCATGGCTATTGAGGATCACGTCTCGGACAAAGTAAGATCACTACACTCATATTCTTTCAATAATGATAGTAGTGATAATGATAGTAATAGTGATAGTGATGATGATGATGATGAGCAAAGCGTAATAGAAGAATTAAATATAGAACTAAATTTAGTACCTATAGAAATAATATCTCTAATTTGAAAAATAAGATAGATGGTTTAGAAAAAGAGAACATAAAGCTTAAATCATCTAATGAATCTCTGCAAAAGTCATTAGATGAATACTCATCAAGACCCTCAACAGCTTCACTGTTAAAAGAAAATAATACTTTGAAAAATGAAGTTGAGGAACTTAAAAATTCCATTTCTAAATTTCACAAAGGTAAAGAAAGCTTAGATACTCTTATTGTATCTCAAAGACCACCCTTAATTAGACATGGTCTAGGATTTAAGGACACATCATCATCTTCGCACAAAACTATATTTGTTAAATCTAAAGAATCTCATATCTCCACACCTGTTAGAACTGCACCAAGAAATAAAAATGTTAAACCTTCTATACAGGAAAAGAATAATCATGCCTTTATGTATAGGAAGCATGCATCTAGAAAAACAAAAATTAATCATCAATGGGCATGCCATTGTTCTCAAATTCAGTCTAATAAAATTATGGCATTTAAACACAGTGTAAGACCAAAAAGCAAGTTTAGACCTAAACAATGTAATTATTGTATGAAAATGGGTCACATAAATAAACATTGCTGGATAAGGAAGGCTCATTGGGAACCTTCATGTACTAACCCCCAAGGACCCAAATACATTTGGGTACCTAAAATTCATACTTGATTTGTGATTCTATATGTATGCCTCAAGTCCACAATAAACAAAAATGCGTGGCTAGTAGACAGTGGATGCTCAAGGCATATGACAGGAGATAAAGAACTTTTCAATAAAATCAAAAGTGTTGATGGAGGTAAAGTTACCTTTGGAAACAATACAAAGGGTAAGGTAATTGGCATTGGTTCTATTGGTGTTAATGGTACTACTTTTATTAAGGATGTCTTACTTGTTGATGGCTTGAAACATAACTTGCTAAGTGTAAGTCAATTATGTGATAAAGGAAACAAAGTAGTTTTTACTTCAAATGAATGTCTTGTAATCTCTATCGATGGTCAAGAAATATTTAAAGGAAATAGAGATATCAATACGTACATAATAAACTTACATGAACTATCTAACCATTCCTCTAAGTATCTTGTGACTACTAGTGATGAATCTTGGCTGTGGCATAGAAGACTTGGTCAAACTAACATGGACTTAATACAAAGTCTCAGCACAGGAGAGCTAGTAAAAGGATTACCAAAAGTTAGATATGAAAAAGGCAAGACATGTGATCCTTGTCAAAGAGGAAAGCAACACAAGTCATCTTTCAAAGCCAAAACATAGTAAGTACTTCAAAACCTCTTCAACTTCTGCATTTGGACTTGTTTGGACCTACTAGAATTGCTAGCTTAGGAGGAAAACATTATGCATTTGTCATCGTAGATGATTACTCTAGATTTACTTGGGTAATTTTCTTAGCTCAAAAGAGTGATGCTTTTGAAAATTTCAAAAACTTTGCTAAAAGAGTTCAAAATGAAAAGGGGTACTGTATTTCAAAAATAAGAAGTGATCATGGGAAAGAATTTGAAAATGAAAACTTTGAAAGCTTTTGTCTTGCACATGGCATTTCACATAATTTCTCATCTCCTAGCACACCTTAACAAAATGGGGTAGTTGAAAGGAAAAATTGAACATTAATTAAAATGGCTAGAATAATGCTTAATGAATATGAATTACCAACTTATTTTAGGGCAGAAGCCACAAACACTGTATGTTATATTTCAAATCGAGTTTTCAAAAGACCTCTATTAAACAAAACCTCATTTGAGCTATGGAATGGAAGAAAGCCCTTAATATCATACTTTAGAGTATTTGGATGCAAGTGCTTTATATTGAACACCAAGGACAATCTTAGAAAATTTGCTTCTAAGTCTGATGAAGGTATCTTTTTAGGATACTCTACAACCAGCAAAGCATATAGAGTATTTAATAAAAGATCATTAACGGTTGAAGAATCCATGCATGTTGTTTTTAATGAATCTAGTAAACTTGATCTTGTGAAAGGTAGTGCTCTTGATGATGTTGTAGGTAATATGGAAAAACTTGATATTCAAAATGGAAAAGAAGAAAAAGATCAAGAAAATTTACTACCTCAAAATCAAGAACAAATGGAGTAAGAACTTCCAAAAGAATGGAGAATGACGAAAGATCATCCAAAAGAGCAAATAATTCATGATCTATTAAGGGGAGTAAGTACTAGATCTCATTTCAAGCATTTAGTCACTGACATTGGTTTTATTTCACAAATTGAGCCTAAAAACATTGATGAGGCTCTTAATGATGAATGTTGGATAATTGCCATGCAAGAGGAACTCAACCAATTTGAGAGAAATAAGGTATGGAACCTAGTACCTAGACCCAAGGATCATCAAATCATAGGTAGCAAATGGATATTTAGAAATAAATTAGATGAACAAGGGTTAATAACCAGGAATAAGGCAAGACTAGTCACAAAAGGGTATAATCAGGATGAAGGTATAGATTATGATGAAACATATGCACCTATATCTAGATTAGAAGCTATAAGAATACTCTTAGCATATGCATGTCACATGAATTTCAAACTTTTTCAAATGGATGTGAAAAGTGCATTTGTAAATGGTTATATAGATGAAGAAGTGTATGTAGAACAACCACTAGGTTTTGAAAGCTATGATTTGCCAAATCATATTTTTAAACTTTCAAAAGCTTTGTATGGTTTAAAACAGGCTCCAAGAGCTTGGTATGAGAGACTAAGTTCTTTTTTATTAGAAAATAGATTCACAAAGGAAAATGTTGACACTACACTATTCATCAAAAAGCATAAGCATGATATACTAATTGTTCAAATTTATGTTGATGATATAATATTTGGTTCTACTAATGAGCTGCTTTGTCAAAAATTTGCTAAGTGCATGACTAGTGAATTTGAAATGAGCATGATGGGAGAACTTAAGTATTTCCTTGGTCTACAAATAAAGCAAAGCAATGAGGGCATATTCATCAACCAATCCAAATATGCCAAAGACTTAATCAAAAAATTTGGTATGGAAGGATGCAAAAATGCCAAGACTCCTATGAGCACATCAACGAAATTGGATAAAGATGAAAAGGGTAAGAGCATTAATGAAAAGCTTTATAGAGGTATGATCGGATCACTTTTATATCTCACTGCTTCTAGACCCGATATTATGTATAGTGTTTGCTTGTGTGCACAATTTCAATCATATCCTAAAGAATCTCATCTAAATGCTGAAAAAGGATTTTAAGATATTTACATGGATCATTGCATCTAGGTTTATGGTATCCTAGGAATTCATCTTTTTATATTATACGATATTCAGATGCAGACTATGCTGGTAGTCTTTTGGATAGGAAAAGTACTTCAGGTACTTGTCACTTTATTGGAGAATGTTTGGTCTCTTGGTTTAGCAAGAAACAAGTTTCAGTTGCTCTCTCAACTGCTGAAGCTGAATATGTAGCAGTTGGATGTTGTTGAACACAAATTATTTGGATGAAACAACAACTTAAGGACTATGGTCATGAGATGAACCATATACCTATAAAATGTGACAACACTAGTGCTATAAATCTTTCAAAGAATCCTATTCAACACTCTAGAAGCAAACATATTGACATTAGACACTACTTTATTAGAGATCATGTTCAATATAGAGATGTTGAATTAGAATTTATAAGCACAGAAAATCAATTAGCAGATATTTTCACTAAGTCTCTAAATGAGAAAAGATTTAATTTCATTAGAAGAGAACTAGGTATGATTGATGGATTAACCTTGTGATTGCAAGAATATGAAATTTTAATTGTTGATCTTAAATCAAATCACAAGTTATAAGATAGAAATTTTGATGAGAATTCATGTTTTAAGAAGTAGAATCTTTGTTGAAATGATTTAGTCTTGTTGTAGAACTTAATTTGATGAAAATTTTAGGGGAGTCATGCCCGTGACATACATTCACGCCCGTGACTTAAGTGGCCCAAAGAGGCAGTGTTGTTCACGACTTTGGTTCACGACATGCTTCACGGCTTCAAGTGGTGAAACTTATTTTCACGACTTGAGTCACACCCGTGAAAATGGACTTTTACGCCCGTGACGAATTTTCACTCCCGTGAACAATTACACCCCAAAACTCATAGAAGCTTTCATGCCTTGTATCACGGCTTGCTTCACGGGCATAAGTAGTGAAATTCAACAGTTCACGCCCGTGACTATTTATTCACCCCCATGACCTATGATCATTCACGCCCGTGATGTTCAAACATCACGCACGTGAAGGTATTCATGCCTTCATTCACGGGTGGGATACTCCTTCAGCAAACCGTGAAACCATAATTCACGCCCGTGAATGTATCGAATATATAAGAGAACAGCCGGTTACAACCTTCATTTCAACTCCTTATCTCCCAAAACCGCTCTCATTTACTCTCATTCATTAAGACATTGAAGATTCCGATCCCAAAGACTTGAAATTTCACTATAAATACGACCAAAAGTTCAAATCTTCATCAGAAATCATACATTTCTCGGGTTTTACATCAAATTTTCTGTCAAAATTATTTTCAACTCCATCAACAAATTTCTTCAAATATGGAATCTGCTTCATCTAAGGGAAAGAGAAAGAAGTCCCATGCACCTAAGAGGTATTTAGATTACCTCATGAACATCATTCCAGAGAATTGCCATCCTTAGTATGCAACTTTGAAGAAGAGACCTCTTTTATCATCAAGGTCCTTCGATTGGCAGACAGTCCATAGTCTCGGGCTTGAGATGGCTATGACAGAGAAACTACAAGCCTGTCATCTCAAAGAGTTTGTTGAAATTCATCAGCTGACTCTGAGGGTGCCAACGCTGGAATTTCTCAGCACCTTGCAGGTTTCACCTACTGGAGTGGTGAATTTCCAACTCTGCAATAATCCTAACACCCTCAGTGCCATCGCATTTGGAGAATTGTTCAACCTATCATCTGATGGCATTCTAAATGAGACTGAGGTAGAATTCTTTGCTCCTCCAGCCTGGACACATTTTGGCACCGGTTGCAGCTGGGATGTCAAGAAAACTAAGAGCACACATCTCAGGACCCCAGTAAATAGGTATTTGCATAGGTTCCTAACCTATATCATTTTTGTTAGGGGAGAAAGTAATGGAACTATTAGGGAGTCAGAACTCTTCCTATTTGAGATGGCTCGCAGGGGAGTCACAATGGCACTTTCCAGATGGTTTGCAAACCATCTTCTCTTCATTGCCACCAAGCCCACAGGAGATATTTTGATTGGGGCATATGTAACCCATATTGCTGTAAAACTCAATTATTTGAAGCTGGATGACCATCACTTCAATATCATTCCTGCACATCCTCGAGATAGGCTGGATGTCGAGTCGTTCATCAAGATGGGAGAGGCTGTCAGAATCATTTTTCAGAACGATATCTTCTACCGCTTCACTGACACTGTTGGAGAGATTATCTGGGAAGATAATGACACGGAGGATTTCAAAACAGGCCTCTAGGGAGTCCAGCAGCAAAAGAGGTCTCAGATTCAGGAAGCACCTCCAGTAGTCGAGCAGGACATTGGACAGTCCTCAGCTTCCACACCATCTTTAGCGCAACAGGTGGTCGACCTCTTGGCACGACGTTTTGAGCAGCTGCAGACTTCCATGGATGAGAGATTGGAGAACCTCAATGACTTCATGGAGTCTTGGATGGACAGCCTTGAGGCTGAAGTAGCTAGGCTTTGTGATAGGATGTCTGGATAGGAGATAGGCTAGAGTGTAGCCTAAATTTGGTTGTGTAGGAAATTTTTAAATTTCCTTTATGAATATTTTAACTTAGTTTGTATCCTTTTCCTTTATGCGATATATATTTGCTTTTGTTTACTTCAATCTTCATATCCTTTTTGATTGATGACAAAAGGGGGAGAAAACTAGCAATATATGATAAGCGATATATGATAGGCAATATACGATAGGGAGAATGATATCAAACTAGCAATATATATTAAGATAAATGAATTTTGAATCAAATAATTAAATTTGGATTGACTTTGAAAAGGTTTAAAAATCTTAATTCCACATTTCATATGCAAAGTATATAATTGGAAAATTGAGTTTTTTATATATCTTAGATATACCCTAAGTATACTTTGCATATACCTTAAAGCAAGTTACAAATAAAAACATGCCATGATATACCTTAAATATACCTTACATATACTTTATGTCTTGAAAAGGAATTATGGTATGAATTGGATATACTTCTCATATAACTTGCATATACTTAAAGTTTATTTAAATGCTACATCATTATCTACTATGCTTGCACATGATAAACTTTTTATGCTAAGTATATTTTGAGGGGGAGACTTCTCAAAAATCACATATTGCTAAATTATTTGTCACCATCAAAAAGGGGGAGATTACTAAACCTTAAGGGGTATTTCCGTCATTTTGATGATAACAAATAATATAGCAATATTGTATTTAACATACTTATTTTTGTAAGTATATTATACAGGACATGAATTAAAATAGCAAGAATGGAGAATTGGAAGAATAATCCTTGAGAAACTAAATTCAAGTAGTAGCATGTTCACTGTCGTGACTCTAGGAGTCACTCCCGTGAAGGAAGCTAACCATTACCAAAACCAACATTTGAAGTTCACGGGCATGAAGGAAAAACAAACCGTGAAGTAAGCATTTCAGTCACCCCCCATGAATAAAGGTGTCACCCCCGTGAAGGTTCATGCAATTTCATCCAGAGAGCTTCACGACTAGAGTCACCACTTGGATCACGGTTAGGAAGATTGTCACGCCCGTGAGTGATTATGTCACGCCCGTGACTCAATATGTCAAAACATTCCAGAAAGCTTCACGACCAAGGTCACCACTTCAGTCACGGCTTGGGAAGAACTGTCACCCCCGTGACAAGCATAGTCACGCCCGTGAACAATGAAAGAGAAAAATGTCAGGTGTGATTTTTGGTTGGTACAACGGCTTGTTTCTTATTTAATGCACCCCAACGGCTATATTCAGCCATGGGAGTATAAATGGAAGTCATTTATGCTTTAAGAACAAGAGAGAATGATAAGAAAAACCAAAGATTAGCATATACTTCAAATCACAAGCTATCTTGTACTTTCATACTTTGAGAACAAATCTATTCTCTGTAAAAATATTTTTGCTCCTCATATTTGAGCAATAAAGATTTATAAGTGGTTCTCTTTGTAATCTTTACTCAAGTGAGCTTTGGGTAGTTCTGGGTTAAGAGTAGAACACTTGTAAGGGTTAGTTGTGTGAACCTCCAAAACACAAATTAAAAGGTTGTTTGTGTGAGCCTGTAAAACACAAAATGTAGGTTGTTGTGTGAGCCTGTAAAAACACAAGGAATTGGTTATTGTGTGAGCCATTAAAACACAAGGGATTTATGGGTTAGGTGTGAGCCATTGTGGGAAACACCAAAGTTGGGAGTGAGCTTGTGAAACTCCATTGTAACACTTAGTGTGTTAGTGAAACTCCCAATTGCGATTGGGGACAGGAGTAGGGTTTGTTAACACCTGAACCTTTATAAATCTGTATGTCAAATTTTCTCTATCCTTCCTAAATTTAATTGTTTATTTCCGCACCTTAAAGTTTAATTTTTTAAAACTCCAATTCAACCCCCCTTCTTGGCTTAATATCTGGGCAACAATATTTTCTTAGGAACAAGTTCATGGCATGCACTAGCTACGTGTCCTAGTATTTGGCAATTGTATCGAGTCGCACGTGTGTACTTATAACCTAAAGGAGGATAACAAAGCATTTGAAATAAATTGAACAAGGTGACTAAATTAAAGTAAGAAAAATGACTAGATTAAGATTAGTAAACATTTACATTGTTAATTTAGTTAAATCGGGCCAAATGATTAAGCTGTATTATTGTGTGAATTAGTGAAATTATAAATATATGTAAATAATAATAATATAGTCAAATTAAAATGAAAATGAAACAAAATGAAAATAAAAGAAATGAGAAGAGAAAAGAGAAGAGATGAAGAGAAAAAGATAAAAAGACAAAAACAAGAAAAGTTAGCTTTATCTTCCTCCCCCATTTCTACCTCCTCACTTCATCCTCATTTTCTTCTTCATGTTCCTCCATTCTAGAACTCGATTCTTCCTTGTTTCACTTGGTTTTTGAGGCAAATTGATCCCTTGCAAGTTTGTTCTTGGTAAGTAATCAATTCTTATTGCTATAAGGTTGATTTGAGTTGCTAAGGTTCATTAATAGGCACTGAATTGCACCTTGATTTTGATATTAATAGAAATTGATACCCTAAAACTGCCAAAGGGCAGGAAACATGGTAGAAAATAGAACACAATTAGAAATTCCACCAACATTTGTACAATGATCCAATTGGTCTAAAATTTTAATATGTTATATAATTATATGTTATTTTTAATTATGAATAAGAATCAGATTAATTGGTCAAGTATAGAAATAGTTATAGGCTAAACAGTCTCATAAGGTCACACTGCCTCATAGGAAAACTCTTAACTTTTGATATGAACAATGCATATTAATTTATTTAAGCCACATGAAGTCTCCCTAATCATGAGTTAATCGATTATGATTTCATATTAGGCTCGCAACATATTGGAGACCCACAAGGGGCAGATAGACAATAAGTTAGGGGTCGGAATCAAAGGATAAAGGTGTGTCTAATTATCACTTGAGTTCTTTAGTGCAAATGAATGTTGCTTATTATGTGATTCATATGATTGCCATGATTGGTCCATGATAATATGAGGATGGATAATTTGTGACATTTTGGTGCATATAAATGGTATACTTATGGTATATTTGAGGTATATGTTTGACATATGTGATATATATACATAGTATATGTATAGTATATACAAGGTATATGCGTGGCATATGAGGCATATGTGCGGTATATGTATGCTATATGTGATAAGATACAATGGTTGATGAATGCTTAGGCACAAGTGCATATGCATATGGACTTAAAAGGCGTTGTGACTAGTTAATCGATATTGTAAAGTAAAAGAAGAGGCCTTTGACCCAACAAATGTGCAAATGAAATAAATGATCAAGCTAGCTAGCAAAATGCAAATGTTGACATGGAAACACGGGGCAATGTCTGTTTAACTTGGTCACAACAAAATGAATAAGCAAAGCATTTGCATAAGTAAAGAGTAATGATTATATGTTTCAAATTTATTGATATTTATATGATTTTGGATGAATGGAATGGAACACATGGTATGTGTTGGATTTGTGATTTATTACTATGAGTTGTTTGGTACTTTAGAGCTCATTGGATAATTATTCTCACTGAGCCGCAACTCATCAACTTGCATCATTTTTGAGGTAAAGAAAAGTGATAGCTTATTTTGAGTAGCGTATAGAAGACATGGAGCATAGGTCACTGGCCAAGCCTTATCACTCTCTCTCCTTGCATTCCACACAAACATGAAAATATGTCATCTATGTTTTTTATTTACGTGCTTGAATATGTATAGTCATTTTGGAATGAGTTTAAAAATGTATAAATGAAAACAACTCGTCAATACTTATGTATAAAGTTTATGTTTTAATATATGTGATATATTATATTGTGGTGAAAATCTCAGTGTTAACTTTGCAAAGTCATTGAATAATATTACAGGATATGAGACTTGCAAAGTCATTGAATGATATTACAGGAAATAAAAAAAAAATTACTATCACTATTAATAGGATATTTTATTTTTCTAGCATGCTATGTGTGATTATTTGATACAGAGATAGGTTATACTTAAATGCATAAGATGTGGTGTTACAGGCAATCCGAACAAGTTATTCAATTTCTGAAAAGACATGCTTAGAAGCTGTGTAATTCACTTTGAGGGTACTTAGGATAAGTACTTACCATTGTTAGAATTTGCATACAATAATAACTATCAAGCTAGTATCGGCATTGCTCCATATGAAGTTTTGTATGGAAGAAGATGTCAGACACCTTTATGCTGGACATAACTTGGTGAAATGAAGCTATTGGGTCTAGAATTGGTGCAACAGATAGAGGAAAATGTGAAATTAACCCAAGATCAATTAAAAGCTGCAACTAACTGACAAAAATGCTATGCTGATTTGAAAAGGAAGGATATTGAATATGTGGTCGGAGACAGGGTATTTTTAAAAATCTTACCTTGGAAAAAAGTACTTTGTTTTGGTAAAAAGGGGAAACTGAGTCCTAGGTTTATTGGACCATACGAAAAACTTGAACATGTGGGTCTAGTGGCTTACAGGTTGGCCTTACAACTAGAATTGTATAAGATCCATAATGTGTTTCATGTCTCAATGTTAAGAAGATACAGATAAGATCCAGCACATGTAATACCTATGAAATCAATAGAGGTACAACAAGACTTAACCTATGCAGAAGAGCCGGTGAAAATTTTAGCTCGAGAAGTCAAGGAACTACGAAACAAGAAAGTACCATTGGTAAATGTCCTATGATGCAATCATGCAATAGAAGAAGCCACCTGGGAGAGTGAAGATATGATGAGAACTCAACATCCTCAGTTATTCAGCTCCAACTAATCAGGTAAATTTTGAGGACAAAATTTTCTTAAGGGGGAGAGAATTGTAACATCCAGTGATTTAAGTCCCGATTGTGCGTGACCGCAGTTGGGTGCGAAAGTTCAATCAGAGTCTAAATTGGAACCCATAAAAAAATAACTAATAATAAGGAAAAATAATGCTATTATTATTTGGGAATTAAAAAGATTTGTGCTAGAATTGGAAAAAATAAAATTTTCTATGGACAAAATCGGTACTATGACAATTGTTGGGGGAAAAAGTGTGAAGATGGGGGGGAATTGTGGAAAATAAGGAATTTATCAAAGTTTAAAAGTTAATCAAGATTAATTAATTTAATGAACTAATGAGAATTAGGATTAATTTTAATTAGTGGGACCCACTCTTTAATTTGTGTATAAAAGTCGAAAGATGACAAATTCTGCATTCTTCCACCAAAATATCTAACTTACTTTCTTCTTCCTCTCTCCCACCCTTTGGTTGTCCACTTAGACCCTCCATAAGCCACCATTTTTCTTCAATCCAAGCTTGAAAAAGAGAGGAAAAATTAGTTTTGAGAGAGAAAAATTCAGAATTTAAGAGTTCTTACCATAAAGGGAGCAAAGGAGCAAGAAGGAAGGAAGAAAGAGAAAAAGGAAATGGAGAAATTTTAGGGGGAATTTCGGCCAACCTTGGAGAACCATTATGGTGAGTTTATTCTTCATAAATTCAATTTTTTTCCTTCCATTTAAGACACATAAGGATGATAGATAAGATTAGGATTGGTAGATTTACGTTATGTTGCAAGATTGGAACTAGAAAATTAAAGTTGCAACTAGTTGAAGAAAAGTCTAGTTAAACTTTTAATTTATGATAATTGATGTTGATTAATTATTTTATGACTTAAAAACTAGAGAAAGGTAACTCTAATGGAGGTATGAGGGGCTTCTTTGGATAATTTAATCTGGGAAAAATTGAAATCAACCTAGAGGCAACATAATTGGTGATAGATAAAGTGTGATTTGAGTGCTGATTTGAAAAAAATAAATTGGAACCTATGATATGATTTTTAGGTAGACATGATATATGAAGAAGGAAGTTTAACTTGGGTACATTTTGGCTAAATTAAAGTATAAAATATATTAGGAGCATTATAATTTTATGTAGGCATGAAAAACTTTGAAAATGGATGATAGGATTGAGATATGGTATTGGTTGTGTAGGAAAACCAAATGAACAAATGAGAGACCCTCAATAGAGTGACAAAGGCAAGGAGAAAGCAAATTTTTAAGGAGAGGAAAAGAAGAAAAAAGGAAAGATTCAAGGCTGATTAGGTATGTGCTTCATTAATAAAAAGTTTATATGTTCAATTGTATATAATTGTGTATTAAGGTTTGATTTGAATGTGGTTTGGATATGGAATCTGATTAATTTTTACTTCTAATATTTTATATGGTAATGAGACCAAATGGTGTGAATTCATTAAGACTTGTAAATGTTATTGTGATCTAAAAACGTTGTTATAAAAATGAATGCATATGATAAAATTAAGTAATATAAAGATTGATGCCAATTGATGACTTTGTTACAAAATTCCTGGAGCAGCCTTGACATTTTTTTTTATTATAACTTAGGTTCTAGAATTCTGTTTTGTATGTTATTTATTGGAAATGAAAGCTAAGACATAGGGTTGTAACTTGTATTTAGACCATAAAATCTAAATATGTCTGAAGTTTTCCAGAAAAATACATAAAATTCAGACATAAAATCTGTCTAGAAAATTCTAGGCAAAATTTTTTAGTGATGATTCAGTATTCATTTGACCATAACTTTTGATAGACAACTTGGATAATTTTTAGTGATAGATTTTTGATGCATCTGAAAAATGAGACAATAAGATTCAAAGTTTTAGAATACCATAACTTAAAATTCCAATTATAAATAGGATACAAATGAAGCCCGAAATCAGTGCCGAAATCTGTCATAGATAAAAACTTGAAATATTGGGTTTTTGCATGTGGTGTGATGAGTATATGTAATATTTAATATAAATTTTTACTTTAATGGTAATTATAAATTTTTAATAAATTGTTTATGTGTGAGATTCTAGTGCAATAATAATGGGAACAAAGAACAAAAATAAATAACTTTATTTGTGGCAATTTAGTAACATTATCATTTTTTTCAAATATTATGAATTAATATAAAAATAGTTAAGCCCTAAGACACCTAATCTAGAACTAGAATAGAAAATAGTTTGTCATGCCAATCAGGGGATTTAAGGCACTCAATGCCAAATATAAAAGCCGATAATGACAAATTTATAAATGCGCTTGACGCAAAATTATTAAGCTAGTAATTGCATTATTATAAAAGCGCTCGATGCAATATTATGAAAGCTGAAAATGATAGTCATGTTATTCCTATTAGTTAGTTCGGTTATTGGTGTTATGGGCATAAGAAAAAATGAAAAATACTAATAAAATCAAAGTATGTCATTGTGATAATATTATATTAATTAAAATTGTTAAATATGAAATATTTGTTGAAATTTATTTGTTTTTCTATAATTTTCTTATTTTATGCCTTATTTATGAAATGATTAATTAATATGTAAAAATATGTATGTATGTAAAATTTTTATCCTTGAAGCACCACTAAACTAGTAGCTTAACGCTGGTGGTTTCCTCTTTCGCAGGTTTAAAGGGTAGCCTTAGATAATATAGTTGTCAGAATAAGAAAGGTACTCGGACGAAAGCAACTAAAAGCTTTGGATTTATTTTTGGTATATTTTATCAAAAATTTTATGAATTAAATTATAGTTCTATTTCATCTAGTGTGTGTTATAGATGTGAATTATAATGTAAGGGACATAATTTGAATATTAATTAATGTATTTCATAAATAAATAAAATTTTGAATATTTATATTTGTGATCATTTTATTTTGGGTATCTGCAATATTTTCACAAAAGAAAAAATATTTATACTTCATTTCATTAAGTTTATATGACAGTTAGATAGGTAATGCTCACTTATCTTCCTGAACAAAAGTGGGGTAAGGAGGTGTTATAGAAGGAATTTGTTATAGTTGAGGAATCAAAGAGATATAGTGCTACTAGAGAAAATTAGAGAGAAGGGAGAAGATGAAGAAGGAGGAAAAGAAAAAGAGAACCCAGAGAGAGAAAACCATATTTAGCTAATATTACATCACACAATGCATGAATGAGAGTTGCAATATACATATTTGTTGTATTATATGTCAGCTCATCCAAAGTGTAACAAAATTTACAAAAGAAAAACAAATGGAATAGATGACCTTAAAACCAAAAACGACACATCAGATGGCTAAGATCACAAGTGCCATTTTTCCATATATCAATCCTACCCTTTCAAGAATCTTGTCCATAAGGTTAAAGGAAATATACCTTTGCTCAATATCAAATGCCACTCATGTTAGTTGGGAGCAACAGATGGATCCTCATAATTCAAAGAAAATTCATCTCCAACTTCATCATTAAAAAATTCTTGAACCATTGTCAAGTGAAGCTATTTTTTCTTGCATTGGTCACAAAAAACTTCTTTTCATACCAAAAATACAAATTATTTGCTTGTTTTTCATTAATCTCAACATCAGTGAATCTCATAGTCTTTGGTTGGAAATGTTTTGGTGTTATTGTTGGATTGTGTTGTAGTAGTTGAAAGGTAAGAAAGTGTCTGATTAGTTGGTTTGCTCGTAGTAGGAGGCATAGAAAGCAAGGAAGGTTCATTTTGAGTTTTAGTCAAGTTATTAGCAGTTGAAGAGAGTGGCTTATTGCAGTATTTTTTTACTGGTTTTGGTAGCGATAAGATAGGACTCCTGTATTTGTGTGAGAGCATAAGTTTGCTGCAAGGTCATAGGCCCAAACATTTTCAAAGGAATCTTGATTTCATTGCACAATCCACTCAGGAGACAACTAAAGGTGTATTCTTCAGATAATGTGACCTTGTGAAACAAAATATTTAACTCCTTTAAATATTCTTGAAGAGACCTAGATTGCATCAATCCTTTCAAATAAGTAATTAGGTCCTCATAAATATGTTTCCCAAACTTTCCCTTAAGAGCCTTCAAATATTCTTCCCAAGGTGGCTCTTTAATCTGATCTATGTTTTTAAGGAATGATTTGTAATGCCCACAAGTTAGGGCCTAGAAATTATATGTAAAACAAAGGGTACTCTAACACCCTCTTACCCCACTATTGTTCAGCAAGGTAAGTGAACATTACCCGTCTTATTGTTTTATAAAATTAATGAAGTGAAGTAAATATTTTTTTTCGAAAATATTGCATAAACTAAAATAAAATTTCATACAAGCCCAAATATTAAAACTTTTATTTATTTATAAAATACATTAATTTACATTCAAATCATGTTCTTTTACATGGTGACTCACATATTTAATACACATGATATGAAATAAAAACGATACTTTAATTTACAAAGCTTTTAACAAAATATACCAAAAATAAAACCCAAAGCTTTTTGCTG
This sequence comes from Triadica sebifera, assembly GCA_023653625.1. Taxonomy (NCBI): domain Eukaryota; kingdom Viridiplantae; phylum Streptophyta; class Magnoliopsida; order Malpighiales; family Euphorbiaceae; genus Triadica; species Triadica sebifera. The sequence continues at coordinate 36,948,518 of CM042896.1, forward strand.
CTTCCCTCCGAGTACCTTTCTTCTTCTGACAGTCTATTTTCTATAGCTACCCTTCAAAACCTGCGCGAGAGGAAACCACCCGCGCTAAGCTACTAGCTTAGTGGTTCTTCAATGATAAAAATTTTACATACATATATATTTTCTCACATATTAATTACCCATTTAATAAATAAGGCATAAAATAAAGAATTATATAAAATCAATAAATTTTTGGAAACACTCAAAATCTAACAACTTTATTTCATATAACATTTATAAAGAACCACATATTTCGATATTATTATTATTATTATTATTATTATTATTATTATTATTATTATTATTATTATTTATTTGTGCCCATAACACCTATAACCGAACTAACTAATAGGAATAACGGGGTTGCCATTCATGACTTTCATAATATAGCGACGAGTGCTTTTATAATAATGCCTTTACCGGCTTTTGTTATATTTCCATTACCGGCTTAATAATTTTGCGTCGAGCACATTTATAAATTGTCATTACAGACTTTTATATTTGGCACGAATGCCTTAAATCCCATGATTGGCATGCCAAACTATTCCCTATTCTAGTTCTAGCATAGGTGTTTTTGGGCTTAACTATTTTTATATTAATTCACTATATTTCAAAAATGTCAACATTATTTAACTATCATAATTATGCTTATTCATTTTTGTTCTTTCTTTCCATTATTATTGCAATAAAATCTCATACATAAATAATTTTTTAAACATTTATAATTACCATCAAAGTAAATACTTGCATGGATTATTACATATAATTATAACAACACATGCAAAAAGCCCAATATTGTATGTTTTTACCTATGGCATATTTCTGACTTATTTTTAGGCTTCATTTTTAGCCCATATATAATTCGAATTTGGAGTTCTAGCCTTCTAAAAGTTTTATCTTATTTTCTTAGCTTTCAGAGGCATCAAGAATCACGTAAATCACAGCTTTTTATTAAAAGTTATGATCAATTCACTATTGCATCATCACAGAATTTTCTGCCAAGAATTTTCTGGACAGATTCTAGGTTTAAACTTCGTGCATTTAACTGGCAAATCTAGACATAATTAGATATTATAGTCTAAATATAAATTACAACCCTATATCGTAGCTTTCATTTCCAACAAAGAACATACAAAAAGGAGTTCTATAACTCAAGTTAGAATCAAAATAGTCAGAGCTGTGCCTGGAATTCTGTACCCGAGCCATCAATTGACATCAATCCATATTTCAACCACATTCATCATTTGCATTCATTTTAATACTAAAATTTCCAGAATTACAAATACATTCATATGTTTCAATTATTTCACACCATGTGGTCCCATTTCCATATATAATATCAAAAGTCAGCACAAAACATATAACATCTCAAAAACACAAACATAACAAACCTTAACATATAATTCCATACATATTAACAACATGCAAAATTTTTATCAATGAAGCACATACCTAATCAGCCTTGGTTCTTCCTTTAATCCTTCTTTTTCTTCCCTTATTAGCTAGCTTTCTCCTTGCATTTGTCACCCTCTTGAGGGCCTCTCACTTGTTTACTTATTTTTCCTACACAACCATACCATAACTCAATTCCAACATTCAATTTCAATGCTTTTCATGTCTACATAATATTCTAATGCTCCTAATATATTTTACACCTTAATTGAGCTAAAATTTACTAAGGTTAAACTTCCTTCTTCATATGTCATGGCTGCCCAAAAAGCATATCCTAGTTCCCAATTTATTTTCTTCAATTCAATACTCAATTCACAATTAATCAATCACCAATTGTGGTATTTCTATGCTAATTTCAATTTTCTCCAAATTTCTTTAACTATGGAAGCCCCTCATTCATCCTTCAACATTATATTTTCTTCAATTTTTAAGCCATAAAATAATTACCTAACATCAAATATCATTAATTCAAAGTTTAATTACACTTCCATTAACTAATCTCAAACTTAAATTTATACTTCCAATCTTGCAACATAAGCTCAATCTAACAAACCTAATCACATCTATCATCATTATTGGTCTCAAATAGAAGGAAAAAGGTTGAATTTAAGAAGAATAAACTCACCTTAAGATCATTTTAAAGATGGCCGAATTTCCCCTCAAATTTTCTCTTTTATTTCTCTTCTTTCTTCTTCCTTTCTTGTTTCTTTACTCTACTTTGTAGTAAGAACTTTTTAATTCTATTTTTTTTCTCTCTCAAAACTTGTTTCTTTCCTAACTTTTTCAAGCTTGATTTGAAGAGAAATGGAGATTTTTGGGAGAGCTATGGTGGACGGCAAAGAGATGAGAGAAGATGAGGGAAATGGGTTTTAATTGGTGGAGAAAATGAGGTATTTATCTTTTTTTTTTAAGTGAGTATTTAGTGGTTCCATGACTACATTAAGCTCTTCATCCATTGGTCAAAAATACAAATTAATTTCAATGAAATTTTAAACTTTAAGAAATTTCTTATTTGCTACATCTTCCTCCATATTTACACTTTTTCCCCAAACAATTGCCAAAATACCAATTTTGTCCATAGGAAAATTTATTTTTTTCTAATTCTACCCCAAATATTTTTAATTCCAAATAATAATACCCTTAATTATTTTCTCTTATTATTAGTCATTTTTTTATGGGTTTAAATTTAGACTCCGATTGAACCAGTGGACCCCACTACGGTCACGCGCAATCGGAGCCTAAATCACTGAATGTTACAATTCTCTCCCCCTTAAGAAAATTTCATCCTCGAAATTTACCTGATTAGGTGGAGCTGAATAACTAAGGATGTAATTTGCATGTTTGTTTAATATAAGATTTTTAATACAGAAATAAGTTAGAAAAATTTTAATTCAGAACAATTTAGACATATACAGTTGTGTGGTATCCAATTGTACAATAATGTTTAACCAGGCTGTATGGAAGGGTGTTCCATTTAGTGGTCTCATAGATTAGGTTTAGGTGATTCTAAACCTAAGTGGATTATGAGGTTATCATGCATACATACATGTGTTTGGTCTGACTCTGACTTGGGCTACTTCTCTGTCAACTTGTAGGACTATAATGAGATGGCATCTAAATCAAAGGATATGGCTGAGAGCCAAATCTCTCCAAATGATAGGGCACCAAACCAACCTAGTGTAGCTAGTATTCAGGGTCCAGATGTAGTACTAGTCCCTGAGCAATAGGCTCCTGAACAAGCTAATCAAGATCTGACTCCAATAATGCAGTAGATGGAAGGATTACTGCAACAGATAACTAAAGTTGTACCATCAGCACCAGCACTAGCTCCTTCACCTCCACCATTAAGACCAAGGACACAGTTAGACAAGCTCTATAAGGTTGGAGCTACTGATTTTCTGGGAATGAAGGATGATTATCTTGTTGTTGCAGAGTATTGGATTGAGAAGATAAAAAGGATATATGATGAGTTGATGTGGCCACTAACCAAAAGGCCAAATATGTTGTCTCTTTGTTATAGGAAGATACTTATGACTAGTGGAGGGCAGTCTTTCTAAAACTAGAGGTTCCACAACCTATGACATGGGATTTCCTTGTAACTAAGTTCATAGAACAATACATTCGTCCGATTTATATGGATGAGAAGAAGAGAGAATTTTTGAGCTTCAACAAGGCAATATGACAGTGATTGAGTATTAGAGGGAGTTTACTCGACTGAGGAAATATGCCACAGAGATGATCAATAGTGAGAGGGATAAGTGTAGAAGGCTTTAGTATGGCCTCAATATAGAGATAGTTAATTTTGTCATTGCATTTCAGCATGACAGCTTCACCAAGCTGATTACAATTACTGTTAGTGTGGAATAGAGAAAGAAAGCTAAGGAAGCTACTAGATAAACAGTGACTCCAGTGACCCAACCTTCAAGTAAGAAGGGTTAATTTCACCCACAGTCTCATGGTAGGAGTCAGGGATAGAACAAAGGTTATACTCAAGGCGGTTCATAGAGGAGGAAGGGAAGTAGTAGTTAAACATAGGCTACTATAGATAATATTCCAGTTTGTGGCACCTTCACAAGAGTTACAGAGGAGAGTACTGGAAGAATACAAGTGCTTGCTTCAGATGTGGATCAAAAGAGCATATGAGGAGAGATTTTCCTCTAATGACTGGCAATGCACCAGTTCATACTACCTTGTCAGCTCCATCTCAACACAAGCAACAAACTAGGGGTCATACAGGACCTACCCAGGCAGTCTTTGAGACTATTAATAGACCAGAAATAGGCTGAACTCCCATTAAAGCTTAAGCTATGAGGGTCACAGAAGACCAGGAAGCTACAAATATGATTATTTGTATGTTTTCTCTTTATGACTCTAATATTTGTGCATTAATTGATATGGGTTCAACACATTCATATATATGCATAGGCACTCATAGGCAATACAATATGATTAGTGAGAATCTTGAATATGAAATTGAGGTTACAAATCCTTTATGGCACAATATGATTGTGAATCGAGTATATAGAGGATGTCTTTTGTTAGTACATGGGAGAGAGTTTCCAGCAGATTTGATAGAGTTGCCTTTTTGGGAATTTGATGTCATTTTGAGCATGGATTGGCTAGTATAGCATGGTGCAGTTGTAGACTGTAAGAAAAAAATTGTGATGCTAAAAACTACAGAATAAGGAGATGTGAAAGTGGATGGGGAGTTGTTCGCACAACTTCCACGAGTTATTTTGATAATGAAGGCAGCGAAAATGATGAGGAAGGGATGTGAAGGCTTTTTGGCTCATTTTATTGACACTAGAAAGGGAAGTCCAAAACATTGAGTTATCCCTACTATAAATGAATTTTCATATGTATTCCTTGAAGATATACAGAGTTTACAACCTTACAAAGAGGCTAAGTTCTCTATAGAGCTCACCTCAGACACATCACCCATATTATTAGCACCATACAGAATGGCACCACTAGAATTGAAAAAACTTAAAGCTCAGCTGCAAGAATTGTTAAGAAAGGGTATATCAAACTAAGTGTCTCCCTATAAGGTGCACCGATGTTATTTGTAAAAAAGAAAGATGGGTCTATGAGATTATGCATAGACTACAGAAAGTTGAACAAGGTAATAATCAAGACTAAATATATGTTACCATGGATCGATGATCCATTTGATCAGTTGAAGGGTGCATGTGTGTTTTTGAAGATTGATTTCAGATTAGGGTAGCACCAGCTAAGAGTTAGGGTAGAAGATATAGCCAAGACATCATTTAGAACCAGATAAGGGCATTATGAATTTGTGGTTATGCCTTTTGGGTTAATCAATGCTTCAGTACTCTTTATTGACTTGATGAATAAGGTGTTTAGACCCTACTTGGACTAGTGTGCTGTGGTCTTTATTAATAACATTATGATGTATTCTAAGACACCTAACAAGTATGATCAACATATAAGAATAGTGTTATAGACACTTAGGGCGTAGAAATTGTATGCCAAGTTCTTAAAATACAAATTTTGGCTTAATGAGGTAGCTTTTTCTGGGACACATTGTGTTGTCAGATGGTATATGGGTTGATCCTAGCAAGGTAGAGGATGTTATGAGTTGGAAGCCTCCCTGCAATGTGACAAAGATGAAAAGGTTCCTTAGGTTAGTTGGTTTTTACAGGAGGTTTGTTAAAGGGTTTTCCATGATTTCTTCTCCTTTAACCAAACTACTGAGGAAAGATGTGACATATAAGTGGACTAAGAAAAGCCGTGGGAGTTTTGATAGTTTGAAAAAGATGTTAACAGAGGCTCTAGTTTTGATAGAGTTAGTTCCTAATAAAGAGTATGTCATCTACAGTGATGCTGAGTTGTGTATTGATGCAAGAAGGTAAGGTAAGACAGGATAATCAACTTGTTGAGATAACTATGGCAGTCTCTAAGGAGGAGAGATTATATTACACTGTCAAGACTGATGGTGGATTATACTACTAGGGCCATATATGCGTGTCCAGTGTTGTTGAGCTGAGATAGAAGGTATTACAGGAAGCACATGAGACTATGTATACTATACACCCAATAAGTATGAAAATGTATCATGACCTGAAGAGTAAGTACTAATGGACAGGCATGAAAAGAGATATCACAAAATATACTATCAGATGTCTAACTTGTTAATAGGTCAAGGCAAAAGATCAGGTACTATCAAGACTACTGCAATCTATTACTATACCAGAATGGAAATGAAAGCAAATTACTATGGACTTCATGATTGGGTTTCTAGTAACTTTTTGAAAATATAATATTTTACGGGGTATAGTGGATAGGCTTACAAAGTCAACCCACTTCTTGCCTATCAGGAGGGATTTCTTTTTGAATAGGATAGTAGAGCTTTATGTCAATGAGATAGTATGAATCTATGGAGTGCTAGTCTCCATTGTTTCAAATAGGGACCCCAAGTTTATGAGGCACTTTATGGCATGAAGTGTCAAACACCCCTGTGTTGGACATAAATCAGTGAGAGTAGGCCAGTGAGGCCAGAGTTAGTGCAAGAAATAGAAAAAAAGGTGAAAATTATACAAGAAAGATTGAAGGAAACTTAATACCTGGAAACAGGTGTGGATATTGCTTTTTCATATTTTCTTTTGTTTCCCATGTTGCCTCTTCTAGTAAATGGTTACGCTGTAATACCTTAACTAAAGGTATTTCTCGGTTTCTTAGCTGTTTAATCTTCTATCCGATGATTTGCACTGGTTCCTCAACATAACTCATGTCCTCTGCAATCTCAATGGGTTGATCTTTAAGTACATGTGTAGGATCTGACCTGTATCTTCTAAGCATGCTTACATGAAATCTATTATGAATCTGAGCCATCTCTAGTGGTAATGCCAATCTGTATGCTAGTGGACCAACCTTTTCAAGAATTTCATAAGGTCCTATGTATCTTGGGCTCAATTTACCTTTCTTGCCAAATCCGATTACCCCTTTCCATGGAGATACTCGTAGAAATACCTTTTCACCCAACTCGTATTCCATTTCCCTTCTATATTGTTCAACATAACTTTTCTGTCTGTCCTGTGCTGCCTTTAGCCTGTTCTTGGCAACCTTGATTTTATCCACTGTATCTTGTACTATCTCTGGCCCTTCTAATGCACGTGCACCTTCTTCATCCCATATGATAGGGCTTCGGCACTTTCTGCCATACAATGCCTCATATGGTGCCATTTGGATACTGCTATGATACTGGTTGTCGTAAGTAAATTCAATCAATGCTACATATTCATCCCAAACACCTATGAATTCCATAGAACATGCTCTAAGCATTTCTTCCAATGTCTGCATAGTCCTTTCAGATTGTCCATCAGTTTGTAGGTGGAATGCGGTACTGAAGTTCAATTTTGTTCCCAATGCATCTTGTAAACTCACCCAAAAACATGAAGTAAACCGTGGATCTCTATCAGACACAATGGACACTGGAATGCCATGCAATTTGACTATCTCATTCACATATAATTTTGCCAAACTCTCAAGTGTACACCCCCATCTGATAGGTAGAAAATGTGCTGCCTTGGTTAATCTATCAACAATTACCCATGCAACATCATTTTTCCGTGGGGTTCTTAGCAATCCATAGAAAAAATCCATCGTTGTTTTCTCCCATTTCCATTCTGGCACTGGCAATGGATGTAACTTACCAATTGGTGATTGGTGTTCAATCTTAATCTGCTAACATGTCAAGCATTTGGAAACATATTCTGCTATGTCTTTCTTCATTCTTGGCCACCAATAATGTGGTCTTAAACTGTGATACATCTTTGTCATCCCTGGGTGAATTGCATAAGGTGCATTGTGTGCCTCTTCCATTATTTCCTGGCACAAGTTTTCAGTGTTTGGAACACATATGCGTGACTTTAACATCAGTGTATCATTCTGCAAATGAAACTCTATACTATTTCCCTGCCTTATCATATCAACTTTCTCACATAATTGAAGATCTTTGTTTTGTGCTTCTTTGATCCTCTCCTTTAGTACAGGTTTGACTTGAAAAGTAGCAATCAGTGATCCTCCATCATGTATATTTAATTCAACATTTGTAGATCATAATTGAATCAAATATGGAAAAGAGGATACTTAGAAGTGAGCTACACTGCTACTAGCCTTCCTACTCAATGCATCTGCTACCACATTGGCTTTCCCTGGATGGTATTCAATTGTACAGTCATAATCTTTTAACAATTCTAACCATCATCTTTCTCTCATGTTTAACTCTTTCTGAGTAAGAAAATAACCTAAGCTTTTATGGTCTGTGAAGATCTGGAATGTCTCACCATACAGATAATGCCTCCAAATCTTCAATGCAAATACAACTGCAGCCAATTCTAAATCATGCATTGGATATGAGATCTCATATGGTCATAGTTGCCTAGATGCATAAGCTATCACCTTACCGTGTTCATTAATACACATTCCAAGCCTTGGTGAGAAGCGTCACTATATACTGTAAACCCACCTGTACCTATAGGGATAATTAACACTGGTGCTGAGGTTAGCCTGTATTTTAGTTCATCAAAACTCCTCTGACATTCTGGAGTCCACTTGAAAGGCACATTCTTTCTCAACAATTACTTGAAAGGCACATTCTTTCTCAACAATTTAGTCAAAGGGCTAGCAATTAAGAAGAATACATCAACAAATCTGCAATAGTATCCGGCTAAACCTAGAAAACTACGCATTTCTGAAATATTTTTAGGAGCTTCCTAATTTACCATGGCCTCAATTTTCTTTGGGTCAACCTCTATGCCTTACATGACACCACATGTCCAAGAAACACCAAATGATCTAACCAGAATTCACATTTACTCAATTTGACATATAATTGTTTCTCCCTCAAAGTTTGCAACACAATTTTTAAATGCTGTTCATGTTCTCCCCTGTTCTTTGAGTATACCAATATGTCATCAATAAATACTATCACAAACCTATCCAGATATGGTTGAAACACCTTATTCATTAAAGCACTTTTGCTACCTGGTTCATAATGTCCATACCTGGTTCGAAAGGCAGTCTTTGGAACATCCATTTTTGCTACCTTCAGCTGGTAATAGCCTGATTTCAAATCAATCTTGGAGAATATTTGGGCTCCATGCAACTGGTAAAAAAAATCATCTATTCTAGGCAATGGATATTTGTTCTTCACTGTCATTTTATTCAGTTGCCTGTAATTGATGTACAATCTCATTATTCAATCTTTGTCAAGTAACTGGAGCTCCCCAAGGTGATACACTAGGTCTAATATACCCTTTGTCAAGTAACTCTTGCAATTGGGCCTTAAGTTCTTTCAAATCAACTGGGGCCATTCTGTAGGGTGACCTTGATATTGGTGTTGTTCCTGGTACTAGTTCAATATTGAATTCTATCTCTCTATCTGGTGGTAAACCAGGTAGATCATCTGGGAATACATCATCAAATTCCCTTACCACTGGTATATTTTCAAGCAAGCTATCAGTGGTTCTAGTATCAGTCACATATTCGAAATATGCTTCACATCCCACTTTGATCATTCGAAATGCCTTTACAGTTGAGACTAGGCATGTAGGCACAAGTTTTCTTTCACCCAAAAATACAACCCTTGGTTGGTTCGGTGATTCTAAAATTACTTCCTTAGTAAAGCAATTCACTATTGCATGATGTCTAGTTAACCAGTCCATTCCCAATATCACATCAAATTCATATATTGGCAATAAAATCAGATCAGCTATTAACTTAGCTCTATCAATGCATATCAAGCAATCACAACAAACATTATTCACAACTACCACTGTTCCCAATGGAGTACTCACATTTATATCAATCCCCAAAGGCTCATGCGTTTGATGCAGTTAGATGCCATATGCAATGATATAAATGAATGAGTTGAGCCTGGGTCAATCATTGCATATGCTAACATACCATAAATGTAAATATTACCGGTAACTACTTCAGGAGCATCCATTGCATCATGTCTAGTCATAGCAAACACCCTGGCTTGAGTAGGGGGTCTAGAACTCTGACCTTCAGATCTAGTTACTCCTCTACCCATTGTACCAATCTTGCCCCTGCCTCTTCCTCTGCCCTGTGTCCCACTAGTAGGGTAGATCCTCGGTGCCTCAACTATAGTCTCAAATACTCCTATACCTCTACTGGTCTCTACTAGTTTGGCTCTATTTGGATAGTCTCTATACATGTGCTCCATCAATCCAAAGAAATAACATGCTCCTATGAGGCTTCTACATTCGCCCGTATGTTGTCTACCACAATGACTACATGTGGGCCTCTGTTCAACATTTTGGCTTTGCCCTCTGCCTGGGTAAGAGAAAGTCATGCCTCGACCTCTAGAATTGGACTATCCACCTCTGTTACCAGACTATGCAGACATATATCTACCTCTTTTTCCCAACCTTCTACTAGACTCACCAAAGAACTCATGTGCTGCCCTTTTAATTTGTTGTTCCTCAGCTTCTTTCATTAACTCTGAGTTTGGCATAATTATAAAGATCAATAGTTGTGATTTTATTTCTGATCTCATATTTGTGGCCCTCTTCAAACATCCTGCATTTGTCTCTTTCAGTAGAGACCATAAAGGTGGCATAGTGAGAAATTTTATTAAACTGTACTTCATACTCCGCAACAGACATGTTCCCCTATTCCAGATTCAGGAATTCCTTTCTCTTATCATCTTTATATGTCTCAGGCATGTAATTGTTCTAAAATTCCAGGAGAAAATCATTCCATGTCAGAACTGGTGGTTGTGCATCACTGTTGGGGTCTGTCTACCACCATTCATAAGCATTGCCTTGAAGCAAGGATACTGCATAATCAAATTTCTCATCTGGGGTACATCTCATCATATTCAGTACCCTCTATGTCCTTTTCAGCCATGTCTCAGCTTCTGCTAGGTCTGTTGTGCCATTGAAATTAGTTGCACCATATTTCCTCAGCTTGTCATAACGTATTTCCTTGTACATTTCAGGACCATATACTTCCTGTTCTAGGTTTTCATGGGATACTTCTGCATGAGATGACTGTGATGCATATGTTGGAGCTCTAGCTCCTAGTGCTGGTAAATCTCTATGTAAATGAGGTGATGCCTCATGAGAACGCATTTCAGCTGGCCCCTCTCTCCTTAGTGAATCATGTCTTATGATGGCGCTAAAATAAATGAAATTATGTCACTACATAATGTTCAATACATATTATGCAATTGTTATCATGCTCTTATGCATATGCATGTTTTCTGCCTTGTTTCATGACTTTAGGCAGTTTCAGGGTACCCATTTTGGTTCATCATAACTTATAATCTATAAGTCCTATTTTAAGAAAACTTTACAGAAACTTATATGGGTTCCAATGGAATATTTTTCATGTTTACAATAGTTATCAATTATGTCTCTAAGGTCTTCCAATTATAACAAATATTTCATTGGTCTAGAATAGAATTGTCTTCCAGAATAGTATGACTTCCAAATACCATAACTTAGTCTATACATAACATATTAAGCTGAACTTAGTACCGGAATTTAGTAAGACATATACCTATAACTTTCATGTTTTGATACTTTACATAATCTAGCTCTAACGAGCTCAAATTTTCCAAATAAGATCCTAGCTCTGCCTAGGGCACTCAGTTGGTAGTTCAAACCATGGAACAGTCATGGTTCCATTCACCATAACTTAAACTTTACAAGACCTATGAACCTGAAATTTGGTATATAGATAAAGAACACATATATATACAACTTTTATATTTTGCGATACTTCCAATAATGGCTTTATCATATTCAAAACTAACAAATACTGTAGCTAACTTACTTAGGATTCACATCTGGACCAGTTTCAATATAGAGAGGATATATCATCCTATACTCTGCATCTTGTAAAAATGTTTACATATCCATAAATAAAAGAAATCATGGAACAACCTTTGTGTTTTACACTTTTCCATAATCAATTTCTATTAATATCAAAATCGGTGTGCAATTCAGTGCCTATTAATGAACCTTAGCAATTCAACTCAACCTTATAGCAATAAGAATTGATTACTTACCAAGAACAAACTTGCAAGGGATCAATTAGCCATCAAAAACTAAGTGAAACAAGGAAGAATTTAGTTCTGGAATGGAGGAAGATGAAGAAGAAAACGGGGTGGAGTGAGGAGGCAGAAATGGGGGAGGAAGATAATGCTAACTTTTTTGTTTTTGTCTTTTTTTCTTTTTCTCTTCATCTCTTCTCTTTTCTCTTTTCTTTTCTTTTTTCTTTTCTCTTCTCTTTTCTCTTCTCTTTTCTTTTTTCGTTTCTTTTCTCTTTTCTCTTCTCCTTTCTTTTATTTTCCTTTTGTTTCATTTTAATTTTATTTTGTCTATATTATTATTATTATTATTATTATTATTATTATTATTATTATTATTATTATTATTATTATTATTATTATTATATATTTATAATTCCACTAATTCACACAATAATACAACTTAATCATTTGGCCCGATTTAACTAAATTACAATGTAAATGTTTACTAATCTTAATCTAGTCATTATGCTTACTTTAATTTGGTCACCTTATTTCATTTATTTTTAATACTTTTTATCCTCATTTAGATTATAAATACACATGTGTGACTCGATACAATTGCAATGTACTAGGACACGTAGCTAGTGCGTGTCATGGACTTGTTCCTACGAAAATACGTACGAAATACATGTGTTCAATTGAATTATATTCAAGATGCATATGTTCAAATGAAATGCATGTGGGGAAGGCCAAGGATGTTACACATCATGACCCCCACTTGACCGGAAAGCCAGCAGTTTGACTTCGAACCTTTCCATAGACAATTTTCGTGCAATTATTCCTTTCACCATTTTATACACCACTTGGTTCAGAATATGTACATGTGTCAACTTCCACTAGACTGACTATGTCACATCTAGTCCAAGTAATGTTAGTTCTTGTCCTTGAGGCTCATTACTCTATTAGATATGTCATTGAAGACTATCTTTATGACATTTCCACTCCGGCTAGAGATTCCCAAGTAATGACCACGACAAGAGGCCATGGGTATACACTCCTTCTATCAAGATTGGTGAATCCTTTGTTGGTTACCCAATTACCTTCGAATACGTCAAGCTATATCCAATTGCTACCCTATGAGCTACCTCTTTGAGGCAACAAGAAATAGTGTCAAAATACAGAATCAATATTCAAGATATCCTTGAGTACCTAAAGTCTAAGGATTCTTGCACCATTGCTATGATGACACTATCATTGACATTTGAATAGATTATCCATATGATTGTCTCATAGTTAGTCATCCAATGTACTTAGCTACACTTAGCAATCATCCACATGTTAACTCTAAACATCTCATGTTTATAGATTATGAGATCTACTAGTCGATCCAATCAAGGAGTGTAACATGTGCTAGTCTGTCTGGATTAATAATATCCCGTCTCATTAATCCTATGACTAAGGATAATTTTGATACTAACATAATTACACATGATAAGAATCTCAATATCATGATCTCATCATGATTTCCTTCATGCTATGTTATGTATCAAGGACTTCATTAATTGATTTAAGATCACTCATCAATTCATATATCAAATGAACATCAAATTAATGAAAAAGCCTTTTATTAATCAAATAAATTTGTACAATAAGTGCTAAAGGCGATTGCCTTTGGAGCACTCCTCTAACACATGACGCATGTGAATTTTGTTTCCTAGGCAAGATGACAAAATCACCTTTTAGTGGAAAGGGTGAATGTGCCAATAAGCTATTAGACGTTTTACATACAGATGTATGTGGCCCTATCTTAGTGCATGTCAGAGGTAATTTTATGTACTTCATTACCTTTATTGATGATTATCCATGATTGGGTACTTGTATCTGATGAGATAAAAATTTAAAACTTTTGAAAAGTTTAAAGAATTCAGAAATGAAGTAGAGAAACAACTTGGAAAAATATTAAAACACTTAAATAATTCTAGTGAGAGTTAATAGGTGAAAGGATAAATTGCACAGTAATTATCTATGGAAGGGTTTATAGTCAGACCACTGATGTTTTGGTTATTTGAGTGATCATTATGTGTTACTAGATATCGATTGTGATTTGCTTGAAATGATATGATGGCTTAAGCTGCCAACATAATCGAGAATCTAATGGGTCACACCCATAGAAGGAATAAAGAAAATGTGAAATGGGTCTAGGATTGGATACAAGACATGAGAGAGAAATATTTGGGCCAAGCACATTTACAGGAGTGAAAAGTGTTTCACAAGCATGAATGATGTGCTGCACGTTATATGTGCGCCAACCACTACATGCATGCTATAGTAGATGTGGCATCATGTACCACTACCGTGACAAGGGTTGTCATGGGCATGACTATATAAGAGTCATGACTATGTTGAGTTTGTCACTCGCTGATAGTTGTGCTAACAACTTGTGCAATTTTAGGTTTTCTATTTTGAATAGAACTCCAATGCATGGATTACGTATGTCCAACCATAATTATGATTATAAAATATATAAATAGCCTTTTTAAAGGCCAAATTTGTGGCTTACAACTTGAGAAATAAAAGTTATTCTCTCTTCTTCTTCTCTTTCACGTTGAAACACAAATTCTAGCACCTTATTTCTTTGACAACCTATCCCCCTTGCAATTGTTTCATTCTTTCTTCTGCATGGATTACTATTAGAGGCAATCTAGCCATTGGATTATTATTGTTTGCAACAACCCAATTTGAGGGATAGACTCACAAATCTGGAAGAACAACAATTAAAAACAAGGTAATCTACTTCTTTAATTGAATGGTTCAATCTGATTTTAAATTACATAGGGCATTCCATGAGTTTTGGATTTCATTAAATTTTATATTTATACTATCATATGTATGAAATCCATATTCAAATCTCAACAATGATGAGGGAAAAGGGAAAATTTTCAATGTGGTGAGATAGTTTTGAGTTGAGATAACATTCACGCTCGTGAATGGTTTAGTCAAGGTCGTGAATGACATTTCATACCTATGAACATATGTCAATTGGCCAAGTTGCAACCGCACTTTTTTCTCTCCTTTGCTCCATATCTTTACTTTAACATCTCCCCACTACCCATAATCCCTCCTTTGACATGTTGGACTTTTCTCCATCTCTCTTACCTCCTTTTAATCCTAATCTTCCATTGTTGAGTTGAAGAAAGTTAGGAAGTTATGGAGTTTTGAGAGAGTTCTCGCAGAAGTTGAGGTAAAACTTGGTATTAAGGTTAGTTTGAGCTTCTTTTCTATTCTATGGTTATGATAAGAATGTGTTTGTTCTTAAGATCTGGTAGGGAGCTTGAAAATGCATCCTAAGGGTATAGGCAAGCTTGAAAAGCTCAAAGTAAGGTTTAAGGCTCCATTGGTGTTGGATATGCACATATTGGCATATTTAAATAAAAAACTATTTAAATCATGCAAAATACATAATTGATTAGTTATAATATTTTATTCATTAAGCATACTGAAATTCATTAATAATAATACAAGACATATAATTTATAATAACATTTTAATAATTTATATTATTTTCCTATTTATTTATTTGATAGCACACGATATTTTAGACCAAAACTAAATACTAGATACACAGTTCCTGCTCTTCGGCAATATACTCGGTGCCTACTTAATCATTTGATAACTCGGCATTTAATGCCTACAATTTCAATAATAACTCAGCACATTTTTGGTGCCCACGTAATTTTAAATTTAACACTATTTCTTAGTACCTACATAAATTAAATTTTAGTACTATTTTCTAGTGCTCACATTTCTACCCCTTTATTGGCATGCCAACTTATTCTAATTTCTAATTATCGACTAGATATTATAGGGCTTAATCATATTTGTTACCTTTATTATTATTTACATTAATAACATATGTAATGCTAATATAATTTCATATAAATGAAATAAATCTTTATTAAATATATTTCAATATAATACTCACTCATTTAATCATTACAAACATAAGAAAAGTCAAATAAAATAATTTTCTATCATAAAACTCAACAATATAGCCATATAAACAAGCTACCCTATTCTGGGTAGAATTGATACCTTATATTGCATTGTATTTTTCATCCATTTTTAAATGAAATCTAGACAAGTGATCATCTACAAAATGTAGATTAATATCTTATCTTTAATTACGAACTGAAATCACATCAAACCAAATTGTTTAGTAAAAGTTATAGATTTTACAAGTGGCTACGTTCATGTTCATTCTACCCAGTATTTTACTAGATTTCTAGTTCGAAATTTGAGTCAATTTTTAACCTAAAGGCAAGCATATTCAAGTTTGATGATCTGAATGAAAGTTCAATCCCTATATCTTAACTTTATAATCCAATAAGAAACACTCAAAAATCGTATCCAAAACTCAACTTATGTCCTAAAATGTAGATACTGTTCATAAGATAAATTTCTAGCAACTTTATTTAATCACACAATTTCCTATCTTCATGCATCATCAACATAATCTCAATTTTATTTTCACATTCATGGTATGACTTAATCACCATTTCATCACTCAATCAAAATATCAATAATTAATTACATAATTACATATAATATCATACTCAAGATAAATACACAATTAACAATAATATCACATTTAACATTATTTTACCATATTGAATTTTTTCTAAAAGTACATGCCTCAAAAAGTCCCATTTTATTCACCCTTCTCTACTTTATAATTGGCTTTCTCCTTGCCCTTATTTTTTTTTTAATTACGGCTCAAATATTGCTCACCTTCTTGGCCTAACAACAAATTTATACATATACTTCAATTTATGTCTTATACTTTAATGTTATATATGCACATAAAGCTTACTTCAAACTCTAATCACCTTTACCCCATCTTAGGTATTGAAACTACTACTCTAATCCTTTATTAATCCTTAACTCACATTAATCAAGCATTAAATACACTAATCAATCCTTAACTACCATTAACATACTGATAACCCTAATTACCAATTATAATGGTAACTAACCTTAAAATGCAAGTCAAGAGGAAGAGAAAAGCAAGACAAAGAAAAATCTAACATCACCTTTGTAGATCTTTAAGATAGTCAAACTCCCTCCTTTTCTTTCTCTTCTTTTCTTCCTTCCTTTTCCTTTGTTTGATTCATTTTGCTGCACTTTCTTAATGGTCTTCTTTTAATCCATATTTTTCTATCTAAACCTTGGATTTAAATAAAGAAAAAGAAGAAGAATGGAGAGGTTATTGTCACAGAAAAAAGGAGAGAAAAAGGAAGAGATATTTTTGCTTAAGATGAGGAAGAAGGATAAATTAAGGCAAAAAGGAAAAGTTTGACTTTTATAGTTAGATTAGGTGGGTGGTTAGGATTAATTAGATAATTTTTTCTTCATTCGTCCATTAATTTAAATAAATCTTACTATATTTTAATCCTAAGAATATTCCTTTCCTTAGATAAAGAATATTTCATTTTTATTCCTTCTTAAAAATTATTTGTGTCAAAAATACTGTAAATTCAAATTATGTTCAGTGAAAAATTATTATTTTCTAAATTTTAGCTCTAAACCTCAAAATTCTCAATTAATAATTTCCAAAATATTTTTCTCATATTTTATTATCATTTTATTTTTTTATTCCAAATTTAGACTCCGATTGGTTAGGCGCATCGAATTTCAGTCACACGCAACTATGGCCTAAATTATCGGGCATTACATTATGAATGAGAATGACATGGTTGTTGTGAGATTTTGTGTTACAATTCCATGGTTGTTTGACTATGAAAGGTAATGTGTTAAAGTTGGCATTTTAGCATGATTGTGGGATAAATATGTCTAAATGTTGTTAGGACATGTTGTTGGTATGTTATATGAGCTACATTGTTAATAAAGTGGTTGAAATTGTTCAATCTTTAGAGACTTTGAATGTTTTGTTGGGATATACTATTTTAGGCTCGTATTTTTCCATGAAAATTACCAGATTCATGCTTATGACACAGCTTCACAGTCGTGAATGAATGAATAAAACTAGGTTTTATGCCTGTGAAACATGTGCCTAGCAGCTTTTCATGCCTTCGTTCACAACTTGGAAAGCCATGAATGAAGGAGTTCATTTCCGTGAATAGTCACGACCTTGAACATTGAGACCCTAATTTTCATGTTTAAACCAAGTTCTTCATGGGCTGTTCCATGATTAGGAAGCCCTGAAATATGGTGTCACGGTTGTGAATAGATACTTCACGCTAATGAATGATGTGTTTTTGAATCAATAGCATTCACATGTTGGGTCATGGGTAAGGCACCCATAAAAGGCACCTTCACAACCATGAATGGGTATTCATGCATGTGAATTACAATATATGTATAATATGCAGTTTTTATAAATAATGCTATGTGAACGGTTTTATTTAAGCACATGTTATGAAAAGTATGTGCACGTGGATAATAACATATGAGTGATGTAATATGACATTTTTGTATTGTTAACATGATGATGCATAAATAGGGTTAAATGCTTGATAAACATGTTTACGAAATGAATTGAAAGAAAAAGGATGTGGAACCTGGAGGGGTATTTCTATCATTTTGACGATGACAAATAATTGAGCAATAAGGAATTTAACCATTGTTGTGTTCTAAATGTTTTAGACAGGTTACACATTCCTAAGACCATAAAGTAAGTTGATTGAAATTATTTAAAGTTCAAAAGAATGAAAATCAACAATGACTCATACCAGTGAAGATGATATTCACGCTAGTGAATAATGTCATGCTCGTGGTGAAGAATCACCAATATCGTGAAAGTAGCAATTCACACTCGTGGCATATGGAATAATTACCATGAATGAGTTAGCACCAAGATTGTTCATTCGAATGTTCATGGCAGTGAAGCATTAGACCACCTTTTAAGCTTGACTAAGTCACTTCCGTGGAGAAATGTGTCATACCCTTGAAATACCTCTAATTTCTGGATAGAATTGGTCATGACCAACTTCACCACTTCAGTCACGGCTATGAAAAACATTCACACCAGTGAACACTAATTCATGCCTGTGAACCTAGAAAGAGAAAGTAGTCAAGTGCCAATGGAAAAGTGGTAGAATGACTATTTTTGCATGAAGTGCATCCCAAACGGCTATATTTATTAGAGGAATTATAAATATAACATATTTATGACTTACAAAGGCTAGAAAAATGTGCATTCAATCTTCTAATCTTATATAGCCTTGTGCATTTAATTGATTCCACCAATCTTATTGTTAACCTTGAGGGGTATTTCCATCATTTTGATGATAATAAATAACATAGCACTATTGTATTTAACATACTTATTTTTGTAAGTATATTATACAGGACATGAATTTAAATAGCAAGAATGGAGAATTGGAAGAATATTCCTTGAGAAACAAAAAGTAAGAAGTAGCATGTTCACTGCCGTGACTCTAGGAGTCACTCCCGTGAAGGAAGCTATCCGTTACCAAAACCAACATTTGAAGTTCACGGCCATGAAGGAAAAACAAACCGTGAAGTAAGCATTTCAGTCACCCCCGTGACTGAAGGTGTCACCCCTGTGAGAGTCATGTAATTTCATCCAGAGAGCTTCACGACCAGAGTCACCACTTGGGTCATGGCTGGGAAAATTGTCACCCCCGTGAATGAAAGTGTCACCCCCTTGAAGGCTTCATTCAATTTCATCCAGAGAGCTTCACGACCAGAGTCACCACTTGTCTCACGGCTGGGATGAATGTCACGCCCGTGACTGATTAATGTCACGCCCGTGACTCTATATGTCAAAACATATCAGAGAGCTTCACGACCAAGGTCACCACTTCAGTCACGGCTTGGGAAGAACTGTCACCCCCGTGACAAGCATATTCACGCCCGTGACCAATGAAAGAGAAAAATGTCAGGCATAATTTTTTGGTTGGTACAACGGCAAGTTTCTTATTTAATGTACCCCAACGGCTATATTCAGCCATGGGAGTATAAATGGAAGTCATTTATGCATTAAGAAAAAAAAGAATGAGTAGAAAAACAAAAGATTAGCATATACTTCAAATCATAAGCTATCTTGTACTTTTATACTCTGAGAACAAATCTATTCTCTGTAAAAATCTTATTGCTCCTCATATTTGAGCAATAAAGATTTATAAGTGGTTCTCTCTGTAATCTTTACTCAAGTGAGCATTGGGTAGTTCTGGGTTAAGAGAAGAACACTTGTAAGGGTTAGTTGTGTGAACCTCCAAAACACAAATTAAAAGGTTGTTTGTGTGAGCCTGTAAAACACAAAGTATAGGTTGTTTGTGTGAGCCTGTAAAACACAAAGTGTAGGTTGTTT
This sequence comes from Triadica sebifera, assembly GCA_023653625.1. Lineage (NCBI taxonomy): Eukaryota > Viridiplantae > Streptophyta > Magnoliopsida > Malpighiales > Euphorbiaceae > Triadica > Triadica sebifera. The sequence goes on from CM042896.1 coordinate 36,968,866, forward strand.
GTGTAAGCCTGTAAAACACAAAGGAATTGGTTATTGTGTGAGCCATTAAAACACAAGGGATTTCTGGGTTAGGTGTGAGCCATTGTGAGAAACACCATAGTTGGAAGTGAGCTTGTAAAACTCCATTGTAACACTTAGTGTGTTAGTGAAACTCCCAATTGTGATTGGGGAGAGGAGTAGGGTTTGTTAATATCCGAACCTCTATAAATCTTTGTGTTTGATTTTCTCTATCCTTTCTAAAATTAACAATTTTATTTCCGCACTTTAAAGCTTAATGTTTTTTAAACTCTAATTCAACCCCCCTTCTTGGTCTAATATGTGGGCAACACTTATATTTTATCTTGTAAAGACCCTAATTGCTCAGAATTGTTGAGTTTTTTGGTAGGTGAGTGTTTTCATTCTTGTAATTAACTACTCAAAAGTGAGTTTGAGTGAGATGGGTTGTGAGTGAAACACTTGTAAAGGTTTTTGTGTGAGCCTTCAAAAATATAAGGATTTGGTTGTTGTGTTAGGCATTAAAACATAAGGATTTTTCTGGGTTAGGTATTAGCTAAGAGAATAAAACAACATAGTTGGGAGGGAGCCAGGAAAAATTGCATTGTAACACTTCAAGTGTTAATGAAACACCCAATTGAGATTGGGGAGAGTAGGATTCGTTAATACCAACCTCTATAAATCTTGTGCGTCAAATATTTTTTCTCTCACAAATCATTCTTTGGTAAAATTGCTTCAAGAAAATTTTTTATTTACCTACCATTTCAACCCCCCCTTCTTAGTTATTGTTTTGGGCAACAATTGGTTTTAGAGCTAAGTCTAGCATTCAAGCCTAACAAGCGCTAGCAAAGATCGAATTATTTCCAATGAAGGGTTTTATAATCTCAAGCCTTTTTTTTATGGAGCAAACTATGTGAATTGGAAATTCAAAATGGAAACTTATCTTGATAGTGAGGGAGTAGACATTTGAGACATCGTTAGAAAGGAATGGACACCTCCAATAAGAAGGAATGATGAAGGAGAAGATGAAATCATTCCAAAAGATTATTGGATCGAGCCCCAAAAGAGAGCTAATGGAAAAATCAAGAAAGCCATGATCATTTTAATAAGCTCTCTATCACTTGAAGAGTGCGGTGGAATCCAACATTGTTCAACCACTTACTCTATTTGGAAAACTTTTAAAAACTATCACAAAGACACTAAACAAGTAAAGTCCAAAAAGGTTCAACTTTTTATCACCAAATATAAACTCTTTAAGATGAATCCTAATGAGACCATATCCAAAATGACCAATCAACTTCTTACTATTGTCAATGGCATGGGGAATCATAGAAAGCATTATAATTTGGAAGATGTAAATAAAAAGATTCTAAAGAGTCTTCTAATGAAAGATTATTGCTCAAGAGTTGTGAGTATTGAGGAAGCTAATAAAGAGTTAAGAGTAATTCCTACCGATGTACTTATTGCCAAACTCCTCACTCATGAAATGGCTCTAGTAAGATAAAAAGAGTTTGAAGGAGAAAAAAAGAAGAGAAAGCCTCTAACACTCAAAGCTTCAACTTTCATGCCTATAGATGAAGATCTTCTTAGTGTTGAAGAGTTAGTTGATGAAGGAGATGATCAAATAGCCTTACTTTCAAGGAGAATCAATAGGTTGATTACCCATAAGTATGGCTTAATTAAAAACTACAAGAAAAGAGCCACAAGATTCTCTCCAAGAAACTCTTCATCTAACAAAGGCAAAGAGGAAGTCAAATGCTATGTGTAACACCCTTCGCACAACTAGGTGAATCCCGCTACACAAACGAATGCCACATGACTAGATTTGAATCTACCTATCTGAATTAAAACTTTTTAACTTAACCAAGTATCAATATCATCATATTATATACAATGCAAATTTTAAACATTCATCTAGCATAATCTATGTTAAAACCATTTATGTATCTCGATCATATCCATAGTCATATCAATACTATCTTGGAAATTTAAGTCCCTTATTACAAAAATCCATACTTAATGAAACATAACTCAATTATTTGTTTCTAATCCATAATGTATGAAAAATAAATGACATGAATGAAATGATAACATAGACCCAATGTGGGTCATTCTGACTAGCTTTGTCTTCTCTTCACATCACTCAAAAATCTACTGGCTCTAAACCTACATGTAGGAAAATCCACACACTAAGCTGCTGAAAGCTCAGTGGTATATATAATCATTTAAATTCTAGCATACATTCGCATATTATCATAGCATTCATAATTAGAACATACCTGTGCACTTGACCATATCATCATATACATATCACATATCAACTTACTTTATTTGTGCTGACTTGTCTATATTATTCAATACCATCATAATATTCAAAGCTTGTACTTACCAATATACTTAGCCATGCCATATATATATCTAAGAGAAACATAAATATTAAATATCTGGGTCTAATTACTTGTGTGGCATAAATATCATAGGTGAATCCATATCATATAATCGTATAGTATATCGATCATAATCATATTGAATTTCATCATACAGTGAAATAACAAGCTTTTTAACATCATATATATGATTATTGGTTTTCACAATCATTTTCTAGGATGTAATTGTATTCTAATTCACTGAATTCCCATTTTCCATATTACTGTATTACCAAATTTTGGTTTTTTTAGCCCAATACTCTAGACTTGGACAACCCAGATATGGGTTTTGAAAAAGGAGTGCTCTAACATGAGCTTAAGCCACCCTACTCACTACTGTATCTATTTGTATTGCTACCACTGAGCTTTTCAAATCAGGAGTGCTCTAACACAAGCTGAAGCCACCCTAATGAGAATTGACTGCATGCATATGGGTACAAGGGTCCTTTGACACAAGATTGAACCACATTGTCCCTAATTCGGATATGCTACCACTGAGTTTCTCAAATCAGGAGCACTTTGACATGAGCTTAAGCCACCCTGATGAGCAATATAATAATCGCATGCATAAATATTCTACATTATTGTAACCCCGTCAATGGCATACCACCTATCCTAGCTGGTCCTCAAATAGAAAATGGGCTTATGTAATCATTTTTTAGATAATTAACATCATTTATGTTATATTCCATAATTCCACGATATCATTCAGATATTTATATTACCTAGTGCATTCACATATTTCATAGTCGTGGCATCATATTATAATTAATCTCATTTGATCATGCCAAGTGTGTGTTTATATCATACTCATATTGTTTCACCAAATAAATCAATTTACAAGTGTCTAGATACAGGGCTTTCATAGGTGTGAAGCCTTCTATCACAGGTTATCTAACAGTGATTTAGCCGTGAGTGGCTCATGATCATTCACGGGTATGAACATTTGTTCACGGGCATGAAATTCATACTTTCATGGGAGCGAAGCTTGGCTTCATGGGCATGGAATACCTTCATAGGCGTGAAGCCTGGCTTCATAGGCATGATACATCACACAAAAACAATATTCCAACACTATTTTCAACAAATTTCACACATAATCATGCAAAATTCTAAAGCTAACCAATGTTATCCATACCTATCAACATTTCCCATATTCCGTAATGTAACATCAACCATAAACATGCATAATATCATATTTAATCATTCAAACTAGGCTCCATGCCTTATTTATCAATATCCTACGTCATTTGTCCCAAATATCTAATATTTTTAGGCATCACAAAATATTACCTGTCACTTAACTCAATTCCAGCATAGACCATATCAACAGTTTTTGTTACTAAACACATCTATTGAACCTTGAGGGGTATTTCCATCATTTTGATGCTAACAAATAAAATAGTAATAATGTATTTAACATACTTGTTTTCTAAGCTTATTGAACAGGTTATGAAACATGATAGCAAGAATGGAGAATGGAAGACTAACCTTAAAAAGACAAAAAATGAAGATATAGCATGTTCACGCCCGTGACATTTTATGTCACGCCCGTGATGAAGTTTAGGACCAACTATCCAACATTTAAAGTTCACGACCATGAAAAACACAAGGGATTTCTGGGTTAGGTGTGATCCATTATTAGAAACACCATATTTGGGAGTGAGCTTGTAAAACTTCATTGTAACACTCAGTGTGTTAGTGAAACTCCCAATTGAGATTGGGGAGAGGAGTAGGGTTTGTTAACACCCGAACCTCTATAAAAATTCTTGTGTGATATCTTTCTATCCATACTCAACTTAACTTTTCTTTCCGCACTTAAAAGTTAAAAATTTTAATATCCAATTCAACCTCCCTACTTAGTTCAATATCTGGGCAACAATTGGTATCAGAGCTTAGTCTAGCATCGAAGCCTAAATAGTGCTAGCAAAGATCAAGATATGGCCAATGAAGGATTCCAAAGTCTTAAGCCTTACGTTGATGGAGCAAATTATGCTTATTGGAAGTTTCAGATGGAGACATATCTGGATAGTGAAGGAATTGAAGTCTGAGATAGTGTTCGAAAAGAATGGACACCACCAACTAGAAGAGGAGTTGATGGTGAAGAAAAAATCCTGTCAAAAGATGATTGGACAGAGCCTCAAAGAAGAGCAAACTTCAAAAACAAGAAGGCAATGACAATTCTCTCAAGCTCATTGTCCATTAAAGAATGTGGCAGAATACAACACTGCCCAACTACTTACAGCATGTGGAAAACATTGGAAATTTATCATGAAGGAACAAAGCAAGTTAAATCCAATAAGATTCAACTTCTCACTTCAGAATATGAACTCTTCAAGATGAAATCCAATGAGTCAATTACTAACATGACCAACCATCTTCTAGCCATCATAAATGGCATGAGAAAGCTTGGGAAACACCTAAGCTTGGAAGAAGTAAATAACAAAATTCTGAGAAGTCAGCCTCTCAAAAATTACGATTTAAGAGTTGCCAGTATAGAAGAGACAAATGAACACATGAGCATCATGAATACCGATGTTCTTATTGGCAAACTTCTTACACATGAAATGGTAGTGAAAAGAGATAGAGAGCTTGAAGCAGAGCCAGAAAAAAGAAAGCCTCTAGCACTAAAAATCCTCTACTTCAAAATCTTAAGAGAAAGTTAAAGATGATGAAGAAAAGAGTGATGATGCAAATGAGGACATTACTATGCTCTCAAGAAGGCTGAAAAGAATTATTGAGAAGAGAATCAGCAACTCTAGAAAATTCAGGCAAAGAAACCTCAAACACACTTCTAATGACTTTCAAAGAAGTAAAGAAGAGGTAAAGTGCTATGAATGTGGGAAGAAAGGGCATATTAAACCGGAATGTCCAATACTCAAGAAGCACAAGAAAAAATACAAAAGAGACAATGGGGAGAAAGGTCACAAAGCCACATGGGATGACTTCACTCATACTCTTTCAATAATGATAGTAGTGATAATGATAGTAATAGTGAAGATGATGATGAGCAAAGCCTAATAGAAGTATTGAATTTATAACTAGAGAAACATAAAAGTAAATTCAATACTTATAAGAATAGCATTTCTAATTTGAAAATCAAAATGGATGTTTTAGAAAAGGAAAAATTTAAGCTTAAATCATCTAATGAATCTCTTCAAAAGTCATTAGATGAGTACTCTTCAAGACCTTCAACTAAATCCTTGCTTAAAGAAAACAATGTTTTGAAAAATGTTGTTGAGGAACTTAGAAACTCCATTTCAAAATTTCACAACGAAAATAAGAGTTTAGATACTCTCATTGTGCCTCAAAGACCACCCTTAATTAGACATGGTCTAGGATTTAAGGGTATATCATCATCTTCTCACAAGACTACTTTTGTTAAGTCAAATGAACCTCACATCTCCACATTTGCTGTAACAGCCCCAAGGGCTAAGTGCACAAAATACACTAAATTTTCCATACATAAGAGGGATGATCAAGGATTAGTAAGCCTAAGAAGGAAACCTCAAAAGGCTAATCATGCCTTTATGTATAAGAAGCATGCACCTAGAAAAGCACAAAATCATCATGCTTGTGCATGCCATTGCTCTCAAACTCAACCTAATAGAAACATGGCATTCAAAAGCATTGTAAGACCAAAAAGCATATTTTGAGCTAAACAATGTAATTATTGGATGAAATTTGGTCACATAAATAAACCTTGCTGGATAAGGAAGGTTCATTGGGAACCTTCATGTGCTAACCCCTAAGGACCCAAGCTCATTTGGGTACCTAAAAACCATACTTGAATTGTGATTCTATAGGTATGCCTCAAGCCCATAATAAACAAAAAATGCTTGGCTAGTAGATATGGTGTTGGGTTTTGAAGAATAAATCATATTCATAAACACCGTGAAAAATAAAATTTTCAAAACCCAAAACAAAAGATCATACTTGTACCATTAAAACTAATTTATATAAATGTAAATGTTAAAAATTATGCCTTGTAATTTTTATTGGTTCTTCAAATCTTCACTTTGTTAGGTTGTAGCAAACCACAATAATCCACACAAGGATGTCTCTAATCATAATCCATGCAAAGAATGAAGAAGAAACTATCAAGAGAAATGGTTTGACCAAATTCAAAGTGCTAGCTTTGAAAGTGTTCTTGAGAGAATTTTTGTTGTCTTAAAAATATTTTTTTGAACAAAAAATATTTTCATGTCTATTTTCTGCCATTTGATATCTTTTCTATTTGAATGAAATTCAAAAATAAGATGAAAAGTCAAAAATGGAAAAATGGAAACAAATGAATAGTAATTGGCCATAATTGGCCTAATTAAGGCTAAAAACAGTCGTTGGCCAACTGATGGGAAGCTGTAGGTGCCCTGGGCCTGCTACGCGCTGCTGCTGGGCAGTCCAGCTGGCCCGCAAGGCAAGCCAGCAACCTGCCTAGACCACACGGTCCTGCACAGGCCCGTACATGCCGGTATGGGCTGGTGACACTCCCGAATGATTTTTTCGTGCGATCTCATCGCGATCCATCCTAAAATAATTGTCTCATATTTTGGATCCTATCCAAGACCATTTTACTCATTCTCCATATCTTCAATGCGTGTGACCCATTAGGTTTCCAGTTATATTGGCCACTTAAATTAACAATTAATTTAAATAGGTCATGAGCGGTATCTAGCAACACATCATGACCCCCAATTGACCGGAAAGTTAGTGGTTTGACTACGAACCTTTCAATAAACAATTGTTGTGCAATTATTCCTTTCACCGTTCTATACCCCACTTGGTTCAAAGTATGGACATGTGTCAACTCCCACTAGACTGACTACATCACGTCTAGTTCAAGTAATGTTAGTTCTTGTCCTTGAGGCTCATTACTCTGTTGGATATGTCATTGAAGACTATCTTTATGATATTTCCACTCCGACTAGAGATTACTGAGTAATGACCATGACAAGAGGCCATGGGTATACACTCCTTCTATCAAGAGTGGTGAATCTCTTGTTTGTTACCCAATTACCTTCGAATGCCTCAAGCTATATCCAATCACCACCCTATGAGCTACCTCTCTGAGGCAATAAGGAATAGTGTTAAAATACAAAATCAATATTCAATATATCCTTGAGTACCTCAAGTCTAAGGATACTTGCACCATTGCTATCATGAGACTATCATTGACATTTGAATAGATTATCCATATGATTGTCTCATAGTTGGTCATCCAATGTACTTAGCTACACTTTGCAAGCATCCACATGTTAACTCTAAACATCTCATGTTTATAGATTATGAAATCTACTACTCGATCCAATCAAGGAGTGTAACATGTGCTAGTCTGTCTGGATTAATAATGTCCCGTCTCATTAATCCTATGACTAGGGATAATTTTGATACTAACATAATTACACATGATAGAAATCTCAATATCATGATCTCATCATGATTTCCTTCATGCTATGTTATGTATCAAGATTAATTGATTTAAGTTCACTTATCAATTCATATATCAAATGAACATCAAATTAATGAAAAAGCCTTTTATTAATCAAATAAATTTGTACAATAAGTGCTAAAGGTGATTGCCTTTAGAGCACTCCTCTAACAAGCTCCCACTTGCACTAAAGTCAATCGCCTTTGTATTTAATTCCATAGGCGAGTACATGAGAATCATATTTCTTTTGGGGAAGTGGCTTAGTTAAAGGATAAACAATATTCTGATCAGTGGACACTCTTTCTATCTTTACATCATTCCTACCAATGATTTCTCTAATCAATTGGTATCTTCTGAGTACATGTTTGGATCTCTGATGAGACCGTGGCTCCTTTGCTTGTGCAATGGCTCCATTATTATCACAATAAAATTGTATTGGATCAATAATACTGGAACCACTCCAAGTTCTGTGATGAATTTCCTTATCCAAACTGCTTCCTTTACTGCTTCAGAAGCTGCAATGTACTCTGCTTCGGTTGTGGAATCAGCAGTCATTTCCTGTTTGGAACTCTTCCAACTAACTGCTCCACTATTTAGTGTGAATATATAACCTAACTGAGATTTTGAGTCATCCTTGTTAGATTGGAAGCTGGCATCGGTATACCCGCTCACAGTAAGATCTCCATCTCCATATACGAAGAATACATCCTTAGTTCTTCTTAAGTATTTAAGGATATTCTTGACAGCCACCCAATGACCCTCACCAGGGTCCAATTGGTATCTACTCATGACACTCAAAGCATATGATACATCAGGTCTTATACATATCATAGCATACATGATTGATCCTATAGCTGAAGCATATAGAATCAAACTCATGTGTGTCCTCTCATCTTGTATCTTTGGACGCAAAGACTTTGAGAGAGTAATCCCATGGGTCATGGGAATATATCCCCTCTTGGTCCATGCGAAACCTCTTTAGCATTTTATCTATGTATGTAGACTATGAAAGACCAAGCAACCTTTTAGATCTATCTCTATAGATCTTTATCCCTAAAATATAAACTGCTTCTCCAAGGTCTTTCATCGAGAAATTCTTGAATAACCAAATTTTAACTGATTGTAAGGCCGAGACATCATTTCCCATTAAAAATATGTCATCTACATATAACACAAGGAATACAATTGCACTCCCACTAACCTTCTTGTTAACACAAGGTTCATTCGGATTTTGTAAGAAACCAAACTGTTTGATTGTCTCATTAAACCGAATATTCCAACTCCTGGATGCTTGCTTTAATCCATAAATGGATCTTTGAAGCTTACTTACCTTTTTGCCATCTATGGATATGAAACCTTCTGGTTGTGTCATGTACACATCGTCAGTCAGATTTCCATTAAGGAAAGTTGTTTTCACATCCATTTGCCTTATCTTATAATCATAATGAGTAGCAATGGCTAGGAGTATCCTTATGGATTTAAGCATAGATACTAGGCCAAAAGTTTCATCATAGTCAATTCCTTGTCTTTGACGATAACCTTTAGCAATAAATCTCGCTTTATAGTTAATAATATTACCATCCATGTCAGTTTTCTTTTTAAAAACCACTTGCACCCTATAGGCTTTTTTCCTTCGGGTGGGTCAACCAAAGTCCATACTTGGTTTTCATACATTGAATCCATTTCTGACTTCATGGCTCGAAGCCATTTGTTAGATTCTAAACTATTCAGAACCTTTTCATAGGTTGTAGGCTCATCATTTTCTATAAGCAATATGTCGTTCTATTCACTAATGAGAAATCCATATCTCTCTAGAACAGTACGTATCCTACTTGACCTACGAAGCTCTTGTGCTTCAGAAGGTTGAGCTGTTATATCATCTGTATGAGTAACAAGCTTGGGTTCAAGCAGTTGATCAGCATATGTTTGAGCATCTTGAACTTCCTCAAGTTCAATTTTGCTCCCACTATCTCCTTTCAGAAGGAATTCTCTCTCTATAAAGATAGCATGTCTTGAAACAAAAACCTTTTGTTCCAAGGGGTGGTAAAATTGATATCCATATGATACTTTTGGATATCCCATAAACAGACATCGGTCAGACTTAGCTTCTAGATTATTTGACATTGTCCGCTTCACCTAAGCAGGACAACCCCAAATTCTCATGTAAGAAAATATGGGCCTCTTGTTATACCATATCTCATATGGAGTAACATCAAGTGACTTTGAAGGAACTCCATTTAATATATAAATGGCGGTCTCTAGTGCATAACCCCAAAAGGATTTAGGCAATTCCACAAAACTCATTATAGACCTTACCATGTCTAACAAGGTTCAGTTTCTTCTTTCAGCCACACCATTGTGTTGTGGCGTGTAAGGTGGAGTCCATTGAGATAAAATTCCATTATCCCTAAGATAATCTAGAAACTCTTGGCTCAAGTATTCACCTCATCAATCTGATCGAAGTGTTTTAATACTTTTGCCAAGTTGTTTCTCTACTTCATTTTTGAATTCTTTGAACTTTTCAAAAGCTTCAGATTTGTATCTCATAAGATACACGTATCCATATCGTGAGTAGTCATCAATAAAAGTAATGAAGTAGATGAAACTACCTCTAGCATGTGTAGACATTGGACCATATACATCTGAATGTATTAAGTCTAAAAGTCTATTACCACGTTCACCCTATCCCTTAAAGGGTAATTTATTTATCTTACCTAGTAAACAAGATTCACATGTGTGATATGATTCATAATCAAATGACCCTATACTACCACTTTTGTGTAGCTTAGCCATGCATTTCTCACTTATATGACCAAGACGACAATGCCATAAATAAGATGATTTCAACATATTTTGTTTTTGCCTTTTATTATCATTGATGTTTAAAATTGGATTTGACATATCTAATATGTATATTCCATTGCATAATGTACCATTAGCATAAAGAATTTCATTCAACATAATAGAACAACAATTGTTACTAAAAGCTAAAAGGAAACCATCTTTATTTAGACTTGAAATAGAAGTAAGTTTTTTAGTCAAAGCAGGTACATAATAGCAATTATCCAAATTTATTATAAGCCCACTAGGGAGGATCAATACATATGTTCCTATAGCTAATGCAACAACCCTTGCTCCATTTCTAACGTGTAGGTCTAACTCTCCCTTATTGAGTTGTCTATTGTTCCTTAGGCCCTGCATATCAGTGCATATGTGTGAGCCACAACTGGTATCTAATACCCATATATTATTATTGTAAATAGTATTAATTTCAATGACAAAAATACCTGAAGTAGATGGGGCATCAGATGCCTTCTTCTTCAAGGACTCCAAGTAAGCCTTGCAGTTTCTCTTCCAATGGCCATCCTTGCCACAATGGAAGCATGTCCTTTTCGGAGCAATCTTCTTGGCCTTCTTCTTGGCCACACCTCCCTTAGGCTTTATGGACTTCTTCTTCTTCTTAAGGTTCTTCCTTTTAGAACTTGAATAGTCCACTAGCATCATAGCCTTACTGTCCTTCTTGACATTTGGCTCAACTGTTTTAAGCAAGTTAATCAGCACAGGAATAGTGATAGAGATTTGGTTCATCCTATTGTTAAGTACAAAATGAGAATAACTATCAGACAAACCGGTTAGAATTAAGTCAATACTTAATTCATGGTCCATTATAAATCCCAAGGTGGCCAACCTCTCAATATAGCCATTCATCTTCAATGCATATTGCACTAGAGATGTCCCCTCAACCATCTTAGTGCGGAAGAGCAACCTTGAAGTTTTGAACCTTTCGGAACGTGCTTGCTCATCAAAAAGCTGTCTTAGATGGTATATGTTAAACCTTGAGAGATATTTTCGTCATTTTGATGATAACAAATAAAATAGCAATATTGTATTTAACAACTTGTCTTCTAAGTCTATTATAAAGGACATGGATTAAAATAGCAAGAATGGAGATTTGAAGAATAATCCTTGAAAGACAAAATTCAAGAAGTAGCATGTTCACTGCTGTGACTCTATCAGTCACTTTCGCGAAAGAAGCTAACCGTTACTAAAACCAACATTTGAAGTTCACAGCCATGAAGGAAAAACAAACCGTGAAGTGGTCATTTCAGTCACCCCCGTGAATAAGTGTGTCACCCCTATGAAGATTCATGCATTTTCATCCAGAGAGCTTCACGACCAAAGTCACCACTTGGATCACGGCTTGGAAGTGTGTCACGCCCGTGAATGAGTATGTCATACCTGTGACTCTATATGTCAAAACATTCTAGAGAGCATCACGACCAATGTCACCACATCAGTCATGGTTTGGGAAGAAATGTCACCCCCATGACAAATATAGTCACGCCCATGAACAATGAAAGAGAAAAATGTCAGGCGCGATTTTTTGGTTGGTACAACAGCTAGTTTCGTATTTAATGCACCCCAACAGCTATATTCAGCCATGAGAGTATAAATGGAATTCATTTATGCATTAAGAGCAAGAGAATGAAGAGAATAACAATAGAATAGCATACACTTCAAATTTAATTCTTATTACAAGCTATTTGTACTTTCATACTTTGAGAACAAAATCTATTCTCTGTAAAAATCTTTTTGCACTTCATATTTGAGCAATTAATATTTGTAAGTGGTTCTCTCTGTAATCTTTACTCAAGTGAGCTCTGGGTACTTCTGGTTTAAGAGTAGAACACTTGTAAGGGTTAGTTATGTGAGCCTCCAAAACACAAATTAAAAGGTTGTTTGTGTGAGCCTGTAAAAACACAAAGTGAAGGTTGTTTGTGTGATCCTGTAAAAACACAAAGTAAAGGTTATTTGTGTGAGCCTATAAAACACAAGGAATTGGTTATTGTGTGAGCCATTAAAACACAAGGGATTTCTGGGTTAGGTGTGGGCCATTGTGAGAAACACCATAGTTGGAAGTGAGCTTGTAAAACTCCATTGTAACAGTTAGTGTGTTAGTGAAACTCCCAATTGTGATTGGGGAGAGGAGTAGGGTTTGTTAAAACCCGAACCTCTATAAAAATCCTTGTGTCAAATTCTCTCTATCCCACTTAAAATTAATCTTTTATTTTCGCACCTTATAGTTCAATTTTTAAAACTCCAATTTAACCCCCCTTTTTGGTTTAATATCTGGGCAACAATTGGTATCAGAGTTTTGTCTAGCATTGAAGCCTAAAAAGCGCTAGTAAAGATTAAGATATGGCCAGTGAAGGATTCCAAAGTCTCAAACCTTACTCTGATGGAGAAAATTATGCCCATTGGAAGTTCGGATGGAGACATACTTGGATAGTGAAGGAATTGAAGTCTGGGATAGTGTACGAAAAGAATGGACACCACCAACCAGAAGAGGAGCTGATGGTGAAGAAGAAATCCTATCAAGAGATGATTGGACAGAGCCTCAAAGAAGAAATCCTATCAAGAGATGAAGAATGTGGAAGAATACAACACTGCTCAACAGCATACAGCATGTGGAAGACATTGGAGAATTATCATGAAGGAACTAAGCAAGTCAAATCCAAGAAGATTCAACTTCTAACCTCAGAATATGAGCTTTTCAAGATGAAATCTAATGAGTCAATCACTGACATGACCAACCGTCTTCTAGCCATTATAAATGGAATGAGGAAACTTCGGAAGAATCTGAGTTTGGAAGATGTAAACAATAAAATCCTGAGAAGTCTTCCTCTTAAAGACAATGGTTCAAGAGTTGTTGGCATAAAAGAAGCAAATGAAGATATGAGCATCATGAATACTAATGTGCTGATTGGCAAACTTCTCACACATGAGATGGCAGTGAAGAGAGATAAAGAGCTTGAAGCAGAGCCAAAGAAAAGAAAGCCCTTAGCACTCAAAGCCTCTACTTCAAAATCTCAAGAAGATAGTGAAGATGATGAAGAAATAAGTGATGATGAAAATGAGGACATTGATATGCTTTCAAGGAGGTTAAAAAGGATCATTGAGAAGAAAATGAGCAACTCCAGAAAATTCAGGCAAAGAAACCTCAAACAAACTTCTAATGACACACATAGAAGTAAGGAAGAGGTAAAGTGCTATGAGTGTGGAAAGAAAGGACATATCAAACAGAATGTCCAAAGCTCAAGAAGCGTAAGAGCAAATACCAAAGAGACAATGGGGAGAAAGGTCATAAAGCCACATGGGATGATGAAAGCTCTTCAAGTGAAAAAGATGATAATGAAAGTGAAGAGGTCAACCTATGTTTCATGGCTATCGAAGATCATGTCTCGAATAAGGTAAGATCACTACACTCATATTCGTTGAACAATGATAGTAGTGATAATGATGATGATAGTGATGATGATGATGATGATGATGAGCAAAGCCTAATAGAAGAGTTAAATCTAGAATTAGAGAAATATAGAGGTAAATTTAGTACTTATAGAAATAATATCTCTAATTTAAAAAATAAGATAGATGTTTTAGAAAATGAGAACATAAAGCTTAAATCATCTAATGAATCTCTTCAAAAGTCGTTAGATGAATACTCAGCAAAACCTTCAACAACTTCATTGTTAAAAGAAAATAATACTTTGAAAAATGAAGTTGAGGAACTTAGAAATTCCATTTCTAAATTTCATAAAGGTAAAGAGAGCTTAGATACTCTCATTGTGTCTCAAAGATCACCCTTAATTAGACATGGTCTAGGATTTAAAGACACTTCGTCATCTTCTCACAAAACTATATTTGTAAAATCTAAAGAACCTCACATCTCCACACCTGCTAGAACAGCACCAAGAAATAAGCATGTTAAACATTCTATACAGAAAAAGAATAATCATGCCATTATGTATAAGAAGCAAGCATCTAGAAAAATGCAAACTAATCATGATTGTGCATGCCATTGTTCTCAAAATCAGTCTAATAAGAATTATGGCATTCAAATATATTGTAAGACCAAAAAGCAAGTTTAGACCGAAACAATGTAATTATTGTATGAAAATTGGTCACATAAATAAACATTGCTGGATAAGGAAGGCTCATTGGGAACCTTCATGTGCTAACCCCCAAGGACCCAAACTCATTTAGGGACTTAAAAATCGTACTTGAATTGTGATTCTATAGGTATGCCTCAAGTCCACAATAAACAAAAATGCTTGGCTAGTAGACAGTGGATGCTCAAGGCATATGACAGGAGACAAAGAACTTTTCAATGAAATCAAAAGTATTGACGGAGGTAAAGTTACCTTTGGAAACAATGCAAAGGGTAAGGTAATTGGCATAGGTTCTATTGGTATTAATGGTACTACTTTTATTAAGGATGTCTTACTTGTTGATGGCTTGAAACATAACTTGTTAAGTGTAAGTCAATTATGTGATAAAGGAAACAAAGTAATCTTTACTTCAAATGAATGTCTTGTAATCTCTATCAATGGTCAAGAAATATTTAAAGGAAATAGAGATATCAATACATACATAATAAACTTATATGAACTATCTAACCATTCCTCTAAGTGTCTTGTGACTACTAGTAATGAATCTTGGTTGTGGCATAGAAGACTTGGCCATGCTAACATGGACTTAATACAAAGTCTCAGCACAGGGGAACTAGTAAAAGGACTGCCAAGAGTTAAATATGAAAAAGGCAAGACATGTGATCCGTGTTAGAGTGGAAAGCAACACAAGTCATCTTTCAAAGCCAAAAACATAGTAAGTACTTCAAAACCTCTTCAACTCCTGCATTTAGACTTGTTTGGACCTACTAGAATTGCTAGCTTAGGAGGAAAACATTATGCATTTGTCATCGTAGATGATTACTCTAGATTTACTTGAGTAATTTTCTTAGCTCAAAAGAGTGATGCTTTTGAAAATTTCAAAAACTTTGCTAAAAGAGTTCAAAATGAAAAAGGGTACTGTATTTCAAAAATAAGAAGTGATCATGGAAAAGAATTTGAAAATGAAAACTTTGAAAGCTTTTGTCTTGAACATGGCATTTCACATAATTTCTCATCTCTTAGGACACCTCAACAAAATGGGGTAGTTGAAAGGAAAAATCGAACTTTAATTGAAATGGCTAGAACAATGCTTAATGAATATGAATTACTAACTTATTTTTGGGCAGAAGCTACAAACACTGCATGTTATATTTCAAATCGAGTTTTCAAAAGATCTCTTTTAAACAAAACCTCATTTGAGCTATGGGATGGAAGAAAGCCCTTGATATCATACTTTAGAGTATTTGGATGCAAGTGTTTTAGATTGAACACCAAGGTCAATCTTGGAAAATTTGCCTCTAAGTTTGATGAAGGTATCTTTTTAGGGTACTCTACAACCAACAAAGCATATAGAGCATTTAATAAAAGATCACTAACGGTTGAAGAATCCATGCATGTTGTTTTTAATGAATCTAGTAAACTTGATCTTGTGAAAGGTAGTGTTCTTGATGATGTTGTAGGTAATATGGAAATACTTGATATTGGAAATGGGAAAGAACAAACTGATCAAGAAAATTTACTGCAAAATGACACTCTACCTCAAAATCAAGAACAAAATGATCAAGAACTTCCAAAAGAATGGAGAATGACAAAAGATCATCCAAAAGAGCAAATAATTGGTGATCTATCAACGAGAGTAAGTACTAAATCTCATTTCAAATATTTAGTCACTGACATTACTTTTATTTCACAAATTGAGCCTAAAAATATTGATGAGGCTCTTAATGATGAAAGTTGGGTAATTGCCATGCAAGAGGAACTCAACAAATTTGAGAGAAATAAGGTATGGAACTTAGTACCTAGACCCAAGGATCATCAAATCATAGGTAGCAAATGGGTATTTAGAAACAAATTAGATGAACAAGGGTTAATAACTAGGAATAAGGCTAGACTAGTTGCAAAAGGATATAATCAAGAAGAAGGTATAGATTATGATGAAACATATGCACCTGTAGCTAGATTAGAAGCCATAAGAATACTTTTAGCATATGCATGTCACATGAATTTCAAACTTTTTCAAATGGATGTGAAAAGTGCATTTCTAAATGGTTATATAGATGAAGAAGTGTATATAAGCATGATATACTAATTGTTCAAATTTATGTTGATGATATAATATTTGGTTCTACTAATGAGTTGCTTTGTCAAGAATGTGCTAAGTGTATGACTAGGGAATTTGAAATGAGCATGATGGGAGACCTTAAGTATTTCCTTGGTCTACAAATAAAGCAAAGCAATGATGGCATATTCATCAACTAATCCAAATATGCCAAAGATTTAATTAAGAAATTTGGTATGGAAGGATGCAAAAATGCCAAGACTCCTATGAGCACATCAACAAAATTGGACAAAGATGAAAAGGGTAAGAGCATTAATGAAAAGCTGTATAGAGGTATGATCGGATCACTTTTATATCTTATTGCTTCTAGACCCGATATTATGTATAGTGTTTGCTTGTGTGCACAATTTCAATCATTTCCTAAAGAATCTTATTTAAATGCTATAAAAATAATTTTAAGATATTTACAGGGATCATTGCATCTAGGTTTATGGTATCCTAGGAATTCATCTTTTTATATTATAGGATATTCAGATGTAGACTATGCTGGTAGTCTTTTAGATAGGAAAAGTACTTCAGGTACATGTCACTTCATTGGACAATGTTTAGTTTCTTGGTTTAGCAAGAAACAAGTTTCAATTGCTCTCTCAACTGCTGAAGCAGAATATGTAGCAGCTGGATGTTATTGTACACAAATTCTTTGGATGAAACAACTTAAGGACTATGGTCATGAGATGAACCATATACCTGTAAAATGTGACAACACAAGTGCTATAAATCTTTCAAAGAATCCTATTCAACACTCAAGAAGTAAGCATGTTGATATTAGACACCACTTTATTAGAGAGCATGTTCAATATGGAGATGTTGCATTAGAATTTATAAGCATAGAAAATCAATTAGCTGATATTTTCACTAAGTCTCTAAATGAGGAAAGATTTAATTTCATTAGAAGAGAACTTGGTATGATTGATGGATTAACCTTGTGATTGTAAAAATATGAAATTTTAATTACTGATCTTAAATCATATCACAAGATATAAGATAGAAATTTTGATGAAAATTAATGTTTTAAGGAATAGAATCTTTGTTGAAATAATTTAGTCTTGTTTTAGAACTTAATTTTATTTGATGAAAAGTTTAGGGGAGTCACGCCCGTGACACATGTTCACGCCCGTGACTTAAATGGCCCAAAGAGGCAGTGTCGTTCACGACATGGTTCACGGCTTTAAGTGGTGAAGCTTATCTTCACAGCTTCATTCACTCCCTTGAAAAGAGCCTTTCATGCTCGTGATGAATTTTCACTCCCGTGAACAATTACACCCCAAAACTCACAGAAGCTTTCACGCATTGAGTCATGGCTTGCTTCACAGGCATAAGTGGTGAAATTCAACATTTCACGCCCGTGACAATTTATTCATCCCCGTGACTGATGATCATTCACGCTCGTGACATTCAACTATCATACCCGTGAACTTATTCACGCCTTCATTCACGGGTGGAACACTCCTTCAGCAAATCCTGAACACGACCCTTCACGCCCGGGAACACCTACTTCACGCCCGTGAATGTATCGAATATATAAAAGAACAGCCGGTTACAACTTTCATTTCAACTCTCTAACTCCCAAAACCGCTCTCATTTACACACATTCATTGAGGCATTGAAGATTCCAACCCCAAAGACTTAAACTTTTCCTATAAATACCACCAAAAGTTCGAATCTTCATAAAAAATCATACATTTCTAGGGTTTTCGATAAAATTTTCTGTCAAAATTTTCCAACTCCATTACAAACCGATTTCTTAAAAAATGGAGACTGCTTCATCCAAGGGAAAGAGAAAGAAGTCTCATGCTCCTAGGAGGTATACAGACTACCTCATGAACCGTATTCCGGAGCAATGCCATCCTCGGTATGCAACTTTTAAGAAGAGACCTCTACTGTCATCAAGGTCCTTCGAATGGCAGACAGTCTGAAGTCTCTGGCTTGAGATGACTATGACAGAGCAACTACAACCCTGTCATCTGAAAGATTTTGTGGAAATTCACCAGCCGACCTTGAGGGAGCCAACACTGGAATTCCTCAACACCTTGCAGGTTTCACCTACTGGAGTGGTGAAATTCCAACTCTGCAACAATCCCAACACCCTTAGTGCCATCGAATTTGGGGAATTGTTCAGCCTACCATCTGATGGCATCCTGAATGATACTGAGGTAGAATTTTCTGCCCTCTAGCATGGTCACATTTTGGCTATAATGGTAGCTGGGACGTTAAGAAGACAAAGAGCACTCATCTCGTGGCCCCAGTGCATAGGTATTTACATAGGTTCCTGACCTATAGCATATTTGCTAAGGCAGAAAGTAACGAGACTATTAAGAAGTCAGAACTCTTCCTATTTCAGATGGCTCAGAGAGGACTCACAGTAGCACTATCTACATGGTTTGCAAACCATCTTCTCTCCATTTCCACCAAGCCTACTGGAGATATTTTGATTGGAGCATATGTCACCCATATAGCAGTGAAGCATGAGTATCTGAAGTTGGACGTGCCTCACTTCAACCTAATCCCTCGACATCCTTGAGATCGCTTAGATGTCGAGTCATTCATCAAGATGGGAGCGGCTGTTAGAATCGTTTTCCAAAATGATATCTTCTACCGCTTTACTAACACCACTGGGGAGATCATCTGGGAAGATAATGACACAGAGGATTTTAAAGTAGGCCTCCAGGGAGTCCAGCAGAAGAAGAGGGCTCGGGTTGAGAAAGCACCTCCAGTAGCTGAGCAGGACATCGGACAGTCCTCGGCTTCCACACCGACCTTAGCACAGCAGGTGGTTGACCTCTTGGCACCATGTTTTGAGTAGTTGCAGACTTCGATGGATGAGAGGTTGGAGAACCTCAAAGACTTTATGGAGTCTCGGATGGACAACCTTGAGGCTGAAGTGTCTAGGCTTTTTTGATAGGATGTCCGGCTAGGAGTTAGGCTAGAATGTAGCCTAAATTTGCTTGTCTTTTGCTTATGTATTTTGTTTATGCTTGTTGGTGTGTAGGAAATTTTCAATTTCCTTCTGAACATTATTTAACTTTTTTTGTATCTTTTCCTTTATGCAATATATTTTCTTTTGATTACCTTATTGATATATCTTTTATCCTTTTTGATTGATGACAAAAGGGGGAGAAAACTAGCAATATATTATAGGGAAAATGGTATCAAACTAGCAACATAAGAAGAAACTAGCAATATATATTAAGGTAAATGAATTTTGAATCAAAAATTAAAATTGAATTATCAATTGACATTGATATAGATTAAAAGGGATTAGAAACCTTGATTCAAGAATTCATATGCAAAGTATAAAATTGAGAAATTAAGCCTCATATATACATAAGATATACCTTAGGTGTACTTTGCATATACCTTCATGCAAGTTGCAAATATAAATATGCCATGATATACCTTAAGTATACCTTACATATACTTCATGCCTTAAAAAGGAATTATGGTATATATTGGATATACTTCTCATATAACTTGCATATACTTAAAATCTAGTTAAGTTTATTTCAATGCTACATCATTATTTACTATTCTTACACATTATAAATTTTTCTATCCTAAGTATATTTTGAGGGGGAGACTTCTCAAAATCACATATTGCTAGATTATTTGTCACCATCAAAAATGGGGAGATTGTTAAACTTTAAGGGGTATTTCCGTCATTTTGATGATAACAAATAAAATAGCAATATTGTATTTAACATACTTGTCTTCTATGTCTATTATACAGGACATGGATTAAAATAGCAAGAATGGAGATTTGAAGAATAATCCTTGAAAGACAAAATTCAAGAAGTAGCATGTTCACTGTCGTGACTCTATGAGTCACTCCCGTGAAAGAAGCTAAACGTTACTAAAACCAACATTTGAAGTTCAAGGCCATGAAGGAAAAACAAACCGTGAAGTGGGCATTGCAGTCACCCTCGTTAGTAAATGTGTCACCCCCGTGAAGATTCATGCATTTTCATCAGAGAGCTTCACGACCAAAGTCACCACATGGATCACGGCTGGGAAGTTTGTCACGCCCGTGAATGAGTATGTCACGTCTGTGACTCTATATGTCAAAACATTCCAGAGAGCTTCACGATCAAGGTCACCACATCAGTCACAGCTTGGGAAGAAATGTCAAACCCATGAAAAATATAGTCATGCCCGTGAACAATGGAAAAGAAAAATGTCAGGCGCGATTTTTTGGTTGGTACAACGGCTAGTTTCATATTTAATGCACCCCAACGGCTATATTCAGCCATCGAAGTATAAATGGAAGTCATTTATGCATTAAGAACAAGAATATGAAGAGAATAACAATAGAATAGCATGTACTTCGAATTTAATTCTTATTACAAGCTATTTGTACTTTCATACTTTGAGAACAAAATCTATTCTTTGTAAAAATCTTTTTGCTCTTCATATTTGAGCAATTAAGATTTGTAAGTGGTTCTCTCTGTAATCTTTACTCAAGTGAACTTTGGGTATTTCAGGGTTAAGAGTAGAACACTTGTAAGGGTTAGTTGTGTGAGCCTCCAAAACACAAATTAAAAGGTTGTTTGTGTGAGCCTGTAAAAACACAAAGTGAAGGTTGTTTGTGTTATCCTGTAAAAACACAAAGTAAAGGTTGTTTATGTGAGCCTGTAAAACACAAGGAATTGGTTATTGTGTGAGCCATTAAAACACAAGGGATTTCTGGGTTAAGTGTGAGCCATTGTGAGAAACACCGTAGTTGGGAGTGAGCTTGTAAAACTCCATTATAACTCTTAGTGTGTTAGTGAAACTCCCAATTGTGAATGGGGAGAGGAGTAGGGTTTGTTAACACCTGAACCTCTATAAACATCCTTATGTCAAATTCTCTTTATCCCTCTTAAAATTAATCTTTTATTTCTGCACCTTATAGTTTAATTTTTGAAACTCCAATTCAACCCCCCTTCTTGGTTTAATATCTGGGCAACAGTATACTATGGAATTAGCATCCATAGCCTCATGTTGCTTTTGCAACTCAGCTGACATAGTAGCAAGCATAATGCAGTTTGCCATCTCACTATCATCAAGATGCTTTTGATATTACTTCTGAACATTTTCAGAAGCATTAGCAGCAGGGGGATTAGGGAGTTCCTCATCTAGGACATAGCCAATCTTTTCGGATTTGAGAACAATTCTCAAATTCCTTAGCCAATGCAAAAAATTTGGCCCAGTCAACTTATTTGATTCCATTAGCGATCGCAAATTCACACTTGTCATGATGATGATTCTAGCAACCTAGATTTAAAATAGAACATGTAAGAATGTACATAAAATGCATGTTTATTAGGTCTTTAATAAATCACATTATGGCTCTCACTATTTTATTGCGAATCCATAGCCCTCACTATGAACCCGAGAGAACTTACATGGAAGTTCTCCTAGTGGGTCGATATCTAACTAGCTAAGAATAACCTTGAGGTAACTCAACAAGCTATCCTTAGTTTGGTTGGTAGGTATCTAATCCATACCAAATGCATTATTCATGCAACTATCGAATCTTGTGCTATCAACTTATTGATGTGTGCACATACATTGGGCTATCGACTCTTGATATGTGTACATCTCATGTATACATACCCAACTTCACCTCCAATACACATTAACCTTGGTGCAAATCCAATAAGTTAATAATATCGGTTAAGTCTAACCTCTTAATCATGAAATCTAATTTCAATGGATTGAACATATTCTTATAGAGTGAGCTTGAGGCAACTCAACAACCCTAACTCTAGAAGAACTCTGGTTCTCCCTATATTAATTGAAGGCGTAAGACTTAATTGTTTATTTAGTGAGGGATTTCTTTGTTAAGTCTTATCAAGTTATTATTTCATGCTTTTATATATCATACATTCATCACATTGATATATAAAGATAGTTACATTAACTATATGGCATGATTATGGACATACTAAAGTCAATCTCTTGAGCCAAAGAGAAATTGACTAGGTCTTACCTAGGTATATGCATGAATTTACAACCCAAAATAGAAATCAAATTCCTATTTCTAAGTCTTCTTGTTTATGGTACCATCTCCTTTGCTTCTTTCTCCTTTGTATCTTCATTCTATCCTAATCCTATGTAATCTAATTACATATTTCAAATTATAGAAAACCTCAATTTACATTAGAGGAGAGTAAGATGAGAAGATAAATACATAAGAAAGAAAAAGAGGTAGGGACAAGCAGGCCCTATTTACCATAAAACAAAATATCATTCTAATTATCTTTAGGTCAGCTCAAGTTCATCAAAATATTTTTGGCACAAGCCAAAATTACTAAGACAAACGAACCAACACACTTAGACGCTCAAAATGACTAATTTGATATCTAGAATTTTTAAAATTTCAAATGCTTGCAAAATAATTTTGGCATGCATATAACATCAAAATAACATATTTTTAATCACATAAAAATTATTTCAAGGTGCTGGAAATAAAATAAACACATACAAAAAATCAAACAAAACAGCCCCACCGGGTAAGTTAAAACAGTCTCATTTTTGTGTTTGTTTGAAAAATTAATTAAAATAATTTTTAATTAATTATTGGACACTTCTAGAGGCATAAGCATATTTTCAATATGTCTAAATAATTTTTTCATAAGTAAATCACAAGAAAAAGGCAACCAACCCCATCCATTAAACCAAACAACAACACATGTTCATAAACAAGGCAATTTTAGGCATTTTTGAAATAAATCAAAAATTAATTATTTGAATCACATTCAAATCATTTTTCAATCAAAATAATCATTCTTAATCATCCCATGACCAGATTAAAGAAAGCAAAATGTGTAAATTATATTTTACATATTAATTTCAATTTTTCAAAACCTATTGATCCAAAATCATCAAAAACATACAATCCCATTGCACTTTCAATTAAAATTAATTTTAATGGATATAAGGAGGCTCTGATACCAATGTTGGGTTTTGAAGAATGAATCATATTCATAAACGCAGTGAAAAATTAAATTTTTCAAAACCCAAAACAAAAGATCATACTTGTACCATTAAAACTAATTTATATAAATATAAATGTTAAAAATTATACCTTGTAATTTTTATTTGTTCTTCAAATCTTCACTTTGTTGAGTTGTAGCAAACCACAACAATCCACATTAGGATGTCTCTAATGATAATCCATATGAAGAATGAAGAAGAAACTATCAACAGAAATGGTTTGAACAAATTCAAAGTGCTAGCTTTGAAAGTGTTATTGAGAGAATTTTTGTTGTGTCTTAAAAATATTTCTTTTCATAAAAAATATTTTCATGTCTATTTTCTATCATTTGATGTCTTTTCTATTTGAATCAAATTCAAAAATAAGATGAAAAGTCAAAAATGGAGAAAATGGAAACAAATGAATAGTAATTGGTCATAATTGGCCTAATTAAGGCTAAAAACAGTCGTTGGCCAACGGATGGGAAGCTGCAGGCGCGCTGGGCCTGCTGCAGGCTGCTGCTGGGCAGTCCAGCTGGCCCGTAAGGCTGGCCAGCAGCCTGTCTAGCCCGCGCGGGCCCGTACATGCCGGTACAGGCTCGTGACACTCCCGAACGATTTTTTGATGCTATCTCATCGCGATCCATCCTAAAATAATTCTCTCATATTTTGGATCCTATCCAAGACCATCTTACTCATTCTACATATCTTCAATGCATGTGACCCATTAGGTTCCCAGTTATGTTGGCCATTTAAATTAACAATTAATTTAAGCAGGTCATGAGCGGTATCTAGCAACACATCATGACCCCCAATTGACCGGAAAGTCAGTGGTTTGACTACGAACCTTTCCAGAGACAATTTATATGCAATTATTCCTTTCACAATTCTATACCCCACTTGGTTCAGAGTATGAACATGTGTCAACTCCCACTAGACTAACTACATCATGTCTAGTCCAAGTAATGTTAGTTCTTGTCCTTGAGGCTCATTACTCTATTAGATATGTCATTGAAGACTATCTTTATGACATTTCTACTCCGGCCAGAGATTCATAAGTAATGACCACAACAAGAGGTCATGGGTATACACTCCTTCTATCAAGAATGGTGAATCCTTTATTGGTTACCCAATTAGCTTAGAATACCTCAAGCTGTATCCAATCACCACCCTATGAGCTACCTCTCTGAGGCAACAAGGAATAGTATCAAAATACAGAATCAATATTCAAGATATCCTTGAGTACCACCTTTACCTGTAATGAATGTCATGTGACCACCCCAAATGGTTAAGAAATGTTCCAAGGAGATAGAGATGACAATACTTACATAATAGATTTACACAAGCTATCTAACCTTTCATTTAAGTGTCTTATATCAATTAGCGATGAATCTTAGCTATGACACAAAAGACTTGGTCATACAAGCATGGACTTAATTCAAAGCCTTAGCAAAAGAGTTAGTCGATGGACTAGGAAAAGTCAAATTTACAAAGGATAAGACATGTGAACAACGTCAAAGAGGAAAACAACACAAAACATCATTCAAGTCTAAGAATGTACTAAGTACCTCTAGATCTTTGCAACTTTTGCATCTAGATCTTTTTAGACGTACTAGAGTTGTTATTTTAGGAGTAAACACTGTAGCACTCCCTTACCCTACTAAACGTTAATAGGATATGGAAGTGCTAATAAGCTTTTTTTTTTTTACGACCAATGTACAAATCATTGTAATAATTTTTTTTCGAGTTTATTATTAGCGAAATATTTATTACTATTTTTTTCATTTAAATATATAACTAGTGATGGAAATAGTTTGATTTAATTGAACTCATGCAATTAAACCATAATATTTAGAAACAATACTAGATTTATAAAATTACAAAATTCATTCCTTATAAATCCTACATGCCACAAATTCACATAAACAAAAAAGATTCTTAGAATTTAATTTTTACAACATAATTTTCAAAACATACAAAAACAACTAGACTGCTGCAATCAGATCTTGGGGGTTCCCTCTTCTTCGGTCACTCGATCGGAACAGCTACTTCTATTTATCTGCGCGTGCTTCTAGCTTAGTGGTACGTTTGACAACTATCCAATAATTACATAAATAATCTAAAATAAAATTTTTGAAACTACAATTAATTTATTAAGCATGCCAAATATTCAATTAATATTAAAACCATTTTCTTCATACAAAAATATTTAATTCATCAATTATGACATTTCATTCATTAAGCATGCTTGAAATTTCTTAACAATTCAAGATATAAAATTCACAATATCAATTTCATAATTCACATTTTTTTATGTTATTTATTTAATAGCCCACGACATCTTAGACCGGAACTAAATACTGGATACAGGGTTTCTGCTCTCCGGCAGTATACTCGGCGCCTACGTAATTATTTTATAACTCGGCGTTTAATGCCTACATTTCCAATAACAACTCAGCACCTTTTTGGTGTGTACGTAATTTTTGAACTCAGCACTATTTCTTAGTGCCTACATAATTTCAACTCAGCACTATTTCTTAGTGCCTACTTAAATTAAATCTCAGCACTATTCTTTTTAGTGGCTACATTTCTACCATTTTATTGGCATGCCAACTTATCCTAATTTCTAGTTCTCGACTAGATGTTATAGGGCTTAATTTACATTTGTTACCTTTATTAATATTTACATAAATTATGTATGGAACATTAAATTCAGTAATTCCCATTCAATATTTTACAACCTCATACTAGCTCAGACAATCATTATAATTATAACAAAAATTCAATTAATATATTTTATGTCACATAAATTCACAATCAACACATTTCTTCCAGCTGTCCTATTCTGGACAGCATTTCTTCCTTATGATGCTCTGTATTTTTCGTCTATTGTTAGATAGATTATGAACATATGATCAACTAAAAAAATATAGGTACATGTCTTATCTTTAATTTCCCACTAGAATCACATTAAAAGGCATTTGTTAGCAAAAGTTATAAAGTTTCTCCTAAGCTACGTTCACTGCAATCTGCCCAGTATTTTACTAGATAGAATTATGCCTTATTTTACTCTGTCATTTTAATCCATTTTTATATGGAATTGGAACAAGTGATCAACTATAAATATTTAGATACATGTATTCAATTTAATATACAACTAGAATCATATTAAAAGGAATTTTGTAGCAAAAGTTACAAATTTTCTCCTAAACTACATTCACTACAATTTGCCCAGTATTTTACTGGACATAATTATGCCTTACTTTGGTCTGTATTTTTCATCCCTTGTTCGATGAAAATTGGACAAGTGATAAACTAACCAAATATAGGTACATGTCTTATCTTTCATCTCCAACTAGAATTACATTAAAAATAATTGTGTAGTAAAAGGTATGAATTTTCCCCTAAGCTATGTTTATTTCAAATCTGCCCAGTTTTGTTTTTTGAACAGATTTCTAGGTCAACTTTGAGCCACGTTTTCACCTAATTTCAGGCATATTCATGTCTAATGGTCTCAATTAAAGTTCAAGACCTATGTCTTACTTTCCAACCCAACAAGAATCACTCAGAAATAATTTCCAGAACTCAAGTTATAATCAAAACACTATACACTGTTCATAAGACAAAATTTTCAGCACATCAATTAAATCATACAATTTCCATTTTTGCATTAACCTCATATTCTAGTTTTTATTTTCATATTCATTGCATTATTTAATCACCACTTAATTTCTCAATCAGTTATTCAGAATTTCATACACATCACAAAATTAAAATCAATAATTTTATATATTGAATTTTTGCCAAATATACATACCTCAATTTCACTTCTCTTTGATGATTTTGCCTTAATCCCCTTTTTTTTCATCTAATCTTAGCTTGAATTGAAGAAAGAAAGAAAAAGAAGAATAATTGGGGGAGGAGAGTCACGGCCAAAGAAGAAGAAAAGGGAGAGAAAATGGGTTTGGTCAAGATGAAAAAGAAGAATGATAAAAAATAATGAAAATTTGAATTTTTATAGTTGGATTAGGTGGGTGGTTAGGATTAATTGTTAATCTTGCTTGCCATTGGTCCATTAATTTTAATCAATCTTAATTTATTTTAATTAAAAGAATATTTCTTTCCTTAGATAAAGAATATTCCATTTTTATGCCTTCTTATAATTTCTGTGCTAAAACCACTGCAATTTCTAATTTCGTTCAGCGAAAAATTATTTTTTTTCCTAATTTTAATTCCAAACTTCAAAAATCTCAATTAATAATATCCAAAATATTTTCTCCCATATTATTATTATTTTAATTTATTTGTTTCATGTCTTAATTTAGACCGGATCGGTTAGCGTGTCGGATTTCGCTCAATCGCGACCGTGGCCTAAATTATCGGGCATTACAATTTTCACCTCCTAAAAAACAATTTCATCCTCGAAATTTGCCTTTTTAACTGGAGTGGAATAATTGTGGATACTGGGCCTTCATCACCTCTTCATTTTCCCAAGTCACTTCTTCTGAATTATTATTTTTCCACAGAACCTTTACCAATGCTTCCTTCTTGTTCCGTAGCTCTTTCATTTCTCGAGCTAGAATTTCCACTGGCTCTTCTTCATAAGTTAGATCTGGTCGTATCTCTATAGGTTCTGCTGATATGATATGAGATGGATCTGATCGGTATCTTCTCAACATGGACACATGGAATGCATTATGAATCTTGTCTAACTCTGGTGGTAAAGCTAAGTTGTACGCAACAGGACCTATGCGTTCAAGTACCTTATAAGGTCCAATGAACCTAGGATTCAACTTTCCCTTTTTTCCAAATCGGAAAATCCTTTTCCAAGGTGAGACTTTTAAGAATACCTTATCACCAACTGTATACTCAATATCCCTCCTTTTCAAATATGCATATGATTTCTGTCTATTAGCAGCAGCTTTCAGCCTATTTCTTATTACTCTCACTTTTTCCTCTGTTTGTTGTACTAGATCTAGACCCACTACTTTCGTTTCACTAAGCTCAATCCAACATAGAGGTGTTCTACATTTCCTCCCATACAAGGCTTCATATGGTGTCATGCCGATACTGGCTTGGTGACTATTATTGTAGGCAAATTCTATCAATGGAAGATGTTTGTCCCAACTGCCTTCAAATTCTATCACACAACTCCTCAACATATCTTCCAATATCTGTATGACCCTTTCTGATTGTCCATCTGTTTGTGGGTGGAAAGCTGTGCTGAAATTGAGTCGAGTACCCATGGCTTGATGCAAACTTTTCCAGAATTTTGAAGTGAACCTCGGGTCTCGATCTGAAATGATTGAAATTGGCACACCATGTAAACGGATTATCTCATTAACATAGATCTCTTCCAAACGGTTAAGTGGATAATCCATCTTGATCGGTTGAAAATGAGCTGATTTAGTGAGCCGGTCCACCACTACCCATATTGAATCATGCCTCTTTTGTGTCAAAGGCAAACCAGAAACAAAATCCATTGTAACTCTTTCCCATTTCCACTCCGGAATTGAAATTGACTGCAATAATCCACTTGGTACTTGATGCTCAGCCTTCTCTTGCTAACAAGTTAAACATCTGATAGTATACTCGGTGATATCTCTTTTCATTCCTGGCCACCAGTAATATGCCTTCAAGTCATGCTACATTTTGTTGCTTCCTAGGTGCATTGCATAAATAACATTGTGAGCTTCCTTCAAAATATCTTGTTTCAATTCTGGTATGTCTGGCACACATAACCTGCTCTTTTGCCTTAAACTCCCATCTGAATCAATAGTAAATTCTGGTTTTTCACCATTTTTCACCATTTCAAAGATTTCTTTTAATTTCGTGTCCTGCTTTTGATTGTTCTTTACTTGTTGGATCAATGTGGGTTGAATCCACAATTCTGCCCAAATAATATATAAATAAATTATTATTTCATTTTTTTTCATGTTCACTTAATAAATTTAAGTTTTAACATTTACCTGCAAGAGTTTTTCTACTTAGAGCGTCTGCTACCACATTGCCCTTACCCGGCTGATAATCAATGATACAATTGTATTCTTTGATTAATTCTAGCCATCGCCTATGTCTCAAATTGAGTTCCTTTTGTGAAGGCAAATATTTCAGACTTTTATGGTCTGTATAGATATAACATTGCTCACCATACAGGTAGTGTCGCTATATTTTCAATGCAAACACAATGGCTTCTAGTTCTAGATCATGTGTTGGATAATTTCTCTCATGAGGCTTCAGTTGTCTGGAAGCATAAGCAATCACTTTACCTTCTTGCATTAATACACAACCCAAACCATTAAGGGAAGCATCACTGTACACCACAAAATCTTTTTCTGCGGTAGGTTGTGTCAACACTGGTGCCTCTGTCAACATTTTCTTCAACTTATCAAAGCTAGTCTGGCATCGGTCTGTCCACTCAAATTTGGTCTCCTTTCTAAGTAATTTTGTCAGTGGTGAGGCTATCATTGAGAATCCTTTCACAAATCTCCGATAATAACCAGCCAAACCAAGAAAACTTCTCACCTCTATCACATTTCGAGGCAATTTGCAGTTGAGGATTGCCTCTACCTTACTGGTGTCAACTTTGATCCCATCGGCTGAGACAATATGCCCTAGAAAGGCCACTTCATCTAACCAGAATGCACATTTCGACAACTTCGCATACAATTGATTCTCTCTCAAGGTATGAAAGACAATACAAAGATGTTGATTATGCTATTCTCTGCTTCTGGAGTACACCAAGATATCATCTATGAACACCACCACAAACTGGTCCAAATAAGGCCTAAAGATTCTATTCATTAGATCCATAAATGCTGCTGGGGCATTTGTCAGGCCAAAAGGCATTACTAACAATTCATAATGACCATACCGAGTTCTAAATGCTATTTTTGAAATGTCTGATTCTTTAATTCTCAATTGGTGATAACCTGATCTGAGGTCAATTTTAGAAAATACCCTTGCTCCTTTCAACTGATCAAACAAGTCATCTATTCTCGGCAAGGGATATCTGTTCTTAATTGTCATCTTGTTCAATTGACAATAATCAATGCACAAACGAAAGGTGCCATCCTTCTTTTTCACAAATAGAACCGGAGCAACCCAAGGTGAGACACTAGGCCTAATAAACCCTTTCTCTAACAACTATTGCAACTGCACTTTTAATTCTTTTAGTTCAGCAGGTGTCATTATGTAAGGAGTGATCGATATCGGGCCTGTGCCTGGCAAAACATCAATGACAAACTCTATCTCCCTAACAGGTGGTAACCCTGGCAAGCCCTCAGGGAAGATATCTGGATATTCACATACTATAGGAATCTCCCTGAGATCTAGACTTTCTTTCTTGGTATCTACAATATGTGCAAAAAATGCTTCACATCCTTTTTTGATAAGCTTACTTGCCTTCATCACAGAAATGACATTAGTAAAGTATGGTCGGTTCTCGCCCAGGACAATCACATCATCCTGCCCTGAATTCTTGAAAGTCACTCTCCTATATTGATAATCCACCACTGCCTTATGCTGAGTCAACCAATTCATCCCCAAGATTGCATCAAACTAACGGAATGACAACTCTATTAGGTCAGCTAGAAATTCTACATTCTGAGCTTTGATTGGACTGTTTTTATAGACTCGACTAACTTTCACTCCATGACCCAAAGGATTTGTCACTAATATATCACAATCTAATTCCTCTGCTACCATATTCCCCTGACTAGGTGGTGACGTGCATAAATATGAATGTGTAGAACCTGAATCTATTAGTGCAAATAAATCAGTATCATAAAGAGAAAATTTACCGATAATGACATCTGGGGCATCCTGCTCCTCACGAGCTCTCATGGCATATGCTCGGGCTGGGGCTCAACTACCTTCTGCTCTATTCACTGATTCTGATATACTCTCCCCAATTCTGTCGCTTTTAGACTGTCCATGTCCCCTACCTCTGCCTCGAGTGACATTCTGAACCTGCACTGATACTACACCACCTGTACCTCTTCCTCTAGGGCAATCTTTCAGTTTGTGCTCTGTAGATCCGCACCGTAAGCATGCTCCAGTAATCAACCAGCAATCACCTGCATGTAATCTCCCACAATGTTGACATATGACAGATATGAATCTCTTGTTACCAGAAGCTGGTGCACTAGCTGTAGACCCTTCTGGCCTCAACTGTTGGCTTTGTCTAGCTAAAAAATTTGATCTAACACCCCGTGACTGGAAAAACCTAGGCACTGTTCATCCCCTTTTTCCTGATGTCTAGGCCATGCTAATTGTCGGCCTCCGTGGTGGTTCTTCTATCCTATTTCTCTTTGACCTCTTTTCCATACTGATGGCTGAGGATACTAGTGTAGCAAAATCCTCAAGCTGAAGGGCGTTCACCATATTCCCAATATCATCATTAATCCCATCCTCAAATCTACGACATCTGTTTGCCTCATCTGTAATGATTCCAGTCGCATATTTACTTAGTCAGGTGAACTCCATCTCATATTCAGCGACTGACATGTTTCCTTGCTTCAAGTCTTAAAACTCGCTTTTCTTTTCATTCACAAAAACTCTAGGCACATACTTCTTATTAAATTCTGCCTTGAAGAAATTCCAAGAAGGTGGTTTCAGTGTCTAGGGCTTTGATAAAATTGATTTCCACCAGTCATAGGCATGATTTTTAAAAGGGACAATGCATATCTGACCTTTTGTTCCTCTAGACACTCAAGTTCCTCAAACACCCTTTCTGTGGACTACATCCAAAACTCTGAAGCTGCTGGATCATCCTCCCTCCTTCCCATAAAATCTGTGGCCCCATATTTTCTCAGCTTATCCATCCGGGGTTTTGGCTGAGGTGGAGGAGGAGGTGGAACTGCTTGTACTATCCGTTGCAACAAGTTTTCTATCTGTTCCATAAGAGGCTCCTGTCCCAAATTAGCCTGTCCCTCTGCTCTTGGAGGAGCTACTACACTCGACCCGGAATCTCTTACTGATTGAGGTTGTCTGAGATTGGCTGAGTCTGAAAGGCTATTACTCAGTTCGTCTTCTAAGAAATCTTGTTCCGATCCCGAATCCATATCTACCTATAAACCAGAAGAAGGGACCCAAGTCAGATAATTGCAGCATTTTATACATATGCATTTGACACATATTCTATTTTACACCCACTGATTAAGAATCAATTAGCCTAGGCTCTGATACCACTAAATGTAGTGCTCCCTTACCCTAGTAAACGTTAATAGGATATGGAAGTGCTAATAAGCTTTTTTTTTTTTTACAACCAATGTACAAATCATTGTAATAATTTTTTTTTCGAGTTTATTATTAGCGAAATATTTATTACTATTTTTTTCATTTAAATATATAACTAGTGATGGAAATAGTTTGATTTAATTGAACTCATGCAATTAAACCATAATATTTAGAAACAATACTAGATTTATAAAATTACATAATTCATTCCTTATAAATCCTACATGCCACAAATTCACATAAAGAAAAAGATTCTTAGAATTTAATTTTTACAACATAATTTTGAAAACATACAAAAACAACTAGACTGCTGCAATTTGATCTTGGGGGTTCCCTCTTCTTCGGTCGCTCTATCGGAACAACTACTTCTATTTATCTACGCGTGAAACACACGTGCTAAGCTTCTAACTTAGTGGTAGGTTTGACAACTATCCAATAATTACATAAATAATTCTAAAATAAAATTTTTGAAACTACAATTAATTTATTAAGCATGCCAAATATTCAATTAATAATAAAACCATTTTCTTCATGCAAAAATATTTAATTCATCAATTATGACATTTCATTCATTAAGCATGCTTGAAATTTCTTAACAATTCAAGATATAAAATTCACAATATCAATTTCATAATTCACATTTTTTTATGTTATTTATTTAATAGCCCACGACATCTTAGACCGAAACTAAACACTGGATACAGGGTTTCTGCTCTCCGACAGTATACTCGGCACCTACATAATTATTTTATAACTCGGCATTTAATGCCTACAATTCTAATAACAACTCAGCACCTTTTTAGTGTCTATGTAATTTTTGAACTCAGCACTATTTCTTAGTGCCTACATAATTTCAACTCAGCACTATTTCTTAGTACCTATTTAAATTAAATCTCAGCACTATTATTTTTAGTGCCTACATTTCTACCCTTTTATTGGCATGCCAACTTATCCTAATTTCTAGTTCTCGACTAGATGTTATAGGGCTTAAATTACATTTGTTACCTTTATTAATATTTACATAAATTATGTAGGGAATATTAAAAGCAATAATTCCCATTCAATATTTTACAACCTCATACAAGCTCATTCAATCATTATAATTATAACAAAAAATTCAATTAATACATTTTATGTCACATAAATTCACAATCAACACATTTCTTCCAGCTGTCCTATTCTGGACAGCATTTCTTTCTTATGATGCTCTGTATTTTTCGTCTATTGTTAGATAGATTTTGAACATATGATCAACTAAAAAAATATAGGTACATTTCATATCTTCAATTTCCAACTGGAATCACATTAAAAGGCATTTGTTAGCAAAAGTTATAAATTTTCTCCTAAGCTACGTTCATTGCAATCTGCCCAGTATTTTACTGAACACAATTATGCCTTATTTTACTCTGTCATTTTAATCTATTATTATATAGAATTGGAACAAGTGATCAACTAGAAATATTTAGATACATGTCTTATATTTAATATACAACTAGAATCATATTAAAAGGAAATTTGTAGCAAAATTTACAAATTTTCTCCTAAACTACATTCACTACAATCTACCCAGTATTTTACTGGACAGAATTATGCCTTAGTTTGGTGTGTATTTTTCATCCCTTGTTCGATGGAAATTGGACAAGTGATAAACTAACCAAATATAGGTACATGTATTATCTTTCATTTCCAACTATAATTACATTAAAAAGAATTGTGTAGTAAAAGGTATGAATTTTCCCCTAAGCTACGTTCATTTCAAATCTGCCCAGTTTTGTTTTTTGAACAGATTTCTAGGTCAACTTTGAGTCACGTTTTCACTTAATTTCAGGCATGTTCATGTCTAATGGTCTGAATAAAAGTTCAAGAAATATGTCTTAACTTTCCAACCCAATAAGAATCACTCAGAAATAATTTCCAGAACTCAAGTTATGATCAAAACACTATACACTGTTCATAAGACGAATTTTTCAGCACATCAATTAAATCATACAATTTCCATTTTTGCATCAACCTCATATTCTAGTTTTTATTTTCATATTCATTGCATCATTTAATCACCATTTAATTTCTCAATCAATTATTCAGAATTTCATACACATCACAAAATTAAAATCAATATTTTTATATATTGAATTTTTGCCAAATATACATACCTCAAAATTTCACTTCTCTTTGATGATTTTGCCTTAATCCCCTTTTTTTTCATCTAATCTTAGCTTGAATTGAAGAAAGAAAAAGAAGAATAATTGGGGGAGGGGAGTCACGGCCAAAGAAGAAGAAAAGGGAGAGAAAATGGGTTTGGTCAAGATGAAAAAGAAGAATGATAAAAAATAATGAAAATTTGACTTTTTATAGTTGGATTAGGTGAATGGTTAGGATTAATTGTTAATCTTGCTTGCCATTGGTCCATTAATTTTAATCACTCTTAATTTATCTTAATTAAAAGAATATTCATTTCCTTAGATAAAGAATATTCTATTTTTATGCCTTCTTATAATTTCTGTGCTAAAACCACTGCAATTTCTAATTTTGTTCAGCGAAAAATTATTTTTTTTCCTAATTTTAATTCAAAACTTCAAAATTCTCAAGTAATAACATCCAAAATATTTTCTCCTATATTATTATTATTTTAATTTATTTCTTTCATGTCTGAATTTAGACCGGATCGGTTAGTGTGCCGGATTTTGCTCAACCGCGACTGTGGCCTAAATTATCGGGCATTACAAACACTACGCTGTTATCATTGTTGATTATTACTCTAGATTCACTTAGATAGTTTTCTTATCTCATAAGAGTTATGCTTTTGAATCCTTTAAAAACTTTGCTAAAAGAAATCAAAATGAAAAAGGGTATTTTATTTCTTAAATAAGAAGTGATCATGGCAAAGAATTTGAAATTTTTTATTTAGAATATGGTATTTCTCATAATATTTCAACTCCTAAAACATCTTAACAAAGTGGGGTTGTTGAATGGAAAAATAGAACTCTAATGGAGATGGCTACAACAATGCTCAATGAGTATGGTTTACCAACCTACTTTTGGGCCGAAGCCATTAATACTACATGTTATATTTCTAATCGTGTTTTCAAAATGCCAATCTTAAATAAAATCTCCTTTGAGCTATGGAATGGAAGAAAATCCTTTATCTCATATTTTAGAGTATTTGGATGAAAGTGTTTTATATTAAATACCAAGGATAACCTTAGAAAATTTGCTTTTAAATCTAATAAAGGTATCTTCTTAGGATACTCCATAACTAGCAAAGCTTCTAGAGTCTTTAATAAAGGATCATTAGCTATAGAAGAGTCTATGCATGTTGTTTTTTTATTAATCTAGTAAACTTGATCTTGTGAAAGATAGTGCTCTTGATGATATTATTGGTACAACAGATTAGCTTGGTCTTAATCATGAAAAGGATGGTGAGACTTTAAAGAGAGATGATAATGATGATCAAGAAGAGCAACAATAAGAAGAGCATCAAGTTAATTTACTACCTCAAGCTCAAGAGTAAAACACCTAAGAGCTTCAAAAGAAATGAAAATTTATAAGAAACTACCCGATGGAGCAAATCATTAGTGATCCCACAAAAGGTGCAAGTACTAGATCTAATCTAAAATTTTTATATTCCAATCCAGCTTTTGTCTCTCAAATTGAGCTGAAGAATATTGATGAGACTCTTAGTGATGAGAGTTAGGTGATTGCTATGTAAGAGGAACTTAATGAATTTGAGAGAAATAAGGTTTGGACCTTAGTTCCAAAACCTAAGGACTATCCAATCATTATTAGTAAATGAGTTTTTCGGAACAAGTTAGAGGAGCAAGGTCATATAACTAGAAATAAAACTAGATTGGTTGCCAAAGGGTACAACCAAAAGAAAGGTTAAATTATGATGAGACTTATACTTTGGTTGCTAGATTATAAGCGATTAGATTTCTTTTAGCTTTTGCATGCCACATGAACTTTAAACGTTTTCAAATGGATGTAAATAGTATCATTTTAAATGGTTTTGTAGAGGAGAAAGTTTATGTTAAACAATCTCCCAGTCTGGAAAGCCATACATTGACAAATCATGTATTTAAACTCACCAAGGACTTATATGGTTTGAGACAAGCTCCAAAAGCTTGGTACAAAAGGCTTAATGCATTTTTTTTATAAAATAATTTTTCAAAAGGACTTGTAGATACTAATTTTTTCATGAAAAAGCATAAGCATTACATATTACTTGTTCAAATTTATGTTGATGATATTATCTTTGGATCTACTAATGAATGACTTTGTCAAGAATTTTCTAAATGTATGACTTGAGAATTTGAAATGAGCATGATGGGAGAGCTCAAATTCTTTCTTGTTCTTCAAATCAACGAAAACAAGGATAACATCTTCATCAACCAATCCAAGTACACCAAAGAGCTATTAAAGAAATTTGGAATGGAAGGATGTAAGAGTGCCAAAACTCTAATGAACACATCAACCAAATTAAACAAAGATGAGAAGAGTAAAGCTATAGATGAAAAGCTTTATAGAGGTATGATCGGATCTCTTTTATACCTTATCTTTTTTAGACCCGATATAATGTATATTGCATGATTATGTTCTAGATTTCAATCATGTCTTATGGAATCTCATATGCATGTTGTAAAAGAATTTTGAAATAGATACATGGCACAATGCACTTAGGCTTATGGGGTCCTAAAATCACTTCATTTCACATCATTGATTTTTTAGATGCCGATTATGCTAATAGTATTCTAGATAGAAAAATAACATCTGGAACTTGTCACTTCATTGGTTAATGTTTGGTTTCTTGGTTTAGCTAGAAACAAGTTTCGGTTGCCTTGTCTACTGCTGAGGCAGAAGATGTAGCAATAGGTTATTGTTGCACTGAAATTCTTTAAATGAGATAATAACTCAAGGTTTATGGTCAAGAGATTGATCACATTTCCATCAAATGTGACAATACAAGTGCTATAAATCTTTCTAAAAATCCCATTCAACATTTTAGGAGCAAACACATACACATTAGGCATCATTTTATAAAAGATGATGTCCAAAATGGTGATGTTGTGTCAGCATTTATTGACACAAACAATTAATTGGCTGATATTTTCACTAAGCCTCTCAATGGTGAAAGGTTTTGTTTTATAAAAGGGAGCATGGTATGCTTGATGGAAGGATTTATCTTAAAAAAGGGTTTAAAAGGCCTACAATGCATTAATTATGCATTTTTATGTGAACCTTGGGTGATATGTCTCATCTTTGATGATTTGTATGTTAATGTCCTCTGCATAGTTAGGGCAAAACACACTGTATAGATAGATACCATACGACTAAAATTGAATCTACCTGTCTAAATTAAAACTTTTTAACATATTTCCATATTAACAGTTTCACTTCTAAATCATTCTCATTTATATATAAACATAAACTTTCCTGATGTGCTAATTCAAGTTCATAATCCCAAAGCATAACAATAATAACTTGGCCATAAAAATATCTTATTTCAAAATATGTGCTAATTCAAATTCATAATCCCAAATACATGTCTTTATTAACCATGAATTTATTGTCTCTATCCCATGATATGTAGAAAAATAAATAAAATGCATCAAAAAAATAATAGACCCAACTCGGCTCAACTCCGATTACTCTGACTGATTTTGTTTTCTCTTCTCGTCAACCACAATCAACAACTCCAAATCTGTGTGTAGGAAAACCCACACACTAAGCTACTAAAAGCTTAGTGGTACATATAAACATTTAAAACATGCATTCACATATTACTATAACATCTCATAATTAATAATATACCTGTGTGCTTGGCCATATTATCGAACACGTAATTATTCATAAGATAGCTTAATCATGATACTTTGCATAATATTCAACACTCATAACATATATCGCATACATGATATCGTCATCAGAATAATATTGCATGTCGTTTATCATATCTACTTATCATTTTGTGTTCAAATTTACTGATTTCTGTAATTGCATTCAACTTTCTGTGTTATCGGTTTCTAAATTCATAGCTCAATACTATAAACATAGACTACCTAGATCCAGGTTATGAAACAAGAGCACTCTAATATGAGCTTAAGCCACCCTGTTCAATACTACATCTGTCTGTATTGTTGCCACTAAGCTTTTCAAATCAGGAGCACTCTGACACGAGCTTAAGACACCCTGATGAGCGAAGACTGTATGAATATAGGTACAAAAGCACTCTAATACTAGCTTAAGCCACCTTGCCCCTAATCCGGATATGCTACCACTGAGCTTTCCAAATCAAGAGCACTCTAACATGAGCTTAAGCCACCCTAATAAGCAAATATAATAACTGCATGCATAAATTTTTCTATGGTAATGTAACCCTCTCAATGGCATGCCACCTATCCTAACTAGTCCCTAGATAGAGAATGGACATTCTTATTCATATTTAGGTTATTAATATCAATTACGTCGTATTCCATAATTTCACAAGATCATCACATAACATGTTGTGATGTAGAGCATCATGTGCATAATCAAGTTCCTCAGTTAGGTTATCATATTGTATACAAACTCACTTAATCTTATCAATACAATGACATTCATTCATGCTGAATTGTCATTAAATCAAATTTGATTATCTATCCTAGCATCTAACAAGTCAATTATCATGATCTTAGCAATACCAAAACATTTATTTCATGTCAATAATCATTTAAGAATCATCATTCATACCACAGGCACAATATTTTTGAATAAAAATAATTATATATACAAACTATAATAATGGAGCCCTAAAAGTCAATTCTATTTCATCTACTATCTTTGGTGGGGTTCTCCACACTTAGTTTCGGTCCCTAACATGAAAACAGAGACCATATTACATTTTATATTGACATTCCTTCCATGAACAATATGTAAACCTATATTGAACCCTTAAACCTTATTCCCCTATTAACAACAAATTGAAACGAATCAAAGAACTTAAGGGAATGTGATTTGTTACCTCTGTTTAGTGAAAACATATTGATCTAAGGGTTTTAGAACGTGTTCTATAACTCGTAAAACTTCAATATTGATAATTATGGTGAAAACCCCTATTTAAATCCATTCTTACTCTTTTTTATGGTGAGTATTTCCTGTTTAATCATTCAAAATTTACTAGAATTGATGATAAGTTCATTTATAGGTTTCAAATGATTGACAACTAGGGTTAGGAGTGATTTTAGGTGAGTTTCTGGGAAAAACACAACACTACCACATTTAACTTGTACGTCTTAATGGGCATGAATGCTAATCGTTACCAATAAACCAACATTTGAAGTTCATGGCCATGAAAGAAAAACAAACCGTGAAGTAAGCATTTCAGTCACCCCTGTGAATAAAGGTGTCACCCCCGTGAAGATTCATGCATTTTGATCTAGAGAGCTTCACGACCAGAGTCACCACTTGGATCACGGCTGGGAAAATTGTCACGCCCGTGAATGAGTATGTCACACCCGTGACTCAATATGTCAAAAAATTCCAGAGAGCTTCACGACCAAGGTCACCACTTCAGTCACGGCTTGGGAAGAACTGTCACCCCCGTGACAAGCATAGTCACGCCCGTGAACAATGAAAGAGAAAAATGTCAGGCGCGATTTTTGGTTGGTACAACGGCTAGTTTCTTATTTAATGCACCCCAACGGCTATATTCAGCCATGGGAGTATAAATGAAAGTCATTTATGCATTAAGAAATAAGAGAATGACAAGAAAAACAAAAGATTTTTATATACTTCAAATCACAAGCTATCTTGTACTTTCATACTTTGAGAACAAATCTATTCTCTGTAAAAATCTTTTTGCTCCTCATATTTGAGCAATAAAGAATTTTCAGTGGTTCTCTCTGTAATCTTTACTCAAGTAAGCTTTGGGTAGTTCTGGGTTAAGAGTAGAACACTTGTAAGGGTTAGTTGTGTGAACCTCTAAAACACAAATTAAAAGGTTGTTTGTGTGAGTCTCTAAAACACAAAGTTTAGGTTATTTGTGTGAGCCTGTAAAACACAAAGTGTAGGTTGTTGTGTGAGCCTGCAAAACACAAGGAATTGGTTATTGTGTGAGCCATTAAAACACAAGGGATTTCTGGGTTAGGTGTGAGCCATTGTGAGAAACACCATAGTTGGGAGTTAGCTTGTAAAACTCCATTGTAACACTTAGTGTGTTAGTGAAACTCCCAATTGCGATTGGGGAGAGGACTAGGGTTTGTTAACACCCGAACCTCTATAAATCTGTGTGTCAAATTTTCTCTATCCCTCATAAAATTAATTGCTTATTTCCACACCTTAAAGTTTAATTTTTAAAACTCCAATTCAACCCCCCTTCTTGGCTTAATATCTGGGCAACAATTGGTATCAAGCCTTGTCTAGTATCGAAGCCTAAAAAGCGCTAGTAAAGAGTAAGATATGGCCAGCGAAGGATTCCAGAGTCTCAAACCTTACTTCGATGGAGCAAATTATGCCCATTGAAGTTTAGGATGGAGACATACTTGGATAGTGAAGGAATTGAAGTCTGGGATAGTGTATGAAAAGAATGGACACCACCAACCAGAAGAGGAGCTGATGGTGAAGAGGAAATCCTATCAAGAGATGATTGGACAGAGCCTCAAAGAATAGCAAATTTCAAAAACAAGAAGGCAATGACAATCCTATCAAGCTCATTATCTATTGAAGAATGTGGGATAATACAACACTGCTCAACATCTTACAACATGTGGAAGACATTGGAGAACTATCATGAGGGACAAGTCAAATCCAAGAAGA
Organism: Triadica sebifera; assembly: GCA_023653625.1. NCBI lineage: Eukaryota > Viridiplantae > Streptophyta > Magnoliopsida > Malpighiales > Euphorbiaceae > Triadica > Triadica sebifera. Next base: position 37,010,767 of record CM042896.1, read on the forward strand.
TTCAACTTCTAACCTCAGAATATGAGCTCTTCAAGATGAAATCCAATGAGTCAATCACTGACATGACCAACCGTCTTCTATCCATTATAAATGGAATGAGGAAACTTGGGAAGCATCTGAGTTTGGAAGATGTAAACAATAAAATCCTGAGAAGTCTTCCTCTTAAAGACTATGGTTTAAGAGTTGCTAGCATAGAAGAAGCAAATGAAGATATGAGCATCATGAATACTGATGTGCTGATTGGCAAGCTTCTCACACATGAGATGGCAGTAAAGAGAGATAGAGAGCTTGAAGTAGAGCCAGAGAAAAGAAAACCCTTAGCACTCAAAGCCTCTACTTCAAAATCTCAAGAAGAAAGTGAAAATGATGAAGAAATGAGTGATGATGAAAATGAGGACATCGCTATGCTTTCAAGGAGATTAAAAATAATCATTGAGAAGAAAATGAGCAATTCCAGAAAATTCATGCAAAGAAACCTCAAACAAACTTCTAATGATACACATAGAAGTAAGGAAGAGGTAAAATGCTATGAATGTGGAAAGAAAGGACATATCAAACCAGAATGTCCAAGGCTCAAGAAGCATAAGAGCAAATACCAAAGAGACAATGGGGAGAAAGGTCATAAAGCCACATGGGATGACGAAAGCTCTTCAAGTGAAAAAGATGATAATGAAAGTGAAGAGGTCAACCTATGCTTCATGGCTATTGAGGATCACGTCTCGGATAAAGTAAGATCACTACACTCATATTCTTTCAATAATGATAGTAATAGTGATAGTGATGATGATGATGATGAGCAAAGCCTAATAGAAGAATTAAATATAGAATTAGAGAAATATAGCACTAAATTTAATACCTATAGAAATAATATCTCTAATTTGAAAAATAAGATAGATGGTTTAGAAAAAGAGAACATAAAGCTTAAATTAGATGAATACTCATCTAAACCCTCAATAGTTTCATTATTAAAATAAAATAATATTTTGAACAATGAAGTTGAGGAACTTAGAAATTCCATTTCTAAATTTCAAAAAGGTAAAGAAAGCTTAGATACTCTCATTGTGTCTCAAAGACCACCCTTAATTAGACATGGTCTAGGATTTAAGGACACATCATCATCTTCTCACAAAACAATATTTGTTAAATCTAAAGAATCTCACATCTCCACACCTGTTAGAACTGCACCAAGAAATATGAATGTTAAACCTTCTATACAGAAAGAGAATAATCATGCCTTTATGTATAGGAAGCATGCATCTAGAAAAATGCAAATTAATCATGAATGTGCATGCCATTGTTCTCAAATTCAGTCAAATAGAATTATGGCATTTAAACATAGTGTAAGACCAAAAAGCAAGTTTACACCTAAACAATGTAATTATTGTATGAAAATGGGTCACATAAATAAACATTGCTGGATAAGGAAGGCTCATTGGGAACCTTCATGTGTTAACCCCCAAGGACCCAAACTCATTTGGGTACCTAAATATCATACTTGATTTGTGATTCTATAGGTATGCCTCAAGTCCACAATAAACAAAAATGCATGGCTAGTAGACAGTGGATGCTCAAGGCATATGACAGGAGACAAAGAACTCTTCAATGAAATCAAGAGTATTGATGGAGGTAAAGTTACCTTTGGAAACAATGCAAAGTGTAATTGGCATTGATTCTATTGGTGTTAACGGTACTACTTTTATTAAGGATGTCTTACTTGTTGATGGCTTGAAACATAACTTGCTAAGTGTAAGTCAATTATGTGACAAAGGAAACAAAGTAATTTTTACTTCAAATAAATGTCTTGTAATCTCTATCGATGGTCAAGAAATATTTAAAGGAAATAGAGATATCAATACGTACATAATAAACTTACATGAACTATCTAACCATTTCTCTAAGTGTTTTGTGACTACTAGTGATGAATCTTGGCTGTGGCATAGAAGACTTGGTCATGCTAACATGGACTTAATACAAAGTCTCAGCACAGGAGAGCTAGTAAAAGGATTACCAAGAGTCAAATACGAAAAACGCAGGACATGTGATCCTTGTCAGAGAGGAAAGCAACACAAGTCATCTTTCAAAGCCAAAAACATAGTAAGTACTTCAAAACCTCTTCAACTCCTGCATTTAGACTTGTTTGGACCTACTAGAATTGCTAGCTTAGGAGGAAAACATTATGCATTTGTCATCGTATATGATTACTCTAGATTTACTTGGGTAATTTTCTTAGCTCAAAAGAGTGATGCTTTTGAAAATTTCAAAAACTTTGCTAAAAGAGTTCAAAATGAAAAAGGGTACTGCATTTCAAAAATAAGAAGTGATCATGGGAAAGAATTTGAAAATGAAAACTTTGAAAGTTTATGTCTTGAACATGGCATTTCACATAATTTCTCATCTCCTAGGACACCTCAACAAAATGGGGTAGCTAGAAGGAAAAATCGAACATTAATTGAAATGGCTAGAACAATGCTTAATGAATATGAATTACCAACTTATTTTTGGGCAGAAGCCACAAACACTGCATGTTATATTTCAAATCGAGTTTTCAAAAGACCTCTTTTAAACAAAACCTCATTTGAGCTATGGAATGGATGAAAGCCCTTGGTTTCATACTTTAGAGTATTTGGATGCAAGTGTTTTATATTGAACACCAAGGAAAATCTTGGAAAATTTGCCTCTAAGTCTGATGAAGGTATCTTTTTAGGATACTCTACAACCAGCAAAGCATATAGAGTATTTAATAAAACATCATTAACAGTTGAAGAATCCATGCATGTTGTTTTTAATGAATCTTGTAGACTTGATCTTATGAAAGGTAGTGCTCTTGATGATGTTGTAGGTAATATGGAAAAACTTGATATTGAAAATGGAAAAGAAGAAAACGATCAAGAAAATTCACTTCCTCAAAATCAAGAACAAATGGAACAGGAACTTCCAAAAGAATGGAGAATGACGAAATATCATCCAAAAGAGCAAATACTTGGTGATCTATCAAGGGGAGTAAGTACTAGATCTCTTTTAAACAAAACCTTTTATTTCAAAAATTGAGCCTAAAAACATTGATGAGGCTCTTAATGATGAAAGTTGGGTAATTTCCATGCAAGAGGAACTCAACCAATTTGAGAGAAATAAGGTATGGAATCTAGTACCTAGACCCAAGAATCATCAAATCATAAGTAGCAAATGGGTATTTAGAAATAAATTAGATGAACAAGGGTTAATAACCAGGAATAAAGCAAGACTAGTTGCAAAAGGATATAATCAGGAAGAAGGTATAGATTATGATGAAACATATGCACCTGTAGCTAGATTAGAAGCTATAAGAATACTCTTAGCATATGCATGTCAAATGAATTTCATACTCTTTCAAATGGATGTGAAAAGTGCATTTCTAAATGCTTATATAGATGAAGAAGTGTATGTAGAACAACCACCAGGTTTTGAAAGTTATGATTTGCCAAATCATGTTTTTAAACTTTCAAAAGCTTTGTATGGTTTAAGACAGGCTCCAAGAGCTTGGTATGAGAGATTAAGTTCTTTTTTATTAGAAAATAGATTCACAAAGGGAAATGTTGACACTACACTATTCATCAAAAAGCATAAGCATGATATACTTATTGTTCAAATTTATGTTGATGATATAATATTTGGTTCTACTAATGAGTTGCTTTGTCAAGAATTTGCTAAGTGCATGACTAGGGAATTTGAAATGAGCATGATGGGAGAACTTAAGTATTTCCTTGGTCTACAAATAAAGCAAAGCAATGAGGGCATATTCATCAATCAATCCAAATATGCCAAAGATTTAATCAAGAAATTTGGTATGGAAGGATGCAAAAATGCCAAGACTCCTATGAGCACATCAATGAAATTGGATAAAGATGAAAAGGGTAAGAGCATTAATGAAAAGCTTTATAGAGCTATGATCGGATCACTTTTATATCTCACTGCTTCTAGACCCGATATTATGTATAGTATTTGCTTATGTGCTCGATTTCAATCATGTCCTAAAGAATCTCATTTAAATGCTGTAAAAAGGATTTTAAGATATTTACATGGATCATTGCATCTAGGTTTATGGTATCCTAGGAATTCATCTTCTTATATTATAGGATATTCAGATGCAGACTATGCTGGTAGTCTTTTGGATAGGAAAAGTACTTCAGGTACTTGTCACTACATTGGAGAATGTTTGTTTTCTTGGTTTAGCAAGAAACAAGTTTCAGTTGCTCTCTCAACTGCTGAAGCTGAATGTGTAGCAGTTGGATGCTGTTGTACACAAATTCTATCGATGAAACAACTTAAGGACTATGGTCATGAGATAAACCATATACCTATAAAATCTGACAACACTAGTGCTATAAATCTTTCAAAGAATCCTATTCAACACTCTAGAAGCAAACATATTGACATTAGACACCACTTTATTAGAGATCATGTTCAATATGGAGATGTTGAATTAGAATTTATAAGCACAAAAAATGAATTAGCAGATATTTTCACTAAGTCTCTAAATGAGGAAAGATTTAATTTCATTAGAATAGAACTAGGTATGATTGATGGATTAACCTTGTGATTGCAAGAATATGAAATTTTAATTGTTGATCTTAAATCATATCACAAGTTATAAGATAGAATTTTTTATGAGAATTCATGTTTTAAGAAGTAGAATCTTTGTTGAAATGATTTAGTCTTGTTGTAGAACTTAATTTCAATTTGCTGAAAATTATAGCGGAGTCACACCCGTGACATATATTCACGCCCGTGATTTAAATGGCCCAAAGAGGCAGTGTCGTTCATGACTTTGGTTCACGACATGATTCATTGCTTTACGTGGTGAAACTTCATTTCACGACTTGAGTCACGCCCGTAAAAATGGACTTTCACTCCCGTGTTGAATTTTTACTCTCGTGAACAATTACAACCCAAAAACTCACAGAAGCTTTCACGACTTTGGTTCACGACATGGTTCACCGCTTCAAGTGGTGAACTTAGTTTCACGGCTTAAGGCACGCCCGTGAAAATGGACTTTCACGCCCGTGATGATTTTTTACTCCCGTGAACAATTACACCCCAAAACTTACAGAAGCTTTCATGTCTTGTATCACGACTTGCTTCACGGGCATATGTAGTGAAATTCAACAGTTCACGCCCGTGATGATTTATTCACCCCCGTGACCTATGATCATTCACGACCGTGATATTCATCGATCACGCCCGTGAAATTATTCACGCCTTCATTCACGGGTGGAACACTGCTTCAGCAAACCGTGAACACGACCATTCACGCCCATGAAACCATAAGTCACGCCCGTGAATGTATCGAATATATAAGAAAACACCCGGTTACAACCTTCATTTCAACTTCTCATCTCCCAAAACCGCTCTCATTTACTCTCATTCATTAAGACATTGAAGATTCCGACCCCAAAGACTTGAAATTTCACTATAAATACCACCCAAAGTTCAAATTTTCAGCAGAAATCATATATTTCTAGGGTTTTACATCAAATTTTCTATCAAAATTATTTTCAACTCCATCAAACAACAAATTTTTTCAAATATGGAGTCTGCTTCATCTAAGGGAAAGAGAAAGAGGTCCCATGCACCTAAGAGGTATTTAGATTACCTCATGAACATCATTCCGGAGAATTGCCATCCTCGGTATGCAACTTTGAAGAAGAGACCTCTTTTATCATCAAGGTCCTTCGATTGGCAGATAGTCTGTAGTCTCGTGCTTGAGATGGCTATGACAGAGCAACTACAAGCCTGTCATCTCAAAGAGTTTGTTGAAATTCATCAGCCGACTCTGAGGGAGCCAACGCTGGAATTTCTCAGCACCTTGTAGGTTTCACCTACTAGAGTGGTGAAATTCCAACTCTGCAATAATCCTAACACCCTCAGCGCCATTGCATTTGGAGAATTGTTCAACCTACCATCTGATGGCATTCTAAATGAGACTGAGGTAGAATTCTTTGCTCCTCTAGCCTGGACACATTTTGGCACCGATTGCAACTGGGATGTCAAGAAAACAAAGAGCACACATCTCAGGTCCCTGGTACATAGGTATTTGCATAGGTTCCTAACCTATAGCATTTTTGCTAGGGGAGAAAGTAATGGAACTATTAAGAAGTCAGAACTCTTCCTATTTGAGATGGCTCGCAGGGGAGTCAAAGTGGCACTCTCCAGATGGTTTGCAAACCATCTTCTCTCCATTGCCACCAAGCCCACAGGAGATATCTTGATTGGGCCATATGTCACCCATATTGCAGTGAAGCTCAATTATTTGAAGCTAGATGACCATCACTTCAACATCATTCCTGCACATCCTCGAGATAGGCTGGATGTCAAGTCGTTCATCAAGATGGGAGCGGCTGTTAGAATTGTTTTTCAGAACGATATCTTCTACCGCTTCACCGACACTGCTGGAGAGATTATCTGGGAAGATAATGACATGGAGGATTTTAAAGCAGGTCTCCAGGGAGTCCAGCAGAAAAAGAGGGCTCGGATTGAGGAAGCACCTCCAGCAGTCGAGCAGGACATTGGACAGTCCTCAGCTTCCACACCATCCTTTGTAACATCCTTGACCTTCCCTTACATGCATTTCATCGAACATAAGCATATTGCATACAATTCAATTGAACACGTGCATTTCATACGTATTTTCGTAGGAACAAGTTCATGGCACGCACTAGCTATGTGTCCTAGTATTTGGCAATTATATCGAGTCACACGTGTATCCTTATAACCTAAATAAGGATAACAAAGTATTAGAAATGAATTGAATAAGGTGACTAAATTAAAGTAAGAAAAATGATTAGATTAAGATTAGTGAACATTTACATTGCTAATTTAGTTAAATCGGGTCAAATGATTAAGCTGTATCATTGTGTGAATTAGTGGAATTATAAATCTATATAAATAATAATAATAATAATAATATAGACAAAATAAAATGAAAATGACATGAAAGAGAAATAGAAGAGAAGAGAAGAGAAAGGAGAAGAGAAAGGAGAAAAGAGATGAGAAAAGAGATGAGAAAAAGATAAAAAGACAAAAATCAAAAGTTAGCTTTATCTTCCCATTTCTGCCTTCTTCTCCAGCCCGACTTCTTCTTCAATTTCCTCCATTTCAGACTACAAATATTCCTTGTTTCACCTAGTTTTTGAAGCTAATTGATCCCTTTCAAGGTTGTTCTTGGTAAGTAATCAATTCTTATTGCTATAGGGTTGATTTGAGTTGCTTAGGTTCAATATTAGGCACTGAATTGCACCCCGATTTTCATGTTAACAGAAATTGATTCTGGAAATGTGTAAAACACAAAAGTTTTTCCTTTATGTCTTATATTTTTGTATATGTAAACCTTTGTGAAATATGTTATGTATAGTGAGAGAAATGCACTTCGTACTAAAACGGGTCAGGGTGTAAACCCTAACCAAGTTAGCTACAATGTGGTTTGATTTCGAAAATGTTAAAGCCCTTATTGGTAGTCACTCAAAACATAAACATTGTAGATATATGTGTGTGGTATCGTTCTACCAAATTTCAGATTCATAGGCCTTGTAAATTGTGAGTTATGGCGAATGGAACCATGACTGTTCCATGGTTTGAACTGCCTACTGAGTGCCCTGGGAAGATATAGTAAATGGTTTGGCTAGTTTGAGCTTGTTAGAGCTAGATTCTGTAAATGATCAAAACATTCGAGTTATAGGTATATGTCTTAGATAAATTTTGGTACTAATTGCAACTTCATTGGTTATGTATAGACTAATTTATGGCCTTTAGAAGCCATACTAGTCCGGAAGTTAATTCTATTTTGGACCAGTAAAATGTTTGGTATAATTAAAAGACCTTAGAGACATAACTAGTAAAAGTTGTAAACATGAAACATGTTCCATATCCACCCGTATAAGTGTCTATGAAGTTCCATTAAAATAGGACTTATAGATTATAAGTTAGTATGAACCCAAATGAGTACCCTGAAACTGCCTAAAGGCAGAAAACAACGCAGAAAACAGAACACTCTTAGAAATTCCACCAAATATTGTAAAATGATCCAATTGCTCTGAAATTTGTATATGTTCTATAATTATATGTTATGTAATTAGGAACAAGAATCAGATTAATTGGTCAATTATAGAAAATGTTATAGGCTAAACAGTCCCATAAAGTCACACTGCCTCATAGGAAAAATCTTAACTATTGACATGAACAATGCATATTAATTTGTTTAAGCCACATTAAGTCTCTATAATCATGAGTTAATCGATTATATTTTCATATTAGGCTTACAACATATTAGAGACCCAGAAGGAGAAGATAAACAATAAGTTAGGGGTCGGAATCAAAGGAGAACGGTGAGTCTAATTATCGATTGAATTCTTTAGTGCAAATGAATGTTGCTTGCTATGTGATTCATGTGATTGTCATGATTGGTCCTTGATAATGTAATAATGGATAATTTGTGACATTGTGGTACATATAAATGGTATACTTGTGGTATATTTGAGGTATATGTTTGACAAATGTGATATATATACATGGTATATGTATAGTATATGCAAGGTATATGCTTGACATATGAGGTATATATGGAATATATGTATGTTGTATATGATAAAGATACAATGGTTGATGAATGCTTAAATACAAGTGCATATGCATATGGACTAAAAAGGCATTGTGACTAGTTAATCGATATTGAAAGCAAAAGAAGAGGCCTATGGCCCAATAAATGTGCAAATGAAACAAATGATCAAGCTTGCTAGCAAATGCAAATGCAAATGCTCACATGGGAACCCGAGGTAATGTCTATTTAACTTAGCCATAACAAAATGAAATAAGCAAAGCATTTGCATACATAAAGAGTAATGATTATATGTTTCAACTTTAGTGATACTTATATGATACTGATGAATGGAATGGAATACATGATATATATATTGGATTTGTGATTTATTACTATGAGTTGTTTGGTACTTTAGAGCTCATTGGAAGGTTATTCTCACTGAGCCACAACTCATCAATTTGCATCATTTTTCAGGTAAAGAAAAGTGATAGCTCATTTTGAGTAGCGTATAAAAGACATGGAGCACAGTTCACTGGCCGAGCCTCATCACTCTCTCTCCATGCATTCCACACAAGCATGAAAATATGTCATATGCGTTTTGTATTTACGTGCTTGAATATGTATAGTCATTTTGGAATGAGTCTAAAAATGTATAAATGAAATCAACTCGGAAATACTTATGTGTAAAGTTTATGTTTTGATATATGTTTTGATATATGTGATATATTATATTGTGGTGAAAACCTTAGTGTTATCTTTGCAAAGTCAGTGAATAATATTACAGGATATGAGACTTGCAAGTCATTGAAAGAAATTATAGGATATAAGACTTGCAAAGTCATTGAATTATATTACAAGATATGGAAAAAATAATTGTACTACTATTGTTAACAGGGTATTTTACCTTTCCAGTATGCCATGTATGATTACTTGATACAGGGATAGGTCATACTCAAATGCATAAGGTGTGACGTTACATTTTTGGTATCAGAGCAGGGATAGGTTCGATGGGAACATGCATATGCATAATAGCATGATAACATATGCATAATATGTGTTGAACATTATGTAGTGACATAATTTCATTTATTTTAGGGCCATCATAAGACATGATTCACCAAGAAGAGGGAGGCCGGCTGAAATGCATTCTCATGAGGCATCACCTCATTTACATAGAGATCAACCAGCTCCAGCACATGCATCACAGTCATCTCATGCAGATGTACCCCATGATAACTTAGAACAAGAAGTATATGGTCCTGAAATGTACAAGGAAAGACGTTATGACAAGCTGAGGAAACATGGTGCAACTGATTTCAATGGCACAACAGACCCAGCAGAAGCTGAGACATGGCTGAAAAGGACACAAAGGGTACTGAATATGATGAGATGTACCCCAGATGAGAAATTTGATTATGCAGTATCCTTACTACAAGGAAATGCTTATGAATGGTGGGAGACAGTCCTTGACAGTGATGCACAACCACCGGTGTTGACATGGAATGATTTTCTTCTGGAATTTTAGAACAATTACATGCCTGAAGCATATAAAGATGAGAAGAGGAAGGAATTCCTGAATCTGAAACAGGGGAATATGTCTATTATGGAGTATGAAGTACAATTTAACAAACTTTCCCATTATGCCACCTTCATGGTCTCTACTGAAAGAGACAAATGCAGGAAGTTTGAGGAGGGCCTCAAATATGAGATCAAAAACAGAATCACAACTACTGATCTTGATAGTTATGCTAGGCTCAGAGCTACTGCAATCAGAGCTGAAAGATTAAGGAAAGAAACTGGGGAACAACAAATTAAAAGGCTATCACGTGAATTCTTTGGTGAGTCTAGAAGAAGGTTGGGGAAAAGAGGTAGATATATGCCTGCACAATCTAGTAACAGAATTGGGTACTCCAGTTCTAGAGGTCGAGGAATGACTTTCTCTTACCCAGGCAGAGGGCAGAGCCAATATGTTGAACAGAGGCCCACATGTAGTCATTATCGCAGACAGCATACGGGCAAATGTAGAAGGCTCACAGGAGCATGCTATTTCTGTGGATCAGTGGAGCACATGTATAGAGACTGTCCAAATAGAGCTAAACTAGCAGAGACCAGCAGAGGCAGAGGAGTATCTGAGACTACTGTTGAGGCACTGAGGGTCTACCCTACTAGTGGGACACAAGGCAGAGGAAGAGGCAGGGGCAGGACTGGTACAATGGGCAGAGGAGTGACCAGATCTGAAGGTCAGAGTTTTAGACCCCCTACTCAGGCCAGGGTGTTTTCTCTGACTAGACAGGAGGTGGTGGATGCTCCCGAAGTAGTTACCGGTAATATTTACATTTATGATATGTTAGCCTATGCATTGATTGACCCAGGCTCCACTCATTCATTTATATCATTGCATATGGCATCTCAATTGCATCAAATGCATGAGCCTTTGGGGATTGACATAAATGTGAGTACGCCATTGGGAACCGTGGTAGTTGTGAATAATGTCTTTCGTGATTGCCTGATATGCATTGACAGAGCTGAGTTAATAGCTGATCTAATTTTATTGCCAATATATGAATTTGATGTGATACTGGGAATGGACTGGTTAACTAGACATGAAGCAATAGTGAATTGCTTTACTAAGGAAGTAATTTTGGAATCACCAAACCAGCCAAGGGTAGTATTTCTAGGTGAAAGAAAACTTGTGCCTACATGTCTAGTTTCAGCTGTAAAGGCATTTCGAATGATCAAAGGGGGATGTGAAGCATATTTGGCATATGTGACTGATACTATAACCACTGATAGCTTGCTTGAAAATATACCAGTGGTAAGGGAATTTGCTGATGTATTCCCAGATGATCTACCCGGTTTACCACCAGATAGAGAGATAGAATTTACTATTGAACTAGTACCAGGAACTGCATGAATATTAAGGTCACCCTACAGAATGGCCACAGTTGAGTTGAAAGAACTAAAGACCCAATTGCAGGAGTTACTTGACAAAGGGTATATTAGACCTAGTGTATCACCATGGGGAGGTCCAGTGTTATTTGTTAAAAAGAAAGATGGAACAATAAGATTGTGCACCGATTATAAGCAACTGAACAAAATGACGGTGAAGAACAAATATCCATTGCCCAGAATAGATGATTTGTTTGACCAGTTGCAAGGAGCCCAAATATTCTCCAAGATTGATCTGAAATCAGGTTATTACCAGCTGAAGGTAGCAGAAACGGATGTTCCAAAGACTGTCTTTCGAACCAGGTATGGGCATTATGAATTTTTAGTAATGCCATTTGGATTGACTAATGCTCCAGCTGCATTTATGGCTTTAATGAATAAGGTGTTTCAACCATATTTGGATAGGTTTGTGATAGTATTTATTGATGACATATTGGTGTACTCAAAGAATAGGGGAGAACATGAACAACATTTAAAAATTGTGTTGCAAACTTGGAGGGAGAAACAATTATATGCCAAATTAAGTAAATGTGAATTCTGGTTAGATCATTTGGTGTTTCTTGGACATGTGGTGTCGTGTAAGGGCATAGAGGTTGACCCAAAGAAAATTGAGGCTATGGTAAAGTGGGAAGCTCCTAAAAATGTTTTTGAAATGCGTAGTTTTTTGGGTTTAGCCGGATACTACCGCAAATTTGTTGATGGATTCTCCTTAATTGCTAGCCCTTTAACTAAATTGTTGAGAAAGAATGTGCCTTTTAAGTGGACTTCTGAATGTCAAAGGAGTTTCGATGAACTAAAACACAGGCTAACCTCAGCACCAGTGTTAACCATCCCTACAGGTACAAGTGGGTTTACAGTATATAGTGATGCTTCTCACCAAGGCTTGGGATGTGTGTTGATGCAACATGGTAAGGTGATAGCTTATGCATCCAGACAACTGAGATCACATGAGATCTCATATCTAGTGCATGATTTAGAACTGGCTGCAGTCGTATTTGCATTGAAGATTTGGAGGCGTTATCTGTATGGTGAGACATTCCAAATCTTCACAGACCATAAAAGTTTGGGTTATTTGCTGATGCAAAAAGAATTAAACATGAGGCAGAGACGGTGGTTAGAGCTATTGAAAGATTATGACTGTACAATTGAATACCATCCAGGGAAAGCCAATGTAGTAACAGATGCATTGAGTAAGAAGGCTAGTGGCAGTGTAGCTCACTCACAAGTATCCTTTTTTCCATATTTGATTCAATTACGATCTATGAATATTGAATTAAATATACATGATGAAGGATCACTGATTGCTACTCTTCAAGTCAGACCTATACTAAAGGAGAGGATCAAAGAAGCACAAAGCAAAAGATCCTAAATTGTGTGAGAAAATTGAATCAGTAAGGCAGGGAAACAGTAAAGATTTTCAATTGCAGGATGATGTACTGATGTTAAAATCACGCATATGTGTTCTAGACACTGAGAACTTATGTCAGGAAATAATGGAAGAGGCACACAATGCACCATATGCAATGCACCCAGGGATGACAAAGATGTATCACAGTTTAAGGCCTCACTACTGGTGGCCAAGAATGAAGAAAGATATAGCAGAATATGTTTCCAAATGCTTGACATGTCAGCAGATTAAAATTGAACATCAGGCACCAATTGGTAAGTTACATCCATTGTCGGTGCTAGAATGGAAATGGTAAAGAATTACGATGGATTTCGTTTATGGATTGCCAAGAACCCCACGGAAAAATGATGCAGTATGGGTAATTGTTGATAGATTAACTAAGTCAGCACATTTTCTACCTATCAGATGGGGCTGTACACTTGAGAGTTTGGCCAAATTATATGTGAATGAGATAGTCAGATTGCATGGCATTCCCGTGTCCATTGTGTCTGATAGAGATCCACGGTTTACTTCACGATTTTGGGTGAGTTTACAGAATGCATTGGGAATAAAATTGAACTTTAGCACTGCATTCCACCCACAGACTGACGGATAATCAGAGAGGACTATACAGACATTATAAGAAATGCTTAGAGCATGTTCTATGGAATTCAGAGGTGCTTGGGATGAATATATAACATTGATTGAATTTGCTTACAACAACTAGTATCATAGCAGTATCCAGATGGCACCATATGAAGCATTGTATGGCAGAAAGTGCCGAAGCCCTATCATTTGGGATGAAGAAGGAGGCACGTGCATTAGAAGGGCCAGAGATAGTGCAAGACACAATGGATAAGATCAAGGTTGTCAAGAACAAGCTAAAGGCAGCCCAAGATAGACAGAAAAGTTACACTGATCAGTATAGAACGGAGATGGAATACGAGTTAGGTGAAAAGGTGTTTCTTCATGTATCTCCATGGAAAGGGATAATTCGATTTGGGAAAAAGGGTAAATTGAACCCAAGGTATATAGGGCCTTATGAAATTCTTGAGAAGATTGGTCCACTGGCATATAGATTGGTGATACCACCAGAGATGGCTCAGATACATAATGTGTTTCATGTGAGCATGCTTAGAAGATACAGGTCAGATCCTACACATGTACTTAAAGATCAAGCCATTGAGATTGCAGAGAACATGAGTTATGTTGAGGAACCAGTGCAAATCATTGGATACAAGACTAAACAGCTAAGAAATTGAGAAATACCATTGGTTAAAGTATTATGGCGTAACCATTTACAAGAAGAGGCAACACAGGAAATAGAAGAAAATATGAAAAAGCAAGTTCCACACCTGTTTTCAGGTATTAATTTCGATGACAAAATATTTAAAAGGAGGGGATAATTGTAACATCCTTGACCTTCCCCTACATGCATTTCATCGAACATAAGCATATTGCATACAATTCAATTGAACACGTGCATTTCATACGTATTTTCGTAGGAACAAGTTCATGGCACGCACTAGCTATGTGTCCTAGTATTTGGCAATTATATCGAGTCACACATGTATCCTTATAACCTAAATAAGGATAACAAAGTATTAGAAATGAATTGAATAAGGTGACTAAATTAAAGTAAGAAAAATGATTAGATTAAGATTAGTGAACATTTACATTGCTAATTTAGTTAAATCGGGTCAAATGATTAAGCTGTATCATTGTGTGAATTAGTGGAATTGTAAATCTATATAAATAATAATAATAATATAGCCAAAATAAAATGAAAATGACATAAAAGAGAAATAGAAGAGAAGAGAAGAGAAAGGAGAAGAGAAAAGAGAAAATAGATGAGAAAAAGATAAAAAGAAAAAAACCAAAAGTTAGCTTTATCTTCCCATTTCTACCTTCTTCTCCAGCCCGACTTCTTCTTCAATTTCCTCCATTTCAGACTATAAATATTCCTTGTTTCACCTAGTTTTTGAAGCTAATTTATCCCTTTCAAGGTTGTTCTTGGTAAGTAATCAATTCTTATTGCTACAGGGTTGATTTGAGTTGCTTAGGTTCAATATTAGGCACTGAATTGCACCCCAATTTTCATGTTAATAGAAATTGATTCTGGAAATGTGTAAAACACAAAAGTTGTTCCTTTTTGTCTTATATTTTTTTATATTTAAATCTTTTTGCAATATTTTATGTATAGGGAGAGATATGCTCTTCGTACTAAAACGGGTCAGGGTGTAAACCCTAACCAAGTTAGCTATAGTGTGGTTTGATTTCGAATATGTTAAAGCCCTTATTGGAAGTCTCTCAAAACATAAACGTTGTAGATATATGTGTTTGGTATCGTTTTACCAAATTTCAGATTCATAGGCCATGTAAATTGTGAGTTATGGTGAATGGAACCATGATTGTTCCATGGTTTGAACTACCTACTAAGTGCCCTGGGAAGATACAGTAACTCTTTTTGCTAGTTTGAGCTTGCTAGAGCTAGAATCTGTAAATTCTCAAAACATGAGAGTTATATTTATATGGCTTAGCTAAATATTGGTACTAATTTCAACTTCATTGGTTATGTATAGACTAAGTTATGGCCTTTGGAAGCCATACTGGTCCGGAAGTCAATCCTATTCTGGACCAGTAAAATGTTTGGTATAATTAGAAGACCTTAGAGACATAATTGGTAAAATTTATAAACAGGAAACATGTTCCATATCCACCCATATAAGTGTCTGTAAATTTTCATTAAAATAGGACTTATAGATTATAAGTTATTATGAACCCAAATGAGTACCCTGAAACTGCCTAAAGGCAGAAAACAACGCAGAAAATAGAACACTCTTAGAAATTCCACCCAATATTGTAAAATGATCCAATTGCTCTAAAATATGAATATGTTCTATAATTATTTGTTATTTGTAATTAGGAACAAGAATAAGATTAATTGGTCAATTATAGAAAAAGTTATAGGCTAAACAGTCCCATAAGGTCACACTGCCTCATAGGAAAAATCTTAACTATTGACATGAACAATGCATATTAATTTGTTTAAGCCACATTAAGTCTCTCTAATCATGAGTTAATCGATTATATTTTCATATTATGCTTGCAACATATTAGAGACCCACAAGGAGCAGATAGACAATAAGTTAAGGGTCGGAATCACAGGAGAACGGTGAGTCTAATTATCGATTGAATTCTTTAGTGCAAATGAATGTTCCTTTCTATGTGATTCATGTGATTGTCATGATTGGTCCTTGATAATGTAATGATGGATAATTTGTGACATAGTGGTACATATAAATGGTATACTTGTGGTATATTTGAGGTATATGTTTGACAAACGTGATATATATACATGGTATATGTATAGTATATGTAAGGTATATGCTTGACATATGAGGTATATATGGAATATATGTATGTTGTATATGATAAAGATGCAATGGTTGATGAATGCTTAAATACAAGTGCATATGCATATGGACAAAAAAGGCATTGTGACTAGTTAATCGATATTGTAAAGCAAAAGAAGAGGCCTATGGCCCAACAAATGTGCAAATGAAACAAATGATCAAGCTAGCTAGCAAATGCAAATGCAAATGTTCACATGGCAAATGTTCACATGGAAACCCGGGGCAATATCTGTTTAACTTAGTCACAACAAAATGAAATAAGCAAAGCATTTGCATACATAAAGAGTAATGATTATATGTTTCAACTTTAGTGATACTTATATGATACTGATGAATGGAATGGAATACATGGTATATATATTGGATTTATGATTTATTACTATGAGTTGTTTGGTACTTTAGAGCTCATTGGATGGTTATTCTCACTGAGCCGTAACTCATCAATTTGCATCATTTTTCAGGTAAAGAAAAGTGATAGCTCATTTTGAGTAGCGTATAAAAGACATGGAGCACAGGTCACTGGCCGAGCCTCATCACTCTCTCTCCTTGCATTCCACACAAGCATGAAAATATGTCATATATGTTTTGTATTTACGTGCTTGAATATGTATAGTCATTTTGGAATGAGTCTAAAAATGTATAAATGAAATCAACTCGAAAATACTTATGTGTAAAGTTTATGTTTTGATATATGTGATATATTATATTGTGGTAAAAACCTCAGTGTTATCTTTGCAAAGTCAGTGAATAATATTACAGGATATGAGACTTGCAAGTCATTGAATGAAATTATAGGATATGAGACTTGCAAAGTCATTGAATTATATTACAGGATATGGAAAAAAAAATTGTACTACTATTGTTAACAGGGTATTTTACCTTTCTAGTATGCCATGTATGATTACTTAATACAGGGATAGGTTATACTCAAATGCATAAGGTGTGACATTACATCCTTAGTGCAGCAGGTGGTCGACCTCTTGGCACCACATTTTGAGCAGCTACAGACTTCCATAGATGAGAGGTTGGAGAACCTCAAGGACTTCATGGAGTCTCGGATGGACAGCCTTGAGGCTGAAGTAGCTAGGCTTCGTGATAGGATGTCTGGCTAGGAGATAGGCTAGAGTGTAGCCTAAATTTGATCATTTTAGCTTGTTTGTCATTTTTATGTTTTGCTTGTGTAGGAAATTTTAAATTTCCTTTCTGAATATTTTAACTTAGTTTGTATCCTTTCATTTATGATATATATATTTGATTTTGTTTACTTCAATCTTCATATCCTTTTTGATTCATGACAAAAGGGGGAGAAAACTAGCAATATATGATAAGCAATAGATGATAGGCAACATAAGATCAAACTTGATATATTAAGGTAAATGAATTTTGAATCAAATAATAAAAATTGAATTGACTTTGAAATGGTTTAAAAAATCTTGATTCAAAATTTTATATACAAAGGGGGAGAAAACTAGCAATATATGATAGGCAATATATGATAAGGGATTGGTATCAAACCAGCAATATAAGAACTTTGAATCAAAAAGTGAATGGACTTTAAAATGGTTTAAAAATCTTAATTCAACATTTCATATGCAAAGTATATAATTGGAAAATTGAGTTTGTTATATATCTTAGATATACCCTAAGTATACTTTGCATATACCTTAAAGCAAGTTACAAATAAAAATATGCCATGATATACCTTAAATATACCTTACATATACTTTATGTCTTGAAAAGGAATTATGGTATGAATTGGATATACTTCTCATATAACTTGCATATACTTAAAGTTTATTTAAATGCTACATCATTATCTACTATTCTTGCACATGATAAATTTTTTATCCTAAGTATATTTTGAGGGGGAGACTTCTCAAAAATCACATATTGCTAAATTATTTGTCACCATAAAAAAGGGGGAGATTGTTAAACCTTGAGGGGTATTTCTGTCATTTTAATGACAATAAATAATATAGCAATATTGTATTTAACATACTTGTTTTTGTAAGTATGTTATACAGGACATGAATTAAAATAGCAAGAATGGAGAATTGGAAGAATTGGAAGAATAATCCTTGAGAAACAAAATTCAAGTTGTAGCATGTTCACTGTCGTGACTCTAGGGGTCACACCCGTGAAGGAAGCTAACCGTTACCAAAAAACCTACATTTGAAGTTCTAGGCCATGAAAGAAAAACAAACCGTGAAGTAAGCATTTCAGTCACCCCCGTGAATAAAGGTGTCACCCCTGTGAAGATTCATGCATTTTGATCCAGAGGGCTTCACGACTAGAATCACCACTTGGATCACGGCTGGGAAAATTGTCATGCCTGTGAATGAGTATGTCACGCCCGTGACTCAATATGTCAAAACATTCCAGAGAGCTTCACGACCAAGGTCACCAATTTAGTCAAGGCTTGGGAAGAACTATCACCCCCGTGATAAGCATAGTCACGCCTGTGAACAATGAAAGAGAAAAATGTCAGGCGCGATTTTTGGTTGGTACAACGGCTAGTTTCTTATTTAATGCACCCCAACGGCTATATTTAGCCATGGGAGTATAAATGAAAGTCATTTATGCATTAAGAAATATGAGAATGATAAGAAAAACAAAAGATTGGCATATACTTCAAATCACAAGCTATCTTGTACTTTCATACTTTGAGAACAAATATATTCTCTGTAAAAATCTTTTTGCTCCTCATATTTGAGCAATAAAGATTTATCAGTGGTTCTCTCTATAATCTTTACTCAAGTGAGCTTTGGGTAGTTCTGGGTTAAGAGGAGAACACTTGTAAGGGTTAGTTGTGTGAACCTCCAAAATACAAATTAAAAGGTTATTTGTGTGAGCCTGTAAAACACAAAGTGTAGGTTGTTTGTGTGAGCCTGTAAAACAAAAAGTGTAGGTTGTTGTGTGAGCCTGTAAAAACACAAGGAATTGGTTATTGTGTGAGCCATTAAAACACAAGGGATTTCTGGGTTAGGTGTGAGCCATTGTGAGAAACACCATAGTTGGGAGTTAGTTTGTAAAACTCCATTGTAACACTTAGTGTGTTAGTGAAACTCCCAATTGCGATTGGGGAGAGGAGTAGGGTTTGTTAACACCCGAACCTCTATAAATCTGTGTGTCAAATTTTCTCTATCCCTCATAAAATTAATTGTTTATTTCCACACCTTAAAGTTTAATTTTTAAAACTCCAATTCAACCCCCCTTCTTGGCTTAATATCTGGGCAACACCATATACCCTTAATGTACCTTATTTAACATATAAATTCTAGGCTCAATTTTGCAGGTGTTACAAGGAAGGAGTTTAGTATCACATCCTTTTGTTTGAATCTTGTTTTAATTTTTTGCCATGTTTTAGGTATTTACGCTCGTGAATAAATATTTACGGTCATGAAAATAGTAGCCAAAATTGGCAGAAGTGTTCACATTTTGGCTCACGCTGTGGGCCACAGTTTGATCCCATGAATAACCTATTTCATATTCATGACTATTTTATGTCACAGCTATGAAAATAACATGCTTCAAAATACAAAAGCATTCATGCCTTTGGTCACTGGACGGGTCACCATTTGGGCTTCCCGTGAATAGAATTATTCATGCCCGTGAACATTTCTTTATGGCCGTGAATCGATTGATATAAAGCCTGAAGCTTCATTGTTTTTCTCTTTTCTCTCTCTTCCTTTCCATTCTTGGCCAAATTTGACTTTTTGAACACCATTTCACAAAAAATCATTATCGAATTCATCCTTTAAACACTGCAAACATCTATTTCATCCAGTTTTCTTCAAGATTCTCTTAGTTTCTCATAAAAATCAAACCCAAGGTTTCATCTTCATCCCTTTTGGCTTTCTTCAAATTTTTTGACTACAACAATGGCCTCTGCAGTTGGTTCCTCAAAAGGGAAGAGAAAGAGCACAACTATAAAGCTCTATACAAAGTATTTACTCAATGTTCTACCTCGGTATTACCATAAAATATGCTTATCTCAAGAAATGGCCTATATTGTCCACTTGGACGTTCGATTGGAATTGCATTAAGGCTTTTGGCCTTGAATCAGACATGAGACATTGGGTTCAAAAATGTGGATTGCTAGAGTTTGTAGATATCTATATTCCCATATTCAATGAGCCAACCCTATAGTTTCTGAGTACCTTGTAAGTATCCCCTATTGGCAAGGTCTTCTTCTAGCTTTGTAGCCATAAGAAATCTCTCATCGCCTCAGAATTTATGGATATCACATGAGGGCTTGATAAATAAAAGTGAGGCAAAGGAATTTTACTCTTGTTCAGTATGACACAATTTTGGTAGTGATTGCAACTAGGATATCAAGAAGACCATGAACACTTATTTGAAGAATCCAGTTCTCCACTACATTCACCGTTTTCTAACATACTTGATCTTTGCCTAAAGTGATAGCAAGCAATCAGGAAGTCAAAATTACTTCTTTTTGAGATGGCTTAAAAAAATGAGCCAGTTGCTGTCATATCCGCTAATTTAGACTAAAGTCACGCGAGTTGTTAAATCGACTCGTCAGTTTGACCGAAATCTAAATTTGGACTTTTATCGAAAAATAATGAAAATAATGGTAATTAAGTATGGAAAATATCTAATAAAGTGTTCAAAATATTTAAAGATGTTAAATTTTGGTAAAGGACTAAATTGCAAATTTTGAAAAGTTTAGGGGTCAATTTGCAATTTATCAAAAATTGGAGGATTTAAAGGGGATAATCATAAATTAAATGCATGAATTGGGACATAAAATGCATATGGAGGCCAGCCACACCAAGTGTCACATTTTAAGAAGATAATTGACATACATGAATTTAATGTTAATTAAAGTTTCTAGAATTTGGCTTAGGTGTCCCATAATTATGTATCTTGTCTTTATTCTCTTAATTGTTCTTTCATCTCTTCATATCTAGAATTTGCTATCTTTCAATTGCCTCCCACGTTTATTGAAGCCCAACACACCAAATGGCAAAGTTTAATAAGCTAATGAAGATACATGCATATGACATTAATTAAGGTTTCTAGAATGTGGCTTATGTGTCCCCCATTTTAATGACTTTTGTCACTTTGTTCTTGATTGCTTCTTTCTCTTCCTTATCCATTTTTTATTAAGGAAAATTCTGTTCTCTCAAACCAGCCACGTTTTCCTTTCTTCCTCCATAGCTAAACCTTGATTCTAGTAAAAGAAAGTGAGAAAAAGAGGGAAAAAACATGGAAACTTCCATTTTCATGCTTAAGAAAGCTTAAAAGAGTAAGAAGAAAGAGAGATTAGGGTTATAAAGTTTTAATAATCTGTTTATGAACTTTAGGAACTCAAAGTGACAAGGATTTAGCTCAAAGGAGCAAAAGAAAGGAAAAAGAGAAGTAAAGAGAAAGAAAAGAGAAAAAAGAGAGGTTTGTGCATAACCTAAGGCAATAGCCTATTTTATTTTTTTTTATTTGCATGACTTAATTATTGGGCATGTTGATGATTCTGAATTAATATTATTTTTGATGAAAAATCTTGGGGATGCATGTTTGCTAGACTTAGGATTTAATTTGGTAAAAATTCAATGTGATTGGTTGGTATGTTCTTTGCTGGAAATTGATGAGCAGTGTGCACTTAAACTATTATAACTTAATTTCTGGAACTCCGTTTTCCATGTTCTTTGTTGTGTTTGAAAGATAAGACATAGAGATATAACTTTTATTTAGATCATAAAACCTGAATATGTCTGTAATGTTCCATACAATTTCATAAAGTTCGAACCTAGAATCTGTCCAGAAATTCTGGGCAGAATTGTTAATAATGAGCAGTAAGTATTTAAACTGGTATAACTTGAGTTATGGAGCTTGGATTTGTGTGTTATTTATTCTGTATGAAATCTAAGACATAGGGCTACAATTTATATTTACACCATAATATCTGAATATGTCTGTAAGTATCCAGAAAAATTCATAAAAGTTAGACTTAGAATCTGTCCCGAAAATTCTGGGCAGAATTATCAGTGAGCAGTTAGTGTTAATATTATCATATCTTTTGCTAAAGAACTCAGAATTAAGTGTTTCAAGTTGAATATTAAAGCTAAGATCCATATCTAAAATATGTATGAATATTATGTAACTAAATTCAGCACAGAATAGGACCAAAAAAGGTCCAAGACAGAGGACAGAATCTGCTAGTGACAGGGCAACATGTGAATTGAGGAATGAAATGAGTAAAATGATGAGAACTTTGTTATATTATGTAAATATTATTTTAATTGAGTGAATATGTGATTAATATGAGATATTACATGCATGAAAAATATGAAATTAATTGTTATGAATTTTAATGAAATTGTATAAGCCCTAGAACACCTAACTAGAACCAACTTAGGATAGTTTGGCATGCCAAATAGGGGGGGAGTATGATGAAAATGATTAAATCCATTAATGGTATGATTATCTACGCCGGGTTTGGCAATGTTATCTATGCCGGGTTTGGCACTGTTATTTATACCGGGTATGGCATTATTATCTACGCCGAGTTTGGCACGGTTATTTACGCCGAGTTTGGCACGGTTATCTACGCCGGGTTTGGCACTTATATGCGCACATCATATTGCCCGGGTGGCACTCCTAAGTGCCTGGATGGAAACTCCGTTATCCTATTCAGTGGTTTCATAGGTGTCCTAGGCATAAATGAAAACATAAATAAAGAAGTTAGGGGACATAAAAGAATTATTGAAAGTAAAACGGGAATTATGATTTGTGACATGGATAATAAAAATGGAATTATGAATTGTGGCATGGATAAAAAGAAGGTTTAGTGTTATGCAATAAGGTGGTAATAAAATAAATTAGTATGAGATAATATAATATAATTTGATATCTATACATGCTAGAATACCATGATTTGCATGAGAATGATGATTTGATTATGTTAAACAAATGAGATGCAATAAATTGATGTTATGCATACTAGAATATTATGAAATGTATGTTTGCATGATTTGATCATAAATTTTTATATGACAATGCATGTGACATAAAAAAAATAGTTTATTGCCTTATTTATATGCACCACTAAGCCAAGAGTTTAGTGTGGGAGTTTCTCTCGCGCAGGTATAGCAAAGAATAAGTAGATAGTAGTAGATAAAGCTAACGGTGACCTGACCTAGTAAAGCAGCGTATATCAACCACCGTGGGTCACACATATGTTGTATTTATATTTTAAATTTTATTTTATAGTACTTGTAAAATAAACAGTACACTTTGTAAAGAAGATGTTATTAAAGAAAATGTACTTTTATCTTTGATGTTATGACTTTTCTTTTATGCTGCAAAGTAAATAAATGGTAAACAAAAAAAAATGAGTACATTCAAAATTTAATAAAGATATTTTAAACGATGAAGTCAGAGGTAGCACTCCCTCATCCGAGCACGAGCTGCTAGGTGAGAGGGTGTTACAGTTGCCCTGTCAAGATGGTTTGCATCCCATCTTCAGTCAATAGCCTCCAAGCCATTGGGTGACATTCTTGTAAGTGGCTACATCTTCATCTCAATCGGATATGGCTCAGCAGCTTTTGGCACTTCTCACTCCTTGTTTTCCATGCTTTAAGCAAGCATCAATTCCTTCAAGCAATCCATAGATCAGAAGCTAGAGAATCTCAAGGATTTTATAGAGTCGAGAGTTGATAGCCTTGGGGAGGAGATAACTCATTTTCGCGAGCAATTATTTGGCTTTAAGCCATTATTTACCTTTCTCTTTGGCTTTAGCTTTATGTTTTAGAATCTTGTATTAGGATCCTTAGGATCACTAGATAGAAAAGCATATATTGTTTGTACTCAAACTCATATATGTACATGTTTTTGCTTATGTAATGAAAAATGAGATTTGCTTTATATTGTCTCTTTTCTTCTCTTAATTGTCTCTCTTTGATAGTGACAAAGGGGGAGAATAAATGCAATATGCTTAACGTATACTTGACATATACTTTGCATATGCTTAACATAAATGTCATTTAACATAAAATATGCTTGACATATACGTTTCATATACTTGGCATAAATGTTATGATCAATGCTTATTTGAATCTCTTTTGGAACTTTATCTCTTATATGCTTATGGTTTAAAATGTGGTATCCTTTCACTTTTCATAATTCATAGTTATTAAGCATCTTTTAAGGTGGATAAATTCATTTCTCCTTAAGCCACATATTACAAAATTATTTGTCACCATAAAAAAGAGTGGATTCTTGAACCTTGAGGGATATTTCCATTATTTTGATGATCACAAATAATTGAGCAATAAAGAATTTAACTGTTGTTATATTCTAAGTGTTTTAGACATGTTACACATTCCTAAGACATTGAAATTAGTTGATTGAAATTATTTGAAGTTTAAAAGAATGAAAATCAGTAAATATTCACGTCTGAAAAGAAGATATTCATGCCAATGAATAATGTCATGCCTGTAATGAAGAATCGCCACTACTATGAAAATAGCAATTCACACCTGTGGCTCATGGAGTAATGCCCATGAATGATTTTGCCAAGATTGTTCATTCAAATGTTCATGGCATTGAAGCATTGGACCACTCGTGAAGCTTGACTAAGTCACACCCATAAAGAAATATGTCACACCCGTGAAAGACCTCTCGTTTCTAGATAGAATCAGTCATGACCAGTTTCACCACTTTAGTCACAGCTACGAAGAACATTCATGCCTGTGAACATTAATTTATGCCTATGAACCTAGAAAGAGAAAGTTGTCATGCGTGAATAGGAATGTGGTTGAACAACTATTTTCACATTAAATGTATCTCAAACAACTATATTTGTTAGGGGAAGTATAAATACAACATATTTATGACTTCTGAATGCTAGAAAAACATGCATTTAATCTTCTAATCTTGTATATCCTTGTGCATTTAATTAATTTAACCAATCTTATATTTTTATCTTGTAAAAACCATAATTGCTCAGAATTGTTGAGCTTTTTGGAAGGCGAGTGTTTTCATTCTTGTAATCAATTACTCAAAAGTGAGTTTGAGTGAGTTGGTTTGTAAGTGAAATACTTGTATGGATTTTTGTGTGAGCCATAAAAAATACAAGAATTTGGTTGTTGTGTTATCCATTAAAATACAAGAGTTAATACTTGAACCTCTATAAATCTTGTGTGTCAAATATCTTTTTCTCTCTCACAAATCATTCTTTGGTAAAATTGCCTAACCAATTCAACCCCCCTTCTTGGTTATTGTTTTGGCTAACAAAGGATATGATCTTAATGTCTAGTTCTCCAATCTACAAATTGATATAGGATAGATTGTATGCCATTGACAGAGTTAAAATATTTTTTTATACGAGGCCTTAGTAATTGAAGCTTAGATTAATGCTCCCTTGGTCCTCAGTTCCATACGATTGTTAAGACAAGGTGGCTAAAGCACTGGATAAAGCACTCTTGACTTCAAGAGCTCAGACAAGAACTTTGACATTTATTGGGAAGCGTAGCTGAAGCTCAAGTACGAGTGTCCTTACTCCATGTTGCCCAGATATTGAGCCAAGAAGGGGGGTTGAATTGGAGTTTAAAAAACTTTAACTTTAAAGTGCGGAAATAAAAATTAAGTTTAGTAGGGATAGAGAAATTTGACACAAGGATTTTTATAGAGGTTCAGGTGATAATAAACCCTACTCCTCTCCCCAATCACAATTGGGAGTTTCACTAATACACTAAGTGTTACAATGGAGTTTTACAAGCTCACTCCCAACTATCATGTTTCTCACAATGGCTCACACCTAACCCAGAAATCCCTTCTGTTTTGATGGCTCACACAATAACCAATTCATTGTGTTTTACAAGCTCACACAAACAACCTTTACCTTGTGTTTTGTAGGCTCACACAAACACCCTTTAGCTTATGTTTTACAAGCTCACACAAACAACCTTTCTTTGTGTTTTAGAGGCTCACACAAACAACCCTTACAAGTGTTATACTCTTAACCCAGAAATACCCAAAACTCACTTGAGTAAAAATGATTAAAGAGAGAAACACTTACAACTCTTTATTCCTCAATAAATGATGAGAAAAAAGATTTTCACATAGAATAAATGTTTGTTTTGAAAGTATTAAATGCACAAATAGTTTACAAACAGATTTTGATTCAAATTATTAGCTATCCTCTTGTACTAAATGCATAAATGACTTGCATTTATACTTCCATGGCAAATTATAGCTGTTAGAATGCATTTAATATACTACTAGCCATTGCACCAACCCTAATAATCGCGCCTAACATTTTTCTTTTTCATCGTTCATGGGTGTGACTCTGTGTGGCACAGTCGTGATTGTTCTTCCAAGCCATGACTGAAGTGGTGACCTTGGCCGTGAAGCATTATAGAAGGTTTTGAAATATTGGGTCACGGGCGTGATATATATCTTCACGGGCATGACAACCTTCCAAGCCGTGGTCCAAGACTTTGGTCATGAAGCTCTCTGGAAGAATTTGTCATGTCTTTTCACAGGCGTGACTTAAATGTTCATTCACGGTTTGTTGTCTTCCTTCATGGCCGTGACCTTCAAATGTTGATTTGTTGGCGCTAGGCTTAATCACAGGTGTGACACATATGGTCACGGGCGTGAATCATGCTGCTTTTTCAATTTTATCTTTCGAAGATTAATCTTCCATTCTCCATTCTTGCTATGTTATTCCATACTCTATTTAATAGACTTCAAAAACAAGTATGTTAAATACTTTATTGCTATTTTATTTGTTATCATCAAAATGACATAAATACCCCTCAAGGTTCAACAATCTCCCCCTTTTTGATGGTGACAAATAATCTAGCAATATGTGCTTTTGAGAAGTCTCCCCCTCAAAAAATGCTTAGGATAAAAAATGATGAAGTGCAAGAATTGTAGAGAATGATGAAGTGTAGCATCAAAATAAACTTTCTAGTTTTAATTATATGCAAGTTATATACAAAGTATATCCATTGTATACCAAAATTCTCTTTAAAGCATGAAGTATATGTAAGGTATATTTAGAGTATATGAAGTGCATATTCATTTATGTAACTTGCATCAAGGTATATGCAAAGTATACTTAAGATATATGTAATGTGTATTAAGCTCATTTGCATACTTGCATATTCATTTTGAATCAGAATTTCAATATTGCACTTAACTCAATATATTGCTAGTTTCTCCCTTTTGATTCAAAATTAAGTATTTCTTGCACTTAATATATTGCTAGTTTCTCCCACTTTTGTCATCAACAAAAAGAATAAAGATAAACCGTAATGGAAAAGCAAAGCAATTATATTAATTATTAAAAAAAAGAAAGTACAAACCAAAGTAATTAAAAGTTAGAAAGGAAATTTAAAATTTCCTACAAACAAACAAACAAGCAAACAAGAACATGGCAAGGCTAACATAAAGCCTAATATCTAACCGGACATCTTATCCCTAAGACGAGCAACTTCTGCCTCGAGGCTGTCCATCCTAGACTCTATGAAGTCCTTGAGGTTCTCCAACCTTTCATCCATTGATGCTTGCAGCTGCTCAAATCGTGGTACTAGGAGGTCAACCACCTACTGAGCCAAATTCGGTGTGGGGGCAGAGGATTGTCCGATGTCCTGCTCAACCTCAGGAGGTGCCATCTCAACTCGAGCCCTTTTCTTCTGCTGGATACCTTAGAGGCCAGCTTTAAAGTCCTTCGAGTCATTATCTTCCCAGATGATCTCGCCAGCAGTGTTGATGAAGCAGTAGTAGATGTTGTTCTCATAGACAATTCGAATAGCCGCTCCCATCTTGATGAAAGACTCTACATCCAATCGGTCTCTCGGATGAGATTGTAGTGATGGTCATCCAACTTCAGATATCCAAGCTTTAAGGCTATGTGGGTAACATACCCACCAATAAGAATATCTCCAGAGGGCTTGGTGGCAACGGACAGGAGATGGTTCGCAAACCATCGAGATAGTGCCACTTTGAGGCCTCTTCAGGCCATCTCCAAGAGAAAAAGCTTAGACTTCCGAATGGTGCTATTGTTGTCTCCTTGGGAAAATATGCTATAGGTCAAAAACCTATGCAGATATTTGTGCAATGGGGACAGGAGATGAGTGCTCTTGGTATTTTTTATGTCCCAGCTGCTATCCAGACCAAAGTGAGTCCATGCTTGAGTAGCATAGAACTCCACTTCACTGTCGTTGAGGATGCCACCCGAGGGTAGGCTGAATAAATCTCCAAATTCTGTGGCAGAGAGGGTGTTCGGATTCCTGCACAGTTGAAACTTCATTATGCCAGTGGGAGACATTTGCATAGTGCTCAAGAATTCCAAAGTAGGCTCCCGCATGGTGGGGTGATGAATGTCAATAAATTCTTTCAAGTGACAGGCTTGGAGTTGCTCTGTCATCGCTATCTCAAGCCCAAGAGTACATACCGTCTGCCACTCAAAAGACCTTGATGAAATGATAGGCCTTTTCTTAAGCACAGAGTACCTAGGATGGCAATGCTCCAGAATTATGTTCATTAGGTAATCTGAATACCTTCTGTGAGCATGAGATTTCTTCCTAGTACTCTTTGATGAGCCGATTTCCATCTTGATTAAAGAAATGAACTTTTGAAGAGATGAAGAAATTTGACAGAATTTGTGATGAAACCCTAAGCAATGATGATTTGTGATGATGGAAGGGGTTTTGATGGTATTTATTAGAAGCAATTTGTGACTAGAGGGCCGGAATCTTCAATGTGACATTCAATGTATGAAACACGTAGTCACGGGCATGAAATGTCGTGTTCATGGTTTACTGAAAGGGTGCTCTACTTGTGAAGATAGGCATGAAATTGTTTGAAGGTCATGGGCGTGAATGATGAACTATCACGGTGGTGAAAAATGAGTCACGGACATGAAGTGTTGAATTTCACTACTTATGACCGTTAAACAAAGTGTGACTCAAAGCGTGAATGCTTCTGTAAGTTTTTTTGGTGAAAATATTCACGGGCGTGAACAAGGCTTTTCACGGGAGTTAATGAAGTCTTGAACATAGGCTTCACTACTTGAAGCCGTGAACCATGTCGTGAATCAAGTCATGAAAACTACTGGTTCTTTTAGCTATTTAGTTTACGGGCGTGAACATATGTCATGGGCGTGAATTGCCTAAAGTTTTTATCAAATAAAATTAAGTTCTAAAACAAGACTAAATCATTTCTATGAAGATTCTATCCCTTATAACATAAATTTCCATCACATTAACTACCTTATATCTAGTAAGATGATTCAAAAACAAGATTATCAATTTAGGTTTGGTAATTTAGCAATCACAAGGTTAATCCATCAATCATTCCAAGTTCTCTTCTTATGAAATTAAATCTTTCCTCATTTAGAGACTTAGTGAATATATCTGCCAATTGATTTTCTGTGCTTATAAATTCCAATGCAACATCTCCATATTGAACATTATCTCTGATAAAGTGGTGTCTAATGTCAATATGCTTACTTCTAGAATGTTGAACGGGATTCTTTGATAGATTTATAGCACTTGTATTGTCACATCTAATAGGTATATGGTTCATATCATGACCATAATCCTTAAGTTGTTGTTTCATCCAAAGGATTTGTATACAATAACATCCTGCTGCTATATACTCTGCTTCAGCAATAGAAAGAGCAACTGAAACTTGTTTGTTGCTAAACCAAGAAACTAAGAAATCTCCAATAAAGTGACAAGTACCTAAGTACTTTTTCTATCTAAAAGACTACAAGCATAAACTGCATCTGAATATCCTACAAGAAAAAAGGATGAATTTCTAGGATACCACAAACCTAGATGCAATGAGCCATGTAAATATCTTAGAATTATTTTTACTGCATGTAAATGAGACTCTTTTGGACATGATTGAAATCATGCACATAAGCATACACTATACATTATGTCAGATCTAGAAGCAATAAGATATAAAAGTGATCCGATCATACCCCTATAGAGCTGCTTTTCATTAATGCTCTTACCCTTTTCATCCTTGTCCAATTTTGTTGATGTGTTCATTGGAGTCTTGGCATTCTTGCATCCTTCCATTCCAAATTTCTTAAGTAAATCTTTGGCATATTTGGATTGGTTGATGAATATGCCCTCATTGCCTCATTTTATTTGTAGACTAAGGAAATATTTAAGCTCTCCCATCATGCTCATTTCAAATTCCCTAGTCATACACTTAGAAAATTCTTGACAAAGCAATTCATTAGTAGAATCAAATATGATATCATCAACATAAATTTGAAAAATTAAAATATCATGCTTATGCTTTTTAATGAATAATGTGGTGTCAACAATCCTCTTTGTAAAGTTATTTTCTAAGAGAAAATAAATTGGTCTTTCATACCAAGCTCTTGGGGCTTGTTTCAAACCATATAAAGCTTTTGAAAGTTTAAAAATATGATTTGGCGAGTCATAGCTTTCAAAACCTGGTGGTTGTTCTACATAAACTTCTTCTTTTATATAACCATTTAGAAAGGCACTTTTCACATCCATTTGAAAGAGTTTGAAATTCATTTGACATGCATATGCTAAAAGTATTCTTATGGCTTCTAATCTAGCTACAAGAGCATAGGTTTCATCATAATCTATTCCTTCTTCCTGATTATATCCTTTTGCAACTAATCTAGCCTTATTCCTAGTTATTGAACCTTGTTCATCTAGTTTATTTCTAAATACCCATTTGCTACCTATAATTTGATGATCCTTGGGTCTAGGTACTAAGGTCCATACCTTATTTCTCTCAAATTGGTTAAGTTCCTCTTGCATTGCAATCACCCAACTTTCATCATTAAGAGCCTCATCAACATTTTTAGGCTCAACTTGAGAAATAAAAGCAAGGTCAGTGGCTAAATGTTTGAAATGGGATCTGGTACTTATTCCTAGTTATTGAACCTTGTTCATCTAGTTTATTTCTAAATACCCATTTGCTACCTATAATTTGATGATCCTTGGGTCTAGGTACTAAGGTCCATACCTTATTTCTCTCAAATTGGTTAAGTTCCTCTTGCATTGCAATCACCCAACTTTCATCATTAAGAGCCTCATCAACATTTTTAGGCTCAACTTGAGAAATAAAAGCAAGGTCAG
The DNA here is from genome assembly GCA_023653625.1 of Triadica sebifera. Lineage (NCBI taxonomy): Eukaryota > Viridiplantae > Streptophyta > Magnoliopsida > Malpighiales > Euphorbiaceae > Triadica > Triadica sebifera. The sequence continues at coordinate 37,042,195 of CM042896.1, forward strand.
TGGCTAAATGTTTGAAATGGGATCTGGTACTTACTCCCCTTAAGGGATCACCAATGATTTGCTCCTTAGGGTGATCTTTTGTAATTCTCCATTCCTTTGGGATTTCTTGCCTGTTTTCTTCTTGAGTTTGAGGTAGAGAATCATCTTGATGTGAATCTTCTTCATCATTTTCTTCTTTTCCATTTCCAAGATCAAGTCTTTCCATAGTTCCTACAACATCATTAAGAACACTACATTTCACAAGATCAAGTCTACTAGATTCATTGAAGACAACATGCATAGATTCTTCAATAGTTAATGATCTTTTATTAAATACTCTATATGCTTTTTAGTTGTAGAGTATCCTAAAAAAATACCTTCATCAGATTTAGAGGCAAATTTTCTAAGGTTGTCCTTAGTGTTCAATATGAAGTACTTGCATCCAAAAACTCTAAAGTATGATATCAATGGCTTTCTTCCATTCCATAGCTCAAATGAGGTTTTGTTTAAAAGAGATCTTTTGAAGACTCGATTTGAAATATAACAAACAGTATTTGTGGCTTCTTCCCAAAAGTAAGTTGGTATACCATACTCATTGAGCATTGTTCTAGCCATTTCAATTAAAGTTCGATTTTTCCTTTCAACTACCCCATTTTGTTGAGGTGTCCTAAGACATGAAAAATTCTGTGAAATGCCATGTTTAAGACAAAAAATTTCAAAGTTTTCATTTTCAAATTCTTTGCCATGGTCACTTCTTATGTTTGAAATACAATATCCTTTTTCATTTTGAACTCTTTTAGCAAAGTTTTTAAAATTTTCAAAAGCATCACTCTTTTGAGCTATGAAAATTACCCAAGTGAATCTAGAGTAATCATCTATGATGACAAAGGCATAATGTTTACCTCCTAAACTAGCAATTCTAGTAGGTCCAAATAAATCTAAATGCAGAAGTTGCAGAGATTTTGAGGTACTTACTATGTTTTTGGCTTTGAAGGATGACTTATGTTGCTTCCCTCATTGGCAAGGTTCACAGGTCTTGTCTTTTTCAAATTTGACTCTTGGCAGTCCCTTTACTAGTTCTCTTATGCTGAGGCTTTGAATTAAGTCCATGTTAGCATGACCAAGCATTCTATGCCACAACCAAGATTCATCACCAATAATCACAAGACACATAGAGGACTGGTTAGATAATTCATGCAAGTCTATTATGTATGTGTTGACATCTCTATTTCTTTTAAATATCTCTTGACCATCGATAGAGGTAACAAGACATTCATTGGAAGTAAAAGTTACTTTGTTTCCTTTATCACATAATTGATTAACACTCAACAAGTTGTGTTTCAAGCCATCAACAAGTAAGACATCTTTAATAAAAGTGGTACCATTAATACCGATAGAACCAATGCCAATTACCTTACCCTTAGCATTGTTTCCAAAGGTAAATTTACCTCCATCAATAGTTTTGAATTCATTGAAGAGTTCTTTGTCTCCTGTCAGATGCCTTGAGCATCCACTTTCTACTAGCCAAGTATTTTTGTTTATTGTTGACTTGAGGCATACCTATACAATCACAATTCAAGTATCACTATCACTACTATAATTATCACTACTATTATTATTGAAAGAGTATGAGTGTAGTGATTTTACCTTATCCGAGATGTGATCCTTAATTGCCATGAAGCATAGGTTATGTAGGGTTTTGAAGAACGAATCATATTCATAAACGCAGCAAAAAATAAAATTTTCAAAACCCAAAACTAAAGATCATACTTGTACCATTAAAATTAATTTATATAAATGTAAATGTTAAAAATTATACCTTATAATTTTTATTTGTTCTCCAAATCTTCACTTTGTTGGGTTGTAGCAAACCACAACAATCCACACTAGGATGTCTCTAATGATAATCCACGCGAAGAATGAAGAAGAAACTATCAAGAGTAATTGTTTGAACAAATTCAAAGTGCTAGCTTTGAAAATGTTCTTGAGAGAATTTTTGTTGTCTCTTAAAAATAATTTTTTTCACAAAAAATATTTTCATGTCTATTTTTAACCATTTGATGTCTTTTCAATTTGAATCAATTCAAAAATAAGATGAAAAGTCAAAAATGGAGAAAATGGAAACAAATGAATAGTAATTGGCCATAATTGGCCTAATTAAGGCCAAAAACAGTTGTTGGCCAACGGATGGGAAGCTGCAGGCACGCTGGGCCTGCCTAGCCTGTGCGGGCCCGTACGGGCCTGTGACACTCCCGAACAATTTTTTTCATGCGATCTCATCGTGATCCATCCTAAAATAATTCTCTCATATTTTGGATCCTATCCAATATCATTTTACTCATTCTCCATATCTTCAATGAGTGTGACCCATTAGGTTCTCGTTTATGTTGGCTACTTAAATTAACAATTAATTTATACAGGTCATGAGCGGTATCTAGCAACACATCATGACCCTCAATTGACCGGAAAGTCAGTGGTTTTACTACGAACCTTTCCATAGACAATTTATGTGCAATTATTCCTTTCACCATTCTATACCCCACTTGGTTCAGAGTACGGATATGTGTCAACAACCACTAGACTGACTACATCATGTCTAGTCCAAGAAATGTTAGTTATTGTCCTTGAGGCTCATTACTCTATTAGATATGTCATTGAACACTATCTTTATGACATTTCCACTCCGGCTAGAGATTCCTGAGTAATGACCACGACAAGTGGCCATGGGTATAAACTCCTTCTATCAAGAGTGGTGATTCCTTTGTTGGTTACCCAATTACCTTCGAATACCTCAAGCTGTATCCAATCATGACCCAATGAGCTACCTCTCTGAGGCAACAAGGAATAGTATCAAAATACAAAATCAATATTCAAGATATCCTTGAGTACCTCAAGTCTAAGGATACTTGCACCATTGCTATGATGAGACTATCATTGACATTTGAATAGATTATCCATATGATTGTCTCGTACTTGGTCATCCAATGTACATAGCTACACTTAGAAAGCATCCACATGTTAACTCTAAATATCTCATGTTTATAGATTATGAGATCTACTACTGGATCCAATTAATGAGTGTAACATGTGCTAGTCTATCTGGATTAATAATGTCCCATCTCATTAATCCTATGACTAGGGATAATTTTGATACTAACATAATTACACATGATAAGAATCTCAATATCATGATCTCATCATGATTTCCTTCATGTTATGTTATGTATCAAGGACTTCATTAATTGATTTAAGATCACTTATCAATTCATATATCAAATGAACATCAAATTAATGAAAAAACCTTTTATTAATCAAATAAATTTGTACAATAAGTGCTAAAGGTGATTGCCTTTAGAGCACTCCTCTAACAGGTTAACCTCTTTGCTTTCATTGTTATCTTTTTCGCTTGAAGAGCTTTCATCATCCCATGTGGCTTAATGACCTTTCTCCCTATTGTCTCTTTGGTATTTGCTCTTATGCTTTTTGAGCTTTGGACATTCTTGTTTAATATGTCATTTCTTTCCACATTCATAGTATTTTACCTCTTCCTTACTTCTTTGTGCATCATTAGAAGTCTGTTTGAGGTTTTTTTGCCTGAATTTTCTGGAGTTACTCATTTTCTTCTCAATGATTCTTTTCAGCCTTCTTGAGAGCATAGCAATGTCCTCATTCTCATCATCACTCATTTCTTCATCATCTTTACTTTCTTCTTGAGATTTTGAAGTAGAGGCTTTTAGTGCTAAAGGTTTTCTTTTTTCTAGCTCTGCTTCAAGCTCTCTATCCCTTTTCACTGCCATTTCATGTGTGAGAAGTTAGCCAATAAGCACATCAGTATTCATGATGCTCATGTCTGCATTTGCTTTTTCTATACCGGAAACTTTTGAACTGTAATCTTTAAGAGGAAGACTTCTCAGGATTTTATTGTTTACATCTTTTAAGCTCAGATGCTTCCCAAGCTTCCTCATTCCATTTAGGATAGCTAGAAGATGGTTGGTCATGTTAGTGATTAACTCATTGGATTTCATCTTGAAGAGCTCATATTCTGAAGTAAGAAGTTGAATCTTCTTGAATTTGACTTGCTTAGTTCCTTCAAGATAATTTTCCAATGTTTTCCACATGTTGTAGGCTGTTGGGCAGTGTTGTATTCTTACACATTCTTCAATGGATAATGAGCTTGAGAGAATTATCATTGCCTTCTTGTTTTTGAAATTTGCTCTTCTTTCAGGCTCTGTCCAATCATCTCTTGATAAGATTTCTTCTTCACCATCAGATCCTCTTCTGGTTGGTGGCGTCCATTCTTTTCATACACTATCCCAGTCTTCAATTCCTTTACTATCCAGGTATGTCTCAATTCGAAACTTCCAATGGGCATAATTTGCTCCATCAAAGTAAGGTTTGAGACTTTGGAATCCTTACTGGACATATCTTAATCTTTACTAGCGCTTTTTAGGCTTCGATGCTAGACAAAACTTGTTGGGTTTTGAAGAATGAATCATATTCATAAATGCAGTGAAAAATAAAATTTTTCAAAACCCAAAACAAAAGATCATACTTGTACCATTAAAACTAATTTATATAAATGTAAATGTAAAAAATTATACCTTATAATTTTTATTTGTTCTCCAAATCTTCACTTTGTTGGGTTGTAGCAAACCACAACAATCCATACTAGGATGTCTCTAATGATAATCCACGCGAAGAATGAAGAAGAAACTATCAAGAGAAAATGGTTTGAATAAATTCAAAGTGCTAGCTTTGAAAGTATTCTTGAGAGAATTTTTGTTGTGTCTTAAAAATATTTTTTTTCACAAAAAATATTTTCATGTCTATTTTCTGCCATTTGATGTCTTTTCTATTTGAATCAAATTCAAAAATAAGATGAAAAGTCAAAAATGGAGAAAATGGTAACTAAATAATAGTAATTGGCCATAATTGGCCTAATTATGGTCAATTACAGCCGTTGGCCAACAGATGGAAGCTGCAGGCATGCTGGGCCTGCTGCTGGGCCCGTGACACTCCCGAACGATTTTTTTGTGCGATCTCATCGCGATCCATTCTAAAATAATTCTCTCATATTTTGGATCCTATCCAATACCATTTTACTCATTCTCCATATCTTCAATGTGTGTGACCCATTAGGTTCTCGTTTATGTTGGCTACTTAAATTAACAATTAATTTATACAGGTCATGAGCGGTATCTAGCAACACATCATGACCCTCAATTGACCGGAAAGTCAGTGGTTTTACTACGAACCTTTCCATAGACAATTTATGTACAATTATTCCTGTAACATCACACCTCTTATGCATTTAAGTATAACCTATCCCTGTATCAAATAGTCACATACTGCATACTGAAAAGGCAAAATACCCTGTTAACAATAGTAGTAAAATTTTTTTTTTTTTTCATATCATATCCTGTAAAATCAACTAACGACTTTACAAGTCTTATATCCTGTAAAATTACTAAATGACTTTTCAAGTCAACATTAAAACCACAATACGATATATCACATATATCAAAATATAAACTTTACACATAAGTATTTCCGAGTTGATTTCATTTATACATATTTAGACTCATTCCAAAATGACTATACATATTCAAGCATATAAGTCCAAAATACAGATGACATATTTTTATGCTTGTGTGGAATGCAAGGAGAGAGAGTGATGAGGCTCGGCCAATGACCTGTGCTCCATGTCTTCTATACACTACTCAAAATGAGCTATCACTTTTCTTTACCTGAAAAATGACGCAAATTGATGAGTTGCGGCTCAGTGAGAATAATCATCCAATGAGCTCTAAAGTACCAAACAACTCATAGTCATAAATCACAATTCCAATATATACCATGTATTCCATTCCATTCATCAGTCAATTACATATAAATATAGATAAAATCAAGTACTCAATAATTGTTATTTACTTATGCTTTGCTTGTACATTTTATTTTGTTGTGACCAGATTAAACGAACATTGCCCCGGGTTTCCATGTGAACATTTGCATTTGCATTTGCTAGCTAGCTTGATCATTTGTTTCATTTGCACATTTGTTGGGCCATAGGCCTCTTCTTTTGCTTTGCACATTTGTTGGGCCATAGGCCTCTTCTTTTGCTTTGCAATGTCGATTAACTAGTCACAACGCCTTTTTAGCCCATATGCATATGCACTTGTATTTAAGCATTCATCAACCATTGCATCTTTATCATATACAACATACATATATTCCCTATATACCTCATATGTCAAGCATACACCTTGTATATACTATACATGTACCATGTATATATATCACATTTGTCAAATATATACCTCAAATATACCACAAGTATACTATTTATATGTACCACAATATCACAAATTATCCATCATTACATTATCAAGGACCAATCATGACAATCACATGAATCACATAGCAAACAACATTCATTTGCACTAAAGAATTCAATCGATAATTAGACTCACCGTTCTCCTTTGATTCCGACCCCTAACTTATTGTCTATCTGCTCCTTGTGGGTCTCCAATATGTTGCGAGCCTAATATGAAAACATAATCGATTAACTCATAATTAGAGATACTTAATGTGGCTTAAACAAATTAATATGCATAATGCATATACATAGCTAGGCTTTTTCCTATGGGGCAGTGTGACCTTATGGGACTGTTAAGCCTATAACTTTTCCTATAGTTGACCAATTAATCTGATTCTTGTTCCTAATTCAAAATAACACATAATAATGAAACATATTAAAATATCAGACCAATTGGATCATTGTACAATTTTTGGTGGAATTTCTAAGAGTGTTCTGTTTCCTGCCCTGTTTCTGCTCTTTGGCAGTTTCAGGGTACCAATTTGGGTAGTCCATATCTTACAATCTGTAAATCAGATTATAATGAAACTTGGCATACATTTATATGGGTTCAAATGGAACATTTTTCATGTTCACAACTTTTACCAATTATGCCTCTAAGGTCTTCAAATTATAAGCAACATTTCACTGGTCCAGAACAGAAATGGCTTCCGGACCAGTATGACTTATAAAGGCCATAACTTACTCTATACATAACATTTTAAGCTGAACTTAGTACCAAAATTTAGCTAAGACATATACCTATAACTTTCATGTTTTGATAAGTTATAGAATCTATCTCTAAGGATCTCAAATTAGACAAAAAAGTTTCTGGAACTGCCCAGGGCATTGAATAGGCAGTTCAAACCATGGAACAGTCATGGTTCCATTTACCATAACTCACAATTTACAAGACATATGAACCTGAAATTTGGTATACAGATACATAACACATATATCTACAACTTTTATGTTTTGAGATACTTCAAATAATGGCTTTAACATATTCGAAATCAAGTAACACAGTAGCTAACTTGGTTAGGGTTTACACCCTGACCAGTTTCAGTACGAAGAGCATATCTAATTCTATAAACCAAATCACGAAACACCGTTTACATATTCATAAATATAAGACATAAAGGAACAACTTTTGTGTTTTATACTTGTCCAGAATCAATTTAGATGTTCATCAAAATCGGGTTGTAAAACAGTGCCTATTAATGAACCCTAAACACCAAAATCAAGCTTAACACAAGAATAAATGTTTACTCACCTATAATCACTCTTGGCTAATCTTGTTCTTGCAATTTTTGGAGTGAAAGAAGGAAGAAATGGTGGCTGAAACTTGAAAAGAAATGGAAGGAATGAAGCAAAGAAGAAGAAGAAGAAGAAGATGAGGAAGGTAAGTGATAAGGTGGCTGCCTAATAAGTTAAAAGCCACCACCCACCACCTTATCTTCCTTTTCTTTGTTTCATCCGTCCCCTTTTTCCTTCTTTATTTATTTATTTATTTATTTATTTATTTTTCTGACTTTTATTTTTTTTTATTTTATTTTTTTATTATTATTATACAAATCAACATAATATGCAATTTAATCTCAATCTAGTCATTTTGCTTACTTTAATTTAGTCACCTTATTTCATTCATTTTTTTAATACTTTTTATCCTCATTTAGATTATAAATACACATGTGTGACTCAATACAATTGCAATGTACTAGGACACGTAGCTAGTGCGTGTCATAAACTTGATCCTACGAAAATACGTATGAAATGCATGTGTTCAATTGAATTATATTCAAATGCATATGTCAAAATAAAATGCATGTAATAATGCATATGTGGGAAGTCGAGGATGTTACAATTCTCCCCTCCTTTTAAAATTTCGTCCTCGAAATTAATACCTGAAAACAGTTGTGGATATTGCTTTTTCATATTTTCTTCTGTTTCCCATGTTGCCTCTTCTTGTAAATGGTTACGCCATAATACCTTAACCAAAGGTATTTCTCGATTTCTTAGCTGTTTAGTCTTGTATCCAATGATTTGCACTGGTTCCTCAACATAACTCATGTTCTCTGCAATCTCAATGGCTTGATCTTTAAGTACATGTGTAGGATCTGACCTGTATCTTCTAAGCATGCTCACATGAAACACATTATGTATCTGAGCCATCTCGGGTGGTAAAGCCAACCTATAAGCCAATGGACCAATCTTCTCAAGAATTTCATAAGGCCCTATGTATCTTGGGCTCAATTTACCCTTCTGGCCAAATCGAATTATCCCTTTCCATGGAGATACACGAAGAAATACCTTCTCACCCAACTCGTATTCCATCTCCCTTCTATGCTGATCAACATAACTTTTCTGCCTATCCTGTGCTGCCTTTAGCTTGTCCTTGACAACCTTGATCTTATCCACTGTGTCTTGCACTAGCTCTGGCCCTTCTAATGCACGTGCTCCTTCTTCATCCCAAATGATAGGGCTTCGACACTTTCTGCCATACAATGCTTCATATGGTGCCATCTGGATACTGCTATGATACTGGTTGTTGTAAGCAAATTCAATCAATGCTATATATTCATCCCAAGCACCTCTGAATTCCATAGAACATGCCCTAAGCATTTCTTCCAATGTCTGTATAGTCCTTTCTGATTGTCCGTCAGTCTGTGGGTGGAATGCAGTGCTAAAGTTCAATTTTGTTCCCAATGCATTATGTAAACTCACCCAAAAACGTGAAGTAAACCGTGGATCTCTATCAGACACAATGGACACTGGAATGCCATGCAATCTGACTATCTCATTCAAATATAATTTGGCCAAACTCTGAAGTGTACAACCCCATCTGATAGGTAGAAAATGTGCTGACTTGGTTAATCTGTCAATAATTACCCATACTGCATCATTTTTCCGTGGAGTTCTTGGCAATCCATAGACAAAATCCATCGTTATTCTTTCCCATTTCCATTCTGGCACTGGCAATGGATGTAACTTACCAATTGGTGCCTGATGTTCAATTTTGATCTGCTGACATGTCAAGCATTTGGAAACATATTCTGCTATATCTTTCTTCATTCTTGGCCACCAGTAATGAGGCCTTAAACTGTGATACATCTTTGTCATCCCTGGGTGCATTGCATACGGTGAATTGTGTGCCTCTTCCATTATTTCCCGACGCAAGTTCTCAGTGTCTGGAACACATATGCGTGACTTTAACATCAGTGTATCATCCTGCAATTGAAAATCTTTACTGTTTTCCTGCCTTACTGATTCAATTTTCTCACACAATTTAGGATCTTTGCTTTGTGCTTCTTTGATCCTCTCCTTTAGTATAGGTCTGACTCGAAGAGTAGCAATAAGTGATCCTTCATCATGTATATTTAATTCAACATTCATAGATCGTAATTGAATCAAATATGGAAAAGAGGATACTTGCAAGTGAGCTACACTGCCACTAGCCTTCCTACTTAATGCATCTGCTACCACATTGGCTTTCCCTGGATGGTATTCAATTGTACAGTCATAATCTTTCAATAGCTCTAACCACCGTCTCTGCCTCATGTTTAATTCTTTCTGTGTCAACAAATAACCCAAGCTTTTATGGTCTGTGAAGATTTGGAATGTCTCACCATACAGATAATGCCTCCAAATCTTTAATGCAAATACGACTGCAGCCAATTCTAAATCATGCACTGGATAGGAGATCTCATGTGGTCTCAGTTGTCTGGATGCATAAGCTATCACCTTACCATGTTGCATCAACACACATCCCAAGCCTTGGTGAGAAGCATCACTATATACTGTAAACCCACCTGTACCTGTAGGGATGGTTAACACTGGTGCTGAGGTTAGCCTGTGCTTTAGTTCATCGAAACTCCTCTGACATTCTGGAGTCCACTTGAAAGACACATTCTTTCTTAACAATTTAGTCAAAGGGTTAGCAATTAAGGAGAATCCATCAACAAATCTACGATAATATCCGGCTAAACCCAGAAAACTACGCATTTCTGAAACATTTTTAGGAGCTTCCCAATTTACCATAGCCTCTATTTTCTTTGGGTCTACTTCTATGCCCTTGCCCGATACTACATGTCCAAGAAACACCAAATGATCTAACCAGAATTCACATTTACTCAATTTGGCATACAGTTGTTTCTCCCTTAAGGTTTGCAACACAATTTTTAAATGTTGTTCATGTTCTCCCCTATTCTTTGAGTACACCAATATGTCATCAATAAATACTATCACAAACCTATCCAGATATGGTTGAAACACCTTATTCATTAAAGCCATAAATGCAGCTGGAGCATTAGTCAATCCAAATGGCATTACTAAAAATTCATAATGCCCATACCTGGTTCGAAAGGCAGTCTTTGGAACATCTGCTTCTGCTACCTTCAGCTGGTAATAGCCTGATTTCAAATCAATCTTGGAGAATATTTGGGCTCCTTGCAACTGGTCAAACAAATCATCTATTCTGGGCAACGGATATTTGTTCTTCACTGTCATTTTGTTCAGTTGCCTATAATCGATGCACAATCTCATTGTTCCATCTTTCTTTTTAACAAATAACACTGGAGCTCCCCATGGTGATACACTAGGTCTGATATACCCTTTATCAAGTAACTCCTGCAATTGGGCCTTCAGCTCTTTCAACTCAATTGGGGCCATTCTGTAGGGTGACCTTGATATTGGTGCTGTTCCTGGTACTAGTTCAATAGTGAATTCTATCTCTCTATCTGGTGGTAAACCAGGTAGATCATCTGGGAATACATCAACAAATTCCCTTACCACTGGTATATTTTCAAGCAAGCTATCAGTGGTTCTAATATCAGTCACATATGCCAAATATGCTTCACATCCCCCTTTGATCATTCGAAATGCCTTTACCGCTGAAACTAGACATGTAGGCACAAGTTTTCTTTCACCTAGAAATACTACCCTTGGCTGGTTTGGTGATTCCAAAATTACTTCCTTAGTAAAGCAATTCACTATTGCATGATGTCTAGTTAACCAGTCCATTCCCAGTATCACATCAAATTCATATATTGGCAATAAAATCAAATCAGCTATTAACTCAGCTCTGTCAATGCATATCAGGCAATCACGACAAACATTATTCACAACTACCACTGTTCCCAATGGAGTGCTCACATTTATGTCAATCCCCAAAGGCTCATGCATTTGACGTAGTTTAGATGCCATATGCAATGATATAAATGAATGAGTGGAGCCTGGGTCAATCAATGCATATGCTAATATTTCAGAAATATAAATATTACCAGTGACTACTTCGGGAGCATCCACTGCCTCTTGTCTAGTCATAGCAAACACCCTGGCCTGAGTAGGGGGTCTAGAACTCTGACCTTCAGATCTAGTCACTCCTCTGCCCATTGTACCAATCCTGCCCCTGCCTCTTCCTCTGCCTTGTGTCCCACTAGTAGGGTAGACCCTCGGTGCCTCAACAGTAGTCTCAGATACTCCTCTGTCTCTACTAGTCTCTGCTAGTTTGGCTCTATTTGGACAGTCTCTATACATATGCTCCATCGATCCACAGAAATAACATGCTCCTGTGAGCCTTCTACATTCGCCCGTATGTTGTCTGCCACAATGACTGCATGTGGGCCTCTGTTCAACATATTGGCTCTGCCCTCTGCCTGGGTAAGAGAAAGTCATTCGTCGACCTCTAGAACTGGAGTACCCACTTCTGTTACCAGCTTGTGCAGGCATATATCTACCTCTTTTCCCCAACCTTCTGCTAGACTCACCAAAGAATTCACGTGATGGCCTTTTTATTTGTTGTTCCCCAGCTTCTGTCATTAACCGTTCAGCTCTGATTGCAGCAGCTCTAAGCCTAGCATAACTATCAAGATCAGTAGTCGTGATTCTGTTTCTGATCTCATATTTGAGGCCCTCCTCAAACTTCCTGCATTTGTCTCTTTCAGTAGAGACCATGAAAGTGGCATAATGGGAAAGCTTGTTAAATTGTACTTCATACTCCGCAATAGACATATTCCCCTGCTTCAGATTCAGGAATTCCTTCCTCTTCTCATCTTTATATGCTTCAGGCATATAATTGTTCTGAAATTCCAGGAGAAAATCATTCCATGTCAACACTGGTGGTTGTGCATCACTGTCAGGGACTGTCTCCCACCATTCATAAGCATTTCCTTGCAGTAAGGATACTGCATAATCAAATTTCTCATCTGGAGTACATCTCATCATATTCAGTACCCTCTGTGTCCTTTTCAGCCATGTCTCAGCTTCTGCTGGGTCTGTTGTGCCATTGAAATCAGTTGCACCATGTTTCCTCAGCTTGTCATACCGTCTTTCCTTGTACATTTCAGGACCATATACTTCTTGTTCTAGGTTTTCATGGGGTACTTCTGCATGAGATGACTGTGATGCATGTACTGGAGCTCTAGCTCCTAGTGCTGGTTGCTCTCTATGTAAATGAGGTGATGCCTCATGAGAATGCATTTCGGCCGGCCTCTCCCTCCTTGGTGTATCATGTCTTATGATGTCCCTAAAATAAATGAAAGTATGTCACTACATAATGTTCAACACATATGATGCATATGTTATCATGCGCTTATGCTTATGCATGTTCCCATGGAACCTATCCCTGCTCTGATACCAAAAATGTAACATCACACCTCTTATGCATTTAAGTATAACCTATCCCTGTATCAAATAGTCACATACTGCATACTGAAAAGGCAAAATACCCTGTTAACAATAGTAGTAAAAATTTTTTTTTTTTTCATATCATATCCTGTAAAATCAACTAACGACTTTACAAGTCTTATATCCTGTAAAATTACTAAATGACTTTTCAAGTCAACATTAAAACCACAATACGATATATCACATATATCAAAATATAAACTTTACACATAAGTATTTCCGAGTTGATTTCATTTATACATATTTAGACTCATTCCAAAATGACTATACATATTCAAGCATATAAGTCCAAAATACAGATGACATATTTTTATGCTTGTGTGGAATGCAAGGAGAGAGAGTGATGAGGCTCGGCCAATGACCTGTGCTCCATGTCTTCTATACACTACTCAAAATGAGCTATCACTTTTCTTTACCTGAAAAATGACGCAAATTGATGAGTTGCGGCTCAGTGAGAATAATCATCCAATGAGCTCTAAAGTACCAAACAACTCATAGTCATAAATCACAATTCCAATATATACCATGTATTCCATTCCATTCATCAGTCAATTACATATAAATATAGATAAAATCAAGTACTCAATAATTGTTATTTACTTATGCTTTGCTTGTACATTTTATTTTGTTGTGACCAGATTAAACGAACATTGCCCCGGGTTTCCATGTGAACATTTGCATTTGCATTTGCTAGCTAGCTTGATCATTTGTTTCATTTGCACATTTGTTGGGCCATAGGCCTCTTCTTTTGCTTTGCACATTTGTTGGGCCATAGGCCTCTTCTTTTGCTTTGCAATGTCGATTAACTAGTCACAACGCCTTTTTAGCCCATATACATATGCACTTGTATTTAAGCATTCATCAACCATTGCATCTTTATCATATACAACATACATATATTCCCTATATACCTCATATGTCAAGCATACACCTTGTATATACTATACATGTACCATGTATATATATCACATTTGTCAAATATATACCTCAAATATACCACAAGTATACTATTTATATGTACCACAATATCACAAATTATCCATCATTACATTATCAAGGACCAATCATGACAATCACATGAATCACATAGCAAACAACATTCATTTGCACTAAAGAATTCAATCGATAATTAGACTCACCGTTCTCCTTTGATTCCGACCCCTAACTTATTGTCTATCTGCTCCTTGTGGGTCTCCAATATGTTGCGAGCCTAATATGAAAACATAATCGATTAACTCATAATTAGAGATACTTAATGTGGCTTAAACAAATTAATATGCATAATGCATATACATAGCTAGGCTTTTTCCTATGGGGCAGTGTGACCTTATGGGACTGTTGAGCCTATAACTTTTCCTATAGTTGACCAATTAATCTGATTCTTGTTCCTAATTCAAAATAACACATAATAATGAAACATATTAAAATATCAGACCAATTGGATCATTGTACAATTTTTGGTGGAATTTCTAAGAGTGTTCTGTTTCCTGCCCTGTTTCTGCTCTTTGGCAGTTTCAGGGTACCAATTTGGGTAGTCCATATCTTACAATCTGTAAATCAGATTATAATGAAACTTGGCATACATTTATATGGGTTCAAATGGAACATTTTTCATGTTCACAACTTTTACCAATTATGCCTCTAAGGTCTTCAAATTATAAGCAACATTTCACTGGTCCAGAACAGAAATGGCTTCCGGACCAGTATGACTTATAAAGGCCATAACTTACTCTATACATAACATTTTAAGCTGAACTTAGTACCAAAATTTAGCTAAGACATATACCTATAACTTTCATGTTTTGATAAGTTATAGAATCTATCTCTAAGGATCTCAAATTAGACAAAAAAGTTTCTGGAACTGCCCAGGGCATTGAATAGGCAGTTCAAACCATGGAACAGTCATGGTTCCATTTACCATAACTCACAATTTACAAGACATATGAACCTGAAATTTGGTATACAGATACATAACACATATATCTACAACTTTTATGTTTTGAGATACTTCAAATAATGGCTTTAACATATTCGAAATCAAGTAACACAGTAGCTAACTTGGTTAGGGTTTACACCCTGACCAGTTTCAGTACGAAGAGCATATCTAATTCTATAAACCAAATCACGAAACACCGTTTACATATTCATAAATATAAGACATAAAGGAACAACTTTTGTGTTTTATACTTGTCCAGAATCAATTTAGATGTTCATCAAAATCGGGTTGTAAAACAGTGCCTATTAATGAACCCTAAACACCAAAATCAAGCTTAACACAAGAATAAATGTTTACTCACCTATAATCACTCTTGGCTAATCTTGTTCTTGCAATTTTTGGAGTGAAAGAAGGAAGAAATGGTGGCTGAAACTTGAAAAGAAATGGAAGGAATGAAGCAAAGAAGAAGAAGAAGAAGAAGATGAGGAAGGTAAGTGATAAGGTGGCTGCCTAATAAGTTAAAAGCCACCACCCACCACCTTATCTTCCTTTTCTTTGTTTCATCCGTCCCCTTTTTCCTTCTTTATTTATTTATTTATTTATTTATTTATTTATTTTTCTGACTTTTATTTTTTTTTATTTTATTTTTTTATTATTATTATACAAATCAACATAATATGCAATTTAATCTCAATCTAGTCATTTTGCTTACTTTAATTTAGTCACCTTATTTCATTCATTTTTTTTAATACTTTTTATCCTCATTTAGATTATAAATACACATGTGTGACTCAATACAATTGCAATGTACTAGGACACGTAGCTAGTGCGTGTCATAAACTTGATCCTACGAAAATACGTATGAAATGCATGTGTTCAATTGAATTATATTCAAATGCATATGTCAAAATAAAATGCATGTAATAATGCATATGTGGGAAGTCGAGGATGTTACAATTCCTTTCACCAATCTATACTCCACTTGGTTCAGAGTATGGACATGTGTCAACTCCCACTAGACTGACTACGTTACGTCTAGTCCAAGTAATGTTAGTTCTTATGCTTGAGGCTCATTACTATATTAGATATGTCATTGAAGACTCTCTTTATGATATTTTCACTCCAGCCAGAGATTCCTGAGTAATGACCATGACAAAAGGCCATGGGTATACACTCCTTCTATCAAGAGTGGTGAATCCTTTGTTGGTTACCCAATTACCTTCGAATACCTCAAGCTGTATCCAATCACTGCCCTATGAGCTACCTCTCTGAGGCAACAAGGAATAGTGTCAAAATACAGAATCAATATTCAAGATATCCTTGAGTACCTCAGGTCTAAGGATACTTGCACCATTGCTATGATGCGACTATTGTTAACATTTGAATAGATTATCCATATGATTGTCTCATAGTTGGTCATCCAATGTACTTAGCTACACTTAGCAAGCATCCATATGTTAACTCTAAACATCTCATGTTTATAGATTATTAGATATACTACTTGATCCAATCAAGGAGTGTAACATGTGCTAGTCTGTCTGGATTAATAATGTCCCGTCTCATTAATCCTGTGACTGGGGATAATTTTGATACTAACATAATTACACATGATAAGAATCTCAATATCATGATCTCATCATGATTTCCTTCATGCTATGTTATGTATCAAGGACTTCATTAATTGATTTAAGATCACTTATCAATTCATATATCAAATGAACATCAAATTAGTGAAAAAACCTTGTATTAATCAAATAAATTTGTACAATAATTGCTAATGGTGATTGCCTTTGGAGCACTCCTCAAACAAGCTCCCACTTGCACTAAAGCCAATCGCCTTTGTATTTATTTCCATAGGCGAGTACATGAGAATCATATTTCTTTTGGGGAAGTGGCTTAGTTAAAGGATCAACTATATGATACATGGAATCCATTTGCTGATACATGGAATTCATTGTATTGGATGAATAATGCTAGGAACCACTCCAAGTTCTATGATGAATTTCTTTATCTAAACTGCTTCATTTGCTGATTCAGAAGCTGCAATGTACTTTGCTTCGGTTGTGGAATCAGCAGTCGTTTCCTGTTTGGAACTCTTCCAACTAACTGCTCCACCATTTCGTGTGAATATATAACCTGACTGAGATTTTGAGTCATCCTTGTTAGATTGGAGGCTGGCGTCGGTATACCCACTCATAATAAGATCTCCATCTCTATATACCAAGAATACATCCGTAGTTCTTCTTAAGTACTTAAGGATATTCTTGACAGCCACCCAATGACCCTCACCAGGATCCGATTGGTATCTACTTGTGACACTCAGAGCATATGATATATCGGATCTTATACATATCATAGCATACATGATTGATCCTATAGCTGAAGCATATGGATTCAAACTCATGTGTGTCCTCTCATCTTGGGTCTTTGGACACAAAGACTTTGAAAGAGTAATCCAATGGGTCATGGGAATATATCCCCTCTTGGACTGCTCTATGCTAAACCTCTTTAGCATTTTATCTATGTATGTAGACTGTGAAAGACCAAGCAACCTTTTAGATCTATCTCTATAGATCTTTATCCCTAAAATATAGACTGCTTCTACAAGGTCTTTCATAGAGAAATTCTTGGATAACCAAATTTTGACTGATTGTAAGGCTGAGACATCATTTCCCATTAACAATATGTCATCTACATATAACACAAGAAATACGATTGCATTACCACTAACCTTCTTGTAGACACAAGGTTCATCTGGATTTTGTAAGAAACCAAATTGTTTGATTGTCTCATCAAACCGAATATTCCAACTCCTGGATGCTTGCTTTAATACATAAATAGATCTTTGAACCTTACATACCTTTTTGCCATCTTTGGATATGAAACCTTCTGGTTGTGTCATGTACACATCCTCAGTCAGATTTCCATTAAGGAAAGTTGTTTTCACATCCATTTGCCATATCTCATAATCATAATGAGTAGCAATGGCTAGGAGTATCCTTATGGATTTAAGCATAGCTACTAGGCTAAAAGTTTCATCTTAGTCAATTCCTTGTCTTTGATGATAACCTTTAGTAACAAGTCTAGCTTTATAGGCAATCACATTACCATCCATGTCAGTTTTCTTTTTGAAAACCCACTTGCACCCTATAGGCTTTATTCCTTCGGGTGGGTCAACCAAAGTCCATACTTGGTTTTCATACATGGAATCCATTTCTGACTTCATGGCTTGAAGCCATTTGTTAGATTCTGAACTATTCAGAACCTCTTCATAGGTTGTAGGCTCATCATTTTCTATGAGCAATACGTCATTCTATTCACTAATGAGAAATTCATATCTCTCTAGAACAGTACGTATCCTAGTTGACCTACGAAGCTCTTGTGCTTCAGAAGGTTGAGCTGTTATATCATCTGTATGAGTAACAAGCTCGGGTTCAGGCAGTTGATCAGCATCTGTTTGACCATTTTGAACTTCATCAAGTTCAATTTTGCTCCCACTATCTCCTTTTAGAAGGAATTTTCTCTCTAAAAGATAGCATGTCTTGAAACAAAAACCTTTTGTTCCAAGGGGTGGTAAAATTGATATCCATATGATGCTTTTGGATATCCCACAAACAGACATCGCTCAGACTTAGCTTCTAGCTTATCTAACATTGTCCGCTTCACATAAGCAGAACAACCCCAAATTCTCATGTAAGAAAATGTGGGCCTCTTGTTATACCATATCTCTTATGGAGTAACATCAACTGACTTTGAAGGAACTCCATTTAATATATAAATGGCAGTCTCTAGTGCAAAACCCCAAAAGGATTTAGGTAATTCTGCAAAACTCATCATAGACCTTACCATGTCTAACAAGGTTCGGTTTCTTCTTTCAGCCACACCATTGTGTTGTGGAGTGTAAGATGGAGTCTATTGAGATAAAATTCCATTATCCCTAAGATAATCTAGAAACTATTGGCTCAAGTATTCACCTCCTCGATCTGATCGAAGTGTTTTAATACTTTTTCCAAGTTGTTTCTCTACTTCATTTCTGAATTCTTTGAACCTTTCAAAAGCTTCAGATTTGTATCTCATAAGATACACGTATCCATATCATGAGTATTCATCGATAAAAGTAATGAAGTAGATGAAACCACCTCTAGCGTGTGTAGACATTGGACCACATACATCTGAATGTATTAACTCTAAAAGTCCATTAGCACGTTCACCATTTCCCTTAAAGGGTAATTTAGTCATCTTGCCTAGTAAACAAGATTCACATGTGTCATATGATTCATAATCGAATGATCCCAAACTACCACTTTTATGAGATTAGCCATGCATTTCTCACTTATATGACCAAGACGACAATGCCATAAATAAGATGATTTCAACATATCTTGTTTTTGCCTTTTATTATCATTGATGTTTAAAATTGGATTTGACATATCTAATATATATATTCCATTTCACAATGTACCATTAGCATAAAGAATTCCATTCAACATAAAATAACAACAATTGTTACAAAAAGCTAAAAGGAAACCATCTTTATTTAGACTTGACACAAAAATAATGTTTTTAGTCAAAGCAGGTATATAATAGCAATTCTCCAAATTTAATATAAGCCCACTAGGGAGGGTCAATACATATGTTCCTATAGCTAATGCAACAACCCTTGCTCCATTTCCAATGCGTAGGTCTGACTCTCCCTTATTGTGCTATCTACTATTCCTTAGGCCCTGCATATCAGTGCATATGTGTGAGCCACAACTGGTATCTAATACCCATATATTATTATTGTAAACAATATTAATTTTAATGACAAAAATACCTGAAGTAGATGGGGCATCAGATGCCTTCTTCTTCAAGGACTCCAAGTAAGCCTTGCAGTTTCTCTTCCAATGGCCATCCTTGCCACAATGGAAGCATGTCCTTTTTAGAGCAATCTCCTTGGCCTTCTTCTTGGCCACGCCTCCCTTAGGCTTCATGGACTTCTTCTTCTTCTTAAGGTTCTTCCTTTTAGAACTTGAATAGTCCACAAGCATCAAAGCCTTATTGTCCTTCTTGAGGTTCTTCCTCATGTTGCTTTTTCAACTCAGCTAACATAGTAGCAAGCATAATGCAGTTTGCCATCTCACTATCATCGATATGCTTTTGATATTCCTTCTAAACATCTTCAGAAGCATTAGCAGCAAGGGGATTAGGGAGTGCCTCATCTAGGACATAGCCAATCTTTTCGGATTTGAAAACTATTCTCAAATTCCTTAGCCAATCCAAAAAATTTGGCCCAGTCAATTTATTTGATTCCATTAGTGATTGCAAATTCACACTTGTCATGATGATGATTCTAGCAACCTAGATGTAAAATAGAACATGTTAGAATGTACATAAAAAGCATGTTTATTAGGTCTTTAATAAATCGCATTATGGTTCCCACTATTTTATAGCAAATTCATAGCCCTCACTATGAACCCGAGAAAACTTATATGGAAGTTCTCCTAGTGGGTCGATATCTAACTAGCTAAGAATAACCTTGAGGCAACTCAACAAGCTATCCTTAGTTTGGTTGGTAGGTATCTAATCCATACCAATTGCATTATTCATGCAACTATCGAATCTTGTGCTATCAACTTATTAATGTGTGCATATACATTGGGCTATCGACACTTGATATGTGTACATCTCATGTATACAAACCCAACTTCACCTCTAATACACATTAACCTTGGCGTAAATCCAATAAGTTAATAATATCGGTTAAGTCTAACCCATTAATCCTGAAATCTAATTTCAATGGATTGAACATATTCTTATAGAGTGAGCTTGAGGAAACTCAAAAACCCTAACTCTAGAAGAACTCTGGTTCTCCCCATATTAATGGAAGGCGTAAGACTTAATTGTTTATTTAGTGAGGGATTTCTTTGTTAAGTCTCATCAAGTTATTATTTCATGCTTTTATATATCATACATCCATCACATTGATATATAAAGATAGTTACATTAACTATATGGCATGATTATGGACATACTAAAGTCAATCTCTTAAGCCAAAGAGAGATTGACTAGGTCTTACCTAGGTATATGCATGAATTTACAACCCAAAATAAAAATCAAATTCCTATTTCTAAGTCTTTTTGTTTATGGTACCATCTCCTTTGCTTCTTGCTCCTTTGTATCTTCATTCTATCCTAATCTTATGTAATCTAATTACATATTTCAAATTATAGAAAACCTCAATTTACATATGAGGGGAGTAAGATGAGAAGAGAAATACATAAGAAAGAAAAAGAGGTAGGGACACGCAAGCCCTATTTACCATAAAACAAAATAATTCCATGCATGCTCAATCACATTTGGCCTAAGTCCATAATCATCCATCATGCCTTTTCATACACCCCTAACATGCATTCTCTAATGCACAAAATAAAAATGACAATTTTGGATTTCAATTTGTAAATCGATTCAACACTTGAATCGAAATTGTCTATATGTGTTCTTTGGGTTAATTTAATTTTGCAAGTCATTTTAAAGTGGAATTTAATATTTAATCAAATTAAATTTTTCATATTTCCAGAAATAATTCAAAATTAATTCTCCTTAAAATCAGAATATTATGATGTTAAAATTAAACAATTTAATTTTAATATACATACCAATTTCTAGTCATACTAGAATTACAATTGCACAACTTAAATTAATTCAAAATTAATTTCCAAAAATTCTAAAAATTTCCAGAACATCAAATCACCATTCTATTATCTTTAGGTCAGCTCAAGTTCATCAAAATATTTTTGGCACAAGCCAAAATTACTAAGACAAACGAACCAACACACTTAGACGCTCAAAATGACTAATTCGATATCTAAAATTTTTTAAAATTTCAAATGCTTGAAAAATAATTTTGGCATGCATCTAACATCAAAAGAACATATTTTGAATAAATAAAATGTATTTCAAGATGCTGGAAATTAAATAAATACATACAAAAAATCAAACAAAACAGCTCCATTGGGTAAGCTAAAACAGTCTTATTTTTGTGTTTGTTTTAATAATTAATTAAAATAATTTTTAATTAATTATTGGACACTTCCAGAGGTATAAACATATTCTCAATATGTCTAAATAAAGTTTTTGATAATTAAATTACAAGAAAATGCAACCAGCCCCATCAATTAAGCCAAACAACACATGTTCATAAACAAGGCAATTTTAGGCATTTTTGAACTAAATCTGAAATTAATTATTTGAATCAAATTCAAATCATTTTTCAATTAAAATAATCATTCTAAATCATCCCATGATCAGATTAAAGAAAGCAAAAATGTGTAAATTATATTTTACATATTAATTTCAATTTTTCAAAACCTATTGATCAAAAATCATCAAAAATATGCAATCCCATTGCACTTTCAATTAAAATTAATTTTAATGGATACAAGGAGGCTCTGATACCAATGTTGAGTTTTGAAGAACGAATCATATTCATAAAAGCAGCAAAAAATAAAATTTTTCAAAATCCAAAATAAAAGATCACACTTGTACCATTAAAACTAATTTATATAAATGTAAATGTTAAAAATTATACCTTATAATTTTTATTTGTTCTTCAAATCTTCACTTTGTTGGGTTGTAGAAAAACACAACAATCCGTACTAGGATGTCTCTAATGATAATCCACGTGAACAATGAAGAAGAAACTATCAAGAGAAAATGGTTTGAATAAATTCAATGTGCTAGCTTTGAAAGTGTTCTTGAGAGAATTTTTCTTGTCTTAAAAATAATTATTTTCACAAAAAATATTTTCATGTCTATTTTCTACCATTTGATGTCTTTTCTATTTGAATCAAATTCAAAAATAAGATAAAAGTCAAAAATGGAGAAAATGGTAACTAATGAATAGTAATTGGTCATAACTGGCCTAATTATGGCCAATTACAGCCGTTGCCCAACAGATGGAAGCTGCAAGCGCACTGGGCCTACTGTGGGCTGCTATTGGGCAGCCCAGCTGGCCCGCAAGGTAGGCCAGTAGCCTACTTAGCCCGCGCGGGCCCGTACCGGCCCGTGACACTACCAAACGATTTTTTCGTGCGATCTCATCGCGATCCCATCGAATGGCAGACAATCCGAAGTCTCGGGCTTGAGACGGCTATGATAGAGAAACTCTAAGCCTATCATCTAAAAGACTTTATGGAAATTCATCAGCCAACCTTGAGGGAGCCAACACTGGAATTCCTCAGCACCTTGCAGGTTTCACCTACTAGAGTGGTGAAATTCCAACTCTGCAACAATCCCAACACCCTCAGTGCCATTGAATTTGGGGAATTGTTCAATCTACTATCTGATGGCATCCTAAATGATACTGAGGTAGAATTCTCTACCCCTCGAGCTTGGACACACTTTGGCACCGATTGCAGTTGGGATGTCAAGAAGACAAAGAGCACACATCTCAGGTCCCTAGTGCACAAGTATTTGCATAGGTTCCTAACCTATAGCATATTCACTAGGGGAGAAAGCAACAGGACTATCAGGAAATCGGAGCTCCTCTAATTTGAGATGGCTCGCATAGGACTCACCGTGGCACTCTCTAGATGGTTTGCAAACCATCCTCTATCCATTGCCACCAAACCTACTAGAGATATCTTGATTGGTGCATATGTCACCCACATAGCAGTAAAGCTTGAGTATCTAAAGCTGGATGAGCATCACTTCAACCTCATCCCTGGACATCGTCGAGATCACTTGGATGTCGAGTCCTTCATCAAGATGGGAGCGGCTATCAAAATCGTTTTCCAGAATGATATCTTCTACCGCTTCACTGACACTGCTGGGGAGATCATCTGGGAAGATAATGACACGGAGGACTTTAAACCAGGCCTCTAGGAAGTCCAGCAAAAGAAAAGGGCTCGGGTTTAGACAGTACCTCCAGTAGCTGAGCAGGACATCGGATAGTCCTCGGCTTCCACACCAACCTTAGCGCAGCAGGTGGTTGACCTCTTGGCACCACGTTTTGAGCAGCTGCAGACTTCGATGGATGAGAGGTTGGAGAACCTCAAAGACTTCATGGAGTCTCGGATGGACAACCTTGAGGCTGAAGTAGCTAGGCTTCGTGATAGGATGTCCGGCTAGGAGTTAGGCTAGAGTGTAGCCTAAATTTGCTTGTCTTTTGCTTTTTTATTTTGTTTATGTTTGTTGGTGTGTAGGAAATTTTCAAATTTCCTTTCTGAACATTATTTAACTTTGTTTGTATCTTTTCCTTTAAGCAATATATTTGCTTTTGTTTACCTCATTGATATATCCTTATATCCTTTTGGATTGATGACAAAAGGGGAAGAAAACTAGCAATATATTATAGGGAAAATGGTATCAAACTAGTAATATAAGGAGAAACTAGCAATATATATTAAGGTAAATGAATTTTGAATCAAAAATTAAAATTGAATTGACTTTGAAATAGATTAAAAGGGATTAGAAACCTTGATTCAAGAATTCCCTTGATTCAAGAATTCATATGCAAAGTATAAAATTGAAAAATTGAGCTTTATATAGATAAGATATTTCTTAAGTATACTTTACATATACCTTTATGCAAGTTGCAAAAATAAATATGCCATGATATACCTTAATTATACCTTACATATACTTCATGCCTTAAAAAGGAATTATGGTATATATTGGATATACTTCTCATATAACTTGCATATACTTAAAATCTAGTAAGTTTATTTCAATGCTACATCATTTTTTATAATTCTTGCACTTTACAAATTTTTTATCCTAAGTATATTTTGAGGGGGAGACTTCTCAAAATCACATATTGCTAGATTATTTTTCACCATAAAATTGGAGGAGATTGTTAAACCTTGAGGGGTATTTCCGTTATTTTGATGATAACAAATATAATAGCAATATTGTATTTAACATACTTGTTTTCTAAGTCTATTATACAAGACATGGATTAAAATAACAAGAATGGAGATTTGAAGAATAATCCTTGAAAGACAAAATTCAAGAAGTACCATGTTCACTGCCGTGACTCTATGTGTCACGCCCATGAAAGAGCTAACCGTTACCAAAACCAACATTTGAAGTTCACGACCATGAAGGAAGAACAAACCATGAAGTGGACATTTCAGTCACCCCCGTGAATGTTCATGCATTTTCATCCAGAGAGCTTCACGACCAAAGTCACCACTTGGATCACGGCTGGGAAGTTTGTCACGCCCGTGACTCAATGTGTCAAAACATTCCAGAGAGCTTCACGACCAAGGTCACCACTTCAGTCACGACTTGGGAAGAAATGTCACTCCCATGACAGATATAGTCACGCCCGTGAACAATGAAAGAGAAAAATGTCTACTGATGAGTATAGCATAAACATGATATACTAATTATTCAAATTTATGTTGATGATATAATATTTGGTTCTGCTAATGAGTTGATTTGTCAAGAATTTGCTAAGTGTATGACTAGGGAATTTGAAATGAGCATGATGGGAGAACTTAAGTATTTCCTTGGTCTACAAATAGAGCAAAGCAAAGAGGGCATATTCATCAACCAATCCAAATATGCAAAAGATTTAATTAAGAAATTTGGTATGGAAGGATGCAAGAATGCCAAGACTCCTATGAGCACATCAACAAAATTGGACAAAGATGAAAAGGGTAAAAGCATTAATGAAAAGCTTTATAGAGGTATGATCGGATCACTTTTATATCTTACTGCTTCTAGACCTGATATAATGTATAGTGTTTGCTTGTGTGCACAATTTCAATCATGTCCTAAAGAATCTCATTTAAATGCAGTAAAAAGAATTTTAAGATATTTACATGGATCTTTGCATCTAGGTTTATTGTATCCTAGAAATTCATCCTTTTATATTATAGGATATTCAGATGCAGACTATGCTGGTAGTCTTTTAGATAGGAAAAGTACTTCAGGTACTTGTCACTTCATTGGACAATGCTTAGTTTCTTAGTTTAGCAAGAAACAAGTTTCAGTTGCTCTCTCAACTGCTGAAGCAGAATATGTAGCAGCTGGATGTTGTTGTACTCAAATCCTTTGGATGAAATAAGAACTTAAGAACAATGGTCATGAGATGAACCAAATACCTATCAAATGTGACAATACAAGTGCTATAAATCTTTCAAAGAATCCTATACAACATTCAAGAAGTAAGCATATTGACATTAGACACCATTTTATTAGAGATCATGTTCAATATGGAGATGTTGCATTAGAATTTATAAGTACAGAAAATCAATTAGCAGATATTTTCACTAAGTCTCTAAATGAGGAAAGATTTAATTTCATAAGAAGAGAACTTCGTATGATTGATGGATTAACCTTGTGATTGCTAAAAATATGAAATTTTAATTGATGATTTTAATTCATATCACAAGACATAAGATAGAAATTTTGATGAAAATTTATGTTTTAGGGAATAGAATCTTCATTGAAATGATTTAGTCTTGTTTTTAGGACTTAATTTTATTTGATAAAAATTTTAGGTGAGTCACGCCCATGACATATGTTCATGCCCGTGACTTAAATGGCTAAAAGAGGCAGTGTTGTTCACTACTTGGTTCACGGCTTCAAGTGCTGAAGCTTGTTTTCACGGCTTCATTCACTCCCGTGAAATGAGACTTTCACGCCCGTGACGCATTTCGACTCCTGTGAACCTTAACACCCCAAAACTCACCGAAGCTTTCACGCCTTAAGTCACGGCTTGCTTCACGGGCATAAGTAGTGAAATTCAACATTTCACGCCCATGACTATTTGTTCACCCCCATGACCGTTTATCATTCACGGCAACAGGGCAGGGGTGGGAGACTAAAAGAGCAGCTGGTTATATTTCTCATTTCAACTCACCAACTCCCAAAACCGCTCTCATTTACACATATTCATTGAGACATTGAAGATTCCGACCGCCAAGACTCAAACTTTTCCTATAAATACCACCAAAAGTTCAAATCTTTATCAACAATCATACATTTCTAGGATTTCCATAAAGATTTTCTGTCAAAAGTTTTCCACTCCATCACAAACCGAATTCTTCAAAACAAATGGAGACTGTCTCATCTAAGGGAAAAAAGAAAGAAGTCCCATGCTCCTCGGAGGTATGCAGACTACCTCATGAACCGAATTCCTGAGCAATTCCATCCTCGAAACTCAACTTTGAAGAAGAGACCTCTACTGTCATCAAAGTCCTTCGAATGGCAGACAGTCCGAAGTCTCAGGCTTAAGACGGCTATGACAGAGCAACTCTAAGCCTGTCATCTAAAAGACTTTGTGGAAATTCACCAGCCAACCTTGAGGGAGCCAACACTGGAATTCCTCAGCACCTTACAGGTTTCACCTACTGGAGTGGTGAAATTCCAACACTGCAATAATCCCAACACCCTCAGTGCCATTGAATTTGGGGAATTGTTCAATCTACTATCTGATGGCATCCTAAATGATACTGAGGTAGAATTCTCTACCCCTCGAGCTTGGACACACTTTGGCACCGATTGTAGCTGGGATGTCAAGAAGACCAAGAGCACACATCTTAGGTCCCCAGTGCACAAGTATTTGCATAGGTTCCTAACCTATAGCATATTCGCTAGGGGAGAAAGCAACGACACTATCAGGAAATCGGAGCTCTTCCTCTTTGAGATGGCTCGCAGAGGACTCACTGTGGAACTTTCTAAATGGTTTGCAAACCATCTTCTATCCATTGCCACCAAGCCTACTGGAGATATCTTGATTGGTGCATATGTCACCCACATAGCAATGAAGCTTGAGTATCTGAAGCTGGATGAGCATCACTTTAACCTCATCCCTGGACATCCTCAATATCGCTTGGATGTCAAGTCCTTCATCAAGATGGGAGCAGCTGTCAGAATCGTTTTCCAGAATGATATCTTCTACCGCCTCACTGACACTGCTGGGGAGATCATCTGGGAAGATAATGACACGGAGGACTCTAAACCATGCCTCCAGGGATTCCAGCAGAAGAAGAGGGCTCAGTTTGAAGAAGTACCTCTAGTAGCTGAGCATGATATCGAACAGTCCTCGGCTTCCACACCGACCTTAGCGCAGCAGGTGGTTGACCTCTTGGCACCACGTTTTAAGCAGCTGCAGACTTCGATGGATGAGAGGTTGGAGAACCTCAAAGACTTCATGGAGTCTCGGATGGATAGCCTTGAGGCTGAAGTAGCTAGGCTTCGTGATAGGATGTCCAGCTAGGAGTTAGGCTATAGTGTAGCCTAAATTTGCTTGTCTTTTGCTTTTTTATTTTGTTTATGTTTGTTGGTGTGTAGGAAATTTTCAAATTTCCTTTCTGAACATTATTTAACTTTGTATGTATCTTTTGCTTTATGCAATATATTTGCTTTTGTTTACATCATTGATATATCTTTATATCCTTTTTGATTGATGACAAAAGGAGGAGAAAACTAGCAATATATTATAGGGAAAATGGTATCAAACTAGCAATATAAGGAGAAACTAGCAATATATATTAAGGTAAATGAATTTTGAATCAAAAATTAAAATTGAATTGACTTTGAAATAGATTAAAAGGGATGAGAAACCTTGATTCAAAATTTCATATGCAAACTATAAAATTGAAAAATTGAGCTTTATATACATAAGATATATCTTAAGTATACTTTGCGTATACCTTCATGCAAGTTGCAAAAATAAATATGCCATGATATACCTTAAGTATACCTTACATATACTTCATGCCTTAAAAAGGAATTATGGTATATATTGGATATACTTCTCATATAACTTGCATATACTTAAAATCTAGTTAGTTTATTTCAATGCTACATCATTCTTTACAATTCTTGCACTTTACAAATTTTTTATCCTAAGTATATTTTGAGCGGGAGACTTCTCAAAATCACATATTACTAGATTATTTGTCACCATCAAAAAGGGGGAGATTGTTAAACCTTGAGGGGTATTTCCGTTATTTTGATGATAACAAATATAATAGCAATATTGTATTTAACATACTTATTTTCTAAGTCTATTATACAGGACCTGGATTTAAATAGCAAGAATGGAGATTGGAAGAATAATCCTTGAAAGACAAAATTCAAGAAGTAGCATGTTCACTGCCGTGACTTTATGTGTCACGCCCGTGAAAGAGCTAACTGTTACCAAAACCAACATTTGAAGTTCACGGCCATGAAGGAAGAACAAACCGTCAAGTTGACATTTCAGTCAACCCCGTGAATGTTCATTCATTTTCATCTAGAGAGCTTCACGACCAAAGTCACCACTTGGATCACGGCTGGGAAGTTTGTCACGCCTGTGAGTCAATGTGTCAAAACATTCTAGAGAGCTTCACGACCACGGTCACCACTTCAGTCATGTCTTGGGAAGAAATGTCACTCCCATGACAGATATAGTCACGCCTGTGAATAATGAAAGAGAAAAATGTCAGGCGCGATTATTTGGTTGGTAGAATGGCTAGTTTCGTATTTAATGCACCCCAACGGCTATATTCAGCGATGAGAGTATAAATGGAAGTCATTTATGCATTCGTAATAAGAGAATGAAGAGAATAACAATAGAATAGCATATACATCGAATTTAATTCTTATTACAAGCTATTTGTACATTCAATACTTTGAGAACAAAATCTATTCTCTGTAAAAATCTTTTTGCTCTTCATTTATTGAGCAATTAAGATTTGTAAGTGGTTCTCTCTGTAATCTTTACTCAAGTGAGCTTTGGGTATTTCTGGGTTAAGAGTAGAACACTTGTAAGGGTTAGTTGTGTGATCATCAAAACACAAATCAAAAGGTTATTGTGTGAGCCTGTAAAAACACAAAGTGAAGGTTGTTTGTGTGAGCCTATAAAACACAAGGAATAGGTTATTGTGTGAGCCATTAAAACAAAAGGGATTTCTGGGTTAGGTGTGAGCCATTGTGAGAAACACCATAGTTGAGAGTGAGCTTGTAAAACTCCATTTAACACTTAGTGTGTTAGGGAAACTCATAATTGCGATTGGGGAGAAGAGTAGGGTTTGTTAAGACCCGTTCCTCTATAAAAATCCTTGTGTCAAATTCTCTCTATCCATCCTAAAATTAATCTTTTATTTCCGCACTTTAAAGTTTAATTTTGAAACTCCAATTCAACCCCCCTTCTTGGTTTAATATATGGGCAACAATTGGTATCAATTGGTTTAATATCTGGGCAACAATTTTTACAGAGGTTCGGGTGATTACAATGGAATTTTACAAGCTCACTCCTGACTATGGTGTTTCTCACAATGGCTCACACCTAACCCAGAAATCCCTTGTGTTTTGATGGCTCACACAATAACCAATTCCTTATGTTTTACAGGCCCACACAAACAACCTTTACCTTGTGTTTTGCAGGCTCACACAAACAACCTTTACCTTGTGTTTTACAGACTCACACAACCAACCTTTCCTTGTGTTTTAGAGGCTCACACAAATAACCCTTACAAGTGTTCTACTCTTAACCCAGAAATACCCAAAACTCACTTGAGTATAAATGATTACAGAGAGAAACACTTACAAATCTTTATTGCTCAATAAATGATGAGAAAAAAGATTTTCACATAGAATAAATGTTTGTTTTGAAAGTATTAAATGCACAAATAGCTTACAAACTGATTTTGATTCGAAGTATTAGCTATCCTCTTGTACTGAATGCATAAATAACTTGCATTTATACTTACATGGCAAATTATAGCAGTTAGAATGCATTTAATATGAGACTAGCCATTGCACCAACCCTAATAATCGCGCCTGATATTTTTTCTTTCATCTTTCACGGGCTTGACTCTGTGTGTCACAGTCGTGACTGTTCTTCCAAGCTGTGACTGAAGTGGTGACCTTGGCCTTGAAGCATTCTGGAACATTTTGAAATATTGGGTCACGGGCATGACATATATCTTCACGGGCGTGACAACCTTCCAAGCTGTGGTCCAAGTGTGACTTTGGTCGTGAAGCTCTCTAAAAGAATTTGTCATGTCTTTTCACAGGTGTGGCATTCCTTTCATGGGCGTGACTTAAATGTTCATTCACGGTTTGTTGTCTTTCTTCATAGCAGTGAACTTTAAATGTTGGTTTGTTGGCATTAGGCTTAATCACGGGCGTGACACATATGGTCACAGGCGTGAATCATGCTGCTTCTTCAATTTTATCTTTCGAAGAGTAATCTTCCATTCTCCATTCTTGCTATCTTATTCCATACCCTATTTAATAGACTTAGAAAACAAGTATGTTAAATACTTTATTGCTATTTTATTTGTTATCATCAAAATGATGGAAATACCCCTCAAAGATCAACACTCCACAACTTGCATTTAGATAGTCCAACTTAGAGTTTTGTGCAAGTAAAAATGATATGGAAATGATTATATGCTGGTTGTTGCCTATGGTAAGTTTTGGGCAGGAATAAAAGATTGAAATAAAATGGTAAATTTGATGTATGAAAATTGTTGAATAAGGATAAAGTTGATGTATGCATATGTATACAAAATAAATGTGATGTAACAATTATGATGCATGAATAATTGTTATTTTGTATGTATGCAAACACAATTATAGAGGTAAGAATCACAGTTAATGTATGCCCTATGTATGATCACATTGTTATCGATATAAGCATGATATTGCATGGAATGACACATCATGGTTTTGAGTTTATTACATGCAGGTTTTGGATTCTAGCTGGTAGTAATGTTGATGTGAAGAAGAGCAAGTCCATATAGCCATCAAACAGTGCAACTAGTCTTGGCTTGGTATTCATTCATGACATTCTTTTGGTTCTTTTTGTTCTTATGTCATGGGATATGGGATATAAGTTTTTGAACATGTATGTCATGGGATATGGAATATAAGTTTTTGAACATGTATGTCATGGGATATGGAATATAAGTTTTTGAACATGTATGTAATATTTTGATAATGTTGTTTTTCTATAAATAGTGAGCTAGTGAAAAGCTGAGCATGATTTTTTTATATGGATAGGGTTGGTCCATCCAATATATGGAAAAAAGGTAACAATGTTTTTTATGATGTTTATTGTAAAATGCATGTTTACGTTTAAACAATTTTATGGATGAAAAAATTTTTGATTTAAGCTTATGTTTCAATAAGAAAGGAAATGTTTTACTTTAACCAGTTTTCCGTAATGAGTATTCGTAGCATTCTTTGGTATAGTTAGGATTTTCTAACTATATGGGCGACTGTTATAGCTTCTTCCAACATGATACACAAGTCAATGTTGCCAATTACAAGTCTGAGATAGTCTTTCATGGCTAATTGTCTCTATGCATTGGCATCTCTAGGTGGAATTGCTATTAGCTCGTTGACTGCCTTTTTTTCCAAATTCGTAAGGTTGTCAAAAACTTCTTATTTATCTTCAGGAGGTTGTTCTTCTAATTTATGACCACTGGACCTCAATTCGTAATTCCTCTAAATGGATGCTTCATTTGACTTTGTTCGTTTATTAGTACCTGACATAAATGTGAGTTTTGGTTGGAAGCAGTTAGTTTTCTAGGTCATGTAATTTCAGCGGAAGGTATTCGAGTTTATCCTAGTAAAATCGAGGCTATTCTTAATTGGAGACCACCTCACAACGTGACTGAGATGAGGAGTTTTTTGTGAAAGGATTTTCATCTATAGTGAATCCTTTGACACGATTGCTACGAAAAGAAGTTCATTTTGAATGGACAAATAGATGTCAAGCAAGCTTTGATCGATTGAAGGCAATGTTGACTAAAGCACCAATTTTGACTCAGCCTACTCCAGGAAAAGATTATGTTATGTACAGTGATGCAAGTCACAATGGGCTAGGATGTGTTCTTATGTAAGAGGAAAAAGTGATTGCATATGCCTCCAGACAGCTCAAACCTCACGAGCTTAACTATCCAATTCATGATTTAGAGCTTGCAGCGATAGTTTTTGCTCTTAAGATCTAGAGACATTATCTGTAAGGAGAAAGATGCTACATTTATATAGACCACAAGAGTCTTAAGTATCCTCCTTCATAGAAAGAGTTGAACCTGAGACAGCGAAGATGGTTGGAATTGATTAAAGATTATGACTGTGTGATCGAATACCAGCCAGGCAAAGCTAATGTGGTAGCTAATGTGTTAAGCCGAAAAATTTTAGCTGAGATGCGAGTGGAATCCACATTAATGCAGAGAATTAAAGATGTCCAAAAACAAGATGAGAAGCTAGTAAAGATGGTCAAAGCCTTGAAAAATAGAGAAAAGTCAGAATTTTCTTTAACAAAAGATGGTACTGTGTATTTCAAGAACCGGATTTGTGTACCAAGTATAGAAGAGTTGAGGTCAGAGATTTTAAAAGAAACTCATGAAATGGTCTATACTATGCACCCAGGTGGGAACAAGATGTACCAAGATTTGAAAGCACAATACTGGTGGTCGGGGATGAAGAAGGATATCACTGAATATGTTGCTAAATGTCTAATCTGTCAACAAGTGAAAGCTGAGCATCAATTACCAACAGGATTACTACAACCGATTCCCATACCAGAATGGAAGTGGGAGAGAATCACGATGGATTTTGTGTCCGGCTTACCGGTAACTCAGAGAAAGCATGATGCAGTGTGGGTGATAGTGGATCGATTGACGAAGTTGGCACATTTTCTATCAGTCCGAATGGACTATACTTTGAACAAGCTGGCTGAGATTTATGTGAATGAGATAGTGAGACTTTATGGAGTACCTATGTCTATAATTTTTGACAGATATCCCAGGTTTACGTCGCAATTCTGGAGAAGTCTACAGCAGGCTTTGGGAACTCGACTCAGATTCAGTACGACATTTCATCCGTAAACGGATGGTCAATCAGAGTGAGTTATTCAGTTGCTAGAGGATATAATGAGATGTTGTGTGCTTGAATTTGAGGGAAGTTGGGATCGACATCTACCTCTTATGGAGTTTGCCTATAACAATAGCTATCAAACAAGCATAGGCATGGCTCCTTATGAGGCTTTATATGGAAGAAAGTGTAGGACACCAGTTTGTTGGACCGAGTTGAATGAGAAAAAGTTAATTGGGCCGGAAATAATTCAATAGACTGAGGAAAAAGTTAAAGTGATCAAGGAAAGGCTAAAGGCAGCACAAGATCGACAGAAATCATATGCCGATTTAAAGAGACGAGATATAGAATATACAGTAGGAGACAAAGTATTCCTTAAAGTTTTGCCCAGTATTTTACTGGACAGATTTCTGCCTTATCTTTCTATATCTTTTTCATCCATTTCTAGATGGCATTTGAACAAGTGATCAACTAGAAAAATGCAGGTACATGTCTTATCTTTAATTTACAACTAGAATCACATTAAAAATAATTTCTTAGAAAAATTTATGAATTGTTTTCCAACCTATGTTCACTGCAATCTGCCCAGTATTTTTTTTTTCTGGACAGATTTCTAGTTCAAAGTTTGAGTCCATTTTTTACCTAATTCCAGGCATATTTAGGTCTAATGGTCTGAATGAAAGTTCAAGCCCTATGTCTTAAATTTCCAATCCAGCAAGAATCACTCAGAAATGATTTCCAGAACTCAAGTTATGACCAAAACACTAGACACTGTTCATAAGACGAATTTTCCAGCACATCAAATAATTCATACATTTTCCATTTTCATGCATCAACCTCATTTTCTAGTCTTTATTTTCACATTCATGGCATCATTTAATCACTCAATCAAATGTTCAGAATTTCATACATAAATTCACTACATCACAAAATCAAAATCAATACTTTTCTATATTGAATTTTTGCCAAATGTACATACCTCAAAGTTCTATTTTTCTTCACTTTTCTCTTCCTCTTAGATAGCCTTTTCCTTGCCCTTACTTCCCCTTTGATTTTGGTTCAAAGGTTGTTCACTTCCTTGCCCTATCAATAAATTTTACACTAATCAAACACTAATCACACTAATCCACCCTTAATCACCATTAGCATACTAATAACCCTAATTTACTAGCTATAATGGCAACTAACCTCAAACTCAAAGAAAAGAGAAGAAGAAAGTAAGGAGATGGAAAATCTAAACTCACCTTTGATGATCTTCCAAATGGCTAAAAACTCCTTTTTTTTTTCTTCCTTTCTTCCTTCCTCTTCCTTAGTTTTGCTCACTTTACTTCACTTTCTTCATGATCTTGCCTTAATCCCCTTTTTTTCATCTAATCTTAGTTTGATTTGAAGAAAGAAAAACAAAAGTAAATGGGAGAGGAGAAGCTCACGGCAAAGAGGAAGAAAAGAGAGAGAAATGAGTTTGGTCAAGATGAAGAAGAAGAAGAATGGTAAAAAAAGTGAAAATTTGACTTTTTATAGTTGGATTAGGTGGGTGGTTAGGATTAGTTACTAATCTTGCTTCCTATTGGTCCATTAATTTAAATCACTCTTACTTTATTTTAATCAAAAGAATATTCCTTTCCTTAGATAAAGAATATTCCATTTTTATGCCTTCTTAGAATTTCTGTGCCAAAAACACTGCAATTCCAAATTTCGTTCAGAGAAAAATAATTTTTTTCCCAATTTTAATTCCAAACTTCAAAATTCTCAATTAATAATATTCAAAATATTTTTCTCCCATCTTATTATTATTTAAATTTATTTCTTTCATGTCCAAATTTAGACCCCGTTCGGTTCAGCCCGCCGGATTTCGGTCAACCGCGACCGTAGCCTAAAATATCGGGCATTACAATTTTCCTCTCCTTAAAAAAAATTTCGTCCTCGAAATTTACCTTTTTAGCTGGAGTGGAATAATTGTGGATATTGAGCCTTCATGACCTCTTCATTTTCCCAAGTTGCCTCTTCTGACCTGTGGAAAAATCACAGGACCTTCACCAATGGTACCTTTTTGTTTCGTAGCTCTTTCATTTCTCGAGCTAAAATTTCCACTGGTTCCTCTTCATAAGTTAAATCTGGTCGTATCTCTATAGGTTCTGTTGATATGATATGAGATGGATCTTATCGATATCTTCTCAACATGGACACATGGAATACGTTGTGAATCTTGTCTAACTCTGGTGGTAGAGCTAATTTGTACACCACTGGACCTATGCGTTCAAGTACCTCGTATGGTCCAATGAACCTAGGACTCAACTTTCCTTTCTTTCCAAATCGGAAAATCCTTTTCCAAGGTGAGATTTTTAAGAACACTTTGTCACCAACTGTATATTCAATATCTCTCCTTTTCAAATCTGCATATGATTTCTGTCTATCAGCAACAGCTTTTAGTCTATCTCTTATTACTTTCACTTTTTCCTCTGTCTGTTAAACTAGATCTGGACCCATTACTTTCTTTTCACTAAGCTCGGTCCAACCTAGAGGCGTTCTACATTTTCTCCCATATAAGGCTTCATATGGTGCCATACCGATACTGGCTTGGTGACTATTATTGTAGGCAAATTCTATCAATTGAAGATATTTATCCCAACTGCCTTCAAATTCTATCACACAACTCCTCAACATATCTTCCAATATCTGTATGACCCTCTCTGATTGTCCATCTGTTTGTGGGTGGAACGCTGTGCTGAAATTGAGTCGAGTACCCATGCCTTGATGCAAACTTTTCCAGAATTGTGAAGTGAACCGCGGGTCTCGATCTGAAATGATTGAAACTGGCACACCATGTAAACGGATTATCTCATTAACATAGATCTCTGCCAAACGGTTAAGTGGATAATCCATCTTGATCGGTACAAAGTGAGCTAATTTGGTGAGTCGGTCTACTACTACCCATACTGCATCATGCCTCTTTTGTGTCAAGGGCAAACCAGAAACAAAGTCCATTGTGACTTTTTCCCATTTCCACTCCGGAATTGAAATAGACTGCAATAATCCACTTGGTACTTGATGCTCTGCCTTCATTTGCTGACAAGTTAAACATCTAGTAGTATACTCCGTGATATCTCTTTTCATTCCTGGCCACCAGTAATATGCCTTCAAGTCATGATACATTTTGTTGCTTCCTGGGTGCATTGCATAAATAACGTTGTGAGCCTCCTTCAAAATATCTTGTTTCAATTTTGGTATGTCTGGCACACACAACCTGCCCTTATGCATTAAACTCCCATCTGCTTCAATAGTAAATTCTGGTTTTTCACCCTTTTTCACCATTTCAAAGATTTTCTTTAATTTCGTGTCTTGCTTCTGATTGTCCTTTACTTGTTGGATCAATGTGGGTTGAATCCGCAATTCTGCCAAAATAATATATAAAGAACTTATTATTCCATTTTTTTTTCACTTAATAAATTTAAGTTTTAACATTTACCTGCAAGAGTTTTTCTACTCAGCGCGTCAGCTACCACATTGGCCTTACCGGGCTGATAGTCAATGATACAATTGTAGTCTTTGATCAATTCTAGCCATCTCCTCTATCTCAGATTGAGTTCCTTTTGTGAAGGCAAATATTTCAAACTTTTATGGTTTGTATAGATATAACATTGCTCACCATACAAGTAGTGTCGGCATATTTTCAATGCAAACACAATGGCTGCTAGTTCCAGATCATGTGTTGGATAATTTCTCTCGTGAGGCTTCAGTTGTCTGGAAGCATAAGCGATCACTTTGCCTTCTTGCATTAGTACACAGCCCAAACCATTAAGGGAAGCATCACTGTACACCACATAATCTTTTCCCGCAGTAGGCTGTGTCAACATTGGTGCCTCTGTCAACATTTTCTTCAACTTATCAAAACTAGTCTGGCATCGTTCTGACCACTCAAATCTGGTCTCCTTTCTAAGCAATTTTGTCAGTGGTGAGACTATCATTGAAAATCCTTTCACAAATCTCCAATAATAACCAGCCAAACCAAGAAAACTTCTCACCTCTGTCACATTCCGAGGCGGTTTCCAGTTGAGGATTGCCTCTACCTTACTGGTGTCGACTCTGATCCCATCGACTGAGACAATATGCCCTAGAAAGACCACCTCATCTAACCAGAATGCACATTTCCACAACTTCGCATATAATTGATTCTCTCTCAAGGTATGGAAGACAATACGAAGATGTTGATTATGCTCTTCTTTGCTTCTAGAGTACACCAAGATATCATCTATGAACACCACCACGAACTAGTCCAAATAAGGCCTAAAGATTCTATTCATTAGATCCATAAATGCTGTTGGGGTATTCGTCAAGCCAAAAGTCATTACTAAGAACTCGTAATGACCATATCGAGTCCTAAATGCTGTTTTTGAAATGTCTGATTCTTTAATTCTCAATTGGTGATAACCTGATCTGAGGTCAATCTTAGAAAATACCCCTGCTCCTTTCAACTGATCAAACAAGTCATCTATTCTCGGCAAGGGATATCTGTTCTTAATTGTCATCTTGTTCAACTGATGATAATCAATGCACAACCGAAAGGTGCCATCTTTCTTTTTCACAAATAGAACAGGAGCACCCCAAGGTGAGACACTAGGCCTGATAAACCCTTTCTCTAACAACTCTTGCAACTGGACCTTTAATTCTTTTAGTTCAGCAGGTGTCATTCTGTAGGGAGTGATCGATATCGGGGCTGTGCCTGACAAAACATCAATGGCAAACTCTATCTCTCTGACAGGTGGTAACCCTGGCAAGTCCTCAGGAAATATATCTGGAAATTCACATACTGTAGGAATCTCCCTGAGATCTAGACTCTCCTTTTTGGTATCTACAATATGTGCCAAAAATGCTTCACATCCTTTTTTGATAAGCTTACTTGCCTTCGTCACAGAAGTCGGTTCTCGCCTAGGACAATCACGTCATCCTGCCCTGAATTCTTGAAAGTCACTCTCCTATACTGACAATCCACCACTGCCTTATGCCGAGTTAACCAATCCATCCCCAAGATTGCATCAAACTCACGGAATGGCAACTCTATTAGATTATCTGGGAATTCTACATTCTGAGCTTTGATTGGACTATTTTTATAGACTCGACTAACTTTCACTCCATGACCCAAAGGATTGGTCACTAATATATCATAATCTAATTCCTCTGCTACCATATTACCGTGACTAGGTGGTGACATACATAAATATGAATGTGTAGAACCCGGATCTATCAGTGCAAATAAATCAGTATCATAAAGAGAAAATTTACCAATTATCACATCTGGGGCATCCTGCTCCTCACGAGCTCTCATGGCATATGCTCGGGCTGGGGCTCGACTACCTTCTGCTCTATTCACTGATTCTGATATACTCTGCCCAATTCTGCCACTTCTAGACTGTCCTTGTCCCCTGCCTCTGCCTCGAGTGACATTCTGAACCTGAACTGATATTACACCACCTGTACCTCTTCCTCTCGGGCAATCTTTCTGTTTGTGCTCAATAGATCCGCATCGTAAGCATGCTCCAGTAATCCACCAGCAATCACCTGCATGTGATCTCCCACAATGTTGACATGTGACAGATATGAATCTCCTATTACCCGAAGCTGGTGCACTAGCTGTAGATCCCTTTGGCCTCGACCGCTGGCTTTGGCTAGTTGAAAAGTTTGATCTAGTACCCTGTGACTGGAAAAACCTAGGCACTGTCCGCCCCTTTTACCTGATGTCTGGCCCATGATAAATGTCTGTCTCCGTGGTAACTCTTCTATCCTCTTTCTCTTTGACCTCTTTTCCACACTAATGGCTGAGGATACTAGTGTAGCAAAATCCTCAAGCTGAAGGGCGGTCACCATATTCCCAATATCATCATTAAGCCCATCCTCAAATCTTTGGCATCTGTCTGCCTCATCAGCGATGATTCCAGTCGCATATTTACTTAGTCGGGTGAATTCCATCTCATACTCGGCGACTGACATGCTTCCCTGCTTCAAGTCTTGAAACTCCCTTTTCTTTTCATTCACATAAACTCTTGGCACATATTTCTTGCTAAATTCTGCCTTGAAGAAATTCCAGGAAGGTGGCTTCGGTGTCTGGGGCTTTGATAAAATTGATTTCCACCAATCATAGGCATGATCTTTTAAAAGGGACACTGCATATCTAACCTTTTGTTCCTCTAGACACTCCAATTCCTCAAACACCCTTTCTGTGGATTCCATCCAAAACTCTGAAGCTGCTGGGTCATCCTCTCTCCTTCCCATAAAATCTGTGGCCCCATATTTTCTCAGCTTATCAATCCGGGGTTTTGGCTGAGGTGGAGGAGGAGGTGGAGCTGGTTGTGGAACTGCTTGTACTATCCGTTGTAATAAATTAGCTATCTGCTCCATAAGAGGCTCCTATCCTAAATTATCCTGTCTCTCTGCTCTCGGAGGAGCTACTACACTCGGCCCGGAATCTCTCACAGATTGAGGTTGTCTGGGATTGGCTGAGCGTGAAGGACTATTACTCTGTTCATCTTCTGAGAAATCTTATTCCGATTCCGAATCCATATCTACCTATAAACCAAGAGAAGGGACCCAAATCAGATAATTGCAACATTTTATGCATATAAATGAGACACATATTCTATTTTACACCCACTGAATAAGAATCATTAACCTGTCTCTGATACCACTAAATGTAGCGCTCACTTACCCTACTAATCGCTAATAGGATATGGAAGTGCTACTAAGCTCATTTAATTTAAAACCAACGCTCAATTTTGTATAAATATTTTTTTTTCAATTTAAATATATATCTAGTGATGGGAATATTATGATTCAAAATAACTTATTCATTAAACCATGATATTTAAAAATATAACTACAATAATTCTAGATATATATAATTACCAAATCCATTACTTATAAATATTACAAGCCACAAATTTACATCAACAAAATTCTTAAAACTTAATTTTTACAACATCATTATCAAAACATACAAAAAGAACTAGATTGCTGCAATCTGATCTTGGGGTTCACTCTTCTTCGGTCGTCCTATCGGAACAGCTACTTCTATTTATCTGCGCATGAAACACACGCGCTAAGCTACTAGCTTAGTGGTACGTTTGGCAACTATCCAATCATTACATAAATAATTCTAAAATAAAATTTTAGAAACTACAATTAACCTATTTAGCATGCCAAATATTCAATTAATAATAAACTATTTTCTTCATGCAAAAATATTTAATTCATGAATTATGATATTTTATTCATTAAGCATGCTTGAAATTTTAACAATACAATATATAAAATTTACAATATGAATTTCATACTTCACATTTTTTTTCTGTTATTTATTTAATAGCCCACGACATCTTAGACCGGAACGAAACACTGGATACAGGGTTTCTGCTCTCCGGCAGTATACTCGGCGCCTACATAATTATTTTATAACTCGGCGTTTAACGCCTACATTTTCAATAACAACTCAGCACCTTTTTGGTGCCTACGTAAATTTCGAACTCAGCACTAATTCTTAGTGCCTAAGTAAATTTCAACTCAGCACTATTATTTTTAGTGCCTACATAATTTTAACTCAGCACTACTATATTTAGTGCCTACATTTCTACCCTTTTATTGGCATGCCAACTTATCCTAATTTCTAGTTCTCGACTAGATGTTATAGGGCTTAAATTACATTTGTTACCTTTATTCATATTTGCATAAATTATGTAGGGAAACATTAATATAAATTCCATATAAATGCAATAATTCTCATTCAATATTTTACAACCTCATACTAGCTCATTTAATCATTATAACTATAAGAAAAATTCAATCAATACA
The DNA here is from genome assembly GCA_023653625.1 of Triadica sebifera. Classification (NCBI taxonomy): domain Eukaryota; kingdom Viridiplantae; phylum Streptophyta; class Magnoliopsida; order Malpighiales; family Euphorbiaceae; genus Triadica; species Triadica sebifera. Next base: position 37,083,798 of record CM042896.1, read on the forward strand.
TTTTCTAACACATAAATCCACAATCAACACATTTCTACCAGCTGTCCTATTCTGGAAAGCATTTCTACCTTATGTTGCTCTGCATTTTTCGTCTATTTTTAGACAGAATTTGGACATGTGATCATCTAAGAAAATATAGGTACATGTCTTATCTTTAATTTCCAACTGGAATCACATCAAAACAAATTTTTTAGCAAAAGTTATACATTTTCTCCTAAGTTACGTTCGCTGCAATCTGCCCAGTATTTTACTGGACAGATTTCTGCCTTATCTTTCTATATCTTTTTCATCCATTTATAGATGGAATTTGGACAAGTGATCAACTATAAAAATTCAGGTACATGTCTTATCTTTAATTTCCAACTGGAATCACATTAAAAATAATTTTGTAGCAAAAGTTATGAATTGTTTTCCAACCTATGTTCACTGCAATCTGCCCAGTATTTTTTTTTCTGGACAGATTTCTAGTTCAAAGTTTGAGTCCATTTTTTACCTAATTCCAGGCATATTTAGGTCTAATGGTCTGAATGAAAGTTCAAGCCCTATTTCTTAATTTCCAATCCAGCAAGAATCACTCAGAAATGATTTCCAGAACTCAAGTTATGACCAAAACACTAGACACTGTTCATAAGACGAATTTTCCAGCACATCAAATAATTCATACATTTTCCATTTTCATGCATCAACCTCATTTTCTAGTCTTTATTTTCACATTCATGGCATCATTTAATCACTCAATCAAATGTTCAGAATTTCATACATAAATTCACTACATCACAAAATCAAAATCAATACTTTTCTATATTGAATTTTTGCCAAATGTACATACCTCAAAGTTCTATTTTTCTTCACTTTTCTCTTCCTCTTAGATAGCCTTTTCCTTGCCCTTACTTCCCCTTTGATTTTGGTTCAAAGGTTGTTCACTTCCTTGCCCTAACAATAAATTTTACACTAATCAAACACTAATCACACTAATCCACCCTTAATCACCATTAACATACTAATAACCCTAATTTACTAGCTATAATGGCAACTAACCTCAAACTCAAAGAAAAGAGAAGAAGAAAGTAAGGAGATGAAAAATCTAAACTCACCTTTGATGATCTTCCAAATGGCTAAAAACTCTTTTTTTTTTCTTCCTTTCTTCCTTCCTCTTCCTTAGTTTTGCTCACTTTACTTCACTTTCTTCATGATCTTGCCTTAATCCCCTTTTTTTTCATCTAATCTTAGTTTGATTTGAAGAAAGAAAAAAAAAAGTAAATAGGAGAGGAGAAGCTCACGGCAAAGAGGAAGAAAAGAGAGAGAAATGAGTTTGGTCACGATGAAGAAGAAGAAGAATGGTCAAAAAAGTGAAAATTTGACTTTTTATAGTTGGATTAGGTGGGTGGTTAGGATTAGTTACTAATCTTACTTCCTATTGGTCCATTAATTTAAATCACTCTTACTTTATTTTAATCAAAAGAATATTGCTTTCCTTAGATAAAGAATATTCTATTTTTATGCCTTCTTAGAATTTCTGTGCCAAAAACACTGCAATTCCAAATTTCGTTCAGCGAAAAATAATTTATTTTCCCAATTTTAATTCCAAACTTCAAAATTCTCAATTAATAATATTCAAAATATTTTTCTCCCATCTTATTATTATTTAAATTTATTTCTTTCATGTCCAAATTTAGACCCCGATCGGTTCAGCGCACCGGATTTCGGTCAACCGCGACCGTGGCCTAAAATATCGGGCATTACAGTGACACATATGGTATATATAAGTGGTATATGTATGATATATTTGAGGTATATGTTTGGCATATACAATATATACATGGTATATGTATAGTATATGTGAGGTATATGCATAACATATGTGGTATATATGAGGTATATGTAATAAGGACATAATGTATGATGAATGCTTAGTTACAAATTCATATGCATAATGACTTAAAAGACGTTGTGACTAGTTAATCAATATTGTAAGGCAAAATAAGAGGCCTATGGGCCGAAAAATGAGCAAATGAAATAAATGATCAAGCTTGCTAGCAAATGCAAATATTCACATGGAGACCCGGGACAATGTCTGTTTAACCTGGTCACAACAAAATAAAATGAATAGGCATAAGCATAAGTAAAGAACAATTATTGAATACTTGATTTTATTTACATTTATATGTTATTAACGGATGAAATGGAATATAAAGTGAATATTAAGTATACTTGTTTTTTGCTATTATGGAATGCTTGGTACTTTAGAGCTCATTTGATGGTTATTCTCACTAAGTCGCAACTCACCAAATTACATTATTTTTTAGGTAGAGAAGAGTAGTAATTCATATTGAGGTGCATATAAAAGTCATGAATCAAAGGTCACCGGCCAAGCCTCCTCACTCTCTCTCATTGAACTCCACACAAGCATAAGAGCATATCATTTATATTTGGAGGTTAAATACTTGCATATGTATAATTACAATGAATATGTACTATGATATATAAACAGGATTAACTTGTAAATTTACTAACTTTTAAATGTAATATTTAAGTTATTAATATATGTGATGTTATAGGCTATGATTAAAGCATCTGTATTGATTGTTGAATTGTTGATGATAATATAAGATGAGTTAAAAAAAATTGCTCTCACTGTAAACATGAATTTTATTTGATTCTTGTTCCACACGTGATAACTTAATATATAAATATAAATGTGGTATATATAAGGTGTTAGGTGTTACACTAACTCTAAACCTCAAGTGTTTTTCCAGACTCACACTATAATTCACACTTAGTGTTTTTCTCTAGGCTAACACTCAACCATTTATAATAAGAGTTATCATTAAGCTATCTCTCAAACATTTCCTAGAGTTTTCTTAGGCTCACTATAAATCGTTACCCTAAGTATTTTATGGCCAAATACTTAACATCATTTCATCACACAAAATAAATACAAAAGAATACAAAAATGATGGAGAATTGCAGTCTAGCTTCCTATTTCACGGTCGCGATTTACTTTACTTTCCAGTGGCTAATACTAGGGCTATACGTAGATCTTAGATCTTTTTGAATTGAACTGAAAAATCGAGAAAAAAGATAAAAACCCAAACAATACTATTGACTTTTTTACTATAACTGAACCGAATAGTACTATTAATTTTAATTTTTATGGTTCTAAATTTTTTTTCCCAATACAATACAAGACTTGGATTTATCAATCTTCAACTTTCCAAGACAAAATTGGAGATTTTTCGATCCCCGAATTAGACTAGATCGTATACACTCTTAACTAGTACATGGGGATGTGTCTAAATGGGTCCAGCCTCTAACGATCGACTCCATATAAAATATGCACTAGCGCTTCTCTTGTCGCAGTCACAAAATTGTTGTCATAGACACTTTTGCGGTCGTGCTTCTCACCAAAAACTCAATTATCCAATTTTGGATTTCTTCAACTGGTATATTTGCAATCACACTTCATTCTGGTTGCGATCATGTTTCTTCAGGTCACAATCATGATTTCTTATTAAGCTCCAAACCTTGGACAAGTGGCAAGCTTGGAGTGGTTTTTCTTTTTGGTGTATAAACATTTCGAATTTTGGTGATTCTCCTTTTGCGACAGATATTGCAGTTGCGAACCTCTCTAAAATTTTGACACCTTCAGCATTGGGAGAATTGCAGTCACTAAAACTTTATTGCAGTTATAGTTGTACCATTATAGGCAATATTGCATTTCCATGGTCGTGAATTACATGTCCGCCCCAAAATCTTCATTTATCACTAAGTGTTTGACAAAAAAAAATTATTCTTACAAAATAGATAGTCAAATAAATATATTAGTGGTTTCTAAATTTGATTGCTAAAAACAAAATATAAAGATGTACCATTTAGGCTAACAAATCGCAATCACAAAACTTGTTTTGCTCAGAACATGTGGACATGTGGCATGCTTAGATTGCATTCACTCTAGCAATCTTGGCAATATGAAAATTGCAATAAAGATTGTTGTCTCATGGTTATGAATGTCATGTTTGTTGTTGTGAATTCCATTGTTCTTCATAACACTTTTGGCTCAATCGGATTTGCAATCGCTAAATAATTAGTGAGGCTATGAAATCATGTTTGTGGGCAATGCTTTCCTCCGTTGTTGCAATTTATGTATTCTACCAAACTTCTTCATATTTCATCATCTATTTGATCTCCAAATGTTATGAAACTTGAAATCCTGCAAAATAATACTCAGCAAATACATTGGTGACTCTCGATTTGAGTATCAAGATCAAAATAAAGTTGCACTCACTTAGATTAACAAATGGTTAATTAAGCTAATTGAAATAAAATTCCAATTGAGACTTGATGATATAAATTTGTAACATTGAATAATATTTTTTTTCTCCATTATCATACATCGAGTTGCTAATATTCACAATGAGAGAGCATTTGGTTAAGACAAAATAGCCTAATACCTAATTACTCCTCAAATTTCGTAAAAAAAACCTAGTTATACATCTTAATTTTTAAAATGATTTATTGCACTCCTAAATTTAGCATAAGTGACATTTACACGCATTTTTTAATATAAAAAATGGATGAGTTGTGCGGTATGCGTGGTATGTAGTTTGGTCAATGAGTCAAACATTCTAACTAGACTGACTCAATAGATATTGATTATAAAAATATTAATTTTAATTTTTCAAAAATTAATTATCCCAAATCAAATTCTTTAAATCCTTAAATCAAATTTCTGAAATTATACTGAAACCTGCCAGTTCGTAACTTCTTAAAACTCCATTGATGACAACACTGCGAGATTCATACCATGCAATTGTTGATGACACCATTGACGGAGTCAAAGTACGAAAAGAATGCCTGTTCTATTTTGTGAGGAGTCGCTAGTGATCCATCCTGTTCTCTTGGGCTCTCTTTTGATATATTGATATATCGATTTCTTTGCCATTCTTTTTATATTTATTTTATTTTATTTTGATATGCTATTCTTTGTGAAAGGGGAATGGATGTTGCTTGCAAAATAAGAGATGAAGGTGGACATGGTTTCTAATTTGTCGCAAGGTTTATTATTTGTAAAAAGAATAGTATTTAAGTATTGACATAGGAATAAGGTTTATAGTCATCTTTTCTATACAACCATTTATTTTGCATAATAAAGAGCAATTAAATAAGAAGAAATCAATCAAGGTAAAGAAAAAGAAGAAGAGGGAGGAGGAGCAAATTGATCGGAGGTGGCAAATGATTTCAGATTCTATGTGCCCATAATTTGTTTCGTCACTCATGCACAATAAAAAAAATAAAAAATAAAAATGTGTCACTTATGCTAAGTTCAAGGGCGAAATAGATTATTTTAAAGGTTTAGATGTACAATTGATGTCTCTTTGCCAACTATGAGAGGGTAGTTATGTATTAAGATGAGAAAATAAGCATAGAATGAGCATAGACTATTTTCATTTCTAATGTTTAGCCAAAAACAATTATTGTAAAATGGTATTATCATTTTTTTGGAATATGAAATACCCATTCCACCTTCATATTCCCCCTCTATTAATTAATCAAAATTCCATTCTCTAAGAAATTAAAATTATCAAAATTATTTTACCAAAAAATAAACTTTCATCGAATTTGAAACTGAAAAAAATAGATATGACCTATAAAAAGATTTTACCAACAAATATTGGCCTAATATATAAATGCATTCCCAAAATTGGCAAAACATATCAGTTGTATATCTGGATTTTCAAAGTGATCTGTTGCACTCCACATAGTATAAGGGACACATATATATCCTTTTTCGCCATAAAAAAAAAAAAAATCAATGCATTTTTTGGTGAAGAAAAAATTCAATTAATAGGGTAAAAAAAAAGAAAAAAAAAAGAGCAAATTGGTCTAAAAAGGCAAATTATTTAAGACTCCATGAGTCCAATAATGTCCGCTCGGTGCCCCCGCTCTTTAAAAACAAATGTAAATATGTAAAGTTCAGAGGTGGAAAAAGCCTCTTTGAAAGTTGAGACGTATTATTGACCCTTTTTTTTGCCAACTTTAAGGGAGTATTAGGTATCAGCCAACAAACATTTATTCACATTAATTTTTTTAAAAAGTCATTTGCAAGAATTGTATTCTAAATTAAATTCAAAATAATTAAGTAAGATAATGTGACTATCCTATTTTGTAGTCTGATAAATTATTATTTTAGTGTAATTTTTATTTAATTGACTATACTCTAATCAAATTTATTTTAAAAATAATTTCAATAAATTTCTTTTTGTTAGGAATTTTTTAAATTTTGTTATGCAATTTTTTTCTGAAAATCTTAGAAGTACATTTTCCAAATCATCATAATTCCTTGATTTAAATTTTAATCATTTTGTTCTTAGTTCAGTTTAAAATATTCTACAAAAATATCTTATAATTACGTTTTATTATTATTATTATTATTATTATTATTATTATTATTATTATTCCACAATAATTTAAAAAATTAATACTAATTGTAATTTCAATACTTTTAAAATCCAAACAATTTTAGAATCAAATATCTATTTCATACTAAACAAATAAGAAAAATAAATAATCATTCTAGTTTCCATTCTGACGTATTTCGATTTCAATTCCCTTGGCCAAACAGCTCCTAAGATATTCATCCAAATCAGATTGTAAAATTTTGAGATAACTGTACTTCCAAACAATATGTCTCCAATTGGCCTTTAGTTGAGCTTATATCGTGGTGACTTGTAAGAAGCAGAAAAGGTAGATTTTGAAGTGGTTTGTGTTGCACTGTTATAGCTTGAACCTTGGCGAGTACGAATTTTGAGAAGAGTTGGAGAAAGAAGAAAGGAAAAGAACCGCATGGATCAATAACGTGAAAACTTAAATGGGTTGTTTCTCCCTCTAGGGCTTACTGTAAGTGATTTGCATTATTTTATCTGTTTATCGATTCAATTTGTGGGTTGATACCAATATCTTGACATTATGAGAACTGGGTTTTATTTATATCGTGATTTACTTGAATGGGTATGGATTTCAATGATTAATCTGCGGTTTAGTGTGATTTTTAGTTTTTGATTATGCATTTTTTTTCGGTTGGATAAGGAATAATTACTTAAAATAGTTATGCTGGGAAATTCCTGGGAACCGGGTAGCAAATTTAACAAAGTACTTAATTTTCTGATAATTTATTAGAATATGACCTTATTTGTTGGAGCAAATTTGTTCTGTTGAACTATATGATTCTCAAATTACAGTATTTGTCTAAAAGAAAAAGGCTTTTCCTTAAAGGGTTATGATGGAAATCGCTTCCTGAATTTCTGCTTGATTTCAATTGCACAAGATTATGTGCTGTAATATGACCATGGAATTGCTTGTTTGATATATGACAAAAAGCGCAGAAGTCGCAATTGTCAATCAATTGTTTTGCTCCATTAATGTTTTTGGAATTTAATGGACTTGGAGTAATCTTGAGATTGCTCAAGTTTTTTGATACGGGAATGGTGGGCCGTTGGTTCTATGAGATAGTAAAATGGATTGAAATGATTTCGGTCTAGTCAGTATTGGCAATTGGCTATCATATGTGCTTTTTTCCCCCATACTATTCCCTTTTGTATGTGATAGGTTTAAAGGATAGGAGATAGATATTTGGGAAGAAGATAAGTGGTGCTTGTTGTTATTCCTCATTGTTGTTTCCTATAAAAGGTAATCATGCAGGATGATTCCTGTCAAAACTTGGTCCTATACCTCCGACAAGGGTAGACTAGATGTATATCTCTGTGCTAGAGAACATTCCTGCGAAAGCTTGAAGCCATACCTTCATTAAAAGATCTTCTGTTTACATGGTTTCTTTTGAGTATTTTTCATCCTTGAAACATTATAGAGTACTTTATTTGGATTGAGTTGAAGATGTTATCAGGACACTGAAAGATATAACAGAAGTTCAGAGAAATTACTTAATTTTCTATATTAAAAATATGGGCATATTTATAAGAAAATGGGAAAAAAATTATGTTAAACCATTCTCAAGGGTGTTATGATGCAGATGCTGACTTCATACATGTTAAATTTAGTCTGAAAAATTTCACTTAAGATCTCATATGGTTGCTACCATTAGTTATCCAATTATGGAAATTTGGAATGTTACAAATGTGTGGAGGGATGAATGCTTTTCTTTTGGAAGTGGCTAATAAAGCAATGATGATGGCTTCACAATTTGCACTGAGATTAGACTATATCCAAGGTGTTGTTATGAGTCCTGTTCAGAATTTTGTTCTGTTTCTGAAATGCACTTTCTGGAGATGCTTTTGTAAGTTCTTAGCGCCAGGCACCCCCCTTCATTTTTTTTTTTTTTTTTTTTTTGTTAATTCAGAAACCAAAACAAGTTATTTTTTGTTACAACAATAAATCTAGCATCACTTGAATGTAGGATTGGTAGAAGTTGAATATGCTAGGCAATGGCATATACACGGCACCCATGTACAAAGGTGATTTATTTTGAGTCTTGTGATATGCAGAATAATAATCACAAGGCTTTTAGTTTTTATATGTTTAGGTGATTACTGTTGCCATTAATTGGCTATATTTCATAAAAATGCTGAAGAAATATATACATTTGTTTTTCTGTTTCTTCTTGTTTGACTTTCTCTTTCTTTGCTGTTGAATTGCACATACATTTGGAATTTTGGAAAACCAGTAATGAACTGCCCTTTGGCTCAACAAGATGCATGGATTCTCCACTGCTGATGGGTTTGTGGAGATAACTGAAAACTTTGCTGAGATGATTAAGTACGTGGCAAATGAACCCTCAGTAGGGCTTTTCTATGTTCAGCAGCACACACAAAATGCAGTTCCCAATGTTTTTAATCTGAACAATAATATCACGGATAAGTTGAACGAAACAATTTTACATACTGAAGACACAGAGGATTCCATCACCATGGTGAGATCAATGAAAGATTGTGGTTCTTTCATTGCGGATGAGATGATTAAAGACATCAGGACATCACTGGCACTAATGTCAGAAAAACAACCAGGAAGAGGTTTAATCCATAACGGTGCTTCAGGTTTTCAATTAGGAAGAACTAGTTCATGGGGAACAGCCAGCTGGGGTCACAATGGAATCCAGCAGGAAAGCAGAAGTACCGGTAATTATTTTTCAACTGTGCTTAATACTGCGAAAGAAAGGGCCAGCAATTTCAAGTGGACACAACTTGATCTGAAAACACCAACCCCACCTAAGAAGCTACTGCGTAATCCTATTCCATTGCAGTTGGTTGCATCTGCTAGTACTAGTTTGTCAATGCCTGATGTAGAATCTGATGAACTGCCCTTGTCAAGTCAGGCTGCTGATGAGCTACAAGCAGAAGATGAACAGGTTGAGATGAGCTTGCCATCTCATAATATATTGTCACAGTTAGAAAACTATGACGGCTTAAAGGCTGATACAGAAGCAAAACTCGAGGATTGGTTGGAAGAGACTAACGGCACTCATAGACCGGATAAAACTGAATAGGGAAAGTGACTTGCTGAAGTCATTTTTCAATTTTGTTCCAATTCTTTAATTTTCGTTTTTCTTTATTGTAGCAACATATTAGATACTGAGGAATGTTTTATTTGTACAATCTTTTGTTTGTAATATACCTATCCCTGGATGATGATGATTGTATCAGAATAAAATTTTATTACCAGCCCTTGTACTTTGCTGGAACAATGCTATATTCATTGGCATTTGAAATGTTCTCTTCTTTTTGTCAAGTGTAAAGTTTCTTTAATATTCTAATAATATTATTTAAATTTGATCACTTCAAGTATTTTCTAGAGAAAATGCTTTTCGAACCAACATAGTTTCTCATGTTTTGTGTTCATTTTATTCCTCCTAATATAATTCATACCCAATTATCCACGAGCAACTGCCCATGATAACATTACAATATATATAAAGCTATGATTTCTGTTTTTGCATCCAAACACTTACAAAAGTAGAAATATTGTTTTTACAAATACATCTTTCCAAATCAAATACTACTATTCCAAAAACCATTTAACATCATTTTAATAATAAAATTTTGGTGAATTAATTATGAATTAGCCATTAGTCATATTTAATTTTAATATTTAATACGATTAAATGATTAAAATTAAATTTGAAAATAAAGTGCATCAAATTGATACAAACCTAATAAACTAATAATATTTTATGAAACTTTTTTTATGTGATAAAATGATTACCTTATTTGCATATTTTCTTTTTAGAAATTGTTTCAATGAGATTAAATGATGAATATATTTAAAATTTCACAAGGGGCCGATAGTTCAAAGCCATTGTGTTTAAGAGTTGAAACTCAGTATTAGCAAAGGAAACCGAAAATGTTGTTTTCTTGATTATCTTTATTTAATGCATTAGAGAATGCATATTAAGAATGTATAAAAAGACATGACATGATTATGGATTGGACCAATGAGATTGCTCATGCATGGATTAATTTTATTTTTAGTAAATAGAACTTGCGTGTCCTGCCTTCTCTGCTTTTCTATTATATTTCTATTTTTATCTCATTTCCCTCAAATATAATTTGAAGTTTTCTCATTAAGAATTTATGTAATTAGATTATATAAGATTATAATAGCATTGAAGTGCAAAGGAGATCAGAGATGAAGTTAGTGCCAAAAACATAAGACATAGAATAGGAAATTATTTTCTATTTAATGTTTTAATTTGATACATCTAACGAGATTTGACTCAATCTATTCTTCATAGCTTGAAGAATTGATGTATATATTATTTGATTTCGAACATGCATCTCATACATGTTACAGTAGAAATATAAAAATTAATCAAAACCAAAACCCAAGGAATACTCTATGTATATTAAAATTGGATCATTAATCATCTAATGGGAGAAGTAGATTACCTTATAATTGTTACTTCAATTTTCATGATTGTGAGCTTTCTTCTTGTTAGGTTGTCGCAAACCACAACAATCCAAAACTTATAGATTTCTCTAATAGTATCTACATGAATGAGCGAAGGAAAAAACCTCAAAAGCTATAGGGTAACAAAACACCAAGTTGCTAGCAATGATGATTCAACTTTAGAGAAAAAAAAAGAGAGAATAACTTTTATTTTCTCAAGGTAGCAACACTCTTTCTAAGCTACTTTGAGGGTATTTATATGTACTTTGTTGCCCAGACAATGAACCAAAAAGGGAGTTGAATAGGTTAGGAAATAAAAATTGCTTAACTTTAAGGTGCGAAATAAAATTAAATAGAGTAAGGAAGGAGAGATATCACACACAAGATTTATAGAGGTTCAGATATTAACAAACCCTATTCCTCTTCCCAATCTCAATTAGGTGTTTCACTAACACACTAAGTGCTACAATGGAGTTTTTCAAGCTCACTCCAAACTATGATGTTTCTCTCAATGGCTAACATCTAACCCAGAAATTCTCTTGTGTTTTTCAATGACTCACACAAAAACCAAATCCTTATTTTTTAAGGCTCACACAATAAACCCTTACAATATTTCACTTTTAACCCGAAATACCCAAACTCACATTTGAGTAATTGGTTATAATGAAAACACTCAAAACCTACAATGCTCTGAAATAATGAGCAATTAAGTTTTCATAAAGAATAGAGGTTTGTTGAGAAAAATAATTAATGCACAAGGCTACAACAAGATTAAAGATGCAAAGTAATTGTTGTTGTTCTTCTTGTTCACTTCTTGTTCTTCTCATTTGGGATTCATAAAGCACTTGCATTTATACTTCCTTTATGAATTATAGCCATTTGGGTGCATTCAATGCTAAAATAGTCGTTGAACCAACTTTTAATTTTGCGCCTAACATGTTTCTCTGTCTTCATTCACGGGCATGAATATGTATGTCACGGTCGTGAAATTTCTTCCAAGCCGTGGACCAAGTGGTGACTCTGGCCGTGAAGCTCTTTGGAAGAATTGAAGTACTTAATCATGAGCGTGACTAATAATTTCACAGGCATGAATATTCTTCCAAGCCGTAGTCCAAGTGATGACTCTGACCGTGAAGCTCTCTGAAAGAATTTGACATGTTTGGTCATAAGCATGACTATCTTTCACGGGTATGAATGCTAGATCATTCATGATTGGTTTGATCCTTTATGGTCATGAACTTTGAATGTTGGAGAGTTGGTGCTAAGATTTATTCACGAGCATGATATAAGTGGTTGTTGCCTAAACAATGAACAAATAAGGGGGGTTAAATTGGTTATGAAATAAAAATTTCTTGACTTTAAGTGTGGAATAAAATTAAATAGAGTAGGGAAGGAGAGATATCACACACGAGATTTATAGAGGGTGGGGTATTAACATATCCTACTCCTCTTCCCAATCTCAATTGGGAATTTTACTAACACACTAAGTGTTATAATAGAGTTTTACAAGCTCACTCCCAACTATGGTATTTCTCTCAATGGCTAATACCTAACCCAGAAATTCCTTTGTATTTTAATGGCTCACATAATAAACCAATTCTTTTTATTTTATGGGTCACACCATAAACCCTTACAAGTGTTTCAATCTTATCCCATTATACCCAAACTCAATTGAGTTATTGATTACAATGAAAACACTCACCAACCTACAATGCTCATAAATTGTGAGCAATTAGGTTTTTACAAAGAATAAAGGTTTTGTTGAAAATAATTAATGCACAATGGCTACAACAAGATTAAAGATTCAAAGTAATTGTTGTTCTTCTTATGAGGATTCATAAATGACTTGCATTTATACTTCCTCTAAGAATTAGCCATTTGGGTGCATTTAATGAGAAAATAGTCGTTAAATCAATTCTTAACTTCGCACTCGACATGTTTCTCTGTCATCATTCACAGGCGTGACTATATGTGTTATGGTCGTGAATATTCTTTCAAGTCGTGGTCCAAGTGGTGACTTTGACCGTGAAGCTCTCTGGAAGAACTTGAAGTGTTTGATCACGAGTGTGACTTTATACTTTCACAGGCATGAACATTCTTCTAAGTAGTGGTTCAAGTGGTGACTCTGACCGTGAAGCTCTCTAGAAGAACTTGATACGTTATTTCACGGGCGTGTCTTTCTTTCACGGGTCTGACTGATTTGATCATTCACAGTTGGTATGATCCTTCATGGTCGTGAACTTTAAATGTTGGAGAGTTGACGCTAAGCTATATCACGGGCGTGACTTTATTATTTCTTCTTATTTTGATCTTCAAAAGTTGTCTTTCATTCTTGCATCATATTCTATTCAAGCTATATCCTGTTCAACAAACTTAGAGAACAAGCATTGTTAAATATATTAATGCTATTTTATTTGTTAGCATCAAAGTGACATAAATACCCTTCAAGGTTCAATAGTGATCACGGGCGTGACTTTGATATTTTTTTTTGATTTTGATCTTCAAAAGTTGTCTTTCAATCTTGCATTATGTTCTAATCAAGATATATCTTGTTTAACACACTTAAAACACAAATATTGTTAAATACATTATTGCTATTTTATTTGTTAACATCAAAATGACGAAAATACCCCTCAAGGTTCAACAATATCCCCCTTTTTGATGGTGACAGATAATCTAGAAATTTGTGTTTTTGAGAAGTCTCCCCCTCAAAAGGTGCTTAAAATGACATATCACCGATGACAGTGCTCCGGAATGATGTTGAGAAGATAATCGGTGTGGCATATTAGAGCATGTGATTTTTTCTTTGTGCCTTTAGATGAACCAAATTCCATTTTGATAAACTTGGAACAAGGATTTGGATGAAAGTTTCAAACCAAAAGATTTAAAAACCTAGAGAAGTTGTGATTCTTCAAGAAGCAAAATGTTTGAAAGGGTTTTATAGATGAAAATGAATTTGAGAAGGCCGGAATTTTGTGAGTAAAATTGAATAAAAGTGTTAAATAAAAGTATTTGTAGAGTTGAAGATGAAAAAACTGCATAAATTTTGTTTTATAGTTGATAAATTCATGGCCGTGAATACTCTGCCACGGGCATGAATAATCATGGTTACAGTTTGTTGAAGAGGCACTCTAGCCGTGAAAACAAAAAGATTAATCGAGTTACAATCATGACATTATACAGTCACGTGCGTGAATTAGGTTTTTCATGGCAGTGACAAAACTAGTCACGGGCGTGAAGCTTAGACTTCACTACTTCTAACCGTGAGGTAAGACATGAAACAAAGTGTGAATGGTTTTGTAACTATTTGCTATCTATGTTCACGATCATGAAGATGTGGCATTAATCCAGGATTTTTATGAGAGTGACTGAAACACCCCCTCACCCAAACCGCACGTGCCCGAATGTAGAGGCGCTACTGCCTGTCTTCTTTACTTTTTTAAATCGCTATTTTCTTTTATGTTTGCTACAGAGACATACATTTTTTGATATAATAAATAATGTACATTTTATTTACATAAGATAGTATTTATAAATACCAATTTACTATTTAACAAACTTTGAAAACTACTTTACAACTTATAAGTACATATATAACGAGGAAAGCAAAATACAAGAGTTCAAAAGTTTGTGACCGACTATACCCGCTTGCTTTATCTACCACCTTCAACTACCTTTCTATATCTGCATAGAAGGAAACTCTCATGCTAAGCTCTAAGCTTAGTGGTGCATATAAATAAGACAATATACTATATCATGCAACAAGCATTAACATGTATCATTTTATGCATAAAAATCTTTGTATGTTATTCCTATCAATATGTTCCTATTTCATACAAGTATAAATATCATGCTCACATATACAATGTTATTTTCATTTATATTTGATGGTAAGTTACTCTATTAATCTCTTTATTATTATATCTCAATCTCATATCATCATCATTTTTTTATTTTCTCTTTTCTATTTTTCTGACTTATCTTCATTATCTTTCCCACATCACTCTAAATTTGGACTAACTGGATATGGGTTATGGATCAAGAGCACTCCCAGAGCTATAGCCACCCTGTCCACTATCTGGCTCAACAGAGCTTCTAAATCAATGGCGCTCTCCGAGCTTAAGCCAAATTGATTGAGTATTATTTCATCATAGATGAATAACTGGACCAAGGGCGCTCTCCGAGCTTAAGCCACCTTGTCCTCAATTTATATGTGCTCTACAAAGCTTATCAAGTCAATGGCGCTCTCCGAGCTTAAGCCACACTGATCGAGGAATATCTCATATAGTACGGTACCGTTCTCCCCCTTAATGACATGTCATCTATCCTGATTCTAGTCCGCAGGTAGAGTAATGGGCATCTTCGTATTTTCACATCAATCATATATATTTATTTAATTTTTTAATTTACATCCATTTCATCATCCTCATATTATACATAACATTATTGTCATTCTCAATTTCAACACATCAATATTCTCATGTATCAACATCTCAATTTTCTTGTTTTGCAAACATCTTATCATGCTCATACATACTGGATAACATCGTTTCATTTGTTTAACTAGATACATGAGTAGATAAACATATTCATAATTTATTTGAAAACAGAGCATTCATGGTCGTGACTACTAATTCATACCCGTGAATTAGTTCACGCCCGTAATCCAAAGTCGTGAACGCTACTGGAATGAATCGTTCTAAAAGCATTCACAGTCGTGAATACTCATTTGTGCCCGTGAATGAGTTCACGTCCATTATTCCAAACCATGAATGCTTTTGGGATGAGTAGTACCATTTCTACACCTAAGTCACAACCGTGATACAAATCAGTCACAACCGTGAACCATGAGGTTCACACCCGTGACCCGATAGTCACGCCCATGACTTTCGGTAGGAAATCTACATATTCACATTTCAATCATTCTAATTAAACCAAATCATATCAAAAAACAACTCATGCATTTCTAGAGTCCTTTATTCAACATATCACGACCTAATACATATAAATGCCTTATTCATAATTAAATTCTCTAACATGCATCAATTAATTCAACAAATCACAAAAATCTCATTCTTTATCGCCTTCATATGGTTTCATGTCATAATCATCATTAATTCATTTCAATCATGAATTAACATACCAAATATGCATTATTTCAAACAAAGATAGGCTATTGCTTTAAATTATGCACAAACCTTAATCTTTCTCCTTCACTCTTTTAGGTAGCTTTCTCTTTTCCTTTGCTCCTTAGGGTTTGTTCCTTGTCACTTGGAACTCCTACAACATCATAGATCATTATTATCATTTGATTTTCTAAAAACCCTAAACTCTCATATTCTCTCTCAAAACCCTAATTTCTCTCTCTTTCCATATGAGTCTTGGATGAGCTCAAAATTCAAACTTCGTTAAGAAAAGATGAAGAAGAAGAAGAATCACATCTTACCTTACTCTTTTCATCATTTGATCACAACTTTGGAGATCTTCTCTCTCCACAAAACTTGATTTTTCTTCCTCTTTCTTGCTATTCCCAGCTTCCTTAGGAGTTATAGATCATGAAAATCACTTGCTCTTGATCTTTTCCCTTCATTCTCTTCCTTTCTCTCTCTAAATTTTTGGTTTGGCTATGGAGGAAATGAGGCTAGCATGACTGGCGAAAAAGAGAGAAAGAAGAGAGCAGAAAATAAGGAGAAGAAGAAAAGAAGAAAAAAGGAAAGCGCAAAAAGTCCTCATATGGGACCCACAATTTTTGACAAATTCTTGACATTAGGCTTAATCACATTTAATTCTTGTTCTTCCTTATGCTATGGCTGGCCAAACCAATTTAAAATGTCTCATCTCTTATGTTAATTAGCAAACAATCTCATTGATCCTCCAAATTTTTGGTAAATTGCAATTTGACCCCAAAACTTATCAAAATTTGCAATTTAGTCTTTTACCTTAAATCAACTTCTTTAAACTTGATAATCACTTAATTAGGCATATATCATTTAATTTAGTCATTACTTGATTAATTCCGATAAAAAATCCAAATTTAAACTCTGATCGGTCAAACACATCAATTTCGCGACACGTGCGACTCGGTGTCTAAATTAGCGGATATTACAGTATCAAACCACTAGTCATGGGCATGAAGAGTAAGCTTTGCTACTTCTAACCATGAATCAAGCTGTGAAGCAAAGTGTGAAAGCTACTGGAGCTTTTTGCTATGAAGTTCACGGTCGTGAAGAAGTGTCATAGGCGTGAACTACCTCAAATCTTTAAAGAATAAAACTAAGTCTAAAATGAGACTAAAGAATTTCTAAGAAATTTCTATGCCTTAGAACAAGTATTCCTATCATGTTAAACACTTCATACCATAAAATTAGTCAAGTAAAATACATAATATGGAGAAATTAACACTCAAGGTTCACACAATTACATACAATTGACAAAAATACTTTAAGACAAAATTGATCCATCAAGCATACCAAGCTTTCTTCTTATGAAACAAAAAATTTCTTCATTAAGAGGTTTGGTAAAAATGTCTACTAATTGATTATTTGTATCTATAAATTCTAACACAACAACTCCATATTGAACATGATCCCTAAGAAAATGATGTTTTATGTCAATATGCTTACTTCTAGAGTGTTGAATGAGATTCTTAGATAGGTTGATGGAACTTGTATTGTCACATTTGATGGGTATATGGTCCAAACTATGACCATAATCTTTAAGTTGTTGTCTTATCCATACGATTTGAGTGCACCAACACCCTACTGCCACATATTCCACTTCAGCGGTAGATAAGGAAACCGAAACTTGTTTCTTGCTAAACCAGGAAACTAAACATTCACCAATAAAGTGACAAGTGCTTAAAGTACTTTTTTTTATGAAAAGATGAATTCCTAAGCTACCATAAGCCTAAATGCATTTTTCCATGTGAGTATTTTAAAATCCTTTTTACAACATTTAAATGTGATTCCTTAGGACAAGATTGAAATCTAGCACATAAGCATACACTACATTATATCGGGCCTAGAGGCAGTAAGGTATAAAAGTGATCCAATCATACCTCTATATAGCTTTTCATTTATGCTATTACCCTTCTCATCTTTGTCCAATTTTGTTGATGTTCTCATAGGAGTCTTAACATTTTGGCATTCTTCCATTCCAAATTTTTTGACTAACTCTTTGGAGTACTTGGATTGGTTGATGAATATGTCCTTATTGCTCTGCTTGATTTGTAGACCAAGGAAGAACTTAAGTTCACCCATCATGCTCATTTCAAATTCCTTAGTCATACACTTAGCAAATTCTTGGCAAAGCAATTCATTAGTAGACCCAAATATGATATCATTAACATAAATTTGAATAATCAAAATATCATGCTTATACCTTTTAATAAATAAAGTTGTGTCAACATGTCCTTTTGAAAATTTATTTTCTAAAAGAAAAGAACTTAGTATTTCTTACCAACCTCTTGGAGCTTGTTTTAACCCATACAATGTGATCACGAACTCTACTATCACGACTGCAACAAGCCAAAAACCAGTGTCACAACTACAGGAACCATTTTGTGAGCTCGACTTGTCCTAGCCAAAATTTTCTCTCTTGTGTTTTTTGATGCAAACCAAGGCACATTTGAAATCTCCTTTATTCCTTCTATATGTGTGACCCACTAGATATCCAGCTAAGTTGGCAACCCAAACCATCATATGATTTCAAGCATATTATGAGTGTTATCTAGCAACACTTTATGACCCCTAATTAACTAAAAAGTCAGTGGTTTGACTGTAAAACCTTCCATAGAAAATTATTATGCAATTCATCCTTTCATCACTTTATACCTTATTTGGTTCGCAACATAGATTTTGTGTCCCCTCCCATAAGGCTAACTACATCACATCTAGTCTAAAAGATATTAGTTCTTGTCTATAAGACTCATTACTCTATTAGACATGTCCTTAAAGACCTTCTTCAAGACTTGTCCACCTCAGCCAAGGATTTCTGAGTAATGATCTTTATAAAAGGCCATAGGTATACTATACTTCTATCAATACTGGTGAATCCTTTATTGACTACTCAACTAGCTTCAAATACCTCATGTTATACCTAATCACCATCCTGTGAGCAACCTCTTTGAGGCAATAAGGAATGGAGCCAAAGTATAAGATTCAGTATCCAAGATAACCTTGAGCATCTCAAGTCTAAAGATACTTGCACCATTGCAATGATTAAACTTTCATTGACATTGAATAGATATCCATATGATTGTCTTGTAGTAAGTCATCCAATATACTTGGATACTCTAGAAAGCATCCATATGTTAACTTTAAATATCTCATATCTTCAGTTTATGAGAATAGCTATTTAACCTTGTCAAGGAGTATAACATATGCTAGTTTATTTAGATTAATAATGCACTGTCTTGGTAATCTTATGACTAGGGATTGCTTAGGTAGAAACACAACTGTACATGGTAGGAATCTCACCATTATGATCTCATCATGATTTTTTTTCGTATTATGTTACATACCAAAGACTTTATTAAGTAGTCTAAGATCTAAATCAGTTTCATACATGAATGAACACTAATATAATGAAAATGTCATGTATTAATAATAAATGAGTACATCAAGTACCTAAGGTGATTGTCTTTAGGGTACCTCTCTAACATGAAATATATGAGAGTAATTAAATATCACTATAATTGGTAATAATTTATAATCTCATTAGTGATATATAATGGGATGTTTTCTTTATATGCATGCATACTTGATTCATGAATATAGTTATTGTAAGTGTGTGTTTGTGTTATGATTTATTGTTTATTTCCTATTTGCATGCACTACTAAGTGTTTTGTTTCTCTCACACATTGTTATAATCATAGAAGTAGCTTGTTGAAAAAAAATAGCTACTAGTGGAACCTGAAGATAGTGAAGCAGCCAAAAACCCATTATTGATGATCACATTTTTGTACTTTTTGGTTTTTTTTACATTAAATGCACATGTTTAATCATAAAGTGTACTAAGTTTTATTGTAAACTTTTGTATATCACAACTTATATATATAATGTAAATGTTTTTTCTTAGTAAAGTTTACAAAGATGATTAGAGCCAAAAACATGTTTGAAAAAAAATTACCCTTCCTTATTCATTTTAAACAGGTTTTTCAAGAGGTTTTTGTAGCATCCTTTTTCCTGACTATCAATTCAGAAGGGTAAGAGGGTGTTACAAAAAGAGTTCCCACATATCATAACATAGTTTATCCTATCACAAAGCCCCTACGACAAAAGAAATATGATAGTGATGTACACACATATGTTTAATGTATAAAGGTGATTGCCTTTAGTGCAAGTGGGATATTGTTAGAGAGGTACCCTAAAGGCAATCATCTTTGCACACTATTTATACACATTTATTATTATTAATAAAGACATATTTATTATTTAGAGTTCATTGAATTATGAATATGATTGATTATTTTAAACTATATAATAAGATCCTTAGTATATGTAACATAATATGAGGAAAATCATGTGGTGATCATAACAATAAGATTCTCATCATATGCAATTGTGTTTATACCCAAATTATTCCTAGTTATAGTATTAATAAGAAAGAATATTGTTAATGTGGATATACATGCACATGTTATACTATTTAACTATGTCATGTAGCAGATCTCATAAGTTGTAGATATGAGATATTTAGAGTTAACATATGGATATTTAGTAGAGTAGTTAAGAACATTGATGGCATAGCCATGAGATAATCACATGGATATCTATTCAATATAGTGATAGTCTCATCATAGCAATTTTGTAAGTATCCTTGGACTTTAGATACTCAAGTTTATCTTGGACATTAAATGTTAGATTTTGACTCCATTCCTTGTCATCTCTTAGACATAGCTCATAAAGTGGTGACTGGGTATAACACAAGGTATTCCAATGTAGTTGAGCAGTCAATAAAGGATTCATCACTCCTACTGGAATGAGAGTATACCTATGACCTTTTGTGGGAGCTGATTACTTAAAAATCCTTGGCCAAGGTGAACATATCTTGAAAAGAGTCTTTAGAGACATATCTAATAGAGTTATAAATCTTAGAGACAAGAACTAATTTCATTTGTAATGTCCACAAGTTAGAGCCTAGAAATGACATGTATTAAGTGTATATAAGTGGTAAATAAGTTTTTATGGGTTTTGGGACATGGAAATAGTTAAAAAGACATGAAAAAATGAGGTGTCACAAGGTTCACACCTATGACTATAGCCTCACGACCGTGAATATCAAGAAAAAATAATTTCTAAAGTTTAAAAACTTTATGGTCATGAAAGGTATAATCACACCTATGAAGCCATGCAGTAAAAAATGAATGGTGTCGTCTTTTTGTCAGACACTCACATGTTTCCACCTTTGAAATGTGGTTATTTAACCTATTGATCTTGGTAGGCGTAAAGATAATGATAGTTAAGACTACTTCATGTTATGGTTTGACAATTAAGACATTGAACCTAGTTGAATTTGTTAAATGTGGTAATATGCATGTTTATAGTTTGTGAATGTAACACCCCCTTACCCCACTTCCGTGCAACAAGGTAAATGAGTATTACCTATCTAACTGTTTTATAAAATTAATGAAATACAATATAAATTATTATATTTTTTACGAAAATATTGCAGATACCCAAAATAATTTTTTTTACAACCACAAATATTTAAAATTCTATTTATTTATAAAATACATTACTTTACATTCAAACCATATTCCTAACATTATAATTCATATCTATAACACACACTCGATGAAATAAAAATGATAATTTAATTTACAAAGTTTTTCAACAAAATATACCAAAAAGAAATTCAAAGCTTTTAGTTGCTTCGAGAGGAAACCACCTGCGCTAAGCTACTAGCTTAGTGGTGCTTCAATGATAAAAATTTTACATACATATATATTTTCTCGCGTATTAATTAATCATTTCATAAATAAGGAATAAAATATAAAAATTATATAAAAACAAATAAATTTCATCAAATATTTAACATTTAACAATTTTAATTTTTATAACATTTATCAAAATGACATACTTAAATATTATTATTATTTTTATTTTCTTTTATTTTTCTTATGCCCATAACACCTATAACCGAACTAACTAATAGGAATAATGGGGTTGTCATTACTGACTTTTGTAATTTAGCTCCAAGTTCTTTCATAATAATGTCATTACTGACTTCCATAATATTGTGATTACTGGTTCAATAATTTTGTATCGAGCGCATTTATAAATTTGCCATTTTTGGCTTTTATATTAGGTACCGAGTGCCTAAAATTCCCTGATTGACATGCCAAACTATTCTCTATTCTTGTAATGCCCGATAATTTAGGCCACAGTCGCGGTTGAGCGAAATCCGGCACGCCGCACCGATCGGGTCTAAATTCGGACATGAAAGAAATAAATTAAGATAATAATAAGATGGGAGAAAATATTTTGGATATTATTAATTGAGAATTTTGAAGTTTGGAATTAAAATTGGGAAAAAAATAATTTTTCGATGAACGAAATTAGAAATTGCAGTGTTTTTGGCACAAAAATTATAAGAAGACATAAAAATAGAATATTCTTTATCTAAGGAAAGGAATATTCTTTTAATTAAGATAAATTGAGAGTGATTAAAATTAATGGACCAATGGGAAGCAAGATTAACAACTAATCCTAACTACCCACCTAATCCAACTATAAAAAGTCAAATTTCCATTTTTTTTTTTATCATTCTTCTTCTTTTTCATCTTGACCAAACCCATTTCTCTCCCATTTCTTCTTCTTTGGCCGTGACTCTCCTCCCCCAATTATTCTTCTTTTTCTTTCTTCAATTCAAGCTAAGATTAGATGAAAAAAAGGGATTAAGGCAAAATCATCAAAGAGAAGTAGAATTTTGAGGTATGTACATTTGACAAAAATTCAATATATAAAAATGTTGATTTTAATTTTGTGATATATATAAAATTCTGAATAATTGATTGAGAAATTAAGTGGTGATTAAATAATGCAATGGATATGAAAATAAAAACTAGAATATGAGGTTGATGCAAAAATGGAAATTGTATGATTTAATTGATATGCTGAAAAATTCGTCTTATGAACAGTGTATTGTGTTTTAATCATAACTTGAGTTCTGGAAATCATTTCTGAGTGATTCTTATTGGGTTGGAAAGTTAAGACATAGGTCTTGAACTTTTGGTCAGAAAATTAGACATGAATAGGCCTGAAATTAGGTAAAAAATGGACTCAAAGTTGACTTAGAAATCTGTTAAAAAAAAAACTGGTCAGATTTGCAATGAACGTAGCTTAGGAGAAAATTCATAACTTTAACTAACAAATTCTTTTTAATGTAATTCTAGTTGAAAATTAAAGATAAGACATGTACATATATTTTGTTAGTTTATCACTTGTTCCATCAAAAAGGGACGAAAAATATAGACCAAAATAAGGCAGAATTATGTCCAGTAAAATACTGGGAAGATTATAGTGAATGTAGCTTAGGAGAAAATTTATAACGTTTGCTAAAAAATTACTTTTAATTTGATTCCAGTATTATATTGAAGATAAGATGTGTATCTAAATATTTCTAGTTGATTACTTGTTCCTATTCCATTTAAAAATGGATTAAAATGATAGAGACAAATAAGACATAATTCTGTCCAGTAAAATACTGGGCAGATTGCAGTGAACGTAGCTTAGGAGAAACTTTATAAATTTTGCTACCAAATTTCTTTTAATGTGATTCTAGTTGGAAAGTAAAGATAAGACATGTACCTATATATTTTTAGTTGATCATATATCCATATTCTGTCTAAAAATAGACGAAAAATGCAGAGCATCATAAGGAAAAAATGCTGTCCAGAATAGGACAGTTGGAAGAAATGTGTTGATTATGAATTTATGTGACATAAAATGTATTAATTGAATTTTATTATAATTATAATGATTGAATGAGCTAGTATGAGGTTGTAAAATATTGAATGAGAATTATTTCATTTATATGGAGTTTATATTAATGTTCCCTACATATTTTATGTAAATATTAATAAAGGTAACAAATATAATTTAAGCCCTATAACATCTAGTCGAGAACTAGAAATTAGGATAAGTTGGCATGCCAATAAAAGGGTAGAAATATAGGCACTAAAAATAATAGTGCTGAGATTTAATTTAAGTAGGCTTTAAGAAATAGTGCTGAGTTGAAAATACGTAGGCACTAAGAAATAATGCTGAGTTCAAAAATTACGTTGGCACCAAAAAGGTGTTGAGTTGTTATTAGAAATGTAGGCGTTAAACGCCGAGTTATAAAATAATTATGTAGGCGTCGAGTATACTGCCGGAGAGTAGAAATTCTGTATCCAGTGTTTAGTTCCGGTCTAAGTTGTCGTGGGCTATTAAATAAATAACAGAAAAAAATGTGAATTATGAAATTGATATTGTGAAATTTATATCTTGAATTGTTAAGAAATTTCAAGCATGCTTAATGAATGAAATGTCATAATTGATGAATTAAATATTTTTGCATGAAGAAAATGGTTTTATTATTAATTGAATATTTGGCATGCTTAATAAATTAATTGTAGTTTCAAAAAATTTATTTTAGAATTATTTATATAATTATTGGATAGTTGCTAAACGTACCACTAAGCTAGAAGTTTAGTGCGTATGTTTCACGTGCAGATAAATATAAGTAGCTGTGTAACGTCACACCTCTTATGCATTTAAGTATAACCTATCCCTGTATCAAATAGTCACATACTGCATACTGAAAAGGCAAAATACCCTGTTAACAATAGTAGTAAAATTTTTTTTTTCATATCATATCCTGTAAAATCAACTAATGACTTTACAAGTCTTATATCCTGTAAAATTACTAAACGACTTTTCAAGTCAACATTAAAACCACAATACGATATATCACATATATCAAAATATAAACTTTACACATAAGTATTTCCGAGTTGATTTCATTTATACATATTTAGACTCATTCCAAAATGACTATACATATTCAAGCATATAAGTCCAAAATACAGATGACATGTTTTTATGCTTGTGTGGAATGCAAGGAGAGAGAGTGATGAGGCTCGGCCAATGACCTGTGCTCCATGTCTTCTATACACTACTCAAAATGAGCTATCACTTTTCTTTACCTGAAAAATGACGCAAATTGATGAGTTGCGGCTCAGTGAGAATAATCATCCAATGAGCTCTAAAGTACCAAACAACTCATAGTCATAAATCACAATTCCAATATATACCATGTATTCCATTCCATTCATCAGTCAATAACATATAAATATAGATAAAATCAAGTACTCAATAATTGTTATTTACTTATGCTTTGCTTGTACATTTTATTTTGTTGTGACCAGATTAAACGAACATTGCCCCGGGTTTCCATGTGAACATTTGCATTTGCATTTGCTAGCTAGCTTGATCATTTGTTTCATTTGCACATTTGTTGGGCCATAGGCCTCTTCTTTTGCTTTGCACATTTGTTGGGCCATAGGCCTCTTCTTTTGCTTTGCAATGTCGATTAACTAGTCACAACGCCTTTTTAGCCCATATGCATATGCACTTGTATTTAAGCATTCATCAACCATTGCATCTTTAACATATACACCATACATATATTCCCTATATACCTCATATGTCAAGCATATACCTTGTATATACTATACATGTACCATGTATATATATCACATTTGTCAAACATATACCTCAAATATACCACAAGTATACCATTTATATGTACCACAATGTCACAAATTATCCATCATTACATTATCAAGGACCAATCATGACAATCACATGAATCACATAGCAAGCAACATTCATTTGCATTAAAGAATTCAATCGATAATTAGACTCACCGTTCTCCTTTGATTCCGACCCCTAACTTATTGTCTATCTGCTCCTTGTGGGTCTCCAATATGTTGCGAGCCTAATATGAAAACATAATCGATTAACTCATAATTAGAGATACTTAATGTGGCTTAAACAAATTAATATGCATAATGCATATACATAGCTAGGCTTTTTCCTATGGGGCAGTGTGACCTTATGGGACTGTTAAGCCTATAACTTTTCCTATAGTTGACCAATTAATCTGATTCTTGTTCCTAATTCAAAATAACACATAATCATGAAACATATTAAAATATCAGACCAATTGGATCATTGTACAATTTTTGGTGGAATTTCTAAGAGTGTTCTGTTTCCTGCCCTGTTTCTGCCCTTTGGCAGTTTCAGGGTACCAATTTGGGTAGTCAATATCTTACAATCTGTAAATCAGATTATAATGAAACTTGGCAGAAACTTATATGGGTTCAAATGGAACATTTTTCATGTTCACAACTTTTACCAATTATTCCTCTAAGGTCTTCAAATTATAAG
Source organism: Triadica sebifera (assembly GCA_023653625.1). NCBI lineage: Eukaryota > Viridiplantae > Streptophyta > Magnoliopsida > Malpighiales > Euphorbiaceae > Triadica > Triadica sebifera. The sequence goes on from CM042896.1 coordinate 37,110,132, forward strand.
CAACATTTCACTGGTCCAGAACAGAATTGGCTTCCGGACCAGTATGACTTCTAAAGGCTATAACTTACTCTATACATAACATTTTAAGCTGAAAGTAGTACCAAAATTTAGCTAAGACATATACCTATAACTTTCATGTTTTGATAAGTTACAGAATCTAGCTCTAAGGATCTCAAATTAGACAAAAAAGTTTCTGGAACTGCCCAGGGCACTCAATAGGCAGTTCAAACCATGGAACAGTCATGGTTCCATTTACCATAACTCACAATTTACAAGACATATGAACCTGAAATTTGGTATACAGATACATAACACATATATCTACAACTTTTATGTTTTGAGATACTTCAAATAATGGCTTTAACATATTCGAAATCAAGTAACACAGTAGCTAACTTGGTTAGGGTTTACACCCTGACCAGTTTCAGTACGAAGAGCATATCTAATTCTATAAACCAAATCACGAAACACCGTTTACATATTCATAAATATAAGACATAAAGGAACAACTTTTGTGTTTTATACTTGTCCAGAATCAATTTCTATTAATATCAAAATCGGGGTGCAATTCAGTGCCTAATATTGAACCTAAGCAACTCAAATCAACCCAAAGCAATAAGAATTGATTACTTACCAAGGACGAACTTGCAAGGTATCAATTTGGTTCAAAAACTAGGTAAAACAAGGAAGATTTGAAGTCTGAAATGGAGGAAAATGAAGGAGAATTCGGGGCTGAAGTGAGGAGGCAGAAATGGGAAAGATGAAGATAAAGGCAGATTTATGTTTTTGTCTTTTTATCTTTTTCTCATCTCATTTCTCATTTCTCTTCTCTTTTCTCTTCTCTTCTCTTCTATTTCTCTTTTGTTTCATTTTCATTTTATTTTATCTATATTATTATTATTATTTACATATATATATAATTCGACTAATCTACACAATAATACCGCTTAATCTTTTGGCCCGGTTTAACTAAATTAACAATGCAAAATGTTTACTAATCTTAATCTAATCATTTTGCTTACATTAATTTGGTCACTTATTCAATTCATTTCTAATACTTCATAATCCTCATATAGGTTATAAGTACACATGTGCTACTCGATACAAGTGCCAAATGCTAGGACACGTAGCTAGTGCGTGTGATAAACTTGTTCCTACGAAAATACGTATGAAATGCATTTGTTCAATTGAATTGTATGCAAGATGCTTATGTTCAATGAAATGCATGTGGGGGAAGGTCAAGGATGTTACAAGCTGTTCCGATAGGGCGACCGAAGAAAAGGGAACCCCCAAGATCTGATTGCAGCAGTCTAGTTCTTTTTGTATGTTTTGAAAATTATGTTGTAAAAATTAAATTCTAAGAATCTTTTTTTATGTGAATTTGTGGCATGTAGGATTTATAAGGAATGAATTTTGTAATTTTATAAATCTAGTATTGTTTCTAAATATTATGGTTTAATTGCATGAATTCAATTAAATCAAACTATTTCCATCACTAGTTATATATATAAATGAAAAAAATAGTAATAAATATTTCACTAATAATAAATTCGAAAAAAAAATTATTACAATGATTTGTACATTAGTTGTAAAAAAACAAAAGAGCTTATTAGCATTTCCATATCCTATTAACGTTTAGTAGGGTAAGGGAGCGCTACAATTCTAGTTCTAGATTAGATGTCATAGGTTTTAACTATTTTTATATTAATTCACATTATTTTCAAAAATTGATAATTTTACTAAATTTCACCAATAAGCTTATTTATTTTTATTATTTGTTTTCATTGTTATTACATTAGAATCTCACACATAAATACGTTATTGAACATTTATAATTACCATTATAGTAAAACTTCACATAAATGTTTACATATACTTAACACACCATATGCAAAAACCCAATATTTCAAATTTTTATCTATGGCAGATTTCGACCCTGATTTTGAGTTTAAATTTTAGTCCATTTATAATTCGAATTTGGAGTTCTGATGCTAATACTTTGTAGCTTATTGTCTTAGCTTTTAGATGTATAAAAAATAACTCAAATCCAAGTTTTCTATCAAACGTTATGGTCAATTGAACACTGAAATTGCTGCCCAGAATTTTCTAGACAGATTCTAGGTATGAACTTTATGTATTTTTCTAGTAACATTCAGACATATTTAGATTTTATGGTCTAAACAACTTTAAAGCCCTATATCTTAGCTTTCATTTCCAATAAAGAACATATAAAACGAATTCCAGAACTTAAGTTATAATCAAAATAGTCAAGACTATTCCTGGAATTCTGTAACAGATCATCAATTACCATCAATCCGCTTTTCAACTACATTCATCATTTGCATTAATTTTGATACTAAAATTTCCAGATTACAACTAGATTCATATGTCTCAATTATTTCACACCATTTGATCTCATTGCCATATAAAATATCAAAAGCAACAAGTAATCACATAACATATCAAAAATACAATCATATCAAACCTTAATACATAATTTCATACATATGAACAACATGTAATATTTTTATAATGAAGCACATACCTAATCAGCCTTGGCTCTTCCCTCAATCCTTCTTTTCCTCCCTGTATTAGTTAGCTTTCTCCTTGCATTTGTCACCCTCTTGAGGGCCTTTCATTGGTTCATTTGTTTTTCCTACACAACCATACCATATCTCAATTCCAATATCTATTTTCAAAGTTTTTCATGTCTACATAATATTCTAATGCTCCTAATATATTTTACACCTTAATTTAGCCAAAATTTACTAAAGTTATACTTCCCTCTTAATATATCATGGCTTCCCAAAAACCTTACTATAGTTTCCAATTCATTTTCTGTAGCGCTCGCTTACCCTACTAAATGTTAATAGGATATGGAAGTGCTAATAAGCTTTTTTTTTTTTTTACAATCAATGTACAAATCATTGTAAAATTTTTTTTTTCGAGTTTATTATTAGGGAAATATTTATTACTATTTTTTTTCATTTAAATATATAACTAGTGATAGAAATAGTTTGATTTAATTGAACTCATGCAATTAAACCATAATATTTAGAAACAATACTAGATTTATAAAATTACAAAATTCATTCCTTATAAATCCTACATGCCACAAACTCACATAAAAAAAAAACAATTTCTTAGAATTTAATTTTTACAACATAATTTTCAAAACATACAAAAAGAACTAGACTGCTGCAATCTGATCTTAGAGATTCCCTCTTCTTCGGTCGCCCTATCGGAACAGCTACTTCTATTTATCTGCGCGTGAAACACACGCGCTAAACTTTTAGCTTAGTGGTACATTTGACAACTATCCAATAATTACATAAATAATTCTAAAATAAAATTTTTGAAACTATAATTAATTTATTAAGCATGCCAAATATTCAATTAATAATAAAACCATTCTCCATGGAAAAATATTTAATTCATTAATTATGACATATCATTCACTAAGCATGCTTGAAATTTCTTAACAATTCAAGATATAAAATTCACAATATCAATTTCATAATTCACATTTTTTTTTCTGTTATTCATTTAATAGCCCACGACATCTTAGACCGGAACTAAATACTGGATACAGGATTTCTGCTCTCTGACATTATACTCGCCGCCTACATAATTATTTTATAACTCGGCATTTACCGCCTACATTTCCAATAACAACTCAGCACATTTTTAGTGCCTACGTAATTTTTGAACTCAGCACTATTTCTTAGTGCCTACGTAATTTCAACTCAGCACTATTTTTTAGTGCCTACGTAATTAAATCTCAGCACTATTATTTTTATTGCCTACATTTCTACCCTTTTATTAGCATGCCAACTTATCCTAATTTCTAGTTCTCGACTAGATGTTATAGGGCTTAAATTACATTTGTTACCTTTATTAATATTTACATAAATTATGTAGAGAACATTAATGTAAACTCCATATAAATGCAATAATTCACATTCAATATTTTACAACCTCATACTAGCTCATTCAATCATTATAATTATAAGAAAAATTCAATTAATACATTTTATGTCACATAAATTCACAATCAACATATTTCTTCCAGCTGTCCTATTCTGTACAGTATTTCTTCCTTATGATGCTCTGTATTTTTCGTCTATTGTTAGACAGATTCTGAATATATGATCAACTAACAATATTTAGGTACATGTCTTATCTTTAATTTCCAACTGGAATCACATTAAAAGACATTTTTTAGCAAAAGTTATAAATTTTCTCCTAAGCTACGTTCACTGTAATCTGCCCAGTATTTTACTGGACAGTTATGCCTTATTTTACTCTGTCATTTTAATCCATATTTATATGGAATTGGAACAAGTGATCAACTAGAAATATTTAGATACATGTCTTAAATTTAATATACAACTGGAATCATATTAAAATGAATTTTCTAGCAAAAGTTACCAATTTTCTCCAAAACTACGTTCACTACAATCTGCCCAGTATTTTACTGGACAGAATTATGCCTTATTTTGGTCTGTATTTTTCATCCCTTTTTCGATGGAAATTGGACAAGTGATAAACTAACCAAATATAGGTACATGTCTTATCTTTAATTTCCAACTAGAATTACATTACAAAGAATTGTATAGTAAAATTTATGATTTTTCCCCTAAGCTACGTTCATTTCAAATCTGCCCAGTTTTGTTTTTTGAACAGATTTCTAGGTCAACTTTGAGTCACGTTTTCGCCTAACTTCAGGCATATTCATGTCTAATGGTCTGAATAAAAGTTCAAGACCTATGTCTTAACTTTCCAACCCAACAAGAATCACTCAGAAATAATTTCCAGAACTCAAGTTATGATCAAAACACTATAGACTGTTCGTAAGACGAATTTTTCAGCACATCAATTAAATCATACAATTTCAATTTTTGCATCAACCCCATATTCTAGTTTTTATTTTCATATTCATTGCATCATTTAATCACCACTTAATTTCTCAATCAATTATTCATAATTTCATACACATCACAAAATTAAAATCAATATTTTTATATATTGAATTATTGCCAAATATACATACCTCAAAATTTCACTTCTCTTTGATGATTTTGCCTTAATCCCCTTTTTTTTCCATCTAATCTTAGCTTGAATTGAAGAAAGAAAGAAAAAGACTAATTGGGGGAGGAGAGTCATGGCCAAAGAAGAAGAAAAGGGAGAGAAAATGGGTTTGGTCAAGATGAAAAAGAAGAATGATAAAAAAAAAAATAGAAATTTGACTTTTTATAGTTCGATTAGGTGGGTGGTTAGGATTAATGGTTAATCTTGCTTCCCATTGGTCCATTAATTTTAATCACTCTTAATTTATCTTAATTAAAAGAATATTCCTTTCCTTAGATAAAGAATATTCCATTTTTATGTCTTCTTATAATTTCTGTGCTAAAAACACTGCAATTTCTAATTTCGTTCAGCGAAAAATTATTTTTTTCTCAATTTTAATTCCGAACTTCAAAATTCTCAATTAATAATATCCAAAATATTTTCTCCCATATTATTATTATTTTAATTTATTTCTTTCATATCCGAATTTAGACCCGACCTGTTCGGCGTGCCAGATTTTGCTCAACTACGACCGTGGCCTAAATTATCGGGCATTACATTTTCTTCAAATCAACACTCAATTCACACTTAATATATCACTAATTGTTTTTATTCTAGGTTAATTTCAATTTCCCCCAAATTACTCTAACTATGGCAGCCCCTCATTCATCCATTAACATCATATTTATCTAGTTTTTTTAAGTCATAAAACAATTAACTAACTTCAATTATCATTAATTCAAAGTTTAACTACACTTTCATCAACTAATTACAAACTTAAATTTCTAATTCCAATCTTGCAACATAAGTTTAATCTACCAAACCTAATCACATCTATCATCATTATGGGTCTCAAATAGAAGGAAAAAGGTTGAATTTAAGAGGAATAAACTCACCTTAAGAGTCCCAAAGTGGGCCGAAATCTGTCCCAACTCTTCTCCCTTTTTCTTCTTCCTTCTAGGTTAATTTCAATTTCCCCCAAATTACTCTAACTATGGCAGCCCCTCATTCATCCATTAACATCATATTTATCTAGTTTTTTTAAGTCATAAAACAATTAACTAACTTCAATTATCATTAATTCAAAGTTTAACTACACTTTCATCAACTAATTACAAACTTAAATTTCTAATTCCAATCTTGCAACATAAGTTTAATCTACCAAACCTAATCACATCTATCATCATTATGGGTCTCAAATAGAAGGAAAAAGGTTGAATTTAAGAGGAATAAACTCACCTTAAGAGTCCCAAAGTGGGCCAAAATCTGTCCCAACTCTTCTCCCTTAAATCATCTAATGAATCTCTCCAAAAGTCATTAGATGAATACTCATCAAGACCCTCAACAACTTCATTCTAAAAAGAAAATAATACTTTGAAAAATGAAGTTGAGGAACTTAGAAATTCCATTTCTAAATTTCACAAAGGTAAAGAGAGCTTAGATACTCTCATTGTGTCTCAAAGATCACCCTTAATTAGACATGGTCTAGGATTTAAGGGCACATCATCATCTTCTCACAAAACCATATTTGTTAAGTCTAAAGAACCTCACATCTCCACAACTGTTAGAACAACACCAAGAAATAAGCATGTTAAACCTTTTATACATAAAAAGAACAATCATGCCTTTATATATAGGAAGCATGCATCTAGAAAATTTACAATTAATCATAACTGTGCATGTCATCATTCTCAAAATAAATTTGATGGAAAAATGGTATTCAAAAATATTGTAAGACCAAAACAATGTAATTATTAAATGAAAATGGGTCACATAAATAAATATTGCTGGATAAGGAAGGCTCATTGGGAACCTTCATGTGCTAACCCCCAAGGACCTAAAATCATTTGGGTACCTAAAAATCATACTTGAATTGTGATTCTATAGGTATGCCTCAAGTCCACATTAAACAAAAATGCTTGGCTAGTAGACAGTGGATGCTTAAGGCATATGATAGGAGACAAAGAACTTTTCAATGAAATCAAAACTATTGATGGCGGTAAAGTTACCTTTGGAAACAATGCAAAGGGTAAGGTAATTGGCATTGGTTCTATTGGTGTTAATGGTACTACTTTTATTAAAGATGTTTTACTTGTTGATGGCTTGAAACATAACTTGTTAAGTGTAAGTCAATTATGTGATAAAGGAAACAAAGTAATCTTTACTTCAAATGAATGTCTTGTGATCTCTATCGATGGTCAAGAAATATTTAAAGGAAATAGAAATATCAATACATACATAGTAAACTTACATGAACTATCTAACCATTCCTCTAAGTGTCTTGTGACTACTAGTGATGAATCTTGGCTGTGGCATAGAAGATTTGGTCATGCTAACATGGACTTAATATAGAGTCTCAGCACAGGAGAACTAGTAAGAGGACTGCCAAGAGTTAAATATGAAAAAGGCAAGACATGTGAACCTTGCCAAAAAGGAAAACAACACAAGTCATCCTTCAAAGCCAAAAACATAGTAAGTACTTCAAAACCTCTTCAACTCCTACATTTAGACTTGTTTGGACCTACTAGAATTGCTAGCTTAGGAGGAAAACATTATGCATTTGTCATCATAGATGATTACTCTAGATTTACTTGGGTAATTTTCTTAGCTCAAAAGAGTGATGCTTTTGAAAACTTCAAAAACTTTGCTAAAAGAGTTCAAAATGAATTTGAAAGCGAAAAATTTGAAAGCTTTTGTCTTGAACATGGCATTTCACATAATTTCTAATCTCCTAGGACTCCTCAACAAAATGGGGTAGTTGAAAGGAAAAATCAAATTTTAATTGAAATGGCTAGAAGAATGCATAATGAATATGAATTACCAACTTATTTATGGGCAGAAGCCACAAACACTGCATGTTATATTTCAAATCGAGTTTTCAAAAGACCACTTTTAAACAAAACCTCATTTGAGCTATGGAATGGAAGAAAGCTCTTGATATCATACTTTAGAGTATTTGGATGCAAGTGTTTTATATTGAACACCAAGGACAATCTTGGAAAATTTGCCTCTAAATCCGATGAAGGTATCTTTTTAGGATACTCTACAACCAGCAAAGCTTATAAAGTATTTAATAAAAGATCACTAACTGTTGAAGAATCTATACAAGTTGTTTTTAATGAATCTAGTAGACTTGATCTTGTGAAAGATAGTGTTCTTGATGATGTTGTAGGTAATATGGAAAGACTTGATCTTGGAAATAAGAAAGAAGAAAATGATCAAGAAGATATACATCAAAATGATTCTCTATCTGAAAATCAAGAAGAAAATGAGCAAGAACTTCCAAAATAATGGAGAATGACGAAAGATCATCTAAAAGAGCAAATAATTGGTGATCTCTCAAGGGGAGTAAGTACTAGATCTCATTTCAAACATCTAGTCACTGACATTGCTTTTATTTCAAAAATTGAGCCTAAAAATATTGATGAGGCTCTTAATGATGAAAGTTGGGTAATTGCCATGCAAGAGGAACTCAACCAATTTGAGAGAAATAAGGTATGGACCCTAGTACCTAGACCCAAGGATCATCAAATCATAGGTAGCAAATAGGTATTTAGAAACAAATTAGATGAACAAGGTTTAATTACTAGGAACAAGGCTAGATTAGTTGCAAAAGGATATAATCAGGAAGAAGGTATAGATTATGATGAAACATATGTACCTCTAGCTAGATTAGAAGCCATAAGAATACTTTTCGCATATGCATGTCACATGAATTTCAAACTTTTTCAAATGGATGTGAAAAGTGCATTTCTAAATGGTTATATAGATGAAAAAGTGTATGTGTAACAACCACCAGGTTTTGAAAGCTATGATTTGCCAAAAGTTTTGTATGGTTTAAAACAAGCTCCAAGAGCTTGGTATGAGAGGCTAAGTTCTTTTCTATTAGAAAATAGCTTTACCAAGGGAAATTTTGACACTAAATTATTCATCAAAAAGCATAAGCATGATATACTAATTATTCAAATTTATGTCAATGATATAATATTTGGTTCTACTAATGAGTTGCTTTGTCAAGAATTTGCTAAGTGTATGACTAGGGAATTTGAAATGAGCATGATGGGAAAGCTTAAGTATTTCCTTGGTCTACAAATAAAGCAAAGCAATGAGGGCATATTCATCAACCAATCCAAATATGCCAAAGATTTAATTAAGAAATGTGGTATGGAAGGATGCAAGAATGCCAAGACTCTTATGAGCACATCAACAAAATTGGACAAAGATGAAAAGGGTAAAAGCATTAATGAAAAGCTTTATAGAGGTATGATCGGATCACTTTTATATCTCACTGCTTCTAGACCCGATATATTATAGGATATTTAGATGGAGACTATGCTGGTAGTCTTTCAGATAGGAAAAGTACTTCAGGTACTTGTCACTTTATTGGAGAATGCTTAGTTTCTTGGTTTAGCAAGAAACAAGTTTCAGTTGCTCTCTCAACTGCTGAAGCAGAATATGTAGCAGCAGGATGTTGTTGTACTCAAATTCTTTGGATGAAACAACAACTTAAGGACTATGGTCATGAAATGAATCATATACCTATTAAATGTGACAATACAAGTGCTATAAATCTTTCAAAGAATCCTATACAACATTCAAGAAGTAAGCATATTGACATTAGACACTATTTTATTAGAGACCATGTTCAATATGGAGATGTTGCAATAGAATTTATAAGTACAGAAATTCAATTAGCAGATATTTTCACTAAGTCTCTAAATGGGGAAAGATTTAATTTCATAAGAAGAGAACTTGGTATGATTGATGGATTAACCTTGTGATTGCTAAAATATGAAATTTTAATTGATGATTTTAATTCATATCACAAGACATAAGATAGAAATTTTGATGAAAATTTATATTTTAAGGAATAGAATCTTTGTTGAAATGATTTAGTCTTATTTTAGGACTTAATTGTATTTGATGAAAATTTTAGGGGAGTCACGCCCGTGACACATGTTCACGTCCATGACTTAAATGGCCAAAAGAGGCAATATCGTTCACGACTTGGTTCACGACATGGTTCACGACTTCTAGTGGTGAAGCTTATTTTCATGGTTTCATTCACTCCCGTGAAAAGAGACTTTCATGCCCGTGATGCATCTTCACGCTCGTGAACCTTAACACCCCAAAACTTATAGAGGTTTTCACGCTTGCTTCACGGGCATAAGTAGTGAAATTCATCATTTCACGCTCGTGACTATTTGTTCACCCCCGTGATCGTTCATCCATCACGCCCGTGATATTCAAACATCACGTCCGTGAACTTATTCACGCCTTCATTCACGGGTGGAATACTCCTTCAGCAAACCGTGAACACGACCATTCACGCCTGTGAATGTATCAAATATATAAAAGAACAGCTAGTTATATTTCATATTTCAACTCTTCAACTCCCAAAACCGCTTTCATTTACACACATTCATTGAGACATTGAAGATTCCGGCCCCCAAGACTTAAACTTTTCCTATAAATACCACCAAAATTTCAAATCTTGATAAAATATTTTACATTTTTAGGGTTTTCATAAAGATTTTTTTTTCTGTCAAAATTCTTCCCTATCCATCACAAACCGAATTCTTCCAAACAAATGGAGACTGCCTCATCCAAAGGAAAAAGAAAGAAGTCCAATGCTCCTAGGAGGTATGCAAATTACCTCATGAATCACATTCCGGAGCAATGCCATCCTCGGTACGCAACTTTGAAGAAGAGACCTCTACTATCATCAAGGTCCTTCGAATGACAGACAGTCTAAAGTCTTGGGCTCGAGACGGCTATGACAGAGCAACACCAAGCCTGTCATCTGAAAGAATTTGTGGAAATTCACCAGCCAACCCTGAGGGCACCAACACTGGAATTCCTCAGCACCCTGCAGGTTTCACCTACTGGAGTGGTGAAATTCCAACTTTGAGACAATCCCAACACCCTTAGTGCCATTGATTTTGGGGAATTGTTCAATCTACCATCTGATGGCATCCTGAATGATACTGAGGTAGACTTCTCTGCCCTGTAAGCTTGGACACATTTTGGGCATGAATGTAGCTGGGATGTTAAGAAGACGAAGAGCACTCATCTCGTGTCCCCAGTGCACAGGTATTTGCATAGGTTCCTGACCTATAACATATTTTCTAGGGGAGAGAGCAATGGAACTATCAGGAAATTGGAGCTCTTCCTCTTTGAAATGGCCTGCAGAGGACTCATCGTGGCACTCTTTAGATGGTTTGCATACCATCTTCTATCCATTGCCACCAAGCGTACTGGAGATCCTCGAGATCGCTTGGATGTCAAATCCTTCATCAAGATAGGAGTGGCTGTCAGAATCGTTTTCCAGAATGATATTTTCTATCGCTTCACCAACATTGCTGGGGAGATCATCTGGGAAGACAAAGACTCGAAGGATTTTAAGGCAGGCCTTCAAGGAGTCAAGCAGAAGAAGAGGGCTCGGGTTGAGGAAGCACCTCCAGTAGCTGAGCAGGACATCGGACTATCCTCGGCTTCCACACCAACCTTAGTGCAGTAGGTGGTTGACCTCTTGGCACCACGTTTTGAGCAGCTGCAGACTTCGATGGATGAGAGGTTGGAGAACCTCAAAGACTTCATGGAGTCTCGGATGGATAGCCTTGAGGCTGAAGTAGCTAAGCTTCATGGCAGGATGTCTGGCTAGGAGTTAGGCTAGAGTGTAGCCTAAATTTGCTTCTCTTTTGGTTGTTTATTTTGTTTATGTTTGTTGGTGTGTAGGAAATTTTCAAATTTCCTTTCTGAACATTATTTAACTTTGTTTGTATCTTTTCCTTTATGCAATATATTTGCTTTTGTTTACCTCATTGATATATCTTTATATCCTTTTTGATTGATGACAAAAGGGGGAGAAAACTAGCAATATATTATAGGGAAAATGGTATCAAACTAGCAATATATATTAAGGTAAATGAATTTTGAATCAAAAATTAAAATTGAATTGACAATGAAATAGATTAAAAGGGATTAGAAACCTTGATTCAAAAATTCATACGAAAAGTATAAAATTGAAAAATTGAACTTTATATACATAAGATATACCTTAAGTATACTTTGCATATACCTTAATGCAAGTTACAAAAATAAATATGCCATGATATACCTTAAGTATACCTTACATATACTTTATGCCTTAAAAAGGAGTGATGGTATATATTGGATATACTTCTCATATAACTTGCATATACTTAAAATCTAGTTAAGTTTATTTCAATGCTACATCATTCTTTACAATTTTTGCACTTTATAATTTTTTATCCTAAGTATATTTTGAGGGGGAGACTTCTCAAAATCACATATTGCTAGATTATTTGTCACCATCAAAAAATGGGAGATTGTTAAACCTTGAGGGGTATTTCTGTCATTTTGATGATAACAAATATAATAGCAATGTTGTATTTAACATACTTGTTTTCTAAGTCTATTATACAGGACATGGATTAAAATAGAAAGAATGAAGATTGGAAGAATAATCCTTGAAAGACAAAATTCAAAAAGAAGCATGTTCACTATCATGACTCTATGTGTGACGCCCGTGAAAGGAACTAACCGTTACCAAAACCAACATTTGAAGTTCACGACCATAAAGGAAGAACAAACCGTGAAGTGGAAATTTCAGTCACCCCCGTGAATAAAAGTGTCACCCCCATGAATGATCATGCATTTTCATCCAGAGAGCTTCACGACCAAAGTCACCACTTGGATCACGACTGGGAAGTTTGTCACGCCCGTGAATGAGTATGTCACGCCCATGACTCAATATGTCAAAACATTCCAGAGAGCTTCACGACCAGGGTCACCACTTCAGTCACGACTTGGAAAGAAATGTCACTCCCGTGACACACATAGTCACGCCCGTGAACAATGAAAGAGAAAAATGTCAGACGCGATTATTTGGTTGGTACAACGGCTAGTTTCATATTTAATGCACCCCAACGGCTATAATCAGCCATGGGAGTATAAATGGAAGTCATTTATGCATTCAGAACAAGAGAATGAAGAGAATAGCAATAGAATAGCAATTACTTTGAATCAAATTCTTATTACAAGCTATTTGTACATTCATACTTTGAGAACAAAATCTATTCTCTGTAAAAATCTTTTTGCTCTTCATTTATTGAGAAATTAAGATTTGTAAGTAGTTCTCTCTGTAATATTTACTCAAGTGAGCTTTGTGTGTTTTTGGGTTAAGAGTAGAACACTTGTAAGGGCTAGTTGTGTGATTCTCAAAACACAAATCAAAAGGTTATTGTGTGAGCCTGTAAAAACACAAAGTGAAGGTTATTTGTGTGAGCCTATAAAAACACAAAGTGAAGGTTGTTTGTGTGAGCCTGTAAAACACAAGGAATTGGTTATTGTGTGAGCCATTAAAACACAAAGGATTTCTAGGTTAGGTGTGAGCCATTGTGAGAAACACCATAGTTGGGAGTGAGCTTGTAAAATTCCGTTGTAACACTTAGTGTGTTAGTGAAACTCCCAATTGCGATTGGGGAGAGGAGTAGGGTTTGTTAACACCTGAACCTCTATAAAATCCTTCTGTCAAATTCTCTCTATCCCTTCTAAAATTAATCTTTTATTTCCATACTTTAAAGTTTAATTTTTAAACTCCAATTCAACCCCCCTTCTTGGCTTAATATCTGGGCAACAAAATGTTTCACCTACACAAACCACAAAAGTCTGAATTATCTTCTTATTCAGAGAGATCTTAATTTAAGACAGAAGTGGTGGTTAGAGTTGATAAAAGATTTTAACTGTGTTATTGATTACCACCCAGACAAGGCCAACGTAGTGGTTGATGCTTTGAGCAGGAAGATGGTAGCAGAGTTGCACATCCGGCCTACCCTTGATAAGAAAATTACTAATGTGCAGAGGCATGATAATAAGCTTGTTGAGACAACTGAGTTGGTCTCTAAGGAGGAAAGAAAAATTATATAGTTGCGATAGATAGTGGGTTATACTACTAGGCCATTTATATGTGTCAAATGTTGATGAGTTGAGGTAGAGGATATTAAAGGAAACACATGCAACTAAGTATATGATGCACTTAGGAAGCACAAAGATGTATCATGACCTGATGAGTAAGAACTGGTGGACAAGTATGAAAAAAGATGATATCACAAAGCATACCACTAGATGCCTAACTTGTCATCAGGTCAAGGAAGAACATCAAGTAACATCAAGATTGTAGAAACTTGAGAGGTATTTTCATCATTTTGATGAAAGAAAATAAAATAGAAATAATGTATCAATAATGGTTGTGTTCTAAGTGTGTTAAATAGGAAATACTTTGATTAGAACATGAAGCAAGATTGAAAGACAACCTTTTGAAGATAAAAATCAAAGAAATAGAAAAGTCACTCCCGTGACTACTAATGTCATGCCTATGAATATAGATGAGCACCAACTTTCCACCATTCAAAGTTCATGGCCATGAAGGATCAAACCAACCATGAATGATCAAACAAGTCACGCTCGTGAAATATGGTTATGAAACATCTCAAATTCTTCCAGAGAGCTTCACGGCCAGAGTCACCACTCAGACCATAACATGGAAAAATAGTCACACCCATGAAAGTGTTAGTCACACCCGTGATCAAACATTTCCAATTCTTCTAGAGAGCTTCAAGGCCAGAGTCACCACTTGGACCACAGCTTGGAAGAACATTCATGCCCATGACATATATAGTCACGCCCTTAAACGTGGACAGAGAAACATGTTAGCCACGAATTAGGAGTTGGTTAAACGACTATATTTGCAATAACTGTGCCCAAACAACTATAATTCATATATGGAGTATAAATGCAAGTCATTTCTGAATCCCAACAAGGAGGATAACAAGAAAAATAAAAAAAACAACATGAAGGATAACAATTATTTTCATCTTTAATCTTGTTGTAGCCTTATGCATTAATTATTTCACAACAAACCTCTATTCCTTATGAAAACCTAATTTTGTTGGGTTTTGAAGAATGATAATTCTCTTATATTTTGGATCCTATCCAAGACCATTTTACTCATTCTCCATATTTTCAATGCGTGTGACCCATTAGGTTCCCGGTTATGTTAGCCACTTAAATTAAAAATTAATTTAAGTAAGTCATGAGCGGTATCTAGCAACTCATCATAACCCATAATTGACCGAAAAGTTAGTGGTATGACTACGAACCTTTCCATAGACAATTTTCGTGCAATTACTTCTTTCACCATTCTATACTCCACTTGGTTCATAGTATGGACATGTGTCAAATCGTACTTGACTGACTACATCACGTCTAGTCCAAGTAATGTTATTTCTTATCCTTGAGGCTCATTACTCTATTAGATATGTCATTGAAGACTATCTTTATGAAATTTTCACTCCGGCCAGAGATTCCCGAGTAATGACCATGACAAGAGGTCATGGGTATGCACTCTTTCTATCAAGAGTGGTGAATCCTTTATTAGTTACCCAATTTCCTTCGAATACCTCAAGCTGTATCCAATCACCATTCTATGAGCAACCTCTCTGAGGCAACAAGAAATAGTGTCAAATTTAGAATCAATATTCAAGATATCCTTGAGTACCTCAAGTCTAAGGGTACTTGCATTATTGCTATGATGAGACTATCATTGACATTTGAATAGATTATCCATATCATTGTCTCATAGTTGGTCATTCCATGTACTTAGCTACACTTAGCAAGCATCCACATGTTAACTCTAAACATCTCATGTTTATAGATTATGAGATCTACTACTTGATCTAATGAAGGAGTGTAACATGTGCTAGTTTGTCCAGATTAATAATGTCATGTCTCATTAATCCTATGACTAGGGATAATTTTGATACTAACATAATTACACATGATAAGAATCTCAATATCATGATATCATCATGTTTTCTTCATGCTATATTATGTATCAAGGACTTCATTAATTAATTGAAGATCACTTATCAATTCATATATCAAATGAACATCAAATTAATGAAAAAGCCTTTTAATAATCAAATAAATTTGTACAATAAGTGCTAAAGGTGAGTGCCTTTAGAGAACTCCTCTAACAAGCTCCCACTTGCACTAAAGCCCATCACCTTTGTATTTAATTCCATAGGCAAGTACATGAGAATCATATTTCTTTTGGGGAAGTGGCTTAGTTAAAGGATCAGCAATATTCTGATTAGTGGACACTTTTTCTATCTTTACATCATTCCTTCCAATGATTTCTCTAATTAGATGGTATCTTCTGAGTACATGTTTGGATCTCTGATGAGACCGTGGCTCCTTTTCTTGCGCAATGGCTCCATTATTATCACAATACAATAGTATTCAATCAATAATACTGGGAACCACTCCATGTTCTATGATGAATTTCTTCATCCAAATTGCTTCCATTACTGCTTTAGAAGTTGCAATGCACTCTGCTTCAGTTGTGGAATCAGTAGTCGTTTCCTGTTTGAAACTATTCCAACTAACTGCTCTACCATTTTATTGTGAATATATAACCTGATAGAGATTTTGAATCATCCTTGTCAGATTGGAAGTTGGCAACAGTATATCCGCTCACAATAAGATCTCCATCTCCATATACCAAGAATACATCCTTAGTTCTTCTTAAGTACATAAGGATATTCTTGATAGCCACCCAATGACCCTCACCAGGGTCCGATTGGTATCTACTCGTGACACTCAGAGCATATGATACATCGAGTCTTGTACATATCATAGCGTACATGATTGATCCTATAGCTAAAGCATATGGAATCAAACTCATGTGTGTCCTCTCACTTGTATCTTTGGACACAAAGACTTTGAGAGAGTAATCCCATGGGTCATAGGAATATATCCCCTATTGGACTGCTCCATGCTTAACCTCTTTAGCATCTTATCTTTGTATGTAGACTGTGAAAGACTAAGCAATCTTTTAGATCTATCTCTATAGATCTTTATCCCGAAAATATAGACTGCTTCTCCAAGGTCTTTCATAGAGAAATTCTTGGATAACCAAATTTTAACTGATTGTAAGGCGGAGACATCATTTCCCATGAACAATATGTCATCTACATATAACACAAGAAATACGATTGCACTCCCACTAACCTTCTTGTAAACACAAGGTTCATCTGGATTTTGTAAGAAACCAAACTATTTGATTGTCTCTTAAAATCGAATATTCCAACTTCTGGATGCTTGCTTTAATCCATAAATGGATCTTTGAAGCTTACATAACTTTTTGCCATCTTTGGATATGAAGCCTTCTGGTTGTGTCATGTACACATCCTCAGTCAGATTTCCCTTAAGGAAAGCTGTCTTCATATCCATTTGTCATATCTCATAATCATAATGAGTAGCAATGGCTGGGCTAAAAGTTTCATCATAGTTAATTCCTTGGCTTTGATGATAACCTTTAGCAACAAGTCTAACTTTATAGGTAATCACATCATCATCCATGTCAGTTTTCTTCTTGAAATCCCACTTGCACCCTATAGGCTTTATTCCTTCGGGTGGGTCGACCAAAGTTCATACTTGGTTTTCGCACATGGAATCCATTTCTGACTTCATGGCTTGAAGCCATTTGTCAGATTCTGAACTATTCAAAACTTCATCGTAGGTTGTAGGCTTATCGTTTTCTATGAGCAATATGTCGTTCTGTTCACTAATGAGAAATCCATATCCCTCTAAAACAGTATGTATCCTACTTGACCTATGAAGCTCTTGTGCTTTAGAAGGTTGAGCTATTATATCATCTATATGAGTAACAAGCTCAAGTTCAAGCAGTTGATCAACATCTATTTGAGCATCTTGAACTTCCTCAAGTTCAATTTTGCTCTATGTGTCTCCTTGTAGAAGGAATTTTCTCCCTAAAAAGATAGCATGTCTTGAAACAAAAACCTTTTGTTCCAAGGGGTGATAAAATTGATATCCATATGATGCTTTTGGATATCCCATAAACAAACATCAGTCAGACTTAGCTTCTAGCTTATCTGACATTGTCCGCTTCACATAAGTAGGACAACCCCAAATTCTCATGTAAGAAAATGTGGGACTTTTGTTATACCATATCTCATATGGAGCAACATCAACTGTCTTTGAAAGAACTCCATTTATTATATAAATGGCGGTCTCTAGTGCATAACCCCAAAAGGATTTAGGCAGTTCCACAAAATACATCATAGACCTTACCATGTCTAACAAGGTTCGGTTTCTTCTTTCAGCCACACCATTGTGTTATGGCATGTAAGATGGAGTCCTTTGAGATAAAATCCCATTATCTCTAAGATAATCTAGAAAATCTTGGCTCAAGTATTCACCTCCTCAATATGATCAAAATGTTTTAATACTTTTGCCAAGTTGTTTCTTTACTTCAGTTCTAAATTCTTTGAACTTTTCAAAAGCTTCAGATTTGTATCTCATAAGATACATGTACCCATATCATGAGTAGTCATTGATAAAAGTAATGAAGTAGATTAAACCACCTCTGGCGTGTGTAGACATTAGACCATATACATCTGAATTTATTAAGTCTAAAAGTCCATTAGTATGTTCACCCTTTCCCTTAAAGGGTAATTTAGTTATATTGCCTAATAAGCAAGAATCACATGTTTCATATGATTTATAATCAAATGACCCTAAACTACCACTTTTGTGTAGCTTAGCCCTACATTTCTCACTTACATTACCAAAGGCAACAATGCCATTAGTAAGATGATTTCAACATATGTTGTTTTTGCCTTTTATTATCATTGATGTTTAAAATTGGATTTGACATATCTAATATGTGTAGTCCATTGCATAATGTACCACTAGCATAAATAATTTCATTCAACATAATAGAACAACAATTGTTACTAAAAGCTAAAAGGAAACCATTTTTATTTAGACTTGAAACAAAAATAATATTTTTAGTCAAAGTAGGTACATAATAACAATTATCCAAATTTCATATAAGCCCATTAGGGAGGGTCAATACATATGTTCCTACAGCTAATGCAACAATCCTTTCTCCATTTCCAACACGTAGGTTTGACTCTCCCTTATTGAGCTGTCTACTGCTCCTTAGGCCCTGCATATCAGTGCATATGTGTGAGCCACAATCGGTATCTAATACCCATATATTATTATCAGAAACAATATTAATTTCAATAATAAAAATACCTGAAGTAGATGGGGCATCAAATGCCTTCTTCTTCAAGGACTCTAAGTAAGCCTTGTAGCTTCTCTTCCAATGGCCATCCTTGTAATGCCCACAAATTAGTCTAAATTAAAATAAGTATGTGGCATACATAGAAAACACATGATAGACATAAAAAAAATTAAATAAATTGAATAAATGACTAAATTAGAAATTAAAATAAATTAAATTTATTGACATGATAAATTTGATTAAATTATACCACATAATTAAATTGTATTTTTGGTATCAAAAAATTAAAGATATTAGATAAAAGGAAATATGTGAAGATGATGATGATGATGATGATAATAATAATAATAACAACAACAACAACAACAACAACAACAATAATAATAATAATAATAATAATAATAATAATAATAATAATAATAATAATAATAATAATAATAATAAAAGAAAATTGAACAGTAAAAAAAATGGGTCAGTAGAGAAGGAAAACAAAAGAGAGCAAAAACATGAGTTAGAAGGAAGTGGGGCTGAAGTCTTTTTTTGGCCATTTGCTTCCAATTTCAACTCTCTCCTTATTCTTCTTCATCATCCATTTTCCTTCCTCCATATCACAGCCTAAACTCTTCATCATTTTCTCCAAGATTTGCATTAAAAATTAGTCCAAATAAATATGATCTTGGTAAGAAATATTTTTCCCATGATTATTGTGTAATTAGAACTCTTTAGGTTAATTTTTTACAGGATATTCCACTCTATTTTTGATTATCTTGTGAATCGAATTTGGGGAAGTGTGAAATATAACAGTTGTTTATAGATGTCTTTTGTATCTTTCTCCAAAAGTTTATAGAAGGATTTGGAGTATTTGAACAGATATGGTCATTGGGGTGAAACTGGTTTAGGGAGACGTTTCAACTAAATAACCTACCATTTTTATAAAACTTGATAATCTTAGTGGTTTAATATGAGATTATGTAAAACATGAAAGTTGTAGGTATATGTGTTTTGGAGGTCTTTGCCAAAGTTCATATAAATTGCTTATGTGTAGGTTCAGTTATTCTGAAATGAACTATGACTGTTTTTTGATTGAGCTGGTTTCATATACCTGTACAACTCTAGAAAATTAATATTTGACCTCTTTTTAGATCGAATTAGCCAAAGTTCAAACATAAAAGTTTTACTCCTATGTCTTATCTAAATTCCTATGAAAGTTTCACCTTAAAATGTCATGTATTTTGTGAGTTATGAGCTGAACCATTGAACTAGTCAAGTTGATACTTCATGTTAAACAAGTTATAGATCCTCTAGTATTTGAGAGCCATAGAGACCGAATCTGGAAATGAGGTAAACATGAAAAATATTCCACATTACCTTATATAACTGTATAAATAGTTTCATAATAATTAAAACAACACATTTAAAGATAGGAAGTTTTAAATGTAGTACCCCGAAACTGCCTAAAGGCAGAGAACAGAGCAATATTTAAAACTATACCACAAATCGTGTAATAGTTCAAAAATTCAGAAATTTTAGTATGTTTTCTTTTTAGATGTTATATTCAATCAAGATCAAGAATCATATAAATTGGATAAGTAAAGAAAAAGTTATTGATCTAACAGTCCTAAAAGGTCCTATTCCATTTTAAAAGAAATGGTTGTTATTTATTTAAACTCTATTAAGAATAAATATTTTATCAATGTATTAATTATTTATATTATATTTATATTTTTGAATTAGAATCTCAATAAGAAGGAAAGCAATAAAAGTAGACAAGCTCAAAATTATAGATTTTGGAAAAAGCTCCATTGAGGTTTGTACATATGTGCATTTTAGTTTGCCTTGTTGCATGCTTGTGTGTTAATTGAATAAGTGACATATTTGAATAATGTATTCAAATGTGTAATTATGAAATGAATTGAGTGCTTAACCAATGAAATTTCATGTTAATGCATGTATAGACATATGGATGAATAATTGATTGATAAAATGTAGAAAAGTTTGGTTTACAATATACAACACAATATATTTTTCAATATAGATTACTATATGATTGATTAAAAAAGGGATAATTATTAATGGTAATTATTAATAATTAGGACAATAAAGAGTGAAGTTAGAAAGTCATGTATGACATATGTATTTGATATGAAAAGAGAGGCTATATGGCATACTTGGACTCATAAAGTTATTATAAAATTTGGACTTGTATTAAAAGATCTGTTGGTTTTGATTGTATAGAAAACTAATTGAAGTACGTCAATATTACTTAAATAGTTATATATAATGGAATATCATATGATTATATGATTTTAAAATTTTATAATCATATTTGCATTATAAATGTAATGGGAATATTGATTCCAGCAAATTAATATATAAATAAAATAAATAAGTAATAACATTAATTGCCCAGTTCTCAACCTGTGGACTAATTAGGGATAGATGGTGCACCATTGCGGGGGCATTACGGTACCAATATTGATATGGTTTGGGAACAGGGTGGGATTAGCTCCGAGAGCACCCTGTCCTAATTGTACACAGATGATGTGATTATACTCGGTCATGAGGCTTAAGCTCTGCGAGTGCTCTTGACTAAGACTATAGTGAGTAGGATGATTAAGCTCCGCAAGCGGCCTTACTACACGCCCTATATCTTGACAGTCCGGGAATGATATTTGGGTTATTTATATTAAAATATTATATATTAAATAATTAAAAGACATACATGTACTTGTTAATGGATAAAATGTGTGAAATAGCATGAATTATAAATATTTATTAAGGTAAGCTAAATTTAGAATTGAGTTATATATATATATATATATTATCAATGAATTTGGTACTATTGTATAATCATGTGGTTGTCCTTGTATAATGTATGTTAGAATATTGTGTACTGTATTATAAATTATCTACATTGCATTTTGGTAATTGTATGTTAAAATATTTATGCTTATATGGATTGAGATTTGAGTTCACTAAACAATCATAATTTTAGGAAAATCAATTAAATTAAAATGAGTTATGGAAATATAAGAGGATGTAGAATGCTTAATATTTTATATATTACATATGGTTGAATATATACAGTTCATGTCCTGATGCAAATATAATGATAATATAATGGAACATAAATTTTATTTTATTATAATATTTTCAAAATTTTATGCAATAATTTATTTAAATTATATCATGATTATTATGACCCACGTTTGTGTGACTGCATGGAAAACTTAAATGCTTATATGTACCACTAAGCTAGAAATGGCTTAGCGTGGATTTTTCCCATGTAGGAACTGGAGCTTGCATGTAGTAAACTGTGAAGTTGATAGAGGAAGTACAAGCCCATACTAGAGGAGACACGTCAGAATTGGTTGAGGGTCGAATGCATATTATTTTTGCATTTTCTTTATTATCATGCATATGGATTTGTTGGACATGTCTAATATATTGTTAAGAACTTATTTGGTATTTTGGTATTATATCTATATAGTTAGATGTAAGGTAAAAACCATTAATTTTGATATTTATAATGAAGTATAATATTTATGTAACATGATGATGTATTCGATAATTGAATCCATATGTATATTTGAATATTAGAAAAATATCAATTTAGTTATTAAATGAAAATTTTAAATTGAGGCTAGTTTCATTCAGATTGTTTGTGTCATTCCGCTTATGTAATGGGATTATTCCTATTATGTAGGTGGGATGCCACATTTATTGGTATCAAAGCTTAGGTTTAAGCATCTCTTGACTTAATTGGGGAAGGGTTTGTCATGCATACATACATGGGTCTCATATAACTCTGATATGGGCTATTTCTCTGTCAACTTGTAGGCTTATAGAGATATGTTTTCGGATGAACCTGGAATGGTTGAGAATTTTAGTTCTCTTGACACTAAGTCCCCACGTCAGTCTAGTGCAATGAGTGTTGAGGGAATTAGTACTACTCATAATCCTTCTCAACCGACATCAACTGCAAAGTATAAGATAAAGAAGACTAGGAGAAAGAAAAGAAGAATAGGGGAGTCATCTAAGAAATCTGTTGTTCTAGAGACCCATTTTACTAGAAAGAAAGAATATATACCAAAGTGTGATAGTTGCAATAGACACCATAGAGGAGAATGTTGGCGTGTCATAGGTGCATGCTTTAAATATGGGTCCAAGGAACATATACAGAAGGATTGCCCACTCTTGACAAATAGAATTCCTACTCAAATGACAAAATTAGTTCCTACTCAGCCTAAAGTTCAGACTAGAGGAGGATCAAGCCAAACTAGGCAGGCTTTCCCAATGACAGTGAATAGACCTAGACCTAGTAGAGTTTCAGCCAAAGCCTATGCCTTGAAAGCTAAGGAAGATCAGGCAGTAACATATGTTATTGTTGGTATGTTTTCATTATATGATTTTGACATTTGTGCACTCATAGATCTGGGTTCCACACGTTCATGTATATTTGCACAAGTACATCTAGTTAACATATCATGATTCGAGGGGGACTAGAATATGAGATTGAGGCTACAAATTCTTTAGATCACAATGTGTGGGTAGGTAAAGTAGTTAGAGATTGCCTTTAATAATATATGGGGAAAAACATTATTCTGTATATGATCTAGAGCTAACAACTATAGTTTTTGCATTAAATTTGGCACCATAATCTTCTTTTTACTGCATTTAAATGAGATTCTTTAGGACATGATTGAAATCATGCACACAAGCAAACACTATACATTATATCAGGTCTAGAACTTATCAGATATAAAAGTGATCCGATCATACCTCTATAAAGCTTTTCATTAATGCTCTTACCCTTTTCATCCTTGTCCAATTTTGTTGATGTGCTCATAGAAGTCTTGGCATTCTTGCATCCTTCCATACCAAATTTCTTAATTAAATCTTTGGCATATTTGGATTGGTTGATGAATATGCCTTCATTGCTTTGCTTTATTTGTAGACCAAGGAAATACTTAAGCTCTCCCATCATGCTCATTTCAAATTCCCTAGTCATACACTTAGTAAATTCTTGACAAAGCAACTCATTAGTAGAACCAAATATTATATCATCAACATAAATTTGAACAATTAGTATATCATGCTTATGCTTTTTAATGAATAATATTGTGTCAACATTTCCCTTTGTAAAGCTATTTTCTAATAGAAAAGAACTTAGCCTCTCATACCATGCTGTTGAGGCTTATTTCAAACCATACAAAGCTTTTGAAAGTTTAAAAACATGATTTGACAAATCATAGCTTTCAAAGCATGGTGGTTGTTCTACATACACTTATTCTTCTATATAACCATTTAGAAATGCACTTTTCACATCCATATGCTAAGAGTATTCATATGGCTTCTAATATGGCTACAGGTGCATATGTTTCATCATAATCTATACCTTCTTCTTGATTATATCCTTTTGCAACTAATCTAGCCTTATTCCTAGTTATTGAACCTTGTTCATCTAGTTTGTTTCTAAATACCCATTTGCTACCTATAATTTGATGATCCTTGGGTCTAGGTACTAGGGTCCATACCTTACTTCTCTCAAATTGGTTGAGTTCCTCTTGCATGGAAATTACCCAACTTTCATCATTAAGTGCCTCATCAATATTTTTAGGTTCAATTTGAGAAATAAAAACAATGTCAGTGACTAACTATTTGAAATGAGATCTAGTACTTACTCCCCTTGAGAGATCACCAATGATTTGCTCTTTTGGATGATCTTTCATCATTCTCCATTCTTTTGGGAGTTCTTGTTCGTTTTATTCTTGAGTTTGATGTAGAGAATCATTTTGTGGTGAATCTTCTTGATCATTTTCTTCTTTCCCATTTCCAAGTTCAAGTCTTTCCATATTACCTATAACATCATCAAGAGCACTACATTTCATAAGATCAAGTCTACTAGATTCATTAAAAACAACATGCATAGATTCTTCAACAGTTAATGATCTTTTATTAAATACTCTATATGCTTTGCTGGTTGTAGAGTATCCTAAGAAGATACCTTCATCAGACTTAGAGGCAAAATTTCCAAGATTATCCTTGGTGTTCAATATAAAACATTTGCATCCAAATACTCTAAAGTATGATATCAAGGGCTTTCTTCCATTTCATAGCTCAAATGAGGTTTTGTTTAAAAGAGGTCTTTTGAAAACTCTATTTGAAATATAACATGCAGTGTTTGTGGCTTCTGCCGAAAAATAAGTTGGTAAATCATATTCATTGAGCATTGTTCTAGCCATTTCGATTAAGGTTCGATTTTTCCTTTCAACTACCCCATTTTGTTGAGGTGTCCTAGGAGATGAGAAATTATGTGAAATGCCATATTCAAGACAAAAGCTTTCAAAGTTTTCATTTTAAAATTATTTCCCATTATCAGTTTTTATTTTTGAAATATAGTACCCTTTTTCATTTTGAATTCTTTTAGCAAAGTTTTTGAAATTTTCAAAAGCATCACTCTTTTGAGCTAAGAAAATTACCCATGTAAATCTAGAGTAATCATCTACAATGACAAATGCATAATGTTTTCCTCCTAAGCTAGCAATTCTAGTAGGTCCAAATAAGTCTAAATTCAGGAGTTGAAGAGGTTTTGAGGTACTTACTATGTTTTTGGCTTTGAAGAATGACTTGTGTTGCTTTCCTCTTTGGCAAAGTTCACATGTCTTGCCTTTTTCATATTTGACTTTTGGTAGTCCTTTTACTAGTTCTCCTGTACTGAGACTTTGAATTAAGTCCATGTTAGCATGACCAAGCCTTCTATGCCACAGCGAAGATTTATCACTAGTAGTCACAAGACACTTAGAGGAATGGTTAGATAGTTCATGTAAGTTTATTGTATATGTATTGATATCTCTATTTCCTTTAAATATCTCTTGACCATCGATAGAGATCACAAGATATTCATTTGAAGTAAAGATTACTTTGTTTCCTTTATCACATTATTGACTTACACTTAACAAGTTATGTTTCAAGCCATCAACAAGTAAGACATCTTTAATAAAAGTAGTACCATTAATACCAATAGAACCAATGCCAATTACCTTACCCTTTGCATTGTTTCCAAAGGTAACTTTACCTCCATCAATACTTATGATTTCATTGAAAAGTTCTTTTTCTCCTGTCATATGCCTTGAGCATCCACTGTCTACAAGCCAAGTATTTTTGTTTATTGTGGACTTGAGGCATACCTATAGAATCACAATTCAAATATGATTTTTAGGTACCCAAATAAGTTTGGGTCCTTGGGGGTTAGCACATGAAGGTTCCCAATGAGCCTTCCTTATCCTGCAATATTTATTTATGTGACCCATTTTCATACAATAATTACATTGTTTTGGTCTAAATTTATTTTCTGGTCCTATAAAATTTTTGAATACCATTTTTCTATCAAATTTATTTTGATAATGATGACATGCACAGTTATGATTAATTGTTGATTTTCTACATGCATGCTTCCTATATATAAAGGCATGATTATTCTGTTTATGTATAGAAAGTTTAATAAGCTTATTTCTTGGTGTTGTTTTGGCAGGTTTGGAGATGTGAGGTTCTCTAGACTTAACAAAGATGGTTTTATGAGAAGATGATGATGTGTCCTTAAATCCTAGACCATGTCTAATTAAGGGTGATCTTTCAGACAGAATGAGAGTATCTAAGCTCTCTTTACCTTTGTGAAATTTAGAAATGGAATTTCTAAGTTCCTCAACTTCATTTTTCAAAGTATTATTTTGTTTTAGCAAGGAAGCTGTTGAGGGTCTTGATGAGTATTCATCTAATGACCTTTGGAGATATTCATTAGATGATTTAAGCTTTATGTTTTCCTTTTCTAAGCCATCTATCTTATTTTTTAAATTAGAGATGTTATTTCTTTAAGTACTAAATTTACTTCTATATTTCTCTAATTCTAGATTTAACTCTTATATTAGGCTTTGCTCATCATCGTCATCATCATCACTATCATCATCATTATCACTACTATCATTGTTCAAAGAGTATGAGTGTAGTGATCTTATCTTATTCGAGACATGATCTTCAATAGCCATGAAGCATAGGTTGACCTCTTCACTTTTATGATCATCTTTTTCACTTGAAGAGCTTTCGTCATCCCATGTGGTTTTGTGACCTTTCTCCCTATTGTCTCTTTGGTATTTGCTCTTATGCTGCTTGAGCCTTGGACATTCTGGTTTGATTTGTCCTTTCTTTCCATACTCATAGCACTTTACCTCTTCCTTACATCTATGTGTGTCATCAGAAGTTTTTTTGAGGTTTTTTTGCTTGAATTTTCTGGAGTTGCTCATTTTCTTCTCAATGATTCTTTTTAATCTTCTTGAAAGCATAGCAATGTCCTCATTTTCATCATCACTCATTTCTTCATCATCTTCACTTTCTTCTTGAGATTTTGAAGTAGAGGCTTTGAGTGCTAAGGGCTTTCTTTTCTCTGGCTCTGCTTTAAGCTCTCTATCTCTCTTCACTGCCATCTCATATGTGAGAAGTTTGCCAATCAGCACATCAGTATTCATGATGCTCATATCTTCATTTGCTTCTTCTATGCCAGCAACTCTGAGCCATAGTCTTTAAGAGGAAGACTTCTCACGATTTTGTTGTTTACATCCTCCAAACTCAAATGCTTCCCAAGTTTCCTCATTCCATTTATAATAGATAGAAGACGGTTGGTCATGTCAGTAATTGACTCATTGGATTTCATCTTGAAGTGCTCATATTCTGAGGTCAGAAGTTGAATCTTCTTGGATTTGACTTGCTTAGTTCATTCATGATAATTCTCCAATGTCTTCCACATGCTGTATGCTATTGGGCAGTATTGTATTCTCCCACATTCTTCAATAGATAATGAGCTTGATCGGATTGTCATTGCCTTCTTGTTTTTGAAATATGCTATTCTATGAGGCCCTGTCCAATTATCTCTTGATAGGATTTCTTCTTCAACATCAGCTCCTCTTCTGGTTTGTGGTGTCCATTCTTTTCGTACACTATCCCAGACTTCAATTCCTTCACCATCCAGATATGTCTCCATTCGAAACTTCCAATGAGCATAATTTGCTCCATCAAAGTAAGTTTTGAGACTTTGGAATCCTTCACTAGCCATATCTTAATCTTTACCAGCGCTTTTTAGGCATTGATGCTAGACTAAGCTCTGATACCAATTGTTGCCCAGATATTAAGCCAAGAAAGGGGGTTGAATTGGAGTTTCAAAATGTTAAACTTTAAGGTGCAAAAATAAATAATTAATTTTAGGAGGGATAGAGAAAATTTGACACAAGGATATTTATAGAGGTTCGGGTGTTAACAAACCCTACTCCCCTCCCCAATCCCAATTGGGAGTTTCACTAGCACTCTAAGTGTTACAATGGAGTTTTGCAAGCTCACTCCTAACTATGGTGTTTCTCACAATGGCTCACACCTAACCCAGAAATCCCTTGTGTTTTAATGGCTCACACAATAACCAATTCCTTGTGTTTTACAGGCTCACACAAACAACTTTCACTTTGTGTTTTTACAGGCTCACACAAATAACCTTTACTTTGTGTTTTAGAGGCTCACACAACTAACCCTTACAAGTGTTCTACTCTTAACCCAGAAATACCCAAAGCTCACTTGAGTAATGATTACAGAGAGAAACACTCACAAATCTTAATTGCTCAATAAATGAAGAGCAAAAAGATTTTTACAGAGAATAGATTTTGTTCTCAAAGTATTGAATGTACAAATAGCTTGTAATAAGATTGTGATTCAAAGAATAGGCTATCCTCTTATACTGAATGCATAAATGACTTCCACTTATACTCTCATGGCTGATTATAGCCATTGGGGTGCATTAAATATGAAACTAGCCGTTGTACCAACCAAATCATCGCGCCTGACATTTTTCTCTTTCATCATTCACGGGTGTGACATTTCTTCCCAAGCCATGACTGAAGTGGTGACCTTAGTCATGAAGCTCTCTGGAATGTTTTGACATATTGGGTCACAGGCGTTACATACATATTCACGGGCATGACAAACTTGGCAGCCATGATCCAAGTAGTGATTTTGGTTGTGAAGCTCTCTGGATGAAAATGACATGAACATTCACGGGCGTGACAGTTTGATTCACGGGCGTGACTAAAATGTCCACTTCACGGTTTGTTCTTTCTTCATAGCTGTGAACTTCAAATGTTGGTTTTGCTAACGGTTAGCTCTTTCACGGGCGTGACAAATAGAGTCACGGCCGTGAACATGCTACTTCCTTAATTTTGTCTTTCAAGGATTATTCTTCCAATCTCCATTCTTGCTATGTCCTATTTAATAGAATTAGAAAACAAGTATGTTAAATACAATATTGCTATTTTATTTGTTATCATCAAAATGATAGAAATACCCCTCAAGGTTTAACAATTATCATTAGAGACATCCTATGTGGATTGTTGTGGTTTGCTACAATGCAACAAAGTGTAGATTTGAATAACATATAAAATTACAAGGTATAATTTTTAACATTTACATTTATGTAAATTAGTTTTGATGGTACATGTATGATCTTTTTTTTTGGGTTTTGAAAAATTTTATTTTTCGCTGCGTTTATGAATATGATTCATTCTTCAAAACACAATAGTAGAGATTTGGTTCATCCTATAGTTAAGCATAAAATGTGAATAACTATCAGACAAAGTGGTTAGAATTAAGTTAATACTTAATTAATGGTCTAAGGTGGCCAACCTCTCAATATAGCCATTCAATGCATATTGCACTGGAGATGTCCCTTTAGTGCAGAAGAGAAACCTCGAAGTTTCAAACCTTTCAGAACGTGCTTGCTCATCAAAAAGCTCTCTTAGATGGTATACTATGGAATTGGCATCTATAGCCTCATGCTGCTTTTGCAACTCAACTGACATAGTCGCAAGCATAATGCAGCTTGCCATCTCACTAACATTGAGATGCTTTTGATATGTCTTCTGAACATCTTCAGAAGCATTAGTAGCAGGGGGATTAGGGAGTACCTCATCTAGGACACAACCAATGTTTATTAGGTCTTTAATAAATCGCATTATGACTCCCACTATTTTATTGCGAATCCATAACCCTCACTATGAACCCAAGAGAACTTATATGGAAGTTCTCCTAGTGGGTCGATATCCAGCTAGCTCAGAATAGCCTTGAGGTAACTCAACAAGCTATCCTTAGTTTGGTTGGTAGGTATCTAATCCATACCAATTGCATTATTCATGCAACTCTCGAATCTTGTGTGATCAACTTATTGGTGTGTGCACATACATTGGGCTATCAACTCTTGATATATGTACATCTCATGTATACAAATCCAACTTTCCAATACACATTATGTAACGCCACATCATATGCATTTGAGTATAACCTATCCCTGTACCAAGTAATCATAGTAATAAATCACAATTCCAATATATACCATGTAACATCCTTGACCTTCCCCACATGCATTTCATCGAACATAAGCATCTTGCATACAATTCAATTGAACACGTGCATTTCATACGTATTTTCGTAGGAACAAGTTTATGACACGCACTAGCTACGTGTCCTAGTATTTGGCACTTGTATCGAGTCGCACGTGTGTAATTATAACCTAAATGAGGATAACAAAGTATTAGAAATGAATTGAATAAGGTGTATAAATTAAAGTAAGCAAAGTGATTAGATTAAGATTAGTAAACAATTACATTGTTAATTTAGTTAAATCAGGTTAAATGATTAAGTTGTATTATTGTGTGAATTAATGGAATTATAAATATATGTAAATAATAATAATAACAATATAAAATAAAACGAAAATGAAAAAAAAGAGAAATATAAGAGAAGAGAAATGAGAAATGAGAAGAGAAAAGAGAAGAGAAAAAGAGAAAAAGAGAAAAGGACAAAAAATAAGTTGTCTTTATCTTCATCTTTCTTCCCCATTTCTGCCTCCTCACTTCAGCCCCGTTTTCTTCTTCAATTTCCTCCATTTCAGACTTCAATTCTTCCTTGTTTCACCTAGTTTTTGAAGCTGATTGATCCCTTTCAAGGTTTTTCTTGGTAAGTAATCAATTCTTATTGCTATTGGGTTGATTTGAGTTGCTTAGGTTCAATATTAGGCACTGAATTGTACCCCAATTTTGATATTAATAGAAATTGATTCTGGATATGTGTAAAACACAAAAGTTGTTCCTTTATATCTTACATTTGTGGATATATAAACATTTTTTCATGATGTTATGTATAGGGAGAGATATGCTCTTCGTACTGAAACTGGTCAGGGTGTAAACCCTAACCAAGTTAGCTACTGTGTGGTTTGATATCGAATATGTTAAAGCCCTTATTTGAAGTCTCTCAAAACGTAAAAGTTGTAGATATATGTGTTTTTTTATCTGTATACCAAATTTCAGGTTCATAGGGCTTGTAAATGGTGAGTTATGGTGAATGGAACCATGACTGTTCCATGGTTTGAACTGCCTACTGAGTACCCTGGGCAGATCCAGTACATTGGTTGGATAATTTGAGCTTGTTAGAGCTACATTCTGTAAATTCTCAAAACATGAGAGTTCTATGTATATGTGGTATCTAAATTGTTTTACTAATTTCAGCTTAATTGGTTGTCTATAGACTAAGTTATGGCCTTTGGAAGTCATACTGGTCCGGAAGCCAATTCTATTCTAGAACAGTAACATGTTTGGTATAATTAGAAGACCATAGAGACATCATTGGTAAACGTTGTCAACATGAAACATGTTAAAAATTCAACCATATAAGTGTATGTAAAGTTTCATTAAAATTGGACTTATATATTATAAGTGATGATGAACCAAAATGAGTACCCTGAAACTGCCTAAAGGCAGAAAACAAGGCAGAAAATAGAACACTCTTAGAAATTCCACCAAATATTGTACAATGATCCACTTGGTCTGAAATTTTTATATGTTCGATAATTATATGTTATTTTTAATTAGAAATAAGAATCAGATTAATTGGTCAATTATAGAAAAAGTTATAGGCTAAACAGTCCCATAAGGTCACACTGCCTCATAGGAAAAATCTTAGCTATTGACATGAACAATGCATATTAATTTGTTTAAGCCACATTAAGTCTCCCTAATCATGAGTTAATCAATTATGTTTTCATATTAGGCTCGCAACATATTGGAGACCCACAAGAAGCAGATAGACAATAACTTAGTGGTCGGAATCAAAGGAGAACGGTGAGTCTAATTATCGATTGAATTCTTTAGTGCAAATGAATAATGCTTGCTATGTAATCATGTGATTGTCATGATTGGTCCTTGATAATGTAATGATGGATAATTTGTGACATTATGGTACATATAAATGGTATACTTGTGGTATATTTGAGATATATGTTTGACAAATGTGATATACATACATGGTACATGTATAGTATATACAAGGTATATGCTTGACATATGAGGTATATAGGGAATATATGTATGTTGTATATGATAAAGATGCAATGGTTGATGAATGCTCAAATACAATTGCATAAGCATATGGGCTAAAAAGGCGTTGTGACTAGTTAATCGACATTGCAAAGCAAAAGAAGAGGCCTATGCCCCAACAAATGTGCAAAGAAAAAGAAGAGGCCTATGGCCCAACAAATGTGCAAATGAAACAAATGATCAAGCTAGCTAGCAAATGCAAATGCAAATGTTCATATGGAAACCCGGGGCAATGTTCGTTTAATTTGGTCACAACAAAATAAAATGTACAAGCAAAGCATAAGTAAATAACAATTATTGAATACTTGATTTTATCTATATTTATATGTTATTGACTGATGAATGGAATGGAATACATGGTATATATTGGAATTGTGATTTATGACTATGAGTTGTTTGGTACTTTAGAGCTCATTGGATGGTTATTCTCACTAAGCCGCAACTCATCAATTTGCATCATTTTTCAGGTAAAGAAAAGTGATAGCTCATTTTGAGTAGCGTATAAAAGACATGGAGCACAGGTCACTGGCCGAGCCTCATCACTCTCTCTCTCCTTGCATTCCACACAAGCATGAAAACATGTCATCTGTATTTTGACTTATATGCTTGAATATGTATTATCACTCTAGATTAGTTTTGAAATGTATAAATGGAAACAACCCGTAATCCTTCGGATGGAAAGTTTATGTTTTAATATATGTGATATATCGTATTGTGGTTTTTAATATTGACTTGAAAAGTCATTGAGTGATATTACAGGATATAAGACTTGTAAAGTCATTAGTTGATTTTACAGGATATGATATGGAAAAAAAATTTACTACCACTGTTATCAGGGTATTTTCTCTTTCCAATATGCAGTATTTGATTATTTGATACAGAAATAGGTTATATTTAAATGCATAAGATGGGGCGTTACATTTTTGGTATCAGAGCAGGGATAGGTTCCATGGGAACATGCATATACATAAGAGCATGATAACATATGCATCCAATGTGTTGAACATTATGTAGTGACATACTTTCATTTATTTTAGGGACATCGTAAGACATAATTCACCAAGGAGGGAGAGGCCGGCCGAAATGCATTCTCATGAGGCATCACCTCATTTACATAGAGAGCAACTAGCAATAGGAGCTAGAGCTCCATTACATGCATCACAGTCATCTCATGCAGAAGTACCCCATGAAAACCTAGAACAAGAAGTATATGGTCCTGAAATGTAAAAGGAAAGACGTTATGACAAGCTGAGGAAACATGGTGCAACTGATTTCAATGGCACAATAGACCCAGCAGAAGCTGAGACATGGTTGAAAATGACACAGAGGGTACTGAATATGATGAGATGTACCCCGGATGAAAAATTCGATTATGCAGTATCCTTACTGCAAGGAAATGCTTATGAATGGTGGGAGACAGTCCCTGACAGTGATGCACAACCACCGGTGTTGACATGGATTGATTTTCTCCTGGAATTTCAGAACAATTATATGCCTAAAGCATATAAAGATGAGAAGAGGAAGGAATTCCTGAATCTAAAAGAGGGGAATATGTCTATTGCAGAGTATGAAGTACAATTTAACAAGCTTTCCCATTATGCCACTTTCATGGTCTCTACAGAAAGAGACAAATGCAGGAAGTTTGAGGAGGGCCTCAAATATGAGATCAGAAACAGAATTACAACTACTGATCTTGATAGTTATGCCAGGCTCAGAGCTGCTGCAATCAGAGCTGAACGGTTAATGAAAGAAGCTGGGGAACAACAAATAAAAAGGCCATCACATGAATTCTTTGGTGAGTCTAGCAGAAGGTTGGGGAAAAGAGGTAGATATATGCCTGCACAATCTGGTAACAGAAGTGGGTACTCCAGTTCTAGAGGTCGAGGAATGACTTTCTCTTACCCAGGCAGAGGGCAGAGCCAATATGTTGAACAGAGGCCCACATGTAGTCATTGTGGCAGACATCATACGGGCGAATGTAGAAGACTCATAGGAGCATGTTATTTCTGTGGATCGATGGAGCACATGTATAGAGACTGTCCAAATAGAGCCAAACTAGCAGAGACCAGTAGAGGCAGAGGAGTATCTGAGACTACTGTTGAGGCACCGAGGGTCTACCCTACTAGTGGGACACAAAGCAGAGGAAGAGGCAGGGGCAGGACTGGTACACTGGGCAGAGGAGTGACCAAATCTGAAGGTCAGAGTTCTAGACCTCCTACTCAGGCCAGGTTGTTTGCTATGACTAGACAAGAGGCAGTGGATGCTCCCGAAGTAGTCACTGGTAATATTTATATTTCTGAAATATTAGCATATGTATTGATTGACCCAGGGTCCACTCATTCATTTATATCATTGGATATGGCATCTGAATTGCATCATATGCATGTGCCTTTGGGGATTGACATAAATGTGAGTACGCCATTGGGAACAGTGGTAGTTGTGAATAATGTCTCTCATGATTGCCTGATATGCATTGACAGAGCTGAGTTAATAGCTGATCTGATTTTATTGCCAATATATGAATTTGATGTGATACTGGGAATGGACTGGTTAACTAGACATCATGCAATAGTGAATTGCTTTACTAAGGAAGTAATTTTGGAATCACCAAACCAGCCAAGGGTAGTATTTCTAGGTGAAAGAAAACTTTTGCCTACATGTCTAGTTTCTGCTGTAAAGGCATTTCGATTGATCAAAGGGGGATGTGAAGCATATTTGGCATATGTGACTGATACTAGAACCACTGATAGCATGCTTGAAAATATACCAGTGGTAAGGGAATTTGCTGATGTATTCCCAGATGATCTACCTGGTTTACCACGAGATAGAGAGATAGAATTTACTATTGAACTAGTACCAGGAACTGCACCAAAATCAAGGTCACCCTACAGAATGGCCCCAGTTGAGTTGAAAGAACTAAAGGCCCAATTGCAGGAGTTACTTGACAAAGGGTATATTAGACCTAGTGTATCACCATGGGGAGCTCCAGTGTTATTTGTTAAAAAGAAAGATGGAACAATGAGATTGTGCATCGATTATAGGCAACTGAACAAAATGATGGTGAAGAACAAATATCCATTACCTAGAATAGATGATTTGTTTGACCAGTTGCAAGGAGCCCAAATATTCTCCAAGATTGATATGAAATCAGGCTATTACCAGCTAAAGGTAGCAGAAGCGGATGTTCCAAAGACTGCCTTTCGAACCAGGTATGGGCATTATGAATTTTTAGTAATGCCATTTGGATTGACTAATGCTCCAGCTGCATTTATGGCTTTAATGAATAAGGTGTTTCAACCATGTTTGGATAGGTTTGTGATAGTATTTATTGATGACATATTGGTGTACTCAAAGAATAGGGGAGAACATGAACAACATTTAAAAATTGTGTTGCAAACTTTGAGGGAGAAACAATTATATGCCAAATTGAGTAAATGTGAATTTTGGTTAGATCATTTGGTGTTTATTGGACATGTGGTGTCGTGTAAGGGCATAGAGGTTGACCCAAAGAAAATTGAGGCTATGGTAAATTGGGAAGCTCCTAAAAATATTTCAGAAATGCGTAGTTTTTTGGGTTTAGCCGGATACTACTGCAGATTTGTTGACGGATTCTCCTTAATTGCTAGCCCTTTGACTAAATTGTTGAGAAAGAATGTGCCTTTCAAGTGGACTCTAGAATTTCAGAGGAGTTTCGATGAACTAAAATACAGGCTAACCTCAGCACTAGTGTTAACCATCCCTACAGGTATAGGTGGGTTTACAGTATATAGTGATGCTTCACACCAAGGCTTGGGATGTGTGTTGATGCAACATGGTAAGGTGATAGCTTATGCATCCAGACAACTGAGACCACATGAGATCTCATATCCAGTGCATGATTTAGAACTGGCTGCAGTCGTATTTGCATTGAAGATTTGGAGGCATTATCTGTATGGTGAGACATTCCAAATCTTCACAGACCATAAAAGCTTGGGTTATTTGCTGACACAGAAAGAATTAAACATGAGGTAGAGACGGTGGTTAGAGCTATTGAAAGATTATGACTGTACAATTGAATACCATCCAGGGAAAGCCAATGTGGTAGCAGATGCATTGAGTAGGAAGGCTAGTGGCAGTGTAGCTCACTTGCAAGTATCCTCTTTTCCATATTTGATTCAATTACGATCTATGAATGTTGAATTAAATATACATGATGAAGGATCACTGATTGCTACTCTTCAAGTCAGACCTATACTAAAGGAGAGGATCAAAGAAGCACAAAGCAAAGATCCTAAATTGTGTGAGAAAATTGAATCAGTAAGGCAGGGAAATAGTAAAGATTTTCAATTGCAGGATGATGTACTATTGTTAAAGTCATGCATATGTGTTCCAGACACTGAGAACTTGCGTCAGGAAATAATGGAAGAGGCACACAATGCACCGTATGCAATGCACCCAGGGATGACAAAGATGTATCACAGTTTAAGGCCTTATTACTGGTGGCCAAGAATGAAGAAAGACATAGCAGAATATGTTTCCAAATGCTTGACATGTCAGCAGATTAAAAATGAACATCAGGCACCAATTGGTAAGTTGCATCCATTGCCAGTGCCAGAATGGAAATGGGAAAGCATAACGATGGATTTTGTCTATGGATTGCTAAGAACTCCACGGAAAAATGATGCAGTATGGGTAATTATTGACATATTAACCAAGTCAGCACATTTTCTACCTATCAGATGGGGTTGTACACTTGAGAGTTTGGCCAAATTATATGTAAATGAGATAGTCAGATTGCATGGCATTCCAATGTCCATTGTGTCTGATAGAGATCCACGGTTTACTTCACATTTTTGGGTGAGTTTACAGAATGCATTAAGAACAAAATTGCACTTTAGCACTGCATTCCACCCACAGACTGACGGACAGTCAGAAAGGACTATACAGACATTGGAAGAAATGCTTAGGGCATGTTCTATGGAATTCAGAGGTGTTTGGGATGAATATATAGCATTGATTAAATTTGCTTACAACAACCAGTATCATAGTAGTATCCAGATGGCACCATATGAAGCATTGTATTGCAGAAAGTGTCGAAGCCCTATCATTTGGGATGAAGAAGGAGCACGTGCATTAGAAGGGCCAGAGATAGTGCAAGACACGGTGGATAAGATCAAGGTTATCAAGAACAAGCTAAAGGCAGCACAGGATAGGCAGAAAAGTTATGTTGATCAGCATAGAAGGGAGATGGAATACGAGTTAGGTGAAAAGGTGTTTCTTCGTGTATCTCCATGGAAAGGGTTAATCTGATTTGGCAAAAAGGGTAAATTGAGCCCAAGGTATATAGGGCCTTATGAAATTCTTGAGAAGATTGGTCCACTATCATAATGTGTTTCATGTGAGCATGCTTAGAAGATACAGGTCAGATCATACACATGTACTTAAAGATCAAGCCATTGAGATTGCAGAGGACATGAGTTATGTTGAGGAACCAGTGCAACTCATTGGATACAAGACTAAACAGCTAAGAAATCGAGAAATACCTTTGGTTAAAGTATTATGGCGTAACCATTTACAAGAAGAGGCAACATGGGAAACAGAAGAAAATATGAAAAAGCAACATCCACACCTGTTTTCAGGTATTAATTTCGAGGACGAAATTTTTAAAAGGAGGGGAGAATTTTAACATCCTTGACCTACCCCACATGCATTTCATCGAACATAAGCATCTTGCATACAATTCAATTGAACACGTGCATTTCATACGTATTTTCGTAGGAACAAGTTTATGACACACACTAGCTACGTGTCCTAGTATTTGGCACTTGTATCGAGTCGCACGTGTGTAATTATAAGCTAAATAAGGATAACAAAGTATTAAAATGAATTGAATAAGGTGTATAAATTAAAGTAAGCAAAGTGATTAGATTAAGATTAGTAAACAATTACATTGTTAATTTAGTTAAATCAGGTTAAATGATTAAGTTGTATTATTGTGTGAATTAATGGAATTATAAATATATGTAAATAATAATAATAACAATATAAAATAAAATGAAAATGAAACAAAAGAGAAATATAAGAGAAGAAATGAGAAGAGAAAAAGAGAAAAAGAGAAAGAGAGAAAAGGACAAAAAACAAGTTGGCTTTATCTTCATCTTTCTTCCCCATTTCTGCCTCCTCACTTCAGCCCCGTTTTCTTCTTCAATTTCCTCCATTTTAGACTTCAATTCTTCCTTGTTTCACCTAGTTTTTGAATCTAATTGATCCATTTCAAGGTTGTTCTTGGTAAGTAATCAATTCTTATTGCTATTGGGTTGATTTGAGTTGCTTAGGTTCAATATTAGGCACTGAATTGTACCCCGATTTTGATATTAATAGAAATTGATTCTAGAAATGTGTAAAACACAAAAGTTGTTTCTTTATATCTTATATTTATGGATATGTAAATTTTTTTTCATGATGTTATGTATAGGTAGAGATATGCTCTTCGTACTGAAACTGGTCAGGGTGTAAACCCTAACCAAGTTAGCTACTGTGTGGTTTGATATCGAATATGTTAAAGCCCTTATTTGAAGTCTCTCAAAACGTAAAAGTTGTAGATATATGTGTTTTTTTATCTGTATACCAAATTTCAGGTTCATAGGGCTTGTAAATGGTGAGTTATGGTGAATGGAACCATGACTGTTCCATGGTTTGAACTGCCTACTGAGTACCCTGGGCAGATCCAGTACATTGGTTGGATAATTTGAGCTTGTTAGAGCTACATTCTGTAAATTCACAAAACATAAATGTTATAGGTATATGTCTTAGCTAAATTTTGGTACTAAGTTAAGCTTAATTTGTTGTCTATAGACTAAGTTATGGCCTTTGGAAATCATACTGGTCCGGAAGCCAATTCTATTCTGGAACAGTAACATGTTTGGTATAATTAGAAGACCAAAGAGACATCATTGGTAAACGTTGTAAACATGAAACATGTTACAAATTCAACCATATAAGTGTATGTAAAGTTTCATTAAAATAGGACTTATATATTATAAGTGATGATGAACCAAAATGAGTACCCTGAAACTGCCTAAAGGCAGAAAACAAGGCAGAAAACAGAACACTCTTAGAAATTCCACCAAATATTGTACAATGATCCACTTGGTCTGAAATTTTAATATGTTATATAATTATATGTTATTTTTAATTAGAAATAAGAATCAGATTAATTGGTCAATTATAGAAAAATTTATAGGCTAAACAGTCCCATAAGGTCACACTGCCTCATAGGAAAAATCTTAACTATTGACATGAACAATGCATATTAATTTGTTTAAGCCACATTAAGT
Organism: Triadica sebifera; assembly: GCA_023653625.1. NCBI lineage: Eukaryota > Viridiplantae > Streptophyta > Magnoliopsida > Malpighiales > Euphorbiaceae > Triadica > Triadica sebifera. Next base: position 37,150,118 of record CM042896.1, read on the forward strand.
CTCCCTAATCATGAGTTAATCAATTATGTTTTCATATTAGGCTCGCAACATATTGGAGACCCACAAGGAGCAGATAGACAATAACTTAGTGGTCAGAATCAAAGGAGAACGGTGAGTCTAATTATCGATTGAATTCTTTAGTGCAAATGAATGTTGCTTGCTATGTAATCATGTGATTGTCATGATTGGTCCTTGATAATGTAATGATGGATAATTTGTGACATTGTGGTACATATAAATGGTATACTTGTGGTATATTTGAGGTATATGTTTGACAAATGTGATATATATACATGGTACATGTATAGTATATACAAGGTATATGCTTGACATATGAGGTATATAGGGAATATATGTATGTTGTATATGATAAAGATCCAATGGTTGATGAATGCTTAAATACAAGTGCATATGCATATGGGCTAAAAAGGCATTGTGGCTAGTTAATCGACATTGCAAAACAAAAGAAGAGGCCTATGGCCCAACAAATGTGCAAAGCAAAAGAAGAGGCCTATGGCCCAACAAATGTGCAAATGAAACAAATGATCAAACTAGCTAGCAAATGCAAATGCAAATGTTCACATGGAAACCCGGGGCAATGTTCGTTTAATCTGGTCACAACAAAATAAAATGTACAAGCAAAGCATAAGTAAATAACAATTATTGAATACTTGATTTTATCTATATTTATATGTTATTGACTGATGAATGGAATGGAATACATGGTATATATTGGAATTGTGATTTATGACTATGAGTTGTTTGGTACTTTAGAGCTCATTGGATGGTGGATCATTTTTCAGGTAAAGAAAAGTGATAGCTCATTTTGAGTAGCGTATAAAAGACATGGAGCACAGGTCACTGGCCGAGCCTCATCATTCTCTCTCTCCTTGCATTCCACACAAGCATGAAAACATGTCATCTGTATTTTGACTTATATGCTTGAATATGTATTATCACTCTAGATTAGTTTTGAAATGTATAAATGGAAGCAACCCGTAATCCTTCGGATGGAAAGTTTATGTTTTAATATATGTGATATATCGTATTGTGGTTTTTAATGTTGACTTGAAAAGTCATTGAGTGATATTACAGGATATAAGACTTGTAAAGTCATTAGTTGATTTTACAGGATATGATATGGAAAAAAAATTTACTACCACTGTTATCAGGGTATTTTCTCTTTCCAATATGCAGTATGTGATTATTTGATACAGAAATAGGTTATATTTAAATGCATAAGATGTGGCGTTACATACCATGTATTCCATTCCATTCATCAGTATCATATAAGTATCAATAAAGTTGAAACATATAATCATTACTCTTTATGTATGCAAATGCTTTGCTTATTTCATTTTGTTGTGACCAAGTTAAACAAACATTGCCCTGGGTTTCCATGTGAATATTTGCCATGTGAACATTTGCATTTGCATTTGCTAGCTAGCTTGATCATTTGTTTCATTTGCATATTTGTTGGGCCATAGGCCTCTTCTTTTGCTTTACAATATCGATTAACTAGTCACAATGCCTTTTTAGCCCATATGCATATGCACTTGTATTTAAGCATTCATCAACCATTGCATCTTTATCATATACAACATATATATATTCCATATATACCTCATATGTCAAGCATATACCTTGCATATACTATACCTATACGATGTATATATCACATTTGTCAAACATATACCTCAAATATACCGTAAGTATACCATTTATGTGTACCAAAATGTCACAAATTATCCATCATTACATTATCAAGGACCAATCATGACAATCACATGAATTACATAGCAAGCAACATTCATTTGCACTAAAGAATTCAATCGATAATTATACTCGCCGTTCTCCTTTGATTCCGACCCCTAACTTATTGTCTATCTGCTCCTTGTGGATCTCCAATATGTTGCGAGCCTAATATGAAAACATAATCGATTAACTCATGATTAGAGAGACTTAATGTGGCTTAAACAAATTAATATGCATTGTTCATGTCAATAGTTAAGATTTTTCCTATGAAGCAATGTGACCTTATGGGACTGTTTAGCCTATAAATTTTTCTATAATTGACCAATTAATCTGATTCTTGTTCCTAAATAAATATAACATATAACTATAGAACATATTCAAATATCAGACCAATTGGATCATTGTACAAAATTTGGTTGAATTTCTAAGAGTGTTCTGGTTTCTGCCTTATTTTCTGCCTTTAGGAAGTTTCAGGGTACTCTTTTGGGTTCATCATACATTATAATATATAAGTCCTATTTTAATGAAACTTTACAGACACTTATATGGGTTCATAGGGAACATGTTTCATGTTTACAACTTGTACCAATTCTGTCTCTAAGGTCTTCTAATTATACCAAACAATTTACTGGTCCAGAATAGAATTCACTTCCGGCCCAGTATGGATTCCAAAGGCCATATATTAGTCTATACATAACCAATAAAGTTGAAATTGGTACCAAATTTAGGTAAGACATATAAATATAACTCTAATGTTTTGATAATTTACATAATCTAGCTCTAACAAGCTCACATTAGCCAAACAAGTTACTGTAGCTTCCCAGGGCACTCAATAGGCAGTTCAAACCATGGAACAGTCATGGTTCCATTTACCATAACTCAACATTTACAAGGTCTATGAACCTGAAATTTGGTAGAAAGATACAATACACATATATCTACAACCTTTATGTTTTGATAGACTTCAAATAAGGGTTTTAACATATTCAAAATCAAACCACACAGTAGCTAACTTGGTTAGGGTTTACACCCTAACCAGTTTCAGTACAAAGAGCATATCTCTCCCTATACATAACATCTTGCAAAAATTTTTACATATCCATAAATATAAGATACAAAGGAACAACCTTTATTTTTTACAGATTTCCATAATCAATTTCTATTAACATCAAAATTGGGGTGCAATTCAGTGCCTAAAATTGAACCTAAGTAACTCAAATCAACCCTATAGCAATAAGAATTGGTTACTTACCAAGAACAACCTTGAAAGGGATAAATTAGCTTCAAACACTAGGTGAAACAAGGAGTAATTGAAGTCTGAAATGGAGGAAATTGAAGAAGAAGTCGGGCTAGAGAAGAAGGCAGAAATGGGAAGATAAAGCTAACTTTTGGTTTTTGTCTTTTTATCTTTTTCTCATCTCTTTTCTCATCTCGTTTCTCCTTTCTCTTCTCCTTTCTCTTCTCTTCTCTTCTATTTATCTTTTATGTCATTTTCATTTTATTTTTTCTATATTATTATTATTTATATAGATTTATAATTTCATTTTATTTTGTCTATATTATTATTATTTTCATTTTATTATTATTTTCTCTTCTCTTCTATTATTAATTCACAATGGACATTGGAATGCCAAGCAATCTGACTATCTCATTCACATATAATTTCGCCAAACTCTCAAGTGTACAGCCCCATCTGATAGGTAGAAAATGTGCTGACTTTGTTAATCTGTCAATAATTACCCATAATGCATCATTTTTCCGTGGAGTTCTTGGCAATCCATAGACAAAATCCATCGTTATTCTTTCCCATTTCCATTCTGGCACTGGCAATGGATGTAGTTTACCAACTGGTGCCTGATGTTCAATTTTAATCTGCTAACATTTCAAGCATTTGGAAACATATTCTGCTATGTCTTTCTTCATTCTTGGCCACCAGTAATGAGGCCTTAAACTGTGATACATCTTTGTCATCCCTGGGTGCATTGCATACGGTGCATTGTGTGCCTCTTCCATTATTTCCTGACACAAGTTCTCAGTGTTTGGAATACATATGCGTGATTTTAACATCAGTACATCATCCTGCAATTGAAAATCTTTACTGTTTCCCTGTCTTACTGATTCAATTTTCTCGCACAATTTAGGATCTTTGCTTTGTGCTTCTTTGATCCTCTCCTTTAGTATAGGTCTGACTTGAAGAGTAGCAATCAGTGATCCTTCATCATGTATATTTAATTCAACATTCATAGATCGTAATTGAATCAAATATGGAAAAGAGGATACTTGCAAGTGAGCTACACTTCCACTAGCCTTCCTACTCAATGCATCTGCTACCACATTGGCTTTCCCTGGATAGTATTCAATTGTACAGTCATAATCTTTTAACAACTCTAACCATCGTCTTTGCCTCATGTTTAACTCCTTTTGTGTCATCAAATAACCTAAGCTTTTATGGTCGGTGAAGATCTGGAACATCTCACCATATAGATAATGCCTCCAAATCTTCAATGCAAATATAACTGCAGCAAATTCTAAATTGTGCACTGGATATGAGATCTCATGTGGTCTTAGTTGCCTAGATGCATAAGCTATCACCTTACCATGTTGCATTAATACACACCCCAAGCCTTGGTGAGAAGCATCACTATATACTGTAAACCCACCTATACCTGTAGGGATGGTTAACACTGGTGTTAAGGTTAGCATGTGTTTTAGTTCATCGAAACTCCTCTGACATTCTGGAGTCCACTTGAAAGGCACATTCTTTCTCAACAATTTAGTCAAAGGGTTAGCAATTAAGGAGAATCCATCAACAAATCTGCGGTAGTATCTGACTAAACCCAAAAAAGTACGCATTTCAGAAACATTTTTAGGAGCTTCCCAATTTACCATAGCCTCAATTTTCTTTGGGTCAACCTCTATGCCCTTACACGACACCACATGTCCAAGAAATACCAAATGATCTAACCAGAATTCGCATTTACTCAATTTGGCATATAATTGCTTCTCCCTCAAAGTTTGCAACACAATTTTTAAATGTTGTTCATGTTCTCCCCTATTCTTTGAGTACACCAATATGTCATCAATAAATACTATCACAAACCTATTCAAACATGGTTGAAACCCCTTATTCATTAAAGCCATAAATGCAGCTGGAGCATTAGTCAATCCAAATGGCATTACTAAAAATTCATAATGCCCATACCTGGTTCGAAAGGCAGTCTTTGGAACATCTGCTTCTGCTACCTTCAGCTGGTAATAACCTGATTTCAGATCAATCTTGGAGAATATTTGGGCTCCTTGCAACTGGTCAAACAAATCATCTATTCTAGGCAATGGATATTTGTTCTTCATCGTCATTTTATTCAGTTGCCTGTAATCGATATACAAACTCATTGTTCCATCTTTCTTTTTAACAAATAACACTGGAGCTCCCCATGGTGATACACTAGGTCTAATATACCCTTTGTCAAGTAACTCCTGCAATTGGGCCTTTAGTTCTTTCAACTCAACTGGGGCCATTCTATAGGGTGACCTTGATATTGGTGCAGTTCCTGGTACTAGTTCAATAGTAAATTCTATCTCTCTATCTGGTGGTAAACCAAGTAGATCATCTGGGAATACATCAGCAAATTCCCTTACCACTGGTATATTTTCAAGCAAGCTATCAGTGGTTCTAGTATCAGTCACATATGCCAAATATGCTTCACATCCTCATTTGATCATTCGAAATGCCTTTACAGCTAAAACTAGACATGTAGGCACAAGTTTTCTTTCACCTAGAAATACTACCCTTGGCTGGTTTGGTGATTCCAAAATTACTTCCATAGTAAAGCAATTCACTATTGCATGATGTCTAGTTAACCAGTCCATTCCCAGTATCACATCAAATTTATATATTCGCAATAAAATTAGATCACCTATTAACTCAGCTCTGTCAATGCATATCAGACAATCACGACAGACATTATTCACTACTACCACTATTCCCAATGGCGTACTAACATTTATGTCAATCCCCAAAGGCTCATGCATTTGATGCAATTCAGATGCCATATGCAATGATATAAATGAATGAGTGGAGCCTGGGTCATTCAATGCATATGCTAATATTTCAGAAATATAAATATTACCACTAACTAGTTCGGGAGCATCCACTGCCTCTTGTCTACTCATAGCAAACACCCTGGCCTGAGTAGGAGGTCTAGAACTCTGACCTTCAGATCTGGTCACTCCTCTGCCCAGTGTACCAGTCCTGCCCCTGCCTCTTCCTCTGCCTTGTGTCCCACTAGTAGGGTAGACCCTCGGTGCCTCAACAGTAGTCTCAGATACTCCTCTGCCTCTGCTGGTCTCTGCTAGTTTGGCTCTATTTGGACAGTCTCTATACATGTGTTCCATTGATCCATATATGCTTTAGGCATGTAATTGTTCTGAAATTCCAAGAGAAAATCATTCCATGTCAACACCGGTGGTTGTGCATCACTGTCAGGGACTGTCTCCCACCATTCATAAGTATTTCCTTGCAGTAAGGATACTGCATAATCGAATTTCTCATCCGGGGTACATCTCATCATATTCAGTACCCTCTGTGTTCTTTTCAGCCATGTCTCAGCTTCTGCTGGGTCTGTTGTGCCATTGAAATCAGTTGCACCATGTTTCCTTAGCTTATCATAACGCCTTTCCTTGTACATTTCAGGACCATATACTTCTTGTTCTAGGTTTTCATGGGGTACTTCTGCATGAGATGACTGTGATGCATGTACTGGAGCTCTAGCTCCTATTGCTGGTTGCTCTCTATGTAAATGAGGTGATGCTTCAAGAGAATGCATTTCGGCCGGCCTCTCCCTCCTTGGTGAATTATGTCTTATGATGTCCCTAAAATAAATGAAATTATGTCACTACATAATGTTCAACACATAGGATGCATATGTTATCATGCTCTTATGCTTATGCATGTTCCCATGGAACCTATCCCTGCTCTGATACCAAAAATGTAATGCCACATCATATGCATTTGAGTATAACCTATCCCTGTACCAAGTAATCATACCTAGCATACTAGAAAGGTAAAATACCCTGTTAACAATAGTAGTAAATTTTTTTTTTTCATATCATATCCTGTAAATTCAAGTAATGACTTTACAAGTCTTATATCCTGTAATATCACTCAATGACTTTTCAAGTCAACATTAAAAACCACAAATATGATATATCACATATATTAAAACATATACTTCACATCTGAAGGATTACGGGTTGTTTCCATTTATACATTTCAAAACTAATCTAGAGTGATAATACATATTCAAGCATATAAGTCCAAAATATAGATGACATGTTTTCATGCTTGTGTGGAATGCAAGGAGAGAGAGAGTGATGAGGCTCGGCCAGGGACCTGTACTCCATGTCTTTTATACGCTACTCAAAATGAGCTATCACTTTTCTTTACCTGAAAAATGATGCAAATTGATGAGTTGCACTCAGTGAGAATAATCATCCAATGAGCTCTAAAGTACCAAACAACTCATAGTAATAAATCACAATTCCAATATATACCATGTATTCCATTCCATTCATCAGTATCATATAAGTATCAATAAAGTTGAAACATATAATCATTACTCTCTATGTATGCAAATGCTTTCTTCAAGCATATAGACCACAATGATTCACGTATGTGACTAGTTATTCACAGCCGTGAAACTATCGAGCATAAAATGAAATTTTCTGTCTTTTCTCATTTCCATCTCTATAAATTCTCTCATTTAACACTCCCATTCAATATTTCTCAAAAATTTTGGCCTCCTCACTTACTTTTCTCTCTATAAAACCTTCTTAAGACTTTTTTTCTTCAAAGAATCACAAGTTTTTTTAGGGGTTTCAACCTATATTTTGGAAATTTCTTCTCAAGAATTTCAAGTTTCTCAAGTAATGAAAGCTATCAAAATGGAATCTGGTTCTTCCAAGGGCACTAGGAAGAAATCACATGCTCTGAAACACTACACCAAGTACCTACTCAACATCATTCCAGACCATTGCCATCTGCATTATGCCGTTCTCAAGAAACGACCTCTACTCTCATCAGAATCCTTGGAGTGGAGTTGTATAAATATGCTTGGTCTTGAAAAGAGCATGATTGAACAATTACAGGCATGTCACCTCAGAGAGTTCATGGGCATACATCATTCAACGCTAAGGGAACCTACTCTTGGGTTCCTTAGCACGTTGCAGGTCTCACCTACTGGAACTGTCAAATTTTAGCTATGCAAGCATGCTAGCACTCTCACTACAATGGAATTTGATGCCATTTTCAAGCTCCCTTTCAATGACATCCTCAATGAGAGCGAAGTCGAATTCTATGCTCCTCCAGCTTGGGCACATTTTGGCTCAAAATGCAGCTGGGATGTGAAAAAGACAAAGAGCACCCACCTTCGGTCTCTTGTGCATAAGTATATACATAGGTTTCTCACCTATAGTATATTTGCTCAAGGACATAACAATGGGGCTATCAGAAAATAGGAGCTCTTTTTGTTGGAAATGACATGAAGAGGAATGTCCGTAGTCTTATCACGATGGTTCACAAATCACTTTCTTCCCATCATAACGAAACCATCAGGAGATATTTTGATTGGCGGATATGTGACACACCTTGCCATTGAGCTAGGTTACTTGAAACTAGATGAACACATCTACACTCTCATTCTAGCACATCCACGAGACCGACTCGATGTCTAGTCCTTTTATAAAAATGGAGCATTTATTTGTATTATTTATGAAGGGAATGTCTACTATCGTTTCACCATTCCAGCTGGTGAAATTGATTGGGAGGACAATGAATCTGACGCTTTCAAAGCTGGCCTCTGGGCTGTCCAGCAATGAAAGCGAGCCTGTGATGAGACATCGACACCAGTGGTAGCTAAGGATGTTGTTCAGTCATCAGTCTTTACCACATCCACTTTTTCACAATAGGTTGCTGATCTTATAGCACCTCGTCTCCACATGATGCAGACTTCCATTGATGAGAGGTTGGAAAACCTCAAAGACTTTTTGGAGTCTCGTATGGACAACCTTAAGGCGGAGGTAGCATGCGTTAGGGATGATTTGTCAGGCTTGAAGCCTACTTAGAGTCGTAGTTTTCTAGTTGTAGCTTTACTTTTGCTGTTATAGGACTTTATCTGTAACATCCTTGACCTTCCCCATATGCATTTCATCGAACATAAGCATCTTGCATACAATTCAATTGAACACATGCATTTCATACGTATTTCTATAGGAACAAGTTTATGACACGCACTAGCTACGTGTCCTAGTATTTGGCACTTGTATCGAGTCGCACTTGTGTAATTATAACCTAAATGAAGATAACAAAGAATTAGAAATAAATTGAATAAGGTGATTAAATTAAACTAAGAAGAATGATTAGATTAAGATTAGTAAACAATTACATTGTTAATTTAGTTAAATCGGATCAAATGATTAAGTTGTATTATTGTGTGAATTAATGGAATTATAAATATATGTAAATAATAATAATAACAATATAAAATAAAATGAAAATGAAACAAAAGAGAAATATAAGAGAAGAGAAATGAGAAATGAGAAGAGAAAAGAGAAGAGAAAAAGAGAAAAAGAGAAAAAGAGAAATGGACAAAAAACAAGTTGGCTTTATCTTCATCTTTCTTCCCCATTTCTGCCTCCTCACTTCAGCCCCGTTTTCTTCTTCAATTTCCTCCATTTCAGACTTAAATTCTTCCTGGTTTCACCTAGTTTTTGAAGCTAATTGATCCCTTTCAAGGTTGTTCTTGGTAAGTAATCAATTCTTATTGCTATAGGGTTGATTTGAGTTGCTTAGGTTCAATATTAGGCACTGAATTGCACCCCGATTTTGATATTAATAGAAATTGATTCTGGAAATGTGTAAAACACAAACTTTGTTCCTTTATATCTTATATTTGTGGATATGTAAACATTTTTGCAAGATGTTATGTATAGGGAGAGATATACCCTTCGTACTGAAACTGGTCAGGGTATAAACCCTAACCAAGTTAGCTACTGTGTGGTTTGATTTCGAATATGTTAAAGCCCTTATTTGAAGTCTATCAAAACATAAAAGTTGTAGATATATGTGTTTTGTATCTGTATACCAAATTTCAGGTTCATAGGTCTTGTAAATGGGGAGTTATGGTGAATGGAACCATGACTGGTCCATGGTTTGAACTGCCTACTGAGTGCCCTGGGCAGATCCAGTACATTGGTTGGCTAATTTGAGCTTGTTAGAGCTACATTATGTAAATTATCAAAACATAAAATTTATAGTTATATGTCTTATCTAAATTTTGGAACTAATTTTAGCTTAATTTGTTATCTATAGACTAAGTTATGGCCTTTGGAAATCATACTGGTCCGGAAGCCAATTCTATTCTGGAACAGTAATATGTTTGGTATAATTAGAAGACCTTAGAGACATAATTGGTAAACGTTGTAAACATGAAACATGTTCCATATGAACCCATATAAGTGTCTGTAAAGTTTCATTAAAATATGACTTATAGAGTGTAAGTTATGATGAACCCAAATGAGTACCCTGAAACTGCCTAAAGGAAGAAAACAAGGCAGAAAACAGAACACTATTAGAAATTCCCCCAAATATTATACAATGATCCAATTGGTCTGAAATTTTAATATGTACTATATATATGTGTTATTGTTAATTAGGAACAAGAATCAGAGTAATTGGTCAATTATAGTAAAATTTATAGGCTAAACAGTCCCATAAGGTCACACTGCCTCATAGGAAAAATCTTAACTATTGACATGAACAATGCATATTAATTTGTTTAAGCCACATTAAGTCTCTCTAATCATGAGTTAATCGATTATGTTTTCATATTAGGCTCGCAACATATTGGAGAACCACAAGGAGCGGATAGACAATAAGTTAGGGGTCGGAATCAAAGGAGAACGGTGAGTCTAATTATCGATTGAATTCTTTAGTGCAAATGAATGTTGCTTGCTATGTGATTCATGTGATTGTCATGATTGGTCCTTGATAATGTAATGATGGATAATTTGTGACATTGTGGTACATATAAATGGTATACTTGTGGTATATTTGAGGTATATGTTTGACAAATGTGATATATATACATGGTACATGTATAGTATATACAAGGTATATGCTTGACATATGAGGTATATAGGGAATATATGTATGTTGTATATGATAAAGATCCAATGGTTGATGAATGCTTAAATACAAGTGCATATGCATATGGGCTAAAAAGGCATTGTGGCTAGTTAATCGACATTGCAAAACAAAAGAAGAGGCCTATGGCCCAACAAATGTGCAAAGCAAAAGAAGAGGCCTATGGCCCAACAAATGTGCAAATGAAACAAATGATCAAACTAGCTAGCAAATGCAAATGCAAATGTTCACATGGAAACCCGGGGCAATGTTCGTTTAATCTGGTCACAACAAAATAAAATGTACAAGCAAAGCATAAGTAAATAACAATTATTGAATACTTGATTTTATCTATATTTATATGTTATTGACTGATGAATGGAATGGAATACATGGTATATATTGGAATTGTGATTTATGACTATGAGTTGTTTGGTACTTTAGAGCTCATTGGATGGTTATTCTCACTGAGCCGCAACTCATCAATTTGCATCATTTTTCAGGTAAAGAGAAGTGATAGCTCATTTTGAGTAGCGTATAAAAGACATGGAGCACAGGTCACTGGCCGAGCCTCAACACTCTCTCTCTCCTTGCATTCCACACAAGCATGAAAATATGTCATATGTGTTTTTTTGTATTTACGTGCTTGAATAGGTATAGTCATTTTGGAATGAGTCTAAATATGTATAAATGAAATCAACTCGAAAATACTTATGTGAAAAGTTTATGTTTTGATATATGTGATATATTATATTGGGGTGAAAACCTCAGTGTTAACTTTGCAAAGTCAGTGAATAATATTACAGGATATGAGACTTGCAAGTCATTGAATGAAATTATAGGATATGAGACTTGCAAAGTCATGGAATTATATTACAGGATATGAAAAACAATTTTACTACTATTGTTAACAGGGTATTTTACCTTTCCAGTAGGCCATGTATGATTACTTGATGTTTGGATAGGTTATACTAAAATGCATAAGATGTGGTGTTACATTATCTTTATGCATTCTAAATGTAATTCTTCTCCTTTAATTTTAATACAACCATCTTATTGATATTTCAATCATTTTGTTGGTGACAAAGGGGGGAGAAACAAACATATATGTGTTGAATTTAAGGTAATTGGAGAAACAAATATATATGTGTTCAATATGCAATGTGTGGTTATATATGTGTTTTATGAAAACTTTATTTTAATTGATGATATGCATAAGTTATACCTCACATCAACCTCACATATACCGTGCAACTTCAACTCATTTTATTTAATGCATAAGAATACTTAACATATATCTCACATATACTTTGAATACACTTGGTTATACATGTTTTATTTGATGAGATATACTTAAGAGATACCTTGCATATAACTTATTAGTTTGGAAATACCTTTGTTATATTTCTTTCAAATCGTGCACTTCATTATTTTATCTTAAGAACCTTTTGAGGTGGAGACACCTCAATAGTACATATTACTAGATTATTTGCAACCATCAAAATGAGGGAGACTATTGAACCTTGAGGGGTATTTCTGTCATTTTGATGTTAACAAATAAAATAATAATAACGTATTTAACAATGGTTGTGTTCTAAGTGTGTTAAATAGGAAATACTTTGATTAGAACATGAAGCAAGATTGAAAGACAACCTTTTGGAGATAAAAATCAAAGAAATAGCAAAGTCACGCCTATGACTACTAATGTCACACCCATGAATATAGCTGAGTGCCAACTTTCCACCATTCAATGCTCACAGCCATGAAGGATCAAACCAAACGTGAATGATCAAACAAGTCCCATCTTTGAAAGATATTCACGCTTGCGACCAAACATGTCAAATTCTTGTAGAGAGCTTGTTCAATGATTTAAGCCTTGGTTCTTGGAGTGCATCTCCAACACATATAAGAGCTGGTTCAATGGCTATTTTCTCAATAAATGCACCGAAATGGCTATAATTCACAGAGGGAGTATAAATGAAAGTCATTTATGAATCCCAAAAAGGAGGATAACAATAAAAACAAGAAGAACAACATTTATTTTCATCTTTAATCTTATTCTAGCCTTGTTCATTAATTATTTCTCAATAAACCTCTGTTCTTTGTGAAAACCTAATTGCTCATAAATTATGAGCATTGTAGGTTGGTGAGTGTTTTCATTGTAATCAATTACTCAAAAGTGAGTTTGGGTATATTGGGTTAAGAGTGAAACACTTGTAAAGTTTATTGTGTGAGCCATAAAACACAAGGAATTGGTTTTTGTGCGAGCCATTGAAAAACACAAGGGAATTTCTAGGTTAGGTGTTAGCCATTGAGAGAAATACCATAGTTGGGAGTGAGCTTGAAAAAACTCCATTGTAACACTTAGTGTGTTAGTGAAACACCCAACAGAAGAGGCAACATGGAAAAGTGAAAAAATGATGAAAGCCTAGTATCTGTAACTGTTAAGAGACAATACAACATGTAATTTTGATGAAGAAATTATTTAAAGGGGATAGAAATCTAATGCCTGTAAGTTAGGGCCTAAAATTAATATGTTAATAAAGGTATATTAAAAGTATATGGGGGGTATATAGTGGTTAAGGGTTTTGGTAACATGAAAATAATGAAAAAGATAAGAAAAAGTGAAGTTCCCAGCATTCATATCTGTGACAATGGTAATCATGACTGTCAATGTAATGAAATTCAAATTCTGAAGCTAAGGAGATTCACGGCCATGATACTAATGTTCATGCCCTTCAAGCTGTATAGTTCAAATAGAATTGTTTCATATTTTTGACAAAAACTCGCGAAAATTAAATCCTTAAACCGTAGCCACCAATCCTCTGAAACCTCATAAATTGTTCCTTATTGATCCACGTTGATTCTAGCTAATCAAATGCAAATCACTACCTCATGTAAGCATTTCATGTTTTGGCACTTATGTCAATAATAAATTTTCCACATTTCATTCCATAGTCTTTAATTAGTATCAGCCCAGATCTCTTTATCAGACTGTTTGGATATGGGGTGTGAAATAGGGGCGCTCGCGGAGCTTAAACCACCCTACTCACTATAATCTCAAGTCAAGGGCACTCCTAAAGCTTAAGCCACCTTGTCCCTAAATCATATCCATATCGGTACCATAACTTCCCTATAATGGTGCACCATCTATCAATGTTTGTCCTAAGGTAGAGAAATGGGCAATTAACACCATTAATTACTTGTTTTTATAACCAATACTCATTTCATATTAACACAATCATATACTCACAATTTATTTCAAAACCATGTAATAGTATGATATTTTATCAAATATTAGGATAATGTTAAGTTCATAGTTAATAACATTTCAACAATTTTAAAAGATCCCATAATATATAATTTCATCATTGTGACATATAATTCATGTCATGCACACACAATCATGCATAAGGGTAAAAGAAAATACATATATGTACAAACTTTGATAAGGTTTTCTTTTCCAAAATTTAAACTCAGAGCTTATTCACTTTTGTTGTTATCCCTCTTGTTGAGAGCCTAATTTGAAAATATGATAGTTAATAATTTGTTAAAATACTCATTCTTGATATAGTTTAAATAAATTACTATAATTAATTTTAATTTTGTTTTTTTAAGTTGGAACATGACCTCTTAGGACTATTGGCTTTATAACTTTTTATACACTTGTATAATTAATATGATTCATATTCATAATTAAATTTAACATAGAAGACTAAAACATACTAAATTTTTAGAATTTTTGAACCATTACAAATTGTTTAGTGTAATTATATATATTGCTCTGTTTGCTGCCCATTAGGCAGTTTCGGGTACCATATTTAAAAATTCAAATATTACAATGTGTAGATTTTTTATTATTAAAATTTCTACAAATTTAAAAAGGTAATTTAAAACATTTTTCATGTTTACCACTTTTCCAAATTCTATTTCTAAGGTCCTCAAACACTAGATAATTTATAACTGGTTCAGCATAGAGCACCAACTCGACCAGTTCAATTGTTCAGCTCATAACTCACACAATAAATGAAATTTTAAGGTGATACTTTCACAAGAACATAGATATGATATAGAAATAAAATTTTCATGTTTTTAACTTTGGCTAATTCGACCTTTAAGAATCTAAAAAAGGAACATGATTTTACTAGAGCTGCACAGGTAGTAGAACACAACTCAATCAAGGAACAACTATAGTTCATTTCACTATAACTCAACCTACACAAGAGATATTTGTACAAAATTTGGAAGACACCTAAATAACACATATATCTACAAATTTTATGTTTAACAAAACCTTAGATTAATCTATTAAGATTATCAAATTAAACAAAAACCGTAGGTTATTCTATTGACACGTCTACCTGAACCAATTTCACTCAACCAAGTTTATCTCTTTCTGTACCCAAAATAATTTCATGAAAGTTGATAGACATATAAGTCTGGCTTTCCTAGCAAAGCCAACAAACCAATTACCATGAGATCATATTCTCTCAGAAAAATCCTTTATGATTTAAGCCTTGGTTCTTGGAGTGCATCTCCAACACATATATGAACAACTTTAATGTTTTATACTTTTTCAAATTCAGTTGATAACTCCCTCAAAAATAGAGTTCAAAAGACTGATACTATACAATCCTAATACTTTAAAAACACAAGAATAATTGAGAGAGGATTACTTACGAAGAACAAATCTATTTGGAGTGAACTTCTTGCAAATAATGAAGGAGATTATGAAGAAATGGAGGGTGGTGGTTTTAGGAAGAAGAAGAATGGAGATAATATTGGTTTTAATACGGTAATAAATGCCATAAAACCCATTTATTTTAATCACACTCCCCTCCCCCCCCCATAAAACCACATTCGGCCTCCCTATCCTCTTTTCTTTTCTTTTTTTTTTTTTTAAACTTATTATATTTTATTTATTTATTTTTACATGTACAAAATTTCACTAGCTTTTATTAAACTGTAATTTCATTATGATATGTCTAACCAAATTAACTTTATCAATCTATTTAGTTCATTTTTATTTTTTATTTAATAATTTACTCAATTTATTTTAATCTCTAATGTCAATCATATAGTTTATATGCATATCATACACTTATTCTAACTAGACTCTAATTAGTGACCATTACAGTATGTGTGAGACATATGTTATGTATATCTTTTATATTAATCTTGCAAAGTATATGTGAGGTTGATGTGAGGTATATGTTATGCATATTATCATTAAAAACAATTTATATATTCCACAAATTTCATAATAACATATATGTATTAACAACATATACTAACCACACAATTGCATCACGGACTTACCTCCTGCTACTGCCGGTGTCGATGTCTCATCACGGACTTACCTCCTTTGCTTGACAAACTGGAGACCAGCTGTGAAGGCGTCAGAATCATGATCTTCCTAATCTATTTCACTAGTTGGAGTGGTGAAACAATAATAGACATTATCTTCATGAATAATGCGGACAACTGCTCCCATTTTGATAAAGGACTCGACATCGAGTCGATATTATGGATGAGCTGGAATAAGAGTGTAAATGTGCTCATCGAGATTCAGATACTCTAGCTTAAAGGCAAGGTGAGTTATATACCCGCCAATCAAAATATCTCCTGATGGCTTCGTTACAATAGAAAAGAGATGATTTGCTGTCACGCTCCACTTATATATTTTGGATAATCCCACATATATAAGAAGGATGCCACAAGCTTAACGCGATAAATCTATTTGACAAAGTTTTTCTATCGTTTAAATTTAAAACAATTTATTTATTTATATTAGATTTGGCTTATCATTCTAATTATCAATATATATATATATATATATATATATATATATCACCATGTCATATATATTTATGGTAGTTGATTAAGTTACATATTTAATCATTTGTGGCATACCAGCCTCACACATGACTGCTTACAATATAATATCAAAATATAAGACATGCTCCTAAACTAAATACATAACATGTCTACCAAAATCTATATGTCTAATCAAACTAACTATGTTTGAAAAAGTAAAGATATATGAATAATGTGGAAATATGAACATGCTCATTACTCTAACTACGGACTAGGAACATGATGAAATGTCATTATGGGGGTGAATGGTACCGTACTATATGAGATATTCCTAGATCAATGTGGCTTTAGCTCTGGGAGCGCCCTTGGTCCGGTTATTCATCTATGATGATATATTACTCAATCAATGTGGCTTTAGCTCTGGGAGCGCCATTGATTTGAGAAGCTTTAGCCAGATAATTGAAAGGGTGGCTATAGCTCTAAGAGCGCTTCTGATCCATAACCCATATCTAGTCAGTCCAAATTTAGAGTGATGTGGGCAAGATAACGAAGTTAAGTTGAAAGATAAGAAAAAGAAAAAAAAATCATATGAGATTGATATAGAATACTAAAGAGATTAAAAGAGCAACTTATCATTAAAGATAAATGAAAATAACATTGTCTATGTATGCATGATTTTTTTAATTGTATGAAATAGGGAGATGATGATATGAATAGCATGAAACGATTTTAATGCATAAAATGATACATGTTAATGCTTGTTACATAATATAGTATATTGCCTTATTTATATGCACCACTAAGCTTAGTGCTTAGCGTGGGAGTTTCCTTTCGCATAGATATAGAAAGGTAGCTGAAGGTGCTACATAAAGCAAGCGATGATCTTATTCAAATTAAAGCAGCCGATCTCAAAATAGTGGGTCACAAACTTTTGAACTTTTATATTTTACTTTTCGTGTTGTAAAATTTTCAGTTTGTAAATTTATTTTCACAGTCTATTAAGAATTAATTTGATATTTATAATTATTATCTTTTGTAAATAAAATGTACATTATTTATTGTATAGCTATAAAACAAATGCATATGGCTCTCTAGCAAATTTTAAAGAAAATAGTGATTTGAATAAGTAAGAAGTCAGTGCTAGCGCCCCCTCATCCTGGCACATGCTATTTGGGTGAGGGGGTTTTACATATTTTTTGGTATCAAAGCCCTGTTGGGGCAGTTTTGGATTTTAAAAATGAATTTTGAAAATATTTATTACTTGAGTGTACCCACAATTGTGTTTTTGGAGTTGTCCTTTATTGATTATGGTTGTTACCCTTATCTTATAGGTAGGGTATGGCTTATGGATCAAGATGAATAGTAGTGGAAGAAGCCGAGAGTAATGAGCCCTCAGAAGAAAGAGCTTTATCGCGACCAAGTCATCGATGAGCTGCAGCTCTGAGATCTGGTGCTAGCTCATCGCATGAGCATTCATCTACTAATACGGGTTAGACAAAGCTCATGAAAAATATGATAGAATTTCTACAAAGCGCATCACAACCAATCTCGTCTGGATTACAGTTTGAGAGACTGAGGAAGTTAGTGGCACCCAATTTTTATGGTAAAAGGGAGGATGATCCTTCCATGGTAGAATTTTGGTTAGAATGAACAAAGCGAGTCTTTGATCAACTGCACTGCACAAATGAGCAGAAATATGAGTATTCAATATCTCTACTACAAGAGCATGCTTATGATTGGTGGCAGTCAGAGTCCCAAAGCTCGAAATGAAAAGCACCCGACCCAATGACATGGGAATTCTTTCTAAATAAGTTTAAGGAGTAGCATATTCCTCCTATTTATACAGATGACAAGAAGAGAGAGTTTTTGATGTTGAAATAAGGAAACATATCAGTAACAGAATATGAGAGGGAATTCACACATTTATGCAAGTATGCTGAGGGCATTATATCCAAAGAAGCTAATAAATGTCAACATTTTGAAGATAGGTTGAGGGATTTGATCAAGCTACAAGTCTCAGCTCTATGTCTAGTGAACTTCCCTAGTTTACCAGCGTCTGCTATAACAGTTGAAAGAGTCTTGGTGGTATAACACCCGTGCAGGTTAGTGGGGTTAGTCGACCCGCACCACAGCCAAGTGGAGGACAATCTAGTGGCTAGAGAGCTAGATCTTTTGGTGGCCGATTCTAGGCTGGGAGTACAAGCACACCTGATTTTTATAGATGGGCATAACCCATAAGATTTATTTCATCAGCAGCTAGTGCTCCGACACAGGCATCTCGCAAATCTACCCCTCTACCAATGTGTCAGCATTGTGGACGCCCTTACCCAGGAGAGTGTTGGTGGATGGCAAAAGTGTGCTTGAGATCCGGTTCAAGGACCATATAAGAAGATATTGTCCATTGCTACAGTTTGACAGAGGTTCAACGAGTGTTGAGTCAATACAGATATAGACTATGGGACAAGACAAAGGTCGAGGATGAGGGCAAGGTAGAGGAGGCCGAGCAAGGCCAAGCTAGTTTAGGTCAAACATAGTGGAGAAGCCAGAGGACAGTAGAGCTGTGCCAGCAAGAGCTTATGCCATGCGAGACCGGGAGGAGCAGGATGCACCTAATGTCATAATGGGCAAATTCCTTCTCTTTGGCTCTTATATACATGCATTGATAGATCCGGGATCGACGCATTCACACATATGCACACCACCACTTGGTCGAGTGTGTTTAGAACTAGAGACTCAAGAATATGAGATTCTTATGACTAACCTGCTAGGACACAGTGTGCGGGTTAGTAAAGTTTTTTGAGGTTGCCCAGTCAAATTTCAAGATAGACAATTTCCAGCTGATTTAATAGAGCTACCATTCCATGAATTCGATGTGATCTTAGGAATTGATTGGCTAGCTCGACATGAGGTGATAATAGACTGCAGAAAGAGGGAGATCAGGATTAAAGTTTTAAAACAATAAGAGATAATAATATATGAGCGATAATAGAGGATATACAAATAATGTGGTATAGGTGCTAAAAGCTTAGAAAATCATCAATAAGGGTGTGAGGCTTACCTAGCATATGTGATTGATACTAGAAAGAATATGTTCGGTTTTGAATAATGAATCATATTCATAAACGCAGCAAAAAATAAAATTTTTCAAATCCTAAAACAAAATATCATACTTGTATCATTAAAACTAATTTATGTAAATATAAATGTTAAAAACTATACCTTGTAATTTTTATTTGTTCATCAAATCTTCACTTTGTTGTGCAATCCACACTAGGATGTCTCTAATGATAATCCACGCGAAGAATGAAGAAGAAACTATCAAGAGAAATGGTTTGAACAAATTCAAAGTGCTAGCTTTGAAAGTGTTCTTGAGAGAATTTTTGTTGTCTTAAAAATAAATTTTTTTTACAAAAAATATTTTTTGTCTATTTTCTACCATTTTATGTCTTTTCAATTTGAATCAAATTCAAAAATAAGATGAAAAGTCAAAAATGGAGAAAATGAAAACTAATGAATAGTAATTGGCCATAATTGGCCTAATTATGGCCAAAAATAGCCGTTGGCCAACGGATGGGAAGCTGCAGGCTGCTGCTGGGCAGCTAGCTGGCCCGCAAGGCCGGTGACACTCCCAAATGATTTTTTCATGCGATCTCATGGCAATCCATCCTAATATAATTCTCTCACATTTTGGATCCTATCCAAGACCATTTTACTCATTCTCCATATCTTCAATGCGTGTGACCCATTAGGTTCCCGGTTATGTTGGCCACTTAAATTAACAATTAATTTATACAGGTCATGAGCGGTATCTAGCAATACATCATGACCCCCAATTGACTAGAAAGTCACTGGTTTGAGTACGAACCTTTCCATAGACAATTTATGTGCAATTATTCCTTTCACCATTCTATAACCCACTCAGTTCAGAGTATGGACATGTGCCAACTCCCACTAGACTGACTACGTCACGTCTAGTCCAAGTAATGTTAGTTCTTGTCCTTGAGGCTCATTATTCTATTAGATATGTCATTGAAGACTATCTTTATGATATTTCCACTCCGGCTAGAGATTCTTGGGTAATGACCAGGACAAGAGGCCATGGGTATACACTCGTTCTATCAAGAGTAGTGAATCCTTTGTTGGTTACACAATTACCTTCGAATACCTCAAGCTTTATCCAATCTCCACCCTATGAGCTACCTCTCTGAGGCAACAAGGAATAGTGTCAAAATACTGAATCAATATTCAAGATATCCTTGAGTACCTCAAGTCTAAGGATACTTGCACCATTGCTATGAGGAGACTATCATTGACATTTGAATCGATTATCCATATGATTGTCTAATAGTTGGTCATCCAATGTACTTAGCTACACTTAGTAAGCATGCACATGTTAACTTTAAACATCTCATGTTTATAGATTATGAGATCTACTACTCGATCCAATCAAGGAGTGTAACGTGTGCTAGTCTATCTGGATTATTAATGTCCCATCTCATTAATCCAATCACTAGGGATAATTTTGATACTGACATAATTACACATGATAAGAATCTCAATATCATAATCTCATCATGATTTCCTTCATACTATGTTATGTATCAAGGACTTCAATAATTGATTTAAGATCACTTATCAATTCATATATCAAATGAACATCAAATTAATGAAAAAACCTTTTATTAATCAAATAAATTTGTACAATAAGTGCTAAAGGTGATTGCCTTTAGAGCACTCTCTAATAGAATAGTCCAAAGTTAGTCGACATCCCAATAGTTAGTGAGTTTCCATATGTGTTTCCAGAGGAGTTGCCAAGATTACCACTTGACTGAGAGATAGATTTTGCTATGGAGTTAGTACCTAACACTACTCCTATTTCCATCACACCATATAGGATGGCACCCATGGAGTTGAAAAAGTTGAAGATATAGTTACAAGAATTGTTAGGTAAGAGATTTATACAACCCAGTGTATCGACATGGGGTGCTCCAGTGTTATTTGAGAAGAAGAAAGAAGGCACCCTCCGTTTTTGCATCGACTATAGGTAGCTTAATAGGGTGATTGTTAAGAATAAATACCCACGACCTAGGATTGATGATTTATTTGATTAGTTGAAAGGTGTAGCCATATTTTCAAAGATAAATCTTCGATTAGGGTATCATCAACTAAAGATCAAAGAGTCAGATGTACCTAAAATGACATTCAAGACTCGTTATGGTCATTATGAGTTCCTGGTTATGCCCTTTGGATTGATGAATGCACCGACAACTTTTATGGACTTGATGAATCCAGTGTTTAGGCCATATATTGATCCATTCGTAGTTTTGTTCATTGATGACATTCTTGTATACTCTAGAGACCGAGTAGAGCATGATCAACATCTCATAATAGTATTGCAGACCTTGAGGGAGAAACAATTGTATACAAAGCTATCTAAGTGTGAGTTTTGGTTGGAAGCAGTTATTTTTATGAGTCATGTAATTTCAGCAGAAGGTATTCGAGTTGACCCTACAAAAATTGAGGCTATTCTTAATTGGAAACCATCTCATACTGTGACTAATATGAGGAGTTTTCTTGGATTAGCCAGATATTATAGTAGTTTCGTGAAAGGATTTTCATCCATAGCAAATCCTTTGACATGACTGCTATGAAAAGAGGCCCAATTTGAGTGGACGGATAAATGTCAAGCAAGCTTTGATCGATTGAAGGCAATGCTGAATGAAGCATCAGTTTTGACTCAGCCTACTGAAGGAAAAGATTATATTGTATACATTGATGCTAGTCATAATGGTCTAGGTTGTCTTCTTATGGAAGACGGAAAGGTGGTCGCATATGCCTCTAAATAGCTCAAGCCTCATGAGCTTAACTATCTAATGCATGATTTAGAGCTTGCAACAATAGTTTTTGCTCTTAAGATTTGGTGACATTATCTGTATGGACAAATATGCTACAATTATACGGACCATAAGAATCTTAGGTACCTTTCTTCATATAAAGAGTTGAACCTGAGACAACGAAGATGGTTGGAGTTGATTAAAGATTACGACTATATGATCGATTACTGGCTAGGCAAAGCTAATGTGGTTGCAAATGAACTAAGCCAAAAAATATTAGTTGAGATGTGAGTGGAATCCACATTGATGTAGAGAATTAAAGATGTTCATAAACAAGATGAAAAGCTATTAAAGATGGTCAAATCCGTGAAAAATGGAGAAAAATCAAAATTTTCTTTAACAGAAGATGGTACCGTGTATTTGAAGAACCAAATTTATGTACCGAGTATAGAAGAGTTGAAGTCAGAGATTTAAAGGAATCTCATGATATGGTTTATACCATGCAGCCAATTGGAAATAAAATGTACCAAGATTTGAAAGAACGGTACTAGTGGTCAAGGATGAAGAAGGATATCACTGAATATGTTGCTAAATGTCTAACCTGTCAACAAGTGAAAGCTGAACATCAATTACCCATAGGATTACTACAACCGATTTCCATACAAAAATGGAAGAGGGAAAGAGTTACGATGGATTTTGTGTCCAATTTACTGGTAACTCAGGGGAAGCATAACGCAGTGTGGGTGCTAGTAGATTGACCAACGAAGCTAGCATCTTTCCTACCAGTGCGGATGGACTATACTTTGAACAAGCTAGCCAAGATTTATGTGAATGTGATAGTGAGACTTCGCAGAGTACGTGTATCTATTATATCTGATAGAGATCCCAGATTTACATCGCAGTTCTGGAAGAGTTATGATAGGCTTTGGGAACTCGACTTAGTTTCAGCACAGCCTTTCATCCGCAGATAGATGGACAATCTAAGTGAGTTATTTAGTTATTAGAAGACATGATGAGAAGTTGTGTGCTCAATTTTGAGAGAATATGGGATCGATTTTTATCTCTTATGGAGTTTTCCTACAATAATAATCATCAGACGAGCATAGGCATGGCTCCATATAAAGCTTTGTATGGAAGAAAATGTAGGACCCAATTTTGTTGGATCTAGTTGAATGAGAAAAATTTGATTGGGCTAGAGAGAGTTCAACAGACAGAGGAGAAAATTAAAGTGATCAAGGAAAGGCTAAAACCGGCACAAGATCGACAGAAATGATATGCCGATTTAAAGAGACGAGACATACAATATGTTGTAGGTGATAAAGTTTTCCTTAAAGTTTCACTTCGAAAAAGGTATTAAGATTTGGCAAAAAGGGAAAATTGAGTCAAAGGTTTATTGGTCCTTATGAGATTTTGGAAAGAACAGGACCAGTGGCTTACTAATTAGCTCTTCCTCCAGAACTAGAAAGAATTCATAACGTGTTCCATGTGTCGATGTTGAGGAGATATCGCTCGGACCTGACCCACATTATACCAATTGAAGAGACAGAGGTATAGACAGACATGTCATATGAAGAGGAACCAGTGGCTATAATAGCATATGAAGAGAAAGTTCTCCAGAACAAGAGAATTCCCTTAGCTAAAGTCTTGTGGCAGAACCATGAAGTTGAAGAAGCCATATGGGAAAGTCAAGAAATGATGAAGAAATAGTATCCCCAGTTGTTCAACCCATAATAAATAGGTGAATTTCGAGGACAAATTTATTTTAAGGGGGAGAGAATGTAATATCTGCTAATTTAGCCCCGAGTTGCACGTGTCATGAAGTTGACGTATTTGATCGATCGGAGTTTAAATTCAGATTTTTCATGAAATTAACCAATTAATAATTAAATTATGTTGATATATGCCTAATTAATTGGTTATAAAGCTTAAAGAAGTTGATTTACAATACAGGACTAAATTGTAAAATTTGATAAGTTTTGGGGTCAAATTGCAATTTACCAAAATTTGGAGAATTAATGAGATAATTGTTATTTAAACATATGAAATTTGAACATTTAATTTGGGTTGGCTAGCCATAGCATTAAAAAAGAGCATTAATGTTGATTAAGTTAAATATCAAAGATATGGTCAAATAGGTGGGTCCCATATAAAGACTTTTGGTCCCTTTTTCTTCTTCTCCTTATTATACTCTCTTCTCTCTTTTCTGCCCAGTCACGCCAGCCACACCCATGAATCCTCTATAGCCCAACCTTAAAGTCTATAGAGAGAAAGGAAGGGAAAAGAGGAGAAAGAACAAGACAAAGTGATTTCGATGATCTACAAGTCTTGAGGAACCTTGGAAGAACAATAGGGAGGAAGAACAAGCAAGTTTTGTGGAGAGAGAAAATCTTCAAGGTTGTGATCAAGTGAAGAAAAGTGTAAAGGTAAGAAGCTTTTCTTCTTCTTTTTCATCTATTCTTAAGGAAGTTGGAGTTTTGAGCTTGATTATGTAGAGAGAGTTTAGGGTTTCATGAGAGAAAGTTTAGGGTTTTGAGAAAGTAAGATGTTGATGATGATCTGTAGTGTTGTAGAAGTCCCAAATGACAAGGAACAAACTCAAAGAAATAAGGGCAAAGGTAAAGCTACCTAGAAAAGTGAAGGAGAAAGATAGAGGTTTGAGCATAATTTAAGACAATAGCTTATCTTTGTTTAAAAGAATGCATCTTTAACATGTTAATTGATGATTGAAGTGCATTAATGATGACTATGGCATGAAACCATAGGTTAGAGAAAAAAAAATGAGATTTTTATGATTTGTTGAATTAAGTAATGTATGTTAGAGAATTTAATTATGATTAAGGAATTTATTTGTATTAAAACATGATATGTTGAGTAAAGGACTCCAGAAATGCATGAGTTGTGTTTTGCTTTGATTTGGTGCAATTAGAAATGAATAAGGAAAGTGAATATGCAGATTTTCTACAGATAGTCATGGGCGTGTGACTTTTGGGTCATAGGTTGAATTATATCTCGATTGTGACTTCAGTGTGGAAATGGCAGAATTCATTCCAGAAGCGTTCATGGTTTTGAATCACATACGTGAACAAATTCATGGGCTTGAATTTGTAATCTCGGATGTGAATGCTCTATTTTTAATAATTATGGAAATGGTTAATTAATGAAGTATTCAGGTAAGTAATTGGAAAGATATTGTTTATCAAGTAAAATAAGAATGATCATATGTTGTGACAAGAGAATGTTGAGATGTTGTAAGATAAGATTGAAAATATGTTTGAAATGTGAGAATGTTGATTTGTTTGAAAAATAAGATTGATGATATGTTTGAAAAAGTAAAGATATATGAATAATGTGGAAATACGAACATGCCCATTACTCGTACTACGGACTAGGAATAGGATATATGACATGTCATTATGGGAGCGAACAGTACCGTACTATATGAGATATTCCTCGATCAATGTGGCTTTAGCTTTAGTAGTGCCATTGATCTGAGATGCTCGGTCAATGTGGCTTTAGCTTTAGGAGCGCCATTGTTTAAGAAGCTTTTTATTGAGCATATATAAATTGAGGACAAGGTGGCTTTAGCTCTAGGAGTGCCCATGGTTCGGTTATTCATCTATGATGATATATTACTCAATCAATATGGCTTTAGCTCTAGGAGCGCCATTGATTTGAGAAGCTCTATTGAGCCATATAGTGGAAAGGGTAGCTATAGCTCTAGGAGCGCTCCTGATCCATAACCTGTATCCAGTTAGTCCAAATTTAGAGTGATATGGGAAAGATAATGAAGTTAAGTTGAAAGATAAGAAAAAGAAAAAAAAATGATATGAGATTGATATAGAATACTAAGGAGATTGAAAGAGTAACTTATCGTTAAAGATAAATGAAAATAACATTGTATATGTACGCATGACATTTATAATTGTATGTGTTTAACCTTGAGGGGTATTTCCATCATTTTGATTCTAACAAATAAAATAGGAATAATGTATTTAACATACTTGTTTTTAAAGTTTATTGAACAGATTATGAAATATAATGCAAGAATGGAAGACTAACTTTAATAGTCAAAAATTGAAGAAATAACATGTTCATGCCCGTGACTATTTATTTCACGCCCATGATGTAGCTTAGCACCAACTACCCAACATTTAAAGTTCACAGCCATGAAGGATCATAGCAACCATGAATGATCATATCAGTCACGCCTGTGAAAGAAAGTCACACCCGTGAGAAAACATGTCAAATTCCTCTATAAAGCTTCACGGCCAGAGTCACCACTTGGACCACGGCTTGGAAGGATATTCACGCCCGTGAATGAATAATGTCATGCCCGTGATCAAATATTTCAAATCCTTCCAAAATGCTTCATTGCCAAAGTCACCGCTTGAGTCACGACTTGGAAGATCATTCACGACTATGACACACATATTCACGACCATGAAAGAGGAAAGAGAAACATGTCAGGAGTGAAATTGAGAGTTTTCGCAACAGCTATTTTCACATTAAATGCATCCAAACGACTATAATTCACCATGGAAGTATAAATGCAAGTCATTTATGAATCCAGAGAGAAATAATAGCAACTACTACAAATCAAAAGCTTGTTGTAGCCATTTTGTTCATTAATTTCTTTCAAACAAAAATTAATTCTCTATAAAAATCTTTTTGCTCATAATTTCTGAGCATTATAGATTTGTGAGTGTTTCTCTTTGTAAGATACTACTCAAGTGAGTTTGGGTATATTGGGTTAAGAGTAGAACACTTGTAAGAGTTATTTGTGTGATCCATTAAAACATAAGGAATTGGTTTATTGTGTGAGCCATTAAAACACAAGGGATTTCTGGGTTAGGTGAGATCTATTAATAGAAACACCATAGTTGGGAGTGAGCTTGCAAAACTCCATTGTAACACTTTGAGTGTTAGGGAAACTCCCAATTGAGATTGGGGAGAGGAGTAGTGTTTGTTAACACCCAATCATCTATAAATTTCTTGTGTGATATCTTCCTATCCCTATTCTACTTAACTTTTCTTTCCGCACTTAAAAGTTAAAAAATTTTAATATCATATTCAACGCCCCTTCTTGGTTCAATATCTGGGCAACAATATGAAATAGAGACATGATGATATGAATAGCATGAAAAGATTTTAATGCATAAAATGATGCATGTTAATGATTGTTGCATATTATATTATATTGCCTTATTTATATGCACCACTAAGCTTAGTGCTTAGCGTGGGAGTTTCCTTCCGTGCAGATATAGAAAGATAGCTGAAGATGGTAGATAAAGCAAGCGATGATCCTATTCAAATTAAAGTAGCCGATCTCAAAATAGTGGGTCACAAACCTTTGAACTTTTGTATTTTTCTTTTCGTGTTATATACTTTTAAGTTTGTAAATTTATTTTAACAGTATGTTAAGAATTAATTTGATATTTATAATTATTATCTTATTTAAATAAAATGTACATTATTTATTGTATGTATATAAAAAAAATTGTGTATTGATCTCTAGGAAATTTAAAAGAAAATAGTGATTTGAAGATGTAAGAAGTCAGTGGTAGCACTCCCTCATCCGGGGACGTGTTGTTTGGATAAGGGGGTGTTTCACTGGTGCCACATATTCCGCTTCAATGGTCGATAAGACAACTGAAACTTTTTTTCTTGCTAAACTAAGAAGGGATTCACCAATACAGTGACAAGTGCCTGAAGTACTCTTTGTATCCAAAAGACTGCCGACATAATCTGCATCCGAATATTCTATGAAATTAAAAAATGAATTTCCAGGATACCATAAGCCTAGATGCATTGTGCCATGCAAATATTTTCAAATTACTTTTATAGCATTCAAATGTAATTCCTTAGGATAAGATTAAAATTTAGCACATAAGCATACACTATACATTATATCGGGTCTAGAGGCAGTAAGATATAAAAGTGAAAAATTGTGTGATACACCATGTTCTAGACAAAATTTTTCAAAAGTTTTGATTTCCAAATTCTTTGCCACCATCGCTTCTTATTTTTGAAATAAAATATATTTTTTCATTTTGAACTCTCTTAGTAAAATTTTTTAAAAATTCGAAAAGCATCATTCTTTTGAGCTAAGAAATTTGCCCAAGTGAATCTAGAGTAATCATCTTTGTCCAATTTTGTTGATTAGCATTTTTGCATCCTTCCATTCTAAATTTCTTGATTAACTCTTTGGAGTACTTGGATTGGTTGATGAATATGCCCTCATTGCTTTGCTTGATTTGTCGACCAAGGAAGAACTTAAGTTCACCCATCATGCTCGTTTCAAATTCCCTAGTCATACACTTAGCAAATTCTTGACAAGGCAATTTATTAGTAGACCCAAATATGATGTCATCAACATAAATTTGAACAATTAAAATATCATGCTTATGCCTTTTAATAAATAAGGTTATCTCAACATGTCATTTTGAAAAATTATTTTCTAAAAGAAAAGAACTTGTCTTTCATACCAAGCTCTTGGAGCTTGTTTTAACCCAAACAAGGCTTTTGAAAGGTTAAAAACATGATTAGGTAAATTATGGCTTTTAAAACCTAGAGGTTATTCCACATAAACTTCATCTTCAATAAAGCCATTTAAGA
Source organism: Triadica sebifera (assembly GCA_023653625.1). Taxonomy (NCBI): domain Eukaryota; kingdom Viridiplantae; phylum Streptophyta; class Magnoliopsida; order Malpighiales; family Euphorbiaceae; genus Triadica; species Triadica sebifera. The sequence goes on from CM042896.1 coordinate 37,179,320, forward strand.
AGGCACTTTTGGCATCCATTTGAAAGAGTTTAAAGTTCATATGGCATGCAAATGCTAAACGTATTCTTATGGCTTCTAATCTATCTACTAGAGCATAGGTTTCATCATGATCTATACCTTCTTCTTGATTATAACCTTTTGCAACCAACCTAGCTTTATTCCTAGTTATTGAACCTAGTTAATCTAACTTATTTCTAAACACCCAATTTACCACCAATGATTTGATGGTTTTTTGGTCTAGGAACCAAGATCCATACTTTGCTTCTCTCGAATTGGATGAGTTCCTTTTGCATAGCAATTACCTAACTTTTATTGTTAAGAGCCTCATCAATATTTTTAGGCTCAATTTGAGAGACAAAAGCAAGATTAGAATCTAAAAGTTTGAGATGAGATATAGTGCTTACACTCTTAGTAGGATGACCAATGATTTGTTCCTTAGGGTGGTTCTTTGTCTTTTTCCATTCCTTTGGAAGCTTTTGATTGCCTTGCTCTTGCGTTTGAGATAGAGATACATCTTGTTGTTGTTTCTCTTGATCATCATCATCTTTGTCATGATGAAGATCAAGTTTCTCCATTGTATTTACAATGTCATCAAGAACACTACCTTTCAGAAGATCAAGCTTACTAGATTCATAAAAAAAACATTCATAGACTCCTCAACAATTAAAGATCTTTTATTAAAGACTCTATAAACTTCACTAGTTGTAGAATATCCTAAGAAGATATCCTCATCAGATTTAGAGAAAATTTTTCCAAGGTTGTCCTTGGTATTTAATATAAAACACTTGCATTCAAATAATTTAAAGTATGATATCATTGTTTTCTTCTATTCCATAACTCAAAAGAAGTTTTTTTTAAAAATGGTCTTTTGAAAACTCAATTTGAAATATAACATGCAGTATGGGTGGTTTCGACCCAAAAGTAGGTTGGTAATCCATACTCATTATGCATCGTTTGAGCCATTTTGATTAAAGTTTGATTTTTCCTTTCGACTACCCCATTTAGTTGAAGTGTCCTAGGAGTTGGAAAATTGTGTGATACACCATGTTTTAGACAAAATTTTTCAAACTTTTCATTTTCAAATTCTTTGACAATATCGCTTCTTATTTTTGAAATAAAATATCCATTTTCATTTTGAACTCTCTTAGCAAAATTTTTGAAAGATTCAAAAGCATCATTCTTTTTAACTGAGAAAATTACCCAAGTGAATCTAGAGTAATCATCAACAATGACAAAAGTATAGTGTTTACCTCATAAACTAGCAACTCTATTAGGTCCAAAAAAGATCTAAATGCAAAAGTTGTAGAGGCTTTGAGGTACTTAAAATATTTTTGGATTTGAAGGATGATTTGTGTTGTTTTCCTCTTTGGCAAGGTTCACATGTCTTATCCTTTTCAAATTTGACTTTTTGAAGGCCACTTACTAGCTCTCATTTGCTAAGGTTTTAAATTAAATTCATGCTTGCATGACTAAGCCTTATATGTCATAGCCAAGATTCATCACTAATAGTCATAAGACACTTAGTGGAAAAATTGGATATTTTGTTTAAGTCTATTATGTAAGTATTGACATCTCTATCTCCTTTGAATATCTTTTGGCCACTTAAAGAGTTTACAAGAAATTTATTTGAGGTAAAGATTACTTGGTTTACCTTATCATATAATTAAACTACACTCAAGAAATTATGTTCCAAACCATCAACATGTAAAACATCTTTAATAAAAGTAGTATTAATAATACCAATAGAGCCAATGCCAATTTCCTTACCCTTAGCATTGTTTCCAAAGGTTACCTTGCCGATAATTTTAATGTGATTTAATAGTTCTTTGTTTCTGGTCATATGCCTTGAGCATCCACTATCCACAAGCCAAGTATTATCCTTGATGGTGGACATAAGGCATACCTATAAAATCAGAATTCAATTTTGGTTTTTAGGTACCCAAATGAACTTGAAGGTTGCCAATGAGCCTTTCTTATCCAACAATGATAGTTGATGTGACCGAATCTCATACAATAATTACATTACTTAACTCTAGACATATTTTTCTGGTTTAGACTTGCTTTTTGGTCTCAACATCCTTTTAGAAGGTGTTTGTGTGAATTGATATGCACATGCATGATGAGCGAGTGCTTTCCTAGGTGCATGCCTTTTATACATAAAGGCATGATTGGCCTTTTGAGGTTTCCCTCTTAAGCCATGCAACCATTGACCATTCTTCTTATGAATGGGGCATTTTGTGTATGTTGTGCTCTTAGCCATTGGGGCTATTACCTCAATTGTGGAGATTTGAGGTCCACTAGACTTAACAAAAGTAGTCTTGTGAGATGAAGATGATGTCTGTTACCCCCTCACCCCAAACACCATGTACCCGGATGAGGGAGTACTACCACTAACTTCTTACTTCTTCAAATCACTATTTTAATAATGATTTACTAAATAGCCATACACATTTTTTTATAGACATACAATAAATAATGTACATTTTATTTACATAAGATAGTATTTATAACTATCAAATTATTACTTAACAAACTTTGAAAATAAATTTACAAACTTAAAAATATATAATACGAAAAGCAAGATGCAAAAATTCAAAAGTTTGTGACCCACTATTTCAAGATCGACTACTTTAATTGACTAGTATCACTGCTTGCTTTATCTACAACCTTCGGCTACTTTTTTATATTTACGTGGAAGGAAAACTTCCACGCTAAGCTCTAGGCTTAATGGTGAATATAAATAAGGCAATATACTATGTTATGCAACAAGCATTAACATATGTCATCTTATGTAAGACCACATCTTACGCAATTAAGTATAACCTATCCCTATATCAAATAATCACACATAGCATGCTAGAAAGACAAAATATCCTATTAACATTGATAGTAATTTTTTTTTATATCCTGTAATATCATTCAATGACTTTGCATGTCAACACTGAGGCTTTCGCCACAATACGATATATCACATATATTAAAACATAAAGTTTGCACATAAGTATTTATGAGTTGGCTTCATTTATACATTTTTAACACCCATTCCAAAATGACTATAGATATTCAAACACGTAAATACAAAAATGCAGATGACATATTTTCATGCTTGTGTGGAATGCAAGGAGAGAAGTGATGAGGCTCGGCCAGTGACCTGTGCTCCATGTCTTCTATATGCTACTCAAAATGAGCTATCACTTTTCTTTACCTGAAAAATGATGCAAATTGATGAGTTGTAGCTCAGTGAGAATAACCATTAAATGAGCTCTAAAGTACCGAACAACTCATAATAATAAATCACAAATCCAATTCATACCATGTATTCCGTTCTATTCATCAGTATCATATAAATATCAATAAAGTTGAAACATATAATCATTACTCCTTACGTATGCAAATGCTTTGCTTATTTCATTTTGTTGTGACCAAGTTAAACAGACATTGGCTCGGGTTTCCACGTGAACATTTACCATATGAACATTTGCATTTGCTAGCTAGCTTGATCATTTGTTTCACTTGCACATTTGTTGGGCCATAGGCCTCTTCTTTTGCTTTACAATATCAAATGACTAGTCACAATGCCTTTTAAGTCCATATGCATATGCACTTGTACTTAAGCATTCATCAACCATTGTATCTTATAACGTATAACATACATATACCGCATATATGCCTTATATGCCATGCATATACCTCGCATATACTATACATATACCATGTATATATATCACATATGTCAAACATATACCTCAAATATATCACAAGTATACCCCTTATGTGTACCACAATGTCACAAATTATCCATCATCATATTATCAGGGGAAAATCATGACAATCATCCGAATCACATAGCAAGCAACATTCATATGAACTAATGAATTCAATTGATAATTAGACTCACCTTTCTCCTTTGATTCCGACTCCTAACTTATTGTCTATCCACTCCTTGTGGCTCTCCAATATGTTTCAAGCCTAATATGAAAACATAATCGATTAATTCATGATTAGGGAGGCTTAATGTGGCTTAATGAAATTAATATGCATTGTTCATACCAATAGTTAAGATTTTTCCTATGAGGCAATGTGACCTTATGGGACTGTTTAGCCTATAACTTTTTATATACTTGAATAATTATAACTAACATATAATTATATAACATATTAAAATTTTAGACCAATTGGATCATTGTACAATTTTTGGTGGAATTTCTAAGTGTCTTCCGTTTTTTGCCTTTAGGCAGTTTCAAGGTACCCGCTTTGGTTCACCATAACTTATAATCTATAAGTCATATTTTAATGAACCTTTACATAAACTTATATGGGTCCAAATGGAACATGTTTCATGTTTACAACTATTATCAATTATGTCTCTAAAGTCTTCAAATTATAAGAAACATTGCACTGGTCCAGAATAGAATTGGCTTCTAGACCAGTGTGACTTCCAAATGTCATAACATATTCTATACATAACATATTAAGCTTCCATTAGTACCCAAATTTAGATAATACATATACCTATAACTTGCATGTTTTGATAATGTATATAATCTAGCTCTAAGAAGTTCCAAGTAGCCAAACCAGTTGCTAGATCTGCCCAGGGCACTCAGTAGGTAATTCAAACCATGGAACAGTAATCTTTCCATTCCACATAACTTCAAATTTAGAAGACATATGAACCTGAAATTTGTTATAACAATACATAATATATATATCTACAACTTTTATGTTTTTAGATACTTCAAATAATGGAGTTATCATATTCAAAACCAAGGAACATAGTAGCTATCTTGGCTAGGGATCACACGCTGACCAGTTTCAGTAGAAAGATGATATCTCTTTCTATAAACAAACTATTCCAAAAAGGTTTACATATCCATAAATATAAGACATAAAGGAACAAAGTTTCTGTTTTAATCTTTTCTAGAATCAATTGCTAATGATATCCAAATTAGGGTGCAAAGCAGTGCCTATTAATGAACCTTAGCAACTCAAATCAACCTTATAGCTATAAGAATTGATTATTTACCAAGAACAAACTTGCAAGGGATCAATTTTCCTCAAAAACTAAATGAAACAAGTAAGAATGGAGTTCTGGAATGGAGGAAGATGAAGAAGAAAATGGGATGGAGTGAGGAGGCAGAAATGGGGGAGGAAGATAAAGCCAACCATTTTGTTTTTGTCTTTTTATCTTTTTCTCTTCATCTCTACTATTTTCTCATCTCTTTTCTCTTTTCTTTTCTCTTCTCTTTTCCTTTATTTCCCTTTTGTTTCATTTTCATTTTATTTTGTCTATATTATTATTATTATTTACATATATTTATAATTCCTCTAATTTACATAATAATACAACTTAATCATTTGGCCCGATTTAACTAAATTAACAATGTAAATGTTTACTAATCTTAATATAGTAGAGGATTTGAGTGCTAAGGGCTTTCTTTTTTCTGGTTCTGCTTCAAGCTCTCTATCTCTTTTCACTGCCATTTCATGTATAAGAAGTTTTCCAATCAGCACATCAGTATTCATGATGCTCATATCTTCATTTGCTTCTTCTATGCCAGCAACTCTTGAGCCATAGTCTTTAAGAGGAAGACTTGTCAAGATTTTGTTGTTTACATCCTCCAAACTCATATACTTCCCAAGTTTCCTCTTTCCATTTATAATGGCTATAAGACAGTTGGTCATGTCAGTGATTGACTCATTGGATTTCATCTTGAACAGTTCATATTCTGATGTAAGAAGTTGAATCTTCTTGGATTTGACTTGCTTAGTTCCTTCATGATAGTTTTCCAATGTCTTCCACATGCTGTATGCTGTTGGGCAATGTTGTATTCTTCCACATTCTTCAATAGATAATGAGCTTGATAGGATTGTCATTGCCTTTTGGTTTTTGAAATTCACTCTTCTTTAAGGCTCTATCCAATCATCTCTTGACAAGATTTCTTCTTCACCATCAGCTCCTCTTCTGGTTGGTGGTGTCCATTCTTTTCGTACACTATCCCAGACTTCAATTCCTTCACTATCCAGATATGTCTCCATCTGAAACTTCCAATGAGCATAATTTGCTCCATCAAAGTATGGTTTGAGACTTCGGAATCCTTCACTGGCCATATCTTGATCTTTACTAAGGCTTTTTAGGCTTCGATGCTAGACTAAGCTCCGATACCAATTGTTTTCCAGATAATAAGCCAAGAAGGGGCGTTGAATTGGAGTTTCAAAAATTAAACTTTAAGGTGCGGAAATAAAAAGTTAACTATAGGAGGGATAGAGAAATTTGACACAAGGATTTTTATAGAGGTTCGGGTGTTAACAAACCCTACTCCTCTCCCCAATCACAATTGGGAGTTTTACTAACACACTAAGTGTTACAGTGGAGTTTTACAAGCTCACTCCCAACTATGGTGTTTATCAGAATGGCTCACACCTAACCCAGAAATCCCTTGTGTTTTAATGGCTCACACAATAATCAATTCCTTGTGTTTTAAAGGCTCACACAAACAACCTTTACTTTGTGTTTTTGCAGGCTCACACAAACAACTTATACTTTGTGTTTTTACAGGCTCAAACAAATAACCTTTAATTTGTGTTTTAGGGGCTCACACAACTAACCCTTACAAGTGTTCTACTCTTAACCGAGAAATACCCAAAACTCACTTGAGTAATAAATGATTACAGAGAGAAACACTCACAAATCTTATTTGCTCAATAAATGAAGAGAAAAAAGATTTTTACAAAGAATAGATATTGGTTCTCAAAGTATTGAATGTACAAGTAGATTGTAATAAGATTTTGATTCAAAGTATTTGCTATTCTCTATTTCTGAACGCATAAATGACTTCCATTTATACTCCCATGGCTGATTATAGCTGTTGGGGTGCATTAAATATGAAACTAGCCATTGTACTAACCAAATAATCGCGCCTGACATTTTTCTCTTTCATCATTCACGGGCGTGACTATGTTTGTCATAGGCGTGACATTTCTTCCCAAGCCGTGACTGAAGTGGTGACTTTAGTCGTGAAGCTTTCTATAATGTTTTGAAACATTAGGTCATGACCATGACATACATATTCACGGGCGTGAAAAATTTCCCAGCCATGATCCAAGTAGTGACTTTGGTTGTGAAGCTCTCTAGATAAAAATGCCATGAACATTCACGGGCGTGATATTTTAATTCATAGGCGTGGCTTAAATGTCCATTTCACGGTTTGTTCTTCCTTCATGGTCGTGAACTTCAAATGTTGGTTTTGGTAACGGTTAGCTCTATCACGAGCGTGACACATAAGGTCATGGGCATGAACATGCTACTTCGTTAATTTTGTGTGGCGTTCGCAACCTCCTCACCCGAACCGCACGTGCTCGGATAAGGAAGCGCTGCTGCCTGTCTTTCTCATACTTCTTCTAATTGCTATATTTTTTTTTCAACTCTCTTGTATATATAAATATAAACAAAAATCAGAGTGCAATTTATTTACATAAAATAGTAATTGTTAACATTAGAGTAATTCTTAACAAACTTTAAAAGTAGGTTTTACAACTCAAACATTTCTTTAATATAAAAGCCAAATACAAAAGTTTTAAAACTTGTAACCCACTTTCTCAAGATTCGGCTGCTTTACTTGAATGGGATCACTGCTTGCTTTATCTAACGTCTTCAGTTACCTTTCTATATCTGTGTGGAAATTAAACTCCACGCTAACCTCTAAGCTTAGTGGTGCATATAAATGAGGCAATATAATCTGTCATGCAACAAGCATTACCAATTATCATTTTGTGCATTAAAATGTTTGCATGCATGACTATCAACATATTCCTATTTCATACAAGTATAAATGTCATGCTCATATAGACAATGTTATTTTCATTTATCTTTAATGGCAAATTATTCTGTAAATCTCTTTATCATTTCATCTCAATCTCATATCATCATCATTTTCTTATTCTTTCCTTTTCTTATTTTTTTTCGACATATCCTCATTATCTTGCCCACATCACTCTAAATTTTTGGACTGACTGGATACGGGTTATGGATCAGAAGCGCTCACACAAGCTTATGCCACCCTGTCCATTATCTGGCTCATAAGAGCTTCTCAAATCAATGGCGCTCACACAAGCTTATGCGACATTGATTGAGTATAATTTCATCCTAGATGAATAACTGGATCAAGGCCACTCACACAAGCTTATGACACCTTGGAGCTTTCTTAAGTCAGCAGCGCTCACACAAGCTTTAGCCACACTGACTGAGCATCCCAGACCAATGGCGCTCACACAAGCTTTAGCCACATTGGTTGAGGTATAGTACAGTACCGTTCGCCCCCTTAATGACATGTCATCTATCCTGATTCTAGTCCGCAAGTAGAGTAATGGGCTTCTTTATATTTTCACATCAATCATTATTCTCATGTTTATCAACATCTCAATTTTCTTGTTTTGCAAACATATAGTCATAATCATATATCTTTTCATTCATTTACTAGACTCATCAATATTCTCATGTTTATCATCTGCATCAAATTTCATATATGATCCATGACAAATTCATTTTTCTATATCACAACATATCACATTCTCACATCAATATATATATATACATATATCTATATTTATATCATTCTTATTTCACTGGATAGACAATGGCTTTCATTCACTTACCTGAATTCTTCATTTGATAACCACATTCATAATCACAAATACAGAGCATTCACGGTCGTGATTACTAATTTCACGCCCGTAATCCCAAGCCGTGAACGCTACTGGAATGAATCTCCCAAAAGCATTCATGGTCGTGATTACTCATTCACGCCCGTGAATAAGTTCACTTCCATGATTCCAACTCGTGAACGCTTTTGGAATGTATAGTACCATTTCCACCCAGAAGTTCACAACCGTGACACAATCAGTCACAACCGTGAACCCTCAAGTTCACGCCCGTGACTCAATACTCACACCCGTGACTTTTCAGCAGGAAATCTGCATATTCACATTCCATTCATTCTAACATCATCCAAATCATACCAAATTCTATTTCATGCATTTCTAAGGTTCTTTACTCTAACTTATTACTCTCTAATACATGTAAATGTCTTGATCATACAAGATTCTCTAACATGCATCATTAATTCAATGTCACACAAGGATCTCATTCATACATGTCTAATCCTATGGTTTCATGCCATAATCATCATCATTCTTGAAATGTATTTATATAACATCATGTTCAGCATGCATTATATCAAACAAAAATAGGCTATTGCCTTAAGTTATGCACAAACCTTAATCTTTCTCCATCATTCTTTTAGGTAGCTTTCTCTTTTCCTTTGCTCCTTAAAGCTTATTCCTTGTCATTTGGAACTCCTACAACATCATAAATTATTATCATCATCATCTGATTTCCTTACTCTTTTTTTCTCTCTCAAAACCCTAGTTTCTCTCTCTTTCCATATAAGTCTTAGATGAGTTCAAAATTCGAACTTCCTTTAAGAAAGGATGAAAAAGAAGAAGAGATGCTTCTTACCTTACACTTTTTTTCACTAAATCACCATTTTGGAGATTTTCTCTCTCTACCAAACTTGATTTTTCTTCCTCTTTCTTGCTCTTTCCAGCTTCCTTAAGAGTTATAGAACATTAAAATCACCTTGTCTTACTCTTTCCCTTCTCTTCTCTTCCTTTCTCTCTCTAGAATCAAGGTGAGCTATGGAGGAAATGATGTAGCTGGCATGACTGGTAAAGAAAATAGAGAAGGAGGCAGAAAATGAAGAGAAGAAGAAGAAGAAAAGAAAGCCTTAAATAGGGTACCCAAAAAGTCTTCATGTGGGACCCACCATTTGACCATTTCTTCCAATTTTATACTTAATCAATATTAATTCACTTCCTTTAGTATCATGGCCGGCCAACACTATCAAAATGTGCCCAAAATTAATATGTTGATTAGCAATTAATCTTATTAATCCTCAAATTTTTGGTAAATTGCAATTTGACTGCAAAACTTATCAAATTTTGCAATTTAGTCCATTACTGTAAATCAATTTCTTTAAACTCTATAATCACTTAATTGGGCATTAATCATTTAATTTAGCCATTACTTAATCAATTTTTGTAAAAATCCGAATTTAGACTCCTATCGGTCAAACGCGTCAACTTCGTGACACGTGCGACTCGGGCCCTGAATTAGCGGATATTACATTGTCTTTCAGGGATTATTCTTCCAATCTCCATTCTTGCTATTTATTCTATACCCTGTTTAATAGACTTAGAAAACAAGTATGTTAAATACAATATTGCTATTTTATTTGTTATCATCAAAATGACAGAAATACCCCTCAAGGTTTAACAAGATTAATTTTCCATTCTCCATTCTTGCTATCATATTCCATACCCTATTCAATAGACTTAGAAAACAAGTATGTTAAATATGTTATTGCTATTTTATTTGTTAGCATCAAAATGACGGAATACCCATCAAGGTTCAACAAAAGAGAAACATGTCAGGCGCGACAATAAGAGTTGGTGCAATGGCTAGTTCCATATTAAATGCACTCTAACGACTATAATTCATGATGGAAGTGTAAATGCAAGTCATTTATGCATCCAGAATAAGAGAGTACAATAGAATAAGAGAATAGCTAATATTTTGAATCAAAATCATGTTGTAAGCCATTTGTGCATTTGATATTTTCAAAAGAAACATTTATTCTCTATGAAAATCTTTTTGCTCATCATGCTTTGAGCATTATAGATTTGTAAGTGTTTCTCTCTGTAATCCTCTACTCAAGTGAGTTTTGGGTATTTTGGGCTTAAGAGTAGAACACTTGTAAATGTTATTTGTGTGAGCCTTTAAAACACAAGGAATTGGTTATTATGTGAGCCTTTAAAACACAAGAGATTTCTGGGTTAGGTGTTCCTTTGTTAGAAACACCATAGTTGGGAGTGAGCTTGTAAAACTCCATTGTAACACTTAGTGTGTTAGTGAAACTCCCAATTGAGATTGGGGAGAGAAGTAGGCTTTGTTAACACCCGAACCTTTATAAAAATCCTTGTGTCATATCTTTCTATCCCTACTAAACTTAACTTTTCTTTCTGCACTTAAAAGTTAAATTTTTAATATCCAATTCAACCCCCATTCTTGGTTCAATATCTAGACAACAAAATTAATATAGAATATTAAAGAGAAGAAAAGAGTAACTTATAATTAGAGTTGAATGAAAATAATATTGTACATGTATGTATGTTGCTCAAAATCGTTTGAATTAGGGACATGAAGAGAAGAATAGTATGAAAAGATATTCATGCATAAGATGTAACATCCTCGACCTTCCCCACATGCATATCCACATGCATTTCATTTGAACATATGCATCTTCCATATAATCCAATTGAACATGTGCATTTCATACATTTTTTCTTAGAAACAAGTTCATGGCCCGCATTAGTTATGTGTCCTAGTATTTGGCAATTCTATTGAGTCGCACATGTGTAGCATAAGAGCAAATACCAAAGAGATAATGGGGAGAAAGGTCATAAAGCCACATGGGATGATGAAAGCTCTTCAACTGAAAGAGATGATAATGAAAGCGAAGAGGTCAACCTATTTTTCATGGCTATTGAAGATCATGTCTCGAATAAGTTAAGATCACTACACTCATACTCTTTGAACAATGATAGTAGTGATAATGATGATGATAGTGATGATGATGATGATGAGCAAAGCCTAATAGAAGAATTAAATCTAGAATTAGAGAAATATAAAAGTAAATGAAGTACTTATAGAAATAACATCTCTAATTTAAGAAATAAGATAGATGGTTTAGAAAAGGAAAAGATAAAGCTTAAATCATCTAATGAAACTCTATAAAAGTCATTAGATCAAAACTCATCAAGACCCTCAACTGCTTCCTTACTAAAACAAAATAATATTTTGAAAAATGAAGTTAAGGAACTTAGAAATTCCATTTCTAAATTTCACAAAGGTAAAGAGAGCTTAGATACTCTCATTGTGTCTCAAAGATCACCCTTAATTAGACATGGTCTAGGATTTAAAGACACATCATCATCTTCTCACAAAACCATATTTGTTAAGTATAGAGAACCTCATATCTCCACACCTTTTAGAACAACACCAAGAAATAAGCATATTAAACCTTCTATACATAAACAGAATAATCATGCCTTTATATATAGGAAGCAGACATCTAGAAAATCTACAATTAATCATAACTGTGCATGTCATCATTCTCAAAATAAATTTGATAGAAAAATGTTATTCAAAATATTGTAAGACCAGAAAACCAATTTAGACCAAAACAATGTAATTATTGTATGAAAATGGGTCACATAAATAAATATTGCTCGATAAGGAAGGCTCATTGGGAACCTTCATGTGCTAACACTGGAATTCCTTAGCACTCTGCAATTGTCACCTACTAGATTGGTAAAATTCCAACTCTGCAACAATCCCAACACCCTCAATGCCACGAAATTTGGGGAATTGTTCAATCTACCATCAGATGGCATCCTAAATGACAGTGAAGTAGAATTCTTCGCCACTCGAGCTTGGACCCATTTTGGCACCGATCGTAGCTGGGATGTCAAGAAGACCAAGAGCACTCATCTCAGGTCCCCAGTGCATAAGTATTTGCATAGGTTCCTAACCTATAGTATATTTGCTCGAGGAGAAAGCAATGGGACCATAAGGAAATCAGAGCTCTTCCTATTTGAGATGGCTCGAAGAGGACTCACCGTGGCACTTTCTAGATGGTTTGCAAACCATCTTCTGTCCATCACCACCAAACCCACGGGGAGAACCTCGCAATATATTATAAGGACGAACCTAGCAATGAATTTTGAATAAAAAACCTATAAATACATTGACATTGAATTAGGTAGGAAGAAATTAGAAATACTCAAAATTTGATTCAAAATTAATATGCAAGTATGAAATTGAGAAACTGAGCTTTATACACATAAGATATACCTTAATTATGCTTTGCATATACCTTAATGAAAATGAATATGCCATGATATACTCAAAGTATACTTTACATATACTTCATTCTTTAAAAGGAATTATGGTATATATTGGATATACTTCATATATAACTTGCATATACTTAAAAACTAGTAAGTTTATTTCAATGCTACATCATTCTTCACAAATCTTGCATTTATCAATTATTTATCCTAAGCATCTTTTGAATGGGAGGCTTCTGAAAAACACATATTGCTATATTATTTGTCACCATCAAAAAGGGGGAGATTGTTAAACCTTGAGGGGTATTTATGTCATTTTGATGATAATAAATAAAATAGCAATATTGTATTTAACATACTTGTTTTCTAAGTCTATTAAATAGGTTATGGAATAAAATAGCAAGAATGGAGATTAGAAGAATAATCCTTGAAAGACAAAATTAAGGAAGTATCATGTTCATGCCCGTGACCCTATGTGTCACGCCCGTGAAAGAGCTAACCGTTATCAAAACCAACATTTGAAGTTCACGACCATGAAGGAAGAACAAACTGTGAAATGGACATTTAAGTCAGGCCTGTTAATGTTCATGGCATTTTTATCCAGAGAGCTTCACGACCAAAGTCACTACTTGGATAACGGCTGGGAAATTTGTCATGCCCGTGAATATGTACGTCACGCCTGTGACCTAATGTTTCAAAACATTCTAGAGAGCTTCACGACCAAGGTCACCACTTCAGTCACGGCTTGGGAAGAAATGTCACGCCCGTGACAAACATAATCTCGCCCATGAATGATGAAAGAGAAAAATGTCAGGCACGATTATTTGGTTGTTACAACGGCTAATTTCATATTTAATGCATCCCAACGGCTATAATCAGCCATGAGAGTGTAAATGGAAGTCATTTATGCATTCAGAAATAGAGGATAGCAAATACTCTAAATCAAAATCTTATTACAATCTACTTGTACATTCAATACTTTGAGAACCAATATCTATTCTCTATAAAAAGTTTTTTGCATGTCATTTATTGAGCAATTATGATTTATGAGTGTTTCTCTCTGTAATCATTTATTACTCAAGTGAGTTTTGGATATTTCTGGGTTAAGAGTAGAACACTTGTAAGGGTTAGTTGTGTGAGCCTCTAAAACACAAATTAAAGATTATTTGTGTGAGCCTGTAAAAACACAAAGTATAGGTTATTTGTGTAAGCCTGTAAAAACACAAACTAAAGGTTGTTTGTGTGAGCCTGTAAAACACAAGAAATTGGTTATTGTGTGAGCCATTAAAACACAAGGGATTTCTGGGTTAGGTGTGATCCATTGTGAGAAACACCGTAGTTAGGAGTGAGCTTGTAAAACTCCATTGTAACACTTAGTGTGTTAGTGAAACTCCCAATTGCGATAGGAGAAAGTAGTAGGGTTTGTTAACACCCGAACCTCTATAAAAATCCTTGTGTCAAATTTCTCTATCCCTCAAATAGTTAACTTTTTATTTCTGCACCTTAAAGTTTAATTTTTGAAACTCCAATTTAACCCCCATTCTTGGCTTATTATCTGGGCAACAAATCTTAAAAAGATAAAATTGAAGATGTAGCATGTTCACGCCCGTGACCTTATGTATCACGCCCGTGATGAAGCCTAACACCAACAAACCAACATTTAAAGTTCACGACCATCAAGAAATATAGCAACCATGAATGAACATTTCAGTCACGCCCGTGAAGAAATGTTACGCCCATGAAAAGACATGACAAATTCTTCCAAAGAGCTTCACAACCAAAATCACCGCTTGGAACACTGCTTGGAAGGTTGTCACGCCAGTGAAGATGAAATGTCATGCCCATGAAAAGACATGACAAATTCTTCCAGAGAGCTTCACAACCAAAGTCACCACTTGGACCACGGCTTGGAAGGTTGTCACGCCCGTGAAGATAAAATGTAGCACCCATGAACAATTATTTCAAAACCTTCTGGAATGCTTCAAAGCCAAGGTCACTACTTCAGTCACGGCTTGGAAGAACAGTCATCACTGTGACACACAAAGTCACAACCATAAAAGATGAAAGAGAAAAATGTCAAGTGATATTATAAGGGTTGGTGCAATAGCTAGTTTCATATTAAATGCATTCTAACGGCTATAATTTGCTATGGAAGTATAAATGAAAGTCATTTATGCATCCAGAATAAGAGAGTGAATAAGGAGAACAAGAGAATAGCAAATATTTTGAATTCAAACCTTGTTGTAAGCTATTTTGTGCATTTGATATTTATTCTCTGTAAAAATCTTATTGCTCATCATTTATTGAGCAAATTAGATTTGTAAGTGTTTCTCTTTGTAATCATTTACTAAAGTGAGTTTTGGGTATATCTGGGTTAAGAGTAGAACACTTGTAAGGGTTAGTTATGTGAGCCTAAAAAACACAAAGAAAGGTTGTTTGTGTGAGCCTGCAAAACACAAGGTAAAGGTTGTTTGTGTGAGCCTGTAAAACACAAGGTAAAGGTTATTTGTGTGAGCCTGTAAAACACAAGGATTTGGTTATTGTGTGAGCCATCAAAACACAAGGGACTTATGGGTTAGGTGTGAGCCATTGTTATAAACACCATAGTTGGGAGTGAGCTTGTAAAACTCCATTATAACACTTAGTGTGTTAGTGAAACTCCCAATTGAGATTGGAGAGAGGAATAGGGTTTGTTAACACTCATATCGCATTTAAAAGTTAAATTTTTTTTAATATCCAATTCAACCCCCCTTCCTGGCTCAATATCTGGGCAACAATTGGTATCAGAGCTTTGTCTAGCATCGAAGCCTAAACAACGCTAGTAAAGATCAAGATATGGCCAATGTAGGATTCCAAAGTCTCAAGCCTCACTTTGATGGAGGAAATTATGCTCATTCGAAGTTTTGGATGGAGACATATCAGGATAATAAAGGAATTGAAGTTTGGGATAGTATTCGAAAAGAATGGACACCACCAACTAGAAGAGGAGTTGATGGTGAAGAAGAAATCCTGTCAATACGTAATTGGATAGAGCCTTAAAGAATAGAAAATTTCAAAAACAAGAAGGTAATGACAATTCTCTGAAGCTCATTATCTATTGAAGAATGTGGCAGGATACAGTACTGTTCAACTGCATATAGCATATGGAAAACATTATAAAACTATCATGAAGGCCACAAAGCCACATGGGATGACGAAAGCTCTTCAAGTGAAAAAGATAACAATGAAAATGAAGAGGTCAACCTATGTTTCATGGTTATTGAGGATCATGTCTCAGATAAAGTAAGATCACTACACTCATAGTCTTTCAATAATGATAGTCGTGATAATGATAGTAATAGTGATGATGATGATGATGATGAGCAAAGCCTTATAGAAGAATTAAATCTAGAACTAGAGAAATATAGGAGTAAATTCAGTACTTATAAGAATAACATTTGTAATTTAAAAATCAAAATGGATGCTTTAGAAAAGAAGAACATTAAGCTTAAATCATCTAACGAATCTCTTCAAAAGTCATTAGATGAATACTCATCAAGACCCTCAACTAAATCCTTGCTTAAAGAAAGTAATACTTTAAAAAATGAAGCTGAGGAACTTAGAAATTCCATTTCTAAATTTCACAAAGGAAAAGAGAGTTTAGATACTGTCATTAAGTCTTAAAGACCACCTTTAATTAGACACGGTATATCTCCACACTAGCTGGAACAGCACCAAGGAATAAGTACACTAAACCTTCTATACATAAAAAGAATAATCATGCCTTTATGTTTAAGAAACATGAATCTAGAAAAGCACCAATTAATCATGACTGTGCATGCCATTGTTCTGAAACTCAGTCTAATAGAATTATGGCATTCAAATACATTGTAAGACCAAAAAGCAATGTTAGACCTAAATAGTGTAATTATTGAATGAAAATTAGTCACATAAATAAACATTGCTGGATAAGGAAGGCTCATTGGGTTACCTAAAAATCATACTTGAATTTTGATTCTATAAGTATGCCTCAAGTCTACAATAAACAAAAATGCTTAGCTAGTAGATAGTGGATGCTCTAGGCATATGATAGGAGACAAAGAACTCTTCAATGAAATCAAAAGTATTGATGGACGTAAAGTTACCTTTGGAAACAATGCTAAGGGTAAGGTAATTTGCATTGGCTCTATAGGTATTAATGGTACTACTTTTACTAAAGATGTCCTACTCGTTGATGGCTTGAAACATAACTTGTTGAGTGTTTGTCAATTATGTGATAAAGGAAACAAACTAACCTTTACTTCCAAAGAATGTCTTGTAACCTCTATTGATGTCAAGAGATATTTAAAGGGAATAAAGATGTCAACACATACATAATAGACTTACACGAAACATCTAACCATTCCTCTAAGTGTCTTGTGAATACTAGTGATGAATCATGACTGTGGCATAGAAGGCTTGGTCATGCAAACATGGGCTTAATCCAAAGCCTCAGCACAGGAGAACTAGTAAAGGGACTGCAAAAAGTCAAATTTGAAAAAGACAGGATATGTGAACCTTGCAAAAGAGGGAAGCAACACAAGTCATCCTTCAAAGCCAAAAACATAGTAAGTACCTCAAAACCTCTACAACTCCTGCATTTAGATTTATTTGGACCTACTAGAATTGCAAGCTTAGGAGGTAAACATTATGCCTTTGTCATCGTAGATGATTACTCTAGATTTACTTGGGTAATTTTCTTAGCTCAAAAGAGTGATTCTTTTGAATATTTCAAAAACTTTGCTAAAAGAGTTCAAAATGAAAAAGGATATTGTATTTCAAAAATAAGAAGTGACCATGGCAAATAATTTGAAAATGAAAACTTTGAAAGTTTTTATCTTGAACATGACATTTTGCAGAATTTTTCATCTTTTCGGACACGTCAACAAAATGGGGTAGTTGAAAGGAAAAATTGAACTTTAATTGAAATGGCTAGAATAATGCTCAATGAGTATGGTTTACCAACTTACTTTTGGACAGAAGCTACAAATACTGCTTGTTATATTTCAAATAGAGTTTTCAAAAGACCTCTACTAAACAAAACCTCATTTGAGCTATGGAATGAAAGAAAGCCCTTGATATCATACTTTAGAGTATTTGGATGCAAGTGCTTCATAATGAATACCAAGGACAACCTTGGAAAATTTGCCTCTAAATCTGATGAAGGTATCTTTTTAGGATACTCTACAACTAGCAAAGCATGTAGAGTATTTAATAAATGGTCATTAACTGTTGAAGAATCTATGCATGTTATTTTTAATAAATCTAGTGGACTTGATCTTGTGAAAGGTAGTGTTCTTAATGATGTTGTAGGAACTATGGAAAGACTTGATCTTGAAAATGGAAAAGAACAAAATGATCAAGAAGATTCACATCAAGATGATTCTCTACCTCAAGCTCAAGAAGAAAATAGGCAAGAGCTCCCAAAGGATTGGAGATTGACAAAAGATCACCCCAAGGAGCAAATCATTAGTGATCCTTTAAGGGGAGTAAGTACTAGATCTCATTTCAAACAGTTAGCCTCTGACCTTGCTTTTATTTCTCAAATTGAGCCTAAAAATGTTGATGAGGCTCTTAATGATGAAAGTTGGGTGATTGCTATGAAAGAGGAACTCAACCAATTTAAGAGAAGTAAGGTATGGACCTTAGTACCTAGACCCAAGGATCATCAAATTATAGGTAGCAAATGGGTGTTTAGAAATAAACTAGATGAACAAGGTTCAATAACTAGGAATAAGGCTAGATTAGTTGCAAAAGGATATAATCAGGAAGAAGGAATAGATTATGATGAGACTTTATGCTCCTGTAGCTAGATTAGAAGCCATAAGAATACTTTTAGCATATGCATGCCACATGAATTTGAAACTCTTTCAAATGGATGTGCAAAGTTCCTTTTTAAAAGGTTATATAGAAGAAGTTTATGTAGAACAACCACCAGGTTTTGAAAGCTATGATTTGCCTAATCATGTTTTTAAACATTCGAAAGCTTTATAAGGTTTGAAACAAGCCCCAAAAGCTTGGTATGAAAGACTAAGTTCTTTTATTTTAGAAAATAACTTTACAAAGGGAAATGTTGACACTGCATTATTCATTAAAAAAGCATAAGCATGATATTCTAATTGTTCAAATTTATGTTGATGATATCATATTTCGGTCTACTAATGAATTGCTTTGTCAAGAATTTGCTAAGGGTATGACTAGGTAATTCGAAATGGGCACGATGGGTGAGCTTAAATATTTCCTTGGTCTACAAATAAAACAAAGCAATGAGGGTCTATTCATCAATCAATCCAAATATGCCAAAGACTTACTGAAGAAATTTGGAAGTGAAGGATGCAAGTATGCCAAGACTCCAATGAGTACATCAACAAAATTGGACAAGGATGAAAAGGGTAAGAGCATTAATGAAAAGCTCTATAGAGGCATGATCGGATCACTTTTATATCTTACTGCTTTTAGACCCGACATAATGTATAGTGTATGCTTTTGTGCACGATTTCAGTCATGTGCAAAAGAGTCTCACTTAAATGCAGTAAAAAGAATTCTAAGATAAGTATCCTAGAAATTCATCCTTTTACATTGTAGGATATTCAGATGCAGATTATGCTGGTAGTCTTTTAGATAGAAAAAGTACTTCAGGTACTTGTCACTTTATTGGAGAGTGCTTAGTTTCTTGGTTTAGCAAGAAACATGTTTCAGTTGCTCTTTTTACTACTGAAGCAGAGTATGTAGCAGCAGGATGTTGTTGTACACAAATCCTTTGGATGAAACAACAACTTAAGGATTCTAGTCATAGTATGAACCTTATACCTATTAGATGTGACAATACAAGTGTTATAAATTTATCTAAGTGTTATAAATTCAACATTCTAGAAGTAAGCATATTGACATTGGACACCATTTTATTAGAGATCATGTTCAATATAGAGATGTTGTATTGGAATTTATAAGCACAGAAAATAAATTGGCAGATATCTTCACTAAGTCTCTAAATGAGGAAAGATTTAATTTCATAAACAGAGAGCTTGGTATGATTGATGGATTAACTTTGTGATTGCCAATTTGCCAAATCTTAATTGATAATCTTGTTTTTGTCTCATCTTACTAGAAATAAGGTAGCCAAATTGATGGAAATATATGTTTTAAGGGATAAAATCTTCTTATAAATGCTTTAGTCTTGTTTTAGACTTAATTTTATTTAATGAAAATTTAAGGCAATTCACGCCCGTGACATATGTCCACGACCGTGAACTAAATCGCCAAAAGAACCAGTAGCTATCACGACTTGGTTCACGACATGGTTCACGACTTCAAGTAGTGAAGGCTATGTTTCACGACTTCATTCACCCCCGTGAAACCCTTTGTTCATGCCCGTGATGCTTTTTCACGATCGTGAACATTTTCACCAAAAACTTACAGAAGTGTTCATGTTTTGTTTCACGGTCATAAGTAGTGAAATTCAACACTTCACGCTCGTGACTAATTTTTCACCACCGTGATAGTTCATCATTCATGCCCGTGACCTTTAAATGTCACGACCGTGATCAATTTCAAGCCTTTCTTCACGGGTAGGACATCTCTTCAACAAACCGTGAACATGCCCATGACGACGTTTTTCACTCCCGTGAAGATGTCGGCTATGTCACGTCACACCTTATGCATTTGAGTATAACCTATCCAAATATGAAGTAATCATACATGGCATACTAGAAAGGTAAAATACCCTGATAACAGTGGTAGTAATTGTTTTTTTCATATCATATCCTGTAAAATCAACTAATGACTTTACAAGTCTTATATCCTGTAATATCACTCAATGACTTTTCAAGTCAACATTAAAAACCACAATACAATATATCACATATATTAAAACATAAACTTCACATCCGAAGGATTACGGGTTGTTTCCATTTATACATTTCAAAACTAATCTAGAGTGATAATACATATTCAAGCATATAAGTCCAAAATACAGATGACATGTTTTCATGCTTGTGTGAAATGCAAGGAGAGAGAGTGATGAGGCTCGGCCAGTGACCTGTGCTCCATGTCTTTTATACACTACTCAAAATGAGCTGTCATTTTTCTTTACCTAAAAAATGATGCAAATTGATGAGTTGCGGCTCAGTGAGAATAATCATCCAATGAGCTCTAAAGTACCAAACAACTCATAGTCATAAATCACAATTCCAATATATATCATGTATTCCATTCCATTCATCAGTATCATATAAGTATCAATAAAGTTGAAACATATAATCATTACTCTTTATGTATGCAAATGCTTTGCTTATTTCATTTTGTTGTGACTAAGTTAAACAGACATTGCCCCAGGTTTCCATGTGAACATTTTCCATGTGAACATTTGCCTTTGCATTTGTTAGCTAGCTTGATCATTTGTTTCATTTGCACATTGGTTGGGCCATAGGCCTCTTCTTTTGCTTTACAATATCGATTAACTAGTCACAATGCCTTTTTAGCCCATATGCATATGCACATGTATTTAAGCATTCATCAACCATTGCATCTTTATCATATACAACATACATATATTCCATATATACCTCATGTGTCAAGCATATACCTTGCATATACTATACATATACCATATATATATATCACATTTGTCAAACATATACCTTAAATATACTGCAAGTATACCATTTATGTGTACCACAATGTCACAAATTATCCATCATTACATTATCAAGGACAAATCATGACAATCACATAAATCACATAGCAAGCAACATTCATTTGCACTAAAGAATTCAATCGATAATTAGACTCACCGTTCTCCTTTGATTCTGACCCCTAACTTATTGTCTATCTGCTCCTTATGGGTCTCCAATATGTTGCGAGCCTAATATGAAAACATAATCGATTAACTCATGATTAGAGAGACTTAATGTGGCTTAAACAAATTAATATGCATTGTTCATGTCAATAGTTAAGATTTTTCCTATGAGGCAGTGTGACCTTATGGGACTGTTTAGCCTATAACTTTTTCTATAATTGCCCAATTAATCTGATTCTTGTTATTAATTAAAAATAAAATATAATTATAGAACATATTCAAATTTCATACCAATTGGATCATTGTACAATATTTGGTGGAATTTCTAAGAGTGTTCTGTTTTCTACCTTTAGGCAATTTCAGGGTACTCATTTGGGTTCATCATAACTTATAATATATAAGTAATATTTTAATGAAAATTTACCAAAACTTATATGGGTTCATTTTGAACATGTTTCGTGTTTAAAAGTTTTACCAATTATGTCTCTAAGGTCTTCTACTTATACCAAACATTTTACTGGTCCAGAATAGAATTGACTTCCGGACCAGTATGGCTTCAAAAGGCCATAACTTATTCTATACATATCCAATAAAGTTTTAATTAGTATCAACCTTTCTCTAACACATATACCTATAACTCTTATGTTTTGATTATTTACATAATCTAGCTCTAACAAGCTCAAATTATCCAAACAAATTACTATATCTTCCCAAGGCACTCAGTAGGCAGTTCAAACCATGGAACAGTCATGGTTCCATTCACCATAACTCACAATTTACAAGGCCTATGAATCTGAATTGTGGTAGAAAGATACAAAACACATATATCTACAACTTTTAGGTTCTGAGACACTTCAAATAAGGGCTTTAACATATTCGAAATCAAACCACACAGTAGCTACCTTTTTTAGGGTTTACACCCTGACCAGTTTCAGTACGAAGAGCATATCTCTCCCTAAACATAACATCTTTCAAAAATGTTTACATATCAATAAATATAAGACATAAAGGAACAAAGTTTGTGTTTTACATAATTCAAGAATGAATTTCTAGTAACATCAAAATCGGGGTGCAATTCAGTACCTAATATTGAACCTAAGCAACTCAAATCAACCCTATAGCAATAAGAATTGATTACTTACCAAGAACAACCTTGAAAGGGATCAATTAGCTTAAAAAACTAGGTGAAACAAGGAATAATTGAAGTCTGAAATGGAGGAAATTGAAGAAGAAGTCGGGCTGGAGAAGAAGGCAGAAATGGGAAGATAAAGCTAACTTTTGGTTTTGTCCTTTTTATCTTTTTCTCATCTCTTTTCTCCTTTCTCTTCTCTTCTCTTCTATTTCTCTTTTATGTCATTTTCATTTTATTTTGTCTATATTATTATTATTATTATTTACATAGATTTATAATTCCACTAATTCACACAATAATACAGCTTAATCCTTTGACCCGATTTAACTAAATTAACAATGTAATTGTTTACTAATCTTAATCTAATAATTTTGCTTACTTTAATTTAGACACCTTATTCAATTAATTTCTAATACTTTGTTATCCTCATTTAGGTTATAATTACACATGTGCGATTAGATACAAGTGCCAAATACTAGGACACATAGCTAGTGCGTATCATAAACTTGTTCCTACGAAAATAAGGATGAAATGCACGTGTTCAATTGAATTGTATGCAAGATGCTTATATTCGATGACATGCATATGGGGAAGGTCAATGATGTTACAGGCTATATAATAATTCTACCATTATTTTCACATTTCACCTCTCCAACTTCTCTCAACTGCTCTCATTTACATACATTGAATGTCATATTAAAGATTCTGGCCCCCTAGCCTCAAATTTCATCTATAAATACCTTCAAAAAACCCGTCCATCATCAGAAATCTTATTTCATTAGGGTTTTCCTCAAAATTTCTATCAAACTTTTCCATTTATCAAAAGTTTATTTCTTCAATCCAGATGGAAACTGGTTCATCTAAGGGTATTGGAAAGAAATCTCATAATCCTAGAAGGTACATGGATTACCTTATGAACATCATTCCCGAACATTGCCATCCTCGATATTCTGTGCTCAAAAAGAGACCACTTATTTCCTCAAGATCATTTGAGTGGCGAACAGTTCGTACTCTCGGCCTTGAGACAACCATGATAGAGCAACTCTATGCCTGTCATTTGAAGGAATTTGTTGACATCCATCAACCAACTTTGAGGGAGCCAACCATTGAGTTTCTGAGCACATTGCAAGTTTCTCCTACTGGCACGGTAAAGTTCCGATTATGCAAAAATCCAAAAACCCTTTTTGCCACAGAATTCAGAGATTTATTCAACCTTCCCTCGGATAGCATCCTGAACAACAGTGAAGTAGAGTTTTATGCTACTCAGGCATGGACTGACTTTGGTCTGGATAGCAGCTGGGATGTTAAAAGAAGAAGAGCACTCACCTTCGATCCCGAGTGCACAAATATCTACATAGGTTTCTAACCTATAGCATCTTTGCCAGAGGAGACTGCAATGGCAGAATTCGGAAGTCTGAGCTTTTTCTCCTAGAGATGGCCTGAAGAGGCCTCACAGTGGCTCTATCTCGATGGTTTGTGAACCATCTCTTGTCAATTTCCACCAAGCACTCCGGAGACATACTGATTGGTGGGTACGTAACCCACATTACCTTGAAGCTCATATACTTGAAACTGGATGCATATCACTTCAACCTCATCCTAGGGCATCCTCGAGACTGACTGGATGTTGAGTCTTTCATCAAGATGGTAGCGACTGTTCGAATTGTGTTTGAGAACAACATTTACTACCGCTTCATCGACACTGCTGGCGAGATCATTTGGGAAGATAATGACTCGGAGGACTTCAAAGCTGGCCTCCAAGGAATCCAATAGAAAAAGAGGGCTCGAGTTGAGGTGGCACCTCTAGAGGTTGAGCAGGACATCGGACAATCCTCTGCCTCTGCACCAAATTTGGCTTAACAAGTGGTTGACCTTTTGGCATCACGATTTGAACAGCTGTAGTCTTCGATGGACGAGAGGTTGGAGAACCTCAAGGACTTCATGGAGTCTCGGATGGATAGCCTAGAGGCAGAAGTTGCTCGACTTAGAGATAGGATGTCCAGTTAGATGTTAGCCTTGATATGCTTGCTTGTTTGTTTGTAGGAATTTCTAAATTTCCTTTCTGAATTTTATTTACTTTTGTTTGTACTTCTCTTTCATAATTAATATGTTTGCTTTGTTTTCCATTATGGTTTATCTTTATTGATATTCTTTTTGTTGATGACAAAAAGGGGAGAAACTAGCAATATATTAAGATAAGTGCAAGCAATACAATATTAAGATAAGTGCAAGCAATAATACTTAATTTTGAATCAAAAGGGAGAACCTAGCAATATATTGTTTAAAGTTAAGTGCAATACTTAAATTTTGATTCAAAATGAAAATGCAAGTATGCAAATGAGCTTTATACACCTTAAATATATCTTAAGTATACTTTGCATATACCTTGATGCAAGTTACATAAATGAATATGCACTTGATATACTCTAAATATACCTTACATATACATCATGCTTTAAAGCAAATTTTGGTATACATTGGATATACTTTGCATATAACATGCATATACTTAAAGTTAGAAAGTATTTTGATACTACACTTCATCATTCTTTACAATTCTTGCACTTCAGCATTCTTTATCCTAAGCATTTTTTGAGGGGGAGACTTCTCAAAAGCACATATTAGTAGATTATTTGTCACCATCAAAAAGGGGGAGATTGTTGAACCTTGAGGGGTATTTCCATCATTTTGATGCTAACAAATAAAATAGCAATAATATATTTAACATACTTGTTTTCTAAGTCTATTGAACAGGGTATGGAATATGATAGCAAGAATGGAGAATGGAAGATTAATCTTAAAAAGATAAAATTGAAGAAGTAGCATGTTTACGCCTGTGACCTTATGTGTCACGCCCGTGATGAAGTCTAGTGCCAAAAAACCAACATTTAAAGTTAATGGCCATGAAGATAGCAACCGTGAATGAACATTTCAGTCATGCCCGTGAAGAAATGTCAAGCCTTTGAAAAGACATCACAAATTCTTCCAGAGAGCTTCACGACCAAAGTCACCACTTAAACCAAGGCTTGGAAGGTTGTCACGCCCGTGAAGATGAAATTTCACGCCCGTGAAAAGACATGACAAATTCTTCTAGAGAGCTTCACGACCAAAGTCACCACTTGGACCATGGCTTGCAAGGTTGTCACGCCCGTGAACAAGTATTTCAAAACCTTCTAGAATGCTTCATGACCAAGGTCACAACTTCAGTCACATCTTGGAAGAACAGTCACGACCGTGACACACAGAGTCACGACCGTGAAAGATGAAAGAGAAAAATGTCAGGCGCGATTATTAGGGTTGGTACAATGGCTAGTTTCATATTAAATGCATTCTAACGGCTATAATTTGCTATGGAAGTATAAATGCAAGTCATTTATGCATCTAGAACAAAAGAGTGAACAAGGAGAACAAAAGAACAAGAGAATAGCAAATATTTTGAATCAAAACCTTGTTGTAAACTATTTTGGGCATTTTTTTGGGTTTTGAAGAATGAATGATATTCATAAACCCAGCGAAAAATAAAAATTTTCAAAACCCAAAACAAAAAATCATACTTGTTCCATTAAAACTAATTTAAATAAATGTAAATGTTAAAAATTATACCTTGTAATTTTTATTTGTTCTTCAAATCTTCACTTTGTTGGGTTGTAGCAAACCACAACAATCCACACTATCAAGAGAATTGGTTTGAACAAATTCAAAGTGCTAGCTTTGAAAGTGTTATTGAGAGAATTTTTGTTGTCTTAAAAATATTGTTTTTCATAAAAATATTTTCATGTCTATTTTCTTCCATTTGATGTCTTTTCAATGTGAATCAAATTCAAAAATAAGATGAAAAGTAAGAATGGAGAAAATGGAAACAAATGAATAGTAATTGGCCAAATTAAGGCCAAAAACAGCCGTTGGCCAACGGATGGGAAGCTGCAGGCGCACTGGGCCTACTGTGGGCTGCTGCTGGGCAGCCCAGCTGGCCCGCTAGCCTGCCTAGCCCGCGAGGGCCTGCACGGGCCCATGACACTCCCGAATGATTTTTCCATGCGATCCATCCAAAATAATTCTCTCATCTTTTGGATCCTATCCAAGACCAGTTTACTCATTCTCCATATCTTCAATGCATGTCACCCATTAGGTTCCTAATTATGTTGGCCACTTAAATTTAAAATTAATTTAAGCAGGTTATTAACGGTATCTAGCAACACATCTTGACCCCTAATTGATTGGAAAGTCAGTGGTTTGACTAGCAACCTTTCCATAGACAATTTCTGTGCAATTCTTCACAGTATGGACATGTGTCAACTCCCACTAGACTGACTACGTCATGTTTAGTCCAAGTAATGTTAGTTCTTGTCCTTGAGGCTCATTACTCTATTAGATATGTCATTGAAGACTATCTTTATGACATTTCCACTCCGCCCAGAGATTTTTGAGTACTGACCACGACAAGAGGCCATGGGTATACACTCCTTCTATCAAGAGTGGTGAATCCTTTGTTGGTTACCCAATTATCTTTGAATACCTCAAGCTATATCCAATCACCACCCTATGACCTACCTCTCTGAGGCAACAAGGAATAGTGTCAAAATACATAATCAATATTCAAGATATCCTTGAGTACCTCAAGTCTATGGATACTTGTACCATCGCTATGATGACACTATCATTGACATTTGAATAGATTATCCATATGATTGTCTCATAGTTTATCATCGAATGTACTTAGCTACATTTATCAAGCATCCACATGTTATCTCTAAACATCTTATGTTTATAGATTATGAGATCTACTACTCGATCCAATCAATGAGTGTAACATGTGCTAGTCTATCTGGATTAATAATGTCCCATCTCATTAATCCTATGACTAGGGATAATTTTGGTGCTAACATAATTTACACATGATAAGAATCTCAATATCATGATCTCATCATGATTTCCTTCATGCTATGTTATGTATCAAGGACTTCATTAATTGATTTAAGATCACTTATCAATTCATATATCAAATGAACATCAAATTAATGAAAAAGCCTTTTATTAATCAATTAAATTTGTACAATAAGTGCTAAAGGTGATTGCCTTTAGAGCACTCCTCTAAAAAGCTCCCATTTGCAATAAATCCAATCTCCTTTGTATTTAATTCTATAAGCGAGTACATGAGAATCATATTTCTTTTGGGGAAACGGCTTAGTTAAAGGATCAGTAATATTATGATTAGTGGGCACTCTTTCTATCTTTACATCATTCCTACCAATGATCTCTCTAATCAAATGGTATATTCTGAGTACATATTTGGATCTCTGATGAGACCGTGGCTCCTTTGCTTGCGCAATGGCTCCATTATTATCACAATACAATTGTATTGGATCAATAATGCTAGGAACCACCCCAAGTTCTGTGACGAATTTCCTTATCCAAACTGTTTCCTTTGCTGCTTCAGAAACTGCAATGTACTCTGTTTCGGTTATGGAATCAACAGTAGTTTCCTGTTTGGAACTCTTCCAACTAACTGCTCCACCATCTATTGTGAATATATAACATGATTGAGATTTTGAGTAATCCTTGTCATATTGGAAGCTAGCATCGGTATACCCGCTCACAGTAAGATCTCCATCTCCATATACCAAGAATACATCCTTAGTTTTTCTTAAGTACTTAAGGATATTCTTGACAACCACCCAATGACCCTCAACAGGGTCCGATTGGTATCTATTCGTGACACTTAGAGCATATGATACATCGGGTCTTGTACATATCATAGCATGCATGATTGATCCTATAGTTGAAGCATATGGAATCAAACTCATGTGAGTCCTCTCATCTTGTGTCTTTGTACACAAATACTTTGAGAGAGTAATCCCATGGGTCATGGGAATATATCCCCTCTTGGACTGCTCCATGCTAAACCTCTTTAGCGTCTTATCTATGTATGTAGACTATGAAAGACCAAGAAATCTTTTAGATCTATCTCTATTCATCTTTATCCCTAAAATATAGACTGCTTCTCCAAGGTCTTTCATAGGGAAATTATTGGATAACAAAATTTTGACTGATTGTAAGGCTGAGACATCATTTCCCATTAACAATATGTCATCTACATATAACACAAGAAATACGATTGCACTCCCACTAACCTTCTTGTAAACACAAGGTTCATCCGAATTTTTTAAGAAACCAAACTGTTTAATTATCGCATCAAACCGAATATTCCAACTCCTGGATGCTTGCTTTAATCCATAAATGGATCTTTGAAGCTTACATACCTTTTTGCCATCTTTGGATATGAAACCTACTGGTTATGTCATGTACACATCCTCAGTCAGATTTCCATTAAAGAAAGTTGTTTTCACATCCATTTTCCATATCTCATAATCATAATGAGTAGCAATGGCTAGGAGTATCTTATGGATTTAAGCACAACTACTGGGTAAAAGTTTCATCGTAGTCGCTTCCTTCTCTTTGACGATAACCTTTAGCAACAAGTCCAGCTTTATAGGTAATCACATTACCATCCATGTCAGTTTTCTTTTTGAAAACCCACTTGCACCCTATAAGCTTTATTCCTTCGGGTGGATCAATCAAAGTCCATACTTGGTTTTCATACATGGAATCCATTTCTGACTTCATGGCTTGAATCCATTTGTCAAATTCTGAACTATTCAAATCCTCTTTATAGGTTGTAGGCTCATCATTTTCTATGAGCAATACGTCGTTCTGTTCACTAATGAGAAATCCATATCTCTCTAGAACAGTACGTATCCTACTTGAACTATGAAGCTCTTGTGCTTCAGAAGGTTGACTTGTTATATCATCTATATGAGTAACAAGATCGGGTTCAAGCAGTTGATCAACATCTGTTTGAGCATCTTGAACTTCCTCAAGTTCAATTTTGCTCCCACTATCTCCTTTTAGAAGGAATTCTCTCTCTAAATAGATAGCATGTCTTGAAACAAAAAACTTTTGTTCCAAGGGGTGGTAACATTGATATCCATATGATGCTTTTGGATATCCCAAAAACAGACATCGACCAGACTTAGCTTCTAGCTTATCTGACATTGTCCGCTTCACATAAGTAGGACAACCCCAAATTCTCATGTAAGAAAATGTGGGCCTCTTGTTATACCATATCTCATATGGAGTAACATCAACTGACTTTGAAGGAACTCCATTTAATATATAAATGACATTCTCTAGTGCATAACCCCAAAAGGATTTAGGCAATTCTGCAAAACTCATCATAGACCTTACCATGTCTAACAAGGTTCGGTTTCTTCTTTCAGCCACACCATTGTGTTGTGGAGTGTAAGGTGGAGTCCATTGAGATAAAATTCCATTATCCCTAAGATAATCTAGAAACACTTGGCTCAAGTATTCACCTCCTCGATCTGATCGAAGTGTTTTAATACTTTTGCCAACTTATTTCTCTACTTCATTTCTGAATTCTTTGAACCTTTCAAAAGCTTTAAATTCGTATCTCATCGATTAAATTAATGAAGTAGATGAAACCACCTCTAGCATGTGTAGACATTGGACCACATACATCTGAATGTATTCAGTCTAAAAGTCCATTAGCACGTTCACCCTTTCCCTTAAAGGGTAATTTAGTCATCTTCCCTAGCAAACAAGATTCACATGTGTCATATGATTCATAATCAAATGACTCCAAACTACCACTTTTGTGTAGCTTAGCCATAGGTTTCTCACTTATTTGACCAAGACGACAATGCCATAAATAAGATGATTTCAACATGTTGCCCAGATGTTAAGCCAAGAAGGGGGGGTTGAATTGGAGTTTCAAAAAATTAAACTTTAAGGTGCAGAAATAAATAATTAATTTTAGGAGGGATAGAGAAAATTTGACACAAATATTTATAGAGGTTCGGGTGTTAACAAACCGTACTCCTCTCCCTAATCGCAATTGGGAGTTTCACTAACACACTAAGTGTTACATTGGAGTTTTACAAGCTCAATCCCAACTATGGTGTTTCTCACAATGGCTCACACCTAACCCAGAAATCCCTTGTGTTTTAATGGCTAACACAATAACCAATTCCTTGTGTTTTACAGGCTCACACAAACAACCCTCGCTTTTTGTTTTTACAGGCTCACACAATAACCTTTTGATTTGTGTTTTGAGAATCACACAACTAACCCTTACAAGTGTTCTACTCTTAACCTAGAAATACCCAAAGCTCACTTGAGTAAAGATTACAGAGATAACCACTTACAAATCTTAATTGCTCAATAAATGAAGAGCAAAAAGATTTTTTACAGAGAATAGATTTTGTTCCCAAAGTATGAATGTACAAATATCTTTTGGATTCAAAGTAATTGCTATTCTATTGTTATTCTCCTCATTCTTTTGTTCTGAATGCATAAAAGACTTCCATTTATACTCCCATGGCTGAATATAGTCATTGGGGTGCATTAAATATGAAACTAGCCGTTGTACCAACCAAATAATTGCGATTGACATTTTTCTCTTTCATTGTTCACGGGCATGACATTTCTTCCCAAGCCATGACTGAAGTGGTGACCTTGATCTTGAAGCTCTCTAGAATGTTTTGACATATTGAGTCACGGGCGTGACATACTCATTCACGGGCATGACCAACTTCCCAGCCGTGATCCAAGTGGTGACATACTCATCAACATAAATTTGAACAATTAGAATATCATGCTTATGCTTTTTGATAAACAATGTAGTGTCAACATTTCCCTTTGTAAAGCTATTTTCTAATAGAAAAGAACTAGCCTCTCATACCAAGCTCTCGGAGCTTGTTTTAAACCATATAAAACTTTTGAAAGTTTAAAAACATGATTTGGCAAATCATAGCTTTCAAAACCTGGTGGTTGTTCTACATACACTTCTTCATCTATAAAACCATTTAGAAATGCACTTTTCACATCCATTTGAAAAAGTTTGAAATTCATGTGACATGCATATGCTAAAAGTATTCTTATGGCTTCTAATCTAGCTACAGGTGCATATGTTTCATCATAATTTATACCTTCTTCCTGATTATATCCTTTTGCAACTAGTCTAGCCTTATTCCTGGTTATTAGACCTTGTTCATCTAATTTGTTTCTAAATACCCATTTGGTACCTATAATTTGATGATCCTTGGGTCTAGGTACTAGGGTCCATACCTTACTTCTCTCAAATTGATTGAGTTCCTCTTGCATGGCAATTACCCAACTTTCTTCATTAAGTAGCTCATCAATATTTTTAGGATCAATTTGTGAAATAAAAGCAATGTCAGTGATTAGATGTTTGAAATGAGATCTAGTACTTACTCCTCTTGATAGATCACCAATGATTTGCTCTTTTGGATGATCTTTCGTCATTATCCATTCTTTTGGAAGTTCTTGTTCATTTTCTTCTTGATTTTGAGGTAGAGAATCATTTTGATGTAATTCTTCTTGATCATTTTCTTCTTTCTTATTTCCAAGATCGAGTCTTTCCATATTACCTACAACATCATCAAGAACTCTACCTTTCATAAGATCAAGTCTACTAGATTCATTAAAAACAACATGCATGGATTCTTCAACCGTTAGTGATCTTTTATTAAATACTCTATATGCTTTACTAGTTGTAGCGTATCCTAAAAAGATAACTTCATCAGACTTAGAGGCAAAATTTCCAATATTGTCCTAAAAACATTTGCATCCAAATACTCTAAAGTATGATATCAAGGGCTTTCTTCCATTCCATAGCTCAAATGAGGTTTTGTTTAAAATAGGTCTTTTGAAAACTCGATTTGAAATATAACATGCAGTGTTTGTGGGTTCTGCCCAAAAATAAGTTAGTAATTCATATTCATTGAGCATTGTTCTAGTCATTTGGTCTCAGTGAGACGACGGGTGGGCATAGTCATTGTTGAACCCGAGGTTAGGGCTGAGACCCAGTCGTTACAAGATCACTACATTCATACTCTTTGAATAATGATGATAGTAGTGATAATGATGATGATAGTGATGATGATGATGATGATGATGATGATGAGCAAAGTCTGATAGAAGAATTAAATCTAGAATTAGAGAAATATAGAACTAAATTTAGTACCTATAGAAATAATATCTCTAATTTAAAAAATAAGATAGATGGTTTAGAAAAGGAAAACATAAAGCTTAAATCATCTAATGAATCTCTCCAAAAGTCATTAGATGAATGCTCATCAAGACCCTCAATAGCTTCATTGCTAAAAGAAAATAATACATTGAAAAATGAAGTTGAGGAACTTAGAAATTCCATTTCTAAATTTCACAAAGGTAAAGAGAGCTTAGATACTCTCATTGTGTCTCAAAGATCACCCTTAATTAGACATGGTCTAGGATTTAAGGACACATCATCATCTTCTCACAAATCCATATTTGTTAAGTCTAAAAAACCTCACATCTCCACAACTGTTAGAACAACACCAAGAAATAAGCATGTTAAACCTTTTATACATAAAAAGAACAGTCATGCCTTTATATATAGGAAGCATGCATCTAGAAAATTTACAATTAATCATAACTGTGCATGTCATCATTCTCAAAATAAATTTTATGGAAAAATGGTATTCAAAAATATTGTAAGACCAAAACAATGTAATTATTATATGAAAATGGGTCACATAAATAAATATTGCTGGATAAGGAAGGCACATTGGGAACCTTCATGTGCTAACCCCCAATGACCTAAAATCATTTGGGTACCTAAAAATCATACTTGAATTGTGATTTTATAGGTATCACTCAAGTCCACAATAAACAAAAATGCTTGGCTAGTAGACAGTGCATGCTCAAGGCATATGACAGGAGACAAAGAACTTTTCAATGAAATCAAAACTATTGATGGTGGTAAAGTTACCTTTGGAAACAATGCAAAGGGTAAGGTAATTGGCATTGGTTCTATTGGTGTTAATGGTACTACTTTTATTAAAGATGTTTTACTTGTTGATGGCTTGAAACATAACTTGTTAAGTGTAAGTCAATTATGTGATAAAGGAAACAAAGTAATCTTTACTTCAAATGAATGTCTTGTGATCTCTATCGATGGTCAAGAAATATTTAAAGGAAATAGAGATATCAATACATACATAGTAAACATACATGAACTATCTAACCATTCCTCTAAGTGTCTTGTGACTACTAGTGATGAATCTTGGCTGTGGCATAGAAGATTTGGTCATGCTAACATGGACTTAATTTAGAGTCTCAGCACAGGAGAACTAGTAAGAGGACTGCCAAGAGTTAAATATGAAAAAGGCAAGACATGTGAACCTTGCAAAAAAGGAAAACAACACAAGTCATCCTTCAAAGCCAAAAACATAGTAAGTACTTCAAAACCTCTTCAACTCCTACATTTAGACTTGTTTGGACCTACTAGAATTGCTAGCTTAGGAGGAAAAAATTATGCATTTGTCATCGTAGATGATTACTCTAGATTTACTTGGGTAATTTTCTTAGCTCAAAAGAGTGATGCTTTTGAAAACTTCAAAAACTTTGCTAAAAGAGTTCAAAATGAAAAGGGGTACTGTATTTAAAAAATAATTAGTGATCATGGGAAAGAATTTCAAAATGAAAATTTTGAAAGCTTTTGTCTTGAACATGGAATTTCACATACTTTCTCATCTCCTAGGACACCTCCACAAAATGGGGTAGTTGAAAGGAAAAATGGAACTTTAATTGAAATGGCTAGAATAATGCTTAATGAATATGAATTACCAACTTATTTTTGGGTAGAAGCCACAAACACTGCGTGTTATATTTGAAATCGTGTTTTCAAAAGACCTCTTTTAAACAAAACCTCATTTGAACTATGGAATGGAAGAAAGCCCTTGATATCATACTTTAGAGTATTTGGATGCAAATGTTTAATATTGAACACCAAGGACAATCTTGGAAATTTTGCCTCTAAATCCGATGAAGGTATCTTTTTAGGATACTTTACAACCAGCAAAGCTTATAGAGTATTTAATGAAAGATCACTAACTGTTGAAGAATCTATGCATGTTGTTTTTAATGAATCTAGTAGACTTCATCTTGTGAAAGGTAGTGTTCTTGATGATGTTGTAGGTAATATGGAAAGACTTGATCTTGGAAAAAAGAAAGAAGAAAATGATCAAGAATATATACATCAAAATGATTCTCTATCTCAAAATCAATAAGAAAATGAACAAGAACTTCCAAAAGAATGGAGAATGACGAAAGATCATCCAAAAGAGCAAATAATTGGTGATCTCTCAAGGGGAGTAAGTACTAGATCTCATTCCAAACATCTAGTCACTGAAATTGGTTTTATTTCACAAATTGAGCCTAAAAATATTGATGAGGCTCTTAATGATGAAAGTTGGGTAATTGCCATGCAAGAGGAACTCAACCAATTTGAGAGAAATAAAGTATGGACCCTAGTACCTAGACCCAAGGATCATCAAATCATAGGTAGCAAATGGGTATTTAGAAACAAATTAGATGAACAAGGTTTAATAACCAGGAACAAGGCTAGATTAGTTGCAATAGGATATAATGAGGAAAAAGGTAAAGATTATGATGAAACACATGCACTTGTAACTAGATTAGAATCCATAAGAATACTTTTAGCATATGCATGTCACATGAATTTTAAACTTTTTCAAATGAATGTGAAAAGTGCATTTCCAAATGGTTATATAGATGAAGAAGTGTATGTAGAACAACCACCAGGTTTTGAAAGCTATGATTTTCCAAATCATGTTTTTAAACTTTCAAAAACTTTGTATGGTTTAAAACAAGCTCCAAGAGCTTGGTATGAGAGGCTAAGTTCTTTTCTGTTAGAAAATAGCTTTACAAAGGGAAATATTGGCACTACATTATTCATCAAAAAGCATAAGCATGATATACTAATTGTTCAAATTTACAAATAATACCAAATATATTAATTACAAAATTCACTCTTTTATAAATCCTACATGCCATAATTTTACATTAAAATGAGTTTCTTAATATTTAATTATACAATACAATTCCCAAAACATACAAAAAAAAATAAACTGCTATAATTTTAACTTGGGGTTTTCCTTTTTTTCAGTCGTCCTAACACAACTATGTTTATTAATCTGCGCGTGAGTAAGCTACTATATTAGTGGTACATTTGGCAACTATTCAATAATTATATAAATATTTTAAAATAAAATTTTATAAACTACAATTAATTTACTAATCATACCAAAACATTCAAATAGTGTCAAAACTATTTACATCTTGCAAAAATATATAATTCATCAATTATCACATTTCATTCATTAAGCATACTTGAAATGCTTTAATAATACAAGACATGTAATTTAAAATACCAATTTAATAATTTACACATTGTTTTCTATTTATTTGATAGTCTATGACATATTAGATCGAAACTAAACACTGGATATAGAATTTATACTCTCTGATAGTATACTCCGCACCTACTTAATTATTTTATAACTCGGCGTTTAATGCTTACATTTTTAATAATAACTCAGCACCTTTTTTGTGGCTACATAAATTCGAACTCATCACTATTTCTTAGTGCCTAC
The DNA here is from genome assembly GCA_023653625.1 of Triadica sebifera. NCBI lineage: Eukaryota > Viridiplantae > Streptophyta > Magnoliopsida > Malpighiales > Euphorbiaceae > Triadica > Triadica sebifera. The sequence continues at coordinate 37,215,774 of CM042896.1, forward strand.
GTAAATTCGAACTCATCACTATTTCTTAGTGCCTACGTAAATTCAAACTCAGCATTATTTTTTAGTGCCTACGTAAATTAAATCTCAGCATTATATTCTAGTGTCTACATTTTTACCCTTTTTATTGTCATGCTAACTTATTCTAATTTCTAGTTTTCGACTAGATGTTATAAGACTTAATTATATTTGTTATATTTATTATTATTTACATAAATTATGTATGTAATACTAATATAATTTCACATAAATGCAATAATCTCCATTAAATATTTTACAACCTCATAAATGCTCATTTAATCATTATAACTATAATAAAAGTCAAATAATATCTTTATCTATCACAAAATTCAACAAGCAACACATATATAAAGGCTATCCTACTCCGGACAAAATTTATATCTCATATTACCTTGCCTTTTTCATCCATTGTTAAATGGAATTTGGATAAGTAATCATGTAAACAAATGTAGGTACATATCTCATCTTTAATGTAAAACTAGATTCATATTCAACTGAATGTTGTATCAAAAGTTATTAATTTCTCACTAAGATACGTTTATTCCATTCTGCCTAATATTTTACTAGACAGATTTCTAGTTCAAACTTTGAGTCCATTTTAAACCTAATTTGAAAAATATTCATATCTAAGGGTCTGAATGAAAGCTGAAGATCTATGTCTTAATTTTCCAACCCAATAAGAATCACTCAAAAAGCATTTTCATAACTCAAGTTATGACTAGAAACGTTGACACTATTTATAGGACGAATTTTCCAGCACTTCAATTAATTCCTACAATTTCCATCTTCATGCATCAACATCAAATTCAAATTTTCATTTTCACATTCATGGCATTATTTAATAACCAAATCATCACTCAATCAAAATATCAAGAATTACACTCCATTACACATAATATCACAAAATAAAAAATCAACATTTTCCATATTGAAATTTTGCCAAATGAACATACCTCAAAAAATCCACTTCACTTCACTTTTATCTTCTTCCTAGTTAGCTTTCTCCTTGACCTTACTTCCTTTTTGATTATGGTTCAAAGATTGTTCGCTCTCTTGGCCTAACAACAAATTTTACACTAATCAAACACTAAACATACTAATCAACCTTTAATCACCATTAACATACTAATAACCGTAAATTACCAACCTTAATGGAAACTAACCCCAAAATCAAAGAAAAGAGAAAAAGAAAAGTGAGAAGATAAAAAAAATTTAATCTCACCTTTGCAGATCTTTAAATAACCAAAATCTTCCTTCTTTTTTTTCTTCTTTTCTTCTTTCCTCTTCCTTAGTTTTGCTCACTTTGCTTCACTTTTGTTGTTGATCTTACTTTAATCCACATTTTTTTTCCATCTAACCTTAGCTTTGATTGAAGAAAAAAAAAAGAACAACGGGGAAGGGTCACGACTACAAGGAGAAAAAGAGAGAGTTTTGTTTGGTTAAGATGAGGCAGAAGAAGAATTAATGACCAAAAAGTGGAATTTTATTTTTTATTGTTGGATTAGGTGGGTGGTTAAGATTAATAGATAATCTTGTCCCTCATTGGTCCATTAATTTAAATCACTCTTACTTTATTTTAATCCAACGAATATTCCTTTTCTTAGATAAAGAATATTCCATTTGTATACATTCTTAAAATATTTGTGTCAAAAATACTGTAAATTCCAATTTCATTCAGCAAAATTTTTTTATAACTTTTAATTCCAAACTTCAAAATTCTCAATTAATAATATCCAAAATATTTTTCTCATATTTTATTATTATTTTAAATTATTTCTTTCATGTTCAAATTTAGACTCCGATCGGTTCGACATGCCGGATTTCTGTCAACTGCGACCGTGGCCTAAATTATCGGCCATTACATCAACAATGATATTCCTAGTTTAAAACGGTCACAAAAGATGTGAACTAAAATATGAATGGTTCTGGACATTTTGGTTTAACAACATTCATGGTTATGACTATCTAGTCATGGGTGCGAAATTTTAAAACCATAAAATAGAAAACAAGATTCAAAAAGAATTTTTGTGCTTCTATCCATCTTCCTAAACAAATAAAACATATTTTTTTTGGCATACATACATGTGTCACATAATTTGAACAAATATATCATTAAATCATGGCATAACAATCAAGATTCATAAATAAACATCAAAATGCATAACGAATGCAATGTGTGCCTATTAAAACCCTTTTTAAGATAAAGTGCTCCCATTAAGTATACAAAGCTCCCTTTTTATAAAATAAAACTTTTCATCATTAAGAGGCTTGGTGAAAATGTCAACCAAGTGATTATTTGCATAATTAAATTCTAACACATCATCCCCATTTTAGACATGATCTCTTATAAAATGATGCCTAATATCTATGTGTTTCCTCCTATAGTATTGAATGGGATTTTAAAAAAGATTTATAGCATTTGTATTGTCACATTTGATGGGAATGTGATAAATCTCTTGACCATAGTTCTTAAGTTGTTGTCACATTTAAAGAGCTTGAGTGCAACAACCTACTATTACATATTATGTTTTGGCAGTGGATAAGGCAACCAAAACTTGTTTCTTGCCAAACCAAGAAACTAAACATTCACCAAGGGAAGGTAATAAGTTATGGATGTCCTTTTTCTATCTAGAAGACTATAGGTATAATCGACATTCGAAAAACTAATGATATGAAATGAAGTGTTCCTAGGATACCATAAGCCTAAGTGCATTGTGCCATGAATGTATTTTAGAATCCTTTTCACAGTATTCAAATGAGGTTCCTTATGACATAATTGAAATCAAGCACACAACCATACACTAAACATTATATCGAGTCTAGAAGAGGTAAGGTACAAAAAGGATCTGATCATACCTCTATAGAGCTTTTCATCTACAACCTTACTCTTCTCATCTATGTCCAACTTTGTTAATGTGCTCATTGGAGTTTTGGCACCCTTGCATCATTCCATTCCATATTTGTTTAGCAACTCTTTGGTGTGCTTGGATTGGTTATGAAGATACCCTATTTTTGTTGCTTGATTTGAAGACCAAGGAAGAATCTGAGCTCTCCCATCATGCTCATTTCAAACTCCCTAGTCATGCACTTAGCAAAATCTTGACAAAGCAATTCATTAGTAGACCCAAAGATGATATCATCAATATAAATTTGCACAAGTAGAATGTCATGCTTGTGCTTTTTGATAAAAAAAAGTAGTATCTACCTGTCATTTTGAAAAACCATTTTTTTGAGAGAAATAAACTAAGCCTTTCATGCCAAGCTCTTGGAGCTTGTTTTAAACCATATAAGGCCTTAGAGAGTTTGAACATATGATTTGGCAATGCATGATTTTCAAAACGGAGAGGTTGCTCAACATAAACATCCTCCTTTATAAAACCATTTAGAAATGCACTTTTAACATCCATTTGAAAAACGTTTGTTGAACCTTGAGGGGTAAATTTGATGCTAACAAATAAAATAGCAATAATGTATTTAACAATGCTTGTGTTCTAAGTTTGTTGAACATGATATATCTTGAATAGAATATGATGCATGAATGAAAGACAAGTTATTGAAGATCAAAATAAGAAGAAATAGGAAAGTCACGTCCGTGACTAATTATGTCATGCCCGTGATATAGCTTAGTGCCAACTCTCCAACATTTAAAGTTCACGGCTATGAAGGATCATACCAACCGTGAATGATCAAATTAGTCACACCCGTGAAAGATTAACACGCCCTTGAAAAAACATGTCAAGTTCTTCCAGAGAGCTTCACGGCCAGAGTCACCACTTGAACCACGGCTTAGAAGAATGTTGATGCCTGTAAAAGTATAAAGTCACGCCCGTGATCAAACACTTCAAGCTCTTCCAGAAAGTTTCACAGTTAGATTCACCACTTGGACCATGACTTGGAAGAACATTCACAACCGTGACACATATAGTCATACCCGTGAATGAGGATAGAGAAACATGTCAGGTGCAAAGTTAAGAGTTGGTTCAATGGCTATTTTCGCATTAAATGCACCCAAATGGCTATAATTCGCTGAGGAAGTATAAATGCAAGTCATTTATGAATCCTAACAAGAAGAACAACAATTACTTTGAATCTTTAGTCTTATTGTAGCCATTATGCATTAATTATTTTCAATAAAACCTTTATTCTTTGTAAAAACCTAATTGCTCATAATTTCTGAGCATTATAGGTTGGTGAGTGTTTTCATTGTAATCTATTACTCAAGTGAGTTTGGGTATATTGGGTTAAGATTGAAATACTTGTAAGGGTTTATTGTGTGAGCCATAAAACACAAGGGAATTTCTAGGTTAGGTGTTAGCCACAGAGAAAAACACCATAGTTGGGCATGAGCTTGTAAAAACTCTATTGTAACTCTTAGTGTGCTAGTAAAACTCCCAATTAAGATTGGAGAGAGGAGTAGGGTTTGTTAATACCTGAACCTCTATAAATTTTGTGTGTGATATCCCTTTATCCCTACTCTACTTAATTTTATTCCGCATTTGAAGTTAAGAAAATTTTTTTATAATCAATTCAACCCCTAATTCTTGGTTCATTGTTTGGACAACAATTGGTATCAGAGCTTGTCTAGCATCAAACCCTAAAAAGCACTAGCAAAGATCAAGAAATGGCCAATGAAGGATTCCAAAGTCTCAAGCCTTACTTTGATGGAGCAAACTACACTTATTGGAAGTTCCAGATAGAGACATATCTCGATAGTGAGGGAATTGAAGTTTGGGATAGCATTCGGAGAGAATGGACACCACCAACCATGAGAGGAGTTAATGGTGAAGAAGAAATCCTTTCAACAGATGATTGGATAGAGCCTCAACATAGAGCAAACTTCTAAAATAAAAAGGCAATGAAAATCCTCATAAGCTTTCTATGCATTGAAAAATGTGGCAGAATCCAACACTGCCCTACCACATATAGTATGTGGAAGACATTGGAGAATTATCATGAAGGAACAAAGAAAGTTAAATCCAAGAAGATTCAACTTTTCACTTCAGAATATGAACTCTTCAAGATGCAATCCAATGAATCCTTCACAGATATGATGAATCGTCTTCTAGCCATCATAAAAGACATGAGAAAGCTTGGAAAACACTTGAGCTTGAAAGATGTAAATAACAAAATTATGAGAAACCTTCCTCTCAAAGACTATGGTTCAAGAGTTGCTAGTATAGAAGAAGCCAACAAAGACATGAGCGTCATGCATGCTGTTGTTCTTATTGACTAACTTTTAACACACGAAATGGCGGTAAAGAGAGATAGAGAACTTGAAATCAAGCTAGAAAAAAAAAGCCTCTAGCACTCAAAGCCTCTACTTCAAAATCTCAAGAAGAAGTTGAAGATGATGAAGAAAAGAGTGATGATGTAAATGAGGACATTGCTATTCTCTCAAAGAGACTGAAAAGAATAATTGAAAAGAGAATTGGAAACTCTCGAAACTTCAAATAAAGAAACCTTAAACACTTCTCAAATGACTCTCAAAGGAATAACGAGGAGGTAAAATATTATGAGTGTGGGAAGAAAGGAGATATCAAACTAGAATGTCCAAAGCTGATGAAACATAAGAAAAGATATCAAAAAGATAATGGGGAGAAAGGTCACAAAGCCACATGTGATTATAAAAGCTCTTCAAGTGAAAAAGATGACAATGAAGATGAAGAGGTTAACCTATGCTTCATGGCTTTAGAGGAGCACTTCACGGATGAGGTACGTCCTTCTTACTCATATTCATTTAATAATAATAGTAGTGATAATAATAGTGACAACGAAGATGATGATGAGCATAGTCTAATAGAATTATTGAACCTAGAAAAAGAAAAATATAGATGTAAATTCAATACTTACAAAAATAAAATTTTAAATTTGAAAAACAAAATGGAAGTTTTACAAAAAGAAAATCTTGATTTTAAATCTTCTAATGAATCTCTTCAAAAATCATTAGATGAGTACTCCTCTGGACCCTCAACTAAATCTTTACACAAAAAGAACAATGTTTTGAAAAATTAAGTTGAGGAACTTAGAAACTCCATTTCAAGATATCATAAAGGCATGAAGAGTTCAGATACTCTTATAGTGTCCCAAACACCACCTTTAATAAGACATGGTCTAGGATTTAATGGAACATCATCTCCATCTCACAAGACCACTTGTTTTAAGTCTAATGCACCACATATCTCCACATTATAAGTAATAGCCCCAAAGGCTAAGTGTACAACACACACTAAACCCTCTATTTATAAAAAGAATGGTCAAGGGTCGATTAGCCTAAGAAGGAAACCTTAAAAAGCCAATCATGCTTTTATGTATAAGAGGCATGCACCTAAGAAAACACCGATCCATCATGCATATGCATGTCACTGCTCATAAATGCCATCTAATAGGATAATGAGACCTAAAAGCATGGTAAAACCAAAAAACATGTTTGGAGCTAAACAATGTAATTATTGTATGAAATTTGGTCATATCAATAAATATTGTTGGATAAGGAAGGCTCATTGGGAACCTTCATGTGCTAACCCCCAAGGACCAAAGTTCATTTGGGTACCTAAAAATAATACTTAAATTGTAATTTTATAGGTATACCTCAAGTCCACTATAAAAGAAAATGCTTGGCCTGCGGATAGTGGATGCTCAAGGCATATTGTCGGAAACAAAGAGCTATTCAAGGACATTAAAAGTATTGATGGTGGTAAGGTACCTTTTGAAACAATGCTAAGGGTAAGGTAAGTGGCATTGGTTCCATTGGTATTAATAATACTACTTTCATTGAAGATGTTTTACTTGTTGATAGTTTAAAACTTGTTGAGTGTAAGTCAATTATGTGATAAAGGAAACCTAGTAATCTTTACCTCAAATGAATGTCTTGTCACCTCTTTTAGTGGCCAAGAGATATTCAAGGGAAGTAGAGATGTCAATACCTACATAATAGACATACACAAAATTTCTAACCTTTCCTCTATGTGTCTTACGACTACTAGTGATGAATCTTGGATGTGGCATAGAAGGCTTGGTCATGCAAGCATGAATTTAATTCAAAGCCTTAGCAAAGGAGAGATAGTAAGTGGACTACCAAAAGTCAAAATTGAAAAAGATAAGACATCTGAACCTTGCCAAAGAGGAAAACAACACAAGTCCTCATTCAAATCCAAAAATATTGTAAGTACCTCGAAGCCTCTACAACTTTTGCATTTAGATCTTTTTGGACCTACTAAAGTTGCAAGATTAGGAGGTAAACACTATGCTTTTGTCATCGTCGATGATTGCTCTAGATTCATTTGGGTAATTTTCTTAGCTCAAAAGACTGATGCATTTGAATTTTTTTAAAACTTTGCTAAGAGAGTTCAAAACGAAAAGGGGGAGATTATTGAACCTTGAGAGGCATTTCTGTCTTTTTTATGCTAACAAATAAAATAACAATAATATATTTAACAATGCATGTGTTCTAAGTTTGTTGAACATGATTTATCTTAAATAGAATATGATGCAAGAATGAAAGACAACTTATTGAAGATCAAAATAAGAATAAATAGTAGAGTCACGCCTGTGGCTACTTATGTCATGCCCCTGATATAGCTTAGTGCCAACTCTTTAACATTTAAAGTTCACAGCCATGAAGGATCATACCAATCGTGAATGAGCAAATCAGTCATGCCCGTGAAAGATTGACACGCTCGTGAAATAGCATGTCAAGTTCTTCCAAATACCATCATGGCCAGAGTCACCACTTGAACCACGGATTAGAAGAATGTTCACGCCCTTGAAAGTATAAATCACGCTCGTGATCAAACACTTCAAGCTCTTCTAGAAAGCTTCATGGTCAGAGTCATAACTTGGACCACGACTTGGAAGAATATTCACGACCATGACACATATAGCCACGCCTATGAATGAGGACAGAGAAACATGTCAGGTGCGAAGTTATGAGTTGGTTCAACGGCTATTTTCACATTAAATGCTCCAAAACGACTATAATTCACTGAGGAAGTATAAATGTAAGTCATTTATGAATCCTAACAAGAAGAACAACAGTTGCTTTGAATCTTTAATCTTGTTGTAGCCATTGTGCATTAATTATTTTCAACAAAACCTTTATTCTTTGTGAAAACCTAATTGCTAATAATTTCTGAGCATTATAGGCTGGTGAGTGTTTTCATTGTAATATTTTACTCAAGTGACTTTGGGTATATTGGGTTAAGATTGAAAGACTTCTAAGGGTTTATTATGTGAGCCATAAAATACAAGGAATTGGTTTATTATGAGAGCCATTAAAAAACAAAGTAATTTCTAGGTTAGGTGTTAGCCACTGAGAGAAACACCATAATTGGGAGTGAACTTGTAAAAACTCCATTATAACACTTAGTGTGTTAGTAAAACTCCCAATTGAGATTGAGAAGAGGGGTAGGCTTTGTTAATACCCGAACCTCTATAAATCACATGTGTGATATCTCTTTATCCCTACTCTACTTAATTTTACTCCACATTTGAAGTCAAGAAATTTTTTTTATAACCAATTCAACCCCTCTTCTTGGTTCATTGTTTGGGAAAAAAAGTATTAAATTCATATGGAATGCAAATGCTAAAACAATCCTAATGGCTTATAATCTTGCTATTGGTGCATAGGTCTCATCAAAATCTATGCCTTCTTCTTGGTTGTATCCTTTGGCAACTAATCTAGCTTTGTTCCTAGTGATTTGACCTTGCTCATCCAACTTGTTCCTAAAGACCCATTTACTACCAATAATTGGATAATCTTTAAGTCTTGGAACTAAGGTCCAAACCTTATTTATTTCAAATTGGTTGAGTTTCTCTTGCATAGCAATAACCCAACTCTTATCACCAAGAGCCTCCTTAATATTCCTTAGCTCAATTTGAGAGACAAAAGTAAGATTAGAATCTAAGAACTTAAGATGAGATCGAGTACTTACACCCCACCAAACCATAGGACGACTTCTTATAAACTTCCATTCCTTTGGTAGCTCTTGGGTATCTTGCTCTTGAGCTTGAGGCAATTGTTTCTGTTGATGCTTTTCTTGATTCTCCTTTTAATCATTATTTTCATCTTTCTATAGGTTTCACTATCCTCTTCCTGAGCAAGATCAATCTTTTCCATTGATCCTATAATTTCATAAAAAACAATACCTTTTCCAAGATCAAATTTGCTAGATTCATAAAAAAATAACATGCACAGACTCTTCTACAACTAATGATCTTTTATTAAAGATTCTATAAGCCTTGCTAGTTGTGGAGTATCCTAAGAAGTTACCTTCATCGAATTTAGAAGCAAATTTTCTAAGGTTGTCCTTAGTATTCAATATACAACACTTCCATCCAAATACTTTAAGGTTTGAGATTATGGATTTTCTTCCATTCCATAGATCAAAAGAGGTTTTATTTAAGATAGGCCTTTTGAAAACACAATTACAAATATAACATGCTGTATTGGTGGCTTCAGCCCAAAAGTAGGTTGGTAAACCATACTCATTGAGCATTATTCTAGCCATCTCTACCAATGTTCTATTTTTTCTTTCAACAACCCCAATTGGTTAGGTGTTTTCAAGAGTTGAAAAATTATGAGAAATCCCATATTCCAAACAAAGATTGTCAAAATGCTCATTTTCAAATTATTTGCCATGATCACTTCTTATTTTAGAAATAAAATAGCTTTCTTCATTTTGAAATATTTTGGAAAATTTTTTAAAAGATTCAAAAGCATCACTTTTATGATGGGAACCACTCCAAGTTCTGAGATGAATTTCTTTATCCAAACTACTTCCTTTGCAGCTTCAGAAGCTGCAATTTACTCTGCTTCGGTTGTGGAATCAGCAGTAATTACTTGTTTGGAAGTCTTCGAACTAACTGCTCCACCATTTAGTGTGAATATATAACCTGAATCACATATTGAGTCATCCTTGTCAGATTGGAATCTGGCATCGGTATACCCACTCACAGTAAGATCTCAATCAGGTTATATATTCACACTAAATGATGGAGCAGTTAGTTGGAATAGTTCCAAACAGGAAACGAATGCTGATTCCACAACTGAAGCATAGTACATTACAGCTTCTGAAGCAGCAAAGGAAGCCATTTTGATAAAGAAATTCATCACAAAATTTGGAGTGGTTCCCAGCATTATTGATCCAATAAAATTGCATTGTGATAATAATGGAGCCATTACGCAAGCAAATGAGCCACAGTCCCATCAGAGATCCAAACATGTACTCAGAAGATACCATTTGATTAGAGAAATCATTGGTAGGAATGATGTAAAGATAGAAAGAGTGCCCACTAATCATAATATTGCTGATCCTTTAACTAAGCCACTTCCCCAAAAGAAATATGATTCTCATGTACTTGCCTATGGAATTAAATACAAAGGCGATTGGTTTTAGTGCAAGTGGGACCTTGTTAGAGGAGTGCAATAAAGGCCATCACCTTTAGCACTTATTGTACAAATTTATTTGATTAATAAAAGGATTTTTCATTCATTTGATGTTCATTTGATATATGAATTGATAAGTGATCTTAAATCAATTAATGATGTCCTTGATAGATAACATAGCATGAAGGAAATCATGATGAGATCATGATATTGATATTCTTATAATGTTTAATTATGTTAGTATCAAAAATTATCCCTTGTCATAGGATTAATGAGATAGGACATTATTAATCCAGACAGACTAGCACATGTTATACGCCTTGATTGGATCGAGTAGTAGATCTCATAATTTATAAACATGAGATGTTTAGAGTTAACATGTGGATGCTTGCTAAGTGTATCTTAGTACATTGGATGACCAACTATGAGACAATCATATGGATAATCTATTCAAATGTCAATGATAGTTGCATCATAGCAATGGTGCAAGTATCCTTAGACTTAACGTACTCAAGGATATCTTGAATATTGATTATGTATTTTGACACTATTCCTTGTTGCCTCAGAGAGGTAGCTCATAGGGTGGTGATTGGAAACAACTTGAGGTATTTGAAGCTAATTGGCTAACAAACAAAGGATTCACCACTCTTGATAGAAGGAGTGTATACCAATGGCCTCTTGTCCTGGTCATTACTCAGGAATCTCTAGCCGGAATGGAAATGTCATAAGATAGTCTTCAATGACATATCTAATAAACTAATGAGCCTCAAGGACAAGAACTAACTTTACTTGGACTAGATGTGACATAGTCAGTCTAGTGGGAGTTGACACATGTCCATACTCTGAACCAAGTGGGGTATAGAATGGTGAAAGGAATAATTGCACAGAAATTGTGTATGGAAAGGTTCGTAGTCAAACACTGACTTTTTGGTCAATTGGGGGTCATGATGTGTTGCTAGATACCACTCATGACTTGCTTAAATTAATTGTTAATTTAAGTGGCCAACATTACTGAGAACCTAATGGGTTACACGCATTGAAGATATGCAGAATGAGTAAAATGATCTTGGATTGGATCCAAAATATGAGAGAATTATTTTAGGATGGATCGCAATGAGATCGCATGAAAAATCGTTCGGGAGTGTCACAGGCCCGTGCAGGCAAGGTAGACTACTAGGCTACCCAGCAGTACCCCGCAATAGGCCCAGCGCGCCTACAGCTTCCTTCCGTTGGCCAACGGCTGTAATTGGCCATAATTAGGTCAATTATGGCCAATTACTATTCATTAGTTGCCATTTTCTCCATTTTTAATTTTTCAACTTATTTTTGAATTTGATTCAAATAGAAAAGACATCAAATGACAGAAAATAGATATGAAAATATTTTTTGTGACAAAAAATTATTTTAAGACAACAAAAATTCTCTCAAGAACACTTTGAAAGATAGCACTTTGAATTTGTTCAAACCATTTTCTCTTGATAGTGTCTTCTTCATTCTTCGCGTGGATTATCATTAGAGACATCCTAGTGTGGATTGTTGTGGTTTGCTACAACCCAACTTAGTGAAGATTTGAAGAACAAATAAAAATTACAAGGTTTAATTTTTAACATTTACATTTATATAAATTAGTTTTATTTTGGGTTTTGAAAAATTTTATTTTTCGCTGCGTTTATGAATATGATTCATTTTTTAAAACCCAACATTGGTATCAGAGCCTCCTTGTATCCATTAAAATTAATTTTAATTGAAAGTGCAATGGAATTGCATGTTTTTTATGATTTTTGATTAATAGGTTTTGAAAAATTGAAATTAATTTGTAAAATATAATTTACACATTTTGCTTTTTTAATATGATCATGGGATGACTAATAATGATTATTTTGATTGAAAAATGATTTGAATGTGATTCAAATAATTAATTTCGGATTTATTTTAAAAATGCCTAAAATTGTCTTGTTTATGAACATGTGTTGTTGTTTGGCTTAATTGATGGGGCTGGTTGCATTTTTCTTGTAATTTAATTATGAAAATATTATTTAAACATATTGAGAATTTTTTTATGCCACTAGAAGTTTCCAATAATTAATTATAAATTATTTTAATTAATCTTTAAAATAAACATAAAAATGGGACTATTTTAGCTTACCCGGTGGGGCTGTTTTGTTTGATTTGTTTGTATGTGTTTATTTTATTTCCAGCCCCTTGAAATAATTTTCATGCGATTATAAATATGTTATTTTGATGTTATATGCATGCCAAAATTATTTTGCACGCATTTGAAATTTTAAAAATTCTAGATATCGAAGGACAGTAAGGCTGTGATGCTGGTGGACTCTTCAAGTTCTGAAAGGAAGAACCTTAAGAAGAAGAGGAAGTCTATGAAGCCTAAGGGAGGTGTGTCCAAGAAAAAGGCCAAGGAGATTGCTCCAAAAGGGACATGCTTCCATTGTCTCAAGGATGGCCATTGGAAGAGAAACTGCAAGGCTTACTTGGAGTCCTTGAAGAAGAAGGCATCCGATGCCCCATCTACTTCCGGTATTTTTATCATTGAAATTAATACTGTTTCCAATATTAATATATGGGCATTAGATACCGGTTGTGGCTCACACATATGCACTAATATGCAGGGCCTAAGGAACAATAGACAGCTCAATAAGGGAGAGTCAGACCTATGCATTGAAAATGGAGCAAGGGTTGCTTCATTAGCTATAGGAACATATGTGTTGACCCTCCTTAGTGGGCTTATAATAAATTTGGAGAATTGCTATTATGTACCTGCTTTGACTAAAAACATTATTTCTGTTTCAAGTCTAAATAAAGATGGTTTCCTTTTAGCGTTTAGTAACAATTGTTGTTATATTATATTGAATGGAATTCTTTATGCTAATGGTACATTATGCAATGGAATATATATATTAGATATGTCAAATCCAATTTTAAACATCAATGATAATAAAAGGCAAAAACAAGATATGTTGAAATCATCTTATTTATGACATTGTCATTTTGGTCATATAAGTGAGAAATGCTTCAGAAGCTGCAATTTACTCTGCTTCGGTTAGCAGTAATTTCCTATTTGGAAGTTTTCCAACTAACTACTACACCATTTAGTGTGAATATATAACCTAAATGAGAGTTTGAGTCATCCTTGTCAGATTGGAAGCTGGCACCGGTATACCCACTCACAGTAAGATCTCAATCAGGTTATATATTCACACTAAATGGTGGAGCAGTTAGTTGGAAGAGTTCCAAAAAGGAAACGACTGCTGATTCCACAACTGAAGCAGAGTACATTACAACTTCTGAAGCAGCAAAGGAAGCCATTTGGATAAAAAAATTCATCACAGAACTTGGAGTGGTTCCTAGCATTATTGATCCAATACAATTGCATTGTGATAATAATGGAGCCATTGTGCAAACAAAGGAGCCACAGTCTCATCAGAGATCCAAACATGTACTCAGAAGATACCATTTGATTAGAGAAATCATTGGTAGGAATGATTGAAAGATAGAAAGAGTGCCCACTGATCAGACTGTTGCTGATCTTTTGACTAAGCCACTTCCCCAAAAGAAATATGATTCTCATGTACTCGCCTATGGAATTAAATACAAAGGCGATTGGTTTTAATGGAAGTGCGAGCTTGTTAGAGGAGTGCAATAAAGGCCATCACCTTTAGCAGTTATTGTACAAATTTATTTGATTAATAAAAGGATTTTTCATTCATTTGATGTTCATTTGATATATAAATTGATAAGTGATCTTAAATCAATTAATGAAGTCCTTGATACACGGTAGCACATACACAAATCGGATTTGTATTTGTACGATACAAAATGAATTTAATTGCTTTGTTTGAAGAGACTCATAAAATGGCAGAGGCAAATAGAGCTTTTGCACATTTTCGTTAACATTGCATGAAAGAAATCATGATGAGATCATGATATTGAGATTCTTATCATATGTAATTATGTTAGTATCAAAAATTATCCCTAGTCATAGGATTAATGAAACAGGACATTATTAATCCAGACAGACTAGCACATGTTATACTCCTTGATTGGATCGAGTAGTAGATCTCATAATTTATAAACATGAGATGTTTAGAGTTAACATATGGATGCTTGCTAAGTGTATCTAAGTACATTGGATGACCAACTATGAGACAATCATATGGATAATCTATTCAAATGTCAATGATAGTCGCATCATAGCAATGGTGCAAGTATCCTAAGACTTGAGGTATTCAAGGATATCTTGAATATTGATTCTGTATTTTGACACTATTCCTTGTTGCCTCAGAGAGGTAGCTCATAGGGTGGTGATTGGATACAGGTTGAGATATTCGAAGTTAATTGGGTAACCAACAAAGGATTCACCACTCTTTATAGAAGGAGTGTATACCCATGGCCTCTTATCGTTGTCATTACTCAGGAATCTCTGGCCGGAGTGGAAATTTCATAAAAATAGTCTTCAATGACATATCTAATAGAGTAATGAGCCTCAAGGACAAGAACTAACATTACATGGATTAGACGTGATGTAGTCAGTCTAGTGGGAGTTGACACATGTCCATATTCTGAACCAAGTGAGGTATAGAATGGTGAAAGGAATAATTGCAAAAAAATTGTATATGGAAAGGTTCGTAGTCAAACTACTGACTTTCTAGTCAATTCGGGGTCATGATGTGTTGTTAGATACTGCTCATGACCTGCTTAAATTAATTGTTAATTTATGTGGCCAACATAACCGTAAACCTAATGGGTCACACGCATTGAAGATATGCAGAATGAGTAAAATGGTCTTGTATAGGATCCAATATATGAGAGAATTATTTTAGGATGGATCGCGATGAGATCGCATGAAAAAATCATTCGGGAGTGTCACGGGCCGATACGGGCCCGCACGGGCTATGCAGGCTGCTGGCCAGCTTCCATCCGTTGGCCAACTGCTGTAATTGGCCATAACTAGGCCAATTATGGCCAATTACTATTCATTAATTGCCATTTTCTCCATTTTTGACTTTTCATCTTATTTTTGAATTTGATTCAAATAGAAAAGACATCAAATGTTAGAAAATAGACATGAAAATATTTTATGTGAATAAAAATATTTTAAGACAACAAAAATTCTCTCAAGAACACTTTCAAAGCTAACACTTTGAATTTGTTCAAACCATTTTCTCTTGATAGTTTCTTCTTCATTCTTCACGTGGATTATCATTAGAGACATCCTAGTGTGGATTGTTGTGGTTTGCTACAACCCAACAAAGTGAAGATTTGAAGAACAAATAAAAATTACATGGTATAATTTTTAACAATTACATTTATATAAATTAGTTTTAATGATACAAGTATGATCATTTGTTTTGGATTTTGAAAAATTTTATTTTTCGATGCGTTTATGAATATGATTCATTCTTCAAAACCCTACAAACTCTCCCTTATTGAGCTATCTACTATTTCTTAGGCCCTGCATATTAGTGCATATGTGTGAGCCACAACTGGTATCTAATATCCATATATTATTATTGGAAACAGTATTAATTTCAATGACAAAAATACCTGAAGTAGATGGAGCATCAGATGCCTTCTTCTTCAAGGACTCCAAGTAAGCCTTGCAGTTTCTCTTCCAATGGCCATCCTTGCCACAATGGAAGCATGTCCCTTTTGGAGCAATCTCCTTGGCCTTCTTCTTGGCCATGCCTCCCTTAGGCTTTATGGACTTCTTCTTCTTCTTCAGGTTCTTCCTTTTAGAACTTGAAGAGTCCACCAATATCACAACCTTATTGTCCTTCTTGACAGATAGCTCAGTTGTTTTAAGCAAGTTAATCAGCTCAGGAATAGTGGTAGAGATTTGGTTCATCCTATAGTTAAGCACAAAATGTGAATAACTATCAGAAAACCCGATTAGAATTAAGTCAACACTTAATTCATGGTCCATCACAAATCCCAAGGTGGCCAACCTCTCAATATAGCCATTCATCTTCAATGCATATTGAACTAGAGATGTCCCCTCAACCATCTTAGTGCGAAAAAGCAACCTTGAAATTTTGAACCTTTCGGAATGTGCTTACTCATCAAAAAGAACTCTTAGATGGTATACTATGGAATTAGCATCCATAGCCTCATGCTGCTTTTGCAACTCAGTTGACATAGTAGCAAGCATAATGCAGCTTGCCATCTCATCAAGATGCTTTTGATATGCCTTCTCAACATCTTCAGAAGCATTAGCAGCAAGGGGATTAGGGAGTGCCCCATCTAGGACATAGCCAATCTTTTCGGATTAGAGAACTATTTTAGATACCTTAGCCAATCTAAAAAATTGGGCCCAGTCAACTTATTTGATTCCATTAGTGATCGCAAATTCACACTTGTCATGATGATGATTCTAGTAACCTAGATGTAAAATAGAACATGTTAGAATGTACATAAAATGCATGTTTATTAGGTCTTTAATAAATCGCATTCTGGCTCTAACTATTTTATTGCGAATCAATAGCCCTCACTATGTACCCGAGAGAACTTATATAGAAGTTCTCCTAGCAGGTCGATATCCAACTAGCTAAGAATAACCTTGAGGCAACTCAACAAGCTATCGTTAGTTTGGTTGGTAGGTATCTAATCCATAGCAATTTCATTATTCATGCAACTATCGAATCTTGTGCTATCAACTTATTGATGTGTGCTCATACATTGGGCTATCGACTCTTGATATGTGTACATCTCATGTATACAAACCCAACTTCACCTCCAATACACATTAACCTTGGCACAAATTCAACAAGTTAAAAATAACAGTTAAGTCTAACCCATTAATCGTGAAATCTAATTTCAATGGATTGAACATATTCTTATAGAGAGAGCTTGAGGCAACTCAACAACCCTAACTCTAGAAGAACTCTGGTTCTCCCCATATTAATGGAAGGCATAAGACTTAATTGTTTATTTAGTGAGGGATTTCTTTGTTAAGTCTCATCAAGATATTATTTCATGCTTTTATATATCATACATTCATCACATTGATATATAAAGATAGTTACATTAACTATATGGCATGATTATTGACATACTAAAGTCAATCTCTTGAGCCAAAGAGAAATTGACTAGATCTTACATAGGTATATGCATGAATTTACAACCCAAAATAGAAATCAAATTCCTATTTCTAAGTCTTCTTGTTTATGGTACCATATCCTTTGCTTCTTGCTCCTTTGTATCTTCATTCTTTCCTAATCCTATGTAATCTAATTACATATTTCAAATTATAGAAAACCTGAATTTACATTTGAGGGGAGTAAGATAAGAAGAGAAATACATAAGAAAGAAAAAGAGATAGGGACACGTATGCCCTATTTACCATAAAACAAAATAATTCCATACATGCTCAATCACATTGGGCCTAAGTCCATAATCATCCATCATGCCTTTTCAAACACCCCTAACAAGCATTCTCTAATGCACAAAAAATAAAAATAAAAATGATAATTTTGGATTTCAATTTGTAAATTGATTCAACACTTGAATCGAAATTGCCTATATGTGTTCTTTAGGTTAATTTAATTTTGTATGTCATTTTAAAGGGGAATTTAATATTTAATCAAATTAAATTAAATTCCATATTTTCAAAAATAATTCAAAATTAATTCTCCTTAAAATTTGAATATTATGCTGTTAAAATTAAATAATTTAATTTTAATATACATACCAATTTCTAGTCATACTAGAATTACAATTGCACAACTTAAATTAATTCAAAATTAATTTCCAAAACTTCTAAAAATTTTCAGAACATCAAATCACCATTCTAATTATCTTTAGGTCAGTTCAAGTTCATCCAAATATTTTTGGCACAAGCCAAAATTATTAAGACAAACGAACCAACACACTTAGACGCTCAAAATGACTAATTTGATATCTATAATTTTTTAAAATTTCAAATGCTTGAAAAATAATTTTGGCATGCATCTAACATCAAAATAACATATTTTTAATCACATAAAAAGTATTTCAAGGTGATATAAATAAAATAAACACATACAAAAAAATCAAACAAAACAGCCCCACCGGGTATGCTAAAACAGTCCTGTTTTGTGTTTGTTTGAAAAATTAATTAAAATAAATTTTAATTAATTCTTGGACACTTACAGAGGCATAAACAAATTCTCAACATGTCTAAATTATTTTTTCATAATTAAATTACAAAAAAAATGTAATCAGCCCCATCAATTAAGGCAGACAACAACACATGTCCATAAACAAGAAAATTTTAGGAATTTTTGAAATAAATCCGAAATTAATTATTTGAATCACATTCAAATCATTTTTCAATCAAAATAATCATTCTTAATCATCCCATGATCAAATTAAAAAAAGTAAAATGTGTAAATTATATTTTACAAATTAATTTCAATTTTTCAAATCCTATTGATCCAAAATCATCAAAAACATGCAATCCCATTGCACTTTCAATTAAAATTAATTTTAATGGATACAAGGAGGCTCTGATAGCAATGTAGGGTTTTGAAGAATGAATCATATTCATACCTTGTAATTTTTATTTGTTCTTTAAATCTTCACATTCTTGGGTTGTAGCAAACCATAACAATCCACGCGAAGAGTGATAATCCACGTGAAAAGTGAAGAAGAAACTATCAAGAAAAATGGTTTGAACAAATTTAAAATGCTAGCTTTGAAAGTGTTCTTGAGAGAATTTTTGTTGTCTTAAAAATATCTTTTTCATAAAAAAATATTTTCGTGTCTATTTTCTGCCATTTGATGTCTTTTCTATTTGAATCAAATTCAAAAATAAGATGAAAAGTCAAAAATGGAGAAAATGGAAACAAATGAATAGTAATTGACCATAATTGGCCTAATTAAGGCCAAAAACTGCTGTTGGCCAATGGATGGGAGGCAGCATGCTCCTACTGCGGGCTACTGTTGGGCAGCCTAGCCAGCATGCCTAACCCACGCATGCCTGTGACACTCCCGAACGATATTTCCATGCGCTCTCATTGTGATCCATCCAAATATAATTCTCTCATATTTTGGATCCTATCCAAGACCATTTTACTAATTATTATATCTTCAATGCGTGTGACCCATTAGTGTCATGCCTACCGATGTGCTTATTAGCAAACTTCTAACGCACTAAATGGCAGTAAAGAGAGATAGAGAACTTGAAACTAAACCAAAAAAAAAGAAAGCATCTAGCACTCAAACCCTTTACTTCAAAATCTCAAGAATAAGTTGAAGATGATGAAGAAAATAGTGATGATGCAAATGAGGACATTGTCATGCTTTCGAGCAGATTAGAAAGAATAATTAAAAAGAGAATTGTAAACTCTCAAAACTTCAAACAAAGAAACCTCAAACACTCATCAAATGACTCGCAAAGAAATAAAGAGGAGGTAAAATGTTAAGAGTGTGGAAAGAAAGGACGTATCAAACTAGAATGTCCAAAGCTTAAGAAACACAAGAAAAGATATAAAAAAGATAATGGGAAGAAAGGTCACAAAGCCACATAGGATGACGAAAGCTCTTCAAGTGAAAAAGAGACAATGAAGGTGAAGAGGTCAACCTATGCTTCATGGCTTTAGAGGATCACTTCACGGATAAGGTAGGTCCTTCTTACTCATATTCATTTAATAATGATAGTAGTACTGATAATAGTCATAGTGAAGATGATGATGAGCAGAGTTTAATAGAAGTATTGAACTTAGAATTAGAAAAATATAGATGTAAATTCAATACTTACAAAAATAATATTTTAAATTTAAAAACAAAATGGAAGTTTTACAAAAGGAAAGTCTTGATCTTAAAACTTGTAATGAATCTTTTCAAACGTCATTAGATGAGTACTCCTCTAGATCATCAACTAAATCCTTACTTAAAGAAAATAATGTTTTGAAAAATGAAGTTGAGGAACTTAGAAACTCCATTTCAAGATTTAATAAAGATAATGAGAGTTTAGATACTCTCATAAAAGCATGATTGGCCTTTTGATTATGAGACCTAAAAGCATGGTAAAACCAAAAAACATGTTTAGAGCTAAACAATATAATTATTGTATGAAATTTGGTCATATCAAAAAACATTGTTGGATAAGGAAGGCTCATTGAGAACCTTCATTTGCTAACCCCCAAGGACCCAAGTTCATTTGGGTACCTAAAAATAATACTTAAATTGTGATTTTATAGGTATGCCTAAGTCCACAATAAAAGAAAATGCTTAGCTTGTGGATAGTGGATGCTTATGGCATATGACCGGAAACAAAAAACTATTTAATGACATTAAAAGTATTGATGGGGGTAAGGTAACCTTTGGAAACAATGCTAAGGGTAAGGTAATAGGCATTGGCTCCATTGGTATTAATAATACTACTTTCATTGAAGATGTTTTACTTGATAGTTTAAAACATAACTTGTTACGTGTAAGTCAATTATGTGATAAAGGAAACCAAGTAATATATACCTCAAATGAATGTCTTGTAACCTCTTTTAGTGGCCAAGAGATATTCAAAGTAAGTAGAGATGCCAATACTTACATAATAGACTTACACAAAATATCTAACCTTTCTTCTAAGTGTCTTATGACTACTATCTTGGCTATGGCATAGAAGGCTTGGTCATGCAAACGTGGATTTAATTCAAAGCCTTAGCAAAAGAGAGCTAATAAGTGGACTACCAAAAGTCAAATTTGAAAAGAATAAGACATGTGAACCTTGCCAAAGAGGAAAACAACACAAGTCCTCTTTCAAATCCAAAAATATTGTAAGTACCTCGAAGCCTCTACAACTTTTGCACTTAGATTTTTTTGGACCTATTAGAGTTGCAAGCTTAGGAGGTAAACACTATGCTTTTGTCATTGTCGATGATTACTCTAGATTCACTTGGGTAATTTTCTTAGGTCAAAAGAGTAATGCTTTTGAATCTTTTAAAAAAAATTCAAAGGGAGTTCAAAACGAAAAGGAATATTTTATTTCAAAAATAAGAAGCAATTCTGGCAAAGAATTTGAAATGAAATATTTGAAAACTTATGTCTAGAACATGGTATTTCTCAAACTTTTTCTACTCCTAGGACGCCTGAACAAAATGAGGTAGTTGAAAGAAAAAATTGAACATTGATTGAAATGGCTTGAACAATTATCAATGAGTATAGGTTACCATCCTTAATGATGAAGAGTTGTAATGCCCGATAATTTAGGCCACTGTCGTGGTTGAGCGAAATCCGGCATGCGGAACCTATCGGGTCTAAATTCAGACATGAAAAAAATAAATTAAAATAATAATAATATGGGAGAAAATATTTTGGATATTATTAATTGAGAATTTTGAAGTTTGGAATTAAAATTGGGAAAACAATAATTTTTTGCTGAACGAAATTAAAAATTGCAGTATTTTTAGCACATAAATTATAAGAAGGCATAAAAATAGAATATTCTTTATATAAGAAAAGGAATATTCTTTTAATTAAGATAAATTAAGAGTGATTAAAATTAATGGACTAATGGGAAGCAAGATTAACAACTAATCCTAACCACCCACCTAATCCAACTATAAAAAGTCAAATTTCCATTTTTTTTATCATTCTTCTTTTTCATCTTGACCAAACCAATTTTCTCTCCCTTTTCTTCTTCTTTGGCCGTGACTCTCCTCCCCCAATTACTCTTCTTTTTCTTTCTTCAATTCAAGCTAAGATTAGATGGAAAAAAAAAAGGGGATTAAGGCAAAATCATCAAAGAGAAGTTAAATTTTGAGGTATGTATATTTGGCAAAAATTCAATATATAAAAATATTGATTTTAATTTTGTGATGTGTATGAAATTCTGAATAATTGATTGAGAAATTAAGTTGTCAATAAATGATGCAATGAATATGAAAATAAAAACTAGAATATGAGGTTGACGCAAAAATGGAAATTGTATGATTTAATTGATGTGCTAAAAAATTCATCTTATGAACAGTGTATAGTGTTTTGACAATAACCTGAGTTCTGGAAATCATTTCTGAGTGATTCTTGTTGGGTTGGAAAGTTAAGCCATAGGCCTTGAACATTTATTCATACTATTAGACATGAATATGCCTGAACTTAGGTGAAAAAGTGACTCAAAATTGACCTAGAAATCTGTTCAAAAAACAAAACTGGGCAGATTTGCAATGAACATAGCTTAGGAGAAAATTCATAACTTTTACTACACAATTCTTGTTAATGTAATTCTAGTTTGAAATTAAAGATAAGACATGTACATATATTTTTTTATTTTATCACTTGTCCAATTTCCATCGAAAGAGGGATGAAAAATACAGACCAATATAAGGCATAATTCTGTCTAGTAAAATACTAGACAGATTGTAGTGAACGTAGTTTAGGAGAAACTTTATAACTTTTGCTACCAAATGCCTTTTAATGTGATTCCAGTTGGAAATTAAAGATAAGATATGTACTTATATTTTTGTTAGTTGATCATATATTCAGAATCGGTCTAACAATAGATGCAAAATACAGAGCATCATAAGGAAGAAATGCTGTCTAGAATAGGACAACTGGAAGAAATGTGTTGATTGTGAATTTATGTGACATAAAATGTATTAATTGAATTTTTCTTATAATTATAATGATTGAATGAGCTAGTATGAGGTTGTAAAATATTGAATGGAAATTATTGCATTTATATGGAGTTTATATTAATGTTCCCTACATAATTTATGTAAATATTAATAAAGGTAACAAATGTAATTTAAGCCCTATAACATCTAGTCGAGAACTAAAAATTAGGAGAAGTTGGCATGCCAATAAAAGGGTAGAAATGTAGGCACTAAAAATAATAGTGCTGAGATTTAATTTAAGTAGGCAATAAGAAATAGTGCTGAGTTGAAATTATGTAGGCACTAAGAAATAATGCTGAGTTCAAAAATTATGTAGGCACCAAAAAGGTGCTAAGTTGTTATTGGAAATGTAGGCGTTAAACGCCGAGTTATAAAATAATTATGTAGGTGCCGAGTATACTACTGGAGAGCAGAAACCCTGTATCCAGTGTTTAGTTTCGGTCTAAGATGTCGTGGGCTATTAAATAAATAACAGAAAAAAAAATGTGAATTATGAAATTGATATTGTGAATTTTATATCTAGAATTGTTAAGAAATTCCAAGCATGCTTAATGAATGAAATGTCATAATTGATGAATTAAATATTTTTGCATGAAGAAAATGGTTTTATTATTAATTGAATATTTGGCATGCTTAATAAATTAATTGTAGTTTCAAAAAATTTATTTTAGAATTATTTATGTACTTATTGGATAGTTGCCAAACGTACCACTAAGCTAGAAGCTTAGTGCGTGTGTTTCACGAGCAGATAAATAGAAGTAGTTGTTCCGATAGGGCAACCGAAGAAGAGGGAACCCCCAAGATCATATTGCAGCAATCTAGTTCTTTTTGTATGTTTTGAAAATTATGTTCTAAAAATTAAATTATAAGAATCTTTTTTTATGTGAGTTTGTGGCATGTAAGATTTATAAGGAGTGAATTTTGTAATTTTATAAATCTAGTATTGTTTCTAAATATTATGATTTAATTGCATGAGTTCAATTAAATCAAACTATTTCCATCACTAGTTATATATTTAAATGAAAAAAATAGTAATAAATATTTCACTAATAATAAACTCAAAAAACAATTATTACAATGATTTGTACATTGGTTGTAAAAAAAAAGAGCTTATTAGCATTTCCATATCCTATTAACATTTAGTAAGGTAAGGGAGCGCTACAAGAGGTGGTTGATGAAGAAGATGAACAAATCGTTAGAGGAGTGCTCTAAAGGCAATCACCTTTAGCACTTATTGTACAAATTTATTTGATTAATAAAAGGCTTTTTAATTAATTTGATGTTCATTTGATATATTAATTGATAAGTGATCTTAAATCAATTAATGGAGTCATTTATCCATAACATAGCATGAAGGAAATCATGATGAGATCAAGATATTGAGATTCTTATCATGTGTAATTATGTTAGTATCAAAATTATCCCGATTCATAGGATTAATGAGACAAGACATTATTAATTCGGACAGACTAGCACATGTTACACTCATTGATTGGATAGAGTAGTAGATCTTATAATCTACAAACATGAGATATTTAGAGTTAACATGTGGATGCTTGATAAGTGTAGCTAAGTACATTGGATGATCAATTATGAGACAATCATATGGATAATCTATTCAAATGTCAATAATAGTCTCATCATAGCAATGGTGCAAGTATCCTTAGACTTGAGGTACTTAAGGATATCTTGAATATTGATTTTGTATTTTGATACTAATCCTTGTTGCCTCATAAAGGTTCCTCATAGGGTGGTAATTGGATACAGCTTGAGGTATTCGAAGGTAATTGGGTAACCAACAAATGATTCATCACTGCTGATAGAAGGAGTGTATACCCATGGCCTCTTGTCATGGTCATTACTCGGGAATCTCTGGCCGGAGTGAAACTTTCATAAATATAGTTTTCAATGACATATCTAATAGAGTAATGATTCTCAAGAAAAAAAACTAACATTACTTGGACTAGACGTGACGTAGAAAGTCTAGTGGGAGTTGACACATGTCCATACTCTGAACCAAATGAGGTAAAGAATGGTGAAAGGAATAATTGCATGGAAATTGTCTATGGAAAGGTTCATAGTCAAACCAATGACTTTCCGGTCAATTGGGGGTCATGATGTGTTGCTAGATACTGCACATGAATTACTTAAATTAATTGTTAATTTAAGTGGCCAACATAATCGGGAACCTAATGGGTGACACGCATTGAAGATATGGAGAATGAGTAAAATGGTATTGGATATGATCCAAAATATGAGAGAATTATTTTTGAATGGATTGCGTTGAGATCGCACGAAAAAAATCATTCGAGTGGGTCACGGGCAGGCCACAGCAGGCCCAGCGCGCTGCTACCTCCCTCCTATTGGCCAACGACAGATTTTGTCCTTAATTAAGCCAATGATGGCCAATCACTATTCATTCATTTCCCTTTTCTCCATTTTTGACTTTTCATCTTTAGTTTTAATTTGATTCAAATAGAAAAGATATCAAATGACAGAAAATAGACATAAAAATATTTTTTTGTGAAAAAAATATTTTTAAGACAACAAAAATTCTCTCAAGAACATTTTCAAAGCTAGCACTTTGAATTTATTCAAACCATTTCTTTTGATAGTTTTTTTTTTTCATTCTTCGCATGGATTATCATTAGAGATATCTATTGTAGATTGTAGTGGTTTGCTACAACCCAACAAAGTGAAGATTTGAAGAACAAATAAAAAATTACAAGGTATAATTAACCTCTATATTTATATAAATTAGTTTTAATGACACAAGTATGATCTTTTGTTTTGGGTTTTGAAAAATTTATTTTTCCGCTGCATTTATGAGTATAATTCATTCTTCAAAACCAAATAGTGATATTAGAACCCCTTTGTTTCCATTAAAATTATTTTTAATTGAAGATGTTCAGAAGGCATATCAAAAGCATGTCGATGATAGTGAGATGGGAAGCTGCATTATGCTTGCTACTATATCAACTGAGTTGAAAAAGCAGCATGACGCTATGGATGCTAATTCCATAGTATACCATCTAAGAGAGCTTTTTGATGAGCAAGCACATTCCAAAAGGTTCGGAACTTCGAGGTTGCTCTTCCGCACAAAGATGGTTGAGGGGACATCTCTAGTGCAATATGCATTGAAGATGAATGGCTATATTAAGAGGTTGGCCACCTTGGGATTTGTGATGGACCACGAATTAAGTATTGACTTAATTCTAACCAGTTTTTCTGATAGTTATTCACATTTTGTGCTTAACTATAGGATGAACCAAATCTCCACCACTATTCCTGAGCTGATTAACTTGCTCAAAACAGCTGAGCCATCTGTCAAGAAGGACAGTAAGGCTGTGATGCTGATGGACTCTTCAACTTTTAAAAATAAGAACCTTAAGAAGAAGAAGAAGTCCATGAAGCCTAAGGGAGGTGTGGCCAAGAAGAAGGCCAAGGAGATTGCTCCAAAGGGGACATGCTTCCATTGTGGCAAGGATGGCCATTGGAAGAGAAATTGCAAGGCTTACTTGGAGTCCTTAAAGAATAAGGCATCTGATGCCCCATCTACTTTAGGTATTCTTGTCATTGAAGTTAATACTATTTTCGATAATAATATATGGGTACTAGATACCGGTTGTGGCTCACACATATGCACTGATATGCAGGGCCTAAGGAACAGTAGACAGCTCAATCCGGGAGAGTCAGACCTACGTGTTGGAAATGCAGGAAGGGTTACTGCATTAGTTGTAGGAACATATGTATTGACCACCTCTAGTGGGCATATATTAAATTTGGATAATTGCTATTATGTACCCGCTTCGACTAAAAACATTTTTTCTGTTTCAAGTCTAAATAAAGATGGTTTCCTTTTAGCTTTTAGTAACAATTGTTGTTCTATTATGTTGAATGGAATTCTTTATGCTAATGGTACATTATGCAATGGAATATATAGATTAGATATGTCAAATCCAATTTTAAACATCAATGATAATAAAAGGTAAAAACAACATATGTTGAAATCATCTTATTTATAACATTGTCGCCTTGGTCAAATAAGTGAGAAACGCATGGCTAAGTTACACGAAAGTGGTAGTTTGGGGTCATTTGATTATGAATCATATGACACATGTGAATCTTGCTTGTTAGGTGAGATGACTAAATTACCCTTTAAATGAAAGGGTAAATGTGCTAATGGACATTTAGACTTAATACATTTAGATGTATGTGGTCCAATGTCTACACACGCCAGAGGTGCTTTCATCTACTTCATTACTTTTATCGATGACTACTCACAATATGGATACGTGTCTCTTATGAGATACAAATATGATGGTTTTGAAAAGTTCAAAGAATTCAGAAATGAAGTAGAGAAACAACTTGGCAAAAGTATTAAAACACTTCGATCAGATCGAGGAGGTGAATACTTGAGCCAAGAGTTTCTATATTATCTTAGGGATAATGGGATTTTATCTCAAAGGACCCCACCTTACATGCCACAACACAATGGTGTGGCTGAAAGAAGAAACCGAACCTTGTTAGATATGGTAAGGTCTATGATGAGTTTTGCGGAAATGCCTAAATCCTTTTGGGGGTTATGCACTTGAAACTGCCATTTATATATTAAATGGTGTTCCTTCAAAGTCAGTTGATGTTAGTCCATATGAGATATGGTATAACAAAAGGCCCACATTTTCTTAGATGAGAATTTGGGGTTGTCCTGCTTATGTGAAGCAGACAATGTCAGATAAGCTAGAAGCTAAGTCTGACCGATGTCTATTTGTGGGATATCCAAAAGCATCATATGGATATCAAGTTTACCACCCCTTGGAACAAAAGGTTTTTGTTTCGGATTTTGCCCAGCAGTAGCCCGCAATAAGCCCAGCGCACTGCTGCTTCCAACCCGTTAGCCAACGACAGATTTTGGCCTTAATTAGGCCAATTACTATTCATTCATTTCCCTTTTCTCCATTTTTGACTTTAAATCTTTTCTTTGAATTTGATTCAAATAGAAAAGACATCAAATGGCAGAAAATAGACATAAAAATATTTTTTTGTGAAAAAAACATTTTTAAGACACAACAAAATTCTCTCAAGAACCCTTTCAAAGCTAGCACTTTGAATTTGTTCAAACCATTTATCTTGATAGTTTCTTCTTCATTCTTCGCATGGATTATCATGAGAGACATCCTAGTGTGGATTTTTATGGTTTGCTACAACCCAACAAAGTGAAGATTTGAAGAACAAATAAGAAATTACAAGGTATAATTTCTAATCTTTATATTTATATAAATTAGTTTTAATGGCACAAGTATAATCTTTTGTTTCGGATTTTGAAAATTTTATTTTTCCACTGCATTTATGAATATGATTCATTCTTAAAAATCCAACACCACCCATAATCTAATAGCAGGAGTTAGGGATAGAGTAGGAGTTGTACTCAGGGCGGTTCATCTAGGAGGGGACAACCCCCTAAGTCTACATTTATAGCAAGTAGCAATCAGAAATAGGCTTCCCGAGATAACATTCCTATTTATGGCACCTGGCATAAGAGCCAAAGAAGAGAGTGTTGGAAGAACACATGTGCTTATTACAAATGCAGGTCTAAGGATCATATGAAGAGGGATTGTCCTCAGATAACTAGTCGTGCACCAGCACAGACTAAACGATCAGCTCTAGCTGAACCTAGGCAACAGACCAAAGGTTGTACAAGACCTACCTAGGTAGTTCTAAGACTATCAACATGTCAAGACCAGGCCCAACACTAGTTAGAGCTTATGTTATGCGGGGTAGAGAGGACCAAAAGGCTATCAATGTGATATTTGGTATGTTTTCTCTTTATGACTCTAATATATGTGCATTAACACCTCTAAGTAGCATAGTATGATTCGTGAGAATCTTGAATATGAAATTGATGCTAGAAAATCTTTAGGGCATAACATAATAGTGAATCGGGTATATAATGGTTGTCCTTTGATTGTACAAGGAAGAGAGTTCTCGGCAAACTTGATAGAGTTGCTTTTTTGGAAATTTGATGCCATATTAGGGATGGATTGGCTAGCACAACATGGTGTAGTTGTAGACTACAAGAAAAAATTTGTAATGCTGAAAACTGCAGAGCAAGGGGATGTGAAAGTGGTAGGTGAGTTATTCCCATAGCTTTCATGAGTTATTTCAATGATGAAGGCAGAGAAAATGATGAGGAAAGGATGCGAAGCCTATTTGGCCCATGTGTTTGATACTAGAAAGAGAGGTCCAAAACTTCGGGATATCCCTATAATACATGAATTCCTAAATGTTTTCCCTAAAGAGATATCGGGATTACCCCCATACAGAGAGGTTGAATTCTCTATAGAGCTCACCTGGACACAACACCTATATCAACATCGCCATATAGAATGGCACCATCCGAGTTGAAAGAGGTTAAAGCTCAGCTGCAGGAATTATTAGAGAAGGGCTATATCAGGCTGAGTGTATCTCAATGGGGTGCACTACTATTATTTATGAAAAAGAAATATGGGTATATAAGGTTATGCATAGACTACCAATAGCTGAATAAGGTGACAGTCAATAACATATATCTATTACCACGGATTGATGACCTATTTGATCAGTTGAAGGATACATGCATTTTATTGAAATTTGATTTGAGATCAGGGTATCACTAGTTGAGAGTTAGGTCAGAAGATATAGCCAAGACGACATTTAGAACCAGATACAGGCACTATAAATTTATGGTTATGCCTTTTGGGTTAAGCAATGCCTCGACGGTATTTACGAATTTGAGATCAGGGTATCAATAGAGTGTTTAGACTCTACTTCAACTAGTGTGTAGTGGTCTTTATTAATGACATTCTAATATATTCTAAGACATCTGATGAGCATAATTAGCACCTAAGAATAGTGTTACAAACACTTAAGGAGCATAAATTGTATGTCAAGTTCTCAAGATGTGAATTTTGGCTTGATGAGATAACTTTTCTAGGACACATTGTGTCATCAAATGGTATTCGAGTTGTTGTTAGCAAGGTAGAGGCTGTTATGAGTTGGAAGGCTTCATGCAATGTGACAGATATCATAAGTTTTGCTTGGGTTATCTGGTTACTATAGGAGGTTTGTTAAAGGATTTTCCATGATTGTTGCTCTTTTAACTAGATTATTGAGAAAATATATGAAATATGAGTGGACTGAGAAATGCCAGGAGAGTTTTGATAGTCTGAAGAAGATGTTAACAAAGGCTCCAATTTTGACATAGCCAGTTACTAATAAAGAATATGTAATATATAGTGATGCTTCTCATAATGGATTGGGGTGTGTACTTATGAAAGAAGGGACGATAATGGCATACACATCCAGACAGCTGAAGGTTCATGAGAAGAATCACCTCAAATATGACTTAGAGTTGGCAGCCATTGTCTTTGCATTGAAGATATGGCATCATTTTCTTTATGGAGAGAGATGTTTCATTTATATATACCATAAGAGTCTGAAATACCTGCCTACATAGAGAGATCTCAATTTGAGACAGAGATGGTGATTAGAGCTGATAAAAGATTACATTGTGTTATTGATTACCACACAAGCAAGGCTGATGTTGTGGCTGATCCATTGAGTAGGAAGATGGTGGCTGAGTTGCACATCTGTTCGACACTTAATCACGAGATTATTGATGTAAAAAGACAGGAGAGTAACTTGTTGAGATAGCTAGGTCAATCTCTAAAGGGGAAAGATCATATTATACATTTGAATCTAATGGTGGAATATACTATCAAGGCCATTTATGTGAGCCCAATGTTGTTGAGTTGTGACAGAGGATACTATAAGAAGAACATGAGACTAGGTATACTATGCACCCTAGAAACATGAAGATGTATAACGACCTAAAAAGTAAGTACTGGTGGATAGGTATCAAATGAGATATCACAGAATATACAACCAGATGATTGACATGTCAACAGATCAAGGCAGAACATCAGGTACCATCATGACTACTGCAACCTATCGATGTACCTGAATGGAAATAGGAAAGGATTACTATGGATTTCATGATTGGTTTGCCAGCAAATTCTCGAAAATTTGATGTCGTATGGGTTATTATGGATAGGCTTATGAAGTTGGCTCACTTATTGCCTATTAGGAGGGATTTTCCTTTGAACAGACTAGTAGAACTTTATGTCAATGAGATAGTACGACTTTATGGAGCGCCAGTCTCCATTATTTCAGATAGGGACCCCAAGTTTACTTTTCAGTTTTGGCATAGTCTGCAGAGAGATTTGGTTATCTAGCTCAGTTTCAGTACAAAATTTCATCCACTCATAGATGGTCAATCAGAGAGGGTCATACAAATACTAGAGGATATGATGAGGAGTTATGCGATTGAATATCAGGGTAGCTGGGATAAATATATTCCCTTGATGGAATTTGCTTTTAAGAATAACTATTAGTTAGTATCAAGATGGCTCCGTATAAGGCACTATATGGCAGGAAGTGTAAAACACCCTTGTGTTGGACATAACTCAGTGAGAGAAACTAGTAGGGTCGAACTTAGAAAAAAGAGACAAAGGAAAAGGTACAGGTTATTTAGGAAACTTCCAATAGACAGAAGTCATGTGTAGATCTCAAGAGGAAAAATGTCAAGTATGCAGTGGAAGATAGGGTTTTCCTTAAAGTCTCTCCATGGAAGAAGGTTTTGAGATTCTAGAAGAAAGGCAAATTGAGCCTGAGATTCATTGGGCCTTATGAGGCACTCGCAAGAGTGGGACCCCTAAAATCTCTCTCTACAACCCCTAACCCCCTATTTATCTCTCTACAACCCCTAAAATCTCTCTTCAAAACCAATTCCAAATGAGCTTAAAACTACATTTTTCTTTAGAGAAAAATGTAGAGATGAAGAAAAGAACCTGACCTTCACTCATTTTCTTTCTTGGATAGCCCAAAGATAATTTCTTTATCTTTGTTTCTAGTTTATTTTCCACTTTTAGACCTTCTAATAGGTTTTTCTCCCTTTCTTATCCATGAAAATCCTCTTTTCTATGCCTTTCTCTCTCTCTTTCTCACTTTCTCACTATAGAGCAAGGTTTGGCTATGGAGGAAAGGTGGGGGAACATGGGAGATGGTTTTAGTGCAGAAAATTCTAGATTAAAAGTGATAAGGAAGAAAGAAGAATAACAAGAATAAGACGAAGAAAAGGAAAAGAAAATGCCAAATAATTAAAGATGGATCCCACTTTCAGTTAAAAAATCTATATATTTATATGTTAATTTGCATCTTAATGTATGACACTTGGTGTGGTCGACCATCACATGTATCATGCGCCCAAATTATGTCTTTAATTGGTAATTATCCTAATTAGTCTTCAAATTTTTGGTAAATCACATATTTATCCCAAAACTTTCCAAATTTTACATCTAGGTCCTTATTGTAATGTAACATCTTTACACCCTTAATATACTTAATTGACTATTTTTCATAATTATTCATCATTATTTTAATTTTTCTTCGATCAAAATCCAAATTTACGCTTCAATCGAACCTACACATCAATTTAGCGACACTCACGACTCAAGGCCTAAATTAGTGGATACGACACCTGTATTGAGATGGCTCTCTATGATGCACTTATGGTAGGAAGTGATAGAAACCATTATATTGGATGGAGCTTAATCAAAGGAAGTTAGTAGGGCCAAAGGTAGTGCAAGAGACAAAAGAGAAAGTGATCATCAAAGATCAATTCAAGGTAGCTTCAAACAGACAAAAGTCCATCATGGATCTCAAAATGAGAGACATAGAGTATAAAATGGGAAATAAGGTGTTCCTTAAGGTTTTTCCGTGGAAGAAATTTCTCAGATTTAGAAAAGAAAGGTAAGTTGTGCCTTTGGTTCATTGGACCATATGAGATTCTAAAAAAGGGTGAGACTGATGGTGGAGACACCCACTAGAGACAGTAGACGCGTGAGAGTCAAGTTTTAGGGCTCCAATATTAGGGCTTGTGCATATAAGCATTTTATTCGATTTTGATATGTTTGTGGAGTGAAATATGATTATGATAGTGAGTTTTGCCCTAGCTATGTGGATGGATGCGACAATTAGTTAAACTGTTATGGAGGAATCATGCTATAGAATAGTGATGATAGCACAATACCCCTAGATGTTTCAATATGATTTGATAGGTAAATTTTGAGGACAAAATTTATTTAAGGGAGAGAGAGAAATGTAGCATCCGTTAAATAGGGCTTATATGATATGTTAGTGTTTAGGAGAGAGAATGGGTAGATTATGGTTCAAAATTTGACAATATTGATGAAAGTACTTTCATCAATATTGGAGCCAATGAAAGGTTATTCATACTCGTAAAAATGTATTATGGTTTCAAAATGGTAGAGTTTTCACAAAATTCACACCTGTTAATAAGATTTCACGGTCGTGAATGTCATGGTTTAGGTTATAGTGCTCCCTTACCCTACTAATCGTTAATAGGATATGGAAGTGCTACTAAGCTCATTTGTTTTAAAACCAATGCTCAATTTATTGTATAAATATTTTGATTTCAATTTTCGAGTTTATTATTAGCGGAATATTTATTACCATATATTGTTTTTATTTAAATATGCAACTAGTGATGTGATTAATTTAATTTAAAAGAACTCATTCAATTAAACCATAATATTTAGAAATATATTTACACATAATACTAGATATATAAAATTTACAAAATTCATTCCTTATAACTATTACATGCCACAAATTTACATCAAAAGAAATTCTTAAAATTTAATTTTTACAATATAATTTCCAAAACATACAAAAAGGAACTAGACTGCTACAATCTGATCTTGGGGTTCCCCTTATCTTCGATCGCTCTAACATAACAACTACGTCTATTTATCTGTGTGTGAAACACATGCGCTAAGCTACTAGCTTAGTGGTACATTTGGCAACTATCCAATAATTACATAAATATTTCTAAAATAAAATTTTAGAAACTACAATTAATTTATTAAGCATGTCAAATATTAAATTAATAGTAAAACTACTTTCGTCATGCAAAAATATTTAATTCATCAATTATGACATTCCATTCATTAAGCATACTTGAAATTTTAACAATACAAGATATACAGTTTGAACTATCAATTTAATAATTTACATTTTTTTATGTTATTTATCTGATAGACCACGACATCTTAGATCAGAAGTAAACACTGGATACAAGATTTCTGCTCTCTAGCAGTATACTCGGTGTCTACATTTTCAATAACAACTCAGCATCTTTTTGGTACCTATGTAATTTCGAACTCATCACTCTTTATTAGTGCCTACGTAATTTCAACTCAGCATTATTTCTTAGTGTCTACGTAATTTCAACTCAGCACTATTTCTTAATACCTACGTAAATTAAATCTCAGCACTATTTCTTAGTATCTACGCAAATTAAATCTCGAACTCATCACTCTTTACACACTAGTACAATAACAACTGTAAGTTAAAGGTTATATATGTTTGTTGTGTAAATGACAAATGCTTAAAATAGAGGTGGTGATATTTTTGTAAATATGTCAGGCTGTATGCTTATTATGTGTGTATTAATATAAATGTCAATCATATAAAGTTTTAGGCGTCTGTTATACTTCAAGACAAACACCTATAAAATTTTACCTACATATATATATATTTCACCAACAATAAATTAATTAATTTGGAAAGTAAGAGTGGTAATTAAAAAATTGAATTAAAAAAAGACAAATTGATATTTAACCAAATAATATTTAAATTAATTAATTAAATATATGTCAGGCTTAGTTAACTAATAATATATATATGATGAATTAATTAATTAATATTAATTTAATTTTTTTATTATTTTTAGTTATATATATATATATAACAAATATTAAAGGCTGCCTACTTAATTATAGGTTTGTATTTGTAATAATAATAATAATAATAATAATAATAATAATAATAATAATAATAATTATTATTATTATTATTATTATTATTATTATTATGTAGATAATTAAATTTAATTTTATATATTAAATATTAAATAAAGATATAATAGACGTCTGTTTTTATCTAATGCCAGACGCATAAAAATGTTATATGTGTCTATCTTTAATTAATGACATATGCATATGCTATATAATAGGCAGTGGCATTTTTGTAAATATGTCAAGTTATATGTTACTTATATTTGTCTGTCTTTATGTAATGACAGACGCATATACTATTATAATAGGCGTCTGTTATTATTTAAGACAGACGCATATAAGTTCTTTAAAAACAAAAAACGAATGTCTTACAGTACTATGATATTTCGTCTGCAACAAATCACGCTACTCTGAAACTCTCTCATACATTTCGTCTCAACAAATCGAGTTTGACCAATGTTTCTCCCACACTAGAGATGTGCTCGCCGACGGTATTAGGGTGAAGAGATTGGATGTTTTTGTTTGTACTGAAACGAAGATCGCGAGTGTTGAGCCATTTTTAGGTAATTTTGGTTTTGCATCTTTTATTTTGGTATGCAAAGTTTTTGACGAAATGCTTATGTGATGAAGTGCTTATTTTTCATTTGTTGTTCCTTTGGTGTAACCATAACTGAGTTTGTGGGTATAATCATAATATTGCTATCTTTAGTGGGTATAATCTACCCACCGTATTCGAACATCTAAACTACATGGCTAGTTGATATTTCATTCCTAAAACTAATTTAGATAACGATAGTATTGATGTTGAGGCTTAAACTAACAAACATGAAACCCATGTGTCGGTTGAGGTTTAAACTAATGAACGTGACAGTAGTGGTAGTGGTGTTACCCAAATTAGAGCTAGTATTGATGTTGAATATGATATTGGTGGATGTGAATGTGGTGATGTTGAATATGGTGGTGCTACTAGAATTGGTGTTGGTGGCGGCGGCAATAAAAGTGGGGTGCAAGTGGATATGCTGGAGGTGGAGGAAGTGGTGCTGGTTATGCTGGATGAGTTGGTGGTGCTGGATATAGTAAAGATGGTGGTGAAGGTAATGGTGTTGGATATGGTTCTGGAGGAGAAAAAGAATCTAGTTACGGCAGTAGTGGTGGTAGAGGTGAAGGAGTTGGAGTTAGAGCCGGTGTAGGTGGCTATGGTGGAGGCAAAGGAGATAGATATAGGAGAGGCCATGGTGCTAGTGGTACAAGATATGAAGATGGTAGAGTGGTGGTAATTGGGGGAGGTGGTTATTGAATAAAATTCAAATTTAATTTTTTATTATTTTATTAATTATATTAGTTTATCTTATCGTTAAAAAAGATAAAAAAAATAAAGCTTTGTATCCCATGACAAATGAGTTTAACTTCTCTATAAAAGTTTCAATCTAGAGACTCTCTATAAAGAAAAAAAACATGTAAAAATTAATGTAGAAGTTTCTAGGACTTGTATGAATATCCAACCCTAGAAATCCATCAAAACTGATCATTTTGACAAGTGACTAATGCCTGTGACATAAACATGTGATTGCACGTGCAACATGGGAAAGAATCTCACTGCCACTGCTTCCATTCTTAAATCTTAACTTTTATATGTCCACTCCAATAAATTGTTATCTTCCTCTTCCAAAATATTAAAAGAATATACCTAGACATGGTCTTCAATGCACAAATCATTGAATTTAAATTTGAATGAGGAAATTGATAGACGAAAGGCCTAATGCAGCTATTTATAATGTTTTAATTCATGTGCATGGGAAATATGGCTAGCATGATAGGGCTATAGGAATTTATGATAGGATGTTGAAGGATAGAGTTAGGCCTAATATGTTTACTTTTAATATCTTGATTAGTAGCTATTGCAAGAATAATAAACTGAGTTGGCATTGGAATTGTTTAGGGAGAAGAAAGAGATTAGCCTGATTAAAAAGCATAAAAAATATGAAAATTTTAATTAGCCTAAATACGCATTCAAGATTTACTCATTAGATGTTTAAGGATATTATATATAATGTTTCTCCTGATTAAAAAGCAATAAGGCATATATATATTGAACCTTTTTTTGTGTGGTTAGATATGGATCGAAGTTGGATGTATGGTAGACGCACTATATTTGAATATTTGAATGGAGTTGGGAAATTTGTTAGAATTGCGGAGGAAAAGCAAATAAGGGAAAGAGAAGAAATGATTGTATGTCCTTGTGTTGATTGTAAGAACATGAAAAAATTTTGAGATGTTCATATAGTGAAATCTCATTTAATAAGGCATGGTTTTAAGGAAGGTTACACACAATGGATATGGGATGGTGAGAGTGTTTTAACTGGGACACGTTCTAATAATAATGAATTTGATTAGCAAGGAGAAAATAACATTGATAATGATCATGTAGACGAGATGATGGATGATACGGAATATTTTGTGGAAAGGCCAGAATACCTTCAAAGATTGTTAAATTATGCTGATAAACCTTTGTATCCCAATTGCAGTAATTTCACAAAATTGTCAGTCGTTTTTAAACTCTATAACATGAAAGTAAAAAATGGATGGAGTGATAAGAGTTTCACGACATTATTAAAACTGTTGCAAGACATGCTTCCGGAGGTAAATGAGCTTCCGACATCTACATAAGAAAATGTTGTGTCCCATGGGTATGGAATATAAGAAGATACATGCATGTCCAAATGATTGTGTATTATACTGAAATAAATATAAGGACTTGCATGAGTTTCCAAGGTGTGGAGCGTGACGCTACAAATGTGGGAAAGTTTCTTCTGAGGATAAAAAAGGGCCTCTAGCTAAAGTATAATGATATTTACCTATAACACCAAGATTCAAACGCCTGTTTGCAAATGCAAAAGATGCAAAAGACTTAAGGTGGAATGCAGAAGGCAGAAAACATGATGGAAAACTGAGACATCCTACAGATTCTCCTCAATGGAGAGCAATTGATAGAACGTTCCAAGAATTTGATAGTGAAGTTAGGAATCCGAGGCTTGGACTTTGTACATATGGAATCAACTCCTATGGCACACTCAGTAGTAAACACAACACATGGCCAATTCTTCTTACAGTTTACAATCTGCCTCCTTGGCTGACTATGAAGTGTAAGTATATTATGTTGTTGTTGTTGATATCAGGGCCTAAACAATTGGGAAATGATATTGATGTTTACCTTGCACCACTTATTGATGATTTGAAACTGTTGTGGGATGAAGGTGTGTTGGTGTATGATGCATACAGTGAAAGCATGTTTACCTTACATGTCATGATATTTGGCACTATAAATGATTTTCCAGCTTATGGTAACTTATCTAGGTAAACCGTGAAAGGAGCAAAAGTGTGTCCAATTTGTGAGGACAACACAATGGACCAACGTTTCAATCATAGCCAAAAAAAATGTTTATATGAGTTATCAGACCTTTCTCCCTCCTAATCACCCTTATTGTAAGAAGAAAAAGTCTTTCAATGGATATACCGAAATATGAGTAGCTCGTTTGCCGTTAACAGGAAATGAGGTTTTTTGAACGAGTAAGAGATATTGATAATGCATTTGGTAAACCTATTAAACCTACTCAAAAGGGTCATTAGAAAAAGAGATCTATATTCTGGGATCTTTCATACTGGGAATACTTACCAGTTCGTCATTGTATTGATGTTATGCACTTGGAGAAAAACATTTGTGATGCTATAATAGGGACATTGTTGAATATATCGAAAAAACAAATATGGTA
This sequence comes from Triadica sebifera, assembly GCA_023653625.1. Taxonomy (NCBI): domain Eukaryota; kingdom Viridiplantae; phylum Streptophyta; class Magnoliopsida; order Malpighiales; family Euphorbiaceae; genus Triadica; species Triadica sebifera. Next base: position 37,254,469 of record CM042896.1, read on the forward strand.
TCAAAGTAAGAAAGGTTATGTTAGAAATGGGCATACGAATGGAGTTAGCACCTCAAGATACAAGGAAACGAACATATCTTCCCCCAACTTGTTATACGTTGTCTAAAAAAGAGAAAACAAGCTTTTGTGAGTGTCTTTATGGTGTTAAAGTTCCATATGGATTTTCATCAAATATAAAAATTCTTTGTGTCAATGAAAGAATTGAAGTTGATAGGTATGAAGTCTCATGATTGTCATGCTTTGATGCAAAAATTTTTACCGATCAAATTCGAGGCATACTACCAAATCATGTGAGGAATGTTATTACAAGACTTTATTTTTCTTCAATGCAATTTGTTGTAAAGTCATTGATCCAGAGAATTTGGATGAGTTGCAAGCCAATATTGTCATTACTCTACGTCAAATTGAAATGTATTTTCCACCTTCCTTTTTTGACATAATGGTGCATTTGGTTGTTCATCTTATGAGAGAGATTAAATTGTGTGGTCCGGTGTATTTGAGTTTTAAGAGATTTATGGGTATCTTAACAGGGTATGTGAGGAACCGATATCGACCTGAAGGTAGTATTATTGAAGGTTACTCGGTTAAGGTAGTAGTATCAAGTGTTGAACCTATTGGCATTCCTAAGTCTCATCATGAGGGAAGACTTGGAGGTAAAGGAACAATTGGATTTAAAATTGTATTACTCGGTGCTCAAATGCATTAGAAAGCACATCTCCTTGTGTTGCACCACCTTACACAAGTTCATCCATATTTAGAAGAGCACATGTCCATTTTAAGGCGTTTGAATCCATCCACAGGTGAAATATGATTGAAAAATAAACATAATGGTTCTTTTATTGGATGGTTTAAAGACCGAATGATGCGTCAGTTATGAGAAGTGCCAGAAGATGTAACTGATACCCTAAAATGGTTAGCCTATGGTCTTAGGTTGAATATACGGTATTATGAAGGATATGAAATCAACGAATATACCTTTTACACTAAATGTCAGGATGACAAAAGCACAATGCAAAATAGTGGAGTTACTTTGATAGCTTCATCACGAGAAATTTTTAATGCTAAAGACACCATGCCAATAGATGCAACGATGTCATATTATGGTGTAGTTGAAGACATTTGGGAGCTTGATTACAGGGAATTTATGATTCCTCTCTTCCGATGTAAATGGATTGAAAACCGATGCGGTGTTTGAGTGGATGAGTTAGGAATCACTTCAGTCGATTTTAGCTGATTGGGTTATCAAGATGATCCATTTATTCTTGCTTCACAGGCTAAACAAGTATTTTATATTGTTGACCCTGACGATAGTAAGTGGTCTATTGTTCTTTAAGGTAAGAGGAATATTGTTGGTATCGATGATGTGGTAAATGAGGAAGAATATGATCAGTTTGATGAGACTCCCCCGTTTTCTATCGGGTTACGTATGCCAGTTGGGGAAGATATTTTAAATTCAAATTACATGTGTGATGATCATACTGAAGGCTTATGGATTGAAAATCACCAATAATTAGCGCATATATGTTTATTGTAAGTTTATTAGGAAATATGTAATATGATTAATGTGGTTTATACTTATAATTACCATTTTTTGTTATTGTTTATCAAATAAATCTACTGTTTTTATTTCCCTTTGAAATAAAGTGTTATTATTGTGGATTATACTAACATGTTTCTTTGTTATGCTTATGTTACAGGAAATCATGTCAAAAGAACAACTAGATTCTGAGCCATCAAATATCATGATAAAAAGGAAAACTAGGGGAGCTACCACGTGCAAAAAATTGAAGAAGAAAGGGAATGAACAAAAGACAATAGATTTCGATGAGTTTGATTGCCCAATTGGAACATACGCCGATATTTTTAGTTCTTACATTGGCCTTGTAGCATGTTCCCATGTGAACATCACGATAAAAAGCTGGGATTTGGTCGATAAGGGTCTTAAAAATACAATTTGGGAAGATATCAAGGTAACTTTCCTTCAAATACAAATATTGTTTTGCAGAAAGAGTTCAACATTTCGGATGATAAGAAAAATATTGTACTAAAAACTTTTGGAATGTGGTGGAAGGATTTTAAGTATCAATTGGTGGTTAAGTACATAAAGAATAAATCCATGCAAAAGTCATCATTGGAATTATATGACTTCATCACTGAGAAAGATTGGGAGGAGTTTAAACAAGCACATGAATCTGAAGAATATGAGGTACTAATTATGAAGTACATTAATGCAATTTACATTTACATTCATGCAAGACATGATAATGGGATCTTTATTATTATTTTTTTAACAACAAATCAGTGCCAACGCGAAGGCAAAGCAAGCAAAGAATGTGCATCCACATTTCTTGTGTCGTGTAGGCTATGCTGGGAAAAGGACTCAGTGGATTATTGAAGATCCCATCTCTTCTTTTTCATCATCACCATCTATGAGCTCTGATGTTACATCATCATATGATCGAAGCCTCGATTGGGTAAGAGCTAGAACAAAAAATAGAAAAGAAGGAAATTATATAATCCCAGTAGAAAAGACAAAAGAGGTGGCAACGAAAATCGTAAGTATAACTTGCTAAACAAATAATGATATCAAGGTATCTTCTTTTTGTATCTGTGATTGCTTATAACATATTGTTTATATGGTGAATAGGAGATATTATGGGAAGAAGTTGCCCAAGGTAGCTGGGTACTAGAGAGGCATGATGACATATTGTCATGTGCACTTGAAAAGCCCGAACATTCTGGCTATATGAGAGGTGCTGGAAGTGCTATGACCATCAAGAAATTTTACAGCACTTGTATTGTCACATTTAATAGGTATATGGTTCATCTCATAACCATAGTCCTTAAGTTGTTGTTTCATCCAAAGAATTTGAATACAACAACATCCACCTGCTACATATTCTGCTTTAGCAGTTGAGAGAGCAACTGAAATTTGTTTCTTGCTAAACCAAGAAACTAAGCATTCTCCAATAAAGTGACAAGTACCTGAAGTACTTCATCTATCTAAAAGACTACCAGTGTAACGATTGGGCTTTAGCCTTGACTCAGGTTCAGTAACGACTGAGCCCACCCCCCGTCTCACTGAGACTAACAGGCTGCCGAGGTGTATGGCCCAATACCTCCAACCAATCTCTGCCAGCCCAGTCCATGCCAGTCTGCGCAGTAGGTTGTTGGAGGCAGGGAGGTTGAGGGTTCGACTCTTGCCTCCAACAACCTGTTGTGATTAAGTCATTGCTAAACCCAAGTTCAGGGCTTAGTACATTGATGGGTTGGGGGTATTGGGCCATGGACCCCGGCAGCCCATTGGTCTCAATGAGACGGCGGGTGGGCTCAGTTGTTGCTGAACCCGAGTTCAGGGCTGAGGCCCAGCCATTACAACCAGCATAGTCTGCATCTGAATATCCTATAATAAAAAAGGATGAATTTCTAGGATACCATTAACCTAGATGCAAAGATCCATGTAAATATCTTAGAATCCTTTTTACTGCATTTAAATGAGATTCTTTAGGACATGATTGAAATCGTGCACACAAGCAAACACTATACATTATATCGGGTCTAGAAGCAGTAAGATATAAAAGTTATCCGATCATACCTCTATAAAGATTTTTATTTATGCTTTTACCCTTTTCATCCTTGTCAAATTTTGTTGATGTGCTCATAGGAGTCTTGGCATTCTTGCATCCTTCCATACCAAATTTCTTAATTAAATCTTTGGCATATTTGGATTGGTTGATGAATATGCCCCCATTGCTTTTCTTTATTTGTAGACCAAGGAAATACTTAATCTCTCCCATCACGCTCATTTTAAATTCCTTAGTCTTACACTTAGCAAATTCTTGACAATGCAACTCTTTAGTAGAACCAAATATTATATAATCAACATAAATTTGAACAATTAGTATATCATGCTTATGCTTTTTAATGAATAATGTGGTGTCAACATTTCCCTTTGTAAAGCTATTTTCTAATAGAAAAGAACTTAGCCTCTCATACCATGCTCTTGGGGCTTGTTTCAAACCATACAAAGTTTTTGAGAGTTTAAAAACATGATTTGGCAAATCATAGCTTTCACAACCTGGTGGTTGTTCTACATACACTTCTTCTTCTATATAACCATTTAGAAATGCACTTTTCATATCCATTTGGAAAAGTTTGAAATTCATGCGACATGCATATGCTAAAAGTATTCTTATGGCTTCTAATCTAGCCACAAATGCATATGTTTCATCATAATCTATACGTTCTTCCTGATTATATCCTTTTGCAACTAATCTAGCCTTATTCCTAGTTATTGAATCTTATTCATCTAGTTTGTTTCTAAATACCCATTTGCTACTTATAATTTGATGATCCTTAGGTCTACGTATTGGAGGTGATATTGGGTTTGTATACATGAGATGTACACATATCAAGAGTGGATAGCCCAATGTATGTGCACACATCAATAAGTTGATAGCACAAGATTCAATAATTGCATGAATAATGCAATTGGTATGTATTAGATACCTACCAACCAAACTAAGGATAGCTTGTTGATTTGCCTCAAGGTTATTCTTAGCTAGTTGGATATCGACCCACTAAGAGAACTTCCATATAAGTTCTCTCGGGTTCATAGTGAGGGCTACAAATTTGCAATAAAATAGTGGGAGCCATAATGCGATTTCTTAAAAACCTAATAAACATGCATTTTATGTACATTCTAACATGTTTTATTTTACTTCTAGGTTGCCAGAATCATCATCATGACAAGTGTGAATTTGCGATCGCTAATGGAATCAAATAAGTTGAATGGGCCCAATTTTTTGGATTGGCTAAGAAATCTGAGAATAGTTCTCAAATCCGAAAAGATTGGCTATGTCCTAGATGAGGCACTTCCTAATCCCCCTACTGCTAATGCTTCTGAAGATGTTCAGAAGGCATATCAAAAGCATCTCGATGATAGTGAGATGGCAAGCTGCATTATGCTTGCTACTATGTCAGCTGAGTTGCAAAAGCAGCATGAGGCTATGGATGCTAATTCTATAGTATACCATCTAAGAGAGCTTTTTGATGAGCAAGCATGTTCCAAAAGGTTCAAACCTTCAAGGTTGCTCTTCCGCACTAAGATGGTTGAGGAGACATCTCTAGTGCAATATGCATTGAAGATGAATGGCTATATTGAGAGGTTGGCCACCTTGGGATTTGCATTGGACCATGGTATTGACTTAATTCTAACCGGTTTGTCTGATAGTTATTCACATTTTGTGCTTAACTATAGGATGAACAAATCTCTACCACTATTCCTGAGCTGATTAACTTGCTTAAAATAGCTGAGCCATCTGTTAAGAAGGACAGTAAGGCTGTGATGCTGGTGGAATCCTCAAGTTCTAAAAGGAAGAACCTTAAGAAGAAGAAGAAGTCCATGAAGCCTAAGGGAGGCGTGGCCAAGAAGAAGGCCAAGGAGATTGCTCCAAAAGGGACATGCTTCCATTATGGCAAGGATGGCCATTGGAAAAGAAACTACAAGGCTTACTTGGAGTCCTTAAAGAAGAAGGCATCTCATGCCCCATATACTTTAGGTATTTTTGTCAGTGAAATTACTACTGTTTCCTATAATAATATATGGGTATTAGATACCGGTTGTGGCTCACACATATGCACTAATATGCAGGGCCTAAGGAACAGTAGACAGCTCAATAAGAAAGAGTCAGACCTACGCATTGGAAATGGTGCAAGGGTTGCTGCATTAGCTATAGGAACATATGTATTGACCCTCCCGAGTGGGCTTATATTAAATTTGGATAATTGTTATTATGTACCTGCTTTGACTAAAAACATTATTTTTGTTTCAAGTCTAAATAAAGAAGGTACATTATGCAATGGAATATACATATTAGATATGTCAAATCCAATTTTAAACATCAATGATAATAAAAGGAAAAAACAAGATATGTTGAAATCATCTTATTTATGGCATTGTCGTCTTGGTCATATAAGTGAGAAACGCATGGCTAAGCTACACAAAAGTGGTAGTTTTGGGTCATTTGATTATGAATCATATGACACATGTAAATCTTATTTACTAGGCAAGATGAATAAATTACCCTTTAAGGGAAAGGGAAAATTGCTAATGGACGTTTAGACTTAATACATTCATATGTATGTGGTCCAATGTCTACACATGCTAAAGGTGGTTTCATCTACTTCATTACTTTTATCGATGACTACTCACAATATGAATACATGTATCTTATGAGATACAAATCTGAAGCTTTTGAAAAGTTCAAAGAATTTAGAAATGAAGTAGAGAAATAACTTGGCAAAAGTAATAAAACACTTGTTAGACATGGTAAGATCTATGATGAGTTTTGCGGAATTGCCTAGATCCTTTTGGGGTTATGCATTAGAGACCGCCATTTATATATTAAATGGAGTTCCTTCAAAGTCAGTTGATGTTACTCCATATGAGATATGGTATAACAAGAGGCCCACATTTTTTTACATGAGAATTTGGGGTTGTCCTGCTTATTTGAAGCGGACAATGTCAGATAATCTAGAAGCTAAGTCTGACCGATGTCTGTTTGTGGGATATCCAAAAGCATCATATGGATATCAATTTTACCACCCCTTGGAACAAAAGGTTTTTGTTTCAAGACATGCTATCTTTTTAGAGAGAGAATTTCTTCTAAAAGGAGATAGTGGGAGCAAAATTGATTTTGAGGAAGTTCAAGATGCTCAAACAGATGCTGATCAACTGCCTGAACCCGAGCTTGTTACTCATACAGATGATATAACAGCTCAACCTTCTGAAGCACAAGAGCTTCATAGGTCAAGTAGGATATGTACTATTCCAGAGAGATATGGATTTCTCATTAGTGAACTGAACGACGTATGGCTCGTAGAAAATGATGAGCATATAACCTATGAAGAGGTTCTGAATAGTTCAAAATCTGACAAATGGCTTCAATCCATGAAGTCAGAAATGGATTTTGTGTATGAAAACCAAGTATGGACTTTGGTTGACCCACCCGAAGGAATAAAGCCTATAGGGTGCAAGTGGGTTTTCAGAAAGAAAACTGACATGGATGGTAATGTGATTACCTATAAAGCTAGCCTAGTAGCTATGCTTAAATCCATATGTATACTCCTAGCCATTGCTACTCATTATGACTATGAGATATGGCAAATGGATGTGAAAACAGCTCTCCTTAATGGAAATCTAACTGAGGATGTGTACATGACACAACCAGAAGGTTTCATATCCAAAGATGGAAAAAAGGTATGTAAGCTTCAAAGATCCATTTATGGACTAAAGCAAGCATCCAGGACTTGGAATATTCGGTTTGATGAGAGAATCAAACAGTTTGGTTTCTTACAAAATCTGGATGAACCATGTGTTTACAAGAAGGTTAGTGGAAGTGCAATCGTATTTCTTGTGTTATATGTAGATGACACATTGTTAATAAGAAATTATGTCTCAGCCTTACAATCAGTCAAAATTTGGTTATCCAAGAATTTCTCTATGAAAGAACTTGGAGAAGCAATCCATATTTTAGGGATAAAGATCTATAGAGATAGATCTAAAAGATTGCTTGGTCTTTCACAGTGTACATACATAAGATGCTAAAGAGGTTTAGCATGGAGCAGTCCAATAGGGGATATATTCCCATGACCCATGGGATTACTCTCTCAAAGTCTTTGTGTCCAAAGACACAAGATGAGAGGACACACATGAGTTTGATTCCATATGCTTTAGCTATAGGATCAATCATGTATGCAATGATATGTACAAGACCCGATGTATCACATAATAACCAATTCCTTGTGTTTTAATGGCTCACACAATAACTAATTCCTTGTGTTTTACAGGCTCACACAAACAACCTTCACTTTGTGTTTTTATAGGATCACACAAACAACCTTCACTTTGTGTTTTACAGGCTCACACAAACAACCTTTTAATTTATGTTTTGGAGGCTCACACAACTAACCCTTACAAGTGTTCTACTCTTAACCCAGAAATACCCAAAGCTCACTTGAGTAATGATTATGGAGAGAAGCACTTACAAATCTTAATTGCTCAAATATGAAGAGCAAAAAGATTTTTACAGAGAATAAATTTTGTTCTCAAAGTATGAAAGTACAAATAGCTTGTAATCAGAATTAAATTCGATGTATATGCTGTTCTTTTTGTTATTCTCTTCATTCTCTTATTCTTAATGCATAAATGACTTCCATTTATACTCTCATGGCTGAATATAGCCGTTGGGGTGCATTAAATACAAAACTAGCTGTTGTACCAACCAAAAAATCGAGCCTGACATTTTTCTCTTTCATTGTTCACGGGTGTGACTATGCTTGTCACGGGAGTCACATTTCTTCCCAAGCCGTGACTGAAGTGGTGACCGTGGTCGTGAAGCTCTCTAGAATGTTTTGACATATAGAGTCACGGGCGTGACATACTCATTCACGGGCGTGACAAGCTTCCCAGCCGAGATCCCAGTGGTGACTCTGGTCGTGAAGCTCTCTGAATGAAATTGCATGAATCTTCATGGGGGTGACACCTTTATTCATGGGGGTGACTGAAATGCCTACTTCACGGTTTGTTTTTCCTTCATGGCCGTGAACTTCAAAAGTTGGTTTTGGTAACGGTTAGCTTCTTTCACCGGAGTGACTCATAGAGTCACGGCAGTGAACATGCTACTTCTTGAAATTTATCTTTCAAGGATTATTCTTCCAATTCTCCATTCTTGCAATTTTAATCCATGTCCTGTATAATATACTTACAAAAACAAGTATGTTAAATACAATATTTCTATTTTATTTGTTATCATCAAAAAGATGGAAATACCCCTCAAGGTTTAACAATCTCCCCCTTTTTGATGGTTACAAATAATCTAGCAATATGTGATTTTGAGAATTCTCCCTCTCAAAATATACTTAGGATAAAAAAATTTATAATGTGCAAGAATAGTAAATAATGATGTAGCATTGAAATAAACTTACTAGATTTTAAGTATATGCAAGTTATATGAAAAATATATCCAATATATACCATAATTCCTTTTTAAGACATGAAGTATATGTAAGGTATATTTAAGGTATATCATGGCATATTTATATTTGTAACTTGCTTTAAGGTATATGCAAAGTATACTTAAGGTATATCTAAAGTATATAAAGCTCAATTTTCCAATTATATACTTTGCATAAGAAATTTTAAATCAAGGTTTCTAATCCCTTTTAATCCATTTCAAAGTCAATTCAATTTTAATTATTTGATTCAAAATTCATTTACCTTAATATATATTGCTAGTTTCTTCTTATGTTGCTAGTTTGATACCATTTTCCCTATCATATATTGCCTATCATATATTGCTAGTTTTCTCCCCCTTTTGTCATCAATCAAAAAAGGATATGAAGATATATCAATGAAGTAAACAAAAGGAAATATATATAGCATAAAATAAAGGATACAAACAAAGTTGAAATATTCATAAAGGAAATTGAAAATTTCCTACACATTAGCATAAATATAACAAACAAGCAAAAAAAATAAACAAAGGACAAACAACGTTAGGCTACACTCTAGCCTAACTCCTAGCAGGACATCCTATCACGAATCCTACCCACTTCAGCCTCACGGCTGTCCATCCGAGACTCCATGAAGTCTTTGAGGTTCTCTAACCTCTCATCCATCAAAGTCTGCAGCTGGTCAAAACGTGGTGCCAAGAGGTCGACCACCTGCTGCGCTAAGGTCGGTGTGGAAGCCGATGACTGTCCGATGTCCTTTTCAGCTGCTGGAGGTACTTCCTCAACCAAAGCCCTCTTCTTCTGCTGGGCTCCCTGGAGGCCTACTTTAAAATCCTCTGTGTCATTATCTTCCCAGATGATCTCCTAGCAGTATCAGTGAAGCGGTAGAAGATATCGTTCTGAAAAATGATTCTAACAGTTGCTCCCTTCTTGATGAACGACTCGACATCCAAGTGATCTTGAGGATATGGAGGGATGATGTTGAAGGGATGTGCATCTAGCTTCAAATAATTAAGCTTCACTACGATATGGGTGACATATGCCAGAATCAAAGTATCTCTAGTGGGCTTGGTGGCAATGGAGAGAAGATGGTTAGCAAACCATCTAGAAAGTGCCACTGTGACTCTTCTAGGAGGAAGAGTTCTGACTTCCTAATTGTCCCATTACTTTCTCCCCTAGCAAATATGCTATAGGTTAGGAACCTATGCAAATACCTGTGCACTAGAGCCCTGAGATGTGTGCTCTTTGTCTTCTTGACATCCCAGCTACAATCGGTGCCAAAGTGTGTCCAGGCTCGAGGGGCAGAGAATTCTACCTCGGTATCATTCAGAATGCCATCAAATGGTAGGTTGAACAATTCCCCAAATGCGATGGCGCTGAGGGTGTTAGGATTGTTGCAAAGTTGGAATTTCACCTCTCAAGTAGGTGAAACCTGCAATGTGCTTAGGAATTCCAATGTTGGCTCCCTCAGGGTCGGCTGATGAATTTCAACAAAATCTTTGAGATGATAGGCTTGTATTTGCTCTGTCGTAGCCATCTCAAGCCTGAGACTTCAGACTGTTTGCCATTCGAAGGACCTTGATGACAAAAAAGGTCTCTTCTTCAAAGTTGCATACCGAGGATGGCAATTCTCCGGAATGCGGTTCATGAGGTAATCTGCATACCTCTTAGGAGCATGAGACTTTTTTCTCTTTCCCTTGGATGAAGCAGACTCCATTTTTGAAGAAATTTGTTGAAGATGAAGTTGGATATATTTGGACAGAAAACTCAAGGAAACCCTAGAAATGTATGATTTCTGATGAAGATTCAAACTTTTGGTGGTATTTATAGGAATAGTTTAAGTCTTTGGGGCCGGAATCTTCAATGTCTCAATGAATGAGAGTAATTGAGAGCGGTTTTGGGAGTTGGAGAGTTGAAATGAAGGTTGTAACCGGCTGTTCTCTTATATATTCCATACATTCACGGGCGTGAAGTAGGTCTTCACGGGCGTGAATGGTCGTGTTCATGGTTTGCTGAAGGAGTGTTCCACCCGTGAATGAAGACGTGAATAAGTTCATGGGCGTGATCTTTGAATGTCATGGGTGTGAATGAACATCTGTCACGGGGGTGAATAAATGGTCATGGGCGTGAACTGTTGAATTTCACCACTTATGCCCGTGAAGCAAGCCGTGACTCAAGGCCTGAAAGCTTCCGTGAGTTTTGGGGTGTAATTATTCATGGGAGGGAAAATTCATCACGAGCGTGAAAGTCTCATTTCACGGGAGTGACTCAAGCTGTGAAAATAAGTTTCACCACTTTGAAGGCGCGAACCATGTCGTGAACGACACTGCCTCTTTGGGCCATTTAAGTCACGGGCGTGACTCCCTTAAATTTTCATCAAATTAAAATTAAGTCCTAAAACAAGACTAAATCATTTCAACAAAGATTCTTTTCCTTAAAACATGATTTTTCATCAAAATGTCTATCTTATAACTTGTGATATGATTTAAGATCAACAATTAAAATTTCATATTTTTGCAATCACAAGGTTAATTCATCAATCATACCAAGTTCTCTTCTAATGAAATTAAATCTTTCCTCCTTTAGAGACTTAGTAAAAATATCTGCTAATTGATTTTCTGTACTTATAAATTCTAATACAACATCTCCATATTGAACATGATCTCTAATAAAGTGGTGTCTTATGTCAATATGATTGCTTCTTGAGTGTTGAATAGGATTCTTTGAAAGATTTATAGCACTTGTGTTGTCACATTTGATAGGTATATCATTCATCTCATGACCATAGTCATTAAGTTGTTGTTTCATCCAAAGAATTTGTGTAGAACAACATCCAACTGCTACATATTCAGCTTCAGCAGTTGAGAGAGCAACTGAAACTTGTTTCTTGCTAAACCAAGAAACTAAGCATTCTCCAATGAAGTGATAAGTACCTGAAGTACTTTTCCTATCCAAAAGACTACCAGCATAGTCTGCATCTGAATATCATATAATATAAAAAGATGAATTCCTAGGATACCATAAACCTTGATACAATGATCCATGTAAATATCTTAAAATTCTTTTTACTGCATTCAAATGAGATTCTTTAGGACATGATTGAAATCCTGCACACAAGCAAACACAATACATAATATCAGGTCTAGAAGCAGTAAGATATAAAAGTGATATGATCATACCTCTATAAAGCTTTTCATTAATGCTCTTACCCTTTTCATCTTTGTCCAACTTTGTTGATGTGCTCATAGGAGTCTTGGCATTTTTGCATCCTTCCATACCAAATTTCTTAATTAAATCTTTGGCATATTTGGATTGGTTGATGAATATGACCTCATTGCTTTGCTTTATTTGTAGACCAAGGAAATACTTAAGTTCTCCCATCATGCTCATTTCAAATTCGCTAGTCATGCACTTAGCAAATTCTTGACAAAGCAACTCATTAGTAGAACCAAATATTATATCATCAACATAAATTTGAACAATTAGTATATCATGCTTATGTTTTTTGATGAAAAGTGTAGTGTCAACATTTCCCTTTGTAAAGTTATTTTCTAATAAAAAAGAACTTAGCCTCTCATAACAAGCTCTTGGGGCCTGTTTTAAACCATATAAAGCTTTTGAAAGTTTGAAAACATGATTTGACAAATCATAGCTTTCAAAACCTGGTGGTTGTTCTACATACACTTCTTCATCTATATAACCATTTAGAAATGCACTTTTCACATCCATTTGAAAATGTTTGAAGTTCATGTGACATGCATATGCTAAAAGTATTCTTATGGCTTCTAATCTAGCTACAGGTGCATATGTTTCATCATAATCTATACCTTCTTCCTGATTATATCCTTTTGCAACTAGTCTAGCCTTATTCCTGGTTATTAACCCTTATTCATCTAATTTGTTTGTAAATACCCATTTGCTACCTATGATTTGATGATCCTTGGGTCTAGGTACTAGTTTCCATACCTTATTTCTCTCAAATTGGTTGAGTTCCTCTTGCATGGCAATTACCCAACTTTCATCATTAAGAGCCTCATCAATATTTTTAGGCTCAATTTATGAAATAAAAGCAATGTTAGTGACAAAATGCTTGAAATGAGATCTAGTACTTACTCCCCTTGATAGATCACCAATTATTTGCTCTTTTGGATGATCTTTCGTCATTCTCCATTCTTTTGGAAGTTTTTGATCAATTTGTTTTTGATTTTGAGGTAGAGTGTCATTTTACAGTAAATTTTCTTGATCATTTTCTTCTTTCTCATTTCCAATATCAAGTTTTTCCATATTACCTACATCATCATCAAGAACACTACCTTTCACAAGATCAAGTCAATTAGATTCATTAAAAACAACATTCATGGATTCTTCAACCGTTAATGATCTTTTATTAAATACTCTATATGCTTTGCTAGTTGTAGAGTATCCTAAAAAGATACCTTCACCAGATTTAAAGGTAAATTTTCCAAGATTGTCCTTGGTGTTCAATATAAAACACTTACATGCAAATACTCTAAAGTATGATATCAAGGGCTTTCTTCCATTCCATAGCTCAAATGAGGTTTTGTTTAAAAGAGCTCTTTTGAAAACTCGATTTGAAATATAACATGCAGTGTTTGTGGCTTCTACCCAAAAATAAGTTGGTAAATCATATTCATTAAGTATTGTTCTAACCATTTCAATTAAAGTTCGATTTTTCCTTTCAACTACCCCATTTTTTTGAGGTGTCCTAGGAGATTAGAAATTATGTGAAATGCCATGTTCAAGACAAAAGCTTTCAAAGTTTTCATTTTCAAATTATTTCCCATGATCACTCCTTATTTTTGAAATGCAGTACCCTTTTTCATTTCGAACTCTTCTAGCAAAGTTTTTGAAGTTTTCAAAAGCATCACTCTTTTGAGCTAAGAAAATTACCCAAGTAAATCTAGAGTAATCATCTACGATGACAAATTCATAATGTTTTCCTCCTAAGCTAGCAATTCTAGTAGGTCCAAACAAGTCTAAATGCAGGAGTTGAAGAGGTTTTGAAGTACTTACTATGTTTTTGGCTTTGAAAGATGACTAGTGTTGCTTTCCTCTCTGACAAGGATCACATGTCTTGCCTTTTTCATATTTAACTCTTGGCAATCCTTTTACTAGCTCTCCTGTTCTGAGACTTTGTATTAAGTCCATGTTAGCATGACCAAGTCTTCTATGCCACAACCAAGATTCATCACTAGTAGTCACAAGACACTTAGAGGAATGGTTAGATAGTTCATGTAAGTTTATTATGTATGTATTGATATATCTATTTCCTTTAAATATTTCTTCACCATCGATAGAGATTACAAGACATTCATTTGAAGTAAAGATTACTTTGTTTCCTTTATCACATAATTGACTTACACTTAACAAGTTCTGTTTCAAGCCATCAACAAGTAAGACATCCTTAATAAAAGTAGTACCATTAACACCAATAGAACCAATGCCAATTACCTTACCCTTTGCATTGTTTCCAAAGGTAACTTTACCTCCATCAATACTTTTGATTTCATTGAAAAGTTCTTTGACTTGCTTAGTTCCTTCATGATAGTTTTCCAATGTCTTCCACATGTTGTATGCTATTGAGCAGTGTTGTATTCTTCAACATTCTTCTATAGATAATGAGCTTGATAGGATTGTCATTGCCTTCTTGTTTTTCAAATTTGCTCTTCTTTGAGGCTCTATCCAATCATCTCTTGATAGGATTTCTTATTCACCATCAGCTCCTCTTCTTGTTGGTGGTTTCCATTCTTTTCGTACACTATCCCAGACTTCAATTCCTTCACTATCCAAGTATGTCTCTATCCTAAACTTCTAATGGGCATAATTTGCTCCATCAAAGTAAGGTTTAAGACTTTGGAATCCTTCACTGGCCATATCTTAATCTTTACTAGCGCTTTTTAGGCTTTGATGGTAGATAAGGCTCTGATACCAATTGTTGCCCAGATATTAGACCAAGAAGGGGGGTTGAATTGGAGTTTCAAAAAATTAAACTTTAAAGTGCGGATCTAAATAATTAATTTTAGGAGGGATAGAGAAAATCAGACACAAAGATTTATAGAGGTTCGAGTGTTAACAAACCCTACTCCTCTCCCCAATCATAATTGGGAGTTTAACTAACAGACTAAGTGTTACAATGAAGTTTTACAAGCTCACTCCCAACTACGGTGTTTCTCATAATGGCTCAGACCTAACCCAGAAATCTCTTGTGTTTTAATGGCTCACACAATAACCAATTCCTTGTGTTTTACAGGCTCACACAAACAACCTTCACTTTGTGTTTTTCCAGGCTCACACAAGCAACCTTTTAATTTGTGTTTTGGAGGCTTACACAACTAACCCTTACAAGTGTTCTACTCTTAACCTAGAAATACCCAAAGCTCACTTGAGTAATGATTACAGAGAAAACCACTTACAAATCTTAATTGCTCAAATATGAAGAGCAAAAAGATTTTTACAGAGAATAGATTTTGTTCTCAAAGTATGAAAGTACAAATAGCTTGTAATCAGAATTAAATTCGAAGTATATGCTATTCTTTTTGGTATTCTCTTCATTCTCTTGTTCTTAATGCATAAATGACTTCCATTTATACTCCCATGGTTGAATATAGCCGTTGGGGTGCATTAAATACGAAACTAGCCATTGTACCAACCAAACATTCGCGCCTGACATTTTTCTCTTTCATTGTTCACGGGCGTGACTATGCTTGTCACGGGAGTCACATTTCTTCCCAAGCCGTGACTGAAGTGGTGACCTTGGTCGTGAAGCTCTCTGGAATGTTTTGACATATAGAGTCACAGGGATGACATACTCATTCACAGGCATGACAAGCTTCCCAGCCGTGATCCGAGTGGTGACTCTGGTCGTGAAGCTCTCTGGATGAAATTGCATGAATCTTCACGGGGGTGACACCTTTATTCATGGGGGTGACTGAAATGTCCACTTCATGGTTTGTTTTTCCTTCATGGCCGTGAACTTCAAAAGTTGGTTTTGGTAACGGTTAGCTTCTTTCACAGGAGTGACTCATAGAGTCACGACAGTGAACATGCTACTTCTTGAAATTTGTCTTTCAAGGATTATTCTTCCAATTCTCCATTCTTGCAATTTTAATCCATGTCCTGTATAATTTACTTACAAAAACAAGTATGTTAAATACAATATTGCTATTTTATTTGTTATCATCAAAATGATGGAAATACCCTCAAGGTTTAACAATCTATAAACATGTGATGTTTAGAGTTCACATGTGAATGCTTGCTAAGTGTAGCTAAGTACATTGAATGTCCAACTATGAGACAATCATATGGATAATCTATTCAAATGTCAATGATAGTCTCATCATAGCAATGATGCAAGTATCCTTAGACTTGAGGTACTCAAGGATATCTTGTTGATTCTGTATTTTGACACTATTCCCTGTTGCCTCAGAGAGGTAGCTCATAGGGTGGTGATTGGATACAGCTTGAGGTATTTGAAGGTAATTGGGTAACCAACAAAGGATTCACCACTCTTGATAGAAGGAGTGTATACCTATGGCCTCTTGTCGTGGTCATTACTTAGGAATCTCTGGTCGGAGTGGAAATATCATAAAGATAGTCTTCAATGACATATCTAACAGAGTAATGAGCTTCTAGGACAAGAACTAGCATTACTTGGACTAGATGTGATGTAGTCAGTCTAGTTGGAGTTGACACATGTCCATACTCAGAACCAAGTGGGGTATAGAATGGTGAAAGGAATAATTGCACGAAAATTGTCTATGGAAAATTTCGTAGTCAAACCACTGACTTTCCGGTCAATTGGGGGTCATGATGTGTTGCTAGATACCGCTCATGACCTGCTTAAATTAAATGTTAATTTAAGTGGCTGACATAACTGGGAACCTAATGGGTCACACACATTGAAGATATGAAGAATGAGTAAAATGGTCTTGGATAGGATCCAAAACATGACAGAATTATTTCAGGATGGATTGCGATGAGATCGAGCGGAAAAATCGTTCGGGAGTGTCACGGGCCAGCCTAGCGGGCCAGCTGGGCTACCCAACAGCAGCCCGCAGTAGGCCCAGCGCACTGCTGCCTTCCCATCCGTTGGCCAACGACTGTTTTTGGCTTTAATTAGGCCAATTATGGCCAATTACTATTCATTAGTTTTTCATTTTCTCCATTTTGACTTTTCATCTTATTTTTGAATTTGATTCAAATAGAAAAGACATCAAATGGCAGAAAATAGACATGAAAATATTTTTTTGTGAAAAAAATAATTTTAAGACACAACAAAAATTCTCTCAAGAACACTTTCAATAGCACTTTGAATTTGTTCAAACAAGTTCTCTTGATAGTTTCTTCTTCATTTTTCGCGTGGATTATCATTAGAGACATCCTAGTGTGGATTGTTGTGGTTTGCTACAACCCAATAAAGTCAAGATTTGAAGAACAAATAAAAATTGCAAGGTATAATTTTTAAGATTTACATTTATATAAATTAGTTGTAATGGTACAAGTATGATATTATGTTTTGGGTTTTGAAAAATTTTATTTTTCGCTGTGTTTATGAATATGATTCATTCTTTAAAACCCTACATCAATTAATTCATATAATTTCCATTTTCATGCATCAACCTCATGTTCTAGTTTTTATTTTCACATTCATGGCATCATTTAATCACTAATTTATCACTCAATCAAATATCCAGAATTTCATACACAATTTCACAAATATCACAAAATCAAAATCAATATTTTTCAAATGTACATACCTCAAATTTTTACTTCTCTTCACTTTTCTCTTCTTCCTAGCTAGCTTTCTCTTTGTCCTTACTTCCTCTTTGATTATGATTCAAAGATTGTTCATCTTCTTGTCCTAACAATAAATTTTACACTAATCAAGCACTAATCACCCTAATCCACCCTTAATCACTATTAACATAATAATAGCCCTAAATTGCTAGCTTTAATGGCAACTAACCCCAAACTCAAAGAAAAGAGAAGAAGAAAAGTGAGAATATGAAACATTTAAACTCACCTTTGATGATCTTTAAAATGACCAAAGTCTTCTTTCTCTTTTTTCTCTTCCTTTCTTCCTTCCTCTTCCTTGGTTTTGCTCACTTAACTTCACTTCTTTGACGATCTTGCCTTAATTCCACCTTTTTTCCATCTAATCTTAGCTTAATTGAAGAACAAAAAAAAGAATAAATGGGGGAGAAGAGGTCACAGCAAAAGAGAGAAAAGGGAGATAATTTTCTTTGGTTAAGATTAGGGAGAAGAATAATGACCAAAAAGTGAAAATTTGACTTTTTATAGTTGGATTAGGTGAGTGTTAGGATTAATTGCTAATCTTGTTTCCCATTGGTCCATTAATTTAAATCACAGTTACTTTATTTTAATCAAAAGAATATTCTTTTCCTTAGATAAAGAATATTCTATTTTTATGCCTTCTTAAAATATCTGTGCCAAAAACACTGCAATTTTCAATTTCGTTCAGCGAAAAATTATTTTTTTCCCAATTTTACTTCCAAACTTCAAAATTCTAAATTAATAATATCCAAAATATTTTTCTAATATTTTATTATCATTTAATGTTTTTCTTTCATGTCTGAATTTAGACCTCGATCGATCGACGCGTCGGATTTCGGTCAACCGCGACCATGACCTAAATTATTGGGCATTACATAGGTTTATTCCTATTAGTGGTTTTATAATGGCTGTGAATAAGGTGACTTACACTATGAAGAAATGTTTCATGCTCGTCAATGCTTGATAGTCATGAGCAGAGATAGAGATGCATTTTCTCTCTCTTACATGCCTATTTATGCCATCATATTCTCCTCCACTATAGCTATTTCCCTTCCTTACACACCAAAGTTTTATTCTCCATCTTATTCTCCCTCTTTTCTCCTTTTTGTTTCACAAGGTGTCTAAGATCAAACTTTGAATAAAGCTTGAATCAAAGGGGTAAGGAAAGTGTTTTCAAAAGGATGAGATGGAGTTCAATTTTAATAGTAAATTTGTGTTCCTTTTTTGTTACAATGATCTTGTGATAACATTTTTATGTTCTAGGTGTTGATAAAAGTGGTGAGATTCACCAAGATCACAGGCAAGCTTGAAGAAGCTTGAAGTCTAAGGCTTCATTTTAGAAGTATGTACATATATATGCATATTAATTCCAATTCTTGCATTTTGGTATGTTTTATTCAATGAGATGATTGGAACATATGGTTAATATAATGAATGTATTTTCTAGTTATGTGAATGCATTGTAATTGTGATAATTTAAATGTTAGTTACGTAGTTAGTGATTATCAAAGGGACATTTTGGCTTAAATGTTGTTCAAATGTTTTCCATTTTGTTATGGCATGATTTTGGCATGAAAAATGGTTTGAAATGATGATAGGCGTAATTGACATTGGTCAATCTTAGAAGCCATTGCATAAGTTTTAAGTATGCTATGTTTTTGGCTTGGATTCATATTTTGCAAAACACATATTCATACCCAGAACATAGGGTTCACAGTTGTGAATCCTTAAACTATAATAGGTTTCATGCCTGTGGCACAGGGTTCATGTAAAACCCACACATATAGTAGGACATAACTCCACTATAAAAGTGGATATCATATGACTGTTTACCTTATAAAACATGTTCCATCCTTGCATTTATATCTGTAAATTCCTCATAATCATTATAACATGCATAATAATAAAAAAAACATCCATATGTATATATTATATAAAATCAATTTTCTGTGTCTATAACAAAACCAACTCCAAAATCTTAATATAACCAAATAATATGTTTGTAAAAATACCAAATCCTTATTCTCAAAATAAAATAATTTGGACACTAGCCTTTTATTACAAACAATTCTTATTTAAAAATTAATCTAGTCAATTACATATCATTATTAATAAAAACATGAATAAATTAAATAATCTTGTCTCTTGTCATGAGAAATAAATAAAATGAAACCAATCCAAATACGAGTATGCTCTGACACCTTTTCTAGTCAACTCAGCTATCTATCGACTCTAAGCCTGCATGTAGAAAAATCCACATGCTAAGCTACTGAAAGCTTAGTGGTACATATAGGTATAAAAATTCTAGAAAGTATTCATATATTATCACAGTACATATATTTATATTGTTTACATACTTGTGTGCTTGATCATTCCATCATATATCAATATAATTTACACATAAGTAGTCTACTAATTTAAAATGCATTCATATCATATAGCACATAAGTGAATCCATATCATCATATTTGTATAAAATTCATGTCTCATAATACAATTTCCATTTCATTGTTCCATTTACCTAGTTATTGGTTTTCCATGTATCCGGTTTACTTAACCATATTTCTGTTTTACATAGCATATCTAATAACTGGTTTCCATATTTTGTATTTAATTTATATAACTAGTTATTGGCTTTCCTTAGTCCTTTTATAGTTTATAGCCTAATACCCTAGTTCTAGAGTATTCGGATATAGGTTGTGAAATAGAAGCGCTCTCACTCGAGCTTAAGTCATTTTGCTCACTAACTGTATTTGTTTGTATAAGTGCACAACTGAGTTTTTCAAGTCAATAGCACTCTGACCTGAGCTTAAGCCACCTTGACTGAGTATAAATAATAACTGTATGAATATGAGATCAAGGGTACTCTCACCCGAGCTTAAGCTACCTTGTCCCTAAATAATAAATCCATGTGATAAGATTATATGGTACTGTAACCCTTTCAATGACATGTTATATATCTTATGCTAGTCCTTATACAGAGAATGGACATTATTATTTGTAATTTGGTTATTTGTATCTTTCATAATACATTTCATGGTTTAAACATGTTAATTGTATAGTACATTGCAATTTTAGTGTATAAAAAGCATTTCCTTATTCCTGATCATTCATTCATACTATATATAATCATATCTTATCATATAAGGTGTGTGTGCATACTAAATCCATATAAATTCATCATAAAAATCAACATATAATTATGTTTACAAGGTTTCACGGATGTGAATGTGCATTCACAATCATGAAGACCCTTTTCTCCTATGACTCAAGCCATAATCATATTCTGAGACAACATTCACGGGAATGAATATCATATCACGATCATATTCTGAGGGAAGATCATTTTTATGGTTCAAAGTATGATGGTTAGGGTTTCAAGTATGAAAAATCATAAGTTTATGTCAAAAATTCGAAATTGCCAAATTTAAATTGCAAGGCTATGTCCTTCACGACATTTCATGCACATTAGACCCAGAAAAATCTTACAAAAGCAAAGAATAGTGGAAAAGAAATTCAAAAAAATGGAGAAAAAGTTTTCCTATGCTTCGGCCATGGTAGAAAATAGGTGAAGGTAAGAGATTTTCTTTATCTCTATATGGTTTTCTTAAAGGAAAATGGTGTTTAAAGCTTATTTGGAGCTTAGTTTTGAAGAGATATTTTAGGGTTTGTAAAGAGAGAATGGGGGTTAGAGATTAAATGATGGATGAAAGGTTTTTGATGAAATTTTTGTATGTTTTAGGTATTCAAGTTGAAGGAAAACAAATAATAGAGAAAAAGGGGACAAAGGAAAAAATGCTTAGAAAGCCTAAATGAGAAAAACATAAGGTATGTACATACTCTAAGGCAGTAGCCTATAAAATTGTTATGTATTTGCATGACTTAAATATTTGGCATGCTAGATTTTAATTAGAATGTATTTGATTTTGTAACTTTGCATGAACTTAGAATTCGAATATGATAACATAAGTTTAAGTAGAAAAATTATTAAATTATGGTATATAAGCTTGAGAAAAAAGGTAATTTGGGTTATATGAGCTTGTGTGGAAAAAATTAAAATGATAATTTAATTGTTTTAACTTTAGTTAATTCATAACTGAATGTGTGAGTTATATTGATTGTGAATTATGGAGTAGTATGTATAAATTATTCTATAACTGAATTTTTTAAACTCAGTTTGGTGTGTTCTTTGCTGGATTTGAAACTTAAGACATATGACTAAAACTTCCATGAGAATATGAAACCTGATTTTGACTGTAGTTATATTTAATTTGGGCATAAATGTTTGACTAGAAATATGTCTCGGAATTCTATACAAAAGTTATAGTGAGCAGTTGGTATTCAAATAGATGTAATCTTTGCTACAGAGCTTAGAATTAAGTGATTCAAATTGCAAATTAAAGTTAAGATCTTGGGCTATAATTCCTTAGAAGAACATTTAAGATCCAAAACAAAGCATGAAAATTTCCAGAAGCAGGGAGAATATAATTTGAGAAATTTAATATTTAAATTAAGTTGAGCCTTATGATACAATGTGAATGATATTTACATTGAGTAATTATATAATCAATTGAGCCATGAGGCCCATAAAATTAATGAGGAAATAAAATTATGAATTAATAATTGGTTAAAGTATGTTATATGACAAAAAAGTAAAGATGCACTAAATGGAATTTAAAAGAAAAACAATTACTTATAATCGTTTGGATTTGAGTTATAAAATGTGCATAACCTAGACTAGAATGGATAGACATATCAGCATGTCAATTAGAAATGATAGACTGTAAAATGCATAAGCATTTAACACCCATGACAGTTTACTATCTATTATACCTTTGGACATACATTGTCCAATGGCACCCATATATTTATTTCTCTTTTGTCTTCTAGTATCTAACCTTGGAATTTTGGCACAGTTTAAATGGTTAAAAAGTGAGAAAAATTTTGATAACTTTATACAAGAGAAAATGGAAAGAAATTTAATATAAAAGATAGAAGAAAATAAAGTTGAATGCTTGCTTATATATATATATATATATACACACACACACACACACACACACATTTGTGCATGTAGATACATAAAATTAATATTGTGTTTTACAAGAAATGAATGAATAATAGGATGTATATTAATGTGTGATGCATTGTCATGGCTACCAGTTTAAGTCCTAGTTGACATGCGTGTTTCGCGATTGGATGTGTCGATCCAACTAGTAACCTAATGCATTTGTGATCAAACTAGAAATGATATGATCAGAGTCTAAAGTCAGACCATGTATAAGTGAGAAAATTGATTATGAATATGAGATGTTAAATTTTGCACGAAAACTGAAAAATGGGACTGAGATGACAATACACATTTTTCGTATGGTTAGCAAGTCACAAATTGAGAACACCAAGACATAGAGAATATTATGACAAACCTATTGATGTAATTTTGAGTCAAAATTCTAATCCTTAGCATATCAAATTGATGATGTAAAATTTAAGGTACGGTTCTACGAAAATAATCGGAAGTACAA
The DNA here is from genome assembly GCA_023653625.1 of Triadica sebifera. Taxonomy (NCBI): domain Eukaryota; kingdom Viridiplantae; phylum Streptophyta; class Magnoliopsida; order Malpighiales; family Euphorbiaceae; genus Triadica; species Triadica sebifera. The sequence goes on from CM042896.1 coordinate 37,277,823, forward strand.
TTTTTTCTATAGTGTGCCAATCACAAAATCGAAAAAACCAGTAGATAGAATAAATTGAGATGTGATTATTGGTATATTTAATTGTAGAAAATTATTTAGTTTGGAACATGAAATTGAAGAAATTAAAATTTGGGCGTGGTTATATTGAAAAGAAAAAAATGATTAATTGGAAATTATGGAAATAATTAAAGTGTGATTAATTAAATTTAACAAATTTTAATTGACCTTAAATCAACCATGCATGTCGCCACATGGCTTACATACACTTTAATCATCACCGAATCCAAACTTGTTGTCCTTACCTAATTGTTTTTCCTTCAATTTGTTCCAATTTTCTTATCATTTTCTATTGGCTAAACAAGATTAAAGGGCTAGGAGTAATGGATTTAAGTGAGAGACCACGAGTTCTTGTATAAAACCACCATTTTTATTTCTACTTCAACTAGATCAGGATATTCAACAAGAAAAAGTAAATATGGGGTTCAGCCTTGTGGAAAGTTGCTTAAGAAACCTTGATAAGGAAATGAAGAAATTGTATTTGAATGTAAGGATTGAAGCAAGAAGAAGGGGAAAATCATGAAAATAAGCTACTGGTTATTTGGGAAATTTGGAAAGATAACAGAAACATAGTTTTATTGTAAATCTTATTCTGGCTATGACATTCCTTGTGGATCTTTCTATTACTTCTTTTCTATTCTTTCAAAGACAATGAATTACAATCTTTCTTTTTGCCTTTTCTCCTTTACTTTAATGATTGAAGCTAAAAGATATGATTAGGAGACATGTGTCGAGAAGGGAAGTAGCTTTGTGTTGATTAGAAGAAGATATGATGTATTGAGTTAAGTTGTTGGAGAAAGTTTGCCTTTGAATCATGAATAGGACTTTAAATACAACTTTGGTGTGGGAGGCCGAAACATGAGGACTTGCAAATTTAATTTGAAAATCTGGTTTTTCCCAATGTTTAGAGTATTGGGCTATGAAACTAGAAAATAGAAATATGGAAAGTTGGATACAGTTTACAAAAATCAGTAAATGTGAATACATGATGATATATAGATATGATAAACGTCATGTAATGTAACACCACATCATATGCATTTGAGTATAACCTATCCCTGTACCAAGTAATCATACAAAGCATACTAGAAAGGTAAAATACCTTGTTAACAATAGTAGTAAATTTTTTTTTTCATATCATATCCTGTAAAATCAACTAATGACTTTACAAGTCTTATATCCTATAATATCACTCAATGACTTTTCAAGTCAACATTAAAAACCACAAATACGATATATCACATATATTAAAACATAAACTTTCCATCCGAAGGATTACGGGTTGTTTCCATTTATACATTTCAAAACTAATCTAGAGTGATAATACATATTCAAGCATATAAGTCAAAATACAGATGACATGTTTTCATGCTTGTGTGGAATGCAAGGAGAGAGAGTGATGAGGATCGGCCAGTGACCTGTGATCCATGTCTTTTATACGCTACTCAAAATGAGCTATCACTTTTCTTTACCTGAAAAATGATGCAAATTGATGAGTTGTGGCTCAGTGAGAATTGTAACATCCTTGACCTTCCCTACATGCATTTCATCGAACATAAGTATCTTGCATACAATTCAATTGAACACGTGCATTTCATACCTATTTTTGTAGGAACAAGTTCATGGCATGCACTAGCTACGTGTCCTAGTATTTGGCAATTATATCGAGTCACACGTGTATCCTTATAACCTAAATGAGGATAACAAAGTATTAGAAATGAATTGAATAAGGTGTATAAATTAAAGTAAGCAAAGTGATTAGATTAAGATTAGTAAACAATAAATTGTTAATTTAGTTAAATCGGGTCAAATGATTAAGCTGTATCATTGTGTGAATTAGTGGAATTATAAATATATATAAATAATAATAATAACAATATAAAATAAAATGAAAATTAAACAAAAGAGAAATAGAAGAGAAGAGAAATGAGAAATGAGAAGAGAAAAGAGAAGAGAAAAAGAGAAAAAGAGAAAAGGACAAAAAACAAGTTGGCTTTATCTTCATCTTTCTTCCCCATTTCTGCCTCCTCACTCCAGCCCGACTTCTTCTTCAATTTTATCCATTTCAGACTTCAATTCTTCCTTGTTTCACCTATTTTTTGAAGCTAATTGATCCCTTTCAAGGTTGTTCTTGGTAAGTAATCAATTCTTATTGCTATAGGGCTGATTTGAGTTGCTTAGGTTCAATATTAGGCACTGAATTGCACCCCGATTTTGATATTAATAGAAATTGATTCTGGAAATGTGTAAAACACAAACGTTGTTCCTTTATATCTTATATTTGTGGATATGTAAACATTTTTTCAAGATGTTCTTTATAAGGAGAGATATGCTCTTCGTACTGAAACTGGTCAGGGTGTAAACCCTAACCAAGCTAGCTACTGTGTGGTTTGATTTCGAATATGTTAAAGCCCTTATTGTAAGTCTCTCAAAAAATAAAATTTGTAGATATATGTGTTTTGTATCTGTATACCAAAGCTCAAATTCATAGACCTTGTAAAGTGTGATTTATGGTGAATGGAACCATGACTGTTCCATGGTTTGAACTGCATACTGAGTGCCCTGGGAAGATACAGTAACTTGTTTGGCTAATTTGAGCTTGTTATATCTAGATTCTGTAAATGATAAAAAAAGTGGAGTTATAGGTATATGTCTTAGATAAATGTTGGTACTAATTTTAACTTCATTGGTTATGTATAGACTAAGTTATGGCCTTTGTAAGCCATACTGGTCCGGAAGTCAATTCTATTCTGGACTAGTAACATGTTTGGTATAATTAGAAGCCCTTAGAGACATAATTGGTAAAGGTTGTAAACATGAGACATGTTCCATATGAACCCATATAAGTTTCTGTAAAGTTTCATTAAAATAGGACTTATATATTATAAGTTATGATGAACCCAAATGAGTACCCTGAAACTGTCTAAAGGCAGAAAACAAGGCAGAAAACAAAACACTCTTAGAAATTCCACCAAATATTGTAAAATGATCAAATTGGTCTAAATTTTTAATATATGCTATATTTATATGTTATGTGTAATTAGGAACAAGAATCATATTAATTGGGCAATTATAGAAAAAGTAATAGGCTAAACAGTCCCATAAGGTCACACTGCCTCATAGGAAAAATCTTAACTATTGACATGAACAATGCATATTAATTTGTTTAAGCCACATTAAGTCTCTCTAATCATGAGTTAATCGATTATGTTTTCATATTAGGCTCGCAACATATTGGAGATCCATAAGGAGCAGATAGACAATAAGTTAGGGTTCGGAATCAAAGGAGAACGGTGAGTCTAATTATCGATTGAATTCTTTAGCGCAAATGAATGTTGCTTGCTATGTGATTCATGTGATTGTCATGATTGGTCCTTGATAACGTAATGATGGATAATTTGTGACATTGTGGTACATATAAATGGTATACTTGTGGTATATTTGAGGTATATGTTTGACAAATGTGATATATATAAATGGTATATGTATAGTATATGCAAGGTATATATGGAATATATGTATGTTGTATATGATAAAGATGCAATGGTTGATAAATGCTTAAATACAAGTGCATATGCATATGGACTAAAAAGGCATTGTGACTAGTTAATCGATATTGTAAAGCAAAAGAAGAGGCCTATGGCCCAACAAATGTGCAAATGAAACAAATGATGAAGCTAGCTAGCAAATGCAAATGCAAATGCAAATGTTCACATGGCAAATATTCACATGGAAACCCGGGGCAATGTCTGTTTAACTTGGTCACAACAAAATGAAATAAGCAAAGCATTTGCATACATAAAGAGTAATGATTATATGTTTCAACTTTATTGAAACTTATATGATACTGATGAATGGAATGGAATACATGGTATACATTGGAATTGTGATTTATGACTATGAGTTGTTTGGTACTTTAGAGCTCATTGGATGGTTATTCTCATTGAGTCGCAACTCATTAATTTGCATCATTTTTCAGGTAAAGAAAAGTGATAGCTCATTTTGAGTAACGTATAAAAGACATGGAGCACAGGTCACTGGCCGAGCCTCATCACTCTCTCTCTCCTTGCATTCCACACAAGCATGGAAATATGTCATATGTGCTTTGTATTTACGTGCTTGAATATGTATATTCATTTTGGTATGAGTCTAAATATGTATAAATGAAATCAACTCAAAAATACTTATGTGTAACGTTTATGTTTTGATATATGTGATATATTATATTGCGGTGAAAACCTTAGTGTTAACTTTGCAAAGTCAGTGAATAATATTACAGGATAGGAGACTTGCAAGTCATTGAATGAAATTATAGGATATGAGACTTGCAAAGTCATGGAATTATATTACAGGATGTGAAAAAAAATTTTACTACTATTGTTAACAGGGTATTTTACCTTTCCAGTACGCCATGTATGATTACTTGATATTTGGATAGGTTATACTAAAATGCATAAGAGGTGTGACGTTACAAGAATAACCATCCAATGAGCTCTAAAGTACCAAACAACTCATAGTAATAAATCACAATTCCAATAAATACCATGTATTCCATTCCATTCATCAGTATCATATAAGTATCAATAAAGTTGAAACATATAATCATTACTCTTTATGTATGCAAATGCTTTGCTTATTTCATTTTGTTGTGACCAAGTTAAACAGACATTGCCCTGGGTTTCCATGTGAATATTTTCCATGTGAACATTTGCATTTGCATTTGCTAGCTAGCTTGATCATTTGTTTCATTTGCACATTTGTTGGGCCATAGGCCTCTTCTTTTGCTTTACAATATCGATTAACTAGTCACAACGCCTTTTTAGCCCATATGCTTATGCACTTGTATTTAAGCATTCATCAACCATTGCATCTTTATCATATACAACATACATATATTCCATATATACCTCATATGTCAAGCATATACCTTGGATATACTATACATATACCATGTATATATATCACATTTGTCAAATATATACCTCAAATATACTGCAAGTATACCATTTATGTGTACCACAATGTCACAAATTATCCATCATTACATTATCAAGGACCAATCATGACAATCACATGAATCACATAGCAAGCAACATTCATTTGCACTAAAGAATTCAATCGATAATTAGACTCACTGTTCTCCTTTGATTCCGACCCCTAACTTATTATCTATCTGCTCCTTTTGGGTGTCCAATATGTTGCGAGCCTAATATGAAAACATAATCGATTAACTCATGATTATAGAGACTTAATGTGGCTTAAACAAATTAATATGCATTTTTCATGTCAATAGTTAAGATGTTTCCTATGAGGCAGTGTGACCTTATGGGACTGTTTAGCCTATAACTTTTTCTATAATTGACCAATTAATCTGATTCTTATTCCTAATTAAAAATAACATAGAATTATAGAACATATTAAAATATCAAACAAATTGGATCATTGTACAATATTTGGTTGAATTTATAAGAGTGTTCTGTTTTCTGCCTTTAGGCAGTTTGAGGGTACTCATTTGGGATCATCATAACTTATATTCTATAAGTCCTATTTTAATGAAACTTTACAGAAAATTATAAGGATTCATATGGAACATGTTTCATGTTTACAACTTTTACCAATTATGTCTCTAAGGTCTTCTACTTATACCAAACATTTTACTGGTTCAGAATAGAATTGACTTCCGGACCAGTATGGCTTCCAAAGGCCATAACATAGTCTATACATACCCAATGAAGCTTAAATTAGTACAAAAATTTAGATAAGCCATATACCTATAACTTTAATGTTTTGATCGTGTACAGAATCGAGCTCTAACAAGCTCAAATTAGCCAAACAAGTTACTTTATCTGCCCAGGGCACTCAATAGGCAGTTCAAACCATGGAACATTCATTGTTCCATTCACCATAACTCAACATTTACAAGGCCTATGAACCTGAAATATATTAGAAAGATACAAAACACATATATCTACAACTTTTATGTTTTGAGATACTTCCAATAATGGCTTTAACATATTCAAAATCAAACCACACAATAGCTAACTTGGTTAGGGTTCACACCCTGACCAGTTTCAGTAAGAAGAGTATATCTCTCCCTATGCATAACATCTTGCCAAAATGTTTACATATCCATAAATATGAGACATCAAGGAACAACTTTTGTGTTTTACACATTTCCAGAACCAATTTATATTAACATCGAAATCGGGGTACAATTCAGTGCCTAATATTGAACCTAAGCAACTCAAATCAACCCTATAGCAATAAGAATTGATTACTTACCAAGAACAACATTGAAAGGGATCAATTAGATTCAAACACTGGGTGAAACAAGGAAGCATTTAAGTCTGAAGTGGAGGAAATTGAAGAAGAAAACGGGGCTGAAGTGAGGAGGCAGAAATGGGGAAGAAAGATGAAGATAATGCCAACTTGTTTTTTGTCATTTTCTCTTCTTCTCTTCTCTTTTCTCTTCTCATTTCTCATTTCTCTTCTCTTCTATTTCTCTTTTGTTTCATTTTCATTTCATTTTATATTGTTATTATTATTATTTACATATATTTATAATTCCACTAATTCACACAATGATACAGCTTAATCATTTGACCCGATTTAACTAAATTAACAATGTAATTGTTTACTAATCTTAATCTAATCATTTTTCTTACTTTAATTTAGACACCTTATTCAATTCATTTCTAATACTTTGTTATCCTCATTTAGGTTATAATTACACATTTGCGATTCGATACAAGTGCCAAATACTAGGACACGTAGCTAGTGCATGTCATAAACTTGTTCCTACAAAAATACGTATGAAATGCATGTGTTCAATTGAATTGTATGCAAGATGCTTATGTTCGATGAAATGCATGTGGGAAAGGTCAAGGATGTTACAATTCTCCCCTCCTTTTAAAAATTTCATCCTCGAAATTAATACCTGAAAACAGGTGTGGATATTGCTTTTTCATATTTTCTTCTGTTTCCCATGTTGCCTCTTCTTGTAAATGGTTACGCCATAATGCTTTAACCAAAGGTATTTCTCAATTTCTTAGCTGTTTAGTCTTGTATCCAATGGTTCCTCAACATAACTCATGTCCTCTGCAATCTCAATGGCTTGATCTTTAAGTACATGTGTAGGATCTAACCTATATCTTCTAAGCATGCTCACATGAAACACATTATGTATCTGAGCCATCTCTGGTGGTAACGCCAATCTATATGCCAGTGGACCAATCTTCTCAAGAATTTCATAAGGCCCTATATACCTTGGGCTCAATTTACCCTTTTTGCCAAATCGAATTATCCCTTTCCATGGAGACACACGAAGAAATACCTTTTCACCCAACTTGTATTCCATTTCCCTTCTATGCTGATCAACATAACTTTTTCTGCCTATCCTATGCTGCCTTTAGCTTGTTCTTGACAACCTTGATCTTATCCACTGTGTCTTGCACTATCTCTGGCCCTTCTAATGCACGTGCTCCTTCTTCATCCCAAATGATAGGGCTTCGGCACTTTCTTCCATACAATGCCTCATATGGTGCCATCTGGATACTGCTATGATACTGGTTGGTTTAAGCAAATTCAATCAATGCTATATATTCATCCCAAGCACCACTAAATTCCATAGAACATGCCCTAAGCATTTCTTCCAATGTCTGTATAGTCCTTTCTAACTGTCCATCAGTCTGTGGGTGGAATGCATTGCTAAAGTTCAATTTTGTTCCCAATGCATTCTGTAAACTCACCCAAAAATGTGAAGTAAACTGTGGATCTCTATCAGACACAATGGACACTGGAATGCCAAGTAATCTGACTATCTCATTCACATATAATTTCGCCAAACTCTCAAGTGTACAGCCCCATCTGATAGGTAGAAAATGTGCTGACTTGGTTAATCTGTCAATAATTACCCATACTGCATCATTTTTCCGTGGAGTTCTTGGCAATCCATGGACAAAATCCATCGTTATTCTTTCCCATTTCCATTCTGGCACTGGCAATGGATGTAGTTTACCAACTGGTGCCTGATGTTCAATTTTAATTTGCTAACATGTCAAGCATTTGGAAACATATTCTGCTATGTCTTTCTTCATTCTTGGCCACCAGTAATGAGGCCTTAAACTGTGATACATCTTTGTCATCCCTGGGTGCATTGTGTCCCTCTTCCATTATTTCCTGACGCAAGTTCTCAGTGTTTGAAACACATATGCGTGATTTTAACATCAGTATATCATCCTGCAATTGAAAATCTTTACTGTTTCCCTGTCTTACTGATTCAATTTTCTCGCACAATTTAGGATCTTTGCTTTGTGCTTCTTTGATCCTCTCCTTTAGTATAGGTCTGACTTGAAGAGTAGCAATCAGTGATCCTTCATCATGTATATTTAATTCAACATTCATAGATCGTAATTGAATCAAATATGGAAAAGAGGATACTTGCAAGTGAGCTACACTGCCACTAGCCTTCCTACTCAATGCATCTGCTACCACATTGGCTTTCCCTAGATGGTATTCAATTGTACAGTCATAATCTTTTAACAACTCTAACTAGAATTCGCATTTACTCAATTTGGCATATAATTGTTTCTCCCTCAAAGTTTGCAACACAATTTTTAAATGTTGTTCATGTTCTCCCCTATTCTTTGAGTACACCAATATGTCATCAATAAATACTATCACAAACCTATCCAGATATGGTTGAAACACCTTATTCATTAATGCCATAATGTAGCTAGAGCATTAGTCAACCCAAATGGCATTACTAAAAATTCATAATGTCCATACCTGGTTCAAAAGGCAGTCTTTGGAACATCCATTTCTGCTACCTTCAGCTGGTAATAGCCTGATTTCATATCAATCTTGGAGAATATTTGGGCTCCTTGCAACTGGTCGAACAAATCATTTATTCTAGGCAATGGATATTTGTTCTTCACCGTCATTTTGTTCAGTTGCCTATAATCGATGAACAATCTCATTGTTCCATCTTTCTTTTTAACAAATAACACTGGAGCTCCCCATGGTGATACACTAGGTCTAATATACCCTTTGTCAAGTAACTCCTGCAATTGGGCCTTTAGTTCTTTCAACTCAATTGGGGCCATTCTGTAGGGTGACCTTGATATTGGTGCAGTTCCTGGTACTAGTTCAATAGTAAATTCTATCTCTCTATCTGGTGGTAAACCAGGTAGATCATCTGAGAATACATCAGCAAATTCCCTTACCACTGGTATATTTTCAAGCAAGCTATTAGTGGTTCTAGTATCAGTCACATATGCCAAATATGCTTCACATCCCCCTTTGATCATTCGAAATGCCTTTACAGCTGAAACTAGACATGTAGGCACAAGTTTTCTTTCACCTAGAAATACTACCCTTGGCTGGTTTGGTGATTCCAAAATTACTTCCTTAGTAAAGCAATTCACTATTGCATGATGTCTAGTTAACCAGTCCATTCCCAGTATCACATCAAATTCATATATTGGCAATAAAATCATATCAGCTATTAACTCAGCTCTGTCAATGCATATCAGGCAATCACGACAGACATTATTCACAACTACCACTGTTCCCAATGGCGTACTCACATTTATGTCAATCCCCAAAGGCTCATGCATTTGATGCAATTCAGATGTCATATGCAATGATATAAATGAATGAGTGGAGCCTGGGTCAATCAATGCATATGCTAATATTTCAGAAATATAAATATTACTAGTGACTACTTCAGGAGCATCCACTGCCTCTTGTCTAGTCATAGCAAACACCCTGGCCTGAGTAGGAGGTCTAGAACTCTGACCTTCAGATCTGGTCACTCCTCTGCCTAGTGTAGCTATCCTGCCCCTGCCTCTTCCTCTTCCTTGTGTCCCAGTAGTAGGGTAGACCCTCGGTGCCTCAACAGTAGTCTCAGATACTCCTCTGCCTTTGCTGGTATCTACTAGTTTGGCTCTATTTGAACAATATCTTTACATGTGCTCTATCGATCCACAGAAATAACATGCTCCTGTGAGCCTTCTACATTCCCCCGTATGCTGTCTGCCACAATAACTACATGAGGGTCTCTGTTCAACATATTGGCTCTGCCCTCTGCCTGGTTAAGAGAAAGTCATTCCTCGACCTCTAGAACTGGAGTACCCACTTCTGTTACTAGATTGTGCAGGCATATATCTACCTCTTTTCCCCAACCTTCTGCTAGACTCACCAAAGAATTCACGTGATGGCCTTTTTATTTGTTGTTCCCCAGCTTCTTTCATTAACCGTTCAGCTCTGATTGCAGCAACTCTGAGCCTGGCATAACTATCAAGATCAGTAGTTGTAATTCTATTTCTGATCTCATATTTGAGGCCCTCCTCAAACTTCCTGCATTTGTCTCTTTCAGTAGAGACCATGAAGGTGGCATAATGGGAAAGTTTGTTAAATTGTACTTCATACTCTGCAATAGACATATTCCCCTGTTTCAGATTCAGGAATTCCTTCCTCTTCTCATCTTTATATGCTTCAGGCATGTAATTGTTCTGAAATTCCAGGAGAAAATCACTCCATGTCAACACCGGTGGTTGTGCATCACTGTCAGGGACTGTCTCCCGCCATTCATAAGCATTTCCTTGCAGTAAGGATACTGCACAATCGGATTTCTCATCCGGGGTACATCTCATCATATTCAGTACCCTCTGTGTCCTTTTCAGCCATGTCTCAGCTTCTGCTGGGTCTGTTGTGCCATTGGAATCAGTTGCACCATGTTTCCTCAGCTTGTCATAACTCTTTCCTTGTACATTTCAGGACCATATACTTCTTGTTCTAGGTTTTCATGGGGTACTTCTGCATGAGATGACTATGATGCATGTACTGGAGCTCTAGCTCCTATTGTTGGTTGCTCTCTATGTAAATGAGGTGATGCCTCATGAGAATGCATTTCGGCCGGCCTCTCCCTCCTTGGTGAATTATGTCTTAGGATGTCCCTAAAATAAATGAAATTATGTCCCTACATAATGTTCAACACATAGGATGCATATGTTATCATGCTCTTATGCTTATGCATGTTCCCATGGAACCTATCCCTACTCTGATACAAAAAATGTAACACCACATCATATGCATTTGAGTATAACCTGTCCCTGTACCAAGTAATCATACATAGCATACTAGAAAGGTAAAATACCCTGTTAACAATAGTAGTAAAAAAAATTTTCATATCATATCCTGTAAAATCAACTAATGACTTTACAAGTCTTATATCCTGTAATATCACTCAATGAGTTTTCAAGTCAACATTAAAAACCACAAATACTATATATCACATATATTAAAACATAAACTTTCCTACCGAAGGATTACGGGTTGTTTCCATTTATACATTTCAAAACTAATCTAGAGTGACAATACATATTCAAGCATATAAGTCAAAATACAGATGACATGTTTTCATGCTTGTGTGGAATGCAAGGAGAGAGAGTGATGAGGCTCAGCCAGTGATCTGTGCTCCATGTCTTTTATACGCTACTCAAAATGAGCTATCACTTTTCTTTACCTGAAAAAAGATGCAAATTGATGAGTTGCGGATCAATGAGAATAACCATCCAATGTGCTCTAAAGTACCAAACAACTCATAGTAATAAATCACAATTCCAATATATACCATGTATTCCATGCCATTCATCAGTATCATATAAGTATCAATAAAGTTGAAACATATAATCAATACTCTTTATGTATGCAAATGCTTTGCTTATTTCATTTTGTTGTGACCAAATTAAACGGACATTGCCCCGGGTTTCCATGTGAATATTTTCCATGTGAACATTTGCATTTGCATTTGCATTTTCTAGCTAGCTTGATCATTTGTTTCATTTGCACATTTGTTGGGCCATAGGCCTCTTCTTTTGCTTTACAATATCGATTAACTAGTCACAACACCTTTTTAGCCCATATGCATATGCATTTGTATTTATGCATTCATCAACCATTGCATCTTTATCATATACAACATACATATATTCCATATATACCTCATATGTCAAGCATATACCTTGCATATACTATACATATACCATGTATATATATCAAATTTGTCAAACATATACCTCAAATATACCACAAGTATACCATTTATGTGTGCCACAATGTCACAAATTATCCATCATTACATTATCAAGGACCAATCATGACAATCACATGAATAACATAGCAAGCAACATTCATTTGCACTAAAGAATTCAATCGATAATTAGACTCACCGTTCTCCTTTGATTCCGACCCCTAACTTATTGTCTATATGCTCCTTGTGGGTCTCCAATATGTTGCGAGCCTAATATGAAAACATAATCGATTAACTCATGATTAGAGAGGCTTAATGTGGCTTAAACAAATTAATATGCATTGTTCATGTCAATAGTTAAGATTTTTCCTATGAGGCAGTGTGACCTTATGGGACTGTTTAGCTTATAAATTTTTCTATAATTGACCAATTAATCTGATTCTTATTCCTAATTAAAAATAACATAGAATTATAGAACATATTCAAATATCAGACCAATTGGATCATTGTACAATATTTGGTTGAATTTCTAAGAGTGTTTTGTTTTCTGCCTTTAGGCAGTTTTAGGGTACTCATTTGGGATCATCATAACTTATAATCTATAAGTCCTATTTTAATGACACTTTACATACACTTATATGGGTTCATATGGAACATGTTTCATGTTTTCAACATTTACCAATTATGTCTCTAAGGTCTTCTACTTATACCAAACATTTTACTAGTTCAGAATAGAATTGACTTCCGGACCAGTATGGCTTCCAAAGGCCATAACTTATTCTATACATAACTACTGAAGCTGAAATTAGTACCCAAATTTATATAAGATATATAATTATAACACAGAATCGAGCTCTAACAAGCTCAAATTAGCCAAACATGTTACTCTATCTACCCATGGCACTCAATAGGCAGTTCAAACCATGGAACATTCATGGTTCCATTCACCATCACTCAACATTTACAAGACCTATGAACCTGAACATTGGTAGAAAGATACAACACACATATATCTACAACTTTTATGTTTTGAGATACTTCCAATAATGGCTTTAACATATTCGAAATCAAACCACACAGTAGCTAACTTGGTTAGGGTTCACACCCTGACTAGTTTCAGTACGAAGAGCATATCTCTCCCTATACATAACATCTTGCCAAAATGTTTACATATCCACAAATCTAAGACATAAAGGAACAAATTTTGTGTTTTACACATTTCCAGAATCAATTTATATTAACATCGAAATCGGGGTACAATTCAGTGCCTAATATTGAACCTAAGCAACTCAAATCAACCCTAAAGCAATAAGAATTGATTACTTACCAAGAAAAACCTTAGAAGGGATCAATTAGATTAAAACACTAGGTGAAACAAGGAAGAATTGAAGTCTAAAATGGAGGAAATTGAAGAAGAAAACAGGGCTGAAGTGAGGAGGCAGAAATGGGGAAGAAAGATGAAGATAAAGCCAACTTGTTTTTTGTCATTTTGTCATTTTCTCTTCTTCTCTTCTCTTTTCTCTTCTCATTTCTCTTTTCTCTTCTCTTCTATTTCTCTTTTGTTTCATTTTCATTTCATTTTATATTGTTATTATTATTATTTACATATATTTATAATTCCACTAAATAACACAATGATACAGCTTAATCATTCGACCCGATTTAACTAAATTAACAATGTAATTGTTTACTAATCTTAATCTAATCATTTTGCTTACTTTAATTTAGACACCTTATTCAATTCATTTCTAATACTTTTTTATCCTCATTTAGGTTATAATTACACATGTGTGATTCGATACAAGTGCCAAATACTAGGACACGTAGCTAGTGCGTGTCATAAACTTGTTCCTACGAAAATACGTATGAAATGCTTGTGTTCAATTGAATTGTATGCAAGATGCTTATGTTCGATGAAATGCATGTGGGGAAGGTCAAGGATGTTACATGTAATCCTATTCTAAGGATGAACTTATTTATGCGATGTATGTTGTGAGTATTGAATATCATGCCAATTAGTATGATTAAGCAATATCATGAATAATTGCATGTTTGATAATATGGCCAGGCACATAGGTATGTTATTAAATATGAGATGTTATAGTAATATGTGAATGCATGCTAGAATTTAAATATTTATATATACCACTAAGTTTTCAATAGCTTAGCGTGTGGATTTTCCTGCACACAGGTTTAGAGCTGTAGATTGTGGTTGACAAAAAGAGAAGACAAAGCCAGTCGGAGTTGACCCAAGTTGAGTATATTATTTTGTTCATTCATTATATTTATTTTTCAGTATATCATGGGATAAGGACAATAAATTCATGTTTAATGAAGAAATGTATTTGGGATTATGAATTTGAATTAGCATAGAGTTTGTAATAAGGGATTTTTATGCCCAAGTTATCATTGTTATGCTTATGGATGTGATCCAGAAACATGAGGAATGTTTGTATTTATATATATATGAGAATGATTTAGAAGCAAAATTGTTAATATGAAAATATGTTGAAAAGTTTTAATTCAAACAGGTTGTTAAACCTTGAGGGGTATTTCCATCATTTTGATGATAACAAATAAAATAGCAATATTGTATTTAACATACTTGTTTTCTAAGTCTATTAAACAGGGTATGGAATAAAATATCAAGAATGGATATTGGAAGAATAATCCTTGAAAGACAAAATTAAGAAAGTAACATGTTCACGCTCGTGACCCTATGTGTCATGCCCGTGAAAGAGCTAACCGTTACCAAAACCAACATTTCAAGTTCACGACCATGAAGGAAGAACAAACTGTGAAATGGACATTTAAGTCATGCCCGTGAATTAAAATGTCACGCCCGTGACTGTTCATGGCATTTTCATCCAGAGAGCTTCACGACCAAAGTCACCACTTGGATAACGGCTGGGAAGTTTGTCATGCCTGTGAAGATGTATGTCACACCCGTGACCCAATGTTTCAAAACATTCCAGAGAGCTTCATGACCAAGGTCACCACTTCAGTTACGGCTTGGGAAGAAATGTCAGGCTCGTGACAAACATAGTCACGCCCGTGAATGATGAAAGAGAAAAATGTCAGGCGCGATTATTTGGTTGGTACAACGGCTAGTTTCATATTAAATGAACCCTAACGACTATATTCAGCCAAGGGAGTATAAATGGAAGTCATTTATGCATTTAGTACAAAAGGATAGAAAATACTTTGAATCAAAATCTTATTACAAGCTATTTGTACATTCAATACTTTGAGAACCAATATCTATTCTCTGTAAAAATCTTTTTGCTCTTCATTCATTGAGCAATAAAGGTTTGTGGGTGTTTCTCTCTATAATCATTTATTACTCAAGTGCGTTTTGGGTATTTCTGGGTTAAGAGTAGAACACTTGTAAGGTTAGTTGTGTGAGCCTTTAAAACATAGTTGGGAATGAGCTTATAAAACTCCATTGTAACACTTAGTGTGTTAGTGAAACACCCAATTGAGATTGGGGAGAAAATCTAGAAAATTTAGAAAATCTACAATTAATCATAACTATGCATGTCATCATTCTCAAAATAGTTTTGATAGAAAAGTGGTATTCAAAAATATTGTAAGACCAGAAAACAAGTTTAGACCAAAACAATGTAATTATTGTATGAAAATGGGTCACATAAATAAATATTGTTGGATAAGGAAGGCTCATTGGGAACCTTCATGTGCTAACCCCTAAGGACCCAAGCTCATTTGGGTACCTAAAACTCATACTTGAATTGTGATTCTATAGTATGCCTCAAGTCCATAATAAACAAGAATGTTTGGCTAGTAGACAGTGGATGCTCAAGGCATATGACAGGAGACAAAGAACTTTTCAATGAAATCAAAAGTATTGATGGAGGTAAAGTTACCTTTGGAAACAATGCAAAGGGTAAGGTAATTGGCATTGGTTCTATTGGTATTAATGGCACTTCTTTTATTAAAGATGTCTTACTTGTTGATGGCTTGAAACATAACTTGTTAAGTGTAAGTCAATTATGTGATAAAGGAAACAAAGTAATCATTACTTCCAATGAATGTGTGAGGAGATATTTAAAGGAAATAGAGATGTCAATACATACATAATAAACTTACATGAACTATCTAACCATTCCTCTAAGTGTCTTGTGACTACTAGTGATGAATCTTGTTTGTGGCATAGAAGGGTTAGTCATGCTAACATGGACTTAATACAATGCCTCAGCACAGGAGAACTAGTAAAAGGACTGCCAAGAGTTAATTATGAAAAAGGCAAGACATGTGAACCTTGCCAAAGAGGAAAGCAACACAAGTCATCCTTCAAAGCCAAAAACATAGTAAGTACCTCAAAACCTCTTCAACTCCTGCATTTAGACTTATTCGGACCTACTAGAATTGCTAGCATAGGAGGAAAACATTATGCATTTGTCATCGTAGATGATTACTCTAGATTTACTTGGATAATTTTCTTAGCTCAAAAGAGTGATTCTTTTGAAAATTTCAAAAACTTTGCTGAAAGAGTTCAAAATGAAAAAGGGTACTGTATTTCAAAGATAAGAAGTGATCATGGGAAAGAATTGAAAATGAAAACTTTGAAAGCTTTTGTCTTGAACATGGCGTTTCACATAATTTCTCATCTCCTAGGACACCTTAACAAAATGGGGTAGTTGAAAGGAAAAATCGAATTTTAATTGAAATGGCTAGAACAATGCTTAATGAATATGATTTACCAACTTACTTTTGGGTAGAAGCCACAAACAATGCATTTTATATTTCAAATCGAGTTTTCAAAAGACCTCTTTTAAACAAAACCTCATTTGAGCTATGGAATGGAAGAAAGCCCTTGATATCGTAGTTTAGAGTATTTGGATGCAAGTGCTTTATATTGAATACCAAGGACAATCTTGGAAAATTTGCCTCTAAATCTGATGAAGGTATCTTTTTAGGATACTCTACAAATAGCAAAGCATATAGAGTATTTAACAAAAGATCATTAACTGTTGAAGAATCCATGCATGTTGTTTTTAATGAATCTAGTAGACTTGATCTTGTGATAGTGTTCTTGATGATGTTGTAGGTAACATGGAAAGACTTGATCTTGGAAATGGGAAAGAAAAAATTGATCAAGAAGATTCACATCAAAATGCTTCTGTACCTCAAACTCAAGAAGAAAACGAACAAAAACTCCCAAAATAATGGAGAATGATGAAAGATCATCCAAAATAGCAAATCATTGGTGATCTCTCAAGGGGAGTAAGTACAAGATCTAATTTCAAACATTTAGTCATTGACATCGCTTTTATTTCTCAAATTGAGCCTAAAAATGTTGATGAGGCTCTTAATGATGAAAGTTGGGTAATTGCCATGCAAGAGGAACTCAACCAATTTGAGAGAAGTAAGGTATGGAAACTAGTACCTAGACCCAAGGTTCAATAACTAGGAATAAGGCTAGATGGGTATGCAAAAGGATATAATTAGGAAGAAGGTATTTAGAAATAAACTAGATCTACAAGGTTCAATAACTAGGAATAAGGCTAGATTAGTTGCAAAAGGATATAATTAGGAAGAAGGTATAGATTATGATGAAACCTATGCACCTGTACATAGATTAGAAACCATAAGAATACTCTTAGCATATGCATGTCACATGAATTTCAAACTTTTTGAAATGGATGTGAAAAGTTCATTTCTAAATGGTTATATAGAAGAAGAAGTGTATGTAGAACAACCACCAGGCTTTAAAAGCTATGATTTTCCAAATCATGTTTTTAAACTTTCAAAAGCTTTATATGGTTTGAAACAAGCCCCACTAGCTTGGTATGAGAGGCTAAGTTCTTTTCTATTAGAAAATAGCTTTACAAAGGGTAATGTTGACACCACATTATTCATTCAAAAGCATAAGCATGATATACTAATTGTTCAAATTTATGTTGATGATATAATATTTGGTTCTACTAATTGTCAAGAATTTGCTAAGCGTATGACTAAGGAATTTGAAATGAGTATGATAGGAGAGCTTAAGTATTTCCTGGGTCTACAAATAAAGCAAAGCAATGAGGGCATATTCATCAACCAATCCAAATATGCCAAAGATTTAATTAAGAAATTTGGTATGGAAGGATGCAAGAATGCCAAGACTCCCATGAGCACATCAACAAAATTGGACAATGATGAAAAGGGTAAAAGCATTAATGAAAAGCTTTATAGAGGTCTGATCAGATCTCTTTTATATCTTACTGCATCTAGACCTGATATAATGTATAGTGTTTGCTTGTGTGCACGATTTCAATCATGTCCTAAAGAATCTCATTTAAATGCAGTAAAAACAATTCTAAGATATTTACACGAATCATTGCATCTAGGTTTATGGTATCCTAGAAATTCATCATTTTATATTATAGGATATTCAAATGCAAACTATGCTGGTAGTCTTTTAGATAGAAAAAGTACTTCAGGTACTTGTCACTTTATTGGAGAATGCCTAGTTTCTTGGTTTAGCAAGAAACAAGTTTCAGTTGCTCTTTCAACTGCTAAAGCAGAGTATGTAGCAGCTGGATGTTGTTGCACTCAAATTCTTTGGATGAAATAACAATTTAAGGACTATGGTCATGAGATGAACCATACACCTATTAAATGTGACAATACAAGTGCTATAAATCTTTCAAAGAATCCTATTCAACACTCAAGAAGTAAGCATATTGACATTAGACACCACTTTATTAGAGATCATGTTCAGTATGGAGATGTTGCATTAGAATTTATAAGCACAGAAAATCAATTGGCAGATATTTTTACTAAGTCTCTAAATGAGGAAAGATTTAATTTCATTAGAAGAGAACTTGGTATGATTGATGGATTAACCTTGTGATTGCTAAATTATGAAATCTTAATTGAAGATCTTAATTTTATATCATATCACTAGATATAAGGTAGTAATTTTGATGAAAATTTATGTTATAAGGGATAGAATCTTTATTGAAATGATTTAGTCTTGTTTTTAGGACTTAATTTTATTTGATGAAAATTTTAGGGGAGTCACGCCCGTGACATATGTTCACGCCCGTGACTTAAATAGCCAAAAGAGGTAGTGTCGATCATGACTTGATTCACGACATGGTTCATGGCTTCAAGTGGTGAAGCTTATATTCACGGCTTCATTCACTCCTGTGAAAGACCTATTCATGCCCTTGATGAATTTTCACGCCCGTGAACCTTTACACTTTTCTTTTCTCCATTTTTGACTTTTCATCTTTTCTTTGAATTTGATTTAAACAGAAAAGACATCAAATGGAAAAAAATAGACATGAAAATATTTTTTTGTGAAAAAAATATTTTTAAGACACAATAAAAAGAACACTTTCAAAGCTAGCACTTTAAATTTGTTCAAACCATTTCTCTTGATAGTTTCTTCTTCATTCTTCGCGTGGATTATCATTAGAGACATCCTAGTGTGGATTATTGTGGTTTGCTACAACCCAACAAAGTGAAGATTTAAAGAACAAATAAGAAATTACAAGGTATAATTTTAACATTTATATTTATATAAATTAGTTTTAATGGTACAAGTATGATCTTTTATTTTGGGTTTTGAAAATTTTATTTTTCCGCTGCGTTTATGAATATGATTCATTCTTCAAAACCCAACACATGGTTCATGGGGGAACTACCTATGAAGTAGTGCTTCACGGCCATGAAATGTTATTCACAAGTGTGAAACTGCTTAACTTGAAAATCTATTATGTTTACTTGTGAATCAATGTTGATTCATTTTGAGGTAGGGTACCTTTGTTGCATGTTGTAACATGGTATGATAGTGCATGTTATGGTTGTGATTGTGAGAAATCATGGTTGACGAACAATATGAAATATATATGGTACGTGTTGTGAAATTGTAAGCCTAATACTCTAATAAAGACTAGAGCTAGGATAGATGGCATACCATTAAAAGGGGGAGGTCGGTACCGTGTGACATATATTGGTCATGATTGAGACACTTTGAAGGCCCAGGGATAAACAATGAGAGCTTCATTGGTTTGGTTATATTGAAGACCCAGGGGTAAGCAATGAAAGGGTTTTGATATTTTGAAGGCTCAAGGCCTAGCCAAGTGGGATTCCCTCGTAGCTATTTTGTTATCTCGTTTACTTAAAGAGGTGTTTTGGAAAGGTCAGTCAAGTGTCCTGAGGGCTCGAGTGAGAGCCGTAGAATATTTGTATCTATTTTAGTCTAGTTATGAGTATAGTGGACAGCAGAATAGTAAGTATTGGAAAGTAAATACTTCTAAATGTGGTGTACACTTGTATGATTCTGGTTGGTCATTTGACATACCATATTTAATGTGTGCATTAGATATAAATATATGAGATCTTTATGGTATGTCATGTAGTATGTGAGCTAGTGCATGTATGGACTTCGAGATAAGTCGTCATAGTAGCTCGGTGAGTATATCATGCATATTATATACTTGTCATATGTGTGTGTCTTGCATATTATTATGTACCATTAGGCACAAGTTGCTTAGCATATGGGCTTCCCATGCGCGGGTTTGGAGGATCAACAAAGGAGGATGCCCATTGATCAGAGACTTGTATATACACTTGGGGTTGGTGATATGTAATGCCTGATAATTTAGGCCACGGTTGCGGTTGACCAAAATTCGGTTTGCCGAACAGATCAGGGTCTAATTCGGACAAGAAAGAAAATAAATTAAAATGATAATAAAATACGAGAAAAATATTTTGGATATTATTAATTTAGAATTTTGAAGTTTGGAATTAAAATTTGGAAAAAATATATTTTTCGCTAAATAAAATTGGAAATTCCAGTGTTTTTGGCACATATATTTTAAGAAAGTATAAAAATAGAATATTCTTTATCTAAGGAAAGGAATATTCTTTAGATTAAAATAAAGTAAGAGTAATTTAAATTAATGGACCAATGAGCGATAAGATAATCTAATTAATCCTAACCACCCACCTAATCCAACTATAAAAGTCAACTTTTATCTTTTTGCCTCAATTCTTCTTCTTCCTCATCTTAAACAAACCAAAAGCTCTCTTTTTTCTTCTCCTTTTTCCATGAGCTCTTCCCCCCCCTCCCCCTCCTATATATTCTTTTTTTTTCTTCAATCAAGCTAAGATTATATGGAAAAAAAAGTTGGATTAAGCAAGATCATCAAGGAAGTGGAGCAAATTAAGCAAAACTAAGGAAGAGGAAGGAAGAAAGGAAGAGAAAAAGAGAAGGAAAACTTTGGTCTTTCTGAAGATCTACAAAGGAGAGGTTAGATCTTCCATCTTCTCTGTCATATCCGCTAATTTAGACCTAAGTCATGCGAGTTGTTAAATCGATTCGTCAGTTTGACCAAAGTCTAAATTTGAAATTTTATCAAAAAAATGAAAATAATAGTAATTAAGTATGGAAAATATCTAATAAAGTGTTCAAAATATTTAAAGATGTTAAATTTCGATAAAGGACTAAATTGCAAATTTGGAAAAGTTTAGGAGTCAATTTACAATTTACCAAAAATTAGAGGATTTAAATGGGATAATCATAAATTAAATACATGATTGGGACATTAAACACATGGGAAGGGGCTGGCCACACTAAGTGGCATTCATTAAGTGGACAATTAACATACACGAAGGGAGATGAATGCATTAATGAAGACTTCTAGAATTTGGCTTAGGTGTCCCATAATTATGTAGCTTGTCTTTATTCTCTTAATTGTTCCTTCATCTCTTCATATCTAGAATTTTTTATCTTTCGATTGCCTCCCACGTTTCTTAAGCCCAATACACCAAGTGGCAAAGTTTAATAAGCTAATGAAGATACATGCATATAACATTAATAAAGGTTTCTAGAATGTGGCTTATGTGTCCCCCATCTTAATGACTTTTGTCATTTTGTTCTTGATTGTTTCTTCTTCTTCCTTATCCATTTTCATTGGGGAAACTTCTTCCTCTCAAACCAGCCCACGTTTTTCCCTTGGACAGCCATAAGCAAACCTTGTTCTAAGAAGAGAAAGTGAGAAAAAGAGAGAGAACTGTTATAACTTAATTTATGGAACTCGGTTTTGTATGTTCTTTTTTGAGTTTCAAATAGGGATATAACTTTCATTTAGACCAAAAAACCTGAATATATCTGTAATAAGCCAGAACAATTCATAAAACTCGGACATAGAATCTGTCCAGAAATTCTGGACAGAATTGTTAGTAATGAGCAGTAATTACTTAAACTGTTATAACTTGAGTCATGGAGCTTGAATTTGTGTGTTCTTTAGTATATATGAAAGATAAGACATAGGTCTACAATGGGTATTCAGACTATAATATCTGAATATGTCTATAAATGTCCAGAAAATTCATAAATTTTAGACTTAGAATATGTCCAGAAAATTCTGGGCAGAAGTATTAGTGACCAGTTAGTGTTAATATTATCATATCTTTTTATACAGAACTCATATTTAAGTGATTAAAGGTTCATATTAAAGCTATGATCCATATCTAAAATTGTTATGAAGATAATTTAACTAAATGAAGAACGAAATAGGACGAAAATTAAGGTCCAAGACAGAGAATAAAATCTGCCAGTGACAGGGCAGCATATGAGATGAGGAATGAAATGCATAATATGATGTGAATTTTGTTATATTATGTAAATATTTTTTTAATTGAGTGATTATGTGATTATTTTGAGATATTACATGCATGAAAATTATGAAATTAATTGTTATGAATTTTAATGCAATTGTATAAGCCCTAGAACACCTAACTAGAACCAACTTAGGATAGTTTGGCATGCCAAATAGGGGGGGAGTATGATGAAAATGATTAAATCCATTAATGGTATGATTATCTATGCCGGTAATGGCACTGTTATCTATGTTGGTAATGACACTTTTATCTATGCCGGTAATGGCACGATTATCTACGCCGGTAATGGCATGGTTATCTACGCCGGTAATGGCACGATTATCTACGCCGGTAATGACACTTATATGCGCACATCATATTGCCCGGGTGGCACTCCTAAGTGCCTGGATGGCAACTCCGTTATCCGAGTCAGTGGTTCATAGGTATCCTGGGCATAAATAAAGACATAAATAAAAAGTCATTGAATATAAAAGAATTATTGATAATAAAAATGGAATTATGAATTGTGGCATGTATAAAAAGAAGATTTAGTGTTATACAATAAGGTGGTAATAAAATAAATAAATATGAAATAAAATAATGTAATTTGATGTCTATACATGTTAGAATACCATGATATGTATATGTGCATGAGAATATGATTAAGCATGAGTTGGGATATGATAATGCATGATTGCATAAAATAGTTTATTGCCTTATTTATATGCACCACTAAGCCTTGAGCTTAGCGTGGGAGTTTCCTTCCACGCAGATTTAAAGAAGTAGCTGAGGTTCTTGGATAAAGACACGGTGATCCAAGTCCAGTAGGGCAACTCGTATCAAATATTGTGGGTCACACAAATTATGTAATTATGGATTGAGTTTTATTTTGTAGTATTTGTAGAATAAACAGCACATTTTGTAAAGAACATGTTATTATATAAAATGTAGTTTATCTTTTATGTTATAATTTCTTTTCTATTACAAAGTAAACAAATAGTAAATAATATATATATATATATATATGAGAAATTTTCAGTTAAACACAATTTAAAAAAATGAAATTTTAACTGATAAAGTCAGCGTAGCACACCCTCATTCGGGCATAAGCTGCTAGGGTGAGGGGGTGTTACAGTTTTGGTATCAGAGCACCAGGTTGGTGTTTTTGGATTTTGGTATTAAAGCCTGATTTGGGCAGTTTTGAGATTTTAAAATGGTTTTAAAAAAATAATTATAACATGTGTGCACCCACAATTAAGTATTAAAGTTGATGCTTACTGATTGGGGCCGTTATTTTATGATATAGGTATAGTATGGCTTCAGGGTCACGACATATTGTGAGGCGAAAGTAATGAGCCTACTGAAACATAGGCTTCATCGTGACCCAGTCGTCGCCAAACTACTGTATCTAGATCCAGTGCTAGCCTATCAAGAGGGCAGTCTATTGCTGGCACATGACAAACAGAGCTTATGAGGAACATGATAGATTTGCTACAAAGAGCATCACAGCCAGCCTCATTAGGATTACAATTTGAGAGACTAAGGAAGTTAGGGGCACCCGATTTCTACGGTAAACGGGAAGATGACCCCTCAGTGGCAGAGTTTTGGCTAGAACGGGCAGAGAGAGCTTTTGATCAGCTACATTGCACAAATGAGCATAAATATGAGTATGTAGTATCTTTACTACATGAGCATGCATATGACTGGTGGCGATCTGAATCACAGAGCACAGAGGCTCCTAACCCTATGACATGGGAGTTTTTCTAGAGAAATTTAAGGAGCAGTATATTCCTCCTATCTACACAGACCATAAGAAAAGAGAGTTTTTGATGCTGAAACAAGGAAACTTATCGGTAACAGAATATGAAAGAGAATTCACACATCTTTGCAAGTATGCTCGAGGCATTGTATCCACTGAGACAGAAAAGTGTCGACGCTTTGAAGATGGATTGAGAGACCCAATCAAGCTACAGGTCTCAGCTCTACGTCTGATGAGTTTTCCTAGTTTGCTAGCATCTGCCATAACAGTTGAGAGAGTTCTAGCCACAAAAAAGTCAACA
Source organism: Triadica sebifera (assembly GCA_023653625.1). Taxonomy (NCBI): domain Eukaryota; kingdom Viridiplantae; phylum Streptophyta; class Magnoliopsida; order Malpighiales; family Euphorbiaceae; genus Triadica; species Triadica sebifera. The sequence continues at coordinate 37,302,594 of CM042896.1, forward strand.
CAAGATAGAGGGTTCAAGAGGCCCATATCACAACCGAGTAGAGTACAGTCAAGTGGCAAAAGAGCTAGATCTTTCAGTGGCCGATTTCAAGCTGGGGGTTCCAACAGGCCTTCTTCTTTCAGGCAGGGACAACCCACGAGATCTGTTTCTTCGGCAGCTAGTGCATCGACACAGACACCATATAGATCTCTACCCCTACTATAATGTCAACATTGTGGTCGTTCTCATCCAGGAGAGTGTTGGTGGATGACAGGAGCATGTGGGAGGTGTGGCTCCAAAGATCACTTGAAAAGAGATTGTCCATTGTTACAGTATGGCAGAGGTTCGGGGAGCACTGAGCTGATACAGACACAAGCGTCTGGGAAAGGCAGAGACCGAGGCCGAGGGCAAGGCAGAGGAGGCCGATTAGGGCCCAGTCAGTTTAGATCAGAGACAATTGAGAGGCCAGAAAGTAGTAGAGTTTCCCAAGCCAGGGCATATGCCATGCAAGGCCAAGAGGAGTAGGTTGCAGCAGATGTCTTAATTGGGAAATTCCTTCTCTTTGGTTCTGACATACATGCATTGATAGATCTGGGGTCGACACATTCATACATATGCACACCACCACCGAGTCAAGAGGGTTTAGAACCACATACTCTAGAATTTGAGATTATTGTGACAAACCCATTAGGGCACAGTGTGAGGGTTAGCAAGGTGTTTAGGGGTGGCCCAGTTGAAATTCGAAGAAGGCAATTCCCAGCAGACTTGATAGAATTACCATTCCATGAGTTCGATGTGATCTTGGGAATGGATTGGTTGGCTCGTTATGGAGTGGTAGTGGATTGTGGAAGAAGACAAATGATCATCAGAATTCCAGAAAAAGATGAGATAGTGGTGATGGGTGAGGATAGAAGATACCCAGACAATGTGATATCAGTGTTGAAAGCCCATAAACTCATCAATAAGAGATGTGAAGCATACTTAGCATATGTGGTTGATATGGAAAAAGCAAGTCCAAAGTTGGTGGATATTCCTACTGTTAGTGAGTTTCCCGATGTGTTTCCAGAGGAGTTGCCAGGGTTACCACCGGATAGAGAAATTGAATTTGCTATCGATTTGGTACCCGACACCACCCCTATTTCCATTACACCATATAGGATGGCACCAGCAGAGTTGAAAGAGCTGAAGGTACAGTTGCAGGAGTTGTTAGATAAGGGTTTTATACGACCTAGTGTATCACCATGGGGTGCTCCAATATTATTTGTCAATAAGAAAGATGGCACTCTTTGACTTTGCATCGATTACAAGCAACTTAATAAGGTAACTATTAAGAATAAATACCCACTGCCTAGGATTGATGACTTATTTGACCAATTGAAGGGTGCAGCCATATTTTCAAAGATAGATCTTTGATCAGGGTATCATCAACTAAAGATAAAAGAGTCAAATGTACCTAAGACAGCATTCAGGACACATTATGGTCATTATGAGTTCCTGGTTATGCCCTTTGGATTGATGAATGCACTAGCAGCATTTATGGACCTGATGAACCGAGTGTTCAGGCCATACCTTGATCACATCTCATAATAGTGCTTATTGATGACATTCTTGTCTACCCTAGAGACCAAGTAGAACATGATCAATATCTCATAATAGTGTTGCAAACATTGAGGGAGAAGCAGTTGTATGCAAAGCTATCTAAGTGCGAGTTTTGGCTTGAAGCAGTCAGTTTTCTAGGTCATGTAATTTCAGCATAAGGTATCCGGGTTGATCCCAGTAAAATTTAGGCTATTCTTAATTGGAAACCACCACAAAATGTGACAGAAGTGAGAAGTTTTCTCGGATTAGCGGGATATTATAGGAGATTCGTGAAGGGATTTTCATCCTTAGCGACTCCTTTGACACAATTGCTACGAAAAGAGGTCTGTTTCGAGTGGACAGACAAGTGTCAAGCAAGTTTTGATCGACTGAAGGCAATGTTGACTGAAGCACCAGTTTTGACTCAGCCTACTCCAGGAAAAGACTTTGTTGTGTACATTGATGCTAGTCATAATGGTTTAGGCTGTGTTCTTATGCAAGAAAGAAAGGTGATTGCTTATGCTTCAAGACAACTTAAGCCTCATGAGCTTAACTATCCGACACATGATTTGGAGTTAGCTGCGATAGTTTTTTCTCTTAAGATCTCAAGACATTATCTACATGGGGAAAGATGTTATATCTATACAAATCACAAAAGTCTTAAGTACCTTTCCTCACATAAAGAGTTGAATCTGAGACAACGAAGATGGTTGGAGTTGATTAAAGATTATGACTGTGTGATCGACTACCAGCCAGGAAAAGCTAATGTGGTTGCAGATTCACTAAGTAGGAAGATTTTAGCTTAGATGCGAATACAATCTACTTTGATGCAGAGGATCAAAGATGCTCAAAAGCAAGATGAAAAGTTAGTAGAGATAGTTGAGGCAATGAAAAAGGGAGAAAAGCCTGATTTTTCAATGACAGAGGATGGCACAGTGTACTTCAAGAATAGGATTTGTGTGCCTGGTGTAGAAGAGCTGAAGTCCGATATTTTAAAAGAAGCACATGAAATAGTATATACCATACATCCAGGCAGGAACAAGATGTATCGAGATTTGAAAACTCAATATTGGTGGACAGGGATGAAGAAGGATATCACTAAATATGTTGCTAAATGTCTAACTTGTCAACAAGTGAAAGCAGAACACCAGTTGCCCACAGGATTGTTGCAACCAATATCGATTCCAAAATGGAAATTGGAAAGAATCACGATGGATTTTGTGTCCGGTTTATCGATGACTTAGAGGAAGCATAATGCAGTATGGGTGATAGTGGATCGATTGACGAAGTCGGCACACTTCTTACTAGTCATAATTAACTACTCATTGAACAAGCTAGCTGAAATTTATGTAAGTGAGATAGTGAGATTGCATGGAGTGCCAATGTCCATCATATCTAATAGAGATCCCAGATTTACTTCACAATTCTAGAAGAGTCTATAGCAAGCTTTGGGAACTCGACTCAATTTCAGCACGGCCTTTCATCCGCAGATGGATGGAAAATCGGAGAGAGTTATTCAGTTGCTAGAGGATATGATGAAAAGTTGTCTACTTGAATTTGAGGGAAGTTGGGATAGATATTTACCTCTTATGGAATTTTCCTACAGCAATAGTTATCAGACAAGCATAGGCATGGCTCCGTATGAGGCATTGTATGGAAGAAAATGCAGGACACCAATCTGTTGGACCGAATTGAGTGAAAAGAATTTGATAGGGCCAGAGTTAGTGCAAAAAAAAGAAGAAGAGGTTAGAATTATCCAAGAAAGATTGAAAGCAGCTCAAGATCGACAGAAAATCATATGCTGACCTTAAGAGGCAAGATATAGAGTATGTTGTGGGAGATAAAGTATTTCTCAAGGTTTCACCTTGGAAGAAAGTATTGAGATTCGGTAAAAAGGGAAAGTTAAGTCCGAGGTTCATTGGTGCTTATAAGATTTTGGAAAGAATCGAACCAGTGGCATATCGGTTAGCCCTTCCACCAGAGTTAGATAAAATCCATAATGTTTTTCATGTGTCGATGCTAAGGAGATATAGGTCTGATCCGACTCATGTCATACCAATTGAAGAGATAGATGTGCAAACTGACTTGACTTATAAAGAGGAACTGCTGGCTATATTACCAAGTGAAGAAAAAGTTTTACGAAACAATAAAGTTCCATTAGCTAAAGTGCTATGGCAGAATCATGCTACTGAAGAAGCCACATGGGAGAATGAAGAAGTCATCAAGAAGCAATATCCTCATTTGTTCACATAATTAACAGGTAAATTTTGAGGATGAAATTTATTTGAAGGGGGAGAGAATATCATATCCGCTAATTTAGACATAAGTCACGCGAGTTGTTAAATCGACTCGTCGGTTTGACAGAAGTCTAAATTTGGACTGTTATCAAAAAATAATGAAAATAATGGTAATTAAGTATGGAAAATATCTAATAAAGTGTTCAAAATATTTAAAGATGTTAAATTTTGATAAAGGACTAAATTGCAAATTTTGAAAAGTTTAGGGGTCAATTTGCAATTTACTTAAAATTGGAGGATTTAAATGGGATAATCATAAATTAAATAAATGATTGGGACATTAAACACATGGGAAGGAGCTGGCCACACCAAGTGGCATACATTAAGTGGACAAGTAACATAAACCAAGGGAGATGAATGCATTAATGAAGACTTCTAGAATTTGGCTTAGGTGTCCCATAATTATGTAGCTTGTCTTTATTCTCTTAATTGTTCCTTCATCTCTTCACATCTAGAATTTTCTATCTTTCAATTGCCTCCCACATTTCATAAGCCCAACACACCAAGTGGCAAAGTTTAATAAGCTAATGAAGATACATGCATATAACATTAATGAAGGTTTCTAGAATGTGGCTTATGTGTCCCCCATCTTAATGACTTTCATCATTTTGTTCTTGATTGTTTCTTCTTCTTCCTTATCCATTTTCATTGGGTAAAAGTCTGCCTCTCAAACCAGCCCACGTTTTTCCCTTGGACAGCCATAACCAAACCTTGTTCTAGGAAGAGAAAGTGAGAAAAAGAAAGAGAAAGGCATGGGAAATTCCATTTTCATGCTTACGAAAGCTTAAAAGAGTAAGAAGAAAGAGAGAGATTAGGTTTATAAAGTTTTAATAATCTATTTATGAACTTTAGGAACTCAAAGTGACAAGGATCTAGTTTAAAGGAGCAAAGAAAAGGAGAAAGAAAAGTAAAGAGAAAAAAAAAAAAGAGGTTTGTGCATAACCTTAGGCAATAGCCTATTTTAATTTGTTTATTTGCATGATTTAATTATTTGGCATGTTGATGATTCTGAATTAATATTATTTATGATGAAAAATCTTGGGGATGCATGTTTGCTAGACTTAGGATTTAATTTGGTGAAAATTGAATGTGATTAGTTGGTATGTTCTTTGCTGGAAATGGATGAGCAGTGAGCACTTAAATTGTTATAGCTTAATTTATGGAACTCGGTTTTGTATGTTCTTTGTTGGGTTTCAAAGATAAGACATAGGGGTATAACTTTCATTTAGACTATAAAACCTGAATATATCTGTAATTAGCCAGAAAAATTCATAAAGCTCGGACATAGAAACTTTCATTTATAATTTCTTTTATTTTACAAAGTAAACAAATAGTAAATTATATATATATATATATATATATATATATATATATATATATATATATATATATATATATATATATATATATATATATATATATATATATATATATATATATATATATATGAGAAATTTTCAGTTAAACACAATTTAATAAAATGAAATTTTAACTGATAAAGTCATCGTAGCACACCCTCATTCGGGCATAAGCTGCTAGGGTGAGGGGGTGTTACATTCTCACTTTTCTTATTCTCTTTTCTTTGATTTTGAGGTTAGTTACCATTAAAGTTAGTAATTTAGGGTGATGATTATGGGTGGATTAATGTGATTAGTGTTTGATTAGTTTGAAATTTTTTGTTAAGACAAAAAGGTAAACAATCTTTGAACCGTAATAAAAAAGGAAGTAAGGGCAAGGAGAAATCTAACTTGGAAGAAGACAAAAGTGAAGAGAAGTAAATTTTGTGAGGTATGTACATTTGGAAAAAATTCAATACGGAAAATATAAATTCTGATTTTATAATGTTTGTGTATTTGGGTATGAAATTCTTAATATTTTGATTGAGTGATGAATTGGTGATTAAATGATGCCATAAATATAAAAATAAAATTTGAATATGAGATTGACGCATGAAGATGGAAATTGTAGGAATTAATTGAAGTGCTGAAAAATTCGTCTTATAAACAGTGTCTAGTTTTCTAGTCATAACTTGAGTTCTAGAAATTCTTTTTGATTGATTCTTGTTGTTTTGGAATATAAAACATAAAGCTTCAACTTTCATTCAAATCATTAGACCTGAATATATTTGCAATTAGGTGAAAAATAGACTCAAAATTTGAACTAGAAATCTGTCCAGTAAAATACTGGGCAGATTGGAATAGAGGTATTTTAGAGAAAAATTCATAACGTTTGCTACCAAATTCAGTTTAATGTGATTCCAAATGGAAATTAAAAATAAGACATGTACCTACTTTTTTTTGGATGATCACTTCTCCAAATTCGATCTAAAAATGGATGAAAAATACAGGGCAATGTAGGGCATAAATGTTGTCCAGAATAGGGCATCTTGCATATATGTATTGATTGTAGAAGTTGTGATAGAAAAATATATTATATGAATTTTTTTGTAGTTATAATGATTAAATGAGCAAGTATGAGGTTGTAAAATATTTAATGGGAATTAATGTATATATAGGGAAAATTATATTAGTATTTTCTACATAATTTATGTAAATAATAATAAAAGTAACAAATATAATTAAGCCCTATAACATCTAATCGAGAACTAGAAATTAGGATAAGTTGGCATGCCAATAAAAGATAGAAATGTAGGCACTAGAAAATAATGTTGAGATTTAATTTATGTAGGCACTAAGAAATAGTATTGAGTTCAAAATTATATAGGCACCAAAAAAATGCTAAGTTGTTATTGAAAATATAGGCGTTAAATGTTAAGTTATAACATAATTATGTAAGCGCTGAGTATACTGCCGAAAAGCAAAAACCCTATATCAAGTGTTTAGTTTTGGTCTATAATGTCGTAGGCTATCAAATAAATAACAGAAAAAAATATAGATTATTAAATTGATATTTTAAATTGTATATCTTGTATTGTTAAAAAATTTTCAAGCATGCTCAATGAATGAAATGTTATAATTGATGAATTGTATATTTTTGCATGATGTAAATATTTTTGATACTATTTAAATATTTTGGCATGCTTAGTAAATTAATTGCAGCTTCTAAAATTTTACTTTAGAAATATTTATATAATTATTGGATAGCAGCCAAACGTACCACTAAGCTAGTAGCGCCCAGATAAATAGACGTAGCTATTGCGTTTGGGCAACCGAAGATAAGTTGAACCCTAAGATCAAATTGCAGCAGTTTATTTTCTTTTTGTTTGTTTCGAAAATTATATTGTAAAAATTAAATTTTAAGAATTTCTGTTAATGTAAATTGTGGCTTGTAGGATTTATAAGGGGTGAATTTTGTAATTAATATATTTGGTATTATTGTAAATATATTTCTAAATATTATGGTTTAATGAATGAATTCTTTTAAATCAAGATATTTACATCACTAGTTCCATATTTAAATGATATGAAAATAAAAGAAATATAGTAATAAATATTCCGCTAATAATAAATTCGAAAATTGAAAAAAAATTATACAATAATTTGAGTATTGGTTTTTATAAAAACAAATGAGCTTAGTAGCATTTCTATACACTATTAATGACTAGTAAGGTAAGGGAGCGCTACATTTAGTGGTATCAAAGCTCAGACTAATTAATATTTAAACAGTGGTTGTAAAATAAAATGTGTATTTCATGTATATACATAAAATACTATAACTATCTGATTTGGCTCCCTTTTTCTGGTTTGTAGGTATATATGGATTCGGGATCGGAATAATATTTCTCGGAAGATGAACTGAGTGATAGTTTTTTAGACTCAGCTGATCTTGGACAACCTCCATTAGTGAGAGATTCTGGTACGAGTGTAATAGCTCCGCCTAGAGTAGAGGGACATGCTAATTTAGGACATGAACCTCTTATGGAGCAGATAGCAAATTTGTTGCAACGGATAGTACAAGAAGTTCCACAACTAGCTCCACCTCCTTCTCCACCTTAGCCAAAACCTCAGATTGATAAGCTAAAAAAATATGGGGCCACAGATTTTATGGGAAGGAGATAGGATGACCCAGCTGTAGGGTTTTGAAGAATGAATCATATTCATAAATGCAGTGAAAAATAAAAATTTTCAAAACCCAAAACAAAAGATCATACTTGTACCATTAAAACTAATTTATATAAATATAAATGTTAAAACTTATACCTTGTAATTTTTATTTGTTCTTCAAGTCTTCACTTTGTTGGATTATAGCAAATCACAACAATCCACACGAGGATGTCTCTAATGATAATCCACGCGAAGAATGAAGAAGAAACTATCAAGAGAAATGGTTTGAACAAATTCAAAGTGCTAGTTTTGAAAGTGTTCTTAAGAGAAATTTTGTTGTGTCTACAAAAAAATATTTTCATATCTATTTTCTGCTATTTGATGTCTCTTCTATTTGAATCAAATTCAAAAATAAGATCAAAAGTCAAAACTGGAGAAAATGGAAACAAATGAATAGTAATTTACCATAACTGGCCTAATTAAGGCCAAAGACTGCCGTTGGCCAACGGATGGGAGGTAGCAGGCGCGCTGGGCCTGCTGCTGGGCAGGCCAACAGCTTGTTTGGCCCGCGCGGGCCCGTGACACTTCCGAATGATTTTTCTGTGCAATCTCATCGCGATCCATCTTAAAAAAAATTTCATATTTTAGATCCTATCCAAGACCATTTTACTCATTCTCCATATCTTCAACGCGTGTGACCCATTAGGTTCACAGTTATGTTAGCCACTTAAATTAATAATTAATTTAAGCAGGTCATGAGCGGTATCTAGCAACACATCATGACCCCCAATTAACCGGAAAGTCAGTATTTTGACTATGAACCTTTCCATAGATAATTTCTGTGCAATTATTCCTTTCACCATTCTATACCCTACTTGGTTCAGAGTATGGACATGTGTCAACTCCCACTAGACTGAGTATGTCATGTCTAGTCCAAGTAATGTTAGTTCTTGTCCTTGAGGCTCATTACTCTATTAGATATGTCATTGAAGACTATCTTTATGAATTTTCCACTCCGGCCAGAGATTCTTGAGTAATGACCACCACAAGAGGCCATGGGTATACACTGCTTCTATCAAGAGTGGTGAATCCTTTATTGGTTACCCAATTAACTTTGAATACCTCAAGTTGTATCCAATCACTACCCTATGAGCTACCTCTCTGAGGCAACAAGAAATAGTGTCAAAATACTGAATCAATATTCAACATATCCTTGAGTACCTCAAGTCTAAGGATACTTGCACCATTGCTATGATGAGACTATCATTGACATTTGAATAGATTATCCATATGATTGTTTCACAGTTGCTCATCTAATGTACTTAGCTACACTTAGCAAGCATGCACATGTTAACTCTAAACATCTCATGTTTATAGATTATGAGATCTACTACTCAATCCAATCGAGGAGTGCAACATGTGCTAGTCTATCTGGATTAACAATGTCCCATCTCATTAATCCTATGACTAGGGATAATTTTGATACTAACATAATTACACATGATAAGAATCTCAATATCATGATCTCATCATGATTTCCTTCATGCTATGTTATGTATCAAGGACTTCATTAATTGATTTAAGATCACTTATCAATTCATATATCAAATGAACATCAAATTAATGAAAAATCCTTTTATTAATCAAATAAATTTGTACAATAAGTGCTAAAGGTGATTGCCTTTAGAGCACTCCTCTAACACCAGTAGCATTAGAGTTTTGGATGGAGTCAATAGAAAAGGTGTTTGAGGAACTGCTTCCTTTGCTACTTCAGAAGTTGCAATGTACTCTACTTCGATTGTGGAATCAATAGTCGTTTCCTATTTGGAACTCTTCCAACTAACAGCCTGCCTAGCCCATACAGGCCTGCGCGGGCCCGTGATACTGCCGAATGATTTTTCCATGCGATCTCATCGCGATCCATCCTAAAATAATTCTCTCATATTTTGAGCAGGTCATGAGCGGTATCTAGCAACACATCATGACCCCCAATTGACCGAAAAGTCAGTGTTTTGACTACGAACCTTTCCATAGACAATTTTTGTCCAATTATTCCTTTCACCATTCTATACCCCACTTGGTTCAGTGTATGGACATGTGTCAACTCCCACTAGACTGACTATGTCACATCTAGTCCAAGTAATGTTAGTTCTTGTCCTTGAGGATCATTACTCTATTAGATATGTCATTGAAGACTATCTTTATGACATTTCCACTCCAGCCAGAGATTCATGAGTAATGACCACCACAAGAGGCCATGGGTATACACTCCTTCTATCAAGAGTGGTGAATCCTTTATTGGTTACCCAATTACCTTCGAATACCTCAAGTTGTATCCAATCACCACCCTATTAGCTACCTCTCTGAGGCAACAAGGAATAGTGTCAAAATATAGAATCAATATTCAACATATCCTTGAGTACCTCAAGTCTAAGGATACTTGCACCATTGCTGTGATGAGACTATCATTGACATTTGAATAGATTATCCATATGATTGTCTCATAGTTGTTCATCCAATGTACTTACTTACACTTAGCAAATATCCACATGTTAACTCTAAACATCTCATGTTTATAGATTATGAGATCTACTACTATATCCAATCAAGTAGTGTAACATGTGCTAGTCTATCTGGATTAATAATGTCCCATCTCATTAATCCTATGACTAGGGATAATGTTGATACTAACATAATTACACATGACAAGAATTTCAATATCATGATCTCATCCTTGATTTCCTTCATGCTATGTTATGTATCAATGATTTCATTAATTGATTTAAGATCACTTATCAATTCATATATCAAATGACCATCAAATTAATGAAAAAGCCTTTTATTAATCAAATAAATTTGTACAATAAGTGCTAAAGGTGATTGCCTTTAGAGCACTCCTCTAACACCAACAGCATTAGAGTTTTGGATGGAATCAATAGAAAAGGTGTTTGAGGAACTCAAGTGTTCTAGAGGAATATAAAGTCAGGTATGTAATGTCCCTTCTAAAAAATCATGCCTATGATTGGTGGAAATCAATCTTATCGAAGCCCCAGACAGTAAAACCACCTTTATAGAATTTCTTCAAGGAAAAATTTAGCAAGAAATATGTTTCTAGAGTTTATGTTATTGAAAAGAAGAGGGAGTTTCAAGACCTGAATCAAGGAGACATGTCAGTGGTAGAATACGAGATGGAATTCACTACACTGAGTAAATAAGCAACTGGAATCATTGTTGATGAGGCAAATAGATGTTGTAGATTAGAGGATGGGCTTAATGTTTATATTGGAAATATGGTTACTGCGTTTCAGCTTGAGGATTTTGCTATACTAGTATCCTCGGCCATTAGTGTGGAAAAATGATCAAAGAGAAAGAGGATAGAAGAGCCACCCTAGAGATCGACAATTAGCATGGTCCAAACATCAGGTAAAAGAGGACGAACATCGCATAGGTTTTTCTAGTCACGGGATTTTGGACCAACCTTTTTAGCTAGGCAAAGCCAGTAGTTGAGCCAGAAGGGTCTACATCTAATGCATCGGCTTCGGGTAACAGGAGATTTATATCTGTCACATGTCAGCATTATGGAAGATCACATGCAGGTGATTGTTGGTTGATTACTGGAGCATACTTATGATGCTGATCTACTGAGCACAAATAGAAGGATTGCCTCAGAAGAAGAGGTATAGGTGGTGTAGTATCAGTTCAGGTTCAGAATGTCACTCAAGGTAGTGGCAAGGGACAGGGACAGTATAGAAGTGCCAGGATTAGGCAGAGTGTATCAGAATCAGTGAATAGAGTAAAAGGTAGTCAAGCCCCAGCCCGAGCATATACCATGAGAGCTCGTGAGGAGCATGATGCCTTAAATGTCATTATCGTTAAATTTTCTCTTTATGATACTTATTTATTTGCACTGATAGATCCAGGTTCTACACATTCATATTTATGCATGTCACCACCAAGTCAGGGTAATACAGTAACAGAGGAATTAGATTACTATATATGAGTGATAAATCCTTTGGGTCATGGTGTGAAAGTTAGTCGAGTCTATAACAATAGTCCAATCAAAGCTCAGAACGTAGAATTCCCAGCTGACTTGATAGATTGTCATTCCGTGAGTTTGATGCAATCTTGGGGATGGATTGGTTAACTCAGCATAGGGCAATGGTGGATTATCAGTATAGGAGAGTGACTTTAAAGAATTCAGGGCAGGATGATATGATTGTCTTAGACGAGAACCGACCATACTTGACTAATGTCATTTTTGTTACAAAGGCATGTAAGCTTATCAAAAAGGGATGTGAAGCATTTTTTACACATATTGTAGATACCAAGAAAGGGAGTCTAGATCTCAAGGAGATTCCTATAGTATGTTAAAATCCAGATATCTTCCCTAAGGACTTGCTAGGGTTACCACCTGTCAGGGAGATGGAGTTTTCCATAGATGGTTTGCTAGGCACAACCCCGATATTGATCACTCCCTATAGAATGGCACTTACTAAACTAAAGCAATTAAAAATGCAGTTACAAGAGTTGTTAGAGAAAGGGTTTATTAGACCCAATGTCTCATCTTAGGGTGCTCCAGTTCTATTTGTTGAAAAGAATGATGGCATCTTTCATTTATGCATTGATTATCATCAGTTGAACAAGATGACAATTAAGAACAGATATCCATTGCTGAGAATAAATGACTCATTTGATCAGCTGAAAGGAGCAGAGGTATTTTCTAAAATTGACCTCAGATTAAGTTATCACTAATTGAGAATTAGAAAATCAGACATTTCAAAAACAACATTTAGGACTCGATATGGTCATTACGAGTTCTTAGTAATGCCTTTTGGCCTGACGAATGCCCTAATAGCATTTATGGATCTAATGAATAGAATCTTTAGGCCTTATTTAGATCAGTTCATGGTGGTGTTCATAGATGATATCTTGTTATACTTCAGAAGTAGAGAAGAGCATGATCAACATCTTGTATTGTCTTCCATACCTTGAGAGAAATCAATTCTATGCGAAGTTATGCAAATGTGCATTCTGGTTAGATGAAGTGGCCTTTCTAAGGCATATTGTCTCAGCTGATGGGATCAGAGTTGACTCCAATAAGGTACAGGCAATCCTCAACTGGAAATTTCTTTGGAATGTAATAGAGGTAAGAAGTTTTCTTGGTTTGGCGGGTTATTATCGGAGATTAGTGAAAAGATTTTCAATGATAGCCTCATCACTGACAAAATTTCTCAGAAAGGAGACCAAATTTGAGTGGACAGACTGGTGCCAGACTAGTTTTGATAAGTTGAAAAAAATGTTGACAGAGGCACTAGTGTTGACACAGCCTACAACGGAAAAAGATTATGTGGTGTACAATGATGCTTCCCTTGATGGTTTGGGCTGCGTACTAATGCAATAAGGCAAAGTGATTGCTTATGCTTCTAGACAACTGAAGCCTCATGGGAGAAATTATCCGACACATGATCTAGAACTAGCAGCCATTGTGTTTGCATTGAAAATATGGTGATACTACCTGTATGGTGAGCAATGTTATATCTATATAGACTATAGAAGTCTGAAATATTTTCCTTCACAAAAGGAACTCAATTTGAGATAGAGGTGATGATTAGAATTAATCAAAGACTATAATTGTATCATTGATTATCAGCTAGGTAAGGCCAATGTGGTAGCTGACGTTTTGAGTAGAAAAACTATGGCAGGTAAATGTTAAAACTTAAATTTATTAAGTGAACATGATTAAATAAAATAATAAAATAATTTATTTATATATTATTTTGGCAGAATTACGGATTCAACCCACATTGATTCAACAAGTAAAGGACAATCAGAAGCAAGACATGAAATTTAAGAAAATCTTTGAAATGGTGAAAAAGGGTGAAAAACCAGAATTTACTATTGAAGCAGATGGAATTTTAGGCATAAGGGCATGTTATGTGTGCCAGACATACCAGAATTGAAACAAGATATTTTGAAAGAGGCTCACAATGTTATTTATGGAATGCACCTAGGAAGCAAAAAAATGTATCATGACTTGAAGGCATATTACTGGTGGCCAAGAATGAAAGGAGATATCATAGAGTATACTACTAGATGTTTAATTTGTTAGCAAGTGAAGGTTGAGCATCAAGTACCAAGTGGATTATTGTAGTCAAATTCAATTCCGGAGTGAAAATGGGAAAGAGTTACAATGGATTTTGTTTATGGGTTGCCTTTGACACAAAAGAGGCATGATGCAGTATGGGTAGTGGTGAACCAGCTCACCAAATCAGCTCACTTTCTACCAATCAAGAAGGATTATCCACTTAACCATTTGGAAGAGATCTATGTTAGTGAGATAATCCGTTTACATGGTGTGTCAGTTTTAATCATTTTAGATCAAGACCCAAGGTTCACTTCACACTTTTATAAAAGTTTGCATCAAGCAATAGGTACTCGATTCAATTTCAACACAGCTTTCCACCCACAAACAGATGAACAATTAGAGAGGGTCATATAGTTATTAGAAGATATGTTAAGGATTTGTGTGATAGAATTTGAAGGTAGATGGGACAAACATCTTCCATTTATAGAATTTACCTACAATAATAGTCACCAAACCAATATCGGTATGGCACCATATGAAGCCTTATATGGGAGGAAATGTAGAATGCCTCTATGTTTGACCGAGCTTAGTGAAAAGAATGTAGTAGATCTAGATTTAGTGCAGCAGACAGAGGAAAAAGAGATAGTAATAAGAAATAGGCTGAAAGCTGCTGCTGATAGATAGAAATCATACGCATATTTGAAAATGAGGGATATTAAGTATACAGTTGGTGACAAAGTATTCTTAAAAGTCTCACCTTGGGAAAGGATTTTCTGATTTGGAAATAAGGGAAAGTTGAGTCCTAGGTTCATTGGACCATATGAGGTACTTGAACGCATAGGTCCCGTGGCGTACAAATTAGCTCTACCACCAGAGTTAGACAAGATTCACAACGTATTCCATGTGTCCATATTGAGAAGATATCAATCGATTCCATCTCATATCATATCATCAGAACCTATAGAGATACGACCATATCTAACTTATGAAGAGGAGCTAGTGGAAATGCTAGTTCGAGAAATGAAAGAGCTACGGAACAAGAAGGTACCATTGGTAAAGGTTCTGTGGAAAAATCATAATTCAGAAGAGGCAACTTGGGAAAATGAAAAGGTGATGAAGGCTTGATGAAGGCTTAGTATCCACAATTATTCCACTCTAGTTAAAAAGGTAAATTTTGAGGACGAAATGTTTTTTTTAGGAGGGAAAAATTGTAATGCTCGATAATTTAGACCACAGTTGCGGTTGACTGAAATCCAGCTTGTCGAATCGATCGGGATCTAAATTTTGATATGAAAAAAAAATTAAAATGATAATAAAATATGAGAAAAATATTTTGGATATTATTAATTTAGAATTTTGAAGTTCGGAATTAAAATTTGGAAAAAAAATATATTTTTCTCTAAACGAAATTGAAAATTGCAGTGTTTTTGGCATAGATATTTTAAGAAGGTATAAAAATAGAATATTCTTTATCTAAGGAAAGGAATATTCTTTAGATTAAAATAAAGTAAGAGTGATTTAAAATAATGGACCAATAAGGGAAAAATTATCTAATTAATTCTAACCACCCACCTAATCCAACTATAAAAGTCAACTTTTATCTTTTTGCTTTAATTCTTCTTATTCCTCATCTTAAACAAACAAAAATCTCTCCTTTTTTTTCTTTTTTTTTCCGTGAGCTCTCCCCCCCCCTTAGTTATTCTTTTTTTGTTCCTTCAATCAAGTTAAGATTAGATGGAAAAAAAAGTTGGATTAAGCAAGATCGTCAAAGAAGTGGAGCAAAGTAAGCAAAACTAAGGAAGAGGAAAGAAGAAAGGAAGAGAAAAAGATAAGGAAAATTTTGGTCATTTTGAAGATCTACAAAGGTGAGGTTAGATTTTCCATCTTCTCACTTTTCTTCTTCTCGTTTCTTTGATTTTGGGGTTGTCATTAAAGTTAGTAATTTATAGTGATTATTATGTTAATGATCATTAAGGATGGATTAGTGTGATTAGTGCTTGATTAGTTTGAAATTTGTTATTAAGACAAGAAGGTGAACAATCTTTGAACCATAATCAAAGAAAAAGTAAGGGCAAGGAGAAAGCTAACTAGGAAGAAGAGAAAAGTGTAGAGAAGTAAATTTTGTGAGGTATGTACATTTGGCAAAAATTCAATATGGAAAATGTAAATTTTGATTTTGTGATGTTTGTGTACTTGTGTGTGAAATTCTTCATATTTGATTGAGTGATGAATTGGTAATTAAATGATACTATGAATGTGAAAATAAAAATTTGAATATGAGATTGATGCATGAATATGGAAATTGTAGGAATTAATTGAAGTGTTGGAAAATTCATTTTATGAACAATGGTCATAACTTGAATTCTAAAAATGGTTTTTGAGTGATTCGTATTGGATTGGAAAGTTAAGATATAGGGTTTCAAGTTTCATTCAGACCATTAGACCTAAATATGTCTGCAATTAGGTGAAAAATGGACTCAACATTTGAACTAGAAATTTGTCCAGTAAAATACTTGACAAATTGGAATGAACGTATCATAGAGAAAAAATTATAACTTTTGGTAATAAATTCGGTTTAATGTGATTCTAGTTGTAAATTAAAGATAAGACATGTACCTACATTTTGTTAGCGATCACTTGTCCAAATTCGATCTAAAACTAGATGAAAAATACAGGGTAATATATGTATTGATAGAAAAATATATTATTTGAATTTTCTTATAGTTATAATGAATAATTGAGCAAATATGAGGTTGTAAAATATTTAATGGGAATTATTCCATTTATAGGGAAATTATATTAGTGTTACCTATATAATTTATGTAAATAATAATAAAAGTAACAAATATAATTAAGCACTATAACATCTAGTCGAGAACTAGAAATTAGGATAAGTTGGCATGCAAATAAAAGGGTAGACATGTAGGCTCTAGAAAATAGTGCTAAGATTTAATTTATGGAGGCACTAAGAAATAGTGCTGAGTTCGAAATTATGTAGACACCAAAAAGGTGTTGAGTTGTTATTAAAAATGTAGGTATTAAATGCCAAGTTATAACATAATTATGTAAGCGCTGAGTATACTGCCGGAGAGTAGAAACCTTGTATCCAGTGTTTAGTTCTAGTCTAAGATGTCGTGGGCTATCAAATAAATAACAGAAAAAATATAAATTATTAAATTGATATTTTATATTGTATATCTTGTATTGTTAAACAATTTTCAAACATGCTTAACGAATGAAATATTATAATTGATGAATTGTATATTTTTACATGACGTAAATAGTTTTGATACTATTTAATTGTTTTGGCATGCTTAGTAAATTAATTGTAGCTTCTAAAATTTTACTTTAGAAATATTTATATAATTACTGGATAGTAGCCAAATATACCACTAAGCTAGTAGCTTAGCGCTATGTTTCACGCGCAGATAAATAGACATAGCTGTTACGTTAGGGTGACCGAAGATAAGGAAAACTCCAAGATCAAATTGCAGCAGTTTATTTTCTTTTTGTATGTTTTGGAAATTGTATTGTACAAATTAAATTTTTTTTTTCATGTAAATTGTGGCATGTAGGCTTTATATGGAGTGAATTTTGTAATTAATATATTTGGTATTATTGTAAATATATTTCTAAATATTATGGTTTAATGAATGAATTCTTTTAAATCAAAATTTTATATCACTAGTTCCATATTTAAATGATATGAAAATAAAAGAAATATAGTAATAAATATTCCACTAATAATAAACTCGAAAATTGAAAAAACAAATTATACAATAATTTGAGTATTGATTTTTGTAAAAACAAATGAGCTTAATAGCACTTTCACACATTATTAACGACTAGTAGGGTAAGGAAGTGTTACATGATACACGGTTGTACATTTTACTGTTTGAGGGTTGGATAGTTATAGTTTTACATGTTGTATTTCTAAGACATGTAGTTTTATAACTACTCATTTTGTATAAACTTGGGCTAGTGCTGCCTATTTGATTTATGCATTCAATTTTATTTTATCAAGCTTTTATTGATATTTTATTTTATTTAAGTCATCATGGCAATGGTTCATGAAAGTTTTAAATTATGATGTTTTAACTCATATGCATTGCAGCATCTTATGGTATAATTGAGATTATTCTTAATTATATCGAAGGGTGTTACATCATGTAACATTCAGTGATTTAGGCCCCGATTGCGCGTGACTGTAGTGGGGTCCACTGGTTCAATCGGAGTCTAAATTTAAACCCATAAAAAAATGACTAATAATAAGAGAAAATAATTAAGGGTATTAGTATTAGGGCGTGACATACTCATTCACAGGTGTGACAAACTTCCCAGCCGTGATCCAAGTGGTGACTTTGGTCGTGAAGCTCTCTGGATGAAAATGACATGAACATTCACGGGTGTGACAATTTGATTCACGGGCATGACTAAAATGTCCACTTCACGGTTTGTTCTTCCATCTTGGCCGTAAACTTCAAATGCTGGTTTTAGTAATGGTTAGCTCCTTCACAGGCGTGACACATATAGTCACGAGCGTGAACATGATACTTCCTTAATTTTGTCTTTCAAGGATTATTCTTCCAATCTCCATTTTTGCTATTTTGTTCCATGTCTTGTTTAATAGACTTAGAAAACAAGTATATTAAATACAATATTACTATTTTATTTGTTATCATCAAAATGACGAAAATACCCTTGAAGGTTTAACAATCTCCCCTTTTTTGATAGTGACAAATAATCTAGCAATATGTGATTTTGAGAAGTCTCCCCCTCATAATATACTTAGGATAAAAAATTTATAAAATGCAAGAATTGTAAAGAATGATGTAGCATTGAAATAAACTTACTAGATTTTAAGTATATGCAAGTTATATGAGAAGTATATCCAATATATATGATAGTTCCTTTTTTAAGGAATGAAGTATATGTAAGGTATACTGAACGTATATCATGGCATATTTATTTTTGTAACTTGCATGAAGGTATATGCAAAGTATACTTAAGGTATATCTAATGTGTATAAAGCTCAATTTCTCAATTTTATACTTTGCATATGAATTCTTGAATCAAAGTTTCTAATCCCTTTTAATCTATTTCAATGTTAATTCATAATTCAATTTTAATTTTTGATTCAAAATTCATTTACCTTAATATATATTGCTAGTTTCTTCTTATATTGCTAGTTTGATACCATGTTCCCTATAATATATTGCTAGTTCATTCTTCTCCCCCTTTTGTCATCATCAAAAAGGAAATTAAAAATAATAAACAAAGCAAATATATTATATAAAGAGAAATACAAGCAAAGTTAAATTAAGTTCAGAAAGGAAATTAAAAATTTCCTACACAACAACAAACATAAAAGAAATAAACAAGCAGAAAAGAAGCAAAATAGCAATATTGTATTTAATATACTTGTTTTCTAAGTCTATTAAATAGGGTATGAAATAAAATAGCACGAATGGAGATTGGAAGAATAATTCTTGAAAGACAAAATTAAGGAAGTAGCATGTTCACGCCCGTGAATCTTTATGTCACGACCGTGAAAGAGCTAACCGTTACCAAAACCAACATTTGAAGTTCACGACCATAAAGGAAGAACAAACCGTGAAATGAACATTTTAAGTCATGCCCATGAATGTTCATAGCATTTTTATCCAGAGAGCTTCACGACCAAAGTCGCCACTTGGATCACGGCTGGGAAGTTTGTCACACCCGTGAATATGTATGTCACATCATGACCCAATGTCTCAAAATATTCCAGAGAGCTTCACGACCAAGGTCACCACTTCAGTCACGAGTTGGGAAGAAATGTCACACCCGTGACAAATATAGTCACGCCCGATAATTATGAAAGAGAAAAATGTCAGGCGCGATTATTTGGTTGGTACAATGGCTAGTTTCATATTTAATGCACCCCAACAACTATAATCAGCCATGGGCGTATAAATGGAAGTCATTTATGCATTCAGTACAAGAGAATAGCAATACTTTGAATCATAATCTTATTACAAGCTATTTGTACATTCAATTCTCTGAGAACCAATACCTATTCTCTGTAAAAATCTTTTTGCTCTTCAGTTATTGAGCAATAAAGATTTGTGAGTGTTTCTCTCTGTAATCATTTATTAGTCAAGAGAGTTTTGGGTATTTCTGGGTTAAGAGTAGAACACTTGTAACGGTTAGTTATGTGAGCCTCTAAAATACAAATTAAAAGTTGTTTGTCTGAGCCTGTAAAAACACAAAGTAAAGGTTGTTTGTGTGAGCCTGTAAAAACACAAAGTAAAGGTTGTTTTTGTGAACCTGTAAAACACAAGGAATTGGTTATTGTGTGAGCCATTAAAACACAAGGGATTTCTGGGTTAGGTGTGAGCCATTGTGAGAAATACCATAGTTGGGAGTGAGCTTGTAAAACTCCATTGTAACACTTAGTGTGTTAGTGAAACTCCCAATTACGATTGGAGAGAGGAGTAGGCTTTGTTAACACCCGAACCTCTATAAAATCCTTGTGTCAAATTTCTTTATCCCTCCTATAATTAATTTTTTATTTCCGCACCTTAAAGTTTAATTTTTGAAACTCCAATTCAACCCCCCCTTCTTGGTTTAATATCTAGGCAACAACTTGTATCTGAGTGCTACCTGCTACAAATAAAGCTCTAGAGGGGGCTGCCCCCCTTTTATACGGTCCACCCTATAAGTGACTCATGCTCTATCTCTTACTCCTATCATATGACTGTCCTGGTTAATACTAACCCTTTTTACTAGTAGCCTAGGTAATTGGAGTTGTTGTCTATCTGGAGGCTTCCTCTGCTCTCTTTCTCTTTCGCTTCTTCATACTAATGGTAGATGAGACCAGCTTCGTAAAATTGACATGTTATAATCCTCAATCTATGCATTGAGTCCATCCTTGAATCTCAGACACTTATCTATCTCTTATGTAATCAATCTATATGCATATTTACTCAGTTGAGTAAACTTCTTTTGATACTCTGTCATAGTCATCTTGCCCTACTTGACGTTCAGAAACTCTTTATTTTTCTCATCTTTGTAGACCCAAGGGACATACTGCTCTTTAAACTCAGTAATGAAGAAGTCCCATGCCACTGGCTGGGGAATCTATGGTTTTAGCAAAACTAATTTCCACCACTCAAAAGCATTCTTTTGAAGCAAGGATATGGTATACTTGGCCTTCTGATCCATAGGAACCTCAAACTCATCACAAACCCTCATAATCTTTTTTATCTAATACTCTGCAGCAGCTGGATCATCATCTTTAATTCCCAAAAAGTCTATGGCTCCATACTTATAGAGCTTGTTTGGTTGTACCTTTGGCTTCAGCGGTGGAGGTGGAGGTGGAGGAGCTGGAATTGGCTGTGGTACAACTCTAACAATCTACGGCATCAAAGGAATCTACCCCTAATTGGCTTATTCAAAAGCTTGCTAGGACATATTTGGTACAACATCCGGACCCTAAATACTATGCAAAACACCCTAAATGAGTGTAGTGTGTTCCTTAAAAAAGAGAGGAAAAAAAAAGCAAAAATCTAAAAATTCAAAGAAGAGAAATGCACTATGACTTAGGAAAGAATTTTTAACTCTATGCAAAATAAGTTGATATGAAGAAGTGAAAAGAAAAGTACTACAAAGAAAATAAGTGTGAGGGCTTAATGTATGAGTTTTTGATGCTGATGATAAGTAGTTTGGCTATATTGTACTTGTTATATATGTTGAGGCAATGTATGATTAAATTGGTTTTTTTTTTTAACTTAAGCATGGAACTAGTATTAGGATGGTTCTAAATATAATTGACTATTTGATTCTAATATTGGTCAAGATAGTGCATTGATGAAACTTAGAGATTATGGAGATTGAGATCAAGTGTAATAGTCAAGTATGGGAGAATTTGAAGTGTTCTTATTTGGTATAGTTTTATTCATATTTTTATTGTTAAATTATATATTTTTAACATGTTTTGGGTACTTAGTTATGCATTTTTGGTGATTGTGGGAGTTTCAAAAGGATTACAAGTAGTGAATATCCTCACAAACATGACCCGTGTCACACTCATGAGGTAGATAAACATTGAGATAAGCCTTACATACGTGATACCATATAACACCCATGAGGGGGGGGGGAGGGGTTCTTCAGCCTTTCCTTGTCGCGCACGTGAAGCATCAGTGTGGGCATGAGGATTTTGCTGCCTCAGTTCCTGTGATGGGTGTGTGAATTTAGCATGGGCACGTCAAAACTAAAGCTCCAAGTTGTTGTTGCGAGCATGTTAATGTGTTGCAAGTGTGAAGTTTTTGTACTAACTTAACTTGTAGCTGTGTGAATCCATGTCAATACAATCAATGATCCTGTAGAGTCCAATATGCGATGAAAGTCTACCTTTTGCAAATGGGCCCATATTAAGGAGGATTAAGTGTGGAATGTTTTGTTAGGGATTTTATTAACATTATTTTTTAGAAGGAAAA
Source organism: Triadica sebifera (assembly GCA_023653625.1). Classification (NCBI taxonomy): domain Eukaryota; kingdom Viridiplantae; phylum Streptophyta; class Magnoliopsida; order Malpighiales; family Euphorbiaceae; genus Triadica; species Triadica sebifera. The sequence continues at coordinate 37,325,017 of CM042896.1, forward strand.
TATCATATTTTTAGAAGGAAAATATCATATTTTTAGAATTAAAATATCATATTTTTAGAATTAAAACTCTAAGAAGTATAAACATAGTTTCTTTTTAGAATTAAGGGGATATTTCTGCAACCTTAGGGGGACCTTTTCTGCAGCTTTTGAGACTAGTGACTGAAGAGAACTTGTAGGCTACCTTTATTATATTATTCCACATGAATTTTTATCATTGAAATGAGCTATTTTGATACTTGAATATTGGTTTTGGAGTGTAGCTTGAAGATTCGGGGACTAACCAGTCTTGAGTTGGATTCTTTATCAACTTTTAAAGGAGCAATTTTGTTCTTTTATTTCTATCTCTATTATAACGTATCCAGTATAGTATTTGATATTAACATGACCACTGTAGTATCAATGCTAGGCTATATTTTCATTAGGTATTTAGTAAGCTAACTCCATTTGTATGAATTTTCCTTTATTATTAATGAAGTATGTTTTATATTTCAATTTCAGTTGTACTTATTTAGTTTCAGATTAAATGATTGACTGACCACCTTTTATTTTTTCTGGAATGAACATATTAGGGTTATATTATTAGAAAAATCATCTTTAATTTAACCAAAAAATTGGGTTGGACACTAATTATACTATTAATTTGGGTAATTTGTTAAGTAATATAAGAGTCATTGAAAACTTACTTCATTATGCTTAATTGAATTAGGGGAGAGATTAAAAATTAGAGAGGTGAGCTAATTACCTAATTTGTCTCATTGGATCTTAATTCATTAGATTTGCTTGCTATTTTATTAATTTAGTTTTATTTTCATTGCTTCAATCAATTCATCAAACTTAGTTAAGGTGTTTAGAATTTATTTTACTATTCATTGGTAACTTAAAATTAATTAAGAATTTAAGTTAATAATTTCATTTAGAGATTGATTTCAGGAGTGAGCTTGCCAACATTACAATATAATTGGCTCTTGCACTTGTGAGTACACTTTGAGTTATATCAATATGGTGGGTATGAAGGAACAGGGGATCATGGTGGGAATGCAGGTGCAGGTGATAATGTAGATGCATTTGTTATTGGAGGTGTGAGCATAGAAGACTTGGACTTCAATCCAATTGAAGAAAGTGATACAAATGATGGTATGGATGAAATTGACTTTGGCTCAAATGATGAAAAGCGCATTGAAAGGGGAAGAAACTTAATATGGGAAAAAAATTCATTATGTTGAATATAAGGATGATGAAAATGGTGTTACTAGTGCATGAAAGAAGATATTGATTGCTAGAAGAACCAAAGGAAAAATGGGCGAAGTAAATGATAACAGGATACCCATTGAGGACATTAATGTCCCAAAGAAGTCAACTTTTGTGAACCATGCAAATAATGTATTATAATGAAGGCAAGGAAAAGAGTGGCTATAATACAAAATATATTTCTTTTGATGCTTCTATACAAACACCAATGTCAAATGAAAAAGGGAACTTATGTTCACTTAGGAAGAAGAGAGTCAGGCTAAATTGCCCCAAATTGTGACCATAACAGTCTTGTCTTGGATACTGGCTTACAATTTACAAATGTTGAAGAATGAAAGTCAAATATACAAACCTAAACAATATTTAATGGGTATAACATTAGATGGGTTAGGAGTGGTTATGGGAAGCTTGAAGCAAAATGTGTTAAAAATGCCCTTAAGGACTTTATGCAAACAAAATTCAAGCTGAGCAGGCCCGTGTCATTGAAAAGTTAGATGCACTGCACACTTGTGTTAGAAAGGGTTATAACAAAGAAGCCACTAGTGTTGGCTAAGAAATTTTTACATGTATATCGAATGAGACCAAACTATACTGCCAAAGAAATGCTTAAGGATGTGTAGTTCCTTTTTGACCTTGATGTGACTATGATGGAATGCTATAGAGCCAAATGGAAGGCTTTGAACAAAATAAAAGGCTCATTTGAGGAACACTACAACAAATTACTATCATATGTAGTTGAGCTAAAGAAAATGGATAGAGATGAGAGGTTTGAACTGAAGTGTGAACTTGACTCATCTAGACGACCTGCGTTTCAGAGATTTTATATTGGATTTAGTTGTTTGAGCAAGGGCTTCATAACTATATTAGAAGAGTAGTTGGCTTTGATGCATGTTTTCTCAAGACAGTTTTAAGCGGTGTTTTATTAGCTACAGTTACCAAGGATGCGAACAACAAAATGTACCCAGTTGGATGGGCAGTTGTTAAGAAAGAAAATGAAGATAGTTGGACTTGATTCTTTTAAATTATATTTGAGAAGTTGCATATAGTTGATGAATTTGGTTGGACATTCATTTTTGGCCAGCAGAAGGTAAACTGTCTTATTATAACAAAATAGATATCATTTTATTGACCCGTGTCTAGCTACATTTGTTATTGTATTTGTATTGATTGGTGTCATTGTTTGTAATTTACATTTTATAGACATGTATTATTATAACAAAATAGATATCATTTTATTGACTTCATTCAAGTTATAAACCTCGCACAACAAGTCATAGTTTTCATCTTCACAAAATCTTTAACTTCTCTTTCAAAGCAGTATTTATTTCTTCTGTAGCCTTCACCTTTTGTTCAAGTATCTTCATCTTCTCTTTCAAAGTACCATTTATTTCTTTTGAAATCTCTAACTTTTCTTCAAGTCTCAACTTCTTTCTAATTATCTAGACTAGAACTTTCCTAACGTGCCAAGTATATGGTTCCTCGATCCACTCAAAAAATGACATTCCCCAGACTACCATAAAACAACAATAACAATTAAAATCACCAGTCACCATCAAATAAATATTCATATAGCATAACTTAGTTGTTCCCATAAAAGAGCATCACAAGAACCTATGACTTAGGTTGTCAAGGTGAAAGAAAGAAGGAAGCAAATGACAATGATCATCTTTTCAAGAACCTCTAATCTTCAAAGAAACAGATCCTGAGATCGATCGACTGGTATCTCTTGATATTTCTTACATTCAAGATGATGAAACTCTAAAAACTTTGAACTTTTATAAGAAACTCTTTACAAAATGAGCAAATCATCAATGAAAACCTTTTCACTAAAATTTTAGAGATTTAAGATGAAGCTGATTTAGCCTTTTGTTGTTAGGGTTTCTTCTAACCCTCAAAATGCAGCATTTTGATGAGTTAGCTATTTTTTGCATACTCATTTTTTTTACCCCCGCAATTTTCAGGCAGCCACATGGGATTCTACCACTGTAGGTTCTCACCAGATGCTATTTTTGAAAAAAAAAAAAATTAAAGTTTGTGTATCATTATGTAATTAGTGATAAGTTGAGCTAAAATTGTAAAAAGTAAAAAAAAAATCACGTATTTTTTTGGTAATTAGACCTCAAATTAAATTGTAATCATAAAACCCAAAATTATACAACTACACCTTTAGAAAATCTCTCAACTAACCCCTTCTTCTTCAACCTCTCTCACACTCATTTCTAACTTCTCTCTCATTTCCATAACCACTAAACTAATCTCTTAATACTTTGATCTTCTCGCTATCGTAGACATGCACAATTGATGTGAGTTGTTATTTTTATCTTTTGCACAATTTCTTTTATGTGTGCTCTTTGTGTTTTTCATGGCTTTTGGAGGATATGAAACATTTTTTAACCTCTTTTTTAATGTAGATAAATTGATGGTTGGTTTACGGTGTTTAGGATATGGAAAATCTAAGATGGTTGATTTTAGGGTTTTCTCTTTTAGACTAAAAATAATCACCTTCACGTGTCTCAATTGTGTCTAAGAGATCACTCCATTGCCATGTTAGCAACAATGGCAAGATAAATCTAAAAATAAAATTTTTAAGGAGTCGTTCGTACCAAAACTTTGTTTTACAGACATTCTATCCCAAAAATGGTTGCTAACAGGGTAAGGCAGTGATCTCTTAATTGTTCATTGTATTAAGAATATATTATATACTCGTACGAGTATAAGATTTTCCACAATTACAAATAATCTATTGTTAGACGAGTATAAGTTGTGTCCTATGTATTAAGATTTACATTTTTTTAATGATCTATTAAGGATTTATTGAAGAAAATAATAATTGTTCATTGTGATAAAATCAAAATTTAGAGACTTTTTGAACAAGGATGTACATTCCATTAATTAACAAAATACAAGTCTAAACCGAGGATTAAAACTAGAAAAAGAAAAATAAAACAACAATAAATACATGACTTACAAATAACTAAAGTCACAAAGGACCAAAATAAAAAAGACAAAAAAGTACGCGAGCAAGTATAAGGAACAAAAAAGGTTGATAGATAGTGGAAAAGAATTAAAAAAATCCATAGGAAGGAGAGGACAAACCCACGAAACCTGAAAAACTAACAACCACTCTGAACAGAGTGAAACTAAAGGGGGTTAAATAAAACCCCTAACAACTTCCAGCCGCTAGATGATCCTTGCATGAATTGTGAACTTTTATGAAGGATAACGAGATGCACAAAAGGCTATGATCTTATAGAAAGGATAGCCATAAACACCTGGAGGAAGCCAAACTAACTCAATGAGCTTATGAAAGAGAGACCACACTACTAGAGGAAAGAAAATCACTCTGGCAAAACATAATCTTAATGTTCCAACCCAACTCCACTCCGACAATTGGTATAACCCACAACTACCTTGCATTAGAAACAGAGACACACTAAAAAGATCATATGAACAGAGGCTTCTAATAGTTCCATTTGCTTGAGTTGGCCAGAATTTGGGCAAGAAATAAATATAGGAATCATGTAGCGGTGGACAGTCCAATAGAACCAATTGACTCATCTAGTCAAAGGAAACCAGGTACAACCTTAGGGGCTCCCAGAATTGCAGCTTCCTGGATAATAGAGGAAAGCTTAGATGGAAGACAATTTGGAGATAAAAGGTTGTTGAAGGCTAGGAAAAGAATTGCAGGAATAAGGGAGAAACATAAAAGTAAGTCTGATTTCTCGTCATATGTGAAAAAGTACAGCATAAAAAGACAAGATGAAAATAAGGAAAAAAAAGAGAAGGAAACCTAAAAGAAATTCTAGATCAGGAAAGACATTCTCATTTAGAAAGAGAGGCTCTCTCTATTAGAGAGTAAGAAAAGATAATTAAAATTTCCTTTCTCCATTTTGGGAGATTCAACAACTTGTAGAGAATATATTCTTATGAACAAATTTTATTAAGTTCAATATTTTTACATATATGTCAATGACTACGATATAGAAATATCACTAGAATTATTCTATGAGTACTTTTTTTTTATTTGTTACTAACAGTTATTATTAAATAACAAGATCACAATTACTTTATATTCATTATCCTTTTTATATTTGTTTTTCCATTTTGATGAGTGATGACATATAATAATTTAAAATACCATAATGATAATCGCACAGCATTTTTATGAAAAAAGAAAACATATATATATATATATAAAGTGTCATAATTAAAAAAAAAAAAAAAGATAGCTATCTTCTTTAAAATAAATGTTTCAAGATGATCATATTGGTAGGATTTTAATACACTACACTAGCTATGAGTCCCATCAATTTGAAAATATATGAACAATGTACTTTTTTTTGTTTTGTCTAAATTATAATTCTCCGTAATTAATTTTTAGGCAATTGTTTTTGCTTTTCTGATGATGATTTTTGTACTTTTATTTTCATTAAGCCCCTTCATTTTAATTTTTGTTCATATTATATTATTTTAAACTTTTATTTTCAAATTAAGAATCACGCAAATTAGACATTGCGTCATACCAATAAATTTCATTCTCACCGTTAGTCAATAGCAAAGAAAATAAAAAAAAAAATTAAATTTTAAAGTAAAAATTAATATATCAAAACAGAAATACAAGAGATTAATTTAAAAAAATATATATTCAAGAGTTCAATATTGAAAATTTTCTAATTTATATAGAAAACTTTTTTGAAATAACATAGTTTTCTTTTTTTGGTAAATAAATAACTTGTAGGGTTATGACCAACTTCAAAAACTGAATTAAGTTATTTTTTTTAAATGAAAAAACTGAATTAAATTATTAAATAAATAAACCTATGCTTCGTTAAAGTTAGTCAATTAGGCTTTAGAGTTGAAATTCCAACATAAAAACCAAAGAACCGGCTATAGCGCATGAGTCGGACATGTTGGGCTTTGGCAGACCAATTTTCTCCGTTATAAACAAAGTCAATATTTCAAGTTAATCCAAAATATCATACGTTTATCGTTTCCAGATATCTTGGAACTACTCGATGATATCATATCGCGATATATTTGTCGGGTTTTGGATCACCTGCTACCAACCTACCATTTTCTTATCTATTAAGGCTTGACCCACGTGGAATCTTTTTTTTTCTTACACTCTCTCTCCACGTGGATTCTTTCTAATTATGATTTAAAATCTAATTCAATAGCAATACTAAAATTTTATTCTGATAAAAAACTAAAATTGATTATAGTTTTTTTATATTAAATAATTTATATTTAACATTTTGAGATGGTAAAAAATTCAATAATAATTTAAAATTTTCTAAATTTTTCTTATTTATTTTAAGTACAGAGTCTAAACTTAGTACTTCTATATATCAAAAGAGTGGATACACATTATCTAATAAAAATAATATAATATCAATCATTAAATATATTTAGTGAATTGAGCACATGATTGAATCGATTTTCATGTCTCTACGTTACTTGACAAGCATTGGACATAATTTCATGCAACTTCTTTTCTGAGCAACTTAAATTTATGCAAGTTTGATTTGGTAGTTGGTCATGTCCCAATTACAATTGATTTATCATATTAGACAATAAGCATATATTTATGTAACATAGCAAGTTAATATTAGTATTCAGATTTCCAAAACCAAAGTATTCATTTTCCAATTCATGTGAGCATTCACACACATATCGGATCACACTTTTTGTTTATCTATGTTGGATTTTTTAATGGGTATTGATTGTCCATCTAGACTTGATCCAATCCAAATCTAATATACTAAAAATGGAGGCAGTTATTTATTAAAAAATAAACTGCTACACCCATGATGATCAAAAGTTACACAATGTATATTCCCTCTGGAACTCCCTCTGAAATTTCTCTTTGTAGAATTTATACATTAAAATTCAATTTCAAGATAATCAAGACATTCATATTGTGAAAAGAAATTCGATTCTAGCAATCCGATATACAAGAAATGTTAAAAATACGAATATTCAGTTTAACAAGTAAGTTTTCCCTATTTGAAATATCTTACATCGGTATCAGAGTCTTAATTGCGTGTTTTTGTACTTGAATTGTTGATTGGAATATTTTTGAACAATAAACCATGAAAATTCCATGAAAATCCAAATTTCTTCTAGTTTTTGGAAAATATTGTTCTGGTTTCATGGTTCAAATTTAGTATGGTTGAAAATAAAAATTTTCACAAGCTTTTAAACGAGTATTTTTGCAGATATTTCTGATGAGTGGTTGATTTCTTATGATTTTTAAAGTTTTTGATTGAAATTAGAGTTTTTAATTTAACTCCCACTCTCATATGAATTGAGTGTTGTTCGAACATGGCATATATGAACATAAAACGGCCTAAACATGGTCAAAATCGGTTTAGAATTATAAAAAAAATAGAAAAATTGACATAACAAGCAAAAATAACCATTGAAATGCGGTGTGTGTGGTACACCGCCAGTCGTGACACTTGTCACATACCATGTGCCATGTGGCACTTATCTATTGGACTTGAGTGGATTTGTTTGATGATGTGGCATCCATGTATCATAATAGCTCAGCTATGACATATGGCAAATTATGACACGTGACCACCATTGGTTGGACCAGATGAGCAAAAATGACGATGTGTTTGTCCACATGTCTTTGACACGTGACACATTCTACCACATGGATCTCTCTTATTGGTCCACCTAGATACTGACGTGTCACTTAAATGGCAGTAGAGCTGGCGCATGTGTGCGCATGAAGGTGCATAAGGGTGAGTGGTAGCGTGTGCGAGATTCGTTGGGGTCTAATTTTTTTAAATGCTCAAAATTTAATTTTCTATTTATTGAATATTTTTTCAGAGTTTTTTTGATAGCGATTGGATGTATTATTTGGTAAACAAATATGCAAATTGGTATATAATTATTGAGAAATATATATAACATTTATGTATAAAATTCTTTTTAGTCACATAAAATATGTTATATTTAATAATGTCTAATATTGTCTTTGATTTTTTCATATATGTAGTGAGAAATTAAATTTTTATTACTTTAGAGCAATTATGTCCATATAAGAAAGATTTGAATCACTAACTAATATAACTCATCGATGAGATGTACTATATATTATGGACTTTTTTTGTAATGTTTAGTGAGTGCTATGATTTGCCTGTGGAATAATAAATGTTTATAGTTTGTGATTACTTCACTAATTCATGGGAAGATGCATTTAAAGAAAGACCAAGTAACTTAACTTATAAAAGTATTGAGCAAGAATTGGCTTGGGAGCTGAAGTGCCGGATATAAGATGGTATTAGGCAATCTCTCAAGTTAATAAATGGTTACTCATGGATGAAAAAGATATCTAGTACATTGGTAAAAAGAGAATTTGCTGAGAGAGAACTGTCAGTTTACCTAGAGAATGAATGAATTAAACTCAATATTAAGACATGTTTAGTGTAACATCCTTGACCTTCCCCACATGCATTTCATCGAACATAAGCATCTTGCATACAATTCAATTAAATACGTACATTTTATACGTATTTTCGTAGCAACAAGTTTATGACACGCACTAGCTACCTGTCCTAGTATTTGACACTTGTATCGAGTCGCACGTGTGTAATTATAACCTAAATGAGGATAACAAAGTATTAGAAATGAATTGAATAAGGTGTATAAATTAAAGTAAGAAAAATGATTAGATTAAGATTAGTGAACATTTACATTGCTAATTTAGTTAAATGGGGTCAAATGATTAAGCCGTATTATTGTGTGAATTTGTGGAATTATAAATCTATGTAAATTATAATAATAATATAGACAAAATAAAATGAAAATGACACAAAAGAGAAATAGAAGAGAAGAGAAAAGAGAAATGAGAAGAGAAAAGAGAAGAGAAGAAGAGAAAATGACAAAATGACAAAATGACAAAAAACAAGTTGGCTTTATCTTCATATATCTTTCCCCATTTCTGCCTCCTCACTCTAGTCCGACTTCTTCTTCAATTTCCTCCATTTCAGACTTAAATTCTTCCTTGTTTCACCTAGTTTTTGAAGCTAATTGATCCCTTTCAAGGTTGTTCTTGGTAAGTAATTAATTTTTATTGCTATAGGGTTGATTTGAGTTGCTTAGGTTCGATATTAGGCACTGAATTGCACCCCGATTTTGATATTAATAGAAATTTATTCTGGAAATGTGTAAAACACAAAAGTTGTTCCTTTATATCTTATATTTGTGGATATTTAAACATTTTTGCAAGATGTTATGTATAGGGAGAGATATATTCTTCGTACTGAAACTGTTCAGGGTGTAAACCCTAACCAAGTTAGCTACAGTGTGGTTTGATTTCGAATATGTTAAATCCCTTATTTGAAGTCTTTCAAAACATAAAACTTGTAGATATATGTGTTTTTTTATCTGTATATCAAATTTCAGGTTCATAATTCTTGTAAATGGGGAGTTATGGTGAATTGAACCATGACTGTTCCATGGTTTGAACTGCCTACTGAGTGCCCTGGGCAGATCCAGTACATTGGTTGGCTAATTTGAGTTTGTTAGAGCTAGATTCTGTAAATTCTCAAAACATTAAAGTTATAGGTATATGTCTTAGCTAAATTTGGGTACTAATTTTAGCTTAATTGGTTATCTATAGACTACGTTATGGCCTTTGGAAATCATACTAGTCCGGAAGCCAATTCTATTCTGGAATAGTACAATGTTTGGTATAATTAGAAGACCATAGAGACATAATTGATAAAAGTTTTAAACATGAAACATGTTCCAAATGCACCCATAACATGAAACATGTAAAGTTTCATTAAAATAGGACTTATATATTATAAGTTATGATGAACCCAAATGAGTACCCTGAAACTGTCTAAAGGCAGAAAACAAGGCAGAAAACAGAACACTCTTAGAAATTCAACCAAATATTGTACAATGATCCAATTGGTCTGAAATTTGAATATGTTCTATAATTATATGTTATTTTTAATTAGGAATAAGAATCAGATTAATTGGTCAATTATAGAAAAATTTATAGGCTAAACAGTCCCATAAGGGCACACTGCCTCATAGGAAAAATCGTAACTATTGACATGAACAATGCATATTAATTTGTTTAAGCCACATTAAGTCTCTCTAATCATGAGTTAATCGATTATGTTTTCATATTAGGCTCACAACATATTGGAGACCCACAAGGAGTAGATAGACAATAAGTTAGGGGTCGGAATCAAAGGAGAACGGTGAGTCTAATTATCGATTGAATTCTTTAGTGCAAATGAATGTTGCTTGCTATGTGATTCATGTGATTGTCATGATTGGTCCTTGATAATGTAATGATGGATAATTTGTGACATTTTGGTACATATAAATGGTATACTTGTGGTATATTTGAGGTATATATTTGACAAATGTGATATATATACATGGTACATGTATAGTATATACAAGGTATATGCTTGACATATGAGGTATATAGGGAATATATGTATGTTGTATATGCTAAAGATGCAATGGTTGATGAATGCTTAAATACAAGTGCATATGCATATGGGCTAAAAAGGCGTTGTGACTAGTTAATCGACATTGTAAAGCAAAAGAAGAGGCCTATGGCCCAACAAATGTGCAAAGCAAAAGAAGAGGCCTATGGCCCAACAAATGTGCAAATGAAACAAATGATCAAGCTAGCTAGCAAATGCAAATGCAAATGTTCACATGGAAACCCGGGGTAATGTTCGTTTAATTTGGTCACAACAAAATAAAATGTACAAGCAAAGCATAAGTAAATAACAATTATTGAATACTTGATTTTATCTATATTTATATGTTATTGACTGATGAATGGAATGGAATACATGGTATATATTGGAATTGTGATTTATGACTATGAGTTGTTTGGTACTTTAGAGCTCATTGGATGGTTATTCTCACTGAGCCACAACTCATCAATTTGCATCATTTTTCAGGTAAAGAGAAGCGATAGCTCATTTTGAGTAGCGTATAAAAGACATGGAGCACAGGTCACTGGCCGAGCCTCATCACTCTCTCTCTCCTTGCATTCCACATAAGCATGAAAACATGTCATCTGTATTTTGACTTATATGCTTGAATATGTATTATCACTCTAGATTAGTTTTGAAATGTATAAATGGAAACAACCCATAATCCTTCGGATGGAAAGTTTATGTTTTAATATATGTGATATATCTTTTGTTGTTTTGTTGCATGAAAATATGTATGTAATATTGTGGGTATTGACCTTTAGGGGTATTTCCGTTATTTTGATGATCACAAATAATTGAGTAATAAGGAATTTAACCATTTTTGTGTTCTAAGTATCTTAAAGCAAGCAATGAATGTTTCTATGAACTTTCTAGGGTAAGACAACAAGAAATTAAGCATTCAATTTTTGTAAAGTCATTTATGCAATTATTCAAATATGATTTTTATAATCTTCGTTGTAAAAACCTTTTTAGCAAAGTTTGTTATGCTCTTTTGGTTAGTGAATGATTTCATTCATGTAATCAAATAATCAAATAGAGGACTTGAGTGATTTGGGTAGTGAGTGAAATACTTGTAAGAGTTTTTGTGTGAGCTATTAAAAATACAAGATTTAGTTATTGTGTTAGCCATTAAAACACAATGGTCTCTAGGTTAGGTGTTAGCCAAGAGAGTAAAATACCATAGTTGGGAGTGAGCTTGGAAAACTCCATTTGTAATACTTTAAGTGTTAGTGAAATATCCAATTGAGATTGGGGAGAGTAGTAGGGTTTGTTAATACCCGAACCTTTATAAATCATGTGTCTCTATTTCTCTACTTCTTCTTATCTCTTCTTATTCAATTCCTTGAAAGAAATTTTTTTATTTGATAACCAATTAAACTCCTTTCTTGGTTATTATTTTTGTTAGAGGAGTGCTCTAAAGGCAATCACCTTTAGCACTTATTGTACAAATTTATTTGATTAATAAAATGCTTTTTCATTAATTTGATGTTCATTTCATATATGAATTGATAAGTGATCTAAAATCAATTAATGAAGTTCTTGATACATAACATAGCATGAAGGAAATCATGATGAGATCATGATATTGAGATTCTTATCATGTGTAATTATGTTAGCATCAAAATTATCCCTAGTTATAGGATTAATGAGACGTGACATTATTAATCCAGACAGACTAGCACATGTTACACTCCTTGATTGGATCGAGTAGTAGATCTCATAATCTATAAACATGAGATGTTTAGAGTTAACATGTGGAAGCTTGCTGAGTGTAACTCAATACATTGGATGACCAGCTATGAGATAATCATATGGATAATCTATTCAAATGACAATGATAGTCTCATCATAACAATGGTGCAAGTATCCTTAGACATGAGGTATTCAAGGATATCTTGAATATTGATTATATATTTTGACACTATTCCTCATTGCCTCAGAGAGGTAGCTCATAGGGTGGTGATTGGATACAACTTGAGATATTCAAAGGTAATTGGGTAACCAATAAAGGATTCACCACTCTTGATAGAAGGAGTGTATACCCATGACTTCTTATCGTGGTCATTACTCAGGAATCTCTGGCCGAAGTGGAAATGTCATAAAGATAGTATTCAATGACATATCTAACAGAGTAATGAGCCTGAAGGACAAGAACTAACATTACTTGGACTAGACGTGACGTAGTCAGTCTAGTGGGAGTTGACACATGTCCATACTCTGAACCAAGTGAGGTATAGAATGGTAAAAGGAATAATTGCACAAAAATTGTCTATGAAAAGGTTCATACTCAAACCACTGACTTTTCGGTCAATTGAGAGTCATGATGTGTTACTAGATACCGCTCATGACCTGCTTAAATTAATTATTAATTTAAGTGGCCAACATAACCGGGAACCTAATGGGTCACACACATTGAAGATACGAGAATGAGTAAAATGGTCATGGATAGGATCCAAAATATGACAGAAATATTTTAGGATGGATCGCGATGAGATCGCAGGGAAAAATCGTTCGGGAGTGTCACTGGCCCGTACGGGCTTGCACAGGCCCGTACGGGCTAAGCACAGGCCCGTACGGGCTAAGCAGGCTACTAGCCTGCCTTGTGGGCTAGCTAGGCTACCCAGCTACAGGTGCAGCAGCAGGCCCAGCGTGCCTGCAGCTTCCCATCTGTTGGCCAACGACAGTTTTTTGCCATAATTAGGCCAATTATAGCCAATTACTATTCATTTGTTTCTATTTTCTCCATTTTTGACTTTTTCATCTTATTTTTGAATTTGATTCAAATAGAAAAGACATCAAATAGCAGAAAAATAGATTTAAAAATATTTTTTGTGAAAAAAATATTTTTAAGACACAACAAAAATTCTCTCAAGAACACTTTCAAAGCTAGCACTTTGAATTTGTTCAAATCATTTCGCTTGATAGTTTCTTCTTCATTCTTCGCAGGAATTATCATTAAAGACATCCTAGTATGGATTGTTGTGGTTTACTACAACCTAACAAAGTAAATATTGGAAAAACAAATAAAAATTACAAGGTATAATTTTTAACATTTACATTTATATAAATTAGTTTTAATGGTACAAGTATGATCTTTCGTTTTGAAAAATTTTATTTTTCACTGCATTTATGAATATGATTCATTCTTCAAAACCCAACATTGGTATCAGAGCCTCCTGGTATCCATTAAAATTAATTTTAATTGAAAGTGCAATGAGATTGCATGTTTTGATAATTTTGGATCAATAGGTTTTGAAAAATTGACATTAATTTGTAAAATATAATTTACACATTTTTCTTTCTTTAATCTGATCATGGGATGAATAAGAATAATTATTTTGATTGAAAAAAAAATGATTTGAATGTGATTCAAATAATTAATTTCGGATTTATTTAAAAAATGCATAAAATTGCCTTGTTTATGAACATGTGTTGTTGTTTGGCTTAATTGATGGGGCTGGTTATATTTCTTGTAATTTAATTATGAAAAACTTATTTAGACATATTGAGAATATTTTTATGCCTCTGGAAGTGTCTAATAATTAATTAAAAATTATTTTGATTAATTTTTCAAACAAACAAAAAAAGGGACAGTTTTATCATATCAGGTGGAGCTGTTTTGTTTGATTTTTTTGTATGTATTTATTTTATTTTCAACACCTTGAAATAATTTTTATGTGATTAAAAATATGTTATTTTGATGTTATATGCATGCCAAAAATTATTTTGCAAGCATTTGAAATTTTAAAAATTCTAGATATAGAATTAGTCATTTTTAGCGTCTAAGTGTGTTGGTTCATTTGTCTTAGTAATTGTGGCTTGTGACAAAAATATTTTGATAAACTTAAGCTGACCAAAAGATAATTAGAATGGTGATTTGATGTTCTGAAAATTTTTAGAATTTTTGGAAATTAAATTTGAATTAATTTAAGTTGTGAAATTGTAATTCTAGTATGACTAGAAATTGGTATGTATATTAAAATTAAATTGTTTAATTTTAACATCACAATATTCTGATTTTAAGGAGAATTGATTTTGAATTATTTCTGGAAATATGGAATTTAATTTAATTTGATTAAATATTAAATTCCACTTTAAAATTACATACAAAATTAAATTAACCGAAAGAATACATATAGGTAATTTCAATTCAAGTGCTGAATCGATTTACAAATTGAAATCCAAAATTGTCATTTTTATTTTGTGCATTAGAGAATGCATGTTAGGGTGTATGAAAAGGCATTATGGATGATTATGGACTTAGGCCCAATGTGATTGAGCATGCATGGAATTATTTTGTGTTATGGTAAATAGGGTATGCATGTCCCTACCTCTGTTTCTTTCTTATGTATTTCTCTTCTCATCTTACTCCCCTCAAATGTAAATTAAGGTTTTCTATAATTTGAAATATGTAATTAGATTACATAGGATTAGGATAGAATGAAGATACAAAGGAGCAAGAAGCAAAGGAGATGGTACCATAAACAAGAAGACTTAGAAATAGGAATTTGATTTCTATTTTGGGTTGTAAATTCATGCATATACCTAGGTAAGACCTAGTCAATTTCTCTTTTGCTCAAGAGATTGACTTTAGTATGTCCATAATCATGACATATAGTTAATGTAACTATCTTTATATATCAATGTGATGAATGTATGATATATAAAAGCATGAAATAATAACTTGATGAGACTTAACAAAGAAATCCCTCACTACATAAACAATTAAGTCTTACGCATTCCATTAATATGGGGAGAACTAGAGTTCTTCTAGAGTTAGGGTTTTTGAGTTGCCTCAAGCTCACTCTATAAGAATATGTTCAATCCATTGAAATTAGATTTCACGATTAATGGGTTAGACTTAACCGATATTATTAACTTGTTGGATTTGTGCCAAGGTTAATGTGTATTGGAGGTGAAGTTGGGTTTGTATATATGAGATGTACACATATCAAGAGTCAATGGCCCAATGTATGTGCACACATCAATAAGTTGATAGCACAAGATTCGATAGTTGCATGAATAATGCAATTGGTATGGATTAGATACCTACCAACCAAACTAAGGATAGCTTGTTGAGTTGCCTCAAGGTTATTCTTAGCTAGTTGGATATCAACCCACTAGGAGAAATTCCATATAAGTTCTCTCGGGTTCATAGTGAGGGCTATGGATTCGCAATAAAATAGTGGGAGCCATAATGCGATTTATTAAAGACCTAATAAACATGCATTTTATGTACATTCTAACATGTTCTATTTTATATCTAGGTTGCTAGAATCATCATCATGACAAGTGTGAATTTGCGATTGCTAATGGAATCAAATAAGTTGACTAGGCCCAATTTTTTGGATTGGCTAAGGAATCTAAGAATAGTTCTAAATTTTAAAAAGATTGGCTATGTCTTAGATGAGGCACTCCCTAATCCCTCTGCTACTAATGCTTCTGATGATGTTCAAAAGGCATATCAAAAGCATCTCGATGATAGTGAGATGGCAAGCTGCATTATGCTTGCTACTATGTCAGCTAAGTTGCAAAAGCAGCATGAGGATATGAATGCTAATTCCATAGTATACCATCTAAGAGAGCTTTTTGATGAGCAAACATGTTCTGAAAGGTTTGAAACTTCAAGGTTGCTCTTTCGCACTAAGATGGTTGAGGGGACATCTTCAGTACAATATGCATTGAAGATGAATGGCTATATTAAGAGGTTGGCCACCTTGGGATTTGTGATAGACCATGAATTAAGTATTGACTTAATTCTAACCGGTTTGTCTGATAGTTATTCACATTTTGTGCTTAACTATAGGATGAACCAAATCTCTACCACTTTTCGTGAGCTGATTAACTTACTTTAAGCAGCTGAGCCATCTGTCAAGAAGGACAGTAAGACTGTGATGCTGGTGGACTCTTCAAGTTCTAAAAGGAAGAACCTTAAGAAGAAGAAGAAGTCCATGAAGCCTAAGGGAAGCATGGCCAAGAAGAAGGCCAAGGAGATTGCTCCAAAAGGGACATGCTTCCATTGTGGCAAGGATGGCCATTGGAAGAGAAACTGCAAGGCTTACTTGGAGTCATTGAAGAAGAAGGCATCTGATGCCCCATCTACTTTAGGTTTTTTTGTCATTGAAATTAATACTGTTTCCAATAATAATATATGGGTATTATATACCTGTTGTGGCTCACACATATGCACTGATATGTAGGGCCTAAGGAACAGTAGACAACTCAATAAGGGAGAGTCAGACCTATGCGTTGGAAATGGAGCAAGGGTTGTTGCATTAGCTATAGGAACATATGTATTGACCCTCCTTAGTGGGCTTATATTAAATTTGGATAATTGATATTATGTACCTGCTTTGACTAAAAACATTATTTCTGTTTCAAGTCTAAATAAAGATGGTTTCCTTTTAGCTTTTAGTAACAATTGTTGTTCTATTATGTTGAATAAAATTTTTTATGCTAATGGTACATTATACAATGGAATATACATATTAGATATGTCAAATCCAATTTTAAACATCAATGATAATAAAAGGAAAAAACAAGATATGTTGAAATCATCTTATTTATGGCATTGTCGTCTTGGTCATATAAGTGAGAAACGAATGGCTAAGTTACACAAAATTGGTAGTTTGGGGTTATTTGATTATGAATCATATGACACATGTGAATCTTATTTACTAGGCAAGATGACTAAATTACCCTTTAAGGGAAAGGGTAAATGTGCTAATGGACTTTTAAACTTAATACATTCAGATGTATGTGGTCCAATGTCTACACATGCTAGAGGTGGTTTCATCTACTTCATTACTTTTATCGATTACTACTCACGATATGGATACGTGTATCTTATGAGATACAAATATGAAGCTTTTGAAAAGTTCAAAAAATTAAGAAATGAAGTAGAGAAACAATTTGGCAAAAGTATTAAAACAATTCGATCAGATCAAAGAGGTGAATATTTGAGCTAAAAGTTTCTAGATTATCTTAGGGATAATGGGATTTTATCTCAATGGACTCCACCTTACACGCCACAACACAATGGTGTGGCTGAAAGAAGAAACTGAACCTTATTAGACATGGTAAGGTCTATGATGAGTTTTGCGGAATTGCCTAAATCCTTTTGGGGTTATGCACTAAAGACCGTTATATATATATATTAAATGGAGTTCCTTCAATGTCAGTTGATTTTACTCCATATGAGATATGGTATAACAAGAGGCCCACATTTTCCTACATGAGAATTTGGGGTTGTCCTGCTTATGTGAAGCGGATAATATCATATAAGCTAGAAGCTAAGTCTGACCGATGTCTATTTGTGGGATATCCAAAAGCATCATATGGATATCAATTTTACCACCCCTTGGAACAAAAGGTTTTTGTTTCAAGACATGCTATCCTTTTAGAGAGAGAATTCCTTCTAAAAGGAGATAGTGGGAGCAAAATTGAACTTGAAGAAGTTCAAGATGCTCAAACAGATGTGGATCAACTGCCTGAACCTGAACTTGTTACTCATACAGATGATATAACAGCTCAACCTTCTAAAGCATAAGAGCTTCGTAGGTCAAGTAGGATACATACTATTCCAGAGAGATATGGATTTCTCATTAGTGAGCATAACGACATATTGCTTATAGAAAATGATGAGCCTACAACCTATGAAGAGGTTCTGAATAGTTCAGAATCTGACAAATGGCTTCAAGCCATGAAGTCAGAAATAGATTCTATGTATGAAAACCAAGTATGGACTTTGGCTGACCCACCAGAAGGAATAAAGCCTATAGGGTGCAAGTGGGTTTTCTAAAAGAAAACTGACATGGATGGTAATATGATTACCTATAAAGCTAGACTTGTTGCTAAAGGTTATCATCAAAGACAAGGAATTGACTACGATGAAACTTTTAGCCCAGTAGCTATGCTTAAATCCATAAGGATACTCCTAGCCATTGCTACTCATTATGATTATGAGATATGGAAAATGGATGTGAAAATAGCTTTCCTTAATGAAAAGCTGACTGAGGATGTGTACATGACACAACCAGAAGGTTTCATATCCAAAGATGGCAAAAAGATATGTAAGCTTCAAAGATCCAGTTATGGATTAAAGCAATCATCCAGGAGTTGGAATATTCGGTTTGATGAGACAATCAAACAAATTGGTTTCTTACAAAATCCAGATGAACCTGGTGTATACAAGAAGGTTAGTGGGATTGCAATCATATTTTCTATGTTATATGTAGATGAGATATTGTTAATGGGAAATGATGTCTTAGCCTTACAGTCAATCAAATTTTGGTTATCCAAGAATTTCTCTATGAAAGACCTTGGAGAAGTAGTCTATATTTTAGGGATAATGATCTATAGAGATAGATCTAAAAGATTGCTTGGTCTTTCACAGTCTACATACATAGATAAGATGCTAAAGAGGTTTAGCATGAAGCAGTCCAAAAGGGGATATATTCCCATGACCCATGGGATTACTCTCTCAAAGTCTTTGTGTCCAAAGACACAAGATGAGAGGACACACATGAGTTTGATTCCATATGCTTCAGCTATAGGATCAATCATGTATGCTATGATATGTACAAGATTCGATGTATCATATGCTCTAAGTGTAACGAGTAGATACCAATCGGACCCTGGTGAGGGTCATTGGGTGGCTTTCAAGAATATGCTTAAGTACTTAAGAAGAACTAAGGATGTATTCTTGGTATATGGAGATGGAGATCTTACTGTGAGTGGGTATACCGATGCCAGCTTCCAATCTGACAAGGATGACTGAAAATCTCAGTCAGGTTATATATTCACACTAAATAGTGGAGCAAATAGTTGGAAAAGTTCCAAATAGGAAACGACTGCTGATTCCACAACCAAAGCAGAGTACATTGCAGCTTCTGAAGCAACAAAGGAAGCAGTTTGGATAAGGAAATTCATCCCAGAACTTGGAGTGGTTCCCAGCATTATTGATCCAATACAACTGTATTGTGATAATAATGGAGCCATTGCACAAGCAAAGGAGCTACGGTCTCATTAGAGATCCAAACATGTACTCAGAAGATACCAATTGATTAGAGAAATCATAGGTAGGAATGATGTAAAGATAGAAAGAGTGTCCATTGATCAGAATATTGTTGTTCCTTTAACTAAGCCACTTCCCCAAAAGAAATATGATTCTCATGTACTCGCCTATGGAATTAAATACAAAGGCAATTGGCTTTAGTGTAAGTGGCAGCTTGTTAGAGGAGTGTTCTAAAGGCAATCGCCTTTAGCAATTATTGTACAAATTTATTTGATTAATAAAATGCTTTTTCATTAATTTGATGTTCATTTCATATATGAATTGATAAGTGATCTAAAATCAATTAATGAAGTTCTTGATACATAACATAGCATGAAGGAAATCATGATGAGATCATGATATTGAGATTCTTATCATGTGTAATTATGTTAGCATCAAAATTATCCCTAGTCATAGGATTAATGACACGTGACATTATTAATCCAGATAGACTAGCACATGTTACACTCCTTGATTGGATCGAGTAGTAGATCTCATAATCTATAAACATGAGATGTTTAGAGTTAACATGTGGGTGCTTGCTAAGTGTAGCTAAGTACATTGGATGACCTTCTATGAGACAATCATATGGATAATCTATTCAAATGTCAATGATAGTCTCATCATAGCAATGATGCAAATATCCTTAGATTTGAGGTACTCAAGGATATCTTGAGTATTGATTCTGTATTTTGACATTATTCCTTTTAGCCTCAGAGAGGTAGCTCATAGGGTGGTGATTGGATACAGCTTGAGATATTCAAAGGTAATTGGGTAACCAAGAAATGATTCACCACTCTTGATAGAAAGAGTGTATACCCATGGCCTCTTTTCGTGGTCATTACTCAGGAATCTCTGGCCGGAGTGGAAATATCATAAAGATATTCTTCAATGACATATCTAATAGAGTAATGAGCCTCAAGGACAAGAACTAACATTACTTGGACTAGACATGACGTAGTCAGTCTAGTGGGAGTTGACACATGTCCATACTCTGAATCAAGTGGGGTATAGATTGGTGAAAGGAATAATTGCACATAAATAGTCTATGGAAAGGTTCGTAGTCAAACCACTGACTTTCCTGTCAATTGGGGGTCATGATGTGTTTCTAGATACCGCTTTTGACCTACTTAAATTAATTGTTAATTTAAGTGGCCAACATAACTGAGAACCTAATGGGTCACACGCATTGAAGATATGGAGAATGAGTAAAATGGTCTTGGATAAGATCCAAAATATGAGAGAATTATTTTAGGATGGATCGCGATGAAATCGCACTGAAAAAATGTTTAGGAGTGTCACGGGCCCGCACGGGCTAGGCAGGTTGCTGGCCAGGTGGGTTGCCCAGCAGCAGGCACAGCGCGACTGCAGTTTCCCATCCGTTGGCCAACTACAGTTTTTGGCCATAATTGGTATCAAGCAAAATAAGAATGATAGTATGTTGTGATATGAGAATGTTAAGAAGTTGTAAAATAAGAATGATAATATGTTGGGATATGAGAATGTTGAGATGTTGTACAATAAGAATGATAATATGTTTTGATATGAGAATGTTGAGATGTTGTAAAATAAGAATGATAATATGTTTGAAATATGAGAATGTTGATATGCATGAAAAACAAAAGATATATGAATAATGTGGAAATACGAACATCCCATTACTCTAACTACGGATTAGGAACAAGATAGATGACATGTCATTATGGGGGCAAATGGTACCGTACTATATGAGATATTCCTTAATCAATGTGGCTTTAGCTTTGGGAGTGCCATTGATCTGAGATGCTCAGTCAATGTGGCTTAAGCTCTGGGAGCGCCATTGACTTAAGAAGCTCTATTGAGCATATATAAATCGAGGACAAGGTGGCTTTAGCTTTGGGAAAGCCCTTGGTCCGGTTATTCATCTATGATGAAATAATACTAAATCAATGTGGCTTAAGCTCTGGGACCGTCATTGATTTGAGAAGCTCTATTGAGCCAGATAGTGGACAGGGTGGCTATAGCTCTGGGAGCGCTCCTGATCCATAACCCGTATCTAGTTAGTCTAAATTTAGAGTGATGTGGGCAAGATAATGAAGATAAGTTAAAAAACAAACAAAAAAAATGATATGAGATTGATATAGAATAACAAAGAGATTAAAAGAGTAATTTATCATTAAAGATAAATGAAAATAATATTGTATATGTATGCATGATATTTATAATTGTATGAAATGGGGACATGTTGATAGGAATAGCATGCAAAGATTTTAATGCATAAAATGATACATGCTAATGCTTGTTGCATAATATAATATATTGTCTTATTTATATGCACCACTAAGCTTAGAGCTTAGCATAGGAGTTTTCTTCCGCACAGATATAGAAAGATACTTGAAGGTGGTAGATAAAGCAAGCGTGATCCTATTCAAATTAAAGCAGCTGATCTTGAAATAGTGGGTCACAAAATTTTGAACTCTTGTATTTTGCTTTTTATGTTATATATACTTATTAGTTTGTAAATTAGTTTTCAAAGTTTGTTAAGTAGTAAATTGATATTTATAAATACTATCTTATGTAAATAAAATGTACATTATTTATTGTATATAAAAAAATGTATGACTAGCTAGCAAATTTAAAAGAAAATAGTGATTTGAAGAAGTAAGAAGACAGTGGTAGCGCTCCCTCATCCGGGCATATGCGGTTTGGGTGAGGGGATGTCACAAAAGATAGGAGCAAGCGTACAAATTTTGGAACCTAACTAAAAATCAGAATAATAGTAGGTTATTATATAGAATGACACACACACACACACACACACACACACACACACACTCACATATATATATATATATATATATATATGAAGTTGTAGGAATGAAATGTTGTACATATTCTGATAAAAAGTATTTATAAATTATTATATGTGTAAAGAATGAAATGTTGACTTGTGTATGAATGGAGAATATATTATATTATATTGGTATTGTTGTGCCCAAAAATGGATTATAGATTATTTGCATTGCAGGTGAGGTAGTTAATTTATAGTCGTTATGCTGCCAAAATTTTTGGAAAATAAAAAGGATTAATTAAGTGCTAATTATATTCTGGTCATTAAATTAAATAAAACAATTGGCACACATCGGCTATAATTGTATTAACCCATATAATGTATGTATATAATGATTATTATAAGGGTGTCACAGTTTTAGTAGTATCAGAACGTGGTTTAGGCGGTTCTAAGATCGGAGTGTGAATTAAGTGAATGGATTATATGTATATACATGCCCATGAATGGATGAAATGTGTAATAAGTCTAAAGTATGCTTGCTCTTTTCCTTGTTTTATAGTGAATGATGGCATCCTAACAAGGTCAAGGTATTGGGGATGGTAAGAGTGAAGCGTCAGTTAGTGCTGGGCAAGTTAAGCCTTGTAACAGAATGTCACTCCACTAGTTACACCACCTCCAGCACCACAGATGAATTTTATTAATCTCATGGCTGATTACATTCAACATAAAATGCAAGCTGAACAAGCTCAATTGCCACAGCCAACGGCACAAGTACAACCTCCTACTCCACCTAAAAGGAAGCCTATTTTGGAGCAGTTGAAGAAATTGGGTGTTGAAGATTTCTACGAGCGTGATCCATTGACACCTATACAAGTTGAAGTATGGTTATTTAAAGTATAGAGGTTATTTGAATTCACTCATAACCTGCCTGAAGAGAAATTTGAAGGTACTGTAGAATTACTTTAGGGTCCTGGATTCATTTGGTGGGATTCAGCACGCAAGCATACCCTAGGTGAACAGTTAAATTGTGATTTCTTCTTGGTCTAGTTTGAAAAGAAATACATAGGGTTGGAATATAAAGCAGAGATGCAAGATGCCTTCTAGAGACTCAGGTAGGAAAATACACAGTAGCATAATATGAGTGCGAGTTTGAGCGCCTCAGTACCTATCTTGATGACTATCAGTTGACAAAGAAAAAGTTATATTAAAGACTTGAGAGGGATCTCCATAACAAGATTAGAAAAATAGTGGGTGCACAACAACATCCAAATTTGCGTGCCTTGATAGAAATGACTATTAAAGTGGAAAGTATCCAGTTAGATGAGGCTACCAGAAAAACTCGATTTTAGCAGAAGAGGAAGTCATGACACTTCAGTGGTTTGGGTGCTCAGATTAAGAAGTCTAGTGAATATAATATTGTATGAATGCATGCAAATATAGATCAATGAAAATTCTTAGATTAGTAATCACCACTAGACATTTTAATGTTCAACACGTAGTTATTTGACTGTGTGCAGGTAGTAACGGGAAAGACATGAGTAAGCATACAAATTTTGGGGCCTGACTGAAAAATAGAATAATAGTAGATTATTATCTAGAATGACATGAATATATATATGTATGAATATGAAGTTATAGGAATGAAATGTTGTACATATTATGATAAAAAAATATTTATAAATTATTATATGTGTGAAGAATGAAACGTTGACTTGTGTTTGAATAGAGAATATATTGTACTATATTGGAATTGTTATGCTAAAAAATGGGCTATGGATTGTTTGCATTGCAGGTGGAGTAGTTAATTTATAGCTATTATGCTGCCTAAATTTTTAGAAAATAAAAAGGATTAATTAAGTGCTAATAATATTATGGTCATTAAATTAAATAAAAGGAAAAAATTGGCTCACATCAGCTATAATCATATTAACCCATGTAACGTACGTATAGAATGATTATTATAAGGGTGTCACATATACTCTCTTGGCTAACACCTAATTCAGAAAAATCCTTATATTTTATTGGTTAACACAATAACCAAATTGTTGTGTTTTGATGGCTCACACAAAAACCCTTACAAATGTTTCACTAACAATCTAACTCACTCAAACTTACTTTTAAGTAATTGATTAGAATAATGAAATACTTGCCAACCAAAAAGCTCAACAATTTTGGAAAATTATGGTTCTTACAAGATAAAAGATAGTATTGGTAAAATCAATTAAATGCATAAGGCTATACAAAATTAGAATATTGAATACACATTTTCTCTTGTTTTCTTGCCTTTGGAAGTCATAAATATATTGTATTTATATATTTAATGCAAAAATACCCATTTAACAACTTTTTCTTTTGCGCCTAACAATTTTCTCTTTCCAGATTCACGAGTATGACTAAATGTTCATGGGAGATATTGTTCTTCGTATCCATGAATGAAGTGGTGAAGTTGGCCGTGAATGGTTTTGTCCATAAATTAGAAGTCTTTCACGGGCATAACACATTTCTTCACGGGCGTGACTTAGTTAAGGTTCACAGTTGGTCCAATGCTTCACTGCCATAAAGATTTGAAAAAACAATCTTGGAGTTAACTCATTCATGGACATTACTCCATAATTCACATGCATGAATTTCTCTTTTCACGGTTGTGGTGATTGTTCACCACATGTATGACATTGTTTATTGGTGTGAATATCTGCTTCACAAACATGAATCTTTGCTGATTTTATTCTTTTGAATTTCAACCAATTTCAATCAACTTGCTTTATGGTCTTAGGAATATGTAATAAAATGTGGCTAAATTCCTTATTGCCAAATTATTTGTGATCATCAAAATGATGAAAATACCCCTCAAGGTTCAACAATCTCTCTCTTTTTAATGGTAATAAATAAGTTTTGCACTATATGGTGTAAGGAGAAATAAATTTCTCCCCCTCAAAAGATGCTTAATAAATGTGAATTATAAAAAGCATAAAGATACCACATTTGAAGCCATAACATATAAGAAATGAATTTTCAAAAGAAATTCAGTTAGGCATTGATTATAATATTTATACCAAGTATATGGAAGATATATGTCAAGTATATTTTATGTTAAATGACATTTATGTTAAGCATATTCAAAGTATATGTAAAGTATAATTTGTTAAGCATATTGCATTTTTTCTCCCCTTTTGTAACAATCAAAAAGAGACAATCAAGAGAAGAAAAAAGACAATATAAAGCAAATCTTATATTTCATTATATAATCAAAAAATACATATACGAGTTTAAGTAGAAACAAGATTTCCTATCTAATGATCCTAAAACATGATTCTAAAGCATGAAAATAAAGCTAAAGTAAAGATAAATAATGGCTTGAATGTAATGGCCCAAATACTAGGTTAGTCATAAACTATAATTTTCTAGATTGATGATTAGTGTACCCGAGGTAAAAAATACACAAGTAGATGAAACATTGTATCTGAACATCGGAAAATATAGGTCATGACTAGTTTAAGGGTAAATTTTGGAGTAAAAATGAGATCCAATAGGTTCTCAAAGTCAAAAATAAGGAAAACCCGGGATACGGTTTAACAAATAAATTTGGTTTGACTACACTTTGAACGGATTGTTAAAAATACAAAATGACATCTAAAAATTTATTTTAAGATCATAGACTTTAAATAATATTTAGAATCATTTGACAGTGAAAAATTAATTTTACGATAGCATCGGAATTTGACTAATCAGACCGATTTGAGTGAGTCGAACCGAAAATAGACTTCGATTTAGTTAAAAAAATTTATGTAGGCTAATTTATATATTTTATGAATTATGAAATAAAATTTGGATGAAATTGAGCTTGGAAAGTGAGAGAAATAATTTATAGTGGTTAAATGGGCCTAATTGGGTTGGACTTTGACTTGACCAAGCCCACCCATTTTAAGCCACCTATAAAAGGACCAAAATATTAGAATTCTCTAGAGAGAATTCTACATCATCTTCTTCCTCTCATCCTTCCTCCTGGTCGAACCTTTTTTCTCCTCTCTCTCAAAATTTTTCACTTTTCTTTAATTTTTACACCAAATCCAAACACTTCAATGTTATCTTAGCCCCCTTTATTAGCTAGTTGAGATCCCCAATCTTCAATTGAAGGGCTATAAGTGGAAAAAATCAAATCATTCAAGTTAGGGCATAAAATACAGGTAAGAGAATTTGGGGTTTTTTTTTAATTTATTTAAGGGTTCTAATAGGAAGTTTAAGGTATGTAAATTATATTTATGAAGTTAGATTGAATTATGGAAGTAAAATAATGGTGGTTTTATTTTTATATAATTATGACCATGGTAGGAACTCAAGGAGGAAAAGGAACTTCAAAGGAAAAAGGTAAGGAAAAGGAAGCTTAGAAAGGCTAAAGCAAAGAAATAAGGTTAGTGGTTACAAAATCTAATTATTTTCATTGATTTTGTTAAGTTGGGGTTATGAAATTTGGGTATGTGTATGTGTTATGCATGTTAGATTGAAAGTAAACCTTAAAACATGATTAAGGAAAAAAAGTAGATTAGAATATTTAAATTCAATTAATAAAATAGATAGTGGAACTTAAAAAAAAAGCCATATGAAGTATGTTTGTACTTATAGGTATAATTATGATTTAGTGTAATATTATGGAATATACATGTTAATGGAAGTATGAGTTAGTGAAATGAATAGTTAGAAGGTGAGAGGAAAATTTTAATGATGGAAAAGTTTGTAGTCCGAATTGTAGATATGAAGACTTTAGTGTATTCTTTTCTAATTTAATTTTTCTAATTTAATGAAAATTAAGCCAAAAAATACAAGAAGACATGAAATTTAGTATATACGAATTAATTGAGAATTATTAGAATTTATTGAATATTTTTCTAGTTAGTGATTACTTAATGTATGAAATGGAACATAATGAATAGAGTGTATTTAATTGATTTGATGACTTAATTGAGAATAATGTCGAATATTTGGTGTATTGGAATGAAAAGTGTGGAAAAATATAATATTGTAAATGTGAAATTTGGTTACGGATGAATAAAATTTTAGGTAATTAATAATATAAAATAAATAGAATTTATTAATTTAATTGGAATTAAATCAAAGAATAATTTCATTGCCCTTAGTGGTAGTCTGGTGGTTAAATTTAATTCAGGATATAATTGACTAACCATAGGTGTAATGCTCGATAATTTAGGTCATGATCGCGGGTGACCGAAATCCGGTGCGCCGAATTGATCGGGATCTAAATTCAGATATAAAATAGAAAAATAAAATGATAATAAAATGTAAAAAAAATATTTTGGATATTATTATTTGATAATTTTGAGGTTCGGAGCTAAATTTTAAAAAATAATAATTTTTCGTTGAATGGAATTTGATTTTTCGGTGTTTTTGACATAAATATTTTAAGAATGAATAAAAAGAGAATATTCTTTATCTAAGGAAATGAATATTCTTTGGATTAAGATAAAGTAAGATTGATTTAAATTAATTGACCAATGAAGGACAATATTATCTAATTAATTATAATTACCCACTTAATCTTACAATAAAAGTCAAAATTTCACTTTTTTTTTTGTCATTATTTCTTCTTCTTCATTTTAAACAAAAAATTCTCTCTCTTTCTCTCCCTTTTTTCCGTGACCACAACCTCACTTTTTTTTCCCTTCAATTAAAGCTAAAATTTTGATAGAAAAAGATGAATTAAGGTAATATCAACAAGAAAGTGAAACAAAGTGAGCAAAACAAAGGAAGAAGAAGGAAGAAAAGAAGAGAAAGAGAAGGAAGGATGGCCATTTTGAAGATCTACAAAGATGAGTTTAGATTTTTCATCTTACTTTTCTTCTCCTCTTTACTTCCATTTTGAGATTAGTTACCATTAAGTTGGTAATTTGGGATTATTAGTATGCTAATGATGATTAAGGGTTGATTAGTGTAATTAATGTCTGATTAGTGTGAGTTAAGGGTTAATGATGGATTAGAAGATGTTGCACAGATATTGAACCAATAAGGGGGGTTGAATTGAATATTATAAATTTAACTTTTAAGTGCGGAAAGAAAAGTTAAGTTTAGTAGGTATAGAAAAATATGACATAAGGATTTTTATAGAGGTTCGGGTGTTAACAAACCCTACTCCTCTCCCTAATCTCAATTGGAAGTTTCACTAACACACTAAGTGTTACAATGGAGTTTTACAAGCTCACTCCCAACTATAGTGTTTCTAACAATGGATCACACCTAACCCAGAAATCCCTTGTGTTTTGATGGCTCACAAAATAAATAATTCCTTGTGTTTTACAGGCTCACACAAATAACCTTTACCTTGTGTTTTAAAGGCTCACACAAATAACATTTCTTTGTGTTTTATAGGCTCACACAATTAACCCTTACAAGTGTTCTACTCTTAACCCCAAAACTCACTTGAGTAGACGATTACAGAGAGAAACACTTATAAATCTATATTGCTCAATAAATGATGAGTAAAAATATTTTCAAAGAGAATAAATATCAAATGCATAAAATGGCTTACAACAAGATTTTGATTCAAAATATTAGTTATTCTCTTGTTCTCTTTGTTCTCTCTCTTGTTCTGGATGCATAAATGACTTGCATTTATAAACTCAAGCTAAGATTTCTAAGCATAATAAATGAATTTTTTACAAGTCTTCCATAGTAAATTATAGTTGTTAGAATGCATTTAATATGAAACTAGCCGTTGCACCAACCCTTATGATCGTGTCTGACATGTTTCTCTTTCATCTTTCACGGTCGTGACTATGTGTGTCACGGTCATGACTGTTCTTCCAAGCCGTTACTTGAGTGGTGACCTTGGTCGTGAAGCATTCTGGAAGGTTTTGAAGTGTTTGTTCACGGGCGTGACATTTTATCTTCACGGGCGTGACATCCTTCCAAGCCATGGTCCAAGTGGTGACTTTGGTCGTGAAGCTCTTTGGAAGAATTTGTCATGTCTTCTCATGGGCGTGACATTTATTCACGGGCGTGATTGAAATGTTCATTCACAGTTGCTATCATTCTTCATGGTCATGAACTTTAAATGTTGGATTGTTGGAGCTAAGCTTCATCATGGGCGTGACATATAAGGTCACGGGTGTGAACATGCTATTTGTTCAATTTTATTTTTTTAAGATTAATCTTCCATTCTCCATTATTTCTATCATATTCCATAACCTTTTCAATAGACTTAGAAAACAAGTATGTTAAATACATTATTGCTATTTTATTTGATAGCTTCAAAATGACAGAAATACCCCTCAAGGTTCAACAATCTCCTCCTTTTTGATGGTGACAAATAATTTAGAAATATGTGCTTTTGAGAAATCTCCCCCTCAAAAGATGCTTAGGATAAAAATTGTTGAAGTGCAAGAATTGTAGAGAATGATGAAGTGTAGCATCAAAATATACTTCTTAGTTTTTAAGTATAAGCAAGTTATATGTAAAGTATATCCAATGTATACCAAAATTTTCTTTAAAGCATGATAAGTTTATTTTAGGTATATTCAGAGTATATCAAGTGTATATTCATTCATGTAACTTGCATCAAGGTATATGAAAAGTATACTTAAGATATATTTAAGGTGTATAAAGCTCATTTGCATACTTGCATATTCATTTTGATTCAAAATTAAGTATTGCACTTAACCTTTAAACAATATATTGCTAGGTTCTCCCCCTTTTGTCATCAACAAAAAGAATATCAAAAAGATAAAACATAATGGAAAATAAAAGCAAATATATTAATTTAGAAGGAAAAGTACAAAAGAGATTAAAAATTCTGAAAGGAAATTAGAATTTCCTACAACAAACAAGCTAGAAACAAAAGATAACATCAAACATATCATCTAGCCAGACATCCTATCTCTAAGATGAGCAACTTTCACCTTGAGGCTATCCATGCGAGACTCCATGAAATCCTTGAGGTTCTCTTACCTCTCATCCATCGAAGCCTGCAATTGCTCAAACCATGGTGCCAAGAGGTCAACCACTTGCTGAGCCAAGTTTGGTGTGGAGGTAAAGGATTATCCGATTTCCTGCTCAACCTCTGGAGGTGCCACCTCAACTCGAGCCCTTTTCCTCTGCTGGATTCTTTGGAGGCCAGCTTTGAAGTCCTCCGAGTCATTGTCTTCCCAAATGATTTCACCAGTAGTGTTAGTGAAGCGGTAGTAAATGTTGTTCTCAAACACTATACGAATAGCCGCTCCTATCTTGATGAAAGACTCGACGTCTAGTCGGTCTCAAGGATGCCCTGGAATGAGGTTGAAGTGATGTTCATCCAGCTTTAAGTATCCGAGCTTTAAGGCAATGTGAGTCACGTACACACCAATCATAATGTCTTCGGAGGGCTTGGTGGCAATTGACAAGAGATGGTTTGTAAACCATCGAGATAAAGCCACTGTGAGGCCTCTTCGGTCCATCTCTAAGAGGAAGAGCTCTGAATTCCTAATTGTGCCATTGCTGTCTCCTCTGGCAAAGATGCTATAGGTCAGAAACCTATGCAAATACTTGTGCACTGGGAATCGAAGGTGAGTACTCTTCATCTTTTTGACATCCCAGCTGCAATCAAGACCGAAGTGAGTCCATGCCTAAGTAGCATAGAACTCTACTTCACTGTCATTCAAGATGCCATCAGAGGGAAGGTTGAACAAATCTCCAAACTCTATGGCAGAGGGGCTATTTGGATGCTTGCATATTTGGAACTTAACCGTGCCAGTAGTAGATACTTGCAAAGTGCTTAGAAACTCTAAGGTTGGCTCCCTCAGAGTTGGTTAATGAATATCAACAAATTCTTTTAGATGATAAACTTGGAGTTGTTCTGTCATGGTTGTCTCGAGGCCGACTGTACAAACGGTTTGCCACTCAAATGATCTAGAGGAAAGGAGTGGCCTTTTCTTGAGCACTGAGTATTTAGGATGGCAATGCTTTGGAATGATGTTCAGAAGGTAATCCGTGTACTTTCTTGGAGCATGAGAATTCTTCCTAGTACCCTTGGAGGAACCGGTTTCCATTTTCAAAGAATAAACTTTTGAAGAGTAATAATTTGATATGATTTCTGATGATGGAAGTTGTTTTTGAAGATATTTATAGATGGAATTAGTGGCTAGGGGGCCGGAATCTTCAAAATGACATTCAATGGTGATAAATGAGAGAAGTTGGAGAGTTGGAATGGGAGAAATAACGGCAGAAATGTTATATAGCCGACATCTTCACCGGCGTGAAAAACTTGGTCACAGGTGTGAAGTGTCGTGTTCACAGTTTGCTGAAGAGTTGAGAGGCAAGAAATTGATCACATTCGTGATATTTAAAGGTCACAGGCGTGAATAATGAACTATCACGGTGGTGACAAATGAGTCACGGGCGTGAAGGATTAAACTTCACTAGTGATTGTGAACCAAAGCGTGAATGCTTCTGTATGTTTTTGGTGGAAATGTTCACGGTCCTGAAAAAGCGTCACGGGTGTGAAGAAAGCGTTCCATGGGGGTGAATGAAAAAAGTTTTAGTCATGAAATATAGTCTTCACTACTTTAAGCCGTGAATCATGTCTTGAAAGCTACTGGTTCTTTTGGCAATTTAGTTCACGGTCGTGAATATATGTCACTGGCGTGAATTGCCTAAAATTTTCATTAAATAAAATTAAGTCTAAAACAAGATTAAAGCATTTCTAGGAAGATTCTATCCCTTATAACATATATTTCCATCAGATTAGCTACCTTATATCTAGTAAGATGAGACAAAAAACAAAATTATCAATCAAGGTTTGGCAATTTGGCAATCACAAAGTTAATCCATCAATCATACCAAGCTCTCTTCTTATGAAGTTAAATCTTTCCTCATTTAGAGACTTAGTGAAGATATCTACCAATTGATTGTCTGTGCTTATAAATTCCAATACAACATCTCCATATTGAACATGATCTCTAATAAAATGGTGTCAAATATCAATATGCTTACTTCTAGAATGTTGAATGGGATTCTTAGAGAGATTTATTGCACTTGTATTGTCACATCTAATAGGTATATGGTTCATACTATGACCATAATCCTTAAGTTGTTATTTGATCCAAAGGATTTGTGTACAACAACATCCTACTGCTACATACTTTGCTTCAGCAGAAGAAAGAGCAACTGAAACTTGTTTCTTGCTAAACCAAGAAACTAAGCACTCTCTAATAAAGTGACAAGTACCTGAAGTACTTTTTCTATCTAAAAGACTACCAGCATAATCAGCATCTGAATATCCTACAATGTAAAAGGATGAATTTCTAGGATACCACAAACCTAGATGCAATGAGCCATGTAAATATTTTAGAATTTTTTTTACTGCATTTAAATGGGGCTCTTTTGGACATGATTGAAATCATGCACATAAGCATAGACTATACATTATGTGGGGTCTAGAAGCAGTAAGATATAAAAGTGATATGATCATACCTCATTAGAGCTTTTCATTAATGCTCTTACCCTTTTCATCCTTGTCCAATTTTATTGATGTGCTCATTGGTGTCTTGGCATTCTTGCATCCTTCCATTCCAAATTTCTTAAGTAAGTCTTTTGCATATTTGGATTGGTTGATGAATATGCCCTCATTGCCTGGTTTTATTTGTAGACCAAGGAAATATTTAAGCTCACCCATCATGCTCATTTCGAATTCCTTAGTCATACACTTAGCAAATTCTTGACAAAGTAATTCATTAGTAGACCCAAATATGATATCATCAACATAAATTTGAAAAATTAGAATATCATGCTTATGCTTTTTAGTGAATAATGTAGTGTCAACATTCCCCTTTGTAAAGTTATTCTCTAAAAGAAAAGAACTTAGTCTTTCATACCAAGCTCTTGGGGCTTGTTTGAAACCATAAAAAGCTTTTGAAAGTTAAAAAACATGATTTGGAAAATCATGGCTTTCAAAACCTGGTGGTTGTTCTATATAAACTTCTTATTCTATATAACCATTTAAAAAGGCACTTTTTACATCCATTTGAAAGAGTTTGAAATTCATGTGGCATGCATATGCTAAAAGTATTCTTTTGGTTTCTAATCTAGCAACAGGAGCATAGGTCTCATCATAATCTATTCCTTCTTCCTGATTATACCCTTTTTCAACTAATCTAGCCTTATTTTTAGTTATTAAACCTTATTCATCTAGTTTATTTCCATACACATTTGCTACCTATAATTTGATGATCCTTGGGTCTAGGTACTAAGGTCCGTACCTTACTTCTCTCAAATTGGTTGAGTTTCTCTTGCATTGCAATTGCCTAACTTTCATCATTAAGAGCCTCATCAATATTTTTAGGCTCAATTTGAGAAATAAAAGCAAGGTAAGAGGCTAAATGTTTGAAATGATATCTAATACTTACTCCATTTGAAGGATCACCAATGATTTGCTCTTTGGGGTGATCTTTTGTCAATCTCCATTTCTTTGGGAGCTCTTGCCTATTTTCCTTTTGAGCTTGAGGTAGAGAATCATCTTGATGTGTATCTTCTTGATCATTTTCTTCTTTTCCATTTTCAAGATCAAGTCTTTCCATGGTACCTACAACATCATCAAAGAGTTTCTAAGTTCCGCAACTTCATTTTTTAAAGTATTATTCTTTTTAAGTAAGGATTTAGTTGAGGGTCTTGAAGAGTATTCATCTAATGATTTTTGAAGAGATTCATTAGATAATTTAAGCTTAAAGTTCTCATTTTCTAAAACATCCATTTTGTTTTTTAAATTAGAAATGTTATTTTTATAAGTATTGAATTTACTCCTATATTTTTCTAATTCTATATTCAATTCTTCTATTAGGCTTTGTTCATCATCATCATCATCATTATTACTATCATTATCACTACTATCATTATTAAAAGAGTATGAGTGAAGTGATCTTACCTTATCCAAGACGTGATCCTCTATAGCCATGAAGCATAGGTTGACCTCTTCGCTTTCATTGTCATCTTTTTTACTTGAAGAGCTTTAATCATCCCATGTGGCTTTGTGACCTTTCTCCCCATTATCTCTTTGGTATTTGCTCTTATGCTTCTTGAGCCTTGGACATTCTAGTTTAATATGTCCTTTCTTTCCACATTCATAGCACTTTACTTCTTCTTTACTTCCTTGTGCATCATTAGAAATCTGTTTGAGGTTTTTTCGCCTGAATTTTGTAGAGTTACTCATTTATTCTTTTCAACCTTCTTGAGAGCATATCAATGTCCTCATTCTCATCATCACTCATTTCTTCATCATCTTCAACTTCTTCTTGAGATTTTGAAGTAGAGGCTTTTAGTGCTAGAGGCTTTCTTTTTTCTGGCTCTGCTTCAAGCTCTCTATCTATTTTCACTGCCATTTCATGTGTGAGAAGTTTTCCAATAAGCACATTAGTATTCATGATGCTCACATCTTCATTTGCTTCTTATATACCGACAACTCTTGAACCGTAATCTTTGAGAGGAAGACTTCTCAGGATTTTGTTATCTACATCTTCCAAGCTCAAGTGCTTCCTAAGTTGTCTGATTCCATTTATGATAGCTAGAAGACAGTTGGTCATGTCAGTGATTGACTTATTGGATTTCATCTTGAAGAGCTCATATTTTGAAGTAAGAAGTTGAATCTTCCTAGATTTAACTTGCTTTGTTCCTTCAAGATAGTTTTTCAATATTTTCCACATGCTGTAAGCTATTGGGCAGTGTTGTATTCTGCCACATTCTTCAATGGATAATGAGCTTGAGAGAATTGTCATTGCCTTCTTGTTTTTGAAGTTTACTCTTCTTTGAGGCTCTGTCCAATCATCTTTTGATAAGATTTCTTCTTTAACATTAGCTCCTCTTCTGGTTGGTGGTGTCCATTCTTTTCAAACACTATCCTAGACTTCAATTCCTTCACTATCCAAATATGTCTCCATCTGAAACTTCCAATGAGCATAATTTGCTCCATCAAAGTAAGGATTGAGACTTTGGAATCCTTCATTGGCCATATCTTGATCTTTACTAATGCTGTTTAGGTTTTGATGCTAGACTTAGCTCTGATACCAATTGTTGCCCAGATATTGAACCAAGAAAGGGGGTTGAATTGGATATTAAAAATTTAACTTTTAAGTGCGGAAAGAAGAGTTAAGTTTAGTAGGGAGAGAAAAATATGACGCGAGGATTTTTATAGAGGTTCGGGTGTTAACAAACACTAATCCTCTCCCCAATCTCAATTGGGAGTTTCACTAACACACTAAGTGTTACAATGGAGTTTTACAAGCTCACCCCCAACTATGGTGTTTCTAACAATGGATCACACCTAACCCAGAAATCCCTTGTGTTTTGATGGCTCACACAATAACCAATTCCTTGT
The DNA here is from genome assembly GCA_023653625.1 of Triadica sebifera. Taxonomy (NCBI): domain Eukaryota; kingdom Viridiplantae; phylum Streptophyta; class Magnoliopsida; order Malpighiales; family Euphorbiaceae; genus Triadica; species Triadica sebifera. The sequence continues at coordinate 37,360,929 of CM042896.1, forward strand.
GTTTTATAGGTTCACACCAATAACCTTTACCTTGTATCTCACACAAATAACCTTTCTTTGTTGTTAAACCATGAGGGGTATTTCCGTCATTTTGATGATAACAAATAAAATAGCAATATTGTATTTAACATACTTGTTTTCTAAGTCTATTAAACAGGGTATGGAATAAAATAGTAAGAATGGAGATTGGAAGAATAATCCTTGAAAGACAAAATTAAAGAAGTAACATGTTCACGCCCGTGACTCTATGTGTCACGCCTGTGAAAGAGCTAACCGTTACCAAAACCAACATTTGAAGTTCATGACCATGAAGGAAGAACAAACCGTGAAATGGACATTTAAGTCACGCCTGTGAATCAAAATGTCACGCCCGTGAATGTTCATGGCATTTTCATCCAGAGAGCTTCACGACCAAAGTCACCACTTGGATCATGGCTGGGAAGTTTGTCACGCCTGTGAATATGTATGTCACAACTGTGACCCAATGTGTCAAAACATTCCAGAAAGCTTCACGACCAAGGTCACCACTTCAGTCTCTTTCATCATTCACGACCAAGGTCACCAAACATAGTCACGCCCGTGAATGATGAAAGAGAAATTAAGATTTGTGAGTACAACAGCTAGTTTCATTTTTAATACTTTGTGTCAAAACGATTATTTGGTTGGTACAATGGCTAGTTTCATATTTAATGCACCCCAACGGCTATAATCTTCCATGGGAGTATAAATGGAAGTCAATTATGCATTCAAAACATAAAGAAAAGGTTGTTTGTGTGAGCCTGTAAAACATAAGGAATTGGTTATTATGTGAGCCATTAAAACACAAGGGATTTCTGGGTTAGGTGTGAGCCATTGTGAGAAACACCATAGTTGGGAGTGAGCTTGTAAAACTCCATTGTAACACTTAGTGTGTTAGGGAAACTCCCAATTGCGATTGGGGAGAGGAGTAGGGTTTGTTAATACCTGAACCTCTATAAAAATCCTTGTGTCAAATTTCTCTATCCCTTCTAAACTTAATTATTTATTTCCGCACTTTAAAGTTTAATTTTTTGAAACTCCAATTCAACCCCCCTTCTTGGCTTAATATCTGGGCAACATTTGTGTTTAGAGGCTCATACAACTAACCCTTACAAGTGTTCTACTTGTAATAGCTGGGCCTCAGCCCGAGTCTCAGACCCACAACGACTGAGTCCATCCGCCGCCTCACTGAGACCAATGGGCTACTAGGGTCCATGGCCCAATACCTCTAACCCATCACTGCTAGCCCAGTCCAAGCCAGATTGCGCAGTAGGTTGTTGGAGGCAAGAGTCGAACCCTTGACCTCCCTTTAGCCTTAGTAAAAGACTACCAATTGTACCATGGTACAATTGTAGCCTCAGTGTGATTTAATGAAGTTGTTGGAAATTCATCTTATAAACAGTATCTACATTTTAGTGCATAATTTTAGTTCTGCATATGATTTTTGAGTGTTTCATATTGGGTTGGAAAGTTAAGATATAGGGATTCAATTTTCATTCAGACCATTAGATTTGACTATGTTTTCATTTAGGTTTAAAATTGACTCAAAATTCGAACTAAAAATCTGTCCAGTAAAATACTGGCAGAATGAACATGAATGTAGCTTATTGTAAAATCCATAATTTTGCTACAAAATTTGGTTTGATATGATTTTAGTTGGTAATTAAGTACAAAATAGTTATCTATATTTTGTTAGGTGATCACTTGTCTTAATTCCATTTAAATATTGATAAACAAATACAGGGAAATATGATATATAAATTCTACCCAGAATAGGGCACCTTGTATATATAAGTATATTGTTGAATTTTATAATAAAAAAATAGATTATTTGACTTTTTTATATTTATAATGATTTAATGAGTGAGTATGATGTTTTAATATATTTAATGGAGATTATTTCATTTATGTGATATTATATTAGCATTACATCTAATCGAGAACCAGAAATTATGATAAGTTGACATGCCAATATATGGGTAGGAATGTAGGCACTAGAAAATAGTGCTGAGATTTAATTTATGTAGGCACTAAGAAATAGTATTGAATTTGAAATTATGTAAGCATTGAAAATATACTAAGTTATTATTGAAAATGTAGGCATTAAATATTGAGTTATAACATAATTAAGTAGACTTTGAGTATACTGCCGAAGAGCAGAAACCCTGTATCAAATATTTAGTTCCGATTTAAAATGTCATGAGCTATTAAATAAATAAAGAAGAAAGGATGTAAATTATTAAAATGATTGTCTTGTATTATTATTAACGAATTTCAGTATGCTTACTGAATGAAATGTTATAACTGATCAATTATATATTTTGCATGATTTAAATAGTTTTTGATTTAATTTGAATGTTTTGGCATATTTAGAAAATTAATTGTAATTGATAAAAAACTTTTATTTTAGAGATAATGGTATAATTATTGGATAGTTGCCAAAAGTATTACTAAACTAGTAGTTTAAAACATGTGTTTCACACGCATGTTAGTAGAAGTAGCTGTTGCGTTAGTACTGACCGAAAAAAGGGGAACCCCATAATCCAATTGCAGTAGTTTATTTTCTTCTTGTATATTGTGAATATTATATTGTATAATTAAATTTTTAGAATTTTCTTTTTGTTGTAAATATGTGGCATGTAGGATTTATAAAAGTATAAACTTATAATTAATATAATTTGCATTATTTATAAATGTATTTCTGAATATTATAGCTTAATGTATGAATACTTTTAAATCAAAAAATTTTACAATCAAGATATTTGCATCACTAAATACATATTTAAATGATATAATAAAAAAATATATAATAATAAATATTCTACTAATATCAAACTTGAATGGAAAAAAAATAATTTGAGAATTGGTTTTCAAATAATGAGCTTGGTAGCACTTCCCTACACTATTAATGGCTACTAGGATAAGGGAGCGCTATAATAGAGACACCATAGCTGTGGTGTGGGTCATGATGATTCACTTAGGTAGGCTAATGATGATTTACTTCAATGATATTGATTTAGTGTACAGTACAATGTTTCAGTGGTTCTTTAGGGTCACTCTTCTGTGTAGTGGACCTATGGGGTCACGTCCTATGTATCTAGTATGGTGATTTTTTGTTGTATTGACTCTAGGGATAAATATGACAAAAATGATAAAAATAATAAATATGGAAAAAATGGCAAGAATGGTAAAAAGGTAAAATGACAAGTGGCAAATTAGCAAAAAAGATAAAATGAAAAGAAATAGGTTAAATAAAAAAATGGAAAGGAATTAGATTTAATTGAAAGAAAATAAAATGGTTTAAGATTGAATGGAATTTATGTATTCATTAAGAAATATAAAAAAAACTAGCGGCAAAAGTGCAAATAAGTGTAATTATTAATTTAATGAAGGATTAAAGGATAATTATAATTATGAAATAAGTATAAGGTTTTAAGTAAATTCTTAATTAATATGTTGATGTGTAAATTAAGATTAAAATTGTCATAGTTTAATGAATGTAATTTTATATATATGTTTATGCTTAATTCTACATCAGTGAAATTTTTTGGATTTGTAACCTTCACTAGACATTTTTAATGCTTAGCATGTAGTCATTTTAACTGTGGTAAGGTACTAGCTAAGAAAACACTAGAGCCAACATACTTGAATTGGGAGCAGCTGGAAGAAAAAAATGTATATTATATATATATATATATATGATGTTCAATACATATATGAATTTGGATTATGTAACTAGTTTATAAAAGGACTTTTATGGACTATTATATTTAATGAGTGAAATGATTAATTTTGTTTCGAATGCTAAATGTTTGCTATTATATTTGAATTGTTGTACGCAATGTGGGCTGCGGATTGTTTGTAATACATATAGGATAGTTAAATTTATAGTCGTTATATTGCCGAAATTTTTGGTTAAAGAGAATAGTAAAATGAGACAGTTATAGGTCAACCAGCAAAAAAATAAACAAGTTAAATATGTGATAAAATGTTATCGACATTATTGTTAATAAGTTAAAGAATAAAATTCCCACATTTTCTAAAATCGAATTTAGGATATACCAAACGGTCATGGTAATCGCTTAAGATATTGTAATGTACGTATAAAATGATGGTTATGAGGGTGTTATATTTTGTGGTATCGGAGTGGGGACTAAGTGAATAGATTATAAGTATATACATGCACTTGTTGAATGAAAAGTGTTATAAGTGTAATGTATACTTTCTCCTTATTGTTTTATAGTGAAAGATGTCAGTCAATGAAGGTCATAGTGGAGGGGATGGTGAAAGTGAAATATCAATCAGTGTTGGGCAAGCTGAGGCCCCGCAACAACATGTTACTCCACCAGTCACACCACCTCCACTTCCATAACCAGACCTTCTCCATCTTATGGCTAATTATATTCAACAAAAAATGCAGGCTAAACAATCTCAGCAGCCACCGATGCAGGCATAACCTCCTACCCCACACAAAAAGAAGTCGATTTTGGAACAGTTAAAGAGATTGGGTGTTGAAGATTTCTATGGGTGTGATCCCTTGACACTTGGACAGATTGAAAAATGGTTGTTTAGGACCAAGAGATTGTTTGAAATCACTCAGAGTCTGCTTGAAGAGAAGTTTGAGGGTACAGTGGCTTTACTTCAGGGTCCTGTATTAATTTGGTGGGATTCAGTCCGTAGGCATACCCTTAATGAACAGTTGAATTGAGATTGTTTTGTCCCGTTTGAAAAGAAATACACAGGGTCAGACTATAAATCAAAGATGTAAGATGCTTTTTGGAGACTTAGGCAGGGAAATAAGATAGTTGCGGAATAGAGAGTAAGTTTGAGCGCCTTAATGTGTATCTTGATGACTATCAGTTTGATTGAGGAAACGTTATGCCAGAGGTTTGAAAGGGGTCTCCATAACAAAATCAGATAGATATTGGGTGCTCAAAAGCATCCAAATTTGCATGCATTGGTAGAAGTAGCTATTAAGGTGGAAAGTATCCAGATGGATGAGACCGATAGACAGACTCTATTCCAGTAGAAGAGGAAGTCATGACAGTTTAGTGATACGAATACCCAGAGTAAGAAGTCTAGGGGACTAGCTCCATTATAGAGTCATGCATCAGATACACTAGGGCATGGACAAGGAAATACATTTTGTGGCAATTATTTTTGTGGGCAATACACCTAGTGGCAGAGGGGGAGGTGCAGTCCAGACATGTGGTCATTGTGGTAGATCTCACACAAAAGAGTGCATATATTTGACTAGTGCTTGTTTCAAATGTGGTTCAAAAGATCATCAGGTCAGGGATTGTCCAGTGCCTCAAGCTTTTACAGCTACATCACCAGCAATGAGGACTGGACCTTTAGCACCTACAGGTTGAAGTAGGGGAGCAGCTTCTATCTCATCAACATTTAGACCTTTTGCACAACCACCCTAAGGCCAGGGATGAGCTATAGGCCGCACTTATATGATGAGAGCTAGAGAAAAGGAGGATGCACCCGATGTGATAATAGATAAATTTATGCTTATGTATGATTCTATATATGCACTTGTGGACCTTATTCCACACACTCCTACATAAATATTGAAGTTGCATAGGGAAAAGGGTTGAGAGATTCACAATTAGACTAGGATATTCTAGTGAGCAATCCCTTGGGGAATAGAGAGTGTCCCATTAGTGAACAGGGCTATATTTTTCTGGCTAATCTAATTGAACTCCCATTCCACGAGTTTGATGTAATATTGGGGATGGACTGGTTATTCGCCCACCAAGCAACAGTTGATTGTAAATGGAAAAAAAGTGACATTTAAACTTCTCGATGATCGGGAGGTCATTATTTTGAGTGAAAGAACAAACTTTTTATTTGACATGATTTTAGCTACAACTGCCAAGAGGTTAATAAAAAAGGGTGCCTTGTTTACTTATGTTATGTAGTGGAAGCTAAACGAAAAGACTTAAAGTGTCAAATGTGTCTATAGTGAGAAACTTTCCATATGTCTTCCCTGATGAACTACCAGGCACTGCACCTATTTCTATTGCTCCTTACAGGATGACACCTATAAAACTTAAAGAATTGAAGATTTAGCTGCAGGAATTGCTTGATAAAGGATTTATTATATCCAGTGTTTCACCATGGGGAGCACCAGTGCTCTTTGTAAAGAAGAAGGATGGGTCACTTAGGTTATGCATTGACTATAGACAGCTGAATTAGTGACAATCAAGAACAAATATCCCCTTCCACGTATTGAAGGCTTATTTGATTAATTGAAAGGAGCAAGTGTGTTTTCAAAATAGATTTCAGATCGGGCTACCATCAGTTGAAAGTAAGGGAAACATATGTGCCCAAGATTGCTTTTCGCACTAGATATGGCCACTATAAGTTTCGGTCATGCCATTTGGGCTTACAAATGCTTTAGCAGCTTTCATGGATTTCATGAACATGATCTTTCATTCTTATCTGGACGAGTTCATTTTGATATTTATTGATGATATTCTAGTGTATTCAAAAACATCAGAAGAACATGACAAACACCTACATATTGTCTTGCAGATATTGAGAGAGAAACAACTATATGCAAAGTTCAACAAGTGTGACAACTGGTTAAATGAAATATCTTTTTAGGGTCATGTAGTTTTAGTTGAAGGGATAAAACTGGACCCAAGGAAGATTGAAGAAATCTTATAGTGTGTTTCATGTGTCAATGTTATGGAGGTATAGGTCAAACTTTAGCCACATGATCAAGCCAAAAGAAATTACGATATAGTCTGATTTTACTTATGAAGAGAAACCAGTGTAGATTTTAGTCAGAGAGGTTAGACAGCTTAGAAATAAGCAAATCTACTGGTGAAGGTGCTTTGGAATCACCTTAATGTGGAAGAAGCCATGTGGGAACCTAAAACGACAATGAGACAACAATATCCACTACTATTTAATATTTTTTATTGGTAGGGGAGAATTGTAATGGCCCAAATACCGGATTAGTCATAAACTGTAATTTCTGAGATTGATCAGTATACCCGAGGTCAAAAATACACCCGTAGGTAAAAATATTTTATTTGATCATCGGAAAATATAGGTCATGACTAGTTCGAGAGTAAAATTTGGAATAAAAACGATGCCAAAGAATTCTTTACAGAGAATTCTACATCATCTTCTTCCTACCATCTTTCCTCTTGGCCGAACCTTTCTTCTCTTCTTCTCCCTCAAATTTTTTCCCTTTTCTTCAATTTTTACACCAAATCCAAACACTTCAATGTTATCTTAGCCCCTCTATTAGCTAGTTGAGGTCTCCAATTTTCAATTGATGGGCTATAAGTGGAAGAAATTAAAGGATTTAAGTGAGCCTAAAATATAAGTAAGAGAATTTAGGGGGTTTTAAATGTATTTAAGGGTTCTAATAGGATGTTTAAGGTATGTAAATTATATTTATGAAGTTAGATTGAATTATGGAAGCAAAATAATGGTAGTTTTATTTTTATATAATTATGGCCATGGTAGGAACTCAAGGAGGAGAATAAACTTCAAAGAAAAAAGGTAAGGAAAAAGAAGCCTAGAAAGGCTAAAGCAAAAAAATACAATTAGTGGTTACAAAATCTAATTATTTTCATTGATTTTGTTGAGTTGGGATTATGGAATTTGGGTATGTGTTTGTGTTATGCATGTTAAATTAAAAGTAAACCTTAAAACATGAGTAAGGAAAAGAAAAATGGATTAGATTGTTTAAATTTAATTAAAAAAATAGATAGTGGAACTTTAAAAAAAAAGGCCATATGATGTATGTTTGTACTTATAGGTATAATTATGATTTAGTGTAATATTATGGAATATACATGTTAATGGAAGTATGAATTAGTAAAATGAATGGTTAGAAGGTGAAGGGAAAATTTTAATGATGGGAAAGTTTGTAGTCCGAATTGTAGATATGACGAAGTTAGTGTATTCTTTGCTAATTTAATAAAAGTTAAGCCATAAAATGTAAGAAGACATGAAATTTAGTGTATATGAATTAATTGAGAATTATATGAATTAATTGAATATTTTTCTAGATAGTGATTACTTAATGTATGAAATGGAACATAATGAATAAAGTATATTTAGTTGAGTTTGATGGCTTAATTGAGAATAATGTCGAATATTTGGTGTATCGGAATGAAAAGTGTGGAAAACAAATAATATTGTAAAGGTAAAATTTGGTTATGGATGAATAAAATTCTAGGAATTAATAATATAAAATAAATTGAAATTATGAATTTAATGGGAATTAAATCAAAAGAATAACTTCATTTCTATTAGTGGTAGTTTGGTGGTTAAATATAGTTTAGGATATAATTGGCTAGTCATAGGGATATCATAGCTACGATGTGGATCAGGGCGACTCACTTAGGTAGGCTAATGACGGTCTACTTCAGTGATATTGATTTAGTGTACAATGCAATATTTGAGTGGTCTTTCGGGGTCACTCTTTAGTGTAGTAGACTTATGGGGTTCATGTCCCATGTATCCAATCTGGTAAGAATGATAAAAATGATGAATATGGTAAAAATGACAAGAATGGTAAAAAGGTAAAATGGCAGGTGACAAATTGGCAAAAATGATAAAATGAAAAAAAGAAAAAAAAGTTAAATAAAAAATGGTAAAAATCTAAATAAAAAAATGGTAAAGATCTAATATCAGGTGTTGGTGATATATTCGTAGAAGCTTGAGCCACTGGACAATCCCTGAACTGTTGATCCTTTGAATCATACTTGAAACAAGCACCAGTTAAATATCTGCACTCTCCTAGGTGAGATCTACCATAATGACCACAAGTTTGAACTGTACCTCCCCCTTTTCCTCTAGGTGTATTGCCCACAGAAGTAACTGAGGCATTGCCACATAATGTATTTCCTTGTCCATGCCTTGGTGCAACTGATGTATGACTCTGTGATGGAACTGGTCCCCTAGACTTCTTACTCTGAGTATCTGAACCACTGAACTTTCCTGACTTCCTCTTCTACTGAAACTGAGTTTGTCTGTTAGCCTCATATGTCTGGATACTTTCCACTTTAATAGTCGCTTCTACAATAGCATGAAAATTTGGATGTTGTTGTGCACCCACTATCTATCTGATCTTGTTATGGAACCCCTCTCAAATCTCTGACATAATTTATCCTCTGTCAATAGATAGTCATCAAGATAGGCACTGAGGCGCTCAAACCCACCCTCATATTCTACTACTATCTTATTTCCCTGCCTAAGTCTCCAAAAAGCATATTGCATTTACGCATTATACTTTGACCCTATATATTTCTTTTCAAACTAGGTCAAAAAGAAATCACAAATCTACTGTTCACCTAGGGTATGCTTACATACTGAATCCTACCAAATGAATGCAGGACCTTGGAGTAATGCTACAGTACCTTCAAATTTCTCTTCAGCGGGCTGTGAATGATTTCAAATAACCTCTTTATTTTGAACAGCCATTCTTCAACTTGTACAGGGGTTAATGGATCACCCCCATAAAAATCTTTAGCTCCCAATTTCTTTAATTGCTTCAAAATCGGCTTCTTTTTAGGTGGAGTAGGAGGTTGTACTTATGCCGCTGGCTGTGGGTGTTGAGTTTGTTCAACTTAAATTATATGTTGAATGTAATTAGCCATAGGATTAAGAAAATCTGGTTGTGGCGGTGGAGGTGATGCAACTAGTGGAGTGACATTATGTTGTGTGGCTTCAGTTTGCCTAGCACTAACCGACGCTTTACTCTCACCATCCTCAACACCTTGACCTTGTTGGGATGCCATCATTCACTATAAAACAAGGAAGGAGCAAGCATACATTAGACTTATAACACATTTCATCCAACAATTGGCATGTATATACATATAATTCATTCACTTAATTCCCACTTTGATCTTAGAACTGGCTAAACCATTCTCTGATACCACTAAAACTGTGACACCTTTATGACACTTATTCTATATGTACGTTACATAAGCTTATGCGATTATAACCGATGTGTGCAAAAAAAATTTCTTAATTTAATATAATAACCATAATCTTATTAACACTTTATTAATCCTTTTTATTTTTTCAAAACTTTCGGCAGCATAATGACTACAAATTAATTACCCCACCTACACTGCAAACAATCCACAACCCATCTTTGGGCACAACAATAAAAATATAATAAAAACTATTCTCCATTTAACCACAAGTCAACATTCCATTTTATACATATAATAATTCATATATACATAGTTTCATTCCTACAAATCTGTATCCATACAAATATATACAGGCCATTTTTAATATATTACTTTCTATCTTATCCTTTCGTTTGCTTCCAAAATTTGTACGCTTGCTCCTGTGCCTTTTTCTGCTACTACCAGCATGAAGTCAAATAACTACGTATTGAGCATTAAAATATCCAGTGGTGATTACTACTCTAACAATTTCCATTGACCTATATTTTCATACATACATGCAATATTATATTTACTATACTATTCAAATTTTCTCTTTAATATATTTATTATTCTTTTTATCAAAACTTTAATATTCTTTACCCTTAATTTACTATTTAATATCTTCATTAAATTTAACAATTTTTCTCAATTAATCTTATTGTTTTTTTCAATTTACTCTTGAACTTTTATTTTCTTTCAATTTAGTCCTATTTCATATTTCTTCTTTAATTAACTCTTCCTTCCTTTTTTTTTTCATTCAATCCTCTATTAAATTTTTCTTTAGGTACAAATTTCATTTTGGTTCCTAAATTTCCATTTATTTAATATGTAAATGTTTGCTAAGTGTAGCTAAGTACGTTGGATGACAAGCTATGAGACAATCATATGGATAATCTATTCAAATGTCAATGATAGTCTCATCATAGTAATGGTGCAAGTATCCTTGGACTTGAGGTACTCAAGGATATCTTGGATATTGATTTTGTATTTTAACACTATTCCTTGTTGCCTGAGGGAGGTTGCTCATAGGGTGGTGACTGGATACAACTTGAGGTATTCGAAGGTAATTGGGTAATGCACAAAGGATTCACCACACCCGATAGAAGGATTGTATACCCTGTTAGAGGAGTGCTCTAAAGGCAATCACCTTTAGCACTTATTGTACAAATTTATTTGATTAATAAAAGGCTTTTTCATTAATTTGATGTTCATTTGATATATGAATTTATAAGTGATCTAAAATCAATTAATGAACTCCTTGATACATAACATAGCATGAAGGAAATCATGATATTGAGATTCTTATCATGTGTAATTATGTTAGTATCAAAATGATCTCCAGTCATAGGATTAATGAGACAAGACATTATTAACCCAGACAGACTAGCACATGTTACACTCCTTGATTGGATCGAGTAGTAGATCTCATAATCTATAAACATGAGATGTCTAAGTTAACAAGTGGATGCTTGCTAAGTGTAGGTAAGTACATTGGATGAACAACTATGAGACAATCATATGGATAATCTATTCAAATGTCAATGATAGTCTCATCATAGCAATGATGCAAGTATCATTCGACTTGAGGTACTCAAGAATATCTTGAATATTGATTCTGTATTTTGACACTATTCCTTATTGCTTCAGAGAGGTAGCTCATAGGGTGGTGATTGGATACAACTTGAGGTATTCGAAGGTAATTGGGTAACCAACAAAGGATTCACCACTTTTGATAGAAGTAGTGTATACCCATGGCCTCTTGTTGTGGTCATTACTCATGAATCTCTGGCCAGAGTAGAAATGTCATAAAGATAGTCTTCAATGACATATCCAATAGAGTAATGAGCCTCAAGCACAAGAACTAACATTACTTGGACTAGACGTGACATAGTCAGTCTAGTGGGAGTTGACACATGTCCATACTCTAAACCAAGTGGGGTATAGAATGGTGAAAGGAATAATTGCACAGAAATTGTCTATGGAAAGGTTCGTAGTCAAACCACTGACTTTCCGGTCAATTGGGAATCATGATGTGTTGCTAGATACTGCTCATGACCTACTTAAATTAATTGTTAATTTAAGTGGCCAACATAACCGGGAACCTAATGGGTCACACGCATTGAAGATATGGAGAATGAGTAAAATGGTATTGGATAGGATCCAAAATATGAGAGAATTATTTTAGGATGGATCGCGATGAGATCGCACAAAAAAATCATTTGGGAGTGTCACGGGCCAGCGCGGGCTAGGCAGGCTGGTGGCCCGCCTTGCGTGCCAGTTGGGCTGCCCAGCAGCAGGCCCAGCGCGCCTGCAGCTTCCCATCCATTGGCCAACGACTGTTTTTGACCTTAATTAGGCCAATTATAGCCAATTACTATTCATTTATTTCCATTTTCTCCATTTTTTACTTTTCATCTTATTTTGAATTTGATTCAAATAGCAAAGACATCAAATCGCAGAAAATAGACATGAAAATATTTTTTGTAAAAAAAAAATACTTTTAAGATACAATAAAAATTCTCTCAAGTACACTTTGAAAGCTAGCACTTTGAATTTGTTCAAACCATTTCTCTTGATAGTTTCTTCTTCGTTCTTCACATGGATTATCATTAGAGACATCCTAGTGTGAATTGTTGTGGTTTGCTACAACCCAACAAAGTGAAGAATTGAAGAACAAAAAAAAAATTACAAGGTATAATTTTTAACATACATTTATATAAATTAGGTTTAATGGTACAAGTATTATCTTTTATTTTGGAATTTGAAAAATTTTATTTTTCACTGCGTTTATGAATATGATTCATTCTTCAAAACCCAACTTTGTTATTAGAGCCTTCTTGAATCCATTAAAATTAATTTTAACTGAAAGTGCAACGGGATTGCATGTTTTTGATGATTTTGAATCAATAGGTTTTGAAAAATTGAAATTAATTTGTAAAATATAATTTACACATTTTCTTTCTTTAATCTGATCATGAGATGATTAAGAATGCTTATTTGGATTAAAAATGATTTGAATGTGATTCAAATAATTAATTTCGGATTTATTTCAAAAATGCCTAAAATTACCTTGTTTATGAATATGTGTTGTTGTTTGGCTTAATTGATGGGGCTGGTTACATTGTTCTTGTAATTTAATTATGAAAAAATTATTTAGACATATTTTGATGCCTCTGGAAGTGTCCAATAATTAATTAAAAATTATTTTAATTAATTTTTCAAACAAACACAAAAACGGAACTGTTTTAGCTTACCCGGTGAGCTGTTTTGTTTGATTTTTTTGTATGTGTTTATTTTATTTGCAGCACCATGAAATAACTTTTATGTGTTTAAAAATATGTTATTTTGATGTTAGATGCATGCCAAAATTATTTTCCAAGCATTTGAAAATTTAAAAATTCTAGATATCAAATTAGTCATTTTGAGCGTCTAAGTGTGTTGGTTCGTTTGTTTTATAAATTTTGGCTTGTGCCAAAAATATTTTGATGAATTTGAGCTGACCTGAAGATAATTAGAATAGTGATTTGATGTTTTGGAAATTTTTAGAATTTTTGGAAATTAATTTTGAATTAATTTAAGTTGTGCAATTGTAATTCTAGTTTGACTAGAAATTGGTATGTATATTAAAATTAAATTGTTTAATTTTAACATCATAATATTCTGATTTTAAGGAGAATTGATTTTGAATTATTTTTGGAAATATGGAATTTAATTTAATTTGATTAAATATTAAATTATAATTTAAAATTATATACAAAATTAAATTAACCGAAATAACACATATGAGCAATTTCGATTTAAGTGTTGCATCGATTTACAAATTGAAATCCAAAATTGTCATTTTTATTTTGTGCATTAGAGAATGCATGTTAGGGGTGTATAAAAAGGCATGATGGATGATTATGGACTTAGGCCCAAAGTGATTGAGCATGCATGAAATTATTTTGTTTTATGGTAAATAGGGCATGCGTGTCCCTACCTCTTTTTCTTTCTTATGTATTTCTCTTCTCATCTTACTCCCCTCAAATGTAAATTGAGGTTTTCTATAATTTGAAATATGTAATTAGATTACATAGGATTAGGATAGAATCAAGATACAAAGGAGCAAGAAGCAAATGAGATGGTACCATAAACAAGAAGACTTAGAAATAGGAATTTGATTTCTATTTTGGGTTGTAAATTCATCCATATACCTAGGTAAGACCTGGTCAATTTCTCTTTGGCTCAAGAGATTGACTTTAGTATGTCTATAATCATGCCATATAGTTAATGTAACTATCTTTATATATCAATATGATGAATGTATGATATATAAAAGCATGAAATAATAACTTGATGAGACTTAACAAAGAAATCCCTCACTAAATAAACAATTAAGTCTTACGCCTTCCATTAATATGGGGAGAACTAGAGTTCTTCTAGAGTTAGGGTTGTTGTGTTGCCTCAAGCTAACTCTATAAGAATATGTTCAATCCATTGAAATTAGATTTCATGATTAATGGGTTACACTCAACCGATATTATTAACTTGTTGGATTTGCGCCAAGGTTAATGTGTATTTGAGGTGAAGTTGGGTTGTATACATGAGATGTACACATATCAAGAGTCAATAGCTCAATGTATGTGCACAAATCAATAAGTTGATAGCACAAGATTCGATAGTGGCATGAATAATGCAATTGGTATGGATTAGATACCTATCAACCAAACTAAGGATAGCTTGTTGAGTTGCCTCAAGGTTATTCTTAGCTAGTTGGATATCGATCCACTAGGAGAACTTCCAAATAAGTTCTCTCGGGTTCATAGTGAGGGCTATGGATTTGCAATAAAATAGTGGGAGCCATAATGTGATTTATTAAAGACCTAATAAACATGCATTTTATGTACATTCTAACATGTTCTATTTTACATCTAGGTTGCTAGAATCATCATCATGACAAGTGTGAATTTGCGATCGCTAATGGAATCAAATAAGTTGACTGGGCCCAATTTTTTGGATTGGCTAAGGAATCTGAGAATAGTTCTCAAATCCGAAAAGATTGGCTATGTCCTAGATGAGGCACTCCCTAATCCCCCTGCTACTAATGCTTCTGAAGATGTTCAGAAGGCATATCAAAAGCATCTCAATGATAGTGAGATGGCAAGCTACATTATGTTTGCAACTATGTCAGCTGAGTTACAAAAGCAGCATGAAGCTATGGATGCTAATTCCATAGTATACCATCTAAGAGAGCTTTTTGATGAGCAAGCACATTCCGAAAGGTTCGAAACTTCAAAGTTGCTTTTCCGCACTAAGATGGTTGAGGGGACATCTCCAGTGCAATATGCATTGAAGATGAATGGCTATATTAAGAGGTTGGCCACCTTGGGATTTGTGATGGACCATGAATTAAGTATTGACTTAATTCTAACCGGTTTGTTTGATAGTTATTCACATTTTGTGCTTAACTATAGGATGAACCAAATATCTACCATTATTCATGAGCTGATTAACTTGCTCAAAACAGCTGAGCCATCTATCAAGAAAGAGAGTAAGGCTGTGATGCTGGTAGACTGTTCAGGTTCTAAAAAGAAGAACCTTAAGAAGAAAAAGAAGAAGTCCTTGAAGCCTAAGGGAGGCATGGCCAAGAACAAAGGCAAAAAGTTTGCTCCAAAGGGGATATGCTTCCTTTGCGGCAAGGATGACCATTGGAAGAGAAACTGCAAGGCTTACTTGGAGTCCTTGAAGAAGAAAACATCTGATGCCCCATCTACTTCAGGTATTTTTGTCATTGAAATTAATACTGTTTCCAATAATAATATATGGGTATTAGATACCGGTTGTGGCTCCCACATATGCACTGATATACAGGGCCTAAGGAACAGTAGACAGCTCAATAAGCGAGAGTCAGACCTACGCATTGGAAATGGAGCAAGGGTTTTTGCATTAGCTATAGGAACATATGTATTGACCCTCCTTAGTGGGCTTATATTAAATTTTGATAATTGCTATTATGTACCTGCTTTGACTAAAAACATTATTTCTGTTTCAAGTCTAAATAAAGATGGTTTCCTTTTAGCTTTTAGTAAAAATTGTTATTCTATTATGTTGAATGGAATTCTTTATACTAATGGTACATTATGCAATGGAATATACATATTAGATATGTCAAATCCATTTTTAAACATCAATGATAATAAAAGGAAAAAACAAGATATGTTGAAATCATCTTATTTAGGGCATTGTCGTCTTGGTCATATAAGGGAGAAACGCATGGCTAAGCTACACAAAAGTGGTAGTTTGGGGTCATTTGATTATGAATCATATGACACATGTGAATCTTGTTTAATAGGCAAGATGACTAAATTACCCTTTAAGGGAAAGGGTGAACTTGCTAATGGACTTTTAGACTTAATACATTCAGATGTATGTGGTCCAATGTCTACAAATGCTAGAGGTGGTTTCATCTTCTTCATTACATTTATCGATGACTACTCACGATATTGATACGTGTATCTTATGAGATACAAATCTTAAGCTTTTGAAAAGTTCAAAGAATTCAGAAATGAAGTAGAGAAACAACTTGGCAAAAGTATTAAAACACTTCGATCAGATCAAGGAGGTGAATACTTGAGCCAAGAGTTTCTAGATTATCTTAGGGATAATGAGATTTTATCTTAATGGACTCCACCTTACATGCGACAACACAATGGTGTGGCTGAAAGAAGAAACCGAACCTTGTTATACATGGTAAGGTCTATGATGAGTTTTGCGGAATTGCCTAAATCCTTTTCGGGTTATGCACTAGAGACCGCCATTTATATATTAAATGGAGTTCCTTCAAAGTCAGTTGATGTTACTCCATATGAGATATTGTATAACAAGAGGCCCACATTTTCTAACATGAGAATTTGGGGTTGTCCTGCTTATGTGAAGTGGACAATGTCTGATAAGCTAGAAGCTAAGTGTGACCAATGTCTGTTTGTGGGATATCCAATAGTATCATATGGATATCAATTTTACCACCCCTTGGAACAAAAGGTTTTTGTTTCAAGACATGCTATCTTTTTAGAGAGAGAAAAATTGAACTTGAGGAAGTTCAAGATGCTCAAGAGATGCTGATCAACTGCCTGAACTCGAGCTTGTTACTCATATAGATGATATAACAGCTCAACCTTCTGAAGCACAAGAGCTTCATAGGTCAAGTAGGATACGTACTATTCCAGAGAGATTTAGATTTCTCATTAGTGAATAGAACGACATATTGCTTATAGAAAATGATTAGCCTACAACCTATGAAGAGGTTCTGAATAGTTCAGAATCTAACAAATGGCTTCAAGCCTTGAAGTTGGAAATGGATTCCATGTATGAAAACCAAGTATGGACTTTGGTTGACCCACCCGAAGGAATAAAGCCTATAGGGTGCAAGTGGGTTTTCAAAAAGAAAAAACTGACATGGATGGTAATGTGATTACCTATAAAGCTAGAATTGTTGTTAAAGGTTATCGTCAAAGATAAGGAATTGACTACTATGAAACTTTTTGCCTAGTAGCTATGCTTAAATCCATAAGGATACTTCTAGCCATTGCTACTCATTATGATTATGAGATATGGCAAATGGAGGTGAAAACAGCTTTCCTTAATCAAAATCTGACTGAGGATGTGTACATGACACAACCAGAAGGTGTCATATCCAAAGATGGCAAAAAGGTATGTAAGCTTCAAAGATCCATTTATGGATTAAAGCAAGCATCCAGGAGTTGGAATATTCGGTTTGATGAGACAATCAAACATTTTGGATTCTTACAAAATCCGGATGAACCTTGTTTTTACAAGAAGGTTAGTGGGAGTGCAATCGTATTTCTTGTGTTATATGTAGATGACATATTGATAATGAGAAATGATGTCTCAGCCTTACAATCCAACAAAATTTGGTTATCCAAGAATTTCACTATGAAAGAACTTGGAGAAGCAGTCTATATTTTTAGGGATAAAGATCTATAGAGATAGATCTAAAAGATTCCTTGGTCTTTCATAGTCTACATACATAGATAAGATGCTAAAGAGGTTTAGCATAGAGTAGTCCAAGAGGGGATATATTCCCATGACCCATGGGATTACTCTCTCAAAGTCTTTATGTCCAAAGACACAAGATAAGAGGACGAACATGAGTTTGATTGCATATGCTTCAGCTATAGGATCAATCATGTATGTTATGATATGTAAAAGACCCGATGTATCATATGCTTTGAGTGTCACAAGTAGATACCAATCGGACGGTCATTGGGTAGCTATCAAGAATATCCTTAAGTACTTAAGAAGAACTGAGGATGTATTCTTTGTATATGGAGATGGAGAACTTACTGTGAGCGGGTATGCCGATGCCAGGTTCCAATCTGACAAGGATGAATCAAAATCTCAGTCAAGTTATATATTCACACTAAATGATGGAGCAGTTAGTTGGAAGAGTTCCAAACAGGAAACGACTGCTGATTCCACAACTGAAGTAGAGTACATTGCAGCTTCTGAAGTAGAAAAGGAAGCAGTTTGGATAAGGAAATTCATCACAGAACTTGGAGTGGTTCCTAGCATTATTGATCCAATACAATTGTATTGTGATAATAATGGAGCCATTACGCAAACAAAGGAGCCACGGTCTCACCAGAGATCCAAACATGTACTCAGAAGATGCCATTTGATTAGAGAAATCATTGGTAGGAATGACGTAAATATAGAAAGAGTGCCCACTGATCAGAATATTGTTGATTCTTTAACTAAACCACTTCCACAAAAGAAATATGATTCTCATGTACTCGCCTATGGAATTAAATACAAAGGCGATTGGCTTTAGTGCAAGTGGGAGCTTGGTAGAGGAGTGCTCTAAAGGCAATCACCTTTAGCACTTATTGTATAAATTTATTTGATTAATAAAAGGCTTTTTTATTAATTTGATGTTCATTTGATATATGAATTGATAAGTGATCTTAAATCTATTAATGAAGTCCTTGATACATAACATAACATGAAGGAATTCATGATGAGATCATGATATTGAGATTCTTATCATGTGTAATTATCTTAGTATCAAAATTATCCCTAGTCATAGGATTAATGAGACAGGACATTATTAATCTAGACAGACTAGCACATGTTACACTCTTTGATTGGATCGAATAGTAGATCTCATAATTTATAAACATGAGATATTTAGAGTTAACATATGGATGCTTGCTAAGTGTAGCTAAGTACATTGGATGACCAACTATGAGACAATCATATGGATAATCTATTCAAATGTCAATGATAGTCTCATCATAGCAATGGTGCAAGTATTCTTAGACTTGAGGTACTCAAGCATATCTTGAATATTGATTATGTATTTTGACACTATTCCTTATTGCCTCAGAGAGGTAGCTCATAGGGTGGTGATTGGATACAACTTGAGGTATTCGAAGGTAATTGGGTAACAAACAAAGGATTCACCACTCTTAATAGAAGGAGTGTATACCCATGGCCTGTTGTCGTGGTCATTACTGAGGAATCTCTGGCCGGAGTGGAAATGTCATAAAGATAGCTTTCAATGACATATCCAATAGAGTAATGAGCCTCAAGGAGAAGAACTAACATTCCTTGGACTAGACGTGACATAGTCAGTCTAGTGGGAGTTGACACATGTCCATACTCTGAACCAAGTGGGGTATAGAATGGTGAAAGGAATAATTGCACAAAAATTATCTATGGAAAGGGTCGTAGTAAAACCACTGACTTTCTGGCCAATTGAGGGTCATGATGTGCTGCTAGATACCGCTAATGACTTGCTTAAATTAATTATTAATTTAAGTGGCCAACATAACCGGGAACCTAATGGGTCTCTTGATAGTTTCTTCTTCATTCTTCGAGTGGATTATCATTAGAGACATCCTAGTGTGGATTGTTGTGGTTTCTACAACCCAACAAAGTGAAGATTTGAGGAACAAATAAAAATTACAAGGTATAATTTTTAACATACATTTATCTTAATTAGTTTTAATGGTACAAGTATGATATTTTGTTTTGGGTTTTGAAAAATTTTATTTTTTGCTGCGTTTATGAATATGATTCATTCTTTAAAACCCAACATACCCATGGCCTCTGGTCTTGGTCATTACTCGAGAATCTCTGGCCGAAGTTGATATGTCATAAAGATAGTCTTTAATGACATATCTAATAGAGTAATGAGCCTCAGGGATAAGAACTACCATTACTTGGACTAGACGTGATGTAGTCAATCTAGTGGAAGTTGACATATGTCCATACTCTGAATCAAGTGGGGTATAGAATGGTGAAAGGAATAATTGCATGGAAATTATCTATGGAATGGTTTGTAGTCAAACCATTGACTTTCCGGTCAATTGGGGGTCATGATATGTTGCTAGATACCACATAATCTAAGTGGCCAACATAACCGGAAGCCTAACGGGTCACACGCATTGAAGATATGGAGAATGAGTAAAATGGTATTGGATGAGATCCAAAATATGAGAGAATTTATTTTAGGATGGATCGCGATGATATTGCACGGGAAAAATTGTTCAAAAGGGTCACAGAACCATACGAGCCTGCATGGGCTAGGTAGGCTATGGGCCTGCCTAACAGGCCAGGCAGGCTAGCCAGCGGCAGCTCGCAGTAGGACCAGAGCGTGGCTGCTGCCTCTCGTTGTCCAACGGGTAAATTTGGCCTGAATTAGGCCAATTATGGCCATTAAGCAAATTTACCACTCATTCAAGTTTTCTTTTCTCCATTTTTGACTTTTGATATTTTCTTTGAATTTATTCAATTAGAAAAGTCATCAAATGAAATAAAATAGACATGAAAATATTTTTTGTGAAAAAAATATTTTTAAGACATAATAAAATTCTCTCAATAATACTTTCAAAACTAGCACTTTGTATTTGTTCAAACCATTTCTTTTGATAGTTTCTTCTTCATTCTTCACATGGATTATCTTTAGAGACATCCTAGTGTGGATTGTTGTGATTTGGTATAACCCAACAATGTGAAGATTTGAATAACAAATAAGAAATTACAAAGTATAATTTTTAACCTCTATATTTATATAAATTAATGGCACAAGTATGATCTTTTATTTTAGATTTTGAAAATTTTATTTTTTTGCTACATTTATGAATTTGATTCATTCTTTAAAACCCAACAGTAGTATCAGAGCCCCCTTGTATCCATTAAAATTAATTTTAATTGAAAGTGAAATGAGATTGCATGGTTTTAATGATTTTAGATCAATAGAATTTGAAAATTTGAAATTAATTTGTAAAATATGTTTTACACTTTTTGCTTTCCCTAATATGATCATAGGATGATTAAGGATGATTATTTTGATTGAAAAATTATTTGAATGTGATTCAAATTATTTTAATTAAATTTTCAAACAAACTCAAAAAGGGACAATTTTAGCTCACCCGGTGGGGCTATTTTGTTTGATTTTTTTGTATGTGTTTATTTTATTTCCAACACCTTGAAATATTTTTTATTTGATTAAAAATATGTTATTCTGATGTTATATGCATGCCAAAATTATATTTCACGCATTTGGAAATTTTTAAAAAAAGTCTAGATGTCAAATGAGTTGTTTTGAGTGTCTAAGTGTGTTTGTTTGTGTTTCTTAGTAATTTTGGCTTATGCCACAAATATTTTGATGAACTTGAACTAACTTAAAGATGATTAGAATGATGATTTGAAGTTCTAGAAATTTTAAGAATTTTTGAAATTAATTTAAGTTGAATAATTGTAATTTTAGTATGACTAGAAATTGGTATATATATTAAAATTAAATTGCTTAATTTTAACATCATAATATTCTGATTTTAAGGAAAATTATTTTTGAATTAATTCTGAAAATATAGAATTTAATTAAATTTGATTAAATATTAAATTCTACTTTAAAATAACATAAAAAATTAAATTAACCGGAATAACACAAGTAGGCAATTTCAATTCAAGCGTTGAATCGATTTACAAATTGAAATCCAAAATTGCCATTTTTATTTTATGCATTAGAGAATACATGTTAGGGGTGTATGAAAAGGCATGAAGGATGATTATGGACTTAGGCCCAATGTGATTGAGCATGCACGAAGTTGTTTTGTTTTATGGTAAATAGGGCATGTGTGTCCCTACCTCTCTTTCTTTCTTATGTATTTCTCTTCTCATCTTACTCCTCTCAACTATAAATTGAGGTTTTCTATACGTTGAAATATGTAACTAGATTACATGGAATTAGGATAGAATTAAGATACAAAGGAGTAAGAAGCAAAGAAGGTGGTACCATAAACAAGAGGACTTAAAATAGAAATTTGATTTCTATTTTGGGTTGTAAATTCATTCATATAGCTAGGTTGGACCTCATCAATTTCTCTTTAGCTCAAGAGATTGACTTTAGTATGTCCATAATCATGCCATATAGTTAATGTAATTATCTTTATATATCCATCTAATGAATGTATGATATATAAAAGTATCAAATAATAACTTGATGAGATTTATCAAAGAAATCCCTCGCTAAATAAACAATTAAGTCTTATGCCTTCCGTTAATGTGGGGGAGAACCAGAGATCTTTTAGAGTTAGGGTTGTTGAGTTTCCGCAAGCTCACTCTATAAGAATATGTTCAAACCATTGAAATTATATTTCACGATTAAAGGGTTAGACTTAACCGATATTATTAACTTATTAGATTTGCACCAAGGTTAATGTGTATTGGAGGCGAAGTTGGGTTTGTATACATGAGATGTACACATATCAAGAGTTGATAGCCCAATGTATGTGCACACATAAATAAGTTGATAGGTCAAGACTCGATAGCTGCATGAATAATGCAATTGGTATGGATTAGATACCTACCAACCAAACTAAGGATAGCTTGTTGAGTTGCCTCAAGGTTATTCATAGTTAGTTGGATATCGACCCACTAGGAGAACTTCCAAATAAGTTCTCTCAGGTTCATAGTGAGGGCTATGGATTCGCAATGAAATAGTGGGAGTCATAATGCAATTTTATTAAAGACCTAATAAACATGCATTTTATGTACATTCTAACATGTTCTATTTTACATCTAGGTTGCTAGAATCATCCTCATGACAAGTGTGAATTTGCGATTACTAATGGAATCAAATAAGCTGACTGGTCCTAATTTTTTGGATTGGCTAAGTAATTTAAGAATAGTTCTCAAATCCAAAAAGATTGGCTATGTCCTAGATGAGACACTCCCTAATCCCCCTACTGCTAATACTTCTGAAGATGTTCAGAAGGCATATCAAAAACATCTCGATGATAGTGAGATGGCAAGCTACATTATGCATGCTACTATGTCAGCTTGAGGATATGGATGTTAATTCTATAGTATACCATCTAAGAAAGTTTTTTGATGAGCAAACACATTCTGGAAGATTCAAAACTTTGAGATTGCTTTTCCGCACTAAGATGGTTGAGGGGACATCTCCAGTGCAATATGCATTGAAGATGAATGGCTATATTGAGAGGTTGGCCACCTTGGGATTTGTGATAGACCGTGAATTAAGTATTAATTTAATTATAATCGGTTTGTTTGATAGTTATTCATATTTTTTGTTTAACTATAGGATGAACCACATCTCTACCACTATTCCTAAGCTAAATAACTTGCTCAAAATTCCTGAGCCATCTGTGAAGAAGGACAGTAAGGCTGTGATGCTAGTGGACTCTTCAGGTTCTAAAAAGAAGAACCATCGAAGAAGAAGAAGAAGTCCATGAAGCCAAAGAGAGGTGAGGCCAAGAAGAAGGCCAAGGAGATTGCTCCAAAGAGGACATGCATCCATTGTAGCAAGGATGACCATTGGAAGAGAAAATGCAAGGCTTACTTGGAATCCTTGAAAAAGAAGGCATCTGATGCCCCATCTACTTCAGGTAATTTTGTCATTGAAATTAAAAATGTTTTTGATAATAACATATGGGTATTAGATACCAGTTGTCACTTACACATATGCACTGATATGCAGGGCCTAAGGAACAATAGCAACTCAATAAGGGAGAGTTAGAACTACGAATTGGAAACAGAGCAAAGGTTGCTGCATTAGCTGTAGTAACTCATGTATTGACCCTCCTTAGTGGGCTTATGTTAAATTTGGATAATTGCTATTATGTACCTGCTATGACTAAAAACATTATTTCTGTTTCAAGTCTAAATAAAGATGGTTTCCATATAGCATTTATTAACAATTGTTGTCCAATTATGTTGAATGGAATTATTTATGCAAGTGGTACATTATGCAATGGAATATATATATATTATATATGTTAAATCCAATTTTAAACATCAATGATAAGAAAAGGCAAAAACAAGATATATTGAAATCATCTTACTTATGGCATTGTCGCCTCGGTCATATAAGTGAGAAATGCATGGTGAAGCTACACAATAGTGGTAGTTTGGGGTCAGATGTGAATCATGCTTATTAGAAAAGATGACTATATTACCCTTTAAAGGAAAGGGTGAACGTGCTAATGGACTTTTAAACTAAATACATTCAGATGCATGTGGTCCAATGTTTGCACACACTAGAGGTGGTTTCATCTACTTCATTACTTTTATCGATGACTACTCACGATTTGGGTGCGTGTATCTTATAAGATACAAATCTAAAGCTTTTGAAAAGTTTAAAGAATTTAGAAATGAAGTAGAGAAATAACTTGGCAAAAGTATTAAAACACTTTGATTAGATCGAAGAGGTGAATACTTGAGCCAAAAGTTTCTAGATTATCTTAAGGATAATGGGATTTTATATCAATGGACTCCACCTTACATGCCACAACACAACGGTGTGGCTGAAAGGAGAAACCAAACCTTGTTAGACATGCTAAGGTCTAAGATGAGTTTTGTGGAAGTCCCTAAATCCTTTTGGGGTTATGCACTAGAGACCGCCATTTATATATTAAATGGAGTTCCTTCGAAGTCAGTTGATGTTACACCATCTGAGATATAGTATAACAAAAAGCCCACATTTTCTTACATTAGAATTTGGGGTTGTCCTGCTTATGTGAGGCAGACAATGTCTATTTGTAGGATATGCAAAAGCATTATATGGATATCAATTTTACCACCCTTGGAACAACAGGTTTTGTTTCAAGACATACTATCTTTTTAGAGAGATAATTCCTTCAAAAATGAGATAGTGGGAGTAAAATTAAACTTGAGAAAGTTCAAAATGCTCAAACTGATGTTGATCAACTACTTGAACCTGAGCTTGTTACTAATACATATGATATAATAGTCAAACCTTCTAAACCACAAGAGCTTCGTAGGTCAAGTAGTATACATAATGTTCTTGAGAGATTTGGATTTCTTATTAGTGAATAGAACAATGTATTGCTTTTAGAAAGCGATGAGCCTACAACCTATGAATAAGTTCTGAATAGTTCAGAATTTGACAAATGGCTTCAAACCATGAAGTCAGAAATGGATTCCGTCTATGAAAACCAAGTATGGACTTTGGTTGACCCACCTGAAGGAATAAAGTGGGTTTTCAAAAAGAAAACTAACATGGATGATAATGTGATTACCTAAGCTAGACTTATTGCAAAAGGTTATCATCAAAGACAAGGAATTGACTATGATGAAACTTTTAGCCCAGTAGCTATGCTTAAATCCATAAGGATACTCCTAGCCATTGCTACTCATTAAGATGATGAGATATGGCAAATGGATGTGAAGACAACCTTCCTTAATGGAAATCTGATTGAGGATGTGTACATGATACAACCATAAGGCTTCATATCCAAAGATGGAAAAAAGGTATGTAAGCTTTAAAGATCCATTTATGGATTAAAGAAAACATCTAGGAGTTGGGATATTCGGTTTGATGAGACAATCAAACAGTTTGGCTTCTTAAAAAATCCAGATGAAACCTTATGTTTACAAGAAGGTTAGTGGTAGTGTAATCATATTTCTTGTGTTGTATATAGATGACATATTGTTAATGGGAAATGATGTCTCAGCATTACAATCAGTCAAAATTTGGTTATCCAATAATTTCTCTATGAAAGACCTTGGACAAGTAATCTATATTTTAGGGATAAAGATCTATAGAGATAGATCTAAAAGATTACTTGGTCTTTCATAGTCTACATACATAGAAAAGATGCTAAAGAGGTTTAGCATGGAGCAGTCCAAAAGGGGATATATTCCCATGACCCATGGTATTACTCTCTCAAAGTCTTTGTGTCCAAGGACATAAGATGAGAGGACACACATGAGTTTTATTCCATATGCTTCAGTTATGGGATCAATCATATATGCTATGATATGTACAAGACCTGATGTATCATATGCTCTAAGGGTCATGAGTTATCCAATAATTTAGTTATCCAATAATTTCTCTATGAAAGACCTTGGAAAGGCAGTCTATATTTTGGGGATAAGGATCTATAGAGATAGATCGAAAAGACTTCTTGGTCTTTCACTGTCTACATATATTGATAAGATTCTAAATAGGTTTAGCATGGAGCAATCTAGGAGGGGATATATTCCCATGACCCATGGGATTACTCTTTCGAAGTCCT
The DNA here is from genome assembly GCA_023653625.1 of Triadica sebifera. Taxonomy (NCBI): domain Eukaryota; kingdom Viridiplantae; phylum Streptophyta; class Magnoliopsida; order Malpighiales; family Euphorbiaceae; genus Triadica; species Triadica sebifera. Next base: position 37,387,453 of record CM042896.1, read on the forward strand.
TATGTCCAAAGACACAAGATGAGAGGATACACATGAGTTTGATTCCATATACTTCAGCTATAGGATCAATCATGTATGCTATGATATGTTAGTATCAAAATTATGTTAATCCGGACATAGGATTAATGAGATAGGATATTGTTACGTTAGTATGTTAACATGTGTAATTATGTTAGTATCAAAATTATCCCTAGTCATAGGATTAATGAGATAGGCCATTGTTAATCCGGACAGACTAGCACATGTTACACTCATTGATTGGATCAAGTAGTAGATCTCATGATTTATAAACATGAGATGTTTAGAGTTAACATATGGATTCTTGCTAAGTGTAGCTAAGTATATTGGATGACCAACTATGATACAATCATATGGATAATATATTCAAATGTCAATGATAGTCTCATCCGAACAATGGTGCAAGTATCCTTAGACTTGAGATACTCAATGATATCTTGAATAATGATTCTGTATTTTGACTCTATTCCTTGTTGCCTCAAGGAGGTTATGTATTGGGTGGTGATTGGATACAACTTGAGATATAACTAATAAAGAATTCCGCACTCTTGATAGAAAGAGTGTATACCCATGGCCTCTTGTCGTGGTCATTACTCGGGAATCTCTGGCTGGAGTGGAAATATCATAAAGATAGTCTTCAATGACATATCTAATAGAGTAATGAGCCTGAGAGATAAGAACTAATATTACTTGGACAAGACATGACGTAGTCAATCTAGTGGGAGTTAACACATGTCCATACTATGAACCAAGTGGGGTATAGAATGGTGAAATGAATAATTGCATGGAAATTGTCTATGGAAAGGTTCATATTCAAACCACTAAGTTTGTGGTCAATTGGAGTTCATGATGTGTTGCTAAATACCGCTCATGATTTGCTTAAGTTAATTGTTAATTTAACTGGCCAATATAATCAGAAATCTAATGGGTCACATGCATGGAAGATATACAGAATAAGTAAAATGGTCTTGGATGGGATCCAAAATATGAGAGAATTATTTCGAGATGGATCGCGATGATATCACACGGGAAAAATCATTCTGCACGATCTAAGCAGGCTATTGGCCTACCTAGCAAGCTAGCTGGGCTACCCAGTGGTAGCCCACAGTAAGCCCAGCACGTACGCTGCTGCCTCCCTTTGGCCAACAGGTAAATTTGGCCTTAATTAGGCCAAATATGACCGTTAAGCAAATTTACTATTCATTAAAGTTTCCTTTTCTCCATTTTTGACTTTTTGATATTTTGTTTGAATTTGATTCAAATAGAAAAGACATTAAATGGAATAAAATAGACATGAAAATATTTTTTGTGAAAAAACAATTTAAGACAATAAAATTCTCTCAAGAACACTTTCACAGCTAAAACTTTGAATTTGTTCAAACCATTTGTTTTGATAGTTTCTTCTTTATTCTTCACATGGATTATCATTAGAGACATCCTAGTGTGGAACAAGGTGAATATTTGAACAACAAATAAGAAATTGCAAGGTATAATTTCTAACCTTGGAAAAGGATATTCCAATTTGAAATGAAGGTAAAGTTGAGTTCAAGATTCATTAGACCAAATGAGGTACTTATATCATAATAGATCATATCATTATGTATTGCATATCATTTAACATTATATCATAATAGATCAAGAAAATGCTACACTCCAAACCTGCATGTAGGAAAACCCATATACTAAGCTACTTGAAGCTTAGCAATACATATAAGTATTGAAATTCTAGCATGCATTCACATAGTAATAAAGCATCACATATTCATAGACTTACCTGTGTGCTTGGCCATATTGTCAAACATGCAACTATTCACATATTATCTCATCTATATTGAATTGATACCTAAACATTCCTAACATACATTTCATAAGTGATTCATATCATCATAGTTATAATACATTATATCATAATAGATCATATCATTATGTATTGCATATCATTTAACATTTGGTTCCATATATCTAAATTCCGGTTTCCACATTATTTTTCCAAGATGTGCTTGTATTTTTTATTTACTATTTTATGTATATTGTATTACCAATTACTTGTTTTTGTAGCCCAAACCCGGATACGAGCTATGAAATAGGAGCGCTCTTACCCAGGCTTAAGTCACCCTGCTCACTAACTATCTCAGTCTGTATTGCTCTGCAGAGCTTCTCAAATTATGAGTGCTCTTATCCAAGCTTAAGCCACCCTGACGAATAAATATAATATCTGCATGCATATGGGTACAAATGCACTCTTACCTGAGCTTAAGCCACCTTGTCTCTAAATAATCAAGAGCATTCTTACCCGAACTTAAGTCACCTTGACTACAACATAATAATATAATACGGTACCGTAATCCCCTCAATGGCATGCCACCTATCCTAGCTAGTCCTCAAATAAAGAATGAGCATTCTTAATTATTTATGTGTATAACAATCATTTATGTCACAATCATAGATTTACATAATCAATACTTGTCATTCTATCATTTAGAACATCGAGTGCTTGTTCAACGTTCAAGTCATGTTGACACATTGTATATAATCTCATTTAAACATACCAAGTGAGGGTATATTATTGGTTTTTGAAGATGAATCACATTCATAAATATATCGAAAAATTATTTTTTTCCATAACCTGAAACAAAAGGTCATCTTGTGCCATTAAAAATAATTTATCAAACATAGAGGTTAAAAATTATACCTTGTAATTTCCTGATTTTATTCAAATCTTCACCTTCTTACGTTGTAGCAAACCACAACAATCCGTACTAGGATGTCTCTAACGATAATTCACACGAAGATATGAAGAAGAAACTATCAAAAGAGATGGTTTGAACAATATTCAAAGTGCTAGCTTTGAATATGTTTTTGAGAGAATTATTGTCTCAAAAATTATTTTTCACAAAAAATAATTTTGAGTTTTCAATTTGAATCATATTCAAAAAGGAGATTAAAACTCAAAATTGGAGAAAAACCAATTGAATAAATAGTAATGGCCATAACTGGCCTAATTAAGGCCATTTATCTCCTAACGACAATGCGCACATCAACATGCAATGCAGCCTACATGGGCTTGCCAATTGGCTAGTGGGCCCATATGGGCCTGTGACATTTCCTGAGCAATGTTTTTCACAATCTCACTGCGATCCGATCCGAAATAATTCTCTCATATTTTTTGATCCTATCCAAGACCATTTTACTCATTCCCCATATCTCCAATGCGTGTTACCCATTAGGTTCCCGGTTATGTTGGTCAATTAAATTAACAATTAATTTAAGCAAGTCATAAATGGTATCTAGCAACATATCATGACCCCCAATTGACTGGAAAGTTAGTTATTTGACTGCGAACCCTTCCATAGATAATTTCTATGCAATTATTCCTTTCACCATTCTATACTCACTTGGTTTAGAGTATGGACATGTGTAAAGCTAGACTGACTACATCACATCTAGCCCAAGTAATGTTAGTTTCTATTCCTTAGGCTCATTACTTTATTAAACATGTCATTGAAGTCTATCTTTATGACATTTCCACTCTAGACAGAGATTCCCGAGTAATGGCCCAACAAGAAGCCATGGGAATACACTCCTTCTATAAAGAGTAGTGAATCATTTATTGGTTACCCAATTACCTTTGAATACCTCAAGCTGAATCCAATCAACACCCTATGAGAAATCTCCCTTAGGCAATAAGAAATAGTGTCAAAATACAGAATCAGTATCCAAGATATCATTTAGTACCTCAAGTCTAAAGATACTTGCACCATTGCTCCGATGAGACTATCATTGACATATTCATAGATTATCCATATGATTGTCTCATAGCAGGTCATCCAATGTACTTAGCCACACTTAGCAAGCATCCTTATGTAACATCTGGTGATTTATGCTCTAATTGCGCGTGAACATAGTGGGGTGCGTTGGTTCAATCAGAGTCAAAATTTGGACCCATAAAATAATTACAAATAATAAGGGAAAATAATTAAGGGTATTATTATTTGGGAATTAAAAATATTAGTGCTAGAACTGGGAATTAACATTACCCTAAGGACAAAATCGGTATTATTGGAATTGTTGGTGGAAAATGAGGAAATTGATAGAAAATAAGGAATTTTCCAAAATGTAAAAGTTAATCAAGATTAATTAAGTTAATGCACCAATGGAAATTAGAATTAAATTTTAATTAGTGGGACCCACTCTTTAACTTTAGTATAAAAGTCAAAAGGTGAAGAAATTCTACAATCTTCCATAAACAAATCTAACTCATCTTCTTCCTCTCTTTCTCCTCTTTGTGTCATCCATCTATGCCACCAATAGCCTCCATTTTTGCTTCATTTCAAGCTTGAACAAGAGAGGAAAAATAATTTTTGAGAGAGAAAAATTTAGAAATTAATGAGTTCTTGCCATAAAGGGAGCTGAGGAGCAAGAAGGAAGGAAGAAAGTAGAAAAGAAAAGGGAGAAAATTTGGGACAGATTCGGCCCACTTTGGAGAGCCATTAAGGTGGGTTTATTTTTCTTAAATTCAACCTTTTTACTTCCATTTGATACCCATAAGGATGACCGATATGATTAGGATTGGTAGATTGAGGTTATTTGGCAAGAATGGACCTAGAATTTGAAATTGGTAACTAGTTGAAAAAAAAGGGAAGTTAAACTTTTAATTAATGATAATTGATATTAGTTAATTGTTTTATGACTTAAAAGCTAGAGAAAGATAACTCTAATGGAGGAAGGAGGGGCTGCCTTGGTTAAAGTAATTTGGGGAAAATTGAAATTAACCTAGGAGCAACACAATTGGTGATAAATGAAGTGTGATTAGAGTGTTGATTTGAAGAAAATAAATTGGGACCTATGATAAGGTGTTTGGGAAGCCATGACCTATCAAGAAGGAAGTTTAACCTTAGTAATATTTGGCTAAATTAAAGTATAAAACATATTAGGAGCATTATAATTTTATGTAGGCATGAAAAGTTTTGAAAATGGATGATAGAAATGAGATATGGTATGGTTGTGTAGGAAAACCAAATGAACAAATTAGAGGCCCTCAAGAGGGTGACAAAGGCAATGAGAAACATAATTAGTTAGGAGAGGAAAACAAAGCAAAAATAAAGCTCCAAGGTTGATTAGGTATGTGCTTCATTGATAAAAATCTTACATGTTATCTAATTTGTGAAATTATGTGTTAATGCTTAATATGAATGTAGCTTGCCATAAAATGTGATTGGTAGTTACTTTTATTTTTTTTATGGTAATGGGACTAAATGGTGTGAAAATATTAAGATATGTGAATGTAATTGTTATATGGAAATTTTAGCATAAAAATAAGTGCATAAGATGGATTAAATTAGTAGATAGGTTTCTGCCAATTGATGACTCTACTACAGAATTTTATGAACAGTCTTGACATTTCTAATCATAACTAATGATATGGTAGTGATATTGAGATTAAATTAGTTAAATATTAAATTAGATGCATAAGGCTAAAACTTTTATTCAGAACTTAAGTTCAAATTCTAATGTCAAATGGGCTAACAATTGAACACAAAATCCCAAATCTGTAGGTACCTAGAAAATACTGGGTAAAACTAATGGAATGCCCTCCAGTAAAAGGGCCATAACGTTTGATAGAAAACTTGGATTTGTATGATATTTAATGCATATGAAATCTGAGATATTAAGCTACAAAATATTAGAAGACTATAAATTTAAATTCGAACTATAAATGGGATAACAATGAGGCCCAAAATTAGGGCCAAAATCTGTCATATTCAAAAATTTGATATATTGGACTTTTGCATGTGTGGTGATGAATATATATGTTAATTAATGTGAATTTTTACTTTAATTGCAGTTATAAATTTTTAATAAATTATTTATGTGTGAGGTTCTAATGCAATAACAATGGAAACAAAAAACAAAAACAAATAAACATATATGTGAAACTTTGGCACAATTATGGTTTTGGAAAGTATTGTGAATAAATATAAAATAGTTAAGCCCTAAGATACCTAACCTAGAACTAGAATAAAGAATAGTTTGGCATGCCAATTAGGGGAATTAAGGCACTTGGTGCCAAAATATAAAAGCCAGTAATGACAATTCTATAAATGCATTCGGCGCAAAATGATTAAGCCGGTAATGACATTCTTATAAAAGTGTTTCGCGCAATATTATGAATGTCAGTAATGACAACTCCATTATTCCTATTAGTTAGTTTGGTTATATTCTTATGGGCACAACGATGACTCAGATTATGAAAGCCAGCAGGTATACCGATGCCAGCTTCCAATCTAATAAGGATGACTCGAAATCTCAGTCGGGTTATATATTCACATTAAATGGTGAAGCAGTTCGATGGAAGAGGTTAAAATAGGAAACGACTGTTGATTCCATAACCAAAGCAGAGTACATTGCAGCTTCTGAATAAGCAAAGAAAGCAGTTTGGATAAAGAAATTCAGCACAAAACTTGGAGTGGTTCCCATAATTATTTATCTAATACATTGTATTGTGATAATTGTTAACTTTGAGGGGTATTTCCGTCATTTTGATGATAACAAATAATATAGCAATATTGTATTTAACATACTTTTTTTGTAAGTATATTATACAGGACATGAATTAAAATAGCAAGAATGGAGAATTGGAAGAATAATCCTTGAGAAACAAAAATCAAGTAGTAGCATGTTCACTGCCGTGACTCTAGGAGTCACTCCCGTGAAGGAAGCTAACCGTTACCAAAACCAACATTTGAAGTTCACGGCCATGAAGGAAAAACAAACCGTGAAGTAAGCATTTCACTTACCCCCGTGACTAAAGCTGTCACCCCCGTGAAGAGTCATGCATTTTCATTCAGAGAGCTTCACGACCAGAGTCACCACTTGGCTCACGGCTAGGAAGATTGTCACCCCCGTGAATCAAGGTGTCACCCCCGTGAAGCTTCATGCAATTTCATCCAGAGTGCTTCACGACTAGAGTCACCACTTGGCTCACGGCTGGGAAGAGTGTCACGCCCGTGACTTTATATGTCAAAGCATTCCAGAGAGCTTCACCACCAGAGTCACCACTTGGACCACGACTGGGAAGCTTGTCACGCCCGTGAATGAGTAATGTCATGCCCGTGACTCAATATGTCAAATCTTTTTAGAAAGCTTCACGACTAGGGTCACCACTTCAGTCACGGCTTGAGAAGAACTATCACCCCCGTGACAAGCATAGTCATGCCCGTGACCAATGAAAGAGAAAAATATCAGGCGCGATTTTTTGGTTGGTACAATGGCTAGTTTCTTATTTAATGAACCCCCAACGGCTATATTCAGCCATGGGAGTATAAATGAAAGTCATTTATGCATTAAGGAACAAGAGGATGATAAGAAAAACAAAAGATTAGCATATACTTCAAATCACAAGCTATCTTGTACTTTCATACTTTGAGAACAAATCAATTCTCTGTAAAAATCTTTTTGCTTTTCAAATTTGAGCAATAAAGATTTATAAGTGGTTCTCTCTTTAATCTTTACTCAAGTGAGCTTTGGGTAGTTCTGGGTTAAGAGTAGAACACTTGTAAGGGTTAGTTGTGTAAGCCTCTAAAACACAAAGTGTAGGTTGTTTGTGTGAGCCTATAAAACACAAAATGCAGGTTGTTTGTGTGAGCCTGTAAAACACAAAGTGTAGGATTTTTGTGTGAGCCTGTAAAACACAAAGGAATTGGTTATTGTGTGAGCCATTAAAACACATAGGATTTCTGGGTTAGGTGTGAGCCATTGTGAGAAACACCATAGTTGGGAGTGAGCTTGTAAAACTCCATTGTAACACCTAGTGTGTTAGTGAAACTCCCAATTGCAATTGGGGAGAGGAGTAGGGTTTGTTAACACCCGAACCTTTATAAATCTTTGTGTCTGATTTTCTCTATCCCCCCTAAAATTAACTATTTATTTTCGCACTTTAAAGTTTAATTTTTTTTGAAACTCCAATTCAACCCCCCTTCTTGGTCTAATATCTGGGCAACAATTGGTATTAGTGCTTTGTCTAGCATCAAAGCCTAAAAAGCGCTAGTAAAGAGTAAGATATGGCCAGTGAAGGATTCCAGAGTCTCAAAACTTACTTTGATGGAGCAAATTATGCCTATTGGAAGTTTAGGATGGAGACATACTTGGATAGTGAAGGATTTGAAGTCTGGGATAGTGTACAAAAAGAATGGACACCACCAACCAGAAGAGGACCTGATGGTGAAGAGGAAATCCTATCAAGAGATGATTGGATAGAGCCCCAAAGAAGAGCAAATTTCAAAAACAAGAAAGCAATGACAATTCTATCAAGCTCATTATCTATTGAAGAATGTGGGACAATACAACACTGCTCAACAACATATAGTATGTGGAAGACATTGGAGAACTATCATGAGGGAACTAAGCAAGTGAAATCCAAGAAGATTCAACTTCCAACCTCAGAATATGAGCTTTTCAAGATGAAATCCAATGAGTCAATCACTGACATGACCAACCGTCTTCTATCCATTATAAATGGAATGAGGAAACTTGGGAAGCATTTGAGTTTGGAAGATGTAAACAATAAAATCCTGAGAAGTCTTCCTCTTAAAGACTATGGTTCAAGAGTTGCTGGCATAGAAGAAGCAAATGAAGATATGAGCATCATGAATACTGATGTGCTGATTGGCAAGCTTCTCACACATGAGATGGCAGTAAAGAGAGATAGAAAGTTTGAAGTAGAGCCAGAGAAAAGAAAACCCTTAGCACTCAAAGCCTCTACTTCAAAATCTCAAGAAGAAAGTGAAGATGATGAAGAAATGAGTGATGATGAAAATGAGGACATCACTATGCTTTCAAGGAGATTAAAAAGAATCATTGAGAAGAAAATGAGCAATTCCAGAAAATTCAGGCAAAGAAACCTCAAACAAACTTCTAATGATACACATAGAAGTAAGGAAGAGGTCAAATGCTAAGAATGTGGAAAGAAAGGACATATCAAACCAGAATGTCCAAGGCTCAAGAAGCATAAGAGCAAATACCAACGAGACAATGGGGAGAAAGGTCATAAAGCCACATGGGATGACGAAAGCTCTTCAAGTGAAAAAGATGATAATGAAAGTGAAGAGGTCAACCTATGCTTCATGGCTATGGAGGATCACGTCTCGAACAAAGTAAGATCACTACACTCATACTCTTTCAATATTTATAGTAGTGATAACGATAGTAATAGTGATAGTGATGATGATGATGATGATGAGCAAAACCTAATAGAAGAATTAAATATAGAATTAGAGAAATATAGAACAAAATTTAATACCTATAGAAATAATATCTCTAATTTGAAACATAAGATAGATGGTTTAGAAAAAGAGAACATAAAGCTTAAATCATCTAATGAATCTCTTCAAAAGTCATTAGATGAATACTCATCAAGACCCTCAACAGCTTCACTATTAAAAGAAAATAATACTTTGAAAAATGAAGTTGAGGAACTTAGAAATTCCATTTCTAAATTTCACAAGGGTAGAGAGAGCTTAGATACTCTCATTGTGTCTCAAAGACCACCTTTAGTTAGACATGGTCTAGGGTTTAAGGACACATCATCATCTTCTAACAAAACAGTATTTGTTAAGTCTAAAGAACATAACATCTCCACACCTGTTAGAACTGCACCAAGAAATAAGAATGTTAAACCCTCTATACAGAAAAAGAATCATGCCTTTATATATAGGAAGAATGTATCTAGAAAAATGCAAATTAATCATGATTGTGCATGCCATTGTTCTCAAAATCAGTCTAATCAAATGATGGCATTCAAATACATTGTAAGACCAAAAAGCAAGTTTAGACCTAAACAGTGTAATTACTGTATGAAAATGGGTCATATAAATAAACGTTGCTGGATAAGGAAGGCTCATTGGGAACCTTCATGTGCTAACCCCCAAGGACCCAAACTCATTTGGGTACCTAAATATCATACTGGATTTGTAATTATATAGGTGTGCCTCAAGTCCACAATAAACAAAAATGCATGGCTAGTAGACAGTGGATGCTCAAGGCATATGACAGGAGACAAAGAACTCTTCAATGAAATCAAAAGTATTGATGGAGGTAAATTACCTTTGGAAACAATGCAAAGGGTAAGGTAATTGGCATTGGTTCTATTGGTGTTAATGGTACTACTTTTATTAAGGATGTCTTACTTGTTGATGGCTTGAAATAAAACTTGTTAAGTGTAAGTCAATTATGTGATAAAGGAAACAAAGTAATCTTTACTTCAAATGATGGTCTTGTAATCACTATTGATGGTCAAGAAATATTTAAAAGAAATAGAGATATCAATACGTACATAATAAACTTACATGAGCTATCTAACCATTCATCTAAGTATCTTGTGACTACTAGTGATGAGTCTTGGCTGTGGCATAGAAGACTTGGTCATGCTAATATGGACTTAATACAAAGTCTCAGCATAGGAGAGCTAGTAAAAGGCTTACCGAGAGTTAAATATGAAAAAGACAAGACATGTGATCCTTGTTAAAGAGGAAAGCAACACAAGTCATCTTTCTAAGCCAAAAACATAATAAGTACTTCAAAACCTCTTCAACTCCTGCATTTAGACTTATTTGGACGTACTAGGATTGCTAGCTTAGGAGGAAAAGATTATGCATTTGTCATCGTAGATGATTACTCTAGATTTATTTGGGTAATTTTCTTAGCTCAAAAGAGTGATGCTTTTGAAAATTTCAAAAACTTTGCTAAAAGAGTTCAAAATGAAAAAGGGTACTGCATTTCAAAAATAAGAAGTGATCATGGGAAAGAATTTGAAAATGAAAACTTTGAAAGCTTTGTCTTGAACATGCCATTTCACATAATTTCTCATCTCCTAGAACACCTTAACAAAATGGGGTAGTTGAAAGGAAAAATCAAACATTAATTGAAATGGCGAGAACAATGCTTAATGAATATGAATTACCAACTTATTTTTGGGCAGAAGCCACAAACACTGCATGTTATATTTCAAATCGAGTTTTCAAAAGACCTATTTTAAACAAAACCTCATTTGAGCTATGGAATGGAAGAAAGCCCTTGGTATCATACTTTAGAGTATTTGGATGCAAGTGTTTTATATTGAACACCAAGGACAATCTTGGAAAATTTGCCTCTAAGTCTGATGAAGGTATCTTTTTAGGATACTCTACAACCAGCAAAGCATATAGAGTATTTAATAAAAGATCATTAACAGTGGAAGAATTTATGCATGTTGTTTTTAATGAATCTAGTAGACTTGATCTTGTGAAAGGTAGTGCTCTTTATGATGTTGTATATAATATGGAAAAACTTGTCATTGAAAATGGAAAAGAAGAAAACGATCAAGAAAATTTACTACCTCAAAATCAAGAACAAATGGAGCAAGATCTTCCAAAAGAATGGAGAATGAAGAAAGATCATCCAAAAAAGCAAATAATTGGTGATCTATCAAGGGGAGTAAGTACTCGATCTCATTTCAAGCATTTAGTCACTGACATTGCTTTTATTTAACAAATTGAGCCTAAAAACATTGATGAGGCTCTTAATGATGAAAGTTGGGTAATTGCCATGCAAGAGGAACTCAACCAATTTGAGAGAAATAAGGTATGGAACCTAGTACCTAGACCCAAGAATCATCCAATCATAGGCAGCAAATGGGTATTTAGAAATAAATTAGACGAACAAGGGTTAATAACCAGGAATAAAGCAAGACTAGTTGCAAAAGGATATAATCAGGAAGAAGGTATAGATTATGATGAAACATATGCACCTGTAGCTAGATTAGAAGCTATAAGAATACTCTTAGCATATGCATGTCACATGAATTTCAAAATTTTTCAAATGGATGTGAAAAGTGCATTTCTAAATGGTTATATAGAAAAAGAAGTGTATGTAGAACAACCACCAGGTTTTGAAAGCTATGATTTGTCAAATCAAGTTTTTAAACTTTCAAAAGCTTTGTATGGTTTAAAACAGGCTCCAAGAGCTTGGTATGAGAGACTAAGTTCTTTTTTATTGGAAAATAGCATTACAAAGGGAAATGTTGACACTACACTATTCACCAAAAAGCATAAGCATGATATACTAATTGTTCAAATTTATGTTGATGATATAATATTTGGTTCTACTAATGAGCTGCTTTGTCAAGAATTTGTTAAGTGCATGACTAGGGAATTTGAAATGAGCATGATGGGAGAACTTAAATATTTCTTTGGTCTACAAATAAAGCATAGCAATGAGGGCATATTCATCAACCAATCCAAATATGCCAAAGACTTAATCAAAAAATTTGGTATGGAAGGATGCAAAAATGCCAAGACTCCTATAAGTACATCAACAAAATTGGACAAAGATGAAAGGGGTAAGAGCATTAATGAAAACCTTTATAGAGGTATGATCAGATCACTTTTATATCTCACTGCTTCTAGACCCGATATTATGTATAGTGTTTGCTTATGTGCACGATTTCAATCATGCCCTAAAGAATCTCATCTAAATGCTGTAAAAAGGATTTTAAGATATTTACATGGAACATTGCATCTAGGTTTATGGTATCCTAAGAATTCATGTTTTTATATTATAGGATATTCAGATGCAGACTATACTGGTAGTCTTTTGGATAGAAAAAGTACTTCAGGTACTTGTCACTTCATTGGAGAATGTTTGGTTTCTTGGTTTAGCAAGAAACAAGTTTCAGTTGCTCTCTCAACTGCTGAAGCTAAATATGTAGCAGTTGGATGTTGTTGTACACAAATTCTTTGGATGAAACAACAACTTAAGGACTATGGTCATGAGATGAACCATATACCTATAAAGTGTGACAACACTAGTGCTATAAATCTTTCAAATAATCCTATTCAACACTCTAGAAGTAAACATATTGACATTAGACACCACTTTATTAGAGATCATGTTCAATATGGAGTTGTTGAATTAGAATTTGTATGCATAAAAAATCAATTAGCAGACATTTTCACTAAGTCTCTAAATGAGGAAAGATTTAATTTCATTAGAAGAGAACTAGGTATTATTGATGGATTAACCTTGTGATTGCAAGAATATGAAATCTTAATTGTTGATCTTAAATCATATCACAAGTTATAAGATAGAAATTTTGATGAGAATTCATGTTTTATGATGTAGAATCTTTGTTAAAATGATTTAATCAGTTGTAGAACTTAATTTCAAATTTGATGAAAATTATGGGGTAGTCACGCCCGTGACATATATTCATGCCCATGACTTAAGTGGCCCAAAGAGGCAGTATCGTTCACGACTTTGGTTCACGACATGATTCATGGCTTCAAGTGGGGAAACTTAGTTTCACGGCTTGAGTCACGCCCATGAAAATGGACATTCACGCCAGTGACGATTTTTCACTCACGTGAACAATTACGCCTTAAAAACTCACAGTGTCGTTCATGACTTTGGTTCACGACATGATTCACGGCTTCAAGTGGTGAAACTTAGTTTCACGGCTTGAGTCACGCTCTTGAAACTGGACATTCACGCTCGTGATGATTTTTCACTCCCGTGAATAATTACACCCCAAAACTCACAGAAGCTTTCAGGTCTTGTGTCACGGCTTGCTTCACAGGCATAAGTAGTGAAATACAACAGTTCACGCCCGTGACGTTATATTCACCCCCGTGACCTATGATCATTCATGCCCGTCATATTCATCGATCACACCCGTGAACTTATTCACGCCTTCATTCACGGGTGGAACACTACTTGAGCAAACCGTGAACACGACTATTCACGTTCGTGAAACCATAAGTCATGCCCGTGAATGTATCAAATATATAAGAAAACAGCCGATTACAACCTTCATTTCAACTCTCCATCTCCCAAAACCGCTCTCATTTACTCTCATTCATTGAGACATTGAAGATTTCGACCCCAAAGCCTTGAAATTTCACTATAAATACCACCAAAAGTTCGAATCTTCAGCAGAAATCATACATTTCTAGGTTTTTTTTTATATATCAAATTTTCTGTCAAAAATTTTCTTCAACTCCATCAACAACTAATTTCTTCAAATATGGAGTATGCTTCATCTAAGGGAAAGAGAAATAAGTCTCATGCACCTAAGAGGTATTTAGATTACCTCATGAACATCATTCCAGAAAGTTGCCATCCTCGGTATGCAACTTTGAAGATATCTTAAGGATGTAAACAACAAAATCCTGAGAAGTCTTCCTCTTAAAAACTATGGCTCAAGAGTTGCTGGCATAGAAGAAGAAAATGAACATATGAGCATTATGAATACTAATGTGCTGATTGGCAAACTTCTCACACATGAGATGGCAGTGAAGAGAGATAGAGAGCTTGAAGCAAGCCAGAGAAAAGAAAGCCCTTAGCACTCAAAGCCACTACTTCAAAATCTCAAGAAGAAAGTGAAGATGATGAAGAAATGAGTGATGATGAAAATGAGGACATCGCTATGCTTTCAAGAAGATTAAAAGAATCATTGAGAAGAAATGAGCAACTCCAGAAAATTCAGGCAAAAAAACCTCAAACAAACTTCTAATGACACATATAGAGGTAAGGAAGAGGTAAAGTGCTATGAGTGTGGAAAGAAAGGACATATCAAACCAGAATGTCCAAGGCTCAAGAAGCATAAGAGCAAATATCAAAGAGACAATGGGGAGAAAGGTCACAAAGGCACATGGGATAACGAAAGCTCTTCAAGTGAAAAAGATGATAATGAAAGGGAAGAGGTCAACCTATGTTTCATGGCTATCGAAGATCATGTCTCAAAAAAGGTAAGATCACTACACTCATACTCTTTAAACAATGATAGTAGTGATAATGATGATGATAGTGATAATGATGATGAGCAAAGCCTAATAGAAGAATTAAACCTAGAATTAGAGAAATATATACCTAAATTTAGTACGTATAGAAATAATATCTCTAATTTAAAAAATAAGATAGATAATTTAGAAAAGGAAAACATAAAGCTTAAATCATCTAATGAATCTCTCCAAAAATCATTAGATGAATACTCATCAAGACCCTCAATAGCTTCCTTGCTAAAAGAAAATAATACTTTGAAAAATGAAGTTGAGGAACTTAGAAATTTCATCTCTAAATTTCACAAAGGTAAAGAGAGCTTAGATACTCTCATTGTGTCACAAAGATCACCCTTAATTAGACATGGTCTAGGATTTAAGGACACATCATCATCTTCTCACAAAACCATATTTTTTATGTCTAAAAAATCTCACATCTCCACAACTGATAGAACAACACAAAGAAATAAGCATGTTAAACCTTTTATACATAAAAAGAATAATCATGCCTTTATACATTGGAAGCATGCATATAGAAAATCAACAATTAATCAAAACTGTGCATGTCATCATCCCCAAAATAAGTTTGATGGAAAAATGGTATTCAAAAATATTGTAAGACCAAAAAATAAATTTAGACCAAAACAATGTAATTATTGTATGAAAATGGGTCACATAAATAAATATTGCTGGATAAGGAAGACTCATTGGGAACCTTCATGTGCTAACCCCTAAGGACCCAAACACATTTGGGTACCTAAAAATCATACTTGAATTATGATTCTATAGGTATGCCTCAAGTCCACAATAAACAAAAATGCTTGGCTAGTAGATAGTGGATGCTGAAGGCATATGATAGGAGACAAAGATCTTTTCAATGAAATCAAAAGTAAAAGTATTATAAATACAAAGGCAATTGGCTTTAGTGCAAGTGGTAGCTTGTTGAAGGAGCGCTCTAAAGGCAATCACCTTTAACATTTATTATATAAATTTATTTGATTAATAAAAGGATTTTTCATTAATTTGATGTTCATTTGATATATGAATTGATAGTGATCTTAAATCAATTAATGAAGTCCTTGATACATAACATAACATTAAGGAAATCATGATGAGATCATGATATTGAGATTCTTATCATGTGTAATTATATTAGTATCAAAATTATCCCTAGTCATAGGATTAATAAGATGGGACATTGTCAATCCGGATAGACTAGCACATGTTACACTATTTGATTGGATCGAGTAGTAGATCTCATAATCTGTAAATATGAGGTGTTTAGAGTTGACATGTAGATACTTGCTAAGTATAGCTAAGTACATTGGATGACCAACTATGAGACAATCATATGGATAATCTATTCAAATCTCAATGATAGTCTCATCATAGCAATGGTGTAAGTATCCTTAGACTTGAGGTACTCAAGGATATCTTGGATACTGATTATGTATTTTGGCACTATTCTTTCTTGCCTCAGGGAAGTTACTCATAGGGTGGGGATTGGATACAACTTGAGGTAGTTAAAGGTAATTGGGTAACCAACAAAGGATTCACCACTCCTGATAGAAGGAGTGTATGCCTATGGCCTATTGGAGTGGAAATGTCATAAAGATAGTCTTCAATGACATATCTAATAGAGTAATGAGCCTCAAGGACAAAAACTAACACTACTTGGACTAGACGTGATGTAGTCAATCTAGTGGGAGTTGACACATGTCCATACTCTGAACTAAGTGGGGTATAGAAAGGTGAAAGGAATAATTGCACGGAATTATCTATGGAAAGGTTCATAGTCAAACCACTGACTTGCCGGTCAATTGGGAGTCATGATGTCTTGCTAGATACAACTCATGTCTTGCTTAAATTAATTGTTAATTGAAGTGGCCAACATAACCGTGAACCTAATGGGTCACACACATTGAAGATCATGCAGAAAGATATGTTATCCCCACTCGTACCAAGACATAACTTTTACTTGTTGAAATAATAATTAAGGTGAAGTAGGGTCAGGAACAACGAATCTCAACAAGAAATTGGATATTGCTACTTTATTTCAATTTACTTTTTGAGAACTTGCACACTCTAAGACCGAAGTCTTATGCATTTGTAGATGGAGCTTCAATAGTAGCTAGGTCTAGAGGGAAGTTATGAGCATTATGTTCATGCATAACTTTCATACCAAGGTTAGCATGGTTAATAATATCAGCCCAGGTATTAATTACATGATCTTAACCATCATCTAATCAATTGTTTTTTGATTTTTTTCATTATTGTAAATGTATTTAGTAATAATTATTTTGTTGATTCATGAAAAAGTTGTGTATTGATCCTTGGAATATTAATGATACCTAAAAAGATATCTATGTATATATTTTCTATAAAACTTTTGATAAAAAAGTTGAATTTACGTATTAATCGAGCATTTCTTCTTTTAAATACGTACGAAATATTTTTTGATGGTTTTAATCTTTTATCATTATAACTTATTTTATTAGTACTAATGTTTACTTTTGAGGTTCTAATATTTTTTTCCTTTTCTTTTAAAATTTCTTCTATTTGATTTATGATTATCTTTCTTCTATGAGAAAAATGGTCTTGGATGGGATCCAAAATATGAAAGAATTATTTCGGAATTGATCGCGATGAGATCGCATAGAAAAAATCTTTTGGGAGGGTAACGGGCCTGAATGGACCCACGCGGGTTAGGCATGCCCAGCAGCCCACAACAGGCCCAATTCGCGCACTGTTGCATCACGTTGGAAAACGAGTAAATTTGGCCTTAATTAGGCCAAATGTGGCCATTAAGCAAATTTACTATTCATTCAAGTTTTCTTTTCTCCATTTTTGACTTTTGATCTTTTTTTTGAATTTGATTCAAATAGAAAAGATATCAAATGGAAGAAAATAGATATGTGAAAAAAATATTTTCAAGACAATAAAATTCTCTCAAAATCACTTTCAAAGCTAGCACTTTGAATTTGTTCAAACCATTTCTTTTGATAGCTTCTTTTTCATTATTCACGTGGATTATCATTAGAGACATCCTAATATCGATTGTTGTGATTTGCTACAACCCAACAAGGTGAAGATTTGAATAACTAATCAGATATTACAAAGTATATTTTCTTACCTCTATGTTTATATAAATTAGTTTTAATGGCACAAGTATAATTTTTTGTTTCGGATTTTGAAAATTTTATTTTTACTGTGTTTATGAATGTGATTCGTTCTTCAAAATCCAATAGTGGTATCATATCCCCCCTGTATCCATTAAACCTAATTTTCATTGAAAAAGCAATGAGATTGCATGATTTTGATGATTTTGGATCAATAAGTTTTGAAAAATTGAACTTAATTTGTAAAATACGTTATACACATTGTTATAGCTCTAATCTGATCATGGGATGATTAAGGATAATTATTTTGATTGAAAAATAATTTAAATGTGATTCAAATAATTAATTCGGATTTATTTCAAAATGCATAAAATTGCCTTATTTATGAACATGTGTTGTTGTTTGGCTTAATTGATGGGGCTGTTCATATTTTTCTTATAATTTGATTATGAAAAAATTATTTAGATATATTGAAAATATCTTTATACCTCTGGTAGTGTCCAATAATTAATTAAAAATTATTTTAATTAATTATTTATACAAACACAAAAATGAGACTGTTTTAGCTTACCCGGTGGGGCTGTTTTGTTTGATTTTTTTATATGTATTTATTTTATTTTCAGCACCTTGAAATATTTTTTATGTAATTAAAAATATGTTATTTTGATATTAGATACATGCCAAAAATATTTTGCGTGCATTTGAAATTTTAAAAACATTCTAGTTATTGAATGAGTTGTTTTGGTTCGTTTTAAAACATTCTAAATTTTAAAAATATTCTAAGTGTGTTGGTTCGTTTGTCTTAATAATTTTGGCTTGTGCCAAAAATATTTTGATGAACTTGAGCTTACCTAAAGATGATTAGAATGATGATTTTTAGTTCTGAAAATTTTTAGAATTTTTGGATATTCATTTTGAATTAATTTAAGTTGAGCAATTGTAATTCTAGTATGACTAGAAATTGGTATGTATATTAAAATTAAATTGTTTAATTTTAACATCATAATGATATGAATTTAAGGAGAATTAATTTTGAAATAATTTTGAAAATATATAATTTAATTTAATTTGATTAAATATTAAATTCCAATTTAAAAAGACATACAAAATTAAATTAATGCATACACAAGTAGGCAATTTCGATTCAAGTGTTGAGTCGATTTACAAATTGAAATCCAAAATTCTCATTTTTATTTTCTGCATTAGATAATGCATGTTAGGGGTGCATGAAAAGACATGTTGGATGATTATGGACTTAGGCCCAATGTCATTAAGCATGCATGAAATTGTTTTGTTTTATAGTAAATAGGGTCTGTGTGTCCCTACATCTCTTTCATTCTTAGGTATTTCTCTTCTCATCTTACTCCCCACAAATGTAAATTGAGGTTTTCTATACTTTGAAATATGTAATTAGATTACATAGGATTTGGATAGAATGAAAAATACAAAAGAGAAAGAAGCAAAGGATGTGGTACAATAAACAAGAAGACTTAAAAATGAGAATTTGATTTCTATTTTGGGTTGTAAAGTCATGCAAATACCTAGGTAAGACCTAGTCAATTTCTCTTTGGCTCAAGAGATTGACTTTAGTATGTCCATTATCATGCCATATAGTTAATATAACTATCTTTATATATCCATGTGATGAATGTATGATATATAAAAGCATGAAATAATAACTTGATGAGACTTAACAAAGAAATCTCTCGCTAAATAAACAATTAAGTCTTACGCTTTCCATTAATATGGGGAGAACTAGAGTTCTTCTAAAGTTATGGTTGTTGAGTTGTCTCAAGCTCACTCTATAAGAATATTTTCAAACCATTGAAATTAGATTTCACGATTAAAGGGTTAGACTTAACTGATATTATTAACTTGTTGGATTTGTGCCAAGGTTAATGTGTATTGGAGGCAAAGTTGGGTTTGTATACATGAGATGTACACATATCAAGAGTTGATAGCCTAATGTCTATGCTCACATCAATAAGTTGAGAGCACAAGATTCAATTGTTGCATGAATAATGCAATTCGTATGGATTAGATACCTACCAAACAAACTAAGGATAGCTTGTTGAGTTGCCTCAAGGTTATTCTTAGCTAGTTGGATATCGACCCACTAGGAGAACTTTCATATAAGTTCTCCTGGGTTCATAATGAGGGCAATGGATTCGCAATAAAATAGTGAGAGTCATAATGCGATTTATTAAAGACCTAATAAACATGCATTTCATGTACATTCTAACATGTTCTATTTTACATCTAGGTTACTAGAATCATCATCATGATAGGTGTGAATTTGCGATCATTAATGGAATCAAATAAGTTGATTGGGCCTAATTTTTTGGATTGGCTAAGGAATTTGAGAATAGATCTCAAATCTACAAAAATTGGTTATGTCCTAGATGAGGCACTCCCTAATCCCCTTACTGCTTATGCTTTTGAAGATGTTTAGAAGGCATATCAAAAGCATCTTGATGATAGTGAGATGGAAAGCTACATTATGCTTGCTACTATGTCAACTGTGTTGCAAAAGAAGTATGAGGCTATGGATGCTAATTCCATATTATACCATATAAGGGAGATTTTTGATGAGCAAGCGCATTCCGAAAGATTTGAAACTTTGAGGTTGCTCTTCCGCACTAATGCAATATGCATTGAAGTTGAATGACTATATTGAGAGGTTGGCCACCTTGGGATTTGTGATGGACCATGAATTAAGTATTGACTTAATTCTAACTGATTTGTTCGATAGTTATTCAGATTTTGTGCTTAACTATAGGATGAACCAAATCTCTACCATTATTCATGAGCTGATTAACTTGCTCAAAATGGCTGAGCCATCTATCAAGAAGGACAGTAAGGTTGTGATGATGGTAGACTCTTTAGGTTCTAAAAAGAAGAACCTTAAGAAGAAAAAGAAGAAGTCCTTGAAGCCTAAGGGAGGTATGGCCAAGAAGAAGGGTAAGGAGTTTGCTCCAAAGGGGATATGCTTCCTTTGCGGCAAGGATGGCCATTGGAAGAGAAACTGCAAGGGTTACTTGGAGTCCTTGAAGAAGAAGGCATCTGATGCCCCATCTACATCAGGTATTTTTGTCATTGAAATTAATATTGTTTCCAATAATAATATATGGGTATTAGATACCAGTTGTGGCTCACATATATGCACTGATATGCAGGGCCTAAGGAACAGTAGACAAATCAATAAGCGAGAGTCAAACCTACACGTTGGAAATGGAGCAAGGGTTATTGCCTTAGCTGCAGGAACTTATGTATTGACCCTCCCTAGTGGGCTTATGTTAAATTTGGAAATATGTTATTATGTACCTACTTTGACTAAAAACATTATTTCTGTTTCAAGTCTAAATAACGATGGTTTCCATTTAGCTTTTAGTAACAATTGTGGTTTTATTATGTTGAATGGAATTATTTATGCTAGTGGTACATTACGGAATGGAATATATATATTAGATATGCCAAATCCAATTTTAAACATCAATGATAATAAAAAGCAAAAACAAGATATGTTGAAACCATCTTACTTATGGCATTGTCGCCTTGGTCATATAAGTGAGAAACACATGGCTAAGCTACACAAGAGTGGTAGTTTGGGCTAAGCTACACATGTGAATCTTGCTTATTAGGCAAGATGACTAAATTACCTTTTAAGGGAAAGGGTGAATGTGCTAATGGACTTTTAGACTTAATACATTCAGATGTATGTGGTCCAATGTCTACACATGCCAGAGGTGGTTTAATCTACTTCATTACTTTTATCAATGACTACTCATGATATGGGTACGTGTGTCTTATGAGATACAAATCTAAAGTTTTTGAAAAGTTCAAAGAATTCAGAAATGAAGTAGAGAAACAACTTGGAAAAAGTATCAAAACACTTCGATCAGATTGAGGAGGTGAATACTTGAGCCAAAAGTTTCTAGATTATCTTAGGGATAATGGGATTTTATCTCAATGAACTCCACCTTACACACCACAGCACAAGAAGAAACAGAACCTTAGTAGACATGGTAAGCTCTATGATGAATTTTGCGGAACTCCTTAAATCCTTTTGGGGTTATGCACTAGAGACCACCATTTATATATTAAATGGAGTTCCTTCGAATTCAGTTGATGTTACTCCATATGAGATATGGTATAACAAAAATCCCACATTTTCTTACATGAGAATTTGGGGTTGTCTTGCTTAAGTGAAGCAGAAAATGTCAGATAAGCTAGAAGCTAAGGCTGACCGATGTCTATTTATGGGCAATCCAAAAGCATCATATGGTATCAATTTTACCACCCCTTGGAACAAAAGTTTTTTGTTTCAAGACATACTATCTTTTTAGAAAGAGAATTCCTTCTAAAAGGAGATAGTGGGAGTAAAATTGAACTTGAGAAAGGTCAAAATACTCAAACAGATGTTGATCACCTGCCTGAACCCGAGCTTCTTACTCATACAAATGATATAATAGCTCAACCTTCAGAAGCACAAGAGCTTGTAAGTCAAGTAGGATACGTACTGTTCCAGAGAGATATGGATTTCTCATTAGTGAATAGAATGACTTATTGCTCATAAAAAGTGATGAGCCTATAACCTATGAAGAAGTTCTGAATAGTTCTGAATCTAACAAATGACTTGAAGCCATGAAGTCAAAAATGGATTCTATGTGTGAAAACCAAGTATGAACTTTGATTAACCAACCCGAAGGGAAAAAGTCTATAGGGTGCAAGTGGGTTTTCAAAGAGAAAATTGACATGGACAGTAATGTGATTACCTATAGAGCTAGACTTATTGCTAAAGGTTATCGTGAAAGACAAGGAATTGACTATGATGAAACTTTTATCCCAGCAGCTATGCTTAAATCCCTAAGGATACTCCTAGCCATTGCTACTCATTATGATTATGAAATATGGCAAATGGATGTGAAGAAAACTTTCCTTAATAGAAATCTGGCTAAGGAAGTGTACATGACACAATCAGAAGGCTTCATATCCAAAGATGGAAAAAAGGTATGTAAGCTTCAAAGATCTATTTATGGATTAAAGCAAGCATCCAGGAGTTGGAACATTCGGTTTGATGAGACAATCAAATAGTTTGGTTTCTTACAAAATCCGAATGAACGTTGTATTTACAAGAAGGCTAGTGGGAGTGCAATCGTATTTCTTATGTTGTATATAGATGAGATATTATTAATGGAAAATGATGTCTTAGCCATACAATCAGTCAAATTTTGGTTATCTAAGAATTTCTCTATGATAGACCTTGGAGAAGCAGTCTATTTTTTGGCTTTGTCTTTCACAGTCTACATACATAGATAAGATACTAAAGAGGTTTAGCATGGAGCAATCCAAGAAGGGATATATTCCCATGACCCATGGAATTACTCTCTTAAAGTCTTTGTGTCCAAAGACACAAGATTAGAGGACACATATGAGTTTGATTCCATATCCTAGAGCTATAGGATCAATCATGTATGTTATGATATGTACAAGATCCGATGTATCATATGCTCTGAATGTCATGAGCAGACACTAATCAGACCATGGTGAAGGTCAATGGGTGGCTGTCAAGAATATCCTTAAGTATTTAAGAAGGACTGAGGTTGTATTCTTGGTATATGAAGATAGGGATCTTATTATGTCTTGCCTAGATATTAAGCCAAGAAGGGGGGGTTGAATTGGAGTTTTAAAAATTAAACTTTAAAGTGCGGAAATAGATAGTTAATTTTGGAAGGGATAGAGAAAATTTGACACACAGATTTATAGAGGTTCGGGTGTTAACAAACCCTACTCCTCTCCCCAATCGCATTTGGGAGTTTCACTAACACACCAAGTGTTACAATGCAGTTTTACAAGCTCACTCCCAACTATGGTGTTTCTCACAATGGCTCACACCTAACCCAGAAATCCCTTCTGTTTTAATGGCTCACACAATAACCAATACTTTGTGTTTTACAGGCTCACACAAACAACCTACATTTTGTGTTTTATAGGCTCACACAAACAACCTACACTTTGTGTTTTGGAGGTTTACACAACTAACCCTTACAAGTGTTCTTCTCTTAACCTAGAACTACCCAAAGCTCACTTGAGTAAAGATTACAGAGAGAACCACTTATAAATATTTATTGCTCAAATATGAGGAGAAAAAAGATTTTTAGAGAGAATTGATTTGTTCTCAAAGTATGAAAGTACAAGATAGCTTGTGATTTGAAGTATATGCTAATCTTTTGTTTTTCTTATCATCCTCTTGTTCCTTAATGCATAAATGACTTCCATTTATACTCTCATGGCTGAATATAGCCGTTGGGGTGCATTAAATAAGAAACTAGCTGTTGTACCAACCAAAAAATCGCACCTAACATTTTTCTCTTTCATTGTTCACGGGCGTGACTATGCTTGTCACGAGGGTGACAGTTCTTCCTAAGCCGTGATTGAAGTGGTGACCTTGGTCGTGAAGCTCTATGGAATGTTTTGACATATAGAGTCACGGGCGTGACATTAATCATTCACGGGCGTGACATTTTTCCCAACCGTGATCCAAGTGGTGACTCTGGTCGTGAAGCTCTCTGGATGAAATTACATGAATCTTCACGGGGGTGACAATCTTCCTAGCCGTGAGCCAAGGGGTGACTCTGGTCGTGAAACTCTCTGGATGAAATTGCATGAAGCTTCACGGGGGTGACAACTTTTTTCACGGGGATGACTGAAATGCTTACTTCACGGTTTGTTTTTCCTTCATGGCCATGAACTTCAAATGTTGGTTTTGGTAACGGTTAGCTTCCTTCACGGGCGTGACTCCTAGAGTCACGGCAGTGAACATGCTACTACTTGATTTTTGTTTCTCAAGGATTATTCTTCCAATTCTCCATTCTTGCTATTTTAATTCATGTCCTGTATAATATACTTACAAAAACAAGTATGTTAAATACAATATTGCTATATTATTTGTTATCATAAAAATGACGAAAATACCCCTCAAGGTTAACAATCTCCCCCTTTTTGATGGTGACAAATAATCTAGCAATATGTGATTTAGAGAAGTCTCCCCCTCAAAATATACTTAGGATAAAAAATTATAATGTGCAAGAATAGTAAATAATGATGTAGCATTAAACTAGATTTTAAGTATATGCAAGTTATATGAGAAGTATATCCAATACATATCATAATTTCTTTTCAAGACAAAGTATATGTAAGGTATATTTAAGGTATATCATGGCATGTTTTTATTTGTAACTTGCTTTTAAGGTATATGCAAAGTATACTTAGGGTATATTTAAAATATATAAAAACTCAGTTTTCCAATTATATACTTTGCATATGAAATGTTGAATTAAGATTTTTAAACCAATTCAAGGTCAGTTCACTTTTTGATTCACAATTCTTATATTGCTAGTTTGATACAATTCTCCCTTATCATATATTACCTATCATATATTGCTAGTTTTCTCCCCCTTTTGTCATCAATCAAAAAGGATATGAAGATTGAAGTAAACAAGAACAAATATATATATCATAAAGGAAAAGGATACAAACTAAGTTAAAAATATTCATAAAGGAAATTTAAAAATTTCTACACAATCAAAATATAAAAATGACAAACAAGCTAAAAATGATCAAATTTAGGCTACACTCTAGCCTATCTTCTAGCTAGACATCCTATCACAAAAGCCTAGCTACTTCAGCCTCGAGGCTGTCCATCCGAGACTCCATGAAGTCCTTGAGGTTCTTCAACCTCTCATCCATCGAAGTCTGCTGCTGCTCAAAACGTGGTGCAAAGAGGTCGACCACTTGCTGCGCTAAGGATGGTGTGGAAGCTGAGGACTGTCCAATGTCCTGCTCAACTACCGGAGGTGCTTCCTCAATTCGAGCCCTTCCTTCGTGTCATTATCTTCCCAGATAATCTCTCCAGCATTGTCAGTGAAGCGGTAGAAGATATCGTTCTAAAAAATGATTCTGACAGCCGCTCCCATCTTGGTGAATGACTCGACATCCAGCCTATCTCGAGGATGTGTAGGAATGATGTTGAAGTGATGGTCATCTAGCTTCAAATAATTGAGCTTCACTGCAATATGGGTGACATATGCCCCAATAAAGATATCTCCTGTGGGCTTGGTGGCAATGGAGAGAAGATGGTTTGCAAACCATCTGGAAAGTGCTGAGAAATTCCAGCGTTGGCTCCCTCAGAGTCGGCTAATGAATTTCAACAAACTCTTTGAGATGACAGGCTTATAGTTGCTCTGTTATAGCCATCTCAAGCCCGAGACTACGGACTGCCTACCATTCGAAGGACCTTGATGATAAAAGAGGTCTCTTCTTCAAAGTTGCATACCGAGGATGGCAACTTTTTGGAATGATGTTCATGAGGTAATCTGAATACCTCTTAGGTGCATAAGACTTCTTTCTCTTTCCCTTAGATGAAGCATACTCCATATTTGAAGAAATTAGTTGTTGATGGAGTTGAAGATAATTTTTGATAGAAAATTTGATGTAGAACTCTAGAAATGTATGATTTCTGCTGAAGATTCGAACTTTTGGTGGTATTTATAGTGAAATTTCAAGTCTTTGGGGTCGGAATCTTCAATGTCTCAATGAATGAGAGTAAATGAGAGCGGTTTTGGGAGATGGAGAGTTGAAATGAAGGTTGTAACTGGCTGTTTTCTTATATATTCGATACATTCACGGGCGTGACTTACGGTTTCACGGGCGTGAATGGTCGTGTTCATGGTTTGCTGAAGTAGTGTTCCACCCGTGAATAAAGTCGTGAATAACTTCATGGGCGTGATCGATGAACATCACGGGCGTGAATGATCATAGGTCACGGGGGTGAATATAATGTCACGGGTGTGAACTGTTGAATTTCACTACTTATGCCCGTGAAGCAAGCAGTGACACAAGGCGTGAAAGGTTCTGTGAGTTTTAGGGTATAATTATTCACGGGAGTGAAAATTTGTCACGGTCGTGAAAGTCCATTTTCATGGGCTTGTAATCACAAGGTTAATCCATCAATCATACCTAGTTCACTTCTAATGAAATTAAATCTTTCCTCATTTAGAGACTTAGTGAAAATATCTGCTAATTGATTTTCTGTGCATATAAATTCTAATTCAACATCTCCATATTGAACATGATCTCTAATAAAGTGGTGTCTAATGTCAATATGTTTACTTCTAGAGTGTTGAATAGGATTATTTGAAAGATTTATAGCACTAGTGTTGTCACATTTTATAGGTATATGGTTCATCTTATGACCATAGTCCTTAAGTTATTGTTTCATCCAAAGAATTTGTGTACAACAACATCCAACTGCTTCATATTCAGCTTCAGCAGTTGAGAGAGCAACTGAAACTTGTTTCTTCCTAAACCAAGAAACCAAACATTCTCCAATGAAGTGACAAGTACATGAAGTACTTTTCCTATCCATAAGACTACCATCATAGTCTGCATCTGAATATCCTATGATATAAAAAGATGAATTCCTAGGATACCATAAACCTAGATGCAATGTTCCATGTAAATATCTTAAAATCCTTTTTACAGCATTTAGATGAGATTCTTTAGGACATGATTGAAATCGTGCACATAAGCAAACACTATACATAATATCAGGTCTAGAAGTAGTGAGATATAAAAGTGATCCGATCATACCTCTACAAAGCTTTTCATTAATGCTCTTACCCTTTTCATCTTTGTCCAATTTTGTTGATGTACTTATAGGAGTCTTGGCATTTTTGCATCCTTCCATACCAAATTTTTTGATTAAGTCTTTGGCGTATTTGGATTGGTTGATGAATATACCCTCATTGCTTTGCTTTATTTGTAGACCAAGGAAATACTTAAGTTCTCCCATCATGCTCATTTCAAATTCCCTAGTCATGCACTTAGCAAATTCTTGATAAAGCAGCTCATTAGTAGAACCAAATATTATATCATCAACATAAATTTGAACAATTAGTATATCATGCTTATGCTTTTTGATGAATAGTGTAGTGTCAACATTTCCCATTGTGAAGCTATTTTCTAATACAAAAAAAATTAGTCTCTCATACCAAGCTCTTGGAGCCTGTTTTAAACCATACAAAGCTTTTGAAAGTTTAAAAACATGATTTGGCAAATCATAGCTTTCAAAACCTGGTGGTTGTTCTACATACACTTCTTCATCTATATAACCATTTAGAAATGCACTTTTCACATCCATTTGAAAAAGTTTAAAATTCATGTGACATGCATATGCTAAGAGTATTCTTATAGCTTCTAATCTAGCTACAGGTGCATATGTTTCATCATAATCTATACCTTCTTCCTGATTATATCCTTTTGCAACTAGTCTTGCTTTATTTCTGGTTATTAACCCTTGTTCATCTAATTTATTTCTAAATACCCATTTGCTGCCTATGATTGGATGATTCTTGGGTCTAGGTACTAGGTTCCATACCTTATTTCTCTCAAATTGGTTGAGTTCCTCTTGCATGGCAATTACCCAACTTTCATCATTAAGAGCCTCATCAATGTTTTTAGGCTCAATTTGTTAAATAAAAGCAATGTCAGTGACTAAATGCTTGAAATGAGATCGAGTACTTACTCCCCTTGATAGATCACCAATTATTTGCTTTTTTGGATGATCTTTCTTCATTCTCCATTCTTTTGGAAGATCTTGCTCCATTTGTTCTTGATTTTGAGGTAGTAAATTTTCTTGATCGTTTTCTTCTTTTCCATTTTCAATGACAAGTTTTTCCATATTATATACAACATCATAAAGAGCACTACCTTTCACAAGATCAAGTCTACTAGATTCATTAAAAACAACATGCATAAATTCTTCCACTGTTAATGATCTTTTATTAAATACTCTATATGCTTTGCTGGTTGTAGAGTATCCTAAAAAGATACCTTCATCATACTTAGAGGCAAATTTTCCAAGATTGTCCTTGGTGTTCAATATAAAACACTTGCATCCAAATACTCTAAAGTATGATACCAAGGGCTTTCTTCCATTCCATAGCTCAAATGAGGTTTTGTTTAAAAGAGGTCTTTTGAAAACTCGATTTGAAATATAACATGCAGTGTTTGTGGCTTCTGCCCAAAAATAAGTTGTAATTCATATTCATTAAGCATTGTTCTAGCCATTTCAATTAATGTTCGATTTTTGCTTTCAACTACCCCATTTTGTTGAGGTGTCCTAGGAGATGAGAAATTATGTGAAATGCCATGTTCAAGACAAAAGCTTTCAAAGTTTTCATTTTCAAATTCTTTCCCATGATCACTTCTTATTTTTGAAATGCAGTACCCTTTTTCATTTTGAACTCTTTTAGCAAAGTTTTTGAAATTTTCAAAAGCATCACTCTTTTGAGCTAAGAAAATTACCCAAGTAAATCTAGAGTAATCATCTACAATGACAAATGCATAATGTTTTCCTCCTAATCTAGCAATTCTAGTAGGTCCAAATAAGTCTAAATGCAGGAGTTGAAGAGGTTTTGAAGTACTTACTATATTTTTGGCTTTGAAAGATGACTTGTGTTGCTTTCCTCTTTGACAAGGATCACATGTCTTGCCTTTTTCATATTTAACTCTTGGTAATCCTTTTACTAGCTCTCATGTGCTGAGACTTTGTATTAAGTCCATATTAGCATGACCAAGTCTTCTATGCCACAGCCAAGACTCATCACTAGTAGTCACAAGACACTTAGATGAATGGTTAGATAGCTCATGTAAGTTTATTATGTACGTATTGATATCTCTATTTCCTTTAAATATTTTTTGACCATCAATAGAGATTACAAGACATTCATTTGAAGTAAAGATTACTTTGTTTCCTTTATCACATAACTGACTTACACTTAACAAGTTATGTTTCAAGCCATCAACAAGTAAGACATCCTTAATAAAAGTAGTACCATTAACACCAATAGAACCAATGCCAATTACCTTACCATTTGCATTGTTTCCAAAGGTAACTTTACCTCCATCAATACTTTTGATTTCATTGAAGAGTTCTTTATCTCCTGTCATATGCCTTGAGCATCCACTGTCTACTAGCCACGCATTTTTGTTTATTGTGGACTTGAGGCATACCTATAGAATTACAAATCAAGTATGATATTTAGATACCTAAATGAGTTTGGGTCCTTGGGGGTTAGCACATGAAGGTTCCCAATGAGCCTTCCTTACCCAGCAATGTTTATTTATATGACCCATTTTCATTCAGTAATTACATTGTTTAGGTATAAACTTGCTTTTTGGTCTTACAATGTATTTGAATGCCATAATTTGATTTGACTGATTTTGAGAACAATGGCATGCACAATCATGATTAATTTGCATTTTTCTAGATACATTCTTCCTATATATAAAGGCATGATTATTCTTTTTCTGTATAGAAGGTTTAACATTCTTATTTCTTGGTGCAGTTCTAACAGGTGTGGAGATGTTATGTTCTTTAGACTTAACAAATACTGTTTTGTTATAAGATGATGACGTGTCCTTAAATCCTAGACCATGTCTAACTAAAGGTGTTATTTGAGACATAATGAGAGTATCTAAGCTCTCTTTACCTTTGTGAAATTTAGAAATGGAATTTCTAAGTTCCTCAACTTCATTTTTCAAAGTATTATTTTCTTTTAACAGTGAAGCTGTTGAGGGTCTTGATGAGTATTCATCTAATGACTTTTGAAGAGATTCATTAGATAATTTAAACTTTATGTTCTCTTTTTCTAAACAATCTATCTTATTTTTCAAATTAGAGATATTATTTCTATAGGTACTAAATTTAGTTCTATATTTCTCAAATTCTATATTTAATTCTTCTATTAGGCTTTGCTCATCATCATCATCATCACTATCACTATTACTATCATTATCACTACTATCATTATTGAAAGAATATGAGTGTAGTGATCTTACCTTATCCGATATGTGATCCTCAATAGCCATGAAGCATAGGTTGACCTTTTCACTTTCATTATCATCTTTTTCATTTGAAGAGCTTTCGTCATCCCATGTGGCTTTGTGACCATTCTCCCCATTGTCTCTTTGGTATTTGCTCTTATGCTTCTTGTGCCTTGGACATTCTAGTTTCATATGTCATTTCTTTCCACATTCATAGCATTTTACCTCTTCCTTACTTCTATGTGTATCCTTAGAAGTTTGTTTGAGGTTTCTTTGCCTGAATTTTCTGGAGTTGCTCATTTTCTCCTCAATGATTATTTTTAATCTCCTTGAAAGCAAAGCGATGTCCACATTTTCATCATCACTCATCTCTTCATCATCTTCACTTTCTTCTTGAGATTTTGAAGTAGAGGCTTTGAGTGCTAAGGGTTTTCTTTTCTCTGGCTCCACTTCAATCTCTCTATCTCTCTTCACTGTCATCTCATGTGTGAGAAGCTTGCCAATCAGCAAATCAGTATTCATGATGCTCATATCTTCATTTGCTTCTTCTATGCCAACAACTCTTGAACCATAGTCTTTAAGAGGAAGACTTCTCAGGATTTTATTGTTTACATCTTCCAAACTCAGATGTTTCCCAAGTTTCCTCATTCCATTTATAATGGATAGAAGACGGTTGGTCATGTCAGTGATTGACTCATTGGATTTCATCTTGAATAGCTCATATTCTGAGGTTAAAAGTTGAATCTTCTTGGATTTGACTTGCTTAGTTCCCTTATGATAGTTCTCCAATGTCTTACACATGCTATATGCTGTTGAGCAGTGTTTTATTCTCCCATATTCTTCAATAGATAATGAGCTTGATATGATTGTCATTTCCTTCTTGTTTTTGAAATTTGCTCTTCTTTGAGGCTATGTCCAATCATCTCTTGATAGGATTTCCTCTTCACCATCAGCTCCTCTTCTGGTTGGTGGTGTCCATTCTTTTCCTACACTATCCCAGACTTCAATTCCTTCACTATCCAAGTATGTCTCCATCCTAAACTTCCAATGGGCATAATTTGCTCAATCGAAGTAAGGTTTGAGACTTTGGAATCCTTCACTAGTCATATCTTATTCTTTACTAGCGCTTTTTAGGCTTCGATGCTAGACAAGGCTCTGATACCAATTGTTGCCCAGATATTAAGCCAAAAAGGCGGGGTTGAATTGGAGTTTTAAAAAATTAAACTTTCAAGTGCAGAAATAGACAGTTAATTTTGGAAGGGATAGAGAAAATTTGACACACAGAGTTATAGAGGTTCGGGTGTTAACAAACCCTACTCCTCTCCCCAATCGCAATTGGGAGTTTCACTAACACACTAAGTGTTACAATGGAGTTTTACAAGCTCACTCCCAACTATGGTGTTTCTCACAATGGCTCACACCTAACCCAGAAATCCCTTGTGTTTTAATGGCTCACACAATAACCAATTCTTTGTGTTTGACAGGCTCACACAAACAACCTAAACTTTGTGTTTTACAGGCTCACACAAACAACCTACACTTTGTGTTTTACAGGCTCACACAAGCAACCTACATTTTGTGTTTTTGAGGTTTACATAACTAACCCTTACAAATGTTCTACTTTTAACCCAGAACTACCCAAAGCTAACTTGAGTAAAGATTACAGAGAGAACCACTTATAAATCTTTATTGCTTAAATATGAGGAGCAAAAAGATTTTTACAGAGAATTAATTTGTTCTCAAAGTATGAAAGTACAAGATAGCTTTTGGGAAGAATGTCAAAAGTAAGGTAATTGGCATTGGGTCCATTGTTTAAAATGGTGCAACTTTAATTGAAGATGTTTTCTTATTGATGGTTTAAAACACAACTTGTTAAGTGTAAGTCAATTATGTGATAAGGGAAACCAAGTCACCTTCACCTCTAATGAATGTCTTGTAACCACTCTAAATGGCCAAGAGATATTCAAAGGAGATAGAGATGGAAATACTTATATAATAGACTTACACAAGATATCTAACCTATCCTCTAAGTGTCTTATGACTATTAGCGATGAGTCTTGGCTAGGACATAGAAGGCTTGGTCATGCAAGCATCGATTTAATTAAAAGCCTTAGCAAAGGAGAGCTAATAAATGGACTACCAAATGCCAAATTTGAAAAGGATAAGACATGTGAACCATGTCAAAGAGGAAAACAACACAAAATATCATTCAAGTCTAAAAATGTTATAAGTACCTCTAAACCATTACAAATTTTGCATTTAGATCTTTTTGGACCTACTAGAGTTGCTAGTTTAGGAGGTAAATACTATGCATTTGTCATTGTTGATGATTACTCTAGATTCACATAGGTAATCTTCTTAGCTCAAAAGAGTGATGCTTTTGATTCCTTTAAAAACTTTGCCAAAAGAGTTCAAAATGATAATTGATATTTTATTTCTAAAATAAAAAGCGATCATGGTAAATAATTTGAAAATGAAAACTTTTGTTTAGAATATGGTATTTCTCATAATTTTTCAACTCCTATAATACCTTAACAAATGGGGTAATTGAAAGGAAGAATAGAACTATAATTGAAATGGCTCGAACAATGCTCAATGAGTATGGTTTACCAACCTACTTTTTGGCCAAAGCCACCAATACCGCTTATCATATTTCTAATCAGGTTTTCAAAAGACCTATTTTAAATAAACCCTCTTTCGAGCTATGGAATGGAAGAAAACCCATGATCTCATATTTTAGAGTATTTGGGAATATATTTTAACATATATAAGCTATTATGCATTGATATGTATTGTAAATTAAGTGTATGGGATGAGAAAAGCGAGAGAATGCAAGTTTATTTTTTGTTAATGTAAAATATTATATTTATTTTATTTTTTTCATGCTCATATATATATATATATATATATATATATTATAATAGAAGTTTTTAATATATCATATAATATTCCCTATCTAACTGTATGCAATGGTGTATAGTAGAGGGTATTGTTAGTGTAACATCCTCTTCTTCTCACATATATATTTTTACATGCATTTCAATTGAACATATCAATTTGTGTATATTTCAATTGAACACATGCAATTTAAATGTATTTTTATAGGGACAAGTTCACGACACGCACTAGCTACGTGTTTGAGTATTTTGCAATTGTGTTGAATTGCATGTGTCCATTTTATAATTTAGTTAAGGGTGACATTAAATTGAAATTTATATGAATAAAATTATTAGATTAAATTAATAAAGTGAAAATGAAAATAAACAAAGGAAAAAGAAAAGTAAAAGAAAGGAAGAAACAAAATGGGAAAATGACAAAAGAAAGGAGGTGAGAGGTGGACCTTATCATTCTCCTCTCCATTCTGCCCTCCTCACTTTAGGTTTGTTTCTTCTCTTTCTCCACCATTCCAACATTATATTCTTCATTATTTCACCTAGGTTTTTTAACAAATTTATCTCTTTCAAATTCATTCTTGGTAAGTAACATTCTCTCCATTATTCTAGTGTTGTTTGAGTTGTTAGGGTTAAGTTGAATCAGTATTTTGCACCCCGATTTTGATACCAATAGAGACTAATTTTAGAAAACTTTAAAACATGAAATTTGTTCCTTTATGCCTTATATTTATGGATATATAAGTAGTTTTCCAAATTTTGGTGTGTATAAAAAGATATTGACATCTTATTGGAATTGGTTCGAGTGTGAACCCTAACTGAGTTAGTTACTATGTTCTTTAATTTTAAAACTTTTCTCTTTTTTAGAAAACTTTTTTTATAAACACTTCCTTTGCATATGAAACTATATTACAACATCTATTATATAAAATCATTCATAGAAAAATATTTTGATCCAATAGAGACATTTATATATATATATGTAAATATGTTTAGGGCTCAAAAGGCCCGATGTTTACAAAAATATACGCCTTTACAAAACCTACAATATATATATATATATATATATATATATATATACACAACACATGTATGAAGGTAAACATATGGTATTACTGACCTGTTTCGGGTTTGATCTGCATACATGTATGCAGGTAAATACAACAGAAATCCCTATGCCATGAATAAAATACAAAATATGATAATGGTACGGGGTTTTATCTGTTGTCTCTAATGTTGTGTTTGCTTCTCTTGTTCAATTTCAATTCTATCTAAAAAGCTCCGACCTGCGTGGAAAAATACCCACATGCTAAGCTACTAAAAACTTAGTGGTACATATAGGCATAAAAATTGACATGTAATCATACATTAAACAATTTATGGCATGACAATGAATTCATATTATCATGTAATTACTTTACCTTATGGGATGAACTAACTCATTAAGCATTGAATTATACAAAAGAGAACATATAATTCCTTTTTAATAACATATAACATATTAACTGTGTATTCTTGTATACTTGTATTTTTTAATCTCTTTTTTATTTCATTATGTTCTTAAATCACTTTGATATAATTGATTGATTGATTGCCCAATAACTCTCAATGAGGACTATTCAGATACGGGTTGTGAATAGGAGCACTCTTTGAGCTTGAGGCACAATACCAGTATCTGTAGTCATATGTGCTAGTTGAGGCATCTCAGTCAATGGCACTCCAAAGCTTAAGCTACATTGACAAGTATAAACATATGTGTGTCAGTCGAGGCATCTTAAGTGAATGATCCTCCCCAAACTTAAGCCACATTGAAAAGTAAATAATCATTGTCTCATAATCAGTACAGTATCAAACCCCCTTAATGGTATGCCACCTATCCTACTTCTAGTCCTAGTATCGAACATGAGCTTTACTTGTTCATATTATCTTATTATACCTTATCATAGCATTTATATCTTATAGCATATATACTTTGATCACTGTAAACTGATCATGTAACATTTGTGTACTGATATTCATAGAAACATACTCTAAACATATCATATAGAGAACATGTGTAACACCCCCTCACCCCAACAACACGTGCCCAGATAAGGGAGTGATATGCTGACTTTATCGGCTAAAATATCGTTTCATATAAATATATAAATAAAAGACACTCGTGTATATTTGTTTTCTTTATTATTATTTATTATTTACTATTTATTTACTTTATGTTGTAAAAAAATTATAATAAGGAAACAAAATATATCTTATATAGTAAAGTATTATTTACAAAATGTGTTATTATTATACAACCATTATAAAATAAAGTTCAAACCAAACTATACAAAAGTGGTGTGACCCACAGTGTGTGAAACAGGCTGCATTACTGGATCAGGTCACCGCTAGCTTTATTTATTATCTTCTATTTATTCTTCACTATATCTGCGCGAGAGAAATTCTCATGCTAAGCTTTTGGCCTAGTGGTGCATATAAATAAGGCAATCAACTATTTCATGCAACATGGATTGTCATATATCAATTCATACCCAATCATCTTTTCATGTAAATATACATCTCATAATATTTTAGCATGGATAAACATCAAATTATATTCTTTTATCTCATACATGTTTTACTTAATTAAAACATCATTGTTATACCTTGAGGAGTATATCCGTTATTTTGATGATAACAAATAAAATAGCAATATTGTATTTAACATACTTGTTTTCTAAGTCTATTAAACAGGGTATGGAATAAAATAGCAAGAATGGAGATTGGAAGAATAATCCTTGAAAGACAAAATTAAAGAAGTAGCATGTTCACGCCTGTGAATCTTTATGTCAGGCCCGTGAAAGAGCTAACCGTTACCAAAACCAACATTTGAATTTCAGGACCATGAAGGAAGAACAAACCATGAAATGAACATTTTAAGTCACACCCATGAATTAAATGTCATGCCCGTGAATGTTCATAGCATTTTCATCCAGAGAGCTTCACGACCAAATTCACCACTTGGATCATGGCTGGGAAGTTTATCACGCCCGTGAATATGTATGTCACGCCCGTGACCCAATGTCTCAAAACATTCCAGAGAGCTTCACGACCAAGGTCACCACTTCAGTCACGGCTTGGGAAGAAATGTCACTCCTGTGACAGACATAGTCACGCCCATGAATGATGAAAGAGAAAAATGTCAGGCATGATTATTTGGTTTGTCCAACAGCTAGTTTCATATTTAATGCACCCCAACGGCTATAATCAGCCATGGGAGTATAAATGGAAGTCATTTATGCATTCAGTACAAGAGGATAGCAAATACTTTGAATCATAATCTTATTACAAGCTATTTGTACATTCAATTCTTTGAGAACCAATACCTATTCTCTATAAATATCTTTTTGCTCTTCAGTAATTGAGCAATAAAGATTTGTGAGTGTTTCTCTCTGTAATCATTTATTATTCAAAGTGACTTTTAGGTATTTCTAGGTTAAGAGTAGAACACTTGTAAGGGTTAGTTGTGTGAGCCTCTAAAACACAAAGTATACGTTATTTGTGTGAGCCTATAAAAACACAAAGTATAGGTTGTTTGTGTGAGCCTGTAAAAACACAAAGTATAGGTTGTTTGTGTGAGCCTGTAAAACACAAGGAATTGGATATTGTGTGAGCCATTAAAACACAAGGGATTTCTGGGTTAGGTATGAGCCATTGTGAGAAACACTATAGTTGGGAGTGAGCTTATAAAAGTCCCTTGTAACACTTAGTGTGTTAGTGAAACTCTCAATTGCGGTTGGGGAGAGGAGTAGGGTTTGTTAACACCCGAACCTCTATAAAATCCTTATGTCAAATTTCTCTATCCCTCCCATAATTAACTTTTTATTTCTGCACCTTAAAGTTTAATTTTTGAAACTCTAATTCAACCCCCCTTGTTGGCTTAATATCTAGGCAACAATTGGTATCAGAGCTTAGTCTAGCATCGAATCCTAAAAAGTGTTAATAAAGATTAAGATATGGCCAGTGAAGGATTCCAAAGTCTCAAACCTTACTTTGATGGAGCAAATTATGCCCATTGGAAGTTTCGGATGGAGACATATCTGGATAGTGAAGGAATTGAAGTCTGGGATAGTGTAAGAAAAGAATGGACACCACCAACCAGAAGAGAAGCTGGTGGTGAAGATGAAATCTTGTCAAGAGGTGATTGGAGAGAGCCTAAAAGAAGAGCGATATTGTATTGGACAGAGCCTAAAAGAATGTGGTTAAACCTTGAGGGGTATTTCTGTCTTTTTGATGATAACAAATAAAATAGCAATATTGTATTTAACATACTTGTTTTCTAAGTCAATACAGGACATGGATTAAAATAGCAAGAATGGAGATTGGAAGAATAATCCTTGAAAGACAAAATTCAAGAAGTAGCATGTTCACTGTCGTGACTCTATGAGTCACTCCCGTGAAAAGAGCTAACCGTTACCAAAACCAACATTTGAAGTTCACGGCCATGAAGGAAAAACAAACCGTGAAGTAGGTATTTCAGTCAGCCCCATGAATAAAGGTGTCACCCCCATGAAGATTCATGCATTTTCATCCAGAGAGCTTCACGACCAAAGTCACCACTTGGATCACGGCTAGGAAGTTTGACACGCCCGTGAATGAGCATGTCACGCCTGTGACTCTATATGTCAAAACATTTCAGAGAGCTTCACCACCAAGGTCACCTCTTCAGTCACGGCTTGGGAAGAAATGTCACTCCCATGACAAACATAGTCACGCCCGTGAACAATGAAAGAGAAAAATGTCAGGCGCGATTTTTTGGTTGGTACAACGGCTAGTTTCATATTTAATGCACCCCAACAGCTATATTCAGCCATGGGAGTATAAATGGAAGTCATTCATGCAATAAGAACAAGAGAATGAAGAGAATAACAATAAAATAGCATATACTTCGAATTTAATTCTTATTACAAGCTATTTGTACTTTCATACTTTGAGAACAAAATCTATTCTCTGTAAAAATATTTTTTGCTCTTCATTTATTGAGGAATTAAGATTTGTAAGTGGTTCTCTCTGTAATGTTTACTCAAGTGAGCTTTGGGTATTTCTGGGTTAAGAGTAGAACACTTGTAAGGGGTTGTTGTGCAAGCCTCCAAAACACAAATTAAAAGGTTGTTTGTGTGAGCCTGTAAAAACACAAAGTGAATGTTGTTTATGTGATGCTGTAAAAACATAAAGTCAAGGTTGTTTGTGTGAGCCTGTAAAACACAATGAATTGGTTATTGTGTCAGCCATTAAAATACAAGGGATTTCTGGGTTAGGTGTGAGCCATTGTGAGAAACTCCATAGTTAGGAGTGAGCTTGTAAAACTCCATTGTAACACTTAGTGTGTTAGTTAAACTCCCAATTGCGATTGGGAAGATGAGTAGGGTTTGTTAACACCCGAACCTCTATAAATCTTTGTGTCAGATTTTCTCTATCCCTCTTAAAATTAATCTTTTATTTCCGCTCCTTATAATTTAATTTTTTTAAACTCCAATTCAACCCCCCTTCTTGCTCTAATATCTGGGTAACAGTTTAGAAAAGGAAAACATAAAGCTCAAATCATCTAATGAAACTCTCCAAACCCTCAAGTGCTTCCTTAATAAAAGAAAATAATACTTTGAAAAATGAAGTTGAGGAACTTAGAAATTCCATTTCTAAATTTCACAAAGGTAAAGAGAGCTTAGATACTCTCATTGTGTCTCAAAGATCACCCTTAATTAGACGTGGTCTAGGATTTAAGGACATATCATCATCTTCTAACAAAACCATCTTTGTTAATTCTAGTGAACCTCATATCTCCACACCTGTTAGAACAACACCTAGAAATAAGCATATTAAACTTTCTATACATAAACAGAATAATCATGCCTTTATATATAGGAAGCATGCATCTAGAAAATCTACAATTAATCATAATTGTGCATGTCATCATTCTCAAAATAAATTTGATAGAAAAGTGGAATTCAAAAATATTGTTAGACCAAAAAACAAGTTTAGACCGAAACAATGCAATTACTGTATGAAAACATATATAAATATTGCTGGATAATGAAGGCTCATTGGAAACCTTCATGTGCTAACTCCAAAGGATCCAAACTCATTTGGGTACCTAAAAATCATACTTGAATTGTGATTCTATAGGTATGCCTCAAGTCCACAATAAACAAAAATTCTTGGCTAGTAGACAGTGGATGCTCAAGGCATATGACAGGAGACAAAGAACTTTTCAATGAAATCAAAAGTATTCATGGAGGTAAAGTTACCTTTGGAAACAATGCAAAGGGTAAGGTAATTGGCATTGGTTCTATTGGTATTAATGGTACTACTCTTATTAAAGATGTCTTACTTATTGATGGCTTGAAACATAACTTGTTAAGTGTAAGTCAATTATGTGATAAAGGAAACAAAGTAATCTTTACTTCAAATGAATATCTTGTGATCTCTATCGATGGTCAGGAGATATTTAAAGGAAATAGAGATATCAATACATACATAATAAACTTACATGAACTATCTAACCATTCCTCTAAGTGTCTTGTGACTACTAGTGATGAATCTTGGTTATGGCATAGAAGGTTTGGTCATGGTAACATGGACTTAATACAAAGCTTCAACACAGGAGAACTAGTAAAAGGACTGCCAAGAGTTAAATATGAAAAAGGCAAGACATGTGAACCTTGCCAAAGAGGAAAGTACCACAAGTCATCCTTCAAATTATAGGTACCTTAGTACTTGTGTTACTTGTGTTACTAGATTAGTTCCTCTTTGGCAATTCTAGTTGGTCCGAATAAGTCTAAATGCAGGAGTTGAAGAGGTTTTGAGAGAAGTAAAGTGTGGACCTTAGTACCTAGACCCAAGGATCATCAAATTATAGGTATTAAATGGGTATTTAGAAATAAACTAGATGAACAAGGATCAATAACTAGGAATAAGACTAGATTAGTTGCAAAAGGATATAATCAGGAAGAAGGTATAGATTATGATGAAACATATGCACCTGTAGCTAGATTAGAAGCCATAAGAATACTCTTAGCATATGCATGTCACATGAATTTCAAACTTTTTCAAATGGATATGAAAAGTGCATTTCTAAATGGTTATATAGAAGAAGAAGTGTATGTAGAACAACCACCAGGCTTTGAAAGCTATGATTTTCCAAATCATGTTTTTAAATTTTCAAAAGCTTTATTTGGTTTGAAACAAGCCCCAAGAGCTTGGTATGAGAGGCTAAGTTCTTTTCTATTAGAAAATAGCTTTACAAAGGGAAATGTTGACACAACATTATTTATTGAAAAACATAAGCATGATATACTAATTGTTCAAATTTATGTTGATGATATAATATTTGGTTCTACTAATGAGTTGATTTGTCAAGAATTTGCTAAGTGTATGACTAGGGAATTTGAAATGAGCATGATGGGAGAGCTTAAGTATTTCCTTGGTCTACAAATAAAGCAAAGCGATGAGGGCATATTCATCAACCAATCCAAATATGCCAAAGATTTAATTAAGAAATTTGGTATGGAAGGATGCAAGAATGCCAAGACTCCCATGAGCACATCAACAAAATTGGACAAGGATGAAAAGGGTAAGAGCATTAATGAAAAGCTTTATAGAGGTATGATCGGATCTCTTTTATATCTTACTGCATCTAGACCTGATATAATGTATAGTGTTTGCTTGTGTGCACAATTTCAATCTCATTTAAATGCAGTAAAAAGAATTGTAAGATATTTACAAGGATCATTGCATCTAGGTTTATGGTATCCTAGAAATTCATCCTTTTATATTATAGGATATTCAGATGCAGACTATGTTTGTAGTCTTTTAGATAGAAAAAGTAGTTCAGGTACTTGTCACTTTATTGGAGAATGCTTAGTTTCTTGGTTTAGCAAGAAACAAGTTTCAATTGCTCTTTCAACTGCTGAAGCAGAGTATGTAGCAGCTGGATGTTGTTGCACTCAAATTCTTTGGATGAAACAACAACTTAAGGACTATGGTCATGAAATGAACCAAATACCTATTAAATGTGACAATACAAGTGCTATAAATCTTTCAAAGAATCCATTCAACGCTCAAAAAGTAAGCATATTGACATTAGACACCACTTTATTAGAGATCATGTTCAATATGGAGATGTTGCATTAGAATTTATAAGCACAGAAAATCAATTGGCAGATATTTTTACTAAGTCTCTAAGTGAGGAAAGATTTAATTTCATTAGAAAAGAACTTGGAATGATTGATGGATTAACCTTGTGATTACTAAATTATGAAATCTTAATTGATGATCTTAATTTTGAATCATATCACTAGATATAAGGTAGTAATTTTGATGAAAATTTATGTTATAAGGGATAAAATCTTTATTGAAATAATTTAGTCTTGTTTTTAGGACTTAATTTTATTTCATGAAAATTTTAGGGAAGTCACGCCCGTGACTTAAATAGCCAAAAGAGGGAGTGTCGTTCACGACTTGATTCACGACATGGTTCACGGCTTCAAGTGGTGAAGCTTATTTTCACAACTTCATTCACTCCCGTGAAAAGACCTTTTCATGCCCGTGATGAATTTTCACGCCCATGAACCTTTGCATCCCAAAACTCACAGAGGCATTCACGCCTTGAGTCATGCCCATGAACCTTTCACGCCCGTGACTATTTTCTCACCCCCATGACAGTCCATCATTCATGCCTGT
The DNA here is from genome assembly GCA_023653625.1 of Triadica sebifera. Taxonomy (NCBI): domain Eukaryota; kingdom Viridiplantae; phylum Streptophyta; class Magnoliopsida; order Malpighiales; family Euphorbiaceae; genus Triadica; species Triadica sebifera. The sequence continues at coordinate 37,429,897 of CM042896.1, forward strand.
GACATTCAAAAGTCATGACCGTGAACATATTCATGCCTTCATTCACGGGGGAACACTCCTTCATCAAACTGTGAACACGACCATTCATGCCCGTGAACACACTATTCATGCTCGTGAATGTATCGAGCATATAAGAGAACAACCGATTGTTTTTCTCATTTCAACTCTTCAACTCCTTGAAACTGCTCTCATTTACACACATTAAATGAAACATTGAAGATTCCGGCCCCCAAGTCACAAACTTTTCTTATAAATACCATCAAAAGTTCAATTCTTCATAAAAAATCATACATCCTTAGGGTTTCCTTTCAATATTTCTATCAAAAATTTTTCCGAAATTTCCCAAAGTTCACATCTTCAAATCAATTGGAGACTGCCTCATCAAAAAGAAAGAGAAAGAAGTCTCATGCTCCTAGGAGGTATGCATATTACCTCATGAACCGAATTCCGGAGCAATGCCATCCCCGGTGCTCTACTTTGAAGAAAAGGCCTCTACTGTCATCGAGGTCCTTCGAATTATTTACAAGAACAATATTTTCTACCGATTCACAGACACTGCTGGGAAGATCATTTGGGAAGACAATGACACAGAGGACTTTAAAGCCAGCCTCCAAGGAATCCAGTAGAAGAAAAGGGCTCGGGTTAAGGAAGCACCTCTAGTGGCTGAGCAAGACATCGGACAATCCTTGGCTTCCACACCGAATTTAGCGCAGCAGGTGGTTGACCTTTTGGCACCATGTTTTGAGCAGCTGCAGGCTTCGATGGATGAGAGGTTGGAGAACCTCAAAGATTTCATAGAGTCTCGGATGGATAGCCTTGAGCAGAGGTTGCTAGACTTCGAGATAGGATGTCCAGCTAAATGTGTAGGCTAGGTGTTACGTTAGATGATAGCCTAAATTTGCTTGTTCGCTTCTTTATTTATTTATTTTTTGTTGTGTGTAGGAAATTTTAAATTTCCTTTCTGAACTTTAATTAACTTTGTTTGTATTTTCCTTTAATTAATATATTTGTTTTTGTTTATCTTTTTGATATCTTTATATCCTTTTTGATTGGTGACAAAAGGGGGAGAAACTAGCAATATAGGAGAAACTAGCAAAATACTATAGGGGAGAACCTAGCCATATATTAAGATAAATGAATTTTGAATAAAAAACCTACAAATACATTGACATTGAATCATGTAGGGAGAAATTAGAAATACTCAAAAATTTGATTCAAAATTAATATGCAAAGTTTCAAATTGAGAAATTGAGCTTTATACACATTAGATATACCTTAAGTACACTTTGCATATACCTTAATGCAAGTTACAAAAAATGAATATGCCATGATATACTCAAAGTATACTTTAGATATACTTCATGCTTTAAAAGGAATTATGGTATATATTGGATATACTTCACATATAACTTGCATATACTTAAAAACTAGTAAGTTTACTTCAATGCTACATCACTCTTTACAAATCTTGAATTTTATCAATTATTTATCCTAAGCATCTTTTGAGGGGGAGGCTTCTCAAAAGCACATATTGCTAGATTATTTGTCACCATCAAAAAGGGGGAGATTGTTAAACCTTGAGGGGTATTTCCATCATTTTAATGATAACAAATAAAATAGCAATATTGTATTTAACATACTTGTTTTCTAAGTCTATTAAACAGGGTATGGAATAAAATAGCAAGAATGGAGATTGGAAGAATAATCCTTGAAAGACAAAATTAAGGAAGTAGCATGTTCACGCCCATGAAAGAGAAAACCGTTACCAAAAACAACATTTGAAGTTCACGACCACGAAGGAAGAACAAACCATGAAATGAACATTTTAAGTCACGCTCATGAATTAAATGTCATGTTCATAGCATTTTCATCTAGAGAGCTTCACGACCAAAGTCACCACTTGGATCACGACTGGGAAGTTTATCACACCTGTGAATATGTATGTCATGCCCCTGAATGATGAAAGAGAAAAATGTCAGGCGCGATTATTTGGTTGGTACAATGTCTAGTTTCATATTTAATGCACCCCAATGGCTATAATCAGCCATGGGAGTATAAATAGAAGCCATTTATGCATTCAGTACAAGAGGATAGCAAATACTTTGAATCATAATCTTATTACAAGCTATTTGTACATTCAATACTTTGACAACCAAAATCTATTCTCTGTGAAAATCTTTTTGCTCTTCAGTAATTTAGCAATAAAGATTTGTGAGTGTTTCTCTCTGTAATCATTTATTACTCAAATTGAGTTTTGGGTATTTCTGGGTTAAGAGTATAACACTTGTAAGGATTAGTTGTGTGAGCCTCTAAAACACAATGTATAGGTTATTTGTGTGAGCCTGTAAAAACACAAAGTAAAGGTGGTTTGTGTGAGCCTGTAAAACACAAGGAATTGGTTATTGTGTGAGCCATTAAAACACAAGGGATTTCTGGGTTAAGTGTGAGCCATTGTGAGAAACACCATAGTTGGGAGTGAGCTTGTAAAACTCCATTGTAACACTTAGTGTTTTAGTGAAACTCCCAATTGCAATTGAGGAGAGGAGTAGGGTTTGTTAACACCCGAACCTCTATAAAATCCTTGTGTCAAATTTCTCTATCCCTTCTATAATTAACTTTTTATTTCCGCACCTTAAAGTTTAATTTTTGAAACTCCAATTCAACCCCCCACTTGGCTTAATATCTGGGTAACAATCATTATATAATCCATCATAATTAATCATCTTACAAGTTATGATTCCATTTATTTTCCATAACTTCTTTATTCACACAACACTCATGAACCACTGACTAGGATAATGGAGTTGTCATTCAGGCACTTAAGAGTGTCACCCGGGCAATATGATGTGCGCATACAAGTGTCATTACCAGCTTCAATAATAGTGTCACTACTGGCTTCAATAATGGTGTCATTACTGGCTTCAATAATCGAACCATTATTGGTTTTCATCATACTCCCCCCTGTTTGGCATGCCAAACTATCCTAAGTCTAGTTCTAGTTGGGTGTTATAGGCTTACTCAATGTCATTAAAATTTATAGTTATTAAATTCACCCATTTCATGCATGTAAAGGTTCAATTAATCACACAATTACTCAATGACAATAGTATTTGCATAATATAACAAGGTTCACATCATTTTACTCATTACATTCCTCAACTCATATGCTACCCTGTCACTAGCAGATTACGTGCTCTGTTTTGGACCTCATTTTGGTCCAATTAATATTTGAATTAAATTACTAGTTCTTTTTAACAATTTTAGTTCTGAGTATTAGCTTTAATATGCAACTTGAATCCCTTAATTTGGAGTTCTGTATCAAAAGATATGATCAAATTAACACTGACTAATCGCTAACAATTTTGCCCATAATTTCCTGGATAGATTCTAGGTTTGAACTTTATGTATTTTTCGGAAACATATAGACATATCTAGATTTTATAGCCTAAATAAAAGTTCAAGCCCTATGCCTTAGTTTTCAAACCCAACAAAGAACATAAAACATGAATTCCATAAGTTATAACAGTTTATGTACTCATTGCTCATCAATTCCAGCAAAGAACACACATATTTACCATCTTCAATTTTTACCAAAATTAATCCTAAGTCTAGGAAACATGGATCCCTAATATTTTTATCACAAAATACTATTAATTCAGAATTATTAACATGCCAAATGCTCAAATCATGCAACTAAAAAAAATAATACATAGGCTATTGCCTTAGGTTATGCACAAACCTCTCTTTTTTTTTTCTTTTTCTTTCTCTTTACTTCTCTTTCTCTTTTCCTTTGCGCCTTCGAGCTAGATCTTTGTCAACTTGAGTTCCTAAAACACATAAAAGAGATTATTAAAACTTTACTTCATTAAAACTCCATAAACCCTAACCTATCTATCTCTTTTTGCTCTAATCTCCGCCTTTCTTTAAAGAGAACATGCAAGAGAAGAAAAATCACCTTACCTTCATTTTCTTGCTTCCATAGCCAAACCTTAAGGTTTTATTTTTCTTTTATTTCTTTTTTTTTACTTTCTCTAACTTCCTTTTGATCAACTATGCATGAAATCTACTCTTTCATGCCTTTCTCTCTCTCTTTCTCACTTTCTCTTCCTAGAATCAAGCTTTAGCTGTGGAGGATTTGGGAGGGAAAGAACGTGGGCTGGTTTGAGGAGATTGGAGTATTCTAGATGATAGAGATAAAGATGACAAATTTAATTAATAATGGGACATCTAAGGCCATATGCATTTAATGTCTAATTTAAGTATGTTAATTAGCTTTTCAAAACTTGCCACTTGTGTGGCCAACAACCACATGCATATATTGTCCCAATTCATGCATTTAATTGGTGGTTATCCCAATTAATCCTCCAATTTTTGTTAAATTGCAAATTGACCCCAAAACTTTCCAAATTTTGCATTTAGGTCCTCCACCGTAAAATAATATCTTTATATATTTTAAACACTTTATTAGATATTTTCATACCTAATTCCTATTATTTTAATTATTTTTTGATAAAAATCCAAATTTAGACTTCGACCAAATATTTTAACAAACCCTACTTCTCTCCCCAATCGCAATTGGGAGTTTCACTAACACACTAAGTGTTACAATGGAGTTTTACAAGCTCACTCCCAACTATGGTGTTTGTCACAATGACTCACACCTAACCCAGAAATCCCTTGTGTTTTAATGACTCACACAATAACCAATTCCTTGTGTTTTACAGGCTGACACGAACAACCTTTGCTTTGTGTTTTTACAGGCTCACACAAATAACCTTTTAATTTGTGTTTTAGAGACTCACACAACTAACCCTTACAAGTGTTCTACTCTTACCCCAAAAATACCCAAAGCTCACTTGAGTAATGATTACAGAGAGAAACACTTACAAATCTTAATTGCTCAATAAATGAAGAGCAAAAAGATTTTTACAGAGAATAGATTTTGTTCTCAAAGTATTGAATGTACAAAAAGCTTGTAATAAGATTTTGATTCAAAGTAATTGCTATTCTGTTGTTATTCTCCTTGTCTGAATGCATAAATGACTTCAATTTATACTCCCATGGCTGATTATAGCCGTTGGGGTGCATTAAAGATGAAACTATAGCCATTGTACCAACCAAATAATCGCGCCTGACATTTTTCTCTTTCATTGTTCACGGGCGTGACTATGTTTGTCACGGGCATGACATTTCTTTCCAAGCCGTGACTGAAGTGGTGACCTTGGTCGTGAAGATCTCTGGAATGTTTTGACACATTGAGTCACGGGCGTGACATACTCATTCATGGGTGTGACAAACTTCCCAACCGTGATCCAAGTGGTGACTTTGGTCGTGAAACTCTCGAGATGAAAATGACATGAACATTCACGGGTGTGACAATTTGATTCACGGGCATGAATAAAATGTCCACTTCACGGTTTGTCCTTCCTTCATGGCCGTGAACTTCAAATGCTAGTTTTAGTAACGGTTAGCTCCATCACGAGCGTGAAACATATAGTCACGAGCGTGAACATGCTACTTCCTTAATTTTATCTTTCAAGGATTATTCTTCCAATCTCCATTTTTGCTATTTTATTCCATGTCCTATTTAATAGACTTAGAAAACAAGTATGTTAAATACAATATTACTATTTTGTTTATTATAATCAAAATGACGAAAATACCCCTCAAGGTTTAACAATCTCCCCTTTTTTGATAGTGACAAATAATCTAGTAATATGTGATTTTGAGAAGTCTCCCCCTCATAATATACTTAGGATAAAAAATTTATAAAATGCAAGAATTGTAAAGAATGATGTAGCATTGAAATAAACTTACTAGATTTTAAGTATATGCAAGTTATATGAGAAGTATATCTAATATATATCATAGTTCATTTTTTAAGGCATGAAGTATATGTAAGGTATACTTAAGGTATATCATGGCATATTTATTTTTGTAACTTGCATGAAGGTATATGCAAAGTATACTTAAGGTATATCTAATGTGTATAAAGCTCATTTTCTCAATTTTATACTTTGCATATGAATTCTTGAATCAAAGTTTCTAATCCCTTTTAATTTATTTCAATGTTAATTCATAATTCAATTTTAATTTTTGATTCAATATTCATTTACCTTAATATATATTGCTAGTTTCTTCTTATATTGCTAGTTTGATACCATGTTCCCTATAATATATTGCTAGTTCATTCTTCTCCCCCTTTTGTCATCAATCAAAAAGGATATTAAAAATGATAAACAAAGCAAATATATTATATAAAGAGAAATACAAGCAAAGTTAAATTAAGTTCAGAAAGGAAATTAAAAATTTCCTACACAACAACAAACATAAAAGAAATAAACAAGCAGAAAACAAGCAACTTTAGGCTACAATCTAGCCTAACTCCTAGCCGGACATCCTATCACGAAGCCTAGCAACTTTAGCCTCCAGGCTGTCCATCCGAGACTCCATGAATTCTTTGAGGTTCTCCAACCTCTCATCCATCGAAGTCTGTAGCTGCTCAAAATGTGGTGCCAAGAGGTCAACCACCTGCTGCGCTAAAGACGATGTGGAAGCCGAGGACTGTCTAATGTCCTGCTTAGCTACTAGAGGTGCTTCCTCAACCCGAGCCCTCTTCTTCTGCTGGACTCCTTAGAGGCCTGCTTTAAAGTCCTCCGTGTCATTATCTTCCCAGATGATCTCCCCAGCAGTGTCGGTGAAGCAATATAAAATATCGTTCTCATAAATGATTCTGACAGCCGCTCCCATATTTATAAAGGACTTGACATCTAAGCGATCTCGAGGATGTCCAGGGATGAGTTTGAAATGATGCTCATCCAGCTTCAGATACTCAAGCTTCACTGCTATGTGGGTGACATATGCACCAATCAAGATATCTCTTGTAGGTTTGGTGGCAATAGATAAAAGATGGTTTGCAAACCATCTAGAGAGTGCCACTGTGAGTCCTCTGCGAGCCATCTCAAAATGGAAGAGCTCCGACTTCTTAATAGTCCCATTGCTTTCTCCCCTAGCGAATATGATATAGGTTAGGAACCTATGCAAATACTTGTCTTGACCTGAGATGAGTGCTTTTTGTCTTTTTGACATCCCAGCTGCAATCGGTGCCAAAATGAGTCCAAGCTCAAAGGGCAGAGAATTCTACCTCACTGTCACTTAGGATGCCATCAAATGGTAGATTAAACAATTCCCAAAATTCATTGGCACTGAGGGTGTTGGGATTTTAGCAGAGTTGGAATTTCACCACTCCAGTAGGTGAAACTTGTAGGGTGCTGAGAAATTCTAGTGTTGGCTCCCTCAAAGTTGGCTGGTGAATCTCCATTAATTCTTTCAGATGACAGGCTTGGAGTTGCTCTGTCATAGCCGTTTCAAGCCCTAAGGTTCAAACTGTCTACCATTCGAAGGACCTTGATGACAATAGAGGTCTCTTCTTCAAAGTGGAGTACCGAGGATGGCATTGCTCTGGAATGCGATTTATGAGGTCATCTACATACCTCCTAGGAGCATGGGACTTCTTTCTCTTTCCCTTGGATGAAGCATTCTCCATTTGATAGGTTTGTGATGGATTGGAAAATATTTGACAGAAAAGTTTTATGGAAACCCTAAGAATGTATGATTTTTATAAAGATTTGAACTTTTGGTGGTATTTATAGGAAAAGTTTGAGACTTGGGGGCCGGAATCTTCAATGTCTCAATGAATGTGTGTAAATAAGAGCGGTTTTGGGAGTTGGAGAGTTGAAATGAGAAATATAACCGGCTGCTCTTTTATATACTCGATACATTCATGGGCGTGAAATGTGTTTTCACGGGCGTGAATGGTCGTGTCAGTTTGTTAAAGGAGTGTTCCACCCGTGAATGAAGGCGTGAATAAGTTCATGGGCGTGACCTTTAAACATCACGGGCGTGAATGATGAACTGTCATAGGGGTGAACAAAGAGTCATGGGCGTGAAATGTTGAATTTCACCACTTATGCCCGTGAAGCAAGCTGTGACTCAGAGCGTGAACGCTTCTGTGAGTTTTTGGGTGTAATAGTTCACGGGAGTGAAAATTCGTCATGGGCGTGAAAGTCTCTTTTCACAGGAGTTAATGAAGCCATGAAAATAAGCTTCACCACTTAAAGCCGTGAACCATGTCGTGAACCAAGTCGTGGATGACACTGCCTCTTTTAGCTATTTAAGTCACGGGCGTGAACATATGTCACGGGCGTGACTCCCCTAAAATTTTTCATCAAATAAAATTAAGTTCTAAAAACAAGACTAAATTAATTCAATAAGGATTCTATCCCTTAAAACATAAATTTTCATCAGAATTTCTATCCTATATCTAGTGATATGATACAAAAATAACATCATCAATCATAATTTAGCAATCACAAGGTTAATCCATCAATCATACCTAGTTCTCTTCTAATGAAATTAAATCTTTCCTCATTTAGAGACTTAGTAAAAATTTTTGCTAATTGTTTTTCTGTGCTTATAAATTCTAATTCAACATCTCCATATTGAATATGATCTCTAATAAAATGGTGTCTAATGTCAATATGCTTACTTCTTGAGTGTTAAACAGGATTCTTTGAAAGATTTATAGCACTTGTATTGTCACATTTAATAGGTATATGGTTCATCTCATGACCATAGTTCTTAAGTTGTTGTTTCATCCAAAGGATTTGAGTACAACAACATCCAGCTGCTACATATTTTGCTTCAGCAGTTGAGATAGCAACTGAAACTTGTTTCTTTCTAAACCAAGAAACTAAGCATTCTCCAATGAAGTGACAAGTACCTAAAGTAAGTTTTCTATCTAAAAGACTACCAGCATAGTGTGCATCTGAATATCCTATAATATAAAAGGATGAATTCCTATGATACCATTAACCTAGATACAAAGATCCATGTAAATATCTTAAAATTCTTTTTACTGCATTTAAATGAGATTCTTTAGGACATGATTGAAATCGTGCACACAAGCAAACACTATACATTATATCGGGTCTAGAAGTAGTGAGATATAAAATTTATCTGATCATACCTCCATAAAGCTTTTCATTAATGCTCTTAAACTTTTCATCCTTGTCCAGTCTTGATGATGTGCTCATAGGAGTCTTGGCATTCTTGCATCCTTCCATACCAAATTTCTTAATTAAATCTTTGGCATATTTGGATTGGTTGATGAATATGCCCTCATTGCTTTGCTTTATTTGTAGACCAAGGAAATACTTAAGTTATCCCATCATGCTCATTTCAAATTCCTTAGTCATACACTTAGCAAATTCTTCACAAAACAACTCATTAGTAGAACCAAATATTATATCATCAACATAAATTTGAAAAATTAGTATATCATGCTTATGGTTTTTGATGAATAATGTATTGTCAACATTTCCCTTTGTAAAGTTATTTTCTAATAGAAAAGAACTTAGCCTCTCATACCAAGCTCTTGGGGCCTGTTTTAAACCATACAAAGCTTTTGAAAGTTTAAAAACATGATTTGCCAAATCATAGCTTTCAAAACCTGGTGGTATTTCTACATACACTTCTTCATCTATATAACCATTTAGAAATACACTTTTCACATCCATTTGGAAAAGTTTGAAATTCATGTGACATGCATATGCTAAAAGTATTCTTATGGCTTCTAATCTAGCTACAGGTGCATATGTTTCATCATAATCTATACCTTTTTCCTGATTATATCCTTTTGCAACTAATCTAGCCTTATTCCTGGTTATTAAACCTTGTTCATCTAATTTGTTTCTAAATACCCATTTGCTACCTATAATTTGATGGTCCTTGGGTCTAGGTATTAGGATCCATACCTTATTTCTCTCAAATTGGTTGAGTTCTTCTTGCATGGAAATTACCCAACTTTCATCATTAAGAGCCTCATCAATATTTTTAGGCTCAATTTGTAAAATAAAAGCAATGTCAGTGACTAGATGTTTGAAATGAGATCTAGTACTTACTCCCCTTGAGAGATCACCAATGATTTGCTCTTTTGGATGATCTTTCGTCATTCTCCATTCTTTTGGAAGTTCTTGTTCATTTTCTTCTTGATTTTGAGGTAGAGAATCATTTTGATGTAAATCTTCTTGATCATTTTCTTCTTTCCCATTTTCAATATCAAGTTTTTCCATATCACCTACAACATCATCAAGAACACTACCTTTCACAAGATCAAGTCTACTAGATTCATTAAAAACAACATGCATGGATTCTTCAACCGTTAGTGATCTTTTTTTAAATACTTTATATGCTTTGCTGGTTGTAGAGTATCCTAAAAAGATACCTTCATCAGACTTAGAGGCAAATTTTCCAAGATTGTCCTTGGTGTTCAATATAAAACATTTGCATCCAAATACTCTAAAGTATGATATCAAGGGCTTGCTTCCATTCCATAGCTCAAATGAAGTTTTGTTTAAAAGAGGTCTTTTGAAAACTCGATTTGAAATATAACAAGCAGTGTTTGTGGCTTCTGCCCAAAAATAAGTTGGTAATTCATATTCATTGAGCATTGTTCTAGCCATTTCAATTATAGTTCGATTTTTCCTTTCAACTACCCCATTTTGTTGAGGTATCCTAAGAGATGAGAGATTATGTGAAATTCCATGTTCAAGACAAAAGCTTTCAAAGTTTTCATTTTCAAATTCTTTCCCATGATCACTTCTTTTTTTTGAAATACAGTACCCTTTTTCATTTTGAACTCTTTTAGCAAAGTTTTTGAAGTTTTCAAAAGCATCACTCTTTTGCGCTAAGAAAATTACCTAAGTAAATCTAGAGTAATCATCTATGATGAAAAATGCATAATGGTTTCCTCCTAAGCTAGCAATTCTAGTAGGTCCAAATAAGTCTAAATGCAGGAGTTGAAGAGGTTTTGAAGTACTTACTATGTTTTTGGCTTTGAAGGAGGACTTGTGTTGCTTTCCTCTTTGGCAAGGATCACATGTCTTGCCTTTTTCATATTTAACTCTTCGCAGTCCTTTTACTAGTTCTCCTGTGCTGAGACTTTGTATTAAGTCCATGTTAGCATGACCAAGTCTTCTATGCCACAGCCAAGATTCATCACCAGTAGTCACAAGACACTTAGAGGAATGGTTAGATAGTTCATGTAAGTTTATTATGTATGTATTGATATCCTTATTTCCTTTAAATATCTCTTGACCATCGATAGAGATCACAAGACATTCATTTGAAGTAAAGATTACTTTGTTTCCTTTATCACATAATTGACTTACACTTAACAAGTTATGTTTCAAGTCATCAACAAGTAAGACATCTTTAATAAAAGTAGTACCATTAACACCAATAGAACCAATGCCAATTACCTTACCCTTTGCATTATTTCAAAAGGTAACTTTACCTCCATCAATACTTTTGTTTATTGTGAACTTGAGGCATACCTATAAAATCACAATTCAAGTATGATTTTTAGGTACCCAAATGAGTTTGGTTCCTTGGGGGTTAGCACATTAAGGTTCCCAATGAGCCTTCCTTATCCAACATTATTTATTTATGTGACTCATTTTCATACAATAATTACATTGTTTTGGTCTAAATTTATTTTCTGTTCTACAATATTTTTGAATATCATTTTTCCATCAATTTTATTTTGAGAATGATGACATGCACAGTTATGATTAATTTTAGATTTTCTAGATGCCTGCTTCCTATATATAAAGGCATGATTATTCTTTTTATGTATATAAGGTTTAATATGCTTATTTCTTGGTGTTGTTCTAACAGGTGTGGAAATGTGAGGTTCTTTAGACTTAAACAAATATGGTTTTGTTAGAATATGGTGATGTGTCCTTAAATCCTAGACCATGTCTAATTAAGGACGATCTTTGAGACACAATGAGAGTATCTAAGCTCTCTTTACCTTTGTGAAATTTGGAAATGGAATTTCTAAGTTCCTCAACTTCATTTTTGCAAAGTATTATTTTCTTTAGCAAGGAAGTTGTTGAGGGTCTTGATGAGTATTCATCTAATGACTTTTGGAGAGATTCATTAGATGATTTAAGCTTTATGTTTTCCTTTTCTAAACCATCTTTCTCATTTTTTAAATTACAGATATTATTTCTATATTTACTAAATTTAGTTCTATATTTCTCTAATTCTAGATTTAATTCTTCTATTAGGCTTTGCTCATCATCATCATCACTATCATCATCATTATCACTACTATCATTGTTCAAAGAGTATGAGTGTAGTGATCTTACCTTATTTGAGACATGATCTTCGATAGCCATGAAACGTAAGTTGACCTATTTACTTTCATTATCATCTTTTTCACTTGAAGAGCTTTCGTCATCCCATGTGGATTTGTGACCTTTCTCCCCATTGTCTCTTTGGTATTTGCTCTTATGCTTTTTAAGCCTTCGACATTCTAGTTTGATATGTCATTTCTATCCACACTCATATCACTTTACCTCTTCCTTACTTCTATGTGTGTCATAAGAAGTTTGTTTGAGGTTTCTTTGCCTGAATTTTCTGGAGTTGCTCATTTTCTTCTCAATGATTCTTTTTAATCTTCTTGAAAGCATAGCAATGTCCTCATTTTCATCCTCACTCATTTATTCATCATCTTCACTTTCTTCTTGAGATTTTGAAGTAGAGGCTTTTAGTGCTAAGGGTTTTCTCTTCTCTGGCTCTACTTCAAGCTCTCTATCTCTCTTCACTGCCATCTCATGTGTGAGGAGTTTGCCAATCAGATCATCAGTATTCATGATACTCATATCTTCACTTGTTCATTTTATGCCAGCAACTCTTGAGCCATAGTCTTTAAGAGGAAGACTTCTCAGGATTTTATTATTTACATCTTCCAAACTCAGATGCTTCCCAAGTTTCCTCATTCCATTTATAATGGATAGAAGCCGGTTGGTCATGTCAGTGATTGACTCATTGGATTTCATCTTGAAGAGCTCATATTCTCAGGTCAGAAGTTCAATCTTCTTGGATTTGACTTGTTTAGTTCCTTCATGATAATTCTCCAATGTCTTCCACATGTTGTATGCTGTTGGGCAGTGTTGTATTCTCCCACATTCTTCAATAGATAATGAGCTTGATAGGATTGTCATTGCCTTCTTATTTTTGAAATTTTCCCTTCTTTGAGGCTCTGTCCAATCATCTTTTGATAGGATTTCTTCTTCACCATTAGCTCCTCTTCTGGTTGGTGGTGTCCATTCTTTTCGTACACTATCCCAGACTTCAATTCCTTCACTATCCAAATATGTCTCCATCCGAAACTTCCAATGGGCATAATTTGCTCCATCAAAGTAAGGTTTGAGACTTTGGAATCCTTCACTGGCCATATCTTAATCTTTACTAGCGCTTTTTAGGCTTCAATGCTAGAATAAGCTCTGATACCAATTGTTGCCCAGATATTAAGCCAAGAAGGGGTGTTGAATTGGAGTTTCAAAAAATTAAACTTTAAAGTGCAGAAATAAAACAATTAATTTTAGGAGGGATAGAGAAATTTGACACAAGGATTTTTATAGAGTTTCGGGTGTTAACAAACCCTACTCCTTTCCCCAATCGCAATTGGGAGTTTCACTAACACACTAAGTGTTACAATGGAGTTTTACAAGCTCACTCCCAACTCAGACAATAACCAATTTCTTGTGTTTTACAGGCTCACACAAACAACCTTTACTTTGTGTTTTTACAGGCTCACACAAATAACCTTTTAATTTGTGTTTTAGAGGCTCACACAACTAACCCTTACAAGTGTTCTACTCTTAACCCAAAAATACCCAAAGCTCACTTGAGTAATGATTACAGAGAGAAACACTTACAAATATTAATTGCTCAATAAATGAAGAGAAAAAATATTTTTACAGAGAATAGATTTTGTTCTCAAAGTATTGAATGTACAAATAGCTTGTAATAAGATTTTGATTCAAAGTAATTGTTATTCTATTGTTATTCTCCTTGTCTGAATGCATAAATGACTTCCATTTATACTCTCATGTCTGATTTATAGCTATTGGGGTGCATTAAAGATGAAACTAGCCATTGTACCAACCAAATAATCGCGCATGACATTTTTCTCTTTCATTGTTCACGGGCGTGACTATGTTTGTCACGGGCATGACATTTCTTCCCAAGCCGTGACTGAAGTGGTGACCTTGGTCGTGAAGCTCTCTGGAATGTTTTGACACATTGAGTCACGGGCATGACAAACTTCTCAGCCGTGATCCAAGTGGTGATTTTGGTTGTGAAGCTCTCTAGATGAAAATGACATGAACATTCACGGGTGTGACAATTTGATTCACGGGCGTGACTAAAATATCCACTTCACGGTTTGTTCTTCCTTTATGGCCATGAACTTCAAATGTTGGTTTTGGTAATGGTTAGCTCCTTCACGGGCGTGACACATATTGTCACGGGCGTGAACATGCTACTTCCTTAATTTTGTCTTTAAGGATTATTCTTCCAATCTCCATTCTTGCTATTTTATTCCATGTCCTGTTTAATAGACTTAGAAAATAAGTATGTGAAATACATTATTGCTATTTTATTTGTTATCATCAAAATGATGGAAATACCCCGCAAGGTTTAAAATTTTTTTATATAATATTTAATTTTTCTTAATTTGTCTACTGCACAAGTGTTTTTTCCAATTTATGTTCATTTTTTCTGTAATTTCTATTTACCCCAAAAATTCATTTTCAACTTAAAAATTCCAATTAATCAATAAAATGCTCTGAAAATTCCAAATAAATTTCTATAATTACTTTAACCAATTTTCTTTCATTTTTCATCACGAATTCACCAAAATAATATTTAATAATTTTCAATAAATTTTTCAATAAATAGGCTAAAAATTCATAAATTCACCAAAAATTCTATTAATTTTTTTCTTCCATTCAAAAAAATTATTTTTCACTTCTAAACACTTCATTAAACTTCGTTTTCATCATTCTAAAGCACAAATCGTTCAAACTAATTTTTCAAAAATTCTTCCATAATTATGGAAATTTTCTAAAAATTCCACAAAAACTTTTAAATGTTATTTCCATCAATTTTCAATTATACATATCATTTTCAAATCTCATTCTACTCATTTTCCATTTTTATCTAATTTTGTCAATTGTTTCTCCACTAAATCCTAATTTTTCTTTTTAGATACATTTCCAAACTTAGCACAAATCATAAATCTACTTCAAACAATTATCAACTCAACTTAAAACCATAGATATTAAAAGAAACGTGAAGAAAATCTCACCCTTGAATGTTTTGGCCAATATGTGATTTTTCTCTAAATTTATTTTGTTTTCTTCACCCAAATTTTAATTTCCTTTATTCCAAATACTTGAATATTTGTAATCTTGTAAATTTAAAGTGAAGAAAGAAGTTTGATTAAGCATCCATGGTGGCTTATCATATGGTGGAGAAGAAGTACATTTTTTTTTGTAGATAACTTTTTTTTATTTTTATTTTTTGTAGATAACTCTATAATAGTAGAAAACATTCTCTTTTATACCACAAATTAATTTAAATAATCCTCATTAACTCTTAATCTCACACCCAATTGGTCACTTAAAATTTTAATTAACTCATTAAATTGACACGTGTCCTAATTATACACTAATCATCTTTGACTTGAGCTAAAATTCTACCAGTTACAAATTTTCACTAAACTTATTTATGATTTAATTTAATTATCCAAAATTCAGTTTCTAAATAACTTGATTCGTTAAATTAAATATACCAAAAATTATAAAATAATTTTCTCTTCAAAATAATCTCTTAAATTTTATAAAACGACGTTGTCATATCCACTAATTTAGGCCCCGAGTCACACGTGTCGCGAAATTGACTCATCTTATGAAGAGGAACCAGTGGCTATTCTATCATGGCATGGCTCCTTATGAAGCTTTCTACGGAAGAAAGTGCAGGACCCCAGTTTGTTGGACCGAGTTGAATGAGAAGAAGTTGATCGAACTAGAGATAGTTCAATAGACCAAAGAAAAAGTTAGAGTGATCAAAGAAAGATTGAAAGTGGCACAAGATCGACAAAAGTCATATGTTGACCTAAAGAGACGAGATACAGAATATGCTATAGGTGATAAAGTTTTCCTTAAACTTTCACCTTGGAAGAAGGTATTAAGATTTGGCAAAAAGGGTAAGTTGAGTCCAAGGTTTATTGGTCCTTATGAGATTCTAGAAAGAATCGGACCAGTGGCATTCCGATTAGCCCTTCCACCAGAGTTGGATAGAATTCACAATGTTTTTCATGTTTCGATGCTAAAGAGATATCGTTCGGACCCGACTCATATTTTACCAACTGAAGAGATAGAAGTGCAGACAGACATGTCTTATGAAGAGGAACCAGTGGCTATTCTATCACGTGAAGAGAAAGTTCTCAGGAATAAGAGAGTTCCTCTAGTTAAAGTCTTATGGCGGAATCATGCAGTTGAAGAAGCCACGTGGGAAAGTGAGGCAACAATGAAGAGACAATATCTACAGTTGTTCAGTATAAAATGAACAGGTAAATTTCAAGGACAAAATTTATTTTAAGGGGAAGAGAATGTCATATCTGCTAATTTAGGCCCCGAGTCGCACGTGTCGCGAAATTGACTCGTTTGACTTATCGGAGTTTAAATTCGGATTTTGACCGAAATTAATAAAGTAATGATAAAATTATGTTGATATATGTTTAATTAAGTGTTTATAAATCTTAAAGAAGTTAATTTACGGTAAAGGACTAAATTACAAAATTTGAGAAGTTTTGGGGTCAAATTGCAATTTACCAAAATTTGAAAGATTAATGACATTATTTATTAATTAACATAATAATTTTTGGACATTTTAAATGGGTTGGCCGTCCAATCAATAAGAAAAAGAAGGAGATTAAGTGTAATTAAGCCTAAAGTCAATATTTTTGTCAAAAAATGGTGGGACCCATATAAGACCTTTGGCCATTCTCTTAATTCTTCTTTCTTCTTCCTTATCTCTTCTTCTTAAATTATTTCTCTACTCAAAAACCAGCCTACATGCCAGCCCTCCTTTCCACCATAGTTAAAGCTTAATATAGAGAGAGAAAAAAAGAGAAGAGAGGGAAAAGAACAAGTCAAAGCCATTTTCATGCACAACAAGACTTGGAGAAATTAAGGAAGGGAAGAAGGGAGGAAAAAGAGGAAGAGAAGAGGAGAGATAAAACCTTCAAGTGTTGATCAAGAAGAGAAAAAGTATAGGTAAGAAGCTCTCCTTCTCCTCTTCAACTTTCATAAAAGGAAAATATGATTTTGTGATTCAAGTTGCATATTAAAGATAAGATTTAGATCTAAAATTCAGAAGAAGACTATTTAATTTAATTCAGACTGTAACATAATGAAAATTAAGGTCAAATATAGAATTTGAATTCTGCCTGAAGCATGGCAGAAAAAAAAATGAAATTTAAATATTTAAGTTATATTAGGTTAATTGTTATAATATGAATTTTTTTCAAATGAGGTGTATGAAAAATGAAATGAGTTGTTAAGACTCATAAAAATGATGTGCAAATAAAATCATAGTTGAGTATTTTGTGATTGAGAAAGATATATATATATATATATATATATATATATATATATATATATATATATATATATATATATATATATATATATATATATACTTTTATTTCTTATGGTTTTGAATTTTAATGATATTAATTAAGCCCTAAAACACCTAGCTTAGAACTAGAATTTTGGATAGTTTGACATGCCAATCAGGGGAACTAATAATGCCTAGGATGACACGATTAATGAAACCGGTGATGACACTATAATTCAAGCTAGTAATAGCAGTATTATTAATACCGGTGATGGCACCGATATATATATATATATATATATGTAAATGCCGGTGATGGCACTTGTATGCGCATACCATAAATGCCTGGGTGGCACTCATAAATGCCTGGATGGCAACCCCATTATCCTTGTTATTGGTTCCTAGGTGTTATGGGCATGATCCGTTAGGACACAGCATGCAGGTTAGTAAAGTTTTTCGAGGTTGCCCAATTGAAATTCAAGACAAGCAATTCCCAGCTGATCTGATAGAGCTACCATTCCATGAGTTTGATGTGAAATTAGGAATGGATTGTGGAAGAAGGCAGATAAAGATTAGAGTTCCAGATTTAGAAGAAGAGATAGTGGTGATGGGTGAGAATAGAAAATATCCAGATAATGTGATATCGGTGCTAAAAACTCAGAAACTCATCAATAGGGGATGTGAGGCTTATCTTGCATATGTGATTGATACAAGAAAGAATTGTCCGAAGTTAACCGACATTCCAACAGTTAGTGAGTTTCCAGATGTGTTTCCTGAGGAGTTGCCAGGGTTACCACCTAACCGAGAGATAGAATTTGCTATTGAGTTAATACCTGGCACCGCTCCAATATCTATTACACCATATCGGATGGCACCTATGGAGTTGAAAGAGTTGAAGGTGCAGTTGCAAAAATTGTTAGATAAAGGATTTATACGACCCAGTGTATCACCATGGGGTTCTCCAGTGTTGTTTGTAAAGAAGAAACATGGCACCTTACGGTTGTGTATCGATTACAGGCAACTTAATAAGGTGACTATTAAGAATAAGTATCCATTACCTAGGATTGATGATCTTTTTGATCAACTGAAAGGTGCAAGCATATTTTCAAAGATAGGTCTTCGATCAGGGTATCATCAACTGAAGATCAATGAGTCAGATGTACCAAATTCAGGACTCCTTATGGACATTATGAGTTCCTGGTGATGCCATTTGGTTTGACGAATGCACCAGCAGTATTTATGGATCTAATGAACAGAGTGTTCAAGCCATATCTTGATCTGTTTGTAGTGGTGTTCCTTGATGATATTCTGGTATACTCTAGAAATAAAGAACAGCATGATCAGCATCTCAAAATAGTATTGCAGACCTTGAGGGAGAAACAACTATATGCAAAGCTACCTAAATGTGAGTTTTGGTTGGAATCAGTTAGTTTTCTGGGTCATATGGTATCAGCAGATGGTATTCGAGTTGATCTTGGTAAGATTGAAGCTATTCTTAATTTGAAACCACCTCGTAATGTGACTGAAATGAGGAGTTTCCTTGGATTAGCAGGATATTATAGAAGGTTCGTGAAGGGATTTTCATCCATAGCGACTCCTTTGACCCGATTGTTGCAGAAAGACATTCGGTTCGAATGGACAGACAAGTGTCAGGCAAGTTTTGATAGACTTAAGACAATGTTGACTGAATCACCAGTCTTAACTCAGCCAATACCAGGAAAAGATTATGTTGTATATAGTGATGCAAGTCATAATGGGCTAGGTTATGTTCTTATGCAAGAGGGAAAAGTGATTGCATATGCCTCCAGACAACTCAAACCTCACGAGCTTAACTATCCGATTCATGATTTAGAGCTTGCAGCGATAATTTTTGCTCTTAAGATCTGGAGACATTATCTGTATGGAGAAAAATGCTATATTTATACGAACCATAAGAGTCTTAAGTACCAGCCTTCACAGAAAGAGTTGAACCTGAGGCAACGAAGATGGTTGGAGTTGATTAAAAACTATGATTGTGTGATTGACTACCATCCAGGAAAAGCAAATGTGGTGGCTAATGCCTTAAGTAGAAAAATGTTAGCTGAGTTGCAAGTGGAGCCTAGTTTAATGCAGAGGATTAAAAGGGATCAAAGGCTAGATGAAAGGCTAGTAAAGATAGTCGAAGCTGTGAAAAATGGAGAAAAATTAGAAATTTCTTTAACAAATGATGGTACGGTGTATTTCAAGAACCGAATTTGTGTACCGAGTATAGAAGAGTTGAAGTCAGAGATTTTAAAAGAAGCTCATGAAACAGTATATACCATGCATCCAGGCGGGAACAAGATGTATCAAGACTTGAAAACTCAATACTGGTGGCCAGGGATGAAGAAGGATATTACTGAGTATATTGCTAAGTGTCTAACTTATCAACAAGTGAAAGTGGAACACCAGTTGCCCACAGGATTATTGCAACCAATACCGATTCCAGAGTGGAAATGGGAAAGAATCACGATGGATTTTGTGTCTGGGTTACCGATGACTCAAAGAAAGCATGATGCAGTGTGGGTGATAGTGGATCGATTAACAAAGTCAGTACATTTTTTACCAGTCAGAATAGACTACTCATTGAACAAGCTAGCCGAAATTTATGTAAGTGAGATAGTAAGATTGCATGGAGTGCCAATGTCCATCATATTTGATAGAGATCCTAGATTTACTTCATAATTCTGGAAGAGTCTACAATAAGCTTTGGGAACTAGACTTAGTTTCAGTACGGCCTTTCATCCGCAGATAGATCGACAATCAGAGCGAGTTATTCAGTTATTAGAAGACATGATGAGAAGCTGTGTACTCAATTTTGGGAGAAGTTGGGATCAATATTTATCTCTTATAGAATTTGCCTATAATAATAGTCATCAGACCAGCATTGGCATGGCTCCTTATGAAGCTTTGTATGGAAGAAAGTGCAGAACCCTAGTTTGTTGGACCGAGTTGAACAAGAAGAAGTTGATCGGACCAGAGACAGTTCAATAGACCGAAGAGAAAGTTAGAGTGATCAAAGAAAGATTGAAAGTGGCACAAGATCGACAAAAGTCATATGTTGACCTAAAGAGACGAGATATAGAATATGTTGTAGGTGATAAAGTTTTCCTTAAAGTTTCACCTTGGAATAAGGTATTAAGATTTGGCAAAATGGGTAAGTTGAGTCCAAGTTTTATTGGTCCTTATGAGATTCGGGAAAGAATCGGACCAATGGCATTCCGATTAGCCCTTCCACCAGAGTTGGATAGAATTCACAATGTTTTTCACGTTTCGATGCTAAAGAGATATCGTTCGGACCCGACTCATTTTTTACCAACTGAAGAGATAGAAGTACAGACAGACATGTCTTATGAAGAGGAACCAGTGGCTATTCTATCATGTGAAGAGAAAGTTCTCAGGAATAAGAGAGTTCCTCTAGTTAAAGTCTTATGGCGGAATCATGCAGTTGAAGAAGCCACGTGGGAAAGTGAGGAAACAATGAAGAGAAAATATCCACAGTTGTTTAGTACAAAATGAATAGTTAAATTTTGAGGGCAAAATTTATTTTAAGGGGAAGAGAATGTCATATCCGCTAATTTAGGCCCCGAGTCGCACGTGTCTCGAAATTGACTCGTTTGACTTATCGGAGTTTAAATTTGGATTTTGACCGAAATTAATAAAGTAATGATTAAATTACGTTGATATATGTTTAATTATGTGTTTATAAATCTTAAAGAAGTTAATTTACGGTAAAAGACTAAATTGCAAAATTTGAGAAGTTTTGGGGTCAAATTGCAATTTACCAAAATTTGAAAGATTAATGATATTATTTATTAATTAACATATTAATTTTGGAAATTTTAAATGGGTTGGCTGGCCACTCAATAAGAAAAAGAAGGAGATTAAGTTTAATTAAGCCTAAATTCAATATTTTTGTCAAAAAATGGTGGGACCCATATAAGACCTTTGGCCATTCTCTTAATTCTTCTTTCTTCTTCCTTATCTCTTCTTCTTAAATTATTTCTCTACTCAAAAACCAGCCTATACGCCAGCCCTCCTTTCCACCATAGTTAGAGCTTAATCTAGAGAGAGAAATAAAGAGAAGAGAGGGAAAAGAACAAGTCAAAGCCATTTTCATGCACAACAAGACTTGGAGAAATTAAGGAAGGGAAGAAGGGAGAAAAAAGAGGAAGAGAAGAGGAGAGATAAAACCTTCAAGTGTTGATCAAGAAGAGGAAAAAGTATAGGTAAGAAGCTCTCCTTCTCCTCTTCAACTTTCATAAAAGGAAAATATGATTTTGAGCTCATTTAGAACTTGATTATGTAGAGAGAGACCTTAGGGTTTCATGAGAGAGAGTTTAGGGTTTCATGAGAATTTTGATAAGATAAGGTTTTGATGATGATTTTGTGTGTTTTAGGAGCTCAAGGAAACAAAGGAAAAGAGAAAACTACCTAGAGAAAGTGAAGGAGATTAATAAGAGGTTTGTGCATAAATTAAGGCAATAGCCTATGTTTTATTTTCAAGTTGTATGATTTGAGAAATTGATATGTAAATTAACTTTATTTTATCATAAAATTCTGAGTATGTATGTTTGCTAGAATTAGGAGTATATTTGGTAGAAATTAAATTAGGTGATTGTGTGTGTGTAATGCTGGAAATTTTGGAGCAGTAAGTATATATATTGCTATACCTTGAGCTATATAATTCGGATTAATGTGTTCTTAGTTGCATATGAAAGATAAGACATAGGTCTTTAACTTTTATTCAGACCATAAAATCAAAATATATTTGTATTTACCAATAAAAATATATATATTTCGGACCTAGAATATGTCCAGCAAATTTCTGGGCGAAATTGTAAGTGAATAGTTAGTGTTAAATTAGTCATAACATTTTCTACAAAACTCCAAATTTAGTAATTAAAGTTGAATATGAAAGCTAAGACATTAGATGTTAACTTTTATGCAGACCATAAAATCAAAATATGTCTGTATTTATCCAGAAAAATATATATATATCGGACTTAGAATCTGTCCAGCAAATTTCTGGGCGAAATTGTTAGTGAACAGTTAGTGTTCAATTAGTGTTCAATTGGTGTATTCTTTTTTTTTTCTTTTATTATGGAAATTTTGATTCAATAAGCATTAAAAACAATTTTTTTTTCTTAAGGTTGCAACTTTATCCATATCCTAGAAGAATTTTATTTCATTGGGTATTGTAAAATATTATTTATTTTATGTTTTTGAAAAAAAATACATAAATTGACATTTTCATATTTAACAAAAGATTATTAAAGTTCTGAACTTAAAATTGAAATTCACTAACTCAGTGTTTGAATAGAAGGAAAATATGAGGGAGATAATATAAAAGTTTAAAATAAAAAAATATTTGCATTTTACAACATTTAGGAAGAAAATAAAAATAAGGAATGAATATAAAATAACTATTATTTTTCACTCTGACTTTCTCTCCAGAGAGAAAACAGGAGGTAAAATAACTTTTTTTATTATATTACGTCTCTCTAACTAAGACCCTTTTCCAATCTTTCAAATCATAATTAATGAAGTTGCTAATACGAGCATTAGAAGGGAGTATTCTTTTGACCAATGGTTTCTTAGTAGAACAGTCTAAAAGCCAATTATCATGTCAGATTTGCCCATCCAAATCATTACTTATTCTCCAACCCAAACCACTTTTAATAATCAGCTCTGCCTTTTGGACCCAATGTGAAACCCATTTTTGAAATCAAAACATCAGTCCTGGAAAAGTATTTGACCTTTATGACACGAGCAAAAAGAGATGAGGGAAACTAAATTATTCTCCACACTTGCTTAGCAATGGGAGTAAGGTTAAGACAATGGATGTCTCTAAAATTAAGACCTAAGTTTTTTGAAAAACAAATATTATCCCAGCTGACCCAATGGATTCTCTTCTCATTTTGCCCACTACCCCACTTGAAATGGATCGTAGGTCTTTCATACTGTTAGGATTAAAAATTTTAGGTATAAGAGCAATAAAAATATGACTAAAACCATAAAGAGCATGCCAAAATTCAAACAAAGAAGAACAATAGAGATGACATTAGAACCAACAATATGCCCAAAAAAAGTATAAAATAACACAGGTATACCATCAGGACTATGAATTTTTTATGAGTGCATTTGTTTCAAGGCATAGGTAACCTTTTGGTAGGGATAGCCGCAGATGAATCCAATAAGATGGCCAGGTAACGAAAAGGCTTTGGCTCTTTGATACAAGGAACTCTTTTCGGGTTCTTTGACAGTGAATCAGAATCGCTCCTCTTTAACCGTGAATGGAGCACTTAATATTTTGATTGTGGAATAATCTATTTCTGCTTCAATTGCATCAACAACATTTTGGATAATAGATGGTTGAGAGCTAGAAAATATGTCATGAAATAATATTGCACTACCCTAGCAATCTCCACATCACCCTCTATCCAATTCCTATTATCATCATTTATACAATTAATAATGTTCCTCCTTACGAACAACCGCTCCCATTTTGATGAAGGACTCGACGTCTAGTCGGTCTCGAGAATGCCCTGATATGAGGTTGAAGTGATGTTCATCTAGCTTCAAGTATCCGAGCTTCAAGGCGATGTGAGTCATGTACCCACCAATCAAAATGTCTCAGGAGGGCTTGGTGGCAATTGACAAAAGATGGTTTGCAAACCATCGAGATAAAGCCACTGTGAGGCCTCTTCGGGCCATCTCCAGGAGAAGGAGCTCTGACTTCCTCATTGTGTCATTGCTGTCTCCTCTGGCGAAGATGCTATAGGTGAGAAACCTATGCGAATATTTGTGCACTGGGGATTGAAGGTGGGCGCTCTTCGTCTTTTTGACGTTCCAGCTGCAATCAAGATCGAAGTGAGTCCATGCATGAGTAGCATAGAACTCTACTTCACTGTCATTCAGGATGCCATCAAAGGGAAGGTTGAACCAGTCTCCAAACTCTATGGCAGATAGGGTGTTCAAATGTTTGCAAATTTGGAACTTAACCGTGCCGATAGGAGAGACTTGTAAGGTGCTCAGAAATTCTAAGGTTGGCTCCCTGAGAGTTGGTTGATGGATATCAACGAATTCTTTCAGATGACAAGCCTGGAGTTGTTCCGTCATGCTTGTCTCGAGACCGAGTGTTCGGATGGTTTTCCACTCAAATGATCTAGAGGAAATGAGTGACCTTTTCTTGAGCACAGAGTATCTAGGATGGCAATGCTCCGGAATGATGTTTAGAAGGTAATCCGTGTACCTTCTTGGAGCATGAGACTTCTTTCTTGTACCCTTGGAGGAACCAATTTCCATTTTGATTGAAAGAATAAACTCTGAAGAGTGAAAATTTTGATAGAAATTTTGGAGTAAAACCTAGAGTGATGTGATTTCTGATGATGGAAATGGTTTTTAAAGATATTTATAGATGGAATGAGTTGCTAGGGGGCCAGAATCTTTAAAATGGTATTCAATGGTGATAAATGAGAGAAGTTGAGAGAAGTTGGAGAGTTGGAATGAGAGAAATAACGACAGAAACGTTATATAACTGACATCTTCACGAGCATGAAAAACTAAGTCACGGGTGTGAAGTGTCGTGTTCACGGTTTGCTGAAGAGACGCTCTACCCGTGAAAAGAGGCGTGAAATTGTTCACGGTCGTGAATTTTAAAGGTCACGGACATGAATGATGAACTATCACGGTGGTGACAAATGAGTTACGGGCGTGAAGTATTAAACTTCACTACTTGTGATCGTGAAACAAAGCGTGAATGCTTCTGTAAGTTTTTAGAGAAAATGTTTACCGTCTTGAAAAAGCGTCATGGGCATGAACATAGTCATCACTACCTTAAGTCGTGAAGCATGTCGTGAAGCAAGTCGTGAAAGCTACTGGTTCTTTCGGCGATTTAGTTCACGGTCGTGAATATATGTCACGAGCGTGAATTGCCTAAAATTCTCATTAAATAAAATTAAGTCTAAAACAAGACTAAAACATTTCTAAGGAGTTTCTATCCCTTATAACATATATTTCCATCAAATTAGCTACCTTATTTCTAGTAAGATGAGACAAAAACAAGATTATCAATCAAGGTTTGGCAATTTGGCAATTACAAAGTTAATCCATCAATCATACCAAGTTCTCTTTTTATGAAATTAAATCTTTCCTCATTTAGAGACTTAGTGAAGATATCTGCCAATTGATTGTCTGTGCTTATAAATTCCAATACAACATCTCCATATTGAACATGATCTCTAATAAAATGGTGTCTAATGTCAATATGCTTACTTCTAAAATGTTGAATGGGATTCTTAGATAGATTTATAGCACTCGTATTGTCACATCTAATAGGTATATGGTTCATACTATGACCATAATCCTTAATTTGTTGTTTCATCCAAAGGATTTGTGTACAACAACATCCTGCTGCTACATACTCTGCTTCAGCGGTAGAAAGAGCAATTGAAAGTTGTTTCTTGCTAAACCAAGAAACTAAGCACTCTCTAATAAAATGACAAGTATCTGAAGTACTTTTTCTATCTAAAAGACTACCAGCATAATCAGCATCTGAATATCCTATAATGTAAAAGGATGAATTTCTAGGATACCACAAACCTAGATGCGATGAGCTATGTAAATATTTTAGAATTTTTTTTACTGCATTTAAATGAGACTCTTTTGGACACGATTGAAAGCGTGCAGATAAGCACACACTATACATTATATCGGGTCTAGAAGCAGTAAGATATAAAAGTGATCCGATCATACCTCTATAGAGCTTTTCAATAATGCTTTTATCCTTTTCATCCTTGTCCAATTTTGTTAATGTGCTCATTGGAGTATTGGCATTCTTGCATCCTTCCATTCCAAATTTCTTCAATAAGTCTTTGGCATATTTGGATTGGTTGATGAATATGCCTTCATTACCTTGTTTTATTTGTAGACCAAGGAAATATTTAAGCTCACCCATCATGCTCATTTCGAATTCCCTAGTCATACACTTAGCAAATTCTTGACAAAGCAATTCATTATTAGACCCAAATATGATATCATCAACATAAATTTGAACAATTAGAATATCATGCTTATGCTTTTTAGTGAATAATGTAGTGTCAACACTCCCCTTTGTAAAGTTATTTTCTAAAAGAAAACAACTTAGTCTTTCATACCAAGCTCTTGGGGATTGTTTCAAACCATATAAAGCTTTTGAAAGTTTAAAAATATGATTAGGCAAATCATAGCTTTCAAAACCTGGTGGTTGTTCTACATAAACTTCTTCTAGATTATACCTTTTTTAAATATAACCATTTAAAAAGGCACTTTTTACATCCATTTGAAAAGAGTTTGAAATTCATGTGGCATGCATATGCTAAAAGTATTCTTATGGCTTCTAATCTAGCTATAGGAGCATAGGTCTCATCATAATCTATTCCTTCTTCCTGATTATACCCTTTTGCAACCAATCTAGCCTTATTCCTAGTTATTGAACCTGGTTCATCTAGTTTATTAATAAATACCCATTTGCTACCTATAATTTGATGATCCTTGGGTCTAGGTACTAAGGTCTATACCTTACTTCTCTCAAATTGGTTGAGTTCCTCTTGCATTGCAATCACCCAACTTTCATCATTAAGAGCCTCGTCAATATTTTTAGGCTCAATTTGAGAAATAAAAGCAAGGTTAGAAGCTAAATGTTTGAAATGAGATCTAGTACTTACTCCCCTAGAAGGATCACCAATGATTTGCTCTTTAGGGTGATCTTTTGTCAATCTCCATTCCTTTGGGAGCTCTTTCCTGTTTTCCTCTTGTGCTTGAGGTAGAGAATCATCTTGATGTGAATCTTCTTGATCATTTTCTTCTTTTCCATTTTCAAGATCGAGTCTTTACATGGTACCTACAATATCATCAAGAACACTACCTTTCACAAGATCAAGTCTACTAGATTCATCAAAAACAACATGCATAGATTATTCAACAGTTAATGACTTTATATTAAATACTTTATATGCTTTGCTAGTTGTAGAGTATCCTAAAAAGATACCCTCATCATATTTAGAAGCAAATTTTCCAAGGTTGTCCTTGGTATTCAATATGAAGCACTTGCATCCAAATACTCTAAAGTATGATATCAAGGGCTTTCTTCTATTCCATAGCTCAAATAAAGTTTTGTTTAGGAGAGGTCTTTTAAAAACTCGATTTGAAATATAACAAGCAGTATTTGTGGCTTTTTCCCAAAATTAAGTTGGTAAACCATACTCATTGAGCATTGTTCTAGCCATTTCAATTAAAGTTCGATTTTTTCTTTTAACTACCCCATTTTGTTGAGGTGTCCCATTTTCCTTTCAAAGTTTTCATTTTCGAATTCTTTGCCACAGTCACTTCTTATTTTTGAAATGCAATATCCTTTTTCATTTTGAACTCTTTTAGCAAAATTTTTGAAATTTTCAAAAGCATCACTCTTTTGAGCTAAGAAAATTACCTAAGTAAATCTAGAGTAATCATCTACGATGACAAAGGCATAAATGTTTACCTTCTAAGCTTGCAATTCTAGTAGGTCCAAATAAATCTAGATGCAGGAGTTGTAGAGGTTTTGAGGTACTTACTATGTTTTTGGATTTGAAGGATGACTTGTGTTGCTTCCCTCTTTGGCAAGGTTCACATGTCTTGTCTTTTTCAAATTTGACTTTGGGCAGTCCCTTTACTAGTTCTCCTATGCTGAGGCTTTGAATTAAGTCCATGTTTGCATGACCAAGCCTTCTATGCCACAACCAAGATTCATGACTAGTAGTCACAAGACACTTAGAGGAATGGTTAGATATTTTGAGTAAGTTTATTATGTATGTATTGACCTCTCTATTTCCTTTAAATATCTCTTGACCATCAATAGAAGTTACAAGACATTCGTTGGAAGTAAAGCTTACTTTATTACATTTATCACATAATTGACTTACACTCAACAAGTTATGTTTCAAACCATCAACAAGTAAGACATCTTTAATAAAAGTAGTACCATTTGTACCAATAGAACCAATGCCAATTACCTTACCATTGGAGTGAAGTGATCTTACCTTATCCGAGATGTGATCCTCTATAGCCATGAAGCATAGGTTGACCTCTTCGCTTTCATTGTCATCTTTTTCACTTGAAGAGCTTTCG
Organism: Triadica sebifera; assembly: GCA_023653625.1. Taxonomy (NCBI): domain Eukaryota; kingdom Viridiplantae; phylum Streptophyta; class Magnoliopsida; order Malpighiales; family Euphorbiaceae; genus Triadica; species Triadica sebifera. The sequence continues at coordinate 37,458,598 of CM042896.1, forward strand.
TCATCCCATGTGGCTTTATGACCTTTCTCCCCCATTGTCTCTTTGGTATTTGCTCTTATGCTTCTTGAGACTTGGACATTCTAGTTTAATATGCCCTTTTTTTCCACATTCATAGTACTTTACCTCTTCCTTACTTATTTGTGCATCATTAGAAGTCTATTTGAGGTTTCTTTGCCTGAATTTTCTAGAGTTGCTCATTTTCTTCTCAATAATTCTTTTCAACCTTCTTGAGAGCGTAGCAATGTCCTCATTTTCATCATCTTTAACTTCTTCTTAAGATTTTGAAGTAGAGGCTTTTAATGCTAGAGGCTTTCTTTTTTCTGGCACTGCTTCAAGCTCTATATCTCTTTTCACTACCATTTCATGTGTGAGAAGTTTGCCAATAAGCACATCAGTATTCATGATGCTCATATCTTCATTTGCTTCTTCTATATCGGCAACTCTTGAACTGTAATCTTTGAGAAGAAGACTTCTTAGGATTTTATTATTTATATCTTCCAAGCTCAAGTACTTCCCAAGTTTTCTCATTCCATTTATGATAGCTAGAAGACGGTTGGTCATGTCAGTGATTGAATCATTGGATTTAATCTTGAAGAGCTCATATTCTGAAGTAAGAAGTTGAATCTTCTTGGATTTAACTTGCTTCATTACTTCATAATAGTTTTCCAATGTTTTCCACATGATGTAAGTTGTTGGGCAGTATTGTATTCTACCACATTCTTCAATGGAAAATGAGCTTGAGAGAATTGTCATTGCCTTATTGTTTATGAAGTTTGCTTCTTTGTGCATCATTAGAAATCTATTTGAGGTTTCTTTGCCTGAATTTTCTAGAGTTGCTCATTTTCTTCTCAATAATTCTTTTCAACCTTCTTGAGATCATAGCAATGTCCTTATTCTCATCATCACTCATTTCTTCATCATCTTCAACTTCTTCTTGAGATTTTGAAGTAGAGGCTTTTAGTGCTAGAGGCTTTCTTTTTTCTAGGCTCTGCTTCAAGCTCTCTATCTCTTTTCACTGCCATTTCAGGTGTGAGAATTTTTCCAATAAGCACATCATTATTCATGATGTTCATGTCTTCATTTGCTTCTTATATACCGACAACTCTTGAACCGTAATCTTTGAGAGGAAGACTGTAACATCCTTGACCTTCCCCACATGCATTTCATCAAACATAAGCATCTTGCATACAATTCAATTGAACACGTGCATTTCATACGTATTTTCATAGGAACAAGTTTATGACACGCACTAGCTACGTGTCCTAGTATTTGGCACTTGTATCGAGTCGCACATGTATAATTATAACCTAAATGAGGATAACAAAGTATTAGAAATGAATTGAATAAGGTGTCTAAATTAAAGTATGCAAAATGATTTGATTAAGATTAGTAAACAATTACATTGTTAATTTAGTTAAATCGGGTCAAATGATTAAGCTGTATTATTGTGTGAATTAGTGGAATTATAAATATATGTAAATAATAATAATAATATAGACAAAATAAAATGAAAATGACACAAAAGAGAAATAGAAGAGAAGAGAAAAGAGAAATGAGAAGAGAAAAGAGAAGAGAAGAAGAGAAAATGACAAAAAACAAGTTAGCTTTATCTTCATCTTTCTTTACGCATTTCTGCCTTCTTCTCCAGCCCGACTTCTTCTTCAATTTCCTCCATTTCAGACTTCAATTCATCCTTGTGTCACCTAATTTTTGAAGCATATTGATCCCTTGCAAGGTTGTTCTTGGTAAGTAATCAATTCTTATTGCTATATGTCTTATCTAAATATGGGTACTAATTTCAGCTTCATTGGTTATGTATAGACAAAGTTATGGCCTTTGGAAGCCATACTGGTCCGGAAGTCAATTCTATTCTAGACCAGTAAACTATTTGGTATAATTAGAAGACCTTAGAGACATAATGGGTAAAACTTGTAAACATGAAACATGTTCCATATGAACCCATATAAGTTTTTGTAAAGTTTCATTAAAATAGGACTTATAGATTATAAGTTATGATGAACCCAAATGAGTACCCTGAAACTGCCTAAAGGCAGAAAATAAGGCAGAAAATAGAACACTCTTAGTAATTCCACCAAATATTGTACAATGATCCCATTGGTCTGAAATTTGAATATGTTCTATAATTATATGTTATTGTTAATTAGGAACAAGAATCAGATTAATTGGTCAATTATAGAAAACGTTATAGGCTAAATAGTCCAATAAGGTCACACTGCCTCATAGGCAAAATCTTAACTATTGACATGAACAATGCATATTAATTTGGTTAGGCCACATTAAGTCTCCCTAATCATGAGTTAATCGGTTATGTTTTCATATTAGGCTCGCAACATATTGGAGACCCATAAGGAGTTGATAGACAATAAGTTAGGGGTCGGAATCAAAGGAGAACGGTAAGTCTAATTATCAATTGAATTCTTTAGTGCAAATGAATGTTGCTTGCTATGTGATTCATATGATTGTCATGATTGGTCCTTGATAATGTAATGATGGATAATTTGTGACATTGTGGTACATATAAATGGTATACTTGTGGTATATTTGAGGTATATGTTTGACATATGTGATATATATACATGGTATATGTATAGTATATGCAAGGTATATACGTGACATATGAGGTATATATGGAATATATGTATGTTGTATATGATAAAGATGCAATGGTTGATGAATGCTTAAACACAAGTGCATATGCATATGGACTAAAAAGGCATTGTGACTAGTTAATCGATATTGTAAAGCAAAAGAAGAGGCCTATGGCCCAACAATTATGCAAATGAAACAAATGATTAAGCTAGCTAGCAAATGCAAATGTTCACATTGCAAATGTTCATATGGAAACCCAGGGCAATGTCTATTTAACTTAGTCACAACAAAATGAAATAAGCAAAGCATTTGCATATGTAAGGAGTAATGATTATATGTTTCAACTTTATTGATATTTATATGATACTGATGAATGGAATGGAATACATGGTATGTATTGGATTTGTGATTTATTATTATGAGTTGTTCGGTACTTCATAGCTCATTTGATGGTTATTCTCCCTGAGCCGCAACTCATCAATTTGCATCATTTTTCAGGTAAAGAAAAGTGATAGCTCATTTTGAGTAGCGTATAAAAGACATGGAGCACAGGTCACTGGCCAAGCCTCATCACATTCTCTCCTTGCATTTCACACAAGCATGAAAATTTGTCATCTATGTTTTGTATTTACGTCTTTGAATATGTATAGTCATTTTGGAATGAGTTTAAAAATGTATAAATGAAAGCAACTCGAAAATACTTATGTGTAAATTTATGTTTTGATATATGTGATATATATTACATTGTGGTGAAAACCTCAGTGTTAACTTAACAAAGTCGTTGAATAATAGTACAGGATATGAGATTTGCAAAGTCATTGAATAATATTACAGGATATAAAAAAAAAATTTACTATCACTATTAACAGGATATTTTGTTTTTCCAGCATGCTATGTGTGATTATTTGATATAGAGATAGGTTATACTCAAATGCATAAGATGTGGTGTTACATATATTATGTATCAATGACTTCATTAATTAATTTAAGATCTCTATCAATTCACATATCAAATGAACATCAAATTAATGAAAAAGCTTTTTTATTAATCAAATAAATTTGTACAGTAAATACTAAAGGTGATTCCCTTTAGAGAACTTCTCTAACAAGCTCCCACTTAAAATAAAGCCAATAGCCTTTGTATTTAATTTCATAGGCGAGTACATGATAATCATATTTCTTTTAGGGAAGTGGCTTGGTTAAAGGATCAGCAATATTCTGATAAGTTGGCACTCTCTCTATCTTTACATCATTCCTACCAATGATTTCTCTAATCAAATGGTATCTTCTGAGTACATATTTGGATCTCTAATGAGATCATAGTTCCTTTTTTTGAGCAATGGCTCCATTATTGTCACAATACAATTATATTGGATCAACAATGGTAGGAACAACTCTATGTTTCATGATGAATTTCTTTATACAAACTACTTCCTTTACTACTTTAGAAGTTGTAATGTACTCTGATTCGATTATGGAATTAGTTGTCATTTCCTATTTAGAACTCCTCCAATTGACTATTCCACCATTTAATGTGAATATATAACCTGACTAGGATTTTGAATTATCCTTTCAGATTGGAAGTTGGCATCAATATACCCGCTCACAATAAGATATCCATCTCCATATACCAAGAATACATCTTTAGTCCTTCTCAAGTACTTAAGGATATTCTTAACAACCATCTAATAACTTTCACTAGGGTCCAATTGGTATCTTCTTATGACACTTAGAGCATACAATACATCGGATCTTATACAGAACATAGCTTATATGATTGATCCAATAGCTGAAGCATATGAAATCAAACTCATGTGTGTCCTCTCATCTTGTCTCTTTGGACACAGATTTTGAGAGAGTAATCCCATGGGTCATGGGAATATATCCTCTCTTGGACAGCTCCATGCTAAACCTCTTTAGCATCTTGTCTATGTATATAAAATGTGAAAGACCAAACAATATTTTAGATCGATCTCTATAAATCCTTATCCCTAAAATATAGACTGCTTCTCTAAGGTCTTTCATAGAGAAATTCTTGGATACACAAAATTTGACTGATTGTAAGGTTGAGACATCATTTCCCATTAGCAGTATGCCATCTACATACAACACAAGGAACTCAATTGCACTCCTACTAACCTTCGTGTATACACAAGGTTCATTCAAATTTTGTAAGAAACCAAACTGTTTGATTGTCTCATCAAACTGAACATTCCAACTCCTGGATGTTTGCATTAATCCATAAATGGATATTTGAAGCTTGCATACCATTTTTCCATCTTAGGATATAAAGCCTTCTAGTTGTGTCATGTACACATCCTCAGTTAGATTTCCATTAAGGAAAGTTATCCTCATATCCATTTTCCATATCTCATATTCATAATGAGCACAATGGCTAGGAGTATCCTTATGGATTTAAGCATAGTTATTGAGCTAAAAGTTTTATCATAGTCAATTCTTTATCTTTGATGATAACCTTTTACTACAAGTCTAGCTTTATAGTTAACCATATTGGAAAACCCATTTGCACCTTATAGGCTTTATCCTTTTGGGTGGTCCAACCAAAGTCCCTATTTGATTTTCATACATGGAATTCATTTCTGACTTCATGGCTTGAACCCATTTGTCAGATTCTGAACTATTTAGAACTTCTTCATAGGTCATAGCCTCATCATTTTCTATGAGCAATACATCATTCTATTCACTAATGAGAAATTCATATCTTTCTAGAATAGTAAATATCCTGCTTCGTTGAACATTGAGGGATATTTCTGCCATTTTAATTATAACAAATAATTAGGAAATAAGAAATTTAATCACTTTTTGTGCTATAAGTGTGTTAGACAGGTTATGCATTCCTAAAATCTTAAAGCAAGTTGAAAAAAAAAGAAATAAAAATCAAGATATTGATAAAATGCAAAGTGTCACACCTATGGTGAAAAATAACCACCCCGTGAAAATAGCTCTTCATGCCCGTGAATACCAAATTACGACTGTGAAATAAGTAAGTGTTAAAACTATTCATTCAATTGTTCACGACAATGAAGCACTGGCCCAACAAAATATGTATATAGTGAAGATTGATCATGTCATGCCCGTAAAGATTTTATCACGCCCGTGAATGACCATTCATTTTTAAACAAAATGAATAACGACCAAAATCATGACTTTCATTCACAACTACAAAAAATAGTCATGCCCATGACTATTTTTTGTAGCTGTGAGACTTTTTTTTGTAGCTGTGACTTTCATTCACAACTACAAAAAATAGTCATGCCCATGACTCTGGAGAGAGAAACTTAACAGGCACAAACGGAAAAGCTATTGAATAGCTATTTTTCGCATTTAATGCACCCCAAAACGGCTATATTTGTTCTGAAAGTATAAAAACAACACATATATGACTTCCAAAATCTTGTATAACATTGTGCATTTACTTTGATTCAACAAACTTTCATTATTTGATTGTAAAACCATAATTGCTGATAATTGTTGAGCGTTCTAGTTGTGATAGTTTTCTACTTCAATTACTCAAAAGTGGTTTTAAGTGAGTTGGGTTGTGAGTGAAACACTTGTAAGGGTTTATTATATGAGCCATAAAAACACAAGGATTTGGTTGTTGTGTTAGCCATTAAAACAAAAGGGTTTTTCTGGGTTAGGTTTTAGCCAATAGAGAAACACCATAGTTGGGAATGAGCTAGGAAAAACTCAATTGTAACATTTCAAGTGTTAGTGAAACACCCAATCAAGATTAGGGAGAGGAGTAGATTTTGTTAATACTCAAACCTCTTTAAATCTTGTATGTATAATATCCTTCTTCCTTTTTCAATTTATTATTTTAGCATATTCATTCAAGCAAAATTTTATTTGCCAACCAATTCAACTCTCCTACTTGGTTATTGTTTTGGGCAACAATTGGTATCAGAGCAAGGACTAGCAATCAAGCCTAAATAGCACTAGTAAGGATCAAACTATGGATAACAAAGGATTTCATAGTCTTAAGCCTTTCTTTGATAGAGCTTACTATGCAAACTGGAAATTCAAGATGGAATCTATCTTGATAATGAAGGAATAGATGTTTGGGTGTTCGTTCAGAAAAAATAGACACCTCCAAAAAGAAATAGTTGATGAAGGAGATGAGAAAAAAGCCTACTTTTAAAGAGGATCAAGAGATTGATCTTCAAAAAATATGGTTCAATCAAGAACTATAAGCAAAGGACTTCAAGGTTTACTCCTAGAAACTTCTCATCCAATAAAGGCAATGAGGAAGTAAAGTGCTATGAATGTGGGAAGAAAGGTCACATAAAATCAGAGTGTCACAAACTTAAGAAGTATAAGAGGAGACCCAAAAAAGAAGATCAAAAGAAGGGTCACAAAGCCACTTAGGATGATGACTCCTACTCATTCATTGAAGAAGAAGAGGAAGAGGAGATGGCTAACTTGTGCTTCATGGCTATTGAGAATGACCCCATTGATGAGGTATGCCTCAAATCCACATCAAAGAAAAATTCTTGGCTAGTGGATAGTGAATTCTCAAGGCATATGATCGATAATAAAAAGTCTCTTTACCCACATCAAAAGGATTGATGGTGGTAAGGTAACTTTTGGGAACAATGTCAAAAGTAAGGTAATTGGCATTGGGTCCATTGTTTAAAATGGTGCAACTTTAATTGAAGATGTTTTCTTATTGATGGTTTAAAACACAACTTGTTAAGTGTAAGTCAATTATGTGATAAGGGAAACCAAGTCACCTTCACCTCTAATGAATGTCTTGTAACCACTCTAAATGGCCAAGAGATATTCAAAGGAGATAGAGATGGAAATACTTATATAATAGACTTACACAAGATATCTAACCTATCCTCTAAGTGTCTTATGACTATTAGCGATGAGTCTTGGCTATGACATAGAAGGCTTGGTCATGCAAGCATCGATTTAATTAAAAGCCTTAGCAAAGGAGAGCTAATAAATGGACTACCAAATGCCAAATTTGAAAAGGATAAGACATGTGAACCATGTCAAAGAGGAAAACAACACAAAATATCATTCAAGTCTAAAAATGTTATAAGTACCTCTAAACCATTACAAATTTTGCATTTAGATCTTTTTGGACCTACTAGAGTTGCTAGTTTAGGAGGTAAATACTATGCATTTGTCATTGTTGATGATTACTCTAGATTCACATAGGTAATCTTCTTAGCTCAAAAGAGTGATGCTTTTGATTCCTTTAAAAACTTTGCCAAAAGAGTTCAAAATGAAAATTGATATTTTATTTCTAAAACAAGAAGTGATCATGGTAAATAATTTGAAAATGAAAACTTTTGTTTAGAATATGGTATTTCTCATAATTTTTCAACTCCTATAATACCTTAACAAATGGGGTAATTGAAAGGAAGAATAGAACTATAATTGAAATGGCTCGAACAATGCTCAATGAGTATGGTTTACCAACCTACTTTTTGGCCAAAGCCACCAATACCGCTTATCATATTTCTAATCAGGTTTTCAAAAGACCTATTTTAAATAAACCCTCTTTCGAGCTATGGAATGGAAGAAAACCCATGATCTCATATTTTAGAGTATTTGGGAATATATTTTAACATATATAAGCTATTATGCATTGATATGTATTGTAAATTAAGTGTATGGGATGAGAAAAGCGAGAGAATGCAAGTTTATTTTTTGTTAATGTAAAATATTATATTTATTTTATTTTTTTCATGCTCATATATATATATATATATATATATATTATAATAGAAGTTATTAATATATCATATAATATTCCCTATCTAACTGTATGCAATGGTGTATAGTAGAGGGTATTGTTAGTGTAACATCCTCTTCTTCTCACATATATATTTTTACATGCATTTCAATTGAACATATCAATTTGTGTATATTTCAATTGAACACATGCACTTTAAATGTATTTTTATAGGGACAAGTTCACGACACGCACTAGCTACGTGTTTGAGTATTTTGCAATTGTGTTGAATTGCATGTGTCCATTTTATAATTTAGTTAAGGGTGACATTAAATTGAAATTTATATGAATAAAATTATTAGATTAAATTAATAAAGTGAAAATGAAAATAAACAAAGGAAAAAGAAAAGTAAAAGAAAGGAAGAAACAAAATGGGAAAATGACAAAAGAAAGGAGGTGAGAGGTGGACCTTATCATTCTCCTCTCCATTCTGCCCTCCTCACTTTAGGTTTGTTTCTTCTCTTTCTCCACCATTCCAACATTATATTCTTCATTATTTCACCTAGGTTTTTTAACAAATTTATCTCTTTCAAATTCATTCTTGGTAAGTAACATTCTCTCCATTATTCTAGTGTTGTTTGAGTTGTTAGGGTTAAGTTGAATCAGTATTTTGCACCCCGATTTTGATACCAATAGAGACTAATTTTAGAAAACTTTAAAACATGAAATTTGTTCCTTTATGCCTTATATTTATGGATATATAAGTAGTTTTCCAAATTTTGGTGTGTATAAAAAGATATTGACATCTTATTGGAATTGGTTCGAGTGTGAACCCTAACTGAGTTAGTTACTATGTTCTTTAATTTTAAAACTTTTCTCCTTTTTAGAAAACTTTTTTTATAAACACTTCCTTTGCATATGAAACTATATTACAACATCTATTATATAAAATCATTCATAGAAAAATATTTTGATCCAATAGAGACATTTATATATATATATGTAAATATGTTTAGGGCTCAAAAGGCCCGATGTTTACAAAAATATACGCCTTTACAAAACCTACAATATATATATATATATATATATATATATATACACAACACATGTATGAAGGTAAACATATGGTATTACTGACCTGTTTCGGGTTTGATCTGCATACATGTATGCAGGTAAATACAACAGAAATCCCTATGCCATGAATAAAATACAAAATATGATAATGGTACGGGGTTTTATCTGTTGTCTCTAATGTTGTGTTTGCTTCTCTTGTTCAATTTCAATTCTATCTAAAAAGCTCCGACCTGCGTGGAAAAATACCCACATGCTAAGCTACTAAAAACTTAGTGGTACATATAGGCATAAAAATTGACATGTAATCATACATTAAACAATTTATGGCATGACAATGAATTCATATTATCATGTAATTACTTTACCTTATGGGATGAACTAACTCATTAAGCATTGAATTATACAAAAGAGAACATATAATTCCTTTTTAATAACATATAACATATTAACTGTGTATTCTTGTATACTTGTATTTTTTAATCTCTTTTTTATTTCATTATGTTCTTAAATCACTTTGATATAATTGATTGATTGATTGCCCAATAACTCTCAATGACGACTATTCAGATACGGGTTGTGAATAGCAGCACTCTTTGAGCTTGAGGCACAATACCAGTATCTGTAGTCATATGTGCTAGTTGAGGCATCTCAGTCAATGGCACTCCAAAGCTTAAGCTACATTGAGAAGTATAAACATATGTGTGTCAGTCGAGGCATCTTAAGTGAATGATCCTCCCCAAACTTAAGCCACATTGAAAAGTAAATAATCATTGTCTCATAATCAGTACAGTATCAAACCCCCTTAATGGTATGCCACCTATCCTACTTCTAGTCCTAGTATCGAACATGAGCTTTACTTGTTCATATTATCTTATTATACCTTATCATAGCATTTATGTAACATCCTTGACCTTCCCCATATGCATTTCATCGAACATAAGCATCTTGCATACCATTCAATTGAACACATGCATTTCATACGTATTTCTATAGGAACAAGTTTATGACACGCACTAGCAACGTGTCCTAGTATTTGGCACTTGTATCGAGTCGCACTTGTGTAATTATAACCTAAATGAAGATAACAAAGCATTAGAAATAAATTGAATAAGGTGATTAAATTAAACTAAGAAAAATGATTAGATTAAGATTAGTGAACATTTACATTGCTAATTTAGTTAAATGGGGTCAAATGATTAAGCCGTATTATTGTGTGAATTTGTGGAATTATAAATCTATGTAAATTATAATAATAATATAGACAAAATAAAATAAAAATGACACAAAAGAGAAATAGAAGAGAAGAGAAAAGAGAAGAGAAGAAGAGAAAATGAGAAAATGACAAAATGACAAAATGACAAAAAACAAGTTGGCTTTATCTTCATATATCTTTCCCCATTTCTGCCTCCTCACTTAAGCCCCGTTTTCTTCTTCAATTTCCTCCATTTCAGACTTAAATTCTTCCTTGTTTCACCTAGTTTTTGAAGCTAATTGATCCCTTTCAAGGTTGTTCTTGGTAAGTAATCAATTCTTATTGCTATAGGGTTGATTTGAGTTGCTTAGGTTCAATATTAGGCACTGAATTGCACCCCGATTTTGATATTAATAGAAATTGATTCTGGAAATGTGTAAAACACAAACTTTGTTCCTTTATATCTTAGATTTGTGTATATGTAAACATTTTTGCAAGATGTTATGTATAGGGAGAGATATTCCCTTCGTACTGAAACTGGTCAGGGTATAAACCCTAACCAAGTTAGCTACTGTGTGGTTCGATTTCGAATAGGTTAAAGCCCTTATTGGAAGTCTCTCAAAACATAAAAGTTGTAGATATATGTGTTTTGTATCTGTATACAAAATTTCAGGTTCATAGGGCTTGTAAATGGGGAGTTATGGTGAATGTAACCATGACTGTTCCATAGTTTGAACTGCCTACTGAGTGCCCTGGGCAGATCCAGTACATTGGTTGGCTAATTTGAGCTTGTTAGAGCTACATTCTGTAAATTATAAAAACATAAAAGTTATAGGTATATTTATTAGCTAAATTTTGGTACTAATTTTAGCTTATTTTTTTTTATCTATAGACTAAGTTATGGCCTTTGGAAATCATACTGGTCTGGAAGCCAATTCTATTCTGGAACAGTAATATGTTTGGTATAATTAGAAGACCTTAGAGACATAATTGGTAAACGTTGTAAACATGAAACATGTTCCATATGAACCCATATAAGTTTCTGTAAAGTTTCATTAAAATAGTACTTATAGAGTGTCAGTTATGATGAACCCAAATGAGTACCCTGAAACTGCCTAAAGGAAGAAAACAAGGCAGAAAACAGAACACTCTTAGAAATTCCACCAAATATTATACAATGATCCAATTGGTCTGAAATTTGAATATGTACTATATATATGTGTTATTGTTAATTAGGAACAAGAATTAGAGTAATTGGTCAATTATAGAAAAAGTTATAGGCTAAACAGTCCCATAAGGTCACACTGCCTCATAGGAAAAATCTTAACTATTGACATGAACAATGCATATTAATTTGTTTAAGCCACATTAAGTCTCTCTAATCATGAGTTAATCGATTATGTTTTCATATTAGGCTCGCAACATATTGGAGAACCACAAGGAGCAGATAGACAATAAGTTAGGGGTCGGAATCAAAGAAGAACGGTGAGTCTAATTATCGATTGAATTCTTTAGTGCAAATGAATGTTGCTTGCTATGTGATTCATGTGATTGTCATGATTGGTCCTTGATAATGTAATGATGGATAATTTGTGACATTTTGGTACATATAAATGGTATATTTGAGGTATATGTTTGACAAATGTGATATATATACATGGTACATGTATAGTATATACAAGGTGTATGCTTGACATATGAGGTATATAGGGAATATATGTATGTTGTATATGATAAAGATGCAATGGTTGATGAATGCTTAAATACAAGTGCATATGCATATGGGCTAAAAAGGCGTTGTGACTAGTTAATCGACATTGCAAAGCAAAAGAAGAGGCCTATGGCCCAACAAATGTGCAAAGCAAAAGAAGAGGCCTATGGCCCAACAAATGTGCAAATGAAACAAATGATCAAGCTAGCTAGCAAATGCAAATGCAAATGTTCACATGGAAACCCGGGGCAATGTTCGTTTAATCTAGTCACAACAAAATAAAATGTACAAGCAAAGCATAAGTAAATAACAATTATTGAATACTTGATTTTATCTATATTTATATGTTATTGACTGATGAATGGAATGGAATACATGGTATATATTGGAATTGTGATTTATGACTATGAGTTGTTTGGTACTTTAGAGCTCATTGGATGGTTATTCTCACTGAGCCGCAACTCATCAATTTGCATCATTTTTCAGGTAAAGAGAAGTGATAGCTCATTTTGAGTAGCATATAAAAGACATGGAGCACAGGTCACTGGCCGAGCCTCATCACTCTCTCTCTCCTTGCATTCCACACAAGCATGAAAATATGTCATATGTGTTTTTTTGTATTTACGTGCTTGAATAGGTATAGTCATTTTGGAATGAGTCTAACTATGTATAAATGAAATCAACTCGAAAATACTTATGTGAAAAGTTTATGTTTTGATATATGTGATATATTATATTGTGGTGAAAACCTCAGTGTTAACTTTGCAAAGTCAGTGAATAATATTACAGGATATGAGACTTGTAAGTCATTGAATGAAATTATAGGATATGAGACTTGCAAAGTCATGGAATTATATTACAGGATATGAAAAACAGTTTTACTACTATTGTTAACAGGGTATTTTACCTTTCCAGTACGCCATGTATGATTACTTGATATTTGGATAGGTTATACTAAAATGCATAAGATGTGGTGTTACATTTTGGTATCAGAGCAGGGATAGGTTCCATGGGAACATGCATAAGCATAAGAGCATGATAACATATGCATCCTATGTGTTGAACATTATGTAGTGACATACTTTCATTTATTTTAGGGACATCATAAGACATAATTCACCAAGGAGGGAGAGGCCGGCCGAAATGCATTCTCATGAGACATCACCTCATTTACATAGAGAGCAACCAGCACTAGGAGCTAGAGCTCCAGTACATGCATCACAGTCATCTCATGCAGAAGTACCCCATGAAAACCTAGAACAAGAAGTATATGGTCCTGAAATGTACAAGGAAAAACGGTATGATAAGCTGAGGAAACATGGTGCAACTGATTTCAGTGGCACAACAGACCCAGCAGAAGCTGAGACATGGCTGAAAAGGACACAGAGGGTACTGAATATGATGAGATGTACTCCATATGAGAAATTCGATTATGCAGTATCCTTACTGCAAGGAAATGCTTATGAATGGTGGGAGACAGTCCCTGACAGTGATGCACAACCACCGGTGTTGACATGGAATGATTTTCTCCTGGAATTTCAGAACAATTACATGCCTGAAGCATATAAAGATGAGAAGAGGAAGGAATTCCTAAATCTGAAACAGGGGAATATGTCTATTGCGGAGTATGAAGTACAATTTAACAAGCTTTCCCATTATGCCACTTTCATGGTCTCTACTGAAAGAGACAAATGCAGGAAGTTTGAAGAGGGCCTCAAATATGAGATCAGAAACAGAATCACGACTACTGATCTTGATAGTTATGCTAGGCTCAGAGCTGCTGCAATCAGAGCTGAACGGTTAATGAAAGAAGCTGGGGAACAACAAATAAAAAGGCCATCACGTGAATTCTTTGGTGAGTCTAGCAGAAGGTTGGGGAAAAGAGGTAGATATATGCCTGCACAATCTGGTAACAGAAGTGGGTACTCCAGTTCTAGAGGTCGAGGAATGACTTTCTCTTACCCAGGCAGAGGGCAGAGCCAATATGTTGAACAGAGGCCCACATGTAGTCATTGTGGCAGACAGCATACGGGCGAATGTAGAAGGCTCACAGGAGCATGTTATTTTTGTGGATCGATGGAGCACATGTATAGAGACTGTCCAAATAGAGCCAAACTAGCAGAGACTAGCAGAGACAGAGGAGTATCTGAGACTACTGTTGAGGCACCGAGGGTCTACCCTACTAGTGGGACACAAGGCAGAGGAAGAGGCAGGGGCAAGACTGGTACACTGGGCAGAAGAGTGACCAGATCTGAAGGTCAGAGTTCTAGACCTCCTACTCAGGCCAGGGTGTTTGCTATGACTAGACAAGAGGCAGTGGATGCTCCCGAAGTAGTCACTGGTAATATTTATATTTCTGAAATATTAGCATATGCATTGATTGACCCAAGCTCCACTCATTCATTTATATCATTGCATATGGCATCTGAATTGCATCAAATGCATGAGACTTTGGGGATTGACATAAATGTGAGTACGCCATTAGGAACCGTGGTAGTTGTGAATAAGGTCTGTCGTGATTGCCTGATATGCATTGACAGAGCTGAGTTAATAGCTGATCTGATTTTATTGCCAATATATGAATTTGATGTGATACTGGGAATGGACTGGTTAACTAGACATCATGCAATAGTGAATTGCTTTACTAAGGAAGTAATTTTGGAATCACCAAACCAGCCAAGGGTAGTATTTCTAGGTGAAAGAAAACTTGTGCCTACATGTCTAGTTTCAGCTGTAAAGGCATTTCGAATGATCAAAGGGGGATGTGAAGCATATTTGGCATATGTGACTGATACTAGAACCACTGATAGCTTGCTTGAAAATATACCAGTGGTAAGAGAATTTGCTGATGTATTCCCAGATGATCTACCTAGTTTATCACCAGATAGAGAGATAGAATTTACTATTGAACTAGTACCAGGAACTGCACCAATATCAAGGTCACCCTACAGAATGGCCCCAGTTGAGTTGAAAGAACTAAAGGCCCAATTGCAGGAGTTACTTGACAAAGGGTATATTAGACCTAGTGTATCACCATGGGGAGCTCCAGTGTTATTTGTTAAAAAGAAAGATGGAACTATGAGATTGTGCATCGATTACAGACAACTGAATAAAATGACAGTGAAGAACAAATATCCGTTACCCAGAATAGATGATTTGTTTGACCAGTTGCAAGGAGCCCAAATATTCTCCAAGATCGATTTGAAATCAGGCTATTACCAGCTGAAGGTAGCAGAAGCAGATGTTCCAAAGACTGCCTTTCGAACCAGGTATGGGCATTATGAATTTTTAGTAATGCCATTTGGATTGACTAATGCTCCAGCTGCATTTATGGCTTTAATGAATAAGGTGTTTCAACCATGTTTGGATAGGTTTGTGATAGTATTTATTGATGACATATTGGTGTACTCGAAGAATAGGGGAGAGCATGAACAACATTGAAAAATTGTGTTGCAAACTTTGAGGGAGAAACAATTATATGCCAAATTGAGTAAATGTGAATTCTGGTTAGATCATTTGGTGTTTCTTGGACATGTGGTGTCGTGTAAGGGCATAGAGGTTGACCCAAAGAAAATTGAGGCTATGGTAAATTGGGAAGCTCCTAAAAATATTTCAGAAATGCGTAGTTTTTTGGGTTTAGCCGGATATTATCGTAGATTTGTTGATGGATTCTCCTTAATTGCTAGCCCTTTGACTAAATTGTTGAGAAAGAATGTGCCTTTCAAGTGGACTCCAGAATGTCAGAGGAGTTTCGATGAACTAAAACACAGGCTAACCTCAGCACCAGTGTTAACCATCCCTACAGGTACAGGTGGGTTTACAGTATATAGTGATGCTTCTCACCAAGGCTTGGGATGTGTGTTGATGCAACATGGTAAGGTGATAGCTTATGCATCCAGACAACTGAGACCACATGAGATCTCATATCCAGTGCATGATTTAGAACTGGCTGCAGTCGTATTTGCTTTGAAGATTTGGAGGCATTATCTGTATGGTGAGACATTCCAAATCTTCACAGACCATAAAAGCTTGGGTTATTTGCTGACACAGAAAGAATTAAACATGAGGCAGAGGCGGTGGTTAGAGCTATTGAAAGATTATGATTGTACAATTGAATACCATCCAGGGAAAGCCAATGTGGTAGCAGATGCATTGAGTAGGAAGGCTAGTGGCAGTGTAGCTCACTTGCAAGTATCCTCTTTTCCATATTTGATTCAATTACGATCTATGAATGTTGAATTAAATATACATGATGAAGGATCACTTATTGCTACTCTTTGAGTCAGACCTAAACTAAAGGAGAGGATCAAAGAAGCACAAAACAAAGATCCTAAATTGTGTGAGAAAATTGAATCAGTAAGGCAGGAAAACAGTAAAGATTTTCAATTGCAGGATGATGTACTGATGTTAAAGTCACGCATATGTGTTCCAGACACTGAGAACTTGCGTCAAGAAATAATGGAAGAGGCACACAATGCACCCTATGCAATGCACCCAGGGATGACAAAGATGTATCACAGTTTAAGGCCTCATTACTGGTGGCCAAGAATGAAGAAAGATATAGCAGAATATGTTTCCAAATGCTTGACATGTCAGCAGATTAAAATTGAACATCAGGCACCAATTGGTAAGTTACATCCATTGCCAGTGCCAGAATGGAAATGGGAAAGAATAACGATGGATTTTGTCTATGGATTGCCAAGAACTCCACGGAAAAATGATGCAGTATGGGTAATTATTGACAGATTAACCAAGTCAGCACATTTTCTACCTATCAGATGGGGTTATACACTTGAGAGTTTGGCCAAATTATATGTGAATGAGATAGTCAGATTACATGGCATTCCATTATCCATTGTGTCTGATAGAGATCCACGGTTTACTTCACATTTTTGGGTGAGTTTACAGAATGCATTGGGAACAAAATTGAACTTTAGCACTGCATTCCACCCACAGACTGACGGACAATCAGAAAGGACTATACAGACATTGGAAGAAATGCTTAGGGCATGTTCTATGGAATTCAGAGGTGCTTGGGATGAATATATAGCATTGATTGAATTTGCTTACAACAACCAGTATCATAGCAGTATCCAGATGGCACCATATGAAGCATTGTATGGCAGAAAGTGTCGAAGCCCTATCATTTGGGATGAAGAAGGAGCACGTGCATTAGAAGGGCCAGAGCTAGTGCAAGACACAGTGGATAAGATCAAGGTTGTCAAGAACAAGCTAAAGGCAGCACAGGATAGGCAGAAAAGTTATGTTGATCAGCATAGAAGGGAGATGAAATACGAGTTGGGTGAAAAGGTATTTCTTCGTGTGTCTCCATGGAAAGGAATAATTCGATTTGGCAAAAAGGGTAAATTGAGCCCAAGGTATATAGGGCCATATGAAATTCTTGAGAAGATTGGTCCATTGGCTTATAGGTTGGCTTTACCAACCGATATGGCTCAGATACATAATGTGTTTCATGTGAGCATGCTTAGAAGATACAGGTCAGATCCTACACATGTACTTAAAGATCAAGCCATTGAGATTGCAGAAGACATGAGTTATGTTGAGGAACCAGTGCAAATCATTGGATACAAGACTAAACAGCTGAGAAATCGCGAAATACCTTTGGTTAAGGTATTATGGCGTAACCATTTACAAGAAGAGGCAACATGGGAAACAGAAGAAAATATGAAAAAGCAATATCCACACCTGTTTTCAGTTATTAATTTCGAGGACGAAATTTTTAAAAGGAGGGGAGAATTGTAACATCCTTGACCTTCCCCATATGCATTTCATCGAACATAAGCATCTTGCATACAATTCAATTGAACACATGCATTTCATACGTATTTCTATAGGAACAAGTTTATGACACGCACTAGCTACGTGTCCTAGTATTTGGCACTTGTATCGAGTCGCACTTGTGTAATTATAACCTAAATGAAGATAACAAAGCATTAGAAATAAATTGAATAAGGTGATTAAATTAAACTAAGAAAAATGATTAGATTAAGATTAGTGAACATTTACATTGCTAATTTAGTTAAATGGGGTCAAATGATTAAGCCGTATTATTGTGTGAATTTGTGGAATTATAAATCTATGTAAATTATAATAATAATATAGACAAAATAAAATAAAAATGACACAAAAGAGAAATAGAAGAGAAGAGAAAAGAGAAGAGAAGAAGAGAAAATGAGAAAATGACAAAAAACAAGTTGGCTTTATCTTCATATATCTTTCCCCATTTCTGCCTCCTCACTTAAGCCCCGTTTTCTTCTTCAATTTCCTCCATTTCAGACTTAAATTATTCCTTGTTTCACCTAGTTTTTGAAGCTAATTGATCCCTTTCAAGGTTGTTCTTGGTAAGTAATCAATTCTTATTGCTATAGGGTTGATTTGAGTTGCTTAGGTTCAATATTAGGCACTGAATTGCACCCCGATTTTGATATTAATAGAAATTGATTCTGGAAATGTGTAAAACACAAAATGTGTTCCTTTATATCTTAGATTTGTGTATATGTAAACATTTTTTCAAGATGTTATGTATAGGGAGAGATATTCCCTTCGTACTGAAACTGGTCAGGGTATAAACCCTAACCAAGTTAGCTACTGTGTGGTTCGATTTCGAATAGGTTAAAGCCCTTATTGGAAGTCTCTCAAAACATAAAAGTTGTAGATATATGTGTTTTGTATCTGTATACAAAATTTCAGGTTCATAGGGCTTGTAAATGGGGAGTTATGGTGAATGTAACCATGACTGTTCCATAGTTTGAACTGCCTACTGAGTGCCCTGGGCAGATCCAGTACATTGGTTGGCTAATTTGAGCTTGTTAGAGCTAAATTCTGTAAATTATAAAAACATAAAAGTTATAGGTATATTTCTTAGCTAAATTTTGGTACTAATTTTAGCTTATTTGTTTTATCTATAGACTAAGTTATGGCCTTTGGAAATCATACTGGTCTGGAAGCCAATTCTATTCTGGAACAGTAATATGTTTGGTATAATTAGAAGACCTTAGAGACATAATTGGTAAACGTTGTAAACATGAAACATGTTCCATATGAACCCATATAAGTTTCTGTAAAGTTTCATTAAAATAGGACTTATAGAGTGTAAGTTATGATGAACCCAAATGAGTACCCTGAAACAGCCTAAAGGAAGAAAACAAGGCAGAAAACAGAACACTCTTAGAAATTCCACCAAATATTATACAATGATCCAATTGGTCTGAAATTTGCATATGTACTATATATATGTGTTATTGTTAATTAGGAACAAGAATTAGAGTAATTGGTCAATTATAGAAAAAGTTATAGGCTAAACAGTCCCATAAGGTCACACTGCCTCATAGGAAAAATCTTAACTATTGACATGAACAATGCATATTAATTTGTTTAAGCCACATTAAGTCTCTCTAATCATGAGTTAATCGATTATGTTTTCATATTAGGCTCGCAACATATTGGAGAACCACAAGGAGCAGATAGACAATAAGTTAGGGGTCGGAATCAAAGAAGAACGGTGAGTCTAATTATCGATTGAATTCTTTAGTGCAAATGAATGTTGCTTGCTATGTGATTCATGTGATTGTCATGATTGGTCCTTGATAATGTAATGATGGATAATTTGTGACATTTTGGTACATATAAATGGTATATTTGAGGTATATGTTTGACAAATGTGATATATATACATGGTACATGTATAGTATATACAAGGTGTATGCTTGACATATGAGGTATATAGGGAATATATGTATGTTGTATATGATAAAGATGCAATGGTTGATGAATGCTTAAATACAAGTGCATATGCATATGGGCTAAAAAGGCGTTGTGACTAGTTAATCGACATTGCAAAGCAAAAGAAGAGGCCTATGGCCCAACAAATGTGCAAAGCAAAAGAAGAGGCCTATGGCCCAACAAATGTGCAAATGAAACAAATGATCAAGCTAGCTAGCAAATGCAAATGCAAATGTTCACATGGAAACCCGGGGCAATGTTCGTTTAATCTAGTCACAACAAAATAAAATGTACAAGCAAAGCATAAGTAAATAACAATTATTGAATACTTGATTTTATCTATATTTATATGTTATTGACTGATGAATGGAATGGAATACATGGTATATATTGGAATTGTGATTTATGACTATGAGTTGTTTGGTACTTTAGAGCTCATTGGATGGTTATTCTCACTGAGCCGCAACTCATCAATTTGCATCATTTTTCAGGTAAAGAGAAGTGATAGCTCATTTTGAGTAGCATATAAAAGACATGGAGCACAGGTCACTGGCCGAGCCTCATCACTCTCTCTCTCCTTGCATTCCACACAAGCATGAAAATATGTCATATGTGTTTTTTTGTATTTACGTGCTTGAATAGGTATAGTCATTTTGGAATGAGTCTAACTATGTATAAATGAAATCAACTCGAAAATACTTATGTGAAAAGTTTATGTTTTGATATATGTGATATATTATATTGTGGTGAAAACCTCAGTGTTAACTTTGCAAAGTCAGTGAATAATATTACAGGATATGAGACTTGTAAGTCATTGAATGAAATTATAGGATATGAGACTTGCAAAGTCATGGAATTATATTACAGGATATGAAAAACAGTTTTACTACTATTGTTAACAGGGTATTTTACCTTTCCAGTACGCCATGTATGATTACTTGATATTTGGATAGGTTATACTAAAATGCATAAGATGTGGTGTTACAATTTATATCTTATAGCATATATACTTTGATCACTGTAAACTGATCATGTAACATTTGTGTACTGATATTCATAGAAACATACTCTAAACATATCATATAGAGAACATGTGTAACACCCCCTCACCCCAACAACACGTGCCCGGATAAGGGAGTGATATGCTGACTTTATCGGCTAAAATATCGTTTCATATAAATATATAAATAAAAGACACTCGTGTATATTTGTTTTCTTTATTATTATTTATTATTTACTATTTATTTACTTTATGTTGTAAAAAAATTATAATAAGGAAACAAAATATATCTTATATAGTAAAGTATTATTTACAAAATGTGTTATTATTATACAACCATTATAAAATAAAGTTCAAACCAAACTATACAAAAGTGGTGTGACCCACAGTGTGTGAAACAGGCTGCATTACTGGATCAGGTCACCGCTAGCTTTATTTATTATCTTCTATTTATTCTTCACTATATATGCGCGAGAGAAATTCTCAGCTAAGCTTTTGGCCTAGTGGTGCATATAAATAAGGCAATCAACTATTTCATGCAACATGGATTGTCATATATCAATTCATACCCAATCATCTTTTCATGTAAATATACATCTCATAATATTTTAGCATGGATAAACATCAAATTATATTCTTTTATCTCATACATGTTTTACTTAATTAAAACATCATTG
The DNA here is from genome assembly GCA_023653625.1 of Triadica sebifera. Lineage (NCBI taxonomy): Eukaryota > Viridiplantae > Streptophyta > Magnoliopsida > Malpighiales > Euphorbiaceae > Triadica > Triadica sebifera. The sequence continues at coordinate 37,480,312 of CM042896.1, forward strand.
TTAAACCTTGAGGAGTATATCCGTTATTTTGATGATAACAAATAAAATAGCAATATTGTATTTAACATACTTGTTTTCTAAGTCTATTAAACAGGGTATGGAATAAAATAGCAAGAATGGAGATTGGAAGAATAATCCTTGAAAGACAAATTTAAAGAAGTAGCATGTTCACGCCTGTGAATCTTTATGTCAGGCCTGTGAATCTTTATGTCAGGCCCGTGAAAGAGCTAACCGTTACCAAAACCAACATTTGAATTTCAGGACCATGAAGGAAGAACAAACCATGAAATGAACATTTTAAGTCACACCCATGAATTAAATGTCATGCCCGTGAATGTTCATAGCATTTTCATCCAGAGAGCTTCATGACCAAATTCACCACTTGGATCATGGCTGGGAAGTTTATCACGCCCGTGAATATGTATGTCACGCCCGTGACCCAATGTCTCAAAACATTCCAGAGAGCTTCACGACCAAGGTCACCACTTCAGTCACGGCTTGGGAAGAAATGTCACTCCTGTGACAGACATAGTCACGCCCGTGAATGATGAAAGTGAAAAATGTCAGGCATGATTATTTGGTTTGTCCAACAGCTAGTTTCATATTTAATGCACTCCAACGGCTATAATCAGCCATGGGAGTATAAATGGAAGTCATTTATGCATTCAGTACAAGAGGATAGCAAATACGTTGAATCATAATCTTATTACAAGCTATTTGTACATTCAATTCTTTGAGAACCAATACCTATTCTCTATAAAAATCTTTTTGCTCTTCAGTAATTGAGCAATAAAGATTTGTGAGTGTTTCTCTCTGTAATCATTTATTACTCAAAGTGACTTTTAGGTATTTCTAGGTTAAGAGTAGAACACTTGTAAGGGTTAGTTGTGTGAGCCTCTAAAACACAAAGTATACGTTATTTGTGTGAGCCTATAAAAACACAAAGTATAGGTTGTTTGTGTGAGCCTGTAAAAACACAAAGTATAGGTTGTTTGTGTGAGCCTATAAAACACAAGGAATTGGATATTGTGTGAGCCATTAAAACACAAGGGATTTCTGGGTTAGGTATGAGCCATTGTGAGAAACACCATAGTTGGGAGTGAGCTTATAAAAGTCCCTTGTAACACTTATTGTGTTAGTGAAACTCTCAATTGCGGTTGGGGAGAGGAGTAGGGTTTGTTAACACCCAAACCTCTATAAAATCCTTGTGTCAAATTTCTCTATCCCTCCCATAATTAACTTTTTATTTCTGCAACTTAAAGTTTAATTTTTGAAACTCTAATTCAACCCCTCTTGTTGGCTTAATATCTAGGCAACAATTGGTATCAGAACTTAGTCTAGCATCGAATCCTAAAAAGCGTTAGTAAAGATTAAGATATGGCCAGTGAAGGATTCCAAAGTCTCAAACCTTACTTTGATGGAGCAAATTATGCCCATTGGAAGTTTCGGATGGAGACATATCTGGATAGTGAAGGAATTAAAGTCTGGGATAGTGTACGAAAAGAATGGACACCACCAACCAGAAGAGAAACTGGTGGTGAAGATGAAATCTTGTCAAGAGGTGATTGGAGAGAGCCTAAAAGAAGAGCGATATTGTATTGGACAGAGCCTAAAAGAATGTGGTTAAACCTTGAGGGGTATTTCTGTCTTTTTGATGATAACAAATAAAATAGCAATATTGTATTTAACATACTTGTTTTCTAAGTCAATACAGGACATGGATTAAAATAGCAAGAATGGAGATTGGAAGAATAATCCTTGAAAGACAAAATTCAAGAAGTAGCATGTTCACTGTCGTGACTCTATGAGTCACTCCTGTGAAAAGAGCTAACCGTTACCAAAACCAACATTTGAAGTTCACGGCCATGAAGGAAAAACAAACCGTGAAGTAGGTATTTCAGTCAGCCCCATGAATAAAGGTGTCACCCCCATGAAGATTCATGCATTTTCATCCAGAGAGCTTCACGACCAAAGTCACCACTTGGATCACGGCTAGGAAGTTTGACACGCCCGTGAATGAGCATGTCACGCCTGTGACTCTATATGTCAAAACATTTCAGAGAGCTTCACCACCAAGGTCACCTCTTCAGTCACGGCTTGGGAAGAAATGTCACTCCCATGACAAACATAGTCATGCCCGTGAACAATGAAAGAGAAAAATGTCAGGCGCGATTTTTTGGTTGGTACAACGGCTAGTTTCATATTTAATGCACCCCAACGGCTATATTCAGCCATGGGAGTATAAATGGAAGTCATTCATGCATTAAGAACAAGAGAATGAAGAGAATAACAATAGAATAGCATATACTTCAAATTTAATTCTTATTACAAGCTATTTGTACTTTCATACTTTGAGAACAAAATCTATTCTCTGTAAAAATCTTTTTTGCTCTTCATTTATTGAGGAATTAAGATTTGTAAGTGGTTCTCTCTGTAATGTTTACTCAAGTGAGCTTTGGGTATTTCTGGGTTAAGAGTAGAACACTTGTAAGGGGTTGTTGTGCAAGCCTCCAAAACACAAATTAAAAGGTTGTTTGTGTGAGCCTGTAAAAACACAAAGTGAATGTTGTTTATGTGATGCTGTAAAAACATAAAGTCAAGGTTGTTTGTGTGAGTCTGTAAAACACAATGAATTGGTTATTGTGTCAGCCATTAAAACACAAGGGATTTCTGGGTTAGGTGTGAGCCATTGTGAGAAACTCCATAGTTAGGAGTGAGCTTGTAAAACTCCATTGTAACACTTAGTGTGTTAGTGAAACTCCCAATTGCGTTTGGGAAGATGAGTAGGGTTTGTTAACACCCGAACCTCTATAAATCTTTGTGTCAGATTTTCTCTATCCCTCTTAAAATTAATCTTTTATTTCCGCTCCTTATAATTTAATTTTTTTAAACTCCAATTCAACCCCCCTTCTTGCTCTAATATCTGGGTAACAGTTTAGAAAAGGAAAACATAAAGCTCAAATCATCTAATGAAACTCTCCAAACCCTCAAGTGCTTCCTTAATAAAAGAAAATAATACTTTGAAAAATGAAGTTGAGGAACTTAGAAATTCCATTTCTAAATTTCACAAAGGTAAAGAGAGCTTAGATACTCTCATTGTGTCTCAAAGATCACCCTTAATTAGACGTGGTCTAGGATTTAAGGACATATCATCATCTTCTAATAAAACCATCTTTGTTAATTCTAGTGAACCTCATATCTCCACACCTGTTAGAACAACACCTAGAAATAAGCATATTAAACTTTCTATACATAAACAGAATAATCATGCCTTTATACATAGGAAGCATGCATCTAGAAAATCTACAATTAATCATAACTGTGCATGTCATCATGCTCAAAATAAATTTGATAGAAAAGTGGAATTCAAAAATATTGTTAGACCAAAAAGCAAGTTTAGACCGAAACAATGCAATTACTGTATGAAAACATAAATAAATATTGCTGGATAATGAAGGCTCATTGGAAACCTTCATGTGCTAACTCCAAAGGATCCAAACTCATTTGGGTACCTAAAAATCATACTTGAATTGTGATTCTATAGGTATGCCTCAAGTCCACAATAAACAAAAATGCTTGGCTAGTAGATAGTGGATGCTCAAGGCATATGACAGGAGACAAAGAACTTTTCAATGAAATCAAAAGTATTCATGGAGGTAAAGTTACCTTTGGAAACAATGCAAAGGGTAAGGTAATTGGCATTGGTTCTATTGGTATTAATGGTACTACTCTTATTAAAGATGTCTTACTTATTGATGGCTTGAAACATAACTTGTTAAGTGTAAGTCAATTATGTGATAAAGGAAACAAAGTAATCTTTACTTCAAATGAATGTCTTGTGATCTCTATCGATGGTCAGGAGATATTTAAAGGAAATAGAGATATCAATACATACATAATAAACTTACATGAACTATCTAACCATTCCTCTAAGTGTCTTGTGACTACTAGTGATGAATCTTGGTTATGGCATAGAAGGATTGGTCATGCTAACATGGACTTAATACAAAGCTTCAACACAGGAGAACTAGTAAAAGGACTGCCAAGAGTTAAATATGAAAAAGGCAAGACATGTGAACCTTACCAAAGAGGAAAGTAACACAAGTCATCCTTCAAATTATAGGTACCTTAGTACTTGTGTTACTTGTGTTACTAGATTAGTTCCTCTTTGGCAATTCTAGTAGGTCCGAATAAGTCTAAATGCAGGAGTTGAAGAGGTTTTGAGAGAAGTAAAGTGTGGACCTTAGTACCTAGACCTAAGGATCATCAAATTATAAGTAGTAAATGGGTATTTAGAAATAAACTAGATGAACAAGGTTCAATAACTAGGAATAAGACTAGATTAGTTGCAAAAGGATATAATCAGGAAGAAGGTATAGATTATGATGAAACATATGCACCTGTAGATAGATTAGAAGCCATAAGAATACTCTTAGCATATGCATGTCACATGAATTTCAAACTTTTTCAAATGGATATGAAAAGTGCATTTCTAAATGGTTATATAGAAGAAGAAGTGTATGTAGAACAACCACCAGGCTTTGAAAGATATGATTTTCCAAATCATGTTTTTAAATTTTCAAAAGCTTTATTTGGTTTGAAACAAGCCCCAAGAGCTTGGTATGAGAGGCTAAGTTCTTTTCTATTAGAAAATAGCTTTACAAAGGGAAATGTTGACACAACATCATTTATTAAAAAACATAAGCATGATATACTAATTGTTCAAATTTATGTTGATGATATTATATTTGGTTCTACTAATGAGTTGCTTTGTCAAGAATTTGCTAAGTGTATGACTAGGGAATTTGAAATGAGCATGATGGGAGAGCTTAAGTATTTCCTTGGTCTATAAATAAAGCAAAGCGATGAGGGCATATTCATCAACCAATCCAAATATGCCAAAGATTTAATTAAGAAATTTGGTATGGAAGGATGCAAGAATGCCAAGACTCCCATGAGCACATCAACAAAATTGGACAAGGATGAAAAGGGTAAGAGCATTAATGAAAAGCTTTATAGAGGTATGATCGGATCTCTTTTATATCTTACTGCATCTAGACCTGATATAATGTATAGTGTTTGCTTGTGTGCACAATTTCAATCTCATTTAAATGCAGTAAAAAGAATTGTAAGATATTTACACGTATCATTGCATCTAGGTTTATGGTATCCTAGAAATTCATCCTTTTATATTATAGGATATTCAGATGCAGACTATGTTTGTAGTCTTTTAGATAGAAAAAGTAGTTCAGGTACTTGTCACTTTATTGGAGAATGCTTAGTTTCTTGGTTTAGCAAGAAACAAGTTTCAATTGCTCTTTCAACTGCTGAAGCAGAGTATGTAGCAGCTGGATGTTGTTGCACTCAAATTCTTTGGATGAAACAACAACTTAAGGACTATGGTCATGAAATGAACCAAATACCTATTAAATGTGACAATACAAGTGCTATAAATCTTTCAAAGAATCCATTCAACGCTCAAAAAGTAAGCATATTGACATTAGACACCACTTTATTAGAGATCATGTTCAATATGGAGATGTTGCATTAGAATTTATAAGCACAGAAAATCAATTGGCAGATATTTTTACTAAGTCTCTAAGTGAGGAAAGATTTAATTTCATTAGAAAAGAACTTGGAATGATTGATGGATTAACCTTGTGATTACTAAATTATGAAATCTTAATTGATGATCTTAATTTTGAATCATATCACTAGATATAAGGTAGTAATTTTGATGAAAATTTATGTTATAAGGGATAAAATCTTTATTGAAATAATTTGGTCTTGTTTTTAGGACTTAATTTTATTTCATGAAAATTTTAGGGAAGTCACGCCCGTGACTTAAATAGCCAAAAGAGGCAGTGTCGTTCACGACTTGATTCACGACATGGTTCACGGCTTCAAGTGGTGAAGCTTATCTTCACAACTTCATTCACTCCCGTGAAAAGACCTTTTCATGCCCGTGATGAATTTTCACGCCCATGAACCTTTGCATCCCAAAACTCACAGAGGCATTCACGCCTTGAGTCACGCCCATAAACCTTTCACGCCCGTGACTATTTTCTCACCCCCGTGACAGTCCATCATTCATGCTTGTGACATTCAAAAGTCATGACCGTGAACATATTCATGCCTTCATTCACGGGGGAACACTCCTTCATCAAACCGTGAACACGACCATTCATGCCCGTGAACACACTATTCATGCTCGTGAATGTATCGAGCATATAAGAGAACAACCGATTGTTTTTCTCATTTCAACTCTTCAACTCCTTGAAACCGCTCTCATTTACACACATTCAATGAAACATTGAAGATTCCGGCGCCCAAGTCACAAACTTTTCTTATAAATACCATCAAAAGTTCAATTCTTCATAAAAAATCATACATCCTTAGGGTTTCCTTTCAATATTTCTATCAAAAATTTTTCCGAAATTTCACAAAGTTCACATCTTCAAATCAAATGGAGACTGCCTCATCAAAAAGAAAGAGAAAGAAGTCTCATGCTCCTAGGAGGTATGCATATTACCTCATGAACCGAATTCCAGAGCAATGTCATCCCCGGTACTCTACTTTGAAGAAAAGGCCTCTACTGTCATCGAGGTCTTTCGAATGGAAAATGGTCCGAAGTCTCAGGCTCGAAACAGCTATGAGAGAGCAACTTCAGGCCTGTCATTTGAAAGAATTTGTGAAGATTCACCAGACAACATTGAGGGAGCCAACACTGGAATTCCTTAGCACTCTGCAAGTGTCACCTACTGGAGTGGTGAAATTCCAACTTTGTGACAATCCAAACACCCTCAGTGCCACTGAATTTGGGGAATTATTCAACTTACCATCAAATGACATCCTAAATGATAGTGAAGTAGAATTCTCTACCCCTTGAGCTTGGACTCATTTTGGCTATGATTGTAGCTGGGATGTTAAGAAGACTAAAAGCACTCATCTCCTGTCCCCAGTGCACAAATATTTGCATAGGTTCCTGACCTATAGCATATTCGCTAGAGGAGAAAGAAATGGTACTATCAGGAAATCAGAGCTATTCCTATTTGAGATGGCTCAAAAAGGACTCACCGTGACACTCTATAGATGGTTTGCAAACCATCTTCTGTCCATTGCCACCAAACCCACAGGAGATATATTGATCGGCGGTTATGTCACCCATATATCCTTAAAGCTTGGCTATTTGAAGCTGGATGAGCATCATTTCAACCTCATTCCTAGGCATCCTCGAGATCACTTGGATGTCGAGTCTTTCATAAATATGGGAGCGGCTGTCAGAATTATTTACAAGAACAATATTTTCTACCGCTTCACAGACACTGCTGGGAAGATCATTTGGGAAGACAATGACACAGAGGTCTTTAAAGCCAGCCTCCAAGGAATCCAGTAGAAGAAAAGGGCTCGGGTTAAGGAAGCACCTCTAGTGGCTGAGCAAGACATCGGACAATCCTTGGCTTCCACACCGAATTTAGCGCAGCAGGTGGTTGACCTTTTGGCACCATGTTTTGAGCAGCTGCAGGCTTCGATGGATGAGAGGTTGGAGAACCTCAAAGATTTCATAGAGTCTCAGATGGATAGCCTTGAGCAGAGGTTGCTAGACTTCGAGATAGGATGTCCAGCTAAATGTGTAGGCTAGGTGTTACGTTAGATGATAGCCTAAATTTGCTTGTTCGCTTCTTTATTTATTTATTTTTTGTTGTGTGTAGGAAATTTTAAATTTCCTTTCTGAACTTTAATTAACTTTTTTTGTATTTTCCTTTAATTAATATATTTGTTTTTGTTTATCTTTTTGATATCTTTATATCCTTTTTGATTGATGACAAAAGGGGGAGAAACTAGCAATATAGGAGAAACTATCAAAATACTATAGGGGAGAACCTAGCCATATATTAAGATAAATGAATTTTGAATCAAAAACCTACAAATACATTGACATTGAATCATGTAGGGAGAAATTAGAAATACTCAAAAATTTGATTCAAAATTAATATGCAAAGTTTCAAATTGAGAAATTGAGCTTTATACACATTAGATATACCTTAAGTACACTTTGCATATACCTTAATGCAAGTTACAAAAATGAATATGCCATGATATACTCAAAGTATACTTTACATATACTTCATGCTTTAAAAGGAATTATGGTATATATTGGATATACTTCACATATAACTTGCATATACTTAAAAACTAGTAAGTTTACTTCAATGCTACATCACTCTTTACAAATCTTGAATTTTATCAATTATTTATCCTAAGCATCTTTTGAGGGGGAGGCTTCTCAAAAGCACATATTGCTAGATTATTTGTCACCATCAAAAAGGGGGAGATTGTTAAACCTTGAGGGGTATTTCCATCATTTTAATGATAACAAATAAAATAGCAATATTGTATTTAACATACTTGTTTTCTAAGTCTATTAAACAGGGTATGGAATAAAATAGCAAGAATGGAGATTGGAAGAATAATCCTTGAAAGACAAAATTAAGGAAGTAGCATGTTCACGCCCATGAAAGAGAAAACCGTTACCAAAAACAACATTTGAAGTTCACGACCACGAAGGAAGAACAAACCATGAAATGAACATTTTAAGTCACGCTCATGAATTAAATGTCATGTTCATAGCATTTTCATCTAGAGAGCTTCACGACCAAAGTCACCACTTGGATCACGACTGGGAAGTTTATCACACCCGTGAATATGTATGTCATGCCCCTGAATGATGAAAGAGAAAAATGTCAGGCGCGATTATTTGGTTGGTACAATGGCTAGTTTCATATTTAATGCACCCCAATGGCTATAATCAGCCATGGGAGTATAAATAGAAGCCATTTATGCATTCAGTACAAGAGGATAGCAAATACTTTGAATCATAATCTTATTACAAGCTATTTGTACATTCAATACTTTGACAACCAAAATCTATTCTCTGTGAAAATCTTTTTGCTCTTCAGTAATTTAGCAATAAAGATTTATGAGTGTTTCTCTCTGTAATCATTTATTACTCAAATTGAGTTTAGGGTATTTCTGGGTTAAGAGTATAACACTTGTAAGGATTAGTTGTGTGAGCCTCTAAAACACAATGTATAGGTTATTTGTGTGAGCCTGTAAAAACACAAAGTAAAGGTTGTTTGTGTGAGCCTGTAAAACACAAGGAATTGGTTATTGTGTGAGCCATTAAAACATAAGGGATTTCTGGGTTAAGTGTGAGCCATTGTGAGAAACACCATAGTTGGGAGTGAGCTTGTAAAACTCCATTGTAACACTTAGTGTTTTAGTGAAACTCCCAATTGCGATTGAGGAGAGGAGTAGGGTTTGTTAACACCCGAACCTCTATAAAATCCTTGTGTCAAATTTCTCTATCCCTTCTATAATTAACTTTTTATTTCCGCACCTTAAAGTTTAATTTTTGAAACTCCAATTCAACCCCCCACTTGGCTTAATATCTGGGTAACAATCATTATATAATCCATCATAATTAATCATCTTACAAGTTATGATTCCATTTATTTTCCATAACTTCTTTATTCACACAACACTCATGAACCACTGACTAGGATAATGGAGTTGTCATTCAGGCACTTAAGAGTGTCACCCGGGCAATATGATGTGCGCATACAAGTGTCATTACCAGCTTCAATAATAGTGTCACTACTGGCTTCAATAATGGTGTCATTACTGGCTTCAATAATCGAACCATTATTGGTTTTCATCATACTCCCCCCTGTTTGGCATGCCAAACTATCCTAAGTCTAGTTCTAGTTGGGTGTTATAGGCTTACTCAATGTCATTAAAATTTATAGTTATTAAATTCACCCATTTCATGCATGTAAAGGTTCAATTAATCACACAATTACTCAATGAAAATAGTATTTGCATAATATAACAAGGTTCACATCATTTTACTCATTACATTCCTCAACTCATATGCTACCCTGTCACTAGCAGATTACGTGCTCTGTTTTGGACCTCATTTTGGTCCAATTAATATTTGAATTAAATTACTAGTTCTTTTTAACAATTTTAGTTCTGAGTATTAGCTTTAATATGCAACTTGAATCCCTTAATTTGGAGTTCTGTATCAAAAGATATGATCAAATTAACACTGACTAATCACTAACAATTTTGCCCATAATTTCCTGGATAGATTCTAGGTTTGAACTTTATGTATTTTTCGGAAACATATAGGCATATCTAGATTTTATAGCCTAAATAAAAGTTCAAGCCCTATGCCTTAGTTTTCAAACCCAACAAAGAACATAAAACATGAATTCCATAAGTTATAACAGTTTATGTACTCATTGCTCATCAATTCCAGCAAAGAACACACATATTTACCATCTTCAATTTTTACCAAAATTAATCCTAAGTCTAGGAAACATGGATCCCTAATATTTTTATCACAAAATACTATTAATTCAGAATTATTAACATGCCAAATGCTCAAATCATGCAACTAAAAAAAATAATACATAGGCTATTGCCTTAGGTTATGCACAAACCTCTCTTTTTTTTTTCTTTTTCTTTCTCTTTACTTCTCTTTCTCTTTTCCTTTGCGCCTTCGAGCTAGATCCTTGTCAACTTGAGTTCCTAAAACACATAAAAGAGATTATTAAAACTTTACTTCATTAAAATTCCATAAACCCTAACCTATCTATCTCTTTTTGCTCTAATCTCCGCCTTTCTTTAAAGAGAACATGGAAGAGAAGAAAAATCACCTTACCTTCATTTTCTTGCTTCCATAGCCAAACCTTAAGGTTTAATTTTTCTTTTATTTCTTTTTTTTTTACTTTCTCTAACTTCCTTTTGATCAACTATGCATGAAATCTACTCTTTCATGCCTTTCTCTCTCTCTTTCTCACTTTCTCTTCCTAGAATCAAGCTTTAGCTGTGGAGGATTTGGGAGGGAAAGAACGTGGGCTGGTTTGAGGAGATTGGAGTATTCTAGATGATAGAGATAAAGATGACAAATTTAATTAATAATGGGACATCTAAGGCCATATGCATTTAATGTCTAATTTAAGTATGTTAATTAGCTTTTCAAAACTTGCCACTTGTGTGGCCAACAACCACATGCATATATTGTCCCAATTCATGCATTTAATTGGTGGTTATCCCAATTAATCCTCCAATTTTTGTTAAATTGCAAATTGACCCCAAAACTTTCCAAATTTTGCATTTAGGTCATCCACCGTAAAATAATATCTTTATATATCTTAAATACTTTATTAGATATTTTTCATACCTAATTCCTATTATTTTAATTATTTTTTGATAAAAATCTAAATTTAGACTTCGACCAAATATTTTAACAAACCCTACTTCTCTCCCCAATCGCAATTGGGAGTTTCACTAACACACTAAGTGTTACAATGGAGTTTTACAAGCTCACTCCCAACTATGGTGTTTGTCACAATGACTCACACCTAACCCAGAAATCCCTTGTGTTTTAATGACTCACACAATAACCAATTCCTTGTGTTTTACAGGCTGACACGAACAACCTTTGCTTTGTGTTTTTACAGGCTCACACAAATAACCTTTTAATTTGTGTTTTAGAGACTCACACAACTAACCCTTACAAGTGTTCTACTCTTACCCCAAAAATACCCAAAGCTCACTTGAGTAATGATTACAGAGAGAAACACTTACAAATCTTAATTGCTCAATAAATGAAGAGCAAAAAGATTTTTACAGAGAATAGATTTTGTTCTCAAAGTATTGAATGTACAAAAAGCTTGTAATAAGATTTTGATTCAAAGTAATTGCTATTCTGTTGTTATTCTCCTTGTCTGAATGCATAAATGACTTCAATTTATACTCCCATGGCTGATTATAGCCGTTGGGGTGCATTAAAGATGAAACTATAGCCATTGTACCAACCAAATAATCGCGCCTGACATTTTTCTCTTTCATTGTTCACGGGCGTGACTATGTTTGTCACGGGCATGACATTTCTTTCCAAGCCGTGACTGAAGTGGTGACCTTGGTCGTGAAGATCTCTGGAATGTTTTGACACATTGAGTCACGGGCGTGACATACTCATTCATGGGTGTGACAAACTTCCCAACCGTGATCCAAGTGGTGACTTTGGTCGTGAAACTCTCGAGATGAAAATGACATGAACATTCACGGGTGTGACAATTTGATTCACGGGCATGAATAAAATGTCCACTTCACGGTTTGTCCTTCCTTCATGGCCGTGAACTTCAAATGCTAGTTTTGGTAACGGTTAGCTCCATCACGAGCGTGAAACATATAGTCACGAACGTGAACATGCTACTTCCTTAATTTTATCTTTCAAGGATTATTCTTCCAATCTCCATTTTTGCTATTTTATTCCATGTCCTATTTAATAGACTTAGAAAACAAGTATGTTAAATACAATATTACTATTTTGTTTATTATAATCAAAATGACGAAAATACCCCTCAAAGTTTAACAATCTCCCCTTTTTTGATAGTGACAAATAATCTAGCAATATGTGATTTTGAGAAGTCTCCCCCTCATAATATACTTAGGATAAAAAATTTATAAAATGCAAGAATTGTAAAGAATGATGTAGCATTGAAATAAACTTACTAGATTTTAAGTATATGCAAGTTATATGAGAAGTATATCTAATATATATCATAGTTCCTTTTTTAAGGCATGAAGTATATGTAAGGTATACTTAAGGTATATCATGGCATATTTATTTTTGTAACTTGCATGAAGGTATATGCAAAGTATACTTAAGGTATATCTAATGTGTATAAAGCTCATTTTCTCAATTTTATACTTTGCATATGAATTCTTGAATCAAAGTTTCTAATCCCTTTTAATTTATTTCAATGTTAATTCATAATTCAATTTTAATTTTTGATTCAATATTCATTTACCTTAATATATATTGCTAGTTTCTTCTTATATTGCTAGTTTGATACCATGTTCCCTATAATATATTGCTAGTTCATTCTTCTCCCCCTTTTGTCATCAATCAAAGAGGATATTAAAAATGATAAACAAAGCAAATATATTATATAAAGAGAAATACAAGCAAAGTTAAATTAAGTTCAGAAAGGAAATTAAAAATTTCCTACACAACAACAAACATAAAAGAAATAAACAAGCAGAAAACAAGCAACTTTAGGCTACAATCTAGCCTAACTCCTAGCCGGACATCCTATCACGAAGCCTAGCAACTTTAGCCTCCAGGCTGTCCATCCGAGACTCCATGAATTCTTTGAGGTTCTCCAACCTCTCATCCATCGAAGTCTGTAGCTGCTCAAAACGTGGTGCCAAGAGGTCAACCACCTGCTGCGCTAAAGACGGTGTGGAAGCCGAGGACTGTCTAATGTCCTGCTTAGCTACTAGAGGTGCTTCCTCAACCCGAGCCCTCTTCTTCTACTGGACTCCTTAGAGGCCTGCTTTAAAGTCCTCCGTGTCATTATCTTCCCAGATGATCTCCCCAGCATTGTCGGTGAAGCAATATAAAATATCGTTCTCATAAATGATTCTGACAGCCGCTCCCATCTTTATAAAGGACTTGACATCTAAGCGATCTCGAGGATGTCCAGGGATGAGTTTGAAATGATGCTCATCCAGCTTCAGATACTCAAACTTCACTACTATGTGGGTGACATATGCACCAATCAAGATATCTCTTGTAGGTTTGGTGGCAATAGATAAAAGATGGTTTGCAAACCATCTAGAGAGTGCCACTGTGAGTCCTCTGCGAGCCATCTCAAAATGGAAGAGCTCCAACTTCTTAATAGTCCCATTGCTTTCTCCCCTAGCGAATATGATATAGGTTAGGAACCTATGCAAATACTTGTCTTGACCTGAGATGAGTGCTTTTTGTCTTTTTGACATCCCAGCTGCAATCGGTGCCAAAATGAGTCCAAGCTCAAAGGGCAGAGAATTCTACCTCACTGTCACTTAGGATGCCATCAAATGGTAGATTAAACAATTCCCAAAATTCATTGGCACTGAGGGTGTTGGGATTTTAGCAGAGTTGGAATTTCACCACTCCAGTAGGTGAAACTTGTAGGGTGCTGAGAAATTCTAGTATTGGCTCCCTCAAAGTTGGCTGGTGAATCTCCATTAATTCTTTCAGATGACAGGCTTGGAGTTGCTCTGTCATAGCCGTTTCAAGCCCTAAGGTTCAAACTGTCTACCATTCGAAGGACCTTGATGACAATAGAGGTCTCTTCTTCAAAGTGGAGTACCGAGGATGGCATTGCTCTGGAATGCGATTTATGAGGTCATCTACATACCTCCTAGGAGCATGGGACTTCTTTCTCTTTCCCTTGGATGAAGCAGTCTCCATTTGATAGGTTTGTGATGGATTGGAAAATATTTGACAGAAAAGTTTTATGGAAACCCTAAGAATGTATGATTTTTATAAAGATTTGAACTTTTGGTGGTATTTATAGGAAAAGTTTGAGACTTGGGGGCCGGAATCTTCAATGTCTCAATGTATGTGTGTAAATAAGAGCGGTTTTGGGAGTTGGAGAGTTGAAACGAGAAATATAACCGGCTGCTCTTTTATATACTCGATACATTCATGGGCGTGAAGTGTGTTTTCACGGGCGTGAATGGTCGTGTCAGTTTGTTAAAGGAGTGTTCCACCCGTGAATGAAGGCGTGAATAAGTTTATGGGCGTGACCTTTAAACATCACGGGCGTGAATGATGAACTGTCATAGGGGTGAACAAAGAGTCATGGGCGTGAAATGTTGAATTTCACCACTTATGCCCGTGAAGCAAGCTGTGACTCAGAGCGTGAACGCTTCTGTGAGTTTTTGGGTGTAATAGTTCACGGGAGTGAAAATTCGTCATGGGCGTGAAAGTCTCTTTTCACAGGAGTGAATGAAGCCATGAAAATAAGCTTCACCACTTAAAGCCGTGAACCATGTCGTGAACCAAGTCGTGGATGACACTGCCTCTTTTGGCTATTTAAGTCACGGGCGTGAACATATGTCACGGGCGTGACTCCCCTAAAATTTTTCATCAAATAAAATTAAGTTCTAAAAACAAGACTAAATTAATTCAATAAGGATTCTATCCCTTAAAACATAAATTTTCATCAGAATTTCTATCCTATATCTAGTGATATGATACAAAAATAACATCATCAATCATAATTTAGCAATCACAAGGTTAATCCATCAATCATACCTAGTTCTCTTCTAATGAAATTAAATCTTTCCTCATTTAGAGACTTAGTAAAAATTTCTGCTAATTGTTTTTCTGTGCTTATAAATTCTAATTCAACATCTCCATATTGAATATGATCTCTAATAAAATGGTGTCTAATGTCAATATGCTTACTTCTTGAGTGTTAAACAGGATTCTTTGAAAGATTTATAGCACTTGTATTGTCACATTTAATAGGTATATGGTTCATCTCATGACCATAGTTCTTAAGTTGTTGTTTCATCCAAAGGATTTGAGTACAACAACATCCAGCTGCTACATATTCTGCTTCAGCAGTTGAGAGAGCAACTGAAACTTGTTTCTTTCTAAACCAAGAAACTAAGCATTCTCCAATGAAGTGACAAGTACCTAAAGTAAGTTTTCTATCTAAAAGACTACCAGCATAGTCTGCATCTGAATATCCTATAATATAAAAGGATGAATTCCTATGATACCATTAACCTAGATGCAAAGATCCATGTAAATATCTTAAAATTCTTTTTACTGCATTTAAATGAGATTCTTTAGGACATGATTGAAATCGTACACACAAGCAAACACTATACATTATATCGGGTCTAGAAGTAGTGAGATATAAAATTTATCTGATCATACCTCCATAAAGCTTTTCATTAATGCTCTTAAACTTTTCATCCTTGTCCAGTCTTGATGATGTGCTCATAGGAGTCTTGGCATTCTTGCATCCTTCCATACCAAATTTCTTAATTAAATCTTTGGCATATTTGGATTGGTTGATGAATATGCCCTCATTGCTTTGCTTTATTTGTAGACCAAGGAAATACTTAAGTTATCCCATCATGCTCATTTCAAATTCCTTAGTCATACACTTAGCAAATTCTTCACAAAACAACTCATTAGTAGAACCAAATATTATATCATCAACATAAATTTGAAAAATTAGTATATCATGCTTATGGTTTTTGATGAATAATGTATTGTCAACATTTCCCTTTGTAAAGTTATTTTCTAATAGAAAAGAACTTAGCCTCTCATACCAAGCTCTTGGGGCCTGTTTTAAACCATACAAAGCTTTTGAAAGTTTAAAAACATGATTTGCCAAATCATAGCTTTCAAAACCTGGTGGTATTTCTACATACACTTCTTCATCTATATAACCATTTAGAAATACACTTTTCACATCCATTTGGAAAAGTTTGAAATTCATGTGACATGCATATGCTAAAAGTATTCTTATGGCTTCTAATCTAGCTACAGGTGCATATGTTTCATCATAATCTATACCTTTTTCCTGATTATATCCTTTTGCAACTAATCTAGCCTTATTCCTGGTTATTAAACCTTGTTCATCTAATTTGTTTCTAAATACCCATTTGCTACCTATAATTTGATGGTCCTTGGGTCTAGGTATTAGGATCCATACCTTATTTCTCTCAAATTGGTTGAGTTCTTCTTGCATGGAAATTACCCAACTTTCATCATTAAGAGCCTCATCAATATTTTTAGGCTCAATTTGTAAAATAAAAGCAATGTCAGTGACTAGATGTTTGAAATGAGATCTAGTACTTACTCCCCTTGAGAGATCACCAATGATTTGCTCTTTTGGATGATCTTTCGTCATTCTCCATTCTTTTGGAAGTTCTTGTTCATTTTCTTCTTGATTTTGAGGTAGAGAATCATTTTGATGTAAATCTTCTTGATCATTTTCTTCTTTCCCATTTTCAATATCAAGTTTTTCCATATCACCTACAACATCATCAAGAACACTACCTTTCACAAGATCAAGTCTACTAGATTCATTAAAAACAACATGCATGGATTCTTCAACCGTTAGTGATCTTTTTTTAAATACTTTATATGCTTTGCTGGTTGTAGAGTATCCTAAAAAGATACCTTCATCAGACTTAGAGGCAAATTTTCCAAGATTGTCCTTGGTGTTCAATATAAAACATTTGCATCCAAATACTCTAAAGTATGATATCAAGGGCTTGCTTCCATTCCATAGCTCAAATGAAGTTTTGTTTAAAAGAGGTCTTTTGAAAACTCGATTTGAAATATAACAAGCAGTGTTTGTGGCTTCTGCCCAAAAATAAGTTGGTAATTCATATTCATTGAGCATTGTTCTAGCCATTTCAATTATAGTTCGATTTTTCCTTTCAACTACCCCATTTTGTTGAGGTATCCTAAGAGATGAGAGATTATGTGAAATTCCATGTTCAAGACAAAAGCTTTCAAAGTTTTCATTTTCAAATTCTTTCCCATGATCACTTCTTTTTTTTGAAATACAGTACCCTTTTTCATTTTGAACTCTTTTAGCAAAGTTTTTGAAGTTTTCAAAAGCATCACTCTTTTGCGCTAAGAAAATTACCTAAGTAAATCTAGAGTAATCATCTATGATGAAAAATGCATAATGGTTTCCTCCTAAGCTAGCAATTCTAGTAGGTCCAAATAAGTCTAAATGCAGGAGTTGAAGAGGTTTTGAAGTACTTACTATGTTTTTGGCTTTGAAGGAGGACTTGTGTTGCTTTCCTCTTTGGCAAGGATCACATGTCTTGCCTTTTTAATATTTAACTCTTCGCAGTCCTTTTACTAGTTCTCCTGTGCTGAGACTTTGTATTAAGTCCATGTTAGCATGACCAAGTCTTCTATGCCACAGCCAAGATTCATCACCAGTAGTCACAAGACACTTAGAGGAATGGTTAGATAGTTCATGTAAGTTTATTATGTATGTATTGATATCCTTATTTCCTTTAAATATCTCTTGACCATCGATAGAGATCACAAGACATTCATTTGAAGTAAAGATTACTTTGTTTCCTTTATCACATAATTGACTTACACTTAACAAGTTATGTTTCAAGTCATCAACAAGTAAGACATCTTTAATAAAAGTAGTACCATTAACACCAATAGAACCAATGCCAATTACCTTACCCTTTGCATTATTTCAAAAGGTAACTTTACCTCCATCAATACTTTTGTTTATTGTGAACTTGAGGCATACCTATAAAATCACAATTCAAGTATGATTTTTAGGTACCCAAATGAGTTTGGTTCCTTGGGGGTTAGCACATTAAGGTTCCCAATGAGCCTTCCTTATCCAACATTATTTATTTAAGTGACTCATTTTCATACAATAATTACATTGTTTTGGTCTAAATTTATTTTCTGTTCTACAATATTTTTGAATATCATTTTTCCATCAATTTTATTTTGAGAATGATGACATGCACAGTTATGATTAATTTTAGATTTTCTAGATGCCTGCTTCCTATATATAAAGGCATGATTATTCTTTTTATGTATATAAGGTTTAATATGCTTATTTCTTGGTGTTGTTCTAACAGGTGTGGAAATGTGAGGTTCTTTAGACTTAACAAATATGGTTTTGTTAGAAGATGGTGATGTGTCCTTAAATCCTAAACCATGTCTAATTAAGGACGATCTTTGAGACACAATGAGAGTATCTAAGCTCTCTTTACCTTTGTGAAATTTGAAAATGGAATTTCTAAGTTCCTCAACTTCATTTTTGCAAAGTATTATTTTCTTTAGCAAGGAAGTTGTTGAGGGTCTTGATGAGTATTCATCTAATGACTTTTGGAGAGATTCATTAGATGATTTAAGCTTTATGTTTTCCTTTTCTAAACCATCTTTCTCATTTTTTAAATTACAGATATTATTTCTATATTTACTAAATTTAGTTCTATATTTCTCTAATTCTAGATTTAATTCTTCTATTAGGCTTTGCTCATCATCATCATCACTATCATCATCATTATCACTACTATCATTGTTCAAAGAGTATGAGTGTAGTGATCTTACCTTATTTGAGACATGATCTTCGATAGCCATGAAACGTAAGTTGACCTATTTACTTTCATTATCATCTTTTTCACTTGAAGAGCTTTCGTCATCCCATGTGGATTTGTGACCTTTCTCCCCATTGTCTCTTTGGTATTTGCTCTTATGCTTTTTAAGCCTTCGACATTCTAGTTTGATATGTCATTTCTATCCACACTCATATCACTTTACCTCTTCCTTACTTCTATGTGTGTCATAAGAAGTTTGTTTGAGGTTTCTTTGCCTGAATTTTCTGGAGTTGCTCATTTTCTTCTCAATGATTCTTTTTAATCTCCTTGAAAGCATAGCAATGTCCTCATTTTCATCCTCACTCATTTATTCATCATCTTCACTTTCTTCTTGAGATTTTGAAGTAGAGGCTTTTAGTGCTAAGGGTTTTCTCTTCTCTGGCTCTGCTTCAAGCTCTCTATCTCTCTTCACTGTCATCTCATGTGTGAGGAGTTTGCCAATCAGATCATCAGTATTCATGATGCTCATATCTTCACTTGTTCATTTTATGCCAGCAACTCTTGAGCCATAGTCTTTAAGAGGAAGACTTCTTAGGATTTTATTATTTACATCTTCCAAACTCAGATGCTTCCCAAGTTTCCTGATTCCATTTATAATGGATAGAAGCCGGTTGGTCATGTCAGTGATTGACTCATTGGATTTCATCTTGAAGAGCTCATATTCTCAGGTCAGAAGTTGAATCTTCTTGGATTTGACTTGTTTAGTTCCTTCATGATAATTCTCCAATGTCTTCCACATGTTGTATGCTGTTGGGCAGTGTTGTATTCTCCCACATTCTTCAATAGATAATGAGCTTGATAGGATTGTCATTGCCTTCTTATTTTTGAAATTTTCCCTTCTTTGAGGCTCTGTCCAATCATCTTTTGATAGGATTTCTTCTTCACCATTAGCTCCTCTTCTGGTTGGTGGTGTCCATTCTTTTCGTACACTATCCAAGACTTCAATTCCTTCACTATCCAAATATGTCTCCATCCGAAACTTCCAATGGGCATAATTTGCTCCATCAAAGTAAGGTTTGAGACTTTGGAATCCTTCACTGGCCATATCTTAATCTTTACTAGCGCTTTTTAGGCTTCAATAAGCCAAGAAGGGGTGTTGAATTGGAGTTTCAAAAAATTAAACTTTAAAGTGCAGAAATAAAACAATTAATTTTTGGAGGGATAGAGAAATTTGACACAAGGATTTTTATAGAGGTTCGGGTGTTAACAAACCCTACTCCTTTCCCCAATCGCAATTGGGAATTTCACTAACACACTAAGTGTTACAATGGAGTTTTACAAGCTCACTCCCAACTCAGACAATAACCAATTTCTTGTGTTTTACAGGCTCACACAAACAACCTTTACTTTGTGTTTTTACAGGCTCACACAAATAACCTTTTAATTTGTGTTTTAGAGGCTCACACAACTAACCCTTACAAGTGTTCTACTCTTAACCCAAAAATACCCAAAGCTCACTTGAGTAATGATTACAGAGAGAAACACTTACAAATATTAATTGCTCAATAAATGAAGAGAAAAAATATTTTTACAGAGAATAGATTTTGTTCTCAAAGTATTGAATGTACAAATAGCTTGTAATAAGATTTTGATTCAAAGTAATTGCTATTCTATTGTTATTCTCCTTGTCTGAATGCATAAATGACTTCCATTTATACTCTCATGTCTGATTTATAGCTATTGGGGTGCATTAAAGATGAAACTAGCCATTGTACCAACCAAATAATCGCGCATGACATTTTTCTCTTTCATTGTTCACGGGCGTGACTATGTTTGTCACGGGCATGACATTTCTTCCCAAGCCGTGACTGAAGTGGTGACCTTGGTCGTGAAGCTCTCTGGAATGTTTTGACACATTGAGTCACGGGCATGACAAACTTCTCAGCCGTGATCCAAGTGGTGATTTTGGTTGTGAAGCTCTCTAGATGAAAATGACATGAACATTCACGGGTGTGACAATTTGATTCACGGGCGTGACTAAAATATCCACTTCACGGTTTGTTCTTCCTTTATGGCCATGAACTTCAAATGTTGGTTTTGGTAATGGTTAGCTCCTTCACGGGCGTGACACATATTGTCACGGGCGTGAACATGCTACTTCCTTAATTTTGTCTTTAAGGATTATTCTTCCAATCTCCATTCTTGCTATTTTATTCCATGTCCTGTTTAATAGACTTAGAAAATAAGTATGTGAAATACGTTATTGCTATTTTATTTGTTATCATCAAAATGATGGAAATACCCCGCAAGGTTTAAAATTTTTTTATATAATATTTAATTTTTCTTAATTTGTCTACTGCACAAGTGTTTTTTCCAATTTATGTTCATTTTTTCTGTAATTTCTATTTACCCCAAAAATTCATTTTCAACTTAAAAATTCCAATTAATCAATAAAATGCTCTGAAAATTCCAAATAAATTTCTATAATTACTTTAACCCATTTTCTTTCATTTTTCATCACGAATTCACCAAAATAATATTTAATAATTTCCAATAAATTTTTCAATAAATAGGCTAAAAATTCATAAATTCACCAAAAATTCTATTAATTTTTTTCTTCCATTCAAAAAAATTATTTTTCACTTCTAAACACTTCATTAAACTTCGTTTTCATCATTCTAAAGCACAAATCGTTCAAACTAATTTTTCAAAAATTCTTCCATAATTATGGAAATTTTCTAAAAATTCCACAAAAACTTTTAAATGTTATTTCCATCAATTTTCAATTATACATATCATTCTCAAATCTCATTATACTCATTTTCCATTTTTATCTAATTTTGTCAATTGTTTCTCCACTAAATCCTAATTTTTCTTTTTAGATACATTTCCAAACTTAGCACAAATCATAAATCTACTTCAAACAATTATCAACTCAACTTAAAACCATAGATATTAAAAGAAACGTGAAGAAAATCTCACCCTTGAATGTTTTGGCCAATATGTGATTTTTCTCTAAATTTATTTTGTTTTCTTCACCCAAATTTTAATTTCCTTTATTCCAAATACTTGAATATTTGTAATCTTGTAAATTTAAAGTGAAGAAAGAAGTTTGATTAAGCGTCCATGGTGGCTTATCATATGGTGGAGAAGAAGTACTTTTTTTTTTTGTAGATAACTTTTTTTTATTTTTATTTTTTGTAGATAACTCTATAATAGTAGAAAACATTCTCTTTTATACCACAAATTAATTTAAATAATCCTCATTAACTCTTAATCTCACACCCAATTGGTCACTTAAAATTTTAATTAACTCATTAAATTGACACGTGTCCTAATTATACACTAATCATCTTTGACTTGAGCTAAAATTCTACCAGTTACAAATTTTCACTAAACTTATTTATGATTTAATTTAATTATCCAAAATTCAGTTTCTAAATAACTTGATTCGTTAAATTAAATATACCAAAAATTATAAAATAATTTTCTCTTCAAAATAATCTCTTAAATTTTATAAAACGACGTTGTCATATCCACTAATTTAGGCCCCGAGTCACACGTGTCGCGAAATTGACTCATCTTATGAAGAGGAACCAGTGGCTATTCTATCATGGCATGGCTCCTTATGAAGCTTTCTACGAAAGAAAGTGCAGGACCCCAGTTTGTTGGACCGAGTTGAATGAGAAGAAGTTGATCGAACCAGAGATAGTTCAATAGACCGAAGAGAAAGTTAGAGTGATCAAAGAAAGATTGAAAGTGGCACAAGATCGACAAAAGTCATATGTTGACCTAAAGAGACGAGATATAGAATATGCTATAGGTGATAAAGTTTTCCTTAAACTTTCACCTTGGAAGAAGGTATTAAGATTTGGCAAAAAGGGTAAGTTGAGTCCAAGGTTTATTGGTCCTTATGAGATTCTAGAAAGAATCGGACCAGTGGCATTCCGATTAGCCCTTCCACCAGAGTTGGATAGAATTCACAATGTTTTTCATGTTTCGATGCTAAAGAGATATCGTTCGGACCCGACTCATATTTTACCAACTGAAGAGATAGAAGTACAGACAGACATGTCTTATGAAGAGGAACCAGTGGCTATTCTATCACGTGAAGAGAAAGTTCTCAGGAATAAGAGAGTTCCTCTAGTTAAAGTCTTATGGCGGAATCATGCAGTTGAAGAAGCCACGTGGGAAAGTGAGGCAACAATGAAGAGACAATATCTACAGTTGTTCATTATAAAATGAACAGGTAAATTTCAAGGACAAAATTTATTTTAAGGGGAAGAGAATGTCATATCTGCTAATTTAGGCCCCGAGTCGCACGTGTCGCGAAATTGACTCGTTTAACTTATCAGAGTTTAAATTCAGATTTTGACCGAAATTAATAAAGTAATGATAAAATTATGTTGATATATGTTTAATTAAGTGTTTATAAATCTTAAAGAAGTTAATTTACGGTAATGGACTAAATTACAAAATTTGAGAAGTTTTGGGGTCAAATTGCAATTTACCAAAATTTGAAAGATTAATGACATTATTTATTAATTAACATATTAATTTTTGGACATTTTAAATGGGTTGGCCGGCCAATCAATAAGAAAAAGAAGGAGATTAAGTGTAATTAAGCCTAAAGTCAATATTTTTGTCAAAAAATGGTGGGACCCATATAAGACCTTTGGCCATTCTCTTAATTCTTCTTTCTTCTTCCTTATCTCTTCTTCTTAAATTATTTCTCTGCTCAAAAACCAGCCTACACGCCAGCCCTCCTTTCCACCATAGTTAAAGCTTAATCTAGAGAGAGAAAAAAAGAGAAGAGAGGGAAAAGAACAAGTCAAAGCCATTTTCATGCACAACAAGACTTGGAGAAATTAAGGAAGGGAAGAAGGGAGGAAAAAGAGGAAGAGAAGAGGAGAGATAAAACCTTCAAGTGTTGATCAAGAAGAGAAAAAAGTATAGGTAAGAAGCTCTCCTTCTGCTCTTCAACTTTCATAAAAGGAAAATATGATTTTGTGATTCAAGTTGCATATTAAAGATAAGATTTAGATCTAAAATTCAGAAGAAGACTATATAATTTAATTCAGACTGTAACATAATGAAAATTAAGGTCAAATATAGAATTTGAATTCTGCCTGAAGCATGGCAGAAAAAAAAAATGAAATTTAAATATTTAAGTTATATTAGGTTAATTGTTATAATATGAATTTTTTTCAAATGAGGTGTATGAAAAATGAAATGAGTTGTTAAGACTCATAAAAATGATGTGCAAATAAAATCATAGTTGAGTATTTTGTGATTGAGAAAGATATATATATATATACTTTTATTTCTTATGGTTTTGAATTTTAATGATATTAATTAAGCCCTAAAACACTTAGCTTATTACTAGAATTTTGGATAGTTTGACATGCCAATCAGGGGAACTAATAATGCCTAGGATGACACGATTAATGAAACTGGTGATGACACTATAATTCAAGCTAGTAATAGCAGTATTATTAATACCGGTGATGGCACCGATATATATATATATATATATATATGTAAATGCCGGTGATGGCACTTGTATGCGCATACCATAAATGCCTGGGTGGCACTCATAAATGCCTGGATGGCAACCCCATTATCCTTGTTATTGGTTCCTAGGTGTTATGGGCATAAATAAGTTAATGAACTTATAAGAGATCATGATAAAGAAAAATATTTGGTATGAAAAATACTCACTATAAAAGCATGATGAAATATATTGCATGAATATTTATATATTATGAACAACATGATATAGTATATCGCATTTATCTTTATGCACCACTAAGCTTAGAGCTTAGCGTGGGAGTTTCCTTCCACGCAGATTTAGAAAGGTAGCTGAAGCTTGTAGATAGAGCTAGCTGTGGCCTAATCCAGTAAGGCAGACGACAGAGAAAATCGTGGGTCACAATACTTTTGTATTTTGTATTGTATTTCCTTATTTTGGATGTATAAATTATCTTTTATGTTTTTGTAATTAATTTGAAGTTTTGTAAATATTATTTTATGTAAATAAAATATAAATTATCTCTTTTATATCTTTGAGCTTAGAATAAAAAAAAATGTATAGCTTTTTAACATTTATTAAGTAATGATTTTAAAAAGTCGGTGTAGCACTCACTTATTCAGACATTTCATGCTGGGGTAAGGGGGTGTTACAGTTTTTGGTATCAGAGCCTGGTTTGGGCGGTTTTGGGATCTTAAAAATATTTTTCAAAAATATTTATCACATGTGAGTACCCACATTTGGATATATATAAGTTGCTGCTTATTGATTAGGGCCATTGTCTTATGATATATGTAGGTTATGGCTTCTGAATCACGACAGATAGTGGCTGAAGAGGCTGAAAGTAATGAGCCTACAGAGACAAGGGCTTCATCGTGACCAAGTCATCGTCGAGCTGCTGCATCAAGATCCGGTGCTAGCTCATCACGTGGGCAGTCAGCTACTAATACAGCACAGACAAAATTGATTAGGAATATGGTAGATCTATTACAGAGGGCAACACAACCGGTTCCATCGGTGCTACAATTTGAGAGACTGAGAAAGTTAGGGGCATCTAATTTTTATGGAAAAAGAGAGGATGATCCTTCCATGGCAGAGTTCTAGTTAGAGCGAGTTGAGAGGATTTTTGATTAATTGCACTGCACAGATGAGCAGAAATATGAATATGCAGTATCTTTACTACAGGAGCATGCTTATGATTGGTGGTGGTCAGAGTCACAAAGCTCAGAAGCACCCGACCCTATGACACGGGAGTTCTTTCTAGAGAAGTTCAATGAGCAGTATATTCCTCCTATTTATACAGATGATAAGAAGAGAGAGTTTCTTATGTTGAAACAAGGAAACATGTCAGTAACAGAATACGAGAGGGAATTCACACATTTATGCAAGTATGATGAGGGCATTGTATCGAAAGAAGCTGATAAATGTCAACATTTTGAAGATGGGTTGAGGGATCCAATTAAGCTACAAGTCTCAGCTCTACGTCTGGTGAGCTTCCCCAGTTTACTAGCATCTGCTGGAACAGTTGAAAGAGTCTTAGCAACACAGCAGCTAGTGCAGGTTAGTGGGGTTAGTAGGCTTGCACCACAATCAAGTGGGGGACAGTCAAGTGGTAAGAGAGCCAAATCTTTTAGTAGTCGATTTCAGGCTAGAGGTTCCAATAGACCTCCTTTTTACAGACGGGGGAAGCCCACAAGATCTATTTCATCAGAAGCCAGTGCACTAACACAGGCAACCCGTAAATCTACCCCTCTACCAAAGTGTCAGCATTGTGGACCTGAGAGTGTTGGTGGATGACAGGAGCGTGCATGAGATGCAGCTCCAAGAACCATATTAGAAGAGATTGTCCATTGTTATAGTTTGGCAGAGGTTCAGGGAGTGTTGGGTCAGTGCCAATACAGACTGTGGGACAAGGCCGACGGCAAGAAAGAGGAGGCCGTGCAGGGCCAGGCCAGTTTAGATCAGACACAGTAGAGAGACCTGACGATAGTAGAGCTGCTCTAAGAAGAGCATATGCCATGCGAGGCCGAGAGAAGCAGGATGCGCCTGACGTCATAGCGGGTAAATTCTTTCTCTTTGGCTCTTGTATACATGCATTGACAGACCCTGGGTCAACACACTCATACATATGCACACCACCATCGGGTCGAGAGGGTCTAAAACCAGAGACTCTAGAATATGAGATTTGTGTGACTAATCCGTTAGGACACAGCGTGCAGGTTAGTAAAGTTTTTCGAGGTTGCCCAATTGAAATTCAAGACAAGCAATTCCCAGCTGATCTGATAGAGCTACCATTCCATGAGTTTGATGTGAAATTAGGAATGGATTGGCTGGCTCATCATAGAGTAATAGTAGATTGTGGAAGAAGGCAGATAAAGATTAGAGTTCCAGATTTAGAAGAAGAGATAGTGGTGATGGGTGAGAATAGAAAATATCCAGATAATGTGATATCGGTGCTAAAAACTCAGAAACTCATCAATAGGGGATGTGAGGCTTATCTAGCATATGTGATTGATACAAGAAAGAATTGTCCGAAGTTAACCGACATTCCAACAGTTAGTGAGTTTCTAGATGTGTTTCCTGAGGAGTTGCCAGGGTTACCACCTAACCGAGAGATAGAATTTGCTATTGAGTTAATACCTGGCACCGCTCCAATATCTATTACACCATATCGGATGGCACCTATGGAGTTGAAAGAGTTGAAGGTGCAGTTGCAAAAATTGTTAGATAAAGGATTTATACGACCCAGTGTATCACCATGGGGTTCTCCAGTGTTGTTTGTAAAGAAGAAAGATGGCACCTTACGGTTGTGTATCGATTACAGGCAACTTAATAAGGTGACTATTAAGAATAAGTATCCATTACCTAGGATTGATGATCTTTTTGATCAACTGAAAGGTGCAAGCATATTTTCAAAGATAGATCTTCGATCAGGGTATCATCAACTGAAGATCAATGAGTCAGATGTACCAAATTCAGGACTCCTTATGGACATTATGAGTTCCTGGTGATGCCATTTGGTTTGACGAATGCACCAACAGTATTTATGGATCTAATGAACAGAGTGTTCAAGCCATATCTTGATCTGTTTGTAGTGGTGTTCCTTGATGATATTCTGGTATACTCTAGAAATAAAGAACAGCATGATCAGCATCTCAGAATAGTATTGCAGACCTTGAGGGAGAAACAACTATATGCAAAGCTACCTAAATGTGAGTTTTGGTTGGAATCAGTTAGTTTTCTGGGTCATATGGTATCAGCAGATGGTATTCGAGTTGATCTTGGTAAGATTGAAGCTATTCTTAATTTGAAACCACCTCGTAATGTGACTGAAATGAGGAGTTTCCTTGGATTAGCAGGATATTATAGAAGGTTCGTGAAGGGATTTTCATCCATAGCGACTCCTTTGGCCCGATTGTTGTAGAAAGACATTCGGTTCGAATGGACAGACAAGTGTCAAGCAAGTTTTGATAGACTTAAGACAATGTTGACTGAAGCACCAGTCTTAACTCAGCCTATTCCAGGAAAAGATTATGTTGTATATAGTGATGCAAGTCATAATGGGCTAGGTTGTGTTCTTATGCAAGAGGGAAAAGTGATTGCATATGCCTCCAGACAACTCAAACCTCACGAGCTTAACTATCCGATTCATGATTTAGAGCTTGCAGCGATAATTTTTGCTCTTAAGATCTAGAGACATTATCTGTATGTAGAAAAATGTTATATTTATACGAACCATAAGAGTCTTAAGTACCAGCCTTCACAGAAAGAGTTGAACCTGAGGCAACGAAGATGGTTGGAGTTGATTAAAAACTATGATTGTGTGATTAACTACCATCCAGGAAAAGCAAATGTGGTGGCTAATGCCTTAAGTAGAAAAATGTTAGCTAAGTTGCAAGTGGAGCCTAGTTTAATGCAGAGGATTAAAAGGGATCAAAGGCTAGATGAAAGGCTAGTAAAGATAGTCGAAGCTGTGAAAAATGGAGAAAAATCAGAAATTTCTTTAACAAATGATGGTACGGTGTATTTCAAGAACCGGATTTGTGTACCGAGTATAGAAGAGTTGAAGTCAGAGATTTTAAAAGAAGCTCATGAAACAGTATATACCATGCATCCAGGCGGGAACAAGATGTATCAAGACTTGAAAACTCAATACTGGTGGCCAGGGATGAAGAAGGATATTACTGAGTATATTGCTAAGTGTCTAACTTATCAACAAGTGAAAGTGGAACACCAGTTGCCCACAGGATTATTGCAACCAATACCGATTCCAGAGTGGAAATGGGAAAGAATCACGATGGATTTTGTGTCTGGGTTACCGATGACTCAGAGAAAGCATGATGCAGTGTGGGTGATAGTGGATCGATTAACGAAGTCAGTACATTTTTTACCAGTCAGAATAGACTACTCATTGAACAAGCTAGCCGAAATTTATGTAAGTGAGATAGTAAGATTGCATGGAGTGCCAATGTCCATCATATTTGATAGAGATCCTAGATTTACTTCACAATTCTGGAAGAGTGTACAATAAGCTTTGGGAACTAGACTTAGTTTCAGTACGGCCTTTCATCCGCAGACAGATCGACAATCAGAGCGAGTTATTCAGTTATTAGAAGACATGATGAGAAGCTGTGTACTCAATTTTGGGAGAAGTTGGGATCAATATTTATCTCTTATAGAATTTGCCTATAATAATAGTCATCAGACCAGCATTGGCATGGCTCCTTATGAAGCTTTGTATGGAAGAAAGTGCAGAACCCTAGTTTGTTGGACCGAGTTGAACAAGAAGAAGTTGATCGGACCAGAGATAGTTCAATAGACCGAAGAGAAAGTTAGAGTGATCAAAGAAAGATTGAAAGTGGCACAAGATCGACAAAAGTCATATGTTGACCTAAAGAGACGAGATATAGAATATGTTGTAGGTGATAAAGTTTTCCTTAAAGTTTCACCTTGGAATAAGGTATTAAGATTTGGCAAAATGGGTAAGTTGAGTCCAAGTTTTATTGATCCTTATGAGATTCGGGAAAGAATCGGACCAATGGCATTCCGATTAGCCCTTCCACCAGAGTTGGATAGAATTCACAATGTTTTTCACGTTTCGATGCTAAAGAGATATCGTTCGGACCCGACTCATATTTTACCAACTGAAGAGATAGAAGTACAGACAGACATGTCTTATGAAGAGGAACCAGTGGCTATTCTATCACGTGAAGAGAAAGTTCTCAGGAATAAGAGAGTTCCTCTAGTTAAAGTCTTATGGCGGAATCATGCAGTTGAAGAAGCCACGTGGGAAAGTGAGGAAACAATGAAGAGAAAATATCCACAGTTGTTTAGTACAAAATGAATAGTTAAATTTAGAGGGCAAAATTTATTTTAAGGGGAAGAGAATGTCATATCCGCTAATTTAGGCCCCGAGTCGCACGTGTCTCGAAATTGACTCGTTTGACTTATCGGAGTTTAAATTTGGATTTTGACCGAAATTAATAAAGTAATGATTAAATTACGTTGATATATGTTTAATTATGTGTTTATAAATCTTAAAGAAGTTAATTTACGGTAAAAGACTAAATTGCAAAATTTGAGAAGTTTTGGGGTCAAATTGCAATTTACCAAAATTTGAAAGATTAATGACATTATTTATTAATTAACATATTAATTTTTGGAAATTTTAAATGGGTTGGCTGGCCACTCAATAAGAAAAAGAAGGAGATTAAGTTTAATTAAGCCTAAATTCAATATTTTTGTCAAAAAATGGTGGGACCCATATAAGACCTTTGGCCATTCTCTTAATTCTTCTTTCTTCTTCCTTATCTCTTCTTCTTAAATTATTTCTCTACTCAAAAACCAGCCTATACGCCAGCCCTCCTTTCCACCATAGTTAGAGCTTAATCTAGAGAGAGAAATAAAGAGAAGAGAGGGAAAAGAACAAGTCAAAGCCATTTTCATGCACAACAAGACTTGGAGAAATTAAGGAAGGGAAGAAGGGAGAAAAAAGAGTAAGAGAAGAGGAGAGATAAAACCTTCAAGTGTTGATCAAGAAGAGGAAAAAGTATAGGTAAGAAGCTCTCCTTCTCCTCTTCAACTTTCATAAAAGGAAAATATGATTTTGAGCTCATTTAGAACTTGATTATGTAGAGAGAGACCTTAGGGTTTCATGAGAGAGAGTTTAGGGTTTCATGAGAATTTTGATAAGATAAGGTTTTGATGATGATTTTGTGTGTTTTAGGAGCTCAAGGAAACAAAGGAAAAGAGAAAACTACCTAGAGAAAGTGAAGGAGATTAATAAGAGGTTTGTGCATAAATTAAGGCAATAGCCTATGTTTTATTTTCAAGTTGTATGATTTGAGAAATTGATATGTAAATTAACTTTATTTTATCATAAAATTCTGAGTATGTATGTTTGCTAGAATTAGGAGTATATTTGGTAGAAATTAAATTAGGTGATTGTGTGTGTGTAATGCTGGAAATTTTGGAGCAGTAAGTATATATATTGCTATACCTTGAGCTATATAATTCGGATTAATGTGTTCTTAGTTGCATATGAAAGATAAGACACAGGTCTTTAACTTTTATTTAGACTATAAAATCAAAATATATTTGTATTTACCAATAAAAATATATATATTTCGGACCTAGAGTGTTAAATTAGTCATAACATTTTCTACAGAACTCCAAATTTAGTAATTAAAGTTGAATATGAAAGCTAAGACATTAGATGTTAACTTTTATGCAGACCATAAAATCAAAATATGTCTGTATTTATCCAGAAAAATATATATATATCGGACTTAGAATCTATCCAGCAAATTTCTGGGCGAAATTGTTAGTGAACAGTTAGTGTTCAATTAGTGTTCAATTGGTGTATTCTTTTTTTTTTCTTTTATTATGGAAATTTTGATTCAATAAGCATTAAAAACAATTTTTTTTTTCTTAAGGTTGCAACTTTATCCATATCCTAGAAGAATTTTATTTCATTGGGTATTGTAAAATATTATTTATTTTATGTTTTTGAAAAAAAAATACATAAATTGACATTTTCATATTTAACAAAAGATTATTAAAGTTCTGTACTTAAAATTGAAATTCACTAACTCAGTGTTTGAATAGAAGGAAAATATGAGGGAGATAATATAAAAGTTTAAAATAAAAAAATATTTGCATTTTACAACATTTAGGAAGAAAATAAAAATAAGGAATGAATATAAAATAACTATTATTTTTCACTCTGACTTTCTCTCCAGAGAGAAAACAGGAGGTAAAATAACTTTTTTTATTATATTACGTCTCTCTAACTAGGACCCTTTTCCAATCTTTCAAATCATAATTAATGAAGTTGCTAATACGAGCATTAGAAGGGAGTATTCTTTTGACCAATGGTTTCTTAGTAGAACAGTCTAAAAGCCAATTATCATGTCAGATTTGCCCATCCAAATCATTACTTATTCTCCAACCCAAACCACTTTTAATAATCAGCTCTGCCTTTTGGACCCAATGTGAAACCCATTTTTGAAATCAAAACATCAGTCCTGGAAAAGTATTTGACCTTTATGACACGAGCAAAAAGAGATGAGGGAAACTAAATTATTCTCCACACTTGCTTAGCAATGGGAGTAAGGTTAAAACAATGGATGTCTCTAAAATTGAGACCTAAGTTTTTTGAAAAACAAATATTATCCCAGCTGACCCGATGGATTCTCTTCTCATTTTGCCCACTACCCCACTTGAAATGGATCGTAGGTCTTTCATACTGTTAGGATTAAAAATTTTAGGTATAAGAGCAATAAAAATATGACTAAAACCATAAGGAGCATGCCAAAATTCAAACAAAGAAGAACAATAGAGATGACATTAGAACCAACAATATGCCCAAAAAAAGTATAAAATAACACAGGTATACCATCAGGACTAGGAATTTTTTATGAGTGCATTTGTTTCAAGGCATAGGTAACCTTTTGGTAGGGATAGCCGCAGATGAATCCAATAAGATGGCCAGGTAACGAAAAGGCTTTGGCTCTTTGATAGAAGGAACTCTTTTCAGGTTCTTTGACAGTGAATCAGAATCGCTCCTCTTTAACCGTGAATGGAGCACTTAATATTTTGATTGTGGAATAATCTATTTCTGCTTCAATTGCATCAACAACATTTTGGATAATAGATGGTTGAGAGCTAGAAAATATGTCATGAAATAATCTTGCACTACCCTAGCAATCTCCACATCGCCCTCTATCCAATTCCTATTATCATCATTTATACAATTAATAATGTTCCTCCTTACGAACAACCGCTCCCATTTTGATGAAGGACTCGACGTCTAGTCGGTCTCGAGAATGCCCTGATATGAGGTTGAAGTGATGTTCATCTAGCTTCAAGTATCCGAGCTTCAAGGCGATGTGAGTCATGTACCCACCAATCAAAATGTCTCAGGAGGGCTTGGTGGCAATTGACAAAAGATGGTTTGCAAACCATCGAGATAAAGCCACTGTGAGGCCTCTTCGGGCCATCTCCAGGAGAAGGAGCTCTGACTTCCTCATTGTGTCATTGCTGTCTCCTCTGGCAAAGATGCTATAGGTGAGAAACCTATACGAATATTTGTGCACTGGGGATTGAAGGTGGGCGCTCTTCGTCTTTTTGACGTTCCAGCTGCAATCAAGACCGAAGTGAGTCCATGCATGAGTAGCATAGAACTCTACTTCACTGTCATTCAGGATGCCATCAAAGGGAAGGTTGAACCAGTCTCCAAACTCTATGGCAGATAGGGTGTTCAAATGTTTGCAAATTTGGAACTTAACCGTGCCGATAGGAGAGACTTGTAAGGTACTCAGAAATTCTAAGGTTGGCTCCCTGAGAGTTGGTTGATGGATATCAACGAATTCTTTCAGATGACAAGCCTGGAGTTGTTCTGTCATGCTTGTCTCGAGACCGAGTGTTCGGATGGTTTTCCACTCAAATGATCTAGAGGAAATGAGTGACCTTTTCTTGAGCACAGAGTATCTAGGATGGCAATGCTCCGGAATGATGTTTAGAAGGTAATCCATGTACCTTCTTGGAGCATGAGACTTCTTTCTTGTACCCTTGGAGGAACCAGTTTCCATTTTGATTGAAAGAATAAACTCTGAAGAGTGAAAATTTTGATAGAAATTTTGGAGTAAAACCTAGAGTGATGTGATTTCTGATGATGGAAATGGTTTTTAAAGATATTTATAGATGGAATGAGTTACTAGGGGGCCAGAATCTTTAAAATGGTATTCAATGGTGATAAATGAGAGAAGTTGAGAGAAGTTGGAGAGTTGGAATGAGAGAAATAACGACAGAAATGTTATATAACTGACATCTTCACGAGCATGAAAAACTAAGTCACGGGTGTGAAGTGTCGTGTTCACGGTTTGCTGAAGAGACGCTCTACCCGTGAAAAGAGGCGTGAAATTGTTCACGGTCGTGAAGTTTAAAGGTCACGGACATGAATGATGAACTATCACGGTGGTGACAAATGAGTTACGGGCGTGAAGTATTAAACTTCACTACTTGTGATCGTGAAACAAAGCGTGAATGCTTCTGTAAGCTTTTAGAGAAAATGTTTACCGTCTTGAAAAAGCGTCACGGGCGTGAACATAGTCATCACTACCTTAAGTCGTGAAGCATGTCGTGAAGCAAGTCGTGAAAGCTACTGGTTCTTTCGGCGATTTAGTTCACTGTCGTGAATATATGTCACGAGCGTGAATTGCCTAAAATTCTCATTAAATAAAATTAAGTCTAAAACAAGACTAAAACATTTCTAAGGAGTTTCTATCCCTTATAACATATATTTCCATCAAATTAGCTACCTTATTTCTAGTAAGATGAGACAAAAACAAGATTATCAATCAAGGTTTGGCAATTTGGCAATTACAAAGTTAATCCATCAATCATACCAAGTTCTCTTTTTATGAAATTAAATCTTTCCTCATTTAGAGACTTAGTGAAGATATCTGCCAATTGATTGTCTGTGCTTATAAATTCCAATACAACATCTCCATATTGAACATGATCTCTAATAAAATGGTGTCTAATGTCAATATGCTTACTTCTAAAATGTTGAATGGGATTCTTAGATAGATTTATAGCACTCGTATTGTCACATCTAATAGGTATATGGTTCATACTATGACCATAATCCTTAAGTTGTTGTTTCATCCAAAGGATTTGTGTACAACAACATCCTGCTGCTACATACTCTGCTTCAGCGGTAGAAAGAGCAATTGAAACTTGTTTCTTGCTAAACCAAGAAACTAAGCACTCTCTAATAAAATGACAAGTATCTGAAGTACTTTTTCTATCTAAAAGACTACCAGCATAATCAGCATCTGAATATCCTATAATGTAAAAGGATGAATTTCTAGGATACCACAAACCTAGATGCGATGAGCTATGTAAATATTTTAGAATTCTTTTTACTGCATTTAAATGAGACTCTTTTGGACACGATTGAAAGCGTGCAGATAAGCATACACTATACATTATATCGGGTCTAGAAGCAGTAAGATATAAAAGTGATCCGATCATACCTCTATAGAGCTTTTCAATAATGCTTTTATCCTTTTCATCCTTGTCCAATTTTGTTAATGTGCTCATTGGAGTATTGGCATTCTTGCATCCTTCCATTCCAAATTTCTTCAATAAGTCTTTGGCATATTTGGATTGGTTGATGAATATGCCTTCATTACCTTGTTTTATTTGTAGACCAAGGAAATATTTAAGCTCACCCATCATGCTCATTTCAAATTTCCTAGTCATACACTTAGCAAATTCTTGACAAAGCAATTCATTATTAGACCCAAATATGATATCATCAACATAAATTTGAACAATTAGAATATCATGCTTATGCTTTTTAGTGAATAATGTAGTGTCAACACTCCCCTTTGTAAAGTTATTTTCTAAAAGAAAACAACTTAGTCTTTCATACCAAGCTCTTGGGGGTTGTTTCAAACCATATAAAGCTTTTGAAAGTTTAAAAATATGATTAGGCAAATCATAGCTTTCAAAACCTGGTGGTTGTTCTACATAAACTTCTTCTAGATTATACCTTTTTTAAATATAACCATTTAAAAAGGCACTTTTTACATCCATTTGAAAAGAGTTTGAAATTCATGTGGCATGCATATGCTAAAAGTATTCTTATGGCTTCTAATCTAGCTATAGGAGCATAGGTCTCATCATAATCTATTCCTTCTTCCTGATTATACCCTTTTGCAACCAATCTAGCCTTATTCCTAGTTATTGAACCTGGTTCATCTAGTTTATTAATAAATACCCATTTGCTACCTATAATTTGATGATCCTTGGGTCTAGGTACTAAGGTCTATACCTTACTTCTCTCAAATTGGTTGAGTTCCTCTTGCATTGCAATCACCCAACTTTCATCATTAAGAGCCTCGTCAATATTTTTAGGCTCAATTTGAGAAATAAAAGCAAGGTTAGAAGCTAAATGTTTGAAATGAGATCTAGTACTTACTCCCCTAGAAGGATCACCAATGATTTGCTCTTTAGGGTGATCTTTTGTCAATCTCCATTCCTTTGGGAGCTCTTTCCTGTTTTCCTCTTGTGTTTGAGGTAGAGAACCATCTTGATGTGAATCTTCTTGATCATTTTCTTCTTTTCCATTTTCAAGATCAAGTCTTTACATGGTACCTACAATATCATCAAGAACACTATCTTTCACAAGATCAAGTCTACTAGATTCATCAAAAACAACATGCATAGATTCTTCAACAGTTAATGACTTTATATTAAATACTTTATATGCTTTGCTAGTTGTAGAGTATCCTAAAAAGATACCCTCATCATATTTAGAAGCAAATTTTCCAAGGTTGTCCTTGGTATTCAATATGTAGCACTTGCATCCAAATACTCTAAAGTATGATATCAAGGGCTTTCTTCTATTCCATAGCTCAAATAAAGTTTTATTTAGGAGAGGTCTTTTAAAAACTCGATTTGAAATATAACAAGCAGTATTTGTGGCTTTTTCCCAAAATTAAGTTGGTAAACCATACTCATTGAGCATTGTTCTAGCCATTTCAATTAAAGTTCAATTTTTCCTTTTAACTACCCCATTTTGTTGAGGTGTCCCATTTTCCTTTCAAAGTTTTCATTTTCGAATTCTTTGCCACGGTCACTTCTTATTTTTGAAATGCAATATCCTTTTTCATTTTGAACTCTTTTAGCAAAATTTTTGAAATTTTCAAAAGCATCACTCTTTTGAGCTAAGAAAATTACCTAAGTAAATCTAGAGTAATCAACTACGATGACAAAGGCATAAATGTTTACCTTCTAAGCTTGCAATTCTAGTAGGTCCAAATAAATCTAGATGCAGGAGTTGTAGAGGTTTTGAGGTACTTACTATGTTTTTGGATTTGAAGGATGACTTGTGTTGCTTCCCTCTTTGGCAAGGTTCACATGTCTTGTCTTTTTCAAATTTGACTTTGGGCAGTCCCTTTACTAGTTCTCCTGTGCTGAGGCTTTGAATTAAGTCCATGTTTGCATGACCAAGCCTTCTATGCCACTGCCAAGATTCATGACTAGTAGTCACAAGACACTTAGAGGAATGGTTAGATATTTTGAGTAAGTTTATTATGTATGTATTGACCTCTCTATTTCCTTTAAATATCTCTTAACCATCAATAGAAGTTACAAGACATTCGTTGGAAGTAAAGCTTACTTTATTACATTTATCACATAATTGACTTACACTCAACAAGTTATGTTTCAAACCATCAACAAGTAAGACATCTTTAATAAAAGTAGTACCATTTGTACCAATAGAACCAATGCCAATTACCTTACCATTGGAGTGAAGTGATCTTACCTTATCCGAGATGTGATCCTCTATAGCCATGAAGCATAGGTTGACCTCTTCGCTTTCATTGTCATCTTTTTCACTTGAAGAGCTTTCGTCATCCCTGTGGCTTTGTGACCTTTCTCCCCATTGTCTCTTTGGTATTTGCTCTTATGCTTCTTGAGACTTGGACATTCCAGTTTAATATGCCCTTTTTTTCCACATTCATAGTACTTTACCTCTTCCTTACTTATTTGTGCATCATTAGAAGTCTATTTGAGGTTTCTTTGCCTGAATTTTCTAGAGTTGCTCATTTTCTTCTCAATAATTCTTTTCAACCTTCTTGAGAGCGTAGCAATGTCCTCATTTTCATCATCTTTAACTTCTTCTTAAGATTTTGAAGTAGAGGCTTTTAATGCTAGAGGCTTTCTTTTTTCTGGCACTGCTTCAAGCTCTATATCTCTTTTCACTACCATTTCATGTGTGA
Organism: Triadica sebifera; assembly: GCA_023653625.1. Lineage (NCBI taxonomy): Eukaryota > Viridiplantae > Streptophyta > Magnoliopsida > Malpighiales > Euphorbiaceae > Triadica > Triadica sebifera. The sequence goes on from CM042896.1 coordinate 37,518,112, forward strand.
GAAGTTTGCCAATAAGCACATCAGTATTCATGATGCTCATATCTTCATTTGCTTCTTCTATATCGGCAACTCTTGAACTGTAATCTTTGAGAAGAAGACTTCTTAGGATTTTATTATTTATATCTTCCAAGCTCAAGTACTTCCCAAGTTTTCTCATTCCATTTATGATAGCTAGAAGACGGTTGGTCATGTCAGTGATTGAATCATTGGATTTAATCTTGAAGAGCTCATATTCTGAAGTAAGAAGTTGAATCTTCTTGGATTTAACTTGCTTCATTCCTTCATAATAGTTTTCCAATGTTTTCCACATGATGTAAGTTGTTGGGCAGTATTGTATTCTACCACATTCTTCAATGGAAAATGAGCTTGAGAGAATTGTCATTGCCTTATTGTTTTTGAAGTTTGCTTCTTTGTGCATCATTAGAAATCTATTTGAGGTTTCTTTGCCTGAATTTTCTAGAGTTGCTCATTTTCTTCTCAATAATTCTTTTCAACCTTCTTGAGATCATAGCAATGTCCTTATTCTCATCATCACTCATTTCTTCATCATCTTCAACTTCTTCTTGAGATTTTGAAGTAGAGGCTTTTAGTGCTAGAGGCTTTCTTTTTTCTAGGCTCTGCTTCAAGATCTCTATCTCTTTTCACTGCCATTTCAGGTGTGAGAATTTTTCCAATAAGCACATCAGTATTCATGATGTTCATGTCTTCATTTGCTTCTTATATACTGACAACTCTTGAACCGTAATCTTTGAGAGGAAGACTGTAACATCCTTGACCTTCCCCACATGCATTTCATCAAACATAAGCATCTTGCATACAATTCAATTGAACACGTGCATTTCATATGTATTTTCGTAGGAACAAGTTTATGACACGCACTAGCTACGTGTCCTAGTATTTGGCACTTGTATCGAGTTGCACATGTATAATTATAACCTAAATGAGGACAACAAAGTATTAGAAATGAATTGAATAAGGTGTCTAAATTAAAGTACGCAAAATGATTTGATTAAGATTAGTAAACAATTACATTGTTAATTTAGTTAAATCGGGTCAAATGATTAAGCTGTATTATTGTGTGAATTAGTGGAATTATAAATATATGTAAATAATAATAATAATATAGACAAAATAAAATGAAAATGACACAAAAGAGAAATAGAAGAGAAGAGAAAAGAGAAATGAGAAGAGAAAATAGAAGAGAAGAAGAGAAAATGACAAAAAACAAGTTAGCTTTATCTTCATCTTTCTTTACGCATTTTTGCCTTCTTCTCCAGCCCGACTTCTTCTTCAATTTCCTCCATTTTAGACTTCAATTCATCCTTGTGTCACCTAATTTTTGAAGCATATTGATCCCTTGCAAGGTTGTTCTTGGTAAGTAATCAATTCTTATTGCTATATGTCTTATCTAAATATGGGTACTAATTTCAGCTTCATTGGTTATGTATAGACTAAGTTATGGCCTTTGGAAGCCATACTGGTCCGGAAGTCAATTCTATTCTAGACCAGTAAACTATTTGGTATAATTAGAAGACCTTAGAGACATAATGGGTAAAACTTGTAAACATGAAACATGTTCCATATGAACCCATATAAGTTTTTGTAAAGTTTCATTAAAATAGGACTTATAGATTATAAGTTATGATGAACCCAAATGAGTACCCTGAAACTGCCTAAAGGCAGAAAATAAGGCAAAAATAGAACACTCTTAGTAATTCCACCAAATATTGTACAATGATCCCATTGGTCTGAAATTTGAATATGTTCTATAATTATATGTTATTGTTAATTAGGAATAAGAATCAGATTAATTGGTCAATTATAGAAAACGTTATAGGCTAAATAGTCCAATAAGGTCACACTGCCTCATAGGCAAAATCTTAACTATTGACATGAACAATGCATATTAATTTGTTTAAGCCACATTAAGTCTCCCTAATCATGAGTTAATCGGTTATGTTTTCATATTAGGCTCGCAACATATTGAAGACCCACAGAGAGTGGATAGACAATAAGTTAGGGGTCGGAATCAAAGGAGAACGGTGAGTCTAATTATCGATTGAATTCTTTAGTGCAAATGAAAGTTGGTTGCTATGTGATTCATATGATTGTCATGATTGGTCCTTGATAATGTAATGATGGATAATTTGTGACATTTTGGTACATATAAATGGTATACTTGTGGTATATTTGAAGTATATGTTTGACACATGTGATATATATACATAGTATATGTATAGTATATGCAAGGTATATGTGTAGCATATGAGGTATATATGTGGTATATGTATATTATATGTGATAAGATACAATGGTTGATGAATGCTTAAATACAAGTGCATATGCATATCGACTAAAAAGGCGTTGTGACTAGTTAATCGATATTGTAAAGTAAAAGAAAAGGCCTATGGCCCAACAAATGTGCAAATGAAACAAATGATCAAGCTAGCTAGCAAATGCAAATGCAAATATTCACATGGAAAATGTTCACATGGAAACCCGGGGCAATGTCTGTTTAACTTGGTCACAACAAAATGAAATAAGCAAAGCATTTGCATATATAAAGAGTAATGATTATATGTTTCAACCTTATTGATACATATATGATGCTGATGAATGGAATGGATATATGGTATATATTGCATTTGTGATTTATTACTATAAATTGTTTGGTACTTTAGAGCTCATTGGATGATTATTCTCACTGAGCCGCAACTCATCAATTTGCATCATTTTTCAGGTAAAGAAAAGTGATAGCTCATTTTGAGTAGTGTATAGAAGACATGGAGCACAGGTGATTGGCCGAGCCTCATCACTCTCTCTCCTTGCATTCCACACAAGCATGAAAACATGTCATCTGTATTTTGGACTTATATGCTTGAATATGTATTATCACTCTAGATTAGTTTTGAAATGTATAAATAGAAACAACCCGTAATCCTTCGGATGTGAAGTTTATGTTTTAATATATGTGATATATCGTGTTGTTGTTTTTAATGTTGACTTGAAAAGTCATTGAGTGATATTACAGGATATAAGACTTGTAAAGTCATTAGTTGATTTTACAGGATATGATATGAAAAAAAAAATTTACTACCACTGTTATCAGGGTATTTTCTATTTCCAACATGCAGTATGTTATTATTTTATATAGAAATAGGTTATACTTAAATGCATATGATGTGGTGTTACATTTTTGGTATCAAAACAGGGATAGGTTCCATGGGAACATGCATAAGCATAAGAGCATGATAACATATGCATCCTATGTGTTGAACATTATGTAGTGACATAATTTCATTTATTTTAGGGCCATGATTAGACATGATTCACCAAGGAGAGAGAGGCCAGCTGAAATGTATTCTCATGAGGCATCACCTCATTTACATAGAGATCAACCAGCACTAGGAGCTAGAGCTCCAGTAGATGCATCACAGTCATTTCATGTGGAAGTACCCCATGAAAACCTAGAACAAGAAGTATATGGTCCTAAAATGTACAAGGAAAGACGTTATGGCAAGCTGAGGAAACATGGTGCAGTTGATTTCAATGGCACAACAGATCCAACAGAAGCTGAGACATGGCGGAAAAGGACACAGAGGGTACTAAATATGATGAGATGTACCCCATATGAGAAATTCGATTATGCAGTATCCTTACTGCAAGGAAATGCTTATGAATGTTGGGAGACAGTCCCCGACAGTGATGCACAACCACCGGTGTTGACATGGAATGATTTTCTCCTGGAATTTCAGAACAATTACATGCCTGAAGCATATAAAGATGAGAAGAGGAAGGAATTCCTGAATCTGAAACAGGGGAATATGTCTATTGCGGGGTATGAAGTACAATTTAACAAACTTTCCCATTATGCCACCTTCATGGTCTCTACCAAAATAGACAAATGCAGGAAGTTTGAGGAGGGCCTCAAATATGAGATTAGAAATAGAATCACGACTACTGATCTTGATAATTATGCCAGACTCAAAGCTGCTGCAATCAGAGCTGAACGGTTAATGAAAAAAGCTGGGGAGCAACAAATAAAAAGGCCATCACGTGAGTTCTGTGGTGAGTCTAGTAGAAGGTCGGGCAAACGAGGTAGATATATGCCTGCACAGTCTGGCAACAGAAGTGGGTACTCAAGTTTTAGAGGTCGAGGCATGACTTTTTCTTACCCAGGCTGGGGGCAGAGCCAATATGTTGAACAGAGGCCCACATGTTGTCATTGTGGCAGATAGCATACGGGCAAATGTAGAAGGCTCACAGGAGCATGTTATTTCTATGGATCGATGAAGCACATGTATAGAGGCTGTCCAAATAGAGCTAAACTAGCAGAGACCAGCAGAGGTAGAGGAGTATCTGAGACTACAGTTGAGGCACCGAGGGCCTACCCTACTAGTGGGACACAGGGCAGAGGAAGAGGCAGGGGCAAGACTGGTACAATGGGCAGAGGAGTGACCAGATCTAAAGGTCAGAGTTCTAGACCTTCTACTCAGGCCAGGGTGTTTGCTATGACTAGACAAGAGGCAGTGGATGCTCCCAAAGTAGTCACTGGTAATATTTATATTTCTGAAATATAGCATATGCATTGATTGGCCCAGGCTCCACTCATTCATTTATATCATTGCATATGACATCTGAATTGCATCAAATGCATGAGCCTTTGGGGATTAACATAAATGTGAGTACGCCATTGGGAACCGTGGTAGTTGTGGATAATGTATGTCGTGATTGCCTGATATGCATTGACAGAGATGAGTTAATAGCTGATCTGATTTTATTGCCAATATATGTATTTGATGTGATACTGGGAATGGACAGGTTAACTAGACATCATGCAATAGTGAATTGCTTTACTAAGGAAGTAATTTTGGAATCACCAAACCAGCCAAGGGTAGTATTTCTAGGTGAAATAAAACTTGTGCCTACATGTCTAGTTTCAGCTGTAAAGGCATTTCGAATGATCAAAGGGGGATGTGAAACATATTTGGCATATGTGACTGATACTAGAACCACTGATAGCTTGCTTGAAAATATACCAGTGGTAAGGGAATTTGCTGATGTATTCCCAGATGATCTACCTGGTTTACCACCAGATAGAGAGATATAATTCACTATTGAACTAGTACCAGGAACAACACCAATATCAAGGTCACCCTACAGAATGGCCCCAGTTGAGTTGAAAGAACTGAAGGCCCAATTGCAGGAGTTACTTGAAAAAGTGTATATTTGACCTAGTGTATCACAATGGGGAGCTCCAGTATTATTTGTTAAAAAGAAAGATGGAACAATGAGATTGTGCATCGTTTATAGGCAACTGAACAAAATGATGGTGAAGAACAAATATCCATTACCTACAATAGATGATTTGTTTGACCAGTTGCAAGGAGCCCAAATATTCTCCAAGATTGATATGAAAACACGCTATTACCAGTTGAAGGTAGCAGAAGCAGATGTTCCAAAGACTGCCTTTCGAACCAGGTATGGACATTATGAATTTTTAGTAATGCCATTTGGGTTGACTAATGCTCCAGCTGCATTTATGGCATTAATGAATAAGGTGTTTCAACCATATCTGGATAGGTTTGTGATAGTATTTATTGATGACATATTGGTGTACTCAAAGAATAGGGGAGAACATGAACAACATTTAAAAATTGTGTTGCAAACTTTGAGGGAGAAACAATTATATGCCAAATTGAGTAAATGTGAATTCTGGTTAGATCATTTGGTGTTTCTTGGACATGTGGTATCGTGTAAGGGAATAGAGGTTGACCCAAAGAAAATTGAGGCTATGGTAAATTGGAAAGCTCCTAAAAATGTTTCTGAAATGCGTAGTTTTTTGGGTTTAGCCGGATACTACCGTAGATTTGTTGGTGGATTCTCCTTAATTGCTAGCCCTTTGACTAAATTGTTGAGAAAGAATGTGCATTTCAAGTGGACTTCTGAATGTCAAAAGAGTTTCGATGAACTAAAACACAGGCTAACCTCAGCACCAGTGTTAACCATCCCTACAGGTACAGGTGGGTTTACAGTATATAGTGATGCTTCTCACCAAGGCTTGGGATGTGTGTTGATGCAACATGGTAAGGTAATAGCTTATGCATCCAGATAACTGAGACCACATGATATCTCATATCCAGTGCATGATTCAGAACTGGCTGCAGTCGTATTTGCATTTAAGATTTCGAGGCATTATCTGTATGGTGAGACATTCCAAATCTTCACAGACCATAAAAGCTTGGGTTATTTGCTGACATAGAAAGAATTAAACATGAGGCAGAGTCGGTGGTTAGAGCTATTGAAAGATTATGACTGTACAATTGAATACCATCCAGGGAAAGCCAATGTGGTAGCAGATGCATTGAGTAGGAAGGCTAGTAGCAGTGTAGCTCACTTGCAAGTATCCTCTTTTCCATATTTGATTCAATTACGATCTATGAATGTTGAATTAAATATACATGATGAAGGATCACTGATTGCTACTTTTCAAGTCAGACCTATACTAAAGGAGAGGATCAATTAAGCACAAAGCAAAGATTCTGAATTATGTGAGAAAATTGATGTGGTAAGGTAGGGAAATAATACAGAGTTTCATTTACAGAATGATACGCTGATGTTAAAATCATGCATATGTGTTCCAGACACTGAGAACTTGCATCAGGAAATAATGGAAGAGGAACACAATGCACCATATGCAATGCACCCAGGTATGACAAAGATGTATCACAGTTTAAGGCCTCATTACTGGTGGCCAAGAATGAAGAAAAACATAGTAGAATATGTTTCCAAATGCTTGACATGTCAGTAGATTAAAATTGAACATCAGGCACCAGTTGGTAAACTACGTCCATTGCCAGTGCCAGAATGGAAATGGGAAAAAATAATGATGGATTTTGTCTATGGATTGCCAAGAACTCCACGAAAAAATGATGTCGTACGGGTAATTATTGACAGATTAACCAAGTCAGCACATTTTCTACCTATCAGATGGGGCTGTACACTTGAGAGTTTGGCCAAATTATATGTGAATGAGATAGTCAGATTGCATGACATTCCAGTGTCCGTTGTGTCTGATAGAGATCCACGGTTTACTTCATGTTTTTGGGTGAGTTTACAGAATGCATTGGGAACAAAATTGATCTTTAGCACTGCATTCCACCCACACACTGATGGAAAATTAGAAAGGACTATACAGACATTGGAAGAAATGCTTAGGGCATGTTCTATGGAATTCAGAGGTGCTTGGGATGAATATATAGCATTGATTGAATTTACTTACAATAACCAGTATCATAGTAGTATCCAAATGGCACCATATGAGGCATTGTATGGCAGAAAGTGTTGAAGCCCTATCATTTGGGATGAAGAAGGAGCACGTGCATTAGAAGGGCCAGAGATAGTGCAAGACACAGTGGATAAGATCAAGGTTGTCAAGAACAAGCTAAAGGCAGCCCAAGATAGATAGAAAAGTTACGCTGATCAGCATAGAAGGGAGATGGAATACGAGTTAGGTGAAAAGGTGTTTCTTCGTGTATCTCCATGGAAAGGGATAATCCGATTTGGGCCCAAGATACATAGGGCCTTATGAAATTCTTGAAAAGATTGGTCCATTGGCTTATAGGTTGGCTTTACCACCCGAGATGGCTCAGATACATAATGTGTTTCATGTGAGCATGCTTAGAAGATACAGGTCAGATCCTACACATGTACTTAAAGATCAAGTCATTAAGAATGCAGAGAACATGAATTATGTTGAGGAACCAGTGCAAATCATTGGATGCAAGACTAAACAGCTAAGAAATCGAGAAATACCTTTGGTTAAAGTATTATGGCATAACCATTTACAAGAAGAGGCAACATGGGAAACAGAAGAAAATGTGAAAAAGCAATATCCACACCAGTTTTCATGTATTAATTTCTAGGACGAAATTTTTAAAAGGAGGGGAGAATTGTAACATCATTGACCTTCCCCACATGCATTTCATCGAACATAAGCATCTTGCATACAATTCAATTGAACACGTGCATTTCATATGTATTTTCGTAGGAACAAGTTTATGACACGCACTAGCTATGTGTCCTAGTATTTGACACTTGTATCGAGTCACACATGTGTAATTATAACCTAAATGAGGATAACAAAGTATTAGAAATGAATTGAATAAGGTGTCTAAATTAAAGTAAGCAAAATGATTTGATTAAGATTAGTAAGCAATTACATTGTTAATTTAGTTAAATCGAGTCAAATGATTAAGCTGTATTATTATGTGAATTAGTGGAATTATAAATATATGTAAATAATAATAATAATATAGACAAAATAAAATGAAAATGACACAAAAGAGAAATAGAAGAGAAGAGAAAAGAGAAAAGAGAAGAGAAAAGAGAAGAGAAGAAGAGAAAATGACAAAATGACAAAAAACAAGTTGGCTTTATCTTCATCTTTCTTTCCCCATTTCTGCCTTCTTCTCTAGCCCGACTTCTTCTTCAATTTCCTCCATTTTAGACTTCAATTCATCCTTGTTTCACATAGTTTTTGAAGCATATTGATCCCTTGCAAGGTTGTGCTTGGTAAGTAATCAATTCTTATTGCTATAGGGTTGATTTGAGTTGCTTAGGTTCAATATTAGGCACTGAATTGCACTCTGAGTTTGATGTTAATAGCAATTGATTTTGGAAATGTGTAAAACACAAAGGTTGTTCCTTTATGTCTCAAATATGTGGATATGTAAACATTGTTTGCAAGTTATTTTGTATAGGGAGAGATATGCTCTTCGTACTGAAACTGGTCAGGGTGGGAACCCTAACCAAGTTAGCTACTGTGTGGTTTGCTTTCAAATATGTTAAAGCCATTATTTGAAGTCTGTCAAAACATAAAAGTTGTAGATATATGAGTTTTATATCGGTCTACCAAATTTTAGGTTCATTGGTCTTGGAAATGTGGAGTTATGGGGAATGGAACCATGACTATTCCATGGTTTGAACTGCCTATTGAGTGCCCTGGGCAGATACAATAAATTGTTTGGCTAATTTGAGCTTGTTAGAACTAGAGTCAGTATATGATAAAAACATTATATTTATAGGTATATGTCTTATATAAATTTGGGTACTCATTTCAGCTTCATTGGTTATGTATAGATTACGTTATGGCCTTCAGAAGCCATACTGGTCCGGAAGTCAATTCTATTCTGGACCAGTAAAAGGTTTGGTATATTTAGAAGACCTTAGAGACATAATGGGTAAAAGTTGTAAACCTGAAACATGTTCCATATGAACCCATATAAGTTTCTGTAAAGTTTCATTAAAATAGGACTTATAGATTATAAGTTATGATGAACCCAAATGAGTACCCTGAAACTGCCTAAAGGCAGAAAACAAGGCAGAAAATAGAACACTCTTAGCAATTCCACCAAATATTGTACAATGATCCCATTGGTCTGAAGTTTGAATGTTCTATAATTATATGTTATTATTAATTAGGAATAAGAATCAGATTAATTGGTCAATTATAGAAAAAGTTATAGGCTAAACAGTCCAATAAGGTCACATTGCCTCATAGGCAAAATCTTAACTATTGACATGAACAATGCATATTAATTTGTTTAAGCCACATTAAGTCTCCCTAATCATGAGTTAATCGGTTATGTTTTCATATTAGGCTCGCAACATATTGAAGACCCATAGGTAGTGGATAGATAATAAGTTAGGGGTCGGAATCAAAGGAGAACGGTGAGTCTAATTATCGATTGAATTCTTTAGTGCAAATGAAAGTTGGTTGTTATGTGATTCATATGATTGTCATGATTGGTCCTTGATAATGTAATGATGGATAATTTGTGACATTTTGGTACATATAAATGGTATACTTGTGGTATATTTGAAGTATATGTTTGACACATGTGATATATATACATAGTATATGTATAGTATATGCAAGGTATATGTGTAGCATATGAGGTATATATGTGGTATATGTATATTATATGTGATAAGATACAATGGTTGATGAATGCTTAAATACAAGTGCATATGCATATCGACTAAAAAGGCGTTGTGACTAGTTAATCGATATTGTAAAGTAAAAGAAGAGGCCTATTGCCCAACAAATGTGCAAATGAAACAAATGATCAAGCTAGCTAGCAAATGCAAATGCAAATATTCACATGGAAACCCGGGTCAATGTCTATTTAACTTGGTCACAACAAAATGAAATAAGCAAAGCATTTGCATACATAAAGAGTAATGATTATATGTTTCAACCTTATTGATACATATATGATGCTAATGAATGGAATGGATATATGGTATATATTGGATTTGTGATTTATTACTATAAGTTGTTTGGTAGTTTATAACTCATTGGATGATTATTCTCACTGAGCCGCAACTCATCAATTTGCATCATTTTTCAGGTAAAGAAAAGTGATAGCTCATTTTGAGTAGTGTATAGAAGACATGGAGCATAGGTCATTGGTCGAGCCTTATCACTCTCTCTCCTTGCATTCCACACAAGCATGAAAATATGTCATCTGTATTTTGGACTTATATGCTTGAATATGTATTATCACTCTAAATTAGTTTTGAAATGTATAAATTGAAACAACCCGTAATCCTTCATATGTGAAGTTTATGTTTTAATATATGTGATATATCGTATTGTGGTTTTTAATGTTGACTTGAAAATTCATTGAGTGATATTACAAGATATAAGACTTGTAAAGTCATTAGTTGATTTTACAGGATATGATATGAAAAAAAAAAAATTTACTACCACTGTTATCAGGGTATTTTCTATTTCCAACATGTAGTATGTTATTATTTTATACAGAAATAGGTTATACTTAAATGCATATGATGTGGTGTTAGAAAGACTTCTCAGGATTTTTTTATCTACATCTTCCAAGCTCAAGTGCTTCCTAAGTTGTCTCATTCCATTTATGATAGCTAGAAGACAGTTGGTCATGTCAGTGATTGACTCATTGGATTTAATCTTGAAGAGCTCATATTTTGAAGTAAGAAGTTGAATCTTCTTGGATTTAACTTGCTTTGTTCCGTCAAGATAGTTTTTCACTATTTTCCACATGCTGTAAGTTGTTGGGCAGTGTTGTATTTTGCTACATTCTTCAATGGATAATGAGCTTGAGAGAATTGTCATTGCCTTCTTGTTTTTGAAGTTTACTCTTCTTTGAGGCTCTGTCCAATCATCTTTTGATAATATTTCTTCTTCACCATCAGCTCCTCTTCTAGTTGGCGGTGTCCATTCTTTTCGAACACTATCCTAGACTTCAATTCCTTCACTATCCAGATATGTCTCCATCCGAAACTTCCAATAAGCATAATTTGCTCTATCAAAGTAAGGCTTGAGACTTTGGAATCCTTCATTGGCCATATCTTGATCTTTACTAGAGCTGTTTAGGCTTGGATGCTAGATTTGCTCTGATACCAATTGTTGCCCAAATGTTGAACCAAGAAGGGGGGTTGAATTGGATATTAAAAATTTAACTTTTAATTGCGGAAAGAAAAGTAAGTAGGGATAGAAAAAATATAACACAAGGATTGTTATAGAGGTTCGGGTGTTAACAAACCCTACTCCTCTCCCCAATCTCAATTGGGAGTTTCACTAACACACTAAGTGTTACAATGGAGTTTTACAATCTCACTCCCAACTATGGTGTTTCTCACAATGGCTCACACCTGACCCAGAAATCCCTTGTATTTTAATGACTCACACAATAACCAATTCCTTGTGTTTTAAAGGCTCACACAAATAACCTTTACCTTGTGTTTTAACGGCTCACACAAATAACCTTTCTTTGTGTTTTAGAGGCTCACACAAATAACCCTTACAAGTGTTCTACTCTTAACCCCGAAATACCCAAAACTCACTTGAGTAGATGATTACATAGAGAAACACTTATAAATCTATATTGCTCAATGAATGATGAACAAAAAGATTTTCACAGAGAATAAATGTTTGTTTTGAAAATATCGAATGCACAAATGGCTTACAACAATATTTTGATTCAAAATACTAGCTATTCTCTTGTTCTTCTCTTCTCCTAGAGGCATAAATAACTTGCATTTATACTTCCATAGCAAATTATAGCCATTAGAATGCATTTAATATGGAATTAGCCATTACACCAACCATTATTATCGCGCCTGACATGTTTATCTTTCATCTTTCACGGTCATGAATTTGTATGTCACGGTCGTGACTATTCTTCCAAGCAGTGGTGACCTTGGTCATGAAGCATTCTAGAAGGTTTTGAAGTGTTTAATCATGAGCGTGACATTTTATTTTCACGGCTCTGTCATCCTTCCAAGCCGTGGTCTAAGTGGTGACTCTGCTCGTGAAGCTCTCTAGAAGAATTTGTCATGTCTTTTCACGGGCATGACTTTAATTCACGGGTGTGATTGAAATGTTCATTCACTGTTGCTATCATTCTTCATGACCGTGAACTTTAAATGTTGGATTGTTGGTGCTAAGTTTCATCACAGGCGTGACATATAAGGTAACGGGTGTGAACATGTTATTTCTTCAATTTTATCTTTTTAAGATTAATCTTCCATTCTCCATTCTTGCTATCATATTTGATATCATGTTCAATAGACTTAGAAAACAAGTATGTTAAATACATTATTGCTATTTTATTTGTTAACATCAAAATGATGAAAATACCCCTCAAGGTTCAACATAACTATTATCATATTATTTAAAATTAAAACATACATGTATGTCACCCAATATTTAAAATACCAAATTACTAAATTTTTATTTCTGGACAGATGTATGCCTTGATTTTGGATTGCACCTTTCACCTATATTTGATTCGAATTTGACCTTAAAGAATTCTATGAATTTTTAGATTAATGTCTTAAATTTCATATACAAAAATAATCATATAAATCTGAATTTTCTAGCTAAAGTTATATCTAAACAACTATATAGTGCTAAGTAAAAATATGTCCAGTATTTTTCAGAATATTCTTAGGTCTGAGATTTTGTATCATATTTTAGGTTCAATATAAATCATAACTAGCATATATAATCTTCATAAAATATTTGTATCTATGTGTCTAATTTCATTTCCAACTAGTTTCATCCTGATCTAAATTCCATAACAAAAGATATAACCAAAATACCATAGAATATTTAGAAAATAACTATCCAGAATTTTCTAGGTACTTTCAAATCAGAGAATTTGTAAAACTTTTTAGACCAACTTAGAATCCGATATAGCATTTATACTCTTTATACAAGTTTTAGATATATGTGTCTATTTTCATTTTCAACTGATTTCATCCCGATCCAAGTTCCATAACAAAAGATATAATCAAAATACCATAGAATGTTTAGAAAAGAACTACCCAGAATGTTCTGGGTACTTTTAAATCTGATAATTTGTAGAAATATATAGACCAACATAGAATCAGATATAACATTTATACTATTCATGAACGTTATAGATTTATGTGTCTATTTTCATTTCCAACTAATTTCATCCTGATCCAAGTTCCATAACAAAAGATATGGTCAAATACATCAAGTCTGTTCCAGACAAATTTTAACAAAATCAACAAACATAATAAGTTATTTGTTCACTCTTCCTTCAACATCAAACATCATTGTAATGCAAATAAAATGCACAAAAGAATAAATATGCTCATATATACAAATCTTGATACAATGAAGTCTAAACCTTGACACAATGAAGTCTTAACCTCTTCAAACCTTAAGCTATTATAGTTGTTTTAAGTTTTTGGGGAGAGGAAGATGAAGAAGAGGAAGAAGAAAATGGGTGAAAGAATAGAGAAGTTGTGTATGAAAGAGTGGGATGGAAGGTAGAGTTCTGAAATTTGAAATAAGAAGGAGAAAATAATATTTTTATACTCATGGTAAATACCCTATTAGGTCCCCCTTATTTTTTCCAAATATCCACTTGAATCCTTGGTTTTTATCTTATTATTATTAACTTACCAAACCTTTATATTTATTTTATTTAACACACATAACTTAATAAAAATTCACTTATAAATACTTTATTATATTTTATTTCCAAATTTAGTCTCAAATAATTTTAATTACGATCATTAAATATGTTAATTATCCAATCCTAAATTGACGGACGTTACATTTCTCTCCCACTTAAGAAATTTCGTCCTCGAAATTTACCTTATTGTTTATGTTTGAAAACAACTAAGGATATTGTGCCTTCATCACTTTCTCGCTTTCCCATGTTGCTTCTTCAGTTGAATGATTCCTCCATAACACCTTGACTAATGGTACTCGTTTATTCCTTAACTCCTTGACTTCCCGAGCCAAGATCTCCATTGGTTCTTCCTCGTATGTTAAATATGGCCATACTTCAATGCTCATGGTTGGAATAATATGAGAAGGATCTGATCGATACCTCCTCAGCATGGAAATATGAAAGACATTGTGGATTTTGCTCAACTCTGGCGGTAAAGCAAGTCCATAGGCAACTGGTCCAATTTTGTCTAAGATCTCATAAGGTCCAATAAACCTAGGGCTTAACTTGCCCTTCTTTCCGAATCTGAGGACTTTTTTCCAAGGGGAAACCTTGAGAAACACCTTGTCTCCCACTTTTTACTCTACGTCTCTTCTTTTGAGATCTGCATATGATTTTTGCTTATTTGAAGCCATCTTTAACCTTTCTTGTATAATCTTCACCTTTTCTTCTATTTCTTGCACAAACTCTGGTCCCACTAGCTTCCTCTCATTGAGTTCTGTCCAACATAATGGTGTTCGAAACCTTCTACCATAAAGTGCCTCATAAGGAGCCATTTCAATGCTTGACTGATAGTTGTTGTTATAGGAAAACTCCATCAATGGTAGGTATTTGTCCCAACTTCCCTTAAACTCTATTACACAACCCCTCATCATGTCTTCCAAAATCTGAATCACCCTTTCTGATTGTCCATCAGTCTGAGGATGAAAAGTTGTGCTGAAACTAAGCTTGGTACCCAAAGCTCTTTGTAGACTACCCCAAAACTGAGAAGTGAACCTAGGGTCCCTATCTAAAACAATGGAGACTGGCACTCCATGAAGCTGTACTATTTCATTCACATATAACTCCGCTAACCTGCTTAATAGGTAGTCCCTCCTGATGGGCAAGAAGTGAGCTGACTGCGTTAATCTATCCACAATCACCCACACAACATCATATTTTTTTGGTGTCAAAAGCAACCAAATCACAAAATCCATGGTTATTCGTTCCCATTTCCATTCTTGAATCATGATTGGCTGTAACAACCCTGAAGGTATCTAATATTCTGCCTTGATTTGCTGACATGTCAAGCACCTGGTGGTGAATTCTGTGATGTCATTTTTCATACCTAACCACCAATACTTATTCTTCATGTCATTATACATCTTGTTACTTCTTGGATGCATGACATATTTTGTCTCATGTGCTTCTTTTAAGATCCTCTGTCTCAAATCTTCCACATTAGGTACGCATAATCGACCTTGGTAGTATAAATATTATCTGAACTAATTGTATAATCAGGTCTCTCCCCTTTAGAGACTGACTCAGCTATCTCAACTAACTTGTTATCTTTTTTTTATGCATATTTGATTTCTTGGTTGAGAATCGGATGAATGTGTAATTTTGCCAAAGTCTTTCGGTTTAATGCATCGGCCACAACATTGGCCTTACTTAGATGGTAGTCGATCACACAATTGTAATCCTTGATCAACTCTAGCCATCTTCTTTGTCCTAAGTTCAATTCCTTTTAGGTAGGAAGATACTTTAAACTCTTGTGGTCGGTGTAAATAAAACATTTTTCCCCGTACAAGTAATGGCGCCATATCTTTAAAGAAAAAACAATGGCAGCCAGTTCAAGGTCATGTGTGGGGTAACTCTTCTCATGTGTCTTCATCTGTCTAGAAACGTAAGCTACTACCTTGTCCTTTTGCATCAGTACACACCCCAATCCATTATGAGAAGCATAGCTATAAATGACATTCTTTATCAGGGACTGGTTGTGTCAAAACAGGAGCCTCAGTCAACATCTTCTTAAGTCTCCCAAAGCTGTCCTGACATTTCTCTGTCCACTCAAATTTCACATCTTTCCTCATTATTCTGGTCAAAGGAGCACCAATCATTGAAAAGCCCTTAACAAACCTCCTGTAATAACCAACCAAACAGAGGAAACTCCTGATTTTTGTCACATTACAGGGAGGCTTCCAACTCATAACTGCCTTTACTTTGCTGGGATCAAATTTGATGTCATCTGCTAACACAATGTGTCCAAGAAAATCCGCATCATAGAGCCAAAACTCACATTTTGAGAGCTTGGCATAAAGCTTCTGTTCCTTGAGGGTCTACAAAACTATCTTCAAATGTTGACCATGTTCTTCCTTATTCTTGGAATACACTAAGATATCATCAATAAAAACCACCACAAATAGATCCAAATATAATCTGTTCATTAAGTCCATAAAGGCTGCCGGAGCATTTGTCAAACCGAAAGGCATCACCAAAAACTCATAATGCCCATATCTGGTTCTAAATGTTGTCTTAGCTATGTCCTCTATCTTAATTTTTAATTGATGGTACCCTGATCGCAAATCAATCTTAGAGAAAACTCATGCACCCTTCAACTGATCAAAAAGATCATCAATTCATAGTAACAGATATATGTTCTTAATAGTCACCTTGTTCAACTATCTATAATCTATGCGCAACCTCATAGACCCATCTTTCTTCTTTACAAACATTACCGGTGCACCCCATGGAGACACATTTGGTCTGATAAAACCTTTATCTAACAACTCTTGCAGTTGTGCCTTTAATTCCTTCAACTCCATCGGTGCCATTCTATACGGTGGAGCTGATATTGGTGATGTATCTGGAGTGAGCTCTATAGAGAATTCAATCTCTCTATCGGGAGGTAGCCCTGGTAGGTCATTTGGGAACACTTCTGGGAATTCATTCACTATAGGGATATCCTTAAGATCTGGACCTCTCTTCCTAGTATCAATCACGTGAGCCAAGTAGGCCTTACATCCCTTTCTAATCATTCTTTGAGCCTTCATCATAGATATCACTTGAGCAGGTGGTGGAAACCTTTCGCCTTTCACTACTACCTCTTCTAGTTCTAGAGTTTTAAGAACAACTATCTTAGATTGACAGTCCACTACTGCTTCATGTTTAGAAAGCCAATCCACTGTGGCCTAGGGGATTTGTGACCTCAATCTCATATTCTAGATTCTCACTCGTCATACTGTTTTGACTAGGTGTGCTCGTACATACATAGGAATGTGTAGAACCAGGATCTATTAAAGCACATAAAACTGAGCCATGTAAAGAAAACATACCCACAATCACATCAGTGGATTTTTGGTCATCTCTGGCCTTCATAGCATATGGCCTAGCTGGAGTCCTGCTGGGTCCTGACCTGTTGATTGTTTCTGATGCGGCCTGATTAGGTCCTGCTAGACCTCCTCTAGTCTGAATCTGATTCTAAACCCAAACTGATCCTGCAGGTTGTGTAGGTGCACTAATATTCATCAAAGGGCAATCTCTTTTCATATGGTTCTTGGACCCATATATGAATCAAGAACCTATGACCATCCAACATTCTCCTCTATGGCTCTTGTGGCAAGTACCACAAATTGGAGTGCTCTCTCAGGTAGCCTGTGTATGTATGCTACCGACAGCAGATGTAGCCCTGGAGGGCTGCCCCCTCATGTGTAGTCCACCCGATGTATAACTCCTATTATGTCCCTGACTCCTTCTATGAGACTGTCCTGGGTAGTATCGACCTTTTTTGCCTATATATTGGGCCACTGGAGTTACTGTCTACTTAAAAGCTTCCTTTGCTCTCTTTCTCTTTCTCTTTTCAACACTAACCGCAAATGCAATTAGTTGAGTAAAGTTGACATGCTGAAGTGCAGTCACAAAATCCCCAATCTCTGTATTGATGCCATCCTCAAATCTTCTACACTTATCTCTTTCACTCATGATAATCTCTGAAGCATAATTACTCAATCGAGTAAACTCTCTCTGATTCTCTGTCACTGTCATCTTGCCTTGCTTAAGGTTCAGAAACTCCTTTTTTTTCTCATCTATGTAAGATGGAGGAACATATTCTTCCTTAAACTCAGTGATAAAGAATTCCCATGTCATAGGCTTTAGAGCCTCTGGTTTCAAAAGAACTGACTTCCACCAGTCATAAGCATCTTCCTGGAGTAGAGATATGACATATCTTGCCTTTTGGTCAGTAGGAACCTCAAGCTTATCAAGGACTCTTTCAGTCTTTTCTAACCAATAATCTGCTGCAGCAGGATCATCATCTTTCATACCTAGAACTTTTGTGGCTCCATACTTATGAAGCTTTTCCATCTGTACTTTCAGTTTCGGTGGTGGAGGTGGAGGAACTAGAGCAGGTTGTGGTACCACTCTTGCGATATGTCCTGCTCGGCATGTCCAGGAACCTGCTGGGATGTGGCTGGTATAGCATTCAGACCCTGAACACTAGCTACACTGGCTGGTTCGGTGCTCCAGTATTAGGAGAGCTATTTGTTAGAGGAGTGCTCTAAAGGAAATCACCTTTAGCACTTATTGTACAAATTTATTTGATTAATAAAAGGCTTTTTCATTAATTTGATGTTCATTTGATATATGAATTGATAAGTGTTCTTAAATCAATTAATGAAATCCTTGATACATAACATAGCATGAAGGAAATCATAATGAAATCATGATATTGAGATTCTTATCATGTGTAATTATATTAGTATTAAAATTATCCCTAGTCATAGGATTAATGAGATGAGACATTACTAATCCAGATAGACTAGCACATGTTACACTCCTTGATTGGATCGAGTAGTAGATCTCATAATCTATAAACATGAGATGTTTAGAGTTAACATGCAGATACTTGATAAGTGTAGCTAAGTACATTAGATGACCAACTATGAGACAATCATATGGATAATCTATTCAAATGTCAATGATAGTCTCATCATAGCAATGGTGCAAGTATCCTTAGACTTAAGGTACTCAAGGATATCTTGAATATTGATTCTATATTTTGACACTATTCCTTGTTGCCTCAGAGAGGTAGCTCATAGGATGGTGATTGGATACAACTTGAGGTATTCGAAGATAATTGGGTAACAAACAAAGGATTCACCACTCTTGATAGAAAGAGTGTATACCCATGGCCTCTTATCGTGGTCATTACTCAGGAATCTCTGGCCGGATGGAAATGTCATAAAGATAGTCTTTAATGACATATCCAATAGAGTAATGAGCCTCAAGGATAAAAACTAACATTACTTCGACTAGACGTGATGTAGTAAGTCTAGTGGGAGTTGACACTTGTCCATACTCTGAAGCAAATGGGGTATAGAATGGTGAAAGGAATAATTGCACAGAAATTGTCTATGGAAAGGTTTGTAGTCAAACCACTGACTTTCCGGTCAATTGGGGGTCATGATTTGTTGCTAGATACCGCTCATGACCTGCTTAAATTAATTGTTAATTTAAGTGGCCAATATAACCGGAAACCTAATGGGTCACACACATTGAAGATATGGAGAATGAGTAAAATGGTCTTGGATAGGATCCAAAATATGAAAGAATTATTTTAGGATGGATCGTGATGAGATCGCACGAAACAAATTGTTCGGGAGTGTCACGGGCCCGCGCAGGCTAGGTAGGCTACTGGCCCATCTTGCGGGCCAGTTGGGCTGCCCAGCACTAGCCCGCAGCAGGCCCAGCATGCCTACAGCTTCCCATCGGTTGGCCAACGGCTATTTTTTTCCTTAATTAGGCCAATTATGGCCAATTACTTTTCATTAGTTTCCATTTTCTCCATTTTTAACTTTTCATCTTATTTTTGAATTTGATTCAAATAGAAAAGACATCAAATGTCAGAAAATAGACATGAAAATATTTTTTGTAAAAAAAAATTTTTAAGACAACAAAAAATTCTCTCAAGAACACTTTCAAAGCTAGCACTTTGAATTTGTTCAAACCATTTCTCTTGATAGTTTCTTATTCATTCTTCATGTGGATTATCATTAGAGACATCCTAGTATGGATTATTGTGGTTTGGTACAACCCAACTAAATGAAGATTTGAAGAACAAATAAAAATTATAAGAGGCCCATATTTTCTTACATGAGAATTTGGGATTGTCCTGCTTATGTGAAGCGGACCATGTCAGATAAGCTAGAAGCTAAATCTGACCGAAGTTTGTTTGTGGGATATCCAAAATCATCATATGGATATCAATTTTACCACCCTTTGGAACAAAAGGTTTTTGTTTCAAAACATGCTATCTTTTTATAGAGAGAATTCCTTCTAAAAGGAGATAGTGGGAGCAAAATTGAACTTGAGGAAGTTCAAGATGATCAAAGAGATGTTGATCAACTGCTTGAACCCGAGCTTGTTACTCATACAAATGATATAACAGCTCAACCTTCTGAAGCACAAGATCTTCGTAGGTCAAGTAGGATACGTACTGTTCCAGAGAGATATGGATTTCTCATTAGTGAATAGAACGACGTATTGCTTATAGAAAATGATGAGCCTACAACCTATGAAGAGGTTCTGAATAGTTCAGAATCTAACAAATGGCTTCAAGCTATGAAGTCAAAAATGGATTCCATGTATGAAAACCAAGTATGGACTTTGGTTGACCCACCTAAAGGAATAAAATGGGTTTTCAAAAAGAAAACTGACATGGATGGTAATGTGATTTACTATAAAGCTAGACTTGTTGCTAAAGGTTATCGTCAAAGACAAAGAATTGACTACGATGAAACTTTTAGCCCAGTAGCTATGCTTAAATCCATAAGGATACTCCTAGCCATTGCTACTCATTATGATTATGAGGTATGACAAATGGATGTGAAAAACAACTGTTAAACCCTGAGGGGTATTTCCGTCATTTTGATGATATCAAATAATATAGCAATATTGTATCTAACATACTTGTTTTTGTAAGTATATTATATAGGACATAAATTAAAATAGCAAGAAGGGAGAATTGGAAGAATAATCCATTCAAGTAATAGCATGTTCACTGCCGTGACTCTAGGAGTCACTCCCGTGAAGGAAGCTAACCGTTACCAAAACAAACATTTGAAGTTCACAGCCATGAAGGAAAAACAAACCGTGAAGTAAGCATTTCAGTCACCCCCGTGAATAAAGGTGTCACCCCCGTGAAGATTCATGCAATTTCATCCAGAGAGCTTCACGGCCAGAGTCACCACTTGGATCACGGCTGGGAAGATTGTCACGCCCGTGAATGAGTATGTCACGCCCGTGACTCAATATGTCAAAACATTCTAGAGAGCTTCACGACCAAGGTCACCACTTCAGTCACGGCTTGGGAAGAACTGTCACCCCCCGTGACAAGCATAGTCATGCCCGTGAACAATGAAAGAGAAAAATGTCAGGCGTGATTTTTGGTTGGTACAACGGCTAGTTTCTTATTTAATGCACCCCAACGGCTATATTCAGCCATGGGAGTATAAATGAAAGTCATTTATGCATTAAGAAAAGAGAGAATGATAAGAAAAACAAAAGATTAGCATATACTTAAAATCACAAGCTATCTTGTACTTTCATACTTTGAGAACAAATCTATTCTCTATAAAAATCTTTTTGCTCCTCATATTTAAGCAATAAAGATTTATAAGTGGTTCTCTCTGTAATCTTTACTCAAGTGAGCTTTGGGTAGTTCTGGGTTAAGAGTAGAACACTTGTAAGGGTTAGTTGTGTGAACCTCCAAAACACAAATTAAGAGGTTGTTTGTGTGAGCCTGTAAAACACAAAGTGTAGGTTGTTTGTGTGAGCCTGTAAAAACACAAGGAATTGGTTATTGTGTGAGCCATTAAAACACAAGGGATTTCTGGGTTAGGTGTGAGCCATTGTGAGAAACACCAAAGTTGGGAGTGAGCTTGTGAAACTCCATTGTAACACATAGTGTGTTAGTGAAACTCCCAATTATGATTGGGCAGAGGAGTAGGGTTTGTTAACACCCGAACCTCTATAAATCTATGTGTCAAATTTTGTCTATCCTTCCTAAAATTAATTGTTTACTTCTGCACCTTAAAGTTTAATTTTTAAAAACTCTAATTCAACCCCCCTTCTTGGCTTAATATCTTGGCAACAATTGGTATCAGAGCCTTGTCTAGCATCGAAGCCTAAAAAGTGCTAGTAAAGAGTAAGATATGGCCAGTGAAGGATTTCAGAGTCTCAAACCTTACTTCGATGGAGCAAATTATGCCCATTGGAAGTTTAGGATGGAGACATACTTGAATAGTGAAGGAATTGAAGTCTGGGATAGTGTATGAAAAGAATGGACACCACTAACCAGAAGAGGAGCTGATGGTGAAGAGGAAATCCTATCAAGAGATGATTGGACAGAGCCTCAAAGAAGAGCAAATTTCAAAAATAAGAAGGCAATGACAATCCTAACAAGCTCATTATCTATTGAAGAATATGGGAGAATACAACACTGCTCAACAGCATATAGCATGTGGAAGACATTGGAGAACTATCATGAGGGAACTAAGCAAGTCAAATCCAAGAAGATTCAATTTCTAACCTCAGAATATTAGCTTTTCAAGATGAAATCCAATGAGTCAGTCACTAACATGACCAACCGTCTTCTATCCATTATAAATGGAATGAGGAAACTTGGGAAGCATCTGAGTTTGGAAGATGTAAACAATAAAATCCTGAGAAGTCTTCCTCTTAAAGACTATGGTTCAAGAGTTGCTGGCATAGAATAAGCAAATGAAGATATGAGCATCATGAATACTGATGTGCTGATTGGCAAGCTTCTCACACATGAGATGGTAGTAAAGAGAGATAGAGAGCTTGAAGCAGAGCTAGAGAAAAGAAAACCCTTAGCACTCAAAGCCTCTACTTCAAAATCTCAAGAAGAAAGTGAAGATGATGAAGAAATGAGTGATGATGAAAATGAGGACATCACTATGCTTTCAAGGAGATTAAAAAGAATCATTGAGAAGAAAATGAGCAATTCCAGAAAATTCAGGCAAAGAAATCTCAAACAAACTTCTAATGATACACATAGAAGTAAGGAAGAGGTAAAATGCTATGAATGTGGAAAGAAAGGACATATCAAACCAGAATGTCCAAGGCTCAAGAAGCATAAGAGCAAATACCAAAGAGACAATGGGGAGAAAGGTCATAAAGCCACATGGGATGACGAAAGCTCTTCAAGTGGAAAAGATGATAATGAAAGTGAAGAGGTCAACCTATGCTTCATGGCTATTGAGGATCACGTCTCGGATAAGGTAAGATCACTACACTCATATTCTTTCAATAATGATAGTAGTGATAATGATAGTAATAGTGATAGTGATGATGATGATGAGCAAAGCCTAATAGAAGAATTAAATATAGAATTAAAGAAATATAGAACTAAATTTAATACCTATAGAAATAATATCTCTAATTTGAAAAATAAGATAGATGGTTTAGAAAAAGAGAACATAAAGCTTAACTCATCTAATGAATCTCTTCAAAAGTCATTAGATGAATACTCATCAAGACCCTCAACAGTTTCATTATTAAAAGAAAATAATATTTTGAAAAATGAAGTTGAGGAACTTAGAAATTCCATTTCTAAATATCACAAAGGTAAAGAAAGCTTAGATACTCTCATTGTGTCTCAAAGACCACCCTTAATTAGACATGGTCTAGGATTTATGGACACATCATCATCTTCTCACAAAACTATATTTGTTAAATCTAAAGAATCTCACATATCCACACCTGTTAGAACTACACCAAGAAATAAGAATGTTAAACCTTCTATACAGAAAAAGAATAATCATGCCTTTATGTAGAGAAAGCATGCATCTAGAAAAACGCAAATTAATCATGAATGTGCATGCCATTGTTCTCAAATTCAGTCAAATAGAATTATGGCATTTAAACACAGTGTAAGACCAAAAAGCAAGTTTAGACCTAAACAATGTAATTATTGTATGAAAATGGGTCACATAAATAAATATTGTTGGATAAGGAATGCTCATTGGGAACCTTCATGTGCTAACCCCCAAGGACCCAAACTCATTTGGGTACCTAAATATCATACTTGATTTATGATTCTATAGGTATGCCTCAAATCCACAATAAACAAAAATGTGTGGCTAGTAGACAGTGGATGCTCAAGGCATATGACAGGAGACAAAGAACTCTTCAATGAAATCAAAAGTATTGATGGAGGTAAAGTTACCTTTGGAAACAATGTAAATGGTAAGGTAATTGGCATTGGTTCTATTGGTGTTAACTGTACTACTTTTATTAAGGATGTCTTACTTGTTGATGGCTTGAAACATAACTTGCTAAGTGTAAGTCAACTTTGTGACAAAGGAAACAAAGTAATTTTTACTTCAAATAAATGTCTTGTAATCTCTATAGAATGGTCAAGAAATATTTAAAGGAAATAGAGATATCAATACGTACATAATAAACTTACATGAACTATCTAACCATTCCTCTAAGTGTCTTGTGACTACTAGTGATGAATCTTGGCTGTGGCATAGAAGACTTGGTCATGCTAACATGGATGTAATACAAAGTCTCAGCACAAGAGAGCTAGTACAAGGATTACCAAGAGTCAAATATGAAAAAGGCATGACATGTGATCCTTGTCAGAGAGGAAAGCAACACAAGTCATCTTCCAAAGCCAAAAACATAGTAAGTACTTCAAAACCACTTCAACTCCTGCATTTAGACTTGTTTGGACCTACTAGAATTGCTAGCTTAGGAGGAAAACATTATGCATTTGTCATTGTAGATGATTACTCTAGATTTACTTGGGTAATTTTCTTAGCTCCAAAGAGTGATGCTTTTGAAAATTTAAAAAACTTTGCTAAAAGACTTCAAAATGAAAAAGGGTACTGCATTTCAAAAATAAGAAGTGATCATGGGAAAGAATTTGAAAATGAAAACTTTGAAAGCTTTTGTCTTGAACATGGCATTTCACATAATTTCTCATCTCCTAGGACACCTCAACAAAATGGGGTAGTTGAAAGGGAAAATAGAACATTAATTGAAATGGCTAGAACAATGCTTAATGAATATGAATTACCAACTTATTTTTGGGCAGAAGCCACAAACACTGCATGTTATATTTCAAATCGAGTTTTCAAAAGACCTCTTTTAAACAAAACCTCATTTGAGCTATGGAATGGAAGAAAGCCTTTGGTATCATACTTTAGAGTATTTGGATGCAAGTGTTTTATATTGAACACCAAGGACGATCTTGGAAAATTTGCCTCTAAGTCTGATGAAGGTAACTTTTTAGGATACTCTACAACCAGCAAAGCATATAGAGTATTTAATAAAATATCATTAACGGTTGAAGAATCCATGCATGTTGTTTTTAATGAATCTAGTAGATTTGATCTTGTGAAAGGTAGTGCTCTTGATGATGTTGTAGGTAATATGGAAAAACTTGATATTGAAAATGAAAAAGAAGAAAACGATCAAGAAAATTCACTTCCTCAAAATCAAGAACAAATGGAACAAGAACTTCCAAAAGAATGGAGAATGACGAAAGATCATCCAAAAGAGCAAATAATTGGTGATCTATCAACGGGAGTAAGTACTAGATCTCATTTCAAGCATTTAGTCACTGACATTGCTTTTATTTCACAAATTGAGCCTAAAAATATTGATGAGGCTCTTAATGATGAAAGTTGGGTAATTTCCATGCAAGAGGAACTCATCCAGTTTGAGAGAAATAAGGTATGGAATCTGGTACCTAGACCCAAGGATCATCAAATCATAGGTAGCAAATGGGTATTTAGAAATAAATTAGATGAACACGGGTTAATAACCAGGAATAAAGCAAGACTAGTTGCAAAAGGATATAATCAGGAAGAAGGTATAGATTATGATGAAACATATGCACCTGTAGCTAGATTAGAAGCTATAAGAATACTCTTAGCATATGCATGTCATATGAATTTCAAACTCTTTCAAATGGATGTGAAAAGTGCATTTCTAAATGGTTATATAGATGAAGAAGTGTATGCAGAACAACCACCAGGTTTTGAAAGTTATGATTTGCCAAATCATGTTTTTAAACTTTCAAAAAAGCTTTGTATGGTTTAAAATAGGCTCCAAGAGCTTGGTATGAGAGACTAAGTTCTTTTTTATTAGAAAATAGCTTCACAAAGGGAAATGTTGACACTACACTATTTATCAAAAAGCATAAGCATGATATACTTATTGTTCAAATTTATGTTGATGATATAATATTTGGTTTTACTAATAAGTTGCTTTGTCAATAATTTGCTAAGTGCATGACTGGGGAATTTGAAATGAGCATGATGGGAGAACTTAAGTATTTCCTTGGTCTACAAATAAAGCAAAGCAATGAGGGCATATTCATCAACCAATCCAAATATGCCAAAGATTTAATCAAGAAATTTGGTATGGAAGGATGCAAAAATGCCAAGACTCCTATGAGCACATCAACAAAATTGGATAAAGATGAAAAGGGTAAGAGCATTAATGAAAAGATTTATAGAGGTATGATCAGATCACTTTTATATCTCACTGCTTCTAGATCGGATATTATGTATAGTGTTTGCTTATGTGCACAATTTGAATAATGTCCTAAAGAATCTCATTTGAATGTTGTAAAAAGGATTTTAAGATATTTACATGGATCATTGCATCTAGGTTTATGGTATCCTAGGAATTCATCTTTTTATATTATAGGATATTCAGATGCAGACTATGCTAGTAGTCTTTTGGATAGGAAAAGTACTTCAGGTACTTGTCACTTCATTGGAGAATGTTTGGTTTCTTAGTTTAGCAAGAAACAAGTTTCAGTTGCTCTCTCAACTGCTGAAGCTGAATATGAAGCAGTTGGATGTGTTGTACACAAATTCTATAGATGAAACAACAACTTAAGGACTATGGTCATGAGATAAACCATATACCTATAAAATGTGACAACACTAGTGCTATAAATCTTTCAAAGAATCCTATTCAACACTCTAGAAGCAAACATATTGACATTAGACCCCACTTTATTATAGATCATGTTCAATATGGAGATGTTGAATTAGAATTTATAGCAGATATTTTTACTAAGTCTCTAAATGAGGAAAGATTTAATTTCATTAGAAGAGAACTAGGTATGATTGATGGATTAACCTTGTGATTGCAAGAATATGAAATATTAATTGTTGATCTTAAATCATATCACAAGTTATAAGATAGAAATTTTGATGAGAATTCAAGTTTTAAGAAGTAGAATCTTTGTTGAAATAATTTAGTCTTGTTGTAGAACTTAATTTCAATTTGATGAAAATTTTAGAAAGCATCACGCCCGTGACATATATTCACGCCCATGATTTAAGTGGCCCAAAGAGGCAGTGTCGTTCACAACTTTGGTTCACGACATGATTCACGGCTTCACGTGGTGAAACTTAGTTTCACAACTTGAGTCACGCCCGTGAAAATGGACTTTCACTCCCGTGACGATTTTTCACTCTCGTGAATGATTACACCCCAAAACTTACAGAAGCTTTCACGTCTTGTGTCACGGCTTGCTTCACGGGCATAAGTAGTGAAATTCAAGGGTTCACGCCCGTGATGTTTTATTCACCCCCGTGACCTATGATCACGCACGCCCGTGATATTCATCGATCACACCCATGAAATTATTCACGCCTTCATTCATGAGTGGAACACTACTTCAGCAAACCATGAACACGACCATTCACGCCCGTGAAACTATAAGTCACGCCCATGAATGTATCGAATATATAAGAAAACAACCGGTTACAATCTTCATTTCAACTCCTCATCTCCCAAAACCACTCTCATTTACTCTCATTCATTAAGACATTGAAGATTTCGACCCCAAAGACTTGAAATTTCACTATAAATACCACCAAAGTTCGAATCTTCAGCAAAAATCATACATTTCTAGGGTTTTACATCAAATTTTCTGTCAAAATTATTTTCAACTCCATCAACAAATTTCTTCCAATATGGAATCTGCTTCATCTAAGGGAAAGAGAAAGAAGTCCCATGCTCCTAAGAGGTATTCAGATTACCTCATGAACATCATTCCGGAGAATTTCCATCCTCGGTATGCAACTTTGAAGAAGAGACCTCTTTTATCATCAAGGTCCTTCGATTGGCAGACAGTCCGTAGTCTCGGGCTTGAGATGGCTATGACAGAGCAACTACAAGCCTGTCATCTCAAAGATTTTGTTGAAATTCATCAGCCGACTCTAAGGGAGCCAACGCTAGAATTTCTCAGCACCTTGCAGGTTTCACCTACTGTAGTGGGGAAGTTCCAACTCTGCAATAATCCTAACACCCTCAGCGCCATCGCATTTGGAGAATTGTTCAACCTACCATCTAATGGCATTCTAAATGAGACTGAGGTAGAATTCTTTGCTCCTCCAGCCTGGACTCATTTTTGATATAATTGTAGCTGGGACGTGAAGAAGACAAAGAGCACTCATCTCGTGGCCCCAGTACACAGGTATTTGCATAGGTTCCTAACCTAGAGCATTTTTGCTAGGGGAGAAAGTAATGGAACTATTAGGAAGTCAGAACTCTTCCTATTTGAGATGGCTCGCAGGGGAGTCACAGTGGCACTTTCCAGATGGTTTGCAAACCATCTTCTCTCCATTGCCACCAAGCCCACAGGAGATATCTTGATTGGGGCATATGTCACCCATATTGGAGTGAAGCTCAATTATTTGAAGCTGGATGACCATCACTTCAACATTATTCCTACACATCCTCGAGATAGGCTGGATGTCGAATCGTTCATCAAGATGGGAGCGGCTGTCAGAATCATTTTTCAGAATGATATCTTCTACCGCTTCATTGACACTGCTGGAGAGATTATCTGGGAAGATAATGAAATGAAGGATTTTAAAGCAGGCCTCCAGGGAGTCCAGCAGAAAAAGAGGGCTCGAATTGAGGAAGCACCTCCAGCAGTCGAGAAGGACATTGGACAGTCCTCAGCTTCCACACCATCCTTAGCGCAGCAGGTGGTCGACCTCTTGGCACCACGTTTTGAGCAGCTGCAGAATTCTATGGATGAGAGGTTGGAGAACCTCAAGGACTTCATGGAGTCTCGGATGGACAGCTTTGAGGCTGAAGTAGTTAGGCTTCGTGATAGGATGTTTGGCTAGGAGATAGGCTAGAGTGTAGCCTAAATTTGATAATTTTTAGCTTGTTTGTCATTTTTATGTTTTGATTGTGTAGGAAATTTTTAAATTTTCTTTCTGAATATTTTAACTTAGTTTGTATCCTTTTCCTTTATGATATATATATTTGTTTTTTGTTTACTTCAATCTTCATATCCTTTTTGATTGATGACAAAAGGGGGAGAAAACTAGCAATATATGATAGGTAATATATGATAAGGGAGAATGGTATCAAACTAGCAATATAAGAATTGTGAATCAAAAAGTGAATTGACTTTGAAATGGTTTAAAAATCTTGATTCAACATTTCATATGCAAAGTATATAATTGGAAAATTAAGTTTTTATATATCTTAGATATACCCTAAGTATACTTTGCATATACCTTAAAGCAAGTTACAAATAAAAATATGCCATGATATACCTTAAATATACTTTACATATACTTCATGTCTTAAAAAGGAATTATGGTATGTATTGGATATACTTCTCATATAACTTGCATATACTTAAAATCTAGTTTAATGCTACATCATTATTTACTATTCTTGCACATTACAATTTTTTATCCTAAGTATATTTTGAGGAGGATACTTCTCAAAAATCACATATTGCTAAATTATTTGTCACCATCAAAAAGGGGGAGATTGTTAAACCCTGAGGGGTATTTCCGTCATTTTGATGATAACAAATAATATAGCAATATTGTATTTAACATACTTGTTTTCGTAAGTATATTATACAGGACATAAATTAAAATAGCAAGAATGGAGAATTAGAAGAATAATCCTTGAGAAACGAAATTCAAGTAATAGCATGTTCACTGTCGTGACTCTAGGAGTCACTCCCGTGAAGGAAGCTAACCGTTACCAAAACCAACATTTGAAGTTCACGACCATGAAGGAAAAACAAATCGTGAAGTAAGAATTTCAGTCACCCCCGTGAATAATGGTGACACCCCCGTGAAGATTCATGCAATTTCATCCAGAAAGCTTCACGACCAGAGTCACCACTTGGATCATGGCTGGGAAGATTGTCACGCCCGTGACTCAATATGTCAAAACATTCCAGAGAGCTTCACGACCAAGGTCACCATTTCAGTCACGGCTTGGGAACAACTGTCACCCCCGTGACAAGCATAGTCACGCCCGTGAACAATGAAAGAGAAAAATGTCAGGCGCGATTTTTGGTTGGTACAACGGCTAGTTTCTCATTTAATGCACCCCAACGGCTATATTCAGCCATGGGAGTATAAATGAAAGTCATTTATGCATTAAGAAAAGAGAGAATGATAAGAAAAACAAAAGATTAGCATATACTTAAAATCACAAGCTATCTTGTACTTTCATACTTTGAGAACAAATCTATTCTCTGTAAAAATCTTTTATCCTCATATTTGAGCAATAAAGATTTATAAGTGGTTCTCTCTGTAATCTTTACTCAAGTGAGCTTTGGGTAGTTCTGGGTTAAGAGTAGAACACTTGTAAGGGTTAGTTGTGTGAACCTCTAAAACACAAATTAAGAGGTTGTTTGTGTGAGCATGTAAAACACAAAGTGTAGGTTGTTTGTGTGAGCCTGTAAAACACAAAGTGTAGGTTGTTTGTGTGAGCCTGTAAAAACACAAAGAATTGGTTATTGTGTGAGCCATTAAAACACAAGGGATTTCTGGGTTAGGTGTGAGCCATTGTGAGAAACACCAAAGTTGGGAGTGAGCTTGTGAAACTCCATTGTAACATTTAGTGTGTTAGTGAAACTCCCAATTGAGATTGGGGAGAGGAGTAGGATTTGTTAACACCCGAACCTCTATAAATCTGTGTGTCAAATTTTGTCTATCCTTCCTAAAATTAATTGTTTATTTCCGCACCTTAAAGTTTAATTTTTAAAAACTCCAATTCAACCCCCCTTCTTGGCTTAATATCTGGGCAACAACAACTTTCCTTAATGGAAATTTGACTGAGGATGTGTACATGACACAACTAGAAGGTTTCATATCCAAATATGGAAAAAAGGTATGTAAGCTTCAAAGATCCATTTATGGATTAAAGCAAGCATCCAGGAGTTGGAATATTTGGTTTGATGAGATAATCAAACAATTTGGTTTCTTACAAAATCCGAATGAACCTTGTGTTTACAAGAAGGTTAGTGGGAGTGCAATCATATTTCTTGTGTTATATGTAGATGACATATTGTTAATGGGAAATGATGTCTCAGCCTTACAATCAGTCAAAATTTGGTTATCCAAGAATTTCTTTATGAAAGACCTTGGAAAAGCAGTCTATATTTTAGGGATAAAGATCTATAGAGATAGATCTAAAAGATTACTTGGTCTTTCACAGTCTACATACATAGATAAGATGCTAAAGAGGTTTAGCTTGGAGCAGTCCAAGAGGGGATATATTCCCATGACCCATGGGATTACTCTCTCAAAGTCTTTGTGTCCAAAGACACAAGATGAGAGGACACACATAAGTTTGATTCCATATGCTTCAGCTATAAGATCAATCATGTATGCGATGATATGTACAAGACCCGATGTATCATATGCTCTAAGTGTCATGAGTAGATACCAATCAGACCCTGGTGAGGGTCATTGGGTGGCTGTCAAGAATATCCTTAAGTACTTAAGAAGAACTAAGGATGTATTCTTGGTATATGGAGATGGAGATCTTATTGTGAGCGGGTATACCGATGCCAGCTTCCAATCTGACAACGATGACTGAAAATCTCAGTCAGGTTATATATTCATACTAAATGGTGGAGCAGTTAGTTGGAAGAGTTCCAAACAGGAAACGACGGCTGATTCCACAACCGAAGCAGAGTACATTGCAGCTTCTGAAGCAGCAAAGGAAGCAGTTTGGATAAGGAAATTCATCACAGAACTTGGAGTGGTTCCCAGAATTATTGATCCAATACAATTGTATTGTGATAATAATGGTGCCATTATGCAAGCAAAGGAGCCACAATCTCATCATAGATCCAAACATGTACTCAGAAGATACCATTTGATTAGAGAAATCATTGGTAGGAATGATGTAAAGATAGAAAGAGTGCCCACTAATCAGAATATTACTGATCCTTTAACTAAGCCATTCCCCAAAAGAAATATGATTCTCATGTACTCGCCTATGGATTTAAATACAAAGGCAATTGGCTTTAGTGCAAGTTGGAGCTTGTTAGAGAAGTGCTCTAAAGGCAATCACCTTTAGCTCTTATTGTACAAATTTATTTGATTAATAAAAAGCTTTTTCATTATTTTGATGTTCATTTGATATATGAATTGATAAGTGATCTTAAATCAATTAATGAAGTCCTTATACATAACATAGCATGAAGGAAATCATGATGAGATCATGATATTGAGATTCTTATCATGTGTAATTATGTTAGAATCAAAATTATCCCTAGTCATAGGATTAATGAGACAGGACATTATTAATCCAGATAGACTAGCACATGTTACACTCCTTCATTGGATCGAGTAGTAGATCTCATAATCTATAAACATGAGATGTTTAGAGTTAACATGTGGATGCTTGCTAAGTGTAGCTAAGTACATTGGATGACCAACTATGAGACAATCATATGGATAATCTATTCAAATGTCAATGATAGTCTCATCATAGCAATGGTGCAATTATCCCTAAACTTAAGGTACTCAAGGATATCTTGGATACTGATTCTGTATTTTGACACTATTCCTTATTGCCTCAGGGAGTTTGCTCATAGGATAGTGATTGGATACAACTTAAGGTATTCAAAGGTAATTGGGTAACCACAAAGGATTCATCACTCCTGATAGAAGGAGTGCATACCCATGGCCTATTGTCATGGTCATTACTCAAGAAACTCTAGCTAGAGTGGAAATGTCATAAATATAGTTTTCAATGACATATCTAATAGAGTAATGAGCCTCAGGGACAAGAACTAACATTACTTGGACTAGACGTGACCTAGTCAGTCTAGTGGGAGTTGACACATGTCCATACTCTGAATCAAGTGGGGTATAGAATGGTGAAAGGAATAATTGTACATAAATTATCTGTGAAAAGGTTTGTAGTCAAACCACTGACTTTCGGGTCAATTGGAGGTCATGATGTGTTGCTAGATACCGTTCATGACTTTATTAAATTAATTGTTAATTTAAGTGGCCAACATAACTGGGAACCTAATGGGTCACACGCATTGAAGATATGGAGAATGAGTAAAATAGTCTTGGTTGGGATCCAAAATATGAGAGAATTATTTTGGGATGGATTGCAATGAGATCGCACGGGAAAAATCAATTGGGAGGGTCATGGGCCCGTACGGGCCCGCACAGGCTAGGCAAGCTACTGGCCTACCCAGCTACAGCCTTTAGCAAGCCTAGCACGCATGCTGCTGCCTCCCATTAGCCAATGGGTAAATTTGGCCTTAATTAGGCCAATTATGGCGATTAAAAGAATTTACTATTCATTCAAGTTTCCTTTTCTCCATTTTTGACTTTTCATCTTTTCTTTGAATTTGATTCAAATAGAAAAAACATCAAATGGCAAAAAATAGACATGAAAATATTTTTTGTTAAAAAAATATTTTTGAAACAATAAAATTCTCTCAAGAACACTTTCAAAGCTAGCACTTTAATTTGTTCAAACTATTTTCTTTTGATAGTTTATTCTTCATTATTCACATGGATTATCATTAGAGACATCCTATTATGGATTGTTGTTGTTTGCTACAACCCAACAAGGTGAAGATTTGAATAAAA
The DNA here is from genome assembly GCA_023653625.1 of Triadica sebifera. Classification (NCBI taxonomy): domain Eukaryota; kingdom Viridiplantae; phylum Streptophyta; class Magnoliopsida; order Malpighiales; family Euphorbiaceae; genus Triadica; species Triadica sebifera. The sequence goes on from CM042896.1 coordinate 37,552,079, forward strand.
AATAAGAAATTACAAGGTATAATTTCTAACCTTTATATTTATATAAATTAGTTTTAATGGAAAAAGTATGATCTTTTGTTTCAGGTTTAATTTTATTTTTTCGCTGTGTTTATGAATGTGATCCCATTCTTCAAAACTCAATAGCAACTCCTTTGAAACCACATCAGAAAATCCACAAATGGTAGGAATGTCAGCCAACTTTGGACTGCCTTTTTTCGTATCAGTCACATACGCCAAATAATTGTACAGAAATTCTCTATGGAAAGATTCATAGTCAAACCACTGACTTTCCGGTCAATTCGGAGTCGTGATGTGTTGCTAGATACCGCTCATGACCTGCTTAAATTAATTATTAATTTAAGTGGCCAACATAACTGGGAACCTAATGGGTCATAGGCATTTAAGATATAGAGAATGAGTAAAATGGTCTTGGATAGGATCCAAAATATGAGAGAATTATTTTAGGATGGATCGTGATGAGATCGCACAAAAACAATCGTTCGGGAGTGTCACGGGCCCGCACAGGCTAGGTAGGCTGCTGGCCTACCTTACGGGCCAGCTGGACTACCCAACAGCAGCCCACAACAGGCCCAGCACGCCTACAGCTTCCCATCCATTGGCCAACGGCTATTTTTGGCCTTAATTAGGCCAATTATGGCCAATTACTATTCATTAGTTTCCATTTTCTCCATTTTTGACTTTTCATCTTATTTTTTTAATTTGATTCAAATAGAAAAGACATCAAATGGTAGAAAATAGATATAAAAAATGTTTTTAAGACAACAAAAAATTCTCTCAAGAACACTTTCAAAGCCAGCACTTTGAATTTGTTCAAACCATTTCTCTTGATAGTTTCTTCTTCATTCTTCGTGTGGATTTTCATTAGAGACATGCTAGTGTGGATTGTTGTGGTTTGCTACAACCCAACAAAGTGAAGATTTGAAGAACAAATAAAAATTACAAGGTATAATTTTTAACATTTACATTTATATAAATTAGTTTTAATAGTACAAGTATGATCTTTTGTTTTGGGTTTTGAAAAATTTTATTTTTCATTGCGATTATGAATATGATTCATTTGTCAAAACCCAACACTATTGCTTTCAGTAACTTCATGCGCCTAAATTTTCATACTCTTTTCTAATCCTACAAATCGATAGAGAAGTAGCCCATGTTAGAGTCATATGAGACATACAATGCATGCATGAAAAACCTTTAGCCCACTTAGGTCTAGGATTGCCTAAACCTGGGCTCTAATACACTAAATGTAACACCCTCTTATATAGTTAGGAATAATCTCAACTATATAGGAGAATGTCACCTCCCTATTACCTTAAAATTCATTTGAATTAAAGTTTCTTCCATTTTAGTTATTATATTTTCATATGTTAACTATTTTTTTTTTCATGATAGCAATATGTCATTCAATTAATGAATCTATTTTATATGCGGAATTAAAAAAACCGTGACCATATTTTTAAACATATATTTGGGCTTTCATTATTCCAATGTTTACAAAATACATATTGTTGCCCAGATATTAAGCCAAGAAGGGGGGTTGAATTGGAGTTTCAAAAAATTAAACTTTAAAGTGCGGAAATAAATAATTAATTTTATGAGGGATAGAGAAATTTGACACAAGGATTTTTATAGAGGTTAATGTATTAACAAACCCTACTCCTCTCTCCAATCGCAATTGGGAGTTTCACTAACACACTAAGTGTTACAATGGAGTTTTACAAGCTCACTCCCAACTATGGTGTTTCTCTCAATGGCTCACACCTAACCTAGAAATCCCTTGTGTTTTAATGGCTCACACAATAACCAATTCCTTGTTTTTTACAGGCTCACACAAACAAACTACACTTTGTGTTTTTACAAGCTCACACAAATAACCTACACTTTGTGTTTTTACAGGCTCACATAAACAACCTATTAATTTATATTTTAGAGGCTCACACAACTAACCCTTACAAGTGTTCTACTCCTAACCCAGAAATACCCAAAGCTCACTTGAGTAATGATTACAGAGAGAAACACTCACAAATCTTAATTGCTCAATAAATGAAGAGCAAAAAGATTTTTACAAAGAATAGATTTTGTTCTCAAAGTATTGAATGTAAAAATAGCTTGTAATAAGATTTTGATTCGAAGAATATGTTATCCTCTTGTAATGAATGCATAAATGACTTCCATTTACACTCACAGGGCTGATTATAGCTGTTGGGTGCATTAAATATGAAACTAGCCGTTGTACCAACCAAATAATCGCGCCTGACATTTTTCTCTTTCATCATTCATGAGTGTGACTATGCTTGTCACAGGCATGACATTTCTTCCCAAGCCGAGTGGTGACCTTGGTTGTGAAGCTCTCTAGAATGTTTTGACATATTGGGTCATAGGCATGACATGCATATTCATGGGTGTGATAAACTTCCCAGCAGCGATCCAAGTGGTGATTTTGGTCGTGAAGCTCTCTGGATGAAAATGACATTAACATTCACGGGCGTGACAGTTTGATTCACGGGCGTGACTAAAATGTCCACTTCACAGTTTGTTCTTCCTTCATGGCCGTGAACTTCAAATGTCGATTTTGGTAACGGTTAGCTCTTTCACGGACGTGACACAGAGTTGTGGGTGTGAACATGCTACTTCCTTAATTTTTTCTTTCAAGAATTATTCTTCCAATCTCCATTCTTGCTATGTCCTGTTTAATAGACTTAGAAAACAAGTATGTTAAATACAAAATGATGGAAATACCCCTCAAGATTTAACAATCTCCCCCTTTTTGATGGTGACAAATAATCAGCAATATATGCTTTTGAGAAGTCTCCCCCTCAAAATATACTTGGGATAAAAAATTTATAAAGTGCAAGAATTGTAAAGAATGATGTAGCATTGAAATAAACTTAACTAGATTTTAAGTATATGCAAGTTATATGAGAAGTATATCCAATATATACTATAATTTATTTTCAAGACATAAAGTATATGTAAGGTATACTTAAGGTATATCATGGCATATTTATTTTTGTAACTTGCATGAAGGTATATGCAAAGTATATTTAAGGTATATCTAATGTGTATAAAGCTCAATTTCTCAATTTTATACTTTGCATATGAATTTTGAATCAAAGTTTCTAATCCCTTTTAATCTATTTCATTGTCAACTCATAAGTTAATTCTAACTTTTGATTCAAAATTCGTTCACCTTAATAAATTGCTATATTGCTAGTTTCTCCCTTATAATATATTAGTTTCTCCCCCTATAATATATTGCTATATTGCTTACATTGCTAGTTTCTCCCTATTTTGTCATCAATCAAAAAGGATATGAAGATAAACAAAAGCAAATATATTAAATAAAGGAAAATACAAACTAAGTTAAATAAAATTCAGAAAAGGAAATTTAAAATTTCCTACACACAACAACAAACAAAAAAGAATAAACAAGCAAATTTAGGCTACCATCTAGCCTAACACCTAGCCGGACATCCTATCTCGAAGCCTAGGACTGTCCGATGTCCTGCTCAGCTACTGGAGGTGCTTCCTCAACCCGAGCCCTCTTCTTCTGCTGGACTCCTTGGAGGCCTGCTTAAAAGTCCTCCATGTCATTGTCTTCCCAAATGATCTCCCCAGCAATGTAGGTGAAGTGGTAGAAAATATCATTCTCAAAGATGATTCTGACAGCCGCTCCCATCTTTATGAAGGACTCGACATCCAAGAGATCTTGAGGATGTCCAGGGATGAGGTTGAAATGATGCTCATCCAACTTCAGATATTCAAGCTTCACGGCTATGTGGGTGACATATACACCAATCAAGATATCTCCCGTGGGTTTGGTAGTGATGGACAGAAGATGGTTTGCAAACCATCTAGAGAGTGCCAAGTAAGTCCTCTGCGAGCCATCTCAAATAGGAAGAGCTCTAATTTCCTGATAGTCTCGTTGCTTTCTCCTCTAGCGAATGTGTTATAGGTCAGGAACCTATACAAATACTTGTGCACTGGGGACCTGAGATGAGTGCTCTTTGTCTTTTTGACATCCCAGCTTCAATCAGTGCCAAAATGAGTCCAAGCACGAGGGGCAGAGAATTCTACCTCACTATCATTTAGGATGTCATCTGATGGTAAGTCGAACAATTCTCCAAATTCAATGGCACTGAGGGTGTTGGGATTATCACAGAGTTGGAATTTCACCACTCCAGTAGGTGATACCTGCAGGGTGCTGAGGAATTCCAGTGTTGGCTCCCTCAAGGTTGGCTGGTGGATCTCCATAAATTCTTTCAAATGATAGGCTTGGAGTTGCTCTGTCATAGCCATTTCAAGCCCGAGACTTCGGACTGTCTGCCATTTGAAGGACCTTGATGACAATAGAGGTCTCTTCTTGAAAGTGGAGTACCGAGGATGGTATTGCTCCGGAATAGGTAATCTGCATACCTCCTAGGAGCATGGGACTTCTTTCTCTTTCCCTTGGATGAAGCAATCTCCATTTGATTTGAAGAAATAGGTTTGTGATGGATTGGAAAAATTTTGACAGAAAAAATTTAACGAAACCCTAAGAATGTAAGATTTCTAATGAAGACTTGAACTTTTGGAGGTATTTATAGGAAACGATTGAGACTTAGGGCTGGAATCTTCAATGTGTCTTTCAATGTGTGTAATGAGAGCGGTTTTGGGAGTTGAAGAGTTGAAATGAGAAATATAACCGGCTGTTCTTTTATATACTCGATACATTCATGAGCGTGAAATGTGTTTTCACGGGTGTGAATGGTCGTGTTCACAGTTTGCTGAATGAGTGTTCCACCCATGAATGAAGGTGTGAATATGTTCACGGTCGTGACCTTTGAATTTCACGGGCGTGAATGATGAACTGTCATGGGGGTCAAATAATAGTCACAGGTGTGAAAGGTTGAATTTCACTACTTATGCTCATGAAGCAAGCCGTGACTCAAAGCGTGAATGCTTCTGTGAGTTTTTGGGCATAATGGTTCACGTGAGTGAAAATTCAGCACGGGCGTGAAAAGCTATTTTCATGGGAGTGAATGAAGCCGTGAAAATAAGCTTCACCGCTTGAAGCCGTGAACCATGTCGTGAATCAAGTCGTGAACGACACTGCCTCTTTTGGCTATTTAAGTCACGGGCGTGAACATGTGTCATGGGCGTGACTCCCCTAAAATTTTCATCAAATAAATTAAGTCCTAAAAACAAGACTAAATCATTTCAATAAAGATTCTATCCCTTAAAACATAAATTTTCATCAAAATTTCTATCTTATATCTAGTGATATGATACAAAAATAAGATCATCAATTAAGATTTCATAATTTAGCAATTACAAGGTTAATCCATCAATCATACCAAGTTCTCTTCTAATGAAATTAAATCTTTCCTCATTTAGAGACTTAGTGAAAATATCTGCTAATTGATTTTCTATGCTTATAAATTCTAATTCAACATCTCCATATTGAACATGATCTCTAATAAAATGGTGTCTAATGTCAATATGCTTACTTTTTGAGTGTTGTATAGGATTCTTTGAAAGATTTATAGCACTTGTATTATCACATTTAATAGGTATATGGTTCATCTCATGACCATAGTCCTTAAGTTGTTGTTTCATCCAAAGAATTTGAGTACAACAACATCCAGCTGCTACATACTCTGCTTCAGCAGTTGAAAGAGCAACTGAAACTTGTTTCTTGCTAAACCAAGAAACTAAGCATTCCCCAATGAAGTGACAAGTACCTGAAGTAATTTTTCTATCTAAAAGACTAACAGCATATTCTGCATCTGAATATCCAATAATATAAAAGGATGAATTCCTAGGATACCATAAACCTAGATGCAAAGATCCATGTAAATATCTTAAAATTCTTTTTACTGCATTTAAATGAGATTTTTTAGGACATGATTGAAATCGGGCACACAAGCAAACACTATACATTATATCGGGTCTAAAACCAGTGAGATATAAAAGTGATCCGATCATACCTCTATAAAGCTTTTCATTAATGCTCTTACCCTTTTCATCCTTGTCCAATTTTGTTGATGTGCTCATAGAAGTCTTGGCATTCTTGCATCCTTCCATAAAAAATATCTTAATTAAATCTTTGGCATATTTGGATTGGTTGATGAATATTCCCTCATTGCTTTGCTTTATTTGTAGACCAAGGAAATACTTAAGCTCTTCCATCATGCTCATTTTAAATTCTCTAGCCATAAACTTAGCAAATGCTTGACAAAGCAACTCATTAGTAGAACCAAATATTATATCATCAACATAAACTTGAACAATTAGTATATCATGCTTATGCTTTTTGATGAATAATGTAGTGTCAACATTTCCCTTTGTAAAGCTATTTTCTAATAGAAAAGAACTTAGTCTCTCATACCAAGCTCTTGGGGCCTGTTTTAAACCATACAAAGCTTTTGAGAGTTTAAATACATGATTTGGCAAATCATAGCTCTCAAAGCCTGGTGGTTGTTCTACATACACTTCTTCTTCTTCTATATACCCATTTAGAAATACACTTTTCACATCCATTTGGAAAAGTTTGAAATTCATGTGACATGCATATGCTAAAAGTATTCTTATGGCTTCTAATCTAGCTACAGGTGCATATGTTTCATCATAATCTATACCTTCTTCCTGATTATATCCTTTTGCAACTAATCTAGCCTTACTCCTAGTTATTGAACCTTGTCCATCTAGTTTGTTTCTAAATACCCATTTGCTACCTATAATTTGATGATCCTTGGGTCTAGGTACTAAGGTCCATACCTTACTTCTCTCAAATTGGTTGAGTTCCTCTAGCATGGCAATTACCCAACTTTCATCATTAAGTGCCTCATCAATATTTTTAGGCTCAATTTGAGAACTAAAAGCAATGTCAGTGACTAAATGTTTGAAATGAGATCTAGTACTTACTCCCCTTGAGAGATCACCAATGATTTGCTCTTTTGGATGATCTTTCGTCATTCTCCATTCTTTTGGGAGTTCTTGTTCGTTTTCTTCTTGAGTTTGATGTAGAGAATCATTTTGTGGTGAATCTTCTTGATCATTTTCTTCTTTCCCATTTCCAAGTTCAAGTCTTTCCATATTACCTACAACATCATCAAGAGCACTACCTTTCACAAGATCAAGTCTACTAGATTCATTAAAAACAACATGCATAGATTCTTCAACAGTTAATGATCTTTTATTAAATACTCTATATGCTTTGCTGGTTGTAGAGTATCCTAAGAAGATACCTTCATCAGACTTAGAGGCAAATTTTCCAAGATTGTCTTTGGTGTTCAATATAAAACACTTGCATCCAAATACTCTAAAGTATGATATCAATGGCTTTCTTCCATTCCATAGCTCAAATGAGGTATTGTTTAAAAGCAGTCTTTTGAAAACTCGATTTCAAATATAACATGCAGTGTTTGTGGCTTCTGCCCAAAAATAAGTTAGTAAATCATATTCATTGAGTATTGTTCTAGCCATTTCAATTAAGGTTCGATTTTTCCTTTCAACTGCCCCATTTTATTGAGGTGTCCTTGGAGATGGGAAATTATGTGAAATGCCATGTTCAAGACAAAAACTTTCAAAGTTTTCATTTTCAAATTCGTTCCCATGATCACTTCTTATTTTTTAAATACAGTACCCTTTTTCATTTTGAAGTCTTTTAGCAAAGTTTTTGAAATTTTCAAAAGCATCACTCTTTTGAGCTAAGAAAATTACCCAAGTAAATCTAGAGTAATCATCTACGATGACAAATGCATAAAGTTTTCCTCCTAAGCTAGCAATTCTAGTAGGTCCAAATAAGTCTAAATGTAGGAGTTGAAGAGGTTTTGAAGTACTTACTATGTTTTTGGCTTTGAAGGATGACTTGTGTTGCTTTCCTCTTTGGCAAGGTTCACATGTCTTGCCTTTTTCATATTTAACTCTTGGCAGTCATTTTACTAGTTCTCCTGTGCTGAGACTTTGTATTAAGTCCATGTTAGTATGACCAAGTCTTCTATGCCACAGCCAAGATTCATCACTAGTAGTTACAAGACACTTAGAGGAATGATTAGATAGTTCATGTAAGTTTATTATGTATGTATTGATATCTCTATTTCCTTTAAATATCTCTTGACCATCGATAGAGATCACAAGACATTCATTTGAAGTAAAGATTACTTTGTTTCCTTTATCACATAATTGACTTACACTTAACAAGTTATGTTTCAAGCCATCAACAAGTAATACATCTTTAATAAAAGTAGTACCATTAATACCAATAGAACCAATGCCAATTACCTTACCCTTTGAATTGTTTCCAAAGGTAACTTTACCTTCATCAATACTTTTGATTTCATTGAAAAGTTTTTTTTCTCCTGTCATATGCCTTGAGCATCCACTGTCTACAAGCCATGCATTTTTGTTTATTGTGGACTTGAGGCATACCTATAGAATCACAATTCAAATATGATTTTTAGGTACCCAAATAAGTTTGGGTCCTTGGGGGTTAGCATATGGAGGTTTCCAATGAGCCTTCCTTATCCAGCAATATTTATTTATGTGACCTATTTTCATACAATAATTACATTGTTTTGGTCTAAATTTATTTTCTTGTCCTACATTATTTTTGAATACCATTTTTCTATCAAATTTATTTTGATACTGATGACATGCACAGTTATGATTAATTGTTGATTTTCTAGATGCATGCTTCCTATATATAAAGGCATGATTATTCTGTTTATGTATAGAAGGTTTAATAAGCTTATTTCTTGGTGCTGTTCTAGCAGGTGTGGAGATGTGAGGTTTTCTAGACTTAACAAAGATGGTTTTGTGAAAAGATGATGATGTGTCCTTAAATCCTATACCATGTCTAATTAAGGGTGATCTTTGAGACACAATGATAGTATTTAAGCTCTCTTTACCTTTGTGATATTTAGAAATGGAATTTCTAAGTTCCTCAACTTCATTTTTCAAAGTATTATTTTCTTTTAGCAAGGAAGCTGTTAAGGGTCTTGATGAGTATTCATCTAATGATTTTTGGAGAGATTCATTAGATGATTTAAGCTTTATATTTTCCTTTTCTAAACCATCTATCTTATTTTTTAAATTAGAGATGTTATTTCTATAAGTACTAAATTTACTTCTATATTTCTCTAATTCTAGATTTAACTCTTCTATTAGGCTTTGCTCATCATCATCACTATCATCATCATTATCACTACTATCATTGTTCAAAGAGTATGAGTGTAGTGATCTTACCTTATTCGAGACATGATCTTCAATAGCCATGAAGCATAGGTTGACCTCTTCACTTTCATTATCATCTTTTTCACTTGAAGAGCTTTCGTCATCCCATGTGGCTTTGTGACCTTTCTCCCCATTGTCTCTTTGGTATTTGCTCTTATGCTTCTTGAGCCTTAGACATTCTGGTTTTATATGTCCTTTCTTTACACACTCATAGCACTTTACCTTTTCCTTACTTTTATGTGTGTCATTAGAAGTTTGTTTGAGGATTCTTTGCTTGAAATTTCTGGAGTTGCTAATTTTCTTTTCAATGATTTTTTTTAATCTTCTTGAAAGCATAACAATGTCCTCATTTTCATCATCACTCATTTCTTCATCATCTTCACTTTTTTCTTGAGATTTTGAAGTAGAGGCTTTGAGTGCTAATGACTTTCTTTTCTTTGGCTCTGCTTCAAGCTCTCTATCTCTCTTCACTGCCATCTCATGTGTGAGAAGTTTGCCAATCAGCACATCAGTATTCATGATGCTCATATCTTCATTTGCTTCTTCTATGCCAGCAACTCTTGAGCCATAGTCTTTAAGAGGAAGACTTCTTAGGATTTTGTGGTTTACATCCTCCAAACTCAGATGCTTCCCAAGTTTCCTCATTCCATTTATAATGGCTAGAAGACGGTTGGTCATGTCAGTGATTGATTCATTAGATTTCATCTTGAAGAGCTCATATTCTGAGGTCAGAAGTTGAATCTTCTTGGATTTGACTTGCTTAGTTCCTTCATGATAATTTTCCAATGTCTTCCACATGCTATATGCTGTTGGGCAGTGTTGTATTCTCCCACATTCTTCAATAGATAATGAGCTTGATAGGATTGTCATTACCTTCGTGTTTTTGAAATTTGCTCTTCTATGAGGCTCTGTCCAATCATCTCTTGATAGGATTTCTTCTTCACCATCAGCTCCTCTTCTGGTTGGTGGTGTCCATTCTTTTCATAAACTATCCCAGACTTCAATTCCTTCACTATCTAGATATGTCTCCATCCGAAACTTTCAATGGGCATAATTTGCTCCATCAAAGTATGGTTTGAGACTTTGAAATCCTTCACTGGCCATATCTTAATCTTTACTAGCGCTTTTTAGGCTTCGATGCTAGACAAAGCTCTGATTCCAATTGTTGCCCAGATATTAAGCCAAAAAGGGGGGTTGACTTGGAGTTTAAAAATTAAACTTTAAAGTGCGGATAGAGAAATTTGACACAAGGATGTTTAAAGAGGTTCGGGTATTAACAAACCCTACTCCTCTCCCCAATCGCAATTGGGAGTTTCACTAACACACTAAGTGTTACAATGGAGTTTTACAATCTCACTCCCAACTATGGTGTTTCTCACAATGGCTCATACCTAACCTAGAAATCCCTTGTGTTTTAATGGCTCACACAATAACCAATTCCTTGTGTTTTACAGGCTCACACAATAACCAATTCCTTGTGTTTTACAGGCTCACACAAACAACCTTCACTTTGTATTTTTACAGGCTTACACAAACAACCTTTTAATTTGTGTTTTAGAGGCTCACACAACTAACCCTTACAAGTGTTATACTCTTAACCCAGAAATACCCAAAGCTCACTTGAGTAATGATTACAGAGAGAAACACTCACAATTCTTAATTGCTCAATAAATGAAGAGCAAAAAGATTTTTACAGAGAATAGATTTTGGTTCTCAAAGTATTGAATGTACAAATAGCATGTAATAAGAATTTAATTCAAAGTATATGTTATCCTCTTGTACTAAATGCATAAATGACTTTCATTTATACTCTCATGGATGATTATAGCCATTGGGGTGCATTAAATACGAAACTAGCCATTGTACCAACCAAATAATTGCACCTATCATTTTTCTCTTTCATCATTCACGGGCTTGACTATGCTTGTCAGTGGCGTGACATTTCTTCCCAAACCGTGACTAAAGTGGTGACCTTGGTCTTGAAGCTCTCTAGAATGTTTTGAAACATTGGGTTACGGGCGTGACATACATATTCACGGGCGTGACACGCATCCCAGCCATGATTCAAGTGGTGACTTTGGTCGTGAAGCTCTCTGGATGAAAATGACATGAACATTCACGGGCATGACTGAAATGTCCATTTCACGGTTTCTTTTTCCTTCATGGTCATGAACTTCAAATGTTGGTTTTGGTAACGGTTAGCTCTTTCACGGGTGTGACACATAGAGTCACGGGCGTGGACATGCTACTTCCTTAATTTTGTCTTCCAAGGATTATTCTTTCAATCTCCATTCTTGCTATTTTATTCCATGTCCTGTTTAATAGACTTAGAAAACAAGTATGTTAAATACAATATTGCTATTTTATTTGTTATCATCAAAATGACGGAAATACCCTCAAGGTTTAACATACCATTTTATCATTCTTGCCATATTTTTCACTTAATTTTCACTTCTATCATTATTACTACTTTTATTCACATTTGCCCCTAGTTTCCATCCGATTAAAAATCTTCGGACGAGATATATAGGACGTGAACCCAAAAGTCTACTACACTGAAGAGTAATCCCGAATGATCACCTGAGCACTGTATTGTACATTATTCACTGAATCACTATCACTGTAGTAGACCATCATTAGCCTACATAAGCGAGTTTCCATGTAACATCCTTGACCTTTCCCATATGCATTTCATCGAACATAAGCATCTTCCATACAATTCAATTGAACACGTGCATTTCATACGTATTTTGTAGGAACCAGTTCATGGCACGCACTAGCTATGTATCCTAGTATTTAGTAATTATATCAAGTCACACGTGTATCCTTATAATATAAATAATTAGATTAAGACTAGTGAACATTTACATTGCTAATTTAGTTAAATCGGGTCAAATGATTAAGCTGTATCATTGTGTGAATTAGTGGAATTATAAATCTATGTAAATAATAATAATAATATAGACAAAATAAAATGAAAATGACATAAAAGAGAAATAGAAGAGAAGAGAAGAGAAAGGATAAGAGAAAGGAGAAAAGAGATGAGAAAAGAGATGAGAAAAGTGATGAGAAAAAGATAAAAAGGACAAAACCAAAAGTTAGCTTTATCTTCCCATTTCTGCTTTCTTCTCCAACCCGACTTCTTCTTCAATTTCCTCCATTTCAGACTTCAATTCTTCCTTGTTTCACCTAGTTTTTGAAGCTAAATGATCCCTTTCAAGGTTGTTCTTGGTAAGTAATCAATTCTTATTGCTATAGGGTTGATTTGAGTTGCTTAGGTTCAATATTAGGCACTGAATTGCACCTCTATTTTGATGTTAATAGAAATTGATTCTGGAAATGTGTAAAATACAAAGGTTGTTCCTTTATATCTTAGATTTGTGGATATGTAAACAGTTTTTCAAGATGTTCTGTATAGGGAGAGATATACTCTTCGTACTGAAACTGGTCAAGGTGTAAACCCTAACCTAGTTAGCTACTGTGTGGTTTGCTTTCAAATAAGTTAAAGACATTATTTGAAGTCTCTCAAAACATAAAAGTTGTAGATATATGTGTTATGTATCTTTATAACAAATATCAGGTTCATAGGTCTTGTAAATGTTGAGTTATGGTGAATGGAACCATGATTGTGCCATGACTTGAACTGCCAATTGAGTGCTCTGGGCAAATCCAGCAACTTGTTTGGCCCATTTGAGCTTGTTAGAGCTAGATTATGTAAATTGTCAAAACAAAAAAGTTATAGGTATATGTATTAGCTAAATTTTGGTACTAAGTGAAACTTCATTGGTTATGTACTAAGTTATGGCCTTTGGAAGCCATACTGGTCCGGAAGTCAATTCTATTCTGGAATAGTAAAATGTTTGGTATAATTAGAAGACCTTAGAGACATAATTGGTAAAAGTTGTAAACATGAAACATGTTCCATATGAACCCATATAAGTGTTTGGAAAGTTTCCATAAAATAGGACTTATAGATTATAAGTTATTATGAACCCAAATGAGTACCTTGAAACTGCCTAAAGGCAGAAAACAAGGCAGAAAACAGAACACTCTTAGAAATTCCACCAAATATTGTACAATGATCAAATTGGTCTGAAATTTGAATATGTTCTATAATTATATGTTATTTTTAATTAGGAACAAGAACCAGATTAATTGGTCAATTATAGAAAATGTTATAGGCTAAACAGTCCCGTAAGGACACACTGCCTCATAGGAAAAATCTTAGCTATTGACATGAACAATGCATATTAATTTGTTTAAGCTACATTAAGTCTCCCTAATCATGAGTTAATCGATTATGTTTTCATATTAGGCTCGCAACATAATGGAGACCCACAAGGAGCAGATAGACAATAAGTTAGGTGTCGGAATCAAAGGAGAATGGTGAGTCAAATTATCGATTGAATTCTTTAGTGCAAATGAATGTTGCTTGCTATGTGATTCATATGATTGTCATGATTGGTCCTTGATAATGTAATGATGGATAATTTGTGACATTGTGGTACATATAAATGGTATACTTGTGGTATATTTGAGGTATATGTTTGACAAATGTGATAATATATACATGGTATATGTATAGTATATGCAAGGTATATGCGTGACATATGAGGTATATATGGAATATATGTATGTTGTATATGATAAAGTTGCAATGATTGATGAATGCTTAAATACAAGTGCATATGCATATGCACTTGTATTTAAGCATTCATCAATCATTGCAATAAAAAGGCATTGTGACTAGTTAATCGATATTGTAAAGCAAAAGAAGAGGCCTATGACCCAACAAATGTGCAAATGAAACAAATGATCAAGCTAGCTAGCAAATGCCAATGCAAATGTTCACATGGAAACCCGGGGCAATGTCTGTTTAACTTAGTCACAACAAAATGAAATAAGCAAAGCATTTGCATACATAAAGAGTAATGATTATATGTTTCAACTTTATTGATACTTATATGATAATGATGAATGGAATGGAGTACATGGTATATATTGGAATTGTGATTTATTACTATGAGTTGTTTGGTACTTTAGAGCTCATTGGATGGTTATTCTCACTGAGCTGCAACTCATCAATTTGCATCATTTTTTAGGTAAAGGAAAGTGATAGCTCATTTTGAGTAGCGTATAAAAGACATGGAGCACAAGTCACTAGCCGAGCCTCATCACTCTCTCTCCTTGCATTCCACACAAGCATGAAAACATGTCATCTGTATTTTTGACTTATATGCTTGAATATGTATTATCACTCTAGATTAGTTTTGAAATGTATAAATGGAAACAACCCGTAATCCTTCGGATGTGAAGTTTATATTTTAATATATGTGATATATCATATTGTGGTTTTTAATGTTGACTTGGAAAATCATTGAGTGATATTACAGGATATAAGACTTGTAAAGTCATTAGTATATGAAAAAAAAAAATTTACTACCACTGTTATCAGGGTATTTTACCTTTCCAGTATGCCATGTATGATTACTTGATATTTGGATAGGTTATACTCAAATGCATAAGGTTTGGTGTTACATTTTTTGTATCAGAGCAGGGATAGGTTCCATGGGAACATGCATAAGCATAAGAGCATGATAACATATGCATCCTATGTGTTGAACATTATGTAGTGACATAATTTCATTTATTTTATGGACATCATAAGAAATAATTCACGAAGGAGGGAGAGGCCGGCTGAAATGCATTCTCATGAGGCATCACCTCATTTACATAGAGAGCAACCAGCACTAGGAGCTAGAGCTCCAGTACATGCATCACAGTCATCTTATGCAGAAGTACCCCATGAAAACCTAGAACAAGAAGTATATGGTCCTGAAATGTACAAGGAAAGACGTTATGACAAGCTGAGGAAACATGGTGCAACTGATTTCAATGGCACAACAGACCCAGCAGAAGCTTCTCATGGCTGAAAAGGACACAGAGGGTACTGAATATGATGAGATGTACCCTGGATGAGAAATTTGATTATGCAGTATCCTTACTGCAAGGAAATGCTTATGAATGGTGGGAGACAGTCCCTGACAGTGATGCACAACCACCGGTGTTGACATGGAATGATTTTCTCCTGGAATTTCAGAACAATTACATGCTTGAAGCATATAAAGATGAGAAGAGGAAGGAATTCCTGAATCTGAAACAGGGGAATATGTCTATTGCGGAGTATGAAGTACAATTTAACAAACTTTCCCATTATGCCACCTTCATGGTCTCTACTGAAAGAGACAAATGCAGAAAGTTTGAGGAAGGCCTCAAATATGAGATCAGAAAGAAAATCACGACTATTGATCTTGATAATTATGCTAGACTCAAAGCTGCTGCAATCAGAGTTGAACGGTTAATGAAAGAAGCTGGGGAGCAACAAATAAAAAGGCCATCATGTGAATTCTTTGGTGAGTCTAGCAGAAGGTTGGGGAAAAGAGGTAGATATATGCCTGCACAATCTGGTAACAGAAGTGGGTACTCCAGTTCTAGAGGTCGATGAATGACTTTCTCTTACCCAGGCAGAAGGCAGAGCAAATATGTTGAACAGAGGCCCATATGTAGTCATTATGGCAGACAACATACGGGCGAATGTAGAAGGCTCACAGGAGCATGTTATTTATGTGAATCGATGGAGCACATGTATAGAGATTATCCAAATAGAGCCAAACTAGCATAGGCCAGTAGAGGCAGAAGAGTATCTGAGACTACTGTTGAGGCACCGAGGGTATACCCTACTAGTGTGACACAAGGCAGAGGAAGAGGCAGGGGCAGGACTGGTACACTGGGCAGAGGAGTGACCAGATCTAAAGGTCAGAGTTCTAGACCTCCTACTCAGGCCAGGGTGTTTGCCATGACTAGACAAGAGGCAGTGGATGCTCCCGAAGTAGTCACTGGTAATATTTATATTTCTGAAATATTAGCATATGAATTGATTGACCCGGGCTCCACTCATTCATTTATATCATTGCATATGGCACCTGAATTGCATCAAATGCATGAGCCTTTGGGGATTGACATAAATGTGAGTATGCCATTGGGAACAACGGTAGTTGTGAATATTGTCTGTCGTGATTGCCTGATATGCATTGACAGAGCTGAGTTAATAGCTGATCTGATTTTATTGCCAATATATGAATTTGATGTGATACTGGGAATGGACTGGTTAACTAGACATCATGCAATAGTGAATTGCTTTACAAAGGAAGTAATTTTGGAATCACCAAACCAGCCAAGGGTAGTATTTCTAGGTGAAAGAAAACTTGTACCTACATGTCTAGTTTCAGCTGTAAAGGCATTTCGAATGATCAAAGGGGGATGTGAAGCATATTTGGCATATGTGACTGATACTAGAACCACTGATAGCTTGCTTGAAAATATACCAGTGGTAAGGGAATTTGCTGATGTATTCCCATATGATCTACCTGGTTTACCACCAGATAGAGAGATAGAATTCACTATTGAACTAGTACCACGAACAGCACCAATATCAAGGTCACCCTACAGAATGGCCCCAGTTGAGTTGAAAGAACTGAAGGCCCAATTGCAGGAGTTACTTGACAAAGGGTATATTAGACCTAGTGTATCACCATGGGGAGCTCCAGTGTTATTTGTTAAAAAATAAGATGGAACAATGAGATTGTGCATCGATTATAGGCAACTGAACAAAATGACGGTGAAGAACAAATATCCATTTCCTAGAATAGATGATTTGTTTAACCAGTTGCAAGGAGCCCAAATATTCTCCAAGATTGATTTGAAATCAGGTTATTACCAGCTGAAGGTAGCAGAAGCGGATGTTCCAAAGACTGCCTTTTGAACCAGGTATGGGCATTATGAATTTTTAGTAATGCCATTTGGATTGACTAATGCTCCAGCTGCATTTATGGCTTTAATGAATAAGGTGTTTTAACCATATTTGGATAGGTTTGTGATAGTATTTATTGATGACATATTGGTGTACTCTAAGAATAGGTGAGAACATGAACAACATTTAAAAATTGTGTCGCAAACTTTGAGGGAGAAACAATTATATGCCAAATTGAGTAAATGTGAATTCTAGTTAGATCATTTGGTGTTTCTTGGACATATGGTGTCGTGTAAGGGCATAGAGGTTGACCCAAAGAAAATTGAGGCTATGGTAAATTGGGAAGCTCCTAAAAATGTTTCTGAAATGCATAGTTTTTTGGGTTTAGCCGGATACTACCGTAGATTTGTTGATGGATTCTCCTTAATTGCTAGCCCTTTGACTAAATTGTTGAGAAAGAATGTGCCTTTCAAGTGGACTTCTGAATGTCAAAGGAGTTTTGATGAACTAAAACACAGGCTAACCTCAGCACCAGTGTTAATCATCCCTACAGGTACAGATGGGTTTACAGTATATAGTGATGCTTCTCACCAAGGCTTGGGATGTGTGTTGATGCAACATGGTAAGGTGATAGCTTATGCATCCAGACAACTGAGACCACATGAGATCTCATATCCAGTGCATGATTTAGAACTGGCTGCTATCGTATTTGCATTGAAGATTTGGAGGCATTATCTGTATGGTGAGACATTCCAAATCTTCACAGACTATAAAAGCTTGGGTTATTTGCTGACACAGAAAGAATTAAACATGAGGCAGAGACGGTGGTTAGAGCTATTGAAAGATTATGACTGTACAATTGAATACCATTCAGGGAAAGCCAATGTGGTAGCAGATGCACCGAGTAGGAAGGCTAGTGGCAGTGTAGCTCACTTGCAAGTATCCTCTTTTCCATATTTGATTCAATTACGATCTATGAATGTTGAATTAAATATACATGATGAAGGATCATTGATTGCTACTCTTCAAGTCAGACCTATACTAAAGGAGAGGATCAAAAAAGCACAAAGCAAATATCCTAAATTGTGTGAGAAAATTGAATCAATAAGGCAGGAAAATAGTAAAGATTTTCAATTGCAGGATGATGTACTGATGTTAAAATCACGCATATGTGTTCCAGACACTGAGAACTTGCATCAGGAAATAATGAAAGAGGCATACAATGCACCGTATGCAATGCACCTAGGGATGACAAAGATGTATCACAGTTTAAGGCCTCATTACTGGTGGCCAAGAATGAAGAAAGATATAGCAGAATATGTTTCCAAATGCTTGACATGTCAGCATATTAAAATTGAACATCAGGCACCAATTGGTAAGTTACATCCATTGTCAGTGCCAGAATGGAAATGGGAAAGAATAATGATGCATTTTGTCTATGGATTGCCAAGAACTCCACAGAAAAATGATGCAGTATGGGTAATTATTGATAGATTAACCAAGTCAGCACATTTCTACCTATCAGATGAGGCTGTACACTTGAGAGTTTGGCCAAATTATATATGAATAAGATAGTCAGATTGCATGGCATTCCAGTGTCCATTGTGTCTGATAGAGATCCACGGTTTACCTCACGTTTTTGGGTGAGTTTATAGAATGCATTGGGAACAAAATTGAAATTTAGCACTGCATTCCACCCACAGACTGATGGACAATCAGAAAGGACTATACAAACATTGGAAGAAATGCTTAGGGCATGTTCTATGGAATTTAGAGGTGCTTGGGATGAATATATAGCATTGATTGAATTTGCTTACAATAACCAGTATCATAGCAGTATCCAGATGGCACCATATGAGGCATTGTATGGCTGAAAGTGCCGAAGCCCTATCATTTGGGATGAAGAAGGAGCACATGCATTAGAAGGGCTAGAGATAGTGCAAGACACAGTGGATAAGATCAAGGTTGTCAAGAACAAGCTAAAGCCAGCACAGGATAGGCAGAAAAGTTACGCTAATCAGCATAGAAGGGAAATGGAATACGAGTTGGGTGAAAAGGTATTTCTTCGTGTGTCTCCATGGAAGGGATAATTCGATTTGGCAAAAAGGGTAAATTGAGCCCAAGGTATATAGGGCCTTATGAAATTCTTGAGAAGATTGGTCCACTGGGTTATAGGTTGTCTTTACCACCCGAGATGGCTCATATGCATAATGTGTTTCATGTGAGCATGCTTAGAAGATACAGGTCAGATCCTACACATGTACTTAAAGATCAAGCCATTGAGATTGCAGAGGACATGAGTTATGTTGAGGAACCAGTGCAAATCATTGGATACAAGACTAAACAACTAAGAAATCGAGAAATACCTTTGGTTAAGGTATTATGGCGTAACCATTTACAAGAAGAGTCAACATGGCAAACAGAAGAAAATATGAAAAAGCAATATCCACACCTGTTTTCAAGTATTAATTTCGAGGACAAAACTTTTAAAAGGAGGGAAGAATTGTAACATCCTTGACCTTCCCCATATGCATTTCATCGAACATAAGCATCTTGCATACAATTCAATTGAACACGTGCATTTGATAGTTATTTTCGTAGGAACCAGTTCATGGCACGCACTAGCTATGTGTCCTAGTATTTGGCAATTATATCAAGTCACACGTGTATCCTTATAGCCTAAATAAGGATAACAAAGTATTAGAAATGAATTGAATAAGGTGACTAAATTAAAGTAAGAAAAATAATTAGATTAAGATTAGGGAACATTTACATTGCTAATTTAGTTAAATCGGGTCAAATGATTAAGCTGTATCATTGTGTGAATTAGTGGAATTATAAATCTATGTAAATAATAATAATAATATAGACAAAATAAAATGAAAATGACATAAACGAGAAATAGAATAGAAGAGAAGAGAAAGGAGAAGAGAAAGGAGAAAAGAGATGAGAAAAGAGATGAGAAAAGTGATGAGAAAAAGATAAAAAGGACAAAACCAAAAGTTAGCTTTATCTTCCCATTTCTGCCTTCTTCTCCAGCCCGACTTCTTCTTCAATTTCCTCCATTTCAGACTTCAATTCTTCCTTGTTTCACCTAGTTTTTGAAGCTAATTGATCACTTTCAAGGTTGTTCTTGGTAAGTAATCAATTCTTATTGCTATAGGGTTGATTTGAGTTGCTTAGGTTCAATATTAGGCACTGAATTGCACCCCGATTTTGATGTTATTAGAAATTGATTCTGGAAATGTGTAAAACACAAAGATTTTTCCTTTATGTCTTAGATTTATGGATATGTAAACATTTTTTCAAGATGTTCTGTATAGGGAGAGATATGCTCTTTGTACTAAAACTGGTCAGGGTGTAAACCCTAACCCAGTTAGCTACTGTCTGGTTTGCTTTCGAATATGCTAAACACATTATTTGGTGTCTCTCAATACATAAAAGCTGTAGATATATTTTTTATGTATCTGTATACCAAATATCAGATTCATAGATCTTGTAAATGTTGAGTTATGGTGAATGGAACCATGACTGTTCCATGACTTGAACTGCCAATTGAGTGCTCTGGGCAGATCCAGAAACTTGTTTGGCCCATTTGAGCTTGTTAGAGCTAGATTATGTAAATTGTCAAAGCATAAAAGTTATAGGTATATGTCTTAGCTAAAGTTGGGTCCTAATTTAAACTTTATTGGTTATGTATGGACTAAGTTATGGCCTTTGGAATCCATACTGGTCCGGAAGTCA
This sequence comes from Triadica sebifera, assembly GCA_023653625.1. Lineage (NCBI taxonomy): Eukaryota > Viridiplantae > Streptophyta > Magnoliopsida > Malpighiales > Euphorbiaceae > Triadica > Triadica sebifera. Next base: position 37,572,870 of record CM042896.1, read on the forward strand.
ATTCTATTCTGGAACAGTAAAATGTTTGGTATAATTAGTAGACCTTAGAGACATAATTGGTACAGGTTGTAAATATGAAACATGTTCCATATGAACCCATATAAGTTTCTGTAAAGTTTAATTAAAATAGTACTTATAGATTATAAGTTATTATGAACCCAAATGAGTACCCTGAAACTGCCTAAAGGCAGAAAACAAGGCAGAAAATAGAACACTCTTAGAAATTCCACCAAATATTGTACAATGATAAAATTGGTCTGAAATTTGAATATGTTCTATAATTATATGTTATTTTTAATTTGGAACAAGAATCATATTATTTGGTCAATTATAGAAAATGTTATAGGCTAAAGAGTCCCATAAGGTCACACTGCCTCATAGGAAAAATCTTAGCTATTGACATGAAAAATGCATATTAATTTGTTTAAGCTACATTAAGTCTCCCTAATCATGAGTTAATCGATTATGTTTTCATATTAGACTTGCAACATATTGGAGACCCACAAGGAGCAGATAGACAATAAGTTAAGGGTCGGAATCAAAGGAGAACGGTGAGTCTAATTATCGATTGAATTCTTTAGTGCAAATGAATGTTGCTTGCTATGTGATTCATATGATTGTCATGATTGGTCCTTGATAATGTAATGACGGATAATTTGTGATATTGTGGTACATATAAATGGTATACTTGTGGTATATTTGAGGTATATGTTTGACAAATGTGATAATATATATATGGTATATGTATAGTATATACAAGGTATATGCATGACATATGAGGTATATATGGAATATATGTATGTTGTATATGATAAAGTTGCAATGATTGATGAATGCTTAAATACAAGTGCATATGCATATGGACTAAAAAAGCATTGTGACTAGTTAATCGATATTGTAAAGCAAAAGAAGATGCCTATGGCCCAACAAATGTGCAAATGAAACAAATGATCAAGCTAGCTAGCAAATGCAAATGCAAATGTTCACATGGAAAATGTTCACATGGAAACCCGTGGCAATGTCTGTTTAACTTAGTCACAATAAAATGAAATAAACAAAGCATTTTCATACATAAAGAGTAATGATTATATGTTTCAACTTTATTGATACTTATATGATACTGATGAATGGAATGGAATACATGGTATATATTGGAATTGTGATTTATTACTATGAGTTGTTTGGTACTTTAGAGCTCATTGGATGGTTATTCTCACTGAGCCGCAACTCATCAATTTGCATCATTTTTCAGTAAAGAAAAGTGATAGCTCATTTTGAGTAGCGTATAAAAGACATAGAGCACAAGTCACTGGCCGAGCCTCATCACTCTCTCTCCTTGCATTCCACACAAGCATGAAAACATGTCATCTGTATTTTTGACTTATATGCTTGAATATGTATTATCACTCTAGATTAGTTTTGAAATGTATAAATGGAAACAACCCGTAATCCTTCGGATGTGAAGTTTATATTTTAATATATGTGATATATCATATTGTGGTTTTTAATGTTGATTTGAAAAGTCATTGAGTGATATTACAGGATATAAGACTTGTAAAGTCATTAGTTGATTTTACAGGATATGATATGAAAAAAAAATTTACTACCACTGTTATCAGGGTATTTTACCTTTCCAGTATGCCATGTATGATTACTTGATATTTGGATAGGTTATACTCATATGCATAAGGTGTGGTATTACATGCCATGACTCGCACCGCGGTAATAGTGTTCCTATGGCTAGCCAATTATATCTTGGACTAGATTTAATCATCAAAAAAATAACTAAGAACATTATTTTATTTCTTTAATCAATTTCCAATAAATTTATAAATTTCATTATTTTTACATTATTAATCACTTAATATTTTATTCTTTCATAACAATTTTATCACTATCAAAAGTTTTCACATTTTTCATTCTAATATATCAATATTTCATTATGGATAATTAATTAAGTTATAAACTCACTAAATACATCTTATTCATTATTTTTTATTTCATGCATAATATAATCAATAAATAGAAAAATATTCAGTATATCATTTAAAAATTTCCAATAAATTTCTACACACTTAAATCATATTTTCTTGCATTTAATAACTAAATTTTTATTTAATTAGCAAGAAAAATATTAATTTTTTCTTCTTCATTTTTCAGCCTATAATTAATATTCATCATTAAAATTTTTCTTTCACCTTTTAATTATTCATTTCACTAATTAATACATTCATTATTCCATATGTATCATAATATTACACTAAAATGTATTTATTCCTTCGTATTCATTTTTCACATAAAAGGTAATATTTTATAATTTCCACCAATTAATTTTTTTAATTGAAATTAACCATTCTAATTCACTTTTAATAATTTCTTAATCATGATTTAAGCCTTAATTAGCAATTTCATGCAAAACACACAAAATTCTTAATTTTTCATAACCCTAAATCATGCTTAATTAATGGAAATAAATAGATTTTGCATTCACTAACCTTAATTTATTGTTTAGAACTTCCTAATCTTCCTTTTCCTTATCATTTTCTTTGGAAGTACCTTCACCTTCTCTTGAACCTACCATGACCAAAAATTACACTCCATTAATCCACCAATATTTTTCATTCTTAACTCAAATAAATTTCATATTTATCATCTACATACCTTAAACTAGCTATTTGAACCATTAAACTAATTTAAAACTACAAATTTCACTTACCTCATTTTTGTATCATAACTTTTCTACTTTGATTTTCTTCCACTTTAGCCTTCCAAATGAAGATTAAAAACTTCTATTAGCTATTAGAGATACTTAAATTATTATTGGGTGGTTGATTTTGGTGTAAAAAGTGAAGAAAATTGGAGAAAAAATGAGAAGAAGATGGTTTGGCCAAGCAAAGGGATTTGGGGAAGAAGGAGCTTCAAAATTCTCTCTAGAGAATTATGATATTTTAGGCTATTTATAGTGGTTTAATTTAGATGAGTTTGGGCCAAACAAAGCCCAACCCATTTAGGCCCAATTATGCACTATAAATTATTTTTCTCAATTTCTAAAATTAATTTCAACCAAATTTGATTTCATAATTCATAAAATATTTTTATATGCCTACACAAATTTCTTCAACTTAATCGGAGTCCATTTTATGTTCAGCTCACTCAAACCGGACTGAGAATTCAATTTTTGGTGTTACCGTAAAATTACTTTTTCATTGTTAAAAAATACTAAATATTATTTAGAGTCTATCCATGTCTTAAAATAAATTTTTAAATGTCATTTGCTATTTTTCATAGCCTGATCAAAGTATGGTCAACTAATTATTTAATTAAATCGGATACTTTTTTTTCTTAGTTTTGATTTTCAAGGACTTATTTAACTTCATTTTCATTATAAATTTTACCCTCAGACTAGTCATAACTTATAGTTTTCAATAATCAAATAAAATATTTTTCACCCACTGATATATTTTTGACCTCCGGGTATGCTGATCAATTTCGAAAACTATAGTTTACGACTAACCTGGTATTTGGGCCAATACAATATGCGACTTAGGTTGATGATTAAATAAAATGAATTGAGTACTTAATTAATAAAATTTTGTATTAATGCATGTTTAGACATATGGATGAATAATTGATTGATAAAATGTATGAACATTTGTTTTAAGATTGTAAATGTGTGTTAAGGGGTGTGAATGTGAAATATGTAACATAATATATTTTCCAATGTGGATTAGTATATGATTGATTAAAATTGTGATAATTGTTAATAATAATTATTGAATAGTTATGACAATAAAGAGTGAAGTTAGAAACTCATGTATGACATATGTATTTGGTATGAAAAAATAGGTTATATAGCATATTTGGATTAATAAAGGTATTATAAATTTTGGTTATGTATTAAAAGATTTGTTGGCTTTGATTGTATGGAAAATTAATTAAAGTATTCCAATATTATTTAAATGAAATATCACATGATTATATGATTTTAAAATTGTATAATCATATTTTCATTATAAATGTAAAGGGAACATTGATTCAAGCAAATGAATATATAAAGAAAATAAATAAGCAATAATATTAATTGCCCATTTCTCAACTTGTGGACTAATTAGAGATAAATGGTGCACCATTGCGGGGGCATTACGGTACGTATGTTTAGTATTTTATATATTACATATGGTTGAATAAATGCAATTCATGCTTTGATGCAAATATAATGATAATATAATGGAACATAAATTTTATTTTATTATAATACTTTCTAAATTTTATGCAATGATTTATTTAAATTATGTTATGGTTTTTATGACACATGTTTGTGTGATTGCATGGACAAACTTAAATGCTTATATGTACTACGAAGCTAGAAATGGCTTAGCGTGAGTTTTTTCCATGCAAGAACTGGAGCTTGCAAATAGTAAACTGTGAAGTTGATAGAGGAAGTACAAGCCCATACTAGAGGAGACACGTCAGAACTAGTTGAGGGTCGGATGCATGTTGTTTTTGCATTTTGTTCATTATCATGCATATGGATTTGATAGACATGTCTTGTATATAATTAAAAACATGTCTTGTATTTTGATAGTTATAATGTAGGATAATATTTATGTAACAGGATGATATATTTTGATAATTGAATATGTATGTATATTCGACTATTAAAAAAATGTTAATTAAGTTATTAAATGAAAATTTTGAACTCAGGCTATTTTCATTTAGCATGTCTATGTCATTTTGCTTATGTAATGGGATTATTCCTATTATATGGGCGAGATGTCACACACTAACCCATGAAACTCTTGTATTTTAGTGGTTAACACAACAAAAAAATCTTTGTCTTTTAATGGTTCACACAATAAACCCTTACAAGTGATTCACTCACAAATTCAATTCACTCAATTTCACTATTGATCAATTTATTATAAGAATTGATACACTCAATAACCAAAAAAGCTCAACAAACTGAGCGATAATGGTTTATAATGAAGATTTAAGAAAGTTTATGAAAACAATTATATGTATAATGCTTTTACAAAGATTAAAAGTTTGATAATTGGTTTTCTACCCTTTATAGGTCATAAATATGTTGTATTTATGTTTTTCCTAACAAATAAATTTGTTTGGAGTGCATACAATGCAAAACTTTTCTGTTTGCACTTGACATTTTCTCTTTCCAACTTCACGGACGTGATTGAACCTTCACAAGCGTGAATATTTGTGATCAAGTCATGACTGATGTAACTCCCGTAACATAGGACTTGTGAGTTATATGTATTTAGAGAGAAAAAGAATGGGATTTAAAGTGTTTTAAAGTTTAAGAGTTATGAAAAAGAAAGCTTTCACACCCTGAATTGTTATTCACGCCTGTGAAGGTTGTGTTATGGTTCAGACGGAAATATTTTGGATATGGTGGGAGTGATTTGAGAAGAGAGAACATTTACACCTATAAATGGATTAATCATGGCCGTGAATGACGTTTCATGCCAGTGAAAGTAAGGGTCATGCTCATGAAGGCAAGTTAGTTGGTCATGTGCTTTCGCACTTTTCTCTTTTCTCAGCACCAAATCTTGCTTTAAAATCATTTTTACCGCCCCTTATCATGTTTGACAAACTCAAGACATCTTAGTCATCTTCTCTACCATAAAAGAAGCCAAACACCATTGTTAAGCTTAAAAGCTTGAGAAATATAGATGTTTGATAGAGTTTTTCCAATGATAGAGATAGAACTCGGTTTTTATGGTTTTGTTTAGTTTGTTTATGGTTATAAGGTTATGATAAGAATATTTTGTGATGATAGGTTCGACTAGTGAGTAAAGAAACACATCACAAAAGGGAAAAACAAGCTTGAAAAGCTTGTAAAGTTAGTTAAACTCTATTTTGGTGAAAGGTTAGTACATATTAGTATTTAAATTCTTTTTCCATGCATCTTGGTATGTTTTACATTTTGCAAACTGTAAAATGATGAAAATGACATGTTATGGATGATTAATAACATGGGTAAATAAGTTAGAAGACATATATGATCTGTTATGTTTTCAAATGACCTAAAATGAGGTTGGAATGACTTGAATGTTATTTAAACATGTTGTGAAAATTGTATATGCATGAAAGTATTGATAGGAGTGATTAATACTGGTTAATCATAGAAAGTTTGCATGAAATGCTTTGTTTTGAGTTTGTTGGAAATGCATGATTCACGCCTGTAACAAAGGTGTCACACCTGTGAATGGGGTATGCAAATTAGGCAGTAGAGTTCATGTTTTGTTTCACGGTTAGGGAAGTCATGAAATTCAAGCATTCATACCCGTGAACATATAGTCACGGTCGTAAATGTCAAGACTAATGAACTTGCATGAATCTATAATTTTGTGGTTTGGTATCATTGTTGGGAAGTAATGAATGATGTGGTGTCACATATGTGAATAAGTAATTCATGCCCATGATTGCTTTGTTTCTTTCACGTGATGGTTCAAGAGTAAGGTAATTGTAAAAGTATCCCTTCACAATCGTAAATAAGTAGTTCATGCTCGTGAAGTAAGATGACTGTATTTTATGTACATTTTGGTTTACAATCTTAATTTATGGTTTGTTAAATATATGTTATGGGATGTATGTATATATGGAAAATAACATGTGGAATATATGATTTGACATTTATGTATTGGTGTGAGAATGCATAAATGGGATATAATGCTAGTAATAACATACGATGAAATGAATTAAAAGATAAAATGGTATGAGTTAAATACCCAATTCTCTAGTCTTGGACTTGTCATAGGATAGATGTTTTACCATTGAAGGAGGTGATTGATATTGTATGAGTTATTTTGATATGATATAAGGATAAGTGGCTAAAGCTCTATACATGAGCACACTTGATCTTGAATTTTCTAACATGCTATATTATCTCAGTTAATGTGGCTTAAGGTCAGGTTGATGAGTGCCATTGACTTGAGAAGCTTGGATGAGCTGTTATAGGTTATGAGGCAGGTGGTTTAAGCTTAGATTGTGAGTGCCTCTATCTCATATCTAGCATATATATAGTCAAAGTTTAGAGTTCCAGGGTTGAAACAGTTGAAATAATGAAAGCTTTGAGAGTCTTAGGCAATATAAAAATGGAAGATAAATGAATATAAAAAATAAGCTTTTGTATGGTTGTCATGTGACCTACTGTTTGTTCTTTGTCTAGAGATTCTTATAATGTAATGTTTTATATCAGGTAAGGGATATGGTAATTGGAAATGTAAAATATGTATATGTGTATAATATACATGGTTTATAGGTTATGTCTGCGATAATATAGATGTGGTGATATGACATCGAAGTATGTAACAACTAGAATGTATGATTCTAGGAATGATCATGAGATGAATGAGATGGCATTGTATGACATTTTTAAATGTAGAATTTTTATGCACATATGTACCACTAAGCATTAGTTTGCTTAGCGTGTGGTTTTCTGCATGCAGGTTCGGAGCTAGTAGACATGAGTTGACTTGCAGAGTTGTGAGCCATCAGAGATTAGTCAAATTACACCCAATTGGGGTGTGTTATCATACATGGCATTTACATATTTTTTGTTTATTTTATTGGGATTTTGAATCATATTTTACATGTCTTGAATGTTTAAGAACATGTAATGGTATTTTCATAATGGATTTTTATAATATGAGGCTAGAAAAGCCAAAAACATATGTTATATTCCATGATATCGATCGATAGATTGGGATTTTAATATTATGATGGATTTTTATTCCTTAAACTATATCATAATATTTTAAACATGTCTTAAATATGAAAGTTTTAATTTAATGAGTTTTCCACAAAACAACACCATAGCATCCATTGGTACAATTGGTGAGCATTTTCTTGGTTGTATCAGTAGGTGTTACAACTGAAGTAGTGAAATTGGTTGTAAACCTATCTATCTAGATTTTCACCATTTTTCATGAGCATGACATAATCTTCATGACCATGACAAATTGTTCTTCATGGGTAGGTCATTTTTTCATAGTTGTGATCATTTGAATATGAAACTTTATGGCACTAATTGCATCATGGGTGTTACTAACTCTTCCACCGGCATGAATATCTATTTTCACGGGAGTAGTTGTTTGCATTAACGGGTGTGACCAGCTTTATAGGCGTGTTTAATTTGGTCATGGGCATAACTCTCTTTTGAATTTGAATCTTTGAACTTCAATTGACATGAATAAACTTTCTTTTATGGTCTCAAAAATGTTTAACTTGTCTAACCACTTAGAACACAAAATATAATTAACTTTTCTATTGCCTAATTATTTGTTATAATCAAAATTATGAGAATACCCCTTAAGGTCCAATAATCTCCCCTTTTTTTATGGTGATAAATAATTGTGCAATTGTGGCTTAAGGAGAAATGATTTTCTCCCCCTCAAAAAATGCTTATAAAGGATTTAATATAAATAACTTATCATGCCACAAACTCAAGCCATAAACATAAATTGAATGAAGTTTCAAAGGATTTCACTTAGCCCAAAAGCAATAATTATATATGTTTTAATAAAAAATTATATGCATACCATATAATTAAAACATAACATAAAATGCATACATAAAACATACATATTGCATATTTTTCTCCCCCTTTTATCACAACCAAAAAGAGAACAAAAGTATAATTAATCAATCAAAAGCATAATTAATCAGTTAAAAGGGAAGAAAAGGCAAATCATAAAGAAGAAACAATATGAATTACTTAGAAACATAAAACTACAAGGTTTTGATATCAAAACATCAAACCTAGCTTTAATTATAAAGATTAAAGCAATAAAAACTTCCTACAAGCTAAGGTTTTTAACTAGAAACAAAAAAAAAGATATCATTATTTGTCTTCATCAAGCTGAGCTCGTAGTCCAGTCATCTCTTCCTCAAGAGTATCAACACGAGACTCGATATAATCTTTAAGATCCTTCATCTTTTGATCGATGAACTATTGAAAGGAGTTTATGCTCATATGGAGTGAATCCAAATGAGCGCCAATAAAAGCCATCAACTACTCTATTAAGTTTGGTGTAGAGGAAGAAGCCTTGTCAGTTGCTGGAATCTCATCATCACCTGTTAGGGCTGTAGAAAGCTCCAATTGAGTCTCTTTTTCTACTGATTTTCTTGAAGACCAGCCTTGAACTGATCAGTGTCATTGGTTTCCCAAGCAACTTCATCCCTAGATATCTTAAACCTGTAAAAGACATAATCTTTACATAGGATTCTGACAACAACTCTCATTTTAATGAAGGACTGGACGTTAAGTCAATCTCTAGAGGATGCTAAAACGATGGTGTAAGCATGATCCTTAAGGTCTAGAACTCTAAGCTTCACTGTTAAGTGAGTTACATAGCTTTGAATGAGAATGTCACTAGAGGGCTTCATGGCAATAGAGAGAAAGTGCAAGGCAAACCACTTCGATAAGGCCACTGGCTTATCCTTCCGAGTCCACTCCAACAAAAGCAATTCAGACTTTCATATCTAGCCATTGTTGTTACCTCTGATAAAGATACTATAGGTAAGAAAATGACGGATATATTGGTGAATTAAAGATGTGAGATGTGTAATTTTTGTGTTCTTGACATCCCAATAGCAATGGCCTCTAAAACTATACCATGTGGAGCGAGGATTGAAGTCCTTTGACTTATTTTTATGAACCAATCCCTCATGAGTCAGCTTGAAGATATCACCAAATTCAGAGGTTGTTAGAGTGTGCTCATGTTTGCATAGTTGAAAGGTAACTTTTCCTATTGGATAGACTTCCAAGGTGCTTAGGAACTTCAGTGTAGGTTCCTTGAAAGTAGGCTGGGAGATGTTGACAAACTCAAGTAAACCACATTTCTTGAGCTAGACCTTCATGTCGCTCTCCATTACTAGAGTTTTGATACAATCCCAATCAAAGGCTCTAGAAGACAAGATATGATGTTTCTTAAAGATAAAGTACCTCAGATGGAAATGTATATGCAAAATGGTAAACATGGAATTCGTAGAGAGCTTAAGAGCAGTGTTTTTCTTTTTTTTCCTTGGAAGAACCAGCTCTTGAAGCCATTGGTGATAGTAAAAAAATGATGAAAAAAACTGAAAGGAGGAACAAAAGACTAATATATGTCGTTGACTCGAGGAATTGCAATCTTAGGGTTTTGACAAACCCTTCAAAACACATGAAAAAATGTTAAATAAAATTGGAAAAAAGGTGTATAAGGTGTTTAAAGGGTGAAATCAGTGAAGATTTTATGTGAAATGGTGTGAAAATGGTTGGAGATGACAAGGAATCGTTACCTGATTCACGGGTGTGAATAGTGAATGTTCATGGGTAAGCATGAACAAATGAGTGAGTTTTTGTCTCCAAAAAGCATTTGTTCAAGACCATGGCATAATATTCACGGGTGTGAACAACAACTATAACAAGTTTAAAGCCATGACGTGAGGCATGAACCAAAACATGAATGTTTTTTTTCCCATTTTTGGTTCAAAACATTCATTGTCGTAACTCACTAGTCATAGGTGTGAAGATTTAAAAACGAAAAAAAAATAAAACAAGTTCCAAAAATAGTTTTTAATTCCACAAAACTTCTTCCTAAGCAAATAAAACATATTTTTCACAGAAATCAAATATCTATCATACAATTGGAACAAATATATCATAAAAAACATGGTATATCACTCAAGATTAACAAAGAAAGCAAATAAGCCATATATGTGAAGAGTATTTCATATGATTCACAACTAAATAATTCAAATGTGCCAAAATTAGGATTAAGCACTAAGTAACTTGGTTCCATACATAAAAAATGCATAATGAATGCACTTTATGCCTTTTAAAATCTGTTTTTTTTACGACAAAATGCTCCCATCAAGTATACTAAGCTCCCTTTTTATAAAACAAAACCTTTCATCATTGAAAGATTTAGTGAAGATGTTAGCTAATTGGTTGTTTGTGTTAATGAATTCTAACACAACATCATTATTTTGGACACGATCTCTAAGAAAATGATGTCTAATGTCTATGTGTTTGCTCCTAGAATGTTGAATGAGATTTTTAGAAACATTTATAGCACTTGTATTGTTACATTTGGTGAGAATGTGATCAATCACTTGGCCATGATTCTTGAGTTATTGTCTCATCCAAAGAACTTGAGTGCAATAACAACCCACTACTTCAACAGTGGACAAGGCAACCAAAAATTATTTTTTGCTAAACTAAGAAACTAAATATTCACCAATGAAGTGGCAAGTTCTGAAAGGGTTTTTCTATCTAAAAAACTTCTGGCATAAACGATATATGAAAACCAATGATATGAAATGAAGTATTCCTAGGAAACCATAAGCCTAAGTGTATTGTGCTATGAAGAAATTTTAAGATCCTTTTTACAACATTCAAATGAGATTCCTTAGGATATGATTGAACCCTAGCACACAAACATACACTAAACATTATATTGGGTCTAAAAATGGTAAGTTATAAAACAGATCTGATCATACATCTATAAAGCTCTTCATCTATAGCTTTACCATTCTCATTTTTGTCCAACTTTGTTGATGTACTCATTGGAGTCTTGGCATTCTTGCATCCTTCCATTCCAAACTTTTTTAATAACTTTTTGGTGTACTTGGATTGGTTGATAAATATGCCCTCCTTACGTTGCTTGATTTGAAGACTAAGAAAAAAATTGAGATCACCCATCATGCTCATTTCAAACTCCCTAGTCATACACTTAGCAAACTATTGATAAATCAATTCATTAGTAGACCCACATATAATATTATTAATATAAATTTGAACAAGTAAAATGTCATGCTTATGCCTTTTAATAAAAAAAGTAGTATCAACATATCTTTTTGAAAATCTATTTTCCAAAATAAATGCACTAAGCATTTCATACCAAGCTCGTGGAGCTTGTTTTAAACCATATAAGGCCTTAGTAAGCTTAAACACATGATTTGGAAATACATGACTTTCAAAACTGAGAGATGTTCAACATAAACTTCCTCATCTATGAAACTATTTAAAAATGCATTTTTAACATCCATTTGAAAAAGCTTGAAATTCATATGACATGCAAATGCTAAAATAATTCTAATGACTTCTAATTTTGCAACTGGAGTATAAGTCTCATCATAATTTGTGCTCCTAATGGTTGTATTATTTGGCAACCAATCTAGCCTTGTTTCTAGTAATTTGACCTTGCTCATCCAACTTGTTCCTAAAGATGTATTTACTACCAATAATTAGGTAGTTCTTAGGTGTAACATCATCGACTTCCCATGTATGCATTTTTACATGCATTTCATTTGGACATGCATTTTCATGTGCACTTTATATGTATTTTTATAAGGATTGCAACATCCCCGAGTATTTTGCAATTGTGCTGAATTGCACGTGTCCATTTTATAATTTAGTTGAGGATGACATGTAATTGGAATTTATGTAAAAACAATTATTTGAATTAATGAAGAAAAATGAAAAGAAACAAAAGAAAAACAAAAAGAAAGGGAAAAAAAAGGGAAAATGACAAAAGTGAGGAGGTGGACCTTATCTTCCCCCTCACCATTCTGGCTCCCTCACTTCAGATTCATTTCTTCTCATTCTTCCACCATTTCATCCTTTTTTTCTTCCTTATTTTACTTAAGATTTGCAGCAAATTTATCCATTTCAAGTTCGTTATTGGTAAGTAACATTCTCTCCATTGTTCTAGTGTTGTTGGAGCTGTTAGGGTTAAGTTGAAGTAGTATATTGCAACCTGATTTTAATACTAATAGAAACTGATTCTATAAAAGTTTAAAACATAAAAGTTGTTCCTTTATGTCTTAGGTTTATGGATATATAAATAGTTTCGCAAAATTTGGTGTGTATGAAAAGATATTGGCATCTTATTGGAACTGGTCCGAGTGTGAACTCTAGCTGAGTTAGCTATTGTATTCGTTAGTTTTGAATATGATAGAGCCCATATTTTAGGAAGATCAAAACATGAAAGTTGTTGATTATATATATTTATAGCAAATTTCATACTTATATGTCGTTTAGATGTTGAGTTATGATGAATGAATCCATGGCTGTTCCATAGCTTGAACTGCCTGCATAGTGCCCTGGGCAGAAAAATTGTTTGGTCATTTTGAACTCCTTAGAGATGGATTATATAAATTATCAAAACATGAAAGTTATATTTTTATGTCTTATATAAAATTTGGTATAATTATAACCTTAATATGTTGCGTATAGAGTGAGATAGGGCCTTCATAACCATACTGGTCCGGAGGCCAACTCTGTTATGGACCAGTGAAATGTTTCTTGTAATTTGAAGACCATAGAGATACAAATGATAAAAGTTTTAAACATGTAAAATGTTCCATTTTAACTTTTATAAGTTTCTAAAAAGTTTCATTATAATATGACTTACATATTGTAAGATATGAAGAACCAAAATTAGTACCTTAAAACTGACAAATGGCATAAACAGGGCAGAAAACATAACACAATTGGAAATTCCCCCAAAAATTGTAAAATGCTCAAATTTATATTAAATTTGAGTATGTTATATAATTATATGTCATTTTAATTAGGAATAATAATCACATAAATTGGACAATTCTAGAAAAAGTTATTGGCTAATTAGTCGTATAAGGTTACACTGCCCTATAGGAAAAATCCTAACTCTCTATATGAACTATGCACATTAATTTATTTAAGCCAAATTAAGTTTCTCTAGTCATAAATTAATTGATTATATTTCCACATTAGGCTCGCACATATTGGAGACTCCCAAGGAGGGGATAGATAATAAGTTAAGGGTCGGAATCAAAGGGCAAAGGTGAGTATAGTTATCAAACGATTTCTTTAGTGCATATGAATATTGCTTGCTATCTAATATGTGAGATGATTTATAGTTATGTGATTCATATGATTGCCATGATTTGATATTGATAATAAGATGATGGATAATTTGTGACATATATGGTACATATAAGTGGTATATGTGTGGTATATTTGAGATATATGTTTTTCATACGTGATATATACATGGTTTATATATAGTATATGTGAAATATATGCGTGTCATATGTGGTATATATGTGATATATGTATGGTATATGTGATAAAGATATAATGGTTGATGAATGCTTATTTACAAATGCTTATTTACAAATGCTTATGCATATGGACTAAAAATGCATTGTGACTAGTTAATCGATGTTGTAAAACAAAAGAAAAGTCTTATGGCCCAACAAATGTCCAAATGAAAAAAATGATCAAGCTAGCTAGTAAATGCAAATGTTCATATGACAAATGTTCACATGGAAACCTAGGACAATGTCTATTTAAATTGGTCACAACAAAATGAAATAAGCAAAACATGTGCATATGTAAAGAGTAATGATGATATGCTTTAATTTTAATGGTAACTATATGATTCTGATGAACGAAATGGAATACGTGGTATACGTTAGATTTGTGATTTGTTACTATGAGTTGCTTGGTACTTTAGAGCTTGTTTGATTATTACTCTCACTGAGCCACAACTCATCAAATTGCAACATTTTTTAGGTAAAAAAGTGATAGCTTAATTTGAGTGGCATATAGAAGACATGGAACACAGGTCATCAGCCGAACCTCACCACTCTCTCTCATTGCATTCCATACGAGCATGAAAATATGTCATCTGTATTTTGGACTTATATGTTTGAACATGTATAGTCACTCTAGATTAGTTTTAAAATGTAAAAATGGAAGCAACTCATAATCCTTCAGATGTAAAGCTTAAGTTTTAATAGATGTGATATATTATATTATGGTGAAAACCTTAATGTTGACTTGAAAAGTCATTGAATGATATTACAGGATATGATGAAAAAAATTGCTATCACTATTAACATGACCTTATGTCTTGTTAGTATGTCATATGTGATTATTTGACACGTGAATAGGTTTTACTAAAATGCATAAGGTATGATGTTACATTTTTGGTATCAGAGCAGGGATAGGTTCTATGGGAACATGCATTTGCATAAGATCATGATAACATATGCATCATATATGTTGAACATTATGTAGCGACACATAATTCTTTGAATTTTAGGGCCATCATAGGAAATGATTCCCCAAGGAAGGATAGGCTAGCCGAAATGCATTTTCATGAGGCATCACCTCATTTACATAGATATCAACCAACACTAAGAGCTAAGGCTCCAACACATGCTTCACAGTCATCATATGCAGAAGTACCCTATGAAAATCCAGAATAAGAAGTACATGGTCCTGAAATGTATAGGGAAAGACATTATGACAAACTGAGGAAATAAGGTTCAACTGATTTCAATGGCATAACAAACCTAGCAGAAGCTAAGACATGGCTTAAAAGAACACATAGGGTACTGAATATAATGAGATGGACACCAGAGGAGAAATTTGATTATGCAGTATCCTTGCTACAAGGCAATGCCTATGAATGGTGGGAGACAATCCTATATAGTGATGCATAACCACCAGTCCTGATGTGGCATGATTTCCTCCAGGAATTCGAGAATAATTAAGTGCCTAAAGCATATAAAAATGAGAAGAGAAAGGAATTCCTGAATCTAAAATAGGGTAATATGTCTATTGCTGAGTATGAGGTGCAAGTCAACAAACTTTCCAACTACGCTACCTTCATGGTCTCTACTAAAAGAGACAAATGCAAAAAGTTTGAGGAGGGCCTCAAATATGAGATTAGAAACAAAATCACAACTACTGATATTGATAGCTATACCAGACTTGGAGCTGCTGCAATTAGAGCTGAAAGGTTAATGAAAGAAATTGGAGAACAACAATTTATAAAGGCAGCACATGAGTCTTCTAGAGAGTCTAGTAGAAGGCAAAGAAAGAGAGGAAGATACATGCCAGTATAGTTGAGTAACAGAGATGGATACTCGAGCTCTAGAGGTCGTGCTATGACTTCCTTTTACCTAAACAGAGGGCTAAGCCAATATGCTGAACAAAGGCCTACATGTACTCATTATGGTAGACAACATATGGGTGAATGCAAAAGGCTCATAGGAGTGTGTTATTTCTATGGGTCAATGGACTATATGTATAGAGACTATCCAGAAAGAGCCAAACTAGCAGAGACTAATAGAGGTAGAGGAGTATCTAAGACTACGGTTGAGGCACTGAGGGTCTACCATACTAGTGGGACACAGGGCAAAGGAAGAGGCGGGGGCAGAACTGGTACAACAAGCAGAGGAGTGACAGAATCTGAAGGTCAAAGTTCTAGATCCCCTGTATAGGCTAGAGTATTTTCCATTACTATACCGGAGGCAGTTGATGCTCCCGAAGTGGTATATGCATTGATTGACCCTGGTTCCACACATTCATTTATATCATTGCATATGGCATCCAAATTGCATCAAATACATAAGCCTTTGATGATTGACATAAATGTGAGTACTTCATTGGAAATAGTAGTAGTCGTGAATAATGTCTGTCATGATTGCTTGATATGCATTAATAAAACTAAATTGATAGGTGATATGATCTTATTGCCACTATATGAAATGGATGTGATATTGGGATGACTTGTCCCTCTAGCACCTCTCATGATGATTGCTCTTATATAGATTGTTTGGACTCATTGGTTTATGACATGTTTGTACAGGAATAAGATGACAAGTAAAAATCACTTTTTCCTTAGATAAATTTGATGATGATATGGTGAAAGCCTTAGAAAACCATAATAGCCCTGACCCAGCTGAACCATTGGATGATAAGTTGAATTTGAACCCTTTCACACTTAAAGTAGAGAAGAGTTACCTTAAGCTGCCTTTATTAGAACTAAAAGAACTCCCCTCTACTCTTAAGTATGTTTTTCTAGAAAAGGGAAGCACCTACCCAGTAATTATTACATTTGATCTTTCCCTGAGTAAAGAATTAAGCAGGTTTAGAAAAGTGATTAAGGGGGAATATCATATATTAAAGGCATCAATCCCACTATGTATATGGATAAAATTATTTTAGAGGACCAAGACTGTTAGAGATACTAAAAAAGGCTAAATCCTAATATGCAAGAGGTTGTGAAAGAAGAGGTGCAAAAGTTACTTGATAAAGGAATTATATATCCTATTTCAAATAGTAAATGGTGACCCCAGTACATGTAGTTCCTAAAAAAGACAGGAATCATAATAGAAAAAATTAAAAAGGGGAATTAGTGCCTACTAGAACCATTATAAGATGGAAAATGTGTATAGACTATAGAAAATTAAATACAGCTACAAAGAAAGATCACTTTCGTCTTTCATTTGTGAATCAGATTTTGGAGAAATTATATGAACATGATTTTTATTGTTTTCTTGATGATCTTTTAGGTTACTATCAAGTTCCTATTGCACCTGAAGATCAAGAGAAGACCACTTTCGCTTGCCCATTTGGCACATTTGCTCTTAGGAGAATGCCATTTGGCTTATACAACACCTCTGCCACATTTCAATGGTGTATGTTTTCTATTTTTCTCTTATATGCTTAAGGAATGCATTAAGGTGTTCATGGATGATTTTTTGGTTTTCGATACTTTTTTAATGTATGTATAAAAAGTCTGATATGTGTGCTTCAAAGATGCATTGAGAGCAACCGAACTCTCAATTAGGAGAAGAGTCATTTCCTGGTTAAGCAGGGAATTATTTTGGTTCATGTAGTTTCTAGTAGGGGAATTGAGGTAGATAAGGCAAAGGTAGACTTAATTGCTAAATTACCACCACCTGCCTTTTATCAAACTTACTAAAGATACAGATTTTGTGTTTGACAATGATTGCCTTATTGCTTTCGAGACATTGAAAGAGAAATTGGCCACTGCACCAATCATAGTAGCACCTGATTAGTCCTTGCATTTTGAAATCATATGTGATGCTAGTGACTATGCAATTGGAGTTGTACTTAGGGAAAGGGTTAACAAGGTCTTTCATGTTATATATTATGCTAGTAGGACCCTAAATGATGCTCAAGGAAATTATTCTACCACTAAAAAGGAAATTTTGGTTATAGTAATTTTCTTAGACAAATTTAAATCTTATTTATGAGGATATAAGGTAATTATTCATACAGACCATGCAACTTTGAGATACCTTTTGACCAAACCAAATTCCAAACCAAGACTTATTAGGTGGGTACTTTTATTGTAGGAATTTAACTTAGAAATAAAGGATAAAAATGGAAGTGAGAATTCGGTAGCGGACATTTATCTAGGTTAATTTCTGATTTTGATGCTTTAGCTTCAAGGAAAGCAATTGTTGAAGCATTTATTGAAGAGAATTTGTTTCTTGTTTCTCATTCCTTATGGTATGCTGGTATTGTTAATTATTTGGTATGTGGCATCTTGAGATTTGACATGACATTCCAAGAAAGGAAAAGGTTATTTTCTATTTACATGCATTATTACTGGGAAGATCCACATCTTTTCAAGCACTGTGCTAACCATATCATTAGGAGATGTATTCTAAAGGAGGAACAGCAGAGTATCCTTGCCTTCTATCATGAATTTGATGTTGGAGGTCACTTTGGTGGTAAGAAAACCACTCACAAGGTTTTCCAATTAGGTTTCTTCTGGCTCATATTATTTAAAGATGCCCATAATGTTTCTTTAAAATGTGATAAATGTCAAAAAAGTGGGAATATAAGTAAAAAGAATGAAATACCTCAAACCTACAATCTTGTTATGGAATTATTTGATGTTTGGGGCATTGACTTCAAGGGATCCTTTCTCCTTCTAATGATTTTAAATTTATACTTGTTGCTATGGATTATATGTCTAAATGGGTTGAGATTTCCCTACACATACTAATGATGCTAAAGTGGTTGTTAAATTTGTGAAAGACCATATTTTTAGCAAGTTTGGTACTCCAATGGTACTCATTAGTGATGGCGAAAGTCATTTTTACAATAACGTATTTAGTGGACTTTTAAGGAAGTATGGTGTTACTTATCAGGTAGCCATGCAATATCATTCTCAAACTTCAAGCCAAGTGGAAGTAAGTAATAGACAAATGAAGTCTATATTGGAGAAGACAATGCGTCCTTCATATAAGGATTGGGCTCCAAAGCTAAATGATGCCATATAGACATACCGAATAACCTATAAGACCCCTATTAGAGTAAGACCTTATCTGTTGGTGTATGAAAAGGCATGTTACTTACCTGTTGAGTTAGAACATAAGGCTTATTGGGCTATCAATTCTTTAAACATGGAGATGAGTGAGGCCGGTGAGGAAAGATTACTCCAATTGCATGACTTGGAAGAGCTGAGAAATGAGGCATATGAGAATGTCAAGTATGACAAACCCTTCCCCAATTAAGTCAAGAGATGCTTAAACCTAAGCTCTAATACCAACAAATGTGACATCCCACCTATATAATAGGAATAATCTCATTACATAAGCGGAATGACATAGACAAGCTGAATGAAACTAGCCTGAATTTAAAATTTTCATTTAATAACTAAATTGATATTTTTTTTAATATTCGAATATACATATGAATTCAATTATCAAATACATCATCTTATTACATAAATATTATACTTCATTATAACTATCAAAATTAATGGCTTTTACCTTACATCTAACTATATAGATATAATACCAAAATACAAAATATGTTCTTAACTATATACAAGACATGTCTAACAAACCCATATGCATGATAATGAAGAAAATGAAAAAATAATATGCATCCAACCCTCAACCAGTTCTGACGCATCTCCTCTAGTATGGGCTTGCACTTCCTCTATCAACTTCACAGTTTACCACTTGCAAGCTCCAATTCCTGCGTGGAAAACACCCATGCTAAGTCATTTCTAGCTTAGTGGTACATATAAACATTTAAGTTTTCCCATGCAGTCACACAAACGTGGGTGATAATAATCATGCTATAATTTAAATAAATCATTGCATAAAATTTAGAAAATATTATAATAAAATAAAATTTATGTTCCATTATATTATCATTATATTTGTATCAGAACATGAATTGCATATATTCAACCATATGTAATATATAAAATATTAAGCATTCTACCTCCTTTCATGTTTCCATAACTCATTTTAATTCAATTGATTTCCCTAAAATTATGTTAGTTTAGTTAACTCAAATCTCAATCCATATAAGCATAAATATTTTAACATACAGTTACCAAAACTGCATGGTAGATATTCATAATACCATTCACAATACTCCAACATACATTATATAGGAACAACCACATGATTATACAATATTACAAATTCATTGATAATATATATATATATATATATATATATATATATATATATATATATAACTCAATGATAAATTTAATTTACCTTAATAAATATTTATAATTCATGCTATTTTACACATTTTATCTCTCAACATGTACATATATGTCTTTTAATTAATTTATATATAATGTTTTAATTTAAATAGCCCAAATCTCATTCTTAGACTGTCCGGATATAGGGCGTGTAGTAAGATCGCTTGCGGAGCTTAAGTACCCTACTCACTATAGTCTCAAGTCAAGAGCGCTTGCGGAGCTTAAGCCTCATGACCGCGTATAATCACATCATCTGTGTATAATTATGACAGGGGTGCTCTCATAGCTAATACCACCCTATTCCAAAACCATATCAATATCGGTACCGTAATATCCCCGTAATGGTGCACCATCTATCTCTAATTAGTCTACAGGTTGAGAATTGGGCAATTAAGGTTATTACTTATTTATTTTTCTTTATATATTAATTTGCTGAAATCAATATTCCCTTTACATTTATAATGAAAATATGATTATAAAATTTTAAAATCATATAATCATATGATATTCCATTATATATATAACCATTTAAGTAATATTGACATACTTTAATTAGTTTTCTATACAATCAAAGCCAACAAACCTTTTAATACATAACCACAATTTATAATAACTTTATGAGTGCAAGTATGCCATATAACCTCTCTTTTCATATCAAATACATATGTCATACATGACTTTCTAATTTGACTCTTTATTATCCTAATTATTCAATACTTACCATTAATAATTATCACATTTTTAATCAATCATATACTAATCCATATTGAAAAATATATTATGTTACATATTCTACATTCACACCTCTTAACACACATTTACAATCTTAAACCAAAATTTTCCACATTTTATCAATCAATTATTCATTCATATGTCTATACATGCATTAACATAAAGTTTCATTAATTAAGCACTCAATTCATTTTATATTTACACGTTTTAATACATTATTTAAATATGAAACTTATTCAATTAACACACAAGCATGCAACAAGGCAAACTAAAATGCATATATGTAAAAACCTCAATGGAGCTTTTCCAAAATCTAAAATTTGGAGCTTGTCTACTTTTATTGTTCTTCTTCTTGTTGGGATCATAATTTGAAAATATAAATAATTAATACATTGATAAAATATTTATTCTTAATATAGTTTAAATAAATAACTACAATTCTTTTAAGCTGGAACATGATCTCTCAGAACTTTTGGATCAATAACATTTTCTACACTTATCCAATTCATATGATTCCTGATCCTCATTAAATTTAACATCTACAACTAAAACATACTAAAATTGCATAATGTTTGAACCATTACATGATTTGTGGTATAATTTTAAATGTTGCTCTGTTCCCTGCCCTTAGGCAGTTTCGGGGTACCAAATTTAAAAATTCATATCTTTCAATTTGTAGCTTCAATTATTAATAAAATTTTTATACAGTTATATAAATTAATTGGGAACATGTTTCATGTTTATCTCATTTTCAGATTCGGTCTCTAAGGTTCTCAAATATGAGAGGATCTATAACTAGTTCAACATAGAGTATCAACCCGACCAGTTGAATTGTTTAGCTCATAACTCACAAAATACATGATATTGTAAGGTGAGACTTTTATAGAAATTTAGATAAGACATATAAATAAAACTTTCATGTTTTGAACTTGGGCTAATTCGATCTAAAAATAGGTCAAATATAAAGACGAAGTTACTAGATCTGTACAGGTATATGAAACTAGCTCAACTAAGAAACAATCATAGTTCATTTCACTATAAATCATCCTAAACAAGAGCTATTTATACAAAATGTTGTAGAGACCTAAATAACACATATATCTATAACTTTTATGTTTTACAAATCCTCATATGCAGCCATTAAGATGATCAATTTAAACAACAACCGTAGGCTATTCTGTTGACACATTTCCCTAAACTAGTTTCACTCAAACAATTTATCTCTTCATATACTTAATATAATTTAATAAAATTTGATAGAAAGATACACAAGACATATATGAACAACTTGTATGTTAAATACTTCTCCAAATTGGATTAACAAGATAATCAAAAATAGAGTGGAATATCCTGCAGTAACATAACCCAAAAAGTTCTAATAACACAATAATCACGGGAAAGATATTACTTACCAAGATCAGATTTATTTGGAGTGAATTTTCTTGCAAATCATGAAGGAGAGGATAAAAATTTTGGGCTGTGATATGGAGGAAGGAAAAGGAATGATGAAGAAGAAGAAAGAGAGAGTTGAAGTTGGAAGCATATGGCCAAAAGAAGTCTTAATTGACTTGAGTCCCACTTTCTCCCGATTTTGCTGTTTTTTTTATGCTCTGTCCACTGTTCACTTTTTTAATAATTTTTTTACTTTATTATTTATTTATTTTCACATATTTACTTATCTCTAGTCTTTTTAATGTTTACCAAAAATACAATTTAATTATGTGGTCTAATTTAATCAAATTTATCATGTCTATCAATTTAATTAATTTTAATTTCTAATTTAATTATTTATTCCATCTATTTTAATCTCTATTTCTATCATTTTTCCTATTTATACCACATACTTATTCTAATTAAACTCTAATTAGTGGTCGTTATAGGACCTTATGAGATACTTGCGAGAGTGAGACTAGTTGCTTACAGACTTGTTCTACCACTAGAGTTGACCAAGATACATCAAGTGTTTCACGTCTCCATATTGAGGAGATACAGATCATATCCTTTTCATATTGTTTCAGTAGAGGACATTGAGGTGAGAATGGATTTGACCTATAATGAAGAACTAGTTCAGATTCTAGCCAAAGAAATCAAGGAACTTAGGAACAAATGAGTACCATTAGTCAAGGTATTATGGAGAAATCATGCTAGAGAAGAGGCTACATGGGAAAGTGAAGAAGTGATGAAATTCTGGTATCCATAACTATTCGGAGACAACAAATTAGGTAATTTTGAGGATGAAATTTCTCTAAGGGGGAGAGAAATATAACATCCGCAAATTAAAGCCTGATATTTATATGTTAAATAAGGTATATTTGAAACCACAAAATAAATAAAAAGATGAGAAAAAGTGATGTCCTCAGCGTTTATGCCCATGACAGAGTTAATCACAATTGTAAATGTCGTGAATTTTAGTTTCAAAAGCTAAGGATCTTCACGACCGTGATGTAAATGTTCACACCCGTGAAGACCTGCAGGTTTAAATATGGCAGAGTAGTGTTTTTGGTAGAAACTTATGTGAAATCTAATAAAAAACCCTAGCCACCAATGGTGAAACTCGATAAATGAATTCCTTTCGTTCCCTTTCAATCTTAAATTATTAAACATAAAATCCTCACCTTAAACACAGTAAAAACATATTAAAAACGAAGCTTTTTTTATTGTAGATTTGAAATTCAGTAATAAGTAGGGTTAGAACACATTTTGAACACTAAAAATTGATATGTGTTCACGTAATAGAGGTAAGAAATCATGTTTTCCATTGTCATTTAATCTAGTTTTATTCAGTTTAATGGGAAATAAGGTTTATGAGATTTAAACCAATAAAAAGTTAAGGTTTTACTAATATAGGGCATGACATGCGATCCGTGGCAAAAATAGTGATAAATTGGTCTATGATTTCATGTTAGAGGCTAAAACATAAGGTGGTGAAGTCCATCAGAGGCAGTACATGCAAGAGTGTCAAGTATTTGGGCTCCAACATTAAGGTTTGTACATATAATTATTTTTATTCGAAAATATTGTGTTTGTGGTATGAATGATGATTTTGAAATGATTATTGACCTGAAATAAATGTTTTGGTATTGCTGGTATCATGATAATTGACTTGTTAGATGCTGGGATAGATAATGAAATTGATTTAATGACAATTAAGCATGAATGAATGTCATTGTATTGATATGTAAGGTATTAAGTCTAATACTATTGATGAAGTAGAATTAAAGGTGTGATTATAGTTAAATTTGGTTATTGGAATGTGTAAAGTGTTGATAGGTGTAGCTAACATTGGTTAGTTTTAGATTCTATGTATGTGATGTGTGAAATTGAGTGAAATCAGTTATAAAATATTGTTTCTATGTAATGAATCACACTCATGAAGCCAAACTTCAAACCCATAAAAGGAATTCATGCATGTGAAGCTAAGCTTCACTCCCATGAAAGTGTGAATTTTGCGCCCATGAATAAAGGTTCATGCCTGTGAAGGTTTAAGACCCAGTCACGGGTAGATAAACCATGATAGGAAGTTTCATGCCCATGAATACCCTGTATCTAGAAAAGAATAAATGGATTCATATGATGAGATTTCTTATGAATATTGCATGTTGATAATATGGCCAAGCACACAGGTATGTTATTAAACATGAATGATATAGTAATATGTGAATGCATGCTATAATTTAAATGTTTATATGTACCACTAAGTTTTTAGTAGCTTAGTGTTTGGACTTTTCCTACACATAGGTTTGGAGCCATAGACTATGGTTGACGAGAAGAGAAGACAAAGCCAGTAAAAGTAATTGGAGTTTACCTGAGTTGGGTCTATCCTTTTATCCATGCATTTTACTTATATTAGTTATTTTATTTTCCACATATCAGAGGATAAAGACTATTAATTTATGTTTAACTAAAGACATGTATTTGAGATTATGAATTTGAATTAGAACATATTTTGAAATAAAGGATTTTTATGACCAAGTTATTATTGTTATGATTGTGGATATGATCTAAATATATGAGGAATATTAGTGTGTGTATATATATATATATATATATATATATATATATATATATATATATATATATATATATATATATATGAGTATGATTCATAAGTGAAATTGTTAGTATGGAAATACGTTGAAAAGTTTTAATTCAGACAAGTAGATTTAGTTATAGTCGTGTGGCATCTGTCTGTACTCATTGTGGTAGATAATATACAATGCATCAAAAGAATGAACCTTTGGAGATTGACATAAATGTGAGTACTC
This sequence comes from Triadica sebifera, assembly GCA_023653625.1. NCBI lineage: Eukaryota > Viridiplantae > Streptophyta > Magnoliopsida > Malpighiales > Euphorbiaceae > Triadica > Triadica sebifera. The sequence goes on from CM042896.1 coordinate 37,598,200, forward strand.
TATTAGGAATAGTAGTTTTTGTAAATAATATCTATCGTGATTGTTTGATATGCATTGATAAATCTGAATTGATAGCTGATATGATCTTATTGCCCCTATATGAATTTGATGTGATACTGAGAATGGACTGGTCAACTAAACATCATGCAATAGCAAATTGCTTTACTAAGAAAGTAATTTGGAATCACTGAACAAGGCAAGGGTTATACTCCTAGGTGAAAGAAAATTTGCGCCTACATGTCTAATATTAGCTGTAAGCATTTTGGATGATTAAAGGAGGATGTGAGGCATATTTGGCATATGTGAGTAATACTAACTTGCTTGAAAATATACTAGTGGTGAGATAATTTTTTGATTTATTTCTAGATGATCTACCTAGTTTACTACCTGATAGAGAGATAAAATTCATTATTAATCTGGTACCAGGGACAATACCAATATCAATGTCACCTTATAGAATAGCCCCATTTAAGTTGAAAAAACTAAAGATCCAAGTGCAAGAATTGGTTGATAAAGGGTATATTAGACCTAGTGTATCACCATGGGGAGCTCCAGTATTTTGTTTTAAAAGGAAAGATGGAATAATGCGATTGTGCATTGATTACAGGCAACTGAACACAATGACAGTTAAGAACAAATATCCATTTCCTATAATAGATGATTTGTTTGACCAATTACATGAAGCCTAGATATTTTCCAAGATTGATTTGAAATTAGGCTATTACTAGCTAAAGGTAGTAGAAGTAGATATTCCAAAGACTGCCTTTCAAACCAAGTATGGACATTATGAATTCTTAGTAATGTCGTTTGGGTTGATTAATGCTTCAGCTACATTTATGGCATTAATGAATAAAGTGTTTCAACCATATCTAAACAAGTTTGTGATAGCATTTATTGATGACATATTGGTGTACTCAAAGAACAAAGGAGAACATGAACAACATTTAAGAATTGTGTTGTAAATTTTAAGGGAGAAACAACTGTATGCTAAATTGAGTAAATGTGAATTTTGATTGGATCATTTAGTGTTTCTTGGACATATGGTATTGGGCAAAGGCATAGAGGTAGACCCAAAGAAAATATATGTAACGCCCATCAATTTAGGCTTGGATAATTAACATATTTAGTGATCGTAATTAAATTTATTGAGACTAAATTTGGAAATAAAATATAATAAAAATATTTATAAGTGAATTTTTATTAAGTTATGTGTGTTAAATAAAATAAATAGAAATGTTGGGTAAGTTAATAATAATAAGATAAAAACCAAGGATTTAAGTGAATATTTGGCAAAAACAAGGGGGGACCTAATAGGGTATTTACCATGAGTATAAAAATGTTATTTTCTTCTTCTTCTTCCAAATTTCAGAACCCTAGCCTTCATTCCTCTCTTCCATACACAAATTCTCTCTTCTTTCACTCATTTTCTTCTTCCTCTCCTTCCTCTTCCTCTCTCCAAAAATATAAAATAATTATAATAGCTTAAGGTTTGAAGAAGTTAAAACTTCATTGTATCAAGGTTTAGACTTCATTGTGTCAAGGTTTGTACATATGAGTATATTTATTCTTTTGTGCATTTTATTTGCATTACAATGATGTTTGATGTTGAAGGAAGGGTGAACAAATAACTTGTTGTGTTTGCTGGTTTTGTTAAAAATTCATTTGGAACAGTATTGATTTATTTGACCATATCTTTTGTTATGGAATTTGGATCGGGATCAAATTAGTTGGAAATAAAACTAGACACATAGACCTAAAACTTTTGTGAAGATTATAAATACTATATCTGACTCTAAATTGGTCTAAATATTTTTACAAAATCTCGGAATTGAAAGTTCCCAGAAAATTCTGGGTAGTTATTTTCTGCACATTCTATGGTATTTTTCTTATATATTTTGTTCTGGAACTTGGATCGGGATGAAATTAGTTGGAAATAAAACTAGACACATAGACCTAAAACTTTTTTGAAGATTGTAAATACTATATCTAACTCTAAATTGGTCTAAATATTTTTACAAAATCTTGGATTTGAAAGTACCCAGAAAATTCTGGGTAGTTATTTTCTGAACATTCTATTATATTTTTCTTATATCTTTTGTTCTGGAACTTGGATCGGGATAATATTAGTTGGATCTAAAACTTTTGTGAATATTATAAATACTATATCTGACTCTAAATTGGTCTAAATATTTTTACAAAATCTCGGATTTAAAAGTACCCAGAAAATTCTGGGTAGTTATTTTTTGAACATTCTATGGTATTTTTCTTATATCTTTTGTTCTGAAATCTAGATCGGGATGAAATTAGTTGGAAATAAAACTAGATACATAGAAATAAAACTTTTGTGAAGATAGTAAATACTATATCTGACTCTAAATGGGTCTAAAATGTTGTACCAAATCTTGGATTTGAAAGTACCTAGAAAATTCTGGGTAGTTATTTTCTGAACATGCTATGGTATTTTGCTTATATCCTTTGTTCTGGAACTGGGATCAGGATGAAATTAGTTGGAACTGAAACTAGACACATAGACCTAAAAATTTTGTGAAGATTGTAAATACTATATCGGATTATAGGTTGGTCTAAAAAGTTTTACAAAATCTCGGATTTGAAAGTACCCATAAAATTCTGGGTAGTTATTTTTGAACATGCTATGGTATTTTGCATATATATTTTATTCTGGAACTTAGATTGAGATAAAACTAGTTGGAAATTAAATTAGACACATAGATACAAAAACTGTATGAAGAGTATAAATGCTAGTTACGATTTATTTTGTACCTAAAATTTGATACAAAATCTCAAACCTAAGAATATTCTGAAAAATGCTAGCCATATTTTTATTGAGCACTATACTGTTATTTGGACATAACTTTAGCTAGAAAATTCAAATTTATATGATATATTTTGTATATGAAAGATAAGACATTAATCTAAAACTTTATAGAATACTATAAGGTCAAATTCGAATCAACAATAGGTGAAATGTGCAATCCAAAATCAGGGCAGGAATCTGTCCAGAAATAAATATTTAGTAATTTGGTATTTTAAATAATGGGTGACATATATATATATATATATATATATATATATATATATATATGTTTTAATTTTAAATAATATGATAGTAGTTATATTTTAAATTATTATTGTGTATTGACTAAATTAATATGATGTGTTGTGGTTTGAGGTTTTAAATGAGATTGAGAAATTTTTATATGTATAGGGCATGTAAACCGAAATTCTTATGAATATGAGAATTTTGATGATTTATATAAACAATAAGATGATAACATCAATTAAGCTCAATTCTCTAATTTAGGACTAGGAATAGGATAGATGGCATGCCATTGAGGGGTTTACGGTACTGTAGAAATTATGATGATATGAAAAATTTCATTATATGGACAAGGTGGCTTAAGCTCGGGTGAGAGCGCCCTTGATCCTAAATGCATGCAATTATTTATTTTACTCAGTCAAGATAACTTAAGCTCGGGTGAGAGCGCTCTTGACTTGAGAAGCTCAGTTGAGCAATTATACAGACAGATACAGATAATGAGCAGGGTGGCTTAAGCTCGGGTGAGAGCGCTCCTGTTTCACAACCCGCATCCAATTAGTCCGGATTTAGAGTTTTGGGGCTATAAAATATAAAATATTTATAAAAAAAAAAAAAGAAATATAAAAAAAATTAGTTATCAGGTAAATGAAACAAGGAAATAGAATTCATAAATGAGGTATGAATATGAATTTACCTTTGTAAATTATGACATGTATATGTGTTGAACTAGTAAACCAGGTATGCAATATTCCATATTGATATATGATAAATTGATTTCTTGTTTTTTTTTATATTGCTATAAAAAGAATTATGATATATGGATTATTATTTATGATTATTTATATGCAAAATTGGATAATATGAACATGGAATTTTTATGATATATCATAAGTGTATGTATGAATATTTATGCACATATGTACCTCTAAGCATTACGTTGCTTAGCGTGTGGGTGTTTTCCCATACGCAGGTTCGGAGCCTATAGAGAGAAGTTGACAGGAAGAGAAGCAAGCCCATACAGAGTCAAATAAAGTAAATCCACAGCAGAGGGTTGATGTTTTACATGACATGCATTTTGTTCCTGTACACATGTCATGGATGATTAGTATAATTATGGTTTTCTAAAGTTTTACATGTCTTTTTATGTTGGAAACATGAAATTTTATTTGGATTATATGTATTTTATAAGCATGGGGATAATGAAAGCCCAAACATATGTTTAAAAAAAAGTGTGGTCACGATTTGTTAATTCCGCATATAAAATAGATTCATTAATTGAATGACATATTGTTATCATGAAAAATATATATATATATATATATATATATATATTAGTTAACATATGAAAATATAATAACTAAAATGGAACAAACTTTAATTCAAACGAATTTTAAGGTAATAGGCATGTGACATTCTCCTATATAGATGGGATTATTCCTAACTATATAAGAGGGTGTTACAATATAGGCCATGGTAAATTGAGATACTCTTAAAAATGTTGCAAAAGTGCTTAGTTTTTTGGGTTTACCTGGATACTACTGTAGATTTATAGATGGATTCTCATTGATTGCCAACCCTTTGACTAAATTGATAAAAAAGAAAGTGCTTTTCAAATGGGCTCTAGAATGCCAAAGGAGTTTTGATGAGCTAAAACGTTAACCTAAGCACCAGTGTTAGCTATTTCTACAAGTACATATGGATTTATGGTATATAGTGATGCTTCTCATCATGGTTTGGGATGTGTGTTGATGCAGCATGGTAAGGTGATAGAATAGGCATCCAGATAGTTGAGATCACATGAGATCTCATATCTAGTGCATGATTTAGAATTGGCTGCAGTTATATTTGTAATGAAGATTTGGAGGCATTATTTATATGGTGAGACAATCCAGATCTTCACAGACTATAAGAGCTTGGGTTATTTATTTACACAAAAGGAGTTAAACATGAGACAAAGATGACGGTTATAGCTATTAAAAGATTATGATTGCACAATTGAATACCATCTAGGGAAAGCTAATGTAGTAGCAGATGCATTGAGTAGGAAGTCCAGTAGCGGTGTAGCTCACTTACAAGTAGTCACTTTTCCATATTTGATTCAATTACAATTTATGAATGTTGAATTGAATATGCATGATGGTGGATCACTAATTGCTACTTTTTAGGTTAGACCTATGCTAAAGGAAATGATTAAGGAAGCATAGGGTAGATATCCTTAATTGTGTGAGAAAATTGAAATGGTAAGGTAGGGAAACAATACGAAGTTATATTTGCAAGATGATACACTGATGTTAAAGTCATGCATATGTGTTCTAGACATTGATAATTTGTACCAAGAAACAATGGAAGAGGCACATAATGCACCTTATGAAATGCATCTAGGGATGATAAAGATGTATCACAATTTGAGACCTCATTACTAGTGGCCAAGAATGAAGAAAGACATAGCATAATATGTTTCAAAATGCTTAACATGTCAGCAAATTAAAATTGAACACTAGACACCAGTTGGTAAACTACATTCCTTACTAGTATCAAAATGGAAATGGGAGAAAAAATGATGAATTTTATTTATGGATTGCCAAGAACTCCACAGAAAAATGACATAATATGGGTAATTATTGACAGATTAACCAAGTTAGCACACTTTTTACCTATCAGATGGGAGTGTACACTTGAGAGTTTGGCAAAATTATATGTGAATGAGATAGTTAGATTACATGGTATTCCAGTGTCCATTGTGTATGATAGAGATCCACGGTTTACTTCACATTTTTTGGTGAGTTTACAAGATGCATTGGGAATAAAATTGAACTTCAGTACCGCGTTCCACCGACAAACTGATGAAGAATCAAAAAAGATTATATAGACATTGGAAGAAATGTTCAAGGCATGTTCTATGGAGTTTAGAGGAGCTTGGGATGAATATATAATATTGATATAATTTGCTTATAACAACCAATATCATAGCAGTATCCAGATGGAACCATATGAGGCATTGTATGGTAGAAAGTGTATAAGCCCTATCATCTGGGATGAAGAAAGAGCATGTACATTAGAAGGGCCTGAGATAATACAAGACATAGTGGATAAGAACAAGATTGTTAATAACAAGCTAAAATAAGCACAAGATAGAAAAAAGAGTTATGTTGATCAGCATAGAAGGGAGATGAAATACATATTAGGTGAGAAATGGGTAATCCGATTCAGTAAGAAGGGTAAATTGAGCCCAAGGTATATAGGGCCTTATGAAATTCTTGAGAAGGTTGGTCCATTAGTATACATGTTGGCTTCACCACTACAGATGGATTAGATTCATAATGTATTTCATTGGAGCATGCTTAGAAGGTATAAGTCAGATCCTACATATGTACTTAAAGATCAAGCCATTGAGATTGCAGATGACGTGAGTTATGTCGATAAACTAGTGAAAATTATCGGATACAAGACTAAACAACTGAGAAATTGAGAAATACCTTTAGTTAAGATGTTATGGAGAAACCATTCACAAGAAGAGGCAACATGGAAAACAGAAGAAAATATGAAGATGCAATATCCATATCTGTTCCAAGGTATTAAATTTCGAGAACAAAATTTTTAAAAGATGGGAGAATTGTAACATCTTCGACTTTTTTCATATGCATTTTTATATGTATTTCATTTAGACATATGCATCTTGTATATACTTCACTTGATCATGTTCATTTCATATGTATTGTCATAAGAACAAGTTCATGCACTAGTTACACATCTTAATAATGTACAATTGTGTTGAGTTGCACGTGTCAATTTTATAATTTAGTTGAGGATAACACAAAATTAAAATTTAAGTAAGTAAATTGACTAGATTGAAATAAATGAAATCTGACATAGTTAATATAATTAAATTGGAATACTTGATTAAATTATAATTTTGGTATTGACTAGTAGGACTAGATACATGCAAATATATAGAGGAGATAATAATAATTAAATAAATAAATAGAAAAAAAAGGAAGAGACAAAAAAAAGAAGGGACAAGTGATGCGACAAAGTTTGTCCTTATATTCCTTTTCTTTATAACTCTTCTTCTTCTTTTTTTCTTCATTTCTTCAGTTTTCCTTTTAAAAGTTCTAGCCAGCCACAAAGTGAGTTGCTTATTTCTTTTCTTTGTTACAAATATTGAATTGAGGGTTGATAGGTAGTAGTCTATTATATGCAAGCATATAAATCAAAGCTTCTGAATTATGTTTCATGGCAGAATGTTAGGGATCAATTTTTGTGATCTTAAAGGGATAGTTTGAATAATTTCAAAACATAATATATATATATATATATATGTCTTATGTTTTTTTCTATGTAAATATTTTTACACGAATGATATTAGCATATAAGCGAGACTGGTTCATGTGCGAATCCTAATTGAGTCACCTATTGTATTCATTTGTTTTGAATATAATATAGCATGTATCTAAAGAAGCTTAAAACATTAAACTTGTAGCCATATGTGTTATCAACCTTTATACCAAATTTCAGGTTCATATATTTTGTGGATGTTGAGTTATGGTGAAAAGAACCATAACTATTCCATAGTTGCTTAGTGTCCTATATAGGTCCAGCAAATTGTTTGATTATTTTGATCTCCTTGCAGACAAAATATGTAAATTATCAAAACACAAAATTATATGATTATGTCTTAGTTAAATTTTTACGAAACTTTTATCTTAATATGTTATTTCTAGTGTGAATTATAGCCTTTAGAAATCATACTGCTTCGGAAGTCAATTTTGTTATGGACCAGTGATATGTTTTTTATAATTTGATGACCTTAGAGACATAATTGATAAAAGTTGAAAAAATACAAAATGTTCAATTTTAACCTATCTAAATTCCTATAAAGTTTCACCGTAATATGACTTATATATTGTAAGATATGGAGGACCAAATTTGGTATTCTAAAATTGCCTAAGGGCAAAAAATAGAACACAATTAGAAATCTCAATAAAAATTGTACAATTCTCCAATTACTTTGAAATTTGAATATGTTATATAATTTAAGGGTTAGAATCAAAGGAAAAAGGTGATTTTAATTATCAAGTGATTTCTTTGGTACTCATAAACATATGTCACAAATTTGAATATGTTATATAATTTAAGGGTTAGAATCAAGTGATTTCTATGTGATATGTGAAATGATTTATGATTATGTGTTTCATACGATTGCTTTGATTTGACCTTGATAATGAGATGATGGATAATTTGTGACATATGTGTTATGTATAAGTGGTATATGTATGGTACATTTGAGGTATATGTTTGGCATATGTGATATATACATGGTATATGTGTGGTATATGTGAGGTATATGCATAACATATGTGTTATATTTGTGGTATATATGGGGTATATGTAATAAGAACATAATGATTAATGAATGCTTAGTTACAATAGCATATGCATAAAGACTTAAAAATGCATTGTAACTAGTTAATCGATATTTTAAGGCAAAAGAAAAGGCTTATGGCGTAACAAATGTGCATATGAGACATATGATCAAGCTAGCTAGCAAATGCAAATGTGTACATGGAAACTCGGGGCAATGCTTATTTAAATTGATAACAACTAAATTTAATGAGCAAAGCATGAGCATAAGCAAAGAATAGTGATTACATGTTTAAACTACACTTGTAATTATATGATAATGGTGAATGAGATGGAATATATAGTATGCACTAGGTTTGTTATTTGGTACTATGAGTTGTTTGGTACTTTAGAGCTTGTTTGATGATTACTCTCATTGAGCTGCAACTCATAAATTTGCTTAATTTTTCAGGTAAAGAAATGTGATAGATGATTTTGGTTGACATATATAAGATATGGAACAAATGTCACTGGCCGAGCCTCACTGCTTTATCTCCTTGCATTGCACAAGAATATGAGATCATATTTCATCTATAATTTAGGGCCTATATGTTTGCATCTGGATAGTTACTCGAAGTTGTATAATGATATGTAAATGGATGCAACTTGCAAATATTTAGGTGCAAAGTTTATGTTTTAATATATGTGATATATTATGTTCCAATGAAAACCTCAATATTGACTTGTAGATTCATTGAATGATATTATGAGATGTGATGAAAAAAAAGTACTATAAATATTAACAGGATCTTATGTCCTACTAGTACGCCATGTATAATGGAAGATATGCTTAAAAACACATTTTCCATTTCACATGCAAATGCTAAGGTTTACCAATGTAAATCGCCATATCAATAGTCATTTAAGCAGATATTCTACCATTTAACATACCAATCATCCAATTACATGCACTAAGAGTAAATTCAACCTTTTAAACACATCATAACCATTTCTTAACTCATTCTCACATGAATATATGATCCTTCATAGTTTTCATAACCTATATATATCATTATCCAAAATTTCAAGAATTTCACATACCAATGAGCATTTACTACATAATTATGCATTTATGATATATCCAACCTCATCAATGCCTCATTTAATATGCAACATAACACAATTCACACAACATACATTTCTTCATTTCAACAACCATGCATTTTAATAATTAAAGCACACAAATGCATAATTTATACTTTAAATGTAGTTATGTACAAATCTCACTCAATAGGGGAGCACCCAAAATACTTTTTAAGCCTCATTCAACCTCTTTCCCTCTCTTAAGAGGGAGCTTCCTCACTAACTAAAGATCATAAAACACAACCACAACCAAAAAAATATTTAAATTGAGGTTACCTAAAGGTTTCACCTTTCCTAATTCAACATTATACAAAGGAGGGGTTTTCATAATCCAAACACTAGGTTAACTATACCCAACCTTAAACCCATAAAAAAGAAACCACCGACCAAAAATTAAGAGGGAGAAAAAGATCTACTTACTCAAATTGATGAGTTATGGTGGCTAGGGTCTCGAAATTCCAGCTCTAACTCCCCTCTACTTCCCCTCCAAGCTATATTCTTAGATAATCTTCTATTTTCTTTGATTTTCTCACTGGATTTGTTGTTCTCCACTTGATTTTGGTGGAGTTTGAGCGAAGGATGGGTAGAAGGGTATTTTCTCACTGTGTTTTTTTTAATCTCTTTAAGACCTATAATTCACAGTCATGACTCATTCTTCAAGGGCTGAAACACTTGTAAACCCATTTTTTTCTTGTTTGTTATTCTTTCTTTCTAAAGCATTAACTCTTTAAGCTCACGTACATGTCAATTAATTACTAGACAACCATATCAACATCTAGATCCTATATTACTGACATGACAATTCTACCCTGTTAAGAAACTTTTATCCTCGAAAACTTATATGATGTTCCATCTGAAAACAATTGTGGATATTGAACCTGCATGATCTATTCACTCTCCCATGTGGCTTCCTCCATTGTGTGATTCCTCCATAGCACTTTACCAAACACACTCTTTTATTTCTCAATTCTTTTTCTTCTTATACTAAAATTTCCACTGTCTCTTCTTCAAAAGTCAAGTTGAGTTTCACTTCAATGGATTCTTCCAGAATCATATGTGTGGGGTCTGACCTATATCTCTATAGCATCGAGACATGAAAAATATTGTGAATCTTTGCAAACTCAGGTGGTAAGGCAAACCTATATCCAGTTGGTCTAATCCTTGTTAGGATCTCATACAGTCTAATAAATCGAGGTCTCAACTTCCTTTTCTTGCTAAAGTGGGGGATGTTCTTCCATGGAGATACCTCGAGGAAAACCTTATTACCCATAGTATACTTGATATCTCTTTTCATCAAATCTGCATAAAACTTTTATCGATCCAATGCAGCCTTCAACCTATCTCTGATAATTTTGACCTTTTCCTTTGTATCTTGTACTAACTCAGGTCCTACAAGTTTTCTCTTGCTAAACTTCATCCAACAAAGAGGTCTCCAACACTTTCTACCATAAAGTGCCTCTTATGGTGTCATGCCAATGTTGGAATAAGGACTATTGTTATATGCAAGCTCTATATAAGACAAGTACTTCTCCTAATTTCCCTCAAACTCAATAACACAACACCTTATCATATCTTATAAATCTAAATGACTATCTCTAATTGACCATTTGTATGAAGATGAAAGGCCATATTGAAATTAAATTTAATACCTAAGGCCTTTTGTAGTCTACCCCACAATAGTGATGTATACCTAAGACCTCTGATATGATAGAAAGGGGCACCTCGTGCAATCTAATTATCTTATTCACGTACAACTTTGCCAACTTGGTCAAAGACTAATCTCTCTTGATGGGATTGATGTAACTCAAAGTGTACTTGCAAGTGCAGGAGCTAGTTGTAATACTAGCAAGTTACTGACGAGGTTGGTCACTCAAAAAACTTATTAGCATAGATTCTTAATTAAGTCCAAAACACCAATAAACAAAGAGAATAAAATTGTAATGGCCCAAATATCGGGTTAGTCTAAACTGTAGTTTTTGAAATTGATCAGTATAGGGGGTCAAAAATACACTATTGGGTGAAAAATATTTTATTTTATCATTGGAAGATATGTTTTATGACTAGATCGGAGGTAAAATTTGGAGTGAAAATGAGGTCAAATATGTCCTCAAAAGTCAAAAATAAGAAAAAATGGGACCTGGTCTAATTAATAAATTGGTTTGATTGTACTTTGACTGAACTATTAAAAATAATAAACGACATCTAAAGATTTATTATAAGATATGGATAGATTCTAAATAATATTTAGGATTATTTGACAATGAAAAAAGAATTTTACTATAACACCAAAATTTGACTGATCAGTTGAGTTGAAAATTTTTATGTGGGTATATATATATATTTCATGAATTATGGAATTAAATTTGGGACAAATTGAGCTTGAGAAGTGAAATAAATAATTTAGGATTGCTAAATTGGCCTTAATTTTTCACATGGGCCTTAATTTCACACATGGGCCTAATGTGGTTGGATCACTTATCTTGGCCAAAGTCCAGCCCATTCCAACCACCTATATAAGCTTAAAATATCAGAATTCTTTAGAGAATTCTGCATCTTCTTCTTCCTCTCATGCTTTCCCCTTAGCCAAATGGATTTCCCATTTTTCTCCACCAAAATTTGCTTATTTTTCCTAATTTTAACACCAAAATCAAGCACTCTTATATTATTTCAGTCCCTCTATAAGCTAGTGGAAGTCTCTAATCTCCATTTGAAGGGCTAGAGTAGAAGCAAATCAAAGGAGACAAGTTAACATACAAAATTGAGGTAAGAGAAATTAAGTGTTTTAAATTGGTTTAATGGTTCAAATAGACAGTTTAAGGTGTGTAGATGATAGTTATGAAGTTAGATTGAGTTAGAAAAGCAAAATAATGGTGGATTAATTGAGTATAAATTTTGGTCATAGTAGGTGCACAAGGAGGTGAAGGTGCTTCAAGGGAAAAAAAAACAAAGGAAAAGGAAGCCTAAGAAGGCTAAAGGAAGAAAATAAGGTTAGTGATTTCAAAATATACCTATTTCCATGATTAAAACTTGAATTAGGGTTATGGAAATTAGGGGATTTGTGTGATTTGTATGTAAATGATAATTGAAGCTAAAAACGTGATTAAGGGAATATAAAAAGTGGATTAGAATGGTTAAATTCAATTAAAAAAATTAATTAGTATAACTTTGAAAATATGACCTTATTATGTGTAAAAATGCATATTAAGGCATAATTTATGTTTTAGTGTAATATTATGGTACATATGTAGTAATTGATGCATAAATTAGTGAAATGAATTATTAGAAGGTGAAAGAAAAATTTTAATGATGAAAATTGAATGTAGGCTAAAATATGAAGAAGAAGAATTTATTTATTTTTACAAATTAAATGAAAATTAAGTCATAAAATGTAAGAAAACATGATATCGAGTGTATAGAAATTTATTGAAAATTTTTCAAATATATATTGAATATTTTTCCAATTATTGATTATTTTATGCATGAAATGAAATATAATGAATAAAGTGTGTTTAGTGAGCTTAACGACTTAATTGAGTATTAATGATGAAATATTGACACATTAGAATGGAAGTGTGGAAAAAGATTACGGTTATGGATGAATAAAATGTTAGATAATTAATAATATAAATATAATGAAATTTATGAATTTAAGGAAAAGTTGAATCTACAAAATAAAGTATTGCACTTAGTTATTTTCTGATGGTTAAATCTTGCCCAAGATATAATTGACTAGCCATAGGGACACCGTTACCACGGTGCATGCCATGGCGACTCGCTTATATAGGCCAATGATGATCTACTTCAGTGAATGTGATTTAGTGATCAGTGTACATTGCAATACTCGGGTGGTCCTTTGGGATCGCTCTTCAATATAGTAGACTTGTAGGGTCCATATCCCATGTATTTGGTATGAAACTTTTCTATCGGATTGAAACTATGGGCAAATATGACAGAAATTATATAATAGAAAATATGATAAAAATGATAAAAGTAGCAAATATGATAAAAAAAATTGATAAAAGTAATAAATATGATAAAAACGATAAAAGTGACAAATATGATAAAAATTGCATAATTGTAAAAATGATAAAAGTGGCAACTATGATAAAAATAATAAAAGTAATAAAAATGATAAAAGTGATAAATATGATAAAAATGGTATAATAATAAATAAAAAAAAAAAGATAACAGTGATATAGATGGCAAAAATAGTAAAATTATAAAATAGAATAAAAGTGAAAAAAAGAGTTAATTAAAGAAGTAGAATGAAAAATGACAAAATTGAAAGAAAATGATATATATATATATATATATATATAACTAGTGGCAAAAGTGTAAATAAGTGTAAAGTAGTGGCATAATTGTAAATTGTTAAATCTTGAGGGGTATTTCCGTCATTTTGATGATAATAAATAAAATAGCAATATTGTATTTAATATACTTGTTTCCTAAGTCTATTAAACAGGACATGGAATAAAATAGCAAGAATGGAGATTGGAAGAATAATCCTTGAAAGACAAAATTAAGGAAGTAGTAAGTTCACGCCCGTGACTCTATGTGTCACGCCCGTGAAAGAGCTAACCGTTACCAAAACCAACATTTGAAGTTCACGACCATGAAGGAAGAACAAACCGTGAAGTGGACATTTTAGTCACGCCCGTGAATCAAACTGTCATGCCCGTGAATGTTCATGTCATTTTCCAAAGAGCTTCAGGACCAAAGTCACCACTTGGATCACGGCTGGGAAGTTTGTCACACCCGTGACTCAATATGTCAAAATATTCCAAAGAGCTTCACGACCAAGGTCACCACTTCAGTCACGGCTTGGGAAGAAATGTCACGCCCGTGACAAACGCGATTATTTGGTTGATACAATGGTTAGTTTCGTATTTAATACACACCAACGGCTATATTCATCCATGGGAGTATAAATGGAAGTCATTGCATTTAGTACAAGAGGATAGCAAATACTTTGAATCAAAACATTATTACATGCTATTTGTACATTCAATACTTTGAGAACAAAAATCTATTCTCTGTAAAAATCTTTTTGCTCTTCATTTATTGAGCAATTAAGATTTGTGATTGTTTCTCTCTGTAATCATTACTCAAGTGAGCTTTGGGTATTTCTAGGTTAAGAGTAGAACACATGTAAGGGTTAGTTGTGTGAGCCTCTAAAACACAAATTTAAAGGTTGTTTGTGTGAGCTTGTAAAAACCCAAAGTGAAGGTTGTTTGTGTGAGCCTGTAAAACACAAGGAATTGGTTATTGTGTGAGCCATTAAAACACAAGGGATTTCTGGGTTAGATGTGAGCCATTGTGAGAAACACCATAGTTGGGAGTTAGCTTGTAAAACTTTATTGTAACACTTAGTGTGTTAGTGAAACTCCCAATTGCGATTGGGGAGAGGAGTAGGGTTTGTTAACACTCGAACTTTTATAAAAATCCTTGTGTCAAATTTTCTCTATCCCTCCTAAAATTAATTATTTATTTCCGCACCTTAAAATTTAATTTTTTGAAACTCCAATTCAACCCCCCTCCTTGGCTTAATATCTGGGCAACAATTGGTATCAGAGCTTTGTCTAGCATCGAAGCCTAAAATGCGCTAGTAAAGATTAAGATATGGCTAGTGAAGGATTCCAAAGTCTCAAACCTTACTTTGATGGAGCAAATTATGCCCATTGGAAGTTTCAGATGGAGACATATTTGGATAGTGAAGGAATTGAAGTCTGGGATAATGTACGAAAAGAATGGACACCACCAACCAGAGATGATTGGACAGAGCCTCAAAGAAGAGAAAATTTCAAAAACAAGAAGGCAATGACAATCCTATCAAGCTCATTATCTATTGAAGAATGTGGGAGAATACAACACTGCCCAATAGCATACAACATGTGGAAGACATTGGAAAATTATCATGAAGGAACTAAGCAAGTCAAATCCAAGAGATTCAACTTCTCACCTCAAAATATGAGCTCTTCAAGATGAAATCCAATGAGTCAGTCACTAACATGACCAACCGTCTTCTAGTCATTATAAATGGAATGAGGAAACTTGGGAAGCATCTGAGTTTGGAGGATGTAAACAACAAAATCCTGAGAAGTCTTCGTCTTAAAGACTACGGCTCAATAGTTGCTGGCATAGAAGAAGCAAATGAAGATATGAGCATCATGAATACTGATGTGCTGATTGGCAAACTTCTCACACATGAGATGGCAGTGAAGAGAGATAGAGAGCTTGAAGCAGAGCCAGAGAAAAGAAAGCCCTTAGCACTCAAAGCCTCTACTTCAAAATCTCAAGAAGAAAGTGAAGATGATGAAGAAATCAGTGATGATGAAATTGAGGACATTGTTATGCTTTCAAGAAGATTAAAAAGAATCATTGAGAATAAAATGAGCAACTCTAGAAAATTCAGGCAAAGAAACCTCAAACAAACTTCTAATGACACACATAGAAGTAAGGAAGAGGTAAAATGCTATGAGTGTGGAAATAAATGATATATCAAACCAGAATGTCCAAGGCTCTAGAAGCATAAGAGCAAATACCAAAGAGACAATGGGGAGAAAGGTCACAAAGCCACATGGGATGACGAAAGCTCTTCAAGTGAAAAAGATGATAATGAAAGTGAAGAGGTCAACCTATGTTCTCTATGAGTCACTCCCGTGAAAGGAGCTAACTGTTACCAAAAACCAACATTTGAAGTTCACGGCCATGAAGGAAGAACAAACTGTGAAGTGGGCATTTCCATCACCCCCGTGAATGTTCAAGCATTTTCATCCAGAGAGCTTCACGACCAAAGTCACCACTTGGATCACGGTTGGGAAGTTAGTCACACCCGTGAATGAATATGTCATGACCGTGACTCTATATGTCAAAACATTCCAAAGAGCTTCACGACCAAGGTCACCACTTCAGTCAGGGCTTGGGAAGAAAGGTCACTCCCGTGAAAAACATAGTCACATCCGTGAACAATGAAAGAGAAAAATGTCAGGCGCGATTATTTGGTTGGTACAACGGCTAGTTTTGTATTTAATGCACCCCAATGGCTATATTCAGCCATGAGATTATAAATGGAAGTCATTTATGCATTCAGAATAAAAGAATGAAGAAAATAACAATAGAATAGCATATACTTCGAATTTAATTCTTATTACAAGCTATTTGTACATTCATATTTTGAGAACAAAATCTATTCTCTGTAAAAATATTTTTGCTCTTCATTTATTGAGCAATTAAGATTTGTAAGTGGTTCTCTCTGTAATCTTTACTCAAGTGAGCTTTGGGTATTTTCTGGGTTAAGAGTAGAACACTTGTAAGGGTTAGTTGTGTGAGCCTCCAAAACACAAAGTAAAAGGTTGTTTGTGTGAGCCTGTAAAAACAAAAAGTGAAGGTTGTTTGTGTGATCCTGTAAAAACACATAGTAAAGGTTGTTTGTGTGAGCCTGTAAAACACAAGGAATTGGTTATTGTGTGAGCCATTAAAACACAAGGGATTTCTGGATTAGGTGTGAGCCATTGTGAGAAACACCAAGTTGGGTGTGAGCTTGTAAAACTCCATTGTAACACTTAGTGTGTTAGTGAAACTCCCAATTGCGATTGAGGAGAGGAGTAGAGTTTGTTAACACCCGAACCTCTATAAATATCCTTGTGTCCAATTCTCTCTATCCCTCTTAAAATTAATCTTTTATTTCCGCACCTTATAGTTTTATTTTTGAAACTCCAATTCAACCCCCCTTCTTCGTTTAATATATGGGCAACAGTAGTGATAATGATGATGATAGTGATGATGATGATGATGATGAGCAAAGCCTAATAGAAGAATTAAATCTAGAATTAGAGAAATATAGAAGTAAATTTAGTACCTATAGAAATAATATCTCTAATTTAAAAAATAAGATAGATGGTTTAGAAAAGGAAAACATAAAGCTTAAATCATCTAATGAATCTCTCCAAAAGTCATTAGATGAATACTCATCAAGACCCTCAATAGCTTCCTTGCTAAAAGAAAATAATACTTTGAAAAATGAAGTTGAGGAACTTAGAAATTCCATTTCTAAATTTCACAAAGGTAAAGAGAGCTTAGATACTCTCATTATGTCTCAAAGATCACCCTTAATTAGACATGGTTTAGGATTTAAGGACACATAATCATCTTCTCACAAAACCATCTTTGTTAAGTCTAGTGAACCTCACATCTCCACATCTGTTATAATAGCACCAAGAAATAAACATATTAAACTAGCTATACATAAACAGAATAATCATGCCTTTATATATAGGAAGCATGCATCTAGAAAATCTACAATTAATCATAATTGTGCATGTCATCATTCTTAAAATAAATTTGATAGAAAAATGGTATTAAAAAATATTGTAGGACCAGAAAACAAATTTAGACCAAAATAACGTAATTATTGTATGAAAATGGGTCACATAAATAAATATTGCTGGATAAGGAAGGCTCATTGGGAACCTTCATGCGCTAACCCCCAAGGACCCAAACTCATTTGGGTACCTAAAAATCATACTTTAATTGTGATTCTATAGGTATGCCTCAAGTCCACAATAAACAAAAATGTTTGGCTAGTAGACAGCGGATGCTCAAGGCATATGACAGGAGACAAAGAACTTTTCAATGAAATCAAAAGTGTTGATGGAGGTAAAGTTACCTTTGGAAACAATTCAAAGGGTAAGGTAATTGGCATTGGTTCTATTGGTATTAATGGTACCACTTCTATTAAAGATGTCTTACTTGTTGATGGCTTGAAACATAACTTGTTAAATGTAAGTCAATTATGTGATAAAGGAAACAAAGTAATCTTTACTTCAAATGAATGTCTTGTGATCTCTATCGATGGTCAAGAGATATTTAAAGGAAATAGAGATACCAATACATACATAATAAACTTACATGAACTATCTAACCATTCCTCTAAGTGTCTTGTGACTACTAGTGATGAATCTTGGTTGTGGCATAGAAGACTTGGTCATGCTAACATGGACTTAATACAAAGTCTCAGCACAGGAGAACTAGTAAAAGGACTGCCAAGAGTTAAATATGAAAAAGGCAAAACATGTGAACCTTACCAAAGAGGAAAATAACACAAGTCATCCTTCAAAGCCAAAAACATAGTAAGTACTTCCAAACCTCTTCAACTCCTGCATTTAGACTTGTTTGGACCTACTAGAATTGCTAGCTTAGGAGGAAAAGATTATGCATTTGTCATCATAGATGATTACTCTAGATTTACTTGGGTAATTTTCTTAGCTCAAAAGAGTGATGCTTTTGAAATTTCAAAAGCTTTGCTACAAGAGTTCAAAATGAAAAAGGGTACTGTATTTCAAAAATAAGAAGTGATCATGGGAAAGAATTTGAAAATGAAAACTTTGAAAGCTTTTGTCTTGAACACGGAATTTCACATAATTTCTCATCTCCTAGGACACCTCAACAAAATGGGGTAGTTGAAAGGAAAAATTGAACTTTAATTGAAATGGCTAGAACAATGCTCAATGAATATGAATTACCAACTTATTTTTCGGCAACCCACAAACACTGCTTGTTATATTTCAAATCGAGTTTTCAAAAGGTCTCTTTTAAACAAAACCTCATTTGAGCTATGGAATGGAAGAAAGCCCTTGATATCATACTTTAGAGTATTTGGATGCAAGTGTTTTATATTGAACACCAAGGACAATCTTGGAAAATTTGCCTCTAAATCCGATGAAGATATCTTTTTAGGATACTCTACAACCAGCAAAACATATAAAGTATTTAATAAAAGATCATTAATGGTTGAAAAATCCATGCATGTTGTTTTTAATGAATCTAGTAGACTTGATCTTGTGAAAGGTAGTGTTCTTGATAATGTTGTAGGTAATATGGAAAGACTTGATGAACAAGGTTTAATAACTAGGAATAAGGATAGATTAGTTGCAAAAGGATATAATTAGGAAGAAGGTATAGACTATCATGAAATATATGCACCTGTAGCTAGATTAGAAGCCATAAGAATACTTTTAGCATATGCATGTCACATGAATTTCAAACTTTTCCAAATGGATGTGAAAAATGCATTTCTAAATGGTTGTATAGAAGAAGAAGTGTATGTAGAACAACCACCAGGCTTTGAAATCTATGATTTTCCAAATCATGTTTTTAAACTCTCAAAAGCTTTGTATGGTTTAAAACAGGCCCCAAGAGCTTGGTATGAGAGGCTAAGTTCTTTTCTTTTAGAAAATAGCTTTACAAAGGAAAATGTTGACATTACATTATTCATCAAAAAGCATAAGTATGATGTACTAATTGTTCAAATTTATGTTCATGATATAATATTTGGTTCTACTAATGAGTTGCTTTGTCAAGAATTTGAGAGTTTGAAATGAGCATAAGTATGACTAGGGAATTTGAAATGAGCATGATGGGAGAGCTTAAGTATTTCTTTGGTCTACAAATAAAGCAAAGCAATGAGGGCATATTCATCAACCAATCCAAATATGCCAAAGATTTAATTAAGAAATTTGGTATGGAAAGATGCTAGAATGACAAGACTCTTATGAGCACATCAACAAAATTGGACAACGATGAAAAGGGTAAGAGCATTAATGAAAAGCTTTATAGAGGTATGATCGGATCACTTTTATATCTTACTGCTTCTAGACCCGACATAATGTATAGTGTTTGCTTGTGTGCACGATTTCAATCATGTCCTAAAGAATCTCATTTAAATGCAGTAAGAAGAATTTTAAGATATTTACATGGATCTTTGCATCTAGGTTTATTGTATCCTAGGAATTCATCATTTTATATTATAGGATATTCAGATGCAGACTATGCGGGTAGTTTTTTAGATAGAAAAAGTACTTCAGGTACTTGTCACTTCATTAGAGAATGCTTAGTTTATTGGTTTAGCAAGAAACAAGTTTCAGTTGCTCTCTCAACTGCTAAAGCAGAATATGTAGCAACTGGATGTTGTTGTACTCAAATTCTTTGGATGAAACAACAACTTAAGGACTATGGTCATGAAATGAATCATATACCTATTAAATGTGACAATACAAGTGCTATAAATCTTTCAAAGAATCCTATACAACATTCAAGAAGCATATTGACATTAGACACCATTTTATTAGAGATCATGTTCAATATGGAGATGTTGCGTTAGAATTTATAAGCATAGAAAATCAATTAGCAGATATTTTCACTAAGTCTCTAAATGAGGAAAGATTTAATTTTATTAGAAGAGAACTTGGTATGATTGATGGATTAACCTTGTAATTGCAAAATTATGAAATCCTAATTGATGATCTTATTTTTGTATCATATCACTAGATATAAGATAGAAATTTTGAAAAACATTTCTGTTTTACGAGATAGAATCTTTGTTGAAATGATTTAGTCTTATTTTTAGGACTTAATTTTATTTGATGAAAATTTTAAGGGAGTCACGCCCGTGACACATGTTCACGCCTGTGACTTAAATAGATAAAAGAGGCAGTGTCGTTCATGACTTGATTCACGACATGGTTCACGGCTTCAAGTGGTGAAGCTTATTTTCATGGCTTCATTCACTCAAGTGAAAATATATTTTCACGCCCATGACGAATTTTCACTTCTGTGAACCATTACACCCCAAAAACTCACAGAAGCGTTCACGCCTTGAGTCACAGCTTGCTTCACGCGCATAAGTAGTGAAATTCAACATTTCACGCCCGTGACTATTGTTTCACTCCAGTGAAAGTTCATCATTCACGCCCGTGATATTCAAAGGTCACGCCCGTGAACAAATTCATGCCTTCATTCACGGGTGGAACACTCTTTCAGCAAACCGTGAACACGACCATTCATGCCCGTGAAAACATACTTCACGTCTGTGAATGTATCGAGTATATAAAAGAACAGTAGGTTATATTTCTCATTTCAACTCTTCAACTCCCAAAACTGTTCTCATTTACACACATTCAAAGATACATTGAAGATTCTGGCCCCCAAATCTAAAATGTTTCCTATAAATACCTCCAAAAGTTCAAGTCTTCATCAGAAATCTTACATTCTTAGGGTTTCATTAAATTTTTTCTGTCAAAATTTTCCCAATCCATCACAAACCTATTTCTTCAAATCAAATGGAGACTGCATCATCAAAGGAAAAGAGAAAGAAGTCTCATGCTCCAAGGAGGTATGCAAATTACCTCATGAATTGAATTCTGGAGCAATGCCATCCTCGGTACTCCACTTTAAAGAATAGGCCTCTACTGTCATCAAGGTCATTTAAATGGTAGACAATCCAAAGTCTCGGGCTCAAAACGGCTATGACAGAGCAATTCTGGAGATTCACCAACCAACTTTGAGGGAGCCAACACTGGAATTCCTCAGCACTCTACAAGTATCACCTATTGGAGTGGTGAAATTCCAACTTTGCAACAATCCCAACACCCTTAGTGCCATTGAATTTGGGGAATTGTTTAATCTACCATCTGATGGCATCCTAAATGACAGTGAGGTAGAATTCTCTGCCCCTCGAGCTTGGACTCATTTTGGCACCGATTGCAGCTGGGATGTCAAAAAGACAAAGAGCACTCATCTCAGGTCTCCAGTGCACAAGTATTTGCATAGGTTCCTGACTTATAGCATATTCGCTAGAGGAGAAAGCAACGGGACTATCAGGAAATCGGAGCTCTTCCTATTTGAGATGGCTCGCAGAGGACTCACCGTGGCACTCTCTAGATGGTCTGCAAACCATCTTATATCCATTGCCACCAAGCCAACAAGAGATATACTGATTGGTGGATATGTCACCCACATAGTTGTGAAGCTTGAATATCTGAAGCTGGATGAGCATCATTTCAACCTCATCCCTGGGCATCCCCAAGATCGCTTGGATGTCGAGTCATTTATAAAGATGGGAGCGGCTGTCAGAATCGTCTTCGAGAACGACATTTTCTACCGCTTCACCGATACTGCTGAGGAGATCATTTGGGAAGACAATGACACAGAGGACTTTAAAGTAGGCCTCCAAGGAGTTCAGCAAAAGAAGAGGGCTCGGGTTGAGGAAGCACCTCTAGTAGCGGAGCAGGACATCAGACAGTTTTCGGCTTCCACACCGACTTTAGCGCAGCAGATGGTTGACCTCTTGGCACCACGTTTTGAGCAGCTGCAGACTTCAATGGATGAGAGGTTGGAGAACCTCAAAGACTTCATGAAGTCTCAGATGGACAACCTTGAGGCTGAAGTTGCTAGGCTTCGAGATAGGATATCCGGCTAGGAGTTAGGCTAGATTGTAGCCTAAATTTGCTTGTTTATTTCTTTTTTTTTGTGTAGGAAATTTTCAATTTCCTTTCTGAACATTATTTCACTTTGTTTGTATTTTCCCTTTATTAAATATATTTGATTTTCTTTATCTTATTGATATTTTTATCTCCTTTTTGATTGATGACAAAAGGGGGAGAAAACTAGCAATATATTATATGGGAGAATAATGATATCAAACTAGCAACTAAGTATAGGGGAGAATAATGGTATCAAACTAGCAACTAAGTATAGGGGAGAATAATGGTATCAAACTAGCAACTAAGCAATATATATTAAGGTAAATGAATTTTGAATCAAAAATTAAAATTGAATTATGAATTGACATTGAAATAGAGGGATTAGAAACCTTGATTCAAAAATTCATATGCAAAGTATAAAATTGACAAATTGAGCTTTATACACATTAGATATACCTTAAGTATACCTTGCATATACCTTCATGCAAGTTACAAAAATAAATATGTCATGATATACCTTAAGTATACCTTACATATACTTCATGCCTTAAAAAGGAATTATGATATATATTGGATATACTTTTCATATAACTTGCATATACTTAAAATCTAGTAAGTTTATTTCAATGCCACATCATTCTTTACAATTCTTGCATTTTATAAATTTTTTTTCCTAAGTATATTTTGAGGGGGAGACTTCTCAAAAGCACATATTGCTAGATTATTTGTCACCATCAAAAAGGGGGAAATGTGTTAAACCTTAAGGGGTATTTCCGTTATTTTGATGATAACAAATAAAATAGCAATATTGTATTTAAGATACTTGTTTTCTAAGTCTATTAAATAGGACATAGCAAGAATGGAGATTGGAAGAATAATCCTTGAAAGACAAAATTAAGGAAGTAGCATGTTCACGCCCGTGACTCTATGTGTCACGCCCGTGAAAGAGCTAACCGTTACCAAAACTAACATTTGAAGTTCATGGCCATTAAGGAAGAACAAACCGTGAAGTGGACATTTTAGTCATGCCCGTGAATCAAAATGTCATGCCCGTGAATGTTCATGTCATTTTCATCCAAAGAGCTTCTTGACCAAAATCACCACTTGGATTACGATTGGAAAGTTTGTCACGCCCGTGAATATGTATGTCACGCCCGTGACCCAATATGTCAAAACATTCCAGAGAGCTTCAGGACTAAGGTCACCACTTCAGTCACGGCTTGGAAAGAAATGTCACGCCCGTGACAAGCATAGTCACGCCCGTGAATGATGAAAGAAAAAAATGTCAGGCGTGATTATTTGGTTGGTATAACGGCTAGTTTCGTATTTAATGCACCCCAACGGTTATAATCAGCCATGAGAGTATAAATGGAAGTCATTTGTGCATTTAGTACAAGAGGATAGCATATTCTTTGAATTAAAATCTTATTACAAGCTATTTGTACATCCAATACTTTGAGAACAAAATCTATTCTCTGTAAAAATCTTTTTGCTCTTCATTTATTGAGCAATTAAGATTTGTGAGTGTTTCTCTTTGTAATCATTACTCAAGTCAGCTTTGGCTATTTCTGGGTTAAGAGTAGAACACTTATAAGGGTTAGTTGTGTGAGCCTCTAAAACACAAATTAAAAGGTTATTTGTGTGAGCCTGTAAAAACACAAAGTGTAGGTTGTTTGTGTGAGCCTGTAAAAACACAAAGTGTAGGTTGTTTGTGTGAGCCTATAAAAACACAAAGTGTAGGTTGTTTGTGTGATCCTGCAAAACACAAGGAATTGGTTATTGTGTGAGCCAGTAAAACACAAGGGATTTCTGGGTTAGGTGTGAACTGTTGTGAGAAACATCATAGTTGGGAGTGAGATTGTAAAACTCCATTGTAACACTTAGTGTGTCAGTGAAACTCCCAATTGCGATTGGGAAGAGGTGTAGGGTTTGTTAACACCCAAACCTCTATAAAACTCCTTGTGTCAAATTTGTCTATCCCTCCTAAAATTAATTGTTTATTTCCGCACTTTAAAGTTTAATTTTTTAAATCTCCAATTCAACCCCTCTTCTTGGCTTAATATCTGGGCAACAATTGGTATCAGAGCTTAGTCTAGCATCAAAGCCTAAAAAGTTCTAGTAAAGATTAAGATATGGCCAGTGAAGGATTCCAAAGTCTCAAACCTTACTTTGATGAAGCAAATTATGTCCATTGGAAGTTTCGGATGGAGACATATCTGGATAGTGAAAGAATTGAAGTTTGGGATAGTGTATGAAAAGAATGGACACCACCAACCAGAAGAGGAGCTGATGGTGAAAAAGAAATTCTATCAAGAGATGAATGGATAGAGCCTCATAGAAGAGCAAATTTCAAAAACAAGAAGGCAATGACAATCCTATCAAGCTCATTATCTATTGAAGAATGTGGGAGAATACAACACTGCCCAACAGCATACAGCATGTTGAAGACATTGGAGAATTATCATGAACGAACTAAGCAAGTCAAATCCAAGAAGATTCAACTTCTGACCTCAGAATATGAGCTCTTCAAGATGAAATCCAATGAGTCAATCACTGACATGACCAACCGTCTTCTAGCCATTATAAATGGAATGAGGAAACTTGGGAAGCATTTGAGTTTGGAGGATGTAAACAACAAAATCCTGAGAAGTCTTCCTCTTAAAGACTATGGGTCAAGAATTGCTGGCATAGAAGAAGCAAATGAAGATATGAGCATCATGAATACTGATGTGCTTATTGGAAAATGTCTCACATATAAGATGGTAGTGAAGGGAGAGAGAGCTTGAAGCAGAGCCAGAGATAAGAAAGCCCTTAGCACTCAAAGCCTCTACTTCAAAATCTCAAGAAGAAAGTGAAGATGATGAAGAAATGAGTGACGATGAAAATGAGGACATTGTTATGCTTTCAAGAAGATTAAAAAGAATCATTGAGAAGAAAATGAGCAACTCCAGAAAATTTGCAACTCCAGAAAATTCAGGCAAAGAAACCTCAAACAACCTTCTAATGACACACATAGAAGTAAGGAAGAGGTAAAGTTCTATGAGTGTGGAATGAAAGGACATATAAAACCAAAATGTCCAAGGCTCAAGAAGCATAAGAGCAAATACCAAAGAGACAATGGGGAGAAAGGTCACAAAGCCACATGGGATGACGAAAGCTCTTCAAGTGAAAAAGATGATAATGAAAGTGAAGAGGTCAACCTATGCTTCATGGCTATTGAAGATCATGTCTCGAATAAGGTAAGATCACTACACTCATACTCTTTGAACAATGATAGTAGTGATAATGATGATGATAGTGATGATGATGATGAGCAAAGCCTAATAGAAGAGTTAAATCTAGAATTAGAGAAATATAGAAGTAAATTTAGTACTTATAGAAATAACATCTCTAATTTAAAAAATAAGATAGATGGTTTAGAAAAGGAAAATATAAAGCTTAAATCATCTAATGAATCTCTCCAAAAATCATTAGATGAATACTCATCAAGACCCTTAACAGCTTCCTTGCTAAAAGAAAATAATACTTTGAAAAATGAAGTTGAGGAACTTAGAAATTCTATTTCTAAATTTCACAAAGGTAAAGAGAGCTTAAATACTCTCATTGTGTCCCAAAGATCACCCTTAATTAGACATGGTCTAGGATTTAAGGACACATCATCATCTTTTCACAAAACCATATTTGTTAAGTCTAGAAAATCTCACATCTCCACACCTGCTAGAACAACACCAAGAAATAAGCTTATTAAACCTTCTATACATAAACAGAATAATCATGCCTTTATATATAGGAAGCATGCATCTAAAAAATCAACAATTAATCATAATTGTGCATGTCATCAGTATCAAAATAAATTTGATAGAAAAATGGTATTCAAAAATAATGTAGGACAAGAAAATAAATTTAGACCAAAACAATGTAATTATTGTATGAAAATAGGTCACATAAATAAATATTGTTGGATAAGGAATGCTCATTGGAAACCTCCATATGCTAACCCCCAAGGACCCAAACTTATTTGGGTACCTAAAAATCATATTTGAATTGTGATTCTATAGGTATGCCTCAAGTCCACAATAAACAAAAATGTTTGGCTTGTAGACAGTGGATGCTCAAGGCATATGACAGGAGAAAAAAAAAATTTCAATGAAATTAAAAGTATTGATGAAGGTAAAGTTACCTTTGGAAACAATTCAAAGGGTAAGGTAATTGGCATTGGTTCTATTGGTATTAATGGTACTACTTTTATTAAAGATGTATTACTTGTTGATGGCTTGAAACATAACTTGTTAAGTGTAAGTCAATTATGTGATAAAGGAAACAAAGTAATCTTTACTTCAAATGAATGTCTTGTGATCTCTATCGATGGTCAAGAGATATTTAAAGGAAATAGAGATACCAATACATACATAATAAACTTACATGAACTATCTAACCATTCCTCTAAGTGTCTTGTGACTACTAGTGATGAATCTTGGTTGTGGCATAGAAGACTTGGTCATGCTAACATGGACTTAATACAAAGTCTCAGCACAGGAGAACTAGTAAAATGACTGCCAAGAGTTAAATATGAAAAAGGCAAGACATGTGAACCTTGCCAAAGAGGAAAGCAAGACAAGTCATCCTTCAAAGCCAAAAACATAGTAAGTACTTCAAAACCTCTTCAACTCCTGCATTTAGACTTATTTGGACCTACTAGAATTGCTAGCTTAGGAGGAAAACTTTATGCATTTGTCATCGTAGATGATTACTCTAGATTTACTTGGGTAATTTTCTTAGCTCAAAAGAGTGATGCTTTTGAAAATTTCAAAAACTTTGCTAAAAGACTTCAAAATGAAAAAGGGTACTGTATTTCAAAAATATGAAGTGATCATAGGAAAGAATTTGAAAATGAAAACTTTGAAAGTTTTTGTCTTGAACATGGCATTTCACATAATTTCTCATCTCCAAGGACACCTCAACAAAATGGGGTAGTTGAAAGGAAAAATCGAACCTTAATTGAAATGGCTAGAACAATACTCAATGAATATGATTTACTAACTTATTTTTGGACAGAAGCCACAAACACTGCATGTTATATTTGAAATCGAGTTTTCAAAAGACTGCTTTTAAACAAAACCTGATTTGAGCTATGGAATGGAAGAAAGCCCTTGATATCATACTTTAGAGTATTTGGATGCAAGTGTTTTATATTGAACACCAAAGACAATCTTGGAAAATTTGCCTCTAAGTCTGATGAAGGTATCTTCTTAGGATACTCTACAACCAGCAAAGCATATAGAGTATTTAATAAAAGATCATTAACTGTTGAAGAATCTATGCATGTTGTTTTTAATGAATCTAGTAGACTTGATCTTGTGAAAGGTAGTGCTCTTGATGATGTTGTAGGTAATATGGAAAGACTTGAACTTGGAAATGGGAAAGAAGAAAATGATCAAGAAGATTCACCACAAAATGATTCTCTACATCAAACTCAAGAAGAAAACGAACAAGAACTCCCAAAAGAATGGAGAATGACGAAAGATCATCCAAAAGAGCAAATCATTGGTGATCTCTCAAGGGGAGTAAGTACTATATCTCATTTCAAATATTTAGTCACTGACATTGCTTTTATTTCTCAAATTGAGCCTAAAAATATTAATGAGGCACTTAATGATGAAAGTTGGGTAATTGTCATGCTAGAGGAACTCAACCAATTTGAGAGAAGTAAGGTATGGACCCTAGTACCTAGACCCAATGATCATCAAATTATAGGTAGCATATGGGTATTTAGAAACAAACTAGATGGACAAGGTTCAATAACTAGGAATAAAGCTAGATTAGTTGCAAAAGGATATAATCAGGAAGAAGGTATAGACTATGATGAAACATATGCACCTGTAGCCAGATTAGAAGTCATAAGAATACTCTTAGCATATGCATGTCACATGAATTTCAAACTTTTTCAAATAGATGTGAAAAGTGTATTTCTAAATGGTTATATAGAAGAAG
This sequence comes from Triadica sebifera, assembly GCA_023653625.1. Taxonomy (NCBI): domain Eukaryota; kingdom Viridiplantae; phylum Streptophyta; class Magnoliopsida; order Malpighiales; family Euphorbiaceae; genus Triadica; species Triadica sebifera. Next base: position 37,626,994 of record CM042896.1, read on the forward strand.
AAGTGTATGTAGACTTAAACAAGGTAAATTCGGGTGTGGTAGACTTAAACAAGGTAAATTCTTGACTCTAGATTTTATTTTTTTAACTATTTTAGTATGCTCTTCTGACCATGGTTTAGGTTTCTTTTTTAACCTATCATACAAAGATTTGCATAATATTCCTAAATTCTTAAAAAACTCATGAACATAATTTAAACATCCTAAAAATCTCTGTAATTGCTTTTTATCCTTAATTTCATGAGAAAATTTACTTGAAAATTCTAGACTTCTAACAATAGGCTTAATCATATATCATACCCTAAAAATCTTATTTTTGTTTGAAATAATTTCATTTTTGATTCTGATACTACCATTCTATTTGAATGTATAACATTATAGAATTTTTCTAAATGTTGTTTATGTTGATTAATTGAATTTGAAAATATTAATACATTATCAATATATGCAATTGAAAATGAATTAATTGGCCTAATAATATCATTCATTATATTTTGAAATTATGAAGGAGCATTCTTAAGTCCAAAAGGCATTACATTCCATTCGTAATGACCAAATGACACATAAATCCAGTTTTATATTTATCCTCTCTTGTTATTTGGATTTGCCAGAATCCTGATTTCATATCAAACTTAGAAAATATATTGGCCTCATATAATTTCTTTAATAAATCTCTTTTCTTTGGTATTGGATATCTTATCCATTGTAAAATTTTATTTAAAGGCTTATAATTTATAACTAATCTAGGGGTACCTTTTTCTATTCAGCTGCATTCATAACATAGAATGCTGAGCAAGACCATATTAACTTAGAATCTCTAATTAAACCTTTCTTTTTTAAATCTAATATTTCTTGTTGACATGTTTTTTCTAAATTTTGACTCATATGAATTGCCTTAGACTTAGTTGGTATTTTTAATTCATTAAAATCTTTAATATAAGGTAAACTTACAATATGCTGCTTCCTATTCCAAAAGGCGTTAGGTATAGGTGCACATACATCTGTCTTAAATTTTTTTTCAATTTTTTTAATTTCTTTTTGAATATCTACAGTTTCTAATTGTTTATCTATTCTTATCATATTTATCTCATTTGATAATTGCTTCAAATGTTGTTTTTTGTTTTTTTATTAAATTTATTTTCTGAATATTACTATTTTGTAACCAATTTATGTCTTTTGACTTAATAGAAAATGAAAATTCAAACATGATATCATATCCTAGTATTTTTGTACTTATACCCTTTTCTGTTACCATAAAAGGGTATATCATAGTTATAAAAGGTGTTCCTAAAATTATATTAGTATTCAAATTTTTGACTAATATAAAATTAGTTTTAAAACAATAACCTTGATTGCAAATTTTAACATTCGATAATTTATAATTTACTATAAGTCTAGAACCATTTGCTGTATGAAGTCTTTCTGATATTTTTTCATAATATTTTGTAGGTATTAATCCTTCCTGAATATAATTTTGATCTGTTTCACTATCTATTAAATATATATATATATATATATATATATATATATATATATCTAATAATTTTAATTTATTCTACAATAATTATGACAATTTAATAACATAACATTTAATGTTATTTAACACTAAGATTTATTATATTTATCTATGAACTCGTAATCATTGAAAGCTCATATATATATATATATATACACACAATTAGCCACCCATCACTGCATGAGTTTTGATTCTTCTAAACTACAAAAGTATATCTAGACAATATAATTAAAAGTAAAAAAATTAAATTAAAGTACAATTATTAGTTTTTTAAAATTATATATATATATATATTGAATCCACTAAATAATCGATTCCTGAATTGGAACTGACCTATTTCAAACCGGCTCAAAATCACTTCTAGGATTGTTCAAAGTCGATTCAACCTTTTAATGAATTGTAAATGGCCGGTTCATAAATCAAAAGTGTTGATTTATGAACTATGATCACCCATATTATCATCTTTTGATTTGACAAATTGCAATTGGGTACCGAGGATGCGATACAGGTTGGGTGTCCTTTAGCCAAGCAAAAAAAACAAAAATTGAAAGCATATCCATCGACTTGATATAATAATTGCAAAGCCAAATGTGTGAATAAATTGAAAGCTTGCAAGAAATAAAATAGGTGAGAGAATTTCAAATGAAAAAAATTGAATTGGGTCTCATTTGTATTATTTTTTAATAAAATTTAATAATTAATGTGTAATTAATTAAGATAATAAAATTAAAAATAATTTATATAATATAAAAATTATTAAAAAATTAATATAAATATAATTAATTTTAAAATATTTTAAAATATAACTATGTATTTTAATTAAAATAATTATAATTAATATATGAAATTAGCGACCGATATAAGCAAATCGCAATTTATTAACAGCAACCGTGATTTGTAGAAATTTAATAATCTAAGAAGAAACAAAAACGGTTCGCGATCGTGAAACTGGTCGTGCTTACAATTTTTGTTGCCCAGAAATTGAACCAAGAAAGGAGATTGAATTGGATATTAAAAATTTTAAGTTTTAAGTGCGGAATGAAAAGTTAAGTTGAGTATGGATATGAAGATTTTACTCATGAATTTTTATAGAAGTTCGGGTGTTAACAAACCCTACTCATCTCCCCAATCTCTATTGGGAGTTTCATTAACACACTAAATGTTACAATGGAGTTTTACAAGCTCACTTTCAACTATGGTGTTTCTAATAATAGATCACACCTAACCCAAAAATCTCTTGTATTTTAATGGCTCACATAATAAACCAATTCATTGTGTTTTAAAGGCTCATACAAATAACCCTTACAAGTGTTCTACTCTTAACCTAAAATACCCAAACTCACTTGAGTAGAAGATTACAAAGAGAAACACTTACAAATCTATAATGCTTAGAGAATGATGAGCAAAAATATTTTCACAGAGAATAAATGTTTGTTTTGAAAATATCAAATGCACAAATGGCTTATAACAAGATTTTGATTTGAAGTATTAGCTATTCTTTTATTCTGGATTCATAAATGACTTGCGTTTATACTTCCATGGTGAATTATAGTCGTTTGATTGCATTTAATGCGGAAATAGTCGTTGCACCAACTCTTATTTTCGCGCATAATATGTTTCTCTTTCCTCTTTCACGGTCGTGAGTATGAGTGTTGTAACACCCCCTTACCCCACTATAGTTCAGCAAGGTAAGTGAGCATTACCCGTCTTACTGTTTTATAAAATTAATGAAGTGAAGTAAATATTTTTTTTTTTCGAAAATATTGTATAACTAAAATAAAATTTCATACAAGCCCAAATATTAAAACTTTTATTTATTTATAAAGTACATTAATTTACATTCAAATCATGTTCTTTTTCATAGTGACTCACATATTTAATACACATGATATGAAATAAAAATGATACTTTTATTTACAAAGTTTTTAACGACATATACCGAAAATTAAACCCAAAGTTTTTTGCTGCTTTCCTCCGGATACCCTTCTTCTTCTGATAGTGTATTTTCTATGGCTACACTTCTAAACCTGCACGAGAGGAAATCACCCGCGCTAAGCTACTAGCTTAGTGGTGCTTCAATGATAAAAAATTTACATACATATATATTTTTTCACATATTAATTACCCATTTAATAAATAAGACATAAAATAAAGAATTATATAAAATCAATAAATTTCTGCAAACACTCAATATCTAATAACTTTAATTCATATAACATTTATAAAAAAAAAAATCACATACTTCGATATTATTATTATTATTATTTATTTGTGCCCATAACACCTATAACCGAACTAACTAATAGGAATAACGGGGTTGTCATTCCCGGCTTTCATAATATAGCGCCGAGCGCTTTTATAATAATACCATTACGGCTTTTGTTATATTGTCATTACTGGCTTAATAATTTTGCACCGAACGCATTTATAAATTGCCATTACCGGCTTTCATATTTGACACCAAGTGCCTTAAATCCCCAAACTATTCCCTATTCTAGTTCTAGACTAGGTATTTTTGGGCTTAACTATTTTTATATTAATTCACTATATTTCAAAAATGTCAACATTATTTAACTATCATAATTATGCTTATTTATTTTTGTTCTTTATTTCAATTATTATTGAAATAAAATCTCATACATAAATAATTTGTTAAACATTTATAATTACCATCAAAGTAAATATTTGCATGAATTATTACATATAGTTATAACAACACATGCAAAAAGCCCAATATTGTATGTTTTTACCTATGGCAGATTTTGGACTTATTTTTGGGCTTCATTTTTAGCCCATATATAATTCGAATTTGAAGTTCTATCCTTCTAACCATTTTTAGCTTATTGTCTTAGCTTTCATATGCATCAAGAATCACGTAAATCCCAATTTGATATCAAAAATTATGATTAATTCACTACTGCATCATCACAGAATTTTCTGCCCAGAATTTTTCTGGACAAATATAGACATAATTAGATATTATAGTCTAAATAACTATTAAAGCCCTGTGTCTTAGCTTTCATTTCCAACAAAGAACATATAAAACGGAGTTCTATAACTCAAGTTATCATCAAAATAGACAGAGTTATTCCTGGAATTTTGTACCCGAGCCATCAATTGACATCAATCCATATTTCAATCACATTCATCATTTGCATTCATTTTAATAATAAAATTTTCAGAATTTCAAATACATTCATATGTCTCAATTATTTCACAATATTGGGTCTCATTTCCATATATAATATCAAAAGTCACAACAAAATACATAACATCCCAACAACATAAACATAACAAACCTTAACATATAATTTCATACATATTAACAACATGCAAAATTTTTAACAATGAAGCACATACCTAATCAGTCTTGGTTCTTCCCTTAATCCTTCTTTTTCTTCTCTTATTAGCTAGCTTTTTCCTTGCCTTTGCCACCCTCTTGAGGGCCTCTCACTTGTTCACTTATTTTTCCTACACAACCATACCATAACTCAATTCCAACATTCAATTTCAATGCTTTTCATGTCTACATAACATTCTAATGCTCCAATATGTTTTACACCTTAATTGAGCTAAAATGTACTAAGGTTAAACTTCCTTCTTCACATGTCATGGCTGCCCAAAAATCATATCCTAGTTCCCAATTTATTTTCTTCAATTAAACACTTAATTCACCCTTAATCTAACACCAATTGTGGTGTTTCTATGTTAATTTCAATTTCCCCCAAATTTATTTAACTATGGCAGCCCCTCATTCATCCTTTAACATTATATTTTCTTCAATTTTTAAGCCATAGAATAATTACCTAACATCAAATATCATTAATTCAAAGCTTAATTACATTTCCATCAACTAATCACAAACTTAAATTTTCTATTTCCAATCTTGCAACATAAGCTCAATCTACCAAACCTAATCACATCTATCATCATTATGGGTCTCAAATAGAAGGAAAAAGGTTAAATTTAAGAAGAATAAACTCACCTTAAGTGTTCTTCAAAGTGGGCCGAAATTCCCCTTAATATTTCTCTGTTTACCTTTTTTTTTTCTTCCTTCCTTCTTGCTCATTTGGTACCTTTTATGGTAAGAACTCTTAAAATCTGATTTTTGCCTCTCAAAACTAATTTATTTGCTTTCTTTTTCAAGCTTGGATTGAATGAAAATGGAGGCTTAGGGAGGGAGTATGTTGGACGGCCAAAGAGGTGAAGAAAGAATAAGATGATGACTTTGATATTTTGGGTGGAAGAATAAAGAATTTCTCTTTGTTTTTTTTAGGTGAGTATTTGGTGGTTCCATGCCTACATTAAGCTTTTCATCCATTGGTCCAAAATATAAATTAATTTTAATGAAATTTTAAACTTTAAGAAATTTCTTATTTGCCACATCTTCCTCCATATTCACACTTTTTCCCCAAACAATTGCCATAATACCGATTTTGTCCATATGAAGTTTTATTTTTTTCTAATTCTACCCCAAATCTTTTTAATTCCCAAATAATAATACCCTTAATTATTTTCTCTTATTATTAGTCTTTTTTTTGTTTAAATTTAAACTCCGATTGAACCAGTGGACCCCACTACGGTCACGCGCAATCGGGGCCTAAATCACTGAATGTTACAAGTGTCACGGTCGTGAATGTTCTTCCAAGTCGTGACTTGAGTGGTGACTTTGGCCGTGAAGCATTTTAGAAGGATTTGAAGTGTTTGTTCACAGGCGTGACATTATATCTTCACGGGCGTGAACATCCTTCCTAGCCGTGGTCCAAGTAGTGACTCTAGCTGTGAAGCTCTCTGGAAGACTTTGTCATATTTTCTCACAGGCGTAACTTTCTTTCATGGTCGTGACTGATATGATCATTCACGGTTGCTATCATTCTTCATGGTCGTGAACTTTAAATGTTGGATAGTTGGCGCTAAGCTTCATCAAGGGTGTGACATATAAGGTCACAGGCGTGAACATGTTATTTCTTCATTTTTTTGTCTTTTTAAGATTAGTCATCCATTCTTGCTATCATGTTCCATACCATGTTCAATAAACTTAGAAAACAAGTATGTTAAATATATTATTGCTATTTTATTTGTTAGCATCAAAATGAAGGAAATACCCCTCAAGGGTCAACAGTTTTGAAACCGCAACAAGCAATTCATGACCGTGATATTTGAAAGCTGAATACCACAAAAGGGGGAGAAATCAAAGCCAACCACATGTACAAGGGATTTATAAAAATTTCAATTTCGCGATCACTCTCTTACCAATAACAACTGTAATTAAAGAATCACGAATGCAACAAATATATAACTATCACAATTTTTTTCTATTTTGAAAATTAAAGTTTTAAACTCTTGTTTTGTGTATTTGAGACAATGACAATAATAATATTATTAACCATGATGAGTGGTATCTAGCAACACATCATGATCCCCAATTGACCGGAAAGTCAGTGGTTTGACTACGAACCTTTCCATAGATAATTTCTATGCAATTATTCCTTTCACCATTCTATACCCTACTTGGTTTAGAATATGGACATGTGTCAACTCCCACTAGACTGACTACGCCACGTCTAGTCCAAGTAATATTAGTTATTATCCTTGAGGCTCATTACTCTATTGGATATGTCATTGAAGACTCTCTTTATGACATTTCCACTCCGACCAGAGATTCCTGAGTAATGACCACGACCGAGGCCATGGGTATACACTCCTTCTATCAAGAGTGGTGAATCCTTTGTTGGTTACCCAATTACCTTCGAATACCTCAAGTTGTATCCAATCACCACTATATGAGCTACCTCTCTGAGGCAACAAAGAATAGTGTCAAAATACATAATCAATATTCAAGATATCCTTGAGTACCTCAAGTCTAAGGATACTTGCACCATTGCTATGATGAGACTATCATTGACATTTGAATAGATTATCCATATGATTGTCTTAGCTACACTTAGCAAGCATCCACATGTTAACTCTAAACATCTCATGTTTATAGATTATGAGATCTACTACTCGATCCAATCAAAGAGTGTAACATGTGCTAGTCTGTCTGGATTAATAATGTCTCATCTCATTAATCGTATGACTAGGGATAAGTTTGATACTAACATATTTACACATGATAAGATTCGCAATATCATGATCTCATCATGATTTCCTTCATGTTATGTTATGTATCAAGGACTTCATTAATTGATTTAATATCACTTATCAATTCATATATCAAATGAATATCAAATTAATGAAAAAGCCTTTTATTAATCAAATAAATTTGTACAATAAATGTTAAAGGTGATTACCTTTAGAGAACTCCTCTAACAACATATGCCAAATATGCCTCACATCCTCTTTTAATCATCCGAACTGCTTTTACAACTGAAATTAGACATGTGGGCAAAAGTTTTTTTTCACCCAAAAATACAAACCTTTGTTGGTTTAGTGATTCTAAAATTACTTCCTTAGTAAAACAATTTACTATTGCATGATGTCTAGTTAACCAGTTCATTCCCAATATCATATCAAATTCTTTCACCCAAAAATACAACCCTTGGTTGGTTTGGTGATTTTAAAATTACTTCCATAGTAAAGCAATTCAGTATTGCATGATGTCTAGTTAACCAGTCCATTCCCAATGTCACATAAAATTTATATAATGGAAATAATATTAAATCAACTATTAATTCAGCTTTATCAATGTATATGAAGCAATCACGACAGACATTATTCACAACTACTACTCTCCCTAGTGGAGTTCTCACATTTATCCCAATCTCCAAAGGCACATGCTTTTGATGCAATTTGGATGCCATATGCAATGATATAAATGAATGTGTGGAACCAGGGTCAATCAATACATATGCTAATATTTCAAAAATATAAAAATTACTAGTGACTACTTAGGGAGCATCAATTGTCTACTGCCTAGTCATGGCAAATACTCTAGCTTGTGCATGGGGTTTAGAACTTTGACTTTTAGATATAGTCACTTCTCTACCTACTATACTAGTTATGCCCCCACCTCTGTGAGATCCTGCCTATATAATATGAATAATCTCATCACATAAGCGGAATGACACAGACAAGCTAAATGAAACTAACCTAAGTTTAAAATTTTCATTTAATAACTTAATTGATATATTTTTTTTATATTCGAATATACATACAAATTCAATTTTCAAATTACACCATCCCATTACATAAATATTATACTTCATTATAACTATTAAAATTAACGGCTTTTACCTCACATCTAACTATATAGATATAATATCAAAATACAAGACATGTTCTTAACTATATACCAGACATATCTATCAAACTCATATGTATGATAATGAACAAAATGGAAAAATAACATACATCCGACCCTCAACCAGTCTTGATGCGTCTCCTTTAGTATGAGCTTGTACTTCCTCTATCAACTTCACAGTTTACTTTTTGTAAGCTGAAATTCCTATGCGGAAAAAATCCACGTTAAGTCATTTCTAGCTTAGTGGTACATACAAGCATTTAAGTTTTTCCATGCAATCACACAAACATGAGTCATAAAAATCATGACACAATTAAAATAAATCATTGCACAAAAATTCAGAAAATATTATAATAAAATAAAATTTATGTTCCATTATATTATCATTATATTTGCATCAAGACATGAATTGCATATATTCAACCATATATAATATATAAAATATTAAACATTTTACCTCCTTTCATGTTTTCATATTTTATTACCTTTCCTACCATGTCCTTCAATTTATTTATTAAATTTCCACATATAGACTTAATTTAAATATTTTTTTTACATATTATTTTAATTTAATTAGTTTCCATAACTCATTTTAATTTAATTGGTTTCTCTAAAATTATTTTATTTTAGTTAACTCAAATCTCAATCCATATAAGTCTAAATATTTTAACATACAATTGTCAAAACTGCATAGTAGATAATTCATAATGCAGTTCACAATAATCCAACATACATTATGCAAGAACAAACACATGACTATACAATATTACCAAATTCATTGATATTATATATATAACTCAATTATAAATTTAACTTACCTAAATAAATATTTATAATTCATGCTATCTCGCACATTTATCCCTCAACATGTACATGTATGTCTTTTAATTAATTTAAATATAATATTTTAATATAAATAGCCCAAATCTAAATCCCAGACTATCAGAATATAAGGCGTGTAGTAGGGCTGCTCACGGAGCTTAAACACCCTAATCACTATAGTATCAAGTCAAGAGCGCTCACGGACCGAAAATTGGCTCCAACCTGTTAGTTTGGAACTTAGAATCCGAAGGTTAATTGACAAGAGAAAAATTGGCAATCTAGTAAACCTAAACCAAGTCTATTGGTTTTGTAACATCCGCAACCTTCCCCACATGCATTTCATTTGAACATATGCATTTTGCATATAATTCAATTGAGCACATGCATTTCATACGTATTTTCGTAGGAACAAGTCCATAACACGTACTAGCTACGTGTCCTAGTACATTGCAATTGTATTGAGTCGTACATGTGTATTTATAATCTAAATGAGGATAAAAAATATTTAAAATAAATGAAATACGGTGACCAAATTAAAGTATACAAAATGACTAGATTAAGATTAAATTGCATATTGTGTTGAATTATGTAATAATAATAAGAATAATTAGAAAAAAATAAAAAAAATTAAAAATAAAAATAAAAGTAAAAAAAAAAAAAGTGGACGGGTGAAACAAATGAAATGAAGATAAGATGGTGGTGCCTTTTAACTTATTAGGCTGCCACCATATTCATTTCCTTTCCTTATCATCTTCTTCTTCTCTGTTTCATTCCTTCCATTTCTCTTCAAGTTCCAGCCACCATTTCTTCTCTCTTTCACTCCAAAAATTTCAGCAACAAGATTAGCCAAAAGTGATTATAGGTGAGTAAATATTTATTTTTATGTTAAGCTTGATTATGGTGTTTGGGATTCATAAATAGGCAGTATTTTGTGTCATAGTTTTGATGATCTTAGAGACTCAATCTGAAAAATCTTAAAACACAAAGGTTATTCCTTTATGTCTTATATTTATTGATATGCAATATTTTTTACAAGAAGTGGCGCATAGAATGAGATATCCTCTTTGTACTAAAAATGATCCGGATGTGAACCATAAGTAAGTTAACCACTGTGTTTGTTAGTTTTGAATATGATAAAGCCATTATTTGAAGTATCTCAAAATATAAAAGTTATAGATATATGTGTTATGTATCTTTATACCAAATTTAAGGTTCATATGTCTTGTAAATGTTGAGTTATGGTGTATGGCACCATGACTGTTCCATGGTTTGAACTCCCAACTGAGTACCCTGGGCAGATCCAACAAATTGTTTGGCTAATATGAGCTTCTTCGAGCTAGATTCTGTAACTTATCAAAACATTCAGGTTATAGGTATATGGCTTATCTAAATTTGGGTACTTATTTTAGCTTAATATGTTATGTATAGACTAAGTTATGGCCTTTGGAAGTCATACTGGTCCGGAAGCCAATTCTATTCTGGACTAGTAAAATATTTCTTATAATTTAAAGACTTTGGAGACATAATTGATAAAAGTTATAAACATGAAAAATATTCCATTTGAACTCATATAAGTGTCTATAAATTTAATTAAAATATAACTTATAGATTATAAGTTATGATGTACCAAAGTTAATACCCTGAAACTGCCAAAGGGCAGGAAACATGGCAGAAAACATAATACATTTATAAATTCCACCAAAAATTGTACAATGCTCCAATTGGTCTGAAATTTTAATATGTTATATAATTATATATTAATTTTAATTAAGAATAAGAATTAGATTAATTAGTCAAGTACATAAAAGTTATAGACTAAACAGTCCCATAAGGTCACACTGTCTCATAGGAAAAATCTTAACTATTGATATGAACAATGCATATTAATTTGTTTAAGCCACATTAAGTCTCCCTAATCATAAGTTAATTGATTATATTTTCATATTAGGCTCACAACATATTGGAGACCTACAAGGAGCGGATAGATAATAAGTTAGGGGTCAGAATTAAAGGAGAAATGTGAGTCTAATTATTGATTGAATTCTTTAGTGCATATGAATATTGCTTGTTGTGTGATTCATATGATTGTCATGATTTGCCCCTGATAATATGATGATGGATGACATTGTGGTACACATAAGTGGTATACTTGTGATATATTTGAGGTATATATTTGACATATGTGATATATATACATGGTATATATATAGTATATGCGTAGCATATGCGGTATATATGCGGTATATGTATGTTATATGTGATAAGATGCAATGGTTGATGAACGTTTAAGTAAAAGTGCATATGCATATGGACTTAAAAGGCATTGTGACTAATTAATTGATATTGTAAAGGAAAAGAAGAGGCCTATGGCCCAACAAATGTGCAAATGAAACAAATGATCAAGCTAGCTAGCAAATGCAAATGTTCACATGGAAACCCGGGGCAATGTCTGTTTAACTTGGTCACAACAAAATGAAATAAGCAAAGCATTTGCATACGTAAAGAGTAATGATTATATGTTTCAACTTTATTAATGTTTATATGATTCAGATGAATGGAATGGAATACATGGTATGTGTTGGATTTGTGATTTATTACTATAAGTTGTTTGGTACTTTAAAGCTCATTAGATAATTATTCTCACTGAGCCGCAACTCATTAATTTGCATCATTTTTCAGGTAAAGAAAAGTGATAGCTCATTTTGAGTAGTGTATAGAAGACATAGAGCACAGGTCACTGGCCGAGCCACATCACTCTCTCTCCTTGCAGTCCACACGAGCATGAAAATATGTCATCTGCATTTTGTATTTACGTGTTTGAATATGTATAGTCATTTTGGAATGGGTTTTAAAAATATATAAATGAAAGCAACTCGTAAATACTTATGTGCAAAGTTTATGTTTTAATATATGTGATATATCGTATTGTGGCGAAAGCCTCAGTGTTGACTTTCAAAGTCATTGAATGATATTACAGGATATGAGACTTTCAAAGTCATTGAATGATATTACAGGATATGAGACTTGAAAAGTTATTGAATGATATTACAGTATATGAGACTTGCAAAGTCATTGAATGATATTACAGGACAAAAAAAATTTACTATCAATGTTAACAGGATATTTTGTCTTTCCAGCATGCTATGTATGATTATTTGATATAGAGATAGGTTATACTTAATTGCATAAGATGTGGTCTTACAGGTTTCCCCATGCTAGTTTGATTCTGGTGAAAGATGAAACAACGTTGTCCAATAATTTGCTAGTCGCCATTCACAACCCTAATTCAACTCTATTTTATGCATCACACAACCCTTTTCCCTTAGTGAATTTGCGAGAGTGGCTCTGAGATGACAATGATTTCGAGAGTGGCTTACAGAGGTGCAAAAATGATGTTGGATGTGTTCTTTCAAAACGAGTTGCACCGAGCAGCTCTAATCCTTCTTCTTGGCCTTTTGATATGCTTAATGATAAGTAGGCTACTGATATTGATGAAGATGTTGGTGGTGAAGACCATAGATAAGAGGCTACTAATGTGGTCCTTTTACTCTTTTTTACTTGGCTTTGGTTTCATCGAGAAAAAATATTATACTATAATTAGTATATCCTTTCACACCTTTAATGCAAAGTGGAGACAAATGGATTCAACTAAATTTTATTGGCTCACGTATCTTTATTTTTTTCAAAAATAAAAAAAAATATATAAAGGATGTTCACAAATTTTATTATTAACTATATGATTAAAAGATTAATCTTATAAATGAGAACTTTTATGGGTTGAGCATTACTCTATGGGCCTTTTGAGATCCATAAACTTCTTGACTGTCTCATGATGAGAGTTGATATCTGGGCTGATAACAAAACATCATTAATGTAGATCAGGGTCGTATGTAACAACAGCTCATATATCTGGATCATGGCCTTCTGGAATAGTGAAGGTGCCACTTTGAGTCCAAATGATATTACAGTCCACTCATAATGGTAATTAGGAATACAGAACGTTGTATTGTATCTGTCTTCTGGAACAATGCCTAATTGCCAGAATCCCACATTTCTGGAATACCAACATGCTGTAATTGGTACAATGCAAACTTCTCTTAATGTATGAACTATCCTTTGTACTTTATACCCGAATTTCAACATGAGGCTTCAAGATCCTCATACATTTACCACACTAAATTTACAAGTTCAGATCTCTTGAGTAAAGAATGTAACTACTACAGACATAACTACCCTTCACTATCAAATGATCTATAAAGTGCAAAATCATGCAATGGATCTCTATATCCCAACCTCAGCTGATGCCTTAAGTACTAAGGTGGACTCTACCCATGTACTAAGGGTAGTATAGATTCCAAATCAGCTCAATAAAGATCTTCTTCAAATCTTTCTTCAGTCTTGGTTAACAAATTATGAGCTTCTTCATCAAAGAAGCCAACCAGTAAGTTCAATAAAATTGCTTTTCATAAAGCACAAGGATGACAGAGTCGAAACTCAGTTCTTTTTCCCTGAGGAAAATGAACCCCAAGCTAGCACACTGGTGGAGTTTTCTACACAGTTCATAATGCAGTCTGTTTCCTCTCATGAGGAAATTCCTATTCTTGCTTTCTCAAGTTCAACATAACCTATTTATCAGTCGTATAATGGAAATCACAATTACTTTGATATATGTGATTGTGATGTCTGCTATGCAGATCAAATGGAGGAAGAAAGTGAAAATTGGAATAGAAAAGCTAGAAAATCTAAAAGAAAGACAAAGTATTCAGAGAAACAATTCTTTGAAAAATATGAGGATGGAGATCCTTCTGTTGGTTTGTTGGACAACCGTCAGGTAAATATGACTATGTGGTTTCTTATTCCCCACCTTCTCACTATAAAAATCCATTAAGACCTGTACCACCTTCATGGGATGATCACCCTGATCCCTTACCACCCAAAACACCAGAAAAACCAAAACCATTGCCCTTACCCTGTTACAAACTCTTTTCATAACCTAAAGTCACTAAACCTGAATTTATACCCATGATTGCCATGTATCAGCCACCTTCTTCTCCAACTGCTTATGGTACTAAATTTCCCCTTCTTCAATAACACATAAACCCTGAATCACAAGTCCGGACTACTCCATATGTCTGACATATAACGGTTATACCTGAAGGGATACCAAAGCCCATTTCTATAGCTGAATCAGTATTAAACTGGTAGACCCAGAATGCACAAGTACAGAATAAGGTGCTTTAGAGAATTGAGACTAAAGTTGATAAGGTTACAAACAAAGTCTCTGTTTTGGACAATAGACAGACAACGCAGTATGAAGCATTGTACAAGCTATTGAGACAGCTTGAAAGGTAGTAGATGGAACTAAAAAGCGAATTGATGAATATGATCTCTACTAGGTTGTATGATTCAACTTTTGATACAAAGATGGTCAGATTGCAGAAACTTGAAAGGGAGATTGCTTCATTAAAGCAAGATCTCAAGCAGGATTATCTCAAATCTTCTTCACTCACAGATCCTTTAGGTATCATGGTAGACATTCAAAAGCTATCTCGTTCTACTTCTTCTTCTACTCTATCTCTCCAACCTTCTCCTTCTACTTCTAAAAGTCTAAGTCATCTTTATGAGCTCTCTTTCCTCCCTGAATATCAAAAAGTTCAGGAAACAAATATTCCATTTCTAAATCCCTATCACACCTTCTAGAAACATAAATAATCCTTCACAACTTCCATTAAAACCTTAATCCGTCAAAAACCTTCTTCCGTAAAGGAGTATGTACAATCTTTTTCCTTTGACCAGTGTCCTATCCAAAATATTGGTGAAAAACAGTTCATCACTCTTAACTTCACACATGTAATGAAATTATCTCATACAATCATAAAATTAGATACGAGAATACTTGTAGTTTAAATTGAAATATTATATTTTGAATAACCTTTTTTTTTTCATCTTTGGTTAAGGTAGTCAAAAAGATAATTTTTTATTTTCTATTTTAATGTGTGCATCAGATAAAATTAAGAAGATTATAACCTAATATATATATTATACAATGATAGATTCTCAATAATATTTGATTGTAATTGAGAAAATTACTTTTTTAAATATATTAGTGTGCATTAAACATGTATCACATATGTTAGTTTTATATCTTATTATCTATGAGATATGTTAAATATAATATTTTTAGAAAATTTTACATTACACTAGCAGAATCTGATAATTTTGTTATTAACATTATTTATTTTTAATATTAATTAATTAATTATAATAATAAAATCTAATTTATTTAAAAATTATAAAATATAATATTTTTATTATTAATACTAAATATAATATATTAAAATATTAATTAAGTATTATAAATTAAACTTGATATATAATTGTAAAAATAAAATATATTTAAAAATGAAGTTAAAATTTTGGTATGAGTATTATTTATAAATTAAAATTGATCTCTAATTATAAAAATAAAATGTATTTAAAAATGCACTTTAAATTTTAGTAATGCGGGGGTGTGAGTACTATTTACAATTACTAACTAATTTGATGGATGGAGATGATGTGATAATTACAGAGGGTAACATCGTAATTCGCGAACCCCATTTGTTTAAAGTACTGCGCCACTGCTGCCGCTGCCGCACCGAGCCATCAGTCACTCTCTCCCCCTCTTGACGACAAACAAACAAATTCAAAACCACTCAACTCTCTCTCTACCTTTTATGTAATTCGCTCAGAATCCGATAATGGCATCCAAGGGCAAG
The DNA here is from genome assembly GCA_023653625.1 of Triadica sebifera. Classification (NCBI taxonomy): domain Eukaryota; kingdom Viridiplantae; phylum Streptophyta; class Magnoliopsida; order Malpighiales; family Euphorbiaceae; genus Triadica; species Triadica sebifera. Next base: position 37,643,330 of record CM042896.1, read on the forward strand.
GCGGTTGCCACCGGCGGCAAGCGTAAACGCAGTGGTGGTGCCGATGACGACAACTCAGGCGGAGGTCGGAAGAGGAAGAACCATGAGATTCTTAAGTTCCTCGAGGATGCAGCTGATGTCGATGAGGACGAGAGTGATTCAAGCGATTTTGATGATGATGGTATGATAAAATTGATTTTGCTTATGCATTTTGATTTTTTTGCGAGTTTTTAGGGTTTTGATGGTTGTTGAAATCGGTTTTGGTTTGGGGATCTTTTTAGAGTTATTTTTTTTCTTCACATTGAAATTTTAGGTTTTTGAGTGAAATGCAAGCGATGATAGTGATTCGAGGGTGGTATATTTTGTGTTTTTTTGCATTTGGCTTTGAACTTATACTGTTTGGTTCTGCATTTTGATTTTTCGTGAGTTTTCTAGGTATTAAGGTCTGGAGTTAGGGCTTGTTTGGTTTAACAGATAATGATTTAGAGTTTTTCTTTTCATCTGATATTTTAGTTGGGAGTTTTAAAGTCAATACCTAGGGCTTTGAGGTGGATGCACTGGAAATGTTAGTAATTGAAAACTTCAAAAGCTTCTGCTGTCGACTTTTCTGGTCTTTGAGGGTAACAAGAGAGATTGTAATGATGTTTGTGGTGCATGTTGTTTTCCATGAAAATTTTAGGGTGTTGACGCTAGTTTTTTTAAGTTTCTAGTTGGTTTTAAATTGTTGATTATTTCTGGGGTTATTGGAAGGTTTTAGGTTATCTGAGAAAGTTATTTTGTTAGAGTTAAATAAGCTTTTGCTTTTCCATAAATGGTTTAATCCTCTTTTTAGATATTTGTAGTGTTTCTAAATGATATTTAGGGGCGTGTGTGTTACAGTGAGATAGGAGATGACTGAAATTATAGGGCGAATTTAAGTGAAACAATTAGTGGTTTGCAGCTGTACTAAACATGTATGTTGCCTTTGAGGTTGTTTTCTCATTTTACTATGGGATGCTAGTATTTAATTTGCACATTGGAGTGCATTTATTGGAGCATTTTAGAGTTGATGTTTTAGTGGATGCATGGGAAAAATGGAAAAATTTGTGGATTCTTCCCATTATCGAGTTCTTTTTGAGATTTATTATTGTACATTGTTTAAGGGATGTAGGCTTTCAGTTAAATGGGCCATTTAAATATCTGTATTATCCAGTGAGGGCTTCTTTATGTTTCTCCACTCTCTCCCCAGCTGTTGTTGCACAATTTTCTTCTGCATAACTTGCCATTTTCTATGTTTATTAGCATTTATAGATTACTGTCTGTGGGCATCCTGACTATGTATTTAAAAAAGTATAATGATATCCTTGAAAATAATTAAGTCAATACACTCATAATATGGTAAGTTATGTTATCATATTTTCCACACATTTGATGCAGGTATTACTAATGTTTTTTGAAATTCAATAGGCTAATGCCAATCCTTACATTATTTTTCTATTACTAATTGTAGTGAATGAAAGTAATGCATGTAACAGGAAAATATATTTTGATTTAATTGAATAAAGATATCAATTTCAAAATTGACTAGGAATTTTTTTTATTTTTATGTTTTTGGTGTGCACAAGTCTTTTTCCGTAGTTATAAACTATGTTACTCTGACGCTTCAAAAATGAATAAGTACCCGTGTTGGATACTTATGACAGGGGTATAGGTATGAGATCCTTATTGGATCCTTCACTTTAAGAGTGAGTACTTTCCGGTATAAAAGCATGTTGCTTGAACTTTAAAAATTAGTAATTACTAGTTTGTTTAATGCTAATTTGTTTAATTATTCAAGTTATGTGATATTATTTTGTTTTTTTTTTTGTCTTTGTGGTTTGAACTTTGGATTTTTAAGTTTGTAGTTTGAAATATTTTACTTTAAATTGAAATAGAGTATTGCAATTTTATTTTATTTAGTAATTTAAATGTTATAATTTGATCTATCTTTTAACTTAAATTATTATATATAAAAATTAAACTATTTACATTTTTATATATATAGACGTGTCCCCGTATTCGTATCCTAATTTTGGGTATTTTTTAGTTGTACCCACATATCCTAAATTTTGAAAAACAAGAAGTCGGACATATAGATAATTACCCGTGTCGCATACTCATACTCTAGTCCAAACAACATAGGTTACAAAAGAAAATGACCAATGATCATGTATTGCTGCTTGCACCGAGTGTTTGTGAGTGTATGTGTGCACATGCTTGTTTGAGTGTTTTCAAGAATTTTTGTTTTTCATGTTATTTTCGGTAAGATTTATGGTTCCTAGATATCAACAATCACCAATTAGAGCTTAATATTAAATTTTGCTAATGTGCAAATACTACAAGTAATTGTAGTAATAACCAATGATTAGAAGATACCAAAATAACTTGAATATGCAGATCATATACCACATAGAATGTTGTATATAAAAAATGGTATCAAACAAATCATCTTGGTTACTTATCAAATAATTGATACTTTTTGTGGGAAAATTCTGCATCATCCTATCAATATATAAAATCACATAGAAAAGATCTTTTGCATTTAATTGAATAAAGATGTCAATTTCAAAATTGACTAGATATTTTATTTTTATTTTAATGTATTTTGTATGCACTATTCTTTTTAGTAGTTATAAAAGAAAATGACCATGTATTGCTGCTTGCACCGAGTGTGTTATGAGAGTGTTTGTGTGTGCATGCTTGTTTGAGTGTTTTCAAAAAATTTTGTTTTCCATGTTATTATAGGTAAAATTTATGGTTCCCAGATGTCAACAATTGCCGATTAGAACTTAATATTAAATTTTGGTAATGGGTTAGCTAATAACCAATGATTAAAAGATACCAAAATAACTTGAATATGCAGATCATATACTATATAGAATGTTGTATATAAAAAATGGTATCAAACTAATGATCTTAGTTGCTTATCAAATAATCGATACTTTTTTGTGGGAAAATTCTGCATCATCCTATCAGCATATAAAAACACATAGATGTTAAGACTATAAGTTAAAAAAAAACTAGTATCTCCCGAAATTTAAGGGTATTTGTTAATAAATAATTTTTCAAAGTACTATTATGCTATCTAACTATGTAATTGATAATTGGTATAATTAATGATACTATAATGTATATAACGGGATATGAAGATAAAAAAAGCTATCTTTTCTCTCCTTGTCTCTACTTGTATTTATCTCTTAGTTATCTTTACTTGTATTTATCTCTTAGCTGTATACTTAAAACTCTACTAGGGTTGTCTTATCTAGATACCTAGTTCATTGTAACTAAAACACTCTAGGTAGTTGTATAAGTTCTCTTGTAAACTCAATATACAGCAATACAATACAAACTCTTTCAATGTAAAAGTGCTATTGTGTTCACACTATGCTGTTGTACTTGCTCATACTCTTTTGCTTATTTTTGTCTTCGTAGAATTTCCATCCTTTTGTGTACATTATATATATTACAAATACTCATGACACATGGAAGGTGACATGAAAGGTTGTTGAAAATTTGTTTATGGTTATTGATAGTATTCAAATGTGTTATCTATATTCGTATCATATTTACATGCATATTCGTTATTCCTTGGAGGGTTTGTTTTGGAGTTGCCAATTTATTGTCAAGATTGATTGTTTTTGACTGTCTATTGCTTTATGTTTAAAATGCGCCCTGGCATATTCTCCATGATGTAAGGAAGGGTTTGTTGATTTGAATTTCTCATGATTGCTTTAACACTTCTTTTAACCTAATACAGTACCATTAAAGAAATACCCTACCCTGCTGTCAAATGAATGCAACCTTTACCTTGCTGATATATGTGAGGTTGCTGGCTATTGTATTGCACATAATTATTTGGAGCCACTTATCTTGTATCTTTGATTTTTTTGATGATGATTGGAACTCATGATTCCTTGGTGTGGGAATGTTAGATTCTACTTCCTGTTAAGGACTTTTGCTGCTGTTCTGCCTTATATTTTCTTTTAGTGTATGACCAGGGGTGCCCCAGGGACGGGGATTAAGGAGTGTGTGTTGGGGGGGGGGTGTTCCTTTTGTGAAATTATATTGCCATCTAGTTTCTAGTTGGGGATCACTATTAAATTGTTCATCCATTCTCTTTATTGATGATTCTTGCATAAGGTTGTAATAAAGACAATCTGCTTCCATGTTGCAATTAGTGTGTTTGGTCAATGAAGCTTCCTTTTGCTAACACTGAACTTTCAATATTGTGAAGAATATGACATTGAGCTGAAAATCAAGAAAGAACCAGTGAAAACACAAAATCTCTCATTTATTCCCAAAGAGGAGGTGATAGATGAGGAAGAATTTGATAAGATGATGGAGGAACGTTACAGGGCTGGTTCTAGTTTTGTTTGTTATCCTGAAGATGCTTATGATGATAAATCAGTGGAAAGAAATTATGTTTTTCCCTCTATTAAGGATCCGACTGTCTGGAAGGTCAAATGCATGGTATGATACCCATTTAATTCTGTTGTCAGATTTTGCGTGGCGTTGCTTAACCCTTCTTGTTCTTTGCCTATTCTCATGACCAAGTTCTCACTAGATTTTCTGGCTGTAGGTTGGACGTGAGAGGCATTCAGCTTTCTGCTTAATGCAGAAGTTTGTTGACTTGAAATCTCTAGGTACCCAACTGCAGATAATTTCTGCGTTTGCTATTGACCATGTAAAGGGTTTTGTTTATATTGAAGCTGACAAGCAATGTGATATTAATGAGGTAACTTACATTGTGAATAATGGAGAGGACTATTTATTTTAGTGATAAGAGGATTATGAAATTTGGTCCTCCATTTGATATTCTTGCTAGGGTATTGTTGTTCATTGTCACCTTATGAATATGGTTTCTTTTATTTGATCATTTAAAACTGCAGGCATGTAAAGGGCTTTGTAGCATATATGCTTCTAGAATAGCACCAGTTCCAAAAAATGAAGTCTCTCATTTGCTCTCAGTTCGAAGTAAATCTAAGGTAATTAGTGAGGGCATGTGGGCCCGTGTCAAGAATGGGAAATATAAGGGGGACCTGGCACAGGTATTGTGTGTTTTTGGTTGTCTGCATTGTGTTATAGTGGATTCTTAAATTTTGTTACTTTATTCTGAATTATTTTTCAATATGTAGATTGTTGCTGTGAATGATGCACGAAAAAGAGCAACTGTGAAGCTGATTCCAAGGATTGATCTACAAGCAATGGCACAAAAATTTGTAAGATTCTTTTACTACATAACACAAAATTTGCAAATGGAAGATTGCTTATTGGAATTAAAAGATTCTTTTAGTTTGTGGGCATATCACTCTTTGATTGTTTCTCCTGATGTGTGTCAATTTGTTTAAGTTGTTTTTGAACATGCTTTTATCATTTTATGTGCATTAGAGTTCATCTTGGATGTAAGTAATATACTTAGGAAGTTCTATGAAGTTAATATTAAACAAACAAAAAGGCTAAAAAGCTGCTAACTTTTGGTTTCTATCATGTATAATGCTAAAATTTGGAAGATTTAGCTGGAGGGTTGGATGGGAAGTTGATATATTTGTGCTTTGGATTTTCATTCACTGTGCAGGGGATTTTAATTTGATTGCTGTGCTTTACTAGTATGGAGCAAGATCCGAGTTTGATAGAATGAATGAGTTGTTATGTTGAAAAGCATATTTGAGTTGTGGGCCTTGTGGCATGGCATTGTATCCATGAAATGACTTTTACTGGCATATGTTACGAAATCGGTTTTGGCCAATAATACAGCTAGTGAGCCAAAACCTCATATTTATTTATGAGAAAGAGTGATTGATTGAGTTTGCTTGGCTTATTGGCAAGAAATGACATTTATTAGCCAATCTCAAGTACTTAAGAGTATTTACAATCATTATTTTTTTTGTTTGCCAACCATATTGACTAAGTTGTTGACAGTCAAACAACTATTTTCAGACCCATAATAGCTCAAACAAACATGGCCTTGGCTGAGTTGAATATCTTGTTGGAAAAAGATGTTGATTTCCTTTTTATTAAGTTACTAGACAAAGGTGTTTATGTAGGAACGAGCAATATAATTTCTTTTATTATCTTGATTTATTAAGTAATGATTGGTTTGAAGATGCTTGCTGGCAAGGCTTAGTTAGAACAAAAGCATATCCATGATGAATTAGTTTGTTCTTTTCAAATCTTTGTTGTGAAGGAGTTATTATTTCATCATGTGGCAATGTAAATGCTGGCATATATATTATATCTCTAGCAAGTTGCAACATTTTCTCTCTGGTCCAAATGACAAACATTTCCTTTCATATTCCATCAAGTTATGTTCCTCCATAACATCCATTTCAATTTTCATAGGGTGGGGGAATTTCAATGAGAAATGTTGCAACACCTGCTCCAAGATTAATCAGCTCAAGTGAACTAGAGTAATATGCACATCTTCAAATTTTTTATTGAAGACTTTTGGATTCCATATTATCTGATATACCTTGTATATTTCGTCTATTTAGGGAGTTCCGACCTCTTGTTCAAATTAGACGTGACCGTGATACTGGTGAGATGTTTGAGGTTCTTGATGGTCTGATGCTCAAGGATGGGTATCTTTATAAAAAAGTTTCTGTAGATTCATTGAACTGCTGGGGTGTTATGCCATCAGAAGAGGAGCTGTTGAAGTTCCAACCTTCGGAGAATAATGAATCTGATAACTCAGAGTGGCTTAAACAGCTTTATGGTTCACCAAAGAAAAAACGGATAATTAGAAATGATAAAGGTGGTCAGAAAGGAGAAAGCTCGTCAGGTTCCAGCATGCAGAATGGCTTTGAACTGTATGATCTTGTGTGTTTTGGGTAAGTTCTACTGTGGATCCTGTAACATCTGTTTTTGTATGCTAGTCTTCCTTGCATTGACATGATTTGCTATTGCAGCCGTAAAGATTTTGGTCTTATTGTTAGCATGGAAAAGGGTGACTATTACAAGGTATGGAGTACTTGATATGTAGCCTCGTTATGATCTGCTTCCAACTGAGTTTGTCTTTTAGATTGGGCATTAGTGCCATTCTAAACACATTGGGAATTGTCTTCATTGCCTTAGATTTTAAAAGATGGACCGGAGGCGCCAATTGTGATGACTGTTGCGCGGCATGAGATAAAAAGTGGACCCACTGATATGAAATTTACTGCTTTTGATCACTGTAGAAAAACAATATCAGTTGGTGATACTGTCAGGGTATTGGAAGGACCATTGAAGGTTTGGCACTAGATGTCTATCTATTTGGTTGTACATTATGGACAATGTGGTAAATTTGCTGTGCATTCCATGAGTCAGTCTCACAAGTATTGTGTTCTTTGCAGGATAGACAAGGAACTGTGAAGCAAATCTACAGAGGAATAATTTTTATGTATGACCAGAATGAGACAGAAAATGGTGGCTATATCTGTTCTAAGGCTCAAATGTGTGATAAAGTCAAACTTTCTTTTGATATGTGTGATGAAAAGGTCATAAAGTTTGAAGTCACCTTTAGCCCTTGCCCTTTTCCTGAATCGGTTGTAGTGTTCTTAATGATATTTATCTCCCTATTTCAGGGTGGTGAATCAGGCCTCTATGGCTTTGAAGATATTCCTTCATCTCCAAGGTCCCCTTTATCACCTAAAAAACCATGGAAAACAGGGGAAATTAATCGGGATTGTATGTGCTCAATGTAGCAACAATGCTTTCAGTTTCGGTTCCCCTGTTATTTGCTCCCTACTGATTCTAGTATTCAATTGCAGTCAACCGAAAGGATAAGGATGGAATGTTCTCCATTGGTCAGACCTTGAGAATCCGAGTAGGACCTTTGAAGGGCTACCTTTGTCGCGTTTTGGCTATACGTTATTCTGATGTTACTGTGAAGCTTGATTCTCAGCAGAAAGTTCTTACAGGTTTTTTAACCAATGTTCCTCTTGGTTTTCTGGAATCTGGATCTATTAAGTTTGTGACTTTTTTGGGCCTGTTGATGTTCTTGCAGTTAAGTGTGAGCATCTCTCTGAAGTTCGTGGGAAGAGCTTTTCAATACCTGCAAGGTACATATTTTATGACTGCAATTGCTTTATTTTAGTGTGTTTCACATGTTTGATTTGCCTAGCTTTGGCACACCCGCTGACATTGGGTTTTCTTCTTAAAGTGAGGATCCAGGGTCCAGTTCTTTCAAACCATTCAATCTGCTTGGAACTGAAGGTGGTTCTACTGGTGAGAGTTAATTTTTTCTTAAATTTGAAAAATATTAGAATAGGACAAGCTATTTACTGGTCCTGTCATAACCATGTGGAACTTTCATTGTGTGTTCCACTTTTGTTCTGAGAGGAACGGTGCTCGAGGAACAGTTATTTAGTGAACTTATCCTTACATATCAATTTTATGTAGAAATTATAGATAATCTGCAAATCTTTTTTAGTCTTATGCTAATGCAAATCTAAGATTATTACTCTCTTTCTGTGTTTCCCTTTCTCAAAATTTGTATTACTTGGAAGGTTGGACGGATGGAGCAGGAACATCAGCTGACAGTGATAGTTGGAATGCTGGAGGTGTGACCACTGAAAGGTAAATATTTATTAATATATAGTTCATGCATTTCCTTTTGATGATCTTAGAACAGTTGTTGATTTGTCAAATCTAATCCTTGATTGAGTGAGAGAAGACAGTGAATATGCTCACTATCATTTTTTGCTTTTTGATGGTTTGTGCAATTGTTGGAAGTTATGGTTAGCTTTTGTTATGTCTTGCTTGATGCATTGATTGGGAGCTTGAATTTTTATGTATGGTATCGGATGTATATAAGAACATTCAGTGAAATAATTCTGAGCTGCTATTGAATTCCTTTCAGAAATAAAGTTTATTCAGTAAGCATTTTTCCTAGCTTTCCTTGGAATATGTGGGAATTAAATGCTTAGCTGAGGGCTGTCACCTATGATCTTGAGTGAAGCTTGTGAAGATCTCTGGTCTATGCATATATGTCCAATTTTATGGAAATTTAAGTATTAAACAATGTGGTTGTCTTGAAATTTTTATTATCAAAGGGATGCACATTTGTTTTGGCTGTGCCAGTATGATTTGTGATCCTGCATTTTTTTTGTAGCTGTTCTGTTTTATCAGATGCCCATATTGAATTTTTGGAATTTGCAATTGCTCTGAACCTGTTAATATCGAACTATGTGGTCAATGGCCAGTTCCTTGTCATTCAAGTCATGATGTTCTCATGTGGCTTACAGCCCTCTTACACTACTCTGGTTTTTTTCTTTCTTTTGCTCTTCTTGACATGCCATTTTATCTCTAATCTGATACTCTTAGCACTTTATTGCAGTACCTCTTGGCCCAGTTTCTCTTCCTCAGGCTTCAAGGTATGCCCTTGAATTTTCTGTATCATTTTTTTCTAACACCCATTGCTTCTTCCGTCGTCATAATTATTCCTGATTTTGTGATTATTGCAGCTTCAAGCAGATTCTAATGGCACAAAAGAAGGTATGTGGTCAAATTATTATTTTCACTAGTAAACATTCTTTATGTAATGATATATGTTTATTCATCAATTTTAATGTGGATGGAGTAGATGCTTCTTGGGAGAGGAAGGAAACTTCAAATCAGAATTCATCTTTGGGGGCAGTTGCAACTGTTGAAAAACCTGTTGCTAATAATGGTCAAGTTCATGATTGGGGCAGGAGCGAGGACTGTTGGAACAAAGCTGCCACTAATAGAGGGTCCATCAGTGGTGGATCTGTTGGCTGGGGTAAAGTGAAACCTGATGCTGGAAATTCTGCAACTGCTGCTGTAGAAGCTTGGGACAAAGGGAAAAGTGTAACTGAAAATCCAACAAGCAGTAGGGGAGGTGTTGCTGCAGGGAAGAATCAGTTGGACTCTTGGGGCAGTTGTAAGGATTTAGTAGAATCAGGGTCATGGGGAAAGAGTAAAAGCTCCAGTGCAGATGAGGACCAATGGAACAAAGGTACTTGCTGGAACCAGGAAAAATCTCAAAACAAAGAGGACACTTGGGGAAGCACTGCAGAAGCACACAATAATGATACTGCTCAAGTTAATCCTTGGGGCAAAGCTATAGAGAAGTGGGATAAAAAAGACAGTTCAATTGGAGACAATGTAGGGTGGAAAAGCTCAACTTCTGAATCAAAAAAACCAATTAAGAGTTGTGGTAATTCAGGCAGTTGCTGGGCTCAACCAGAAACAGAAAATACTGAAGCTGCAAATCACTGGACAAATGCCAAAGTTGATGGTACAAGTGAAGCTGCAATTTTGGGTAATCAGAAAAATTGCAGTGAAGAAGATGCAACTGGTTTGACTACAGGTGGATCTGGTGCCCATAATCTCACTGATAGTTGGAATAAACTGAAGACTGTTGGTGCTGATGGGGGATCTTGGAACAAGAAAGAGGAATGCTCTTGGAGTAAACAAGATGGAGGGTCCAAGGAAGAGGTATCTTCTTGGGGTAAAAAAGAGGGAGGGTCTGCTCCCCAAGAGGGAGGGTGTGCTTGGAATAAACAAGATGGGGGATCTTGGAATAAGACAGACGAATGCTCTTGGAGTAAACAAGAGGGAGGGTCGGCTTGGAGTAAACAAGATGGAGGGTCCAAGGAAGAGGTATCCTCTTGGGGTAAAAAAGAGGGAGGGTCTGCTTGGAGTAAACAAGAGGGAGGGTCTGCATGGAGTAAACAAGAGGGAGGGTCTGCATGGAGTAAACAAGAGGGAGGGTCCAAGGATGAGGTATCCTCTTGGGGTAAAAAAGAGGGAGGGTCTGCTTGGAATAGTAAACAAGATGGAGGATCTTTTAATAAACAGGATGGAGGTCAAGAATTCGGTGGCTGGATTAAGGCATTTGATGGAGGTCGTGGGTCAGGTGGGAGGAGGGGAAGAGGAGGTGGTCGGGGAGGTGGAAATCAGTTTGGCAGAAAAAGATCATTTGGGGAGGGTCAGTCTTTGGGATGGAAAAGAGGTGAAGGAAGCAATCAGATTGGTGATGAAACATCTTCAAGGAATCCCCCTAGTTGGTGTGAAACTCAAGTTGGTGTTTGGGATAAATCCAAGGGCTCTGAGGAAAGTAGAGAAGGTTGGAAGAAACCAAATTCGTCTTGGGGGGACAATGGAGATGGATGGAACAAAAACCAGGCAGCAGATAAGGAGAGTGGTAGTAGTGGAGACAAATGGAACAATGCAAAGCCCTTTCCTGAAAGTGAAGGGCCGAGTGAAAGCTGGGATGCTGGCAGCAAAGTGGACTTGGGGAAAGATTCTGTAGGTGAGATTTTTACTGGTTGGAGAAGTAAAACACATGGGGAAGGTGCAAAGCAGTCTAAATGGGATGCTCCTGAATCTTCCAATATTTCTGGTTGGGATGCTAAACTTGGTGATGCAGAAGATAATCAGACCTCTGGTTGGGGCAACAAAAGCAGTTGGAGTAGTCCTAAATCTTCTGCACAGAAGTCTAACTGGACTGAGAAATCTGATGAAGTTGGAAAGGAAAATAATCAGAAAGATCGAGGAGATGGTTGGAATGGTAGGAAAGCTTTGGATGGAGAGTCAGCAAAGGGATGTGGTCAAAGTGCTGGCTGGAAAAGTGGATCAAATGATACAGGTAACTCTAGTGATGCTAATAGGAACCGGGCTTCTAATCAGTGCAACAATGTCTCATTTTTTTTGTATATAAATGAAAATTTTAAATTGCTTATATAGAATTTCTAAATTTTTGTGAAGGACCCTGAAAAGATGTGTTGCTCAGGTGCAGGTAGAAGTGATTATTCCAATTGGAGCAAAAAGAGCAATTGGAACTCTGGATCGGGTGATTCTGGTGGAAATACAGGCTCCTCTTGGGACAAGAAGAGCAATTGGAACTCGGGATCTAATGATGCAGATGAAAATCAGGATTCTGGTTGGGCCAGGAAAAGCAATTTGAACTCTGAATTTGGTGAAGCTAACCAAAGTTCTAGTTGGGGCAGGACAAAAAATTGGACACCTGGATCCAATGATACAGACGGGAATCAGGATTCTGGTTGGGGTGTGAAAAGAATTTGGAATCCTGAATCTAGTGATGTGAATCAAAGTTTTGGCTGGAGTAAGAGAAGCAACTGGAACTCTGGATCTAGTGATGCAAACCATGACCCCTCTAGTTGGGGCAGGAAAAGCAGTTGGAACCAGGATTCTTTCGAAGCCTTTGGTGAAGGCCAAACCGAGAATTCTGGTGATAGACCAGGTGGTGGGAGTTGGAGGGGTGGTTTTGGAAGTGGAGGTGGTTCTGACAGAGGGGGCTTAAGAGGTAGAGGGGAGAGAGGAGGTTTTGGAGGGAGAAATGGTTTCGATAGAGGAGGCTATGGAGGTAGAGGCAGATCTGATAGAGGGGGATTTGGAGGTAGAAGTAATTCAGACAGAGGAGGTTATGGTGGTAGAGGTAGATCAGATAGAGGAGGATTTGGTGGCAGGGGAAGTAGGGATTATAACAGCAGTCGGACTAACAAGAATGATTCTGGTGAAGACAAGGCCTTTGACTGGAAGAATGGAGCAAATAGTAGTGGAGGATGGAGTAGTGGTAGAGGCAGTTGGAACCAAGGAGGTGCTGACATGGGTCATGGTCAGACTTGGAATTCTGGAAATGGGGAATCTAGCAATCAAATTGGTGGTTGGAATAGCCAAGGTTCTGGCTGGAATCAATCAGCAAAGGCTAAAGATGGCAATAGTGGTGACCTCGCTGGTGGTTGGAACAAGGGAACTGGTTCAGACAGCGAAGCTACTGGGAAACAGGCTAATGACTGGAAATTACCAGATTCTGCAGGTGGTAACCAGAGGTCCAGCTGGAATCAATTTAGTCAGGAAGCAAAAGTCTCTAATGATGGAGGAGGGGGTGGCTGGGGTAGCCAAGGTTGGAGCAAAGGAAATGGTTCGGGCGATCCAGGTGTTTGCAGAGATCAAGCCAAGTCTTGGAATAAACCTAGTGATGGTCCCAGTTGGAATCAATCTAAGGATGAAGGAACTAGCTCTGGTGAGCAACCAAATTCATGGGGTAAAGCATCGGTAAGTACTTGGGATAGGAAGGGAGACAATGGAAGTAGCAAAGGAGGGTGGTGATTGCATTACAAGTCTGTCTTTGGGTTTTCATGGAGTAGTAAATGTGTTTTTTTTTTTCTGAAGTGTGAAAACAGTTTTTTTCTCCTGGATCCCCGCACTCATCTCTGTTTCCCATTCCTTCGACATTTTGGAATCTAGTTCTCTGTGTGGAGCTTGTCTGAGCATATGGATGGGTCTGGGAGAGTCTGTTTTATGATGGTACGGTGGTTTAGATTGACTTTGTTCTAGACCTTGTAAAAAGAAATGCTTCAATTTTAGTATTTAGCATGATTTAAGCTTTAGTTTATTGTTACTATGCTACTGCTTCCTGGCATGTGGGTTTGGGACCAGTTACTGTTATTAGTAGAAATGATCCAATCATTTATGATTCAAAGACAGCATTTATTTTTATTGGATTATAGCATTGGTCTGTTGTAATTGATTGGGGAGCTTACTTTATTCCAGAAAAGGAGGATCACATGGAAGTGAAATCAGGATGTATCATCTCTTTCATACTTCTATTAGCCTTATAAAAACCATGCCTTTACACATATTTGTAAGTATATACGGGTAGGATTTTACAAGAGGTTAACTGGCACATATCCGTGTCATCTAGTAAGTTTTTTTTATTTTAAATATAAAATATTTCTTCCTGCATTTGCCAATCATGAACTGATAAAACTGTCAAATACTTGCATTTTTAGGTTGTGATAAGGTGTCCGGACAACTGCAGAAATCAAATTATATGGAGACCCAATATCTCCCAATCTCGTCCACATGAGCATTTTTTCTTTTTGCTGCCCAGTCTCGCTTAGGGTTTGTGATCTTTGGTGTTCTTGTTGTATATATCGTAGCTACCATTCTGGATTGAAAATGAGATTATACAACAAAATATTGAAGAAATTATTTCTTCTAAAAGAATAAGCTGTGAATTTCTTAATAAGAAATATGGCCACTTATTGTCTAACACAATCGGAAATTTCAGTTTTTTAGATTTAAAAAAAATATATTTTTCAATTGTAATTTATTCATTTTTTTTCTCTTTTTCTCATAAATTTAATTGACATTTATTTATATTTACTATAATAACTTGCCAATTGGCAGAGTTAATAGGAGAAATTATTTGCTCTCGAATTTGAAAATTTATGGCTTACAAGAATATGGTATCTGCCAATTTCCAAGCCGTGAGAAATATAAATATATATCAACTAGAAACTATAAAAAATTAATGAAAAATAAAAAGATAAAAAAGTAAAAACAAATAAAATTATACAATATTAATATTTTTTTTAAAAATGTGAGTCAACTATTTGAGAAAATATTGTCATGTAACATTTGGGCTTTGATTCTCTACTAGTACATTTTTGTTTCTTAAAATGTTAAAAAATTATTATTATTTTTTATAATCATTATATAATTGACTAATTTATTGGTATTGTTTTTGTTGTATCGAGTAAAACGATAAGAGCTAAATATTACCAAACAAAAATATAAAAACTAAAAATGTAAAAACTTAATAGCAGGGAATGGAAAGTACAAAGGTCTCTACAAGAACGTTCGGTTAGTAGAAAACATGTAGTTCTTGGTAGATGGTCTCGAGTTCAAAATTTTGTCTCAAAAGTAAATTTTAGAGGTCCAATTGGACAGAATGTTACCATATGTAGTCTATGTGTAATTTAACCTATCCCTTAAGTGCTAATTTACATATTCAATTTTTAATAATTATATCTCCTGATAATATGCAACTTCATTTGCGGTATTGTAATTATTCCCAGCACTAAACGAATAAATATATATAGTTCAAGTTGTGAAAATTACTATTTATACTCTGAGTTTTGAAAATTATATGATTGATCCATTTTATTTTATCTTCGTTAAACTATATAGTCATTCTGTTAAATATTAAGACATTTATCATTAATCAGAAAGAATATATAACGCCCATAAATTAGGGCCTAGAAATAATATATTAATAAAGGTATATAAAGGTTATATGAGAAGTATATGCGTGACTATGAGTTTGAAATAATGACAATAATTAAAAAGATATGAAAAAAGGAGTTTCTAGTGTTTACGCCCGTGATAGATAGAATCACAACCATGAATATCATGAAATTCAGATTCTGAAGCTAAGGATCTTTACGGCTGTAACACATGTCTTCACGCCTGTGAAGTCTTGTAGTTTAAATTGAGTAGTTTCGTATTTTTGGCAGGAACTCACGAAAATCCAATCTTAAACCCTAGCTACTAGACTTCTGAATCCCTATAACCAATTCTCCCTCATTTCCTTTCAATTTTAATTTATAAAATATGAATTCCCATCATAAAAAGAGATTAAAAATAGATTGAAAATAAGGTTTTTGCTATAGATATCAAAATTTGAACTAAGGGGATATAGAACATGTTCTGAACCTTTGAACCTATTTTGGAATATGTGAAACAAAGATAAAGTACCACATTTTTCCTTAATCTTTCAATGTTTCAACTCATTTTCAATAGGGGGATGATGTATAAAGGATTTAAGTTTCAACGTTTCGACTCATTTTCAATAGGGAGATGATGTATAAAGGGTTTAAGTTTCAATGTTTCAACTCATTTTCAATAGGGGGGTGAAGTATAAAGGGTTTAAGTTAGGTTTCTATATAGTGAATGGTTTAGATAAATAGAATGGCAGAAATAAAATGTAATGTGGTCTTTGATTTCATTTAATTTGCTTGGATATAGATTGAAATATATTTATGAATGCTGGAAAGTGTTGATAGGAGTGACTAACATTGATTAGCCTTAGTATCAATGCATATTGTGTGTGATTTTGGCCTAAAACAGTGTTGGAATATTGACACAGACTGATAAGTCACGACCATGAAGGTAGGCTTCACGCCCTTAAATCTCAACAGAGATTATGTTCACACTCGTGAACTAAGCTTCACGCCCGTGAACCGTCACACAGAGCCAGTCATGGGTAGACAACCCGTGATAGAAGGCTTCATGCTAGTGAATCTACCATTCACGTCCTTGAATGTCCTATATCCAAAATTTTGATATTCATGTAATGCCCGATAATTTAGACCACGGTCGCGGTTGAGTGAAATCTGGCATGCCGAACCGATCGGGTCTAAATTCGGACATAAAAGAAATAAATTAAAATAATAATAAGATGAGAGAAAATATTTTGGATATTATTAATTTAGAAGTTTGGAATTAAAATTGGGAAAAAAATAATTTTTTGCTGAACGAAATTAGAAATTGCAGTGTTTTTGGCACAACAATTATGAGAAGACATAAAAATTGAATATTCTTTATCTAAGGAAAGAAATATTCTTTTCATTAAGATAAATTAATAGTGATTTAAATTAATGGACCAATAGGAAGCAATATTAACAACTAATCCTAACCACCCATCTAATCCAACTATAAAAAGTCAAATTTCCATTTTTTTTTATCATTCTTCTTTTTCATCTTGACCAAACCCATTTCTCTCCCTTTTCTTCTTCTTTGGCCGTGACTCTCCTCCCCCAATTACTCTTCTTTTTCTTTCTTCAATTTAAGCTAAGATTAGATGAAAAAAAGGGATTAAGGCAAAATCATCAAAGAGAAATAGAATTTTGAGGTATGTATATTTGACAAAAATTCAATATATAAAAAATGTTGATTTTAATTTTGTGATGTGTATGAAAATCTGAAAAATTGATTGAGAAATTAAGTGGTGATTAAATGATGCAATGAATATGAAAATAAAAACTAGTATATGAGGTTGATGCAAAAATGGAAATTGTATGATTTAATTGATGTGTTGAAAAATTCGTCTTATGAACAGTGTATAGTGTTTTGATCATAACTTAAGTTCTAGAAATCATTTCTGAGTGATTCTTGGGTTGGAAAGTTAAGACATAGGTCTTGAACTGTTATTTAGACCATTAGCATGAATATGCCTGAAATTAGGTGAACAAGGGACTCAAAGTTTACCTAGAAATCTGTTAAAAAAAAACACTGGGCAGATTTGCAATGAACGCAGCTTAGGAGAAAATTCATAACTTTTACTACATAATTCTTTTTAATGTAATTCTAGTTGGAAATGAAAGATAAGACATGTACCTATATATTGTTAGTTTATCACTTGTCCAATTTCCATCGAAAAAGAGACGAACAATACAGACCAATATAAGGCAGAATTCTGTCCAGTTAAATACTGGACAGATTGTAGTGAACGTAGCTTAGGAGAAACTTTATCAATTTTGCTACAAAATTCCTTTTAATATGATTATAGTTGTATATTAAATATAAGACATGTATCGAAATATTTATAGTTGATCACTTGTTCCAATTCCATGTAAAAATGGATTAAAATGACAGAGAAAAATAAGGCATAATTCTGTCTAGTAAAATACTGGGCAGATTGCAGTGAACATAACTTAGGAGAAAATTTATAATTTTTTGCTACAAAATTCCTTTTAATATGATTCTAGTTGGAATTAAAGATAAGACATGTACCTATAGTTTGTTAGTTGATCATATGTCCAGATTCTGTCTAAAAATAGACGAAAAATACAGAGAATCATAAGGGATAAATCTGTCCAGAATAGGACAGCTAGAAGAAATGTGTTGATTGTAATTTATGTGACATAAAATGTATTAATTGAATTTTTGTTATAATTATAATGATTGAATGGGCTAGTATGAGGTTGTAAAATATTGAATGGGAATTATTGCATTTATATGGAGTTTATATTAATATTCCCTACATAATTTATGTAAATATTAATAAAGGTAACAAATGTAATTTAAGCCCTATAACATCTAGTCGAGAACTAGAAATTAGGATAAGTTGGCATGCCAATAAAATGGTAGAAATGTAGGCACTAAAAATAATAGTGCTGAGATTTAATTTAAGTAGGCACTAAGAAATAGTGTTGAGTTCAAAAATTACGTAAGCACCAAAAAGGTGCTGAGTTGTTATTGGAAATGTAATCATTAAATGCCGAGTTATAAAATAATTATGTAGGCGCCTAGTATACTGCCGGAGAGCATAAACCCTGTATTCAGTGTTTAGTTCCGGTCTAAGATGTCGTGGACTATTAAATAAATAACAGAAAAAATGTGAATTATGAAATTGATATTGTGAATTTTATATCTTGAATTGTTAAGAAATTTCAAGCATGCTTAATGAATGAAATGTCATAATTGATGAATTAAATATTTTTGCATGAAGAAAATGGTTTTATTATTAATTGAATATCTGGAATGCTTAATAAATTAATTGTAGTTTCAAAAATTTTGTTTTAGAATTATTTATGTAATTATTGGATAGTTGCCAAATGTACCACGAAGGTAGAAGCTTAGCGCGTGTGTTTCACGCGCAGATAAATAGAAGTAGCTGTTTCGATAGGGCAATCGAAGAAGAGGGAACCCCCAAGATTAGATTGCAACAGTCTAGTTCTTTTTGTATGTTTTGAAAATTATGTTGTAAAAATTAAATTCTAAGAATTTTTTTGATGTGAATTTGTGGCATGTAGGATTTATAAGGAATGAATTTTGTAATTTTATAAATCTAGTATTGTTTCTAAATATTATGGTTTAATTGCATGAGTTCAATTAAATCAAACTATTTCCATCACTAGTTATATATTTAAATGAAAAAAATAGTAATAAATATTTCGCTAATAATAAACTCGAAAAACAATTATTACAATGATTTGTACATTGGTTGAAAAAAAAGAGCTTATTAGCACTTCCATATCCTATTAACGTTTACTAGGGTAAGGGAGCGCTACATTTTGTGGTATCTGAGCTCAGGCTAATTGATTCTTAAATAGTGGGTGCAAAATAGAATATGTGTCTCATGCATATGCATAAAATGCTGCAATTATCTGACTTGGGTCCCTTTTTCTGGTTTATAGGTAGATATGGATTCGGGATCGGAACAAGATTTCTCGGAAGATGAACTGAGTAATAGCCTTTCAGACTCAGCTAATCTCAGACAACCTCCATCAGTGAGAGATTCTGGGCCGAGTGTAGTAGCTCCGTCAAGAGCAGAGGGACAGGTTAATTTAGGACAAGAACCTCTTATTGAACAAATAACAAACTTGTTGCAATGGATAGTACAAGCAGTTCCACAACCAGCTCCACCTTTTCCTCCACCTCAGCCAAAACCCCAGATTGATAAGCTGAGAAAAATATGGGGCCACAGATTTTATGGGAAGGAGGGAGGATGATCCAGCAGCTTCAGAGTTTTGGATGGAGTCCACAGAAAGGGTGTTTGAGGAACTTGAGTGTCCAGAGGAACAAAAGGTCAGATATGCAGTGTCCCTTTTAAAAGATCATGCCTATGACTCGTGGAAATCAATTTTATCAAAGCCCCAGACACCGAAACCACCTTCTTGGAATTTTTTCAAGGCAGAATTTAGTAAGAAGTATGTGCCTAGAGTTTATGTGAATGAAAAGAAAAGGGAATTTCAAGACTTGAAGCAAGGAAACATGTCAGTCGCTGAATATGAGATGGAGTTCACCTGACTAAGTAAATATGCGACTGTAATCATTGTAGATGAGGCAGACAGATGTCGTAGATTTGAGGATGGGCTTAATGATGATATTGGAAATATGGTGACCGCCCTTCAGCATGAGGATTTTGCTACACTAGTATTCTCAGCCATCAGTGTGGAAAAGAGGTCAAAGAGAAAGAGGATAGAAGAGCCACCACGGATTCGAGTAATAAGAGATTCATATCTGTCATATGTCAACATTGTGGGAGATCACATGCAGGTGATTGCTGGTTGATTACTGGAGCATGCTTATGCTGTGGATCTACAGAGCACTAGCAGAAAGATTGCCTAGAGGAAGAGGTACAGGTGGTGTAGTATCAGTGCAGGTTCAAAATGTCACTCGAGGCAGAGGTAGGGGACATGGATAGTTTAGAAGTGGCAGGATTGGGCAGAGTATATCAGAATCAGTGAATAGAGCAGAAGGTAGTTGAGCCCCAGCCCGAGCATATGCCATGAGAGCTCGTGAGGAGCAGGATGCCCCAAATGTCATTATCGGTAAATTTTCTCTTTATGATATTGATTTATTTGTACTAATAGAATCGGGTTCTACACATTCATATTTATGCACGTCACCACCTAGTCAGGGGAATATAGTAGCAGAGGAATTAGATTATGATATATTAGTGACAAATCCTTTGAGTCATGGGGTGAAAGTTAGTCGAGTCTATAAAAACAGTCCAATCAAAGCTCATAATGTAGAATTTCCAGCTGACCTAATAGAGTTGCCATTTTGTGAGTTTGATGCAATCTTGGGGATGGATTGGTTAACTTAGCATAAGGCAGTGGTGGATTGTCAATATAGGAGAGTGACTTTCAAGAATTTAGGGCAGGATGACGTGATTGTCCTGGGCAAGAACCGACCATACTTGAATAATGTCATTTCTGTGATGAAGGCAAGTAAGCTTATCAAAAATGGATGTGAAGCGTTTTTGCCACATATTGTAGATACCAAGAAAGAAAGTCTAGATTTCAGGGAGATTCCTACAGTATGTGAATATCCAGATATCTTCCCTGAGGACTTGCCAGGGTTACCACCTGTCAGGGAGATAGAGTTTGCCATTGATGTTTTGCCAGGCACAGGCCCGATATCGATCACTCTTTACAGAATGGCACCTGCTGAACTAAAAGAATTAAAAGTGCAGTTGCAAGAGTTGTTAGAGAAAGGGTTTATCAGGCCTAGTGTCTCACCTTGGGGGTGCTCCAATTCTATTTGTGAAAAAGGATGGCACATTTCATTTGTGCATTGATTTTCGTCAATTGAACAAGATGACAATTAAGAACAAATATCCCTTGCTGAGAATAGATGACTTGTTTGATCAGTTGAAAGGAGAAAGGGTATTTTCTAAAATTGACCTTAGATCAGGTTATCACCAATTGAGAATTAAAGAATCAGACATTTCAAAAACAACATTTATAACTCGGTATGGTCATTATGAATTCTTAGTAATGCCTTTTGGCCTGACAAATGCCCCAGCAGCATTTATGGATCTAATGAATAGAATCTTTAGGCCTTATTTGGACCAGTTTATGGTGGTGTTCATAGATGATATCTTGGTGTACTCCAAAAGTAGAGAAGAGCATAATCAACATATTCGTATTGTCTTCCATGCCTTGAGAGAGAATCAATTGTATGCGAAGTTATCGAAATATGCATTCTAGTTAGATGAAGTGGCCTTTCTAGGGCATATTGTCTCAGCCGATGGGATCAGAGTTGATACCAGTAAGATAGAGGCAATCCTCAACTGGAAACCACCTCGGAATGTGATAGAGGTGAGAAGTTTTCTTGGTTTGGCTGGTTATTATCTGAGATTTGTGAAAGGATTCTTAATGATAGCCTCACCACTGACAAAATTGCTTAGAAATGAGACCAAATTTGAGTGGACAGACCGATGCCAGACTAGCTTCGATAAGTTGAAGAAAATGTTGACAGAGGCACCAGTATTGACACAACCTACTACAGAAAAAGATTTTGTGGTGTACAGTGATGCTTCCCTTAATGGTTTGGGTTGTGTATTAATGCAAGAAGGTAAAGTGATTTCTTATGCTTCCAGACAACTGAAGCCTCATGAGAGAAATTATCCGACACATGATTTGGAACTAGCGGCCATTGTGTTTGCATTGAAAATATGGCGACACTACCTATATGGTGAGCAATGTTATATCTATAAAGACCATAAAAGTCTGAAATATTTGCCTTCACAAAAGGAACTCAATTTGAGACAGAGGCAATGGCTAGAATTAATCAAAGACTACAATTGTATCATTGATTATCAGTCGGGTAAGGCCAATGTGGTAGCAGACGCTCTGAGTAGAAAAACTCTTGCAGGTAAATGTTAAAACTTAAATTTATTAAGTGAACAATAAAAACAAATGAAACAATAATTTATTTATATATTATTTAGGCAGAATTGTGGATTCAACCCACATTGATCCAACAAGTAAAGAACAATCAGAAGCAGGACACGAAATTAAAGGAAATATTTGAAATGGTGAAAAAGGGTGAAAAACCAGAATTTACTATTGATTCAGATGGGAGTTTAAGGCAAAAGGGCAGGTTATGTGTGCCAGACATACCATAATTGAAACAAGATATTTTGAAGGAAGCTCACAATGTTATTTATGCAATGCACCTAGGAAGCAACAAAATGTATCATGACTTGAAGGCATATTACTGGTGGCCAGGAATGAAAAGAGATATCACCGAGTATACTACCAGATGTTTAACTTGTCAGCAAGTGAAGGCTGAGCATCAAGTACCAAGTGGATTATTGCAGTCAATTTCAATTCCGGAGTGGAAATGGGAAAGAGTTACAATGGATTTTGTTTCTGGTTTGTCTTTGACACAAAAGAGACATGATTCAATATGGGTAGTGGTGGACCGACTCACTAAATCAGCTTATTTTCTATCGATCAAGATGGATTATCCACTTAACCATTTGGCAGAGATCTATGTTAATGAGATAATCCGTTTACATGGTGTGCCAATTTCAATCATTTGAAATCGAAACCCGAGGTTCACTTCAAAATTCTGGAAAAGTTTGCATCAAGCCATGGGTACTCGACTCAATTTCAGCACAGCTTTCCACCCATAAAAAGATGGACAATCAGAAAGGGTCATACAGATATTGGAAGATATGTTGAGGAGTTGTGTGATAGAATTTGAAGGCAGTTGGGACAAACATCTTCCATTGATAGAATTTGCCTACAATAATAGTCACCAAGCCAGTATCGGTATGGCACCATATGAAGCCTTGTATGGGAGGAAATGTAGAACACCTCTATGTTGGACTGAGCTTAGTGAAACGAAAGTAGTGGGTCTAGATCTAGTAGAGCAGACAAAGGAAAAAGTGAGAGTAATAAGAGATAGGCTGAAAGCTGCTGCTGATAGACAGAAATCATATGCAGATTTTAAAAGGAGGGATATTGAGTATACAGTTGGTGACAAGGTATTCTTAAAAGTCTCACCTTGGAAAAGAATTTTCTGATTTGGAAAGAAGGGAAAGTTGAGTCCTAGGTTCATTGGACCATATGAGGTACTTGAACACATAGGTCCTGTGGCGTACAAATTAGCTTTACCACCAGAGTTAGACAAGATTCATAATGTATTCCATGTGTCCATGTTGAGAAGATATCGATCAGATCCATCTCATATCATATCAGCAGAACCTATAGAGATACGACCAGATCTAACTTATGAAGAAGAGCCAGTGGAAATTCTAGCTCGAGAAATGAAGGACCTACGGAACAAGAAGGTACCATTGGTAAAGGTTCTATGGAAAAATCATAATTCAGAAGAAACGACTTGGGAAAATGAAGAGGTGATGAAGGCCAAGTATCCACAATTATTCCAATCCAATTAAAAAGGTAAATTTCGAGGATGAAATATTTTTCGAGGAGGGGAAAATTGTAATGCCCGATAATTTAGACCATGGTCGCGGTTAAGTGAAATCCGGCAAGCCGAACCGATCGGATCTAAATTCGGATATGAAAGAAATAAATTAAAATAATAATAAGATGGGAGAAAATATTTGGGATATTATTAATTTAGAATTTTGAAGTTTGGAATTAAAATTGGGAAAAAAATAATTTTTCGCTGAACGAAATTAGAAATTGCAGTGTTTTTGGAACAAAAATTATAAGAAGGCATAAAAATGGAATATTTTTTTATCTAAGGAAAGGAATATTCTTTTAATTAAGATAAATTAAGAGTGATTTAAATTAATGGACCAATGGGAAGCAAGATTAACAACTAATCCTAACCACCCACCTAATCCAACTATAAAAAGTCAAATTTCCATTTTTTTTTATCATTCTTCTTTTTCATCTTGACCAAACCCATTTCTCTCCCTTTTATTCTTCTTTGGCCGTGACTCTCCTCCCCCAATTACTCTTCTTTTTCTTTCTTCAATTCAAGCTAAGATTAGATGAAAAAAAGGGGATTAAGGCAAAATCATCAGAGAGAAGTAGAATTTTGAGGTATGTATATTTGGCAAAATTTCAATATATAAAAATGTTGATTTTAATTTTGTGATGTGTATGAAATTCTGAATAATTTATTGAGAAATTAATGGTGATTAAATAATGCAATGAATACGAAAATAAAAACTAGAATATGAGGTTGATGCAAAAATGGAAATTGTATGATTTAATTGATGTGCTGAAAAATTTGTCTTATGAACAGTGTATAATATTTTGATCATAACTTGAGTTCTAGAAATCATTTCTGAGTGATTATTATTGGGTTGGAAATTTAGGACATAGGTCTTGAACTTTTATTCAGACCATTAGACATGAATATGCCTGAAATTAGGTGAACAAGGGACTCAAAGTTGACCTAAAAATCTATTCAAAAAAACAACTCAGCAGATTTGCAATGAACGTAGCTTAGGAGAACATTCATAAATTTTACTAAACAAATTCTTTTTAATGTAATTCTAGTTGGAACTTAAAGATAAGACATGTACCTATATATTGTTAGTTTATCACTTGTCCAATTTCCATCGAAAAAGGGACAAATAATACAGACCAATATAAGGCAGAATTCTGTCCAGTAAAATACTGGGCAGATTGTAGTGAACGTAACTTAGGAGAAACTTTATAAATTTTGCTACCAAATTCTTTTAATATGATTCCAGTTGTATATTAAATATAAGACATTTATATAAATATTTCTAGTTGATCACTTGTTCCAATTCCATCTAAAAATGGATTAAAATGATAGAGAAAAATAAGGCATAATTCTGTCCAGTAAAATACTGGGCAGATTGCAGTGAACGTAGCTTAGGAGCAAATTTATAACGTTTGCTACCAAATTCCTTTTAATATGATTCTAGTTGGAAATAAAGATAAGACATGTACCTATATATTTTTTAGCTGATCATATGTCCAGATTCGGTCTAAAAATAGGCGAAAAATACAGAGAATCATAAGGGAGAAATGCTGTCCAGAATAGGACAGCTGGAAGAAATGTGTTGATTGTGAATTTATGTGACATAAAATGTATTACTTGAATTTTTCTTATAATTATAATGATTGAATGAGCTAGTATGAGGTTGTAAAGTATTGAATGAGAATTATTGCATTTATATAGAGTTTATATTAATGTTCCCTACATAATTTATGTAAATATTAATAAAGGTAACAAATGTAATTTAAGCCCTATAACATCTAGTCGAGAACTAGAAATTAGGATAAGTTGACATGCCAATAAAAGGGTAGAAATGTAGACACTAAAAATAATAGTGCTGAGATTTAATTTAAGTAGGCACTAAGAAATAGTGCTGAGTTGAAATTACGTAGTTACTAAGAAATAATGCTGAGTTCAAAAATTACGTAACCACCAAAAAGGTGCTGAGTTGTTATTGGAAATGTAGGCGTTAAATGTCGAGTTATAAAATAATTATGTAGGCGCCGAGTATACTGCCGGAGAGCAGAAACCCTGTATCCAGTGTTTAGTTCCGGTTTAAGATGTCGTGGGCTATTAAATAAATAACAGAAAAAAATGTGAATTATGAAATTGATATTGTGAATTTTATATCTTGAATTGTTAAGAAATTTCAAGCATACTTAATGAATGAAATGTCATAATTGATGAATTAAATATTTTTGCATGAAGAAAATGGTTTTATTATTAATTGAATATTTGGCATGCTTAATAAATTAATTGTAGTTTCAAAAATTTTATTTTAGAATCATTTATGTAATTATTGGATAGTTGCCGAACGTACCATTAAGCTAGAAGCTTAGCGTGTGTGTTTCACATGCAGATAAATAAAAGTTGCTGTTCCGATAGGGCGATCGAAGAAGAGGGAACCCCCAAGATCATATTGCACCAGTCTAGTTCTTTTTGTATGTTTTGAAAATTATGTTGTAAAAATTAAATTCTAAGAATGGTTTTTTATGTGAATTTTTGGCATGTAGGATTTATAAGGAATGAATTTTGTAATTTTATAAATCTAGTATTGTTTCTAAATATTATGGTTTAATTGCATGAGTTCAATTAAATCAAACTATTTCCATCACTAATTATATATTTAAATGAAAAAGAAATAGTAATAAATATTTCGCTAATAATAAACTCGAAAAAAAATTATTACAATGATTTGTACATTGGTTGAAAAAAAAAGAGCTTATTAGCACTTCCATATCCTATTAACGTTAAGTAGGGTAAGAGAGTGCTACAATTCGAATCCGTTTATGGAAATACATGAGTTTGTTGTACTCACACATTTGGCATGAATAATTGAGATAGTGTACAATATGATATATGACTATGAACAATGATTATACATTAGGTGCTCTATATTATAAAGTGTTATGTAATGGACATATTGAACAAGGAATGACTTGTATTGCCCATAATTAGGGCCTAGTATATAATAGGGATTAAGGAAAGATAAGTATGTTTAAGAGTTTTGATGAAGGAAAGAGTTATGAAAAGTTGAGAAAGTGAAGTGTCATAGGGTTCATGCCCATGAAAATACTTTTATGACCACAAACTATTGTGAGATGGAATTTCAAGTTTAAGCATATTCACGGCCGTGACCGTAGTTGTCATGTCCGTGAATAACGTAATATGTAAAATCCCTTCAGTTGTTCTTTCTATCTCTCACGACCTAAAATCGAAAAGGAACCCTATAATTTGAAGTTTTCTCATACTAGGAACTAATGCCTTATGTTTTTCTTTGATTCCCAGTTTTAAACATCTAAACCCAATCAAAAGATCAAACTTTAATATGTTCTAATGAGAGAGAAGCATAAAGAAGTGGTGTTCTTGAGGAGAACAAACCTAAAGAGGAAGAGAGTAGTTGACTCCCCCATCCTAGATGTGTTTCCTTCGATTGTGGTAAAAAATCACATTTTTCTTTTGTTTTTACAAGCATTCATAGCTTTAATCATGTCTAGTTCATTATTGTAGAGACCCATTTCTAAATGAGTTAGGGTGTTGGGTACTAAATGAGTTTTCATGGCTTAAGACCCCTCTCTAAGTTGTTAAAAGTTATAAAATGTGTTAGTAAGAAGTTATATGAGATTATGGTTGTAAGAAGGGCTAACGTTAGGATTTTTTACCTTTATGGATTTAAAGTTTATGTATATGGGTTATAGCTTTTGATAAAGATATGTTATATGTAATAGAAGTGGAAAGAGGAGGTGGTAAAATATGGCATGTTGTGTATAGTTTGGGAGAAGCTTGATTTTTGAGGCTCCATTAAAGGTATGCACATATATGCATTCAAATTCCCAAAATATGGCATGTTGTGTGTTAATTAGGTGATAATTGAATTGTATGCTTTATATGCTAAGTGTAAAGTTTAAATGATATAATTAATGCCATGAGATATGATATTCAATAAGAAGTGCCATAAATGCAAGTATGCCTTGAATGAGCATTGATGATGCTTATTGTGCATATGTAATAAATGTGCCTAAGATGTATTAAATGGAGTAATGAATGATGATGCCTTAATGGGTGAAAGAGGTAAGTATGAATGGTTATGAGCATGAAAAAAGGTAAATGGAGTGATTATATGTTTATTTATGCTTTAGCATATTTTAATGCATTTTTGAGAGGAATGTTGATAGGAAAAGGTTGTCATGGGACAACCATTAGAGACATTACATGTTATTTGTAATAAATGCATGTTTTAATGCCATTAATTGTTGGAAAACCTAGATTCATGGCCATGATTAGAGGTTCATGGCCGTGAATCTCATATCAAGAACAATGTCATGCCCATGACTATATTCTTCATGCCTGTAAAGTAAGTGCACAAAAGGGACATAAGCATTCATGACCAAGTTTATGGTTTGGTTCATGGGTACGGTTACCTATGACAGAGGCATTCATGACTGTGAACATATAGTTAATGCCTATGAAGCCTATTTTTAATTGATATAAGTTGTTTTCTTAAATGGTTATAATGCAATGACTATGCATATGCCTTCATAATGATATGTTCAAAGTATGATTTTATGGGTACCAGTACATGAATGTTATGTGATGAGTTTACTTATGATCAAATGTATATGTTATAAGATATAAATTTCTTAATGAAGTATAATAAGATAATATGAACAAGTAAAGCTCAGATTCGATATTAAGACTAGAACTAGGATAGATGGCATGCCATTAAGGGGCTTTATGTACCTTAGTTATATGATACACAAAAATTCTTAAGGACAAGGTGGCTTAAGCTTGGAAAAGCGCCTTTGATCCTATATTGCATGCAAAAGTGATATGTTTACTCAGTCAATGTGGCTTAAGTTCGGAGAGCGCCATTGACTTGAGGAACCTGGACTTGCACATATGAATATAGATAGTGGCAAGATGGCTTAAGCTCGCAGAGTGCCCCTGTTCATAACCTGTATCCAAATAGTTCGCGTTGAGAGTTGTTAGGCAATGAATTTAAAGTGATTAAGGAATAAAATGAAATGGAAAAAGAGGTTCAAAGACATAATGTGTACATGATTACATCGTTAAGATTTATATGTTATGGTTATAGTATTATGTCTAATGACATTATCCAATCTCATAAGGTAAGGTATTTCATATGATTTGACATATTCACTGCCATGCCATGATATTTTATATGATGCTATGATTATGTATGACATTTGAATTGCATGTTGAATTTCTATGTATATATGTACCACTAAGCTTTCAGTAGCTTAGCATATGTGTGCTTTTCCCACGTAGGTCGGAGTGCGGTAGATAAAAGTAGAAATTGATTAAGAGAAGCTAGCCAAATCTCAGAGACAATATATCAGACCGTATGAGGGTCGGTGATATCACATGTCACACTTTTGCATTTTTTTGTACATATCATAGTAAGGGGATTGTTTAGTTGTATACATGTTTGTAAATGAAAGAATTATGTAATCTATGTCAAAGACATGTATTTTTATAAACCCCTGAAAAGGGTTAGTCATATTTTTATGGAATTGAGATTTAAATGTTAAGTCAATCATTACTTTTACTTTATGTTCTATGAAATTCATCATGACTATGATGCATATAAGAAGTTTTAAATTTTTACAGGTTTTCTGTAACGTCACACATTATGCATTTGAGTATAACCTATCCCTGTATCAAGTAATCATACATGGCATACTGGAAAGGTAAAATACCCTGTTAACCATAGTAGTAAAATTTTTTTTCATATCTTGTAATATAATTCAATGACTTTGCAAGTCTCATATCCTATAATTTCATTCAATGACTTGCAAGTCTCATATCCTGAAAGTTAACACTGAGGTTTTCACCACAATATAATATATCACATATATCAAAACATAAACTTTACACATAAGTATTTTTGAGTGATTTCATTTATACAATTTTAAAACCCATTCCAAACTGACTGTACATATTCAACCATATAAATACAAAATGCAGATGACATATTTTTTTATGCTTGTGTGGAATGCAAGGAGAGAGAGTGATGAGGCTCGACCAGTGATCTGTGCTCCATGTCTTTTATACGCTACTCAAAATGAGCTATCACTTTTCTTTACCTGAAAAATGATGCAAATTGATGAGTTGCGGCTCAGTGAGAATAACCATCCAATGAGCTCTAAAGTACCAAACAACTCATAGTAATAAATCACAATTCCAATATATACCATGTATTCCATTCCATCCATCAGTATCATATAAGTATCAATAAAGTTGAAACATAAAATCATTACTCTTCATGTATGCAAATGCTTTGCTTATTTCATTTTGTTGTGACTAAGTTAAACAGACATTGCCTCGGGTTTCCATGTGAATATTTTCCATGTGAACATTTGCATTTGCATTTGCTAGCTAGCTTGCTCATTTGTTTCATTTGCACATTTGTTGGGCCATAGGCCTCTTCTTTTACTTTACAATATCGATTAACTAGTCACAACGCCTTTTTAGCCTATATGCATATGCACTTGTATTTAAGCATTCATCAACCATTGCATCTTTATCATATACAACATACATATATTCCATATATACCTCATATGTCAAGCATATACCTTGCATATACTATACATATACCATGTATATATATCATATTTGTCAAACATATACCTCAAATATACCACAAGTATACCATTTATATGTACCACAATGTCACAAATTATCCATCATTACATTATCAAGGACCAATCATGACAATCACATGAATCACATAGCAAGCAACATTCATTTGCACTAAAGAATTCAATCGATAATTAGACTCACCGTTCTCCTTTGATTTCGACCCCTAACTTATTGTCTATCTGCTCTTTGTGGGTCTCCAATATGTTGCGAGCCTAATATGAAAACATAATCGATTAACTCATGATTAGAGACTTAATGTGGCTTAAACAAATTAATATGCATTGTTCATGTCAATAGTTAAGATTTTTCCTATGAGGCAGTGTGACCTTATGGGACTGTTTAGCCTATAACTTTTTCTATAATTGACCAATTAATCTAATTATTGTTCCTAATTAAAAATAACATATAATTATAGAACATATGCAATTTTCAGACCAATTGGATCATTGTAAAATATTTGGTGGAATTTCTAAGAGTGTTCTATTTTCTGCCTTTAGGCAGTTTCAGGGTACTCATTTGGGTTCATCATAACTTATAATATATAAGTAATATTTTAATGAATATTTACAGAAACTTATATGGGTTCATATGGAACATGTTTCATGTTTACAACTTGTATCAATTATGTCTCTAAGGTCTTCGAAATATACCAAACATGTTACTTGTCTAGAATAGAATTGACTTCCGGACCAGTATGGATTCCAAAGGCCATAACTTAGTCTATACATACCCAATGAAGTTGAAAGGAGTACCAAACTTTAGCTAATCCATATACATATAACTCTCATGTTTTGATCATTTACCGAATCTAGCTCTAACAAGCTCAAATTAGCCAAACAAATTACTGTATCTTCCCAGGGCACTCAGTAGGCAGTTCAAACCATGGAACAGTCATGGTTCCATTCACCAAAACTCACAATTTAAAAGGCCTATGAACCTAAAATTTGGTAGAAAGATAAAACACACATATATCTACAACTTTTATATTTTGAGAGACTTCCCATAAGGGCTTTAACATATTCAAAATCAAACCACACAGTAGCTAACTTGGTTGGGGTTTACACCCTGACCAATTTCAGTAAGAAGAGCATATCTCTCCCTATACATAACATCTTGCAAAAATATTTACATATCCACAAATATAAGACATAGAGGAACAACTTTTGTGTTTTACACATTTCCATAATCAATTTCTATTAACATCTATATCGGGGTGCAATTCAGTGCCTAATATTGAACCTAAGCAACTCAAATCAACCCTATAACAATAAGAATTGATTACTTACCAAGAACAACCTTGCAAGGGATCAATTAGCTTCAAAAAATAGGTGAAAAAAGGTAGAATTGAAGTCTGAAATGGAGGAAATTGAAGAAGAAGTCGGGCTGGAGAAGAAGGCAGAAATGGGGAAGGAAGATAAAGCCAACCTTTTTGCTTTTTTGGCTTTTTATCATTTTCTCTTCATCTCTTCTCTTTTCTCTTTTCTTTTCTCTTCTCATTTCTCATTTCTTTTCTCTTCTATTCTATTTCTCTTTTATGTCATTTTCATTTTATTTTGTTTATATTATTATTATTATTTACATATATTTATAATTCCACTAATTCACACAATAATACAGCTTAATCATTTGGCCCGATTTAACTAAATTAACAATGTAAATGTTCACTAATCTTAATCTAATTATTTTTCTTACTTTAATTTAGTCACCTTATTCAATTCATTTCTAATACTTTGTTATCCTTATTTAGGTTATAAGGATACACGTGTGACTCGATATAATTACTAAATACTAGGACACATAACTAGTGCGTGCCATGAACTTGTTCCTAAGAAAATACGTATGAAATGCACGTGTTCAATTGAATTCTATGCAAGATGCTTATGTTCAATGAAATGCATGTGGGGAAGGTCAAGGATATTACATTTTCCGCATACAGGCTGTGTGGCACTAGCTTGTTTAGCTAGGCTAATCTTGGTTAGGCGAGAGGGCATTACATTTAGTGGTATCAGAACTTAGGTTTAGGCATTTTTGAACCTAAATAGTTTAAGGGTTATCTTGCATACATAATACATTTTATATGTCTTTGATATGGGCTTTCTCTATCCACTTATAGGAGTATAAGGTATAAATGGAGCTAGAAGCACATGATGTTGTTGAGAGTAATAGTTTTCCTGATCCTAGGGTTGTTAATCAGCCTAGTGCTTCAAGTATACAAGGTCCAAGTGCTGCCATAGTTCTTCAGTAACCATCGGTTGGACAAGTGGATCTAGATGCTATACCGATTATGCAGTAGATGGCCAGCATTTTGCAACAGTTGGCACAGGTCATACCATAGGCACTGCCACAACTATCTCAATAATTGCCCTAGAGGCACCAAAGATGAAGATAGATAGGTTTTGAAAGTATAGGGCCACTAATTTTCATGGTAGAGGTGAGGATGATCCCGCCATAGTCGAGTTTTGGCTATAGAAGACCGAAAAAGTCTTCGAAGAGTTAAAGTATGTTGAGGAGCACAAGGCCAAGTATGTAGTATCGCTTCTACAGGAACATGCATACGAGTGGTGGAAATCAGTTCTGAAGAAGTCATAAACTCCACAGCCTCCAACTTGAGAGCATTTTGTTGTAGAGTTTAAGAAAGAATATGTACCCCAAGTCTACATAGATGAGAAAAAAAGGGAGTTCCTGAATTTGTGACAGAAGGGCATGACAATGTTTGAGTATGCAAAGGAGTTCACATGGTTAATTAGATATGCCACTAGTCTTATGGGGGACAAAAGTGATAAGTGTCACAACTTTAAGGACGGTTTGAATGATGACATAGGATATCATGTCATTTTCCTATAGCTTAGGGACTTCTATACACTTGTGTCCATTGCCATCAGTATATAAAGGAGAAGAAAGAGAATGGTAGAGGAGAATGCCATAAGACCCACAACTAGTATGGCACAAACTACCTGTAAGAGAGGCCGATTCTTTTCAGGATAGTCCTAAGGTAGGGGACAAAACAGAGGAAAAAGTCATACTCAGTCTAGTTCTTTCAGGAGGGGACCACCTGTTGGGTTTTGAAGAATGAATCATATTCATAAACGCAGTGGAAAAATAAAATTTTCAAAACCCGAAACAAAAATCATACTTGTGCCATTAAAACTAATTTATATAAATATAGAGGTTAGAAATTATACCTTATAATTTCTTACTTGTTCTTCAAATCTTTACTTTGTTGGGTTGTAGCAAACCACAACAATCAACATTAGGATATCTCTAACGATAATCCACGTGAAGAATGAAGAAGAAACTATATAAAAAAAATGGTTTGAACAATTTTAAAGTGCTAGCTTTGAAAGTGTTCTTGAGAGAATTTTTGTTGTATCTTAAAAATATTTTTTTCACAAAAAATATTTCCATGTCTATTTTCTGTCATTTGATGCCTTTTCTATTTGAATCAAATTCAAAGAAAAGATGAAAAGTCAAAAATGGATAAAAGGGAAATGAATGAATAGTAATTAGCCATAATTGGCCTAATTAAGGCCAAATTCTGTCTGTTGGACAACGAGAGGGAGGCAGCAGTGTGCTAGGCCTACTACGGGCTGCTGCTAGGCAACCCAGCGGGCCCGCTAGGTAGGCCTGCAGCCTGCCTAGCTAGCACGGGCCCGTGACCTTTCTGAACGATTTTTTCGTGCGATCTCATCGCGATCCATCCAGAAATAATTCTCTCATATTTTGGATCATATTCAGGACCATTTTACTCATTCTCTGTTAACCTTGAGGGGTATTTCTATCATTTTGATGATAACAAATAATATAGCAATATTGTATTTAACATACTTGTTTTTGTAAGTATATTATACAGGACATGAATTAAAATAGCAAGAATGGAGAATTGGAAGAATAATCCTTGAGAAACAAAAATCAAGTAGTAGCATGTTCACTGCCGCGACTCTAGGAGTCACTCCCGTGAAGGAAGCTAACCGTTACCAAAACCAACATTTGAAGTTCATGGCCATGAAGGAAAAAAAACCGTGAAGTAAGCATTTCAGTCACCCCCGTGACTAAAGGTGTCACCCCCATGAAGAGTCATGCAATTTCATTTAGAGAGCTTCACGACCAGAGTCACCACTTGGCTCACAGTTGGGAAGAAAACTAGCAATATATGATAGGGGAGAATGGTATAGGAATTGGTGAATCAAAAAGTAAATTGACTTTGAATTGGTTTAAAAATCTTGATTCAACATTTCATATGCAAAGTATATAAGTGGAAAATTAAGTTTAGATATACCCTAGAAAACTAGCAATATATGATAGGGGAGAATGGTATAGGAATTGGTGAATCAAAAAGTAAATTGACTTTGAATTGGTTTAAAAATCTTGATTCAATATTTCATATGCAAAGTATATAAGTGGAAAATTAAGTTTGGATATACCCTAAGTATACTTTGCATATAATTTAAAGCAAGTTACAAATAAAAACATGCCATGATATACCTTAAATATACCTTACATATACTTTATGTCTTGAAAAGAAATTATGGTATGTATTGGAAATACTTCTCATATAACTTGCATATACTTAAAATCTAGTTTAATGCTACATCATTATTTACTATTCTTGCACATTATAATTTTTCATCCTAAGTATATTTTGAGGGGGAGACTTCTCAAAATCACATATTGCTAGATTATTTGTCACCATCAAAATGGGAGAGATTGTTAACCTTGAGGGGTATTTCCGTCATTTTGATGATAACATATAATATAGCAATATTGTATTTAACATACTTGTTTTTGTAAGTATATTATACAGGACATGAATTAAAATAGCAAGAATGGAGAATTGGAAGAATAATCATTGAGAAACAAAAATCAAGTAGTAGCATGTTCACTGCCATGACTCTAGGAGTCACTCCCGTGAAGGAAGCTAACCATTACCAAAACCAACATTTGAAGTTCACGGCCATGAAGGAAAAACAAACCGTGAGGTAAGCATTTCAGTCACCCCCGTGACTAAAGGTGTCACCCCCGTGAAGAGTCATGCAATTTCATTCAGAGAGCTTCACGACTAGAGTCACCACTTGGCTCACGGCTGGGAAGAGTGTCACGCCCGTGAATGATTAATGTCATGCCCGTGACTCTATATGTCAAAACATTCCAGAGAGCTTCACCACCATAGTCACCACTTGGATCACGGCTGGGAAGCTTGTCACGCCCGTGAATGAGTAATGTCACGCCCGTGACTCTATATGTCAAAACATTCCATAAAGCTTCACGACTAGAGTCACCACTTCAGTCACAGCTTGGGAGGAATCGTCACCCCCCGTGACAAGCATAGTCATGCCCGTGACCAATGAAAGAGAAAAATGTCAGGCACAATTTTTTGGTTGGTACAATGGCTAGTTTCTTATTTAATGCACCCCAACGGCTATATTTAGCCATGGGAGTATAAATGAAAGTCATTTATGCATTAAGGAACAAGATGATGATAAGAAAAACAAAAGATTAGCATATACTTCAAAATCACAAGCTATCTTGTACTTTCATACTTTGAGAACAAATCAATTCTCTGTAAAAATATTTTTGCTCCTCATATTTGAGCAATAAAGATTTATAAGTGTTTCTCTCTGTAATCTTTACTCAAGTGAGCTTTGGGTAGTTTTGCGTTAAGAGTAGAACACTTGTAAGGGTTAGTTGTGTAAGCCTCTAAAATACAAAGTGTAGGTTGTTTGTGTGAGCCTGTAAAACACAAAGTGTAGGTTGTTTGTGTGAGCCTGTAAAACACAAAGTGTAGGTTGTTTGTGTGAGCCTGTAAAACACAAAGGAATTGGTTATTGTGTGAGCCATTAAAACACAAGGGATTTCTGGGTTAGGTGTGAGCCATTGTGAGAAACACCATAGTTGGGAGTGAGCTTGTAAAACTCCATTGTAACACTTAGTGTGTTAGTGAAACTCCAAATTGCGATTGGGGAGAGGAGTAGGATTTGTTAACACCCGAACCTCTATAAATCTTTGTGTCTGATTTTCTCTATCCCCCATAAAATTAACTATTTATTTCCTCACTTTAAGTTTAATTTTTTTTGAAACTCCAATTCAACCCCCCTTTTTGGTCTAATATCTGGGCAACATTCTCCATATCTTCAATGCGTGTGACCTAGTAGGTTCCCGGTTATATTGGCCACTTAAATTAACAATTAATTTAAGCAAGTCATGAGCTGTATCTAGCAACACATCATGACCCTCAATTGACCAGAAAATCAGTGGTTTGACTACGAACCTTTCCATAAACAATTTTCGTGTGATTATTCCTTTCACCATTCTATACCCCATTTGGTTCAGAGTATGGACATGTGTCATCTCGCACTAGACTGACTACGTCATGTCTAGTCCAAGTAATGTTAGTTCTTGTCCTTGAGACTCATTATTCTATTAGATATGTCATTGAAAATTATTTTTATGACATTTCCACTACGACCAGATATTCCCGAGTAATGACCATGACAAGAGGCCATGGGTATACTATAACACCCCCTCACTCCAGCAGCTCGTGCCTGGATGAGGGTGTGCTATGCTAACTTCATCGGTTAAAATATCATTTTTAAAAATTGTATACATGAAAATCATTCCTATATTTTTTTTCATTTACTATTTATTTACTTTGCATTATAAAAAAAATATAACATAAAAGTTAAACTACCTTTTTATATAGTAACATGTTCTTTACAAAACATACTATTTATTTTACAAATACTACAAAATAAAATTTA
This sequence comes from Triadica sebifera, assembly GCA_023653625.1. Lineage (NCBI taxonomy): Eukaryota > Viridiplantae > Streptophyta > Magnoliopsida > Malpighiales > Euphorbiaceae > Triadica > Triadica sebifera. The sequence goes on from CM042896.1 coordinate 37,680,247, forward strand.
CAAGATAATATACAAAATTTGTGTAACCCACGATGTGTGCAACATACTGCTCTACTGGATTAGGTCACCGCTGTCTTTATCTACTATCTAATCTTTACTAAATCTGCATGAGAAAACTCCCACACTAAGCTCTTGACTTAGCGGTGCATATAAATAAGGTAATAAACTATTTTATGCAATCATGCATTATCATATATAAACTCATGTTTAATCATATTCTCATGCAAATCATGATATTCTAGCATGTATAGACATCAAATTATATTATATTATCTCATAATTATTTGTTTTATTAACATATCATTACATAACCCATCATAATTAACCATGTTACAATTTCTAATTCCATTTTTATTTTCCATAACTTCTTTATTTACTATAACCTTTTTACTTATGCCCAAGACACTCAACCATCTATTAATGCATGTCACAAATCATACTCAATCATTTTTCTTTCCATGCAACTTACATTTCATAAATTTTGTTCTTTTATATCTTAGGTTTATTTTACTTTATCAAATCATTATTATCCATAGCTTGTTATTGCCCATAACACTAAATCTTCTTATTATCCATGTCAAAATTCATAATTCTAGTTTTATTTTCAATAATTATTTTATGTTCCATAACTTCTTTATTTATGTTTTCATTTATACCCATGACACCTATGAACCACTGACTAGGATAACGGAGTTACCATCCAGGCACTTAGGAGTGCCACCCGGGCAATATGATGTGCGCATATAAGTGCCAAACCTGACGTAGATAACAATGCCAAATTCGACGTAGATAACCGTGCCATACCCGACATAGATAATAATGTCATCCCTGTAATGGCTGGGCTACTGGAATCGTGGTCTCAGCCGTTTGCCACAGTAGGCCCACCCGTCATCTCACTGAGACCAACGGGCTGCCGGGGTCCATGGCCAAATACCTCCAACCCATCACTGGAGTCCCAGTCCATGCTGGCTGCCATAGTAGGTTGTTGGAGGCAAGAGTTGAACCCTTGACCTCCCTTTTGCCTCAGTAAGAGACTACTAATTGTACCACTTTGGCTAATTCGATCTAAAACTAGGTGAAATATAAGGACGATGTTACTGGAACTGCACAGGTATATGAAACCAGCTCAATCAAGGAACAATTATAGTTCATTTCAGAATAACTTAACCTACACAACTGCAATTCGTACGAAATTTTGTAGAGACCTCAATAACATATATAGCTACAACTTTCATGTTTTACAAAACCTCAGAATAAGCCATTAAGATGATCAATTTTTACAAAAATCGTAGGTTATTTGGTTGAAACATTTTCCAGAACCAGTTTCACCCCAATAACCATATCTCTTCATATACTCAAAATCATTCAATTATATTTGTCAGAGATATACACAAGACATAGATGAACAACTGTTATGTTTAACACATCCCCAAATTCGAGTCACAAGATAATCCAAAATAGAGTGCAATATTCTGTCAAAATATAACATAAAGAGTTCTAATAACACAATAATCATGGGGAAAATATTTCTTACCAAGATCAGATTTAATTGGACTGATTTTTGATGCAAATCTTGAAGCAAATGATGAGTAATTAGATCTGAGATATGGAGGAAGAAAAAGGGATGATGAAGAAGAAGAAGGAGAAAAGAGAAGAAATGGCCAAAAAATGCATCAGCCCCATTTTTCCCCGTTTTTGGTCTTCAACCCCTTTTCCTTTTCTAACCATTTTACTGTTCACTTTACCTTTTTTTTTTTTTTAATTTTCTTATTATTATTATTATTATTATTATTATTATTATTATTATTATTATTATTATTATTATTATTATTATCTTCCCATATTTCTTTATATCTAATATTTTTAATTTTATTTAATCAAAAACACAATTTAATTATGTGGTCTAAATTATTCAAATTAAACTCTAATTAGTGGGTGTTACAATTCTCTCCCCCTTAAGATGTTTCGTCCTCGAAACATACCTATGTATCGTCACTGAACAGGTGAGGGTATTGAGCTTTCATCACCTCATCGCTTTCCCATGTTGCTTCTTCGATTGCATGATTCATCCATAATACTTTCACTAATGGTACTTGCTTGTTCCTCAGTTCCTTAATTTCTCTTGCTAAAATTTGGACTGGTTCTTGTTCATATGTCAAATCTTGTCTCACCTGAATGCTTTCAGTAGGTATGATGTGATTATGATCTGATCTATATCGTCTTAACATTAAGACATGGAAGACATCATGTATTTGACTCATCTCCGATGGTAGAGCGAGTCTATAAGCAACATATCTAACTCTTTCTAATATTTCATAAGGTCCGATGAACCTTGGACTTAACTTGCCTTTCTTTCCAAATCGCAAAACTTTCTTCCATAGAGATACTTTAAGAAAAACTTTATCACCCACTGCATATTCAATGTCCCGCCTCTTAAGGTCAGCGTATGATTTTTGTCTATCTGTAGCTGTTTTAAGTCTTTCACGAATGACTTTCACTTTTTCTTCTATCTCTTGCACTAGGTTTGGTCCTATAAGTTTTCTCTCACTGAGCTCTATCCAACATATAGGTGTTCGACACTTCCTACCATAAAGTGCCTCATATGGAGCCATCTGGATACTAGACTGATAATTGTTGTTATAGGCGAATTCCATTAAAAGAAGATATTTGTCTCAGCTACCTTTAAATTCAATGACACAACTTCTCATCATATCTTCTAGAATTTGAATTACTCTTTCTGACTGTCCATCTGCTTGCGGATAAAAAGCCGTGCTGAAATTGAGCTTAGTACCTAGAGCTCATTGTAGACTACCCCAAAATTGATATGTGAAACAGGGATCTCTGTTAGACACAATAGAAACAGACACTCTATGAAGTCATACAACTTCATTCATATAAATTTCTGCCAATTTATTCAGTGGATAGTCCTTTCTGATAGGTAAGAAATGTGCTGACTTTGTAAATCTGTCCACTATAACCCATACAGTATCATGTTTCTTTAGTGTCAAAGGCAATCCAGTCACAAAATCCATAGTGATCAGTTCCCACTTCCATTCTGGAATAGAAATTGGATGTAACAACCCCGAAGGTACTTGATGTTCCGCCTTGACCCGCTGACAAGTTAAACATTTTGAAGTGTACTTTGTGATGTCCTTTTTCATACCTACCCACCAGTATCTACTCTTCAACTCTTGGTACATCTTATTACTCCCTGGGTGCATAGCATATTTGCTTTCATGGGCCTCTCTAAGAATCCTCTGTCTAAGATCTTCTATACTAGGCACACATAATCTGTCTTGATATAACAATCCACCATCTAAGTCCATAGTGAATCCAGGTCTCTCCCCCTTAGAGATCAACTCAGCTAATTCAATTAACTTCCTATCTTGTCTTTGTGCATCCTTGATTTCCTGCATAAGAGTGGGTTGAAGGTACAACTCTGCCACCATCTTTTTGCTCAAAGCATCTACTGCTACATTAGCTTTGCCTGGATGATAGTCAATCACACATATATAATCCTTTATTAGTTCTAGCCATCTTCTCTGCCTCAAATTCAATTCTTTCTATGAGGGAAGATATTTTAAACTCTTGTGATCTGTATAAATAAAGCACTTCTCCCCATATAAATAATGGCGCCAAAACATCAATGCAAAAACTATAGCTGCCAACTCTAGATCATGGGTAGGATAATTCTTCTCATGCGACTTTAACTGTCTAGAAACATAAGCAACCACCTTTCCATCTTTTATCAATACACAACCCAATCCATTATGAGAAGCATCACTATAAATGACATACTCCTTATTAGGAATCGGCTGTGTCAAAACAGGGGCCTTAGTGAGCATACTTTTGAGCTTATCAAAACTAACTTGACACTTATTTGTCCACTCAACTTTAACATCTTTTCTCAAAAGTCTTGTTAAAGGAGAAGCCATCATTGCAAAACCCTTGACAAATCTCCGATAATATCCAACTAAACCGAAGAAACTTCTGACTTCGGTCACATTCCGTGGAGGTTTCCAACTCACAATTGCCTCAACTTTGCTAGAATCCACTTTAATGCCTTCTGCAGAGATAATGTGTCCCAAAAATGTCACCTTATTTAACCAAAACTCACATTTTGAGAGTTTGGCATAAAGCTTATATTCTCTGAGAGACTGCAATGCTATTCTCAAATGCTTTTCATGTTCTTTTGAATCTTTAGAATACACCAAAATATCATCAATGAAAAAGACAACAAATTGATCAAGATGTGGCCTGAAGATCCCATTCATAAGATCCATAAATGCTGCTGGAGCATTGGTCAGCCCAAATGGCTTAACCAAAAACTCATAATGACCATATCTGGTTTTGAATGCAGTTTTAGCAATATCCTCCGTCTTCACCCTTAATTGATGATAACCAGATCTCAAATCTATCTTGGAAAATACTCCTGCACCTTTCAGTTGGTCAAAGAGATCATCAATCCGCGATAATGGGTACTTGTTCTTGATGGTCACCTTATTCAACTGTCGATAATCAATTCATAGCCTCAAAGATCCATCCTTCTTTTTCACAAACAATACCGGTGCACCCCATGGGGATGTACTTGGTCTAATGAAACCTTTATCAAGGAGTTCTTGCAATTGTGTCTTAAGTTCTTTCATCTCTGATGGGGCCATTCTGTATGGCGTCTTTGATATAGGTATAGTTCCTGGAACAAGATCAATAGTAAATTCTACATCTCTCTCCGGAGGTAACCCAGGTAAGTCATCAGGAAAGACATCTGGAAATTCATTTACCACCGGGATATCTTCAAGATTTTAACCTCCTTTTCTGGTGTCAATCACATGGGCCAAATAAACATCACACCCTTTTCTCATCAATCTCCGGGCTTTCATTATGGATATTACTCGAGGATGTTGTGAAAATAATTCCCTTTTTACAATAATTTCCTCCTGATTTTCTTTTTTAAGTACCAAAAATTTAGACTTGCAATCCACCACTGCTTCATGACATGAGAGCCAATCCATGCCTAATATGACATCATACTCATGGAAAGGCAACTCAATCAAGTTTGCAGAAAACTCCTTCCCATGCACAACCAAAGGAAAATTCCTAAATACTTTATTCACTATTACACTGTGACCCAAAGGATTCTTAACTTCAATTCCATATTCTAGGTTTTCTTTAACAGCCTGCCTCGATCGGCCTGGTCCTCTTCTGAACTGAACTCTAGGCTAAGTTGGAGCTGACCTAGTAGTCTGAGTAGGTGTACCACCTATCAAGAGTGGGCAATCTCTCCGTAGATGTTCTTTGGACCCACATATAAAGCAAACACCTGTGGCACGCCAAAATTCCCCCCAATGGCTCCTATTGCAAATGGTACATACCGGTATAGCTTCCTTGCTAACCTGAGGTTGTGAACTGGCTGTAGCAGAAGGTGCCTTAGAGGGCGGCCCCCTCCTAAAAGACCATGTCTGTGAATAGCTAAAACTTTTTCCCTGTCCTTTATTCAGTGAATGGCTAGTAAAGAAACGACTCTTCTTTCCAATGAATTGAGTCTCAGAAGTAGCTGACTTTTTGGAAGATTCTTCTATTTTCATCTTTTTCCTTTTTTCAAGGTTGAGTGCTGCAGAAACTAACTGAGAAAAATTGTTATGCTAAAGAGTAGTCACAATATCTCCAACCTCTTCATTAAGGCCATCTTCAAATCTTCTACATTTATCTCTTTCATTTGCGGGGGCATACTTGCTTAGTCTAGTAAAATCCTGCTGATACTCAGTCACTGACATTTTACCTTGCTTGAGATTCATGAACTCTTTCTTTTTCTCATCAATATAGATCAACGAAATATACTGCTCTTTAAATTCGGAAAGGAAGGAATCCTATGAGACCGGTTCCACCATATCTGGCTTGGTAAGAACTGATTTCCACCAATCATATGCCTCATCTTGGAGTAGAGAAGAAGCAAATCTAGCTTTGTCATCTGTTTCCACTTGCAACTCTTTAAAAATTCTTTCAGTCTTTTCCAACCAATACTCAGCTGCAGCTCGATCTTCATCTCTCTTACCATAGATATCTGAAGCCCCATACTTACGAAGCTTATCAATTGTTACTTTTGGTCTAGGTGGTGGCACTGGAGTAGGCTGAGGAATGGCTTATACCATATGTTGGAATAATCCAGTCATCTATGATATAAATGGATTTTGACCAGGGTCAATATGTTCTGCTGCATGCGGTGGGGGATTTGGAGCAACATCTTGCCTTTGCACGCTTGCTGCACTAGGCTGATGAGGTGTCCTAGTATCAGGAGAGCCGGTACTCTCAGCCATATCTCGTTCATTCGAAGACATCTTCCTACAATCCTACAAGTTGCCAAGAAGAAAGCCCATATCAGAATTATATGAGACACATGTATATTTAAACCTAATGTCTCATTTCACACCTAGGCCTAGAAACGCCTAAACCTGGCTCTGATACCACTAAATGTGATGTCCCAATTATATATTAGGAATAATCCTACATATATAAGAAGGATGCCACAAGCTTAACTAGATAATCTGTTCGAAATGAATTTTTTTTCATTTTAAATAACTTAATCTATTTATTTATATTGGTTTAGACAAGTTATTCTAATTAACAATATATAGATATCCTTATATTGTATACACATATGGCACCCGATTATGTTACTTAATTATTTACATACACAATATTAATATATGACACATGTCTACCACACCATATACATAGTCAAACTAAACTAATAATAATAATAATAATAAATAACAACCCTCTAACTATGCTTCCTGTGTCTCTGCTGATATGGGATTGGATTTCCTTCTTAACCACTTCACCTCCTACCGTCTATAGTTCCTATTACTGCGTGAGAAGAACCCACGCCTATCTCTAGCTTAGTGGTACATATAGGTATTAAGTTTTTCCCAAGCAGTCACACAAGTGCATGTCTCAAATAATTCATGATACACTGAATTTTTATTTCATATAAAAGAAATAACCACATCACATAACAGTATAAACATAATAATCATATTCAATAACTAAATTCTCATTACCTCCTGTAAAGCATTTCATGTTTTGTCACTTATGTCAATAATAAATTTTTCACATTTCATTCCATAGTCTTTAATTAATATCAGCCCAAATCTCATTCCCGGACTATCCGGATATGGGGTGTGAAATAGGTGCACTCGCAGAGCTTAAGCCACCCTACTCACCATAATCTCAAGTCAAGGGTGCTCGCGGAGCTTAAGCCACCTTGACTGAATATAATTATGTCATCTGTGTATAATCAGGATCAGGGGCGTTCCCAGAGCTTAAGCCACCCTGCCCCTAAATAATATCCATATCAGTACTGTAATTCTTCCCTTAATGGTGCACCATCTATCCTATGTTAGTCCTCAGGTGGAGAAATGGGAAATTAACACCATTAATTAATGGTTTCTATAACCAATAATCATTTCATATTAACACAATCATATATTCACAATTTATTTCAAAACCATGTAATAGCATGATATTTTATCAAATGTTAACACAATATTAAGTTCATAGTTAATAACATTCTTACAACTTTAAAACATGCCATAAGATATAATTTCATCATTGTGACATGTAATTTATGCCATACACACACAATCATGCATAAGGGCAAAACAAAATACATATATGTACAAATCTCGATAGTATTTTCCTTTTCCAAAATATAAGTTCAGAGCTTGTTCACTTTTGTTGGTCTTCTTCTTGTTGAAATCCTAATTTAAAAATGTAATTAATTAATAGCTTGATAAAATATTTATTCTTAATATAATTTAAATAAATAACTAGAATTTCTATTAAGCTAGAACAACACCTCTAATGACTGTTGGATTAATAACTTTCCCTACACTTATCCAATTTATATGATTCTTAATTCTAATTAACTATAACATGTAAAACTAAAATATACCAAAATTTCAGAATTTTTGAACCTTTACATAAGTTTTGGTATAATTTTAAATATTGCCCTGTTTTCTGCCCTTAGGCAGGTTCAAGGTACCCAATTAAAAAATTCATAACTTTCAATGTGTAGCTTCAATTATTATGAAAATGTTTATAAAGTTATATAAGTTAATTTGGAACATTTTTCATGTTTAACTTATTTCCAGATTCGGTCTCTAAGGTTCTCAAATATTAGATGATATATAACTAGATTAACATAGCGTATCAACCCGACCAGTTTAATTGTTCAGCTCATAACTCACAAAATACATGACATTTTAAGATGAAAGACATAAGAGTAAAACTTTTATGTTTTTCACTTTGGCTAATTTGATCTAAAAATAGGTGAAATATAAGGACGAAGTTACTGGAACTACACAGGTATATGAAACCAGCTCAATCAAGGAATAGTCATAGTGCATTTCAGAATAACTCAACCTACGCAAGAGATATTCATACGAAATTTTTTAGAGAACTCAATAACATATATACCTACAACTTTAATGTTTTACAAAACCTCAGAATAAGCCACTAAGATGATCAAATTTTACAAAAACCGTAGGTTATTTGGTTGATACGTCTCCAGAACCAGTTTCACCCCAATAACCATATCTCTTCATATACTCAAAATAATTCAATTAAATTTGGTAGAGACATACAAAAGACATAGATGAACAACTTTTATGCTTAACATATCCCCAAATTCGAGTCACAAGATAATAAAAAATAGAGTGCAATATTCTATTAAAATATAACCTAAAGAGTTCTAATAACACAATAATCATGGGGAAAATATTTCTTACCAAGATCAGATTTTATTGGACTGATTTTTGATGCAAATATTGAAGAAAATGATGAGTAATTTGATCTGAGATATGGAGGAAGAAAAAGGGATGATGAAGAAGAAGAAGGAGAAAAGAGAAGAAATGGCCAAAAATGCACCAGCCCCCTTTTTCCCCGTTTAATGGTGTGGTCGACATGCACCACTAATGGTAGATAATCATACCATTAATGGATTTAATCATTTTTATCATACTCCCTCCTATTTGGTATGCCAAACTATCCTAAGTTGGTTCTAGTTAGGTATTCTAGGGCTTATACAATTTCATTAAAATTCATAACAATTAATTTCATACTTTTCATGCATGTAATATCTCAAAATAATCACATAATCACTCAATTAAAATAATATTTACATAATATAACAAATTTATCATCATTTTACTCATTTCATTCCTCAACTCACATGCTGCCCTGTCACTGGCAGATTCTGTTCTCTATTTTGGACCTTAATTTTGGTCCTGTTACATTCTGAATGTAGTTACATGATGTTCTTAAAAATTTTAGGTGTGGATATTAGATTTAATATAAAAATTTAATCACATAATTCTAAGTTATGTATCAAAAGATATGATAAAATGAACATTGACTGGTCACTAGCAATTCTGCCCAGAATTTTCTGGACAGATTCTAAGTCTGAATTTTATGAATTTTTATGGAAAATTAAAAACATATTCAGATGTTATGGTCTAAATAACAATTATAACACTATGTCTTAGATTTCAAATAGAACAAAGAACACACAAATCCAAGCTCCAGAACTCAAGTTATGATAGTTTAAGTACTTACTGCTCATTGCTAACAATTCTATCCAGAATTTCTGGACAGATTCTATGTCCGAACTTTATGAATTTTTCTGGACAATTAAAGACATATTCAAGTTTTATGGTCTACATAACAGTTATATAAATATGTCTTATCTTTCAAACCTAACAAACAACATGCAAAACCGAGTTCCAGAAATTAAGTTATAACAGTTTAAGTGAACACTACTCATCAATTTCCAGTAAGGAACATACAAGCTAATCACATTCAATTTTTATCAAATTAAATCCTAAGTCTAGCAAACATGCATTGTCACATCCACTGATTTAGATTAAAGTCCCGTAAATTGTTAAATCGTCTCGTCAGTTTGACCGAATTCTAAATTTGGATTTTTATCTAAAAATAATGAAAACAAATGTACGAGTGATTTTGCTTTATATATAACTTATATAATGATATTTTAATCGATGGAGTCAGTGTAGCACACCCTCATTCAGGCACGAGCTGCTGGGGTGAGGGGGTGTTACAGTTTTTGGTATCAAAGCAAGATTCGTGTTTCTAGATTTTGGTATTAAATCCTGGTTTGGGCAGTTTTGGAATTTTAAAATGGTTTTCAAAAATAATTATAACATGTGTGTACCCACAATTAAGTATTAAAGTTGTAACAAAGTTATTTTATGATATAGGGATAGTATGGCTTCAGGGTCACGACATATTGTGGCCGAAAGAGGCGAAAGTAATGAGCCTACTGAAACACAGGCTTCATCGCGACCCATTTGTCGCCAAGCTACTGTATCTAGATCCAATGCTAGCCTATCAAGAGGGCAGTCTATTGCTGGCACAGGACAAACAGAACTTATGAGGAACATGATTGATTTGCTACAAAGAGCATCACAACCAACCTCATCGGGGTTGCAATTTGAGAGACTGAGACTAAGGAAGTTAGGGGCACCGATTTCTACGGTAAACGGGAAGATGACCCCTCAGTGGCAAAAGAGCTAGATCTTTCAGTGGCCGATTTCAAGCTGGGGGTTCCAATAGGGCTTCTTCCTTCAGGCGGGGACAACCCATAAGATATGTTTCTTCGGCAGCCAGTGCACCGACACAGACACCATATAGATCTCTACCCCTACCAGAATGCCAACATTGTGTCCGTTCTCATCCCGGAGAGTGTTGGTGGATGACAGGAGCGTGTTTTAGATGTGGCTCTAAAGACCATATGAGGAGAGATTGTCCCTTGTTATAGTATGGTAGAGGTTCGGGGAGCACTGAGCTGATGCAGACAAAGGCTTCTAGGCAAGGCAGAGGAAGCAGATCAGGGTCCAGTCAGTTCAGATCATAGACAGTTGAAAGGCCAGAACGTAGTAGAGCTGCCTTAGCCAGGGCATATGCCATGCGAGGCCAAAAGGAGCAGGATGCACCAGATGTCTTAATTGGTAAATTCCTTCTCTTTGGCTCTGACATACATGCATTGATAGATCCGGGGTTGACGCATTCATACATATGCACACCACCACCAGGTCGAGAGGGTTTAGAACCACAGACTCTAGAATTTGAGATTATTATGACTAACCCGTTAGGGCACAGTGTGAGGGTTAGCAAGGTGTTTAGGGGTTGCCCAGTTGAAATTCAAGAAAGGCAATTCCCAGCAGACTTGATAGATTTACCATTCCATGAGTTCGATGTGATCTTGGGAATGGATTGGTTAACTTGTTATGGAGTGGTAGTAAATTGTGGAAGAAGACAGATGATCATCAGAATTCCAGAACAAGATGAGATAGTGGTGATGAGTGAGGATAAAAGATACCCAGACAATGTGATATCAGTGTTGAAAGCCTAGAAACTCATCAGTAAGGGATGCAAAGCATACTTAGCGTATGTAGTTGATATGGAAAAAACAAGTCCGAAGTTGGTGGATATTCCTACTGTTAGTGATTTTCCCGATGTATTTCCAGAAGAGCTGCCAGGGTTACCACCGAATAGAGAAATTAAATTTGCTATCGATTTGGTACTCGACACCACCCCTATTTCCATTACACCATATAGGATGGCACGAGCAGAGTTGAAAGAGCTGAAGGTACAATTGTAGGATTTGTTAGATAAGGGTTTTATACGACCCAGTGTATCACCATGGGGTGCTCCAGTATTATTTGTGAAGAAGAAAGACAACACTCTTCATCTTCGCATCGATTATAGGTAGCTTAATAAGGTGACTATTAAGAATAAATACCCACTGCCTAGGATTGATGACTTATTTGACCAATTAAAAGGTGCAGCCATATTTTTGAAGATAGAACTTTGATCGGGGTATCATTAATTGAAGATAAAAGAGTTAGATGTACGTAAGACGACATTTAGGACTTGTTATGGTCATTATGAGTTCCTAGTTATGCCCTTTGGATTGACAAATGCACCAACAACTTTTATGGACCTGATGAACCGAGTGTTCAGGCCATACCTTGATCAATTTGTAGTAGTGTTTATTGATGACATTCTTGTCTACTATAGAAACCGAGTAGAACATGATCGACATCTCAGAATAGTGCTGCAAACATTGAGGGAGAAGCAGTTGTATGCAAAGCTATCTAAGTGCGAGTTTTGGCTTGAAGCAGTCAGTTTTCTAGGTCATGTAATTTCAACAGAAGGTATCCGAGTTGATCCTAGTAAAATTGAGGCTATTCTTAATTGGAAACCACCACGAAATGTGACAGAAGTGAGAAGTTTCCTTGGATTAGCGGGATATTATAGGAGGTTCATGAAGGGATTTTCATCATTAACGACTCCTTTGACACGATTGCTACGAAAAAAGGTCTATTTCGAGTGGACAGACAAGTGTCAAGCAAGCTTTGATCGACTGAAAGTGATGTTGACTAAAGCACCAATTTTGACTCAGCCTATTCCAGGAAAAGACTTTGTTGTGTACAGTGATGCTAGTCATAATGGTTTAGGCTGTGTTCTTATGCAAGAAGGAAAGGTGATTACTTACGCCTCAAGACAACTTAAGCCTCACGAGCTTAACTATCCGACACATGATTTGGAGTTAGCTGCGATAGTTTTTGCTCTTAAGATCTGAAGACATTATATGGGGAAAGATGTTATATCTATACAGATCACAAAAGTCTTAAGTACCTTCCCTCACAGAAAGAGTGGTCGCATATGCACTAAGTAGGAAGATTTTAACTGAGATGCGAATACAATCTACTTTGATGTAGAGGATCAAAGATGCTCAGAAGCAAGATGAAAAGTTAGTAGAGATAGTCGAGGTAGTGAAAAAGGGAGAAAAGCCTAATTTTTCATTGAAAGAGGATGGCACAATGTACTTCAAGAATAGGATTTGTGTGTTTGGTGTAGAAGAGTTGAAGTCCGATATTTTAAAAGAAGCACAAGAAACGGTATATACCATGCATCTAGGCGGGAACAAGATGTATCAAGATTTGAAAACTCTATATTGGTGGCCAGGGATGAAGAAGGATATCACTAAATATGTTGCTAAATGTCTAACTTGTTAACAAGTGAAAGCAGAACACCAATTGCCCACAGGATTGCTGCAACCAATATCGATTCCAGAGTAGAAATGGGAAAGAATCACGATGGATTTTGTGTCCAGTTTACCGATGACTCAGAGAAAGTAAGAATGTCAGCACACTTCTTACCAGTCAGAATGGACTGCTCATTGAACAAGCTAGCCGAAATTTATGTAAGTGAGATAGTGAGATTGCATGGAGTGCCAATGTCCATCATATCTGATAGAGATCCCAATTTTACTGAACAATTCTAGAAGAGTGTACAACAAGCTTTGGGAACTCGACTCAATTTCAACACGGCCTTTCATCCGCAAACGGATGGACAATCAGAGAGAGTTATTCAGTTGCTAGAGGATATGATGAGAAGTTGTGTGCTTGAATTTGAGGAAAGTTGGGATAGATATCTACCTCTTATGGAGTTTGCCTACAACAACAACCATCAAACGAGCATAGGCATGGCTTCGTATAAGGCATTGTATGGAAGAAAATGCAGGACACCAGTTTGTTGGACCGAATTGAGTGAAAATAAGTTGATAGGGCCAGAGTTAGTGCAACAAACAGAAGAAAAGGTTAGAATTATCCAAGAAAGATTGAAAGCAGCACAAGATTGACATAAATCATATGGTAACCTCAAGAGGCTAGACATTGAATATGATGTGGGAGATAAAGTGTTTCTCAAGGTTTCACCTTGGAAGAAAGTGTTGAGATTTGGTAAAAAAGGAAAGTTAAGTCCGAGATTCATTGGTTCCTATGAGATTCTGGAAAGAATCGGACCAGTGGCATATCGATTAGCACTTCCACCAGAGTTAGATAAAATCCATAATGTTTTTCATGTCTCAATGCTAAGGAGATATAGGTCTGATCTGACTCATATCATACCAACTAAAGAGATAGAAGTGCAGACTGACTTGACTTATGAAGAGGAACCGGTGGCTATATTAGCAAGTGAAGAAAAAGTTTTACGAAACAAGAAAGTTCCATTAGTCAAAGTGCTATGGCGAAATCATGCTATTGAAGAAGCCACATGGGAGAACGAAGAAGTCATGAAGAGGCAATATCCTCAGTTGTTCACAGAATTAATAGGTAAATTTTGAGGACAAAATTTATTTTAAGGGAGAGAGAATGTCACATCCGCTAATTTAGATTAAAATCCCGCGAGTTGTTAAATCGACTCGTCAGTTTGACCGAATTCTAAATTTGGATTTTTATCGAAAACTAATGAAAAAAAAATGTACGAGTGATTTTGCTTTATATATAACTTATATAATGATATTTTGATTGATGGAGTTAGTGTAGCACACCCTCATTCGGGCACGAGTTGCTGGGGTGAGGGGGAATTACAACAATTGGTAGTCTCTTACTGAGGATAAAAGGAGGTCAAGGGTTTGACTTTTGCCTCCAACAACCTACTGTGTAATAGTCATTGCAGGCCTGAGACTCGGGCTAGAGCACAGTGATGGGTTGGGGGTATTGGACCATGGACCCCGACAGCCCGTTGGTCTCAGTGAGACGGCGGGTGGGCTCAGTCGTTGCGGGCCTGAGACTCGGGCTGATGCCCAGCCGTTACATGCATCCTCAAGATTTTCATCACAAAATACTATTAATTAAGAATCATCAACATGTCAAATAATCAAATCATACAAATAAAAAAAATGAAATAGGCTATTGCCTTAGATTATGCACAAACCTCTCTTTTTCTCTTTTCTTTCCCTTTATTTCTCTTTCTCCTTTCCTTTGCTCCTTTGATCTAGCTCTTTGTTAATTTGAGTTCCTAAAATTTATAATCAGATTATTAAAACTTCATAAACCCTAATATCTCTCATTTTCCTTACTCTCTTAAGCTTCCTTGAGCATGAAGATGGAATTTTCCCTTACTTTTTCTCTCTTTTCTCACTTTCTTTCACTAAAACTAAGCTTTGGCTAAGGAGGAACAAGGGAAAACGTGGATGGTGTGGAGAACAGAATTTTCCTCAATGAAAAATGGATAAGGAAGAGGAAGAAACAATCAAGAAGAAGATGACAAAAGTCATTAAGATGGGGGGACACCTAAGCTCAATCTAGAAGCTTTCATTAATGCTAAATGCATGTATGCTAATTAGCTTCTTAAACTTTGCCACTTGGTGTGTTATGCTTCAAGAAACATGGAAGCCACTTAATGATGGAAAAATTCTAGATCAAGAGTGATAATTAAGAAAGGATAAGCACTTAAGAACAAAGTGACAAAATTACTTAATTGATGGAGACACCTAAGCATTTTCTAGAAACTTTTCATTAATTTCTAATTCATGTATGTCAATTGACTTCTTAAAATGTGCCACTTGGTGTGGCAGGCCTCCATATGAATTTTATGTCCCAATTCATGCATTTTATTTATGATTATCACAATAAATCCTCAAATTTTTGGTAAATTGCAAATTTACCCCTAAACTTTTCAAAATTTGCAATTTAGTCATTTACCAAAATTTAACATCTTTAAATATTTTAAACACTTTATTGATTATATTCCATACTTAATTGCCATCATTTTAATTATTTTTCGATAAAAATCCAATTTTAGACTTCGGTCAAATCGACGAGTCGATTTAACAACTCGCGTAACTTAGGTCTAAATTAGCGGATATGACATTCACTCCCCTTTAAAATAAATTTCGTCCTCAAAATTTTACCTGTTCATTCTTTGTTGAACAACTGAGGATATTGCTTCTTCATGAGTTCTTCGTTCTCCCATGTGGCTTCTTCGGTAGCATGATTCCGCCATATCACTTTAACTAATGGAACTTTCTTGTTTCATAAAACTTTTTCTTCATATGCTAATCTAGCCATCGGTTCCTCTTCATAAGTCAAGTCAGTCTGCACTTCTATCTCCTCAGTTGGTATGACATGAATCGGATCAGACCTATATCTCCTTAGCATCGACACATGAAAAACATTATGGATTTCACCCAACTCTAGTGGAAGTGCTAACCGATATGCCACTGGTCCGATTCTTTCCAAAATCTCATAAGGACCAATGAACCTCGGACTTAACTTTCCCTTTTTACTTAATCTCAATACTTTCTCCCAAGGTGAAATCTTGAGAAATACCTTTTCTCCCACAACATACTCTATATCTTGCATCTTGAGGTCAACATATGATTTCTGTCGATCTTATGCTACTTTCAATCTTTCTTGGATAATTCTAACCTTTTCTTCTGTTTGTTTCACTAACTCTGGCCCTATCAACTTCTTTTCACTCAATTCGGTCCAACAGATTGGTGTCCTGAATTTTCTTCCATACAATGCCTCATACAGAGCCATGCCTATGCTTGTTTGATAACTGTTGTTGTAAACGAACTCCATAAGAGGTAGATATCTATCCCAACTTCCTTCCAACTTGAGT
Organism: Triadica sebifera; assembly: GCA_023653625.1. Taxonomy (NCBI): domain Eukaryota; kingdom Viridiplantae; phylum Streptophyta; class Magnoliopsida; order Malpighiales; family Euphorbiaceae; genus Triadica; species Triadica sebifera. Next base: position 37,696,738 of record CM042896.1, read on the forward strand.
ACATAGCTTCTCATCATATCCTGTAGCAACTGAATAACTCTCTCCGATTGTCCATCCGTTTACGGATGAAAGGTCGTGCTGAAATTGAGTCGAGTCCCTAAAGCTTGCAGTAAACTCTTCCAGAATTGTGAAGTAAATCTGGGATCTCTATTAGATATGATGGACATTGGCACTCTATGCAACCTCACTATCTCACTTACATAAACTTGGGCTAGTTTGTTTAATGAGTAGTCAATTCTAACTGGTAAGAATTGTGCCGACTTCATTAATCGATCCACTATCACCCATACTGCATCATGTTTTCTTTTTACTGCATGTAAATGAGACTCTTTTGGACATGATTGAAATCGTGCACACAAGCATACACTATAAGCTTTGCTAGTTGTATAGTATCCTAAAAAGATACATTCATCAGATTTAGAGGCAAATTTTCCAAGGTTGTCCTTGGTATTCAATATGAAGCACTTGCATCCAAATACTCTAAAGTATGATATCAAGGGCTTTCTTCCATTCCATAGCTCAAATGAGGTTTTGTTTAAAAGAGATCTTTTGAAAACTCGATTTGAAATATAACAAGCTGTGTTTGTGGCTTCTGCCAAAAAGTAAGTTGGTAGACCATACTCATTGAGCATTGTTCTAGCCATTTCAATTAAAGTTCAATTTTTCCTTTCAACTACCCCATTTTGTTGAGGTGTCTTAGGAGATGAAAAATTCTATGAAGTGCCATGTTCAAGACAAAAACTTTCAAAGTTTTCATTTTCAAATTCTTTGCCATGGTCACTTCTTATCTTTGAAATACAATATCCTTTTTCATTTTGAACTCTTTTAGCTAAGAAAATTACCCAAGTAAATCTAGAGTAATCATTTACGATGACAAAGGCATAATGTTTACCTCTTAAGTTAGCAATTCTAGTAGGTCGAAATAAATCTAAATGCAGGAGTTGTAGAGGTTTTGAGGTACTTACTAGGTTTTTTGCTTTGAAGGATGATTTGTGTTGCTTCCCTCTTTGGCAAGGTTCACATGTCTTGTCTTTTTCAAATTTTACTTTTGGTAGTCCCTTTACTAGTTCTCTTGTGCTGAGGCTTTGAATTAAGTCTATATTTGCATGACCAAGCCTTCTATGCCACAGCCAAGATTCATCACTAGTAGTCACAAGACACTTAGAGGAATGGTTAGATATTTTGTGTAAGTCAATTATGTATGTGTTGATATCTCTATTTCCTTTAAATATGTCTTGACCATCGATAGAGATCACCAGACATTCATTGAAAGTAAAGATTACTTTGTTTCCTTTATCACATAATTGACTAACACTCAACAAGTTATGTTTCAAGCCATCAACAAGTAAGACATCTTTAATAAAAGTAGTACCATTAATACCAATAGAACCAATGGCAATTACCTTACCCTTAGCATTGTTTCCAAAGGTAACTTTACCTCCATCAATACTTTTGATTTCATTGAAGAGTTCTTTGTTTCCTGTCATATGCCTTTAGCATCCACTGTCTACTAGCCATGCATTTTTGTTTATTGTGGACTTGAGGCATACCTATAGAATCACAGTTCAAGTATAATTTTTAGGTACCCAAATGAGCTTGGGTCCTTAGGGGTTAGCACATGAAGGTTCCCAATGAGCCTTCCCTATCCAACAATGTTTATTTATATGACCAATCTTCATACAATAATTACACTGTTTAGGTCTAACATTGCTTTTTGGTCTAACAATATTTTTGAATGCCATATTTCTATTAAACTGATTTTGAGTACAATGGCATGCACAATCATGATTAATTGAAGCTTTTCTAGATGAATGCTTCTTATACATGAAGGCATGATTATTCTTTTTATGTATAGAAGGTTTAATATACTTATTCCTAGGTGTTGTTCCAACAAGTATGGAGATGTGAGGTTCACTAGACTTAACAAAGATGGTTTTGTGAGAAGATGATGATGTGTCCTTAAATCCTAGACCATGTGTAATTAAAGGTGGTCTTTGAGACACAATGAGAGTATCTAAACTCTCTTTTCCTTTGTGGAATTTTGAAATTGAATTTCTAAGTTCCTCAACTTCATTTTTTAAAGTATTATTTTCTTTAAGCAAGGAATTAGTTGAGGGTTTTGATGAGTATTCATATAATGATTTTTGAAGAGATTCATTAGATGATTTAAGCTTAATGTTCTCCTTTTCTAAAGCATCTATTTTTTTTTTAAATTAGAGATGTTATTTCTATAAGTACTGAATTTACTCTTATATTTCTCTAATTCTAGATTGAATTCTTCTATGAGGCTTTGCTCATCATCATCATCATCAAAATTTCTCTTCTTTAAGGCTCTGTCCAATAATCTCTTGATAAGATTTCTTCCTCACAATTAGCTCCTCTTCTGGTTGGTGGTGTCCATTCTTTTCGTACACTATCCCAAACTTCAATTCCTTCACTATCCAGGTATGTCTCCATCCGAAACTCCCAATAGGCATAATTTTCTCCATCAAAGTAAGGTATGAGACTTTGGAATCCTTCACTGGCCATATCTTAATCTTTACTAGCGCTTTTTAGGCTTCGATGCTAGACAAGGCTCTAATACCAATTGTTGCCCATATATTGAGCCAAGAAGGGGGGGTTGAATTGAAGTTTAAAAATTTATCTTTAAAGTGCGGAAATAAAAAGTTAAGTTTAGGAGGGATAGAGAAATTTGACATAAGGAGTTTTATAGAGGTTCGGGTGTTAACAAACCCTACTCCTCTCCCCAATTGCAATTGGGAGTTTCACTAACACACTAAGTGTTACAATGGAGTTTTACAAGCTCACTCCTAACTATGGTGTTTTCACACTGGCTCACACTTAACCCATAAATGCCTTGTGTTTTTATGGCTCACACAATAACCAATTTCTTGTGTTTTACAGGCTCACACAAACAACCTTTACCTTGTGTTTTACAGGGTCACACAAACAACCTTTACCTTGTGTTTTACAAGCTCACACAAACAACCTTTGTTTGTGTTTTAGAGGCTCACACAACTAACCCTTACAAGTGTTCTACTCTTAACCCAGAAATACCCAAAACTCACTTGAGTAAGAAATGATTATAGAGAGAAACACTTACAAATCTTTATTGCTCAATAAATGATGAGCAAAAAGATTTTCACAGAGAATAAATATTTGTTTTGAAAGTATTAAATGTACAAATAGCTTACAACAAGATTTTTATTCAAAGTATTAGCTATCCTCTTGTGCTGAATGCATAAATGACTTGCATTTATACTTCCATGGTGAATTATAGCCGTTAGAATACATTTAATATGAAACTAGGCATTTCACCAACCCTAATAATCGCGCTTGATATTTTTCTCTTTCATCTTTCATGAGAGTGACTCTGTTTGTTACAGTTGTGAATGTTCTTCGAAGCCGCGACTAAAGTGGTGACCTTGGCAGTGAAGCATTCTAGAAGGTTTTGAAATATTGGGTCACGGGTGTGACATATATCTTCACGGAGTGACAACCTTCCAAGCCGTGATCCAAATGGTGACTTTGGTTGTGAAGCTCTCTAGAAGAATTTTTCATGTAGGTTCAAGGGCGTGACATGTCTATCACGGGCGTGACGCAAATGTTCATTCATGGTTTATTATCTTCCTTCATTGCTGTGAACTTGAAATGTTGGTTTGTTGGTGCTAGGCTTACTCACGGGTGTGACACATAACATCACGGGCGTGAATGATGCTGCTTCTTCAATTTTATCTTTCAAGGATTAATCTTCCATTCTCCATTCTTGCTATTTTATTCCATACCCTATTTAATAGAATTAGAAAACAAGTATGTTAAATACATTATTGCTATTTTATTTGTTATCATCAAAATGACAGAACTAACTCTCAAGGTTCAACAGTCTGGAAGCATAAGCGATCACTTTGCATTCTTACATTAGTAATAGCCCAAACCATTCAGGGAAGCATCACTATGCACCACATAATCTTTTCCCACAGTAGGCTGTGTCAACACCGGTGCCTTTATCAACATTTGGTCAACTTATCAAAACTAGTCTTGCACCGGTCAATCCACTCAAATTTGGTCTCCTTTCTAAGCAATTTTGTCAGTGGTGAGGCTATCATTGAAAATCCTTTCACAAATTTCCGATAATAACCAGCCAAACTAAGAAAACTTCTCACCTCTGTCACATTCCGAGGCAATTTCCTATTAAGGATTGCCTCTACCTTAATAATGTCAACTCTGATCCCATCGACTGAGGAAAAATGCCCTAGAAAGGCCACTTCATCTAACCAGAATGCACATTTTGACAATAGGAAGATGTTAATCATGGTGTGGAAGACAATACAAAGATGTTAATCATGCTCCTTCTGCTTCTTGAGTACACCATGATATCGTCTATGAACACTACCACGAACTGGTCCAAATAAGTGTCAGAGGAGTGCTCTAAAGGCAATCACCTTTAGCACTTATTGTACAAATATATTTGATTAATAAAAGGCTTTTTCATTAATTTGATGTTCATTTGATATATGATACATAACATAGCATGAAGGAAATCATGATGAGATCATGATATTGAGATTATTATCATGTGTAATTATGTTAGTATTAAAATTATCCATAGTCATAGGATAAATGAGATGGGAGATTATTAATCCAGACAAACTAGAACATGTTACACTCCTTGATTGGATCAAGTAGTAGATCTCATAATCTATAAACATGAGATGTTTAGAGTTAACATGTGGATGCTTGCTAAGTGTAGCTAAGTACATTAGATGACCAACTATGAGACAATCATATGGATAATCTATTCAAATGTCAATGATAGTCTCATCATAGCAATGGTGCAAGTATCCTTAGACATGAGGTACTCAAGGATATCTTGAATATTGATTCTTTATTTTGACACTATTCCTTGTTGCCTCAGAGAGGTAGCTCATAGGGTGGTGATTGGATACAACTTGAGGTATTCGAAGGTAATTGGGTAACCAACAAAGGATTAACCACTCTTGATAGAATGAGTGTATACCCATTTCCTCTTGTCGTGGTCATTACTCAGGAATCTCTGGCCATAGTGAAAATGCCATAAAGATAGTCTTTAATGACATATCTAATAGAGTAATGAGCCTCAAGGACAAGAAATAACATTACTTGGACTAGACGTGACATAGTCAGTCTAGTGGGAGTTGACACATGTCCATACTCTGAACCAAGTGGGGTATAGAATGGTGAAATGAATAATTGCACAAAAATTGTCTATGGAAAGGTTCGTAGTCAAACCACTGACTTTCCGGTCAATTGGGGGTCATGATGTGTTGCTAGATACCGCTCATGACCTGCTTAAATTAAATTTTAATTTAAGTGGCCAACATAACCGGGAACCTAATGGGTCACACGCATTGAAGATATAGAGAATGAGTAAAATGGTCTTGGATAGGATCCAAAATATGAGAGAATTATTTTAGGATGGATCACGATGAGATCGCACGAAAAACTCTTTCGGGAGTGTCACGAGCCCGCGCGGGCTAGGCAGGCTGCTGACCTGCCTTACGAGCCAGCTGGGCTGCCCAGCAACACCTTCCCATCCGTTGGCCAACGACTGTTTTTGGCCATAATTAGGCCAATTATGGCCAATTACTATTCATTAGTTTCCATTTTCTCCATTTTTGACTTTTCATCTTATTTTTGAATTTGATTCAAATAGAAAAGACATCAAATGTCAGCAAATAAATATTAAAATATTTTTTTGTGAAAAAATATTTTTAAGGCAACAAAAATTCTCTCAAGAACACTTTCAAAGCTAGCACTTTGAATTTGTTCAAATCATTTCTCTTGATAGTTTCTTCATTTTTCTCGTGGATTATTATTAGAGACATCCTAGTGTGGATTGTTGTGGTTTGCTACAACCCAACAAAGTTAAGATTTGAAGAACAAATAAAAATTACAAGGTATAATTTTTGACATTTACATTTATATAAATTAGTTTTAATGGTACAAGTATGATCTTTTATTTTGGGTTTTAAAAAATTTAATTTTTTGTTGCGTTTATGAATATGATTATTTCTTTAAAACCCAACATTGGCATCAGAGTCTCCTTGTATCCATTAAAATTAATGTTAATTGAAAGTGCAATGAGATTGCATGTTTTTGATGATTTTGGATCAATAGGTTTTGAAAAATTGAAATTAATTTGTAAAATATAATTTACATATTTTTCTTTCTTTAATCTGATCATGGGATAATTAAAAATGATTATTTTGATTGAAAAATGATTTGAATGTGATTCAAATAATTAATTTCGGATTTATTTCAAAAATGCCTAATATTGCTATTTTATGAACATGTGTTGTTGTTTGGCTTAATTGATGGGGCTGGTTATATTTTTCTTGTAATTTAATTATGAAAAACTTATATAGACATATTGAGAATATTTTTCTGTCTCTGGAGGTGTCCAATAATTAATTAAAAATTATTTTGATTAATGTTTCAAACAAATACAAAGACGGGACTGTTTTAGCATACCCGGTGGAGCTGTTTTGTTTGATTTTTTTGTATGTATTTATTTTATTTCCAGCACATTGAAATAATTTTTATGTGATTAAAAATATGGTATTTTGATGTTATATGCATGCCAAATTATTTTGCAAGCATTTGAAATTTTAAAATTATAGATATCGAATTAGTCATTTTGAGCGTCTAAGTGTATTGTTTCGATTGTCTTAGTAATTGTGGCTTGTGCCAAAAATATTTTGATGAACTTAAGCTGAACTAAAGATAATTAGAATGGTGATTTGATGTTCTAGAAATTTTTAGAATTTGTGGAAATTAATTTTGAATTAATTTAAGTTGTGAAATTGTAATTCTAGTATGACTAGAAATTGATATGTATATTAAAATTAAATTGTTTAATTTTAGCATCATAATATTCTGATTTTAAGGAGAATTAATTTTGAATTATTTCTCAAAATATGGAATTTAATTTATTTTGATTAAATATTAAATTCCACTTTAAAATGACATACAAAATTAAATTAACCAAAAGAACACATATAGACAATTTTGATTCAAGTGTTGAATCGATTTACAAATTGAAATCCAAAATTGTCAATTTTATTTTGTGCATTAGAGAATGCATGTTAGGGGTGTATGAAAAGGCATTATGGATGATTATGGACTTAGGCCCAATGTGATTGAGCATGCATGAAATTATTTTGTTTTATGGTAAATAGGGCCTGCGTGTCCCTACCTCTTTTTCTTTTTTATGTATTTCTCTTCTCATCTTACTCCCCTCAAATGTAAATTGATGTTTTCTATAATTTGAAATATGTAATTAGATTACATAGGATTAGGATAGAATGACGATACAAAGGAGCAAAAAGCAAAGGAGATGGTACCATAAACAAGAAGACTTAGAAATAGGAATTTTATTTCTCTTTTGGGTTGCAAATTCATGTATGTACCTAAGTAAGACCTAGTCAATTTCTCTTTGGCTCAAGAGATTGACTTTAGTATGTCCATAATCATGCCATATAGTTAATGTAACTATCTTTATATATCAATGTGATGAATGTATGATATATAAAAGCATGAAATAATAACTTGATGAGACTTAACAACAAAATCCCTCTCTAAATAAACAATTAAGTCACCTTCTATTAATATGGGGAGAACCAGAGTTCTTCAAGAGTTAGGGTTGTTGAGTTGCCTCAAGCTCACTCTATAAGAATATGTTCAATCCATTGAAATTATTTTTCACGATTAATGGATTAGACTTAACCGATATTATTAACTTATTGGATTTGCGCCAAAGATAATATGTATTAGAGGTGAAGTTGGGTTTGTATACATGAGATGTACACATATCAAGAGTCAATAGCCCAATGTATGTGCACACATCAATAAGTTGATAGCACAAGATTCGATAGTTGCATGAATAATACAATTAGTATGGATTAGATACCTACCAACCAAACTAAGGATAGCTTGTTGAGTTGCCTCAAGGTTATTCTTAGCTAGTTGGATATCGACCCACTAGGAGAACTTCCATATAAGTTCTCTTGGGTTCATAGTGAGGGCTATGGATTCGCAATAAAATAGTGGGAGCCATAATGCGATTTATTAAATACCTAATAAACATGCATTTTATGTACATTCTAACATGTTCTATTTTACATCTAGGTTGCTAGAATCATCATCATGACAAGTGTGAATTTGCGATCGCTAATGGAATCATATAAGTTGACTGGACCCAATTTTTTGGATTGGCTAAGGAATCTGAGAATAGTTCTCAAATCCGAAAAGATTGGCTATGTCCTAAATGAGGCACTCCCTAATCCCCTTGCTACTAATGCTTTTGAAGATGTTCAGAAGGCATATCAAAAGCATCTCGATGATAGTGAGATGGCAAGCTGCATTATGCTATGGATGCTAATTCCATAGTATACCATCTAAGAGAGCTTTTTGATGAGCAAGCACATTTCGAAAGGTTCGAAACTTCAAGGTTGCTCTTCCGCACTAAGATGGTTGAGGGGACATCTCCAGTGCAATATGCATTGAAGATGAATGGCTATATTGAGAGGTTAGCCACCTTGGGATTTGTGATGGACCATGAATTAAGTATTGACTTAATTCTAACCAGTTTGTCTAATAGTTATTCACATTTTGTGCTTAACTATAGGATGAACCAAATCTCTACCACTATTCCTGAGCTGATTAACTTGCTTAAAACAGCTGAGCCATCTGTCAAGAAAGACAGTAATGCTGTGATGCTGGTGGACTATTCAAGTTCTAAAAGGAAAAACCTTAAGAAAAATAAGAAGACCATGAAGCCTAAGGGAGGCATGGCCAAGAAGAAGGCTAAGGAGATTGCTCCAAAAGGGACGTGCTTCCATTGTGGTAAGGATGGCCATTGGAAGAGAAACTGCAAGGCTTACTTAGAGTCCTTGAAGAAGAAGGCATCTGATGCCCCATCTACTTTAGGTATTTTTGTCATTGAAATTAAAACTGTTTCCAATAATAATATATGGGTATTAGATATTAGTTGTGGGTCACACATATGCACTGATATGCAGGGCCAAAGGAAGAGTAGACAGCTCAATAAGGGTGAGTTTTGCGGAACCTTGTTAGACATGGTAAGGTCTATGATGAGTTTTACAAAATTGCCTAAATCCTTTTGGGGTTATGCACTAGAGACCGCCATTTATATATTAAATGGAGTTCCTTCAAAGTCAGTTGATGTTACTCCATATGAGATATGGTATAACAAGAGGCCCACATTTTCTTACATAAGAATTTGGGGTTGTCCTGCTTATGTGAAGCGGACAATGTTAGATAAGCTAGAAGCTAAGTTTGACCGATGTCTGTTTGTGGGATATCCAAAAGCATCATATGGATATCAATTTTACCACCCCTTGGAACAAAAGATTTTTGTTTCAAGACATGCTATCTTTTTAGAGAGAGAATTCCTTTTAAAAGGAGATAGTGGGAGAAAAATTGAACTTGAGGAAGTTCAAGATGCTCAAATAGATGCTGGTCAAATGCCTGAACCCGAGATAACAACTCAACCTTCTAAAGCACAAGAGCTTCGTAGGTCAAGTAGGATACATACTATTCTAGAGAGATATGGATTTCTCATTAGTGAACAGAACGACGTATTGCTCATAGAAAATGATGAGCCTACAACCTATGAGGAGGTTCTGAATAGTTCAGAATCTAACAAATGGCTTCAAGCCATGATGTCAAAAATGGATTCCATGTATGAAAGCCAAGAATGGAGTTTGGTTGACCCACCCGAAGGAATAAAGCCTATAGGGTGCAAGTGGGTCTTCAAACAGAAAACTGACATGGATGGTAATGTGATTACCTATAAAGCTAGACTTGTTGCTAAAGGTTATTGTCAAAGACAAGGAATTGACTACGATGAAACTTTTAGTCCAGTAGCTACGCTTAAATCTATAAGGATACTTCTAGCCATTGCTACTCATTATGATTATGAGATATAACAAATGGATGTGAAAACAGCTTTCCTTAATGGAAATCTGACTGAGGATGTGTACATGACACAACCAGAAGGTTTCATATCCAAAGATGGCAAAAAGGTATGTAAGCTTCAAAGATCCATTTATGGATTAAAGCAAACATCCAGGAGTTGGAATATTCGGTTTGATGAGACAATCAAACAGTTTGGTTTCTTACAAAATCCGGATGAACCTTGTGTTTACAAGAAGGTTAGTGGGAGTGCAATCGTATTTATTGTGTTATATGTAGATGACATATTGTTAATGGGAAATGATGTCTCAGCCTTACAATCAGTCAAAATTTGGTTATCCAAGAATTTCTCTATGAAAGACCTTGGAGAAGCAGTCTATATTTGAGGGATAAAGATCTATAGAGATAGATCTAAAAGATTGCTTGGACTTTCACAATCTACATACATAGATAAGATGCTAAAGAGGTTTAGCATGGAGCAGTCTAAGAGGGGATATATTCCCATGACCCATGGGATTACTCTCTCAAAGTCTTTGTGTTCAAAGACACAAGATGAGAGGAAACACATGAGTTTGATTCCATATGCTTCAGCTATAGGATCAATCATGTATGATATTATACGTACAAGACCCGATGTATCATATTCTCTGAGTGACACGAGTAGATACCAATCAGACCCTGGTGAGGGTCATTGGGTGGCTGTCAAGAATATCCTTAAGTACTTAAGAAGAACTAAGGATGTATTCTTGGTATATGGAGATGAAGATCTTACTGTGAGTAGGTATACTGATGCCAGCTTGCAATCTAACAAGGATGACTCAAAATCTCAGTCAGGTTATATATTCACACTAAATGGTGGAGCAGTTAGTTGGAAGAGTTCCAAATAGGAAATGACTGCTGACTCCACAATCGAAGCAGAGTACATTGCAGCTTCTGAAGCAGCAAAGGAAGCAGTTTGGATAAGGAAATTCATCACAGAACTTGGAGTGGTTCCTAGCATTATTGATCCAATACAATTGTATTGTGATAATAATGGAGCCATTGCGCAAGCAAAGGAGCCACAGTCTCATCAGAGATCCAAACATGTACTCAGAAGATACCATTTTATTAGAGAAATCATTGGTAGGAATGATGTAAAGATAGAAAGAGTGCCCACTGATCAGAATATTGCTAATCCTTTAACTAAGCCACTTCCCAAAAAGAAATATGATTCTCAAGTACTCACCTATGGAATTAAATACAAAGGCGATTGGCTTTAGTACAAGTGGGAGATTGTTAGAGGAGTGCTCTAAAGGCAATCACCTTTAGCACTTATTGTACAAATTTATTTGATTAATAAAAGGATTTTTCATTAATTTGATGTTCATTTGATATATGAATTGTTAAGTGATCTTAAATCAATTAATGAAGTCCTTGATACATGTTGCCCATATATTAAGCCAAGAAGGGGGGTTGAATTGGAGTTTAAAAATTAAACTTTAAAGTGAGGAAATAAAAGATTAATTTTAGGAGGGATAGAGAAATTTGACACAAGGTTTTTATAGAGGTTCGGGTGTTAAGAAACCCTACTCCTCTCCCCAATCACAATTGGGAGTTTCACTAACGCACTAACTGTTACAATGGAGTTTTAGAAGCTCACTCCCAACTATGGTTTTCTCACAATGGCTCACACCTAAACTAGAAATCCCTTGTGTTTTAATGGCTCACACAATAACCAATTCCTTGTGTTTTATAGGCTCACACAAACAACCTTCACTTTGTGTTTTTACAGGCTTACACAAACAACCTTCACTTTGTGTTTTTACAGGCTCACACAATAACCTTTTAATTTGTGTTTTAGAGGATCACACAACTAACCCTTACAAGTGTTTTACTCTTAACCCAGAAATACCCAAAGCTCACTTGAGTAATTATTACAGAGAAAAACACTCACAAATCTTAATTTGCTCAATAAATGAAGAGAAAAAAGATTTTTGACAGAGAATAGATTTTGATTCAAAGTATTAAATGTACAAATAACTTGTAATAAGATTTTGATTCAAAGTATATGCTATCCTTTTGTACTGAATGCATAAATGACTTCCATTTATACTCCCTGGGCTGATTATAGCCGTTAGGGTGCATTTAATATGAAACTAGCCGTTGTACCAACCAAATAATCGCGCCTGACATTTTTCTCTTTCATCATTCACGGGCGTGACTATGTTTGTCACGGGCGTGACATTTCTTCCTAAGCCGTGATTGAAGTGGTGACCTTGGTCGTGAAGCTTTCTGGAATGTTTTGAAACATTGTGTCACGAGCGTGACATACATATTCACGGGCGTGACAAACTTTCCAGCCGTGATCCAAGTGGTGACTTTGTTCGTGAAACTCTCTGGATGAAAATGCCATGAACATTCACGGGCGTGGCACTTTAATTCACTGGTGTGACTTAAATGTCCACTTCACGATTTGTTCTTCCTTCATGGTCGTGAACTTCAAATGTTGGTTTTGGTAACTGTTAGCTCTTTCACGGGAGTGACACATAGAGTCACGGGCGTGAACATGCTACTTTCTTAATTATGTCTTTCAAGGATTATTCTTCCAATCTCCATTCTTGCTGTTTTATTCCATTTCCTATTTAATAGACTTAGAAAATAAGTATCTTAAATACAATATTTCTATTTTATTTGTTATCATCAAAATGACAGAAATACCCCTCAAGGTTTAACAATCTCCCCCTTTTTGATGGTGACAAATAATCTAGCAATATGTGCTTTTGAGAAGTCTCCCCCTCAAAAGAAACTTAGGATAAAAAATTTATAAAATGCAAGAATTGTAAAGAATGATGTAGCATTGAAATAAACTTACTAATTTTTAAGTTTATGCAAGTTATATGAGAAGTATATCCAATATATACCATAATTCAATTCTAAGACATAAATTATATGTAAGGTATACTTAAGGTACATCATGGTATATTTATTTTTGTAACTTGCATGAAGGTATATGCAAAGTATACTTAAGGTATATCTAATGTGTATAAAGCTCAATTTCTCAATTTTATACTTTGCATATTAATTTTGAATCAAGGTTTCTAATCCCTTTTAATCTATTTCAATGTCAATTCATAATTCAATTCTAATTTTTGATTCAAAATTCATTTACCTTAATATATTGCTAGTTTCTCCCTTATAATATATTGCTAGTTTCTCCCCCTTTTGTCATCAATCAAAAATGATATAAAGATATAAATAAGATAAACAAAAGTAATTATATTAATTAAAGGAAAATACAAAAAAAGTTAAATAAAGTTCAGAAAGGAAATTTAAAATTTCCTACATACAATGGCACTGAAGAGCTCGGATTTTCTGATGGTCTCGTTGCTTTCTCCCCTAGCGAATATGCTATAGGTTAGGAACCTATGCAAATACTTGTGCACTGGGGATAGGACATGAGTGCTCTTTGTCTTCTTAACATCCCAGCTACAATCATAGCCAAAATGAGTCCAAGCTCGAGGGGCAGTGAATTCGACTTCACTGTCATTTAGGATGCCATCTGATGGTAGGTTGAACGATTCCCCAAATACAATGGCACTGAAGGTGTTGGGATTATCAAAGAGTTGGAATTTCACCACTCTAGTAGGTGATACTTGCATAGTGCTTAGGAATTCCAGTGTTGGCTCCCTCAAGGTTGGCTAATGAATCTCCACAAATTCTTTCAAATGACAGGCCTGGAATTGCTCTGTCATAGCCGTTTCGAGCCCAAGACTTTGGACCGTTTGCCATTCGAAGGACCTCGATGACAGTAGAGGCCTTTTCTTCAAAGTGGAGTACCGAGGATGGCATTGCTCCGGAATTCGATTCATGAGGTAATCGATATACCTCCTAGGAGAATGAGACTTCTTTCTCTTTCCCTTCAATGAGGCAGTCTCCATTTGATGTGAAGAAGTGAACTTGTGAGGGTTTGAGACAATTTTTGACAGAAAAAATTTTATGGAAACCCTAAGAATGTATGATTTTTAATGAAGAATTGAACTTTTAGTGGTATTTATAGGAAAAGTTTGAGACTTAGGGGCCGGAATCTTCAATGTATCATTGAATGTGTGTAAATGAGAGCGGTTTTGGGAGTTGGAGAGTTGAAATGAGAAATATAACAGACTGTTCTTTTATATACTTGATACATTCACGGGCGTGAAATGTGTTTTCACGGGCGTGAATGGTCGTGTTCACGGTTTGCTGAAGGAGTGTTCCACTCGTGAATGAAGGCATGAATATGTTCACGGTCGTGACCTTTGAATGTAACGGGTGTGAATGATGAATTGTCACGGGGGTGCAACAATAGTCACGGGCGTGAAAGGTTGAATTTCACTACTTATGCCCGTGAAGCAAGCCATGACTCAAGGCGTGAACGCTTTTGTGAGTTTTGAGGTGTAATAGTTCACGGAGTGAAAGGCTCTTTTCACGGGAGTGAATGAAGCCGTGAAAATAAGCTTAAACACTTGAAGCCGTGAACCATGTCGTGAATCAAGTCGTGAACGACACTGCCTCTTTTGGCTATTTAAGTCATGGGCGTGACTCACCTTAAATTTTCATCAAATAAAATTAAGTCCTAAAAACAAGACTAAATCATTTCAATAAAGATTCTGTCCCTTAAAACATAAATTTTCATCAAACTTTCTACCTTAGATTTAGTGATATGAATTTTAAAATCATCAATTAAGATTTCATAATTTAGCAATTACAAGGTTAATCCATCAATCATACCAAGTTCTCTTCTAATGAAATTAAATCTTTCCTCATTTAGAGACTTAGTAAAAATATCTGCTAATTGATTTTCTGTGCTTATAAATTCTAATGCAACATCTCCATATTGAACATGATTTCTAATAAAGTGGTGTCTAATGTCAATATGCTTACTTCTTGAGTGTTGAATAGGATTCTTTGAAATATTTGTAGCACTTGTATTGTCACATTTAATAGGTATATAGTTCATCTCATGACCATAGTCCTTAAGTTGTTGTTTCATCCAAAGAATTTGAGTACAACAGCATCCAGCTGCTACATACTCTGCTTCAGCAGTTGAAAGAGCAACTGAAACTTGTTTCTTGCTAAACCAAGAAACTAAGCATTCTCCAATAAAGTGACAAATACCTGAAGTACTTTTTCTGTCTAAAAGACTACTAGCATAGTCTGCATCTGAATATCCTATAATATAAAAGGATGAATTTCTAAGATACCATAAACTTTTGCACACAAGCAAACACTATACATTATATCGGGTCTAGAAGTAGTAAGATATAAAAGTGATCCAATCATACCTCTATCAAGCTTTTCATTAATGTTCTTACCCTTTCCATCCTTTTCCAATTTTGTTGATGTGCCCATAGGAGTCTTGGCATTCTTGCATCCTTCCATACCAAATTTCTTAATTAAATCTTTGGCATATTTGGATTGGTTGATGAATATGCCCTCATTGCTTTGCTTTATTTGTAGACCAAGGAAATACTTAAGCTCTCCCATCATGCTCATTTCAAATTCCCTAGTCATACACTTATCAAATTCTTGACAAAGCAACTCATTAGTAGAACCAAATATTATATCATCAACATAAATTTGAACAATTAGTATATCATGCTTATGCTTTTTAATGAATAATGTGGTGTCAAAATTTTCATTTGTAAAGCTATTTTCTATTAGAAAAAAACTTAGCCTCTCATACCAAGCTCTTGGGACTTGTTTCAAACCATACAAAGCTTTTGAGAGTTTAAAAACATGATTTGGAAAATCATAGCTTTCAAAACCTGGTGGTTGTTCCACGTACACTTCTTTTTCTATATAACCATTTAGAAATGCACTTTTCACATTCATTTGGAAAAGTTTGAAATTCATGTGACATGCATATGCTAAAAGTATTCTTATGGCTTCTAATCTAGCTACAGGTGCATATGTTTCATCATAATCTATACCTTCTTCCTGATTATATCCTTTTGCAACTAATCTAGCCTTATTCCTTATTATTGAACCTTATTCATCTAGTTTGTTTCTAAATACCCATTTGCTACCTATAATTTGATGATCCTTGGGTCTAGGTACTAGGGTCCATACCTTGCTTCTCTCAAATTGGTTGAGTTCCTCTTGCATGGCAATTACCTAACTTTCATCATTAAGAGCCTCATCAACATTTTTAGGCTCAATTTGAGAAATTAAAGCAATGTCAGTGACTAAATGTTTGAAATAAGATCTAGTACTTACTCCCATTGAGAGATCATGAATGATTTTCTCTTTTGGATGATCTTTCGTCATTCTCCATTCTTTTGGGAGTTCTAGTTCGTTTTCATCTTGATTTTGAGGTAGAGAATCATTTTGATGCAAATCTTCTTGATCATTTTCTTCTTTCCCATTTCCAAGATCAAGTCTTTCCATATTTCCTACAAACTCAGATGCTTCCCAAGTTTCCTCATTCCATTTATAATGGCTAGAAGACGGTTGGTCATGTCAGTGATTGACCCATTGGATTTCATCTTGAAGAGCTCATATTCTGAGGTCAGAAGTTGAATCTTCTTGGATTGGACTTTCTTAGTTCCTTCATGATAATTCTCCAATGTCTTCCACATGCTGTATGCTGTTGGGCAGTGTTGTATTCTCCCACATTCTTCAATAGATAATGAGCTTGATAGGACTGTGATTGCCTTCTTATTTTTGAAATTTGCTCTTCTTTGAAGCTCTGTCCAATCATCTCTTGATAGGATTTCTTCTTCACCATCAGCTCCTCTTCTGGTTGGTGGTGTCCATTCTTTTCATACACTATCCCATACTTCAATTCCTTCACTATCCAAATATGTCTCCATTTGAAACTTCCAATTGGCATAATTTGCTCCATCAAAGTAAGGTTTGAGACTTTGCAATCCTTCACTAGCCATACTTAATCTTTACTAGCACTTTTGGGCTTCGATGCTAGACAAAGCTTTGATACCAATTGTTGCCCAGATATTAAGCTAAGAAGGGGGGTTGAATTGGAGTTTAAAAATTAAACTTTAAAGTGTGGAAATAAAAGATTAATTTTAGGAGGGATAGGGAAATTTGACACAAGGATTTTTATAGAGGTTCAGGTGTTAACAAACCCTACTCCTCTCCCCAATCGCAATTGGGAGTTTCACTAACACACTAAGTGTTACAATGGAGTTTTACAAGCTCACTCCCAACTATAGTGTTTCTCACAATGGCTCACACCTAACCCATAAATCCCTTGTGTTTTAATGGCTCACATAATAACCAATTCCTTGTGTTTTACAAGCTCACACAAACAACCTTCACTTTGTATTTTTACAGGCTCACACAATAACCTTTTAATTTGTGTTTTAGAGGCTCACATAACTAACCCTTACAAGTGTTCGACTCTTAAACCAGAAATACCCAAAGCTCAGTTGAGTAATTATTACAGAGAAAAACACTCATATATCTTAATTTGTTGAATAAATCAACAGCAAAAAGATTTTTACAGAGAATAGATTTTGATTCAAAGTATCGAATGTAAAAATAGATTGTAATAAGATTTTGATTCAAAGTATATGTTATCCTTTTGTACTGAATGCATAAATGACTTCCATTTATACTCATTGGGCTAATTATAGCCGTTAGAGTGTATTTAATATGAAACTAGCCGTTGTACCAACCAAATAATCGCGCCTGACATTTTTCTCTTTCATCATTCATGGGCGTGACTATGTTTGTCACGGGCGTGACATTTCTTCCCACGCCGTGACTGAAGTTGTGACCTTGGTCATGAAGCTCTCTAGAACATTTTGAAACATTGTGTCACGGGTGTGACATACATATTCACGGGCATGACAAACTTTCCAGCCGTGATCCAAGTGGTGACTTTGGTCGTGAAGCTCTCTGGATGAAAATGCCATGAATATTCATATGCGTGACACTTTAATTCACGGGCGTGACACTTTAATTCACATGCATGAATTAAATGTCCACTTCATGGTTTGTTACTCGTTTATGGTCGTGAACTTCAAATGTTGGTTTTGGTAACGGTTAGCTCTTTCACGGGTGTGACACATAGAGTCACGGGCGTGACACATAGAGTCACGGGCGTGAACATGCTACTTCCGTAATTTTGTCTTTCAAGGATTATTCTTCCAATCTCCATTCTTGCTATTTTATTCCATGTCCTATTTAACAAACTTAGAAAACAAGTATGTTAAATACAATATTGCTATTTTATTTGTTATCATAAAAATAACAGAAATACCCCTCAAGGTTTAACAATACATAACATAGCGTGAAGAAAATCATGATGAGATCATGATATTGATATTCTTATCATGTGTAATTATGTTAGTATTAAAATTATCCCTAGTCATAGGATAAATGAGATGAGACATTATTAATCCAGATAGACTAGCACATGTTACACTCATTGATTGGATCGAGTAGTAGATCTCATAATCTACAAACATGAGATGTTTAGAGTTAACATGTGGTTGCTTGCTAAGTGTAGCTAAGTACATTGTATGACCAACTATGAGACAATCATATGGATAATCCATTCAAATGTCAATGATAGTCTCATCATAGCAATGGTGCAAGTATCCTTAGACTTGAGGTACTCAAGAATATCTTGAATATTGATTTTGTATTTTGACACTATTCCTTGTTGCCTCAGAGAGGTAGCTCATAGGGTGGTGATTGGATACAGCTTGAGGTATTCGAAGGTAATTGGGTAACCAACAAAGGATTCACCACTCTTGATAGAATGAGTGTATACCTATGGCCTCTTGTCGTTGTCATTACTCAGGAATCTCTGGCCGGAGTGGAAATTTCATAAAGATAGTCTTCAATGACATATCTAATAGAGTAATGAGCCTCAAGGACAAGAAATAACATTACTTGGACTAGAAGTGACATAGTTAGTCTAGTGGGAGTTGACACATGTCCATACTCTGAACCAAGTGGGGTATATAATGGTGAAAAGAATAATTGCACAAAAATTGTCTATGGAAAGGTTCGTAGTCAAACCACTGACTTTCCGGTCAATTGGAAGTCATGATGTGTTGCTAGATACCGCTCATGACCTGCTTAAATTAATTGTTAATTTATGTGGCCAACATAACTGGGAACCTAATCGGTTACACGCATTGAAGATATGGAGCATGAGTAAAATAGTCTTGGATAGGATCCAAAATATGAGAGAATTATTTTAGAATGGATCGTGATGAGAACGCATGGAAAAATTGATCGGGAGTGTCACGGACCCGCGTAGGCTAGGCAGGCTGCTGGCCTGCCTTGCATCCGTTGGCCATAATTAGGCCAATTATGGCCAATTACTATTCATTAGTTTCCATTTTCTTCTTTTTTGACTTTTCATCTTATTTTTGAATTTGATTCAAATAGAAAAGACATCAAATGGCAGAAAATAGACATAAAAATATTTTTTGTGAAAAAAATATTTTTAAGACAACAAAAATTCTCTCAAGAACACTTTCAAAGCTAGCACTTTGAATTTGTTCAAACCATTTCTCTTGATAGTTTGTTCTTCATTGTTCGTGTGGATTATCATTAGAGACATCCTAGTGTGGATTGTTGTGGTTTGCTACAACCCAACAAAGTGAAGATTTGAAGAACAAATAAAAATTACAAGGTATAATTTTTAACATTTACATTTATATAAATTAATTTTAATGGTACAAGTATGATCTTTTGTTTTGGGTTTTGAAAAATTTTATTTTTTGCTTCGTTTATGAATATGATTCATTCTTCAAAACTCAACAATAAGGCCTGAAGATTCTATTCATTAGATCCATAAATGCTCTGGGGCATTCGTCAGGCTAAAAGGAATTACTAAGAACTCGTAATGACCATACTAGACCTAAATGTTGTTTTTCAAATGTTTGATTTTTTAATTCTCAGTTGGTGATAACCTAATCTGAAGTCAATTTTAGAAAATACCCCTGCTCCTTTCAGCTGATCAAATAATTCATCTATTATTGGCAATGGATATCTATTCTTAATTGTCATCTTGTTCAACTGACGATAATCAATTCAGAAATGAAAGGTGTCATCCTTCTTTTTCACAAATAGAATCGGAGCACCCCAAGGTGAGACACTGGGTTTGATAAACCCTTTCTCTAACAACTTTTGCAACTGCACTGTTAATTCCTTTAGTTCAGTAGGTGTCATTCTATAGGGAGTGATCAATATCATGGTTGTGCCTGGCAAAACATCTATGGAAAACTCTATCTCCCTAACAGGTGGTAACCTTCGCAAGTCGTCAGGGAAGTTATCTGGATATTCACATGCTATAGGAATCTCCTGTTGGGTTTTGAAGAATGAATCATATTCATAAACACAGCGGAAAAATAAAATTTTCAAAACCCGAAACAAAAGATCATACTTGTGCCATTAAAACTAATTTATATAAATAAAGAAGTTAGAAATTATACCTTGTAATTTCTTATTTGTTCTTCAAATCTTCACTTTGTTGGGTTATAGCAAACCACAACAATCCACACTAGGATGTCTCTAATGAAAATCCACATGAAGAATGAAGAACAAACCATAAAAAGAAATGGTTTGAACAAATTCAAAGTGCTAGCTTTGAAAGTGTTATTGAGAGAATTTTTGTTGTCTTAAAAATATTTTTTTCACAAAAACAATATTTTCATGTCTTTTTTCTGCCATTTGATGTCTTTTCTATTTTAATCAAATTCAAAGAAAAGATGAAAAGTCAAAAATGGAGAAAAGGGAAATGAATGAATAGTAATTGGCCATAAATGGCCTAATTAAAGCCAAATTTTGCCGTTGGCAAACATAAGGGAGGCAGCAGCATACTAGGCTTGCTGCGGGCTGTCGCTGGGCAGCCCAGTTGGTCCGCTAGGCTGGCTAGCAGCCTGCTTAGCCCGCGTAGGCTTGTGCAGCCCTGTACGAGCCCGTGACCTTCCTGATTGATTTTTCCCATAAGATCTCATCGCGATCCATTCTGAAATAATTCTCTCTTTTTTTGGATCCTATCCAAGACCATTTTACTCATTCTCCATATCTTCAATGCGTGTGACTCATTAGATTCCCGGTTATGTTGGCCACTTAAATTAACAATTAATTTAAGCATGTCATGAGCGGTATCTAGCAACATATCATGACCTCCAATTGATCAGAAAGTCAGTGGCTTGACTACGAACCATTCCATAGACAATTTCCATGCAATTATTCCTTTTACCGTTTTATACTCCACTTGGTTTAGAGTATGGACATGTGTCAACTCCCACTAGACTGACTACGTCACGTCTAGTCTAAGTAATGTTAGTTCTTATCTCTGAGGTTCATTACTCTATTAGATATGTCATTGAAGACTATCTTTATGACATTTTCACTCCGGTCAGAGATTCTCGATTGATGACCATGACAAGAGGCCATGGGTATACACTCATTCTATTAGGAGTGGTGAATCCTTTATTAGTTACCCAATTACCTTCGAATACCTCAAGCTGTATCCAATCACCACCCTATCAGCAACCTCCTTGACTCAATAAGGAATAGTGTCAAAATACATAATCAATATTCAAGATATCCTTGAGTACTTCAAGTCTAAGGATACTTGCACCATTGCTATGATGAGACTATCATTGACATTTGAATAGATTATCCATATGATCGTCTCATAGTTGGTCATCCAATGTACTTAGCTACACTTAGCAAGCATCCACATGTTAACTCTAAACATCTCATGTTTATATATTATGATATCTACTACTAGATCCAATCAAGGAGTGTAACATGTGCCAGTCTGGATTAATAATGTCCCGTCTCATTAATCCTATGACTAGGGATAATTTAATACTAACATAATTACACATGATAAGAATCTCAATATCATGATCTAATCATGATTTCATTCATGCTATGTTATGTATCAAGGACTTCATTAATTGATTTAAGATCACTTATCAATTCATATATCAAATGAACATCAAATTAATGAAAAAGCCTTTTTATTGTACAATAAATGCTAAAGGTGATTGCCTTTTGAGCACTTCTCTAACATCTCCCTGAGATCTAGACTCTCTTTCTTGGTATCTACAATGTGTGCCAAAAATGCTTCACATCCCTTTTTGATAAGCTTATGTGCCTTTGTAATAGAAATAACATTAGTCAAGTATGGTCAGTTCTCACCCAAGACAATCACATCATCCTACCTTGAATTCTTGGAAGTCACTCTCCTATACTGACAATCCACCACTGCCTTATGCTGAGTTAACCAATCCATCCCTAAGATTGCATCAAACTCACGAATGGCAACTCTACCAGGTCAACTGGGAATTCTACACTCCAAGCTTTGACTGGACTGGTTTTATAGACTTGACTAACTTTCACTCCATGACCCAAAGGATTTGTCACTAATATATCACAATCTAATTCCTCTGCTACCCTATTACCCTGACTAGGTGGTGACATGCATAAAATATGAATGTGTAGAATCCGGATCTATTAGTGCAAATAAATCAGTATCATGAAGAGAAAATTTACTGATAATGATATCTGGGGCATCCTGCTCCTTACGAGCTCTCATGGCACATGCTCGGGCAGGGGCTCGACTACCTTCTACTTTATTCACTGATTTTGATACATTCTGCCCAATCCTACCGCTTCTAGACTATCCATGTCCCCTGCCTCTTCCTTGAGTGACATTTTGAACCTGAACTGAGAGGGCAATCCTTCTGTTTATGCTCAGTAGATCATCATCGTAGGCATGCTCTAATAATCCACCAATAATCACCTACATGTGATCTTCCACAATCCTGACATGTGGCAGATATAAATCTCCTGTTACCCGAAACTAGTGCACTAGCTGTAGACCCCTCTGACTTTGACTGTTGGCTTTGCCTAGCTGAAAAGATTGGTCCAAAACCCCGTGACTGGAAAAACCTAGGCGCTGTCCACCCCCTTTTACCTGATGTCTTGTAACATCACACCTTATGCATTTGAGTATAACCTATCCGAATATCAAGTAATCATACATGACATACTGGAAAGGTAAAATACCCTGATAACAGTGGTAGTAAATTTTTTTTTCATATCATATCCTGTAAAATCAACTAATGACTTTACAAGTCTTATATCATGTAATATCACTCAATGACTTTTCAAGTCAACATTAAAAACCACAATACGATATATCACATATATTAAAACATAAACTTCACATCCGAAGGATTACGGGTTGTTTCCATTTATACATTTCAAAACTAATCTAGAGTGATAATACATATTCAAGCATATAAGTCCAAAATACAGATGACATGTTTTCATGCTTGTGTGGAATGCAAGGACAGAGAGTGATGAGGCTCGGCCAGTGACCTGTGCTCCATGTCTTTTATATGCTACTCAAAATGAGCTATCACTTTTCTTTACCTGAAAAATGATGCAAATTGATGAGTTGCGACTCAGTGAGAATAACCATCCAATGAGGTCTAAAGTACTAAACAACTCATAGTCATAAATCACAATTCCAATATATACCATGTATTCCATTCCATTCATCAGTATCATATAAGTATCAATAAAGTTGAAACATATAATCATTACTCTTTATGTATGCAAATGCTTTGATTATTTCATTTTGTTGTGACCAAGTTAAACAGACATTGCCCCGGGTTTTCATGTGAATATTTTCCATGTGAACATTTGCATTTGCATTTGCATTTGCGTTTGCTAGCTAGCTTGATCATTTGTTTCATTTGCACATTTGTTGGGCCATAGGCCTCTTCTTTTGCTTTGCAATATCAATTAACTAGTCACAATGCCTTTTTAGCCCATATGCATATGCACTTGTATTTAAGCATTCATCAACCATTGCATCTTTATCATATACAACATACATATATTCCATATATACCTCATATGTCAAGCATATACCTTGCATATACTATACATATACCATGTATATATATCACATTTGTCAAACATATACCTCAAATATACCACAAGTATACCATTTATATGTACCAAAATGTCACAAATTATCCATCATTACATTATCAAGGACCAATCATGACAATCACATGAATCACATAGCAAGCAACATTCATTTGCACTAAAGAATCAAACGATAATTAGACTCACGTTCTCATTTGATTCCGACCCCTAACTTATTGTCTATCTGCTCCTTGTGGGTCTCCAATATGTTGTGAGCCTAATATGAAAACATAATCGATTAACTCATGATTAGAGAGACTTAATGTGGCTTAAACAAATTAATATGCATTGTTCATGTCAATAGTTAAGATTTTTCCTATGAGGCAATGAGACCTTATGGGACTGTTTAGCCTATAACTTTTTCTATAATTGACCAATTAATCTGATTCTTATCCCTAATTAAAAATAATATATAATTATAGAACAGATTCAAATTTTAGACCAATTGGATCATTGTACAATATTTGGTGGAATTTCTAAAAGTATTCTGTTTTCTGCCTTATTTTCTGCCTTTAGGCAGTTTCAAGGTACTCATTTGGGTTCATCATAACATATAATCTATAAGTACTATTTTTACGAAACTTTACTGAAACTTATATGGGTTCATATGGAACATGTTTCATGTTTACAACTCGTATCCATTATGTCTCTAAGGGCTTCGACGTACAACAAACATTGTACTGGTCCATAATAGAATTGGCTTCTGGACCAGTATGGCTTCCAAAGGCCATATATTAGTCTATACATAACCAATGAAGTTGATATTAGTACCAATATTTATCTACGACATATACCTATAACTCTCATGTTTTGATAATATACATAATCTAGCTATAACAAGCTCATATTAGCCAAACAAGTTACTGTATCTTCCTAGGGCACTCAGTAGGCAGTTTAAACCATGGAACAGTCATGGTTCCATTTCCCATAACTCACAATGTACAAGGCCTATGAACCTGAAATTTGGTAGAAAGATACAAAACACATATAGCTACAACTGTTATGTTTTGAGAGACTTCCAATAATGTCTGTAACATATTCGAAATCAACCCACATAGTAGCTAACTTGGTTAGGGTTTACACCCTGACCAGTTTTAGTACGAAGAGAATATCTCTCCCTATACATAACATATTCTCAAAATGTTTACCTATCCACAAATCTAAGACATAAAGGAACAACTTTTGTGTTTTACACATTTCCAGAATCAATTTATATTAACATCAAAATTGGAGTACAATTCAGTGCCTAATATTGAACCTAAGCAACTCAAATCAACCCTATATCAATAAGAATTGATTACTTACCAAGAACAACCTTGAAAGGGATCAATTAGCTTCAAAAACTAGGTGAAACAAGGAATAATTGAAGTCTGAAATGGAGGAAGATGAAGAAGAAAACGGGCTGGAGAAGAAGGCAGAAATGGGAAGATAAAGCTAACTTTTGGTTTTTTGTCCTTTTTATCTTTTTCTCATCTCTTTTCTCCTTTCTCTTCTCCTTTCTCTTCTCTTCTCTTCTATTTCTCTTTTATGTCATTTTAATTTTATTTTGTCTATATTATTATTATTATTTACATAGATTTATAATTCCACTAATTCACATAATGATACAGCTTAATCATTTGACCCGATTTAACTAAATTAGCAATGTAAATGTTCACTAATCTTAATCTAATCATTTTTCTTACTTTAATTTAGTCACCTAATTCAATTCATTTCTAATACTTTGTTATCCTTATTTAGGTTATAAGGATACACGTGTAACTCGATATAATTGCCAAATACTAGGACACATAACTAGTGCGTGCCATGAACTTGTTCCTATGAAAATACGTATGAAATGCATGTGTTCAATTGAATTGTATACAAGATGCTTATGTTCCATGAAATGAATATGGGGAAGGTCAAGGATGTTACATGTCTAGACCATGCTAATTGTCGATCTCCGGGGTGACTCTTCTATCCTTTTTCTCTTTGACCATTTTTCCACATTGATAGTCGAGGATACTAGTGTAGCAAAATCCTCAAGTTGAAGGGAAACAACCTTATTTCCAATATCATGATTAAGCCTATCCTCAAATCTAAGACATTTATGTGCTCCATAAGAGGTTCCTATCCTAAATTAGCTTGTCCCTCTGCTCTAGGCGGAGCGACTACACTTACCCGAAATCTCTCACTAATAGAGGTTATCTAAGATCGGCTGAGTCTGAAAGACTGTTACTCAGTTCATCTTCCAAGAAATCTTGTTCCGATCTCGAATCCATATCTAGTTATAAACCAAAAGAAGAGATTCAAATAAGATAATTGCAGCATTTTATGCATATGCATGAGACACACTTTCTATTTTACACCCATTGTTCAAAAATCAATTAGCCTGGGCACTGATACCACTAAATGTAAAGCTCTCTTACCCTACCAGTTGTTAATAGTGTATGAAAGTGCTATTAAGCTCATTTTTTTTTGTAAAAACCAATACTCAAATTATTGTATAATTTTTTTTCAATTTTTGAGTTTATTATTAGCGGAATATTTATTACTATAATTCTTTTACTTTTTATTTCATCCAAATATGTAACTAGCGATGTAAATATTTTGATTTAAAAGAACTCATTCATTAAATCATAATATTTAGAAATATATTTCCAATAATACCAAATATATTAATTACAAAATTTACTAATTTTACATGCAACAAATTTACATCAAAAGAAATTCTTAAAATTAAATTTTTACAATACAATTTCCAAAACATACAAAAATAAAATAAACTACTGCAATATGATCTTGGGGTTTATCTTATCTTCGGTCGCCCTAACGCAACAATTACATCTATTTATCTGCGTGTGAAACACACACGCTAAGCTACTAGTTTAGTGGTACGTTCGACAACTATCCAATAATTATATAAACATTTCTAAAATAAAATTTTAGAATCTACAATTAATTTACTAAGCATGCCAAAACATTTAAATAATATCAATACCATTTACATCAAGAAAAATGAACATTTCATCAATTATAATATTTCATTCATTTATCATGTTTGAAATTCTTTAACAATACAAGACATTCAATTTCAAATATCAATTTCATAATTTACATTTTTTTAATTTGATAGCCCACGACATCTTAGACCGGAACTAAACACTGGATACATGGTTTCTGTTGTCCGACAGTATACTCGATACCTACTTAATTATTTTACAACTTGACATTTAACGACTACTTTTTCAACAATAACTCATCACCTTTTTGATGCCTACATAATTTCGAACTCAGCACTATTTCTTAGTGCCTACGTAATTTCAACTCAACACTATTTCTTAGTGCTTACATAAATTAAATCTCATCACTATTTTTTAGTGCCTACATTTTTACCCTCTTATTGGCGTGCCAACTTATCCTAATTTATAGTTCTCGACTAGATGTTATAGGACTTAATTATATTTGTTAACTTTATTAATATTTACATAAATTATGTAAGTAACACTAATATAAATTCCATATAAATGCAATAATTTCCATTAAATATTTTACAAAATTATACTTGCTCATTTAATCATTATAACTATAAAAAAAATCAAATAATATATTTTTCTTTACGAATTTCAACAATCAATACATATATGCATGCTGCCCTATTTGGGACACCATTTCTGCTTTATATTGCCCTGTATTTTTCATCCATTTTTAGATGGGATTTGGACAAGTGATCATCTAATAAAATGTAGGTACATATTTTATCTTTAATTTCCAATTAGAATCACATTAAACTAATTTTGTGACGAAAGTTATGAATTTTTCTCTAGGATACATTTATTCCAATTTGCCCGGTATTTTATTGGACATATTTCTAGTTCGAACTTTGAGTCCATCTTTACCGAATTGCAGATGTATTCAAGACTAATGGTCTAAATGAAAGTTGAATTCCTATATCTTAAATTTCCAACCCAATAAGAATTACTCAAAGGGCATTTCTAGAACTCAAGTTATGACAAGAAAAGTAGACACTATTTATAATACTAATTTTCCAGCACTTCAATTAATTCCTACAATTTCCATCTTCATGCATCAACCTCATATTCAAATTTTTATTTTCACATTTATGGTATCATTTAATCAAAATATCAAGAATTACATACACAATTACACATAATACCACAAAATCAAAAATCACATTTTTCATATTGAATTTTTGCCAAATGTACATACCTCACAAAATCTACTTCTCTTCACTTTTCTCTTTTTTCTAGTTAGCTTTCTCCTTGCCCTTGCTTCCTCTTTGATTATGGTTCAAAGATTATTCACATTTTTATCCTAATAACAAATTTGAAACTAATCAAGCACTAACACATTAATCCACTCTTAATCGTCGTTAATATAATAATCACCCTAAATTACTAACTTTAATGGTAACTAACCCCAAAATCAAAGAAAAGAGAAGAAGAAAAGTAAGAAGATGGAAGATCTAACCTCACCTTTTTAGATCTTCAAAATGACCAAAATTTTCCTTCTATTGTTCTCTTTCTTTTTTCTTTCCTTTTCATTAGTTTTGCTCACTTAGCTTCAGTTTCTTGTTGATCTTACTAATCCAACCCTTTTTCCATCTAACTTTAGCTTTGATTGAAGAAAAAAAAAAGAAGAAGATCAATGGAGGAGGGTCACGACTACAAGGAGAAGAAAGGGAGAGATTTTTCTTTGGTTAAGATGAGGAAGAAGAAGAATAATGACCAAAATGTGGAGTTTGACTTTTTATAGTTGCATTAGGTGGGTGGTTAAGATTAATAGATAATCTTGTCCTCCATTGGTCCATTAACTTAAATCACTCTTACTTTATTTTAATCCAAAGAATATTTATTCCTTTAGATAAAGAATATTCCATTTTTATGCCTTCTTAAAATATTTGTGCCAAAAACACTGCAATTTCCAATTTCATTCAGCGAAAAATTATACTTTTCTAAATTTTAATTCTGAACTTCAAAATTTCAATTAATAATATCCAAAATATTTTTCTCATATTTTATTATTATTTTAATTTTTTTCTTTTCTGTCTAAATTTAGACCCCGATCGGTTCGACACACTGGATTTTGGCCAACCACGACCGTATCCTAAATTATAGGGCATTACACAAGCCTTCTTCATTCATCATCATTATCATCTCACTTAGGCATTTCTTCTTTAGAAATTCGATTTCCACAAGCATTGTCTTTGGTTGGTGCGAAACTAAAATGTAGGTCTTTTGCCTCATTTTTTGGAATTATAAGAGGTATTCCTATTAGGATGTTGATCCTTATATTTTATTGGGAACTAGGAATGAAATGCATAGTGGCTGAGATAGTAGAAAGTTGCGATTACTCTTCACTGATTGTTGAGTCTAATGCTCAGTTAGTTGTTAATGCTACTAATTTTTTATAACATTATTTTTCAAATTTGGGTCTTTTAGTTGCACTTTGTAGGATGTTATGTAGTGGTTTAAGTAATATCAAAGTTGTTTATGTTAGATTTTCTACAAACCAAGTTGCTCACTCACTTGAGAAGATGGCTGGTTCTATGTCATATTTTGAATTTCAGGTCACTAATGCTACTGGAAAATTAAGGATTCACGTGTGGGATTTATTGATGATGATAGAGATGGGCTTAAGGCTATTTGATGACCATGTGCAATGCTTGCAAGTTAAGGCCTAAAAAAAACATGTATTAAATGTATATAAGTGGTAAATAAGTGTTTATGGGTTTTGGAACATGAAAATAGTTTAAAAAACATAAAAGTGAGGTGTCACAAGATTCACACCCATGACTATAACCTCACGACAGTAAACATCGTGAAATAAGGAATTTTGAAGCTTAACAGCTTCATAGTCGTGACAGTGTAGTCATACCCGTGAAGTTCTGTAGTATAAAATGAACAGTTTCATATTTTGTCAGACTTTCATGAATTTCACAACCCAAAACCCTAGCCACCAGACTAATAATCACCATAACCAATATCCATTCAATTCCCTTTGATCCTTAGCATTTATAACACGAAACCAATCTATTAACAAGATTAAAGTTGTTAGAATCAAGAGATAACATCTTTCCTTTGAGGGCAGAATTTGGGAGATGGGAAAGGTCATTTTTGACCCATAACTAGCTATGTTCCAGCAAGGTTTTGGCAGGGAATCACGTTTCCTTTACTCTTTAGTTAGTTTAAATCCCATATTGTTAGATTAAGTTAGGGTTTTTATTGTTAATGACATATAAACGCTTATTATTAGTTAGACAGTGAAATATAATTTCTAATTATGGTGATAGAAGATGAAAAGAAAGGTAGAAAAACTCTCTAGAGGGATTAGAGACACTAGAGAGGTTAAATATTAAGGCTCTAATTCAAGTTTGTACATATATGCATTTGAATTCGCAATTATGGCTTGTTATATGATGATTTGTATATGTTATTTGGCATGATTTGGTATGTTATTTGCTAGAAATGAGGTTATGAAATGTATTAAACTTGGTATGCATAAAGAACAATAATAAATGAGGCTTAATGAAGTTATAGTTTGATAATTAAAGACATAGAGTCTATGTTAATTGATTTATTGTTGCAAATTTCATATTTATAGCTTGATTATTGATATATGATGTTGAAAAGTGTTAATAGTAGTGACTTACATTGGTTGGCTCTAGTGCCTTGATGTTTGGTGTGCCATAAATTGGTTATTCATTGCTAAAATATGTATGTCCACGACTATGATAATAGGTTCACACTCGTGCATTGTCCTTAAAATTTAATAGATTCATTCACAACATGGTTCATGACTTGGATCACAGGCTGACAACCTGTGAATAAAGCTTTCATGGATGTGAATGATCATTCATGTCTATGAAGAACTAAAAATAGAATTTTACATTAATTTTATGATGTATTGGCATGAATTTGGTATGTACATACACCATGCATGATTAGATTATTGGGTTTTGAACATGCATCTTATACATATAGCAATGAAAATTTAAAATTTAATTAAACCCAAAACCCATAGAACACCCTATGTAATTTAAAATCGAATTGAACCATTCAATGGGAGAAATTGATTACCTTGTTATCAATTATTGTTCTTCCAAGTTCGTGAGCCTTTCCTTTAAGTTAGGTTGTTGTAAACCATAATAATCCAAAGGCCGGATTTCCTCTAACAGTAATCCATGCATAGGAATGAATGAAACAACCATAAGGGAGATGGGGTGTTAAAGCATCGAGGTGCTAACAATTGTGTTTCAACTGGAAAAAAAGATGAAGAGAGAATAAATTTTATTTCTTAAGTTGGCAGCCACAAATTTGGCCCTTAAAAGGGTTATTTAT
Organism: Triadica sebifera; assembly: GCA_023653625.1. NCBI lineage: Eukaryota > Viridiplantae > Streptophyta > Magnoliopsida > Malpighiales > Euphorbiaceae > Triadica > Triadica sebifera. Next base: position 37,728,015 of record CM042896.1, read on the forward strand.
ATGTCCTCCAAACATAATTAGGGTTGGACATACGTAACCTTTTCATTGGAGTTCTATTCGAAATAGATAACCTAAAATGTAAAAGTTACTATTTTGACTTTTACGTCCGGGACATTTAGTGTCACTCTCGTGACAACCCTTGTCACGACCGTGACACTAAATACCACAACCATTATCATGTGCATGTCATGGCTAGCTCATGTGCGATATGCAACACATCATTCATGCACGTGAAACCCTTTTCACGCCCGTGAATGTCTTGGCCAAAATGTCTCTCTCTCTCGTCTTGGATCCAATCCAAGGCCCATTTCACATTTTCTTTATTCCTTCTATACATATTACCTATTAGATTCCTTCTATACATATTACCACAACCATTATCGTGTGCATGTCATGGCTAGCTCATGTGCGACATGCAACACATCATTCATGCACGTGAAACCCTTTTCACGCCCGTGAATGTCTTGGCCAAAATGTCTCTCTCTCTCGTCTTGGATCCAATCCAAAGCCCATTTCACATTTTCTTTATTCCTTCTATACATATTACCTATTAGATTCCTAATTATGATGGCAACTCAAATCATCATTTGATTTTGAGTAGATCATGAACGGTATTTAGCAACATTTCTTAACTACCCAATTAACTAGAAAATCAGTAGTTTGACTATATACATTTCTAAAGACAGTTACTGTGCAGTTTGTCCTTTCACCACACTATACCTCATTTGGTTTAGAGCATGGACTATTTTTCAACTCCCATTAGGCTGGCTATGTCACATTTAGTCCAAATGGTATTAGTTCTTATCTATGAGACTCATTACTATATTGGACATGTCCTTGAAGACATTCTTTAAGAATTGTCCACCTTAGCCAATGATTTTTGAGTAATAATATCTATAAAAGGCCACAGGTATACTTTCATTCTGTTAGGAGTGGTGAATCCTCTATTGACTACTTAACTAGTTTCAAATACCTCATACTATATCCAATCACAACCCTATGAGCAACCTCTGAGAGGTAACAAAGAATAGACTCAACATATAAGGTTCAGTATGTAAGATAACCTTAAGCATCTCAAGTCTAAGGATACTTGCACCATTGCCATGATGAGATTATCACTGACATTCAATAAATATCTATGTGATTGTCTCATAGCATGTCATCCAATGTACTTGGCTACTCTAGCAATCATAGCAGGTCATCCAATGTACTTGGCTACTCTAGCAAACATCCACATATTAACTCTAAATGTAACATCATACCTTATGCATTTCAGTAAAACCTATCCACGAGTCTAGTAATCACATATGACATACAGGTAAGTTAAACGAACCTATTAATATTGATAGTAAAGTTATTTTTTTTATCATAACATCTATATCTTCATTCAATAAATCTGCAAATCAACATGTCTTACATATATTGAGACTTAAACTTTACATTTAAGGTTTACTAATTGCATCCATTTACATATCATTGTACAACTCTAGGTAAATATACATGTATATTTATATAAACCAAAATGTGGATGACATGATTCCAAATCGTGTGAAATGCAAGGAGAGAGAGTGGTGAGACTCAGCCGGTGACCTGTGTTCCATGTCTTCTATATGCCACTCAAAATAAGCTATCACTTTCTTTTACCTGAAAAATGATACAAATTGATGAGTTGTGGCTCAGTTAGAGTAATAATCAAACAAGTTCTAAAGTACTAAGCAACTCATAATAACAAATTACAAACCTATTGCATTCAGCATTATCATATAATTACGATTATAATTTAAACATATAATCACCAATCTTTGCTTATGCTCATGCTTAGCTCATTTCATTTTATTGTAACCAAGTTAAACAGACATTGCCTTGGGTTTCCATATGAACAATTGGCATGTGAACATTTGCATTTGCTAGCTAGCTTGATCGTTTGTTTCATTGGCACATTTGTTGGGACATATGCCTCTTTTTTTGCCTTGAAATACCGGTTAACTAGTCACAATGCCTTTTTAAGTCCTTATGCATATGCATTTGTAACTAAACATTCATCAACCATTGTATCCTTATTACGTATACCATACATATATCTCATATATACCTCATATTCCACGCATATACCTCATGTATACTACACAAATACCATGCATACATCACGTATGCCACATATATACCTCAAGTATACCATAAATATGCAATATATGTCACCAATTATCCATCATCTCATTATCAAGGTCCAATTATGGCAATAATATGAATCATATAATCACAAGTCAATTCACATTTCACATAGCAAGCAATGTCCATATGCATTAAAGAAATCATTTAATAATTAAACTCACCTTTCTCATTTGATTCTGACCCTTAACTTATTATCTATCCTCTCCTTGTGGGTCTCTAATTTTTTGTGAGCCTAATATAAAAATATAATCAATTAATTTATGACTAGAAAAACTTAATGTGGCTTAAACAAATTAATGTGCATAGTTCATATACATAGTTAGGATTTTTCCTATGAGGTAGTATGACCTTATGAAAAAGATTAGCTCATAACGTTTTCTATACTTGACCAATTAATCTAATTCTTATTTCTAATTAAACTTAACATATAATTACATAACATATTCAAATTTCAGATAAATTGGAGCATTTTACAAATTTTGGTGGAATTTCCAATTGTGTTTTGTTATCTGCCCTTTGGCAGTTTTAGGGTACCAATTTTGGTACTTTATATCTTATAATATGTAAGTCAGATTATAATAAAACTTGGTAAAAACTTAGATTGGTTAAAATTGAACATTTTTTCTATTTACAACTTTTATCAAATAAGAAATATTTCACTAGTCCAGAACAGAGTTGGCTTCTACATCAGTATGAATTGTGAATGTCATATCTTAATATATACATAACATATTAAGGTGAAATTTATACCACAATTTATCTAATACATAAACCTATAACTTTTAGGTTTTAATTAATTACATACTCCATCTATAAGGAGTTCAAAATGACCAAATAAGATTTTGGACCTACCTAAGGCACTAAGCAGGCAGCTCAAACTATGGAACATTCATGGTTACATTCACCATAACTCAATATACATAAGCCATGTGAATCTAAATTTTTGTATAAATATAGATAAAACACTTATATACAAGTTTCATGTTTTAATATACTTAAAGTAAGGGCTCTATCATATTCAAAACAAATAAACATAGTAGCTAACTCAGCAACGGTTCATACTCAGACAAGTTCCAATTAGATGCCAATATCTTTCCATATACAGAACATATTGAAAGAATATTTATATATCCATATACCTAAGACATAAATGAATAACTTTTATGTTTAAACGTCTTGAAATTTGGATCATAAGGTCATCCAAATCAGAGTGCAATAGACTGATGTAATACAATCCTAACAGTTCAAACATTACTAGAACAATGGAAAGAATATTACTTACCAAGAACAAACTTAAAAGGGTTAAATTTTCTACAAAAATTAAGTGAAATAAGGAAAAAAGAAGGCTAAAATGTGAAAGAAGAAGAAGAAACGAAATTGGGGTGAGGGAGGCAGAATGGTGAGGAGGAGGATAAGGTCCACCTCCCACCTCCTCACTTTTGTTATCTTCTCCCTTTTGTTTTTTTTCCTTTCTTTTCTTTTTATTTCCCCTTTTTATTTTGTGTCTTTTCATTTTTCTTCATTAATTTGATCTAATAATTAATTCATATAAATTTCAATTTCATGTCATTCTCAACTAAATTATAAATTGCACACATGCAATTCAGCACAATTGCAAAATACTGACACATAGCTAGTGTGTGTCGTGAACTTGTCCCTATAAAAAATATATGTAAATGCATATCTCCAAATGAAACACATGTAGAAATGCATATATGAGAAGTCTAAGATGTTACAATTCTCCCATCCTTTTAAAAATTTCGTTCTTGAAATTTAATACCTGGGAATAGGTGTGGTGTAATGCCCATTAATTAGGATTTAATTAGAATAATTATGTGGTATAAATAGGAAAAATATAATAGATAATAGAGATTAAAATAGATGGAATAAATGATGAAATTAGAAATTAAAATAAATTAAATTGATAGCCATAATAAATTTGATTAAATTAGACCACATAATTAAATTGTATTTTTAGTAAAAAAAAATTAAAATGACTATATAACTAAATATATAATAATAATAATAATAATAATAATAATAATAATAATAATAATAATAATAATAATAATAATAATAATAATAATAAAATTTTAAAAAAAAAATAGAAAAGTGAACAGTACAAGGGACACTAAAAAAAAAATAAGGGGAAAGAAAAAATCGGGAAAGTGGGAGGGGAGGGGAAGTCTATTGAGACTTTACCCCATTCCTTCCAACTTCACCTCTTTTCTTTTTCCTCTTCTTCATCCCTTTCCTTCCTTCATATCACATCCCAAATTCTTCATCCTTTCTTTCAAGATTTGCATCAAAATAAGTCCAAATAAATCTGATCTTGGTAAGAAATATGTTTCCCATGATTATTGTGTTATTAGAACTCTTTAAGTTATGTTTTTATAGGATATTGTACTCTATTTTTTATTATCTTGTAAATCGAATATGGGGAAGTGTTAAACATAAAAGTTGTTCATCTATGTCTTGTGTATCTTTTCGTCAAATTGTATTGAATGATGTTGAGTATATGAAGAGATATGGTCATTGGAGTGAAACTGGTTCTTAGAGACATGTCAACTGAATGACCTACGGATTTTGTAAACATTGATCATCTTAGTGGCTTAATAGGAGGTTTTGTAAAACATGAAAGTTTTAGGTATGTGTTATTGAGGTCTCTACCAAATGTCGTATAAATTGCTCTTGTGTAGGTTGAGTTATAGTGAAATGTATTATAGTTGTTCCTTGATTGAGTAGTGTTCTGGTACCTGTGTAGCTTTAGTACATATGTCCTGATATTTGACCTATTTTTAGATTGAAGAAGCCAAGGTTCAAAACATAAAAGTTTTAAGTTCATGTCTTATCTAAATTTTTGTGAAAGTCCCACCTTAAAATGTCATGTATTTTGTGAGTTATGAGCTGAACAATTGAACTGGTTGGATTGATATTCTATATTGAACCAGTTATAGATCCTCTAATATTTGAGAACCTTAGATATCAAATTTAGAAATAAGTTAAAATAAATAATGTTCCAAATTAACTTATATAACTGTATAAATATTTTCAGAATAATTGAAGCTACACATTGAAATCTATGAATTTTTGAATTGGGAACCTCAAAATTGCCTAAGGGCAGAAAACATGGCAATATTTAAAATTATACCAAATATTATGTAAAGGTTCAAAAATTATGAAATTTTAGTATATTTTAGTTTCACATGTTATATTTAATCAGGACAAAGAATTATATAAATTGGATAAGTGTAAAAAAAGTTATTGATCCAACAGTCCTTAGAGGTCTTGTTCTAGCTTAAAAGAAATTGTAGTTATTTATTTAAATTATATTAAGAATAAATATTTTATCAAGGTATTAATTAATTATATTTTTTAATTAGGATCGCAACAACAAGAAGAACAACAAAATTGAACAAACTCTGAGCTTATATTTTTGAAAAGAAAAACCCTATTGAGGTTCGTACATATAATTATTCTAGTTTGCCCCTTATGCATGATTGTATAAGCATGACATGAATTATTTGTCACCATGATGAAATAATATATTATGGTATGTTTTAACATTATAGAAATGTTATTAACTATGAACTTAACATTATGTAAATATGAAATGAGTATTGATTATAGAAACAAGTAATTAGTAGTGTTAATTGCCCATTTCGCTACCTGAGGATTGACATAGGATAGATGATGCACCATTTGACTTGTACCTTCTAAGCATGCTCACATGAAACACATTATGACCAACCTTCTTAAGATTTTCATAAGGCCCTATGTACCTTGGGCTCAATTTACCCTTCTTGCCGAATTGAATTTCCTCTTTCCATAGAGATACTTGTAGAAATATTTTTCACCTAACTCGTATTCCATCTTTCTATGCTGATCAATGTAACTTTTCCATCTGTCTTGTGCTACCTTTAACTTGTTCTTGACAATCTTGATCTTAGCCACTATGCATGTATTATCTCTGGCCCTTCTAATACACGTGCTCCTTCTTCATCCCAAAGATAGGGCTTTGACACTTTCTGCCATACAATGCCTCCTATGGTGTCATTTGGATACTGCTATGATATTGGTTATTGTATGCAAATTCTATCATTGCTATATATTCATCCCAAGATCCTCTCAATCCCATAAAACATTCCCTAAGCATTTCTTCTAATGCCAGTATAGTCCTTTCTAATTGTCCATCAGTCTGTTGGTGGAATGCAGTGCTGAAGTTCAATTTTATTCCCAATGCCTCTTATAAACTCACCCAAAAATTTGATGTAAACTATGGATCTCTATCAAACACAATGGACACTGGAATGCTAGTAATCTGACTATCTCATTCACATTTAATTTTGCCAAACTATCGAGTGTATACCTCAATCTGACAGATAGAAAATGTGCTGATTCTATTAATATGTTAACAATTACCCATACTGCATCGTTTTTCGATGGAGTTTTTGGCAATCCATAAACAAAATATATTATTATTTTCTCCCATTTCCATTATGGCACTAGCAATGGATGTAGTTTACCATCTGGTGTTTGATGTTCAATTTTAATTTGCTGACATGTCAAACATTTAGAAACATATTCTGCTTTTTCTTTCTTCATTCTTGGCCACCAGTAATGAGGTCTCAAACTGTGATACATTTTGGTGATCCCTAAGTGCATTGCTTAGGGTGCATTGTGTGCCTCTTTCATTATTTTCTAGCACAAGTTGTAAATATTTGGAATGCATATGCATGGCTTTAACATCAGTGTATCATCCTGCATATAAAACTCCGTATTGTTTCCCTGCTTTACCATCTCAATTTTCTTGGACAATGGCGAATCTCTGCCTTGTGCTTCTTTCATCCTCTCCTTTAGTATAGGTCTAACTTGAAGAGTAGCAATCAGTGATCCTCCATCATGCATATTTAATTCAACATTCATAGATTGTAATTGAATCAAATATGGAAAAAAGGTTGTTTGCTAGTGAGCTACATTTGTGATGCCCCACTTATATATTAAGGATAATCCCACATATATAAGAAGGATGTCACAAGCTTAACTTGATAAATTTGTTCGAATTAAAAATTTTTCATTTTGAATAACTTAATCTATTTATTTATATTGGTTTAAGCAAGTAATTCTAATTAAAAATATATATTTATCATTATGTTGTACACACATATGGCACTCGATTATATTACATAATTATTTACATATACAATATTAACATATGAGACATGTCTACCACAAACCATATGCATGGTCAAACTAAAAAAAAACATAATAAGTAATCAACCCTCTAACTACGTCTTTTATGTCTCTGCTTATATGGGCTTGGATTTCTTCTTGATCAACTTCATTATCTACTAGCTACAGCTTCAATTCCTGCGTGAAAAGAACCCACGCTAAGCTATCTCTAACTTAGTAATACATATAAGTATTAAAGTTTTTCCCAGGCAGTCACACAAATGCATGTCTCAAATAAAATCATGGCACATCAAATTTTATTACATATTTGTCATATAAAATAAATAAATATAAAACATAAAAAAAATAAACATAATAACCTTATTCAATAATTAAATTTGCACCACCTCATATAAGCATTTTACACTTTGTTACTTACAACAATTAATAAAATTTCATATTTATTCTATGATTTATTAGCCCAAAATCTGATTCCGGGACTGTCCGGATAAGAGGTGTGAAATAGGGACGCTCGCGGAACTTAAACCACCCTACTCACTAGAATCTCAAGTCAAGGGCACTCTAAGAGCTTATGCCACCTTGACCGAATATAATCATGTCATTTGTGTGTAATCAAGGTCAGGGGCACTCCCAGAGCTTAAGCCACCATGTCCGTAAATCATATTCATATTGGTACCGTAACTTCCCCATAATGGTGCACCATCTATCCTATGTCAGTCCTCAGGTAGAGAAATGGGCAATTAACAACATTAATTACTTGTTTCTATAACCAACACTCATTTCATAGTAACATAATCATATACTCATAATTTATTTCAATACCATGTAATAGCATGATATTTTATCAAATATTAGCATAATGTTAAGTTCATAGTTAATAACATTTCTATAATTTTAAAACATACCATAGTATAATATTTCATAATTGTGATAAATAATTCATGTCATGCGCACACAATGATTCACAGGGCAAATTAGAATACATATAAACTTAGAGCTTGCTCACTTTTGTTGTTGTTCTTCTTATTCAGATCCTAATTCGAAAATATGAATAATTAATATATTGATAAAATATTTATTCTTAATATAGTTTAAATAAATAACTACAATTTTTTTTAAGCTGGAACAGGACCTCTTACTACTATTAGATCTATAACTTTTTCTACACTTATTCAATTTATATGATTCCTGATCCTAATTAAATTTAACATGTAAGACTAAAATATCCTAAAATTTCAGAATTATTGAATCATTGCATAATATTTAGTGTAATTTTAAATATTTCTCTATTTGCTGCTCCTTAGGCAGTTTTCGGTACCATATTTAAAAATTCATATCTTTCATCGTGTATATTCACTTATTATGAAACTTTTTATACAATTATCTAAGTTAATTGGAAACATTTTTCATGTTTACCTCATTTCCAGATTCGGTCTCTAAGGTTCTCAAATACTGGAGGATCTATAGCTAGTTCAGAATACAATGACAACCTGATCAATTCACTTGTTCAGCTCATAACTCACAAAATACATGACATTTTAAGGTGAGACTTTCACAAAAACTTAGATACAACATAGAAATAAAAAATTTCATGTTTTGAACTTTGATTAATTAGATCTAAAAATAGGAAAAATATGAGAACGCAATTACTAGAGCTGTACAGGTATATGAAACCAGCTCAATCAAGAAATAATCATAGTTCATTTTACTATCACTCAACCTACACAAGAGATTTTTATATGAAATTGGGCAGAGAACTAAATAACATATATATCTACAACTTTTATGTTTTATAAAACCTCAAAGTCAGCCATTAAGATGATCAAATTGAGAAAAAATCGTGGAGTATCCTGTTGATACTCTTCCAATGACCAGTCTCACTCAAATGACCATTTCTCTTCATATACTCCAAATCATTCAATCAAATTTGACATCATGATGGAGGACACACAAGAGATATGATTCCATGGATAGTTTCATTCGACATCATGATGGAGGACATAGTCCAAGTTTACATTTTCCCGAGAATTTGAGTTCCAATTTTTTTTCCCGGACATTGAAATCGATAGAGTTGCATTTTCTCGAGAATTCAGAAAGGTAAAGAAAAAGAAGAAATAAGAAAAATAAGGCCTATTCAATAATTTTGATAAATCAGTCAAAATTAAAGTGACACTTGGATCTTCTGTCATTCTTTTAAATCTTTTAAAGACATCAAGAACTTGAGCCTGAACAACTTTTATGTTTAACACTTCTCTAAATTTGATTCACAAGACAATAAAAAATAGAGTGAAATATACTGCAGTAACATAACCCAGTAGCTATGCTTAAATCCATAAGGATACTCCTAGCCATTGCTACTCATTATGGTTATGAGATATGGCAAATGGATATGAAGATAGCTTTTCTTAATGGAAATTTGACTAAGGATGTGTACATGATACAACTAGAAGGCTTCATATCCAAAGATGGAAAAAAGATATGTAAGCATCAAAGATCTATTTATGGATTAAATCAAGCATCTAGGAGTTGGAATATTCGATTTGATGAGACAATCAAACAATTTGGTTTCTTACAAAATCCGGATGAACCTTGTGTTTACAAAAAGGTTAGTGGGAGTGCAATCATATTTCTTGTGTTATATATAGATGACATATTGTTAATGGGAAATGATGTCTTAGTCTTACAATCAGTCAAAATTTGGTTATCCAAGAATTTCTCTATGGAAGACTTTGGAGAAGCAGTCTATATTTTGGGGATGACAGATCTATAGAGATATATCTAAAAGATTGCTTGGTCTTTCACAGTCTACATACATAGATAAGATGTTAAAGAGGTTTAGCATGGAGTAGTCTAAGGGGGGATATATTCCCATGACCCATGGGATTACTCTCTCAAAGTCTGTGTCCAAAGAAACAAGATGACAGGACACATATGAGTTTGATTCCATATGCTTCAGCTATAGGATCAATCAAGTACGTTATGATATGTACAAGACCCGATGTATCATTTGCTCTGAGTGTCAAGAGAAGATACCAATCAGACCCTGGTGAGGGTCATTGGGTGGCTATCAAGAATATTCTTAAGTACTTAAGAAGGACTAAGGATGTATACTTGGTATATGGAGATGGAGATCTTATTGTGAGCGGGTATATCGATGTCAGCTTCCAATCTAACAAGAATGACTCAAAATCTCAGTCAGGTTATATATTCACATTAAAAAGTGGAGCAGTTAGTTAGAAGAGTTCCAAACAGGAAATGACTGTTGATTCCACAACCGAAGTAAAGTACATGGTAGCTTCTGAAGTAGCAAAGGAAGCAGTTTGGATAAAGAAATTCATCATAAAACTTGGAGTGGTTCCCAACATTATTGATCCAATACAATTGTATTGTGATAATAATAGAGCCATTGCACAAGCAAAGGAGACACGGTCTGATCAGAGATCCAAACATGTACTCGGAAGATACCATTTGATTAGAGAAATCATTAGTAGGAATGATGTAAAGATAGAAAGAGTGCCCACTGATCAGAATATTGTCGATCCTTTAACTAACCCACTTCCCCAAAAGAAATATGATTCTTATGTACTCGCCTATGGAATTAAATACAAAAGCGATTGGCTTTAGTGCAAGTGGGAGCTTGTTAGAGGAGTGCTCTAAAGGCAATCACCTTTAGCACTTATTGTACAAATTTATTTAATTAATAAAAGGCTTTTTCATTAATTTGATAAGTGATCTTAAAACAATTAATGAAGTCCTTGATACATAACATAGCATGAAGAAAATCATTATGAGATCATGATATTGAGATTCTTATCATGTGTAATTATATTAGTATCAAAATTATCCATAGTCATAGGATTAATGAGACAAGACATTATTAATTTGGACAGACTATAACATTTTACACTCCTTGATTGGATTGAGTAGTAGATCTCATAATCTATAAACATGAGATGTTTAGAGTTAACATGTGGATGCTTGCTAAGTGTAGCTAAGTACATTGGATGACCAGCTATGAGACAATCATATGGATAATCTATTCAAATGTCCCAACAAAGTGAAGATTTGAAGAACAAATAAGAAATTACAATGTATAATTTCTAACCTCTATATCTATATAAATTAGTTTCAATGGCATAAGTATGATCTTTTGTTTTGGGGTTTGAAAATTTTATTTTTCCGTTGCGTTTATGAATATGATTCACTCGTCAAAACCCAACATTTGCCCACCAGTATCTACTCTTCAACTCTTGATACATCTTGTTACTCCCTAGGTGCATAGCATATTTGCTTTCATGGGCCTCTCTAAGAATCCTCTGTCTAAGATCTTCTACATCGGGCACACATAATCTGTCTTGATAGAACAGTCCACCATTTAAGTCCATAGTGAATCCAGGTCTCTCCCCCTTAGAGACCAACTTAGCTAATTCAATTAGCTTTATATCTTGTCTTTGTGCAACTTTGATTTCCTGAGTAAAAATGGGTTGAATGTGCAACTCTGCCACAATCTTTCTACTTAAAGCATATGCTACTACATTAGCCTTACTTGGATGGTAGTCAATCACACAACTAGAATCCTTTATTAGTTCTAGCCATCTTCTCTGCCTCAAATTCAATTCTTTCTATAAGGGAAGATATTTCAAACTCTTGTGATATGTGTAAATGAAACACTTCTCCCCATATAAATAATGGAATCTTTAATGCAAAAACTATAGCTGCCAACTTTAGATCATGGGTAGGATAATTCTTTTCATGCGACTTTAACTGCCTAAAAGCATAAGCAACCACCTTTCCATCTTGCATCAATACACAACCCAATCCATTATGAGATTCATCACTATAAATGACATACTCCTTATTAGGGATCAGCTGTGTCAAAATAGGGGCCTCAGTGAGCATACTTTTAAGCTTATCAAAACTAGCTTGACACTTATCTGTCCATTCAAATATAACATCCTTTCTCAATAGTCTTGTTAAAGGAGAAGCAATCATTGAAAAACCTTTAACAAACCTCCGATAATGTTTAGCTAAACCCAAGAAACTTCTGACCTCGGTCACATTCCGTGGGTGTTTCCAACTCACAATTGCCATAACTTTGCTAGAATCCACTTTACTACCCTCTGCAGAGATAATGTGTCCTAAAAATGTCACCTATTTTAACCATAACTCACATTTTGAGAGTTTGACATAAAGCTTATATTCTCTGAGAGTCTACAACACTATTCTCAAATGCTTTTCATGTTCTTCTGAATCTTTAGAATATACCAAAATATAATGAATGAAAGCAGCCACAAATTGATCAAGATGCAGCCTGAAGATTTTATTCATAAGATCCATAAATGTTGCTGGAGCATTGGTCAGTCTAAATGGCATAACCAAAAACTCATAATGGTCATATCTGGTTCTAAACGCGGTTTTAGTTATATCCTCTGTCTTCGCTCTTATTTGGTGATAACCTGATCTCATATCTATCTTGGAAAATACTCCTGCACCTTTAAGTTGGTCAAAGAGATCATTGATTCGTGGCAATGGATATTTGTTCTTGATGGTCACCTTATTCAACTGTCGATAATCAATACATAGCCTCAAAGATCCATCCTTCTTTTTCACAAACAATACTGGTGCACCCCATAGGGGCGTACTTGGTCTAATGAAACCCCTATCAAATAGTTCTTGCAATTGTGTCTTAAGTTCTTTCATTTTTTATGGGGCCATTTTGTATGGCATCTTTGATATAGGCATAGTTCCTGGAACAAGATCAATAGCAAATTCTACCTTTCTCTCTGGAGGCAACCCAGGTAAGTCATCAGGAAACACATCTAGGAATTCATTTACCACCTGAATATCTTCAAGATTTGAACCTCATTTTCTGGTGTCAATCACATGGGCCAAATAAGCTTCACACCCTTTTCTCATCAATCTCCGAGCTTTCATTATGGATATGACTCGAGGATGTTGTGAAAATAATTCACCTTTCACAATAATTTCCTCCTGATTTTCTATCTTAAGTTCTACAAATTTAGACTTGCAATCTACCACTGCTTCGTGACGTGAGAGCCAATCCATGCCTGATATGACATCATACTCATGGAAAGGAAACTCAATCAAGTCTGCAGAAAACTCCTCTCCATGCACAACTAAAGGGCAATTCCTGAATACTTTATTCACTATTGCACTATGACCCAAGGGGTTCTTAACTTCAATTCCATTTTCTAGGTTCTCTCTAATCATGTTATGTTGGCTAGGAGTACTAGTGCAAATATAGGAATGTGTGGAACCCGGATCTATGAGTGCACAAATGTCAAAATCATATAATGAAAACATACCGGCAACAACATATGTTGTCACCTGATCTTCCTTAGCTTTCATAGCATAGGCTCTGGCTGGAGCTCTACTGGATCCAAGTCTATTCACAGTCTTTGAAACAGCCTGCCTCGTTTGGTCTAGTCCTTTGTTGAACTAAACTCCAAGCTGAGTCAGAGCTGATCTAGTTGTATAAGTAGGAGTACTACCTATTAAGAGTGGACATTCCTTCTGTATGTGCTCTTTTGACCCACATCTAAAGCTAGCAACTGTGACACCCCAACATTCCCCTCGATGGCTTCTATTACAAATGCTACATGCCGGTATAGCTTCCTTGCCAACATAAGGTTGTGAACTTGTTGTAACAGAAGGTGCATTAGAGGGCGGTCCCTTCCTAATAATCCCTATTTGTGAATAGATAGGACTCTTTCCCTGTCCTATATTCTGTGAATGACTAGTAAAGAAATGACTCTTCTTCCCGATGAATTGAGTCTCAGGAGTAGTTGACTTTTTACAAGATTCTTCTATTTATCAAGTTTTCCTTTTTTCAAGGTTGCGTGCTGCAGAAACTAACTGAGAAAAATTGGTATGCTGGAGAGCAGTCACAATATCTCCAACCTCTTCATTAAGGCCATCTTCAAATCTTCTACATTTATCTCTTTCATTTGCAACTAATTCAGGGGCATACTTGCTCAGTCTGGTAAAATCCCGCTGATACTTAGTCACTGACATTTTACCTTGCTTGAGATTCATGAACTCTGTCTTTTTCTCATCAATATAGATCAACGAAATATATTGCTCTTTGAATTCAGAGAGAAAGGAATCCCATGAGACCTGTTCCACCATATCTGGCTTAGTAAGAATTGATTGCCACCAATCATATGCCCCATCTTGGAGTAGAGAAGTAGCAAATCTAGCTTTGTCATCTTCTTCCACTTGCAACTCTTTAAAAATTCTTTTAGTGTTTTCCAACCAATACTTAGCTACAGCTAGATCCTCATCTTTCTTACCATAGAAATCTGAAACCCCATAATTATGAAGCTTATCAATTGTTACTTTTGGTTTAGGTGGTGACACTAGGGTAGGCTGAGGAATGGCTCATACCATCTATTGGAATAATCCAGTCATCTATTGTATAAATGGATTATGATCAGGATCAATCTGTTCTGTTGCCTGCTGTGGGGGATTTGGAGCAGCATTTTGCCCTTGCATGCTCGCTGCACTAGGCTGATGAGGAGTATCAGTATTAGGAGAGCCAATACTCTCAGCCATATCCCTTTCATTCGAAGACATCTTCCTACAATCTTAGAAGTTGCCAAGAAGAAAACCCATATCAAAATTATATAAGACACATGTATATTTATGCCTAATATCTCTTTTCCCACCTAGGCCTAGAAACTCCTAAACCTGCTCTGATACCACTAAATGTGACACCCCATTTATATATTAGGGATAATCCCACATATATAAGATGGATGCCACAAGCTTAACTCGATAAATTTGTTCGAGTTAAAATTTTTTCATTTTAAATAACTTAATCTATTTATTTATATTAGTTTATGGAAGTCATTCTAATTAACAATATATATTTATCATTGTATTATATACATATATGGTACCCAATAATGTTACATAATTATTTACATATACAATATTAACATATGAGACATGTCTACCATAAACCATATACATGGTCAAACTAAAAAAAATAATAGGTAACCAACCCTCTAACTACGTCTTTTGTGTCATGGGCTTGGATTTCTTCTTGATCAACTTCACTATCTACTACCTACAGCTTCAATTCTTGCGTGAGAAGAATCTATGCTAAGGTATGTCTATCTTAGTGATACATATAAGTATTAAAGTTTTCTCCAGACAGTCACACAAATGCATATCTCAAATAAAATCATGGCACATCAAATTTTATTGCATATTTGTCGTATAAAATAAATAAATAAATAAATACAAAACATAAAAAAATAAACATAATAACCTTATTCAATAATTAAATTTTCACCACCTCATATAAGCATTTTACACTTTGTTACTTACATCAAATAGTAAAATTTCATATTTTCTTCTATGATTTATTTGCCCAAAATCTCATTCCCAGACTGTCCGGATACAGGGTGTGAAAAAGTGGCGCTCATAGAGCTTAAGCCACCCTACTCACTATAATCTCAAGTCAAGGGTGCTCCCAGAGCTTAAGCCACCTTAACAGAATATAATCATGTCATTTGTGTATAATCAGGATCAAGGGTGCTCCCAGAGCTTAAGCCACCTGTCCCTAAATCATATCCATATCGATACCGTAACTTCCCTATAATGGTGCACCATGTATCCTATGTCAGTCATTAGGTAAAGAAATGGGTAATTAACAACATTAATTACTTGTTTCTATAACCAATACTAATTTCATATTAACATAATCATATACTCATAATTTATTTCAATACCATGTAATAGCATGATATTTTATCAAATATTAGCATAATGTTAAGTTCATAGTTAATAACATTTCTATAATTTTAAAACATGCCATAATATAATATTTCGTCATTGTGACAAATAATTCATGTCATGCGCACACAATCATTCATAGGGCAAACTAGAATACATATAAGTACAAACCTCGATAGTGTTTTTCTTTTCCAAAATATAAACTCATAGCTTGTTCACTTTTGTTGTTCTTCTTCTTGTTGAGATCCTAATTCGAAAATATGAATAATTAATACATTGATAAAATATTTATTCTTAATATAGTTTAAATAAATAACTACAATTTCTTTTAAGCTGGAATATGACCTCTTAGGACTATTGGATCTATAACGTTTTCTACACTTATCCAATTTATATGATTTCTAATCCTAATTAAATTTAACATGTAATACTAAAACATGCTAAAATTTCAGAATTTGTGAATGATTATATAATGTTTAGTGCAATTTTAAATATTTCTCAGTTTGTTACCCCTTAGGCAGTTTCGAGTACTATATTTAAAAATTCATATCTTTCATAGTGTATATCAATTATTATGATAATTTTTATAAAGTTATATAAGTTAATTTCAAACATTTGTCATGTTTACCTCATTTCCAGATTTGGTCGCTAAGGTTCTCAAATAATGGAGGATCTATAACTGGTTCAGAATACAATGACAACATGACCAGTTCACTTGTTCAGCTCATAACTCACAAAATACATGACATTTTAAGGTGAACCTTTCACAAGAACTTAGATAAGACATATAAATAAAAATTTCATGTTTTAACTTTGCCTAATTCAATCTAAAAATAGGTCAAATATAAGGATGTAATTACTGGAGCTGTACAGGTATATGAAAGCCGCTCAATCAAGGAATAGTCATAGTTCATTTTATTATGAGCAGGAATAGTCATAATTCAATCTACTGAACTTCCTGCCGATGGTATTCAATTTACCATCCAAGGAGCTTCCCAATTTACCATGACCTCTATTTTCTTTGGGTCTACCTCTATGTTGTTTATGTTCTCCTACATTCTTTGAGTACATCAATATGTCATCAATAAATACTATCACAAACTTGTCCAGATATGGTTGAAACATTTTATTCATTAATGTCATAAATGTAGCTGGAGCATTAGTCAACTCAAATGGCATTACTAAGAATTCATAATGTCCATACCTGGTTTGAAAGGCAATATTTGGAACATATGATTTTGCTACCTTCAGCTAGTAATAGCCTGATTTCAAATCAATCTTGTAGAATATTTGGGCTCCTTGCAACTGATCAAACAAATCATTTATTATGGGCAACGAATATTTGTTTTTGACTATCATTTTGTTCAGTTGCCTATAATCAATACACAATCTCATTGTTCCATCTTTTTTTTAACAAATAATGTTGGAGCTACCCAAGATGATACACTAGGTTTGATATACCCTTTATTAAGTGATTCCTACAATTGGGCCTTCAATTCTTTCAACTCAACTGGAGTCATTCTGTAAGGTGACATTAATATTGGTGTTGTTCCTGGTACTTGTTCAATAGTGAATTTTATCTCTCTATTTGGTGGTAAACTAGGTACATCATCTGGGAATACATCAGAAAATTCTCTCACCACTGATATATTTTCAAACAAGCTATCAGTGGTTCTAGTATCAGTCACATATACCAAATATGCCTCACATCCTCCTTTGATCATTCGAAATGCTCTTACAGCTGAGATTAGACATGTAGGCATAAGTTTTCTTTCACCCAAAAATACAACATTTGGTTGGTTTGGTGATTCTAAAATTACTTCTTTAGTAAAGCAATTCACTATTGCATGATGTTTAGTTAACCAGTCCATTCCCAATATCACATCAAATTCATATAGTGGTAATAAGATCATATCAGTTATGAATTCAGCTCTATCAATGCATATCAAGCAATCACAACAAACATTATTCACAACTACTACTGTCCTTAGTGGAGTGCTCACATTTATGTCAATCTTCAAAGGCTCATGCTTTTGATGAAATTTGGATACCATATGCAATGCTATCAATGAATGTGGAACCAGGATCAATCAATGCATATGTTAATATATCAAAAATATATATATTACCAGTGACTACTTCGGGAGCATCAACTGCCTCCTGCCTAGTCATGGCAAACACCCTAGCCTGTGTAGGGGGTTTAGAACTCTTACCTTCAGATTTGGTCACTCTTCTACCTGTTGTACCAGTTTTTCCCTGCCTCTGCCTCTACCCTGTGTCCCACCGGTAGGGTAGACCCTTATTCCTCAATCGTAGTCTCAGATACTCCTCTGCCTCTACTAGTCTCTACTAGTTTCGCTATTTTTGGACAATCTCTATACATGTGCTCCATTGACCCATAAAAATAACATGCTCTTGTGAGTCTTCTACATTTGCTTGTATGTTGTCTACCACAATGAGTACATGTAGGCCTTTGTTCAGTATATTGGCTCTGCCCTTTGCCTGGGTAAAAAGAAGTCCTAGCATGATCTCTAATGCTCAAGTATCCACCTCTATTACTCGAATTTATTGGCATCTATCTTCATCTCTTTCCTTGCCTTCTGCTAGACTATCTAGAAAACTATTGTGCTACCTTTTTAAATTATTGTTCTCCAATTTCTTTCATTAATCTCTCAGCTCTAATTGTTGCAGCTCTAAGTATAGTATGACTATCTATATCAGTAGTTGTGATTTTGTTTTTGATCTGATATTTGAGGCCCTCCTCAAACTTTCTGCATTTGTCTCTTTTGATAGAGACCATAAAGGTAGCATAGTGGGAATGTTTGTTGAACCGCACCTCATACTCAGTAATAGACATGTTCCCATGTTTTAGATTTATGAATTCCTTTCCCTTTTCATCTTTATATCCTTTAGGCATGTAATTATTTTGGAATTCCTGAAGAAAATCATTCCACATTAGGACTGGTGGTTGTGCATCACTATATGGGATTGTCTCCCACCATTCATAGGCATTGCTTTGAAGAAAGAACATTGCATAATCAAATTTCACCTCTAGTGTGTATCACATCATATTCAGCACCCTCTGTGTTCTTTTAAGCTATGTCTTTGATTTTGCTGGTTTGTTGTGCCATTGAAATCAACTACACTTTGTTTTCTCAACTTGTCATAACATTTTTCCCTATATATTTCAGGCCCCTGTACTTCCTGTTCGGGGTTTTCATAGGGTACTTTTTCATGTGATGATTGTGATGCATGTACTGGAGCCCTAGCCCCTAGTGCTGGTTGATCTCTATCCAAATGAGGTGATGCCTCATGAGAATGCATTTCAGCCCGCCTCTCCCTCCTTAATGAATCATGTCTTATGATGACCCCAAAATACATAAAATTATGTCACTATATAATGAAATAATAGATTTTTTGTTATTCCATATATCATAAAAAGTAACATCAATTGACTTAGAAGTGACTCTATTTAGTATATAAACAATAATCTCTAGTGCATGACCCCAAAAATAATTAGGTAATTCTACAAAGCACATCATTGACTTATCATGTCTAACAAGGTTTGATTTCTCCTTTTAACCAGACCATTGTGTTATGGTGTATTAGATAACCTTGACACTCTTAACTTAAGTATTCTCCACTTCAATCTGATCTAAGTATTTTTTATACTTTTGCCAAGTTTTTTCTCCACTTCATTTTTAATTTCTTGAACTTTTCAAAGATTTTAGATTTGCATCTTATCATATACAAATACCGAAATTGTGAATAATCATCAATAAAGGTAATGAAGTAGATAAAACTACATATGGCATGCATTGACATTGGTCCATATATATTTGTATATGCAAGGTCCAATAGCCCATTGGCACGCTCACCTTTTCCATTAAAATGCAACTTTGTCATCTTGCCTAACAACAAGATTCATATATGTCATATGAATCATAATCAAAGGACCCTAAGTCACTAATCATCTGTAACTTAGTCATGCACTTTCATTTACATGGCCAAGGTGATAATGCCATAAATATGATGGTTTTAGGTTATACAATTTTTTATTATTATTGAAATTGAGGATTGAATTACACATATCAAGAATATAAATTATATTGCATAATGCGCTATTTCCATAAAGAGTATCATTCAACTATATAGAGCAACCATTACAATTAATAGTCAAATGAAAATATTTTCTATTTAAATAAGAAATAGAAATAATAGTCTTTGTTAAAACCAAAACATAATAGCAATTGTAATACCCATGCAACTCTTGCTCCATTATAAACAATAGGTCTAACTCACCTTTCTTGAGTTGTCTATCTGTGCATATGTGAGTCCCACATCTATTATCTAATACACAAGCATTGTTATTCGAAACAGTATTAACCTCAATAACATAAATAATTGAAGTTGAAGGTGGATCCAATATCTTATCATTCTCCTTTTTTAAAGACTCTAGATAGGCCTTATAGTTCCTCTTCTAATGATAACTCTTGTCATAATGGAACCAAGTCCCTTCCAATGTGTTAAGTGTATATAGGTATCTCATACCAATTGCATTCTTTTATTCAACAACTGAATCATTGGGCTATCAACTCTTAATGCGTGCATATCTCATATTCATTGGCCCTGTAATTTCAGATAATTAACGCCATGGTCGCAGGTGACCGAAATCCAGCGAGCTGAACCGATCAGGATCTAAATTCAGACATGAAAGGAAAAAATTAAAATAATTATAAAATATGAGAAAAATATTTTGGATATTATTAATTGAGAATTTTGAAGTTCGGAGCTAAAATTTAGGAAATAATAAGTTTTTGCTGAACAAAATTGGAATTTACGATGTTGTTGACACAGATATTTTAAGAAGGTATAAAAATGAAATAATGTTTATCGAAGAAAATGAATATTCTTTAAATTAAAATCAATTAAGAGTGATTTAAATTAATGGAGCAATGTGGGACAATATTATATATTAACCTTAACCACCCACTTAATCCAACTATAAAAGTCAAATTTCATTTTTTGCCTTTATTCTTCTTTTTCCTCATCTTAAACAAACAAACTTCTCTCTCACTTTTCTTCCTTTTTTTGTGACATACATCTCTCAAATTCTTCTTCTTTTTCTTCAATTAAAGCTATGGTTTATATGGAAAAAGTTGGATTAAGGCAAGATCAACAAAAGTGAAGCATAGTGAGCAAAACAAAGGAGGAGGAAGGAAGCAAATAAGAGAAAAGGAGAAGGAAGATTTTTGTCATTTTCAAGATCTACAAAGGTGAGATTAGATTTTTCATCTTTTCACTTTTCTTCTCCTATTTTCTTTGATTTTGGGGTTAATTACCATTAAAGTTGGTAATTTAGGATTATTAGTATGTTAATGATGATTAAGGTTGATTAGTGTGTTTAGTACTTGATTAGTGTGAAATTTGTTGTCAGACCAAAAAGGTTAACAATATTTGGACCATAATCAAAGAGGAAGTAAAAGCAAGGAGAAAGCTAATCAGGAGGCAGAGAAGAGTGAAGAGAAGTGGATTTTTTTTAGGTATGTACATCTGGCTAATTATGATTTTTGATTTTGTGATATTATGTGTAATTGTGTATGTAATTATTGATATTTTAATTGAGTGATGAATTGGTGATTAAATAATTCCATGAATGTGAAAATAAAAATTAGAATATGATGTTGATGCATGAAGATGGAAATTGTAGGATTTAATGAAGTGCTGGAAATTCGTCTTATGAATAATGTCTACTTTTCTAGTCATAACTTGAGTTCTGGAAATGATATTTAAGTGTTTCTTATTGAGTTGGAAAGTTAAGACATAGGGATTCAACGTTTATTTAGACCATTAGACTTGGATATGCCTGCAATTAGGTGTAAAATGGACTCCAATGTTGAACTGGAAATTTGTCCAGTAAAATATTGGACAAAATGGAATGAACGTAGTTTAGTGAAAAATTCATAACTTTTGCTACAAAATTCGGTTTGATGTGATTCTAGTTAGTAATTAAAGATAAGACACACACATATATATATATATATATATATATATATATTGTTAGTGATCACTTATCCAAATTCTATTTAAAAATTGATGAAAAATGCGAGCTTGAATATATGAGTTTATTGTTGAATTTTATGATAGAAAAATATATTTTTTACTTTTCTTATATTTATAATGATTTAATTAGTGAGTATGATGTTGTAAAATATTTAATAGAGATTATTTCATTTATAAGAAATTATATTAGCATTTCATACCTAATTGAGGTAAATAATAATAAATGTAATAGACGTGATTAAACCCTATAACATCTAGTCGAGAACTATAAATTAGGATAAGTTGGCATGCCAATAAAAGGATAGAAATGTAGGCACTAGAAAATAGTGCTGAGATTTAATTTATGTAGGCATTAGAACATAGTGGTGAGATTTAATTTATGTAGGCACTAAGAAATAATGCTGAGTTTGAAATTACGTAAGTACCAAAAAGGTGCTGAGTTATTATTGAAAAGTAAGCGTTAAATGCCAAGTTATAAAATAATTAAGCAGACACCAAATATACTATTGAAGACTAGAAACCATGCATCCAGTATTTAGTTCCGATCTAAGATGTCATGGGCTATCAAATAAATAGAAAAAAATATATTATTAAAATGATATTATAAATTGTATGTCTTGTATTGTTAGAGAATTTCAAGCATGCTTAATGAATGAAATGTTATAATTGATAAATTTTATACTTTTGTATGATGTAAATAGTTTTAATGTTATTTGAATGTTTTGGAATACTTAGTAAATTAATTGTAGTTTCTAAACTTTTATTTTAAAAATATTTATATAATTATTGGATAGTTGTTAAACGTACCACTAAGCCAGTAGCTTAGCACGAATGTTTCATGCACAGATTAGTAGACATAGCTGTTACGTTAGGACGACCGAAGAAAGGGGAACCCTAAGATCAAATTGCACTAGTTTGTTTTCTTTTTGTATATTTTGGATATTGTATTGTATAATTAAATTTTAAGAATTTCTTTTGATGTAAAATTTGAGGCATGTAGGATTTATAAAAAAGTGAATTTTGTAATTAATATATTTGGTATTATTTGTAAATGTATTTCTGAATATTATGGTTTAATGAATGAGTAATTTAAAATCAAAATATTTACATCACTTGTTACATATTTAAATCAAAATATATATTAAAAAAAGAGAAATATAGTAATAAATAATCCACTAATATTAAACATCAAAAATTTGAAAGAAAAATTTAAACAATAATTTAAGCATTGGTTTTTACACTAATGAGTTTGCTATCGCTTTCATACATTATTAACGACTAGTAAGGTAAAAGAGCGCTATATTTAGTGGTATCAGAGCCCAGGTTGATTGATTGTTAAATAGTTGGTGTAAAATAGAAAGTGTGTCTCATGCATATGCATAAAATGCTGCAATTATCTGATTTTGGTCCCTTCTTCTAGTTTATAGGTAGATATGGACTCGGGATCGGAACAAGATTTCTCGAAAGATGAACTAATTAATAGTCTATCAGACTCACCGATCTTAGATAACCTCTATCAGTGAGATATTATGAGTCCAGTGTAGTAGCTCTACCTAGAGCAGAGGGACAAGCTAATTTAGGATAGGAACCTTTTATGGAGCATATAGCAAATTTGTTTCAACAGATAATACAAGCAGTTCCACAACCAGATCCACCTCCTCCTCGGTAGGATTGGTCAGAGTGTATCAGAATTAGTGAATAGAGCAGAAGGTAGTCAACCCCATCCTGAGCATATGCCATGAGAGCTCATGAGGAGCAGGATGCCCCGGATGTCATTATCGATAAATTTTCTCTTTATGATACTGATTTATTTACACTGATAGATCTAGGTTCTACACATTCATATTTATGCATGTCACCACCTAGTCAGGGTAATATGGTAATAAAAGGAATTAGAATATGATATATTAGTGACAAATCCTTTGGGTCATGGAGTGAAAGTTAGTCGATTCTATAAAAACAATCCAGTCAAAGGTCAAAATGTTGAACTCCCAGCTAACCTGATAGAGTTGCAATTCCGTGAGTTTGATGCAATCTTGGGGATGGATTGGTTAACTCAGCATAGGGCAGTGGTGGATTGTCAGCATAGTAGAGTGACTTTCAAGAATTTAGGGCAGGATGAATTGATTGTCTTAGGCGAGAATCGACCATACTTGACTAATATCATTTATGTTACAAAGGCATGTGAAGCATTTTTGACACATATTATAGATACCCTGAAAGGGAGTCTAGATCTTAGAGAGATTCCTACAGTATGTGAATATCCAGATATCTTCCCTGAGGACTTGCCAGGGTTACCACCAGTCAAGGAGATAGACTTTGTCATAGATGTAGCGCTCACTTACCCTACTAATTGCTAATAGGATATGGAAGTGCTACTAAGCTCATTTAATTTAAAACCAACGCTCAATTTTGTATAAATATTTTTTTTTTCAATTAAAATATATATCTAGTGATGGGAATATTGTGATTCAAAATAACTTATTCATTAAACCATGATATTTAAAAATATAACTACAATAATTCTATATATATATAATTACCAAATCCATTACTTATAAATATTACAAGCCACAAATTTACATCAACAAAATTCTTAAAACTTAATTTTTACAACATTATTATCAAAACATACAAAAAGAACTAGACTGCTGCAATCTGATCTTGGAGTTCCCTCTTCTTCGGTCGCCCTATTGGAACAGCTACTTCTATTTATCTGCGCGTGAAACACACGCGCTAAGCTACTAGCTTAGTGGTACGTTTGGCAACTATCCAATCATTACATAAATAATTCTAAAATAAAATTTTAGAAACTACAATTAACCTATTTAGCATGCCAAATATTCAATTAATAATAAACTATTTTCTTCATGCAAAAATATTTAATTCACGAATTATGATATTTTATTCATTAAGCATGCTTGAAATTTTAACAATACAAGATATAAAATTTACAATATGAATTTCATACTTCACATTTTTTTTTTCTGTTATTTATTTAATAGCCCACGACATTTTAGACCGGAACTAAACACTGGATAGAGGGTTTCTGCTCTCCGGCAGTATACTCGGCGCCTACATAATTATTTTATAACTCGGCGTTTAACGCCTACATTTTCAATAACAACTCAGCACCTTTTTGGTGCCTACGTAAATTTCGAACTCAGCACTAATTCTTAGTGCCTAAGTAAATTTCAACTCAGCACTATTATTTTTAGTGCCTACATAATTTTAACTCAGCACTATTATATTTAGTGCCTACATTTCTACCCTTTTATTGACATGCCAACTTATCCTAATTTCTAGTTCTCGACTAGATGTTATAGGGCTTAAATTACATTTGTTACCTTTATTCATATTTGCATAAATTATGTAAGGAAACATTAATATAAATTCCATATAAATGCAATAATTCTCATTCAATATTTTACAACCTCATACTAGCTCATTTAATCATTATAACTATAAGAAAAATTCAATCAATACATTTTCTAACACATAAATCCTCAATCAACACATTTCTACCAGCTGTCCTATTCTGGACAGCATTTCTACCTTATTTTGATCTGCATTTTTCGTCTATTTTTAGACAGAATTTGGACATGTGATCATCTAACAAAATATAGGTACATGTCTTATCTTTAATTTCCAACTCGAATCACATCAAAACAAATTTTTTATAAAAAGTTATAAATTTTCTCCTAAGTTACATTCGCTGCAATCTGCCCAGTATTTTACTGGACAGATTTCTGCCTTATTTTTCTATATCTTTTTCATCCGCTTCTAGATGGAATTTGGACAAGTGATATACTAGAAAAATGCAGGTACATGTCTTATCTTTAGTTCCAACTGGAATCACATTAAAAATAATTTCTTAGCAAAAGTTATGAATTGTTTTCCAACCTATGTTCATTGCAATCTGCTCAGTATTTTTTTTCTGGACAGATTTCTAGTTCAAAGTTTGAGTCCATTTGTCACCTAATTCCATGCATATTTAGGTCTAATTGTCTGAATGAAAGTTTAAGCCCTATGTCTTAAATTTCCAATCCAGCAAGAATCACTCAGAAATGATTTCCAGAACTCAAGTTATGACCAAAACACTAGACACTGTTCATAAGACGAATTTTCCAGCACATCAAATAATTCATACATTTTCCATTTTCATGCATCAACCTCATTTTCTAGTCTTTGTTTTCACATTCATGGCATCATTTAATCACTCAATCAAATGTTCAGAATTTCATACATAAATTCACTACATCACAAAATCAAAATCAATACTTTTCTATATTGAATTTTTGCCAAATGTACATAGCTCAAAGTTCTATTTTTCTTCACTTTTCTCTTCCTCTTAGATAGCCTTTTCCTTGCCCTTACTTCCCCTTTGATTTTGGTTCAAAGGTTGTTCACTTCCTTTCCCTAACAATAAATTTTACACTAATCAAACACTAATCACACTAATCCACCCTTAATCACTATTAGCATACTAATAACCCTAATTTACTAGCTATAATGGCAACTAACCTCAAACTCAAAGAAAAGAGAAGAAGAAAGTAAGGAGATGGAAAATCTAAACTCACCTTTGATGATCTTCCAAATGGCTAAACTCTTTTTTTTTTTCTTCCTTTCTTCCTTCCTCTTGCTTAATTTTGCTCACTTTACTTCACTTTCTTCATGATCTTGCCTTAATCCCCTTTTTTTTCATCTAATCTTAGCATGATTTGAAGAAAGAAAAACAAAAGTAAATGGGAGAGGAGAAGCTCACGGCAAAGAAGAAGAAAAGAGAGAGAAATGAGTTTGGTCAAGATGAAGAAGAAGAAGAAGAATGGTAAAAAAAGTGAAAATTTGACTTTTTATAGTTGGATTAGGTGGGTGGTTAGGATTAGTTACTAATCTTGCTTCCTATTGGTCCATTAATTTAGATCACTCTTACTTTATTTTAATCAAAAGAATATTCCTTTCCTTAGATAAAGAATATTCCATTTTTATGCCTTCTTAGAATTTCTGTGCCAAAAACACTGCAATTCCAAATTTCGTTCAGCGAAAAATAATTTTTTTTTCCAATTTTAATTCCAAACTTCAAAATTCTCAATTAATAATATTCAAAATATTTTTCTCCCTTCTTATTATTATTTAAATTTATTTCTTTCATGTCCAAATTTAGTCCCCGATCGGTTCAGCGCGCCGGATTTCGATCAACTGCGACCATGGCCTAAAATATCGGGCATTACAAT
Source organism: Triadica sebifera (assembly GCA_023653625.1). Classification (NCBI taxonomy): domain Eukaryota; kingdom Viridiplantae; phylum Streptophyta; class Magnoliopsida; order Malpighiales; family Euphorbiaceae; genus Triadica; species Triadica sebifera. The sequence continues at coordinate 37,755,440 of CM042896.1, forward strand.
TTTCCTCTCCTTAAAAAAAATTTCGTCCTCGAAATTTACCTTTTTAGCTGGAGTGGAATAATTGTGGATACTGAGCCTTCATCACCTCTTCATTTTCCCAAGTTGCCTCTTCTGACTTGTGATTTTTCCACAGGACCTTCACCAATGGTACATTTTTGTTTCGTAGCTCTTTCATTTCTCGAGCTAAAATTTCCACTGGTTCCTCTTCATAAGTTAAATCTGGTCGTATCTCTATAGGTTCTGTTGATATGATATGAGATGGATCTGATCGATATCTTCTCAACATGGACACATGGAATACGTTGTGAATCTTGTCTAACTCTGGTGGTAGAGCTAATTTGTACGCCACTGGACCTATGCGTTCAAGTACCTCGTATGGTCCAATGAACCTAGGACTCAACTTTCCTTTCTTTCCAAATCGGAAAATCCTTTTCCAAAGTGAGATTTTTAAGAACACTTTGTCACCAACTGTATATTCAATATCCCTCCTTTTCAAATCTGCATATGATTTCAGTCTATCAGCAGCAGCTTTTAGTCTATCTCTTATTACTTTCACTTTTTCCTCTGTCTGTTGAACTAGATCTGGACCCATTACTTTCTTTTCACTAAGCTCGGTCCAACCTAGAGGCGTTCTACATTTTCTCCCATATAAGGCTTCATATGGTGCCATACCGATACTGGCTTGGTGACTATTATTGTAGGCAAATTCTATCAATGGAAGATATTTATCCCAACTGCCTTCAAATTCTATCACACAACTCCTCAACATATCTTCCAATATCTGTATGACCCTCTCTGATTGTCCATCTGTTTGTGGGTTGAACGCTGTGCTGAAATTGAGTCGAGTACCCATGCCTTGATGCAAACTTTTCCAGAATTGTGAAGTGAACCGCGGGTCTCGATCTGAAATGATTGAAACTGGCACACCATGTAAACGGATTATCTCATTAACATAGATCTCTGCCAAACGGTTAAGTGGATAATCCATCTTGATCGGTAGAAAGTGAGCTGATTTGGTGAGCCGGTCTACTACTACCCATACTGCATCATGCCTCTTTTGTGTCAAGGGCAAACCAGAAACAAAGTCCATTGTGACTCTTTCCCATTTCCACTCCGGAATTGAAATAGACTGCAATAATCCACTTGGTACTTGATGCTCTGCCTTCACTTGCTGACAAGTTAAACATCTAGTAGTATACTCCGTGATATCTCTTTTCATTCCTGGCCACCAGTAATATATCTTCAAGTCATGATACATTTTGTTGCTTCCTGGGTGCATTGCATAAATAACGTTGTGAGCCTCCTTCAAAATATCTTGTTTCAATTTTGGTATGTCTGGCACACACAACCTGCCCTTATGCCTTAAACTCCCATCTGCTTCAATAGTAAATTCTGGTTTTTCACCCTTTTTCACCATTTCAAAGATTTTCTTTAATTTCGTGTCTTGCTTCTGATTGTCCTTTACTTGTTGGATCAATGTGGGTTGAATCCGCAATTCTGCCAAAATAATATATAAAGAACTTATTATTCCATTTTTTTTCACTTAATAAATTTAAGTTCTAACATTTACCTGCAAGAGTTTTTCTACTCAGCGCGTCAGCTACCACATTGGCCTTACCGGGCTGATAGTCAATGATACAATTTTAGTCTTTGATCAATTCTAGCCATCTCCTCTGTCTCAGATTGAGTTCCTTTTGTGAAGGCAAATATTTCAAACTTTTATGGTCTGTATAGATATAACATTGCTCACCATACAAGTAGTTTTGCCATATTTTCAATGCAAACACAATGGCTGCTAGTTCCAGATCATGTGTTGGATAATTTCTCTCGTGAGGCTTCAGTTGTCTGGAAGCATAAGCGATCACTTTGCCTTCTTGCATTAGTACACAGCCCAAACCATTAAGGGAAGCATCACTGTACACCACATAATCTTTTCCCGCAGTAGGCTGTGTCAACATTGGTACCTCTGTCAACATTTTCTTCAACTTATCAAAACTAGTCTGGCATCGTTCTGACCACTCAAATCTGGTCTCCTTTCTAAGCAATTTTGTCAGTGGTGAGGCTATCATTGAAAATCCTTTCACAAATCTCCGATAATAACCAGCCAAACCAAGAAAACTTCTCACCTCTGTCACATTCTGAGGCGGTTTCCAGTTGAGGATTGCCTCTACCTTACTGGTGTCGACTCTGATCCCATCGGCTGAGACAATATGCCCTAGAAAGGCCACCTCATCTAACCAGAATGCACATTTCCACAATTTCGCATATAATTGATTCTCTCTCAAGGTATGGAAGACAATACGAAGATGTTGATTATGCTCTTCTTTGCTTCTAGAGTACACCAAGATATCATCTATGAACACCACCACGAACTGGTCCAAATAAGGCCTAAAGATTCTATTCATTAGATCCATAAATGCTGCTGGGGCATTCGTCAAGCCAAAAGGCATTACTAAGAACTCGTAATGACCATACCGAGTCTTAAATGCTGTTTTTGAAATGTCTGATTCTTTAATTCTCAATTGGTGATAACCTGATCTGAGGTCAATCTTATAAAATACCCCTGCTCCTTTCAACTGATCAAACAAGTCATCTATTCTCGACAAGGGATATCTGTTCTTAATTGTCATCTTGTTCAACTGACGATAATCAATGCACAACCGAAAGGTGCCATCTTTCTTTTTCACAAATAGAACAGGAGCACCCCAAGGTGAGACACTAGGCCTGATAAACCCTTTCTCTAACAACTCTTGCAACTGGACCTTTAATTCTTTTAGTTCAGCAGGTGCCATTCTGTAGGGAGTGATCGATATCGGGGCTGTGCCTGGCAAAACATCAATGGCAAACTCTATCTCTCTGATAGGTGGTAACCCTGGCAAGTCCTCAGGAAATATATCTGGATATTCACATACTGTAGGAATCTCCCTGAGATCTAGACTCTCCTTTTTGGTATCTACAATATATGCCAAAAATGCTTCACATCCTTTTTTGATAAGCTTACTTGCCTTCGTCACAGAAATGACATTAGTCAAGTATGGTCGGTTCTCGCCTAGGACAATCACGTCATCCTGCCCTGAATTCTTGAAAGTCACTCTCCTATACTTACAATCCACCACTGCCTTATGCCGAGTTAACCAATCCATCCCCAAGATTGCATCAAACTCACGGAATGGCAACTCTATTAGATTAGCTGGGAATTCTACATTCTGAGCTTTGATTGGACTATTTTTATAGACTCGACTAACTTTCACTCCATGACCCAAAGGATTGGTCACTAATATATCATAATCTAATTCCTCTGCTACCATATTACCGTGATTAGGTGGTGACATACATAAATATGAATGTGTAGAACCCGGATCTATCAGTGCAAATAAATCAGTATCATAAAGAGAAAATTTACCAATTATCACATCCGGGGCATCCTGCTCCTCACGAGCTCTCATGGCATATGCTCGGGCTGGGACTCGACTACCTTTTGCTCTATTCACTGATTCTGATATACTCTGCCCAATTCTACCACTTCTAGACTATCCTTGTCCCCTGCCTCTGCCTCGAGTGACATTCTGAACCTGAACTGATATTACACCACCTGTACCTCTTCCTCTCGGGCAATCTTTTTGTTTGTGCTCAGTAGATCCGCATCGTAAGCATGCTCCAGTAATCCACCAGCAATCACCTGCATGTGATCTCCCACAATGTTGACATGTGACAGATATGAATCTCCTATTACCCGAAGCTGGTGCACTAGCTGTAGATCCCTCTGGCCTCGACCGCTGGCTTTGCCTAGTTGAAAAGTTTGATCTAGTACCCTGTGACTAGAAAAACCTAGGCGCTGTCCGCCCCCTTTTACCTGATGTCTGGCCCATGATAAATGTCTGTCTCCCTGGTAGCTCTTCTATCCTCTTTCTCTTTGACCTCTTTTCCACACTAATGGCTGAGGATACTAGTGTAGCAAAATCCTCAAGCTGAAGGGCGGTCACCATATTCCCAATATCATCATTAAGTCCATCCTCAAATCTTCTGCATCTGTCTGCCTCATCAGCGATGATTCCAGTCGCATATTTACTTAGTCGGGTGAATTCCATCTCATACTCGGTGACTGACATGCTTCCCTGCTTCAAGTCTTGAAACTCCCTTTTCTTTTCATTCACATAAACTCTTGGCACATATTTCTTGCTAAATTCTTCCTTGAAGAAATTCCAGGAAGGTGGCTTCGGTGTCTGGGGCTTTGATAAAATTGATTTCCACCAATCATAGGCATGATCTTTTAAAAGGGACACTGCATATCTAACCTTCTGTTCCTCTCGACACTCCAATTCCTCAAACACCCTTTCTGTGGATTCCATCCAAAACTCTGAAGCTGCTGGGTCATCCTCTCTCCTTCCCATAAAATCTGTGGCCCCATATTTTCTCAGCTTATCAATCCGGGGTTTTGGCTGAGGTGGAGGAGGAGGTGGAGCTGGTTGTGGAACTGCTTGTACTATCCGTTGCAATAAATTAGCTATATGCTCCATAAGAGGCTCCTGTCCTAAATTATTCTGTCTCTCTGCTCTCGGAGGAGCTACTACACTCGACCCGGAATCTCTCACAGATTGAGGTTGTCTGGGATTGGCTGAGCGTGAAGGACTATTACTCAGTTCATCTTCTGAGAAATCTAGTTCCTATTCCGAATCCATATCTACCTATAAACCAAGAGAAGGGACCCAAATCAGATAATTGCAGCATTTTATGCATATAAATGAGACACATATTCTATTTTACACCCACTGATTAAGAATCATTAACCTGTCTCTGATACCACTAAATGTAGCGCTCACTTACCCTACTAATCGCTAATAGGATATGGAAGTGCTACTAAGCTCATTTAATTTAAAACCAACGCTCAATTTTGTATAAATATTTTTTTTTCAATTTAAATATATATCTAGTGATGGGAATATTGTGATTCAAAATAACTTATTCATTAAACCATGATATTTAAAAATATAACTACAATAATTCTAGATATATATAATTACCAAATCCATTACTTATAAATATTACAAGCCACAAATTTACATCAACAAAATTCTTAAAACTTAATTTTTACAACATTATTATCAAAACATACAAAAAGAACTAGACTGCTGCAATCTGATCTTGGAGTTCCCTCTTCTTCGGTCGCCCTATTGGAACAACTACTTCTATTTATCTGCGCATGAAACACACGCGCTAAGCTACTAGCTTAGTGGTACGTTTGGCAACTATCCAATCATTACATAAATAATTCTAAAATAAAATTTTAGAAACTACAATTAACCTATTTAGCATGCCAAATATTCAATTAATAATAAACTATTTTCTTCATGCAAAAATATTTAATTCACGAATTATGATATTTTATTCATTAAGCATGCTTGAAATTTTAACAATACAAGATATAAAATTTACAATATGAATTTCATACTTCACATTTTTTTTTTCTGTTATTTATTTAATAGCCCACGACATTTTAGACCGGAACTAAACACTGGATAGAGGGTTTCTGCTCTCCGGCAGTATACTCGGCGCCTACATAATTATTTTATAACTCGGCGTTTAACGCCTACATTTTCAATAACAACTCAGCACCTTTTTGGTGCCTACGTAAATTTCGAACTCAGCACTAATTTTTAGTGCCTAAGTAAATTTCAACTCAGCACTATTATTTTTAGTGCCTACATAATTTTAACTCAGCACTATTATATTTAGTGCCTACATTTCTACCCTTTTATTGGCATGCCAACTTATCCTAATTTCTAGTTCTCGACTAGATGTTATAGGGCTTAAATTACATTTGTTACCTTTATTCATATTTGCATAAATTATGTAGGGAAACATTAATATAAATTCCATATAAATGCAATAATTCTCATTCAATATTTTACAACCTCATACTAGCTCATTTAATCATTATAACTATAACAAAAATTCAATCAATACATTTTCTAACACATAAATCCACAATCAACACATTTCTACCAGCTGTCCTATTCTGGACAGCATTTCTACCTTATGTTGCTCTGCATTTTTCATCTATTTTTAGACAGAATTTGGACATGTGATCATCTAACAAAATATAGGTATATGTCTTATCTTTAATTTCCAACTTGAATCACATCGAAACAAATTTTTTAGCAAAATTTATAAATTTTCTCCTAAGTTACGTTCGCTGCAATCTGCCCAGTATTTTACTGGACAGATTTCTGCCTTATCTTTCTATATCTTTTGCATCCATTTCTAGATGGAATTTGGACAAGTGATCAACTAGAAAAATTCAGGTACATGTCTTATCTTTAATTTCCAACTGGAATCACATTAAAAATAATTTCTTAGCAAAATTTATGAATTGTTTTCCAACCTATGTTCACTGCAATCTGCCCAGTATTTTGTTTTCTGGACAGATTTCTAGTTCAAAGTTTGAGTCCATTTTTCACCTAATTCCAGGCATATTTAGGTCTAATTGTCTGAATGAAAGTTCAAGCCCTATGTCTTAAATTTCCAATACAGCAAGAATCACTCAGAAATGATTTCCAGAACTCAAGTTATGACCAAAACACTAGACACTATTCATAAGACGAATTTTCCAGCACATCAAATAATTCATACATTTTCCATTTTCATGCATCAACCTCATTTTCTAGTCTTTCTTTTCACATTCATGGCATCATTTAATCACTCAATCAAATGTTCAGAATTTCATACATAAATTCACTACATCACAAAATCAAAATCAATACTTTTCTATATTGAATTTTTGCCAAATGTACATAGCTCAAAGTTCTATTTTTCTTCACTTTTCTCTTCCTCTTAGATAGCCTTTTCCTTGCCCTTACTTCCCCTTTGATTTTGGTTCAAAGGTTGTTCACTTCCTTGCCCTAACAATAAATTTTACACTAATCAAACACTAATCACACTAATCCACCCTTAATCACCATTAGCATACTAATAACCTTAATTTACTAGCTATAATGGCAACTAACCTCAAACTCGAAGAAAAGAGAAGAAGAAAGTAAGGAGATGGAAAATCTAAACTCACCTTTGATGATCTTCCAAATGGCTAAAAACTCTTCTTTTTTTTTTTCTTCCTTTCTTCCTTCCTCTTCCTTAGTTTTGCTCACTTTACTTCACTTTCTTCATGATCTTGCCTTAATCCCCTTTTTTTTCATCTAATCTTAGCTTGATTTGAAGAAAGAAAAACGAAAGTAAATGGGAGAGGAGAAGCTCACGGCAAAGAAGAAGAAAAGAGAGAGAAATGAGTTTGGTCAAGATGAAGAAGAAGAAGAATGGTCAAAAAAGTGAAAATTTGACTTTTTATAGTTGGATTAGGTGGGTGGTTAGGATTAGTTACTAATCTTGCTTCCTATTGGTCCATTAATTTAAATCACTCTTACTTTATTTTAATCAAAAGAATATTCATTTCCTTAGATAAAGAATATTTCATTTTTATGCCTTCTTAGAATTTCTGTGCCAAAAACACTGCAATTCCAAATTTCGTTCAGCGAAAAATAATTTTTTTTTCCAATTTTAATTCCAAACTTCAAAATTCTCAATTAATAATATTCAAAATATTTTTCTCCCATCTTATTATTATTTAAATTTATTTCTTTCATGTCCAAATTTAGACCCCGATCGGTTCAGCGCGCCGGATTTCGATCAACCGCGACCGTGACCTAAAATATCGGGCATTACAATAGATGTTTTGCTAGACACAACCCCAATATTGATCACTCCCTACAGAATGGCATATACTGAACTATATGAATTAAAAGTGTAGTTTCAAGAGTTGTTAGAAAAAAGGTTTATTAAACCCAATGTCTCACCTTGAGGTGCTCCGATTCTATTTATGAAAAAGAAGGATGACACCTTTTGTTTTTGCATTGATTATCGTCAATTGAACAAGATGACAATTAAGAATAGATATCCATTATTGAGAATTGATAACTTGTTTGATCAGTTAAAAGGAGCAGGGGTATTTTCTAAAATTGACCTCATATCAGGTTATCACCAATTGAGAATTAGAGAATCAAACATTTCAAAAACAACATTTAGGACTCTATATGGTCATTATGAGTTCTTGGTAATGCCTTTTGGCCTGAAAAATGTCCCAGTAGCATTTATGGATCTAATGAATAAAATCTTTAAGCCTTATTTAGACCAGTTCATGGTGGTGTTCACAGACGATATCTTGATGTACTCCAGAAGCAAAGAAGAACATGATCAACATCTTCGTATGGTCTTCCATAACTTGAGAAAGAATCAATTACGTGCGAAGTTGTCGAAATGTGCATTCTGGTTGGATGAAGTGACCTTTCTAAGGCATATTGTCTTAGCTGATGGGATCAGAGTCGACTCCAGCAAGGTAGAGGCAATGCTCAACTGAAAATCACATCAGAATGTGATAGAGGTGAGAAGTTTTATTGGTTTGGCTGGTTATTATCGGAGGTTCTTGAAAGGATTTTCAATGATAGCATCACCACTGAAACAATTGCTTAGAAAGGAGACCAGATTTGAGTGGAGAGACTGGTACCAAACTAGTTTTGATAAGTTAAAGAAAATGTTGACAAAGGCATCAGGGTTGACACAACCTACTGCAGGAAAAGATTATATGATATAGAGTGATGCTTCCCTTAATGATTTGGGTTATGTGTTAATGCAAGAAGGCAAGGTGATTGCGTATGCTTCCAAACAATTGAAGCCTCATGAGAGAAATTATACGACACATGAGCTGGAACTAGCAACCATTGTGTTTGCATTGAAAATATGGTGATACTACATGTATGGCGAGCAATGTTATATTTATACAAACCACAAAAGTCTAAAATATTTGCCTTCACAAAAGGAATTCAATTTGAGGCAGAGGCGATGGCTAGAATTAAGCAAAGAATACAATTGTATCATTGATTATTAGCTGGGTAAGGCCAATGTGGCAGTTGATGCTCTGAGTAGAAAAACTCTAGCAGGTAAATGTTAAAACTCAAATTTACTAAATGAACAACATTAAATAACTAATAACGAGATAATAAGTAATTTATATATTATTTTGGCAAAATTGCGAATTTAACCCACATTGATCCAACAAGTAAAGGACAATCAAAAGCAAAACATGAAATTAAAAGAAATCTTAGAAATGGTGAAAAAGGGTCAAAAACCAAAATTTACTATTAAAGCATATGGGAGTTTAAGGCATAAAGGCAGGTTATATGTGTCAGATATACCAGAATTGAAACGAGATATTTTGAAAGAGGCTCAAAATGTTATTTATGCAATGCACCCGAGCAGCAACAAAATGTATCATTATATGAAGGCATACTACTGGTGGCCAGAAATGAAAAGAGATCACAGAGTATACTACTAGATGTTTAACTTGTAAGCAAGTGAAGGCTGAGCATCAAGTCCCAAGTGGATTATTGCATTCAATTTCAATTCCGGAGTGGAAATGGGAAAGAGTTACAATGGATTTTGTTTTTGGTTTGCCTTTGACACAAAAGAGGCATGGTGCAGTATGGGTAGTGGTGGACTGGCTCGCCAAATCAATTCATTTCCTGTCAATTAGGATAGATTATACACTTAACCATTTGGCAGAGATCTATGTTAATGAGATAATCCATTTACATGGTGTCCCAGTTTCAATATTTTCAGATCGAGACCCAAGGTTCACTTCACAATTCTGGAAAAGTTTGTATAAAGCCATGGGTACTCGACTCAATTTTAGCACAGTTTTTCACCCATAAATAGATGGACGATCAGAGAGGGTCATACAGATATTGGAAGATATGTTGAGGAGTTGTGTGATGGAATTTGAAGGCAGTTGGGACAAACATCTTCCATTGATAGAATTTTCCTACAACAATAGCCACCAAGCCAGCATTGATATGAGCCCATATGAAGCCTTGTATGGGAGGAAATGTAGAACACCTCTATGTTGGACCTAGCTTAGTGAAAAGAAAGTAGTTGGTCTAGAGTTAGTGTAGTAGACAGAGGAAAAAGTGAGAGTAATAAAAGATAGATTAAAAGTCGTTGCTGATAGACAGAAATGATATGTAAATTTGAAAAGGAGGGATATTGAGTATACAGTTGGTGACAAACTATTCTTAAAAGTCTCACCTTGGAAAAGGATTTTCTGATTTGGAAAGACGGGAAAGTTGAGTCTTACGTTCATTGGACCATACGAGGTACTTAAACGCATAGGTCCCGTGGCATACAAATTAGCTCTACCACCAGAGTTAGATAAGATTCACAACGTATTCCATGTGTCCATGTTAATAAAATATCTATCGGACCCATCTCATATTATATCAGTAGAACCTATAGAGATATGCCTAGATCTAACTTATGAAGAGGAGCTAGTGAAAATTCTAGCTCGAGAAATGAAGGAGCTACGAAGCAAAAAGATACCATTGGTAAAGGTTATGTGGAAAAATCATAATTCTAAAGAGGCGACTTAGGCAAATGAAGAAATGATGAAGGCTCAATATCAACAATTGTTCCACTCTAGTTAAAAGATAAATTTTGAGGGCGAATTTGTTTTTAAATGAGGGAAATATTGTAATGTCCGATAACTTAGGACACGGTCGCGGGTGACCGAAATCCAGCGAGCCGAACCGATCAGGGTCTAAATTAGGACATGAAATAAAAAAAAATTAAAATGATAATAAAATATCAAAAAATTATTTTGGATATTATTAGTTGAGAATTTTGAAGTTCAGAGCTAAAATTTAGGAAATAATAATTTTTCGCTGAATGAAATTGGAATTTACAGTATTTTTGACAGATATTTTAAAAAGGTATAAAAATAGAATATTCTTTATCTAAGAAAAGGAATAATCTTTGGATTAAAATAAAGTAAGAGTGATTTACATTAATGGACTAATGAGGAATAAGATTATCTATTAATCCTAACCACCCACCTAATCCAACTATAAAAGTCAAATTTCACTTTTTTCCTTTATTCTTCTTCTTCCTCATCTTAAACAAACAAAATTCTCTCACTTTTCTTCCCTTTTTCCATGACATATAAAATTCTCTTTTTCTTTTTCTTCAATTAAAGCAATGGTTTAGATGGAAAAAGTTGGATTAAGGCAAGATCAACAAAAGTGAAGTATAGTGAGCAAAACAAAAAAGGAGGAATGAGGAAAAGAAGAGAAAAAGAGAAGAAAGATTTTGATCATTTTGAAGATCTACGAGGCGAGGTTAGATTTTTCATCATCTTACTTTTATTCTCCTCTTTTCTTTAATTTTGAGGTTAATTACCATTAAAGTTGGTAATTTAGGATTATTAGTATGTTAATAGTGATTAAGGGTTGATTAGTGTCTTTAGTGCTTGATTAGTGTGAAATTTGTTATTAGGCCAAGGAGGTGACCAATCTTTGGACCATAATCAAAGATGAAATAAGGGCAAGGAGGAAGCTAATTAGGAGGTGGATAAGAGTGCGGAGAAGTGGATTTTTTTTAGGTATGTACATTTGACAAAATTTCAATATGGAAAAATGTTGATTTTTGATTTTGTGATATTATGTGTAATTGTGTATATAGTTATTGATATTTTGATTGAGTGATGAACTGGTGAGTAAATGATGCCATGAATGTGAAAATAAAAATTAGAATATGATGTTGATGCATGAAGATGGAAATTATAGGATTTAATAAAGTGTTGGAAATTCATCTTATGAACAGTGTCTACTTTTCTGGTCATAACTTGAGTTCTAGAAAAGATTTTTAAGTGTTTCTTATTGATTTAGAAAGAAGACATAGGGATTCTACTTTTATTTAGACCATTAGACTTGGATATGCCTGCAATTAAATGTAAAATAGACTCAAATTTTGAACTGGAAATCTATCCAGTAAAATACTTGGTAGAATGGAATGAACATAGCTTAATTACAAATTCATAACTTTTGCTACAAAATTTGGTTTGATGTGATTATAGTTGGTAATTTAAGATAAGATATGTATCTATATTTTATTAGTTGATCACTTGTCCAAATTCTATTTTAAAATGGATAAAAAAATACAGACAATTCATAGACATAAATTCTACCCAGAATAGGACAGCTTGTATATGTGAGTTTATTGTTGAATTTTATAATAGAAAAATATACTTTTTACTTTTCTTATATTTATAATGATTTGTGAGTAAGTACGATGTTGTAAAATATTTAATAGAGATTATTGCATTTATAAGAAATTATATTAGCATTTCATACCTAATTGAGGTAAATACTAATAAAAGTAACAAACGTGATTAACCCCTATAATATCTAGTCAAGAACTAGAAATTAGAATAAGTTGGTATGCCAATAAAATGGTAGAAATATAGGCATTGGAAAATAGTGCTGAAATTTAATTTATGTAAGCACTAGAAAATAGTGCTGAGATTTAATTTATATAGGCACTAAGAAATAGTACTAAGTTTGAAATTACGTATGCGCTAAAAAGGTGTTCAGTTATTATTGAAAAGTAGGCGTTAAATACCGAGTTATAAAATAATTAAGTAGACACTGAGTATACTGTCGAAGAGCAAAAACACTGTATTCAGTATTTAGTTCTAGTTTAGGATGTCATGGGCTGTCAAATAAATAGAAAAAAATGTAGATTATCAAAATGATATTATAAATTGTATGTCTTGTATTCTTAGAGAATTTCAAGCATTCTTAATGAATGAAATGTTATAATTGATAAATTTTATATTTTTGTATAATGTAAATAGTTTTGATATTATTTGAATGTTTTGGCATGCTTAGTAAATTAATTGTAGTTTCTAAAATTTTATTTTAGAAATATTTATATAATTATTGGATAATTGCCAAATGTACCACTAAGCTAGTAGCTTAGCACGTGTGTTTCATGCCAGATTAGTAGACGTAAATGTTGCATTAGGACGACCGAAGAAAGGGGAACCCTAAGATTAAATTGAAAATTTTTATTTTCTTTTTTTATATTTTGGGTATTGTATTGTATAATCAAATTTTAAGAATTTCTTTTGAAGTAAAATTTGTGGCATGTAAAATTTATAAAAGAGTCAATTTTGTAATTAATATATTTGGTATTATTTATAAATGCATTTATGAATATTATGGTTTAAGAATGGGTACTTTTAAATCAAAATATTTACATCACTTGTTACATATTTAAATCAAAAGACATAAAAAAAAAGAAGAGAAATATAGTAATAAATATTCTACTAACAATAAACTTGAAAATATGGAAAAAAAATTATACAATAATTTGAGCATTGGTTTTTACAATAATGAGTTTGGTAGCATTTCCATACACTATTAACGACTAGTAGGGTAACGGAGCACTACATGCCCAATATTGCTTTTAATTCACATTGGCATTAGATGTGCCTAACAATCCAATTTAACTAGTTAAAGTTGACCCATTAATCATGAAAGTTTATTTTGATGGTTTGAATATATTCTTGTAAAGTGGGCTTGGGTCTACCTGTAATAATAAGTTAGGGCTTAGAAATAACATGTTAATAAAGGTATATGAAGGATATATGGGAGGTATATGGTGGTTAAGGGTTTGGTAATATGAAAATAAAGAGAAAGATAAGAAAAAGTAAAGTTTCCAACATTCACGGCCATGACAAAAGTAATCATGGCCGTGAATATTGTGAAACTCAGATTCTGAAGATGAGAAAATTCACAGTTGTGAGATAGGGTTCACGCCCATGAAGCCCTTCAGTTTAAATAGAAAAATTTCGTATTTTTGGCAGAAATTCACATATTCTCAATCAAAAACCTTAGCCACTAGTCTCTGAAAATCCCATAAATGAATTCTCTTCATCCTCTTTCTTTTTCGAGTGATTGAACATGAATTCCCACCATAAAAAAGAGTAAAAATTGATTAAAAGCAAGAGTTTTGTTATAGGAATTGAAGTATAAAAAGAGTGTAAAAACACAATTTTTAACTCATGAATCAATATGTTTACAAAAAATAGAGGTAAGAAATCATGTCCTCTTAAGTCATTTGATCCAGTTCAATTTGGGTTTGTATAGATTGAAGGATTTATAGGCTTAAATCAATAAAGAGCTGAGGTTTTATTAGTTTATAGCTTAAATAGAGTCCATGTCAGTATTAGATGTTAATATGGTGTATGATTTCCTATTAGGGATCGAAACAGATGGTGGAGAATCACACCAGAGGCAGTAGATGCGAGAAAGTTGCATTTTTGGGCTCCATTATTAAGATTTGTACATATGCACATTCTAATTTGAATATATTATGTTTGATGCATGAAATATAATTCTAGTATGATAATTATCATGAAATAATGATATGTTAGTCACTGGTATAGAGATGAATGGCTTACTAATGTTCTAAAATGCATAAGGAAGTGATATGTAATAATTGATGGTTTTGAGTTATTGAAAATGGATGTTATGGTATTGATGAATAAGGCATGAACCTAGTTATTGATGAAGTATGAATATATGCATGCTTATAATTGTTTTATTGTTGAATATATTGGAAAGTATTGATAGGAGTGGCTAACATTGGTTAGTCTTATAACCCATTTCACATTGTGTATGGAATTGGTTGAAAAGATACTGACAAATATATCCACATGTGAAGCCAAGCTTCATGCCCATGAAGTTATGTCATGCCCGTGAACCAATGTTCATGCCCGTGAATGATAACTTTATTGGAATAATGATTATGCACTCGATGCTCTACATTACAAAATGATAAGTGATGATTAAGTGTAACTATGAAATGTGACATAAATGATACTTATAACCAGAATATATTTAAATATGCCCATTCTCTATTCAAAGACTAGCTAGGATAGGTGGCATACCATTGAGAGGGTTACAGTACTATATAATATTATTATTATTATTATTGTGTTAATTAGGGTGGCTTAAGCTCGGGTAAAAGCACTCCTAATTACTTAGAAACAAGGTGGCTTAAGCTCGGATAAGAGCGCCCTCATACCCATATGTATGCAAATATTATTACTCATCAGGGTGGCTTAAGCTTAGGTAAGAGCGCTCCTAATTTGAGATGCAGAATTTACAATATAGATAGACATAGATAGTGAGCAAGGTGGCTTAAGCTTGGGTAAGAGCACTCCTATTTCACAAACCGCATCCGGGTAGTCTGGGTCTAGAGTATTGGGCTAAGAAACTAGAAATTGATAATATAGTATACAGAAATCAGTGAATCAGAATACAGTTGTATCTTGCAAAAGAAATGCATAAATCAAAAATCAAAAATATGAAACCTAGAGCTAGATAATTGCAATTTATGATAAATTTCACTAAGCCTACGATGATATAGAAATGCTATGAATGAAATATATTATGATTATGATGATATGGATTTACTTGTGCTATATATGCAATGAAAATATTGAAATCAATTCAATTTAGAATGATTGAGCTATCGTGTGGATTTTATTGTGTATGATGATGTGGTCAAGCATAAAGGTATGTTCATATTATGTATGCTATGTTAATATGTGAATGCATGCTAGAATTTCAATACTTATATATACTACTAAGCTTTCAATAGTTTAGCATGTGAGTTTCCCTACACATATGTTTGAAACCATTAGATTGCAAAGTTGACAAAAAGGGAAGACCAAGCTAGTCAGAGTTAACCTGTATGGGTTTGTTTTTATTATTTTATTTATTTCATTATTGGTGATTCCGCATGACATGAGATAAAGATAGACTTTTTGAATATGATTTTAATAAGGATTTGTAATTGAGTTTAATCATTTTTATGAGGATGATTTTATAATAAGGGTTGATATTGTGCAGATCAAATTGCAGTTAGCACATGATTTTCTTATGAGATCAATTCAGATATAGATGTGATTTTAAATTGCTTGCTATAAGATGTATTGATATTGATACAAAAATAAGTTAGAAAAAGTTTTATTTTAGAACGGTTTAGATAGATATAGTTGTGTGACATCCTTCTGTGTTTGCCCTAAATGTATAAAGGAGTGTTTCAATACCTAACAACCCAAACACTAGAAAAACTTTGGTTATTGCTATATTAATGAAAGACATTGGTCTTAATATAATTTATGAGGGATTTTTTTAATTAAGCCTCATCATGATTGTTTGTAACACCCTCTGTACAATAGAGCAACCTCACTATAGAGATGGATGTCACGTGACTAAATCTATATAATCTTGTTCTGAATTAAAACTTTTTCCAACTTATATCATTATATTTATATAACATGCATCTTTATAATAATCATATCTTATGTATTGCATAAATACTCATCTGTATCTGAATAATAACCATAAATAGAATCAATAACTAGTTTGGGAAACATCTTGCTTATAATAATCATATCTTATGTATTGCATAAATACTCATATGTATCTTAATAATAACCATAAATAGAATAAATAACTAGTTTGGGTAACATCCTGCCCTTATTACAAAATCCATCCTTATTAATAAGAAATAAACTCAATTACATGTTCTAAATATCTATCTCTATCCCATATCATGATGAATAACAAATGAATGAAATAAAGGAATAGATCCAACACAGGTAAACTCTAACTGCACTGATTTCTTTTCTCATCAATTCAGTTATCTATCGGCTCCAAACTTGCCTGCAGAAAAACCCACATGCTAAGCTATTGAAAGTTTAATGGTCCATATAAACATTAAAATTCTAGCATGTATTCATAAATTAATATAACATTCACATTTAAGTATTTTACATGTGCGCTTACAATGTCATCTCAAAAATATCATGCTTAATTCATGCTGACTTAATTGGATTATAATACAATCACGACATATATCGCATAAGTATTATAATATAATATATAAAATAAGTACCAACAACTGGTTCCATATGCCTAATTATTGGTTTCCATATTCTTTTTCTAGGATATAATTGTATTTAGATTTCATAATTTTGATTTACTTTCTATATTATTGGTTTATAATGGCACTGTATGTGGCATTACACTTTACTGTGTTATGCCTTACAATTTCTGTATACTGACATTTTGCTGTAACATGCATTACCATAAATCAATGAATTCAACATTTCCATTTATTATTTTCTTTACCCAATACTCTGGACCCAAACTACCCGAATGCGGGTTGTGATACAAAAGTGCTCTAATATGAGCTTAAGCCACCCTGCTCACTAACTATATCTATTTATATCACTACTACTGAGCTTCTCAAATTAGGAGTGCTCTAACTTGAGCTTAAGCCACCCTGATTAGTAAATGTAATATATGCAACAATTCATGTAACTGGGCTTTAAGTTCTTTCAATTCAGATAGTGTCATTCTATATGGTGCTATAGATATGGGTTGGTGTTGTGTTTGGGGTGAGCTCTATGGAGAACTCAACCTTTCTATTAGATGGTAACTCTGGTATATCTTCAAAAAAAAATCTAAAAATTCATTCACTATAGGGATATCCTTAAGATCTGACCTCCCATTCTAGTGTCAACAACATGTGCCAAATAGGTTTCATATCCTTTACTCATCATTTTTTTGACCTTCATCATAGAAATAACTCATGAAAGTTATGGGAATAACTCTACTTCCACTTTTACATCTCCCTGTTCAGGTGTTTTAAGCATAACAAATTTTGCATTGTAGTTTACTACTACCCCATGTTGTGGAAGCCAATCCATGCCTAATATGGCATCAAATTCATGAAACGACAACTGTATTAAGTTTACTGTGAATTCTCTCCCATGTATAATTAAAAGACATCTTCTATAAACCTGGTTCACTATCATACTATGCCCTAAAGGGTTAGTAACCTCAATCTCCTAGTCAAGTTTCTCACTAACCATGTTATGTTGTCTATGTGTATTTTTGCATATATAAGAATATGTTGAACTTGGGTCAATCAATGCACATATATCTGAGTTATAAAGAGAGAACATATCAACAATCACATATGTAGCTTCCCGATCCTTTTTGGCCCTCATAACATAAGCTTTAGCTGGTGTCTGACATGGTCCTAGCCTGTTAACAGTCTTAGAGATTGCTTGGGTAGGTCCTATATGACCTCATTTGGTATGTTGTCTAGTCTGAGCTAGAGTTGACCTTGTAGTTTGAGTTATGCACTACTAGTATTTAGAGGACAATCCCTCTTCATATGCTCTTTAGATTCGCATTTGAAGTAAGCAACTATATTGTTTTAGCACTCTCCTTTGTGACTCTTGTGGTAGGTTTCAGAAACTGGAACACTTTTTCAAGTAGTCTTTATATGAGTATTACCGGTAGCATATGTAGTTCTAAAGGGCTACCCTCTCTTGTGTGATCCACCCTGTGTATAATTTCAGTTTTGTCCCTAACTCCTACCATGAGATTGTCCTGGATAAAACTGACCCTTCTGGCTTGAATGTTGGGTCACTAGAGTCACTGTCTGTTTGAAAGCTTACTATACTTTCTTCCTCTTTCTTTGCTCCACATTAACAATGGATGAAATCAACTGAGTAAAATTGACATACTGGAGTGCGGACACAAAGTCACCTATCTCTGTATTAAGGTTGTACTCAAACCTTCTACACTTTTCTCTCTCACTTGAGATCATCTCTAAAGCATATTTATTTAGTCTAGTAAACTCCCTCTGGTACTCTATCATAGTAATCTTGCCTTACTTGAGGCTCATAAATTTTCTCTTCATCTTATCTATGTAAATCAGAGGACCATATTACTCATTAAACTCAATTATGAAGAAGTCCTATGTCATTGGCTGAGGGAGTTTTGGCTTTCAGCAAAATTGTCTTCCACTAGTCATAAGCATCTTCCTACAATAGGGATATGTCATATTTAGCCCTTTGATTAGTGCTCACCTCAAACTCATCACAAATACTCTTTATCTTATTTAACCATTACTTTGCAGTAGCATGATCATCATCCTTCATTCCTGGAAAATCAATAGCTCCAAACTTACAGAGCTTGTCTAGCTATACCATTGGCTTCGGTGGTAGAGGTAGAGGAATGGGTACTAGCTATGTTGGAGCTCCAGCAATTTGCTACAATAGACCTTTCATCTGCTGCTTCAAATGAGTCTAGCATTGATTGGCCTATTCTGAAGCCTACTGGTTAGGGACCAATACTGTACCTGGACCCTAAACACTAGTTACATTGGGCTGGTTCAATGCCCTAGTATGTGGAGACCTATGGCTCTCAACCATGTCATTTCATTCAAATGTCATCCCATTCTAGTCTAACAAGTTGACAGAGAAGTAGCCCAATTCAGAGTCAGATGAGACACATGTATGCATGCTTGATAGCCTCATAATCCATTTAGGTCTAGAACTGCCTAAACCTAAGCTTTGATACTGCTAAATGTGGCACCCTATGTATATCAAAGCAACCCCATTATACAAATGGCTGCCAGATGATTGAATATATATAATCCTGTTCTGAATTAAAATAATTGTCTAACTTATATCAATGTATTTGTATAAATGCATCTTTATAATAACCATATCATATTTATTGTATAAATACTCATTTGTATCTGAATAACAACCATAAACAGAATCAATAACTGGTTCGGGCAACATCCCGCCCTTATTACAAAATACATCTTTATTAATAATAAATAAACTTAATCACATGTCCTTATTAAACATGTTCTAAATATTTGTCTCTAACCCATATCATGATGAATAACAAATGAATGAAATAAATGAAATAAAAGAAAAGACCCAACATATGTAAACTTTTACTAGCTTGGTCTTCTCTTTTCATCAACTTAGTTATCTATCGGCTCTAAACCTGCTTGCAGCGAAATCCACACATTAAACTATTGAAAGCTTAGTGGTACATATAAGCATTAAAATTCTAGCATGCATCATAAATTAACATATCATTCACATTTGAGTATTTTGCATGTTCGTTTACAATGTCATCTCAAAATATCATGCCTAATTCATGTTGACTTGATTGGATTACAATACAATCTTAACATATATCGCATAAGTATTATCACATCATCATCATTTGTATATAATAATTATAACACATAAAACAAGTACCCACAACTGGTTCCATATGCCTAATTACTGATTTCCGTATTCATTTTCTAACATATAACTATATTCAGATTTCATAATTCTAATTTACTTTCAGTATTACTAGTTTATAGTGGCACTTTGTGTTGCATTACACTTTGTTGTGTTCTGCCTTATAATTGTTGTATATTGTATTACATTTTTCTATAACATGCATTACCATACATCATTCCATTCAACATTTTCATTTACTATTTTCTTTGCCCCAATATTTAGACCTGGACTACTTGGAAGTGAATTGTGAAATAGGAGCATTCTAACCCAAGCTTAGGCCACCTTGCTCATTAACTACATCTGTCTGTATCGCTACTGTTGAGCTTCTTAAATTAGGTGTATTATAACTTGAGCTTAAGCCACCCTAATTAGTAAACATAATATATGCATGCATATGGGTACAAAGGCGCTCTAACTTGAGCTTAAGCCATATTGTCCCTAAATAATTAGGAGTGTTCTGACCCTAGCTTAAGACACCCTAGTTTAAATATAATTATATTCTACAATACTGTAACCCACTCAATGGCGTGCCACCTATCTTAAGCTAGTCCTCAAATAAAGAATGGGATTTATCATCAAATTCTGATTACATGTATTGTTTATGTTTCATTCCATGGTCTAACATAATCATCATATAACACTTTGTAATTTAGAGCATATTGTGCATAACCATTGTTCATAACCATATTATCACATTGTATACCATCTCAATTAATCATGCCAAGTGTGTGTGCAAAATGTACTTATGTAATGCCATCATAAAAGTTAAATTACAAATTCTAGATACAGGGCATTCACGGGCGTGAAGCCTTTTGTCATGAGTTGTCTACCTATGACTGTAATGCCCACTAATTAGTCTAAATTAGAATATGTATGTGGTGAACATAGAAAACACATCATAAATATAAAAATTTAAATAAATTGAATAAATGACTAAATTAGAAATTAAAATAAATTAAATTTATTGACATGATAAATTTGATTAAATTATACCACATAATTAAATTGTATTTTTGGTATAAAAAATTAAAGATATTAGATATAAGGAAATATGTGAAGATAATAATAATAATAATAATAATAATAATAATAATAATAATAATAATAATAAAATTAAAAAAAAATAGAAAATTGAACAGTGAAAAAAAGGGGTCACAGCAGAGAAGAAAAAGAAAACCAAAAACTGAAAATAGGGAGGAAGTGGGGCTGAAGTCAATTAAGACTTCTTTTGGCCATTTCTTCCAACTTCATCTCTCTTCTCCTTCTTCTTCATCATCATCCCTTTTCCTTCCTCCATATCGCAGCTCAAATTATTCATCATCTTCTTCAATATTTGCATAAAAAATCAGTCCAAATAAATCTGATCTTGGTAAGAAATATTTTTCCTATGATTATTGTGTTATTAGAACTCTTTAGATTATATTTTTACAAGATATTGCACTCTATTTTTTATTATCTTTTGAATCACATTTGGGGAAGTGTTAAACATAATAGTTGTCCATCTATGTCTTTTGTGTCTTTCTGCCAAAGTTTATTGAATGATTTTGAGTATATGAAGAGATATGGTCAATGGAGTGAAACTGGTTCAGGGAGACATATCAACTGAATAACCTACGGTTTTTATAAATATTGATCATCTTAGTGGCTTAAACTGAGGTTTTGTAAAACATTAAAGTTGTAGGTATATGTGTTATTTAGGTCTCTGCCAAATTTTGTATAAATATCTCTTGTGTAGGTTAAGTTATAGAGAAATAAACCATGATTGTTCCTTGATTAAGTTATGTTTTGGTACCTATGCAGCTCTAGTAAATTCGTCCTTATATTTCACCTATTTTTAGATCGAATTAGCCAAAGTTCAAAATATAACAGTTTTACTACTATTCCTATCTAAATATCTATGAAAGTCTCACCTTAAAATGTCATGTATTTTGTGAGTTATGAGATGAACAATAGAACTGGTCGGGTTGATACTCTATGTTAAAGCAGTTATAGATCCTCTAGTATTTGAGAACCTTAGAGACCGAATCTGAAAATTAAGTAAACATAAAAAAAATGTTTCAAATTAACCTATATAATTGTATAAAAAGTTTCATAATAATTGAAGCTACACATTGAAAGATATGAAGTTTTGAATGGGGTACCCCGAAACTGCCTAAGGGTAGAGAACATAGCAACATTTACAATTATACCAAAACTTGTGTAATGGTTCAAAAATTCTGAAATTTTAGTATGTTTTAGTTTTATATGTTAAATTTAATTAGGATCAATAGTCATATAAATTGGATAAGTTTAGAAAAAGTTTTTGATCCAACATTCCTAAAAGGTTATGTTCCAGCTTATAAGAAATTGTAGTTATTTATTTAAACTATATTAAGAATAAATATTTTATCAATGTATTAATTATTTATATTTTCAAATTAGGATCTCAACAAGAAGAAGAGCAATAAAAGTAGACAAGCTCCAAATTTTAGATTTTAGAAAAAGCTCTATTGAGGTTTGTACATATATGCATTTTAGTTTGCCTTGTTGCATGCTTGTATGTTAATTGAATAAGTGACATATTTGAATAATGTATTAAAATGTGTAAATATGAAATGAATTGAGTGCTTAACCAATGAAATTTCATGTTAATGCATGTATAGATATATGGATGAATAATTGATTGATAAAATGTAGGAAATTTTGGTTTACAATATGTAACATAATATATTTTTCAATATAGATTAGTATATGATTGATTAAAAATGTGATAATTATTAATGGTTATATATAATGGAATATCATATGATTATATGATTTTAAAATTTTATAATCATATTTTCATTATAAATGTAATGGGAATATTGATTCCAGCAAATTAATATATAAAGAAAACAAATAAGTAATAGCATTAATTGCCCAGTTATCAATCTGTGGACTAATTAGGGATAGATGGTGCACCATTGCAGAGGCATTACGGTACCGATATTGATATGGTTTAGGAATAGGGTGGTATTAGCTCCGAGAGCACCCCTGTCCTAATTGTACACAGATGATGTGATTATACTCGGTCATGAGACTTAAGCTCTGTGAGCACTCTTGACTTGAGACTATAGTGAGTAGGGTGTTTAAGCTCTGCGAGCGGCCTTACTACATGCCCTATATCCGGACAGTCTGGGGAAGAGATTTGGGCTATTTATATTAAAATATTATATATAAATTAATTAAAAGACATACATGTACACGTTGAAAGATAAAATGTGTGAAATAGCATGAATTATAAATATTTATTAAGGTAAGCTAAATGTACAATTGAGTTATATATATATATATATATATATATATATATATATATTATCAATGAATTTGGTAATATTGTATAATCATGTGGTTATCCCTATATAATATATGTTGGAATATTGTGTACTGTATTATGAATTATCTACCAAGCATTTTGGTAACTGTATGTTAAAATATTTATGCTTATATGAATTGAGATTTGAGTTAACTAAACTAACATAACTTTAGGGAAATCGATAAAATTAAAATGAGTTATGGAAACATGAGAGATAGAATGCTTAAAATTTTTTATATTACATATGGTTGAATATATGCAATTCATGTCCTGATACAAATATAATGATAATATAATGGAATATAAATTTTATTTTATTATAATATTTTCTAAATTTTATGCAATGATTTATTTAAATTATATCATGATTATTATGACCCACGTTTGTGTGACTACATGGGAAAACTTAAATGCTTATATGTACCACTAAGCTAGAAATGGCTTAGCGTGGGTTTTTTACGCGCAGGAACTGGAGCTTGCAAGTAGTAAACTAGGAAGTTGATAGAGGAAGTATAAGCTCATACTAGAGGAGACACGTCAGAACTGGTTGAGGGTCGGATACATATTATTTTTGCATTTTCTTCATTATCATGCATATGGGTTTGTTAGACATGTCTTACCTATAGTTAAGAACATATTTTGTATTTTGCTATTATATCTATATAGTTAGATGTAAGGTAAAAGCCATTAATTTTAATAGTCATAATGAAGTATAATATTTATGCAACATGATGATGTATTTGATAATTGAATCCATATGTATATTCGAATATTAAAAAAAATGTCAATTTAGTTATTAAATGAAAATTTTAAATTCAGGCTAGTTTCATTCAGATTGTCTGTGTCATTCCGCTTATGTAATGGGATAATTCCTATTATATAGGCGGGAAGTCACAATGACTGGCTATGTGTGAATATTCACAGGAGTGAACCTATACTATGCAACAATTCACAGGTGTGTAATACATTCACGGGTGTGAAGACTACCTTCACAAGCGTGAAACATCTATTTGTAATAATTTTCAACACTGTTTTAAGCCCATTTCACACACAACATGCATTAATCAATGTTAGTCACTCCTATCAACACTTTCCAATATTTCCAGCATTTTATAACAAGCTAAAACATGCAATCCATCCTATAAACTCATTCAAGGTAGATTCAACCAACATTATCAATGTCATTATACAATCAAGTCTCATATATCAATATTTCTCATTTATTACATATTTTACATGTTACTTACTTCCATTCTAGCAAGTTATAAATATTTAATTATGCCAATTAATACAATATTTTCATCATTAAACACACAAACACACCAATGATCAAGTTAAAATGCATATTAGTAGAAACCTCAACTATTGGAGCTTTAAACCTCAGTCTCTCACATTTGCTACCTCTAGTGGGATTCTCCACCCTCTGTTTTAGTTCCTAACACAATAACATAGACCATGTTTAACCTTATTTCTGCCATTCTATCTATTTATGCTAAAAATATGCAAAACTCCTAACTTAAACCCTTAAAATTCAAAACCCCATCAAATTGAACTGGACAAAAACAAGAATAATGGAAAATAAAATCCCTTACCTTCGTATTGATGATTACATATCGGATTCTAGGGTACAAAATTGTGCTTAACCTCCTTCTTATTTTTGATTCCAATTAAATTGTGAAAACCTTGATTCTAATATGTTTTAATCTTTTTTGCTGGGGATTTCATATCTAATCAATCAAAATCATGTGGAAAAGAAAAGAATTCATTTATGGGGGTTTTAAGGAATCTACTGGCTAGTGATTTAGGTTAAATTTTATGAGTTTCTGCTAAAAATACGAAATGGCTTAATTTAAACTACAAAGGCTTCACAGGTGTGAACACCTATGTCATGACCATGAAGATCTTTAGCTTCATAAACTAAATTTCATAACATTCACGATTGCGATCACATCTATCATGGACGTGAACAATGGAAATTTCACTTTTTCATATCTTTTTAATTTTTTTCATGTTTCCAAAATCCATAACCACTATAAACCTCCTATATACCTTTTATATACCTTTATTAACACATTATTCTTAGGCCCTAACATGAAGTTGTTACATTGTTTGATATGCATAATCTATCCATTCATCATATCTAGATATATAAGATAATTATAATAATTATATGGTTATAATTATGGACATATCTAACATCAATCCTTCGAGCCATGAAAGGATTGACTAGGTCTCATCTAGGTAGATGCATGGATTTATAATACTAAAATAGAAAAATAATTTCCTATTCTAATGTTTATTGCTTTTAGTGCCACCTCTTTGGCTTCTTGTTTCTATGTATTTCAATTCATTTCTAATCCTATGTAATCTAATTACATAATTTCTACATAAAAAACCTCAAGTTACATTTGACAGGAGTGAGATGAGAAGAGAAATACAATATAGAGAATAGAAAAGGTAGGGACCTGCAGACTCTATTTACCAAAAACAAAATTTCTATGCATGAACAATTACAATCACATTGGCCAAGTCTATAATCATTCTATCATGTCATTTCCTACACCCCCTAGCATGCATTCTCTAATGCATAAATAAAGGTAATATATTAAAATAACAATTTGTGTTCATTTTGTTTCAACTCTTGAAACATTATTTTGATTATTTTGCCTTAATGAAATTCATCATATATTCAACATTTAATCTCATTAAATGATTATACAAACATTTATAAATAATTTTAAAAATAAAATTATGCAAATTAGGTATACATTTGATTATATCAAAAATTTTCTTAAAAAATACCTACTTTGCCAACAAGATCATTATCAATTTGATGGATGCAATATTTAAGTCCGAATTTAATAATTAAATAACAATAAATATCAAATTAAAATATGATCAGTAGTTAATTCATAATTAAATTACCTTAATTAGTTATTAGTTTGATACCAAATAAAATTAAATAATTATAATTATAATTGCATACTATAATCCTAGTCAAAACTAGGATTAGAAATCCCTTTTCTAATTCAAATTAAATTCTATTTGAAAATTTTCCAAAATTTTCAGACTTCATTCTCATCATTATAAGCAACTTATAATTAGTTGAAACAAATTAAATTTGTTCATTCGATAGTCTAAATCATTAAAAACTTAACAAGCAAACTAATTGCTCAAAAATTGCATAAAATTAAATCATACATGAACTAGAATTCTCCAGAAACCTAAATACGAATTTAATTTAAATTTAGAATGCAATTGACATAAAAATAACATCAAGAATATCTGATAAAATTATAATTAAGGTTTTGGATATGATGGTACATTATATTAAATTACATAAACAGAAACATTCCCATCACATGGTAAGGGTTTTTGCCCTAATTTCAGTTTTGTTCATGCCATAATTAAAAATAATTTTGTATTAATTAATTGGTTGTAAAGACCTTAAAAGACATTTTAAATATATCTTAAATATATTTGAATAATTAAATTAAAAAACCGAACCAAATTTCCCCATGAAAGGACTCAATTGACTATACTAGGTTTCACAAAACCCTAGTTTTTCATCAACTATGCACAATTTTGAATTTCATGTTTGAATCTAAATAATTATATTATTATTATTATTATTATTATTATTATTATTATTATTATTATTATTATTATTATTATTATTATTATTATTATTAAAAATATATAATATCATCATATTAACATATTATTGAATAAAAAATAAAATTTGAGGCCAAACATAATCAAATTCGTTTTTAATGGAAGGAAAAAATCCAAGTTGTTCCTTTTCAATCAATCTCGTTGATACTTTAATTTAATTAAATTAATTTACATAGGGTGGCTTTGATAGAATTTTTGAGTTTTGAACATGTATCTCATTCATATGACAGTAGAAATTTTAATTTTAATTAAATCCAAAACCCATATAATGCCCTATATAATTTAAAATCAGATTAAACCATTCAATGAGAGAAGTTGATTACCTTGTTATTAATTATTTTTCCAAATTTGTGAGCCTTTTCTTCAAGTTAGGTTGTTAAAAACTACAAAAATCCAAAGGTCGAGTTGCCTCTAATAGTAATCCATGTTAAGGAATAAACAAAATAACCATAAGAGAGATGGGGTGTTAAAGCACTAAGGTGCTAGCAATAGTGTTTCAACTTGAAAGAGAATAAGTAAAGAGAATAAATTTTATTTCTCAAGATGGTAGCCACGAATTTGGCCCTTAAAAGGGTTATTTATATGTCTTTCAATCATAATTAGGATTAAAATATGTCACCCTTGCATTGGAGTTCTATAAGGAATAAAAAACCTAAAACCAAAAATTAATGTTGAAGCTATTACGCCCCGGATACTTAGTGTCATGCTCGAGACAATCCTTATCATGGTCGTGACACTTAATGCCATAGCCACTATCATGTGTGTTTCATGGCTGGTGCATGTGTGTCATGGCTTGTGCATGCGTGACATGCAACATATCAATCATGCACGTGATGTGAATGTGCTTGGCCAAATGTCTTTCTCCTTTGTCTTGGATCCAATCTAAGGCCCATTCCATATTTCCTTCATTCCTTCTATGCGTGTGACCCATCAGTTCCTAATTATGTTGGCATCTCAAATCATCATTTGATTTTAAACAGAATATGAGCGGTATCTAGCAACAAATCATGACCACCCAAATAACCATAAAGTCAGTAGTCTAACTGAGCATGGACTATGTGTCAACTTCTAATAGACTGACTACATCACATTTAGTCCAAATGATATTACTTCTTATATATGAGACTCATTACTCTATTAGACATGTCTTTGAAGACCTTCTTTAAGACTTATCCTCCTCGACCAATGATTTCTGAGTAATGATCTCTACAATAGGCCATAGATATACTCTCCTTCTATCAGGAGTGAAGAATCATTTATTTACTCCTCGACTACCTTCAAATATCTTATGATATACCCAATCACCACGCTATGAGCAACCTCTGAGTGGTAACAAAAAATTTAGTCAAATTATAGGGTTCATTATCCAAGATAACCTTGAGCATCTCAAGTTTAAAGGTACTTACACCATTACTATGATGAGACTATTACATACATTGAGAAGATATCCAGGTGATTGTCTCATAATAGGTCATCTAATACACTTGGCTACTTTAGCAAGCATTTACATATTAATTGTAAACATCTAATGTCTTTAGCTTATGAGATCAACTATTTGACCAAGCCAAAGAGTATAATGTGTACTAGTCTATTTGGATTAACGATATTCATTCTTATTAATCCTATGACTAGAGATAATTTAGGTATAAATACAATTGCATATAATAGGATTCTCATCATCATAATATCATCATGATTTTCTTCATGTTGTGTTATATACAAAGAACTTAATTAAACAGTTCAAGATCTAAATCAAATTTATATGTGAATGAATACCAATATAATTAAAAAGCTTTTTATTAATAATAAATCAATACATCAAGTGCATAAGATGATTTCCTTTAGGGCACCTTTTAACTTAGATAAGATATTATATAGTATGATTGCATGAATAAGGATATGTATGTCTTATATGCTCTAAATCATAAGATATTATGCGGATAGTAAGTTTATATCATGAAATAGACAATGTGATGAATAACAAGATTATAATCTATAATACCCATTCTCTATACAAGGAGATGACATGCCATTGAAAAGGTTATGGTACTTTAGTATATATTACATGGATTTACATTTTTAAGGATAAGGTGGCTTAAGCTCGGGTTAGAGCACCTTTGATCCCATATGCATGCAATTATTAAATTTTACTCAATCAATGTCACTTAATCTCGAGTGAGCATTTATACAAATATATATAGATAATAAGTGTCATGTCCGCTAATTTATGCCCCGAATCATGTGTGTTGAGAAACTGATGCATCGGTCCGACCAGAGTCTAAATTTATATTTTAAAATAATAATAATAATAATAAATAATTATAGAAAATGCTCAATAAAGTATACTAAGGGTGTAAAGATGTTAAATTATGATAAAGGACCTAAATTCAAAATTTAGAAAGTTTTGAGGCAAATTTGTAATTTACTAAAAATTGGGGGACTAAGTGGAATATTTTCCAATTAAATACACAAACGGAACATAAAATATTAAAGTTGACTAGCCATATTGAGAAAACAAAGATTCAGATGTTAATTAGTCAAAACTATCAAGATTTATGGTAAAAATGGGCCCCACATTAAGACTTTTAGTTTTTCTTCCTTTCTTTTCTTCTTCATCTCTTTTATCATCACGTTTATCCTCATTTTTTTGCATTCTTAACTAGCCCCCATGTTCCTCCATTAAAGCTCCACAGTCAAGCTTGAGTTGAGAGAAATAGAAGAGAAAGAAAAAGAAAAAGCTATTTTTGTCACATCCATTTGTTCGAGTTTGACCAACATGTGCGTTTTGAATCCAGATATGTCAGACCGATCAAAAATTGAGCATGTCTATAATCAAAACTTGGGTTATACACCTAAAGTTTGAATCCTAACTAAACTAAAGTGAGGAAGTTGGTTATGGACACGTGACATTAAGTTTCCAATACAAAAATCAATAAAAGGACTAAATTATAAAATTGTGATTTTTGCTTCGAAGTGTGAATCATGGAATTAAAGACATCAAGTTGTCATATGCATTGAAACATGAATGTCGGTGTATTTTTGTGACCATTCCTATATTTAGTGCCCAAAATTGAAGAAATAAAATCCAAGCCCCAATTACGTACAAATCGTAAAAATTCTAAGCTCTAAGTTTGAAGTGTATGTGGAGTTTAGGATTGATAGCCTCGAGGAGGAGGTAACTCGTCTTTGCGAGTAGATGTCTGGCTTCAAGCCATGATTGTCATTATCTTTTGTTTACTTTTTATGTCTTAGGATCCTTAGGATCATGTTAGGATCATGTTATCACAGTACTTTCTTAGGTTCAACTCTCTTTTCTTTATTTTACAACTCATATGACTTGTAAAACTTTTGTTTATGCAATGATATATCTTTTATTTTATTCTCTCTTGTCTTTTCTCCTTTTTGATTGTGACTAAGGGGCAAAATAAGTAAGCAATTTAAATACTTTGTTAATATGACTTGGCCTAATCAACTTGCAACATAACCTTCATATATTTTGCATGAATACTTTGTTTATCTTGATACAAATGCTACGACTATTGCTTACTTCAATTTCTTTTGAAACATCTTGTACTTCTTATTGATTCATGTTTAGCACAAATTAAGGGGGAGAAATTTTATTTCTCTTTAGACCCCCACATTGCTTAATTATTTATCACCATCAAAAAGGGAAATTGTTGAACCTTGAAGGATATTTTTGCCATTATGATGATAACAAATAATTATGTAACAAGGAATTTAATCATTTTTTGTCCTCCAAGTGTGTTAGACACGCTATGCATTCCTAAAATCATGAAGCAAGTTGAAAGAAAAGAATTAAAGATCAAGACATTGGTAAAATGCATACTGTCACGCCCATGGTGCAAGATCACCACCCCCCCGTGAAAATAGTTCTTCATGCCCGTGAATACCAAATCATGACTGTGAAACAAGTAAGCACCAAGACTGTTCATTTAAACGTTCACAGCAGTGATGCACTGGCCCAACCGTGAAAATTGATCAAGTCACGCCCTTGAAGATTTTGTCACACCCGTGAACAACCATTCATTTTTAGCTGATCAAAAAGATCATCAATATATGGTAATAGATATATGTTCTTGATAGTCACATTATTTAGTTGTCTATAGTCTATGCACAACCTCATATAACTATCTTTCTTATTTACAAACAAAACCAGTGCACCTCAAGGAGATACACTCGGCCTGATAAAACCCTTGTCTAGCAACTCTTGAAATTGAGCTTTCAACTATTTCATCTCTCAAGGTTCCATTATATAAGGTGACATGGATATCAATGTTGTGCCTAATGTAATGCCCGATAATTTAGGTCACAGTCACGGTTGACCGAAATCTAGCGTGCTAAACCGATCGGGGTCTAAATTCGGACATGAAATAAATAAATTAAAATAATAATAAGATGTGAGAAAAATATTTTGGATATTATTAATTGAGAATTTTGAAGTGTGGAATTAAAATTTAGAAAAAAAAAATAATTTTTCACTGAACGAAATTAGAAATTGCAGTGTTTTTGGCACAGATATTTTAAAAAGGCATAAAAATGGAAATTTTTTTCTCTAAGGAAAGGAATATTCTTTTGATTAAAATAAAGTAAGAGTGATTTAAATTAATGGACCAATGAGAAGCAAGATTAGTAAATAATCCTAACCACCCACCTAATTCAACTATAAAAGTCAACTTTCACTTTTTGACTTTATTCTTCTTCTTCCTCATCTTAATCAAACCCATTTTTCTCCCTTTTTCTTTCCTTTTTCTATGACCATCCTCTTACCCATTTATTATTCTTTTTTTTTCTTCAATCAAGCTAAGATTAGATGGAAAAAATGGAATTAAGGCAAGATCATCAAAGAAGTGAAGTTAAATGAGCAAAACTAAGGAAGAGGAAGGAAGAAAAGAAGAGAAAAAGAGAAAGAAGACTTAGGTCATTTTAAAGATCATCAAAGGTGAGTTTAGATTTTTCATCTTCTCACTTTTCTTCTTCTCTTTTCTTTGATTTTGGGGTTAGTTGCCATTAAAGTTAGTAATTTAGGGTAATTATTATGTTAATGGTGATTAAGGGTGGATTAGTGTGATTAGTGCTTGATTAGTGTAAAATTTGTTATTAGGACAAGGAAGTGAACAAACTTTGAACCAAAATCAAAGAGGAAGTAAGGGTAAAGAGAAATCTATCTAGGAACAAGATAAAAGTGAAGAGAAGTGAATTTTTATGAGGTACGTACATTTGGCAAAACTTCAATGCAGAAAAATGTTGATTTTGATTTTGTGATGTTGTGAAATTTTGTATAAATTGGTGATTAAATGATACCATGAATGTGAAAATAAAAATTAGAATATGAGGTTGATGCATGAAATTTGAAATTGTATGAATTAATTGATGTGCTGGAAAATTCATCTTATGAATAGTATCTAGTTTTCTGGTCATAACTTAAGTTCTGGAAATGATTTTTGAGTGATTCTTATTGGGTTGGAAAGCTAATATATAGAGATTAAACTTTTATTCAGACCATTAGACCTGAATATGCCTAGAATTAGGTGAACAATGGACTCAAAGTTTGTACTAGAAATCTGTCCAGTAAAATACTGGGCAGATTGCATTGAACGTAGCTTAGAATAAATTCATACCTTTTTCCATAAAATTAATTTTAATATGATTCTAGTTGAATATTAAAAAAAATACATGTACCTACATTTGATTAGTTTATCACTTGTCCAAATTCCATCTAAAAATGGATGAAAAAAATAGAGAAATATAAGGCATAAATCTGTCCAGTAAAATACTGGGCAGATTGGAATAAACGTAGCTTAGACAAAAATGCATAACTTTTGCTAACAATTTTGGTTTAATGTGATCATAGTTCCTACATTTTTTTAGTTGATAACTTGTCCAAATTTCATCTAAAAATTGATGAAAAATATAGGAAAACATAAGGCAGAAATAGTGTCCAGAATAGGGCAGTTTGCACTTATGTGTTGATTGTGGAATTTTGTGATAGAAAAATATATTATTTGATTTTCTTGTAGTTATAATGATTAAATGAGCAAGTATGAGGTTGTAAAATATTTAATGGGAATTATTACATTTATTTATGTTGAACCTTGACGGGTATTTCCGTCATTTTGATGATAACAAATAAAATAGCAATAATGTATTTAACATACTTGTTTTCTAAGTCTATTAAATAGGGTATGGAATAAAATAGCAAGAATGTAGAATGGAAGATTAATCCTTGAAAGCTAAAATTAAAGAAGCAACATCATTCACGCCCGTGATCTTATGTGTCATGCCCGTGAGTAAGCCTAGCGCCAACAAACCAACATTTGAAGTTCACAGCCATGAAGGAAGACAATAAACCGTGAATGAACATTTGCGTCACGCCCGTGAACCTACATGACAAATTCTTCCAGAGAGCTTCATGACCAAAGTCACCACTTGGATCATGGCTTGGAAGGTTGTCACGCCCGTGACCCAATATTTCAAAACCTTCCAGAATACTTCACGGCCAAGGTCACCACTTCAGTCACCACTTGGAAGAATAGTCACGACCGTGACAAACAGAGTCACGCCCATGAAAGATGAAAGAGAAAAATGTAAAGCGCAATTATTAGGGTTGGTGCAACGGCTAGTTTCGTATTAAATGTATTCTAACGGCTCTAATTCACCATGAAAGTATAAATGCAAGTCATTTATACATTCAGCACAAGAGGATAGCTAATACTTTGAATCAAAATCTTGTTGTAAGCTATTTGTACATTTAATACTTTCAAAACAAATATTTATTCTCTGTGAAAATCTTTTTGCTCATCATTTATTGAGCAATAAAGATTTGTAAGTATTTCTCTCTATAATCATTTCTTACTCAACTGAGTTTTGGGTATTTCTGGGTTAAGAGTAGAACACTTGTAAGGGTTAGTTGTGTGAGCCTCTAAAACACAAAGAAAGGTTGTTTGTGTGAGCCTGTAAAACACAAGGTAAAGGTTGTTTGTGTGAGCTTGTAAAATACAAGGTAAAGGTTGTTTGTGTGAGCCTATAAAACACAAGGAATTGGTTATTGTGTGAGCCATTAAAACACAAGGAATTTCTGGGTTAGATGTGAGCCAATGTGAGAAACACCATATTTGGGAGTTAGCTTGTAAAACTCTATTGTAACACTTAGTGTGTTAGTGAAACTCCCAATTATGATTGGGGAGAGGAGTAGGGTTTGTTAACACCCGAACCTCTACAAAAATCATTGTGTCAAATTTCTCTATCCCTCATAAACTTAACTTTTTATTTCTGCACTTTAAAGTTAAATTTTTAAACTCCAATTCAACTCCCCCTTTCTTGGCTCAATATTTGGGCAACACAGACAACTGAAGCCTCATAAGAGAAATTATCTGACACATGATCTAGAACTAGCAGTCATTGTGTTTGCATTGAAAATATGGCAACACTACTTGTATGGCGAGCAATGTTATATCTATACAGACTATAAAAGTCTAAAATATTTGCCTTCATAAAAGGAACTCAATTTGAGATAGAGGCGATGGCTAGAAGTAATCAAAGACGACAATTGTATCATTGATTATCAGTCGGGTAAGACCAATGTGGTAGTTGATGCTCTGAGTAGAAAAACTCTGGCAGGTAAACATTAAAACTTAAATTTATTAAATGAACAAGATTAAATAACCAAAAAATGAAATAATAAATAATTTATATATTATTTTGGCAGAATTGCAGATTCAACCCACATTGCTTCAACAAGTAAAGGACAATCAGAAACAAGACACGAAATTAAAGGAAATATTTGAAATGGTGAAAAAGGGTGAAAAACCATAATTTACTATTGAAGCGGATGGGAGTTTATGGCATAAGGGCAGGTTATGTGTGCCAGACATACCAGAATTAAAAAAACATATTTTGAAAGAGGCTCACAATGTTATTTATACAATGCACTCGGGAAGCAACAAAATATATCATGACTTGAAGGCATATTACTGGTGGCCAAGAACGAAAAGAGATATCACAAAGTAAACTACTAGATGTTTAACTTGTCAGCAAGTGAAGGCTGAGCATCAAGTACCAAGTGGATTATTGCAGTCAATTTCAATTCCATAGTGGAAATGGGAAAGAGTTATAATGGATTTTGTTTATGGATTGCCTTTAAAACAAAAGAGGCATGATGCAGTATGGGTAGTGGTGGACTGGCTGACCAAATCAACTCACTTTCTACCAATCAAGATGGATTATCCATTAAACCATTTGGCAGAGATCTATGTTAATGAGATAATCCGTTTACATGGTGTGCCAGTTTCAATCATTTCAGATTGAGACCCGAGGTTCTCTTCACAATTCTGGAAAAGTTTGCATCAAGCAATGGGTACTCGACTCAATTTCAGCACAGCTTTCCACCCACAAACAGATGGACAATTGGAGAGGGTCATACAAATATTGAAAGATATGTTGAGGAGTTGTGTGATGGAATTTGAAGGCAGTTGGGATAAACATCTTCCATTTATAGCATTTTCTTATAATAATAGTCACAAAGCCAGTATCGGTATGGCACTATATGAAGCCTTGTATGGGAGGAAATGTAAAATGTCTTTATGTTGGACCAAACTTAGTGAAAAGAAAGTAGTGGATCCAGATCTAGTGCAGCAAATAGGAAAAAGTGAGAGTAATAAAAGATAGGCTGAAAGCTACTGTTGATAGACATAAATCATATATAGATTTGAAAAGGAGAGATATTGAGTATACAGTTAGTGACAAAGTATTCTTAAAAGTCTCACCTTGGAAAAGGATTTTCTGATTTGGAAAGAAGGGAAAGTTGAGTCCTAGGTTCATTGGACCATACGTGATATTTGAATGCATAAGTACCATGGCATACAAATTAGCTCTACAACAGAGTTAGACAAGATTCATAACGTATTCCATGTGTCCATGTTAAGAAGATATCGATCAGATCCATCTCATATCATATCAGTAGGACCTATAGAAATACGACCAGATCTAACTTATGAAGAGGAACCAGTGGAAATTCAAGCTTGAGAAATGAAGGAGTTACAGAACAAGAAGGTACCATTGGTAAAGGTTCTGTGGAAAAATTATAATTCGGAAGAGGTGACTTGGGAAAATGAAGAGGTGATGAAGGCTCAGTATACACAATTGTTCCACTCCAGTTAAAAAAGTAAATTTTGAGTACAAAATATTTTTAGGAGGAAAAAATTGTAATGCCCGATAATTTAGGCCACGATCGCGGTTGATCGAAATCCAATGCGTAGAACCGATTAGGGTCTAAATTCGAACATGAAAGAAAAAAAATAAAATAATAATAAAATATGAGAAAAAATATTTTGGATATTATTAATTGAGAATTTTGAAGTTTGGAATTAAAATTTAGAAAAAAAATAATTTTTCGCTGAATGAATTTGAAAATTACAGTGTTTTTGGCACATATATTTTAAGAAGGCATAAAAATGGAATATTCTATATCTAAGGGAATGAATATTTTTTGCATTAAAATAAAGTAAGAGTGATTTAAGTTAATAGACCAATGGGGGACAAGATTATCTATTAATCTTAACCACCCATCTAATCCAACTATAAAAAGTCAAACTCTACTTTTTGGTCATTATTCTTCTTCTTCCTCATCTTAATCAAAGAAAACTCTCTCCCTTTCTTCTCTTTGTAGTCATGACCCTCCTCCATTGATCTTCTTTTTTTTCTTCAGTCAAAGCTAAAGTTAGATGGAAAAAGGGTTGGATTAGTAAGATCAACAAGAAAGTGAAGCTAAGTGAGTAAAACTAATGAAGAATAAAGAAGAAAGAAGAAAGGAAGGGAAAAAGATAAGGAAAATTTTGGTCATTTTGAAGATCTATAAAGGTGAGGTTAGATCTTCCATCTTCTCACTTTTATTCTTCTCTTTTCTTTAATTTTGGGGTTAGTTACCATTAAAGTTAGTAATATAGGGTGATTATTATGTTAATGATGATTAAGGGTGGATTAGTGTGATTAGTGCTTGATTAGTTTCAAATTTTTTGTTAGGACAAGAAGGTGAACAATCTTTGAACCATAATCAAAGAGGAAGTAAGGTCAAGGAGAAAGCTAACTAGAAAGAAGAGAAAAGTGATGATAAGTAGATTTTGTGAGGTATGTACATTTGGCAAAAATTCAAAATGGAAAATGTGATTTTTGATTTTGTGGTATTATGTGTAATTGTGCATGTAATTTTTGATATTTTGATTAAATGATGCCATGAATGTGGAAATAAAAATTTGAATATGAGGTTGATGCATGAAGATGGAAATTGTAGGAATTAACGTATCTTAGAGAAAAATTCATAACTTTTGTTTAGAATTACTTTTCTTATCTAGACAGATTGGAATGAACGTATCTTAGAGAAAAATTCATAACTTTTGCTACAAATTTTGGTTTAATGTGATTCTAGTTGGAAATTAAAGATAAGACATGTACCTACATTGTTTTAGTTGATCACTTGTCTAAATTCTATCTAACAATATATGTATATATGTATAATGTTGAAATTTGTGATAGAAAAATATATTATTTGACTTTTTTTATAGTTATAATGATTAAATGAGCATGTATAATGTTGTAAAATATTTAATGGAAATTATTTTATTTATGTGGAATTTATATTAGTGTTACCTACATAATTTATGTAAATATTAATAAAGGTAACAAATATAATTAAGCCCTAGTCAAAAACTAAAAATTAGGATAAGTTGGCATGCCAATAAAAGGACAAAAATATAGGCACTAGAAAATAGTGCTAAGATTTAATTTATGTAGACACTAAAAAAGAGTGCTGAGTTGAAATTACGTAGAGACTAAGAAATAGTATTGAGTTCGGAATTATATTGTGACGCCCCACTTATATATTAGGGATAATCCCACATATATAAGAAAAATGTCACAAGTTTAACTCGATAATTTGCTCAAATTGAATTTTTTTTTTCATTTTAAATAACTTAATATATTTATTTATTTTGGTTTAGGAAAATTGTTCTAATTAAAAATATATAAATATATATATATATATATATATATATATATATATATATATATATATATATATATATATATATATATATCCTTATATTGTATACACATATGGCACCCGATTATGTTACATAATTATTTACATACATAATATTAATATATGAGATATGTCTACCACACCATATACATAGTCAAACTAAAAAATATATATAATAATACATAACCAACCCTCTAACTATGCTTCTTGTGTCTCTGCTAATATGGGCTTGGATTTCCTTCTTGACCACTTCACCTCCTACCGTCTATAGTTCCAATTCCTGCGTGAGAAGAACTCATGCTAAGCTAACTCTAGCTTAGTGGTACATATACGTATTAAGTTTTTTCCAAGCAGTCACACAAATGCATGTCTCAAATAATTCATGATACATTGAATTTTTATTTCATATAAAAGAAATAATCACATCACATAACAGTATAAACATAAAAATCATATTCAATAACTAAATTTTCATTACCTCCTGTAAGCATTTCATGTTTTTTCACTTATGTCAATAATAAATTTTTTCACATTTCATTCCATAGTCTTTAATTAATATCAGCCCAAATCTCATTCCCGGACTGTCTGGATATGGCATGTGAAATAGGGGCGCTCGCGGAGCTTAAGCCACCCTACTCACCATAATCTCAAGTCAAAGGCGCTCGCAGAGCTTAAGCCACCTTGACTGAATATAATTATGTCATCTGTGTATAATCAGGATCAGGGGCGCTCCTAGAGCTTAAGCCACCCAGTCCCTAAATAATATCCATATCGGTATCGTAATTCCCCCCTTAATGGTGCACCATCTATCCTATGTTAGTCCTCAGGTAGAGAAATGGGCAATTAACACCATTAATTACTTGTTTCTATAACCAATACTCATTTCATATCAACACAATTATATATTCACAATTTATTTCAAAACCATGTAATAGCATGATATTTTATTAAATATTAACACAATGTTAAGTTCATAGTTAATAACATTCCTACAACTTTAAAACATGCCATAATATATAATTTCATCATTGTGACATGTAATTTATGTCATACATACACAACCATGCATAATGGCAAAACAAAATACATATATGTACAAATCTCGATAGTATTTTCCTTTTTCCAAAATATAAGTTCAGAGGTTGTTCACTTTTGTTGGTCTTCTTATTGTTGAAATCCTAATTTAAAAATATAATTAATTAATAGCTTGATAAAATATTTATTCTTAATATAACTTAAATAAATAATTTCTATTTCTATTAAGCTAGAATAAGACCTCTAAGGACTGTTGGATTAATAACCTTTCCTACACTTATCCAATTTATATGATTCTTTGTTCTGATTAACTATAACATGTAAAACTAAAATATACTAAAATTTCAGAATTTTTGAACCTTTACATAATTTTTGGTATAATTTTAAATATTGACCTATTTTCTGCCCTTAGGCAGTTTCAAGGTACCCAATTCAAAAATTCATAACTTTCAATGTGTAGCTTCAGTTATTCTAAAAATATTTAGATAGTTATATACGTTAATTGGAAACATTTTTCATGTTTAACTCATTTCCTGATTCAGTCTCTAAGGGTTCAAATATGGGAGGATATATAACTGGTTCAACATAGAGTATCAACCCGACCAGTTTAATTATTTTGCTCATAACTCACAAAAATACATGACATTTTAAGATGAAACTTTCCCAGAAATTTAGATAAGACATAGGAGTAAAACTTTTATGTTTTTCACTTTGGCCAATTCGATCTAAAAATAGGTGAAATATAATGACGAAATTACTGGAACTATACAGGTATATGAAACCAGCTCAATCAAGGAACAGTCATGGTTCATTTCAAAATAACTCAACCTACACAAGAGAAATTCATACGAACTTTTGCAGAGACCTCAATAACATATATACCTACGACTTTCATGTTTTACAAAACCTCAGAATAAGCTACTAAGATGGTCAAGTTTTACCAAAACCGTAGGTTATTTGGTTGATACGTCTCCCAGAACCAGTTTCACCCCAATAACCATATCTCTTCATATACTCAAAATCATTCAATAAAATTTGGCATAGAGATACAAAAGACATAGATGAACAACGTTTATATTTAACACATCCCCAAATTCGAGTCACAAGATAATCAAAAATAGAGTGCAATATTCTGTCAAAATATAATTTAAAGAGTTATAATAACACAATAATCATGGGGAAAATATTTCTTACCAAGATCATATTTAATTAGACTGATTTTTGATGCAAATCTTGAAGAAGATGATGAGTAATTTGATCTGAGATATGGAGAAAGAAAAAAGGATGAAGAAGAAGAAGAAGAAAAGAGAAGGAAGAAATGGCCAAAAATTGCTTTTAGCCCCTTTTTTCCGTTTGCTTCTTTTTTTTTTTTTTTGCTATCCATTTTACTGTTCACTTTAATTTTTTTTTTTTAAATTTCTTATTATTATTATTATTATTATTATTATTATTATTATTATTATTATTATTATCTTCACATATTTCTTTATAGCTAATATTTTTAATTTTATTTAATCAAAAATACAATTTAATTATGTGGTCTAAATTATTCAAATTAAATTCTAATTAGTAGGTGTTACATATATAGACACCAAAAAAGTGCTGAGTTATTGTTGAAAACGGGGCATTAAAAGCCGAGTTATAAAATAATTAAGTAGGTACCGAGTATACTGCCGGAGAGCATAAACCCTGTATTCAGTGTTTAGTTCCGGTTTAAGATGTCGTGGACTATCAAAATAATAAAAAAAATATAAATTATTAAATTGATATTTGAAATTGAATGTATTTTATTGTTAAAGAATTTCAAGCATGATAAATGAATGAAATATTATAATTGATGAAATGTTCATTTTTGCTTGACATAAATGGTATTGATATTATTTGAATGTTTTGGTATGCTTAGTAAATTAATTATAGTTTCTAAATTTTTATTTTAAAAATATTTATATAATTATTGGATAGTTGTCAAACGTACCACTAACCTAGTAGTTTCATGCGCAGATAAATAAACATAGTTGTTGCATTAGGACGACCGAAAATAAGGGAAACCCCAATATGAGATTGCAGCAGTTTATTTTATTTTTGTATATTTTAGAAATTGTATTGTAAAAATTTAATTTTAAAAATCTCTTTTGATATAAATTTGTGGCATGTAGGACTAGTGAATTTTGTAATACATATATTTTGTATTATTGTAAATGTATTTTTAAATATTATGGTTTAATTAATGACTTCTTTTAAATTAAAATATTTACATCACTGGTTATATATTTAGATGAAAAAAAGTAAAAGAATTATAGTATTAAATATTCCGCTAATAATAAACTCAAAATTGAAAAAATAATTATACAATAATTTGAGTATTGGTTTTTATAAATATAAATGAGTTTAGTAGCATTTTCATACACTATTAATGATTAGTAGGGTAGGTGAGCGCTACACCTTATGAGTAGCAACAGCGACGGCGACAAAGAGTTGCGAGAGAGGGAGACAGTGAGAGTAGAGCGAACGAGGGAGAGAATGAGAGTAGATGAGATTCGGATAATTTGGGATTAAGTGTTTAAATCTCAAAATCTAGCAAGCACATGTTTGGTAGCCATAGTGGTCGCTAGTAAACAAAACGACACCCAAAACATGCATTACATGTAATATCCGCTAATTTAAATTTCCGAGTCGCACGTATTACAACATTGACGCGTGTGACCGATCGGAGTCTAAATTCGGATTTTTACAATAATTGATTAAGAAATGGTTAAACTAAATAATAAATGTCTAAATAAGTGATTATATAGTTTTAAAAAGTTGATTTACAGTAAAGGACTAAATTACAAAATTTGATAAGTTTTGGGGTCAATTTGCAATTTACCAAAAATTGGAAGATTTATGAGATTAATGGCTAATTAACTTAAGAAATTTGGACATTTAAAATTGGGTTGGCCGGCCATGATATTAAAGGAAGATGATTAATATTGATTAAGTGTAAAATTGGGAGAAAATGGTAAAATGGTGGGTCCCATATGTAGATTTTTGGGTGTCCTATTTAAGGCTTTATTTTCTTCTTTTTCATCCGCAAACGGATGGACAATCAGAGCGAGTTATACAGTTGCTAGAAGATATGATGAGATGTCGTGTACTTGAATTTGAAGGAAGTTGGGATCGACATTTACCTCTTATGGAGTTTGCCTATAACAACAGTCATCAAACGAGCATAGGCATGGCTCCTTATGAAGCTTTATATGGAAGAAAGTGTAGGACACCGATATGTTGGACCGAGTTGAATGAGAAAAAGTTGATTGGGCCAGAAATAATTCAACAAACTGAGGAGAAAGTTAAAGTGATCAAGGAAAGGCTAAAAGCAGTACAAGATCGACATAAATCATATGCCAATTTAAAAAGGCGAGATATAGAATATGCAGTAGGAGATAAAGTATTTCTTAAAGTTTCGCCTTGGAAAAAGATATTGAGGTTCGGTAAAAAGGAAAATTTAAACCCAAGATTTATTGGTTCTTATGAAATTTTGGAAAGAATAGGACCAGTGGCTTACCGATTAGCTCTTCCTCCGGAGCTAGACCGAATTCATAACGTGTTCCACGTTTCAATGTTAAAAAGATATCGTTCAAACCCAACCCACATTATACCGATTGAGGAAATAGAGGTACAGATAGACATGACTTATGAGGAAGAACCAGTGGCTATAATAGCATATGAAGAGAAAGTTCTCTAGTTAAAGTTTGGTGGCGGAATCATACAGTTGAAGAAGCCACATGGGAAAGTGAAGAAGTGATGAAGAAGCAGTATCCCCAGTTGTTCAACCCCGAATGAATAGGTAAATTTCAAGGACGAAATTATTTTAAGGGGGAGAGAATGTAATATCTGCTAATTTAGATTTCCGAGTCACACGTGTTGCAACATTGACGCGTGTGACCGATCGGAGTCTAAATTCGGATTTTTACAATAATTGATTAAGAAATGGTTAAACTAAATAATAAATGTCTAAATAAGTGATTATAGAGTTTAAAGAAGTTGATTTACGGTAAAAGACTAAATTGCAAAATTTGATAAGTTTTGGAGTCAATTTGCAATTTACCGAAAATTGGAAGATTTATGAGATTAATGGTTAATTAACTTAAGAAATTTGGACATTTAAAATTGGGTTGGCCGGCCATGATATTAAAGGAAGATGATTAATATTGATTAAGTGTAAAATTGGGAGAAAATGGTAAAATGGTGGGTCCCACATGAAGATTTTTGGGTACCCTATTTAAGGCTTTATTTTCTTCTTCTTCTTCTCTTCATTTTCTGCTCCTTCTCTCTTTTCTTTACTAGTCACGCCAGCCACAATTCTCCTCCATAGCTCACTTTGATTCTAGAGAGAGAAAGGAAGGGGAGAGAAGGGAAAGAGCAAGACAAGGTGATTTTCATGTTCCATAACTCATAAGAAAGCTGGAAGGAACAAGAAAGAGGAAGAAAAATCAAGTTTGGTAGAGAGAGAAAATCTCCAAAGTGGTGATCAAGTGAAGAAAAGTGTAAGGTAAGAAGCATCTCTTCTTTTTCTTCATCTTTTCTAAAGGAAGTTTGAATTTTGAGCTCATCTAAGTCTTATATGGAAAGAGAGAGAAACTAGGGTTTTGAAAGAGAGAAAGAGAGATAGGGTCTTGAGGAAATCAGATGATGATGATAATAATTTATGATGTTGTAGGAGTTCCAAATGACAAGGAACAAGCTCTAAGGATCAAAGAAAAAGAGAAAGCTACCTAAAAGAGTGAAGGAGAAAGATTAAGGTTTGTGCATAATTTAAGGCAATAGCCTATTTTTGTTTGAAATAATGCATGCTGAATATGATTTTAGATAAATGCAATTTCAAGAATGATGATGATTATGGCATGAAACCATAGGTTTAGACATATATGAATGAGACAATTATGACATTGAATTAAGGATGCATGTTAGAGAATCTTGTATGATCAAGGCATGTAAATGTATTGAAAAGTAATAAGTTGAGTAAAGAGCCTTAGAAATGCATGAAATAGAATTTGGTATGTTTTGGATGTTGTTAGAATGAATGAAAGGTGAATATGCAGATTTCCTGCTGAAAGTCACGGGTGTGACTATTGAGTCACGGGCGTGAACTTGAGGGTTCACAGTTGTGACTGATTGTGTCACGGTTGTGAATTTCTGGGTGGAAATGGTACTATTTATTCCAGAAGCGTTCACGGGTTAGAATCACGGCAGTGAACTTATTCACGGGCGTGAATGAGTAATCACGACCGTGAATGCTTTTGGGTGATTCATTCCAGTAGCGTTCACGACTTGGGATTACGGGCGTGAAAGTAGTAATCACGGCCGTGAATGCTCTGCATTTGAAATTATGAATGTGGTTATTAAATGGGGAATTCAGGTAAGTAAATGAAAGTTATTGTCTATCCAAGCAAAATAAGAATGATATGGATATGGATATATGTATATATATATATATATATATATATATATATATTGATGTGAGAATGTGATATGTTGTGATATAGAAAAATGAATTGATGTAGAAAAATGAATTGTCATGGATAATATATGAAATTTGATACAGATGATAAACATGAGAATATTGATGAATCTAGTAAATGAATGAAAAGATGTATGAGTATGACTATATACTTGTAAAACAAGAAAATTGAGATGTTGATAAATATGAGAA
This sequence comes from Triadica sebifera, assembly GCA_023653625.1. Taxonomy (NCBI): domain Eukaryota; kingdom Viridiplantae; phylum Streptophyta; class Magnoliopsida; order Malpighiales; family Euphorbiaceae; genus Triadica; species Triadica sebifera. Next base: position 37,800,291 of record CM042896.1, read on the forward strand.
AAATGGATGTGTTGAAATTTGAGAATAATGATTGATGTGAAAATATAAAGAAGCCCATTACTCTACTTGCGGACTAAAATCAGGATAGATGACATGTCATTAAGGGGGCAAACGGTACCGTACTATACCTCAACCAATGTGGCTAAAGCTTGTGTGAGCGCCATTGGTCTGGGATGCTCAGTCAGTGTGGCTAAAGCTTGTGTGAGCGCATATAAATGAGGACAAGGTGTCATAAGCTTGTGTGAGCGGCCTTGATCCGGTTATTCATCTATGATGAAATTATACTCAATCAATGTGGCATAAGCTTGTGTGAGTGCCATTGATTTGAGAAGCTCTTATGAGCCAGATAGTGGATAAGGTGGCATAAGCTTGTGTGAGCGCTCCTGATCCATAACCTGTATCCAGTCAGTCCAAAAATTTAGAGTGATGTGGGCAAGATAATGAAGATATGTCGGAAAAATAAGAAAAGGAAAGAATAAGAAAATGATGATGATATGATATTGAAATGTAATGATAAAAAGATTTACAGAATAATTTGCTATTAAAGATAAATGAAAATAACAATGTCTATATGAGCATGACATTTATACTTTTATGAAATAGGAATATGTAGATAGTCATGCATGCAAACTTTTTAATGCAAAAAATGATAATTGTTAATGATTGTTGCATGATATAGTATATTGTCTTCTTTATATGCACCACTAAGTTTATAGTTTAGCGTGGAGTTTAATTTCCATGCAGATATAGAAAGGTTGCTGAAGACGTTAGATAAAACAAGCGGTGATCCCATTCAAGTAAAGCAGCCGAGTCTTGAGAAAGTGGGTTACAAGTTTTGAAACTTTTGTATTTGACTTTTATATTAAAGAAGTGTTTGAGTTTGTAAAACTTACTTTTAAAGTTTATTAAGAATTACTCTGATGTTAAAAAAATTACTATTTTATGTAAATAAATTGTACTCTGATTTTTATTTATATCCATATATACATGAGAAAAAAAAATATGTATATATATATATGAAGTATGAGAAAGAAAGGACACTAGCGCTCCCTCATCCGGACACGTGTTGTTCGGGTGAGGAGGTGCTACATTACAACTATCAAAATCAATGACCACATTATATGGGGTCGCTAATAAGAAAATAACAACCACTTTCCTTCAATCATTTATTAGTTTTTAATTTTCTTTTATAATATTATAATAATATAAACAAATTATTTATCATTACTTTTAATTAATTAACTTAAATATTGACTAGTTGATTAATTTAAAATACTGAATAAATTTAATTAATTAATTTAAATATTGATTAGTTGATTAATTTAATTTATTCAATTGGTACGTTAGCCTTACTTACACCCAAAAGGGTTAGCAGCAGATCTTCATTCTCATTCTTCTTACTATGCTCTGTTCTATTGGAGAAGTGAATGGTCGAATGAGCAAATACCGGGAAAGAATAGGAACTGGGCTAATAAAGGGTATGATTTTGGTTATATAATATCCTTCTTTGGCACTAGCTTTACTCTTATATATACTTAAAGATAAAATTATATATAATTAAATCATTTGATCATTATTTTGTTGAACTCAAATTCAATCTCAACTTATTAAATTAGGGTGTAATTCATTATTTTTACAACAATTTAATATAAATAAAGGATTAATGCATTAAACTAGGATTCAATTAATTAACTTTACCTTAAATTGATTAAATTGGTATTCAATACATTAATTAAACTTAAATTGATTATATTATTCTTTTATTAAACTTTGATCGATTAAATTACACTTAAACATGAGTTCAATTAATTAAATTGAATTAAATTAGGGTTCAATTTATTAATTAAACTTAAATAAAATTATTTATTACTACATTGAATCTCAATTGATTAAATTGCACTTAAATTGGAGCTTAATTGATCAAATTGAATAAAAGTTAGGTTCATTTCATTAATTAAATATAAATTTAATAAATCATTATTAAATTCAATCTCACTTGATTAGATTACGGTTAACTTAAATTGATAAAACTGATGCTCAATACATTATATGTTGAACTTAAATTGATTAAATTGAAGCAAAATTGAATTCAAAGAATATAATTTAACTTAAACAAAATAATTTTTTATTAAATTAAATCTTAATTGATCAAATTGAATTAAAATAGAATTCAATTGATCAAATTGAATTAAAATAGAATTCAATTGATTAATTAAACTTAAATTAAATAAATTATTATTAAATTGAATCTCAATCGATTAATTTACACTTAAATTCCATTGATAAAATTGAATCAAATTGTATTTCGTTTGATTAATTGAAATTAAATTTAATAAAATATTATTAAATTTAATCTCAATCGATTAAATTGCATTTAAATTGGAGTTCAATTGGTCAAATTGGAGTTCATTAATTTAATTAATTAATTGAACTTAAATTTAATAAATAAATTATTATTAAATTGATCAATGCTCAATTGATTAAATAGTACTTACATCATGAGTTCAATAGATCAAATTTAATCAAATTGGAATATGGTATTAATTTAAAAATTCAATTAAATTGGATACATTACTTAGTTGATTAATCCAATGAAAAATGAAGTCTTAATTGCTATTATTTATTAATATATATATTAATAAAAGTAATATTTATTATTATATTTACATATTTTTATTGATTATATTAATAATTATTATATATTATATAAATAAATATTATAATTGTGGTTGCTAACTAATAACCACAATAGTTATGATTATTATTTTCATAAACTTATGTCGTTTTTATTTTTGTAGGCAACAATCACATTAATTTTATCACAAAATAGCAACTACACATAATGTGGTCATTAAATTACAACCATATGTGGTTATAAATCCATCGTAAAATATCACACCAACTAGTGGCACCAAATTTAGCGACTAAAAGTGTGGTCGTTACATTATGCTCATAATTTAGTTGCAGTGTAATCACTATTTGAAATAATTAGCAATTGGTTTTTATTGGTCAAAATGTCGATAGAAAATTGGTCGCTATTTAAGTACCACATTTTTGTAGTCGCTATTTTGTTATTTTTTGCAGTGGATATGATCAGAGTTTTAATTTGGATTTAATAAAAATGAGAAACTAAAATATGAACATTTAATGGTAAGTTATAGAGTGGAATCGAAAAAAAAAAATAAACTGCGATTTTCACTTCAGTTCACAAATTGCAAAATCGAAGATACTGAGACAGAATAAATTAAGTGTGAATATTAGTATATTTGATTATTAAAGATTAATTAGTTTAGAGCCTAAAATCATAGAAATCAAAATTATAGCAAATTTAATTTGGAAAGAGAAAAGTTGAAGGATCAATGGAAAGCTTAGAAATTTATTGAATTAAGTATAGTTAATTAAACTCATTAAAACTAATTAAGGATTAATCAAATCTTGCATGGATAATTAAGTATAGTTAATTAAACTCATTAAAACTAATTAAGGATTAATCAAATCTTGCATGGTGCCACACTTGGCATCCATGCATGCAAATCAAGTTTATTATTTTATTATTTTATTATAAAAACTCCTTAAGTTGGGCACACTTGTACTCATTTTAACAAAAAAGTTATCTTACATAAATTCTTCACTCCACCGATTCCCTTAAAACCATGAACAACTCTTGCAACTTCTCTCCATTTTTTTCAAATTTTTGTCCCCCAAACACCTTTAAATCAATGGTAATCCTTACTTATCTTAGTAATCCATGGTGAAACTTTAAGAGAAGTCAATTTTAACATTCATTTTGATGAAGCCGAGAAAATAAAGAGGAAGAAGAATTGAACTTGTGTTCGGCAATGGTGTTTGGAGTAGAGAGATGCTTGCATGTAGAATTTGAGGAGAAAAAAAAGGGTAAGGGGAAGCTTAGAATTGCCATGGGTTTGGCTTTATAGTGGAGTTGGTGCATTAAAGATAGAAATTAATGATTCTTCAAGCTAGGCCGAAATCTCTCTTCCTCAATTTCTTTTCAGTTCTTTTCTAAAAGTTATGATTGAATTAAGCCTAATCCTTTTCCTTGCATTCTCTCTTTCTCTCCTTGTTTGTTGAAGGTAAAACTTGAGAATTGGAAGTTTGAATGCCATGGCTCCTAGAAGAACTTAATTGATTTTGTGGAGTTGGAATGGTTTGGAATTGATGACCGTTTGGAACTTTGCCATGATGTCGTGACTTGATTAAGAAAAGGGTGATTCAAGAACGAGATTAAAGGAGTCAAAATTAAGTTAAGATGATGGATTAATTAAATTAAAGTTAATTAAGACAAGTATTGAAATTTTAGCAAAAGAACCCTTTCCTTAACTGAAGAAAAATTTAGGTTAATTATATAGTTGTAATTAAATTAGAAATTAAGTAAAGGTGTATGCAAATTGGATCGGGACCTAAACTTAGAGTTTAGCCTCGAGTTGGAAAGGACTAAGCACAAAAGGGATAAATTGTAAATTAGCCGTAAACTCAAAGGCCTTCTCTAAATGAAGTGGATAAGAAACCTAAGATAGGATATGGACTTTCTAAGAAAATCATAATAATTAATGTAATTGGGATCCACTGGGTAAGAAACTATGCAAGAAAAAGTTGGTTTAAAGCATTGATAAAAGACTTTAAAATCTAAGGCCATTTAAATAGTGAAGTTGTGCTTGAGTTGTGATAGTAGAAAAGTTGGGACCAAAACTTTTGTAAATTGGAAACAAAAATCTTTGGACCTGTGAGTTACAGAGGACAAAACATGACATATTTTAAGCTTGGCAATAGAAGATTATAAAAAGAAAAAGAAGTTTATGAACTTGGAAACAAAAATCTTTGGACCTGTGTTGTATGTTGTTAAACTATTTGGTAATTTTTGTCAAGTGTGCCGACACTATGAGAGGGCGATCCGAATAAAAGCAAGGACTGTATCAATGATAGGAAAGTCTAACCAGGTTTGTGCAAGTTTTATAATAATAGCCATTAAAGCTAAAAAAAATCATATAAAGTGTGTCACTATGTAAATATGTGTGATAAAGCTACATTATATTTGATGTGTTATACGATGTATGAAATCATAAAATATATGTATGCTAGTAGTGATATAGTAAGTCTAGCTGAAAACATGAATATATAAATAATACAACAAGGCACTGTCATAAGTAATACGAAGCATCGTAGCAAGTAGATAAATATTAGAAATAGCAAAGTGAACTCTAAAACATGAATAAGAAAACGAGCTACAATAAACAAACATAGGCATACATATGATCTAAATGTGTTAAGGTGAACTATAAGTAAACGTTGTAAGTTAAGGCGAGTGAGCAGCATGTAATTTTGCAAAGCACTTAAACGTTATGCATGAGTGTGTGCAAGAAATGATTACTTAGTTTATTAAAATCCAAATTAAACTATAAATACAGTAATATAACAGTATTATAAACAAATACTATGTTATAAATAAAATGTCAAATTGTATTAATGATGTTATGTGAAATATATGTTGGTTATATGATATGTGATTGATTAATGAAATACATGTTATAATATGTCTACAGAGTATATGAGATACATATGTAATGTATAAAGAACATGACATGACAATCAGTAACAAAAAATATTGTATCTACATAGAATTGAACAAAGGAACTTGATAATATATGTCTGGTATATAACTAGTATATGTTTAGTAAATATTTGTATATGAGTTGTATACGTGTTTCTGTCATATCTATTATGCATAAGTCTATTATGTGGATGATTGCTACATCGAAATATGTGAGACTGTTATATGTCTATTTGATAAAGTTCCTATTAAATGAGATGAAGAATGATCTTTGATATATCTAAAATGATATGCATGAGATATACATGTCATGTATATGAGACAAACAATACATCCAATATGTATATTTTAAGAACACATGTTTTCAATTAAGTTATGTATGTATAAATTAACAGACTATAACAATACAGTTTTGTTTTTTCTTTATAAAATGTGTATGTTCATGTTTCATGAGATTGAATTTTAGTTATGAGTGTTATATATTTTTAAGTCTTGTACAGACATATTGATTAGTTAGTTGGTGATATCATTTTACCTCATTGTATAACAGAAGGGTAAAGGAGTGTTACAATATTAAATTTGCTCTAAGGGCAATCAATGACAATCAATGAAATAATAATCTCATATGATATGAACCTACCAAAATAAGATAATACAGCTGCGCCAACAGTACTTAAATCGTGAACATGAAAGATGATAGTGAATAAAAATTCTAAATTCTAATCGCAGTGACAACAAAGATAATCAAAGAAATGGACTTTAAAAAAAACTTTAAAGTAGCTAATTCTAAGGCCTAGGATAAAAGAGATCTCGAAGGGCCATGTAATATATTATCTTTAGTTCAAAGCAATAGAATTATTCTACAACTAGGAAAATTTAAGAATCCAAAAGATCTATTGAAAAATAAATACAAATGATGATTATGAAATTTAAAAAATTAATTATCTTACACTCGAGACAGTCCTTTAAAAATTAAAACAAAAATTAATGTTGCAATAAATAGGAAATTATACTCAGATGCAGTGATTCTGCCATAAAAATTCTAAAGCTCTTTCGTTACTGCTGCAGCTTAATCTTGTGTCTTCAATTAGATCTTTTACTTAATTTTAATAATGTAAATAAGGCTTTTATGTTTAGTAGAGGTCATACCCGAGTGTTAGAGAGGATGTTCACACCATGTTTGGCATATATATGTCCCAACATGACAACATTGAATGTTTTGGCATGTAAGAAAGTTCAATTTCTCATAAAATTTGAGATGATTCAATCTGAATTACGTGAGGAATGAGAAAAATAAACATTTATAGACATGGGCTATAAAAATCTTTAAATAATAATAAAAAATAAAAAAAAGAACCCTTACGTTGCAGTTAGGATGACTAATCTAGAATTTAAAATCATGATATATATATATAATAATTATTTATATTTTAACATAATTAATATTTTTTTAAAAATAATAAAATAAAATAAAATATAACACTCATTTAAAGTAAAAAGTATTTTTTATTTAAACAATTAAATAATTAACTAATTAATTAAAATAAAAAAATATTTTTCATATTAAAATAAAATAAAACAAATTTAAAATCAGGGATAAAAAAAAATTTTCAACAAGAAATATGGAACTCTATCCCGAACTCACCCCATTGTCATTTCGAACTAACTCCATTGTATCTAAACAAACAATGAAATAAAAAAAGCTAGTATAATATACAAAATAGTTTGTATAAAAAAAATATTGTTTGACACATATACACATTTTTCTAAAAAATTGAAAAGATAGTCAGTTTTTTATCTTTTAGCTATACTCTATTTTTTCAAAATTTCAATTCTTTTCTTTTTTTTTTGAAAGAAAACAACTTTATTAAGAGGAGAGAAAAACCAAATCATCCAGCACAAATGACTCAGCAATGGGAGACACTTTCTTAACAAACAACTGGTCACTCCTTACAAACAGAGCCCACTTAGCAATAGAGTGAGCCACTTTATTGCTATCATAACAGATAAAACAAAAAGACACAAAAAGAAAGCTTTTACTGCTAAAGATAATATCATCCACCAAAACATGAAGAGGACCAACAAAATCACCAGGTCGCTGAATCAACTTAATGATAGATTGAGCATCTGACTCCACTTCAATCGAGAGAAAACCACAATCCAGAGCAGCCTCTAACCCAAACAAAATCGCACAATCCTCAGTAACAGCAAAATCTAAAGTTTCTTGACAATTTATGCCTCCAGAGAGGAGCACATGTCCTTTTTGTTCTCAGATGACAGAATCTAGACCATAATTTGAAGAATTACTATCAAAAGGTGCATTCATATTAATCTTCACCCGCCCCAAGCAAGGAGGTTTCCACTTTGAATTCAATTAAGTTTTAATATAACCAAAAAGTTGCTTAGAACTAATGAACTCTTTATTGTAATCAAACGTAAAATGCACTAAAACAGTAGGATCCTTACACACTTTCCCATTAACAAGGTGATTCCTATCGTTCCATATTTTCTAGAGAGTGTATGGAACAGTTAGAAAACCAATCATTAACAGAATGATACTTCACCTCTCCACTTCTAAAATACAGAGGACTGCAGAACCAAATACATTTGGCCCATGGACATTCCAAAAAAATGTGAAACATCGATTCTGAAGCCCCAAGGAATCGAGGACACAAAAGATTGCACTTAGATCCTTTTTTCTTTTAGAGAGCCTCTCCTGTGGGTAGAGAATTTTTTAGCAATCTCCAAATGAAATGTTTAACTTTAGAAGCAATTGTTAAATTCCAAACCTGATTCTAGTTAAAAGCTCTAACATTAGACAAACAAAGAGACATATGAGGATCCAAAACTGGTTGGCATGCCAAATGGTATCCAGATCTGACAGAGAAGAGGCTATTCTTTTCCAAAAGCCAGAAAATGACATCTAGGGGCAAGCCGAAGCTAAGGGGAATTTTAAAAATGTGCTCGGATTCAAAAGGCAAAAACACATCCCTTACTAGCTGATTGTTCCATGATTTCTTTTCAGTATCAATTAAACAACTTACTCTTATGTCAAGGGGAAGAACATGAGGAATAAGAGGCTTCTTAGATGGACACCCAATAACCCAATTATTGCTCCAAATCTTAACTTCGGACCCATTGCCTATATGCCAAGCCATTCCTTTGCTAATAATCTCCTTTGCTTCCTGTAGACTCCATTAGAAAATAACTAACTTTGTACTTTGACTTTACTTCCAAAAGACTCACTCTAGGGAAATATTTTGCTTTGTTATCCAAACAATGAACTAAAAAAAGGGTTGAATTGGTTATAAAAAAAAAAATTTTAACATTAAGTGCAGAATAAAATTAAATAGAGTAGAGAATAAAAGATATCACACACAAGATTTATAGAGGTTCTGGTATTAATAAACATTACTCCTCTCTTCAATTTCAATTGGGTGTTTTACTAACACACTAAGTGTTACAATGGAGTTTTACAAATTCACTCCCAACTATGGTGTCTCTCTCAATGGCTAACACCTAACCCATAAATTCCCTTGTATTTTAATGGCTCACATAATAAACCAATTACTTGTGTTTTATGGTTCACACAATAAATTCTTACAAGTGTTTCAATCTTAACTCAATATATCCAAACTCACTTGAGTAATTGTTTGCAATGAAAATACTCACTAATGCTCAGAAATTATGAGTAATTAGGTTTTTACAAAGAATAAGAGTTTTGTTGAAAATTAGTTAATGCACAAGGCTACAAAAGATTAAAGATTCAAAGTACTTGTTGTTCTTATTTAGGATTCATAAATGACTTGCATTTATACTTCCTCTACGAATTATAGCCGTTTGGGTACATTTAATGCGAAAATAGTCGTTGAACCAACTCTTAATTTCGTGTTTGACATGTTTATCTGTCCTCATTCACGGGTGTGAATATATATGTCACGGTCGTGAATGTTCTTTCAAGTTGTGGTACAAGTGGTAACTCTGGCCGTGAAGCTCTCTAGAAGAATTTGAAGTGTTTGATCACGGACATGACTTTATACATTCATGGGCATGAATATTCTTCCAAGTCGTGGTCCAAATGGTGACTCTAGCCATGAAGCTCTTTGGAAGAATTTGACATGGTATCTCATGAGCGTGACTATCTTTCACAGGCATGACTAATTTGATCATTCACGGTTGGTATGATCCTTCATGGCCGTGAACTTTGAATGGTGTAAAGTTGGCGTTAAGTTATATTCATGGGCGTGACTTTGCTATTTCTTCTGATTTTGATATTCAAAAGTTGTCTTTCATTCTTGCATCATATTCTATTCAAGATATATCATGTTCAACATACTTAGAACACAAGCATTGTTAAATACATTATTGTTATTTTATTTGTTAGCATCAAAATAACAAAAATACCCCTGAAGGTTCAAAAATCTCCCCCTTTTTGATGGTGACAAATAATCTAGCAATATATGCTTTTGAGAAGTCTCCCCCTCAAAAGATGCTTAAAACAAAGTAATAGGGCGCAAGAATTGAAAGACATATAGCATGGTTCTTTGCTAACTAGTTAGGTATATGTAAGGTATATCCTAAGTATATCAAAGTTATTTGCTAACTAGTTAGATATATGCAAGGTATATGTGAGGTATATGTTAGGCATATTATCAGAAGAAATTGCATAAAAAATATGTATCCACACGTTTGCATTTAACCACACATACATTTACGTATATATTGTTATATTGTTAGGTTCTCCCCCTTTTGTCATCAACAAAAAAACAAAAACAAAAATGAATTGATAAAAAGATAATTGTATTAAAAGAAAGAGAAGAAGTACAAAGTTTTTAAAAAAAAACATGAAGTAAAGTCCTATAACATTAAAAATAAATCTACTACATGAAAAGCTATGACTCTAATTAGGCTTCAAGCCTGACAAACCATCCTTTAGGCATGCTACCTCCGCCTCGAGGCTATCCATACTAGATTTCATGAAGTCTTTGAGGTTTTCCAACCTCTCATCTATGGACGTCTTCATTAAGTCAAAGCAAGGTGCTAATAGATCAGCAACCTGCTGCGCCAAGTTGGGTGTGGTAGAAGTTGATGATTGACTAACCTCTTACTCAACCTCTAGTGTCGCTGTTTCAACTTGGGCTCGTTTTTGTTGCTGGATACCCTGGAGGCCAATTTTGAAATCATCAGTGTCCTGGTCTTCCCAATCAATTTCACCAGCTGGAGTGGTGAAACGGTGGTAGACATTATTCTCATAAATAATGTGGACAGCTGCTCCCATCTTTATGAAGGACTCGGCATCTAGCCGGTTTCGAGGACGTGCTGGAATGAGATTGTAATTATGCTCATCGAGTTTTAGATACCCGAGCTCAATGTCAAGGTGAGTCACATACCCACTAATCAAGATATATCCCGATGGCTTTATCGTAATTGAAAGAAGATAATTTGCAAACCAGCGAGATAGAGCTACGGTTAGACCTCTTCGTGCAATTTCCAATAGGAAGAGCTCCGATTTTCTGATTGCCCCGTTGCTATCTCCTCTAGAAAATATACTATAGGTAAGAAACCTATGTAAATATTTATGCACAGGGGAATGAAGATGTGTGCTCTTAGTCTTCTTCACATCCCAGCTACATTCTAACCCAAAATCATTCCATGCCAGATTGGCATAGAATTCCACTTCGCTCTTATTGAGAATGTCATCTAAGAGAAGCTTGAAAATAGTGTCAAACTCTACTGCTTATAGAGTTGGAATTTTACAATTTTAGTGGGAGAGATTTGCAATGTGCTAAGGAACTCGAGAGTTGGTTCCCTTAGCGTTGGTCGGTGAATGTCTACAAAATCCTTAAGATGACAAGCTTGCAATTGTTCTATTATGCTTGCAATTTGTTCTATTATGTTTGTCTCAAGACTGAAAGTCCTGACAGCACTCTATTCGAAGGAACGAGACGGAAGTAGGGGTCTTTTCTTTATAACAGCATATCTTGGATGACAATGCTCCGGAATGATGTTGAGAAGGCAGTCCGTGTGGCATCTCGGAGCATGGAATTTCTTCCTTGTGCCTTAGATGAGCCGGGTTCCATTGTAATAATTTTGGAACAGGGTTTTGGAGAATGATTTTTGGACTAAGGAATTGAGAATAAACCTAGAGATGTTGAGATTCTTCAAAGACAAAGTGATTTGGATGAATTTATAGATAGAAATGAATATGAGGAGGCTGGATTTTGTGAGAAATAATGAATGAGAGCTTAAATTGAGAGAATTTTTAAAGTTGAAAATTTGAAAAATGGCAGAAATCTTGTTTTATGGTCGACAGATGCACGGCCGTGAATAGTCCATCATGGGCATGAATAGTCGGGGTCACAGTTTGTTGAAGAGGCGCTCTAGCTGTGATAAAGGAAACAAATCGATTCACGATCATACATTAAATAGTCATGGGCATTACTTATGAATTTCACAGTGGTGACAAAAGGAGTCACTGTCGTGAAGAGCAATCTTCACTACTTCTGACCGTGAGGCAATACGTGAAACAAAGCGTGAATGGTTTTGTAATTATTTATTTTTAATGTTCACGATCGTGAATAAGTGTCACGGGAGTGAATAAAGAGTTTCACGTGAGTGAATGAAAAGAGTCATGGGCCTGAAACATAGTCTTCACAACCTCCAACCGTGAAGGATATCGTGAAGCAAGTTGTGAAAACTACTAGAGTTGTTTAAGATTAGGATCACGGGCGTGAATTATCTCAAATCTTCAATTAATAAAACTAAGTCCAAAAAAAAAGACTAAAAGATTCCTAAAAAGCTTATATGCCTTAGAACATATATTCCCATCATGTTAACCACTTCATACCTCAAAAATTAGTCAATTAAAGAGCATCATATGAAGGAAATTAACACTTAAGGTTGACAGTTGACAATCATACTTAAGAAAAGGTTGATCCATCAAGCATACTAAGCTCTCTTCTTATGAAGCAAAATCTTTCTTCATTAAGAGATTTGGTGAAAATATGTGTCAATTGATTGTTTGTATTGATAAATTCTAATACAACATCTCCATATTGAGCATTATCTCTAAGAAAATGATGTCTTATGTCAATATGCTTACTTCTAGAGTGTTGAATAGGATTCTTAGATAGGTTTATTGTGACATCCCGCCTATATAATAAGAATAATCTCATTACATAAGCAAAATGACACAGACAATCTGAATGAAACTAATTTAAATTTAAAATTTTCATTTAATAACTAAATTGACATTTTTTTTATTCGAATATACATATGGATTCAATTATCAAATACATCATCATGTTACATAAATATTATACTTCATTATGACTATCAAAATTAATGGCTTTGACCTTACATCTAACTATATAATTGCATGTTATTTTTAATTAGGAACAAGAATCAGATTAATTGGTCAAGTATAGAAAAAGTTATAGGCTAAACAATCCCATAAGGTCACACTGCCTCATAGGAAAAATCTTAACTATTGATATGAACAATGCATATTAATTTGTTTAAGCCACATTAAGCCTCCCTAATCATAAGTTAATTGATTATATTTTCATATTAGGCTCGTAACATATTGGAGACCCACAAGGAGCGGATAGACAATAAGTTAGGGGTCGGAATCAAAGGAGAAATGTGAGTCTAATTATCAATTGAATTCTTTAGTGCAAATGAATGTTGCTTTCTATGTGATTCATATGATTGTCATGATTGGCCCTTGATAATATGATGATGAATAATTTGTGACATTGTAGTACATACAAATGGTATACTTGTGATATATTTGAAGTATATGTTTGACATATGTGATATATATACATAGTATATGTATAGTATATGCGAGGTATATGCGTGGAATATGAGGCATATATGCAGTATATGTATGTTATATGTGATAAGATACAATGGTTGATGAATTCTTAAGTACAATTGCACATGCATATGGACCTAAAAGGCGTTATGACTAGTTAATCGATATTGTAAAGCAAAAGAAGATGTCTATGACCCAACAAATATGCAAATGAAACAAATGATCAAGCTAGCTAGCAAATACAAATGTTCACATGGAAACCCGGGGCAATGTCTGTTTAACTTGGTCACAACAAAATGAAATAAGCAAAGCATTTGCATACATAAAGAGTAATGATTATATGTTTCAACTTTATTGATACTTATATGATACTGATGAATGGAATGGAATACATGGTATATATTGGATTTGTGATTTATTACTACGAGTTGTTTAGTACTTTAGAGCTCATTGGATGGTTATTCTCACTAAGCTGCAACTCATCAATTTGCATCATTTTTCAGGTAAAGAAAAGTGATAGCTCATTTTGAGTATCGTATAAAAGACATAGAGCACAGGTCACTGGTCGAGCCTCATCATTCTCTCTCCTTGCATTCCACACAAGCATGAAAATATGTCATCTGTGTTTTGTATTTACGTGCTTAAATATATATAGTTATTTTGGAATGAGTTTAAAAATGTATAAATTAAAGTAACTCGTAAATACTTATGTGTAAAGTTTATGTTTTAATATATGTGATATATTATATTGTGATGAAAACCTCAGTGTTAACTTTGCAAAGTCATTGAATAATATTACAGGATATGAGACTTACAAGTTATTAAATGAAATTACAGGATATGAGACTTGCAAGTCATTGAATGAAATTACAGGATATGAGACTTGTAAGTCATTGAATGAAATTACAGGATATAATGAAAAAAAAAATTTACTATCACTATTAACAGGATATTTTATTTTTTTCCAGCATGCTATGTGTGATTATTTGATACAAAGATAGATTATAATTAAATGCATAAGATGTGGTGTTACATTTCTTCCATTCCATAACTTAAAAGAAGTTTTGTTTAAGAGTGGTCTTTTGAAAACTCGATTTGAAATATAACATGTAGTATTGGTGGCTTTGGCCCAAAAGTAGGTTGGTAATTTATACTCATTGAGCATTGTTCGAGCCATTTCAATTAAAGTTCAATTTTTCCTTTCAACTATCCTATTTTGTTTAGGTGTCCTAGGAGTTGAAAAATTTTGTGAAATACCATATTTTAGACAAAAGTTTTCAAAATTTTTATTCTCAAACTCTTTGCCATGATCACTTCTTATTTTTGAAATGAAATATCCTTTTTCGTTTTGAACTCTCTTAGCAAAGTTTTTAAAGGATTTAAAAGCATCACACTTTTGAGCTAAGAAAATTATCCAAGTGAATCTAAAGTAATCATCGACGATGACAAATGCATAGTATTTACCTCCTAAGCTAACAACTATAATAGTTCCAAAAAGGTCTAAATGCAAAAGTTATAGAGGATTTGAGGTACTTACAATATTTTTGGATTTGAATGAGGACTTGTGTTGTTTTCCTCTTTGGAAAGGTTCATATGTCTTGTACTTTTCAAATTTGACTCTTGGTAGTCCACTTACTAGCTTTCCTTTGCTAAGGCTTTGAATTAAATTCATACTTGCATGACCAAGCCTTCTATGTCATAACCAAGATTCAGCACTAGTAATCATAAGACACTTAGAAGAAATGTTAGATATTTTGTGTAAGTCCATTACGTAAGTATTAATATCTCTACTTCCTTTGAATATCTCTTGGCCACTAAAGGAGGCTACAAGACATTCATTTGAGGTAAAGATTACTCAGTTTCCCTTATCACATAATTGACTTACACTTAACAAATTATGTTTCAAACTATCAACAAGTAAAACATCTTTAATGAAAGTATTATTTATATCAATGGAGCTAATGCCAATTACCTTACCCTTAGCATTGTTTCCAAATGTTATTTTACCACCATCAATACTTTTAATGTCATTGAATAGCTCTTTGTTGTGGTCATATGCCTTGAGCATCCACTGTCCACAAGCCAATCATTTTCTTTTATAGTGGACTTGAGGCATACCTATAAAATCACAATTTAGGTGTAGTTTTTAGGTACCCAAATGAACTTGGGTCCTTGGGAGTTAGCACATGAAGGTTCCCAATGAGCCTTTCTTATCTAACAATGTCTATTGATGTGACCAAATTTCATACAATAATTACATTGTTTAGCTCTAAATATGTTTTTCGATTTTACCATGTTTTTAGGTCTCATTATCCTTTTCAATGGAGTTTATGAGCAGTGACATGCACATGCATGATGAATAGGTGATTTCCTAGGTGCATGACTCTTGTACATGAAGGCATGATGGGCCTTATGAGGTCTCCCTCTTAAGTTGTGCTACCCTTGACCATTCTTCTTATAAATATGGGGTTTAATGTGCATTATGCTCTTAGCCCTTGGGCCTATTACTTCTATTGTGGAGGTTTGAGGTGCACTAGACTTAAAAAAAAGTGGTCTTGTGAGATGAAGATGGTGTTCCATTAAATCCTAGACCATGTCTTATTAAAGGTGGTCTTTGGGATACTATGAGAGTATCTAAACTCTCCTTGCCTTTATGAAATCTTGAAATAGAGTTTCTAAGTCCCTCAACTTAATTTTTCAAAATATTATTTTCTTTAAGCAAGGATTTAGGGAATACTCATTTAATGATTTTTGAAGAGTTTCATTAGAAGTTTTAAGATCAAGATTTTCCTTTTGTAAAACTTCCATTTTGATTTTCAAATTTAAAATATTATCTTTGTAAGTATTGAATCTACATCTATATTTTTCTAATTCTTGGTTTAATACCTCTATTAAACTCTGTTCATCATCATTTTCACTATCATTATTGTTATCACTACTATCATTATTAAATGAGTATGAGTAAGAAGGATCTACCTCATCTGTGAAGTGAGCCTCTAAAGCCATGAAGTATAGGTTGACCTTTTCACCTTCATTGTCATCTTTTTCACTTGAAGAGCTTTCATAATCCCATGTAGCTTTGTGACCTTTCTCCCCATTATCTTTTTTATATTTTTTCTTGCGTTTCTTAAGTTTTGGACATTCTGATTTGATATGTCCTTTCTTCCCACACTCATAATATTTTACCTCCTCTTTATTTCTTTGAGAGTCATTTGAGGAGTGTTTGAGGTTTCTTTGTTTGAAGTTTCAAGAATTTCCAATTCTCTTTTCAATTATTCTTTTTAATCTTCTTAAGAGCATGACAATGTCCTCATTTGCATCATCACTCTTTTCTTCTTCATCTTTAACTTCTTCTTGAGATTTTGAAGAAGAGGCTTTGAGTGCTAGAGGCTTTCTTTTTTATGGTTCAGCTTCAAGTTCTCTCTCTCTTTTTACTGCCATTTCGTGTGTTAGAAGTTTTCCAATAAGCACATCGATAGGCATGACACTCATGTCATCATTGGCTTCTTTTATAACCGTAACTCTTGAGCCATAGTCTTTGAGATAAAGGCTTCTTAGAATTTTGTTGTTTACCTCTTCCAAGCTCAAGTGCTTTCCTAGCTTTCTCATGCCATTTATGAGGGCTAGAAGATGGTTCGTCATGTCGGTGATAGATTCATTGGATTTCATCTTGAAGAGTTTATATTTTGAAGTGAGAAGTTGAATCTTCTTGGATTTAACTTGCTTGGTTCCTTCATGATAATTCTCCAATGTCTTCCACATACTATATGTGGTAGGGCAGTGTTGGATTCTGCCACATTCTTCAATGGATAGAGAGCTTGAGAGGATTGCATTGCCTTTTTGTTTTTGAAGTTTGCTCTACGTTGAGGCTCTGTCCAACCATCTCTTGAATGAACTTCTTCTTCACCATCAACTCCTCTCCTAGTTGGTGGTGTCCATTCTTTTCGAACACTATCCAAAACTTCAATTCCCTCACTATCGAGATATGTCCATTCCCTCATTATGAGCGTAATTTGCTTCATCAAAGTAAGGCTTGAGACTTTGGAATCCTTCACTGGTCATTTCTTGATCTTTGCTAGCACTTTTTAGGCTTTATTGCTAGACAAGCTCTGATACCAATTCTTGCTTAGACAATGAACCAAAAAGGGGGTTGAATTGGTTATGAAATAAAAAATTTCTTAACTTTAAGTATGGAATAAAATTAAATAGAGTATAGAAGGAAAGATATTACACACAAGATTTATAGAGGTTAGGGTATTAATAAACCCTACTCCTCTCTCCAATCTCAATTGGGTGTTTTACTAACACACTAAGTGTTACATGGAGTTTTACAAGCTCACTCCCAACTATGGTATTTCTCTCAATGGCTAACACCTAACCCATAAATTCCATTGTGTTTTAATGGCTTACACAATAAACCAATTCTTTGTGTTTTATGGTTCACACAATAAACCCTTACAAGTGTTTCAATCTTAACCCAATATACCCAAACTCACTTGAGTAATTATTGCAATGAAAACACTCACTGATGCTCAAAAATTATGAGCAATTAGGTTTTTACAAAGAATAAGAGTTTTGCTGAAAATTAGTTAATGCACAAGGCTACAACAAGATTAAAGATTCAAAGTAATTGTTGTTCTTCTTTAGGATTTATAACTGACTTGCATTTACACTTTCTCTGCGAATTATAGCCGTTTGGGTGCATTTAATGCGAAAATAGTCGTTGAACCAACTCTTAACTTCGCGCTTGACATATTTTTCTGTCCTCATTCACGGGTGTGAATATATGTGTCACAGTCATGAATGTTTTTCCAAGTCGTGGTCTAAGTGGTGACTCTAGCTGTAAAGCTCTTTGGAAGAATTTGAAATGTTTGATCACGGACGTGACTTTATACATTCATGGGCTTATTCTTCCAAGCCGTAGTCCAAGTGGTGACTCTAGCCGTGAAGCTCTCTGGAAGAATTTGACATGGTATCTCACAGGCGTGACAATCTTTCACGGTTGGTATGATCCTTTATGGCCATGAACTTTGAATGGTGTAAAGTTGACGCTAAGCTATATTCACGGACGTGACATAAATAGTTACGGACGTGACTTTGCTATTACTTCTGATTTTGATATTCAAAAGTTGTCTTTCATTATTGCATCATATTCTATTCAAGATATATCATGTTTAACATAATTAGAACACAAACATTGTTAAATATATTATTGCTATTTTATTTGTTAGCATTAAAATGATAAAAATACCCCTCAATGTTCAACATGTTTTAATTACTCGACCACACAAAGAAGAGAGATTATAGAGGAGATGTCAAACCTATTTGGCTAGCAAAGCTAGATTAAAACATCTAATATTCTTGAAGCCAAGCCCATCCAACTTCTTTGCTAATCACAATTTATCCCTAACTCAACCAATGAATCTTTTTCTCATCTTGCACACTACCCCACCAAAATCTACTAATCAAACCTTAAATCTCATCACATAAAGTTTTAGGAAAAGAAAAACAACTCATAATATAAGTGGGGATAGCTTGAGCTATGAGCTTAATTAGGATTTCTTTTCTCGCTTTTGAGATGACCTTTTCTTTCCAAAGATGGAGACCCTGCAAAAAGGGTTATGCTTTTATTTCTTTTTGGACTTTTTTCTAAGCTATACAATTGCGATTCCCAATTGGACATTGAATGAAAGTAATTTTGAAATTCCAATTTTTTTTTCCTTTTTCTTCTTTACCGATCCTTTACATCTCAACTTGATGAATATTTCCCTTTTTCGATTTCAACTTCTATAATAATAATAATAATAATGGGAAAGATAATATGGCACCATGGCTGGTAGCCATTGTGTACGAAATTAAAATAATTAAAAGAGACAAAAAGATTGAGATAGGAGAGGTGGGTGGTGGTGGTGGGGGTGGAGCGCCGCTGCCAAATATCATTCCAAAGTAGTCGCCATCACCGCCACTGGACCCTGCACTTCCGGTGTTGGTGGTGCCGGTGGTCCCCACAAAACCTGGATTAGAGATGCCCTCACTATTGTCCCTATGCAAATAATTCAAAAATTCTACATCAATAATTTAAATAAATCATCAGACAACACCAATTGGTGACATGGGATTATTGGAATTCAACAGAAAAAGATGCGTAAACGGTCCATATTAGATATCAAACAAAATATGTAACAAAATATATCATTTGGATGAGGCTTGTTGACTCTTAACGCTTCATAATTCTTGGTTATACATTTAGAATGAAGAAAGGGGAAGGACAATATAGAAATCAATCCACACATATTTTCACTTCCTTTTTCTTTATCCTCCGATCAAATAAAAAATAATAATAAATAAACAGAAGGTGATTAGGAGTATAGAGTGTATAAATCTTTATGAAGAATGGGCATCAGAAAAAAATAAATAAATAAATAACATGCTAGGAATGTTTGTGCAAATTAAGCAATCAGGATCAGCATTTCTTTCTCGTATAAAAAATGTGCTAATCAATTTCATTGACCTGTGAACCAATCCACAACCAGGTAAAATGAATCAAACAGTTGAAGCACCCATCAAATAAGAGATAAAACATCCTAACAATTTCCAACCCAAAGAATCAAACCTTAGGAAAACCAGATTAAATTTTTGCAACTCCTAACTAGATAATCTATATATCCCCAAATGAACAGAAGTCAAGAAAATATTAAGATGGAGCCAAAATAGGACATACAGCAGGAAAAGAAAGCTCCTTTTCAAATATCATAATAGCAAGTTGCCCTAAAGACCAATTAATATCAATTCATAAGCGGGACCCACAATGTGATTAAAAAGAAAAACAAAACAAGAATCAGGTCCCACAAACATTTGCTGGAAAGCAGGTCTAAGAGAATATAAGCCGAGACACATTTCCCATACAAACATTGAAATACAAAAACCGCCAACTAGATCATAGATGGAAAATGAAAATAGCAAATTAGGTGAATCCTCCCCTACAATTGTACATTAAAAAGGCACCACTATTTTGCAACTAGCACTTTTCTTTTTTCACCTTCTCACTGTTAACCCACAAGCTTATTTTTGTTAGTAGCTCCAGACTCTGATATCCATCTTGCATGGACACAAGAATCCTACACATTGCAAATACAACATTTCACAGTTCGGTAACTTTGACTAAAGGCTTAAGGTTGCTATTATTATAATTCTTTTTTCCTTAATAAGCTAGTCTAATATCAAGGGATTCACACTAAAAATCTTTTTAGCAGTGTAAATGGGTTTTTCTTGTCTAAACCTAATTTGTGAATAAATTCTTGTATCAATACAGTCACAATCTATCATATATATATATATATAAAGTATCTCTTCGTCTCCAAATGTTAGTCCCTTTTTTACGTGACACTAGAATTAAAGAAATTATTAATAATCTAAATAATTAGCTATAATACCCTTTACAATTTTTCATACAACACAAAATTTCTCACATACAATTATTGCTGAAATATTTATTAAAGTAAGGAGCAAAGTTAGAAAAAATTTAAAAGTTACATTGTTTTCATAAAAACGGACAATCATTTTGAGACAAAATATTTCTGGAAAAGGGACAAACATTCTGAGAAAGAGGAAGTAATAACTAATTTGTATGTATGACAGATTAAAATTGGATTGGTCCATAAATTTATTCATGTACCAAGTGATTGCTAGCACTTTGTTTTGCTCAGTTTCGGAAAACTAGTTACATAAATAAGAAAAAGAGATAATCCATGAACTATTACATTAAATTCAAGATGGAGAATATTATATGGGACAACATATGTAATGCAAATAAGATGATCAGTAAATATTGCTCGCTACAAGCCGGTATTGAAAGGCATTATTGCTCGCTACAAGTACATGTTTTATTTTTTACTCCTTACTTTTTGTCCAAAATAGAAAGAAAACATGATGTATTGTAAGAAAAATATCGATACTTCTAATAAAATTACATTTCTATCCTTGATCATAATAGTAAGCAAAATAGTTTAAATATAATATTACAATTTTTATTCCATTCACAATAAATTAACCAAATAAAGAAAAATAAATTTTATTTTTTACCTTATTTTTTCCCTTGAAAAATTTGCCAAACATGGTATTTGGAATATTGGTTTATAACAGATTTAAAAGGTCTTGAAATCCAACCGTTGTAACAAAAAAAGGTTTGAGTTCTCTGAATGGTAAAGGGCAGTGGGACTATTTAAAGAACAATTTCCAAGGCCCTAAAAGTGCATAGGGTACTGGCAATGGTCCACTAGCGTCAAAACGGACAAGGTAGCGCAACGGTAAAAATATTGTTTGACAGTTATGCCCCAAGACAATTATTTTATTATTTAAACCAAAATACCAACAATATAAAAAGCAACGAGTCAGAGACAAACAAACTGTAACAAGCAGCACCGACAATTCGTATCGAGTCGTATCTAATCGTGTCGTGTCTTAATCGGATATGACACGATTAGACACGACACGATTAATTAATCGTGTCAAAAATTTAAAATACGAACCCAACACGGTTAAAATCCGTGTTAATACGACACGATTAGACATTATTAACTTAATATATATAAATTATACGGCATAACACGATTAGACATTATCTACTTAATGTGTCTAAACGTATACATTTTATACGACACGACACGATTATAAATAATTTTACTTAATACGACACGATTATAAATAATTTTACTTAACACGACACGATACGATTAAACATGAATAGACACGAATATTAAATTAAAAATTTAATTTAATTAATTGAATCTCAATTTAATCAATTTACATTTAATTAATAATTTAAATTTAAACTCCAATATGTATTATATATAAATATGTATTATATATATTTATAATATTATAATATATATTTGAATTTTGAGTAAAATTAAAATAATTAGTCATATTCTTTATAATTAATAAAATAACATATTTTTACAGATAAAATCTGTTTATTACACGATTTTTTTTGTATCGTAATCGTATTGACACGGTTATGACTCATATCCGTTTAGCTCATATCCATATACAGTTAAATCTGTATTGTTTCGTGTCGTTTAATCGTATCGTATCTAAAATTGTCAGTTCTATTAACAAGGCTGTTGTTAGGTTCGCTAGATTCCCGATGCACACCCATGATCATGGGCATATAGAGGAAAAATATGGAAGATTAAATGTATAAGTAACTTCAAATTCAGCTCATTTTATCACATAAATTCAAATTGGATTTACACTTTTATATTTAAATTTTAATTTAATTTATTTTAAAATTATTAAAATTATGAACAATACAAGTTTGATTTCTAAAAAATTTATTTATTATGTTCAATTAGTTTAATTCAAATTCAATCTGTTAATTAATAATAAAAAAAATTTAAATTCGACTAGTTAATTAATAATAATAAAAATTCAAATTCAAATTCAATAACAAAATATAATATAAATAAACATGTTTGTGAATTTTTAAATAAATATATTCTTAAACTTTAAATAAACACATTCGTTAATTTTTAAATAAATACATTTACAAATTTTTAAATGAATATATTCGCAAGTTCATAATTAAATATATTTACAAACTAACGAATTAAATAATATTAAATTTAAATTTAATATGATTTTCGAATTTAGATTTAAATTCAAACTAGGTTCATAATAATAACAAACAATTTCAAACGAATTTTTTTCGAATCGAGATCCAAATAAATTGCAAACAATTTAATTCATTTACAGCCATTATGACACCCATTAAACAAATAATGTTATTTAAAATGATATAATCTCATTGAATTAAGAAAAAAAAAAGGACTCATTGGTTGTCACGTGTCTTTAAATATGTATATGAAAGCATTTTAGATAAGATAATATATTAATGAGTCACCTAAAAATTATAAAAAGATCAAATAATTGTTTTTTTAAAAAAGTGAAGAGAAAGTGGGGCCAATACCTGGCATTGCCCAAGACCCCTGCGTTCCTGGTAAGTTGGTTGATTAAAGCAGCGGACTTAGGCTCCACGCTCGAGGCTTTCGCGTACTGGTCAGTTAAACCAGCTCCTGAGGCCACAAAGAATGCTCCATTTACCATTATGTCCCCGTCTGTCCTCCAATTCCAGTCTGTCCACTCCCTCTCGTCCGTATCCACGCGCTTTGTCACCTGCCAATGCCATCGGATCAATATATCAATATAAAATCCCAAAAAGAGAATTTTGAACATTACGCTCCTATAGCGTGAAATTTCTCATTCTGCTTTACAGAGTTTAATAGGCTGGCACTCGCTAACTTCGCAATCACTCTGACATGGTATTTATTTTGTGGGTAAAGGTCCCTATTTCATCCCCTTTATTTTAGTTCAAAAATTGACCAATGTCTACATAGGCACTAGCAGGAGATCTAAACGAGTGCTACGCATGCTCTTTCACATACTCTTCACCGTCTAGATGTCTTCTAAAACACCCCGTTTTCTATGATCTGTCGCTAGTTAGTAGTCCGGCTTGCAGAAACAAGTCACAAGGCATCTTCTCCACGCGCCACCGTTGGAAGTAATATAAAATGATAAACTGTAGCAGAACAAAAGGCCTCTTCTAAGCGCCACCGCTGCAGGTTGTCAAGTTACACATTCCAACCATTCTTTTTCTGGAAAAAACTGGAATTCAACTATCCTTTTTTTTTTTAGAAAACACTGAAATTCATCCTTCAATTTTCAGTTTCACTGATTTAATAAACGAAAAAAAAAATTGACCTTCCTATACTCTCTGCCTATCATTAAATTTCGTGAATCACTGCTGCAGAAGGTGCGTGTAACCCACGAGCCACCATGGCAAGTGGCCAAGCTTAGAGGAAAATAAAATATATTCCTATTCGTATACTCTCCCGCCTATCTCTCAACAAGACGAAACCACCACAAATAGCAGGTGCGCAAACCGACGCGCCACCACTATAATTGGGAAAAGCCGTCGTGCAAACAACCCTTTCAATTATCAAGTTATAAGTCAAAAAAGTTCCCCACAAATATAAACGAATCGTCCCTTTTCCTGCCTCCCACCCCAAATATAACAAAATTAAAAAGAAAACGAATAAAAATAAAAAATTAACCTCTTTGGCGTTAGGATCAGCCGGTGCAATATAACGGTTGCCCTGACTATTAATAGTAGGGTTGGCGCTACCGCCGATAGCATACATCTCCCAGTAAAAGAAATCATTATTGACCACGTGTATATACCCGCGTCTACACCGAGGCATACGCTGCACCAGCGCTTCACCGAATCTATTAAAGGCAATGGTAACTTGCATTCCCGAGTCTAAAACGTACCTATCATCATGTCCTAATAGCATCACTTCATCATGATGAGAAAAATAGTTGTTTGATATTGTGATCCCAGTGGACCCCATTATAGCATCAATCAACCCATCAGTGCAATAAGATAACGAGCAATGATCTATCCATATTTTCTGGGACCCAAAGATGGAGATTCCATCACCGTCTGACCTTCCTCTATATCCTACGTGGGTCGGTGATGAAGCTATGTTTGTGTTCCCTGATGGCTTGCAGTTGTGGATATGGATGTTGTGGATAATAATGTGGGAGACATATTGTAGTGTGAGACATCCATTGCCCGTAATGTGGAGGTTAGCACCGCGGCCGTCGATTGTTTTGTAGCTATTGAAGATGAGCTCATGTTTGAGCTTGATGGTCATGCTGGTGGAGAAGATGATCCATAACGGTTCGTTTTGAATTATGCCGTAACGGAGAGTGCCCGGAGTTGGGTTGGCCGGGTCGTGGTCGGAAGAGTCGGTGACGACGTAGATCTGGCCGCCTCTTCCGCCGAGTGAACCTTGGCCGAAACCGATACCGCAGTCTGCTAACCGTTCGCGGTTGTTGGCCCAGTTTGGATCGCATCTCCAGCAGTCGTCGATTGGGTTTCCGGTTTGGCATTGGTCCTTTTCTTCGATGGATAAAAATCTTCTTTTTGATAAAGATGCATTGACACTCCTGCAAGTTTGAATAAATAAATTAATGAAGACTTTTGGTTTGGAAGAAAATGTAAAATGTGCGAAAATGAAACAGAGAAAAACAGAGCGCGGCAGGCATTGCTCTGTTTAGCAGATGCGAAATGGAAGAAACTCATTAATAAGTATATAAATAACCTCAAATCGACAGAAAATCAACAAGGATTTTTCAAGAGCACATAAGAAATATATCTGCTCCCTGTCTGGTTCCTGAGGAAATGCATTAAATTAGGGAAAATGCAATGTACTCTAGGATTTTGTACATGCAATCTACTCTAGGCAGAAATTCTGTTTCAATAGTGCTTGTGAAAATATAGAACCCCAAAATGGGAAAATCACAAGTTGGAATCGTAACATAGACAGAAGCAAAATCTTGCAGAACAGATGTAGACTCCCAAAACGCGAAACTAGAAAATCGGCTAAACCCAGATGTGGGTTTGCAATCTTTTATAGATTAAGCCTAAAAAGACTCACCTTTGAACATCTTGGGCAACAGATTCAGGGTCAGGATGTTGGTAAGGAAGGCTGAGATTGAAGGAAGTAGCTAAAATAACAATAAAGAAACGGCTGAGGAAGAAAAATAAGAGAATACAGAAGTTAGGAAGCATCATTGAAGCAGCAATTATGATGGATAATGACTGGATAATTTGTTGTTTTGCTATCTTTTAAAAAAAAAAAAAAGAAGATAAAAAAAAAAGAGAGACTCCTATATAAGAGATGATTGAATGACAAAAGATGTCTTGCTCTTCAATGAACAGCAAAAACAACTCCAACTAACATAAGAAGCTGCAAATTATGGGAAAAATGTGATGTGTATATATGATAAAAAAAAAAAACAAATATTAGAATAATGAAAGCTAATAATTTTATAGTTACTGCAGGGTTTCGGGTGTTTTTATATGCTTATTTCAAATAGAAGAAAGGAAGAAGAGGAACTAAAGGAAAAGAATGGGGCCTGTGATGGAGACAATCATTGAAGAAGAATAGGTGAATACTGAATAGATAAGGCAGAGGGAGAGAGAGAGAGAAGATGGGTCTCTCTCTTCTCTTCGTCTCTAACTATTTCTTCTCGCAGTAGATCACATTCGTACCTTGCCAGCTAATTATTCTAAGAGATAGTAAATACTGAGCTATAAATGAATCCATTCAAATTAAATATTGTTGAGTTCGAGTTCGCTGATTTAAATTTATTATATTTTTAAGTTTGATTCGAATTTTTATATTTAAATTCGATCTCGATTTATTTAAAAATTATTAAATTCGCGAGCGGCTCGAGTTCGGTTCGAAAAAAACTCATTTATTATATTTAACTCGTTTAGCTCAAGTTCAGCTTGTTAACCAATAATAACAAAAACTCAAATTCAGCTTGTTAATTAATAATAACAAAATCTCGAGTTTAGTCCGTTAACTAATAATGACAAAAGTTTAAGTTCGATAAAAAAAATATAATATAAACAAATCCTAAATAAATACGTTCGTTAATTTTTAAACGAATATATTCGCGAGCTTGATTTATTTACAGTCATAGGAAAATTCGTTTAAAATGTCGCGAACATATTCGTGAGCTTGGTTTATCTACAGTCATAGTAAAAACCAAATATATCAAATAAAGTCAAAGAATTAATAAAAATAAAATCAAAAAGTGAAATTTTAGAGTGAGAATTTAAAGAAAATTGGGATTTTTAAAGGCTGACTTGGGTGAGAAGAGAGAGATTCGTTGCGAGATATGCATCAGCTATAAAATAAAAGTCGAAGCATATAGTATTTTTTTTTTATAAAAAAAATCAAACTATATGTGTCAGCTCTAACTTTTAGTTGACGCATATAGTATGATTTCAATTTTTTTATTTAAAAGAACTATATGCGATGATTTTTTCTTATAGTCAACGTCTATTATTCATTTTATTTTAATTATAGAATATATTAGCACTACCATATAAAATATGATAATCATGTTAAAGAAATACTCTAAAGGTCATCACTTTTAACACTTATTGTACAAATTTATTTGATTAATAAAAATTTTTTTAATTAATTTGATATTCATTTGATATATGAATGGATAGCAATCTTAAATCAATTAATGAAGTTCTTAATACATAACATAACATAATATGAAGAAAATCATGATGAGATCATGATATTGAGATTTTTATCATGTGTAATTATATTAGTATCTAAATTATCCTTAGTTATAGGATTAATGAGACATGATATTATTAATCTGGTTAAAGTAGCACATGTTATACTCCTTGATTGGATCAAGTATTAGATCTCATAATCTGAAAATATAAAATGCTTAGAGTTAGCATGTGGATTCTTGCTAAGTGTAGTTAAGTACATTGGATGACCTGCTATGAGACAATCATATAGATAATATATTCATATATCAGTGATAGTTTCATTATAGCAATGGTACAAGTATCCTTAAATTTGAGGTATTCAATGATATCTTAGATACTGATTCTGTATTTTGACATTATTCCTTATTGTCTCAGGGAAGTTTCTCTTAGGGTGGTGATTGGATACAACTTAAGGTATTCGAATGTAATTAGGTAACCAACAAAGGATTTGCAACTCCTAATAGAAGGAGTGTATGGTCATAACCTCTTGTTAGGGTCATTACTCGGGAATTTCTGGCTGGAGTGGAAATATCATGAAGATAGTATTCAATAACATATATAATAGAGTAATGAGTCTCAGA
Source organism: Triadica sebifera (assembly GCA_023653625.1). Taxonomy (NCBI): domain Eukaryota; kingdom Viridiplantae; phylum Streptophyta; class Magnoliopsida; order Malpighiales; family Euphorbiaceae; genus Triadica; species Triadica sebifera. Next base: position 37,828,406 of record CM042896.1, read on the forward strand.
GACAAGAACTAATATTACTTGGGCTAGATATAACGCAATTAGTCTAGCGAGAATTGACACATATCTATACTTTGAACCAAGTCGAGTATAGAATGGTAAAAGGAATAATTGCACGGAAATTATCTATAAAAAGGTTTGTAGTTAAATCACTAACTTTTTGTCAATTGGGGGTCATGATGTGTTATTAGATACCACTCATGACTTGCTTAAATTAATTGTTAATTTAAGTGACCAACATAACTGAAAACCTAATGAGTCACACACATTGGAGATATGAAAAATGAATAAAATGGTATTGAATAGGATCCAAAAATATAAAAGAATTATTTTGGATGGGATCGCGATGAGATCACAGCCCATGCGGCCCTACTGTCCAGACAAATAGGCTGCACTGTGTGTTGATGCGCGCAGTGCCATTAGGCCATAATTGGCCTTAATTAGGCCAATTATGAACATTACTAAATATTCAATTTTTTTCTTCTCTTTTGATTTTTGATTTTCTTTCTGAATTTGATTCAGATAAAAAAGACATTAAAAGGCAGAAAAGAGACATAAAAATTATTTTTAGTGAAAAAAAATTTGAGACACAATAATTCTCTTAAAAATATATTCAAAACTAACTCTTTGAATATTGTTCAAAACTATCTCTTTTGATAGTTTCTTCTTCATATTTTTCTGTGGATTATCATTAGAGATATTCTAGTATAGATTATTATAGTTTGTTACAATCCAATAAGGTGAAAATTTGAATAAAAATCAAGAAATTATAAAGAAATTACAAGGTTATAATTTCTTACGTCTATGTTTAATAAATTAATTTTAATTGCACAAATACGATTTTTTGTTTTGGATTTTAAAATTATTTTTTTCCGCTACATTTATGAATATGATTCTCCTTCAAAATCCAACAGTGGTATTAGAGCTCCCTTGTATGCATTAAAATTAATTTTAATTGAAAGTGTAATGAGATTGCACAGTTTTGATGGTTTTGGATCAATAGATTTGAAAATTTGAAATTAATTTGTAAAATTAATTTTACATATTTTTCTTTCTTTGATTTGATCATGGGATGATTAAGAATGATTGTTTTGATTGAAAATTGATTTGAATATAATTCAAATAATTTATTTCAGATTTATTTCAAAAATATTGAAAATTGCATTGTTTATGAACAAGTATAGTTGTTTGGGTTAATGGATAGAGCTGTTTATATATTTTTTATAATTTGATTATAGAAAAATTATTTATATATATTGAGAATGTGTTTAAATCTCTAGATATGTCCAATAATTGATTAACAACTGTTTTAATTAATTTTTCAAACAAATACAGAACGAGACTATTTTGGCATACTTGATGGAACTGTTTTGTTTGATTTTTTATATATGATTATTTTGTTTGTAGCACCTTAAAATAATTTTTATGTGACTAAATATATTTTATTTTGATTTTAGATATATTCCAAAATAATTTGGTCGAATTTAAAACTTTAAAAAAATTTTAGATATCGAATGAGTCGTTTTGAACATTTAGGTGTATTAGTTCGTCTGTCTTAATAATTTTGGATTGTGCCAAAAATATTTTGATGAACTTGAGCTGACCTACAGATTCTTAGAATAATGATTTGAGATTCTAGAAATTTTTAGAATTTTTAGAAATTACTTTTGAATTAATTAAAGTTGAATAATGGTAATTCTAGCATGACTATAATTTGGTATGTATATTAAAATTAAATTATTTAATTTTAACATTATAATATTTTGATTTTAAGGTGAATTAATTTTGAATTAATTATGAAAATATGAAATTTAATTTAATTTGATTAAATATTAAATTTCACATTGAAATGACATATAAAATTAAATTAACCGAAACAATACAAATAAACATTTTCGATTCAAGCATTGAATCGATTTTCAAATTAAAATCCAAAATTGTCATTATTTAATTTTATTTTATGTATTAGAGAATGCATGTTAGGGATGTATGGAAAGACATGATATATGATTATAGACTTAGGAGCAATGTGATTGAGCATGCACGAATTTGTTTTGTTTTATAGTAAATAAGGCATGCATGTCTCTTTCTCATATATTTCTTTTTACATCTTATTCCCCTTAAATATAAATTGATATTTTCTATACTTTGAAATATGTAATTAGATTGCATATAATTATGATAGAATGGTGATATGAAGGAGCAAGAAGCGAATGAGGTGGTGTCATGAAAAAAAAGACACTAGTACAATAACAACTTTAGGTTAAATGTTATGTATGTCTGTTATTTAAATGATAGATGCTTAAAATAGAGGCGGTGACATTTTTTTGCAAATATGTCAGACTATATGCTTATTATATGCATCTGTTAATATAAAAGTCAGTCATATAAAGTTTTAGGCGTCTGTCTTTATTAAATGACAGACGCATATTTTATATAATAGGCGTCTGTTATAATTTAAGACAGACATCTATAAATTTTTTTTAAAACAAATACGGGCATTTTCATCTATTGTCTCTAACAGTACTATATATATATATATCGTCTACAATAAATTAATTAATTTGAAAAGTAAGATTGGTAATTAAAAAATTGAATTAAAAAAGACAAATTGATATATATATATATATATAACAAATATTAAAGATTGCCTACTTAATTATAGGTTTGTATTTGTAATAATAATAATAATTATTATTATGTAGATAATTAAGTTTAATTTTATATATTACATATTAAATAAATATGTAATAGATATCTGTTTTTATCTAATGTCAGACACATAAAAATATTATAGGCGTCTGTCTTTAATTAATGACAAACGCATATGTTATATAATAGACAGTGACATTTTTATAAATATGTCAAAGTTATATGCGTCTGTTATTATAAATGACAGATATATAAAGTTTTAAGCGTGTGTCATTATGTAATGACAGACGCATATACTATTATAATAGGCGTCTGTTATTATTTAAGACATACGCATATAAGTTTTTTAAAAATAAAAAATGAGCCTCTTTCAGTACTATGGCATTTCTTCTGCGACAAATGACATTACTCTGAAACTCTCTCATATATTTCGTCTCAACAGATCGAGCTCAACCATCGTTTCTCCCACACTAGAGATGTGCTCGCCAACAGTATTGAGCCATTTTTAGGTAATTTTTGTTTTGTATCTTTTATTTTGGTATGCAAAGTTTTTGACGAAATGCTTATGAAGGGGTATTTTTTTACTTGAATATGGATAGTTTGTATGAATAGTTTTATTTTGTTTGCCCTTCAATGTTCAAAAATGGTGTATTACACCTCATTGCTTAAATGGTCCAATGGACCTTATTGCAATAAATTCCTCCACATATTAGAATCTAATGACTTCTCACTGTAGACTTGATGTATTAGAACTTGATAGAAAGTAAAACAAGTGGTTATAAATTTCTAATATAGTGTAAAATCTCATTGCATATTGTAATTTGTTTGTTTCATCCCTACATGTGAAGTTGATTGCATAAACTAGATGGTACAGTGATATGTTGCTTGGTTAAGGAATTTATGTTTGTTTGTCTTATGTCTCACTGAGTGTAAATACTAAAACTATTACATACCTTGTCTTCGAATAAGAATAGGATACCTTCCACTATACAAAGTTGAAAAACTGTTAAATCTCACATTAATGTATTCTCCAAGTGAGAAAAAGAAAAGATGAAACATTAGCATCTTGTGAAAAGCTGTGGGGCTCGGGCAGTTAGTTCTTTCTGAAGTAGGGCTGAACTTTTGAGAAATCATACTTGTATTTGAGCTTCTCAGTTTCCACTGAAGTTGGAGAATACATTAAATCTCATATTAATGTATTCTCCAAGTGAGAAAAAGAAAAAAAAATGAAACTCTAGCATATTGTGAAAAGTTGTGGGGCTCAGGCAGTTAGTTCTTTTGAAGTAGAGCTGAACTGTTGAGAAACCAGAATTAAAGAGTAAGGCTCAAGCTACTTGTAGAAAATGTCTATGTTTCCTTTCTACCACTTCATTTTGTTGTGGATTGTGGACACAAGATCTCTGATGGACAATTCCTAAGGAACTTAAAAAGGTCTTGACATGTTTTTTTATAAATTCACTGACATTATCAGTTCTAAAATTATTGATCTTTTTCTCAAACTAGTTTTCTATCATTTTAAAGAATTTGGTTAAGATGGTTACTGTTTGAGACTTATGGCTTATTAGATAAAACCAAAGAGCTCTACTGTAATCATCCACTAATGTAAGAAAATAAAAATCCATATGTAAAGATTGTTGTGAATTGGGTCCCCAGATATTTGCATACACAAGTTCAAAAGGCTTAGTTGTTCTAGAATTACTAATGGGAAAGGGTGTTCTAGCCTGCTTAGAAATAGAACAAATATCACAAGGTATATAACTGATAAAAATATCTTTATTGATGAAATGCAATTATGAAAAAACAAAATTAGAGGGGTTCCCTAGTCTGTTATGCCAGAACACCACATTATTGACTAAAATCTTATTTAAATAGAATTGGGAAAAGACAATAACTTTGAAACTACATTCTTGATTACAAAAAAGGAACTAGCATTTAGTACATAGAGATTTCTCACTACCTTTCTAAGGACAATCTGCCAACTACTCTTAAGGTCCTGCAAGATGCAACCAATGTTCTATACTTGCCCTCTTTCAATCATAATCTTTTGTCAGTAAGCAAGCTCACCAAAACCAATCATTTAAAACCCATGTGTTGGTTGAGGCTTAAACTAACAAACGTGATAATAGTGGTGGTGGTGCTACCCAAATTAGAGCTAGTATTAATGTTGGATATGGTATTGGTTGATGTGAATGTGGTGATGTTGAATATGGTAGTGCTACTAGAATTGGTGTTTAATTCATGTGTACGGGAAAGCATAAAAAATATGAAAATTTTAATTAGCCTAAAAAATACCCATTCAAGATTTACTCATTAGATGTTTAAGGATAATATATATAATGTTTCTTCTCATTAAAAAGTAATGAGGCTTATATATATTGAATCTTTTTTTGTGTGGTTAGATATGGATTGAAGTTGGATGTATGGTAGATGCACTACATTTGAATATTTGAATAGAGTTGCAGAATTTGTTAGAATTGCGGAGGAAAAGCAAATAAGGGAAAGAGAAGAAATGATTGTATGTCATTGTGTTGATTGTAAGAACATGAAAAAATTTCAAGATGTTCATATAGTGAAATCTCATATAAAAAGGCTTGGTTTTAAGGAAGGTTACACACGATGGATATGACATGGTGAGAAACTGGGACACATTCTAATAATAATGAATTTGATCAGCAAGGAGAAAATAACATTGATAATGAAGAGAATGATCATGTAGACGAGATGATGGATGATACAGAACATTTTGTGGAAAGACCGGAATACCTTCAGAGATTGTTAAACGATGCTGATAAACCTTTGTATCTCAGCTGCAGTAATTTCACAAAATTGTCAGCCATTTTTAAACTCTGTAACATGAAAGCAAAAAATGGATGGAGTGATAAGAGTTTCACGACACTATTAGAACTATTGCAAGACATGCTTCTGGAGGAAAATGAGCTTCCCACATCTACATATGAGGCTAAGAAAATGTTGTGCCCTATGGGTATGGAATATAAGAAGATACATACATGTTCAAATGATTGTGTATTATACCAAAATGAATATAAGGACTTGTATGAGTGTCCAAGGTGTGGAGCGTCACACTACAAACATGGGAAAATTTCTTTTGAGGATAAAAAGGGCCTCCAGCTAAAGTATTATGGTATTTAGCTATAATACCAAGATTCAAATGCCTGTTTGCAAATGCAAAAGATGTAAAAAAACTTAAGGTGGCATGCAGAAGGCAAAAAACATGATGGAAAATTGAGACATCCTGTAGATTCTCTTCAGTGGAGAACAATTGATAGAACATTCCCAGAATTTAGTGGTGAAGTTAGGAATCTGAGTCTTGGACTTTGTACGAATGGAATCAACCCCCATGACACACTTAGTAGTAAACATAACATGTGGCCAATTCTTCTTATGGTTTACAATCTGCCTCCTTGGCTGACTATGAAACGTAAGTATATTATGTTGTCGTTGTTGATATTAGAGCCTAAACAACTAGGAAATGATATTGATGTTTATCTTGCACCACTTATTGATGATTTGAAACTATTGTGGGATGAAGGTGTGCTGGTGTATGATGCATATAGTGAGCATGTTTACCTTACATGTCATGATATTTTGCACTATAAATGATTTTCTGGCTTATGGTAACTTATCTGGGTACACCGTGAAAAGAGCAAAAGCGTGTCCGATTTGTGAGGACAACACAATGGACCAATGTTTAAATCATAGCCAGAAAAATATTTATATGAGTCATCGAACATTTCCACCTCCTAATCACCCTTATCGTAAGAAGAAAAAGTCTTTCAATGGATATACCGAAATGCAAGTAGCTCGTTTGTCGTTAACAAGAAATGAGGTTTTTGAAAGAGTTAGAGATATTGATAATGCATTTGGTAAACCTTTTAAACCTGCTCAAAAGGGTCCTTGGAAAAAGAGATCTATATTATGGGATCTTCCATATTGGGAATATTTACCGGTTCATCATTGTATTGATGTTATGCACGTGGAGAAAATTTTTTGTGATGCTATAATAGGGACATTGTTGAATATACCAGGACAAACAAAAGATGGTATCAAAGTAAGAAATGACGTGTTAGAAATGGGCATACGGATGGAGTTAGCGCCTCAAGATACAGGGAAACGAACATATCTTCCCCCAGCTTGTTATACATTGTCTAAAAAAGAGAAAATAAGCTTTTGTGAGTGTCTTTATGGTGTTAAAGTTCCATATGGATTTTCATCAAATATAAAAATTCTTGTGTCAATGAAAGAATTGAAGTTGATAGGTATGAAGTCTCATGATTGTCATGTTTTGATGCAACAATTTTTACCGATAGCAATTCGAGGCATACTACCAAATCATGTGAGGAATGTTATTACAAGACTTTATTTTTTCTTCAACGCAATTTGTTGTAAGGTCGTTGATCCAGAGAATTTGGATGAGTTGCAAGCCAATATTGTTGTTACTCTCTGTCAAATTGAAATGTATTTTCCACCTTCCTTTTTTGACATAATGGTGCATTTGGTTGTTCATCTTGTGAGAGAGATTAAATTGTGCGGTTCGGTGTATTTGAGGTATATGTATCCTTTTGAGAGATTCATGGGTATTTTAAAAGGGTATGTGAGGAACCGATATCGACCTGAAGGTAGTATTATTGAAGGTTACTCGGTTGAAGAGGGTATTGAATTTTGCACAGAGTATTTATTAGGTGTTGAACCTATTGGCATTCCTAAGTCTCATCACGAGGGAATACTTGGAGGTAAAAGAACAATTGGATTTAAAATGGTATTACTCGATGCTCAGATGCATGAAAAACAACATCTCCTTGTGTTGCACCACCTTACACAAGTTCATCCATATTTAGAAGAGCACGTGTCCATTTTAAGGCGTTTGAATCCATCCAAAGGTGAAATAGGGTTGACAAATGAACATAATGGTTATTTTATTGGATGGTTTAAAGTTGATAGGTATGAAGTCTCATGATTGTCATGTTTTGATGCAACAATTTTTACCGATAGCAATTCGAGGCATACTACCAAATCATGTGAGGAATGTTATTACAAGACTTTATTTTTTCTTCAACGCAATTTGTTGTAAGGTCGTTGATCCAGAGAATTTGGATGAGTTGCAAGCCAATATTGTTGTTACTCTCTGTCAAATTGAAATGTATTTTCCACCTTCCTTTTTTGACATAATGGTGCATTTGGTTGTTCATCTTGTGAGAGAGATTAAATTGTGCGGTTCGGTGTATTTGAGGTATATGTATCCTTTTGAGAGATTCATGGGTATTTTAAAAGGGTATGTGAGGAACCGATATCGACCTGAAGGTAGTATTATTGAAGGTTACTCGGTTGAAGAGGGTATTGAATTTTGCACAGAGTATTTATTAGGTGTTGAACCTATTGGCATTCCTAAGTCTCATCACGAGGGAATACTTGGAGGTAAAAGAACAATTGGATTTAAAATGGTATTACTCGATGCTCAGATGCATGAAAAACAACATCTCCTTGTGTTGCACCACCTTACACAAGTTCATCCATATTTAGAAGAGCACGTGTCCATTTTAAGGCGTTTGAATCCATCCAAAGGTGAAATAGGGTTGACAAATGAACATAATGGTTATTTTATTGGATGGTTTAAAGACTGAGTGATGCGTCAGTTATCAGAAGTGCCAGAAGATGTAACTGATACCATAAAATGGTTAGCCTATGGCCCTGGGTTGAATATACGGTCTTATAAAGGATATGACATCAACGGATATACCTTTTACACTACATGTCAGGATGACAAAAGCACATTGCAAAATAGTGGAGTTACTTTGATAGCTTCATCACGAGAATTTTCTAGTGCTAAAGACACCATGCCAATAGATGCTATGATGTCATATCATGGTGTAGTTGAAGACATTTGGGAGCTTGATTACAGGGAATTTATGATTCCTTTCTTCCGATGTAAATAGATTGAAAACTGATGCGGTGTTCGAGTGGATGAGTTAGGAATCACTTTGGTCGATTTTAGCCGATTGGGTTATCAAGATGATCCATTCATTCTTGCTTCACAAGCTAAACAAGTATTTTATATTGTTGACCCTGACGATAGTAAATGGTCTATTATTCTTCAAGGTAAGAGGCGTATTGTTGGTATCGATGATGTGGTAGATGAGGAAGAATATGATCAGTTTGATGAGACTCCCCCATTTTCTATTGGGTTACCTATGTTAGTTGGGAAAGATATTTTAGATTCAAATTACATGCATGATGATCATACTGAAGGCTTATGGATTGAAAATCGCCAATAATTGATACATATATGTTTATTGTAAGTTTATTTAGAAATATGTAATATGATTAATGTGGTTTATACTCATAATTACCAGTTTTTGTTACTGTTTATCAAATAAATCTATTGTTTTTATTTCCCTTTGAAATAAAGTGTTATTATTGTGGATTATACTAACATGTTTCTTTGTTATGCTTATGTTACAGGAAATCATGTTGAATGAACAACCAGATTCTGAGCCATCAAGTATCATGACAAAAAGGAAAACTAGGGGAGCTACCACGTGCAAAAAATTGAAAAAGCAAGGGAATGAACAAAAGACAATAGATTTTGATGAGTTTGATCGTCCAATAGGAACATACGCCGACATTTTTAGTTCCTACGTTGGCCTTGTAGCACATTCCCATGTGAACATCACAATAAAAAGCTGGAATCTGGTCGATAAAGGTCTTAAAAATACAATTTGGGAGGATATCAAGGTAACTTTTCTTCAAATTTATTGACAACTTTGATTGTAAGGAATTAAAACTAATTAATCTAAAATATTATTTTGCAAAAAGAGTTCAACGTTCTGGATGATAAGAAAAATATTGTACTAAAAACTGTTGGAATGCGGTGGAAGGATTTTAAGTATTGATATGTGGTTAAGTACATAAAGAATAAATCTGTGCAAAAGTTACCATTGGAATTATATGACTTCATCACTGAGAAAGATTGGGAGGAGTTTAAACAAGCACATGAATCTGAAGAATATGAGGTACTAATCATGAAGTAGACTAATGCAATTTACATTTACATTTATGCAAGACATGATAATGCAATCTTCATTATTTTTTTTAAACATCAAATCAGTGCCAAGGCGAAGGCAAAGCAAGCAAAGAATGTGAATCCACATTTCTTGGGTCGTGTAGGCTATGCTGGGAAAAGGACTCAGTGGATTATTGAAGATCCCATCTCTTCTTTTTCATCATCAACATTTATGAGCTCTGATGTTATATCATCATATGATTGAAGCCTCGATTGGGTAAAGCTAGAACAAAAAGGACAGAAGAAGGAAATTATATAATCCCAGTAGAAAAGACAAAAGAGGTGGCAAACAAATTCGTAAGTATAACTTGCTAAACAAACAATGATATCAAGGTCTCTTTTTTTTTTTAATCTATGATTACTTATAACATATTGTTTATTGGTGAATAGGAGATATTATGGGAAGAAGTCGCCCAAGGTAGTTGGGTACTAGAGAGGCATGATGACATATTGTCACGTGCACTTAAAAAGCTCGAACATTCTGGCTATGTGAGAGGTGTTGGAAGTGCTGTGACCATCAAGAAATTTTATGGTAATCCTGGAAAAAAGAAACTAGCAACGTCCGTCTCACCTGAAGTTATAGAAGATTCATTTGCTCGCCCAACTCCTAATAGTTGTCACTCTATGGACCCACCATTTCCAATATCAGAATTACAGGTAAAAATTTTGAATTTCATTACTTCCACTTCCACTTTAATCTAGCTATTATTGATTTTTTGTGTTTTTGCAAACACCTACATCATGCAGACTTGCTACCATTAATGAAGGTAAGCAGGTGATTATGGCAAGGGGGATGATTTATCCATCCCTTATTGATGCTATGGTGCATAATCGACCTATCATGCCTAATCATGTCAAGGTATATGTAGATGAAGTATTATCTGGCTATCATGAAGCCCAACTTCCTATGCTTACTGAATCCTTAACTACAGTTGGGAAAGCATAAGGTAGTTTTGTTCAATGGCCACAACATCTCGTGGTTCTTGGAGAGGTAATAATTCCTAAACTTATAAAACAATAAAATATAGATTATCGCATTTCATATATCATAATTTATTATTAAATGATAGGAACTTAAATCCAACCGATTAAAAAAGGCTCCAAAGAATAAACAAGGTAGCGGTTATCGAAAGAATCATCTATAAAGCAACATGGGCCTTTAGTTAATGAGAAAATTTTGTCAATTTTGAATGGTGACATGAGGTTGCTGCATGAGATGGTTGCTAAATTGCCTACTAGGTACATTTTTGAAGTTCCTGCAGAAATTACAATTTTTAAGTATCCAGTAGATAATCTAATGATTCATGTCTATATGGAAGACATCGCTCAACTCTTCTCCATAGAATGGCTTGATATCTTGATCATTCGTATATTTATGATGTAAGATTATACTATTTATTACTAATATTATAAGATCGATTTAAAAAATACAAAAATAATACTTATATATGTATTGTGATTCATCCATACAGGTACCTTCATAACTTGTGCGATACATTCTTTATATCATCGATCGGATTTCTTTGTCCAATAATGCTTCGTTTGATGTTCACAAAGACTAACGCAGCAGAAAGATATATTATAGAAGCTTTGAAGGAACAAAGAGATAAACATTTCATTCTATTACCATACTTCCAGGAGTAACAAACATTTACATTCATGTTTGCATAATTTTTATTTTCAATAATTTTACTAACTTCAACATATTTGTATATCTCTAGTAACCATTGGATGTTGATTGTATTTTTCTATGAATGGAGTGAGATATTTTTCATAGATCCTCTAGCTCATGGCAGTCACGATATAAGTCCGAAACCTCATATTAACCTGTAAGTTATAATACTACTAGTTAATAGTTTCTACAATGTTTGTAGCGTTTTCAATATTAATGTCAATTTTAATATACACTTATTTTTCATAGCCTATAGAACTTATGCTATAGAAGGTGGAAAAAATAAATGTGTCAGGTTAAAATGGAATGACATTTCGGTGAGAATTTTATATTCTGAATTACTAGTTAGATTGAAATTTTTATGATTTTATAATCCTTTATTTGGCATGGACCTTTGTTGTTTTTTCTATTTTAAGTGCCCTCAACAATAAGGAGGTGTTGAATGCGGATATTACGTCATGAGGTATATGTACGAAATTATCGAATATCATAACAGTGATACAACATTGCTTAAGGTATGTTCTTTCAAATACTAGTCAATTTATATTTTAAGTATGATACATAACTAGCTATTAATTTATTCATTTTTTAACATATTTTCTATTTTTTGTTTGATTTGTCTTGTAGGCTTTTGAAAATGGATCATATAGTCAAGATCAAATAGATGAAATTCGACATATATGGTCAAATTACTTTATGAGAGAGTGTATGTAATCTTTTTATTTACTTTTGTAAAATATTTCATATTAATGAGAAATACAATTTTAAATTAAAGAATTTTGAAAAACTTGTGGATTAATTATTTTCATGTGAATTATTTTAGGCATAATGTTGTATTGCTTTGATTTATTTTATTTTTTTAGCTTGTGTTGTCTTGTGAATTATTGATTATTGAGTATTTGTGACTTGAATATTGGATACCTATTGTGGCTTATTGAAGCAGATTTATTATGAATTTTGAAGCAGGTTATATATGAATGGTAGCAATATAATATGAGCTTTATTTTTTTTTTAAAAAAAGACAATAAGCGTATGTCGTTTAGTAATAACAGATACATATAATCAGTTATACGTGTCTGTCATTAAAAATAGCACAAGCGTATAGCCTGATTATATGCGTCTGCTATTAATAAATGACATACGCATATAACCTAATTATATGCGTCTGCTAATACTAAATGATAGACACGTATAACCTGATTAGTTGCATTTGTTATTACTAAATGACAGACACGTATAACATGATTATATGCGTCTGTCACAATGATAGACACATAAAATTTATATCATATGCATCTCCTATATATGTGTCTACTATTTGACAGACGTATAAAATACAAAATAATAGACACATATAACTCTATTGTGTACTGGTGAGAGGACTTAGAAATAGGAATTTGATTTATATTTTACATTTGTAAATTCATTCATATACCTACGTAAGACCTAGTCAATCTCTTTTTAGTTCAAGAGATTGATTTTAGTATGTTTATAATCAAGCCATATAGTTAATGTAACTATCTTTATATATCCATGTGAAAAATGTATGATATATAAAAGCATGCAATAATAACATGATGAGACTTAACAAAGAAATCTCTCGCTAAATAAACAATTACGTCTTATGAATTCCATTAATATGGAGAGAATTAGAGTTCTTCTAGAGTCAGGAATGTTGAGTTGCCTCAATCTCACTCTATAAGAATATGTTCAAACTATTGAAATTAGATTTTACAATAAATGGGTTGGACTTAACCGATATCATTAGCTTGTTGGATTTGCACTAAGGTTAATGTATATTGGAGGCAAAGTTGGGTTAGTATACATGAGATGTACACAAATCAATAGTTGATAGCCCAATGTATGAGCACACATCAATTACTTGATACACAAGATTCGATAGTTGCATGAATAATATAAATGGTATGGATTAGATACCTACCAATCAAACTAAGGATGGCTTGTTGAATTGCCTCAAGGTTATTCTTAGCTAGTTGGATATCGACCCACTACGAGAACTTCCTTATAGATTATCTCAGATTCATAGTGAGGGCTATGGATTTGCAATAAAATAGTGAGAGTCATAATGGGATTTGTCAAAGACCTAATAAACATGCATTTTCATGTATATTCTAACATGATCTATTTTACATTTAGGTTGCTAAAATCATCATCATGTCGACGAGTGTGAATTTGTGATCATTAATGGAGTCAAATAAGCCATCCTAAATCCAAGGTGAGACACTGGGCATGATAAACCCTTTCTCTAATAACTATTGCAACTGCACTTTTAATTCCTTTAGCTCAGCAGGTGCCATTCTGTAGGGAGTGATCGATATCAGGGTTGTGCCTGGCAAAACATCAATGGAAAACTCTATCTCCCTTACAGGTGGTAATCCTGGCAAGTACTCAGGGAAGATATCTGGATATTCACATACTATAGGAATCTCCCTGAGATCTAGACTCTTTTTCTTGGTATCTACAATATGTGCCAAAAATGCTTCACATCCCTTTTTGATAAGCTTACTTGCCTTCATCACAGAAATGACATTAGTCAAATATGGTCGATTCTCACCCAAGACAATCACGTCATCTTGCCCTGAATTCTTGAAGGTCACTGTCCTATACTGACAATCCACTACTGCCTTATGCTGAGTTAACCAATCCATCCCTAAGATTGCATCAAACTCACTGAATGGCAACTCTATTAGGTCAGCTGGGAATTCTACATTCTAAGCTTTGATTGGATAGTTTTTATATACTTGACTAACTTTCACTCCATGACCCAAAGGATTTGTCACTAATATATCATAATCTAATTCCTCTGCTACCACATTCCCCTAACTAGGTGGTGACATGTATAAATATGAATGTGTAGGACCTGGATCTATCAGTGCAAATAAATTAGTATCATAAAGAGAAAATTTACCGATAATGACATACGGGGCATCCTGCTTTTCACGAGCTCTCATGGCGTATGCTCGGGCTGGGGCTCGGTTACCTTCTACTCTATTCACTAATTTTAATACACTCTATCCAATCCTGCCGCTTCTAGATTGTCCATGTCCTCTACCTCTGCCTCGAGTGACATTCTGAACCTGCACTAATACTACACCACATGTACCTCTTCCTTTGGGGCAATCTTTCTTTTGTGCTCAGTAGATCCGCATCATAAGCATGCTCTAGTAATCCACTAGCAATCACCTGTATGTGATCTTCCACAATGCTGACATGTGACAGATATGAATCTCCTATTACTTGAAGTTGGTGCACTAGTTGTATACCCCTCTGTCCTTGATTGTTGGCCTTGCCTAGCTGAAAAGGTTGGTCTAGCACCCTGTGACTGGAAAAACCTAGGCATTGTTCGCCCTCTTTTACCTGATGTCTGGGCCATGCTAATTGTCGATCTTGGTGGTGGCTCTTCTATCCTCTTTCTCTTTAACCTCTTTTCCACACTGATGGCTGAGGATACTAGTGTAGAAAAATCCTCAAGTTGAAGTTCAGTAACCATATTCCCAATATCATCATTAAGCCCATCCTCAAATCTACGACATCTGTCTGCCTCATCAGCAATGATTTCAGTGGCAGATTTACTCAGTCTAGTGAATTCCATCTCATATTCAGCCACTGACATGCTTCCTTGCTTCAAGTCTTGAAATTCCCTTTTCTTTTCATTCACATAAACTCTAGGCACATATTTCTTGCTCAATTCTGCCTTGAAGAAGTTGCATTAAGGTGGTTTCGGTGTCTGGGGCTTCGATAAGATTGATTTCCACCAGTCATATGCATGATCTTTTAGAAGGGACACTACATATATGAGCTTCTATTCCTCTGGACACTCAAGTTCCTTAAACACCCTTTCTATGGACTCCATCCAAAACTCTGAAGCTACTGGGTCATCCTCTCTCCTTCCCATAAAATCTGTGGCCCCATATTTTCTCAGCTTATCAATCCGAGGTTTTGGCTGAGGTGGAGGAGGAGGTGGAGCTGGTTGTGAAACTACTTGTACTATCTATTGCAATAAATTAACTATCTGCTCCATAAGGGGTTCATGTCCTAAATTAATCTGTCCCTTTGCTTTCGGTGGAGCAACTACACTCGGCCCGAAATCTTTCACTGATGGAGGTTGTCTGAGATTGGCTGAGTCTGAAAAACTATTACTCAGTTCATCTTATGAGAAATCTTGTTTCAATCCCGAAGCCATATCTACCTATAAACCAGAAGAAGTGACCCAAATAAGATAATTGCAGCATTTTATGCATATGTATGAGACACATATTCTATTTTATACCCAATAATTAAGAATCAATTAGCCTAAACTCCGATACCACTAAATGTAGTGCTCCCTTACCCTACTAGTAATTAATAGGATATGAAAGTGCTATTAAGCGCATTTATTTTAAAACCCATGTTTAAATTATTGTAAATTTATTTTTCGAGTTTATTATTAGTGAAATATTTATTACTATATTTTTTTTCTTTCCATTTAAATATATAACTAGTGATGAAAATATTTTGGTTTAAAAGAACTCATTCAATTAAACCATAATATTTAGAAATATATTTACAAATAATACTAGGTAAATAAAATTACGAAATTCATTCCTTATAAATCCTACATGCCACAAATTTACATCAAAAGAAATTCTTAAAATTTAATTTTTACAACATAATTTCCAAAACATAAAAAAAGAACTAGACTGCAGCAATATGATATTGGGGTTCTCTCTTCTTCGGTCGCCCTGTCGGAATAGCTAATTCTATTTATCTGCGCGTGAAACACACGCGCTAAGCTATTAGCTTAGTGGTATATTTGACAACTATCCAATAATTACATAAATAATTCTAAAATAAAATTTTAGAAACTACAATTAATTTATTAAGCATGCCAAATATTCAATTAATAATAAAACTATTTTTTTCATGCAAAAATATTTAATTCATCAATTATGACATTCTATTCATTAAGCATGCTTAAAATTTTAACAATATAAGATACAAAATTTGAACTATCAATTTAATAATTTATATTTTTTTATATTATTTGTTTAATAGCCCAGGATATCTTAGACATGAACTAAATACTGAATATAGAGTTTTTGCTCTCCGGTAGTATACTCGGCGCCTACATAATTATTTTATAACTCAGCATTTAACGCCTACATTTCCAATAACAACTCAGTACCTTTTTGTTGCCTACGTAATTTCAAACTCAACACTATTTCTTAGTGCCTACGTAATTTCAACTCAACACTATTTCTTAGTGCCTATGTAAATTAAATCTCAGCACTATTATTTTTAGTGCTTACATTTCTACCCTTTTATTAGCATACTAACTTATCCTAATTTCTAATTCTCGACTAGATATTGTAGGCCTTAATTATATTTGTTACATTTATTATTATTTACATAAATTATGTATGTAACACTAATATAAATTTCAAATAAATGCAATAATTCCCATTAAATATTTTACAACCTCATACTTGCTCATTTAATCATTATAACTATAATAAAAATCAATGAATATATTTTCTATCACAAAATTTCACAATCAACACATATTTATAAACTGTCCTATTCTAGACAACATTTCTTCCTTATGTTGCCCTGTATTTTTCGTCCATTTTTAGATGGAATTTGGACAAGTGATCAACTAACAAAATGTAGGTATATGTCTTATATTTAATTTCCAACTAGAATCATATTAAAAAGAATTTTTTACAAACGTTATGAATTTTCTTCTAAGCTATGTTCATTCTAATCTACCCAGTATTTTACTGGAAAACTTTCTACCTTATTTTTCTCTATATTTTTTTTATCCATTTTTAGATAGAATTTGAATACGTGATCACATAGAAAAATGTAGGTACATGTCTTATCTTTAATTTCCAACTGAAATCACATTAAAAAGAATTTTGTAGCAAAAATTATGAATTTTCTTCTAAACTATGTTCACTGTAATCTGGCCAGTATTTTACTGGATAAATTTCTAGTTCAAACTTTGAGTCCATTTTTCACCTAACTCCAGTCACATTCAGGTCTAATGGTCTAAATGAAAGTTGAAGCTTTCCAACCCAATAAGAATCACTCAAAAATAATTTCCAGAACTCAAATTATGATCAGAAAACTAGACACTGTTTATAAGACGAATTTTCTAGCACATCAATTAATTCATACATTTTCCATTTTCATGCATCAACCTTCTATTCTAGTTTTTATTTTTACATTCATGGCATCATTTAATTACCAATTCATCACTCAATCAAATATCCATAATTTTATACACAATTTCACAAACATCACAAAATCAAAATCAATATTTTTCTATATTGAATTTTTACCAAATGTACATACCTCACAATTATACTTCTCTTCAATTCTCTCTTCCTCTTAGCTTGCTTTTTCCTTACCCTTACCTCCTCTTTGATTTTGGTTCAAGGATTGTTCACCTTCTTAGCCTAACAATAATTTTTTTACACTAATCTAGCACTAATCACACTAATCCACCCTTAATCACCATTAACATATTAATAACCCTAAATTACTAACTTTAATGGCAACTAACCCCAAAATCAAAGAAAAGAGAAGAACAAAAGTGAGAAGATGGAAAAACTAAACTCACCTTTGATGATCTTGCCTTAATCCCATTTGTTTCATCTAATCTTAGCTTGATTTGAAGAAAGAAAAAGAAGAACTTGGGGGATAAGAGGGTCACTGCTACAAGAGAGAAAAAGGGAGAGAAATGAGTTTGATTAAGATGAGGAAGAAGAAGAATGGCCAAAAAAGTGAAAATTTGACTTTTTATAGTTGGATTAGGTGGGTGGTTAGGATTAATTATTAATCTTGCTTCCCATTGGTCCATTAATTTAAATCACTCTTACTTTATTTTAATCAGAAGAATATTCCTTTCCTTAGATAAAGAATATTCCATTTTTATGCCTTCTTAAAATATCTGTGCCAAAAATACTGCAATTTCTAATTACTTTGTGCAATTACTTTTTTTTCCAAATTTTAATTCCAAACTTCAAAATTTTCAATTAATAATATCCAAAATATTTTTCTCACATCTTATTATTATTTTAATTTATTTTTTTCATATCCAAATTTAGACTCCGATCGGTTCAGCGCGCCGGATTTCGGTCAACCACGATCGTGACCTAAATTACTGGGCATTACACTAAGTACATTGGATAACCTACTATAGACAATCATATGGATAATCTATTAATATATCAATAATAGTCTCATCATAGCAATGGTATAAGTATCCTTAGACTTGAGGTACTTACGAATATCTTGGATATTGATTCTGTAATTTGTCACTCTTCCTTATTGCCTTAACGAAGTTACTCATAGGGTGGTGATTGGATGCAACTTAAGGTATTCGAAGGTAATTGGGTAACCAACAAAGGATTTACCACTCATAATAGAAGAAATGTATACCCATGGCCTCTTATCGAGGTCATTACTCGAAAATCTCTGGTCAGAGTGAAAATGTCATAAAGATAGTATTTAATGATATATCTAAAAGAGTAATGAGCCTCAGGGACAAGAACTCACATTACTTGGGCTAAATGTAACTTAGTCAGCTTAGTGGGAGTTTACACATGTCCATACTCTGTACTAAGTGGGGTATAGAATGGTGAAATGAATAATTGCACAAAAATTGTCTATGGAAAGGTTCGTAGTCAAACCGTTGACTTTTCATTCAATTATGGGTCATGATGTGTTGCTAGATACCGCTCATGAGTTGCTTAAATTAATCGTTAATTTAAGTGACCAACATGACCAGAAATCTAATGAGTCACACGCATTGGAGATGTGGAGAATGAGTAAAATGGTCTTGAATTAGATCAAAAAATAAGAGATAATTATTTCAGGTCGGATCAAGATGAGATCGTGATAAAAATTGCTCGGAAGAGGTAATGGGCCCATGCAGGCCCACTGGCCAGGTAGTCTAGTTGGGCCTGTCCAACGATAAGCCCATGCAGACTGCACTGCACGCAGTGCCATTATGCCATAATTGGTCTTAATTAGGCCAATTATGGCCATTACTATTCATTCAATTTGTTTTTCTTCTCTTTTGATTTTTTATTTTCTTTCTGAATTGATTCAGATAAAAAAAACATCAAAAAGTAGAAAAGGGACATGAAATATTTTTTGGTGAAAAATAATTTTGAGACACAATAATTCTCTCAAGAAAATATTCAAAGCTAACACTTTAAATATTGTTCAAAACCATCTCTTTTGATAGTTTCATCTTCATATCTTTACGTTGATTATCATTAGAGAAATCCTAGTATGTATTATCATAGTTTGCTATAAGACAACAAGGTGAAGATTTAAACAAAAATCAAGAAATTATAAGTTATAATTTCTTACCTCTATTCATAATAAATTAGTTTTAATGACACAAGTATGATATTTTGTTTCAGATTTTTAAATTATTTTTTTCAGATGCGTTTATGAATGTAATTCGGCTTCAAAATCTAACAGATCACCTGCTTGAAAGCAACAATATATACTCCAAATATATATATATATATATAAATCAACACCAATACAAAATCCAGAATAGCTACAAGAGCCATAAAGCCAATACATAGAACTACAAACTAATATAAAAGCCTTAAAATAAGCCAACACATGCATATACATGTATGCATATACACAATTAAGCTTTTAAATATCCAACAATTCCAAATATTCAACAACAATATTAATCCATAAACTATGAAAAAATTAATTGCAAATTGCATTTCTAATTAATATGATTTTAATTTACAAAGTATATAAACTAAAAAAAATTGCATACACTATCTTACAAAGTAGTTGGACCATAAATGTCGAATTTCAACAATTTGTTCTTCACTATATGATCTATTTTGAAAAGCCTACAATACAAAACAAACATAGAAGAGAACACATTATAGAAATAATAAAACTAATAACAATGTATCATACATGCATTGAAATTAATTAATTAATTAATTAGTATTTGAAATAACATACCTTAAGCAATATGTTGTTACTATTATGATATATGACAATTTTGTACATATACCTCATGACATGGTATCCACATTCTATATCTCCTTGTTGTTGAGGGCACTGAAATGGAAAACATCACAAAAAATAGTCAAATAAAGGATTAAGAACTCGTAAAAAAAATTCAATATAACTAGTAACTATGAATATAAAGTTCTTACCGAAATGTCACTCTATTTTATTTTAGCACTTTTATTTTTCCCAACTACCATAGAATAAGTTCTGTAAGTGCTAAAAATTAAGTATATATCAATATATGAATTAATATATTGAAAACTCTACAAAAATTATAGAAAATAGTAGGTAGTATTATAACTTACTAGTTAAGGTGAGATTTTTGACTTATTTGTTAACTGCCACAGGCTATAGGATCCATAAAAAATGTTTCACTCCATCTACAACAAAATACGATCAATATCTAGTGGTTACTAGAGATATTTATGTTGAACTTAGTAAAAATGTTGATAGAAAAGTTAACATAACATGAATGTAAATGTTCTCTTACTCCTAAAAGTATGGCACTAAAATGAATTATTTCTCTCTTCGTTCCTTCATAGCTGCTATAATATAATTTTTTGCCGCTTCAATCTCTGAGAACATCAAATGGAGCATGACTGGACATAGAAATCCGATTAATAATATAGCAAATTGAGTGAACAAGCTATGAAGGTACCTACAAGTATGAATCACAAAACATACATAATTTATTATTTTATGATATTGCAGTTCAATCTACAATATTATTAATAAACAATATAATCTTACATCATAAATATATGAATGACTAAGATATCGAGCCATTTCCATAGAGAGGAGTTGAGCGATATTTTCCATACCAATATGAATCGTATAATTATCCTAAATATTTGCAGGGACTCCAAACATGTACCCATAAGGCAATTTGGCAACCATGTCATGCAAAAATCACATGTCACCGCTCAAACTTGCCAAAATTCTTTCATTAACTAAAGGCCCATATTGCTTTGTAACTGATTCTTTGGATAAACTGCTACCTTGTTTATTCTTTGGAGCCTTGTTTAAAGGTTAAATTCGGGTTCATATCAATTAATAATGTTATGACATATTATGACATATGAAAAGCGATAATCTACATTGAAGGAATTATTACCTCTCAAAGAACCAAAAGATGTTATTGCCACTGAACAAAGCTACCCTATACTTCTGCAATCGTATTATGGTATTCAATAGGCACAAGTAGTGTAACACCACATCTTATGCATTTGAGTATAACCTATCCCTGTATCAAGTAATCATACATAGCATACTGGAAAGGTAAAATACCCCGTTAACAATAGTAGTAATTTTTTTTTTCATATCCTGTAATATAATTCAATGACTTTGCAAGTCTCATATCCTATAATTTCATTCAATGACTTGCAAGTCTCATATCCTGTAATATTATTAACTGACTTTGCAAAGTTAACACTGAAGTTTTCACCACAATATAATATATCACATATATCAAAACATAAACTTTACACATAAGTATTTTCGAGTTGATTTCATGTATACATTTTTAGACTCATTCCAAAATGACTATACATATTCAAGCACATAAATACAAAACACATATGACATATTTTCATGCTTGTGTGGAATGCAAGGAGAGAGAGTGATGAGGCTCGGCCAATGACCTGTGCTCCATGTCTTCTATACACTACTCAAAATGAGCTATCACTTTTCTTTACCTGAAAAATGATGCAAATTGATGAGTTGCGGCTCAGTGAGAATAATCATCCAATGAGCTCTAAAGTACCAAACAACTCATAGTAATAAATCACAAATCCAATATATACCATATATTCCATTCCATTCATCAGTATCATATATGTATCAATAAAGTTGAAACATATAATCATTGCTCTTTATGTATGCAAATGCTTTGCTTATTTCATTTTGTTGTGACCAAGTTAAACAGACATTGCCCCAGGTTTCCATGTGAACATTTGCCATGTAAACATTTGCATTTGCATTTGCTAGCTAGCTTGATCATTTGTTTCATTTGCACATTTGTTGGGCCATAGGCCTCTTCTTTTGCTTTACAATATCGATTAATTAGTCAAAACGCCTTTTTAGTCCATATACATATACACTTGTATTTAAGCATATCTCAACCATTGTATCTTATCACATATATACCTCATATGCCACATATATACCTTGCATATACTATACATATACCATGTATATATATCACATATATCAAACCTATACTTCAAATATACCACAAGTATACCATTTATATGTACCACAATGTCACAAATTATCCATCATTACATTATCAAGGGTCAATCATGACAATCACATGAATCACATAGCAAGCAACATTCATTTGCACTAAAGAATTCAATCGATAATTAGACTCACCGTTCTCCTTTGATTTTGACCCCTAACTTATTGTCTATCTGCTCCTTATGGGTCTCCAATATGTTGTGAGCCTAATATGAAAACATAATCGATTAACTCATGATTAAGAAGACTTAATGTGGTTTAAACAAATTAATATGCATTGTTAATGTCAATAGTTAAGATTTTTCCTATAAGACAGTGTGACCTTATGGGACTGTTTAGCCTATAACTTTTTATATACTTGACCAATTAATTTGATTATTGTTCCTAATTAAAATTAACATATAATTATATAACATATTAAAATGGCAAACCAATTGGATCATTGTACAATATTTTGTGGAATTTCTTAGTGTGTTCTATTTTCTACCTTGTTTTCTGCCCTTAGGCAGTTTCAGGGTACTCATTTGGGTTCATCATGACTTATAATATATAAGTACTATTTTAATAAAACTTTACAGACACTTATATGGGTGCATATGGAACATTTTGCATGTTTAAAACTTTTATCAATTAAGTCTTTAAGGTCTTCAAAATATAACAAACATTTTACTGGTCCAGAATAGAATTAGCTTCCGGACCAGTATGGCTTCCAAAGGCCATAAATTAGTCTATTCAAAACCAATTAAGCTAACCTTAGTACCAAATTTTAGCTAAGCCACATACCTATAACTGTTCAGCTTTGATAATTTACATAATCTAGCTCTACAAATCTCAAAGTATCCAAACAAATTACTGGATCTGCCCAGGGCATAGTAGCTAACTTGGTTAGGGTTCACACCCTGACTAGTTTCAGTAGAGAGAGGATTTCTCTTCCTATACACCAAATAATGAAAAACTGTTTACATATACATAAATATAAGACAAAAAGGAATAACATTAGTGTTTTAAACTTTTCCAGAATCAATTTCTCTGTGCATCCAAATCGGGTTGCAAATCAGTGCCTATTAATGAACCTAAGCAACTCAAATCAACCCTATAGCAATAAGAATTGATTACTTACCAAAAACGACCTTGAAAGGGTTCAATATGCTTGAAAAAAAATAAGTGAAACAAGGATGAATTGAAGTCTGAAATGGAGAAAAATGAAGAAGAAGTCGGGTTGGAGAAGAAGGCAGAAATGGGAAGATAAATCTAACTTTTTGTTTTTTTATCTTTTTCTCATCTCTTTTCTCCTTTCTTTTCTCTTTTCTCTCATATTCTCTTTTATTTCTCTTTTGTGTCATTTTCATTTTATTTTGTCTATATTATTATTATTATTATTATTATTATTATTATTATTATTATTATTATTATTATTATTATTATTTACGTATATTTATAATTCCACTAATTCACACAATAATACAACTTAATCATTTGACCCGATTTAACTAAATTTACAATGTAAATGTTTACTAATCTTAATCTAATCATTTTGTTTACTTTAATTTAGTCACCTTATTCTATTCATTTATAGTACTTTGTTATCCTTATTTAGGTTATAATTACACAAGTGCCAAATACTAGGACACGTAGTTAGTGTGTGCATAAACTTGTTCCTACGAAAATACGTATGAAATGCACGTGTTCAATTGAATTGTATGCAAGATGCTTATGTTCGATGAAATGCATGTGTGGAAGGTCAAGGATGTTACAATTCTCCCCTCCTTTTTAAAATTTCGTCCTCGAAATTAATACCTGAAAACAGGTGTGGATATTGCTTTTTCATATTTTCTTCAGTTTTCCATATTGCCTCTTCTTGTAAGTGGTTACGCCATAATACCTTAACCAAAGGTATTTCTCGGTTTCTTAGCTGTTTAGTCTTGTATCCAATGATTTGCACTGGTTCCTCAACATAACTCATATCCTCTGCAATCTCAATGGCATGATCTTTAAGTACATGTGTAGGATCTGACCTGTATCTTCTAAGCATGCTCACATGAAACACATTATGAATCTGAGCCATCTCTAGTGGTAACGCCAATCTGTATTATACTGGACCAACCTTCTCAAGAATTTCATAAGGCCCTATATACCTTGGGCTCAATTTACCCTTCCTGCCAAATTGGATTATCCCTTTCCATGGAGATACACGAAGAAATACCTTTTCACCCAACTCGTATTCCATTTCCCTTCTATGTTGATCAACATAACTTTTTTTTCTGTCTTGTGCTACCTTTAGCTTATTCTTGACAATTTTGATTTTATCCACTGTATCTTGTACTATCTCTGACCCTTTTAATGTACGTGCACCTTCTTCATCCCATATGATAGGGCTTTGACACTTTCTGCCATACAATGCTTCATATGGTGCCATCTTGATACTGCTATGATACTGGTTGTTGCAAAAAAATTCAATCAATGATATATATTCATCCCAAACACCTCTGAATTCCATAGAACATGCTCTGAGCATTTCTTCTAATGTATGTATAGTCCTCTCTGATTGTCCATCAGTTTGTGGGTGGAATGCAGTACTGAAGTTCAATTTTGTTCCCAATACATTCTGTAAACTCACCCATAAATGTAAAGTAAATCATGGATCTCTATCAGACACAATGGACACTGGAATTCCATGCAATCTGACTATCTCATTCACATATAATTTGGCCAAACTATCAAGTGTACAACCCTATCTGATGGGTAGAAAATGTGCTGACTTGGTTAATCTGTCAATAATTACCCATACTGCATCATTTTTCCGTGGAGTTCTTGGTAATCCATAGACAAAATCCATCGTTATTCTTTCCCATTTCCATTCTGGCACTGGCAATGGATGTAGTTTACCAACTGGTGCCTGATGTTCAATTTTAATCTACTAACATGTCAAGCATTTGGAAACATATTATGCTATGTCTTTCTTCATTCTTGGCCACCAGTAATGAGGCATTAAACTGTGATACATCTTTGTCGTCCCTAGGTGCATTGCATACGGTGCATTGTGTGCCTCTTCCATTATTTCCTGACATAAGTTCTCAGTGTCTGGAATACATATGTGTGATTTTAACATCAGTGTATCATTCTGCAAATGAAACTCTGTACTACTTCCCTGCCTTATCATATCAACTTTCTCACACAATTTAGGATCTTTACTTTGTGCAACTTTGATCCTATCCTTTAGTATAGGTCTGACTTGAAGAGTAGCAATCAGTGATCCTTCATCATATATATTTAATTCAACATTCATAGATCATAATATAATCAAATATGAAAAAGAGGATACTTGCAAGTGAGCTACACTGCTACTAGCCTTCCTACTCACTGCATCTGCTACCACATTGGCTTTCCTTGGATGGTATTCAATTGTACAGTCGTAATCTTTTAACAACTCTAACCATCGTCTTTGCCTCATGTTTAACTCTTTTTGTGTCAGCAAATAACCTAAGCTTTTATGGTCTGTGAAGATCTGGAATGTCTCACCATACAGATAATGCCTCCAAATCTTTAATGCAAATACAACAGTAGCCAATTCTAAATCATGCACTGGATATGAGATCTCATGTGGTCTCAGTTGCCTAGATGCATAAGCTATCACTTACCATGTTGCATTAATACACATCCCAAGCCTTGGTGAGAAGCATCACTATATACTGTAAACCCACATGTACCTATAGGGATAGTTAACACTAGTGCTGAGGTTAGTCTGTGTTTTAGTTCATCGAAACTCCTCTGACATTCTGGAGTCCACTTGAAAGGCACATTCTTTCTCAACAATTTAGTCAAGGGGCTAGCAATTAAGGAGAATCCATCAACAAATATGCGATAGTATCCGGCTAATCCTAGAAAACTACGTATTTCAGAAATATTTTTAGGAGCTTCCCAATTTACCATGACCTCAATTTTCTTTGGGTCAACCTCTATTCCCTTACACGACACCACATGTCCAAGAAACACCAAATGATCTAACCAGAATTCACATTTACTCAATTTGGCATATAATTGTTTCTCCCTCAAAGTTTGCAACACAACTTTTAAATGTTGTTCATGATGTCCCCTATTCTTTGAGTACACCAATATGTCATCAATAAATACTATCACAAACCTATCCAAATATGGTTGAAAAACCTTATTCATTAAAGCCATAAATGCAGCTAGAGCATTAGTCAATCCAAATGACATTACTAAAAATTCATAATGTCTATACCTGGTTCGAAAGGCAGTTTTTGGAACATCCGCTTCTGTTACCTTTAGCTAGTAATAGCCTGATTTCAAATCAACCTTGGAGAATATTTGGGCTCCTTGCAACTGGTTAAACAAATCATCTATTCTAGGCAATGGATATTTGTTCTTCACAGTCATTTTGTTCAGTTGCCTATAATCGATGCACAATCTCATTGTTCCATCTTTCTTTTTAACAAATAATACTGGAGCTCCCCAAGGTGATACACTAGGTCTAATATACCCTTTGTCAAGTAACTCCTGCAATTGGGCCTTCAGTTCTTTCAACTCAACTGGGGCCAATTTGTAGGGTGACCTTGATATTGGTGCTGTTCCTGGTACTAGTTCAATAGTGAATTCTATCTCTTTATCTGGTGGTAAACTAGGTAGATCATCTGGAAATACATCAGCAAATTCCCTTACCACTGGTATATTTTCAAGCAAGCTATCAGTGGTTCTAGTATCAGTCACATATGCCAAATATGCTTCATATCCGCCTTTGATCATTCGAAATGCCTTTACAGCTGAAACTAGACATGTAGGCACACATTTTATTTCACCTAGAAATACTACCCTTGGCTGGTTTGGTGATTCCAAAATTACTTCCTTAGTAAAGCAATTCACTATTGCATGATATCTAGTTAACCAGTCCATTCCCAGTATCACATCAAATTCATATATTGGCAATAAAATCAGATCAACTATTAACTCAGCTCTATCAATGCATATCAGGCAATCATGACAAACATGATTCACAACTACCATTGTTCCCAATGGTGTACTCACATTTATGTCAATCCCCAAAGTCTCATGTGTTTGATGCAATTTAGATGCCATATGCAATGATATAAATGAATGAGTGGAGCTTGGATCAATCAATACATATGCTAACATATCATAAATGTAAATATTATCGGTAACTACTTGGGGAGCATCCACCGTCTCCTGTCTAGTCATAACAAACACCCTGGCCTGAGTAGGGGGTCTAGAACTCTGACCTTTAGATCTAGTCACACCTCTGCCCATTGTACCAGTCCTGCCCCTACCTCTTCCTCTGCCCTGTGTCCCACTAGTAGGGTAGACCCTCGGGGCCTCAACAGTAGTCTCAGATACTCCTCTGCCTCTGCTAGTCTCTACTAGTTTGCCTCTATTTGGACAGTCTCTATACATATGCTCCATCGATCCATAGAAATAACATGCTCCTGTGAGCCTTTTACATTCGCCCGTATGATATTTACCACAATGACTACATGTGGGCCTCTATTCAACATATTGGCTCTGACCTCTGCCTGGGTAAGAGAAAGTCATGCCTCGACCTCTAGAACTGGAGTACCCACTTCTGTTACCAGATTGTGCTGGCGTATATCTACCTCTTTTTCCCGACGTTCTGCTAGACTAACCAAAGAACTCACGTGATGACCTTTTTATTTATTGTTCCCCAGCTTCTTTCATTAACCGTTCAGCTCTGATTGTAGCAGCTCTGAGTCTGGCATAACTATCAAGATCAGTAGTCATGATTCTATTTATGACCTCATATCAAACTTCCTGCATTTGTCTCTTTCAGTAGAGACCATGAAGGTGGCATAATGGGAAAGTTTATTAAAATGTACTTCATACTGTAACACCACATCTTATGCATTTTAGTATAACCTATCCAAATATCAAGTAATCATACATGGCGTACTGGAAAGGTAAAATACCCTGTTAACAATAGTAGTAAAATTGTTTTTCATATCCTGTAATATAATTCCATGACTTTGCAAGTCTCATATCCTATAATTTCATTCAATGACTTGCAAGTCTCATATCCTGTAATATTATTCACTGACTTTGCAAAGTTAACACTGAGGTTTTCACCACAATATAATATATCACATATATCAAAACATAAACTTTACACATAAGTATTTTCGAGTTGATTTCATTTATACATATTTAGACTCATTCCAAAATGACTATACATATTCAAGCACGTAAATACAAAAACAAATATGACATATTTTCATGCTTGTGTGAAATGCAAGGAGAGAGAGAGTGATGAGGCTCGGCCAGTGACCTGTGCTCCATGTCTTTTATACGCTACTCAAAATGAGCTATCACTTTTCTTTACCTGAAAAATGATGCAAATTGATGAGTTGCGGCTCAGTGAGAATAACCATCCAATGAGCTCTAAAGTACCAAACAACTCATAGTAATAAATCACAATTCCAATATATACCATGTATTCCATTCCATTCATCAGTATCATATAAGTATCAATAAAGTTGAAACATATAATCATTACTCTTCATGTATGCAAATGCTTTGCTTATTTCATTTTGTTGTGACTAAGTTAAACAGACATTGCCCCAGGTTTCCATGTGAATATTTTCCATGTGAACATTTGCATTTGCATTTGCTAGCTAGCTTGATCATTTGTTTCATTTGCACATTTGTTGGGCCATAGGCCTCTTCTTTTGCTTTACAATATCGATTAACTAGTCACAACGCCTTTTTAGCCCATATGCATATGCACTTGTATTTAAGCATTCATCAACCATTGCATCTTTATCATATACAACATACATATATTCCATATATACCTCATATGTCAAGCATATACCTTGCATATACTATACATATACCATGTGTATATATCACATTTGTCAAATATATACCTCAAATATACCACACGTATACCATTTATATGTACCACAATGTCACAAATTATCCATCATTACATTATCAAGGACCAATCATGACAATCACATGAATTACATAGCAAGCAACATTCATTTGCACTAAAGAATTCAATCGATAATTAGACTCACCGTTCTCCTTTGATTCCGACCCCTAACTTATTGTCTATCCACTCCTTGTGGTTCTCCAATATGTTGCGAGCCTAATATGAAAACATAATCGATTAACTCATGATTAGAGGGACTTAATGTGGCTTAAACAAATTAATATGCATTGTTCATGTCAATAGTAAAGATTTTTCCTATGAGGCAGTGTGACCTTATGGGACTGTTTAGACTATAACTTTTTCTATAATTGACCAATTACTCTGATTCTTGTTCCTAATTAACAATAACACATATATATAGTATATATTAAAATTTCAGACCAATTGGATCATTGTATAATATTTGGTGGAATTTCTAAGAGTGTTCTATTTTCTGCCTTGTTTTCTGCCTTTAGGCAGTTTCAGGGTACTCATTTGGGTTCATCATACCTTACACTCTATAAGTACTATTTTAATGAAACTTTACAGAAACTTATATGGTTTCATATGGAACATGTTTCATGTTTAAAACGTTTACCAATTATGTCTCTAAGGTCTTCTAATTATACCAAACATATTACTGTTCTAGAATAGAATTGGCTTCCGGACCAGTATGACTTCCAAAGGCCATAACTTAGTATATAGATAACAAATTAAGCTAAAATTAGTACCGAAATTTAGCTAAGACATATACCTATAACTTTCATGTTTTGATAATTTACATAATGTAGCTCTACCAAGCTCAAATTATCCAACCAATGTACTAGATCTGCCCAGGGCACTCAGTAGGCAGTTCAAACCATGGAAAGTCATGGTTCCATTCACCATAACTCACCATTTACAAGACCTATGAACCTGAAATTTGGTATACAGATACAAAACACATATATCTACAACTTTTATGTTTTGAGAGACTTAAAATAAGGGCTTTAACATATTCGATATCAAACCACACAGTAGCTAACTTGGTTAGGGTTTACACCCTGACCAGTTTCAGTACGAAGAGCATATCTCTCCCTATACATAACATATTGCACAAATGTTTACATATCAACAAATCTAAGATATACAGGAACAAATTTTGTGTTTTACACATTTCCAGAATCAATTTCTATTAATATCAAAATCAGGGTGCAATTCAGTGCCTAATATTGAACCTAAGCAACTCAAATCAACCCTATAGCAATAAGAATTGATTACTTATCAAGAACAACCTTGAAAGGGATCAATTAGCTTCAAAAACTAGGTGAAACAAGGAAAAATTTAAGTCTGAAATGGAGGAAATTGAAGAAGAAGTCGGGCTGGAGTGAGGAGGCAGAAATGGGGAAAGATATATGAAGATAAAGCCAACTTGTTTTTTGTCATTTTGTCATTTTGTCATTTTGTCATTTTGTCATTTTCTCTTCTTCTCTTCTCTTTTCTCTTCTCATTTCTCATTTCTCTTCTCTTCTATTTCTCTTTTGTGTCATTTTCATTTTATTTTGTCTATATTATTATTATTATTTACATAGATTTATAATTCCACAAATTCACACAATAATACGACTTAATCATTTGACCCCATTTAACTAAATTAGCAATGTAAATGTTCACTAATCTTAATCTAATCATTTTTCTTACTTTAATTTAGACACCTTATTCATTTCATTTCTAATACTTTGTTATCCTCATTTAGGTTATAATTACACATGTGCGACTCGATACAAGTGCCAAATACTAGGACACATAGCTAGTGCATGCCATGAACTTGTTCCTATAGAAATACGTATGAAATGCATGTGTTCAATTGAATTTTATGCAAGATGCTTATGTTCGATGAAATGCATATGGGGAAGGTCAAGTATGTTACACATACTCCGCAACAGACATATTCCCCTGTTTCAGATTTAGAAATTCCTTCATCTTCTAATATTTATATGCTTAATTGTTCTGAAATTCCAGAAGGAAATCATTCCATGTCACCACCGGTGGTTGTGCATCACTGTCGGGGACTCTCTCCCACCGTTCATAAGCATTTCCTTACATCAAGGATACTGCATAATCGAATTTCTCATCCGGGGTACATCTCATCATATTCAGTACCCTCTGTGTCCTTTTCAGCTATGTCTCAGCTTCTGCTGGGTCTGTTGTGCTATTGAAATCAGTTGCACCATGTTTCCTAAGCTTGTCATAACGTCTTTCCTTGTACATTTCTGGACCATATACTTCATGTTCTAGGTTTTCATGGGGTACTTCTGCATGAGATGACTGTGATGCATGTGATGGAGCTCTAGCTCCTAGTGCTGGTTGATCTCTATATAAATGAGGTGATGCCTCATGAGAATGCATTTCAGCTGGCCTCTCCCTCCTTGGTGAATCATGTCTTATAATGTCCCTAAAATAAATGAAATTATGTCACTACATAATGTTCAACACACATGATGCATATGTTATCATGCTCTTATGCATATGCATGTTCCCATGGAACCTATCCCTGCTCTGACACCAAAAATGTCACTACATAATGTTCAACACATAGGATGCATATGTTATGCATTTTAGTATAACCTATCCCTGTATCAAGTAATCATACATAGCATACTGGAAAGGTAAAATACCCTGTTAACAATAGTAGTAAAATTGTTTTTCATATCCTGTAATATAATTCAATGACTTTGCAAGTCTCATATCCTATAATTTCATTCAATGACTTGCAAGTCTCATATCCTGTAATATTATTCACTGACTTTGCAAAGTTAACACTGAGGTTTTTACCACAATATAATATATCACATATATCAAAACATAAACTTTACACATAAGTATTTTCGAGTTGATTTCATTTATACATTTTTAGACTCATTCCAAAATGAATATACATATTCAAGCACGTAAATACAAAACACATATGACATATTTTCATGCTTGTGTGGAATGCAAGGAGAGAGAGTGATGAGGCTCGGCCAATGACCTGTGCTCCATGTCTTCTATACACTACTCAAAATGAGCTATCACTTTTCTTTACCTGAAAAATGATGCAAATTGATGAGTTGCGGCTCAGTGAGAATAATCATCCAATGAGCTCTAAAGTACCAAATAACTCATAGTAATAAATCACAAATCCAATATATACCATATATTCCATTCCATTCATCAGTATCATATATGTATCAATAAAGTTGAAACATATAATCATTGCTCTTTATGTATGCAAATGCTTTGCTTATTTCATTTTGTTGTGACCAAGTTAAACAGACATTGCCCCAGGTTTCCATGTGAACATTTTCCATGTGAATATTTGCATTTGCATTTGCTAGTTAGCTTGATCATTTGTTTCATTTGCACATTTGTTGGGCCATAGGCCTCTTCTTTTGCTTTACAATATCGATTAATTAGTCAAAATGCCTTTTTAGTCCATATGCATATACACTTGTATTTAAGCATTCATCAACCATTGTATCTTATCACATATAATATACATATACCACATATATACCTCATATGCCACACATATACCTTGCATATACTATACATATAACATGTATATATATCACATATGTCAAACTTATACTTCAAATATACCATAAGTATACCATTTATATGTACCACAATGTCATAAATTATCCATCATTACATTATCAAGGACCAATCATGACAATCATATGAATCACATAGCAAGCAACATTCATTTGTACTAAAGAATTCAGTCGATAATTAGACTCACCGTTCTCCTTTGATTTTGACCGCTAACTTATTGTCTATCTGCTCCTTGTGGGTCTCCAATATGTTGCGAGCCTAATATGAAAACATAATCGAATAACTCATGATTAGAAAGACTTAATGTGGTTTAAACAAATTAATATGCATTGTTAATGTCAATAGTTAAGATGTTTCCTATAAGGCAGTGTGATCTTATAGGACTGTTTAGCCTATAACGTTTTCTGTACTTGACCAATTAATCTGATTATTATTCCTAATTAAAATTAACATATAATTATATAACATATTAAAATTTCAGACCAATGAGATCATTGTACAATATTTTGTGGAATTTCTAAGTGTGTTGTATTTACTGCCTTGTTTTCTGCCTTTAGGCAGTTTCAGGGTACTAATTTAGGTTCATCATGACTTATAATATATAAGTCATATTTTAATTAAACTTTACAGAAACTTATATGGGTGCATATGATACATTTTTCATGTTTAAAACTTTTATCAATTAGGTCTCTAAGGTCTTCAAAATATAACAAACATTTTACTGGTCCAGAATAGAATTGGCTTTCGGACCAGTATGGCTTCCGAAGGCCATAACTTAGTCTATACATAACCAATTAAGCTGAAATTAGTTTCAAATATTATCTAAGACATATAACTATAACTTTTTGGCTTTTATCATTCACATAATCTATCTCTACAAATCTCAAAGTATTCAAACAAGTTACTGGATCTGCCCAGGATACTCAGTAGGCAGTTCAAACCATGGAACAGTCATGGTTCCATTCCCCATAACTCAATATTTACAAGACCTATGAACCTGAAATTTAGTATAAAGATACAGAACACATATATCTACAATCTGTTTGTTTTGAGATACTTCAAATAATGGCTTTAAAATATTCTAAATCAAACCACACAGTAGCTAACTTGGTTAGGGGTCACACCCTGACCAGTTTTAGTAGAGAGAGGTTTTCTCTTCCTATACACAAAATCATGCAAACCCATTTACATATACATAAATATAAGACGTAAAGGAACAATGTTGGGGTTTTAAACTTTTCTAGAATCAATTTCTATGTGCATCAAAATCTAGTTGCAAATCAGTGCCTATTAATGAACCTAAGCAACTCAAATCAACCCTAACTCAAATCAACCCTATAGCAATAAGAATTGATTACTTACCAAGAACGACCTTACAAGGGATCAATATGCTTCAAAAAATAAGTGAAACAAGGATGAATTGAAGTCTGAAATGGAGGAAAATGAAGAAGAAGTCAGGCTCGAGAAGAAGGCAGAAATGGGAAGATAAAGCTAACTTTTTATTTTTTGTCTTTTTATCTTTTTCTCATCTATTTTCTCCTTTCTCTTCTCGTTTCTCTTCTCTTCTCTTTTATTTTTCTTTTGTGTCATTTTCATTTTATTTTATTATTATTATTATTATTATTATTATTATTATTATTATTATTATTATTATTATTATTATTATTTATGTATATTTATAATTCCACTAATTCACACAATAATACAACTTAATCATTTGATCCGATTTAACTAAATTAACAATATAAATGTTTACTAATCTTAATCTAATCATTTTGCTTACTTTAATTTAGTCACCTTATTCTATTCATTTTTAATACTTTGTTATCCTCATTTAGGTTATAATTACACAAGTGCGACTCGATACAAGTGCCAAATACTAGGACACGTAGCTAGTGCGTGTCATAAACTTGTTCCTACGAAAATTCGTAGGAAATGCACGTGTTCAATTGAATTGTATGCAAGATGCTTATGTTCAATGAAATGCATGTGGGGAAGGTCAAGGATGTTACAGGTAGTGGGGCTTCATGGCAACCATAAAATACCTCATCTACATATACTTTTATGTGATTGGGCATGATAGGTTTGTTGTGTACCATACCATTGGTTAGGGATGGATAAACCATGTCTCTTGTAATAATCATCTACTGACCGTCATAAATAATAGCAAGTTTGCACAATGTAGACGTTTATAAAATAATCAAAAATCAACATTAGATACTTTAAAGTGGAAGTAAAGGTGGAAGTAGAAGTCAAAGAAGAAATGGAAGTGGAAGTGATATTAATAAAATTCAAAACTTTTACCTACAATTCTGTAGCTACAAATGGTGGGTTTGCATATTGGAAATTGTTAGGCATTGGGCGAGCATGTGTAGGGTCCATCTCCATCTCCATTTTAAGGAAAAATTGGAGGTCTTGGTAGTCCTCTGCTCTAGAATCATGCTTTGAATGTGAGCAATTTGTATATGGAACATTACATGGGAAGCCTCCAATTCGTCTTTGAATTTGGAAGTGAATTTGGCCTCGATGGTTGTAATGTCCTCCGATGAGATGGAAGTAGAGGATTTCCTCTTGCTAGGATTACCATAAAATATCTTTATGGACACTGACCCTCCAACACCCCTGACACGACCTGTTTGGGTTTTTCAAGCACACATGACAATATGTCATCATGCCTTTTTGGTACCCAGCTACCTTCAACAACTTCTTCCTATTACACATCATGTTCATCATATAATTATTAATATAAGTTGATGCAAGTAAGTTAAACAAATCAATTATTTAGCAAGTTATACACACTATTTTTTTGTGCCACTTCTCTTGTATTCTCTATTAGGATTATATAATTTCGTTCCTTGCTCTTTTAGTTTTGGCTTTTAGCCAATGAAGACTTTGATCATATGATGAGGTAATAATGGAACTCACATATGATTATGTTGAAAAAGAGGATATGGGGTTTTCAATGACCCGTTGGACCCTTTGTTAGAGGAGTGCTCTAAAGGCAATCACCTTTAGCACTTATTGTACAAATTTATTTGATTAATAAAAGGCTTTTTCATTAATTTGATGTTCATTTGATATATGAATTGATAAGTGATCTTAAATCAATTAATGAAGTCCTTGATACATAACATAGCATGAAGGAAATCATGATGAGATCATGATATTGAGATTCTTATCATGTGTAATTATGTTAGTATCAAAATTATCCCTAGTCATACGATTAATGAGACAGGACATTATTAATCTAGACAGACTAGCACATGTTACACTCCTTGATTAGATTGAGTAGTAGATCTTATAATCTATAAACATGAGATGTTTAGAGTTAACATGTGGATGCTTGCTAAGTGTAGCTAAGTACATTGGATGACCAACTATGAGACAATCCTATGGATAATCTATTCAAATGTCAATGATAGTCGCATCATAGTAATGATGCAAGTATCCTTAGACTTGAGGTACTCAAGGATATCTTGCATATTGATTCTGTATTTTGACACTATTCCTTGTTGCCTCAGAGAGGTAGCTCATAGGGTGGTGATTGGATATAGCTTAAGGTATTCGAAGGTAGTTGGGTATCCAATAAAGGATTCACCACTCTTGATAGAAGGAGTGTATACCTATAGCCTCTTGTCATGGTCATTACTCAGAAATCTCTGGCCGGAGTAAAAATGTCATAAAGATAGTCTTCAATGACATCTCTAATAGAGTAATGAGCCTCAAAGATAAGAACTAACATTACTTGGACTAGACATGATGTAGTCAGTCTAGTGGGAGTTGACACATGTCCATACTCTGAACCAAGTGGGGTATAGATTGCTGAAAGGAATAATTGCACAGAAATTGTCTTTGGAAATGTTCGTAGTCAAACCACTGACTTTTCGGTCAATTGGGGGTCATGATGTGTTGCTAGATACTACTCATGACCTGCTTAAATTAATTGTTAATTTAAGTGGCCAATATAATCGGGAACCTAATGGGTCACACGCATTGAAGATATGGAAAATGAATAAAATAGTCTTGGATAGGATCCAAAATATGAGAATTATTTTAGGATGGATCGCGATGAGATCTCACGAAAAAATCATTATGGAGTGTCACGGGCTCGTAAAGGCCTGTGCGGGCTAGACAGGCTGCTGGCTAGCCTTGCGGGCCAGCTAGGCTGCCCAGCAGCAGGCCCAACGTGCCTACAGCTTCCATCCGTTGGCCAACGACTGTAATTGGCCATAATTAGGCCAATTATGGCCAATTACTATTCATTATTTGTCATTTTCTCCATTTTTGACTTTTCATCTTATTTTTGAATTTGATTCAAATTGAAAAGATATCAAATGGCAGAAAATATACATAAAAATATTTTTTGTGAAAAAAAATATTTTTAAGACAACAAAAATTCTCTCAATAACACTTTTAAAGCTAGCACTTTGAATTTGTTCAAACCATTTTCTCTTGATAGTTTCTTCTTCATTCTTCACGTGGATTATCATTAGAGACATCCTAGTGTGGATTTTTGTGGTTTGCTACAACCCAACAAAGTGAAGATTTGAAGAACAAATAAAAATTACAACGTATAATTTTTAACATTTACATTTATATAAATTAGTTTTAATGTTACAATATGATCTTTTGTTTTGGATTTTGAAAAATTTTATTTTTCGTTGCATTTATGAATATGATTCATTCTTTAAAATCCAACATTGGTATCAGAGCCTTCTTGTATCTATTAAAATTAATTTTAATTGAAAGTGCAATGGGATTGCATGTTTTTGATGATTTTGGATCAATAGGTTTTGAAAAATTGAAATTAATTTGTAAAATTTAATTTACACATTTTTCTTTCTTTAATCTGATCATGAATGATTAAGAATGATTATTTTGATTGAAAAATGAAATGAATGTGATTCAAATAATTAATTTCGGATTTATTTCAAAAATGCCTAAAATTAATTTTGGATCAATACGTTTTCTATAATTTGAAATATGTAATTAGATTACATAGGATTAGGATAGAATGAAGATACAAAGGAGCAAGAAGCAAAGGAGATGGTACCATAAACAAGAAGACTTAGAAATGGGAATTTAATTTCTATTTTGGGTTGTAAATTCATGCATATACCTAGGTAAGATCTAGTCAATCTCTCTTTGGCTCAAGAGATTGACTTTAGTATGTCCATAATCATGCCATATAATTAATTTAACTATCTTTATATATCATTGTGATGAATGTATGATATATAAAAGCATGAAATAATAACTTGATGAGACTTAACAAAGAAATCCCTCACTAAATAAATAATTAAGTGTTACGCCTTTCATTAATATGGGGAGAACCAGAGTTCTTCTAGAGTTAGGGTTGTTGAGTTGCCTCAAGCTCACTCTATAAGAATATGTTCAATCCATTGAAATTAGATTTCACGATTAATGGGTTAGACTTAACCGATATTATTAACTTGTTGGATTTGTGCCAAGGTTAATGTGTATTGGAGGTGAAGTTGGGTTTGTATACATGAGATGTATACATATCAAGAGTCGATAGCCCAATGTATATGCACACATCAATAAGTTGATAGCACAAGATTCGATAGTTGCATGAATAATGCAATTGGTATGGATTAGATACGTACCAACCAAACTAAGGATAGCTTGTTGAGTTGCCTCAAGATTATTCTTAGCTAGTTGGATATCAACCCACTAGGAGAACTTCCATATAAGTTCTCTCGGGTTCATAGTGAGGGCTATGGATTTGCTATAAAATAGTGGGAGCTATAATGCGATTTATTAAAGACCTAATAAACATGCATTTTATGTACATTCTAACATATTCTATTTTACATCTAGGATGCTAAAATCATCATAATGACAAGTGTGAATTTGCAATCGCTAATGGAATCAAATAAGTTGACTGGGCCCAATTTTTTGGATTGGCTAAGGTATCTGAGAATAGTTCTCAAATCCAAAAAGATTGGCTATGTCCTAGATGAGGCACTCCCTAATCCCCCTACTACTAATGCTTTTGAAGATGTTCATAAGGAATATTAAAAGCATCTCGATGATAGTGAGATGGCAAGCTGCATTATGCTTGCTACTATGTCAACTGAGTTGCAAAAGCAGCATAAGGCTATGGATGCTAATTCCATAGTATACCATCTAAGAGAGCTTTTTGATGAGCAAGCACGTTCCAAAAGGTTCGAAACTTCAAGGTTGTTCTTCCGCACTAAGATGGTTGAGGGGACATCTCTAGTGTAATATGCATTGAAGATGAATGACTATATTGAGAGGTTGGCCACCTTAGGATTTGTGATGGACCATGAATTAAGTATTGACTTAATTCTAACCTGTTTGTTTGATAGTTATTCACATTTTGTGCTTAACTATAGGATGAACCAAATCTCTACCACTATTCCTGAGCTGATTAACTTGCTTAAAATAGCTGAGCCATCTGTCAAGAAGGACAGTAAGGCTGTGATGCTGGTGGACTCTTTAAGTTCTAAAAGGAAGAACCTTAAGAAGAAAAAGAAGAAGTACACAAAGCCTAAGGGAGGCATGGCCTAGAAAAAGGTCAAGGAGGTTGCTCCAAAAGGGACATGCTTCCATTGTGGCAAGGATGGGCATTGGAAGAGAAACTGCAAGGCTTACTTGGAGTCCTTGAGGAAGAAGGCATCTGATGCCCCATCTACTTAAGGTATTTTTGTCATTGAAATTAATACTGTTTCCAATAATAATATATGGGTTTTAGATACCGGTTGTGGCTCACACATATGCACTGATATGCAGGGTCTAAGGAACAGTAGACAAGTCAATAAGAGAGAGTCAGACCTATGCATTGGAAATGGAGCAAGGGTTGCTGCATTAGCTATAGGAACATATGTATTGACCCTCCCTAGTGGGATTATATTAAATTTGGAGAATTGTTATTATGTACCTGTTTTGACTAAAAATATTATTTCTGTTTCAAGTCTAAATAAAGATGGTTTCCTTTTAGCTTTTAGTAACAATTGTTGTTCTATTATGTTGAATGGAATTCTTTATGCGAATGGTACATTATGCAATGGAATATACATATTAGAAATGTCAAATCCAATTTTAAACATCAATGATAATAAAAGGAAAAAACAAGATATGTTGAAATCATCTTATTTATGGCATTGTCGTCTTGGTCATATAAGTGAGAATCGCATGGCTAAGCTACACAAAAGTAGTAGTTTGGGGTCATTTGATTATAACTCATATGACACATGTGAAACTTGTTTACTAGGCAAGATGACTAAATTACCCTTTAAGGGAAAGGGTGAACGTGCTAATGGACTTTTAGACTTAATACATTTAGATGTATGTGGTCCAATGTCTATACACACTAGAGGTGGTTTCATCTACTTCATTACTCTTATGAGATACAAATCTGAAGCTTTCTAAAAGTTCAAAGAATTCAGAAATGAAGTAGAGAAACAATTTGGCAAAAGTATTAAAACACTTCAATCAGATCGAGGAGGTGAATACTTGAGCCAAGAGTTTCTAGATTATCTTAGGGATAATGGGATTTTATCTCAATGGACTCCACCTTACACTCCACAACACAATGGTGTGGCTGAAAGAAGAAACCGAACCTTGTTAGACATGGTAAGGCCTATGATGAATTTTGCGGAATTGCCTAAATCCTTTTGGGGTTATGCACTAGAAACCGCCATTTATATATTAAATGGAGTTCCTTTAAGTATAACAAGAGGCCCACATTTTCTTACATGAGAATTTGGGGTTGTCTTGCTTATGTGAAGCGGATAATGTCAGATAAGCTAGAAGCTAAGTCTGACCGATGTCTGTTTGTGGGATATCTAAAAGCATCATATGGATATCAATTTTACCACCCCTTGGAATAAACGGTTTTTGTTTCAAGACATGCTATCCTTTTAGAGATAAAATTCCTTCTAAAAGGAGATAGTGGGAGCAAAATTGAACTTGAGGGAGTTTAAGATGGTTAAACAGATGCTGATCAACTGCCTAAACCCGAGCTTGTTACTCATACAGATGATATAATAGCTCAACCTTTTGAAGCACAAGAGCTTCATAGGTCAAGTAGGCTACGTACTGTTCCAAAGAGATATGGATTTCTCATTAGTGAACAGAACAACGTATTGCTCATAAAAAATGATGTGCTACAACCTATGAAGAGGTTCTGAATAGTTCAGAATCTGACAAATGGCTTCAAGCCATGAGGTCATAAATGGATTACATGTATGAAAACCAAGTATGGACTTTGGTTGACCCACCCGAAGGAATAAAGCCTATAGGGTGCAAGTGGGTTTTCAAAAAGAAAACTGACATGGATGGTAATATGATTACCTATAAATCTAGACTGGTTGCTAAAGGTTATCATCAATGACAAGGAATTGACTACGATGAAACGTTTAGCCCAGCAGCTATGCTTAAATCCATAAGGATACTCCTAGCCATTGCTACTCATTATGATTATGAGATATGACAAATGGATGTGAAAACAGCTTTCCTTAATAGAAATCTGACTGAGGATGTGTACATGACACAACCAGAAGGTTTCATATCCAAAGATGGCAAAAAGGTATGTAAGCTTCAAAGATCCATTTATGGATTAAAGCAAGCATTCAGGAGTTGGAATATTCGGTTTGATGAGACAATCAAACAGTTTAGTTTCTTACAAAATTCGGATGAACCTTGTGTCTACAAGAAGGTTAATGGGAGTGCAATCGTATTTCTTATGTTATATGTAGATGACATATTGTTAATGGGAAATGATGTCTCAGCCTTACAATCAGTCAAATTTTGGTTATCCAAGAATTTCTCTATGAAAGACCTCGGAGAAACAGTTTATATTTTAGGGATAGATCTAAAAGGTTGCTTGGTCTTTCATAGTCTACAAACATAGATAAAATGCTAAAGAGGTTTAGCATGGAGCAGTCCGAGAGGGGATATATTCCCATGACCCATGGGATTATTCTCTCAAAGTCTTTGTGTCCAAAGACACAAGATGAGAGGACACACATGAGTTTTATTCCATATGCTTCAGCTATAGGATCAATCATGAATGTTATGATATGTACAAGACCCGATGTATCATATGCTCTAAGTGTCACGAGTAGATACCAATCGGACCCTGGTGAGGGTCATTGGGTGGCTGTCAAGAATATCCTTAAGTACTTAAGAAGAACTAATGGTGTGTTCTTGGTATATAGAGATGGAGATATTACTGTGAGCGGGTATACCGATGCCAGCTTCTAATCTGACAAGGATGACTCAAAATCTCAGTCAGGTTATATATTCACACTAAATGGTGGAGCAGTTAGTTGGAAGAGTTCCAAATAGGAAACGACTGCTAATTCCACAACCGAAGAAGAGTACATAGCAGCTTCTGAAGCAGCAAAGGAAACAGTTTGGATAAAGAAATTCATCACAGAACTTGGAGTGGTTCCCAGTATTATTGATCCAATACAATTGTATTGTGATAATAATGGAGCCATTGCACAAGCAAAGGAGCCACGGTCTCATCGTGATCCAAACATGTACTAAGAAGAAACCATTTGATTAGAGAAATCATTGGTAGGAATGATGTAAAGATAGAAAGAGTGCCCACTGATCAAAATATTACTGATTCTTTTACTAAGCCACTTCTCCAAAAGAAATATGATTCTCATGTACTCGCCTATGGAATTAAATACAAAGGCGATTGGCTTTAGTTCAAGTGAGAGCTTGTTAGAGGAGTGCCCTAAAGGCAATCACCTTTAGCACTTATTGTACAAATTTATTTGATTAATAAAAGGCTTTTTCATTAATTTGATGTTCATTTGATATATGAATTGATAAGTGATCTTAAATCAATTAATGAAGTCCTTGATACATAACATAGCATGAAGGAAATCATGATGAGATCATGATATTGAGATTCTTATCATGTGTAATTATGTTAGTATCAAAGTTATCCCTAGTCATAGGATTAATGAGATGGGACATTATTAATCCAGACAGACTAGCACATGTTACACTCCTTGATTAGATTGAGTAGTAGATCTCATAATCTATAAACATGAGATGTTTAGAGTTAATATGTGGATGCTTGCTAAGTGTAGCTAAGTACATTGGATGACCAACTATGAGACAATCATATGGATAATCTATTCAAATGTCAATGATAGTCGCATCATAGCAATGACGCAAGTATCCTTAGACTAGAGGTACTCAAGGATATCTTACATATTGATTCTGTATTTTGACACTATTCCTTGTTGCCTCAGAGAGGTAGCTCATAGGGTGGCGATTGGATACAGCTTGAGGTATTCGAAGGTAATTGGGTAACCAACAAAGGATTCACCACTCTTGATAGAAAGAGTGTATACCCATGGCCTTTTGTCATGGTCATTACTCAGGAATCTCTGGCTGGAGTGAAAATGTCATAAAGAGAGTCTTCAATGACATATCTAATAGAGCAATGAGCCTCAAGGAAAAGAACTAACATTACTTGGACTAGACGTGATGTAGTCAGTCTAGTGGGAGTTAACACATATCCATACTCTGAACCAAGTGGGGTATAGATTGGTAAAAGAAATAATTGCACATAAATTGTCTATGGAAAGGTTCATAGTCAAACCACCGACTTTCCGATCAATTGGGGTCATGATGTGTTGCTAGATACCGCTCATGACCTGCTTAAATTAATTGTTAATTTAAGTGGCCAACATAACCGGGAACCTAATGGGTCACACGCATTGAAGATATGGAGAATGAGTAAAATGGTCTTGGATAGGATCCAAAATATGAGAGAATTATTTTAGGATGGATCGCGATGAGATCGCACGAAAAAATTGTTCGGGAGTGTCACGGGCCTGTACGGGCCCGCGCATGCGCACGCGGGCTAGGCAGGCTGCTGGCCAGCCTTGCGAGCCAGCTGGGCTACCAAGCAGCAGCCCATAACCTGCCCAGTGCACCTGCAGCTTCCATCTATTAGCCAACGGCTGTAATTGGCCATAATTAGGCCAATTATGGGCAATTACTATTCATTAGTTGCCATTTTCTCCATTTTTGACTTTTCATCTTATTTTTGAATTTGATTCAAATTGAAAAGACATCAAATGGAAGAAAATGGACATGAAAATATTTTTTGTGAAAAAAAATATTTTTAAGACAACAAAAATTCTCTCAAGAACACTTTCAAAGCTAGCATTTTGAATTTGTTCAAACTATTTTCTCTTGATAGTTTCTTCTTCATTCTTCGCGTGGATTATCATTAGAGACATCCTAGTGTTGATTGTTGTGGTTTGCTACAACCCAACAAAGTGAAGATTTGAAGAACAAATAAAAATTACAAGGTATAATTTTTAACATTTACATTTATATAAATTAGTTTTAATGGCACAAGTATGATATTTTGTTTTGAGTTTTGAAAAATTTTATTTTTCGCTGCGTTTATTAATATGATTCATTCTTCAAAACCCAATACCC
Organism: Triadica sebifera; assembly: GCA_023653625.1. NCBI lineage: Eukaryota > Viridiplantae > Streptophyta > Magnoliopsida > Malpighiales > Euphorbiaceae > Triadica > Triadica sebifera. The sequence continues at coordinate 37,873,112 of CM042896.1, forward strand.
TTTTCCCAGCATAGCCTACATTACCCAAGAAATGTGGATGCATATTATGTAATGACCAAAATACCGATTTAGTCATAAGTTGTAGTTTTTGAGATTGATTAATGTAATCGGGGTCAAAAATGCATCGTGGCTGAAATATTTTATTTGATCATCAGAAAAATATAGGTCACAAATAGTTTGAGGGTAAAATTTGGAGTAAAAACGATGTCAATTCGGTCCCAAAAAATCAAAAATAAGAAAAAGTCAGGATATGGTTTAAATAGTAAATTTGGTTTAATTGTACTTTGATTGAGTTGTTAAAAATAGTAAAATACCTCTAAAACTTTATTTTAAGGTATGGATAAATTTTAAATAATATTTAGAATTATTTGATAGTAAAAAAGAAATTTTACGATAACACATGAATTTGATTAATCAGACTGGTTTGAGTTAAAAAAACTTTATGTATCCTAATTTATATATTTTATGAATTATGGAATTATATTTGAAAGCAATTGGTCTTGGAAAGTGAAAAGAATAATTTAAATTGCCAAATGGGTCTTAATTTCACAAATGAGCCTAATTAAGTTGAACCACTTGACTTGTCCAAGACCCAACCCATTTCAGCCACCTATAGAAACCCAAAAATATTAGAATTCTCTAGACAACTTTTCATCTTTCTCCAACTCTCCCTTGCTTTTATCTTGGCCAAATGGGTTTTCTCAGTCTTTTTCATCAAATTTATCACTTCTCACTCTAATTCTTACACCAAATTCAAGCATTCTAATATTATTTTAGCCCCTGTATTAGCTAGTTGATGTCTCCAATATTCAATTGAAGGGTTAGAAGTGGAAGAAATTAAAGGATTCAAGTTAGAGCATCAAAGAGAGGTAAGAAAAATTGGTGGTTTAAAATTTATTTAAGGGTTCTAATAGAAGTTTAAGGTATGTAGGTTATATTTATGAACTTATATTGAATTATGGAAGCAAAATAATGGTGGTTTTATCTATGCATGTATTCAGTTTATGGTAGAAAACAAAGAAGGATAAGGAAATTCAAAGGAAAATGAAGTTTAGGAAGATAAAAAAAAGAAATAAGATTAGTGGTTACAAAATCTAATTATTTCCATTGAATTTGTACGAATTTAGGTTATAGAATTAGTATATATGTGTATTTTGCATGATAAGTTGAAAGTAACCTTAGAAACATGAGTAAATACATTAAAAATGTGGATTAGGATGCTTAAATTAAAATAAAATAATACTGGATGGTGGAACCTTTATAGTGGCTCAGTGATGTATGTTTGAATATATAGGTATATTTTATAGTCTAGTACAATATTATGGTATATACATGCTGTTGAAGGTATGAATTAGTGAAATGAATGGTTAGTAGGTGAAAGAAAAATTTTAATGGTGAGAATGCATGTTATGCTGAATTGAAAACATAAAATTTTTTCATTGTATTCTTTGTTAATTTAAAGAAAATTGAGCCATAAAATGCATATAGACTTGAAATTTTATGTATATGAATTAATTGAGAATTATTAGAATTTAATTGAATATGTCTCATTAGTGATTACATTATGTATGAAATGGAACATAATGAATGAGGTATGTTTAATTGAATTTTAGGGCTTAATTGATGATAATATTGAATATTTAGAGCATTGGATTGGAGATTTTGGAAAAAGAATATTTTAGGGGTGAAACTTCATTATGGCCGAATGGAATTCTAAATAATTAATAATGTAAAATAAATTAAATTTTGGAATCTAATGAGAATTAAGTTAAAAGAATAAATTTATTGACCTTAGTGAAGTTTGGTAGTTAAATCTAGTTTATGATATAATTGGTTAGCCATAGGGACATCATAGCCATGACGCTGGTCATGGTGACTTACTTAGATAGGTCAATAGTGTAATATCCGCTAATTTAGGTCCCGAGTCGCACGTGTGGAGAATTTGATGCGTTTGACCGATCGGAGTCTAAATTCGGATTTTTAAAAAAATTGATTAAGTAATGGCTAAATTAAATGATAAATGCCTAATTAAGTGATTATAGAGTTTAAAGAAGTTGATTTACGGTAAAGGACTAAATTGCAAAATTTGATAAGTTTTGGGGTAAAATTGTAAATTACAAAACAATAGAGGATTAATGAGATTAATTGCTAATTAACTTAGGAAATTTGGACACTTAAAATTGGGTTGGCCGGCCATGACATTAAAGGAAGAGGATTAATATTGATTAAGTATAAAATTGGAAGAAGATGGTTAAATGGTGGGTCCCACATGAAGACTTTTTGGGTACCCTATTTAAGACTTCTTTTCTTCTTCTTCTTCTCTTCATTTTCTTCCTTCTTCTTTCTTTTCTCTACCAGTCACGCCAGCTACATCTTTTCTTCCATAGCTCACCTTGATTTATAGAGAGAAAAAGGAAGGGAAGAGAAGGGAAAGAGCAAGACAAGGAGATTTTCATGGCCCATAACTCCTAAGGAAGCTGGAAAGAACAAGAAAGAGGAAGAAAAATCAAGTTTGGTAGAGAGAGAAAATCTCCAAAGTTGTGATCAAATGAAGAAAAGTGTAAGGTAAAAAGCATCTCTTCTTCATCATCATCTTTTCTAAAGGAAGTTTGAATTTTGAGCTCATTCAAGACTTATGCGGAAGGAGAGAGAAACTAGGGTTTTAAGAGAGAAAAAGAGAGTTTTAGGGTCTTGAGGAAATCAGATGATAATAATGATTTATGATGTTGTAGGAGTTCCAAGTGACAAGGAACAAGCTCTAAGGAGCAAAGGAAAAGAGAAAGCTACCTAGAAGAGTGAAGGAGAACGATTAAGGTTTGTGCATAACTTAAGGCAATAGCCTATTTTTGTTTGAAATAATGCATGCTGAACATGATTTTAGATAAATAAATTTCAAGAATGATGATGATTATGGCATGAAACCATAGGTTTAGACATGTATAAATGAGATCCTTGTGTGACATTGAATTAATGATGTATGTTAGAAAATCTTATATGATGAAGACATTTACATGTATCAGAAAGTAATAAGTTGAGTAAAGAACTTGAGAAATGCATGAATTAGAATTTGGTATGATTTGAATGATGTTAGAATGAATGAAATGTGAATATGCAAATTTTTTGCAGAAAGTCACGGGCGTGACTATTGAGTCACGGGCATGAACTTGAGAGTTCACAGTTGTGACTGATTGTATCACAGTTGTGTCTTCTGTCTGGAAATGGTACTATTCATTCTAGAAGCTTTCACGGATTGGAATCACAGAAGTGAACTTATTCACGAGCGTGAATGAGTAATCACGGCCGTGAATGCTTTTGGGCGATTCATTCCAGTAGCGTTCACGACATGGGATTACGGGTGTGAACTAGTTCATGGGCGTGAAATTAGTAATCACGGTCGTGAATGCTCGGTATTTGTAATTATGAATGTGGTTATCAAATGAAGAATTCAGGTAAGTAAATGAAAGTCATTGTCTATCCAGTGAAATAAGAATGATATGGATATATATATATATATATATATATATGTGTATATATATATATTGATGTGAGAATGTGTTATGTTGTGATATAGAAAAATGAATTGTCATGGATGATATATGAAATCTGATGCAGATGATAAAGATGAGAATATTGATGTACCTAGTTAAATAAATGAAAAGATGTATGAGTATGACTATATGTTTGCAAAACAAGAAAATTGAGATGTTGATAAATATGAGAATATTGATGTGTTAAAATTTGAGAATTTTGATTGATGTGAAAATATAAAAAAGCTCATTACTCTACCTGCGGACTAGAATCAAGATAGATGACATGTCATTAAGGGGGCGAACGGTACCGTACTATACCTTAACCAATGTGGCTTAAGCTCTAGGAGCGCCATTGGTCTGAGATGCTCGGTCAGTGTGGCTTAAGCTCTGGGAGCGCTACTAACTTGATAAGCTCTGATGAGCACACATAAATGAGGACAATGTGGCTTAAGCTTGGAGAGCGCCCTTAGTCCGGTTATTCGTCTATGATGAAATTATACTCAATCAATATGGCTTAAGCTCGGAGAGCGCCATTGATTTGAGAAGCTCTTATGAGCCAGATAGTGGACAGGGTGGCTTAAGCTCTGGGAGCGCTCATGATCCATAACCCGTATCCAGTAAGTCCAAATTTAGAGTGATGTGGGCAAGATAATGAGCATATGTTGGAAAATAAGAAAAGAAAAGAATAAGAAAACGATGATGATATAAGATGTAATGATAAAGAGATTAACAGAGAAATTTACCATTAAAGATAAATGAAAATAACATTGTTTATATGAGCATGACATTTATATTTGTATGAAATAGGAATATGTTGATAGTCATGCATGCAAACATTTTAATGCACAAAATGATATTTGTTAATGGTTGTTGCATGATATAATATATTGCCTTTTTTATATGCACCACTAAGTTTAGAGCTTAGTGTGGAGTTTAATTTCCACTCAGATATAGAAAGGTAGCTAAAGGCATTAGATAAAGCAAGCGGTGATCCCATTCAAGTAAAACAGCTGAACCTTGAGAAAGTGGGTTACAAGTTTTGAAATTTTTGTATTTGGATTTTATATTAAAAAAATGTTCGAGTTTGTAAAACTTAGTTTTAAAGTTTGGTAAGAATTTCTTTGATGTTAAAAATTACTATCTTATGTAATTAAATTGTACTCTGGGTTTTGTTTATATCCATATATATATGAGTGTTGAAAAAAAAATAAAGGTAATATAATAATAATAATAATAGCGATTTGAAGAAGTAAAGGGAGACGGACATTAGCGCTCCTTCATCCGGGCACGTGCGGTTCGGGTGAGGAGGTGCTACAGTTTTTGGTATCAGAGCACCAAGTTGGTGTTTCTGGATTTTGATATTAAAGCCCGGTTGGGTGATTTTGGATTTTTAAAGTGAATTTTGAAAATGTTTTTCTTGAAATGTACACACAAATGCATTTTTGGAGTTGCTGCTTTATTGATTAGGGTCGTTGCCTTTATGTTATAGGTAGGGTATGGCTTCAGGATCAAGATGAATAGTAGTAGAAGAAGTTGAGAGTAATGAGCCTTCTGAGGCAAGAACTTCGTTGCAACCAAGTCATCATCGAGCTGCGGCACTGAGATCTAGTGCCAGCTCACTTCGTGAGCATTCAACTATTAATATGGGTCAGACTGAGCTCATGAGAAATATGATAGGTCTGCTACAAAGAGAATCACGATCCATTTCGTTCAGAATACAGTTTGAGAGACTGAGGAAATTAGGGGCATCTAATTTCTATGGTAAACGAGAGGATGACCCCTCAGTGGCAGAATTTTGGTTGGAACAAGCAGAGCGAGTATTTGATCAACTGCACTGCATAGATGAATAGAAATATGAATATGTAGTATCTCTACTGCAGGAGCATGCATATGATTAGTGGTGATCTGAATCACAGAGTACAGAGGCTCCTAACCCTATGACATGGGAATTCTTTCTAGAGAAGTTTAAGGAGTAGTATATTCCTCCTATCTACACAGATGACAAAAAGAGAGTTTCTAATACTAAGACAGAGGGATATGTCTGTAACAGAATATGAGAGAGAATTCACTCATCTTTGCAAGTATGCTGGTGGTATTGTGTCTACAGAGGCTGATAAATGTCGACGATTTGAAGATGGATTAAGGGATACGATCAAGTTACAAGTTTCAGCCCTACGTCTGATGAGTTTCCCCAGTTTACTAGCATCTGCTAGAACAGTTGAAAGAGTCCTGGTGACACAATAGCTAGTAAAAGTGAGTGGGGTTAGTAGACTTGCACCACAACCAAGTGGAGTACAATCTAGTGGCAAGAGAGCCAGATCTTTTGGTGGCCGATTCTATGCTCGGAGTTCCAGCAGATTTTATTCTTATAGACGGGGACAACCCGTAAGATCTACTTCATCGGCAGCCAGTGCACCGACACAGGCATCCCATAGATCTACCATTCTACCGGTGTGTCAGCATTGTGGTCGTTCGCATCCAGGAGAGTGTTGGTTGATGACAGGAGCGTGCATGAGATGTGGCTCGAAGAACCATATTAGAAGAGATTGTCCATTGCTACAGTTTGGCAGAGGTTTAGGGAGTGTTGAGTCAGTACCAATACAAACTATGGGACAAGGAAAGGGATGACGCCGAGGGCAAGGAAGAGGAGGCCATGCAGGGCCAAACCAGTTCAGCTCAGATACAATAGAGAGACCTGAAGGCAGTAGAGCTGCTCCAGCAATAGCTTATGCCATGTGAGGCTGAGAGGAGCAGGATGCACCTAACATCATAGCGGGTAAATTCTTTCTCTCTGGCTCTTGTATACATGCATTGATAGACCCTGGGTCAACACACTCATACATATGCACACCACCATCGGGTCAAGAGGGTCTAAAACTAGAGACTCTAGAATATGAGATTCGTGTGACTAACCCGTTACGACATAGTGTGCGGGTTAGTAAAGTGTTTAGGGGTTGCCCAGTCAAAATTCAAGACATGCAGCTTAATAGGGTTACTGTTAGGAATAAATACCCACTACCTAGGATTGATGATTTATTTGATCAGTTGAAAGGTGCATGTATATTTTCAAAGATAGAACTTTGATCGGGGTATCATCAACTGAAGATCAAAGAGTCAGATGTATCTAAGATGACATTCAGGACTCGTTATGGTCATTATGAGTTCTTGGTGATGCCATTTGGATTGACGAATGCGCTAGCAGTTTTTATGGACTTGATGAATCGAGTGTTCAGGCCATATATTGATCACTTTGTAGTTGTATTCATTGATGACATTCTTGTTTACTCTAGAGATCAAGTAGAGCATGACCAACATCTTAGAAAAGTATTGCAGACTTTAAGGGAGAAACAATTGTATGCAAAGTTGTCTAAGTGTACATTTTGGTTAGAAGCAGTTAGTTTTCTGGGTCATGTAATTTCAGCAGAAGGTATTCGAGTTGATCCTAGTAAAATCGAGGCTATTCTTAATTGGAAATCACCACGAAATGTGACAGAAGTGAGAAGTTTTCTTGGATTAGTCGGATACTATAGGAGGTTTGTGAAAGGATTTTCATCTATAGCGAATCCTTTGACATGACTGCTGTGAAAAAAGGTCCGTTTTGAATGGACAGATAAGTGTCAAGCAAGTTTTGATCAATTGAAGGCAATATTGACTGAAGCACCAGTTTTGACTCAGCCTACTCCAGGAAAAAATTATGTTGTGTATTGTGATGCAAGTCACAATGGGCTAGGATGTGTTCTTATGTAAGAGGGAAAAGTGATTGCATATACCTCTAGACAGCTTAAGCCTCACGAACTTAACTATCCGACGTATGATTTAGAGCTTGCAGCGATAGTTTTTGCCATTAAGATATGGAGAATTATCTGTATGGAGAAAGAGGCTACATTTATACATACCACAATAGTCTTAAGTATCTTCCTTCACAGAAAGAGTTGAACCTAAGGCAACGAAGATGGTTGGAATTGATTAAAGAATATGATTGTGTGATAGACTACCATCCAGGAATGGCTAAAGTGGTTGCAGATGCATTAAGCAGGAAGATTTTAGCCGAGATGCGAGTGGAATTCACATTGATGCAGAGAATTAAAGATGTCCAAAAACAAAATGAGAAGCTAGTGAAGATGGTCGAGGCTTTGAAAAATGGGGAAAAGTCAGAATTTTCCTTAATAGATCATGGTATTGTGTATTTCAAGAACCAGATTTGTGTGCCAAGTATGAAAGAGGTGAGGATAGAGATTTTAAAAGAAGCTCATGAAATAGTGTATACTATGCTCCCAGGTGGGAACAAGATGTACCAAGATTTGAAAGCACAATACTGGTGGTTGGGGATGAAAAGGGATATCACTGAATATGTTGCTAAATGTCTAATCTGTCAACAAGTGAAAGCTGAGCATCAATTACCCATAGGATTACTACAACCGATTCCCATACCAGAATGGAAGTGGGAGAGGATCACGATGGATTTTGTGTTCGGTTTACCGGTAACTCAGAGAAAGCATGATGCAGTATAGGTGATAATGGATAGATTGACGAAGTCAGCACATTTCCTACCAGTGCGAATGGACTATACTTTGAACAAGCTGGCTGAGATTTATGTGAATGAGACAGTGAGACTTCATGGAGTACTTGTATCTATTGTAACGCCCGTCAATTTAGGCTTGGATAATTAACATATTTAATGATCGTAATTAAAATTATTTGAGACTAAATTTGGAAATAAAATATAATAAAAATATTTGTAAGTGAATTTTTATTAAGTTATGTATGTTAAATAAAATAAATAGAAAGGTTGGGTAAGTTAATAATAATAAGATAAAAAGCAAGGATTTAAGTGGATATTTGGCAAAAACAAGGGGGACCTAATAGGGTATTTACCATAAGTATAAAAATATTATTTTCTTCTTCTTCTAAATTTCAGAACCCTAGCCTCCCTCCCACTCTTCCATACACAAATTCTCTCTTCTTTCACTCATTTTCTTCTTCCTCTCTCAAAAAACATAAAATAACTATAATAGCTTAAGGTTTGAAGAGGTTAAGACTTCATTGTGTCAAGGTTTAGACTTTATTGTATCAAGGTTTGTACATATGAGTATATTTATTCCTTTGTGCATTTTATTTGCATTACAATGATGTTTGATGTTGAAGGAAGAGTGAACAAATAACTTGTTGTGTTTGCTGGTTTTGTTAAAAATTCGTTTGGAACAATATTGATTTATTTGACCATATCTTTTGTTCTGGAACTTGGATCGGGATAAAATTAGTTGGAAATGAAACTAGACACATAGACCTTAAACATTTGTGAAGATTGTAAATACTATATCTGACTCTACATTGGTCTAAAAAGTTTTACAAAATCTCGGATTTGAAAGTACCCAGAAAATTCTGGGTAGTTATTTTCTGAATATGCTATGGTATTTTGCTTATATGTTTTGTTCTGGAACCTGGATCTGGATGAACTTAGTTGGAAATGAAACTAGACACATAGACCTAAAACTTGGTGAAGATGGTAAATACTATATCTGACTCTAAGTTGGTCTACAAATTTGTACAAAATCTCGGATTTGAAAGTACCCAGAAAATTTTGGGTAGTTATTTTCTGAACATGCTATGATATTTTGCTTATATCTTTTATTCTGGAACTTAGATTGAGATGAAACTAGTTGGAAATTAAAGTACACACATAGATACAAAAACTGTATGAAGAGTATAAATGCTAGTTACAATTTATTTCATACCTAAAATTTGATACAAAATCTCGGACCTAAGAATATTTTGAAAAATACTGGACATATTTTTATTGAGCACTATACAGTTATTTGGACATAACGTTAGCTAGAAAAATCCGATATATATGATTCTTTTTGTATATGAAAGATAAGACATTAATATAAAACTTTATAGAATACCATAAGGTCAAATTCGAATCAAAAATAGGTGAAATGTGTAATCCCAATTCAGGGCAGGAATCTGTCCAGAAATAAATATTTAGTAATTTGGTATTTTAAATAATGAGTGACATATATATATATATATATATATATATATATATATATGTTTTAATTTTAAATAATATGATAATATTTATATTTAAAATTATTACTGTGTATTGACTAAATTAATATGATGTATTGTGGTTTGAGGTTTCAAATGAGATTGATAAATTTTTATATGTATAGGGCATGTAAATCGAAAATTTTTATGAATATGGGAATTTTGATGATTTATATAAACAATAAGATGATAACATCAATTAAGCCCAATTCTCTAATTTAGGACTAGAAATAGGATAGATGGCATGCCATTGAGGGATTTACGGTACCGTAGAAATTATGATGATATGAAAAATTTTATTATATGGACAAGGTGGCTTAAGCTCGGGTGAGAGCGCCCTTGATCCTAAATGCATGCAATTATTTATTTTACTTAGTCAAGATGGCTTAAGCTCGGGTGAGAGCGCTCTTGACTTGAGAAGCTTGATTGAGCAATTATATAGACAGATATAGATAGTGAGCAAGGTGGCTTAAACTCGGGTGAGAGCGCTTCTGTTTCACAACCCGCATCCAAATAGTCCGGATTTAGAGTTTTGGGGCTATAAAATATAAAATATTTTAAAAAAAGAAATATGGAAAAAAAATTAGTTATCAGGTAAATGAAACAAGGAAATAGAATTCATAAATAAGGTATGAATATGAATTTACCTTTGTAAATTATGACATGTATATGTGTTGAACCAGTAAACTAGGTATGCAATATTCTATTTTGATATATGATAAATTGATTTTTTGTTTTTATATTGCTATAAAAAGGATTGTGATATACGGATTATTATTTATGATTATTTATATGCAAAATTGAATAATATGAATATGGAATTTTTATGATATATCATAAGTGTATGTATGAACATTTATGCACATATGTACCACTAAGCATTACGTTGCTTAGCGTGTGGGTGTTTTCCCATATGCAGGTTCGGAGCCTATAGAGAGAAGTTGATAGGAAGAGAAGCAAGCCTATACAGAGTCAAATAAAGTAAATCCACGTCAGAGGGTTGGTACTTTACATGATATGCATTTTGTTCTTGTCCTCATGTCATGGGTGATGAGTATAATTATGGTTTTTCAAAAGTTTTACATGTCTTTTTATGATGGAAATATGTAATTTTGTTTGGATCATAAGTATTTTGTAAACATCGGGATAGTGAAAACCCAAACTTATGTTTGAAGATATGGCCATGATTTGTTAATTCCGCATGTAAAATAGATTCATTAATTGTATCACATATTGCTATCATGAAAAAAAAAATTAACATATGAAAATATAATAACTAAAATAGAAGAAACTTTCATTCAAATGAATTTTAAGGTAAGAGGCATATGACATTCTCCTATATAGTTAGGATTATTCCTAACTATATAAGAGGGTGTTACATCTATTATCTCCGACAAAGATCCCAGGTTTACGTCGCAGTTCTGGAAGAGTCTACATCAGGCTTTGGGAACTCGACTAAATTTTAGCACGACATTTCATCCACAAACGGATGGACAATCAGAGCGAGTTATACAGTTGCTAGAGGATATGATGAGATGTTGTGTACTTGAATTTGAGGGAAGTTAGGATCGACATCTACCTCTTATGGAGTTTGTCTATAACAACAGTTAGCAAACGAATATAGGCATGGCTCCTTATGAAGCTTTATATGGAAGAAAGTGTAGGACACTAGTATATTGGACCGAGTTGAATGAGAAAAAGTTGATGGGGCCGAAAATAGTTTAATAAACTGAGGAGAAAGTTAAAGTGATCAAGGAAAGGCTAAAGGCACCACAAGATCGACAGAAATCATATGCCGATTTAAAGAGGCGAGATATAGAGTATGCTGTAGGTGACAAAGGTTTTCTTAAAGTTTCGTCGTGGAAAAAGATATTGAGGTTCGGTAAAAAGGTAAAGTTAAGCCCAAGATTTATTGGTCCTTATGAAATTCTGGAAATAATAGGACCAGTGGTTTACCGATTAGCTCTTCCTCCGGAGCTAGACCGAATTCATAATGTGTTCCATGTTTCAATGTTCAGAAGATATCGTTCAGACCCAACCCACATTATACCGATAGGAAATAGAGGTACAGATAGACATGTCTTATGAGGAAGAATTAGTGGCTATAATGGCATATGAAGAGAAAGTTCTCCGGAACAAGAGAGTCCCTCCAGTTAAAGTTTGGTGGCGAAATCATACAGTTGAAGAAGCCACGTGGGAAAGTGAAGAAGTGATGAAGAAGCAGTATTCTCAGTTGTTCAACCCTGAATGAACAAGTAAATTTCGAGGATGAAATTATTTTAAGGGGGAGAGAATGTAATATCTGCTAATTTAGGCCCCGAGTCGTACGTGTCGAGAAGTTGATGTATTTGACCGATCGGAGTCTAAATTTGGATTTTTACAAAAATTGATTAAGTAATGGATAAATTAAATGATAAATGCCTAATTAAGTTATTATAGAGTTTAAATAAGTTGATTTACGGTAAAAGACTAAATTGCAAAATTTGATAAGTTTTGGGGTCAAATTGCAAATTACCAAAAATTAGAGGATTAATGAGATTAATTGCTAATTAATTGGGTTGGCTGGCCATGACATTAAAGGAAGAGGATTAATATTGATTAAGTATAAAATTGGAAGAAGATGGTCAAATGGTAGGTCCCACATGAAGACTTTTTGGGTACCCTATTTAAGACTTCTTTTATTCTTCTTCTTCTCTTCATTTTCTGCCTTCTTCTCTCTTTTCTCTACCAGTCATGCCAGCTACATCTTTTCTTCCATAGCTCACTTTGATTTCTAGAAAGAGAAAGGAAGGGAGAGAAGGGAAAGAGCAAGACAAGGAGATTTTCATGGCCCATAACTCCTAAGGAAGCTAGAAAGAACAAGAAAGAGGGAGAAAAATCAAGTTTGGTAGGGAGAGAAAATCTCCAAAGTTCTGATCAAATGAAGAAAAGTGTAAGGTAAGAAGCATCTCTTCTTCTTCATCATCTTTTCTAAAGGAAGTTTGAATTTTGAGCTCATTCAAGACTTATGTGGAAGGAGAGAGAAACTAGGGTTTTAAAAGAGAAAAAGAGAGTTTAGGGTCTTGAGAAAATCAGATGATAATAATGATTTATGATGTTGTAGGAGTTCCAAGTGACAAGGAACAAGCTCTAAGGAGCAAAGGAAAAGAGAAAGCTACCTAGAAGAGTGAATGAGAAAGATTAAGGTTTGTGCATAACTTAAGGCAATAGCCTATTTTTGTTTGAAATAATGCATGCTGAACATGATTTTAGATAAATACATTTCAAGAATGATGATGATTATGGCATGAAACCATAGGTTTAGACATGTATAAATGAGATCCTTGTGTGACATTGAATTAATGATGCATGTTAGATAATCTTGCATGATCAAGACATTTACATGTATCTGAAAGTAATAAGTTGAGTAAAGAACTTTAGAAATGCATGAAATAGAATTTGGTATGATTTGGATGATGTTAGAATGAATGAAATGTGAATATGCAGATTTTCTGCTGAAAGTCACGGGTGTGACTATTGAGTCACGGGCGTGAACTTGAGAGTTCACGGTTGTGACTGATTGTATCACGGTTGTGACTTCTGTGTGGAAATGGTACTATTCATTCCAGAAGCATTCACGGGTTGGAATCACGGAAGTGAACTTATTCACGGGCGTGAATGAGTAATCATGACCGTGAATGCTTTTAGTAGCGTTCACGGCTTGGGATTACGGGTGTGAACTAGTTCACGGGAGTGAAATTAGTAATCACGGTCGTGAATGCTCTGTATTTGTAATTATGAATGTGGTTATCAAATGAAGAATTCAGGTAAGTAAATGAAAGTCATTATCTATCTAATGAAATAAGAATGATATGGATATATATATATATATATATATATATATATATATATATATATATATATATATGTATATATATATATATGGATATATATGTATATATATATTAATGTGAGAATGTGATATGTTGTGATATAGAAAAATGAATTGTCATGGATGATATATGAAATCTGATGCAGATGATAAACATGAGAATATTGACTTACCTAGTTAAATAAATGAAAAGATGTATGAGTATGACTATATGTTTGCAAAACAAGAAAATTGAGATGTTGATAAATTTGAGAATATTGATGTGTTGAAATTTGAGAATTTTGATTGATGTGAAAATATAAAGAAGCCCATTACTATACCTGCGAACTAGAACCAGGATAGATGACATGTCATTAAGGGGGCGAACGGTACCATACTATACCTCAACCAATGTGGCTTAAGCTCTGGGAGCACCATTGGTCTAAGATGCTCGGTCAGTGTGGCTTAAGCTCTAGGAGTGCTACTGACTTGAAAATCTTTGATGAGCACACATAAATGAGCACAAGGTGGCTTAAGCTCGGAGAGTGCCCTTGGTCCAGTTATTCATCTATGATAAAATTATACTTAATCAATGTGGCTTAAGCTCGGAGAGCGCCATTGATTTGAGAAGCTCTTATGAGCCAGATAGTGGACAGGGTGGCTTAAGCTCTGGGAGCGCTCCTGATCCATAACCCGTATCCAGTCAGTCCAAATTTAGAGTGATATGGGCAAGATAATGAGCATATGTTGGAAAATAAGAAAAGAAAAGAATAAGAAAACGATGATGATATGAGATGTAATGATAAAGAGATTAACAGAGAAATTTACCATTAAAGATAAATGAAAATAACATTGTCTATATGAGCATGACATTTATATTTGTATGAAATAGGAATATGTTGATAGTCATGCATGCAAACATTTTAATGCACAAAATGATATTTGTTAATGGTTGTTGCATGATATAGTATATTGCCTTATTTATATGCACCACTAAGCTTAGAGCTTAGCGTGGAGTTTAATTTCCATGCTGATATAGAAAGGTAGCTGAAGGCGTTAGATAAAACAAGCGGTGATCCCATTCAAGTAAAGTAGCTGAACCTTGAGAAAATGGGTTACAAGTTTTTAAATTTTTGTATTTGGCTTTTATATTAAAGAAATGTTAGAGTTTGTAAAACTTAGTTTTAAAGTTTGTTAAGAATTTCTTTGATGTTAAAAATTACTATCTTATGTAAATAAATTGTACTATAGTTTTTGTTTATATCCATATATACATGAGTGTTGAAAAACAAATAAAGGTAATATAATAATAATAATAGCGATTTGAAGAATTAAAGGAAGACGAACATTAGCGCTCCCTCATCCGGACATGTGCGGTTCGGGTGAGGAGGAGCTACAAATAGCGATATACTTTAGTGATAATGATTCAGTGATCAGTATGTAGTGCAATCTTTTGGTGTTCCTTCGGGGACACTTTTCAGTATTGTAGCCCTGTGGGATCCATGTCCCATACATCCAAAATGAAGATTTTCTATCGGATTGACACTAGAGGCATAATAGTAAAATGACAAAAAAATGGTAAAATGGAATAAAAGTGAGTAAAAAGGAGTTAATTAAAGAAATAGAATGGAAATGGATTTAATTGAAAGAAAATAAAAAGTTCAAGAGTAATTTGGTAATATAAGGGTTAAATTGTAATTTTATGCATTTAATAAGAGAATAAATGAGAAACAAAAATTAACTAGTGGCAAAAGCACAAATAAGTGTAAACTAATGGAATAATTGTAAATAAATGGAAGTCTAGAAGCCAAAACATAATTTTTCACTAAAAAAAATTAAATAGAGGGTTAAATGAAAATTAAGTCAAAAGGTAAGTACTAAGTATAATTGTTAATGTAATAAAGGTATTATCGGTAAATTAATGGTAAATAATGATGACAACAATAATAATAACAATAATAATTAAAAAGATAATTATAAATATGAAATAACTATAATGTTTAAAGTATAATTTTTGAAAAATAAGTTTAAGTGTAAATTTTAGTTAAATTAAATTCGTTATGTTAATATAAATAGTGTATGAAACTTGCACAAATGTGTATGCATAAATTTAGGTTAGTAGAAATTTTCAAATTTGTAACCACCACTAAGCATTTTAATACTCAGCATGTAGTTATTTTGACTGCATGTAGGTACTAGCTAGGGAGTCACTGGAGCAAACATGCCTCATTTGACGGCAACCTGAAGAAGAATTTTATATGATTAACTAAACAACATGTATATGTAGGATACTTTATAGTAGATTTGGAATATGTATTTTAGTATGTAAAAAAGATTTTTATGGACTATGTATTCTGTTAGTGAACTGTTATGCTTAATGTGTAAAATGTTGGATATTAGACAGATGGTGAATGTATAACTTTATTTTTGAACCGTTCTGCCCTATGTGGGTTGTAAAATTGTCTATTGTATAGGAATGGTAGTTTAGATTTGTAGCCATTATGCTGCCGAAATATTTGGTTAAATGGATAATAAAATTGGACAGTTATAGATCAATCGACAAAGTAATAAACATGTTAAATGAGTGATGAAATATATTTAAAAATTTAAGAAAATGTAAGTGAATGATAAACATATGTTCACATGGTATGTTATTGACATTATGACTAACAAGTTTTAAAAAAACAATTTACTCACATTTGCTATAATCATTTTATAGGCAATACTAAACAATCATGGTAATCGCTTGAGATAATATAACGTATTGTTGAACCTTGAGGGATATTTTTGCTATTTTTATGATAACAAATAATTAGGCAACAAGGAATTCAACCACATTTATGCTTTAAATGTGTTAGACAAGTTATGCATTCCTAAAACCTTGAAGCAAGTTGAAAAAGAAGAATTGAAGTTCAAAATATTAAAAATAAGCAAAGAGTCACACCCGTAAATTGAAAAGTCACGCCCGTGATTAATGTCATGCCCATGGTAAAAAATCACAACTCCTGTGAAAATAGCTATTTACACCCGTGAAGACTTAGTCACGCCCATGAAACAAGTAAGTGCCAAGACTATTCATTCAAACATTCACACAGTAAAGCATTG
Source organism: Triadica sebifera (assembly GCA_023653625.1). Classification (NCBI taxonomy): domain Eukaryota; kingdom Viridiplantae; phylum Streptophyta; class Magnoliopsida; order Malpighiales; family Euphorbiaceae; genus Triadica; species Triadica sebifera. The sequence continues at coordinate 37,889,648 of CM042896.1, forward strand.
ACCCAACCGTGAAGATTGATCAAGTCACACCCATGAAGATTTTGTCACATTCGTGAATGACCATTCATTTTTAGACAAAATGAGTCATGGCTAGAGTCACCACTTTCATTGACGGCTATGAAGAATATTCATGCCTATGAAGACTCAGTCATATCAGTGAACTTGGAGAGAGAAACTTGTCAGACGCGAACAGAAAAATAGTTGAATGACTATTTTCACATTAAATGTATCCCAAAACGACTATATTTTATCTGTAAGTATAAAAACAACATATTTATGACTTCTAGAAGTTAGAAAAACAATCATTCAATCTTCTAATCTTGTATAACTTTGTGCATTTTTTTTATTCAATAACTTTCATTATTCGCGATTGTAAAATCAGAATTGCTCATAATTGCTAAGTTAGAAAAACAATCATTCAATCTTCTAATCTTGTATAACTTTGTGCATTTTTTTTATTCAATAACTTTCATTATTCGCGATTGTAAAATCAAAATTGCTCATAATTGCTGAGCATTTTAGTTGGTGAGTGTTTTCATCTTGTAATCAATTACGCAAAAGTGAGTTTGAATGAGTTGGGTTATGACTGAAATACTTGTAAGAGTTTTTGTGTGAGCCATAGAAAAACACAATGATTTGGTTATTGCGTTAGCCATTAAAACACAAGTGTTGTTTCTGGGTTAGATGTTAGCCAATAGAGAACCACCATAGTTGGGAGTGAGCTAGAGATAAAACTCCATGGTAACACTTCAAGTGTTAGTGAAACACCCAATATAGATTAGGGATAGGAGTAGAGTTTGTTAATACCTGAACCTCTTGTGTGCGTTATATCACTCTTCCTTTCATCATTTATTATTTGGCTTATTTTTCCTTTAAGTAATTTTTATTTGCGAACCAATTCAACCCCCCCTTCTTGGTTATTATTTTGGGCAAAAATTGGTATCAGAGTAAGGACTAGCAATCAAGCTTAAAAAGGCTGGTAAATATCAAATTTTGACCAACAAAGGATTTCATAGTCTCAAGCCCTTATTTGATGGAGCTAACTATACAAATTGGAAATTCAAGATAAAAATATATCTTGATAGTGAAGGAATAGATGTTTAGGAGTTTGTTCAAAAAGAATGGACACCTCCTATAAGAAGGAATTTTGAAGGAGAAGAAGAAATCACTCCAAAGGATGATTGGACAGAAATGCAAAAAAGAGCAAATGGCAAGAATAAGAAAGTCATGACTATCCTAATAATCTCTTCATTGCTTGAAGAGTGTGGTAGGATTCAACATTGTCTTACCGCCTACTCTATTGGGAAGACTTTGGAGAACTACCATGAAGGCACTGAACAAGTTAAGTCTAAGAAGGCTCAACTTCTTGTTATCGAATATGAGCTCTTCAAGATGAAGCCAAACGAGACCCTAACCGAAATAACAAATCGTCTTCTTGCCATTGTCAATGGCATGAGGAAGATTGGAAGACATAAACAATAAGATTTTGAAAAGTCTTCTAATGAAGGATTATGGCTCAATTGCTGCGGGCATTGAATAAGTAAATGAAGACTTAAGTGTGATCCCCACCGACGTGCTAATTGGTAAATTTCTCACTCATGAGATGGCTCTAGTAGGAGATAAAGAGAATGAAGGAGAAAAAGAGAGGAGAAAGCCAATTGCACTCAAAGCATCAACCTCGATGCTTTTAGTTAGAATGATATGAGAAAGATCTCATCGGTACCTCCTCCATATAGATACATGAAAGACGTTATGTATCCTGCTTAACTCTGGTGGTCAAGTGAGTCTATATGCAACTAGTCCAATCCTTTCCAAGATGTCATAAGGTCCTATGAATTTAGTAGGGGTGTGCAAAACCGAATCAAAATAAAAAACTGAATTGAATTAGGTTTATTCGATTTTGTTCGTTCAGTTTTGAGTTAATCGGTTTAGTTATCCATTGAAAATTCGGTTTTGCTTGATTTGGTTGTGAATGTTCAAAAACTGATTAAACCGAACTAACTGAATATATATATATATATATATATATATATATATATATATATATATATATATATATATATATATATATATAACCCTAGTTTATTATAATGTTTTTAAATTTATGGTAGGATAAAGTCAAGAATTATGAAAACTTATTATAATTTATGTTAACTAATTTTAATTTAGAGTATTTAATAAGATTATGATTATTGATTTTAATTTATACTATGATAATTGATTTTAATTTATAATACTTTATAAAGTTAAGGTAATTAAATTAAATTTATGATAATTATGGTAGTTGATGAAGTAATGATTATGTCAATTTATCATAATTTATGATATTTTATCTTAATCTATAGTAATTTATAAAGTTATATTACTTTATTATAACTTATATATTATAATTGATAAAGTTATGATCATTGGTTTTAATTTATGATAATTAATAAAGTTATGGTGTTTGGTTCTAATCTATTATAATTTGATAAAATATAATTATAATTATAATTTATATAAATTTAATTTTTTAATTAACAAAACTGACTAAACAAAACTGAATATTATTCAGTTTAGTTTTTATAAATAATCATTAGTTCAGTTGGTTTTTATAAATTCGGTTCGATTAAGAATATGACCAACCAAATGCTCATCCCTATCTAGGGCTTAACTTGCATGTCTTTCTGAATCTAGGAACTTTCTTCCATAGGAAAATCTTAAGAAACACCTTGTCTCACTTCATATTCTATGTCTCCCCTCATGAGATCAGTATATGACTTTTGTGAGTCTAAAGCTGCCTTTAACCAATTCTAAATGATCTTCCCTTTTCCTCTGTCTCTTGTACTAACTTTGGTCCCACTAGTTTCCTTTCACTTAGCTCAGTCTAACATAATAGTTTATGACATTTTCTATCATAAAGTGCCTTATATGAAGCCATCTCAATGCTGGATTTATAGATGTTGTTTTAGGCAAACTCCATTAATGGTAGATACTCTTTCCAACTTTCTTTAAATTTTATTACACAACTTCTCATCATGTCTTCTGGAATCTGTATCACCCTTTCTAATTGACCCTTCGTCTGAGGATTGAAAAACCGTGTTGAAGTTGAGTTTAGTATGCAAAACTCGTTGAAGACTGTCCCAAAACTGGGATGTGAACTGTGGATCTCTGTATGAAATTATGGAGACTGGCATTCCATGAAGCCTTACTATCTCATTCACGATATTGGCCTTGCCTAGATGGTAGTCAATCACATAATCATAATCCTTGATTTAACTCCAACCATCATCCTTGTCTCAATTTCAACTCTTTCTGAGTAGAAAGATATTTTAAACTCTTGTGGTTGGTGTAGATGAAACATTTTTCCCCATATAAGTAGTGGTGCCATATCTTTAAAGCAAAAACAATGACTGACAACTCTATATCATGTGTTGGGTAGTTTTTCTTATGAGGCTTCAACTCTCTGGAAGCATAAGATATTACTTTCCCCTTTTGCATCAAGACACATTCCAATCCATTGTGAGAAGCATCACTATAGACAACTAACTCCTTGTCTAAAACTGGTTGTGTTAAAACTGGAGTTTTGGTCAACAAACTCTTAAATTGGTTAAAGCTATGCTGGCACTTATTTGGCCACTCAAACTTTGCATTTTTCTCAATAATCTAGTTAATGGAGAAGCTATCCTAGAAAACCCCTGACAAACCTCATGTAGTATGCTGCCAAACTAAGGGTCTGCAAAACTATCCTTAAATGCTAGTCATGCTCCACCTAACACTCTTCTTTCCCTTAGATCTTTCAACCAAGATTGACAATGGAGTTTGTGTGTTAATGGAGGAAACAAAGGTAAAGGAAAAGACTTTGGCATGTAAGGATGGGTTATAGGGGCAGTGAGGAGCAAATAATGGTAGAGATAAGGAGTATAGAAGAGAGAAAAGTACGACTGCTTAAATATTCAACTGACCCGAGTTTCACGATTATGACAAAAATCTTTACGAGAGTGAACATCATTCACGACTATGACTAAACCATTCACAAGCATGAATGTAACACCCCTCTATACAGCCAGGACAAGCCTAACTGTACAGATGAATGCCACACAACTATATATGTCTAAATTATTCTGAATTAAAACTTTTCAACTTACTTCACTTCTTTGTATGTTACATGCAATTAAAACATCCATTTATAATGTACTGCATAAAACTTTTTCCTGTATCCAGATAATCATAAACTAAATCAATACAATTTTGGACAATTACTGCCCTTATTACAAATTCAACCTTATTTACCATAAATAAATTTAATTACCAATCCTTATTAAAATCATATTCAAAAGGTCAGTCTCTAACCCATGTCATTCGAAATAACCAATAATGAAATGAATAAAATAAATGAACAAACCCATATGGATAAACTCTGATTGACTTGGTCTTCTCTTCTTGAAAATTCAATTGTCCATTGGCTCTAAACCTGTGTGCAGAGAAACCCACACGCTAAGCTATTGAAAGCTTAGTGGTACATATAAGTATTGAAATTCTAGCATGCATTCAAACAGTATCATAGCATTCAAATTCATAAACATACCTTATGCATAATCATATCGTCATATTCATTTATATATATATGGATATATATATATCCATAAAATAATTTCATTGAATCTGAAATGATTTGATTTCAATACATCCATAACATGTAAAGCAAATATCATGATCTATTGGAATTATCTATTTCCCAATTTCATATATCTGATTTCTAGTTTGCACATTTCATTTCTAGGTTTTGACTATATTATGATTTACTAATTTTCTGTAACATAATGTTACAATGTTCTACATTAAAATTTTTGTTTATTGTATTACAAATTTCTAATTTCTTAGCCCAATACTCTAGACTCGGACCACCCGGATGCAGGTTGTAAAATAGGAGTGCTCTAACTCGAGGTTAAACCACCCTGCTCAATATCTGTATCTGAGTGTATTGCAAATCTTGCATCTCAAATTAGGAGCACTCTAACTCGAGCTTAAGCCACCCTGATGAGTAATCATAATATATGCATGCATATGGGTACAAGGGCGCTCGAACCCGAGCTTAAGTTATTTTTTGATGTTTAAATCTAACCTAGAATATAATTGGCTAGCCATAGCGACACCATTACCGCGGTACGAGTCATGGCAACTCAATTATATAGGTCAATGATAATTTATTTCAGTGATAGTGATTAAGTCATCAGTGTACAGTACAGTGCTCGGGTAGTCCTTCGGGGTCACTCTTCAGTGTAGTGGACTTATGGGGCCCACATACCATGTATCCCATCTGAAGATTTTCTAACAAATTGAAACTAGGGGAAAATATGACGAAAATTGTATAATAGCAAATATGATAAAAATGATAAAAGTGGCAAATATGATAAATATGATAAAAGTGACAAGTATGACAAAAATGGTATAATTGTAAAAATGATAAAAGTGGAAAATATGATAAAAATAGCAAATATGAAAAAAATGATAACAATAATAAATATGACAAAAAAAAAGATAAAAGTGACAAATATGACAAAAGAGTATAATTGTAAAAATGATAAAAGTGTTATAATATGATAAAAATGGTATAATAATAAAAATGATAAAAGTGATAAAGATGGAAAAAATAGTAAAATTGTAAAATGGAATAAAAGTGAAAAAAAATAGTTAATTAAAGAAGTAGAATGAAAAATGACTAAATTAAGAGAAAATGGAAGTTCGAGAGTAAATTGATAATAATAATAATAATAATAATAATAATAATAATAATAATAATAATAATAATAATAATAATAATAATAATAAAGGCCTAAATAATGGTTTATGTATTTAATGATAAATATGACCAAAATGGCAAGATTGGTAAGAATGACCAATGACATATTAGTAAATTTAAAAATACAGCAAAAAGGGGTAAAATGAAAAAACAAAAAGATAATTAAAGGAATAAAATGAAAATTGACTTAATTGAAAAAAAGAAGAAGAAAGGATCAAAGACAAATTAGTAAAATAAGGGTTAAATGGTAATTTATATATTGAAAAAATAAATGGTAATATATATATATATAACCAGTGGCAAAAGTGTAAATAAATATAAAGTAGTAACATAATTGTAAATAAATGGAAGTTTAAAAACCAAAATGTAATTTGTAGCTAAAGAAACATTAAATGGAGGATTGAAATAAAAAAAATAGTTATAAGATTAATTAAGCAAAATTGTTAATTTGTTAAAGGTATTAAATAGTGAATGAATGGTAAATAATAAAATATTGAGAAAAAACATGATTAATATATTAAAGAGAAAATTTTAAATAGTGCATTGAATATGATATTGCATGATGTGTGTAATTCGGTAATAATGAAAATCCTTACATTTGTAATCACCACTGAGCATTTTTAATACTCAACACGTAATTATTTGACCGTGTGTAGGTATTAGCAGGAAGACATCAGAGTAAAACATACTACCTTTGGGGAGCAGATAGAATGACAAAATAATAGTATGATATTGCTATGAATGACATGTATATATGAATATATGTATGGATATGTGTGTAAGAATGAAATGTTGACTTGTGGTTAAATAAATAAATAATATTATATATTATATTTGTATTGTTGTGCCCGAAATGGGCTGTGAATTGTTTATAGTGCAGGTGGGATAGTTAGTTTTATAGTCATTATACTACGAAAATTTTTGGATAAAAAATAATAATAAAGTGGTAACAATATTATGGTCATTAAGTTAAGAAAAAAAGTTTACACACATCTGCTATAATCAATTTTAGAAGATACCAACATACTTGGTAATCACATAAGACTACGCAACATACATATAAAATAATTGCTATAAGAGTGTCACAGTTTTAGTGGTATCAGAGCGTGGTTTTGGCGATTTTAAAATCAGAGTGGAAATTAAGTGAATGGATTATATGTATATACATGTCAATTGATGGATGAAGGGTGTTATAAGTCTAACATATGCTTGTTCCTTTCCTTATTTTATAGTGAATGGTGGCATCCCAACAAGGTCAAGGTGTTGGGGATGGTGATTGAAGAGTCGGTTAGTGCTGGGCAAGCCGAAGTCCCTCAACATAATGTCACTCCACTAGTTGCACCACCTCCACTGCTATAACCAGATTTTCTTAATCTTATAGTTGATTACATTCAACACAAAATGCAAGCTGAACAAGCTCAACAGCCACAGCTAGCGACACAGGTATAGCCTCCTGCTCCACCTAAAAAGAAGCCGATTTTGGAGCAATTAAAGAAATTTAGGGCTGAAGATTTCTATGAGCGAGATCCATTAACCCATGTACAAGTTGAAGAATGGTTATTCAAGATAAAGAGGTTATTTGAAGTCACTCATAGCCCGCCTAAAGAGAAATTTGAAGGTACTATGGCATTACTCTAGGGTCCTGCATTCATTTGATGGGATTCAGTATGCAAGCATACCCCAAGTGAGTAGTTGAATTGGGATTTCTTCTTGACTCAGTTTGAAAAAAATACATAGGGTCGGAGTATAAAGCAGAGATACAAGATGCATTTTGGAGACTCAGACAGGGAAATAAGACAGTAGCAGAATATGAGAATGAGTTTGAATGCCTCAGTGCCTATCTTAATGACTATCAGTTGACAGAGGAGAAATTTTGTCAAAGATTTGAGGGGGGTCTCCATAACAATATCAGACAGATAGCAGGTGCACAACAACATCCAAATTTGCATGCTATGGTAAAAGCGACTATGAAAGTGGAAAGTATTTAGACAAATGAGGCTAACAGACAAACTTGGTTTTAGCAGAAGAGGAAGATGGGACAGTTCAGTGGTTCAGGTGCTCAGAGTAAAAAGTCTAAGGGACCAACTCCATCATAGAGTCGTACATCAGTTGAACTAGGGCATGGGCAAGGAAATACATTCAATGGCAATGCCTCAGTCACTTTTGTGGGTAGTACAACTAAAGGCAGAGGGGTAGGTGTAGTTCAGAACTGTGACTATTGTGGTAGATCTCACCCAAGAGAGTGAAAATATTTGACTGGTGTGTGTTTTAAGTGTGGTTCAAAGGATCATCAGGTCATGGATTGTCTAGTGGCTCAAGCTTCTACGACTATGTCACCAGCATCGGGTATTAGATCTTTACCATCCAGAGGCCGAGGTAGGGGAGCAGCCCCTAACCTATCAGCATCTAGACCTTTTGCACAGAAACCCCAAGGTCAGGGATGAGTACATGCCATATTTATGCAGTGAGAGCCAAAGAAGAAGAGGATAATCCCGATGTGATAGTAGGTAAATTCATACTTATGACTGATTCTATTTATGCAATTGTTGATCATGGTTGCACACATTCCTATATAAATACTAATGTAACATGTGGGAAAAGGTTAAGAGATTCACAATTAGACCAAGACATCCTAGTGAGCAATTATTTAGGAAATAGTGTTATGGTGAACATGGTGTATAGGAATTGTCCCATTAATGCATAAGGTTATGAATTTCTATCTAACCTAATTGAACTACCACTCCGTGAGTTTCATGTGATATTGGGGATGGATTGGTTATCCGCCCACCAAGCAACAATAGATTGTAAAAGGAAGAGAGTGACACTTAAACTCTCCAATGATTAGGAAATCACTATTATGGGTGAAAGAACAGACTTTATGTCAGATGTGATTTCAGCTACAGCTGCCACGAGACTCATAATGAAGGGATTCATTACTTACTTGTGTGACATAGTGGAAGCTAAAAAGAAAGATCTTAAGGTTTCATATGTGCCTACAGTAAAAGATTTTCCATATGTTTTTCCTAAAGAATTACCAGGCTTGCCACCTGATAGGGAAGTCGAATTCACTATTGATGTAGCTCCAAGCATGACACCTATTTCGATTGTACCCTATAGGATGACACCTACATAACTCAAAGAATTAAAGATTCAGCTGTAGAAATTGCTCGATAAAGGCTTTATCAGATGTGGCTAGGAATGAAATGTGATGTGAAAGAATTCATGAGAAAATGCTTTGATATACTAATAGATGAAAGCTGAACACCAAGTTCCATCGGGTTTACTTCAGCCTATTGCGATACAAAGTGGAAATGGGATCGAGTGACCATGGATTTTGTGATGGGATTGCCTTTGACTGGAAGGAAGCATGATGCTATTTGGGTAGCCATTGATAGACTCACTAAATCAGCCCATTTCATACCAGTATGGATGGACTTTCCACTAACCAGGTTAGCAGAAATCTACATTAATGAGATAGTGTGAGTCCATGAAGTATCATCCTCCATTATTTCAGACAGGGATTCAAGATTTACTTCCCAGTTCTGAAAAAAAGTTGCAGGAAACATTGGGGATAAAACTTCATTTTAGTACAGCTTTTCATCCCCAGACTGATGGGCAGTTAGAGCGTGTGATTCAGATACATGAGAATATGTTGCGAAGTTGCGTCCTGGAGTTTGAAAGCAATTGGGAAAGGTATTTTCCATTAGCCGAGTTTGCTTACAGCAACAACTATCATTCCAACAATAAAATGGCACCATATGAAGCACTATATGGGAGGAAATGTATGACTCCTTTATGTTGGACAGAATTGAGTAAGAAGAAGCTAATGGGGACAAATTTGGTTAGAGAAACTAAAGAGAAGGTATGGGTGATCAATGATAGATTGAAAGAAGCTATGGGCCGACAAAAATCATGTGCAAATTTAAGAAAAAAAGATATAGAGTTCCAGGTCAGAGATTAGGTGTTCCTGAAGGTATCACCCTGGAAGAAAGTTATGAGATTTAGCAAGAAGGGCAAACTAAGTCTGAGATTTCTAGGACCTTATGAGATTATACAATGAGTGGGACCCATAGCCTATCAATTGAAGTTGCCTCAAGAGTTGAAAAATATTCATAATATGTTCTATGTATCAATGCTACAGAGGTATAGGTCAGGCCCTAACCATGTGATCAAGCAAGAAAAAATTTGGATACAGGCTGATCTGACTTATGAAGATAACCCACTAAAGATCCTAGTCAGAGAAGTTAGACAACTTAGGAACAAGCACATCCCCTAGTTAATGTGTTATGGAGTCACCACAATATGGAAGAAGCCACGTGGGAGCCAAAAGCTGCAATGAGGCAACAACATCCACAATTGTTCAATACAGGTAAAATTTCGAGGACAAAATTTTTATTGGTAGGAGATAATTGTAATGACCCAAATACTGGATTAATCATAAACTGTAGTTTCTGAAATTGATCAATATACTTAGGGGTCAAAAATACACTCGTGGGTGAAAAATATTTTATTTGAGCATCGGAAAATATAGGTTATGACTAGTTCAGGGATAAATTTTGGAGTAAAAATAAGGTCAAATAAGTTCTTAAAAGTCAAAACTAATAAAAAATAATACTTTCATGTAAGTGTCAACTTTCTCTCTCATGTAGAATGATATTCTGCTACACTTTCATATTATTTGTTTTATTTTTTTATGTTTTAATTTCTTCCGACATAATGTGAGAACTACGTACTAGTAAGAGGAGAGTGGAAGAAATGTGAAAAGTGGGGTCTGCAATAAGCACTCTCTCACATGCAAAGTGAAAAGGCAAAGATGGACAAAAATGAGCCTTGTTTTCACATCATCTCCCACTTCTCCACCCCCTCCAAACCGCATTTTTGCACGACCTTATCTCCATTTAAATACTTTCCTAGATTTTTATTCATAAATGTTTCCAAATAAAATATTTTAAAGAAAAAAATGACATGATTTTTTTATTTTATTTTAAAAGAATGGTATTATTTAGGGACACTTACTATTTACCCCATGTGAATTGACATAATTCACTAGTATCTCTCTGAAGTTTTAAAATTATAATATTTGCCCCTTCTATTTTATCATATTTTACTAATAGGATATTCTGTAATGATCCAAATCCGGGTTAGGTCAAAAATACAACCGTGGGTGAAAAATATTTGATTTTATCATTGAAAAATATATATTATGACTAGTCCAAAGGTAAAATTTGGAGTGAAAATGAGGTCAAATAAGTCCTCAAAAGTCAAAACTAAGAAAAAATAGGACCCGATTTAATTAATAAAGTAGTTGACCATACTTTGACCGGATTATGAAAAATAGAAAATGATATCTAAAAATTTATTTTAAGACATAGATAGACTCTAAATAATATTTAGGATTATTTGATAGTGAAAATTTTTTTTATGGTAACACCGAAAATTGATTTATCAATTTGGTTTGAGTGAGACGAACAGAAAATAGACTCCCATTGATTTTAAATTTTTTTTAGACATATAAAAATATTTTATGAATTATGGAAATCAAACTTTTGTGAAATTGAGCTTGAAAAGTGAGATAAATAATTTATAGTGCTTAATTGGGCCTAGATGGGTTAGGCTATGTTTAGCCCAAGCTTACCCACTTTAAGCTACTATATAAGGACTAAAATATCATAATTCTCTAGAGAGAATTCTGCAATTCCTTCTTCCCGAAATTCCCTTGCTTGGCCGAACCCATCTCCTGACTTTTCTTCTCCACAATTCTTCTATTTTCTCCAATTTTTACACCAAAATCAACCACCCTAATATAATTTCAACATCTCTAGTAGCTAGTAGAAGCCTTTAATCTTCATTTAGAAGGTTAGAGTGGAAGAAAATCAAAGGAGACAAGTTAAGATACAAAATCGAGGCAACAGAAATTAAGAGTTTTAAATTTATTTAAGGGTTCCAATAGATAGTTTAGGGTATGTAGATGATATTTATGAAGTTTTATTGAGTTAGAAAAGAAAAATAATGGTAGATTTTCGGCAATGGTAGGTGCACAAGGAGGTGAAGTTACTTCAAAGGAAAAAGTTAAGGAAAAGGAAGCCCATAAAGGCTAAAAGAAGGAAATAAGGTTAGTGATTTCAAAATCTACCTATTTACATTGTTAAAACTTGAATTAGGGTTATGGAAATTAGGGGATTTGTGTGATTTGCATGTAAATGATAATTGAAGCTTAAAATATGATTAAGGGAATATAAAAGTGGATTAGAATGGTTAAATTCAATTAAAAAAACAAATTAATTAATAGAACTTTGAAAATATGACCATATTATGTGTACAAATGCATTTTAAGGCATAATTATGTTTTAGTGTAATATTATGGTATATATGTAGTGATGGATGCATAAATTAGTGAAATGAATTATTAGAAGGTGAAAGAAAAAATTTAATGATGAAAATTGAATATAGGTTAAAATATTAAGAAGAATAATTTATTATTTTTCTTGCTAATTAAATGAAAATTAAGTCATAAAATGCAAAAAATATGATATTGAGCGTATAAAAATTTATTGAAAAATTTTAAAATATATATTGAATATTTTTCTAATTAATAATTATTTTATGCATGAAATGAAATATAATGAATAAAGTGTGTTTAGTGAGCTTAATGACTTAATTGAGTATTAATGATGAAATATTGACATATTAGAATGAAAAGTGTGAAAAAAGATTATGGTTATAAATGAATAAAATGTTAGGTAATTAATAATGTAAAAATAATGAAATTTATGAATTTAAGGGAAAATTGAATTAACAGAAAAAATATCGCCCTTAGTTATTTTCTGATGGTTAAATCTAGCCCATGATATAATTAGCTAGCCATAAGGACACCATTACTCCATGCAGGTCATGACAACTCGCTTATGTAGGTCAATGATGATCTACTTCAGTGATAGTGATCCAATGATCAGTATACAGTACAATGCTCAGGTGGTCTTTCGGGGTCACTCTTTAGTGTAGTGGACTTATGGGGTCCACGTCCTATATATCCCGTTTGAAGATTTTCTATCGGACTGAAACTATGAGCAAATATGACAAAAATTGTATAATAGCAAATATGATAAAAATGATAAAAGTGTCAAATATGATAAATATGATAAAAGTGACAAATATGATAATAATGATAAAAGTGACAAATATGAAAAAAAAATTAGCAAAAATGATAAAAATGATAAAAGTAGCAAATATGATAAAAATGATAAAAGTAATAAATATGATAAAAAAATAAAAGTGACAAATATGACAAAAGAGTATAATTATAAAAATGATAAAATTGATAAATATGATAAAAATAGTATAATAATAAAAATGATAAAAGTGATAAATATGACAAAAATAGTAAAATTGTAAAATGGAATAAAAGTGAAAACAAAAGAGTTAATTAAAAAAGTAGAATGAAAAATGATTAAATGGAAAGAAAATGAAAGGTCAGGAGTAAATTGATGATGATAATAATAATAATAATAATAATAATAATAATAATAATAATAATAATAAGGGCTAAATAATGATTTATATGTTTAATGATAAATATGACAAAAATGACAAGATTGGTAAGAATGGCAAGTGACATATTAGTAAATTTAAAAATATGGCAAAAAGGGGTAAAATGAAAAAAAAAAGATAATTAAAGAAATAAAATGAAAATTGATTTAATTGAAAAAAAAAAGAAGAGAGAAAAGATCACAGATAAATTAGTAAAATAAGGATTAAATGGTAATTTATGTATTTAAAAAGAAAATAAATGAGAAGAATATATATATATATATATATATATATATATATATATATATATATATATATATATATAACTAGTGGCAAAAGTATAAGTATAAAGTAGTGACATAATTGTAAATAAATAAAAGTTTAAAAACCAAAATGTAATTTGTAGCTAAAGAAAAATTAAATGGAGGATTGAAATGAAAAAAAAAGTTATAAGATTCATTAAGCAAAATTGTTAATTTGATAAAAGTATTAAACAGTGAATGGATGGTAAATAATAAAATATTGAGAAAAAAATATAATTAATATATTAAAGAGAAATTTTGGAATAGTGTAGTGAATATGATATTGCATGATGTGTGTAATTTGGTAATAATGAAAATTCTTATATTTGTAATTAACATTGAGCATTTTTAATGCTTCACACATAGTTATTTGACTGCATACAGATAATAGCAAAAAAATATTAGAGTAAATCATAATACCTTTGGGAAGCAGATGGAAGGACAAAATAATAGTAGGATGTTGCCCAGATATTAGGCCAAGAAGGGGGTTGAATTGAAGTTTCAAAAATTAAAGTTTAAAGTGCAAAAATAAAAAATTAATTTTAGGAGGGATAGAGAAATTTGACACAAGGATTTTTATAGAGGTTCGGGTGTTAACAAACCCTACTCCTCTCCCCAATCGCTATTGGGTGTTTCATAACACACTAAGTGTTACAATGGAGTTTTACAAGCTCACTTCCAACTATGGTGTTTTTCACAATGACTCACACCTAACCTAGAAAATCTCTTGTGTTTTAATGGCTCATACAATAACTAATTCCTAGTGTTTTACAGGCTCACACAAACAACCTTTTATCTTGTGTTTTACTGGCTCACATAAACAACCTTTACTTTGTGTTTTACAGGCTCATACAAATAGCATTTACTTTGTGTTTTAAAGGCTCACACAACTAACCTTTACTAGTGTTCTACTTTTAACCCAGAAATACTCAAAACTCACTTGAGTAATAAATGATTACAGAGAGAAACACCCACAAATCTTTATTGCTCAATGAATGAAGAGTAAAAAGATTTTTACAGAGAATAGATATTGGTTCTCAAAGTATTGAATGTACAAATAGCTTGTAATTAGATTTTGATTCAAAGTGTTTGCTATCCTCTTGTACTGAATGCATAAATGACTTCTATTTATACTCCCATGGCTGATTATAGCCGTTGGGGTGCATTAAATATGAAACTAGCTATTGTACCAACCAAATAATCGCGTCTGACATTTTTCTCTTTCATCATTCACGGGCGTGACTATGTTTGTCACGGGCGTTACATTTATTCCCAAGCCGTGACTGAAGTGGTGACCTTGGTCGTGAAGCTCTCTGGAATGTTGTGAAACATTGGGTCACGGGCGTAACAAACTTCCCAGCCGTGATCCAAGTGGTGACTTTGGTCGTGAAGGTTTCTGGATGAAAATGCCATGAACATTCACGAGCGTGACTGAAATGTCCATTTCACGGTTTGTTCTTCCTTCATGGTCATGAACTTCAAATGTTGGTATTGGTAATGGTTAGCTCTTTCACGGGCGTGACACATAGGGTCTCGGGCATGAACAAGCTACTTCCTTAATTTTGTCTTTCAAGAATTATTCTTCCAATCTATATTCTTGCTATTTTATTCCATACCCTGTTTAATTGACTTAGAAAACAAGTATGTTAAATGTAATATTGCTATTTTATTTGTTATCATCAAAATGACGGAAATAGCCCTTAAGGTTTAACAATCTCTCCCTTTTTGATGGTAAAAAATAATCTAGCAATATGTGCTTTTGAGAAGTCTCCCCCTCAATGTGGTGCCAAGAGGTCAACCACCTACTGCGCTAAATTCGGTGTGGAAGCCGAGGATAGTCCGATGTCCTGCTCAGCTACTGGAGGTGCTTCCTCAACCTGAGCCCTTTTTTCTGTTGGATCCCTTGGAGGCTGGCTTTGAAATCCTCCGTATCATTGTCTTCCCAGATTATCTCCCCAGCAGTGTCTGTGAAGCGGTAGAAAATATTATTCTCATGAATAATTCTGATAGCCGATCCCATCTTTATAAAGAACTCAACATCCAAGCAATCTCGAGGATGCCAAGGGATGAGATTGAAGTGATGCTCATCCAGCTTCAAAGAGCCAAGCTTTAAGGCTATGTGGGTGACATAACCACCGATCAGTATATCTCCTTTGGGTTTGGTGGCAATGGACAGAAGATGGTTTGCAAACCATCTAGAAAGCGCCACCGTGAGTCCTTTTCTAGCCATTTCGAGAAGGAAGAGCTCTGATTTCCGAATGGTTCCATTGTTGTCTCCCCGAGAAAATATGCTATAGGGTAGGAACCTATGCAAATATTTGTGCACTAGGGACCTGAGATGAGTGCTCTTGGTCTTCTTGACATCCCAGCTGCAATCGGTGTCAAAATGGGTCCAAGCTCGAGTGGCGAAGAATTCAACTTCACTGTCATTGAGGATGCCATCTGATGGTAAGTTGAATAATTCCCCAAATTCAATGGCACTGAGGGTGTTTGGATTGTCACATAGTTTGAATTTCACCACTCCAGTAGGTGACACTTGCAGAGTGCTAAGGAATTCCAGTGTTGGCTCCCTCAATGTGGGTTGATGAATGTCCACAAATTCTTTCAAGTGATAGGCCTGGAGTTGCTCTGTCATAGTCGTTTTGAGCCCGAGAGTTCGGACGGTTTGCCATTCAAAATACCTCGATGAAAGGAGAGGCCTTTTCTTCAAAGTGGAGTACCGGGGACGACATTGCTCCGGAATTCGGTTCATGAGGTAATCTGCATACCTCCTAGGAGCATGAGATTTCTTTCTCTTTCCCTTTGATGAGGCAATCTCCATTTGATTTGAAGAGGTGAACTTTGGGTAAATTTTTGACAGAAAAATTTTAAGGAAACCTTAAGGATGTATGATTTTTGATGAAGAATTGAACTTTTGATGGTATTTATAGGAAAAGTTTGTGACTTGGGGGCCGGAATCTTCAATGTTTCATTGAATGTGTGTAAATGAGAGTTGTTTTAAGGATTTGAAAGGTTGAAATGTGAAAAATAATCGGTTGTTCTCTTATATGCCCAATGCATTCACGGGCGTGAAATATGTGTTCACGGGCGTGAATGGTCGTGTTCACGGTTTGCTGAAGGAGTGCTCTACCCGTGAACGGTCGTGTTCACGGTCGTGACCTTTGAATATCACGGGCGTGAATGATGAACTATCACGGGGGTGAAACAATAGTCACGGGTGTGAAATGTTGAATTTCACTACTTGTGCCTGTGAAGCAAAACGTGACTCAAAGCGTGAACGCTTTCCGTGTGTTTTGGGGTGAAAATGTTCACGGGCGTGAGAATGCGTCACGGGTGTGAACAAGGCTTTTCACGGGAGTGAATGAAGCCGTGAATATAAGCTTCACCACTTTAAGCGGTGAACAATGTCGTGAATCAAGTCATGAACAATACTGTCTCTTTTGGCTATTTAAGTCACGGGCGTGAACATGTGTCACGGGCGTGACTTCCCTAAAATTTTTATCAAATAAAATTAAGTCCTAAAAACAAGACTAAATCATTTCAATAAAAATTCTATCCCTTATAACATAAATTTTCATCAAAATTACTACCTTATATCTAGTGATATGATACAAAATTAAGATCATCAATTAAGATTTCATAATTTAGCAATCACAAGGTTAATCCATCAATCATACCAAGTTCTCTTCTAATGAAAATAAATCTTTCCTCATTTAGAGACTTAGTAAAAATATATGCCAATTGATTTTCTGTTCTTATAAATTCTAATGCAACATCTTCATATTGAACATGATCTCTAATAAAGTGTTGTCTAATGTCAATATGCTTACTTCTTGAGTGTTGAATAGGATTCTTTGAAAGATTTATAACACTTGTATTGTCACATTTAATAGGTATATGGTTCATTTCATGACCATAGTCCTTAAGTTGTTGTTTCATCCAAAGCATTTGAGTACAGCAACAACCAGCTGATGCATACTCTGCTTCAGCAGTTGAAAGAGCAACTGAAACTTTTTTCTTGCTAAACCAAGAAACCAAGCATTCTCCAATAAAGTGACAAGTACCTGAAGTAATTTTTCTATCTAAAAGACTACCAGCATAGTTTGCATCTGAATATCCTATAATATAAAAGGATGAATTTCTAGGATACCATAAACCTAGATGCAAAGATCCATGTAAGTACCTTAGAATCCTTTTTTACTGCATTTAAATGAGATTCTTTAGAACATGATTGAAATCATGCACACAAGCAAACACTATACATTATATCGGGTCTAGAAGCAGTAAGATATAAAAGTGATATGATCATACCTCTATAAAGTTTTTCATTAATGCTCTTACCCTTTTCATCCTTATCCAATTTTGTTAATGTGTTCATAGGAGTCTTGGCATTCTTGCATCCTTCCATACCAAATTTCTTAATTAAATCTTTGGCATATTTGGATTGGTTGATGAATATGCCCTCATTGCTTTGCTTTATTTGTAGACCAAAGAAATACTTAAGCTCTCACATCATGCTCATTTCAAATTCCCTAGTCATACACTTAGCAAACTCTTGACAAAGCAACTCATTAGTAGAACCAAATATTATATCATCAACATAAATTTGAATAATTAGTATATCATCACCAGTACAATAAGTACTTTAAGTTAAAGGTTATATATGTCTATTGTCTAAATTCCAGACGCTTAAAATGGATGCGGTGGCAATTTTGTAAATAGCTTAGTTGTTATATGCGTCTGTCATTTACAAATGTCAGTCATATAAAGTTTAGGCGTCTGTCATTATAAATAACAGACGCATATAAATAATTATATGCATCGGTCATTTATAATGAAAGACGCATATAACAACTAAGCTATTTACAAAATTGCCACCGCCTCTATTTAAAGTTTTAGACACAGTATATGTGTCTGTCATAAATGACAGACGCATATAACTATAAAAGAATATGCGTCTGTCATTATAAATGACAGACATATAAATGTTAGACGTATGTCTTAAATAATAACAGACGCATATGATGTTATAATAGACGTCAGTTATTATTTAAGATAGACGCATATAATTTTTTTAAAAACCTAAAAATGAGCCACTTTACACAGTTTCGTCTGCAACAAATTATTTTCATCTGAAACTACTCATACATTTCGTCTCATCAATAGATCTAGCTTGTTAAATGGGATGTGAGGAGGGGGGGAGTCCAATATGACATTCTAAGAGAAAAGGGTACGTAAAAATTTAAAACCTTATAATTTTAATTTTAATTTTGTGGTTATTGTTTACTGTTCTGGTTTTTATTTGATGATATGGGTTGTTGGATATTTCTGCTTCTTTCTTTTGCTTTCGATGATATGGGTTTTTGATGATTTTTTTTTCTTTTTAAGTAATCAACATCACTTTACAAGTTTTTCGAAGTCATTATGCATATATATGGTTAATGTTTCATGTTTTATCATAATTGCTTTTGCTCCCTAGCTTTTCCTGATTTGATTAAATACAAAATTCTTATGGTTTATCTTATAATTTTTTCTTCTCCCAACTGTTTCCCTTTGGCCAAATTTCTTCTCCCAACATATTTCCTTGTTAATTATATGAGAGGGAGAGTGTGCATCAGAATTCAGAAGTCTCAGTGCTTCCCTGCCTCTCTGATTTTGATGCAAAATAAGCGATAAAAATAAAAATTAGAAGAATAACTGAAAATGAGAAATATAAAGGGAAAGTTGTGCTCGTGCGTTGTCTAAATCAGTAGATGTCTCTACTTGCATTTTTCTCCCCAGCTCTTCTTTGAGGGTTTAAGAGAGGGAAACCCAGGTGGGTTTATGATGTTTTTCCTATTTCTATTGATTTCATAGCTTGTATTGGTGATCTTTTTTTGCATTAGTTCTTGGGTATCTTTAAATTTTCAATTTTTGGTTTCGGTTTGATGCCATATGTATCTTTTCTTTTTTCCTTTTTAATTATCAGATTGTTTTACTTGGTTTTCAGATTTTATAAGGTCATATTTTTATGCATGTTGTGGATCTATGTGCTACAAACATTGATCTGATATTAATGTTGATCACCTTTTTGAGGAATTTGAGTGGTGAAGTACCCTTGGGGTCTGTCTATCATTTACTTTTTGTGCATACATCGATTTTCGTATATTTCTGTGGAAATCTAAAATCTCTACCTCTTCTAGCATTTGATGATGCATCTGATCCTGTTAGACATTCAATGACTGAAGTCGGAGAAAGAGACAATTTGTCCGATGTTGATGGATTAGGTAAAAATGTATAGTAGTTCTTTTGCTGATTTAGATTTTTGGTCCACAATTTTTTTTCCTTTCCAATTCTGGGAAAAAGGGAATTCGATCATTTGTTATCAGGACTATCCTTCATCTTGATCATTAGTAGGGTCAGTTTTACTTATTTTCAAATTCATGTTTGCATTTGTCCTGCTTTTTTGTATGAAAATGTAGAACTGATGTTTCTCAAGTCTTTGATTTGCATAACTAAATTGTTACATTTTCACGGCTTATAGATTTTGTTATTACTCATTTTCTTAGTTTTGTTGATTAAGTAATCTTATTCCTCATTTTCTCTCTTTTGAATGATATTTAATCATAGGATTCCTGGTTCTCAACTTACTAACCACTTTTTGGATATCTAAACTCTTTTGTTTACATTGGTTGTTCATTATATCATCTTGGTGACCTTTATGAAGGGGTCTTCCATTGTTGTTACCTTGTTTAGATGTGGTTCTCAGATGTCATTCATAACTCCTAAATGTCTGAATTCATTTTGGGGCTTTATTGGCACCAAAAATTTGTCATCATGGAGATGATTCTGCAATTTTTTTTTATTCAATTACCTCTTATTGATGGAAAACTTTTCCCTTCCTCGAGTTAATTGTTTATAGCTTTGTTAAAGCTTTTTCCGCTTATATGCTTTCTACTTTTCTTTGATTTTATTAATTCAACTATCTCAGCAATAACTTGCCGGTTTTATATTTCAAGCACAGAGAGGTTTTTATTGATGATTACAAGAAGAACTAGATCACCTTAGGAAGGGGCATGCATATTCAATCTAATGGTTGATTCTACTTCGGAGTCCCATTGCCAATCTGATGCATTGGGCCTGAGACATATAAGCAGCTCATTTTTCAATATTCCTGGTTTCTTTGTGGGGACTGTGCTATTTGTAAGTTATCAGTACCAAATTCTAGATTTTGTGAGTGCTTAATTATTTTAGTGATCATTTTGCCTCGTGTTTGCCTAATTAGTCTGATTTTTATTATCACTGTAGTGATGTTAGAAACAACAGCTTGACTGGGAGTATTCCACAAAATATAGGCAACACAACTTCCTTCTAGGTCTTGTATGTACTTCATCCAACTCAGCAAACTGAAATTGATTGAATTTTTACTAAATATACCTTATATTGATAGGGACTTGTCCTACAACCAGCTAACAAGAGAGATTCCATTCAACATTGGTTTCTTACAAGTAGCCACATTGTATGTGCTTGCAACTTATCTCTATTATGGTTGACAACTTTGATTTTGGGAGTGCCCAATGCCATTTTATGAATTTTAATCTTGATCCTCACTTGATAATATGATAGATTTTGATCTCGGACCAGACTTCATTCCTCATATCAAGTTTTCCGTATTGAAATACAAGAACACTCAAGGTATATTTTCCTCATCTTAATATCATCAACCTTCTATTGATTTTAGTCATTATGGTTGCATAATTCCTACTTGAATTTCATGTGTATATAAATTTTCCAACTATATATATATATATATATATATATATATATATATATATATATATATATATATATATATATTATGTTTCCAGATAGTTGCATTAACAGTTTAGCAATTATATGAAATCGATATTTTCAATCAACAATGGATTCAAAATCATCAATATCCATTCAAGATTTACTGATCATTAGATGTTTAAGGATATTATATATAATGTTTCTCTTGATTAAAAAACAATAAGACTTATATATATTGAACATTTTTTGTGTGGTTAGATATGGATCGAAGTTGGATGTATGGTAGACGCACTACATTTGAATATTTGAATGGAGTTGCGGAATTTATTAGAATTGCGGAGGAAAATCAAATAAGGGAAAGAGAAGAAATGATTGTATGTCCTTGTGTTGATTGTAAGAACATGAAAAAGTTTCGAGATGTTCATATAGTGAAATCTCATATAATAAGATGTGGTTTTAAGGAAGGTTATATGCGGTGGATATGGCATGGTGAGAGTGTTTTAACTGGGATACGTTCTAATAATAATGAATTTGATCAGCAAGGAGAAAATAACATTGATGATGAAGAGAATGATCGTGTAGATGAGATGATAGATGATACGAAACATTTTGTGGAAAGGCCGAAATACCTTCAGAGATTGTTAAACGATGCTGATAAACCTTTGTATCCCAGTTGCAGTAATTTCACAAAATTGTCAGCCATTTTTAAACTTTGTAACATGAAAGCAAAAAATGGATGGAGTGATAAGAGTTTCACGACACTATTAGAATTGTTGCAAGACATGCTTCCGGAGGGAATGAGCTTCCCACATCTACATATGAGGCTAAGAAAATGTTGTGTCCCATGGGTATGGAATATAAGAAGATACATGCATGTCCAAATGATTGTGTATTATACCGAAATGAATATAAGGACTTGCATGAGTGTCCAAGGTGTGGAGCATCACGTTACAAACATGGGAAAGTTTCTTCTGAGGATAAAAAAGGGCCTCCAGTTAAAGTATTATGGTATTTACCTATAATACCAAGATTCAAATGCCTGTTTGCAAATGCAAAAGATGCAAAAAACTTAAGGTGGCATGCAGAAGGAAGAAAACATGATGGAAAACTTAGACATCCTGTAGATTCTCTTCAATGGAGAACAATTGATAGAACGTTCCCAGAATTTGGTGGTGAAGTTAGGAATCTGAGGCTTGGACTTTGTACGGATGGAATCTACCCCCATGGCACACTCAGTAGTAAACATAGCACGTGGCCAGTTCTTCTTGCGGTTTACAATCTGCCTCATTGGCTGACTATGAAGCGTAAGTATATTAAGTTGTCGTTGTTGATATCAGGGCCTAAACAACCGAGAAATGATATTGATGTTTACCTTGCACCACTTATTGATGATTTGAAACTGTTGTGGGATGAAGGTGTGCCAATGTATGATGCATACAGTGAAAGCGTGTTTACCTTACATGTCATGATATTTTGCACTATAAATAATTTTTCGGCTTATGGTAACTTATCTGGGTACACCGTGAAAGGAGCAAAAGCGTGTCCGATTTGTGAGGACAACACAATGGACCAACGTTTAAATCATAGCTAGAAAAATATTTATATGAGTCATCAAACATTTCTCCCTCCTAATCACCCTTATCGTAAGAAGAAAAAGTCTTTCAATGGATATACTGAAATGCGAGTAGCTCGTTTGCCATTAACAGGAAATGAGGTTTTTGAACGAGTTAGAGATATTGATAATGCATTTGGTAAACCTTTTAAACCTGCTCAAAAGGGTCATTGGAAAAAGAGATCTATATTCTGGGATCTTCCATATTGGGAATACTTACCAGTTCGTCATTGTATTGATGTTATGCACGTGGAGAAAAATGTTTGTGATGCTATAATAGGGATATTGTTGAATATACCGGGAAAAACAAAAGATGGTATCAAAGTAAGAAAGGACATGTTAGAAATGGGCATACGGATGGAGTTAGCACCTCAAGATACAGGGAAACGAACATATCTTCCCCTAGCTTGTTATACGTTGTCTAAAAAAGAGAAAACAAGCTTTTGTGAGTGTCTTTATGGTGTTAAAGTTCCATATGGATTTTCATCAAATATTAAAAGTCTTGTGTCAATGAAAGAATTAAAGTTGATAGGTATGAAGTCTCATGATTGTCATGTTTTGATGCAACAATTTTTACCGATAGCAATTTGAGGAATATTATCGAATCATCTGAGGAATGTTATCACAAGACTTTGTTTTTTCTTCAATGCAATTTGTTGTAAGGTCATTGATCCAGATAATTTGGATGAGTTGCAAGCCAATATTGTTGTTACTCTATGTCAATTTGAAATGTATTTTCCACCTTCCTTTTTTGACATAATGGTGCATTTGGTTGTTCATCTTGTTAGAGAGATTAAATTGTGTGGCCCATTGTATTTGAGGTATATGTATCCTTTTGAGAGATTCATGGGTATCTTAAAAGGGTATGTGAGGAACCGATATCGACCTGAAGGTAGTATTATTGAAGGTTACTCGGTTGAGGAGGGTATTAAATTTTGCACAGACTACTTATCAGGTGTTGAACCTATTGGCATTCCTAAGTCTCATCACGAGGGAAGACTTGGAGGTAAAGGAACAATTGGATTTAAAATGGTATTACCTGGTGCTCAGATGCGTGAGAAAGCACATCTCATTGTGTTGCACCACCTTACACAAGTTTATCCATATTTAGAAGAGCACATGTCCATTTTAAGGCATCTGAATCCATCCAATGGTGAATATATGGTTGACAAATGAACATAATAGTTGTTTTATTGGATGGTTTAAAGACTGAGTGATGCATCAGTTATCAGAAGTGCCAGAAGATGTAACTGATACCATAAAATGGTTAGGCTATGACCCTAGGTTGAATATACGGTCTTATGAATGATATGACATCAACGGATATACCTTTTACAGTAAACGTCAGGATGACAAAAGCACAATGCAAAATAGTGGAGTTACTTTGATAGCTTCATCACGAGAATTTTCTAGTGCTAAAGACACCATGCCAATAGATGCTACGATGTCATATTATGGTGTAGTTGAAGACATTTGGGAGCTTGATTACAGGGAATTTATGATTCCTCTCTTTCGATGTAAATGGATTGAAAATCAACGCGGTGTTCGAGTGGATGATTTAGGAATCACTTTGGTTGATTTTAGCCGATTGGGTTATCAAGATGATCCATTCATTCTTGCTTCAGAGGCTAAATAAGTATTTTATATTATTGACCCTAACGATAGTAAGTGGTCTATTGTTCTTCAAGGTAAGAGGCGTATTGTTGGTATCAATGATGTGGTAGATGAGGAAGAATATGATCAGTTTGATGAGACTCCCCCGTTTTCTATCGGGTTACCAATGTCAGTTGGGGAATATATTTTAGATTCAAATTATATGCGTGATGATCATACCGAAGGCATATGGATTGAAAAAGGATAATAATTGATGCATATATGTTTCTTGTAAGTTTATTTATAAATGTGTATTATGATTAATGTGGTTTATACTCATAATTACCAATTTTTTTTATTGTTTATCATATAAATCTATTGTTTTTATTTCCCTTTAAAGTAAAGTATTATTATTGTGGATTATACTAACATGTTTCTTTGTTATGCTTATGTTACAGGAAATCATGTCCAATGAACAACCAGATTCTGAGCCATCAAGTATCATGACAAAAAGGAAAACTAGGGGAGTTACCATGTGCAAAAAATTGAAGAAGCAAGGGAATGAACAAAAGACAATAGATTTCGATGAGTTTGATCGCCCAACAGGAACATACGCCGATATATTTAGTTCCTACATTGGCCTTGTTGCACGTTCCCATGTGAACATCACGATAAAAAGCTGGGATCTGGTCGATAAGGGTCTTAAAAATACAATTTGGGAAGATATCAAGGTAAGTTTCCTTCAAATCTATTAAGAAATTTGATTGTAAAGAAGTAAAACTAATTAATCTAAAATATTATTTTGCAGAAAGAATTCAACATTCCGGATGATAAGAAAAATATTGTACTCAGAACTGTTGGAATGCGGTGGAAGGATTTTAAGTATCGATTGGTGGTTAAGTACATAAAGAATAAATCAGTACAAAAGTCACCATTGGAATTATATGACTTCATCACCGAGAAAGATTGGGAGGAGTTTAAACAAGCACATGAATCTGAAGAATATGAGGTACTAATTATGAAGTAGATTAATGCAATTTATATTTACATTTATGCAATGCTTGATAATGGGATCTTCATTATTTTGTTAACAACAAATCAGTGCCAAGGCGAAGGAAAAGCAAGCAAAGAATGTGCATCCACATTTCTTAGGTTGTGTGGGCTATGCTGGGAAAAAGACTCAATGGATTGTTGAAGATCCCATCTCTTCTTTTTCATCATCACCATTTATGAGCTCTGATGTTACATTATCATATGATCGAAGCCTAGATTAGGTAAGAGCTAGAACAAAAAAGACAGAAGAAGGAAATTATATAATCCCAGTAGAAAAGACAAAAGAGGTGGCAACAAAAATCGTAAGTATAACTTGCTAAACAAACAATGGTATCAAGGAATATGTTTTTTTTTTATCTATGATTGCTTATAACATATTGTTTATCTGGTGAATAGGAGACATTACGGGGAGAAGTAGCCCAAGGTAGCTGGGTACCAGAGAGGCATGATGACATATTGTCACGTGCACTTGAAAAGCCCGAACATTCTGGCTATGTGAGAGGTGTTGGAAGTGTTGTGACCATCAAACAATTTTATGGTAATCCTGGAAAAAGGAAACTAGCAACATCCGTCTCACCTAAAGTTATTGAAGCGTTTGAGACTAAAATAGAGGCCAAATTATTTGCTAAATTCTCGGCACATATTGCACATCTTGAGAATATGATAGAGGAGAGAACTATGAAGTCCTCTCAAATTGGCCTTGATATGGAGTGTGGAGATGGGTCCTTCATTTGCTCACCCAACTCTCAGTAGTTGTCACTCTGTGGACCCACCATTTCCAATATCAGAATTAAAGGTAAAAAGTACATTAATTTCATTAGTTCCACTTCCACTTTAATCTAACTAATATTGATTGTTTGTGTTTTTGCAGACACCTACATCATGCAGACTTGCTACCATTAATGAAGGTAAGCAGGTGATTGTGGCAAGGGGTATGGTTTATCCATCCCTTATTGATGCTATGGTGCACAATCGACCAATCATGCCCAATCACGTCAAGGTATATGTAGATGAAGTATTATCTGGCTGTCATGAAGCCGAACTTCCTGTGCCTACTGAATACTTAACTATAGTTGGGAAAGCAGAAGGTAGCTTTGTTCAATGGCCACAACATCTTGTGGTTCTTGGAGAGGTAATAATTTCTAAACTTATAAAATTTTTCAATATAGATTATCGCATTTCATATATCATAATATATCATAATTTATTATTAATTGATAGGAACTTAAATCCAAGCCATTAAAGAAGGCTCCAAAGAATAAACAAGGTAGCGGTTTATCGAAAGAATCAACTACAAAACAACATGGGCCTTTAGTTAATGAGAACATTTTGGCAACTTTGAGTGGTGACATGAGGTTGATGCATGAGATGGTTGCTAAATTGCCTATTGGGTATATTTTTGAAGTTCCTGCAGACATTACAGTATTTAAGTATACAGTAGATAATCAGATGATTCATGTTGGTATGGAAGACATTGCTCAACTCATCTCCATGGAATGGCTTGATGTCTCGATCATTCGAATATTTATGATGTAAGATTATACTAATTATTACTAATATTATAAGATTGATTTAAAAAATACAAAAATAATACTTATGTATGTATTGTGATTCATGCATGCAGGTACCTTCATAACTTGTGCGATACATTCTTCATATCGTCGATGGGATTTCTTTGTCCAACAATGCTTCGTTTGATGTTCAAGGAGACTAACTCAGCAGAAAGATATATTATAGAAGCTTTGAAGGAACAAAGAGATAAACATTTCATTCTACTACCATATTTCGAGAAGTAAGAAATATTTACATTCATGTTTGCATAATTTTTATTCTCAACATTTTTACTAACTTCTAACATATTTGTATATCTATAGTAACCATTGGATGTTGATTGTATTTTGCTGTGAATGGAGTGAGGCATTTTTCACGGATCCTCTATCTCGTGGCAGCCGCGATATAAGTCTGAAACCTCATATTAACCTGTAAGTTATAATACTACTAGCTAATAGTTTCTACGATGTTTGTAGCATTTTCAATATTAATGCCGATTTTGATATACATTTATTTTTCAGAGCCTATAGAACTTATGCTATAGAAGGTGGAAAAAATAAAGGTGCCAGGTTAAAATGGAATGACATTTCGGTGAGAATTTTATATTCTGAACTACTAGTTAAATTAAAGTTTTTATGATTTTATAATCCTTTAATTAGCATGGGACTTTGTTGTTTTTTCTATTTTAAGTGACCTCAACAACAAGGAGGTATTGAATACGGATATTACATCATGAGGTATATGTACGAAATTGTCGTATATCATAACAGTGATACAACATTGCTTAAGGTACGTTCTTTCAAATACTAGTCAGTTTATATTACAAGTATGATACATAACTAGCTATTAATTTTTTCATTTCTAACATATTTTCTATTATTTGTTTATTTGTCTTGTAGGGCTTTGAAAAAGGATCATATAGTCAAGATCAAATAGATGAAATTCCGCATATGTGGTCAAATTACTTTATAAGAGAGTGTATGTAATCTTTGTATTTACTTTTGTAAAATATTTCATATATATTAATGAGAAATACAATTTTAAATTAAAGAATTTTGAATAACTTGTAGATTAATTATTTAATGTGAATTGTTTTAGGCATAATGCTATTGCTTTGATTTATTTAATTTTTTTAGTTTGTGTTGTCCTGTGAATTCTTGATTATTGAGTTTTGTGAGTTGAATATTGGATGCCTATTGTGGCTTATTGAAGCCGAATTATTATGAATTTTGAAGTGCGCAGGTTTTATATATATATATATATATATATATATATATATATATATATATATATATATATATATATATATATATATATATATATATATATATATATATATATGAATGGTAGCATTATAATATATATGAACCTAAATTTAAAAAAAAAAGAAGCAAATATGTGTCTGTTGTTTAATAATAGCAGACGCATATAATAGTTATACGCGTCTGTCGTTTACTAACAGCAGACGAGTATAACTTTGATTATATGCGTCTGTCGTTTACTAAACGACAGACGCGTATAACTATTTATATGCGTCTATCAAAACAACAGACACATAAAATATATATCATATGCATCTCCTATATATGTGTCTAATATTTGACATACGCATAAAATGCAAAATAACAGACACATATAACCCTATTTTGTACTAGTGCATGCTTATGCTTTTTAATAAATAATGTTGTGTCAATATTTCCCTTTGTAAAGCTATTTTCTAATAGAAAAGAACTTAGCCTCTCATACCAAGCTCTTGGGGCTTGTTTCAAACCATATAAAGTTTTTGAAAGTTTAAAAACATGATTTGGCAAATTATAGTTTTCAAAGCCTGGTGGTTGTTCTACATATACTTCTTTTTCTATATAACCATTTAGAAATGCACTTTTCACATTCATTTGAAATAGTTTGAAATTCATGTGACATGCATATGCTAAGAGTATTCTTATGGCTTCTAATCTAGCTACAGGTGTATAGGTTTCGTCATAATCTATACCTTCTTCCTGATTATATCCTTTTGCAACTAATCTAGCCTTATTCCTAGTTATTGAACCTTGTTTATCTAGTTTATTTCTAAATACCCATTTGCTAACTATAATTTGATGATCCTTGGGTTTAGGTACTAAGGTCCATACTTTACTTCTCTCAAATTGGTTGAGTTCCTCTTGCATGGCAATTACCCAACTTTCATCATTAAGAGCCTCATCAACATTTTTAGGCTCAATTTGAGAAATAAAAGCAATGTCAGTGATTAAATGTTTGAAATGAGATCTAGTACTTACTCCCCTTGAGAGATCACTAATGATTTGCTCTTTTGGATGATCTTTCGTCATTCTCCATTCTTTTGGGAGTTCATGTTCGTTTTCTTCTTGAGTTTGAGGTAGAGAACCATTTTGATGTGAATCTTCTTGATTGTTTTCTTCTTTCCCATTTTCAAGATAAAGTCTTTCCATGTTACCTACAACATCATCAAGAACACTACCTTTCACAAAATCAAGTCTACTAGATTCATTAAAAACAACATGCATGTCAACACTTAATGATCTTTTGTTAAATACTCTATAAGCTTTGCTATTTGGAGAGTATCCTAAAAAGATACCTTCATCAGATTTAGAGGCAAATTTTCCAAAATTGTCCTTGGTATTTAATATGAAGCACTTGCATCCAAATACTCTAAAGTATAATATCAAGGGCTTTCTTCCATTCCATAGCTCAAATGAGGTTTTGTTTAAAAGATGACTTTTGAAAACTCGATTTGAAATATAACATGCAGTGTTTGTGGCTTCTACCCAAAAGTAAGTTGGTAAATCATATTCATTGAGCTTTGTTCTAGCCATTTCAATTAAAGTTTGATTTTTCCTTTCAACTACCCCATTTTGTTGAGGTGTCCTATGGGATGAGAAATTATGTGAAATGCCATATTCAAGACAAAAACTTTCAAAGTTTTCATTTTCAAATTCTTTCCCATGATCACTTCTTATCTTTGAAATACAATACCCTTTTTCATTTTGAACTCTTTTAGCAAAGTTTTTAAAATTTTCAAAAGCATTACTCTTTAAAGCTAAGAAAATTACCCAAGTAAATCTAGAGTAATCATCTATGATGACAAATGCATAATGTTTTGCTCCTAAGCTAGCAATTTTAGTAGGTCCGAATAAGTCTAAATGCAGGAGTTGAAGAGGTTTTGAGGTACTTACTATGTTTTTGGCTTTGAATGATGACTTGTGTGGCTTTCCTCTTTGGCAAAGTTCACATGTCCTGCCGTTTTCATATTCAACTCTTGGCAGTCCTTTTACTAGTTCTCCTGAGCTGAGGCTTTGTATTAAGTCCATGTTAGCATGACCAAGCCTTCTATGCCACAGCCAAGATTCATCACTAGTAGTCACAAGACACTTAGATGAATGGTTAGATAGTTCATGTAAGTTTATTATGTATGTATTGACATCTCTATTTCCTTTAAATATCTCCTGACTATCGATAGTGATCACGAGACATTCATTGGAAGTAAAGATTACTTTGTTTCCTTTATCACATAATTGACTTATACTTAACAAGTTATGTTTCAAGCTGTCAAGAAGTAAGACATCTTTAATAAAAGAAGTGCCATTAATACCAATAGAACCAATGCCAATTACCTTACCCTTTGTATTGTTTCCAAAGGTAACATTACCTTCATCAATACTTTTGATTTCATTGAAAAGTTCTTTGTCTCCTGTCATATGCCTTGAGCATCCACTGTCTACTAGCCAAACATTTTTGTTTATTGTTGACTTGAGGTATACCTATAGAATCACAATTCAAGTATGATTTTTAGGTACCCAAATGAGCTTGGGTCCTTGGGGGTTAGCACATGAAGGTTCCCAATGAGCCTTTCTTATCCATCAATATTTATTTATGTGACCCATTTTCATACAATAATTACATTATTTTGATCTAAACTTATTTTCTGGTCATACAATATTTTTGAATACCACTTTTCTATCAATCTTATTTTGAGAATGATGACATGCACAATTATGATTAATTGTAGATTTTTTAGATGCATGTTTCCTATATATAAAGGCATGATTATTTTGTTTATGTATAGAAGGTTTGATATGCTTATTTCTTGGTGTTGTTCTAACAAGTGTGGAGATGTGAGGTTCACTAGACTTAACAAAAATGGTTTTGTGAGAGGATGATGATGTGTCGTTAAATCCTAGACCATGTCTAATTAAGGGTGATATTTGAGACACAATGAGAGTATCTAAGCTCTCTTTACCTTTGTGAAATTTAGAAATGGAATTTTTAAGTTCCTCAACTTCTTTTTTCAAAGTATTATTTTCTTTTAGCAAGGAGACAGTTGAAGGTCTTGATGAGTATTCATCTAATGACTTTTGGAGTGATACATTAGATGATTTAAGCTTTATGTTTTCCTTTTCTAAATCATCTATCTTATTTTTCAAATTAGAGATGTTATTTCTATAAGTACTAAATTTACTTCTATATTTCTCTAATTCTAGATTTAATTCTTCTATTAGGCTTTGCTCATCATCATCACTATCATCATTATTATCACGACTATCATTGTTCAAAGAGTATGAGTGTAGTGATCTTACCTTATTCGAGACATGATCTTCAATAGCCATGAAGCATAGGTTGACCACTTCGCTTTCATTATCATCTTTTTCACTTGAATAGCTTTCATCATCCCATGTGGCTTTGTGACCTTTCTCCCCATTGTCTCTTTGGTATTTGCTCTTATTCTTCTTGAGCCTTGGACATTCTGGTTTGATATGTCCTTTCTTTCTACACTTATAGCACTTTACCTCTTCTTTACTTCTTTGTGCATCATTAGAAGTTTGTTTGAGGTTTCTTTGCCTGAATTTTCTGGAGTTGCTCATTTTCTTCTCAATGATTCTTTTTAATCTTCTTGAAAGCATAGCAATGTCCTCATTTTCATCATCACTCATTTCTTCATCATCTTCACTTTCTTCTTGAGATTCTGAAGTAGAGACTTTGAGTGCTAAGGGCTTTCTTTTCTCTAGCTCTGCTTCAAGCTCTCTATCTCTTTTCACTGTCATTTCATGTGTGAGAAGTTTGCCAATCAGCACATCAGTATTCATGATGCTCATGTCTTCATTTGCTTCTTCTATGCCAGCAACTCTTGAGCCATAGTCTTTAAGAGGAAGACTTCTCAGGATTTTGTTGTTTACATCCTCCAAACTCATATG
The DNA here is from genome assembly GCA_023653625.1 of Triadica sebifera. Lineage (NCBI taxonomy): Eukaryota > Viridiplantae > Streptophyta > Magnoliopsida > Malpighiales > Euphorbiaceae > Triadica > Triadica sebifera. The sequence continues at coordinate 37,922,051 of CM042896.1, forward strand.
CTTTCCAAGTTTCCTCATTCAATTTATAATGGCTAGAAGACGGTTAGTCATGTTAGTGATTGACTCTTCATGGATTTGACGTGCTTAGTTCCTTCATGATAATTTTCCAATGTCTTCCAAATGCTGAATGCTATTGGGCAGTGTTGTATTCTTCCACATTCTTCAATAGATAATGAGCTTGATAGGATTGTCATTGCCTTCTTGTTTTTAAAATTTGCTCTTCTTTGAGGCTCTATCCAATCATTTCTTGACATGATTTCTTCTTCACCATAAGCTTCTCTTCTGGTTGATGGTGTCCATTCTTTTCGTACACTATCCCAGACTTCAATTCCTTCACTATCTAGATATGTTTCCATCCGAAACTTCCAATGGGCATAATTTGCTCCATCAAAGTAAGGCTTGAGACTTTGGAATCCTTCACTAGCCATATCTTAATCTTTACTAACGCTTTTTAGGCTTCGATGCTAGACTAAGCTCTGATACCAATTGTTGCCCAGATATTAAGCCAAGAAGGGGGGGTTGAATTGGAGTTCAAAAATTAAACTTTAAAGTGCAGAAATAAAAAATTAATTTTAGGAGGGATAGAGAAATTTGACACAAGAATTTTTATAGAGGTTCGGGTGTTAACAAACCCTACAACTCTCTCCAATCGCAATTGGGTATTTCACTAACACACTAAGTGTTACAATGGAGCTTTACAAGCTCACTCCTAACTATGGTGTTTCTCACAATGGCTCACACCTAACCCAGAAATCTCTTGTGTTTTAATGGCTCACACAATAACCAATTCCTTGTATTTTACAGGTTCACACAAACAACCTTTTATCTTGTGTTTTATAGGCTCATACAAATAACCTTTACTTTGTGTTTTACAGGCTCACACAAATAACCTTTACTTTGTGTTTTAAAGGCTCACACAACTAACCTTTACTAGTGTTATACTCTTAACTCAAAAATACCCAAAACTCACTTGAGTAATAAATGATTACAGAGAGAAACACCCACAAATTTTTATTGCTCAAGGAATGAAGAGCAAAAAGATTTTTACAGACAATAGATATTGGTTCTCAAAGTATTGAATGTACAAATAGCTTGTAATTAGATTTTGATTCAAAGTATTTGCTATCCTCTTGTACTGAATGCATAAATGACTTCCATTTATACTCTCATGGTTGATTATAGTCGTTGGGGTGCATTAAATATGAAACTAGCCGTTGTACCAACCAAATAATCGCGTCTGACATTTTTCTCTTTCATCATTCACGGGCGTGACTATGTTTGTCACTGGCGTGACATTTCTTCCCAAGTCGTGACTGAAGTGGTGACCTTGGTCGTGAAGCTCTCTGGAATGTTCTGAAACATTGGGTCACGGGCGTGACATACATATTCACGGACGTGACAAACTTCCCAGCCGTGATCCAAGTGGTGACTTTGGTCGTGAAGGTCTCTGGATGAAAATGTCATGAACATTCACAGGCGTGACATCTTAATTCACGGGCATGACTTAAATGTCCATTTCACGGTTTGTTCTTCTTTCATGGTTATGAACTTCAAATGTTGGTTTTGGTAACGGTTAGCTCTTTCACGGGCGTGACACATAGGGTCACGGGCGTGAACATGCTACTTCCTTAATTTTGTCTTTCAAGGATTATTCTTCCAATCTACATTCTTGTTATTTTATTCCATACCCTGTTTAATAGACTTAGAAAACAAGTATGTTAAATACAATATTGCTATTTTATTTGTTATCATCAAAATGACGGAAAATACCCCTCAAGGTTTAATATAGGATATTGTTAAAAATGACATGTATATATGAATATATGTATGGATATATGTATGAAAATGAGATGTGGATTGTTTCCAGTGGAGGTGAGATAATTAGATTTATAGCCGTGATACTGTCGAAATTGTTATATAAAAAATAATAATAAAGTGGTAACGATATTATGGTCATTAAGTTAAGAAATATTTTTTTACACACATCGGCTATAATCAATTTTAGAATATACTAACATATTTGGTAATCGCATAAGACTACGTAACGTACGTATAGAATAAGTGTTATAAGGGTGTCACATATTCCGTTAGAAAAAAATGTAAAATTTTTAACAAATGATAAAAATGTCCTTTTTGACCCCTTGATTTTATTTTCATCAAACTATATAATCTTTTATCCATTTTTAATAATTTTGTCATTAATGTTAGAGCTAGATAATTAACAAATGTCATAACTATCTCTTAATTTACTTTTTTATAATATTAAAGTTGAAAATTGTTAAGTGTCTTACTTTTTTGCATCTTTTTCTATCTTTTCATTTTCCATGATTTAGGTTAAATCAAAGCAAAAAAAATGTGAATTTGAACTATAAAATGTCATAATTCAATTCTTGAAATTAATTTCAAAGTATGAGATATTTATTTAATTATTTCATACAAAACGTTAAAATTGTAAGTTGATTGCATTATATTTATGTCAAATAAAAGTTTTACTAGAAATTATTAATTATTAGTACAAGAATATCCAGTTAATTTATAAGTTTATTCTAATTTTTAGAGAGATAGAAAAAAAAAAGAGAAAAAAAGACACTTTACTATTTTCTAGTTTAATAGTATAAAGAAACTATGTTAAAGAATAGTTCTAACATTTGTTAATTATCTAATTATGACATTAATGATAAAACCTTTAAAAATTTATGAAAGTACTACATAGTCTAATAAAAATAAAAAAAAGGGGAAAAATATAATTTTAAAATTCTAAGTAGGGTACTAGTATAATATGTCAAATCTTAAGAGATAAATAGTAAATTTTTCTTTAAAACATAATTTTGTTATTTGTTAAAAATTTATCGTTTTTTCTAATGAAAAATCTAATAGAATGATATATTAATATGATATAATAAAATAGAGAGAATAAATAATATAACTTTAAAACTTCAAAAAGTTACTAATAAATTATATGAAACGATAGGGTAAATGGTAATTCTCCTTTTTATTAAAAAAATTCTTTTGCATGTTATTTTTGCATGTCCTTTGGTTTGGGCGCTAATGCGATACGGTTCTGATAGTGTCATTTTCATCCTTTGGTAGGACAATGGTTCAGAAAAATGGATTAAAGATCCTTTTATAGGGTCATTTTATCGTTAGTTAGGACACTGGTTAAGAAAAATTGGATTAAATATACTTTTATTTGATAATTTTATGGCTAAAGGGAATGATAGCTATTTTTTTCATATTATTTTTTTATTATTCTGAATGATATGTATTTTTTTTCATGCGAGTCTCATAATATTAAAAATAAGAGTGATGCATTAAAAAAATAGAAAAAAAATATATTTAGCATTTCTTTTATATGGCTATATATATATATATATATATATATATATATATATATATAGTTTACTAAACTACTATTTTATTTTGCCACATTGAGCTCAGCTCCTATAACTTTATAAATGTATATTTTAAAAAATAAATATATAGCACAAAAAAAAAGCCTAATGGATAACTTTTTAAAAGTCTATGAATTTAGAGTTCACATTTATAAGAAGAGATTAGTGTGTATCTTTACAAAGTTTAGGAGTTTATTGTGTATATTTTTTAAAGTTCAGGAGTTAAATGTGACACAATAGAATTATAAGGACTTAACAACGAAAAATTTGGGGCTTAAAAATGCTTTCACCTTAATTTATTATCAAAGAATGTGATTTAATTTTAAAAATGATTTTAGAAAGAAAAAAACATATTTGGTCTTTGGATTATGCATAATCGGTTATTTGAAACCTTAGATTAAATCCTTCAACTTTTATTTTGTTAAAATCAATTTGAAACAAAAAAAATTAAAGCTATAAGGTTTAATTTAGATAAGATCAAATGTTGGAAGATTTAATAAAACCGGAATACAAATTAAAAAATTTTAATTTTAATAAAATAAAGTAAGTCTTAATTTGATCTAATAAAAATTTAAAATTCAATAAACAAATATGTTTAATTTAAGAGTAAGTTATTTTTTTTCTTAATCCTATTGTATAATTAGAATGTCACTTTAAATTTAAGGACAATTTAGTTAATTCTATATAGTAAAATAAGATCGATGTTGTTGTGAATATTTAATTTAATATAAAATCAATTTATGTAGAGCATTAAAAATTTCCAAAATTATAATGTTTTCTCTTTCTCGACCTGTATGGAGTGGAAGAGAAATTAACCACCTTAATGCGTTGATATGAAATTGGAGCGTCATTTATTACTAATGTCCAACCGATTAAAATATATTTTTCATTTTATTAATTTAAAAATATATTTTATTTATTTTTCTGTGACTCAAAATTATAATTAATTTTATTATTTTGAATATAATTCTATTTGAATATAGATTAATTTTTTTTTTAATTTATAAACATATATTAAAAAATTAAGTAAAAATTTTAATTTTAACTATATTACTCTAAAATTTCTTAATGTGAGAATATTTCGTCTAGAAGGTCAAGTCAATGGTGGAGCTGCCTTAATGTACACTACACTACATGTTGATGGTATTTGAATTTGGAGTTGGTTTTGTTTCGCGGCTTTCACGTGGAAGGTAGAACTTGCTGTACAGTGGCATTGGCTCACGTTTCTTATAAAATTTCTTCTATTTCACTATTTGCTTAATTAACTCATAGTTCTAGATTTTAAAAATATTATTTTTCTTCCAATTTAGAAATTTATATGGATTCTAGATCTTCTTGAACTGAACTGAAGTCACAAAAAAAAAAAGATTTAAAATTGAATTATATAGCTAATTGTTTTATAAAAATCAAACTAAATTATACTGTTTGATTTTAATTTTAACGAATTTCAATCTTTTAATACTATTTATATCCATAAATATATTGAATTGTAGTGAATTATTTTAAAACCAAATTTTATTTAAAGAAACTAATATTTAATTATTTATTAATTTGGAAAAAATTTATAAATGATATAATTTATTACTTTTTTAATTTATATACTAATAATAAAACTTAAAATTATAACTATGTGCACTTTAATCCATTAAATTAAAACGATGACTTTATTAATTAGTTAAGAAAATTAACATGATAGTTTAATAATTAAAAAGGATGGCAACATGTGCAAAGAATAGAAAATTTTATTTTCAAAAAACTTTATGCCTATTTGTTATCTTTCTTAATAATATGCAAATAAAAATTAGATTTTCTCATATATGGCTAGTTGAAATATTTTAACTTTTTTTTAGCAGCAATAATTATATATATATATATATAATGCTAAAAACTAATTAATATTGCTAATTAAAATTGAATATTACATCTTGTAAATATACATATCAGTACCATAAATATATGTATTAGAAATAATTTATATATACTTTTTTGTATGAATTAACTATATTTTAAATGATAAGCTAATCTAATTTATAAATTAATTTGCTATAATTATATGATAAATCAATGTACGTATGAATTTATTCTAATTGTATTATATGATAAATTCATATACAAATCTAAATTGTAAATAAATACACAACTTATATATTCAATAAAATTATATATATATATATATATATATATATGCTTTCTAATTAATATAGATAATATAATTTTATACTTTATATATTAGCACAAAATTACATGTACGGATACTTATGACTTTATGCATATGCTTTATACTTATATATTTATATACTTAATAAACTTATATATTTATATACCATACACTTTACCCATACACTATATTTTATACTTATATGTATTATGTTTATATATTTATTAAAACAAATTAACATACTCGATTTTCTTCTTCTATAAAAGGCGACAAGGAAAATAAAAACGTTGGTGCCGCTTTACCCTTAATGGCCCAAATACAGACTTGTATGGCTAGCGCAGAAAAAAATAAAGCCAACAACATTGCCAATAAGTCTCTGACCACCCATCGCCGGTGAACTAATTATTCCTGAAATTGCATAGTCGACAGCGTGCCACTTACCCACCTTTCCTTCTATACTCTATTTCTATGCTTCTTTCTCTACTCTATCTAAAAAAGCGAAGTTCTAATTAGAAACCCTAATGCATTCTTATTCTATTTTCCTTTCTTTGCCAATCGCGAATCAAGGATTTGTTCACCTCATTCTACGTCTTCCGCAGTCGGAAATATGCTTTTCGACAATATTCTGGTGATTATTCCAGTCACAAGCCATCGCGACCGGAGAGTCAGAGCTTCATCATACTTCTAATTTTCCTATTAGACGGTATTGTTTCTCAAAAATTTGTAGTATCCACGGATTATTAGGTTCTAATTTTATAATGTTTCATTTAAACTCGCCTAGATCTTTTTCCGTTTTATTTCTATGATTTCTGCTCTTTTTGTTTTCATTTTTTGGTTAAGGGTTGCACGTACTTGCTGACAGTTGTGAGATTCCATTTAGTATGTGCCTCTAGCAAATTCTTTATGGGAAACAATGCCAATGAAATTGCTTGCAAATTGACAGTCACCTCATAATTTTCTATTCATGTCAGTTTTGAAGCTCTGCACATAAGGAGAAGCTTTATTGTTCATTCTAAGTGAATGTTCTGCTTGCTCATGATCTCTGCTAATTCTGTCCAGCAGCTTGCTTCAATTGGTTTACTCTTTTTAGTCAAGGTATTTCGAGTCAATGTTAGTAAAAATGAGTTTGAACACTGTTGATTAGTGAGGTGATAAATTTTTAAAAATAATTTTTATTTTCTTTCTTCTTATCCTCTCTTCTGACTCACCAACCAATGAATGGATATTTTTCTTCAACAAGTAATGCTAATAGCTCTTTTACAAGATCCAAAATGTTAGGTCATTACACAGCTTTGAGACATTTTGAGTGATACAACAATTTTTGGTTACCCATTTTGTTTCCGACCAATCAATGTATAGTTGCTTATTATGTGATTGGAAACAAGTTAAGTTCATACTTCAGTCTATCACATGAACAGATTCTCAGCTGCAATAGGCAGAAGGCAAAGATGAGGATTGTATTAACACAAGTTTATTGTTTAGACAACATAATCTTTCAATTTAATTAGAAACCATGTGTATGTCTTGAATTATTTTAAAACTAGTTCAATGAACATGCACATGTTTACAAGGTTTCAGAAATTTTCCTTCAATTAAGGCTTTTTAAAAAGACTTAAGGGTAAAGCTTTCTTTGATTGCATTTGAATGGTAGTAATTAGTTGTATGGTTATGGCACGCCTGAACAAGGCTCCTCTTTCCATGCCCACTTTTTTTTTTTCCCTTTTTCCTTTTGGTGTTTTAGTAACTTTCATGTGATCAAAGTTATTGCATGCACACCAAACCCACAGTGCTCACATGATTTTGGTATGTTTTTAACCAGAAATTTGAGATTTTCCTCGGACAGGACAAGGGCTGTCCAATATATAGAAATGATCTGATGTCTTTATTTATTTGTTTCTTCTACAATCATAACCAATGTCCTCAAATTCAAAGTTACAAAATGCATTGAATCATATTATTGGAGATTGTAGTTTCGGTAATAACAATTTCTTGGATATATGTGGTACAATCACATGTTTTGTACTTCATCCGCAGGTGCACTCTGCTGAACATGTGCACGGGATGAATTTTTCTCTCTACATTGAGATTAATATTTTGAATCATTATTAACTTATAAGTGTTAATTTAGTGATACTAAACTCGCAATCGAATCAATCTAAAATTTGTTCTAAATCAAATTTCAGCATTTATCTGAAATATTATATAAGAAGCTTGGGGGCACAAAACAAAGCTATGTAAGAACATATTTTGAATTTGAACATGGCTTTAGAATTCAGATAATCACCTATAAGTAAAAAAAAAGAAAGGTATAAAGGGAAGAAGGTGCAGATAAGTTTGGAGGATTAAATCAAAGAATTTTTGATAAGGGTATGAAAAGTAATGGGTGGTATATCTTATCTGTGTCCCACTTTTCGGATAGTTTATGTATTTCGGATAGTTTATCTCTCATGTAGGATAACTTCATGATGGACTCCATTTTCTTATTAAGTAATTCTGAAAACAAAAGATGATTATATTGTGAACTAGGCCGAATTTATTAAATGTGTTTATGGTAAAAGCAGAAACCTAAGTTTATATAAATGGTTTAGAATAGATGTTAGTATAATTTTATTTATGTTAAGTATTTTGTACTTCTCATGTGTTTAATAAATATCATTGTAATATTTAAAATGTATTATTTATGATGTGTTGATCCATCAATTAATGCTTAAAATCACACATCGTGCTCTGCGATGCGATGTTAGAACTGCTCACTAGATCTAGCTTGCCGATATATGATATTTATAATGTATTAATCTATTAATTATTGCTTATAAACGTACGAAATTCTTTTGCAACTATTGTTAGTTCTTCTACATTTGCAACAGTAGATTCTCATCAACTGCAAACTGAGATTTATGAGGAGGTTCGAGATACAGTATGAGATAAGTTTTGAGAGGAGATGAGACAGAGAGAGGAGGAAATAGAGCGACAGATGAAACAAAGGCAAGAGCTGATGGAGCAAGAGCTAAAAAAGAAGCATGAGAAAATGGAGGCTATGATCCAAAGACTTTTGAGTGGTGTTGCAGGCACAATATTATTTCTAATCCTCCATTTACCAATGATGATGGAGAAGCTGAGGATTAAGGCTAGGACTAGATCAATATGATACTAATAAAGTACTAGTTTTCAATTTTAAAGAGTTATACACTATATTTGTATTAAATTTGATAAATACAATTTAAAATCTATTATGTTTAATATTTAATATTTCGCATTTAATAAATTCTACATAATATGTGTTATATTTGTTGCTTTCATTAACACGTTATTAAATTCAATTTTTTCTATAATTTAAATTTTCATTAATTTACCAACGGAATTTTTCTGTTAGTATTTACCAACGAAATGTTTCTGTTGGAGAATTACCAACGGAAAATAATCCATTCGTAATATTTCAACGGATTACCAACGGGTGAATCACCAAAAATAAGACTATTTTTACCAACGGAATTAATTTAATATCGGAAATATCTGTTAGTAATCTGTTGGAATATTTACCAACGGACAAAATTTTTTTATTGGTAATCCGTTGGTAACTTTACCAACAGATTTTTTTTTCATCGGAAAATTTAACGACGAGTAATTTACAAATAGAAATTTTTCGTTGCTAATCTGTTGGTAAATAACTTTATCGACGGATTTTTTTGTTTACCAACAGAAAAATTCAATTGGTAAATCTTGATTTTCTTGTAGTGAAAGCAAATACACAACAAAGTAACATGCAGTTGGTTGTTGTACCATATGTTAGGACAATGAAACGTTTTGTGATGTGTTTAATTGTAATTGGACCACAAAAATTGTAGGAAAAGACAAAATAAATAAAAAAATATAATACTGAAATGAAAAATAAACTTTCAAATTTCAATTCAAGCATTTTGTGAGCACGTGACTCAAGAATCCAACCATAATTTGCAAGGACCCAAAACTGGGGGTTTGATTTGGATGTTTTCTCCTGATCTACTACTTATAATCTGTGAGAGAAGAGAACCAAAAATTCGTATCCCATTTATATCTTCGTTAATCGAATAAAAACTTCCCATTATATAAAATAATACTCTATCCATCACAAAAATATAATTTTTTTTACATAGACTAAAAATTTATTTTACACAATTAAAATAATATATATATATATATATATATATATATATATATATATATATATATATATTCCTAAATTAATTAGAAATATTAGTAAGAGATTAAAAAAAATATAACTCATATTTATTGATGCAAGACACCTTAAATAGGAATAAAATCGAGAATTAATAAATAATTATATTTTTAAAAAGAAAATAAACTAACTTATGAGGACATATGAAAATGAAAATTGAGCCATTCTTTTTAGAGCCGATGAAATAATCATTATAATATTTGCATATTTATAAAATAAAAATTATTAATTTTTTTTAATGATAATGTATTATTTGTTGATACATGAATCCTATTCCGAATATGATATTTTTTTTTATCAAAACTATTTGTAGGGTCTTTGTTTTAAAATTTTATCTAAATCGTCCAATATCTCACAATTTATTAGACTACTGACTAATCGACATTCACTGTTATATCCATAATTAAGGCATATAAGTTATGATTATTGTTTAGTGAGAATTTGAAGTTAAGTGAAGTTTTGAAAGTTGAATATTGTTGAAATCAAGTGTTTCACGGTTGTGACATCCATTGTCACGACCGTAAATATCAGGTTTTAGTTAGAAGCTGCGATGAGTTATTTCACGACCGTGAAACGTTTTTCCACACTCGTGAAGAGTTTTTTCACATTCGTGAATGAGTAATTCACACCTATGAAAGATGATGAGTCACGGGTGTGAAGTCTGGGCAGATAGGCTAGATGAGACAACCGCGATTTCATCACTGCCATATCCCTTTAAAACTGTGCCCATGCCCCTATAACTAACCTAACAAACCACTTTTTCATCTCTTTCCCCATCAAAAATCTTTTTTCCACTGCTGTTGAAGCTTTGAAGGTTTAGTTTTGTGATGGTAAAGTGAGAGGGAGAGGTGAGAGGAGAGTTGTGAGCTAGTGTGTGAGAGCTCAGTTTTGGAGTTTTTCTGGGTTTTGGTTCGAGTTCTAGAGACTAAGGAAACGTTCTTCATTTTGCTAGGATCTGTAAAGAGAGTGTGAAGTCCATCCCTAGGGAGGGATGAAGCTTGAAGAGCTAGAGTAGTGGCTCCCTTTATCATAGGTGTAAGGTTTGTACATAACAACCTCTCAAGCTTTAATTTTGTATTTGTATGTGGGTGTGACTGGAATGCATGTAGTATGACTGTCTAATGAAAATCTATGATTGTTGAGGTTGAAATGCATGATGGGAATGATGGGAATGACAATGTTAAAACATTGTCTTGAGATGTTAGATACATTATTTTGGTTAAAATAAATGATTAGCAAGTATATAGTTGTGATAAATGGTTAAAATGCATGCTGGAGTGTTGATAGGGTGACTGACATTGGTTAACCTTAGAGAATATTGCATGTGAGAAAGGTATGAAATGTGATGCTCTATTTTTTGGAAAAAGTTTCAGATTCACAGGTGTGAAGGTCATGAAAATAAAATTTTGTTGCGGAAGTAGACTCGTTCACGTGCAGTTTCACGATTTGGTTACATTTGTGAAAGGTTGATCATGGCCGTGAACGTATATTGTTTCACAGAATGAATCACGGCTTGGTTTACGGCTAAACTATCCGTGAAGTAGTGCTTCACGACTGTGAAAGGTTATTCACGGGCATGAAGTTGCTTAATTGAAAATTTTATATGGTTGCATGTGAATCAATATTGATTCATTTTGAGGCAAAGTACCTTTGTTGTATGATAATACATGTTGTGAATGTGATTATGATAAATCATAGAGATGAAAAATATGAAATAAATGTGGTACGTGTTATGAAATTATAAGCCCAATACTCTGACTAGGACTAGAGCTAGGATAAATGGCATGCCATTAAGGGGGGAGATCGGTACCGAGTGACATATATTGTTCACGATTGAGACATTTTTTAGGCCTAGAGGTAAGCAATGAGAGCTTTCGTGGTGGGTTATATTGAAGGTTCAGAAGTAAGCAATGAGAGCTTCCTCGGTGGGTTATATGCAGGCTCTAGAGAGAGTTGTAGAGTACCCGTATCGATTTTAGTCTAGTTAAGAGTATAGTGAGCAACAAAATGGTAAGTAAATACTTTTTAGTGTGGTATATACCTGTATGATTTCGATTGGTTATTTGATATACCATGTTCGTTCTATGCAATATATATATATATATATATATATATACATATATATATATATACATACATATATATATATACATATATATATATATGTATATATATATGAGATCTTTATGATATGTCATCTAGTATGCGAGCTAGTGCATGTGCAAACTTTGAGGTAGTCATTATAGTAGCTCGGTGAGTATATCATACACATTATATATATGTGTTGTGTGGTGTGCTTGCATGTTGTTATGTACCACTAGACATGAGTTTCTTAGCGTAGGGGCTTTCCATGCATAGGTTTGGAGCTTAGGAGGGGAGCAATAGAGGAGGATGCCCAATGATCAGAGCCAAGGATATACATTTGAGGTGTGTGATACACTATTACATTTTTAATTATTTTATAGGTTGGGGTAGTTATAGTTTTACATACTGTATTTTTGAGACATGTAGTTTTATAACTACTAATTTTGTATAACTTTGGGCTAGCATTGCCTATTTGATTAATGTATTTAACTTTAATTTAAACCAAGATTTTTAATGATATTTTATTTTATTTAAGTCATCATGGCCATGGTGCATGAAAGTTTTAAATTATGACATTTTAAATACAAGTGCATCGTAACATCTTTTAATATAGTTGAGATTATTCTTAATTATATAGAAGGGTGATACATTTAGTGGTATCAGAGCCTAGATTTAGGTGGTTCTAAACCTAGGTGGGATAGGTGTATCACGTGGGTGAGTGTTATCCTGTATGACTCTGATATGGGCTATTCTCTATCGATATGTAGGCTAAACGAGGGAGAACAGAGATCGAACTTCGTGATGCAGTTGAAAGTAACAGTCCTCCAGATATAGAGGCTTAGAATTAGCTGAGCCAAGCTAATGAGCAAGAACCAGTTGGCGCATATCCTTTACAACAGCTGATGGTGAGTCAGGTACATGATCCTTTGATGCAGAATCTTGCTGCTCTGATGCAACGGTTGGTACAGGGTATACCGCCACCACCTTCTCCACCACCACCTCCACCTCCACCACCTCCTCCTTCACCTCCATGCGTAGATCACATATTGACAAGCTACGTAAGTATAGGGCCACATATTTCATAGGCATGAGGGATGATGATCCTGAAGTTGCAGAGTACTGGTTGGAGAAGATTGAGAGGGACTTTGAAGAGCTTGAGTGTGTCGAGAAGCATAAGATTATGTATGCTATTTCACTTCTATAGGAGCATGCCTACAATTGGTGCATGTTTGTTCTTCAGAAGCCTCAGACTCTAGAGCCACTTACATGGATTTTCTTTATAGCTGAATTCAAGAAACAATATGTACCGAAAGTGTATATTGATAAGAAGAAGAGAGAGTTCCTGAACCTATGGCAAGGGAAAATGATTATGGCAGTGTATGAGAAGGAGTACACTAGATTGAGCAGGTATACATATGGCATTGTAGGGGATGAAGCGGATAAATACTGCCAATTTGAGGATGGTCTGAGACATGAGATCGGGGTTCATGTACTTTCACTCCAAATGGAGGAATTTTCTAAGTTGGTGTCTTCTGCCATTAGTATTGAGAAGAGAATTCAGTTGAAGAGACTAAAAGAGGCATCCAGGAAAGACTTCAAGGGATTAGCTTACAGTACCGCACAGACATCGAGCAAGAAAGCTTGCACCAGTTCTGGATCCTTTCAATCTAGAGGATAGGGTCAGGGTATACCAGAAAGGCACCATCATTAGGAAAAATTTTGGCAGCTACCAGTAGTCAGCCCTAGACACAGAGAGAGGCAACACCGAAGTGTTTATCGTGTGGTAGAAAACACCGAGGAGAGTGCTAGGAATGCATAGGGTCTTGCTACAGGTGCAGCTCTTAAGACCAATATAGGAGGGATTTCTATTTATAGATGGTTGAGGCTCCCACTCAGACTGTAATATCTACTAATTTAGGCCCCGAGTCGCACGTATCGCGAAGTTGACGCGTTTGATCGATCAGAGTCTAAATTCAGATTTTTACAAAAGTTGATCAAGTAATGGCTAAATTAAATGATAAATGCCTAATTAAGTGATTATAAAGTTTAAGGAAGTTGATTTACGGAAAAAGACTAAATTGCAAAATTTGATAAGTTTTGGGGTCAAATTGCAATTTACCAAAAATTTAAGGATTAATGAGATTAATTGCTAATCAACATATTAATTTTGGGGACATTTTAATAGGTTTGGATGGCCACTCATTGAGGAAGAATGAGATTAATGGGTTCATTAAGCCTAATGTCAAGAAATGGTCAAAATGGTGGGTCCCACATGAAGACTTATGGGTACCCTATTTAATGCCTTATTTTCTTCTTTTTCTTCTCTTCATTTTTTGCCTTCTTCTCTCTCTTTTCTACCAGTCACACCAGCCATTTCTTTTCCTCCATAGCCCATCTTGATTTCTAGAGAGAGAAAGGAAGGGAAGAGAAGGGAAAGAGCAAGACAAGGTGATCTTCATGGTCCATAACTCCTAAGGAAGCTGGAAAGAACAAGAAAGAGGAAGAAGAATCAAGTTTGGTTGAGAGAGAAAATCTCCAAAGTTGTGATCAAGTGAAGAAAAGTGTAAGGTAAGAAGCATTTCTTCTTCTTCTTCATATTTTCTTGAAGGAAGTTCAACTTTTAAGCTTATCCAAGACTTATGTGGAAAGAGAGAGAAACTAGGGTTTTGAGAGAGAATAAGAGAGTTTAGGGTCTTGAGAAAATTAGATTATAATAATGATTTATGATGTTGTAGGAGTTCCAAGTGACAAGGAACAAGCTCTAAGGAGCAAAGGAAAAGAGAAAACTACCTAGAAGAGTGAAGGAGAAAGATTAAGGTTTGTGCATAACTTAAGGAAATAGCCTATTATTGTTTGAAATAATGCATGCTGAACATGATTTTAGATAAATGCATTTCAAGAATGATGATGATTATGGCATGAACCCATAGGTTTAGACATGTATGAATGAGATCCTTGTGTGACATTGAATTAATGATGCATGTTAGAAAATCTTGTATGATCAAGAAATTTACATGTATTAGAAAGTAATAAGTTGAGTAAAGAACCTTAGAAATGCATGAAATAGAATTTGGTATGATTTGGATGATGTTAGAATGAATGAAAAGTGAATGTTATGATGTGAGAACGTGCTATGTTGTGACATAGAAAAAAATGAATGTTGACATGGATGATATATGAAATCTGATATGGATGAAATACGTGAACTGATACGGAACATGAGAATATTGATGTACCTAGTTAAATAAATGAAAAGATGTTATCCAGTATGTATGAGTATGACTGTTTGTTTACAAAACAAGAAAATTGAGATGTTGATAAACATGAGAATATTGATGTGTTGAAATTTGAGAATTTTGATTGATGTGAAAATATAAAGAAACCAATTACTCTACCTGTGGACTAGAATCAGGATAGATGACATATCATTAAGGGGGCGAACGGTACCGTACTATTCCTCAACCAATGTGGCTTAAGCTCAGAGAGCGCCATTGGTCTGGGATGCTCGGTCAATGTGGCTTAAGCTCGGAAAGCACCATTGACTTCAGAAGCTCTAATGAGCACATATAAATGAGGACAAGGTGGCTTAAGCTCGGAGAACGCCTTTGGTCTGGTTATTCATCTATGATGAAATTATACTCAATCAATGTGGCTTAAGCTCGGAGAGCGCCATTGATTTGAGAAGCTCTTATGAGCCAGATAGTGGATAGGGTAGCTATATCTCTGAGAGTGCTCCTGATCCATAACCCATATCCAGTCAGTCCAAATTTAGAGTGATATGGGAAGATAATGAGGATATGTCACAAAATAAGAAAAAGAAAAGAATAAGAAAATGATGATGATATGAGATTGAGATATAATAATAAAGAGATTAACAGAGTAATTTACCATCAAAGATAAATGAAAATAATATTGTCTATGTGAGCATGACATTTATACTTGTATGAATAGGAATATGTTGATAGGCATGGCATGCAAACATTTTAATGCATAAAATGATACATGTTAATGCTTGTTGCATGATATAGTATATTGCCTTATTTATATAAACCACTAAGCATAGAGCTTAGCATGGGAGTTTCCTTACGGATACAGAAAGGTAGCTAAAGGTGATAGATAAAGCAAGCAGTGATCCTATTCAAGTAAAGCAGTCGAACGTTGAAAAAGTGGGTTACAAGCTTTGAAATTTTGTATTTGACTTTTATGTAAATAAATTGTACCCTGGTTTTTGTATATATCTGTATATACATGAGTGTTGAGAAAATAAAGGTAAAATAATAATAATAGTGATTTGAAGAAGTAAAGAAGACAGACAGTAGTGCTCCCTTATCCGGGCACATGTTGATCGGTTGAGGGAGTGTTACATTTTAAAATTGAATTTTGAAAATGTTTATTTCTTGAAATGTACCCACAATTGCATTTTTGGAGTTGCTACATTATTGATTAGGGTCGTTACCTTTATGTTATAGGTAGGATATGGCTTCAGGATCAAGACGAATAGTAGTAGAAAAAGATGACAGTAATGAGCCCTCAGAGGCAAGAGCTTCATCACAACCAAGTCGTCATCGAGTTGCGACACCGAGATCTAGTGCCAGCTCACTTCATGAGCATTCAACTATTAATATGGGTCAGACTGAGCTCATGATAAATATGATAGATTTGCTACAGAGAGCATCATGATCAGATTCATCTGGATTATAGTTTGAGAGACTGAGGAAATTAGGGGCATCTGATTTCTATGGTAAACCAGAAGATGACCTCTCAGTGGCAGAATTTTGGTTGGAATGAGCAGAGCGAGTATTTGATCAACTGCACTGCATAGATGAGCAGAAATATGAATATGCAGTATCTCTACTACAGGAGCATGCATATGATTGGTGGCAATCTGAATCATAGAGCACAGAGGCTGCTGACCCTATGACATGGGAATTCTTTCTAGAGAAGTTTAAGGAGCAGTATATTCCTCCTATCTACACATACGACAAGAAGAGAGAGTTTCTGATGCTAAAATAGAGGGATATGTCCGTAACAGAATATGAGAGAGAATTCACTCATCTTTGCAAGTATGCTGGTGGAATTGTGTCTACAGAGGCTGATAAATGTCGATGATTTGAAGATGGGTTGAGAGATACGATCAAGTTACAAGTTTCAGCGCTACGTCTAATGAGATTGCCCAGTTTACTAGCATCTGCTAGAACAGTTGAAAGAGTCTTGGTGGCACAACAGCTAGTATAGGTTAGTGGGGTTAGTAGACCTGCACCACAGCTAAGTGGGGGACAGTCTAGTGGCAAGAGAGTCAGATCTTTTGGTGGCCGATTCTAGGCTGGGAGTTCCAGCAGACCTCATTCTTATAGGCAGGGACAACCCGTAAGATCTACTTCATCGGTAGCCAGTGCACCGACACAGGCATTCCGTAAATCTACCACTCTACCGGTGTGTCAGCATTGTGGTCGTTCGCATCCAGGAGAGTGTTGGTGGATGACAGGAGCATGCGTAAGATGCGGCTTTAAGAACCATCTTAGAAGAGATTGTCCATGGCTACAGTTTAGCAAAGATTCAAGGACTGTTGAGTCCGTACCAATACAAATTATGGGACAATGAGGGCAAGGAAGAGGGGGCCATGCGAGGGCCAAGCCAGTTCAGATCAGATACAGTAGAGAGACCTGAAGGCAGTAGAGCTTATGCCATGCGAGGCCGAGAGGAGTAGGATGCACCTGACGTCATAGCGGATAAATTCCTTCTCTTTGGCTCTTGTATACATGCATTGATAAACCCTGGGTCAACACACTCATACATATGCACACCAGCATCGGGTCAAGAGGGTCTAAAACCAGAGACTCTAGAATATGAGATTCGTGTGACTACCCGTTAGGACACAATGTGCGGGTTAGTAAAGTGTTTAGGGGTTACCCAGTCGAAATTCAAGGTAGGCAATTTCCAGCAGATCTAATAGAGCTACCATTCCACGAGTTCAATGTGATCTTAGGAATGGATTGGCTAGCTCGCCATGAGGTGATAATAGATTGTGGAAAGAGGCAGATGAGAATTAAAGTTTTAGAACAAGAAGAGATAGTAGTGATAGGCGAGGATAGAGGATATCCAGATAATGTGATATCAGCATTGAAAGCTCGAAAACTCATCAATAAGGGATGTGAGACTTACCTAGCGTATATGATTGACACCCAAAAGAAAAGTCCGAAGTTGGCTGACATCCCAACAGTTAGTGAGTTTTCTGATGTATTCCCTGAGAAGTTACCAGGACTACCACCTGACCGAGAGATAGAGTTTGCTATTGAATTAGTACCTGACACCGCTCCTATATCTATTACACTATAGAGGATGTCACCCATAGAATTGAAAGAGTTGAAGATATAGTTACAAGAAGTGTTAGATAAAGGATTCATACGACCTAGTGTGTCACCATGGGGTGCTCCAGTACTATTTGTAAAGAAGAAAGATGGTACTTTACGTCTTTGCATTGACTACAGGCAGCTTAATAGGGTTACTATTAAGAATAAATACCCACTGCCTAGGATTGATGATTTATTTGATCAGCTAAAGGGTGCAAGTATATTTTCAAAGATAGATCTTCGATCGGGGTATCATCAACTGAAGATCAAAGGGTCAGATGTATCTAAGACGACATTTAGGACTCGTTATGGTCATTATGAGTTCTTGGTGATGCCATTTGGACTAACGAATGCACCGACAGTTTTTATGGACCTGATGAACTGAGTGTTTAGGCCATATATTGATCAATTTGTAGTTGTATTCATTGATGACATTCTTGTCTATTCTAGAGATCGAGTAGAGCATGACCGACATCTTAGAAAAGTATTGCAGACTTTGAGGGAGAAACAATTGTATGCAAAGCTATCTAAGTGTGAGTTTTGGTTGGAAGCAGTTAATTTTCTAGGTCATGTAATTTCAGTGGAAGGTATTCAAGTTGATCCTAGTAAAATCGAGGCTATTCTTAATTGGAAATCACCTCGAAATATGACAGAAGTGAGAAGTTTTCTTGGATTAGCCGGATACCATAGGAGATTTGTGAAAGGATTTTCATCTATAGCAAATCCTTTGACATGACTGTTGTGAAAAGAGAACCGTTTTGAATGGACAGATAAGTGTCAAGCAAGCTTTGATCGATTAAAGGCAATGTTGACTGAAGCACCAATTTTGACTCAGCCTACTCCAGGAAAAACTATGTTGTGTACAGTGATGCAAGTCACAATGGGTTAGGATGTGTTCTTATGCAAGAGGAAAAAGTGATTGCATATGCCTCGAGACAGCGTAAGCCTCACGAATTTAACTATCTGATGCATAATTTAGAGCTTGTAGCGATAGTTTTTGCTCTTAAGATTTGGAAACATTATCTGTATGGAGAAAGATGCTACATTTATATGGACCACAAGAGTCTTAAGTACCTGCCTTCACAGAAAGAGTTGAACTTGAGGCAGCAAAGATGGTCGGAATTGATTAAAGATTATGACTGTGTGATCGACTACCAGCCAGGCAAAGCTAATATGGTAGCTGATGCGCTAAGCTGAAAAATTTTAGCTGAAATGCGAGAGGAATCCACATTGATGCAGAGAATTAAAGATGTCCAAAAACAAGATGAGAAGCTAGTAAAGATGTTCGAAGCCTTGAAAAATGGAGAAAAGTCAGAATTTTCTTTAACAGAAGATGGTACTGTGTATTTCAAGAACCGGATTTGTGTACCAAGTATAGAAGAGTTGAGGTCAGAGATTTTAAAAGAAGCTCATGAAACGGTTTATACTATGCACCAGGTGGGAACAAGATGTACCAAGATTTGAAAGCACAATACTGGTGGTTGGGGATTAAAAAGGATATCATTGAATATGTTGCTAAATGTCTAATCTATCAACAAGTGAAAGCTGAGCATCAATTACCCACAGGATTACTACAACCGATTCCCATACCAGAATGGAAGTGGGAGAGGATCACGATGGATTTTGTGTCCGGTTTACCTATAACTTAGAGAAAGCATGATGCAGTATGGGTGATAGTGGATCGATTGATGAAGTAAGCACATTTCCTACAAGTGCGAATGGACTATACTTTGAACAAGCTGGCTGAGATTTATGTGAATGAGATAGTGGGACTTCATGGAGTACCTGTGTCTATTATCTCCGACAGAGATCCTAGGTTTATGTCGCAGTTCTGAAAGAGTCTACAACAGGCTTTGGGAACTCGACTAAATTTTAGCACCGCATTTCATCCGCAAATGGAAGGACAATCAGAGCGAGTTATGCAGTTGTTAGAGGATATGATGAGATGTTGTGTGCTTGAATTTGAGGGAAGTTGGGATCGACATCTACCTCTTATGGAGTTTCCCTATAACAACAGTCATCAAACGAGTATAGGCATGGCTCCTTATGAGGCTTTATATGGAAGAAAGTGTAGGACACCAGTTTGTGGGACTGAGTTGAATGAGAAAAAGTTGATTGGGCCGGAAATAGTTCAACAAATTGAGGAGAAAGTTAAAGTGATTAAGGAAAGGCTAAAGGTAGCACAAGATCAACAGAAATCATATGCCGATTTAAAGAGGTGAGATATAGAATATGTTGTAGGTGACAAAGTATTTCTTAATGTTTCTTCGTGGAAAAAGGTAGTGAGGTTCGGTAGAAAAGGAAAGTTAAGCCCAAGGTTTATTGGTCCTTATGAAATTCTGGAAAGAATAGGACCAGTGGCTTATGGTATAAGCTCTTCCTCCGGAGCTAGAAAGAATTCATAACATGTTCCACATTTCAATGTTAAGAAGATATCGTTCAGACCCGACCCATGTTATACCGATTGAGGAAATAGAGGTACAAATAGACATGTCTTATGAGGAAGAACCAGTGGCTATAATAGCATATGAAGAGAAAGTTCTCCGGAACAAGAGAGTCCCTCTAGTTATAGTTTGGTGGCAGAATCAAACAATTGAAGAAGCCACGTGGAAAAGAGAAGAAGTGATGAAGAAGCAATATCCCCAGTTAATTAACCCCGAATGAACAGGTAAATTTCGAGGACGATGTTGCCCAGATATTGAGCCAAGAAGGGGGGTTGAATTGGAATTTTAAAAATTTAACTTTAAAGTGCGGAAATAAAAATTTAAGTTTAGGAGGGATAGAAAAATTTGACACAAGGATTTTTATAAAGGTTCGGATGTTAACAAACCATACTCCTCTCCCCAATCGCAATTGGGAGTTTCACTAATACTCTAAGTGTTACAATGGAGTTTTACAAGCTCACTCCCAACTATGGTGTTTCTCACAATGGCTCACACCTAACCCAGAAATCCCTTGTATTTTAATGGCTCACACAATAACCAATTCCTTGTGTTTTACAGGCTCAGACAAATAACCTTTATCTTATGTTTTACAGGCTCACACAAACAACCTTTATCTTGTATTTTACAGGCTTACACAAACAACCTTTATCTTGTGTTTTACAGGCTCACACAAACAACCTTTCTTTGTGTTTTAAAGGATCACACAACTAACCCTTACAAGTGTTCTACTCTTAACCCAGAAATAACAAAAACTCACTTGAGTAATAAATGATTACAGAGAGAAACACTTACAAATCTTTATTGCTCAATAAATGATGAGAAAAAATATTTTCACAGAGAATAGATATTTGTTATGAAAGTATTAAATGTACAAATAGTTTGTAATAAGATTTTGATTCAAAGTATTTGCTATCCTCTTGTACTGAATGCATAACTGACTTGCATTTATACTCCCATGGTGAATTATAACTGTTAGAGTGCATTTAATATGAAACTAGCCGTTGCACCAACCCAAATAATCGCGCCTGACATTTTTCTCTTTCATCTTTCACGGGTGTGAGTATGTTTGTCACGGGCATGACTGTTCTTCCAAGCCGTGATTGAAGTGGTGACCTTGTTCGTGAAGCATTCTGGAAGGTTTTGAAACATTTGGTCACGGGCGTGACATATATGTTCACGAGCGTGACAAACTTCCCAGCCATGATCCAAATGGTGACTTTGGTCGTAAAGCTCTCTGGATGAATTTGTCATGAAGGTTCACGGGTGTGACTTAAATGTGCATTTCACGGTTGGTTGTCTTCCTTCATAGTCGTGAACTTCAAATGTTGGTTTAGTTGATGGTTAGCTTTTTCACGGGTGTGACACATATGGTCATGGGCGTGAACATGCTACTTCCTTAATTTTATCATTCAAGGATTAATCTTCCATTCTCCATTCTTGCTATTTTATTCCATACCCTGTCTTATAGACTTTAGAAAACAAGTATGTTAAATACAATATTGCTATTTTATTTGTTATCATCAAAATGATGAAAATACCCCTCAAGGTTTAACAATCTCCCTCTTTTTGATGGTGACAAATAACCTAGCAATATGTGCTTTTGAGAAGTCTCCCCCTCAAAAGATACTTAGGATAAAAATTGATGAAATGCAAGAATTGTAAAGAATGATGTAGCATTGAAATAAATTTTCTAGTTTTAAGTATATGCAAGTTATATGCAAAGTATATCCAATATATACCAAAATTTTCTTTAAGTCATGAAGTATATGTAAGGTATATTTAGAGTATATCAAGTGCATATTCATTTATGTAACTTGCATTAAGGTATATGCAAAGTATACTTAAGATATATTTAAGGTGTATAAAGCTCAATTTGCATACTTGCATATTTATTTTGAATCAAATTTTAAGTATGGCACTTAAACTTAAAATATTGTTATTTTCTCCCTACTTAACTTAATATATTTGTAGGTTCTTCATTTTGATTCAAAATTAAGTGTTGCTTGCACTTATCTTAATATATTGCTAGTTTCTCCCCCTTTTGTCATCAACAAAAAGAATAAAGATTAATCATAATAGAAAAACAAAGCAATTATATTAGTATTGAAAGAGAAGTATATTAAGGCCACCATCTAGCCTAAGACCTAAAAACACACAATCAAAGTAAACAAATAAGAAACAAGCATATTAAGGCTACCATCTAGCCTAAGACCTAACCGAACATCCTGTCCCTAAGACGAGCAACTTCAGCATCAAGGCTGTCCATCCTAGACTCTATGAAGTCCTTAAGGTTCTCCAACCTCTCATCTATGGAAGCCTGCAACTACTCAAATCATAGTGCTAGAAGGTCAGCCACCTACTGCGCCAAATTTGGTGTGGAAGCCGAGGATTGTCCGATGTCCTACTCAGCCAATGGAGGTGCTTCTTCAACTCGAGCCCTTTTCCTCTGTTGGATTCCTTGGAGACCGGATTTGAAGTCCTCCGAATCATTATCTTCCCATATTATTTCACCAGCAGTGTGTGTGAAGCTGTAGTAAATATTGTTCTCATGAATAATGCTGACAGCCGCTCCCATCTTAATGAAGGACTCGACATCCAATCGATCTAGAGGATGCCCTGGGATGAGATTGAAGTGATGGTCATCCAGCTTCAAATAGCCAAGCTTCACTGCCATATGGGTGACATATCCACCAATAAGTATATCTCCAGAGGGCTTGGTAGCAATGGATAGAAGATGGTTTGCAAACCATCGAGAAAGCACCACTATGAGACCTCTTCTGGCCATCTCAAAGAGGAAGGGCTCAGATTTCTGAATGTTCCCATTGCTGTCTCCTTGACCAAATATGATATAGGTTGGAAACCTATGCAAATATTTGTGCACTGGGGACTAGAGATGAGTGCTCTTGGTCTTCTTGACATCCCAGCTGCAATTCGTGCCAAAATGAGTCCATGCTCAAGTTGCGAAGAACTCCACTTCGCTGTCATTGAGAATGCCTTACGAGGGTAGATTGAATAAGTCCTCAAATTCTGTGGCATTGAGGGTGTTTGGATTGCTGCAGAGTTGGAATTTCACCACTCTAGTGGGAGACACTTGCAAAGTGCTCAAGAATTCCAAGGTTGGCTCTCGTAAAGTGGGCTGATGAATGTCCACAAATTCCTTCAAATGACAGGCCTGGAGTTGCTCTGTCATCGTTGTCTCAAGCCCGAGAGTGCGTATGGTTTGCCACTCAAAGGACCTTGATGAAATGAGAGGTCTTTTCTTCAGGGTTTAGTACCTAGGATGGCAATGCTTAGGGATTCTGTTCATTAGGTAGTCTGAGTACCTCCTGGAAGCACGAGACTTCTTCCTAGTACCCTTTGATGAGCCGGTTTTCATTTGGATTGAAGAATGAACTTTGAAGAGTTTGGAAAAATTTTACAGAAAATTTGAGAAAACCTTAAGGAAAGATGATTTTGATGAAGAAAGGGATTTTTTATGGTATTTATAGGAAAAATTTGTGACTTGGGGGCTGGAATCTTCAATGTACCATTCAATGTATGTAAATAAGAGCGGTTTCAAGGAGTTGAAAGATTAAAATGTGAAGAATAACCGACTGATTTCTTATATACCCGATGCATTCACGGGTATGAACTATGTAGTCACGGTCGTGAAGAGTTGTGTTCACTGTTTGCTGAAGGGGTGCTCTACTCGTGAATAAAGGCGTGAAAAGGTTGAATTTCACTACTTATGCCCGTGAAACAAAGCGTGACTCAAAGAGTGAACGTCTCTGTGAGTTTTAGGTGAAAATGTTCACGAGCATAAAAATGCATCACGGGCGTGAACAAGGCTTTTCACGGGAGTGAATGAAGTCGTGAACACAAGCTTTACTACTTGAAGCCGTGAATGATGTTGTGAATCAAGTCGTGAAAGACACTGGCTCTTTTGGCTATTTGATTCACGGGCATGAACATATGTCACGGGCGTGAATTGCCTAAAATTTCCATCAAATAAAATTAAGTCCTAAAACAAGACTAAATCATTTCTATGAAGATTCTATCCCTTATAACATAAAATTTTCATCAAATTTACTACCTTATATTTAGTAATATGATACAAAAACAAGTTTATCACATAAGATTTGAAAATTTGGCAATCACAAGGCGAATCCATCAATCATACCAAGTTCTCTTCTAATGAAATTAAATCTTTCCTCATTTAGAGACTTATTGAATATATCTGCCAATTGATTTTCTGTGCATATAAATTCTAATGCAACATCTCCATATTGAACATGATCTCTAATAAAGTGGTGTCTAATGTCAATATGCTTACTTCTAGAATGTTGAATTGGATTCTTTAAAAGATTTGTAGCACTTGTATTGTCACATTTAATAGGTATATGGTTCATATCATGACCATAGTCCTTAAGTTGTTGTTTCATCCAAAGGATTTGAGTACAACAACATCCTGCTGCTACATACTTTGCTTCAGTAGTTGAAAGAACAACTGAAACTTTTTTCTTGCTAAACCAAGAAACTAAGCACTCTCCAATAAAGTGACAAGCACCTGAAGTACTTTTTCTATCTAAAAGACTACCAGTATAGTCTGCATATGAATATCCTATAATATAAAAGGATGAATTTCTAGGATACCACAAACCTAGATGCAATGATCCATGTAAATATCTTAGAATTCTTTTTACTACATGTAAATGAGATTCTTTTGGACATGATTGAAATCGTGCACACAAGCAAACACTATACATTATATCGGGTCTAGAAGCAGTAAGATATAAAAGTGATCCGAACATACATCTATAGAGCTTTTCATTAATGCTCTTACCCTTTTCATCCTTATCCAATTTGGTTGAAGTGCTCATAGGAGTCTTGACATTCTTGCATCCTTCCATTCCAAATTTTTTAATTAAATCTTTCGCATATTTGGATTGGTTGATGAATATGCCCTCATTGCTTTGTTTGATTTGTAGACTAAGGAAAAACTTAAGCTCTCCCATTATGCTCATTTCAAATTCCCTAGTCATACACTTAGCAAATTCTTGACAAAGCAATTCATTAGTTGAACCAAATATTATATCATCAACATAAATTTGAACAATTAGTATATCATGCTTGTGCTTTTTATTGAATAATGTAGTGTCAACATTCCCCTTTGTAAAGTTATTTTTTAAGAGAAAAGAACTTAATCTTTCATACCAAGCTCTTGGGGCTTGTTTCAAACCATATAAAGCTTTTGAATGTTTAAAAACATGATTTGGCAAATTATGGCTTTCAAAGACTGGTGGTTGTTCTACATAAACTTCTTCTTCTATATAACCATTTAGAAATGCACTTTTCA
Organism: Triadica sebifera; assembly: GCA_023653625.1. Lineage (NCBI taxonomy): Eukaryota > Viridiplantae > Streptophyta > Magnoliopsida > Malpighiales > Euphorbiaceae > Triadica > Triadica sebifera. The sequence goes on from CM042896.1 coordinate 37,948,031, forward strand.
CATCCATTTGAAAGAGTTTGAAATTCATGTGACATGCATATGCTAAAACTATTCTTATGGCTTTTAATCTAGCTACAGGTGCATAAGTCTCATCATAATATATACCTTCTTCCTGATTATATCCTTTTGCAACTAATCTAGCCTTATTCCTAGTTATTGAACTTTGTTCATCTAGTTTATTTCTAAATACCCATTTGCTACCTATAATTTGATGATCCTCGGGTCTAGGTACTAAGGTATACCTTACTTCTTTCAAATTGGTTGAGTTCCTCTTGCATGACAATTACCCAACTTTCATCATTAAGAGTCTCATTAACATTTTTAGGCTCAATTTGAGAAATAAAAGCAAGGTCAGTGGCTAAATATTTGAAATGAGATCTAATACTGACTCCCCTTGAGAGATCACCAATGATTTGCTCTTTTGGATGATCTTTTGTCATTCTCCATTCTTTTGGGAGTTCTTGCCCGTTTTCTTCTTAAGCATGAGGTAGAGAATCATTTTGATGTGAATCTTCTATATCAATTTGTTCTTTTCCATTTTCAAGATCAAGTCTTTCCATGTTACCTACAACATCATCAAGAACATTACCTTTCACAAGATCAAGTCTACTAGATTCATTAAAGACAACATGCATAGATTCTTCAATAGTTAATGATCTTTTATTAAATACTCTATATGATTTGCTAGTTTTAAAGTATCCTAAAAAGATACCCTTATCAGTTTTAGAGGCAAAATTTCCAAGGTTATACTTGGTATTCAATATGAAGCACTTGCATCCAAATACTCTAAAGTATGATATCAAGGGCTTTCTTCCATTCCATAGCTCAAATGAGGTTTTGTTTAAAAGAGGTCTTTTGAAAACTTGATTTGAAATATAACATGCAGTGTTTGTGGCTTCTGCCCAAAAGTAAGTTGGTAAACCATACTCATTGAGCATTGTTCTAGCCATTTCAATTAAAGTTCAATTTTTCCTTTCAACTACCCCATTTTGTTGAGGTGTCCTAAGAGATGAGAAATTATGTGAAATTCCACGTTCAAGACAAAAACTTTCAAAGTTTGCATTTTCAAATTCTTTTCCATGGTCACTTGTTATCTTTGAAATAAAATATCCTTTTCATTTTGAACTCTTTTAACAAAGTTTTCAAAAGCATCACTCTTTTGAGCTAAGAAAATTACCCAAGTAAATCTAGAGTAATCATCTACAATGACAAAGGCATAATGTTTACCTCTTAAGCTAGAAATTCTAGTAGGTCCAAATAAGTCTAAATGCAGGAGTTGAAGAGGTTTTGAGGTACTTACTATGTTTTTGGCTTTGAAGGATGACTTGTGTTGCTTACCTCTTTGGCAAGGTTCACATGCCTTGTCTTTTTCAAAATTGACTATTGGCAGTCCTTTTACTAATTCTCCTGTGCTGAGGCTTTGTTTTAAATTCATGTTAGCATGACCAAGCCTTCTATGCCACAACCGAGATTCATCACTAGTGGTCACAAGACACTTAGAGGAATGGTTAGATAATTCATGTAAGTCTATTATGTATGTGTTGACATCTCTATTTCCTTTAAATATCTCTTAACCATCGATAGAGGTCACAAGACATTCATTGGAAGTAAAGACTACTTTGTTTCCTTTATCACATAATTGACTAACACTCAACAAGTTATGTTTCAAGCCATCAACAAGTAAGACATCTTTAATAAAAGTAGTACCATAAATACCAATAGAACCAATGCCAATTACCTTACCCTTAGCATTGTTTCTAAAGGTAACTTTACCTCCATCAATACTTTTGATTTCATTGAAGAGTTCTTTATCTCCTGTCATATGCCTTGAGCATCCACTGTCTACTAGCCAAGCATTTTTGTTTATTGTGGACTTGAGGCATACCTATAGAATCACAGTTCAAGTATAATTTTTAGGTACCCAAATGAGCTTGGGTCTTTGGGGGTTAGTACATGAAGGTTCCCAATGAGCCTTCTTTATCCAACAATGTTTATTTATATGACCAATCTTCATACAATAATTACACTGTTTAGGTCTAACATTGTTTTTAGGTCTTACAATATATTTGAATGCCATATTTCTCTTTAACTGATTTTGAGAACAATAACATGCACAATCATGATTAATTGATGCTTTTCTAGATTCATGCTTCTTATACATAAAGACATGATTATTCTTTTTATGTATAGTAGGTTTAATATAATTATTCTTTGGTGCTGTTCCAGTAATTGTGGAGATGTGAGGTTCACTACACTTAACAAAAATGGTTTTGTGAGAAGATGATGATGTGTCCTTAAATCCTAGGCCATGTCTAATTAAAGGTGGTCTTTGAGACACAATGAGAGTATCTAAACTCTCTTTACCTTTGTGAAATTTAGAAATGGAATTTCTAAGTTCCTCAACTTCATTTTTCAAAGTATTATTTTCTTTAAGTAAGGAAGCAGTTGAGGGTCTTGATGAATGTTCATCTAATGACTTTTGAAGAGATTCATTAGATCATTTAAGCTTAAGATTCTCCTTTTCTAAAGCATCCATTTTGTTTTTCAAATTGGAAATGTTATTCCTATAAGTACTGAATTTACTTCTATATTTGTCTAGTTCTAAATTTAATTCTTCTATAAGGCTTTGCTCATCATCATCATCACTATCACTATCATTATCATTATAACTACAATCATTATTGTTGCCCAGATATTAAGCCAAGAAGGTGGGTTGAATTGGAGTTTAAAAATTAAACTTTAAAGTGCGGAAATAAAAGATTAATTTTAGGAAGGATAGAGAAATTTTACACAAGGATTTTTATAGAGGTTCAGGTGTTAACAAACCCTACTCCTCTCCCCAATCGTAATTGGGAGTTTCACTAACACAGTAAGTGTTACAATGGAGTTTTACAAGCTCACTCCCAACTATGGGGTTTCTCATAATGGCTCACACCTAACCCAGAAATCGCTTGTGTTTTGATGGCTCACACAATAACCAATTCCTTGTGTTTTATAGGCTCACACAAACAACCTTCACTTTGTGTTTTTACAGTCTCACACAAACAACTTTTACTTTATGTTTTTACAGGCTCACACAAACAACCTTTTAATTTGTGTTTTAGAGGCTCACACAACTAACCCTTACAAGTGTTCGACTCTTAACCCAGAAATACCCAAAGCTCACTTGAGTAATGATTATAGAGAGAAACACTCACAAATCTTAATTGCTCAATAAATGAAGAGCAAAAAGATTTTTACAGAGAATAGATTTTGGTTCTCAAAGTATTAAATGTACAAATAGCTTGTAATAATGTTTTGATTCAAAGTATTTGCTATCCTCTTATACTGAATGCATAAATGACTTCCATTAATACTCCCATGGCTGAATATAGCCGTTGGGGTGCATTAAATACGAAACTAGCCATTGTACCAACCAAATAATCGCGCCTGACATTTTTCTCTTTCATCATTCACGGGCGTGACAATTCTTCCCAAGCTATGACTAAAGTGGTGACCTTGGTCGTGAAGCTCTCTAGAATATTTTGAAACATTGGGTCATGGGCGTGACATATATATTCATGGGCGTGACACACTTCCCAGCCGTGATCCAAGTGGTGACTTTGGTAGTGAAGCTCTCTGGATGAAAATGCCATGAACATTCACGGGCGTGACTGAAATGTCCATTTCACGGTTTGTTTTTCATTTATGGTCGTGAACTTCAAATGTTGGTTTTGGTAATGGTTAACTCTTTCACGGGCATGACAGATAGAATCACGGGCGTGAACATGCTACTTCCTTAATTTTGTCTTCCAAGGATTATTCTTTCAATCTCCATTCTTGCTATTTTATTCCATGTCCTGTTTAATATAATTAGAAAACAAGTATGTTAAATATAATATTGCTATTTTATTTATTATCATCAAAATGGCAGAAATACCCCTCAAGGTTTAACAATCTCCCCCTTTTTGATGGTGACAAATAGTCTAGCAATATGTGCTTTTGAGAAGTCTCCCCTTCAAAATATACTTAGGATAAAAAATTTATAAAATGCAAGAATTGTAAAGAATGATGTAGCGTTGAATTTTGAATCAAAGTTTCTAATCCCTTTTAATCTATTTCATTGTCAATTCATAATTTAATTCTAACTTTTCATTCAAAATTCATTTACCTTAATATGTTGCTATATTGCTAGTTTCTCCCTTATAATATATTAGTTTCTCCCCCTATAATATATTGCTATAACAAGCAAATTTAGGCTACCATATAGTCTAACACCTAGCCGGACAACCTATCTCGAAGCCTAGCAACTTCAGCCTCAAGGCTATCCATTCGAGACTCCATGAAGTCTTTGAGGTTCTCCAACCTCTCATCTATTGAAGTTTGCAGTTGCTTAAAATGTGGTGCCAAGAGGTCAACCACCTGCTGCGCTAAAGTCGGTATGGAAGCTGAGGACTGTCCGATGTCCTACTCAGCTACTGAAGGTGCTTCCTCAACCCGAGCCCTCTTCTTCTATCGGACTCCTTGGAGGCCTGCTTTAAAGTCATCCGTGTCATTATCTTCCTAAATAATATCCCCAGTAGTGTCAGTGAAGTGGTAGAAAATATCGTTCTCAAAAACGATTCTGAGAGCCGCTCCCATCTTTATAAATGACTCGACATCCAAGCGATCTCGAGGATGCCTAGGCTTGAGGGGCAGAGAATTCTACCTCACTATCATTTAGGATGCCATCTGATGGTAGATTAAACAATTCCCCAAATTTAATGGCACTGAGGGTGTTGGGATTGTTGCAGAGTTGGAATTTCACCACTCTAGTAGGTGATACTTGCAGAGTGCTAAGGAATTCCAATGTTGGCTCCCTCAAAGTCGGCTGGTGAATCTCCACAAATTCATTCAGATGACAGGCTTGGAGTTGCTCTGTCATAGCCATTTCGAGCCCGAGACTTCGGATTGTCTACCATTTGAAGGACCTTGATGACAGTAGAGGCCTTTTCTTTAAAGTGGAGTACCGAGGATGGCATTGCTTTGGAATTCGATTCATGAGGTAATCTGCATACCTCCTAGGAGCATGGGACTTCTTTCTCTTTCCCTTTGATGATGCAGTCTCCATTTGATTTAAAGAAATAGACTTGTGATGGATTGGGAAAATTTTGACAGAAAAGTTTAATGAAACCCTAAGAATGTATGATTTCTGATGAAGACTTGAACTTTTGGTAGTATTTATAGGAAAAGTTTGAGACTTGGGGCCGGAATCTTCAATGTATCTTTGAATGTGTGTAAATGAGAGCGGTTTTGGTAGTTGAAGAGTTGAAATGAGAAATATAACTGGCTGTTCTTTTATATACTCGATACATTCACGGGCGTGAAACGTGTGTTCAAGGTTTGCTGAAGGAGTGTTCCACCCATAAATGAAGGCGTGAATATGTTCGCAGTCATGATCTTTGAATGTCATAGGCGTGAATGATGAACTGTCATGGGGGTGAAATAATAGTCACTGGCGTGAAATGTTAAATTTCACTACTTATGCCCGTGAAGCAAGCCGTGACTCAAGGAGTGGATGCATCTGTGAGTTTTGGGGTGTTAAGGTTCACGGGAGTGAAAATTCGTCAAGGGCATGAAAAGCTCTTTTCATGGGAGTGAATGAAGCCGTGAAAATAAGCTTCACCACTTGAAGCTGTGAACCATGTCGTGAATCAAGTCGTGAATGACATTGCCTCAATCATACCAAGTTCTCTTCTAATGAAATTAAATCTTTCCTCATTTAGAGACTTAGTAAAAATATCTGCTAATTGATTTTCTGTGCTTATAAATTCTAATGCAACATCTCCATATTGAACATGATCTCTAATAAAGTGGTGTCTAATGTCAATATGCTTACTTCTTGAGTGTTGAATAGGATTCTTTGAAAGATTTATAGCACTTGTATTGTCACATTTAATAGGTATATGGTTCATCTCATGACCATAGTCCTTAAGTTGTTGTTTCATCCAAAGAATTTGAGTGCAACAACATCCAGCTGCTACATACTCTGCTTCAGCAGTTGAGAGAGCAACTGAAACTTGTTTCTTGCTAAACCAAGAAACTAAGCAAGTCTTCAATAAAGTGACAAGTACCTGAAGTACTTTTTCTATCTAAAAGACTACCAACATAGTCTGCATCTGAATATCCTATAATATAAAAGGATGAATTTCTAGGATACCATAAACCTAGATGCAAAGATCCATGTAAATATCTTAGAATCCTTTTTACTGCATTTAAATGAGATTCTTTAGGACATGATTGAAATCGTGCACACAAGCAAACACTATACATTATATCGGGTCTAGAAGCAGTAAGATATAAAAGTGATCCAATCATACCTCTATAAAGCTTTTCATTTGAGCTCTTACCCTTTTCATCCTTGTCCAATTTTGTTGATGTGCTCATAGGAGGCTTGGCATTCTTGCATCCTTCCATACCAAATTTCTTAATTAAATCTTTGGCATATTTGGATTGGTTGATGAATATGCCCTCATTGCTTTGCTTTATTTGTAGACCAAGGAAATACTTAAGCTTTCCCATCATGCTTATTTCAAATTCCCTAGTCATACACTTAGCAAATTCTTGACAAAGCAACTCATTAGTAGAACCAAATATTATATGATCAATATAAATTGGAACAATTAGTATATCATGCTTATATTTTTTAATGAATTATGTGGTGTCAACATTTCCCTTTGTAAAGCAATTTTCTAATAGAAAAGAACTTAGCCTCTCATACCATGCTCTTAGGGCTTGTTTCAAACCATAAAAAGCTTTTGAAAGTTTAAAAACATGATTTGGCAAGTCATAGCTTTCAAAGCCTGGTGGTTGTTCTACATACACTTCTTATTCTATATAACAATTTATAAATGCACTTTTCACATCCATTTGAAAAAGTTTGAAATCATGTGACATGAATATGCTAAGAGTATTCTTATGGCTTCTAATCTGGCTAAAGGTACATATGTTTCATCATAATCTATACCTTCTTCCTGATTATATCCTTTTGCAACTAATCTAGCCTTATTCCTAGTTATTAAACCTTGTTCATCTAGTTTGTTTCTAAATACCCATTTGCTACCTATAATTTGATCATTGGGTCTAGGTACTAGGGTCCATACCTTACTTCTCTCAAATTGGTTGAGTTCCTCTTGCATGGCAATTACCCAACTTTCATCATTAAGTGCCTCATTAAGATTTTTAGGTTCAATTTGAGAAATAAAAGCAATGTCAGTGACTAACTATTTGAAATGAGATCTAGTACTTACTCCCCTTGAGAGATCACCAATGATTTGATTTTTTGGATGATCTTTCGTCATTCTCCATTCTTTTGGGAGTTCTTGTTCGTTTTCTTCTTGATTTTGATGTAGAGAATCATTTTGTGGTGAATCTTCTTGATCATTTTCTTCTTTCCCATTTCCAAGTTCAAGTCTTTCCATATTATCTACAACATCATCAAGAACACTACCTTTCACAAAATCAAGTCTACTAGATTCATTAAAAACAACATGCATAGATTCTTCAACAGTTAATGATCTTTTATTAAATACTCTATATGCTTTGCTGGTTGTAGAGTATTCTAAGAAGATACCTTCGTTAAACTTAGAGGAAAATTTTCCAAGATTGTCCCTGGTGTTCAATATCAAACACATGCATCGAAATACTCTAAAGTATGATATCAAGGGCTTTCTTCCATTCCATAGCTCAAATGAGGTTTTGTTTAAAAGAGGTCTTATGAAAACTTGATTTGAAATATAACATGCAGTGCTTGTGGCTTATGCCCAAAAATAAGTTGTTAAATCATATTCATTGAGCATTGTTCTAGCCATTTCAATTAAAGTTCGATTTTTCCTTTCAACTACCCCATTTTGTTGAGGTGTCCTAGGAGATGAGAAATTACGTGAAATGCCATATTCAAGAAAAAAGCTTTCAAAGTTTTCATTTTCAAATTCTTTCCCATGATCACTTCTTATTTTTGAAATACAGTACCCTTTTTCATTTTGAACTCTTTTAGCAAAGTTTTTGAAATTTTCAAAAGCATCACTCTTTTGAGCTAAGAAAATTATCCAAGTAAATCTAGAGTAATCATCTACGATGACAAATGCATAATGTTTTCCACCTAAGCTAGCAATTCTAGTAGGTCCAAATAAGTGTAAATGCAGGAGTTGAAGAGTTTTTGAGGTACTTACTATGTTTTTGGCTTTGAAGGATGACTTGTGTTGCTTTCCTCTTTGGCAAGGTTCACATGTCTTGCCTTTTTCATATTTAACACTTGGCAGTCCTTTTACTAGTTCTCCTGTGCTGAGACTTTGAATTAAGTTCATGTTAGCATGACCAAGCCTTCTATGCCACAACCAAGATTCATCACTAGTAGTCACAAGACACTTAGAGGAATGGTTAGATAGTTCATGTAAGTTTATTATGTATGTATTGATATCTCTATTTCCTTTAAATATCTCTTAACCATCGATAGAGATTACAAGACATTCATTTTAAGTAAAGATTATGTTAACCTTGAGGGGTATTTCCATCATTTTGATGATAACAAATAATATAGCAATATTGTATTTAACATACTTGTTTTTGTAAGTTTACTATACAGGACATGAATGAAAAATGCAAGAATGGAGAATTGGAAGAATAATCCTTGAGAAACAAAAATCAAGTAGTAGCATGTTCACTGCCGTGACTTTAGGAGTCACTCCAGTGAAGGAAGCTAACCGTTACCAAAACCAACATTTGAAGTTCACGGCCATGAAGGAAAAACAAACCGTGAAGTAAGCATTTCAGTCACCCCCATGAAGAGTCATGCAATTTCATTCAGAGAGCTTCACCACCAGAGTCACCACTTGGCTCACGGCTGGGAAGAGTGTCACGCCCGTGAATGATTAATGTCACGCCCATGACTCTAAATGTCAAAACATTTCAGAGAGCTTCACCACCAGAGTCACCACTTGGATCACGGCTAGGAAGCTTGTCACGCCCGTGAATGAGTAATGTCACGCCCGTGACTCAATATGTCAAAACATTCCAGAAAGCTTCACGACCAGGGTCACCACTTCAGTCATGGCTTAGGAAGAACTGTCATCCCCGTGACAAGTATAGTCACACCCGTGAACAATGAAAGAGAAAAATGTCAGGTGCGATTTTTGGTTGGTACAACGACTAGTTTTCTTATTTAATGCACCCCAACTGGTATATTCAGCCATGAGAGTATAAATGGAAGTCATTTATGCATTAAGGAACAAGAGGATGATAAGAAAAACAAAAGATTAGCATATACTTCAAATCACAAGCTATCTTGTACTTTCATACTTTGAGAACAAATCAATTCTCTGTAAAAATCTTTTTGCTCCTCATAATTGAGCAATAAAGATTTATAAGTGGTTTTCTCTTTAATCTTTACTCAAGTGAGCTTTGGGTAGTTCTGGTTTAAGAGTAGAACACTTGTAAGGGTTAGTTGTGTAAGCCTCTAAAACACAAAGTGTAGGTTGTTTGTGTGAGCCTATAAAACACAAAGTGTAGGTTATTTGTGTGAGCCTGTAAAACACAAAGTGTAAGTTGTTTGTGTGAGCTTGTAAAACACAAAAGAATTGGTTATTGTGTTAGCCATTAAAACACAAGGGATTTCTGGGTTAGGTGTGAGCCATTGTGAGAAACACCATAGTTGGGAGTGAGCTTGTAAAACTCCATTGTAACACTTAGTGTGTTAGTGAAACTCCCAATTGCGATTGGAGAGAGGAGTAGGGTTTGTTAACACCCGAACCTCTATAAATCTTTGTGTCTGATTTTCTCTATCCCCCCTAAAACTAACTATTTATTTCCGCACCTTAAAGTTTAATTTCTTGAAACTCCAATTCAACCCCCTTCTTGGTCTAATATCTGGGCAACAATTGGTATCAGAGCTTTGTCTAGCATCGAAGCCTAAAAAGTGCTAGTAAAGAGTAAGATATGGTCAGTGAAGAATTCCAGAGTCTCAAACCTTACTTTGATGGAGCAAATTATGCCCATTGGAAGTTTAGGATGGAGACATACTTGGATAGTGAAGGAATTGAAGTCTGGGATAGTGTACGAAAAGAATGGACTCCACCAACTAGAAGCGGAGCTGATGGTGAAGAGGAAATCCTATTAAGAGATGATTGGACAGAGCCCCAAAGAAGAGAAAATTTCAAAAACAAGAAGGCAATGACAATTCTATCAAGCTCATTATCTATTGAAGAATGTGGGAGAATACAACACTGCTCAACAGCATATAGTATGTGGAAGACATTAGAGAACTATCATGAGGGAACTAAACAAGTCAAATCCAAGAAGATTCAACTTATAACCTCAGAATATGAGCTCTTCAAGATGAAACCAATGAGTCAATCACTGACATGACCAACCGTCTTCTATCCATTATAAATGGAATGAGGAAACTTGGGAAGCATATGAGTTTGGAAGATGTAAACAATAAAATCCTGAGAAGTCTTCCTCTTAAAGACTATGGTTCAAGAGTTGTTGGCATAGAAGAAGCAAATGAATATATGAGCATCATGAATACTGATGTGCTGATTGGCAAGCTTCTCACACATGAGATGACAGTAAAGAGAGATAGAGAGCTTGAAGCAGAGCCAGAGAAAAGAAAACCCTTAGCACTCAAAGCCTCTACTTCAAAATCTCAAGAAGAAAGTGAAGATGATGAAGAAATGAGTGATGATGAAAATGAGGACATCGCTATGCTTTCAAGGAGATTAAAAAAAATCATTGAGAAGAAAATGAGCAATTCCAGAAAATTCAGGCAAAGAAACCTCAAACAAACTTCTAATGATACACATAGAAGTAAGGATGAGGTAAAATACTATGAATGTGGAAAGAAAGGACATATCAAACCAGAATGTCCAAGGCTCAAGAAGCATAAGAGCAAATACCAACGAGACAATGGGGAGAAAGGTCATAAAGCCATATGGGATGATGAAAGCTCTTCAAGTGAAAAAGATGATAATGAAAGTGAATAGGTCAACCTATGCTTCATGGCTATTGAGGATCACGTCTCGGACAAAGTAAGATCACTACACTCATACTCTTTCAATAATAATAGTAGTGATAATGATAGTAATAGTGATAGTGATGATGATTATGATGAGCAAAGCCTAATAGAAGAATTAAATATAGAATTAGAGAAATATAGAACTAAATTTAATACCTATAGAAATAATATCTCTAATTTGAAAAATAAGATAGATGGTTTAGAAAAAGAGAACATAAAACTTAAACCATCTAATGAATCTCTTCAAAAGTCATTAGATGAATACTCATCAAGACCCTCAACAGCTTCACTGTTAAAAGAAAATAATACTTTGATAAATGAAGTTGAGGAACTTAGAAATTCCATTTCTAAATTTCACAAGGGTAAAGAGAGCTTAGATACTCTCATTGTGTCTCAAAGACCACCTTTAGTTAGACATGGTCTAGGGTTTAAGGACACATCATCATCTTCTAACAAAACAGTATTTGTTAAGTCTAAAGAATATAACATCTCCACACCTGTTAGAACTGCACCAATAAATAAGAATGTTAAACCCTCTATACAGAAAAAGAATCATGCCTTTATATATAGGAAGAATGTATCTAGAAAAATGCAAATTAATCAGGATTGTGCATGCCATTGTTCTCAAAATTAGTCTAATCAAATTATGGCATTCAAATACATTGTAAGACCAAAAAGCAAGTTTAGACCTAAACAGTGTAATTACTGTATGAAAATTGGATAAGGAAGGCTCATTGTGAACCTTCATGTGCTAACCCCCTAGGACCCAAACTTATTTGGGTACCTAAATATCATACTTGATTTGTAATTCTATAGGTATGCCTCAAGTCCACAATAAACAAAAATGCGTGGCTAGTAGACAGTGGATGCTCAAGGCATATGACAGGAGACAAAGAACTCTTCAATGAAATCAAAAGTATTGATGGAGGTAAAGTTACCTTTGGAAACAATGCAAAGGGTAAGGTAATTGGCATTGGTTCTATTGGTATTAATGGTACTACTTTTATTAAGGATGTTTTACTTGTTGATGGCTTGAAACATAATTTGTTAAGTGTAAGTCAATTATGTGATAAAGGAAACAAAGTAATCTTCACTTCAAATGAATGTCTTGTAATCTCTATTGATGGTCAAGAAATATTTAAAGGAAATAGAGATATCAATACGTACATAATAAACTTATATGAACTATCTAACCATTCCTCTAAGTGTCTTATGACTACTAGTGATGAATCTTGGCTGTGGCATAGAAGACTTGGTCATGCTAACATGAACTTAATACAAAGTCTCAGCACAGGAGAGCTAGTAAAAGGATTACCAAGAGTTAAATATGAAAAAGGCAAAACATGTGATCCTTGTCAAAGAGGAAAGCAACACAAGTCATCTTTCAAAGCCAAAAACATAGTAAGTACTTCAAAACCTCTTCAACTCCTGCACTTAGACTTATTTGGACCTACTAGGATTGCTAGCTTAGGAGGAAAACATTATGCATTTGTCATCGTAGATGATTACTCTAGATTTACTTGGGTAATTTTCTTAGCTCAAAAGAGTGATGCTTTTGAAAATTTCAAAAACTTTGCCAAAAGAGTTCGAAATGAAAAAGGGTACTGCATTTCAAAAATAAGAAGTGATCATGGGAAAGAATTTGAAAATGAAAACTTTGAAAGTCTTTGTCTTGAACTTGGCATTTCACATAATTTCTCATCTCCTAGAACACCACAACAAAATGGGGTAGTTGAAAGGAAAAATCGAACATTAATTGAAATGGAGAGAACAATGCTTAATGAATATGAATTACCAACTTATTTTTGGGCAGAAGCCACAAACGCTGCATGTTATATTTCAAATCGAGTTTTCAAAAGACCTCTTTTAAACAAAACCTCATTTGAGCTATGGAATGGAAGAAAGCCCTTGGTATCGTACTTTAAAGTATTTGGATGCAAGTGTTTTATATTGAACACCAAGGATAATGTTGGAAAATTTGCCTCTAAGTCTGATGAAGATATCTTTTTAGGATACTCTACAACCAGCAAAGCATATAGAGTATTTAATAAAAGATCATTAACAGTGGAAGAATCCATGCATGTTGTTTTTAATGAATCTAGTCGACTTGATTTTGTGAAAGGTAGTGCTCTTAATGATGTTGTAGATAATATGGAAAAAGTTGTCATTGAAAATGGAAAAGAAGAAAACGATCAAGAAAATTTACTACCTCAAAATCAAGAACAAATGGAGCAAGAACTTCCAAAAGAATGGAGAATGAAGAAAGATCATCCAAAAGAGCAAATAATTGGTGATCTATCAAGGAGAGTAAGTACTAGATATCATTTCAAGCATTTAGTCATTGACATTGCTTTTATTTCACAAATTGAGCCTAAAAACATTGATGAGGCTCTTAATGATGAAAGTTGGGTAATTTCCATGCAAGAGGAACTCAACCAATTTGAGAGAAATAAGGTATGGAACCTAGTACCTAGACCCAAGAATCATCCAATCATAGGCAACAAATGGGTATTTAGAAATAAATTAGATGAACAAGGGTTAATAACCAGAAATAAAGCAAGACTAGTTGCAAAAGGATACAATTAGGAAGAAGGTATAGATTATGATGAAACATATGCACCTATAGCTAGATTAGAAGCTATAAGAATACTCTTAGCATATGCATGTCACATGAATTTCAAACTTTTTCAAATGGATGTGAAAAGTGCTTTTCTAAATGGTTATATAGATGAAGAAGTGTATGTAGAACAACCACTAGGTTTTGAAAGCTATGATTTGCCAAATCATATTTTTAAACTTTTAAAAGCTTTGTATGGTTTAAAACAGGCTCCAAGAGCTTGGTATGAGAGACTAAGTTCTTTTTTATTGGAAAATAGCTTTACAAAGGGAAATGTTGACACTATACTGTTCAGCAAAAAGCATAAGCATGATATACTAATTGTTCAAATTTATGTTGATGATATAATATTTGGTTCTACTAATGAGTTGCTTTGTCAAGAATTTGCTAAGTGCATGACTAGGGAATTTGAAATGAGCATGATGGGAGAACTTAAGTATTTCCTTGGTCTACAAATAAAGCAAAGCAATGAGGGCATATTCATCAACCAATCCAAATATGCCAAAGACTTAATCAAAAAATTTGGTATGGAAGGATGCAAAAATGCCAAGACTCCTATAAGCACATCAACAAAATTGGACAAAGATGAAAAGGGTAAGAGCATTAATGAAAAGCTTTATAGAGGTATGATCGGATCACTTTTATATCTCACTGCTTCTAGACCCGATATTATGTATAGTGTTTGCTTATGTGCACGATTTCAATCATGCCCTAAAGAATCTCATCTAAATGCTGTAAAAAGGATTTTAAGATATTTACATGGAACAATGCATCTAGGTTTATGGTATCCTAGGAATTCATCTTTTTATATTATAGGATATTCAGATGCAGACTATGCTGGTAGTGTTTTGGATAGAAAAAGTAATTCAGGTACTTGTCACTTCATTGGAGAATGTTTGATTTCTTGGTTTAGCAAGAAACAAGTTTCAGTTGCTCTCTCAACTGCTGAAGCTGAATATGTAGCAGTTGGATGTTGTTGTACACAAATTATTTGGATGAAACAACAACTTAAGGACTATGGTCATGAGATGAATCATATACCTATAAAGTGTGAGAACACTAATGCTATAAATCTTTCAAAGAATCCTATTCAATAGTCTAGAAGTAAACATATTGACATTAGACACCACTTTATTAGAGATCATGTTCAATATGGAGATGTTGAATTAGAATTTGTATGCACAGAAAATCAATTAGCAGACATTTTCACTAAGTCTCTAAATGAGGAAAGATTTAATTTCATTAGAAGACAGCTAGGTATGATTGATGGATTAACCTTGTGATTGCAAGAAAATAAAATTTTAATTGTTGATCTTAAATCATATCACAAGTTATAAGATAGAAATTTTGATGAGAATTCATGTTTTATGATGTAGAATCTTTGTTGAAATGATTTAGCCAGTTGTAGAACTTAATTTCAATTTGATGAAAATTACAGGGGAGTCACGCCCGTAGCATATATTCATGCCCGTGACTTAAGTGGCCCAAAGAGGCAGTGTCGTACACGACTTTGGTTCACGACATGATTCACGGCTTCAAGTGGTGAAACTTAGTTTCACGACTTGAGTCACGCCCGTGAAAATGGACATTCACGCCCGTGACGATTTTTCACTCTCGTGAACAATTACGCCCCAAAAACTCACAGTGTCGTTCACGACTTTGGTTCACGACATGATTCACGGCTTCAAGTGGTGAAACTTAGTTTCATGGCTTGAGTCACGCCCGTGAAAATGGACATTCACGCTCGTGATGATTTTTCACTCCCGTGAATAATTACACCCCAAAACTCACAGAAGCTTTCACGCCTTGTGTCACAGCTTGCTTCACGGACATAAGTAGTGAAATGCAACAGTTCACACCCGTGACGTTATATTCACCCCCGTGATCGATGAATATATTCATGCCTGTGATATTCATCGATCACGCCCGTGAACTTATTCACGCCTTCATTCACGGGTGGAACACTACTTGAGCAAACCGTGAACATGACTATTCATGCCCATGAAAACATAAGTCACGCCCGTGAATGTATCAAATATATAAGAAAAGAGCCGGTTACAACCTTCATTTCAACTCTCCATCTCCCAAAACCGCTCTCATTTACTCTCATTCATTGAGGTATTGAAGATTCCGACCCCAAAGCCTTGAAATTTCACTATAAATACCACCAAAAGTTTGAATCTTCAACAGAAATCATACATTTCTAGGTTTTTTATATCAAATTTTCTGTCAAAAATTTTCTTCAACTCCATCAACAATTAATTTCTTCAAATATGGAGTCTACTTCATCTAAGGGAAAGAGAAAGAAGTCTCATGCACCTAAGAGGTATTCAGATTACCTCATGAACATCATTCCAGAAAGTTGCCATCCTTGGTATGCAACTTTGAAGAAGAGACCTATTTTATCATCAAGGTCCTTCGAATGGCAAGAAGGCCGTAGTCTCGAGCTAGAGATGGCTATGACAGAACAACTACAAGCCTGTCATCTCAAAGAGTTCGTTGAAATTCATCAGCCGACTCTAAGGGAGCCAACGCTGGAATTTCTCAGCACCCTGCAGATTTCACCAACTAGAGTGGTGAAATTCCAACTCTGCAATAATCCTAATACCCTCAGCGCCATCGTATTTGGAGAATTGTTCAACCTACCATCTGATGGCATTCTAAATGAGACTGAGGTAGAATTCTTTGCTCCTCCAGCGTGGACACATTTCGGCACCGGTTGCAGCTGGGATGTGAAGAAGACAAAGAGCACTCATTTCGTGGCCCCAGTACACAGGTATTTGCATAGGTTCCTAACCTATAGCATTTTTGCTCAGGCAGAATGTAATGGAACAATCAGAAAGTCAGAGCTTTTCCTCCTTGAGATGGCTCGCAGGGGAGTCAAAGTGGCACTTTCCAGATGGTTTGCAAACCATATTCTCTCCATTGCCACCAAGCCCACAGGAGATATCTTGATTGGGGCATATGTCACCCATATTGCAGTGAATCTCAATTATTTGAAGCTGGATGACCATCACTTCAACATCATTCCTGCACATCCTCGAGATAGGCTGGATGTCGAGTCATTCATCAAGATGGGAGCAGCGGTCAGAATCATTTTTCAGAACAATATATTATACCGCTTCACTGATACTGCTAGAGAGATTATCTGGGAAGATAATGACACGGAGGATTTTAAAGCAGGCCTCCAGGGAGTCCAGCAGAAAAAGAGGGCTCAGATTGAGGAAGCACCTCCAGCAGTCGAGCAGGACATTGGATAGTCCTCAGCTTCCACACCATCCTTAGCGCAGCAGGTGGTTGACCTCTTGGCACCACATTTTGAGCAGCTGCAGACTTCCATGGATGAGAGGTTGGAGAACCTCAAGTACTTCATGGAGTCTCGGATGGACAGCCTTGAGGCTGAAGCAGCTAGGCTTCGTGATAGGATATGTGGCTAGGAGATAGGCTAGAGTGTAACCTGAATTTGATCATTTTTTTTCTTGTTTGTCATTTTTATGTGTAGGAAATTTTTAAATTTCCTTTCTGAATATTTTAACTTAGTTTGTATCTTTTTCCTTTATATATATATATATTTGTTTACTTCAATCTTCATATCCTTTTTGATTGATGACAAAAGGGGGAGAAAACTAGCAATATATGATAGGGGAAAATGGTATAGGAATTGGTGAATCAAAAAGTGAATTGACTTTGAATTGGTTTAAAAATCTTGATTCAACATTTCATATGTAAAGTATATAAGTGGAAAATTAAGTTTTTTATATATATATATGTACCTTAGATATACCCTAAGTATACTTTGCATATACTTTAAAGCAAGTTACAAAAAAAAAACATGCCATGATATACCTTAAATATACCTTACATATACTTTATGTCTTGAAAAGGAATTATGGTATGTATTGGAAATACTTCTCATATAAGTTGCATATACTTAAAATCTAGTTTAATGCATCATCATTATTTACTATTCTTGCACATTATAATTTTTTATCCTAAGTATATTTTGAGGGGGAGACTTCTCAAAATCACATATTGCTAGATTATTTGTCACCATCAAAAAGGGGGAGATTGTTAACCTTGAGGGGTATTTCTGTCATTTTGATGATAACAAATAATATAGCAATATTGTATTTAACATACTTGTTTTTGTAAGTATACTATACAGGACATGAATTAAAAAAGCAAGAATGGAGAATTGGAAGAATAATCCTTGAGAAACAAAAATCAAGTAGTAGCATGTTCACTGCTGTGACTCTATGAGTCACTCCCATGAAGGAAGCTAATCGTTACCAAAACCAACATTTGAAGTTCACGACCATGAAGGAAAAACAAACCGTGAAGTAAGCATTTCAGTCACCCCCGTGACTAAAGGTGTCACCCCCGTGAAGAGTCATGCAATTTCATTCAGAGAGCTTCACCACCAGAGTCACCACTTGGTTCACGGCTGGGAAGAGTGTCACGCCCGTGAATGATTAATGTCACCCCCGTGACTCTATATGTCAAAACATTCCAGAGAGCTTCACCACCAGAGTCACCACTTGGATCACGGCTAGGAAGCTTGTCATGCCCGTGAATGAGTAATGTCACGCCCGTGACTCAATATGTCAAAACATTTCAGAAAGCTTCACGACCAATGTCACCACTTCAGTCACGGCTTGGGAAGAACTATCACCCCCGTGACAAGCATAGTCATGCTCATGAATAATGAAAGAGAAAAATGTCAGGCGCGATTTTTGGTTGGTACAATGGCTAGTTTTCTTATTTAATGCACCCCAACGTCTATATTCAGCCATGGGAGTATAAATGGAAGTCATTTATGCATTAAGGAACAAGAGGATGATAAGAAAAACAAAAGATTAGCATATACTTCAAATCACAAGCTATCTTGTACTTTCATACTTTGAGAACAAATCAATTCTCTGCAAAAATCTTTTTGCTCCTCATAATTGAGCAATAAAGATTTATAAGTGGTTCTCTCTCTAATCTTTACTCAAGTGAGCTTTGGGTAGTTCTGGGTTAAGAGTAGAACACTTGTAAGGGTTAGTTGTGTAAACCTCTAAAACACAAAGTGTAGGTTGTTTTTGTGAGCCTGTGAAACACAAAGTGTAGGTTGTTTGTGTGAGCCTGTAAAACACAAAGTGTAGGTTATTTGTGTGAGCCTATAAAACACAAAGTGTAGGTTGTTTGTGTGAGCCTGTAAAACACAAAGGAATTGGTTATTGTGTGAGCCATTAAAACACAAGTGATTTCTGGGTTAGGTGTGAGCCATTGTGAGAAACACCATAGTTGGGAGTGAGCTTGTAAAACTCCTTTGTAACACTTAGTGTGTTAGTGAAACTCCTAATTGCGATTGGGGAGAGGAGTAGGGTTTGTTAACACCCGAACCTCTATAAATATTTGTGTCTGATTTTCTCTATCCCCTCTAAAATTTACTATTTATTTCCGCACCTTAAAGTTTAATTTCTTGAAACTCCAATTCAACCCCCCTTCTTGGTCTAATATCTGGGCAACATATTACTTTGTTTCCTTTATCACATAATTGACTTACACTTAACAAGTTATGTTTCAAGCCATCAATAAGTAAGACATCTTTAATAACAGTAGTACCATTAATACCAATAGAACCAATGTCAATTACCTTACCCTTTGCATTGCTTCCAAAGGTAACTTTACCTCCATCAATACTTTTGATTTCATTGAAAAGTTCTTTTTCTCCTGTCATATGCCTTGAGCATCCACTGTCTACAAGCCAAACATTTTTGTTTATTGTGGACTTGAGGCATACCTATAGAATCACAATTCAAATATGATGTTTGGGTCCTTGGGGGTTAGCACATGAAGGTTTCCAACGAGCCTTCCTTATCCAGCAATATTTATTTATGTGACCCATTTTCATACAATAATTACATTGTTTTGCTCTAAATTTATTTTCTGGTCCTACAATATTTTTGAATACCATTTTTCTACAAATTTATTTTGATAATGATGACACGCATAGTTATGATTAATTGTTGATTTTCTAGATGCATGCTTCTTATATATAAAGGCATGATTATTCTGTTTATGTATAAAACGTTTAATATGCTTATTTCTTGGTGCTGTTTTAACAGGTGTGGAGATGTTAGGTTCTCTAGACTTAACAAAGATGGTTTTGTAAGAAGATGATGATGTGTCCTTAATTCCTAGACCATGTCTAATTAAGGGTGATATGTGAGACACAATGAGAGTATCTAATCTCTCTTTACCTTTGTGAAATTTAGAAATGGAATTTCTAAGTTCCTCAACTTCATTTTTCAAAGTATTATTTTCTTTTAGCAAAGAAGCTGTTGAGGGTCTTGATGAGTATTCATCTAATGTCTTTTGGAGAGTTTCATTAGATGATTTAATTTTTATGTTTTCCTTTTCTAAACCATCTATCTTATTTTTTAAATTAGAGATGTTATTTCTATAGGTACTAAATTTACTTCTATATTTCTCTAATTCTAGATTTAATTCTTCTATTAGGCTTTGCTCATCATCATCATCATCACTATCATCATCATTATCACAACTATCATTGTTTAAAGAGTATGAGTGTAGTGATCTTACCTTATTCGAGACATGATCTTCAATAGCCATGAAACATAGGTTGACCTCTTCACTTTCATTATCATCTTTTTCACTTGAAGAGGTTTCTTCATCCCATGTGCCTTTGTGACCTTTCTCCCCATTGTCTCTTTGGTATTTGCTCTTATTCTTCTTGAGCCTTGGACATTCTGGCTTGATATGTCCTTTCTTTCCACACTCATAGCACTTTACCTCTTCCTTACTTCTATGTGTGTCATTAGAAGTTTGTTTGAGGTTTCTTTGCCTGAATTTTCTGGAGTTGCTCATTTTGTTTTCAATGATTCTTTTTAATCTTCTTGAAAGCATAACAATGTCCTCATTTTCATCATCACTCATTTCTTCACCATCTTCACTTTCTCCTTGAGATTTTGAAGTAGAGGCTTTAAGTTCTAAGGGCTTTCTTTTCTCTGGATCTGCTTCAAGCTCTCTATCTCTCTTCACTGCCATCTCATGTGTGAGAAGTTTTCCAATCAGTACATCAGTATTCATGATGCTCATATCTTCATTTGCTTTTTTCTATGCCAACAACTCTTGAGCCACAGTCTTTAAGAGGAAGACTTCTCAGGATTTTTTTGTTTACATCCTCCAAACTCAGATGCTTCCCAAGTTTCCTCATTCCATTTATAATGGCTAGAAGACGGTTGGTCATGTCAGTGATTCACTCATTGGATTTCATCTTGAAGAGCTCATATTATGATGTCAGAAGTTGAATCTTCTTGGATTTGACTTGCTTAGTTCCTTCATGATAATTCTCCAATGTCTTCCACATGCTTTATGTTGTTGGTCAGTGTTGTATTCTCCCACATTCTTCAATAGATAATGAGCTTGACAGAATTGTCATTGCCTTCTTGTTTTTGAAATTTGCTCTTCTTTGAGGCTCTGTCCAATCATCTCTTGATAGGATTTCTTCTTCACCATCAGCTCCTTTTCTAGTTGGTGGTGTCCATTCTTTTCGTACACTATCCCATACTTCAATTCCTTCACTATCCAGATATGTCTCCATCTGAAACTTCCAATGGGCATAATTTGCTCCTTCAAAGTAAGGTTTGAGACATTGGAATCCTTCACTGGCCATATCTTAATCTTTACTAGCACTTTTTAGGCTTCTATGCTAGACTAAGCTCTGATACCAATTGTTGCCCAGATATTAAGCCAAGAAGAGGGGTTGAATTGGAGTATAAAAATTAAACTTTAAAGTGCGGAAATAAAAGATTAATTTTAGGAGGGATAGAGAAATTTGACACAAGGATTTTTATAGAGGTTCGGGTGTTAACAAACCCTACTCCTCTCCCCAATCGCAATTGGGAGTTTCAGTAACACATTAAGTGTTACAATGGAGTTTTACAAGCTCACTCTCAACTATGGTGTTTCTCACAATGGCTCACACCTAACCCAGAAATCCCTTGTGTTTTAATGGCTCCCACAATAACCAATTCCTTGTGTTTTACAGGCTCACACAAACAACCTTCACTTTGTGTTTTTACAGGCTCACACAAACAACCTTCACTTTGTGTTTTTACAGGCTCACACAAACAACCTTTTAATTTGTGTTTTAGAGGCTCACACAACTAACCCTTACAAGTGTTCTACTCTTAACCCAGAAATACCCAAAGCTCACTTGAGTAATGATTACAGAGAGAAACATTCACAAATCTTAATTGTTCAATAAATGAAGAGCAAAAGGATTTTTACAGAGAATAGATTTTGGTTTTTAAAGTATTGAATGTACAAATAGCTTGTAATAATATTTTGATTCAAAGTATTTGCTATCCTCTTGTACTGAAAGCATAAATGACTTCCATTTATACTCTCATGGCTGAATATAGTCGTTGGGGTGCATTAAATACGAAACTAGCAGTTGTACCAACCAAATAATCGCATCTGACATTTTTCACTTTCATCATTCACGGGCATGACTATGCTTGTCACGGGCATGACATTTCTTCCCAAGCCGTCACTGAAGTGGTGACCTTGATCGTGAAGCTCTCTAGAATGTATTGAAACATTGGGTCACGGGCGTGACATATATATTTACGGGCGTGACACACTTCCCAACCGTGATCCAAGTGGTGACTTTGGTCATGAAGCTCTCTGGATGAAAATGCCATGAACATTAACGGGCGTGACATATTTATTCACGAGCATGACTGAAATGTCCATTTCATGGTTTGTTTTTCCTTCACGGTCATGAACTTCAAATGTTGGTTTTGGTAACGGTTAGCTCTTTCACGGGCTTGACACATAGAGTCACGGGTGTGAACATGCTACTTCCTTAATTTTGTCTTCCAAGGATTATTCTTTCAATCTCCATTCTTGCTTTTTTATTCCATGTCCTGTTTAATAGACTTAGAAAACAAGTATGTTAAATACAATATTGCTATTTTATTTGTTATCATCAAAATGATGGAAATACCCCTCAAGGTTTAACAATTATTTAAAGAGTATGAGTGTAGTGATCTTACCTTATTCGAGATGTGATCCTCAATAGCCATGAAGCATAGGTTGACCTCTTCGCTTTCATTATCATCTCTTTCACTTAAAGAGCTTTCGTGATCCCATGCGGCTTTATGACCTTTCTCCCCATTGTCTTTTTGGTATTTTCTCTTATGCTTCTTGAGCCTTGGATATTCTGGTTTGATATGTCCTGTCTTTCCACACTCATAGCACTTTACCTCTTCCTTACTTCTTTGTGCATTATTAGAAGTTTGTTTGAGGTTTCTTTGCCTGAATTTTCTAGAGTTGCTCATTTTCTTCTCAATGATTCTTTTCAGTCTTCTTGAAAGCATAGCAATGTCCTCATTTTCATCATCACTCATTTCTTCATCATCTTCACTTTCTTCTTGAGATTTTGAAGTAGAGGCTTTGAGTGCTAAAGGATTTCTTTTCTCTGGCTCTACTTCAAGCTCTCTATCTCTTTTCACTGCCATTTCATGTGTGAGGAGTTTACCAATAAGCACATCAGTATTCATGATGCTCATGTCTTCATTTGCTTTTTCTATGCTAGCAACTCTTGAGCCATAGTCTTTAAGAGGAAGACTTCTCAAGATTTTGTTATTTACATCTTCCAAACTCATATGCTTCCTAAGTTTCCTCATTCCATTTATAATGGATAGAAGACGGTTGGTCATGTCAGTGATTGACTCATTGGATTTCATCTTGAAGATCTCATATTCTGATGTAAGAAGTTGAATCTTCTTGGATTTGACTTGCTTAGTTCCTTCATGATAATTTTCCAATGTCTTCCACATGCTGTAAGCTGTTGGGCAGTGTTGTATTCTTCCACATTTTTCAATAGATAATGTGCTTGAGAAGATTGTCATTGCCTTCTTGTTTTTGAAATTTTCTCTTCTTTAAGGTTTTCTCCAATCATCTCTTGATAAGATTTCTTCTTCACCATCAGCTCCTCTTTAAGTTGGTGGTGTCCATTCTTTTTGTACACTATCCTAGACTTTAATTCCTTCACTATCCAGGTATGTCTCCATCTGAAACTTCCAATGGGCATAATTTGCTCCATCAAAGTAAGGTTTGAGACTTTGGAATCCTTCACTGGCCATATCTTAATCTTTACTAACACTTTTTAGGCTTAGATGCTAGACAAAGCTCTATTACCAATTGTTGCCCAGATATTGAGCCAAGAAGGGGGGTTGAATTGGAGTTTTAAAAATTCAATTTTTAAGTGCGGAAATAAAAAGTTAAGTTTAGGAGGGATAGAGAAAGTTGACACAAGGAGTTTTATAGAGGTTCGGGTGTTAACAAACCCTACTCCTCTCCCCAATCGCAATTGGGAGTTTCACTAACACACTAATTGTTACAATGGAGTTTTACAAGCTCACTCCCAACTATTGTGTTTCTCACAATGGCTCGCACCTAACCCAGAAATCCCTTGTGTTTTAATGGCTCACACAATAACCAATTCCTTGTGTTTTATAGGCTCACACAAACCACCTTTATCTTGTGTTTTACAGGCTCATACAAACAGCCATTATCTTGTGTTTTACAGGCTCACACAAACAACATTTCTTTGTATTTTAAAGGCTCACACAACTAACCCTTATAAGTGTTCTACTCTTAACCCAGAGATACCCAAAACTCACTTGAGTAATAAATGATTATAAAGAGAAACACTTACATATCTTTATTGCTCAATAAATGATGAGCAAAAAGATTTTCACAGAGAATAGATATTTGTTATGGATGTATTAAATGTACAAATAACTTGTAATAAGATTTTGATTCGAAGTATTTGTTATCCTCTTGTATTGAATGCATAAATGACTTGAATTTATACTCCCATGGAGAATTATAGCCGTTAGAGTGCATTTAATACAAAACTAGCCATTGTACCAACCAAATAATCGTGCTTGACATTTTTCTCTTTCATCATTCACGGGCGTGACTATGCTTGTCACGTGCATGGCATTTCTTCCCAAGTTATGACTGAAGTGGTGACCTTGGTCGTGAAGCTCTCTGGAATGTTTTGAAACATTGGGTCACGGGCGTGACATATATATTCACGGGAGTGACAAACTTCCCAGCCATGATCCAAGTGGTGACTTTGGTCGTGAAGCTCTCTAGATGAATTTTTCATGAAGGTTCCCGGGCGTGACATTTAATTCAGGGCATGACTTAAATGTGCATTTCACAGTTGGTTGTCTTCTTTCATGGCCGTGAACGTCAAATGTTGGTTTTGTTGACAGTTAGCTTCTTTATGTGCGTGACACATAAGATCATAGGCGTGAACATGCTACTTCCTTAATTTTATCATTCAAGGATTAATCTTCCATTCTCCATTCTTGCTATTTTATTCCATACCCTGTTTAATAGATTTTAGAAAACAAGTATGTTAAATACAATATTGCTATTTTATTTCTTACCATCAAAATGATGGAAATATCCCTCAAAGTTTAACAGATGAAATTATTTTAAGGGGGAGAGAATGTAATATCCGCTAATTTAGGCCTCGAGTCGCATGTGTCGCGAAGTTGATGCATTTGACCGATCGGAGTCTAAATTCGGATTTTTACAAAACTTGATCAAGTAGTGGCTAAATTAAATGATAAATGCCTAATTAGGTGATTATAAAGTTTAAAGAAGTTGATTTACGAAAAAGGACTAAATTGCAAAATTTGATAAGTTTTGGGGTCAAATTGCAATTTACCAAAAATTTGAGGATTAATGAGATTAATTGCTAATCAACATATTAAGTTTGGGGACATTTTAATAGGTTTAGTTGGCCACTCATTGAGAAAGAATGAGATT
Source organism: Triadica sebifera (assembly GCA_023653625.1). Classification (NCBI taxonomy): domain Eukaryota; kingdom Viridiplantae; phylum Streptophyta; class Magnoliopsida; order Malpighiales; family Euphorbiaceae; genus Triadica; species Triadica sebifera. The sequence continues at coordinate 37,973,542 of CM042896.1, forward strand.
AATGGTGGGTCCCACATGAAGACTTATGGGTACCCTATTTAATGCCTTCTTTTCTTCTTCTTCTTCTCTTCATTTTCTACCTTCTTCTCTCTCTTTTCTACCAGTCACGCCAGCCATTTCTTTTCTTCCACGGCCCATATTGATTTCTAGAGAGAGAAAGGAAGGGAATAGAAGGGAAAGAGCAAGACAAGGTGATCTTCATGGTCCATAACTCCTAAGGAAGTTGGAAAGAATAAGAAAGAGGAAGAAGAATCAAGTTTGGTAGAGAGAGAAAATATCCAAAGTTGTGATCAAGTGAAGTAAAGTGTAAGGTAAGAAGCATTTCTTATTCTTCTTCATCTTTTCTTAAAGGAAGTTCGAATTTTGAGCTCATCCAAGACTTATGTGGAAAGAGAGAGAAACTAGGGTTTTGAGAGAGAATAAGAGAGTTTAGGGTCTTGAGTAAATCAGATGATAATAATAATTTATGATGTTGTAGGAGTTCCAAGTGACAAGGAACAAGTTCTAAGGAGCAAAGGAAAAGATAAAGCTAGCTAGAAGAGTGAAGGAGAAAGATTAAGGTTTGTGCATAACTTAAGGCAATAACCTATTCTTATTTGAAATAATGCATGTTGAACATGATTTTAGATAAATTCATTTCAAGAATGATGATGATTATGGCATGAAACCATAAGTTTAGACATGCATGAATGAGATCCTTGTGTGACATTGAATTAATGATGCAGGTTAGAAAATCTTGTATGATCAAGACATTTACATGTATTAGAAAGTAATAAGTTGCGTAAAGAACCTTATAAATGCATGAAATATAATTTGGATGATGTTAGAATGAATGAAAAGTGAATATGCAGATTTCCTGCTGAAAGTCATGGGCGTGACTATTGTGTCACGGGCGTGAACTGGAGGGTTCACAGTTGTGATTGATTGTATCACGGTTGTGACTTATGTGTGGAAATGGTACTATTCATTCCAGAAGCATTCACGGGTTGGAATCACCGACGTGAGCTTATTCACAGGCGTGAATGAGTAACCACGACCGTGAATGCTTTTGGACGATTCATTCCAGAAGCATTCACGGGTTGGAATCACGGACGTGAGCTCATTCACAGGCGTGAATGCTCTGTATTTGTAATTATAAATGTGGTTATCAAATGAGGAATTCAAGTAAATAAATGAAAGTCATTGTCTATCTAGGGAAATAAGAATAATTATATATATAAATATTGATGTGAGAACGTGCTATGTTGACACATAGAAAAAAAATGAATGTTGACATGGATGATATATGAAATCTAATATGGATGAAATATGTGAACTGGTACAGATGATAAATGAGAATATTGATGTACCTAGTTAAATAAATAAAAACATGTTATCCAGTATGTATGAGTATGACTGTATGTTTGCAAAACAAGAAAATTGAGATGTTGATAAATATGAGAATATTGATGTGTTGAAATTTGAGAATTTTGATTGATGTGAAAATATAAAGAAGCCCATTACTCTACCTGCGGACTAGAATCAAGATAGATGACATGTCATTAAGGGAGCGAATGGTACTGTACTATTCCTCAACCAATATGGCTTAAGCTCAGAGAGCGCCATTGGTCTGTGATGCTCGGTCAATGTGACTTAAGCTCGGAGAGCTCTATTGACTTGAGAAGCTCTAATGAGCACATATAAATGAGGACAAAGTGGCTTAAGCTCAGTGAGCGTCTTTGGTCCGGTTATTCATCTATGATGAAATTATACTCAATCAATGTGGCTTAAGCTCAGAGAGCACCATTGATTTGAGAAGATCTTATGAGCCAAATAGTGGACAGGGTAGCTGTAGCTCTGGGAGCGCTATTGATCCATAACCCGTATCCATTCAGTCCAAATTTAGAGTGATGTGGCAAGATAATGAGGATATGTCGGAAAATAAGAAAAAGAAAAGAATAAGAAAATGATGATGATATGAGATTGAGATATAATAATAAAGAGATTGACAGAGTAATTTACCATCAAAGATAAATGAAAATAATATTGTCTATGTGAGCATGACATTTATACTTGTATGAAATAGGAATATGTTGATAGGCATGACATGCAAATATTTTAATGGATAAAATGATACATGTTAATTCTTGTTGCATGATATAGTATATTGCCTTATTTATATGCACCACTAAGCTTAGAGCTTAGCGTGGGAGTTTCTTTCCATGCAAATATAGAAAGGTAGCTGAAGGTGATAGATAAAGCAAGCAGTGATCTTATTCAAGTAAAGCAGTCGAACCTTGAAAAAGTGGGTTACAAGCTTTGAAATTTTGTATTTGGATTTTATATTAAAGAATGTTAGAGTTTGTAAAACTTACTTTTAAAGTTTGTTAAGAATTAATTTGATATTTATAATTACTATTTTATGTAAATAAATTGTACCCTGGTTTTTGTATATATCTATATATACATGAGTGTTGAGAAAATAAAGGTAAAATAATAATAATAGTGATTTGAAGAAGTAAAGAAGATCGGAAGTAGCTCTCCCTTATTCGGGCACGTGTTGATCTGTTGAGGGAGTGTTACACAGACTCAGGATTCGGTGCTAACATAGACTAGAGGATAGGCTAATTTTGTAACACCACATCATATGCATTTAAGTATAACCTATTTCTGTATCAAATAATCACACACTACATGTTGGAGAGAGAAAATACCCTGATAACATTGGTAGTAAATTTTTTTTCATATCATATCCTGTAAAATCAACTAATGACTTTGCAAGTCAACATTAAAAACCACAATACGACATATCACATATATTAAAACATAAACTTTACATCCAAAGGATTACGGGTTGTTTCCATTTATACATTTCAAAACTAATCTAGAGTGCCAATGCATATTCAAACATATAAGTCCAAAATACAGATGACATGTTTTCATGCTTGTGTGGAATGCAAGGAGAGAGAGTGATGAGGCTCGGCCAGTAACCTGTTCTCCATGTCTTTTATACGCTACTCAAAATGAGCTATCACTTTTCTTTACCTGAAAAATGATGCAAATTGATGAGTTGCGGCTCAGTGAGAATAACCATCAAATGAGCTCTGAAGTACCAAACAACTCATAGTAATAAATCACAAATCCAACACATACCATGTATTCCATTCATCCGAATCATATAAATATCAACTAATTTGAAACATATAATCATTACTCTTTATAGATGCAAATGCTTTGCTTATTTCATTTTGTTGTGACCAAGTTAAACAGACATTGCCCCGGGTTTCCATGTGAACATTTGCATTTGCAATTGCTAGCTTGATCATTTGTTAGCTAGCTTGATCATTTGTTTCATTTGCACATTTGTTGGGCCATAGGCCTCTTCTTTTGCTTTACAATATCGATTAACCAGTCACAACGCCATTTAAGTCCATATGCATATGCTCTTGTACTTATGCATCCATCAACCAATGCATCTTATCATATATAATATACATATACCGCATATATGCCTCATATGCCACATAATACCTCGCATATACTATACATATACCGTGTATATATATCACATATGTCAAAAATATACCTCAAATATATCACAAGTATACCACTTATGTATACCACAATGTCACAATTTTTCCATCATCATATTATCAAGGGCAAATCATGACAATCATATAGCAAGCAACAATCATTTGCACTAAAGAATTCAATCGATAATTAGACTCACCGTTCTCCTTTGATTCCGACCCCTAACTTATTGTCTATCCACTCCTTGTGGGTCTCCACTATGTTGCGAGCCTAATATGAAAACATAATCGATTAACTCATGATTAGGGAGACTTAATGTGGCTTAAACAATTTAATATGCATTGTTCATGTCAATAGTTAAAATTTTTCCTATGAGGCAGTGTGACCTTATGGGACTGTTTAGCCTATAAATTTTTATATACTTGACCAATTAATCTGATTCTTGTTTCTAATTAAAAATAACATATAATTATAGAACATATTCAAATTTCAGACCAATTGGATCATTGTACAATATTTGGTGGAATTTCTAAGAGTATTCTGTTTTCTGCTTGTTTTCTGCCTTTAGGCAGTTTCAGGGTACTCATTTTGGTTCATCATAACTTATAATATATAAGTAATATTTTAATGAAAATTTACAGAAACTTATATGGGTTTATTTGGAACATTTTTCATGTTTAAAACTTTTATCAATTATGTCTCTAAGGACTTCAAATTATAACAAAAATTTTACTGGTCCAGAATAGAATTGACTTCCGGAACAGTATTCCTTCCAAAGGCCATAACTTAGTCTATACACAACCAATGAATCTGAAATTAGTACCAAAATTTAGCTAAGACATATAACTATAACTTTAATGTTTTGATAATGTACAGAATCTATCTCTAATAAGCTCAAATTAGCCAAATAAGTTACTGTATCTGCCCAGGGCACTCAATAGGCAGTTCAAACCATGGAACAGTCATGGTTCCATTCACCATAACTCACAATTTACAAGGCCTATGAATCTTAAATTTGGTATACAGATAAATAACATATATATATATACAACTTTTATGTTTTTAGAGACTTCAAATAATGGCTTTAACATATTCTAAATCAAACCACACAGTAGCTAACTTGGTTAGGGTTCACATCTGGACCAGTTTCAGTACGAAGAGGATATATCATTATATACACCACATCATGAAAAAATATTTACATATACATAAATCTAAGACATAAAAGAAAAACTTTTGTATTTTAAGCTTTTCCAGAATCAATTTCTATTAACATCAAAATCGGGGTGCAATTCAGTGCCTAATATTGAACCTAAGCAACTGAAATCAACCTTATAGCAATAAGAATTGATTACTTACCAAGAACGAACTTGCAAGGGATCAATTTGGTGCAAAAATTAGGTGAAACAAGGAATAATTGAAGTCTGAAATGGAGGAAATTGAAGAAGAAGTCGGGGCTGAAGTGAGGAGGCAGAAATGAGGAAGAAAGATAAAGCCAACCTTTTGTTTTTTTTTGTCATTTTGTCATTTTGTCATTTTCTCTTCTTCTCTTCTCTTTTCTCTTCTCATTTCTCATTTATCTTCTCTTCTATTTCTCTTTTATGTCATTTTCATTTTATTTTCTCTATATTATTATTATTATTATTATTTACATATATTTATAATTCCACTAATTCACACAATAATATAGCTTAATCATTTGGCCCGATTTAACTAAATTAACAATGTAAATGTTTACTAATCTTAATCTAATCATTTTTCTTACTTTAATTTAGTCACCTTATTCAATTTATTTCTAATGCTTTGTTATCTTCATTTATGTTATAATTACACAAGTGCGACTCGATACAAGTGCCAAATATCAGGACACGTAGCTAGTGCGTGTCATAAACTTGTCCCTACGAAAATACGTATGAAATGCACATGTTCAATTGAATTGTATGCAAGATGCTTAAGTTCAATGAAATGCATGTGGGGAAGGTCAAGGATGTTACAAATTTAGGCAAGGGTAAATTTAGATCGGCCGTATTAGAGACAGTGAATAGGACAGGACCTAGCAGAGCACAAGTGAGGGCCTATGCTATGAAGGCCAGAGAGGATCCGAGTGCATTAGATGTGGTTATTGGTGCAATTCTTCCTTTTGACTTAGTTTTAATTGCTTTGATAGATCTGGGTTCCATGCATTCTTATATATGTACTGTTAACCTTGAGGGGTATTTCTATCATTTTGATGATAATAAATAATATAGAAATATTGTATTTAACATACTTGTTTTTGTAAGTATATTATACAGGACATGAATTAAAATAGCAAGAATAGAGAATTGGAAGGATATTCCTTGAGAAACAAAAAGCAAGAAGTAGCATGTTCACTGCCGTGACTCTAGGAGTCACGCCCGTGAAGAAAGCTAACCGTTACCAAAACCAACATTTGAAGTTCACGGCCATGAAGGAAAAACAAACCGTGAAGTAAGCATTTCAGTCACCCCTGTGACTAAAGGCGTCACCCCCGTGAAGAGTCATTAAATTTCATCCAGAGAGCTTCACGACCAGAGTCACCACTTGGGTCACGGCTAGAAAGATTGTCACCCCCGTGAATGAAGGTGTCACCCCCGTGAAGGATTCATTTGATTTCATCCAGAGAGCTTCACGACCAGAGTCACCACTTGTCTCACGGCTGTGAAGAGTGTCACACCCATGACTCTATATGTCAAAACATACCAGAGAGCTTCACGATCAAGGTCACCACTTCAGTCACGGCTTGGGAAGAACTGTCACCCCCGTGACAAGCTTATTCACGCCCATGACCAATGAAAGAGAAAAATGTCAGGTGCGATTTTTTGGTTGGTACAACGGCTAGTTTCTTATTTAATGTACCCCAACGGCTATATTCAGCCATTGGAGTATAAATGGAAGTCAATTATGCATTAAGAAAGAAGAGAATGAGAAGAAAAATGAAAGATTAGCATATACTTCAAATCACAAGCTATCTTGTACTTTTATACTTTGAGAACAAATCTATTCTCTGTAAAAATCTTGTTGCTCCTCATATTTGAGCAATAAAGATTTATAAGTGGTTCTTTCTGTAATCTTTACTCAAGTGAGCATTGGGTAGTTCTGGGTTAACAGAAGAACTCTTGTAAGGGTTAGTTGTGTGAACCTCCAAAACACAAATTAAAAGGTTGTTTGTGTGAGCCTGTAAAACACAAAGTATAGGTTGTTTGTGTGAGCCTGTAAAACACAAAGTGTAGGTTGTTTGTGTGAGCCTGTAAAACACAAAGGAATTGGTTATTGTGTGAGCCATTAAAACACAAGGGATTTCTGGGTTAGGTGTGAGCCATTGTGAGAAACACCATAGTTGGGAGTGAGCTTGTAAAACTCCATTGTAACACTTAGTGTGTTAGTGAAACTCCCAATTGCGATTGGGGAGAGGAGTAGGGTTTGTTAATACCCGAACCTCTATAAATCTTTGTGTCTGATGTTCTCTATCCTTTCTAAAATTAACAATTTTATTTCCGAGCTTTAAAGCTTAATTTTGTTTTGAAACTCCAATTCAACCCCCCTTCTTGGTCTAATATCTGGGTAACATGTACCAACCTAGCTGAGCAGTTTAACATGTTAGTAGAGAGATTAGATTATGAGATAGAGGTGACTAGCCCTTTGGGGCATAACACAGTAGTGAATCGAGTGTACAAAGATTGTCCAATTATGGTTCAAAGGAAAAAGTTAACGAATGATTTGATTGAGTAGCCCTTTTATGAGTATAATGCTATATTGGGTATGGATTGGCTCTCTCAGTAGGGTACAGTAGTGGATTGGATGATGAAGATGGTTGAATTAAGAATGTCAAAAGATGAGATAGTGGTTATTTAGGGGGAGAGTATTAGAAGCGTGTTCTAAAGGATATCACATTTGCCACTTATTGTACAATTTTATTTGATTAATAAAAGGCTTTTTCATTAATTTGATGTTCATTTGAAATATAAATTGATAAGTGATCTTAAATCAATTAATGAAGTCCTTGATACATAACATAACATGAAGGAAATCATGATGAGTTCATGATATTGAGATTCTTATCATGTGTAATTATGTTAGTATCAAAATTACCCCTAGTAATAGGATTAATGAGATGGGACGTTATTAATCTGGACATACTAGCACATGTTACACTAGTTGATTGGATCGAGTAGTAGATCTCATTTTCTATAAACATGAGATGTTGAGACTTAACATGTGGAAACTTGCTAAGTGTAGCTAAGTACATTGGATGACCAACTATGAGACAATCATATGGATAATCTATTCAAATGTCATTGATAATCTCATTATAGCAATGGTGCAAGTATCCTTATACTTGAGGTACTCAAGGATATCTTGAATATTGATTATGTATTTTGACATTATTCCTTGTTGCCTCAAGAAGGTTGCTCATAGGGTGGTGATTGGATACAACTTGAGGTATTCAAAGGTAATTGGGTAACCAACAAAGGATTTACCACTCCTAATAAAATGAGTGTATATCCATGGCCTCTTGTCGTGGTCATTACTCGGGAATCTCTGGCCAGAGTGGAAATGTTATAAAGATAGTTTTTAATGACATATCTAATAGAGTCATGAGTCTCAGCGATAATAACTAACATTACTTGGACTAGACGTGATGTATTCAGTCTAGTAGGAGTTAACACATGTCCATACTCTAAACCAAGTGGGGTATAGAATGGTGAAAGAAATAATTACACAGAAATTGTCTATGGAAAGATTCGTAGTCAAACCACTGACTTTTCGGTCAATTTGACCGATGATGTGTTGCTAGATACCGCTTATGACTTGCTGAAATTAATTGTTAATTTAAGTGGCCAATATAACCAGGAACCAAATGGATCACACGCATTGATGATATGGAGAATGAGTAAAATGGTATTGGATATGATCCAAAATATGAGAGAATTATTTCGGGATGGATCGCGATGAGATTGCACAAGAAATATCGTTCGGGAGGGTCACGGGCCTGTGCAGGCTAGGCAGGCCAGCTGGGCTGCCCAGCAACAACGCATAGCAGGCCCAGCGCGCTGCTGTCTCCCTCCCATTGGCCAACTGCAGAATTTGGCCTTAATTAGGCCAATCAAACCAATTACTATTTATTCATTTCTCTTTTCTTCATTTTTAACTTTTGAGTTTTTCTTTGAATTTGATTCAAATAGAAAAGACATCAAATGGCAGAAAATAGACATGAAAATATTTTTTTGTGAAAAAAAGATTTTTAAGACAAATAAATTCTTTCAAGGACACTTTCAAAGCTAGCACTTTGAATTTGTTCAAGCCATTTCTTTTGATAGTTTCTTCTTCATTCTTCGCTTGGATTATCGTTAGAGACATCCTAGTGTGGATTGTTGTGGTTTGCTACAAACCAACAAAGTGAAGATTTGACTAACAAATAAAAAATTATAAGGTATAATTTCGAACCTCTATATTTATATAAATTAGTTTTAATGGCACAAGTATAATCTTTTGTTTTGGGTTTTGAAAATTTGGTTTTTCTGCTGCATTTATGAATATGATTCATTCTTCAAAACCCAACAGAGAGATCCTCACAACAAACAAAGATCATCTCCATGATGAATGCATAGAAGATGATTAGAAAGGGGTGTAAGGCCTGTTTGGCTCACATGATTGACAGTAGAAGGGTGAGCCTAGATCTTAAAGATATTTCGACAGTGAAAGAATTCCTGGATGTGTTTCAGATGAGTTACCAGGGCTATCTCGAGAAAGAGAGATAGAATTCTTAATTGAGCTTACTCCGGGTACAACTTTTATATCAGCGACACCATATGATATGGCTCTATTAGAAATGAAAGCATTAAAGGCACAATTATAGGAACTATTGGATAAAGGTTTCATAAGATCGAGTATATCTCTATGGGGTGCACCAGTGTTATTCATCAAGAATGAAGATGAGTCTATGAGGTTATGCATAGAATACAAGCAATTGAATAGGATGACCGTTAAGAATAGATATCCATTACCATGGACTGATGATCTATTTGATTAGTTGAGAGGTGCAGAGGTGTTCTCTAACATTGATTTGAGATCGGGACACCATTAGTTGAGAATCAAGGTAATTGATGTAGAGAAGACTACTTTCTGAACTAGATATGGTTACTATGAGTTTCTAGTTATGCCTTTTAGGTTAACCAACACTCCAGTGGCCTTCATATATCAAATTAATATGATCTTCAGACTATTTTAGGATCAGTTTGCCGTGGTGTTCATAGATAACATCTTGGTGTATTAGAGGAATAAGAATGAATATGAGTAGCGTTTGAGAACAGTTTTACAAACTCTTAGGGAGCAAAAGCTATATGCTAAGCTTTCTAAGTATGAGTTTTGGCTAGATGAGGTTTCCTTTCTCAGATATGTGATATTGACCGACAGGATTAGAGTGGATCCAGGCAAGGTCGAGGCAATCTTGGATTGGAAACTCCTGTATAATGTGACCGAAATCAGAAGTTTTCTCGGCTTAGTAGGATACTATAGAAGATTCATTAAAGGATTTTCTATGATTGCTTCTCCTTTGACTAGGTTGTTATAGAAGGATGTCAAGTTCGAATGGACAGACAAGCGTCATAACAGTTTCGATCAGTTTAAGAGCTTTAGACAGAAGCTCCAGTGTTGACACAATCAATTCTGGACAAGGAATATGTTTTTTACAGTGACACATCACACAATGGATTGGGTTGCATGTCAATGCAGGAAGGGAAAGTCATTTCTTATGCATCCAGGCAGTTGAACCCTTATGAGAAGAACTATCTAACTCATGATTTAGAGTTGGTGGCCAAATTCTTTGCATTAAAAATTTGGCGTCAATATCTCTATGAAGAGAAGTACCACATATTCACATATCACAAAAGTTTGAAGTATCTCCCTACATAGCAAGATTTGAATTTGAGGCAAAGAAGAATTAATAAAGGATTACGATTGTGTGATTGATTATTATCCAGAAAAGGCCAATGTGGTGGCTGATGCGCTTAGTAGGAAGACTTTCACAGGGTGGCACATTCGACCAACCTTGGGTCAAGAGATTAGAGATGCACAAAAGCTTAATGCAAAGCCAATGGAGTTTGTCATTTTGGTCTCTAAGGGGGAGAGACTGGGTTTCTTAGTCGAGCCAGATAGTAGTTTACACTACTAGGGCAGGTTATGTGTGCCAGATGTATCATAGTTGAGATAAAAGATTATAAAAGAGGCCTATGAGACGTGATTTACAATGCACCCAGGGAGTAACAAAATGTATCAAAACCTAAAGGGGTATATTGGTGATCAGGGATGACGAAAGACATCATAGAGCTCACAACTAAATTTCTTACACGTCAGCAAGTAAAGGCCGAACATTAGGTAACTTTAGGGTTGTTGTAGCCAATCACAATTTTATAATGGAAATGGGAAAAATCACTATAGATTTTGTGATTAGATTGCCTTTGACATCGAAGAAGTACAATGTCGTATGGGTGATCATGGATAGGTTAAGGAAGCGGGCTCACTTCTTACCTATTCGGAGAGATTATCCTTTGAACCAATTGGTAGAGTTGTACATGAATGAGATAGTACATCTTCATGGAGTTCCAGTCTCCATCACTTAGGATCAAAATCCTCTATTAACATCTCAATTTTGGGGTAGCCTACAACGAGCTTTGGGTACCAAACTCAACTTTAGCACGACTTTCCATCCTCAGACAGATGGTCAGTTAGAGAGAGTTATTTAGATCTTGGAAGATATGATGAGATGTTGTGTGATTGATTTTAAGGGAAGTTAGGATAGATATCTACCATTGATGGAGTTCGCTTACAACAAAAATTATCAATCCAGTATCCAGATGACTCCGTATGAGGTAGCCCTATGATTTACAAAAATAATATCATTACAAAATAATACATGTTCCTTGAACAAAGCATTTATAAAATGAAACTAAACCTATATTCCATTGTATAACAAAAATAAAAGACTATGGCTTCTATCACCAACCTTATATGGGCTTATCTTGTGACCCTATTATGGGCTTTTCTCTCTCTATCACTTTATTATTCAGATACGGATTATGGATAGGGGGAATTCTTGAAACTTAAGGCATCTTGACCACTATCTGTATATTCTCACATTAGCTTCTGAAGTCAAAACTGCTCATTGAGTTTAAGCCATCTTGACTGAGTTCATAATCATTTTACATGTATGTTGGGATAAAGGGCACTCCCAGAGCTTAAATGACATTGTCCTTAAAATTATAATATTCTTTCAATATCTTAATCTACAGTATTGCATATCCCCTTAATGATATATCATCTATCATATTTTTAATCTTAGATTAGAAAAGTGGGCCTATAACTTGTTTCTCATATCATTTTTGGTGTCATAACTGTATACACGTTCACAAGTTCAAAGCCATACCATGAATTTTGATATAACTCAAAGTGTACTCACAAGTGCACCAACCAACTGTAATACTAGTAAGTTACACCCCAGGTTGATTTCTCAAGGAATTGTTTAGCTTAAATTTTTATTTAATTTTAGACTACCAATGAACAAAAAAAGAAAATCCTAAACACTCTAACCAAGTTGATGAATTGATTGAAGTAATGAAAGTTAAACTAATTAAACAAGATATCAAGTAAATCTAATGAATTAAGATCCAATGAGACTGAGCAGGTATTTAGCTTACTTTTCCAATTTGCAATCCCTTCCTTTATTCAATTAAGCCCCATAAAGTGCATTTTCAAAGGCTCTCCCATTAATTCATCAATTACCAAAACCAATAGTGTAACTAATATCCAATCCAATTTTTAGGCTAAATTAAAGATGATATTTCTAATAATGTAACCTTAATATGTTAATTCCACATTAACAACAGGTGACCAGTCAATTATTCAATTTTAAACTAAATAAGCACAATTGAAATTGGAAAAGAAACCATACTTCATACAAAATAAAAGGAAGTTCATACAAATTAGGTTAGTTCATTATATAACTAAATTAAATTAGCCTAATATTGATACTACAATGGTTGTTAGGTTTTGAAGGTGAATCACATTCATAGAATGCAACGGAAAAATAAAAATTTTAAAACCCAAAACAAAATATCATACTTGTGCTATTAAAACTAATTTAACAAACATTGAGATTAGAAAATGTACCTTGTAATTTCTTGATTTGTTATTCAAATCTTCACCTTGTTAGGTTGTAGCAAACCACAACAATCCAAACTAAGATCTCTCTAATGATAATCCATGCGAAGAAGAAACTTACAAAAGAAAATGGTTTGAATAATATTCAAAGTGCTAGCATTGAATATATTATTGAGAGAATTATTGTCTCAAAAATAATTTTTCACCAAAAATAATTTTCATGTCTCTTTTCTACCATATGATGTCTTTTTTATTTGAATTATATTCAAAAAGAAGATTAAAAGTCAAAAGAGAAGGAAAAAAAGAATAGTAATGGCCATAATTGGCCTAATTAAGGTGTTCCGAGTCTCAATTTAGGACTCATAATTGATAAGCCTTCTACTATTACTAATTCCAGCAATGTTGAACAAATGTCTTCCTATGAGGTTTGGGAAAGATCAAATAGACTAAGCCTAATGTTTTTTTTTTGCAAATGTCTATTTCTAGCAACATTAAGGCTACAATTCCCAAAACTGAAAGTGCTAAGGAATACCTAAAGTTTGTGGAAGGTATCTCCTAGTATGACTCTATTGATAAGTCATTGGCTACACTAATAGGTTTGCTAACCCCCATTAAATTTGATGGTCCTCGTACCATGGATGAGCATGTCATTGAAATGTCCAATACAACTGCATGATTAAGATCCATAGAGATGAAAATGAGTGAAAGTTGTTAGGTTTTAATCATGAATCTCATACATATATGCAGCAGAAAATTAAAATTTTAAACCCAAGTTACAAGGTCTTGCTTATGTTTTTCAAAATTGGATCATCCTCCATCATATGGGTGAAGAGATTACCTTTAAAATTTTGTAGCTTTGATTCTCTTTCACTTGGTTAGCTTTCCTTCTTGTTGGATTGTAGGAAACTATAATAGTCCAAGTTAGGATTGCATCTAATAGTATCCACATAAAAGAGCAAAGGAAATAACCACCTGACATATCCGCTAATTTAGACCTAAGTCACGCGAGTTGTTAAATAGACTCGTCGGTTTAACCGAAGTCTAAATTTGGATTTTTATCGAAAAATAATTAAAATAATGGCAATTAAGTATGGAGATTTTCTAATGAAGTGTTTAAAATATCTAAAGACATTAAATTTCGTTAAAGGACTAAATTATAAATTTTGAAAAGTTTAGGGGTTAATTTGCAATTTACTGAAAATTAGAGGATTAATTGGGATAATCCTCAATTAAATACATGAATTGGGACATAAAATGCTTGTGGAGGCCAGCCACACCAAGTGGCAAATTTTAAGAAGACAATTAACATACATGCATTAGACATTAAATGTAAATAATCTTAGGTGTCTCCATTAATTAATTAATTTTGTCTTTTTCCTCTTAATTACTCACCCTTCCTTATCTCTTCATATCTAGAATTTTCTATCATTAATTGTCTCCCACGTTTTCTTGAAGCACAACACGCCAAATGGCATACAACAATTAGCCAAGTGATGTGCATGAATGAGACATTAATGAAAGTTTCTAGATGATGCTTAGGTGTCCCCCATCTTAATGACTTTTTTCATTTTCTTGTTGATTGTTTCTTCTTCTTCCTAATCTCCTTTCATTGAGAAATTTCTGCCTCCCAAGCCCGCCCACGTTTCCCCCTTGATCAGCCATAACCAAAGCTTAGTTCTAGTGGAAGAAAGTGAGAAAAGAGAGAAAAAGTAAGGGAAAATTTCATTTTCATGCTCAAGGAAGCTTAGGAGAGTAAGGAAAAAGAGAAAGATTAGTTTGTGTGTTCCTTTGCTGGAAATGGATGAGCAGTGAGCACTTAAAATGTTATAACTTAATTTATGGAACTCGGTTTTGCATTTGCTTTGTTGGGTTTGAAAGCTAAAACATAGGGCTATAACTTTCATTTGGACTATAAAACCTGAATATGTCTGTAATTGTGCAGAAAAATTCATAAAATTCAAACTTAGAATATATCCAGAAAAATTTGGGCAGAATTGTTAGTAACTAGTTAGTGTTTAGTTTATCATATCTTTTGATAGGGAACTCCGAATAAAGTGATTCAAGTTGCATATTAAATCTAAGATCTAGATATAAAATATTTAAGAAGACCTTATAACAAAATTTAGATTGTAACATGACCAAAATGAAGGTCCAAAATAGAGAACAGAATCTGCCAGTGCTAGGGCAGCATATGAGTTGTGAAATTTAAAAAGTAAAAGGATGAGAACCTTGTTATATTATGTAAATATTATTTTAATTGAGTGATTATGTGATTATTTTGAGACTTTAAATGCATGAAAAAAAATATTTTAGTATGAATTGTGACATGGATAAAAAGAAGATTTAGTGTTATGGGCAATGAAAAGCTATGTATAATAATGATTTGATAAAGTAAAATAAATATAAGATATAAAAGAATAAAATTTGTGAAATGTAAGTTGCATGAAAATATGATTGAGTGTTTTAGGCATAAATAAAAAAGTTATAGAAAATAAAAATGGAATTATGAATTGTAACATGGTTAATCATGATGTGTTAAATAATGATGAGTTAATAAAATAAACAAGTATGAAATAAAAGAATATAATTTGATGTTTATACATGCTAGAATACCATGATATGTATATTTGCATGAGAATATGATTAAGTATGAGTTGATATATGATAATGTATGATTGCATAAAATAGTTTATTGCCTTATTTATATGCACCGCAAAGCCAAGGGCTTAGCGTGGGAGTTTCTCTCGCTCAGGTATAACAAAGAATAAGTAAACAATAGTATATAAAGCTAACAGTGATCTGATCCATAGAGTATCATATTTCAACCACTGTGGGTCAGACAACTTTTTTATATTATCTTTTGAATTTTATTTTGTAGTATTTGTAAAATAAATAGTATGTTTTGTAAATAACATGTTATGATATAAAAATGTAGTTTATCTTTCATGATATGATTTCTTTTATAATGCAAA
The DNA here is from genome assembly GCA_023653625.1 of Triadica sebifera. Taxonomy (NCBI): domain Eukaryota; kingdom Viridiplantae; phylum Streptophyta; class Magnoliopsida; order Malpighiales; family Euphorbiaceae; genus Triadica; species Triadica sebifera. Next base: position 37,989,201 of record CM042896.1, read on the forward strand.
GTAAATAAATAGTAAATAAAGAAAAAAAATATATGAGTGATTTTCATTTATAAATAATTTAAGAGAGATATTTTAAACGATGAAGTCAGCGTAACACTCCCTCATTGGGGCATGAGCTGCTGAGGTGAGGGGGTGTGATACCACTAATGAAGATGAGGTGACAATACTCTAAGGTGTTAGCAATGGAGGATTGTCTTATCAGAGAGAAAAGGGACATGAGAAAATAAATCTTACTTTTTTAAGGAGATAGCAATAAAATTACCTTTTTAAAAGGGTATTTATATATTCCTTAATCACTATTAGGATTGGACAGCTTAAAACCTTAGGCCAATAATCCAATTCAAAGTTGGATTTACTGTACTAACCTAAATCATGACCTCAAATAAAGAAGCATGACCATTCTTTCTCATTGAGCCATTAGCCCTAAATCGCGATTGTGATTCTCCCCACAAACACCATTATGCGATTGCAATCATCATTCATGATTGCTATTCTTTAGCAATCACGAAACACCTTTCACAATCCCATCTTGCACTATCTCCAATTTTTCTCTCATTTTTTTGGATCCAATCCAAAACCCATTTAACATTTTCTTCATTCCTTCTATGCATTTAACCTATTAGGTTTCCAGTTATGTTAGCAACTTAAATCATGCTATGACTTAGTAAAACATAAGTGGGATCAAAACCCATTTAACATTTTCTTTATTCCCTCTATGCATTTGACCTATTAGGTTTCTAGTTATGTTAGTAGCTTAAATCATACTATGACTTAGTAAAATATGACTGGTATCTAGCAATACATCATTACCATCCAATTAACTAGAAAGTTAGTGGTATGACTTTTAACCATTCCTTAGAAAATTACTGTGCAATTCATCCTTTCACCATACTATACCTCATTTGGTTCATAGCATGGACTATGTGTCAACTTTTATTGGATTGAATACATCACATATTTTTGGACCTTGAAGGATATTTTCGTAATTTTGATGATAACAAATAATTGGGCAATAGGAAATCTAACTGTATTTTATGTTCTAAGTGTTTAGACAAGTTAAATGTTCCTTAATCCACAAAAGATAGTTGATTCAAGTGGGTTGAAGTTCAAAGAATGAAATTGAGAAGTCATTCACACTTGTGACATAGAGGTATGCCTATGAATCCAGTTCATACCCATTAATGCAAATAGCCACCCTAGTGAAACTGCTTTTTCATGCCAGTGGAGGAAAAATTCACACACGTGAAGCTTGTGCACACCAAACTTGATATTCAATTACTCACGACTGTGAAACATTTGGCTTCCCCCGTGAAGCACAAACTATCACACTTGTGAAGGGTTTTGCAAATTATGTATAGAAGCATTCACAAATAGTTTCACCACTTCAGTCATAGTTTTACCAAGAACAATGATGCCTATAAACCTATGTATTTAATGTTGACAGATGCAAACAAAAAAGTGGTTGAGCGGTTATTTTTGTATTGAATGCACCTCAAATGACTTTATTTCTCATAGAAAGTATAAATACAACTCATTTATGAACTTCTAGGAGTTATACAATAAATTATCAAGCATTTAATCTTTGCAAAGCAATTGTGCATTCATTAAAACTACATCTACTGACAATCTCTATTTGCGAAAACCATTATTACTCAATTTGTTAAGCTTTTTGGTTAGTAAGTGCTTTCATTCATGTAATTAAATAATCATTAGTGGGTTTGAGTTATTTGGGTAGTGAGTAAAATACTTGTAAGGGTTTTTGTATGAGCCATAAAAAATACAAGTAATTTGTTGTTGTGTTAGCCATTAAAACAGAAGCGTTGTTATTGGGTTAAGTGTTAGTTAAGAGAGTAAAATATCATAGTTGGGAGTGAGCTAGGAAATTCAATTGTAACACTTTATGTATTAGTGAAATACCTAATTGAGGTTAGGGACAAGAGTAAGATTTGTTAACACCCAAACCTCTATAAATCTTGTGTCTTTATCTCTCTACTTCTTTTTTTTTAATTTATTATTAGTCAATTGCTTAGAGCAAAATTTTATTTCCCAACTAATTCAACGCCTCATTCTTGGTTATTATTTTGGGTAACAATTGGTATCAGAGCTAAGTCTTGCATTCAAGCCTAGCAAATGCTACTAAAGATCGAATTATGGCAAACTAAGGGTTTTATAACCTTCAACCTTTCTTTGAGAGAGAAAACAATTCAAATTGGACATTCTAAATTGAAACTTAGCTTGATAGTGAGGAAATAAAAATTTAGGATATCGTTTGGAAGGAATGAATACCTCTAACAAGAAGGAACACCGAAGGAAAAGATGAAATCATTCTAAAAGAAGATCGGATGGAGCTTTAAAAGGGATTAAATGGAAAAAACATGAAAGCCATGATTATTCTAATAAGCTTTTTATCACTTGAAGAGTGTTGTAGAATTTAATATTGTCCAACTGCTTACTCAATTTGGAAAACATTGGAGAACTACCATGAGGCCTTAAAGCAAGTGAAGTCCAAGAAGGTTCAACTTGTCACTGAATATGAACTCTTCAAGATGAAGTCAATGAGACCATAACCGAAATGACCAACCAATTTCTTGCTATCATTAATGGCATGAGGAAGCTTGGAAAGAATTATAGTTTGGAAGAGGTAAACAACAAGATTCTAAAGTGTCTTCTAATGAAAGATTATGGCTCAAGAGTTACAGGTATTGAAAAAGCTAATGAAAACTTGAGTGTAATTCCTACTGATGTACTTATTAGCAAACTCCTCCCTTATAAAATGGCTTTAGTAAGAGAAAAGAAGCTTGAAGGAGAAAAGAAAAAGAGAAAGCCCTTATTAGTCAAAGTTTCCACTTCCATGCTTATAGATTGTTCTTAGTGATGAAGAGTTGAGTGATGAAGGATATAAACAAATAGCCTTACTTTCAAGGAGGATTAAGAGATTGATTGCCAACAGGTACGGCTCAATCAACAACTACAAGCAAAAAGCCTCAAGATTCACTCCTAGAAACTCTTCATCCAACAAGTGTAAGAAGAAAGTCAAATGCTATGAGTGTGGGAAGAAGGGACACATAAAATTGGAGTGCCCCGAGCATAAGAATTACAAGAGGAGACCCAATAAAGAGGATGAAGAAAAGGGTTACAAAGCCACTTGGGATGGTGACTCCACAACATTCATTAAAGAAGAAGAAAAAGAGGTAGCTCACTTGTGCTTCATGGCTATTGAGGATAACTCTATTGATGAGGTATGCTCTACATCCCAACTATATGATGAATTGTGTTATTTAATTGATGATGATGATGATGATGATAATAATATAGTTGAAGTCATGAACCTAAAGATAAAAAGGTATAAAAAGAAACTTGAACTTTATAGAAAAATAACGCTAAACTTAGAAATGATTTTAATGACCTTCAAAAGTTAGTTGAAGAGCTAAAGCCCCCAAATGACTTCTTAAAGAAGTCATTGGAAGAGATTTCCTTAAAAACTTCAACCAACTCTTTATTAAAAGTAAACAATGCTTAAAAAAATGAGATTGAAGAGCTTAGAAATTTTCTTTGTAATTTCACAAAGGAAAAGAGAGATTGGATACTTTAATTGTATCTCAAAGACCTAGTGAGACATGGCTCAGGTTTCAATGGAGAATCATTATCCTCCCCACCTAGAATGATATTTGTTAGGTCTAAAACTCCACAAACCTTTTCTATTGAGGTAATAGCCATAAAGGCTAAAGGCAAAGTACACATAAAACTTCCCACTCAAAAGAAAAAGTAGTAAAGGGTCATATGGCTCAAGAGGGAAACCTCAAAAGGCCAATCATACTTTCTTATATAAGAGGCATGCACCTATGAAAACACCCACTAAACATATTTGTTCATGTTCTTGTGCACATGTTATCTCTAGAAAGGTTGTGCATCTAAACCTCATACAAAGTGGAAAAATCAATTTAATTCTAAATAATGCCACTATTGCATAAAACTTGGGCATATAAACATTCATTGTTTTGTAAGGAAGGCTCATTGGGAACCTTCTAAAGCTAACCCTTAAGGACCGAAGTTCATTTGTGTTGAACCTTTAGAGGTATTTCCATCATTTTGATGCTAACAAATAAAATAACAATAATGTATTTAATAATGCTTGTGTTCTAAGTTTGTTGAACAAGGTATATCTTGAATAAAATATGATGCAAGAATGAAAGACAACCTTTGAAGGTCAAAATAAGAAGAAATAGCATGTTCACGCCCGTGACTGATTATGTCATGCCTGTGATATAGCTTAGCGCCAACTCTCCAACATTTAAAGTTCACAGCCATGAAGGATCATACCAACCGTGAATGATCAAATCAGTCACACCCGTGAAAGATAGTCACGCCCAAGAGATGACATGTCAAATTATTCCAAAGAGCTTCACGGCCAGAGTCACCACTTGGACCACGGCTTGGAAGAATATTTATACCCGTGAATGTATAAAGTCACTCCCGTGATCAAACACTTCAAATTTTTCCAGAGAGCTTCAAGGCCAGAGTCACCACTTGAGCCACAACTTGGAAGAACATTCACGATTGTGACACATATATTCACGCCCATGAGTGAGGAAAGATAAACATGTCAAGCGCAAAATTAAGAGTTGGTTCAACGACTATTTTCGTATTAAATGCATCCAAACGGCTATAATTCACTGAGGAAGTATAAATGCAAGTCATTTATGAATCCTAAACAAGAGAATAACAATAACTTTGAATCTGAAATCTGGTTGAAGCCATTGTGCATTAATTATTTTTCATAAAACCTTTATTCTTTGTGAAAACTTAATTGCTCTTAATTTCTAAGCATTATAGGTTGGTGAGTGTTTTCATTGTAATCTATTACTCAAGTGAGTTTGGTTATATTGGGATAAGATTGAAACACTTGTAAGGGTTAATTGTGTGAGCCATAAAACACAAGGAATTGGTTTATTGTATGAGCCATTAAAACACAAAGGAATTTCTAGGTTAGGTGTTAGCCATTGAGAGAAACACCATAGTTGGGAGTGAGCTTGTAAAACTCCATTGTAACACTTAGTGTGTTAGTGAAACTCCCAATTGAGATTGGGGAGAGGAGTAGGGTTTGTTAATACTCGAACCTCTATAAATCTCATATGTGATATCTCTTCATCCCTCCTCTATTTAATTTTATTCTGCATTTAAAGTTAAGAAATATTTATGTAATATCCAATTCAACCCCCTTTCTTGGTTCATTGTCTGGGCAACAATTGGTATTAGAGCTTAGTCTAGCATCAAAGCCTAAAAAGCACTAGCAAAGATCAAGAAATGGCTAATGAAGGATTCCAAAGTCTCAAGCCTTACTTCGATGGAGCAAACTACGCTCATTGGAAGTTTCGGATGGAGACATATCTCAATAGTGAGGGAATTGAAGTTTGAGATAGCGTTCAGAAAGAATGGACACCACCAACCAGAAGAGGAGTTGATGGTGAAGAAGAAATCCTTTCAAGAGATGATTGGACAAAGCCTCAACATAGAGCAAACTTCAAAAACAAATAGACAATGACAATTCTCGCAGGCTCACTATCCATTGAAGAATGTGGCAGAATCCAACATTGCCCTACCGCATATAGTATGTGGAAAATATTGAAGAATTATCATAAAGGAACAAAGTAAGTTAAATCCAAGAAGATTCAACTTCTCACTTCAAAATACGAACTCTTCAAGATGAAGTCCAACGAATCAATCATCGAAATGATGAACCATCTTCTAGCCATCATAAACGGCATGAGAAAGCTTGGAAAGCACTTGAGCTTGGAAGATGTAAACAACAAAATTATGAGAAGCCTTCCTCTCAAAGATTATGGTTCAAGAGTTGCTGGTATAGAAGAAGCCAATGAAGACATGAGCATCATGAATACCAATGTGCTTATTGGCAAACTTCTAACACATGAAATGGCAGTAAAGAGAGATAGAGAACTTGAAATCGAGCCAGAAAAAAGAAAGCCTCTAGCACTAAGAGCCTTTACTTCAAAATATCAAGAAGAAGTTGAAGATGATGAAGAAAAGAATGATGATGCAAATGAGGACATTGCAATGCTCTCGAGAAGAATTAAAAGAATAATTGAAAAGAGAATTGGCAACACTTGAAACTTCAAACAAAGAAATCTCAAACACTCCTCAAATGACTCTCAAAGGAATAAAGAGGAGGTAAAATGTTATGAGTGTAGGAAGAATGGACATATCAAACCAGAAAGTCCAAGGCTCAAGAAACATAAGAACAAATATCAAAAAGATAATGGGGAGAAAGGTCACAAAGCCACATGGGATGACGAAAGCTCTTCAAGTGAAAAAGATGACAATGAAAGTGAAGAGGTCAATCAATGCTTCATGGCTATAGAGGATCACGTCACCGATAAGGTAGGACCACTTTACTCATATTCATTCAATAATGATAATAGTGATAATAATAGTGATAGTGAAGATGATGATGAGTAGAGTCTAATAGAAGTATTGAACCTAGAATAAGAAAAATATAGATGTAAATTCAATACTTATAAAAATAACATTTCAAGTTTGACAAACAAAATGGAAGTTTTAGAAAAGGAAAATCTTGAGCTTAAATCTTCTAATGAATCTTTTCAAAAATCATTAGATGAGTACTTTTCTAGACCTTCAACTAAATCCTTGTTTAAAGAGAACAATGTTTTGAAAAATGAAGTTGAGGAACTTAGAAACTCCATTTCAAAATTTCAAAAAGGCAAGGAGAGTTTAGATACTCTCATAGTGTCTCAAAGACTACTTTAATAAGACATGGTCTAGGATTTAAGGGAACATCATCTTCATCTCACAACCCTTTTTGAGAAGTCAAGTGAACCCCACATCTCCACATTAGAGGAAATAGCCCCAAGGGCTAAGTGCACAATATACATTAAATCCTCTATATATAAAAGGAATGGTCAAGGGTCGGTAAGCCTAAGAAGGAAACCTCAAAAGGCCAATCATGCTTTTATGTATAAGAGGCATGCATCTAGGAAAGCCCCGAGTCATCATGCATGTGCATGTCACTACTCCCAAACTCTACCTAATAGGAAAATGGTAGCTAAAAGCATGGTGAAACCGAAAAACATATTTATTGCTAAAAAATGTAATTATTGTATGAAATTTGGTCATATCAATAAACATTGTTGGATAAGTAAGGCTCATTGGGAACCTTCATGTGCTAACCCCCAAGGACCCAAGTTCATTTGGGTACCTAAAAGCAATACTTAAATTGTGATTTTATAGGTATGCCTCAAGTCCATTATAAAAGAAAATGCTTGGTTTGTGGATAGTGGATGCTCAAGGCATATGACCGGAAACAAAGAACTATTCAATGACCTTAAAAGTATTGATGGTGGTAAGGTAACATTTGGAAACAATGCTAAGGGTAAGGTAATTGGCATTGGCTCTATTAGTATTAATAATACTACTTGTTGATGGTTTGAAACATAACTTGTTAAGTGTAAGTCAATTATGTGATAAGGGAAACCAAGTAATCTTTACCTCTAATGAATGTATTGTAACCTCTTTTAATGGCCAAAAGATATTTAAAGGAAGTAGAGATGTCAATACCTACATAATAGACTTACACAAAATATCTAACCTTTCCTCTAAGTGTCTTATGACTACTATTGATGAATCTTGGTTATGGCATAGAAGGCTTGGTCATGCAAGCATTGATTTAATTCAAAGCCTCACCAAAAAGTCAAATTTGAAAAAGACAATACATGTGAACCTTGCGAAAGAGGAAAACAACACAAGTCCTCCTTCGAATCCAAAAATATTGTAAGTACCCTCGAGACCTCTACAACTTTTGCATGTAGATCTTTTTTGACCTACTAGAGTTGCAAGCCTAGGAGGTAAACACTATGCTTTTGTCATCATCGATGATTACTCTAGATTCACTTGGGTAATTTTCTTAGCTCAAAAGAGTGATGCTTTTGAATCTTTTAAAAACTTTGCTAAGAGAGTTCAAAATGAAAAAGGATATTGTATTTCAAAAATAAGAAGCGATCATGGCAAAGAATTTGAAAATGAAAACTTTGAAAATTTTTGTTTAGAACATGGTATTTCACAAAATTTTTCATCTCCTGGGATGCCTCAACAAAATGGGGTGGTCAAAAGAAAAAACTAAACTTTAATTGAAATGGCTCAAACTAACCTACTTTTGGGCCGAAGCCTCCAATATTGCATATTATATTTCAAATCAAGTTTTCAAAATACCACTCTTAAACAAAACTTATTTTGAGTTATGGAATGGAAGAAAGCTCATGATATCATACTTTAGAGTATTTGGATGCAAGTGTTTCATATTAAATACTAAGGACATCCATGGAAAATTTGCCTCTAAATCTGATGAGTGTATCTTTTTAGGATACTCCACCACTAGCAAAGCTTATAGAGTCTTTAATAAAAGGTCATTAGTTGTTGAAGAATCTATGCATGTTGTTTTTGATGAATCTAGTAAGCTTGATCTTGTGAAAGGTAGTGTTCTTAATGATATTTTAGGTACAATGGAAAAGCTTGATTGTGAAAATAAAAAAGGTGATAATGATCAAGAAAACTCACATCAAGATGACTCTCTACCTCAAGCTCAAGTGGAAGACAAGCAAGAGCTCCCAAAGGAATGAAAAATGACAAAAGATCACCCCAAGGAACAAATCATTGGTGATCCTACTAAGGGAATAAGTACTAGATCTCATCTCAAACCTTTAGATTCTAATCTTTCTTTCGTTTCTCAAATTGAGACTAAAAATATTGATGAGACTCTTAATGATGAAAGTTGGGTGATTACTATGCAAGAGGAACTCAACCAATTTGAGAGAAGTAAGGTATGGACCTTAGTTCTTAAACCCAAGGAGCATCAAATCATTAGAAGTAAATGGGTATTTAGAAATAAACTAGATGAACAAGGTTCAATAACTAGGAATGAGGCTAGGTTAGTTGCAAAAGGTTATAATCAAGAAGAAGGAATAAATTATGATGAGACCTATGCTCCGGTAGCTAGATTAGAAGCCATAAGAATTCTTTTAGGATATGCATGCCATATGAATCTTAAACTCTTTCAAATGGATGTCAAAAGTGCTTTCTTAAATGGTTTTATAGAAAAAGAAGTTTATGTAGAATTACCACCGGATTTTGAAAGCCATAATTTGCCTGATCATGTGTTTAAACTTTGAAAAGCTTTGTATGGTTTAAAACAAGCTCCAAGAGCTTGGTATGAAAGACAAAGTTCTTTTCTGTTAGAAAATAATTTTTCAAAGGGAAATGTTGACACTACTTTGTTTATTAAAAATCATAAGCATGATATTCTAATTGTTCAAATTTATGTTGATGACATCATATTTGGGTCTACTAATGAATTGCTTTGCTAAGAATTTACTAAGTGTATGACTAGGGAATTTGAAATGAGCATGATGGGTGAGCTTAAGTTCTTCCTTGGTCTATAAATAAAACAAAGAAATGAGGGCATATTCATCAACCAATCCATATATGCCAAAGACTTAATCAAGAAATTTGGAATGGAAAGATGCAAAAATGCCAAGACTCCAATGAGCACATCAAAAAAATTGGACAAAGATGAAAAGGGTAAGAGCATTAATGAAAAGCTTTATAGAGGTATGATCGGATCACTCTTATATCTTACTGCCTTTAGGCCCGATATAATGTATGGTGTATGCTTATGTGCTCAATTTCAATCGTGTCCTAAAGAATCACATTTGAATGTTGTGAAAAGAATCTTAAAATATGGTATCCTAGAAATTCATCCTTTCATATCATAGGATATTCAGATGCAGATTACGCTGGAAGTCTCTTGGATAGATAAGTACTTTAGGCACTTGTCACTTTATTAGTGAAAACTTAGTTTCTTGGTTTTGCAAGAAACAAGTTTGAGTTGCACTTTCCATCGTTTAAGCGAAGTATGTGGCAGCAAAATGTTGTTGTACTCAAATCCTATGGATGAGACAACAACTTAGGGATTATGGTCATAGTTTGGACCATATACCTATCAGATGTGACAATACAAGTGCCATAAACCTATCTAAGAATCCCATTTAACACCCTAGAAGTAAGCATATTGACATAAGACATCATTTTCTTAGAGATCATGTTCAATATGAAGATGTTGTATTAGAATTTATCAATACAAACAATCAATTGGCAGATATTTTCACCAAGTCTCTTAATGAAGAAAGATTTAACTTCATAAGAAGAGAGCTTAGTATGCTTGATGCATTAACCTTATCTTAAGTATGATTGCAAATTTATTGAATCTTGAATGTTAATTTCCTTCATATGTTGTTTTTTATTGTCTAATCTTTTAAGGTATGAAATGGTTAACATGATGGAAATACATGGGATAGAAACATCTTAGAAATCTTTGAGTCTTATTTTAGACTTAGTTTTATTTATTGAAGATTTATGGTAATTCACGCCCATGACATATATTCATGGTCGTGATCATAATCGCCAAAAGCTCCGGTAGCTTTCACGCCTTGCTTCACGACATACTTCACGGACTGAAGGTAGTGAATGTAGGGTTTTGAATAGTTTTTTTTGTGTCTTAAAAATTTTTTTTTTTACAAAAAAATATTTTCATGTCTATTTTCTGCCATTAGATGTCTTTTCTATTTGAATCAAATTCAAAAATAAGATGAAAGGTAAAAAATGAAGTAAATGGAATAAATTGAATAGTAATTGGCCATAATTGGCCAAATTAAGGCCAAAAACTGCCATTGGCCAACGGATGGGAGGTAGGAGGCGTGCTAAGCTGGCTGCTGGGTAGCCCAGCTAGCCCACTAGGCTGGGCAGCAGCCTGCCTAGCCCACGCAGGCCTGTACGGGCTCGTGACACTCCCGAACAATTTTTCCGTGCGATCTCATCGCGATCCATCCTAAAATAATTCTATCATATTTTGGATCCTATCCAAGACCATTTTACTCATTCTCCATATCTTCAATGCATGTGACCCATTAGGTTCCCGGTTATATTGGCCACTTAAATTAACAATTAATTTAAGCAGGTCATGAACGGTATCTAGCAACACATCATGACCCCCAATTGACCGGAAAGTCAGTGTTTTGACTATGAACTTTTCTGTAGATAATTGTTGTGTAATTATTCCTTTCACCATTCTATACCCCACTTGGTTCAGAGTATGGACATGTGTCAACTCCAACTAGACTGACTATATCATGTCTAGTCCAAGTAATGTTAGTTCTTGTCTTTGAGGCTCCTTACTCTATTAGATATGTCATTGAAGACTATCTTTATGACATTTCCACTTCGGCCAGAGATTCCTGAGTAATGACCACGACAAGAGGCCATGGGTATACATTCCTTCTATCAAGAGTGGTGAATCTTTTGTTGGTTACCCAATTACCTTCGAATACCTCAAGTTGTATACAATCACCACCCTATGAGCTACCTCTTTGAGGCAACAAGGAATAGTATCAAAATACATAATCAATATTTAAGATATCCTTGAGTACCTCAAGTCTAAGGATACTTGCACCATTGCTATGATGAGACTATCATTCACATTTGAATAGATTATCCATAGGATTGTCTCATAGTTGGTCATCCAATGTACTTAGCTACACTTAGCAAGCATCCACATGTTAACTTTCAGCATCTCATGTTTATAGATTATGAGATCTACTACTCGATCCAATCAAGGAGTGTAACATGTGCTAGTGTATCTGGATTAATAATGTCCCATCTCATTAATCCAATAACTAGGGATAATTTTGATACTAACATAATTACACATGATAAGAATCTCAATATCATGATCTCATCATGATTTCCTTCATTCTATGTTATGTATCAAGGACTTCATTAATTGATTTAACATGACTTATCAATTCACATATCAAATGAACATCAAATTAATGAAAAAGCCTTTTATTAATCAAATAAATTTGTACAATAAGTGCTAAAGGTGATTGCCTTTAGAGCACTCCTCGAACAAGTTATACCATATCTCATTCTTCAAAACCCTATAGTGAATATGAATATGATTCATTCTTCAACACCCTATAGTGAAGACTATGTTTCATGCCTACAACTCTTTTCTTTCATTCCCGTGAACTCTTTGTTCACGATTGTGACACTTCTTCACCACCGTGAACATTAACACCAAAAAATTATAAAATCATTTGCACTTTGTTTCATGCATTGCCTCACGGTCACAAACAGTAAAGATTGCACTTCTTGACCGTGACTCATTTTGTCACCACCGTGAAATTCAAAAGTAACCCCCGTGACTATTTAATGTGATGACCATGAATCGATTCATATCCTTCATCACGGCTAGAGCACCTCTTCAACAAGCCGTGACCATGACATTTCACGTCCATGATTTACTATTCACGATCGTGACTATGTCGACTATAAAACAGATTTCTGCCATTTTCTCTCATTTCCAACTCTACAAATTCTCTCATTTATCACTTTCATTCAATATTTTTCACAGATTCCAGCCCCCTCATATCCTTAAATCCTTCAAAACTGAGACATGTCAGATCTAGGGCATCCCAATTCGATTAAATAGGATGATAGTTTTTCATTCCAAAACTGTAATATCAGAATTTCGATCAAGTCACACATCGAGCATTTTGAATATTCTCTTTAAAAATCATAACATCTCAAGTTTGTTCTCAAAATCCTTGATCAGAAACTCAATCTCTAGAAACCCATTCTGAAATCATCAATGGAACTTAGCTCATCAAAAGGAAAAAGGAAGAAATCCTATGCTCCGAGACGCTACACGGATTACCTTCTCAACATCATTCCGGAGCATTGTCATTCAAGATATGTTATTCTTAAGAAAAGGCCCTTACTTTCATCTCGTTCCTTCGAGAGGAATGCTATCAAGACCCTCAGTCTTGGGACAAGCATGATAGAACAATTACAAGCTTGTCATCTCAAGGAATTTGTGGATATTCATTGGCCAATGATAAGGGAACCTACTCTCGAGTTCCTTAGCACTTTGCAAGTTTCTCCCATCATAATAATCAAATTCCAACTTTGTAAGCATCCGAACACTCTCACAGCAGCGGATTTTGGCACTATCTTCAAACTTCCCTCTTATGGTATCCTCAATGAGAGAGGTGGAATTCTATGCCAATCTGGCACAGACCCATTTTGGGTTAGATTGTAGCTGGGACATGAAGAAGACTAAGAGCACCCATCTTCGGACTCCTATGTATAAATATTTACATAGGTTTCTTACCTATAGCATCTTTGGAAGAGGCAATAACAATGCTGCAATCCAAAAATCAGAGCTTTTCCTCCTAGAGATGGCATGAAGAGGTCTAACTGTGGCCCTGCCTCGATGGTTTGCAAATCATCTTTTCTCAATTGCAACAAAGCCATCGGGAGATATCTTGATTGGTGGGTACGTGACTCACCTTGCAATTGAGCTCGGGTACCTAAAGCTCAATGAGCACAATTGCAACCTCATTCTAGCACATCTTCGAGACCGACTAGATGTCGATTCTATTATAAAGATGGGAGCAGCTGTTCGAATAATCTACGAGAATAATGTCTATTACCGCTTCACCACTCCAGGTGGTGAAATTGATTGGGAAGACCAGGATTCAGATGAATTCAAAGCTGGCCTCTAAGGAATCCAGCAAAGAAAATGAGCCCAAGTCGAGACAACGACCCTAGAGGTTGAGCAAGAGGTTGGTCAATCCTCGGCCTCCTCACCTAACTTGGCATAGCAGGTGGTTGATCTTTTAGCACCTCACTTTGACCGATTACAGGCTTCCATCGATGAGAGGTTGGAAAACCTCAAAGATTTCATAGAATCTCATATGGATATGTCATATCCGCTAATTTAGACCTAAGTCACACGAGATGTTAAATCGACTCGTCGGTTTGACCGAAGTCTAAATTTGGACTTTTATCGAAAAATAATTGAAATAATGGAGATTAAGTATGGAAAATACCAAATAAAGTGTTTAAAATATTTTAAGATGTTAAATTTCAGTAAAGGACTAAATTGCAAATTTTGAAAAGTTTAGGGGTCAATTTGTAATTTACCTAAAATTTGAGGATTTATTGGGATAATCATAAATTAAATGCATGAATTGGGACATAAAAAGAATATGGAGGCTTACCACACAAAGTGACATACATTAAGTGGACAATTAACATGCATGAATTGGAAATTAATGAAAAGTTTCTAGAAAATGCTTAGGTGTCTCCATTAATTAACTTTGTTACTTGCTCTTAATTACTTATCCTTCTTCATTATCACTCTTGATCTAGCATTTTCCCATCATTAAGTGTCTTGCACATTTCTTGAAGCACCACACACCAAATGGCATACAATAATTAGCGAAGTGAGGTGCATGAATTAAACTTTAATTAAAGCTTCTAGATTGATGCTTAGGTGTCCCCTATCTTAATAACTTTTATCATCTTCTTCTTGATTGTTTCTTCTTCTTCCTTATCCATTTTCATTGAGGAAAATTCTGTTTCTACACCAGCCCATGTTTTCCCCTCATTCTTCCATAACCAAAGCTTGATTCAAGTGAAAGAAAGTGAGAAAAGAGAGAAAAAGTAAGAAAAAAAAATTCCTTTTTCATGTTCAAGGTAGCTTAAGAGAGTAAGGAGAAAGAGAGAGATTAGGGTTTATGAAGTTTTAATAATCTGATTATAAATTTAAGGAACTCAAATTGACAAGGAGCTAGATCAAAGGAGCAAAGGAAAGGAGAAAGAGAAGTAAAGAGAAAGAAAAGAGAGGTTTATGCATAACCTAAGGCAATGGCCTATTTTAATTTTTTTTCATAATTTAATTATTTGGCATGCTGATGATTCAGAATTTATAGTATTTTGTGATGAAAATCTTAGGAATCATGTTTGCTAGACTTAGGATTTAATTTGGTAAAAATTGAATGTGATTATCTTGTATATTTCTTGCTGGAAATTGATGAGCAGTGTGCACTTAAACTGTTATAACTTGATTTATGGAGCTCAGTTTTGCATGTTGTTTATTTGGTTTGAAACCTGAATATGTCTGTAATTGTCCAGAAAAATTCATAAAGCTCGGACTTAGAATCTGTCCAGAAAATTCTTGGCAGAATTGTTAGTGACCAGTAAGTGTTAATTTTATCATATCTTTTGATACATAACTCAACATTAAGTGATTCAAGTTGCGAATTAAATCTAAGATTCAGAACTAAAATTTTTAAGAAGATCATGTAACTAAATTCAGAACTTAATAGGACCAAAATTAAGGCCCAAAACAGAAAACAAAATCTGCCAGTGACAGGGCATCATATGAGTTGAGGAATGAAATGAGTAAAATGATGAGAAATTTTGTATATTATGTAAATATTATTTTAATTGAGTGATTATGTGATTATTTTGAGATATTAAATGCATGAAAAGTGTGAAATTAATTGTTATGAATTTTAATGAATTTGTATAAGCCCTAGAACACCTAACTAGAACCAACTTAGGATAGTTTGGCATGCCAATTAGGGGTGGAGTATGATAAAAATAAAAACCATTAATGGTATGATTATTGAAGTTGGTAATGGCACTGTGATCTGCACTGGGATGACAGTATTATCTACGCCAGTAATGACACTATTATCTACATCGGAATGGCATTATTATCTACGCCGGTAAAGACATGATTATCTATGCCAAGTTTGGCATGGTTATCTATGCCGGTGATGACACTTATATGTGCATATCATATTGCTCGGGTGGCATTCCTAAGTGCTTGGATGGTAACTCCATTATCCTAGTCAGTGGTTCATAGGTGTTATGGGCAATAACAAGCTATGGATAATAAGGATTTGATAAAGTAAAATAAACCTAAGATATAAAAGAATAAAATTTATGAAATGTAAGTTGCGTGGAAAAAAATGATTGAGTATGATTTGTGACATACATTAATAGATGGTTAAGTGTTTTGGGCATAAATAAAAAGGTTATAGTAAATAAAGAAGTTATGGAAAATAAAAATGGAATTAGGAATTGTAACATGGTTAATTATGATGGGTTATGTAATGATATGTTAATAAAATAAATGAGATAATATACTATAATTTAATGCTTATACATGCTAGAATACCATGATTTGCATGAGAATATGATTAAATATGAGTTGATATATGATAATGCATGATTGCATAAAATAGTTTATTGCCTTATTTATATGCACCACTAAGCCAAGAGCTTAGCATGAGAGTTTTCTCACGCAGATTTAGTAAAGAAAATATAGAAGATAGTAGATAAAAATAGTGATGACCTAATCCAGTAAAGTAGCTTGTTGCACACATCGTAGGTTACACAACTTTTGTATATTATCTTGTAAATTTTATTTTGTAGTATTTGTAAAATAAATAGTATATTTTGTAAGAACATGTTATAATATAAAAATGTAGTTTATCTTTCATGCTATGATTTCTTTTATAATGGAAAGTAAATAAATAGTAATGAAAATATATATATATATATATATATATATATATATGAATGTTTTTTCATGTATACAAATTTTAAAAATGATATTTTAATCGATGAAGTCAGCGAATCACACCCTTATCCTAGCACGAGCTATGTTTCATGGTCAACCTATGTTTCATAGTTTTAGACGATCACTTCACAAATGAGGTAGGTCCTTCTTACTCATACTCTTTTAATAATGATTGTAGTGATAATAATAGTGATAGTGAAGATGATGACGAGCGGAGTTTGATAGAAGTATTGAACCTAGAGTTAGAAAAATATAGAAGCAGATTTAACACTTATAAAAATAATATCTTAGATTTGAAAAATAAAATGGAAGCTTTACAAAAAGAGAATTTTGATATTAAAACTTCTAATGAAACTCTTCAAAAATCATTAGATGAGTATTCCTCTAGACCCTCAACTAAAACTTTGCTTAAAGAAAACAATATTTTGAAAAATGAAGTTGAAAAAATTATTAGATGAGTATTCCTCTAGACCCTCAACTAGAAACTCTATTTCAAGGTTTTGTAAAGGCAAAGAGAGTTTAGATACTCTCATAGTTTTTCAAAGACCGCCTTTAATAAGACATGGTTTAGGATTTAATCAAACATCATCTTCATCTCACAAGACTACATTTGTTAAGTCTAGTGTACCACAAACCTCTACAATTTAGGAAATAGCCCCAAGGGCTAAAAGCATAACACACACAAAACCACCTATTCATAAGAATAATGATCAAGGGTCACATGGCTTAAGAGGGAAACCTCAAAAGGCTAATCATGCTTTCATGTATAAGAGGCATGCACCTCAAAAAGCACCTATTCATCATCCATGTGTATTTCATTGCACACAAACACCTTCTAAAAGGATGTTGAGACCAAAAAGCTTGTCAAAACAGAAAAATATATTTAGAGCTAAACAATGCTATTATTGCATGAAACATGGTGATATCAACAAACACTGTTGGATAAGGAAGGCTCATTGGGAACCTTCAAGTGCTAACCCCCACGGACCCAAGTTCGCTTGGGTACGTAAAAACTAAAATTGAATCATGATTTTATAGGTATGCCTCAAGTCCACTATAAAGGAAAATGTTTGGCTTGTGGATAGTGGATGCTTAAGGCATATGACCGGCAATAAAGAACTCTTCAATCACATCAAACAAATTGATGGTGGTAAGGCAACCTTTAGGAGCAATGCTAAGGGTAAGGTAATTGGCATTAGCTTTATTGGTATTAATAATACTACTTTTATTGAAGATGTTTTGCTTCTTGATGGTTTGAAACACAATTTGTTAAGTGTAAGTCAATTATGTGATAAAGGAAACCAAGTTGTCTGTACCTCAAATGAATGTCTTGTAATCTCTTTAAGTGGCTAAAAGATATTCAAAGGAGATAGAGATAACAATACTTACATAATAGACTAGCACAAAATTTCTAACCTTTCCTCTAAGTGTCTTATGACTATTAGTAATGAGTCTTGGCTTTGGCATAGAAGGCTTACATGAAATTAATTCAAAGCCTTAGCAAAGGAGAGCTAGTAAGTGGACTTCCAAAAGTCAAATTTGAAAAGGATAAGACATGTGAACCTTGCCAAATAAGAAAACAACACAAGTCATCCTTCAAATCCAAAAATGTAGTAAGTACCTTCAAGCCACTACAACTTTTGCATTTAGATCTTTTTGGACCTACTAGAGTTGCTAGTTTAGGAGGTAAACACTATGCATTTGTCGTTATTGATGATTACTCTAGATTCACTTGGGTAATTTTCTTAGCTCAAAAGAGTGATGCTTTCCAATCTTTCCAAAATTTTGCTAAAAGAGTTCAAAATTAAAAAGGCTATTTGATTTCTAATATACGAAGTGATCATGACAAAGAATTTGAAAATGAAAATTTTGAAAACTTTTGTTTATAATATGGTATTTCACACAATGTTTCAACTCCTAGGCCACCTCAACAAAATGGGGTAGTAAAAAGGAAAAATTGAGCCTTAAGTGAAATGGATCGAACTATGCTCAATGAGTATGGTTTACCAACCTACTTTTGGATCGAAGCCACAAATACTGCATGTTATATTTCAAATCGAGTTTTCAAAATACCACTTTTAAATAAAACTTCTTTTGAGCTATAGAATGGAAGAAAACCCATGAGCTATATATATATATGTATGTAAAATTTTTATCATTGAAGCACCACTAAGCTAGTAGCTTAGCCTGGGTGGTTTCCTCTCGTGCAGGTTTAGAAGGGTAGCCATAAAAAATAGACTGTCAGAAAAAGAAGGGTACCTAGAGGAAAGCAGCAAAAAGCTTTGGGTTTTATTTTTGGTATATTTTGTTAAAAGCTTTGTAAATTAAAGTATCATTTTTATTTCATATCATGTGTATTAAATATGTGAGTCACCATGTAAAATAACATGATTTGAATGTAAATTAATGTACTTTATAAATAAATAAAATTTTGAGTATTTATGCTTGTAATAATTTTTATTTGAATGTCTGCAATATGTTTTGTTAAAAAAAATATTTACTTCACTTCATTAATTTTATAAAACAATAAGATGGGTAATGCTCACTTACCTTGCTGAACTCTAGTGGGGTAAGGGGGTGTTATAATTTTTGGTATCAGAGTTATAGGTTTAGACGGTTCTTACTTAGAGGGTATGGGAAGATAAGTGCATGTTTTTAGCATTTGCATTGTTGTTAAACTGCTATATTCTAATAAGGGACCCTTCTTCTGACAATATAAGTTTTAATGGATTCGGAATCAAGACAAAGTCATGAAGAACATGAGGGTGATAGTATAGCTGACTCGGCTGCTCATAGACAGACAACATTAATTAGAGCCTCGGAGCCTAGCGTTATAGCTCCATAATATGCTGAAGAACAGGTTAACCCGAATCAGGTACCCCTTATGCAACAGATGGCTACTTTGTTGCAGCAGATAGCATAAGTTGTGCCGCCACCAGCTCCACCACCTCCCCCACCTTAATCGAAACCCCAGATTGATAAATTAAGAAAATACGGGGCCACGGATTTTATGGGTAAGAAAGAGGATGACCCAGTAGCAGCAAAATTTTGGTTGGAAAAGACAGAAAGGGTTTTTGAAGAGCTGCAATGTCCGGAGGAGTACAAGGTTAGATATGCAGTATCTCTCCTTCAAGAGCATGCCTATGACTGGTGGAGATTGTTATTAGTAAGACTCCAGACTCCGACACCTCAGACATGGGATTTCTTTGTGACAAAGTTTAAAAAGAAATATGTGCCAAGAATCTATGTTGATGAGAAAAAATGAGAATTCCTGAATTTGAGGCGGAGGGGTATGACAGTAGCTGAGTACGAGATGGAGTTCACCAGGTTGAGCAAGTATGCTACTGGGATTATTGGAGATGAAGCTGATAAATGTCATAGATTTGAAGACGGTCTCAATGAGGAGATTGGGTATTTAGTGGCTTCCCACCAGCATACAGATTTTGCAACGCTAGTGTCCTCTGCTATTAGTGTTGAAAGAAGGAAAAAGCTGAAGACAGAAGAGCATTATAAGAAGTCAATAGCTAGTGTGGCCCAGACATCGGGTAGGAAAGGACAAATAGTACATACACACTCAAAATCATATTTCCTTGCATTTCATGACTAAATTTTCATTTAATTAGCAATAAAAATATTAATTTTTCCTTATTCAATTACATTTGTCCCTCATCTAGATACGCTACCACTAAGCTTCTCAAATCAGGAGTGCTCTAAACGAGTTTAAGTCACCCTAATGAGCAATATAATAATTGCATGCATAAATATTCTACGGTACAGTAACCCCTTCAATGGCATGCCACCTATCCTAACTAGTCCTTAAATAGAGAATGGACATAATTAATTACTTTATGTGTATTTATTTCATTTATGACACATTCCAATCGTTTTTGCATAATTATCATATAATACTTTGTATTATAAAGAACTTAGTGCATATTCAAAGATTCTCAATCATGTTATCACATTTCATATAATTTCATTTAATCATATCAAGTATGTATATATATCATACACATGTTGCATCATCACATCAATCAATTTACATGTTTCTAAGTCCAGGGCATTCATGAACACGGATCGTAGGTTCACAGGCATGAAACCCTATGTCACGGTTTTTTACTCATGACGAGGCCATGACTGACTCATGATCATTCATGAGCATGAACATTTGTGCACGAGCATGAATTTTATACTTTTCATGGGAGTGAAGCTTGGCTTAACAAACGTGAAATCATTTCATAGGCATGATTCATTACACAAAAACAATATTGCAGCACTGGTTTTAATTAATTCCACATGCAAACATGTCAGATACTAAAGCTAAGTAATGTTAGTAAGACCTATCAACACTTCTCATATTCCCGAATCTAAATTTAACCATAAACATGCATAATAGCATAATTAATCATTCAAACAAGGTCATATGCCATATTTATCAATATTCCAACATCAATTATTCAAATATTCATGTGCCTAGATATTGAGCCAAAAAGGGGGGTTGAATTGGAGTTTTAAAAATTTAACTTTAAAGTGCGGAAATAAAAAAGTTAAGTTTATGAGGGATAAAGAAATTTGACACAAGGATTTTTATAGAGGTTCGAGTGTTAACAAACACTACTCCTCTCCCCAATCGCAATTGGGAGTTTTACTAACACACTAAGTGTTACAATGGAGTTTTACAAGCTCACTCCCAACTATGGTGTTTCTCACAATGGCTCACACCTAACCCAGAAATCCCTTGTGTTTTAATGGATCACATAATAACCAATTCCTTTTGTTTTACAGGCTCACACAAACAACCTTTATCTTATGTTTTATAGGCTCACATAAACAACCTTTACCTTGTGTTTTAAAGGCTCACACAACTAACCCTTACAAGTGTTCTAATCTTAACCCAAAAATACCCAAAACTCACTTGAGTAATAAATGATTACAAAGAGAAACAATTACAAATCTTTTTGCTCAATAAATGATGAGCAAAAAGATTTTCACAGAGAATAGATATTTATTATGAAAGTATTAAATGTACAAATAGCTTGTAATAAGATTTTGATTCAAAGTATTTGCTATCCTCTTATCCTGAATGCATAAATGACTTGCATTTATACTCACCTAGCAAATTATAGCCATTAGAATGTATTTAATATGAAAGTATCCGTTACACCAATCCAAATAATTGCGCCTGACATTTTTCTCTTTCATCTTTCACGGGCGTGACTATGTTTGTCACGGGGCGTGACTGTTCTTCCAAGCCATGACTGAAATGGTGACCTTGGTCTTCAAGCATTCTAGAACATTTTGAAATATTGGGTCACGGGCGTGACATATATCTTCACGGGCGTGACAAACTTCCTAGCCATGATCGAAGTGGTGACTTTGGTCTTGAAGCTCTCTGGATGAATTTGTCAAGAAGGTTCACGGGCGTGATATTTAATTCACGGGCATGACTTAAATGTGCATTTCACAGTTTATTGTCTTCCTTCATGGCCGTGAACTTCAAATGTTAGTTTTGTTGATGGTTAGCTTCTTCACGGGTGTGACTCATAGGGTTATGGGTGTGAACATGGTACTTCCTTAATTTTATCAATGATTAATCTTCCATTCTCCATTCTTGCTATTTTATTCCATACCCTGTTTACTAGACTTAGAAAACAAGTATGCTAAATACAATATTGCTATTTTATTTGTTATCATCAAAATGACAGAAATACCCCTTAAGGTTTAACAATCTCCCCCTTTTTGATGGTGACAAATAATCTAGCAATATGTGCTTTTGAGAAGTCTCCCCCTCAAAAGATACTTAGGATAAAAATTGATGAAATGCAAGAATTGTAGCATTGAATTAAATTTTCTAGTTTTAAGTATATGCAAGTTATATGCAAAGTATATCCAATATATACAAAAATTCTCTTTAAGTCATGAAGTATATGTAAGGTATATTTAGAGTATATCTAGTGCATATTCATTTATGTAACTTGCATTAAGGTATATGCAAAGTATACTTAAGATATATTTAAGGTGTATAAAGCTCAATTTACATACTTGCATATTTATTTTGAATCAAATTTGAAGTATTGCTTTTAAACTCAAAAAATTGCTAATTTCTCCCTACTTAACTCAATATATTTGTAGGTTCTTATCTTTGATTCAAAATTATGTATTGCTTGCATTTCTCTTAATATATTGCTAGTTTATCCCCCTTTTGTCATCAACAAAAAAATATAAAGATAAACCATAATGGAAAAACAAAGCAAATATATTATTAAAAAAAATACAGTCAAAGATAATAAAAATTCATAAAGGAAATTTAAAATTTCCTACACAATCAAAACAACAAAACAAAAAAAAAAAGCATTTTAAGGCTACCATCTAGCCTAACATATATCTGGACATCCTGTCCCTAAGACGAGCAACTTCAACCTCAAGGCTGTCCATCCTAGACTCTATGAAGTCCTTGAGGTTCTCCAACCTCTCATCCATGGAAGCCTGCATCTGCTCAAATCATGGTGCTAGGGGATCAACCACCTGCTGCGCGAAATTCGATGTGGAAGCCGAGGATTGTCCGATGTCCTGCTCAACCGCTGGAGGTGCCTCCTCAACCTGAGCTCTTTTCCTTTGCTGGATTCCTTGGAAGCCTACTTTGAAGTCCTCTGAATCATTATCTTCCCATATGATTTCACCAGCAGTGTCTATGAAGCGGTAGTAAATATTGTTCTCATGGACAATTCTAATAGTTGCTCCCATCTTAATGAAGGACTCTACATCCAATCAATCTCGAGGATGCCCTGGGATGAGATTGAAGTGATGGTCATCCAGCTTTAAATATCCAAGCTTCAAGGCCATATGGGTCACATATCCACCAATAAGTATATCTCCGGAGGGCTTGGTGACAATGGACAGAAGATGGTTAGCAAACCATTGAGAAAGCACCACTATGAGACCTCTTCGAGCCATCTCAAAGAGAAAGAGCTCAGACTTTCGAATGGTGCCATTGCTGTCTCCTCGGGCAAATATGCTATAGGTTAGAAACCTATGCAAATATTTGTGCACTGGGGACCAGAGATGAGTGCTCTTGGTCTTATTTACATCCCAGCTACAATCCGTACCAAAATGAGTCCATGCTCGAGTTGCAAAGAACTCCACTTCGCTGTCGTTGAGGATGCCTTCCGAGGGTAGGTTGAATAAGTCCTTGAATTCTATGGCAGTGAGAGTGTTCAGATTGCTGCAGAGTTGGAATTTCACCACTTCAGTGGGAGACACTTGAAAAGTGCTCAAGAATTCCAAGGTTGGCTCCTTTAAAGTGGGCTGATGAATGTCTACAAACTCCTTCAAATGACAGGCCGAGAGTTGCTCTATCATCGTTGTCTTAAGCTTGAAAGTGCGTATGGTTTGCCACTCAAAAGATCTTGATGAAATGATAGGCCTTTTCTTCAGGGTTGAGTACCTAGGATGGCACTGCTCAGGGATTCTGTTCATTAGGTAGTCTGAGTACCTCCTGAGAGCATGAGATTTCTTCCTAGTACCCTTTGATGAGCCAGTTCCCATTTGGATTGAAGAAATGAACTTTGAAGAGTTTGGAAAAATTTGACATAAATTTTGAGAAAACCCTAAAGAAAGATGATTTTTGATGATGGAAGGGACTTTTGATGGTATTTATAGCAAAAATTTGTGACTTGGGGGCCGGAATCTTCAATGTACCATTCAATGTGTGTAAATGAGAACAGTTTCACGTAGTTGAAAGGTTGAAATGTGAAGAACAACCAACAGATTTGTTATATAGCCGATGCATTTAGGGGCGTGAAATATGTAGTCACGGTCGTGAAGAGTCATGTTCACGGTTTGCTGAAGGGGTGCTCTACCTGTGAATAAAGGCGTGAAAAGGTTCACGATCGTGACAATTGAATATCACGGGCGTGAATGATGAACTATCACTGTGGTGAAATAAGAGT
Source organism: Triadica sebifera (assembly GCA_023653625.1). Classification (NCBI taxonomy): domain Eukaryota; kingdom Viridiplantae; phylum Streptophyta; class Magnoliopsida; order Malpighiales; family Euphorbiaceae; genus Triadica; species Triadica sebifera. The sequence continues at coordinate 38,013,672 of CM042896.1, forward strand.
CATGGGCATGAAAATGAAGGGATGAATTTCACTACTTATGCCCGTGAAACAAAGCGTGAACGTCTCGGTGAGTTTTAGGTGAAAACGTTCACGGGCGTGAAAATGCGCCACGGACGTGAACAAGGCTTTTCACAGGAGTGAATGAAGTTATGAACATAATCTTCACTGCTTGAAGCCATGAACATAAATTTGAACAATTAGTATATCATGCTTTTGCTTTTTAATGAATAATGTGGTGTCAACATTCCCCTTTGAAAAGTTATTTTATAAGAGAAAAGAACTTTGTCTTTCATACCAAGCTCTTGGGGCTTTTTTCAAACCATATAAAGTTTTTGAAAGTTTAAAAACATGATTTGGCAAATCATAGCATTCAAAGCCTGGTGGTTGTTCTACATAAACTTCTTCTTCTATATAACCATTTAAAAATGTACTTTTCACATCCATTTGAAAGAGTTTGAAATTCATGTGACATGCATATGCTAAAAGTATTCTTATGGCTTCTAATCTAGCTACAAGTGCATAGGTCTCATCATAATCTATTCCTTCTTCCTGATTATATCCTTATATAACTAATCTAGCCTTATTCCTGGTTATTAACCCTTGTTCATCTAATTTCTTTCTAAATACCCATTTGCTACCTATGATTTGATGATCCTTGGGTCTAGATACTAGGGTTCATACCTTACTTCTCTCAAATTGGTTGAGTTCCTCTTGCATGGAAATTACCCAACTTATATCATTAAGAGCCTCATCAACATTTTTAGGCTCAATTTGAGAAATAAAAGCGAGGTCAATGACTAAATGTTTGAAATGAGATCTAGTACTTACTCCCCTTGAGAGATCACCAATGATTTGCTCTTTTGGATGATCTTTTGTTATTCTCCATTCTTTTGGTAGTTATTGCCCGTTTCTTCTTAAGCTTGAGGTAGAGAATCATCTTCATATGAATCTTCTTGATCATTTTCTTCTTTTCCATTTTCAGGACCAAGTCTTTCCATATTTCCTACAACATCATCAAGAACACTACCTTTCACAAGATCAAGTCTACTAGATTCATTAAAAACAACATGCATAGATTCTTCAACAGTTAATGATCTTTTATTAAATACTCTATATGCTTTGCTAGTTGTAGAGTATCCTAAAAAGATACATTCATCAGATTTAGAGGCAAATTTTCCAAGGTTGTCCTTGGTATTCAATTTGAAGCACTTACATCCAAATACTCTAAAGTATGATATCAAGGGCTTTCTTCCATTCCATAGCTGAAATGAGGTTTGGTTTAAAATAGGTCTTTTGAAAACTTGATTTGAAATATAACATGCAGTGTTTGTGGCTTCTGCCCAAAAGTAAGTTGGTAAACCACACTCATTGAGCATTATTCTAGCCATTTCAATTATAGTTCGATTTTTCCTTTCAACTACCCCATTTTGTTGAGGTGCCCTAGGAGATGAGAACTTCTATGAAATGACATGTTCAAGACAAAAACTTTCAAAGTTTTCATTTTCAAATTCTTTGCCATGGTCACTTCTTATCTTTGAAATACAATATCCTTTTTCATTTTGAACACTTTTACAAAGTTTTTGAAATTTTCAAAAGCATCACTCTTTTGAGCTAAGAGAATTACCCAAGTAAATATAGAGTAATCATCTACGATGACAAAGGCATTATGTTTACCTCTTAAGCTAGCAATTTTAGTAGGTTCAAATAAGTCTAAATGCATGAGTTGAAGAGGTTTTGAGGTACTTACTATGTTTTTGGCTTTGAAGGATGACTTGTGGTGCTTCCCTCTTTGACAAGGTTCACATGTCTTATCTTTTTCAAATTTAACTCTTGGCTGTCCTTTTACTAGTTCTGTTGTGCTGAGGCTTTGTATTAAGTCCATGTTAGCATGACCAAGCCTTCTATGCCATAGCCAAGATTCATCTCTAGTAGTCACAAGACACTTAGAGGAATGGTTAGATAATTCATGTAAGTTTCTTATGTATGTGTTGAGATCTCTATTTCCTTTAAATATTTTGTGACCATTAATAGAGGCTACAAGACATTCATTTGAAGTAAAGATTACTTTATTTCCTTTATCACATAATTGACTAACACTTAACAAGTTATGTTTTAAGCTATCAACAAGTAAGACATCTTTAATAAAGGTGGTACCATAAATACCAATAGAACCAATGCCAATTACCTTACCCTTAGCATTGTTTCCAAAGGAAATTTTACCTCCATCAATACTTTTGATTTCATTGAAGAGTTCTTTATCTCCTGTCATATGCCTTGAGCATCCACTGTCAACTAGCCAAGCATTTTTATTTATTGTGGACTTGAGGCATACCTATAGAATCACAGTTCAAGTATGATTTTTAAGTACCCAAATGAGCTTGGGTCCTTGGGGGTTAGCATATGAATGTTCCCAATGAGCCTTCCTTATACAACAATGTTTATTTATATGACCAATCTTCATACAATAATTACAGTATTTAGGTTTAACTTTGCTTTTTGGTCTTACAATATATTTGAATGCCATATTTCTATTTAACTGATTTTGAGAACAATGACATGCACAATCATCATTAATTGATGCTTTTTCTATATGCATGCTTCTTATACATAAAGGCATGATTATTCTTGTTATGTATAAAAGGTTTAATATACTTATTCCTTGGTGTTGTTCCAATAATTATGGAGATGTGAGGTTCACTAGACTTAACAAAAATGGTTTTGAGCGACGATGATGTGTCCTTAAATCCTAGACCATGTCTAATTAAAGGTGGTCTTTGAGACACAATGAGAGTATCTAAACTCTCTTCACCTATGTGAATTTTAGAAATGGAATTTCTAAGTTCCTCAATTTCATTCTTCAAAGTATTATTTTCTTTAAGCAAGGAAGCAGTTGAGGGTCTTGATGAATATTCATCCAATGACTTTTGAAGAGATTCATTAGATTATTTAAGATTAAGATTCTCCTTTTCTAAAGCATCCATTTTGTTTTTCAAATTTGAAATGTTATTCCTCTAAGTATTGAATTTACTCCTATATTTCTCAAGTTCTAAATTTTATTCTTTTATAAGGCTTTGCTCATCATCATCATCATCATCACTATCACTATCATTATCATTATTACAACTATCATTATTGAAAGAGTATGAGTGTAGTGATCTTACCTTATTCGAGATGTGATCCTCAATAGCCATGAAGCATAGGTTGACCTCTTCGCTTTCATTATCATCTATTTCACTTAAAGAGCTTTCGTCATCCCATGTGGCTTAATGACCTTTCTCCTCATTGTCTTTTGGGTATTTGCTCTTATTCTTCTTGAGCCTTGGACATTCTGGTTTGATATGTCCTTTCTTTCCACACTCATAGCACTTTACCTCGTCCTTACTTTTTTGTGCATCATTAGAAGTTTCTCTGAGGTTTCTTTGCCTGAATTTTCTAGAGTTGCTCATTTTATTCTCAATGATTCTTTTTAGTCTTCTTGAATCATAGCAATGTCCTCATTTTCATCATCACTCATTTCTTCATCATCTTCCCTTTTTTCATGAGATTTTGAAGTAGAGGCTTTGAGTGCTAAAAGCTTTCTTTTCTCTAGCTCTGCTTCAAGCTCTCTATCTCTTTTCACTGCCATTTCATGTGTGAGAAGTTTGCCAATAAGCACATCAGTATTTATGATGCTCATGTCTTCATTTGCTTCTTCTATGCTAGCAACTCTTGAGCCATAGTCTTTAAGAGGAAGACTTCTCAGGATTTTGTTGTTTACATCTTCCAAGCTCAGATGCTTCCCAAGTTTCCTCATTCCATTTATAATGGCTAGAAGACGGTTGGTCATGTCAATGATTGAGTCATTGGATTTCATCTTGAAGAGCTCATATTCTGAGGTAATAAGTTGAATATTCTTGGATTTGTTTTGCTTAGTTCCTTTATGATAATTTTCCAATGTTTTCCACATGCTGTAGGCTGTTGGGCAGTGTTGTATTCTTCAACATTCTTCAATAGATAATGAGCTTGAGAGGATTGTCATTGCCTTTTTGTTTTTGAAATTTGCTGTTTTTTGATTCTCTGTCCAATCATCTCTTGATAAGATTTCTTCTTCACCATCAACTCCTCTTCTGGTTGGTGGTGTCCATTCTTTTCGTACATTATCCCATACTTCAATTCCTTCACTATCCAGGTATGTCTCCATCCGAAACTTCCAATGGGCATAATTTGCTCCATCAAAGTAAGGTTTGAGACTTTGGAATCCTTCACTTGCCATATCTTAATCTTTACTAGCGCTTTTTAGGCTTAGATTCTAGACAAGGCTCTGATACCAATTGTGCCCAGATATTGAGCCAAGAAGAGGGGTTGAATTGGAGTTTTACAAATTTAACTTTAAAGTGCGGAAATAGAAAGTTAAGTTTATGAGGGATAAAGAAATTTGACACAAGGATTTTTATAGAGGTTCGGGTGTTAACAAACCCTACTCTTCTCCCCAATCGCAATTGGGAGTTTTACTAACACACTAAGTGTTACAATGGAGTTTTACAAGCACACTCCCAACTATGGTGTTTCTCATAGTGGCTCACACCTAACCCAGAAATCCCTTGTGTTTTAATGGTTCACACAATAACCAATTCCTTGTGTTTTACAGGCTCTCACAAATAACCTTTATCTTGTGTTTTACAGGCTCACACAAAAAACCTTTACTGTAACGGCCGAGCCCCACCTGGAATCCGGGTTTGGCCCATTGCCACAGGCATGCTAGCCCACCCGCCGTCTCACTGAGACTAACGGGCTGCCGGGGTCCATGGCCCAATACCTCCAACCCATCACTGCCAGCCCAGGCCAAGCCAGTCTGCGCAGTAGATTATTGGAGGCAGGAATCGAACCCTCAACCTCCCTTTAGCCTCAGTAAGAGACTACCAATTGTATGGTATAGGCTCATACAAGTCATTTATTCCAGGCGGGGCTCAGTCGTTCATTTACCTTCTGTTTTACAGGCTCACACAAACAACCTTTCTTTGTGTTTTAAAGGCTCACACAACTGACCCTTACAAGTGTTCTAATCTTAACCCAGAAATACTCAAAACTCACTTGAGTAATAAATGATTACAGAGAGAAACACTTACAAATAGCTTGTAATAAGATTTGGATTCAAAGTATTTGCTATCCTCTTATCCTGAATGCATAAATGACTTTCATTTATACTCCCATGGTGAATTATCGCCGTTAGAATGCATTTAATACAAAACTAGTCGTTACACCAACCCAAATAATCGCGCCTGACATTTTTCTCTTTCATCGTTCATGGGCGTTACTATGTTTGTCACGGGCATGACTGTTCTTCCAAGTCGTGAATGAAATTGTGACCTTGGTCGTGAAGCTTTCTGGAAGGTTTTGAAATATTGGGTCACGGGCGTGACAAACTTCCCAGCCGTGATCAAAGTGGTGACTTTGGTCGTGCAGCTCTCTGGATGAATTTGTCAAGAAGGTTCACGGGTGTGACATTTAAATCACGGGCGTCACTTAAATGTGCATTTCATGGTTTGTTATCTTCCTTCATGTCTGTGAACTTCAAATGTTGGTTTTGTTGACGGTTAGCTTCTTCACGAGCGTGACTCATAGGGTCATGGGCATGAACATGCTACTTCCTTAATTTTATCATTCAAGGATTAATCTTCCATTCTCCATTCTTGCTATTTTATTCCATACCCTATTTAATAGACTTAGAAAACAAGTATGTTAAATACAATATTGCTATTTTATTTGTTATCATCAAAATGATGAAAATACCCCTCAAGGTTTAACAATTCATATTCTTATGCATCACATATTATTATCAAAAATTTAACTTAGTTTTAGCATGTACCATCTCAATATTGTTTATCCCTAAGACAACAAAACACAAAATTCACAACACAACCACATTATAAATGAATAAAAACCAGTATATGTACAAATCTTAATGTTGGAGCCTTAAAACACATTTCTCTTGTTTCTACTGTCTCTGATGGAGTTCTCCACTATCAGTTTTAGCCCCTAACATAAAAGAGAGACCATAATTACATTCTATATTTGTGATTTGACTTATTTATGACTTAACTAAAAAAATATTCAACTTTTTATTGATTTTGGCCTATAAATCCCTTGATCATTACAAAATCAAATTAAACTAAATCAAAAAAATTGAGGGAACATGATTTCATATCTTTGTTTGCGAACACAGATTGATTCAAGAGTCTATAATGTGTTTTAGGAATCCTAATATTCCAATTTTGATAGCAATGGTAAAAACCTTATTGTCAATTCATTTTATTCTCTTTTGTGGTGAGGATTTTGTGATTAATCAACTAACAATGAAAGGGATTAATGGAGAAGGGTTTCTTTGGTTTCAAAGAGTGGTGGCTAGGGTTTTGATTGAAATTACATGTGTTTTCTGTCGAAGCATGAAACTACCATATTTAAACCTGCAAATCTTCACAGGAGTGATCCATAGTGTCATAGGTGTGAACTAGTGTCATAGTCGTGAAGCTCTTCAGCCTCAAAATTAGAATTTTATGACATTCACGGTCGTGATTAACTCTATCATGAGCGTGAATGCTAGGAACTTGATTTTTTCCTATTATTTTCATTATATTAAGGTTCCTAACACCCATAACCACATATATACTTCCCATATACCCATAATATATTTTTATTTAACATAATAATACTAGACCCTAACTTGCGGGTGTTACATTTGTAACATCCTCGACTTCTTACATATGTATTTCTATATGAATTTCATTTGGACATATGTATATGCATATATTTTACTTGAACATATGCATTTCATTTGTATTTTTATAGGGACAAGTTCATGACACACACTAGTTATGTGTCTGAGTATTTTGCAATTGTGTTGAATTGCATGTGTCCATTTTATAATTTAGTTAAGGATGACATGAAATTGAAATTTATGTGAATAAAATTATTAGATCGAATTAATAAATAAAAATGAAAAAAGAAAAGAAAAACAAAAAGAAAGGAAAAAAAAAAGAAAAGAAATGAAGAAAGAAAAAGGGGAAAATGACAAAAGTGAGGAGGTGGGAGGTGGACCTTATCTTCCTCCTCACTATTCTACCTCCCTCGCTTTAGCTTCCTTTCTTATTCTTCTTCAACCATTTTAGCCTTATTTGCTTCCTTATTTCATTTAAGTTTCATAGAAAATTCATCCCTTTCAAGTTCGTTCTAGTTAACTAATTTACTCTGCATTGTTTTAGCATTGGTTTGAACTATTAGGGTTATGTTGCATCATTGTTTTTCACTCTAATTTGGACTACCTTATGAGCCGAATTTGGAGAAGTTTCAAACATAAAGGTTGTTCATTTATGTCTTATGTTTATGGATGTGTAAATATGTTTTTACTATTTTGTGTACATAAAATGATAGGGGCATCTAATTTGGACTGGTTTGGTTGTGAACCCAAGCTGAGTTAGCTACTATGTCCATTTATTTTGAATATGATAGAGCCCTTATTACAAGTGGCTCAAACATGAAAGTTGTAGCTACATGTGTTATATATATGTATACCAACTAGCAAACCAATTACTCAAAAATTGCCTAAATTGAATCATATATGAATTAGGATTCTGTAGGAACTTAATTGCGAATTTAATTTGATTTTAGCATGAAATTGACATCCAAATAACATCATGAATATCTCATAAACATGAAATTAATATTCCAGTCATGAATTTACATCTCATTAAATCAAACAACACAAAACAATCTCATCACATAGTAAGGTTCTTAACCTAGTTACTAGTTTTGTTTGTTCCAAGATAAAAATTATTTTTGCATCATAATATATGCTCTCCAAAAGTTACAACACTTTCTAAGTATTTCATAAACCTATTTTAATAATAAAATTAATAAACTAAATTCGAACAACCTAAAAAGGAACTTAATTGGTAATACAAGATTTCACAAACCCTAAAAATTCAGCAACATACAAAATTTCGAATTTCATGTTTAAATCAAATTCATACCTTTTAAATATCATCAATACCATGTAATATCTTCAAAATAACATGTCATTAGATTAAAATTAAAATTTTAGGTCAAACAGAATCAAATTCATTTTTAATAGAATAAGGGAATCCAAGTTATTCCTTTGTAATCAATCTCATTGATACTTCAATTAAATCAATTTTTAATTTACATAGGGTGGCTACGATATCACTGTTGGATTTTAAATATGCATCTCATACATATGGCAGTGGAAATATAAAAATATGTCAAAACTACAACCCAAGGAATGCCTTATGTATATTAAAATTGGATAAAAACATGTAATAAGAGAAGTTGATTAGCTTTTGATTGTTCTTTATTCTTCTAAAATTGTGAGACTTTCCTTCAAGTTGGATTAATGCAAACCGCAATAATCCAAAGGCTGGATTATCTCTAATAGTAATTCATGCAAAGGAACAAACAAACCAACCACAATGATGATGGGGTGATCAACCAACAATGTGTTAACAATGGAGGCTAATCTTTTTAGAGAGAGATAGGAGAGAGATAACTTTTATTTCTCTAAGTTGGAAGCCATGAATTTGACCCTTAAATGGTTATTTATATGTCTTCTAATCATAATTAGGGTTGGACATAAGTGTTTCATGAATAAGAGTTCTATTCAAAATAAAAAAATAAAAAACCTAAAATAGACCTTCTAAAAGACATGTCCACCTTGGCCAAGGATTTCTGAGTAATGATCTCTACAAGAGATCATATGTGTACTCTATTTATATTAGGAGTTGTAAGTCCTTTTACTCAACTACCTTTGAATACTTTATACGATACCCAATCACCATCCTATGAGAAGCCTCTAAGAGGCAATAAGGAATGGAGTCAAAGTATAGGATTCAATATCCAAGATAACCATGAGCACATAAAGTCTAAGGATACTTGCACAATTGTTATGATAAAACCATCATTGACATTGAATAGATATCTATGTTATTGCATCATAGCAAGTCATCCAATGTACTTGGCTACTCTAGTAAGCATCCATATGTTAACTCTAAATATCTCATATCTTCAGCTTATGAGATCAACTGCTTGACCTAGTCAAGGAGTATAACATGTGTTATTCTATCTAGATTAACAATGTCTCATCTTGTTAATCCTATGACTAGGGATAATTTAGGTCTAACCACAATTACACATTATAGGAATCTCACTATCATGATCTTATCATGATTTTCTTCATGTGTGTTACATACTAAGGACTTCATTAAAATAGTCTAGAATCTATATCAATTCATATCCAATGAATACCATATAATAAAAATGTCTTTTATCAATAATAAATGAGCACATCAAGTGTCTAAGGTGATTGCCTTTAGGGCACCTCTCTAACAATTAAGTGGTGGCAAATTAAAATGTGTGCTAAGACAAATGAATAGGAAATGTTTAGAGAGTATAAGAAGAGATTAAAAACAATATTTATAGAGATTTGTGTGTTAACAAACCATATGTCCTCTCTCCAATCTCCATTGGGTATTTTACTAACTCAAATAGGAATTACAATGGAGTTTTCACTAGCTCACTCCTAACTATATTTTCTCTCTTGGCTAACACAACAACTAATTTCATGTGTTTTATGGATCACACAATAACCCTTATAAAACCCAAGTGTTTATTGCTAACACTTCAACAAAAAATCACTCACAATGAATACAAAGAAGTTGAGAATTAATTTTGCATGATTTTGGCCACTTATAAGTTGTTAAAGTGTCTTCGATGGCCTTTTAGTGGGGTATTTATAGTGTTTACCGACCAATTAGTAGTTACAAATGAACTCATAACTCTTTCTAATGTTCTAAAAACTTTGCATTAAATGTTGTCTACTGTAGGCAATTCACTGTCGCAAAACACCTTTCGCGGTCGTAAATTTTTTTATGACTACTGGTCCATAACAAATGGCACGATCTAACTTGTTTTTGCTTTAATGGCTATGCTAAGTGAAACTCTGCAATTGCATCTATAATGCCTGTAAAGTAGGGCTTGTGAGTTATATATATTTAGAGAGGGAAATAATGGGTTTTAAAGTGTTATGAAAAACAATGTTAGAGAAGTGCTTTAAAGGCAATCACTTTTATCACTTATTGTACAAATTTATTTGATTAATAAAAGACAATTTCATTAATTTGATATTCATTTGATATATGAGTTGATAGTGATCTTAAATCAATTAATGAAGTCCTTAATACATAATATAGCATGAGGAAATCATGATGAGATCATGATATTGAGATTCTTATCATGTGTAATTATGTTAGTATTTAAATTTCCCCTAGTCATTGGATTAATGAGACGAGACATTGTTAATCCAGATAGACTAGCATATGTTATACTTCTTGATTGGATTGAGTAGTTGATCTTATAATCTGTAAACATGAGATGTTTAGAGTTAACATGTGGATGCTTGTTATGTGTAGCTAAGTACATTTGATGACCTGCTATGAGACAATCATATGGATAATCTATTCAAATGTCAATGATAGTTTCATCATAGCAATGGTGCGAGTATCCTTAGACTTGAGGTGCTGAAGTATATCTTGGATACTGATTTTGTATTTTGATACTATTCCTCATTATCTTAGGGACTTTGTTCATAGGGTGGTAATTGGGTACAACTTGAAGTATTCAAAGCTAATTAGGCAACCAATAAAGGATTCACCACTCCTGATAGAAGGAGTGTATACCTATGGCATCTTGTTGGGGTCATTACTCGGGAATCTCTAGTCAGAGTAAAAAATTCATGAACATATCCGATAGAGTAATGAACCTCAGGTTAAGAACTAACAGTACTTGTGCTAGATGTGACTAGTCATTCTAGTGGGAATTAACACATGTCCATACCAAAACCAAATGGGATATAGAATGGTGAAAGGATTAATTGCATAGAAATTGTCTATGGAAAGGTTCATAGTCAAACCACTAAAATTTCGATGAATTTGAGGGTCATGATGTGTTGCTAGATATCGCTCATGACTTGTTTAAATTAATCATTAATTTAAGTGGCCAAAATAACTGGGAACCTAATGGGTCACACGCATTGGAAATATGGAGAATGAGTAAAAGGTCTTGGATAGGATCTAAAAACATGAGAGAACTATTTCCAATTGGATCGCGATGAGATTGCTAGAAAAAATTGCTCGGGAGGGGTCACAGGCATATATGGGCCCATTCTTTAGCAAGCCAACTGGGCCTATAGTGCACGCGCAGTGCCATTAGGCCATTAAGTTTTTTTTACCACTTTCTTCATTTGTGATTTTTGATATACTTTTCTCATTTTCTTTTTGATCAAAAAGGCAGAAAAGACAAGAAAATTATTTTTCGTGAAAAATAATTATTGAGACATAATATTATTCTCTCAAGAATATTTTCAAAGCTAAAAATTTGAATCTTATTCAAACCATTTCTTTTGTAAAAAGATAGAGGTAGAACTTGATTTTTAGGTTTTTTTAGCTCGTTTATGGTCATAAGATTCTGATAGGAATATTTTGTGACAATAGGTTCGGCTAATGAGCAAAGGAACACACCACAAAGGGGAAAACAAACTTGAAAAGTTTGTAAAGTTAGTTAAGGCTCCATTTTGGTGAAAGGTATGTACATATGGGCATATTAATTCGTTTATCATGCATCATGATATCTTTTTGCTTGCTCTACATATGAATGAAATAATAGAGGCATGTTATGGTTGATAAATAACATGGAAAAAGGGTTTTAAGTGTTAAATGACACATGAGATATCTTATAGTTTAAATTGATCTAAACATATATTTGATATTTAAATGTTGTTTAAACATGTTTTTGGACATGGTACATGTATGAAAGTGTTGATAGGATTGATTAACACTTGTTAATTTTTAGAGATTTTACATGAAATGATATGTTTTGAGTTTGCTAGAAATGCATGATTCACGCTCATGACAAGGGTGTCATGCCTGTCAATGGGGTGTCTAAATTGGACAATAGAGTTCACACTTTTTTTCACGGCTGGGGAAGTTGTGAAATTCAAGCATTCATACCCTTGAACATATAGTCATAATCGTGAATGTCGAGGCTGATGAACTTACATGAACCTAGAATTTCATAGTTTGGTGTCACAGTTGGGAAGTTGTGAATGATGTGGTATCAATACCATGAATAAGTAATTCATGCCCTTGAATGCTCTATTTCTTTCTCATGATGGTTCACATGTAAGGTAACCCTGAAAGTATAACTTTACGGTCGTAAATTAGTAATGCACGCCCGTGAAGCAGGATGAATGTATTATATGTATTATTTGGTTTATAATGTTAATTGATGGTTTGTGAAATACATGCTATGGAATGTATGTATATATGGAAAATGACATATGGAATATATGGTTTGACATTTATGCACTAGTATGAGAAAACATAAATGAGATATAATGCTGGTAATAGTATGTCACGAAATGAATCAATCGATAAATGGTTATGAGTTAAATGCCCAGTTCTCTAGTCTTGGACTTATTATAGGCTAGTGTTGGATTTTGAACAAGCATCTCATAAATGGAACATTGGAAATATAAAATTTTAATCAAAACCAAAATGCATGGAATGACCATTGTATATTAAAATTGGATCGTACCATCTAATGGGAGAAGTTGATTACCTTTTTTTTATCTTTTGTTCTTCCAAGCTTGTGAGTCTTTTCTTCAATTTGGATTGTTGCAAACCATAACAATCTAAGGTTGGATTGTCTCTAACAATAATCCATATGAAGGAACGAAAGAAACAACCATAAGGGTGATGGAGCAATCAACCAACAAAGTGCTAAGAATAGAGGTTAATCTCTTGAGAGAGATTGAAGAAGAAGAGAGAATAAATTTTTATTTTCTCAAGGTGGTTACACTATTTCAAAACCTTAAATGTGGTATTATATGTCCACTAATCATAATTAGGGTCGGACACTTAAAACACCATGTTTGGCTTCCATTCAGAATTTTGCATAATCGCATATCATCGCATGCATAAGAGGGGTCATTGCGAGCGCATGAGGGCTCATCATGTGCTCAACAACCTTGTGCAAAAGAGCTTATTTCCGTGCATATGAAGGCATCCTCGTGCGTATGATAGAATGGAACTTTGCACATGTCACTTACATACGACTAACACGTAACCCCTTTTGCTCTCATATGCAAAACTCTTTCACAAAACTTTCTCTCTCATGTTTTAGATCTAATCCAAGACTTATTTCACATTTCCTTTATTCCTTCTATGCATGTGACCCATTAGATTTTTTGCTATATTGGCAACTCAAATCATCATATGATTTAAAACATATCATGAGCGGTATCTAGCAACACATCATGAGCTCCAATTGATTGAAAAGTCAGTGGTCTGACTATAAACCCTTCCATAGACAATTACCATGCAATTTGCCCTTTCACCATTCTATACCTTATATGGTTCAAAGTATGGATTGTGTGTCACCTCCCATTAGACTGACTACTTCACACATAGTCTAAATGATATTAGTTCTTATCTATGAGACTCATTTCTCTATTAGATATGTCCTTGAAGAGCTTCTTTAAGACATGTCCACCTTGGCCAAGGATTTCTAAGTAATGATCTCTACAAGAGGCAATATGTATACTCTCCTTCTATCAAGAGTGATGAATCCTTTATTGACTACTCAACTATCTTCAAATACCTCATGCTATACCCAATCACTACTCTATGAGCAACCTCTAAGACCAACCTTTAAGAGGCAACAAGGAATGGAGTTAAAGTATAGGATTCAGTATCCAAGATAACCTTGAGCATCTCAAGTCTAAGGATACTTGCACCATTGCTATGATGAGACTATCACTGACATTGAATAGATATCCATGTGATTGTCTCATAGTAGGTCATCCAATGTACTTGGCTATTCTAGCAAGCATCCATATGTTAACTCTAAACATCTCATGTTTTTAGCTTATGAGGTCAGCTGTTTGACCTAGTCAAAGAGTATAACATATGTTCGTCTATCTGGATTAACAATGTCCCATCTTGTTAATCTTATGACTAGGGAAAATTTAGGTATAAACACAATCGCATATGATAAGAATCTCATCATCATAATCTCATCATGATTTCCTTCATATTGTGTTATATACTAGGGATTTCATTAAATGGTTTAAGATCTATGTCAATTCATATGTAGTGAATATCATATAATGAAAATGCCTTTTATTAATAATAAATGAGTACATCAAGTGCCTAAGGTGATTGCCTTTAGGGCACCTCTATAATAGGTGGATGGTATACCATTGAGGAAGGTGAATAGTACCATATGGGTTTCTTTGATATGATACAAAGATAAGTGGTTAAAGCTTGATACATGAGCGCACTTGGTCTTAGATTTGCTAACATGTTATATTATTCTCAATCAATGTGGCTTAAGCTTAGATTGTTTAGCGCCATTGACTTGAGGGGCTCGGATGAGCTATTACAAGTTATGAGTCGGGTGGTTTAAGCTTAGATTATGAGTTCCCCTATATCATGTCCCATATCCAGATAGTCAAGCTTAAAAAGTCTTAGGCGATATAAAAATGGTAGTTAAATGAATATAAAAAGGAAATTATGGTATTGTAAAAATGTGTAATGAAATGCTAATATTAAGTAAATTGATAAGGTATTTGGAAATGTGATATATGTATATGTGTATAATATACATGGTTTTTCTATTATGTCTATGGTAAGATAGACATGGTGATATGACATTGTGGCATGTAACAACTAGAATTTATGATTTTATGAATGATCATGAGGTGAATGGCATGTTATGTCTACGACAAGATAGACATGGTGATATGACATCGTAGCATGTAACAACTAGAATTTATGATTTTAGGAATGATCATGAGATGAATGGCATGACCTGGTATGACAAGAATTAAATGTAGAATTTTTGTTCAGACATTTACCATTAAGTATTAGTTTGTGTAGCATGTGGGTTTCTTGCACACAGGTTCAAAGCCAGAAAACAATAGTTGACTAGAAAAGTCGAGTGCAGTAGAGTTCAGTCAGAGTGCACCCAGTTTAGGGTGTGCTATCATACTTGGAACTTATGTATTTTTGTTTATGTTTTGGGGGTTTTGAATCATATTTTACATGTCTTTGATGTTTAAGAACATGTAATGGTATTTCATAAAGGCTAGTGAAGCCGAAAAACATATATTATATGCTATGATATCGATGGATTCAGATTTAATATTATAATGGATTTTGATGCCTTAAACTACATTATATTTTTTTAAATAGGTCTTAAATGTGAAAGTTTTAATTTAATGAGTTTTCTGCAAAATAAAATCATAACATCCTTTGGCACAGTTGGTGAGCATTTTTCTTATCGTATTGGCGGGTGTTATATTTATTGCTATCAGAACTTGGTTTAGTCATTTTATGAACCTAAGTGGGGTAAAGGGGTTTGATTTTAATCATGCATTCATCATGTCTTATCTGACTCTAATGTGGGCTACTTCTCTATCAACCTATATGGGGTAAATGAGAGGTTATGAAAGGTTATGAGGTAGATCCTCATAAAGTTGCATAAAGAAATAGTCCTAGAAATACTTATGATCAGGATCAACCTAGTGTTGCTAGTGTCTATGTTCCGGGTGTTTCTCATGTTCCTTCGCAGCACCGTGTCAGACAGGCTAAACTGAGCCAAATACCGTTTATGCAGTAGATAGCAAGCTTATTGTAGTAACTAAAATAAAATATGCCATAGGTAGCTCTACATCCAATACCACCTCCAGTTCCACCGCATCCACCACCAAGACCACATATACAAAAAGATAAGCTCAAAAAGTGTGGGGCTATCGATTTTGCTGGTAAGAGTGAGGATGATCCAGCAACTGCTGAGTTTTAGTTAGAAAAGACTGAGAGAGTCTTTGAAGAGATAGAATGTGCTGATAAGCATAAGGTGAGGTATGTTATTTTTTTGCTTTAAGATCATTCATATGATTGGTGGAAGACAGTACTATTGAAGCCACAAACACCACAGCCACCGACTTGGGTCTTCTTTGTGGTAGAATTTAAGAAGAAATATGTACCATGAGTGTATGTGAATGAGAAGAATAGGAAATTCCAAGATCAGCAACAGGGAAATCTAATTGTTATAGAGTATAAGCGAGAGTTTGTCAAGTTGAGTAAGTATGCAGCCGGAATTCTTAGGGATGAGGCAGATTAATGCTGCCAGTTCGAGAGCTATCAAGTTACAACTCTTCAGATTAAGGACTTTGTGAAGTTGGTATCTATAGCCATCAGTATTGAGAAGAAAAAGAGGAAGAAGATAGATGAGTCTTCAATGCAGCCATTAGCTAGCATGGCATAGCCTTTAAGCAAGAAGGGTCATTTTTTCTCTAGGCAGACATAGTTTAGGGGAAATAGCCAAGGCTTTTCATAGCCTAATTCCTTCGAGAGAGGACCATTCCCCATAACTACTTTTGTCTCTACCAGTTCACAACCACAAAACTCAAGAGGAGTTGCACTCAGTATGTCAGATTTGTCATAAGAGCCATTAGGACGAATGTTGGGGCAGCTGCCAAGGATTGTTATAGATGTGGGTCCCAAGATCATTTGAGAAGGGATTGTCTATTGTTAGGCAATACAATTCCTACATAGACGGTTGGAATGGCTCTAGTGTAGAGTCGATAGCAAAATCAATAAAGTCAGTCAAGACCTAGCCAGATTGCATTAGAGACAGTTAATAAACCAACACCAAGTAAGACTCCAATGAGAACTTATGCTATGAGAACACGAGAGGATTACGAGGCCACTAATGTTATCATGGGTACATTTTCTCTCTATAGCCTATGTTTATGTGCTTTAATAGATCCTGGATCTACACACTCATATGTTATCACAAGAACATCTAGTTAGCACAGTATGATAGTAGAAAACTTAGAATATGAGATTAAAGTCATGAATCCTCTAAGTCACAATGTGATTGTGAACCATGTGTAAAAGGGTTGTCCGTTAATTTTACATATAAGAGAGTTTCCTATAAACTTGATTGAATTGCCTTTCCACAAGTTTGATGCTATTCTGGGCATAGATTGGCTTTCTTAACATGAACCAATAGTGAATTTCTAGTATAAGAAATTTATTCTTAAGACCCTAGAACGAGATGAGATAGTAATAGAAGGTGAGAAATTTTCATAGCCAGCCCAAGTCATTTACATGATGAAGGCTCAGAAGATTATTAGAAAGGAGTGTGAAGCTTACTTAGCTCATATGATTGATATGAAAAATAAAGGACAATATCTATAGGATTTGCCAATAATGAAGGGATATCTAGAGGTATTTCTCGATGACTTATCCAGATAGGGAGATAGAGTTCTCCATAGAACTTGCACCAGGTATAGCTCCAATATTGTTGCCCAGATATTAGACCAAGAAGGGGGGTTGAATTGAAGTTTCAAAAATTAAACTTTAAAGTGCGGAAATAAATAGTTAATTTTAGGGGGGATAGAGAAAATCAGACACAAAGATTTATATAGGTTCGGGTGTTAACAAACCCTACTCCTCTCCCCAATCGCAATTGGGAGTTTCACTAACACACTAAGTGTTACAATGGAGTTTTACAAGCTCACTCCCAACTATGGTGTTTCTCACAATGGCTCACACCTAACCCAGAAATCTCTTGTGTTTTAATGGCTCACACAATAACCAATTCCTTTGTGTTTTACAGGCTCACACAAACAACCTACACTTTGTGTTTTACAGGCTCACACAAACAACCTACACTTTGTGTTTTACAGGCTCACACAAACAACCTTTTAATTTGTGTTTTCGAGGTTCACACAACTAACCCTTACAAGTGTTCTTCTCTTAACCCAGAACTACCCAATGCTCACTTGAGTAAAGATTACAAAGAGAACTACTTATAAATCTTTATTGCTCAAATATGAGGAGCAATAAGATTTTTACAGAGAATGGATTTATTCTCAAAGTATAAAAGTACAAGATAGGTTGTGATTTTTAAGTATATGCTAATCTTTTGTTTTTCTTATCATTCTCTTGTTTCTTAATGCATAAATGACTTTCATTTATACTCCCATGGCTGAATATAGCCGTTGGGGTGCATTAAATAAGAAACTAGCCGTTATTCCAACCAAAAAATCGTGTCTGACATTTTTCTCTTTCATTGTTCATGGGCGTGAATATGCTTGTCACGGGGGTGACCGTTCTTCCCAAGCCGTGACTGAAGTGGTGACCTTGGTCGTGAAGCTCTCTGGTATGTTTTGACATATAGAGTCACGGGCGTGACATTAATCGATCACGGGCGTGACACTCTTTCCCAGCCGTGAGACAAGTGGTGACTCTGGTCGTGAAGCTCTCTAGATGAAATTGAATGAATCCTTCACGGGGGTGACACCTTCATTCACGGGGGTGACAATATTCCTAGCCGTGACCCAAGTGGTGACTCTGGTCGTGAAGCTCTCTGGAATGAAATTTGCATGAAGCTTCACGGGGGTGACACCTTTCTTCACGGAGGTGACTGAAATGCTTACTTCACGGTTTGTTTTTCCTTCATGGTCGTGAACTTCAAATGTTGGTTTTTGGTAACGGCTAGTTGTCTTCACGGGAGTGACTCCTAGAGTCACGGCAGTGAACATGCTACTTTTTGCTTTTTGTTTCTTAAGGATTATTCTTCCAATTCTCCATTCTTGCTATTTTAATTCATGTCCTGTATAATATACTTACTAAAACAAGTATGTTAAATACAATATTGCTATATTATTTATTATCATCAAAATGACGAAAATACCCCTCAAGGTTAACAATCTCCCCCTTTTTGATGGTGACAAATAATCTAGCAATATGTGATTTTGAGAAGTCTCCCCCTCAAAATATACTTAGAATAAAAAAATATAATATGCAAGAATAGTAAATAAAGATGTAGCATTTAACTAGATTCTAAGTATATGCAAGTTATATGAGAAGTATATCCAATACATACCATAATTCCTTTTCAAGACATAAAGCATATGTAAGGTATATTTGAGATATATCATGGCATGTTTTTATTTGTAACTTGCTTTTAAGGTGTATGCAAAGTATACTTAAAGTATATTTAAAGTATATAGAAACTCAGTTTTTCAATTATCTACTTTGCATCTGAAAAGATGAATCAAGATTTTTAAATCAATTCAAAGTTTGTTTCACTTTTTGATTCACAATTCTTATATTTCTAGTTTGATACTACTATCCCTTATTATCTATCATATATTGCTAGTTTTCTCCCCCTTTTGTCATCAATCAAAAAGAATATGTAGATTGAAGTAAACAAAAGCAAATATATATTATGAAGGAAAGGATACAAAGTAAGAAAGAAAACAAACAACAAAAAAATGCTCAAACATAACAAATTTAGGCTACACTCTAGCCTATATCCTAACCAGACATCCTATCACAAAGCCTAGCTACTTCAACCTCAAGACTGTCTATCTGAGACTCCATGAAGTCCTTGAGGTTTTCCAACCTCTCATCCATGGAAGTCTGCAGCTGCTCGAAATGTGGTGCCAAGAGGTCGACCACCTGCTGTGCTAAAGATGGTGTGGAGGCTGAAGACAGTCCAATGTCCTGCTCGATGGCTGGAGTTGCTTCCTTAATCCGAGCCCTCTTTTTCTACTGAACTCCCTGGAGGCCTGCTTTAAAATCCTCCGTGTCGTGATCTTCCCAGATAATCTCTCTAGCAGTATCAGTGAAGCGGTAAAAGATATCGTTCTAAAAAATGATTCTGATAGCTGCTCCCATCTTGATGAATGACTCTACATCCAACTTATCTCGTGGGTGTGCAGGAATAATGTTGAAGTGATGGTCATCCAGCTTCAAGTAGTTAAGCTTCACTGCCATATGAGTGACATATGCTCCAATCAAAATATATCCTGTGGGCTTGGTGGCGATGGAGAGAAGATGGTTTGCAAACCATCTGGAAAGCGCCACTGTGACTCCTCTGCGAGCCATCTCGAATAGGAAGAGTTCTGACTTCCTAATAGTTCCATTGCTCTCTCCTCGAGCAAAAATGCTATAGGTTAGAAACCTATGCAAATACCTGTGTACTGGGGTCCTGAGATGTGTGCTCTTAGTTTTCTTGACATCCCAGCTGCAATCTGTGCCAAAATGTGTCCATGCTGCAGAGGCAGAGAATTCTACCTCAGTCTCATTCAGAACGCCATCAGATGGTAGGTTGAACAATTCTCCAAATGCGATGGCACTGAGGGTGTTTGTATTGTTGCAGAGTTGGAATTTCACCACTTTAGTTGGTGAAACCTGCAAGGTGCTGAGAAATTCCAGCGTTGGCTCTCGTAGGGTTGGCAGATGAATTTGAACAAATTCTCTTAGATGACAGGCTTGAAGTTGCTCTGTCATTGCCATTTTGAGCCCGAGGTTACGGACTGTCTGCCATTCGAAGGACCTTGATGATAGAATAGGTCTATTCTTCAAAGTTGCATACCAAGGATGACAACTTTCGGGAATGATGTTCATGAGGTAATCTGAATACCTCTTTTGTGCATGGGACTTATTTCTCTTTCCCTTTGATGAAGCAGACTTCATATTTGAAGAAATTAGTTGTTGATGGAGTTGAAGAAAATTTTTGACAGGAATTTTGATGAAAGACCCTAGAAGTGTATGATTTCTGCGGAATATTAGAACTTTTTGATGGTATTTATAGTGAAATATCAAGGCTTTGGGGTCGGAATCTTCAATGTATCAATGAATGAGAGTAAATGAGAGTGGCTTTGGGAGATGGAGACTTGAAATGAAGATTGTAACCGGCTGTTTTCTTATATATTCGATACATTCACGGGCGTGGCTTAGGGTTTCACGGGCATGAATAGTCGTGTTCACGGTTTGCTGAAGCAGTGTTCCACCCGTGAAAGAAAGCGTGAATGCGTTCACGGGCGTGATCGATGAACATCATGGGCGTGAATGTTCATAGGTTACAGGGGTGAATATAATGTCACGGGCGTGAACTGTTGAATTTCACTACTTATACCCGTGAAGCAAGCCGTGACACAAGGCGTGAAAGCTTCTGTGAGTTTTGCGTGTAATTATTCACGGGCGTGAAACTTCATCACAGGCATGAGGTTTCTTTTCCATGGGCGTGACTCAAGCCGTGAAACTATGCTTCAACACTTGAAGCCGTGAATCATGTCGTGACTCAAAGCGTGAAAGCTTCTGTAAGTTTTTGAGGCGTAATTGTTCACGGGCATGAATGTTCTCATCCACGGGCGTGACTCAAGCCGTGAATCTATGTTTCACTACTTGAAGCCATGAAGCATGTCGTGAACCAAAGTCATGAACGACACTGCCTCTTTGAGCCACTTAAGTCATGGGCGTGACTCCCCTATAATTTTCATCAGATTAAGTTCTGCAACAAGACTAAATCATTTCAACAAAGATTTTACTTCATAAAGCATAAATTCTCATAAAAAAAAATTATCTTATAACTTTGTGAGATGTTTTAAGATCAACAATTAAAATTTCATATTCTTGTAATCACAAGGTTAATCCATCAATCATACCTAGTTCTCTTCTAATGAAATTAAATCTTTCCTCATTTAGATACTTAGTGAAAATATCTGCTAATTGCTTTTCTGTGCATACAAATTCTAATTCAACATCTCCATATTGAACATGATCTCTAATAAAATGATGTCTAATGTCAATATGTTTACTTCTAGAGTGTTGAATAGGATTCTTTGAAAGATTTATAGCACTGGTGTTGTCACATTTTATAGGTATATGGTTCATCTCATGACCATAGTCTTTAAGTTGTTGTTTTATCCAAAGAATTTGTGTACAACATCCAACTGCTACATATTCAGCTTCAGCAGTTGAAAGAGCAACTGAAACTTGTTTCTTGCTAAACCAAGAAACCAAACATTCTCCAATGAAGTGACAAGTACCTGAAGTGCTTTTCCTATCCAAAAGACTACCAGCATAGTCTGCATCTGAATATCCTATAATATAGAAAGATGAATTCCTAGGATACCATAAACCTAGATGCAATGTTCCATGTAAATATCTTAAAATCCTTTTTACAGCATTTAGATGAGATTCTTTAGGACATTATTGAAATCGCGCACATAAGCAAACACTGTACATAATATCGGGTCTAGAAGCAGTGAGTTATAGAAGTGATCCGATCATACCTCTATAAAGCTTTTCATTAATGCTCTTACATTTTCATCTTTGTCCAATTTTGTTGATGTACTTATAGGAGTCTTGGCATTTTTGCATCCTTCCATACCAAATTTTTTGATTAAGTCTTTGGCATATTTGGATTGGTTGATGAATATGCCCTCATTGCTTTGTTTGATTTGTAGACCAAGGAAATACTTAAGTTCTCCAATCATGCTCATTTCAAATTCCCTAGACATGCACTTAGCAAATTCTTGACAAAACAGCTCATTAGTAGAACCAAATATTATATCATCAACATAAATTTGAACAATCAGTATCTCATGCTTATGTTTTTTGATGAACAGTGTAGTGTCAACATTTCCCTTTGTGAAGCTATTTTCTAGTAAAAAAGAACTTAGTCTCTCATACCAAGCTCTTGGAGCTTGTTTAAACCATACAAAGCTTTTGAAAGTTTAAAAACATAATTTGGCAAATCATAGCTTTCAAAACCTGGTGGTTGTTCTACATACACTTCTTCATCTATATAGCCATTTAGAAATGCACTTTTCACATCCATTTGAAAAAGTTTGAAATTCATGTGACATGCATATGCTAAGAGTATTCTTATAGCTTATAATCTAGCTACTGGTGCATATGTTTCATCATAGTCTATACCTTCTTCCTGATTATATCCTTTTGCAACCAGTCTTGCTTTATTCTTGGTTATTAACCCTTGTTCATCTAACTTATTTCTAAATACCCATTTGCTGCCTATGATTGGATGATTCTTGGGTCTTGGTACTAGGTTCCATACCTTATTTCTCTCAAATTGGTTGAGTTCCTCTTGCATGGCAATTACCCAACTTTCATCATTAAGAGCCTCATCAATGTTTTTAGGCTCAATTTGTGAAATAAAAGCAATGTCAGTGACTAAATGCTTGAAATGAGATCTAGTACTTACTCCCCTTGATAGATCACCAATTATTTGCTCTTTTGGATGATTTCTGTTCATTCTCCATTCTTTTGGAAGTTCTTGCTCCATTTGTTCTTGATTTTGAGGTAGTAGATTTTCTTGATCGTTTTCTTCTTTTCCATTTTCAATGACAAGTTTTTCAATATTATCTACAACATCATCAAGAGCACTACCTTTCATAAGATCAAGTCTACTAAATTCATTAAAAACAACATGCATGGATTCTTCCACTGTTAATGATCTTTTATTAAATACTCTATATGCTTTGCTGGTTGTAGAGTATCCTAAAAAGATACCATCATAAGACTTAGAGGAGAATTTTCCAAGATTGTCCTTAGTGTTCAATATAAAACACTTGCATCCAAATACTCTAAAGTATGATACCAAGGGTTTTCTTCCATTCCATAGCTCAAATGAGGTTTTGTTTAAAAGAGGTCTTTTGAAAACTCGATTTGAAATATAACATGCAGTGTTTATGGCTTCTGCCCAAAAATAAGTTGGTAATGCATATTCATTAAGCATTGTTCTTGCCATTTCAATTAATGTTCGATTTTTCCTTTCAACTACTCCATTTTGTTGAGGTGTTCTAGGAGATGATAAATTATGTGAAATGCCATTTTCAAGACAAAAACTTTCAAAGTTTTCATTTTCAAATTCTTTCCCATGATCACTCCTTATTTTTGAAATGCAGTACCCTTTTTCATTTTGAACTCTTTTAGCAAAGTTTTTGAAATTTTCAAAAGCATCACTCTTTTGAGCTAAGAAAATTACCCAAGTAAATCTAAAGTAGTCATCTACGATGACAAATGCATAATGTTTTCCTCTTAAGCTAGCAACCCTAGTAGGTCCAAATAAGTCTAAATGTAGGAGTTGTAGAGGGTTTGAAGTACTTACTATGTTTTTTGCTTTGAAAGATGACTTGTGTTGCTTTCCTCTTTGACAAGGATCACATGTCTTACCTTTTTCATATTTAACTCTTGGTAATCCTTTTACTAGCTCTTCTGTGCTGAGACTTTGTATTAAGTCCATGCTAGCATGACCAAGTCTTCTATGCCACAGCCAAGATTCATCACTAGTAGTCACAAGACACTTAGAGGAATGGTTAGATAGTTTATGTAAGTTTATTATGTACGTATTGATATTTCTATTTCCTTTAAATATTTCTTGACCATCAATAGAGATTACAAGACATTCATTTGAAGTGAAAATTACTTTGTTTCCTTTATCACATAATTGACTTACACTTAACAAGTTATGTTCAAGCCATCAACAAGTAAAACATCCTTAATAAAAGTAGTATCATTAACACCAATAGAACCAATGCCAATTACCTTACCCTTTGCATTGTTTCCAAAGGTAACTTTACCTCCATCAATACTTTTGATTTCATTGAAGAGTTCTTTGTCTCCTGTCATATGCCTTGAGCATCCACTGTCTACTAGCCATGCATTTTTGTTTATTATGGACTTGAGGCATACCTACAGAGTTACAAATCAAGTATGATATTTAGGTACCCAAATGAGTTTGGGTCCTTGGGGGTTAGCACATGAAGGTTGCCAATGAGCCTTCCTTATCGAGCAATTTCTATTTATATGACCTATTTTCATACAGTAATTACATTGTTTAGGTGTAAACTTGCTTTTTGGTCTTACAATGTATTTGAATCCCATAATTTGATTAGGCTGATTTTGAGAACAATGGCATTCACAATCATGATTAATTTGCATTTTTCTAGATATATTCTTCCTATAAATAAAGGCATGATTATTTTGTTTCTGTATAGAAGGTTTAACATGTTTATTTCTTGGCAGCTTCTAACAGGTGTGGAGATGTTATGTTCTTTAGACTTAACAAATACTATTTTGTTAGAAGATGATGATGTGTCCTTAAATCCTAGACCATGTCTAACTAAATGTGCTCTTTGAGACACAATGAGAGTATCTAAGCTCTCTTTACCCTTGTGAAATTTAGAAATGGAATTTCTAAGTTCTTCAACTTCATTTTTCAAAGTATTATTTTCTTTTAACAGTGAAGCTGTTGTGGGTTTTGATGAGTATTCATCTAATGACTTTTGAAGAGATTCATTAGATGATTTAAGCTTTATGTTTTCTTTTTCTAAACCATTTTTCTTATTTTTCAAATTAGAGATATTACTTCTATAGGTACTAAATTTAGTTCTATATTTCTCTAATTCTATATTTAATTCTTCTATTAGGCTTTGCTCATCATCATCATCATCACTATCACTATTACTATCATTATCACTACTATCATTATTGAAAGAATATGAGTGTAGTGATCTTACCTTATCCGAGATGTGATCCTCATTAGCCATGAAGCATAGGTTGACCTCTTCACTTTCATTATCATCTTTTTCACTTGAAGAGCTTTCGTCATCCCATGTGGCTTTGTGGCCTTCATGATAGTTTTCTAATGTTTTCCACATGCTATAAATAGTTAAACAATATTGTATCCTGCCACATTCTTCAATAGATAATGAACTTGAGAGAATTGTCATTGCCTTCTTATTTTTGAAATTTGCTCTTCTTTGAGGCTTTGTCCAATCATCTCTTGATAGGATTTCTTCTTTACCATTAACTCCTCTTCTAATTGGTGGTGTCCATTCTTTTTTAATACTATCCCAAACTTCAATTCCTTCATTATCCAGATATGTCTCCATCTGAAACTTCCAATGGGCATAATTTGTTCCATCAAAGTAAGGTTTGAGACTCTGGAATCCTTCACTGGCCATATCTTACTCTTTACTAGCGCTTTTTAGGCTTAGATGCTAGACAAGGCTCTGATACCAATAGTTGCCCAGATATTAGACCAAGAAAGGGGGTTGAATTGGAGTTTCAAAAATTAAACTTTAAAGTGCGGAAATAAATAGTTAATTTTAGGGGGGATAGAGAAAATCAGACACAAAGATTTATAGAGGTTCGGATGTTAACAAACCCTACTCCTCTCCCCAATCACAATTGGGAGTTTCACTAACACACTAAGTGTTACAATGGAGTTTTAAAAGCTCACTCCCAACTATGGTGTTTCTCAAAATGGCTCACACCTAACCCAGAAATCCCTTGTGTTTTAATGGCTCACACAATAACCAATTCCTTTGTGTTTTACAGGCTCACACAAACAACCTACACTTTGTGTTTTACAGGCTCACATAAATAACCTACACTTTGTGTTTTACAGGCTCACACAAACAACCTTTTAATTTGTGTTTTGGAGGTTCACACAACTAACCCTTACAAGTGTTCTTCTCTTAACCGAGAACTATCCAATGCTCACTTGAGTAAAGATTACAGAGAGAACTACTTATAAATCTTTATTGCTCAAATATGAGGAGCAATAAGATTTTTACAGAGAATGGATTTATTCTCAAAGTATAAAAGTACAAGATAGCTTGTGATTTTTAAGTATATGCTAATCTTTTGTTTTTCTTATCATTCTCTTGTTTCTTAATGCATAAATGACTTTCATTTATACTCCCATGGCTGAATATAGCCATTGGGGTGCATTAAATAAGAAACTAGCTGTTATTCCAACCAAAAAATCGTGTCTGACAATTTTCTCTTTCATTGTTCACGGGCGTGAATATGCTTGTCATGGGGGTGACCGTTCTTCCCAAGCCGTGACTGAAGTGGTGACCTTGGTCGTGAAGCTCTCTGGTATGTTTTGACATATAGAGTTACGGGCGTGACATTAATCGGTCACGGGCGTGACACTCTTTCCCAGCCGTGAGACAAGTGGTGACTCTGGTCGTGAAGCTCTCTGGATGAAATTGAATGAATCCTTCACGAGGGTGACACCTTCATTCACGGGGGTGACAATATTCCCAGCCGTGACCCAAGTGGTGACTCTGGTCGTGAAGCTCTCTAGAATGAAATTTGCATGAAGCTTCACGGGGGTGACACCTTTCTTCTCGGGGTGACTGAAATGCTTACTTCACGGTTTGTTTTTCCTTCATGGTCGTGAACTTCAAATGTTGGTTTTTGGTAATGGCTAGTTGTCTTCACGGGAGTGACTCCTAGAGTCACGGCAGTGAACATGCTACTTCTTGCTTTTTGGTTCTCAAGGATTATTCTTCCAATTCTCCATTCTTGCTATTTTAATTCATGTCCTGTATAATATACTTACAAAAATAAGTATGTTAAATACAATATTGCTATATTATTTATTATCATCAAAATGACGGAAATACCGCTCAAGGTTAACAAATATCAACTGCACCTTCAGAGTTAATAGAGTTAAAGGCATAGTTGCAAGAGTTGTTAGACAAAGGTTTTATCAGGCGTTGTTAGACAAAGGTTTTATTAGGCTAAGTATATCCCTATAGGGTTCACCAATACTATTTGTTAAGAAGAAGGATGGATCAATGAGATTGTGTATTAATTATAGGCAATTGAATAAAGTTACTATCAAGAACAAATATCCTTTGACAAGGATAGATGATATGTTCGATTAATTTATAGGTGCAAGAATTTTCTCTAAGATAGACTTGAGGTTCAGGTATCATTAGTTGAAAGTTAAGGCAAATGATGTGGTAAAGACAACTTTTAGGACTAGATATGGCCACTATGAGTTTTTGGTTATGTCATTTGGGTTGACCAATCCTCTGGCAGCTTTCATGGATCTGATGAATCGGATCTTCAGGCCATATTTAGATCAGTTCGTTATAGTTTTCATCGATGATATCTTGGTTTATTCCAAGGATAAAGAGGAACATGATCAACACTTGAGGATAGTTTTGTAGATCCTCAAGGATCAGATGTTGTATGCCAAGCTTTTTAAATGTGAATTTTGGCTAGATGAGGTAGCATTCCTTGGACATGTAGTATTAGTAGATGGAGTTAAAGTAGATCCCAGCAAGGTTAAGGCAATATTGGATTGAAAGCCTCTAAATAATGTGACAAAGATCATAAGTTTTTTTGGTTTAGTAGGTTACTATAGGATATTTGTTAAAGGATTCTCCATGATAGCTTCTCTGCTGACCAGATTGTTGAGAAAAAATGTGAAGTTTGAATGGTCAAACAAGTGTCAACATAATTTTGATCAGCTTAAGACTTTGTTAATAGAAGCTCCAGTTCTGACATAACCAGTTTCAGACAAGGAGTATGTCATTTATAGTGATGCTTCTCATAGTAGTTTGGGATGTATTTTGATGCAAAAAGGAAAGGTTGTTGCCTACACTTCTAGGCAATTGAAACCACATGAAAAGAATTATCCAACCCATTATATAGAATTGGCAGCTATAGCCTTTGCAATAAAGATTTGGCATCATTATCTAAATAGAAAAAAATGTTTCATCTACACTGACCACAAGAGTTTTCAATATTTTTCTACTTAGAGGGAGTTGAATTTGAGACAAAAAAGGCAGTTGGAGTTGATCAAGGATTACAATTGTGTAATTGATTACCATATAGGAAAGGCCAATGTTGTAGCCAATGCGTTGAGTAGAAAGGTCATGGCAGAGTTGCATATTCGACCTACTTTGAATCAGGAAATTAGAGATGCACAGAGGCAAGATACCAAATTAGTTGATTTGATCGAGTTAGTATCCAAAGATGAGAGATCGGAGTTTTCAGTTGAGTCAGATAGTGG
This sequence comes from Triadica sebifera, assembly GCA_023653625.1. Lineage (NCBI taxonomy): Eukaryota > Viridiplantae > Streptophyta > Magnoliopsida > Malpighiales > Euphorbiaceae > Triadica > Triadica sebifera. Next base: position 38,042,427 of record CM042896.1, read on the forward strand.
GTTATACTATTAGGGACAGTTATATGTGTCAAATGTATTAGATTTGAGACAGAAGATATTGAATGAGGCACATGAGACTAGATATGTGATGCATCCAAGAAGAAACAAGATGTATCAAGATTTAAAGGTAAAATATTGTTGATCAGGAATGAAGAAAGAAATTACATAGTTCACTACAAAATGCCTAACATGTTAGCAAGTTAAGGTAGAACATCAAGTACCATATAGGTTACTACAACCGATCACTATTCTAGAATGGAAATGGAAAAGGATTAGAATGGATTTTGTGATTGGTTTACCTCTAACACTAAGGAAGTATGATGCCATATGGGTCATAGTAGATAGGTTAATGAAGTCAACTCACCTCTTGCCTATCAGAAGAGATTATCAGTTGAATAGACTAGTAGAATTGTATGTGAACGAATTAGTAAGACTTCATGGAGTTCCAATTTCCATCATATAGGTTAGAGATATGAGGTTCATATTACAGTTTTGGAAGAGTTTACAGCAAGCCTTAAGTACAAAGCTCAACTTCAATACAACATTTAATCCTCAGATGGATGAAAAGTTAGAAATGGTGATTCAGATATTTGAAAATATGATAAAAAGTTGTATTATATAATTTGAGGGGATTTGGGAGAGATACTTACCATTAATGGAATTTTCCTATAATGGTAAGATATTAGTTGAGCATTCATATTACTTCTTACGAGGTACTTTATGGTAGAAGGTGTCGGACACTATTATGTTGGACCGAACTTAGTGAGAGAAAGCTAGTGGGGCTAGAATTAGTGAAAGAGATAGAAGAGAAAGTAAATATCATTCAAGATCATTTAAAGACAACTTCAGACAAGCAAAGGTCATACATAGATCTCAAAAGGAGAAATATTGAGTACACGGTGGGAGACAAAGTGTTTCTTAAAGTCTCTTCATGGAAGAAAGTTATTTAGTTTGTAAAGAATGGCAAGTTAAGTCTTAGACTCATTGGATCTTATGAGATCCTAGAAACGATTGGGCCAGTTGCTGACAAACTAGCATTACCGCCAAAGTTGAGCAGGATATATAATGTGTTTCATGTATTTATGTTGAGGAGGTACAGATCAAATCTTTCTCATGTGATTTTAGTCAAAAGCATCAAGGTTAGGCCAGACTTGTCATATAAGGAAGAACCAATTGATATTTTGACTTAGGAAGTCAAGAAATTGAGGAACAAGAAAATAGCAATAGTTAAATTGTTATGGAAGAATCTTGTTACTAAAGAGGAAACTTAGGAAAGTGAGAATGTGATGAGAACTCAGTATCCTCAGTTGTTTTCATCTAATACAACAAGTAAATTTTGAAGATTAAATTTCTTTAAAGGGGAGAGAATTGTAACGATTGTAAAGTAGGGCTTGTGAATTATATGTATTTAGTAAGGGAAAGAATGGGGTTTAAAATGTTTTAAAGTTTAAGTGTTATGAATAAGAAAGCTTTTACGCCTGTGAATAGTTATTCACACCTGTGAAAGTCGTGCTATGGTTCAAACGATAGAGTTTTGGACATGGCAAAAGTGTTTTGTTAAGAGAGAATGTTCACACCTGTGAATGAATTAGTCATGGTCGTGAATGGCATTTCATGCTCATGAAGGTAAAGGTCATACCCATGAATGCAAGTCGGTTAGTCATGTGTAGCCGCGCTTTTCTTCTTCCTCAGCACCAAATCGTGCTTTAAAATAACTTCTACTGCCCTCTTATCACCTCTGACACACTCAAGATATCTTAGTCATCTTCTCCACCACAAAGGAACCCTAAACACCATTGTTTAAGCTTAGAAACTTGAGAAACATAGAGGTTTGATTGAGTTTTGCCAAAGATAGAGGTAGAACTTGGTTTTTAGAGTTTTGTTTAACTTATTTATGGTTATAAGATTCTGATAGGAATATTTTATGATGATAGGTTCGGCTAGTGAGCAAAATAATATATCATAAAGGGGAAAACAAGCTTGAAAAGCTTATAAAGTTAGTTAAGGCTCCATTTTGTTGAAACGTATGTACATATGGGCATATTAATTCATTTATCATGCATCATGATATGTTTTTGTATGTTGTAAATGTGAATGAAATGACAAAGCCATGTTATGGTTGATAAATAACATGGAAAATGATTTTAAGTGTTAAATGACACATGACATATCTTATAGTTTAAATTGATCTAAAAACATATTTGATATTTAAATGTTGTTTAAATATGTTATCGATATGGTATATGTATAAAAGTGTTGATATGAGTTATTAACATTGGTAAATCTTTAGAGATTTTGTATAAAATGCTATGTTTTGAGTTTGTTGGAAATGCATGATTCACATCTATGAATGAGGTGTCCAAGTTGGACAGTAAAGTTCATGCTTTGTTTCATGATTGGGGAAGTCATGAAATTCAAAAATTCACACCTGTGAACATATAGTCACAGTTGTGAATGTTGAGGCTGATGAACTTGCGTGAACCCATAATTTCACGATTTGGTGTCACAGTTGGGAAGTCGTGAACGACATGGTATCATTATCGTGAATAAGTAATTCATGCCTATGAATGCTATGTTTCTTTCATGTGATGGTTCACAGGTAAGGTAACTATGAAAGTATGCCTTTACGACCATGAATAAGTAGTTCATGCCCAAGAAGCATAATGAATGTATTATATGTACAATTTGGTTTACAATCTTAATTGATGGTTTGTTAAATACATATTATGAAATCTATGTATACGTAGAAAATAACATGTGGAATATATGGTTTGACATTTATGCATTGGTAAGATAATGTATAAATGGGATATAATGCTAGTAATATCATGTGATGAAATGAATCGAAAGATAAATGGTTATGAGTTAAATGCTCAGATCTCTAATCTTGGACTTGTCATAAGATAGATGGTATACCATTGAGGGAGGTCAACAATGCTATATGAGTTACTTTGATATGATACAAGGATAAATAGTTAAAGCTTGATCCTGGATTTGCTAGCATGCTACATTATTCTTAGTTAATATAGCTTAAGCTCATATTGTGAAACGTCATTGACTTGAGGGGCTCAGATGAGCTATTACAGGTTGTGAGCTAGGTGGTTTTAGCTCAGATTGTGAGTGCCCCTATCTCATATCTTGCATCTAGATAGTCAAGCTTAGAGAGTCTTGGGCGATATAAAAATGAAAGTTAAATGAATATAAAAGGATATTATGATATTGTAAAAATATATAATGAAATGCTAATATCAAGCAAAATGATATGGTACATGGAAATGTGGTATATATATGTGTGTATAATATACATGGTTTATATGTTATGTCTACGGTAAGATAGACATAGTGATATGACATCACATCATGTAACAACTAGAATGTATAATTTTAGAAATAATCATGAGGTGAATGTTATGCATGACATAATATGACATAAATTAACTGTAGAATTTTTATGCACATATGTACCACTAAACATTAGTTTATTTAGCGTGTGAATTTTCTGCACATAGGTTCGAACCTATTAGACAAGAGTTGACTGGAAGAGTTATGAGCCACATAAATCAGTTAGAGTGCACCCAATTTAGGGTGTGTTATCATAGTCAATTTGCAATGATCACACACATATAAATCTTGCGGTCACACTTCATTGTCAGTCGGGAACCCTCCTTTGTGATCTGTTATGAAGTCGCATATAACACTGCGAACGGTTATATTTCAAATGGGGTATCGGCCGTAGCTTATTGCACGAGTCTTGAGTCACAGTTGAGAAAATTATGTAGTTATCTCAAGATCACTGGTTTGACCATGAGTTACAAGACATCTTCCGTTTTTTGAAAATTTACTAAGCAAATCATATCCAATTGACTTAAAACTTTTAAAACTATAATAACAATACTGAATAAAGACATTAGTATCATTTAATTTGAGTGTTAAAATTAAAATAGAGATCAATTAGTCTAAGATCAATAATGATATATCTCATTAAAGATCATGTTAAGTTTTGAAGTGATATTGTGATACATAAAAGGGGCTGTGTCGAATTAATGATGTACAACTGCTATGATACTTATCAGTTTTTACTTAATAATGATTTATGTAATAACCAATTCAAAGGAATTTGACTTTTATAATGCGTATTACATTTTATTAAACCATGGTAACATTACGTGTGCCAAGTGATAGAATATTGGATATTTAATTTTAATGGCCCATGATTAATTAACTATATACATGAACAAATTATGGTTCATGAACTAACTATGTTTAATTAAATATATGCATTGAACGAAATTTATGGTTCATGAACAAATAATTAAGGAAAACACCTTAATTAAGTATGGTTCTTAAATAATTATGGTTTAATAAATTAAGTGTTAAAATTTTATTGGCTAGTTGGAGAATGTATCCTAAAAGACGGGACTATGTACGTTGATGGAACGAAAATATGAAGAAAACCAATTAGGACTTATCCTCTCTTTGGTTATATATTAAAAACAAATTTTCTCCATAAAAAAATGGTAAAGAAAGAGAAATCAAGTTCTACTTATACAATCAGATTCGATCATCGAAAAATCATATCGCTTATTTTGTAATTTCGTTCCTAATATTTTTTGGTTTAGAGTCCAATATCTTCCTAGAATTTGCAAGTAGGCTCATTCGGCAATTTTTTCTATAAAAAAGATTAAAATTTTTTTTACGTGATATTAAACTATGGGCCACTAATATCGCATTGTGCTGCATCTTCTGAAACGAGAAATGTTAAATAACTTGCCTTGAATTGATAGCTTAATAGAGAGAAAAAAATAAAAAAAAATATTTATTTAATTTTCACTCTATTCACTAACTAATAAAAAAAATTATTAAACAGTCACCTTTAGAGGTAATTGCCCTTAACCTTCCTTTTACTCAAATTATTAGAAAACTAAAGTTTACAATGAATGAACTTGTCCCTGAATTTTCATATATGTCAGATATATATATATTTTTAAAAGAAATACACATGTTTATTAAATAAAATCTGTCATATATTTCAAATTTCTAATAGTGTGAATATATATGCCGTCATGTTATATAAATGGACTCCATAGGTAAGTGCCATCTTAAAATTTTCTGTCTTCAATAAAAAAAATAACCTAAAAAATTTTGTTACAAATTTTATAAACGTTTTTAATTTAATTAAAATGAAAACAAAATTATAAAACGGGCGATATGATTAGCAATCCTTTTTATTTTAGTTATATCAACAATTTAATGCAAACCAACACACTGACAGAATCGATTTCTTTGTGTAAAATAGATACGAAATTGGAAGGGTCAAATTAGAAGCCGCTATACTTTTTGTTGGGTATTTAGAGAGATGAAAGCATAGGTTTTAATTGTATAGGAAAAGAAGTTGCATGGCAATTGGCAAGTAGACCAGAGGATTCTACCAGTATCTATCACCTCTACTCTCCTCCTTTCTCTGACTATACTCTGCATGCACACATGATTTCGATTTAAGATATGTTGAAAATGAATTAAAAATATTGCATAACCAGTGATTTTAATATCATAGTCAAATTAATTTTCGGTTTTAGTAGCCTGTTAAAAATGAAATTTTGATTTAATTCATCTTTATAAATGAATTCAGAGTAAAAGAGTATTTCAATCTATATATATATATAGTTTGAAATTCTGTTCTTTGTGGAAACACTTTTTTTTTTTTTAATGGTTATTTTAGCGGTGAAGTTGACAAATTTTGAAGTACTGTCCTTTAAGTGCATACTTATTTGTTTGTTTCATTTTGTTTTTCCTTTTCAACTCTTCTGTAGCGAATTTAAGATACATAACAAAATCACTTTTTTCTCAAATCTCCTTTCTCATTTTTTTTTCTTTTTTTTTTTGAAAATTTTCATTTGTTTTAGTTGAAGGAAGTTTTTAAATTATAATTTCCTCTTAATTAATAATAATAAATATCTATATGTATGAATCCTAACTAAATCCGGTAATTTTTTAATTCGAACTGAATTTTGATAGAATTTGTACAAATGGCGAAATCGAAAATTATTTTAATTTAGATTCTTAAGAATATAATTAATATGGTGATTCATTCAAATAATTCAACTCAAAATCAACAATTCAAATCCACCCGATCTAAACCCCGAAGTCATTGATATGATTACGTTATCTAATCCCTATCTCCCAAGTAGGTAATTTATTGGTATATTAGTCCCTTCTATTTTGCATCCTAATTGATACTTACTCCTCTCCAATTCTAATATATTGAAGATAATTAATTGATAAATTTTTTGTTTTTGTTTTATGATATTAGAGTAATTTTTATGCCTATGAAATTGCAATTTTAAACTCCAAAAACAAAATTCTATAAGAAAAGGTACAAGTTTTGTTCGGAACTCTATATTAGGAAAGAGAAAGAGAGAGAGTTCAAATCTCATCCAGTCCTATGAGCCATAAAATAAAATTAAATGGAAAGAGATTTTTAGGAAGTATTTAGGATAGCAATACTACCTAGTACCCAATGAGAATGACCCTTTTTCCATAATTAAATAGACCTTGTACCAATTTCTTTTTTTCTTTTAAATCATAAAAAAGGAGCCATTTTTAAATAAAAAAATTCTCAAATAATCTATTAAAGCATTGATGTATTATGTAGTAGTATATAATGCTTATTAGTACATCAAAATAAGGGTCAAAAAGAGAACAAAGAAAGAGGTATAATGGTACATACTTTGAAAAGGACAACAGGTAAGATGTAAGCTTTAATCATTCATCATATTGGAAATGGACTTTCCCTTAATTAATAGTCTGCCCAAAATGATTTATTCTACGCCTTAGGGATACTAAATACAAACTTTAGTATTTTTTCGGTTAGAAAAAAATTTGTTTATAAGTTAATGCAAAATGTATAAATGAAGAAATACTAAATAATTTACATTATAAGTTTTCATTAATTTTTACAGATTTTTTCATTGATTTCATCAGCCATAAACCAGACAAAAAGAATTCTTCATCATATGAGAATAATTGCGGGAATTGATCTTAGAGTACGTTATAATACACCAAGAAACTATATAATGAGAATATTAGAAAGATAATCCTGAAAATTTCATGTTATTAGGCAGACATGATTATTTAATTATCAATCAAATAAAACTTTAAGTGTATAATGTTATCCTAGAAGGCAAATAAAATAATAATTGTGATTAATTTAAGAAAAAGGAAAAGAAAAGATGGATTAAAAGAGATTATTTATGACAGTAGGTAATTTCTGTTTATTTTTTATTTTATTTTTGGATAACTCTGAGAGAGAGAGAGAATATAAAGAAAAGAAAAGATGTCACCATGTTTTTCAATTCCTATAAGAAGTTGAAATCTCTCATAAAATGGATTACAAAAATCCCTCCAATTCCTTACCTCTCGCTATCTCTCTCTCTCTCTCTCTCTTAAACTCTCCTTTTAAAGCCAAGAAAGAAAAATGGAGGAACTTTGCAGTCCTCTTAGCACAACATACATCTACCAAGATGAGGTAAATATATAATATAAAACCCTTTTTTTCTAATTTTTGCGTAAATGTTATATTTGAAGTGAAGAGTATTTGTTACTTTTTTTTTTCGTTTTCTTTTGATAGGGAATTGAAGAATTAAGGCATTGTCTATTGTATATAACTGAATTGGAGGCAACAGTTTTTTCTGCCAAGGAGGAAATCACTAGAAGAGAATTTGAGATAGTTAATCTCAAAGATCTTTTGAACAAAGCTACCAAAGAAAGAAATGAAGCCCAAGAAGAATCCCAAAAAATATTGCTTGAACAAATTATCCTTCAACAACTACTGCTACAAAAACAACCTCAAATACTGCAGTATCAGCAACAAAAACAAGAACAAGAACAGGAAATGCAGCAACTCAAACAAGAAACTCCTCCGCCTCCTCCTCCACCACCTACCATGGCGGTGGTGGGGGCTACTTATAGTAGTGAAGATGAATCAAAATCTTGCGGTAGGCAAGTAGAATCTCCATTACCAGAAGTGTTACTAAAATTCGCTGCAGAGAGACCATTACCAGAAAAGGGTAAGCTTTTACAGGCAGTGAAAGAAGCAGGGCCTCTTCTGCAGACTCTTCTACTGGCTGGTCCTCTTCCTCAATGGCAACATCCACCTCCTCAATTAGACACAATTGATATTCCACCAGTCACCATTTCTTCTTTTAACGCTTCTTTCAGCAAGAAAAGGGGCCATGATTTCTGTCAAAGCCCTGATTCTTCTTCTGCTCCCATCAATAAATATCAAAAAGTATCATTCTTTTGATAATAACTTTGCCACTTAATCCCATCCTTTTTCATTCTGTTATTAGGTAATCAGAATGAATTGGATGGCTATAGCTTTGATGCTTTTAGTCTCAAAAATTTTCTTAACATTTAAGATTCTAACTTGTTGATTATGTAAAATGTGAAAATGAGTTATGATCCAAATTTTCTATTAAGTTAATTTGCATACTTAGATTACTAATTCCTTGTTGCTTTTGGGTTTATATTAAAGAAGTAATGAGTGTTAAATATGACCATTATAATTTATAAACAACCATAAATCTCACCAAAAGATTTTCCCTTTTCATGAAGCACACCCAGCATTCATTTTAGTGTCTACAATTATTACCGCATCTAATTATATCCCACCATCATGGCTAATTCTTTGAGCTTGACCCATCACAATATATCAATCATACAATAAGAGGCTCTTTATTAGAAACTTTCTAATTTCTATTAACTGAAATATTTTGACTTTTTTTTTAAAAAAAATATAAGTTACATTATAGGAGAGGGGACAATGTCAATAGGAAAATTTAAAATCGAGATCCCCTTTAACTCTCAGATTTCCTATTAATTTTATATTTTGTCGCAAATCTCTTTGTTCATTTTTCAAATGTGGATTTATAGTATCTGCCATACACTTATAATTTATATAAATCTTTGTGAGATTAAATAGCATTTTCAAATATGAGTTATATTGTTGATATTATCCAATTAGAAAATTTCAAATGAAAGAAAGTTCCCAGGGTAGTGATGATGAGCATAAATAAAAAGAAAACAAAAAGCTGCATATTTTGATTTTTGAAAGAACTTAAAATTTTCAGTCGACAATTTGTTTAATTTACTCAATTATTAATTTTAAAATAATTTAAATTTTATTTACAAAAAAACTGACATCTAATTAATTATAAATAAGAGAGTCAATTAAAGAAATTTTAATAAATTTTATTTATAAAACACTAATAATAATTAATTAAATTTCAATTGAAATTTTTAATAACATAAAATTATAAAATTTATAAATCTGAATATGCTTTTCTTTTGAAAAAATAGAAAGGGAATTGTTTGTTATCATTACTAGAGTTTTGTTGAAAAAAGGGGAAGTGGAAATTGTAATTGGTTTGCTTTAGACTATAAATGGCACAAGTCTAAGTCAATGAAAAATCTAGTAACTTAAGAAAGATAAGTATGATTTGTTTAGATTGTAAGACTTGGTACAACCATCATCATGCAGTGCACATGCCTATAGTGTAAGATTCACCCAATTGGTCCCACACGCTTTGCTCTTAACAAACTACTAGATAAAGCTAATATAGATTGGACTAATTTGTTAATTTAGTGCTGACAAAAAAAAAAAACTAATCAAATTAGAACCCACTTGGTTTAAGCAAGAACTACCGTAAGTCTTGTCTCGTAACAACATGACTTTGGGCTATGAATTTTTGATGTTTGGGCTTTAGATTCAAAATCTCAGCGAATAGATCCACATAAGCCTTAACATCATAAATGTTTGTTATTTATAGGGACATTTATTTTATTTATCATTTTTGACTGTCAGAGTAAAATTAACCGAAATAAAAATCAAACTAAATGTAATTTGATTTTGTTTCAGCAATCACAATTGGACTAAGTTGGACCTAGGCCCATGATCGACTAAATGGATACCTATTTTGAAAAAAGACATGCACCAAAAAAAGAATGAATTGGTGGTTTACAAAAAGTAAATGCTACTAGAACAATGAGCAATTGTGCACTTTGCTACGTATTGAATATATAGAGAAGACAATTATAAGATAAAAGATAAAGAGATAGAGAGAAAGAGATTCACATGTTAACTAATTTTACATCCACTCCACAACTTCAATTGGGATTTTCCATTAACTTTAATAAGTTACAATGGATCAAGTTTTTAAGCTCACTCCCAATTTATCTTGAGTTTTCACTAGAGTTAGTTCTCAATCTTGAGTGTTATACTAAAGATTCACACTTTAATCGTAGCAAGAGTTTTCCTAGGCTCATTCTTAAAGCCTTCATTTGCGTTTTTCCTAAAGACTCACTCAAAATCTCTTACAACAGTTTTTTCTAAGGCTCACTCCCAACCTTTCCTAATGTTTTTCTATACTCACTCTAAACCTTAAATCCAAGTATTTTATGGCTAAACATTTAAAGCATTCCTCTTACAACCAATAGAAAGATTACAATAAGAGTTGGAGAATTGAACTAGCAAAGGTTTGGCATAAGAGGTTTTGTTTCCTTAACATTTGTTTGCCTAAGTGGTGCATCTCTGTATTTTAATTTTGGCAATAAAATTTAGAAGTTACTAATGTGTTTCTTTGAGTGTTTATTTTATAGGAATAAAGTTTAATTTGTTAAAAACTTGGTGAAAATTAAAAACTGTGTTGAACCTGTAAACTACAACTGTGGAAAAGGAGTGTACCCTTATTAAAGATTTCATTATCACGATAGAGCTTTATCAACCACAATTCTCTCAATGCTAAAAGTGTTAAAATTCTTGTGAGGTTCTTGACTTCTATTGCAAAAAAGAAGGATGACTCTAACGCAAGAAGCATGATTGTGTTAGAGAAGTGCTCTAAATGTAATCACTTTTAGCACTATTTGTACAAATTTATTTGATTAATGAAAGATTTTTTCATTAATTTGATGTTCATTTGATATATGAATTGATAGTGATCTTCAATCAATTAATGAAGTCCTTGATACATAACATAGCATGAAGGAAATCATGATGAGATCATGATATTGAGATTTTTATCATGTGTAATTATGTTAGTATCAAAATTATCCCTAGTCATAGGATTAATAAGACGAGACATTGTTAATCCAGACAGACTAGCATATATTACACTCCTTGATTGAATCGAGTAATATATCTCATAATTTGTAAACATGAGATGTTTAGAGTTAACATGTGAATGCTTGCTAAGTGTAGCTAAGTATATTGGATGACCAGCTATGAGACAATCATATGAATAATCTATTCAATTGTCAATGATAATCTTATCATAGCAATGGTGCAAGTATCCTTAGACTTGAGGTACTCAAGGATATCATGGATACTGATTTTGTATTTTGAAACTATTCCTTGTTACCTCAGGGAGGTTGCTCATAGAGTGGTGATTGTATACATCTTGAGATATTCGAAAGTAATTAAGTAACTAACAAATGATTCACCACTCCTAATAGGAGTGTATACCTATGACCTCTTGTCATGGTTATTACTCGGGAATCTCTAGCCGGAGTGGAAATGTCATAATGATAGTCTTCAATGACATATCTAATAAAGTAATGAGTCTCAGGGACAAGAACTAATTTTACTTGGCCTAGACATGACATAATCAGTCTAGTGTGAGTTGATACATGTCCATACTCTGAACCAAGTGGGGTATAGAATGGTGAAAGGAATAATTTCATGAAAATTGTCTATGAAAAGGTTCATAGTCAAATCACTGACTTTTCGGTCAATTGGGGGTCATGATGTGTTGCTAGATACTACTCATGACATGCTTAAATTAATTGTTAATTTAAGTGGCCAACATAACCAGGAACCTAATGGGTCACACGCATTGAAGATATGGAGAATGAGTAAAATGGCCTTGTATGAGATATAAAATATGAGGGAATTATTTGGAATGGATCGCGATGATATTGTACGGAAAAAATCATTCAGGAGGGTCATGGGTTAGGCAGGCTGCTGGCCTGCCTAGGAGGCCAGCTGGGCTGCCCAGCGGCAGCCCGCAGTAGGCCCATCGAGTGCTGGTGCCTCCTGTTGGGAGTAGGTGAATTTGGCCTATGCCAATTATGGTCATTAAGCACATTCACTATTCATTTAATTTTCTTTTCTCCATTTTTGAATTTTTATATTTTCTTTGAATTTGATTCAAATATAAAAGACATCAAATGACAGAAAACAGACATGAAAATATTTTTAAGACAATAAAATTCTCTCAAGAATACTTTTAAAGCTCGCACTTTAAATTTGTTCAAACAATTTCTTTTGATAGTTTCTTCTTCATTCTTCACATGGATAATCGTTAGAGACATCATAGTGTGGATTGTTGTGGTTTGCTACAACCCAGCAAAGTGAACATTTGATTAACAAATAAGAAATTACAAGGTATAATTTCTAACCTCTATATTTATATAAATTAAGTTTTGTTGCCCAGATATTAGACCAAGAAGGGGGGTTGAATTGGAGTTTAAAAAATTAAACTTTAAAGTGCGGAAATAAATAGTTAATTTTAGAAGGGATAGAGAAAATTAGACACAAAGATTTATAGAGGTTCGGGTATTAACAAACCCTACTCCTCTCCCCAATCGCAATTGGGAGTTTCACTAACACACTAAGTGTTACAATGGAGTTTTACAAGCTCACTCCCAACTATGGTGTTTCTCACAATGGCTCACACCTAACCCAGAAATCCCTTGTGTTTTAATGGCTCACACAATAACCAATTCCTTTGTGTTTTACAGGCTCACACAAACAACCTACACTTTGTGTTTTACAGGCTCACACAAACAACCTTTTAATTTGTGTTTTGGAGGTTCACACAACTAACCCTTACAAGTGTTATTCTCTTAACCCAGAACTACCCAATGCTTACTTGAGTAAAGATTACAGAGATAACTACTTATAAATCTTTATTGCTCAAATATGAGGAGCAATAAGATTTTTACAAAGAATGAATTAGTTCTCAAAGTATAAAAGTACAAGATAGCTTGTGATTTGAAGTATATGCTAATCTTTTGTTTTTCTTATCATTTCCTTATCATCCTCTTGTTTCTTAATGTATAAATGACTTCCATTTATACTCCCATGGCTGAATATAGCCGTTGGGGTTCATTAAATAAGAAACTAGCCGTTGTACCAACTAAAAAATAGCGTCTGTCATTTTTCTCTTTCATTGGTCACGGGCGTGAATATGCTTGTCACGGGGGTGACAGTTCTTCCCAAGCCGTGACTGAAGTGGTGACCTTGGTCATGAAGCTCTCTGATATGTTTTGACATATAGAGTCACGGGCGTGACATTTATCCTTCACGTGCGTGACAGAATTTCCAGCCGTGAGCCAAGTGGTGACTCTAGTCGTGAAGCTCTCTGGATGAAATTGAGAGAATCATTCACGGGGGTGACACCATCATTCACGGGGGTGAACATCTTCCCAGCCGTGACCCTAGTGGTGACTCTGATTGTGAAGCTCTCTGGTTGAAATTTCATGACTCTTCACGGGGGTGACACTTTTAGTCACGGGGGTGACTGAAATGCCCACTTCACGATTTGTTCTTCCTTCATGGCCGTGAACTTCAAATGTTGGTTTTGGTAATGGCTAGCTTTGTTCACGGGAGTAACTCCTAGAGTCACGGCAGTGAACATGCTACTTCTTGCTTTTTGTTTCTGAAGGATTATTCTTCCAATTCTCCATTCTTGCTATTTTAATTCATGTCCTGTATAATACACTTAAAGCAAGTATGTTAAATACAATATTGCTATATTATTTATTATCATCAAAATGATGGAAATACCCCTCAAGGTTAACAATCTCCCCCTTTTTGATGGTGACAAATAATCTAGCAATATGTGATTTTGAGAAGTCTCCCCCTCAAAATATACTTAGGATAAAAATTATAATGTGCAAGAATAGTGAATAAGGATATAGCATTTAAGCTAGAAGAAAGTCATAAGAAAAGTATATCCAATACATACCACAAATCCTTTTCAAGACATAAAGTATATGTAAAGTATGTTTAAGGTATATCATGGCATGTTTTTATTTGTAACTTGCTCTTAAGGTGTATGCAAAGTATACTTAGGGTATATTTAAAGTATATAGAAGCTCAGTTTTTCAATTATCTACTTTGCATCTGAAAAGTTGAATCAAGATTTTTAAATCAATTCAAAGTTTGTTTCACTTTTTGATTCACTATCTTTATTATTGCTAGTTTGATCATATATTACTTTACCATATATTGCTAGTTTTCTCCCCCTTTTGTCATCAATCAAAAAGAATATGTAGATTGAAGTAAACAAAAGCAAATATATATTATATGAAGGAAAGGATACATAAACATAATAAGTAACAAAATAAAGAAAAATGATCAAACATAACAAATTTAGGCTACTCTCTAGCCTATATCCTAGCTAGACATCCTATCACGAAGCCTAGCTATTTCAGCCTCAAGACTGTCGATCCGAGACTCCATGAAGTCCTTGAGGTTTTCCAACCTCTCAACCATGGAAGTCTGCAGCTGCTCGAAACGTGGTGCCAAGAGGTCGACCATCTGCTGCGCTAAAGACGGTGTGGAGGCTGAGGACTATCCAATGTCCTGAGCGATGGTTGGAGTGGCTTCCTCAATCCTAGCCCTCTTTTTCTGCTGGACTCCCTGGAGGCCTGCTTTAAAATCCTCCATGTCATGATCTTCCCAGTTAATTTCTCCAGCAGTATCAGTGAAGCGATAAAAGATATCGTTCTGGTAAACGATTCTCACTGCTGCTCCCATCTTTATGAAAGACTCGATATCCAGCCTATCTCGTGGGTGGGCAGGAATAATGTTGAAATGATGGTCACCCAGCTTCAAGTAATTTAGCTTCACTGCCATATGAGTGACATAAGCCCCAATCAAGATATCTCCTATGGGCTTGGTTGCGATGGAGAGAAGATGGTTTGCAAACCATCTGGAAAGCGCCACTTTGATTCCCCAGTGAGCCATCTCAAATAGGAAGAGTTCTGACTTTCTAATAGTTCCATTGCTCTCTCCCCGAGCAAAAATGCTATAGGTTAGAAACCTATGCAAATACCTGTGTACTGGGGTCCTGAGATGTGTGCTCTTAGTTTTCTTGACATCCCAGCTGCAATCCGTGCCAAAATGTGTCCATGCTGCAGGGGCAGAGAATTCTACTTCAGTCTCATTCAGAACGCCATCTGATGGTAGGTTGAGCAATTCTCCAAAAGCAATGGCGCTGAGGGTGTTTGCATTGTTGCAGAGTTGAAATTTCACCACTCCAGTTGGTGTAACCTGCAAGGTGCTGAGGAATTCCAGCGTTGGCTCCCGTAGGGTTGGCAGATGAATTTCAACAAATTCTCGTAGATGACAGGCTTGAAGTTGCTCTGTCATAGCCATCTCGAGTCCGAGATTACGGACTGTCTGCCATTCAAAGGACCTCGAAGATAAAATTGGTCTCTTCTTCAAAGTTGCATACCGAGGATGGCAACTTTCGGGTATGATGTTCATGAGGTAATCTGAATACCTCTTCGGTGCATGAGACTTCTTTCTCTTCCCTTTTGACGAAGCAAACTCCATTTTGTTTGAAGAATTTTAATTTGAAGAAGATTTTTGACAGAAAAAGTATGATGAAATACCCTAGGAATGTCTGTTTTCTGCTGAAGATTCGAACTTTTGAAGGAATTTATAGTGAAATATCAAGGCTTTGGGGTTGAAATCTTCAATGTCTTAATGAATGAGAGTAAATGAGAGCGGTTTTGGGAGATGGAGAGTTGAAATGAAGTTTGTAACCGGCTGTTTTCTTATATATTCGATACATTCACGAGCGTGACTTCAAGTTTCACGGGCGTGAATAGTTATGTTCACGGTTTGCTGAAGCAGAATTCCACCCGTGAATGAAAGCGTGAATTCTTTCACGGGCGTGCTCGATGAACATCACGGGCGTGAATGATCATAGGTCACGGGGGTGAATATTATGTAACGGGCGTGAAGTGTTGAATTTCACTACTTATACCCGTGAAGCAAGCCGTGACACAAGGCGTGAAAGCGTCTGTGAGTTTTTGGGTGTAATTATTCACGGGCATGAAACTCTGTCACGGGCGTGAAACTTTTTTGCCACGGTCATGACTCAAACCGTGAAACTATGTTTCACCACTTGAAGCCGTGACTCATGCCGTGACGAAAAGCGTGAAAGCTTCTGTGAGTTTTTGAGGCGTAATGATTCAAGGGAGTGAAAAATCGTCACGGGCGTGAATATTCTTATCCACGGGCGTGACTCAAGCCGTGAAACAATGTTTCACTACTTGAAGCTGTGAAGCATGTCGTGAACCGAAGTCGTGAACAATACTGCCTCTTTGAGCCACTTAAGTCACGGGCGTGAGTATAAGTCACGGGCGTGACTCCCCTATAATTTTCATTAATTTGAAATTAAGTTCTGCAACAAGACTAAATCATTTCAACAAAGATTTTGCTTCATAAAATATGAATTTTCATCAAAATATTTATCTTCTAACTTGTGATATGTTTTAAGATCAACAATTAAAATTTCATTTTCTTGTAATCACAAGGTTGATCCATCAATCATGCCTAGTTCTCTTCTAATGAAATTAAATCTTTCCTCATTTAGAGACTTAGTGAAAATATCTGCTAATTGCTTTTCTGTGCATACAAATTCTAATTCAACATCTCCATATTGAACATGATCTCTAATAAAGTGATGTCTAATGTCAATATGTTTACTTCTAGAGTGTTGAATAGGATTCTTTGAAAGATTTATAGCACTGGTGTTGTCACATTTTATAGGTATATGGTTCATTTCATGACCATAGTCCTTAAGTTGCTGTTTCATCCAAATAATTTGTGTCCAACAACATCCAACTGCTACATATTCAGCTTCAGCAGTTGAAAGAGCAACTGAAACTTGTTTCTTGCTAAACCAAGAAACCAAACATTCTCCAATGAAGTGACAAGTACCTGAAGTACTTTTTCTATCCAAAAGACTACCAGCATAGTCTGCATCTGAATATCCTATTATATAGAAAGATGAATTCCTAGGATACCATAAACCTAGATGCAATGTTCCATGTAAATATCTTAAAATCCTTTTTACAGCATTTAGATGAGATTCTTTGGGACATGATTGAAATCGTGCACATAAGCAAACACTATACATAATATCGGGTCTAGAAGCAGTGAGATATAAAAGTGATCCGATCATACCTCTATAAAGCTTTTCATTAATGCTCTTACCCTTTTCATCTTTGTCCAATTTTGTTGATGTGCTTATAGGAGTCTTAGCATTTTTGCATCCTTCCATACCAAATTTTTTGATTAAATCTTTGGCATATTTGGATTGGTTGATGAATATGCCCTCATTGCTTTGTTTGATTTGTAGACCAAGGAAATACTTAAGTTCTCCCATCATGCTCATTTCAAATTCCCTAGTCATGCACTTAGCAAATTCTTGACAAAGCAACTCATTAGTAGAACCAAATATTATATCATCAACATAAATTTGAACAATTAGTATCTCATGCTTATGCTTTTTGATGAACAGTGTAGTGTCTACATTTCCCTTTGTGAAGCTATTTTCTAGTAAAAAAGAACTTAGTCTTTCATACCAAGCTCTTGGAGCTTGTTTTAAACCATACAAAGCTTTTGAAAGTTTAAAAACATGATTTGGTAAATTATAGCTTTCAAAACCTGGTGGTTGTTCTACATACACTTCTTCATCTATATAGCCATTCAGAAATGCACTTTTCACATCCATTTGAAAAAGTTTGAAATTCATGTGACATGCATATGCTAAGAGAATTCTTATAGCTTCTAATCTAGCTACCGGTGCATATGTTTCATCATAGTCAATACCTTCTTCCTGATTATATCCTTTTGCAACTAGTCTTGCTTTATTCCTGGTTATTAACCCTTGTTCATCTAACTTATTTCTAAATACCCATTTGCTGCCTAGGATTGGATGATTCTTAGGACTTGGTACTAGGTTCCATACTTTATTTCTCTCAAATTGGTTAAGTTCCTCTTGCATGGCAATTATCCAACTTTCATCATTAAGAGCCTCATCAATGTTTTTAGGCTCAATTTGTGAAATAAATGCAATGTCAGTGATTAAATGCTTGAAATGCGATCTAGTACTTACTCCCCTTGATAGATCACCAATTATTTGCTCTTTTGGATGATTTCTGTTCATTCTCCATTCTTTTGGAAGGTCTTGCTCCATTTGTTCTTGATTTTGAGGTAGTAGTTTTTCTTGATCGTTTTCTTCTTTTCCATTTTCAATGACAGGTTTTTCCATATTATCTACAACATCATCAAGAGCACTACCTTTCACAAGATCAAGTCTACTAGATTCATTAAAAACAACATGCATGGATTCTTCCACAGTTAATGATCTTTTATTAAATACTCTATATGCTTTGCTGGTTGTAGAGTATCCTAGAAAGATACCATCATCAGACTTAGAGGCAAATTTTCCAAGATTGTCCTTGGTGTTCAATATAAAACACTTGCATCCAAATACTCTAAAGTATGATACCAAGGGCTTTCTTCCATTCCATAGCTCAAATGAGGTTTTGTTTAAAAGAGGTCTTTTGAAAACTCGATTTGAAATATAGCATGCAGTGTTTGTGGCTTCTGCCCAAAAATAAGTTGGTAATGCATATTCATTAAGCATTGTTCTTGCCATTTCAATTAATGTTCGATTTTTCCTTTCAACTACACCATTTTGTTGAGGTGTTCTAGGAGATGAGAAATTATGTGAAATGCCATATTCAAGACAAAAACTTTCAAAGTTTTCATTTTCAAATTTTTTCCCATGATCACTTCTTATTTTTGAAATGCAGTATCCTTTTTCATTTTGAACTCTATTAGCAAAGTTTTTGAAGTTTTCAAAAGCATCACTCTTTTGAGCTAAGAAAATTACCCAAGTAAATCTAGAGTAATCATCTACGATGACAAATGCATAATGTTTTCATCCTAAGCTAGCAACCCTAGTAGGTCCAAATAAGTCTAAATGTATGAGTTGAAGAGGTTTTGAAGTACTTACTATGTTTTTGGCTTTGAAAGATGACTTGTGCTGCTTTCCTCTTTGACAAGGTTCACATGTCTTGCCTTTTTCATATTTAACTCTTGGTAATCCTTTTACTAGCTCTCCTGTGCTGAGACTTTGTATTAAGTCCATGTTAGCATGACCAAGTCTTCTATGCCACAACCAAGATTCATCACTAGTAGTCACAAGACACTTAGAGGAATGGTTAGAGAGTTCATGTAAGTTTATTATGTATGTATTGATATCTCTATTTCCTTTAAATATTTCTTGACCATCAATAGAGATTACAAGACATTCATTTGAGGTGAAAATTACTTTGTTTCCTTTATCACATAATTGACTTACACTTAGCAAGTTATGTTTTAAGCCATCAACAAGTAAAACATCCTTAATAAAAGTAGTACCATTAATACCAATAGAACCAATGCCAATTACCTTACCCTTTGCATTGTTTCCAAAGGTAACTTTACCTCCATCAATACTTTTGATTTCATTGAAGAGTTTTTTGTCTCCTGTCATATGCCTTGAGCATCCACTGTCTACTAGCCATGCATTTTTGTTTATTGTGGACTTGAGGCATACCTACAGAGTTACAAATCAAGTATGATGTTTAGGTACCCAAATGAGTTTGGGTCCTTGGGGGTTAACACATGAAGGTTGCCAATGAGCCTTCCTTATCCAGTAATTTCTATTTATATGACCCATTTTCATACAATAATTACATTGTTTCGGTCTAAACTTGCTTTTTGGTCTTACAATGTATTTGAATGCCATAATTCTATTTGACTGATTTTGAGAAAAATGGCATGCACAATCATGATTAATTTTCATTTTTCTAGATGCATACTCCTTATACATAAAGGCATGATTATTCTTTTTCTGTATAGAAGGTTTAACATGCTTATTTATTGGAGTTGTTCTAACAGGTGTGGAGATGTGAGATTCTTTAGATTTTACAAATATAGTGTTGTGAGAATATGATGATGTGTCCTTAAACCCTAGACCATGTCTAACTAAAGGTGGTCTTTGAGACACAATGAGAGTATCTAAGCTCTCTTTACCCTTGTGAAATTTAGAAATGGAATTTCTAAGTTCTTCAACTTCATTTTTCAAAGTATTATTTTCTTTTAACAGTGAAGTTGTTGAAGGTTTTGATGAGTATTCATCTAATGACTTTTGAAGAGATTCATTAGATGATTTAAGCTTTATGTTCTCCTTTTCTAAGCCATCTATCTTATTTTTCAAATTAGAGATATTATTTCTATAGATACTAAATTTAGTTCTATATTTCTCTAATTCTATATTTAATTCTTCTATTAGGCTTAGCTCATCATCATCATCATCATCATTATCACTATCATTATCACTACTATCATTATTAAAAGAGTATGAGTGTAGTGATCTTACTTTGTCCGAGACGTGATCCTCAATAGCCATGAAACATAGGTTGACCTCTTCACTTTCATTATCATCTTTTTCACTTGAAGAGCTTTCGTCATCCCATGTGGCTTTGTGACCTTTCTCCCCATTGGCTCTTTGATATTTGCTCTTATGCTTCTTGAGTCTTGGACATTCTGGTTTGATATGTCCTTTCTTTCCACATTCATAACATTTCACCTCTTCCTTACTTCTATGTGTTTCATTAGAAGTTTGTTTGAGGTTTCTCTGCCTGAATTTTCTGGAATTGCTCATTTTCTTTTCAATGATTCTTTTTAATCTCCTTGAAAGCATAGCGATGTCCTCATTTTCATCATCACTCACTTCTTCATCATCTTCACTTTCTTCTTGAGATTTTGAAGTAGAGGCTTTAAGTGCTAAGGGTTTTCTTTTCTCTGGCTCTGCTTCAAGCTCTCTATCTCTCTTTACTGCCATCTCATGTGTGAGAAGCTTGCCAATCAGCACATCAGTATTCATGATGCTCATATCTTCATTTGCTTCTTCTATGCCAGCAACTCTTGAACCATAGTCTTTAAGAGGAAGACTTCTCAGGATTTTATTGTTTATATCTTCCAAGCTCAGATGCTTCCCAAGTTTCCTCATTCCATTTATAATGGATAGAAGACGGTTAGTCATGTCAGTGATTGACTCATTTGATTTCATATTGAAGAGCTCATATTCTGAGGTTAGAAGTTGAATCTTCTTGGATTTGACTTGCTTAGTTCCCTCATGATAGTTCTCCAATGTCTTCCATATACTAAATGCTGTTGAGCAATGTTGTATTCTCCCACATTCTTCAATAGATAATGAGCTTGATAGAATTGTCATTGCCCTCTTGTTTTTGAAATTTGCTCTTCTTTGGGGCTCAGTCCAATCATCTCTTGATAGGATTTCCTCTTCACCATCAGCTCCTCTTCTGGTTGGTGGTGTCCATTCTTTTCGTACACTATCCCAGACTTCAATTCCTTCACTATCCAAGTATGTCTCCATCCTAAACTTCCAATGGGCATAGTTTGCTCCATCAAAGTAAGGTTTGAGACTTTGGAATCCTTCACTGGCCATATCTAACTCTTTACTAGCGCTTTTTAGGCTTTGATGGTAGACAAGGCTCCGATACCAATTGTTGCCCAGATATTAGACCAAGAAGGGGGGTTGAATTGGAGTTTAAAAAATTAAACTTTAAAGTGCGGAAATAAATAGTTAATTTTAGAAGGGATAGAGAAAATAAGACACAAAGATTTATAGAGGTTCGGGTATTAACAAACCCTACTCCTCTCCCCAATCGCAATTGGGAGTTTCACTAACACACTAAGTGTTACAATGGAGTTTTACAAGCTCACTCCCAACTATGGTGTTTCTCATAATGGCTCACACCTAACCCAGAAATCCCTTGTGTTTTAATGGCTCACACAATAACCAATTCCTTTGTGTTTTACAGGCTCACACAAACAACCTACACTTTGTATTTTACAGGCTCACACAAACAACCTACACTTTGTGTTTTACAGGCTCACAGAAACAACCTTTTAATTTGTGTTTTGGAGGTTCACACAACTAACCCTTACAAGTGTTATTCTCTTAACCCAGAACTACCCAATGCTTACTTGAGTAAAGATTACAGAGATAACTACTTATAAATCTTTATTGCTCAAATATGAGGAGCAATAAGATTTTTACAAAGAATGAATTAGTTCTCAAAGTATAAAAGTACAAGATAGCTTGTGATTTGAAGTATATGCTAATCTTTTGTTTTTCTTATCATTTCCTTATCATCCTCTTGTTTCTTAATGTATAAATGACTTCCATTTATACTCCCATGGCTGAATATAGCCGTTGGGGTGCATTAAATAAGAAACTAGCCGTTGTACCAACTAAAAAATCGCGTCTGTCATTTTTCTCTTTCATTGGTCATGGGCGTGAATATGCTTGTCACGGGGGGTGACAGTTCTTCCCAAGCCGTGACTGAAGTGGTGACCTTGGTCGTGAAGCTCTCTGGTATGTTTTGACATATAGAGTCACGGGCGTGACATTTATCCTTCACGGGCGTGACAGAATTTCCAGCCGTGAGCCAAGTGGTGACTCTGGTCGTGAAGCTCTCTGGATGAAATTGAGAGAATCATTCACGGGGGTGACACCATCATTCACGGGGGTGAACATCTTCCCAGCCGTGACCGTAGTGGTGACTCTGATTGTGAAGCTCTCTGGTTGAAATTTCATGACTCTTCACGGGGGTGACACTTTTAGTCACGGGGGTGACTGAAATGCCCACTTCACGATTTGTTCTTCCTTCATGGCCGTGAACTTTAAATGTTGGTTTTGGTAACGGCTAGCTTTGTTCACGGGAGTGAGTCCTAGAGTCACGACAGTGAACATGCTACTTCTTGCTTTTTGTTTCTGAAGGATTATTCTTCCAATTCTCCATTCTTGCTATTTTAATTCATATCCTGTATAATACACTTAAAGCAAGTATGTTAAATACAATATTGTTATATTATTTATTATCATCAAAATGACAGAAATACCCCTCAAGGTTAACAAGTTTAATGGCACAAGTATAATATTTTGTTTCAGATTTTGAAATTTTATTTTTCCGCTACATTTATGAGTGTGATTCATTCTTCAAAACCCAACAGTGGTATTAAAGCCTCCTTGTGTCCATTAAAATTAATTTTAATTGAAACTGCAATGGGAATGCTTGTTTTTTATGATTTTGGATCAATAGTTTTTGAAAAATTGAAATTAATTTGTAAAATATGTTTTACACATTTTTCTTTCCCTAATCTGATCATGAGATGATTAAGAATGATTATTTTGATTGAAAAATGATTTGAATGTGATTCAAATAATTAATTTCTGATTTATTTTAAAAATGCCTAAAATTGTCTTCTTTATGAACAAATGTTATTGTTTGGCTTAATTGATGGATCTAGTTATATTTTTTTGTAACTTGATTATAAAAATATTATTTAGACATATTGACAATGTGTTTATGCCTTTGAAAGTGTCCAATAATTAATTAAAAATTATTTTAATTAATTTTTCAAATAAATACAAAAATAGGACTATTTTAGCATATCCGATGGGGCAGTTTTGCTTGATTTTTTTATATGTATTTATTTTTTTCCAGTACCTTGAAATATTTTTTTTATATGATTCAAAATATGTTATTTTGATGTTAGATGCATGCCAGAATTAATTTGCATGTATTTGAAATTTTTAAAAAAATTCTAGATGTCGAATGATTCGTTTTTAGCGTATAAGTGTGTTGGTTTGTTTGTCTTAGTAATTTTAGCTTGTGCCAAAAATATTTTGATGAACTTAAATTGAACTAAAGATGATTAGAATGAGTTTTGAAGTTTTGGAAATTTTTAGAATTTTTTGAAATTAATTTTAAATTAATTTAAGTTGAGCAATTGTAATTATAGTATGACTAGAAATTGGTATGTATATTACAATTAAATTATTTAATTTTAACATCATAATATTATGATTTTAAGGAGAATTAATTTTGAATTCATTATGGAAATATGGAATTTAATTTAATTTGATTAAATATTAAATTTTACTTTAAAATGACATACAAAATTAAATTAACCGAAAAAACAAAAGTAGACAATTTCAGTTCAAGCGTTGAATAAATTTGTAAATTGAAATCCAAAATCGTCATTTATGTTTTAAGCATTAGAAAATGCATGTGAGGGGTGTGTAAAAAGGCATGATGGATGATTATGGATTTAGGCCTAATGTGATTGAGCATGCATAGAATTGTTTTGTTTATGGTAAATAGGGTCTGCATGTACCTATCTCTCTTTCTTTTTTATGTATTTCTTTTCTCATCTTACTCCCCTCAAATGTAAATTGAGGTTTTCTATACTTTGAAATATGTAATTAGATTACATAGGATTAGGATAAAATGAAGATACAAAGGAGCAAAAAGCAAATGAGGTGGTACCATAAACAAGAAGACTTAGAAATAAGAATTCGATTTCTATTTTGGGTTATAAATTCATGCATATACCTAGGTAAGACCTAATCAATTTCTTTTTGACTCAAGAGATTGAATTTAGTATATCCATAATCATGCCATATAGTTAATGTAACTATCTTTATATATCCATGTGATGAATGTATGATATATAAAAGCATGAAAGAATAACTTAATGAGACTAAACAAAGAAATCCCTCGCTAATTAAACAATTAAGTCTTATGCCTTCCATTAATGTGGGGAGAACTAGAGTTCTTCTAGAGTTAGGGTTATTGAGCTGCTTCAAGCCTACTCTATAAGAATATGTTGAAACCATTGAAATTAGATTTCATAATTCATAGGTTAAGCTTAACCGATATAATTAATTTGTTGGATTTGTGGTAAGGCTAATGAGTATTGTAGGCGAAGTTGGGTTTGTATGCATGAGATATACACATATCAAGAGTTGATAGCCCAATGTATGTGTACACATCAATAAGTTGAGAGCACAATATTCGATGGATGTATGAATAATGCAATTGGTATGGATTAGATACCTACCAACCAAACTAATGATAGCTTGTTGAGTTGCCTCAAGGTTATTCTTAGCTAGTTGTATATCAACCCACTAGGAGAACTTCCATATAAGTTCTCTCGGGTTCATAGTGGGGGCTATGGATTCACAATAAAATAGTGGGAGTCATAATGTGATTTATTAAAGACCTAATAAACATGCATTTATGTACATTCTAATATGTTCTATTTTTGTCATGAGAATCATCATCATGAAAAGTATGAATTTGCGATCACTAATGGAATCAAATAAGTTGATTGGGCCTAATTTTTCGGATTGGCTAAGGAATTTGAGAATAGTTCTTAAATCCAAAAAGATTGGTTGCCCTATATGAGGCACTCCCTAATCCCTTTGTTGTTAATGCTTTTGAAGATGTTCAGAAGGCATATCAAAAGCATCTTGATGATTGTGAGATGGCAAGCTGCATTATGCTTGCTACTATGTTAGCTGAGTTGCAAAAGCTGCATGAGGCAATGGATGCTAATTCCATAGTATACCATCTAAGAGTGCTTTTTGATAAGCAAGAGTGTTCCAAAAGGTTCAAAACTTTGAGGTTGTTCTTCCGCACTAAGATGGTTGAGGGGACATCTCCAGTGCAATATGCATTGAAGATGAATAGCTATATTGAAAGGTTGGCCACCTTGGGATTTGTGATGGACTATGAATTCAGTATTGACTTAATTCTAATCAGTTTGTCTGATAGTTATTCACATTTTGTACTTAACCATAGGATGAACCAAATCTCTACAACTATTCCTGAGCTGATTAACTTGCTCAAAATAGCTGAGCCATCTGTCAATAAGGACAATAAGGATGTAATGCTGGTGGACTTTTCAGGTTGTAAAAAGAAGAACCTTAAGAAGAAGAAGAAGTCCATGAAGCCTAAGGGAGGCATGGCTAAGAAGAAGGCCCAGAAGATTGCTTCAAAGGGAACATGCTTCCATTGCGGCAAGGATGACCATTAGAAGAGAAACTGCAAAGCTTACTTGGAGTCCTTAAAGAAGAAGACATCTGATGCCCCATCTACTTCAGATATTTTTGTCAATGAAATTAATACTGTTTCCGATAATTATATATGAGTATTAGATACCGGTTGTGGCTCACACATATGCATTGATATGTAGGGCCTAAGGAGCAGTAGGTAGCTCAATAAGGGAGAGTCAGACCTACGCATTGGAAATGGAGCAAGGGTCGCTACATTTGATGTAGGAACTTATCTATTGACCCTCCCTAGTGGGCTTATGTTAAATTTGGATAATTGCTATTATGTACCCCCTTTGATTAAAAACATTATTTCTATTTCAAGTCTAAATAAAGATGGTTTCCATTTAGCTTTTAGTAACAATTGTTGATCTATTATGTTGAATGGAATTCTTTATGCTAGTGGTACATTATGCAATGGAATATACCTATTAGATATGTGAAATCCAATTTTAAACATCAATGATAATAAAAGGCAAAAACAAGATATGTTGAAATCATCTTACTTACGGCATTGTCGCCTTGGTTATATAAGTGAGAAACGTATGGCTAAGCTACATAAGAGTAGTAGTTTGGGGTCATTTGATTATGAATCATATGACACATGTGAATCTTGCTTATTAGGCAAGATGACTAAATTCCCCTTCAAGGGAAAGGGTGAACATGCTAATAGACTTTTAGACTTAATACATTCAAATGTATGTGATCAAATGTCTACACACGCCAGAGGTGATTTCATCTACTTCATTACTTTTATTGATGACTACTCATGATATGGGTACATGTATCTTATGAGATACAAATTTGAAGCTTTAGGGGTATTTTTTTCAAAGAGTTTAGGTGAGAGAATTTTTGTTGTGTCTTGAAAGTATTATTGAGAGAATTTTTGTTGTGTCTTAAAAATATTTTTTTCACAAAAAATATTTTCATGTCTATTTTCTGTCATTTGATGTCATTTCTATTTGAATCAAATTCAAAAACAAGATGAAAAGTCAAAAATGGAGAAAATGGCAACTAATGAATAGTAATTGGCCATAATTGGCCTAATTATGGACAATTACAGCCGTTGGCCAACGGATGGAAGCTGCAGGCGCGCTGTGTAACATCCTTGACCTTCCCCACATGCATTTCATCGAACATAAACATCTTGCATACAATTCAACTGAACACGTGCATTTCATACGTATTTTTGTAGGAACAAGTTCATGGCACGCACTAGCTATGTGTCCTAGTATTTGGCAATTATATCGAGTCACACGTGTATCCTTATAACCTAAATGAGGATAACAAAGTATTAGAAATGAATTGAATAAGGTGTATAAATTAAAGTATGCAAAGTGATTAGATTAAGATTAGTAAACAATTACATTGTTAATTTAGTTAAATCAGGTCAAATGATTAAGTTGTATTATTGTGTGAATTAATGGAATTATAAATCTATATAAATAATAATAATCATAATATAGACAAAATAAAGTGAAAATGACATAAAAGAGAAATAGAAGAGAAGTGAAGAGAAAGGAGAAGAGAAAGGAGAAAAGAGATGAGAAAAAGATAAAAAGACAAAAACCAAAAGTTAGCTTTATCTTCCCATTTCTGCCTTCTTCTCCAACCCGACTTCTTCTTCAATTTCCTCCATTTCAGACTTCAATTATTCCTTGTTTCACCTAGTGTTTGAAGCTAATTTATCCCTTTCAAGGTTATTCTTGGTAAGTAATCAATTCTTATTGCTATAGGGTTGATTTCAGTTGCTTAGGTTCAATATTAGGCATTGAATTGCACCCCAATTTTGATGTTAATAGAAATTGATTATGGAAATGTGTAAAACACAAAAGTTGTTCCTTTATATCTTATATTTATGGATATGTAAAAAATTTTGCAAGATGTTATGTATAGGGAGAGATATGCTCTTTGTACTGAAACTGGTCAGGGTGTAAACCCTAACCAAGTTAGCAACTGTGTGGTTTGATTTCGAATATGTTAAAGCCCTTATTTGAAGTCTCTCAAAACATAAAAGTTGTCGATATATTGTGTTGTATCTTTATGTCCAATTTCAAGTTCATAGGTCTTGTAAATGTTGAGTTATGGTGAATGTAACCATGACTGTTCCATGGTTTGAACTGCCTATTGAGTGCCCTGGGAAGCTACAGTAACTTCTTTGGCTAATGTGAGCTTGTTAGAGCTAGATTCTGTAAATGATCAAAACATACGAGTTACAGGTATATGGCTTAGCTAAATGGTGGTACTAATTTCTACTTCATTGGTTATGTATAGACTAATATATGGCCTTTGGAAGCCATACTGGTCCGGAAGTGAATTCTATTCTGGACCAGTAAAATGTTTGGTGTAATTAGAAGACCTTAGAGACATAATTGGTAACAGTTGTAAACATGAACCATGTTCCATATGAACCCATATAAGTTTCTGTAAAGTTGAATTAAAATAGGACTTATAAAATATAAGTTATGATGAATTCAAATGATTACCCTAAAACTGCCTAAAGGCAAAAAACAAGGCAGAAAACATAACACTCTTAGAAATTCCACCAAATATTGTACAATGATCCAATTGGTCTGAAATTTGAATATGTTCTATAATTATATGTTATTTGTAATTAGGAACAAGTATCAGATTAATTGGTCAATTATAGAAAGAGTTATAGGCTACACAGCCCCATAAGGTCACACTGCCTCATAGGAAAAATCTTAACTATTGACATGAACAATGCATATTAATTTGTTTAAGCCACATTAAGTCTCCCTAATCATGAGTTAATCGATTATGTGTTTATATTAGGCTCACAACATATTGGAGACCCACAAGGAGCGGGTAGACAATAAGTTAGGGGTCGAAATCAAAGGAGAACGGTGAGTCTAATTATCGATTGAATTCTTTAGTGCAAATGAATGTTGCTTGCTATGTGATTCATGTGATTGTCATGATTGGTCCTTGATAATGTAATGATGGATAATTTGTGACATTGTGGTACACATAAATGGTATACTTGCGGTATATTTGAGGTATATGTTTGACAAATGTGATATATACATGGTATAGGTATAGTATATGCAAGGTATATGCTTGACATATGAGGTATATATGGAATATATGTATGTTGTATATGATAAAGATGCAATGGTTGATGAATGCTTAAATACAAGTGCATATGCATATGGGCTAGAAAGGCGTTGTGACTAGTTAATCGATATTGTAAAGCAAAAGAAGAGGCCTATGGCCCAACAAATGTGCAAATGAAACAAATGATCAAGTTAGCTAGCAAATGCAAATGCAAATGTTCACATGGAAAATGTTCACATGGAAACCCGGGGCAATGTCTGTTTAACTTGGTCACAATAAAATGAAATAAGCAAAGCATTTGCATACATAAAGAGTAATGATTATATGTTTCAACTTTATTGATACATATATGATACTGATGAATGGAATGGGATACATGGTATATATTGGAATTATGATTTATGACTATGAGTTGTTTGGTACTTTAGAGCTCATTGGATGGTTATTCTCACTGAGCCGCAACTCATCAATTTGCATCATTTTTCAGGTAAAGAAAAGTGATAGCTCATTTTGAGTAGCGTATAAAAGACATAGAGCACAGGTCACTGGCGGAGCCTCATCACTCTCCCTCTCCTTGCATTCCACACAAGCATGAAAACATGTCATCTGTATTTTGGACTTATATGTTTGAATATGTATTATCACTCTAGATTAGTTTTGAAATGTATAAATGGAAACAACTCGTAATCCTTCGGATGTGAAGTATATGTTTTAATATATGTGATATATCGTATTTGTGGTTTTTTAATGTTGACTTGAAAATTCATTGAGTGATATTACAGGATATACGACTTGTAAAGTCATTAGTTGATTTTATAGGATATGATATGAAAAAAATTTTACTACTATTGTTAACAGGGTATTTTACCTTTCCAGTATGCTATGTATGATTACTTGGTACAGGGATAGGTTATACTCAAATGCATATGATGTGGCATTACATTTTTGGTATCAGAGTAGAGATAGGTTCCATGGGAACATGCATAAGCATAAGAGCATGATAACATATGCATCCTATGTGTTGAACATTATGTAGTGACATAATTTCATTTATTTTAGGGACATCATAAGACATAATTCACCAAGGATGGAAAGGCCGGCCGAAATGCAGTCTGATGAGGCATCACCTCATTTACATAGAGAGCAACCAGCAACAGGAGCTAGAGCTCCAGTACATGCATCACAGTCATCTCATGTAGAAGTACCCCATGAAAACCTAGAACAAGAAGTATATGGTCCTGAAATGTACAAGGAAAGACGTTATGACAAGCTGAGCTGATTTCAATGGCACAACAGACCCAGCAGAAGCTGAGACATGGCTGAAAAGGACATAGAGGGTATTGAATATGATGAGATGTACCCCAGATGAGAAATTCGATTATGCAGTATCCTTAATGCAAGGAAATGCTTATGAATGGTGGAAAACAGTCCCTGACAGTGATGCATAACCATCGGTGTTGAGATGGAGTGATTTTCTCCTGGAATTTCAGAACAATTACATGCCTAAAGCATATAAAGATGAGAAGAGGAAGGAATTCCTGAATCTGAAATAGGGAAATATGTCTATTGCGGAGTATGAAGTACAATTTAACAAACTTTCCCATTATGCCACCTTCATGGTCTCTACTGAAAGAGACAAATGCAGGAAGTTTGAGGAGGGCCTCAAATATGAGATCAGAAACAGAATTACAACTACTGATCTTGATAGTTATGCCAGGCTCACAGCTGCTGCAATCAGAGCTAAACGGTTAATGAAAGAAGCTGAGAACAACAAATAAAAAGGCCATCACGTGAATTCTTTGGTGAGTCTAGCAGAAGGTTGGGGAAAAGAGGTAGATATATGCCTGCACAATCTGGTAATAGAAGTGGGTACTCCAGTTCTACAGGTCGAGGAATGACTTTCTCTTACCCAGGCAGAGGGCAGAGCCAACATGTTGAACAGAGGCCCACATGTAGTCATTGTGGCAGACAACATACGACTGAATGTAGAAGGCTCACAGGAGCATGTTATTTCTGTGGATCAATGGAGCACATGTATAGAGACTGTCCAAATAGAGCCAAACTAGCAGAGACCAGCTGAGGCAGAGGAGTATCTGAGACTACTGTTGAGGCACCGAGGGTCTACCCTACTAGTGGGACACAAGGCAGAGGAAGAGGCAGGGGTAGGACTGGTACACTGGGCAAAGGAGTGACCAGATCTGAAGATCAGAGTTCTAGACCTCCTACTCAGGCCAGGGTGTTTGCTATGACTAGACAAGAGGCAGTGGATGCTCCTGAAGTAGTCACTGGTAATATTTATATTTCTGAAATATTAGTATATGCATTGATTGACCCAGGCTCCACTCATTCATTTATATCATTGCATATGGCATCTGAATTGCATCAAATGCATGAGCCTTTGGGGATTGACATAAATGTGAGTACACCATTTGGAATAGTGGTAGTTGTGAATAATGTCTGTCGTGATTGCCTGATATGCATTGACAGAGCTGAGTTAAGAACTGATCTGATTTTACTGTCAATATATGAATTTGATGTGATACTGGGAATGGACTGGTTAAGTAGACATCATGCAATAGTGAATTGCTTTACTAAGGAAGTAATTTTAGAATCACCAAACTAGCCAAGGGTAGTATATCTAGGTGAAAGAAAACTTGTACCTACATGTCTAGTTTCAGCTGTAAAGGCATTTCGAATGATTAAAGAGGGATGTGAAGCATATTTGGCAAATGTGACTGATACTAGAACCACTGATAGCTTGCTTGAAAATATACCAGTGGTAAGGGAATTTGCTGATGTATTCCCAGATGATCTACCTAGTTTACCACTAGATAGAGAGATAGAATTTACTATTGAACTAGTACCAGGAACTGCACCAATATCAAGGTCACCCTACAGAATGGCCCCAGTTGAGTTGAAAGAACTAAAGGCCCAATTGCAGGAGTTACTTGACAAAGGGTATATTAGACCTAGTGCATCACCATGGGGAGCTCGAGTGTTATTTTTAAAAAGAAAGATGGAACAATGAGATTGTGCATCGATTATAGGCAACTGATAAAAAAATTTCAGAAATGCTTAGTTTTCTGGGTTTAGCCGGATATTACCGCAGATTTGTTGATGGATTCTCCTTAATTGCTAGCCCTTCGACTAAATTTTTGAGAAAGAATGTGCCTTTTAAGTGGACTTCTGAATGTCAAAGGAGTTTCGATGAACTAAAACACAGGCTAACCTCAGCACCAGTGTTAACCATCCCTACAAGTACAGGTGGGTTTACAGTATATAGTGATGCTTCTCACCAAGGCTTGGGATGTGTGTTGATGCAACATGGTAAGGTGATACCTTATGCATCCAGACAACTGAGACCACATGAGATCTCATATCCAGTGCATGATTTAGAACTGGCTGCAGTCGTATTTGCATTGAAGATTTGGAGGCATTATCTGTATGGTGAGACATTCCAAATCTTCACATACCATAAAAGCTTGGGTTATTTGCTGACACAGAAAGAATTAAACATGAGGCAGAGACGGTGGTTAGAGCTATTGAAAGATTATGACTGTACAATTGAATACCATCCAGGGAAAGCCAATGTGGTAGCAGATGCATTGAGTAGGAAGGCTAGTGGCAGTGTAGCTCACTTGCAAGTATCCTCTTTCCATATTTGATTGAATTACGATCTATGAATGTTGAATTAAATATACATGATGAAGGATCACTGATTGCTACTCTTCAAGTAAGACCAATACTAAAGGAGAGGATCAAAGAAGCACAAAGCAAAGATCCTAAATTGTGTGAGAAAATTGAATCAGTAAGATAGGGAAACAGTAAAAATTTTCAATTGCAGGATGATGTACTGATGTTAAAATCACGCATATGTGTTCCAGACACTGAGAACTTGCGTCAGGAAATAATGGAAGAGGCACACAATGCACTGTATGCAATGCACCCAGGGATGACAAAGATGTGTCACAGTTTAAGGCCTCATTACTGGTGGCCAAGAATGAAAAAAGACATAGCAGAATATGTTTCCAAATGCTTGACATGTCAGCAGATTAAAATTGAACATCAGGCACCAATTGGTAAGTTACATCCATTGCAAGTGCCAGAATGGAAATGGGAAAGAATAACGATGGATTTTGTCTATGGATTGCCAAGAACTCCATGGAAATATGATGGAGTATGGGTAATTATTGATAGATTAACCAAATCAGGACATTTTCTACCTATCAGATGGGGCTGTACACTTGAGAGTTTGGCCAAATTATATGTGAATGAGATAGTTAGATTGTATCGCATTCCAGTGTCCATTGTGTCTGATAGAGATCCACGGTTTACTTCACATTTTTGGGTGAGTTTACAGAATGCATTGGGAACAAAATTGAACTTTAGCACTGCATTCCACCCACATACTGATGGACAGTCAGAAAGGACTATACAGACATTGGAAGAAATGATTAGGGCATGTTATATGGAATTCAGAAGTGTTTGGGATGAATATATAGCATTGATTGAATTTGCTTACAACAACCAGTATCATAGCAGTATCCAGATGGCACCATATGAGGCATTGTATGGCAGAAAGTGCTGAAGCCCTATCATTTGGGATAAAGAAGGAGCACGTGCATTAGAAGGGCCAGAGATAGTGCAAGACACAGTGGATAAGATCAAGGTTGTCAAGAACAAGCTAAAGGCAGCACAGGATAGGCAGAAAAGTTATGTTGATCAGTATAGAAGGGAAATGGAATACGAGTTGGGTGAAAAGGTATTTCTTCGTGTGTCTCCATGGAAAGGGATAATTCGATTTGGCAAAAAGGGTAAATTGAGCCCAAGGTATATAGGGCCTTATGAAATTCTTGAGAAGATTGGCCCACTGGCATATAGATTGGCGTTACCACCAGAAATGGCTCAGATACATAATGTGTTTCATGTGAGCATGCTTAGAAGATACAGGTCAGATCCTACACATGTACTTAAAGATCAAGCCATTGAGATTGCAGAGGACATGAGTTATGTTGAGGAACCAGTGCAAATCATTGGATATAAGACTAAACAACTAAGAAATCGAGAAATACCTTTGGTTAAAGTATTATGGCATAACCATTTACAAGAAGAGGCAACATGGGAAATAGAAGAAAATATGAAAAAGCAATATCCACACCTATTTTCAGGTATTAATTTCGAGGACGAAATTTTTAAAAGGAGGGGAGAATTGTAATATCCTTGACCTTCCCCACATGCATTTCATCGAACATAAGCATCTTGCATACAATTCAATTGAACACGTGCATTTTATACGTATTTTTGTAGGAACAAGTTCATGGCACGCACAAGCTACGTGTCATAGTATTTGGCATTTATATCGAGTCACACGTGTATCCTTATAACCTAAATGAGGATAACAAAGTATTAGAAATGAATTGAATAAGGTGTATAAATTAAAGTAAGCAAAGTGATTAGATTAAGATTAGTAAACAATTACATTGTTAATTTAGTTAAATCGGGTCAAATGATTAAGTTGTATTAATGTGTGAATTAATAGAATTATAAATCTATATAAATAATAATAATAATATAGACAAAATAAAATGAAAATGACATAAAAGAGAAATAGAAGAGAAGAGAAGAGAAAGGAAAAGAGAAAGGAGAAAAGAGATGAGAAAAGAGATGAGAAAAAGATAAAAAGACAAAAACCAAAAGTTAGCTTTATCTTCCCATTTCTGCCTTCTTCTCCAGCCCGACTTCTTCTTCAATTTCCTCCATTTCAGACTTCAATTATTCCTTGTTTCACCTAGTTTTTGAAGCTAATTGATCCCTTTCAAGGTTATTCTTGGTAAGTAATCAATTCTTATT
The DNA here is from genome assembly GCA_023653625.1 of Triadica sebifera. Lineage (NCBI taxonomy): Eukaryota > Viridiplantae > Streptophyta > Magnoliopsida > Malpighiales > Euphorbiaceae > Triadica > Triadica sebifera. The sequence goes on from CM042896.1 coordinate 38,077,415, forward strand.
GCTATAGGGTTGATTTCAGTTGCTTAGGTTCAATATTAGGCATTGAATTGCACCCCAATTTTGATGTTAATAGAAATTGATTCTGGAAATGTGTAAAACACAAAAGTTGTTCCTTTATATCTTAGATTTATGGATATGTAAAACTGTTTGCAAGATGTTATGTATAGGGAGAGATATGCTCTTCGTACTGAAACTGGTCAGGGTGTAAACCCTAACCAAGTTAGCGACTGTGTGGTTTGATTTCGAATATGTTAAAGCCCTTATTTGAAGTCTCTCAAAACATAAAAGTTGTCAATATATGTGTGTTGTATCTTTCTATCCAATTTCATGTTCATAGGTCTTGTAAATGTTGAGTATGGTGAATGGAACCATGACTGTTCCATGGTTTGAACTGCCTATTGAGTGCCCTAGGAAGCTATAGTAACGTTTTTGGATAATGTGAGCTTGTTAGAGCTAGATTCTATAAATGATCAAAACATGGAGTTATAGGTATATGGCTTAGCTAAATTTTGGTACTAATTTCAACTTCATTGGTTATGTATAGAGTAATATATGGCCTTTGGAAGCCATACTGGTCCGGAAGTGAATTCTATTCTGGACCAGTAAAATGTTTGGTATAATTAGAAGCCCTTAGAGACATAATTGGTACAAGTTGTAAACATGAAACATATTCCATATGAACCCATATAAGTGTCTCTAAAGTTTCATTAAAATAGGACTTATATATTATAAGTTATGATGAATCCAAATGAGTACCCTGAAACTGCCAAAAGGCAGAAAACATGGCAGAAAACATAACACTCTTAGAAATTCCACCAAATATTGTACAATGATCCAATTGGTCTGAAATTTGAATATGTTCTATAATTATATGTTATTTGTAATTAGGAACAAGAATCAAATTAATTGGTGAATTATAGAAAACGTTATAGGCTACATAGTCCCATAAGGTCACACTACCTCATAGGAAAAATCTTAACTATTGACATGAACAATGGATATTAATTTGTTTAAGCCACATTAAGTCTCCCTAATTATGAGTTAATCCATTATCTTTTCATATTAGGCTCGCAACATATTGGAGACCCACAAGGAGCAGGTAGACAATAAGTTAGGGGTCGGAATCAAAGGAGAACGGTGAGTCTAATTATCGATTGAATTCTTTAGTGAAAATGAATGTTGCTTGCTATGTGATTCATGTGATTGTCATGATTGGTCCTTGATAATGTAATGATGGATAATTTGTGACATTGTGGTACACATAAATGGTATACTTGCGGTATATTTGAGGTATATGTTTGACAAATGTGATATATACATGGTATAGGTACAGTATATGCAAGGTATATGCTTGACATATGAGGTATATATGGACTATATGTATGTTGTATATGATAAAGATGCAATGGTTGATGAATGCTTAAATACAAGTGCATATGCATATGGGCTAAAAAGGCGTTGTGACTAGTTAATAGATATTGTAAAGCAAAAGAAGAGGCCTATGGCCCAACAAATGTGCAAATGAAACAAATGATCAAGCTAGCTAGCAAATGCAAATGAAAATGTTCACATGGAAACCCGGGGCAATGTCTATTTAACTTGGTCATAACAAAATGAAATAAGCAATGCATTTGCATGCATAAAGAGTAATGATTATATGTTTCAACTTTATTGATACTTATATGATACTGATGAATGGAATGGGATACATGGTATATATTGGAATTGTGATTTATGACTATGAGTTGTTTGGTACTTTAGAGCTCATTGGATGGTTATTCTCACTGAGCCACAACTCATCAATTTGCATCATTTTTCAGGTAAAGAAAAGTGATAACTCATTTTGAGTAGCGTATAAAATACATGAAGCACAGGTCACTGGCGGAGCCTCATCACTCTCTCTCTCCTTGCATTCCACACAAGCCTGAAAACATGTCATCTGTATTTTGGACTTGTATGCTTGAATATGTATTATCACTCTAGATTAGTTTTGAAATGTATAAATGGAAACAACCCGTAATCCTTCGGATGTGAAGTATATGTTTTAATATATGTGATATATCGTATTTGTGGTTTTTAATGTTAACTTGAAAAGTCATTGAGTGATATTACAGGATATATGACTTGTAAAGTCATTAGTTGATTTTACAGGATATGATATGAAAAAAATTTTATTACTATTGTTAACAGGGTATTTTACCTTTCCAGTATGGTATGTATGATTACTTGGTACAGGGAGAGGTTATATTTAAATGCATAAGGTGTGACGTGACACGCTGGGCCTGCTACGGGCTCCTACTGGGTAGCCCAGCTGGCCCGCAAGGGGAGCCAGTAGCCTGCTTAGCCTGCGCGTGCCCATACGGGCCCGTGACACTTCCGAACGATTTTTTCGTGCGATCTCATCGCGATCCATCCTAAAATAATTCTCTCATATTTTGGATCCTATCGAAGAACATTTTACTCATTCTCCATATCTTCAATGTGTCTGACCCATTAGGTTCCCGGTTATTTTGGCCACTTAAATTAATAATTAATTTAAGCAGGTCATGAGCGGTATCTAGCAACACATCATGATCCCCAATTGACCGAAAAGTCAGATTTCTGTGCAATTATTCCTTTCACCAATCTATACCCCACTTGGTTCAGAGTATGGACATGTGTTAACTCTCACTAGACTGACTACGTCATGTCTAGTCCAAGTAATGTTAGTTCTTGTCATTGAGGCTCATTACTCTATTAGATATGTCATTGAAGACTATCTTTATGACATTTCCAATTCGGCCAGAGATTCCTAAGTAATGACCATGACAAGAGGCCATGGGTATACACTTCTTCTATCAAGAGTGGTGAATCCTTTGTTGGTTACCCAATTACCTTCGAATACCTCAAGCTGTATCCAATCACCACCCTATGAGCTACCTCTCTGAGGTAATAAGGAATAGTGTCAAAATACAGAATCAATATTCAAGATATCCTTGAGTACCTCCAGTCTAAGGATACTTGCACCATTGCTATGATGCGACTATCATTGACATTTGAATAAATTATCCATATGATTGTCTCATGGTTGGTCATCCAATGTACTTAGATACACCTAGGAAGCATGCACATGTTAACTGTAAACATCTCATGTTTATAGATTATGAGATCTACTACTCGATCCAATCAAGGAGTGTAACATGTGCTAGTCTGTCTAGATTAATAATGTCCTGTCTCATTAATCCTATGACTAGGGATAATTTTGATACTAACATAATTACACATGATAAAAATCTCAATATCATGATCTCATCATGATTTCGTTCATGCTATGTTATGAATCAAGGACTTCATTAATTGATTTAAGATCACTTATAAATTCATATATCAAATGAACATCAAATTAATGAAAATTCCTTTTATTAATTAAATAAATTTGTGCAATAAGTGCTAAAAGTGATTGCCTTTAGAGCACATCTCTAACAAGCTCCCACTTGCATTAAAGCCATTCGCCTTTGTATTTAATTCCATAGGCGAGTACATGAGAATCATATTTCTTTTGGGGAAGTTGCTTAGTTAAATGATCAACAATATTTTGATCAGTGGCCACTCTTTCTATCTTTACACCATTCCTACCAATGATTTCTCTAATGAAATGGAATCTTCTGAGTACATGTTTGGATCTCTGATAAGACCATGGCTCCTCTGCTTGCACAATGGCTCCATTATTATCACAATACAATTGTATTAGATCAATAATGCTGGGAACCACTCCAAGTTCTGTGATGTATTTCTTTATCCAAAGTGCTTCCTTTGCTGCTTCAGAAGCTACAATGTACTCTGCTTCGATTGTGGAATCAGTAGTCGTTTCCTGTTTGGAACTCTTCCAATTAATTGCTCCACCATTTAGTGTGAATATATAACATGACTGAGATTTTCAGTCATCATTGTCAGATTGGAAGCTGACATCGGTATACCCGGTCACAGTAATATCTCCATCTCCATATACCAAGAATACATCCTTAGTTCTTCTTAAGTACTTAAAGATATTCTTGACAGCCACCCAATGACCCTCATCAGGGTCCGATTGGTATCTACTCGTGACACTCAGAACATATGATACATCGGGTCTTGTACATATTATAGCATACATGATTGATCCTATAGATGAAGCATATGGAATCAAACTCATGTGTGTCCTCTGATCTTGTGTCTTTGGACAAAAAGACTTTGAGAGAGTAATCCCATGGGTCATGGGAATATATCCCCTCTTAGACTGCTCCATGCTAAACCTCTTTAGCATTTCATCTATGTATGTAGAATGTGGAAGACCAAGCAACCTTTTAGATCTATCTCTATAGATCTTTATCCCTAAAATATAGATTGCTTTTCTAAGGTCTTTCATAGAAAAATTCTTGGAAAACCAAATTTTGACTGATTGTAAGGCTGAGACATCATTTCCCATTAACAATATGTCATCTACATATAACACAAGAAATACGATTGCACTCCCACTAACCTTTTTGTAGACACAAGGTTCATCTGGATTTTGTAAGAAACCAAACTGTTTGATTGTCTCATCAAACTGAATATTCCAACTCCTGGATGCTTGCTTTAATCCATAAATGGATCTTTGAAGCTTACATACCTTTTTCCATCTTTGGATATGAAACCTTATGGTTGTGTCATGTACACATCCTCAGACAGATTTCCAATAAGGAAAGCTGTTTTCACATCCATTAGCCATATCTCATAATCATAATGAGTAGCAATGGCTAGGAGTATCCTTATGGATTTAAGCATAGCTACTGGGCTAAAAGTTTCATCATAGTCAATTCATTGTCTTTCACAATAACCTTTAGCAACAAGTCTAGCTTTATAAGTAATCACATTACCATCCATGTCAGTTTTCTTTTTGAAAACCCACTTGCACCCCATAGGCTTTATTCCTTCGGGTGGGTCAACCAAAGTCCATACTTGGTTTTTATACATAGAATCCATTTATGACTTCATGGCTTGAAGCCATTTGTTAGATTCTGAACAATTTAGAACCTTTTCATAGGTTGTAGGCTTATCATTTTCTATGAGGAATATGTCATTCTGTTCACTAATGAGAAATCCATATATCTCTGGAACAGTACGTATCCTACTTGACCTACGAAGCTCTTGTACTTCAGAAGGTTGAGCTATTATATCATTTGTATGAGTAATAAGCTCAGGTTCAGGCAGTTGATCAGCATCTGTTTGAGCATCTTGAACTTCCTCAAGTTCAATTTTTCTCCCACTATCTCCTTTTAAAAGGAATTATCTCTCTAAAAAGATAGCATGTCTTGAAACAAAAACCTTTTGTTCCAAGGGGTGGTAAAATTGATATTCATATGATGCTTTTGGATATCCCCCAAACAGACATCGGTCAGACTTAGCTTCTAGCTTATCTGACATTGTCCGCTTCACATAAGTAGGACAACCCTAAATTCTCATGTAAGAAAATGTGGGCCTCTTGTTATACCATATCTCATATGGAGTAACATCAACTGACTTTGAAGGAACTCCATTTAATATATAAATGGCGGTCTCTAGTGCATAACCCCAAAAGGATTTAGGCAATTCCGCAAAACTCATCATAGACCTTACCATGTCTAACAAGGTTTGTTCTTCCTTCATGGCCGTGAACTACAAATGTCGGTGAAGTGATCCAAGTGGTGACTTTGGTCGTGAAGCTCTCTGGATGAAAATGCATGAACATTCTCGGGGTGACAATTTTATTCACGGGGGTGACTGAAATGTCCACTTCACGGTTTGTTCTTCCTTCATGGCCGTGAACTACAAATGTCGGTTTTGGTAATAGTTAGCTCTTTCACGGTCGTGACACATAGAGTCACGGCAGTGAACATGCTACTTCCTGAATTTTGTCTTTCAAGGATTATTCTTCCAATCTCCATTCTTGCTATTTTAATCCATGTCCTGGTTAATAGACTTAGAAAACTAGTATGTTAAATACAATATTGCTATTTTATTTGTTATCATCAAAATGATGGAAATACCCCTCAAGGTTTTCAGAATGAATTATTTTAATTTAAATGATAGAAAAACTTAGTCGGGTAGATTTATTGAGTTAAGCTTGTGGCATCTTTCTTATATAAATGAGATTATCCCTAATATACATTCAAATTATGTCCAGTATATTAAAGGTACACATATCTAATACACACTAGATGAAATACAATTATAATTTAATTTACAAAATTTTTGATAAAATATACCAAAAATATGGCCAAAGCTTTTAGCTGTTTTTCGTCCGGATGCCCTTTTTCTTCTGATAACTATACTATCTATGGCTACCTTTTAAAACCTGTGCGAGAGAAAATCACTTGTGTTAAGCTACTAGCTTGGTGATGCTTCAAGTATAAAAATCTTACATACACATATTTTCTTACTTGTCAATTAATAATATCATAAATAGGACATAAAATAAAAGAATTACATGAAAACATATAAATGTCATCAAACATTTAATATTGAACAAATTTTAATTTCACATAAAAATTAACAAAATGACATACTTTTATGTTATTGTTATTTTTAATTTTTCATGTGCCCATAATACTTATAACCAAACTAACTAATAGGAATAACGGGATTGCTATTATTGGCTTTCATAATTTTGCACCGAATGCTTTTATAATAGTGTAATTACCGGCTTTTTGTAATATTGTCATTACCGGCTTAATAATTTTGCGTCGAACGCATTTATAAATTTGTCGTTATCGGCTTTTATATTTGTCATCGAGTGCCTTAAATTTCCGGATTGACATGCCAAACTATTCTCTATTCTAGTTCTAGATTAGGTGCTTTAGGACTTAACTTTTTTTTATATTTATTCACAATATTTTCAAAAATGATAATTATACAAAAGTTTTACATATATGTTTATTTATTTTTATTATTTGTTTCTATTGTTATTGCATTAGAACCTCACACATAAATAATTTATTAAACATCTAAAATTACAATTTAAGTCGAAATTCACATTAATTACTATATATATTCATGATACTACATGTAAAAGGCCAATAAATCACGTTTCTATGACAGATTTCGGTCTTGATTTTGGACATCATTTCTAGCCCGTTTATAATTTGAATTTGAAGTTATGGTCTTCTAATATTTTATAGCTTAATGCATTAAAAATCACTCAAATCCAAGATTTTTATCAATGAAACACATACCTAATCAGGCTTGGAGATTCCCTTTTTCCTTTTTTTCCTCCCCTTACTAATTTGCTTTGTTCTTGCCTTTATCACTCTCTTGAGGGTCTCTCATTTCTTCACTTGGTTTTCCTACACAACCATACCATATCTCATTTATATTATCCATTATGACAGCTTTTCATGCCTACATAAAATTCTAATGCTCCCAATATGTTTTATACTTTAATTTAGCTAAAATGTACTAAGTTTAAACTTCCTTCTTGATATGTCATGACTGCCCAAAAACCTTATTGTAGGTCCCAATGTATTTTCTTCAAATCAACACTCAAATCACACTTCATTTATCACCAATTGTGTTGCTCCTAGGTTAATTTAAATTTTTCCCCCCAATTTACCTTAACCAAAGCAGCCCCTCATTCCTCTATTAGAATTACCTTTCCCTAGTTTTTAAGTCATAAAACAATTAACTAACATCAATGTTAAACCTTGAGGACCTTGAGGGATATTTCTATCATTTTGATGCTAACAAATAAAATATTAATAATGTATTTAACAATGTTTGTGTTCTAAGTTTGTTGAACATGATATATCTTGAATAAAATATGATGCAAGAATAAAAGACAACCTTTGAAGGTCAAAATAAGGAGAAATAGCATGTTCATGCCCGTGACTGCTTATGTCATGCCTGTGACATAGCTTAGCGCCAACTCTCCAACATTTAAAGTTCATGATAATGAAGGATCATACCAACTGTAAATGATCAAATCAGTCACACCCATGAAACAACATGTCAAGTTATTCCAGAGAGCTTTATGGCCAGAGTCACCACTTGAACCATGGCTTGGAAGAATATTCACGCCCGTGAAAGTATAAAGTCACGCCCGTGATCAAACACTTCAAGTTCTTCCAGAAAGCTTCATGGTCAAAGTCACCACTTGGATCCCGACTTGGAAGAACATTCACGACCGTGACACATATAGTCATGCCTGTGAATGAGGACAGAGAAATGTGTCAGGCGTGAAGTTAAGAGTTGGTTCAACGACTATTTTGGCATTAAATGCACCCAAACGGCTATAATTCGCTGAGAAAGTATAAATGCAAGTCATTTACTAATCAAAACAAGGAGAACAACAATTACTTTGAATCTTAAATCTTGTTGTAGCCATTGTGCATTATTTATTTTCAACAAAACCTTTATTCTTTTTGAAAACTTATTTGCTTATAATTTCTAAGCATTATAGGTTGGTGAGTGTTTTCATTGTAATCTATTACTCAAGTGAGTTTGGGTATATTGGCTTAAGATTGAAACACTTGTAAGGGTTTATTGTGTGAGCCATAAAACACAAGGAATTGGTTTATTATATGAGCCATTAAAACATAAGGGAATTTATGGGTTAGGTGTTAGCCATTGAGAGAAACATGATAGTTGGGAGTGAGCTTATAAAACTCTATTGTAACACTTAGTGTGTTAGTAAAACTCCCAATTGAGATTAGGGAGAAGAGTAGGGTTTGTTAATATCCGAACCTCTATAAATCTCATGTGTGATATCTCTTCATCCCTGCTCTATTTAATTTTATTCCGCATTTAAAGTTAATAAATTTTTATTTCATAACCAATTCAATCCCCCTTATTGGTTCATTGTTCAGGCAACAATTGGTATCAGAGTCAGTCTAGCATCAAAGCCTAAAAAGAGCTAACAAATATTAAGAAATGGCTAATGAAGGATTCGAAAGTCTCAAGCCTTGCTTTGATGGAGCAAACTATGCTCATTGAATGTTTCGGATGGAGACATATCTCGATAGTGAGGGAATTGAAGTTTGAGATAGCATTTGGAAAGAATGGACACCACCAATTAGGAGACGAGTTGATGGTGAAGAAGAAATCCTTTCAAGAGACGTAGAGCAAACTTCAAAAACAAAAAGGCAATGACAATTCTCGTAAGCTCTCTATCCACTGAAGAATATGGTAGAATCCAACACTACCCTACCACATATAGTATGTGGAAAACATTAGAGAATTATCATGAAGGAACAACGCAAGTTAAATCCAAAAAGATTCAACTTCTCACTTCAGAATATGAACTTTTCAAGATGAAATCCAATGAATCCATCACCGATATGATGAACCATCTTCTAACCATTATAAACGGCATAAAAAATCTTAGAAAGCACTTGTGCTTGGAAGATGTAAACAAAAAAATTCTGAGAAGCCTTCCTCTAAAAGACTATAGTTCAACAGTTGTTGGTATAGAAGAAGCCAATGAATACATGAGCGTCATGCATACTGATGTGCTTATTAGCAAACTTCTAACACATGAAATGGCAATAAAGAGAGATAGAGAACTTGGAAATGAACTAGAAAAAGGAAAGTCTATAACACCACATCTTATACATTTGTGTTCAACCTATCCCTGTATCAATTAATCACACATAACATGCTAGAAAGACAAAATACCCTGTTAACATTGGTAGTAAATTTTTTTTTTCATATCATATCCTGTAAAATCAACTAATGACTTTGCAAGTCTTATATCCTGTAATACCTATCAATGACTTTGCAAGTCTCATATCCTGTAATATTACTCAATGGCTTTTCAAGTAAACATTAAAACCCACAATACGATATATCCCATATATTAAAACATAAACTTTACACATAAGTATTTACGAGTTGATTTCGTTTATACATTTTAAAAACCCATTCCAAACTGACTCTACATATTCAACCATATAAATACAAAATGCAGATGACATATTTTTATGCTTGTGTGGAATGCAAGGAGAGAGAGAGTGATGAGGCCCGGCCAGTGACCTGTGCTCCATGTCTTCTATACGCTACTCAAAATGAGCTATCACTTTTCTTTACCTGAAAAATCATGCAAATTGATGAGTTGCGGCTTAGTGAAAGTAACCATCAAATGAGCTCTAAAGTACCGAATAACTCATAATAATAAGTCACAAATCCAATACATACCATTTATTCCATTTTATCCATCAGTATCATATAAATATCAATAAAGTTGAAACATATAATCATTACTCTTTATGTATGCAAATGCTTTGCTTATTTCATTTTGTTGTGACCAAGTTAAACAGACATTGCCCTAGGTTTTCATGTGAACATTTGCATTTGCATTTTCTAGCTAGCTTGATCATTTGTTTCATTTGCACATTTGTTGGGCCATAGGCCTCTTCTTTTGCTTTACAATATTGATTAACTAGTCATAATGCCTTTTTAGTCCATATGCATATGCACTTGTATTTAAGCATTCATAAACCATTGCATCTTTATCATATAGAACATACATATATTCCATATATACCTCATATGTCACGCATATACCTTGCATATACTATACATATACCATGTATATATATCACATATGTCAAACACATATCTCAAATATATCACAATTATACCACTTATGTGTACCACAATGTCACAAATTATGCATCATCATATTATCAAGGGAAAATCATGACAATCATATAAATCACATAGCAAGCAACATTCATATGTACTAAAGAATTCAATCGATAATTAGACTCACCGTTCTCCTTTGATTCTGACCCCTAACTTATTGTCTATCCGCTCCTTGTGGGTCTCCAATATGTTGTGACCCTAATATGAAAATATAGTCAATTAACTTATGATTAGGTAGACTTAATGTGGCTTAAACAAATTAATATACATTGTTCATGTCAATAGTTAAGATTTTTCCTATGAGGCAGTGTGACCTTATGGATGAAAATGCCATGAACATTTACGGGCGTGACATTTTGATTCACAGGCATGACTGAAATGTTCATTTCACGGTTTGTTCTTCCTTCATGGTCGTGAACTTCAAAAGTTGGTTTTGGTAACGGTTAGCTCTTTCACGGGTGTGAGAATAAAGTCACGGGCGTGAACATGCTACTTCCTTAATTTTGCCTTTTAAGGATTATTCTTCCAATCTCCATTCTTGCTATGTCCTGTTTAATAGACTTAGAAAACAAGTATGTTAAATACAATATTGCTATTTTATTTGTTATCATCAAAATGATGGAAATACCCCTCAAGGTTTAACAAGCCGGTTATTTTTCACATTTCAACCTTTCAACTCCTTGAAACCGCTCTCATTTACACACATTCTATGAGAAATTGAAGATTCCGGCCCCTAAGTCATAACATTTTGCTATAAATACCATCAAAAGTCCATTCCTTCATCAAAAATCATACTTCTTTATGGTTTCCTCAAATTTTGTCAAACTTTTCCAAACTCCATAAAGTTTATTTCTTCAATCCAAATGGAAATCGGCTCATCAAAATGAACTAGGAAGAAGTCTCATGCTCCCAGGAGGTACTCAAACTACCTCTTGAACAAAATCCCAAAGCATTTCCATCCTCAGTACTCAACCTTGAAGCCAAGGCCTCTCATTTCATCAAGGTCCTTTGAATGGCAAACCGTCCACACTCTCGAGCTTGAAACGGCAATGACAAAGCAACTTCAGGCCTGTCATTTGAAAGAATTCATGGACATTCATCAGCCCACATTGAGGGAGCCAACCCTAGAATTTTTGAGCACTTTGCAAGTGTCTCATACTGGAGTGGTGAAATTCCAACTCTGCAACAATCCGAACACCCTCAGTGCCATTGAATTCAGGGAATTATTTAATCTATCCTCAGAAGGCATCCTCAATGACAGCAAAGTGGAATTTTTCGCGACTCGAGCATGGACTCATTTTGGCACATATTGCAGCTAGGATGTCAAGAAGACCAAGAGCACTCATCTCCAGTCCCTAGTGCACAAATATTTGCATAGGTTTCTAACCTATAGCATATTTGCTCAGGGAGAAAGCAATGGGACCGTTCAGAAATCTGAGCTCTCCCTGTTTGAGATGGACAGAATATGTCTCACCGTGACAATTTCTATATGGTTTGCAAACCATCTTCTATCCATTGCCACCAAACCCACAGGAGATATACTCATTGGTGGATATGTCACCCATATGGCCTTGAAGCTTGGCTATTTGAAGCTGGATAAGCATCACTTCAATCTCATCCCAGGGCATCTTCGAGATCGATTTGATGTCGAGTCCTTCATTAAGATGAGAGCGACTGTCAGAATTGTTCATGAGAACAATATTTACTACCGCTTCACAGACACTGCTGGGGTGATAATTTAGGAAGATAATGATACGGAGGACTTCAAAGCTGGCCTCTAAGGGATCTAGCAGAAGAAAAGGACTTGGGTTGAGGAAACACCTCCAGCGGCTGAGCAGGACATCGGACAATCCTCAGCTTCCATAACGAATTTGGCGCAATAGGTGGTTGACCTTTTGGCACCAGATTTGAGCAGCTACAGGCTTCGATGGACGAGAGGTTGGAGAACCTCAAAGACTTCATGGAGTCTCGGATGGACAGCGTTGAGGCAGTGGTTGCTCGACTTAGGGATAGGATGTCCGACTAGGTGTTAGGCTAGATGGTAGCCTTAATATGTTTGTTTGCTTGTTTACTTGATTGTTTTTTGTTTGTTTTCAGGAAATTGTAAATTTCCTTTCTGACTTTTAGTTACTTTGGTTTGTATTTTTTTTTTTAACATTAATATATTTGCTTTGTTTTTCTTTTAGTATCTTTATATTTTTTTTGTTGATGACAAAAGGGGGAGAACCTAGCAATATATTAAGATAAATGAATTTTGAATCAAAAATAAGAACCTACATATTTAAAGGAATTTTGAATTTTGATTCAAAATAAATATGCAAGTATGAAATTGAGCTTTATACTAATTAGATATATCTTAAGTATACATTGCATATACCTTAATGCAAGTTACATAAATGAATATGCCTTGATATACTCTAAATATACCTTACATATACTTCATGCCTTAAAATAGAATTTTGGTATATATTGGATATACTTTGCATATAACTTGCATATACTTAAAAACTAGAAAGTTTATTTCAATGCTACATCATTCTTTACAATTCTTGCATTTCATCAATTTTTATCCTAAGTATCTTTTGAGAGGGAGACTTCTCAAAAGCACATATTGCTAAATTATTTGTCACCATCAAAAAGGGGAGATTGTTAAACCCTGAGGGGTATTTCTGTCATTTTAATGATAACAAATAAAATAGTAATACTGTATTTAACATACTTGTTTTTCTAAGTCTATTAAACAGGTTATGGAATAAAATAGAAAGAATGGAGAATGAAAGATTAATCCTTGAAAGATAAAATTAAGGAAGTAGCATGTTCACGCCTGTGACTCTATGTGTCACGACCGTGACAAAGTTAACCATCACCAAAAACAACATTTGAACTTCACGGCCATGAAGGAAGACAACAAACTGTGAAATGCACATTTAAGTCATGCCCGTGAATTACATGTCACGCCCATGAACCTTCATGACAATTTCATCCAGAGAGCTTCACGACCAAAGTCACCACGTGGATCACAGCTGGGAAGTTTGTCACGCCCGTGAAGATATATCTCACGGTCATGACCCAATGTTTCAAAACCTTCCAAAGAGCTTCACGACCAAGTTCACCACTTCAATCATGGCTTGGAAGAACAGTCACTCCTGTGACAAACATAGTCACGTCTGTGAAAGATGAAAAACAAAAATGTCAGACGCAATTATTTGGGTTTGTACAACAACTAGTTTTGTATTAAATGCACTCTAAAGACTATAATTAGCCATAAGAGTGTAAATGCAAGTCATTTATGCATTTAGTACAAGAGGATAGTAAATACTTTGAATCAAAATCTTATTACAAGCTATTTGTACTTTTTATACATTCATAACCAATATCAATTCTCTGTGAAAATCGTTTTGGTCATCATTTATTGAGCAATAAAGATATGTAAGTGTTTTTCTCTGTAATCATTTCATACTCAAGTGAGTTTTGGGGATTTCTGGGTTAAGAGTAGAACACTTGTAAGGGTTAGTTGTGTGAGCCTTTTAATCACAAGATAAAGGTTGTTTGTGTGAGCCTATAAAACACAAAATAAAGGTTGTTTGTGCAAGCCTATAAAACACAAGGAATTGGTTATTGTGTGAGCCATTAAAACACAAGGGATTTCTGGGTTAGATGTGAGCCATTATGAGAAACACCATAGTTGGGAGTGAGCTTGTAAAACTCTATTGTAACACTTAGTGTGTTAGTGAAACTCCCAAGTGCGATTGGGGAGAGGAGTAGGGTTTGTTAACACCGGAACCTCTGTAAATATCCTTGTGTCAAATTTCTCTATCCCTCCTAAAATTAATTTTTATTTCCGCACATTAAAGTTAAAATTTTAAAACTCCAATTCAATCCCCCTTCTTGGCTTAATATCTGGGCAACAGTAATGATAATAATAGTGATAGTGAAGATGATGATGAGAAGAGTCTAATAGAAGTATTGAACCTAGAATTAGAAAAATATAGATGTAAATTCAATACTTATAAAAATAATCTTTTATATTTGAAAAACAAAATGGAAGTTTTAGAAAAGGAAAATCTTGATCTTAAATCTTCTAATGAATCTCTTCAAAAATTATTAGATGAGTACTCCTCTAGACCTCAACTAAATCCTTACTTAAAGAGAACAATGTTTTGAAAAATGAAGTTGAGGAACTTAGAAACTCCATTTCAAGATTTCATGAAGGCAATGAGAGTTTATATACTCTCATAGTGTCTCAAATACCAACTTTAATAAGACATAGTCTAGGATTTAATGGAAAATCATCTTCATCTCACAAGGCCACATTTGTTAAGTCAAGGGCACCTCATATCTCCACATTAGAAGTAATATCCTGAAGGGCTAAGTGCACAGCATACACTAAACCCTCTATTTATAAAAAAATTTGTCAAAGGTTCATTAGCCTAAGAGGGAAACCTCAAAACGCCAATCATGCTTTTATGTATAAGAGGCATGCACCTAGGAAAGCACCGATTCATCATGCATGTGCATGTCACTACTCACAAACTCCATCTAATAGGATAATGGCAGTTAAAAGCATGGTGAAACCGAAAAACATGTTTAGAGCTAAACAATGTAATTATTCTATGAAATTTGGTCATATTAATAAAGATTGTGGATAAGGAAGACTCATTCGGAAGCTTCATGTGCTAACCCCAAGGACCCATGTTCATTTGGGTACCTAAAAACAATACTTAAATTGCAATTTTATAGGTATGCCTCAAGTCCACTATAAAAGAAAATGTTTGGCTTTGTGGATAGTGGATGCTCAAGGCATATGACTGAAAACAAAGAGCTATTCAAAGACATTAAAGTATTAATGATGGTAAGTTGTAATGCCCGATAATTTATGCCACGGTTGCGGTTGACCGAAATCCAGTACCCCGAACCGATCGAAGTCTAAATTCAGACATGAAAGAAAAAAATTAAAATGATAATAAAATATGAGAAAAATATTTTGGATATTATTAATTTAGAAGTTTGAAGTTCGGAAGTAAAATTGAAAGAAAAAAAAAATTTTCGTTGAACGAAATTGGAAATTGCAGTGTTTTTGGCACAGTTATTTTATGAAGGCATAAAAATGGAATATTTTTATCTAAGGAGAGGAATATTTTTTTTATTAAAATAAAGTAAAAGTGATTTAAATTAATGGACCAATGGGAAACAAGATTAGCAATTAATCCTAACCGCCCACCTAATCCAACTTTTTGCCTTTATTCTTTTTCTTCCTCATCTTAATCAAAATCATTTCTCTCCATTTTTCTTTCCTTTTTCTGTGACCTTCCTTCCCCTATTTATTCTTCTTTTGTTTTATTCAATCAAGCTAATATTAGATAGAAAAAAGTGGAATTAAGGCAAGATCATGAAAGAGGTGAAGTTAAGTGAGCAAAACCAAGGAAGAGGAAGGAAAAAATGAAGAGAAAAAGAGAAACAAGACTTTGGTCATTTTGAAGATCATCAAAGGTGAGTTTAGATTTTCCATCTTCTCACTTTTATTCTTCTCTTTTCTTGAGTTTGGGATTAGTTGCCATTAAAGCTAGTAATTTAGGGTTATTATTATGTTAATGGTGATTAAGGGTGGATTAGTGTGATTATAACTTGATTAGTGTAAAATTTATTGTTAAGATAAGGAAATGATCAATGTTTGAACCAAAATCAAAGAGGAAGTAAGGGCAAAGAGAAAGGTAGCTAGGAATAAGATAAAAGTGAAGAAAAGTAAAATTTTCAAGTATGTACGTTTGGCAAAAATTCAATGTAGAAAAATGTTGATTTTGATTTTGTGATCTTTAGGAAATTGGGTGTGAATTGGTGATTAATTGATGTCATGAATGTGAAAATAAAAATTAGAATATGAGGTTGATGCCTGAAAATGGAAATTGTATGAATTAATTGATGTGCTAGAAAATTCGTCTTATGAACAGTATCTATTTTTCTAATCATAACTTAAGTTCTGGAAATTATTTTTGAGTGATTCTTATAGGGTTGAAAAGTAAGACATAGGGATTCAACTTCATTCATACCATTAGACCTGAATATGCCTAGAATTAGGTGAAAAATGGACTCAAAGTTTGAACTAGAAATTTATCCAGTAAAATACTAGGCAGATTGCAGTGAATGTAGAAAATTCATAACTTTTGCTAAAATATAGTTTTAATGTGATTATAGTTGGAAATTACAGATAACACATGTACCTACATTTGTTTTAGTTGGTCACTTGTCCAAATTACATCTAAAATCGATAAAAAAGATAGAGAAATATAAGGCAGAAATATGTCCAGTAAAATACTAGGCAAATGAGAATGAATGTAGCTTAGAAGAAAATTCATAACTTTTGCTAACAAATTGATTTTAATGTCATTCTAGTTGGAAATTACAGATAAGAAATGTACCTATATTTTGTTAGTTAATCACTTTTCTAAT
Source organism: Triadica sebifera (assembly GCA_023653625.1). Classification (NCBI taxonomy): domain Eukaryota; kingdom Viridiplantae; phylum Streptophyta; class Magnoliopsida; order Malpighiales; family Euphorbiaceae; genus Triadica; species Triadica sebifera. The sequence continues at coordinate 38,094,476 of CM042896.1, forward strand.
TTCTATCTAAAAATGGACGACAAATACAGGGCAACATAAGGTATAAATGTTGTCCAAAATAGGACAGTTTGCATATATGTGTTGATTGTGGAATTTTGTGATAGAAAAATATATTATTGATTTTCTTATAGATATTATGATTAAATGAGCAAGTATGAGGTTTTCAAATATTTAATTGAAACTATTGCATTTATATGGAATTTAGGCACTAAAAATAATATTGTTGAGATTTAATTTATGCAGGCTCTAAGAAATAGTGCTGAGTTTGAAATTATGTAGGGACCAAAAAAGGTGCTGAGTTGTTATTAAAAATATAGGCATTAAATTCCGAGTTATAAAATAATTATATAGGCACTGAGTATACTACCGGAGAGCAACCCTGTATCCAGTGTTTAGTTCCGATTTAAGATATCGTGGGCTATCAAATAAATAACAAAACAAATGTAAATTATTAAATTGATAGTTCAAATTGTATATGTAGTATTGTTAAAATTTCAAGTATGTTTAATGAATTGAATGTCATAATTAATGAATTAAATATTTTTGCATGAAGAAAATAGTTTTACTATTAATTGAATATTTGACATGCTTAATAAATTAATTGTAGTTTCTAGAATTTTATTTTAGAAATATTTATGTAATTATTGGATAGTTGCCAAACATACCACTAAGCTAGTAGCTTAGCGCGTGTGTTTTACACATAGATAAATAGACATAGTTGTTATGTATCGAAGATAAGGGAAACTCCAAGATCAGATTGAAGTAGTCTAGTTTCTTTTTGTATATTTTAGAAATTATATTGTAAAATTAAATTTAAGAATTTCTTTTGATGTAAATTTGTGGCATGTAATATTTATAAGGAATGAATTTGGTAATTTTATATATCTAGTATTATTTGTAAATATATTTCTAAATATTATAGCTTAATTGAATGAGTTCTTTTAAATCAAATTATTCACATCACTAGTTGCATATTTTAAATAAAAAAAATATATGGTAATAAATATTATGCTAATAATAAACTCAAAAATTGAAATACAAATATTTATACAATAAATTAAGCGTTGGCTTCAAAACAAATGAGCTTAATAGCACTTCCATATCCTATTAACAATTAGTATAGTGAAGGAGTTCTACATTTAGTGGTATTAGAGCTCAGGCTAATTGATTCTTAATCAGTCGGTGTAAAATAGAATGTTTGTCTCATGAATATGCACAAACTGCTGCAATTATCTAACTTGGTTCCCTTCTTCTGGTTTATATATAGATATTGATTCAGGATTAGAACACGATTTCTCAGAAGATGAATTGAGTAATAGTCTTTCAGACTCAGCCAATCTTGGACAACCTCCATCAGTGAGAGATCTTGTGTAACACCACATCATATGCATTTCTGTATCAAATAATCACATACTGCATGTTGGAAAGAGAAAATACCCTGATAACAGTGGTAGTAAATTTTTTTTTCATATCATTTCCTGTAAAATCAACTAATGCCTTTACAAGTCTTATATCCTGTAATTCTATTCAATGACTTTGCAAGTCTCATATCATGTAATATCACTCGATGACTTTTTAAGTGAACATTCAAAACCATAATACGATATATCACATATATTAAAACAAAAACTTCCCATCCGAAGGATTACGGGTTGTTTCCATTTATACATTTCAAAACTAATCTAGAGTGATAATACATATTCAAGCATATAAGTCCAAAATACAGATTACATGTTTTCATGCTTGTGTGGAATGCAAGGAGAGAGAGTGATGAGGCTCGGCCAATGACCTGTGCTCCATGTCTTCTATACACTACTCAAAATGAGCTATCACTTTTCTTTACCTGAAAAATGATGCAAATTGATGAGTTGCGGCTCAGTGAGAATAATCATCGAATGAGCTCTAAAGTACCAAACAACTCATAGAAATAAATCACAAATCCAATATATACCATATATTCCATTCCATTCATCAGTATCATATATGTATCAATAAAGTTGAAACATATAATCATTATTCTTTTATGTATGCAAATGCTTTGCTTATTTCATTTTGTTGCATTGCCCTGGGTTTCCATGTGAACATTTGCCATGTGAACATTTGCATTTGCATTTGCTAGCTAGCTTGATCATTTGTTTCATTTGCACATTTGTTGGGCCATAGGCCTCTTCTTTTGCTTTAAAATATCGATTAACTAGTCACAATGCCTTTTTAGTCCATATGCATATGCACTTGTATTTAAGCATTCATCAACCATTGTATCTTATCACATATAATATACATATACCACATATATCCCTCATATGCCACACATATACCTTGCATATACTATACATATACCATGTATATATATCACATATGTCAAACATATACTTCAAATATACCACAAATATACCATTTATATGTACCACAATGTCATAAATTATCCATCATTACATTATCAAGGACCAATCATGACAATCATATGAATCACATAGCAAGCAACATTCATTTGCACTAAAGAATTCAATCGATAATTAGACTCACCGTTCTCCTTTGATTCTGACCCCTAACTTATTGTCTATCCGCTCCTTGTGGGTCACCAATATGTTGCGAGCCTAATATTAAAACATAATCAATTAACTCATGATTAGGGAGACTTAATGTGGCTTAAACAAATTAATATGCATTGTTCATGTCAATAGTTAATATTTTTCCTATGAGGCAGTGTGACCTTATGGGACTGTTTAGCCTATAACTTTTCCATACTTGAACAATTAATCTGATTCTCATTCCTAATTAAAATGAACATATAATTATAGAATATATTAAAATTTCAGACCAATTTTATCATTGTACAATATTCTGTGGAATTTCTAAGTGTGTTCTGTTTTCTGCCTTTAGGCAGTTTCATGGTACTCATTTTGGTTCGTCCTAACTTATATTCTATAAGTCCTATTTTAATGATACTTTACAGAAACTGTTATGGGTTTATATGGAATATATTTCATGTTTACAACTTTTCTCAATTATGTCTCTAAGGTCTTCAAATTATAACAAAAATTTTACTGGTCCAGAATAGAATTGGCTTCCTGACCAATATGAATTCGAAAGACCATAAATTAGTCTATACATAGCCCATTAAGCTGAAATGAGTGCCAAATTTTAGCTAAGAGATATACCTATAACTCTTATGTTTTTATCATTTACATAATCTAGCTCTAGCAAGCTCAACATATCCAAACCAGTTACTGTATCTGCCCAGGGCACTCAGTAGGCAGTTCAAACCATGGAACAGTCATGGTTCCATTCCCCATAACTCAACATTTACAAGACCTATGAATGTGCACTTTGGTATACCTATACAACACACATATAGCTACAACTTTTATGTTTTGTGATACTTCAAATAATGGCTTTCACATATTCTAAATCAAATCCCACTGTAGCTAACTTGGTTAGGGTTCACACCCTGACCAGTTTAAGTAGAAAGAGGATTTCTCTTCCTATACACTAAATCATGCAAAACTGTTTACATATACATAAATATAAGACATACAAGAAAAATCATTGTGTTTTAAACTTTTCCATAATCAATTTCTATGTGCATCAAAATCGGGTTGCAAATCAGTGCCTATTAATGAACCTAAGCAACTAAAATCAACCCTATAGCAATAAGAATTGATTACTTACCATGAACGACCTTGCAAGGGATCAATTAGCTTCAAAAACTAAGTGAAACAAGGAAGAATTTAATTCTAAAATGGAGTAAAATGAAGAAGAAGTCGGGCTGGAGAAGAAGGCAGAAATGGGAAGATAAAACTAACTTTTTGTTTTTTGCCTTTTTATCTTTTTCTCATCTCTTTTATCATCTATTTTCTCCTTTCTCTTCTCTTTTCTCTTCTCTTCTCTTTTATTTCTCTTTTGTGTCATTTTCATTTTATTTTGTCTATATTATTATTATTATTATTATTTACATATATTTATAATTTCACTAATTCACACAATAATACAAGTTAATCATTTGGCCCGATTTAACTAAATTAACAATGTAAATGTTTACTAATCTTAATCTAATCATTTTGCTTACTTTAATTTAGTCACCATATTCAATTTATTTCCAATGCTTTTTTTATCATCATTTAGGTTATAAGGATACATACATGTGACTCGATACAAGTGCCAAATACTAGGACACGTAGCTAGTGCGTGTCATAAACTTGTTCCTATGAAAATACGTATGAAATGCATGTGTTCAATTGAATTGTATGCAAGATGCTTATGTTCAATGAAATGCATGTGGGGAAGGTCAAGGATGTTACAATTCTCCCCTCCTTTTAAAAATTTTGTTCTCGAAATTAATACCTGAATACAGGTCTGGATATTGCTTTTTCATATTTTCTTCTATTTCCCATGTTGCCTCTTCTTGTAAATGGTTACGCCATAATACCTTAACCAAAGGTATTTCTCGATTTCTTAGCTGTTTAGTCTTGTATCTAGTGATTTGCATTGGTTCCTTAACATAACTCATGTCCTCTGCAATCTCAATGGCTTTATCTTTAAGTACATGTGTAAGATCTGACCTATATCTTCTAAGCATGCTCACATGAAACATATTATGTATTTGAGCCATCTCGGGTGGTAAAGGCAACCTATAAGCCAATGGACCAATCTTCTCAAGAATTTCATAAGGCCCTATGTATCTTGGGCTCAATTTACCCTTCTTGCATCCATGCATGTTGTTTTTAATGAATCTAGTAGACTTGATCTTGTGAAAGGTAGTGCTCTTGATGATGTTGTAGATAATATGGAAAAACTTGTCATTGAAAATGGAAAAGAAGAAAACGATCAAGAAAATTTACTACCTCAAAATCAAGAACAAATGGAGCAAGAACTTCCAAAAGAATGAAGAATGAAGAAAGATCATCCAAAAGAGCAAATAATTGGTGATCTATCAAGGGGAGTAAGTACTAGATCTCATTTCAAGCATTTAGTCACTGACATTGTTTTTATTTCATAAATTGAGCCTAAAAACATTGATGAGGCTCTTAATGATGAAAGTTGGGTAATTGCCATGCAAGAGGAACTCAACCAATTTGAGAGAAATAAGGTATGGAACCTAGTACCTAGACCCAAGAATCATCCAATCATAGGCAGCAAATGGGTATTTAGAAATAAATTAGATGAACAAGGGTTAATAACCAGAAATAAAGCAAGACTAGTTGCAAAAGGATATAATCAGGAAGAAGGTATAGATTATGATGAAACATATGCACCTGTAGCTAGATTAGAAGCTATAAGAATACTCTTAGCATATGCATGTCACATGAATTTCAAACTTTTTCAAATGGATGTGAAAAGTGCATTTCTAAATTGTTATATAGATGAAGAAGTGTATGTAGAACAACCACCAGGTATTGAAAGCTATGATTTTCCATATCATGTTTTTAAACTTTCAAAAGCTTTGTATGGTTTAAAACAGGCTCCAAGAGCTTGGTATGAGAGACTAAGTTCTTTTTTATTGGAAAATAACTTTACAAAGGGAAATGTTGACACTACACTGTTCACCCAAAAGCATAAGCATGATATACTAATTTTTCAAATTTATGTTGATGATATAATATTTGGTTCTACTAATGAGCTGCTTTGTCAAGAATTTCCTAAGTGCATGACTAGGGAATTTGAAATGAGCATGATGGGAGAACTTAAGTATTTCCTTGGTCTACAAATAAAGCAAAGCAATGAGGGCATATTTATCAACCAATCCAAAAATGCCAAAGACTTAATCAAAAAATTGGTATGGAAGGATGCAAAAATGCCAAGACTCCTATAAGCACATCAACAAAATTGGACAAGGATGAAAAGGGTAAGAGTATTAATGAAAAGCTTTATAGAGGTATGATCGGATCACTATTATATCTCACTGCTTCTAGACCCGATATTATGTATAGTGTTTGCTTATGTGCACGATTTCAATCATGCCCTAAAGAATCTCATCTAAATGCTGTAAAAAGGATTTTAAGATATTTACATGGAACATTGCATCTAGGTTTATGGTATCCTAGGAATTCAACTTTTTATATTATAGGATATTCAGATGCATAATATGTTGGTAGTCTTTTAGATAGAAAAAGTACTTCAGGTACTTGTCACTTCATTGGAGAATGTTTGGTTTCTTGGTTTAGCAAGAAACAAGTTTCAATTGCTCTCTCAACTGCTGAAGCTGAATATGTAGCAGTTGGATGTTGTTGTAAACAAATTCTTTGGATGAAACAACAACCTAAGGACTATGGTCATGAGATGAACCATATACCTATAAAGTGTGACAACACTAATGCTATAAATCTTTCAAAGAATCCTATTCAACACTCTAGAAGTAAACATATTGACATTAGACACCACTTTATTAGAGATCATGTTCAATATGGAGATGTTGAATTAGAATTTGTATGCACAGAAAATCAATTAGCAGACATTTTCACTAAGTCTCTAAATGATGAAAGATTTAATTTCATTAGAAGAGAGCTAGGTATGATTGATGGATTAACCTTGTGATTGTAAGAAAATGAAATTTTAATTGTGGATCTTAAATCATATCACAAGTTATAAGATGGAAATTTTGATGAGAATTCATGTTTTATGATGTAGAATCTTTGTTGAAATCATTTAGTCAGTCGTAGAACTTAATTTCAATTTGATGAAAATTACAGGGGAGTCATGCCCATGACATATATTCACGCCCGTGACTTAGTTTAACGACTTGAGTCACAACCGTGAAAATGGACATTCACGCCCGTGAACAATTACGCCCCAAAAACTCACTGTGTCGTTCACGACTTTGGTTCATGACATGATTCATGGCTTCAAGTGGTGAAACTTAGTTTCACGGCTTGAGTCACGCCTGTGAAAATGGACATTGATGCTCGTGATGATTTTTCACTCCCGTGAATAATTACACCCTAAAACTCACAGAAGCTTTCACGCCTTGTGTCATGGCTTGCTTCACGGGCATAAGTAGTGAAATGCAACAGTTCATGCCCATGACGTTATATTCACCCCTGTGACATATGATCATTCATGCCCATGATATTCATCGATCACGATCGTGAACTTATTCATGCCTTCATTCACGGGTGGAACACTACTTGAGCAAATCGTGAACACGACTATTCACGCCCGTGAAACCATAAGTCACGCCCATGAATGTATCGAATATATAAGAAAACAGCCGGTTACAACCTTTATTTCAACTCTCCATCTCCCAAAACCGCTCTCATTTACTCTCATTCATTGAGACATTGAAGATTCCGACCCCAAAGCCTTGAAATTTCATTATAAATACCACCAAAAGTTCGAATCTTAGCAGAAATCATACATTTCTAGGTTTTTTATATCAAATTTTCTGTCAAAAATTTTCTTCAACTCCATCAACAACTAATTTCTTCAAATATGGAGTCTGCTTCATCTAAGGGAATGAGAAAGAAGTCTCATGCACCTAAGAGGTATTCAGATTACCTCATGAACATCATTCCAGAAAGTTGGCATCCTCGGTATGCAACTTTGAAGAAGAGACTTATTTTATCATCAAGGTCCTTCGAATGACAGACAGTCTGTAGTCTCGGGCTAGAGATGGCTATGACAGAACAACTACAAGCCTTTCATCTCAAAGAGTTTGTTAAAATTCATCAGCCGACTCTAAGGGAGCCAACGCTGGAATTTCTCAGCACCATGCAGGTTTCACCAACTGGAGTGGTGAAATTCCAACTCTGCAATAATCCTAACACCCTCAGTGCCATCGCATTTGGAGAATTGTTCAACCTACCATCTGATGGCATTCTAAATGAGACTGAGGTAGAATTCTTTGCTCCTCCAGTGTAGACACATTTCGGCACCGGTTGCAGCTAGGATGTGAAGAAGACAAAGAGCACTCATCTCGTGGCCCCAGTACACAGATATTTGCATAGGTTCCTAACCTATAGCATTTTTTCTCGGAGAGAAAGTAATGCAACAATCAGAAAGTTAGAGCTTTTCCTCCTTGAGATGGCTCACAGGGGAGTCAAAGTGGCACTTTCTAGATGGTTTGCAAACCATCTTCTCTCCATTGCCACCAAGCCCACAGGAGATATCTTGATTGGTGCATATGTCACCCATATTGCAGTCAAGCTCAATTATTTGAAGCTGGATGACCATCACTTCAACATCATTCCTGCACATCCTCAAGATAGGCTGGATGTCGACTCATTCATCAAGATGGGAGCAGCTGTCAGAGTCATTTTTCAGAACGATATCTTCTACCGCTTCACTGATACTGCTGGAGAGATTATCTAGGAAGATAATGACACATAGGATTTTAAAGCAGGCCTCCAGGGAGTCCAGCAGAAAAAGAGGGCTCGGATTAAGGAAGCACCTCCAGCAGTCGAGCGGGACATTGGACAGTCCTCAGCTTCCACACCATCCTTAGCGCAGCAGGTGGTCGACCTCTTGGCATAATGTTTTGAGCAGCTGCAGACTTCCATGGATGAGAGGTTGGAGAACCTCAAGGACTTCATGGAGTCTCGGACGGACAACCTTGAGGCTGATGTAGCTAGGCTTCGTGATAGGATGTCTGGCTAGGAGATAGGCTAGAGTGTAGCCTGAATTTGATCATTTTTTCGCTTGTTTGTCATTTTTATGTTTTTTTTATGTGTAGGAAATTTTTAAATTTCCTTTCTGAATATTTTAACTTAGTTTGTATCTTTTTCCTTTATATATATATATTTGTTTACTTCAATCTTCATATCCTTTTTGATTGATGACAAAAGGGGGAGAAATTTAGCAATATATGATAGGGGAGAATGGTATAGGAATTGGTGAATCAAAAAGTGAAGTGACTTTGAATTGGTTTAAAAATCTTGATTCAACATTTCATATGTAAAGTATATAAGTGGAAAATTAAGTTTTTTATAAATATATATACCTTAGATATACCCTAAGTATACTTTGCATATATTTTAAAGCAAGTTACAAATAAAAACATGCCATGATATACCTTAAATATACCTTACATATACTTTATGTCTTGAAAAGGAATTATGGTATGTATTGGAAATACTTCTCATAAAACTTGCATATAGTTAAAATCTAGTTTAATGCTACATCATTATTTACTATTCTTGCACAATATAAGTTTTTATCCTAAGTATATTTTGAGGGGGAGACTTCTCAAAATCACATATTGCTATATTATTTGTCACCATCAAAAAGGGGGAGATTGTTAACCTTGAGGGGTATTTCCGTCATTTTGATGATAACAAATAATATAGCAATGTTGTATTTAACATACTTGTTTTTGTAAGTATATTATACATGACATGAATTAAAATAGCAAGAATGGAGAATTGGAAGAATAATCCTTAAGAAACAAATATCAAGTAGTAGCATGTTCACTGCTGTGACTCTAGGAGTCACTCCCGTGAAGGAAGCTAACCATTACCAAAACCAACATTTGAAGTTCACAGCCATGAAGGAAAAACAAAACGTGTAGTAAGCATTTCAGTCACCCCCGTGACTAAAGGTGTCACCCCCGTGAAGAGTCATGCAATTTCATTCAGAGAGCTTCACCACCAGAGTCACCACTTGGCTCATGGCTGGGAAGGGTGTCACGCCCGTGAATGATTAATGTCACGCCCGTGACTCTATATGTCAAAACATTCCAGAGAGCTTCACCACCAGAGTCACCACTTGGATCACAGCTGGGAAGCTTGTCACGCCCGTGAATGAGTAATGTCACGCCAGTGATTGAATATGTCAAAACATTCCAGAAAGCTTCATGACCAGGGTAACCACTTCGTTCATGGCTTGGGAAGAACTGTCACCCCCATGACAAGCATAGTCACGCCCGTGAACAATGAAAGAGAAATATGTCAGGCGCGATTTGTGGTTGGTACAACGGCTAGTTTTCTTATTTAATGCACCCCAACGGCTATATTCAGCCATGGGAGTATAAATGGAAGTCATTTATGCATTAAGGAACAAGAGGATGATAAGAAAAACAAAAGATTAGCATATACTTCAAATCACAAGCTATCTTGTACTTTCATACTTTGAGAACAAATCAATTCTCTGTAAAAATCTTTTTGCTCCTCATAATTGAGCAATAAAGATTTATAAGTGGTTCGCTCTGTAATCTTTACTCAAGTGAGCTTTTGGTAGTTCTAGGTTAAGAGTAGAACACTTGTAAGGGTTAGTTGTGTAAACCTCTAAAACACAAAGTGTAGGTTGTTTGTGTGAGCCTGTAAAACACAAAGGAATTGGTTATTGTGTGAGCCATTAAAACACAAGGGATTTCTGGGTTAGGTGTGAGACATTGTGAGAAACACCATAGTTGGGAGTGAGCTTGTAAAACTCCATTGTAACACTTAGTGTGTTAGTGAAACTCCCAATTGCAATTGGGGAGAGGAGTAGGGTTTGTTAACAGCCGAACCTCTATAAATCTTTGTGTCTGATTTTCTCTATCCCCCCTAAAATTAACTATTTATTTTCAGACCTTCAAGTTTAATTTTTTGAAACTCCAATTCAACCCCCCTTCTTGGTCTAATATCTGGGCAATAGGGAGGATGCAAAAATGCCAAGACTCCTATAAGTATATCCACAAAATTGGACAAAGATGAAAAGGGTAAAAGCATTAATGAAAAGCTTTATAGAGGTATGATCGGATCACTTTTATATCTCATTGCTTCTAGACCCGATATTATGTATAGTGTTTGCTTATGTGCACAATTTCAATCACGACCTAAAGAATCTCATCTAAATGTTGTAAAAAGGATTTTAAGATATTTACATAGAACATTGCATCTAGGTTTATGGTATCCTAGGAATTCATCTTTTTATATTATAGGATATTCAGATGAAGACTATGCTGGTAGTCTTTTGGATAGAAAAAGTACTTCAGGTACTTGTCACTTCATTGGAGAATGTTTGGTTTCTTGGTTTAGCAAGAAACAAGTTTCAGTTGCTCTCTCAACTGCTGAAGCTGAATATGTAGCAGTTGGATGTTGTTGTACAAAAATTCTTTGGATGAAACAACAACTTAAGGACTATGGTCATGAGATGAACCATATACCTATAAAGTGTGACAACACTAGTGCTATAAATCTTTCAAAGAATCCTATTCAATACTCTAAAAGTAAACATATTGACATTAGACACCACTTTATTAGAGATCATGTTCAATATGGAGATGTTGAATTAGAATTTGTATGCACAGAAAATCAATTAGCAGACATTTTCACTAAGTCTATAAATGAAGAAAGATTTAATTTCATTAGAAGAGAGCTAGGTATGATTGATGGATTAACCTTGTGATTGCAAGAAAATGAAATTTTAATTGTTGATTTTAAATCATATCACAAGTTATAAGATAGAAATTTTGATGAGAATTCATGTTTTATGATGTAGAATCTTTGTTGAAATGATTTAGTCAGTTGTAGAACTTAATTTCAATTTGATGAAAATTATAGGGGAGTCACGCCCGTGACATATATTCACGCCTGTGACTTAAGTGGCCCAAAGAGGTAGTGTCGTTCACGACCTTGGTTCACGACATGATTCACGGCTTCAAGTGGTGAAACTTAGTTTCACGGCTTGAGTCACGCCCGTGACGATTTTTCACTCACGTGAACAATTACGCCCCAAAAACTCACAGTGTCGTTCACGACATGATTCATGGCTTCAAATGCTGAAACTTAGTTTCACGGCTTGAGTCACGCCCATGAAAATGGACATCCATGCTCGAGACGATTTTTCACTCCCATGAATAATTACACCCCAAAACTCACAGAAGCTTTCACACCTTGTGTCACGGCTTGCTTCACGGGCATAAGTAGTGAAATGCAACAGTTCACGCCCGTGACATTATATTCACCCCCGTGACCTCTGATCATTCACGCTCGTGATATTCATCGATCACGCCCGTGAACATATTCACGCCTTCATTCACGGGTGGAACACTACTTGAGCAAAATGTGAACACGACTATTCACACCTGTGAAACCATAAGTCACGCCCGTGAATGTATCAAATATATAAGAAAACAGCCAGTTACAACCCCAAAGCCTTGAAATTTCACTATAAATACCACCAAAAGTTCGAATCTTCAGCAGAAATCATACATTTCTAGGTTTTTTATATCAAATTTTTTGTCAAAAATTTTCTTCAACTCCATCAACAGCTAATTTCTTCAAATATGGAGTCTGCTTAATCTAAGGGAAAGAGAAAGAAGTCCCACGCACCTAAGAGGTATTCAGATTACCTCATGAACATCATTCCAGAAAGTTACCATCCTCGGTATGCAACTTTGAAGAAGAGACCTATTTTATCATCAAGGTCCTTCGAATGACAGGCAGTCTATAGTCTCGGGCTAGAGATGGCTATGACAGAGCAACTACAAGCCTGTCATCTCAATGAGTTTGTTGAAATTCATCAGCTGACTCCAAGGGAGCCAACGCTGGAATTTCTCAGCACCCTGCAGGTTTCAACAATTGGAGTGGTGAAATTCCAACTCTGCAATAATCCTAACACCCTCAGCACCATCGCATTTGGAGAATTGTTCAACCTACCATCTAATGGCATTCTAAATGAGGTTGAGGTAGAATTCTTTGCTCCTCCAGCGTGGACATATTTTGGCACCGGTTGCAGCTGGGATGTGAAGAAGACAAAGAGCACTCATCTCGTGGCCCCAGTACACAAATATTTGCATATGTTCCTAACCTATAGCATTTTTTCTCGGGGAGAAAGTAATGGATCAATCAGAAAGTTAGACCTCTTCCTCCTTGAGATGGCTCACAGGGGAGTCAATATGGCACTTTCCAGATGGTTTGCAAACCATCTTCTCTCCATTGCCACCAAGCCCACAGGAGATATCTTGATTGGGGCATATGTCACCCATATTGCAATGAAGCTCAATTATCTGAAGCTGGATGACCATCACCTCAACATCATTCCTGCACATCCTCGAGATAGGCTGGATGTCGAGTCATTCATCAAGATGGGAGCAGCTGTCAGAGTCATTTTTCAGAACGATATCTTCTACCGCTTCACTGATACTGCTGGAGAGATTATCTAGGAAGATAATGACACGGAGGATTTTAAAGCAGGCCTCCAAGGAGTCCAGCAGAAAAAGAGGGCTCGGATTGAGGAAGCACCTCCAACAGTCGAGCAGGACATTGGACAGTCCTCAGCTTCCACACCATCCTTAGCGCAGCAGGTGGTCGACCTCTTGGCACCACATTTTGAGCAGCTGCAGACTTCCGTGGATTAGAGGTTGGAGAACCTTAAGGACTTCATGGAGTCTCGAATGGACAGCCTTGAGGCTGAAGTAGCTAGGCTTCGTGATAGGATGTCTGGCAAGGAGATAGGCTAGAGTGTAGCCTAAATTTGTTCATTTTTTAGCTTATTTGTGATTTTTATGTTTTTTATTTGTAGGAAATTTTTAAATTTCCTTTCTGAATATTTTAACTTAGTTTGTATCTTTTTCCTTTATATATATATATTTGTTTACTTCAATCTTCATATCCTTTTTAATTGATGACAAAAGGGGGAGAAAACTAGCAATATATGATAGGGGAGAATGGTATAGGAATTGGTGAATCAAAAAGTAAATTGACTTTGAATTGGTTAAAAAATCTTGATTCAACATTTCATATGCAAAGTATATAAGTGGAAAATTATGTTATATATATATATACCTTATATATACCCTAAGTATACTTTGCATATACATTAAAGCAAGTTACAAATAAAAACATGCCATGATAGACCTTAAATATACCTTAAATATACTTTATGTCTTGAAAAGAAATTATGGTATGTATTGGAAATACTTCTCATAAAACTTGCATATAGTTAAAATCTAGTTTAATGCTACATCATTATTTACTATTCTTGCACAATATAAGTTTTTATCCTAAGTATATTTTGAGGGGGAGACTTCTCAAAATCACATATTGCTATATTATTTGTCACCATCAAAAAGGGGGAGATTGTTAACCTTGAGGGGTATTTCCGTCATTTTGATGATAACAAATAATATAGCAATGTTGTATTTAACATACTTGTTTTTGTAAGTATATTATACATGACATGAATTAAAATAGCAAGAATGGAGAATTGGAAGAATAATCCTTGAGAAACAAAAATCAAGTAGTAGCATGTTCACTGCCGTGACTCTAGGAGTCATTCCCGTGAAGAAAGCTAACCGTTACCAAAACCAACATTTGAAGTTCACGGCCATGAAGGAAAAACAAACCATGAAGTAAGCATTTTAGTCACCCTTATGACTAAAGGTGTCACCCCCGTGAAGAGTCATGCAATTTCATTCAGAGAGCTTCACCAGCAGAGTCACCACTTGGATCACGGCTGGGAAGATTTTCACGCCCGTGAATGATTAATGTCACACCCGTGACTCTATATGTCAAAACATTCCAGAGAGCTTCACCACCAGAGTCACCACTTGGATCACGGTTGGGAAGCTTGTCAAGCCCGTGAATGAGTAATGTCACGCCCATGACTCAATATGTCAAAACATTCCAGAAAGCTTCACGACCAGCATCACCACTTCAGTCACGGCTTGGGAAGAACTGTCACCCCCGTGACAATCATAGTCACGCCCGTGACCGATGAAAGAGAAAAATGTCAGGCGCGATTTTTTGGTTGGTACAACGGCTAGTTTCTTATTTAATGCACCCCAACGGCTATATTCAGCCATGGGAGTATAAATGAAAGTCATTTATGCATTAAGGAACAAGAGAATGATAAGAAAAACAAAAGATTAGCATATACTTCAAATCACAAGCTATCTTGTACTTTCATATTTTGAGAACAAATAAATTTTCTGTAAAAATCTTTTTGCTCCTCATATTTGAGCAATAAAGATTTATAAGTGGTTCTCTCTGTAATCTTTACTCAAGTGAGCTTTGGGTAGTTCTGGGTTAAGAGTAGAACACTTGTAAGGGTTAGTTGTGTAAGCCTTTAAAACATAAAGTGTAGGTTGTTTGTGTGATCCTGTAAAACACAAAGTGTAGGTTGTTTGTGTGAGCCTGTAAAATACAAAGTGTAGGTTATTTGTGTGAGCCTATAAAACACAAAGGAATTGGTTATTGTGTGAGCCATTAAAACACAAGGGATTTCTGGGTTCGGTGTGAGCCATTGTGAGAAACACCATAGTTGGGAGTGAGCTTGTAAAACTCCATTGTAACACTTACTGTGTTATTGAAACTCCCAATTGCGATTGGGGAGAGGAGTAGGGTTTGTTAACACCCGAACCTCTATAAATCTTTGTGTCTGATTTTCTCTATCCTCCCTAAAATTAACTATTTATTTCCTCACTTTAAAGTTTAATTTTTTTGAAACTCCAATTCAACCCCCCTTCTTGGTCTAATATCTGGGCAACAAGTATGTTGGACCGAGTTGGATGAGAAAAAGTTGATTGGGCTAGAGATAATTCAATAAACTGAGGAGAAAGTGAAAGTGATCATGGAAAGGCTAAAGGTAGCACAAGAATGACATAAATCATATGCCGATTTAAAGAGGCGAGATATATAATATGCAGTAGGAGACAAAGTATTTCTTAAGGTTTTTCCATGGAAAAAGATATTGAGGTTTGGTAAAAAGGGAAAGTTAAGCCCAAGATTTATTGGTCCTTATGAAATTCTGGAAAGAATAGGACCAGTGGCTTACCAATTAGCTCTTCCTCCCGAGCTAGACCGAATTTATAACATGTTCTACGTTTCAATGTTAAGAAGATACCGTTCAGACCTAACCCACATTATACTGATTGAAGAAATAGTGGTATTGACAGACATGTCTTATGAGGAAGAACCAGTGGCTATAATAGCATATGAAGAGAAAGTTCTCCGGAACAAGAGAGTCCTTCTAGTTAAAGTTTGGTGACAGAATCATTCAATTGAAGAAGCCACTTGGGAAAGTGAAAAAGTGATGAAAAAGCAGTACCACCAGTTGTTTAACCCGAATGAACAAGTAAATTTCGAGGACAAAATTATTTTAAGGGGGAGAGAATGTAATATCCGCTAATTTAGGCCCCGAGTCGCACGTGTCGCGAAATTAACGCGTTTCACCGATCGGAGTCTAAATTTAGATTTTTACAAAAATTGATTAATTAATGGATAAATTAAATGATAAATGTCTAATTAAGTGATTATAAAGTTTAAAGAAGTTGATTTACGGTAAAGGACTAAATTGCAAAATTTGATAAGTTTTGGGGTCAAATTGCAAATTACCAAAAATTGGAGGATTAATGAGATTAATTGCTAATTAACTTAGGAAATTTGGACACTTAAAATTGGGTTGGCCGGCCATGAAATTAAAGAAAGAGGCTTAATATTGATTAAGTATAAAATTGGAAGAAGATGGTCAAATGGTGGGTCCCACATGAAGACTTTTTGGGTACCCTATTTGAAACTTCTGTTCTTCTTATTCTTCTCTTCATTTTCTGCCTTTTTCTCTCTTTTCTCTACCAGTCATGCTAGCTACATCATTTCCTCCATAGCTCACCTCGATTTCTAGAGAGAGAAAGGAAGGAGAGAGAAGGGAAATAGCAAGACAAGGTGATTTTCATGGCCCATAACTCCTAAGGAAGCTGGAAAGAACAAGAAAGAGGAAGAAAACTCAAGTTTGGTAGAGAGAGAAAATCTCCAAAGTTGTTATTTGGTGAAAAAAATTGTAAGGTAAGAAGCATCTCTTCTTCTTATTCATCTTTTCTTAAAGGAAGTTCGAATTTTGAGCTCATCCAAGACTTATATGGAAAGAGAGAGAAACTAGGGTTTTGAGAGAGAATAAGAGAGTTTAGGGTCTTGAGGAAATCATATGATAATAATGATTTATGATGTTGTAGGAGTTCCAAGTGACAAGGAACAAGCTCTAAGGAGCAAAGGAAAAGAGAAAGCTACCTAGAAGAGTGAAGGAGAAAGATTGAGGTTTGTTCCTAACTTAAGGCAATAGCCTATTTTTGTTTGAAATAATACATGTTGAACATGATTTTAGATAAATACATTTCAAGAATGATGATGATTATGGCATGAAACCATAGGATTAGACATGTATTAATGAGATCCTTATGTGAGATTGAATTAATGATGCATGTTAGAAAATCTTGTATGATCAAGACATTTACATGTATTAGAAAGTAATAGGTTGAGTAAAGAACCTTAGAAATGCATGAAGTAGAATTTGGTATGATTTGGATGATGTTAGAATGAATGAAATGTGAATATGCAGATTTCCTGCTGAAAGTCACGGGCGTGAACTTGAGAGTTCACGGTTGTGACTGATTGTATCACAATTGTGACTTATGTGTGGAAATGGTACTATTCATTCCAGAAGCGTTCACGGGTTGGAATCATGGAAGTGAACTTATTCACGAGCGTGAATGAGTAATCACGACCGTGAATGCTTTTAGGCGATTCATTCCAGTAGCGTTCACGGCTTAGGATTATGGGCATGAACTAATTCACGGGTGTAAAATTAGTAATCACAGCCGTGAATGCTCTGTATTTGTGATTATGAATGTGGTTATCAAATGAGGAATTCAGGTAAGTAAATGAAAGTCATTGTCTATCTAGTGAAATAAGAATGATTATATATATATACATATTGATGAGAGAACGTGTTATATTGTGATATAGAAAATTGAATTGTCATTAATGATATATGAAATCTGATGTGGATGATAAGTATGAGAATATTGATGTACCTAGTTAAATAAATAAAAAGATGTTATCTAGTATGTATGCATATGACTATATGTTTACAAAACAAGAAAATTGAGATGTGGTTAAATATAAGAATATTGAGATGTTGATAAACATGAGAATTATGATTGATGTGAAAATATAAAGAAGCCCATTACTCTACCTGCGGACTAGAATCAGGATAGATGACATGTCATTAAGGGGGCGAATGGTACCATACTATTCCTCAACTAATGTGGCTGAAGCTCTGGGAGCGACATTGGTCTGAGATGCTCGGTCAGTGTGGCTTAAGCTCTAGGAGCGCTACTGACTTGAGAAGCTCTGATGAGCACATGTAAATGAGGACAAGGTGGCTTAAGCTCGGGGAGCACCCTTGGTCCGGTTATTCATCTATGATGAAATTATACTCAATCAATGTGGCTTAAGCTTTGGGAGCGCCATTGATTTGAGAAGCTCTTATGAGCTAGATAGTGGACAGTGTGGCTTAAGCTCTGGGAGAGCTCCTGATCCATAACTCGTGTCCAGTCAGTCCAAATTTAGCGTGTTGTGGTCAAGATAATGAGGATATGTTGGAAAATAAGAAAAGAAAATAATAAGAAAATGATGATGATATGAGATTGAGATGTAATGATAAAGAGATTAACAGAGTAATTTACCATTAAAGATAAATGAAAATAACATTATCTATATGAGCATGACATTTATACTTGTATGAAATAGGAATATTTTGATAGTCATGCATGCAAACATAAAATGATATTTGTTAATGCTTGTTACATGATATAGTATATTGCCTTATTTATATGCACCATTAAGCTTAGAGCTTAGCATGGAGTTTAATTTCCACACAGATATAGAAAGGTAGCTGAAGGCATTAGATAAAGCAAGCGGTGATCCCATTCAAGTAAAGCATATGAACCTTGAGAAAGTGGGTTACTAACTTTGAAATTTTTGTATTTGGCTTTTATATTAAAGAATGTTAGAGTTTGTAAAACTTACTTTTAAATTTGTTAAGAATTACTTTGATGTTTAAAATTACTATCTTTAATAAATAAATTATTACTTGTTTTTGTATATATCCATATATACATGAGTGCAAAAAAAACAAAATATAGCGATTTGAAGTAAGGAAGACAGGCAGCAGTGCTCCCTTATCCGGGCACGTGCACATCAGTATTCATGATGCAAATATCTTCATTCGCTTCTTCTATGCCAGCAACTCTTGAGCCATAGTCTTTAAGAGGAAGACTTCTCAGGATTTTATTGTTTATATCTTCCAAGCTCAGAGGCTTCCCAAGTTTCCTCATTCCATTTATAATGGCTAGAAGACGGTTGGTCATGTCAGTGATTGACTTATTGGATTTCATCTTGAAGAGCTCATATTTTGAGGTAAGAAGTCGAATCTTCTTGGATTTGACTTTCTTAGTTCCTTCATGATAATTTTCCAATGTCTTCCACATGCTTTAAGTTGTTTGGTAGTGTTGTATTCTTCCACATTTTTCAATAGATAATGAGCTTGAGAGGATTGTCATTGCCTTCTTGTTTTTGAAATTTGCTCTTCTTTGAGGCTCTGTCCAATCATCTATTGATAAGATTTCTTCTTCACCATTAGCTCCTCTTCTGGTTGGTGGTATCCATTGTTTTCATACACTATCCCAGACTTCAATTCCTTTAATATCCAGGTATGTCTCCATCCGAAATTTCCAATGGGCATAATTTTCTCCATCAAAGTAAGGTTTGAGACTTTGGAATCCTTCACTGGCCATATCTTAATCTTTACTAGCGCTTTTTAAGTTTCGATGCTAGATAAAGCTCTGATACCAATTGTTGCCCAGATATTGAGTCAAGAAGGGGGGTTGAATTGGAGTTTTAAAAATTTAACTTTAAAGTGCGGAAATAGAAAGTTAAGTTTAGGAGGGATAAAGAAATTTGACACAAAGATTTTTATAGAGGTTCGGGTGTTAACAAACCCTACTCCTCTCTCCAATCGCAATTGGGAGTTTTACTAACACACTAAGTGTTACAATGAAGTTTTACAAGCTCACTCCCAACTATAGTGTTTCTCATAATGGGTCACACCTAACCCAAAAATCCCTTGTGTTTTAATGGCTCACACAATAACTAGTTCCTTGTGTTTTACAGGCTCACACAAACAACCTTTATCTTGTGTTTTACAGGCTCACACAAACAACTTTTACCTTGTGTTTTACAGGCTCACACAAACAACATTTCTTTGTGTTTTAAAGGCTCACACAACTAACCCTTACAAGTGTTCTACTCTTAACCCTGAAATACCCAAAACTCACTTGAGTAATAAATTATTGCAGAGAGAAACACTTACAAATCTTTATTGCTCAATAAATGATGAGCAAAAAGATTTTCACAGAGAATAGATATTTGTTATGAAAGTATTAAATGTACAAATAACTTGTAATAAGATTTTCATTCAAAGTATTTGCTATCCTCTTGTACTGAATGCATAAATGACTTGCATTAATACTCTTATGGCGAATTATAGCCGTTAGAATGCATTTAATACAAAACTAGCCATTACACCAACCCAAATAATCGTGCTTGTCATTTTTCTCTTTCATCTTTCATGGGCGTGACTATATTTATCACGGGCGTGACCATTCTTCCAAGCCGTGACTGAAGTGATGACCTTGGTCATGAAGCATTCTGGAAGGTTTTAAAATATTGAGTCACGGGCGTGACATATATCTTCACGAGCATGACATATATCTTCACGGGCGTGACAAACTTCCCAGCCGTGATCAAAATGGTGGCTTTGGTTGTGAAGCTCTCTAGATGAATTTGGCAAGAAGGTTCACGAACGTGACATGGAATTCACGGGCGTGACTTAAATGTGCATTTCACGGTTTGTTGTCATCCTTCATGGCCGTGAACTTCAAATGTTGGTTTTGTTGACGGTTAGCTTCTTCACGGGCGTGACTCATAGGGTCATGGGCGTGAACATGCTACTTAATTTTATCATTCAAGGATTAATCTTCCATTCTCCATTCTTGCTATTTTATTCCATACATTGTTTAATAGACTTAGAAAACAAGTACGTTAAATATAATATTGCTATTTTATTTGTTATCATCAAAATGACGGAAATACCCCTCAAGGTTTAACACATATTGAGGTGATATTTATACAAACATTTATATAAGACATATAACTATAACTTTCATGTTTTGATAATATATAGATTCAATCTCTATGGAGCTCAAAATGGCCAAACAAGTTTCCAGATTTGCCTAGGGCACTAAGCAGGCAGTTCAAACTATGGAAAAATCATGATTTCATTCACCTTAACTCAACATACACAAGACATATAGAACTGAAATTTGGTATAAAAATAGATAACACATATATCTACAGCTTGCATGTTTTTATCTTCCTAAAATACTAGCTCTATCATATTGAACACCTATGAACATAGTAGCTAACTCAGCTAGGGTTCACACCAAGACCAGTTCTAATAATATGCCAATATATGTTCTTTAATTCATATAACATTTATAAAGAATCACATACTTTGATATTATTATTATTATTATTATTATTATTATTATTATTATTATTATTATTATTATTATTATTATTATTATTATTATTATTATTATTATTATTATTATTATTATTTATTTATTTGTTCCCATAACACCTATAACCGAACTAACTAATAGGAATAACGGGGATGTCATTCTCGACTTTCATAATATAGCGCCGAACGCTTATATAATAATGTCATTACCGGCTTAATAATTTTGCGCCAAGCACATTTATAAATTGTCACTATCGGTTTTCAAATTTGGCACTGAGTGCCTTAAATCCCTTGATTGGCATGCCAAACTATTCCCTATTCTAGTTCTAGACTAGGTGTTTTTGGGCTTAACTATTTTTATATTAATTCATTATATTTCAAAAAAATGACAATATTATTTAACTATCATAATTATGCTTATTTATTTTTTATCTTCATTTCCATTATTATTGCAATAAAATCTCATACATAAATAATTTTTTAACATTTATAATTACCATCAAAATAAATATTTTCATGGATTATTACATATAATTATAACAACACATGCAAAAAGTCTAATATTGTATGTTTTTACCTATGGCAGATTTCGGACTTATTTGTGGGCTTCGTGTTTGGCCCATATATAATTCGAATTTGAAGTTCTAGCCTTCTAGCAAGTTTTATCTTATTGTCTTAGCTTTCTGAAACATCAAGAATCACATAAAGCCCAATTTTCAATCAAAAGTTATGATTAATTCACTACTGCATCATCACAAAATTTTCTGCCCTGAATTTTCTGGACAGATTCTAGGTTTAAATTTCGTACATTTAACTGGACATATCTAGATATATTTGGATATTATAGTCTAAATACATATTAAAGCCCTGTGTCTTAGCTTTCATTTTCAACAAAGAACATACAAAATGGAGTTTCATAACTCAAGTTATCATCAAAATAGACAGAGTTGTTCCTGGAATTCTGTACCCGAGCCATCAATTGGCATCAATCCATATTTCAACCACATTCATCATTTGCATTCATTTTAATACTAAAATTTCCAGAATTACAAATATATTCATATGTATCAATTATTTCACACCATTTGGTCTCATTTCCATATATAATATCAAAAGTCACAACAAAACACATAACATCTCAAAAACACAAACATAACAAACCTTAACATATAATTCCATACATATTAACAACATGCAAAATTTTTATCGATGAAGCACATACCTAATCAGCCTTGGTTCTTCCCTTAATCATTATTTTTCTTCCCTTATTAGCTAGCTTTCTCCTTGCCTTTGTCACCCTCTTGAGGGCCTCTCACTTGTTCACTTATTTTTCCTACACAACCATACCATAACTCAATTCCAACATTCAATTTCAATGCTTTTCATGTCTACATAATATTCTAATGCTCCTAATTTGTTTTACACCTTAATTGAGCTAAACTATACTAAGGTTAAACTTCATTCTTCACATGTCATGGCTGCCCAAAAACCATATCCTAGTTCCCAATTTATTTTTTTCAATTCAATACTCAATTCACAATTAATCAATCACCAATTGTGGTAATTCTATGCTAATTTCAATTTTTCCCAAATTTCTTTAACTATGGCAGCCCCTCATTCATCCATTAACATCATATTTTTTTTAGTTTTTAAGACATAAAACAATTAACTAACTTCAATTATCATTAATTCAAAGTTTAATTACACTTCTATCAACTAATCACAAACTTAAATTTCTACTTCCAATCTTGCAACATAAGCTCAATCTACCAAACCTAATCACATCTATCATCAATATGGATCTCAAATGGAAGGAAAAAGGTTGAATTTAAGAAGAATAAACTCACCTTAAGATCATTCCAAAGCTGGCCGAATTTCCCCTCAATTTTTCTCTTTTATTTCTCTTTTTTCTTCTTCCTTTCTTGTTTCTTTGGCACCCTTTTTGGTAAGAACTCCTTAACTCAGAATTTTCATCTCTCCAAACTATTTTTTTCTCACTATTAATATGCTGGAAAAAGGAAGAAAATAAAGGTTTATTGGGGTGGAGATGGACGGCAACAAGGTGGGAGAAAAAAAGAAAAGAATGGCTTATGGAAGAATGTAGAATTTTGTTCTTCCTTTTTAACTTTTTATACCTAAATTAAGAAGTGGGTCCCTCCAATTAAAATTAATCTTAATTGTTATTGGTTCATTAAGTTAAGTAATCTTAATTAACATTTAAACTTTGAGAAATTCCATATCTGCCACATCTTGCTCCATATTTACAATTTTTCCCCAAACAATCTCAATAATACCAATTTTGTCCATGGAAAATTTTATTTTCTTCTAATTCTATCCCAAATCTTTTTAATTCCCAAATAATAATACCCTTAATTTTTTTCTCTTATTATTAGTCATTTTTTTATGGGTTTAAATTTAGACTCCGATTGAACCAGTGGACCCCACTACGGTCACGCGCAAACGAGGCCTAAATCACTGAATGTTACAATTCTCTCCCCCTTAAGAAAATTTCGTACTCGAAATTTACCTAATTAGGTGGAGCTGAATAACTAAGGATGTTGAGTTCTCATCATTTCTTCACTCTCCCAGGTAGCTTCTTCTATTTCATGATTGCGCCATAGGACCTTTACTAGTGGTACCTTCTTGTTTCGTAGTTATGATTTTCACTGGCTCTTCACCATATGTCAAGTTTGGTTGTACCTCTATTGATTCCACATGTATTGAAGTCTGGGATAGTGTACGAAAAGAATGGACACCACCAACCAGAAGAGGAGCTGATGGTGAAGAAGAAATCCTATCAAGAGATGATTGGACAGAGCCTCAAAGAAGAGCAAATTTCAAAAACAAGAAGGCAATGACAATCCTATCAAGCTCATTATCTATTGAAGAATGTGGGAGAATACAACACTGTCCAACAGCGTACAACATGTGGAAAACATTGGAGAATTATCATGAAGGAACTAAGCAAGTCAAATCTAAGAAAATTCAACTTCTAACCTCAGAATATGAGCTCTTCAAGAAGAAATCCAATGAGTCAATCACTGACATGACCAACCGTCTTCTAGCCATTATAAATGAAATGAGGAAACTTGGGAAGCATCTGAGTTTGGAGGATGTAAACAACAAAATCCTGAGAAGTCTTCCTCTTAAAGACTATTGCTCAAGAGTTGCTGGCATAGAAGAAGCAAATGAAGATATGAGCATTATAAATATTGATGTGCTGATTGGCAAACTTCTCACACATGAGTTGGCAGTGAAAAAAGATAGAGAACTTGAAGCAGAGCCAAAGAAAAGAAAGCCCTTAGCACTCAAAGCTTCTACTTCAAAATCTCAAGAAGAAAGCGAAGATAATGAAGAAATGAGTGATGATGAAAATGAGGACATTGTTATGCTTTCAAGAATATTGAAAAGAATCATTGAGAAGAAAATGAGCAACTCTAGAAAATTCAGGCAAACAAACCTCAAACAAACTTCTAATGATGCACAAAGAAGTAAGGAAGAGGTAAAGTGCGATGAGTATGGAAAGAAATGACATATCAAACCAGAATGTCCCAAGCTCAAGAAGCATAAGAGCAAATATCAAAGAGACAATGGGGAGAAAGGTCACAAAGCCACATGGGATGATGAAAGCTCTTCAAGTGAAAAAGATGATAATGAAAGTGAAGAGGTCAACCTATGCTTCATGGCTATTGAAGATCATGTCTCGAATAAGGTAAGATCACTACACTCATACTCTTTGAACAATGATAGTAGTGATAATAATGATGATAGTAATGATGATGATGATGATGAGCAAAGCCTAATAGAAGAATTAAATCTAGAATTAGATAAATATAAAAGTAAATTCAGTACCTATAGAAATAACATCTCTAATTTAAAAAATAAGATAGATGGTTTAGAAAAGGAAAACATAAAACTTAAATCATCTGATGAATCTCTCCAAAAGTCATTAGATGAATACTCATCAAGACCCTCAACAGCTTTCTTGCTAAAAGAAAATAATACTTTGAAAAATGAAGTTGAGGAACTTAGAAATTCCATTTCTAAATTTCACAAAGGTAAAGAGAGCTTAGATACTCTCATTGTATCTCAAAGATCACCCTTAATTAGACATGGTCTAGGATTAATAGGAAGCATGCATCTAGAAAATCTAAAATTAATCATAATTGTGCATGTCATCATTCTCAAAATAAATTTGCTGGAAAAATTGTATTCAAAAACTTTGAAAGACCAAAAAACAAATTTACACCAAAAAATGTAATTATTGTATGAAAATGGGTCACATAAATAAATATTGCTCGATAAGGAAGGCTCATTGGGAACCTTCATGTGCTAACCCCTAAGGACCCAAACTCATTTGGGTACCTAAAAATCATATTTGAATTGTGATTCAATAGGTATGCCTCAAGTCCACAATAAACAAAAATGCTTGGCTAGTAGACAGTGGATGCTCAAGGCATATGACAGGAGACAAAGAACTTTTCAATGAAATCAAAAGTATTGATAGAGGTAAACTTACCTTTGGAAACAATGCAAAGGGTAAGGTAATTGGCATTGGTTCTATTGGTATTAATGGTACCACTTTTATTAAAGATGTCTTACTTGTTGATGGCTTGAAACATAACTTGTTAAGTGTAAGTCAATTATGTGATAAAGGAAACAAAGTAATCTTTACTTCAAATGAATGTCTTGTGATCTCTATCAATGGTCAAGAGATATTTAAAGGAAATAGAGATATCAATACATACATAATAAACTTACATGAACTATCTAACCATTACTCTAAGTGTCTTGTGACTACTAGTGTTGAATCTTTGTTGTGGCATTGAAGACTTGGTCATGCTAACATGGACTTAATACAAAGTCTCAGCACAGGAGAACTAGTAAAAGGACTGCCTAGAGTTAAATATGAAAAAGGCAAGACATGTGAACCTTGCCAAAGAGGAAAACAACATAAGTCATCCTTTAATGCCAAAAACATAGTAAGTACTTCAAAACCTCTTCAACTCCTGCATTTAGACTTATTTGGACGTACTAGAATTGCTAGCTTAGGAGGAAAACATTATGCATTTGTCATCGTAGATGATTACTCTAGATTTACTTCGGTAATTTTCTTAGCTTAAAAGAGTGATGCTTTTGAAAATTTCAAAAATTTTGCTAAAAGAGTTCAAAATGACAAAGGGTACTGTATTTCAAAAATAAGAAGTGATCATGGGAAATAATTTGAAAATGAAAACTTTGAAAGCTTTTGTCATGAATATGGCATTTCACATAATTTCTCATCTCCTAGGACACCTCAACAAAATGGGGTAGTTGAAAGGAAAAATCGAACCTTAATTGAAATGGCTAGAACAATGCTCAATGAATATGATTTACCCACTTATTTTTGGGCAAAAGCCACAAGCACTGCATGTTATATTTCAAATCAAGTTTTCAAAAGACCTCTTTTAAACAAAATCTCATTTGAGCTATGGAATGGAAGAAAGCCCTTGATATCGTACTTTAGAGTATTTGGATGCAAGTGTTTTATATTGAACACCAAGGACAATCTTGGAAAATTTGCCTCTAAGTCTGATGAAGGTATCTTCTTAGGATACTCTACAACCAGCAAAGCATATAGAGTATTTAATAAAAGATCATTAACTGTTGAAGAATCAATGTCTGTTGTTTTTAATGAATCTAGTAGACTTGATCTTGTGAAAGGTAGTGTTCTTGATGATGTTATAGGTAATATGGAAAGACTTGAACTTGGAAATGGGAAAGAAGAAAATGATCAAGAAGATTCACCACAAAATGATTCTCTACATCAAAATCAAGAAGAAGGTATAGATTATGATGAAACATATGCACCTGTAGCCAGATTAGAAGCCATAAGAATACTCTTAGCATATGCATGTCACATGAATTTCAAAATTTTTCAAATGGATGTGAAAAGTGCATTTCTAAATGTTTGTATAGAAGAAGATGTGTATGTAGAACAACCATCAGGCTTTGAAAGCTATGATTTTCCAAATCATGTTTTTAAACTTTCAAAAGCTTTGTATGGTTTGAAACAAGCCCCAAGAGCATGGTATGAGAGGCTAAGTTCTTTTCTATTAGAAAATAGCTTTACAAAGGGAAATGTTGACACCACATTATTCATTAAAAAGCAGAAGTATGATGTACTAATTGTTCAAATTTATGTTGATGATATAATATTTGGTTCTTCTAATGAGTAGCTTTGTCAAGAATTCGCTAAGTGTATGACTAGGGAATTTGAAATGAACATGATGGGAGAGCTTAAGTATTTCCCTGGTCTACAAATAAAGAAAAGCAATGAGGGCATATTCATCAACCAATCCAAATATGCCAAAGATTTAATTAAGAAATTTGGTGTGGAAGGATGCAAGAATGCCAAGACTCCTATGAGCACATCAACAAAATTGGACAAGGATGAAAAGGGCAAGAGCATTAATGAAAAGCTTTATAGAGGTATGATCGGATCACTTTTATATCTTACTGCTTCTAGACCCGATATAATGTAGAGTGTTTGCTTGTGTGCACGATTTCAATCATGTCCTAAAGAATCTCATTTAAATGCAGTAAAAAGAATTTTAAGATATTTACATGGATCTTTGCATCTAGGTTTATGGTATCCTAGGAATTCATCCTTTTATATTATAGGATATTCAGATGCACACTATGCTGATAGTCTTTTAGATAGAAAAAGTACTTTAGGTACTTGTCACTTCATTGGAGAATGCTTAGTTTCTTGGTTTAGCAAGAAACAAGTTTCAGTTGCTCTTTCAACTGCTGAAGCAACAACTTAAGGGTTATGGTCATGAGATGAACCATATGCCTATTAAATGTGACAATACAAGTGCTATAAATCTTTCAAAGAATCCTATACAACACTCAAGAAGTAAGCATATTGACAGTAGACACCACTTTATTAGAGATCATATTCAATATGGAGATGTTGCATTATAATTTATAAGCACAGAAAATCAATTAGCAGATATTTTCACTAAGTCTCTAAATGAGGAAAGATTTAATTTCATTAGAAGAGAACTTGGTATGATTGATGGATTAACTTTGTGATTGCTAAATTATGAAATTTTAATTTAGGAACTTAATTTTCTATCATATCACTAAATTTAAGGTAGACATTTTTATGAATCTTTATTGAAATGATTTATTCTTGGTTTTAGGACTTAATTTTATTTGATGAAAATTTTAGGGGAGTCACGCCCGTGACTTAAATAGCCAAAAGAGGTAGTGTCGTTCATGACTTGATTCACGAAATGGTTCACGGCTTGATTCACGAAATGGTTCACGGCTTCAAGTGGTGAAGCTTATTTTCACAGCTTCATTCACTCCCGTGAAGAATTTCACTTCTATGAACCTTAACACCCCAAAACTCACAGAGACGTTCACTCCTTGAGTCACAGCTTGCTTCACGGGCATAAGTAGTGAAATTCAACATTGCACACCCGTGACTATTATTTCACCCCCGTGGCAGTTCATCATTCATGCCCGTGAAATTCAAAGGTCACGACCGTGAACATATTCATGCCTTCATTCAAGGGTGGAACACTTTTTCAGCAAACCATGAACATGACCATTCACGCCGTGAACACACGTTTCACGCCTGTGAATGTATCGAGTATATAAAAGAATAGCCGATTATATTTCTCATTTCAACTCTTCAACTCCCAAAACCGCTCTCATTTACACACATTCAAAGATACATTGAAGATTTTGGCCCCCAAGTCTCAAACTTTTCCTATAAATACCACCAAAAGTTCAAGTCTTCATCAGAAATCATACATTCCTAGGGTTTCATTAAACTTTTCTATCAAAATTTTCCCAATCCATCACAAGTCTATTTCTTCAAATCAAATGGAGACTGCATCATAAAAGGAAAACATAAAGAAGTCCCATGTTCCTAGGAGGTATGTAGATTACCTCATGAATCGAATTCCGGAGCAATGCCATCCTCGGTACTCCACTTAGGCCTCTACTGTCATCAAGGTCCTTCGAATGGCAGACAATCCGAAGTCTCGGGCTCGCAACGGCTATGACAGAGCAACTCCAAGCATGCCATTTGAAAGAATTTGTGGAGATTCAACAACCAATTTTGAGGGAGCCAACATTGGAGTTCCTTAGCACTCTGCAAGTCTCACCTACTAGAGTGGTGAAATTCCAACTTTGTAACAATCCCAACACCCTCAGTGCCATTGAATTTGGAGAAGTATTCAATCTACCATCAAATGGCATCCTAAATGATAATGAAGTCGAATTCTACGCCTCTCGAGCTTGGACACATTTTGGCTATGATTGTAGCTGGGATGTTAAGAAGACAAAGAGCACCCATCTCCTGTCCCCAGTGCACAAGTATTTGCATAGGTTCCTGACCTATAGCATATTCACTAGGGGAGAAAGCAATGGGACTATGAGGAAATTGGAGCTCTTCCTATTTGATATGGCTCGCAGAGGACTCACCGTGGCACTCTCTAGATGGTTTGCAAACCATCTTCTATCCATTGCCACCAAAACCATAGGAGATATACTGATTGGCGGATATGTCACCCACATAGCCATGAAGCTTGACTATCTGAAGCTGGATGAGCATCACTTCAACATCATCCCTGGGCATCCTCGAAATCACTTGGATGTTGAGTCATTTATAAAGATGAGAGCGGCTGTCATAATCGTTTATGAGAATGATATTTTCTACTGCTTCACCGACACTGCTGGGGAGATTATTTGGGAAGACAATGACTCGGAGGACTTTAAAGTAGGCCTCTAAGGAGTCCAGCAAAAGAAGAGGGCTCGGGTTGAGGAAGCACCTCTAGTGGCTGAGCAAGACATCGGACAGTCCTCGGCTTCCACACCGACTTTAGCGCAGCAGGTGGTTGACCTCTTGGCACCACATTTTGATCAGCTGAAGGCTTCGTTGGATGAAAGGTTGGAGAACCTCAAAGACTTCATGAAGTCTCATATGGACAGCCTTGAGGCTGAAGTTGCTAGACTTCGAGATAGGATGTCCGGCTAGGTGTTAGGCTAGATGGTAGCCTAAATTTGCTTGTTTATTTCTTTTTTGTTTGTTGTTGTGTGTAGGAAATTTTAAATTTCCTTTTTTAAACTTTATTTAACTTAATTTGTATTTTCCTTTATTTAATATATTTGCTTTTGTTTATCTTTATATCCTTTTTGATTTATGACAAAAGAGGGAGAAACTAGCAATATAGCAATATATTATAGGGGGAGAAACTAATATATTATAAGGGAGAAACTAGTAATATAGCAATATATTAAGGTAAATGAATTTTGAATCAAAAGTTAGAATTAAATTATGAATTGACAATGAAATAGATTAAAAGGGATTAGAAACTTTGATTCACAATTCATATGCAAAGTATAAAACTGAGAAATTGAGCTTTATACACATTAGATATACCTTAAGTATACTTTGCATATACCTTCATGCAAGTTACAAAAAAAAATATGCAATGATATACCTTAAGTATACCTTACATATACTTCATATCTTGAAAAGAAATTATGGTATATATTGGATATACTTCACATATAACTTGCATATACTTAAAATATAGTAAGTTTATTTCAATGGCACATCATTCTTTACAATTCTTGCATTTTATAAATTTTTTATCCTAAGTATATTTTGAGGGGGAGACTTCTCAAAAGCACATATTGCTAGATTATTTGTCACCATCAAAAAGAGAGAGAATGCTAAACCTTGAGGGATATTTCTGTCATTTTGATGATAACAAATAAAATAGCAATAGTGTATTTAACATACTTGTTTTCTAAGTCTATTAAACAGGACATGGAATAAAATAGCAAAAATGTAGAATGGAAGAATAATCCTTGAAAGAAAAAATTAAGGAAGTAGCATCTTCACGCCCGTGACTCTATGTGTCACGCCCGTGAAAGAGCTAACCATTACCAAAACCAACATTTGAACTTCACGACCATGAAGGAAGAACAAACCGTGAAGTGGATATTTCAGTCATGCCCGCGAATCAAAATGTCATGCCCGTGAATGTTCATGGCATTTTCATCCAGAGAGCTTCACGACCAAAGTCACCACTTGGATCACGGATGGGAAGTTTGTCACGCCCGTGAATATGTATGTCATGCCCATGATCCAATGTGTCAAAACATTCCAGAGAGCTTCACGACCAAGATCACCACTTCAATCATGGCTTGGGAAGAAATGTCACGCCCGTGAATGATAAAAGAGAAAAATGTCAGGCGCGATTATTTGGTTGGTACAACGGCTAGTTTCGTATTTAATGCACCCCAACGGCTATAATCAGCCATGGGACTATAAATGGAAGTCATTTATGCATTCAGTACGAGAGGATAGCAAATACTTTGAATCAAAACATTATTACAAGCTATTTGTACATTCAATACTTTGACAACCAAAATCTATTCTCTGTAAAAATCTTATTGCTCTTCATTTATTAAGCAATTAAGATTTGTGAGTGTTTCTCTCTATAATCATTACTCAAGTGAGCTTTGGGTGTTTCTGAGTTAAGAGTAGAACACTTGTAAGGGTTAGTTGTGTGAACCTCTAAAACACAAATTAAAAGGTTGTTTGTGTGAGCCTGTAAAAACATAAATGAAGGTTGTTTGTGTGAGCTTGTAAAAAACACAAAGTGAAGGTTGTTTGTGTGAGCCTGTAAAACACAAGGAATTGGTTATTGTATGAGCCATTAAAATACAAGGAATTTCTGGGTTAGTTGTGAGCCATTGTGAGAAACATCATAGTTGGGAGTGAGCTTGTAAAACTCCATTGTAACACTTAGTGTGTTAGTGAAACTCCCAATTGCGAATGGGGAGAGGAGTAGGGTTTGTTAACACCCGAACCTCTATAAATATCCTTGTGTCAAATTTTTCTATCCCTCTTAAAATTAATTAATTATTTCTGCACATTAAAGTTTAATTTTTTGAAACTCCAATTCAACCCCCTTTTTAGCTTAATATCTGGGCAACAAGTTGTCGAGTAGCATAAGTGATAAATTTTCCTTCTTACATTAGTACGCAACCTAAACCATTAAGGGAAGCATCACTGCACACCATATAATCTTTTCTTGTAGTAGGTTATGTCAACACTATAACCTCTATGAACATTTTTTTCAACTTATCCAAACTAGTCTGACACCAGTCTATCCACTCAAATCTAGTTTCTGTTCTAAGCAATTTCGTTAATGGTGAGGCTATCATTGAAAATCCTTTAACAAACCTCCGACAATAACTAGCCAAACCAAGTAAACTTCTCACCTCTATCACATTTCGAGGTGATTTCCAATTGAGGATTACCTCTTATCGCTTTAGCACTTCATCCAACCAGAATGCACATTTCGACAACTTCGCATATAATTGATTCTCTCTCAAGGTATAGAAGACCATACGAAGATGTTGATCATGCTCTTTTTTGCTTCTGGAGTACACCAAGATATCATCTATGAACACCACCACTGACTGGTCTAAATAAGGCCTAAAAATTCTATTCATTAGATCAATAAATGTTGTTGGGGTATTTGTCAGGCCAAAAGGCATTACTAAGAACTCGTAATGACTATACCGAGTCATAAATGTTGTTCTTAAAATGTCAGATTCTCTAATCATCAATTGGTGAGAACCTTATCTGAAGTCCATTTTAGAAAATAGCCCTGCTCCTTTCAACTGATCAAATAAGTCATTTGTTCTCGACAATGGATATCTGTTCTTAATTGTCATCTTGTTCAACTGACGATACTCATTGCAGTAACGAAAGTTGTCATCCTTCTTTTTCA
The DNA here is from genome assembly GCA_023653625.1 of Triadica sebifera. Classification (NCBI taxonomy): domain Eukaryota; kingdom Viridiplantae; phylum Streptophyta; class Magnoliopsida; order Malpighiales; family Euphorbiaceae; genus Triadica; species Triadica sebifera. The sequence continues at coordinate 38,127,565 of CM042896.1, forward strand.
AAAATAGAACTGGAGCTCCCCAAGGTGAGACACTGGTCTAATAAACTGTAATGACCCAAATACCAGATTAGTCATTAACTATAGTTTCTGAAATTGATTAGTATACCGAGGTCAAAAATACACTTGTAAGTGAAAAATATTTTATTCGATCATTGGAAAATATAGGTTATGACTAGTTCGAGGGTAAATTTTGGAGTAAAAACGAGGTCAAATAAGTCCTTAAAAGTCAAAAATAAGGAATAAATGGGATCCGATCTAATTAATAAATTTGTTTGACCGTACTTTGATTGGGCTCTTAAAAATAGTAAACAACATCTAAAAATTTATTTTCAGATATGGATAGATTCTAAATAATATTTAGGATTATTTGACAATAAAAAAGGAATTTTATGGTAGCACCAAAATTTGACTAATCAGACTGGTTTGGGTGAGCCAAATAGGAAACAGACTCCGATTGAGTTGAAAATTTTTATGTAGGCATATATATATATAACTTTTATGAATTATGGAATCAAATTTGGGTGAAATGGAGCTTGAAAAATGAGAGAAATAATTTAGATGCTTAATTGGACCTAAATGGGTTGGACTTTGTTTGGGCCCAAGCCCACCTATTTAAGCCACTATAAAAAGGGTCCAAAAATCAGAATTCTCTAGAGAATTCTACATCTTTTTCTTCCTCTTCTCCTCCCTCTTGGCCGACCCACCCTTTTCCATTTTCTCCACCAAAATTCTCTTCTTTTTCCTAATATTTACACCAAAATCAAGCACTCTAATATTATTGCAGCCTTTAGTAGCTATTGGAAGTCTCTAATCTCCATTTGAAGGGCTAGAATGGATGGAAATCAAAGGAGATGAGTTAGGACACAAAATTGAAGTAAGAGAATTTAAGATTTTTAAATTTGTTTAATGGTTCAAATAAAGAGTTTAGGATATGTAGATGATATTTATGAAGTTAGATTAAGTTATGAAGGCAAAATAATGGTGGATTAATGGAACTCATGTTTCGACCATGGTAGGTGCACAAGGAGGTGAAGGTGCTTCAAAGGAAAAAGCTAAGGAAAAGGAAGCTTAGGAAGGCTAAAGGAAGGAAATAAAGTTAGTGGTTACAAAATCTATTTATTTCCATTGTTTATCTTTGAATTAGGGTTATGGAATTTAGGGAGTTTGTGGTTTGCATGTAAATGATAATTGAATCTTAAAACATGAATAAGGGAATATAAAAAGTGGATTAGAATGATTAAATTAAAAAAGAAAAAAATATTTAGTAGAAGATTAAAAAAATGGCCATATTATGCAAAAAATTCATATTAAGGTATAACTATGTTTTAGTATAATATTATGGTGCATATGTATTAATAGAAGTATAAATTAGTGAAATTAGTTATTAGAAGGTGAAAGAAAAATTTTAATGATGAAAAGAGCAGTAGGCCGAAATATGGAGATGCGGAAATTAACATTTTTCTTGCTAATTATATGAAAACAAAACCATAAAACTGAAAATTTTTAGAATATATTGAATATTTTTCTAGCTTGTAATTTCCTTATGTACGACATGGAATATAATGAATAAAATGTATTTAGTGAGTTTAATGACTTAATTGGGCATTAATGGTGAATAACTGTTACATTGGAATGGAAGTGTGAAAAATAAGAAAATGGTAAAGGTAATTTGGTAATTAATAATGGAGTATAAAAAGAATTTATAAATTTAATGGAAATTGAATTAAAAGAATAACTTTATTGCCCTTAGTTATGTTATGATGGTTAAATCTAGTTCATGATATAATTGGCTAGCCAAAGGGACACCATTGTCGTGGTGCAGGTCATGACGACTTGCTTAGGTAGGCCAATGATGGTCTAGTTTAGTGATAGTGATTCAGTGATCAATGTACAGTGTAATGCTTGGGTGGTCCTTTGGGGTCACTCTTCAGTGTAGTGTACTTGTAGGGTCCATGTCTCATGTATCCGATCTAAAAGTTTTCTATCGAATTGAAACTATGGGCAAATATGAATTAAAAAAAATAAAATGAAAAATATGATAAAAATGATAAAAGTAAAAAATATGATAAAAATGATAAAAGTGAAAATATAATAAAAATGATAAAAGTGAAAAATATGAGAAAAATGATAAAAGTGAAAAATATAATAAAAATGATAAAAGTGAAAAATATGAGAAAAATGATAAAAGTGAAAAATATGAGAAAAATGATAAAATTGAAAAATATGATAAAAGTGATAAATATGATAAAAATGGTAAATTAATAAAAATTATAAAAGTGATAAATATGACAAAAATAGTCAAAAGAGTAAAATGGAATATATATAAAAGAGAAGAGAGAAAGAAAATAAAAGTTAATTAAAGATGTAGAATGGAAAATGACTAAATTGAAAGAAAATGAAAATTCAGGAAAAAAAAAGAGAAAAAAATATGATTAATTAAGTAAAATTGTTAATTTAGTTAAGTATTAAATAATGAATTAATGGTAAATAATAATAAAGTATTGATAAAAAGAATAATTAATATATTAAAGAGTAAAATTTGAATAGTATAGTGAATATGATATTGCATAAATGTGTGAAAATTTTAGGTCAATGGAAATCCATAGATTAGTAATCATCACTGTGCATTTTAATGCTCATCACGTAGTTATTTAACTGTGTGCAGGTAATAACTGGAAATACACAAAAGCAAACGTACCTCTTTTGGGAGCAGTTGAAATGATAAGATAAAAAGTAGTATATTATTATGAATGACATATATATATATATATATATATATATATATATATATGTATGTATGTATGGACATGTATTTCTAGGAGTGGAATTATGTATATGTTCTGATGAGGAATGTTTATAAACTGTTATATGTTAAGAACGACATATTGAGTTTTGTTGAAAGTAGAATATTTTACATTATAGTTGAATTGTTATGCCCAATATGGGCTATGGATTGTTTGCAATGCAGGTGAGAGAGTTAGATTTATAACCGTTATACTACCGCAATTTTTGAAAAATAAAAATAATTAAGAAAATGTTAATGATATTATGGTCATTAAGTCAAGAAAAAAATTACATACATCGGCTATAACCAAATTTAAAAGGTACCAACAGTCTTGATAATTGTATCAGACCATGTAATGTATATATAGAAGAATGGTTATAATGGTGTCATATAAACCCTTTTTCTAACAATTCTTCCAACTGTGCTTTTAATTCCTTTAGTTTCGTAGGTACCATTCTATAGGGAGTGATCAATATTAGGGTTGTTCCTGAAAAAACATCAATGAAAAATGCTCTCCTTGACAGGTGGTAATCCTGGCCAGTCATCAGGAAAGATATCTAGATATTCCCATAATGTATGAGTCTCTTTGAGATCTAGACTCCCCTTTTTGGTATCTACAATATATGCCAAAAATGCTTCACACCCCTTTTAAATAAGATTACATACCTTTGTAACAAAAATAACATTAGTTAAATATGGTCGATTCTTGTAACATCCAATGATTTAGGCCCCGATTGCGCGTGATCGTAGTGGGGTGTGCTGGTTCAATTGGAGTCTAAATTTGAACCCATAAAAAAATAACTAATAATAAGGTAAAATAATTAAAGGTATTATTAATTGGGAATTAAACAGATTAGTGCTAGAATTGGAAAAAAATAAAATTTTCTATGGACAAAATCGGTATTATGGCAATTGTTGGGGAAAAAAGTATGAAGATGGGGAAAATTGTGGTAAGTAAGGAATTTCTTAATGTTTAAAATTTAATCAAGATTAATTATGTTAATGAGCTAATGAAAATTAGGATTAATTTTAATTAGTGGGACTCACTCCTTAATTTGGGTGTAAAAGTCAAAAGATGATAAATTCTCCATTTTTCCACCAGAATATCTAACTTATCTTCTTCTTCCTCTCTTCCACCTTTTGGTTGTCCACCTTAGTCCCTCCATAAGCCACATTTGCCTTCAATCCAAGCTTGAAAAAGGGAAAAATAGTTTTGAGAGTAGAAAATTCAGAATTAAAGAGTTCTTGCCATAAAAGGAGCAAAGGCGCAAGAAGGAAAGAAAAAAGAAAAAAAGAAAAGAGAGAAATTTTAGGGGGAATTTCGGCCTACCTTGGAGAACCATTAAGGTGAGTTTATTCTTCTTCAATTCAACCTTTTTCCTTCCATTTGAAACCCAAAAGGATGATATATATGATTAGGATTGATAGATTGAGGTTATGTTGGAAGATTGGAACTAGAAATGGAAAGTTGTAACTAGTTGAAGAAAATTGTTGTTAAACTTTTAATTAATGATAATTGATGTTAGTTAATTGTTTTATGACTTAAAAACTAGAGAAAGGTAACTCTAATGGAGGAATGAGGAGCTGCCTTGATTAAGTTAAATTGGGAAAAATTGAAATTAACCTTGATACAAAACAATTTGTGTTAGATAAAGTGTGATTAGAGTGTTGATTTGAAGAAAATAAATTGGGATCTATGATATGGTTTTTGGGCAGCCATGACATATCTAGAAGGAAGTTTAGCCTTAGTATATTTTGGCTAAATTAAAGTATAAAACATATAAGGAGCATTAGAATTTTATGTAGGCATGAAAAGCTTTCAAAATGGATGCTAGAACTGAGATAAGGTATGGTTGTGTAGGAAAACCAAGTGAATAAAGAAGATGCCCTCAAAAGGGTGACAAAAGCAAGGAGAAAGAAAACTAGTAAGGGGAGGAAAAGAATGATAAAGGGAAGCTCTAAGGCTGATTAGGTATGTGCTTCATTGATAAAAATCTTACATGTTAACGAAATGTGTGAAATTATGTGTTAATCCTTGATATGAATGTGGTTTGCCATGAAATGTGTTTGATAGTTACTTTTGATTTTTTTTTATGATAATTGGACTTGTTGCCCAGATATTAGGCCAAGAAGGGGGGTTGAATTGGAGTTTCAAAAAAATTAAACTTTAAGGTGCGGAAATAAATAATTAATTTTTGGAGCGATAGAGAAAATCTGACACAAAGCTTTATAGAGGTTCGGGTGTTAACAAACCCTACTCCTCTCCCCAATCGCAATTGGGAGTTTTACTAACACACTAAGTGTTACAATGGAGTTTTACAAGCTCACTCTCAACTATGGTATTTCTCACAATGGCTCACACCTAACCCAAAAATCCCTTGTGTTTTAATGGCTCATTCAATAACCAATTCCTTGTGTTTTACAGGCTCACACAAATAACCTTCACTTTGTGTTTTTACAGGATCACACAAACAACCTTCACTTTGTGTTTTTACAGGCTCACACAAATAACCTTTTAATTTGTATTTTTGAGGCTCACACAACTAACCCTTACAATTGTTCTACTCTTAACTCAGAAATACACAAAGCTCAGTTGAGTAAAGATTACAAAGAGAACCACTTACAAATCTTAATTGCTCAAATGTGAAGAGCAAAAAGATTTTTACAGAGAATAAATTTTGTTCTCAAAGTATGAAAGTACAAATAGCTTGTAATAAGAATTAAATTCGAAGTATATGCTATTCTATTGTTATTTTCTTCATTCACTTTTTTCTTAATGCATAAATGACTTCCATTTATACTCTGATGGTTGAATATAGCCGTTGGGGTGCATTAAATATGAAACTAGCCGATGTACCAACCAAATAATCGTGCCTGACATTTTTCTCTTTCATTGTTCACGGTGTGGAAGCCGAGGACTGTCCGATGTCCTGCTCGGCTACTAGAGGTGCTTCCTCAACCCGAGCCCTCTTCTTCTTCTGGACTCCCTGGAAGCCTTCTTTAAAATCCTCCATGTCATTATCTTCCCAGATGCTCTCCCCAGCAGTGTCAGTGAAGCGGTAGAAGATATCGTTTTGGAAAATGATTCTGACAGCCGCTCCCATCTTCATGAACGACTCGACATCCAAGCGACTCGAGGATGTCCAGGGATGATGTTGAAGTGATGCGCATCCAGCTTCAAATAATTAAGCTTCACTACTATATGGGTGACATATGCCCCAATCAAAATATCTCCAGTGGGCTTGGTGGCAATGGAGAGAAGATGGTTTGCAAACCATCTAGATAGAGCTACTGTGGGTCCTCTCCTAGCCATCTCAAATAGGAAAAGCTCCGACTCCTTGATTGTCCCATTGCTCTCTCCCCTAGCAAATATGCTATAGGTTAAGAACCTATGCAAATATCTATGCACTGGGGCCATGAGATGAGTGCTCTTTGTCTTCTTCACGTCCCTGCTACAATTATAGCCAAAATGTGACCAGGCTAGAGGGGCAGAGAATTCTACCTCAGTATCATTTAGGATGCCATCAGATGGTAGGCTGAACAATTCCCCAATTTTGATGGCACTGAGGGTGTTGGGATTGTTGTAGAGTTGGAATTTCACCACTCTAGTTGGTGAAACCTGCAAGGTGCTGAGGAATTCCAGTGTTGGCACCCTCAAGGTCGGCTGATGAATTTCCACAAAATCTTTGAGATGACAGGCTTGCAGTTGCTCTGTCATAGCCTTCTCAAGCCCGAGACTTTGGACTGTCTGCCATTCGAAGGGCCTTGATGACAGAAGAGGTCTCTTCATCAAAGTTGCATACCGAGGATGGTAATGCTTCGGAATGCGGTTCATGAGGTAATCTACATACCTCTTAGGAGCATGGGACTTCTTTCTTTTTCCCTTGGATGAAGCAGTCTCCATTTTTGAAGAAATTTGTTAGAGATGGAGTTGGAAAGAGTTTTTACAGAAAATCCTTATGAAACCCTAAGAATGTAAGATTTCTGATGAAGATTCGAACTTTTGGTGGTATTTATAGGAAAAGTTTAAGTCTTTGGGGCAGGAATCTTCAATGTCTCAATGAATGTGAGTAAATGAGAACGGTTTTGGGAGTTGGAGAGTTGAAATGAAGGTTGTAACCGACTGTTCTTTTATATATTCGATACATTCACAGGAGTGAAGTAGGTGTTCACGGGCGTGAATGGTCTTGTTCATGGTTTGCTGAAGGAGTATTCCACCCGTGAATGAAGACGTGAATAAGTTCACGGGCGTGATATTTGAATATCACGAGCGTGAATGATCATACGTCACGGGGTTGAATAAATTGTCACGGGCGTGAAATGTTGAATTTCACCACCTATGCCCGTGAAGCAAGCCGTGACTCAAGGCGTGAAAGCCTCTGTGAGTTTTGGGTTGTAATTGTTCATGGGAGTGAAATTTCGTCACGGGCGTGACTCAAGCCGTGAAAATAAGTTTCACCACTTGAAGCCGTGAACCATGTCATGAACCAAGTCGGGAACGACACTACCTCTTTGGGCCATTTAAGTCACGGGCGTGACTCCCCTAAAATTTTCATTAAATAAAAATTAAGTCCTAAAACTAGACTAAATCATTTCAACATAGATTCTATTCCTTAAAACATGAATTTTCATCAAAATTTCTATCTTATATCTTGTGATATGATTTAAGATAAACAATTAAAATTTCATATTTTTGCAATCACAAGGTAAATCCATCAATCATACCAAGTTCTCTTCTAATGAAATTAAATCTTTCCTCATTTAGAGACTTAGTGAAAATATCTGCTAATTGATTTTCTGTGCTTATAAATTCTAATGCAACATCTCCATATTGAACATGATCTCTAATAAAGTGGTGTCTAATGTTAATATGCCTGCTTCTTGAGTGTTGAATAGAATTATTTGAAAGATTTATAGCATTTGTGTTGTCACATTTATTAGGTATATGATTCATCTCATAACCTAGTCCTTAAATTGTTGTTTCATCCAAAGAATTTGTGTACAACAACATCCAGCCGCTACATATTATGCTTCAGCAGTTGAGAGAGCAACTGAAACTTGTTTCTTGCTAAACTAAGAAACTAAACATTCTCCAATGAAGTGACAAGTACCTGAAGTACTTTTCCTGTCTAAAAGACTACCAGCATAGTCTGCATCTAAATGTCCTTTAATATAAAAAGATGAATTCCTAGGATACCATAAACCTAGATGCAATGATCCATGTAAATATCTTAAAATTCTTTTTACAGCATTTAAATGAGATTCTTTAGGACATGATTGAAATTGTGCACACAAGCAAACACTATACATAATATCGGGTCTAGAAGCAGTAAGATATAAAAGTGATCCGATCATACCTCTATAAAGCTTTTCATTAATGCTCTTACCCTTTTCATCTTTGTCCAATTTTGTTGATGTGCTCATAGGAGTCTTGGCATTTTTGCATCCTTCCATACCAAATTTCTTAATTAAATCTTTGGCATATTTGGATTGGTTGATGAATATGCCCTTATTGCTTTGCTTTATTTGTAGACCAAGGAAATACTTAAGTTCTCCCATCATGCTCATTTCAAATTCCCTAGTCATACACTTAGCAAATTCTTAACAAAGCAATTCATTAGTAGAACCAAATATTATATCATCAACATAAATTTGAACAATTAGTATATCATGCTTATGCTTTTTGATGAAAAGTGTAGTGTCAACATTTCCCTTTGTAAAGCTACTTTCTAATAAAAAAGAACTTAGCCTCTCATACCAAGCTCTTGGGCCTGTTTTAAACCTTACAAAGCTTTTGAGAGTTTTAAAACATGATTTGGCAAATCATAGCTTTCAAAACCTGGTGGTTGTTCTACATACACTTCTTCATCTATATAACCATTTAGAAATGCACTTTTCACATCCATTTGAAAAAGTTTAAAATTCATGTGACATGCATATGCTAAAAGTATTCTTATGGCTTTTAATCTAGCTACAGGTGCATATGTTTCATCATAATCTATACCTTCTTCTTGATTATATCCTTTTGCAACTAGTCTAGCCTTATTCCTGGTTATTAACCCTTGTTCATCTAATTTGTTTCTAAATACCCATTTGCTACCTATGATTTGATGATCCTTGGGTCTAGGTACTAGGTTCCATACCTTATTTCTCTCAAATTGGTTGAGTTCCTCTTGCATGGCAATTACCCAACTTTCATCATTAGGAGCCTCATCAATATTTTTAGGCTCAATTTGTGAAATAAAAGCAATGTTAGTGACTAAATGTTTGAAATGAGATCTAGTACTTACTCCCCTTGATAGATCACCAATTATTTGTTCTTTTGGATGATCTTTCGTCATTCTCCATTCTTTTGGAAGTTCTTGATCATTTTGTTCTTGATTTTGAGGTAGAGAATCATTTTTTAGTAAATTTTCTTGATCATTTTCTTCTTTCCCATTTCCAATATCAAGCCTTTCCATATTACCTACAACATCAGCAAGAACACTACCTTTCACAAGATCAAGTCTACTAGATTCATTAAAAACAACATGCATGGATTCTTCAACCGTTAATGATCTTTTATTAAATACTCTATATGCTTTGCTGGTTGTAGAGTATCCTAAAAATATACCTTCATCAGACTTAGAGGCAAATTTTCCAAGATTATCCTTGGTGTTCAATATAAAACACTTCCATCCAAATACTCTAAAGTATGATATCAAGGGCTTTCTTCGATTCCATAGCTCAAATGAGGTTTTGTTTAAAAGAGGTCTTTTGAAAACTCGATTTGAAATATAACATGCAGTGTTTGTGGCTTCTGCCCAAAAATAAGTTGGTAAATCATATTCATTAAGCATTGTTCTAGCCATTTCAATTAAAGTTCAATTTTTCCTTTCAAATACCCCATTTTGTTGAGGTGTCCTAGGAGATGAGAAATTATATAAAACGCCATGTTCAAGACAAAAGCTTTCAAAGTTTTCATTTTCAAATTCTTTCCCATGATCACTTCTTATTTTTGAAATACAGTACCCTTTTTCATTTTGAACTCTTTTAGCAAAGATTTTGAAATATTCAAAAGCACCACTATTTTGAGCTAAGAAAATTACCTAAGTAAATCTAGAGTAATCATTTACGATGACAAATGCATAATGTTTTCCTCCTAAGCTAGTAATTCTAGTAGGTCCAAACAAGTCAAAATGCAGGAGTTGAAGAGGTTTTGAAGTACTTACTATGTTTTTGGCTTTGAAAGATGATTTGTGTTGCTTTCCTCTCTGACAAGGATCACATGTCTTGCCTTTGTCATATTTAACTCTTGGCAGTCCTTTTACTAGTTCTCCTATGCTGAGACTTTGTATTAAGTCCATGTTAGCATGACCAAGTCTTTTATGCCACAGCTAAGATTCATTACTAGTAGTCACAAGACACTTAGAGGAATGGTTAGATAGTTCATGTAAGTTTATTATGTATGTATTGATATCTCTATTTCCTTTAAATATTTCTTGATCATCGATAGAGATTACAAGATATTCATTTGAAGTAAAGATTACTTTGTTTCCTTTATAACATATTTGACTTACACTTAACAAGTTATGTTTCAAGCCATCAACAAGTAAGACATCCTTAATAAAAGTAGTACCATTAACACCAATAGAACCAATGCCAATTACCTTACCCTTTGCATTGTTTCCAAAGGTAACTTTACCTCCATCAATACTTTTGATTTCATTGAAAAGTTCTTTGTCTCCTGTCATATGCCTTGAGCATCCACTATCTACTAGCCAACCATTTTTGTTTATTGTGGACTTGAAGCATACCTATAGAATCACAATTCATGTATGATTTTTAGGTACCCAAATGAGTTTGGGCCCTTGGGGGTTAGCACATGAAGGTTCCCAATGAGCCTTCCTTATCCAGCAATGTTTATTTATGTGACCAATTTCCATACAATAATTACATTATTTCGGTCTAAACATGCTTTTTGGTCTTACAATGTATTTGAATGCCATAATTCTATTAGACTGATTTTGAGAACAATGGCATACACAATCATGATTAATTTGCATTTTTCTAGATGCATACTTCTTATACATAAAGGCATGATTATTCTTTTTTCTGTATAGAAGGTTTAACATGTTTATTTCTTGGTGCTGTTCTAACAGGTGTGGAGATGTGAGATTCTTTAGATTTAACAAATATAGTTTTGTGAGAAGATGATGATGTGTCCTTAAATCCTAGACCATGTCTAATTAAGGGTGATCTTTGAGACACAATGAGAGTATCTAAGCTCTCTTTACCTTTGTGAAATTTAGAAATGGAATTTCTAAGTTCCTCAACTTCATTTTTCAAAGTATTATTTTCTTTTAACAATGAAGTTGTTGAGGGTCTTGATGAGTATTCATCTAATGACTTTTGAAGAGATTCATAAGATGATTTAAGCTTTATGTTTTCCTTTTCTAAAACATCTATCTTATTTTTTAAATTAGAAATATTATTTCTATAGGTACTAAATTTAGTTCTATATTTCTCTAATTCTATATTTAATTCTTCTATTAGGCTTTGCTCATCATCATCATCATCACTATCACTATTACTGCCATTATCACTACTATCATTATTGAAAGAGTATGAGTGTAGTGATCTTACCTTATTCGAGACATGATCTTCGATAGCCATGAAACATAGGTTGACCTCTTCACTTTCATTATCATCTTTTTCACTTAAAGAGCTTTTGTCATCCCATGTGGCTTTGTGACCTTTCTCCCCATTGTCTCTTTGGTATTTGCTCTTATGCTTCTTAAGCCTTGGACATTCTGGTTTGATATGTCCTTTCTTTCCACATTCATAGCATTTTACCTCTTCCTTACTTCTTTGTGTGTCATTAGAAGTTTGTTTGAGGTTTCTTTGCCTGAATGTTTTGGAATTACTCATTTTCTTCTCAATGATTCTTTTTAATCTCCTTGAAAGCATAGCGATGTCCTCATTTTCATCATCACTCATTTCTTCATCATCTTCACTTTCTTCTTGAGATTTTGAAGTAGAGGCTTTGAGTGCTAGGGGCTTTCTTTTTTCTGGCATTGCTTCAAGCTCTCTATCTCTCTTCACTGCCATCTCATGTGTCAGAAGTTTGCTAATCAACACATCAGTGTTCATGATGCTCATATCTTCATTTGCTTCTTCTTTGCCAGCAACTCTTGAACCATAGTCTTTAAGAGGAAGACTTCTCAGGATTTTATTGTTTACATCTTCCAAACTCATATGCTTTCTAAGATTCCTCATTCCATTTATAATGGCTAGAGGAAGGCTGGTCATGTCAGTGATTGACTCATTGGATTTCATCTTGAATAGCTCATATTCTGAGGTTAGAAGTTGAATCTTCTTGGATTTGACTTGCTTAGTTCCCTCATGATAGTACTCCAATGTCTTCCACATGCTGTATGCTGTTGAGCAGTGTTGTATTCTCCCACATTCTTCAATAGATAATGAGCTTGATAGGATTGTCATTGCCTTCTTGTTTTTGAAATTTGCTCTTCTTTGAGGCTTTGTCCAATCATCTCTTGATAGGATTTCTTTTTCATAATCAGCTTCTTTTCTGGTTGGTGGTGTCCATTCTTTTCGTACACTATCCCAAACTTCAATTCCTTCACTATCCAAGTATGTCTCCATCTGAAACTTCCAATGGGCATAATTTGCTCCATCAAAGTAAGGTTTGAGACTTTGGAATCCTTCACTTGCCATATCTTACTCTTTACTAGAGCTTTTTAGGCTTCGATGCTAGACAAAGCTCTGATACCAATTGTTGCCCAGATATTAGGCCAAGAAGGGGGGTTGAATTGGAGTTTCAAAAAACTTAAACTTTAAGGTGCTGAAATAAATAATTAATTTTATGAGGGATAGAGAAAATCTGACACAAAGATTTATAGAGGTTCAGGTGTTAACAAATCCTACTCCTCTCCCCAATCGCAATTGGGAGTTTCACTAACACACTAAGTGTTACAATGGAGTTTTACAAGCTCACTCCCAACTATGGTGTTTCTTACAATGGCTCACACCTAACCCAAAAATCCCTTGTGTTTTAATGGCTCACACAATAACCAATTCATTGTGTTTTACAGGCTCACACAAACAGCCTTCACTTTCTGTTTTTACAGGATCACACAAACAACCTTCACTTTTTGTTTTTACAGGCTCACACAAACAACCTTTTAATTTGTGTTTTGGAGGATCACACAACTAACCCTTACAAGTGTTCTACTCTTAACCTAGAAATACCCAAAGCTCACTTGAGTAAAGATTACAGAGAGAACAACTTACAAATCTTAATTGCTCAAATATGAAGAGCAAAATGATTTTTACATAGAATAAATATTGTTCTCAAAGTATGAAAGTACAAATAGCTTGTAATAAGAATTAAATTCGAAGTATATGCTATTCTTTTGTTATTCTCTTCATTCTCTTTTTTCTTAATGCATAAATGACTTCCATTTATACTATCATGGCTAAATATAGCCGTTGGGGTGCATTAAATACGAAACTAGTCATTGTACCAACCAAATAATCGCGCCTGACATTTTTCTCCTTCATTGTTCACGGGCATGACTACGTTTGTCACGTGGGTGACATTTCTTCCCAAGTCGTGACTGAAGTGGTGACCTTGGTCGTGAAGCTCTCTGGAATGTTTTGACATATAGAGTCACGTGCGTGACATAATCATTCACGGGCATGACAAACTTCCCAGCCGTGAGCCAGGTGGTCACTCCGGTCGTGAAGCTCTCTAGATGAAAATGCATTAATCTTCACGGGGGTGACTGAAATTTCCACTTCACGGTTTATTTTTCCTTCATGGCCGTGAACTTCAAAATTTGGTTTTGGTAACGGTTAGCTTTTTTCACGGGAGTGACTCATAGAGTCACAACAGTGAACATGCTCCTTCTTGAATTTTGTCTTTCAAGGATTATTCTTCCAATTCTCCATTCTTGCTATTTTAATCCATTTCTTGTATAATAGACTTAGAAGACAAATATGTTAAATATAATATTGTTATTTTATTTGTTATCATCAAAATGATGGCAATACCCCTCAAGGTTTAACAGGACTAAATGGTATGAAAATATTAAGAAATGTGAATGTACTTGTGATCTAGAAATTTTGGTATAAAAATGAATGCATATGATGGATATATTTAAAAGGTAGACTTGTGCCAATTGATGACTCTGTTATAGAATTCTAGGATCAGACTTGACATTTTTTTAATCATAACATAAGTTCTGAAATTCCGATTTGTGTGTTCTTTATTGGAATTGAAAGCTAAGACATAAGATTTAACTTTTATTTAGACTGTAAAATCTAAATTTGTCTGAATTTTCCTAGATAAATATATAAAGTTCAGACATAAAATTTGTCCAGAAAATTGTGGGCAAAACGTTTTAGTGATGAGTCAGTGTTCGTTTGTGTAACGCCCACTAATTAGAGTTTAATTAGAATAAGTATGTGGTATACATGGAAAATACATGGTAGATATAAAAATTTAAATAAATTGAATAAATGACTAAATTAGAAATTAAAATAAATTAAATTTATCGACATGATAAATTTGATTAAATTAGACCACATAATTAAATTGTATTTTTTGTAAAATAAAATTAAAGATATTAGATATAAGGAAATATGTGAAGATAATAATAATAATAATAATAATAATAATAATAATAATAATAATAATAATAATAATAATAATAATAATAATAATAATAACAACAATAATAATAATAATAATAATAAGAAAATTAAATTGTTTTTAAAAAAAAAAAAAAAGTAAAGTGAACAGTAAAAGGGTCAGCAGAAAAAAAAATAAAGAAAGAGAAGACCAAAAACGGGAAATATGGAGAAAGTGGGGTTGAAGTCAATTAAGGCTTCTTTTGGCCATTTGCTTCCAACTTCAACTCTCTCCTTCTTCTTCATCATCCCTTTTCCTTCCTCTATATCACAACTCAAATTATTCATCATTTTCTTCAAGATTTGCATCAAAAATCAGTCTAAATAAATCTAATCTTGGTAAGAAATATTTTTTCCATGATTATTGTGTTATTAGAACTTTTTGGATTATGTTCTGTAGTGCATTTCGTTCATTTTTTGGATTATCTTGTGAATCGAATTTGGGGAAATGTTAAACCTAAAAGTTGTTCATCTATGTCTTGTGTATCTTTCTGCCAAATTTATTGAATGATTTTGAGTATATGAAGAGAAATGGTCATTAGGGTGAAACTGGTTCACGAAGACGTATCAACTAAATAACCTTCTGTTGTTATAACAATTGATCATCTTCGTGGCTTAATATGAGATTTTTTAAAACATTAGATTGTAGGAATATATGTTATTGAGGTCTCTGCAACATTTCATATAAATATCTCTTCTGTAGGTTGAGTTATTCTGAAATGAACTATAATTGTTCCTTTATTGAGCTGGTTTCATATACCTATGTAACTCCAGTACATTCGTCCTTATATTTCACCTATTTTTAGATCATATTAGTCAAAGTTCAAAACATACAAGTTTTACTCCTATGTCTTATCTAAATTTATGTGAAAGTCTCACCTTAAAATGTCATTTATTTTGTGAGTTATGAGCTGAACAAATGAACTTGTCGGATTGATACTCTATGTTAAACTAGTTATAGATCCTCTAGTATTTGAGAACCTTAGAGATCGAATCTGAAACTTAGGTAAACATACAAATGTTTCCTATTAACTTATATAACATATAAAATGTTATATTAACTTATATAACATACAAACGTATAAAAAGTTTCATAATAATTTAAGCTACACATTGAAAGATATGAATTTTTAAATATGGTACCCTGAAACAGCCTAAGGCCAGAAATTAGAGCAACATTTAAAAATATAACAAAAATTGTGTAATGGTTCACAAATTCTAACATTTTAGTATGTTTTAGTTTTAGATGTTAAATTTAATTAGGATCAATAATCATATAAATTGGTTAAGTGTAGAAAAAGTTATTGATCCAACAGTCCTAAAAGGTCATGTTCCAGCTTAAAAGAAATTGTAGTTATTTATTTAAACTACATTAAGAATAAATATTTTATCAATGTATTAATTATTTATATTTTCAAATTAGGTTCTCAACAAGAAAAATAGCAATAAAAGTAGATAAGCTCTAAATTTTAGATTTTGGAAAAGCTCCATTGAGGTTTGTACATATATGCATTTTAGTTTGCATTGTTGCAAGCTTGTGTGTTAATTGAATAAGTGACATATTTGAATAATATATTAAAATGTGTAAATATGAAATGAATTGAGTGCTTAACCAAAGAAATTTCATGTTAATGCATGTATAGACATATGGATGAATAATTGATTGATAAAATGTAGGAAATTTTGGTTTACAATATGTAACATAATATATTTTTCAATATAGATTAGTATATGTTTGATTAAAAATGGGATAATTATTAATGGTGATTATTGAATAATTAGGACAATAAAGAGTGAAGTTAGAAAGTCATGTATGATATATGTATTTGATATGAAAAGAGAGGTTATATGGCATACTTGGACTCATAAAGTTATTATAAATTTTGGTTTTGTATTAAAAGATTTGTTGGCTTTGATTGTGAAGAAAACTAATTAAAGTATGTCAATATTACTCAAATGGTTATATATAATGGAATATCATATGATTATATGATTTTAAAATTTTATAATCATATTTTCATTGTAAATGTAATGGGAATATTGATTCCAGAAAATTAATATATAAAGAAAATAAATAAGTAATAACATTAATTGCCCAGTTCTCAACCTGTGGACTAATTAGGGATAGATGGTGCACCATTGCGGGGGCATTACGGTACCGATATTGATATGGTTTAGGAACAGGGCGGTATTAGCTCCGAGAGCACCCCTGTCCTAATTGTACACAGATGATGTGATTATACTCGGTTATGAGGCTTAAGATCCACGAGCGCTCTTGACTTGAGACTTTAGTGAGTAGGGTGCTTAAGCTCTAAGAGCAACCTTACTACACATAATTGTACATGTTGAAAGATAAAATGTGTGAAACAGCATGAATTGTAAATATTTATTAAGGTAAGCTAAATTTATAATTGAGTTATATATAAATATATATATATTATCAATGAATTTGGTAATATTGTATAATTATGTGGTTGTCCCTGTATAATATATGTTGGAATATTGTGTACTGTATTATGAATTATCTACCATGCATTTTGGTAACTGTATATTAAAAATATTTATGCTTATATGGATTAAACAATCATAATTTTAGGGAAATCAATTAAACTAAAATGAGTTATGGAAACATGAGAGGAGGTATAATGCTTAATATTTTATGTATTACATATGGTTGATTATATACAGTTCATGTCCTGATACAAATATAATGATAATATAATAAAACATAAATTTTATTTTATTATAATATTTTCTAAATTTGATGCAATGTTTTTTTTAAATTATATCATCATTATTATGACCCACGTTTATGTAACTGCATGGGAAAACTTCAATGCTTATATGTATCACTAAGCTAGAAATGACTTAGCATGAATTTTTCCCGCGTAGGAACTGGAGCTTGCAAGTAGTAAACTGTGAAGTTCATTGAGGAAGTACAAGCCCATACTAGAGGAGACGTGTCAGAACTGGTTGAGGGTCGGATGCATATTATTTTTGAATTTTCTTTATTATCATGCATATGGGTTTGTTAGACATGTATTATATATAGTTAAGAACATAATTTGTATTTTCCTATTATATCTATATAGTTAGATGTAAGGTAAAATCCATTAATTTTGATAGTCATAATGACGTATAATATTTATGTAACATGATGATGTATTTGATAATTGAATCCATATGTATATTCGAATATTAAAAAAATGTCAATTTAGTTATTAAATGAAAATATCAAATTTAGGCTAGTTTCATTCAGATTGTCTGTGTCATTCTGCTTATGTAATGGGATTATTCCTATTATATAGGTGGGATGTCACATTTGTTGGTATTAGAGCTTAGGTTTAAGCATCTCTTGACTTAATTGGGGAAAGGTTTGTCATGCATACATACATGTGTCTCATATAACTCTAGTATAGGCTATTTCTCTGTCAACTTGTAGGCTTATAGAGATATGTTTTTGGATGAGCCTGGAATAGTTGAGAATTTTAGTTCTCTTGACACTAAGTCCCCACGTCAGTCTAGTGCAATGAGTGTTGAGGGAATTAGTACTACTCCTAATCCTTCTCAACCTACATCAACTGCAAAGTATGAGATAAAGAAGACTAGGAGAAAGAAAAGAAAAATAAAGGAGTCATCTAAGAAATCTGTTGTTCTAGAGACCCATTTTACTAGAAAGAAAGAATATATACCCAAGTGTGATAGTTGCAACAGGCACTATAGAGGAGAATGTTGGCATGTCACAGGTGCTTGCTTTAAATGTTGGTCCAAGGAACATATATGAAAGGATTGCCCACTCTTGACAAATAGAATTCCTACTCAAATGACAAAATCAGTTCCTACTCAGCCTAAAGTTCAAACTAGAGGAGGATCAAGCCAAACTAGGCAGGCTTTTCCAAAGATAGTGAATAGGCCTGGACCTAGTAGAGTTTCAGCCGAAGCCTATGCCATGAAAGCGAAGGAAGATCAGGCAGCAACATATGTTATTTTTGGTATGTTTTCATTACATGATTTTGACATTTGTGCACTTATAGATCCGGATTCCACACATTCATGTATATTTGCACAAGTACATCTAGTTAACATATCATGATTGGAAGGGGACTAGAATATGAGATTTAGGCTATAAATTTTTTAAATCACAATGCGTGGGTACGTAAAGTAGTTAGAGATTGCCTTTAATAATGTATGAGAAAAATTATTCTATGTATGATCTAGAGCTAACAACTATAGTTTTTACATTAAATTTTGGCACCATAATCTTCTTTGAGCGATTTTTTTTTCTATACAGGAAAACAAGAATTTGAAATATTTTCCCCTTTATGAAGAGTTGAATTTGAGATATAGTAGATATTGTGAGCAGAAAGATGTGGTAAGGTTGTGTGTTTAGCTTACTTTTACTTAGAAAATTAATGATATTCAAAGACAAGATAATAAGCTTGTTGAGTTAGCTAAGTGGGTTTCTAAGGGGGAGAGACCTGAGTTTTTTTTTAGGTGGATTGTTACATCTAATCTCTATTACAAAACAAAAATATAAACATATTACTAAAAATATAAACATATTAAGTATCCCCCATACATACTTAATATCTCTGTTTGCGTATCAATTTTGGGATAATCTACAAAAAAACTTAGACCCTAAGCTCAATTTTAGTATAATCTTTCATCCTTAGGTGGATGTATTATGAAGGAGAACTACCTGAGAAAAGCTTAAGGCAACTACAATCAGATCGAAATCGTATTATGATATTAAGATATGAGATATTAAGTATGTATGGGGGATAAAGTTTCTCCTTAAAACTTCAATTGGAAGAAAGTGATAGAATCTAGAAGAAAAAAAAAACAAAGAGAAAGGACAAGTTAAATTCAAGATTCATCAAACCTTATGAAATTATAAAGATAGTTATGGTGGTGACTAATAGACTCATGCTGTCTTTGGAATTCAGTCAGATATACAATTTTTCTTATGACTTGATGTTGGGACAATACATATCGAATCCTTCTCACATTGTACTAGAAGAGAGTATTCAAGTGAGACAGGATTTGGCATCTAAAGAGGAAATCAGTCTGCATCTTAACACGAGAGATTAAGGAACCCCGAAACAAGTATGTACTATTAGTGAATGTACTATGAACAAACTATGCAACGAAATGAGCTACTGGAAAAGAGGACAGGTGATTAGAACACACTGCTCCCCAATTGTTCATCTTAAGGGAGATATTAGATATAAGAAAATATGTGAAAATTGTAACGCCCACTGGTTAGAGTTTAATTAGAATAAGTATGTGGTATACATAAAAAAACACATGATAGATATAAAAATTTAAATAAATTGAATAAATGACTAAATTAAAAATTAAAATAAATTAAATTTATTGACATGATAAATTTGATTAAATTAGACCACATAATTAAATTATATTTTTGGTAAAATAAAATTAAAGATATTAGATATAAGAAAATATGTGAAAATAATAATAATAATAATAATAATAATAATAATAATAATAATAATAATAATAATGATGATGATGATGATGATGATAATAAGAAGAAGAAAATTAAATTTAAAAAAAAAAGTGAACAGTAGAAGGGTCAGCAGAAAAAAAAAAAGAGAAGACCAAAAACGGGAAATAGGGAGAAAGTGGGGCTGAAGTCAATTAAGGCTTTTTTTGGCCATTTGCTTCCAACTTCAACTCTCTTCTTCTTCTACTTCATCATCCCTTTTCCTTCATCCATATCACAACTCAAATTATTCATCATCTTCTTCAAGATTTGCATCAAAAATCAGTCCAAATAAATTTGATCTTTGTAAGAAATAGTTTTTCTATGAATATTGTGTTATTAGAACTTTTTGGATTATGTTCTGCAGTGTACTTCGTTCATTTTTTTGATTATCTTGTGAATCGAATTTGGGGAAGTGTTTAACCTAAAAGTTATTCATCTATGTCTTGTGTATCTTTCTGCCTAATTTTATTGAATGATTTTGAGTATATGAAGCGAAATGGTCATTGGGGTGAAACTGGTTCAGGGAGACATATCAACTAAATAACCTACGATTTTTATAAAACTTGATCATCTTAGTGGCTTAATATGAGGTTTTATAAAACATGAAAGTTGTAGGTTATGTTATTGAGGTATCAGAAAAATTTCGTATAAATTGATCTTGTGTAGGTTGAGTTATTCTGAAATGAACTATGATTGTTCTTTGATTAAACTGATTTCATATACCTGTGCAGCTCCAGGAACTTCGTCCTTATATTTCACCTATTTATAGATCAAATTAGCCAAAGTTCAAACATACAAGTTTTACTCCTATGTCTTATCTAAATTTCTATGAAAGTCTCACCTTAAAATGTCATGTATTTTGTGATTAAGAATAAATATTTTATTAATGTATTAATTATTTATATTTTCGAATTAGGGTCTCAATAAGAAGAAGAGCAATACAAGTTCAAAATTTTAGATTTTGGAAAAGCTCCATTGAGGTTTGTACATATATGTATTTTAGTTTGCCATATTGCATGCTTGTGTGTTAATTGAATAAGTGACATATTTGAATAATGTGATATAGTTTAGGAACAGGGTGGTATTAGCTTTGAGAGCACCCATATCCTAATTGTATACAGATGATGTGATTATACTCGGTCATGAGGCTTATGCTCTGTGAGCGCTCTTGACTTGAGACTGTAGTGAGTAGGGTGCTTAAGCTCCGAGAGCGGCCTTACTACACGCCCTATATCCGGACAGTCCGGGAATGAGATTTGGGCTATTTATATTAAAATATTATACATAAATTAATTAAAAGACATATATGTACATGTTGAAAGATAAAATGTGTGAAATAGCATGAATTATAAATATTTATTAAGGTAAGCTAAATTTATAATTGAGTTATATATATATATATATATATATATATATATTATCAATGAATTTGGTAATATTGTATAATTATGTGGTTGTCCCTGTATAATATATGTTGGAATATTGTATACTGTATTATGTTAACGATTAGTAGGGTATGGGAGCGCTATATTATTTGTGGAATATTTATTACTATAATTTTCTTTTTATTATTTAAATATGCAACTAGTGATGTAAATATTTCCATTTAAAATAACTCATTCAGTAAAGCATAATATTTAGAAAGACATATATAAATAATACCAAATATATAAATTACAAAATTAACTCCTTATAAATCCTACATGCCACAAATTTACCTCAAAAGAAATTCTTAAAATTTAATTTTTACAATACAATTTCCAAAACATACAAAAAGAAAAAAAAACAACTGCAATTTGATCTTGGGGTTTTCTTTATCTTCGGTCGCCCTAACGCAACAGCTACATCTATTTATTTACGCGTGAAACACATGCGCTAAGCTACTAGCTTAGTGATACGTTTGGTAACCATTCAATAATTATAATACAATTAATTTACTAAGCATGCCAAAATATTTAAATAGTATCAAAACTATTTATATCACGCAAAAATATACAATTCATCAATTATAATATTTCATTCATTAAGCATGCTTGAAATTATTTAACAATAGAAGATATACAATTTAAAATATCAATTTAATAATTTACAATTTTTTCTTGGTATTTATTTGATAGCTCACGATATTTTAGACTGGAACTAAACACTAGATCCAGAATTTCTGCTCTCTGAAAGTATACTTGGCGCCTATATAATAATTTTATAACTCGGCGTTTAACACCTACATTTTCAATAACAACTTAGCACTTTTATGGTGTTTTTGTAATTTTGAACTTAACAATATTTCTTAGTACCTACGTAATTTCAACTCAGCACTATCTTTTAATGCCTACGTAAATTAATTCTCAGCACTATCTCTTAGTGCTTGCATTTTTACCCTTTTATTGACATGCTAACTTATCCTAATTTCTAGTTCTCGACTAGATGCTATAAAACTTAATTATATTTGTTACCTTTATTATTTATTACATAAATTATGTAAGTAACACAAATATAAATTTCATATAAATGCAATAATTCCCATGAAATATTTTACAACCTCATATTTGCTTATTTATTCATTATAACTATAAGAAAAGTCAAATAATATATTTTTCTATCACAAACTTCCACAATCAATACTTATATGCAAGCTGCCCTATTCTAGACAGTATTTCTATCTTATATTTTCCTGTATTTTTCATCCATTTTTAGATGGAATTTGGATAGGTGATCACCTAAAAAAATGTAGGTACATGTCTTATCTTTAATTTCCAACTATAATCATATTAAACTGAATTGTTTAGCAAAAATTATGAATTTTTCTCTAAGATACATTCATTCTAATCTGTCCAGTATTTTACTGGACAGATTTCTAGTTCAAACTTTACGTCCATTTTTCACCAAATTTCAAACATATTCATAAAGTTGAAGACCTATGTCTTAACTTTCCAGCCCAATAAAAATTACTCAAAAAGAATTTCCAGAACTCAAGTTATGACTAGAAAAGTAGACACTGTTCATAAGATGAATTTTCCACCAGTCCAATTAATTCCTATAATTTCCATCATCATGCATCAACCTCATTTTAAAATTTTTATTTTCACATTCATGGCATCATTTAATCAAAATATCAATAATTACATACACATAATATCACAAAATCAAAAATCACATTTTTCATATTGAATTTTTGTCAAATGTACATACCTCAAAAAATCTACTTCTCTTCACTTTTCTCTTCTTCCTAATTAGCTTTCTCCTTGCCCTTACTTCCTCTTTGATTATGGTTCAAATATTGTTCACCTTCTTGTCCTAATCATAAATTTCACACTAATCAAGCACTAAACACACTAATCCACCCTTAATCACCATTAACATAATAATCACCCTAAATTACAAACTTTAATGACAACTAACCCCCAAAATCAAAGAAAAGTGAAGAAGAAAAGTGAGAAAATGGAAAATCTAACCTCACCTTTGTCGATCTTCAAAATGACTAAAATCTTCCTTCTCTTTTTCTCTTCATTTCTTCCTTCCTCTTCCTTAATTTTGCTCACTTTGCTTCACTTCCTTGATGATTTTTCTTTAATCCAACTTTTTTTTTCCATCTAATCTTAGCTTGATTGAAGAAAAAAAGAAGAATAAATTGGGGGAAGAGGACATGGAAAATGGAGAAGGAAAATAGAGTTTTTGGTTTGTTTAAGATGAGGAAGAAGAAGAATGAAGGCAAAAAGGTGAATGTTGACTATTATAGATGGATTAGGTGGGTGGTTAGGATTAATACATAATTTTATCCCCTATTGGTCCATTAATTTAAATCACTCTTAATTTATTTTAATCCAAAGAATATTCCTTTCCTTAGATAAATAATATTCTATTTTTATGACTTCTTAAAATATATGTACCAAAAACACTACAATTTCCAATTTTGTTCAGCAAAAAATGATTTTTTTTCCAAATTTTAATTCCGAACTTCAAAATTCTAAATTAATAATACCAAAATATTTTTCTCATATTTTAGTATCATTTTAATTTTTTTCTTTCATGTCCGAATTTAGACCCCGATCGATTCAGCGTGCTGAATTTCGGTCAACTGCGACCGTGGCCTAAATTATCAGCATTACAATATCATACTCAACATAATAACATAAAATCAACAATTAACATTTTTCCATATTGAATTTTTGCAAAATGTACATACCTCAAAAGTTCAACTTCATACACTATTCTTTACCTCCTAATTAGCTTTCTCCTTGCCCTTATTTCCTTTTTGATTATGGCCTAAAGGTTGCTCACTTCCGTCGCCTAACAACAATTTTATACATACACTTCAATTTATCTTATACTTCAATATTACATATGCACATAAACTCACTTAAACCACTAATCACTTGTACCGAATCTTATGTCTATAAACTATTCTTCTAATCCTTCATTAACCTTTAACTCACACTAATCAAGCTTACACTAATCAACCCTTAATCACCATTAATATACTAATAATCCCAAATTACCAACTTTAATGGTGATTAACCTCAAAATGAAAGTAAAGAATAGAAGAAAATTGAGAATATGAAAAATCTAACCTCATCTTTGTAGATCTTCAAGATGGCCAAAATCTTTCCTTCTTTTTTTCTCTTCTTTTTTTCCTTCCTCTTCCTTTGTTTGGCTCACTTTGCTTCACTTTCTTGTTGATCTTGCCTTAATCCATCTTCTTGAAATTAGTATGCACATACATCTTAAATGATGAGACATGATTGTATATAATATGATTAGATGAACATGAATATAAAAATGCTTTATATGCTCTCAATCATAAATTATATATTACGTGGATAACATATGGAAAATATGAAAAGGATTATGAGGTGAAACAAATAACCAGATTATGATCATTAATACCCATTCTCTATACAAGGACTAGCATAGGATAAATGGCATGTCATTGAGGAGGTTATGGTACAACAGGTTTTATCACTTGGATTTATTAGTTTGAGAACAAAGTGGCTTAAGCTCGAGTGAGAGTGCCCTTGATCTTATATGCATGCAATAATTTATCATACTTAGTCAAGATGGCTTAAGCTCAGGTGAAAGAACTTTTAACTTGAAAAGCTCAATTGATCACTTATAGATGTTGTGTTTTGAAGATGAATCTCATTCATAAACATAGTGGAAAAATAAATGTTTTCAAAACCCAAAACAAAATATCATCTTGTGTCATTAAAACTAATTTATTAAACATAGAGGCTAGAAATTATACCTTGTAATTTCATGATTTGTTCCTCAAATTTTCACCTTATTGGGTTGTAGCAAACCACAACAATCCATACTAGGATGTCTCTAACGATAATCTGCATGAAGAATGAAGAAGAAATTAACAAGAGGAATGGTTTTAACAAAATTCAAAGTTCTAGCTTTGAATTTATTCTTCAGAGAATTTTTTTTGTCTCTAAAATTATTTTTCACCAAAAATAATTTTCATAACTCTTTCCTGTCTTTTGTTGTCTTTTTGATCTGAATAAATTTCAAAAAGATAATCAAAAATCAAAAGAGAAGAAAAACAAGCTAAATCAATAGTAATGGCCATAATTGGCCTAATTAAGTCCAATTATGGACTAACAGCACTACGCGTTCCACTCGCATGGGCTTAGGCTTGCACGAGCCCATGACCGCTCCTAAGCGATATTTTTCCACGATCTCATCGCAATCTGACCCAAAATAATTATTTCATATTTTTGGATCCTATCCAATACTATTTTAATATTCTCCACATCTCTAGTGCGTGTGACCTATTAAGTTCCCGATTATGTTGGCCACTTAAATTCACAATTGATTTAAGAAATTGATGAGCAATATCTAGCAGCACATCATGACCACCAATTGACTTGAAATCAGTGGTTTGACTATGAACCTCTCTATAGAAAATTTTCATGCAATTATTCCTTTAACCATTCTATACCCACTTGGTTCAGAGTATGGACATGTGTCAACTCCTACTAGATTGACTATGTCACATCTAGCCCAAGTATTGTTAGTTCTTGTCCTTGAGATTCATTACTCTATTAGATATGTCATTGAAGACTATCTTCATGATATTTCCACTCCGGCTAGAGATTCTAGAGTAATGACCCCGACAAGAGGCCATAGGTATACACTCATTCTATTAGAAGTGGTGAATCCTTTGTTGGTTACCTAATTATCTTTGAATGCCTTAAGCAGCACCCAATCACCACCCTATGGGCAACCTTACTTAGGGAATAAGGAATAGTGTCAAAATATAGAATAAGTAGCCAAGATATCCTTGAGTATTTCAAGTCTAAGGATATTTGTACCATTGCTATGATGAGACTATCATTGACATATAAATAGATTATCCATATGATTGTCTCATAATAGGTCATCCAATGTACTTAGCTACACTTAGCAAGCATCCACATGTTAACTCTAAATATCTCATGTTTACAGATTTTGAGATCTACTGCTTGATCCTATCAAAGAGTATAACATGTGCTAGTCTATTTGGATTAACAATATCCTGTCCCATTAATCCTATAACTAGGGATAATTTAGATACTAACATAATTACACATGATAAGAATCTCAATATCATAATCTCATCATTATTTCTTGCATGTTATGTTACGTATCAAGGACTTCATTAATTGATTTAAGATAACTATCAATTCATATATTAAATGAACTTCAAATTAATGAAAAATATTTTTTTTTATTAATCAAACAAATTTGTACAATAAGTGCTAAAGGTGATTGCCTTTAGAGCACTTCTTTAACAAGCTCCCACTTAAACTAAAGCTAATCGTCTTTTTATTTAATTCCATATGCGAGTACATGAGAAACATATTTTTCTAGAATAATTGTATCCTACTTGACCTATGAAGCTCTTGTCCTTCAGAAGGTTGAGCTACTACTATATCATCTGTATGAATAACAAGATCGAGTTTAGGCTATTGATTAGCATATGCTTGAGCATTTTATGTTGGGTTCTAAAAAAGATTCTCATTCATAAAATGCAATAGAAAAATAAAATTTTCTAAACCTAAAACAAGAATCTTACTTGTGCCATTAAAACTAATTTATCGAAACATAGGGGTATGAAATCATACATTGTAATTTCTTGATTTATTCTACAAATGTTCACCTTGTTGGGCTGTTTCAAACCACAACAATCCATTTTAGGATGTCTCTAATATTAGTCCATGTAAAAATATGAGAAACAACAATAAGAGAAATGGTTAAACTCACCTCAAAGTGTTAGCAATGGTATATGCTTAATATGAGAGAATATGAAAAATAATTATTTCTTTTTTGAATTTCTTAATTTCAAAAAATAATTTTTAGACTTCTAAAGTTTTCAAAAATGTTTTTATCCCAAAAATACTCTAGGTACAGAGTGCACAAAGACAAGGGGATGAATTTTGGGATTTTTTCCTTAATTGTCCTTAATTAGCCTTAATTGGCCAATTAGGCCAACTGCTGGCCATAAGCTTTTACGAGTCTGTGACCCCCCCGAATGATTTTTTCATGCATCTCATCGCGATCCATCCCAAAATAATTCTCTCATATTTTTGGATCTCATCCAAGACCATTTTACTCATTCTTCACATGTCCAATGCGTGTGACCTATTAGGTGTCCAGTTATGTTGGCCATTTAAATTAACAATTTATTTAAGCAAGTTATGAGTGGTAGCTAGCAACACATCATTACCCCCAATTGACCAAAAAGTCAGTAGTTTGATTACGAACTTTCCATAGATAATTGTTGTGCAATTATTCCTTTCACCAATCTATACTCCATTTGGTTCAGAGTATGGACATGTGTCAACTCTCACTAGGCTGACTACGTCATGTCTAGTCCAAATAATGTTAGTTCTTATCCCTGAGGCTCATTACTTTGTTAGACATGTTATTGAAGACTATATCATCTATATGAATAACAGGCTTTAGTTCAAGCAGTTGATTAACGTCTGCTTAAGCATCTTAAACTTCCTCAAGTTCAATTTTGATCCCACTATATCTTTTTAGAAGAAATTCTCTCTCTAAAAATATAACATGTCTTGAAACAAATACCTTTTGTTCCAAGGGGTAGTAAATTTGATATCCAAATGATGATTTTGGATATCCCGCAAATAGACATCGGTCAGACTTAGCTTCCAGCTTATCTGACATTGTCCTCTTCACATAAGAAGGACAACCCCAAACTCTCGTGCAAGAAAGTGTGGACTTCTTGTTATTCCATATCTCATATGGAGTAACATCAACTAACTTTGAAGGGACTCCATTTAACATATAAATGACAGACTTTAATGCATAACCCCAAAAGGAATTAAGGAGTTCTGCAAAGCTCATCATAGACCTTACCATGTCTAACAGGATTTGGTTTCTTCTTTCAGCCCACTATTGTGTTGTGGCATATAAGGTGGAGTCCATTGAGATAATATGTCATTATCCCTACGATAAATTAAAAGCTCTTGGCTCAAGTATTCACCACCTCAATCTGATCGAAGTGTTTTAATACTTTTGCCAAGTTATTTCTCTACTTCATTTTTGAATTCTTTGAACTTTTCAAAAGCTTCAGATTTGTATAAGATACACGTACCCAAATTGTGAGTAGTCATCGATAAAAGTAATGAAGTAGATGAAACCACCTCTAGTGTGTATGAACATTGAACCACATACATCTGAATGTATTAAGTCTAAAAACCCATTAGCACGTTCACCCTTTGCCTTAAAGGGTAATTTAGTAATCATGTCTGTTAAACCTTAAGGGGTATTTCCGTCATTTTGATGATAACAAATAAAATAGCAATATTGTATTTAACATACTTGTTTTCTAAGTCTATTAAACAGGGTATGGAATAAAATAGCAAGAATGGAGAATGGAAGATTAATCCTTGAAAGATAAAATTAAGGAAGTAGCATGTTCACGCCCATAACCCTATGTGTCACGCCCATGACCCTATGTGTCACGCATGTGAAAAAGCTAACCGTCACCAAAACCAACATTTGAAGTTCACGGCCATGATGGAAGGCAAGAAACCGTGAAATGCACATTAAAGTCATGCCCGTGAATTAAATGTCCGCCCGTGAACCTTCATGACAATTTCATCCAGAGAGCTTCATGACCAAAGTCACCACTTGGATCATGGCTGGAAAGTTTGTCACGCCCGTGAAGATATATGTCACGCCCGTGACCCAATCTTTCAAAACCATCCAGAGAGCTTCATGACCAAGGTCACCACTTCAGTCACGACTTGGAAGAACAATCACGCTCATGACAAACATAGTCACGCCCATGAAAGATGAAAGAGAAAAATGTCAGGCGCGATTAGTTGGGTTGGTGCAATGGCTAGTTTCATATTAAATGCACTCTAACGGCTATAATTAGCCATGAGAGTATAAATTCAAGTCATTTATGCATTCAGTATAAGATGATAGCAAATACGTTGAATCAAAATCTTATTACAATTTATTTTTACATTTAATACTTCCATAACAAATATCTATTCTCTGTCAAAATCTTTTTGCTCATCATTTATTGAGCAATAAAGATTTGTAAATGTTTCTCTTTGTAATCATTTATTACTCAAGTGAGTTTTGGGTATTTCTGGGTTAAGAGTAGAACACTTGTAAGGGTTAGTTGTGTGAGCCTTTAAAACACAAAAAAAGGTTGTTTGTGTGAACCTGTAAAAATACAAAGTAAAGGTTATTTGTGTGAACCTGTAAAACACAAGATAAAGGTTGTTTGTGTGAGTTTGTAAAACACAGGGAATTGGTTATTGTGTGAGCCATTAAAATACAAGGGATTTCTGGGTTAGGTGTGAGCCATCATGAGAAACACCATAGTTGGGAGTGAGCTTGTAAAACTCCATTGTAACACTTAGTGTGTTAGTGAAACTCCCAATTGCGATTGGGGAGAGGAGTAGGGTATGTTAACACCCAAACCTCTATAAAAATCCTTGTGTCAAATTTCTCTATCCCTCATAAAATTAATTTTTATTTCCACAATTTAAAGTTAAATTTTTAAAACTCCAATTCAACCCCCCTTCTTAGCTTAATATCTGGGCAACAATTGGTATTAGAGCTTTGTCTAGCATCTAAGCTTAAAAAGTGCTAGTAAAGATTAAGATAAGGCCAGTGAAGGATTCCAAAGTTTCAAACCTTACTTTGATGAAGCAAATTATGCCCATTGGAAGTTTCGGATGGAAACATACTTGGATAGTGAAGGAATTGAAGTCTGGGATAGGATACGAAAAGAATGGACACCACCAACCAGAAGAGGAGCTGGTTAAGAAGAAATCCTATCAAGAGATGATTGGACAGAGCCTCAAAGAAGAGCAAATTTCAAAAATAAGAAGGCAAGGACAATCCTCTCAAGCTCATTATCTATTGAAGAATGTGGAAGAATACAACACTGCCCAATAGCCTACAGCATATGGAAGACATTGGAAAATTATCATGAAGGAACTAAGGAAGTCAATCTAAGCAGATTCAACTTCTTACCTCAGAATATGAGCTCTTCAAGATGAAATCCAATGATTCAGTCACTGACATGACCAACCGTCTTCTAGCCATTATAAATGGAATGAGGAAACTTGGGAAGCATATGAGCCTGAAAGATGTAAACAACAAAATCCTTAGAAGTCTTCCTCTTAAAGACTATGGCTCAAGAGTTACTGGCATAGAAGAAGCAAATGAAGACATGAGCATCATGAATACTGATGTGCTGATTGGCAAACTTCTCACACATGAAATGGTAGTGAAAAGAGATAGAGAGCTTGAAGTAGAGCCAGAGAAAAGAAAGTCTTTAGCACTCAAAGCCTCTACTTAAAAATCTTAAAAATCTCAAGAATAAAGTGAAAATGATGAAGAACTGAGTGGTGATGAAAATGAGGACGTTGATATGCTGTCCAGGAGATTGAAAAGAATCATTGAGAAGAAAATGAGCAACTCCAAAAAATTCAGGCAAAGAAACCTCAAACAAACTTCTAATGATGAACAAAGAAATAAGGAAGAGGTAAAATGTTATGAGTGTTGAAAGAAAGGACATATCAATCCAGAATGTCCAAGGCTCAATAAGCATAAGAGAAAATACCAAAGATACAATGGGGAGAAAGGTCACAAAGCTACATGGGGTGATGAAAGCTCTTCAAGTGAAAGAGATGATAATGAAAGCGAAGAGGTCAACCTATGCTTCATGGCTATTGAGGATCACGTCTCGAATAAGGTAAGATCATTACACTCATAGTCTTTAAATAATAGTAGTGATAATGATAATGATAGTAATAGTGATGATGATGATGATGAGCAAAGCCTTATAGAAGAATTAAATTCAGAACTAGAGAAATATAAGAGTAAATTCAGTACTTATAGGAATAACATTCAAATTAAAAAAAAATGGATGCTTTAGAAAAGGAGAATTTTAAGCTTAAATCATCGAATGAATCTCTTCAAAAGTCATTAGATGAATATTCATCAAGACCCTCAACTGCTTCCTTGCTTAAAGAAAATAACACTTTGAAAAATGAAGTTGAGGAACTTAGAAATTTCATTTCTAAATTTAGATACTCTCATTGTCTATCAAAGACCACCTTTAATTAGACATGGTCTAGCATTTAAGGACACATCATCATCTTCTCACAAAACCATCTTTTTTAAGTCTAGTGAACCTCACATCTCCACACTTGTTGAAACAGCACCAAGGAATAAGCATATTAAACCTTCTATATATAAAAAGAATAATCATGCCTTTATGTATAAGAAGCATGCATCTAGAAAAGCATCAATTAATCATGACTGTGCATGCCATTGTTCTCAAAATCAGTTTAATGGAAATATGGCATTCAAAAATATTGTAAGACCAAAAAGCAAGTTTAGACTGAAACAATGTAATTATTATATGAAAATTGGTCACATAAATAAACATTATTGGATAAGGAAGGCTCATTGGGAACCTTCATGTGTTAAACCCCAAGGACCCAAGCTCATTTGGGTACCTAAAAATCGTACTTGAACTGTGATTCTATAGGTATGCCTCAAGTCCAAAAAAAATAAAAATGCTTGGCTAGTAGATAGTGCATGCTCAAGGCATATGACAGGAGATAAAGAACTCTTCAATAAAATCAAAAGTATTGATGGAGGTAAAGTTACCTTTGGAAACAATGCTAAGGGTAAGGTAATTGGCATTGGTTCTATTGGTATTAATGGTACTACTTTTATTAAAAATGTTTTACTTGTTGATGGTTTGAAACATAACTTGTTGAGTGTTAGTGAATTATGTGATAAAGGAAATAAAGTAATATGTACTTCCAATGAATGTCTTGTGATCTCTATCGATGGTCAAGAGATATTTAAAGGAAATAGAGATGTCAACACATACATAATAGACTTACATGAATTATCTAACCATTCCTCTAAGTGTATTGTGACCACTAGTGATGAATCTTGGCTGTGGCATAGAAGGCTTGGTCATGCTAACATGGACTTAATACAAAGCCTCAGCATAGGAGAACAAGTAAAAGGACTGCTAAGAGTCAAATTTGAAAAAGACAAGACATGTGAACCTTACTAAAGAGGAAAGCAACACAAGTCATCCTTCAAAGCCAAAAACATAGTAAGTACCTCAAAACCTCTTCAACTCCTGCACTTAGACTTATTTGGACCTACAAAAATTGCTAGCTTATGAGGTAAACATTATGCCTTTGTCATCGTAGACGATTACTCTAGATTTACTAGGGTAATTTTCTTAGCTCAAAAGAGTGATGCTTTTGAAAATTTCAAAAACTTTGCTAAAAGTGTTCAAAATGAAAATGGGTATTGTATTTCAAAGATAATAAGTGATGATCATGGCAAAGAATTTGAAAATGAAAACTTTAAAATTTTTTGTCTTGAACATGGCATTTCATAGAATTTCTCATCTCCTAGGACACCTCAACAAAATGGGGTAGTTGAAAGGAAAAATTGAACTTTAATTGAAATGGCTAGAACAATGCTCAATGAGTATGGTTTACCAACTTACTTTTGGGCAGAATCCACAAACACTGCATGTTATATTTTAAATCGAGTTTTCAAAAGACCTCATTTAAACAAAACCTCATTTGAGCTATGGAATGGAAGAAATCCTTGATATCATACTTTAGAGTATTTGGATGCAAGTGCTTCATATTGAATACCAAGGACACCCTTGGAAAATTTGTCTCTAAATCTGATGAAGGTATCTTTTTAGGATACTCTACAACTAGCAAAGCATATAGAGTATTTAATAAAAGATCATTAACTGTTGAAGAATCTATGCAAGTTGTCTTTAATGAATCTAGTAGACTTGATCTTGTGAAAGGTAGTGTTCTTGATGATATTGTAGGTAACATGGATAGACTTGATCTTGAAAATGGAAAAGAAGAAAATGATCAAGAAGATTCACATCAAAATGATTCTCTACCTCAAGCTCAAGAAGAAAATGAGTAAGAAATCCGAAAAGAATGGAGAATGACAAAAGATCATCCAAAAGAACAAATCATTGGTGATCTCTCAAGGGGAGTAAGTACTAGATCTCATTTCAAACATTTAGCCACTGACCTTGCTTTTATATCTCAAATTGAGCCTAAAAATGTTGATGAAGCTCTTAATGATGAAAGTTGGGTAATTTCCATGCAAGAGGAACTCAACCAATTTGAGAGACGTAAGGTATGGACCTTAGTACCTATACCCAAGGATCATCAAATTATAGGTAGCAAATGGGTATTTAGAAATAAACTAGATGAACAAGGTTCAATAACTAAGAATAAGGCCAGATTAGTTGCAAAAGGATATAATCAGGAAGAAGGAATAAATTATGATGAGACCTATGCACCTGTAGCTAGGTTAGAAGCCATAAGAATACTTTTAGCATATACATGTCACATGAATTTCGAACTCTTTCAAATGGATGTGAAAAGTGCATTTCTAAATGGTTATATAGAAGAAGATGTTTATGTAGAACAACCACCAGGTTTTGAAAGCTATGATTTTCCAAATCATGTTTTTAAACTTTCAAAAGCTTTATATGGTTTGAAAAAAGCCCCAAGAGCTTGGTATGAAAGACTAAGTTCTTTTCTCTTAGAAAATAACTTTACAAAGGGAAATGTTGACACCACATTATTCATTACTGCTTTTAGACCCGACAAAATGTATAGTGTTTGCTTGTGTGCACGATTTCAATCATGTCCAAAAGAATCTCACTTAAATGCAGTAAAAAGAATTCTAAGATATTTACATGTATCATTGCATCTAGGTTTGTGGTATCCTAGAAATTCATCCTTTTATATTATTGGATATTCAGATGCAGACTATGCTGGTAGTCTTTTAGATAGAAAAAGTACTTCAGGTACTTGTCAATTTATTGAAGAGTGCTTAGTTTCTTGGTTTACCAAGAAATAAGTTTCAGTTGTACTTTCAACTGCTGAAGCAGAGTATGTAGCAACAGGATGTTGTTGTACTCAAATTCTTTGGATGAAATAACAACTTAAGGACTATGGTCATGATATGAACTATATACCTATTAAATGTGACAATACAAGTGCTATAAATCTTTCAAAGAATCTTATTCAACACTCTAGAAGTAAGCATATTGACATTAGACACCACTTTATTACAGATCATATTCAATATGGAGATGTTGCATTAGAATTTATAAGCACAGAAAATCAATTGGCAGATATTTTTACTAAGTCTCTAAATGAGGAAAGATTTAATTTCATTAGAAGAGAACTTAGTATGATTGATGGATTAACCTTGTGAATGCTAAATTATCAAATCTTAAGTGATAATCTTGATTTTGTATCATATCACTAGATATAAGGTAGTAAATTTGATGAAAATTTTATGTTATAAGGGATAGAATCTTCATAGAAATGATTTAGTCTTGTTTTAGGACTTAATTTTATTTGATGGAAATTTTAGGCAATTCACGCTCGTGACACATGTTCACGCCCATGAATTGAATAGCCAAAAGAGGCAGTGTCTTTCACGACATTGTTCACGACTTCAAGTAGTGAAGCTTCTATGCACGACTTCATTCACTCCCGTGAAAAGCCTTGTTAACGCCCATGATGCATTTTCACAACCGTGAACATTTTCAAATAAAACTCACAGAGAAGTTCACGCTTTGAGTCACGTTTTGTTTCACGAGCATAAGTAGTGAAATTCAACCCTTCACGCCCTTGACTATTCATTCACCACCGTCACAGTTCATCATTCACACCCATGACATTCAAATGTCACGACTATGAATAGTTTCACGCCTTTATTCATGGGTAGAGCACCCCTTCAGCAAACCGTGAACACGACTCTTCACGACTGTGAACACATATTTCACGCCCGTGAATGCATTGGGTATATAAGAAATCAGCCGGTTATTCTTCACATTTCAACCTTTCAACTCCTTAAACCGCTCTCATTTACATACATTGAATGGTGCATTGAAGATTCCGGCCCCCAAGTCACAAAACATTGCTATAAATACCATCAAAAGTCCCTTCCTTCATCAAAAATCATCCTTCTTTAGGGTTTCCTCAAATTTTTTGTCAAATTTTTCCAAACCCTTCAAAGTTCATTTCTTCAATCCCAATGGAAATTGGCTCATCAAAGGGTACTAGGAAGAAGTCTCATGCTCCTAGGAGGTACTCAGACTACCTCATGAACAGAATCCCGGAGCATTGCCATCTTCGGTACTCAACCTTGAAGAAAAGGCCTCTCATTTCATCAAGGTCCTTTGAATGGAAAACTATATGCACTCTCAGGCTTGAGACGACAATGACAGAGCAACTCAAGGACTATCATTTGAATGAATTCATGGGCATTCATCAGCCCACCTTAAGGGAGCCAACCCTGGAATTTTTGAGCACTTTGCAAGTGTCTCCCACTGGAGTGGTGAAATTCCAACTCTGCAGCAATCCGAACACCCTCAATGCCACAGAATTCGGGGACTTATTTAAGCTACCCTCGGAAGGTATCCTCAATGCCAGTGAAGTGGAATTCTTCATAACTCGAGCATGGACTAATTTTGGCACGGATTGCAGCTGGGATGTCAAGAAGACCAAGAACACTCATCTCCGGTCCCAGTGCACAAATATTTGCATAGGTTTCTAACCTATAGCATATTTGCTCAGGGAGATAGCAATGGCACCATTAGGAAGTCAGAGCTATTTCTCTTTGAGATGGCATGACGAGGTCTCACAGTGGCGCTCTCTCGATGGTTTGCAAACCATCTTCTGTCCATTGCCACCAAGCCCTCCAGAGATATACTCATTGATGGATATGTGACCCATATGGCCTTGAAGCTTGGCTATTTGAAGTTGGATGACCATCACTTCAATCTCATCCCAGGGCATCCTTGAGATCAATAGGATGTCGAGTCCTTCATTAAGATGGGAACGGCTGTCAGAATTGTTCATGAGAACAATATTTACTACCGCTTCATAGACACTCCTGATGAAATAATTTGGGAAGATAATGATTCGGAGGACTTCAAATCCGGCCTCCAAGGGATCCATCCAGTAGAGGAAAAGGGCTCGGGTTGAGGAAGCACCTCCAGCGGCTGAGCAGGACATCAGACAATCCTCGACTTCCACACCGAATTTGGTGCAGCAGGTGGTTGACCTCTTGGCACCACGATTTGAGCAGCTGCAAGCTTCGATGGATGAGAGGTTGGAGAACCTCAAAGACTTCATAGAGTCTCGGATGGACAGCCTTGAGGCAGAGGTTGCTCGACTTAGGGATAGGATGTTCAGTTAGGTGTTAGGCTAGATGGTAGCCTTAATATAATTATTTCTTTTGTTTGTTTGCTTGTTTTGTTTGTTTTTAGGAAATTTTAAATTTCCTTTCTAACTTTCATTTACTTTAGTTTGTACTTCTCTTTAAATATTAATATATTTTTTTGTTATCTTTATATTCTTTTTGTTGATGACAAAAGCGGGAGAACCTAGCAATATATTAAGATAAATGAATTTTGAATAAAAAATAAGAACCTACAAATACATTGAGTTAAGTAGAGAGAAATTAGCAATACTTAAAATTTGATTAAAAATGAATATGCAAGTATGAAATTGAGCTTTATACACATTAGATATATCTTAAGTATACTTTGCATATACCTTAATGCAAGTTACATAAATGAATATGCCTTGATATACTCTAAATATACCTTACATATACTTCATGACTTAAAGAGAATTTTGGTATATATTGGATATACTTTGCATAAAACATGCATATACTTAAATCTAGAAATTTATTTCAATGCTACATCATTCTTTACAATTCTAGCATTTCATCAATTTTTATCCTAAGTATCTTTTGAGGGGGAGACTTCTCGAAAGCACATATAACTAGATTTTTTGTCACCATCAAAAAGGGAGAGATTGTTAAACCTTGAGGGGTATTTCTGTTATTTTGATAATAACAAATAAAATAGCAATATTGTATTTAACATACTTGTTTTCTAAGTCTATTAAACAAGGTATGGAATAAAATAGCAATAATGGAGAATGGAAGATTAATCCTTGAAAGATAAAATTAAGGAAATAGCATGTTCACGCCCGTGACCCTATGTGTCACGCCCGTGAAAGATGAAAGAGAAAAATGTTAGGTGCGATTATTTGGGTTGGTGCAACGTTAGTTTCGTATGAAATGCACTCTAACGGATATAATTAGCCATGGGAGTATAAATGCAATTCATTTATGCATTCAGTATAAGATGATAGCAAATACTTTGATTCAAAATCTTATTACAAGCTATTTGTACATTTAATACTTCCATAACAAATATCTATTCTCTGTGAAAAACTTTTTGTTCATCATTTATTGTGCAATAAATATTTGTAAGTGTTTCTCTCTATAATCATTTATTACTCAAGTGAGTTTTAGGTATTTCTAGGTTAAGAGTAGAATACTTGTAAGGGTTAGTTGTGCGAGCCTTTAAAACACAAAGAAAGGTTGTTTGTGTGAGCCTGTAAAAACACAAAGTAAAGGTTGTTTGTGTGAGCCTATAAAACACAAGATAAAGATTGTTTGTGTGAGCCTGTAAAACACAAGGAATTGGTTATTGTGTGAGCCATTAAAACACAAGGGATTTCTGGGTTAGGTGTGAGTCATTGTGAGAAACACCATAGTTGGGAGTGAGCTTGTAAAACTCCATTATAACACTTAGTGTGTTAGTGAAACTCCCAATTGCGATTGGGAGAGGAGTAGGGTTTGTTAACACCCGAACCTCTATAAAAATCCTTGTGTCAAATTTCTCTATCCGTCCTAAAATTAATTTTTATTTACACACTTTAAAGTTAAATTTTTAAAACTCTAATTCAATCCCCCCTTCTTGGCTTAATATCTGGGCAACAATGTCTAATAAGCAAGATTCACATGTGTCATGTGATTCATAATGAAATGACCCCAAACTACCACTTTTGTATAACTTAGTCTTACGTTTATCACTTATATGACCAAGGCGACAATGTTATAAGATGATTTCAAAATATCTTTGTAATGGCCCAAATACCGGCTTAGTTGTAAACTGTAGTTTCCGAAATTGATCTGCCTATTCGGGAGCTAAAAATACATATATGGATGAAAAATATTTTATTTGTTCATCGATAAATATAGGTTATGACTAGTCGAAAGGTAAAATTTGGAGTGAATATAAGGTCAAATAAGTTCTCAAAAGTTAAAACTAAGAAAAAAAGGGATCCAGTTTAATTAAATAGTTGGTTGATCGTACTTTGACCAGGCTACAAAAATAAGCAAACGACATCCAAAACTTAATTTTGACATAGATAAACTCTAAATAATATTTAGAATTTTTTAACAGTAAACAAGGAATTTTACGGTAATACTGAAAATTGAATTATCCGTCCGATTTGAGGGAGTTAGACAGAAAATGGACTCCGATTGAGTTGAAAATTTTTTTATAGACATAAAAAAATATTTTATGAATTATGGAATGAAATTTGGGTGACTTTGAGCTTGGAAAGTGAGAAACATAATTTATAGTGCATAATTAGGCCTAAATTGGTTGGACTTTGTTTGGCTCAAGCCCACCCAAATTAAACCATTAATTAAGATCCAAATAATCAGAATTCTTTAGAGAGAATTCTGTTTCATCTTCTTCCTCTTTCTTTCCCTCATGGCCGAACCTATCTTCTCCCATTTTTTCTCCAATTTTCTTTAATTTTGTTCACTTTTTAACCAAAATCAACCTCGTAAAAATAAATTCAGCATCTCTAGTAGCTAATTGAAGTTTTTACTCTTCAATTGGAGGAATATAGTGAAGAAAATCAAAAGAGAAAAGTTAGGATATCAATTTGAGGTAAGTGAAATTTATAGTTTTAAATTAGTTTAATGGTTTAAATAAGTAGTTTAAGGTATATAGATGATAAATATGAAGTTTATTTGAGTTAAGGAAGCAAAATAATAGTAGATTAATGAAAGAAAAATTTTGGCCATGGTAGGTTCAAGAGAAGGTGAAGGTGCTTCAAAGGGAAATGCTAAGGAAAAGGAAGCCTAAGAAGGCCAAAGCAAGAAATTAAGCTTAGTGATTCCATAATCTACTTATTTCCATTAATTAAACATGATTTAGGGTTATGGAAAATTAAGAATTTTTTGTGTTTTGCTTGTAAATTCTAATTAATGCTTAAAACATGATTAAAGAATTATGAAAATTGAATCAGAATGGTTAATTTTAATTAAAAAATTAATTAGTGGAAATTGTAAAATATGACCATATTATGTGAAAAATGAATATTAATTAATAAATACATTTTATTGTAATATTATGATACATATGGAATAATGAATATATAAAATAGTAAAATGAATAATTAGAAGGTGAAAGAAAAAATTTTAATGATGAAAATTAATTATAGGCGGAAAAATGAAAAGAAAACATTAATATTTTTCTTGATAATTAAATGAAACATTAGTCATGAAATGCAAGAAAATATGATTTTGAGTGTGTTTAGATTTATTGAGAATTTTTAAATGATATATTGAATATTTTTCTAATTATTGATTTTATTATGCATGAAATGAAAAATAATTGCTGAACCTTGATGGGTATTTTCGTCATTTTGATGTTAGCAAATAAAATAGTAATAATATATTTAACAATGCTTGTGTTCTAAGTGTGTTCTAACTTGATTAGAATATGATACAAGATTGAAAAACAACTTTTAAATATCAAAATCAGAAGAAATAGCAAAGTCACGCCCTGAATATAGCTTAGCGCCAACTTTCCACCATTCAAAGTTCACGTGTTAGAGTAGTGCTCTAAAGGCAATCACCTTTAGCACTTATTGTATAAATTTATTTAATTAATAAAAAGCTTTCTCATTAATTTGATGTTCATTTGATATATGAATTGATAAGTGATCTTAAATCAATTAATGAAGTCTTTGATACATAATATAGCATGAAGGAAATCATGATGAGATCATGATATTGAGATTCTGATCATGATATTGAGATTCTTATCATGTGTAATTATGTTAGTATCAAAATTATCCCTAGTCATAGGATTAATGAGATGGGACATTATTAATCCGGATAGACTAGCACATGTTACACTCCTTGATTGGATCGAGTAGTAGATCTCATAATCTATAAACATGAGATGTTTATAGTTAACATGTGGATGCTTGCTAAGTGTAGCTAAGTACAGTGGATGACTAGCTATGAGACAATCATATAGATAATCTATTCAAATGTCAATGATAGTCTCATCATAGTAATGGTGCAAGTATCCTCAGACTTGAGGTACTCAAGGATATCTTGAATATTGACTCTGTATTTAATGTGATTTATTAAAGACCTAATAAACATGCATTTTATGTACATTCTAACATGTTTTATTTTACATCTAGGTTGCTAGAATCATTATCACGATAAGTGTGAATTTATGATCACTAATGGAATCAAATAAGTTGACTGGGCCTAATTTTTTGGATTGGCTAAGGAAT
Organism: Triadica sebifera; assembly: GCA_023653625.1. Taxonomy (NCBI): domain Eukaryota; kingdom Viridiplantae; phylum Streptophyta; class Magnoliopsida; order Malpighiales; family Euphorbiaceae; genus Triadica; species Triadica sebifera. The sequence goes on from CM042896.1 coordinate 38,168,537, forward strand.
CTGAGAATAGTTCTCAATCCGAAAAGATTGGCTATGTCCTAGATGGGCACTCCCTAACCCCCTTGCTGTTAATGCTTCTAAAGAAGTTTAGAAGGCATATCAAAAGCATCTCGATGATAGTGAAATGGCAAGCTGCATTATGCTTGCTACTATGTCAACTGAGTTGCAAAAGCAACATGAGACTATGGATGCTAATTCCATAGTATACCATCTAAGAGAGCTTTTTGATGAGCAAGCACATTCTGAAAGGTTTCAAACTTCGAGGTTGCTCTTCTGCACTAAAATGGTTGAGGGGACAACTCCAGTGCAATATGCATTGAAAATGAATGGCCATATTGAGAGGTTTGCTACCTTGGGATTTATGATGGACCATTAATTAAGTATTGATTTAATTCTAACCAGTTTGTTTGATAGTTATTCACATTTTGTGCTTAACTATAGGATGAACCAAATCTCTACCACTATTCCTGAGCTGATTAACTTGCTTAAAACAGCTGAGCCATCTGTCAAGAAGGACAATAAGGTTGTGATGCTGGTGGACTCTTCAAGTTCTAAAAGGAAGAACCTTAAGAAGAAGAAGTCCATGAAGCCTAAGGAAGGCATGTCCAAGAAGAAGGCCAAGGAGATTGATCCAAAGGGGACATGCTTCAATTGTGGCAAGGATGACCATTGGAAGAGAAATTGCAAGGTTTACTTGGAGTCCTTGAAAAAGAAGGCATATGATGCCCCATCTACTTCAGGTATTTTTATCATTGAAATTAATACTGTTTTCGATAATAATATATGGGTATTAGATACCGGTTGTGGCTCACACATATGCACTGATATGCAGGGCCTAAGGAACAGTAGGCAGTTCAATAAGGGAGAGTCAGACTTACGTGTTGGAAATGGAGCAAGGGTTGCTACAATAGCTATAGGAATATATGTATTAGCCCTCCCTAGTGGGCTACTCTTCGGCAGTATACTCGACACCTACTTAATTATTTGATAACTCCACATTTAATGCCTATATTTTCAGTAATAACTCATCACCTTCTCGGTGTGTACATAGTTTTAAACTCAACACTATTTCTTAGTGCCTATATAAAATAAATATCAGCACTATTTTCTAGTGCCTACGTTTCTACTCTTTTATTGGTATGTTAACTCATCCTAATTTCTAGTTCTCGATTAAATGTTACAAGACTTAATCATATTTGTTATCTTTATTATTATTTACATCAATTAGGTAAGAAATGCTAATATAATTTCTCATAAATGAAATAATTTCCATTAAATATATTAAAATATTATACTCATTCATTAAATCATTATAAATCTGAAAAATGTAAAACAATATATTTTTCTATCATAAAATTCAACAATAAACTCATATATACAAGCTACCCTATTCCAGATAGAATTTATGTCTCATATTGCCCTCAATTTTTCATCCATTTTTAAATGGAATTTGGACAAGTGATCAACTAACAAAATGTAGATACATCTCTTTTATTTAATTACTAACTAGAATCACATCAAACCAAATTTCTAGCAAAATTTGTGATTTTTTCACTCAGCTATGTTCATTTCATACTGCGAAGTATTTTGTTGGATATATTTCCAATATGAAATTTGAGTCAATTTTAAATCTAAATGCAGGAATATCCAAATCTATTGGTCTGAATGAAAGTTAAATCTCTATGTATTAAATTTCCAACCCAATAAGAAACATTCAAAAATCATTTCCAAAACTCAAGTTATGCCCTAAAATGTAGACATTGTTCATAAGACAAATTTCCAACAACTTCATTCAAACACACAATTTTCTGTCTTCATTCATCATCAACCTAATCTAATCTTATTTTCACATTCATGGCATAAATTAATGACCAATTAATCACTCAATAAAAATATCAATAATTTCATGAACAATTGTACATAATAACACAAAATCAACAATTAATATTTTTCCATATTGAATTTTTGTCAAATGTATATACTTGAAAAGTTCACTTCATACACCATTCTCTACCTCCTAATTAGCTTTCTTCATGCCCTTATTTCCTTTTTAATTATGGCCCAAAGGTTGCTCACTTCCTTGGCATACACTTCAATTTATCTTATACTTCAATGTTACAGATGCACAAAAACTCACTTAAACCACTAATCACCTCTACCCCATCTTATGTCCATAAAGTACACTTCTAATTCATCATTAACCCTTAAATCACACAAATCAAATATTAATTATACTAATCAATCCTTAATCACCATTAATATACTAATAACTCCAAATTACCAACCTTAATGGTGACTAGCTTCAAAATGAAAGCAAAGAAGAGAAGAAAAGTGAGAAGATAAAAAATCTAACCTCACCTTTGTAAATCTTCAAGATGGCCAAAATCTTTCCTTCTCTCGTTCGCTTCTTTTCTTCCTTCCTCTTCCTTTGTTTGGCTCACCTTGCTTCACTTTCTTGTTGATCTTGCCTTAATCCATCTTTTCTAGCTAAAAGCTTAGCATTAATTGAAGAAGAAAGAAGAAGGAATGGGAGATGTAGGTCATGGAAACAAGGGAGAAAATGAGAGAGAATTTGTCCGAATTCTTTTTTTATGTCCAAATTTAAACCCCGAATGGTTCAGCATGTCCAATTTCTGTTATCTGCGGCCGTGGCCTAAATTATCAGGCATTACAACTTTTTCCTCCTTAAAAAAATTTTGCCCTCAAATTTTACCTTTTTAATTGGAGTTGAACAATTATGGATATTGAGCCTACATCACCTCTTCATTTTTCCAAGTTGCCTTTTCTGAATTATAAGTTTTCCAAAGAACCTGCACCAATGGTACCTTCTTGTTCCGTAGTTCCTTCACTTCTTAGGCTAAAATTTCCATTGGCTCCTCTTCATAAGTTATATCTTATCGTATCTCTATAGGTTCTATAGATATAATATGAGATGGATCTTATCAATTTCTTCTTAACATGGACACATGGAATATATTGTGAATCTTATCTAACTCTAGTGGTAGAGCTAATCTGTACGCCATGAGACCTATGTGTTCAAATACCTCATATGGTCCAATGAATCTAGGACTCAACTTTCCCTTCTTTCCAAATTTAAAATTCATTTTCCAATGTGATACTTTTAGGAATACTTTGTCATCAGCTGTATACTCAATATCCTTTATTTTCAATTATGCATATGATTTCTGTCTATCTGTAGCGGCTTTCAGCATATCTCTTATCACTCTCACTTTTTCCTCTGTCTATTGCACTAACTCTAGACCTACTACTTTCTTTTCACTAAACTCAGTCCAACATAAAGGCGTTGTACATTTTCTCCCACATAATGCTTCATATGGTGCCATACCGATACGGGCTTGGTGACTATTATTATAGGCAAATTCTATCAATGGAAGATATTTGTTCCACTTGCCTTAAATTCCATCACACAACTCCTTAACATATCTTCCAATATTTGTATGACTCTTTTTGATTGTCCATCTGTTTGTAGGTGGAAAGCTGTGCTAAAGTTGAGTTTAGTACCCATGGCTTGATGCAAATTTTTCCAGAATTATGAAGTGAACCTCAGATCTCTATCTGAAATGATTGAAACTAGCATACCATGTAAATAGATTATCTCATTAACATAGATCTCTGCCAAATGGTTAAATGGATAATCCATCTTGATCGGTATAAAATGAGTTGATTTTGTGAGCCGATCCACCACTACTCATACTGCATCATGCTTCTTTTGTGTCAAAAGCAACCCAGAAACAAAATCCATTGTAACTCTATCCCGTTTCCACTCTGGAATTGTAATTGATTGCAATAATCCACTTGGTACTCGATGCTTAGCCTTCACTTGCTGACAGGTTAAACATCTGGTAGTATAGTATGTGATATCTCTCTACATTCCTGGCCACCAGTAATATGCCTTCAAGTCATGATATATTTTGTTGCTCCCCGAGTGCATTTCATAAATAACATTATGAGCGTCTTTCAAAATATCCTTTTTTCAATTTTGGCATGTCTGACACATATAACCTGCACTTATAACTTAACCTCCCATCTGATTCAATAGTAAATTTTGGCTTTTCACCCTTTTTCACCATTTCAAAGATTTTCTTTAATTTTTTGTCTTGCTTCTGATTGTCCTTTACTTTTTGGATTAATGTGGGTTGAATCCAAAATTCTGCCAGAGTTTATCTATTCAGAGAATCAGCTACCACATGGGCCTTATCCAGTTGATAATCGATGATACAATTATAGTCTTTGATCAATTCTAGCCATCGCCTCTCTCTCAAATTGAGTTCCTTTTGTTAAGGCAAATATTACAGACTTTTATGGTTTGTACAGATATAACATTGCTCGCCATACAGTTAGTGTTGCCATATTTTCAATGCAAACACAATGGCTGCTAGTTCCAGATCATGTGTTAGATAATTTCTCTCATGAGGCTTCAGTTGTTAGGAAGTATAAGTGATCACTTTTCCTTTTTACATTAGTACACAACCCAAACCATTAAGGGAAGCATCACTGCACACCACATAATCTTTTTCCGCAGTAGGCTATGTCAACACTAGTGCCTCTATCAACATTTTCTTCAACTTATCAAAACTAGTCTGGCAATGGTCTATCCACTCAAATCTAATTTCCTTTCAAAGCAATCTCATCACTGATGAGCTACCATTGAAAATCCTTTCATGAACCTCCGATAATAACCAGCCAAACCAAGAAAACTTCTCACCTCTATCACATTCCGAGGTGGTTTCCAGTTGAGGATTGCCTTTACCTTTCTAGAGTCAACTCTAATCCCTTTGGCTGAGACAATATGCCCTAGAAAGGCCACTTCATCCAACCATAATGCACATTTCGACAACTTTGCATATAATTAATTCTCTCTCAAGGTATGGAAGACCATACGAAGATGTTGATCATGCTCTTCTTTGTTTATAAAGTACATTAAGATATCGTCTATGAACACCACCATGCACTGGTCCAAATAAGGCCTAAAAATTCAATTCATTAGATCCACAAATGTTGTTAGGGCATTTGTTAGGACAAAAAGCATTACTAAGAACTCGTAATGACCATACTGAGTCCTAAATCCTATTTTTGAAAAGTCTAATTCTCTAATCCTCAATTGGTGATAACCTAATATGAGGTCAATTTTAGAAAATACCCCTACTATGTTCAACTGATCAAACAAGTCATTTATTCTAGGCAATAGATATCTATTTTTAATTGTCCTTTTGTTCAACTGACGATAATCAATGCACAACTGTAAGATGCCATCTTTCTTTTTCACAAATAGAACTGGAGCACCCAAGGTGAGACACTGGGTCTTATGAACCCTTTTTCTAACAACACTTGCAACTGTACATTTAATTCCTTTCATTCAACAGGTGCCATTCTATAAGAAGTAATCGATATTGTGATTATGCCTGGAAAAACATCTATGGTGAACTCTATCTCCTTGATAGGTGGTAACCGTAACAAGTCTTTAGGGAAGATATCTAGATATTCACATACTGTAGGAATCTCTCTGAGATCTAGACTCCGCTTTTTGGTATCTAAAATATAAGTTAAAAATGCTTCACATCCCTTTTTGATAAGCTTACTTGCCTTTGTAACAGAAATGACATTAGTCAAATATGGTTGATTCTCGCCCAAGATAATTTTATCATCTTACCCTGAATTAATGAAAGTCACTCTCCTATATTGATAATCCACCACTGCCTTATGCTGAGTTAATCAATCCATCCCCAAGATTGCATCAAACTCATAGAATGACAACTCTATCAGGTTAGCTGGGAATTCTACATTTTGAGCTTTAACTGGACTGTTTTTATAGACTCGACTAACTTTCACTCCATGACCTAAAGGATTTGTCTCTAATATATCATAATCCAATTCCTTTGCTACAATGTTACCTTGACTAGGTGGTGACATGCATAAATATGAATACGTAGAACACGGATATATCAATGCAAATAAATCAATATCATAAAGAGAAAATTTACCAATAATGACATCCGGGGCATCCTGCTCCTTACGAGTTCTTTGGAATATACTTGGGTTAGGGCCTGAATACCCTTTGCTTTATTCACTGATTCTCATACACTCTGACTAATCCTATCACTTCTAGACTATCCATGTCCCTGCCTCTACCTCGAGTGAAATTCTCAACTTGAACTGATACTACACCAACTGTACCTCTTCCTCTAGAGCAATCTTTCTATTTGTGCTCAGTAGATCCACATCATAAGCATGCTCCAGTAATCCACTAACAATCAGATGTATGTGATCTTTCATCATGCTAACATATGACAGATATAAATCTCATGTTACTCGAAGCTGGTTTACTAGCTATAAACCTTTATGGCCTCGACTGTTGGCTTTGCCTAGCTGAAAAGGTTGGTCCAGAACACCATGAGTGGAAAAACCTAGCCGTTGTCTTCCCTCTGTTACCTAATGTCTTGGCCATGCTAGTTATCGATCAACGGGGCGGCTCTTCTATCCTCTTTCTCTTTGATCTTTTTTCCACACTGATGGCCGAGGATACTAGTGTAGCAAAATCCTCAAGCTGAAGGGCGACAACCATATTTCCAATGTAATCATTGAGCTTGTCCTCAAATCTATAGCACTTATTTGCCTCATCAGTAATGATTCCATTTTCATATTTACTTAGTCTGGTGAATTCCTTCTCGTATTCTGCCACTAACATGCTTCCTTGGTTCAGGTCTTGAAACTCCCTTTTCTTTTTATTAATATAAACTCTAGACACATATTTCTTGCTAAATTCTTCCTTGAAAAAATTCCATAAAGGTGGTTTCGGTGTCTGGGGCTTTGATAAAATTGATTTCCACCAGTCATAGGCATGATCTTTTAGAAGGGACACTGCATACTTGACTTTTTGTTCCTTTGGACACTCGAGCTCCTCAAACACCCACTCTGTTGATTCCATCCAAAACTCTGATGCTGCTGGTCATGCTATCTCCTTCCCATAAAATTTGTGGCCCCATATTTTCTCAACTTATCAATTTGGGGTTTTGGATGAGGTTGAGGAGGTGGTGGAGCTAGTCGTGGAACTGCTTGTACTATATGTTGCAACAAATTGGTTATCTGCTCCATAAGAGGTTCCTATCCAAAATTAACATGTCCCTCTACTCTCGGCAGAGCTACTACACTCGGCCCAAATCTCTCACTGATTAAGGTTGTCTAAAATTGACTGAGTTTGAAAAATTGTTGCTCAGTTCATCTTCCAAGAAATTTTGTTCCAATCCCAATCCATATCTACCTATAAACCAAAAGAAAGGAACCAAATTAGATCATTGCAGCATTTTATGCATATGCATGAGACACAATTCTATTTTACACCCACTATTTGCGAATCAATTAGCTTAGGCTCTGATACCACTAATTGTAGCGCTCCCTTACCCTACTAGTTGTTAATAGTGTAGGAAAGTGCTACCAAGCTCATTATATAAAACCAATGCTCAAATTATTGTACATATATTTTTAAAATTTTTGAGTTTGTTATTAGCGGAATATTTATCATTATATTTTTTTATTTATTATATCATTTAAATATGTAACTAGTGATGTAAACATTTGATTTAAAAGCACTCATTCATTGAACTGTAATATTCAAAAATACATTTACAAATAATACCTAAACTATTTACATTTAATTATAGAATATAATATCCAAAATATACAAAAAGAAAATAAATTGCTGCAATTTGATCTTAGGATTCCCCTTTTTTCGGTTGGTCCCAACACAACAGCTTCTTTCACTAACCTGCGCGTGAAACACACATGCTAAGCTACTAGCTTAGTAGTACATTTGGCAACTCTCTAATAATTATATAAATATCTCTAAAATAAAATTTTTATCAATTAAAATAAAATTTCTAAGTATGCTAAAACATTCATATTAAATAAAAACTATATAAATCATACAAAATGTATAATCAATCAATTATATCATTTCATTCATTAAGCATACTAAAATTCATTAATAAAATACAAGAGAATCATTTTAATTATTTATATTTTTTTATTTATTTGATAGCCCACAATATCTTACACCGGAACTAAATACTGGATAGAGAATTTCTGCTCTTCGACAGTATACTCTACATCTACTTAATTATTTGATAACTTGGCATTTAATGCCTACATTTTCAATAATAACATAGCACATTTTCAGTGCCTATGTAATTTTAAACTCAGCACTATATCTTAGTGCCTAGATAAAATAAATTTCAGCACTATTTTTTAGTGCTTACATTTGTACACTTTTATTGGCATACCAACTTATCCTAATTTCTAGTTTTCGACTAGATATTATAGGGTTTAATCATATTTGTTAACTTTATTATTATTTACATCAATTAGGTTTTAAATGCTAATATAATTTCTCATAAATGCAATAATCTCTATTACAACACCATACTCACTCCTTAAATCATTATAAATATAAAAAAAGTGGAACAATAAACTAATATATAGAAGCTGTCAGCTGTCCTATTCGAGGCAGAATTTATGTCTCATATTGCCCTACATTGTTTTTATCAATTTTTAAAAAGAATTTGGACAAGTGATCAACTAAAAACATACATATACATGTTGTTAAACCTTGAGGGTTATTTCCGTCATTTTGATGATAACAAATATAATAGCAATATTGTATTTAACATACTTGTTTTCTAAGTCTATTATACAGGACATAGATTAAAATAGCAAGAATGTAGATTGGAAGAATAATCCTTGAAAGACAAAATTCAAGAAGTAGCATGTTCACTGTCCTGACTCTATGTCTCACGCCCGTGAAAGAGCTAACCGTTACCAAAAACCAACATTTGAAGTTCACGGCCATGAAAGAAGAACAAACCGTGAAGTGGACATTTCAGTCAACCCCGTGAAAAAAAATGTAACCCCCGTGAATGTTCGTGCATTTTCATCCAGAGAGCTTCACGACCAAAGTCACCACTTGGATCACGGTGGGAAAGTGTGTCACGCCCGTGACTCAATGTGTCAAGACATTCCAGAGAGCTTCACGACCAAGGTCACCACTTCAGTCACGGCTTGGGAAGTAATGTCACTCTTGTGAACAATGAAAGAGAAAAATGTCAGGCACGATTATTTGGTTGGTACAACGGTTAGTTTCGTATTTAATGCACCCCAACGGCTATATTTAGCCATGGGAGTATAAATGGAAGTCATTTATGCATTCAGAACAAGAGAATGAAGAAAATAACAATAGAATAGCAATTACTTTGAATCAAAAAGCTATTTGTACATTCATACTTTGAGAACAAAATCTATTCTCTGTAAAAATCTTTTTGCTTTTCATTTATTGAGCAATTAAGATTTTTAAATGGTTCTCTCTGTAATCTTTACTCAAGTAAGCTTTGGGTACTTCTGGGTTAAGAGTAGAACACTTGTAAGGGTTAGTTGTGTGAGCCTCAAAACACAAATCAAAAGGTTATTGTGTGAGCCTGTAAAAACACAAAGTGAAGGTTGTTTGTGTGAGCCTGTAAAAACGCAAAGTGAAGGTTGTTTGTGTGAGCCTGTAAAACATAAGAAATTGGTCATTGTGTGAGCCATTAAAACACAAGAGATTTCTGGGTTAGGTGTGAGCCATTGTGAGAAACACCATAGTTGGGAGTGAGCTTATAAAACTCCATTGTAACACTTAGTGTGTTAGTGAAACTCCCAATTGCGATTGGGTAGAGGAGTAGGGTTTTTTAACACCTGAACCTCTATAAATCTTTGTGTCAGATTTTCTCTATCCCTCCTAAAATTAATTATTTATTTCCACACCTTAAAATTTAATTTTTTGAAAATCCAATTCAACCCCCCTTTCTTGGCCTAATATTTGGGCAACAATTGCTATCAGAGCCTTGTCTAGCATCGAAGCCTTAAAAGCACTAGGAAAGAGTAAGATATGTCCAGTGAAGGATTCCAAAGTCTCAAACCTTACTTTAATGGAGAAAATTATGCCCATTGGAAGTTTAGGATGGAGACATACTTGGATAGTGAAGGAATTAATGTCTGGGATAGTGTACGAAAAGAATGGACACCACCAACCAGAAGAGGAGCTGATGGTGAAGAAGAAATCCTATCAAGAGATGATTGGATAGAACCTCAAAGAAGAGCAACTTTCAAAAACAAGAAGGCAATGACAATCCTATCAAGCTCATTATCTATTGAAGAATGTGGGAGAATGTTACATATGCACATAAACTCACTTAAACCATTAGCCATCTCTAGCCCATCTTATGTCCATAAACTACTCTTCTAATCCGTCATTAACCCTTAACTCACACTAATTAAGCATTAATTGCACTAATCAACCATTAATCACCATTAATATACTAATAACCCTAAATTACCAACCTTAACAGTGACTAACCTCATAATGAAAGTAAAGAAGAGAAGAAAAGTGAGAAGATGAAAAATATAACCTCACCTTTGTAGATCTTCAAGATGGCCAAAATCTTTCTTCTCTTTTTCTCTTTTTGTCTTCCTTCCTCTTCCTTTGTTTGGCTCACTTTGTTTCACTTTCTTATTGATCTTGCCTTAATCCATCTTTTCTAGCTAAAATCTTAGCTTTAATTGAAGAAAAAGGAAGAAGGAAGGGGTGATGTAGGTCACGACAACAAGGGAGAAAATGAGAGAGAATTTTGTTTGATTAAGATGAGGAAGAAAAAGAATAATCGCCCTAACTTAATTTTTACATGGTCTTGCAATTTTATAATATCTAATTTAATTACTTCAAGGGAGTTATTTATCTAGATCCAGTTTATAAAAATTTATTGACAAAGCTCAATCACATGGTCAGAATTTATAAATTACCCATCTTTAATCTTTTTATTTGGATATATATATATATATATATATATATATATATATATATATATATATATATATATATATATATATATATATATATATAAAACATAAAGCATTATGTTATTGGATATATATAAGCATCTTTCTGTGTAGATCCTCAAATATACAATTAAACTTCAATATCATACAATTTTGAAGTTATAACCTAGAAATTAATGTAAGTGCTTGTGCATGTTAAGACTTGTGAGTGATTAAGTACATAGTGATTATTTTGAATTTTTAATTCGGTTGATTGAGTAGGCTAGTAACTAACAAGGAGGTGGACCAAGCCAAGAAAAGAACAAAAAATAGCTAAGTAAGAACTAACTTTTCTACAAAGCATTTCGTTATTTTAAGAGAAACGATTTTCAATATTCATACACCAAGTTTACTCACCTATCGGCTTTCGCTATTCCTTTATTTCTCATCTTACATTATATATATATATATATATATAGAGAGAGAGAGAGAGAGAGAGAGAGAAATGCATTATTTTTATTGAAACAATGAAACCTAAGCCACATGCTTTTGTTGGGTTATGTTAGTGGTGAAGAACACAACCTAAAGACACATTTGAGATGACAATTTGACATGCTCTATGGGGACGAGTATGAAAAAAAATTTTCAATGGGTAATGGGGTAGGGTCAGAAAATGGGGATAGAGACTTTGTCCCGTTGTCATTTCTGAGATACATAGCATTGCCTTTCTAAGTGACTAACCTATTAGAACAAACAAATTAAGAAAATAAAAATACTATAGGCAAAGTTTGACTATATACATAAACCAAAATTTACATAAAGTTTCAATTTTGGATTTTTTTTTTTTCCTTTCCATTTATAAGCAACAAAAAATGAGCAATTATAAGGAAAAAAGATTCTCATCGCGAACTTTTCATGAATTAGAGTATCCTTTTGAAAAACACAAATAACTGCTATAGCTTTTACAAAAAATTATATACATATATAACATTAAATAGAGATCATCAAGATTGCAAAGAATGAAAAGAATCTCATTATGCCATTTTTTTAATTGTACAAAAAAGAATATGATGAAAAAGAAAACAATTAAAAAAATAATTATGTAAGGTCATTTTCAATCCAAAATACCATTTAGATGTAATTTTTATAATAAAATGATACAACTGTAGTAAATTTATCACCTTTTCATAATACTATTTTTTGCACTAAAATAATATTTTATAATATTCTTAAAAAAAGACCGTGTAAAACAGAATGGCATGATATAGTAACATATTAAGTATGACGTATTATTGTAGACAATAACAATTTTGGTGTTGAAAGTGGCGTGGATTGGAGATGGATAGGAAACACCAATTTTATCTTTTATCTCTACTTTTACTGCAAAATAGTGATGCAATCAGTGTTTGAGATCAGTGTTTAATTAAGAAAAATTAAAATCTCTTAGAATCTTTCTTTTTTTTCTTGAAATAGAAAAAAAATGATAACCATCTTTAGTAATGACAATCCACCATAGTTGGGCCTGACAACACAAGAGGGGTTTTTTGTTGTTGATCTTGTTTTTGCTGTTGTTGTTGCTGCTTTGAAGCAAAGGGTTGTTTTTCATCGTCTGGCGCAGGAAGATTGAGATCTAAATCCAAAGAAATTAAGTTTCTTGCTTTCTTGGGTTCCTCAGATTCCACAACCATTGGTGTTGATGATAAGTTTGTGTTGCTAGTGGTGGGCAAAGCAGTGGCCACCGCTCCAAGGGGTGCCCGGTGTCGCCGCATATGGCCACCTAAAGCTTGACCGGAGGCGAACTCAGCTCCACAAATGGAACACTCATGAATCTTGGCCTTGATTCGATGGTGATTTATATACACACCTGGTCCTCTATTATTATTGTTATTATTATTATTGTTACTCAATTGAAGAGATAGTGATGAAATATCCTTATAATGACCATCTTCTTCATCAGATGATACTGTCAACTGTTTTTTCTCATCATTATTATGAATTCCTTTAGGCTTCTTATGACTTGCCCTATGCCCACCTAATGCTTGAAAAGACGGAAATGTTCTACAACAAGTCTTGCACTCATAAACATGGTATCCGACCTTGACCAAACCCGACGACCCCGTTTTCAAGAATTTTCTACTATTGAATTTATTGTTGTTGTCGCCGCCGGTGATGGTGGGGTTGTAAACTCCAGCCATGGTAGCGCCAATATTGTCATGATCAATATCTTGTTTAGCGGAATGATCTTTAGAATGACCATGAGCAAGAAGAATAAGGCAATTAGCCATATCTTCTTCTTCCTCAGTACTATCTTGGTAATGAAATTCTTGATAACTTGTTCCTGGGGATATGTTGGTGGAAATTTTACCGTTAGTACAATCATCTCTAACACTGCCGCTGCCGCCACCGCCGTCGCCGGCGACTGCATCATTAATATCTCCTCCATCTCCATCAATGCTTAAAGAATTAGTGGTGAGAGCAAAAGGGATTGGAGATTGAACCCTTTGCCGCTTTGTTCGCTTACCCTTTACAATATTGGTGGTGACTTCATTATCTGCAGCTTCCATTTTTCCCTACACCACCTGAGTTTGTGTTTGTTTAGAGAGAATTACAAAAGAAAAAAAAAACCAAGAAAAAAAGAGAGAGAGAGAAAATTACGATTGGTTGGGTGTAGGAGGAAGCAAGGAAGAGGAGAGTGGGATTGTGTGTATATATAAATATAGTGAATAAAAAGATAGGTGATAGAGATTTATATGGTTTTATTTGGGTGGGTGACAGGTTTTTTGGAGTCAAAAGGACACCCTAATGGAACAGTAAATTAGTGTGTGAATTAGTCTGCATAAAATTAAAAAAAGATAATAATCAAAGAAAAAAAGAGTTATAAATAGGATGTGTTTTTTTTTTATTAGTATTATTTATAGTTGAAAATTGAAGACAAAGAAAAGAGAAAGAGAGAGATTGAAAAAAAAAACCCCCAAAAACAAACAAATGTAACTGAAAATATGTTAAATTTAGAGAAAAGAGAGTGTGAAAACAGCTGGTAGGGAGAGGAAGTTGTTAATATCAAGTCCGTTTCACACTCTCTTTCTCACACTTTGCCAACGCACTCAAAACCATATTATAACAAGAAATAGTAACAACACCTATCACCACCGTGGAGGCTGGCCGCCTACCGCTGCCACCACCATCCTTCCATTCCCCGCTACTTCTTGTGTCCTTTGCCACCTCCACTATTAGGAATATTGCATGCTTGTTTGCGCCACTAACATCATCACAGCAGTAAATTTTCTTTTTTGTGATTCTGACTATATATCAACTTATATATATATATATATATATATATATATATATATATATATTTTATCTCTTTCTAGTATAACAATGTTGTTAGTTTAAGTGCTCTGAGTTCCAGAATTACTTTTTAAGTCGGTTGATTGAAATTTTTATAAGTCTTTCAAAGAAATTATGGTCGAAAACCAATCATTTTAATTTCTTTCCCTGTATATGTACTTAATAAAAAACACTTGGTAAAGAAATACTGATTTTGAAAAAATAGAAAAGAAAATTACTTCTACACAACTAGATATGAGTTCTTAATTGTAAGAAAAAGGAAAAAGAAAATTCAATTTACAATTTTGACAATTTTAATCTTTTAAGACAGCAAAAATAATTTACTGAATAATAATGTATATTATGGATAGCTAGTGGTTTTTATCAAAAGCTTCAGCTGGATCATACTTGGATGGAGATTAAAGAAAAAGAAGTATAAAATATTGTTTTTATATGAAGCTCTTAAGCATTATTAAATTGGGTTTGTGTTTTATGATAGTTAGGAGAAAGAGATTATATATGGCAAACTTATAATAGGAATATGTATCTATAGTATATCTTTATGGGCTAGAGAAATGAAATCTAATCTGCACACAGTGAAAAATAACTACTAACCATAACTTTATCTTTTGTTTTCTTTTTCAATATAAACTAAGGAAAAGCATATTTTGGCGCATCAATATTATAAATTTGTGTAAATTAAGTTCTTCAGTTAAAAAATTATTCAAATGATTCTCATAATTCTCATTATTATTTTTTTAATTCCTATTCATGAAACACTTAGCATTTAATTAATTATAGTTAATTGAATGTTGAGAAATTAAGTTAGTTCAATATTGACATATATTTAAAGGAGTAATAAATTGAATAAATCTTTAGTTAAGGATCAAAATATTTTTTTTATTTCAAATATAGAAACTATGTATTACAAAACAAAAAAGCCTATGGATAATGAGATGCATTTATGTTCCATAATGGAAGAGAGTTGTGGAAAATTGAAAGAATGAAGTAAGGGTGGATGTGAATGAGTGGCAGTGATGTATTTGCAATTAGCTTTCGCACACACATTATATACATATTTGTCATTATTATCTTTGTAATAATTTAAGTATAATTATTTATGAAATATGAAGGGAATTAGCTAAGAAAGAGACTGACAGATTAAGTGTACGCAAAAAAGTTTACGTGGCGGATAGTGTTGGGCACAGCGGATAAAATAATATAAATAAATGTGAAATAAAATAATCAGCAAAAAATAATATCGACAATTTAACGTGGTTCACCTTTTAATTTGGGTTACGTCCATGGATAAAACTCCGAATAGTTTTGTTCCACTAATAAAATTTAATGGGTACAAGAAGATAGTCTTTCCTAAACACAGACTAGAGGTAATACAATAACTTTAAGATAAATCCAAAAATAGTGGCACACAAGTGTTTTCCAAAAACACCCCAAAATATTTTTCTCACTATTTTTGTCACTCCCTAATTTTTGGAAATATTCCAAAAGTCTAACTCTCTCTCAGATTATCTCAAATGAATTGAGATTGTTGTAATTCAAATGAAAGGATATCTGCCTATTTATAGGAAAAATATTCAGTGTGAACACATAACAAAAAAGTCAAAAATATTGGTTGAAGGAATTCAATTTGAAATTGAATTACCACAACTTTTGACTTTTTTTATTTTATTTTATATGTGGTAGGACCCACATGTGGAGGGACCCACACCAAACTTTTTCAAAGATTTCAGATGCCTCCAACAAATCTCCCCCTCCCGACAATGTGCGGGCTCCACCATTCCAGCCTTGGTAGAATCTTCGTTAACATGTCTGATCCATTTTCTTCTGTATGGATCTTCTCAAGCTGTAGTAGTTACTTCTCCATCACATCTCTGATCCAGTGATATCTCATATCAATATGCTTTGATCTTGAGTGAAAGGAGGCATTCTTTCCAAGATGGATAGCACTTTGACTATCACAAAATAATTGATATATGTCTTGCTGCAATCCAAGTTCTTTCAAGAACTTATTCATCCATAGCAACTCTTTACATGCTTCTATTACTGCAATAAACTCTGCTTCAGTTGTAGATAGTACAATGCACTTCTGTAACTTTGATTGTCATGACACAACTCCCCCTGCAAAAGTGATCAGGTAACCTGATGTTGACTTTCTGGAGTTAACATCGCCAGCTATATCTGCAGCTGTGTATCCAACTAACATAGGTTTGGTATCTCCAAATCATAAACATATTTTTGAAGTACCTCGAAGATATCTGAAAATCCACTTTACTGCAGTCCAATGTTCCTTTACAGGATTTGAAAGAAATCTACTAACTACTCCAACTGCATGAGTGATATTAGGTCGTGTGCACACCATGCCATACATCAAACTTCCAACTGCTAAAGCACATGGAATCTTGTCCATCTCATCATTCTCTTCGTCTGTAGAAGGGCTCTATCTAGAACTCAATTTAAAGTAATTAGCAAGAGGACAACTAACCATTTTAGCTTGGTCTAGTTGAAATCTCTGAAGTACTTTCTCAATATACTTCTCCTGTAACAACCATAATTTCTTGGCATTCCTATCTTTGATAATCTTCATGCCAAGAATTTGCTTTGCTGGCCCTAAGTCTTTCATAGCAAAAGACTTACTCAACTGCATTTTCAAGCTGTTAATTTTGGAAACATTCCGGCCAACAATCACCATGTCATCCACATAGAGCAGAAGAATGATGAAATCTTCATCAGAGAATTTCTGTACAAAAACACAATGGTCTGAAGTAGTCTTATGGTATCCTTGCTCCTCCATAACAGACTCAAACTTCTTGTACCATTGTCTTGGTGCCTACTTCAAGCCGTAGAGGCTTTTCTTCAATTTGCAAATATATTCCTCTTTTCCCTTATGTTCGAAACCCTCTGGTTGCTCTATGTATATCTCCTCTTCCAAATCACCATGTAGGAAGGCAGTTTTGACATCAATTTGCTCAACCTCCAGGTTAAGACTTGCTACTAACCCCAGCACTGTATGGATGAATAACATTTTCACAACTGGTGAGAAAATTTTATCAAAGTCAATTCCTTTTCTTTGACTGAATCCATTGACGACCAATCTGGCTTTGAATCTCGGATGGGAACTGTTCTCTTCATGCTTGATTTTGAACACCCATTTATTTTTTAAAGCTCTCTTACCTTTTGGAAGCTTCACCAGTTTAAAAGTATTGTTCTCATGCAAGGATTTCATTTCATCTTGCATGGCTTAAATCCATTTCTGTTTGTGCTCATCAGTCATTGCTTCTTCAAAGCTTTCTGGTTCTCCCCCATCAATGAGTAACACATACTTATTTTCTGGATATCTCGAAGACAGTTGTCTTACTCTATTGCTCCTTCTCACAGGAACTGAGAAGTGCACAGGTGACGGTTGATGATGAACATAATCGTCTTCAGCATTATCTTCTAGATTATCGATGAGAGCAGTATTTTTTCAGGCAGATCAACATGATCTCCATCCCCAACTTGTATTGGCACAGGTATTGGAGGAATCAATTCTAAATATGTTGAGTCACCATTGGAATCAGGAACACCTTTCTTTGTCCTGACAATATCTTCAATGGTCTCCTTCTCAACGAAAACAACATCACGACTTCTGTCAAGTTTCTTCTCTATTGGATCATAAAATTTGTACCCAAACCGATCTTTGCCATAGCCAATAAAAACACACTGTCGTGTTTTGACATCAAGCTTGGACCTCTCATCTTTTGGAATATGTACAAAAGCTTTGCAACCAACTATCCGCAGATGATCATAGGAAACATCCTTTCCTGACCGCGCATTCTTTGGAATATCTAGCTTTAGAGGGATACGAGGTGAAAGATTTAACACGTACACAGTCGTGAGTAAAGCTTCACCCCAAAAAGTTTTAGGTAACTTTGCATGTGAGAGCAAACATCTGACTCTCTCCATCAAAGTTCTATTCATCCTCTCAGCCATGCCATTCAACTGCGGTATTTTTGGAGGCATTGTCTGATGTCGAATACCATGTTCTTTGCAGTAGGTATCAAACGGTCCAATGTATTCTCCACCGTTGTCTATCTAGATGCATTCAACTTCTTCCTAGTTTGTCTCTCAACTAAGGCATGAAATTCTTTAAATACATTTAGCACCTGATCTTTTGTCTTTCAAGTATATATCCATGTCTTCCTCGAATGGTCATCAATGAAAATCACAAAGTACTGAGCACCACCCAGTGACTTTGGCATTGGCCCATATAAATCTGAATGAATCAGATCTAACACATTCTTCATTCTGGAAGGAGGGGAACTCTTGAAAGCAATTCTATTTTGCTTTCCTGCTAAACAGTCGGCACATTTCCCCAAATGCACTTCATCCATTTCAGGCAACATCTTTCTTTTGACAAGGGTAGTCATCCCTTTCTCACTCATGTGGCCGAGTCGTTTGTGCCATAATTTAATAGTACTGTCTTTCTCCATAGCACTCACAGTGTCATTGGAGAGCTTTTGCATGCATCACATACAAGGTAGCATGCCTTGTGCCTCTAGCCACCACTATGGAACCTTTGGTAAGCTTCCATTGGTTATTTGAGAAGGTACTGCAGAAACCTCCATCATCGAGTTTTCCTGGAGAGATCAAATTCAGACGAATATTTGGAATATGTCTTACATCTCTCAAGACTAATCTGGTACCATTCACAGTCTCCAGACAAACATCTCATATGCCAACAACTTTTGACATATTATCATTTCCTATCTTTACAGAGCCAAAATCTCCTGCTGTATAGAATGAGAAGAATTTCTTCTGAGACGTGGCATGAATGGTAACGCCACTATCAATTACCCAACTGGTCTCATGGGATGTGAAATTGATAGTATCATCACAAACGATATTGAATTCATTCATGGTATTTGTTATGTCATCATCACTACTGTCATCTCGTTTTACTTCCTTGCCTTTCTGGTCCTTTTTGAACTTTCGGCAGTATTTCTTGATATGACCATTCTTTTTGCAGTAATGACATTCAATATTGCCATATTTGTTTGATTTTCCTCTGCTCTTTCCTCTAGACATTTGTTTTCTAGACTGGCTCCTTCCTCTGTAATCAGTAACAGAACATCTGATTGTGATGAAGAAGATGAGTTTTCTGATCTCCTTCTCATTTTTTCATTAAGGATAATGCTTTTTACAGACTCCATATTGACTACACCATTAGGTGCAGTGTTGGTTATTGAAATCTTTAAAGTCTCCCATGACTCTGGCGGAGAGCTCAATACTAGCAGAGCAAATACTTCACCATCCAACTTTATGCTCATTCTGGATAGTTGGTCTATGATCCCTTGCATCTCATTCAGATGATCTGCTATGGAAGTTCCTTCCTTGTATTTCGACTACGTCAACTTTGTCAAATAAAACAATTTATTGTTACCTATCTTTGACGCGTAAAGCTGTTCAAGCTTGTTCCATAGCGTCTGAGCATGAGTCTCGTTGCAAATGTGGTTGTATACGTTGTTTTCGACAAATTGTCAGATGTAACCGCATACCTGCTCGTGCTCAAACTCCCACTCCTCATTTGTCTTGCCTTCGGGTTTAGTTGTAGTAAACACCGACAGATGCATTTTCATCACAAATAGGAGATCATTTATTTTGCTTCTCCATATGTGATAATTTGTGTCATTTAAGCTAATCATTTTGGTGCCATTTGCCTCCATTTTAAAACAAAATGAGACTCATTCAGCTGACAGTAAACTAATAAAATCTTTTCTGATATGGAAGATCAGTCAATACTGCAACCACATAGCATACTAAGAATTTTATAAGACTGACAGGCTGGCTCTGATACCGCTTGTTGGGCACAGCGGATAAAATAACACAAATAAATGTAAAATAAAATAATCAGCAAAAAATAACACCGACAATTTAACGTGGTTTACCTTTTTATTTGGGCTACGTCCACAGACAACACTCCGAATATTTTTGTTCCACTAATAAAATTTAATGGGTACAAGAAGAGAATCTTCCCTAGACACAGGCTAGAGGTAATACAATAACTTTAAGATAAAACCAAAAATAGTGGCAGACAAGTGTTTTCCAAAAATACCCAAAAATATTTTTCTCACTATTTTTGTCACTCCCTAATTTTTGGAAATATTCCAAAAGTCTAACTCTCTATCAGATTCTCTCAAATGAATTGAGATTGTTGTAAATCAAATGAAAGGATATCTGCCTATTTATAGGAAAAATATTCAGTGTGAACACATAACAAAAAAGTCAAAAATATTAGCTGAAAGAATTCAATTTGAAATTGAATTATCACAACTTTTAATTTTTTAATTTTATTTTATATGTGGTAGGATCCACATGTGGGAGAATACACACCAAACTTTTTCAAAGATTTCGGCTGCCTCCAACAGATAGAAACAAAAATAAAAAGAGGAGAGAAGAGGAGAGGAGAGGTGAGTGAGTTGAACTACCAATGGAGCCACATTCGCGGATTTAAATTGAATTGTTTTAAGTTCAAATAAGCTTCCAATCATTATTTTCGAGTTAATTTTGAGTTTTGAATTGAATTGTTTATGAATTAGTTTTGAGTTTTAGATTGAATTATTCAGGTTGTTGGGATTGAATCAATTTTTAAAATTTTTTTTAAATAGACATTTTAGGTCGAATAAATTTCGATTTAATTTATTGGAACTCCTCTTTCTTCTTTGCTTTTGTTTCTTTTCGCCTCTGTACCTTTCATTTCTCATGCCTTTCTTGTGTCTTTTTCATTTTCTCTCTCCTTCTTTACCTTTTTTTTCCCCATTACTCTTATTTTCCATACTTCACACTTACCACTGCTCTCTCCATAGCCAGCCCAACACATGCTATAATAAATTCAGTAAATTAGCATAGAGATTGCGACGGATACAATAATTAGCGATAAAATAGTGAGGAAATGATAATCTCTCGTCAAATGAAACGTGTTGAAGCCTAATTTGATGTCATGTTGAAAATAATTTCGATTTTTATTTCATCCTCAGAAGCTAGTTCTTGAGGAAGAATTGTCCAAATTATTAGAAGAAAAACTAAAATTTTTGAAAATTAAAATTGTAATTTTTTACTTTAAAAAAACAATCACGGGTCAATGTCAGACATTAAGGTATATCATGTTTCTGCTTCTAATCGCTCACTACACTTACAATAAAATTAATCCATATGATATTGCAGGAATATATTTAATATTTTAATTGTTGGATAAGTATCTTTGTGAAAGGTGCATGGTTGCATTATTATGTCAATTAATTTGCATCTAATCATTCAATTCATGTGCCATTGACCTATTCTCATTAGTTATCTTTTTTTTTTTTAATTTCTCAATTAGTTGTTCTTTGATTACAACTAAATGCAGCTCTTCCTTTTCTAATCCTAAATCTTACTTTTTATTTTTCATTTTTTTGGGAGCTTTCTTGAAAGAAATTTAAAAAAAAAAGGAATATTTGATGACACTCCATGCATGAAATTCTTTTCGGAGCGAGACTACATCAATCAAAATTGAAATTCATTAATTCATATGTCTATGTGACCAATTTTCTAAATTTTATATAATTTAAGGCTTGGTTTTGTTAGTTTTTTCAAACTATTTTTTAATTTTTATCGGTTATTTTGGCATAAAAATAAATCAAAAGATAAAAAAATCAAGTCAAAAAATCATGAAAATGAAAATAAGAGAAACGAATGTTTTTTTCCGTAAACTTTATGGTTTTGTGCAATAAAGTTTTCACCTAAATTTGTTCAATAGGACGCTCTTAACTATCATTTGAAATTTTGAATTACTCTCTATTTATAAGACACTTAACATCTAATTATTAATAATTAATGGATCAGAGTAAATTGAATAAATTTTCAGTTAATGTCTATTTATTAAATTCTTATCATATAATTTGTTGCCTAGATATTAGACCAAGAAGGGGGGTTAAATTGGAGTTTCAAAAAATTAAACTTTAAAGTGCGGAAATAAAATTGTTAATTTGGAAGGGATAGAGAAAATCAGACACAAAGATTTATAGAGGTTCGGGTATTAACAAACTTTACTCCTCTTCCCAATCGCTATTGAGAGTTTCACTAACACACTAAGTGTTACAATGGAGTTTTACAAGCTCACTCTCAACTATGATGTTTCTTACAATGGCTCACACCTAACCCAGAAATCCCTTGTATTTTAATGGTTCACACAATAACTAATTCCTTTGTGTTTTACAGGCTCACACAAACAACCTTTTAATTTGTGTTTTGGAGGTTCACACAACTAACCCTTACAAGTGTTCTTCTCTTAACCCAGAACTACCCAATGCTCACTTGAGTAAAGATTACAGAGAGAACTACTTATAAATCTTTATTGCTCAAATATGAGGAGCAATAAGATTTTTACAGAGAATGGATTTGTTTTCAAAGTAAAAAAGTACAAGATAGCTTGTGATTTTAAAGTATATGCTAATCTTTTGTTTTTCTTATCATTCTCTTGTTTCTTAATGCATAAATGACTTACATTTATACTCCCATAGCTGAATATAGCCGTTGGGGTGCATTAAATAAGAAACTAGCCGTTATACCAACCAAAAAAAATCGCGCCTGACATTTTTCTCTTTCATTGTTCACGGGCGTGAATATGCTTGTCACGGGGGTGACAGTTCTTCCCAAGCCGTGACTGAAGTGGTGACCTTAGTCGTGAAGCTCTCTGGTATGTTTTGACATATAATGTCACAGGCGTGACATTAATCGGTTACGGGTGTGACACTCTTTGCCAGCCGTGAGACAAGTGGTGACTTTGGTCGTGAAGCTCTCTGGATGAAATTGAATGAATCCTTCACGGGGGTGACAGCTTCATTCACGGGGGTGACAATCTTTCCAGCCGTGACCCAAGTGGTGACTCTGGTCGTGAAGATCTCTGAAATGAAATTTGCATGAAGCTTCACGGGGGTGACTGAAATGCTTACTTCACGGTTTGTTTTTCCTTCATGGTCGTGAACTTCAAATGTTGGTTTTTGGTAACGGCTAGCTTTCTTCACGGGAGTTACTCCGAGAGTCACGGCAGTGAATATGCTACTTCTTGCTTTTTGTTTCTCAAGGATTATTCTTCCAATTCTCCATTCTTGCTATTTTAATTCATGTCCTGTATAATATACTTACAAAAACAAGTATGTTAAATACAATATTGCTATATTATTTATTATCATCAAAATGACGGAAATACCTCTCAAGGTTAACAATCTCCCCCTTTTTGATGGTGACAAATAATCTAGCAAGATGTGATTTTGAAAAGTCTCCTCCTCAAAATATACTTAGAATAAAAAATATAATATGCAAGAATAGTAAATAAAGATGTAGCATTTAACTATATTTTAAGTATATGCAAGTTATATGAGAAATATATCCAATACATACCATAATTCCTTTTCAAGACATAAAGTATATGTAAGGTGTATTTAAGATATATCATGACATGTTGTAACTTGCTTTTAAGGTGTATGCAAAGTATACTTAGGGTATTTTTAAAGTATATAGAAACTCAGTTTTTCAATTATCTACTTTGCATCAGAAAAAGTTGAATCAAGATTTTTAAATCAATTCAAGGTCTGTTTCACTTTTTGATTCACTATTCTTATTATAGCTAGTTTGATACTACTTTCCCTTATCATATATTATCTATCATATATTGCTAGTTTTCTCCCCCTTTTGTCATCAATCAAAAAGAATATTTAGATTGAAGTAAACAAAAGCAAATATATATATTATGAAGGAAAGGATACAAACTAAGAAAGAAAATTTAAGATTTCCTACATAAACATAACAAACAACAAAAATGATCAAACATAACAAATTTAGGCTACATTCTAGCCTATATCCTAGCCAGACATCCTATCACGAAGCCTAGCTACTTCTGCCTCAAGACTGTCTATCCGAGACTCTATGAAGTCCTTGAGGTTTTCCAACCTCTCATCCATGGAAGTCTACAGCTGCTCGAAACGTGGTGCCAAGAGGTCGACCACCTGCTGCGCTAAAGATGGTGTGGAGGCTGAGGACTGTCCAATGTCCTGCTTGATGGCTGGAGTTGCTTCCTCAATCCGAGCCCTCTTTTTCTACTGAACTCCCTGGAGGTCTGCTTTAAAATCCTCCGTGTCATGATCTTCCCAGATAATCTCTCCAGCAGTATCAGTGAAGCGGTAGAAGATATCGTTCTGAAAAATGATTCTGACAGCTGCTCCCATCTTGATGAATGACTCTACATCCAGCCTATCTCATGGGTGTGCAGGAATAATATTGAAGTGATGGTCATCCAGCTTCAAGTAATTGAGCTTCACTGCCATATGAGTGACATATGCCCCAATCAAAATATCTCCTGTGGGCTTGGTGGCGATGGAGAGAAGATGGTTTGCAAACCATCTGGAAAGCGCCACTATGACTCCCCTGTGAGCCATCTCGAATAGGAAGAGTTCTGACTTCCTAATAGTTCCATTGCTTTCTCCCCAAGCAAAAATGCTATAGGTTAGAAACCTATGCAAATACATGTGTACTGGGGTCCTGAGATGTGTGCTCTTAGTTTTCTAGACATCCCAGCTGCAATCCGTGCCAAAATGTGTCCATGCTGCAGGGGCAGAGAATTCTACCTCAGTCTCATTCAGAACGCCATCAGAGGGGAGGTTGAACAATTCTCCAAATGCGATGGCGCTGAGAGTGTTTGCATTGTTGCAGAGTTGGAATTTCACCACTCCAGTTGGTGAAACCTGCAAGGTGCTGAGAAATTCCAGCGTTGGCTCCCGTAGGGTTGGCTGATGAATTTGAATAAATTCTTTTAGATGACAGACTTGAAGTTGCTCTGTCATAGCCATCTTGAGCCCGAGATTACGGACTGTCTGCCATTCGAAGGACCTTGATGATAAAATAGGTCTCTTCTTCAAATTGCATATCGAGGATGACAACTTTCTGGAATGATGTTCATGAGGTAATCTGAATACCTCTTCGGTGCATGGGACTTCTTTCTCTTTCCCTTTGATGAAGCAGACTCCATATTTGAAGAAATTAGTTGTTGATGGAGTTGAAGAAAATTTTTGACAGAAATTTTGATGAAAGACCCTAGAAGTGTATGATTTCTGCTGAAGATTCGAACTTTTGATGGTATTTATAGTGAAATTTCAAGGTTTTGGGGTCGAAATCTTCAATGTCTCAATGAATGAGAGTAAATGAGAGCAGTTTTGGGAGATGGAGAGTTGAAATGAATATTGTAACCGGCTGGTTTCTTATATATTCGATACATTCACGGGCGTGGCTTGGGGTTTCACGGGCGTGAATAGTCATGTTCATGGTTTGCTGAAGCAGTGTTCCACCCATTAATGAAAGCGTGAATGCGTTCACGGGCGTGATCGATGAACATCACGGGCGTGAATGATCATAGGTCACGGGGGTGAATATGTTGTCACGGGTGTGAACTGTTGAATTTCACTACTTATACCCGTGAATCAAGCCGTGACACAAGGCGTGAAAGCTTCTGTGAGTTTTGGATGTAATTAGTCACGGGCGTGAGGATTCTATTCCATGGGCGTGACTCAAGCCGTGAAACTATGTTTCACTACTTGAAGTTGTGAAGCATGTCGTGAACCAAAGTCGTGAATGACACTGCCTCTTTGAGCCACTTAAGTCACAGGTGTGAGTATTAGTCACGGGCGTGACACCCCTATAATTTTCATCAGATTGAATTTAAGTTCTGCAACAAGACTAAATCATTTCAACAAAGATTTTACTTCATAAAGCATAAATTCTCATCAAAAATTTTATCTTATAACTTGTGAGATGTTTTGAGATCAACAATTAAAAATTTCATATTCTTGTAATCACAAGGTTAATCCATCAATCATACCTAGTTCTTTTCTAATGAAATTAAATCTTTCCTCATTTAGAGACTTAGTGAAAATATCTGCTAATTGCTTTTCTGTGCATACAAATTCTAATTCAACATCTCCATATTGAACATGATCTCTAATAAAATTATGTCTAATGTCAATATGTTTACTTCTAGAGTGTTGAATAGGATTCTTTGAAAGATTTATAGCACTGGTGTTGTCACATTTTATAGGTATATGGTTCACCTCATGACCATAGTCCTTAAGTTGTTGTTTTATCCAAAGAATTTGTGTACAACAACATCCAACTGCTACATATTCAGCTTCAGCAGTTGAGAGAGCAACTGAAACTTATTTCTTGCTAAACCAAGAAACCAAACATTCTCCAATGAAGTGACAAGTACCTGAAGTGCTTTTCCTATCCAAAAGACTACCAACATAGTCTACATCTGAATATCTTATAATATAGAAAGATGAATTCCTAGGATACCATAAACCTAGATGCAATGTTCCATGTAAATATCTTAAAATCCTTTATACAGCATTTAGATGAGATTCTTTAGGACATGATTGAAATTGCGCACATAAGCAAACACTGTACATAATATCGGGTATAGAAGCAGTGAGATATAAAAGTGATCCGATCATACCTCTATAAAGCTTTTCATTAATGCTCTTACCCTTTTCATCTTTATCCAATTTTGTTGATGTACTTATAGGAGTCTTGGCATTTTTGCATCATTCCATACCAAATTTTTTGATTAAGTCTTTGGCATATTTGGATTGGTTGATGAATATGCCCTCATTGCTTTGTTTGATTTGTAGACCAAGAAAATACTTAAGTTCTCCCATCATGCTCATTTCAAATTCCCTAGTCATGCACTTAGCAAATTCTTGACAAAGCAGCTTATTAGTAGAACCAAATATTATATCATCAACATAAATTTGAACAATTAGTATCTCATGCTTATGCTTTTTGATGAACAGTGTAGTGTCAACATTTCCCTTTGTGAAGCTATTTTCTAGTAAAAAAGAACTTAGTCTCTCATACCAAGCTCTTGGAGCTTTTTTTAAACCGTACAAAGCTTTTGAAAGTTTAAAAACATGATTTGGCAAATCATAGCTTTCAAAACCTGGTGGTTGTTCTACAAACACTTCTTCATCTATATAGCCATTTAGAAATGCACTTTTCACATCCATTTGAAAAAGTTTGAAATTCATGTGACATGCATATGCTAAGAGTATTCTTATAGCTTCTAATCTAGCTACGAGTGCATATATAGCCATTTAGAATTGGGAGTTTCACTAACACACTAAGTGTTACAATGGAGTTTTACAAGCTCACTCCCAACTATGGTGTTTCTTACAATGACTCACACCTAACCCAGAAATCCCTTGTGTTTTAATGGCTCACACAATAACCAATTCCTTCGTGTTTTACAGGCTCACACAAACAACCTACACTTTGTGTTTTATAGGCTAACACAAACAACCTATACTTTGTGTTTTACAGGCTCACACAAATAACCTTTTAATTTGTGTTTTGGAGGTTCACACAACTAACCCTTACAAATGTTCTTCTCTTAACCCATAACTACCCAATGCTCACTTGAGTAAAGATTACAGAGAGAACTACTTATAAATCTTTATTGCTCAAATATGAGGAGTAATAAGATTTTTACAGAGAATGGATTTGTTCTCAAAGTAAAAAAGTATAAGATAGTTTGTGATTTTAAAGTATATGCTAATATTTTGTTTTTCTTATCATTCTCTTGTTTCTTAATGCATAAATGACTTCCATTTATACTCCCATGGCTGAATATAGCCGTTGGGGTGCATTAAATAAGAAACTAGCCGTTATACCAACCAAAAAAAATTGCGCCTATCATTTTTCTCTTTCATTGTTCACGGGAGTGAATATGTTTGTCACAGGGGTGACAGTTCTTCCCAAGCCATGACTGAAGTGGTGACCTTGGTCGTGAAGCTCTCTGGTATGTTTTGACCTATAATGTCACGGGCGTGACATTAATCGATCACGGGCGTGACACTCTTTCCCAGCCGTGAGACAAGTGGTGACTTTGGTCGTGAAGCTCTCTGGATGAAATTGAATGAATCCTTCATGGGGGTGATAGCTTCATTCACGGGGGTGACAATCTTCCCAGCTGTGACCCAAGTGGTGACTCTGGTCGTGAAGCTCTCTGGAATGAAATTTGCATGAAGCTTCATGGGGGTGACACCTTTCTTCACGGGGGTGACTGAAATGCTTATTTCACGGTTTGTTTTTCCTTCATGGTCGTGAAGTTCAAATGTTGGTTTTTGGTAATGGCTAGCTTTCTTCACGGGAGTGACTCCGAGAGTCACGGCAGTGAACATGTTACTTCTTGCTTTTTGTTTCTCAAGAATTATTCTTTCAATTCTCTATTCTTGCTATTTTAATTCATGTCCTGTATAATATACTTACAAAAACAAGTATGTTCAATACAATATTGCTATATTATTTATTATCATCAAAATGACGGAAATACCCCTCAAGGTTAACATAATTAATCGAAGATAGTCAATATTCCAGTTGATATTCAAGGGAATAAGTTAGTTCAAATTAATAAATGTTAAACCTTGAGGGGTATTTCCGTCATTTTGATAATAACAAATAATATGGCAATATTGTATTTAACATACTTGTTTTTGTAAGTATATTATACATGTAATATCCGCTAATTTAGGTTCCGAGTCGCGCATGTTGCAAAATTGACGCGTGTGACCGATCGGAGTCTAAATTTGGATTTTTATAAAAGTTTATTAAGAAATGGCTAAATTAAATAATAAATACCTAAATAAGTGATTACAGAGTTTAAAGAAGTTGATTTACGGTAAAGGACTAATTTGCAAAATTTGATAAGTTTTGGGTCAAATTGCAAATTACCAAAAATTGGAGGATTAATGAGATTAATTGATAATCAACATATTAATTTTGAGCACATTTTGATAGTGTTGGCCGGCCATGATATTAAAGGAAGATGATTAATATTGATTAAGTGTAAAATTGGGAGAAAATGGTCAAATGGTGGGTCCCACATGAAGACTTTTTGGGTACCCTATTTAAGGCTTTATTTCCTTCTTCTTCTTCTCTTCATTTTCTGCTCCTTCTCTCTTTTCTTTACCAGTCACGCCAGCCACAACTTCTCCTCCATAGCTCACCTTGATTCTAGAGAGAGAAAGGAAGGGAAGAGAAGGGAAAAAGCAAGACAAATTGATTTTCATAGCCTATAACTCTTAAGGAAGCTGGAAAGAACAAGAAAGAGGAAGAAAAATCAAGTTTGGTAGAGAGAGAAAATCTCCAAAGTGGTGATCAAGTGAAGAAAAGTGTAAGGTAAGAAGTATTTCTTCTTCTTCTTCGTCTTTTCTAAAGGAAGTTCGAATTTTGAGCTCATCAAAAACTTATATGGAAAGAGAGAGAAACTAGGGTTTTGAGAGAGAAAAAGAGAGTTTAGGGTCTTAATGAAATTAGATGATGATGAAAATGATCTATGATGTTGTAGGAGTTCCAAATGACAAGGAACAAGCTCTAAGGAGCAAAGGAAAAGAGAAAGCTACCTAAAAGAGTGAAGGAGAAAGATTAAGGTTTGTGCATAATTTAAGGCAATAGCCTATTTTTATTTGAAATAATGCATGCTTAATATGATTTTAGATAAATGCAATTTCAAGAATGATGATAATTATGGCATGAAACCATAGGATTAGACATGTATGAATGAGATCCTTGTGTGACATTGAATTAATGATGCATGTTAGAAAATCTTGTATGATCAAGGCATGTACATGTATTGAAAAGTAATAAGTTGAGTAAAGAGCCTTAGAAATGCATGAAATAGAATTTGGTATGTTTTGGATGATGTTAGAATGAATGAAAGGTGAATATGCAAATTTCCTGCTGAAAGTCACGGGTGTGACTATTAAGTCACGACCGTGAACTTGAGGGTTCACGGTTTTGACTGATTGTGTCACAGTTGTGAATTTCTGGATGGAAATGGTACTATTCATTCCAGAAGCGTTCATGGGTTGGAATCACGGCAGTGAACTTATTCACGGGCGTGAATGAGTAATCACGACCGTGAATGCTTTTGGGCAATTCATTCCAGTAGCGTTCATGGCTTGGGATTACGGGTGTGAACTAATTCACGGGTGTGAAAGTAGTAATATCTGTATTTAAAATTATGAATGTGGTTATTAAATGAGGAATTCAGGTAAGTAAATGAAAGTTATTGTCTATCAAGCAAAATAAGAATGATATGGATATGGATATATGTATATATATATTGATGTGAGAATGTGATATGTTGTGATTTAGAAAAATGAATTTATGTAGAAAAATGAATTGTCGTGGATAATATATGAAATCTGATGCAAATGATAAACATGAGAATATTGATGAATCTAGTAAATGAATGAAAAGATGTATGAGTATGACTATATGCTTGTAAAACAAGAAAATTGAGATGTTGATAAATATGAGAAAAATGGATGTGTTGAAATTTGAGAATAATGATTGATGTGAAAATATAAAGAAGCCCATTACTCTACTTGCGGAATAGAATCAGGATAGATGACATGTCATTAAGGGGGCGAACAGTACCGTACTATACCTCAACCGATGTGGCAAAAGCTTGTGTTAGCGCCATTGGTCTGGGATGCTCAGTCAGTGTGGCTAAAGCTTATGTGAGCGCTACTGACTTGAGAAAGCTCCGATGAGCACATATAAATGAGGACAAGGTGTCATAAGCTTGTGTGAGCGGTCTTGATTCGGTTATTCATCTATGATGAAATTATACTCAATCAATGTGGCATAAGCTTGTGTGAGCGCCATTGATTTGAGAAGCTCTTATGAGCCAGATAGTGGACAGGGTGGCATAAGCTTGTGTGAGCGCTCCTGATCCATAACCCGTATCCAGTCAGTCCAAAAATTTAGAGTGATGTGGGAAAGATAATGAGGATATGTCGGAAAAATAAGAAAAGAAAAGAATAAGAAAATGATGATGATATGAGATTGAAATGTAATGATAAAGAGATTTACAGAATAATATGCTATTAAAGATAATGAAAATAACAATGTCTATATGTGCATGACATTTATACTTTTATGAAATAGGAATATGTTGATAGTCATGCATGCAAATATTTTAATGCATGAAATGATAATTGTTAATGCTTGTTGCATGATATAGTATATTGCCTTATTTATATGCACCACTAAGCTTAGAGCTTAGCGTGAAGTTTAATTTCCACGCAGATATAGAAAGGTAGTTGAAGACGCTAGATAAAGCAAGCGGTGATCCCATTCAAGTAAAGTAGCCAAAATCTTGAGAAAGTAGGTTTCAAGTTTTGAAACATTTGTATTTGACTTCTATATTAAAGAAATGTTTGAGTTTGTAAAACTTACTTTTAAAGTTTGTTAATAATTATTTTGATGTTAAAAATTACTATTTTATGTAAATAAATTGTACTCTGATTGTATTTATATCCATATATACATGAGTAAAAAAAAAATGAAGTATTCTAGAAAGATAGAACATTAGCGCTCCCTCATCTGGGCACATGCGGTTCGGGTGAGGAGGTGCTACAATACAGGACATGAATTAAAATAGCAAGAATTTAGAATTAGAAGAATAATCCTTGAGAAACAAAATTCAAGTTGTAGCATGTTCACTGCCGTGACTCTAGGAGTCACTCCCGTGAAGGAAGCTAACCATTACCAAAAACCAACATTTGAAGTTCACGGCCATGAAAGAAAAACAAATCGCGAAGTAAGCATTTTAGTCACCCCCGTGAATAAAGGTGTCACCCCCGTGAAGATTCATGCATTTTGATCCAGAGAGCTTCACGACCAGAGTCACCACTTGGATCACGGGTGGGAAATTTGTCACGCCCGTGAATGAGTATGTCACGCCCGTGACTCAATATGTCAAAACATTCCAGAGAGCTTCACGACCAAGGTCACCACTTCAGTCACTGCTTGGGAAGAACTGTCACCCCCGTGACAAGCATAGTCACGCCCGTGAACAATGAAAGAGAAAAATGTCAGGCGCGATTTTTGGTTGGTACAACGGCTAGTTTCTTATTTAATGCACCCAACGGCTATATTCAGCCATGAGAGTGTAAATGAAAGTCATTTATGCATTAATAAACAAGAGAATGACAAGAAAAACAAAAGATTAGCATATATTTCAAATCACAAGCTATTTTGTACTTTCATACTTTGAGAACAAATTTATTCTCTGTAAAAATCTTTTTGCTCCTCATATTTGAGCAATAAAGATTTATAAGTGGTTCTCTCTGTAATTTTACTCAAGTGAGCTTTGGGTAGTTCTGGGTTAAGAGTAGAACACTTGTAAGGGTTAGTTGTGTGAACCTCCAAAACACAAATTAAAAGGTTGTTTGTGTGAGCCTGTAAAACAAAAAGTGTAGGTTATTTGTGTGAGCCTGTAAAACACAAAGTGTAGGTTGTTGTGTGAGCCTGTAAAAACACATGGAATTGGTTATTGTGTGAGCCATTAAAACACAAGGGATTTCTGGGTTAGGTGTGAGCCATTGTGAGAAATACCATAGTTGGGAGTTAGCTTGTAAAACTCCATTGTAATACTTAGTGTGTTAGTGAAACTCCCAATTGCGATTGGGGAGAGGAGTAGGGTTTGTTAACACCCGAACCTCTATAAATCTGTGTGTCAAATTATCTCTATCCCTCCTAAAATTAATTGTTTATTTCTGCACCTTAAAGTTTAATTTTTAAAACTCCAATTCAACCCCCCTTCTTGGCTTAATATCTGGGAAACAATTGGTATCAGAGCCTTGTCTAGTATCGAAGCGTAAAAAGTGCTAGTAAAGAGTAAGATATGGCCAGTGAAGGATTCCAGAGTCTCAAACCTTACTTCGATTGAGCAAATTATGCCTATTGGAAGTTTAGGATGGAGACATACTTGGATAGTGAAGGAATTAAAGTCTGGGATAGTGTACGAAAAGAATAGACACCGCCAACCAGAAGAGGAGTTGATGGTGAAGAGGAAATCCTATCAATAGATGATTGGACAGAGCCTCAAAGAAGAGAAAATTTCAAAAATAAGAAGTCAATGACAATCCTATCAAGCTCATTATCTATTGAAGAATGTGGGAGAATACAACACTGCTCAACAACATATAGCATGTGGAAGACATTGGAGAACTATCATGAGGGAACGAAGCAAGTCAAATCCAAGAAGATTCAACTTCTAACCTCAGAATATGAGCTCTTCAAGATGAAATCAAATGAGTCAATCACTGACATGACCAAACGTCTTCTATCCTTTATAAATGGAATGAGGAAACTTGGGAAGCATTTGAGTTTGGAAGATGTAAACAATAAAATCCTGAGAAGTCTTCCTCTTAAAGACTATGGTTCAAGAGTTGCTGGCATAGAAGAAGCAAATGAAGATATGAGCATCATGAATACTGATGTGCTGATTGGCAAGCTTCTCACACATGAGATGGCAGTGAAGAGAGATAGAGAGCTTGAAGCAGAGCCCGAGAAAAGAAAACCCTTAGCACTCAAAGCCTCTACTTCAAAATCTCCAGAAGAAAGTGAAGATGATGAAGAAATGAGTGATGATGAAAATGAGGACATCGCTATGCTTTCAAGGAGATTAAAAAGAATCATTGAGAAGAAAATGAGCAATTCCAGAAAATTCAGGCAAAGAAACCTCAAACAAACTTCTAATCATACACATAGAAGTAAGGAAGAGGTAAAATGCTATGAATGTGGAAAGAAAGGACATATCAAACTAAAATGTCCAAGGCTCAAGAAGCATAAGAGTAAATACCAAAGAGACAATGGAGAGAAAGGTCATAAAGCCATATGGGATGATGAAAGCTCTTCAAGTGAAAAAGATGATAATGAAAGTGAAGAGGTCAACCTATGTTTCATGGCTATTGAGGATCATGTCTCACATAAGGTAAGATCACTACATTCATATTCATTTAATAATGATAGTGGTGATAATGATAGTAATAGTGATAGTGACGATGATGATGATGAGCAAAGCCTAATAGAAGAATTAAATGGAGAATTAGAGAAATATAGAACTAAATTTAATACCTATAGAAATAATATCTCTAATTTGAAAAATAAGATAGATGGTTTAGAAAAAGAGAACATAAAGCTTAAATCATCTAATGAATCTCTTCAAAAGTCATTAGATGAATACTCATCAAGACCCTCAACAGTTTCATTGTTAAAAGAAAATAATATTTTGAAAAATGAAGTTGAGGAACTTAGAAATTCCATTTCTAAATTTCACAAAGGTAAAGAAAGCTTAGATACTCTCATTGTGTCTCAAAGACCACCCTTAATTAGACATGGTCTAGGATTTAAGGACACATCATTATCTTCTCACAAAACTATATTTGTTACTAAAGAATCTCACATCTCCACACCTGTTAGAACTGCACCAAGAAATAAGAATGTTAAACCTTCTATACAAAAAAAGAATAATCATGCCTTTATGTATAAGAAGCATGCATCTAGAAAAATGTAAGTTAATCATCAACGTGCATGCCATTGTTCTCAAATTCAGTCAAATAGAATTATGGCATTTAAACACAGTGTAAGACCAAAAAGCAAGTTTAGACCTAAACAATGTAATTATTGTATGAAAATGGGTCACATAAATAAACATTGCTGGATAAGGAAGACTCATTGGGAACCTTCATGTGCTAACCCCCAAGGGCCCAAACTCATTTGGATACCTAAATATCATACTTGATTTGTGATTCTATAGGTATGCCTCAAGTCCACAATAAACAAAAATGCGTGGCTAGTAGACAGTGGATGCTCAAGGCATATGACAGGAGATGAAGAACTCTTCAATGAAATCAAAAGTATTGATGGAGGTAAAGTTACCTTTGGAAACAATGCAAATGGTAAGGTAATTGGCATTGGTTCTATTGGTGTTAACGGTACTACTTTTATTAAGGATGTCTTACTTGTTGATGGCTTAAAACATAACTTGCTAAGTGTAAGTCAATTATGTGACAAAGGAAACAAAGTAATTTTTACTTCAAATAAATGTCTTGTAATCTCTATCGATGGTCAAGAAATATTTAAAGGAAATAGAGATATCAATACGTACATAATAAACTTACATGAACTATCTAACCATTTCTCTAAGTGTCTTATGACTACTAGTAATGAATCTTGGTTGTGGCATAGAAGACTTGGTCATGCTAACATGGACTTAATACAAAGTCTCAGCACAGGAGAGCTAGTAAAAGGATTACCAAGAGTCAAATATGAAAAAGGCAGGATATGTGATCCTTTTCAGAGAGGAAAGTAACACAAGTCATCTTTCAAAGCCAAAAACATAGTAAGTACTTCAAAACCTCTTCAACTCCTGCATTTAGACTTGTTTGGACCTACTAGAATTTCTAGCTTAGGAGGAAAACATTATGCATTTGTCATCGTAGATGATTACTCTAGATTTACTTGGGTAATTTTCTTAGCTCAAAAGAGTGATGCTTTTGAAAATTTCAAAAACTTTGCTAAAAGAGTTCAAAATGAAAAAGGGTACTGCATTTCAAAAATAAGAAGTGATCATGGAAAAGAATTTGAAAATGAAAACTTTGAAAGTTTTTGTCTTGAACATGGCATTTCACATAATTTCTCATCTCCTAGGACACCTCAACAAAATGGGGTACTTGAAAGGAAAAATCGAACATTAATTGAAATGGCTAGAACAATGCTTAATGAATATGAATTACCAACTTATTTTTGGGCAGAAGTCACAAACACTGCATGTTATATTTCAAATCGAGTTTTCAAAACACCTCTTTTAAACAAAACCTCATTTGAGCTATGGAATGGAAGGAAGCCCTTGGTATCATACTTTAGTGTATTTGGATGCAAGTGTTTTATATTGAACACCAAGGACAATCTTGGAAAATTTGCCTCTAAGTCTGATGAAGTTATCTTTTTAGGATACTCTACAACTAGCAAGCATATAGAGTATTTAATAAAAGATTATTAACAGTTGAAGAATCCATGCATGTTGTTTTTAATGAATCTAGTAGACTTGATCTTGTGAAAGGTAGTGCTCTTGATGATGTTGTAGGTAATATGGAAAAACTTGATATTGAAAATGGAAAAGAAGAAAACGATCAAGAAAATTCACTTCCTCAAAATCAAGAACAAATGGAACAAGAACTTCCAAAAGAATGGAGAATGACGAAAGATCATCCAAAAGAGCAAATAATTGGTGATCTATCAAGGGGAGTAAGTACTAGATCTCATTTCAAGCATTTAGTCACTGACATTGCTTTTATTTCACAAATTGAGCCTAAAAACATTGATGAGGCTCTTAATGATAAAAGTTGGGTAATTTCCATGCAAGAGGAACTCAACCAATTTGAGAGAAATAAGGTATGGAATCTAGTACCTAGACCCTAGAATCATCAAATCATAGGTAGCAAATGGGTATTTAGAAATAAATTAGATGAACAAGGGTTAATAACCAGGAATAAAGCAAGACTAGTTGCAAAAGGATATAATCAAAAAGAAGGTATAGATTATGATGAAACATATGCACCTGTAGCTAGATTAGAAGCTATAAGAATACTCTTAGCATATGCATGTCACATGAATTTCAAACTCTTTCAAATGGATGGGAAAAGTGCATTTCTAAATGGTTATATAGATGAAGAAGTGTATGTAGAACAACCACCAGGTTTTGAAAGTTATGATTTTCCAAATCATGTTTTTAAACTTTCAAAAGCTTTGTATGGTTTAAAACAGGCTCCAAGAGCTTGGTATGAGAGACTAAGTTCTTTTTTATTAGAAAATAGCTTCACAAAGGGAAATGTTGACACTACACTATTCATCAAAAAGCATAAGCATGATATACTCATTGTTCAAATTTATGTGGATGATATAATATTTGGTTCTACTAATGAGTTGCTTTGTCAAGAATTTGCTAAGTGCATGACTAGGAAATTTTAAATGAGCATGATGGGAGAACTTAAGTATTTCCTTGGTCTACAAATAAAGCAAAGCAACAAGGGCATATTCATCAACCAATCCAAATATGCCAAAGATTTAATCAAGAAATTTGGTATGGAAGGATGCAAAAATGCCAAGACTCCTATGAGTACATCAACGAAATTGGATATAAATGAAAAGGGTAAGAGCATTAATGAAAAGCTTTATAGAGGTATGATCGGATCACTTTTATATCTCACTGCTTCTAGACCCGATATTATGTATAGTGTTTTCTTATGTGCTCGATTTCAATCATGTCTTAAAGAATCTCATTTAAATGCTGTAAAAATGATTTTAAGATATTTACATGGATCATTGCATCTAGGTTTATGGTATCCTAGGAATTCATCTTTTTATATTATAGGATATTCAGATGCAGACTATGCTGGTAGTCTTTTGGATAGGAAAAGTACTTCAGGTACTTGTCACTTCATTGGAGAATGTTTGGTTTCTTGGTTTAGCAAGAAACAAGTTTCAGTTGCTCTCTCAACTGCTGAAGCTGAATATGTAGCAGTTGGATGCTGTTGTACACAAATTCTATGGATGAAACAACAACTTAAGGACTATGGTCATGAGATAAACCATATACCTACAAAATATGACAACACTACTGCTATAAATCTTTCAAAGAATCCTATTCAACACTCTAGAAGCAAACATATTGACATTAGACATCACTTTATTAGAGATCATGTTCAATATGGAGATGTCGAATTAGAATTTATAAGCGCAGAAAATCAATTAGCAGATATTTTCACTAAGTCTCTAAATGGGGAAAGATTTAATTTCATTAGAAGAGAACTAGGTATGATTGATGGTTTAACCTTGTGATTGCAAGAATATGAAATTTTAATTGATGATCTTAAATCATATCACAAGTTATAAGATAGAAATTTTGATGAGAATTCATGTTTTAAGAAGTAGAATCTTTGTTGAAATGATTTAGTCTTGTTGGAGAACTTAATTTCAATTTGATGAAAATTATAGGGGAGTCACTCCCGTGACATATATTCACGCTCGTGATTTAAATGGCCCAAGGAAGCAGTGTCGTTCACGACTTTGGTTCACGACATGGTTCACGGCTTCAAGTGGTGAACCTAGTTTCACGGCTTGAGGCACGCCCGTGAAAATGGACTTTCACGCCCGGGACGATTTTTCACTCCCGTGAACAATTACACCCCAAAACTTACAGAATCTTTCACGTCTTGTGTCACTGCTTGCTTCACGGGCATAAGTAGTGAAATTCCACAGTTCACGCCCGTGAAGATTTATTCACCCCCATGACCTATGATCATTCACGCCCATGATATTCATCGATCACGCCCGTGAAATTATTCACACCTTCATTCACTGGTGGAACACTGGTTCAGCAAACCGTGAACACGACCATTCACGCCCGTGAAATCATAAGTCACGCTCGTGAATGTATCGAATATATAAGAAAACAGCCGGTTACAACCTTCATTTCAACTTCTCATCTCCCAAAACCACTCTCATTTACTCTCATTCATTAAGACATTGAAGATTCCGACCCTAAAGACTTGAAATTTCACTATTAATACCACCCAAAGTTTGAATCTTCAGCAGAAATCATACATTTCTAGGGTTTTACATCAATTTTTCTGTCAAAATTATTTTCAACTCCATCAAACAACAAATTTTTTCAAATATGGAGTCTGCTTCATCTAAGGAAAAGAGAAAGAAGTCCTATGCACCTAAGAGGTATTTAGATTACCTCATGAACATCATTCCGGAGAATTGCCATCCTCGGTATGCAACTTTGAAGAAGAGACCTCTTTTATCATCAAGGTCATTCGATTGGCAGATAGTCCGTAGTCTCGGGCTTGAGATGGCTATGACAGAGCAACTACAAGCCTGTCATCTCAAAGAGTTTGTTGAAATTCATCAGCCGACTCTGAGGGAGGCAACGCTGTAATTTCTTAGCAACTTGCAGGTTTCACCTACTGGAGTGGTGAAATTCCAACTCTGCAATAATCCTAACACCCTCAGCGCCATCACATTTGGTGAATTGTTCAACCTACCATCTGCTGGCATTCTAAATGAGACTGAGGTAGAATTCTTTGCTCCTCCAGCCTGGACACATTTTGGCACCGGTTGCAGCTGGGATGTCAAGAAAACAAAGAGCACACATCTCAGGACCCCAGTACACAGGTATTTGCATAGGTTCCTAACCTATAGCATTTTTTCTAGGGGAGAAAGTAATGGAACTATAAGGAAGTCAGAACTCTTCCTATTTGAGATGGCTCGCAGGGGAGTCACAGTGGCACTTTGCAGATGGTTTGCAAA
The DNA here is from genome assembly GCA_023653625.1 of Triadica sebifera. Lineage (NCBI taxonomy): Eukaryota > Viridiplantae > Streptophyta > Magnoliopsida > Malpighiales > Euphorbiaceae > Triadica > Triadica sebifera. The sequence continues at coordinate 38,207,975 of CM042896.1, forward strand.
CTATCTTCTCTCCATTGCCACCAAGCCCACAGGAGATATCTTAATTGGGGCATATGTCACCCATATTGCAATGAAGCTCAATTATTTGAAGCTGGATGACCATCACTTCAAAATTATTCCTGCACATCCTCAAGATAGGCTGGATGTCGAGTCGTTCATCAAGATGGGAGCAGCTGTCAGAATCATTTTTCAGAACGATATCTTCTACCGCTTCACTGACACTGCTGGAGAGATTATCTGGGAAGATAATGACACGGAGGATTTTAAAGCAGGCCTCCAGGGAGTCCAGCAGAAAAAGAGGGCTCAAATTGAGGAAGCACCTTCAGCAGTCGAGCAGGACATTGGACAGTCCTCAGCTTCCACACCATCCTTAGCGCAGCAGGTGGTCGACCTCTTGGCACCACGTTTTGAGCAGCTGCAGACTTCCATGGATGAGAGGTTGGAGAACCTCAAGGACTTCATGGAGTCTCGGATGGACAACCTTGAGGCTGAAGTAGCTAGGCTTCGTGATAGGATGGCTGGCTAGGAGATAGGCTAGAGTGTAGCCTAAATTTGATCATTTTAGCTTGTTTGTCATTTTTATGTTTTGCTTGTGTAGGAAATTTTAAATTTCCTTTCCGAATATTTTAACTTAGTTTGTATCCTTTCATTTATGATATATATATATTTTTTTGTTTACTTCAATCTTCATATCATTTTTAATTGATGACAAAAGGGGGAGGAAACTAGCAATATATGATAAGCAATAGATGATAGGCAACATAAGATCAAACTTGATATATTAAGGTAAATGAATTTTAAATCAAATAATTAAAATTGAATTGACTTTGAAATGGTTTAAAAAAATCTTGATTCAAAATTTTATATACAAAGGGTGAGAAAACTAGCAATATATGATAAGGGATTGGTATCAAACCAGCAATATAAGAACTTTGAATCAAAAAGTGAATGGACTTTAAAATGGTTTAAAAATCTTGATTCAACATTTCATATGCAAAGTATATAATTGGAAAATTGAGTTTGTTATATATCTTAGATATACCCTAAGTATACTTTGCATATACCTTAAAGCAAGTTACAAATAAAAATATGTCATGATATACCTTAAATATACCTTACATATACTTTATGTCTTGAAAAGGAATTATGGTATGAATTGAATATACTTCTCATATAACTTGCATATACTTAAAGTTTATTTAAATGCTACATCATTATCTACTATTCTTGCACATGATAAATTTTTTATCCTAAGTATATTTTGAGGGGGAGACATCTCAAAAATCACATATTGCTAAATTATTTGTCACCATAAAAAAGGGGGAGATTGTTAAACCTTGAGGGGTATTTCCGTCATTTTGATGATAACAAATAATATAGCAATATTGTATTTAACATATTTGTTTTTGTAAGTATATTATACAGGACATGAATTAAAATAGCAAGAATGGAGAATTGGAAGAATAATCCTTGAGAAACAAAATTCAAGTTGTAGCATGTTCACTGCCGTGACTCTAGGAGTCACTCCCGTGAAGGAAGCTAACCGTTACCAAAAACCAACATTTGAAGTTCACGGCCATGAAAGAAAAACAAATCGTGAAGTAAGCATTTCAGTCACCCCCGTGAAGATTCATTCATTTTGATCTAGAGAGCTTCACGACCAGAGTCACCACTTGGATCACGGTTGGAAAAATTGTCACGCCCGTGAATGAGTATGTCACGCCCGTGACTCAATATGTCAAAAAATTCCAGAGAGCTTCATGACCAAAGTCACCACTGCAGTCACGGCTTGGGAAGAACTGTCACCCCCGTGACAAGCATAGTCACGCTTGTGAACAATGAAAGAGAAAAATGTCAGGCGCGATTTTTGGTTGGTACAACGGCTAGTTTTTATTTAATGCACCCCAACGGCTATATTCAGCCATGGGAGTATAAATGAAAGTCATTTATGCATTAAGAAACAAGAGAATGACAAGAAAAACAAAAGATTAGCATATACTTCAAATCACAAGCTATCTTGTACTTTCATACTTTGAGAACAAATCTATTCTCTGTAAAAATCTTTTTGCTCCTCATATTTGAGCAATAAAGATTTATAAGTGGTTCTCTCTGTAATCTTTACTCAAGTGAGCTCTGGGTAGTTTTGGGTTAAGAGTAAAACACTTGTAAGGGTTAGTTGTGTGAACCTCCAAAACACAAATTAAAAGGTTATTTGTGTGAGCCTGTAAAACACAAAGTGTAGGTTATTTGTGTCAGCCTGTAAAACACAAAGTGTAGGTTGTTGTGTGAGCCTGTAAAAACACAAGGAATTGGTTATTATGTGAGCCATTAAAATACAAGGAATTTCTGGGTTAGGTGTGAGTCATTGTGAGAAACACCATAGTTGGGAGTTAGCTTGTAAAATCCATTGTAACACTTAATGTGTTAGTAAAACTCCCAATTGCGATTGGAGAGAGGAGTAGGGTTTGTTAACACCCGAACCTCTATAAATCTTTGTGTCAAATTCTCTCTATCCCTCCTAAAATTAATTATTTATTTCCGCACTTTAAAGTTTAATTTTTAAAACTCCAATTCAACCCCCCTTCTTGGCTTAATATCTGGGCAACAATAAATAACGGAGTCAATTGAATACAGAGGATTAACCGCTTAAACCAAATTAGTAAAATTTAAAGACTATATATATTTTTTTTAAATGAAAAATAATACTTCCCAAATTTACTTCCTTACAAAAAGTAAAGTTTACATTTATCATTTTTTATATTATTATATTGTTTTGTAGTCATTAAAAAAATCACTAAAAATAAAAGAGTCAAATTGAAGTGTCATATTCAAGTCAAATTTCTCGCAAATTTAAACTGTCAAATGTAACCACGACTGAAATAATTAGGTCTTGTAATCTTTTATGACACAGTATCTAAATTCCAGCCATTGACTATCACCTAAAATTACTGCTTAATCCGTTGAAGCCAATAATCCAAATTTCGTTAGCTTAATTTCACATGCATGTTTCATATGTTTGGTAATTAAATGGAAAAGATTATTTTCCTTCTTGTCTCGTATTAGCTAATTAATCTTATACTCGATCCGATTTAGAAGTTTGGATGGGTAATTGTTATTTTTTATACGACCGTTACTTTTAACGTGTTTAGTAAGATATTACGTACAATATTAGCAATCAGCTGCTAATTCGATATTGATTATGGTTTAAGGTTTTTTTTTCTTTAGTTGATAGTTGATTTACACTTATTGTTTTATTTAAATTTGGAAATAAATATAAATTACACCATATGGTTGGGTCCTAAAATCAAATAGCACCCCATGGTTGATATTGGGACAATTAAGCCATCATGGCCTAATTTTGGAAAAATTAACCCAACTTTTATTTGGTTTTGAAAATGTATCTTATTCATAAAATGCAGTGGAAAAAAAAATTTCAAAATATGAAACAAAAATATTGTTTATGTTATTAAAGCTAATTTATCAAAATATAGAGGTAAAAATATATATCTTGCAATTTTTTAATTTATTTTTCAAATTTTCATCCTGTTGGGTCATTGCAAAATACAAAAATATACTTTATGATGTCTCTAATATTAATCTATGAAAAGATATGAGAAGAAATTACAAGAAAAATAGTTGAACACACCTCAGAGTGCTAGCAATGGTGTATGCTAAATTTGAGAAAATATGAAAATTAACTATTATTTTTTTAAAAAAATTTAATAATTTCCAAAAACAATTTCAGACTTTTAAACATTTCAAAAATAGTTGACTACAAAAATAATTTAGGTACAAAGTTCACAAGACAAGGGGGAGAAATTTTAGGATTTTTGCCTTAATTAGCCTTAATTGGCCAATTAAGGTCAATTGGGCTAGCAACATGCTGGGCGCGTAGGCCCGTACTGGCCCGTGACCCCCCGAATGATTTCTCTGTGTGATCTTATCGCGATCTGTACCAAAATAGTTCTCTCATATTTTTGGATTCCATCTAAAATCATTTTACTCATTTTTTACATCTCCAATGTGTGTGACCCATTAGGTTCTAGATTATGTTGACCACTTAAATTAACAATTAATTTAAGCAAGTCATGAGCGATATCTAGTAACACATCATGATCCCCAATTGATTGGAAAGTCAGTGGTTTGACTACAAACCTTTTCATAAACAATTTTAGTGCAATTATTCCTTTCACCATTATGTACACCACTTGGTTTAAAGTATGGACATGTATCAACTCCCACTAGACTGACTACATCACATCTAGTCCAAGTGATATTAGTTCTTGTCCCCGAGGCTTATTACTATGTTAGACATGTCATTGAATGCTATTTTCATGTCATTTCCACTTTGGCTAGAGATTCCCAAGTAATGACCCCAACAAGAGGCCATGGGTATACACTCCTTCTATCAAGAGTGATCAATCCTTTGTTGGTTACTCAATTACCTTCGAATACCTCAAGTTGTATCCAATCACCACTCTATGAGTAACCTCCTTGAGGCAACAAGAAGTAGTGTCAAAATATAGAATTAAATGAGTTTTGAATAATAAATCATATTTATAAATGCAGCGGAAAAATAAAATTTTCAAAACCCAAAACAAAAGATCATACTTGTACCATTAAAACTAATTTATATAAATATAAATGTTAAAAATTATACCTTGTAATTTCTTATTTGTTCTTCAAATCTTTACTTTGTTGGGTTGTAGCAAAACACAACAATCCACACTAGGATGACTCTAATGATAATCCACGAGAAGAATGAAGAAGAAACTATCAAGAAAAATGGTTTGAATAAATTCAAAGTGCTAGCTTTGAAAGTGTTCTTGAGAGAATTTTGTTGTGTCTTAAAAATATTTTTTTCATAAAAAAATATTTTCATGTCTATTTTTTGTCATTTGATGTCTTTTTTATTTGAATCAAATTCAAAGAAAAGAAGAAAAGTCAAAAATGGAGAAATGATAAATGAATGAATAGTAATTGGCCATAATTGGCCTAATTAAGGCCAAAATCTACCGTTGGCCAACGGGTGAGAGGCAGCAGCGTGCTGGGCTTGCTGCGGGTTGCTGCTGGGCAGCCCAGCTGGCCCGTTAGGTAGGTCAGCAACCTGCTTAGCCTTCATGGGTCCGTGACCCTCCCGAATAATTTTTCTGTACGATCTCATCGCGATCCATCCTGAAATAATTCTCTCAAATGATGGATCCTATCCAAGACCATTTTACTCATTTTCCACATCTTCAAGGCGTGTGGCCCATTAGGTTCCCAGTTATATTGGCCACTTAATTTAACAATTAATTTAAGCAGGTCATGAGCGGTATCTAGCAACACATCATGACCCCCAATTGACCGAAAATTTAGTGGTTTGACTATGAACCTTTCCGTAGACAATTTCCGTGCAATTATTCCTTCCACCATTCTATACCTCACTTGGTTCAGAGTATGGACATATGTCAACTCCCACTAGATTGACTACGTCACGTCTAGTCCAAGTAATGTTAGTTCTTGTCCTTGAGGCTTATTACTCTATTAGATATGTCATTGAAGACTATCTTTATGACATTTTCACTCCGGCTAGAGATTCCTGAGTAATGACCACGACAAGAGGCCATAGGTATACACTCCTATCCAGAGTGGTGAATACTTTATTGGTTACCCAATTACCTTCGAATATCTTAAGCTATATGCAATCGCCACCCTATGAGTTACCTCTCTAAGGCAATAAAGAGTAGTGTAAAAATACAAAATCAATATTCAAGATATCCTTGAGTACCTTAAGTGTAAGGACACTTACACTATTGCTATGATGAGACTATCATTAACATTTGAATAGATTATCCATATGATTGTCTCGTAGTTGGTCATCCAATGTACTTAGCTACACTTAGCAAGCATCGACATGTTAATCCTAAACATCTCATGTTTATAAATTATGAGATCTACTACTCGATCCAGTCAAGGAGTGTAACATGTGCTAGTCTTTCTGGATTAATAATGTCCCATCTCATTAATCCTATGACTTGGGATGATTTTGATACTAACATAATTACACATGATAAGAATCTCAATATCATGATTTCATCATGATTTCCTTCATGCTATGTTATGTATCAAGGACTTCATTAATTGATTTAAGATCACTTATCAATTCATATATCAAATGAATATCAAATTAATGAAAAAGCATTTTATTAATCAAATAAATTTGTACAATAAGTTCTAAAGGTGATTGCCTTTAGAGCACTCCTGTAACAAGCTCCCACTTGCACTAAAAGCCAATCACCTCTGTATTTAATTCCATAGGCGAGTAAATGAGAATCATATTTCTTTTGGGGAAGTGGCTTAGTTAAAGGATCAACAATATTCTGATCAGTAGGCACTCTTTCTTTCATTACATCATTCCAACCAATGATTTCTCTAATTAAATGGTATCTTCTGAGTACATGTTTGGATCTCTGATGAGACCGTGGCTCTTTTGCTTATGCAGTGGCTCCATTATTATCACAATACAATTGTATTGGATCAATAATGTTGGGAATCACTCCAAGTTCTGTGATGAATTTCTTTATCCAAATTGCTTCCTTTGCTGGTTCAGAAGCTGCAATGTACTCTGCTTCGGTTGTGGAATCAGTAGTCGTTTCCTGTTTGGAACTCTTTCAACTAACTGCTCCACCATTTAGTGTGAATATATAACCTGACTGAGATTTTGAGTCATCCTTGTCAGATTGGAAGCTGACATCGGTATACCCGCTCAAAATAAGATCTCCATCTCCATATACCAAGAATACATCTTTAGTTCTTTTTAAGTACTTAAGGATATTCTTGACAGTCAGCCAATGACCCTCAACAGTGTCTGATTGGTATCTACTTGTGACACTCTATGCATATGATACATAGGGTCTTGTACATATCATAGCGTACATGATTAATCCTATAGCTAAAGCATATGGAATCAAACTCATGTGTTTCCTCTCATATTGTGTCTTTGGACACAAAGATTTTGAAAGAGTAATCCCATGGGTCATAGGACTATATCCCCTCTTGGACTGCTCCATGCTAAACCTCTTTAGCATCTTATCTATGTATGTAGACTGTGAAAGACCAAACAATCTTTTAGATCTATCTCTATAGATCTTTATCCCTAAAATATAGACTGCTTCTCCATGGTCTTTCATAGAGAAATTCTTGGATAACCAAATTTTGACTGATTGTAAGGTTGAGACATCATTTCCTATTAATAATATGTCATCTACATATAACACAAGAAATACGATTGCACTCCCACTAACCTTCTTGTAAACACATGGTTCATCCAGATTTTGTTAGAAACCAAACTGTTTGATTGTCTCATTAAACCGAATATTCCAACTCCTGGATGCTTGCTTTAATCCATAAATGGATCTTTGAAACTTACATACCTTTTTTCCATATTTGGATATGAAACCTTCTGGTTGTGTCATGTACACATCCTCAATCAGATTTCCATTAAGGAAAGCTGTCTTCACATCCATTTGCCATATCTCATAATCAAAGTGAGTAGCAATGGCTAGGAGTATCCTTATGGATTTAAGCATAGCTACTGGGCTAAAAGTTTCATCGTAGTCAATTCCTTGTCTTTGACGATAACCTTTAGCAATAAGTCTAGCTTTATAGGTAATCACATTACCATCCATGTCAGTTTTCTTTTTGAAAACCCACTTGCACCTTATAGGCTTTATTCCTTTGGGTGGGTCAACCAAAGTCCATACTTGGTTTTCATACATGGAATCCATTTTTGACTTCATTGCTTGAATCCATTTGCTAGATTCTGAACTATTCAGAACTTCTTCATAGGTTGTAGGCTCATCATTTTCTATTAGCAATATGTCGTTCTGTTCACTAATGAGAAATTCATATCTCTTTGGAACAGTACGTATCCTACTTGACCTACGAAGCTCTTGTGCTTCAGAAAATGTGGGCTTCTTGTTATACCATATCTCATATGGAGTAACATCAACTGACTTTGAAGGAACTCCATTTAATATAAAAATGGCAGTCTCTAATGCATAACCCCAAAAGGATTTAGGCAACTCCGCAAAACTCATCATAGACCTTACCATGTCTAACAAGGTTTGGTTTCCTCTTTCAGCCACACATTGTGTTGTGGCGTGTAAGGTAGAGTCCATTGAGATAAAATCTCATTATCCCTAAGATAATCTAGAAACTCTTGGCTCAAGTATTCACCTCATCGATCTGATCGAAGTGTTATAATACTTTTGCCAAGTTGTTTCTCTACTTCATTTCTGAATTCTTTGAACTTTTCAAAAGCTTCAGATTTGTATCTCATAAGATACACGTACCCATATCGTGGGTAGTCATCGATAAAAGTAATGAAGTAGATGAAACTACCTTTGGCGTGTGTAAACATTGGACCACATACTTCTGAATGTATTAAGACTAAAAGTTCATTAGCACGTTCACCCTTTCATATGTGTCATATGATTCATAATCAAATGACCCCAAACTATCACTTTTGTGTAGCTTAGCCATGCATTTCTCACTTATATGACCAAAACGACAATGCCATAAATAAGATGATTTCAACATATCTTGTTTTTGCCTTTTATTACCATTGATGTTTAAAATTGGATTTGACATATCTAATATGTATATTTCAATGCATAATGTACCATTAGCATAAAGAATTCCATTCAAATAATAGAACGATAATTGTTACTGAAAACTAAAAGAAACCATCTTTATTTAGAATTGAAATAGAAATAATATTTTTAGTCAAAGCAGGTAAATAATAGCAATTATCCAAATTTAATATAAGCCCACTAGGGAGGGTCAATACATATGATCCTATAGCTAATGCAACAACCTTTGCTCCATTTCCAAAGCGTAGGTCTGACTTTCCCTTTTTGAGTTGTCTACTGTTCCTTAGGTCCTGTATATCAGTGAATATGTGTGACCACAACTGATATCTAATACCCATATATTATTATTGGAAACAGTATTAATTTCAATTACAAAAATACCTGAAGTAGATGGGGCATCAGATGCCTTCTTCTTCAATGACTCCTAGTAAGCCTTGCAGTTTCTCTTCCAATAGCCATCCTTGCCACAATGGAAGCATGTCCATTTTGCAGCAATCTCCTTGGCCTTCTTCTTGGACACGCCTCCCTTAAGCTTCATGGACTTCTTTTTCATCTTAAGGTTCTTCCTTTTAGAACTTGAAGAGTCCACTAGCATCACAGCCTTACTGTCCTTCTTGACAGATGAATCAACTATTTTAAGCAAGTTAATCAGCTTAGGAATAGTGGTAGAGATTTGGTTCATCCTATAGTTAAGCAAAAAATGTGAATAACTATTAGAAAAACCGGTTAGAATTAATTCAATACTTAATTCATGGTCCATCACAAATCCCAAGGTGGCCAACCTCTCAATATAGCCATTCATATTCAATGCATATTGCACTAAAGACGTCCCTTCAACCATCTTAGTATGGAAGAGCAACCTTAAAGTTTCAAACCTTTCAGAACATGCTTGCTCAACAAAAAGCTCTCTTAGATAGTATACTATGGAATTAGCATCCATAGCCTCATACTGCTTTTGCAACTCAGCTGACAAAGTAGCAAGCATAATGCAGCTTGCCATCTCACTATCATTGAGATGCTTTTGATATGCCTTCTGAACATCTTTAGAAGCATTAGCAGCAGGGGTATTACAGAGTGCCTCATCTAGGACATAGCCAATCTTTTCAGATTTGAGAACTATTCTCAGATTCCTTAGCCAATCCAAAAAATTGGGCCCAGTCAACTTTGATTCTATTAGCGATTGCAAATTCACACTTGTCATGAAGATGATTTTAGCAACGTAGATGTAAAATAGAACATGTTAGAATGTACATAAAATGCATATTTATTAGGTCTTTAATAAATCACATTATGGCTCCCACTATTTTATTGTGAATCTACAGTCCTCACTATAAACCCGAGAGAACTTATATGGAAGTTCTCCTAGTGGGTCGATATCCAACTAGCTAAGAATAACCTTGACGCAACTCAACAACCTATCCTTAGTTTGGTTGGTAGGTATCTAATGCATACCAATTGCATTATTCATGCAACTATCGAATCTCGTGCTATCAACTTATTGATGTGTGCACATACATTAGGCTATCGACTCTTGATATGTGTACATCTCATGTATACAAACCCAACTTCGGCTCTAATACATAGTTACCTTGGCGCAAATCCAACAAGTTAATAATATCTGTTAAGTCTAACCCATTAATCGTGAAATCTAATTTCAATGGTTTGAACATATTCTTATAGAGTGAGCTTCAGGCAACTCAACAACCCTAACTCTAGAAGAACTCTAATTCTCCCTATATTAATGGAAGGCGTAAGACTTAAGTATTTATTTAGCGAGGGATTTCTTTATTAAGTCTGATCAAGTTATTATTTAATGCTTTTATATATCATACATTCATCACATGGATATATAAAGATAATTACATTAACTATATGACATGATTATGGACATACTAAAGTCAATCTCTTGAGCCAAAAAGAAATTGACTAGGTCTTACCTAGGTATATGCTTGAATTTACAACCCAAAATAGAAATCAAATTCCTATTTCTAAGTCTTCTTGTTTATGGTACCACTATTTCTAAGTCTTCTTGTTTATGGTACCACCTTTTTTGCTTATTGCTCCTTTGTATCTTCATTCTATCCTAATCCTATGTAATCTAATTACTTATTTCAAATTATAGAAAACCTCAATTTACATTTGAGGGGGGTAAGATGATAAGAGAAATACATAAGAAAGAAAAAGAGGTAGAGATACGCAAACCCTATTCACCATAAAACAAAATAATTCCATGCATGCTCAATAACATTGGGCCTAAGTCCATAATCATCCATTATGCCTTTTCATACACCCCTAACATGCATTCTCTAATGCACAAAATAAAAATGACAATTTTGGATTTCAATTTGTAAATCGATTCAACGCTTGAACCAAAATTGTCTATATGTGTTCTTTCGGTTAATTTAATTTTGTATGTCATTTTAAAGTGGAATTTAATATTTAATCAAATTAAATTAAATTTCATATTTCCAGATATAATTCAAAATTAATTCTCCTTAAAATCAGAATATTATGATGTTAAAATTAAACAATTTAATTTTAAAATACATACCAATTTCTAGTCATACTAGAATTACAATTGCACAACTTAAATTAATTCAAAATTAATTTCCAAAACTTATAAAATTTCGAGAAAATCAAATCATCATTCTAATCATCTTTAGATCAGCTCAAGTTTATCAAAATATTTTTGGCACAAGCCAAATCTACTAAGATAAACGAACCAACACACTTAGACGCTAAAAATGACTAATTCGATATCTAGAATTTTTAAAACTTCCAATGCTTGAAAATTAATTTTGGCATGCATCTAAAATCAAAATAACTTATTTTTAATCACATAAAAATTATTTCAAGGTGTTGGAAATAAAACAAACATATAAAAAAAATCAAACAAAACAGCCCCATCAGGTTTGCTTAAACAGTCTCGTTTTTGTACTCGTTTAAATAATTAATTAAAATAATTTTTAATTAATTATTGGACACTTCCAGAGGAATAAAAATATTCTCAATATGCCTAAATAATATTTTCATAATTAAATTACAAGAAAAATATAATCAGCCCCATCAATTAAGCCAAACAACAACACATGTTCATAAACAAGGCAATTTTAGGCATTTTTGAAATAAATCCAAAATTAATTATTTGAATCACATTCAAATTATTTTTTAATCAAAATAATCATTCTTAATCATCCAGTGATTAGATTAAAGAAAGAAAAATGTGTAAAACATATTTTAAAAATTAATTTTATTTTTTGAAAATCTATTGATCCAAAATCATCAAAAACATGCAATCCCATTGCACTTTCAATTAAATTTAATTTTAATGGATACAACATGGCTCTGATACCCATGTTGGATTTTGAAGAATGAATCATATTCATAAATTCAGCGGAAAAATAAAATTTTCAAAACTCAAAACAAAAGATCATACTTGTACCATTAAAACTAATTTATATAAATATAATTGTTAAAAATTATACCTTGTAATTTCTTATTTGTTCTTCAAATCTTCACTTTGTTGGGTTGTAGCAAACCATAACAATCCACACTAGGATGTTTCTAATGATAATCCAAGCAAAAACTCAAGAAGAAACTATCAACATAAATGGTTTGAACAAATTCAAAGTACTAGCTTTGAAAGTGTTCTTGAGAGAATTTTGTTGTGTCTTAAAAATATTTTTTTCACAAAAAAATGTTATCATGTTTATTTTCTGTTATTTGATGTCCTTTTTATTTGAATCAAATTCAAAGAAAAGAAGAAAAGTCCAAAATGGAGAAACGGGTGGGAGGCAGTAGCATGATGGGCCTACTGTGGGCTACTGCTGGCCAGTAGCCTGCCTACCTCGCACGGGCCCGTGACCCTCCCAAACGATTTTTCCGTGCGATTTCATCACGATCCATATTGAAATAATTCTCTCATATTTTGGATCCTATCTAAGACCATTTTACTCATTCTCCATATCTTCAATGCGTGTGACCCATTAGGTTCCCGGTTATGTTGACCACTTAAATTAACAATTAATTTAAGAAGGTCATGAGCGGTATCTAGCAACACATCATGACCCCCAATTAACCTGAAAGTCAATGGTTTGACTACGAACCTTTCCATAGATAATTTCCATGCAATTATTCCTTCCACCATTTTATACCCCACTTGGTTCAGAGTATGGACATGTGTCAACTCCCACTAGACTGACTACGTGACATCTAGTCTAATTAATGTTAGTTCTTGTCCTTGAGGCTCATTACTCTATTAGATATGTCATTGAAGACTATTTTTATGACATTTTCTGTCATATCCGCTAATTTAGACCTATGTCACGCGAGTTGTTAAATCGACTCGTAGGTTTGACTGAAGTCTAAATTTGGATTTTTATCAAAAAATAATTAAAATAATGACAATTAAGTATGAAAAATACTCAATAAAGTGTTTAAAATATTTAAAGATGTTAAATTTCGGTAAATGACTAAATTGCAAATTTTAAAAAGTTTAGGGGTTAATTTACAATTTGCCGAAAATTGGAGAATAAATTTGGATAATTATCAATTAAATACATGAATTGGGACATAAAATGCATATGGAGATACACCGGGTTTGGCAATGTTATCTACATCGGGTTTGACATTGTTATTTATGTTGAGTATGACATTATTATCTACGCCGAGTTAACACGGTTATCTACGCCGGGGTTGGCACTTATATGCGCACATAATATTGCTTGGGTGGCACTCCTAAGTGCCTGGATGACAACTCCATTATCCTAGTCAGTGTTTCATAGGTGTCTTGGGAAAAATTGAAAACATAAATAAAGAAGTTATGGAACATAAATGAATTATTGAAAATAAAAATGGAAGTACAAATTTTGACATGGATAAAAAAAAAGATTTAGTGTTATGGGCAATGAAAAGCTATAAATAATAATGAGTTGATAGAGTAAACTAAACATAAGATATAAAAGAATAAAAAATTATGAAATGTAAGTTGGATGGAAAAAAAAATGATTAAGTATGATTTGTGACATGCATTAATAGATGATTGAGTGTTGGAACATAAACGAATTCTTGAAAATAAAAAAGAGGGAAATCATGAATTGTAAAATAAATAAGAGTGTTGATTGGATTATGTTAAACAAAAATGAGATACAATAAATTGATGTTATGCATACTAGAATATTATGAAATGTATGTTTGCATGATTTGATCATAAATTGTTATATGACAATGCATGTGGCATTAAAAATAGTTTATTGCCTTATTTATATGCACCACTAAGCCAAGGGCTTGGTGTGAGAGATAAAGCTAATGGTTAGCTAATCCGTAGAGCAGCATATTTCAACCATTGTGGGTCATATAACGTTTGTAGATTATTGTTTAAATTTTATATTGTAGTATTTGTAAAACAAATAGTATGTTTTGTAAAGAACATATTATGATATAAAAATGTAATTTATCTTTTATGTTATGATTTCTTTTTATACTGCAAAGTAAATAAATAGTAAATAAAGAAAAAAAATACGAGTGATTTTCATTTATACAAAATTTTAAAATGATAGTTTAACCGATGAAGTCAGTGTAGCACACCCTCATTCAGTACGAGCTGTTGGGGTGAGGGGGTGTTACAGTTTTTGGTATCAGAGCATCAGGTTGGTGTTTCAGGATTTTGGTATTAAAGCCTGGTTTGGGCGGTTTTGAGATTTTAAAATGGTTTTCAAAAATAATTATGATATGTGTGTACCCACAATTAAGTATTAAAGTTGCTACTTACTGATTGGGGCTGTTATTTTATGATATAGGTAGAGTATGGCTTAAGGGTCACGACATATTGTGGCCGAAGGAGGCGAAAGTAATGAGGTGACTGAGACTGAGCTTTATCACGATCCAGTCATCGCTATGCTACTATAGCTAGATCTAATGCTAGCCTATCAAGAGGGCAGTCTATTACTGGCATAGGAAAAACAGAGCTTATGAGGAACATGATAGATTTACTACAAAGAGCATCACAACCAACCTTAACTGGGTTACAATTTCGAGAGGCTAAGAAAGCTAGGGGCACCCGATTTCTACGGTAAACGGGAAGATGACCCCTCAGTGGCAGAGTTTTGGCTAGAATTGGCAGAGAGAGTTTTTGATCAGCTGTATTGCATAGACGAGCATAAATATGAGTATGCAGTATCTTTACTACAGGAGCATGCATATGACTGGTGGCGATCTAAGTCATAGAGCACAGAGGCTCCTGCCCCTATGACATGGAAGTTCTTTCAAGAGAAGTATAAGGAGCAGTATATTCCTCCTATCTACACAGATGACAAGAAAAGAGAGTTTTTGATGCTAAAACAAGGAAACTTATCGGTAACAGAATATGAAAGAGAATTCACACATCTCTGCAAGTATGATAGAGGCATTGTATTCAATGAGGCAGATAAGTTTTGATGATTTGAAGATGGATTGAGAGACCCAATCAAGTTACAGGTCTCATCCCTACGCCTGATGAGTTTTCCTAGCTTGCTAGCATCTGCCATAACAGTTGAGAGAGTTTTAGTGGCACAACAACCAGCACAAGATAGAGGGTTCAAGAGGCCCATATATCAACCGAGTAGAGTACACTTAAGTGGAAAGAGAGCCAGATCTTTCAGTAGCCGATTTCAAGCTGGAGGTTCCAATAGACCTTATTCTTTCAGGCAGGGACAACCCGCGATATCTATTTCTTCAGTAGATAGTGCACCGACATAGACATTACATAGATCTCTACCTCTACCAGAATGTCAATATTGTGGTCGTTCGCATCCAGGAGAGTGTTGGAGGCCAATCAGGGTTCAGTCAGTTCAGATCAGAGATAGTTGAGAGGCCAGAAGGTAGTAAAGATGCCCCAGCCAGGGCATATGCCTTGTGAGGCCGAGAGGAACAGGATGCACCAGATGTCTTAATTGGTAAATTCCTTCTCTTTGGCTCTGACATACATACATTAATAGATCCAGGGTCGACGTATTCATACATATGCATACCGTCACTAGGTCGAGAGGGTTTTGAACCACATACTCTAGAATTTGAGATTATTGTGACTAACCCGTTAGGGCACAGTGTGAGGGTTAGCAAGGTGTTTAAGGGTTGCCTAGTTGAAATTCAAGGAAGGCAACTCCCAACAGACTTGATAGAGTTACCATTCCATGAGTTCGATGTGATCTTGGAAATGGATTGGTTGGCTCGTTATGAAGTGGTAGTGGATTGTGGAAGAAGACAAATGATCATCCGAATTCCAGAACAAGATGAGATAATAGTGATGGGTGAGAATAAAAGATACCCAGACAATGTGATATCAATGTTGAAAGCTCAGAAACTCATAAGTAAGGGATGCAAAGCATACTTAGTGTATGTGGTTGATATGGAAAAAGCAAGTCCGAAGTTGGAGGATATTCCTACTGTTAGTGAGTTCCCTGATGTGTTTCCAGAGGAGTTGTCAGGATTACTGCCAGATAGAGAAATCGAATTTACTATTGATTTGGTACTCGACACCACTCCTATTTCCATTACACCATATAGGATGACACCAGTAGAGTTGAAAGAGTTTAAGGTACAGTTGTAGGAATTGTTAGATAAGGGTTTTATAGGACTCAGTGTATCACCATAGGGTGTTCTAGTATTATTTATCAAGAAGAAAGATGACACTCTTCGTCTTTGCATCGATTACAGGTAGCTTAATAAGGTAACTATTAAGAATAAATACCCACTGCCTAGGATTGATGTCTTATTTGACCAGTTGAAAAGTGCAACCATATTTTCAAAGATAGATATTCGAACGGGGTATCATCAACTGAAGATCAAAGAATCAAATGTACCTAAGATGACATTCAGGACTCGTTATGGTCATTATAAGTTCCTAGTTATGCCCTTTGGATTGACAAATGAACCGGCAACTTTTATGGACCTAATGAACTGAGTGTTGAGGCCATACCTTGATCAATTTGTAATGGTGTTTATTGATGACATTCTTGTCTACTCTGGAGACTGAGCAGAACATGATCAACATCTCAAAATAGTGCTACAAACACTAAGGGAGAAGCAGTTGTATGCAAAGCTATCTAAGTGCAAGTTTTGGCTTGAAGCAGTCAGTTTTCTAAGGCATATAATTTCAGCAGAAGGTATTCAAGTTGACCCTAGTAAAATTGAAGCTATTCTTAATTGGAATCCAAAATGAAATGTGACTGAAGTGAGGAGTTTTCTTGGATTAGCTGGATATTATAAGGGGTTCGTGAAGGGATTTTCATCCTTAGCAACTCCTTTGACACAACTGTTATGAAAAGAGGTCCGTTTTGAGTGGACAGATAGATGTCAAGCAAGTTTTGATCAACTGAAGGCAATGTTGACTGAAGCACCAATTTTGACTCAACCTACTCTAAGAAAAGATTTTATTTTGTACAGTGATGCTAGTCATAATGTTTTGGGCTGTGTTCTTATGGAAGAAGGAAAGGTGATTACTTACACCTCAAGAGAACTTAAGCCTCACGAGCTTAACTATCTGACAAATGATTTGGAGTTAGCTGCGATAGTTTTTGCTCTGAGGATCTGGAGACATTATCTGTATGGGGAAAGATGTTATATCTATATAGATCACAAAAGTCTTAAGTACCTTCCCTCACAGAAAGAGTTGAATTTGAGACAACGAAGATGGTTGGAGTTGATTAAAGATTATGACTGTGTGATCGACTACCAGCTAGGCAAAGCTAATATGGTTGCAGATGCACTAAGCAGGAAGATTTTAGATGAGATGCGAATACTACTTTGATGCAGAGGATCAAATATGCTCAGAAGCAAGATGAGAAGTTAGTAAATATAGTGGAGGTAATGAAAAAGGGAGAAAAGCCTAAGTTTTCATTGACAGAAGATGGAACAGTACATTTCAAGAATAGGATTTGCGTTCCTAATGTAGAAGAGCTGAAGTCCAATATTTTAAAAGAGGCACATGAAACAATATATACCATGCATCCAGGCGGGAACAAAATTTATCAAGACTTTAAAACTCAATACTAGTGGCCAGGGATGAAGAAGGATATCACTGAGTATGTTGCTAGGTGTCTAACTTGTCAACAAGTGAAAGCGGAACACCAGTTACCCACAGGATTGTTGTAACCAATACCAATTCCAGAATGGAAATGGGAAAGAATCACGATGGATTTTGTGTCTGGGTTACCGGTGACTCAGAGAAAGCATGATGCGGTACGGGTGATAGTGGATCGATTGACGAAGTCAGCACACTTCTTACCAGTCAGAATGGACTACTCATTGAACAAGCTAGCTGAAATTTATGTAAGTGAGATAGTGATGTTGCATGGAGTGCCAATTTCCATCATATCTAATAGAGATCCTACATTTACTTCACAATTCTGAAAGAGTCTACAACAAGCTTTGGGAACTCGACCCAATTTCAACACGGCTTTTCATTCGTAGACGGATGGACAATCAGAGAGAATTATTCAGTTGCTAGAGAATATAATGAGAAGCTGTCTGCTTGAGTTTGAGGGAAGTTGGGATAGATATTTACCTCTTATGGAATTTGCCTACAACAATAGTTATCAGACAAGCATAGACATGGCTCCGTATGAGGCATTGTACGGAAGAAAATACAGGACAACAATCTGTTAGACCGAATTGAGTGAAAAGAAGTTGATAGGGATAGAGTTAGTGCAACAAATAGAAGAAAAGGTTAGAATTATCCAAGAAAGATTAGAAGCAGCACAAGATCGACAGAAATCATATGCTGACCTCAAGAGGCGAGATATAGAGTATGCTGTGGGAGAAAAGGTATTTTTCAAGGTTTCACCTTGGAAGAAAGTATTGAGATTCAATAAAAAGGGAAAGTTAAGTTCGAGGTTCATTGGTCCTTATGAGATTTTGGAAAGAATCTGTAGGGTTTTGAAGAATGAATCATATTCATAAACGCAGCGAAAAATAAAATTTTTCAAAACCCAAAACAAAAGATCATACTTGTACCATTAAAACTAATTTATATAAATATAAATGTTAAAAATTATACCTTTTAATTTTTATTTGTTCTTCAAATCTTTACTTTATTGGGTTGTAGCAAATCACAACAATGCGCACTAGGATGTCTCTAATGATAATCCATGTGAAGAATGAAGAAAAAACTATCAAGAGAAATGGTTTGAACAAATTCAAAGTTCTAGCTTTGAAAGTGTTTTTGACAGAATTTTTGTTGTGTCTTAAAAATATTACAAAAAATATTTTCATGTCTATTTTCTACCATTTGATGTATTTTCTATTTGAATCAAATTCAAAAATTAGATGAAAAATCAAAAATGGAGAAAATGGAAACAAATGAATAGTAATTGGCCATAATTGGCCTAATTAAGGCAAAAAACAGCCGTTGGCCAACGAATGGGAAGGCAGCAAGAGCACTGGGTCTGCTGCGAGCTGCTGTTGGATAGCCCAGCTAGGTAGGACAGTAGCCTGTCTAGCCCGTGCGGGCCCGTGACTCTCTCGAAGGATTTTTCGTGCCATCTCATCGCTATCCATTCTAAAATAATTCTCTCATATTTTGGATCTTATCCAAGACCATTTTACTCATTCTCCATATCTTGAATGCGTGTGACCCATTAGGTTCCTGGTTATGTTGGCAAATTAAATTAACAATTAATTTAAGCAGGTCATGAGCGGTATCTAGCAACACATCATAACCTCCAATTGACCGGAAAGTCAGTGGTTTGACTACTAAGCTTTCCATAGACAATTTCTCTGTAATTATTCCTTTCACCATTCTATACCCAACTTGGTTCAGAGTATAGACATGTGTCAACTCCCACTAGACTGACAACGTCACGTCTAGTCCAAGTAATGTTAGTTCTTGTCCTTGAGGCTCAGTACTCTATTAGATATGTCATTGCAGACTATTTTTATGACATTCCCACTCTGGCCAGAGATTCTCGAGTAATGACCATGACAAGAGGCCATTGGTATACACTCTTTCTATCAAGAGTGGTGAATCCTTTGTTGGTTACCCAATTATCTTCGAATACCTCAAGTTGTATCCATCGCCACCCTGTGAGCTACCTCTCTAAGGCAACAAGGAATATTGTCAAAATATAGAATCAATATTCAAGATATCCTTGAGTACCTCAAATCTAAGGATACTTGCACCATTGCTATGATGAGACTATCATTGATATTTGAATAGATTATCCATATGATTGTCTTATAGTTGTTCATCCAATTTACTTAGCTACACTTAGCAAGCATCCACATGTTAACTTTAAACATCTCATGTTTATAGATTATGAGATCTACTACTCGATCCAATCAAGGAGTGCAACATGTGATAGTCTGTCTAGATTAATAATGTCCCATCTCATTAATCCTATGAATAGGGATAAGTTTGATACTAACATAATCACACATGATGAGAATCTTAATATCATGATCTCATTATGATTTCCTTCATGCTATATTATGTATCAAGGACTTCATGAATTGATTTAGGATAACTTATCATTTCATATATCAAATGAACATCAAATTAATGAAAAAGCCTTTTATTAATCAAATAAATTTGTACAATAAGTGCTAAAGGGTATTGCCTTTAGAGCACTCCTCTAACAAGTTCCCACTTGCGCTAAAGCCAATCGCCTTTGTATTTAATTCCTTAGGCGAGTACATGAAAATCATATTTCTTTTGGGAAAGTGACTTAGTTAAAGGATTAGCAATATTATGATCAGTGGGCACTCTTTCTATCTTTACATCATTCCTACTAATAATTTCTCTAATCAAATGTTATCTTCTGAATACATGTTTGGATCTCTGATGAGACCCTGGCTCCTTTGCTTGTGCAATGGCTCTATTATTATCACAATACAATTTTATTGGATCAATAATGCTAGGAACCACTCCAAGTTCTGTGATGAATTTTTTTATCCAAACTGCTTCCTTTGCTCCTTCAAAAGCTGCAATGTACTCTGGTTCGTTTGTGGAATCAGCAGTCGTTTTCTGTTTGGAACTCTTCCAACTAACTGCTCCACCATTTAGTGTGAATATGTAACCTGACTGAGATTTTGAGTCATCCTCGTCAGATTGAAAGCTGACATCGATATACCTGCTCACAGTAAGATCTTCATCTCCATATACCAAGAATACATCCTTCGTTCTTCTTAAATACTTAAAGATATTCTTGACAAGCACCCAATGACCCTGACCAGGGTCCGATTGGTATCTACTCGTGACACTTAGAGCATATGATACATCGGGTCTTGTACATATCATAACATACATGATTGATCCTATAGCTGAAGCATATGGAATCAAACTCATGTGTGTCCTCTCATCTTGTGTCTTTGGACACAAAGACTTTGATAGAGTAATCGCATGGGTCATGGGAATATACCATGCTAAACCTATTTAGCATCTTATCTATGTATGTAGACTGTGAAAGACCAAGCAATCTTTTAGATCTATCTCTATAGATCTTTATCCCTAAAATATAGACTGCTTCTCCAAGGTCTTTCATAGAGAAATTCTTGGATAACCAAAGTTTGACTGGTTGTAAGGCTGAGACAACATTTCCCATTAACAATATGTCATCTACATATAACATAAGAAATACGATTGCACTCCCACTAACCTTCTTGTAAACACAAGGTTCATCCGGATTTTGTAAGAAACTAAACTGTTTGATTGTCTCATCAAACCGAATATTCCAACTCCAGGATGCTTGCTTTAATCCATAAATGGATCTTTGAACCGTCCATGTCAATTTTCTTTTTGAAAACCCACTTGCACCCTATAGGCTTTATTCCTTTGGGTGGGTCAATCAAAGTCTATACTTAGTTTTCATACATGGAATCCATTTCTGACTTCATGGCTTGAAGCCATTTGTCAGATTTTGAACTATTTAGAACCTCTTCATAGGTTGTAGGCTCATCATTTTCTATGTGCAATTTTGCTCCCACTATCTCCTTTTAGAAGCAATTCTCTCTCTAAAAAGATAGCATGTCTTGAAACAAAAACCTTTTCTTGCAAAGGGTGGTAAAATTGATATCCATATGATACTTTTGGATAGCCCACAAACAGACATCGGTCAGACTTAGCTTCTAGCTTATCTGACATTGTCCGCTGCACATAAGTAGGACAACCCCAAATTCTCATGTAAGAAAATGTGGGCCTCTTGTTATACCATATCTCATATGGAGTAACATCAACTGACTTTGAAGGAACTCCATTTAATATATAAATGGCGGTCTCTAGTGCATAACCACAAAAGGATTTAGGAAATTCTGCAAAACTCATTATAGACCTTACCATGTCTAACAAGGTTCGGTTTCTTCTTTCAGCCACACTATTGTGTTGTGGCGTGTAAGGTGGAGTCCATTGCGATAAAATCCCATTATCCCTAAGATAATCTAGAAACTCTTGGCTCAAGTATTCACCTCCTCAATCTGATCGAAGTGTTTTAATACTTTTGCCAAGTTGTTTCTCTAATTCATTTATGAATTCTTTGAACTTTTCAAAAGCTTCAGATTTGTATCTCAAAAGATACACGTATCATATCATGAGTAGTCATCGATAAAAGTAATGAAGTAGATGAAACCACCTCTAGCGTGTGTAGACATTGGACCACATACATCTAAATGTATTAAGTCTAAAAGTCCATTAGCACGTTCACCATTTCCCTTAAAGGGTAATTTAGTCATGTTGCCTAGTAAACAAGATTCACATGTGTCATATGATTCATAATCAAATGACCCCAAACTACCACTTTTGTGTAGCTTAGCCATGCGTTTCTCACTTATATGACCAAGACGACAAATCCATAAATAAGATGATTTCAACATATCTTGTTTTTTCCTTTTATTATCATTGATGTTTAAAATTGGATTTGACATATCTAATATGTATATTCCATTGCATAATGTACCATTAGCATAAAGAATTTCATTCAACATAATAGAACAACAATTGTTACTAAAAGCTAAAAGGAAACCATCTCTATTTAGACTTGAAACATAAATAATGTTTTTAGTCCAAGCAGGTACATAATAGCAATTATCCAAATTTAATATAAGCCAACTAGGGAGGGTCAATACATATGTTCCTATAGCTAATGCAGCAACCCTTGCTCCATTTCCAACACGTAGGTCTGACTCTCCCTTATTGAGCTGTCTACTGTTCCTTAGGCCCTGAATATTAGTGCATATGTGTGAGCCACAACCGGTAGCCAATACCCATACATTATTATTGGAAACAATATTAATTTGAATGACAAAAATACCTGAAGTAGATGGGGCATTAGATGTTTTCTTCTTCAAGGACTCCAAGTAAGCCTTGCAGTTTCTCTTCCAATGGCCATCCTTGCCACAATGGAAGCATGTCCCTTTTGGAGCAATCTTCTTGGCCTTCTTCTTGGCCACGCCTCCCTTAGGCTTCATGTACTTCTTCTACTTCTTAAGGTTCTTCCTTTTAGAACTTGAAGAGTCCACCAGCATAACAACCTTATCGTCCTTCTTGACAGATGGCACAACTGTTTTAAGCAAGTTAATCAGCTCAGGAATAGTGGTAGAGATTTGGTTCATCCTATAGTTAAGCACATAATGTGAATAACTATCAGACAAACCGGTTAGAATTAAGTCAATACTTAATTCATGGTCCATCACAAATCCCAGGGTGGCCAACCTCTCAATGTAGTCATTCATCTTCAATGCATATTGTACTAAAGATGTCCCCTCAACCATCTTAGTTCGGAAGAGCAACCTTGAAGTTTCGAACCTTTCGGAATGTGCTTTCTCATCAAAAAGCTCTCTTAGATGGTATACTATGGAATTAGCATCCATAGCCTCATGCTGCTTTTGCAACTCAGCTGACATAGTAGCAAGCATAATGTAGCTTGTCATCTCACTATCATCGAGATGTTTTTGATATGCCTGCTGAACATCTTCAGAAGCATTAGCAGTAAGGGGTTAGGGAGTGCCTCATCTAGGACATAGCGAATCTTTTCGGATTTGAGAACTATTCTCAGATTCCTTAGCCAATCCAAAAAGTTGGGCCCAGTTAACTTATTTAATTCCATTAGAGATCGCAAATTCATAGTTGTCATGATGATGATTCTAGCAACCTAGATGTAAAATAGAACATGTTAGAATGTACATAAAATGCATGTTTATTAGGTCCTTAATAAATCGTATTATGGCTCCCACTATTTTATTGTGAATCCATAACCATCACTATAAACCCAAAAGAACTTATATGGAAGTTATCCTAGTGGGTCAATATCCAACTAGCTAAGAATAACCTTGAGGCAACTCAACAAGCTATCCTTAGTTTGTTGGTAGGTATCTAATCCATACCAATTGCATTATTCATGCAACTATCGAATCTTGTGCTATCAACTTATTAATGTGTGCACATACATTGGGCTATTGACTCTTGATATGTGTACATCTCATGTATACAAACCCAACTTCACATCCAATACACATTAACCTTGGCACAAATCCAACAAGTTAATAATATCAATTAAGTGTAACCCATTAATCTTGAAACCTAATTTCAATGGATTGAACATATTCTTATAGAGTGAGCTTGAGGCAACTCAACAACTCTAACTCTAGAAGAACTCTGGTTATCCACAATTTAATGGAAGGCGTAAGACTTAATTGTTTATTTAGTGAGGGATTTCATTGTTAAGTCGCATCAAGTTATTATTTCATGCTTTTATATATCATACATTCATCACATTGATATGTAAAGATAGTTAAATTAACTATATGACATGATTATGGACATACTAAAGTCAATCTCTTGAGCCAAGGAGAAATTGACTAGGTCTTACCTAGGTATATGCATGAATTTACAACCCAAAATGAAATCAAATTCCTATTTCTAAGTCTTCTTATTTATGGTACCATCTCCTTTGCTTCTTGCTCCTTTGTATCTTCATTATATCCTAATCCTATGTAATCTAATTACATATTTCAAAGTATAGAAAACCTCAATTTACATTTGAGGGGAGTAAGATGAGAAGAGAAATATATAAGAAAGAAAAAGAGGTAGGGACACGCAAGCCCTATTTACCATAAAACAAAATAATTTCATGCATGCTCAATCACTTTGGGCCTAAGTCCATAATCATCCATCATGCCTTTTCATACACCCCTAACTTGCATTCTGTAATGCACAAAATAAAAATGACAATTTTGGATTTCAATTTGTAATCCGATTCAACACTTGAATCGAAATTGCCTATAGGTGTTCATTCGGTTAATTTAATTTTATATGTAATTTTAAAGTGGAATTTAATATTTAATCAAATTAAATTAAATTTCATATTTCCAAAAATAATTCAAAATTAATTCTCCTTAAAATCAGAATATTATGATGTTAAAATATACATACCAATTTCTAGTCATACTAGAATTACAATTGCACAACTTAAATTAATTCAAAATTAATTTTCACAAATTCTAAAAATTTTCAGAACATCAAATCATCATTCTAATTATCTTTAGGTCAGCTCAAGTTCATCAAAATATTTTAGGCATAAGTCAAAATTACTAAGACAAACAACCAACACACTTAGACACTCAAAATGACTAATTCGATATCTTGAATTTTTTAAAATTTCAAATGCTTGCAAAATAATTTTTGCATTTCAAGGTGCCGGAAATAAAATAAACACATACAAAAAAATCAAACAAAACAGCCCCACCGGGTATGCTAAAATAGTCCCGTTTTTGTATTTGTTTGAAAAATTAATAAAAATAATTTTAATTAATTATTGGGCACTTCCAGAGGTATGAACATATTCTCAATATGTCTAAATAATGTTTTCATAATTAAATTACAAGAAAAATCTAATCAGCACCATCAATTAAGCCAAACAACAACACATGTTCATAAACAAGACAATTTTAGGCATTTTTGAAATCAATCCGAAATTAATTATTTGAATCACATTCAAATCATTTTTCAATCAAAATAATCATTTTTAATCATCCCACGATCAGATTAAAGAAAGAAAAATGTGTAAATTATATTTTACAAATTAATTTCAATTGTTCAAAACCTATTGATCCAAAATCATCAAAAACATGCAATCTCATTGCACTTTCAACTAAAATTACTTTTAATGGATACAAGGAAGCTCTGATACCAATGTAGGGTTTTGAAGAATGAATCATATTCATAAACACAGCAAAAAATAAAATTTTTCAAAACCAAAAACAAAAGATCATACTTGTACCATTAAAACTAATTTATATAAATGTAAATGTTAAAAATTATACCTTGTAATTTTTATTTGTTCTTCAAATCTTCACATTGTTGGGTTGTAACAAACCACAACAATCCACACTATGATGTCTCTAATGATAATCCATGTGAAGAATGAAGAAACCGAATGATTTTTTCATGCGATCTCATCGCGATCCATCCTTAAATAATTCTCTCATATTTTGGATCCTATCCAAGACCATTTTACTCATTCTTCATATCTTCAATGCGTGTGACCCATTAGGTTTCCGGTTATGTTGTCCACTTAAATTAACAATTAATTTAAGCAGGTCATAAGCGGTATCTAGCAACACATCATGACCCCCAATTGACTGGAAAGTCAGTAGTTTGATTACGAACCTTTCCATAGACAATTTTTGTGCAATTATTCCTTTCACAATTCTATACCCCACTTGGTTAAGAGTAAGGACATGTGTTAACTCCCACTAGACTGATTACGTCACGTCTAGTCCAAGTAATGTTAGTTATTGCCCTTGAGGTTTATTAGTCTATTAGATATGTCCCTGAAGACTATCTTTGCTAAACATTGAGGGGTATTCCCGTTATTTTGACGATAACAAATAAAATAGCAATATTGTATTTAACATACTTGTTTTCAAAGTCTATTAAACAGGACATAGCAAGAATGGAGATTGGAAGAATAATCATTGAAAGACAAAATTAAGGAAGTAGCATGTTCACGCCCGTGACTCTATGTGTCATGCCCGTGAAAGAGCTAACCGTTACCAAAACCAACATTTGAAGTTCACGGTCATGAAGGAAGAATAAACCGTGAAGTGGAAATTTTAGTCACGCCCATGAATCAAACTGTCACGCCCGTGAATGTTCATGTCATTTTCATCTAGAGAGCTTTACGACCAAAATCACTACTTGGATCACGGCCAATATGTCAAAACATTACGGAGAGCTTCACGACCAAGGTCACCATTTCAGTCACGACTTAGGAAGAAATGTCACACCCGTGACAAGCATAGTCACGCCCGTGAATGATGAAAGAGAAAAATGTCAGGCGCAATTATTTGGTTGGTACAATGACTGGTTTCATATTTAATGCACTCCAACAACTATAATCAGCCATGAGAGTATAAATGGAAGTCATTTATGCATTCAGTAAAAGAGGATAGCATATTCTTTGAATCAAAATCTTATTACAAGCTATTTGTACATTCAATACTTTCAGAACAAAATCTATTCTCTTTAAAAATCTTTTTGCTCTTCATTTATTGAGCAATTAAGATTTGTGAGTGTTTCTCTTTATAATCATTACTCAAGTGAGCTTTGGGTCTTTCTGGGTTAAGAGTACAACACTTGTAAGGGTTAGTTGTGTGAGCCTCTAAAACACAAAGTAAAGGTTTTTTTGTGTGAGCCTGTAAAAACACAAAGTGAAGGTTGTTTGTGTAAGCCTGTAAAACACAAGGAATTGGTTATTGTGTGAGCCATTAAAACACAAGAGATATCTAGGTTAGGTATGAGCCACTATGAGAAACACCATAGTTGGGAGTGAGCTTGTAAAACTCCATTGTAACACTTAGAGTGTTAGTGAAACTCCCAATTGCGGTTGGGGAGAGGAGTAGGGTTTGTTAACACCCGAACCTCTATAAAAATCCTTGTATCAAATTTTCTCTATCCCTCCTAAAATTAATTATTTATTTCCGCACCTTAAAGTTTAACTCCAATTCAACCCCCCTTCTTGGCTTAATATCTGGGCAACAATTGGTATCAGAGCTTAGTCTAGCATCGAAGCCTAGAAAGAACTTGTAAAGATTAAGATATGGCTAGTGAAGGATTCCAAAGTCTTAAACCTTACTTTGATGGAGCAAATTATGCGCATTGGATGTTTCGGATGGAGACATATCTAGATAGTGAAGGAATTGAAGTCTGGGATAGTGTACGAAAAGAATGGACACCACCAACCAGAAGAGGAGCTGATGGTGAAGAAGAAATCCTATCAAGAGATGATTGGACAGAGCCTCATAGAAGAGTAAATTTCAAAAACAAGAAGGCAATGACAATCCTATTAAGCTCATTGTCTATTGAAGAATGTGGGAGAATACAACACTGCCCAACAGCATACAGCATGTGGAAGACATTGGAGAATTATCATGAAGGAACTAAGCAAGTCAAATCCAAGAAGATTCAACTTCTGACCTCAGAATATGAGCTCTTCCAGATGAAATCCAATGAGTCAATCACTGACATGACCAACTGTCTTCTAGCCATTATAAATGGAATGAGGAAACTTGGAAAGCATATGAGATTGGAGGATGTAAACAACAAAATCCTAAGAAGTCTTCTCTTAAAGACTATGGCTCAAGAGTTGCTGGCATAGAAGAAGCAAATGAAGATATGAGCATCATGAATACTGAAGTGCAGATTAGTAGACTTCTCACACATGAGATGGCAGTGAAAAGAGATAGAGAGCTTGAAGCAGAGCCAGAGAAAAGAAAGCCCTTAGCACTCAAAGCCTCTACTTCAAAATCTCGAGAAGAAAGTGATGATGAAAATGAGGACATTGCTATGCTCTCAAGAAGATTAAAAAGAATCATTGAGAAGAAAATGAGCAACTCCAGAAAATTCAGGCAAAGAAACCTCAAACAAACTTTTAATGACACACATAGAAGTAAGGAAGAGGTAAAGTGCTATGAGTGTGGAAAGAAAGGACATATCAAACCAGACTGTCCAAGGCTCAAAAAGCATAAGAGAAAATACCAAAAAGACAATGGGGAGAAAGGTCACAAAGCCACATGGGATGACGAAAGCTCTTCAAGTGAAAAAGATGATAATGAAAGTGAAGAGGTCAACCTATGTTTCATGGCTATCGAAGATCATGTCTCCAATAAGGTAAAATCACTATACTCATACTCTTTGAACAATGATAGTAGTGATAAGGATGATGATAGTGAATATGATAGTGATGATGAGCAAAGCCTAATAGAAGAATTAAATCTAGAATTAGAGAAATATAGAACTAAATTTAGTTCCTATTGAAATAATATCTCTAATTTAAAAAAACAAGTTGGATGGCTTAGAAAAGGAAAACATAAAACTTAAATCATCTAATGAATCTCTCCAAAAGTCATTAGATGAATACTCATCAAGACCCTCAACAGCTTCCTTGCTAAAAGAAAATAATACTTTGAAAAATGATGTTGAGGAACTTAGAAATTCCATTTCTAAATTTCACAAAGGTAAAGAGAGCTTAGATACTCTCATTGTGTCTCAAAGATCACCCTTAATTAGACATGGACTAGGATTTAAGGACACATCATCATCTTCTCACAAAACCATATTTGTTAAGTCTAGAGAACCTCATATCTCCACACATGATAAAACAGCACCAAGAAATAAGCTTATTAAACCTTTTATACATAAACAGAATAATCATGCCTTTATATATAGGAAGCATGCATCTAGAAAATCAACAATTAATCATAACTGTGCATGTCATCAATATCAAAATAAATTTGATAGAAAAATGGTATTCAAAAATATTGCAGGACCAAAAAATAAATTTAGACCAAAATAATGTAATTATTGTATGAAAATGGGTCACATAAATAAATATTGCTGGATAAGGAAGGCTCATTGGGAACCTTCATGTGCTAACCCCCAAGGACCCAAACTTATTTGGGTACCTAAAAATCATATTTGAATTGTGATTCTATAGGTATGCCTCAAGTCCACAATAAATAAAAATGCTTGGCTTGTAAACAGTGGATGCTCAAGGCATATGACAGGAAAAAAAGAACTTTTCAATGAAATCAAAAGTATTGATGGAGGTAAAGTTACCTTTGGAAACAATGCAAAGGGTAAGGTAATTGGCATTGGTTCTATTGGTATTAATGGTACCACTTTTATTAAAGATGTCTTACTTGTTGATGGCTTAAAACATAACTTGTTAAGTGTAAGTCAATTATGTGATAAAGGAAACAAAGTAATCTTTATTTCAAATGAATGTCTTGTGATCTCTATCGATGGTCAAGAGATATTTAAAGGAAATAGAGATATCAATACATACATAATAAACTTACATGAACTATCTAACCATTCCTCTAAGTGTCTTGTGACTAGTAGTGATGAATCTTGGCTGTGACATAGAAGGCTTGGTCATGCTAACATGGACTTAATTCAAAATCTCAGCACAGGAGAACTAGTAAAAGGCTGCCAAAAGTTAAATATGAAAAAGGCAAGACATGTGAACCTTGCCAAAGAGGAAAGCAACACAAGTCATCCTTCAAAGCCAAAAACATAGTAAGTACCTCAAAACCTCTTCAACTCATGCATTTAGACTTATTTGGACCTATTAGAATTGCTAGCTTTGGAGGAAAACATTATGCATTGGTCATCGTAGATGATTACTCTAGATTTACTTGGGTAATTTTCTTAGCTCAAAAGAGTGATGCTTTTGAAAATTTCAAAAACTTTGCTAAAAGAGTTCAAAATGAAAAAGGGTATTATATTTCAAAAATAAGAAGTGATCATGGGAAAGAATTTGAAAATGAAAACTTTGAAAGCTTTTGTCTTGAATATGGCATTTCACATAATTTCTCATCTCCTAGGACACCTCAACAAAATGGGGTAGTTCAAAGGAAAAATCGAACCTTAATTAAAATGGTAGAACAATGCTCAATGAATATGATTTACCAACTTATTTTTGGGCAGAAGCCACAAACACTGCATGTTATATTTCAAATTGAGTTTTCAAAAGACATCTTTTAAACAAAACCTCATTTGAGCTATGGAATGGAATAAAGCCCTTGATATCATACTTTAGAGTATTTGGATGCAAGTATTTTATATTGAACACCAAGGACAATCTTGGAA
The DNA here is from genome assembly GCA_023653625.1 of Triadica sebifera. Classification (NCBI taxonomy): domain Eukaryota; kingdom Viridiplantae; phylum Streptophyta; class Magnoliopsida; order Malpighiales; family Euphorbiaceae; genus Triadica; species Triadica sebifera. Next base: position 38,238,728 of record CM042896.1, read on the forward strand.
AATTTGCCTCTAAGACTGATGAAGGTATCTTCTTAGGATACTCTACAACCAGCAAAACATATAGAGTATTTAATAAAAGATCATTAACTGTTGAAGAATCTATGCATGTTGTTTTTAATAAATCTAGTAGACTTGATCTTGTGAAAGGTAGTGCTCTTGATGATGTTGTAGGTAATATGGAAAGACTTGAACTTGGAAATGGGAAAGAAGAAAATGATCAAGAAGATTCACCACAAAATGATTCTCTACATCAAACTCAATTAGAAAACGAACAAGAACTCCCAAAAGAATGGAGAAGGATGAAATATCATCCAAAAGAGCAAATCATTGGTGATCTCTCAAGGGGAGTAAGTACTAGATCTCATTTCAAACAGTTAGTCACTGACATTGCTTTTATTTCTCAAATTGAACCTAAACATATTGATGAGGCACTTAATGATGAAAGTTGGGTAATTTCCATGGAAGAGGAACTCAACCAATTTGAGAGAAGTAAGGTATGGACCCTAGTACCTAGACCTAAGGATCATCAAATTATAGGTAGCAAATGGGTATTTAGAAACAAACTAGATGAACAAGTTTCAATAACTAGGAATAAGGCTAGATTAGTTGCAAAAGGATATAATCAGGAAGAAGGTATAGATTATGATGAAACATATGCACCTGTAGCCAGATTAGAAGCCATAAGAATACTCTTAGCATATGCATGTCACATGAATTTCAAACTTTTTCAAATGGATGTGAAAAGTGCATTTCTAAATGGTTATATAGAAGAAGTGTATGTAGAACAACCACCAAGCTTTGAAAGCTATGATTTGCCAAATCATGTTTTTAAACTTTCAAAAACTTTGTATGGTTTGAAACAAGCCCCAAGAGCATGGTATGGGAGACTAAGTTCTTTTCTATTAGAAAATAGCTTTACAAAGGGAAATGTTGACACCATATTATTCATTAAAAAGCATAAGCATGATATACTAATTGTTCAAATTTATGTTGATCATATAATATTTGGTTCTACTAATGAGTTGCTTTGTCAAGAATTTGCTAAATGTATGACTAGGGAATTTGAAATGAGCATTATGGGAGAGCTTAAGTATTTCCTTGGTCTACAAATAAAGCAAAGCAATGAGGGTATATTCATCAACCAATCCAAATATTCCAAAGATTTAATTAAGAAATTTGGTATGGAAGGATGCAAGAATGCCAAGACTCCTATGAGCACATCAAGAAAATTGGACAAGGATGAAAAGGGTAAGAGCATTAGTGAAAAGCTTTATAGAGGTATGATCGGATAACTTTTATATCTTACAACTTCTAGACCTAATATAATGTATAGTGTTTGCTTGTGTGTACGATTTCAATCATGTCCTAAAGAATCTCTTTTAAATGCAGTAAAAAGAATTTTAAGATATTTACATGGATATTTGCATCTAGGTTTATGGTATCCTAGGAATTCATCCTTTTATATTATAGGATATTTAGATGTAGACTATGCTAGTAGTCTTTTAGATAGAAAAAGTACTTCGGGTACTTTTCACTTCATTGGAGAATGCTTAATTTCTTGGTTTAGCAAGAAACAAGTTTCAGTTGCTCTTTCAACTACAGAAGCAGAGAATGTAGCAGCTGGATGTTGTTGTACTCAAATTCTTTGGATGAAACAACAACTTAAGGACTACTGTCATGAGATGAACCATATACCTATTAAATGTGATAGTACAAGTGCTATAAATCTTTCAAAGAATCCCATACAAGACTCAAGAAGTAAGCATATTGACATTAGACACCATTTTATTAGAGATCATGTTCAATATGGAGATGTTGCATTAGAATTTATAAGCACAGAAAATCAATTAGCAGATATTTTTACTAAGTCTCTAAATGAGGAAAGATTTCATTTCATTAGAAGAGAACTTGGCATGATTGATGGATTAACCTTGTGATTGATAAATTATGAAATTTTAATTGAGGAACTTAAATTTCTATCATATCATTAAATTTAAGGTAGAAATTTTGATGAAAATATATGTTTTAAGGGATAGAATCTTTATTGAAATGATTTAGTCTTGTTTTTTGGACTTAATTTAATTTGATGAAAATTTTAGGGGAGTCACGCCCGTGACACATGTTCATGCCCATGACTTAAATAGCCAAAAGAGGCAGTGTCGTTCACGACTTGACTCACGACATGGTTCACGGCTTCAAGTGGTGAAGCTTATTTTCACGGCTTCATTCACTCCCGTGAAAATAGCTTTTCACCCCCGTGACGAATTTTCACTCTTGTGAACCATTACACCCCAAAACTCACAGAAGCGTTCATGCCTTGAGTCACGACTTGCTTCACAGGCATAAGTAGTGAAATTCAACCTTTCACGTCCGTGACTATTATTTCACCCCCATGACAGTTCATCATTCACACCCGTGACATTCAAAGGTCATGCCCGTGAACATATTCACACCTTCATTCATGGGTGGAACACTTCTTCAGCAAACCGTGAACATGACCATTCATGCCCGTGAAAACACATTTCACGCCCGTGAATGTATCGAGTACATAAAACAATAGCCGGTTATATTTCTCATTTCAACTCTTCAACTCCCAAAACCGCTCTCGTTTACACACAATCAACGATACATTGAAGATTCCGGACACCAAGTCTCAAACTTTTCCTGTAAATACCATTAAAAGTGCAAATCTTCATAAAAAATCATACATTCTTAGGGTTTCCATAAAATTTTATGTCAAAAAGTTTCCAATCCATCACAAACCTATTTCTTCAAATCAAATGGAGACTGTTTCATCCAAGGGAAAGGGAAAGAAGTCCCATGCTCCTAGGAGGAATGCAGATTACCTCATGAATCGTATTTTGGAGCAATGCCATCCTCGGTACTCCACTTTGAAGAAGAGACCTCTATTGTCATCAACGTCCTTCGAATGGCAGACAGTCTGAAGTTTCGAGCTCGAAACGGCTATGACAGAGCAACTCCAGGCCTGTCATTTGAAAGACTTTTTGGAGATTCACCAGCCAACCTTGAGGGAGCCAAAACTAGAATTCCTCAGCACCTTGCAGGTATCACCTACTGGAGTGGTGAAATTCGAACTCTGTGACAAACCAAACACCCTCAATGCCACTAAATTTGGAGAATTGTTCGACTTACCATCAGATGGCATCCTAAATGATAGTGAGGTAGAATTCTTTGCCCCTCGAGCTTGGACTCATTTTGGCACCGATTGTAGCTGGGATGTCAAAAAGACAAAGAGCACTCATCTTAAGTCCCCAATGCACAAGTATTTGCATAGGTTCCTGACCTATAGCATATTCGCTAGAGGAGAAAGCAACGGGACTATCAAGAAATCGAAGCTCTTCCTATTTGAGATGGCTCGAAGAGGACTTACCGTGGCACTCCCTATATGGTTTGCAAACCATCTTCTTTCCATCGCTACTAAACCCACGGGAGATATCTTGATTGGTGCATATGTCACCCACATAGCCGTGAAGCTTGAATATCTGAAGCTGGATGAGCATCATTTCAACCTCATCCTTGGACATCCTCGAGATCGCTTGGATGTTGAGTCCTTCATAAAGATGGGAGCGGCTGTCAGAATCGTCTTCGAGAACGATATTTTCTACCGCTTCACCGACACTTTTGAGGAGATCATTTGGGAAGACAATGACACGGAGGACTTTAAAGCAGGCCTCCAAGGAGTCCAGCAGAAGAAGAGGACTCAGGTTGAGGAAGCACCTCTAGTGGCTGAGCAGGACATCGGACAGTCCTTGGCTTCCACATCGACTTTAGCGAAGAAGGTGGTTGACCTCTTGGCACCACATTTTGAGCAGCTGCAGGCTTTGATGGATGAGAGGTTATAGAACCTCAAAGACTTCATAGAGTCTTGGATGGACAGCCTTGAGTCTGAAGTTGCTAGGCTTTGAGATAGAATGTCCGGCTAGGTGTTAGGCTAGATGGTAGCCTAAATTTGCTTGTTTATTCCTTTTTGTTTGTTGTTGTGTAGGAAATTTTCAATTTCCTTTCAGAACTTTATTTAACTTTGTTTGTATTTTTTCCTTTATTCAATATATTTGCTTTTGTTTACCTCATTGATATCTTGATATCATTTTTGATTGATGACAAAAGGGGGAGAAAACTAGCAATATATTATAAGGAAAAATGGTATCAAACTAGCAATATAAGGAGAAACTAGCAATATATATTAAGGTAAATGAATTTTGAATCAAAAATAAAAATTGAATTATGAATTGACATTGAAATAGATTAAAAGGGATTAGAAACCTTGATTCAAAAATTCATATGCAAAGTATAAAATTGAGATATTGAGCTTTATACACATTAGATATACCTTAAGTATACTTTGAATATACCTTCATGTAAGTTACAAAAATAAATATGCCATGATATACCTTAAGTATACCTTAAATATACTTCATGCCTTAAAAAGGAATTATGGTATATATTGGATATACTTCTCATATAACTTGCATATACTTAAAATCTAATAAGTTTATTTCAATGCTACATCATTCTCTACAATTCTTGCATTTTATAAATTTTTTATCCTAAGTATATTTTGAGGGGGAGACTTCTCAAAAGCACATATTGCTAGATTATTTGTCACCATCAAAAAGGGGGAGATTGTTAAACCTTGAGGGGTATTTCCATCATTTTGATGATAACAAATAAAATAGCAATATTGTATTTAACATACTTGTTTTCTAAGTCTATTAAATAGGACATAACAAGAATGGAGATTGGAAGAATAATCCTTAAAAGACAAAATTAAGTAAGTAGCATGTTCACGCCTGTGACTCTATGTGTCACGCCAGTGAAAGAGCTAACCGTTACCAAAACAAACATTTGAAGTTCATGGCCATGAAGGAAGAACAAACCGTGAAGTGGACATTTTAGTCATGCCCGTGAATCAAACTGTCATGCCCGTGAATGTTCATGTCATTTTCATCCAGAGAGCTTCACGACCAAAATCACTACTCGGATCACGGCTGGGAAGTTTGTCATGCCCGTGAATATGTATGTCACGCCCGTGACCCAATATGTCAAAATATTCCAAAGAGCTTAACGACCAAGGTCACCACTTCAGTCACGGCTTGGGAAGAAATGTCACGCCAGTGACAAACATAGTCACGCCCATGAATGATGAAAGAGAAAAATGTCAAACGCGATTATTTGGTTGGTACAATAGCTAGTTTCGTATTTAATGCACCCCAATGGCTATAATCAGCCATGGGAGTATAAATGGAAGTCATTTATGCATTCAGTAGAAGAGGATAGCATATTCTTTGAATCAAAATTTTATTACAAGCTATTTGTACATTCAATACTTTGAGAACAAAATCTATTCTCTATAAAAATATTTTTGCTCTTCATTTATTGAGCAATTAAGATTTGTGAGTGTTTCTCTCTGTAATCATTACACAAGTGAGCTTTGGGTATTTATGGGTTAAGAGTAGAATACTTGTAAGGGTTAGTTGTGTGAACCTCTAAAACACAAAGTAAAGGTTGTTTATGTGAGCCTATAAAAACACAAAGTGAAGGTTGTTTGTGTGAGCCTGTAAAACACAAGGAATTGGTTATTGTGTGAGCCATTAAAACACAAGGGATTTCTGGGTTAGGTGTGAGCCATTGTGAGAAACACCATAGTTGGAAGTGAGCTTGTAAAACTCCATTATAACACTTAGACTGTAAGTGAAACTCCCAATTGCGATTGGGGAGAGGAGTAGGGTTTGTGAACACCCGAACTTCTACAAAAATCCTTGTGTCAAATTTTCTCTATCCCTCATAAAATTAATTAATTATTTTCGCACCTTAAAGTTTAAAATTTTGAAACTCCAATTCAACCCCCCTTCTTGTCTTAATATCTGAGCAACAATCTTTTTGACATTTGTACTCCGACCAGAGATGCCCGAGTAATGACCCCGACAAGAGGCCATGGGTATACACTCCTTCTATCAAGAGTGGTGAATCCTTTGTTGGTTACCCAATTACCTTTGAATACCTCAAGTTGTATCCAATCACCACCCTATGAGCTACCTCTTTGAGGCAATAAGGAATAGTGTCAAAATACAGAATCAATATTCAAGATATCCTTAAGTACCTCAAGTCTTAGCATACTTACACCATTGCTGTGATGAGACTATCATTGACATTTGAATAGATTATCCATATGATTGTCTCATAATTGGTCATCCAATTTACTTAGCTACACTTAGCAAGCATCCACATGTTAACTCTAAACATGTCATGTTTATAGATTATGAGATATACTACTCGATCCAATCAAGGAGTGTAGCATGTGCTAGTATGTTTGGACTAATAATGTCCCATCTCTTTAATCCTATGACTAGGGATAATTTTGATACTAACATAATAACACATGATAAGAATCTCAATATCATGATTTCCTTCATGCTTTGTTATGTATCAAAGACTTCATTAATTGATTTAAGATCACTTATCAATTCATATATCAAATGAACATCAAATTAATAAAAAAGCCTTTTATTAATAAAATAAATTTGTACAATAAGTGCTAAAGGTGATTGCCTTTAGAGCACTCCTCTAACAGATTTTTCTAATCAAATGGTATCTTTTGAGTACATGTTTGGATTTCTGATGAGACCATGGCTCCTTTGCTTGTGCAATGGCTCGAATGGACAGAAGGATTGGAAATTCTTTCAAAAGGACCAAGGTATGACTAACCCTAAGTGCTCTTATGGCCAATGGCACTTATATGCACACATCATATTGCCCGGGTGGCACTGCTAAGTGCCTGGATGGCAACTCCGTTATCCTAGTCAGTAGTTCATAGGTGTCTTGGGCATAATTGAAAATATAAATAAAGAAGTTATGGAATGTAAATGAATTATTGAAAATAAAAATGGAATTACGAATTTTGACATGGATAAAAAAAAGATTTAGTGTTATGGGCAATGAAAAGCTATAGATAATAATGAGTTGATAGAGTAAAATAAACATAAGATATAAAAGAATAAAAAATTATGAAATGTAAGTTGCATGGAAAAAAATGATTGAGTATGATTTGTGACATGCATTAATAGATGATTGAGTGTTGGAACATAAACGAGTTCTTGAAAATAAAAAAAAGGGAAATCATGAATTGTAAAATAAATAAGAATGATGATTTGATTATGTTAAACAAAAATGAGATACAATAAATTGATGTTATGCATACTAGAATATTATGAAATGTATGTTTGGATGATTTGATCATAAATTGTTATATGACAATGCATGTGGCATTAAAAATAGTTTATTGCCTTATTTATATGCACCACTAAACCAAGGGCTTATCGTGGGAGATAAAGCTAACAGTGACCTAATCCGTAGAGCAGCATATTTCAACCATCATGGGTCATACAACGTTTATATATTATCTTTTAAATTTTATTTTATAGTATTTGTAAACCAAATATTATGTTTTGTAAAGAACATATTATGATATAAAAATGTAATTAACTTTTATGTTAGGATTTCTTTTTATAGTGCAAAGTAAATAAATAGTAAATAAAGGAAAAAATACGAGTAATTTTCATTTATACAAAATTTTAAAATGATATTTTAACCGATGAAGTCAGTGTAGCACACCCTTATTCGGCACGAGCTGCTGGGGTGAGGGGGCATTACATTTCCACTTCGGCTAGAGATTCCCGAGTAATGACCATGACAAGAGGCCATGGGTATACACTCCTTCTATCAAGAGTGGTGAATCCTTTGTTAGTTACCCAATTACATTTAAATACCTCAAGCTGTATCCAATTGCCACCCTATGAGCTACCTTTCTAAGGCAACAAAGAATAATGTCAAAATAGAGAATCAATATTCAAGATATCCTTGAGTACCTCAAGTCTAAGGATACTTGCACCATTGCTATGATGAGACAATCATTGACATTTGAATAGATTATCCATATGATTGTCTCATAGTTGGTCATCCAATATACTTAGCTACACTTAGCAAGCATCCACATGTTAACTCTAAACGTCTCAAGTTTATAGATTATGAGATCTACTACTCGATCCAATCAAATAGTGTAACATGTGCTAGTCTGTCTGGATTAATAATGTCCCATCTCATTAATCCTATGACTAGGGATAATTTTGATACTAACATAATTACACATGATAAGTGTAACATCACACCTCTTATGCATTTTAGTATAACCTATCCAAATATCAAGTAATCATACATGGCATACTGGAAAGGTAAAATACCCTGTTAACAATAGTAGTAAAATTTTTTCACATCCTGTAATATAATTCCATGACTTTGCAAGTCTCATATCCTATAATTTCATTCAATGACTTGCAAGTCTCCTATCCTGTAATATTATTCACTGACTTTGCAAAGTTAACACTAGGTTTTCACCACAATATAATATATCACATATATCAAAACATAAACTTTACACATAAGTATTTTCGAGTTGATTTCATTTATACATATTTAGACTCATTCCAAAATGACTATACATATTCAAGCACGTAAATACAAAGCACATATGACATATTTCCATGCTTGGGTGGAATGCAAGGAGAGAGAGAGTGATGAGGCTCGGCCAGTGACCTGTGCTCCATGTCTTTTATACGCTACTCAAAATGAGCTATCACTTTTCTTTACCTGAAAAATGATGCAAATTGATGAGTTGCAGCTCAGGGAGAATAACCATCCAATGAGCTCTAAAGTACCAAACAACTCATAGTCATAAATCACAATTCCAATATATACCATGTATTCCATTCCATTCATCAGTATCATATAAGTATCAATAAAGTTGAAACATATAATCATTACTCTTTATATAAGCAAATGCTTTGCTTATTTTATTTTGTTGTGACCAAGTTAAACAGACATTGCCCCGGGTTTCCATGTGAATATTTGCCATGTGAACATTTGCATTTGCATTTGCTAGCTAGCTTGATCATTTGTTTCATTTGCACATTTATTGGGCCATAGGCCTCTTCTTTTGCTTTACAATATCGATTAACTAGTCACAATGCCTTTTTAGTCCATATGCATATGCATTTGTATTTAAGCATTTATCAACCATTGCATCTTTATCATATACAACATACATATATTCCATATATACCTCATATGTCAAGCATATACCTTGCATATACTATACATATACCATGTATGTATATCACATTTGTCAAACATATACCTCAAATATACCACAAGTATCCCATTTATATGTACCACAATGTCACAAATTATTCATCATTACATTATCAAGGACCAATCATGACAATCACATGAATCACATAGCAAGCAACATTCATTTGCACTAAAGAATTCAATCGATAATTAGACACACCGTTCTCCTTTGATTCCGACCCCTAACTTATTGTCTATCTGCTCCTTGTGGGTCTCCAATATGTTGCGAGCCTAATATGAAAAAATAATCGATTAACTCATGATTAGAGAGACTTAATGTGGCTTAAACAAATTAATATGCATTGTTCATGTCAATAGTTAAGATTTTTCCTATGAGGCAGTGTGACCTTATGGGACTGTTTAGCCTATAACTTTTTCTATAATTGACCAATTAATATGATTCTTGTTCCTAATTACACAAAACATATAATTATAGAACATATTCAAATTTCATATCAATTTGATCATTGTGCAATATTTGGTGGAATTTCTAAGAGTGTTCTGTTTTTTGCCTTGTTTTCTGCCTTTAGACAGTTTCAGGGTACTCATTTGGGTTCATCATAACTTATAATCTATAAGTCCTATTTTAAGAAAAATTTACAGACACTTATATGGGTTCATATGGAACATGTCTCATGTTTACAACCTTTACCAATTATGTCTCTAAGGTCTTCTAATTATACCGAACAATTTACTGGTCCAGAATAGAATTGACTTCCAGACCAGTATGGCTTACAAAGGCTATAACTTAGTCTATACATAACCAATGAAGTTGAAATTAGTACCAAATATTATATACGACATATACCTATAACTACCCTGTTTTGATCATTTACAGATTCTAGTTATAACAAGCTCAAATTAGCCAAACAAGTTACTGTATCTTCCTAGGGCACTCAGTATGCAGTTCAAATAATGGAAGAGTCATGGTTCCATTCACCATAACTCACGATTTACAAGGTCTATGAATCTCAAATTTGGTAGAAAGATAAAAAAACACATATATCTAAAACTTTTATGTTTTGAGAGACTTCCAATAAGTGCTTTAACATATTCGAAATCAAACCACACAGTAGCTAACTTGGTTAGGGTTTACACCCTGACCAGTTTCAGTACGAAGAGCATATCTCTCCCTATACATAACATCTTGCAAAAATGTTTACATATCCACAAATATAAGATATAAAGGAACAATGTTTGTGTTTTACACATTTCCATAATCAATTTCTTTTAATATCAAAATCATGGTGCAATTCAGTGCCTAATATTGAACCTAAGCAACTCAAATCAACCCTATAGCAATAAGAATTGATTACTTACCAAGAACAACCTTGAAAGGGATCAATTAGCTTCAAAAACTAGGTGAAACAAGGAATAATTGAAGTCTGAAATGGAGGAAATTGAAGAAGAAGTCGGGCTGGAGTGAGGAGGCAGAAATGGGGAAAGAAATATGAAGATAAAGCCAACTTGTTTTCTGTCATTTTGTCATTTTGTCATTTTCTCTTCTTCTCTTCTCTTTTCTCTTCTCATTTCTCATTTCTCTTCTCTTCTATTTCTCTTTTGTGTCATTTTCATTTTATTTTGTCTATATTATTATTATTTACATAGATTTGTAATTCCACTAATTCACACAATAATACAGCTTAATCATTTGACCCCATTTAACTAAATTAGCAATGTAAATGTTCACTAATCTTAATCTAATCATTTTTCTTACTTTAATTTAGACACCTTATTCAATTCATTTTTAATACTTTGTTATCCTCATTTATGTTATAATTACACATGTGCGACTTGATACAAGTGCCAAATACTAGGACACATAGCTAGTGCATGCCATGAACTTGTTCCTATGGAAATACGTATGAAATGCACGTGTTCAATTGAATTGTATGCAAGATCAATTGAATTGTATGCAAGATGCTTATGTTCGATGAAATTCATATGGGGAAGGTCAAGGATGTTACAATAAGAATCTCAATATCATGATCTCATCATGATTTCCTTCATGCTATGTTATGTATCAAGGACTTCATTAATTGCTTTAAGATCAGTTATCAATTCATATATCAAATGAACATCAAATTAATGAAAAAGTCTTTTATTAATCAAATAAATTTGTACAATAAGTGCTAAAGGTGATTGCCTTTAGAGCACTCATCTTACAGATTTTTCTAATCAAATGGTATCTTCTGAGTACATGTTTGGATTTCTGATGAGACCATGTCTTCTTTGCTTGTGCAATGGCTCGAATGGACTGAAGGACTGAAAATTCTTTCAAAAGGACCAAGGTATGAGTAACCCTAAGTGCTCTTATGGCCACTAGTGGGTTTATCATGTTTTGATTCCTAACTTAGGAACTCTTAGAGATCTCAAATATTAGTAAATGATTGTCAAATTGTTTGGCATGGGTCAATCTAGGATCAGAGGAAGAGAGAGAAGTTTAAAAAAACATATTTTTATTTCACACTGGGTATTACAAGGCTTAAACCAACTATATCTAAATCTCAATACATAATGGCTTATATAAGCTTAAAAGCAGTTGACACATGCATCATTGCTTACATCATTAAGCACTAAAGATAAAGTAAGATCCCAAAATAGTGATGTAATCACTATGAATGAGACATTAAAAAGAAAACCACACATCTGTAGGAAGCGTCAGACTTCCTTTGAATATCTCATGGCCACTAAAAGAGGTTACAATACATTCATTAGAGGTAAAGATTACTTAGTTTCCCTTATCATATAATTAACTTACACTTAACAAGTTATGTTTAAAACTATCAACAAGTAAAACATCTTCAATAAAAGTAGAATTATTAATACCAATGGAGCCAATGCCAATTACCTTACCCTTAGCATTTTTTTCAAAGGTTACCTTTGTAGTGCTCCCTTACCATACTAATCCTTAATAGGATATGGAAGTACTACTAAACTCATTTGTTTTAAAACCAACGCTCAATTTATTGTATAAATATTTTTATTTAAATTTTCGAGTTTATTATTAGAGGAATATTTATTACCATATATTTTTTTATTTAAAATATGCAACTAGCAATGTGAATAATTTGATTTAAAAGAACTCATTCAATTAAACTATAATATTTACAAATATATTTACAAATAATACTAGATATATAAAATTATCAAATTCATTCCTTATAAATATTACATGCCACAAATTTACATCAAAAGAAATTCTTAAATTTAATTTTTACAATATAATATCCAAAATATACAAAAAGAAACTAGAAACTATATATTCGATCAGATCTTGGAGTTCCCCTTATCTTTGATCGCCCTAACGTAACAACTATGTCTATTTATCTGCGCGTTTGTTCACGCTAAGCTACTAGCTTAGTGGTACGTTTGACAACTATCCAATAATTACATAAATATTTCTAAAATAAAATTCTAGAAACTACAATTAATTTATTAAGCATGTCAAATATTCAATTAATAGTAAAACTATTTTCATCATGCAAAAATATTTAATTCATCAATTATGACATTTTATTCATGAAACAAGCTTGAAATTTTAACCATACTAGATATACAATTTGAACTATCAATTTAATAATTTACATTTTTTTCTGTTATTTATTTGATAGCCCACGATATCTTAGACCGGAACTACACACTGGATACAAGATTTCTGCTCTCCGACAGTATACTCGGTACCTACATAATTATGTTATAACTTGGCATTTAATGTCTACAATTTTAATAACAACTCAACACTTTTTTGGTGCATACATAATTTCAAACTCAGCACTATTTCTTAGTGCCTACATAAATTAAATCTCAGCGCTATTATTTTTAGTGCCTATATTTCTACCCTTTTATTGGTATGCCAACTTATCCTAATTTTTAGTTCTTGACAATATGTTATAGGACTTAATTATATTTGTTACCTTTATTATTATTTACATAAATTATGTAGGTAATATTAATATAAATTCCATATAAATGCAATAATTTCCATTAAATAATTTACAACCTCATACTTGCTCATTTAATCATTATATCCATAAGAAAATCAAATAATATATTTTTCTATCAAAAAATTCCATAATCAACACATATATGCAAACTACCCTATTATGGATAACATTTATACCTTATGTTGCCCTGTATTTGTCATCTATTTTTAGATGTAAATTGGAAACGTGATCAACTAACCAAATATAGGTATATTTCTTATCTATAATTTCCAACTAGAATCATATTAAAATGAATTTTTTAGCAAAAGTTATGAATTTGCTTCTAAGCTACGTTCATTCCAGTCTGCCCAGAATTTTACTGGATAAATTTCTAGTTCATATTTTGAATCCATTTTTAACCTAATTCCAAGCATATGCAGATCTAATGGTATGAATGAAAGTTGAAGCCCTATGTCTTAAATTTTTAATGCAATAATAATCACTCAAATATAATTACCAAAACTCAAGTTATGACTAGAAAACTATATACTGTTCATAATACGAATTTTTCAGCACATCAATTAATTCATACAATTTCCATTTTCATGCATCAACCTCATTTTCTAATTTTTATTTTTATATTCATGGCATCATTTAATCACTAATTCATACCCAATTTCACAAATATCACAAAATTAAAATCAACATTTTTCTACATTGAATATTTGCCAAATGTACATACCTCAAAATGTTACTTTTCTTCACTTTTCTCTTCTTCCTAGCTAGCTTTCTCTTTGCCCTTACTTCCTCTTTGATTTTGGTTCAAAGGTTGATCACTTTCTTGTCCTAATAATAACTTTTACACTAATCAAGTACTAATCACACTAATCCACCCTTAATCACCATTAACATAATAATAACCCTAAATTACTAGCTTTAATGGCAACTAATCCCAAACTCAAGAAAAGAAAAGAAGAAAAGTGAGAAGATAGAAAATGTAAACTCACCTTTGATGATCTTCAAAATGACCAAATTCTTCTTTCTCTTTTTCTCTTCCTTTCTTCCTTCCTCTTCCTTGATTTTTCTCACTTAATTTCACTTCTTTGATGATCTTGCCTTAATTCCACTTTTTTCCATGTAATATTAGCTTGATTGAGGAAAAACAAAAGAAGAATAAATGGGGGAAGGAAGGTCACGGAAAAAGGAAAGAAAAAGGGAGAGAAATGAGTTTGATTAAGAAGAATAAAGGCAAAAAGTGAAAATTGACTTTTATAGTTGGATTAAGCGGGTAGTTAGGATTAATTGCTAATCTTGTTTCCCATTGGTCCATTAATTTAAATCACTCTTACTTTATTTTTATCAAAATAATATTCCTCTCCTTAGATAAAGAATATTCCATTTTTATGCCTTCATAAAATATTTGTGCCAAAAACACTGCAAGTTCCAATTTTGTTTAACGAAATATTATTTTTTTTTTCCAATTTTACTTATGAACTTCAAACTTTTAAATTAATAATATCCAAAATATTTTTCTCATATTTTATTATCATTTTAATTTTTTTCTTTTATGTCTAAATTTAGACTCTGATCGGTTCGGCCCGCTGGATTTCGTTCAACTGGAACCGTGGCTTAAACTATCGGGCATTACAATTTTTCCCTCCTTAAAAAAAATTTCATCCTCGAAATTTACTTTTTTAACTAGAGTGGAACAATTGTGGATACTGAGCCTTCATCACCTCTTCATTTTCCCTAGTCGCCTCTTCTGAATTATGATTTTTCCACAGAACCTTTACCAATGGTACCTTCTTGTTCCGTAGCTCTTTCATTTCTTGAGCTAGAATTTCCATTGGCTCCTCTTCGTAAGTTAGATTTGGTCATATCTCTATAGGTTCTAATGATATGATATGAGATGGATCCAATCGATATCTTCTCAACATGGACACATGGAATACGTTGTGAATCTTGTCTAACTTTGGTGGTAGAGCTAATTTGTACGCCACGAGACCTATGCATTCAAGTACCTCATAAGGTCCAATGAACCTAGGACTCAACTTTTCCTTCTTTCCAAATCAAAAAATCCTTTTCCTAGGTGAGACTTTTAAGAATACTTGTTCACCAACTGTATAGTCAATATCTCTCTTTTTTAAATCTGCATATGATTTCTGTCTATCAGCAGCAACTTTTAGCCTATCTTTTATTACTCTCACTTTTTCCTACGTCTGATGTACTAGATCTGGACCCACTACTTTCTTTTCACTAAGCTCGATCCAACATAGAGGCGTTCTACATTTCCTCCCATACAAGGCTTCATATGGTGCCATACCGATACTGGCTTGGTGACTATTATTGTAGGCAAATTCTATCATGGAAGATGTTTGTCCCAACTACCTTCAAATTCTATCACACAGCTCCTCAACATATCTTCCAATATTTGTATGACCTCTCTGATTGTCCATCTGTTTGTGGGTGGAAAGCTGTACTGAAATTTAGTGAAGTACCCATGGCTTGATGCAAACGTTTCTAGAATTTTGAAATGAACCTTGGGTCTCGATCTGAAATGATTGAAACTGGCACACCATGTAAACGGATTATCTCATTAACATAGATATCTGCCAAATGGTTAAGTGGATAATCCATCTTGATCGGTAGAAAATAAGCTGATTTAGTGAGCCGGTCCACCAATAACATACTGAATCATGCCTCTTTTGTGTCAAAGGCAAACCAGAAACAAAATCCATTGTAACTCTTTCCTATTTCCACTCCAAAATTGAAATTGACTACAATAATCCACTTGGTACTTGATGCTCAGCCTTCACTTGCTGACAAGTTAAACATCTGGTAGTATACTCTGTGATATCTCTTTTCATCCCTAGAAACCATAATATGCCTTCAAGTCGTGATACATTTTGTTGCTTCCTGGGTGCATTGCATAAATAACATTGTGAGCCTCCTTCAAAATCTCTTGTTTCAATTATGGTATGTCTAGTACACGTAACCTGCCTTTTTGCCTTAAACTCCCATCTGATTCGATAGTAAATTCTGGTTTTTCACCCATTTTCACCATTTCAAAGATATCCTTTAATTTCATGACTTGCTTTTGATTGTCCTTTACTTGTTGAATCAATGTGGGTTGAATCCGCAATTTTGCCCAAATAATATATAAAGAACTTATTATTTCATTCATTTTTTTTATCTTGTTCACTTAATAAATTTAAGTCTTAACATTTACCTGCCAGAGGTTTTCTACTCAGAGCATCAGATACGACATTGGCCTTACTCGGCTGATAATCAATGATGCAATTGTAGTCTTTGATTAATTCTAGCCATTGCCTTTGTCTCAAATTGAGTTCCTTTTATGAGGGCAAATATTTTAGACTTTTATGGTCTATATAGATATAACATTGTTCGCCATACAAGTATGTCTCCATATTTTCAATGCAAACACAATGGCTGCTAGTTCCAGATTACGTGTTAGATAATTTCTCTCATGAGGTTTCAGTTATCTGGAAGCATAAGCGATCGCTTTGCCTTCTTGCATTAGTACATAGCCTAAACCATTAAGGGAAGCATCACTGTACACCATATAATCTTTTCCTGCAGTAGGTTGTGTCAACACTGGTGCTTCTGTCAACATTTTCTTCAATTTATCAAAACTAGTATAGCATCGGTCTGTCCACTCAAATCTTGTCTCCTTTCTATGCAATTTTTTCAGTGGTAAAACTATCATTGAAAATCCTTTCACAAACCTCCGATAATAACCTGCCAAACCAAGAAAACTTCTCACTTCTGTCACATTCTGAGGCAGTTTCCAGTTGAGAATTGCCTCTACCTTGCTGGAGTCGACTCTGATCCCATCGGCTAAGACAATATGTCCTAGAAAGGCCACTTCATCTAACTAGAATGCACATTTTGACAACTTCACATATAATTGATTCTCTGTCAAGGTATGAAAGATAATACGAAGATGTTGATCATGTTTTTCTCTGCTTCTGGAGTACACCAGGATATCATCTATGAACACCACCATGAACTAGTCCAAATAAGGCCTATAGATTCTATTCATTAGATCCATAAATGCTACTGGAGCATTCGTCAGGCAAAAAGGCATTACTAAGAACTCGTAATTACCATACCAAGTCCTAAATGCTATTTTTGAAATTTCTGATTCTCTAATTCTCAATTGGTGATAACCTGATCTGAGGTCAATTTTAGAAAATACCCTTGCTCCTTTCAACTGATCAAACAAGTCACCTATCCTCGGTAATGGATATCTGTTCTTAATTGTCATCTTGTTCAACTGACGATAATCAATGCACAAACAAAAAATGTCATCCTTCTTTTTCACAAATAGAACCGGAGCACCGCAAGGTGAGACACTGGGTCAACGAACCCTTTCTCTAACAACTCTTGCAATTGCACTTTTAATTCTTTTAGTTCAGTAGGTGCCATTCTGTAGGGAGTGATCGATATCGGGGCTGAGCCTGGCAAAACATCTATGGCAAACTCTATCTCCCTAATAGGTGGTAACCCTAGTAAGTCCTCAAGGAAGATATCTGGATATTCACTTACTGTAAAAATCTCCCTGAGATTTAGACTCTCTTTCTTGGTATTTACGATATGTGCCAAAAACGCTTCACATCCCTTTTTGATAAGCTTACTTGCCTTCATCACAAAAATGACATTAGTCAAGTATGGTCGGTTTTCACCCAAGACAATCACGTCATCCTGCCCTGAATTCTTGAAGGTCACTCTCTTATACTAGCAATCCACCACTGCCTTATGCTGAGTTAACCAAGCCATCACCATGATTGCATCAAACTCACAGAATGGAAACTCTATTAGGTCAGGTGGGAATTCTACATTCTGAGCTTTGATTGGACTGTTTTTATAGACTCGACTAACTTTCACTCCATGACCCAAAGGATTTTTCACTAATATATCACATTCTATTTCCTCTGCTACCATATTCCCCTGACTAGGTGGTGACATGCATAAATATAAATTTGTAGAAGCCAGATCTATCAATGCAAATAAATCAGTATCATAAAGAGAAAATTTACCGATAATGACATATGGGGCATCCTACTCCTCACAAGCTCTCATGGCATATGCTCGGGCTGGGGCTCGACTTCCTTTTGCTCTATTCACTGATTCTGATACACTGCCCAATGTTGCTACTTCTAGATTGTCCATGTCCCCTACCTCTACCTCGAGTGACATTCTGAACATGCACTGATACTACACCACCTGTACCTCTTCCTCTAGTGCAATCTTTCTGTTTGTGCTTAGTAGATCCGCATCGTAAGCATGCTCTAGTAATCCACCAGCAATCACACGTATGTGATCTTCCACAATGCTAACATGTGAAAGATATGAATCTCCTATTACCCAAAGCTGGTGCACTAGCTGTAGACCCCTCTCCCCTCTGGCCTTGCCTAGCGGAAAAGGTTGGTCTAGCACCTCATAACTGGAAAAACCTAAGCATTTTCTACCCACTTTTACCTGATGTCTAGGCCATGCTAATTGTCAATCTTCATGGTGGCTCTTCTATCCTCTTTCTCTTTGACCTCTTTTCCACACTGATGGTTGAGGATACTAGTGTAGCAAAATCCTCAAGCTGAAGGGAGGTCACCATATTCCCAATATCATCATTAAGCCCATCCTCAAATCTACGACATCTATCTACCTCATCAGCAATGATTCCAGTTGCATATTTACTCAGCCTGGTGAATTTCATCTCATATTCGGCCACTGACATGCTTCCTTGCTTCAAGTCTTGAAAATCCCTTTTCTTTTCAATCACATAAACTCTAGGCACATATTTCTGCTAAATTATGTCTTGAAGAAATTCCGTGAAGGTAGTTTCGGTGTCTGAGGCATTGATAAGATTGATTTCCACCAGTCATAGGCATGATCTTTTAGTAGGGACACTGCATATCTGACCTTCTGTTCCTCTAGATACTTAAGTTCCTCAAACACCCTTTCTATGGACTCCATCCAAAACTCTGAAGCTACTGGGCCATCCTCTCTCATTTCTATAAAATCTATGGCTCCATTTTTTGTCAGCTTATCAATCCGGGATTTTGTTTGAGGTGGAGGAGGAGGTGGGGCTGGTTGTGGAACTACCTATACTATCTGTTGCAACAAATTTACTATCTGTTCCATAAGAGGTTTCTGTCCTAAATTAGCATGTCCCTCTGCTCTCGGTGGAGCTACTACACTCGGCCCAGAATGTAACATCCTTGACCTTCCCCACATGCATTTCATTGAACATAAGCATTGTTGCCCAGATATTAAGCCAAGAAGGGGGGTTGAATTGGAGTTTCAAAAAATTAAACTTTGAAGTGCGGAAATAAAACAATTAATTTTAGGAGGGATAGAGAAATTTGACACAAGGATTTTTGAAGAGGTTCAAGTGTTAACAAACCCTACTCCTCCCCCAATCGCAATTGGGAGCTTCACAACACACTAAGGGTTACAATGGAGTTTTACAAGCTCACTCCCAACTTTGGTGTTTCTCAAAATGGCTCACACCTAACCCAGAAATCCCTTGTGTTTTAATGGCTCACACAATAACCAATTCCTTGTGTTTTACAGGCTCACACAAACAACCTTTACTTTATGTTTTTACAGGCTCACACAAACAACCTTTTAATTTGTGTTTTAGAGGCTCACACAACTAACCCTTACAAGTGTTCTACTCTTAACCCATAAATACCTAAAGCTCACTTGAGTAATGATTACAGAGAGAAACACTCACAAATCTTAATTGATCAATAAATGAATAGCAAAAAGATTTTTACAGAGAATAGATTTTGTTCTCAAAGTATGAATGGACAAATAGCTTGTAATAAGATTTTGAATCAAAGAATATGTTATCCTCTTGTTATTCTTCTATTCTGAATGCATAAATGACTTCCATTTATACTCCCATGGCTGATTATAGTCGTTGGGGTGCATTAAATATGAAACTAGCCATTGTACCAACCAAATAATCGCGCTTGACATTTTTCTCTTTCATTGTTCACGGGCGTGACTATATTTGTCACGGGCGTGACATTTCTTCCCAAGCCATGACTGAAGTGGTGACCTTGGTCGTGAAGCTCTCTGGAATGTTTTGACACATTGAGTCACGGGCGTGACAAACTTCCCAGCCGTGATCCAAGTGGTGACTTTGGTCGTGAAGCTCTCTGGATGAAAATGACATGAACATTCATAGGTGTGACAATTTGATTCACGGGCGTGACTAAAATGTCCACTTCACGGTTTGTTCTTCCTTCATGGCCGTGAACTTCAAATGTTGGTTTTGGTAACGGTTAGCTCCTTCACGGGCGTGAACATGCTACTTCCTTTCATGGATTATTCTTCCAATCTCCATTCTTGCTATTTTATTCCATGTCCTGTTTAATAGACTTAGAAAGCAAGTATGTTAAATACAATATTACTTTTTTATTTGTTATCATCAAAATGACGGAAATACCCCTCAAGGTTTAACAATCTCCCCCTTTTTGATGGTGACAAATAATCTAGCAATATGTATTTGAGAAGTCTCCCCCTCAAAATATACTTAGGATAATAAATTTATAAAATGTAAGAATTGTAAAGAATGATGTAGCATTGAAATAAACTTACTAGACTTTAAGTGTATGCAAGTTATATGAGAAGTATATCCAATATATACCATAGTTCCTTTTTAAGGCATGAAGTATATGTAAGGTATACTTAAGGTATATCATGGCATATTTATTTTTGTAACTTGTATGAAGGTATATGCAAAGTATACTTAAGGTATATCTAATGTGTATAAAGCTCATTTTCTCAATTTTATACTTTGCATATGAATTTTTGAATCATGGTTTCTAATCCCTTTTAATCTATTTCAATGTCAATTTAATTTTAATTTTTAATTTAAAATTCATTTACCTTAATATATATTGCTAGTTTCTCCTTATATTGCTAGTTTGATACCATTTTTCCTATAATATATTGCTAGTTTTCTCCCCCTTTTGTCATCAATCAAAAAGGATATAAAGATATCAATGAGGTAAACAAAAGCAAATATTTTGAATAAAGGAAACAAATACAAACAAAGTTAAATAAAGTTCAGAAAGGAAATTGAAAATTTCCTACACAACAACAAACATAAAAGAAATAAACAAGCAGAAAACAAGCAAATTGAGGCTACAATCTAGCCTAACTCCTAGCTGGACATCCTATCACGAAGCCTAGCAACTTCAGCCTCAAGGCTATCCATCCGAGACTCCATGAAGTTTTTGAGGTTCTCCAACCTCTCATCCATTCAAGTCTGCAGCTGCTCAAAACGTGGTGCCAAGAGGTCAACCACCTGTTGCGCTAAAGTCGGTGTGGAAGCCGAGGACTGTCGGATGTCCTGCTCAGCTACTGGAGGTGCTTCCTCATCTCGAGCCCTCTTTTTCTGCTGGACTCCTTGGAGACTTGCTTTAAAGTCCTTCATGTCATTGTCTTCCCAGATGATCTCCCCAGCAGTGTCGGTGAAGCAGTAGAAAATATTGTTCTTGAAAACGATTCTAATAGCCGCTCCCATCTTTATGAAGGACTCGACATCCAAGCGATCTCGAGGATGTCCAGGAATGAGGTTGAAATGATGCTCATCCAGCTTCAGATATTCAAGCTTCACTGCTATGTGGGTGACATATGCACCAATCAGTATATCTCCTGTGGGCTTAGTGGCAATGGATAGAAGATGGTTTGCAAACCATCTAGAGAATGCCACGGTGAGTCCTCTGTGAGTCATCTCAAATAGGAAGAGCTTTGACTTCCTGATAGTCCCGTTGCTTTCTCCTCTAGCGAATATGCTATAGGTCAAGAACTATAGCATATTCTTGTGCACTGGGGACCTGAGATGAGTGCTCTTTGTCTTTTTGACATCCCAGCTGTAATCGGTGCCAAAATGAGTCCAAGCTCGAGGGGCAGAGAATTATACCTCACTATCATTTAGGATGCCATCAGATGGTAGATCAAACAATTCCCCAAATTCAATGGCACTGAGGGTGTTGGGATTGTTGCAGAGTTGGAATTTCACCATTCCAGTGTTGGCTCCCTCAAGGTTGGCTGGTGAATCTCCATAAATTCTTTTAGATGATAGGCTTGGAGTTGTTATGTCATAGCCGTTTCAAGCCCTAAGGTTCGGACTGTCTGCCATTTGAAGGACCTTGATGACAATAGAGGTCTCTTCTTCAAAGTGGAGTACCGAGGATGGCATTGCTCCGGAATACGGTTCATGAGGTAATCTGCATACCTCCTAGGAGCATGGGACTTCTTTCTCTTTCCCTTGGATGAGGCAGTCTCCATTTGATCTGAAGAAAATCAGTTTGTGATGAATTGGGAAAAAAATTTTGACATAAAAGTTTTAGTGAAACCCTAAAAATGGAAGATTTCTAATGAAGACTTGAACTTTTAGAGGTATTTATAGGAGAAGTTTGAGACTTGGGGGCCGGAATCTTCAATATCTCAATGAATGTGTGTAAATGACAGTGGTTTTGGGAGTTAGAGAGTTGAAATGAGAAATATAACCGGCTGCATTTTTATATACTCGATACATTCACGAGCGTGAAGTGTGTTTTCATGGGCGTGTTCACGGTTTGCTGAAGGATTGTTCCACCCGTGAATGAAGGCGTGAATAAGTTCATGCTCGTCACATTTGAATTTCATGGGCGTGAATGATGAACTGTCACGGGGGTGAACAAATAGTCACGTGCAATGTTGAATTTCACTACTTATGCATGTGAAGCAAGCTGTGACTCAAAGCGTGAACACTTTTGTGAGTTTTGGGGTGTAATAGTTCACGAGAGTGAAAATGCGTGAATGAAGCCGTGAAAATAAGCTTCACCACTTGAAGTTGTGAACCATGTCCTGAACCAAGTTGTGAACGACACTGCCTCTTTTGGCTATTTAAGTCAAAGGAGTGAACATATGTCACGGGCGTGACTCCCCTAAAATGTTCATCAAATAAAATTAAGTCCTAAAAATAAGACTAAATTATTTCAATAAAGATTATATCCCTTAAAACATATATTTTCATCAACATTTCTATCTTATATCTAGTGATATGATACAAAAATAACATCATCAATCATAATTTAGCAATCACAAGGTTAATCAATCAATCATTCCAAGTTCTCTTCTAATGAAATTAAATCTTTCCTCATTTAGAGACTTAGTAAAAATATCTGCTAATTGATTTTCTGTGCTTATAAATTCTAATGCAACATCTCCATATTGAACATGATCTCTAATAAAGTGGTGTCTAATGTCAATATGCTTACTTCTTGAGTGTTGAATAGGATTCTTTGAAAGATTTATAGCACTTGTATTGTCACATTTAATAGGTATATGGTTCATCTCATGACCATAATCCTTAAGTTATTGTTTCATCCAAAGAATTTGAGTGCAACAACATCCAACTGCTACATATTATGCTTCAGCAGTTGAGAGAGCAACTGAAACTTGTTTCTTGCTAAACCAAGAAACTAAGCATTCTCCAATGAAGTGACAAGTACCTGAAGTACTTTTTCTATCAAAAAGACTACCAGCATAGTCTGCATCTGAATATCCTATAATATAAAAGGATGAATTCCTAGGATACCATAAACCTAGATGCAAAGATCCATGTAAATATCTTAAAATTCTTTTTACTGCATTTAAATGAGATTCTTTAGGACATGATTGAAATCGTGCACACAAGCAAACACTATACATTATATCGGGTCTAGAAGCAGTGAGATATAAAAGTGATCCGATCATACCTCTATAAAGCTTTTCACTAATGCTCTTACCCTTTTCATCCTTGTCCAATTTTCTTGATGTGCTCATAAGAGTCTTGGCATACCTGCATCCTTCCATACCAAATTTCTTAATTAAATCTTTGGCATATTTGGATTGGTTGATGAATATGCCCTCATTGCTTTGCTTTATTTGTAGACCAAGGAAATACTTAAGCTCTCCCATCATGCTCATTTCAAATTCCCTAGTCATACACTTAGCAAATTTTTGACAAAGCAACTCATTAGTAGAACCAAATATTATATCATCAACATAAATTTGAACAATTAGTAAATCATGCTTATGCTTTTTGATGAATAATGTAGTGTCACCATTTCCCTTTGTAAAGCTATTTTCTAACAGAAAAGAACTTAACCTCTCATACCAAGCTCTTGGGGCTTGTTTTAAACCATACAAAGCTTTTGAGAGTTTAAAAACATGATTTGGCAAATCATAGCTTTCAAAACCTAGTGGTTATTCTACATACACTTCTTCATTTATATAACCATTTAGAAATGCACTTTTCACATCCATTTGAAAAAGTTTGAAATTCAGGTGACATGCATATGCTAAAAGTATTCTTATGGCTTCTAATCTAGCTACAGGTGCATATGTTTCATCATAATCTATACCTTCTTCCTGATTATATCCTTTTACAACTAATCTAGCCTTATTTCTGGTTATTGAACCTTGTTCACCTAATTTGTTTCTAAATACCCATTTGCTACCTATAATTTGATGATGCTTGGGTCTAGGTACTAGGGTCCATACCTTATTTCTTTCAAATTGGTTGAGTTCCTCTTGCATGGAAATTACCCAAATTTCATCATTAAGAACCTCATCAAATATTTTCGGCTCAATTTGTGAAATAAAAGCAATGTCAGTGACTAGATGTTTGAAATGAGATCTAGTACATACTCCCCTTGAGAGATCACCAATGATTTGCTCTTTGGGATGATCTTTCGTCATTCTCCATTCTTTTGGAAGTTCTTATTCATTTTCTTCTTGATTTTGAGGTAGAGCATCATTTTGATGTAAATCTTCTTGATCATTTTCTTCTTTCCCATTTTCAATATCAAGTGTTTCCATATCACTATGTTTTTGGCTTTGAATGAGGACTTTTATTGCTTTCCTCTTTGGCAAGGATCACATGTCTTGCCTTTTTCATATTTAACTCTTGGCAGTCCTTTTACTAGTTCTCCTGTGCTGAGACTTTGTATTAAGTCCATGTTAGCATGACCAAGTCTTATATGCCACAGCCAAGATTCATCACTAGTAGTCACAAGACACTTAGAGGAATGGTTAGATAGTTCAAGTAAGTTTATTATGTATGTATTGATATCTCTATTTTCTTTAAATATCTCTTGACCATCGATAGAGATCACAAGACATTCATTTGAAGTAAAGATTACTTTGTTTCCTTTATCACATAATTGACTTACACTTAACAAGTTATGTTTCAAGCCATCAATAAGTAAGACATCTTTAATAAAAGTAGTACCATTAACACCAATAGAACCAATGCCATTTACCTTACCCTTTGCATTATTTCCAAAGGTAACTTTACCTCCATTAATACTTTTGATTTCATTGAAAATTTCTCTGTCTCCTGTCATATGCCTTGAGCATCCACTGTCTACTAGCCAAGCATTTTTGTTTATTGTGGACTTGAGGCATACCTATAGAATCACAATTCAAGTATGATTTTTAGGTACCCAAATGAGTTTGGGTCCTTGGGGGTTAGCACATGAAGGTTCCCAATGAGCCTTCCTTATCCAACAATATTTATTTATGTGACCCAATTTCATACAATAATTACATTGTTTTGGTCTAAATTTATTTTCTGGTCCTACAATATTTTTGAATACCATTTTCCATCAAATTTATTTTGAGAATGATGAGATGCACAGTTATGATTAATTTTAGATTTTCTAGATGCATGATTCCTATATATAAAGTCATGATTATTCTGTTTATGTATAAAAGATTTAATATGCTTATTTCTTGGTGTTGTTCTAACAGGTGTGGAGATGTGAGGTTCTTTAGACTAACAAATATAGTTTTGTGAGAAGATGATGATGTGTCCTTAAATCCTAGACCATGTCTAATTAAAGGTGATCTTTGACAATCAATGAGAGTATCTAAGAGCTCTTTACCTTTGTGAAATTTAGAAATGAAATTTCTAAGTTCCTCAACTACATTTTTCAAAGTATTATTTTTTTTTAGCAAGGAAGCTATTGAGGGTCTTGATGAGTATTCATCTAATGACTTTTGGAGAGATTCATTTGTTTATATTTTTGTTTTGTAATAGAGATTAGATGTAACAATCTACTAAAAAAACTCGGGTCCCTCCCCCTTAGAAACCCACTTAGCTAACCCAACAAGCTTATTATCTTGTCTTTGAATATCCTTAATTTTCTAAGTAAAAGTAAATTGAACACACAACCTTACCACAATCTCTCTGCTCACAATATCTACTCTATCTGAAATTTAATTCTTCCTAATGGAGAAAATATTTCAAATTCTTCGTTTTCCGTATAGAAAAAAAAAATTCCCTCAAAGAAGATTATGGTGCCAAAATTTAATGCAAAAACTATAGTTGTTAGCTCTAGATCATATATAGAATAATTTTTTTCCCATATATTATTAAAGACAATCTCTAACTACTTTACCTACCCACACATTGTGATTTAAAGAATTTATAGTCTCAATCTCATATTTTCGTCCCCCTCCAATCATGATAGGTTAACTAGATGTTATTGTACAAATATACATGAACGTGTGGAACTCGGATCTATGAGTGCACAAATATCAAAATCATGTAATGAAAACATACCAACAATAACATCTATTGCCGCCTGATCTTCTTTAGCTTTCATGGCATAGGCTTTGGCTGAAACTCTACTAGATTCAGATCTATTCACAGTCTTTGGAAAATCCTGCCTAGTTTGGCTTGATCCTCCTCTAGTCTGAACTTTAGGCTGAGTAGGAACTGATTTTGTCATTTGAGTAGGAATTCTATTTGTCAAGAGTGGGCAATCCTTCTGTATATGTTCCTTAGACCCACATTTAAAACAAGCACCTGTGACACGCCAACATTCTCCTCTATGGTGTCTGTTGCAACTATCACACTTGGGTACATATTCTTTCTTTCTAGTAAAATGGGTCTCTAGAACAGTAGATTTCTTAGATGACTCCCCTATTCTTCTTTTCTTTCTCCTAGTCTTCTTTATCTTATACTTTGCAGTTGATGTAGGTTGAGAAGGATTAGCAGTAATACTAATTCCCTCAACACTCATTGCACTAGATTGACGTGGGGACTTAGTGTCAAGAGAACTAAAATTCTCAAGCATTCCAGGCTCATCCGAAAACATATCTCTATAAGCCTACAAGTTGACAGAGAAATAGCCCATATCAGAGTTATATGAGACACATGTATGTATGCATGACAAACCTTTCCCCAATTAAGTCAAGAGATGCTTAAACCTAAGCTCTGATACCAATAAATGACATCCCGCCTATATAATAGAAATAATCTCGTTACATAAGCGGAATGACACAGACAATCTGAATGAAACTAGTCTGAATTTAAAATTTTTATTTAATAACTAAATTGATATTTTGTTTTAATATTCAAATATACATATGGATTCAATTATCAAATACATTATCATGTTACATAAATATTATACTTCATTATAACTATCAAAATTAATGGTTTTTTTTTCTTACATCTAACAATATAGATATAATACCAAAATACAAAATATGTTATTAACTATATATAAGACATGTCTAACAAACCCATATGCATGATAATAAAGAAGATGCAAAAATAATATGCATCCGACCCTCAACAGTTCTGATGCGTTTCCTCTAGTATGGGCTTGTACTTTCTCTATCAACTTCACATTTTACTATTTGTAAGCTCCAGTTCCTGTGCGGGAAAAACCCACGCTAAGCCATTTCTAGCTTAGTGGTACATATAACCATTTAAGTTTTCCCATGCAATCACACAAACATAGGTCATAATAATCATGATATAATTTAAATAAATTATTGCATAAAATTTAGAAAATATTATATTAAAATAAAATTTATGTTTCATTATATTATCATTATATTTGTATCAGGACATGAACTGTATATATATTCAACCATATGTAATATATAAAATATTAAGCATTTTACCTCCTCTCATGTTTGCATAACTCATTTTAATTTAATTAATTTCCCTAAAATTATGATTGTTTTGTTAACTCAAATCCCAATCCATATAAGCATAAATATTTTAACATACAATTACCAAAATGCAATGTAGATAATTTATAATACAGTACACAATTTTCTAACATACATTATACAAGGACAACCACATGATTATACAATAGTACCAAATTCATTAATAATATATATATATATATATATATATATATATAACTCAATTATAAATTTAGCTTACCTTAAGAAATATTTATAATTCATGCTATTTCACACATTTTATCTTTCAACAAGTACATGTATGTCTTTTAATTATTTTATATATAATATTTTAATATAAATAACCCAAATCTCATTCCCGGACTGTCTGAATATAGGGCGTGTAGTAAGGCCGCTCGCGGAGCTTAAGCACCCTACTCACTATAGTCTCAAGTCAAGAGCGCTCGCGGAGCTTAAGCCTCATGACCGAGTATAATCACATTATCTGTGTACAATTAGGGCAGGGGTACTCTCGGAGCTAATACCACCCTGTTCCTAAACCATATCAATATCAGTACCGTAATGCCCCCGCAATGGTGCACCATCTATCCCTAATTAGTCCACAGGTTGAGAACTGGGCAATTAATGTTATTACTTATTTATTTTCTTTATATATTAATTTGTTGAATCAATATTCCCATTACATTTATAATGAAAATATGATTATAAAATTTTAAAATCATATAATCATATGATATTCCATTATATATAACTATTTAAATAATATTGACATACTTTAATTAGTTTTCTATACAATCAAAACCAACAAATTTTTAATACAAAACTAAAATTTATAATAACTTTATGAGTCCAAGTATGCCATATAACCTCTCTTTTCATATCAAATACATATGTCATACATGAATTTCTAACTTCACTCTTTATTGTCCTCATTATTCAATAATTACCATTAATAATTATCCCATTTTTAATCAATCATATACTAATCTATATTGAAAAATCTATTATGTTACATATTGTAAACCAAAATTTCCTACATTTTATCAATCAATTATTCATCCATATGTCTATACATGCATTAACATGAAATTTCATTGGTTAAGCACTCAATTCATTTCATATTTACACATTTTAATACATTATTCAAATATGCCACTTATTCAATTAACACACAAGCATGCAACATGGCAAACTAAAATGCATATATGTACAAACCTCAATGGAGTTTTTTCCAAAATCTAAATTTTGGAGGTTGTCTACTTTTATTGCTCTTCTTCTTGTTGAGACCCTAATTCGAAAATATAAATAATTAATACATTGATAAAATATTTATTATTAATATAGTTTAAATAAATAACTACAATTTCTTATAAGCTGGAACAGGACCTTTCTGGACTCTTGGATGAATAACTTTTTCTACCCTTATCTAATTTATATGATTCTTGATCCTGATTAAATATAACATCTAAAACTAAAATATACTAAAATTTTAGAATTGTGGAACTATTACACAATTTTTGGTATATTTGTAAATATTGCTCTGTTCTCTGCCTTTAGGCAGTTTCGGGGTACCACATTTAAATATTCATATCTATTAATGTGTAGCTTAAATTGTTATGAACATTTTTATACAACTATATAAGTTACTTTGGAATATTTTTTATGTTTACCTCATTTCCAGATTCGGTCGCTAAGGTTCTCAAATATTGGATGATATATAACTGGTTCAACATAGATTATCAACTCGACCAGTTCAATTGTTTAGCTCATAACTCACAAAATAAATGACATTTTAAGGTGAGACTTTCACAGAAATTTAGAAAAGGCATAGCAATAAAACTTGTATGTTTTGTAATTTGGCTAATTTGATGTAAAATTTGGTAAAATATAAGGATGCATATACTGGATCTGTACAGGCATATAAAATCAGCTCAATCCAGGAATAGTCATAGTTCATTTTAGAATAATTCAACCTACACAAGAGCCATTCATATGAAATTTTGCAGAGACCTCAATAACATATATACCTACAACTTTCACATTTTACAAAACCTCATATTAAGCCACTAAGATGATCAATGTTTATAAAAACCGTAGATTATTTGGTTGATACGTCTCTCTGAACCAGTTTCACCCCAATAACTATATCTCTTCATATATTGAAAATATTTCAATAACATTTGGCAGAGAGATACAAAAGATATAGATGAACAATGTTTATGTTTAATACATCCCCAAATTCGAGTCACAAGATAATAAACAATAGAGTGCAATATCCGGTAAAAATATAACCTAAAGAGTTCTAATAACACAATAATCATGGGAAAAATTTTTCTTACCAAGATCAGATTTATTTGAAATAATTTTTTATGCAAATCTTGAAGAAGCTGATGAGTAATTTGATCTGTGATATGGAGGAAGGAAAAGGGATGAAGAAGAAGAAGAAGGAGAAGAGAGATAGAGTTGGAAGAATGACCAAAAAATAACTCCACCCTAAGTCACGATTAACACAATCTTTTTTTTTTTGCTTCATTCTCTGCTGACCCATTTTTTACTATTCACTGATCACTTTTCTCTTTTTTTTTTCTTTTTATTATTATTATTATTATTATTATTATTATTATTATTATTATTATTATTATCATCATCATCTTCACATATTCCTTATATCTAATATCATTAATTTTTTTTATACCAAAAATATAATTTAATTATGTGGTATAATTTAATCAAATTTATCATGTCAATAAATTTAATTTATTTTAATTTCTAATTTAACCATATATTCAATTTATTTAATTTGTTTTTGTCTATCATGTGTTTTCTATATATATCACATACTTATTTTAATTTAGACTAATTTATGGGCGTTACATGAGATGTGTATTAATGCAACATGGTAAGGTGATAGCTTATGCATCTAGGCAACTGAGACCACATGAGATCTCATATCTAGTGCATGATTTAGAATTGGCTGCTGTTGTATTTGCATTAAAGATTTGGAGGCATTATCTATATGGTGAGACATTCTAGATCTTCATAGACCATAAAAGCTTGGGTTATTTGTTGATACAGAAAGAATTAAACATGAGGCAGAGACGGTGGTTAGAGCTATTGAAAAATTATGACTGTACAATTGCATACCATCTAGGGAAAGCCAATGTGGTAGCAGATGCATTGAGTAGGAAGGCTAGTAGCAATGTAGCTCACTTGCATATATCCTCTTTTCCATATTTGATTTAATTACGATCCATGAATGTTGAATTAAATATGCATGATAGAGGATCACTGATTGCTACTCTTCAAGTCAGACCTATGGCGCCCGACTTATATAGTAGGAATAATCCCACATATATAAGAGGGATGTCACAAGCTTAACTTGATAAATCTGCTCGGATTAAAATTTTTTCATTTTCAATAACTTAATCTATTTAATTATATTGGTTTAGGCAGGTCATTCTAATCAATAATATATATATCATTATATTGTTCACACATATGGCACCCGATTATGTTACTTAATTATTTACATACACAATATGAACATATGAGTCAAGTCCACCACAAACTATATACATAGTCAACCAAGGAAAAAAAACTATTAAATAACCAACCCTCTAACTAAATCTCTTGTGTCTCTGCTGATATGGGCTTGGATTTCCTTCCTGGCCACTTCACTTCCTACCGTCTATAGTTCCAATTCCTACGTGACAAAAACCCACACTAAGCTATCTCTAGCTTAGTGGTACATATAGGCATTAAGTGTTTCCCAAGCAATCACACAAATGCATGTCTCAAATAATTCATGATACACTGAATTTTTATTGCATATTTGTCATATAAAAGAATTAACCACATCACATAGCAGTAGAAGCATAATAATCATATTCAAAAATTAAGTTCTTACTACCTCATATAAGCATTTCATTTCTTAATCACTTATGTCAATAATATAATTCCCACATTTCATTCCAAAGTCTTTAATTAGTATCAGCCCAAATCTCATTCCCGGACTATCCAGATATGGGGTGTGAAATAGGGGCGCTCGCGGAGCTTAAGCCACCCTACTCACCATAATCTCAAGTCAAGGGCGCTCGCGGAGCATAAGCCACCTTGACCAAATATAATCATGTCATGTGTGTGTAATCAGGATCAGGGGCGCTCCTAGAGCTTAAGCCACCCTGTCCTTAAATCATATCCATAGTGGTACCGTAACTTCCCCATAATGGTGCACCATCTATCCTATATTAGTCCTCAGGTAGAGAAATGGGCAATTAACACTATTAATTTCTTGTTTCTAAAACCAATACTCAATTCATATTAACACAATCATATACTCACCATTTATTTCAAAACCAAGTGATAGCATGATATTTTCTCAAATATTAGTATAATTTTAAGTTCATAGTCAATAACATTTCTATAATTTTAAAACATGTCATAATATACTATTTCATCATTGTGTCAAATAATTCATGTCATGCACACACAATCATGCATAAGGGAAAAACATAATATGTATATGTACAAACCTCGACAGTATTTTCCTTTTCCAAAATATAAGTCCAGAGCCTGTTCACTTTTGTTGGTCTTCTTCTTGTTGAAATACTAATTTAAAAATATAATTAATTAATAGCTTGATAAAATATTTATTCTTAATATAATTTAAATAAATAACTAGAATTTCTATTAAGCTAGAACAAGACCTCTAAGGACTGTTGGATTAATAACTTTTTCTATACTTATCCAATTTATATGATTCTTAATTCTAATTAAATATAACATGTAAAAGTAAAATATACTAAAATTTCAGAATTTTGGAACCTTTACATAATTTTTGGTATAATTTTAAATATTTCCCTGTTTTCTGCCCTTAGGCAGTTTCGAGGTACCCAATTCCAAAATTCATAGCTTCCAAGTTTTAGCTTCAATTATTCTAAAAAGTTTTATACAGTTCTATAGGTAAACTTGGAACATGTTTCATGTTTAACTCATTTCCAAATTCGGTCTCTAAGATTCTCAAATATTGGCGGATCTATAACTTGTTCAACATAGAGTATTAACCCGACCAGTTTAATTGTTCAGCTCATAACTCACAAAAGACATGATATTTTAAGGTGAAACTTTCCCAGAAATTTAGATAAGACATACAAGTAAATCTTTTATGTTTTTAACTTTGGCTAATTCGATCTAAAAATAGGTGAAATATAAGGACAAATTTACTGGAACTGAACAGGTATATGAAACCAGCTCAATCAAGGAACAGTCATAGATCATTTCAGAATAACTCAACCTACACAAGAGAAATTTATACGAAAGTTTTCAAAGACCTCGATAACATATATAACTAGAACTTTCATGTTTTACAAAACCTTAGATTAAGCCACTAAGATAATCAATTTGTACAAGAACCGTAGGTCATTTAGTTGATATGTCTCCCTGAACCAGTTTAATTCCAATAACCATATCTCTTCATATACTCAAAATACTTCAATGAACTTTAGCAAAGAGATACAACAGACATAGAGGAACAACTTTTATGTTTTATACTTCTTCAAATTTGGTTGATAACTCACTCGAAAATCAAGTGCCAAATACTAATAATATACAGTCCTAATACTCTAAAAATACAAGAATAATTGAGAGATGATCACTTACCAAGAACAAATCTATTTGGAGTGAACTTCTTGAAAATCATGGAGGCTGGTGGTTAGAGGAAGAAGAAGAGTGGAGATAAGATTGGTGTGGAGATAAGGTTGATGTTATTATGACATTAAATGTATTTAACTCAAATACACTCCCCCCTTCCACAAAACCACATTCGGCCCCCCTATCCTCTTTTTTTTTTTTAACTTGTTCTGTTTTAATTAATTAATTAATTATTTTTTTTATTATTTTTTTTACATGTATTAAATTCCACTAGATTTTATTAAACTGTAATTTTACTTTGATATGCCTAACCAAATTAAATTTTATCAATCTATTTAGTTCATTTTTATTTCTTATTTAATAATTTACTCAATTTCTTTTAATATCTAATGTCAATCATATAGTTTCTATGCATATCAAATACTTATTCTAACTAGATGCTAATTAGTGACCATTACAATTCTCTCCCCCTTAAGTTGTTTCGTCCTTGAAACATACCTATTGTGTTGTCATTGAACAGGTGAGGGTATTGAGCTTTCATCACTTCCTCGTTTTCCTATGTGGCTTCTTCGACTGCATGATTTCTCCATAACACTTTAACTAATGGAACTCGCTTGTTCCTAAGCTCCTTAATTTCCTTGGCTAGGATTTGAAGTGGTTCTTCTTCATATGTCAAATCTTGTCTCACTTGAATGCTTTCAGCAGGTATGATGTGAGTAGGATCTGATCTATATCGTCTTAACATTGAGACATGGAAGACATTATGTATCAGACTCAACTTCGCTGGTAGAGCGAGTCTATATGCAACAGGTCCAACTCTTTCTAATATTTCATAAGGTCCGATGAATCTTGGACTTAACTTGCCTTTCTTTCCAAATCTCAGAACTTTCTTCCAGGGAGATACTTTAAGAAAAACTTTATCACCTACTACATAATTAATGTCTCGTCTCTTAAGATCAGCATACGATTTCTGCCTATCTGTAGCTGCCTTAAGTCTTTCGCGAATGACTTTTACTTTCTCTTCTGTGTCTTGCACTAGGTCTGGTCCCATAAGCTTTCTCTCATTAAGCTCTGTCCAACGTAAAGGTGTTCGACACTTCCTACCATAAAGTGCCTCATATGGAGCCATCTGGATACTAGACTGATAACTGTTATTATAGGCGAATTCCATTAAAGGAAGATATTTGTCCCAGCTACCTTCAAATTCAATGACACAACTTCTCATCATATCTTCTAGAATCTGAATGACTCTTTTTGATTGTCCATCTGTCTGTGGATGAAAAGTCGTGCTGAAATTGAGCTTAGTACCTAGAGCTCATTGTAGACTACCCCAAAATTGAGATGTGAAGCGGGGATCTCTGTCAGACACAATAGAAACAGGCACTCCATGAAGTCGTACAACTTCATTCATATAAACTTCTGCTAATTTATTCAGTGGATAGTCCTTTCTGACAGGTAAGAAATGTGCCGACTCTGTAAATCTGTCCACTATGACCCATACAGTATCATGTTTCTTTGGAGTCAAAGGTAATCCAGTCACAAAATTCATAGTGATTTTTTCCCACTTCCATTCTGGAAGAGAAATTGGATGTAGCAACCCCGAAGGCACTTGATGTTCAGCCTCGACCTACTGACAAGTCAAACATTGTGAAGTGTATTTTGAGATGTCCTTTTTCATACCTGCCCACCAATATCTGCTCTTCAACTCTTGATACATCTTCTTACTCCCTGGTGCATAGCATATTTGCTTTCATGGTCCTCTATAAGAATCCTCTATCTAAGATCTTCGACATCGGGCACACATAATTTATCTTGATAGAACAATCCACCATCTAAATCTATAGTGAATCCAGGTCTCTCCCCCTTAGATATCAACTCAGCTACTTCAATGAGTTTTCTATCCTGTCTTTGTGCATCCTTGATTTCTTGAGTAAGAGTGGGTTGAAGGTGCAACTCTGCCACAATCTTTCTGCTTAAAGCATCTGCTACTACATTAGCTTTGCCTGGATGGTAGTCAATCACACAATTATAATCTTTTATTAGCTCTAACCATCTTCTCTGCCTCAAATTCAATTCTTTCTGTGAGGGAAGATATTTTAAACTCTTGTGATCTGTGTAAATAAAACACTTCTCCCCATATAAATAATGGCGCCATTCAATGCAAAAACTATAGCTGCTAACTCCATATCATGGGTAGGATAATTCTTCTCATGCGACTTTAACTGCCTAGAAGCATAAGCAACCACCTTTCCATCTTGCATCAATACACAACCCAATCCATTATGAGAAGCATCACTATAAAAGACATACTCCTTATTAGGAATCGGCTGTGTCAAAACAGGGGCCTTAGTGAGCATACTTTTGAGCTTATCAAAACTAGCTTGACACTTATCTGTCCACTCAAATTTAACATCCTTTCTCAATAGTCTTGTTAAAGAAGAAGCAATCATTGAAAAACCCTTGACAAATCTCTGATAATATCCAGCTAAACCCAAGAAACTTCTAACCTCGGTCACATTCCGTGGAGGTTTCCAACTCACAATTGCCTCAACTTTGCTAGAATCCACTTTAATGCCTTCTGCAGATATAATGTGTCCCAAAAATGTCACCTCCTTTAACCAAAACTCACATTTTGAGAGTTTGGCATAAAGCTTATATTCTCTGAGAGTCTGCAACACTATTCTCAAATGCTTTTCATGTTCTTCTAAATCTTTAGAATATACCAAAATATCATCAATAAAAATGACCACAAATTGATCAAGATGCGGCCTGAAGATCCTATTCATAAGATCCATAAATGCTGCTGGAGCATTGGTCAGCCCAAATGGCATAACCAAAAACTCATAATGGCCATATCTGGTTCTGAATGCAGTTTTAGCTATATCCTCCGTCTTTACTCTTAATTGATGATAACCAGATCTCAAGTCTATCTTGGAAAATACTCCTGCACCTTTCAGTTAGTCAAAGAGATCATCAATCCGCGGTAACGGGTACTTGTTCTTGATGGTCACCTTATTCAACTGTCGATAATCAACACGTAGCCTCAAAGTTTCATCCTTCTTTTTCACAAACAATACCGGTGCACCCCATGGGGATCTACTTGGTCTAATGAAACCCTTATCAAGAAGTTATTGCAATTGTGTCTTAAGTTCTTTCATCTCTTATGGGGCCATTCTGTATGGCGTCTTTGATATAGGCATAGTTCCTGGAACAAGATCTATAGCAAACTCTACCTCTCTCTCTGAAGGCAAACCAGGTAAGTTATCAGGAAATACATCTGGAAATTCATTTACCACCGGAATATCTTCAAGATTCGAACCCCCTTTTTGGTGTCAATCACATGGGCCAAATAAGCTTCACACCCTTTTCTTATCAATCTCCTAGCTTTCATCATGGATATGACTCGAGGATGTTGTGAAAATAATTCACCTTTCACAATAATTTCCTCCTGATTTTCTATCTTAAATACCACAAATTTAGACTTGCAATCCACCACTGCTTCGTGACGTGAGAGCCAATCCATGCCTAATATGACATCATACTCATGGACATGCAACTCAATCAAGTCTGCAGAAAACACCTTCCCATGCACAACCAAAGGACAATTCCTAAATACTTTATTCACTATTACACTGTGACCCAAAGGATTCTTAACTTCAATTCCATATTCTAGATTTTCTTTAATCATATTATGTTGACTAGGTGTACTACTGCAAATATAGGAATGTGTGGAACCCGGATCTATGAGTGCACAAATATCTAAATCGTATAATGAAAACATACCAACAATAACATCCGTTGTCGCCTGATCTTCCTTAGCTTTCATGGCATAGGCTCGGGCAGGAGCTCTGCTGGATCCAGGTCTATTCACTATCTCTGAAACAGCCTGCTTCGGTCGGCTTTGTCCTCATCTGAACTGAACTCCAAGCTGAGTCGGAGCTGACCTAGTAGTCTGAGTAGGAGTACCACCTGTCAAGAGTGGGCAATCCCTCCATATATGTTCCTTGGACCCACCTCTAAAGCAAGCACCTGTGACACGCCAACATTCCCTTTGATGGCTCTTATTGCAAATGGTACATACCGGTATAGCTTCCTTGCTAACCTGAGATTATGAACTGGCTGTAGAAAAAGTTTCCTTAGAGGGAAGCCCCCTCTTAAAAGACCCTGCTTGTGAATAGCTAGGACCCTTTCCCTGTCCTCTATTATGTGAGCGGCTAGTAAAGAAACGACTCTTCTTCCCAATGAATTGAGTCTCAAAAGTAGCTGACTTTTTAAAAGATTCTTCTATTTTTCTCTTTTTCCTTTTCTCAAGGCTGAGCGCTGCTGAAACTAACTTAGAAAAATTATTATGCTGAAGAGCAGTCACAATATCTCCAACCTCTTCATTAAGGCCATCTTCAAATCTTCTACATTTATCTCTTTCATTTGCAACTAATTCAGGGGCATACTTGCTCAGTCTGGTAAAATCCCGCTGATACTCAGTCATTGACATTTTACCTTGCTTGAGATTCATAAACTCATTCTTTTTCTCATCAATATAGATCAACGGAATATATTGCTCTTTAAATTCAAAGAGGAAAGAATCCCATGAGACCGGTTCCACCATATCTGGCTTGGTAAGAACTGATTTCCACCAATCATATGCCTCATCTTGGAGTAGAGAAGTAGCAAATCTAGCTTTGTCATCTGCTTCCACTTGCAACTCTTTAAAAATTCTTTCAGTCTTTTCCAACCAATACTCAGCTGCAGCTGGATCTTCATCTCTCTTATCATAGAAATCCGAAGCCCCATACTTACGAAGCTTATCAATTGTTACTTTTCGTTTAGGTGGTGGCACCGGGGTAGGCTGAGGAATGGCTCGTACCATCTATTGGAATAATCCAGTCATCTGTTGAATAAATGGATTTTGACCAGGATCAATCTGTTCTGCTGCCTCTGGTGGGGAATTTGCAGCAGCATTTTGCCCTTGCATGATCGCTGCACTAGGCTGATAAGGAGTCTCAGTATCAGGAGATCCGGTACTTTCAGCCATATCTCGTTCTTCCGAAGACATCTTTCTACAATCCTACAAGTTTCCAAGAAGAAAGCCCATATCAGAATTATATGAGACACATGAATATTTAAACCTAATATCTCTTTCCCACCTAGGCCTAGAAACGCCTAAACCTGTCTCTGATACCACTAAATGTGGCACCCCACTTATATAGTAGGAATAATCCCACATATATAAGAGGGATGTCACAAGCTTAACATGATAAATCTGCTCGGATTAAAATTTTTTCATTTTAAATAACTTAATCTATTTAATTATATTTGTTTTGGCTGGTCGTTCTAATCAATAATATATATCATTATATTGTTCACACATATGGCACCCGATTATGTTACTTAATTATTTACATACGCAATATGAACATATGAGTCAAGTCCACCACAAACCATATACGTAGTCAACCAAGGAAAAAAACTATTAAATAACCAACCCTCTAACTAAATCTCTTGTGTGTTTGCTGATATGGGCTTGGATTTCCTTCCTGGCCACTTCACTTCCTACTGTCTATAGTTCCAATTCCTGCGTGACAAAAACCCATGCTAAGCTATCTCTAGCTTAGTGGTACATAGAGGCATTAAGTGTTTCCCAAGCAATCACACAAATGCATGTCTCAAATAATTCATGACACACTGAATTTTTATTGCATATTTGTCATATAAAAGAATTAACCACATCACATAGCAGTATAAGCACAATAATCATATTCAAAAATTAAGTTCTCACTACCTCATATAAGCATTTCATTTCTTAATCACTTATCTCAATAATATAATTCCCACATTTCATTCCAAAGTCTTTCATTAGTATTAGCCCAAATCTCATTCCCGGACTGTCCAGATATGGGGTGTGAAATAGGGGCGCTCGTGGAGCTTAAGCCACCCTACTCACCATAATCTCAAGTCAACGGTGCTCGCAGACCTTAAGCCACCTTGACCGAATATAATCATGTCATCTCTGTGTAATCAGGATCAGGGGCACTCTCAGAGCTTAAGCCACCCTGTCCTTAAATCATATCCATAGCGGTACCGTAACTTCCCCATAATGGTGCACCATCTATCCTATGTTAGTCCTCAGGTAGAGAAATGGGCAATTAACACCATTAATTTCTTGTTTCTATAACCAATACTCAATTCATATTAACACAATCATATACTCACCATTTATTTCAAAACCAAGTGATAGCATGATATTTTATCAAATATTAGTATAATGTTAAGTTCATAGTCAATAACATTTCTATGATTTTAAAACATATCATAATATACTATTTCATCATTGTGACAAATAATTCATGTAATGCACACACAATCATGCATAAGGGAAAAACATAATACATATATGTACAAACCTCGACAGTATTTTCCTTTTCCAAAATATAAGTCCATAGCTTGTTAACTTTTGTTGGTCTTCTTCTTGTTGAAATCCTAATTTAAAAATATAATTAATTAATAGCTTGATAAAATATTTATTCTTAATATAATTTAAATAAATAACTAGAATTTCTATTAAGCTTGAACAAGACCTCTAAGGACTGTTGGATTAATAACATTTTCTATACTTATCCAATTTATATGATTCTTGATCCTAATTAAATATAACATGTAAAAATAAAATATACTAAAATTTTAGAATTTTTGAACCTTTACATAATATTTGGTATAATTTTAAATATTTCCCTATTTTCTGCCCTTAGGCAGTTTCGAGGTACCTAATTCAAAAATTCATAGCTTCCAAGTTTTAGCTTCACTTATTCTGAAACGTATTATACAGTTATATAGGTAAATTTGGAACATTTTTCATGTTTAACTCATTTCCAAATTCGGTCTCTAAGATTCTCAAATATTGGCGGATCTATAACTGGTTCAACATAGAGTATTAACCCGACCAGTTTAATTGTTCAGCTCATAACTCACAAAAGACATGATATTTTAAGGTGAAACTTTCCCAGAAATTTAGATAAGACATACAAGTAAATCTTTTATGTTTTTAACTTTGGCTAATTCGATCTAAAAATAGGTGAAATATAAGGACAAATTTACTGGAACTGAACAGGTATATGAAACCAGCTCAATCAAGGAACAGTCATAGATCATTTCAGAATAACTCAACCTACACAAGAGAAATTTATACGAAAGTTTTCAAAGACCTCGATAACATATATAACTAGAACTTTCATGTTTTACAAAACCTTAGATTAAGCCACTAAGATAATCAATTTGTACAAGAACCGTAGGTCATTTAGTTGATATGTCTCCCTGAACCAGTTTAATTCCAATAACCATATCTCTTCATATACTCAAAATACTTCAATCAAATTTGGCAGAGAGATACAACAGACATAGATGAACAACTTTTTTGTTTTATACTTCTTCAAATTGGTTGATAACTCACTCGAAAATCAAGTGCCAAATACTGATAATATACAGTCCTAATACTCTAAAAATACAAGAATAATTGAGAGATGATCACTTACCAAGAACAAATCTATTTGGAGTGAACTTCTTGAAAATCATGGAGGCTGGTGGTTGGAGGAAGAAGAAGAGTGGAGATAAGATTGGTGTGGAGATAAGGTTGATGTTATTATGACATTAAATGTATTTAACTTAAATACACTCCCCCCTTCCACAAAACCACATTCGGCCCCCCTATTCTCTTTTTTTTTTTTAACTTGTTCTATTTTAATTAATTAATTAATTAATTTTTTATTATTTTTTTTACATGTATTAAATTCCACTAGATTTTATTAAACTGTAATTTTACTATGATATGCCTAACCAAATTAAATGTTATCAATCTATTTAGTTCATTTTTATTTCTTATTTAATAATTTACTCAATTTCTTTTTATATTTAATGTCAATCATATAGTTTCTATGCATATCAAATACTTATTCTAACTAGATGCTAATTAGTGACCATTACAAGACCTATGCTAAAGGAGAGAATTAACGAATCACAAAGCAAAGATCCTCTATTATGTGAGAAAATTGATGTGGTAAGGCAGGGAAATAATACAGAGTTTCATTTGCAGAATGATGTACTGATGTTAAAGTCATGCATATGTGTTCCAGACACTGAGAACTTGCATCAGGAAATAATGGAAGAGGCACACAATGCACCGTATGCAATGCACCTAGGGTGACAAAGATGTATCACAGTTTAAGGCCTCATTACTGGTGGCCAAGAATGAAGAAAGTCATAGCAGAATATGTTTCCAAATGCTTGACATGTCAGCAGATTAAAATTGA
Organism: Triadica sebifera; assembly: GCA_023653625.1. Lineage (NCBI taxonomy): Eukaryota > Viridiplantae > Streptophyta > Magnoliopsida > Malpighiales > Euphorbiaceae > Triadica > Triadica sebifera. The sequence continues at coordinate 38,280,828 of CM042896.1, forward strand.
ACGTCAAGCACCAGTTGGTAAACTACATCCATTGCCAGTGCTAGAATGGAAATGGGAAAGAATAACAATAGATTTTGTCTATGGATTGCCAAGAACTCCACGAAAAAAATGATGCAGTACGGGTAATTATTGACAGATTCACCAAGTCAGCACATTTTCTACCTATCTAATGGGGTTGTACACTTGAGAGTTTGGCCAAATTATATGTGAATGAGATAGTCAGATTGCATGGCATTCCAGTGTCGATTGTGTCTGATAGAGATTCACGGTTTACCTCAAATTTTTGGGTGAGTTTACAGAATGCATTGGGAACAAAATTGAACTTTAGCACTGCATTTCACCCATATATTGATGGACAATCTGAAAGGACTATACAGACATTGGAAGAAATGCCTCATTACTGGTGGCCAAGAATGAAGAAAGTCATAGCAGAATATGTTTCCAAATGCTTGACATGTCAGCAGATTAAAATTGAACGTCAGACACCAGTTGGTAAACTACATCCATTGCCAGTGCTAGAATGGAAATGGGAAAGAATAACAATAGATTTTGTCTATGGATTGCCAAGAACTCCACGAAAAAAATGATGCAATACGGGTAATTATTGACAGATTAACCAAGTCAGCACATTTTCTACCTATCTGATGGGGTTGTACACTTGAGAGTTTGGCCAAATTATATGTGAATGAGATAGTCAGATTGCATGGCATTCCAGTGTCGATTGTGTCTGATAGAGATTCACGGTTTACCTCAAATTTTTGGGTGAGTTTACAGAATGCATTGGGAACAAAATTGAACTTTAGCACTGCATTTCACCCATATATTGATGGACAATCTGAAAGGACTATACAGACATTGGAAGAAATGCCTCATTACTGGTGGCCAAGAATGAAGAAAGTCATAGCAGAATATGTTTCCAAATGCTTGACATGTCAGCAGATTAAAATTAAACGTCAGACACCAGTTGGTAAACTACATCCATTGCCAGTGCTAGAATGGAAATGGGAAAGAATAACAATAGATTTTGTCTATGGATTGCCAAGAATTCCACGAAAAAAATGATGCAATACGGGTAATTATTGACAGATTAACCAAGTCAGCACATTTTCTACCTATCTGATGGGGTTGTACACTTGAGAGTTTGGCCAAATTATATGTGAATGAGATAGTCAGATTGCATGGCATTCCAGTGTCGATTGTGTCTGATAGAGATTCACGGTTTACCTCAAATTTTTGGGTGAGTTTACAGAATGCATTGGGAACAAAATTGAACTTTAGCACTGCATTTCACCCATATATTGATGGACAATCTGAAAGGACTATACAGACATTGGAAGAAATGCTTAGGGCATGTTCTATGGAATTCAGATGTGCTTAGGATGAATATATAGCATTGATTGAATTTGCTTACAACAGCCAGTATCATAGTAGTATCCAGATGGCACCATATGAGGCATTGTATGGCAGAAAGTGTCGAAGCCATTTAGGATGAAGAAGGAGTGCGTGCATTAGAAGGGCTAGATATAGTGCAAGACATAATGGATAAGATCAAGGTTGTCAAGAACAAGCTAAAAGCAGCCCAAGATAGACAGAAAAATTACACTGATCAGCATAGAAGGGAGATGGAATACGAGTTAGGTGAAAAGGTGTTTCTTCATGTATCTCCATGGAAAAGTGCTTTGCTGGTTGTAGAGTATCCTAAAAAGATACCTTCATCAGACTCAGAGGCAAATTATCCAAGATTGTCCTTGGTGTTCAATATAAAACACTTGCATCCAAATACTCTAAAGTATGATACCAAGGGCTTTCTTCCATTCCATAGCTCAAATGAGGTTTTCTTTAAAAGAGGTTTTTTGAAAACTCGATTTGAAATATAACATGCAGTGTTTGTGACTTTTGCCCAAAAATAAGTTGGTAATTCATATTCATTAAGCATTGTTCTCGCCATTTCAATTAATGTTCGATTTTTACTTTCAACTACCCTATTTTGTTGAGGTGTTCTAGGAGATGAGAAATTATGTGAAATGCCATGTTCAAGACAAAAGCTTTCAAAGTTTTCATTTTCAAATTCTTTCCCATGATCACTTCTTATTTTTGAAATGCAGTACCCATTTTCATTTTAAACTCTTTTAGCAAAGTTTTTGAAATTTTCAAAAGCATCACTCTTTTGAGCTAAGAAAATTACCTAAGTAAATCTAGAGTAATCAACTACGATGACAAATGCATAATGTTTTCCTCCTAAGCTAGCAATCCTAGTAGGCCCAAATAAGTCTAAGTGCAGAAGTTGAAGAGGTTTTGAAGTACTTACTATGTTTTTGGCTTTGAAAGATGACTTGTGTTGCTTTCCTCTTTGACAAGGATCACATGTCTTGCCTTTTTCATATTTAACTCTTGGTAATCCTTTTACTAGCTCTCCTGTGCTGAGACTTTTTATTAAGTTCATGTTAGCATGACCAAGTCTTCTATGCCACAGCCAATATTCATCACTAGTAGTCACAAGACACTTAGAGGAATGGTTAGATAGTTCATGTAAGTTTATTATGTACGTATTGATATATCTATTTCCTTTAAATATTTCTTGACCATCAATAGAGATTACAAGACATTCATTTGAAGTGAAGATTATTTTGTTTCCTTTGTCACATAATTGACTTACACTTAACAAATTATGTTTCAAGCCATTAATAAGTAAAACATCCTTAATAAAAGTAGTACTATAAATACCAATAGAACCAATGCCAATTACCTTACCCTTTACATTATTTTCAAAGGTAACTTTACCTCCATCAATACTTTTGATTTCATTGAAGAGTTCTTTGTCTCCTGTCACATGCCTTGAGCATCCACTATCTACTAGCCACGCATTTTTGTTTATTGTGGACTTGAGGCATACCTATAGAATTACAAATCAAGTATGATATTTAGGTACCCAAATGAGTTTGGGTCCTTGGGGGTTAGCACATGAAGGTTCCCAATGAGCCTTCCTTATCCAGCAATGTTTATTTATTGACCCATTTTCATACAGTAATTACACTGTTTATGACTAAACTTGCTTTTTGGTCTTACAATGTATTTGAATGCCATAATTTGATTAGACTGATATTGAGAACAATGACATGCACAATCATGATTAATTTGCATTTTTCTAGATACATTCTTTCTATATAAAAAGGCATGATTCTTTTTCTGTATAGAGGGTTTAACATTCTTATTTCTTGGTGCAGTTCTAACAGGTGTGGAGATGTTATGTTCTTTAAACTTAACAAATACTATTTTGTTAGAAGATGATGATGTGTCCTTAAACCCTAGACCAAATCTAACTAAAGGTGGTCTTTCAGACACAATGAGAGTATCTAAGCTCTCTTTACCCTTGTGAAATTTAGGAATGGAATTTCTAAGTTCCTCAACTTCATTTTTCAAAGTATTATTTTCTTTTAACAGTGAAGCTGTTGAGGGTCTTGATGAGTATTCATCTAATGACTTTTGAAGAGATTCATTAGATGATTTAAGCTTTATGTTCTCTTTTTCTAAACCATCTATCTTATTTTTCAAATTAGAGATATTATTTCTATAGGTATTAAATTTAGTTTTATATTTCTCTAATTCTATATTTAATTTTTCTATTAGGCTTTGCTCATCATCATCATCATCACTATCACTATTACTATCATTATCACTACTATCATTATTGAAAGAGTATGAGTGTAGTGATCTTACTTTTTCCAAGACGTGATCCTCAATAGCCATGAAGCATAGGTTGACCTCTTCACTTTCATTATCATCTTTTTCACTTGAAGAGCTTTCGTCATCCCATGTGGCTTTATGACCTTTCTCCCCATTGTCTCGTTGGTATTTCCTCTTATGCTTCTTGAGCCTTGGACATTCTGGTTTGATATGTCCTTTCTTTCCACATTCATAGCATTTTACCTCTTCCTTACTTCTATGTGTATCATTAGAAGTTTGTTTGAGGTTTCTTTGCCTGAATTTTCTGAAATTGCTCATTTTCTTCTCAATGATTCTTTTTAATCTCCTTGAAAGCATAGCGATGTCCTCATTTTCATCATCACTCATTTCTTCATCATCTTCACTTTCTTCTTGACATTTTGAAGTAGAGGCTTTGAGTGCTAAGGGTTTTCTTTTCTGTGGCTCTGCTTCAAGCTCTCTATGTCTCTTTACTGCCATCTCATGTGTGAGAAGCTTGCCAATCAGCACATCAGTATTCATGATGCTCATATCTTCATTTGCTTCTTCTATGCCAGCAACTCTTGAACCATAGTCTTTAAAAGGAAGACTTCTCAGGATTTTATTGTTTACATCTTCCAAACTCATATGCTTCCCAAGTTTCCTCATTCCATTTATAATGGATAGAAGACGGTATGTCATGTCAGTGATTGACTCATTGGATTTCATCTTGAAGAGCTCATATTCTGAGGTTAGAAGTTGAATCTTCTTGGATTTGACTTGCTTAGTTCCCTCATGATAGTTCTCCAATGTCTTCCACATACTATATGCTGTTGAGCAGTGTTGTATTCTCCCACATTCTTCAATAGATAATGAGCTTGATAGAATTGTCATTGCCTTCTTGTTTTTGAAATTTGCTCTTCTTTGGGGCTCTGTCCAATCATCTCTTGATAGGATTTCCTCTTCACCATCAGCTCCACTTCTGGTTGGTGGTGTCCATTCTTTTCGTACACTATCCCAGACTTCATTTCCTTCACTATCCAAGTATGTCTCCATCCTAAACTTCCAATGGGCATAATTTGCTCCATCAAAGTAAGGTTTGAGACTCTGGAATCCTTCACTGGCCATATCTTACTCTTTACTAGCGCTTTTTAGGCTTCGATGCTAGACAAAGCTCTGATACCAATTGTTGCCCAGATATTAGACCAAAAAGGGGGGTTGAATTGGAGTTTCAAAAAATTAAACTTTAAGGTGCGGATATAAATAGTTAATTTTAGGGGGGATAGAGAAAATCAGACACAAAGATTTATAGAGGTTCGGGTGTTAACAAACCCTACTCCTCTCCCCAATCGCAATTGGGAGTTTCACTAACACACTAAGTGGTACAATGGAGTTTTACAAGCTCACTCCCAACTATGGTGTTTCCCACAATGGCTCACACCTAACCCAGAAATCCCTTGTGTTTTAATGGCTCACACAATAACCAATTCCTTTGTGTTTTACAGGCTCACACAAATAACCTACACTTTGTGTTTTACAGGCTCACACAAACAACCTACACTTTGTGTTTTACAGGCTCACCCAAACAACCTACACTTTGTGTTTTAGAGGCTTACACAACTAACCCTTACAAGTGTTATACTCTTAACCCAGAACTACCCAAATCTCACTTGAGTAAAGATTACAGAGAGAACCACTTATAAATCTTTATTGCTCAATTATGAGGAGCAAAAAGATTTTTACAGAGAATTGATTTGTTCTCAAAGTATGAAAGTACAAGATAGCTTGTGATTTGAAGTATATGCTAATCTTTTGTTTTTCTTATCATCCTCTTGTTCCTTAATGCATAAATGACTTTCATTTATACTACCATGGCTGAATATAGCCGTTGGGATGCATTAAATAAGAAAACTAGTCGTTGTACCAACCAAAAATCACGCCTGACATTTTTCTCTTTCATTGTTCACGGGCGTGACTATGCTTGTCACGGGGGTGAGAGTTCTTCCCAAGCCGTGACTGAAGTGGTGACCCTGGTCGTGAAGCTTTCTGGAATGTTTTGACATATTGAGTCACGGGCGTGACATTACTCATTCACGGGCGTGACAAGCTTCCCAGCCGTGATCCAAGTGGTGACTCTGGTGGTGAAGCTCTCTGGAATGTTTTGACATATAGAGTCACGGGCATGACATTAATCATTCACGGGAGTGACACTCTTCCCAGCCGTGATCCAAGTGGTGACTCTGGTGGTGAAGCTCTCTGAATGAAATTGCATGACTCTTCACGGGGGTGAAACCTTTAGTCACGGGGGTGACTGAAATGCTTACTTCACGGTTTGTTTTTCCTTCATGGCCGTGGACTTCAAATGTTGGTTTTGGTAACGGTTAGCTTCCTTCACAGGATTGACTCCTAGAGTCATGGCAGTGAACATGCTACTACTTGATTTTTGTTTCTCAAAGATTATTCTTCCAATTCTCCATTCTTGCTATTTTAATTCATGTCCTGTATAATATACTTACAAAAACAAGTATGTTAAATACAATATTGCTATATTATTTGTTATCATCAAAATGATGGAAATACCCCTCAAGGTTAACAATACTGGTGTCCTACACTTTCTTCCATATAAAGCTTCATAAGGAGCCATGCTTATACTCATTTGATGACCTTTGTTATAGGCAAACTCCATAAGAGGTAGATGTCGATCCCAACTTCCCTCAAATTCAAGCACACAACATCTCATGATATCCTCTAGCAACTGTATATCTCGCTCTGATTGTCCATCCGTTTGCAGATGAAATGCCATGCTAAAATTTAGTCGAATTCCCAAAGCCTGATGTAGACTCTTCCAGAACTGCGACGTAAACCTGGGATACAGGTACTCCATGAAGTCTCACTATCTCATTCACATAAATCTCAGCCAGCTTGTTCAAAGTATAGTCCATTCGCACTGGTAGAAAATGTGTTGACTCCGTCAATTGATTCACTATCACCCACACTGCATCATGCTTTCTCTGAGTTACTCGTAAACCAAACACAAAATCCATTGTCATCCTCTCCCAGTTCCATTCTGGTATGGGAATCGGTTGTAGTAAGCTTGTGGTAATTGATGCTTAGCTTTCACTTGTTGACAGATTAGACATTTAGCAACATATTCAGTGATATCCTTTTTCATCCCCGACCACCATTATTGTGCTTTCAAATCTTAGTACATCTTGTTTCCACCTGGGTGCATAGTATAAACTGTTTCATGAGCTTTTTTTAAAATCTCTGACCTCAGCTCTTCTATACTTGGCACACAAATCCGGTTCTTGAAATACACAGTACCATTTCTATTAAGGAAAATTCTGACTTTTCTCCATTTTTCAAGGCCTCGACCATCTTCACTAACTTCTCATCTTGTTTGGACATCTTTAATTCTCTGCATCAATGTGGATTCCACTCGCATCTCAGCTAAAATCTTCCTGCTTAGTGCATCCGCAACCACGTTAGCTTTTCTTGGATGGTAGTCTATTACACAATCATAGTCTTTAATCAATTCCAACCATCTTCGTTGCCTCAGGTTCAACTCTTTCTATGAAGGAAGATACTTAAGACTCTTTGTGATCCGTATAAATGTAGCATCTTTCTCCATACAGATAATGTCTCCAGATCTTAAGAGCAAAAACTATCGCTACAAGCTCTAAATCATGCGTCGGATAGTTAAGTTCATGAGGCTTAAGCTATTTGGAGGCATATGCAATCACTTTTCCCTCTTGCATAAGAACAAATCCTAGCCCAATGTGACTTGCATCACTATACACAACATAGTCTTTTCTTGGAGTAGGCTGAGTCAAAACTGGTGCTTCAGTCAACATTGCCTTCAATCGATCAAAGCTTGCTTGAAACTTATATGTCCATTCAAAATGGACCTCTTTTTGCAGCAGTTGTGTCAAAGGATTCGCTATAGATGAAAATCCTTTCACAAATCTCCTATAGTATCTAGCTAAACTAAGAAAACTTCTCACTTCTATCACATTTTGAGGTGGTTTCCAATTAAGAATAGCCTCAATTTTACTAGGATCAACTCGAATACCTTCCGGTGAAATTACATGACCCAGAAAACTAACAGCTTCTAACCAAAACTCACACTTAGATAGCTTTGCATACAATTGTTTCTCCTTCAAAGTATGCAATACTTTTCTAAGATGTTGGTCTTGCTCTACTCGATCTCTAGAATAGACAAGAATGTCATCAATGAATACAACTACAAATTGATCAATATATGGCCTGAACACTCGGTTCATCAGGTCCATAAAAACTGTCGGCGCATTCGTCAATCCAAATGGCATCACCAAGAACTCATAATGACCATAACGAGTCCTGAATGTCATCTTAGATACATGTGACTCTTTGATTTTTAGTTGATGATACCCCGATCGAAGATCTATCTTTGAAAATATACTTGCACCTTTCAGCTGATCAAATAAATCATCAATCCTAGGCAGTGGGTATTTATTCTTAATAGTAACCCTATTAAGCTGCCTGTAGTCAACGCAAAGACGTAAAGTACCGTCTTTCTTCTTCACAAATAGTACTAGAGCACCCCATGATGATACATTAGGTCATATGAATCCTTTATCTAACATTTCTTATAACTGTATCTTCAACTCTTTCAATTCTATGGGTGTCATCCTATATGGTGTAATAGATATAGGAGTGGTGCCAGCTACTAATTCAATAGCAAACTTTATCTCTCGGTCAGGTGGTAGTCCTGGTAACTCCTAAGGGAATACATCTGGAAATTCACTAACAGTTGGGAAGATCACTACACTCATACTCTTTCAATAATGATAGTAGCAATAATGATAATGACAATGATAGTGATGATGATGATGATGATGAGCAAAGTCTTATAGAAGAATTGAATTTAGAACTAGAGAAATATAGAAGTAAATTCAGTACTTATAGGAATAACATTTCCAATTTGAAAAACAAAATGGATGCTTTAGAAGAGGAGAATCTTAAGCTTAAATCATCCAATGAATCTCTTCAAAAGTCATTAGATGAACATTCATCAAGACCCTCAACTGCTTCTTTGTTTAAAGAAAATAATACTTTGAAAAATGAAGTTGAGGAACTTAGAAATTCTATTTCTAAATTTCACAAAGGTAAAGAAAGTTTAAATACTCTCATTGTGTCTCAAAGACTACCTTTAATTAGACATGGTCTAGGATTTAAGGACACATCATCATCTTCTCACAAAACCATTTTTGTTAAGTCTAGAAAACCTCACATCTCCACAATTGTTGGAACAGCACCAAGGAATAAGTATATTAAACCTTATACATATAAAAAAGAATAATCATGCCTTTATATATAAGAAGCATTCATCTAGAAAAGCATCAATTAATCATGATTGTGCATTTCGTTGTTCTCAAAATTAGTTAAATAGAAATATGGCATTCAATTATATTGTAAGACCAAAAAACAATGTTAGACCTAAACAGTGTAATTATTGTATGAAGATTGGTCATATAAATAAACATTGTTGGATAAAGAAGGCTCATTGGGAACCTTCATGTGCTAACCCCCAAGGACCCAAGTTCATTTGGGTACCTAACAATCATACTTAAACTGTGATTCTATAGGTATGCCTCAACTCCACAATAAACAAAAATACTTGACTAGGGGACAGTGGATGCTCAAGGCATATGACACGAGATAAAGAACTCTTTAATGAAATCAAAAGTATTGATGGAGGTAAAGTTACCTTTGAAAAAATTGCTAAGGGTAAGGTAATTGGCATTGGTTCTATTGGTATTTATGGTACTACCTTTATTAAAGATGTCTTACTTGTTGATGGCTTAAAACATAACCTGTTAAGTGTTAGTGAATTATGTGATAAAGGAAACAAAGTAATCTTTACTTTAGATGAATGTCTTGTAACCACGATCGATGGTCAAGAAATATTTAAAGGAAATAGAGATGTCAACACATACATAATAGACTTACATGAATTATCTAACCATTCTTCTAAGTGCTTTGTGACTACTCGTGATGAATCTTAGTTGTGGCATAGAAGGCTTGGTCATGCTAACATGGACTTAATACAAAGCCTCAGCACAGGAGAACTAGTAAAAAGACTGCCAAGAGTCAAATTTGAAAAAGACAAGACATGTGAACCTTGCCAAAGAGGGAAGTAACATAAGTCATCCTTCGAAGCCAAAAACATAGTAAATACCTCAAAACCTCTTCAACTCCTGCATTTAGACTTATTTGGACCTACTAGAATTGCTAGCTTAGGAGGTAAACATTATGCCTTTATCATCGTAGATGATTACTCTAGATTTACTTGGGTAATTTTCTTAGCTCAAAAGAGTGATGCTTTTGAAAATTTCAAAAACTTTGCTAAAAGAGTTCAAAATGAAAAAGGATATTGTATTTCAAAGATAAGAAGTGACCATGGCAAAGAATTTGAAAATGAAAACTTTGAAAGTTTTTGTCTTGAACATGGCATTTCACATAATTTCTCATCTCCTAGGACATCTCAACAAAATGGGGTAGTTGAAAGAAAAAATCGAACTTTAATTGAAATGGCTAGAACAATGCTCAATGAGTATGGTTTACCAACTTACTTTTGGGCAGAAGCCACAAACACTGCATGTTATATTTCAAATCGAGTTTTCAAAAGACCTCTTTTAAACAAAACCTCATTTGAGCTATGGAATGGAAGAAAGCCTTTGATATCATACTTTAGAGTATTTGGATGCAAGTGCTTCAAATTGAATACCAAGGGCAACCTTGGAAAATTTGCCTCTAAATCTTATGAAGGTATCTTTTTAGGATACTCTACAACTAGCAAAGCATATAGAGTATTTAATAAAAGATCATTAACTGTTGAAGAATCTATGCATGTTGTTTTTAATGAATCTAGTAGACTTGATCTTGTGAAAGGTAGTGTTCTTGATGATATTGTAAAAACTATGGAAAGACTTTATCTTGGAAATAGAAAAGAAGAAAATGATCAAGAAGATTCACATCAAGATGATTCTCTACCTCAAGCTCAAGAAGAAAACGGGCAAAAACTCCCAAAGGAATGGAGAATGACAAAAGATCATCCCAAGGAGCATATCATTGGTGATCCTTTAAGGGGAGTAAGTACTAGATCTTATTTCAAACATTTAGCCACTGACCTTACTTTTAATTCTCAAATTGAGCCTAAAAATGTTAATGAGGCTCTTAATGATGAAAGTTGGGTAATTGCCATACAAGAGGAACTCAACCAATTTGAGAGAAGTAAGGTATGGACCTTAGTACCTAGACCCAAGGATCATCAAATTATAGGTAGCAAATGGGTATTTAGAAATAAACTAGATGAACAAGGTTCAATAACTAGGAATATGGCTAGATTAGTTGCAAAAGGATATAATCATGAAGAAGGAATAGATTATGATGAGACCTATGCACCCATACCTATATTAGAAGCCATAAGAATACTTTTAACATATGCATGTCACATGAATTTCAAACTCTTTCAAATGGATATGAAAAGTACATTTCTAAATGGTTATATAGAAGAAGAAGTTTATGTAGAACAACCACCAGGCTTTGAAAGCCATGATTTTCCAAATCATGTTTTTAAACTTTCAAAAGCTTAATATGGTTTGAAACAAGTCCCAAGAGCTTGGCATGAAAGACTAAGTTCTTTTCTCTTAGAAAATAACTTTACAAAGGGGAATGTTGACACCACATTATTCATTAAAAAGCATAAGCATGATATACTAATTGTTCAAATTTATATTGATGATATAATATTTGGTTCCACTAATGAATTGCTTTGTCAAGAATTCCCTAAGTGTATGACTAGGGAATTTGAAATGAGCATGATGGGAGAGCTTAAATATTTCCTTGCTCTACAAATAAAACAACGCAATTAGGGCATATTCATCAATCAATCCAAATATGCCAAAGATTTAATTAAAAAGTTTGGAATGGAAGGATGCAAGAATGCCAAAACTCCTATGAGCACATCAACAAAATTAGACAAGGATGAAAAGGGTAAGAGCATTAATGAAAAGGTCTATAGAGGTATGATCGGATCACTTTTATATCTTACTACTTCTAGACCCGACATAATGTATAGTGTTTTCTTGTGTGCACGATTTCAATCATGTCCAAAAGAATCTCATTTACATGCAGTAAAAAGAATTCTAAGATATTTACATAGGTCATTGCATCTAGGTTTGTGGTATCCTAGAAATTGATCCTTTTATATTGTAGGATATTTAGATGCAGACTATGCTGGTAGTCTTTTAGATAGAAAAAGCACTTCAGGTACTTGTCACTTCATTGGAGAGTGCTTAGTTTCTTGGTTTAGCAAGAAACAAGTTTCAGTTGCTCTTTCAACTGCTGAAGCAGAGTATGTAGCAGCAGGATGTTGTTGTACCCAAATCATTTGGATGAAACAATAACTTAAGAACTATGGTCATGATATGAACCATATACCTATTAAATGTGACAATACAAGTGCTATAAATCTTTCAAAGAATCCCATTCAATATTCTAGAAGTAAGCATATTGACATTAGACACCACTTTATTAGAGATCATGTTCAATATGGAGATGTTGCATTGGAATTTATAAGCACAGAAAATCAATTGGCAGATATGTTCACTAAGTCTCTAAATGAGGAAAGATTTAATTTCATTAGAAGAGAACTTGGAATGATTGATGGATTAACCTTGTGTTTGCCAAATTGTCAAATCTTAAGTGATAATCTTGTTTTTGTATCATATTACTATACATAAGGTAGTAACTTTCATGAAAATTTTATGTTATAAGGGATAGAATCTTCATAGAAATGATTTAGTCTTGTTTTAGGACTTAATTTTTTTTTATGGAAATTTTAGGCAATTCACGCCGTGACATATGTTAACGCCCGTGAATTAAATAGCCAAAAGAACCAGTGTCTTTCATGACTTGATTCACGACATTGTTCACGGCTTCAAGTAGTGAAGCTTATGTTCATGACTTCATTCACTCCCATGAAAAACCTTGTTCATGCTCATGACGTATTTTCACGCCCGTGAACATTTTCACCAAAAACTCATAGAGACGTTCACGCTTTGAGTCACGCTTTGTTTCACGGGCATAAGTAGTGAAATTCAACCTTTCACGCCCATGATTCGTCTTTCACCACCGTGATAGTTCATCATTCATGCTTGTGACATTCAAATGTCATGACCGTGAACCTTTTCATGCCTTTATTCATAGGTAGAGCACCCCTTCAACAAACCGTGAACACGACTCTTCACGACCGTGACTACATATTTCACGCCCGTGAATGCATCTGCTATATAACAATTCTGCTGGTTATTCTTCACATTTCAACCTTTCAACTCCTTGAAACCACTCTCATTTACGCACATTGAATGGTACATTGAAGATTCCAGCCCCAAAGTCACAAAATTCTGCTATAAATACCATCAAAAATCCCTTTCTTCAACAAAAATCATCTTTCCTTAGGGTTTCCTCAAATTTTCTGTCAAATTTTATCCAAACACTTCAAAGTTCATTTCTTCAATCCACATGGAAATGGCTCATCAAAGGGTACTAGGAAGAAATCACATGCTCCTATGAGGTACTCAGACTACCTAATGAATAGAATCCCGGAGCATTGTCATCCTTGATACTCAACCCTTAAGAAAAGGCCTCTCATTTCATCAAGATCTTTTGAGTGGCAAATGGTACGCACTCTCAGGCTTGAGATAGCGATGACATAGCAACTCCAGGCCTATCATTGGAAAGAGTTTGTGGACATTCATCAGCCAACTTTAAGGGAGCCAACCTTTGAATTCTTGAGCACTTTGCAAGTGTCTCCCACTGGAGTGGTGAAATTCCAACACTGCAGTAATCCAAATACTCTCACTACCATAGAATTCGGGGACTTATTCAACATACCCTCGGAAGGCATCCTCAATGACAGTGAAGTGGAATTCTTTGCAACTCGAGCATGGACTCATTTTGGTACGGATTGCAGCTAGGATGTAAAGAAGACCAAGAGCACTCCTCTCTAGTCCCCAGTGGATAAATATCTGCATAGGTTTCTAACCTATAGCATAATTGCCCGAGGAGACAGCAATGGCACCATTTGGAAGTCAGAGCTCTTTCTCTTTGAGATGGCCCGAAGAGGTCTCATAGTGGTGCTTTCTCAATGGTTTGCGAACCATCTTCTGTCCATTGCCACCAAGCCCTTCGGAGATATACTTATTGGTGAATATGTGACCCATATGGCCTTAAAGCTTGGATATTTGAAGCTGGATGACCATCACTTCAATCTCATCCCAGGGCATCCTCTAGATCGATTGGATGTTGAGTCCTTCATTAAGATGGGAGCGGCTGTTATAATTGTCCATGGGAATAATATTTACTACCGCTTCACAGACACAGCTGGCGAAATCATATGGGAAGATAATGATTTGGAGGACTTCAAAGCTGGCTTCCAAGGAATCCAGCAGAGGAAAAGGGCTCGGGTTAAGGAGGCACCTCCAGCGGTTGAGCAGGACATCGGACAATCCTCGGCTTCCACACCGAATTTGGCGCAGCAGGTGGTTGACCTCCTAGCATCACGATTTGAGCACCTGCAGGCATCCATGGATGAGAGGTTGGAGAACCTCAAGGACTTCATGGAGTCTAGGATGGATAGCCTTGAGGCTGAAGTTACTAGTCTTAGGGACAGGATGTCCGGATAGATGTTAGGCTAGATGGTAGCCTTAATATGCTTGTTTCTTTGTTTTGTTTACTTATTTTGTTTGTGTGTAGGAAATTTTTAAATTTCCTTTCAGAATTTTTATTATCTTTGATTGTATTTTTTTATATAATATATTTTCTTTGTTTTTCCATTATGGTTTATCTTTATATTCTTTTTGTTGATGACAAAAAGGGGAGAAACTAGCAATATATTAAGATAAATGCAAGCAATACTTAGTTTTGAATCAAAATTAAGAACCTACAAATATATTGAGTAAAGTAGGGAGAAATTATCAATATTTTGAGTTTAAGTGCAATACTTCAAATTTGATTCAAAATGAATATGCAAGTATGCAAATTGAGCTTTATACACATTAAATATATCTTAAGTATACTTTGCATATATCTTGATGCAAGCTACATAAATGAATATGCACTTGATATACTCTAAATATACCTTACATATACTTCATGACTTAAATAAAATTTTGGTATATATTGGATATACTCTACATATAACTTGCATATACTTAAAACTAGAAACTTTATTTTAATGCTACATCATTCTTTACAATTCTTGCATTTCATCAATTTTTATCCTAAGTATCTTTTGAGGGGGAGACTTCTCAAAAGCACATATTGCTAGATTATTTGTCAACATCAAAAAGGGAGAGATTGTTAAACCTTGAGGGGTATTTCCATCATTTTGATGATAACAAATAAAATAGCAATATTGTATTTAGCATAATTGTTTTCTAAGTCTATTAAACAGGATATGGAATAAAATAGCAAGAATGGAGAATGGAAGATTGATACTTGAATGATAAAATTAAGGAAGAAGCATGTTCACGCCCATGACCCTATGAGTCACACCCGTGAAGAAGCTAACCGTCAACAAAACCAATATTTGAAGTTCACGGCCATGAAGGAAGACAACAAACCGTGAAATGCACATTTAAGTCATGCCCATGAATTCCATGTCACACCCGTGAACCTTCTTGCCAAATTCATCCAGAGAGCTTCACGACCAAAGTCACCACTTTGATCACGGCTGGGAAGTTTGTCACGCTCGTGAAGATATATGTCATGCCCGTGACTCAATATTTCAAAACCTTCCAGAATGCTTCACGACCAAGGTCACCACTTCAGTCACGACTTGGAAGAATAGTCATGCATGTGACAAACATAGTGACACCCGTGAAAGATGAAAGAGAAAAATGTCAAGCGCAATTATTTGGGTTGGTGCAATGGCTAGTTTCGTATTAAATGCATTCAACCAGCTATAATTCACTATGGGAGTATAAATGCAAGTCATTTATGCATTCAGTACAAAAGGATAGCAAATACTTTGAATCAAAATCTTATTACAAGCTATTTGTACATTTAATACTTTCATAACTAATATCTATTCTCTGTGAAAATCTTTTTGCTCATCATTTATTAAGCAATAAATATTTGTAAGTGTTTCTCTCTGTAATCATTTATTACTCAAGTGAGTTTTGGGTATTGCTGGGTTAATAGTAGAACACATGTAAGGGTTAGTTGTGTGAGCCTTTAAAACACAAAGAAAGGTTGTTTGTGTGAGCCTGTAAAACACAAGGTAAAGGTTATTTGTGTGAGCCTGTAAAACACAAGATAAAGGTTGTTTGTGTTAGCCTATAAAACACAAGGAACTGGTTATTGTGTGAGCCATTAAAACACAAAGGATTTTTGGGTTAGGTGTGAGCCATTGTGAGAAATACCATAGTTGGGAGTGAGCTTGTAAAACTCCATTGTAACACTTAGTGTATTATTAAAACTGCCAATTGCGATTGGGGAGAGGAGTAGGGTTTGTTAACACCCAAACCTCTATAAAAATCCTTGTGTCAAATTTCTTTATCCCTCCTAAACTTAACTTTCTATTTCTGCACTTTAAAGTTATTTTTAAAACTCCAATTCAACCCCCCTTCTTGGGTCAATATCTGGGCAACAATATGTTATGTATAGAGTGAGATAGAGCCTTTACAAATCATACTAGTCTAAAATCCAACTCTATTACGGACCAATGCAATATTTCTTATCATTTAAGGACCTTAGAGAAATAATTGGTAAAAGTTTTCAACATATAAAATGTTCCATTTTAACCTATATAAGTTTCTACTAAGTTTCATTATAATCTGACTTACAGATTATAAGATATGAATGATCAAATTTGGTACCCTAAAACTACCAAAGGGCAGAAACAGGGCATAAAACATAACACAATTGGAAATTCCACCAAACATTGTACAATGCTCCAATTTCTTTGAAATTGGAGTATGTTATATAATTATATGTTAGTTTAATTAGGAATAAGAATCACATAAATTGGCTAATCAGTCTCATAAGGTTACATTGCCCAATAGGAAAAACCCTAACTATATACATAAACTATGTACATTAATTTGTTTAAGCCACATTAAATTTCTCTAGTCATAAATTAATTGATTATATTTCCATATTAGGCTCACAAAATATTGGAGACTCACAAGGAGGGAATAGACAATAAGTTAAGGGTCAGAATCAAAGGGCAAAGGTGAGTATAGTTATCAAATGATTTCTTTAGTGCATATGAATATTGCTTACTATGTGATATGTGATTCATATGATTGTCACGATTTGATCTTCATAATGAGATGATGGATAATTTGTGACATATGTGGTACATATAAGTGGTATATGTGTGGTATGTTTGAGATATATGTTTGGCATACGTGATATATACATGGTTTATGTATAGTATATGTGAAGTATATGTGTGGCATATATGGTATATATGTGATATATGTATGGTATATATGATAAAGATACAATGGTTGATGAATGCTCAGTTACAAATGCATATGCATGTGGACTAAAAAGGCGTTGTGAGTAGTTAATCGATATTGTAACAAAAAAAGGCCTATGGCCCAACAAATGTGCAAATGAGACAAATGATCAAGCTAGGTAGCAAATGCTAATGTTCACATGGATACCCAAGGCAATGTCTATTTAACTTGGTCACAACAAAATAAAATAAGCAAAGCATGTGCATATGTATAGAGTAAGGATGATGTGCTTTAATTTTACTAGTAACTATATGATTCTGATGAATGAAATGGAATACGTGGTATGCATTGGATTTGTGATTTGTTACTATGAGTTTCTTGGTACTTTAGAGCTTGTTTGATTATTATTATCACTAAGCTGCAACTCATCAAATTGCATCATTTTTCACATAAAGAAAAATGATAGCTTATTTTAAGCAACTTATAGATGACATGGAACATATGTCACCAGCCGAGCCTCATCACTCTCTTTCCTTACATTCCACCCAAGCACCAAAACATGTCATCTGTATTTTGGAGTTATATGCTTGAATATGTATAGTCACTCTATATTAGTTTTGAAATGTATAAATGGAAACAACCCATTATACTTTTGATGTAATGTTTAAGTTTTAATAGATGTGATATATAATATTGTGATGAAAACCTTAATGTTGACTTGAAAAGTCATTGAATGATATTACAGGATATGATAAAGTAAAATTTACTATCACTGTTAACAGGACCTTATGTCTTGTTAGTATGTCATATGTAATTAATTGACATAAGATAGGTTTTACTAAAATGCATAAAGTATGATGCTACACTTTTTGTGTGATTTTATGGGTTGCTACATATTTTTGTGAATTCAAAAGATATGTTTGATGATTATAAATGGATGAATAATGAAATATAGTATGAAGTTTGTGTTATAAAGCTATGAGGTGTGGTAGATGGCCTTGTAATGGTGTTATAATGTAAAAATGGGTTGTTAGTGTAAAATGTGAAATGCATAAGATTATATGCTGATTTAGGTTTGTTAATTATGTTATATGTGATTTGGGATTGGAAAATATGTTAGAAAATATTTCAAATCTATTTTACTATGGTTGTTGTGTGAAAAATGTGTTAACACATGAGAATGCCTCTTCGAAGCAAGAGTGACAACTTCTTCTCAACCGCATCATGTGTAGAGAAAGGTTATGTCACGCACACAGCCTGATATGACTTTTGTCACACTTGTAATAAGTTGTCACTCATGTGTGCAACACTAGTAGGTGTAGATGCTACTATCACATGAACAACTGAGTGTCACCTGCAACAAGCACTAGTTCCTTCTACAAAACTCCCAACTCCTCAATTCATAAGCGAAATAATTTTGATACTTATGCAATTTATTAACATTTAAATAAATACATTGGCATGGTATCCATATTTAAAATGGAAAAATACCTAAGTTGTGTTACAACGAGTATCTTATACCTTGATCCAAGTGAGACCTATGATATGTGAATATGATTGTGAAGACAACACTTCAGTGATATGATGATATGAGACAAGGATTGAAAGCATGTTATGTGTATGGTAACTATAATAGTATGGCATCTATTATGAGGATATGTTGATGATACTATGATATAAGATTGTAATGATGCGAACTATTAGTGAAATTATGATATGAACTATAGTATATGCACAGGTACATGTGTATCACAATCAAAATTTTGCAAGATACAAACTTATAAGCTTATTGCTCTAATCTAACACTAGAAATAGGATAGATGACATGTCATTAACGGGGTAAATGGTACCGTAGGATATGATGATCAAAACAGTAATATGAATATTAGAACAATGTGGCTTAAGCTTCGTGAGTACCCTTAATCCTGTAATGCATGTTTAATTGGAAATGAACTCATCCTCAAGTTTTAAAATGAAATATTTAAATGAGGTATGTAGCACCCTCCGCACAGCAGGGGCGAACCTCGCTATAAGGCAGATGCCATATGACTAGATTTGTATCTACCTATTAGAATTAAAAAATTTCTAACTTTTCTCTATACCAAGATCATCATATTATATACTATGCAATTTTAAACATACATCTAACAAAATTTGTATTAACAATACCAAATCCGATTCACTCTCATAACTATCTTGGGATTTAACATCTCTTATTACATAATCCATAATACTTGTGCTTGTGAAAATCTATTACATGTCTTTATTTAAATATTGAAATAACTATATGTCTCTATTCCATGTCATGTGGAATAATCAATAATGAAATCAACGAGATAAAGTAACAGACCCAACACAGGTCAACTCCGACTCTTCTGACTGGCATGATCTTCTCTTCTTGTCAACTTAACAGTCTAATCTGCATGCAGGGAAACCCACACGTTAAGAAACTGAAAGCTTAGTGGTACATATAATCATTTAAATTCTCACATGTATTCACATATTATCATAGCATTCATAATCAGAACATACTTGTGTGTTTGACCATGTCATAATATACTTAACACATCTTAACTTACTTTAATCATGTTGACTTGTCTATATTATTCAATACTATCATAATATTCAAAATTATCAGTATACTCAGTCATGCCATATATCCATCAAAGATAAACATACATAATAAATATATGAGTCTAATTACATACATGGCATAATTATCAAAGTTGAATCCATATCATATAATCATACAATATATCGATCATAGTCATACTGAATTTCATCATATATTGAAATAACAAGCCTTTAATCTCATACATATGATTACCTATTTCCACAATCCCTTTCTAGGATGTGATTGTATTCTGATTCACTAAATTCCCATTTTCCATATTATTGTATTACCAAATTCTAGTTTTCTTAGCCCAATACTCTATATCCGGACTATTCGAATGTAGTTTATAAAATAGGAACACTTTAACACAAGCTTAAGCCATCTTGCTCACTACTGTATCTGTCTGTATTACTACCACTAAGCTTCTTAAATCAGAAGCACTCTAACATGAGTTTAAGCCACCCTGATGAGCAATGACTGCATGCATATGGGTACAAGGGTGCTCTGACACGAGCTTAAGCCACCTTGTCCCTAATCTGGATATGATACCACTAAGCTTTTTAAATCAAAAGCACTCTGACATGACCTTAAGCCACCCTAATAAGCAATATAATAATCATATGCATATATATTCTATGGTACCATAACCTATCCTAACTAGTCCTCGAATAGAGAATGGGCATATGTATTCATTTTCTAGATAATTAACATCATTTATGTTATATTCCATAATTCCACAATATCATTATGATATTCATAGCACCTAGTCCATTCACTTGTTTCATAATTATGGCATTATATTATAATTAATCTCATTTGATCATGCCAAGTTTGTGTTTATATCATACTCAATTTGTTTCATCACATAAATCAATTTAACATTTTCTAGAAATAAGGAATTCACGGGTGTTAAGCTTTCTGTCTCGGGTTGTCTATCCATGACTTAGTTGTGACTGGCTCATGATCGTTCATGAATGTGAAATTCATTCTTTCACAGGAGTGGAGCTTAGCTCACGGACATGAAATACCTTCATGGGCATGAATCTTGGCTTCATGGGAGTGATACATTACACAAAAACATAATTTTCAACACCGTTTGCAACCATTTCCATGCACAATCATGCATAGATACTAAAGCAAACCGATGTTAGCTACGCTTATCAATACTTCTCATATTCCAGAATCTAACATTAACCATAAACATGCATAATATCATATTTAATCATTCAAACTAGGCTTCATGCCTTAATTATCAATATCCCACATTATTTTTCCAAATATCAAACATTTTCATGCATCACAAAATATTAACAGCCACTTAACTCAATTCCAACATATACCATTTCAACATTTCTTATTACTAAACACATCAAAATACAAAATTCGAAGAATAAGCACGTGATAAATAAATTAAAATGAGTATATGTACAAACCTTAATATTATAGCACTAAAACTCATTTCTCTCGCGTTTCCTACCTCTGGTGGAGTTTTCCATCGTTGATCTTAGTCCTTAACATGAAATAAAGACCATAATTACGTTCTATATCTACCATTGAACTTATTTATGCCATAAATTATCTAAACCTTACTTTTCATTATTTTTTAAGCCTATAAATCTAACTCTCCCATTAAACTGAAACAAAACCATGAAAGATCAACAGAAACAACCTCCTTTACCTCTTTTTCGATAATTACAAATTGGCAATAGGGTTCAAAACATTTTCAAACTCTCCTTAGGTTCTTACTTCAATTCTTATATCAAAATCTTTGTTTTACAATCCGTTTTAACCTCATTTTTTATGGTTATTTTGTGTTTAATCAATCATAATCAAAAAGGGAATGAGGGAAATCTATTTTTTAGGTTTAAAAGTGATGCGGAACCCCAAAGACCATGCCTTGAAACCCCGCAACAAGACAAGGTAAACAAACCTTAAGCTATGGTGATCATAGATTGAATCTGACCCAAAGCTAATCGATGTAGCAAAGAACCAAGATTATATGGTTTATTAAGAATAGCCACACCACAAGCAATATTAATTGATAAGTAACTAATTCCTAAAGGTAATAAAGAGATGCAAATCTGCCTCACTTTAAAGAAAAATACTCAAATTCATTTTTATTCATTGATGTCTTGTACAAGAAGCCTATATGAGTATTTATAGCCCTAAGTCTTTGAATCCTTTATGGTAAAGGATAACTAAATCTTATTCTAACTCAACTCCTAAAAGTACAGTCATATTCTAACTCATATTCTACAAAAGTAGAGTCCTACTTGAATTAGGATACTAGTTAAATCCTTCTAAAATAAGATAGGTGGTGGGTTGGGCTTTATTTTTTTGGCCCACATGTCTATCACTAATTAAAGCCTAAGGTAATTTAAATTAGGCATCCCACATACATAATTAAGCCCAATTACAAGTTAAGCCCAAATCCCATAAGTAGGCACATACGTGGAACATGATCTTGAGCACATGGTTGGCACATGACTTGAAATCTTTAATTTTATGGACTTTGCCTTGTTTAGCCATTGGACTAGTCCATGCAAGATGGTTCTTCACACACCCCGAGATAAGTAATGGGCCTTGGGTCTTCAATCAACTCCATCTCCTTTGTCATGCATGCATCTTTTGAAATCTCCTTAGTGACCAAGCTTTAAACATAGCCTTGCATTGCTTGCCTTAGTTTGTTAGCCCTTGATCTTGTGATCGCACCACTTGGCATGACTAGTGCATCATTCTCCTTTTTTGAAGATTGACTTATATGTCCTTGATCTACATCATTCCCCCCTCCTCAAAAGGATTCATCCTCAAATCTACTATTCTTACATTGTCAAAAGGAGTAAGGTCAGAAACACTGAATGATGCAGAAACACCATACTCACCAAGAAGTTCTATCTTGTAAGAATTATCATTAATCCTTTCAAGTACGCGAAATGGGCCATCTCCTCTAGGATCAAGTTTATTCTTCCTTTGGTGAGGAAATCTCTCTTTTCTCATATGCACATCATCATCATCACAATCACTAGCATCCACTAAGGAAGGCATACCATCACTATCACTACTTTCTTCACTTTCACTATCAATTACACCATTATCTTTTAATAACATAGTTTTCTTATTAGGACATTGAGATGCAATATGCCCTACACCCAAACATCTAAAACATTTAATTTTACTATGTTTATCATTAGCACTAGGTGTTTTTTATTTTTCATCATCTTTTACCCATTTTTCTTTCCTTACCTCTTTCAGGTCAGTCACCTTTTCTTTACCCTTTTCTTCCCTTTTAAGCTATTTTGAACTCCATTTGGATGTGGAATTCGTGTAACTCCTTGCTTCCCCCTTGCTTTTTAGTTGCTTTTCAATTTTTATGGCCATATTGACCATATCTTCAAAGTCCATATAGTGTTGTAATTCAATAACATTAGCAATATCTTTCTTCAAACCCCCTAGGAAATGTGCCATGGTGACTTCTGGATCCTCCTCCACATTGGCTCTCATCATTGCCATCTCTATCTCCTTATGGTAATCTTCAACGGTCATGGATCCTTGTGTAAGGCGTTGCAATTTTTGGTGCAACTCCCTATATTAATAGGCTGGCACAAATCATTTTCTCATCATCCTCTTCATCTCCTCCCACCTTCTCATGGGTCTTTCTCCATTCTTTCTTCTAGTCATCATGATCTGATCCCACCAAACAAGAGCATAATCAGTGAATTCAATAACAGCAAGTTTTATTTTTTTCTCTTCACTATAGTTGTGGCATTCAAAAATGAGCTCCACTTTTCTCTCCCATTCTAGGTATGCTTCAGCATCATTCCTCCCTTTAAAAGGTGGAATTTTCATTTTGATGGAATTGATGTTGCTATCACGCTTATCTCCTCCTCTCCTCGTTGAATGGGTATCATCTTCATCATCATAGAATCAAAGTCTTCATCTTCTTCTTGAGGCCGAAACCTCCCTATTCCAGAATTGTGAATGTTCCATTTCCCATGAGTCTGTGACTCTTCTCTTGTTTTTCTGGAATTTGAAGTGCTTTGTTGTCTCACCTCTTCAATTTTTCGATATTGTCTCTCCATCTTCTCATTAAAAGATTCAATCATGGAAAATAGCCTTTGGAATTCAGATTGGACAGCCTCTAATGGTATGAGTTTCAGCTGGTTCTCTCGTTCACTACTTCCCTTTGCATTTTCCTTTGACATGGTTAGTAATTCAAGAAAGTAATAATGAACTAAAAGGACCTCACAATCACTCCCTCACATGTTTCTCTCAAAACAGACTATATACCACTCGTGTTTCACACAAATAATGGCTTTTACCCTCTTTTAAGCTCACCACTCTTGCCTTTTACCACTCAAAATTTGAATCTCAAAATTACAAGTAAGAACTAGAAATAAAAACAGACAATATGCAAGTAATCTATGCTAACAATTAACAATGAACCCTAATAAGAATGAATGGAACAAAGTCTAGAAGCAAACTGATGTGAAAGAAATTTATATTTAAAGCTATACACGAATTTAAATAGGTGTATGCTACTGATTTTTGTTCAAATTAAATCTAAGAATGCAAATTATACTTAACTAAGGTAATTAGATGTAAAAAGGATAGAATTAAAAGAATGAAAACTTAAGAGCACAAAGAATTAGACAATATTGAAAAAAATTCAGTCTAATTTGCATTCTTTTTTCCTTTTTCCTTTTTTTGTTTTGTTTTTTTTATAGCAAATAACACTAAACTAATGCTTAATAAACCTCAAACATATCAAAGAATTGAAAAGAAGCCAAACTTGCAATTTTACACTTTATGGAAGAAATTTTTCCTAAGGTACCTCCTATGGCACAATTTAAATCTAGCTAAGTTAACAACTAGAAAGCAATTTTAAAAGATAGATAATGATTACCTAACCAAAAGCACTTATACCAAACTGATGCGGAATCCCAAAGACCATGCCTTGAAACCCCTCAATAAGACAAGGTAAACAAACCTTAAGCTATGGTGATCATAGATTGAATATGACCCAAAGCTAACCAATGTAGCAAAGAACCAAGATTATATGGTTTATTAAGAATAGCCACACCACAAGCAATATTACTTGATAAGTAACTAATTCCTAAAGGTAATAAAGAGATGCAAATCTACCTCACTTTAAAGAAAAACACTCAAATTTGTTTTTATTCATTGATGTCTTGTACAAGAAGCCTATTTAAGTATTTATAGCCAGAAGCCTATATAAGTATTTATAGCCCTAAGGCATTGAATCCTTTATGGTAAAGGATAACTAAATCCTATTCTAACTCAACTCCTAAAAGTACAGTCATATTCTAACTCATATTCTAAAAAGGTAGAGTCCTACTTGAATTAGGATACTAGTTAAATCCTTCTAAAATAAGATAAGTGGTGGGTTGGGCTTTATTTCTTTTCCCCACATGTCTATCACTAATTAAAACCTAAGGTAATTTAAATTAGGCAGCCCACATACATAATTAAGCCCAATTACAAGTTAAGCCCAAATCCCATAAGTAGGCACATGCGTGGCACATGATCTTGAGCACATGGTTGGCACATGACTTGAAATCTATAATTTTATGGACTTTGCCTTGTTTAGCCCATTGGACTAGTTCATGTAAGATGGTTCTTCACACATCCCAAGATAAGTAATAGACCTTTGGTCTTCAATCAACTCCATCTCCTTTGTCATGCATGCATCTTTTGTAATCTTCTTAGTGACCAAGCTTTGAACATAGCCTTGCATTGCTTGCCTTAGTTTGTTAGCCCTTGATTTTGTGATCGAACCACTTGGCATGACTAGTGCATAATTCTCCTTTTGTGAAGATTGACTTATATGTCCTTTATCTACATCAAAAAGTGTGGTGGCTAAGGTTAGGAGTGATTTTACTTGAGTCTTTCTGTCAAAATACAAAATTGCTATATATAAATTGCCAACTTTCATGGGCGTGAACCATAGTGTCATAGTTGTGATGCTCCTCAACTTCAAAATCTGAATTTCACGACATTCATGATCTTGATTAACTTTATCATGGGAGTGAACACTGGAAAATTCACCTTTTTCTATTATTTTCATTATATTAAGATTCCTAACACCCATAACCACACATATACTTTTCATATATCCTTAATATACATTTATTTAACATATTAATTTCAAGCCCTAACTTGCGGGTGTTGCAAGGTAGATATCATCTTAGGTGTTAAAGTTAAGAAACATAATGGGAGTTTTGCTCTCTATCAATCTCATTATATCAAAAAGGTTTTAATAAGTGTAAACATTTGCAAATTAAAAAGGCAAATACCCCATATGATGTTTCAACAAAATTGGTTGAGAATGCTAGTATAGCAATTGCACAAGTTGAATATGTGAGAGTTTTTTAAATTTTGATGTATGTTATGCATTGCACTAGACATTATATTGCCTTTGAAGTATGCAAATTATTGAGGTGCACCAGTAAACCTATTATGGAACATTGGAAAGCTATTACTAGAGTAATTGGATACCTAAAAAGAATTATAAATTTAAGACTTTTTATAATAACTTTTAAACAGTTCTAGAAGGTTATGCTAATATCAGTTGGATAACCTATGCTAATGATAATAAAATCACCTTAGGTTTGTATTTACATTAGGTAGAGGTGTTGCTTCTTAGGGATCAAAGAAACAAACATGTACTACCCATTCAACCATGGAATCAAAATTCATTATTTTAGCAATAGTCGGAAAGGAAGGAAAATGATTGAGGAACTTATTTTTAGAAATTAAATTGTGGCCATAACCTATGCCAACCATTTCCTTGTATTGTGATAGTTAAGCAACCATGTCTATAGCATTTAACTAAGCATCCCATGAAAATCTACATATATTAGTCTAGAGTATGAATATATAAGACAATTGATAAATGATGGAGTGATTGTCATTGTTTATGTGAGATCTTGAACAATCTAGCATATTTGTTTACAAAAGGACTCTCTAGAGATTTAATTAGAAGCAAATTTGTTGGAATGGGTTTGAAACCTTTCTAAATAAAATTATCAATATTGGAAACCAACTTCTAATTTGAAATACCACTAAATTAGAAATTTAAAAGGTATAACAACTTATTGATAAATGGGAGATAGTACTTTATGGAGCAATTTATTTGGAGGATGAGTTTAAAGACTCTTAATGAAGCTAAAACATTGATTAAAAGCAGAGTTTCACCTAAATAAATATAAGTAGTAGTGTCACTCCTATTGTAGAAACTACTAGAGCAACGGATACTTACTTGTTGAGCGTGAATCATGCGCTTTCAATGCTTTAGGCGGAGACAAATTACTAGAACTTGACTCGGTTCCACAGTACAAACGCTTTGATTCCCTTGTGATTGAACAAAGATGAAAAAATTCCTTTTTGAGAATTTCTGAATTTCAAAGAAAACTATTGATGAAAAGTTATCTCTTTTCCTTATATCATTTCATTATAAGTTATATCTTTTCATAACTTTATATATAATAAGATATGGGCTTGGGCTGGGTTAAGCCCACATGGGCGGCCCATTACAATAAAGCCCAACATCTCCCACCCGCCCAAAGTGGGCTTGGCTCTATCCAAATATCATCTCACATCTCAAACTTAAACAAAGAATCTTTCATACAAGCGAACGGACCGTGCGACCTGAAGCACACAAATTGTGGGAGCTCCAATACAAACCTAATTATAGGCCATATAGGAGATATCAAGCTAAAGTTGTAATTATTTTCGATAATTTGCTTAATTACCCCAAGTATCTTTCTCAATACACTTAATTCGAGTATCATTCAATCCCTCATGAATCTATACTCAAATCATTCTTACAATCACTTGTATTCTAAGTTACTTCTCGCTTCATCAAGCGTAATAACTCCGGCCGGTGAACACAAGCTGTGAGTGCATAAGCAAAGTACTCTTTCTTTTGCCCTCATATCAATCAGTTTTGAATTAACTAGCTTTTCTACGAGTGTTCCATTAAGTCGAATCATTCCATGACTATAGGATACATCCTAAGATAGCCAACATTAATTCATCACATCATGATATAGTCAAAAGTCACAAAGGGTAAAAGTTGTTTGAAATCCATTTCTAGGATTTCTAGGACTCACATAGCGAAGAAGCAGGGATCCATTCTTTCGCTTCCTAATAGATCATATAGCACATGCAGTATGAAATGCATGCTATAGTGGAGCTACTCTTTTCTTGTCAAAGATGAAAGAGTGTATGTCTTGCTTTTAGTTCAAAATAAATAAACACCATATGAGTATTAGTCTTGTCGCTCTAAATGCGCCAAACTTGAAATTTTTATTTATACATTCAACAATGTTAAATAATAAATTTCACACTCAGCTTCCTCTATATAGACACATGAATGGTGGGGAAGTCATTCATGTTGATTCTTATATGTACGAAGAATCTCATCTTGATCCTCATCAAGGCGACCTTATAAAAATGAATAAAAACTAAGACCGCTCTCACTGCATCTTAGTCATTCACTTAATGTCTCTGCATTTATGGTCTCATCTCTACTCGCTCCATAGCACCAGAGGCGATTACTCATGTGAGTGAGTCAATCTAAGTCTATCGACATACTTATTCGAATTGTGCTAAATGGTATTTGCAATATATTAATATAATTGAAAAATCATTAATCAATTAAAATGATATATCATTTGTAAAAACCAAGGGATCTGACATAACATATATTGATTACATTCTACATAAGCCTAGAGATTTTACATGCCTTGCAAATGCATCCCTAGCTATTGGTTTAGTAAATGGATCTGCTACCATTTTGTTTGTAGAAATGTGTTTCAGAATCACTTCCTTTTCTGCAATCATATCTCTAACATAGTGATATCTAATATGGATATGTTTGGTCTTTCCATGATATTTTGGATCCTTAGCATAAGCTAATGCAGCCATACTATCACAATCGATTGTCACAGGTTCAGATGCTGACTTGACAATTTCTATATTCTGCAAAAATCTTTTCAACCAAACTGCCTCTTGTATAGCTGAGGAACATGCTTCATACTCAGCTTTCATCGTCGATAAAGCTATACAAGATTGCTTCTTGCTACTCCATGAAATTAAGCAATCATTAAACAATAATGCATATCTAGAGGTCGATTTGCACTGATCTATATCACCTCCCCAATCAGCATCAGTATAACCAATTAAGCGCAAATCCTTCCCTTGATAACATAGAACATAGTCTGAAGTTCCTTTTAGATATCTCAATATTCTCTTGACTGTCATCCAGTGTTTCAGATTCCTTTCGACAGGGGTATCCATAGGCTTACATTCATGCATACGGTAACGCTCTAACATTTTCTTTATATAAGTCTCTTGAGATAAACCCAAAAGTCTTTTAGAGCGATCTCTTAGGATCTTAACACCAAGTACATAACTAGCCTTACCCATATCTTTCATTTCGAAGTTCAATGATAACCATTTCTTGGCAATATCAATCAACTTCTTATCATTTCCAGCTATTAAAATGTCATCGACATACAAGGACATAATTATAAAACCATTGTTAGAACGTTTAACATATACGCAATGGTCTTCCTCCATCATCGTAAAACCATCCTTTAATATGGCTTGATGAAATTTGAGGTTCCATTGTCTTGACGCTTGTAATGCCCGATAATTTAGGCAACGGTCGCGGTTGAGCAAAATCTGGCACGCCGAACCGGTCGGGTCTAAATTCGGACATGAAAGAAATAAATTAAAATAATTTTTCGCTGAACGAAATTAGAAATTGCAGTGTTTTTAGCACAGAAATTATAAGAAGACATAAAAATGGAATATTCTTTATCTAAGGAAATGAATATTCTTTTAATTAAGATAAATTAAGAGAGATTAAAATTAATGGACCAATGGGAAGCAAGATTAACCATTAATCCTAACCACCCACCTAATCCAACTATTAAAATTCAAATTTCCATTTTTTTTATCATTCTTCTTTTTCATCTTGACCAAACCCATTTTCTCTCCCTTTTCTTCTTCTTTGGCCGTGACTCTCCTTCCCCAATTAGTCTTCTTTTTCTTTCTTCAATTCAAGCTAAGATTAGATGGAAAAAAAAAGGGATTAAGGCAAAATCATCAAAGAGAAGTGAAATTTTGAGGTATGTATATTTGGCAAAAATTCAATATATAAAAATATTGATTTTAATTTTGTGATGTATATGAGATTCTTAATAATTGATTGAGAAATTAAGTGGTGATTAAATGATGCAATGAATATGAAAATAAAAACTAAAATATGAGGTTGATGCAAAAATGGAAATTGTATGATTTAATTGATGTGTTGAAAAATTCGTCTTATGAACAGTGTATAGTTTTTTGATGATAACATGAGTTCTAGAAATCATTTCTGAGTGATTCCTGTTGGGTTGGAAAGTTACGACATAGGTCTTGAACTTTTATTCAGATCATTAGACATGAATAAGCCTGAAATCAGGTGAAAACGTGACTCAAAGTTGACCTAGAAATCTGTTCAAAAACAAAACTGGGCAGATTTGAAATGAACGGAGCTTAGGGGAAAAATCATAACTTTTACTAAACAATTCTTTTTAATGTAATTCTAGTTGGAAATGAAAGATAAGACATGTACCTATATCTGGTTAGTTTATCACTTGTCCAATTTCCATCGAAAAAGGGATGAAAAATATAGACCAAAATAAGGCATAATTCTGTCTAGTAAAATACTGGGCAGATTGTAGTGAACGTAGTTTTGGAGAAAATTGGTAACTTTTGCTACAAATTTCATTTCAATATGATTCTAGTTTTATATTAAATTTAAGACATGTATCTAAATATTTCTAGTTGGTCACTCGTTCCAATTCCATATAAAAATGGATTAAAATGACAGAGAAAAATAAGGCATAATTCTATCCAGTAAAATACTGGGCAGATTGCAGTGAACATAGCTTAGGAGAAAATTTATAACTTTTGCTACAAAATACCTTTTAATGTGATTCCAGTAGGAAATTAAAGATAAGACATGTACCTATATTTTGTTAGTTGATCATATGTTCAGCATCTGTCTAACAATAGACGAAAAATACAGAGCATCATAAGGAAGAAATACTGTCCAGAATAGGACAGCTGGAAGAAATATGTTGATTGTGAATTTATGTGATATAAAATGTATTAATTGAATTTTTCTTATAATTATAATGATTGAATGAGCTAGTATGAGGTTGTAAAATATTGAATGTGAATTATTGCATTTATATGGAGTTTACATTAATGTTCTCTACATAATTTATATAAATATTAATAAAGGTAACAAATGTAATTTAAGCCCTATAACATCTAGTCGAGAACTAGAAATTAGGATAAGTTGACATGCCAATAAAAGGGTAGAAATGTAGGCACTAAAAATAATAGTGCTGAGATTTAATTTAAGTAGGCACTAAGAAATAGTGTCGAGTTGAAATTACGTAGGCACTAAAAAAATAGTGATGAGTTCAAAATTAGGTAGGCACCAAAAATGTGCTGAGTTGTTATTGGAAATGTAGGCGTTAAACGTCGAGTTATAAAATAATTATGTAGGCGCCGAGTATACTGCCAGAGAGCAGAAACCCTGTATCCAGTGTTTAGTTCCGGTCTAAGATGTCGTGGGCTATTAAATGAATAACAGAAAAAAATGTGAATTATGAAATTGATATTGTGAATTTTATATCTTGAATTGTTAAGAAATTTCAAGCATGCTTAATGAATGAAATGTCATAATTGATGAATTAAATATTTTTGCATGGAGAATGGTTTTATTATTAATTGATATTTGGCATGCTTAATAAATTAATTATAGTTTCAAAATTTTATTTTAGAATTATTTATGTAATTATTGGATAGTTGCCAAACATACCACTAAGCTAGAAGCTTAGTGCGTGTGTTTCACGCGCAGATAAATAGAAGTAGTTGTTCCGATAGGGCAACGGAAGAAGAGGGAACTCCCAAGATCAGATTGCACCAGTCTAGTTCTTTTTGTATGTTTTGAAAATTATGTTGTAAAAATTAAATTCTAAGAATCTTTTTTTTTATGTGAGTTTGTGGCATGTAGGATTTATAAGGAATGAATTTTGTAATTTTATAAATCTAGTATTGTTTATAAATATTATGGTTTAATTGCATGAGTTCAATTAAATCAAACTATTTCCATCACTAGTTATATATTTAAATGAAAAAAAATAGTAATAAATATTTCGCTAATAATAAACTCGGAAAAAAAAAATTATTACAATGATTTGTACATTGGTTGTAAAAAAAAAAAAACTTATTAGCACGTCCATATCCTATTAACGTTTAGTAGGGTAAGGGAGCGCTACATTTAGTGGTATCAGAGCCCAGGCTAATTGATTCTTAATCAGTGGGTGTAAAATAGAATATGTGTCTCATGCATATGTATAAAATGTTGCAACTATCTGACTTGGGTCCCTTCTTCTGGTTTATAGGTAGATATGGATTCGGGATCGGAACAAGATTTCTCAGAAGACGAACTGAGTAATAGCCTTTCAAACTCAGCCAATCTCAGACAACCTCAATCAGTAAGAGATTCCGGACCGAGTGTAGTAGCTCCTCCGAGAGCAGAGGGACAGGCTAATTTGGGACGTGAGCCTCTTATGGAATAGATAGCAAACTTGTTGCAACAGATAGTACAAGCAGTTCCACAACCAGCTCCACCTCCTCCTCCAACTCAGCCAAAACCCCGGATTGATAAGCTGAGAAAATATGGGGCCACAGATTTTATGGGAAGGAGGGAGGATGACCCAGCAGCTTCAGAGTTTTGGATGGAGTCCACAGAATGGGTGTTTGAGGAACTTGAATGTCCAGAGGAACAAAAGGTCAGATATGCAGTGTCCCTTTTAAAAGATCATGCCTATGACTGGTGGAAATCAATTTTATCAAAGCCCCAGACACCGAAACCACCTTCTTGGAATTTCTTCAAGGCAGAATTTAATAAGAAGTATGTGCCTAGAGTTTATGTGAATGAAAAGAAAAGGGAGTTTCAAGACTTGAAGCAAGGAAACATGTCAGTCGCTGAATATGAGATGGAGTTCACCCGACTAAGTAAATATGCGACTGGAATCATTGCAGATGAGGCAGACAGATGTCGTAGATTTGAGGATGGGCTTAATGATGATATTGGGAATATAGTGACCGCCCTTCAGCTTGAGGATTTTGCTACACTAGTATCCTCAGCCATCAGTGTGGAAAAGAGGTCAAAGAGAAAGAGGATAGAAGAGCCACCACGGAGGCCGACAATTAGCATGGCCCAGACATCAGGAAAAAGGGGACGAACAGTGCCTAGGTTTTTCCAGTCACGGGGTGTTAGATCAAATTTTTCAGCTAGACAAAGCCAACAGTTGAGGCCAGAGGGGTCTACAGCTAGTGCACCAGCTTCTGCTAACAAGAGATTCATATCTGTCATATGTCAACATTGTGGGAGATTACATGTAGGTGATTGCTGGTTTATTACTGGAGCATGCTTACGTTGCGGATCTACAGAGCACAAACTGAAAGATTGCCCCAAAGGAAGAGGTACAGGTGGTGTAGTATCAGTGCAGGTTCAGAATGTCACTCGAGGCAGAGGTAGGGGACATGGACAGTCTAGAAGCAGCAGGATTGGGCAGAGTATATCAGAATCAGTGAATAGAGCAGAAGGTAGTCGAGCCCCAGCCCGAGCATATGCCATGAAAGCTCGTGAGGAGCAGGATGCCCCAGATGTCATTATCGGTAAATTTTCTCTTTATGATACTGATTTATTTGCACTGATAGATCCGGGTTCTACACATTCATATTTATGCATGTCACCACCTAGTCAGGGGAATATGGTAGCAGAGGAATTAGATTGTGATATATTAGTGACAAATCCTTTGGGTCATGGAGTGAAAGTTAGTCGAGTTTATAAAAACAGTCCAATCAAAGCTCAGAATGTAGAATTTCCAGCTGACCTAATAGAGTTGCCATTTCGTGAATTTGATGCAATCTTAGGGATGGATTGGTTAACTCAGCATAAGGCAGTGGTGGATTGTCAATATAGGAGAGTGACTTTCAAGAATTCAGGGCAGGATGACATGATTGTCCTGGGCGAGAACCGACCATACTTGACTAATGTCATTTCTGTGATGAAGGCAAGTAAGATTATCAAAAAAGGATGTGAAGCATTTTTGGCACATATTGTAGATACCAAGAGAGAAAGTCTAGATCTCAGGGAGATTCCTACAGTATGTGAATATCCAGATATCTTCCCTGAGGACTTGCCAGGGTTACCACCTGTCAGGGAGATAGAGTTTTCCATTGATATTTTGCCAGGCACAAGCCCGATATCAATCACTCCTTACAGAATGGCACCTGCTGAACTAAAAGAATTAAAAGTGCAGTTGCAAGAGTTGTTAGAGAAAGGGTTTATCAGGCCTAATGTCTCACCTTGGGGTGCTCCGGTTCTATTTGTGAAAAAAAAAAAGATGGCACATTTCGTTTGTGCATTGATTATCGTCAATTGAGCAAGATGACAATTAAGAACATATATCCCTTACCGAGAATAGATGACTTGTTTGATCAGTTGAAAGGAGCAAAGGTATTTTCTAAAATTGACCTCAGATCAGGTTATCACCAATTGAGAATTAAAGAATCAGACATTTCAAAAACAGCATTTAGAACTCGGTATGGTCATTATGAATTCTTAATAATGCCTTTTGGCCTGACAAATGCCCCAGCAGCATTTATGGATCTAATGAATAGAATCTTTAGGCCTTATTTGGACCAGTTTGTGGTGGTGTTCATAGATGATATCTTGGTGTACTCCAGAAGTAGAGAAGAGCATAATCAACATCTTCGTATTGTTTTTCATACCTTGAGAGAGAATCAATTGTATACGAAGTTGTCAAAATGTTCATTCTGGTTAGATGAAGTGGCCTTTCTAGGGCATATTGTCTCAGCCGATGGGATTAGAGTTGACACTAGTAAGGTAGAGGCAATCCTCAACTGGAAACCGCCTAGGAATGTGACAAATGTGAGAAGTTTTCTTGGTTTGGCTGGTTATTATCGGAGATTTGTGAAAGGATTCTCAATTGATAGCCTCACCACTGACAAAATTACTTAGAAAGGAGACCAAATTTGAGTGGACAGACCGATGCCAGACTAGCTTTGATAAGTTGAAGAAAATGTTGATAGAGGCACCAGTGTTGACACAACCTACTGCAGAAAAAGATTTTGTGGTGTACAGTTATGCTTCCCTTAATGGTTTGGGTTGTGTATTAATGCAATAAGGTAAAGTGATTGCTTATGCTTCCAGACAACTGAAGCCTCATGAGAGAAATTATCCAACACATGATCTGGAACTAGCAGCCATTGTGTTTGCATTGAAAATATGGCAACACTACCTGTATGGTGAGCAATGTTATATCTATACAGACCATAAAAGTCTGAAATATTTTCCTTCACAAAAGGAACTCAATTTGAGACAGAGGCGATGGCTAGAATTAATCAAAGACTACAATTGTATCATTGATTATCAGCCAGGTAAGGCCAATGTGGTAGCAGACGCTCTAAGTAGAAAAACTCTTGTAGGTAAATGTTAAAACTTAAATTTATTAAGTGAACATGAAAAAAAAATGAAATAATAATTTATTTATATATTATTTTGGGCAGAATTGCGGATTCAACCCACATTGATCCAACAAGTAAAGAACAATCAGAAGCAGGACACCAAATTAAATGAAATCTTTGAAATGGTGAAAAAGGGTGAAAAACCAGAATTTACTATTGATTCAGATGGGAGTTTAAGGCAAAAGGGCAAGTTATGTGTGCCAGACATACCAGAATTGAAACAAGATATTTTGAAGGAAGCTCACAATGTTATTTATACAATGCACCCAGGAAGCAACAAAATGTATCATGACTTGAAGGCATATTACTGGTGGCCAGGAATGAAAAGAGATATCACTGAGTATACTACCAGATGTTTAGCTTGTTAGCAAGTGAAGGCTGAGCATCAAGTACCAAGTGGATTATTGCAGTCAATTTCAATTCCGGAGTGGAAATGGGAAAGAGTTACAATGGATTTTGTTTCTAGTTTGCCTTTGACACAAAAGAGACATGATTCAATATGGGTAGTGGTGGACCGGCTCACTAAATCAGCTCATTTTCTACCGATCAAGATGGATTATCCACTTAACCGTTTGGCAGAGATCTATGTTAATGAGATAATCCGTTTACATGGTGTGCCAATTTCAATCATTTCAGATCGAGACCCGAGGTTCACTTCAAAATTCTGGAAAAGTTTTCATCAAGCCATGGGTACTCGACTCAATTTCAGCACAGCTTTCCACCCACAAACAGATGGACAATCAGAAAGGGTCATACAGATATTGGAAGATATGTTGAGGAGTTGTGTGATAGAATTTAAAGGCAGTTGGGACAAACATCTTTCATTGATAGAATTTGCCTACAATAATAGTCATCAAGCCAGTATCGGTATGGCACCATATGAAGCCTTGTATGGGAGGAAATGTAGAACACCTTTATGTTGGACTGAGCTTAGTGAAACGAAAGTAGTGGGTCCAGATCTAGTACAGCAGACAGAGGAAAAAGTGAGAGTAATAAGAGATAGGCTGAAAGCTGCTGCTGATAGACAGAAATCATATGCAGATTTGAAAAGGAGGGATATTGAGTATACAGTTGGTGATAAGGTATTCTTAAAAGTCTCACCTTGGAAAAGGATTTTCCGATTTGGAAAAAAGGGAAAGTTGAGTCCTAGATTCATTGGACCTTATGAGGTACTTGAACGCATAGGTCCTGTGGCGTACAAATTAGCTTTACCACCAGAGTTAGACAAGATTCATAATGTATTCCATGTGTCCATATTGAGAAGATATCGATCAGATCCATCTCATATCATATCAGCAGAACCTATAGAGATACGACCAGATCTAACTTATGACGAAGAGCCAGTGGAAATTCTAGCTCGAGAAATGAAGGAGCTACGGAACAAGAAGGTACCATTGGTAAAGGTTCTGTGGAAAAATCATAATTCAGAAGAAGCGACTTGGAAAAATGAAGAGGTGATGAAGGCCCAGTATCCACAATTATTCCACACCAGTTAAGAAGGTAAATTTCGAGGACGAAATTTTTTTTAAGAAGGGGAAAATTGTAATGCCCGATAATTTAGGTCACGGTCGCGGTTGAGCGAAATCTGGCACGCTGAACCGGTCGGGTCTAAATTCGGATATGAAAGAAATAAATTAAAACAATAATAATATGGGAGAAAATATTTTGGATATTATTAATTGAGAATTTTGAAGTTCGGAATTAAAATTGAGAAAAAAATAATTTTTCGTTGAACGAAATTAGAAATTGCAGTGTTTTTAGCACAGAAATTATAAGAATGCATAAAAATGGAATATTCTTTATCTAAGGAAAGGAATATTCTTTTAATTAAGATAAATTAAGAGTGATTAAAATTAATGGACCAATGGGAAGCAAAATTAACCATTAATCCTAACCACCCACCTAATCCAACTATTAAAAGTCAAATTTTCATTTTTTTTATCATTCTTCTTTTTCATCTTGACCAAACCCATTTTTTCTCCCTTTTCTTCTTCTTTGGCCGTGACTCTCCTCCTCCAATTAGTCTTCTTTTTCTTTCTACAATTCAAGCTAAGATTAGATGAAAAAAAAAAGGGATTAAAGCAAAATCATCAAAGAGAAGTGAAATTTTGAGGTATGTATATTTGGCAAAAATTCAATATATAAAAATATTGATTTTAATTTTGTGATGTATATGAGATTCTTAATAATTGATTGAGAAATTAAGTGGTGATTAAATGATGCAATGAATATGAAAATAAAAACTAAAATATGAGGTTGATGCAAAAATGGAAATTGTATGATTTAATTGATGTGCTGAAAAATTAGTCTTATGAACAGTGTATAGTGTTTTGATCATAACTTGAGTTCTAGAAATCATTTCTGAGTGATTCCTGTTGGGTTGGAAAGTTAAGACATAGGTCTTGAACTTTTAGTCAGACCAATAGACATGAATAAAAGGGTAGAAATGTAGGCACTAAAAATAATAGTGCTGAAATTTAATTTAAGTAGGCACTAAGAAATAGTGCTGAGTTAAAATTACGTAGGCACTAAAAAAATAGTGTTGAGTTCAAAATTACGTAGGCACCAAAAATGTGCTGAGTTGTTATTGGAAATGTAGGCGTTAAATGCTGAGTTATAAAATAATTATGTAGGCGCCGAGTATACTGCTAGAGAGCAGAAACCCTGTATCCAGTGTTTAGTTCCGGTCTAAGATGTCATGGGCTATTAAATGAATAACAGAAAAAAATGTGAATTATGAAATTTATATTGTGAATTTTATATCTTGAATTGTTAAGAAATTTCAAGCATGCTTAATGAATGAAATGTCATAATTGATGAATTAAATATTTTTGCATGGAGAATAGTTTTATTATTAATTGATATTTGGCATGCTTAATAAATTAATTATAGTTTCAAAATTTTATTTTAGAATTATTTATGTAATTATTGGATAGTTGTCAAACGTACCACTAAGCTAGAAGCTTAGCGTGTGTGTTTCACGCGCAGATAAATAGAAGTAGTTGTTCCGATAGGGCGACCGAAGAAGAGGGAACCCCCAAGATCAGATTCCAGCAGTCTAGTTCGTTTTGTATGTTTTGAAAATTATGTTGTAAAAATTAAATTTTAAGAATCTTTTTTTTTATGTGAGTTTGTGGCATGTAGGATTTATAAGGAATGAATTTTGTAATTTTATAAATCTAGTATTGTTTATAAATATTATGGTTTAATTGCATGAGTTCAATTAAATCAAACTATTTCCATCACTAGTTATATATTTAAATTAAAAAAAATAGTAATAAATATTTCGCTAATAATAAACTCGAAAAAAAAAATTATTACAATGATTTGTACATTGGTTGTAAAAAAAAAAAAAAGCTTATTAGCACTTCCATATCCTATTAACGTTTAGTAGGGTAAGGGAGCGCTACAACGCTTGCTTAAGACCATATATGGATCTTTTGAGCTTGCAAACTTTGCGCTCTTATCCTTTGAGTTCAAAACCTAAAGGTTGATCCATATAGATCTCTTCATCTAGTTCTCCATTGAGAAAAATAGTTTTAACGTCCATTTGATATAATTCTAAGTCCATTCGTGCTACTATAGCCAGAATGAGGCGAATTGATGCAAACCTGACTACAGGTGAGAATGTATCTTCATAGTCAATTCCCTCTTTTTGTGTATAGCCCTTAGCTACTAATCGAGCTTTAAATCTTTCTATTGTCCCATCTACCTTGCATTTTATTTTGAGAATCCATTTGTTCCCAATAGTCTTACAATCAGACGGTTTCTCAACTAAATCTCAGACTTGATTGTATATCATCGAATCCATTCTTTTGCTTTAGGACCAGAAAAAACTTGTTGTACTGTTTTTAGGCTATTCTTCATCTGGAGCAATCATAAAATCTTCCCCCTCAATCTCAAATCGACAATGGGGAATCTTATCACAGTTACTACATCGAGGTTGAGATTGTTCAAGATCTTGCTCCATTGGAACAAAAACTGACATTCTTTCACTCCCACTTGGTTCAGGAGGAGCAATAAATTCTTGCTCTGTGAGTGCTAAATCAATTATTCTTGCACTCCCACTAGTCTAATGATCTTCCAATTCATAAAATTGGAAATCCTCATTTATCTCACCTCTTTCAAGAAAGTCCTCTTCTAAGAAAATGACATCTCGTGACTCAATTTCTGTTATTCTTCCATTTATGTCTTCCCCCAAAAATACATATCCTTTGGAGAATTCTGAGTATCTTATAAAGATACATTTCTTCCCCCTCAGACCAAGTTTTCCATATTCATGGGAAGTGTTATGGATATAAGTTGCGCAACCCCATGGGCGCATATGGCTTAAGTCAGACTTTTCGCTTTTCCACAATTCATATGGGGTGGAATGAATAGATTTCAATGGTACACGATTTAGAATGTAGGCAGCAGTCATTAATGCATCTCCCCAAAAAGAAATTGGTAAATTAGCCTGTGCCTCAATTGACCTAACCATGTCCAATAGGGTTCTATTTCTTCTTTTTGCTATGTCATTTTGTTGCGGAGTAGAAGGAATAGTTAGCTGCCTAGCTATACCCTTATCATCACAATAACTTTTGAATAAATCAGATAGATATTCACGCCCTCGATCGGTTCGTAATGATTTTATATTCAAATTCAATTGATTCTCAACCAATTTACTATAACGTATGAAGCAATCTAATGCTTCAGATTTATAGGAGATCAAATAAATGTGACCGTATCTGGTGAAATCATCTATGAAAGTGATGAAATAGCGAGCACCATATCTTGCTCTAATATTCATTGGGCCACAGATGTCAGAATGTATAACTTAAAAGGAAATGTGGCTCTTTTGCTTTGCCAAATGGCAATCTTGTTGCTTTTCCAGCTAGCCAATGCTCACAAATAGGCAAATCTATTTTCTTAACAGATCCTAAAAGACTAGCTTTTGCTAATATTTTTAAACGATCTTGCCCAATGTGTCCTAATCTAGCATGCCATTTAGTATCATCAATTAATGAAACATTATTGGAATTTTCAACAAGAAATATAGATTGCTTAACATCCATAAAAATAGTGTATAGCACTATAAAACCATTGAACATATGTCCAGAGCCATAAAAAACTTCTTTCAAAAGTATTTTAACACAACCATCTTCAAAAATAATTTTGAAGTCAAGTCCAAGCAAAACAATAATAGAAACTAAATTTCGTCGAATATCAGGAGCATAAAGCACATCATGGAGATAAAGCGTGCGACCTTCCCGCAGCACTAGCCTACAGGAACCAATCCCAAGCACGTCAGCCGAAGCATTATTCCCCATATAGATTTTTCTACTCCCTTTTGGAATTTGATGAAATTCCACAAAGGCAGATCGGTCCCTTGCTATGTGGTTTGTTGCTGCTGAATCTACAGTCCAATAAGGAATAGTTTCAGTTAACATCAAGCAACTACTAACATATAAATCCGAGGGACTAATTTGGTCATACAATACCTTTGGCTTACTGCAATCACGAGCAAAGTGACCATGCTTCCCACAGTTGAAGCAATTCATGTTCTTGCCTTTCTTTTCGCTGCGTTTCCCACGCTTGCGCTTATTTCCACTAAATTTTGTCTTATTTTCTCCCTTGCCTTGCCATTTGCTCTTACTTTTCCATTTCTTTTGCCCAGAGCTAGAAGCCCCTTTGCCTCTAGACTCAGTCATATAAGCCTCTCCTTCAGGCTTATCAGCGAGAAGGTGTTCCTCCTCTAGCTCAACATGTCGGGCAACATCATCAAAAGTTTTTATATTATCATTATGGGTAAGGTTGACACACATGTGTTCCCAGACTTTTGGAAGGGAGCGAATCACA
The DNA here is from genome assembly GCA_023653625.1 of Triadica sebifera. Taxonomy (NCBI): domain Eukaryota; kingdom Viridiplantae; phylum Streptophyta; class Magnoliopsida; order Malpighiales; family Euphorbiaceae; genus Triadica; species Triadica sebifera. Next base: position 38,322,123 of record CM042896.1, read on the forward strand.
GCTTGAACTTGTTGCTCGTCAGTCATCTCATTGTCCGCACCTTTCAGTTCACTTATCATGTTAGACATGACAGTAAGGTGTTGCCTCATTGTATGATTAGAATTTTTCTTATAGGCATCAAACTTTAGAGTTAACTGATGCAGTCTTGTTGTTTAGGTTCCACCAAACTGAACCTTAACAGCATCCCAAACTACTTGGGCTGAGCGGTGTTTTTCAAAACATAGCATCAAGTCATTTCTCATGCTGCTCAGCATTAATATGCGAGCACCTCTGTCCTTGTGCTTATAAGCTTGATATGCTTCCATATCTCGCCTATGTTGAGCAGTGTTTCCATACTCAGGCTCAGCCATTGGTTGTGTTATTATTTCCAGCATATCTTGCTCTTTCAGGAGATACTGAATTTTACAATGTCAAATGTCATAGTTTTTATCATTCAGCTTATCTACTTGATTCAAATCAGCAATAATGCTTTTTGTTGCAGTCATTTCAACTATTTAAAACAATGATTATAATTAGGAATAACACAATTCTTTATTGATTTTTATCAATTTCAAGTCACAATGCTTTAAATTAATCAATAATAACCTAACACAAGTAGTAGAAACAAAAAAACTGTATATATAGTTCAATTAATTCCTACTAACAAAGTCCAGTTATCATTGTTTAATTTAAACATGCGCCAATTAATTCTATATTAGATGAGATTCATTAATCTACCAATCTAATATTCCCACCATACATTCATTATATAATGTAATATAACAACAATAATATATATGCATTAAAATAAGAAAAACATCAATTACATGTTCTTATTTGCATATTTTTTTCTCCAAATTTCTCATCAAAACAGTCACAAAAATTTTGAAAAAATATCCATTAAATTGGAAATTAAATTTTTTTTTGAGAATTATAAAAACATTTTGACCCAAAAATATTCGTTCATGCACCCCCACAAGCTCACACGGGCCACCACACACTCACACATGCCGACACATGCCGACACGCACCACCACGTGCTCACACGCGCCACCACGTGCCGACACGTGCTATACGCAACGTCAGCATTTATGGACCAACCGGAGGACGCCATATGGCCAAGCGTGCCATGACACATGGCAAAACCGTCATAAAAGTGTTTTCTTCAACCGTCAGTGCATCACGCACCGAGGCGGCGCATGCAGTCCACGCGTCGTCTTCTGGGGTTGATTTTTTACTGATTTTTGAAATTTTACACATTTTTTACGGTTTTAAAACTACTGGGACCATTTTTATTTCATTTCAACATCATTTTGGTCATGTTTGAAAAACACATACACAATTTGAGAGTGGGAATCGTTTTAATGATCATTTTCAAAAAAATATATATACAGAAACTTTGAAAAATCATAAATATTCATCCACTCATCAGAAAATTATGAAAAAATACTCGTTAGAAAGCTTGTGATGAGAGCTTTCCAATGATACAAAATTCGAAATATGAAATTGAAGAATTATTTAACGAAAATTGAAAAAATTTCGATTTTGCATAGTAAATTTCTCCAAATTTATCACAATTATGATTTTAAGTACAAAAACACACAAAACGAGCTCTGATACCAATGTAGAAACTACTAGAGCAGCGGATACTTACTTGTTAAGCGTGAATCGTGCGCTTTCAATACTTTAGGCAGAGACAAATTACTAGAATTTGACTCGGTTCCACAATACGAACGCTTTGATTTTATTGTGATTGAACAAAGATGAAGAAATTCCTTTTCGAGAATTTCCGAATTTCAGAGAAAACTATTGATGAAAAGTTATCTTTTTTCCTTATATCATTTCATTATAAGTTATATTTTTTCATAACTTTATATATAAAAAGATATGGGTCTGGACTGGGTCAAGTCCACATGGGCGGCCCATTACCATAAAGCCCAATACCTATAAAAGTAAAAGGATATAGTAAATGGTCATAATACTGCCATTACATTTTGATGAATTTCTAGAAATTTAAATAGTTTTGTTTGTGTTGATTTTCCGATTCCAATAGATTGAGTCTTAATTTAAGCCATAGCCACTAAAGATTTAGTTAGAATTTTGAACTTCTTACACTAATTAGAGATTTAAGTTGAGAAACATCTCTTTTGTATTAGCAAAACTATTAGTGTTTATTACACAAAACCTAAGTGGGGGATTGTTGCATGTTCTGGCTTAGTGGGTGGAATTGGTTCCTGTGTTTATCATCACTTTTTGTTTTTTTTGCAACAAAAATGCATTGATGTTGTTTTATGATTTATTTATTCCGAAAGAAATTAATAAATAAAGATTCTCATTTCAGGGGTTGTCTATTATATACTCCCTTTCAATTTCTTTAATAGTGTAATTTGGGTAGTTTTATTTGTTAGTTTTAAGGTTTAATCTGTAGTATGACTTATTGTTGAATCAAAGCCCGTTAAAATTTGGTTATTCAATCTACATATTGGTTTCGACTAGATTCATTGATATTAGTTAGTTCTAGGTTATTTTCCTTTTTTTGTTTTTTGAAAAACAAATCCAATTGTGAAAATACAATTGATAGATTGGCTGATTAATTTATTTGACTTTGTTAGGGAAAGTAAAGTCAACCATTACATTAAATCAGGATATTCCTCTAATTAGGACAATTAACAGTTGTCAAATCTGTATTTATTTGTTTCTATTTGTATAGAACTCTAAATAGGAATTAGCCGTTTATATGCTTTATTTTAGGAACTATTTTAGTCATTGTATTGTATATATATACATTTTGCTTTCTGCTATCAAGATAAATAAGAAAAGCATTTTTCACTTATTCTTTTCATGGTATCAGAGAGGCCACGCTCCTGATTTCTTTTACATAAAACATATTGCCCACCTTCCTTTAGCCAAAATCTATGGCAGAGAAAGATAATACTCAAAGCTCAGCCAAGCCTGAAGCTAACAAATTTGACAACCCAACTGATCCCTTCTACCTGCACCATTCAGACCAACCTGGCCTTGTACTCGTTACACAATTGTTAAATGAAGAAAATTACAGTACCTGGAGTCGTGCCATGCTCATGGCTCTTAGTATCAAAAACAAATAAGGTTTTGTCAACGGTACCATCAAACAACCATTGGAGAGTTCTCTTGAAGAATACCAACAATGGAAACGTTGCAATAATCTTGTAAGAGCATGGATTTTTAACTCAATATCACCAGATATTGGAGCAAGCATAATATACATTAATAGTGCTCATGAGATTTGGGCCGATTTGGAAGAGCGTTATTCAAACACCAACAGTGTTCATCTTTTCCATGTGGAAGAAGCCATTCATAATTGCAAACAGGACAATATGACCATTGGAGCTTATTACACTAAGCTTAAAGGTCTTTGGGATGAACGTGACGCATTATGCAGCATTCCAACCTGCACATGCGGCACTATGAAGGAAGTTTTACAATTCCAGCAAAATCAAAAGACCATGAAATTTCTCATGGGACTTAATGAAGCCTACTCTGTTGTTCGAGGACAGATTCTTCTCATGGATCCAATACCTACAGTCAATAAAGCTTATTCTTTAATCCTTCAAGATGAAAAGCAGCGAGGTATATCAAAAGGAGGCACACCTATGATTGAAGCTTCAGCTTTTGCTGTGAAGAATAATTCGAGAAATTCTGAAAGAAATTCCAATGTCAAAAATCCTCATCTAAAATGCGGAACTTGTGACAAAATTGGTCACACCTCAGAGACATGTCGGTCACACCTCAAGTGTGATTATTGCGGCTGGCAAGGTCACACCATTGATATTTGCAGAAAGTTACAAAAGAATTCCACAGGTAATAAACGTGATCAACGAGAACACAAGAGTGTTCCCTCTAAAGCCAACCATGCAAATGCAACCACATCTGTAGTCGGTAATCAATATACTCTCACTGCTGAACAGTACCAGAGTCTGATAACATTACTTAATGGAAATAAGTCAAATTCCATGACCAATCATGTTGGTAGCACATCAGCTATGAGTAATGTCTCAGGTACAATCTTTTGTGCATCAGTTATTGACAAAGAAATGTGTTGGATACTTGACACAGGAGCCACAGATCACATGGTATACTCAACTGATATGTTAACCACCAATCGTCGTATGATCAATCGAACCGTGTCTCTACCAAATGGAGCCATCGCTGTTGTAACGCACATAGGCAGCATTCATTTTGCCAATTTTATTTTACATGATGTGCGATGTGTCCCCTCCTTTAAACTAAATCTGATTTCAGTTAGCAAACTCCTTTATAAATCTAATTATGCTGCTACATTCACTGATCATACTTGTATGCTACAGGACCAACGATCGGGGAAGATGATTGAGATGGGAACTGAGCGAGGAGGACTTTACTACCTTGATACTTCACAAAGAACCAGCTGTAATGCAGCCATTGCACCTGTCTCTTCTTCTCCAAAACTTTGGCATCAACGCCTTGGTCACCTATCCAATAAGATTTTTCATTTACTCTCTCATTTAGTTATGAACATTCAATATTGTGATATTTCTTATTGTTTAATTTGCCCATTAGCTAAACAGACTCGTTGTTCATTTCCATTAAGTTCTATTCGCACTAAAACACCTTTTGAATTAATACATGTTGATATTTGGGGACGATATCATGTTCCTTCTATCACAAGGGCACAATATTTTCTTACGATTGTCGATGATTATACCCGTTGCACATGGACTTATTTGATGTCTCATAAATCAGATGCACAAACATATATTACTGCATTCATTAATCTTGTTGAAACACAATTTTCCTTGAAAGTCAAAATTCTTCGCAGTGATAATGGACCTGAATTCACTTTAAAAAATCTATATTTGGACAAAGGTATCATTCATCAAACTAGTTGCGTTTCCACTCCTCAGCAAAATGGAGTCGCCGAAAGAAAACATCGACATCTTCTCAATGTAGCCCGGGCATTATTATTCCAAGCTAATCTTCCTAAGAAATTTTGGGGGGATGCAATCTTGACAGCTACATACCTCATCAATCGTATACCCACACCTCTCCTTCAAGGGAAATCACCTTTTGAGGTACTCTTCCATAAACAGCCTACATATGACCATCTACGTGTGTTTGGGTGTCTGTGCTTTGTCTCAACTCATCACCATCGTCCTACAAAGTTTGATGCTAGAGCCACACAATGTATTTTCTTGGGTTATCCATACAACCAAAAAGGGTACAGGGTTTATGATCTCTTAACAGGTAAAATTTTCACTTCACGTGATGTCATTTTCTTTGAAGAAATTTTTCCTTTCTCATCTTTCGCTGCAAGTTCACCTCTTATTCCTCATCCTTCACCAATATATGATGATGACAGTCCCAATCTAGAAACATTTTCACCCGACAACCCCTCTCAAGGAAATAATTCACTTGCCAACACAGAAACCACTCTTCAAAACAGCCCTTCAGTCACAACTTCTTCTCCATTAATTGATCAATCTACTTCATTGTTGCCTTCAGTTCCACAAACCATTCCACCACGATTAACTTGTACTACAAAAACACCCAAGCACCTCAATGAGTATCAAGTTGGTATTTCTCTTCCTTCACGGAACATCTCGACGTCTAACTCGGCTTTGGTTACTGCAGCAGGTATCACCTATCCCTTATCTACTTTTCTTTCATATGATAGATTATCTTCCAAACACAAGGCTTTCACCACTTCTCTTTCAGTTGAAAAGGAACCATCCTCATTTGCAGAAGCAGTCTGTGATCCAAAATGGCGTCTTGTTATGCAGCAAGAGCTTGATGCACTCAAAGAAAATGGTACATGGACTTTACAATCATTGCCTCCTGACAAGCAGCCGATTGTGTGTAAATGGGTATATAAGATCAAATTTCGATCTGATGGTACCGTGGAACGCTATAAAGCCCGGTTGGTCGCGAAAGGCTACAATCAAGTTGAAGGACTTGACTACCAAGAGACTTTCGCTCCTGTTGCAAAACTTGTTACAGTTCGCCTTCTTCTTGCCGTGGCTTCAACTCAAAAATGGCACCTTCACCAACTTGATGTTAACAACGCATTCTTACATAGAGATCTTGATGAAGATGTTTACATGTCCTTACCACCTGGTTTCGGATGAAAGGGGGAGACACGAGTTTGCAAACTCCACAAGTCTTTATACGGCCTCAAACAAGCTTCGCGGCAGTCGTTCATTAAACTTTCTAATGCCCTCAAGAAAGCCAACTTCAAGCAATCCAAGGCTGACTATTCTTTGTTCGTCCGATCCCAACATGGTAAATTTACTTGTGTTCTTATTTATGTAGATGATGTTATCCTAACAGGAAACAATCTACAAGATATCGAAGACACCAAATCCTTTTTGAAGAATAAGTTCAAACTGAAAGATCTAGGAGAATTAAAGTATTTCCTAGGTATAGAGGTTGCGCGATCCAACAAAGGTATTGCTCTCTCACAACGGAAGTATGCTCTCGAAATTCTTGAAGATGTAGGATATCTTGGTGCAAAACCAGCTTCTTCCCCTATGGAACAGAACCTATCACTCAGTAATTTTGAAGGAGAATATATTGATAATCCATCTTCATATCGGAGGCTTGTTGGTCGGTTGATTTATTTGACTATAACAAGACCCGACTTGGCATATGCAGTCCATGTTTTAAGTCAATTTATGGACAAACCGAGAGTGCCACATTTAGAAGCAGCTTACCGAGTCTTACAGTATGTGAAACAAACACCTAGACAAGGAATATTTTTTCCTGCAATAAATTCAATTCAGTTAAATGCTTTTTGTGATGCGGATTGGGCTAGATGTCGTGACACACGACGATCAGTTACTGGATATTGCATATTTCTTGGGAGCTCACTAGTTTCTTGGAAGACCAAAAAGCAAACAACTATATCATGGTCAAGTGCAGAAGCTGAATACCGATCCATGGCTGCAACCTGTTGTGAGATCACATGGCTGAATGGTATTTTACAAGACTTGGGTATCAAGCATTCACCACTAGTTAATTTATACTGTGATAACCAAGCAGCACTACATATTGCTTCAAATCCAGTTTATCATGAACGTACAAAGCATATAGAAATAGATTGTCATCTTGTGCGAGAGAAGGTTCAAGAAGGGATGATCAAGATGACTCATGTGAACACATCAAGTCAGCCAGCAGACATTTTCACAAAACCTTTGAGTTCCTTGCAATTCTCTACTCTACTGAACAAGTTAGGAATAATCAATATTCATTCCAAACTTGAGGGGGAGTGTTAAGGAAAGTAAAGTCAACCATTACATTAAATCAGGATATTCCTCTAATTAGGACAATCAACAGTTGTCAAATCTGTATTTATTTGTTTCTATTTGTATAGAACTCTAAATAGGAATTAGCCGTTTATATGCTTTGTTTTAGGAACTATTTTAGTCATTTTATTGTATATATATACATTTTGCTTTCTGCTATCAAGATAAATAAGAAAAGCATTTTTCACTTATTCTTTTCAGACTTGTTATTTTCAGACGTCTTTTCCTGCCCAATTTGCTATTACCACGTGTTGTAAAATAATATTTTATTCCTTTGTCTTGATTGTATGAATAAGTTAATAAGATTATATTACTTAAATTTGTGTGTTCCCTTGTGCTCACAGGAAGAGGAGACAAAATCATGGAAGAAACTAATTAATATAGCAGTTTATGGGGCTGCAATTACGATATATAACCATCTACTTTTTAAAGTAGGGCCTTATTTTTTTATTCAACTAAAATCTAAGGTTATTCTTTTAGATCCTAACTCAATAGCTCTTGTTTACTATTTGACTCACTTCCAAGGGAAAAAAAACATTCTCCTTTTAATTTAGTTAAAAAATAAATCATTTTCATGCGAATTCTTCGGAAAACTTCCACAAGATGGGAGACATAAGTGTGATAATTTAATGTGACAAGGCTAACTATTTTATTCCTTCTAGATTGCATCTGGAGAGGTTTTTGGGCCAGATCAACCCATCGCACTGAAACTGTTGGGATCTGAAAGATCATTCCAAGCCCTTAAAGGTTTGCTTAGATCCTCACGTACAAATCAATTGATCTAATAATAAACTTTTTGTACCATAAGCAACAGATAATCATATATGCATTAATGGAGCTATTACAGGAAAGCTCTATATTGCCTTGCCATTGAAAAGCAAGAATTCCCTGAAACCCTTAGTACATACAAAATGACATAATTGAAGAGAACGTAAATACTTAAGCATACTTAACTGTTATATAAATATGACAAAGATTAACTATATGATAATATTTTGATGAATCAAGATTATGGCAAAGGCCTTGCATCAAAACAATGTCAATACAGTAGTAGCAGTAGCACATTGTCTGCCTAGCCAGTGTTCTTTCATCCTTTTTTTTTCAAATTGTGGGATGTATGACTAAACTAATTTATGAAACATATTTAAATATGAAATAAATGTAATTTTAGCTTATATAAATTGCATTCAACTTTGATTAAATTCTCAATGCTCTTAAAATTGTGGGCATTATTTTTGCAGCAGTTGCAATTGAACTTGAGGATTCTTTGTATCCTCTATTGAGGGAAGTTATCTTAGGAATAAATCCTTTTGAGGTATTCCAAGATACAAAATGGGTTTTGTTGATTGGAGCAAAGCTTCGAGGTCCTGGCATGAACGAGCTGACTTATTATATATCAATGGACAAATTTTTGCTCAACAGGTATTATTTGTGCTTGCATAATTACAGAGTTTGTCTTTCTTATAAATGTAACAAGGAGAAGCTTTCAATGTTGTTATATCTTGCAATGTTAAGGTGATAATAGTTGGCAACCCTTTTAACACCATTGGCAGTATTTGGTTGGGATTTTATCAGTATTTGGTTGATAAAGTTAGATTGGCTGGAATGTTTCGCAACTCTCATTGGCAGGTAGAGTAACGCTAGCCCAATCGGTTTTACTCTCCCTTCCTATATACACAATGCAAACAGCGAAGCTTCCTCTCTCTATATATAAGGAGATTTAAAAGTTAACTAGAAATTTTATTTGGGGTGGATCTCAAAATTAAAAAAAAAATGATATCCTTGGGATTTTATCAGTATTTGGTTGATGAAGTTAGATTGGCTGGAATGTTTCATAACACTCATTGGCAGGTAGAGTGACACTAGCCCAATTGGTTTTACTCTCCCTTCTCATATACAGAATGCAAACAACGAAGCTTCCTCTCTTTATATGTAAGGAGATTTAAAATTTAACTAGAAATTTTATTTGGGGTGGATCTCAAAATAAAAAAGAAAAATATGATTTCCTTGGTCTCATGGGAAGCTATTACTCGTCCAAAGAATAAAGGCGGCTTTAGATTAAGATCGATGGAGGAGTTAAATAAGGCCCATTTAATGAAACTTGCTTGTTTAAAACTAAAAAATATCTTCTATGGGTCAGAGTTTTATCCTCAAAGTACAAGTTTGATGAGAGGATGGATCAGAAGGTCTACCAGCTCCCAAAACTTGCTCTTCTATTTGGAAAAATATCTGTGGGGCAATTGAAGTAGAGAGTAATAAGGTTTGGCCTCTTGGTAATAGTCTTCATGTGAGGTTTTGGAAGGACCACTGGATTCCAAGTTTTCCTTACCTATTAAATCATGCCACCATTGATATTGAGGCTGATGAAATCACTCTTCCGGTTTCGAACTATGTGATGCCTGCTGGTTCTTGGAATTGAGATAAGTTGGAGAATAAGTCACCTTCTAGCCTACTTTTGCATATGGCTTCAATTTTTCTTCAAGTTCCAACCATGGGTAAAGATGAAGCCTTTTGGATAGCGATTCCTTCAGGGGATTTTTCCCTCAAATCTTCCTACTCAGTATCACGGATGAGGATTTTTGATTCTTTTGCTATGTGGGACAATATTTGGCAATAGAAAGGGCCTCAACGTGTTAGAATGTTTTTTTGGCTACTATATGTTAATCGACTCCTTACAAATGCTGAAAGAAAACAACATCTAAATGTAGAGAAGCAGAACACTATCAGAGAAATTTGCGGAATGGTCCATTCGATTAAAGATGCTTATGCTAAACTTAGTAGTAATTTACATCCTTCTTTGAAGCAAAGTATTTATACTTCTTGTATTGCACCACCTTTGGGGTATGTCAAGTTGAATTCCGATAGATCTTTTCTTCACATGGATGGTCAAGCTTATGGAGGAGGTCTCTTGAGGGACGACGATGGTTCTTGGATTCAAAGTTGTGTTATGAACTTGGGGTCTTATGGTAAGAGGGCATTAAGCTTGCTTATTCTCTCAATATTGGAAAACTGGTGGTAGAATTGGACAACAAGATTGTTGTGGAGATGCTTCAAGAGAACGGGAGAATTCTAACTGGTTGTTACTCTTTGGTTAATACTGTGAAAGGTTTGCTCTCTCACTTTAATGAATCTGTCATACCTATAGGGAAGCAAATTTTGCAGCTGATTTTTTGGCTAATGAAGCTTAGTGTTTCGATGTGGGAATCCATTATCTCCTACAACCTCCTCAAGGTTTTATGTCTTGGCTTATGCATAATATATGTGGAGTTACTTATTCTCGTTAGTTTATTGTTTTTGTGAGTTTTACTCACCTTTTTGTACCCAAAAAAAAAAAAGAAATTAGGATGATTTTCAGCTGCATCAATTGTTGTGTCCATTGTTGATGCCATAAAGTCTCTAGTGACTGCCACCCCCGAGGGTGATTGGTTTTCTTCTGAGATAAGTTTAGTTCACTTGTTTTACACTCTTATGCATGTCATATATGACATTATTTTCTGATGAGAACTAGACTAGCACATTTGAATAGTTGTATATTAACTGGTAAAAATGCATAAAATCAGTTGCAGATTTTTCTAAGGGATGCACTAATGATTAATTAAGAGATGAAAATTTTGAAATGAAGGCATTGAAGACTCCAAAAAAAATTTCTACTGCCATCCTGATAGGTCTATGATGGTAGTCAAATTGAACATGCTTATTTCCCTTTGTGTTGAAGAAAGAGTATTGCCATGCTCTTCACATCTAATGGAAAATCTCTATTTCATAATCAAAGTTCTGGGCATGAATAAATACTTATGAACGTCATCATTTGGCTGAAGTTCAGTTCAGTAACTCACATCATAGTTTGCATAACAATTCAGGTTTATTCTAATGGGAATCGCTAGGGCATAGCAGAGGATTTAGTTTTCAGCATGCCTTGCAGATTAAAAGTACGCATTCTCTTGGAACTTTTTTAAATTTTGATGTTATGGGCAAGCTCTGAAAAATAATTTGGCAGGGAGATGGTGATTATGAACTTGTCAATGATGGAATATTTGATACCTAACTTCTAAACAATTACGAAGGTAAGTATTCTTTATCGACTAACTTTCCAGTGTCTAGATGGTTAAACAGTTATTCTTTTCATAGTATTGAAAGGAATGATAGTGACATCTGACTGATTCCAAAAATGGAAGAAAATATTGGAATTATAGACTTCTTATTATTATAGAATTTCCAATCAGTTACGGTTACAAGTGCACGGATTTTACATAAACTTTCCATTTTTAAGTATATTTTTGGCAGAGTGAAGCTGCGTTGCTAGCTGAGAAGAGGTCTGTAGCCCACCTTATTGGAGAGGTAAAAAATTTATACTTTTTCGATCTTCCTCTGTCTCCCCTATTTCATGACAGCCAGTTAATAATTTTAACCGTTGTTCTCTTTTCAGGGCGTTGCTTTCTGTGATCTACCAGAGGACACAATGCTTCCTGGAGAAATGTAACCTGTCAGAGAGGTTTCTTTTCAAATTCTTCTACGTCTGCTGAAATGGAGCTTAGAAAGCATATGATGTAATTATAAGATTATAATTTATATTGTGAGAATAACATAGTTGATTATAGCAATCTGTCAATTTCAAGGATGTAATAAATTTTGAGAAGATGATCATCAATACTTAGCTGGTAATAGATTATGTCCATGAATTTATTCATGGACTATCCAATCATAAATCGTCATGTTCTCAGAGTTGTTATTATTTTGTTTACATAACACATTTTGATTAGATATAGTTTAGGCAAGAACAACCCCTGATCATCTTCTATTCAAAACTGGAAGATGGTTCCAAAGTCTCACTTCTCTGAGGCTCTGGATTAATCAAGATATTTGTGCCACAAACAAGGATCTTACTTGGTATGAAATAAAGAAGATATCAATGTTGAACTATTAAACTTTCCGAGAGAACAAAATATTTCAATTTTGCAACTTATATAGTAGATGATGCAAAAAGTGAGAGTATCTTACCATTCCTAAATTTTCCATTCCTAAATTTTCATTACCCTCTGATTATCACACTTATCCTCCAAATCGTGAATAATTTTAAAAAATAATTATTAGTGATAACTTCAAATATACTTCAACATTTCACATTGTTTTCAATTAGATCTCTAATATTTTTTTTTCAATTGGATATAATATATTTTGAATTTTTCAATTATAACTCCCCATCCAGTTTTTCATTACATAATGATAAAATGCTAATATAGTCGTCTAAATGTGGGTCCCACCAAAGCTAATATGATAAAGAAATATTGTTACTAAATGTTTTAAAATTTTGGGAGAAAAGTTTCCCTCGTTACTAATTTTTAAACTTTTGACATAAAATTTTTCTTGAAAATCCGTTAGTAAATATTTAGATAATTTAAAATAATAACAAATTTTCCTTAATTAATATCACAATTAAATTTATGGTCAAAATACACAAATGACACCATAGTTAACACCATAATAAATTTTGTTCAATTAACACCGACATGGATTCGACTAGACATCACCAAAATCATGGTATGGGATAATATGGAGCCAATGAAAGTGAAGAGGAGCACTTGAAGATGCGAAGTAGGTCAATTACAAGATTAAGAATCAAAAGACTTAATAAAGCACATCAAGCCTTTGTGAGACTATTTGTGGAAGAGCATTTTGGAAAAAAGGTTGACCATAAAAAATGGGCGAACCAAAACTTAAGCTTGAAGAAGAACAATCCCTTTTTTTATCCATGCATGTGAGCTTAGTTAAAAATGTTTTACATAATAATTTTTAAGCTTTTTGCGATGAACAATTTAAAAAATTCATTATAATGCTATTTATTGAAGGATTTTTAAGAAAATTTCATCGCAAAAAGCTTAAAAATTATTAGCTACTGAAAAATATGTCACAAAAGTTTTGGTGGAACCCACATTTAGACGGTCACTCCAGCCTTCTGTCCATATTTAATAAAAAATTTGACAAAAAGTTTTAATTGAAAAAAAATTGAAATATATTTTACCCAATCGAAAAAAAAAGGAATCTAGTTGAAAATGAGATAAAATGTTAGAACTATTGTTGAAGTTATCCCTAATTATTGTTATAAAAAAAAAAAAAAAAAACCTTATTGAGTCCAACCGAAATCAGTCTATGACTAGATCGACTCGAAACCATGGAGAAATTTCAATTTGAGATTGGACAGCCATACCAGCATTCTGTCCATATTAAATAAAAAATTTAGACGAAGGGCTTTAATTGAAAAAAACAGAAGGTATCTAATTGAAAACGTGAAAAAATGTTAGAGTTATTTTTGAAGTTATCCCTAATTATTAAAAAAAAAACAGATTGAGTCCAACCGAAATCGGTCTGCGGCTAGGTTGATTTAGAACCATGGAGAAATTTCAATTTGAGATTGTAATGGTCAAATCAGGATCATAAAAAAATAAAATAATAATAATAATAATAATAATAATAATAATAATAAGGTATTTTTCTCTAAGAAAACTAAATATTTGACTTGCGAATGGGTAATTTTTACTAACGGTACTCTAAATATATGATTTGTAATATAAAATCTCATCTGTCACCCTTAGTTAAATAAGTAAACAAAATGTTAAAGTGAATTTTCACATCTGAAAAAAAAAAAATCAGTGGTTTGGTTGCTGAGAAAGTAAAGGAAAGTGAAATAGAATGTGTTTTGATGTATTTAGTTATTAAGAAAGTGAGGGAAATAGATGAGAGAAAAAGTGAAAAATTTAGTGACCCATTTTATACCCATGGATTTTCCAAATGGAAATTTTTTTTCTGACATAAAAAATTTACATCAACATTTCATTAGTAGATTTAACTGAGGGTGACAAAGGAAGTTTTCTATTACTAAATCAAAATAAAAGTGATTTCTGTTATAAATAATATTTTATGTACTAAGCCGATATGGCTCATATATTTGAGTACTACAAGTAAAAATCACCCCTTGTGAAGTGAAGGTTAAGCTTAAGCTTCAAGCCCCGCATCTCATTTAAAAAAAAAAAAAAAGAAAGAAACAATATACACATCAAGCTAATGTGATATTGATGTAAAAAGAAATGTGAGTTACATTAACGCCATATCTACTAGGTAACAAAAAGGATAAAGTGATTTCTTTTTTCAAGTACATCTAGAAGCCGTTTATGATGAGATTGGCAGCACTTTCCACTTTCTGGAAAATAAAATGATCAGTACTTGATCTGATTTTAGTCAGATTAAAAAACTTGCTTTCTGAAATAAAAGGGTGCGCCATATAGCAATCATAATGTGGAACAAAAAAATTACACCATTCCCATATGCACAGCCACTAAAACTATGGTTAGATTTGTGGGGTTAAGGATGGGTAAAAAGAGGGCATTTGGGAAATAAGAGGTAAATAGAGATGTTAAAATCTCTGATTTTTCTCAAAGATTTTAACACCCAATTTAGGGTGTTAATGAGAGTTTATAAATTTTTTAAATTAAATTTAATGCTATTTAAGTAGGCATTGAAAAACCTTCTTGAACAACTCAGACAAGAATATAAAATAATCGAGCATCTCCAATAAATTCTTTACACTTATACATTCTTGATTATATTCTTTTAATCAAGGCACCTCTCTTGGTCACCAATTCATGAAGATGCCAAAGCATAAATACCAAAGAAATTAAAATGCCTCTAAAATCATCTTTCTCTAAGCATCATCAAGAAAATTATAACATTAAGAGAGCTATTGACCGTCAGCTAGAACCGATTACGGATCTTCTCCATTCATTGGGGCACACTTGCATGTTGAGAATCAAGCTCTTTTGCTGATCACAATCTCATATTATCATGGTATTCTGGCACGATGCCTTTAACAATCCAAAGCTGTTTATACATATAAGCAAATAAAATTCTACCTTCAAACTACTTAAAACGTGTGCAGTTCAGCAAAATTACAATGAACTGTCAGTTAAGTTGAAACACACCAACTATCAGGTTTGGCAGTTAATATAAATAAAGAATCTGTAACGTCTTTGCTGTACGAAGCATCCTATAATGGGGACTGGTGACCAATCAACCCCCAATAAAATTCAAAGTAGGGAACAAATTTTCAGCGTCTCAAAAGCCAAAATTCGTCGACCATATAAGTTACTTGGCACAAACACAGGTCCAAATTTTATAACTCACTGAGAGGATCAAAACCCAGAACATTAAGAACCAGTCCCGTGACACCACAGACCATGTCTTGCCAGAAAATGCGTTTGCTATTGGCACTGAACTCACGTTGTCCTGTGAAATGGCAAAAGAAAGTACGATATTGACATTCCCATTCTTGCCAAATGACCAGTCTGTCCCACTGCCTCCAAACGTAATGTTTTCTATTCTTATCATGCCAGCAGTGACACGAATGGAACTGGATGATTGTGCTGCATTTAACTGTAGAGCTGTGCCCTTGATAGGGCACTCTGAAGCAAATGCAGAAGGTGCAGCAATGCTGCCCAACATGTGACTGGCCTGCTTCATGAAAGGATATTTCATGTCTGTACCGTAAACAAGATGCAAAACAATGAGCTCAAATCAACAAATAAGGAACTATATAACAGATGGCAACATGGTTTTTTATTTTGTGCTCGCATGCCTCCTAAAATAATAGGAAAAGAGAACTGAAATAGAAATACAAACTGCAGAACAAATTGAAATTTAAAGTTACCAGACTCGAATTTTGTCACTTCTGGCTTTTGTTTCTTTGATGAGGATGCATCATTGTTATTGCATGTTTCTAGATGTCTGTCAGTTGCTAATGGCACTTCCTCAGTTCCTCCATTCACATCCTGTTGTAAGGAAATGATTGCAATTCAGAAGCCAATAGAGATAAGGAAATAAAAATCTAATTTCAATATTTACCTTCTCAAGTAGCGGGGCTTGTTCAGAAACAGTTTCACTTACCATAATTTCAGAAGGATCAAAAGTCAGGTTATCATCATTAGCATCAAAGAAACTGAGGTACCCATCAACCATGTCAAAAACAGTAGAATCCCCAGTAGAGTCAGGTTCCACTGGATTTGAGAGATCATTAGCTTCCAGAAACAATCCTTCACTGAATGGAGGATCATTGCTAGCATCCAAGAATGGCTCATCTAGCAAGTAATTGTTGACGACAGCATCTGCTTTGTTGCTTGATTCAGCAATATATTCGTGTCTAACTGATTTTGCATCAATTTCATATTGCCCAGGCAAGCTAAAAAAATTTTGGATACTAGGCAGATTAGAAACATACTCAGTTTCCCCACCATCAACTACTGGCTTATGATTATCTCCACTGAAGTTTCCAGAGTGCTCCACGTAGCTGCTTGTTTCCCCATGGTAGTAATTCACAGGAAGAGCAGTATTTCCAGAAGCAACTCCGCCATCAAAAATCTGCCAAACACTCCCATATTCAAAATTTCAAAATTTCAGAAGACAATATTTCAAGTAATTAGTAATGGAATCACAGAATCCCCCAAGTAAAATTCTTCTCTTAGTCTCTATCAAACTGTTAACACCTCATTTATTGTTCTTCCCCTTTTGTCCCTGCACTAATCAACAAAAGAGCGTCTAACATCCTGAATTCCCTCATACCCTCCAAAGCTGCAAATTGGTTTTCTTGTTTTCATGTATACTTTGCATCATGAAATCAAGCCACATCCTTGTCACTTTTGTAACCTAGTCTGCAGAATAATGCTCTATTCTTCCATCCCTTACAATTATTTTTCAAAAATATATATACTCACATATACACATTCAAAGAACCTTATTTTTTGCTGCCACCAAAAAATTTCTACACCGTCCTGAAATTCCTGCCACCAAGCAGACAGCCTTTTCTCCCGAAGAATCAAAAGAATAAATTGTAATTCAATCCACAAACTTTAGACTAAAACCTATTTTCTTAAACTATCAATCTTAAATTCCTAAGATTTTCACAATCTAACCAACCACAGATGCACAGTAGAACTTTTCCTACATTTATCAACTGCCCTAGCCACATTGCTTTACTCTAGAAAAAGCTAAACCAGTAATGTACAAAATACCAAGTCGGACCATCACTCAAAAGCCAAAACTTATATAATAAAGATTCCTCCATTTATGTTCCTAAGAATAAATATGTTCCACAACAATAATAAAGAAAGTTATCTTAGATATACAAAAGTATGGTTTCCAAATGATCTGCAGGTAACTTTGCAAAAATCCCATATGTTAACCTCAATATATTGCTTCTTCAAATTTCATCCACTTGAAACAATCTATTACGCGAAAGCATCAAAACTAGACAATTACACATTATTCATCACGGAGATCAATAAAAATACAAACCTGGTCAAAGTCATTTGTTTCCACATAAGCATCATCACCTAGTGCCACTTCATCAGTAACCATCATCTCTTCACCTGGTAATATAGCCACCACCTCATCATCATCCCATTCCTCCTCAACAAATGGTGCCCCATATTGCTCTCCGTTCTTTGGCCCTGTCCCACTTTTATGGAAAATCCTACACAACACGTAGGCATCCTTCCCCACCAAAGGACACAAACAAGTACAAAAAAAAAATCAATATTTAAAAGACCACAATCAAATTAAATTGAGAAAAAAAAATGAAAAAAATAAAAACTGAGTTTTACAATTTGAATTTGATCTCACTTGAACAATTCCAGCTTTCTCCAAATCCTCATCAGTTAGGCGATACTCATGCATCACCCAATTGGTGCGCTCTCCACGTGGAGCCCGTCCAAGATGATACACAAGGGTCTTCTTCATCCCCACAGTCCGTGAATTCCAGCGAACAGGGCGGTCCTTTCCGGTTGTCTTCCAGTATCCTTTCTCAGTTGCCCGGTTAGTCTTGGATCCATTGCCATACTTCTTATCCAGCACACTGAAAAAATACCACTCCAGATCCCTTGTCTTCAACTTCGACTTATCTAAAACCCAAACAGAAATAGACAATTCAAGACTTTCAAACACGGTTCAGAATGTTAACTAGTTTCCCCATTTGAGGGCAATAATTAGGGCACCAACCCCTAACTCATGCCAAATGAGCTCAAAAAGACCAAATTTCATAAATAAATTTAAAAAAAAAAAGGAAAGAAAAACCAAGAAAAATTTGGAGACATATACAAAACATACCTGGGAGATCCCACGGCTCAGATTTATAGATGTCGATGTCAGCGATGGGATCAAACCGAAAAGGTTTATTAGTAACCTTCCGTTTGAGGTAATATCGGATGAGTTCCTCATCAGTAGGGTGGAATCGGAATCCAGGAGCAAGTGAAGCAGCCGACTTATCACCACGGGCCATCTACCAATAAGAAAATTCGAAATAGACAGATTTAATCTAATAAATTGAAAGTGAATGAAGGGAAAAAGCGGGTTTGGAATAGGGGGATCTGAGGTGAAACTGGGAATTAGGGTTAGGGTTTATGGAATTGAAAATGAATCGGTAGGAGAGAGTTAAATCAACAGAGAGGCAAGAGGGGGAGAGAAGCCATTTGAAGTAAAAGGAAAGAAGAAAAGATTGAAATTTTTATTATTAATATACATAATCCTTTTACTTGTCGCTCCTGATTTCCTGGGAGGATTGCAGAGGAAGGTCAGCGGAATTGTTGAAGTCACGATGAAAAATATGGTTTTTCCACACTACCGAACGCCGTGGCCGTTGTGAATACAACTTAGATATATGTTCCAACAATTAATTGGAAAGTGTTTGATAATGTTGAAATATATATATATATATATATATATATATATACAAAAAAATAATGGGTTGATTTCATCAATAAACTTAGAGCATCTGAAATGGCCATAAAATAAGGTATATGAGTTGTATGTGATAGAGCGAGAATGATTTGAGTTAAAGTATGTTAAAAGTTTAAATTTTAATTTGTAAAGAATGAAAGTTTTTTCACTTCCTAAAAAATCATATTATAGTTTAAAACGGTAGAATTTTAAACATAAAAGTATCGTTTTAAGAAAAATATGATATTTATGCCCTTAAAATGGCATTTCATGCTTGTGAAGTTAAGTATCAGATCAGTAAATGCAGGTCGTTTGTTCATAAATAGATACATTTTTCTCTTTCATATGTATCTTATTTTGCTTTAAAATTACCTCCACCATCCTAGATCATCCTTTGACATACTCAGAGACTTATTAGTTATCTTCTTCATTCCTCTTAATCTTAAAACAAGGTTGTTGAACCTTAAAAGTTTAAAAAAACATAGAGGTTTGTTAGGGCTAGTTCATTTGTTTGAAAACTAACACTTAATTTATTATATAAATATTTTTATTTTTATTTTCGAGTTTATTATTAGCGGAATATTTATTATCATATATTTTTTTTAAATATGTAACTAGTGATGTGATTACTTTAATTTAAAAGAACTCATTCAATTAAACCATAATATTTAGAAATATATTTACAAATAATATTAGATATATGAAATTACTACATTCATTTCTTATAAATATTACATGCCACAAATTTATATCAAAAAAATTCTTAAAATTTAATTTTTACAATATAATTTCCAAAATATAAAAAAACTAGACTGTTGTAATTTGATTTTAGAGTTCCTCTTATCTTCGGTCGCCCTAACGTAACAACTACGTCTATTTATCTGTGCGTGAAACACACGCATTAAACTACTAGGTTAGTGGTACGTTTGTCAACTATCTAATAATTATATAAATATTTCTAAAATAAAATTTTAGAAACTACAATTAATTTATTTAGCATGTCAAATATTCAATTAATAGTAAAACTATTTTCTTCTTGCAAAAATATTTAATTCATCAATTATAATATTTCATTCATTAAGTATGCATAAAATTTTAACAATACAAGATATACAATTTGAACTATCAATTTAATAATTTATATTTTTTTCTGTTATTTATTTGATAGCTCACGACGTCTTAGAACAAAACTAAAAACTGGATACAGGGTTTGTTCTCTC
Source organism: Triadica sebifera (assembly GCA_023653625.1). NCBI lineage: Eukaryota > Viridiplantae > Streptophyta > Magnoliopsida > Malpighiales > Euphorbiaceae > Triadica > Triadica sebifera. The sequence continues at coordinate 38,342,398 of CM042896.1, forward strand.
TAGCAGTATACTTGGCGCATACATAATTATTTTATAACTCATTATTTAACGCTTATATTTTTAATAACAACTCAGCAACTTTTTGGTGCCTACGTGATTTCAAACTTAGCACTATTATTTTTAGTACCTACATTTCTATTCTTTTATTTGCATGCCAACTTATCCCAATTTCTAGTTCTCGACAAAATGTTATAGAGCTTAATTACATTTGTTCTCTTTATTATTATTTACATAAATTATGTAGGTAGCACTAATATAAATTCCACATAAATGCAATAATTCTCACTAAATATTTTACAACCTCATACTTACTCATTTAATCATTATAACTATAAGAAAATCAAATAATATATTTTTCTATCACAAAATTCCACAATCAACACATATATGCAAACTGCCCTATTCTGGACAGTATTTCTACCTTATGTTGCCCTGTATTTTTCATTCATTTTTAGATGAAAATTGGACAAGTGATCACCTAACAAAATGTAGATACATGTATTATCTTTAATTTCCAACTAGAATCACATTAAAAAGAATTTTGTAGCAAACGTTATGAATTTTCTTCTAAACTATGTTCATTCCAATCTGTCCAGTATTTTATTGGATAGATTTCTGCCTTATATTGCTCTGTTTTTTTTCATCCATTTTTAGATATAATTTGGATAAGTGATCAACTAATAAAATGTAGGTACATGTCTTGTAACGCTCTCCTACCCTACTAAACGTTAATATGATATGGAAGTGCTACTAAGCTCATTTGTTTTAAAACCAATGTTCGAATTATTAAATTTTTTTTCGATGTTCGAGTTTATTATTAGCGGAATATTTATTACTGTATTTTCTTTTATTTTTATTTAAAATATACAACTACTGTTGTAAATAATTTGATTTAAAAGAACTCATTAAATTAAACTACAAAGTTTAAAAATATATTTACAAATGATACTAGATATATATAATTACAAAACTCATTCCTTATAAATATGATAAGCCACAAATTAACATCCAAGAGAAATTCAAAAAATTTAATTTTTACAATATAAATTTCAAAACATGCAAAAAAGAACTAGATTGCTGCAATCTGATCTTGGGGTTCCCTCTCCTTCGATCGCCCTATCGGACAACTACTTCTATTTATCTGCACGTGAAACACACGCGCTAAGCTACTAGTTTAGTGGTACGTTTGACAACTATCCAATAATTACATAAATAATTATAAAATAAAATTTTAGAAACTACAATTAATCTATTTAGCATGTCAAATATTCAATTAATAATAAAACTATTTTCTTCATGCAAAAATATTTAATTCATCAATTATGACATTTTATTCATTAAGCATGCTTGAAATTTTAACAATACAAGAAATAAAATTTACAATATCAATTTCATAATTCACATTTTTTTTATAATTTATTTAATAGCCCACGATATCTTAGACCGGAACTAAACATTGGATAGGGTTTCTGCTCTCTGGTAGTATACTCAGCGCCTACATAATTTTTTTGTAACTCGGCGTTTAACGCCTACATTTTCAATAACAACTCAACACATTTTTGGTGCCTACGTAAATTCGAACTCAACACTATTTTTTAGTGTCTACGTAATTTAAACTCAGCACCATTTTTTAGTGCCTACTTAAATTATATCTCAGCACTATTATTTTTAGTGCCTACATTTCTACCCTTTTATTGGCATGCCAACTTATCCTAATTTCTAGTTCTCGACTAGATGTTATAGGGTTTAATTATATTTGTTACCTTTATTACTATTTACATAATTTATGTAGGTAACATTAATATAAATTCTACATAAATGCAATAATTCCCATTAAATATTTTACAACCTCAAACTTGCTCATTTAATCATTATAACTATAAAAAAAGTCAATTAATATATTTTCTATCACAAAATTTCACAATCAACATATTTTTTTACAAGTTGTCCTATTTTGGACAACATTTCTACCTTATGTTTCTCTGTATTTTTCGTCCATTTTTAGATGCAAATTGGACAAGTGATAAACTAAAACAATGTAGATACATATCTTATCTTTAATTTCCAACTAGAATCACATTAAAAAGAATTTTGTAGCAAAAGTTATGAATTTGCTCCTAAACTACGTTCACTGCAAACTGCCCAGTATTTTACTGGACAAAATATTTCTTTATATTTCGCTGTCTTTTTCATCCATTTTTAGATTGAATTTGGACAAGTTATCAACTAGAACTATTTAGGTAAATATATTTCTTTACTTTCCAACTAGAATCACATTAAAACGAATTGCTTTGAAAAAGTTATGAATTTTCTTCTAACCTATGTTCACTGCAATCTGCCCAGTATTTTTTTTTCTGGATAGATTTCTAGTTCAAAATTTGAGTCCATTGTTCACCTAATTCCGCGAATATTCAGGTCTAATGGTCTGAATGAAAGTTTAAGCCATGTGCTCTTAAATTTCCAACCCAATAAGAATCGCTTAAAAATGATTTTTAGAACTCAAGTTATGATCAAAATACTAGACATTGTTCATAAGACGAATTTTCCAGCACATCAATTAAATCATACAATTTCCATTTTCATGCATCAACCTCATATTCTAGTTTTTATTTTCACATTCATTGCATCATTTTATCACCACTTAATTTCTCAATTAAATATCCAGAATTTCATACACATCATAAAATCAAAATCAACATTTTTATACATTGAATTTTTTCCAAATATACATACCTCAAAAATTTCACTTCTCTTCACTTTAATCTTCTTCCTAGCTAGCTTTCTCTTTGCCCTTACTTCCTCTTTAAGTTTGGTTCAAAGGTTGTTCATTTCCTTGCCCTAACAATAAATTTTACACTAATCAAACACTAATCATCCTAATCCACCCTTAATCACCATTAACATATTAATAACCCTAAATTACTAACTTTAATGGTAACTAACCCAAAAATCAAAGAAAATAGAAGAAGAAAAGTGAGAAGATGGAAAATCTAAACTCACCTTTGATGATCTTTAAAATGACCCAAGTCTTCTTTCTCTTTTTCTCTTCCTTTCTTCCTTCCTCTTCCTTGGTTTTGCTCACTTTGCTTCACTTCTTTGATGATCTTGCCTTAATTCTACTTTTTTTTTCATATAATCTTAGCTTTAATTGAAGAACAAAAAGAAGAACATTAAGGGAGGAGGAGAGTCACGTCAAAAGAGAGAAAAAGGGAGAGAAATGGGTGTGATTAAGGTGAGGAAGAAGAAGAATGGTAAAAAAAGTGAAAATTTGACTTTTTATAGTTGGGTTAGGTGGGTGGTTAGAATTAATTATTAATCTTGCTTCCTATTGGTCCATTAATTTAAATCACTCTTACTTTATTTTAATCAAAAGAATATTCATTTCCTTAGATAAAGAATGTTCTATTTTTATGCCTTCTTAAAATATTTGTGCCAAAAATACTGCAGTTTCTAATTTCGTTCAGCGAAATTTTTTTTTTTCTAAATTTTAATTCCAAACTTCAAAATTGTTAATTAATAATATCCAAAATATTTTTCTCACATCTTATTATTATTTAAATTTATTTCTTTCAAGGCCGAATTTAGACCTCGATCGGTTCATTGCGCCAGATTTTGGTCAACCGTATCCTTGGCCTAAATTATCGGACATTACAATTTTCCCCTCCTAAAAACAATTTCGTACTCGAAATTTACCTTTTTAACTGGAGTGAAATAATTGTGGATACTGAGCCTTCATTACCTCTCCATTTTCCCAAGTCGCCTCTTCTGAATTATGATTTTTCCACAGAACCTTTACCAATGGTACCTTTTTGTTCCGTAGCTCCTTCATTTCTCGAGCTAGAATTTCCACTGGCTCCACTTCATAAGTTAGATCTGGTCATATCTCTATAGGTTCTGCTGATATGATATGAGATGGATCTGATTGATATCTTCTCAACATGGACACATGGAATACATTATGAATCTTGTCTAACTCTGGTGGCAAAGCTAATTTGTACGCCACAGGACCTATGCGTTCAAGTACCTCATAAGGTCTAATGAACCTAGGACTCAACTTTCCCTTCTTTTCAAATCAGAAAATCCTTTTCCAAGGTGAGACTTTTAAGAATACTTTGTCACCAACTGTATACTCAATATCCTCCTTTTCAAATCTGCATATGATTTCTGTTAGCAGCTTTCAGCCTATCTCTTAGTACTCTCACTTTTTTCTCTGTCTGCTATACTAGATCTGGACCCACTACTTTCGTTTCACTAAGCTCAGTCCAACATAGAGGCATTCTACATTTCCTCCCATACAAGGCTTCATATGGTGTCATACCGATACTGGCTTGGTGACTATTATTGTAGGCAAATTCTATCAATGGAAGATGTTTGTCCCAACTGCCTTCAAATTCTATCCACAACTCCTCAAGATATCTTCCAATATTTGTATGACCCTTTTTGATTGTCCATCTATTTGTGGGTGGAAAGCTGTGCTGAAATTGAGTCGAGTACCCATGGCTTGATGCAAACTTTTCCAGAATTTTGAAGTGAACCTCGGGTCTCGATCTGAAATGATTGAAACTGGCACACCATGTAAACGGATTATCTCATTAACATAGATCTCTGCCAAATGGTTAAATGGATAATTCATCTTGATCGGTAGAAAATGAGCTGATTTAGTGAGCCAGTCCACCACTACCCATACTGAATCATGCCTCTTTTGTGTCAAAGGCAAACCAGAAACAAAATCCATTGTAACTCTTTCCCATTTCCACTCCGGAATTGAAATTGACTGCAATAATCTACTTGGTACTTGATGCTCAGCCTTCACTTGCTGACAAGTTAAACATCGGGTAGTATACTTTGTGATATATCTTTTCATCCCTGGCCACCAGTAATATGCCTTCAAGTCATGATACATTTTGTTGCTTCCTGGGTGCATTGCATAAATAACATTGTGAGCCTCCTTCAAAATCTCTTGTTTCAGTTCTAGTATGTTTGGCACACATAACCTGCCCTTTTGCCTTAAACTCCCATCTGAGTCAATAGTAAATTATGGTTTTTCACCCTTTTTCACCATTTCAAAGATTTCCTTTAATTTTGTGTCTTGCTTCTGATTGTCCTTTACTTGTTTGATCAATGTGGGTTGAATCCGCAATTCTGCCCAAATAATATATAAAGAAATTATTATTTCATTAATTTTTTTTCTTTTTATCTTGTTCACTTAATAAATTCAAGTTTTAATGTTTACCTGCCAGAGTTTTTCTACTCAGAGTGTCAGCTACCACATTGGCCTTACCCGACTGATAATCAATTATACAATTGTAGTCATTGATTAATTCTAGCCATCGCCTCTGTCTCAAATTGAATTCCTTTTGTGAAGGCAAATATTTCAAACTTTTGTGGTCTATATAGATATAACATTGCTCACCATACAGGTAGTGTCGCCATATTTTCAATGCAAACATAATGGATGCTAGTTTCAGATCATGTGTCGGATAATTTCTCTCATGAGGCTTTCAGTTGTCTGGAAGCATAAGCGATCACTTTGCCTTCTTGCATTAATACACAGCCCAAACCATTAAGGGAAGCATCATTGTACACCACAAAAGCTTTTCCCGCAGTAGGTTGTGTCAACACTGGTGCCTTTGTTAACATTTTTTTCAACTTATCGAAGATAGTCTGACACCGGTTTGTCCACTTAAATCTGGTCTCCTTTCTAAGAAATTTTGTCAGTGGTGAGGCTATCATTGAGAATCCTTTCACAAATCTCCGATAATAACCAGCCAAACCAAGAAAACTTCTCACCTTTGTCACATTCCGAGGCGGTTTCCAATTGAGGATTGCCTCTACCTTACTGGTGTCAATTCTGATCCCATCGGTTGATACAATATGCCCTAGAAAGGCCACTTCATCTAACCAGAATGCACATTTCAACAAAATTCGCATACAATTGATTCTCTCTCAAGGTATGGAAGACAATACGAAGATGTTGATTGTGCTCTTCTCTGCTTTTGGAGTACACCAAGATATCATCAATGAACACCACCACAAACTCATCCAAATAAGGCCTAAATATTATATTCATTAGATCCATAAATGTTGTTAGGGCATTTGTCAGGCCAAAAGGCATTACTAAGAACTCATAATGACCATACCGAGTACTAAATGTTGTTTTTGAAATGTCCGATTCTTTAATTCTCAATTGATGATAACCTGATCTGAGGTCAATTTTAGAAAATACCCCTGCTCCTTTCAACTGATCAAACAAGTCATCTATTCTCGGCAAGGGATATCTATTCTTAATTGTCATCTTGATCAATTGACGATAATCAATGCACAAACGAAAGGTGCCATCTTTCTTTTTCACAAATAGAACCAGAGCACCCCAAGGTGAGACACTAGGCCTGATAAACCCTTTCTCTAACAACTCTTGAATTGCACTTTTAATTCCTTTAGCTCAACAGGTGCCATTCTGTAGTGAGTGATCGATATTGAGCCTATGTCTGGTAAAACATCAATGACAAACTCTATCTCCCTAACAGGTGGTAACCCTGGTAAGTCCTCAGGGAAGATATCTGGATATTCACATACTGTATGAATTTCCCTGAGATCTAGACTTTCTTTCTTGGTATCTACAATATGTGCCAAAAATGTTTCACATCCTTTTTTGATAAGCTTACTTGCCTTCATCACCGAAATGACATTAGTCGAGTATGGTCGGTTCTCGCCCAGGACAATCACATCATCCTGCCCTAAATTGTTGAAAGTCACTCTCCTATATTGACAATCCACCACTGCCTTATGCTGAGTTAACCAATCCATCCCCAAGATTGCATCAAACTCACGGAATGGCAACTCTATTAGGTCAGCTGGGAATTCTACATTCTGAGCTTTGATTGGACTATTTTTATAGACTCGACTAACTTTCACTCCATTACCCAAAGGATTTGTCACTAATATATCACAATCTAATTCCTCTACTACCATATTCCCCCGACTAGGTGGTGACATGCATAAATATGAATGTGTAGAACCCGAATCTATCAGTGCAAATAAATTAGTATCATAAAGAGAAAATTTACCGATAATGACATCTGGGGCATCCTGCTCCTCACGAGCTCTCATGACATATGCTCGGGCTGGAGCTCGGCTACCTTCTTCTCTATTCACTGATTCTGATACACTCTATCCAATCCTACTGCTTCTAGACTGTCCATATCCCCTACCTCTGCCTCGAGTGACATTCTGAACCTGCACTGATACTACACCACCTGTACCTCTTCCTCTGGGGAAATCTTTCTGTTTGTGCTCAGTAGATCCACATCGTAAGCATGCTCCAGTAATCCACCAACAATCACCTGCTTGTGATCTTCCACAATGCTGACATGTGACAGATATGAATCTCCTGTTACCCGAAGCTGGTGCACTAGTTGTAGACCCCTCTAGCCTTGACTGTTGGCTTTGCCTAGCTAAAAAGGTTGGTCCAGAACCCCGTGACTGGAAAAACCTAGGCGCTGTCTTCCCTCTTTTACCTGATGTCTGGGCCATGCTAATTGTCGATCTCCGTGGTGGCTCTTCTATCCTCTTTCTCTTTGACCTATTTTCCACACTGATGGCTGAGGATACTAGTGTAGTAAAATCCTCAAGCTGAAGAGCGGTCACCATATTTCCAATATCATCATTAAGCCCATCCTCAAATCTACAACATCTGTCTGCCTCATCTGCAATGATTCTAGTCGCATATTTACTTAGTCGGGTGAATTACATCTCATATTCAGTGACTAACATGCTTCCTTGCTTCAAGTCTTGAAACTCCCTTTTCTTTTCATTTACATAAACTCTAGGCACATACTTCTTACTAAATTCTGCCTTGAAGAAATTCCAAGAAGGTGGTTTCGGTGTATGGGGCTTTAATAAAATTGATTTCCACCAATCATAGGCATGATCTTTTAAAAGGGGCACTGCATATCTTACCTTATGTTCCTCTGGACACTCAAGTTCCTCAAACACCCTTTCTGTGGACTCCATCCAAAACTCTGAAGGTGTTGGGTCATCCTCCCTCCTTCCCATAAAATTTGTGGCCCCATATTTTCTCAGCTTATCAATCCGGGGTTTTGGCTGAGGTGGAGGAGGAGGTGGAGCTGATTATGGAACTGGTTGTACTATCTGTTGCAACAAGTTTGCTATTTGTTCCATAAGAGGTTCCTGTCCTAAATTAGCTTGTCTCTCTACTCTTGGTGGAGCTATTACACTAGGCCCCGAATCTCTCACTGATGGAGGTTGTCTGAGATTGGCTGAGTCTGAAAGACTGTTACTCAGTTTGTCTTCCGAGAAATTTTATTCCAATCCTGAATCCATATCAACCTATAAACTAGAAGAAGGGATCCAAGTTAGATAATTGTAGCATTTTATGCATATGCATGAGACACATATTCTATTTTACACCCATTGATTAAGAATCAATTAGCTTGGGCTCTGATACCACTAAATGTAACACTCCCCTACCCTACTAAACGTTAATAGGATATAAAAGTGCTTCTAAGCTCATTTATTTCAAAACTAATGTTGGAATTATTGAATTTGTTTTTTGATTTTCGAGTTTATTATTAGCAAAGTATTTATTACCGTATTTTGTTTTATTTTTATTTAAAATATGCAACTACTGATGTGAATAATTTGATTTAAAAGAACTCATTCAATTAAACTATAATTTTTAAAAATATATTTACAAATGATACTAGATATATATAATTACCAAATTCATTCCTTATAAATATTATAAGCCACAAATTTACATCCAAGAGAAATTCTAAAAATTTAAATTTTACAACATACTTTTCAAAACATACAAAAAAGAACTAAATTGCTGCAATATGATCTTGGGGTTCCCTCTTCTTCGGTCACCCTATCGGACAACTACTTCTATTTATCTGCACATGAAACACACGCGCTAAGCTACTAGCTTAGTGGTACATTTGACAACTATCCAATAATTACATAAATAATTATAAAATAAAATTTTAGAAACTACAATTAATCTATTTAGCATGCCAAATATTCAATTAATAATAAAACTATTTTCTTCATGCAAAAATATTTAATTCATCAATTATGACATTTTATTCATTAAGCATGCTTGAAATTTTAACAATACAAGAAATAAAATTTACAATATCAATTTCATAATTCACATTTTTTTGTTATTTATTTAATAGCACACGACATCTTAGACCGAAACTAAACACTGGATACAGAGTTTCTGCTCTCCGGCAGTATACTCAGCTCCTACATAATTGTTTTATAACTCGGCGTTTAACGCCTACATTTTCAATAATAACTTAATGCCTTTTTGGTGCTTACGTAAATTTGAACTCAATACTATTTCTTAGTGCCTACGTAATTTCAACTCAGCACCATTTCTTAGTGCCTATTTAAATTAAATCTCAACACTATTATTTTTAGTGCCTATATTTCTACCATTTTATTGGCATGTCAACTTATCCTAATTTCTAGTTTTCGACTAGATGTTATAGGGATTAATTATATTTGTTGCCTTTATTATTATTTACCTAATTTATGTAAGTAACATTAATATAAATTCCACATAAATGCAATAATTCCCATTAAATATTTTACAACCTCAAACTTGCTCATTTATTCATTATAACTATAACAAAAGTCAATTCATATATTTTTGTTAAACCTTGAGGGGTATTTCCGTCATTTTGATGATAACAAATAATATAGCAATATTGTATTTAACATACTTGTTTTTGTAAGTATATTATACAGGACATGAATTAAAATAGCAAGAACGGAGAATTGGAAGAATAATCCATGAGAAACAAAATTCAAGTTATAGCATGTTCACTGCAGTGACTCTAGGGGTCACTCCCGTGAAGGAAGCTAACCGTTACCAAAAACCACCATTTGAAGTTCACGGCCATGAAAGAAAAACAAACCGTGAAGTAAGCATTTCAGTCACCCCCATGAAGATTCATGCATTTTGATCCAGAGAGCTTCATGACCAGAGTCACCACTTGGATCACGACTGGGAAACTTGTCACGCCCGTGACTCAATATATCAAAACATTCCAGAGAGCTTCATGACCAAGGTCACCACTTCAGTCACGGCTTGGGAAGAACTGTCACCCCCGTGACACGCATAGTCACGCCCGTGAACAATGACAGAGAAAAATGTCAGACGCGATTTTTGGTTGGTACAACAGCTACTTTCTTATTTAATGCACCCTAACGGCTATATTCAGCCATGAGAGTATAAATGAAAGTCATTTATGCATTAAGAAACAAAAGAATGATAAGAAAAATAAAAGATTAGCATATACTTCAAATTACAAGCTATCTTGTACTTTCATACTTTGAGAACAAATCTATTCTCTGTAAAAATCTTTTTGCTCCTCATATTTGAGCAATAAAGATTTATAAGTGGTTCTCTCTGTAATCTTTACTCAAGTGAGCTTTGGATAGTTCTGGGTTAAGAGTAGAACACTTGTATGGGTTAGTTGTGTGAACCTCCAAAACACAAATTAATAAGGTTGTTTGTGTGAGCCTGTAAAACACAAAGTGTAGGTTATTTGTGTGAGCCTGTAAAACACAAAGTGTAGGTTGTTGTGTGAGCTTATAAAAACACAAGGAATTGGTTATTGTGTGAGCCATTAAAACACAAGGGATTTCTGAGTTAGGTGTGAGCCATTGTGAGAAACACCATAGTTGGGAGTTAGCTTGTAAAACTCCATTGTAACACTTAGTGTGTTAGTGAAACTCCTAATTGCGATTGGGGAGAGGAGTAGGGTTTGTTAACACCCGAACCTCTATAAATCTGTGTGTCAAATTTTCTCTATCCCTCCTAAAATTAATTGTTTATTTCCGCACTTTAAAGTTTAATTTTTAAAACTCCAATTCAACCCTCCTTCTTGGATTAATATCTGGGCAACAATTGGTATCAGAGCCTCGTCTAGTATCGAGGCCTAAAAAGCGCTAGTAAAGAGTTAGATATGGCCAGTGAAGGATTCCAGAGTCTCAAACCTTACTTTGATGGATCAAATTATGCCCATTGGAAGTTTAGGATGGAGACATACTTGGATAGTGAAGGAATTGAAGTCTGGGATAGTGTATGAAAAGAATGGACACCACCAACCAGAAGAGGAGCTGATGGTGAAGAGGAAATCCTATTAAGAGATGATTGGACAGAGCCTCAAAGAAGAGCAAATTTCAAAAACAAGAAGGCAATGACAATCCTATCAAGCTCATTATCTATTGAAGAATGTGGGAGAATACAACACTGCTCAACAGCATATAGCATGTGGAAGACATTGGAGAACTATCATGAGGGAACTAAGCAAGTCAAATCCAAGAAGATTCAACTTCTAACCTCAGAATATGAGCTCTTCAAGATGAAATCCAATGAGTCAATCACTGACATGACCAACCATCTTCTATCTATTATAAATGGAATGAGGAAACTTGGGAAGCATATGAGTTTGGAAGATGTAAACAATAAAATCCTGAGAAGTCTTCCTCTTAAAGACTATGGTTCAAGAGTTGCTGGCATAGAAGAAGCAAATGAAGATATGAGCATCATGAATACTGATGTGCTGATTGGCAAGCTTCTCACACATGAGATGGCAGTAAAGAGAGATAGAGAGCTTGAAGCAGAGCCAAAGAAAAGAAAACCCTTAGCACTCAAAGCCTCTACTTCAAAATCTCAAGAAGAAAGTGAAGATGATGAAGAAATGAGTGATGATGAAAATGAGGACATCGCTATGCTTTCAAGGAGATTAAAAAGAATCATTGAGAAGAAAATGAGCAATTCCAGAAAATTTAGGCAAAGAAACCTCAAACAAACTTCTAATGATACACATATAAGTAAGGAAGAGGTAAAATGCTATGAATGTGGAAAGAAAGGACATATCAAACCAAAATGTCCAAGGCTCAAGAAGCATAAGAGCAAATACCAAAGAGACAATGGGGAGAAAGGTCATAAAGCCACATGGAATGACGAAAGCTCTTCAAGTGAAAAGATGATAATGAAAGTGAAGAGGTCAACCTATGCTTCATGGCTATTGAGGATCACGTCTCGGATAAGGTAAAATCACTACACTCATATTCTTTCAATAATGATACTAGTGATAATGATAGTAATAGTGATAGTGATGATGATGATGATGAGCAAAGCCTAATAGAAGAATTAAATATAGAATTAGAGAAATATAGAACTAAATTTAATACCTATAGAAATAATATCTCTAATTTGAAAAATAAGATAGATGGTTTAGAAAAAGAGAACATAGAAAGAAAATAATATTTTGAAAAATGAAGTTGAGGAACTTAGAAATTCCATTTCTAAATTTCACAAAGGTAAAGAAAGCTTAGATACTCTCATTGTGTCTCAAAGACCACCCTTAATTAGACATGGTCTAGGATTTAAGGACACATCATCATCTTCTCACAAAACTATATTTGTTAAATCTAAAGAATCTCACATCTCAACACCTGTTAGAACTGCACCAAGAAATAAGAATGTTAAACCTTCTATATAGAAAAAGAATAATCATGCCTTTATGTATAGGAAGCATGCATCTAAAAAAACGCAAATTAATCATGAATGTGCATGCCATTGTTCTCAAATTTAGTCAAATAGAATTATGGCATTTAAACACAGTGTAAGACCAAAAAGCAAGTTTAGACCTAAACAATGTAATTATTGTATGAAAATAGGTCACATAAATAAACATTGCTGGATAAGGAAGGCTCATTGGGAACCTTCATGTGCTAACCCCCAAGGACCCAAACTCATTTGGGTGCCTAAATATCATACTTGATTTGTGATTCTATATGTATGCCTCAAGTCCACAATAAACAAAAATGTGTGGCTAGTAGACAATGGATGCTCAAGGCATATGACAGGAGACAAAGAACTCTTCAATGAAATCAAAAGTATTGATGGAGGTAAAGTTACCTTTGGAAACAATGCAAAGGGTAAGGTAATTGACATTGGTTCTATTGGTGTTAACAGTACTTCTTTTATTAAGGATGTCTTACTTGTTGATGGCTTGAAACATAACTTGCTAAGTGTAAAACAATTATGTGACAAAGGAAACAAAGTAATTTTTACTTCAAATAAATGTCTTGTAATCTCTATCGATGGTCAAGAAATATTTAAAGGAAATAGAGATATCAATACGTACATAATAAACTTACATGAACTATATAACCATTTCTCTAAGTGTCTTGTGACTACTAGTGATGAATCTTGGCTGTGGCATAGAAGACTTGGTCATGCTAACATGGACTTAATAGAAAGTCTCAGCACAGGAGAGCTAGTAAAAGGATTACCAGGAGTCAAATATGAAAAAGGCAGGACATGTGATCCTTGTTAGAGAGGAAAACAACACAAGTCATCTTTCAAAGCCAAAAACATAGTAAGTACTTCAAAACCTCTTCAACTCCTGCATTTAGACTTGTTTGGACCTACTAGAATTGCTAGCTTAGGGGGAAAATATTATGCATTTGTCATCATAGAAGATTACTCTAGATTTACTTGGGTAATTTTCTTAGCTCAAAAGAGTGATGCTTTTGAAAATTTCAAAAACTTTGCTAAAAGAGTTCAAAATGAAAAAGGGTACTGCATTTCAAAAATAAGAAGTGATCATGGAAAAGAATTTGAAAATGAAAACTTTGAAAGTTTTTGTCTTGAACATGGCATTTCACATAATTTCTTATCTCATAGGACACCTCAACAAAATGGGGTAGTTGAAAGGAAAAATCGAACATTAATTGAAATGGCTAGAACAATGCTTAATGAATATGAATTACCAACTTATTTTTGGGCAGAAGCCACAAACACTGCATGTTATATTTCAAATCGAGTTTTCAAAAGACCTCTTTTAAACAAAACCTCATTTGAGCTATGGAATGGAAGAAAACCCTTGGTATCATACTTTAGAGTATTTGGATGCAAGTGTTTCATATTGAACACCAAGGACAATCTTGGAAAATTTGCCTCTAAGTCTGATGAAGGTATCTTTTTAGGATACTCTACAACCAGCAAAGCATATAGAGTATTTAATAAAAGATCATTAACGATTGAATAATCCATGCATGTTGTTTTTAATGAATCTAGTAGACTTGATCTTGTGAAAGGTAGTGCTCTTGATGATGTTGTAGGTAATATAGAAAAACTTGATATTGAAAATGGAAAAGAAGAAAACGATCAAGAAAATTCACTTCCTCAAAATCAAGAACAAATGGAACAAGAACTTCCAAAAGAATGGAGAATGACGAAAGATCATCCAAAAGAGCAAATAATTGGTGATCTATCAAGGGGAGTAAGTACTATATCTCATTTCAAGCATTTAGTCAATGACATTGCTTTTATTTCACAAATTGAGCCTAAAAACATTGATGAGGCTCTTAATGATGAAAGTTGGGTAATTGCCATACAAGAGGAACTCAACCAATTTGAGAGAAATAAGGTATGGATTCTAGTACCTAGACCTAAGAATCATCAAATCATAGGTAGCAAATGGGTATTTGGAAATAAATTAGATGAACGAGGGTTAATAACCAGAAATAAAGCAAGACTAGTTGCAAAAGGATATAATCAGGAAGAAGGTATAGATTATGATGAAACATATGCACCTGTAGCTAGATTAGAAGCTATAAGAATACTCTTAGCTTATGCATGTCACATGAATTTCAAACTCTTTCAAATGGATGTGAAAAGTGCATTTCTAAATGGTTATATAGATGAAGAAGTGTATGTAGAACAACCACCAGGTTTTGAAAGTTATGATTTGCCAAATCATGTTTTTAAACTTTCAAAAGCTTTGTATGGTTTAAAATAGGCTCCAAGAGCTTGGTATGAGAGACTAAGTTCTTTTTTATTAGAAAATAGCTTCACAAAGGGAAATGTTGACATTACACTATTCATCAAAAAGCATAAGCATGATATACTTATTGTTCAAATTTATGTTGATGATATAATATTTGGTTCTACTAATGAGTTGCTTTGTCAAGAATTTGCTAAGTGCATGACTAGGGAATTTGAAATGAGCACGATGGGAGAACTTAAGTATTTCCTTGGTCTACAAATAAAGCAAAGCAATGAGGGCATATTCATCAACCAATCCAAATATGCCAAAGATTTAATCAAGAAATTTGGTATGGAAGAATGCAAAAATGCCAAGACTCCTATGAGCACATCAACGAAATTGGATAAAGATGAAACGAGTAAGAGCATTAATGAAAAGCTTTATAGAGGTATGATCGGATCACTTTTATATCTCACTTCTTCTAGACCTAATATTATGTATAGTGTTTGCTTATGTGCTCGATTTCAATCTTGTCCTAAAGAATCTCATTTAAATGCTGTAAAAAGGATTTTAAAATATTTAAATGGATCATTGCATCTAGGTTTATGGTATCCTAGGAATTCATCTTTTTATATTATAGGATATTCAGATGCAGACTATGCTGGTAGTCTTTTGGATAGGAAAAGTACTTCAGGTACTTGTCACTTCATTGGAGAATGTTTGGTTTCTTGGTTTAGCAAGAAACAAGTTTCAGTTGCTCTCTCAACTACTGAAGCTGAATATGTAGCAGTTGGATGCTGTTGTACACAAATTCTGAGGATGAAACAACAACTTAAGGACTATGGTCATGAGATAAACCATATACCTATAAAATATGACAACACTAGTGCTATAAATCTTTCAAAGAATCCTATTCAACACTCTAGAAGCAAACATGTTGACATTAGACACCACTTTATTAGAGATCATGTTCAATATGGAGATGTTGAATTAGAATTTATAAGCACAGAAAATCAATTAGCAGATATTTTCACTAAGTCTCTAAATGAGGAAAGATTTAATTTCATTAGAAGAGAACAAGGTATGATTGATGGATTAACCTTGTGATTGCAAGAATATGAAATTTTAATTGTTGATCTTAAATCATGTCACAAGTTATAAGATAGAAATTTTGATGAGAATTCATGTTTTAAGAAGTAGAATCTTTTGTTGAAATGATTTAGTCTTGTTGTAGAACTTAATTTCAATTTGATGAAAATTATAGGGGAGTCACGCCCGTGATTTAAATGCCCCAAAGAGGCAGTGTCGTTCACGACTTTGGTTCACGATATGATTCACGGCTTTACATGGTGAAACTTAGTTTCACGACTTGAGTCACGCCCGTGAAAATGGACTTTCACTCCCGTGACGCATTTTCACTCCCGTGACGCATTACGCCCCAAAAACTCACAGAAGCTTTCACGACTTTGGTTCACGACATGGTTCACGGCTTCAAGTGGTGAACTTAGTTTCACGGCTTAAGGCACGCCCATGAAAATGGACTTTCACGCCCGTGATGATTTTTGCACTCCCGTGAACAATTACACCCCAAAACTTACAGAAGCTTTCACGTCTTGTGTCACGGCTTGCTTCACGGGCATAAGTAGTGAAATTCAACAGTGCACGCCTGTGATAATTTATTCACCCCCGTGACCTATGATTATTCACGCCCGTGATATTATTCATGCCTTCATTCAAGGATGGAACACTGCTTCAGCAAACCATGAACACGACCATTCACGCCCGTGAAACCATAAGTCACGCCCGTGAATGTATCGAATATATAAGAAAACAGCCGGTTACAACCTTCATTTCAACTTCTCATCTCCCAAAACCGCTCTCATTTACACTCTTTCATTAAGACATTGAAGATTCCGACCCCAAAGACTTGAAATTTTACTATAAATACCACACAAAGTTCGAATCTTCAGTAGAAATCATACATTTCTAGGGTTTTACATCAAATGTTCTGTCAAAATTATTTTCAACTCCATCAAACAACAAATTTTTTCAAATATGGAGTCTGTTTCGTCTAAGGGAAAGAGAAAGAAGTCCCATGCACCTAAGAGGTATTCAGATTACCTCATGAACATCATTCCGGAGAATTGCCATCCTCGGTATGCAACTTTGAAGAAGAGACATCTTTTATCATCAAGGTCCTTCGATTGGCAGACAGTCTGTAGTCTCGGGCTTGAGATGACTATGACAGAGAAACTACAAGCCTGTCATCTCAAAGAGTTTGTTGAAATTCATCAGCCGACTCTGAGGGAGCCAACGCTGGAATTTCTCAGCACCTTGCAGGTTTCACCTACTGGAGTGGTGAAATTCCAACTCTGCAATAATCCTAACACCCTCAGCGCCATCGCATTTGGAGAATTATTGAACCTACCATCTGATGGCATTCTAAATGAGACTGAGGTAGAATTCTTTGCTCCTCCAGCCTGGACACATTTTGGCACCGGTTGCAGCTAGGATGTCAAGAAAACAAAGAGCACACATCTCAGGACCCAGTACACAGGTATTTGCATAGGTTCCTAACCTATAGCATTTTTGCTAGGGGAGAAAGTAATGGAACTATTAGGAAGTCAGAACTCTTCCTATTTGAGATGGCTCAAAGGGGAGTCACAGTGGCACTTTCCAGATGGTTTGCAAACCATCTTCTCTCCATTGCCACCAAACCCACAGGAGATATCTTGATTGGGGCATATGTCACCCATATTGCAGTGAAGCTCAATTATTTGAAGCTGGATGACCATCACTTCAACATTATTCCTGCACATCCTTGAGATACGCTGGATGTTGAGTCGTTCATCAAGATGGAAGCGGCTGTCAGAATCATTTTTCAGAACGATATCTTCTACCGCTTTACTCACACTGCTGGAGAGATTATCTGGGAAGATAATGACACAGAGGATTTTAAAGCAGGCCTCCAGGGAGTCCAGCAGAAAAAGAGGGCTCGGATTGAGGAAGCACCTCCAGCAGTCGAGCAGGACATTGGACAGTCCTCAGCTTTCACACCATCCTTAGCGCAGCAGGTGGTCGACCTCTTGGCACCACGTTTTGAGCAGCTGCAGACTTCCATGGATGAGAGGTTGGAGAACCTCAAGGACTTCATGGAGTCTCGGATGGACAGCCTTGAGGCTGAAGTAGCTAGGCTTCGTGATAGGATGTCTGGCTAGGAGATAGGCTAGAGTGTAGCCTAAATTTGATCATTTTAGCTTGTTTGTCATTTTTATGTTTTGCTTGTGTAGGAAATTTTAAATTTCCTTTCTGAATATTTTAACTTAGTTTGTATCCTTTCATTTATGATAGATATATTTGCTTTTGTTTACTTCAATCTTCATATCCTTTTTGATTGATGACAAAAGGGGGAGAAAACTAGCAATTTATGATAAGCAATAAATGATAGGCAAAATGAATTTTGAATCAAATAATTAAAATTGAATTGAATTTGAAATAGTTTAAAAAATCTTGATTCAAAATTTTATATACAAAGAGGGAGAAAACTAGCAATATATGATAGGCAATATATGATAAGGGATTGGTATCAAACCAGCAATATAAGAACTTTGAATCAAAAAGTGAATGGACTTTAAAATGGTTTAAAAATCTTGATTCAACATTTCATAGGCAAAGTATATAATTGGAAAATTGAGTTTGTTATATATCTTAGATATACCCTAAGTATACTTTGCATATACCTTAAAGCAAGTTATAAATAAAAATATGCCATGATATACCTTAAATATACCTTACATATACTTTATGTCTTGAAAAGCAAATATGGTATGAATTGGATATACTAATCATATAACTTGCATATACTTAAAGTTTATTTAAATGCCACATCATTATCTACTATTCTTGCACATAATAAATTTTTTATCCTAAGTATATTTTGAGGGGGAGACTTCTCAAAAATCACATATTGCTAAATTATTTGTCACCATCAAAAAGAGGGAGATTGTTAAACCTTGAGGGGTATTTCTATCATTTTGATGATAACAAATAATATAGCAATATTGTATTTAACATACTTTTTTTTGTAAGTATATTATACAGGACATGAATTAAAATAGCAAGAATGGAGAATTGGAAGAATAATCCATGAGAAACAAAATTCAAGTTGTAGCATGTTCACTGCCATGACTCTAGGGGTCACTCCCGTGAAGGAAGCTAATTGTTACCAAAAACCACCATTTGAAGTTCACGGCCATGAAAGAAAAACAAACCGTAAAGTAAGCATTTCAGTCACCCCCATGAATAAAGGTGTCACCCCCGTGAAGAGTCATGCATTTTGATCCAGAGAGCTTCACGACCAGAGTCACCACTTGGATCACGGCTGGGAAACTTGTCACGCCCGTGAATGATTATGTCACGCCCGTGACTCAATATGTCAAAACATTCCAGAGAGCTTCACTACCAAGGTCACCACTTCAGTCACGGCTTGGGAAGAATTGTCACCCCCGTGACACGCATAGTCATGCCCGTGAACAATGACAGAAAAATGTCAGGTGCGATTTTTGGTTGGTACAATGGCTAGTCTTTTATTTAATGCACCCCAACGGCTATATTCAACCATGGGAGTATAAATGAAAGTCATTTATGCATTAAGAAACAAGAGAATGATAAGAAAAACAAAAGATTAGCATATACTTCAAATCACAAGCTATCTTGTACTTTCATACTTTGAGAACAAATCTATTCTCTGTAAAAATCTTTTTGCTCCTCATGTTTGAGCAATAAAGATTTATAAGTGGTTCTCTCTGTAATCTTTACTCAAGTGAGCTTTGGGTAGTTCTGGGTTAAGAGTAGAACACTTGTATGGGTTAGTTGTTTGAACCTCCAAAACACAAATTAATAAGGTTGTTTGTGTGAGCCTGTAAAACACAAAGTGTAGGTTATTTGTGTGAGCCTATAAAACACAAAGTGTAGGTTGTTGTGTGAGCCTATAAAAACACAATGAATTGGTTATTGTGTGAGCCATTAAAACACAAGGGATTTCTGGGTTAGGTGTGAGCCATTGTGAGAAATACCATAGTTGGGAGTTAACTTGTAAAACTCCATTGTAACAGTTAGTGTGTTAGTGAAACTCCCAATTGCGATTGGGGAGAGGAGTAGGGTTTGTTAACACCCGAACCTCTATAAATCTGTGTGTCAAATTTTCTCTATCCCTCCTAAAATTAATTGTTTATTTCTGCACTTTAAAGTTTAATTTTTAAAACTGCAATTCAACCCCCCCTTCTTCGCTTAATATCTAGGCAACAATTTCCTATCACAAAATTTCACAATCAACACATTGTTTTACAAGTTGTCCTATTCTGGATAGCATTTCTGCCTTATGTTTCTCTGTATTTTTTGTCCATTTTTAGATGGAAATTGGACAAGTGATAAACTAACAAAATGTAGGTACATGTCTTATCTTAAATTTTCAACTAGAATCACATTAAATTTTTTTTTAGCAAAAGTTATAAATTTTCTCCTAAGCTACGTTCACTGCAATCTGTCCAGTATTTTACTAGACAAAATTCTGCCTTATATTTCGCTGTCTTTTTCATCCATTTTTATATGGAATTTGGACAAGTTATTAACTAGAAACATTTTGGTAAATCTCGTATCTTGAAGTTTCAACTAGAATTACGTTAAAATGAATTGTTTTACAAAAGTTATGAATTTTCTTCTAACTTATGTTCACTGCAATCTGTCCAGTATTTTGTTTTTCTGGATAGATTTATAGTTCAACATTTGAGTCCATTTTTCACCTAATGCCAAGCATATTAAGGTCTAATGGTCTCAATGGTAGTTTATGCCTTGTGTCTTAACTTTCTAACCCAATAATAATCACTCAAAAATGATTTTCAGAACTCAAGTTATGATCACAATACTAGACACTGTTCATAAGACGAATTTTCCAGCACATCAATTAAATCATACAATTTCCATTTTCATGCATCAACCTAATATTCTAGTTTTTATTTCACATTCATGGCATCATTTAATCACCACTTAATTTCTCAATCAAATATTCAGAATTTCATACACATCACAAAATCAAAATCAATATTTTTACACATTGAATTTTTGCCAAATGTACATACCTCAAAAATTTCACTTCTCTTCACTTTTATCTTCTTCCTAGCTAGCTTTCTCTTTGCCCTTACTTCCTCTTTGATTTTGGTTCAAAGTTTGTTCATTTCCTTTCCCTAACAACAAATTTTACACTAATCAAATACTAATCATCCTAATCCACCTTTAATCACCATTAACATATTAATAACCCAAAATTACTAACTTTAATGGCAACTAACCCAAAAATCAAAGAAAAGAGAAGAAGAAAACTGAGAAGATGGAAAATCTAAACTCACCTTTGATGATCTTTAAAATGACCCAAGTCTTCTTTCTCTTTTTCTCTTCCTTTCTTCCTTCCTCTTCCTTGGTTTTGCTCACTTTGCTTCACTTGTTTGATGATCTTGCCTGAATTCTACTTTTTTTTTTTCATATAATCTTAGCTTTAATTGAAGAACAAAAAGAAGAAAATTAAGGGAGGAGGAGAGTCACGACAAAAGAGAGAAAAAGGGAGAGAAATGGGTGTGATTAAGGTGAGGAAGAAGAAGAATGGTAAAAAAAGTGGAAATTTGACTTTTTATAGTTGGATTAGGTGGGTGGTTAGGATTAATTATTAATCTTGCTTCCTATTGGTCTATTAATTTAAATCACTTTTACTTTATTTTAATCAAAAGAATATTCCTTTTCTTAGATAAAGAATATTCCATTTTATGGCTTCTTAAAATATCTGTGCCAAAAACACTGCAGTTTCTAATTTCGTTCAGCGAAAAATTATTTTTTTTTCCAAATTTTAATTCCAAACTTCAAAATTGTCAATTAATAATATCCAAAATATTTTTCTCACATCTTATTATTATTTTAATTTATTTCTTTCAAGGCCGAAGTTAGACCCTGATCGGTTCAGTGCGCCGGATTTCGGTCAACCGCGACCGTGGCCTAAATTATCGGGCATTACATGTCTAATCTTTAATTTTCAACTATAATCACATTAAAAAGAATTTTTTAGCAAAAGTTATGAATTTTCTTCTAAACTACTTTTACTGCAATCTGCCCAGTATTTTACTGGATAGATTTCTAATTCAAATTTTGAGTCTATTTTTCACCTAATTCCAGACATATTCAGATATAATAGTCTAAATGTCTTAACTTTCCAATCCAATAAAAATCACTCAAAAATCATTTCCAGAACTCAACTTATGAATAGAAAACTAGACACTGTTCATAAAATAAATTTTCTATCACATTAATTAATTCATACAATTTTTATTTTCATGCATCAACCTCATATTCTAGTTTTTATTTTCATATTTATGGCATCATTTAATCACCAATTCATCACTCCATCAAATATCCAGAATTTCATACACAATTTCACAAACATCACAAATTCAAAATTTACATTTTCCTATATTGATTTTTTGCCAAATGTGTTCAAAATTTTACTTCTCTTCTCTTTTCTCTTATTCCTACCTAGCTTTCTCTTTGCCCTTACTTCCTCTTTGATTATGGTTTAAAGATTGTTCACCTTCTTGTCCTAACAACAAATTTTATACTAATCTATAATGCCCACTAATTAGAGTTTAATTAGAATAAATATGTGATGTAAATAGAAAAAAATATGATAGATAATAGAGATTAAAATAGATGAAATCGTTAATTAAATTAGAAATTAAAATAAATTAATTTAATAGGCAATATAAATTTGATTAAATAAGACCATATAATTAAATTGTATTTTTTGGTAAAAATTTAAAAGGACTAGATATAAGTAAATATACAAAGATAATAATAATAATAATAATAATAATAATAATAATAATAATAATAATAATAATAATAATAATAATAATAATAATAATAATAATAATAATAATAAGAAAATTAAATTTAAAAAAAAATAGAAAACTGAACAGTACAAGGGACAGCAGAAAAAAAAACAAAGGAAGACTAAAATCGGGAATAAAGGAGGGGAGGGGAAGTCAATTAAGACTTTACCCCATTTCTTCCAAACTACACCTCACTTCTTCTTCTTCTTCTTCTTCTTCATCCCTTTCCTTTCTCCATATTACAGCCCCAAAATCTTCATCATCTCCTTCATGATTTTCAAGAAAATTCACTCCAAATAAATATTATCTTGGTAAGTAATATCTTTTCCCTTATTATCTTGTTAATAGAACTTTTAAAATTATGTTATGTAGTGTACTTTGTTCATTTTTTGAGTATCCTATGAATCGAATTTGAGGAGATGTAAAACATAAAAGTTGTTTATATATATCTTTTGTATCAGTCTGTAAAATTTTATTGAATAATTTTTAGTATAGGAAGAGAAATAGTCATTGGAGTGAAATTGGTTTAGGGAGATTAATCAACTAAATAACCTACAGTTTTTATTTAAATTGATCATCTTAATGGTTGAATCTGAGGTTTTGAAAAAAATGAAAGTTGTAGGTATATGTGTTATTTAGGTCTCTACAAACTTTTGTATAAATATCTCTTGTGTAGGTTGAGTTATTCTGAAATGAACAATGACTATTCCTTGATTGAGCTGGTTTCATATACCTGTACAGCTCCAGTAACATCATCCTTATATTTGACCTCTTTTTAGATCGAATTAATAAAAGTTAAAAACCTACAACTTTTACTGATATGTCTTACCTAAATTTTTGTAAAAGTCTCACATTAAAATGTCATGTATTGTGTGAGTTATGAGCTGAACAATTGAACTGGTCGGGTTGATACTCTATGTTAAACCAGTTATAGATCCTCTAGTATTTGAGAACCTTAGAGACCAAATCAGAACATTACGTAAATATGAAAAATATTCCAAATTAACTTATATAACTATATAAAATGTTTCATAATAATTAAAGCTACACATTGAAATATATGAAGTTTTAAATATGGTACTCCGAAACTGCCTAAGGGTAGAGAACAGAGGAACATTTAAAAATATACCAAAAATCGTGTAATAGTTCAAACATTTTGAAATTTTAGTATGTTTTATTTTTAGTGTTAAAGTTAATTAGAATCAAGAATCATATAAATTGGATAAATGTAGAAAAATTTAATTATCCAACAGTCCTAAAAGGTCCTGTTCTAGCTTAAAAAAAATTGTAGTTATTTATTTAAACTATATTAAGAATAAATATTTTATCAATGTATTAATTATTTATATTTTCGAATTAGGATCTCAACAAGAATAAGAGCAATAAAAGTAGACAAGCTTCAAATTTTAGATTTTGGAAAAGCTCCATTGAGGTTTGTACATATATGCATTTTAGTTTGCCTTGTTACATGCTTGTGTGTTAATTGAATAAGTGACATATTTGAATAATGTATTAAAATGTGTAAATATGAAATGAATTGAGTGCTTAATCAATGAAACTTCATGTTAATGCATGTATAGACATATGGATGAATAATTGATTAATAAAATGTAGGAAATTTTGGTTTACAATATGTAACATAATATATTTTTCAATATGGATTAGTATATGATTGGTTAAAAATGTGATAATTATTAATGGTAATTATTGAATAATTAGGACAATAAAGAGTGAAGTTAGAAAGTCATGTATGACATACTTGGACTCATAAAGTTATTATAAATTTTGGTTTTATATTAAAAGATTTGTTGGCTTTGATTATATAGAAAACTAATTAAAGTATCATAATATTGCTTAAATGGTTATATATAATGGAATACTATATGATTATATGATTTTAAAATTTTATAATCATATTTTCATTATAAATGTAATGGGAATATTGATTCCAGCAAATTAATATATAAAGAAAATAAATAAGTAATAACATTAATTGCCCAGTTCTCAACCTGTTGACTAATTAGGGATAGATGGTGCACCATTGCGGGGGCATTACGGTACCGATATTGATATAGTTTAGGAACAGGGTGGTATTAGCTCTGAGAGCACCCATGTCCTAATTGTACATAGATGATGTGATTATACTCGGTTATGAGGCTTAAGCTCCGCGAGCGCTCTTGACTTGAGACTATAGTGAGTAGGGTGCTTAAGCTCCGCGAGCAGCCTTACTACACGCCCTATATCCGGACAGTCCGGGAATGAGATTTGGGCTATTTATATTAAAACATTATATATAAATTAATTAAAAGACATACATGTACATGTTGTGAGATAAAATGTGTAAAATAGCATGAATTATATATATTTATTAAGGTAAGTGAAATTTATAATTGAGTTATATATATATTATCAATGAATTTGGAATATTGTATAATCATGTGGTTGTTCCTGTATAATGTATATTGGAGTATTGTAAATTGTATTATGAATTAACTACCTCGCAATTTTTGTAACTATACGTTAAAATATTTATGCTTATATGGATTGCGATTTGAGTTAACTAAACTAACATAACTTTAGGGAAATCAATTAAATTAAAATGAGTTATGGAAACATGAGAGAAGGTAGAATGCTTAATATTTTATATATTACATATGGTTGAATATATGCAATTCATGTCCTGATACAAATATAATGGAATATAAATTTTATTTTATTTTATTTTAATATTTTCTAAATTTTATGCAATGATTTATTTAAATTATATCATGATTATTATGACCTATGTTTATGTGACTGCATGGGAAAACTTAAATGCTTATATGTACCACTAAGCTAGAAATGGCTTAGCGTGAGTTTTTCTCACGCAGGAACTGAAGCTTGCAAGTAGTAAACTGTGAAGTTGATAGAGGAAGAAGTACAAGCCCATACTATAGGAGACGCGTCAGAACTGGTTAAGGGTCGGATGCATATTATTTTTGCATTTTCTTCATTATCATGTATATGGGTTTGTTAGACATGTCTTATATATAGTTAAGAACATATTTTGTATTTTGGTATTATATCTATATAGTTAGATGTAAGGTAAAAGCCATTAATTTTGATAGTCATAATGAAGTATAATATTTATGTAATATGATGATGTATTTGATAATTGAATCCATATGTATATTGGAATATTAAAAAAAATGTCAATTTAGTTGTTAAATGAAAATTTTTAATTCAGGCTAGTTCATTCATATTGTCTGTGTCATTCCGCTTATGTAATGAGATTATTCCTATTATATAGGCAGGATATCACATTTGTTGGTATCAGAGCTTAGGTTTAAGCATCTCTTGACTTAAGTGGGGAAGGGTTTGTCATGCATACATACATGTGTCTCGTATAACTCTGTTATGGGCTATTTCTCTGTCAACTTGTAGGCTTATAGAGATATGTTTTCGGATGAGCCTGGAATGGTTGAGAATTTTAGTTCTCTTGACACTAAGTCCCCACGTCAGTCTAGTGCCATGAGTGTTGAGGGAATTAGTACTACTCCTAATCCTTCTCAACCTACATCAACTGCAAAGTATGAGATAAAGAAGACTAGGAGAAAGAAAAGAAGAATAGGGGAGTCATCTAAGAAATCTGCTGTTCTAGAGACCCATTTTACTAGGAAGAAAGAATATATACCAAAGTGTGATAGTTGCAATAGACACCATGGAGGAGAATGTTGGCGTGTCACAGGTGCTTGTTTTAAATGTGGGTCCAAGAAACATATACGGAAGTATTGCCCACTCTTGACAAATAGAATTCCTACTCAAATGAAAAAATCAGTTCCTACTCAGTCTAAAGTTCAAACTAGAGAAGGATCAAGCCAAACTAGGCAGGCTTTTCCAAAGACAGTGAATAGTCCTGGACCTAGTAGAGTTTCAGCCAAAGCCTATGCCATGAAAGCTAAGGAAGATCAGGCGGCAACATATGTTATTGTTGGTATGTTTTCATTACATGATTTTGACATTTGTGCACTCATAGATCCGGGTTCCACACGTTCATGTATATTTGCACAAGTACATCTAGTTAACATATCATGATTGGAGGGGGACTAGAATATGAGATTGAGGCTATAAAGTTTTTAGATCACAATATGTGGGTAGGTAAAGTAGTTAGAGATTGCCTTTAATAATGTATGGGAAAAATTATTCTATGTATGATCTAGAGCTAACAACTATAGTTTTTACGTTAAATTTTGGCACTATAATCTTCTTTGAAGGAATTGTTTTTTTTTCTATACAGGAAAACAAGAATTTGAAATATTTTCTCATTTAGGAAGAGTTGAATTTGAGATAGAGTATATATTATGAGCAAGAGATTGTGGTAAGGTTGTGTGTTTAGCTTACTTTTACTTAGAATATTAAGGATATTCAAAGATAAGATAATAAGCTTGTTGGGTTAGCTAAGTGGGTTTCTAAGGAGGAGAGACCCGAGTTTTTTTAGGTGGATTGTTACATCTAATCTCTATTACAGAACAAAAATATAAACAGATTACAAGAAATTTTGTGACTAGAATGCCTTTTTTTTTGTGTCGAATAGAGATTCTCTGTTTACATATCAAGTTTGGGGTAATCTACAAAGAACTTAGACCCTAAGCTTAAATTTAGTATAATCTTTCATCCTTAGGTGGATGTATTGTGAAGGAGAACTACCCAAGAAAAGCTTAAGGCAACCATAATCAGATAGAAATCGTATTATGATATTAAGATATGAGATATTAAGTATGTAGGGGGGATAAAGTTTCTCCTTAAAACTTCACATTGGAAGAAAGTGATGGAATCTAGAAAGAAAAAAAAAACAAAAAGAGAGGACAAGTTACATTCAAGATTCATCAGACCTTATAAAATTGTAAAGATAGTTATGACGGTGACTAATAGACTCGCGCTGTCTTTGAAATTGAGTTAGATATACAATGTGTCCTATGACTTGATGTTGGGACAATACATATCGGATCCTTCTCACATTGCACTAGATGAGAGTATTCAAATGAGACATAATTTGGCATCTAAAGAGGAAATCAGTCTGCATCTTAACACGATGGATTAAGGAATCCCAAAATAAGCATGTACCATTAGTGAACGTACACTATGAACAAACCACACAATGAAATAAGATACTTGAAAAGCGGACAGGTGATTAGAACACACTACTCCCCAATTGTTCAATCGTAATGTATCAAGTATGTTTAGAGGACGAAACATCTTAAGGGGGAGAGAATTGTAACACCCACTAATTAGAGTTTAATTAGAATAAATATGTGGTGTAAATAGAAAACAATATGATAGATAATAGAGATTAAAATAGATGAAATTATTAATTAAATTAGAAATTAAAATAAATAATATCGATAGGTAATACAAATTTGATTAAATTAAATCGTATAATTAAATTGTATTTTTTTGGTAAAAATTTAAAAGGACTATATATAAGTAAATATACGAAAATAATAATAATAATAATAATAATAATAATAATAACAACAACAACAACAACAACAACAACAACAACAACAACAATAATAATAATAATAGTAATAATAGTAATATTAATAATAATAGTAATAATAGTAATAATAATAATAATAATAATAATAATAATAATAATAATAATAATAATAATAATAATAATAATAAGGAAATTAAATTAAAAAAAAAGTGAACAGTACAAGGGACAACAGAAAAAAAATAAACAAAGGAAGACTAAAATCGGGAATAAGGGAGGGGAGGGGAAGTCAATTAAGACTTTACCCCATTTCTTCCAAACTACACCTCTTCTTCTTCTTTTTATTCTTCTTTTTCATCCCTTTCCTTCCTTCATATTATAGCCCCCAAATCTTCATTCTCTCCTTCATGATTTTTAAGAAAATTCACTCCAAATAAATTTGATCTTGGTAAGTAATATCTTTTCCCTTATTATTGTCTTATTAGAGCTTTTGAAATTATGTTTTATAGTGTATTTCATTCATTTTTTTGAGTACCCTATGAATCGAATTTGAGGAGGTGTAAAACATAACAGTTGTTTATATATGTCTTGTGTATCTGTCTATCAAATTTTATTGAATGATTTTGAGTGTAGGAAGAGAAATGGTTATTAGAGTGAAACTAGTTAAGAGAGATGTATTAACTAAATCACCTACGGTTTTTATTTAAATTGATCATCTTAATGGCTCAATCTTAGGTTTTGTAAAACATAAAAGTTGTAGGTATATGTGTTATATAGGTCTCTGCAAAAGTTTGTATAAACCTCTCTTGTGTAGGTTGAGTTATTCTGAAATGAACTATGACTATTCCTTGATTAAGCTGGTTTCATATACCTGTATAGCTCCAGTAACGTCATCCTTATATTTGACCTCTTTTGAGATCGAATTAGTCAATGTTCAAAACATAAAAGTTTTACTTTTATGTCTTATCTAAATTTCTGTGAAAGTCTCACCTTAAAATGTCATGTATTTCGTGAAACCAAAAATATACCAAATATCGTGTAATGGTTCAAACTTTTTGAAATTTTAGTATGTTTTATTTTTAGATGTTAAAGTTAATTAGAATCAAGAATCATATAAATTGGATAAGTGTAGAAAAATTTAATTATCCAACAGTCCTAAAAGGTCCTATTCCAGCTTAAAAGAAATTGTAGTTATTTATTTAAACTATATTAAGAATAAATATTTTATCAATGTATTAATTATTTATATTTTCGAATTAGGATCTCAACAAGAATAAGAGCAATAAAAGTAGACAAGCTTTAAATTTTAGATTTTGGAAAAGCTCCATTGAGGTTTGTACATATATGCATTTTAGTTTGCCTTGTAGCATACTTGTGTGTTAATTGAATAAGTGACATATTTGAATAATGTATTAAAATGTGTAAATACGAAATGAATTGAGTGCTTAATCAATGAAACTTCATCTTAATGCATGTATAGACATATGGATGAATAATTGATTGACAAAATGTAGGAAATTTGATTTACAATATGTAACATAATATATTTTTCAATATGGATTAGTATATGATTGATTAAAAATGTGATAATTATTAATGGTAATTATTGAATAATTAGGATAATAAAAAGTGAAGTTAGAAAGTCATGTATGATATATGTATTTGATATGAAAAGTGTGGTTATATGGCATATTTGGAGTCATAAAGTTATTATAAATTTTGGTTTTGTATTAAAAGATTTGTTGGCTTTGATTGTATAGAAAACTAATTAAAGTATGTCAAGATTACTTAAACTATGGTGTTTCTCACTGTTGCCCAGATATTAGGCCAAGAAGGAGGGTTGAATTGGAGTTTTAAAAAATTAAACTTTAAGATACGAAAATAAATAATAAATTTTTGGAGGGATAGAGAAAATCTGACACAAAGATTTATAGAGGTTCGGGTGTTAACAAACCCTACTCCTCTCCCCAATCGCAATGGGGAGTTTCACTAACACACTAAGTGTTACAGTGGAGTTTTACAAGCTCACTCCCAACTATGGTGTTTCTCACAATGGCTCACACCTAACCTAGAAATCCTTTGTGTTTTAATGGCTCACACAATAACCAATTCCTTGTGTTTTACAGGCTCACACAAACAACCTTCACTTTGTATTTTTACAGGATCACACAAACAACCTTCACTTTGTGTTTTTACAGGATCACACAAACAACCTTTTAATTTGTGTTTTGGAGGCTCACACAACAAACCCTTACAAGTGTTCTACTCTTAACCTAGAAATACCCAAAGCTCACTTGAGTAAAGATTATAGAGAGAACCACTTATAAATCTTAATTGCCCAATAAATGAAGAGCAAAAAGATTTTTACAGAGAATAGATTTTGTTCTCAAAGTATAAAAGTACAAACAGCTTAAATTCGAAGTATATGCTTTTCTATTGTTATTCTCTTCATTCTCTTGTTCTTAATGCACAAATGACTTCCATTTATACTCCTATGGCTGAATATAGCTGTTGGGGTGCATTAAATATTTAACTAACTGTTGTACCAACCAAAAAATCGTGCCTGATATTTTCTCTTTCATTGTTCACGGGCGTGACTATGCTTGTCACGAGAGTGATATTTCTTCCCAAGCCATGACTGAAGTGGTGACCTTGGTCATGAAGCTTTCTGGAATGTTTTGACATATAGAGTCACGGGCGTGACATACTCATTCACGGGCGTGACAAGTTTCCCAGCTGTGATCCAAGTGGTGACTTTGGTCGTGAAGCTCTCTGGATGAAAATGCATGAATCTTCACGGGGGGTGACACCTTTATTCATGAGGGTGACTGAAATGCCCACTTCATGGTTTGTTCTTCCTTCATGGCCGTAAACTTCAAATGTTGGTTTTGGTAACGGTTAGCTCCTTTCACGGGAGTGACTCATAGAGTTACGACAGTGAACATGCTACTTCTTGAATTTTGTCTTTTAAGGATTATTCTTTCAATCTCCATTCTTGCTATTTTAATCTAACTCCTGTATAATAGACTTAGAAAACAAATATGTTAAATACAATATTGCTATTTTATTTGTTATCATCAAAATAACGGAAATACCCCTCAAGGTTTAACAATCACCCCCTTTTTGATGGTGACAAATAATCTAGCAATATGTGATTTTGAGAAGTCTCCCCCTCAAAATATACTTAGGGTAAAAAAATTTATAATGTGCAAGAATAGTAAATAATGATGTAGCATTGAAATAAACTTAACTAGATTTTAAGTATATGCAAGTTATATAAGAAGTATATCCAATATATACCATAATTTCTTTTTAAAGCATGAAGTATATGTAAGGTATACTTAAGGTATATCATGGCATATTTATTTTTGCAACTTGCATGAAGGTATATGCAAAGTATAATTAAGGTATATCTTATGTATATAAAGCTCAATTTTTCAATCATATACTTTGCATATGAATTCTTAAATCAAAGTTTCTAAACCCTTTTAATCTATATCAATGTCAATTCAATTTTAATATTTGATTCAAAATTCATTTACCTTAATATATATTGCTAGTTTCTTCTTATATTGCTAGTTTGATACATTTTCCTTATCATATATTGCTAGTTTTCTCCCCCTTTTGTCATCAATAAAAAAAAAAAGGATAAAAAGATAACAATGAGACAAGCAAAAGCAAATACATTAAGTAAAGGAAAACATACAAACATAGGTAAATAATGTTCAGAAAGGAAATTTGAAAATTTCCTACACACCAACAAACATAAATAAAAGAAACAAGCAAAAAACAAGCAAATTTAGGCTACACTCTATCCTAATTCCTAGCTGGACATCCTATCACGAAGCCTAGCCACTTCAACCTCAAGGCTATCCATCCGAGACTCCATGAAGTCTTTGAGGTTCTCCAACCTCTCATCCATCGAAGTCTGCAGCTGCTCAAAATGTGGTGCCAAGAGGTCAACCACCTGCTGTGCTAAGGTCGGTGTGGAAGCCGAGGACTATCCGATGTCCTGCTCAGCTACTGAGGGTTC
Source organism: Triadica sebifera (assembly GCA_023653625.1). Classification (NCBI taxonomy): domain Eukaryota; kingdom Viridiplantae; phylum Streptophyta; class Magnoliopsida; order Malpighiales; family Euphorbiaceae; genus Triadica; species Triadica sebifera. Next base: position 38,374,657 of record CM042896.1, read on the forward strand.
TTTCTCAACCCGAGCCCTCTTCTTCTGCTGGACTCCCTGGAGGTTTGCTTTAAAATCCTCAGTGTCATTATCTTCCCAGATGACCTCCCTAGCAGTGTCAGTGAAGCGGTAGAAGATATTGTTCTGGAAAATGATTCTGACAGCCGCTCCCATCTTGACGAACGACTCGACATCCAAGCGATCGCGAGGATGTCTAGGGATGAGATTGAAGTGATGCGCATCTAGCTTCAGATAATTAAGCTTCACTGCTATATGGGTGACATATGCCCCAATCAAAATATCTCTAGTGGGCTTGGTGGCAATGGAGAGAAGATGGTTTGCAAACCATCTAGATAGTGCTACTGTGAGTCCTCTCCGAGCCATCTCAAATAGGAAGAGTTTTGACTTCCTGATAGTCCCATTGCTTTCTCCCCTAGAAAATATGCTAAATGTCATGATCATATGCAAATACTTGTGCACTGGGGACCTGAGATGTGTGCTCTTTGTCTTCTTGACATCCCAACTGCAGTCGATGCCAAAGTGTGTCTAGGCTCGAGGGGCAGAGAATTCTACCTCAGTGTCGTTTAGTATGCCGTCTGATGGTAAGTCGAACAATTCCCCAAATTCAGTGGCATTGAGAGTGTTAGGATTGTTGCAGAGTTGAAATTTCATCACTCCAGTAGGTGAAACCTGCAATGTGCTGAGGAATTCCAGTGTTGGCTCCCTCAAGGTCGGCTGGTGAATCTCCATAAAATCTTTGAGATGACAGGCTTGTAGTTGCTCTGTCATAGCCGTCTCAAGCTCGAGACTTCAGACTGTCTGCCATTCGAAGGACCTTGATGACAGTAGAGGTCTCTTCTTCAAAGTTGCATACCAAGGATGGCAATGCTCTGAAATACAGTTCATGAGGTAATCTGCATACCTCTTAGGAGCATGGGACTTCTTTCTTTTTCCCTTGGATGAAGCAGTCTCCATTTTTGAAGAAATTGGTTGGTGATGGAGTTGGAAATATTTTTGACAGAAAATCCTTATGAAACCCTAAAAATGTAAGATTTCTAATGAAGATTCAAACTTTTGGTGGTATTTATAGGAAAAGTTTAAGTCTCAATGAATATGAGTAAATGAGAGCAGTTTTAGGAGTTGGAGAGTTGAAATGAAAGTTGTAACCGAATGTTTTTTTATATATTCAATACATTCATGGACGTGAAGTAGGTGTTCACGGGCGTGAATGGTCGTGTTCACGGTTTGCTGAAGGAGTGTTTTACCCGTGAATGAAGGTGTGAATAAGTTCACGGGTGTGATATTTGAACATCACAAGCATGAATGATCATCCATCACGGGGGTGAATAAATTATCACAGGCGTGAAATGTTGAATTTCACCACATATGCGCGTGAAGCAAGCCGTGACTCAAAGCGTGAAAGCCTCTATGAGTTTTGGGGTGTAATGGTTCATGGGCGTGAAAGTCTCTTTTCATGGGAGTGAATGAAGCCGTGAAGATAAGCTTCACCACTTGAAGCCGTGAACCATGTCGTGAACCAAGTCGTGAATGACACTGCCTCTTTGGGCCATTTATGTCATGGGCTTGAACATGTGTCACGGGCGTGACTCCCCTAAAATTTTCATCAAATTAAAATTAAGTCCTAAAACAAGACTAAATCATTTAAATAAAGATTCTATTCCTTAAAACATGAATTTTCATCAAAATTTCTATCTTATAACTTGTGATATGATTTAAGATCAACAATTAAAATTTCATATTTTTGCAATCACAAGGTTAATCCATCAATCATACCAAGTTCTCTTTTAATGAAATTAAATCTTTCCTCATTTAGAGACTTAGTGAAAATATCTGCTAATTGATTTTCTGTGCTTATAAATTCTCATGCAACATCTCCATATTGTACATGATCTCTAATAAAGTGGTGCCTAATGTCAATATGCTTGCTTCTTGAGTGTTGAATAGGATTCTTTGAAAGATTTATAGCACTTGTGTGTGTCACATTTGATAGGTATATGGTTCATCTCATGACCATAGTCCTTAAGTTGTTGTTTCATCCAAAGAATTTGTGTACAACAACATCCAGCTGCTACATATTCTGCTTCAGCAGTTGAGACAGCAACTGAAACTTGTTTCTTGCTAAACCAAGAAACTAAACATTCTCCAATGAAATGACAAATACCTCAAGTACTTTTCCTATCTAAAAGACTACCAGCATAGTCTACATCTGAATATCCTATAATATAAAAAGATGAATTCCTAGGATACCATAAACCTAGATGCAATGATCCATGTAAATATTTTAAAATTCTTTTTATTGCATTTAAGTGAGATTCTTTTGGACATGATTGAAATTGTGTACACAAGCAAACACTATATATAATATCAGGTCCAGAAGCAGTAAGATATAAAAGTGATCCGATCATACCTCTATAAAGCTTTTCATTAATGCTCTTACCCTTTTCATCTTTGTCCAATTTTGATGATGTGCTCATAGGAGTCTTGGCATTTTTGCATCATTCCATACCAAATTTCTTAATTACATCTTTGGCATATTTGGATTGGTTGATGAATATGCCCTTATTGCTTTGCTTTATTTGTAGACCAAGGAAATACTTAAGTTCTCCCATCATGATCATTTCAAATTCCCTAGTCATACATTTAGCAAATTCTTGACAAAGCAACTCATTAGTAGAACCAAATATTATATCATCAACATAAATTTGAACAATTAGTATATCGTGCTTATGCTTTTTGATGAATATTGTAGTGTCAATATTTCCCTTTGTAAAGCTATTTTCTAATAAAAAAGAACTTAGCCTCTCATACCAAGCTCTTGGGGCCTGTTTTAAACCATACAAAGTTTTTGAAAGTTTAAAAACATGATTTGGCAAATCATAGCTTTCAAAACCTGGTGGTTGTTCTACATACACTTCTTCATCTATATAACCATTTAGAAATGCACTTTTCACATCCATTTGAAAAAGTTTGAAATTCATGTGACATGCATATGCTAAAAGTATTCTTATGGCTTCTAATCTAGCTACAGGTGCATATGTTTCATCATAATCTATACCTTCTTCTTGATTATATCCTTTTGCAACTATTCTAGCCTTATTCTTGGTTATTAACCCTTGTTCATCTAATTTGTTTCTAAATACCCATTTGCTACCTATGATTTGATGATCCTTGGGTCTAGGTACTAAGTTCCATACCTTATTTCTCTCAAATTGGTTGAGTTCCTCTTGCATGGCAATTACCCAACTTTCATCATTAAGAGCCTCATCAATATTTTTAGGATCAATTTGTGAAATAAAAGCAATGTCAGTGACTAAATGTTTGAAATGAGATCTAGTACTTACTCTCCTTGATAGATCACCAATTATTTGCTCTTTTGGATGATCTTTCGTCATTCTCCATTCTTTTGGAAGCTCTTGATCATTTTGTTCTTGATTTTGAGGTAGAGTATCATTTTGCAGTAAATTTTATTGATCATTTTCTTCTTTCCCATTTCCAATATCAAGTCTTTCCATATTACCTACAACATCATCAAAAACACTACCTTTCACAAGATCAAGTCTACTAGATTCAGTAAAAACAACATGCATGGATTCTTCAACCGTTAATGATCATTTATTAAATACTCTATATGCTTTGCTGGTTGTAGAGTATCCTAAAAAGATACCTTCATTAGACTTAGAGGCAAAATTTCCAAGATTATCCTTGGTGTTCAATATAAAACACTTGCATCCAAATACTCTAAAGTATGATATCAAGGGCTTTCTTCCATTCCATAGCTCAAATGAGGTTTTGTTTAAAAGAGGTCTTTTGAAAACTCGATTTGAAATATAACATGCAGTGTTTGTGGCTTCTGCCCAAAAATAAGTTGGTAATTCATATTCATTAAGCATTGTTCTAGCCTTCGATTTTTCCTTTCAACTACCCCATTTTGTTGAGATGTCCTAGAAGATGAGAAATTATGTGAAATGCCATGTTCAAGACAAAAACTTTCAAAGTTTTCATTTTCAAATTATTTTCCATGATCATTTCTTATTTTTGAAATGCAGTACCCTTTTTCATTTTGAACTATTTTAGCAAAGTTTTTGAAATTTTCAAAAGTATCACTCTTTTGAGCTAAGAAAATTACCCAAGTAAATCTAGAGTAATCATCTATGATGACAAATGCATAATGTTTTCCTCCTAAGCTAGCAATTCTAATAGGTCCAAACAAGTCTAAATGCAGGAGTTGAAGAGGTTTTGAAGTACTTACTATGTTTTTGGTTTTGAAAGATAACTTGTGTTGCTTTCCTCTCTGACAAGGATCACATGTCCTACCTTTTTCATATTTGACTCTTGGTAATGCTTTTACTAGCTCTCCTGTGCTGAGACTTTCTATTAAGTCCATGTTAGCATGACCAAGTCTTGTATGCCACAGCCAAGATTCATCACTAGTAGTCACAAGACACTTAGAGGAATGGTTAGATAGTTCATGTAAGTTTATTATGTATGTATTGATATCTCTATTTCCTTTGAATATTTCTTGACCATCGATAGAGATCATAAGACATTCATTTGAAGTAAAGATTACTTTGTTTCCTCTATCACATAATTGACTTACACTTAACAAGTTATGTTTCAAGCCAGCAACAAGTAAGACATCCTTAATAAAAGTAGTACCATTAATACCAATAGAACCAATGCCAATTACCTTACCCTTTGCATTGTTTCCAAAGGTAACTTTACCTCTATCAATACTTTTGATTTCACTAAAAAGTTCTTTATCTCTTGTCATATGCCTTGAGCATCCACTGTCTACTAGCCAAACATTTTTGTTTATTGTGGACTTGAGGCATACCTATAGAATCACAATTCAAGTATGATTTTTAGGTACCCAAATGAGTTTAGGTCCTTGGGGGTTAGCACATGAAGGTTCCCAATGAGCCTTCCTTATCCAGCAATGTTTATTTATGTGACCAATTTTCATACAATAATTACATTGTTTCGGTCTAAATTTGCTTTTTGGTCTTACAATGTATTTGAATGCCATAATTCTATTAGACTGATTTTGAGATCAATGGCATGCACAATCATGATTAATTTGCATTTTTCTAGATGCATGCTTCTTATACATAAAGGCATGATTATTCTTTTTCTGTATAGAAGGTTTAACATGCTTATTTCTTGGTGCTGTTCTATCATGTGTGGAGTTGTGAGATTTTTTAGACTTAACAAATATAGTTTTGTGAGAAGATGATGATGTGTCCTTAAATCCTAGACCATGTCTAATTAAGGGTGATCTTTGAGACACAATGAGAGTATCTAAGTTCTCTTTACCTTTGTGAAATTTAGAAATGAAATTTCTAAGTTCCTCAACTTCATTTTTCAAAGTATTATTTTCTTTTAACAATGAAGCTGTTGAGGGTCTTGATGAGTATTCATCTAATGACTTTTGGAGAGATTCATTAGATGATTTAAGCTTTATGTTTTCCTTTTCTAAAACATCTTTCTTATTTTTTAAATTAGAGATATTATTTCTATAAGTACAAAATTTACCTCTATATTTCTCTAATTCTAGATTTAACTCTTCTATTAGGCTTTGCTCATCATCATCATCATTATCATTATCATTATCACTACTATCATTATGCAGTTGAACAATGTTGTATCCTACCACATTCTTCAATAGATAATGAACTTGAGAGAATTGTCATTGCCTTCTTATTTTTGAAATTTGCTCTTCTTTGAGGATCTGTCCAATCATCTCTTGACAGGATTTCTTCTTTACCATTAACAACTCTTCTAATTGGTGGTGTCCATTCTTTTTGAATACTATCCCAGACTTCAATTCATTCATTATCCAGATATGTCTCCATCTGAAATTTCCAATGGGCATAATTTGCCCCATCAAAGTAAGGTTTGAGACTTTGGAATCCTTCACTGGCCATATCTTAATCTTTACTAGCACTTTTTAGGCTTCGATGCTAGACAAAGCTCTGATACCAATTGTTGCCCAGATATTAGGCCAAGAAAGGGGGTTGAATTGGAGTTTCAAAAAATTAAACTTATGCAGAAGTAAATATTTAATTTTAGAAGGGATAGAGAAAATCTGACACAAAGATTTATAGAGGTTCGGGTGTTAAAAAACGCTACTCCTCTCCCCAATCGCAATTGGGAGTTTCACTAACACACTAAGTGTTACAGTGGAGTTTTACAAGCTCAATCCAACTATGGTGTTTCTCACAATGGCTCACACCTAACCCAGAAATCTCTTGTGTTTTAATGGCTCACACAATAACCAATTCCTTGTGTTTTACAGGCTCACACAAACAACCTTCACTTTGTGTTTTTACAAGATCACACAAACAACCTTTTAATTTGTGTTTTCGAGGCTCACACAACAAACCCTTACAAGTGTTCTACTCTTAACCAGAAATACCCAAAGCTCACTTGAGTAAAGATTACAGAGAGAACCACTTACAAATCTTAATTGCTCAATAAATGAAGAGCAAAAAGATTGTTATAGAGAATAGATTTTGTTCTCAAAGTATAAAAGTACAAATAGCTTAAATTCGAAGTATGCCATTCTATTGTTAAATAGATTTTGTTCTCAAAGTATGCCATTCTATTGTTATTCTCTTCATTCTCTTGTTCTCAAAGTATGGCATACTTTGAGAATAACAATAGAATGCCATTCTATTGTTCTCATACTTTGAGAATAACAATACTTTGAGAACAAGATCACACATGTGATCTTGTTCTCAAAGTATGCCATTCTATTGTTAAATTCGAAGTATGCCATTCTATTGTTAAATAGATTTTGTTCTCAAAGTATGACATTCTATTGTTATTCTCTTCATTCTCTTGTTCTTAATGCACAAATGAATTCCATTTATACTCCCATGGCTGAATATAGCCGTTGGGGTGCATTAAATACAAAACTAGCCGTTGTACCAACCAAAAAATCGTGCTTGATATTTTCTATTTCATTGTTCACGGGTGTGACTTTGCTTGTCACGGGAGTGACATTTTTCCCAAGCCGTGACTGAAGTGCTGACCTTAGTCGTGAAGCTCTCTAGAATGTTTTGACATATAGAGTCACGGGCGTAACATACTCATTCATGGGCGTGACAAGCTTCCCAACTGTGATCCAAGTGGTGACTTTGGTCGTGAAGCTCTCTAGATGAAAATGCATGAATCTTCACGGGGATGACACCTTTATTCACGGGGGTGACTGAAATGCCCACTTCACTGTTTGTTCTTCCTTCATAGCTGTGAACTTCAAATGTTGGTTTTGGTAACAGTTACCTCCTTTCATGAGAGTGACTCATAGAGTCACGACAGTGAACATGCTACTTCTTGAATTTTGTCTTTTAAGGATTATTCTTTCAATCTCCATTCTTGCTATTTTAATCCATGTCCTATATAATAGACTTAGAAAACAAATATGTTATCATTAAAATGATGAAAATACCCCTCAAGGTTTAACACTCATAATGGCTCACACCTAACCCAAAAATCCCTTGTGTTTTAATGGCTCACACAATAATCAATTCCTTGTGTTTTACAGGCTCACACAAATAACCTTCACTTTGTGTTTTTACAGGCTCACACAAATATCCTTCACTTTGTGTTTTTACAGGCTCACACAATAACCTTTTGATTTGTGATTTGAGAATCACACAACTAGCCCTTACAAGTGTTCTACTCTTAACCTAGAAATACCCAAAGCTCACTTGAGTAAAGATTACAGAGAGAACCACTTACAAATCTTAATTGCTCAATAAATGAAGAGCAAAAAGATTTTTACAGAGAATAGATTTTCTTCTCAAAGTATGAATCTACAAATAGCTTGTAATAAGATTTTAATTCAAAGTAATTGCTATTCTATTGTTATTCTCTTCATTCTCTTGTTCTGAATGCATAAATGACTTCCATTTATACTCTCATGGCTGATTATAGCCGTTGGGGTGCATTAAATATGAAACTAGTCATTGTACCAACCAAATAATCGCGCCTGACATTTTTCTCTTTCATTGTTCACGAGCATGACTATGTGTGTCACGGGAGTGACATTTCTTCCCAAGCCGTGACTGAAGTGGTGACCCTAGTCGTGAAGCTCTCTGGAATGTTTTGACATATTGAGTCACGGGCGTGACAAACTTCCCAGCCGTGATCTAAGTGGTGACTTTCGTCGTGAAACTCTCTGGATGAAAATGCATGATCATTCATGGGGGTGACACTTTTATTCACGGGGGTGACTGAAATGTCCACTTCACGGTTTGTTCTTCCTTCATGACTGTGAACATCAAATGTTGGTTTTGGTAATGGTTAGCTCCTTTCACGGGCGTGACACATAGAGTCACGGTAGTGAACATGCTACTTTTTGAATTTTGTCTTTCAAGGATTATTCTTCCAATCTCCATTCTTGCTACTTTAATCCATGTCCTGTATAATAGACTTAGAAAACAAGTATGTTAAATACAATATTGCTATTATATTTGTTATCATCAAAATGACAGAAGTATCCCTCAAGGTTTAATAGGCCCATATCTGAAACAAGCACCTGTGACCATCCAACATTGTCCTCTATGGGTCTTGTGGGAGGTACCACAAATTGGAGCACTCTCTCATGTAGCCTGTGTATGTATGCTACCGATTGTAGATGTACCCATGAAGGGTTGCCCCCTCCTATGTAGTCCACCCTGTGTATAACTCCTATTATGTCTCTGACTCCTTCCATGAGAATGTCTTGGGTAGTATCGACCTTTCTTACCTATAGATTGGGCCACTGAAGTTACCATCTGTCTAAAAGTTTCCTTTGTTCTCTTTCTCTTTCTCTTTTCAACACTAATCGTAGATGCAATTAGTTGAGTAAAGTTGACATGCTAAAATGTAGTCACAAAATCCCCAATCTCTGTATTGAGGCCATCCTCAAATCTTCTGCACTTATCTATCTCATTCATGATAATCTCTGAAGCATACTTACTCAATCTAGTAAACTCACTCTAATACTCGATTACTGTCATCTTGCCTTGCTTAAGGTTTAGAAACTTCCTCTTTTTCTCATTTATGTAAAATGGAGGAACATATTCTTCCTTGAACTCAGTGATAAAGAATTCCCATCTCATAGGCTTTGGAGCCTCTGATTTCAAAAGAACTGACTTCCACCAGTCATAAGCATCTTCCTAGAGTAGAGATAGAACTTACCTTACCTTTTTGTCAGTAGGAACCTCAAGCTCACCAAAGACTATTTTGGTCTTTTCTAATGAATACTCTGCTGCAGCAGGATCATCATGTTTCGTACTTAGAAAATTTATAGCTTCATACTTATGGAGCTTGTCCATCTATACTTTCAGTTTCGGTGGAGGAACTAGAGCGGGTTCTGATAGCATTCTTGCAATATGTTGCAGCAAACCAACCATCTACTGCATCAAAGGGTTTTGGTTATGGTCGGCATGTCCAGGAACCTATTAGGTTGCGTCTGGCATAGCATTTAGACCCTGAACACTAGCTACACTGGGTTGGTTTGGTGCTCCAGTATTAGGAGAACTATTGCTTTCAGTAACTTCATGTGCTTGAATTTCCATACTCTCTTTTAATCCTACAAGTCCATAGAGAAGTAGCACATGTCAGAGTCATATGAGACATACAATGCATGCATGATAAACCTTTAGCCACTTAGGACTAGGATCACCTAAACCTCGGTTCTGATACCACTAAATGTAACACCCTCTCATATAGTTAGGAATAATGCCAACTATATAGGAGAATATCACTTGCCTATTACCTTAAAATTCGATTGAATTAAAATTTCTTCCATTTTAGTTATTATATTTTCATATGTTATTTATTTTTTTTCCACATGATTGTAATATGTCATTCAATTAATGAATCTATTTTATATGTAGAATTAACAAACCATGTCCATATTTTCAAACATATATGATCTAAATAAAATTACATGTTCCATTCATAAAAAAAACCTGTATAACTTTTCAAAACCATAATTATATTCATCATCCATGACATGTGCACAAGAACAAAATGTATGTCATGTAAAGCACCAACCATCTGATGTGGATTTACTTTATTTGACTCTGTACAGGCTTGTTTTTCTTCCTGTCAACTTTTCTCTATAGGCTCCGAACCTATGTATGGGAAAACACCCACAAGCTAAGCAACCTAATGCTTAGTGGTACATATATGCATAAATATTCATACATACACTTATGACATGTCATAAAAATTTCACGATCATATTATCCAATTTTGCATATAATTAATCATCAATAATAATCCATATATCATAGTCTTTTATATAACAATATAAAAAAAGTCAATTTATTATATATAAATATGGAATATTGCATACCTGGTTTACTAGTTCAACACATATACATGCCGTAATTCACAAAGGTAAATTCATATTCATACCTCATTTGTGATTTCTATTTCCTTGTTTCATTTGCTTGATAACTGATTTTTTTCATATTTCTTATATTTTATATTTTATGGCCCCAAAACTCTGAACCCGAAATATTTGGATGCTGGTTGTGAAATAGGAGCGCTCTCACTCGAGCTTAAGCCACCCTGCTCACTATTTGTATCTGTTTGTATAACTGTTAAACCGAGCTTCTCAAGTCAAGAGCACTCTTAGCTGAGCTTAAGCCATCTTAATTGAGTAAAATAAATAATTGCATGCATTTAGAATCAAGGGCACTCTCACCCGAGCTTAAGCGACTTCGTCCTTATAATAAAATTTTCCACATCATCATATTTCGTACGATACCATAAACCCCTCAATTACATTCAATCTATCCTATTTCTAGTCTTATATTAGATAATTGTGCTTAATTGATGTTATCATCTTATTTTTTACATAATTCATCAAAATTCAGATATTCATAATAATTTTCGGTTTACATGCCATATACATGTAAAAATTTCTCAATCTCATTTGAAAACTCAAACCACAACATATCATATTATTTTAGTCAATACACAATAAGAATTTTAAATATAACTACTATCATATTATTCAATATATATATATATATATATATATATATATATATATATATATATATATGTATATATGTATATATATGTATATATATATATATGTCACCCAATATTTAAAATACCAAATTACTAAATTTTTATTTTTGGACATATTTCTATCATGATTTAGATTGCATCTTTCACCTATTTCTGATTCGAATTTGATCTTATTGTATTTTATGAAATTTTATCTTAATTTCTTATCTTTCATATACAAAAAGAATCATATAAAGCTGAATTTTCTAGCTAAAGTTATGTCCAAATAACTATATAGTGCTCAACAAAAATATGTCAAGTATTTTTTTGAATATTCTTAGGTCCGAGATCTTCTGTCAAATTTTAGGTATAATATAAATCATAACTAGCATTTATTCTCTCAAAAAAGTTTTATATCTATGTGTCTATTTTTATTTCCAATTAGTTTCATCTTGATCCAAGTTTCAGAACAAAAGATATAACCAAAATACCACAGAATATTCAGAAAATAACTACCCATAATTTTCTGGGTACTTCCAAATCCGACAATGTTTAGAAGTTTTTAAACCAACTTTGAATCAAATATAATATTTACACTGATGTATGTGTCTATTTTTATTTCCAACTAGTTTCATCTCGATCCAAGTTTTAGAATAAGAGATATAACTAAATTACCATAGAATGTTCAAAAATAACTACTAGAATTTTCTAGGAACTTGCAAATCCGAGAAATTGTAGAAATTTTTAGAACGACTTAAAATCAAATATAGCATTTAATGACTTTGAATCAGATATAGAATTTGTAGAAATTTTTAGACTGACTTCCAAATCCATAGAATATCTATTTTCATTTCCAGTTAATTTCATCCCGATCCAAGTTCCAGAACAAAAGTTATGGCCAAATATATCAAGACTGTTCTAGACTAATTTTTACAAAATCACCAAACACAAGTTATTTGTTCACTTATCCTTCAAGATTAAACATCATTGAAATGTAAATAAAATGCACTAAGGAATAAATATACTCATATGTACAAACCTTGACACAATGAAGTCTTACCCTTTTCAAACCTTAAGCTTTTATAGTTGTTTTAAGGTTTTGGGGAGAGGAAGAGGAAGAAGAAGAAGATAAGTGAAAGAAGAGAGAATTTATGTATGGAAGAGTGGAAGAAGGCTAGGGTTCTGAAATTTGAAAGAAGAAGAAGAAAATAACATTTTTATACTCATGGTAAATACCCTGTTAAGTCCCCCTTGTTTTTGCCATATATCCACTTAAATCATTGGTTTTTACCTTATTATTATTAACTTACCTAACCTTTCTATCTCTTTTATTTAACACACATAACTTAATAAAAATTCATTTATATATCTTTTTATTATATTTTATTTCCAAATTTAGTCTCAAAACTTTTAATAATGATCATTAAACATGTTAATTATCCAAGCCTAAATTGATGGGCATTACACTATATACATAGACAGGATGCTAAAAAGGTTTAGCATGAATCAATCAAAGATAGGATGTAATCCCATGACCCATGGGATTACTCTCTCAATGTCTATGTTTCTAAAGACACAAATGAGAGGGCACTCATGAGTTTGATTCAATATGATTCAACTATAGGATCAATCATGTACGCTATGTTATGTGCTAGACCCGATGTGTTGTATTATTTGAGTGTGACAAGCAAATACCAATCGGACCCTAGTGAAAGTCATTAGGTGGATGTCAAAAATATCCTTGAGTACTTGAGAAGGACTAAAGATGTATTATTGGTATATGGAGATAGAGATCTTATTGTGAGTGGGTATACCAATTGTGGAGCAGTCAATTGGAAGAGTGCCAAATAGGAAACGACTGTTGGTTCCACAACTGAAGTAGAGTACATTACAGCTTCTGAAGCCGCAAAGGAAGTAGTTTGGATAAAGCAATTCATCATGAAACTTATAGTGGTTCTTAGCATTGATCCAATACAATTGTATCGTGACAATAATGGAGCCATTACACAAGTAAAGGAGCCACGGTCTCATCATAGATCAAAACATGTTCTAAGAAGATACCATTTGATTAAAGCAATCATTGGTAGGGATTATATAAAGATAGAAAGAGTGCCCACTGATCATAATATTGTTGTTTCTTTAACTAGGCCACTTCCTCAAAAGAAATATGATTCTCATGTACACGCCAATTGAATTAAATACAAAGGCGATTGATTTTAATTTAAGTGGGAGGTTGCTAGAGAAGTACTTTAAAGGAAATCACCTTGAGAACTTATTGTACAAATTTATTTGATTCATAAAAGGCATTTTCATTAATTTGATATTAATTTGAGATATGAATTGATAGTGATCTTAAATCAATTAATGAAGTCCTTGATACATAACATAACATAACATGAAGGAAATCATGATGAGATCATGATCTTGAGATTCTTATCATGTGGAATTATGTTAGTATCTAAATTATCCCTAGTCATATGATTAATGAGATGAGAAATTGTTAATCTAGATAGACTAGCACATGTTATACTCCTTGATTGGATCAAGCAGTAGATCTCATAATTTGTAAACATGATATGTTACGAGTCAACATATCGATGCTTACTAAGTGTAGCTACTGTTAGAGGAGTGCTCTAAAGGCAATCACCTATTCATTAGTTGCCATTTTCTCTATTTTTGACTTCTCATCTTATTTTTAAATTTGATTCAAATGAAAAAGACATCAAATGACAGAAAATAGACATGAAAATATATTTTGTGAAAAAAATATTTTTAAGACAACAAAAATTCCCTCAAGAACACTTTCAAAGCTAGCACTTTGAATTTGTTCATACCATTTTCTCTTAATAGTTTCTTCTTCATTCTTCGCGTGAATTATCATGAAAGACATCCTAGTGTCGATTGTTGGGGTTTGCTACAACCCAACAAAGTGAAGATTTGAAGAACAAATAAAAATTACAAGGTATAATTTTTAATATTTACATTTATATAAATTAGTTTTAATGGTACAAGTATGATCTTTTGTTTTGGGTTTTGAAAAATTTTATTTTTTCACTGCATTTATGAATATGATTCATTCTTCAAAACCTAACATTGGTATCAGAGCCTCCTTGTATCCATTAAAATTAATTTCGGGATTGCATGTTTTTGATGATTTTGGATCAATCGGTTTTGAAAAATTGAAATTAATTTGTAAAATATAATTTACACATTTTTCTTTCTTTAATCTGATCATGGGATGATTAAGAATGATTATTTTAATTGAGAAATGATTTGAATGTGATTCAAATAATTAATTTCGGATTTATTTCAAAAATGCCTAAAATTGCCTTGTTTATGAACATGTGTTGTTGTTTGCTTTATTGATGGAGCTGGTTGCATTTTTCGTGTAATTTAATTATGAAAATATTATTTAGACATATTGAGAATATTTTTATGCCTCTGGATGTATCCAATAATTAATTAAAAATTATGTTAATTAATTTTTCAAACAAACACAAAAATGAGACTGTTTTAGCTTACCCGGTGGGGCTGTTTTGTTTCATTTTTTTGTATGTGTTTATTTTATTTCCAGCACCTTGAAATAATTTTTATGTGATTAAAAATATGTTATTTTTATGTTAGATGTATGCCAAAATTATTTTTCAAGCATTTGAAATTTTAAAAATTCTAGATATCGAATTAGTCATTTTGAACGTCTAAGTGTGTTGGTTCGTTTGTCTTAGTGATTTTGGCTTGTGCCAAAACTATTTTGTTAAAATTGAGCTAACATAAAGATAATTGGAATGGTGATTTGATGTTCTGAAAAGTTTTAGAATTTTTGGAAATTAATTGTGAATTAATTTAAGTTGTGCAATTGTAATTCTAGTATGACTAGAAATTGGTATGTATATTAAAATTAAATTGTTTAATTTTAACATCATAATATTCTGATTTTAAGGAGAATTAATTATGAATTATTTCTGGAAATATGGAATTTAATTTAATTTAATTAAATATTAAATTCTACTTTAAAATTACATACCAAATTAAATTAACCGAAAGAACACATATAGGCAATTTCGATTCAACTGTTGAATCGATTTACAAATTGAAATCCAAAATTGTCATTTTTATTTTGTGCATTATAGAATGCATGTTAGGGGTGTATGAAAAGGCATGATGGATGATTATGGACTCAGGCCCAATGTGATTGAGCATGCATGGAATTATTTTGTTTTATGGTAAATAGGGCTTGCGTGTCGCTACCTCTTTTTCGTTTCTTATGTATTTCTCTTCTCATCTTACTCCCCTCAAATGTAAATTGAGGTTTTGTATAATTTGAAATATGTAATTAGATTACATAGGATTAGGATAGAATGAAGATACAAAGGAGCAAGAAGCAAAGGAGATGGTACCATAAACAAGTAGACTTAGAAATAGGAATTTGATTTCTATTTTGGGTTGAAAATTCATGCATATACCTAGGTAAGATCTAGTCAATCTCTAATTGGCTCAAGAGATTGACTTTAGTATGTCCATAATCATATCATATAGTTAATGTAACTATCTTTATATATCAATGTGATGAATGTATGATATATAAAAGCATGAAATAATAACTTGATGAGACTTAACAAAGAAATCCCTCACTAAATAAACAATTAAGTCTTATGCCTTCCATTACTATGGGGAGAACCAGAGTTCTTCTAGAGTTAGGGTTGTTGAGTTGCCTCAAGCTCACTCTATAAGAATATGTTCAATCCATTGAAATTAGATTTCACGATTAATCGGTTAGACTTAACCGATATTATTAACTTGTTGGATTTGCGCCAAGGTTAATGTGTATTAGAGGTGAAGTTGGGTTTGTATACATGAGATATACACATGTCAAGAGTCGATAGCCCAATGTATGTGCACACATCAATAAGTTGATAGCACAAGATTTGATAGTTGCATGAATAATGCAATTGGTATGGATTAGATACCTACCAACCAAACTAAGGATAGCTTGTTGAGTTGCCTCAAGGTTATTCTTAGCTAGTTGGATATCGACCCACTAGGAGAACTTCCATATAAGTTCTCTTGGGTTCATAATGAGGGCTATGGATTTGCTATAAAATAATGGGAGTCATAATGCGATTTATTAAAGACCTAATAAACATGCATTTTATGTACATTCTAACATGTTCTATTTTACATCTAGGTTGCTAGAATAATCATCATGACAAGTGTGAATTTGCGATCGCTAATGGAATCAAATAAGTTGACTGGGCCCAATTTTTTGGATTGGCTAACGAATATGAGAATGGTTCTCAAATTCGAAAAGATTGGCTATGTCCTAGATGAGGCACTCCCTAATCCCCCTACTGCTAATGCTTCTGATGTTTAGAAGGCATATTAAAAGCATCTCGATGATAGTGCGATGGCAAGCTACATTATGCTTCCTACTATGTCAGCTGAGTTACAAAAGCAGCATGAGGCTATGGATGCTAATTCCATAGTATACCATCTAAGAGAGCTTTTTGATGAGCAAGTATGTTCCGAAAGGTTCAAAACTTCAAGGTTACTCTTCCGTACTAAGATGGTTGAGGGGACATCTCCAGTGCAATATGCATTGAAGATGAATGGCTATATTGAGAGGTTGGCCACCTTGGGATTTGTGATGGACCATAAATTAAGTATTGACTTAATTATAACCGGTTTGTCTGATAGTTATTCACATTTTGTGCTTAACTATAGGATGAACCAAATCTCTACCACTATTCCTGAACTGATTAACTTGCTTAAAATAGTTGAGCCATCTGTCAAGAAGGACAGTAAGGCTGTGATGCTGGTGGACTATTCAAGTTCTAAAAGGAAGAACCTTAAGAAGAAGAAGAAGTCCATGAAGCCTAAGAGAGGCGTGGCCAAGAAAAAGGCCAAGGAGATTGCTCCAAAAGGGACATGCTTCCAGTGTGGCAAGGATGGCCATTGGAAGAGAAACTGCAAGGCTTACTTGGAGTCCTTGAAAAAGAAGGCATCTGATGCCCCATCTACTTCAGGTATTTTTGTCATTGAAATTAATACTATTTCCAATAATAATATATGGGTATTAGATACCAGTTGTGGCTCGCACATATGCACTGATATGCAGGGCCTAAGGAACAGTAGACAACTCAATAAGGGAGAGTCAGACCTACGCATTGGAAATGGAGCAAGGGTTGCTGCATTAGCTATAGGAACAAATGTATTGACCCTCCCTAGTGGGCTTATATTAAATTTGGAGAATTTCTATTATGTACCTATTTTGACTAAAAACATTATTTCTGTTTCAAGTCTAAATAATGATGGTTTCCTTTTAGCTTTTAGTAACAATTGTTGTTCTATTATGTTGAATGGAATTCTTTATGCTAATGGTACATTATGCAATGGAATATACATATTATATATGTCAAATCCAATTTGAAACATCAATGATAATAAAAGGCAAAAATAAGATATGTAGAAATCATCTTATTTATGGCATTGTCGTCTTGGTCATATAAGTGAGAAACGCATGGCTAAGCTACACAAAATTGGTAGTTTGGGGTCATTTGATTATGAATCATATGACACATGTGAATCTTGTTTAGTAGGCAAGATGACTAAATTACCCTTTAAGGGAAAGGGTGAACGTGCTAATGGACTTTTAAACTTAATACATTCAGATGTATGTTGTCCAATGTCTACACACGCTAGAGGTGGTTTCATCTACTTCATTACTTTTATCGATGACTACTCACGATATGGATACGTGTATCTTATGAGATACAAATCTGAAGCTTTTGAAAAGTTCAAAAAATTCTGAAATAAAGTAGAGAAACAACTTGGCAAAAGTATTAAAACACTTTGATCAGATCGAGGAGGTGAATACTTGATTCAAGAGTTTCTAGATTATCTTAGGGATAATGGGATTTTATCTCAATGGACTCCACCTTACACTCCACAACACAATGGTGTGGCTGAAAGAAGAAACTGAACCTTGTTAGACCTGGTAAGGTCTATGATGAGTTTTGCGGAATTGCCTAAATCCTTTTGGGGTTATGCACTAGAGACCGCCATTTATATATTAAATGGAGTTCCTTCAAAGTCAGTTGATGTTACTCCATATGAGATATGTATAACAAGAGGCCCACATTTTCTTACATGAGAATTTGGGGTTGTCCTGCTTATGTGAAGCGGACAATGTCAAATAAGCTAGAAGCTAAGTCTGACTGATGTCTGTTTGTGGGATATCGAAAAGCATCATATGGATATTAATTTTACCTCCCCTTGGAAGAAAAAGGTTTTTGTTTCAAGACATGCTATCTTTTTAGAGAGAGAATTCCTTCTAAAAGGAGATAGTGGGAGCAAAATTGAACTTGATGAAGTTCAAGATGCTCAAACAGATGCTAATCAACTGCCTGAACCCGAGCTTGTTACTCATACAGATGATATAACAGCTCAACCTTCTGAAGCACAAGAGCTTCGTAGGTCAAAGGTTATCCAGGAATTTGTTGCTAAAGGTTATGATTATGAGGTTATCATCAAAGACAAGGAATTGACTATAATGAAACTTTTAGCCCAGTAGCTATGCTTAAATCCATAAGGATACTCCTGGCCATTGCTAATTATTATGATTATGAGATATGGAAAATGGATGTGAAAACAGCTTTCCTTAATGGAAATCTAACTGAGGATGTGTACATGACACAACAAGAAGGTTTCATATCCAAAGATGGCAAAAAGGTATGTAAGCTTCAAAGATTCATTTATGGATTAAAAGTAAGCATCCAGGAGTTGGAATATTCGGTTTGATGAGACAATCAAACAGTTTGGTTTCTTACAAAATTCGGATGAACCTTGTTTCTACAAGAAGGTTAGTGGGAGTGCAATCGTATTTCTTGTGTTATATGTAGATGACATATTGTTAATGGGAAATGATGTTTCAGCCTTACAATTAGTCAAAATTTGGTTATCCAAGAATTTCTCTATGAAAGACCTTGGAGAAGCAGTCTATATTGTAGGGATAAAGATCTATAGAGATAGATCTAAAAGGTTGCTTGGTCTTTCACAGTCTACATACATAGATAAAATGCTAAAGAGGTTTAGCATGGAGCAGTCCAAGAGGGGATATATTCCCATGACCCATGGGATTATTCTGTCAAAGTCGTTGTGTCCAAAGACACAAGATGAGAGGATACACATGAGTTTGATTCCATATGCTTTAGCTATAGGATCAATCATGTATGCTATGATATGTACAAGACCCGAAGTATCATATGCTTTGAGTGTCACGAGTAGATACCAATCGGACCCTGGTGAGGGTCATTGGGTGGTTATCAAGAATATCCTTAAGTACTTAAGAAGAACTAAGGATGTATTCTTGGTATATGGAGATGGAGATATTATTGTGAATGGGTATACCGATGCCAGTTTCCAATTTGACAAGAATGACTGAAAATCTCAGTCAGGTTATATATTCACACTAAATAGTGGAGCAGTTAGTTAGAAGAGTTCCAAACAGGAAATGACTGCTGATTCCACAACTGAAGTAGAGTACATTGTAGCTTCTGAAGCAGGAAAGGAAGTAGTTTGGATAAAAAAATTCATCACAGAACTTGGAGTGGTTCCCAGCATTATTGATCCAATACAATTGTATTGTGATAATAATGGAGCCATTGCACAAGCAAAGGAGCCATGGTCTCATCAGAGATCCAAACACGTACTCAGAAGATACCATTTGATTAGAGAAATCATTGGTAGGAATGATGTAAAGATAGAAAGAGTGTACAATGATCAACATATTGTTGATCCTTTAACTAAGCCACTTCCCCAAAAGAAAAATGATTCTCATGTACTCGCCTATGGAATTAAATACAAAGGCGATTGGCTTTAGTGCAAGTGGGAGCTAGTTAGAGGAGTTCTCTAAAGGCAATCACCTTTAGCACTTATTGTACAAATTTATTTTTTTAATAAAAGGCTTTTTCATTAATTTGATGTTCATTTGATATATGAATTGATAAGTCATCTTAAATCAATTAATGAAGTCCTTGATACATAACATAGCATGAAGGAAATCATGATGAGATCATGATATTGAGATTCTTATCATGTGTAATTATGTTAGTATCAAAATTATCCCTAGTCATAGAATTAATGAGACGAGACATTATTAATCCAAACAGACTAGCACATGTTACACTCCTTGAATGGATCGAGTAGTAGATCTCATAATCTATAAACATGAGATGTTTAGAGTTAACATGTGGATGCTTGCTAAATGTAGCTAAGTACATTGGATGACCAACTATGAGACATTGATATGGATAATCTATACAAATGTCAATGATAGTCGCATCATAGCAATGGTGCAAGTATCCTTAGACTTGACGTACTCAATGATATCTTGAATATTGATTATGTATTTTGACACTATTCCTTATTGCCTCAGAGAGGTAGCTCATAGGGTGGTGATTGGATACAACTTGAGGTATTCGAAGGTAATTGGGTAACCAACAAAGGATTCACCACTATTGATAGAAGGAGTGTATACCCATGGCCTCTTGTCGTGGTCATTACTCAGGAATCTCTGGCCGAAGTGGAAATGTCATAAAGATAGTCTTCAATGACATACCTAATAGAGTAATGAGCCTCAAGGACAAGACCTAACATTACTTGGACTAGACGTGATGTAGTCAGTCTAGTGGGAGTTGACACATGTCCATACTTTGAACTAAGTGGGGTATACATTGGTGAAAGGAATAATTGCACAGAAATTGTCTATGGAAAGGTTCGTAGTCAAACCACTGACTTTCTGGTCAATTGGGAGTCATGATGTGTTGCTAGATACCACTCATGACCTGCTTAAAGTAATTGTTAATTTAAGTGGCCAACATAACCGGGAACCTAACGGGTCACACACATTGAAGATATGGAGAATGAGTAAAATGGTATTGGATAGAATCCAAAATATGAGAGAATTATTTTAAGATGGATCGCGATGAGATCGCACAAAAAAATCGTTCGGGAGTGTCACAGGCCTGCGCTGGTTAGGCAGGTTGCTGGCCTCCCTTGCGGGCCAGTTGGGCTGCCTAGCAGCAGCCTGCAGCAGGCCCAGTGCACATGCAGCTTCCATCCGTTGGCCAACAGCTGTAATTGTCCAAGTAATGTTAGTTGTTATCCTTGAGGCGCATTACTCTATTAGATATGTCATTGAAGACTATCTTTATGACATTTCCACTCCGGTTAGAGATTCATGAGTAATGACCACGACAAAAGGCCATGGGTATACACTCCTTCTATAAATAGTGGTGAATCCTTTGTTGGTTCCCCAATTACCTTCGAATACCTCAAGCTGTATCCAATCACCACCCTATGAGCTACCTCTCTGAGGCAATAAGGAATAGTGTCAAAATACATAATCAATATTCAAGATATCCTTGAGTACCTCAAGTCTAAAGATACTTGCACCATTGCTATGATGAGACTATCATTGAAATTTGAATAGATTATCCATATGATTGTCTCATAGTTGCTCATCCAATGTACTTAGCTACACTTAGCAAGCATCCACATGTTAACTCTAAATATCTCATGTTTATAGATTATGAGATATACTACTCGATCCAATCAAGGAGTGTAACTTGTGCTAGTCTGTCTGGATTAATAATGTCCCATCTCATTAATCCTATGACCCGGGATAATTTTGATACTAACATTATTACACATGATAAGAATCTCAATATAGACCCTATCATTGATGTTTAAAATTGGATTTGACATATCTAATATGTATATTCCATTGCATAATGTACCACTAGCATAAAGATTTCCATTCAACATAATGGAACAACTATTGTTACTAAAAGCTAAAAGGAAACCATATTTATTTAGATTTGAAATAGAAATAATGTTTTTACTCAAAGTAGGTACATAATAGCAATTATCCAAATTTAATATAAGTCCACTAGGGAGGGTCAATGCATATGTTACTATAGCTAATGTAACAACCCTTGCTCCATTTCAAACAAGTAGGTCTGACTCTCCCTTATTGACCCGTCTACTACTACTTAGGCCCTGCATATCAGTGCATATGTGTGAGCCACAACCGGTATCTAAAACCCATATATTAGTATCGGAAACAGTATTAATTTCAATGACAAAAATACCTGAAGTAGTTGGGGCATCAGATGCCTTTTTCTTCAAGGACTCCAAGTAAGCCTTGCAGTTTCTCTTCCAATGGCCATCCTTGCCACAATGGAAGCATGTCCCCTTTGGAGCAATCTCCTTGGCCACACCTCCCTTAGGCTTCATGGACTTCTTCTTCTTCTTAAGGTTCTTATTTTTAGAACTTGAAGAGTCCACCAGCATCACAGCCTTACTGTCCTTCTTGGCAGATGGCTCAACTGTTTTTCGTAAGTTAATCAGCTCAGGAATAGTGGTGGAGATTTGGTTCATCCTATAGTTAAGCAAAAAATGTGAATAACTATCAGACAAACCGGTTAATATTAAGTCTATACATAATTCATGGTCCATCACAAATCCCAAGGTTTCCAACCTCTTAATATAGTTCATCTTCAATGCATATTGCACTAGAGATGTCCCCTCAACCATTTTAGTGCGGAAAAGCAACCTTTAAGTTTTGAACCTTTCGAAACGTGCTTGCTTATCAAAAATCTCTCTTAGATGGTATACTATGGAATTAGCATCCATAGCCTCATGTTACATTTGCAACTCAGCTGACATAGTAGCAAGCATAATGCAGCTTGTCATCTCACTATCATCGAGATGCTTTTGATATGCCTTCTGAACATCTTCAGAAGCATTAGTAGCAGGGAGATTAGGGAGTGCCTCATCTAGGACATAGCTAATCTTTTCAGATTTGAGAACTATTCCCAGATTTCTTAGCCAATCCAAAAAATTGGGCCCAGTCAACTTATTTGATTCCATTAGCGATCGCAAATTCACACTTGTCATGATGATGATTCTAGCAACCTAGATGTAAATAGAACATGTTAAAATGTACATAAAATACATATTTATTAGGTCTTTAATAAATCACATTATGGCTCCCACTATTTTATTGCGAATCCATAGCCCTCACTATGAACCCGAGTGAACTTATATGGAAGTTTTCCTAGTGGGTCGATATCCAACTAGCTAAGAATAACCTTGAGGCAACTCAACAAGCTATCCTTAGTTTGGTTGGTAGGTATCTAATCCAAACTAATTGCATTATTCATGCAACTACCGAATCTTGTGCTATCAACTTATTGATGTGTGCACATACATTGGGCTATCGACTCTCTATATGTGTACATCTCATGTATACAAACCTAACTTCACCTCTAATACACATTAACCTTGGCGCAAATCCAACAAGTTAATAATATCGGTTAAGTCTAACCCATTAATTGTGAAATCTAATTTCATTGGATTGAACATATTCTTATAGAGTGAGCTTGAGGCAACTCAACAACCCTAACTTTAGAAGAACTCTAGTACTCCCCATATTAATGGAAGGCATAAGACTTAATTATTTATTTAGTGAGGGATTTCTTTGTTAAGTCAGATCAAATTATTATTTCATGCTTTTATATATCATACATTCATCACATGGATATATAAAGATAGTTACATTAACTATATGACATGATTATGGACATACTAAAGTCAATCTCTTGATCCAAAGAGAAATTGACTAGGTCTTACCTAGTTATATGCATGAATTTACAACCCAAAATAGAAATCAAATTCCTATTTCTAAGTCTACTTGTTTATGGTACCATCTCCTTTGCTTCTTACTCCTTTATATCTTCATTCTATCCTAATCCTATGTAATCTAATTACATATTTCAAATTATAGAAAACCTCAATTTACATTTAAGGGGAGTAAAATGTGAAAAGAAATACATAAGAAAGAAAAAGAGGTAGGGACACGTAGGCCCTATTTACCATAAAACAAAATAATTCGAGGTAGGGACACCCCTAACATGCATTCCCTAATGAACAAAATCAAAATGACAATTTTGGATTTCAATTTGTAAATTGATTCAACTCTTGAACCGAATTTACTTATATGTGTTCTTTCCGTTAATTTAATTTTGTATATCATTTTAAAGTGGAATTTAATATTTAATCAAATTAAATTAAATTCTATATATCCAGAAATAATTCAAAATTAATTCTCCTTAAAATCATAATATTATGATGTTAAAATTAAACAATTTAATTTTAATATACATACCAATTTCTAGTCATACTAGAATTACAATTGCACAACTTAAATTAATTTCCAAAACTTCTAAAAATTTTTAGAACATCAAATCATCATTCTCATCATCTTTAGGCTAGCTCAATTTCATCAAAATATTTTTGGCACCAGCCAAAATTACTAAGACAAACGAACCAACACACTTAGACGCTCAAAATGACAAATTCAATATCTAGAATTTTTAAAATTTCAAATGCTTGCAAAATAATTTTGGCATATATCTAACATCAAAATAACATATTTTTAATCACATAAAAAGTATTTCAAGGTGCTGAAAATAAAATAAACACATACAAAAAAATCAAACAAAATAGCCCCACCGGGTATGCTTAAACAATCTTATTTTTGTGCTTGTTTGAAAAATTAATTAAAATAATTTTTAATTAATTATTGGACACTTTAAAAGGCATAAAAATATTCTCAATATGTCAAAATAAAATTTTCATAATTAAATTACAAGAAAAATAGAACCAGCCCCATTAATTAAGCTAAACAACAACACATATTCATAAACAAGGCAATTTTAGGCATTTTTGAAATAAATCTGAAATTAATTATTTGAATCACATTCAAATCATTTTTCAATCAAAATAATCATTCTTAATCATCCCATGATCAGATTAAAGAAACTATCAAGAGAAATGGTTTGAACAAATTCAAAGTGTCAGCTTTGAAATTGTTCTTGAGAGAATTTTATTGTCTTAAAAATATTTTTTTCACAAAACAATATTTTCATATCTATTTTCTGCCATTTGATATCAAATTCAAAGAAAAGATGAAAAGTCAAAAATGGAGAAAAGGGAAATGAATGAATAGTAATTGGCCATAATTGGCCTAATTAAGGCCAAAATCTACCGTTGGCCAACGGGTGAGAGGCAGCAGTGCGCTGGCCCGCTAGGCTGGCTAGTAGCCTTTCTAGCCCGCGCAAGACTACGCGGGCCTGTGACCCTCCCAAACATTTTTTCCGTGTGATTTTATCGTGATCTATCCCGAAATAATTTTCTCATATTGTGGATCCTATCCAATACCATTTTACTCATTCTCTATATCTTCAATGCGTGTGACCCAGTAGGTTTCCGATTATATTGGTCACTTAAATTAACATTTAATTTAAGCAAGTCATGAGCGGTATCTAGCAACACATCATGACCCCCAATTGACCGGAAAGTCAGTGGTTTGACTACGAACCTTTCCATAGACAATTTCCGTGCAATTATTCCTTTCACCATTCTATACCCCACTTGGTTCAGAGTATTGACATGTGTGAACTCCCACTAGACTGACTACATCACGTCTAGTCCAAGTAATGTTAGTTCTTGTCCTTGAGGCTCATTACTCTTTTAGAAATATCATTGAAGACTATCTTTATGACATTTCCACTCTGGCCAGAGATTCCCGAGTAATGACCATGACAAGAGGCCGTGGGTATACACTTCTTCTATCAAGAGTGGTTAATCCTTTATTGGTTACCCAATTACCTTCGAATACCTCAAGCTATATCTAATCGCCACCCTAGGAGCTACCTCTTTGAGGCAACAAGGAATAGTGTCAAAATATAGAATGAATATTGAAGATATCCTTGAGTACCTTAAGTCTAAGGATACTTGCACCATTGCTATGATGAGACTATCATTGACATTTGAATAGATTATCCTTATGATTGTCTCATATATGGTCATCCAATGTACTTAGCTACACTTAGCAAGCATCCACATGTTAACTCTAAACATCTCATGTTTATAGATTATGAGATCTACTTCTCGATCAAATCAAGGAGTGTAACATGTGCTAGTCTGTTTGGATTAATAATATCCCATCTCATTAATCTTATGACTAGGGATAATTTTGATACTAAAATAATTACACATGATAAGAATCTCAATATCATGATCTCATCATGATTTCCTTCTTGCTATGTTATGTATCAAGGACTTCATTAATTGATTTAAGATTACTTATCAATTCATATATCAAATGAACATCAAATTAATGAAAAAGCCTTTTATTAATCAAATAATTATGTACAATAAGTGCTAAAGGTGATTGCCTTTGGAGCACTCATCCAACAAGCTCCCACTTGCACTAAAGCCAATCGCCTTTGTATTTAATTCCATAGGCGAGTACATGAGAATCATATTTCTTTTGGGGAAGTGGCTTAGTTAAAGGATCAACAATATTCTGATCAGCGGGCACTCTTTATATCTTTACATCATTCCTACCAATGATTTCTCTAATAAAATGGTATCTTCTGAGTACATGTTTGGATCTCTGATAAGACCATGGCTCCTTTGCTTATGCAATGGCTCCATTAATTTCACAATACAATTGTATTGGATCAATAATGCTAGGAACCACTCCAAGTTCTGTGATGAATTTCTCTATCCAAACTGCTTCCTTTGCTACTTCAGAAGCTGCAATGTACTCTACTTCGGTTGTGGAATCAGCAGTCGTTTTCTATTTGGAACTCTTCTAACAGGAATGGAAGAAACAACCTCAATGGGAGATGAGGTGTCAAAGCACTAAGGTGCTAGCTATGTTGTTTCAACTTGAAAGAGAAGAAGAAGAATAAGAGAATATAACTTTTATTCTTCAAGGTTGTAGCAATGAATTTGGCCCTTAAATGAGTCATTTATATGTCCTTTAATCATATTAGGGTTGGACATATGCAACCCATGCATAAGAGTTCCATTTGAAATAGAAAAGCCTAAATCATAAAAGTTGATATCGTGGCTTTCACGGTTGTGAATATTAGTGCCATGGTTGTCCCTCCCCTTTTTCATGGTGTGTCAAATTTTGTCACTGTCATGACATAAGGTGCATGGCCAAATCATTTCTTTCTCATGTCTTGGACCCAATCCAAGGCCCATTTCATATTTTCTTCATTCATTTTATGCATGTGACCCATTAGGTTACCTATTATGTTGGTATCTTAAATCATCACATGATTTCAAGCAGATCATAAGCGGTATCTAGCAATACATCATGACCTCCAATTGACCAGAAAGTCAGTGATCTGATTGTAAACCCTTCCATAGACAATTATTGTGCAATTCATCCTTTCACCAAACTATACCTCATTCAGTGCATGGTCTGTGTGTCAGCTTCCACTAGACTGACTATGTCACATCTAGTCCAAATGATATTAGTTCTTATCTATGAGACTCATTACACTGATAAGATATGTTTTGAAGACCTTCTTCAAGACATGTCTGTTAGAGAGGTGCCCTAAAAGCAATCACCTTAGGCACCCGATGTACTTATTTATTATTAATAAAAGGCATTTTCATGATATGGTATTCATTGCATATGAATTGATATGGATCTTAAACTGTTTAATGAAATCATTGGTATGTAACACAACATGAAGGAATCCTTAATGAGATCATGATGATGAGATTCTTATCATATGTAATTGTGTTTGAACCTAAATGACCCCTAGTCATAAGATTATTATGGGACATTGTTAATACGGATAGAATAGCACGTGTTATGCTCCTTGACTAGGTTAAGCAGCTGATCTCATAAAGTTGAAGACATGAGATGTTTAGAGTTAACATAAGGATGCTTGCTAAGAGTAGCAAGTACATTGGATGACCTACTATGAGACAATCACATGGATATCTATTCAATGTCAGTGATAGTCTCATCATAGCAATAGTTCAAGTATCCTTAGACTTGAGGTGCTCAAGGTTATCTTGAATATTGAATCCTATACTTTGCCTCCATTCCCCAATGCCTCTTAGAGGTAGCTCATAGGGTGGTGATTGGGTATAACATTTGGTATTCGAAAGTAGTTGAATAGTCAATAAAGGATTCACCATTCCTAATAGAAGGAGAGTATACCTATGGCCTTTTGTAGAGATCATTGCTCAAAAATACTTGGCCAAGGTGGATGTGTCTTGAAGAAGGTCTTCAAGGACATATCTTATTAAGTAATGAGTCTCATATAAAATAAGACTAGATGTGATGTAGTCAACCTAATGGGAGTTGACACAAAGACCATACCATGAACCAAATGAGGTATAGATTGGTGAAAGGATGAATTGCACGATAATTGTCTATATAAAGATTTATAGTCAAACAATTGACTTTCCGATCAATGGGGGTCATGATGTGTTGCTAGATACCATTCATGATCTACTCAAAATCATATGATGATTTAAGCTACCAACATAACCAGGAGCCTAAGGGGTCACACGCATAAAAGGAATAAAGGAAATGTGAAATGGGTTTTGGATTGGATCCAAAAACATGAGAGAGAAAGTTGTTTGAAAGAGTTTCATGCATTAGATCAAAACGGGTTGTGTCTCACATGCGTATAATGGTTGATGTGTACAAGTGACATGTGCAGAGTACCATTCTATTGTTCATGCGTGGATTCCTGACGTGCACACTAGAATTCCTCATGTGCACCTGATGGTACTCGGGCATTCTATCGCACATGCGAGAATGCCCTTGTGTGCATGACAGCAAGATCTTTTTCATAGGCCTATTGAGTGCATGAGGACACCCTTGCGCATATGACAATCTACGATTTTGAAGATTTTTCATTATGTTTGAAAGCTAAATGTAGGGTTTTTAGAGTCCAACCCTAATTACGATTAGAGGACCTATAAATACCCTAAAAAAAGCTTAGAAATAGTGTTGCATCCTTAGAGACATAAAATTTATCTCTTTTCCATCTCCCCCAAAGTTGAATCACCATTGCTAGCACTATGGTGCTTTCACACCCTATAACCTTTGAGATTATTTCCTTCGCTCTTTTGCATGGATTATTGTTAGAGATAATCCAGCCTTAGATTGTTGTGGTTTGCAACAACTCAACAATGAAGGGAAGCACACAACATTGAATATCAAAAGTTGCAATTAAACAAAGGTAATTCTACTTCTCTCATGCGATGTTTATTCTGATTTTATTATACATAGAGTGCTCTATGGTTTTTGGGTTTAACTAATTTTAATTTTCTGCTACGCCATATATGAGATGCATGGTAAGAACCTAACAATGTCCACCTCAGCCATGGATTTCTGAGTAATGATCTCTACAAGAGGCCATATGTATACTCTCCTTTTATCAGGAGTGGTGAACCCTTTTTTGAATACTCAACTACCTTCGAATACCTCATGCTATACCCAATCACCACCCTATGAGAAATCTCTGATATGTAACAAGGAATGGGGTCAAAGTATATCATTCAGTATCTAAGATAACTTGAAGTATCTCAAGTCTAAGGATACTTGCACCATTTCTATGATGAGATTATCAGTGACATTGAATATATACCTATGTGATTGCCTCATAGTAGGTCATCCATGATTTGTGATGATGAAAGCTATTTTTGATGGTATTTATAGAAGAAATATGTGACTAGGGGGCCGAAATCTTCAATGTATTATTCAATGTGTGTAAATGAAAGCAGTTTCAAGAAGTTGGAAAGTTGAAATGTGAAAAATAATCATCATAAATGTTATCTAGCTGACCCCTTCACCGGCGTGAAACACATAGTCACGGGTGTGAAGTCTTGTGTTCATGGTTTGCTAAAAGGGTGCTCTACCCGTGAGGAATGGCGTGAAATTATTCACGGTCGTGACATGTGAATATCACGGGAGTGAATGATTAACTATCACAGTGGTGAAACATGAGTCACGGGCTTGAAGTGTTGAATTTCACTACTTATGCCCATGAAACAAAGCGTGACTCAAAATGTGAACGCTTCTGTGAGTTTTTGGTGAAAATGTTCACGGGCATGAAAATGCGTCATGGGCATGAACAAGGCTTTTCACGAGAGTGAATGAAGTTGTGAACATAGGCTTCACTACTTTAAGTCATGAACCATGTCGTGAATTAAGTTGTGAAAGCTACTAGATCTTTTTGGCTATTTAATTCACGAGCATGAACATATGTCACGGGTGTGAATAGCCTAAAATTTTCATCAAATAAAATTAAGTCCTAAAACAAGACTAAGTCATTTCTATGAAGATTATATCCCTTATAACATAAATTTGCATCAAATTTACTAACTTATATCTAGTTAGATGACACAAAAGCAAGATTATCACTTAAGATTTTGACAATTTGGAAATCACAAGGTTAATCCATTAATCATACCAAGTTCTCTTCTAATGAAATTAAATCTTTCCTCATTTAGAGACTTAGTGAATATATCTGCCAATTAATTTTTTGTGCTTATAAATTCCAATGCAACATCTCCATATTGAACATGATCTCTAATAAAGTGGTGTCTAATATCAATATGCTTACTTCTAGAATGTTGAATGGGATTCTTTGAAAGATTTATAGCACTTGTATTGTCACATCTAATAGGTATATGGTTCATATCATGACCATAATCCTTAAGTTGTTGTTTCATCCAAAGCATTTGTGTACAACAACATCCTGCTGCTATATACTATACTTCAGCAGTTGAAAGAGCAACTGAAACTTGTTTCTTGCTAAACCAAGAAACTAAACGCTCTCCAATAAAGTGACAAGTACCTGAAGTACTTTTTCTATCTAAAATACTACCAGCATAATCTGCATCTGAATATCCTACAATATAAAAGGATGAATTTCTAGGATACCGCAAACCTAGATGCAATGAGCCATGTAAATATCTTAGAATTATTTTTACTGCATGTAAATTAGACTTTTTTGGACATGATTGAAATCGTGCACACAAGCATAGACTGTACATTATGTTGGGTCTAGAAGCAGTAAGATATAAAAGTGATCCGATCATACCTCTATAGAGTTTTTGATTAATGCTTTTACCCTTTTCATCCTTGTCGAATTTTGTTGATGTGCTCATTAGAGTCTTGGCATTCTTGCATCCTTCCATTCAAAATTTCTTAATTAAATCTTTGGCATATTTGGATTGGTTCATGAATATGCCCTCATTGCCCTGTTTTATTTGTAGACCAAGGAAATATTTAAGCTATCCCATCATACTCATTTCAAATTCCCTAGTCATACACTTAGCAAATTCTTGACAAAGCAATTCATTAGTAGAACCAAATATGATATCATCAATATAAATTTGAACAATTAGAATATCATGCTTATGCTTTTTAATGAATAATGTGGTGTCAACATTCCCCTTTGTAAAGTTATTTTCTAAGAGAAAAGAAGTTAGTCTTTCATACCAAGCTCTTGGGGCTTGTTTTAAACCATATAAAGCTTTTGAAAGTTTAAAAACATGATTTGGCAAATCATAGCTTTCAAAACTGGTGGTTGTTCTACATAAACTTTTTCTTTTATATAACCATTTAGAAAGGCACTTTTAACATCCATTTGAAAGAGTTTGAAATTCATGTGACATGCATATGCTAAAAGTATTCTTATGGCTTCTAATCTAGCTACAGGAGCATAGGTTTCATCATAATCTATCCCTTCTTCTAGATTATATCCTTTTGCAACTAATCTAGCCTTATTCCTAGTTATTGAACCTTATTCATGTAGTTTATTTCCAAATACCCATTTGCTACCTATAATTTGATGATTCTTGGGTCTAGGTACTAAGGTCCATACCTTACTTCTCTCAAATTGGTTGAGTTCCTCTTACATTGCAATCACCCAACTTTCATCATTAAGAGCCTCATCAACATTTTAAGGCTTAATTTGAGAAATAAAAGCAAGGTCAGTGGCTAAATGTTTGAAATGAGATCTTGTACTTACTCCCCTTGAAGGATTACCAATAATTTGCTCCTTGGGATGATCTTTTGTCATTCTCCATTCCTTTGGGAGTTCTTGCCCGTTTTCTTCTTGAGCTTGAGGTAGAGAATCATCTTGATGTGAATCTTCTTAATCATTTTCTTCTTTTCCATTTCCATGATTAAGTCTTTCCATAGTTCCTACAACATCATCAAGGACACTACCTTTCACAAGATCAAGTCTACTAGATTCATTAAAAACAACATGTATAGATTCTTCAATAGTTAATGATCTTTTATTAAATACTTTATATGCTTTGCTAGTTGTAGAGTATCCTAAAAAGATACCTGCATCAGATTTAGAGGCAAATTTTCCAAGGTTGTCCTTGGTATTGAATATGAAACACTTGCATCCAATTACTCTAAAGTATGATATCAAGGGCTTTCTTCCATTCCACAGCTCAAATGAGGTTTTGTTTAAAATAGGTGTTTTGAAAACTCGATTTGAAATATAACAAGCAGTGTTTGTGGTTTCTGCCCAAAAGTAAGTTGGTAGACCATACTCATTGAGAATTGTTCAAGCCATTTCAATTAAAGTTCGATTTTTCCTTTCAACTACCCCATTTTGTTGAGGTGTCCTAGGAGATGAAAAATTCTGTGAAATGCCATGTTCAAGACAAAAACTTTCAAAGTTTTCATTTTCAAATTCTTTGCCATGGTCACTTCTTATCTTTGAAATACAATATCCTTTTTCATTTTGAACTCTTTTAGCAAAGTTTTTGAAATTTTCAAAATCATCAATCTTTTGAGCTAAGAAAATTACCCAAGTAAATCTAGAGTAATTATCTACGATGATAAAGGCATAATGTTAATTGTGGACTTGAGGCATACCTATAGAATCACAATTCAAGTATGATTTTTAGGTACCCAAATGAGCATGGGTCCTTGGGGGTTAGCACATGAAGGTTCCCAATGAGCCTTCCTTATCCAACAATGTTTATTTATATGACCAATCTTCATACAATAATTACACTATTTGGGTCTAACATTACTTTTTGGTCTTACAATATTTTAGAATGCCATATTTCTATTAAACTGATTTTGAGTACAATGGCATGCACAGTCATGATTAATTGAAGCTTTTCTAGATGGATGCTTCTTATACATAAAGGCATGAGTTGTCTTTTGAGGATTCTTTCTTAGGCTTACTAATCTTTGATTATTCCTTTTATGTATAGAGGGATTGGTATACTTATTCTTTAGCGTTGTTCCAGCAAGTGTGGAGATGTGAGGTTCACTAAACTTAATAAAAATGGTTTTGTGAGAAGATGATGATATATCCTTAAATCCTAGACCATGTCTAATTAAAGGTGGTCTTTTAGATACAATGAGAGTATCTAAACTCTCTTTTCCTTTGTGAAATTTAGAAATGGAATTTCTAAGTTCCTCAACTTCATTTTTCAAAGTATAATTTTCTTTAAGCAAGGATTTTGTTGAGGGTTTTGATGAGTATTCATCTAATGACTTTTGAAGAGATTCATTAGATGATTTAAGCTTAATGTTCTCCTTTTCTAAGGCATCCATTTTAATTTTTAAATTAGAGATGTTATTCTTATAAGTACTAAATTTACTCTTATATTTCTCTAGTTCTAGATTTAATTCTTCTATAAGGCTTTGTTCATCATCATCATCATCACTATCATTATCACTATTATCATTATTGAAAGAGTATAAGTCTAGCGGCCATTGTCTTTGCATTAAAGTTATGAAGGCACTATCTCTATAAGGATAAATATTACATCTAACAAACCATAAGAGTCTAAAATACCTTCCTATATAGAGAGGCCTTAATTTGAGATAGAGTTGGTGGTTAGAGTTGATAAAAGATTATAACTGTGTTATTGACTACCGCTTAGGCAAGGTCGATGTAGTGGCTGATATGTTGATCAAAAAGATGGTGGCAGAGTTACACATCCGCCCTATGCTGAATCAAGAGATTATTAATATACAGAGGTATGATAGTCAATTGATAGAAACGGTTGAGTTGGTCTCTAAGAGGGAGAGACCCAGTTCCATAGTTGAGACTAATGGTGGATTATACTACCAGGGTCGTTTATGTGTGCCCAATGTTGTTTAGCTAAGACAGAGGATATTATGGGAAGCATATGAGACCAGGTATACTATGAGCCCTAGAATTATGAAAATGTATAAAGACTTGAAGAGTAAGTGTTGCACCCATTCGCACAACCAGGCGAACCACACTGTATAGACGAATGTCATATGACTATATTTGAGTCAACCTATATGAATTAAAACTTTTCTAATTTATATCACCATTAACAATATTAGTTTTGAATCAATCTAACATATAAAAACATAAAACTTCCTTTCTATATTTGAATCACAACCATAGTCATATCAAACTATCGTAGGCATTAAAATCCCTTATTACAAAAATCCATACTTAATGAAAATATAATTCAATTATCTGCTTCTAATTCGTAATGTGTTGAAAACAAATGGAATGAATGAAATGATAACATAAACCCAAAATAGGTCACTATGATTGGCTCTGTCTTCTCATCACATCACTCAATAGTCTACTAGCTCTAAACATGTATGCAAGGAAACTCGCACGCTAAGCTACTAAAGGCTTAGTGGTATATATAATGATTTAAATTCTAACATGTATTTACATATTAACATAACATTCATAATCAGAACATATATGTGTTCTTGATCATATTATCATGTACATACCACATCTTGAATTACTTTATTCATATTGACATGTTTATATTATTCAATACCATCATAATATTCAAAATATGTACATAGTAGTTTACTCAACCACATATACATCGAAGTGAAATGTACATATTGAATATTTGGGTCTAGTTACATGCATGGCATAGTTATCATAGGTGCATCCATATCATATAATCATATAGTATATCGATCATAGTCATACTGAATTTCATCATATATGGAAATAACAAGTTTTTAATCTCATATATATATGATTACTGGTTTATAAAATGCCTTTTTAGGATTTGATTGTATTTTGATTCACTGAGTTCTATATATCTTTGTGGCAAGGCTTTGCCTTATAATTTCCCATATTACTATGTTAACAAATTATGATTTCTTAGCCAATACACTAGACCCCGACCACCCGAATGCAATTTGTAAAACAAAAGCACTTTAATAAGAGCTTAAGCCACCTTGCTCACTGTTATATCTGTCTATATTGCTACCACTAAGCTTCTTAAATCAGAAGCACTCTAACACGAGCTTAAGCCATCCTAACGATTAATGAAAATAGGCATATGGGTACAAGGATTCTCTGACATGAGTTTAAGCCATCCTGATGAGTAATATAATAATTGTATTCATAAATATTCTACGGTACTGTAACTCCCTCAATGGCATGCCACCCATCCTAGATAGTCCTCGAATATAGAATGGGCATATTTATCCATTTTCTTGATATTAACATCGTTTATGTTACATTCCATATTTCCACGATATCATTATGATATTCATAACACCTAGTGCATTCACATGTTTTATAATCATGGCATCATATTGCAATTAATCTCATTTGATCATGCCAAGTGTGTGTTTATATCATTGTCAAATTGTCTCATCACATAAATCAATTTAATATTTTTTATAAACAGGGTATTCACGGGCATTAATACATAATCATAGGCGTGAAGCCTTTTGTCACAGGTTGTCTACCTATGACTGGCTTATGATCATTTATTGGTTTGAACATTTATTCACAGACATAAAATTCATACTTTCACGAGAGTGGAGCATAGCTCATAGGCATGAAATACCTTCACGGGCGTGAAACATTACATAGAAACATAATATTCAGCATCATTTTCAACCATTTCCACATACAATCATGCATAATGCTAAAGCAAACCAATGTTAGCTATGCCTATTAACACTTCTCTTATTCCATAATCTAAAATCAACCATAAATATGCATAATATCATATTTAATCATTCAAACTAGGCTTCATGCTTAGATTTCATACATGGAATCCATCTCTGAGTGCATGGCTTTTAGCCATAACAATTCAGAACTTCTTCGTTCGTAGTAGGCTGATCATCCTCTATCAACAATACATCATTTTGTTCACTTATGAGAAATCCATATCTCTTAGGAACATTGTGTATCCTTTTTGAGCTATGAGGTTCTTGTGTTTCAGAAGGTGTAGTTGTTACTTCATCTCTTTGAGTACCACATTGGGCTTCTGTCAATTGATTTTCATCTGTTTGAGCATCTTGAACTTTTGCAAGTTCAATCTTGCTCCCACTATCTTCTTTTAGAAGAAACTCTTTCTCAAAGAAGACAACATGCTTTGAAACAAACACCTTTTGTTCCAAAATGTTGTAAAATTGATATCAAAATGACTCTTTTGGATATCTAACAAATAAACACTTATCAGACTTAGCTTCTAGCTTATCTAACATCATTTGCTTAACATAAGCATGATAACCCCATACTTTCAAGTGAAAAAGAATAGGTCTCTTGTTAGTCCATATCTCATATGGAGTAACCTCAACTAACTTAGAAGGGACCCTATTTATTATATAAATAGAAGTCTCTAGTGCATGTCCTCAAAGGGACACAACTAGTTCTACAAAGCTCATCATTGACCTCACCATGTCAAATAAGGTTCGATTTCTCCTTTTAGCCACACCATTATGCTGTGGTGTGTCAGGTGGAGTTTATTGAGATAAAATCCCATTATCTTTTAGATAACCTTGAAATTCTTGGCTTAAGTATTTACCACCTATATCTAATATAAGTGCTTTAATACTTTTACCAAGTTGCTTTTCTACTTCATTTCTGATTTCTTTGAACTTTTCAAAAACATTAGATTTTTATCTCATCATATACAAATATCCATATCATAAATAATCATCAATGAAGTAACAAAATAGATAAAACCACCTTTGGCATGCACTTACATTAATCCACATACATCTGTATGTACAAGGTCCAATAACCCACTAGCACGTTCACCCTTTCCACTAAAAGGTGATTTTGTCATATTTCCTAACAAACAAGATTCACATGTGTCATATGATTCATAATCAAATGACCCTAAGTCACCATTCTTGTGTAACTTAGTCATGTGTCTCTCATTTATATGGCCAAGATGATAATGCCATAAATATGATGGTTTTAGGTTATCCATCTTTTGCCTTTTATTATTGATATTGAGGATTGAATTAGACATGTCAAGAATGTAAATCTCATAATATAATGTTCCAGTTCCATAAAGAATATCATTCAACCATATAGAGCAACCATTGCCATTAATATTTAAATGAAAACCTTTTATATTTAAATAAGACACAAAAATAATATTCTTTGTCAAAACTAGAACATAATAACAATTGTGTAATTTTAAAACAAGCCCACTTAGGAGTGCCAATACATAAATTCTTATAGCTAAGGCAACAACTCTTGATCCATTCCAAACATGTCAGTCTGACTCTCCTTTCTTGAGTTGTCTACCATTCCTTAGGCCTTTCAAATACATGCATATGTGAGACCAACATTCAGTATCCAATACCCATGTGTTATTAATATAAACAATATTAACCTCAATAACATAAATACTTGAAGTAGAAGGTACATCCAATGTCTTGTCCTTCTACATTTTTAAAGACTCTAGATAGGCCTTGTAGGTCATCTTCCTTTGGTAACTCTTGCCATAATGGAAGTAAGTTCCTTTTGATGTTGTCTTTATGCTTTTCTTCCTCATCATCAATGTGTGTTGCATTGGTGATGTCCCCTCTACCATCTTGGAGCTAAAGAGTAATTTAAAAAACTCTTATCACTCAATTAGAGCTAACTCATCAAAAAGCTCCCTTAGTATCATGCTGCTTTTGAAGCTCAGGAGACACAAAGGTGAGCATAATGCAACCCATCGACTCACTATCATCCATATGCTTCTTATATGCCAACTGTTCATCAACAGATGCATCATTAGCAGAAGGGGAAGGAAGTAGTTCTTCCAAGACATAAGCTATCTTTTTATCTTTGAGAACTATTCTCAAATTCCTTAGCCAATCTAGGAAGTTAGGGCCAGTCAATTTGTTGAATTCAAGAATTGAGTGTAAGTTCACATTTGATGACATGATTCTAGGAACCTAGATGTAAAGAAAGATCATGTTAGAGAATGTACTAAATGGATGAATATTATGTCTTTAATAAATAAGCATTATAATTCCCACTATTTTATTACAAACTCATAGCCCTCATTATGAATCTAAGAAAACCTCTTATAAGCACTTCTACTGGGTCAGTATCCAACATCTCT
The DNA here is from genome assembly GCA_023653625.1 of Triadica sebifera. Taxonomy (NCBI): domain Eukaryota; kingdom Viridiplantae; phylum Streptophyta; class Magnoliopsida; order Malpighiales; family Euphorbiaceae; genus Triadica; species Triadica sebifera. Next base: position 38,412,931 of record CM042896.1, read on the forward strand.
AAGAATGACCTTGGGTTTGCCCAACAAGCCACCTTAAGTCAATTGGCAGGTATCTCATACCATTTGCATCCTCTATGCAAGTACTGAATTATTGGGCTATCAACTCTTGATATGTGCACATCTCATGTACACTTACCCAACTTTTCCTTTAATTCACATTGACCTTCGGTTTGCCCAACAAGACAATGTAACTAGTTAAAGCTTGCCTATTAATCATGAAATCCTATTTTGATGGTTTGAACATATTCCTATAGAGCGGGCTTGGGTTTTCCCAATAACCCAAACTCTAAAAGAACTTTGGTTCTTTCCATATTAATGGAAGGCATTGGCCTTAATGTTAATAATGAGGGATTTCTTTAATTTTAAGTCTCACCATGGCAATTTGAAATGCAAAATATATCCATTCATCACATATAGATATATAAGATAATTACACTAATTACATGGTTATAATTATGGATATAATCTAACATCAATCCTTTGAGCCATGAAAGGATTGACTAGGTCTCACCTAGGTACATGCACGAAATTACAATACCAAAATAGAAAACAATTTCCTATTCTAATGCTCATTTGTTTTTGGCATCATCTTCTTGGCTTATTGATTCTTTGAATTTCAATTCTATTCTAATCCTATGTAATCGAAATAAATAAATTCTTCATAAGAAAACCTTAAGTTACATGTGAATGGAGTAAGATGAGAAGAGAAATACAAATAGAGAAAAAAATGGCATGAGACTCACAGGCCCTATTTACGAAAAACAAAATTTCATGCATGATCAATCACAATGATCAATTTTGCAATCATACCATCATGCCATTTCATACACCCCTAACATGCATTCTCTAATGCATAAATAAAGATAATCTATTAAAGTAAGAATTTGGGTTCCTTTTGTTTCAACTCTTTAAACATTATTTTGATTGTTTGGCCTTTAGTGAAATTCGTCATATATCCATTATTTAATCTTATCAAATAATCATATGAATATTTAGAAACACTTTCTAAAAGCAAATTATTCAAATTAGGCATATATTTGATCATATGAAAAAGGTTTACTAAAATTGCCTACATTGCCAATTAGGTTACTTCCAATTTAATGCATGCAATATTAAATCCGAATTTAATAATTAAATCTCATTTAATATTAAATCCAAATATTTGTAATGTCCACTAATTAGAGTTTAATTAGAATACGTATGTGTTATAAATAGGAAATATATGATAGATAATAGAGATTAAAATAGATGGAATAAATGATTAAATTAGAAATTAAAACTAATTAAATTGATAGACATGATAAATTTGATTAAATTAGACCACATAATTAAATTGTATTTTTGGTAAAAATTAAAGAGACTATAGATAAGTAAATATGTGAAAATAAATAAATAAAATAAAAATAAATAAATAATCAAGTAAAACAAATTATAAAAAAAGTGAACAGTGGACACAACAGAAAAAAAACAGCAAAATCGGGAGAAAATGGGCCTGAAGTCAATTAAGACTTCTTTTAGCCATTTGCTTCCAACTTCAACTCTCTCCTTCTTCTTCTTCATCATCCCTTTTCCTTCCTCCATATCACAGCCTAAAATCTTTATCTTCTCTTTCATGATTTCCAAGAAAATTTGCTCCAAATAAATCTGATCTTGGTAAGTAATATCTTTCTTATGATTATTGGGTTATTAGAACTTTTTGGGTTATGTTACTGCAGGATATTCCACTCTATTTTTTATTGTCTTTTTAATCGAATTTGGAGATGTATTTAACATAACTGTTGAGTTGTTCATTTATGTCTTGTGTATCTGTCTGTCAAATTTTATTGAATAATTTTGAGTATATGAAGATAAATGGTCATTTGAGTGAGACTGGTTCCTGGAAGAGTATCAACATGATACTCCAAGGTTTTTGCTCAAATTGATCATCTTAATGGCTGAATTTAGGTTGTAGATATATGTGTTATTTAGGTCTTTGCCAAATTTTGTATAAATATCTCTTGTTTAGATTGAGTTATAGTGAAATTAACTCTAGATGTTCCTTGATTGATTTATGTTCTGGTACCTGTGCAGCTCTAGTAATTTCGTCCTCATATTTGACCTACTTTTAGATCCAATTAGACAAAGTTAAAAACATGAAAGTTTTATATCTATGTCTTATCTGAGTTTCTGTGAAAATATCTCCTTAAAATGTCATGTATTTTGTGAGTTATGAACTGAACAACTGAACTGGTAGGGTTGGTACTTTATGCTGAACCAGTTATAGATCCTCAAGTATTTGAGAACCTTAGAAATAGAATCTGGAAATTTGGTAATCTTAAATAATGTTCCAAATTTCCTTTTATAAATTTGTGAAAATTTTAGTAATATAAAAAGCTACACATTTGAAAGATATGAAATTTTAAATATGGTACCCGAAACTGCCTAAGGGGCAGCAAACAGAGCAACATTTAAAATTTTACCAAACATTGTGTAATGGTTCAAAAATTTTGAAATTTTAGTATCTTTTAGTCTTACATGTTAAATTTAATGAACATCAAGAATCATATAAATTGGATATGTTTAGAAAACTTTATTGATCCAACAGTCCTAAAAGGTCTTGTTCTAGCTTAAAAGAAATTGTAGTTATTTATTTAAATTATATTAAAAATAAATATTTTATAATGGTGTTAATTGATTATATTTTTAAATTAGGATCTCAACAAGAAGAAGAACAACAAAAGTAAACAAGCTCTGAGCTTATATTTTGGAAAAGAAAAATACTATTGAGGTTTGTATATATATGTATTCTAGTTTGCCCATTATGCATGATTGTGTGTGCATGACATGAATTATTTGTTACAATGATGAAATAATATATTATGACATGTTTTAACATTATAGAAATGTTATTAACTATGAACTTAACATTATGCTAATATTTGATAAAATATCATGTTATTATATGGTTTTGAAATAGATTATGCATATATTGTTATGTTGATATGAAATGAGTATTGGTTATAGAAACAAGTAATTTATGGTGTTAATTGCCCATTTCTCTACCTGAGGACTGACATAGGATAGATGGTGCACCATTAGGGGAAAGTTTCGGTACCGATATTAATATGATTTCAGCACAGGGTGGCTATAGCTCCGAAAGCACCCCTAATCCTAATTATACATAGTAAATAATTATACTAGGCCAAGGTGGCTGAAGCTCCACGAGCGCCCTTAACTTGAGATTATAGTGAGTAAGGTGGCTTAATGTCACGCACCGCAAAGGTTCATACGAGATTTCCTGCACATTTACATTTTCCCACACATATGTAATATTCTAGAAGGCCATTGTAAACCGCTAGATTAAATGGATCATGGCCGTCTATTTCGGTAGGTAGGAATTAATCCTAGCCCACCCATTTGGTAGGTGAGAATCAATCTTAGCCATCCATTTTGGTAGATGGGAGTTGATCTTAACAATCCATTTGGTAGGTGGGAATCAATCCTAGCCATTCATTTGGTAAGTGGGAGTTAATCCTAACCATCCATCTGGTAGGTGGGAATTGATCTCGACCATCCATTGAGGAGGTGGAGGCCTATATATACCTTATGTAAATTCATTTGTAATCATGCAAGCAATTCAAGTATTTCAAGCAATACAAAGCATTCTTCACAAACTCTCTTGTGTTCTTGTTTTGCTATTGAATCTTTTAAATCTCTAAGTTCCATTCTATTCTCTTTGGACTAATTTATCGGGTTGGAAGGTAGGCTTAGTGCAACGGACCGTGCTAAGTGCCGCACGATTGCTAGTTGAAGTCTAGGGTCGTGACAGTTGGTATCAGAGACAAGGTTTGGAGCTTTACTACCTTTGGCATAATGAAGGCTACTGCCCCAGCTACACCTAGCGTGGAAGTTTCACCAATGGAACGTGGTTGTGAGGAAGCTCTGTGAATGCCCCTATTTCACACCCGTATACGGACAGTCCAAGAACGAAATATTGGGCTAATAAATCATAGAATGGAATATGAAAATTTATTAATTGATATAAGTAGCAAAGTATAAAATGCTTACATGAGGTAGTGCAAATTTAATTATTGAATAAGGTTGTTATATTTATTCTTTTGTGTTATATATTTATTTATTTTATATGATAAATATGTATCAAAATTTGATGTGCCATGAATTTATTGGATACATGCATTTGTGTGACTGCCTGGGGAAAACTTTAATACTTATGTGTATCACTAAGCTAGAAATAGTTTGGCGTGGGTTCTTCTCATGCAGGAATTGAAGTTGTAGATAATAGATAGTGGAGTTCATCAGAAAGAAATCCAGGCCCATATCAGCAGAGACACAAGAGACATAGTTAGAGGGTTGGTTATCTATTATTTTTTTTTTAGTTTGACTATGTATATGGTTTGTGGTAGACATGTCTCATATGTTATTATTGTGTATGTAAATAAATATGTAATGTAATTGGGTGCCATATGTGTATACAATATAATGATAAATATATATTGTTAATTAGAAGACTTGCCTAAACCAATATAAATAAATAGACTAAGTTATTTAAAATGAAAAAAGTTGTAATTCGAACAGATTTATCGAGTTAAGTTTGTGGCATCCTTCTTATCCCTAATATATAAGTGGGACATCACAAATATTACAATAGTTAATTCATAACTTATCTGCCTTAATTAATTATTAGTTTGATGCAAAATAGGATTAAACAACCTTAGTTACAATTGCACATTAGAATCCTAGTCAAACTAGGACTTTGAAACCCTTTTCAAATTCAAATCAAATTTCATTTAAAAATTCCCAAAATTTCCAAAATTCATTATCATCATTGTGAGTAACTTATAATTTATTTAAACTAGTTAAATTTGTTCATTAGACAATCTTAATTATTCGTCATTCAATTAGCAAACCAATTACACAAAAATTGCTTAAATTGAATCATACATGAATTAGGATTCTTTCGGAATTTAAACATTAATTTAATTTGAATCCAGCATGAAATTGACATAAAAATAAAATCATGAATATCTCAAAAACATGAATTAAGTTTCTGATCATAAAGTTACATCCATTAAATTAAACAACATAAGATAGTCCCATCATATGGTAAGCTTTTTAACCTAGTTACACGTTTTGTTTGTTCTATGATCGAAATCGATTTGGCATAATTATAGATTTTATAGAAGTTAAAACATATTATAAATATGTCATAAATATATTTTCTTAATCAAATTAATAAACCAAATTCGAACAGCCCCCTCAAACAACTCAATTGGAATAACTAGGTTTTATAAACCCTAGAAATTCAACAACTATGCAAAACTTCGAATTTTATGTTCAAATCAAATTCAAACCTTTTAATTATCATAAAAATTTAAAATGAATTAAATTTAAAATTTTAGGCCAAACCGAATCAAATTAATTTTTAACAAAACGAGGAAATCCAAGTTGTGCTTTAACAATCAATCTCATTGATACTTCAATTAAATCCGAATTTAATTTACATAGAGTGGCTCTGATACTACTGCTGGGTTATTGAACATGCATCTCATAGATGGTACAGTGGAAATATAAAATTTATTAAAATCTAAAAATAATAGAATACTCTATGTACATTAAAATCGGACCATACCATCAATATGGAAGAAGTTGATTGCCTTTGTTTGTAGCTTTTCAATCTTCCAAGTTGTGAGCCTTCCTTGATAGGTGGGTTATTACAAACTACAACAATCTAAGGCTGGATTGTCTATAATGCTAATCCATATGAAGGAGAAAAGGAAACAATCTCGAAGCAGATGGGTTATCAAAGCACCAAAGTGCTAGCAATGGTGATTCAACTTTTGAGAGAGATGGAAGAGAAATAAATTTTTTTCTCTAATGATGCATCTAATTTATGAGCCCTTTTGATGATATTTATATGTCCACTAATCATAATTAGGGTTGGACACTTAAAACTCCATGTTTCACTTCCATTCAAAAAGAAATTCTACATAATCACATATCGTCGTGCGCGCGAGGGGTCATCACATGCTATTGTGCACATGACAAAATGCCTTTTTATTGCCACTTCCATGCAAGGAATCCTCATGCGTGCGATAGAATAGCACTCTGCACATGTCACTTTTCATGACAGTCATTATGTGCATGTGACATATAACCCTTTTTGCTTTGATAGACGAAACTCATTCACACAACTTTTTCTCTCATGTTTTTGTATCCAACCCAAAACCCATTTCACATTTCCTTTATTCCTTCTATATGTGTGACCCATTAGGTTTTCAGTTATATTGGCAATGGAAATTGTCACATTATTTAAAGCAAATCATGATCAGTATCTAGCAACACATCATTATCCCCAATTGACCGAAAAGTCAGTGGTCTAACTATAAAACCTTCCGCAGACAATTACCGTGCAATTCATCCTTTTACTTTACTATCCCTCATTTGGTTTAGAGCATGTTTTGTGTGTCAACACCCACTAGACTGACTGGATCACATCTAGTCCAAATGATATTAGTTCTTGTCTATGGGGTTCATTACCCTGATTAGATATGTCCTGGAAAACCTTCTTCAAGACATGTCTACCTCGGCCAAGGATTTCTGAGTAATGATCTCTACAAACGGCCATAGGTATACTCGCCTTCTATCAAAAGTGATGAATCCTTTATTTAATACTCAACTAGCTTCAAATACCCATACTATAACCAATCACAACCCTATTAGCGACCTTTTCAGATGCAATAAGGAATGGAGTCAAAGTATAGGATTCCGTATTGAAGATAACCATAAGCATCTCAAGTCTAAGGATACTTGCACCATTGCTATGATGGAGATTATCACTGACATTGAATAGATATCCATGGGACTATCTCATAGCATGTCATCCAATGTACTTGCTACTCTTAACAAGCATCCACATATTAACTCTAAACATCTCATGCTTTCAGCTTATGAGATCAGATGTTTGACCTAGTCAAGAAGTATAACATGTGCTAGTCTATCCGGATTAACAATGTCCCATCTTGTTAATCCTATGACTAGGGATAATTTGGTTATAAACACAATTGTATAAAATAGGAATCTCATCATCATGATCTCATCATAAATTCCTTCATGTTGTGTTACATACCAAAGACTTCATTAAATGGTTTAAGATCTATATCAATTCAAATGCGATGAATACTATATAATGAAAAATGTCTTGTATTAATAATAAATGAGTACATCAAGTGTGTAAGGTGATTTCCTTTTGGGCACCTCTCTAGTAGGGATATCTTAAAGTTATGAACCTCACATTCTAGTATGAACCACATGAGCCAAATAAGCTTCACACCCTATCCTTATCATTTTCTCTGCCTTCATCATTGAAATAACTCGTGGAAGCTGTGGGAACAACTCACCTTCCACTTTCACATCTCCATGTTTTGTAGTTTTCAATATCACAAAATTTCCCTTGTAGCCTACAACTCCACCATGTTGTGCTAGCAAATCCACGCCCAATATGGCAATAAATTCCTGAAAAGGGAACTCTATCATGTCTGCCGTGAACTCTCATCCTTGTACAATGAAAGAACAACCTCTATATACTCTATTCACTATCATGTTATGCCCTAAAGGGTTTCTAACCTCAATTTCATATTCAATATTCTCACAGATCATATTGTGTTGTCTAAGAGTGTTTATGCATATATATGAGTATGTTGAACTCAGATCAATCACTGCACATATATCAAACTCATAAAAAGAAAACATACCACCAAACATATCTATATCCTCATAGTCCTCTCTAGCTCTCATAGCATAAGCTTTAACTAGTGCTCGAGCTGGACATGGTCCATTGATAGTCTCAGAGACTACCTGGGTAGGTTTTGTATGACCCCTAGTCTGTAGTCTGGCCTGAGTTGGATATGATTGTGTAGTCTATGCTAGTGCACTGCTAGTCATTAAAGGATAATCTATCCTCATGTGTTCCATAGATCCACATCTAAACCTATCACATGTATTCCTCCAACACTCTCTTGTGTGACTTTTGTGGCAGGTACCACAAACTGGAATGCTATCTCTGGTAACTTGTGCCTGATTGCTACCTATTACAGATGTAGTCCTAGAGGGCTACCTCATCCTCTTTAAACCTCCCTGAGTATAACATTTGTTCTACCCCTGACTCCTGCCATAAAACTGTTGGTGAAATGGATCCTTCTTGCCTAAAAGCCAGTACACTAGAGTTACTGCCTCTTTAGATTCTTCCTTAATTCTCTTTCTCTTCCTCTGTTCCATACTAACAACAACTATAATCAACTTGGTGAAGCTATCATGCTAATGTGCAGTGAAAAAATTGCCTATCTTTGCATTAAGGCCACACTCAAACCTTCTGCATTTGTTCCTCTCACTGGTGATCATCTTAGAGGCATATTTACTCAGCCGAGTAAACTCTCTTTGGTACTCATTCACTATCATCTTACACTCCTTGAGGCTTAGAAATTTCCTCTTTTTTTCATCTACATACATTAGAGGAATGTATTCTTCCTTGAATTCAATGATGAAGTAGCCTTAAGTCATAGGCTATGGAACATTTGGTTTCAATGAGACTGCATTCCACCAGTCATAGTCATCTTCTTATAATAAAGAGACATCCTACTTGGCCTTCTGATCAATGACAACCACAAACTCATCACAGACCCTCTCTATCTTTTCAATTCAATATTATGCAGCAGTAGAATCATCCTCCTTTCTTCCTAAAACATCAGTAGCCCCAAATTACATAGTTTATCTAACTGTACCCTCAGTCTTGGTGATGGAGGTGGAGGAGCTAGTGCTGGTGCTAGTGGTACACCCCTAACTATCTATTGTGGTAATCTTGCTATCTACTGCATTATAGGAATTGGGTCCTAGTTAGCTTGTTTAGAAGTTTGTGGGTTAGGGACTGGTACTGCATCTGGACTTTGAATACTAGCTGCACTAGGGTGGTTCGGTGTCCCAATATGTGAGAGTTTTGGTACCATATACAGATGCCATCTCAGCCATGTCATTTGATTCAAACGCCATCTCACTATAGTCTTACAAGTTGACGGAGAAGTAGCCATAGTCAGAGTCAGACGAGACACATAAATGTGTGCATGATAACCCATAATCCACTTAGGTATAGAACTACTTAAATCAGGCTCTAATACCACCAAATCTAGTGCCCATCCCAGACAGGCAGGTGAACCACCTTGTACAGAAAAATTCCATAAGAGTATATCTGTATCCACTTGCCAAATTAAAACTTTCCTAACTTAACTTTGTATCAAGATCATCATATTATATGACATGCAAATTTTAAACATACACCTAACATAATTTGTATTAATAATACCAAATTTGATTCAATCTCAAAACTATATTGGGATTTAACATCCTTTATTACATAATCCATAATACATGTGCTTGTGAAAATCTATTACATGTCTTTATTTAAATATTGAAATAACTATATGTCTTTATTCCATGTCATGAAGAATAAACAATAATGAAATGAATGAGATAAAGTAGTAGACCCAACATTGGTCAACTCTGACTGGCTTAATCTTCTCTTTTTATCAACTCAACAATTTACTAGCTCCAAACCTGCATGCAGGGAAACTAACATGCTAAGCTACTGAAAGCTTAGTGGTACATATAATCATTTAAATTTTAACATGCATTCAAATATTAATACAACATCATAATCAGAACATACCTTTGTGCTTAACCATATCATCATTTACATATGACATATTGACATACTTTATTCATGCTGACTTGTCTATATTGTTCATTAATATTATAATATTCAAACATGTAATACTAGCATACTCAACCATCCATATGTACATCGAAGTAAAACATACATAATAAATATCATGATCTAATTGCATGCGTGGCATAATTATCATAAGCAAAACTGTATTATACAATCATACTGTATATCGATCATAGTCATACTGAATTTCATCATATTCTAAAACAACAAGCTTTTAACATGATTCATATAATTACTAGTTTCCATAATCCTTTTTCCAAAGATGTTACTCTATTCTGATTCACTGCATACTGTATATCTTTGTGCAATGCTCTACCTTACCATTTTCCATATTATTGTATTGCTAAATTCAATTTTCTTAGCCTAATACTCTAGACCTGGACCACCTGTATGCAGGTTATGAAATAAAAGCGGTCTAACATAAGTTTAAGCAACCTTGTTCACTATTACATCTATTTGCATTGCTACCATTGAGCTTCTCAAATTAGGAGTGCTCTAACATGAGTTTAAGCCACCCTAATGAGCATGATTGCGTCCATATGGGTACAAAAATGCTCTGATATGAGATTAAGCCACCTTGTCCATAATCCATATATGCCGCCACTAAGCTTCTCAAATCGGGAGCGCTCTGAAACGAGTTTAATCCAACCTGATGACCAATATAATAATCGCATGCATAAATATTCTCGAATACTATAACCCCTTGATGGCATGCCACTTGTCATATCCTTTAATTTAGACCCCTAGTCGCGCGAGTTGTTAAATCAATTCGAAGGTTCGACCGGAGTCTAAATTTTATTTTTATCGAAAAATAATTAAAATAATGGCACTTAAGTATGGATAATATCTAATAAAGTGTTCAAAATATTTCAAGATGTTAAATTTCGGTAAAGAACTAAATTGTAAATCTTGAAAAGTTTAAGGGTCAATTTGCAATTTACCAAAAATTGGAGGGTTAATTAGGGCAAACATCAATTAAATACATGAATTGGGATATAAAATGCATGTGGAGGCTGTTAGAGGAGTGCTCTAAAGGCAATCACCTTTTAGTACTTATTGTACAAATTTATTTGATTAATAAAAGGCTTTTTCATTAATTTGATGTTCATTTGATATATGAATTGATAAGTAATCTTAAATCAATTAATAAAGTCCTTGATACATAACATAACATGAAGGAAATCATGATGAGATCATGATATTAAGATTATTATCATGTGTAATTATGTTAGTATCAAAATTATCCCTACTCATAGGATTAATGAGACGAGACATTATTAATCCAGACAGACTAGCACATGTTACACTCCTTGATTGGATCGAGTAGTAGATCTCATAATCTATAAACATGAGATGTTTGGAGTTAACATGTGGTTGCTTGCTAAGTGTAGCTAAGTACATTGGATGACCAACAATGAGACAATCATATGGATAATCTATTCAAATGTCAATGATAGCCTCATCATAGCAATGGTGAAAGTATCCTTAGACTTGAGGCACTCAAGGATATCTTGAATATTAATTCTGTATTTTGACACTATTCCTTGTTGCCTCAGAGAGGTAGCTCATAGGGTGGTGATTGGGTGTAGCTTGAGGTATTCAAAGGTAATTGGATAACCAACAAAGGATTCACCACTCTTGATAGAAGGAGTGTATACCCATGGTCATTACTCAGGAATCTCTGGCCGGAGTGGAAATGTCATAAAGATAGTCTTCAATGACATATCTAATAGAGTAATGAGTCTCAAGGATAAGAACTAACATTACTTTGACTAGACGTGACGTAGTCAGTCTAGTGGGAGTTGACAGATGTCCATACTCTGAACCAAGTAGGGTATAGAATGGTGAAAGGAATAATTGCACAGAAATTGTCTATGGAAAGGTTCGTAGTCAAACCACTGACTTTCCGGTCAATTGGGGGTCAAGATGTGTTGCTAGATACCGCTCATGACCTACTTAAATTAATTGTTAATTTAAGTGGCCAACATAATCGAGAACCTAATGGGTCACATGCATTGAAGAAATAGAGAATGAGTAAAATGGTCTTTGATAGGATCCAAAATATGAGAGAATTATTTTAGGATGGATAGGGATGAGATCGCATGAAAAACTCATTTGGGAGAGTCACGGGCCCGTACGAACCCGCACAGGCTAGGGAGGCTTCTGGCCAGCCTTGCGAGCCAACTGGGCTGTCCAGCAGCAGGCAGCTTCCCATCCATTGGCGAACGACTATTTTTGGCCTTAATTAGGCCAATTATGGCCAATTACTATTCATTTGATTCCATTTTCTCCATTTTTGACTTTTCATATTATTTTTGAATTTGGTTCAAATAGAAAAGACATCAAATGGCAGAAAATAGACATGAAAATATTTTTTGTGAAAAAAAATATTTTTAAGACAACGAAAATTATCTCAAGAACACTTTCAAAGCTAGCACTTTGAATTTGTTCAAACCATTTCTCTTGATAGTTTCTTCTTCATTCTTCTCATGGATTATTATTAGAGACATCCTAGTGTGGATTGTTGTGGTTTTCTACAACCCAACAAAGTGAAGATTTGAAGAATAAATAAAAATTACAAGGTATAATTTTAACAATTACATTTATATAAATTAGTTTTAATGGTACAAGTATGATCTTTTGTTTTGGGTTTTGAAAAATTTTATTTTTTGCTGTGTTTATGAATATGATTCATTCTTCAAAACCCAAATTGGTATCAGAGCCTCCTTATATCAATTAAAATTAATTTTAATTGAAAGTGCAATGGGATTGCATGTTTTTGATGATTTTGGATCAATAGGTTTTGAAAAATTGAAATTAATTTGTAAAATATAATTTACACATTTGTATTTCTTTAATCTGATCATGGGATGATTAGGAATGATTATTTTGATTGAAAAATTATTTGAATGTGATTCAAATAATTAATTTCGGATTTATTTAAAAAAAGCCTAAAATTACCTTATTTATGAATATGTGTTGTTGTTTGGTTTAATTGATGGGGCTGGTTACATTTTTCTTGTAATTTAATTATAAAAAATTATTTAGACATATTGAAAATATTTTTATGCCTCTGGAAGTGTCCAATAATTAATTTAAAATTATTTTAATTAATTTTTCAAATAAACACAAAAATGGGACTGTTTTAGCATACCCAGTGGGGCTGTTTTGTTTGATTTTTTTGTATATGTTTATTTTATTTCCAGCACCTTGAAATAATTGTTATCTGACTAAAAATATGTTATTTTGATGTTAGATGCTTTCCAAAATTATTTTCCAAGCAATTGAAATTTTAAAAAATCTAGATATCGAATTAGTCATTTTGAGCGTCTAAGTGTGTTGGTTCGTTTGTCTTAGAAATTTTGATGAACTTGAAATAACCTAAAGATAATTAGAATGGTGATTTGATGTTCTAAAAAATTTTAGAATTTTTGGAAATTAATTTTGAATTAATTTAAGTTGTGCAATTATAATTCTAGTATGACTAGAAATTGGTATGTATATTAAAATTAAATTGTTTAATTTTAACATCATAATATTCTGATTTTAAGGATGTTGCCCAGATATTAAACCAAGAAGGGGGGCGGGGTTGAATTGGAGTTTTAAAAAATTAAACTATAAGGTGCGGAAATAAAAGATTAATTTTAGGAGGCATAGAGAAAATTTGACACAAGAATATTTATAGAGGTTCGGGTGTTAACAAACCCTACTCCTCTCCCCAATCTCAATTGGGAGTTTCACTAACACACTAAGTATTACAATGGAGTTTTATAAGCTCACTCCCAACTATGGTGTTTCTCACAATGACTCACACCTAACCCAGAAATCCCTTGTGTTTTAATGGCTCACACAATAACCAATTCCTTGTGTTTTACAGGCTCACTCAATAACCAATTCCTTGTGTTTTATAGGCTCACACAAACAACCTTGACTTTGTGTTTTTACAGGCTCACACAAACAACTTTCACTTGTGTTTTGGAGGCTCACACAACTAACCCTTACAAGTGTTCTACTCTTAACCCATAAATACCCAAAGCTCACTTGAGTAAAGATTACAGAGAAAACTACTTACAAATCTTAATTGCTCAATAAATGAAGAACAAAAAGATTTTTACAGAGAATAGATTTTGTTCTCAAAGTATGAATGTTCAAATAGCTTGTAATGAGAATTAAATTCGAAGTATATGCTATTCTATTGTTGTTGTCTTTTTATTCTCTTGTTCTGAATGCATAAATGACTTCCATTTATAATCCCATGGCTGAATATAGCCGTTGGGATGCATTAAATACGAAACTAGCCATTGTACCAACCAAATAATCGCGCCTGACATATTTCTCTTTCATTGTTCACGGGCATGACTATGTTTGTCATGGGAGTGACATTGCTTCCCAAGCCATGACTGAAGTGGTGACCTTGGTCGTGAAGCTCTCTGGAATTTCTTGACAAATTGAGTCACGGGCATGACATACATATTCACGGGCGTGACACACTTCCCAGCCGTGATCCAAGAGATGACTTTGGTCGTGAAGCTTTTTGGATGAAAATGCATGAACATTCACGGGGGTGACATTTTTATTCATGGGGGTGACTGAAATGTCCACTTCACGGTTTGTTCTTCCTTCATGGCCATGAACTTCAAATGTTGGTTTTTGGTGACGGTTAGCTCTATCGCCGACGTGACACATAGAGTCACGGGAGTGAACATGCTACTTCTTGAATTTTGTCTTTCAAGGATTATTCTTCCAATCTCCATTCTTGCTATTTTAATCCATGTCCTATATAATAGACTTAAAAAACAAGTATGTTAAATACAATATTGCTATTATATTTGTTATCATAAAAATGACAGAAATACCCCTCAATGTTTAACAATCTCCCCCTTTTTGATGGTGACAAATAATCTAGCAATATGTAATTTTGAGAAGTCTCCCCCTCAAAATATACTTAGGATAAAAAATTGTAAAGTGCAAGAATTGTAAAGAATGATGTAGCATTGAAATAAACTTACTAGATTTTTAAGTATATGCAAGTTATATGAGAAGTATATCCAATATATACCATAATTCCTTTTTAAGGCATAAAGTATATGTAAGGTATATTTAAGGTATATCATGACATATTTATTTTTGTAACTTGCATTAAGGTATATGCAAAGTATACTTAAGGTATATCTAATGTATATAAAGCTCAATTTCTCAATTTTATACTTTGCATATGAATTCTTGAATCAAAGTTTCTAATCCCTTTTAATCTATATCAATGTAAATTCCTAATTCAATTTTAATTTTTGATTCAAAATTCATTTACCTTAATATATATTGCTAGTTTCTTCTTATGTTGCTAGTTTGATACTATTTTCCCTATAATATATTGCTAGTTTTCTCCCCCTTTTATCATCAATCAAAAAGGAAAAAAATATCAATGAGATAAGCAAAAGCAAATACATTAATTAAAGGAAAAGATACAAACAAAGGTAAATGTTTAGAAAGGAAATTTAAAATTTTCTACATAACAACTATGATAAAATAAACAAGCAAAAGACAAACAAATTAGGCTACACTCTAGCCTAACTCCTTGCCGGACATCTTATCACGAAGCCTAGCCACTTCAGCCTCAAGGCTATCCATCCGAGACTCTAAGAAGTCTTTGAGGTTCTCCAACCTCTCATCCATCAAAGTCTGCAGCTGCTCAAACCGTGGTGCCAAAAGGTCAACCACCTGCTACGCTAAAGTCGGTGTGGGAGTCGAGGACTGTCTGATGTCCTGCTCAGCTACTAGAGGTGCTTCCTCAACCCGAGCCCTCTTCTTCTGCTGGACTCCTTGGAGGTCTGCTTTAAAATCCTCTGAGTCATTATCTTCCCAGATGATCTCCCCAGCAGTATCAGTGAAGCGGTAGAAGATATCGTTTTGGAAAACAATTATGATAGCCGCTCCCATCTTGATGAAGGACTCGACATCTAAGAGATCTCGAGGATGTCCAAGGATGAGATTGAAGTGATACTCATGCAGCTTCAGATAATTAAGCTTCACAGCTATGTGGGTGACATATGCCCCAATCAAAATATCTCCAGTAGGCTTGGTGGCAATGGAGAGAAGATGGTTAGCAAACCATCTAAAAAGTTCCACTATGAGTCCTCTGTGAGCCATCTCAAAGAGGAAGAGCTCCGATTTCCTGATAGTTTCATTGCTTTCTCCCCTAGCGAATATGCTATGGGTTAGGAACCTATGCAAATACTTGTGCACGGGGGACCTGAGATGTGTGCTCTTTGTCTTCTTGACATCCTAGTTGCAATCGGTGCCAAAGTGAGTCCAAGCTCGAGAGGCAGAGAATTTTACCTCACTGTCGTTTAGGATGCCATCTGATGGTAAGTCGGACAATTCTCCAAATTCAGTGGCATTGAGGGTGTTGGGATTATCACAGAGTTGGAATTTCACCACTCCAGTAGGTGAAACCTGCAGTGTACTGAGGAATTCCAGTGTTGGCTGGTGAATCTCCATGAATTCTTTAAGATGACAGGCTTGGAGTTACTCTGTCATAGCCGTCTCGAGTCCGAGACTTCAGACTATCTGCCATTCGAAGGACCGTGATGACAGTAGAAGTCTCTTTTTCAAAGTTACGTACCGAGGATGGCATTGCTCCGGAATACGATTCATGAGGTAATTTGCATACCTCCTAGGAGCATGGGACTTCTTTCTTTTTCCCTTGGATGAAGTAGTCTCCATTAGTTTTGAAGAAATTGGTTTGTGATGGAGTGGGAAAATTTTGACAGAAAAGAAATTTTTTTTATGGTAAACCCTAGAAATATATGATTTTTTATGAAGATTTGAACTTTTAGTGGTATTTATAAGGAAAGATTGAGGCTTAGGGGTCGGAATCTTCAATGTTTCAATGAATGTGTGTAAATGAGAGCGGTTTTGGGAGTTGGAGAGTTGAAATAAAAAATGTAACCGGCTGTTCTTTTTTATACTCGATACATTCACGGGAGTGAAGTGTGTTTTCACGGGCGTGAATAAGTTCACGGGCGTGACATTTGAATATCACGGGCGTGAATGATGAACTGTCACGGGGGTGAACAAATAGTCACGGGCGTGAAATGTTGAATTTTACTACTTATGCTCGTGAAGCAAGCCGTGACTCAAGGCGTGAACGCTTCAGTGAGTTTTGGGGTGTAACGGTTCACGGGAGTGACAATTCATCACGGGCATGAAAGTCTATTTTCACGGTAGTGAATGAAGCCGTGAAAATAACCTTCACCACTTAAAGCCGTGAACCAAGTCGTGAACGACACTGCCTCTTTTGGCCATTTAAGTCACGGACGTAAACCTGTGTCATGGGCGTGACTCCCCTAAAATTTTCATCAAATACAATTAAGTCCTAAAATAAGACTAAATCATTTCAACAAAGACTCTATTTCTTAAAATTAAGTTGTTATTTCATCCAAAGCATTTGTGCACAACAACATCCAGCTGCTACATATTCAGCTTCAGCAGTTGAAAGAGCAACTGAAACTTGTTTCTTAGTAAACCAAGAAACTAAACATTCTCCAATGAAGTGACAAGTACCTGAAGTTCTTTTCCTATCTAAAAGACTACCAGCATCGTCTGCATCTGAATATCCTATAATATAAAAGAATGAATTTCTAGGATACCATAAACCTAGATGCAAAGATCCATGTAAATATCTTAAAATTCTTTTTACTGCATTTAAATGAGATTCTTTAGGACATGATTGAAATCGTGCACACAAGCAAACACTATACATTATATCAGGTCTAGAAGCAGTGAGATATAGAAGTGATCCAATCATACCTCTATAAAGCTTTTCATTAATGATCTTACCCTTTTCATCCTTGTCCAATTTTATTGATGTGCTCACAGGAGTCTTGGCATTCTTGTATCCTTCCATACCAAATTTCTTAATTAAATCTTTGGCATATTTGGATTGGTTGATGAATATTCCCTTATTGCTTTGCTTTATTTGTAGACCAAGGAAATACTTAAGCTCTCCCATCATGCTCATTTCAAATTACTTAGTCATACACTTAGCAAATTCTTGACAAAGCAACTCATTAGTAGAAGCAAATATTATATCATCAACATAAATTTGAACAATTAGTATATCATGCTTATGCTTTTTGATGAATAATGTAGTATCAACATTTCCCTTTGTAAAGCTATTTTCTAACAGAAAAGAATTTAGCCTCTCATACCAAGCTCTTGGGGCCTGTTTTAAACCATACAAAGCTTTTGAAAGTTTAAAAACATGATTTGGAAAATCATAGCTTTCAAAACCTGGTGGTTGTTCTACATAAACTTCTTCATCTATATAACCATTTAGAAATGCACTTTTCACATCCATTTGGAAAAGTTTGAAATTCATGTGACATGCATATGCTAAAAGTATTCTTATGGCTTCTAATCTAGCTACAGGTGCATATGTTTCATCATAATCTATACCTTTTTCCTGATTATATCCTTTTGCAACCAATCTAGCCTTATTTCTGGTTATTAAACCTTGTTCATCTAGTTGGTTTCTAAATACCCATTTACTACCTATGATTTGATGATCCTTGGGTCTAGGTACTAGGGTCCGTACCTTACTTCTCTTAAATTGGTTGAGTTCCTCTTGCATGGCAATTACCAACTTTCATTAATAAGTGCCTCATCAATATTTTTAGGCTCAATTTGAGAAATAAAAGCAATGTCAGTGACTAGATGTTTGAAATGAGATGTAGTACTTACTCCTCTTGAGAGATCACCAATGATTTGTTGTTTTGGATGATCTTTCTTCATTCTCCATTCTTTTGGAAGTTCTTGTTCATTTTCTTCTTGATTTTGAGGTAGAGAATCATTTTGATGTAATTCTTCTTGATCATTTTCTTCTTTCCCATTTCCACTATCAAGTCTTTCCATATTACCTACAACATCATCAAGAACACTACCTTTCACAAGATCAAGTCTGCTAGATTCATTAAAAATAACATGCATAGATTCTTCAATAGTTAGTGATATTTTATTAAATACTCTATATGCTTTGCTGGTTGTAGAGTATCCTAAAAAGATACCTTCATCGGATTTAGAGGCAAATTTTCCAAGATTGTCCTTAGTGTTCAATATAAAACATTTGCATCCAAATACTCTAAAGTATGATATCAAGGGATTTCTTCCATTCCATAGCTCAAATGAGATTTTGTTTAAAATAGGTCTTTTGAAAACTTGATTTGAAATATAACAAGCAGTGTTTGTGGCTTCTGCCCAAAAATAGGTTGGTAATTCATATTCATTGAGCATTGTTCTAGCCATTTCAATTAAAGTTCGATTTTTCCTTTCAACTAGCCCATTTTGTTGATGTGTCCTAGGAGATGAGAAATTATGTGAAATGCCATGTTCAAGACAAAAGATTTCAAAGTTTTCATTTTCAATTTCTTTCCCATGATCACTTCTTATTTTTGAAATACAGTACCCTTTTTCATTTTGAACTTTTTTAACAAAGTTTTTGAAGTTTTCAAAAGCATCACTCTTTTGAGCTAAGAAAATTACCCAAGTAAATCTAGAGTAATCATCTACGATGACAAATGCATAATGTTTTCCTCCTAAGCTAGTAATTCTAGTAGGTCCAAACAAGTCAAAATGCAGGAGTTGAAGAGGTTTTGATGTACTTACTATGTTTTTGGCTTTGAAGGATGACTTGTGTTGCTTTCCTCTTTGGCAAGGATCACATGTCTTGCCTTTTTCATTTTTAACTCTTGGTAGTCCTTTTACTAGTTCTCCTGTGTTGAGACTTTGTATTAATTCCATGTAAGCATGACCAAGTCTTCTATGCCATAGCCAAGATTCATCACTAGTAGTCACAAGACACTTAGAGGAATGGTTAGATAGTTCATGTAAGTTTATTATGTATGTATTGATATCTCTATTTCCTTTAAATATTTCTTGACCATTGATAGAGATCACAAGACATTCAGTTGAAGTAAAGATTACTTTGTTTCCTTTATCACATAATTGACTTACACTTAACAAGTTATGTTTCAAGCCATCAACAAGTAAGACATCTTTAATAAAAGTAGTACCATTAATACCAATAAAACCAATGCCAATTACCTTACCCTTTGCATTGTTTCCAAAGGTAACTTTACCTCCATCAATACTTTTGATTTCATTGAAAAGTTCTTTGTCTCCTGTCATATGGCTTGAGCATCCACTGTCTACTAGCCAACCATTTTTGTTTATTGTGGACTTGAGGCATGCCTATAGAATCACAATTCAAGTATGATTTTTAGGTACCCAAATGAGTTTGGGTCCTTGGGGGTTAGCACATGAAGGTTCCCAATGAACCTTCCTTATCCAGCAATATTTATTTATGGTACCCATTTTCATAAATAATTACATTGTTTTGGTCTTACAATGTTTTTGAATACAATTTTTCCATCAAATTTATTTTGAGAATGATGACATGCATAGTTATGATTAATTTTAGATTTTCTAGATGCATGCTTCCTATTATAAAGGCATTATTATTCTTTTTATGTATAGAAGGTTTAACATGCTTATTTCTTGGTGCTATTCTAACAGGTGTGGAGATGTGAGGTTCTTTAGACTTAACAAATATGGTTTTGTGAGAAGATGATGATGTGTCCTTAAATCCTAGACCATGTCTAATTAAGGGTGATCTTTGAGACACAATGAGAGTATCTAAGCTCTCTTTACCTTTGTGAAATTTAGAAATGGAATTTCTAAGTTCCTCAACTTCCTTTTTCAAAGTATTATTTTCTTTTAACAATGAAGCTGTTGAAGGTCTCGATGAGTTTTCATCTAATGACTTTTGGAGAGATTCATTAGATGATTTAAGCTTTATGTTTTCCTTTTCTAAACCATCTGTTTTAGTTTTTAAATTAGATATATTATTTCTATAGGTACTAAATTTAGTTCTATATTTCTCTAATTCTAGATTTAATTCTTCTATTAGGCTTTGCTCATCATCATCATTATCATCATCTCTATCATCATCATTATCACTACTATCATTGTTCAAAGAGTATGAATGTAGTGATCTTACCTTATTCGAGACATGATCTTCGATAGCCATGAAACATAGGTTGACCTCTTCACTTTCATTATCATCTTTTTCACTTGAAGAGCTTTCATCATCCCATGTGGCTTTATGACCTTTCTCCCCATTGTGTCTTTGGTATTTGCTCTTATGCTTATTGAGCCTTGGACATTCTGGTTTGATATGTCCTTTCTTTCCATACTCATAGCACTTTACCTCTTCCTTACTTCTATGTGTGTCATTAGAGGTTTGTTTAAGGTTTCTTTGCCTGAATTTTCTGGAGTTGCTCATTTTCTTCTCAATGATTCTTTTTAATCTCCTTGAAAGCATAGAAATGTCCTCATTTTCATCATCACTTATTTCTTCATCATCTTCACTATCTTCTGAGATTTTGAAGTAGAGACTTTGAGTGCTATGGGCTTTCTTTTCTCTGGCTCTACTTCAAGCTCTCTATCTCTCTTCACTACCATCTCATGTGTGAGAAGTTTGCCAATCAGCACATCAGTATTTAAGATGCTCATATCTTCATTTGCTTCTTCTATGCCAGCAACTCTTGAGCCATAGTATTTAAGAGGAAGACTTCTCAGGATTTTGTTGTTTACATCCTCCAAACTCAGATGTTTCCCAAGTTTCCTCATTCCATTTATAATGGCTAGAAGGCGGTTGGTCATATCAGTGATTGACTCATTGGATTTCATCTTGAAGAGCTCATATTCTGAGGTTAGAAGTTGAATCTTCTTGGATTTGACTTGCTTAGTTCCTTCATGATAATTCTCCAATGTCTTCCACATGTTGTATGCTGTTGGGCAGTGTTGTATTCTCCTACATTCTTCAGTAGATAATGAGCTTGATAGGATTGTCATTGCCTTTTTGTTTTTGAAATTTGCTGTTCTTTGAGGCTCTGTCCAATCATCTCTTGATAGGATTTATTCTTCACCATCAGCTCTTCTTCTAGTTTGTGGTGTCCATTCTTTTCGTACACTATCCCAAACTTCAATTCCTTCACTATCCAAGTATGTATCCATCTGAAACATCTAATGGGCATAATTTGCTCCATCAAAATAAGGTTTGAGACTTTGGAATCCTTCACTAGCCATATCTTAATCTTTAATAGTAATTTTTAGGCTTTGATGCTAGATAAAGCTCTGATACCTATTATTGCCTAGATATTAAACCAAGAAGGGGGGGTTGAATTGGAGTTTCAAAAAATTAAACTAGAAGGTGCAAAAATAAAAGATTAATTTTAGGAGGGATAGAGAAAATTTGACACAAGAATTTTTATAGAGGTTCGGGTGTTAACAAACCCTACTCCTCTCCCCAATCTCAATTGGGAGTTTCACTAACACACTAAGTGTTACAATGGAGTTTTACAAGCTCACTCCCAACTATGGTGTTTCTCACAATGGCTCACACCTAACCCAGAAATCCCTTGTGTTTTAATGGCTCACACAATAACCAATTCCTTGTGTTTTACAGGCTCACACAAACAACCTTGACTTTGTGTTTTTACAGGCTCACACAAAGAACTTTCACTTGTGTTTTGGAGGCTCACACAACTAACCTTTACAAGTGTTCTACTTTTAACCCAGAAATACCCAAAGCTCACTTGAGTAAAGATTACAGAGAAAACCACTTAGAAATCTTAATTGCTCAATAAATGAAGAGCAAAAAGATTTTTACAGAGAATAGATTTTGTTCTCAAATTATGAATGCACAAATAGCTTGTAATGAGAAATAAATTTGAAGTATATGCTATTCTATTGTTGTTGCCTTTCTAGTCTCTTGTACTGAATGCATAAATGACTTCCATTTATACTCCCACGGCTGAATATAGCCGTTAGGGTGCATTAAATACGAAACTAGCAGTTGTACCAACCAAATAATCGCGTCTGACATTTTTCTCTTTCATTGTTCACGGGCGTGACTATGTTTGTCAGAAGAGTGACATTGCTTCCTAAGCCGTGACTGAAGTGGTGACCTTGGTCATGAAGTTCTCTAGAATGTCTTGACACATTTAGTCACGAGCGTGACATACATATTCACGGGCGTGACACACTTCCCAGCCGTGTTCCTAGTGGTGACTTTGGTCGTGAAGCTTTTTGGATGAAAATGCTCGAACATTCACGGGGGTGACATTTTTATTCACAGGGGTGACATTTTTATTCACAGGGGTGACTGAAATGTCCACTTCACGGTTTGTTCTTCCTTCATGGCCATGAACTTCAAATGTTGGTTTTTGGTAACGGTTAGCTCTTTCACGGGCATGACACATAGAATCACGGCAGTGAACATGCTACTTCATGAATTTTGTCTTTCAATGATTATTCTTCCAATCTCCATTCTTGCTATTTTAATCCATGTCCTGTATAATAGACTTAGAAAACATGTTAAATACAATATTGCTATTATATTTGTTATCATCAAAATGATAGAAATACCCCTCAAGGTTTAACAAAGGAGAATTAATTTTGAATTATTTCTGGAAATATAGAATTTAATTTAATTTGATTAAATATTAAATTCCACTTTAAAATGACATACAAAATTAATTAACCGAAAGAACACATATAGGCAATTTCGATTCAAGTGTTGAATTGATTTACAAATTGAAATCCAAAATTGTCATTTTCATTTTTATTTTGTGCATTAGAGAATGGTAATTAGTGTAACGCCCCTCAATTTAGGCTTGGATAATTAACATATTTAATGATCGTAATTAAAATTATTTGAGACTAAATTTGGAAATAAAATATAATAAAAATATTTATAAGTGAATTTTTATTAAGTTATGTGTGTTAAATAAAATAAATAGAAAGGTTGGGTAAGTTAATAATAATAAGATAAAAACTAAGGATTTAAGTGGATATTTGGCAAAAATAAGGGGGGACCTAATAGGGTATTTACCATGAGTATAAAAATGTTACTTTCTTCTTCTTCTTCCAAATTTCAAAACTCTAGCCTCCCTCCAACTCTTCCATACACAAAGTCTCTCTTCTTTTACTCATTTTCTTCTTCCTCTCCTTCCTCTTCCTCTCTCAAAAAACATAAAATAACTATAATAGGTTAAGGTTTGAAGAGGTTAAGACTTTATTGTGTCAAAGTTTAGACTTCAATGCGCCAAGGTTTGTACATATGAGCATATTTATTCCTTTTGCGCATTTTATTTGCATTACAATGATGTTTGATGTTGACGGAAGAGTGAATAAATAACTTGTTCTGTTTGCTGGTTTTGTTAAAAATCCGTTTGGAATAGTATTGATTTATTTGACCATATCTTTTGTTCTGGAACTTGGATCGGGATGCAATTAGTTGGAAATGAGACTAGACACATAGAACTAAAACTTTTGTGAAGATTGTATATACTATATCTAACTCTAAGTTGGTCTAAAAAGTTTTACAAAATCTCGGATTTGAAAGTACCTAGAAAATTTTGGGTAGTTATTTTCTGAACATGCTATGGTATTTTGCTTATATATTTTGTTATGGAACCTGGATCAGGATAACATTAGTTGGAAATGAAACTAGACACTAGATCTAAAACATCTCTGAAGATTGTAAATACTATATCAGATTCTAAGTTGGTCTAAATATTTTTAAAAAATCTCGGATTTGAAAGTACCCATAAAATTCTGGGTAGTTATTTTCTAAACATGCTATGGTATTTTGCTTATATCTTTTATTCTGGAACATGGATCGGGATGAAATTAGTTGGAAATGAAACTAGACACATAGAACTAAACCATGTTGGAAGATTGTAAATACTATATCTGACTCTACGTCGGTCTAAAAAGTTTTACCAAATCTCGGATTTGAAAGTAGCCATAAAATTCTGGATAATTAGTTTCTGAATATGCTATGGTATTGTGCTTATATCTTTTATTCAGGAACTTGGATCGGGATAAAATTAGTTGGAAATGAAACTATCCACATATACCTAAAATGTTTGTGAAGATTGTAAATACTATATCGGACTCGAAGTTGGGCTAAAAAGTTTTACACAATCTCATATTTGAAAGTACCCAGAACATTCTAGGTAGTTATTTTCTGAACATGCATTGGTATTTTCCTTATATCTTTTTTTCTGGAACTTAGATTGAGATGAAACTAGTTGGAAATTAAATTAGACAAATAGATACAAAAACGTTATGCAAAGTATAAATTCTAGTTACGATTTATTGTGTACCTCAAAGTTGATACAAAATCTCGGACCTAAGAATATTCTGAAAAATACTGGACATATTGTTATTGAGCACTATACGGTTATTTGGATATAAATTTAGCTAGAAAATTCAGATTTATATGATTCCTTTTGTATAATAAAGATAAGACAATAATCTAAAACTTTATAGAATACCATAAGGTCAAATGCGAATCAAACATAGGTGAAATGTGCAATCCAGAATCAGGGCAGGAATCTGTCCAGAAATAAAAATTTAGTAATTTGGTATTTTAAATAATGGGTGACATATAAATATATATATGTTTTAATTTTAAATAATATGATAATAGTTATATTTAAAATTATTATTGTGTATTGACTAAATTAATATGATGTGTTGTGGTTTGAGGTTTCAAATGAGATTGAGAAATTTTTATATGTATAGGACATATAAACAGAAAATATTTATGAATATGGGAATTTTGCTCATTTATATAAACAATAAGATGATAACATCAATTAAGCCCAATTCTCTAATTTAGGACTAGAAATAGGATAGATGGCATGCCATTGAGGGTTTACGGTACCGTAGAAATTATGATGATATGAAAATTTTCATTATATGGACAAGGTGGCTTAAGCTCAGGTGAGAGCGCCCTTGATCCTAAATGCATACAATTATTTATTTTACTCAGTCAAGATGGCTTAAGCTCGGGTGAGAGTGCTCTTGACTTGAAAAGCTCGGTTGAGCACTTATACAGACAGATACAGATAGTGAGCAGGGTGGCTTCAGCTCGGGTGAGAGCGCTCTTGTTTCACAACCTGCATCCAAATAGTCCGGATTTAGAGTTTTGGGGCTATAAAATATAAAATATTTTTAAAAAAAGAAATATGGAAAAAAATTAGTTATCAGGTAAATGAAACAAGGAAATAGAATTCATAAATGAGGTATGAATATGAATTTACCTTTGTAAATTATGACATGTATATGTATTGAATCAGTAAACCAGGTATGCAATATTCCATATTGATATATGATTAATTGATTTATTGTTTTTATATTGCTATAAAAAGAATTATGATATATGGATTATTATTTATGATTATTTATATGCAAAATTGGATAATATGAACATGGAATTTTTATGATATATCATAAGTGTATGTATGCATATTTATGCACATATGTACCACTAAGCATTGCATTGCTTAACGTGTGGGTGTTTTCCCATACGCAGGTTCAGAGCCTATAGAGAGAAGTTGACAGGAAGAGAAGCAAGCTCATACAGAGTCAAATAAAGTAAATCCACATTAGAAGGTTGGTGCTTTACATGACATGTATTTGGTTCTTGTTCATATGTCATGGTTGACTATAATTATAGTTTTCAAAAGTTTTACATGTCTTTTTATGTTGGGAACATGAAATTTTATTTGGATTATATGTATTTTGTAAGCACTGGGATAATGAAAGCACAAACATATGTTTAAAAATGTGGTCACGGTTTGTTAATTCTGTATATAAAATAAATTCATTAATTGAATGACATATTGCTATCATGAAAAAAACAATTAGTTAACATATGAAAATATAATAACTAAAATGGAAGAAACTTTAATTAAAACGAATTTTAAGGTAATAGGCATGTGACATTCTCCTATATAGTTGGGATTATTCCTAACTATATAAGAGGGTGTTACATTTAGATTACATAGGATTAGGATAGAATGATGATACAAAGGAGCAAGAAGCAAAGGAGATGGTACCATAAACAAGAAGACTTAGAAATAGGAATTTGATTTCTATTTTGGGTCGTAGATTCATGCATATACCTAGGTAAGACCTAGTCAATGTATTTCATATTCTCATGCTGAGGAGGTACCGATCAGATCCTTCTCATATTATTCCAACCAACAACATCGAAGTAAGGCCAGATTTAACATACAATGAAGAACCAACAGAGATCTTGGCTCGTGAAGTGAAGGAGCTAAGGAATAAACAAGTCCCATTAGTCAAAGTGTTATGGAGGAATCATTCAACTGAAGAAGCGACATGGGAAAGCGAGGAAGTGATGAAGGCACAATATGTTTTCAACATAAACAATAAGGTAAATTTCGAGGAAGAAATTTATTAAGGGGGACAGAAATGTAATGCCCGTCCATTTTGGCTTGGATAATTAACATATTTAATGATCGTAATTAAAATTATTTGAGACTAAATTTGGAAATAAAATATAATAAAAATATTTATAAGTGAATTTTTATTAAGTTATGTGTGTTAAATAAAATAAATAGAAAGGTTGGGTAAGTTAATAATAATAAGATAAAAACCAAGGATTTAAGTGGATATTTGGCAAAAACAAGGGGGGACCTAATAGGGTATTTACCATGAGTATAAAAATGTTACTTTCTTCTTATTCTTCCAAACTTCAGAACCCTAGCCTCCCTCCCACTCTTCCATACACAAATTCTCTCTTCTTTCACTCATTTTCTTCTTCCTCTCCTTCCTCTTGCTCTCTCCAAAAACATAAAATAACTATAATAGCTTAAGGTTTGAGGAGGTTAAGACTTCATTGTTTCAAATTTTAGACTTCATTGTGCCAAGGTTTGTACATATGAGCATATTTTTTCCTTTTGTGCATTTTATTTGCATTACAATGATGTTTGATGTTGAAGGAAGAGTGAATAAATAACTTGTTGTGTTTGATGGTTTTGTTAAAAATTCGTTTGGAACAATATTGATTTATTTGACCATATCTTTTGTTCTGGAACTTGGATCGGGATGTAATAAGTTGAAAATGAGACTACACCCATAGACCTAAAACTTTTGTAAAGATTGTAAATAATATATCTCACTCTAATTTGGTCTAAAAAGTTTTACAAAATCTCATATTTGAAAGTACCCAGAAACTTCTGGGTAGTTATTTTCTGAACATGCTATGGTAATTTGCTTATATATTTTGTTATGAAATCTGGATCGGGATAAAATTAGTTGGAAATGAAACTAGACACATAGACCTAAAATGTCTCTGAAGATTGTAAATACTATATCGGATTCTAAGTTGGTCTAAACATTTTTATAAAATCTCATATTTGAAAGTACCTAGAAAATTCTGGGTAGTTATTTTCTGAATATGCTATGGTATTTTGCTTATATCTTTTATTCTGGAACTTGGATCTGGATAAAATTAGTTGAGAATGAAACTAGACACATAGATCTAAAATGTTTGTGAAGAATGTAAATACTATATCTGAGTCTAAGTTGGTCTAAAAAGTTTTACCAAATCTCAGATTTGAAAGTACCCATAAAATTCTTGGTAGTTATTTTCTGAAAATGCTATGGTATTTTGCTTATATCTTTTATTCTGGAACTTGGATCGGGATGCAATTAGTTGGAAATGAAACTAGCCACATAGACCTAAAATTTTGTGAAGATTGTAAATACTATATCGGATTCTAAGTTGGTCTAAAAATTTTTACACAATCTCGTATTTGAAAGTACCCAGAAAATTCTGGGTAGTTATTTTTTGAACATGCTATGGTCTTTTGCTTATATCTTTTATTTTGGAACTTGGATCGGGATGAAATTAGTTGGAAATGAACCTAGACACATAGACCTCAAACCTTGGTGAAGATTGTAAATACAATATCTTACTCTACGTTGGTCTAAAAAGTTTTACCATATCTCAGATTTGAATGTACCCATAAAATTCTGGGTAGTTATTTTCTGAACATGCTATGGTATTTTACTTATATCTTTTATTCTGGAACTTGGATAGGGATGAAATTAGTTGGAAATGAAACTAGCCACATAGACCTAAATTGTTTGTGAATTATAAATACTATATCTGACTCTAAGTTGGTCTAACAAGTTTTACAAAATCTCAGATTTGAAAGTACCCAGAAAATTCTGGGTAGTTATTTTCTGAACATGCTATGGTATTTGGCTTGTATCTTTTGTTCTGAAACTTAGATTGAGATAAAACTAGTTGGAAATTAAAGTAGACACGTAGATACAAAAACCTTATGCAGAGTATAAATTCTAGTTACGATGTATTATGTACCTCAAATTTGATATAAATCTCAGACCTAAGAATAATCAGAAAAATACTAGACATATTATTATTGAGCACTATACGGTTATGTGGACATAAAGTTAGCTAGAAAATTTATATGATTCCTTTTGTATATTAAAGATAAGATATTAATCTAAAACTTTATAGAATACCATAAGGTCAAATTCTAATGAAACATAGGTGAAATGTGCAATCCAAAATCAGGGCAGGAATCTGTCCAGAAATAAACATTTAGTAATTTGGTATTTTAAATAATGGGTGACAAATATATATATATATATATTTTTTTAATTTTAAATAATATGATAATAGATATATTTAAAATTATTATTGTGTATTGACTAAATTAATATGATGTGTTGTGGTTTGAGGTTTCAAATGAGATTGAGAAATTTTTATATATATAGGACATGTAAACCGAAAATATTTATGAAAATGAGAATTTGATGATTTATATAAACAATAAGATGATAACATCAATTAAGCCCAATTCTCTAATTTAGAACTAGAAATAGGATAGATGGCATGCCATTGAGGGTTTATGGTACCGTAGAAATTATGATGATATGAAAAATTTCATTATATGGACAAGGTGGCTTAAGCTCGGGTGAGAGCGCCCTTGATCCTAAATGCATGCAATTATTTATTTTACTCAGTCAAGATGGCTTAAGCTCGGGTGAGAGCGCTCTTGACTTGAGAAGCTCCGTTGACACTTATATAGACAGATACAAATGATGAGCAGGGTGGCTTAAGCTCGGGTGAGAGCACTCCTGTTTCACAACCCGCATCCAAATATTCCGGATTTAGAGTTTTGGGGCTATAAAATATAAAATATTTTTAAAAAAAGAAATATGGAAAAAAATTAGTTATCAAGTAAATGAAAAAAGGAAATAAAATTCATAAATGAGGTATGAATATGAATTTACCTTTGTAAATTATGACATGTATATGTATTGAACCAGTAAACCAGGTATGCAATATTCCATATTGATATATGATTAATTGATTTATTGTTTTTATATTGCTATAAAAAGAATTATGATATATGGATTATTATTTATGATTATTTATATGCAAAATTGGATAATATGAACATGGAATTTTTATGATATATCATAAGTGTATCTATGAATATTTATGCGTGTGGCTGTTTTCCCATATGCAGGTTCGGAGCCTATAGAGAGAAGTTGACAGGAAGAGAAGCAAGCCCATACAGAGTCAAATAAAGTAAATCCACATCAAAGGGTTGGTGCTTTAGATGACATGCATTTTGTTTTTGTTCATATGTCATGGTTGACTATAATTATGGTTTTCAAAAGTTTTACATGTCTTTTTATGTTGGGAACATGAAATTGTTTTTGGATTATATGTATTTTTAAGCATTGGGATAATGAAAGTCCAAACATATATTTAAAAATGTGATCACGGTTTGTTAATTCCGCATATAAAATAGATTCATTAATTGAATGACATATTGCTATCATGAAAAAAAAACAATTAGTTAACATATGAAAATATAATAACTAAAATGGAAGAAACTTTAATTCAAACGAATTTTAAGGTAATAGGCATATGACATTCTCCTATATAGTTGGGATTATTCCTAACTATATAAGAGGGTGTTACAATTAGATTACATAGGATTAGGATAGAATGACGATACAAAGGAGCAACAAGCAAAGGAGATGGCACCTTAAACAAGAAGACTTAGAAATAGGAATTTGATTTCTATTTTGGGTTGTAAATTCATGCATATACCTAGATAAGATCTAGTCAATCTCTCTTTGGCTCAAGAGATTGACTTTAGTATGTCCATAATCATGCCATATAGTTAATGTAACTATCTTTATATATCAATGTGATGAATGTATGATATATAAAAACATGAAATAATAACTTGATGAGACTTAACAAAGAAATCCCTCACTAAATAAATAATTAAGTCTTACGCCTTCCATTAATATGAGGAGAACCAGAGTTCTTCTAGAGTTAGGGTTGTTGAGTTGCCTCAACCTCACTCTATAAGAATATGTTCAATCCATTGAAATTAGATTTCACGATAAATTGGTTAGACTTAACCGATATTATTAAATTGTTGGATTTGTGCCAAGGTTAATGAGTATTAGAGGGGAAGTTGGGTTTGTATACATGAGATGTACACATATCAAGAGTTGATAGCCCAATGTATGTGCACACATCAATAAGTTGAAAGCACAAGATTCGATAATTGCATGAATAATGCAATTGGTATGGACTAGATACCTACCAACCAAACTAAGAATAGCTTATTGAGTTGCCTCAAGGTTATTCTTAGCTAGTTGGATATCAACCCACTAGGAGAACTTCCATATACGTTCTCTCGGGTTCATAGTGAGGGCTATGGATTCGCTATAAAATAGTGAGATCCATAATGCGATTTATTAAAGACCTAATAAACATGCATTTTATGCACATTCTAACATGTTCTATTTTACATCTAGGTTGCTAGAATCATCATCATGACAAGTGTTAATTTGCGATCGCTAATGGAATCAAATAAGTTGACTGGGCCCAATATTTTGGATTGGCTAAGGAATCTGAGAATAGTTCTCAAATCCGAAAAGATTGGCTATGTCCTAGATGAGGCACTCCCTAATCCCCCTACTGCTAATGCTTCTGAAGATGTTCAGAAGGCATATCAAAAGCATCTCGATGATAGTGAGATGGCAAGCTGCATTATGCTTGCTACTATGTCAGCTGAGTTGCAAAAGCAGCATGAGGCTATGGATGCTAATTCCATAGTATACCATCAAAGAGAGCTTTTTGATGAGCAAGCATGTTCCGAAAGGTTCGAAACTTCAAGGTTGCTCTTCCGCACTAAGATGGTTGAGGGGACATCTCCAGTGCAATATGCATTGAAGATGAAGGGCTATATTGAGAGGTTGGCCACCTTAGGATTTGTGATGGACCATGAATTAAGTATTGACTTAATTCTAACCGGTTTGTCTGATTGTTATTCACATTTTGTTCTTAACTGTAGGATGAACCAAATCTCTACCATTATTCCTGAGCTAATTAACTTGCTTAAAACAGCTGAGTCATCTGTCAAGAAGGACAGTAAGGCTATGATGCTGGTGGACTCTTCAAGTTCTAAAAGGAAGAACCTTAAGAAGAAGAAGAAGTCCATAAAGCCTAAGGGAGGCGTGGCCAAGAAAAAGGCCAAGGAGATTGCTCCAAAAGGGACATGCTTCCATTGTGGCAAGCACGACCATTGGAAGAGAAACTGCAAGGCTTACTTGGAGTCCTTGAAGAAGAAGGCATCTGATGGCCCATCTACTTCAGATATTTTTGTCATTGAAATTAATATTGTTTCCAATAATAATATATGGCTATTAGATACTGGTTGTGGCTCACACATATGCACTGATATGCAGCGCCTAAGGAACAATAGACAGCTCAATAAGGGAGAGTTAGACCTACGCGTTGGAAATGGAGCAAGGGTTGTTGCATTAGCTATAGGAACATATGTATTGACCCTCCCTAGTGGGCTTATATTAAATTTGGAGAATTGCTATTATGTACCTGCTTTGACTAAAAACATTATTTCTGTTTCAAGTCTAAATAAAGATGGTTTCCTTTTAGCTTTTAGTAACAATTGTTGTTCTATTATGTTGAATGGAATTCTTTATGCTAATGGTACATTATGCAATGGAATACACATATTAGATATGTCAAATCCAATTTTAAACATCAATGATAATAAAAGGCAAAAACAAGATATGTTGAAATCATCTTATTTATG
This sequence comes from Triadica sebifera, assembly GCA_023653625.1. Taxonomy (NCBI): domain Eukaryota; kingdom Viridiplantae; phylum Streptophyta; class Magnoliopsida; order Malpighiales; family Euphorbiaceae; genus Triadica; species Triadica sebifera. The sequence goes on from CM042896.1 coordinate 38,445,772, forward strand.
GTATTGTCGTCTTGGTCATATAAGTGAGAAACATATGGCTAAGCTACACAAAAGTGGTAGTTTGGGGTCATTTGATTATGAATCATATGACACATGTGAATCTTGTTTACTAGGAAAGATGACTAAATTACCCTTTAAGGGAAAGGGTGAACATGCTAATGGACTTTTAGACTTAATACATTCAAATGTATGTGGTCCAATGTCTACACATGCCAGAGGTGGTTTCATCTACTTCATTACTTTTATCGATGACTACTCACGATATGGATACGCATATCTTATGAGATACAAATCTGAAGCTTTTGAAAAGTTCAAAGAATTAAAAAATGAAGTAGAGAAACAACTTGGCAAAAGTATTAAAACACTTCAATCAGATTGATGAGGTGAATACTTAAGCCAAAAGTCTCTAGATTATCTTAGGGGTAATGAGCTTTTATCTCAATGGACTCCACCTTACATGCCACAACACAATGGTGTTGCTGAAAGAAGAAACCAAACTTTGTTAAACATGGTAAGGTCTATGATAAGTTTTGCAGAATTGCCTAAATCCTTTTAGGGTTATGTAATAGAGACCGTCATTTATATAATAAATGGAGTTCTTTCAAAGTCAGTTGATGTTACTCCATATGAGATATGGAATAACAAGAGGCCCATATTTGCTTACATGAGAATTTGGGGTTGTCCTGCTTATGTGAAGCGGACAATGTCAGAGAAGCTAGAAGCTAAGTCTGATCGATCTCTGTTTGTGGGATATCCAAAAGCTTCATATGGATATCAATTTTACCACCCCTTGGAACAAAAGGTTTTTGTTTCAAGACATGCTATATTTTTAGAGAGAGAATGCCTTCTAAAAGGAGGTAGTGGGAGCAAAATTGAACTTGATGAAGTTCAAGATGCTCAAATAGATGTTGATCAACTGCTTGAACCCGAGCTTGTTACTCATACAGATGATATAACAGCTCAATCTTCTGAAGCACAAGAGCTTCATAGGTTAAGTAGGATACTTACTGTTCTAGAGAGATATGGATTTCTCATTAGTGAATAGAACGAGGTCTTGCTCATAGAAAATGATGAGCCTACAACCTATGAAGAGGTTCTGAATAGTTCAGAATCTAACAAATGGCTTCAAGCCATGAAGTCAGAAATGGATTCCATGTATGGAAACCAACTATGGACTTTGGTTGACCCACCCGAAGGAATAAAGCCTATAGGGTGCAACTGGGTTTTCAAAAAGAAAATTGACATGGATGGTAATATGATTACTAATAATGAGTAGCAATGGTTATCGTCAAAGACAATAAATTGAATATGATGAAACTTTTAGCCCAGTAGCTACGCCTAAATACATAAGGATACTCCTAGCCATTGCTACTCATTATGATTATGAGATATGGCAAAGGGATGTGAAAACAACTTTCCTTAATGGAAATATGACTGAGGATGTGTACATAACACAACCAGAAGGTTTCATATCCAAAGATGGCAAAAAGGTATGTAAGCTTCAAAGATCCATTTATGGATTAAAGCAAGCATCCAAGAGTTAGAATATTTGGTTTGATGAGACAATCAAACAGTTTGGTTTCTTACAAAATCCGGATGAACCTTGTGTTTACAAGAAGGTTAGTGGGAGTGCAATCATATTTCTTGTGTTATATGTAGATGACATATTGTTAATGGGAAATGATGTCTCAGCCTTACAATCAGTCAAAATTTGGTTATCCAAGAATTTCTTTATGAAAGACCTTGGAGAAGCAGTCTATATTTTAGGGATAAAGATCTATAGAGATAGATCTAAAAGATTGCTTGGTCTTTCACAGTCTACATACATAGATAAGATGCTAAAGAGGTTTAGCATGGAGCAGTCCAAAAGAAGGTATATTCCCATGACCCATGGGATTACTCTCTCAAAGTCTTTATGTCAAAAGACACAATATGAGAGTAAACATATGAGTTTGATTCCATATGCTTCAACTATAGGATCAATCATGTATGCTATAATATGAACAAGACTCGATGTATCATATGGTCTAAGTGTCACGAGTAGATACCAATCGAACCCTGGTGAGGGTCATTGGGTGGCTGTCAAGAATATCCTTAAGTACTTAAGAAGAACTAAGGATGTGTTCTTGGTATATGGAGATGGAGATCTTACTGTGAGCGGGTATACTGATGATCTGACAAGGATGACTCAGATTCTCAGTCAGCTTATATATTCACACTAAATGGTGGAGCATTTAGTTAGAAGAGTTCCAAACAGGAAACGACTGTTGATTCCACAACCGAAGAAGAGTACATTGCAGCTTCTGAAGTAGCTAAGGAAGTAGTTTGGATAAGTAAATTCATCACAGAATACTATTGTATTGTGATAATAATGGAGTCATTGCGCAAGAAAAGGAGCCACGGTCTCATTAGAGATCCAAACATGTACTCAGAAGATACCATTCGATTAGAGAAAGCATTGATAGGAATAATGTAAAGATAGAAAGAGTGTCCACTAATCAGAATATTACTGATCCTTTAACTAAGCCACTTCCCCAAAAGAAATACTAACATAGCATGAAGGAAATCATGATGAGATCATGATATTGAGATTCTTATCATGTGTAATTATGTTAGTATCAAAATTATCCCTAGTAATAGGATTAATGAGACGGGACATTATTAATCCAGAATGACTAGCAAGTAATGTTAGATCATGGCCTCTTGTCGTGGTCATTACTCAGGAATCTCTAGCCGGAGTGGAAATGTCATAAAGATAGTCTTCAATGACATATCTCATAGAGTAATGAGCCTCAAGGACAAGAACTAACATTACTTGGACTAGACATGATGTAGTCAGTCTAGTGGGAGTCGACACATGTCCATACTCTGAACCAAGTGGGGTATATAATGGTGAAAGGAATAATTGCACATAAATTTTCTATAGAATGGTTCGTAGTCAAACCACTAACTTTTCGGTCAATTGGGGGTCATGATGTGTTACTAGATACCGCTCATGACCTGCTTAAATTAATTGTTAATTTAAGTGGCGAACATAACCGGGAACCTAATAGGTCACGCGCATTAAAGATATGGAGAATGAGTAAAATGGTCTTGGATAGGATCCAAAATATGAGAGAAAAATTGTTCGGGAGTGTCACGGGCTCACGCGGGCTAGGCAGGCTGCTAGCCCAGCGCGCCTGCATCTTCCCATCCGTTGGCCAACGATTGTTTTTTGCCTAAATTAGGCCAATTATGGTGAATTACTATTCATTTATTTCCATTTTCTCCAATTTTGTCTTTTCATCTTATTTTTGAATTTGATTCAAATAGAAAAGACATAAAATGGTAGAAAATAGATATGAAAATATTTTTTGTGAAAAAAATATTTTTAAAACAAAATTTCTCTCAAGAACACTTTCAAAATTAGCACTTTGAATTTGTTCAAACCATTTATATTGATAGTTGTTTCTTCATTCTACACATAGATTATCATTAGAGACATTCTAGTGTGGATTGTTGTGGTTTGCTACAACCCAACAAAGTGAGATTTGAAGAACAAATAAAAATTACAAGGTATAATTTTAAAATTTACATTTATATAAATTAGTTTTAATGGTACAAGTATGATCTTTTGTTTTGGATTTTGAAAAATTTTATTTTTCACCGCGTTTATGAATATGATTCATTTTTCAAAATCCAATAGAGGCTGGCCAGGTGGCAAATTTTAAGAAAGCCAATTGACATGCATGAATACATGAATTAGACATTAAAATCACATGGGCTTAGTTGTCCCATAATTAATTAAGCTTGTCTTCATTCTCTGAATTGTTCCTTCATCATTCCTTATCTCTTCATATGTAGAATTTCCTATCATGAAGTTTTCTTCCACATTTTTTTAAATCACCACACACAAATTGGCATACAACAATTAGTCAAGTGATGTGCATGAATTAGGCATTAATGAAACCGTCTAGATTATGCCTAGCTGTCCCCGTCTTAATGACTTTTTTCATTTTCTTCTTGATCCCTTTTGCATTGAGAATTTATACCTTTCTAAGCTACCCCACATTTTCTCAAGTTCCTCCACAGCCAAAGCTTAGTTCTAGTGAAAGAAAGTGAGAACAGAGAGAAAAAGTAAGGGAAAAAGCCATTTTCAAGCATAAAAGAGATGGAGATTAGGGTTATGGAGTTTCAATGAGTAAGGTTTTAATTCTCTCTTTTATGTTTTAGGAACTGAAATTGATAAGGATTTAGCTCAAAGGAGCAAAGGAAAAGATAAATAGAAGTAAAGAGAAAGAAAAGAAATGAAAAGAGAGGTTTGTGCATAACCTAAGACAATAACCTATTTTCTTTTATTTTTTTATTACTTATTATTTTTTTTATTTGCATGATTTGATTATTTGGCATGTTGATGATTATGAATTAATAGTACTTTGTGATGAAAATATTGGGGATGCATGTTTGCTAGACTTAGGATTTAATTTAGTAAAAATTCTATGTGATTAGTTTGTATGCTGCTTGATGGAAATGGATGAGCAGTGAGCAATTAAACTGTTATAACTTGAGTTATGGAATTCGGATTTTTGTGTTATGTGTTGGGTTTGAAAGATAAGATATAGAGATATAACTTTTATTTAGACTATAAAACATGAATATGTCTGTAATTTTCCAAAAAAAGTCATAAATGTCGGACATAGAATCTGTCCAGAAAATTATGGACATAATTGTTAATGACCAATCAGTGTTCATTTTATTATATCTTTTGATACATAATTCACAATTACGTGATTCAAGTTGAATATTAAACCTAAGCTACAAAGCTAAAATTTTTAATAAGACTTTGTAACTAAATTTAGATTGTAACAGGACAAAATTAAGGTCCAAAACTGATAACGGAATCTGGCAGTGATAGGGCAGCGTATGTGTTGTGGAATTTCAAGAGTAAAATGAAGTGAACTTTGTTATATTATGTAAATATTATTTTAATTGAGTGATTACGTGATTATTTTGAGACTTTAAATGCATGAAAAGTATGAATTTATTTGCTATGAATTTTAATGAGATTGCGTAAGCCCTATAACACCTAACTAGAACCAACTTAGGATAGTTTGACATGCCAAGCAGAGGGGAGTATGATGAAATCCATTAATGGTATAATTAATGAAGCCGGTGATGACACTATTAAAGCCAGTGATGACACTATTATTGAATTCAGTGATGACACTAATATTAAAGGCAGTGATGACACTATTATTAAAGCTAGTGATGGCACTTATATGCACACATCATATTGCCCGGGTGGCACTCCTAAGTGCCTAGGTGGCAACTCCGTTATCCTAGTCAGGGGTTCATAGGTGTTTTGGGCATAAATAAAGAAGTTATGGAAAATAAAAATTGAAATATGAATTGTAACATGGTTAATTATGATGTGTTATATAATGATGTGTTAATAAAACAAACAAGTATGAGATAAATAATATAATTTGATGTCTATACATGCTAGAATACCATGATATGTATATTTTCTTGAGGAGATGATTAAACATGAATTGATATATGATAATGCATGATTGCATAAAATAGTTTATTGCCTTATTTATATGCACTACTAAGCCTAGAGCTTAGCGTGGGAGTTTCTCTTGTGCAGATATAACAAAGACTAAGTAGTCAATAGTAGACAAAGGTAACAGTGGCCTGATCCAGTAGAGCAGCTTATATCATTATTGTGGGTCACACAACTGTTGTATTTATGTTTTGAATTTTATTTTATAGTACTTGTAAAGTAAGTTCACGTTTTGTAAATAATACTTTATTATTTAAAATGTATTGTGTTTCTTTATTAGGATTTCTTTTACACCACAAGTAAATAAATAGTAAAGAATAAATAGTAAATAAAGAAAAGATTTATGAATGATTTTCATGTATACAAAATTTAAAAAGGGATATGTTATCCGATGAAGTCAGTGTAGCACTCCCTTATCCAGGCATGAGTTGCTGGGGTAAGGGGGTGTGACAGTGTATCCATAGAATCTAATAAATGTAGGTGATTTGAAGATGGATTGAGAGACCCAATTAAGCTACAGGTCTCAACCTTACAAATGATGAGTTTTCCTAGTTTCCTACCATCGGACAGAACAGTTGAAAAAGTTCCGGCGGCACAACAGCCAGCACAAGATAGAGGGTCCAAGAGACCCATGCCACAGTAGAGTGGATTACAGCGGAGTGGCAAGAGAGCTAGATCCTTCAGTGGCTGATTTCAGAATGCGGGTTTTAGCATGCCTTCTTCTTTCAGATGGAGACAACCCATGAGATCTGTCTCATCAGCAGCCAGTGCACCGACACAGACATCACATATATGGCTACCTCCACTAGAATGTCAGCATTGTGATTGTTCTCATCCAGGAGAGTGTTGGTGGATGACAGGAGCATGCTTGAGATATGACTCCAAAGATCATATGAGAAGGGATTGTCCTCTATTACAACATGGGAAAGGTTTAGGAATCATGGAGTTGATACAGACACAGGCTTCTGAACAAGCCAGAGGCCGAGGTCGAGGGCAATGCAGAGGAGGCCGATCAAATTAGATCAGAGACAGTTGAGAGATCAGAAGGTAGTGGAGCTACCCCAGCCAAGGCATATGCCATGCGAGGCCGAGAGGAGCAGGATGCACCTGCTGTCTTAATTGGTAAATTCCTTCTCTTTGGCTTTGATATACATGCAATGATAGATTCGGGGTCGACACATTCGTGCATATGCACACCACCACCGGGTTGAGAGGGTTTAGAACCACAATCTCTAGAATTTGAGATTATTGTGACTAATCCATTAGGGCACAGTGTGAGGGTTATCAAGGTGTTTAGGGGTTGCCTAGTTCAAATTCAAGGTAGGCAATTCCCAACAGACTTGATAGAGCTACCATTCCACGAGTTCGATGTGATCTTGAGAATAGATTGGCTAGCTCGTCATAGAGTGATAATGGATGGTGGGAGGAGATAAATGATAATCAGAATTCTGGAACAAGATGAGATAGTGGTGATGGGTGAAAATAATGGACATCCAGACAAAGTGATATCATTGTTGAAAGCTTGAAAACTCATCAATAAGGGATGTGAAGCATACTTAGTGTATGTGGTAGATATGGAAAAAGCAAGTCCGAAGTTGGTGGATATTCCTACTGTTAGTAAGTTTCCTGATGTGTTTCCAGAGGAGTTGCCAATGTTATCGATGGATAAAAAAAAGGAATTTGCTATCGATTTGGTACTCAGCACCACTCCCATTTCCATTACCCATATAAGATGGAACCAGCAGAGTTGAAAGAGCTAAAGTCTAAGATAATAAAAGAAGCACATGAAATGGTATATACCATGCATCTAGGCAGTAACAAGATGTATCAAGACTTGAAAACTCAAAACTAGTGGCCAGGGATGAAGAAGGATATCACTGAGTATGTTGCTAAGTGTCTAACTTGTTAACAAGTGAAAGCAAAACATCAGTTACCCACAGGATTGTTGCAACTAATACCATTTCCAGAGTGAAAATGGGAAAGAATCATAATGGATTTTGTATCGGGTTTATCGATGACTCAGAGAAAACATGATGCAGTATGGGTGATAGTGGATCGATTGACAAAGTCGGCACATTTATTACCAATCATAATGGATTACTCATTGAACAAGCTAGCCGAAATTTATGTAAGTGAGATAATGGGACTTTATGGAGTGCTAGTATCTATCATCTCTAATAGAGATCCCATATTTACTTTACAATTCTAGAAGAGTCTACAACAAGCTTTGTAAACTCGACTCATTTTCAGCACGACCTTTCATCCATAAACGGATGGACAATCAAAACAAGTTATTCAATTGCTAGAGGAGATGATGAGAAGTTGTGTGCTTGAATTTGAGGGAAATTGGGATACATATGTACCTCTTATTGAGTTCCCCTGCAACAATAGTTATCAGACAAGCATAGGCATGACTCCATATAAGGCTTTGTGTGGAAGGATGTGTATATCCCTAGTTTGTTGGATCGAGCTAAATGAGAAAAAGTTGATTGGGCCTGAGATAGTTCAACAGACTAGGGAAAAAGTTAAAGTGATCAAACAAAGGCTAAAAGTAGCACAGGATCGACAGAGATCATATGCCGATTTAAAGAGGCAAGACATTGAATATGATGTGGGTGATAAAGTATTCCTTAAAGTGTCGCCTTGGAAGAAAGTATTGAGATTTGGTAAAAAGGGAAAATTAAGTCGAAGGTTCATTAGACCTTATAAGATTCTAGAAATAATCGGACCCATGGCTTACCATTCAGCCTTTCCACCAGAGTTAGACCGTATTCACAATGTGTTCCATGTATATATGTTAAGAAGATATAGGTCCGATCCAACTCATGTCATAGCAGCTGAGGGGATAGAAGTGCAAACAGATATGACTTATGAATAGGAACCGGTAGATATATTACCACGTGAAGAAAAAGTTTTACGAAACAAGAAAGTTTCATTAGTTAAAGTGCTATGGCGGAATCATTCTACAGAACAAGCCACATGGGAGAGTGAAGAAGTCATGAAGAGGCACTATCCGCAGTTGTTCAAAGAATGAATAGGTAAAAATTTTCGAGGATGTCATATCCGCTATTTTAGACCTCTAGTTGTGCGAGTTGTTAAATCGACTTGACGATTTGACTGAAGTCTAAATTTGGATATTTATTGAAAAATAATTAAAATAATGGCAATTAACTATGGAAAATATCTAATAAAGTGTTCAAAATATTTAAAGATGTTAAATTTCGGTGAAGGACTAATTTGCAAAATTTGAAAAGTTTAGGGGTCAATTTGCAATTTACCAAAAATTGGAGGCTTCATTGGGATAACTATCAATTAAATACATGAATTGGGACATAAAATGCATGTGGAGGCTGGCCACACTAAGTGACAAATTTTAAGAAGACTATTCACATGCATGAATACATGAATTAGACATTAAAATCACATCGGCTTAGGTGTCCTTTAATTAATTAAGTTTGTCTTCATTCTTTTAATTGTTCCTTCATCCTTCCTTATCTCTTCATATCTAGAATTTCCAATCATTAAGTTATCTTCCACATTTTCTTGAAGAACCACACACCAAGTGGAATACAACAATTAGCCAAGTGATGCGCATGAATTAGGCATTAATGAAAGCTTATAGATTATGCTTAGGTGTCCCCATCTTAATGACTTTTGTCATTTTCTTTTTGATTGTTTCTTCTTCTTCCTTATCCCTTTTGCATTGACAATTTCTACCTTTCTAAGCTAGCCCATATTTCCTCAAGTTCCACCATAGCCACAACTTAGTTCTAGTGAAAGAAAGTGAGAAAAGAGTGAAAAAGTAAGGGAAAAAGCCATTTTCAAGCATAAAAGAGCAAAAAGAGAGGGAGATTAGGGTTATGGAGTTTCAATGAGTAAGGTTTTAATTATCTCTTTTATCTTTTAGGAACTCAAATTGACCAGGATTTAGCTCAAAGGAGCAAAGGGAAAGAGAAAGAGAAGTAAAGAGAAAGAACAGAAAAGAAAACAGAGGTTTGTGCATAACCTAAAGCAATAGCCTATTTTATTTTCTTTTTTTATTACTAAATATTTTTTTTATTTGCATGATTTGATTATTTGGCATGTTGATGATTCTGAATTAATAATGTTTTATGATGAAAATCTTGGGGATGTATATTTGCTAGACTTAGGATTTGATTTGGTAAATATTCAATGTGATTAGTTTGTGTGTTCCTTGCTGGAAATGGATGAGCAATGAGCACTTAAACTGTTATAACTTGAGTTATGGATTTTGAATTTGTGTGTTCTATGTTGAGTTTTAAAGATAAGACATAGGGCTATAACTTTCATTCAGACTATAAAATCTGAATATGTCTGTAATGTTCCAAAAAATTTATAAAATTTGGACTTAGAATCTATCCAGAAAATTCCGAGCAGAATAGTTAGTGTCTAGTCAGTGTTCATTTTATCATATCTTTTGATACAGAACTCAAAATTAAGTGATTCAAATTGCATATTAAATCGAAGATCCAAAACTAAAATTATTCAGACATGTTTGTAACTAAATTTAGATTTTAATAGGACCAAAATTAAGGTCCAACATAGGGAACAAAATCTACCATTGACAGGACAACATGTGAACTTTGTTATATTATGTAAATATTATTTTAATTGAGTGATTATATGATTATTTTGAGACTTTAAATGTGTGAAAAGTGTGAATTTATTTTCTATGAATTTTAATGAGATTGTGTAAGCCCTATAACACCTAACTAGAACCAGCTTAGGATAGTTTGGTATGCCAAGCATGGGGGGAGTAAGATGAAATCCATTAATGGTATAATTAATGAAGCTGGTGATGGAACTATTATTAAAACCAGTGATGAAAATATTATTAAAGCCGATGATGACACTATTATTGAAGCCAGTGATTACACTAATATTAAAGCTGGTGAAGGCAGAATTATTAAAGTCGGTGATGGTACTTATGTGCGCACATCATATTACCCTGTTGGCACCCCTAAGTGCCTGGATGGAACTATTATTAAAACCAGTGATGAAAATATTATTAAAGCCGATGATGACACTATTATTGAAGCCAATGATGACACTAATATTAAAGATGGTGAAGGCAGAATTATTAAAGCCGGTGATGGTACTTATGTGCGCACATCATATTACCCAGGTGGCACCCCTAAGTGCCTGGATGGCAACTCCGTTATCCTAGTCAGGGGTTCATAGGTGTTTTGGGCATAAATAAAGAAGTTATGGAAAATAAAAATGGAATTATGAATTGTAACATGGTTAATTATGATGTGTTATATAATGATGTGTTAATAAAATAAACAAGTATGAGATAAAATAATATAATTTGATGTCTATACATGATAGAATACCATGATATGTATATTTGCATGAGAAGATTATTAAACTGAGTTGATATATGATAATGCATGATTGCATAAAATAGTTTATTGCCATATTTATGTGCACCACTAAGCCTAGAGCTTAGTGTGGGAGTTTCTCTCACGCAGGTATAACAAAGACTAAGTAATCAATAGTAGACAAAGGTAGCAGTGGCTGGATCTAGTAGAGCAACTTGTATCAATACTGTGGGTCACACAATTGTTATATTTATGTTTTGAATTTTATTTTATAGTACTTGTAAAGTAAGTGCAGGTTTTGTAAATAGTACTTCATTATATAGAATGTATTGTGTTTCTTTATTATGATATTTTTTACACTACAAGTAAATAAATAGTAAACAATAAATAGTAAATAAAGGAAAAATATATATATGAATGATTTTTGTGCATACAAAATTTAAAAAGGGATATGTTAACCGATGAAGTCAGCGTAGTACTCCCTTATCTGGACATGAGTTGCTAGGGTAAGGGGGTGTTACACCACTTATCCTAGCTAGTCCTCGAATAGAAAATGGGTATATTTATTCACTTTCTGGATACTAAAATTATTTATGTTACATTTCATAGTTCGATAATATCATTATGATATTCATAACACCTAGTGCATTCATATGTTTCATAATCATAGCATCATACTGCAATTAATATCATTTGATCATCCCTAGTGTGTGTTTATATCATACTCAATTTGTTTCATCACATAAGGGAATTTAACATATTTTGGAAATAGGGCTCTCAAAAGAGTGAATACATATTCACGGGTGTTAAGCTTTCTGTCACGGGTTGTCTACCCGTGACTGGCACTCGATCGTTCATGGATGTGAAATTCATACCTTGACAGGAGTGGAACTTAGCTAACGAGCGTGAAATACCTTCATGAGCATGATACATTACATAGAAACTGTTAAACCTTGAGGTGTATTTCCGTCATTTTGATGCTAACAAATAAAATTACAATAATGTATTTAACATACTTGTTTTCTAAGTTTATTGAACAGGGTATGGAATTTGATGCAAGAATAGAAGACTAACTTTAAAAGACAAAAATTGAAGAAATAGCATGTTCACGTCCGTGACTTTTTATGTCACGTCCGTGATGAAGCTTAGCACCAAGTACCCAACATTTAAAGTTCATGGCCATGAAGGATCATAGCAACTGTGAATGATCATATCAGTCATGCCCGTGAACGAAAGTCACGCCCATGAGAAAACATGTCAAATTCCTACAGAGAGATTCACGGCCAGAGTCACCACTTGGACCACGGCTTGGAAGGAAATTCACACCCGTGAAAGAAGAATATCATGCCCATGATCAAACACTTCAAATCCTTCCAGAATGCTTCACCACTAAAGTAACCACTCGAGTCACAGCTTGGAAGAACATTCATGACCGTGACACAAATTTTCACGAACGTGAAAGAGGAAAGAGAAATATGTCAAGCTCAAAATTAAGAGTTGGTGCAATGACTATTTCGCATTAAATGCAACCAAACGGCTATAATTCGTCATGGAAGTATAAATGGAAGGTATTTATGAATCTAGAAGAAGCGAATAACAATTACTTTGAATTAAAAATCTTGTTGTAACCATTTGTGCATTTATTACTTTCAAACAAACATTAATTCTCTGTAAAAATCTTTTTGCTCATTATTTTCTGAGCATTATAGATTTGTGAGTGTTTCACTTTGTAATCTACTACTCAAGTGAGTTTGGGTATATTGGGTTAAGAGCAGAACACTTGTAAGGGTTATTTGTGCGAGCCATTAAAGCACAAGGAATTGGTTTATTGTTTGAGCCATTAAAACACAAGGGATTTCTGGGTTAGGTGTGATCCATTGATAGAAACACCATAGTTGGGAGTGAGCTTGTAAAACTCCATTGTAACACTTAGTGTGTTAGTGAAACTCCCAATTGAGATTGGGGAGAGGAATAGGGTTTGTTAACACCCGAACCTTTATAATATTTCTTGTGTGATATCATCTTATCCCTACTCTACTTAACTTTTCTTTCTACACTTAAAAGTTATGAATTTTAATTATCCAATTCAAACCCCCTTCTTGGTTCAATATGTGGGCAACAATTGGTGTCAGAGCTTAGTCTTGTAGTGAAGCCTAAACAACGCTAGCAAAGATCAAGAAATGCCCAATGAAGGATTCCAAAGTCTCAAGCCTTACTTTGATCAAGAAATGGCCAAATTATGCTCATTGGAAGTTCCGAATGGAGACATATCTAGATAGTGAAGGAATTAAAGTCTAGGATAGTGTTCGGAAAGAATGGACACCACCAACTAGAAGAAGAGTTAATGGTGAAGAAGAAATCCTATCAACAGATGATTGGACAGAGACTCAAAGAAGTGAAAATTTCAAAAACAAGAACGCAATGACAATTCTCTCAAGCTCATTATCCATTATGGAATGTGGCAGAATACAATAATGCCCAACTGCACATAGCATATGGAAAACATTGAAAAACTATCATAAAGGAACAAACCAAGTTAAATCCAAGAAGATTCAACTTTTTACTTCAGAGTATGAACTCTTCAAGATGAAATCCAATGTATGAACTCTTCAAGATGAAATCCTATGAGTCAATCACTGATATGATGAATCGTCTTCTAGCCATCATAAATGGCATGAGAAAGCTTGGGAAACACTTGAGCTTGGAAGATGTAAATAACAAAATTCTGAGAAGTCTTCCTCTCAAAGATTACAGTTCAAGAGTTGCTGGTATAAAAGAGTCCAATGAAGACATGAGTGTCATGAATACCGAAGTACTTATTGGCTAACTTCTAACACATGAAATGACAGTAAAATGAGATAGAGAGCTTGAATCCGAGTCAGAAAAAAGAAAGCCTCTAGCACTAAAAGCCTCTACTTCAAAATCTCAAGAAGAAGTTGAAAATGACGAAGAAAAAAGTGATGATGCAAATGAGGACATTGTTATGCTCTCAAGAAGGCTGAAAAGAATAATTAAGAAGAGAATGGGCAACTCCACAAAATTCAAGCAAAGAAATTTCAAACAGGCCTTGAATAACTCTCAAAGGAGTAAAGAGGAAGTAAAGTGCTATGAATGCGGGAAGAAAGGACATATTAAGCTACAATGCCCAAGGCTCAAGAAGCACAAGAGCAAATACCGAAGAGACAATGGGGAGAAGGGCCACAAAGCTACATGGGATGACGAAACCTCTTCAAGCGAAAAAGATGACAATGAAAATGAAGTGGTCAACCTATGCTTCATGGCTATAGAGGATCACATCTTGGATAAGGTAGGATCACTTCACTCATACTCGTTCAATAATGATAGTAGTGATAATGATTGTAATAGTGAAGATGATGATGAGCAAAACCTAATAAAAGTATTGAATCTAGAACTAAAGAAATATATAAGTAAATTCAATACTTACAAAAATAACATTTCTAGTTTGAAAATCAAAATGGATGCTTTAAAAAAGGAGAACTTTGAGCTTAAATCATCTAATGAATCTCTTAAAAAATTATTAGATGAGTACTCTTCAATACCCTCAACTAAATCCTTGCTTAAAGAAAACAATATTTTGCAAAATGAATTTGAGGAACTTAGAAACTCCATTTCAAAATTTCACAAGGGAAAGGAGAGTTTAGATACTCTCATTGTGTCTCAAAGACCACCCTTAATTAGACATGGTGTAGGATTTAAGGATACATCATCTTCATCTCATAAGACTACTTTTGTTAAGTCAAGTGAACCCCACATCTCCACATTTGCTATAACAGCCACAATGGCTAAGTGCACAACATACACTAAACCTTCTATGCATAAGAGGAATGATCAAGGGTTGGTAAGCCTAAGAAGGAAACCTCAAAAGGATAATCATGCCTTTATGTATAATAGGCATGCACCTAGAAAAACACCAAGTCATCAAGCTTATGTATACCATTGCTCTCAAACTGTACCTAATGAAAAATGGCATTCAGAACCATTGCAAGACCAAAAAGCATATTTAGAGCTAAATAATGTAATTATTGTATGAAATTTGGTCACATAAATAAATATTGCTGGATAAGGAAGGCTTATTGGAAACCTTCATGTGCTAACCCCTAAGGATCCAAGCTCGTTTGGGTACCTAAATAAAATACTTCAATTGTGATTCTATAGGTATGCCTCAAGTCCACAATAAACAAAAATGCTTGGCTAGTAGATAGTGGATGCTCAAGGCATATGACCGGAGACAAAGAAATTTTCAATGAAATCAAAAATATTGATGGAGGTAAAGTAACCTTTGGAAACAATGCTAAGGGTAAGGTAATTGGCATTGGCTCTATTGTTTTTAATGGTACTACTTTCATTAAAGTTGTCGTACTTGTTGATGGTTTGAAACATAACTTGTTAAGTGTAAGTCAATTATATGATAATGGAAACCAAGTAATCTTCACTTCCAACGAATGTCTTGTAACCTCTATTAATGGCCAAGAGATATTTAAAGGAAGTAGAGATGTTAATACCTACACAATAGACTTACACAAATATCTTACCTTTCCTCTAAGTGTCTTGTGATGAATCTTGGCTGTGGCATAGAAGGCTTGGTTATGCAAGCATGGATCTAGTTCAAAGCCTCAACAAAGGAAAGCTGGTAAAGGGACTACCAAAAGTCAAATTTGAAAAGGACAAGACATGTGAACCATTCCAAAGAGGAAAACAACACAAGTTATCCTTCAAATCCAAAAACATTGTAAGTACCTCATGTTAGAGGAGTGCTCTAAAGGCAATCACCTTTGGCACTTATTATCACACCCCCTTACCCTACTATAGTTCAGCAAGGTAAGTGAGTATTACCCGTCTTACTGTTTTATAAAATTAATGAAGTGAAGTAAATTTTTTTATTTTTTTTTTGAAAATTTGGTAGACATTGAAATAAAATTATTACAAGCATAATACTCAACTTTCATTTCCAACAAAGAACATACAAAAAGGAGTTCCACAACTCAAGTTATCATCAAAATAGACAGAGTTGTTCCTGGAATTCTGTACCCGAGCCATCAATTGGCATCAATTCACATTTCAACCACATTCATCATTTGCATTCATTTTGATACTAAAATTTCCAGAATTACAACTACATTCATATGTCTCAATTATTTCACACCATTTGGTCCCATTGCCATATATAATATCAAAAGTCACAACAAATCACATAACATCTCAAAAACACAAACATAACAAACCTTAATATATAATTCCATACTTATTAATAACATGCAAAATTTTTATCAATGAAGCACATACCTAATCAGCCTTGGTTCTTCCTTTAAACCTTCTTTTCCTTCCCTTATTAGCTAGCTTTCTCCTTGCCTTTGTCACCCTCTTGAAGGCCTCTCACTTGTTCACTTTTTTTTTTCCTACATAATTTTACCACATCTCAATTCCAACATCCAATTTCAATGCTTTTCATGTCTACATAATATTCTAATGCTCCTAATATGATTTACACCTTAATTGAGCTAAAATGTACTAAGGTTAAACTTCCTTCTTCATATGTCATGGCTGCCCAAAAACCATATCCTAGTTACCAATTCATTTTCTTCAATTCAACACTTAAATCATATTTTCCTTATCACCAATTGTTGTGTTTCCATATTAATTTCAATTTTCCCTAATTTCTTTAATTATGGCAGCCCCTTATTTATCCATTAACATCATATTTTCTTTAGTTTTTAAGCAATAAAACAATTATCTAACATCAAATATCATCAATTCAAAGTCCAATTACAGCTTCATCAACTAAACACAAACTTAATTTTCTAAGTTCTATCTTGCAACTAATCCTAAATCTATCAAACCTAATCACATCTATCATCATCATGGGTCTCAAATAGAAGGAAAAAGGTTAAATTTAAGAAGAATAAACTCACCTTAAGAGTTCTGCAAGGTGGGCCGAAATTCCCCTACTTTTCTCCGTTTTTCTTCTTCTTTCTTCCTTCCTTCTTGCTCCTTTGGTACCTTTTATGGTAAGAACTCCTTAATTCTTATTTTTCCTCTCTCAAAACTAATTTCTTTTCATTATTAGCTTGCTGGAAATTGAAAGAAAAATGGAGGTTTAAGAGAGTGGAGGTGGACGACAACAAGGATGGGAAAAGGAAGAAGAAGAGGACTTAGATATTTTGGTGGAAAAATGAAAATTCCTCCCATTTTTGACTTTTATACCTTGATTAATGTGTGGGTCCCACTAATTAAAATTAATCTTAATTCTTATTGGTTCATTAAGTTAATTAATCTTGATTAACATTTAAACTTTGCAAAATTCCATTTTTACCACATCTTCCTCCATATTGACACTTTTTTCCCAAACAATCTCCATAATACCGATTTTGTCCATAGGAAATTTTATTTTTTTCTAATTCTACCCCTAATCTTTTTAATTCCCAAATAATAATACCCTTAATTATTTTCCCTTATTATTAGTCATTTTTTTATAGGTTCAAATTTAGACTCCGATTGAACCAGTGGACCCCACTACGGTCATGCGCAATCGGGGCCTAAATTGCTGAATGTTACAATTCTCTCCCCCTTAAGAAAATTTCGTCCTCAAAATTTACCTGATTAGTTGGAGCCAAATAGCTGAGGATACTGAGTTCTCATCATTTCTTCACTCTCCCAGGTGGCTTCTTCTACTGTATGATTGTGCCATAGGACCTTTACCAATGGTACCTTCTTGTTCCGTAGTTCCTTGACTTCTCGAGCTATGATTTCCACTGGCTCTTCTGCATATGTCAAGTCTGGTTGTACCTCTATTGATTCTATAGGTATTACATGTGTCGGATCCGATCTGTATCTCCTTAACATTGAAACATGAAACACATTGTGGATCTTATCTAATTCTGGTGGTAAGGCCAATCTGTAAGCCACTGGACCCACACGTTCAAGTATTTTGTATGGTTCAATAAATCTAGGACTCAGTTTCCCCTTTTTACCAAAACGAAGTACTTTCTTCCAAGGTGAGACTTTCAAAAATACCTTGTCTCCGACAGCATACTCAATGTCCTTTCTCTTCAAATCGGCATAGGATTTTTGTCGATCAGTTGCAGCTTTTAACCGATCTTGAATTAATTTCACCTTCTCCTCTGTCTGCTGCACTAATTCTGGCCCCATTAATTTCTTTTCACCAAGTTCTGTCCAACTTAGCAGTGTTCTACATCTCCTTCCATATAGAGCTTCATATGGTGCCATGGCGAGACTAGTTTGATAGTTGTTGTTGTATGCAAATTCCATCAATGGTAAATGTTTATCCCAGCTACCCTCAAAATCAATTACACAGATTCTCAGCATATCTTCCAACAATTGAATAACTCGTTCGGACTGCCCATCTGTGTGTGGGTGAAATGCTGTACTAAAAGCAAGTCGGGTCCCCAATGCTTGTTGTAGACTTTTCCAAAATTTTGATGTGAACCGTGGGTCTCGATCAGAAATAATAGATACTGGCACCCCATGTAGTCGAATTATCTCATTAACATATATTTCTGCTAACCGACTCAATGAATAATCCATCCGAACTGGCAGAAAGTGAGCCGATTTGGTGAGTCTGTCAACAATCACCCATACCGCATCATGCTTCTTGTGGGTCAAAGGTAAACCAGATAAAAAATCCATTGTAATCCTTTCCCACTTCCATTCTGGGATAGCAATAGGTTGCAACAATCCAGAAGGTACCTGGTGCTCTGCTTTCACTTGTTGGCATGTCAAGCATCTTGTAGTGTATTCCACGATATCTTTCTTCATTCCTGGCCACCAATAATGAGTCTTCAGGTCTTGATACATTTTATTGCTTCCTGGATGCATGGAATAAGTTGTATTATGTGCCTCTTTTAGAATTATTTGCTTTAATCCGCTATCATTTGGCACGCACAATCTTCCTTTGTAACTTATGCTTCCATCATCTTCAACCTTAAAGACAAGTCTCTCCCCCTTTTTAACTGCCTCAACAATTATCATCAATTTTTGATCTTACTTCTGAGCTTTTCTCACTTGTTGCCTTAAAGTAGGTTGGACCCGTAACTCTGCCAAAATAAATTATGAGTCTAATTTTTTTCAATTTTATTATTACTTTCTATATATTATTTTATAATTGAGGAAAATTTAAACTATACCTGCTAGTGTTTTTCTACTTAAGGCATCCGCTACTACATTGGCTTTGCCTAGCTGATAGTTAATAATGCAATTATAATCATTGATTAACTCCAACCAGCGTCTTTGCCTTAAGTTCAACTCCTTTTGTGTAGGCAGATATTTGAGGCTCTTATGATCTGTATGTATGTAGCACCGCTCGCCATACAAATAATGTCGCCAAATTTTCAAAGCAAACACTATTGCTGCCAACTCCAAATCATGAGTAGGGTAATTTAGCTCATGAGGCTTCAATTGCCTAGATGCATAAGCAACTACTTTACCCTCTTGCATTAATACACAACCTAGCCCATTATGAGAGGCATCACTGTATATCACAAAATCATTCCCTAGTGTAGGTTGGGTCAAAATAGGTGCTTCGGTTAACATGGCTTTTAGTTTCTCAAAGCTTGCCTGGCACCGATCTGTCCACTCAAACTTAGTTTCTTTTTTGAGCAACTTAGTAATTGGTGCAGCTATGCTTGAAAATCCCTTCACAAACCTTCTATAGTAGCCAGCTAATCCAAGAAAACTTCGGACTTCTGTTACATTGCGAGGTGGCTTCCAACTTGGAAATGCTTCTATTTTGTTAGGATCAACCCGGATTCCTTCAACTGAAATAATATGCCCTAAGAATCCCACTTCTTCCAACTAGAACTCACATTTTGACAGCTTTGCATACAATTGATTTTCCCTCAAAGTCTGTAGTACTATTCTGAGATGCCTGTCATGTTCTCTCTTGTCCCACGAATACACCAGAATATCATCTATAAAAACTAAAACAAACTGATCCAGATAAGGCCTAAAAATTTTGTTCATCATATCCATAAAGGCAGCTGGTGCATTTGTTAAGCCAAATGGCATAACCATAAACTCATAGTGGCCATATCGAGTTCTGAAGGTTGTTTTAGATACATCTGATTCTTTGATTTTTAGTTGGTAGTACCCAGATCTGAGATCAATCTTAGAGAATGCTCATGCTCCCTTCAATTGATCAAACAAATCATCAATTCTAGGTAGTGGGTATTTATTTTTAATTGTCACCTTATTCAATTGTCGGTAATCAATACATAACCGAAGGGTGCCATCCTTCTTTTTCACAAACAACACCGGAGCGCCCCATGGTGAGACACTAGGCCTTATGAACCCTTTGTCGAGCAATTTCTGCAATTGAACCTTTAACTCTCTCAATTCTGCAGGTGCCATTCTATAAGGAGTAATTGATATCGGGGTTGTACCAGGAATCACATCAATAGCAAATTCTATCTCCCTATCTGGTGGTAACCCCGGTAAATCTTCAGGAAATACATCTGGGAACTCACACACTATGGGGTTGTCCTTGAGTTCCGGTCTCCCCTTCTTGGTAACAAATATGCCTCACATCCCTTCATAATATATTTCCGAGCTTTTAATGCAGAAATAACACTGGTCAAACATGTTTGACCTACACCTTGAATGATGGTGTCATCGGCAGTCGACTATAGCTCCATGCTTTGTCAACCAATCCATACCTAGAATAGCATCGAATTCATGAAAAGGTAGTTCTATTAAGTCTGCTGGACATTCTCTACTCTGAATAATTATTGAACTATTTCTATAAATCTTATTCACTTTCACACTATGTCCCAGCGAATTGGTCACAACTATCTCATATTCTAAGGTCTCAGGTATCATGTTCCATTGTCTAAGTGCAGCTGTACTTATGTATGAATGCATGGAACCAGGATCTATCAAAGCATGTAAATCAAAATCAAATAAAGAAAATTTACCAACTATGACGTCTAGTGCATCTTGGTCTTCACGAGCTCTCATCACATATGCTAGAGCTGGGGTCCTACTACCTCCGGGTCTGTCAACTGTCTCTGATACCCCCTGACTCTGTCCGGTACGACCACCTCTAAACTGGCTTCGACCTCTACCACGGCTCTGTACCGGTGTCATAGTCTGTGCTGGTGCCATACTACCTGTACCGAGTCTGGGACAATCTTTCTTCATATGGTCAGTAGCTCCACATCTCATACATGCCCCAGTTAACCACCAACACTCTCCTGTATGAGCTTTAGCACAATGCTGACACAAAGTCGGAGCTGGTCTCTTGGGAAATTATGCTGGTGAACTAGCAGATGATGCCACATGTCTAAATTGCTTACCCCGCCTATCAGAAAATGTCTGTCTAGCCACCCTTGACTGAAATTGTCTGGGTACTATTTGTCCTTTCCTACCCGATGTCTGGGCCACACTAGTTGTTGACTTCTTATAATGCTCTTCTGTCTTCAGCTTTTTCCTTCTTTCAACACTAATAGTAGAGGACACTAGCGTAGCAAAATCTGTATGCTGGTGGGAAGCCACTAAATACCCAATCTCCTCATTGAGACCGTCTTCAAATCTACGACATTTATTAGCTTCATCTCCAATAATCCCAGTAGCATACTTGCTCAACCTGGTGAACTCCATGTCATACTCAGCTACTGTCATACCCCTCTGCCTCAAATTCAGGAATTCTCGCTTTTTCTCATCAACATAGATTCTTGGCACGTATTTCTTTTTAAACTCTGTCACAAAGAAATCCCATGTCTGAGGGGTCGGAGTCTGAAGTTTTGCTAATAACAATTTCCACCAGTCATAGGCATGCTCCTGAAGGAGAGATACTGCATATCTAACCTTGTACTCCTCTGGACATTGCAGCTCTTCAAAAACCCTTTATGTCTTTTCCAACCAAAATTCTGCTACTGCTGGGTCATCCTCTTTCTTACCCATAAAATCTGTAGCCCCGTATTTTCTTAATTTATCAATCTGGGGTTTCAGTTGAGGTGGGGGAGGTGGTGGAGCTGGTGGTGGCACAACTTGTGCTATCTGCTGTAACAAAGTAGCCATTTGTTGCATAAGGGGTACCTGACCCGCGTTAACCTGTTCTTCAGCATGTTGTGGAGCTATAACGCTAGGCTCTGAGGCTCTAATTGATGCTGACTGTCTATGAGCAGCCGAGTCAGCTATACTATCACCCTCCTGTTCTTCACGATTTTGTCTTGATTCCGAATCCATTAAAACCTATATTGTCAGAAGAAGGGTCCCTTATTAGAATATAGCAGCTTAAAAACAATGCAAATGCTAAAAACATGCATTTATCTTCCTATACCCACTAAGTAAGAACCATCTAAACCTATGGCTCTGATACCAAAAATTGTCACACCCCCTTACCCTACTATAGTTCAGCAAGGTAAGTGAGTATTACCCGTCTTACTGTTTTATAAGTGAAGTAAATTTTTTTTTTTTTGAAAATTTTGTAGATATTGAAATAAAATTATTACAAGCATAATACTCAAAATCTTATTTATTTATAAAATATATTAATTTACATTCAAACTATGTTCTTTTACATAGTAACTCACATAATTAATACACATTATATGAAATAAAAACAATACTTTAATTTACAAAGTTTTTTAACAAAATATACCAAAAAAGAAAACTCAGAGCATTTTGCTGCTTCCCTCCGAATACCCTTCTTCTTCTGACAGACTATTTTCTACGGCTACCTTTCTAAACCTGCACGAGAGGAAACCACCCGCGCTAAGCTACTAGCTTAGTGGTGCTTCAATGATAAAAATTTTATATACATATATATTTTCTCACATATTAATTAACCATTTAATAAATAATGCATAAAATAAAAATTTCTATAAAATCAAATAAATTTCATTCAACATGTAATAGTAACAAATTTAATTCATGTAACACTTATCAAAATCACATACTTCAATATTAGTATTATTATTATTTTCTTGTGCCCATAACACCTATAACTGAACTATCTAATAGGAATAACGGGGTTGTCATTCTCGGCTTTCATAATGTAGCGCCGAGAGCTTTTATAATAATGTCATTATTGGCTTTTGTTATATTGCCATTACCGGCTTAATAATTTTGCGCCGAGCGCATTTATCAATTGTCATTACCGGCTTTCATATTTGGCACCGAGTGCCTAAATTCCCCTGATTGGCATGCCAAACTATTCCCTATTCTAGTTCTAGACTAGGTGTTTTTGGGCTTAACTATTTTTATATTAATTCGCAATATTTTCAACTATCATAAGTATGCTTGTTTATTTTTGTTCTATATTCTCATTATTATTACAATAAAATCTCATATATAAATAATCTGCTAAACATTGATAATTACCATCAAAGTAAATATTTGCATTAATTATTACATATAATTAACATACCACATGCATAAGTCCAACACTTCACGTTTTATACCTATGGCAGAATTTAGACCTGTTTTTGGGCTTCATTTTTAGCCCATTTATAATTAGAATTTGCAGTTCTGGCCTTCTAATAATTTTTAGCTTATTGTCTTAGCTTTCAGATGCATCAAAAATAACTTAAATCAAAGTTTTTTATCAAAAGTTATGATCAATTCACTACTGCATCATCACAGAATTTTCTGTCCAGAATTTTCTGGACAGATTGTAAGATTAAACTTCATGCATTTTTCTGGGCAAATATAGACATAATTAAATGTTATAGTCTAAATAAAAATTACATCTCTGTGTCTTAGCTTTCATTTCCAACAAAGAACATACAAAAAGGAGTTCCACAACTCAAGTTATCATCAAAATAGACAGAATTGTTCCTAGAATTCTGTACCCGAGCCATCAATTGACATCAATTCACATATTTCAACCACATTCATCATTTGCATTCATTTTGATACTAAAATTTCCAGAATTACAACTACATTCATATGTCTCAATTATTTCACACCATTTGGTCCCATTGCCATATATAATATCAAAAGTCACAACAAATCACATAACATCTCAAAAACACAAACATAACAAACCTTAATATATAATTCCATACTTATTAATAACATGCAAATTTTTTATCAATGAAGCACATACCTAATCAGCCTTGGTTCTTCCTTTAAACCTTCTTTTCCTTCCCTTATTAGCTAGCTTTCTCCTTGCCTTTGTCACCCTCTTGAAGGCCTCTCACTTGTTCACTTTTTTTTTCCTACATAATTTTACCACATCTCAATTCCAACATCCAATTTCAATGCTTTTCATGTCTACATAATATTCTAATGCTCCTAATATTATTTACACCTTAATTGAGCTAAAATGTACTAAGGTTAAACTTCCTTCTTCATATGTCATGGCTGCCCAAAAACCATATCCTAGTTACCAATTCATTTTCTTCAATTCAACACTCAAATCATATTTTCCTTATCACCAATTGTTGTGTTTCCATATTAATTTCAATTTTCCCTAATTTCTTTAATTATGGCAGCCCCTTATTCATCCATTAACATCATATTTTCTTTAGTTTTTAAGCAATAAAACAATTATCTAACATCAAATATCATCAATTCAAAGTCCAATTACAGTTTCATCAACTAAACACAAACTTAATTTTCTAAGTTCTATCTTGCAACTAATCCTAAATCTATCAAACCTAATCACATCTATCATCATCATGGGTCTCAAATAGAAGGAAAAAGGTTAAATTTAAGAAGAATAAACTCACCTTAAGAGTTCTCCAAGGTGGGCCGAAATTCCCCTACTCTTCTCCCTTTTTCTTCTTCTTTCTTCCTTCCTTCTTGCTCCTTTGGTACCTTTTATGGTAAGAACTCTTTAATTCTTATTTTTCCTCTCTCAAAACTAATTTTTTTTCATTATTAGCTTGCTGGAAATTGAAAGAAAAATGGAGGTTTAAGAGAGTGGAGGTGGACGGCAACAAGGATGGGAAAAGGAAGAAGAAGAGGACTTAGATATTTTGGTGGAAAAATGAAAATTCCTCCCATTTTTGACTTTTATACCATGATTAATGTGTGGGTCCCACTAATTAAAATTAATCTTAATTCTTATTGGTTCATTAAGTTAATTAATCTTGATTAACATTTAAACTTTGAAAAATTCCATTTTTACCACATCTTCCTCCATATTGACACTTTTTCCCCAAACAATATCCATAATACCGATTTTGTCCATAGGAAATTTTATTTTTTTCTAATTCTACCCCTAATCTTTTTAATTCCCAAATAATAATACCCTTAATTATTTTCCCTTATTATTAGTCATTTTTTTATAGGTTCAAATTTAGACTCCGATTGAACCAGTGGACCCCACTACGGTCACGCGCAATCGGGGCCTAAATTGCTGAATGTTACACTTATTGTACAAATTTATTTGATTAATAAAAGACTTTTTCGTTAATTTGATGTTCATTTGATATATGAATTGATAAGTGATCTTAAATCAAATAATGAAGTACTTGATAAATAACATAGCATGAAGGAAATCATGATGAGATCATGATATTGAGATTCTTATAATGTGTAATTATATTAGTATCAAAATTATCCCTAGTCATAGGATTAATGAGACGGAACATTATTAATCCAGACAGACTAGCACATGTTACACTCCTTGATTGGATGGAGTAGTAGATCTCATAATCTATAAACATTAGATGTTTAGAGTTAACATATGGATGCTAGCTAAGTGTAGCTAAGTACATTGGATGACCAACTACTAGACAATCATATGGATAATCTATTCAAATGTCAATGATAGTCTCATCATAGAAATGGTGCAAGTATCCTTAGACTTGAGGTACTCAAGGATATCTTGAATATTGATTATGAATTTTGACACTATTCCTTGTTGCCTCAAAGAGCTAACTCATAGGGTGGCGATGGATATAGCTTGAGGTATTCGAAGGTAATTGGGTAACCAACAAAGGATTCACCACTCTTGATAGAAGGAGTGTTTACCCATGGCCTATTGTCGTGGTCATTACTTGGGAATCTCTGGCCAGAGTGGAAATGTCATAAAGATAGTCTTCAATGACATATCTAATAGAGTAATGAGCCTCAAGGACAAGAACTAACATTACTTGTTCTAGACGTGACATAGTTTGTCTAGTGGGAGTTGACACATGTCCATACTCTAAACCAAGTGGGGTATAGAATGATGAAATGAATAATTGCACGGAAATTATCTATGGAAAGGTTCGCAGTCAAACCCCTGACTTTCCAGTCAATTGGAGGTCATGATGTGTTGCTAGATACTGCTTAAATTAATTATTAATTTAAGTAGCCAACATAATCGAGAACCTAATGGGTCACACGCATTGAAGATATGGAGAATGAGTAAAATGGTCTTAGATATGATCCAAAATATGAGAGAATTATTTTGGGATGGATCGCGATGAGATCGCACGAAAAAATCGTTCGGGAGGGTCAAGGGCCTATATTGGACTGCATGGGCCCATGCAGGCTGTTGGCCTGCCTAGCGGGCCAGCTGGGCTGCCCAGCAACAGCCCGCAGCAGGCCCAGCGCGCTGCTGCCTCCCACCCGTTGGCCAACGGCAGATTTTGGCCTTAATTAGGCCAATTATGACCAATTACTATTCATTCATTTCCTTTTTCTCCATTTTTGACTTTTTATCTTTTCTTTGAATTTTATTCAAATAGAAAAAATATCAAATGACAGAAAATAGACATAAAAATATTTGTTTATGAAAAAAATATTTTTTAAGACCATTTCTGTTGATAGTTTCTTCTTCATTCTTTATGTGGATTATCATTAAAGATATCCTATTGTTGATTGTTGTGGTTTGCTACAACCCAACAAAGTGAAGATTTGAAGAACAAATAAGAAATTACGAGGTATAATTTTTAACATTTATATTTATATAAATTAGTTTTAATGATATAAGTATGATCTTTTGTTTTGGGTTTTGAAAATTTTATTTTTCCGCTGTATTTATGAATATGATTTATTCTTCAAAACCCAACATTGGTATCAGAGCCTCCTTGCATCCATTAAAATTAATTTTAATTGAAAGTGCAATGGGATTGCATATTTTTTTATGATTTTGGATCAATAGGTTTTGAAAAATTGAAATTAATTTGTAAAACATGTTTACACATTTTTTTTTCTGTAATCTGATCATGGGATGATTAAGAAATATTATTTTGATTTAAAAATTATTTGAATGTGATTTAAATAATTAATTTCGGATTTATTTTAAAAATGCCTGAAATTGCCTTTTTTTATGAACATGTATTGTTGTTTGGCTTAATTAATGGGGCTAGTTATATTTTTGTTGTAATTTAATTGTGAAAACCTTATTTAGACATATTGAGAATATTTTATTCCTCTAGAAGTATCCAATAAGTAATTAATATTACTTTAATTAATTTTTCAAAAAAACACAAAAGTGAGACTGTTTAAGAATACCCTGTAGGGCTGTTTTGTTTGATTTTTTTTTTGTATGTGTTTATTTTATTTCCAGCACCTTGAAATAATTTTTATGTGTTTAAAAATATGCTATTTTGATGTTATATGCATGCCAAAATTAGTTTTCAAGCATTTGAAATTTTAAAAATTCTAGATATCAAATTAGTCATTTTGAGCGTCTAAGTGTATTGGTTCGTTTGTCTTAGTGATTTTGGCTTGTGCTAAAAATATTTTGATGAACTTGAGCTTCCATAAAGATGATTAGAATGATGATTTGATCTTCTGGAAATTTTTAGAATTTTTGAAATTAATTTTGAATTAATTTAAATTGTGTAATTGTAATTCTAGTATGACTAGAAATTGGTATGTATATTAAAATTAAATTATTTAATTTTAACATCATAATATTCTGATTTTAAGGAGAATTAATTTTGAATTATTTCTGGAAATATGGAATTTAATTTAATTTGATTAAAAATTAAATTCCACTTTAAAATGATATACAAAATTAAATTAACCGAAAGAACATATATAGGCAATTTCGGCTTAAGTGTTGAATCGATTTACAAATTTAAATCTAAAATTTTCATTTTTATTTTGTGCACTAGACAATGCATGTTAGGGGTGTATGAAAAGGCATGATGGATGATTATGGACTTAGGCCCAATGTGATTGAGTATGCATGAAATTATTTTGTTTATGGTAAATAGGGTCTGCGTGTCCCTACCTATTTTTCTTTCTTATGTATTTCTCTTCTCATCTTACTCCCCTCAAATGTAAATTGAGATTTTCTATAATTTGAAATATGTAATTAGATTACGTAGGATTAGGATAGAATGAAGATGCAAAGGACTTAAAATCAAATGAGGTGGTACCATAAACAAGAAGACTTAGAAATAGGAATTTCATTTCTATCTTCGGTTGTAAATTCATGCATATACCTAGGCAAGACCTAGTCAATTTCTATTTGGCTCAAGGGATTGACTTTAGATTGTCCATAATCATACCATATAGTTAATGTAACTATCTTTATATATCAATGTGATGATATATAAAAGCATGAAATAATAACTTGATATATCAAGTCTTACACCTTCCATTAATATGGGGAAAACCAGAGTTCTTCTATTGTTAGGGTTGTTGAGTTGCCTCAAGCTTACTCTATAATAATATGTTCAATCCACTGAAATTAGATTTCACGATTAATGGGTTAGACTTAACCGATATTATTAACTTGTTGGATTTGTGCCAAGGTTAATGTGTATTGGAGGCGAAGTTGGGTTTGTATACATGAGATGTACACATATCACGAGTCGATAGCCCAATGTATGTGCACACACACATCAATAAGTTGATAGCACAAGATTCGATAGTTGCATGAATAATGCAATTGGTATGCATTAGATACCTACCAACCAAACTAAGGATAGCTTGTTGAGTTGCTCAAGGTTATTCTTAGCTAGTTGGATAACGACCGACTAGGAGAACTTTCATATAAGTTTTCTCAGGTTCATAGTGAAGGCTATGGATTCACAATAAAATATTGGGAGCCACAATGCGATTTATTAAAGACAAAATAAACATGCATTTTATGTACATTATAACATGTTCTATTTTACATCTAGGTTGCTAGAATCATCATCATGACAAGTGTGAATTTGCGATCGCTAATGGAATCAAATAAGTTGACTGGGCCCAATTTTTTAGATTGGCTAAGGAATCTGAGAATAGTTCTCAAATCCGAAAAGATTGGCTATGTCCTAGATGAGGCACTCCCTAATCCCCCTACTGCTAATGCTTTTGAAGATATTCAGAAGGCATATTAAAATGATCTCGATGATAGTGACATGGCGAGCTGCATTATGCTTGCTACTATGTCAGTTGAGTTGCAAAAGCAGCATGAGACTATGGATGCTAATTCCATAGTATACCATCTAAGAGAGCTTTTTGATGAGCAAGCATGTTCTAAAAGGTTCAAAACTTCAAGGTTGCTCTTCCACACTAAGATGGTTGAGGGGACATCTCCAGTGCAATATGCATTGAAGATGAATGTCTATATTAAGAGGTTGGCCACCTTAGGATTTGTGAAGGACCATGAATTAAGTATTGACTTACTTCTAACCAGTTTGTCTGATAGTTATTCACATTTTGTGCTAAACTATAGGATGAACAAAATGTCTACCACTATTTCTGAGCTAATTAACTTGCTTAAAATAGCTGAGCCATCTATCTAGAAGGACAGTAAGGCTGTGATGCTGGTGGACTCTTCAAGTTCTAGAAGGAAGAACCTTAAGAAGAAGAAGAAGTCAATGAAGCGTAAGGGAGGCGTGGCCAAGAAGAAGGCCAAGAAGATTGCTCCAAAAGGGACAAACTTCCATTGTGGCAAGGATGGCCACTGGAAGAGAAACTGCAAGGCTTACTTGGAGTCCTTAAAGAAGAAGGCATATGATGTCCCATCTACTTTAGGTATTTTGTCATTGATATTAATATTGTTTCCAATAAAAATATATGAGTATTAGATACCGGTTGTGGCTCACAGATATGCACTGATATGCAGGGCCTAAGGAACAGTAAACGACTCAATAAAGGAGAGTCAGACCTATGCGTTGGAAATGGAGCAAGGGTTGCTGCATTAGCTATAGGAACATATGTATTGACCCTCAATAGTGGGCTTATAAATTTGGATGATTGCTATTATGTACCTGCTTTGACTAAAAACATTATTTCTATTTTAAGTCTAAATAAAGATGGTTTTCTTTTAGCTTCTTATAACAATTCTTGTTCTATTATGTTGAATGAAATTCTTTATGGTAATGGTACATTATGCAATGGAATATACATATTAGATATGTCAAATCCAATTTTAAATATCAATGATAATAAAAGGCAAAAACAAGATATGTTGAAATCGTCTTATTTATGGCATTGTCGTCTTGGTCATATAAGTGAGAAACACATGGCTAAGCTACGAAAAAATGGTAGTTCGGGGTCATTTGATTATGAATCATATGACACGTGTGAATCTTTCTTATTAGGCAAGATGACTAAATTACCCTTTAAAGGAAAGGGTGAACGTGCTAATGGGCTTTTAGACTTAATACATTCAAATGTATGTGGTCCAATGTCTACAAATGCCAGAGGTGGTTTCATCTACTTCATTAATTTTATCGATGACTACTCACAATATGGGTATATGTATCTTATGAGATACAAATCTGAAGCTTTTGAAAAGTTCAAAGAATTCAGAAAAGAAGTAGAGAAACAACTTAGCAAAAGTATTAAAACACTTCGATCAGATCAAAGAGGTGAATACTTGAGCCAAGAATTTCTAGATTATCTTAGGGATAATGGGATTTTATCTCAATGGACTCCACCTTACATGCCACAACATAATGGTGTGGCTGAAAGAAGAAACCAAACCTTATTAGACATGGTGAGGTCTATGATGAGTTTTGCAGAATTGCCTAAATCCTTTTAGGGTTATGCACTATAGACCGCCATTTATATATTAAATAGAGTTCCTTCAAAGTCAGTTGATGTTACTCCATACGAGATATGGTATAACAAGAGGCCCACAATTTCTTACACGAGAATTTGGGGTTGTCCTGCTTATGTGAAGCAGACAATGTCAGATAAGCTAGAAGCTAAGTCTGATCGATATCTGGTTGTCGGATATCCAAAAGCATCATATGGATATCAATTTTACCACCCCTTGGAACAAAAGGTTTTTGTTTCAAGACATGCGATCTTTTAGAGAGGGAATTCCTTCTAAAAGGAGATAGTGGGAGCAAAATTGAACTCGAGGAAGTTTAAGATGCTCAAACAGATGCTGATCAACTACCTGAATCCGAGCTTATTACTTATACAGATGATATAATAACTCAACCTTCTGAAGCACAAGAGCTTCATAGGTCAAATAGGATACGTACTGTTTTAGAGAGATATGGATTTCTCATTAGTAAACAAAACGACATATTGCTCATAGAAAATGACGAGCCTACAACTTATGAAGAAGTTCTTAATAGTTCAGAATTTGACAAATGGCTTCAAGCCATAAAGTCAGAAATGGATTCCATGTATGAAAACCAAGTATGGACTTTGGTTGACCCACTCGAAGGAATAAAACCTATAGCCATGGATGGCAATGTGATTACCTATAAAGCTAGACTTGTTGCTAAAGGTTATCATCAAAGACAAGGAATTGACTATGATGAAACATTTTGACCAGTAGCCATTGCTACCCATTATGATTATGAGATATGGAAAATGGATGTGAAGACAGGTTTTCTTAATGGAAATCTGACTGAGGATGTGTACATGACACAAGCATAAGGTTTCATATCCAAAGATGGCAAAAAGGTATGTAAGCTTTAAAGAAATACAAGCATCCTGGAGTTGGAATATTCAGTTTGATAAGACAATGAAACAGTTTGGTTTCTTACAAAATCCATATGAACCTTGCGTTTACAAGAAGGTTAGTGGGAGTGCAATTGTATTTCTTATGTTATGTGTAGATGACATATTGTTAATGAGAAATGATGTCTCAGCCTTATAATCAGTCAAAATTTGGTTATCCAAGAATTTCTCTGTGAAAGACCTTGGAGAAGTAGTCTTTATTTTGGGGATAAAGATCTATAGAGATAGATCTAAAAGATTGCTTGGTCTTTCACAGTCTACATACATAGATAAGATGCTAAAGAGGTTTAGCATGGAGCAGTCCAAGAGGGGATATATGCCCATGACCCATGGGATTGCTCTCTCCAAGTCTTTGTGTCCAAAGACACAAGATGAGAGGACACACATGAGTTTGATTCCATATGCTTCAACTATAGGATCAATCATGTACACTATGATATGTACAAGACCCGCCCAATGTATCATATGCTATGAGTGTAACGAGTAGATACCAATCGGACCCTGGTGAGGGTCATTGGGTGGCTGTCAAGAATATCCTTAAGTACTTAAGAAGAACTTATGATGTATTCTTCATATATGGTGATGGAGATCTTGTTGTGAGCGGGTATACCGATGCCAGCTTCTAATCTGACAAGGATGACTCAAAATATCAGTTAGGTTATATATTCACACTAAATGGTGGAGCAGTTAGTTGGAAGTGTTTCAAACAGGAAACAACTCCTGATTCCACAACCGACGCAGAGTACATTGCAGCTTCTGAAGTAGCAAAGGAAACAGTTTGGATAAAAAAATTCATCAAAGAACTTGGAGTGCTTCCCAGCATTATTCATCCAATACAATTGTAATAATAATAGAGCCATCACACAAGAAAAGGAGTCACGGTCTCATTAGAGATCCAAACATGTACACATAAGATACCATTTGATTAGAGAAATCATTGGTAGGAATGATGTAAAGATAGAAAGAGTGCTCACTGATCAGAATATTGTTGATCCTCATGTACACGCTTATGGAATATGATTCTCATGTACACGCTTATGGAATTAAATACAAAGGCGATTGGCTTTAGTACAAGTGGGAGCTTATTAGAGGAGTGCTCTAAAGGCAATCACCTTTAGCACTTATTGTACAAATTTATTTGATTAATAAAAGGCCTTTTCATTAATTTGATGTTCATTTTATATATGAATTGATAAGTGATCTTAAATCAATTAATGAAGTCCTTGATACATAACATAGCATGAAAGAAATCATGATGAGATCATGATATTGAGATTCTTATCATGTGTAATTATGTTAGTATCAAAATTACCCCTAGTCATAGGATTAATGAGACAGGACATTAATAATCCAGACAAACTTGCACATGTTGCACTTCTTGATTGGATCGAATAGTAGATCTCATAATGTATAAACCCGAAATATTTAGAGTTAACATATGGATGCTTGCTAAGTGTAGCTACGTACATTGGATGACCAACTATTAGACAATCATATGGATAATCTATTCAAATGTGAATGATAGTATCATTATAGCAATGGTGCAAGTATCCTTAAACTTGAGGTACTTAAGTATATCTTGAATATTGATTATGTATTTTGACAATATTCCTTATTGCCTGAGGGAGGTTGCTCATAGGGTGGTGATTGGACACAGCTTGAAGTATTCGAAGGTAATTGGGTAACTAACAAATGATTCACCACACCTAATAGAAGGAGTGTATACCCATGGCCTCTTCTCGTGGTCATTACTTGGGAATATCTGGATGGAGTGGAAATGTCATAAAGATAGTCTTCAATGACAAATCTAATAGAGTAACGAGCCTCAGGGATAAGAACTAACATTACTTGGACTAGATGTGATGTAGTTAGTCTAGTAAGAGTTGACACATGTCTATACTCTGAACCAAGTTGGGTATAGAATGGTGAAAGGAATAATTGCACATAAATTGTCTATGGAATGGTTCGTAGTCAAACCACTGACTTTCCGATTAATTGGGGGTCATGATGTGTTACTAGATACTGCTCATGACTTGCTTAAATTAATTATTAATTTAAGTGTCCAATAGAACTAGGAACCTAATGGGTTACACGCATTGAAGATATGGAGAATGAGTAAAATGGTATTGGATATGATTCAAAATATGAGAAAATTATTTTGGGATGGATCGCAATGAGATTGCACGAAAAAAATCATTCAGGAGGGTCATGGACCCATATGGGCCCGTGTTAGGCAGGCTGCTAGCCTGCCTAGTGGGCCAACTGGTCTGCCCAACAATAGCCTGCAGCTGTCCCAGCGCGCTACTGCCTCCCTCCCGTTGGCCAACGGACAGATTTTGTCCTTAATTAGGCCAATTATGGCCAATTACTATTAATTCATTTTCCCTTTTCTCCATTTTTTACTTTTCATCTTTTCTTTGAATTTGATTCAAATAGAAAACACATCAAATGGCAGAAAATAGAGATAAAAATATTTTTTGTGAAAAAAATATTTTTAAGACAATAAAAATTGTCTCAAGAACACTTTCAAAGCACTTTGAATTTGTTGAAACCATTTATTTTAATTGTTTCTTCTACATTCTTCGTATGGATTATTGTTAGAGACATCCTAATGTGGATTGTTGTAGTTTGCTACAACCCAACAAAGTGAAGATTTGAAAAACAAATA
This sequence comes from Triadica sebifera, assembly GCA_023653625.1. Classification (NCBI taxonomy): domain Eukaryota; kingdom Viridiplantae; phylum Streptophyta; class Magnoliopsida; order Malpighiales; family Euphorbiaceae; genus Triadica; species Triadica sebifera. The sequence goes on from CM042896.1 coordinate 38,480,174, forward strand.
AGAAATTACAAGGTATAATTTCTAATTTCGATATTTATATAAATTCGTTTTGGGGTAGTTTGGAAAGAGCTTGGGGTACTAAGCTCAACTTTAGTACAACGTTTTACTCCCAAAACAGATGGGCAATCAGAGAGCGTCATATAGATGCTAGAGGATTTGTGTGACTGAATTCGAAGGTAGTTGGGATAAATATATTCCATTGGTAGAATTTGCTTATAATAATAGCTATCAATCTAGTATCAAGATAGCTCTTTATGAGGCACTATATGGAAGGAAGTGTCGAACACCCTTGTGTTGGACAAAACTCAGTGAGAGAAGGGTAGTGGAGCTAGAGTTAATGCAACATATAAAAGAAAACATGAAGATTATACAAGAAAGATTGAAGGCAGCGTCAGATAGACAGAAGTCATATACAGATCTAAAGGGAGAAGATATTGGGTATGTAGTGGGAGGCAAAGTTTTCCTTAAAATATCTCTATGGAAGAAGATTTTGACATTCAGGAAGAAAGGCAATTTGAGCTGAGATTTATTGGGCCTTTTGAAATTTTGGCGATAGTAGCACCAATTACTTATAGGTTTGCTCTACCACTAGAGTTAAGTAAGATCCATAATGTGTTTTATGCCTCTATATTGAGGAGATACAAATAAGATCCTTCTTATATTGTTCTAGTTAGGAGCATTGAGGTGAGACTGGATTTGACATATGAGGAAGGACTAGTTCAAATTTTGACAGAGAAATCAAAAAACTCAAGAAACAATGAGTACCATTAGTCAAAGTATTATGGAGAAACCTTGCTACAGAATAGGCTACATGGGAAAGTGAAGAAGTGATGAAAGCCCAGTATCCACAACTATTTAGAGGCAGAACACCAGCTAGAAATTTTATGGCCACAAGTTAGGGAGTAGAAGTTAAGTTCTTAAATAGGTATATAAAGGGTATATGGGAATTATATGTGTGGTTATAGGTATTAGATACAATAAAAATAATGAAAAAGATAGAAAAAAATTACAGTTGTTCATGCCCATGATAGAGTTAATCACGATCATGAATGTCAAGAAATTTAGTTTCTGAAGTTGAGGATCTTCATAGCTGTGACAATATGGTTCACGCTTGTAAAGCCCTATAGGTTCATATAGAATAGTTTTTTGTTTTGAGAGAAACTCATGCAATATCAACCTAAAAACATAGCCACCAACCCTCTAAAACCCAACAAACAATTCTCCATCATTCCTCTCAATTATGATTGGTTAAACACAAAATCTCCACCATAGGTGAAGTTGAAACATATTAAACACAAGCATTTCTATATAGAAATTGAAGTAAGAACCTAAGGAGTTATATAACACAATTTTGAACACTATTCCCAATCTATAATCATCAAAACAGAGGTAAAGGAGGATGTTTTCGCTAATATTTGATTGTTTCTGTAGCACTTCCTCACCCGAACCACATGTGCCCGGATGAGGGAGCGCTAATTTTCGTCTTCCTTACTTCTTCAAATCGCTACTATTATTTTTATATTACCATTATTTTTTAATTTTTTTCAACACTCATGTATATATGGATATAAACAAAAACCAGAGTACAATTTATTTACATAAGATAGTAATTTTAACATCAAAGTAATTCTTAACAAACTTTGAAAGCAGGTTTTACAAACTCTAACATTTCTTTAATATAAAAGCCAAATACAAAAATTTCAAAGCTTGTAACCCACTTTCTCAAGGTTCAGTTGCTTTACTTGAATGGGATCACCGTTTGGTTTATCTAACGCCTACAGCTACCTTTCTATATCTGCGTGGAAATTAAACTCCACGCTAAGCTCTAAGCTTAGTGGTGCTTATAAATAAGACAATATACTATATCATGCAACAAGCATTAATAAATCAACATATTCCTATTTCATACAAGTATAAATGTCATGCTCATATAGATAATGTTATTTTTATTTATCTTTAATGGTAAATTACTCTGTTAATCTCTTTATCATTACATTTCAATCTCATATCATCATCATTTTCTTATTCTTTTCTTTTCTTATTTTCCAACACATCCTCATTCTCGTGCCCACATCACTCTAAATTTTGGACTGACTGGATACGGGTTATGTATCAGGAGCACTCCCAAAGCTTAAGCCACCCTGTCCACTATTTGGCTTATAAGAGCTTCTCAAATCAATGGCGCTCCGAGAGCTTAAGCCACATTGATTGAGTATAATTTCATCATAGATGAATAACCAGACCAAGGGCACTCTCTCAGCATAAGCCACCTTGTCCTCATTTATATGTGCTCATCAGAGTTTCTCAAGTCAATAGCATTCTCAGTGCTTAAGCCACATTGACCGAGCATCTCAGACTAATGGCGCTCTCCGAGCTTAAGCCACATTGGTTGAGAAATAGTACGGTACCATTCGCCCCCCTTAATGACATGTCATCTATCCTGATTCTAGTCCGTAGGTAGAGTAATGGGCTTCTTTATATTTTCACATCAATCATAATTCTCAAATTTCAACACATCAATATTCTCATATTTATCAACATCTCAATTTTCTTGTTTTACAAACATATAGTCATACTTATACATCTTTTCAATTATTTAACTAGGTACATCTATATTCTCATGTTTATCATCTGCATCAGATTTCATATATCATTCATGACAATTCATTTTTCTATATCACAACATATCACAATCTCACATCAATATACATATATATATATATATATATATATATATATATATATATATATATATATATATATATATATATATATATATATATATATATATATATATATATATATATATATATATATATATATATATATATATATATATATATATATATATATATATATATATATATCCATATCATTCTTATTTCACTGGATAGCCAATGACTTTCATTTACTTGCCTAAATTCTTCATTTGAAAACCACATTCATAATTACAAATAAAGAGCATTCACGACCGTGATGAAGCTACTGGAATGAATCGCCCAAAAGCATTCACGTTCGTGATTACTCATTCACGCCCGTGAATAAGTTCACTTCTGTGATTCCAGCCTGTGAACGCTTCTGGAATGAATAGTACCATTTCCACACAGAAGTCACAACAGTGATACAATCAGTCACAATCGTGAACTCTCAAGTTCATGCCCGTGACTTTCAGCAGGAAATCTGCATATTCACATTTCATTCATTCTAACATCATCCAAATCATACCAAATTCTATTTCATGCATTTCTTAAGTTCTTTACTCAACTTATTACTTTCTAATACATGTAAATGTCTTGATCATACAAGATTTTCTAACATGCATCATTAATTCAATGTCACACAAGGATCTCTTTCATACATGTCTAATCCTATGGTTTCATGCCATAATCATCATCATTATTGAAATGTATTTATCTAAAATCATGTTCAGCATGCATTAATTCAAACAAAAATAGGCTATTGCCTTAAGTTATGCACAAATCTCAATCTTTCTCCTTCACTCTTCTAGGTAGCTTTTTCTTTTCCTTTGCTCCTTAGAGCTTGTTTCTTGTGACTTGGAACTCCTACAACATCATAAATCATTATTATCATCTGATTTTCTCAAGGCCCTAACTCTCTTTTTCTCTCTCAAAACCCTAGTTTCTCTCTCTTTCCACATAAGTCTTGGATGAGCTCAAAATTCGAACTTCCTTTAAGAAAAGATGAAGAAGAAGAAGAGATGCTTCTTACCTAATACTTTTCTTCACTTGATCACAACTTTGGAGATTTTCTCTCTCTACAAAACTGGATTTTTCTTCCTCTTTCTTGTTTTTCCAGATTCTTTAGGAGTTATGAACCATAAAGATCACCTTGTCTTGCTCTATCCCTTCTCTTCCCTTCCTTTCTCTCTCTAGAAATCAAGATTGGCTATGGAGGAATGGGGTTAGCGTGACTGGTATAGAAGAGAGAGAAGAAGACAGAAAATGAAGAGAAGAAGAAGAAGAAAAGGAAGTCTTAAATAGGGTACCCAAAAGTCTCCATGTAGGAGCCACCATTTTGACCATTTCTTGACATTAGGCTTAGTGAACCCATTTATCTCATTCTTCCTCCTTGAGTGGCCGGGCAACCTAATTTTAAGTGTTCAAATTTCCTATTTTTAATTAGCAATTAATCTCATTAATCCTCCAATATTTGGTAATTTGCAATTTGACCCCAAAACTTATCAAATTTTGCAATTTAGTCCTTTATCGTAAATCAACTTCTTTAAACATTATAATCACTTAATTTGACATTTATCATTTAATTTAGCCATTACTTAATCAATTTTTGTAAAAAATCGAATTTAGACTCCGATCAGTCAAACGCGTCAACTTCTCGACACGTGCGACTCGGGGCCTAAATTAGCGGATATTACATTCTCTCCCCCTTAAAATAATTTCGTCCTCGAAATTTACCTATTCATTCGTGGTTAAACAACTGGGGGTACTGCTTCTTCATCACTTCTTCACTTTCTCACGTGGCTTCTTCAACTGTATGATTCTGCCACCAAACTTTAACTAGAGGGACTCTCTTGTTCCGGAGAACTTTCTCTTCGTATGCTATTATAGCCACTGGTTCTTCCTCGTAACACATGTCTATCTGTACCTCTATTTCCTCAATCGGTATAATATGGGTTGGGTCAGAACGATATCTTCTTAACATTGAAACGTGGAACATGTTAGGAATTAGGTCTAGCTCCGGAGGAAGAGCTAATCGGTAAGCCACTGGTCCTATTCTTTCCAGAATTTCATAAGGACTAATAAACCTTGGGCTTAACTTTCCTTTTCTACCAAACCTCAATACCTTTTTCCATGGAGAAACTATAAGAAATACTTTGTCACCTACAGTATATTCTATATCTCACCTCTTTAAATCGGCATATGATTTCAGTCAATCTTGTGCTGCCTTTAGCCTTTCCTTGATCACTTTAACATTCTCTTCAGTTTGTTGAACTATTTCCGGCCTAATCAACTTTTTCTCATTCAACTCAATCCAACAAACTGGTGTCCTACACTTTCTTCCATATAAAGCCTCATAAGGAGCCATGCCTATGCTCATTTGATGACTGTTGTTATAGGCAAACTCCATAAGAGGTAAATGTCGATCCCAACTTGCCTCAAATTCAAGCACACCACATCTCATGATATCCTCTAATAACTGTATAACTCGCTCTGATTGTCTATCCGTTTGTGGATGAAATGTTGTGCTAAAATTTAGTCGAGTTCCCAAAGCCTGTTGTAGACTTCTCCAAAACTGCGACGTAAACCTGGGATCTCTGTCGGAGATAATAGTCACAGGTACTCCATGAAGTCTTACTATCTCATTCACATAAATCTCAGCCAATTTGTTCAAAGTATAGTCCATTCGCATTGGTAGGAAATGTGCTTACTTCGTCAATCGATCCACTATCACCCACACTGCATCATGATTTCTCTGAGTTACCGATAAATCGGGCACAAAATCCATCGTGATCCTCTCCCACTTCCATTCTGGTATGGGAATCAGTTGTAGTAATCCTGTTGGTAATTGATGCTTGGCTTTTACTTGTTGACAGACTAGACATTTAGCAACATATTCAGTGATATCCTTTTTCATCCCCAACCACCAGTATTGTGCTTTCAAATCTTGGTACATATTATTCCCACCTGGGTGCATAGTATACATCGTTTCATGAGCTTCTTTTATAATCTCTGACCTCAGCTCTTCTATACTTGGCACACAGATCCAGTTCTTGAAATACACAGTATCATCTTCTGTTAAGGAAAATTCTGACTTTTCTCCATTTTTCAAGGCCTCGACCATCTTCACTAGCTTTTCATCTTATTTTTGGACATCTTTAATTCTCTGCATCAATGTGGATTTCACTCGCATCTCAGCTAAAATCTTCCTGCTTAGTGCATTTGCAACCACATTAGCCTTTCCTGGATGGTAGTCTATCACACAATCATAGTCTTTAATCAATTCTAACCATCTTCGTTGCCTCAGGTTCAACTCTTTCTATGAAGGAAGATACTTAGGACTCTTGTGATCCATATTAATGTACCATCTTTCTCCATATAGGTAATGTCTCCATATCTTAAGAGCAAAAACTATCGTTGCAAGCTCTAAATCATGCGTTGGATAGTTAAGTTCGTGAGGCTTAAGCTGTTTGGAGGCATATGCAATCATTTTTCCCTCTTGCATAAGAACACATCCTAGCCCATTGTGACTTGCATCATTGTACACAACATAATCTTTTCCTGGAGTAGGCTGAGTCAAAACTCGTGCTTCAGTCCACATTGCCTTCATCGATCAAAGCTAGCTTGACACTTATCTGTCCATTCAAAACGGACCTCTTTTTGCAGCAGTCGTGTCAAAGGATTCACTATAGATGAAAATCCTTTCACAAATCTCCTATAGTATCTGGCTAATCCAAGAAAACTTCTCACTTCTGTCACATTTTGAGGTGGTTTCTAATTAAGAATAGCCTCGATTTTACTAGGATCAACTCGAATACCTTCTGCTGAAATTACATGACCCAGAAAACTAACTGCTCCTAACTAAAACTCACACTTAGATAGCTTTACATACAATTTTTTCTCCTTCAAAATCTGCAATACTTTTCTAAGATGTTGGTCATGCTCTACTCGATCTCTAGAGTAAACAAGAATGTCATCAATGAATACAACTATAAATTGATCAATATATGGCCTGAACACTCGGTTCATCAGGTCCATAAAAACTGTTGGCGCATTCGTCAATCCAAATGGCATCACCAAGAACTCATAATGACCATAACGAGTCCTGAATGTCGTCTTAAATACATCTGACTCTTTGATCTTCAGTTGATGATACCCCGATCGAAGATCTATCTTTGAAAATATACATGCACCTTTCAGCTGATCAAATAAATCATCAATCCTAGGCAATGGCTATTATTCTTAACAGTAACCTTATTAAGCTGCCTATAGTCAATGCAAAGACGTAAAGTACCGTCTTTCTTCTTCACAAATAGTACTGGAGCACCCCATGGTGATACACTAGGTCGTATAAATCCTTTATCTAACATTTTTTGTAACTGTATCTTCAACTCTTTCAATTCTATGGGTGCCATCCTATATAGTGTAATAGATATAGGGGTAGTGCTAGGTACTAATTCGATAGCAAACTCTATCTCTCGGTCAAGTGGTAGTCCTGGTAACTCCTCTGGAAATACATCAGAAAACTCACTAACAGTTGGGATGTAGGTCAACTTTGGACTTTTCTTTTAGGTATCAATCACATATGCTAGGTAAGTCTCACATCCTTATTGATGAGTTTTCGAGCTTTCAATGTTGATATTACATTATCTGGATATCCCCTATACTCGCCCATCACTACTATCTCTTCTTGTTCTGAAACTTTAATTCTCATCTGCCTCTTTCCACAATCTATTATCACCCCATGGAAAGCTAGCCTATCCATTCCCAAGATCACATCAAACTCGTGGAATGGAAGCTCTATTAGATCTGCTGGAAATTGCCTGCCTTGAATTTTGACTCGGCAACCCCTAAACACTTTACTAACTCGCACATTGTGTCGTAATGGGTTAGTCACACGAATCTCATATTCTAGAGTCTCTGGTTTTAGACCCTCTTGACCCGATGGTGGTGTGCATATGTATGAGTGTGTTGACCCAGGGTCTATCAATGCATGTATATAAGAGCCAAAGATAAGGAATTTACTCGTTATGACATCAGGTGCATCCTGCTCCTCTCGGCCTCGCATGGCATAAGCTCTTACTGGAGCAGCTCTACTGCCTTTAGGTCTTTCTACTGTGTCTAATATGAACTGGCTTGGCCCTACACGGCCTACTCTTCCATGCCCTCGGCCTCATCCTCTGCCTTGTCCTATAGTCTATATCGGTACTGACTCAACACTCCCTAAATCTCTACCAAACTGTAGCAATGGACAATCTCTTCTAATATGGTTCTTGGAGCCGCATCTCATGCACGCTCCTATCATCAACCAACACTATCCTGGATACGAACGACCATAATGCTGACACACCAGTAGAGCAGTAGACCTACGGGATACCTATGTCGGTGCACTGGTTGCGGATGAAGTAGATCTTACGGGTTGTCCCCGATTATAAGAATGAAATCTGCTGGAACTCCCAGCCTGGAATCGGCCACCAAAAGATCTGGCTTTTTTGCCACTAGACTGTACTCCACTTGGTTGTGGTGCAGGTCTACTAACCCCAGTAACCTGTACTGGTTGTTGTGTCACCAAAACTCTTACAACTGTTCTAGCAGATGCTAATAAATTGGGGAAACTCATCAGACATAGGGATGAAACTTGTAACTTGATCGTATCCCTCAACCCATCTTCAAATCATCGACATTTATCAGCCTCTGTAGACACAATACCACCAACATACTTGCAAATATGAGTGAATTCTCTCTCATATTCTGTTACAGACATATTCCTCTATTTTAGCATTAGAAACTCTCTATTCTTATCGTCTGTGTAGATAGGAGGAATATATTGCTCCTTAAACTTCTCTAGAAAGAATTCCCATGTCATAGGGTTAGGATCCTCTGTGCTCTGTGATTCAGATTGCCACCAATCATATGCATGCTCCTATAGTAGAGATACTGCATATTCATATTTTTGTTCATCTATGCAGTGCAGTTGATCAAATACTCGCTCTGCTCGTTCCAACCAAAATTCTGCCACTAAGGGGTCATCTTCTCGTTTACCATTGAAATCAGATGCCCCTAATTTCCTCAGTTTCTCAAAATATAATCTAGATGAATCAGATCGTGATGCTCTCCGTAGCAGATCTATCATATTTCTCATGAGCTCAGTCTGACCCATATTAATAGCTGAATGCTCACGAAGTGAGCTGGCACTAAATCTCGGTGCCGCAGCTCGACGATTACTTGGTTGCGACGAAGCTCTTGCCTCGGAAGGCTCATTACTCTCAGCTTCTTCTACTACTATTCGTCTTGATCTTGAAGCCATATCTACCTATAACATAAAGGCAACGACCCTAATCAATAAAGCATCAACTCTAAAAATATAATTGTGGGTACATTCAAGAAAAACGTTTTAAAAATTCACTTTAAAAATCCAAAACCGCCCAACCGGGCTTTAATATCAATATCCAGAAACACCAAACCTAGTGCTCTGATACCAAAAACTGTAGCACCTCCTCACCTGAACCGCACGTGCCTGGATGAGGGAGCGCTAATTTTCGTCTTCCTTACTTCTTCAAATCGCTATTATTATTATTATTATTATTATTATTATTATTATTATTATTATTATTATTATTATTATTATTATTATTATTATTATTATTATTATTATTATTATTATTATATTACCTTTATTTTTTTTCAACACTCATGTATATATGGATATAAACAAAAACCAAAGTACTATTTATTTACATAAGATAGTAATTTTAACATCAAAGTAATTCTTAACAAACTTTAAAAGTAAGTTTTACAAACTCTAACATTTCTTTAATATAAAAGCCAAACACAAAAATTTCAAAGCATGTAACCCACTTTCTCAAGGTTCAGCTGCTTTACTTGAATGGGATCACCATTTGCTTTATCTAATGCCTTCAGCTACCTTTCTATATCTGCATGGAAATTAAACTGCACGCTAAGCTCTAAGCTTAGTGGTGCATATAAATAAGGCAATATACTATATCATGCAACAAGCATTAATATGTATCATTTTATGCATTAAAATGTTTGCATGCATGACTATCAGCATATTCCTATTTCATACAAGTATAAATGTCATGCTCATATAAACAATGTTATTTTCATTTATCTTTAATGGAAAATTACACTGTTAATATCTTTATCATTACATTTCAATCTCATATCATCATCATTTTCTTATTCTTTTCTTTTCTTATTTTCCAACATATCCTCATTATCTTGCCCACATCACTCTAAATTTTGGACTGACTGGATACGGGTGATGGATCAGGAGCACTCCCAGAGCTTAAGCCACCCTGTCCACTATTTGGCTCATAAGAGCTTCTCAAATCAATGGAGCTCCCAGAGCTTAAGCCACATTGATTGAGTATAATTTCATCATAGATGAATAACCGGACCAAGGGCGCTTTCCAAGCTTAAGCCACCTTGTCCTCATTTATATGTGCTCATCAAAGCTTCTCAAGTGAATAGCGCTCTCCGAGCTTAAGCCACATTGACCGAGCATCTCAGACCAATTGTGCTCTCCGAGCTTAAGCCACATTGGTTGAGGAATAGTACGGTATTCATATCATTACATTTCAATCTCATATATATATATCCATATCATTCTTATTTCACTAGATGGACAATGACTTTCATTTACTTACCTGAATTCTTCATTTGAAAACCATATTCATAATTACAAATACAGAGCATTCACGGTCGTGATTACGCTACTGGAATGAATCGCCCAAAAGCATTCACGGTCGTGATTACTCATTCACGCCCATGAATAAGTTCACTTCCATGATTCCAACTCGGGAACACTTCTGGAATGAATAGTACCATTTCCACACAGAAGTCACAACCGTGATACAATCAGTCACAATCGTGAACTCTCAAGTTCACGCCCTTGACTCAATAGTCACTCCCATGACTCAATAGTCACTCAATGTCACACAAGGATCTCTTTCATACATGTCTAATCCTATGGTTTCATGCCATAATCATCATCATTCTTGAAATGTATTTATCTAAAATCATGTTCAGCATGCATTATTTCAAACAAAAATAGGCTATTGCCTTAAGTTATGCACAAACCTCAATCTTTCTCCTTCATTCTTATAGGTAGCTTTTTCTTTTCCTTTGCTCCTTAGAGCTTGTTCCTTGTAACTTGGAACTCCTACAACATCATAAATCATTATTATCATATGATTTTCTCAAGAACCTAACTCTCTTTTTCTCTCTCAAAACCCTAGTTTCTCTCTCTTTCCACATAAATCTTGGATGAGCTCAAAATTAACTAACTTGATCACAACTTTGGAGATTTTCTCTCTCTACCAAACTTGATTTTTCTTCCTCTTTCTTGTTCTTTCCAGCTTCTTTAGGAGTTATGAACCATGAAGATCACCTTGTCTTGCTCTTTCCCTTCTTTTCCCTTCCTTTCTCTCTCTAGAAATCAAGATTGGCTATGGAGGAATGGGGCTAGCGTGACTGGTATAGAAGAGAGAGACAAAGACATCAAATGAAGAGAAAAAGAAGAAGAAAAGGAAGTCTTAAATAGGGTACCCAAAAGTCTCCATATAGGACCCACCATTTTGACCATTTCTTGACATTAGGCTTAAAGAACCCATTTATCTCATTCTTCCTCCTTCAGTGGCCAGCCAACCCAATTTTAAGTGTCCAAATTTCCTATTTTTAATTAGCAATTAATCTCATTAATCCTCCAATTTTTGGTAATTTGCAATTTGACCCCAAAACTTATCAAATTTTGCAATTTAGCCCTTTATCGTAAATCATTTTCTTTAAACATTATAATCACTTAATTAGGCATTTATCAAGTAATTTAGCCATTACTTAATCAATTTTTGTAAAACTTTGAATTTAGACTCCAATCGGTCAAACGTGTGAACTTCTCGACACGTGCGACTCGGGGCCTACATTAGTGGATATTATAGTTTCGATTCAATTAAAAAGTATAATATCCGCTAATTTAGGCCCCGAGTCGCACGTGTTGCGAAGTTGACGCGTTTGACCGAATAGAGTTTAAATTCGGATTTTTGCAAAATATTGATGAAGTAATGGCTAAATTAAATGATAAATGCCTAATTAAGTGATTATAGAGGTTAAAGAAGTTGATTTACGGTAAAGGACTAAATTGCAAAATTTGATAATTTTTGGGATTAAATTGCAATTTACCACAAATTGGAGGATTAATAAGATTAATTACTAATCAACATATTAATTTTGGGCATATTTTGATAGTTTTGGCCGGCCACTCAAGGAGGAAGAATGAGATAAATGGGTTCATTAAACCTAATGTCAAGAAAAGGTCAAAATGGTGGGTCCCACATGAAGACTTTTTGGGTACACTATTTAAGGCTTCCTTTTCTTCTTCTTCTTCTCTTCATTCTGTGCATTCTACTCTTTTTTCTATACCATTCATGCCAGCCCCATTCCTCCATAGCCAATCTTGAATTCTAGAGAGAGAAAGGAAGAGATGAGAAGGGAAAGAGCAAGACAAGTTGATCTTCATGTTCCATAACTCCTAAGGAAGCTGGAAAGAATAAGAAAGAGGAAGAAAAATCAAGTTTGGTACCAAAGTTGTGATTTGATGAAGAAAAGTGTAAGGTAAGAAGCATTTCTTCTTCTTCTTCATCTTTTCTTAAAGGAAGTTTGAATTTTGAGCTCATCCAAGACTTATATGGAAAGAGAGAGAAACTAGGGTTTTGAGAGAGAAAAAGAGAGTTTAGGGTCTTGAGAAAATCATATGATAATAATGATTTATGATGTTGTAGGAGTTCCAAGTGATAAGGAATAAGCTCTAAGGAGCAAACGAAAGAGAAGGCTACCTAGAAGAGTGAAGGAGAAAAAGTAAGGTTTGTGCATAACTTAAGGCAATAGCCTATTTTTGTTTCAAATAATGCATGCTGAACATGATTTTTGATAAATATATTTCAAGAGTGATGATGATTATGGCATGAAACCATAGGATTAGACATGTATGAATGAGATCCTTATGTGACATTGAATTAATGATGCATGTTAGAAAATCTTGTATGATCAAGACATTTACATGTATTAGAAAGTAATAAGTTGAGTAAAGAACTTGAGAAATGCATGAAATAGAATTTGGTATGATTTGGATGATGTTAGAATGAATGTGATGTGAATATGCAGATTTCCTGCTGCAAGTCACAGGCGTGAATATTGAGTCACGGGCGTGAACTTGAGAGTTCACGGTTATGACTGATTGTATCACGGTTGTGACTTCTGTGTGGAAATGGTACTATTCATTCTAGAACCGTTCACGGGTTGGAATCACGGAAGTGAACTTATTCACGGGCTTGAATGAGTAATCACGGCTGTGAATGCTCTGTATTTGTAATTATGAATGTGGTTATGAAATGAAGAATTCAGGTAAGCAAATGAAAGTCATTGTCTATCCAGTGAAATAAGAATGATATGGATATAGATTTATGTATATATATATATATATTGATGTGAGAATGTGATATGTTGTGATATAGAAAAATGAATTGATATAGAATAATGAATGTTGATGCTGATGATAAGTATGAGAATATTGATGTTCCTAGTTAAATAAATGAAAAGATGTTATCTAGTATGTATGCGTACGATTATATGTTTGCAAAACAAGAAAATTGAGATGTTGAAATTTGAGAAATTATGATTGATGTGAAAATATAAAGAAGCCCATTACTCTACTTGCGGACTAGAATCAGGATAGATGACATGTCATTAAGGGGGCGAATGGTACCATACTATTCCTACACTAATGTGGCTTAAGCTTGTGAGAGCACCATTGGTGTGAGATGCTCGGTCAGTGTGGCTTAAGCTCAGAGAGTGCTACTGACTTGAGAAAGCTCTGATGAGCACACATAAATGAGGACAAGGTGGCTTAAGCTTGGGAAAGCACCCTTGGTCCGGTTATTTATCTATGATGAAATTATACTCAATCAATATGGCTTAAGCTTAGGAGAGCGCCATTGATTTGAGAAGCTCTTTTGAGCCAGATAGTGGACAGGGCGGCTTAAGCTCTGAGAGCGCTCTTGATCCATAACCCGTATCCAGTAAGTCAAAATTTAGAGTGATGTGGGCAAGATAATGAGGATATATTGGAAAATAAGAAAAGAAAAGAATAAGAAACGATGATGATATGAGATTGAGAGGTAATGATAAAGAGATTAACAGAATAATTTACCATTAAAGATAAATGAAAATAACATTGTCTATATGAGCATGACATTTATACTTGTATGAAATAGGAATATGTTAATAGTCATGCATGCAAACATCTTAATGCATAAAATGATATTTGTTAATGCTTGTTGCATGATATAGTATATTGCCTTATTTATATGCACCACTAAGCTTAGAGCTTAGCCTGGAGTTTAATTTCCACGCAGATATAGAAAGGTAGCTGAAGGCGTTAGATAAAGTAAGCGGTGATCCCATTCAAGTAAAGCAGCCGAATCTTGAGAAAGTGGGTTACAAGTTTTGAACTTTTGTATTTGGCTTTTATATTAAAGAAATGTTAGAGTTTGTAAATCTTACTTTTAAAAGTTTGTTAAGAATTACTTTGATGTTAAAATTACTATCTTATGTAAATAAATTGTACTTTGGTTTTTGTATTTATCTACATATACATGAGTGTTGAAAAATAAAATAAGTAAATAAATATAGGTAATATAATAATAATAATAGCGAATTGAAGAAGTAAAGAAGACGGAATAGCAAATGAGATAAATGAAATAATAATATAGACCTAACATGGGTCAACTCAGACTACTCATACTTACAATGTCTTCTCTTCATATCAACTCAACAATTTATTGGCTCAGAATCTGTATGCAGGGAAAACCATATGCTAGGCTAATGAAAGCTTAGTGGTACATATAAGCATTTAAATTCCAACATGCATTCACATAGACATATACATATAAGTTCATTAATGCTGAACTAATTTCAATACATTCATAACATACATTACATAAGTGATTTCATTATCATAGTAACAATACATGTCGTTTATCATATTTCTATATCATTATAGTCTCAATGAATTTCATCATCTATTGCAAGTATACCATTACTGATTCCATGTATATATATATATATATATATATATATATATATATGATTTATGATTTACTGATTTCTTTATAATGTATCACGAATTCCTATATTACAAATTTTTGTGTACTATACTTTAAATTTCTGGTTTCTTAGCCCAATACTTTTGACCATGACCACCTGCATGCGGGTTGTGCAGCAGAAGTGCTCTTACCCGAGCTTATGCCAACCTAGTCACTATTTGTATATGCCTGTATTGCAAATTTTGCATCTTAAATCAAAAGTGCTCTACTCAAGCTTAAGCCACATTGATGAGTAAAAATAACTACATGCATATGGGTATAAGGGTGTTCTTACTTGAGCTTAAGCCATCTTGTCCCTAAATAAACAAAAGCACTCATACCTGAGCTTAAGGCACCGTGATTAACACAATAATAATAATATACTATGGTACCGTAACCCCCTCAATGGCATGCCACCTATTCTAACTAGTCCTTAAATAGAGAATGGGCATATTTAAATATATTATGGTTATCAATATCGTTTATGTCACATTTCATAGTTCCACTTAATCATCACATATCATTCTGTAATGTAGAGCACTGAGTGCATAATCATTACCGAAAAATCATGTAAACATACTATATTGTATCTCACTTATTCATGCCAAACATGTGTGTGTAAATCATATACATGCAACTCAATCATATTATCCAATTCATCATTTTTGGATGCAAGGAATTCAAGGGTGTGAACAGTATATTTACGGGCATGAAGCCTTTCGTCATGGGTTGCCTACATGTGACTCAGCTATGACTGTGTCATGATCATTCATCGCCATGAACATTGGTGCATGGGTGTGACCATACTTTGTTCATGCATTGATGGGTGTAAAGTGTAGTTTCACGAGTGTGACACATCAGACAGAACATATTTCTAGCACTGATTCAACCCAGTTCGACATACAATCATGCAAGGTACTAAAGTTAACCAATGTTGGCCATACCTATCAACACTTTACAATAATTGCAGCATTCAAACAACTATCACATGCATTTAATCATATTTTAATCAATCAATCTAGTCTTAATAGCTTATTCATCAATATCATAGCAACCTTCTTACTCAATTATCATCAAATAAATCTCAATATACATCTTAGAATATTATCAAACATTTATGCCAATTTCAGCAACTATTAAATCAATACATAATGCCAATTGAGATTCCAGAATTGCATTTCATATCACAAGCATCATATATTCGAATAAAATGTGTATATGTATAAATCTCGAGAAATAGAGCCCTAACACTCGACTCTCTCATGTCTATTGCCTTTAGGGGGTGTCTCCACCTTCAATCTCAGTCCCTAATATGAAATCAGAGACAATATTATCATTCTATTGTTTAAATTAATCAACTTACATCATAAACTAATAAAAATATTAACATTGAACCCTATTAAACTGACATTGATATTAGTGACATTGATATTGATTTAAAGTCCCAAACTTTAATTTCCCTTAAACTCAATTGAACCTTATCAAAGAATGAAGGAGACATGATATCTTACTTCTATTTTGTGGGAACATAATGGTTTCTAAATTTATAAATGTGTTATAATCCAACTCCTCACACACCTTGATTTTTATACCTAATTCCTAGTTTTCAATCCATTTATACTCTCTTTAATGGTGGAGATATGTATTTAATCAGCTAAAATGAATGGGATTGTTGGAGAATGATTCATGGGGTTTCAAGGGATTGGTGGGTAGGGCTTAAGGTTGTATTTCATGAGTTTTCTATTGAAATATGTATTAAGTTTTGAAGAATGAATCAAATTCATAAATGCAGCGGAAAAATAAAATTTTCAAAACCTGAAACAAAAGATCATACTTGTGCCATTAAAACTAATTTATATAAATATAAAGATTTGAAATTATACCTTGTAATTTCTTATTTGTTCTTCAAATCTTCACTTTTTTGGGTTGTAGCAAACCACAACAATCCACACTAGCATGTCTCTAATGATAATCCATGCAAAGAATGAAGAAGAAACTATCAAGAGAAATGGTTTGAAAAATTCAAAGTGCACGCTTTAAAAGTGTTCTTGATAGAATTTTGTTGTCTTAAAAATATTTTTTTCACAAAAAAATATTTTCATGTCTATTTTTTGCCATTTGAGGTCTTTTCTATTTGAATCAAATTCAAAGAAAAGATGAAAAGTCAAAAATGGAGAAAAGGGAAATGGATGAACAGTAATTGGCCTTAATTGGCCTAACTAAGGCAAAAATCTATCGTTGGCCAACGGGTGGGAGGCAACAGCGCACTGGGCCTGCTGCGGGCTGCTGCTAGGCTGCCCTGTTGGCCCGCTAGGGAGGCCAGCAGACTGCCTACCCCATGTAGGTATGCTCGGGCCCATATGGGCCCATGACCCTTCCGAATGATTTTTCATTGTGATCTCATTGTGATCCACCCCTATTTAATTCTCTCATATTTTCGATCCTATCCAAGACCATTTTACACATTTTCCATATCTTCAATGTGTGTGACCCATTTGGTTCCCGAATATATGTAGGGCACTTAAATTAATAATTCATTTAAGCAAGTCATGAGCGGTATCTAGCAACACATCATGACCCCCAATTGACCGAAAAGTCAGTGGTTTGACTACGAACCTTTCCATAGATAATTTCCATGCAATTATTCCTTTCGCCATTATATACGCCACTTGGTTCAAAGTATGGACATGTGTCAACTCCCACTAGACTGACTACATCACGTCTAGTCCAAGAAATGTTAGTTATTGTCCTTGAGGCTCATTACTCTATTAGATATGTCATTGAAGACTATCTTTATGACATTTCCACTCCGGCTAGAGTTTCCCGAGTAATAACCATGACAAGAGGCCATGGGTATAGACTCCTTATATCAAGAGTGGTGAATCCTTTATTGGTTACCCAATTACCTTCGAATACCTCAAGCTGTATCCAATCACCACACCATGAGCAACCTCCATAAGGCAAGAAGGAATAGTGTCAAAATATAGAATCAATATTCAAGATATCCTTGAGTACCTCAAGTCTAAGGATATTTGCACCATTGCTATGATAAGACTATCATTGACATTTGAATAGATTATCCATATGATTGTCTCATAGTTGATCATCCAATGTACTTAGCTACAGTTAGCAAGCATCCATATGTTAACTCTAAACATCTCATGTTTATAGATTATGAGATATACTACTCGATCCAATCAAAGAGTGTAACATGTGCTAGTCTATCTAGATTAATAATGTCCCATCTCATTAATCCTTTGACTAGGGATAATTTTGATACTAACATAATTACACATGACAAGAATCTCACTACATTAATTGATTTATGATCACTTATCAATTCATGTATCAAATGAGCATAAAATTAATGAAAATGCCTTTTATTAATCAAATAAATTTGTACAATAAGTGCTAAAGGTGATTGCCTTTAAAGCACTTCTCTAACAAGCTCCCACTTGCACTAAAGCTAATTTGTATTTGATTCCATAGGCGAGTACATGAGAATCATATTTCTTTTGGGGAAGTGGCTTAGTTAAAGGATCATCAATATTCTAATCAGTGGGCACTCTTTCTATCTTTACATCATTCCTACCAATGATTTCTCCAATTAAATGGTATCTTCTACGTACATGTTTGGATCTCTGATGAGACCATGGCTACTTTGCTTGTGTAATGACTCTATTATTATCACAATACAATTGTATTGGATCAATAATGTTGGGAACTGCTTCCTTTGCTATTTAGAAACTGGAATATACTCTACTTTGGTTATGGAATCAGCAGTCGTTTCCTGTTTGGAACTCTTCCAACTAACTGCTCCACCATTTTGTGTGAATATATAATCTGACTGAGATTTTGGGTCATCCTTGCTAGATTGGAAGCTGGCATCGGTACACCCACTCACAATAAGATCTCCATCTCCATATACCAAGAATACATCCTTAGTTCTTCTTAAGTACTTAAAGATATTCTTGACAACCACCCAATGACCCTCACCAGGGTACGATTGGTATCTGCTCATGACACTCATAGCGTACATGATTAATCCTATTCCTGAAGCATATGGAATCAAACTCATGTGTGTCCTCTCATCTTGTGTCTATGGACACAAAGACTTTGTGAGAGTAATCCCATGGGTCATGGGAATATATCCCCTTTTGGACTGCTACATGCTAAACCTCTTTAGCATCTTATCTATGTATGTAGACTGTGAAAGACCAAGCAATATTTTAGATCTATCTCTATAGATCTTTATCCCCAAAATATAGACTGCTTCTCTAAGTTCTTTCATAGAGAAATTCATAGATAACCAAATTTGACTAATTGTAAGGCTGAGACATCATTTCCAATTAACAATATGTCACCTACATATAACACAAGAAATACGATTGCACTCCCACTAACTTTCTTGTAAACACAAGATCCAGATTTTGTAAGAAACCAAACTATTTGATTGTGTCATCAAACTGAATATTCAAACTCCTAGATGTTTGCTTTAATCCATAAATGGATCTTTGAAACTTATATCCCTTTTTGGCATCTTTGGATATGAAGCCTTCTGGTTGGGTCATGTACACATCCTCAGTCAGATTTCCATTAAGGAAAGTTGTCTTCACATCAATTTGCCATATCTCATAATCATAATGAGTAGCAATGGTTAAGAGTATCCTCATGGATTTAAGTATAGCTACTGGGCTAAATGTTTCATCATAGTCAATTCCTTGTGTTTAACGATAACCTTTAGAAACAAGTCTAGATTTATAGGTAATCACATTACCATCCATGTCAGTTTTCTTTTGTAAAACCCACTTGCACCCTATAGGCTTTATTCCTTCCAGTGGGTCAACCAAAGTCCATACTTGGTTTTCATACATGGAATCCATTTCTAACTTCATGGCTTGAATCCATTTGTTAGAGTCGAAAATATTCAGAACTTCTTCATAGGGTTTAGGCTCATCATTTTCTATGAGCAATACGTCATTCTATTCACTAATGAGAAATCCATATCTCACTAGAACTGTACATATCCTACTTGACCTACGAAGTTCTTGTGCTTCAGAATGTTGAGCTGTTATATCATCTGTATGACTAACAAGCTCAGGTTCAGATAGTTGATCAACATTTGTTTGAGCATTTTGAACTTCCTCACGTTCAATTTTGCTCCCACTATCTCCTTTTAGAAGGAATTCTCTCTATTAAAAGATAGCATATCTTGAAACCTTTTGTTCCAAGGGGTGGTAAAATTGATATCCATATGATGCTTTTGGATATCCCACAAACAGACATCGGTCATACTTAGCTTCTAGCTTATCTGACATTGTCCACCTAACATAAGCAGAACAACCCAAAATTCTCATGTAACAAAATGTGGGTTGTTTGTTATACCATATCTCATATGGAGTAACATCAACTGACTTTGAAGGAACTCCATTTAATATATAAATCGTGGTCTCAAGTGCATAACCCCAAAAGGTTTTATGCAGTTCCACAAAACTCATCATAGACTTTACCATGTCGAACAAGGTTCGGTTTCTTCTTTCAGCAACACCATTGTGTTGATTCGTGTAAGGTGGAGACCTTTGAGATAAAATCCCATTATCCCTAAGATAATCTAGAAACTCACGGCTCAAGTGCATATCAGTGCATATGTGTAAGCCATAATCGGTATCTAATACCCATATATTATTATTGGAAACAGTATTAATTTCTATTAAACCTTAAGGGATATTTCTGTCATTTTGATGCTAACAAATAAAATAGCAATAATGTACTAAATATACTTGTTTTCTAAGTTTATTGAACAGGGTATGGAATACGATAGTAAGAATAGAGAATGGAAGACTAATCTTAAAAATACAAAAAATGAAGAATTAACATGTTGATGACCGTGACCTTATATGTCACGCCCGTGATGAAGCTTAGCGCCAACTATCCAACATTTAAAGTTCACGGCCATGAAGAATGATAGCAATCGTGAATGATCACATCAGTCACGACTGTGAAAGAAAGTCACGCCCGTGAGAAGACATGACAAATTCTTTCAGAGAGCTTCATGGCCAGAGTCACCACTTGGACCACGGCTAGGAAGGATGTTCATGCCTGTGAAGATATAATGTCACGCCCATGATCAAACACTTCAAATCCTTTCAGAATGCTTCATGGCCAAAGTCAGCACTCAAGTCACGGCTTGGAAGAACAGTCACGACCGTGAAAAAGGAAAGAGAAACATGTCAGGTGCGGAAATAAAAGTTGGTGCAACGACTATTTCCGAATTAAATGCAATCAAATGGCTAATACTTCGAATCAAAATCTTGTTGTAAGCCATTTGTGCATTTAATATTTTCAAAACAAACATTTATTCTCTGTGAAAATATTTTTGCTCATCATTCTCTGAGCATTATAGATTTGTAAGTGTTTCTCTCTATAATCATCTACTCAAGTGAGTTTGGGTATTTTGGGGTTAAGAGTATAACACTTGTATGGGTTATTTGTGTGAGCCTTTAAAACGCAAGGAATTGGTTTATTGTGTGAGCCATTAAAATACAAGGGATTTCTGGGTTAGGTGTGATCCATTGTTAGAAACACCATTGTTGGGAGTGAGCTTGTAAAACTCCATTGTAACACTTAGAGTATTAGTGAAACTCCCAATTGAGATTGGGGAGAAGAGTAGGGTTTGTTAACATCCGAACCTCTATAAACATTCTTGTGTCTTATCTTTCTATCCCTACTCAACTTAACTTTTCTTTTCGCACTTAAAAGTTAAAATTTTTAATATCCAATTCAACCCCCCTTCTTGGTTCAATATCTTGGCGACAATTGGTTTCGGAGCTCAGGCTAGCATCGAAGCCTAAACAGCACTAATAAAGATCAAGATATGGACAATGAAGGATTCCAAAGTCTTAAGCCTTACTTTGATGGAGCAAATTATGCTCATTGGAAGTTTCAGATGGATACATATCTGGACAGTGAAGGAATTAAAGTCTGGGATAGTGTTCGAAAAGAATGGACACCACCAACTAGAAGAGGAGTTGATGGTGAAGAAGAAAACTTATGAAGAGATGATTGGACAGAGCCTCAAAGAAAAGCAAACTTCAGAAACAAGAAGGTAATGACAATTCTCTCAAGCTCATTATCCATTGAAGAATGTGGTAGAATACAACACTGCCCAATAGCTTACAGCGTGTGGAAAATATTGGAAAACTATCATGAAGTAACTAAGCAAGTTAAATCCAAGAAGATTCAACTTCTTACTTCAGAGTATGAGCTCTTCAAGATGAAATCCAACGAGTCAATTACTGACATGACCAACCATCTTCTAGCCATCACAAATGGCATGAGAAAACTTGGGAAACACCTGATCTTGGAAGATGTAAATAACAAATTCCTGAGAAGTCTTCTTCTCAAAGATTATGGTTCAACAGTTGCCGGTATAGAAGAGGCAAATGAAGACATGAGCATCATGAATACTAATGTGCTTATTGGCAAACTTCTCACACATGAAATGGCAGTAAAAAGAGATAGAGAGCCAGAAAAAAGAAAGCCTGTAGCACTAAAAGCCTCTACTTCAAAATCTCAAAAGAAAGTTGAAGATGATGAAGAAAATAGTGATGATGCAAATGAGGACATTGTTATGCTCTCAAGAAAGCTGAAAAGAATCATTAAGAAAAGAATGAGCAACTCTTAAAAATTGAGGCAAAGAAACCTCAAACAAACTTCTAATGATACACAAAGATGTAAAGAAGAGGTAAAGTGTTATGAATGTGGAAAGAAAGGGCATATTAAACTGGAATGTCCAAGGCTCAAGAAGACAAGAGCAAACACCAAAGAGACAATGGGGAGAAAGGTCACAAAGCCACATGGGATGACAAAAGCTCTTCAAGTGAAAAAGATGACAATGAAAGTGAACACCTATGCTTCATGGCTATAGAGGATCACATCTCGGAAAAGGTAAGATAATGATGATAATAGTAATAGTGAAGATGATGATGATGAGCAAAGCCTAATAAAAGTATTGAATCTAGAACTAGAAAAAGATAGAAGTAAATTCAATACTTATAAGAATAACATTTATAAATTGAAACTCAAAATGGATGCTTTAGAAAAGGAGAACTTTAAGCTTAAATCATCTAATGAATCTCTTCAAAAGTCCTTAGTTGAATACTCTTCAAGACCCTCAACTAAATCCTTGCTTAAAGAAAACAATACTTTGAAAAATGAAGTTAAGGAACTTAGAAACTCCATTTCAAAATTTCACAAAGGAAATGAGAGCTTAGATACTCTCATTGTGTCTCAAAGACCACCCTTAATTAGACATGATCTAGGTTTCAAGGGTACATCATCATCTTCTCATAAGACTACTTTTGTTACATCAAGTGAACCTCACATCTCCACATTTGCTGGAACAACACCAAGGGATAAATGCATAAAATACACTAAACCTTCTATACATAAGAGGGATGTTCAAGGATTGGTAAGCCTAAGAAAGAAACCTTAAAAGGCTAATTATGCCTTTATGTATAAGAAACATGCATCTAGAAAAGCACCAATTAATCATGATTATGCATGCCATTGTTCTCAAACTCAATCTAATAGAAATATGGCATTCAAAAACATTGTAAGACCAAAAACCATTTTTAGAGCTAAACAATGTAATTATTGTATGAAAATTGGTCACAAAAATAAACATTGCTGGATAAGGAAGGCTCATTGGGAACCTTCATATGCTAAGCCCCAAGGACCTAAGCTCATTTGGGTACCTAAAAACCATATTTGAATTGTGATTCTATAGGTATGCCTCAAGTCCACAATAAACAAAAATGCTTGGCTAGTAGACAATGGATGCTCAAGGCATATGACAGGAGACAAAAAACTTTTCAATGAAATCAAAAGTATTGATGGAGGTAAAGTTAACTTTGGAAACAATGCTAAGGGTAAGGTAATTGGCATTGGCACTATTGATATTAATGGTACTACTTTTATTAAAGATGTCTTACTTATTGATGGCTTCAAACATAACTTGTTGATTGTAAGTCAATTATGTGATAAAGGAAACAAAGTAACCTTTACTTCTAACGAATGTCTTGTAACCTCTATTGATGGTCAATATATATTTAAAGGAAATAGAGATGTCAATACCTACATAGTAGACTTACACAAAATATCTAACAATTCCTCTAAGTGTCTTATGACTACAAGTGATGAATCTTGGCTATGGGATAGAAGGCTTGGTCATGCAAACATGGTTTTAATTCAAAGCCTCAGCACATGAGAGCTGGTAAAGGGACTGCCAAAAGTCAAATTTGAAAAAGATAAGACATGTGAACCTTGCCAAATAGGAAAGCAACACAAGTCATCCTTCAAATCCAGAAACATAGTAAGTACCTCAAAACCTCTACAACTCCTGCATCTAGATTTATTTGGACTTACTAGAATTGCAAGCTTAGGAGGTAAACACTATACCTTTGTCATCGTAGATTATTACTTTAGATTTACTTAGGTAAATTTCCTTAGCTCAAAAGAGTGATGTCTTTGAAACTTTCAAAACTTTTGCTAAAAGGGTTCAAAATGAAAAGGGGTATTGTATTTCAAAAATAAGAAGTGACCATGGCAAAGAATTTAAGAATGAAAACTTTGAAAGATTTTGTCTTGAACATGGAATTTTGCAGAACTTTTCATCTCATAGGACACCTCAACAAAATGGGATATGTTAAAGGAAAAATCAAACTTTAATTGAAATGGCTAGAACAATGCTTAATGAGTATGGCTTGCCAACTTACTTTTGGGCAGAAGCCACAAATACTGCTTGTTATATTTCAAATTGAGTTTTCAAAATACTTCTCTTAAACAAAACTTCATTTGAGCTTTGGAATGGAAGAAAGCCCTTGATATCATACTTTAGAGTATTTGGATGCAAGTGCTTCATATTGAATACCAAGGGCAACCTTGGAAAATTTGCCTCTAAATCTGATGAGGGTACCTTTTTAGGATACTCTACAACTAGTAAAGCATATAGAGTATTTAATAAAAAGTCATTAACTGTTGAAGAATCTATGCTTGTTATTTTTGATGAATCTAGTAGACTTGATCTTGTGAAAGGTAGTGTTCTTGATGATGTTGTAGGTACCATGGAAAGACTTGATCTTGAAAATGGAAGAGAAGAAAATGATCAAGAAGATTCACATCAAGATGATTCTCTACCTCAAGCTCAAGAGGAAAACAGGCAAGAGCTCCCAAAGAAATGGAGATTGACAAAAGATCACCCCAAAGAGCAAATCATTGGTGATCCTGCAAGGGGAGTAAGTACTAGATCTCATCTCAAACATTTAGTTTCTGACCTTGCTTTTGTTTCTCGAATTGAGCCTTAAATTATTGAAGAGGCTCTTAATGATGAAAGTTGGGTGATTGCCATGCAAGAGGAACTCAACCATTTTTTTAATTTAGAATTAGAATATATAATATTGAAATATTTTTAATTAGAATTCTAATTATAAATATTTAATATTTATATAATTTATAATAAATATTTAATATTTATATAATTTATAATATTTATTATAATTATTATAATAATAATTATTATAATATTTATTATAATATTTATTTTCATATTTATTTTCTTTAATTCTATTTTTATATTTTATTTTAATTCTATTTTTATATTTTATTTTATATTTTATATTTATTTTCTTTAATTATATTTTCTTTAATTATTTAATTATTTAATTATATTATTCTTTAATTATATTATTTATATTTAATTATTATTATTTAATTATATTATAATTATAATATATTTTCATTTAATTTTTAATTATTAATTATATTAATATTAAATATTATTTTATTAATATTTGAGAGAAGTAAGATATGGACCTTAGTACTAGACCTAAGGAACATCAAATTAGAGGAAGCAAATGGGTATTTAGAAATAAACTAGATGAACAAGGTTCAATAACTAGGAATAAGGCTAGATTGGTTGCAAAAGGGTATAATTAGGAAGAAGGAATAGATTATGATGAGACCTATGCTCTTGTAGCTAGATTAGAAGCCATAAGAATACTTTTAGCATATGCATTCCATATGAATTTCAAACTCTTTCAAATGGATGTAAAAAGTGACTTTTTAAATAGTTTTATAGAAGAAGATGTTTATGTAGAACAACCACCAGGTTTTGAAAGCTATGATTTGCCTTATCATGTATTTAAACTTTCAAAAGCTTTATATGGTTTGAAACAAACCCAAAGAGCTTGGTATGAAAGACTAAGTTATTTTCTCTTAGAAAATAACTTTACAAAGGGGAATGTTGACACTACACTATTCATTAAAAAGCATAAGCATGATACTCTAATTGTTCAAATTTATGTTAATGATGTCATATTTGGGTCTATTAATGAATTACTTTGTCAAGAATTTGCTAAGTGTATGACTAAGGAATTCGAAATGAGCATGATGGTGAGCTAAAATTCTTCCTTGGTCCTCAAATAAAACAAGGCAATGAGGGCATATTCATCAACCAATCCAAATATGCCAAAGACTTACTGAAGAAATTTAGAATGGAAGGATGCAAAAATGCTAAGACTCCAATGAGCACATCAACAAAATTGGACAAGGATGAAAAGGGTAAGAGCATTAATGAAAAGCTCTATAGAGATATGATCGGATCACTTTTATATCTTACTGCCTATAGACCCGACATAGTGTATAGTGTATGCTTATATGCTCGATTTCAATCATGTCCTAAAGAGCCTGATTTAAATGCAGTAAAAAGACTTCTTAAATATTTACATGGCTCATTGCATCTAGGTTTGTGGTATCCTAGAAATTCATCCTTCTACATTATAGGATATTTAGATGCTGCTTATGCTGGAAGTCTTTTAGATAGAAAAAGTAATTCAGGTACTTGTCACTTTATTGGAGAATGCTTAGTTTCTTAGTTTAGTAAGAAACAAGTTTCAGTTGCTCTTTCCACTACTGAAGCGGAATATATGGCAGCAGGATGTTGTTGTACACAAATCCTTTGGATGAAACAACAACTTAAGAATTATAGTCATAATATGAACCATATACCTCTTAGATGTGACAATACAAGTGCCATAAATCTATTTTAGAATCCCATTCAACACTCTAGAAGTAAGCATATTGACATCAGACACCATTTTATTAGCGATCATGTTCAATATGGAGATGTTGAATTGGAATTTATAAGCACAGACAATCAATTGGCAGATATCTTCACTAAGTCTCTAAATGAGGAAAGATTTAATTTCATAAGAAGAGAGCTTGGTATGATTGATGGATTAACTTTATGATTACCAAAATTGTCAAACCTTTATTGATATTCTTGTGTTTTTTGTCTCATCTTATTACATATAAGGTAGCTAATTTGATGGAAATATATGTTATAGGGGATAAAAGCTCCTTAGAAATGCTTTAGTCTTGTTTTAGACTTAATTTTATTTAATGAGGATTTTAGGCAATTCATGCCCGTCACATATATTCGCGGCCATGATCTAAATCGCTAAAAGAACCAGTAGCTTTCACGACTTGCTCCACGACATGATTCACGGCTGAAGGTAGTGAAGACTATATTCCACGACCATAACCTTTTCCTATCACCCCCGTGAAACCCTTTGTTCATGCCCGTTATGATTTTTCATGACCATGAACATTTCCACCAAAAACTTACAGCAGCATTCACACTTTATGTCACGCTCTGTTTCATGATCACAAGTAGTGAAGATTGTGCTTTACGCCCGTGACTCGTCTGTCACCACCATGATAGTTCATCATTCACGCCCGTTACCTTTAATTTTCATAACCATGAATAATTTCACCTCTCTCTTCACGGGTAAAGTGTCTCTGCAACAAACCATGAACACGACATTTCACGCCCGTGACTTATACTTCACACCTATGAAGATGTCGGCTATATAATGTTTTTGCTGTTATTTCTCTCATTCCAACTCTCCAACTTCTCTCACTTATCACCATTGAATACCATTTTGAAGATTCCGTCCCCATAGCAACTCATTCCATTTATAAGTTTTACTCCAAAACAAAATTCCATCAGATTTTTCACTCTTCAAAAGTTCATTTTTCAATCAAAATGGAAACTGACTCCTCCAAGGGTACAAGAAAGAAGTCTCATGCTCCAAGAAAGTACACGGATTACCTTCTAAACATTATTCTGGAGCATTGTCATCCTAGATACTCAGTTCTAAAGAAAAGTCCACTCCTTTCCTCTCGATTATTTGAGTGGCAAACCATCCATACACTCGACCTCGAGACAAGCATGACGGAACAACTACAGGCTTGTCATATGAAAGATTTCGTTGATATCCATCAACCGACACTAAGGGAACCAACTATAGAATTCCTGAGCACCCTGCAAGTCTCGCCTACCGGCACGGTGAAATTCTGGAGCATTGTCAACCTTCCCTCTAATGGTATCCTGAATGAGAGTGAAGTGGAGTTCTATGCTACTCAAGCATGGACTCACTTCGGGCTTGATTGCAGTTGGGACGTCAAGAAGACAAAGAGCACCCACCTTTGATCCCCAGCGCACAAGTACTTGTATAGGTTTCTAACCTATAGCATTTTTTCCAGAGGAGACAACAATGGATCAATCAGGAAGTCAAAGCTCTTTCTCCTACAGATGGCCCGAAGACCCCTAACAGTGGCTTTATCTCGATGGTTTGCAAGCCATTTTTGTCAATTGCCGCCAAGCCTTCCGGAGACATTCTGATTGGTGGGTATGTGACTCACATCACCATCAAGCTAGGATACTTGAAGCTAGAGGAACACCACTTCAACCTCATACCAGCACATCCTCGAGACCGACTAGACGTCGAGTCCTTCATCAAAATAGGAGCAGTTGTTCATATAGTATTTGAGAACATCTACTACCACTTCACCAACACTGCCGGTGAGATTATTTGGGAGGACAATGACTCAGATGACTTCAAAGCTGGCCTCTAAGGAATCCAGTTGAGGAAGAGAGTTTGAGTTGAGGTGGCACCTCCAGTGGTTGAGCAGGAAATTGGACAATCCTCTGCCTCCACACCAAACTTGGCTCAGTAAGTGGCTGACCTTTTGGCACCACGGTTTGAGCAATTGCAGGTTTCGATGGATGAGAGGTTAGAGAACCTCAAGGATTTCATGGAGTCTCGCAAGGATTGCCTCAAGGCGGAAGTAGCTCACCTTAGAGATAGGATGTCTGACTAGACGTTATGTTAGCTGTGTTATTTTTTAGCTTGTTTGCTGTAGGAATTTCCATTTCCTTTCAGAATTTCAATTTCTTTTGTATTTATTTTTTCTATATTAATATATTTGCTTTTGTTTTCCATTATATTTTATCTTTTTGTTATTCTTTTTGTTGATGACAAAAGGGGGAGAACCTAACAATATATTATGTTTAAAGTTAAAAGCAATACTTATTTTGAATCAAATGAATATGCAAGTATGCAAATGAGTTTCATATACCTTAAATATATCTTAAGTAAACTTTGCATATACGTTGATGTCAGTTACATGAATGAATATGCACTTGATATACTCTTTATATACTTTATATATACTTAGGATAAATATAACTTGCTTTAAGGAAAAATTTTGATACATATTGGATATACCTGACATATAACTTGCATATACTTAAAACTAGGAAGCATATTTTGATGCTACACTTCATCATTCTTTACAATTCTTGCACTTCAACATTTTTTATCTTAAGCATCTTTCGAGGGGGAGACTTCTCAAAAGCACATATTGCTAGACTATTTGTCACCATCAAAAAGGGGGAGATTCTTGAACCTTGAGGGGTATTTCCATCATTTTGATGCTAACAAATAAAATATTAATAATGTACTTAACATAATTGTTTTCTAAGTTTATTGAATAGGGTATGGAATATGATAGCAAGAATGGAGAATGGAAGACTAATCTTAAAAAGACAAAAATGAAGAAATAACATGTTCACGCCCGTGACCTTATATGTCATGCCCGTGATGAAGCTTAACGCCAACTATCCAACATTTAAAGTTCACGGCCATGAAGAATGATAGCAATCGTGAATGATCATGTTGGATTTTGAAGAATGAATCATATTCATAAACGCAGCAAAAAATAAAATTTTTCAAAACCCAAAACAAAATATCATACTTATACCATTAAAACTGATTTATATAAATGTAAATGTTAAAAATTATACCTTGTAATTTTTATTTGTTCTTCAAATCTTCACTTTGTTGGGTTGTAGCAAACCACAACAATCCACACTAGGATGTCTCTAATGATAATCCACGCGAAGAATGAAGAAGAAACTATCAAGAGAAAATGGTTTGAACAAATTCAAAATGCTAGCTTTGAAAGTGTTCTTGAGAGAATTTTTGTTGTCTTAAAAATATTTTTTTGCACAAAAAATAATTTAATGTCTATTTTCTACCATTTGATGTCTTTTCAATTTGAATCAAATTCAAAAATAAGATGAAAAGTTAAAAATGGAGAAAATGGCAACTAATGAATAGTAATTGGCCATAATTGGCCTAATTATGGCCAATTACAGCCGTTGGCCAATGGATAGAAGCTGCAGGCGCGCTGGGCTTGCTGCGGGATACTGTTGGGCAGCCCAACTGGTGTGCAAGGCTGGCCAGCAGCCTACCTAGCCCGCGCGGAATGTGCTAGCTCATCAAAAAACTCTCTTAGATGGTATACTATGGAATTAGCATCCATAGCCTCATGCTGCTTTTGCAACTCAACTGACATAGTAGCAAGCATAATGCAGCTTGCCATCTCACTATCATCGAGATGCTTTTGATATCCCTTCTGAACATCTTCAAAAGCATTACCAGTAGGGGGATTAGGGAGTGCCTCATCTAGGACATAGCCAATCTTTTCAGATTTGACAACTATTCTCAGATTCCTTAGCCAATCCAAAAAATTGTGCCCAGTCAACTTATTTGATTCCATTAGCGATTGCAAATTCACACTTGTCATGATGATGATTCTAGGTACCTAGATGTAAAATAGAACATGTTAGAATGTACATAAAATGCATGCTTATTAGGTCTTTAATAAATCGCATTATGACTCCCACTATTTTATTGTGAATCCATAGCCTTCACTATGAACCTGAGTGAACTTATATGGAAGTTCTCTTAGTGGGTCGATATCCAACTAGCTAAGAATAACCTTAAGTCAACTCAACAAGCTATCCTTAGTTTGGTTGGTAAGTATGTAATCCATACCAATTGCATTATTCATGCAACTATCGAATCTTGTGTTATCAACTTATTGATGTGTGCACATACATTGGGCTATCAACTCTTGATATGTGTACATCTCATGTATACAAACCCAACTTCGCCTCCAATACACATTAACCTTGGCGCAAATCCAACAAGTTAATAATATCGGTTAAGTCTAACCCATTAATCATGAAATCTAATTTCAATGGATTGAACATATTCTTATAGAGTGAACTTGAGGCAACTCAACAACCCTAAATCCAGACGAACTCTGGTTCGCCCCATATTAATGGAAGGCGTAAGACTTAATTGTTTATTTAGTAAGGGATTTCTTTGTTAAGTCTCATCAAGTTATTATTTCATGCTTTTATATATCATACATTCATCACATGGATATATAAATATAGTCACACTAACTATATAACATGATTATGGACATACTAAATTCAATCTCTTGAGCCAAAGATAAATTGACTAGGTCTTACGTATGTATATGCATGAATTTACAACCCAAAATAGAAATCAAATTCTTATTTCTAAGTCTTCCTGTTTATGGTACCATCTCCTTTGCTTCTTGCTCCTTTGTATCTTCATTCTATCCTAATCATATGTAATCTAATAACTATTTCAAATTATAGAAAACCTCAATTTACATTTGAGGGGAGTAAGATGAGAAGAGAAATACATAAGAAAGAAAAAAAAAGGTAGGGACACGCAGACCCTATTTACCATAAAACAAAATAATTACATGCTTGCTCAATCACATTGGGACTAAGTCCATAATCATCCATCATGCCTGTTCATACACCCCTAACATCCATTCTCTAATGCACAAAATAAAAATGACAATTTTGGATTTCAATTTGTAAATCGATTCAACACTTGAATCGAAATTGCCTATATATGTTCTTTCAATAAATGTAATTTTGTATGTCATTTTAAAGTGGAATTTAATATTTAATCAAATTAAATTAAATTCTATATTTCCAGAAATAATTCAAAATTAATTCTCCTTAAAATCGGAATATTATGATGTTAAAATTAAACAATTTAATTTTAATATACATACCAATTTCTAGTCATACTAGAATTACAATTGCACAACTTAAATTAATTCAAAATTAATTTCCAAAAATTCTAAAAATTTTGAAAACATCAAATCACCATTCTAATTATCTTTAGGTCAGCTCAAGTTCATCAAAATAGTTTTGGCACAAGCCAAAATTATTAAGACAAATGTACCAACACACTTAGACCCTCAAAATGACTAATTCGATATCTAGAATTTTTAAAATTTCAAATGCTTCCAAAATAATTTTGGCATGTATCTAACATGGAAATAAAATATTTTTAATCACATAAAAAATTATTTCAAGGTGCTGTAAATAAAATAAACACATACAAAAAAATCAAACAAAATAGCCCCACCGGAAGCTAAAACAATCCCATTTTTGTGTTTAATTGAAACATTATTTATAATAATTTTTAATTAATTACTGGACACTTCCAGAGGCATAAACATATTCTCAATATGTCTAAATAATATTTTCATAATCAAATTAGAAGAGAAATGCAACCAGCCCTATCAATTAAGCCAAACAACAACACATGTTCATAAACAAGGCAATTTTAGGTATTTTTAAATAAATCCAAAATTAATTATTTGAATCACATTCAAATCATTTTTCAATCAAAATAATCATTCTTAATCATCTCATGATCAGATTAAAGAAAGCAAAATGTGTAAATTATATTTTACAAATTAATTTCAATTTTTCAAATCCTATTGATCCAAAATCATCAAAAACATGCAATCCCCTTGCATTTTCAATTAAAATTAATTTTAATGGATACAAGGAGACTCTGATACCAATGTTGGATTTCGAAGAATGAATCATATCCATAAACGCAATGAAAAATAAAAATTTTCAAAACCTAAAACAAAAGATCATACTTGTACTATTAAATGTAAATGTTAAAAATTATACCTTGTAATTTTTATTTGTTCTTCAAATCTTCACTTTGTTGGGTTGTAGCAAACCACAACAATCCACACTAGCATGTCTCTAATGATAATCCATGCGAAGAATGAAGAAGAAACTATCAAGAGAAAATGGTTTGAACAAATTCAAAGTGCTAGCTTTGAAAGTGTTCTTGAGAGAATTTTTGTTGTCTTAAAAATATTTTTTTCACAAAATGTTCATGTCTATTTTATGCCATTTGATGTATTTTCAATTTGAATCAAATTCAAAAATAAGATGAAAAGTTAAAAATGGAGAAAATGGCAACTAATGAATAGTAATTAGCCATAATTGGCCTAATTATGGCAAATTACAGCCGTTGGCCAACGGATAGAATCTGCAGGCGCGCTGGGCCTGCAAAAGCCCGCGCAGGCCCGTGACTCCCTAATGATTTTTTCGTGCGATATCATTGTGATCCATCCTAAAATAATTCCCTCATATTTTTGGATCCTATCCAAGACTATTTTACTCATTATTCATATCTTCAATGAGTGTGACCAATTAGTTTCCCGGTTATGTTGGCCACTTAAATTAACAATTAATTTAAGCAGATCATGAGTGGTATCTAGCAACACATCATGACCCCCAATTGATCGGAAAGTCAGTGGTTTGACTACAAACTTTTCAATAGACAATTTTTGTGCAATTATTCCTTTCACCAATCTATACCCCACTTGGTTCAGAGTATGGACATGTGTCAACTCCCACTAGACTAACTACATCACGTCTAGTCCAAGTAATGTTAGTTCTTGTCCTTGAGGCTCATTACTCTATTAGATATGTCATTGAAGACTATCTTTATGTCATTTCCACTCTGGCCAGAGATTCCTGAGTAATGACCATGACAAGAGGCCCTGGGTATATACTCCTTTTATCAAGAGTGGTGAATCCTTTGTTGGTTACCCAATTACCTTCGAATACCTCAACCTGTATCCAATCATAACCCTATGAGCTACCTCTCTGAGGCAACAAGGAATAGTGTCAAAATACAGAATCAATATTCAAGATATACTTGAGTACCTCAAGTTTAAGGATACTTGCACCATTGCTATGATGTGACTATCATTGACATTTGAATAGATTATCCATATGATTGTCTCATAGTTGGTCATCCAATGTACTTAGCTACACTTAGCAAGCATCCACATGTTAACTCTAAATATCTCATGTTTATAGATTGTCTTTCTTTTGGCCATTTCTTCCAACTTCTTTTGGATTCTCCTTCTTCTTCATCATCCCTTTTCCTTCCTCCATATCATAGCTCAAATTATTCATCATCTTCTTCAAGATTTGCATCAAAAATCAGTCCAAATAAATCTGATCTTGGTAAGAAATATTTTTCCATGATTATTGTGTTGTTATAACTCTTTAGGTTATGTTTTTATAGGATATTGCACTCTATTTTTAATTATCTTGTGAATCAAATTTGTGGATGTGTTAAACATAAAAGTTCTTCATTTATGTCTTGTGTATCTTTTTGCCAAATTTCCTTACCTCCGTTACCTCCTGAGAGAGAGGTAGAGTTTACTATTGATCTTGTTCCAGGAACTATGCCTATATCAAAGACGCCATATAGAATGGCCCCATCAGAGATGAAAGAACTTAAGACACAATTGCAATAACTCATTGATAAGGGTTTCATTAGACCAAGTACATCCCCATGGGGTGCACCAGTATTGTTTGTGAAAAAGAAGGATGGATCTTTGAGGCCATGTATTGATTATCCACAGTTGAATAAGGTGACCATCAAGAACAAGTACCCATTACCGTGGATTGATGATCTCTTTAACCAACTGAAAGGTGCAGGAGTATTTTCCAAGATAGACTTGAGATCTGGTTATCATCAATTAAGGGTGAAGATGGAGGATATTGCTAAAACTGCATTCAGAACCAGATATGGTCATTATGAGTTTTTGGTTATGCCATTTGGGCTGACCAATGCTCTAGCAGCATTTATGGATCTTATGAATACGATCTTCAGGCACATCCTGATCAATTTGTTGTCATTTTCATTAATGATATTTTGGTGTATTCTAAAGATTCATAAGAACATGAAAAGCATTTGAGAATAGCATTGCAGACTCTCAGAGAATATAAGCTTTATGCCAAACTCTCAAAATGTGAGTTTTGGTTAAAAGATGTGACATTTTGAAAAGAAAGAGCAAATAAGTCCAAGGTTCATCGAACCTTATGAAATATTAGAAAGAGTTGGACCTGTAACATCCGGTTATTTAGACACTGATCGTATGTGACAAAGTCAATGCACACCGGGTCGATCGGAGTCTAAATCCGGGTATATAGAAAAATAATAATATTTATGGAAAATTTATTAAGGATATTATTAATTGGGAATTTAAAAGTTTAGTGTCAGAATTAGTTGAAATAAAATTTCTCTTTGGATGAAATGGGGATTTATGGAATGGTTTGGGATTATTTTGTACAAAGAGGAAATTATGAATTAAATGATGTATTATTTAAAGATTAAAAATTTATTATAATTAATTAATCAAATTGACAAATAGGAAACAAATCTAGAATTTTTTTTTATTATTAAGGAATATTAACCTAATATTCATCTTATACATTAATGAGCATTAATTAGAATTGATGAATCATATGCCTAATCACCCATTCTAGAATTCTCTTCATTAATGAGCCTTATCCTAAACCTTATCTTCTAATCCTTGTCACCATTCTAGAATTCTTTCATTAATGAGGCATTGGTGAATCACATGCCTTGTCACCATTCTAGAATTCTTTCATTAATGAGGCATTAAACTTAACAAAAACATAATCTCCTCTTCCGCACCTTCCATTGCCGTCCACCTTCTCCACCATTCTCCACCATTTTTATTCCAATTTTAGCTAGTAAAAGAGAGGAAAGAATAGTCCAAGTGATAGAAAACTCAAGAGAGTAAAGGAAAAATCAATTTGAAACGTAGAAGAAAGGAAGAGAAATAAGAAAGAAACAAAGAGAGAAATTTTGTCAAGGTGAGTTCTTCTTCAATCCTCTTGCTTTTCTTTATTAATTGAGATTAAAGTGATGATAATTAAGGTTAGAAATGAGGAAGAAGGGGCTGTCTAGGTGATGGTGGGTTGAAACAAAAAGAAATTGGTTTGATGATAAGAGATATGTTTGATGGTTTTAGGGCAAACCAAAGACAAAGGTAAACGCAATCTTGAGGAAGGGAAAGGAAAGGAAAAAGCCTAGGAAAGGGAGAAGATATTAGTTAGGTATGTGCTTGTATGACAAAAATTTAATATGCTAACTTTATTGTTAAATCTTATGATAATTGCATGATTAAATGAGTAATTGTGTTATATGAGTTGCTGGAAATTTTATCATGGAGCAGCATGCATTACAAATTCGATAACTTAAGTTCTAGAACTCTAAATTTCGTGTTCTTTGATTTTTTGGAAACTTAAGACATATATATAAAACTTTCATGAAGGACTTAAGATCTAATTATGAATGCAACTATGTTAGAAATTGACACCAATATGAGACTTGGAATCTGCCTCGGAATTTCCTGGGCAGAGTTTAGCTGAGCAGTTAGTACTAAATCAGTCATAACTTTGTCTACAGAGATCTGAATAAGTTGATTCAAAATGGAAATAAAAGATAAGATCTGTGGCTAAAATTTATTATGATACCACTTAATTAAATTCGGCCAGTAACAGCATCAAAATTGAGATCTGAGACAGAGAATGAAATCTGTCCAGAACAGGGCTGTTGAAAAAAAGTGAGTTTTACATGTAAATGGATTTGGGCCTTATGATATGAGATGAATGATGTTGATATGAGTAATTATTATGTGATAAGACATTGAGTACATAAAAATTTATTGAGAAAATAAAACTATGAAATAATTATTTGGTGTATATTTTGACCATAATGAAATTATTACTTGAATAAATTGAGATGAAATAATTAAGGCCTAAAACACCTAGCTGGGAACTAAGGTAAAGGATAGATTGGCATGCCAATAAGGGGTAGGATATGTAGGCGTAAAACACCGAGTTGATTGATATAGCCACTAAATGTGCCGAGTTGATTTATGTAGGCATTACATGTGCCGAGTTGATTGATGTAGGCACTAAATGTGCTGAGTTAATTTATGTAGGCACCATATTGTGCCGAGTTGAATTATGTAGGCGCCATGTGCCGAGTTAAAATTTACCGGCCAAAAATGCCCCGTATCCTAGCTAATAGTTCTAGTTATTGGTGTTGGGCATAAATTTGAATAAACAAGACAACATAAGATATGATAAAATTGACTTATTGTGAATAATTATTGAATAATAAAATGAGGAAAATTTTGGTGTTATTAAAAATAATATTATCCAATGATATTATGTAATTAACATAATTATCATGTGAAAAAGGAATTTGGTGCAGTAACAATTAACCTGCAAATTAATTTATTGCTGATAAATTTATGATATTTCTTTTATTTGATTTTTAAATGTATGAATGTGTGAAATTTTATAAATTTGCATATTAAGCTTTTGTCATATAAAGCACCACTAAGCTAGTAGCTTAGCGCGTGTGGTTTTCCCACGCGTAGGTACTCAAGTAGTTAGTAAATAAAGGATGAAGCTGCCAGAAAGAGAAGAACACCAGATAGTGGATAACAGCATTTGAAGATCTTTTTGTTTCAATGTATTACTTTTTGTAAAACGTATTAGCAAGTTTTATTTTCATATTGTGTGATACTCATATTTGGGCCTGTAAATAAAATATTAATTAATAGAACTTGGTATGTAATCTTTCAGAAAATGAAATAATTTATTATGAATGAATTATATAAATTGGTATAAAGTATATGTGTATGGAAAAATAAAATAGGAGACTACATTTTAGATTTACATTCAGATATAATAAAATGAGAATATACAAAACAAATTATATAAGCAAGTTAGACAGAAAATCAGGAGTACTGTAGCACTCATTTACTTTGCTACTATTAGTAGAGTAAGGGGGTGTTACAGGACCTATTGCTTATAGACCCGCTCTACAACTGGAGATGAGTCAAATACATGATGTCTTCCATGTTTCAATGTTAACACAATATAGATGACATCCGAATCACATCATACCTGCTGAAAGCATTCAGGTGAGACAAGATTTGACATATGAAGAAGAACCGGTCCAAATTTTAGCAAGAGAATCTAAGGAACAGAGGAACAAGCAAGTACCATTAGTGAAAGTACTATGGAGGAATCATGAAATCGAAGAAGCAACATGGGAAAGCGAGGAGGTGATGAAAGCTCAATACCCTCACTTGTTCAGTGATGATGCATTAGGTATGTTTCGAGGACGAAACATCTTAAGGGGGAGAGAATTGTAACACCCACTAATTAAAGTTTAATTTGAATAAGTATGTGGTATAAATAGGAAAAACATGATAGATAATAGAGATTAAAATAGATGGAATAAATTATTAAATTAGAAATTAAAATAAATTAAATTGATTGCCATGATGAATTTGAATAAATTAGACCATAATAATAATAATAATAATAATAATAATAATAATAAGAAAATTTAAAAGAAAAAAAGAAAAGAATAGTGAACAGTACAAGGGTTAGCAAAAAAAAAGGACCAAAAACGGGAAAGAGGGAGAAAGTGGGGCTGAAGTCTCTCATTTAGCCATTTCTTCCAACTTCATATATCTTCTCCTTCTTCTTCATCATCCCTTTTCCTTCCTCCATATCACAGCTCAAATTATTCATCATCTTCTTTAAGATTTGCATAAAAAATTCAGTCCAAATAAATATGATCTTGGTAAGAAATATTTTTCCCATGATTATTGTGTTGTTAGAACTATTTAGGTTATGTTTTTATAGGATATTGCACTCTATTTTTAATCATCTTGTGAATCTAATTTGGGAATGTGTTAAACATAAAAGTTGTTCATCTATGTCCTGTGTATCTTTATGCCAAATTTTATTAAATGATTTTGAGTATATGAAGAGATATGGTTATTGGGGTGAAATTGGTTCAGGGAGACATCAACTAAATAACCTACGGTTTTGGTAAAAATTGATCATCTTAGTGGCTTAATCTGAGGTTTTTTAAAACATGAAAGTTGTAGGTTGAAAGTTATAAAGTGCTCGTATGTCGGTTAATTTATTCTGAAATGAACTATGACTGTTACTTAATTGTGCTAGTTTCATATACTTGTGCAGCTCCAGTAACTTCGTCCTTATATTTCACCTATTTTTAGATCGGATTAGCAAAAGTTCAAAACATAAAAGTTTTAATCCTATTTCTTAGCTAAATTTCTATAAACGTAATACCTTAAAATGTCATTTATTTGGGAGTTATGAGCTGAACAATTAAACTGGTTGGGTTGATACTCTATGTTGAACCAGTTATATATCCTCCAATAGTTGAGAACCTTAGAGACCAAATCTCGAAATGAGTTAAACATGAAAACTGTTCCCCATTAACTTATATAATTGTATAAAAATGTCCAGAATAATTGAAGCTACACATTGAAAGCTAAGAATTTTTGAATTGGGTACCTTGAAACTGCCTGAGGGCTGAAAATAAGGCAATATTTAAAATTATACCAAATATTATGTAAAGGTTCAAAAATTCTGAAATTTTTGTATATTTTAGTTTTAATGTTATTTTTAATCAGGATCAAGAATCATATAAATTGGATAAGTGTAGAAAAAGTTATTGATCCAACAGTCCTTAGAGGTCTTGTTATAGCTTAAAAGAAATTATAGTTATTTATTTAAATTATATTAAGAATAAATATTTTATCAAGGTATTAATTAATTATATTTTTAAATTATGATTTCAACAAGAAGAAGACCAACAAAAGTGAACAAGCTCTGAGCTTATATTTTGGAAAAGAAAAACCGTATCGAGGTTTGTACATATAATTATTCTAGTTTGCCCCTTATGCAAGATTGTATGTGCATGACATGAATTATTTGTCACCATGATGAAATAATAGATTATGCCTTGTTTTAACATTATAGAAATGTTATTAACTATGAACTAAACATTATGCTGATAGTTGATAAAATATCATGCTATTATATGGTGTTGAAATAAGTTATGCGTACATCATTATGCTAACATGAAATAAGTATTGGTTATAGAAACAAGTAATTAATGGTGTTAATTGCCCATTTCTCTACCTGAGGACTGACATAGGATAAATGGTGCACAATTAGGGGGAAGTTCGGTACCAATATTGATATGATTTAAGGACAGGGTAGCTATAGCTCCGAGAGCGCCCCTACTCCTATTTACACACAAATAAAAGATTTTAATAGGTCATGGCGGCTGAAGCTCCGCGAGCGCCCTTGACTTGAGATTATAGTGAGTAGGGTGGGTTAAGCTCCACGAGCGCCCATATTTCAAACCCTGTATCTGAATAGTCCAGAAACGAGATTTTGGACTAATAATTCATAGAATAAAATATGAAATTTAATTAATT
Organism: Triadica sebifera; assembly: GCA_023653625.1. Classification (NCBI taxonomy): domain Eukaryota; kingdom Viridiplantae; phylum Streptophyta; class Magnoliopsida; order Malpighiales; family Euphorbiaceae; genus Triadica; species Triadica sebifera. The sequence goes on from CM042896.1 coordinate 38,520,759, forward strand.
GATGTAAGTAACAAAGTGTAAAATGCTTACATGAGGTGGTGCAAATTTAATTATTGATTAATGCTATTTTGTTTATTTTTTTTATGTTATGTATTTATTTATTATATATGACAAATATGCAATAAAATTTGATATGCCATGATTTTATTTGTGACATGCATTTGTGTGACTGCTTGGGTAAAACTTTAATACTTATATGTACCACTAAGCTAGAGATAGCTTAGCGTGAGTTCTTCTCACGCAGGAATTGAAGTTGTAGATAATAGATAGTGGAGTTGATCAGGAAGAAGTCCAAGCCCATATCAATAGAGACACAAGAAGCATAGTTAGAGGGTTGATTATCTGTTATTATTATTATTTTTAGTTTGACTATGTATATAGTATGGTAGACATGTCTCATATATTAATGTTGTGTATGTAAATAATTATGTAACATAATCGGGTGCCATATGTGCATACAATATAAGGATAAATATATATTGTTAATTAGAACAACTATCTTAAACCAATATAAATAAATAGATTAAGTTATTTAAAATGAAAAAAAACAAATTAATTCGACCAAATTATCGATTTAAGCTTGTGGCATCCTTCTTATATATGTGGGATTATTCTTAATATATAAGTGGGGCATCACAAGAGATGTCCCCTCAACCATCTTAGTGCGGAAGAGCAAGAATAATAATGCCTTTATGTATAAGAAGCATGCATATAGAAAAACATCAATTAATTATGACAGTGCATGTCATTGTACTCAAAATCAGTTTAATAGAAATATGGCATTCAAAAATATTGTAAGACCAAAAAACAATGTTAGACCTAAACAGTGTAATTATTATATGAAGATTGGTCATATAAATAAACATTGTTGGATAAGGAAGGCTAATTGGAAACCTTCATGTGCTAACCCTCAAGGACCCAAGCTCATTTGGGTACCTAAAAATCATGCTTGAATTTTGATTCTATAGGTATGCCTCAAGTCCATAACAAACAAAAATGTTTGGCTAGTAGATGGTGGATGCTCAAGGCATATGACAGGAGACAAAGAACTCTTCAATGAAATCAAAAGTATTGATGGAGGTAAAGTTACCTTTGGAAACAATGCTAAGGATAAGGTAATTGGCATTGGATCTATTGGTATTAATGTTACCACTTTTATTAAAGATGTCTTACTTGTTGATGGCTTGAAACGTAACTTGTTAAGTGTTAGTCAATTATGCAATAAAGGAAACAAAGTAACATTTACTTCCAATGAATGTCTTGTGACCTCTATCAATGGTCAAGAGATATTTAAAGGGAATAGAGATGTCAACACATACATAATAGACTTACATGAATTATCTAACCATTCCTCTAAGTGTCTTGTGACTACTGGTGATGAATCTTGGCTGTGGCATAAAAGGCTTGGTCATGCTAACATAGACTTAATTCAAAGCCTCAGCACAGGAGAACTAGTAAAGGGACTGCTAAGAGTCAAATTTGAAAAAGACAAGACCTGTGAACCTTGCCAAAGAGGGAAGCAACACAAGTCATCCTTCAATGCCAAAAACATAGTAACTACCTCAAAACCTCTACAACTCCTGCATTTAGATTTGTTTGGACCTACTAGAATTGCTAGCTTAGGAGGTAAACATTATGCCTTTGTCATCGTAGATGATTACTCTAGATTTGCTTGCGTAATTTTCTTAGCTCAAAAGAGTGATGCTTTTGAAAATTTCAAAAACTTTGCTAAAAGAGTTCAAAATGAAAAACGATATTGTATTTCAAAGATAAGAAGTGACCATGGCAAAGAATTTGAAAATGAAAACTTTGAAAGTTTTTGTCTTGAACATGGCATTTCATAGAATTTTTCATCTCCTAGGACATCTGAATAAAATGGGGTAGTTGAAAGGAAAAATCGAACTTTAATTGAAATGGCTAGAACAATGCTCAATGAGTATGGTCTACCAACTTACTTTTGGGCATAAGCCACAAACACTGCTTGTTATATTTGAAATCATGTTTTCAAAAGACCTCTTTTAAACAAAACCTCATTTGAGCTATGGAATGGAAGAAAGCCCTTCATATCATACTTAAGAGTATTTGGACGCAAGTGCTTCATATTGAATACCAAGGACAACCTTGGAAACTTTGCCTCTAAATCTGATGAAGGTATCTTTTTAGGATACTCTACAACTCGCAAAGCATATAGAGTATTTAATAAAAGATCATTAACTGTTGAAGAATCTATGCATGTTGTTTTTAATGAATCTAGTAGACTTGATCTTGTCAAAGGTAGTGTTCTTGATGATGTTGTAGGAACCATGGAAAGACTTGATCTTGAAAATGGAAAGACAGAAAATGATCAAGAAGATTCACATCAAGATAATTCTCTACCTTAAGCTGAAGAAGAAAATGGACTATAACTCCTAAAGGAATGGAGAATGACAAAAGATCATCCCAATGAGCAAATCATTGGTGATCTCTCAATGGGAGTAAGTACTAGATCTCATTTCAAACATTTAGCCACTGGCCTTGCTTTTATTTCTCAAATTGAGCCTAAAAATGTTGATGAGGCTCTTATTGATGAAAGTTGGGTGATTGCAATGCAAGAGAAACTCAACCAATTTGAGAAAAGTAAGGTATGGACCTTAGTACCTAGACCAAGAATCATAAAATTATAGGTAGGAAATGGGTATTTAGAAATAAACTACATGAACAAGGTTCAATTACTAGGAATAAGACTAGATTAGTTGCAAAAGGATATAATCAGGAAGAAGGAATAGATTATGATGAGACCTATGCACCTGTAGCTAGATTAGAAGCCATAAGAATACTTCTAGCATATGCATGTCACATGAATTTCAAACTCTTTCAAATGGATGTGAAAAGTGCATTTCTAAATGGTTATATAGAATAAGAAGTTTATGTAGAACAACCACCAGGTTTTGAAAGCTATGACTTGCCAAATCATGTTTTTAAACTTTCAAAAGCTTTATATGGTTTGAAACAAGCTCCAAGAGCTGGGTCTGAAAAACTAAGTTCTTTCCTCTTAGAAAATAACTTTACGAAGGGGAATGTTGACACCACATTATTCATTAAAAAGCATAAGCATGATATTCTAATTGTTGAAATTTCTGTTCATGATATCATATTTGGTTCTACTAATGAATTGCTTTGCCAAGAATTTGGTAAGTGTATGACTAGGGAATTTGAAATGAGCATGATGGGAGAGCTTAAATATTTTCTTGGTCTACAAATAAAACAAGGCAATGAGGGCATATTCATCAACCAATCCAAATATGCCAAAGATTTAATTAAGAAATTTGGAATGGAAGGATGCAAAAATGCCAAGACACCAATGAGCACATCAACAAAATTGGATAAGGATGAAAAGGGTAAGAGCATTAATGAAAAGCTCTATAGAGGTATGATCGGATTACTTTTATATCTTACTGCTTCTAGACCTAACATAATGTACAGTGTATGCTTGTGTGCATGATTTCAATCATATCCAAAAGAGTCTCATTTACATGCAGTAAAAAGAATTCTAAGATATTTACATGGCTCATTGCATCTAGGTTTGTGGTATCCAAGAAATTCATCCTTTTATATTGTAGGATATTCAGATGCAGATTATGCTGGTAGTCTTTTAGATAGAAAAAGTATTTCAGGTACCTCACTTTATTGGCGAGTGCTTAGTTTCTTGGTTTAGCAAGAAACAAGTTTTAGTTGCTCTTTCAACTGTTGAAGCAGAGTATGTAGCAGCATGATGTTGTTGTACACAAATCTTTTGGATGAAACAACAACTTTACGATTATGGTCATGATATGAACCATATACCTATTAGATGTGACAATACAAGTGCTATAAATCTATCTAAGAATCCCATTCAACATTCTAGAAGTAAGCATATTGACATTAGACACCACTTTATTAGAGATCATGTTCAATATGGAGATGTTCCATTGGAATTTATAAGCACAGAAAATCAATTGGCAGATATATTCACTTAGTCTCTAAATGAGGAAAGATTTAATTTCATAAGAAGAGAACATGGAATGATTGATGGATTAACCTTGTGATTGCCAAATTGTCAAACCTTCAGTGATAATCATGTTTTTGTATTATCTTACTAGATATAAGGTAGTTAATTTGATGGAAATTTATGTTATAAGGGATAGAATCTTCATATAAATGATTTAGTCTTGTTTTAGGACTTAATTTTATTTGATGAAAACTTTAGACAATTCATTCTTGTGACATATGTTCACGCCCGTGAATTAAATAGCCAAAAGAACCAGTAGCTTTCATGACTTGATTCACGACATGGTTCACGGCTTCAAGTAGTGCAGCCTATGTTCACGACTTCATTCACTCCCGTGAAAAGCCTTGTTCACGGCCATGATGCATTTTCATGCCCATGAACATTTTCACCAAAAATTTACAGAAGCGTTCACGCTTTGAGTCACGCCTTGTTTCACGGTCATAAGTAGTGAAATTCAACACTTCACGCCCGTGACTCATTTTTCACCACCGTGATAGTTCATCATTCATGCCCATGATATTCAAATGTCATGATTGTGAACAATTTCATGCCTTTATTCACAAGTAGAGCACCCTTTCAGTAAACCGTGAACACGACACTTCACGCCCGTGACTACCTATTTCATGCCCGTGAAGGGGTAGGCTATATAACACTTCTGCCAGTTATTTTTCACATTTCAACTTTATAACTTCTTGAAACTGCTCTCATTTACACACATTGAATGTCACATTGAACATTCTGGCCCCCTAGTCACAAATTTCTTCTATTAATACCATCAAAAACCCCTTCCATCATCAAAAATCATCTTTCCTTAGGGTTTCTTCACAAATTCTGTCAAATTTCTTCAACTCTTCAAAAGTTCATTTCTTCAAATCAAGATGGAAGCCGGCTCATCAAAGGGTACTAGGAAGAAATCTCATGCTCCCAGGAGGTATTCAGATTACCTAATGAACATAATTTCGGAGCATTGCCATCCTAGGTACTCAACACTTAAGAAAAGGCCTCTCATTTCATCAAGGTCTTTTGAGTGGCAGACGGTATGCACTCTCGGGCTCAAGACAAAGATGACAGAGCAACTCCAGGCCTATCATTTGAAGGATTTTATGGACATTCATCAGCCCACCTTGAGGGAGCCTACCTTGGAATTCTTGAGCACTTTGCAAGTGTCTCCCACTGGCATAGTGAAGTTTCAACTGTGTAGGAATCCGAACACTTTGTCTCCCATAGAATTCGGGGACTTATTTAACCTACCCTCGTATGGCATCCTCAACTACAGCAAAGTGGAGTTCTATGCAAGTCAAGCATGGACTCACTTTAGCCTGGATTGCAGCTGGGACATGAAGAAGACCAAGAGCACTCATCTCCGGTCCCTAGTGCACAAATATCTGCATAGGTTTCTAACCTATAGCATATTTGCCTGAGGAGATAGCAATGGAACCATTTGCAAGTCTGAGCTTTTTCTCTTGGAGATGGCCCGAAGAGGCCTCACAGTAGCACTTTCTCGATGGTTTGCGAACCATCTCCTATCCATTGCCACCAAGCCCTACGGAGACATACTTATTGGTGTGTATGTAACCCACATGGCCTTGAAGCTTGGATATCTGAAGCTGGATGACCATCACCATAATCTCATCCCAGGGCACCCTCAAGATCGATTGGATGTAGAGTACTTCATCAAGATGGGAGTAGTTGTTCGAATTGTCCATGAGAACAACATTTACTACCGCTTCATCGACACTGCTGGCAAGATTATATGGGAAGATAATAACTCTGAGGATTTTAAAGTTAGTCTCCAAGGTATCCAGCAGAAGAAAAGGGCTCGAGTTAAGATGGCACCTCTTGAGGTTGAGCAGGACATCGGCCAATCTTCTGCCCCCACACAAAATTTGGCGCAGCACGTGGTTGAACTCCTAGCACCAAGATTTGAGCAGCTGTAGGCGTCCATGGATGATAGGTTGGAGAACCTCAAGGACTTCAAGGAGTCTAGGATGGATAGCCTCGAGGCTAAAGTTGCTTGTCTTAGGGACAGAGTGTCCGGATAGATGTTAGGCTAGATGGTAGCCTTCATATGCTTGTTTGTTTGTTTGCTTATTTATTTGCTTGTTTGTAGGAAATTATAAAATTTCTTTCTGAATTTTAATTCCCTTTGTTAGTATTTCCTTTTTTTATCAATTAATATAATTGATTTGTTTTTTCTATTATGGTTTATCTTTATTCTTTTTGTTGATGACAAAAGGGGGAGAAACTAGCAATATATTAAGATAAGTGCAAATATAAGTGCAAGCAATACTTAATTTTTGAATCAAAATTGAAAACTTAGCAATATAAAATTAAGTAGGGAGAAACTAGCAATATATTTAATTAAGTGCAATACTTAAATTTTGATTCAAAATGAATATGCAAAATATGCAAATGAGCTTTATACATCTTACTTATATCTTAAGTATACTTTGCATATACCTTGATGCAAGTTGCATAAATGAATATGCACTTGATATACTCTAAATATACCTTACATATACTTCATGCTTTAAAGAGAATTTTGGTATACATTGGATATACTTTGCATATAACTTGCATAATTTAAAAATAGAAAGTTTATTTTGATGCTACACTTCATCATTCTGTACAATTCTTGCACTTCATCATTTTTTATCCTAAGCATCTTTTGAGGGGGAGACTTCTCAAAAGCACATATTGCTAGATTATTTGTTAGCACCAAAAAGGGAGAGATTGTTGAACCTTAAGGGGTATTTCCATCATTTTGATGATAACAAATAAAATAGCAATAATGTATTTAACATACTTGTTTTCTAAGTCTATTAAACAGGGTATGGAATAAAATAGAAAAATGGAGAATGGAGAATGGAAGATTAATCTTTGAAAGATAAAATTGAAGAAGCAGCATGATTCACGGCCGTGACCCTATGTGTCACTCCCGTGATTAAGCCTAGTGCCAACAAACCAAGATTTGAAGTTCACGGCCAAGAAGGAAGACAACAAACCATGAATGAGCATTTCAGTCACGCCCATGAAAGAAATGCCATGCCCTTGAAAGACATGACAAATTCTTCCAGAGAGCTTCACGACCAAAGTCACCACTTGGACCATGGCTTGGAAGGTTGTCACGCCCATGAAGATATATGTCACGTCCGTGACTCAATATTTCAAAACCTTCCAGAATGCTTCACGACTAAGGTCACTACTTCAGTCATGGCTTGGAATAATAGTCACGACCATGACACACAGAGTCACGCCCGTGAAAGACAAAAGAGAAAAATGTCAAACACGATTATTAGGGTTGGTGCAATGGCTAGTTTCATATTAAATGCATTCTAACGGCCATAATTTGCCATGGATGTATAAATGCAAGTCATTTATGCATTTAGTAAAAAAAGGATAGCTAATACTTCAAATCAAAATCTAGTTGTAAGCTATTTGTGCATTTAATACTCTCAAAACAAATATTTATTCTTTGTGAAAATCTTTTTATTCATAATTTATTGAGCAATAAAGATTTGTAAGTGTTTCTCTATGTAATCATTTTTACTCAAGTGAGTTTTGAGTATTTCTAGGTTAAGACTAGAACACTTGTAAGGGTTAGTTGTGTGAGCTTCTAAAACACAAAGAAAGGTTGTTTGTGTGAGCCTATAAAATGCAAAGTAAAGGTTGTTTGTGTGAGCCTGAAAAACACAAGGAATTGGTTATTGTGTGAGTCATCAAGACACAAAGTATTTCTGGGTTGGGTGTGAGCCATTGTGAGAAACACCATAGTTGGGAGTGAGCTTGTAAAACTCCATTGTAACACTTAGTGTGTTAGTGAAACTCCCAATTGTGATTGGGGAGAGAAGTAGGGTTTGTTAATACCCGAACCTCTATAAAAATCCTTGTGTCAAATTTCTCTATCCCACATAAACTTAATTTTTATTTCCACACTTTAAAGTTAATTTTTTTAAACTCCAATTCAACCCCTCTTCTTGGCTCAATATCTAGGCAACAAAACCAGGTATGGACATTATGAATTTTTAGTAATGCCATTTTGGTTGACTAATGCTCTAGTTGCATTTATGGCAGTAATGAATAAAATTGTTTCAACTATATCTAGATAAGTTTGTGATAGTATTTATTGATGACATATTGGTGTACTCAAAGAATAAGGGAGAACATGAATAATATTTAAGAATTGTGTTGCAATCCTTGAGGGAGATTATATGCCAAACTAAACAAATATGAGTTTTGGTAAGATCATTTGTTGTTTCTTGGACATGTGGTATTAGGAAAGGGCATGGTAAATTGGGACACAATATGCAAATGAAACACTATTCTCAGGTGCTAATCTTAGGCGCAAATGAAACACAATGTGCAAATAAATTGGGACATAATGTCAGATGATAAATCGGGCAGGCTTTCAACTACTAACACCCACTACTTTGCTAGGATCAACCCATATACCATCTAATGACATAATGTGTCCCATAAACTCTACCTCATCAAGCCAAAATTCACATATTGATAACTTGGCACACAATTTTTGCACTCTAAGTGTCTGTAACACTATTCTCAGGTGCTAATCAAGCTTGTCAGGTGTCTTAGAATCTACTAGAATGTCATCAATAAAGACCACAATACACTAGTGTAAGTAGGGTCTAAACACCCTATTCATGAAGTTCATAAGGACTGCTAGAGCATTGTTTACGTAAATGGCATAACCACAAATTTATAATGCCTGTATATGGTTGTCAACATCATCTTTATTGTATCTCCTACCTTAACAATCAACTGGTGATACCCTAATCTCAAATCAATCTTTGGAAATATGCCTGCACCTTTCAACTGATCAAACAAGCCATCGATCCATGGTAATGATATCTATTCTTGATTGTCACTTTATTTACCTGTCTATAGTCTATCCATAACCTCATAAACCCATCTTTATTTTACACAAACAAACCGGTGCACCCCATAGGGATACACTCAGCCTGATATACCCTTTCCCTAATAATTCTTGCAACTAAGCTTTAAGCTTTGGCAATTCTGATGGTGCCATTTTGTATGGCGCTATTGATATGGGTGTTATGCCTAGGGTGAGCTCTATAGAGAACTCAACCTTTTTGCATGGTGGTAATCCCTGTATATCATCAGGAAATACATTTGGGAATTCATTTATAGTATAGGTATTTTGAAGGTTTGGACCTCCCTTTCTAGTATCAACAATATGAGGCAAATAGGCTTCGCATCCATTCCTCATCATCTTTTCTTCCTTCCTCATTGAAATAAGTTATGGAAGCTGTGGGAACAACTCACCTTCCACTTTCACATCTCCCTGCTCTAGTGTTTTAAGCATCCCAAACTTCTTCTTGCAATCTACAACTGCCCTATGTTGTGCAAGCCAATCCATGCCCAAAATGGCATCGAATTCCTGAAAAGGCAACTTTATAAAGTCTACTAATTAGAGGACAACCTCTATATACCCAATTCACTATCATTGTTGCCCAGATATTGAACCAAGAAGAGGGGTTGAATTGGATATTAAAAATTCTTAACTTTTAAGTGCGGAAAGAAAAGTTGAGTAGAGTAGGCATAGGAAGATATCACACAAGAAATTTTATAGAGGTTCAGGTGTTAACAAACCCTACTCCTCTCCCAAATCTCAATTGGGAGTTTCACTAACACAAAAAAGTGTACAATGGAGTTTTAGAAGCTCACTCCCAACTATGGCGTTTCTATCAATGGATCACACCTAACCCAAAAATCCCTTATGTTCTAATGGCTCACACAATAAACCAATTCCTTCTGTTTTAATAGCTCACATAAATAACCCTTACAAGTGCTCTACTCTTAACCCAATATACCCAAACTCACTTAGTAGATTACAAAGAGAAACACTAACAAATCTATAATACTCAGAAATTATAAGCAAAAAGATTTTTACAGAAAATTAATGTTTGTTTGAAAGAAATTAATGCATAAATGGCTACATCAAGATTTTGATTCAAAGTAATTACTATTCTCTGTTTTTGGATTCATAAATGACTTGCATTTATACTTCCATGGCGAATTATAGTCGTTTGGTTGCATTTAATGGGAAAATAGGTGTTGCATCAACTCTTAATTTCGAGCCTGACATGTTTCTCTTTCCTCTTTCACGGTCGTGAATATATGCGTCATGGTCATGAATGTTCTTCTAAGCCGTGACTCAAGTGGTGACTCTGGCCATGAAGTATTCTGGAGGAATTTGAAGTGTTTGATCACGGGCGTGACATTATTCTTTGACGGGCGTGAACATCCTTCCAACCCGTGGTCCAAGTGGTGACTCTGGCCGTGAAGCTCTTTGGAGGAATTTGACATGTTTTCTCACAAGCGTGACTTTCTTTCACGGTTGCTATGATCCTTCATGGTCATGAACTTTAAATGTTGGGTAGTTGGCGCTAAGCTATTGTTAGAGGAGTGCTCTAATGGCAATCACCTTTAGCACTTATTGTACAAATTTATTTGATTAATAAAAGGCTTTTTCATTAATTTGATGTTCATTTGATATATGAATTGATAAGTGATCTTAAATCAATTAATGAAGTCCTTGATACATAACATAGCATGAAAAAAATCATGATGAGATCATGATATTGAGATTCTTATCATGTGTAATTATGTTAGTATCAAAATTATCCCTAGTCATAGGATTATTGAGACGAAACATTATTAATCCAGATAGACTAGCACATGTTACACTCATTGATTAGATCGAGTAGTAGATCTCATAATCTATAAACATTAAATGTTTAGAGTTAACATGTGGATCCTTGCTAAGTGTAGCTAAGTACATTGGATGACCAACTATGAGACAATCATATGGATAATCTCTTCAAATTTCAATGATAGTCTCATCATAGCAATGGTGCAAGTATCCTTAGACTTGAGGTACTCAAGGATATCTTGAATATTGATTCTGAATTTTGACACTATTCCTTGTTGCCTCAGAGAGTTAGCTCATAGGGTGGTGATTGGATACAACTTAAGGTATTGGAAGGTAATTGGATAACCAACAAAGGATTCAGCACTCTTGATAGAAGGAGTAATACCCATGGCCTCTTGTCGTGGTCATTACTCAGGAATCTCTGGCCTGAGTGGAAATGTCATAAAGATAGTCTTCAACGACATATCCAATAGAGTAATGAGCCTCAAGGACAAGAACTAACATTTTGGACTAGAAGTGATGTAGTCAGTCTAGTGGGAGTTGACACATGTCCATACTCTTAACCCAGTGGGGTATAGAATGGTGAAAGGAATAATTGCATAGAAATTGTCTATGGAAAGGTTCGTAGTCAAACCACTGACTTTCCGGTCAATTGGGGGTCATGATGTGTTGCTAGATACACTCATGACCTGCTTAAATTAATTGTTAATTTAAGTAGCCAACATAACCGGGAACCTAATGGGTCACACGTATTGAAGATATGGAGAATGAGTAAAATGGTCTTGGATAGGATTCAAAATATGAGAGAATTATTTTAGGATGGATCGCGATGAGATCGCACGAAAAAATTGTTCGGGAGTGTCACGGGCCCGTGCGGGATAGGCAGGCTTCTGGCCCACCTTACGGGCCAGCTGCGCTGCCCAATAGCAGCCCGTAGCAGGCCAGTGTGCCTGCAGCTTCCCATCCGTTGGCCAACGGCTGTTTTTGGCCTTAATTATGGCCAATTACTATTCATTAGTTTCCATTTTCTCCATTTTTGACTTTTCATCTTATTTTTGAATTTGATTCAAATAGAAAAGACATGAAATGGTAGAAAATAGACGTGAAAATATTTTTTGTGAAAAAAAATATTTTTAAGACAACAAAAAATTCTCTCAAGAACATTAGAGACCATTTTACTCAATTTAATTTGAATTTGTTCAAACCATTTCTCTTGATAGTTTTTTCTTCATTATTCGTGTGGATTATCATTAGAGACATCCTAGTGTGGATTGTTGTGGTTTACTATAACCCAACAAACTGAAGATTTGAATAACAACTAAAAATTACAAGGTATAATTTTTAACATTTACATTTATATGAAAAGGCATGATGGATGATTATGGACTTCTTTTGAGCATGCATGAAATTATTTTGTTTTATGGTAAATAGGGCCTACGTGTCCCTACCTCTTTTTCTTTCTTATGTATTTTTCTTCTCATCTTACTCCCCTCAAATGTAAATTGAGGTTTCTATAATTTGAAATATGTAATTACATTACATAGGATTAGGATAGAATGAAAATACAAAGGAGCAACAAGCAAAGGACATGGTACCATAAACAAGAAGACTTAGAAATAGGAATTTGATTTCTATTTTGGGTTGTAAATTCTTGCATATACCTAGGTAAGACTTAGTCAATTTCTCTTTGGCTCAAGAGATTGACTTTAGTATGTCTATAATCATGCCATATAATTAATGTAACTATCTAATGTGATGAATGTATGATATATAAAAGCTTGAAATAATAACTTGATGAGACTTAACAAAGAAATCCCTCACTAAATAAACAATTAAGTCTTATGCCTTCCATTAATGTGGGGAGAACCAGAGTTCTTCTAGAGTTAGGGTTATTGAGTTGCCTCAAGCTCACTCTATAAGAATATGTTCAATCTATTGAAATTAGATTTCACGATTAATTGGTTAGACTTAACCGATATTATTAACTTGTTGGACTTTCACCAAGGTTAATGTGTATTGGAGGTGAAGTTGGGTTTGTATACATGAGATGTACACATATCAATAGTCGATAGCCCAATGTATGTGCACACATCAATAAGTTGATAGCATAAGATTCAATAAGTGCATGAATAGTGCAATTGGTATGGATTAGATACCTACCAACCAAACTAAGGATAGCTTGTTGAGTTGCCTCAAGGTTATTCTTAGCTAGTTGGATATCGACCCACTAGGAGAACTTCCATATAAGTTCTCTCGAGTTCATAGTGAGGTCTATGGATTCACAATAAAATAGTGGGAGCCATAATTCGATTTATGAAAGACCTACTAAACATGCATTTTATGTACATTCTAACATGTTTTATTTTACATCTAGGTTGCTAGAATCATCATCATGACAAGTGTGAATTTGCGATCGCTAATGGAATCAAATAAGTTGATTGGGTTCAATTTTTTGGATTGGCTAAGGAATCATAGATTGGTTATGTCCTAGATGAGGCACTCCCTAATCCCCCTGCTGCTAATGCTTCTGAAGATGTTCATAAGGCATATCAAAAGCATCCCGATGATAGTGAGATGGCAAGCTGCATTATGCTTGCTACTATGTCAGCTGAGTTGCAAAAGCAGCATGAGGCTCTAGATGTTAATTCCATAGCATACCATTTAAGAGAGCTTTTTGATGAGCAAGCACGTTCCGAAAGGTTCAAAACTTCAAGGTTGCTCTTTCGCACTAAGATGGTTGAGGGGACATCTCCAGTGCAATATGCATTGAAGATGAATGGCTATATTGAGAGGTTGAGCCACCTTGGGATTTGTGATGGACCATGAATTAAGTATTGACTTAATTCTAACCGGTTTGTCTGATAGTTATTCATATTTTGTGCTTAACTATAAGATGAACCAAATCTCTACCACTATTCTTGAGTTGATTAACTTGCTTAAAACAGTTGAGCCATCTGTTAAAAAGGACAGTAAGCTTGTAATGCTAGTGGACTCTTCAAGTTCTAAAAGGAAGAACCTTAAGAAGAAGAAGAAGTCCATGAAGCCTAAGGGAGGCATGGCTAAGAAGAAGGCCAAGGAGATTGCTCCAAAAGGGGCATGCTTCTATTGTGGCAAGGATGGCCATTGGAAGAGAAACTGCAAGGCTTACTTGGAGTCCTTGAAGAAGAAGGCATCTGATGCCCCATCTACTTCAGGTATTTTTGTCATTGAAATTAATAATGTTTCCAATAATAATATATGGGTATTAGATACCGGTTGTGGCTCACACATATGCACTGATATGCAGGGCCTAAGGAACAGTAGACATCTCAATAAGGGAGAGTCAGACCTATGCGTTGGAAATGGAGCAAGGGTTGCTGCATTAGCTATAGGAACATATGTATTGACCCTCCTTAGTGGGCTTATATTAAATTTGGATAATTGCTATTATGTACCTACTTTGACTAAAAACATTATTTCTGTTTCAAGTCTAAATAAAGATGGTTTCCTTTTAGCTTTTAGTAACAATTGTTGTTCTATTATGTTGAATGGAATTCTTTATGCTAATGGTACATTATGCAATGGAATATACATATTAGATATGTCAAATCCAATTTTAAACATCAATGATAATAAAAGGCAAAAACAAGATATGTTGAAATCATCTTATTTATGGCTTTGTCGTCTTAGTCATATAAGTGAGAAACGCATGGCTAAGCTACACAAAAGTGGTAGTTTGGGGTCATTTGATTATGAATCATATAACACATGTGAATCTTGTTTACTAGGCAAGATGACTAAATTACCCTTTAAGGGAAAGGGTGTAACATTCAGTGATTTAGGCCCCGATTGCTCGTGACCGTAGTGGGATCCACTGGCTCAATCGGAGTCTAAATTTAAACCCATAAAAAAAATGACTAATAATAAGAGAAAATAATTAAGGGTATTATTATTTTGGAATTAAAAAGATATGGGGTAGAATTAGAAGAAAATAAAATTTCCTATGGACAAAATTGGTATTATGGAGATTGTTTGTGGAAAAATTGTAAATATGGAGCAAGATGTGGCAAATATGGAATTTTTCAAAGTTTAAATGTTAATTAAGATTAATTAACTTAATGAACCAATAATAATTAAGATTAATTTTAATTTGTGGGACCCACTTCTTAATTTAGGTATAAAAGTCAAAAAGGAAGACAAATTCCACATTCTTCCATGACTTTCTCTTCTTCATCTTTTCTTCCATTTTGGCCGTCCACTTTTCCATCCCAAAAGCCACCATTTTGCTGTAAATTAAGCTTGAAAAAGTTAGCAAATAAATTAGTTTTGAGAGACGAAAAATCAGAATTTAAGAGTTCTTACTACAAATGTACCAAAGGAGCAAGAAGGAAGGAGGAAAGAAGAAGAGAAAGGGAGAAGAATTTGGGGCAGATTCGACCAGCCCTATAACTCCATTAAGGTGAGTTTATTCTTCTTAAATTTAACCTTTTTCCTTCCATTTGGGATCCATATTGATGATAGATGTGATTAGGGTTGGTCGATATAGGTTATATTGCAAGATTGAAATTAGAAAATTTAAGTTTGTGATTAGTTGATGGAAATGTAATTAAAATTTAAATTAATTATATTTGATGTTAGGTAATTATTTTATGGCTTAAAAACTGAAGAAAATATAATGTTGAAAGATGAAGGAGGGGCTGCCATAGTTAAATAAATTTGGGGAAAATTGAAATTAACATAGAAACACCACAATTGGTGATAGATTAAGGGTGAATTGAGTGTTGAATTGAAAAAAAAATAAATTGGGAACTAGGATATGATTTTTGGGCAGCCATTACATGTGAAGAAGGAAGTTTAACCTTAGTACATTTTAGCTCAATTAAGGTGTAAAACATATTAGGAGTATTAGAATATTATGTAGACATGAAAAGCATTGAAATTGAATGTTGGAATTGAGTTATGGTATGGTTGTGTAGGAAAAATAAGTGAACAAGTGAGAGGCCCACAAGAGGGTGACAAAGGCAAAGAGAAAGCTAGCTAATAAGAGAAGAAAAAGAAGGATTAAGGGAAGAACCAAGGCTTATTAGGTATGTGCTTCATTGATAAAAATTTTGGATGTTGTTAATATGTATGGAATTATATGTTAAGGTTTGTTATGTTTGTGTTGTTGAGATGTTATGTGTTTTGTTGTGACTTTTGATATTATATATGGAAATGAGACCAAATGGTGTGAAATAATTGAGACATATGAATGTATTTGTAATTCTGGAAATTTTATTATTAAAATGAATGCAAATGATGAATGTGTTTGAAATATGGATTTATGCCAATTGATGGGTTGGGTACAGAATTCCAGGAACAGCTCTGTCTATTTTAATGATAACTTGAGTTATGGAACTCCGTTTTGGATGTTCTTTGTTGGAAATGAAAGCTACGACACAGGGCTTTAAATTTTATTCAGACTATAATATCTAATTATGTCTAGATTTTCCCAGTTAAATGCACGAAGTGTAAACCTATAATCTGTCCAGAAAAATTATGGGCAGAAAATTCTGTGATGATGCAGTAGTGAATTAATCTTAACTTTTGATAGAAAATTGGGATTTATGTGATTCTTGATGCATCTGAAAGCTAAGACAATAACCGAAAAATGGTTAAAAGGCTAGAACTTCAAATTCGAATTATATATGGGCTAAAAATGAAGCCCAAAAATAAGTCCGAAATCTGCCATAGGTAAAAACATACAATATTGGGCTTTTTGCATGTGTTGTTATAACTATATGTAATAATCCATGCAAATATTTACTTTGATGGTAATTAAAAATGTTTAACAATTTATTTATGTATGATATTTTATTTCAATAATAATGGAAATAAAGAACAAAAATAAATAAACATAATTATGATAGTTAAATAATGTTGACATTTTTGAAATATAGTGAATTAATATAAAAATAGTTAAGCCCAAAAACACCTAGTCTAGAACTAGAATAGGGAATAGTTTGGCATGACAATCAGGGGATTTAAGGCACTCGGTGCCAAATATGAAAGCTGGTAATGACAATTTATAAATGCGTTCGACGCAAAATTATTAAGCCGGTAATAGCAATATAACAAAAGCCGGTAATGGCATTATTATAAAAGCGTTCGACACTATATTATGAAAGTCGGGAATGACAACCCCGTTATTCCTATTAGTTAGTTCGGTTATAGGTGTTATGGGCACAAATAAATAAATAAATAAATAAATAATAATAATAATAATAATAATAATAATAATAATAATAATAGTAATAATAATAATATCGAAGTATGTGATTTTTTTTTATAAATGTTATATGAATTACAGTTATTAGATATTGAGTGTTTGCAGAAATTTATTGATTTTATATAATTCTTTATTTTATGTCTTATTTATTAAATGGATAATTAATATTTGAGAAAATATATATGTATGTAAAATTTTTATCATTGAAGCACCACTAAGCTAGTAGCTTAGCGCGGGTGGTTTCATCTCACGCATGTTTAGAAGGGTAGCCATAGAAAATAGACTATCAGAAGAAGAAGGGTACCCGGAGGAAAGCTGCAAAAAGCTTTAGGTTTTATTTTTGGTATATTTTGTTAAAAGCTTTGTAAATTAAAATATTTTTATTCCATATCATGTATATTAAATATGCGAGTCATCTTGTAAAAGAACATGATTTGAATTTAAATTAATGTACTTTATAAATAAATAAAATTTTTAATATTTGGGGTTGTATGAAATTTTATTTTAGTTTATGCAATATTTTAAAAAAAATATTTACTTCACTTCATTAATTTTATAAAATAGTAAGACGGGTAATGCTCACTTACCTTGCTAAACTATAGTGGGGTAAGGGGGTGTTACAATTTTTGGTATCAGAGCTATAGGTTTAGATGATTCTTACTTAGTGGGTATGGGAAGATAAATGCATGTTTTTAGCATTTGCATTGTTTTTAAGCTGTTATATTCTAATAAGGGACCCTTCTTCTGACAATATAGGTTTTAATGGATTCGGAATCAAGACAAAGTCGTGAAGAACAGGAGGGTGATAGTATAGCCGACTCGGCTGCTCATACACAGTCAGCATCAATTAGAGCCTCAGAGCCTAGCGTTATAGCTCCACAACATGCTGAAGAATAGGTTAACCCAGGTCAGGTACCCCGTATGCAACAAATGGCTACTTTGTTACAGCAGATAGCACAAGTTGTGCAGCCACCAACTCCACCACCTCCCCCACCTCAACCAAAATCCCAGATTGATAAATTAAGAAAATACGGGGCTACGGATTTTATGGGTAAGAAAGAGGATGACCCAGTAGCAGTAGAATTTTGGTTGGAAAAGACAGAAAGGGTTTTTGAAGAGCTGCAATGTCCAGAGGAGTACAAGGTTAAATATGCAGTATCTCTCCTTCAGGAGCATGCCTATGACTGGTGGAAATTGTTATTAGCAATACTCCAGACTCTGACCCCTCAAACATGGGATTTCTTTGTGACAGAGTTTAATAAGAAATATGTGCCAAGAATCTATATTGATGAGAAAAAGTGAGAATTCCTGAATTTGAGGCAGAGGGGTATGACAGTAGCTGAGTACGAGATGGAGTTCACCAGGTTGAGCAAGTATGCTACTGGGATTATTAGAGATGAAGCTGATAAATGTCGTAGATTTGAAGACAGTCTCAATGAGGAGATTGGGTATTTAGTGGCTTCCCACCAGCATACAGATTTTGCTACGCTAGTGTCCTCTTCTATTAGTGTTGAAAGAAGGAAAAAGCTGAAGACAGAAGAGCATTATAAGAAGTCAACAGCTAGTGTAGCCCAAACATCGGGTAGGAAAAGAAGAATAGTACCCAGACCATTTCAGTCAAGGGTGGCTAGACAGACATTTTCTGATAGGCGGGGTCAGCAATTTAGACCTGCAGCATCATCTGCTAGTTCACCAGCATCATTTCCCAAGAGACCAGCTCCGGCTTTGTGTCAGCATTGCGGTAAAGCTCATACAGGAGAGTGTTGGTGGTTGACTGGGGCATGTATGAGATGTGGAGCTACTGACCATATGAAGAAAGATTGTCCTAGACTCGGTACAGGTAGTATGGCACCAACACAGATTATGACACCGGTACAGAGCCGTGGTAGAGGTCGAAGCCAGTTTAGAGGTGGTTGTACCGGACAGAGTCAGGGGGTATCAGAGATAGTTGACAGACCCGGAGGTAGTAGGACCCCAGCTCTAGCATATGTGATGAGAGCTCGTGAAGACCAAGATGCACTAGACGTCATAGTTGGTAAATTTTCTTTATTTGATTTTGATTTACATGCTTTGATAGATCCTGGTTCCATGCATTCATACATAAGTACAGCTGCACTTAGACAATGGAACATGATACCTGAGACCTTAAAATATGAGATAGTTGTGACCAATTCGCTGGGACATAGTGTGAAAGTGAATAAGATTTATAGAAATAGTTCAATAATTATTCAGAGTAGAGAATCTCCAGCAGACTTAATAGAACTACCTTTTCATGAATTCGATGCTATTCTAGGTATGGATTGGTTGACAAAGCATGGAGCTATAGTCGACTGCCGATGACACCATCATTCAAGGTGTAGGTCAAACATGTTTGACCAGTGTTATTTCTGCATTAAAAGCTCGGAAATATATTATGAAGGGATGTGAGGCATATTTGTTACCAAGAAGGGGAGACCGGAACTCAAGGACAACCCCATAGTGTGTGAGTTCCCAGATGTATTTCCTGAAGATTTACCGGGGTTACCACCAGATAGGGAGATAGAATTTGCTATTGATGTGATTCCTGGTACAACCCCGATATCAATTACTCCTTATAGAATGGCACCTGCAGAATTGAGAGAGTTAAAGGTTCAATTGCAGAAATTGCTCGACAAAGGGTTCATAAGGCCTAGTGTCTCACCATGGGGCGCTCCGGTGTTGTTTGTGAAAAAGAAGGATGGCACCCTTCGGTTATGTATTGATTACCGACAATTGAATAAGGTGACAATTAAAAATAAATACCCACTACCTAGAATTGATGATTTGTTTGATCAATTGAAGGGAGCATGAGCATTCTCTAAGATTGATCTCAGATCTGGGTACTACCAACTAAAAATCAAAGAATCAGATGTATCTAAAACAACCTTCAGAACTCGATATGGCCACTATGAGTTTATGGTTATGCCATTTGGCTTAACAAATGCACCAGCTGCCTTTATGGATATGATGAACAAAATTTTTAGGCCTTATCTGGATCAGTTTGTTTTAGTTTTTATAGATGATATTCTGGTGTATTCGTGGGACAAGAGAGAACATGACAGGCATCTTAGAATAGTACTACAGACTTTGAGGGAAAATCAATTGTATGCAAAGCTGTCAAAATGTGAGTTCTAGTTGGAAGAAGTGGGATTCTTAGGGCATATTATTTCAGTTGAAGGAATCCGGGTTGATCCTAACAAAATAGAAGCATTTCCAAGTTGGAAGCCACCTCGCAATGTAACAGAAGTCCGAAGTTTTCTTGGATTAGCTGGCTACTATAGAAGGTTTGTGAAGGGATTTTCAAGCATAGCTGCACCAATTACTAAGTTGCTCAAAAAAGAAACTAAGTTTGAGTGGACAGATCGGTGCCAGGCAAGCTTTGAGAAACTAAAAGCCATGTTAACCGAAGCACCTATTTTGACCCAACCTACACTAGGGAATGATTTTGTGATATACAGTGATGCCTCTCATAATGGGCTAGGTTGTGTATTAATGCAAGAGGGTAAAGTAGTTGCTTATGCATCTAGGCAATTGAAGCCTCATGAGCTAAATTACCCTACTCATGATATGGAGTTGGCAGCAATAGTGTTTGCTTTGAAAATTTGGCGACATTATTTGTATGGCGAGCGGTGCTACATATATACAGATCATAAGAGCCTCAAATATTTTCCCACACAAAAGGAATTGAACTTAAGGCAAAGACGCTGGTTGGAGTTAATCAAGGATTATAATTGTATTATTGACTGTCAGCCAGGCAAAGCCAATGTAGTAGCGGATGCCTTAAGTAGAAAAACACTGGCAGGTATAGTTTAAATTTTCCTCAATTATAATATAATATATAGAAAGTAATAATAAAATTGAAAAAAATTAGACTCACAATTTATTTTGGCAGAGTTACGGGTCCAACATACTTTAAGGCAACAAGTGAGAAAAGCTCAGAAGCAAGATCAAAAATTGATGATAATTGTTGAGGTAGTGAAAAATGGGGAGAGACCTGAATTTAAGGTTGAAGATGATGGAAGCATAAGTTACAGAGGAAGATTGTGTGTGCCAAATGATAGCAGATTAAAGCAAATAATTATAAAAGAGGCACATAATACAACTTATTCCATGCATCCAGTGAGCAATAAAATGTATCAGAACCTGAAGACTCATTATTGGTGGCCAGGAATGAAGAAGGATATAGTGGAATATACTAAAAGATGCTTGACATGCCAACAAGTGAAAGCAGAACACTAGGTACCATCTGGATTGTTGCAGCCTATTGCAATTCCAGAATGGAAGTGGGAAAGAATTACAATGCATTTTGTATCTGGGTTGCCTTTGACAGAAAAGAAGCATGATGCAGTATGGGTAATTGTTGACAGGCTTACCAAGTCGGCTCACTTTCTGCCAGTTCGGATGGATTATTCATTGAGTCGGTTAGCGGAATTATATGTCAATGAGATAATTTGACTACATGGGGTGCTAGTATCTATTATTTCTGATCGAGACCCACAGTTCACATCAAAATTTTGGAAAAGTCTACAGCAAGCATTGGGGACCCAACTTGCTTTTAGTACAACATTTCACCCACAAACAGATGGGCAATCCGAACGAGTGATTCAATTGTTGGAAGATATGCTGAGAATCTGCGTAATTGATTTTGAGGGTAGCTGGGATAAACATTTACCATTGATGGAATTTGCATACAACAACAGCTATCAAACTAGTCTCGACATGGCACCATACGAAGCTTTGTGTGGAAGGAGATGTAGGACACCATTATGCTGGACATAACTTGGTGAAAAGAAATTTATGGGGCCAGAATTAGTGCAACAGACAGAGGAGAAGGTGAAATTAATCCAAGATCGATTAAAAGCTGCAACTGATCGACAAAAATCCTATGCCGATTTGAAGAGGAAAGACATTGAGTATGCTGTTGGAGACAAGGTATTTTTGAAAGACTCACCTTGGAAAAAGTACTTCATTTTGGTAAAAAGGGGAAACTGAGTCCTAGATTTACTGGACCATATGAAATACTTGAACGTGTGAGTCCAGTGGCTTACAGGTTGGCCTTACCACCAGAATTGGATAAGATCCACAATGTGTTTCATGTCCCAATGTTAAGAAGATATAGATTGGATCCGACACATGTAATACATGTGGAATCAATAGAAGTACAACCAGACTTGACATATGGTGAAGAGCCAGTGAAAATCATAGCTTGATAACTCAAAGAACTACGGAACAATAAGGTATCACTAGTAAAGGTCCTATGGCGCAATCATGAAGTAGAAGAAGCCACCTGGGAGAGTGAAGAAATGATGAGAACTCAACATCCTCAGTTATTCAGCTCCACCTAATCAGGTAAATTTCAAGGACGAAATTTTCTTAAGGGGGAGAGAATTGTAACATTCAGTGATTTAGGCCCCGATTGCACGTGACCGTAGTGGGGTCCACTGGCTCAATCGGAGTCTAAATTTAAACCCATAAAAAAAATGACTAATAATAAGAGAAAATAATTACGGTTATTATTATTTTGGAATTAAAAAGATTTGGGGTAGAATTAGAAGAAAATAAAATTTCCTATGGACAAAATTGGTATTATGGAGATTGTTTGTGGAAAAATTGTAAATATGGAGCAAGATGTGGCAAATATGGATTTTTTCAAAGTTTAAATGTTAATTAAAATTAATTAACTTAATGAACCAATAAGAATTAAGATTAATTTTAATTGGGGGGACCCACTTCTTAATTTAGGTATAAAAGTCAAAAAGGAAGACAAATTCCACATTCTTCCCTGACTTTCTCTTCTTCATCTTTTCTTCCATTTTGGCCGTCCACTTCTCCATCCCAAAAGCCACCATTTTGCTGTAAATTAAGCTTAAAAAAGTGAGTAAACAAATTAGTTTTGAGAGAGGAAAAATCAGAATTTAAGAGTTCTTACTACAAAGGTACCAAAGGAGAAAGAAGGAAGGGGGAAAGAAGAAGAGAAAGGGAGAAGAATTTGGGCCTGATTCGACCAGCCCTATAACTTCATTAAGGTGAGTTTATTCTTCTTAAATTTAACCTTTTTCCTTCCATTTTGGATTCATATTGATGATAGATATGATTAGGGTTGGAAGATATAGGTTATGTTGCAAGATTGAACTTAGAAAATTTAAGTTTGTGATTAGTTGATGAAAGTGTAATTAAACTTTGAATTAATGATATTTGATGTTAGGTAATTATTTTATGGCTGAAAAACTGAAGAAAATATAATGTTGAAAGATGAAGGAGGGGCTGCCATAGTTAAATAAATTTGGGGAAAATTGAAATTAACATAGAAACACCACAATTGGTGTCGATTAAGGGTGAATTGAGTGTTGAATTGAAAAAAAAATAAATTGGGAACTAGGATATGATTTTTGGGCAGCCATGACATGTGAAGAAGGAAGTTTAACCTTAGTACATTTTAGCACAATTAAGGTGTAAAACATATTAGGAGCATTAGAATATTATGTAGACATGAAAAACATTGAAATTGAATGTTGGAATTGAGTTATGGTATGGTTGTGTAGGAAAAATAAGTGAACAAGTGAGAGGCCCTCAAGAGGGTGACAAAGGCAAGGAGAAAGCTAGCTAATAAGAGAAGAAAAAGAAGGATTAAGAGAAGAACCAAGGCTGATTAGGTATGTGCTTCATTGATAAAAATTTTGCATGTTGTCAATATGTATGGAATTATATGTTAAGGTTTGTTATGTTTGTGTTGTTGAGATGTTATGTGTTTTGTTGTGACTTTTGATATTATATATGGAAATGAGAACAATTGGTGTGAAATAATTGAAACATATGAATGTATTTGTAATTCTGGAAATTTTATTATTAAAATGAATGCAAATGATGAATGTGGTTGAAATATGGATTGATGCCAATTGATGGCTTGGTTACAGAATTCCAGGACCAGCTCTGTCTATTTTGATGATAACATGAGTTATGGAACTCCGTTTTGTATGTTCTTTGTTGGAAATGAAAGCTAAGACACAGGGATTTAATTTTTATTCAGACTATAATATCTAATTATATCTAGATTTTCCCAGTTAAATACACGAAGTGTAAACCTAGAATCTGTCCAGAAAAATTCTGGGCAGAAAATTCTGTGATGATGCAGTAGTGAATTAATCATAACCTTTGATAAAAAATTGGGATTTACGTGATTCTTGATGCATCTGAAAGCTAAGACAATAAGAGAAAAATAGTTAGAAGACTAGAACTTCAAATTCGAATTATATATGGGCTAAAAATGAAGCCCAAAAAT
The DNA here is from genome assembly GCA_023653625.1 of Triadica sebifera. Lineage (NCBI taxonomy): Eukaryota > Viridiplantae > Streptophyta > Magnoliopsida > Malpighiales > Euphorbiaceae > Triadica > Triadica sebifera. Next base: position 38,545,024 of record CM042896.1, read on the forward strand.
AAGTCCGAAATCTACCATATGTAAAAACATACAATATTGGGCTTTCTGCATGTGTTGTTATAACTATATGTAATAATCCATGCAAATATTTACTTTGATGGTAATTATAAATGTTTAACAAATTATTTATGTATGAGATTTTATTTCAATAATAATGGAAATAAATAACAAAAATAAATAAGCATAATTATGATAGTTAAATAATGTTGACATTTTTGAAATATAGTGAATTAATATAAAAATAGTTAAGCCCAAAAATAGTTTGGCATGCCAATCAGGGGATTTAAGGCACTCGGTGCCAAATATGAAAGCCGGTAATGGCAATTTATAAATGCGTTCGGCGCAAAATTATTAAGCCGGTAATGGTAATATAACAAAAGTTAGTAATGACATTATTATAAAAGCGCTCGACGCTATATTATGAAAGTCGGGTATGACAACCCCGTTATTCGTATTAGTTAGTTCGGTTATAGGTGTTATGGGCACAAATAAATAATAATAATAATAATAATATGGAAATATGTGATTTTTTTTTATAAATGTTATATGAATTAAAGTTATTAGATATTGAGTGTTTGCAGAAATTTATTGATTTTATATAATTCTTTATTTTATGTCTTATTTATTAAATGGATAATTAATATGTGAGAAAATATATATATATATATATGTAAAATTTTTATAATTGAAGCACTATAAGCTAGTAGCTTAGCGCGGGTGGTTTCATCTCGCGCAGGTTTAGAAGGGTAGTCATAGAAAATAGAATGTCAGAAGAAGAAGGGTACCCGGAGGAAAGCAACAAAAAACTTTAGATTTTATTTTTGGTATATTTTGTTAAAAGCTTTGTAAATTAAAATATTTTTATTTCATATCATGTGTATTAAATATGTGAGTCATCATGTAAAAGAACATGATTTGAATGTAAATTAATGTACTTTATAAATAAATAAAATTTTTAATATTTGGGCTTGTATGAAATTTTATTTTAATTTATGCAATATTTTCAAAAAAGAAATATTTACTTCACTTCATTAATTTTATAAAACAGTAAGACGGGTAATGCCCACTTACCTTGCTAAACTATAGTGGGGTAAGGGGGTGTTACAAAGGGTGAACGTGCTAATGGACTTTTAGACTTAATACATTAAGATGTATGTGGTCCAATGTCTATACACGCCAGAGGTGGTTTCATCTACTTCATTACTTTTATTGATGACTACTCACGATATGGATACGTGTATCTTATGAGATACAAATTTGAAGCTTTTGAAAAGTTCAAAGAATTCAGAAATGAAGTAGAGAAACAACTTGGAAAAAGTATTAAAACACTTCGATCAGATCGAGGAGATGAATACTTAAGCCAAGAGTCTCAATGGACTCCACCTTACACACCACAACACAATGGTTTGGCTGAAAGAAGAAACCGAACCTTGTTAGACATGGTAAGGTCTATGATGAGTTTTGCGGAATTGCCTAAATCCTTTTGGAGTTATGCACTAGAGACCGTCATTTATATATTAAATGGAGTTCCTTCAAAGTCAGTTGATGTTACTCCATAAGAGATATGGTATAACAAGAGGCCCACATTTTCTTACATGAGAATTTGGGGTTGTCCTGGTTATGTGAAGAGGACAATGTCAGATAAGCTAAAAGCTAAGTTTGACAGATGTCTGTTTGTGGGATATCCAAAAGTATGAGTAAAATGGTCTTGGATGTGATCCAAAATATGAGAGAATTATTTTAGGATGGATCACGATGAGATCACACGAAAAAATCATTCGGATGTGTCATGGGCCCGCGTGTGCTTGGCACACTGCTACCTAGCAGCAGCCCACAGTAGGCCCAGCACGCCTGCAGCTTCCCATCCGTTGGCCAACAACTGTTTTTCGCCATAATTAGGCCAATTATGACCAATTACTATTCATTAGTTTCCATTTTCTCCATTTTTGTCTTTTCATCTTATTTTTGAATTTTATTCAAATTGAAAAGGCATCAAATGGCAAAAAATAGACATGAAAATATTTTTTGTAAAAAAAAATATTTTTAAGACAACAAAAATTCTCTCAAGAATACTTTCAAAGCTAGCACTTTGAATTTGTTCAAACAATTTCTCTTGATAGTTTGTTCTTCATTCTTCACGTGGATTATCATTAGAGACATCCTAGTGTGGATTGTTGTGGTTTGCTACAACCCAACAAAGTGAAGATATGAAGAACAAATAAAAATTACAAGGTATAATTTTTAACATTTACATTTATACAAATTAGTTTTAATGATACAAGTATGATCTTTAGTTTTGGATTTTGAAAAATTTTATTTTTCCCTGCGTTTATGAATATGATTCATTATTCAAAACCCAACAACTATATCACGGGCATGACATAAAAAGTCACGGGCATGAACATGCTCTTTTTTCAAATTTTTTGTTTGAAAGTTAGTCTTCTATTCTTGCATCATATTCCATACCCTGTTCAATAAACTTAGAAAACATGTTAAATACATTATTGCTATTTTATTTGTTAGCATTAAAATGATGAAAATACCCCTCAAGGTTCAACAATCTCCCCCTTTTGAGAAGTCTCCCCCTCAAAAGATGCTTAAGATAAAAAAAAATTACTAAAATGCAAGAATTTTTAAGAATGATGAAGTGTAGCATGTATGCTTGCTTCCTAGTTTAGGTATATGCAAGGTGTATGCAAAGTATATCCAATGTATACCAAATTTTTACTTATAACTAGTTAAGTATATGCAAAGTATATTGAAGTTATATTCAAAGTATCAACACATTTGCATTCATGTAACTTGCATATTCATTTAATTGAATTATATTGCTAGGTTCTCCCCCTTTTGTCATCAACAAAAAGAACATAAAATATAAATCGTAAGGGAAAACTAATGCAATTATATTAATAGCAAATGGAAAAGTACAAAGGTTTGAAAAGTAACTTAAAGTCCTACATTTGTAATACTAGAAACTAATAAGCCGAAAAAAAATATATAGATAGATTTGGAGCCGGACATCCCATCTCTAAGGCAAGCTACTTCCGCCTCGAGGCTCTCCATACGAGACTCTGTGAAATCTTTGAGGTTCTCTAACCTCTCATCAATGGAAGCCTGCAATTGGTCAAAACGCGGTGCCAATAGGTCAGCCACCTGCTGAGCCAAGTTCGGTGTGGAGGCCGAGGATTGTCCAATTTCCTACTCAACCTTTGGGGTCACGATTTTGACTCAAACGTTTTTCCTCTACTGGATTCCTTAGAGGCCAGCTTTAAAGTCGTCCAAATCATTGTCTTCCCAAATAATCTCACCAGCTGTGTTGGTGAAGTGGTAGTAGATGTTATTCGCATGAAATATGTGAACCGTCGTCCCCATTTTGATAAAAGACTTGATGTCTAGCCAGTCTCTAGGATGTGTTGGTATGAGGTTGAAGTTATGCTCTTCTAGCTTTGGATAACCAAGCTTTATAGCAAGGTGAGTCACGTACCCACCAATCAAAATGTCTTAGGAGGGCTTCGTGGCAGTAGATAGTAGATGGTTTGTAAACCATCGAGATAGAGCCACTGTTAGGCCTCTTTGGGCCATCTCCAGGAGAAAGAGCTTGGATTTCTGAATTGAGCCATTGCTGTCCCCTCTGGATAAAATGCTATAGGTTAGAAACCTATGCAAGTACTTGTGCACTGGTGATCAAAGGTGGGTTCTCTTCATCTTCTTGACGTCCCAGCTATAGTTGAGTCCGAAATGAGTCCATGCTTGAATGGCATAAAACTCCTCCTCACTTTCATTAAGTATACCATCAGATGGAAGGTATTTGCAGAGTTGAAATTTCACAGTGCTAGTGGGAGAGACTTGCAGGGTGCTAAGGAACTCGAGGGTAGGTTCCCTTAGCATTGGTTGATGTATATCAATAAAATCTTTTAGATGATAAGCCTGGAGTTGTTCCGTCATGCTTGTCTCGAGACCAAGGGTCCTGACAGTTTGCCATTCAAATGATCGCGAGGAAAGGAGTGGCCTTTTCTTGAGAACCGAGTACCTCATATGACAGTGCTTCGGAATGATATTGAGAAGGTAGTCCATGTACCTTCTTGAAGCATGAGACTTCTTTCTGGTGCCTTTGGGGGAGCCGGGTTCCATTTTTGGTTGTGAAATTGATTCTTGAATAGAGAAAAAAATCTGATAGGATGTTTGAAGAGTACGTAGTGATTTTTGATTTCTGATGATGGAAATAGTTTTTGGAAGGTATTTATAGATGGCGGATATTGCTAGGGGGCTGGAATCTATGAAATGGTATTGAATGGTGATAAATGAGAGAAGTTGGAGAGTTAGAAATGAGAGAAATAACGGCAAAAAATGTTTTATAGCCAACATCTTTACGAGCGTGAAAACTAAGTGACGGGCATGAAATGTCATGTTCATGGTTTGCTGAAGAGGCGCTCTACCCATGATGAAGAATATGAAATAATTCACAGTCGTGACATTTAATGGTCATGGGCGTGAATGATGAAATTTCACGATGGTGACAAATTAGTCACGGTCGTGAAGTACAATCTTCACTACTTGTGACCGTGTGACAAAGTGTGACACAAAGCGTGAACGCTTCTATAAGTATTTGGTGGAAATGTTCACGGTCATGAATAAGTGTCATGGTCTTGAACAAAGAGTTTCATAGGAGTGACAGAAAAAGGTTATGGGCATGAAACATAGTCTTCAGTACCTTCAACCGTGAAATATGTTGTTAAGCAAGACGTGAAAGCTACTGGAGCTTTTGACGATTATGATCACGGTTGTGAATATATGTCACAGGCACGAACTTCCTAAAATCCTCATTAAATAAAACTAAGTTTAAAACAAGACCAAAGGATTTCTAAGGTGCTTGAATCCCCTATAACATATATTTTTATCAAGTTAACCACTTCATATCTTAAAAGATGAGACAATAACACAAGAACAACAATCATGGTTCGAAAAATTTGGCAATCATAAAGTTAATCCATCAATCATACCAAGTTCTCTTCTTATGAAGTTAAATCTTTATTCATTTAGTGACTTAGTGAAGATATTTACCAATTAATTGTCTGTGTTTATAAATTCTAATACCACATCTCCATATTGAATATGATCACTAATAAAATGATGTCATATGTCAATATGCTTACTTCTAGAGTCTTGAATGGGATTCTTAGATAGATTTATAGCACTTGTATTGTCACATCTGATAGGTATATGGTCCATATAATGACCATAATCCTTAAATTGTTGTTTCATCCAAAGGATTTGTGTACAACAACATCCTGCAGCCACATACTCCACTTTAGCGATAGAAAGAGCAACTGAAACTTGCTTCTTGCTAAACCAAGAAACTAAGCATTCACCAATAAAGTGACATGTACCTGAAATACTCTTTCTATCCAAGAGACTTTGGGCACAATCAGCATCTAAATATCCTATAATTTGAAAGGATGAATTTCTAGGATACCATAAACCTAGATGCAATGAGCTATGTAAATATTTTAAAATTATTTTCACAACATTTAAATGTGATTCTTTAGGACATGATTGAAAGCAAGCAAATAAGCATATACTATACATTATATCGGGTCTAGAGGCAGTAAGATATAAGAGTGATCCGATCATACCTCTATAGAGCTTTTCATTAATGCTCTTACCCTTTTCATCCTTATCCAATTTTGTTGATGTGCTCATTGGAGTCTTGGCATTATTGCATCCTTCCATTCCAAATTTCTTAATTAAGTCTTTGGCATATTTGCATTAGTTGATGAATATGCCCTTATTTCTTGTTTTATTTGTAGACTGAGGAAGAACTTGAACTCACCCATCATGCTCATTTCGAATTCCCTAGTCATACACTTAGCAAATTCTTGGCAAAGCACTTCATTAGTAGACCCAAATATGGTGTCATCAATATAATTTTGAACAATTAGAATATCATGCTTATGTTTTTTAATAAATAAATTAGTGTCAACATTCCCATTTGTAAAATTATTTTCTAAGAGAAAAGAACTTAGTCTTTCATACCAAGCTCTTGGGGCTTGTTTCAAACCATATAAAGCTTTTGAAAGTTTAAATACATGGTTAGGCAAATTATGGCTTTTAAAACCTGGTGGTTGTTTTACATAAACTTCTTCTTCTATAAAACCATTTAAAAAAACACTTTTGACATCCATTTGAAAGAGTTTGAAATTCATATGGCATGCAAAATCTAAAAGTATTCTTATGGCTTCTAATCTAGCTATAGGAGCATATGTCTTATCATAATCTATTCGTTCTTCCTGATTATATCCTTTTGCATCTAACCTAGCCTTATTCCTAGTTATTGAACTTTGTTGATCTAGTTTATTTCAAAATACCCATTTACTTCCAATGATTTGATACTATTTGGGTCTAGGAACTAAGGTACATACCTTACTTTACTCAAATTGGTTGAGTTCCTCTTGCATAGCAATCACCCAACTTTCATCATTAGGAGCCTCATCAATATTTTTTGGCCAAATTTGAGAGACAAAGGCAAGATTATAATCTAAAGGTTTGAGATGAGATCTAGTACTTACTCCCTTTGTAGGATAACTAATGATTTGCTCTTCCGGGTGATCTTTTGTCAATCTTCATTCCTTTGGGAACTCTTACTTGTTTTCTTTTTATTCTTGAGGTAGAGAGTCATCTTGATGTGAATTTTCTTGATCATTTTCTTCTCTTTCATTTTCAAGATCAAGTCTTTCTATTGTACCTAAAACATCATCAAGAACACTACCTTTCACAAGATCAAGCTTACTAGATTAATCAAAAACAACATGCATAGATTCTTTAACAGTTGATGACTTTTTATTAAAGACTCTATAAGCTTTGCTTGTGATGGAGTATCCTAAAAATATACCCTCATCAGATTTAGAGGCAAATTTTCCAAGGTTGTCCTTGGTATTCAATAGGAAACACTAGCATCCAAATACTCTAAAATATGATATCATGGGCTTTCTTCCTTTCCATAATTCAAATGAAGTTTTGTCTTTTGAAAACTAGATTCGAAATATAACATGCAGTATTTGTGGCTTCGGCCCAAAAGTAAGCTAGTAAACCATACTCATTAAGCATTGTTTGAGCCATTTCAATTAAAGTTCGATTTTTCCGTTCGACCACCCCATTTTGTTGAGGTGTCCTAGGAGAGGAAAAATTCTATGAAATGCCATGTTCTACACAAAAATTTTCAAAACCCAAAACAAAAGATCATACTTGTGCCATAAAACTAATTTATATAAATATAGAGGTTAGAAATTATACCTTGTACTTTCTTATTTGTTCTTCAAATCTTCATTTTGTTGGGTTGTAGAAAACCACAACAATCCACATTAGGATGTCTCTAACGATAATCCATGTAAAGAATGAAGAAGAAACTATCAAAAGATATGGTTTGAACAAATTCAAAGTGCAAGCGTTGAAAGTGTTCTTGAGAGAATTTTTGTTGTCTTAAAAAAAAATTTCACAAAAAAATATTTTCATGTCTATTTTCTATCATTTGATGTCTCTTCTATTTGAATCAAATTCAAAGAAAAGATCAAAAGTCAAAAATGGAAAAAAGGGAAATGAATGAATAGTAATTGCCATAATTGGACTAATTAAGGCTAAATTCTGTCCGATGGCCAACGGGAGGGAGGCAACAGTGCGCTGGGCCTGCGGCAAGATGCTGCTGGGCAGCCCAGCTGGCCCGTTAGGCAAGCCAACAGCCTGACGAGCCAACACGGGCCCGTGACCCTCCAAGTGATTTTTCCGTGTGATCTCATCACGATCCATCTCAAAATAATTCTTTCATGTTTTGGATCTTATCCAAGACCATTTTACTAATTCTCCATATCATCAATGCATGTGACCCATTAGGTTCCAGGTTATGTTGGCCACTTAAATTAACAATTAATTTATGCAAGTCATGAGTGGTATCTTGCAACACATCATGACCCCTAATTGACCAAAAAGTCAGTGGTTTGACTACGAACCTTTTAATAGACAATTTACGTGCAATTATTCCTTTCACCATTGTATACCCCACTTGGTTCAGAGTATGGACATGTGTCAACTCCCACTAGACTGAATATGTCACGTCTAGTCCGAGTAATGTTAGTTCTTATCCTTGAGGCTCATTACTCTATTAGATATGTCATTGAAGACTATCTTTATGACATTTCCACTCTGGCCAAAGATTCATGAATAATGACCATGAAAAGAGCCAATGGGTATACACTCCTTCTATTAGGAGTGGTGAATCATTTGTTGCTACCTAATTACATTCGAATACCTCAAGCTCTATCCAATCACCACCCTCTGAGCAACCTTCCTTAGGCAACAAAGAATAGTGTCAAAATACAGAATCAATATCCAAGATATCCTTGAGTAGCTAAGGATACTTGGAATATTGCTATGATGAGACTATCATTGACGTTTGAATAGATTATCCATATGATTATCTCATAGTTGGTCATCCAATGCACTTATCTACACTTAGTAAGCATCCACATGTTAACTCTAAATATCTCGTGTTTATAGATTATGAGATCTACTACTCGATCCAATTATGAAGTGTAAAATGTGCTAGTCTGTCCGGATTAACAATCTCCCATTTCATTAATCCTATGACTGGGTATAATTTTGATACTAACATAATTACACATAATAAAAATCTCAATATCATGATCTCATTATGGTTTCCTTCATGCTATGTTATATATCATGGGTTTCACTAATTGATTTATGATCACTATAAATTCATATATTAAATGAACATCAAATTAATGAAAAAAAACCTTTTATTAATGTGATAAATTTGTACAATAAGTAATAGAGCACTCCTCTAACATGAATCCATGACTAATCCATAGTTTGAACTACCTGTTTAGTGCCCTGGGCTGGTCTAGCAACTTATTTGGCCATTTTAAGCTCCTTTGATATGGATTATGTAAATTATCAAATCATTAGAGTTATATTTTTATGTCTTATCAAAATTTGGCTATAATTATAACCTTAATATGTTATGTATAGAGTGAGATAGGAGCTTCACAAACCATACTGGTCCGGAAGCCAACTATGTTCTGAACCAGTAAAATGTTTCTTATAATTTAAGGACCTTAGACATATAAATGATGAAAGTTGTAAAGATGGAAAATACTTCTTTTTAACTTTTCTAATTGTCTACCAAGTTTCATTATAATATGACTGAGATATTTTAATATATGAAGAACCAAAGTTAGTACCTTAAAACTACCAAAGGGTATAAAGAATTCCATTCAACAAAATAGAATAACAATTGTTACTAAAAGCTAAAAGGAAACCATCTTTATTTAGATTTGAAACATAAATAATGTTTTTAGTCAAAGCAGGTACATGATAGCAATTATCCAAATTTAATATAAGCCCACTAGGGAGGGTTAATACAAATGTTCCTGTAGCTAATGCAGCAACCCTTGCTCCATTTCCAACATGTAGGTCTGACTCTCCCTTATTGAGCTGTCTACCGTTCCTTAGGCCATGCATATCAGTGCATATGTGTGAGCCACAACTGGTATCTAATACCCATATATTCTTATTAGAAATAGTATTAATTTCAATGACAAAAATACCTAAAGTGGATGGGGCGTCAGATGCCTTCTTCTTCAAGGACTCCAAGTAAGCCTTGCAGTTTCTCTTCCAATAGTCATCCTTGCCACAATGCAAGTATGTCCCTTTTGGAGCAATCTCTCTGGCCTTGTTCTTGGCTATGCCTCTCTTAGGCTTTATGGACTTCTTTTTCTTCTTAAGGTTCTTCCTTTTAGAACTTGTAGAGTCCACCAGCATAACAGCCTTACTGTCTTTCCTTACAAATGGCTTAACTATTTTGAGTAAGTTAATCACCTCAGGAATAGTGGTAGAGATTTGGTTCATCCTATAGTTAAGCACAAAATGTGAATAACTATCAAACAAACCGATTAGAATTAAGTCAATGCTTAATTCATGGTCCACCACAAATCCCAAGGTGGCTAACCTCTCAATATATCCATTCATCTTCAATGCATATTGCACTGGAGATGTCCCCTCAACCATCTTAGTGTGGAAGAGAAACCTCGAAGTTTCAAACCTTTCAGAACGTGCATGCTCATCAAAAAGCTCTCTTAGGTGGTATACTATGGAATTAGCATCCATAGCCTCATGTTTCTTTTGCAACTCAGCTGACATAGTAGCAAGCATAATGCAACTTGCGATCTCATTATCATCGAGATTCTTTTGATATGCCTTCTGAACATCTTCAGAAGCATTAGCAGTAGGGGGATTAGGGAGTGCCTTATCTAGGACATAGCCAATCTTTTTGGATTTGAGAACTACTCTCATATTCCTTAGCCAATTCAAAAAATTGGGCCTAGTCAACTTATTAGATTCCATTAGTGATCGCAAATTCAAACTTGTCATGATGATGATTATAGCAACCTAGTTATGAAATAGAACATGTTAGAATCTACATAAAATACCTGTTTATTAGGTCTTTAATAAATTGCATTATGACTCCCACTATTTTATTGCGAATCTATAGCCCTCACTATGAACCATAAAGAACTTAAATGGAAGTTCTTTTCGTGGGTCGATATCCAATTAGTTAGGAATAACCTTGAGGCAACTTAACAAGCTATCCATAGTTTGGTTGGTAGGTATCTAATCCATACCAATTGCATTATTCATGCAACTATCGAATCTTGTGCTATCAAATTATTGATGTGTGCACATACATTGGGCTATCAACTCTTGATATGTTTACATCTCATGTATACAAACCCAACTTTGCCTCTAATACACATTAACCTTGGCGCAAATCCAACAAGTTAATAATATCGGTTAAGCCTAATCCATTAATCGTGAAATCTAATTTCAATGTATTAAACATATTCTTATAGAGTGAGCTTGAGGCAACTCAACAATCCTAACTCTAGAAGAATTCTAGTTCTCCCCATATTAATGGAAGGCGTAAGACTTAATTGTTTATTTAGTGAGGGATTTCTTTGTTAAGTCTCATGAAATTATTATTTCATGCTTTTATATATCATACATTCATCACATGGATATATAAAGATAGTTACATTAATTATATGGCATAATTATGGACATACTAAAGTCAATATCTTCAGCCAAAGAAAAATTTACTAGGTCTTACATATGCATGAATTTACAACCGAAAATAGAAATCAAGTTCCTATTTCTAAGTCTTCTTGTTTATGGTACCACCTCCTTTGCTTCTTGCTCCTTTGAATCTTCATTCTATCCTAATCCTATATAATCTAATTGCATATTTCAAATTATAGAAAATCTCAATTTACATTTGAGGGGAATAAAATGAGAAGAGAAATACATAAGAAAGAAAGAGTGGTAGGGACACGCAGGCCCAATTTACCATAAAAAAATAATTCCATGCTTGCACAATCACATTTGAACTAAGTCCATAATCATCCATCATGCATTTTCATACACCCCTAACATCCATTCTCTAATGCACAAATTAAAAATGACAATTTTGGATTTCAGTTTGTAAATCGATTCAACGTTTGAACTGAAATTGCCTTTATGTGTTCTTTCGGTTAATTTAATTTTGTATGTCATTTTAAGGTGGAATTTAATATTTAATCAAATTAAATTAAATTCCATATTTCCAAAAATAATTCCAAATTAATTTTCCTTAAAATCAGAATATTATGTTCTTAAAATTAAATAATTTAATTTTAATATACATACCAATTTCTAGTTATACTAGAATTACAATTGCACAACTGAAACTAATTCAAAATTAATTTCCAAAAATTCTAAATATTTCCAGAACTTCAAATCATAATTCTAATCATCTTTAGGTCAACTCAAGTTCATCAAAATATTTTTGGCACAAATCAAAATTACTAAGATAAACAAATCAACACACTTAGATGCCCAAAATGACTAATTGGACATCTATAATTTTTTTAAAATTTCAAATGCCTGCAAAATAATTTTGGCATACATCTAACATCAAAATAACATATTTTACAAATTAATTTCAATTTTTCAAAGCCTATTGATCCAAAATCATCAAAACAATGCAATCACATTGCACATTCAATTAAAATTAATTTTAATGGACACAAGGGGGATCTGATATCAATGTTGGATTTTAAGAATTAATCATATTCATAAACGCAGTGGAAAAATAAAATTTTCAAAACTAGAAATAAAAGATCACACTTGTGCCATTAAAACTACTTTACATAAATATACTTTGTAATTTCTTATTTGTTCTTCAAATCTTCACTTTGTTGGATTGTAACAAATCACAACAATCCACATTAGGATGTCTCTAATGATAATCCACACAAAGAAGGAAGAAGAAACTATCAAAAGATATGGTTTGTACAAATTCAATGTGCTAACTTTGAAAGTGTTCTTGAGAGAATTTTTGTTGTCTTAAAAATATTTTCTTCACAAAAAATTATTTTCATGTCTATTTTATATCATTTGATGTTTTTTCTATTTGAATCAAATTCAAAGAAAAGATGAAAAGTCAAAAATGAAGAAAAGAGAAATGAATTAATAGTAATTAATCATAATTCGCCTAATTAAGGCTAAATTGTGTCTGTTGGCCAACATGAGGTAGGCAGCAGTGTGTTTGGCCTGCGGTGGGCTACTGATAGGCAGCCCAGCTAGCCCATTATGCAGGCTAGCAGTCTGTCGAGCCCACATGGGACTATGACCCTGTAATATCCGCTAATTTGGGCCCCAAGTCGCACATGTCGCGAAGTTGACGCGTTTGACCGATCGAAGTCTAAATTCAGATTTTTTAGAAAAATTGATCAAATAATCGCTAAATTAAATGATAAAAGCCTCATTAAGTGATTTTAAAGTTTAAAAAAGGTTGATTTACAGTAAAGGACTAAATTGCAAAATTTGATAAGTTTTGGGATCAAATTGCAATTTACGAAAAATTGGAGGATTAATGAGATTAATTACTAATTATAAATAGGAAATTTGGACACTTAAAATTGGGTTGGCCGACCATGACATTAAAGAAAGAGGGTTAATATTGATTAAATATAAAATTGTAAGAAGATGGTCAAAATGGTGGGTCCCATATGAAGACTTATAGGTACCCTATTTAATGCTTTCTTTTCTTATTCTTCTTCTATTTATTTTCTGCCTTCTTCTCTCTCTTCTCTACCAGTTACGCCAGCCATTTCATCTCCTCCATAGCCAATCTTGATTTTTAGAGAGAGAAAGGAAGGGAAGAAAAGGGAAAGAGCAAGAAAATGTGATCTTCATGGCCCATAACTCTTAAAGAAGCTGGAAAGAACAAGAAAGAGGAAGAAAAATCAAGTTTGGCAGAGAGAGAAAATCTCCAAGGTTCTGATCAAGTGAAGAAAAGTGTAAGGTAAGAAGCATCTCTTCTTCATCATCATTTTTTCTTAATGGAAGTTCTAATTTTGAGCTCATCGAAGACTTATGTGGAAAGAGAGAGAAACTAGGGTTTTGAGAGAGAATAAGAGAGTTTAAGGTCTTGAGAATATCAAATGATAATAATGATTTATGATGTTGTAGGAGTTCTAAGTGACAAGGAAAAAGCTCTAAGGAGCAAAGGAAAAAGAGAAAGCTACCTAGAAAAGTGAAGGAGAAAGATTAAGGTTTGTGCATAACTTAAGGCAATAGCCTATTTTTGTTTGAAATAATGCATGTTGAACATGAATTTAGATAAATGCATTTCAAGAATGATGATGATTATGGGATGAAACCATAGGTTTAGACATGTATGAATGAGATCCTTGTGTGACATTGAATTAATGATGCATGTTAGAAAATCTTATATGATCAAGACATTTACATGTATTAGAAAGTAGTAAGTTGAGTAAAGAACCTTAGAAATGCATGAAATTGAATTTGGCATGATTTGGATGATGTTAGAATGAATGAAAAGTGAATATGCAGATTTCCTGCTGAAAGTCACGGGCATGACTATTGAGTCACGGGCTTGAACTTGATGGTTCACGGTTGTGACTGATTGTATAACAGTTGTGACTTCTGTGTGGAAATGGTACTATTCATTCCAGAAGCATTCACAGGTTGGAATCACGAAAGTGAACTTATTCACGGGCGTGAATGAGTAATCACGACCGTGAATGCTTTTGGGCGATTCATTCCAGTAGCGTTCACGGCTTGGGATTACGGGTGTGAACTAAATCACGGGTGTGAAATTAGTAATCACGGCCGTGAATGCTCTGTATTTGTAATTATGAATGTCCATAATAAATGAAGAATTCAGGTAAGTAAATGAAAGTCATTGTCTACCCAGTAAAATAAGAATGATATGGATATATATATATTGATGTGAGAACGTGTTATGTTGTTGTATAGAAAAATGAATTGTGACAGATGAAATATGTGAATTGTCATGGATGATATATGAAATCTGATGCAGATGATAAGCATGAGAATATTGATGTACCTAGCAAAATAAATGAAAAGACGTTATCCAGTATGTATGAGTATGATTATATGTTTTTAAAACAAGAAAATTGAGATGTTGATAAATATGAGAATATTGATGTGTTGAAATTTGAGAATTATGATTGATGTGAAAATATAAAGAAACCCATTACTCTACCTGCGAACTAGAATCATGATAGATGTCATGTCATTAAGGGGGCGAACGATTCCGTATTATTCCTCAACCAATGTGGCTTAAGCTCTAGGAGCGCCATTGGTCTGAGATGCTCGGTCAATGTGGCTTAAACTTTGGGAGCGCTATGGACTTGAGAAGCTCTGATGAGCACATGTAAATGAGGACAAGGTGGCTTAATTTCAGGGAGCGCCCTTGGTCCGGTTATTCATCTATGATGAAATTATACTCAATCAATGTGGCTTAAGCTCGGGGAGTGCCATTGATTGAGAAGCTCTTTTGAGCCAAATAGTGGACAGGGTGGCTTAAGCTCTGAGAGCGCTCCTGATCCATAACCCATATCCAATCAGTCGAAATTTAGAGGGATGTGGGCAAGATAATGAGGATATGTCGGAAAAATAAGAAAAGAAAAGAATAAGAAAATGATGATGATATGAGACTGAGATATAAAGTTAAATGAAAATAACATTATTTACGTGAGCATGACATTTATACTTGTATGAAATAGGAATATGTTGACATGCAAACATTTGCCTTATTTATATACATAAAATAGTCATGACATGCAAACATTTTAATGCATAACATGATACATGTTAATGCTTGTTGCATGATATAGTATATTGCCTTATTTATATGCACCACTAAGCTTACAGCTTAGCGTGGGAGTTTCTTTCCACGCATATATAGAAAGGTAGCTGAAGGTGATCGATAAAGCAAGCAGTGATCCTATTCAAGTAAAGTAGCTGAACCTTGAGAAAGTGGGTTACAAGCTTTGAAATTTTTGTATTTGGCATTTTATATTAAAGGGTGTTAGAGTTTGTAAAACTTACTCTTAAAGTTTGTTTAAGAATTTATTTGAATGCATAAAATTATTATCTTATGTAAATAAATTGTACCCTGGTTTTTGTTTATATATATATATATATATATATATATATATATATATATATATATATATATATGAACATTGAGAAAATAAAGGTAAAAATAATAATAATAATAATAGCGATTTGAAAAAATAAAGAAGACAGGCACGTGTTGGTCGGGTGAGGGGGCACCATGACAGACCCTCCCAAACGATTTTTCTGTGTGATCTCATCGCAATCCATCCCAAAATAATTCAATCTATTTTTAATGCTTTGTTATCATCATTTAGGTTATAAGGATACACGTGTGACTCGATATAATTGCCAAATACTAGGACACATAGCTTGTGCGTGCCATGAACTTGTTTCTAAGAAAATATATATGAAATGCACGTGTTCAGTTGGATTATATGGAAGATATATATGTTCAAATGAAATGCATGTGGGTATGCATGTGGGGAATGTCAAGGATGTTACAATTTATGATGTTGTAGGAGTTCCAAGTGACAAGGAACAAGCACTAAGGAGCAAAGGAAAAAGAAAGCTACCTAGAAGAGTGAAGGAGAAAGATTAAGGTTTGTACATAACTTAAGGCAATAGCCTATTTTTGTTTGAAATAATGCATGCTGAACATGATTTTAGATAAATGCATTTCAAGAATGATGATGATTATGGCATGAAACCATAGGTTTAGACATGTATGAATGAGATCCTTGTGTGACATTGAATTAATGATGCATGTTAGAAAATCTTATATGATCAAGACATTTACATGTATTAGAAAGTAATAAGTTGAGTAAAGAACCTTAGAAATGCATGAAATAGAATTTGGCATGATTTGGATGATGTTAGAATGAATGAAAAGTGACTATGCAGATTTCATGCTGAAAGTCACGGGCATGACTACTGAGTCACGGGCGTGAAATTGAGGGTTCACGGCTGTGATTGATTGTATCACAGTTGTGACTTCTATGTGGAAATGGTACTATTCATTCCAGAAACATTCACAGGTTGGATTCACGGAAGTGAACTTATTCACGGGCGTGAATGAGTAATCACGACCGTGAATGCTTTTGGGTGATTCTTTCCAGTAACGTTCACGGCTTGGGATTATGGACGTGAACTAAATCAAGGACGTGAAATTAGTAATCAGGGCCTTGAATGCTCTGTATTTGTAATTATGAATGTGGATATCAAATGAAGAATTTAGGTAAGTAAATGAAAGTCATTGTCTACCCAGTGAAATAAGAATGATATGGATATATATATATATATATATATATATATATATATATATATATATATATATATATATATATTGATGTGAGAACGTGTTATGTTGTGATATAGAAAAATGAATTGTCATGGATGAAATATATGAATTGTCATGGATGATATATGAAATCTGATGCAGATGATAAGCATGAGAATATTGATGTACCTAGCGAAATAAATGAAAAGACGTTATCCAGTATGTATGAGTATGATTATATGTTTGCAAAATAAGAAAATTGAGATGTCGATAAATATGAGAATATTGATGTCTTGAAATTTGAGAATTATGATTGATGTGAAAATATAAAGAAGCCTATTACTCTACCTGCGGACTAGAATTAGGATAGATGACATGCCATTAAGGGGGCGAACAGTACCGTATTATTCCTTAACCAATATGGCTTAAGCTCTGGGAGCGCCATTGGTCTGAGATGCTCGGTCAATGTGGCTTAAGCTCTGAGAGCGCTATTGACTTGAGAAGCTTTGATGAGCACATGTAAATGAGGATAAGGTGGCTTAAGCTTAGGCAGCGCCCTTGGTCCGGTTATTCATCTATGATGAAATTATACTCAATCAATATGGCTTAAGCTTGGGGAGCGCCATTAATTGAGAAGCTCTTTTGAGCCAGATAGTGGACAAGGTGGCTTATGCTCTGGGAGCGCTCCTGATCTATAACCCGTATCCAGTCAGTCCAAATTTAGAGTGGGCAAGATAATGAGGATATGTCGGAAAAAAAAAAAGAAAAGAAAAGAATAAAAAAATGATGATGATATGAGACTGAGATATAAAGATAAATGAAAAAAACATTGTCTATATGAGCATGACATTTATACTTGTATGAAATAGGAATATGTTGATAGTCATGACATGCAAACATTTTAATGCATAAAAAGATACATGTTAATGCTTGTTGCATGATATAGTATATTGCCTTATTTATATGCACCACTAAGCTTAGAGCTTAGCGTGGGAGTTTCCTTTAGAAAGTGAGTTACAAGCTTTGAAATTTTTGTATTTGGCTTTTTATATTAAAGAGTTTTAGAGTTTGTAAAACTTACTGTTAAAGTTTTTTTAAGAATTAATTTGAATGCATAAAATTACTATCTTATGTAAATAAATTGTACCCTGGTTTTTGTTTATATATATATATATATATATATATATATATATATATATATGAATGTTGAGAAAATAAAGGTAAAAACAATAATAATAATAATAATAATAATAATAATAATAATAATAATAATAATAATAATAATAATAATAGTGATTTGAAGAAATAAAGAAGACAAGCAGTAGCGCTCCCTCATCCGAGCACATGTTGGTCGGGTGAGGGGTCGCCGAGACAGGTTTTTGATATCAGAGCCTGGTTGGGTGGTTTTGGATTTTTTAAAAGTGAATTTTGAAAATATTTATTTCTTGAAATGTACCCACAATTGCATTTTTGGAGTTGCTGCTTTATTGATTAGGGTCGTTGCCTTTATGTTATAGGTAGGATATGGCTTCAGGATCAAGACGAATAGTAGTAGAAGAAGCTGAGAGTAATGAGCCTTCAGAGGCAAGAGCTTCGTCGAAACCAAATCGTCGTCGAGCTGCGACATCGAGATATAGTGCCAGCTCACTTCATGAGCATTCAGCTATTAATATTGGTCAGACTGAGCTCATGAGAAATATGATAGATCTGTTATAGAGAGCATCACGATCCGATTCGTCTGGATTACAGTTTGAGAGGCTGAGGAAATTTGGGGCATCTAATTTCTATGGTAAATGAGAAGATAACCCCTCAGTGGTAGAATTTTGGTTGGAATGAGCAGAATGAGTATTTAATCAATTGCACTGCATAGATGAGCAGAAATATGAATATGCAGTATCTCTGCTACAAGAGCATGCACATGATTGGTGGCTATCTGAATCACAGAGCACAGAGGCTCCTAACCCTATGACATGAGAATTCTTTCTAGAGAAATTTAAGGAGCAGTATATTCCTCCTATCTACACAGACGACAAAAAGAGAGTTTTTGATGCTAAAACAGAGGGATATGTCAGTAACAGAATATGAGAGAGAATTCACTCATCTTTGCAAGTATGCTGGTGGTATTGTGTCTTCAGAAGCTAATAAATGTCGACGATTTGAAGATGGATTGAGGGATACACTAGTACAAAAATGACTTATACGCGTCTGTTATTCTGAACTTTATGTGTCTGTTAAATGACAGACACTTATGAAGGAGACGTATATGAGTTGGATTTTAGGCATCTCTCAAAATGACATATGCATATAATTATTTTATGTGTCTGTTAAAATATAATGACAGACGCATAAAGTATATTTTAAAAAATTGACTATAGGCGTCTATTGTTACAAAACAGCAAACACCTAAAGTAAATTGTTTTGAAAAACATTTTATTATAGGCGTCTGTTGTTATAAAACAACAGACACGTTTAGTCATTTTTTTAAAAACAATTCGCTATAGGTGTCTGTTATTACAAAATAGCAGACACCTATAGTTAATTTGTTTTAAAATATTATAAATTGACAAATATACAGCAAATCCTAAAAATTATTTAAACTCATAAAAAAACTAATTGTATAACAAAAAAACAACTACTAAGTGAAAAAAACTACAAGATAAAATTAACAAAAATAAAATACCCAAAAAATAAAAAAGATAAATAAACTGTTTTGCATAAAAAAAAAGTAGAAAATCAAATACCAATAGTAATAAGGTGGAGAACATACAACTCCTTGGCTAATTGATGGTGAAAATTAGATTTAACATGTGTAGAACCAACTTGTTTTCTCCTTACCAAATGCCTTAGACAACCTCTAAATGCATGAAACCCACTTTCATTTTATAAATCAACAAAAAAATATTTTCTTGTCATCGTCATGGCTACGACATGGAGACTCAAATTTGAACATGGTAGCCAAAAAATGTAGAAAAAAAGCTAAAGAGAAAAAAAAATACCTTTTCCATGCTTACCTATGGCCACCAACGAACAATATAGCTCTTGTCATTATCGTCGCCACTAAGACAAGTCCAAAATGTGATGAAGGTATTACAAGCCAACTTTATGTTGAGAGCTGAAGAAGGAGATGGTTGGCGCATACAACTAGGCTTCAAGCTCTAAAGTAAAAGAAATAGATATATATAGTTGGGTTTCAAATAAAAGAGCACAGACAGAAACCGTGTTTTTTGGTTTTAAAAAATGAACTATAGGTGTCTGTCATTACTCGTGACAGACACCTATTGTACACTAATATGTGTCTGCTTTTATTAATGCCAGACGCATATGACTGCAGAGATATTACGCTTCTATCCTTTTTAACGACAGACACCTAAAGTAAAAGGTATATGTGTTTGTTTTTATTAATGCCAGACGCATATGAATGCAGAGATATTGCGCTTCTGTCATTTTTAATGACAGACACCTAAAGTAAAAGGTATATGTGTCTATTTTTTTATTAAGACAGACACATAAAGTACAAGTTAAATTTTACATATCTGTCATTTATATTAACAGACGTATATACCAATAACAATTTTTTTCAATAATTAATTCAAAAAAATTATTGTTTATTAATAAACAATAGGTGTCTGTTGTTTGTTAAGATAGACACTAAAAGTATATCATATGTGTCTGTTGTTTAATAAGACAGACGCCTAAAATACAAGTTGAATTTTATATGTCTGTCGTTTATATTAACAGACACATATGCTTTGTAATTTTATCATATATTTATAAAAATGTCACCGCCTCTCTTTTATGTGTCTGGTATTTTTACAACAGACACATATAATCTTCGTTTAAAGATATTTTTGTACGAGTGATACGATCAATTTACAAGTTTCAGCCCTACATCTGATGAGCTTTCCCAGTTTACTAGCATCTACTAGAACAGTTGAAAGAGCCTTAGCGGCATAGCATCCTGTGCAGGTTAGTGGGGTTAGTAGACGAGCACCACAAACAAGTGGAGTACAGTCTAGTGGCAAGAGAGCCAGATGTTTTGGTGGCCGATTCCAAGTTGGAGGTTCCAGCAGACCTCAGTCTTATAGGTGGGGATAACCCGTAAGATCTACTTCATGGGTAGCCAGTGCACCGACACAGGCATCCCGTAGCTCTACCACTCTACCGGTGTGTCAGCATTATGGTCGTTCGCATCCAGGAGAGTGTTGGTGGATGACAGGAGCGTGCGCAAGATGCGGCTCAAAGAACCATCTTAGAAGAGATTGTCCATTGCTACAGTTTGGCAGAGGTTCAGGGAGTGTTGAGTTAGTACCAATACAGACTATGGGACAAGGCAAAGGATGAGGCCGAGGGCAAGGAAGAGGAGGTTGTACAGGGCCAAGCCAGTTCAGATCAGACAAGAGACCTGAAGGTAGTAGAGCTGCTCCAGCAAGAGCTTATGCCATGCGAGGCTGAGAGGAGCAGGATGCACCTGACGTCATAGCTGGTAAATTCCTTCTCTTTGGCTCTTGTATACATGCATTGATAGACCCTGGGTCAACACACTCATACATATGCACACCACTATCAGGTCGAGAGGGTCTAAAACCAGAGACTCTAGAATACGAGATTCTTGTGACTAACTCGTTAGGACACAGTGTGCGGGTTAGTAAAGTGTTTAGGGGTTGTCCAGTAGAAATTCAATGTAGGTAATTTCCAGCAGATCTAATAGAGCTAACATTCTGCGAGCTCGATGTGATCTTGTGAATCAATTGGCTAGCTTGCCATAGGGTGATAATAGATTGTGGAAAGAGGCATATGAGAATTAAAGTTTCAGAACAAGAAGAGATAATAGTGATGGGCAAGAATAGAGGATATCCAGATAATGTGATATCAGCGTTGAAAGCTCGAAAGCTCATCAATAAGGGATGTGAGACTTACTTAGCGTATGTGATTGATACTCGAAAGAAAAGTCCAAAGTTGACCGACATCCCAACTGTTAGTGAGTTCCTAGATGTGTTTCCTGAGGAGTTACCAGGACTACCACCTGACCAAGAGATAGAGTTTGTTATTGAATTAGTACCTGGCACTGCTCCTATATCTATTACACCATATAGGATGGCACCCATAGAATTGAAAGAGCTGAAGATACAGTTACAAGAAATGTTAGATAAAGGATTCATACGACCTAGTGTATCACATGGGGTGCTCTAGTACTATTTGTGAAGAAGAAAGACGGTATTTTATGTCTTTGCATTGACTACAGGCAGCTTAATAGGGTTACTATTAAGAATAAATATCCACTGCCTAGGATTGATGATTTATTTGATCAACTGAAAGGTGCAAGTATATTTTCAAAGATAGATCTTCGATCAGGGTATCATCAATTAAAGATTAAAGAGTCAGATGTATCTAAGATGACATTCAGGACTCGTTATGGTCATTATGAGTTCTTGGTGATGCCATTTGGATTGACGAATGCACCGACAGTTTTTATGGACCTAATGAACCAAGTGTTCAGGCCATATATTGATCAATTTGTAGTTGTATTCATTGATGACATTCTTGTCTACTCTAGAGATCGAGTAGAGCATGACCAACATCTTAGAAAATTATTGCAGACTTTGAGGGAAAACCAATTGTATGCAAAACTATCTAAGTGTGAGTTTTGGTTGGAAGCGGTTAGTTTACTGGGTCATGTAATTTCAGCGGAAGGTATTCGAGTTGATCCTAGTAAAATCGAGGCTATTCTTAATTGGAAACCACCTTGAAATGTGACAGAAGTGAGAAGTTTTCTAGGATTAGCTAGATACTATAGGAGATTTGTGAAAGAATTTTCATCTATAGTGAATCCTCTGACACGACTGCTGTGAAAAGAGGTACGTTTTGAATGGACAGATAAGTGTCAAGCAAGCTTTGATTGATTGAAGGCAATGTTGACTGAAGCACCAGTTTTGACTCAGCCTACTCCAGGAAAATATTATGTTGTGTACAGTGATGCAAGTCACAATGGGCTAGGATGTGTTCTTATGCAAGAGGGAAAAGTGATTGCATATTCCTCCAGATAGCTTAAGCCTCACGAACTTAACTATCCGACGCATGATTTAGAGCTTGCAGTGATAGTTTTTGCTTTTAAGATTTGGAGACATTACCTATATGGAGAAAGATGCTATATTTATACGAACCATAAGAGTCTTAAGTACATGCCTTCACAGAAAGAGTTGAACCTGAGACAATGAAGATGGTTGTAATTGATTAAAGACTATGATTATGTGATAGACTACCATCCAGGAAAAGCTAATGTGGTTACAGATGCACTAACCAGGAAGATTTTAGCTGAGATGCGAGTGGAATCCACATTAATGCAGAGAATTAAAGATGTCCAAAAATAAGATGAGAAGCTAGTGAAGATGGTCGAGGCCTTGAAAAATGGAGAAAAGTCAGAATTCTCTTTAACATAAGATGGTATTGTGTATTCCAAGAACCAGATTTGTGTGCTAAGTATGAAAGAGTTGAGGTTAGAGATTTTAAAAGAAGCTCAAGAAATGGTTTATACTATGCACCCAAGTGGGAACAAGATATACCAAGATTTGAAAGCACAATACTGATGGTCGGGGATGAAAAAGGATATCACTGAATATGTTGCTAAGTGTCTAATCTGTCAACAAGTGAAAGCTGAGCATCTATTACCCACAGGATTACTACAACCGATTTCCATACTAGAATGGAAGTGGGAGAGGATCACGATGGATTTAGTGTCCGGTTTGCCGGTAACTCAGAGAAAGCATGATGCAGTGTGGGTGATAGTGGATCAATTGACGAAGTTAGCACATTTCCTGCCAGTGCAAATGGACTATACTTTGAACAAACTAGCTGAGATTTATGTGAATGAGATAGTGAGACTTCATGGAGTACCTGTGTCTATTATCTCTGACATAGATCCCAGGTTTACATCGCAATTCTGGAGAAGTCTACAGCAGGCTTTGGGAACATGACTAAATATTAGCATGGCATTTCATCCGCAAACGGATGGACAATCAGAGCGAGTTATACAGTTGCTAGAGGATATGATGAGATGTTTTTTGCTTGGATTTGAGGGAAGTTGGGATCGACATCTACCTCTTATGGAGTTTGCCTATAACAACAGTCATCAAACGAGTATAGGCATGGCTCCTTATGAGGCTTTATATGGAAGAAAGTGTAGGACACCAGTTTGTTTGACCGAGTTGAATGAGAAAAAGTTGATTGGGCCAGAGATAGTTCAACAGACCGAGGAAAAAGTTAAAGTGATCAAGGAAAGGCTAAAGGCAGCACAAGATCGACAGAAATCATAAGCCAATTTAAAGAGGCAAGATATAGAATATTTCCTCAATCGGTGACAAAGTATTTCTTAAAGTTTTGCTATGGAAAAAGATATTGAGGTTCGAAAGAAAAGGGAAGGTAAGCCCAAGGTTTATTGGTCCTTATGAAATTCTGGAAAGAATAGGACAAGTGGCTTACCGATTAGCTCTTCCTCTAGAGCTAGATAGAATTCATAATGTGTTACACGTTTCAATGTTAAGAAGATATCGTTCAGACCCAACCCATATTATACCGATTGAGGAAATAGAAGTACAAACAACCATGTCTTATGAGGAAGAACCAATGGCTATAATAGCATATGAAGAGAAAGTTCTCCGGATCAAGAGAGTCCCTCTAGTTAAAGTTTGGTGGCGGAATCATACAATTGAAGAAACCACGTGGGAAAGTGAAGAAGTGATGAAGAAGCAGTATCCCCAGTTATTTAACCCCAAATGAACAGGTAAATTTTGAGGACGAAATTATTTTAAGGAGGAGAGAATGTAATATCCGCTAATTTAGGGCCCAAGTCGCACGTGTTGCGAAGTTGACGCGTTTGACTGATCGGAAACTAAATTCGGATTTTTTACAAAAATTTATCAAATAATGGCTAAATTAAATGATAAATGCCTCATTAAGTGATTTTAAAGTTTAAAGAGGTTGATATACGGTAAAGGACTAAATTGCAAAATTTGATAAGTTTTGGGGTCAAATTGCAATTTATCGAATATTGGAGGATTAATGAGATTAATTACTAATTAAAAATAGGAAATTTGGACACTTAAAATTGGGTTGGCCGGCCATGACATTAAAGAAAGAGGGTTAATATTGATTAAGTATAAAATTGTAAGAAGATGGTCAAAATGGTAGGTCCCACTTGAAGACTAATGGGTACCCTATTTAATGCTTTCTTTTCTACTTCTTCTTCTCTTCATTTTTTGCCTTATTCTCTCTCTTCTCTACCAGTCACGCCAGCCATTTCATCTCCTCCGTAACCAATCTTAATTTCTAGAGAGAGAAAGGAAGGGAAGAGAAGGGAAAGAGCAAGACAAGGTGATCTTCATGGCCCATAACTCCTAAGGAAGCTGGAAAGAACAAGAAAGAGGAAGAAAAATCAAGTTTGGTAGAGAGAGAAAATCTCCAAGGTTGTGATCAAGTGAAGAAAAGTGTAAGGTAAGAAGCATCACTTCTTCTTCTTCATTTTTTCTTAAAGGAAGTTCAAATTTTGAGCTCATCCAAGACTTATGTGGAAAGAGAGAGAAACTAGGGTTTTGAAAGAGAATAAGAGAGTTTAAGGTCTTGAGAAAATCATATGATAATAATGATTTATGATGTTGTAGGAGTTCCAAGTGACAAGGAATAAGCTCTAAGGAGCAAAGGAAAAGAGAAAGCTACCTAGAAGAGTGAAGGAGAAAGATTAAGGTTTGTGCATAACTTAAGGCAATAGCCTATTTTTGTTTGAAATAATGCATGCTGAACATGATTTTAGACAAATGCATTTCAAGAATGATGATGATTATGGCATGAAATACATATAAAAATAAGATGCAGATGACATATTTTTATGCTTGTGTGGAATGTAAGGAGAGAGAGTGATGAGACTCGGCCAGGGACCTGTGCTCCATGTCTTCTATACGCTACTCAAAATAAGCTATCTCTTTTCTTTACCTGAAAAATGATGCAAATTGATGAGTTGCGGCTCAGTGAGAATAGCCATCAAATGAGCTCTAAAGTATCGAACAACTCATAATAATAAGTTACAAATCCATTACATACCATGTATTCCATTCCATTAATCAGTATCATATAAATATCAATAAAGTTGAAAAATATAATCTTTACTCCTTATGTATGCAAATGCTTTGTTTATTTTATTTTGT
Source organism: Triadica sebifera (assembly GCA_023653625.1). Lineage (NCBI taxonomy): Eukaryota > Viridiplantae > Streptophyta > Magnoliopsida > Malpighiales > Euphorbiaceae > Triadica > Triadica sebifera. The sequence goes on from CM042896.1 coordinate 38,570,992, forward strand.
TCTGACTAAGTTAAACAAATATTGCCCCAGGTTTCCATGTGAACATTTTCCATATCAACATTTGCATTTGCATTTGCTAGCTAGCTTGATCATTTGTTTCATTTGCACATTTGTTGGGCCATAGGCCTCTTCTTTTGCTTTACAATATCGATTAACTAGTCACAACGCCTTTTAAATCCATATGCATATGCACTTGTACTTAAGCATTCATCAACCATTGTATCTTATCACATATAATATACATATACCACATATATACCTCAAATGCCACACATATACCTTGCATATACTATATATATACCATGTATATATATTGCATATGTCAACATATACCTCAAATATACACAAGTATACCACTTATATGTACCACAAACATCACAAATTATCCATCATCATATCATCAAGGACAAATCATGACAATCATATGAATAACATAGCAAGCAACATTCATTTTCACTAAAGAATTCAATTGATAATTAGACTCACCGTTCTCCATTGATTCCAACCCCTAACTTATTTTCTATCTGCTCCTTGTGGGTCTCCAATATGTTGCAAGCCTAATATGAAAACATAATTGATTAACTCATGATTAGGGAGACTTAATGTGTCTTAAACAAATTAATATGCATTGTTCAAATCAATAGTTAAGATTTTTCCTATAAGGCAGTATGACCTTATGGGACCATTTAGCCTATAACATTTTATATACTTAACCAATTAATATAATTGTTGTTCCTAATTAAACTAGCATATAATTATAGAACATATTAAAATATCAGACAAATTGGATCGTTGTACAATGTTTGGTGAAATTTCTAAGTGTGTGCTTTTTTCTTCCTTCTTTTCTGCCTTTAGGAAGTTTCATGGTACCCACTTTGGTTCATCATAACTTATACTCTATAAGTCATATTTTAATAAACCTTTACAGACACTTATACGGGTTCATATGGAACATGTTTCATGTTTTCAACTTTTATCAATTATGTCTCGAAGGGCTTCATATTATAACAAACATTTTACTGGTCCAGAATAGAATTGGCTTCCGGACCAGTATGACTTCAAAAGGACATAAATTAGTCTATACATAACCGATTAAGCTGAAATTAGTACCCCCATTTAGATAAGAGATATAGATATAACTTTCTCATTTTGACAAGTTATATAATCTAGCTCTATAGAGCTCAAATGGGCAAAACAAGTTGCTGGAGCTGCCCAGAGCACTCAAAGTCATGGAACAGTCATGGTTCCATTCACCATAACTCAACTTATACAAGTCATATGATCCTGAAATGTGGTATACAGATACATAACACATACATATACAACTTTTATGTTTTGAGATACTTCAAATAATTGTTTCACATATTCTAAATCGAAGAACATAGTAGATAACGTGGTTAGGGTTCATTTTCATTTTCATGCATCAACCTCATATTCTAATTTTTATTTTCACATTAATGGCATCATTTAATCACCAATTCATCACTCAATCAAATATCCAGAATTGCATACACAATTTCACAAACATCAAAAATCAAAATCAACAATTTTCTATATTGAAATTTTGACAAATGTACATGCATCAAAAATTCACTTCTCCTTACTTTTCTCTTCTTCATAGCTAGCATTCTCCTTTCATTTACTTCCACTTTGATTTTGGTTCAAGGATTTTTCACCTCCTTGGCCTAACAACAATTTTCACACTAATCAATCACTAATCACACTAATCCACCCTTAATCATCATTAATATAATAATAACCCTAAATTACCACCCTTAATGGTAACTAACCCCAAAATCAAAGAAAAGAGAAGGAGAAAAGTGAGAAGATGGAAAATATTACCTCACATTTGAAGATCTTCAAAATGACTAAAATTTGTTTCTTCTCTTTTTCTCTTCTTTTCCTCCTTCCTTTTCGTTGGTTATGCTCACTTTGCTTCACTTTCTTGATGAGCTTGCCATAATCCAACTTTTACAATCTAACTTTAGGTTTAATTGAAGAAAGAAAAAAGAAGAACTAGGGGGAGAGGACGGTCATGGCTACAAGAGAGAAAAATTAGAGAGTTTTCTTTGGTTAGATGAGGAAGAAGAGGAATAATGACCAAAAAAGTAGAGTTTGACTTTTTATAGTTGGATTAAGTGGATAGTTATAATTAATCAGGTAATCTTATCCTTCATTGGTCCATTAATTTAAATCACTCTTACTTTATTTTCATAAAAAGAATATTCCTTTCCTTATATAAAGAATATTCCATTTTTATGCCTTTTTAAAATATATGTGCCAAAAACACAGTAATTTCCAATTTCATTTAGTAAAAAAAAAAAATTTCTTATATTTTTCTTAATTCTCAATTAATAATATCCAAAATATTTTTCTTATATTTTATTATCATTTTAAATTTTTTTTCTTTCATGTTCGAATTTAGACCCCAAATGGTTCAGCGTGCCGGATTTCAATCAATCGTGACCATGGCCTAAATTAGCAAGCATTACACGACCTTTCTGTGTGGTGATAATGCTGGTAAATCTTTAGGGAATACAACTGGAAATTTATGTACTTCGGGGATATCCTGAACTTCTAGACCTCCCTTCCTCATCGTTTTCTCTGCCATCATCATTGAAATAATTCATAGAAACTGTGGGAACAACTCACCTTCCACTTTCACATCTCTCTACTCTAGTGTTTTAAGCATCACATGTTAGGTTTTGAAGAATGAATCATATTCATAAATACAGTAGAAAATTAAAATTTTCAAAATCCGAGACAAAAGCTCATACTTGTGTCATTAAAACTAATTTATAGAAACATAGAGGTTAGAAATTATACCTTGTAATTTCTTATTTGTTATTCAAATCTTGACTTTGTTGGGTTGAAGCAAACCACAACAATCCACACTAAGATGTCTCTAATGATAATCCACACGAAGAATGAAGAAGACACTATTAAAAGAAAATAGTTTGAACAAATCCATGATTTATAACCAAATGACCCCAAATTACCACTTTTATGTAGCATAGCCATGTGTTTCCCACTTATATGACCAAGCTGACAATGCCATAAGTAATATGATTTCAACATATTTGTTTTTGCCTTTTATTATCATTTATGTTTAAAATTGGATTTAACATATCTAATATGTATATTCCATTGCATAATCTACCACTAGCATAAAGAATTTCATTCAACATAATAGAACAACAATTGTTACTAATAGCTAAAAGGAAACCATCTTTATTTAGACTTGAAACAGAAATTATGTTTTAGTCCAAGCAGGTACATAATAGCAATTATCCAAATTTAATATAATCCCACTAGGGAGGGTTAATACATATGTTCCTACAGCTAATGCTACAACACTTGCTTCATTTGCAGCGCGTAGGTCTGACTCTCCCTTATTGAGCTGCCTACTATTCCTTAGGCCCTGCATATCAGTGCATATGTGCGAGCCACAACCGGTATCTAATACCCATATATTATTATTGGAAATAGTATTAATTTCAATGACAAAAATACCTGAAGTAGATGGGGCATCAGATGCCTTCTTTTTCAAGGACTCCAAGTAAGCCTTGCAGTTTCTCTTCTAATGGCAATCCTTGCCACAATGCAACATGTCTCCTTTGGAGCAATCTCCCTAGCCTTCTTCTTGAGAGAATTTTGTTGTCTTAAAAATATTTTTTTTCACAAAAAATATTTTCATGTCTATTTTTTGTCATTTGATGTCATTTATGTTTGAATCAAATTCAAATAAAAGATGAATAATGAAAAATGGAGAAAATGGAAATCAATGAAAATTAATTGGCCATAATTGGCCTAATTAAGGCCAAATTCTGCCATTGGCCAATGGGAGGGAGGCAGTAGCGTGCTGGGCTTGCTGTGGGCTGCTACTGGGCAGCCCAGCTAGCCCGCCATACAAGTCAGCAGGCTGGTTCGAACGCGCAGGCCCTTGACCCTCTCGAATGATTTTTCCCATGCGATCTCATCGCGATCCATCCTAAAATAAGTCTCTTATATTTTGAATCCTATCCAAGAACATTTTACTCATTCTCCATTTCTTCAATGTGTGTGACCTATTAGGTTCTCGGTTATATTGGCCACTTAAATTAACAATTAATTAAAGCAAGTCATGAGCAATATCTAACAATGCATCATGAGTCCCAATTGACCAGCAAGTCAGTGGTTTGACTACAAACCTTTCCATAGACAATTTCTGTGCAATTATTCCTTTCACCATTCTATACCCCACTTGGTTCAGAGTATGGACATGTGTCAACTCCCACTAGACTAAAGACATCACATATAGTGCAAGTAATGTTAGTTCTTGTCCCTGAGGCTCATTACTCTATTGGATATGTCATTGAAGACAATCTTTATGACATTTTCACTCCGACTAGAGATTCCTGAGTAATGACCACGACAAGAGGCCATGGGTATACAATCCTTTTATCAGGAGTGGTGAATCCTTTTTTGTTTACCTAATTACCTTCAAATACCTCAAGCTGTATCCAATCACCACCCTATGAGCAACCTTCTTGAGGCAACAAGGAATAGCATCAAAATACAAAATCAATATTCAAGATATCCTGGAGTACCTTAACTCTAAGGATACTTGCACCATTGCTATGATGAGACTATCATTGACATTTGAAAAATTATCCATATGATTGTCTCATAGCTGGTCATCAAATGTACTTAGTTACACTTAGCAAGCATCCACATGTTAACTCTAAACATGTCATGTTTATCGGTTATGAGATCTACTACTCAATCCAATCAAGGAGTGTAACATGTGCTAGTCTATCCGGATTAATAATGTCCCATCTCATTAATCCTATGACTAGGGATAATTTTGATACTAACATAATTACACATGATAAGAATCTCAATATTATGATCTCATCATGATTTCCTTCCTGTTATGTTATGTATCAAGGACTTCATTAATTGATTTAAGATCACTTATCAATTCATATATCAAATGATCAATAAATTAATGAAAAAGCCTTTTATTAATCAAATAAATTTGTACAATAAGTGCTAAAGGTGATTGCCTTTAGAGTACTCCTCTAACTTCACAAACTTCTCTTTACAGTCTACAACTGTCATGTGCTGTACAAGCCAATCCATTCCTAAAATGGCATCAAATTCCTGAACAGGCCACTCTATCAAATCAGTCGAAAACTCTCTCCCTTGTAGAAACAAAAGACAACCTCTATAAACTTGATTCACTATCATGTTATGCTCTAAATGGGTTGTAACCTCAATTTCATATTCAAATATTCACTAACCATATTGTACTTCCTAGAAGTGATTCTGTTTACATATGAGTGTGTTGAACTCGAATCAATCAATGCATATATATCAAACTCATATAAAGAAAACATACCAATAATCACATTGGTAGCATCCTAGTTCTCATGGCATAAGCTCTAGTGGGAGCTCAACTTGCTCTTGATATGTTAACAATCTTAGATACTACATGGGTAGGTCCTGCATGACCTCTAGTTTATTGCCTAGGCTAAGTTAAAGCTGAATCGATAGTCAATACTGGTGCACTACTAGTCATCATAGTACAATCTCTCCTCATATGCTCATTTGATTCACATCTGAAGCAAGCACATTTATTCTTCTAGCACTCTCCTCTGACTCTTGTGGTAGATACCATAAATATCTTTGGTAGCCTATGTCTAATTGCTATCTATTGTAGATATAGCCCTAAAGGGTTGCCCCCTCCTATATGAACCGCCCTAAGTATAACCTCTATTCTGTCCCTGACTCCTACCATGAGACTGTGGGTGAAATCGACCCTTCTTGCTTGAAGGCTCGGTCTCTGGAGTCATTATCTATCTAGATGCTTCCTAAGCTCCCTTCCTCTTCCTCTATTTCACACTAACAGTGGCTTCAATTAGCTTGGTAAAGCTATCATACTGAAATGATGTGAAAAAATCGCCTATCTCTACATTGAGGCCATACTCAAACCTTCTGCACTTGTCTCTCTCACTGGTGATCATCTTAAAGGCATATTTTCTCAGTAGACTAAACACTCTCAGGTACTCACTCATTGTCATCTTACCCAGCTCGATGCTGAGAAATTCTCTCTTATTCTCATTCAAATAAATTAGAGGAACATATTATTCCTTGAACTCAGCCACGAAGAAGTCTCAAGGATATCTTGGCACTATTTCTTATTGCCTTAGAGAGGTTGCTCATAGGGTGGTGATTGGATAAAACTTGAGATATTCAAAGGTAATTGGGTAACCAACAAAAGATTCACCACTCCTAATAGAAAGAGTGTATACCAATGGCCTCTTGTCGAGGTCATTACTCAGGAATCTCTGGCCGGAGTGGAAATGTCATAATAGTCTTCAATGACATGTCTAATAGAATAATGAGCTTCCAGGATAACAACTCACATTACTTAGACTAGGTGTGATCTAGTTATTCTATTGGGAGTTGACACATGTCCATACTCTAAACAAGTGCGGTATAGAGTGGTGAAAGGAATAATTGCACAAAAATTGTCTATGGAAAGGTTCATGGTCAAACCACTGACTTTCTGCTCAATTAGGGGTCATGATTTGTTGCTAGATACCGCTCATGACTTACTTAAATTAATTGTTAATTTAAGTGGCCAACATAACCGAAAACCTAATGGGTCACAGGTATTGGAAATGTGAAAAATCAGTAAAATGGTCTTAGATGGGATCCAAAAATATGAGAGAATTATTTTACGACGGATCGCAATGAGATTGCACGAGAAGGACATATGGGGGGTCGCAGGTTGGTATGGACCCATACTTACTGCTGGCTTGCTAGGCAAGCCAATTGGACAATAGGCCTATCTAGAATACTGCTAGCCAACAACTGGCTGAATTGACGTTAATTGGCAAATTAAGGCTAATTAAGCTCAATTAAGGCAAAATTCCCAAAATCCCACGCCTTGGATTATGCACTTTATACTTGGACTATTTTTTGGCTAAAAATATTTTTGAAAAGTTTAAAAGTCTGAAAATTGGTTTTGAAAATTATGAAATTCTAAAAAGAAAAATAATAGTTATTTTTCATATTTTTTCAAATTGAGCATACAGCACTGAGGTGCGTTCAACCATTTCTCTAGTAATTTCTTCTCATATTTTCACATGTATTAATATTAGAGACATCCTCAAGTAGATTGTTGTGATTTCCAACAACCAAACATGGTGAAAATTTGAAAAATAAATCAAGAAATTACGAGGTATAATTTGTTATCTCTATATTTTCATAAATTAGTTTTAATGGCATAAGTAAGATTATTGTTTTGGGTTTTGAAACTTTTATTTTTTCGCTACCTTTTCTTAATGACATTCATCTTCAAACTCCAATAGTGGTATCAGAGGCCCCTAGTGTCCATTAAAATTAATTTTCATTGATAGTGCAATGGGATTGTACGGTTATTGATGGTTTTAGATCAATAGGTTTGCATAATTGAAATTAATTTTTAAAATTAATTTTACACATTTTTGGTTTTTTTTAATATAATCATGGGATGATTTAGAATGATTATTTTTATTGAAAAATGGATTGAATGTGATTAAAATAATTAATTTCGGATTTATTTCCAAAATATTAAAAATTGCTTTATTTTTTTAATATGTATTGTTTTTTGGCTTAATTTACGGTATAATTTAGCTATGGAAAAATTATTAATACGAATTAAGAATTGTTTTAAGCCTCTGAAAGTTTCCAATAATTAATTAAAAAAAATTTAATTAATGTTCAAAAAAACACAAAAAAAAATGACTGTTTTGACATACACGGTGGGACTGTTGAGTTTGATTTTTTTTATATGATTATTTTGTTTCTAGCATCTTGAAATAATTTTTATATGCTTAAAATATGTTCTTTTAATGTTATATGAATGCCAAAATTATTTTTCTCAAATTTAAAATTTTAAAAAAATATAGATGTAGAATGAGTCGTTTTGAGTATCTAAGTGCATTGGTTCGTTTGTCTTAGTAGTTTTGGCTGGTGTCAAAAATATTTTGATGAACTTGAGCTGACCTCAATATAACTAAAATGATAATTTGAATTTATGATTTTTTTTATAATTTATGGAAATTAATTTTGATTTAATTTAAGTTGAGCAATGGTAATTCTAGCACGACTAGAAATTGGTATGTATATTAAAATTAAATCATTTAACTTTGACATCTTAATAATTTATTTTTAAGGTGAATTAATTTTGAATTAATTTTGGAAATATGGAATTTAATTTAATTTTGCTAAATATTAAATTGCACATTGAAATGATATAAAAAAAATTAAATTAACCGAAACAACTCTAGTAAGTAATTACAGTTCAAGCGTTGAATCAATTTTCAAATTGAAATCCAAAATTGTCATTATTTTATTTTATGCATTACAGACTGCATGTTAGGGGTGTATGAAAAGCCATGATGGATGATTATGGACTTATTTCCATTGTGATTGAGCATGCATGATGTTTTTATTTTACTGTAAATAGGGCCTGCATGTCCTTGTCTCTCTATCTTTCTCATGTATTTCTCTTCTCATCTTACTCCCTTCAAATGTAAATTGAGATTTTTTATATTTTGAATCATGTAATTAGATTACGTAGGATTAGCGTAGAATGGACATACAAATGAACAAGAAGCTAAAGATGTGGTATCATAAACAAGTAGACTTAGAAATAGGAATTTGATTTCTATTTTAGTTTGTAAATTCATGCATATGCCTAGGCAAGACCTAATCAATTTCTCTTTGGCTTAAGCGATTGACTTTAGTATGTCCATAATCATGCCATATAATTAATGTAACTATCTTTATATTTTCATGTGACTAGTGTATGATATACAAAACATGCACTAATAATTAGATGAGACTTAACAAAGAAATCCCTTGATAAATAAACAATTAATTCCTATTCCTTCCATTAATATGAGAAGAACCAGAGTTCTTCTAGAGTTAGCGATTTGAGTTGCCTCAAGGCCACTCTATAAGAATATGTTCAAACCATTGAAATTAGATTTAACGATTAATTGATTGGACTCAACCGATATCATTAGCTTATTGGATTTGCACCAAGGTTAATGTGTATTGGAAGCAAAGTTGGGTTAGTGTTTATGATATATACACATATCAAGAGCCAGTAGCCCAATTTATGTCCACACATCAATTAGTTGATAACACAAGATTCGATAGTTTCATGAATAATGCAATTGGTATTGACTAGATACCTACCAACCAAACTAATGATGGCTTGTTGAGTTGCTTAAATGTTATTTTTAGCTAGTTGGATATCGACCCACTAGGAGAACTTCCATATTGGTTCTCTCGGGTTCACAGTGAGGGCTATGGATTCATAATAAAATAACTGGATTCATAATGCTATTTTTTAAAGACCTAATAAACATGCAATTTTATCCACATTCTAACATGCTCTATTTTACATCTAGGTTGCTAGAATCATCATCATGTCGACAAGTGTAAATTTGTGATCAGTAATGGAGTCAAATAAGTTGGCTGGGCCTAATTTTTTGCATTGGTTAAAAAATATGAGAAAAATTCTCAAATCCAAAATGATTGGCTATTTTATAGAGGAGGCACTCCCGAATATCTCACCTCCTAATGCTTCTGAAGATGTTCAGAAGGCATATCAAAAGCATCTTGATGATAGTGAGATGGCAAGTTCTATTAAGCTTGCTACTATGTTAGTTGAGTTGCAAAAGCAGCATGAGGCTATGGATGCGAATTCCATAATCTACCATCTAAAAGAGCTTTTTGATGAGCAAGCATGTTCCCAAAGGTTCAAAACTTCAAGGTTGCTCTTCTGCAATAAGATGGTTGAGGGGATATCTCCAGTGCAATATGCACTGAAGATGAATGGCTATATTGAGATGTTGGCCACTTTGGGATTTGTGATGGATCATGAATTAAGTAATGACTTAATTATAACTGGTTTAACTGATAATTTTTTACATTTCGTGCTTAACTATAGGATGAACCAAATCTCCACCACTATTCCTTAGTTTATCAACACACTCAAGAAAGTTGATTAATAAAAGGAGTTCTCTAAAGGCAATCACCTTTAGCACTTATTGTACAAATTTATTTGATTAATAAAAGGCTTTTTCATTAATTTTATGTTCATTTGATATATGAAGTGATAAGTGATCTTAAATCAATTAATGAAGTCCTTAATATATAACATAGCATGAAGGAAATTATGATGAGATCATGATATTGAGATTCTTATCATGTGTAATTATGTTAGTATCAAAATTATCCCTAGTCATAGGATTAATGAGACAGGACATTATTAATCCAAGCAGACTGACACATGTTACACTACTTGATTGGATCGAACAGTAGATCTCATAATCTATAAACATGAGATGTTTAGAGTTAACATGTGGATGCTTGCTAAGTGTATCTAAGTACATTGGATGACCAACTATAAGACAATCATATGGATAATCTATTCAAATGTCAATGATAGTCTCATCATAGCAATGGTGCAAGTATCCTTAGACTTGAGGTACTAAAGGATATCTTGAATATTGATTCTCTATTTTGACATTATTCCTTGTTGCCTCAGAGAGGTAGCTCATAGGGTGGTGATTGGATACAACTTGAGGTATTCGAAGGTAATTGGGTAACCAATAAATGAATCAGCATTTTTAATAGAAATAGTGTATACCCATGGCCTCTCGTCATGGTCATTACTAGGGAATCTTTGGCTAGAGTGGAAATGTCATTAAGATAGTCTTCAATGACATATATACTAGTGTAATAAGCCTCATGGACAAGAACTAACATTACTTGGACTAGACGTGACGTAGTCAGTCTAGTGGGAGTTGACACATGTCCATACTCTGAACCAAGTGGGGTATAGAATGGTGAAAGTAATAATTGCACAGAAATTGTCTATGGAAAGGTTCCTAGTCAAACCACTGACTTTCCGGTCAATTGGGGGTCATAATCTATTGCTAGATACCGCTCATGAGCTGCTTAAATTAATTATTAATTTAAGTGGCCAAGATAACTGGGAACCTAATGGGTCACACGCGTTGAAGATATGGAGAATGAGTAAAATGGATTGAATGTGATTAAAATAATTAATTTCGGATTTATTTCCAAAATACTAAAAATTTCTTTATTTTTTAATATGTATTGTTTTTTGGCTTAATTTATGGTATCATTTAGCTATGGAAAAATTATTAATACGAATTAAGAATTGTTTTAAGCCTCTGAAAGTTTCCAATAATTAATTAAAATAATTTTAATTAATGTTTCAAAAAAACACAAAAAAATGATTGTTTTGACATACACGGTGGGACTGTTGAGTTTGATTTTTTTTTATATGATTATTTTGTTTCTAGCATCTTGAAATAATTTTTATATGATTAAAATATGTTCTTTTAATGTTATATGAATGCCAAAATTATTTTTCTCAAATTTAAAATTTTAAAAAATTATAGATGTAGAATGAGTCGTTTTGAGCATCTAAGTGCATTGGTTCGTTTGTCTTAGTAGTTTTGGCTGGTGCCAAAAATATTTTGATGAACTTGAGCTGACCTCAATATAACTAAAATGATAATTTGAATTTATGAATTTTTTTATAATTTATGGAAATTAATTTTGATTTAATTTAAGTTGAGCAATGGTAATTCTAGCACGACTAGAAATTGGTATGTATATTAAAATTAAATCGTTTAACTTTGACATCTTAATAATTTATTTTTAAGGTGAATTAATTTTGAATTAATTTGGAAATATGGAATTTAATTTAATTTTGCTAAATATTAAATTGCACATTGAAATGATATAAAAAAAATTAAATTAACCGAAACAACACTAGTAAGTAATTACAGTTTCTAGATACCGCTCATGAGCTGCTTAAATTAATTATTAATTTAAGTGGCCAAGATAACTGGGAACCTAATGGGTCACACGCATTGAAGATATGGATTGGATCCAAAATATAAGAGAATTATTTCGGGATGGATCACGGTGAGATCGCACTGAAAAATTATTCAGGAGGGTCACAGACCCACGCGGGCCAGGCAACCAGCTAGCAAGCCTAGCGGGCCAGCTGGGCTGTCCAGCAGTAGGCCCAGCGCGCTGCTTCCTCCCTCCCGTTGGCGAACGGTAGATTTTGGCCTTAGTTAGGCCAATTATGGCCAATTACTATTCATTCATTTCCATTTTCGCCATTTTTGACTTTTCATCTTTTCTTTGAATTTCATTCAAATAAAAAAGACATCAAATGGTAGAAAATAGATATGAAAATATTTTTTTGTAAAAAAATATTTTTGAGACACAACAAAATTCTCTCAAGAACACTTTCAAAGCACTTTGAATTTGTTCAAACCATTTCTTTTGGTAGTTTTTTCTTCATTTTTTGCGTGGACTATCATTATAGACATCCTAGTGTAGATTTTTGTGGTTGCTCAACCCAACAAAGTGAAGATTTGAAGAACAAATAAGAAATTACAAGGTATAATTTTTAACATTTGTATTTATATAAATTAGTTTTAATGGTACAAGTATGATCTTTTGTTTTGGGTTTTGAAAATTTTATTTTTCTGTTGTGTTAAAGAATATGATTCATTCTTCAAAACCCAACATTGGTATCAGAGCCTCTTTGTATCCATTAAAATTAATTTTAATTGAAAGTGCAATGAGATTGCATGTTTTTGATAATTTTGGATCAATAGGATTTGAAAAATTGAAATTAATTTGTAAAATATATTTTACACATTTTTATTTCTCTAATCTGATCATGGGATGATTAATAATTATTATTTTGATTGAAAAATGATTTGAATGTGTTTCCAATATTTAATTTCGGATTTATTTTAAAAATGCCTAAAATTGCCTTGTTAATTAACATGTGTTGTTGTTTGACTTAATTGATGAGGCCGGTTATATTTTTCTTGTAATTTAATTATCAAAAAATTATTTACACATATTGAAAATATTTTTATGCCTCTAGAAGTGTCCAATAATTAATTAAAAATTATTTTAATTAATTGTTTCAAACAAGCATAAAAATGGGATTGTTTAAGCATACCCGGTGGGGCTGTTTTGTTTGATTTTTTTTTGTATCTATTTGTTTTATTTCCAGCACATAAAATGACATACAAAATTTTTAATATGATTAAAACTTAAATTCCACTTTAAAATGACATACAAAATTAAATTAACCGAAAGAACACATAAAGGCAATTTCGGTTCAAGAATTGAATCGATTTACAAATTGAAATCCAAAATTGTCATTTTTTTTTGTGCATTAGAGAATGCATGTTAGGGGTGTATGAAAAGGCATGATGGATGATTATGGACTTAGGCCCAATGTGTTTGAGCATGCATGGAATTATTTTGTTTTATGGTAAATAGGGCCTATGTGTCCCAACCTCTTTTTCTTTCTTATGTATTTCTATTCCCATCTTACTCCCCTCAAATGTAAATTGAGGTTTTCTATAATTTGAAATATCTAATTAGATTACATAGGATTAGGATAGAATGAAGATACAAAGGAGCAAGAAGCAAAGGAGGTGGTACTATAAAAAGAAGACTTAGAAATAGGAATTTGATTTCTATTTTGGGTTGTAAATTCGTGCATATAGCTACGTAAGACCTAGTCAATATCTCTTTGACTCAAGAGATTGACTATAGTATGTCCATAATCATGCCATATAGTTAATGTAACTATCTTTATATATCCATGTGATGAAAGTATGATATATAAAAGCATGAAATAATAACTTGATCTGACTTAACAAAGAAATCCCTCACTAAATAAATAATTAAGTCTTACGCCTTCCATTAATATGGGGAGAACCAGAGTTCTTCTAAAGTTAGGGTTATTGAGTTGCCTTAAGCTCAGTCTATAAGAATATGTTCAATCCATTGAAATTAGATTTCAGGATTAATGGGTTAGACTCATATTATTAACTTGTTGGATTAGCGCCAAGGTTAATGTGTATTGGATGCGATGTTGGGATTGTATACATGAGATGTACACATATCAAGAGTCGATAGCCCAATGTATGTGCACACATCAATAAGTTAATAGCACAAGGTTCGATAGTTGCACAAATAATGCAATTGGTATGGATTAGATACTTACCAACCAAACTAAGGATAGCTTGTTGAGTTGCCTCAAGGTTATTCTTAGCTAGTTGGATATCTATCCACTAGGAGAACTTCCATATAAATTCTCTCGAGTTCATAGTGAGGGCTATGGATTCACAATAACATAGTGGGAGTCATAATGCGATTTATTAAAGACCTAATAAACATGCATTTTATGTATATTCTAACATGTTCGATTTTACATATTGGTTGCTAGAATCATCATCATGACAAGTGTGAATTCGTGATCGCTAATGGAATCAAATAAGTTGATTGGGCCTAATTTTTGGGATTGGCTAAGGAATATGAGAATAGTTTTCAAATCCGAAAAGATTAGCTATGTCCTAGATGAGGCACTCCCTAATCCCCCTACTGCTAATGTAACACCACATCATATGCATTTACGTATAACCTATTTCTGTATGAAATAATCACATACTGCATGTTGGAAATAGAAAATACCCTGATAACAGTGGTAGTAAATTTTTTTTTCCTATCATATCCTGTAAAATCAACTAATGACTTTACAAGTCTTATATCCTGTAATATCACTCAATGACTTTTCAAGTCAACATTAAAAACCACAATACGATATATCACATATATTAAAACATTAACTTCACATCCGAAGGATTACGGGTTGCTCCCATTTACACATTTCAAAACTAATCGAGAGTGATAACACATATTCAACACATATAAGTCCAAAATACAGATGACATGTTTTCATGCTTGTGCGCAATGCAAGGAGAGAGAGTGATGAGGCTCGGCCAATGACCTGTGCTCTATGTCTTCTATACACTACTCAAAATGAGCTATCACTTTTCTTTACCTGAAAAATGATGCAAATTGATGAGTTGTGGGTCAGTGAGAATAATCATCCAATGAGCTCTAAAGTACCAAACAACTCATAGTAATAAATCACAAATCCAATATATACCATATATCCATTCCATTCATCAGTATCATTTATGTATCAATAAAGTTGAAACATATAATCATTACTCTTTATGTAAGCAAATGCTTTGCTTATTTCAAGTTGTTGTGACCAAGTTAAACAGACATTGCCCCAGGTTTCCATGTGAATATTTGCCATGTGAACATTTGCATTTGCATTTGCTAGCTAGCTTGATCATTTGTTTCATTTGCACATTTGTTGGGCCATAGGCCTCTTCTTTTGCTATACAATATCGATTAACTAGTCACAACGCCCTTTTAGTCCATATGCATATGCACTTTTATTTAAGCATTCATCAACCATTGCATCTTTATCATATAGAACAAACATATATTGCATATATACCTCATATGTCAAGCATATACCTTGCATATACTATACATATACCATGTATATATATCACATATGTCAAACATATACATCAGATATACCATAAGTATACCATTTATATGAACCACAATGTCACAAATTATCCATCATTACATTATGAAGGACCAATCATGACAATCATATGAATCACATAACAAGCAACATTCATTTGCACTAAAGAATTCAATCGATAATTAGACTCACCGTTCTCTTTTGATTCCGACCTCTAACTTATTGTCTATCCCCTCCTTATGGGTCTCCAATATGTTGTGAGCCTAATATGAAAACATAATGAATTAACTCATTATTAGGGAGACTTAATGTGGCTTAAACAAATTAATATGCATTGTTCATGTCAATAGTTAAGATTTTTCCTATGATGTAGTGTGACCTTATGGAACTGTTTAGCATATAACATTTTCTATAATTGAACAATTAATCTGATTCTTATTCCTAATTAAAAATAACATATAAATATATAACATATTCCAATTTCAGACCAATTGGATCATTGTACAATATTTGGTGGAATTGCTAAGAGTGTTTTGTTTTCTGCCTTGTTTTCTGGCTTTAGGCAGTTTCATGGTACTCATTTGGGTTCATCATAACTTATAATATATAAGTCATACTTTAATGAAACTTTACATAAAATTATATGGGTTCATATGGAACATGTTTCATGTTTACAACTTTTACCAATTATGTCTCTAAGGTCTTCTAATTATACAAAACATTTTACTGGTCCATAATAGAATTGACTTCCGGACTAGTATGGCTTCCAAAGGCCATAACTTAGTCTATACATAACCAATGAAGCTGAAATTAGTACCCAAATTTAGCTAAGCCATATACCTATAACTGGAATGTTTTGATCATGTACAGAATCTAGCTCTAACAAGCGAAAATTGGCCAAACAAGTTACTATATCTGCCCAGGGCACTCAATAGGCAGTTCAAACCATGTAACAGTCATGGTTCCATTTCCCATAACGCCATATTTACAAGCCCAATGAACCTAAAATTTGGTAGAAAGATACACCACACATATAGCTACAACTTTTATCTTTTCAGAGATGTCAAATAATGGCTTTAACATATTCGAAATCAAACCACACAGTAGTTAACTTGGTTAGGGTTCACACCCTGACCAGTTTTAGTACGAAGAGCAAATCTCTCCCTATACATAACATCTTGCAAAAATGTTTACATATCCACATATCTAAGACATAAAGGAATAACTTTTGTGTTTTACACATTTTCCGAATCAATTGCTATTAACATAACAATTGGGGTGCAATTCAGTGCCTAATATTGAACCTAAGCAACTCAAATCAACCCTATAGCAATAAGAATTGATTACTTACCAAGAACAACCTTGCAAGGGATCAATATGATTCAAAAACTAGGTGAAACAAGGATGAATTGAAGTCTGAAATGGAGGAAATTGAAGTCTGAAATAGAGGAAATTGAAGAAGAAGTCGGGCTGGAGAAGAAGGCAGAAATGGGAAGATAAAGCTAACTTTTGGTTTTTGTCTTTTTATCTTTTTCTCTTCTCTTTTCTCATCTCTTTTCTCCTTTCTCTTCTCTTCTCCTCTATTTATCTTTTATGTCATTTTCATTTTATTTTGTCTATATTATTATTATTATTATTTACATATATTTATAATTCCACTAATTCACACAATAATACATCTTAATCATTTGGCCCGATTTAACTAAATTAACAATATAATTGTTTACTAATCTTAATCTAATCATTTTGCTTACTTTAATTTAGACACGTTATTCCATTCATTTCTAATGCTTTGTTATCCTTATTTAGGTTTTAATTACACATGTGCGACTCGATACAAGTGCCAAATACTAGGACACGTAGCTAGTGCATGTCATAAATTTGTTCCTACGAAAATACGTATGAAATGAACGTGTTCAATATAATTGTATGCAAGATGCTTATGTTCAATGAAATGCATGTGGGAAAGATCAAGAATGTTACAGATAATGCTTCTGAAGATGTTCAGAAGGCATATCAAAATCATCTCAATGATAGTGAGATGTCAAGTTGCATTATGCTTGCTACTAAGTCAGTTGAGTTGCAAAAGCAGTATGAGGCTTTGGATGCTAATTCCATAGCATACCATCTAAGAGAGATTTTTGATGAGCAAGCACATTCTGAAAGGTTCGAAACTTCAAGGTTGCTTTTCTGCACTAAGATGATTGAGGGAATATCTCTAGTGCAATATGCATTGAAGATGAATGGCTATATTGAAAGGTTGGCCACCTTGGGATTTTTGATGGACCATGAATTAAGAAATAACTTAATTCTAACCAGTTTGTCTAATAGTTATTCACATTTTGTGCTTAACTTTAGGATGAATCAAATCTCTACCACAATTTCTGAGTTAATTAACTTGCTTAAAACAGCTGAGCCATCTGTCAAGAAGAACAGTAAGGATGTGATGATGGTGGACTCTTCAAGTTCTAAAAGGAAGAACCTTAAGAACAAGAAGAAGTCTATGAATCCTAAGGGAGGCGAGGCCAAGAAGAAGGCTAAGGAGATTGCTCCAAAGGGGACATGCTTCCATTGTGGCAAGGATGGCCTTTGGAAGAGAAACTGCAAGGCTTACTTGGAGTCTTTAAAGAAGAAGGCATCCGATGCCCTATCTACTTCAGGTATTTTTTTCATTGAAATTAATATTGTTTATGATAATAATATATGGGTATTAGATTTCGGTTGTGGCTCACACATATGCACTGATATGCAGGGCCTAAGGAACAGTAGACAACTCTATAAGGGAGAGTCAGACCTACGCGTTGGAAATGGAGCAAGGGTTGCTGCATTTGCTATAGGAACATATGTATTAAGGCATGACCATGAAGAAGGCCAAGGAGACTACCCTAAAGGGAACATGCTTCCATTGTAGCAAGGATGGCCATTGGAAGAGAAACTGTAAGGCCTACTTGGAGTCCTTGAAAAAGAAGGCATCTGATGCCCCATTTACTTTTTGTATTTTGTTTCATTAACATTAATACTATTTTCTATAATAATACTTGGGTATTAGATATTGGTTGTGGCTCACACATTTGCATTGATATGCAGGGCCTAAGGAGTTGTAAGCAGCTCAATAAAGGCGAGTCAGACCTTTGTGTTGGAAATGGAGCAAGGGTTGTTGCATTAGTTGTATGAACTTATGGATTGACCCTTCTTAGTGGGCTTATGTTAAATTCGAATAATTGTTTTTATGTACCTGCTTTAAATAAAAACATTATTTCTATTTCTAGATAAAATAAAGATGGTTTCCATTTAACTTTTAGTAACAATTGTTGTTCTATTATGTTGAATGGTATTCTTTATGCTCGCAGTACATTATGTAATGGGATATACATATTAGACATGTCAAATCCAATTTTTAACATCAATGAAAA
Source organism: Triadica sebifera (assembly GCA_023653625.1). Lineage (NCBI taxonomy): Eukaryota > Viridiplantae > Streptophyta > Magnoliopsida > Malpighiales > Euphorbiaceae > Triadica > Triadica sebifera. The sequence continues at coordinate 38,589,880 of CM042896.1, forward strand.
TAAAAGGCAAAAACAAGATATGTTGAAATTATCTTACTTTTGACATTGTCGCCCTAGTCATATAAGTGTGAAATGCATGGCTAAGATATACAAGAATTGTTACGTTTTGAGGAACGAATAACATTCATAAACAAAGCAAAAAAATAAAATTTTCAAAACCAAAAACAAAAGATCATACAAGTGCCATTAAAACTAATTTATATAAACATAGAGGTTAGAAATTATACTTTGTAATTTATTATTTATTTTTCAAATGTTCACCTTGTTGGGTTGTAGAAAACCACAACAATTCACACTAGGATGTCTCTAATGACAATCCACGCGAACAATGAAGAAAAAACTATCAAAAGAAATGATTTGAACAAATTCAAAGTGCTAGTTTTGAAAGTGTTCTTCAAAGAATTTTATTGTGTTATAAATAATTTGATGTCTATTTTCTGTCATTTGATATCTTTTCTATTTGAATCAAATTCAAAGAAAAGATCAAAAGTTAAAAATGGAGCAAAGCAAACTTGAATGAATGGTAAATATGCTTAATAGCCATAATTGGCCTAATTAAGGTCAAATTTACCAGTTGCCCAACACAAGGCAAAAGTGTATGCTCTAGGCCTGCTATGGGCTTCTACTGGCCATCCAAACAGGCCTGCTAAGTACATCAGCAGCCTGCCCAACCAGAGTTGGCCCGTGCAGTCCCGTACAGGCCTATGACCCTTTTGAACGATTTTTTCAGTATGATCTCATCGTGATCCATCCCAAAATAATTGTCCCATATTTTGGATCCCATCCAAGACAATTTTACTCATTCTCCATATGTTAAATGGGTGTGACCCAATAGGTTCACGGTTATGTTGGCCACTTAATTTAACAATTAATTTAAGCAAGTTATGAGCGGTATCTAGCAACACATCATGACCTCCAATTGACCGAAAGTCAGTGGTTTGACTACGAACCTTTCCATAGAAAAGTTTCGTGCAATTATTCCTTTCACCATTCTATACCCCACTTGGTTCAAAGTATGAACATGTGTCAACTTCCACTCGACTGACTATATCACGTCTAGTCCAAGTAATGTTAGTTCTTGTCCCTGAGGCTCATTACTCTATTAGATATGTCATTCAAGACTATCTTTATGACATTTCCACTCCGGCCAAAGATTCGTGAGTAATGACCACGACAAAAGGCCATGGGTATACACTCCTTCTATCAGGAATGGTGAATCCATTATTATTTACCCAATTACCCTCTAATACATAAATTTGTATCCAATCAGCACCCTATGAGCAACCTCCTTGCGGCAACAAGCATGGAAGCCCAAAAACCTTATCATAGGTCCCAATTTATTTTCTTCAAATCAACATTCTAATCACACTTCATTTATCACCAATTGTGTTGCTTCTAGGTTAACTCAAAATTTTCCCAAATTAACTTAACAAAGGCAGCCCCTCATTCCTCCATTAGAGTTACCTTTCTCTAGTTTTTAAGTCATAAAACAATTAGCTAACATTAATTATCATTAATTTAAAGTTTAACATCACTTTTCTGCAACAAGTTACAAACTTTAATTTCTACTTCCTTTCTTGCTAAAAAAAACCTAAATCTTCCAATACTAATCATATCTATCATCCTTACGGGTCTCAAATAGAAGGAAAAAGGTTGAATTTAAAAAGAATAAACTCAACTTAATGGTTCTCCAAGATAGACCGAATCTGTCCCAAGGTTCCTCCCTTTTATTTTCTTCTTTCTTCCTTCCTTCTTGCTGCTTAGCTCCCTTTAGGGCAATAACTCTTTTCTTCTGAATTTTGTCTCTCAACACTAATATTTTTTCCAGTTTGAATTGAAGCAAAAATGGAGGCTTTTGGTGGGAGAGGTGGATGAAAACCAATAAGAGAAAAGAAAATGAAGATGAGTTAGATATTTTGGGCAGAAGAATGTAGAATTCTTCCTTTTTTTAACTTTTATACTATTATTTAGGAGTGGGTCCCACTAATTAAAATTAACCCTCATTTTCATTGGTGCATTAACTTAATTAATCTTGATTAACATTTAAACTTTGAGAAATTCCTTATTTTCCACCAATTTCCTCATCTTCACACTTTTTCCCCCAACAATTCCAATAATACTGATTTTGTTCATAGGGTAATTTTCTTTGTTTTTTGTTTTTTTTTCCCAGTTCTAGCACTAATCTTTTTTATTCTCAAATAATAATACTCATAATTATTTTCCCTTATTATTAGTCATTTTTTTATGGGTCCAAATTTAGACTTCGATTGAACCAACGCTCACTAGGGTCATTCGCAATCGGGGCCTAAATCACTAAATGCTGCAAATTGAACCTTCAACTCTCTCAATTCTGTAGGTGCCATTCTATAAGGAGTAATTGATATCGGGGCTATACTAAGAATCACATCAATAGCAAACTCTATCTCCCTATTTTGTGGTAACCCTAGCATGTCTTCAGGAAACACATCTGGGAACTCAAACATTGTGGGGATGTCCTTGAGTTCTGGGCTCCCCTTCCGGGTAGTTATCACATGGGCCAAGTATGCCTCACATCTTTTCCTAATGTAAGTCTGAGCTTTTAATGCAGAAATAACACTGGTCAAACTTGTTTGACCTTCACCCCGAATGATAGTGTCATCATGCCTGGAAATTTTAAGTACAACTTTTCTAGATCGACAGTTGACTATAACTCCATGCTTTCTCAACCAATCCATACCTAGAATTGCATCGAATTCATGAAAAAGGTAATTCTATTAAATCTATTGGAAATTCTCTACCCCAAATTATTTTTAACTATTTCCATATATTTGATTCACTTTAACACTATATCCCAGTGGATTGGTTACAACTATCTCATATTTTAAGGTCTCAGGTATCATGTTCCCTTATTTAAGTGCAGTTGCGCTTATGTATGAATGTGTGGAACCAGAATCTATCCATGTATGCAAATCAAAGTCAAATAAAGAAAATTTAGCAACTATGATGAATGGTGCATCCTGGTCCTCCCGAGCTCTCAACACATAAGCCTGAGCTGGAGCTCTACTACCTTTGGGCTTGTCAACTATCTCAGATACCCCCTAACTTTGTCATGTACAACCACCTCTAAACTGGTCTTGATGTTAGTCTGTGCTGGTGCCATACTGCCTATATAAAGTTTGGGACAATCTCTCTTCATATGATCAATAGCTCCATATCTCAATCATGGCCCAGTAAACCACCAACACTCTCCTGTATGAGATATACCACAATGCTGACACAGAGGGAGTTGGCCTTTTGGACAATGATGCTGTGAACTAGCAAATGATGCTGCGGGTAAACTGTTGACCCTGCCTAACATAAAATGTCTGTCCAGCAACCTGTGACTCAAATGGTATAGGTACTATCCACCCTTTCCTACCATATGTCTGGGCCACACTAGCTATTGATTTATTAGTAGAGGACACTAGTGTAACAAAGTCTGTATGCTAGTGGGAAGCCACTAAATATCCAATATCCTTATCGACGCCATCTTCAAATCTATGACATTTATTAGCTTCATCTCTAATAATCCCAGTTGCATACTTTCTCAGCTTCGTGAACTCCATCTCATACTCAGCTACTGTCATACCCCTCTGCTTCAAGTTCAGAAATTGTCATTTTTTCTCATCAACATAAACTTTTGGCGCATATTTCTTTTTAAACTCTGCCACAAAGAAATTCCATGTTTGAGGGTATGAATCTTCGGTTTCTTTGATACCAACTTCCAAAAATCATAGGCATGCTCTTGAAGGAGGGACACTCCATACCTAACCTTGTACTCTTACAGACACTCAACCTCATCAAAAACTTGTTCTGTCTTTTCTAACAAAAATTGTACTGCACCTGGGTCATCCTTTTTCTTACCCATAAAATTCGTAGCCCCATATTTTCTTAGTGTATCAATCAGGGATTTTGGTTGAGGTGGGGGAGATGGTGGTTGCATGACTTGTGTTATTTGTTGTAACAAAGTAGCCATTTATTGCATAAAGGGTACCTATCCCAAATGAACCTGTTCTTCAGTATGCCATGGAGCTATAACTAATGCTGACTGTCTATGAGCAGCTGAGTTAGCTATATTATCACCTTTTTGTTCTTTGTGATATTGTCTTGATTCAGAATCCATTAAAACCTATATTCAGAAGAAGGGTCCCTTATCAGAATATAGGAGCTTAAAATAATGCAAATGCTAAAAACATGCACTTATCTTCCCAAACCCACTCAGCAAGAATCGTCTAAACCTATGACTTTGATACCAAAAATTGTAACACCCCCTACCACTTTAGTTCAGCAAGGTAAGTGAGCATTACCCAACTAACTATCTTATAAGATTACCTAAACTAAGGTATTTTTTTTTACAAAAATATTACAAACACTAAAATGAATTTATTACAAACACCAATATTCAGAATTTTAATTTATTTATAAAATATATTATTTTACATCCAAAATATGTCCATTACAATAGATGTACATATTCCAGTATATACTACATGAGATAAAACTATAATTTAATTTACAAAGTGTAACATCCTTGACCTTCCCCACATGCATATCCACATGCATTTCATTTAAACATATGCATCTTCCATATAATCCAATTGAACACATGCATTTCATACATATTTTCTTAGGAACAAATTCATGGCATGCACTAGCTACGTGTCCTAGTATTTGGCAATTGTATCGAATTGCACGTGTGTACTTATAACCTAAAGGAGGATAACAAAGCATTAGAAATAAATTGAATAAGGTGACTAAATTAAAGTATGAAAAATGACTAGATTAAGATTAGTAAACATTTACATTGTTAATTTAGTTAAATCGGGCCAAATGATTAAGCTATATTATTGTGTGAATTAGTGGAATTATAAATATATGTAAATAATAATAATAATAATGTAGATAAAATAAAATGAAAATGAAACAAAAGGAAAATAAAACAAAGGAGAAGAGAAAAGATAAGAGAAAAGAAAAGAGAAAGGAGAAGATAAAAGAGAAGAGATGAAGAGAAAAAGATAAAAAGACAAAAACAAAAAGGTTGGCTTTATCTTCATCCACCATTTCTGCCTCCTTACTCCATCCCATTTTCTTCTTCATCTTCCTCCATTCTAGAACTCAATTCTTCGTTGTTTCACTTAGTTTTTAAGGCAAATTGATCCCTTGCAAGTTTGCTCTTGGTAAGTAATCAATTCTTATTGCTATAAGATTGAGTTGAGTTGCTAAGGTTTAGTAATAGGCACTGAATTGCACCTAATTTTGATATTAATATAAATTGATTCTGGAAAAGTATAAAACACAAACGTTGTTCCTTTATGTCTTAGATATATGGATATGTAAACATTGTTGTAATATGTGGTGTATATATTGAGCTATCCTCTCTCTACTAAAACCGGTACGGATGTGAACCCTAAGTAAGTTAGCCACTATGTTTGTAAGGTTTGAATATGATAAAGCCATTATTTGACGTATCTCAAAACATAAAAGTTGTATATATCATGTTATGTATCGGTATACCAAATTTCAGGTTCATATGTCTTATAAAGGTTGAGTTATGGTAAATGGAACCATGACTATTTCATGGTTTGAACTGCCTACTGAGTGCCCTAAGCAGATCCAACAACTAGTTTGGATAATTGGAGCTCCTTAGAGATAGATTCCGTAAATTATCAAAACATGGATATTATAGGTATATGTCTTATCTAAATTTGGGTACTAATTTCAGCTTAATATGGTATGTATGGGCTAAGTAATGGTCTTTAGATATTATACTGGGCTGGAAGCCAATTCTATTTTGGACCAGTCAAATGTTTCTTATAATTTGAGGACCATAGAGAAATAATTGATAAACATTGTAACATAAAAAATGATTTGTTTGAAGCCATATAGGTTTATGTAAATTTTAATTAAAATATGACTTACAGATTATAAGTTATGACGAACCAAAGTTGATACCCTGAAACTCCCAAAGGGCAGGAAACAGGGCAGAAACAAGAACACATTTATAAATTCTACCAAATATTGTAAAATGATCCAATTGGTCTGAAATTTTCGTATTATATATATATATATATATATATATATATATATATATATATGGTAGTTTTAATTAGGAACAAGAATCATATTAATTGGTCAAGTATAGAAAAAGTTATAAGCTAAACACTCCCCAAGGTCACCTTGCCTCATAGGAAAAATCTTAACTATTGATATGAACAATGCATATTAATTTGTTTAAGCCACATTAAGTCTCCCTAATCATGAGTTAATCGATTATGTTTTCATATTAGGCTCGTAACATATTGGAGACCCACAAGGAGTGGATAGACAATAAGTTAGGGGTCGAAATCAAAGGAGAAAGGTGAGTCCAATTATCAGTTGAATTCTTTAGTGCAAATGAATGTTTCTTGCTATGTGATTCGTATGATTGTCATGATTGGTCCTTGATACAATGATGATGGATAATTTGTGACATTGTGGTACACATAAGTGGTATACTTTTGATATATTTGAGGTATATGTTTGACATATATAATATAAATACATGGTATATGTATAGTAGATGTGTGGCATATGAGGCATACATGCGGTATATGTATGTTATATTTGATAAGATGAAATGGTTGATGAATGCTTAAGTAAAAGTGCATATACATATGGACTTAAAGGCGTTGTGACTAGTTAATCGATATTGTAAAGCAAAAGAAGAGGCCTATGGCCCAACAAATGTGCAAATGAAACAAATGATCAAACTAGCTAGCAAATGCAAATGTTCACATGCAAATGTTCACATGGAAACCCGGGGCAATGTCTGTTTAACTTAGTCACAACAAAATGAAATAAGCAAAGCATTTGCATATGTAAAGAGTAATGAGTATATATTTCAATTTTATGGATATTTATATGATACTGATGAATGGAATGGAATATATGGTATGTATTGGATTTTGTGATTTATTACTATGAGTTGTTCGGTACTTTAGAGCTCATTTGATGGTTATTCTCACTGAGTTACAACTCATCAATTTGAATCATTTTTCAGATAAAGAAAAGTGATAGCTCATTTTGAGTAGCGTATAAAAGACATGGAGCACAAGTCACTGGTCGAGCCTCATCACTCTCTCTCCTTGCATTCCACACGAGCATGAAAATATGTCATATGCATTTTGTATTTATGTGTTTGAATATGTATATTGATTTTGGAATGGGTTTTAAAAATGTATAAATGAAAGCAACTCGTAAATACTTATGTGCAAAGTTTATGTTTTAATATATGTGATATATCGTATTGTGGTGAAAGCATCAATGTTGACTTGCAAAGTCATTGAATGATATTATAGAAAATGAGACTTGCAAAGTAATTGAATGATATTACAGTATGTGAGAGTTGCAGAGTCATTGACTAATATTACAGGATATAAAAAAAATATTTACCATCAATGTTAACAGGATATTTGTCTTTCTAGCATGCTATGTGTGATTATTTGATACAGGGATAGGTTATACTGAATTGCATAAGATGTGGTCTTATATTTTTGGTATCAGAGCAGGGATAGGTTCCATGGGAACATGCATATGCATAAGAGCATGATAACATGTGCATCATATATGTTGAACATTATGTAGTGACATAATTTTATATATATTTTAGGGACATCATAAGACATTATTAACCAAGGAGGAAATGAGGCATCATCTCATTTACAGAGAGATCAACCAGCACTAGGAGCTAGAGCTCCAGCACAAGCATCACAATCATCTTATGCAGAAGTATCCTATAAAAACCTATAACATGAAGTATATGGTCCTGAAATGTACAAGGGAAGACGTTATGACAAGCTGAGGAAACATGGTGAAACTGATTTCAATGGCACAACAGACCCAGCTGAAGCTGAGACATGGCTGAAAAGGACACAGAGGGTACTGAATATGATGAGATGTACCCCATATGAGAAATTTGATTATGCAGTATCTTTGCTTCAAGGCAATGCTTATGAATGGTTGCAGACAGTCCCCGACATTGATGCATAACCATCGGTTCTGACATGGAATGATTTCCTGCTGGAATTTCAAAACAATTACATGCTTGAGGCTTATAAAGATAAGAAGAGAAAGGAATTCCTGAATTTGAAATAGGGAAACATATCCATTGCTGAGTATGAAGTACAATTTAACAAACTTTCCCATTATGCCACCTTTCATGGTCTCTACTGAAAGAGACAAATGCAAGAAGTTTGAGGAGGGCCCCAAATATGAGATTAGAAATAGAATCATAACTACTGATCTTGATAATTATGCCAGACTCAGAGCTGTTGCAATCAGAGCTGAACAGTTAATCAAAGAAGCTAGGGAACAACAAATTAAAAGGGCAGCACGTGAGTTCTTTGGTGAGTCTAGCAGAAGGTCGGGAAAAAGAGGTAGATATATGCCTGCACAGTCTAGTAACAGAGGTGGATACTCGAGCTCTAGAGGTCATGCTATGACTTCTTTTTGCCCAAGCAGAGGGCAGAGCCAATATGTTGAATAGAGGCCTACATGTACTCATTGTGGTAGATAAAATATGAGCGAATGTAGAAAGCTCACAGGAGCATGTTATTTTGTGGATCAATGGAGCACATGTATAAAGACTCTCCAAATAGAGCCAAACTAGCAGAGACCAGCAGAGGCAGAGGAGTATCTGAGACTACAGTTGAGGCACCGAGGGTCTACCCTACTAGTGGGACACAGGGCAGAGGAAGAGGTAGGGGCAGGACTGGTACAATGGATAGAGGAGTAACCAGATTTGAAGGTCAGAGTTCTAGACCCCCTACTCAGGCCAAGGTGTTTGCTATGACTAGACAAGAGGTGGTTGATGCTCCCGAAGTAGTTACCAGTAATATTTACATTTATGATATGTTAGCATATGCATTGATTGACCCAGTCTCCACTCATTCATTTATATTATTGCATATGACATCTAAACAACATCAATTGTATGAGCCTTTGGAGATTAACATAAATGAGAGTACTCCATTAGGAACAGTTGCAGTTGTGAATAATGTATGTCGTGATTGCTTGATATGCATTGAAAGAGCTGAGTTAATAACTGATCTGATTTTATTGCAAATATATGAATTTGATGTGATAATGGGAATGGAGTGGTTAACTAGACATCATGCAATAGTGAATTGCTTTACAAAAGAAGTAATTTTGGAATTACCAAACCCGCCAAGGGCAGTATTTCTAGGTGAAAGAAAACTTATACCTACATGCCTAATCTCATCTGTAAAGGCATTTCGAATGATCAAAGGGGGGTGTGAAGCATATTTGGCATATGTGACTGATAGTAGAACCATTGATTGCTAGTCTTCAAGTCCGACCTATACTAAAGGAGAGAATTAAAGAAGCACAAAACAAAGATCCTCAATTATGTGAGAAACTTGATATGATAAGGTAGGGAAATAATACATAGTTTCATTTGCAGAATGATACACTGATGTTAAAGACACTGAGAACTTGCGTCAGGAAATAATGGAAGAGGCACACAATGCATCGTATGCAATGCACCCAGGGATGACAAAGATGTATCATAGTTTAAGTCCTCATTACTGGTGGCTAAGAATGAAGAAAGACATAGCAGAATATGTTTCCAAATTCTTGACATGTCAGTAGATTAAAATTGAACATCAGGCACCAGTTGGAAAACTACATCCATTGCCAATACCAGAATGGAAATGGGAAAGAATAACAATGGATTTTGTTTATGAATTGCCAAGAACTCCACGGAAAAATGATGCAGTATGGGTAATTGTTGATAGATTAACCAAGTCAGCACATTTTCAACCTATCAGATGGGGGTGTACACTCGAGAGTTTGGCAAAATCATATGTGAATGAGATAGTCAGATTACATGGTGTTTCAGTGTCCATTGTTTCTAATAGAGATCCATGGTTTACTTCATGTTTTTGGGTGAGTTTACAAGATGCATTAGGAACAAAATTGAATTTCAACACTGCATTCCACCTGCAGACTGATGGACAATCTGAAAGGACTATACATACATTGGAAGAAATGCTTAAGGCATGTTCTATGGAATTCAGAGGTGCTTGGGATGAATATATAACATTGATTGAATTTGCTTACAACAACCAGTTTCATAGCAGTATCCAGATGGAACCATATGAGGCATTGTATGGCAGAAAGTGTTAAAGCCCTATCATATTGGATGAAGAAGGTGCACGTGCATTAGAAGGGCCAGAGATAGTACAAGATACAATGGATAAAATCAAAATTATCAAGAATAAGCTAAAGGCAGCACAAGATAGACAAAAAAAGTTATGTTGATCAACATAGAAGGGAAATGGAATATGAGTTGGGTAAAAAGGTATTTGTACGAGTATCTCCAAGGAAAGGGGTAATCCGATTTGGCAAGAAAGGTAAATTGAGCCCAAAATACATAGGGCTTTATGAAATTCATGAAAAGGTTGGTCCACTGGCATACAAATTGTCGTTACCACTAGAGATGGCTCAGATTCATAATGTATTTCTTGTAAGTATGCTTAGAAGATACAGGTCAGATCCTACAGATGTACTTAAAGATCAAGCCATTGAGATTACAGAAGACATAAGTTATGTTGAGGAACTAGAGCAAATCATCAGATACAAGACTAAACAGCTAAGAAACTGAGAAATACCTTTAGTTAAGGTATTATGACGTAACCATTTACTAGAAGAGGCAACATGGGAAAAGAAGAAAATATGAAAAATCAATATCCACACCTGTTTCCAGGTATTGAATTTTGAGGACGAAATTTTTAAAAGGAGGGGAAAATTGTAACATCCTTGACCTTCCCCACATGCATATCCACATGCATTTCATTTGAACATATGTATCTTCCATATAATCCAACTGAAAACATGCATTTCATACATATTTTCTTGGGAACAAGTTCATGGCATGCTCTAGCTACGTGTCCTAGTATTTGGCAATTGTATCGAGTCGCACGTGTGTACTTATAACCTAAATGAGGATAACAAAGTATTATAAATAAATTGAATAAGGTAACTAAATTAAAGTAAGCAAAATGACTAGATTAAGATTAGTAAACATTTACACTGTTAATTTAGTTAAATCGGGTCGAATGATTAAGCTGTATTATTGTGTAAATTAGTGGAATTATAAATATACGTAAATAATAATAATAATATAGACAAAATAAAATGAAAATGAAACAAAAAAAAATAAAAGAAAGGAGAAGAGAAAAGAGAAGAGAAAAGAAAAGAGAAAAGAGAAGTGAAAAGAGAAGAGATGAAGAGAAAAAGATAAAAAGAAAAAAACAAAAAGGTTGGCTTTATCTTCCTCCCCCATTTCGGCCTCCTCTGTAACATCCTTGACCTTCCCCATATGCATTTCATCGAACATAAGCATCTTGCATACAATTCAATTGAACACATGCATTTCATACGTATTTCTATAGGAACAAGTTTATGACACGCACTAGCTACGTGTCCTAGTATTTGGCACTTGTATCGAGTCGCACTTGTGTAATTATAACCTAAATGAAGATAACAAAGCATTAGAAATAAATTGAATAAGGTGATTAAATTAAACTAAGAAAAATGATTAGATTAAGATTAGTGAACATTTACATTGCTAATTTAGTTAAATGGGGTCAAATGATTAAGCCGTATTATTGTGTGAATTTGTGGAATTATAAATCTATGTAAATTATAATAATAATATAGACAAAATAAAATAAAAATGACACAAAAGAGAAATAGAAGAGAAGAGATAAGAGAAGAGAAGAAGAGAAAATGAGAAAATGAGAAAATGAGAAAATGACAAAAAACAAGTTGGCTTTATCTTCATATATCTTTCCCCATTTCTGCCTCCTCACTCCAGCCCGACTTCTTCTTCAATTTCCTCCATTTCAGACTTAAATTCTTCCTTGTTTCACCTAGTTTTTGAAGCTAATTGATCCCTTTCAAGGTTGTTCTTGGTAAGTAATCAATTCTTATTGCTATAGGGTTGATTTGAGTTGCTTAGGTTCAATATTAGGCACTGAATTGCACCCCGATTTTGATATTAATAGAAATTGATTCTGGAAATGTGTAAAACACAAAAGTTGTTCCTTTATATCTTAGATTTGTGGATATGTAAACATTTTTGCAATATGTTATCTATAGGGAGAGATATGCCTTCGTACTGAAACTGGTCAGGGTATAAACCCTAACCAAGTTAGCTATTGTGTGGTTTGATTTCGAATATGTTAAAGCCCTTATTTGAAGTCTCTCAAAACATAAAAGTTGTAGATATATGTGTTTTGTATCTGTATACCAAATTTCAGGTTCATAGGTCTTGTAAATGGGGAGTTATGGTGAATGGAACCATGACTGTTCCATGGTTTGAACTGCCTACTGAGTGCCCTGGGCAGATCCAGTACATTGGTTGGCTAATTTGAGCTTGTTAGAGCTACATTCTATAAATTATCAAAACATAAAATTTATAGGTATATGTATTATATAAATTTTGGTACTAATTTTAGCTTAATTTGTTATCTATAGACTAAGTTATGGCCTTTGGAAATCATACTGGTCCGGAAGCCAATTCTATTCTGGAACAGTAATATGTTTGGTATAATTAGAAGACCTTAGAGACATAATTGGTAAACGTTGTAAACATGAAACATGTTCCATATGAACCCATATAAGAGTCTGTAAAGTTTCATTAAAATATGACTTATAGAGTGTAAGTTATCATGAACCCAAATGAGTACCCTGAGACTGCCTAAAGGAAGAAAACAAGGCAGAAAACAGAACACTATTAGAAATTCCACCAAATATTATACAATGATCCAATTGGTCTGAAATTTTAATATGTACTATATATATGTGCTATTGTTAATTAGGAACAAGAATCAGAGTAATTGGTCAATTATAGAAAAAGTTATAGGCTAAACAGTCCCATAAGGTCACACTGCCTCATAGCAAAAATCTTAACTATTGACATGAACAATGCATATTAATTTGTTTAAGCCACATTAAGTCTCTCTAATCATGAGTTAATCGATTATGTTTTCATATTAGGCTCGCAACATATTGGAGAACCACAAGGAGCGGATAGACAATAAGTTAGGGGTCGGAATCAAAGGAGAACGGTGAGTCTAATTATCGATTGAATTCTTTAGTGCAAATGAATGTTGCTTGCTATGTAATTCATGTGATTGTCATGATTGGTCCTTGATAATGTAATGATGGATAATTTGTGACATTGTGGTACATATAAATGGTATACTTGTGGTATATTTGAGGTATATGTTTGACAAATGTGATATATATATATATGGTACATGTATAGTATATACAAGGTGTATGCTTGACATATGAGGTATATAGGGAATATATGTATGTTGTATATGATAAAGATGCAATGGTTGATGAATGCTTAAATACAAGTGCATATGCATATGGGCTAAAAAGGCGTTGTGACTAGTTAATCGACATTGCAAAGAAAAAGAAGAGGCCTATGGCCCAACAAATGTGCAAAGCAAAAGAAGAGGCCTATGGCCCAACAAATGTGCAAATGAAACAAATGATCAAGCTAGCTAGCAAATGCAAATGCAAATGTTCACATGGAAACCCGGGGCAATGTTCGTTTAATCTGGTCACAACAAAATAAAATGTACAAGCAAAGCATAAGTAAATAACAATTATTGAATACTTGATTTTATCTATATTTATATGTTATTGACTGATGAATGGAATGGAATACATGGTATTTATTGGAATTGTGATTTATGACTATGAGTTGTTTGGTACTTTAGAGCTCATTGGATGGTTATTCTCACTGAGCCGCAACTCATCAATTTGCATCATTTTTCAGGTAAAGAAAAGTGATAGCTCATTTTGAGTAGCGTATAAAAGACATGGAGCACAGGTCACTGGCCGAGCCTCATCACTCTCTCTCTCCTTGCATTCCACACAAGCATGAAATCATGTCATCTGTATTTTGACTTATATGCTTGAATATGTATTATCACTCTAGATTAGTTTTGAAATGTATAAATGGAAACAACCCGTAATCCTTCGGATGGAAAGTTTATGTTTTAATATATGTGATATATCATATTGTGGTTTTTAATGTTGACTTGAAAAGTCATTGAGTGATATTACAGGATATAAGACTTGTAAAGTCATTAGTTGATTTTACAGGATATTATATGGAAAAAAAAAATTTACTACCACTATTATCAGGGTATTTTACCTTTCCAGTACGCCATGTATGATTACTTGATATTTGGATAGGTTATACTAAAATGCATAAGATGTGGTGTTACATTTTTGGTATCAGAGCAGGGATAGGTTCCATGGGAAAATGCATAAGCATAAGAGCATGATAACATATGCATCCTATGTGTTGAACATTATGTAGTGACATACTTTCATTTATTTTAGGGACATCATAAGACATAATTCACCAAGGAGGGAGAGGCCGGCCGAAATGCATTCTCATGAGGCATCACCTCATTTACATAGAGAGCAACCAGCACTAGGAGCTAGAGCTCCAGTACATGCATCACAGTCATCTCATGCAGAAGTACCCCATGAAAACCTAGAACAAGAAGTATATGGTCCTGAAATGTACAAGGAAAGACGGTATGACAAGCTGAGGAAACATGGTGCAACTGATTTCAGTGGCACAACAGACCCAGCAGAAGCTGAGACATGGCTGAAAAGGACACAGAGGGTACTGAATATGATGAGATGTACTCCAGATGAGAAATTCGATTATGCAGTATCCTTACTGCAAGGAAATGCTTATGAATGGTGGGAGACAGTCCCTGACAGTGATGCACAACCACCGGTGTTGACATGGAATGATTTTCTCCTGGAATTTTAGAACAATTACATGCCTGAAGCATATAAAGATGAGAAGAGGAAGGAATTCCTGAATCTGAAACAGGGGAATATGTCTATTGCGGAGTATGAAGTACAATTTAACAAGCTTTCCCATTATGCCACTTTCATGGTCTCTACTGAAAGAGACAAATGCAGGATGTCTGAAGAGGGACTCAAATATGAGATCAGAAACAGAATCACGACTACTGATCTTGATAGTTATGCTAGGCTCAGAGCTGCTGCAATCAGAGCTGAACGGTTAATGAAAGAAGCTGGGGAACAACAAATAAAAAGGTCATCACGTGAATTCTTTGGTGAGTCTAGCAGAAGGTTGGGGAAAAGAGGTAGATATATGCCTGCACAATCTGGTAACAGAAGTGGGTACTCCAGTTCTAGAGGTCGAGGAATGACTTTCTCTTACCCAGGCAGAGGGCAGAGCCAATATGTTGAACAGAGGCCCACATGTAGTCATTGTGGCAGACAGCATACGGGCGAATGTAGAAGGCTCACAGGAGCATGTTATTTCTGTGGATCGATGGAGCACATGTATAGAGACTGTCCAAATAGAGCCAAACTAGCAGAGACTAGCAGAGACAGAGGAGTATCTGAGACTACTGTTGAGGCACCGAGGGTCTACCCTACTAGTGGGACACAAGGCAGAGGAAGAGGCAGGGGCAGGACTGGTACACTGGGCAGAGGAGTGACCAGATCCGAAGGTCAGAGTTCTAGACCTCCTACTCAGGCCAGGGTGTTTGCTATGACTAGACAAGAGGCAGTGGATGCCCCCGAAGTAGTCACTGGTAATATTTATATTTCTGAAATATTAGCATATGCATTGATTGACCCAGGCTCCACTCATTCATTTATATCATTGCATATGGCATCTAAATTGCATCAAATGCATGAGCCTTTGGGGATTGACATAAATGTGAGTACGCCATTGGGAACAGTGGTAGTTGTGAATAATGTCTATCGTGATTGCCTGATATGCATTGACAAAGCTGAGTTAATAGCTGATCTGATTTTATTGCCAATATATGAATTTGATGTGATACTGGGAATG
This sequence comes from Triadica sebifera, assembly GCA_023653625.1. Lineage (NCBI taxonomy): Eukaryota > Viridiplantae > Streptophyta > Magnoliopsida > Malpighiales > Euphorbiaceae > Triadica > Triadica sebifera. Next base: position 38,605,835 of record CM042896.1, read on the forward strand.
GACTGGTTAACTAGACATCATGCAATAGTGAATTGCTTTACTAAGGAAGTAATTTTGGAATCACCAAATCAGCCAAGGGTAGTATTTCTAGGTGAAAGAAAACTTGTGCCTACATGTCTAGTTTCAGCTGTAAAGGCATTTCGAATGATCAAAGGGGGATGTGAAGCATATTTGGCATATGTGACTGATACTAAAACCATTGATAGCTTGCTTGAAAATATACCAGTGGTAAGGGAATTTGCTGATGTATTCCAAGATGATCTACCTGGTTTACCACCAGATAGAGAGATAGAATTTACTATTGAACTAGTACCAGGAACTGCACCAATATCAAGGTCACCCTACAGAATGGCCCCAGTTGAGTTGAAAGAACTAAAGGCCCAATTGCAGGAGTTACTTGACAAAGGGTATATTAGACCTAGTGTATCACCATGGGGAGCTCCAGTGTTATTTGTTAAAAAGAAAGATGGAACTATGAGATTGTGCATCGATTACAGGCAACTGAATAAAATGACAGTGAAGAACAAATATCCGTTACCCAGAATAGATGATTTGTTTGACTAGTTGCAAGGAGCCCAAATATTCTCCAAGATCGATTTGAAATCAGGCTATTACCAGCTGAAGGTAGCAGAAGCAGATGTTCCAAAGACTGCCTTTCGAACCAGGTATGGGCATTATGAATTTTTAGTAATGCCATTTGGATTGACTAATGCTCCAGCTGCATTTATGGCTTTAATGAATAAGGTGTTTCAACCATGTTTGGATAGGTTTGTGATAGTATTTATTGATGACATATTGGTGTACTCAAAGAATAGGGGAGAACATGAACAACATTTAAAAATTGTGTTGCAAACTTTGAGGGAGAAACAATTATATGCCAAATTGAGTAAATGTGAATTCTGGTTAGATCATTTGGTGTTTCTTGGACATGTGGTGTCGTGTAAGGGCATAGAGGTTGACCCAAAGAAAATTGAGGCTATGGTAAATTGGGAAGCTCCTAAAAATATTTCAGAAATGCGTAGCTTTTTGGGTTTAGCCGGATATTATCGTAGATTTGTTGATGGATTCTCCTTAATTGCTAGCCCTTTGACTAAATTGTTGAGAAAGAATGTGCCTTTCAAGTGGACTCCAGAATGTCAGAGGAGTTTCGATGAACTAAAACACAGGCTAACCTCAGCACCAGTGTTAACCATCCCTACAGGTGCAGGTGGGTTTACAGTATATAGTGATGCTTCTCACCAAGGCTTGGGATGTGTGTTGATGCAACATGGTAAGGTGATAGCTTATGCATCCAGACAACTGAGACCACATGAGATCTCATATCCAGTGCATGATTTAGAACTGGCTGCAGTCGTATTTGCTTTGAAGATTTGGAGGCATTATCTGTATGGTGAGACATTCCAAATCTTCATAGACCATAAAAGCTTGGGTTATTTGCTGACACAGAAAGAATTAAACATGAGGCAGAGGCGGTGGTTAGAGCTATTGAAAGATTATGATTGTACAATTGAATACCATCCAGGGAAAGCCAATGTGGTAGCAGATGCATTGAGTAGGAAGGCTAGTGGCAGTGTAGCTCACTTGCAAGTATCCTCTTTTCCATATTTGATTCAATTACGATCTATGAATGTTGAATTAAATATACATGATGAAGGATCACTTATTGCTACTCTTCGAGTCAGACCTATACTAATGGAGAGGATCAAAGAAGCACAAAACAAAGATCCTAAATTGTGTGAGAAAATTGAATCAGTAAGGCAGGAAAACAATAAAGATTTTCAATTGCAGGATGATGTACTGATGTTAAAGTCACGCATATGTGTTCTAGACACTGAGAACTTGCGTCAAGAAATAATGGAAGAGGCACACAATGCACCCTATGCAATGCACCCAGGGATGACAAAGATGTATCACAGTTTAAGGCCTCATTACTGGTGGCCAAGAATGAAGAAAGATATAGCAGAATATGTTTCCAAATGCTTGACATGTCAGCAGATTAAAATTGAACATCAGGCACCAATTGGTAAGTTACATCCATTGCCAGTGCCAGAATGGAAATGGGAAAGAATAACAATGGATTTTGTCTATGGATTGCCAAGAACTCCACGGAAAAATGATGCAGTATGGGTAATTATTGACAGATTAACCAAGTCAGCACATTTTCTACCTATCAGATGGGGTTGTACACTTGAGAGTTTGGCCAAATTATATGTGAATGAGATAGTCAGATTACATGGCATTCCAGTATCCATTGTGTCTGATAGAGATCCACGGTTTACTTCACATTTTTGGGTGAGTTTACAGAATGCATTGGAAACAAAATTGAACTTTAGCACTGCATTCCACCCATAGACTGACGGACAATCAGAAAGGACTATACAGACATTGGAAGAAATGCTTAGGGCATGTTCTATGGAATTCAGAGGTGCTTGGGATGAATATATAGCATTGATTGAATTTGCTTACAACAACCAGTATCATAGCAGTATCCAGATGGCACCATATGAAGCATTGTATGGCAGAAAGTGTCGAAGCCCTATCATTTGGGATGAAGAAGGAGCACGTGCATTAGAAGGGCCAGAGCTAGTGCAAGACACAGTGGATAAGATCAAGGTTGTCAAGAACAAGCTAAAGGCAGCACAGGATAGGCAGAAAAGTTATGTTGATCAGCATAGAAGGGAGATGGAATACGAGTTGGGTGAAAAGGTATTTCTTCGTGTGTCTCCATGGAAAGGAATAATTCGATTTGGCAAAAAGGGTAAATTGAGCCCAAGGTATATAGGGCCATATGAAATTCTTGAGAAGATTGGTCCATTGGCTTATAGGTTGGCTTTACCACCCGAGATGGCTCAGATACATAATGTGTTTCATGTGAGCATGCTTAGAAGATACAGGTCAGATCCTACACATGTACTTAAAGATCAAGCCATTGAGATTGCAGAAGATATGAGTTATGTTTTTGGAACCAGTGCAAATCATTGGATACAAGACTAAACAGCTAAGAAATCGCGAAATACCTTTGGTTAAGGTATTATGGCGTAACCATTTACAAGAAGAGGCAACATGGGAAACAGAAGAAAATATGAAAAAGCAATATCCACACCTGTTTTCAGGTATTAATTTCGAGGACGAAATTTTTAAAAGGAGGGGAGAATTGTAACATCCTTGACCTTCCCCATATGCATTTCATCGAACATAAGCATCTTGCATACAATTCAATTGAACACATGCATTTCATACGTATTTCTATAGGAACAAGTTTATGACACGCACTAGCTACGTGTCCTAGTATTTGGCACTTGTATCGAGTCGCACTTGTGTAATTATAACCTAAATGAAGATAACAAAGCATTATAAATAAATTGAATAAGGTGATTAAATTAAACTAAGAAAAATGATTAGATTAAGATTAGTGAACATTTACATTGCTAATTTAGTTAAATGGGGTCAAATGATTAAGCCGTATTATTGTGTGAATTTGTGGAATTATAAATCTATGTAAATTATAATAATAATATAGACAAAATAAAATAAAAATGACACAAAAGAGAAATAGAAGAGAAGAGAAAAGAGAAGAGAAGAAGAGAAAATGAGAAAATGAGAAAATGAGAAAATGACAAAATGACAAAAAACAAGTTGGCTTTATCTTCATATATCTTTCCCCATTTCTGCCTCCTCACTCCAGCCCGACTTCTTCTTCAATTTCCTCCATTTCAGACTTAAATTCTTCCTTGTTTCACCTAGTTTTTGAAGCTAATTGATCCCTTTCAAGGTTGTTCTTGGTAAGTAATCAATTCTTATTGCTATAGGGTTGATTTGAGTTGCTTAGGTTCAATATTAGGCACTGAATTGCACCCCGATTTTGATATTAATAGAAATTGATTCTGGAAATGTGTAAAACACAAAAGTTGTTCCTTTATATCTTAGATTTGTGGATATGTAAACATTTTTGCAATATGTTATCTATAGGGAGAGATATGCCCTTCGTACTGAAACTGGTCAGGGTATAAACCCTAACCAAGTTAGCTATTGTGTGGTTTGATTTCGAATATGTTAAAGCCCTTATTTGAAGTCTCTCAAAACATAAAAGTTGTAGATACATGCGTTTTGTATCTTTATACCAAATTTCAGGTTCATAGGTCTTGTAAATGGGGAGTTATGGTGAATGGAACCATGACTGTTCCATGGTTTGAACTGCCTACTGAGTGCCCTGGGCAGATCCAGTACATTGGTTGGCTAATTTGAGCTTGTTAGAGCTACATTCTGTAAATTATCAAAACATAAAATTTATAGGTATATGTATTATATAAATTTTGGTACTAATTTTAGCTTAATTTGTTATCTATAGACTAAGTTATGGCCTTTGGAAATCATACTGGTCCGGAAGCCAATTCTATTCTGGAACAGTAATATGTTTGGTATAATTAGAAGACCTTAGAGACATAATTGGTAAACGTTGTAAACATGAAACATGTTCCATATGAACCCATATAAGTTTCTGTAAAGTTTCATTAAAATATGACTTATAGAGTGTAAGTTATGATGAACCCAAATGAGTACCCTGAGACTGCCTAAAGGAAGAAAACAAGGCAGAAAACAGAACACTCTTAGAAATTCCACCAAATATTATACAATGATCGAATTGGTCTGAAATTTTAATATGTACTATATATATGTGCTATTGTTAATTAGGAACAAGAATCAGAGTAATTGGTCAATTATAGAAAAAGTTATAGGCTAAACAGTCCCATAAGGTCACACTGCCTCATAGGAAAAATCTTAACTATTGACATGAACAATGCATATTAATTTGTTTAAGCCACATTAAGTCTCTCTAATCATGAGTTAATCGATTATGTTTTCATATTAGGCTCGCAACATATTGGAGAACCACAAGGAGCGGATAGACAATAAGTTAGGGGTCGGAATCAAAGGAGAACGGTGAGTCTAATTATCGATTGAATTCTTTAGTGCAAATGAATGTTGCTTGCTATGTAATTCATGTGATTGTCATGATTGGTCCTTGATAATGTAATGATGGATAATTTGTGACATTGTGGTACATATAAATGGTATACTTGTGGTATATTTGAGGTATATGTTTGACAAATGTGATATATATATATATGGTACATGTATAGTATATACAAGGTGTATGCTTGACATATGAGGTATATAGGGAATATATGTATGTTGTATATGATAAAGATGCAATGGTTGATGAATGCTTAAATACAAGTGCATATGCATATGGGCTAAAAAGGCGTTGTGACTAGTTAATCGACATTGCAAAGCAAAAGAAGAGGCCTATGGCCCAACAAATGTGCAAAGCAAAAGAAGAGGCCTATGGCCCAACAAATGTGCAAATGAAACAAATGATCAAGCTAGCTAGCAAATGCAAATGCAAATGTTCACATGGAAACCCGGGGCAATGTTCGTTTAATCTGGTCACAACAAAATAAAATGTACAAGCAAAGCATAAGTAAATAACAATTATTGAATACTTGATTTTATCTATATTTATATGTTATTGACTGATGAATGGAATGGAATACATGGTATATATTGGAATTGTGATTTATGACTATGAGTTGTTTGGTACTTTAGAGCTCATTGGATGGTTATTCTCACTGAGCCGCAACTCATCAATTTGCATCATTTTTCAGGTAAAGGGAAGTGATAGCTCATTTTGAGTAGCGTATAAAAGACATGGAGCACAGGTCACTGGCCGAGCCTCATCACTCTCTCTCTCCTTGCATTCCACACAAGCATGAAAATATGTCATATGTGTTTTTTTTGTATTTACGTGCTTGAATAGGTATAGTCATTTTGGAATGAGTCTAAATATGTATAAATGAAATCAACTCGAAAATACTTATGTGAAAAGTTTATGTTTTGATATATGTGATATATTATATTGGGGTGAAAACCTCAGTGTTAACTTTGCAAAGTCATGGAATTATATTACAGGATATGAAAAACAATTTTACTACTATTGTTAACAGGGTATTTTACCTTTCCAGTAGGCCATGTATGATTACTTGATGTTTGGATAGGTTATACTAAAATGCATAAGATGTGGTGTTACATCCTCACTCCATCCCGTTTTCTTCTTCATCTTCCTCCATTCCAGAAATCAATTCTTCCTTGTTTCACTTAGTTTTTAAGGCAAATTGATCCCTTGGAAGTTTGTTCTTGGTAAGTAATCAATTCTTATTGCTATAAATTTGAATTGAGTTGTTAAGGTTCATTAATAGGCACTGAAATGGACCCGATTTTAATATTAATAGAAATTGATTCAGGAAAACTGTAAAACACAAAAGTTGATTCTTTATGTCTTATATTTATGAATATGTAAACTATTTTGGAAGATGTGGGGTATAGAATGAGCTATCCTCTCTCTCATGAAATTGATACGGATGTGAACCCTAAGTAAGTTAGCCACTGTGTTTGTTAGTTTTGAAACTTATAAAGCAATTATTTGAAGTATCTCAAAATTTAACAGTTGTAGATATGTGTTATGTATCGGTATACCACATTCCAGGTTCATATGTCTTGTAAATGTTGAGTTATGGTGAATGGAACCATGACTGTTCCATGGTTTGAACTGCCTACTGAGTGCCCTGGGCAGATCTAACAACTTGTTTGGCTAATTTGAGCTCTATCGAGATAGATTATGCAATTAAAAAAAATATGAAATTATAGGTATATGTCTTATCTAAATTGGGGTACTAATTTCAGCTTAATATGTTATGTAGGCGCTAAGTTATGGTCTTTATAAGTCATACTGGTCCGGAAGCCAATTTTATTCTTGACCAGTCAAATGTTGCTTATAATTTGAGGACCATAGAGACATAATTAATAATTGTTGTAAACATGCAAAATGTTTCACTTGAATCCATATAGGTTTCTATAAAGTTGCATTAAAATATTACTTATATATTATAAGTTATGATAAACCAAAGATGATACCCTGAAACTGCCGAAGGGCAGGAAACAGGGCAGAAACCAAAACACATTTATAAATTCTACCAAATATTGTACAATGCTCTAATTGGTCTGAAAGTTTAATATGTTATATAAATATATGTTAGTTTTAATTAGGAATAAGAATCAGATTAATTGGCTAAGTATAAAAAACGTTATAAGCTAAACAGTCCCATAAGGTCACACTGCCTCATAAGACCATTTCTATGATGAGACTATCACTGACATTGAATAGACATCTATGTGATTGTCTCATAGCAGGTCATCCAATATACTTGACTTCTATAACAAGCATCCACATATTAACTCTAAACATCTCATGTCTATAACTTATGAGATCAACTGTTTGACCTTAGTCAAGAAGTATCACATGTGCTGGTCTATTTTGATTAACAATGTCTCATCTTGTTAATCTTATGACTAAGGATAATTTAGGTATAAACACAATTGCACATGATAGAAATCTCATCATCTTGATCTCATCATTATTTTCTTCATGATATGTTATATACAAAGGATTTCATTAAATGATTTAACATCTCTATCAATTTATATGTAATGAATACCATATAATGAAAATCCCTTTTGTTAATAATAAATGAGTACATCAGGTGTCTAAGGTAATTTCCTTTAGGGCACCTCTCTAACAATCTCCCACTTGCACTAAAGTCAATCGTCTTTGTACATAATACCATTGGCGAATACATGACAATTATGTTTCTTTTAAGGAAGGGGCTTAGTGAGAGGATCAGCTATATTTTGATCAGTGAGAACTCTTTCTATCTTTACATCATGTCTACCTATGATTTTTCGAATCAAATGGTAATGTCTGAGTACATGCTTCAATGTTTTGATGAGACCGTGGCTCATTTGTTTGTGCAATAGCTCCATTATTGTCATAATACGAAGGTATTAGATCAGCAATGCTAAGAACCACTTCGAACACTAGGATCAATTTCCTTATCCAAATTACTTCCTTAGCTACCTCAAAAGTTGCAATGTACTCAACTTCAGCTGTAGAATCTGCAGTCATCGCCTATTTGGAGCTTTTCCAACTGACTGCTCTGCCATTTAACCTAAAAACATAGTCTGATTGGGATTTGAAATTATCTTATCAGTTTGGAAACTGGCATCCGTATACTCGCTTACTTTAAGCTCACTATATCCATAAACCTAAATGCATCCTTAGTCTTTTTTAAGTACTTAAGGATATTCTTGACAGCCACCCAATGCCCCTCACTGAGATCTGACTGATATCTCCTCATAACACTCAGAGCATATGCTACATTAGGTCTAGTACATAACATAACAAACATGATAAATCCAATAGTTGAAGCATATGGAATACTACTCATGTGTGTATGTTCATCCTGTGTCTTTGGACATATGGACTTAAAGAGGGTAATCCCATAAGTCATAGGAATTAATCCTCTCTTCGATTTGTTGCATACTGTTAACCTTGAGGGGTATTTATGTCATTTTGATGTTAACAAATAATATAGCAATATTGTATTTAACATACTTGTTTTTGTAAGTATATTATACAGGACATGAAATAAAATAGCAAGAATGGAGAATTGGAAGAATAATCCTTGAGAAACAAAAATCAAGTAGTAGCATGTTCACTGCCGTGACTCTACGAGTCATGCCCGTGAAGGAAGCTAACCGTTACCAAAACCAACATTTGAAGTTCATGGCCATGAAGGAAAAACAAACCGTGAAGTAAGCATTTCAGTCACCCCCGTGAATAAAGGTGTCACCCCCGTGAAGCTTCATGCAATTTCATCCAGAGAGCTTCACGACCAAAGTCACCACTTGGCTCACGGCTGGGAAGATTGTCACCCCTGTCAATAAATGTGTCACCCCTTTGAAGATTCATGTAATTTCATCCAGAGAGCTTCACAACCAAAGTCACCACTAGGATCACAGCTGGGAAGAGTGTCATGCCCGTGAATGATTAATGTCACGCCCATGACTCTATATGTCAAAACATTCCAGAGAGCTTCACGACCAAGGTCACCACTTTAGTCACGGCTTGGGAAGAACTGTCACCCCCGTGAAAAGCATAGTCACGCCCGTGAACAATGAAAAAGAAAAATGTCAGGCGCGATTTTTTGGTTGGTACAACGGCTAGTTTCTTATTTAATGCACCCCAACGGCTATATTCAGCCATGGGAGTATAAATGGAAGTCATTTATGCCTTAAGAAACATGAGGATGATAAGAAAAACAAAAGATTAGCTTATACTTCAAATCACAAGCTATCTTGTACTTTCATACTTTGAGAACAAATCAATTCTCTATAAAAATGTTTTTGCTCGTCATATTTGAGCAATAAAGATTTATAAGTGGTTATCTCTGTAATCTTTACTCAAGTGAGCTTTAGGTAGTTATGGGTTAAGAGTAGAACACTTGTAAGGGTTAGTTGTGTAAACCTCCAAAACACAAAGTGTAGGTTGTTTGTGTGAGCTTGTAAATCACAAAGTGTAAGTTGTTTGTGTGAGCCTGTAAAACACAAAGTGTAGGTTGTTTGTGTGAGCCTGTAAAACAAAAAGTGTAGGTTGTTTGTGTGAGCCTGTAAAACACAAGGAATTGGTTATTGTGTGAGCCATTAAAACACAAGGGATTTCTGGGTTAGGTGTGAGCCATTGTGAGAAACACCATAGTAGGGAGTGAGCTTGTAAAACTCCATTGTAACACTTAGTGTGTTAGTGAAACTCCCAATTGCAATTGGGGAGAGGAGTAGGTTAACACCCGAACCTCTACAAATCTGTGTGTCAAATTTTCTCTATCCTTCCTAAAATTAATTGTCTCTTTCACACCTTAAAGTTTAATTTTTTAAAACTCCAATTCAACCCCCTTTCTTGGCTTAATATCTTGGCAACAATTGGTACCAGAGCCTTGTCTAGCATCGAAGCCTAAAAAGCGCTAGTAAAGAATAAATATGGCCAGTGAAGGATTCCAGAGTCTCAAAATACTTCGATGGAGCTAATTATGCCCATTGGAAGTTTAGGAGGGAGACATACTTGGATAGTGAAGGAATTGAAGTCTGGGATAATGTACGAAAAGAATGGACACCACCAACCAGAAGAGGAGCTGATGGTGAAGAGGAAATCCTATCAAGAGATGATTGGACAGAGCCTCAAAGAAGAGCAAATTTCAAAAACAAGAAGGCAATGACAATCCTATCAAGCTCATTATCTATTGAAGAATGTGGGAGAATACAACATTGCTCAACAGCATATAGCATGTGGAAGACATTGGAGAACGATCATTAGGGAACTAAGCAAGTCAAATCCAAGAAGATTCAACTTCTAACCTCAGAATATGAGCTCTTCAAGATGAAATCCAATGAGTCAATCACTGACATGTCCAACCGTCTTCTATCCATTATAAATGGAATGAGGAAACTTGGGAAGCATCCGAGTTTGGAAGATGTAAACAATAAAATCCTGAGAAGTCTTCCTCTTAAAGACTATGGTTCAAGAGTTGTTGGCATAGAAGAAGCAAATGAAGATATGAGTATCATGAATACTGATGTGCTGATTGGCAAGCTTCTCACACATGAGATGGCAGTGAAGAGAGATAGAGAGCTTAAAGCAGAGCTAGAGAAAAGAAAACCCTTAGCACTCAAAGCCTCTACTTCAAAATCTCAAGAAGAAAGTGAAGATGATGAAGAGATGAGTGATGATGAAAATGAGGACATCGCTATGCTTTCAAGGAGATTAAAAAGAATCATTGAGAAGAAAATGAGCAACTCCAGAAAATTCAGGCAAAGAAACCTCAAACAAACTTCTAATGATACACAGAGAAGTAAGGAAGAAGTAAAATGCTATGAATGTGGAAAGAAAGGACATATCAAACCAGAATGTCCAAGGCTCAAGAAGCATAAGAGCAAATTCCAAAGAGACAATGGGGAGAAAGGTCACAAAGCCACATGGGATGATGAAAGCTCTTCAAGTGAAAAAGATGATAATGAAAGTGAAGAGGTCAACCTATGCTTTATGGCTATTGAGGATCACATCTCAGATAAGGTAAGATCACTACACTCATATTCTTTCAATAATGATAGTAGTGATAATGATAGTAATAGTGATAGTGATGATGATGATGATGAGCAAAGCCTAATAGAAGAATTAAATATAGAATTAGAGAAATATAGAACTAAATTTAGTACCTGTATAAATAATATCTCTAATTTGAAAAATAAAATAGATGGTTTAGAAAAAGAGAACATAAAGCTTAAATCATCTAATGAATCTCTTCAAAAGTCAATAGATGAATACTCATCAAGACCCTCAATAGCTTCACTGTTAAAAGAAAATAATACTTTGAAAAATGAAGTTGAGGAACTCAGAAATTCCATTTCTAAATTTCACAAAGGTAAAGAGAGCTTAGATACTCTCATTGTGTCTCAAAGATCACCTTTAGTTAGACATGGTCTAGGATTTAAGGACACATCATCATCTTCTAACAAAACAGTATTTGTTAAGTCTAAAGAACATAACATCTCCACACCTGTTAGAACTGCACCAAGAAATAAGAATGTTAAACCTTCTATACAGAAAAAGAATAATCATGCCTTTATATATAGGAAGAATGTATCTAGAAAAATGCAAATTAATCATGATTGTGCATGTCATTGTTCTCAAAATCAGTCTAATGAAATTATGGCATCCAAATACATTGTAAGACCAAAAAGCAAGTTTATACCTAAACAATGTAATTACTGTATGAAAATGGGTCATATAAATAAACATTGCTGGATAAGGAAGGCTCATTGGGAACCTTCATATGCTAACCCCCAAGGGCCCAAACTCATTTGGGTACCTAAATATCATACTTGATTTGTAATTCTATAGGTATGCCTCAAGTCCATAATAAACAAAAATGCGTGGCTAGTAGACAGTGGATGCTCAAGGCATATGATAGGAGATAAAGAACTCTTCAATGAAATCAAAAGTATTGATGGAGGTAAAGTTACCTTTGCAAACAATGCAAAGGGTAAGGTAATTGGCATTGGTTCTATTGGTGTTAATGGTAGTACTTTTATTAAGGATGTCTTACTTGTTGATGGCTTGAAACATAACTTGTTAAGTGTAAGTCAATTATGTGATAAAGGAAACAAAGTAATCTTTACTTCAAATGAATGTGTTGTAATCTCTATTGATGGTCAAGAAATATTTAAAGGAAATAGAGATATCAATACGTACATAATAAACTGACATGAGATATCTAACCATTCATCTAAGTGTCTTGTGACTACTAATGATGAGTCTTGGCTGTGGCATAGAAGACTTGGTCATGCTAATATGGACTTAATACAAAGTCTCAGCACAGGAGAGCTAGTAAAAGGCTTACCAAGAGTTAAATATGAAAAAAGGCAAGACATGTGATCCTTGTCAAAGAGGAAGCAACACAAGTCATCTTTCAAATCCCGAAAGATAGTAAGTACTTCAAAACCTCTTCAACTCCTACATTTAGACTTATTTGGACCTACTAGAATTGCAAGCTTAGGAGGAAAACATTATGCATTTGTCATTATAGATGATTACTCTAGATTTACTTGGGTAATTTTCTTAGCTCAAAAGAGTATGCTTTTGAAAATTTCAAAAACTTTGCTAAAAGAGTTCAAAATGAAAAAGGGTACTGCATTTCAAAAATAAGAAGTGATCATGGGAAAGAATTTGAAAATGAAACTTTAAAAGCTTTTGTCTTGAACATGGCATTTCACATAATTTCTCATCTCCTAGGACACCTCAACAAAATGGGGTAGTTGAAAGGAAAAATCGAACATTAATTGAAATGGCTAGAACAATGCTTAATGAATATGAATTACCAACTTATTTTTGGGCAGAAGCCACAAATACTGCATGTTATATTTCAAATCGAGTTTTTAAAAGACCTATTTTAAACAAAACCTCATTTGAGCTATGGAATGGAAGAAAGCCCTTGGTATCATAATTTAGAGTATTTGGATGCAAGTGTTTTATATTGAACACCAAGGACAATCTTGGAAAATTTGTCTCTAAGTCTGATGAAGGTATCTTTTTAGGATACTTTACAACCAGCAAAGCATATAGAGTATTTAATAAAAGATCATTAACGGTTGAAGAATCCATGCATGTTGTTTTTAATGAATCTAGTAGACTTGATTTTTAATATGGAAAAACTTGTCATTGAAAATGGAAAAGAAGAAGACGATCAAGAAAATTTACTACCTCAAAATCAAGAACAAATGGAGCAAGAACTTCCAAAAGAATGGAGAATGACGAAAGATCATCCAAAAGAGCAAATAATTGGTGATCTATCAAGGGGAGTAAGTACTAGATCTCATTTCAAGCATTTAGTCACTGACATTGCTTTTACCTCTCAAATTGAGCCTAAAAACATTGATGAGGCTCTTAATGATGAAAGTTGGGTAATTGTGATGCAAAAGGAACTCAACCAATTTGAGAGAAATAAGGTATGGAACCTAGTATGTAACGGCTGGGTTCCGCCTTACTCGAGGATGAGAACCCACCCGCCGTCTCACTGAGACCAACGGGCTGCCGGGGTCCATGGCCCAATACCCCCAACCCATCACTGTACACCAGCCCGAGTCTCAGGCCCGCAACGACTGTTGCACAGCAGGTTGTTGAAGGCAGGGATCGAACCCTCAACCTCCCTTTAGCCTCAGTAAGAGACTACCAGTTGTACCATGGTACAATTGGTAGTCTCTTACTGAGGCTAAAGGGAGGTTGAGGGTTCGATCCCTGACTTCAACAACCTACTGTGCAACAGTCGTTGCGGGCCTGAGACTCGGGCTGGTGCACAGTGATGGGTTGGGGGTACTGGGCCATGGACCCCGGCAGCCCGTTGGTCTCAGTGAGACGGCGGGTGGGCTCTCATCCTCGAGTAAGGCGGAGCTCAAATTGAGCCTAAAAACATTGATGAGGCTCTTAATGATGAAAGTTGGGTAATTGTGATGCAAAAGGAACTCAACCAATTTGAGAGAAATAAGGTATGGAACCTAGTACCTAGACCTAAGAATCATCCAATCATAGGAAGAAAATGGGTATTTAGAAATAAATTAGATGAACAAGGGTTAATAACCAGAAATAAAGCAAGACCAGTTGCAAAAGGATATAATCAGGAAGAAGGTATAGATTATGATGAAACATATGCAACTGTAGCTAGATTAGAAGCTATAAGAATACTCTTAGCATATGCCTGTCACATGAATTTCAAACTTTTTCAAATGGATGTGAAAAGTGCATTTCTAAATGGTTATTTAGATGAAGAAGTGTATGTAGAACAACCACCAGGTTTTGAAAGCTATGATTTGCCAAATCATATTTTTAAACTTTCAAAACCTTTGTATGGTTTAAAACAGGCTCCAAGAGCTTGGTATGAGAGACTAAGTTCTTTTTTATTAGAAAATAGCTTCACAAAGGGAAATGTTGATACTACACTATTCATAAAAAAAAACATAAGCATGATATACTAATTGTTCAAATTTATGTTGATGATATAATATTTGGTTCTACTAATGAGCTGCTTTGTCAAGAATTTGCTAAGTGCATGACTAGGGAATTTGAAATGAGCATGATGGGAGAACTTAAGAATTTCCTTGGTCTATAAATAAAGCAAAGCAATGAGGGCATATTCATCAACCAATCCAAATATGCCAAAGACTTAATCAAAAAATTTGGTATGGAAGGATGGAAAAATGCCAAGACTCCTATAAGCACATCAACAAAATTTGACAAAGATGAAAAGGGTAAGAGCATTAATGAAAAGCTTTATAGAGGTATGATCGGATCACTTTTATATCTCACTGCTTCTAGACCTGATATTATGTATAGTGTTTGCTTTTGTCCACGATTTCAATTATGTCCTAAAGAATCTCATCTAAATGCTGTAAAAAGGATTTTAAGATATTTACATGGAACATTGCATCTAGGTTTATGGTATCCTAGGAATTCATCTTTTTATATCATAGGATATTCAGATGTAGACTATGCTGGTAGTCTTTTGGATAGGAAAAGTACTTCAGGTACTTATCACTTCATTGGAGAATGTTTGGTTTCTTGGTTTAGCAAGAAACAAGTCTCAGTTCCTCTCTCAACTGCTGAAGCTGAATATGTAGCAGTTGGATGTTGTTGTGCACAAATTATTTGGATGAAACAACAACTTAAGGACTATGGTCATGAGATGAACCATATACCTATAAAATGTGACAACACTAGTGCTATAAATCTGTCAAAGAATCCTATTCAGCACTCTAGAAGTAAACATATTGACATTAGACACCACTTTATTAGAGATCATGTTCAATATGGAGATGTTGAATTAGAATTTATATGCATAGAAAATCAATTAGCAGATATTTTCACTAAGTCTCTAAATGAGAAAAGATTTAATTTCATTAGAAGAGAACTAGGTATGATTGATGGATTAACCTTGTGATTGCAAGAATATGAATTTTTAATTGTTGATATTAAATCATATCACAAGTTATAAGATATAAACTTTGATGAGAATTCATGTTTTATGAAGTAGAATCTTTGTTGAAATGATTTAGTCTTGTTGTAGAACTTAATTTCAATTTGATGAAAATTATAGAGGAGTCATGCCCGTGACATATATTCACGCCCGTGACTTAAGTGGCCCAAAGAGGCAGTGTCGTTCATGACTTTGGTTCACGACATGATTCACGGCTTCAAGTGGTGAAACTGAGTTTCATGGCTTGAGTCACGCCCATGAAAATGGAATTTCACGACCGTGACCATTTTGTTTCACTCCCGTGAATAATTACACCACAAAACTCACAGAGGCTTTCACGCCTTATGTCACGGCTTGCTTCACGGGCATAAGCAGTGAAATTCAACAATTCACGCCCGTGGCGTTATATTCACCCCCGTGACCTATGATCATTCACGCCCGTGATGTTCATCGATCACACCCATGAACTTATTCACGCCTTCATTCACAGGTGGAACACTATTTCAGCAAACCGTGAACACGACCATTCACGCCCATGAAACCATAAGTCACGCCCGTGAATGTATCGAATATATAAGAAAACAGCCGGTTACAACCTTCATTTCAACTCTCCATCTCCCAAAACCGCTCTCATTTACTCTCATTCATTGAGACATTGAAGATTCCAACCCCAAACACTTGAAATTTCACTATAAATACCACCAAAAGTTCGAATCTTCAGCAGAAATCATACATTTCTAGAGTTCTACATCAAATTTTCTGTCAAAAATTATCTTCAACTCCATCAACAACTAATTTCTTCAAATATGGAGTCTATTTCATCTAAGGGAAAGAGAAAGAAATCCCATGCACCTAAGATGTATTCAGATTACCTCATGAACATCATTCCAGAAAGTTGCCATCCTCGGTATGCAACTTTGAAGAAGAGATCTCTTTTATCATCAAGGTCCTTCGAATGGTAGGCAGTCCGTAGTCTCGGGCTTGAGATGGCTATGACAGAGCAACTAGAAGTCTGTCATCTCAAAGAGTTTGTTGAAATTCATCAGCCGACTCTGAGGGAGCCAATGCTGGAATTTCTCAGCAGTTTGCAGGTTTCACCAACTGGAGTGGTGAAATTCCAACTCTACAATAATCCTAACACCCTCAGCGCCATCGCATTTGGAGAATTATTCAACCTACCATCTGATGGAATTCTAAATGAGACTAAGGTAGAATTCTTTGCTCCTCCAGCCTGGACACATTTTGGCACCGGTTGCAGCTGGGATGTCAAGAAGACAAAGAGCACTCATCTTGTGGCCCCAGTACACAGGTATTTGCATAGGTTCCTAACCTATAGCATTTTTGCTCGGAGAGAATGTAATGGAACTATTAGGAAGTCAGAACTCTTCCTATTTGAGATGGCTCGGAGGGGAGTCACAGTGGCACTTTCCATATGGTTTGCAAACCATCTTCTCTCCATTGCCACCAAGCCCACAGGAGATATTTTGATTGGGGCATATGTCACCCATATTGCAGTGAAGCTCAATTATTTGAAGCTGGATGACCATCACTTCAACATCATTCCTGCACATCCTCAAGATAGGCTGGATGTCGAGTCATTCATCAAGATGGGAGCGGTTGTCAGAATCGTTTTTCAGAATGATATCTTCTACCGCTTCACTAACACTGCTGGAGAGATTATCTGGGAAGATAATGACATGGAGGATTTTAAAGCAGGCCTCCAGGGAGTCCAGCAGAAAAAGAGGGCTCGGATTGAGGAAGCACCTCCAGCAGTCGAGCAGGACATTGGACAGTCCTCAGCTTCCACACCATCATTAGCGCAGCAGGTGGTCGACCTCTTGGCACCACGTTTTAAGCAGCTGCAGACTTCGATGGATAAGAGGTTGGAGAACCTCAAGGACTTCATGGAGTCTCGGATGGACAGCCTTGAGGCTGAAGTAGCTAGGTTTCGTGATAGGAGGTCTGGCTAGGAGATAGGCTAGAGTGTATCCTAAATATGATCATTTTTAGCTTGTTCGTCATTTTTATAATTTGATTGTGTAGAAATTTTTAAATTTCCTTTCTTAATATTTTTAACTTAGTTTGTATCCTTTTCCTTTATGATATATATATTTGTTCTTGTTTACTTCAATCTTCATATCCTTTTTGATTGATGACAAAAGGGGGAGAAAACTAGCAATATATGATAGGTAATATATGATAAGGGAGAATGGTATCAAACTAGCAATATAAGAATTGTGAATCAAAAAGTGAACTAACCTTGAATTGGTTTAAAAATCTTGATTCAACATTTCATATGCAAATTATATAATTGGAAAACTGAGTTTTTATATATTTTAATATACCCTAAGTATACTTTGCATATACCTTAAAAGCAAGTTACAAATAAAAACATGCCATGATATACCTTAAATATACCTTACATATACTTTATGTCTTGAAAAGAAATTATGGTATGTATTGGATATACTTCTCATATAACATGCATATACTTAAAATCTAGTTTAATGCTACATCATTATTTACTATTCTTGCACATTATAATTTTTTATCCTAAGTATATTTTGAAGGGGAGACTTCTCAAAATCACATATTGTTAGATTATTTATCACCATCAAAAAGGGGGAGATTGTTAACCTTGAGGGGTATTTCTGTCATTTTGATAATAACAAATAATATAGCAATATTGTATTTAACATACTTTTTTTTGTAAGTATATTATACAGGACATGAATTAAAATAGCAAGAATGGAGAATTGGAAGAATAATCATTGAGAAACAAAAATCAAGTAGTAGAATGTTCACTGCCATGACTCTAGGAGTCACGCCCATGAAGGAAGCTAACTGTTACCAAAACCAACATTTGAAGTTCACGGCCATGAAGGAAAAACAAACCTTGAAGTAAGCATTTCAGTCACCCCCGTGAAGCTTCATGCAAATTCATCCAGAGAGCTTCACGACCAGAGTCACCACTTGGCTCACAGCTGGAAAGATTGTCACCCCCGTGAATAAATGTGTCACCCCCGTGAATAAAGGTGTCACCCCCGTGAAGCTTCATGCAATTTCATCCAGAGAGCTTCACGACCAAAGTCACCACTTGGCTCACGGCTGGGAAGATTGTCACCCCTGTGAATAAATGTGTCACCCCCGTGAAGATTCATGTAATTTCATCCAGAGAGCTTCACGACCAGAGTCACCACTTGGATCACGGCTGGTAAGAGTGTCACGCCCTTGAATGATTAATGTCACGCCCGTGACTCTATATGTCAAAACATTCCAGAGAGCTTCACGACCAAGGTCACCACTTCAGTCACGGCTTGGGAAGAACAGTCACCCCCGTGATAAGCATAGTCACGCCCGTGAACAATGAAAGAGAAAAATGTCAGGCGCGATTTTTTGGTTGCTACAACGGCTAGTTTCTTATTTAATGCACCCCAACGGCTATATTCAGCCATATGAGTATAAATGGAAGTCATTTATGCATTAAGAAACATGAGGATTATAAGAAAAACAAAAGATTAGCTTATACTTCAAATCACAAGCTATCTTGTACTTTCATACTTTGAGAACAAATCAAATCTCTGTAAAAATCTTTTTGCTCCTCATATTTGAACAATAAAGATTTATAAGTGGTTCTCTATGTAATCTTTACTCAAGTGAGCTTTGGGTAGTTCTGGGTTAAGAGTAGAACACTTGTAAGGGTTAGTTGTGTAAACCTCCAAAACACAAAGTGCAGGTTATTTGTGTGAGCCTGTAAAACACAAAGTGTAGGTTGTTTGTGTGAGCCTGTAAAACACAAAGTGTAGGTTGTTTGTGTGAGCCTGTAAAACACAAGGAATTGGTTATTGTGTGAGCCATTAAAACACAAGGGATTTCTGGGTTAGGTGTGAGCCATTGTGAGAAACACCATAGTTGGGAGTGAGCTTGTAAAACTCCATTGTAAGACTTAGTGTGTTAGGGAAACTCCCAATTGCGATTGGGGAGAGGAGTAGGGTTTGTTAACACCCGAACCTCTATTAATCTGTGTGTCAAATTTTCTCTATCCTTCCTAAAATTAATTGTATATTTCCGCACCTTAAAGTTTTTTTTTTTAAAACTCCAATTCAACCCCATTCTTGGCTTAATATCTGGGCAACACATACCAAACCTTTTTAGCTTTTTATCTATGTATGTAGATTGAGAAGGACCAAACAACCTTTTAGATTTATCTCTATAAATTTTAATCCCCAATATATAGGTTGCTCCTCCAAGGTCTTTCATGAAGAAATTCTTAGAAAGATAAATTTTGACTGATTGAAGAATTGAGACATTGTTTCCTATTAGAAGTATGTCAACTACATACAATACATGGAATATGACTGCATTCCCACTAACCTTCTTGTAAACACAAGGCTTATCCATATTTTATGAGAAACCAAAGTCTTTGATTGTCTCATCAAATCAGATGTTCCAACTTCTGGATGCTTGCTTCAATCCATAAATGGATCTTTGTAATTTGCATACCTTTTTGCCATCATAGGATGTGAAACCCTTATGTTGTGTCATGTACTCATTCGTAGTCTGATTTCTATGAAGGAAAGTTGTTTTCACATCCATTTGCCAAATCTCGTAATCATAATGAGCAACAAAAAGTATTAGTATCCTGATGGATTAAGCATCGCAACTGGAGAAAAGGTCTCTTCATAGTCAACACTTTGTCTTTATTGATATCCTTTAGCTACCAGCCTATCTTTATAGGTAGTAACATTACCTTTCGTATCAGTTTTTTTCTTAAATACCCATTTGAACCTAACAGGTTTTATCCCTTTAGGTGGATCAACCAAAGTCCATATTTGATTTTCATACATGGAATCCATCTATGATTGCATGGCTTTTAGCCATTTGTCAGATTATGAACTATTTAAAACTTCTTTGTAGGTAGTAGGCTCATCATCCTCTATAAGCAATATGTTATTTTGTTCACTTATAAGAAATTTATATCTCCCAAGAGAAGTGTGTATCCTACTTGATCTATAAAGTTCTTGTATTCAAAAAGGTTTAGTTGTTATTCATATATATGAGTAACAAATTCAGGTTTTATAAGTTGAGATGCATCTATTTGAGCATCTTGAACTTCATCAAGTTCAATCTCACTGCCACTAGAATAAATTTTTTCTCTAAAAAGACAACATGCTTTGAAACAAGCACCTTTTGTTCCAAATGGTGGTAGAATTGATATCCAAATTACTCTTTTGGATATCGCATAAATAGACACTTCTTAGACTTAGCTTTTAGCTTGTCTAACATTATCCACTTCACATAAGTAGGACAATCCCATACTTTTATGTGAGAAAGAATAGGTCTCTTATTAGTCCATATCTCATATGAAATAACACCAACTAACTTAAAAGGGACTTTTATTTAATATATAAATAGAGACTATAGTTCATGACTGCAAAAGAACTTAGGTAGTTATGCAATGCTCATCATGGACCTCACCATGTCTAACAAGGTTCGGTTTCTCCTTTTAGCCACACCATTTTATTATAGTGCATAAGGTGGAGTCCTTTGAGATAAATTCCATTGTCTCTTAGATAATCTTGAAACTCTAGGCTTAAGTATTCTCCAACTCGATCTTATATAAGTTTTTTAATACTTTCCCAAATTATTTCTCTACTTCATATCTGAAATTTTTAAACCTTTCAAAAGCTTCAAATTTGTATCTCATCAGATACAAGTGCTCATATCATGAATAATATTCAGTGAAGGTAATGAAATAAATAAAACCACCTTTAGCGTGCATTGACATTGGTCCACATACATCTGTATGTACAAGGTCCAATAACCCATTAGCACGTTTACCCTTTCCATTAAAAGATAATTTTGTCATCTTTCGTCACAAACAAGATTCACATGTGGCACATGAATCATCATCAAATGACCCTAAGTCACCATTCTTATGTAACTTAGTCATCCGTCTCTCATTTATATGGCCAAGACGACAATGCCATAATTATAAAGGTTTTAGGTTATATAACTTTTATCTCTTATTATTGATATTGAGGATTGAATTAGACATGTCAATAATGTAAATCCCATTTCATAATGTGCCTGTTCCATAAAGAATATAATTCAACCATATAAAGCTACCATTGGCATTAATAGTTAAATGAAAACCTGTTGTCGAGACAATGAACAAAGAAGGGGGTTGAATTGGTTATGAAATAAAAATTTCATAACTTCAAGTGTAGAATAAAATTAAATAGAGTAGGAATGGAGAGATATCACACACAAGATTTATAGAGGTTCAGGTATCAACAAACCCTACTCCTCTCCCCAATCTCAATTGGCCGTTCTACCAACACACTAAATGTTACAATGGAGTTTTACAAGTTCACTCCCAACTATGGTGTTTCTCCCAATGGCTAACACCTAACCCAGAAATTCCCTTGTGTTTTAATGGTTCACACAGTAAACCAATTCCTTGCGTTTTATGGCTCACACAATAAACCTTTACAAGTGTTTCAATCTTAACTCAATATACCCAAACTCACTTGAGAAATTGATTACAATGAAATCACTCATCAACCTATAATGCTCAAAAATTATGAGCAATTAGGTTTTTACAAAGAATAAAGGTTTGTTGAAAATAATTTATGCACAATGGCTACAACAAGATTAAAGATTCAAAGTAATTGTTGTTCTCTCTTCTAGGATTCATAAATGTCTTGCATTTGTACTTCCTCTTCAAATTATAGTCGTTTGGGTGCATTTAATACTAAAATAGTCGTTGAACCAACTCTTAATTTCGTGTCTGACATGTTTCTCATTCCTCATTCATGGGTGTGACTATATGTGTCACAGTCGTGAATGTTCTTCCAAGTCGTGGTCCAAGTGGTGACTTTAGTCGTGAAGCTCTCTGGAAGAACTTGAAGTGTTTGATCACGGGCATGACTTTATACTTTCACGGGCATGAACATTTTTCCAAGCTGTGGTTCAAGTGGTGACCCTGGCCATAAAGCTCTCTGGAAAAATTGGACATGTTATTTCATGAGCGTGTCTTTCTTTCATGGGTGTGACTGATTTGATCATTCATGGTAGGTATGATCCTTCATCGTAGTGAACTTTGAATGTTGGAGAGTTGGAGCTAAGCTATGTCACGGGCGTGACATAAGTTGTCACGGGCATGACTGATTTGATTATTCACGGTTGGTATTGTAACATCCTTGACCTTCCCCATATGCATTTCATCGAACATAAGCATCTTGCATACAATTCAATTGAACACATGCATTTCATACGTATTTCTATAGGAACAAGTTCATGGCATGCACTAGCTATGTGTCCTAGTATTTGGCACTTGTATCGAGTCGCACTTGTGTAATTATAACCTAAATGAAGATAACAAAGCATTAGAAATAAATTGAATAAGGTGATTAAATTAAAGTAAGCAAAGTGATTAGATTAAGATTAGTAAACAATTACATTGTTAATTTAGTTAAATCAGGTTAAATGATTAAGTTGTATTATTGTGTGAATTAATGGAATTATAAATATATGTAAATAATAATAATAACAATATAAAATAAAATGAAAATGAAACAAAAGAGAAATATAAGAGAAGAGAAATGAGAAATGAGAAGAGAAAAGAGAAGAAAAAAAGAGAAAAAGAGAAAAAGAGAAAAGGACAAAAAACAAGTTGGCTTTATCTTCATCTTTCTTCCCCATTTCTGCCTCCTCACTTCAGCCCCATTTTCTTCTTCAATTTCCTCCATTTCAGACTTAAATTATTCCTTGTTTCACCTAGTTTTTGAAGCTAATTGATCCCTTTCAAGGTTGTTCTTGGTAAGTAATCAATTCTTATTGCTATAGGGTTGATTTGAGTTGCTTAGGTTCAATATTAGGCACTGAATTGCACACCGATTTTTATATTAATAGAAATTGATTCTGGAAATGTGTAAACGTTGTTTGTTTATATCTTAGATTTGTGGATATGTAAACATTTTTGCAAGATGTTATGTATAGGGAGAGATATGCTCTTCGTACTGAAACTGGTCAGAGTGTAAACCCTAACCAAGTTAGCTACTGTGTGGTTTGATTTAGAATATGTTAAAGCCCTTCTCTGAAGTCTCTCAAAACATAAAAGTTGTATATATATGTGTTTTGTATCTGTATACCACATTTAAGATTTATAGGTCTTGTAAATGGGGAGTTATGGTGAATGGAACCATGACTGTTCCATGGTTTGAACTGCCTACTGAGTGCCCTGGGCAGATCCAGTACATTGGTTGGCTAATTTGAGCTTGTTAGAGCTAGATTCTATAAATTCGAAAAACATGAAAGTTAGAGCTATATGTACTTGCTAAATGTTGGTACTAATTTCAGCTTAATTGGTTATCTATAGACTAAGGTATGGCCTTTGTAAGCCATACTGGTCCGGAAGTCAATTCTATTCTGGACCAGTAAAATGTTTGGTATAATTAGAAGACCTTAGAGACATAATTGGTAAAAGTTGTAAACATGAAACATGTTCCATATGAAACCATATAAGTTTCTGTAAAGTTTCATTAAAATAGGACTTATAGAGTGTAAGTTATGATGAACCCAAATGAGTACCCTGAAACTGCCTAAAGGCAGAAGCAAGGCAGAAAATAGAACACTCTTAGAAATTCCACCAAATATTATACAATGATCCAATTGGTATGAAATTTGAATATGTACTATATATATGTGTTATTGTTAATGAGGAATAAGAATCAGAGTAATTGGTCAATTATAGAAAAAGTTATAGGCTAAACAGTCCCATAAGGTCACACTGCCTCATAGGAAAAATCTTAACTATTGACATGAACAATGCATATTAATTTGTTTAAGCCACATTAAGTCTCCCTAATCATGAGTTAATTGATTATGTTTTCATATTAGGCTCGCAACATATTGGAGACCCACAAGGAGCAGATAGACAATAACTTAGGGGTCAGAATCAAAGGAGAACGGTGAGTCTAATTATCGATTGAATTCTTTAGTGCAAATGAATGTTGCTTGCTATGTGATTCATGTGATTGTCATGATTGGTCCTTGATAATGTAATGATGGATAATTTGTGACATTGTGGTACATATAAATGGTATACTTGTGGTATATTTGAGGTATATGTTTGACAAATGTGATATATATACATGGTACATGTATAGTATATACAAGGTATATGCTTGACATATGAGGTATATAGGGAATATATGTATGTTGTATATGATAAAGATGCAATGGTTGATGAATGCTTAAATACAAGTGCATATGCATATGGGCTAAAAAGGCATTGTGACTAGTTAATTGACATTGCAAAGCAAAAGAAGAGGCCTATGGCCCAACAAATGTGCAAAGCAAAAAAAGAGGCCTATGGCCCAACAAATGTGCAAATGAAACAAATGATCAAACTAGCTAGCAAATGCAAATGCAAATGTTCACATGGAAACCCGGGGCAATGTTCTTTTAATCTGGTCACAACAAAATAAAATGTACAAGCAAAGCATAAGTAAATAACAATTATTGAATACTTGATTTTATCTATATTTATATGTTATTGACTGATAAATGGAATGAAATACATGGTATATATTGGAATTGTGATTTATGACTATGAGTTGTTTGGTACTTTAGAGCTCATTGGATGGTTATTCTCACTGAGCCGCAACTCATCAATTTGCATCATTTTTCAGGTAAAGAAAAGTGATAGCTCATTTTGAGTAGCGTATAAAAGACATGGAGCACAGGTCACTGGCCGAGCCTCATCACTCTCTCTCTCCTTGCATTCCACACAAGCATGAAAATATGTCATTTGTGTTTTTGTATTTACATGCTTGAATATGTATAGTCATTTTGGAATGAGTCTAAATATGTATAAATGAAATCAACTCGAAAATACTTATGTGTAAAGTTTATGTTTTGATATATGTGATATATTACATTGTGGTGAAAACCTCAGTGTTAACTTTGCAAAGTCAGTGAATAATATTACAGGATATGAGACTTGCAAGTCATTGAATGAAATTATAGGATATGAGACTTGCAAAGTCATGGAATTATATTACAGGATATGAAAAAAATTTTTACTACTATTGTTAACAGGGTATTTTACCTTTCCAGTACGCCATGTATGATTACTTGATATTTGGATAGGTTATACTAAAATGCATAAGATGTGGTGTTACATTTTTGGTATCAGAGCAGGGATAGGTTCCATGGGAACATGCATAAGCATAAGAGCATGATAACATATGCATCCTATGTATTGAACATTATGTAGTGACATACTTTCATTTATTTTAGGGACATCATAAGACATAATTCACCAAGGAGGGAGAGGCCGGCCGAAATGCATTCTCATGAGGCATCACTTCATTTACATAGAGAGCAACCAGCACTAGGAGCTAGAGCTCCAGTACATGCATCACAGTCATCTCATTCAGAAGTACCCCATGAAAACCTAGAACAAGAAGTATATGGTCCTGAAATGTACAAGGAAAGACATTATGACAAGCTGAGGAAACATGGTGCAACTGATTTCAGTGGCACAACAGACCCAGCAGAAGCTGAGACATGGCTGAAAAGGACACAGAGGGTACTGAATATGATGAGATGTACTCTAGATGAGAAATTCGATTATGCAGTATCCTTAATGCAAGGAAATGCTTATGAATGGTGGGAGACAGTCCCTGACAGTGATGCACAACCACCGATGTTGACATGGAATGATTTTCTCCTGGAATTTCAGAACAATTACATGCTTGAAGCATATAAAGATGAGAAGAGGAAGGAATTCCTGAATCTGAAACAGGGGAATATGTCTATTGCGGAGTATGAAGTACAATTTAACAAGCTTTCCCATTATGTCACTTTCATGGTCTCTACTGAAAGAGACAAATGCAGGAAGTTTGAAGAGGGCCTCAAATATGAGATCAGAAACAGAATCATGACTACTGATCTTAATAGTTATGCTAGGCTCAGAGCTACTGCAATCAGAGCTGAACGGTTAATGAAAGAAGCTGGGGAACAACAAATAAAAAGGCCATCACGTGAATTCTTTGGTGAGTCTAGCAGAAGGTTGGGGAAAAGAGGTAGATATATGCCTGCACAATCTGGTAACAGAAGTGGGTACTCCAGTTCTAGAGGTCGAGGAATGACGTTCTCTTACCCAGGCAGAGGGCAGAGCCAATATGTTGAACAGAGGCCCACATGTAGTCATTGTGGCAGACAGCATACGGGCGAATGTAGAAGGCTCACAGGAGCATGTTATTTCTGTGGATCGATGGAGCACATGTATAGAGACTGTCCAAATAGAACCAAACTAGCAGAGACTAGTAGAGACAGAGGAGTATCTGAGACTACTGTTGAGGCACCGAGGGTCTACCCTACTAGTGGGACACAAGGCAGAGGAAGAGGCAGGGGCAGGACTGGTACACTGGGTAGAAGAGTGACCAGATCTGAAGGTCAGAGTTCTAGACCTCCTACTCAAGCCAGGGTGTTTGCTATGACTAGACAAGAGGCAGTGGATGCTCCCGAAGTAGTCACTGGTAATATTTATATTTTTGAAATATTAGCCTATGCATTGATTGACCCAGGCTCCACTCATTCATTTATATCATTCCATATGGCATTTGAATTGCATCAAATGCATGAGATTTTGGGGATTGACATAAATGTGAGTACGCCATTAGGAACCGTGGTAGTTGTGAATAAGGTCTGTCGTAATTGCCTGATATGCATTGACAGAGCTGAGTTAATAGCTGATCTGATTTTATTGCCAATATATGAATTTGATGTGATACTGGGAATGGACTGGTTAACTAGACATCATGCAATAGTGAATTGCTTTACTAAGGAAGTAATTTTGGAATCACCAAACCAGCCAAGGGTAGTATTTCTAGGTGAAAGAAAACTTGTGCCTACATGTCTAGTTTCAGCTGTAAAGGCATTTCGAATGATCAAAGGGGGATGTGAAGCATATTTGGCATATGTGACTGATACTAGAACCACTGATAGCTTGCTTGAAAATATACCAGTGGTAAGGGAATTTGCTGATGTATTCCCAGATGATCTACCTGGTTTACCACCAGATAGAGAGATAGAATTTACTATTGAACTAGTACCAGGAACTGCACCAATATCAAGGTCACCCTACAGAATGGCCCCAGTTGAGTTGAAAGAACTAAAGGCCCAATTGCAGGAGTTACTTGACAAAGGGTATATTAGACCTAGTGTATCACCATGGGGAGCTCCAGTGTTATTTGTTAAAAAGAAAGATGGAACTATGAGATTGTGCATCGATTACAGGCAACTGAATAAAATGACAGTGAAGAACAAATATCTGTTACCCATAATAGATGATTTGTTTGACCAGTTGCAAGGAGCCCAAATATTCTCCAAGATCGATTTGAAATCAGGCTATTACCAGCTAAAGGTAGCAGAAGTAGATGTTCCAAAGACTGCCTTTCGAACCAGGTATGGGCATTATGAATTTTTAGTAATGCCATTTGGATTGACTAATGCTCCAGCTGCATTTATGGCTTTAATGAATAAGGTGTTTCAACCATATTTGGATAGGTTTGTGATAGTATTTATTGATGACATATTGGTGTACTCAAAGAATAGGGGAGAACATGAACAACATTTAAAAATTGTGTTGCAAACTTTGAGGGAGAAACAATTATATGCCAAATTGAGTAAATGTGAATTCTGGTTAGATCATTTGGTGTTTCTTGGACATGTGGTGTCATGTAAGGGCATAGAGGTTGACCCAAAGAAAAT
Organism: Triadica sebifera; assembly: GCA_023653625.1. NCBI lineage: Eukaryota > Viridiplantae > Streptophyta > Magnoliopsida > Malpighiales > Euphorbiaceae > Triadica > Triadica sebifera. Next base: position 38,634,094 of record CM042896.1, read on the forward strand.
TGAGGCTATGGTAAATTGGGAAGCTCCTAAAAATATTTTAGAAATGCGTAGTTTTTTGGGTTTAGCCGGATATTATCGTAGATTTGTTGATGGATTCTCCTTAATTGCTAGCCCTTTGACTAAATTGTTGAGAAAGAATGTGCCTTTCAAGTGGACTCCAGAATGTCAGAGGAGTTTCGATGAACTAAAACACAGGCTAACCTCAGCACCAGTGTTAACCATCCCTACAGGTACAGGTGGGTTTACAGTATATAGTGATGCTTCTCACCAAGGCTTGGGATGTGTGTTGATGCAACATGGTAAGGTGATAGCTTATGCATCCAGACAACTGAGACCACATGAGATCTCATATCCAGTGCATGATTTAGAACTGGCTGCAGTCGTATTTGCATTGAAGATTTGGAGGCATTATCTGTATGGTGAGACATTCCAAATCTTCACAGACCATAAAAGCTTGGGTTATTTGCTGACACAGAAAGAATTAAACATGAGGCAGAGACGGTGGTTAGAGCTATTGAAAGATTATGACTGTACAATTGAATACCATCCAGGGAAAGCCAATGTGGTAGCAGATGCATTGAGTAGGAAGGCTAGTGGCAGTGTAGCTCACTCGCAAGTATCCTCTTTTCCATATTTGATTCAATTACGATCTATGAATGTTGAATTAAATATACATGATGAAGGATCACTTATTGCTACTCTTCGAGTCAGACCTATACTAAAGGAGAGGATCAAAGAAGCACAAAGCAAAGATCCTAAATTTTGTGAGAAAATTGAATCAGTAAGGCAGGAAAACAGTAAAGATTTTCAATTGCAGGATGATGTACTGATGTTAAAGTCACGCATATGTGTTCCAGACACTGAGAACTTGCGTCAAGAAATAATGGAAGAGGCACACAATGCACCCTATGCAATGCACCCAGGGATGACAAAGATGTATCACAGTTTAAGGCCTCATTACTGGTGGCCAAGAATGAAGAAAGATATAGCAGAATATGTTTCCAAATGCTTGACATGTCAGCAGATTAAAATTGAACATCAGGCACCAATTGGTAAGTTACATCCATTGCCAGTGCCAGAATGGAAATGGGAAAGAATAATGATGGATTTTGTCTATGGATTGCCAAGAACTCCACGGAAAAATGATGCAGTATGGGTAATTATTGACAGATTAACCAAGTCAGCACATTTTCTACCTATCAGATGGGGTTATACACTTGAGAGTTTGGCCAAATTATATGTGAATGAGATAGTCAGATTGCATGGCATTCCAGTGTCCATTGTGTCTGATAGAGATCCACGGTTTACTTCACATTTTTGGGTGAGTTTACAGAATGCATTGGGAACAAAATTGAACTTTAGCACTGCATTCCACCCACAGACTGATGGACAGTCAGAAAGGACTATACAGACATTGGAAGAAATGCTTAGGGCATGTTCTATGGAATTCAGAGGCGTTTGGGATGAATATATAGCATTGATTGAATTTGCTTACAACAACCAGTATCATAGCAGTATCCAGATGGCACCATATGAAGCATTGTATGGCAGAAAGTGTCGAAGCCCTATCATTTGGGATGAAGAAGGAGCACGTGCATTAGAAGGGCCAGAGCTGGTGCAAGACACAGTGGATAAGATCAAGGTTGTCAAGAACAAGCTAAAGGCAGCACAGGATAGCCAGAAAAGTTATGTTGATCAGCATAGAAGGGAGATGAAATACGAGTTGGGTGAAAAGGTATTTCTTCGTGTGTCTCCATGGAAAGGGATAATTCGATTTGGCAAAAAGGGTAAATTGAGCCCAAGGTATATAGGGCCATATGAAATTCTTGAGAAGATTGGTCCATTGGCATATAGATTGGCGTTACCACCAGAGATGGCTCAGATACATAATGTGTTTCATGTGAGCATGCTTAGAAGATACAGGTCAGATCCTACACATGTACTTAAAGATCAAGCCATTGAGATTGCAAAGGACATGAGTTATGTTGAGGAACCAGTGCAAATCATTGGATGCAAGACTAAACAGCTAAGAAATCGCGAAATTCCTTTGTTTAAGGTATTATGGCGTAACCATTTACAAGAAGAGGCAACATGGGAAACAGAAGAAAATATGAAAAAGCAATATCCACACTTGTTTTCAGGTATTAATTTCGAGGACGAAATTTTTATAAGGAGGGGAGAATTGTAACATCCTTGACCTTCCCTATATGCATTTCATCGAACATAAGCATCTTGCATACAATTCAATTGAACACATGCATTTCATACGTATTTCTATAGGAACAAGTTCATGGCATGCACTAGCTATGTGTCCTAGTATTTGGCACTTGTATCGAGTCGCACTTGTGTAATTATAACCTAAATGAAGATAACAAAGCATTAGAAATAAATTGAATAAGGTGAGTAAATTAAAGTAAGCAAAGTGATTAGATTAAGATTAGTAAACAATTACATTGTTAATTTAGTTAAATCAGGTTAAATGATTAAGTTGTATTATTGTGTGAATTAATGAAATTATAAATATATGTAAATAATAATAATAACAATATAAAATAAAATGAAAATGAAACAAAAGAGAAATATAAGAGAAGAGAAATGAGAAATGAGAAGAGAAAAGAGAAGAAAAAAAGAGAAAAAGAGAAAAAGAGAAAAGGACAAAAAACAAGTTGGCTTTATCTTCATCTTTCTTCCCCATTTCTGCCTCCTCACTTCAGCCCCGTTTTCTTCTTCAATTTCCTCCATTTCAGACTTAAATTCTTCCTTGTTTCACCTAGTTTTTGAAGCTAATTGATCCCTTTCAAGATTGTTCTTGGTAAGTAATCAATTCTTATTGCTATAGGGTTGATTTGAGTTGCTTAGGTTCAATATTAGGCACTGAATTGCACACCGATTTTTATATTAATAGAAATTGATTCTGGAAATGTGTAAACATTGTTCGTTTATATCTTAGATTTGTGGATATGTAAACATTTTTGCAAGATGTTATGTATAGGGAGAGATATGCTCTTCGTACTGAAACTGGTCAGAGTGTAAACCCTAACCAAGTTAGCTACTGTGTGGTTTGATTTAGAATATGTTAAAGCCCTTCTCTGAAGTCTCTCAAAACATAAAAGTTGTATATATATGTGTTTTGTATCTGTATACCACATTTAAGATTTATAGGTCTTGTAAATGGGGAGTTATGGTGAATGGAACCATGACTGTTCCATGGTTTGAACGGCCCACTGAGTGCCCTGGGCAGATCCAGTACATTGGTTGGCTAATTTGAGCTTGTTAGAGCTAGATTCTGTAAATTCGAAAAACATGAAAGTTAGAGCTATATGTACTTGCTAAATGTTGGTACTAATTTCAGCTTAATTGGTTATCTATAGACTAAGGTATGGCCTTTGTAAGCCATACTGGTCCGGAAGTCAATTCTATTATGGACCAGTAAAATGTTTGGTATAATTAGAAGACCTTAGAGACATAATTGGTAAAAGTTGTAAACATGACACATGTTCCAAATGAACCCATATAAGTTTCTGTAAAGTTTCATTAAAATAGGACTTATAGAGTGTAAGTTATGATGAACCCAAATGAGTACCCTGAAACTGCCTAAAGGCAGAAGCAAGGCAGAAAACAGAACACTCTTAGAAATTCCACCAAATATGATACAATGATCCAATTGGTATGAAATTTTAATATGTACTATATATATGTGTTATTGTTAATGAGGAACAAGAATCAGAGTAATTGGTCAATTATAGAAAAAGTTATAGGCTAAACAGTCCCATAAGGTCACACTGCCTCATAGGAAAAATCTTAACTATTGACATGAACAATGCATATTAATTTGTTTAAGCCACAGTAAGTCTCCCTAATCATGAGTTAATTGATTATGTTTTCATATTAGGCTCGCAACATATTGGAGACCCACAAGGAGCAGATAGACAATAACTTAGGGGCAGAATCAAAGGAGAACGATGAGTCTAATTATCGATTGAATTCTTTAGTGCAAATGAATGTTGCTTGCTATGTGATTCATGTGATTGTCATGATTGGTCCTTGATAATGTAATGATGGATAATTTGTGACATTGTGGTACATATAAATGGTATACTTGTGGTATATTTGAGGTATATGTTTGACAAATGTGATATATATACATGGTACATGTATAGTATATACAAGCTATATGTTTGACATATGAGGTATATAGGGAATATATGTATGTTGTATATGATAAAGATGCAATGGTTGATGAATGCTTAAATACAAGTGCATATGCATATGGGCTAAAAAGGTGTTGTGACTAGTTAATCGACATTGCAAAGCAAAAGAAGAGGCCTATGGCCCAACAAATGTGCAAAGCAAAAGAAGAGGCCTATGGCCCAACAAATGTGCAAATGAAACAAATGATCAAGCTAGCTAGCAAATGCAAATGCAAATGTTCACATGGAAACCCGGGGCAATGTTCGTTTAATCTGGTCACAACAAAATAAAATGTACAAGCAAAGCATAAGTAAATAACAATTATTGAATACTTGATTTTATCTATATTTATATGTTATTGACTGATAAATGGAATGAAATACATGGTATATATTGGAATTGTGATTTATGACTATGAGTTGTTTGGTACTTTAGAGCTCATTGGATGGTTATTCTCACTGAGCCGCAACTCATCAATTTGCATCATTTTTCAGGTAAAGAAAAGTGATAGCTCATTTTGAGTAGCGTATAAAAGACATGGAGCACAGGTCACTGGCCGAGCCTCATCACTCTCTCTCTCCTTGCATTCCACACAAGCATGAAAATATGTCATATGTGTTTTTGTATTTACATGCTTGAATATGTATAGTCATTTTGGAATGAGTCTAAATATGTATAAATGAAATCAACTCGAAAATACTTATGTGTAAAGTTTATGTTTTGATATATGTGATATATTATATTGTGGTGAAAACCTCAGTGTTAACTTTGCAAAGTCAGTGAATAATATTACAGGATATGAGACTTGCAAGTCATTGAATGAAATTATAGGATATGAGACTTGCAAAGTCATAGAATTATATTACAGGATATGAAAAAAAATTTTACTACTATTGTTAACAGGGTATTTTACCTTTCCAGTACGCCATGTATGATTACTTGATATTTGGATAGATTATACTAAAATGCATAAGATGTGGTGTTACAGGTATGATCCTTTATAGCCGTGAACTTTGAATGTTGAAGATTTAGCACTAAGCTATATCACAAGCGTGACTTTGCTATTTCTTCTTACTTTAATCTTCAAAAGTTGTCTTTCATTCTTGCATCATATTATATTCAAGATATATCCTATTCAACAAACTTAGAACACAAGCATTGTTAAATACATTATTGCTATTTTATTTGTTGGCATCAAAGTTCCGGAAATACCCCTCAAGGTTCAACAATCTCACTCTTTTTTATGGTGACAAATAATTTAGTAATATATGCTTTTGAGAAGTCTCCCCCTCAAAAGATGCTTAAGACAAAAATAATGGAGTGCAAGAATTGAAAGACTTATAACTTGGATCTTTGCTAACTAGTTAGGTATATACAAGGTATATCCAAAGTATATCAAAGTTGTTTGCTAATTAGTTAGGTATATGCAAGGTATATGTTATACAACACATTTGCATTTTACTACATAACATATACCAATTAACCACACATTTGCATATATTGCTAGGTTCTCCCCCTTTTGTCATCAACAAAACAAACCATAAAAAATATAATGATAATAATGTAATTATATTAAAAGAAGGAGAAACATTACAAAGTTTAAAAATATAAATTAAAGTCCTACACCCTTAAAAATAAAACTACTACATGAAAAACTAAGACTCTAATTGGAATTCAAGCCTGACAGACCATCTCTAAGGCATGCTACCTCCACCTCAAGGCTATCCATACGAGATTCCTTAAAGTCTTTAAGGTTTTACAATCTCTCATCGATGGAAGCCTGCATTAGGTCAAAGCGAGGTGCTAAAAGATCAGCAACCTGCTACGCCAAGCTAGGTGTGGTAAAAGTCGATGATTGACCAACCTCTTGCTCAACCTCTGGTGTCGTTGTTTCAACTCGGGATCAATTTCGTTGCTAGATACCCTGGAGGCCAACTTTGAAATCATCAGTATCCTTGTCTTACCAATAAATTTCACCAGTTGGAGTGGTGAAACAGTAATAGACATTATTCTCGTAAATAATGCGGATAGCTACTCCCATCTTTATGAGGGACTCGACATCTAGTCGATCACATGGATATGCTGGAATAAGATTGTAGTTATGCTCATCGAGTTTTAAATATCCCATCTCAACGGCAAGGTGAGTCACATACCCTCCAATCAAGATATCTCTCGATGGCTTTGTTGCAATTGAAAGAAGGTGATTTGCAAACCATCGGGACATAGCTACTGATAGACCTCTTCAAGCCATTTCTAGTAGGAAAAGCTCTGATTTTTCTGATTGCCCCATTACTATACCTTCTAGCAAATATACTATAGGTAAGAATCCTAAGTAAATATTTATGCACAAGGGACCGAAAATGTGTGCTTTTGGTCTTTTTCACATCCCAGCTACATTCCAACCCAAAATGAGTCCAAGCCGGATTGGCATAGAATTCCACTTCGCTATCATTGAGAGTGCCATCTGAGGGAAGCTTGAAGATAGTGCCAAACTTCATTGCTGTGAGAGTGTACAGATGTTTATAGAATTGGAATTTGACTATTTCGGTGGGAGAGACTTGCAAAGTGCTAAGGAACTCGAGAGTTCGTTAAGCTTGCAATTGTTCTATCATGTTTGTGTCATGACCGAGAGTCTTGATAGCACTCCACTCAAAGGAATGAGATGAAAGTAGGGGTCTTTTCTTTAGAACATCATATCTTTGATGGAAATGCTCTGGAATGATGTTGAGAAGGTAGTCCGGGTGGTGTCTCGGAGCATAGGATTTCTTCCTTGTGCCTTTAGATGAGCCGGGTTCCATTGTAATAATTTTGGAATAGGGACTTGGAGAATGATTTTTTGACCAATGATTTGAGAACAAACCTAGAGATGTTATGATTCTTCAAAGAAAAAAGGTTTTGAAGGATTTTATAAAAGGAAAAGAACATGAGGAGGCCGAATTTTGTGAGAAATATTGAATGAAAGCTTTAATTGAGAGAATTTTTAAAGTTGGAAATGAGAAAATGGCAGAAATCTATTTTATAGTCGACAGATTCACGGTCGTGAACAGTAAATCACAGGCATGATATGTCGTGGTCACGGTTTGTTGAAGAGGCACTCTAGCCGTGATAAAGGGTATGACTCGATTCACAGTTGTGACATTAAATAGTCATGGGTGTTACTTATGAATTTCATGACTATGACAAAGGGAGTCACGGTCATGAAGTATAATCTTCACTACTGCTAACAGTGAGGCAACGCATGAAACAAAACGTGAACGGTTCTATAATTACTTACTATATAAGTTCACGGTCGTGAATAAGTGTCATGTGCATGAATTAGGAGTTTCACGGGAGTGAAAGAAAAGAGTCATGGGCGTGAAACATAGTCTTCACTACCTCCAGCCATGAAGGATGTCATGAAGAAAAGCGTGGAAGCTATTAGATATTTTGGTGATTTTGATCATGGCTATGAATATATGTCACAGGCGTTAATTTACTTAAATCTTTAATTAATAAAACTAAGTCTAAAATAAGACTAAAAGATTTTTAATATGCTTTTATGCCTTATAACACATATTCCCATCATGTTAACCACTTCATACCTTAAAAGATTAGTCAATAAAAAGCAACATATGAAAGAAATTAACATTCAAGGTTGACAATTGACAATCGTACTTAAGATAAGGTTAATCCATCAAGCATACCAAGCTCTCTTCTTATGAAGCAAAATCTTTCCTCATTAAGAGATTTGGTGAAAATATTTTCCAATTGATTGTTTGTATTGATAAATTCTAATACAACGTCTCTATATTGAACATGATCTCTAAGAAAATGTTGTCTTATGTCAATATGCTTACTTCTAGAGTGTTGAATGGGATTCTTAGATAGGTTTATGGCACTTGTATTGTCATATTTGATGGGTATATGGTCCAAACTATGACCATAATCCTTAAGTTGTTATCTCATGCATAGGATTTGAGTGCAACAACATCCTGCTACCACATATTCCACTTCAGCGGTAGAAAAGGCAACCGAAATTTGTTTCTTGCTAAACCTAGAGACTAAGAATTCACAAATAAAGTGCAAGTGCCTGAAGTACTCTTTCTATCCAAGAGACTGCCTATATAATCTGCATCTAAATATCCTATGATATGAAAGGATGAATTTCTAGGATACCATAAGCCTAGACGCAATGTGCCATGTAAATATTTGAAGATTATATAAGAGCGATCCAATCATACCTCTACAATGATTTTCATTAATGCTCCTACCCTTTTCATCGGTTTCCAATTTTGTTGATGTGCTCATTGAAGTCTTAGCATTTTTGCATCTTTCCATTCCAAATTTCTTGATTAAATCTTTAGCATACTTGGATTGGTTGATGAATATGCCCTCATTGCTTTGTTTTATTTGTAGACCAAGGAAGAACTTAAGCTCACCATCATGCTCATTCAAATTCCCTAGTCATACAATTAGCAAATTCTTGGCAAAGCAATTCATTATTAGACCCAAAAATGATGTCATCAATATAAATCTGAACAATTAGAATATCATGCTTATGCTTTTTAGTAAATAATGTTGTGTCAACATTTCCTTTTGAAAAATTATTTTCTAAAAGGAAAGAGCTCGGTCTTTCATACCAAGCTCTTGAGCATGTTTCAAACCATACAAAGCTTTTGAAAGTTTAAAAACATGAATAGGCAAGTTATGGCTTTCAAAACCCAGTGGTTGTTCTACATAAACTTCCTCTTCTATAAAACCATTTAAGAAAGCACTTTTGACATCCATTTGAAAGAGTTTAAAATTTATATGGCATGCAAATGCTAAAAGATTTCTTATGGCTTCTAACCTAGCTACAAGAGCATAGGTCTCATCATAATCTATTCCTTCTTTTTGATTATAACCTTTTGCATCTAACCTAGCCTTATTCCTAGTTATTGAACCTTGTTCATTTAGTTTATTTCTAAATACCCATTTACTACGATTTAATGCTCTTTGGGTCTAGGAACTAAGGTCCATACCTTACTTCTCTCAAATTGGTTGAGTTCCTCTTACATAGCAATCACCCAATTTTCATCATTAAGAACCTCATCAATATTTTTAAGCTCAATTTGAGAGACAAAAGCAAGGTTAGAATCTAAGATTTTGAGATGAGATCTAGTACTTACTCCTTTAGTAGGATCATTAATGATTTGTTCCTTAGGGTGATCTTTTGTCATTTTCCATTCCTTTGGAAGCTCTTTTTTGTCTTGCTCTTGAGCTTGAGGTAGAGAGACATCTTGATGTGGGTTTTTTTGATCATTTTCATCTTTCTCTTAATCAAGATCAAGCTTTTCTATTATACCTACGATATCATCAAGAACACTACCTTGCACAAGATCAAGCTTACTAGATCCATCAAAAACAACATGCATAGATTCTTCATCAACTAATGACCTTTTATTAAAGACTCTATAAGCTTTGCTAAAGGTGGAGTATCCTAAAAAGATACATTCATCGAATTTAAAGGCAAATTTTCCAAGGTTGTCCTTAGTATTTAATATGAAACACTTGCATCCAAATACTTTAAAGTATGATATCATGGGCTTTCCTCCATTCCATAACTCAAAAGAAGTTTTGCTTAAAAGTGGTCTTTTGAAAACTCAATTTCAAATATAACATGCAGTATTGGTGGCTTCGGCCCAAAAGTAGGTTGATAATCCATACTCATTGAGCATTGTTCGAGCCATTTCAATTAAAGTTTGATTTTTCCTTTTAACTACCCCATTTTGTTGAGGCGTCCTAGGAGTTGAAAAATTTTGTAAAATAAAATATCTCTTTTCGTTTTGAACTCTCTTAGCAATGTTTTTAAAAGATTTAAAAACATCACTCTTTTGAGCTAAGAAAATTACCCAAGTGAATCTAGAGTAATAATCGACGATGACAAAAGCATAATGTTTACCTCCTAAGCTTGCAACTCTTGTAGGTCCAAAAAGATTTAAATGCAAAAGTTGTAGAGGCTTTGAGGTACTTACAATATTTTTGGATTTGAATGAGGACTTGTGTTGTTTTCCTCTTTGGCAAGGTTCACATGTCTTGTCTTTTTTCAAATTTGACTTTTGGTAGTCCCTTTACCAGCTCTCCTTTACTGAGGCTTTGAATTAAATTCATGCTTGCATGACCAAGCCTTCTATGCCACAGCCAACATTCATGACTAGTAGTCATAAGACACTTAGAGGAAAGGTTAGATATTTTGTGTAAATCTATTATATAGGTATTGACATCTCTACTTCCTTTAAATATCTCTTGGCCATTAATAAAGGTTACAAGATATTCATTAGAAGTAAAGATTACTTGGTTTTCCGTATCACATAATTGACTTACACATAACAAGTTATGTTTCAAACCATCAACAAATAAGACAACTTCAATGAAAGTAGTATTATTAATACTAATAGAGCCAATGCCAATTAACCTTAGCATTATCTCCAAAGGTTACTTTACCACCATCAATACTTTTAATGTCATTGAATAGTTCTTTGTTTCTGGTCATATGCCTTGAGCATCCACTATCCACAAGCCAAACATTTTCTTTAATAGTAGCACATGAAGGTTCCCAATGAGCCTTTCTTATCCAACAATATTTACTGATATGACCAAATTTCATACAATAATTACATTATTTAGCTCTAAACATGTTTTTTGGTTTTACCATGATGAATTGGTGCTTTCCCAAGTGCATGCCTCTTATACATAAAAGCATGATTGGCCTTTTAAGGTTTCCTTCTTAGGCTAATCGACCCTTTACTATTCTTCTTATAAATAGAGGGTTTACTGTGTGTTGTGCATTTAGCGGTTGGATCTATTACTTCTAATATGGAGATATGAGGTGCACTAGACTTAACAAATGTGGTCTTGTGAGATGAAGATGATGTTCCATTAAATCCTAGACCATGTCTTGTTAAAGGTGGTCTTTGGGACACTATGAGAGTATCTAAACTCTCATTACCTTTCTTGAAATGAAGTTTCTAAGTTCCTCAACTTCATTTTTCTAAACATTGTTTTCTTTCAGTAAGGATTTAGTTGAGGGTCTAGAGGAGTACTCATCTAATTATTTCTGAAGAGATTCATTAGAAGTTTTAAGATCACGATTTTCCTTTTGTAAAACTTCCATTTTGTTTTTCAAATTTAAAATATTATTTTTGTAAGTATTGAATTTACATCAATAATTTTCTAATTCTTGGTTCAGTACTTCTATTAAATTCTGCTACCATCATCTTCACTATCTCTATTATTATCACTACTATCATTATTAAATGAGTATGAGTAAGAAGGACCTACCTCATCCGGGAAGTGATCCTCTAAAGCCATGAAGCATAGATTGAGCTCTTCACCTTCATTGTCATCTTTTTCAGTTGAAGAGCTTTCGTCATCCCATGCAGCTTTGTGACCTTTCTCCCGATTATCTTTTTGATATCTCTTTATGTGTTTCTTGAGCTTTGGACATTATGGTTTGATATGTCCTTTCTTCTCACACTCACAATATTTTATCTCCTCTTTATTTCTTTAAGAGTCATTTGATGAGTGTTTGAGGTTTCTTTGTTTGAAGTTTCGAAAGTTCCCAATTCTCTTTTCAATTATTCTTTTTAATCTCCTTGAGAGCATGACAATGTCCTCATTTGCATCATCACTCTTTTCTTCATCATCTTCAACTTCTTCTTGAGATTTTGGAGTAGAGGCTTTGCGTGCTAGAGGCATTCTTTTTTCTGGTTTGGCTTCAAGTTCTCTATCTCTCTTTATCGCCATTTCATGTGTTAGAAGTTTGCCAATAAGCACATCGGTAGGAATCACGCTATACCAGTAACTCTTAAACCATAGTCTTTAAGAGGAAGGCTTCTCAGAATTTTGTTGTTTACATCTTCCAAGCTCAAATGCTTTCCAAGCTTTCTCATGTCATTTATGATGGCTAGAAGACGGTTCATCATATCAGTGATGGATTCATTGGATTTCATCTTGAAGAGTTCATATTCTGAAAGGAGAAGTTGAATCTTCTTAGATTTAACTTGCTTTATTCCTTCATGATAATTCTCCAATGTCTTCCATATACTATATGTGGAAGGGCAGTGTTGGATTCTGCCACATTCTTAAATGGATAGAGAGCTTGCGAGGATTGTCAGTTCCTTTTTGTTTTTGAAGTTTACTCTACGTTGAGGCTATGTCCAATCATCTCTTGAATGAACTTCTTCTTCACCATTAACTCCTCTCCTAGTTGGTAGTGTCCATTCTTTCTGAATGTTATCCCAAATTTCAATTCCCTCACTATTGAGATATGTCTCCATCCAAAACTTCTAATAAGCGTCGTTTTCTCCATCAAAGTAAGGCTTGAGACTTTGGAATCCTTCATTGGCCATTTCTTGATCTTTGCTAGCGCTTTTTAGGCTTTGATGCTAGACTTGCTCTGATACCAATTGTTGCCCAGACAATGAACTAAGAAGAAGGTTGAATTGTGTTGCCCAAATAATAAACCAAGAAGGGGGGTTGAATTAGATATTAAAAAAAACTTAACTTTTAAGTGCGGAATAAAAATTAAATAGAGTAGGTATAGAGAGATATCACACAAGAAATTTATAGAGGTTCGGGTATTAACAAATCCTACTCCTCTTCCCAATCTCAATAGGGAGTTTCACTAACACATTAAGTGTTACAATGGAGTTTTACAAGCTCACTCCCAACTATGGTGTTTCTCTCAATGGCTAATACCTAACCCAGAAATTCCCTTGTGTTTTAATGGCTCACACAATAAACCAATTCCTTGTGTTTTATGGCTCACACAAATAACCCTTACAAGTGTTTCACTCGTAACCCAATATACCCAAACTCACTTGAGTAATAGATTATAAAAAAAACACTCACCAACCTATAATTCTTAGAATTTATGAGCCAATAGATTTTTTACAGAGAATAAGAGTTTTGTTGAAAGTACTTAATGCACAATGGTTACAACAAGATTTTGATTCGAAAGTAATTGTTGTTCTCTTATTTAGGATTCATAAATGACTTGCATTTATACTTCCTCAAAAAATTATAGTCGTTTGGATGCATTTAATGCGAAAATAGTCATTGAACTAACTCTTAATTTTGTGCCTGACATGTTTCTCTTTCCTTATTCACGGTCCTGAATACGTATGTCACGATCGTGAATGTTCTTCCAAGCCATGGCCCAAGTGGTGACTCTGGCTGTGAATCATTCTAGAAGAATTTGAAGTGTTTGATCATGGGCATGACTTTGTACTTTCACATGCATGAATATCCTTCCAAGTCGTGGTCCAAGAGCTATGAAGCTCTCTGGAAGAATTTGACATGTTATCTCACGGACATGATTGATTTGATCATTAACTGTTGGTATGAACATTCATGGCTGTGAACTTTAAATGTTGGAGAGTTGGTGCTAAGCTATATCACGGGAGTGACATAATCAGTCACAGACATGAACAAGCTATTTCTTCATATTTTGACTTTCAATGGTACTCTTCCATTGTAGCGCTCCCTTCTTCATATTTTGACTTTCAAAGGTACTCTTTCAAATATTGTTCCGATCCTGAATCCATATCTACCTATAAACCAGAAGAAGGGACCCAAGTCGGAAAATTGCAGCATTTTATGCATATGCATGAGATATATTCAATTTTACACTCACTGATTAAGAATCAATTAGCCTAGGCTCTGATACCACTAAATGTAGCGCTCCCTTACCCTACTAAACGTTAATAGGATATGGAAGTGCTAATACGCTCATTTATTTTACAACCAATGTTCAAATCATTATAATTATTTTTTTCGAGTTTATTATTAGCGAAATATTTATTACTATTTGTTTCCATTTAAATATATAACTAGTGATGGAAATAGTTTGATTTAAAAGAACTCATACAATTAAACCAAAATATTTAGAAATAATACTAGATTTATAAAATTACAAAATTCATTCCTTATAAATCCTACATGCCACAAATTTACATCAAAAAAAGATTCTTAGAATTTAATTTTTACAACATAATTTTCAAAACATACAAAAAAACTATACTGCTACAATCTAATCTTGGGGGTTCCCACTTATTCGGTCGCCCTATCGGAATAGCTACTTTTATTTATCTGCGCGTGAAACACACATGCTAAGCTTCTAGCTTAATGGTATGTTTGGCAACTATCCAATAATTATATAAATAATTCTAAAATAAAATTTTTGAAACTACAATTAATTTATTAAGCATGTCAAATATTCAATTAATAATGAAACGATTTTCTTCATGCAAAAATATTTAATTCATCAATTATGACATTTCATTCATTAAGCATGCTTGAAATTTCTTAACAATTCAAGATATAAAATTTACAATATCAATTTCATTATTCATATATATATATATATATATATATATATATATATTATTTATTTAATAGCCCACGACATCTTATACCAGAACAAAACACTAGATACAGGGTTTCTGCTATCCGGCATTATACTCGATGTCTACATAATTATTTTATAACTCGGCATTTAACGCCTACATTTCCAGTAACAACTCAGCACCTTTTTGGTGCCTACGTAATTTCGAACTCAGCACTATTTCTTAGTGCCTATGTAATTTCAACTCAACACTCTTTCTTAGTGCCTACTTAAATTAAATCTTAGCACTACTATTTTTAGTGCCTACATTTGTACCCTTTTATTGGCATGCCAACTTATCCTAATTTCTAGTTCTTGACTAGATGTTATAGGGCTTAATTATATTTGTTACTTTTATTATTATTTACATAAATTATGTAGGTAACATTAATATAAATTCTACATAAATGCAATAATTCTCATTAAATATTTTACAACCTCAACCTTGCTCATTTAATCATTATAACTATAAGAAAAGTCAATTAATATATTTTCTATCACAAAATTGCACAATCAATACATTGTTTTACAAGCTATCCTATTCTGGACAGTATTTCTACCTTATGTTGCTCTGTATTTTTCATCCCTTTTTCGATGGAAATTGGACAAGTGATAAACTAACAAAATATAGGTACATGGCTTATATTTAATATATGACTAGAATCAAATTAAAAAGAAATTTGTAGCAAACGTTATGAAGTTTCCCCTAAGCTACGTTCAGTGCAATCTGCCCAGTATTTTACTGAACAGAATTCTACCTTATATTTTTCTGTCTTTTTCATCTATTTTTATATGGAATTTAGAGAAGTGATCAACTATAAAAATGTAGTTACACATCTTATCGTTAATTTCCAGCTAGAATCACATTAAAAAAAATTTGTTTGAAAAAGTTATGATGTTTCTTCTAACCTATGCTCACTGCAATCTGCCCTGTATTTTTTTCCTGGACATATTTCTAGTTCAAAGTTTGAGTCCATTTTTCACCTAATTCTAGGCATATTCAGGTCTAATGGTCTTAATGAAAATTAAAGCCTTGTGTCTTAAATTTCCAACCCAATAAGAATTACTCAAACATAACTTCCAGAACTCAAGTTATAATCAAAAAACAAGACAGTGTACATAAGACGAATTTTCTAGCACATCAATTAAGTCATACAATTTCCATTTTCATGCATCGACCTCATATTCTAGTTTTTATTTTCACATTAATGGCATCATTTAATCACCACTTAATTTCACAATCAAATATCCATAATTTCATACACATCACAAAATCAAAATCAACATTTTTATACATTGAATTCTTGCGAAATGTACATACCTCGAAAATTTCACTTCTCTTCACTTTTATCTTCTTCTTAGCTAGTTTTCACTTTGCCTTTACTTCCTCTTTGATTTTGGTTCAAAGTTTGTTTATTTTCTTGTCCTAACAACAAATTTTACACTAATTAAACACTAATCACCCTAATCCACCCTTAATCACCATTAACATATTAATAACACTAAATTACTAACTTTAATGGCAACTAACCCCAAAATCAAAGAAAAGAGAAGAAGAAAAAGTGAGAAGATGGAAAATCTAAACTCACCATCGATGATCATTAAAATGGCCCAAGTCTTATTTCTCTTTTTCTCTTCCTTTCTTCCTTCCTCTTCCTTGGTTTAGCTCACTTTGCTTCACTTCCTTGATGATTTTTCCATAATCCCTTTTTTTTCATCTAATCTTAGCTTGATTTGAAGAAAGAAAAAGAAGAGTAAATGGAGGAGGCGAAGCTCACGGAAAAAGAGAGAAAAAGGGAGAGAAATGGGTGTGATTAAGGTGAGAAAAAAGAAGATTGGCCAAAAAGTGCAAGTTTGACTTTTTATAGATGGATTAGGTGGGTGGTTAGTATTAATTACTAATTTTGCTTCCTATTGGTTCATTAATTTAAATCACTCTCACTTTATTTTAATTAAAAGAATATTCATTTTCTTAGAAAAATAATATTTCATTTTTATTCTTTCTTAAAATATATGTGCCAAAAACACTGCAATTTCCAATTTTGTTCAGCGAATTTTTTTTTTTCAATTTTACTTCCCAGCTTCAAAATTCTAAATTAATAATATCCAAAATATTTTTCTCATATCCTATTATTATTTTAATTTATTTATTTTTTTGTGTCTAAATTTAGACTCCGATCGGTTCGGCTTGCCGGATTACGGTCAACTACGACCACGGCCTAAATTATCGGGCATTACAATTTTTCCCTCCTTAAAAAAATTTTGTCCTTGAAATTAGCAATTTTAACTGGAGTGGAATAATTGTGGATACTGAGCCTTCATAAACTCTTCATTTTCCCAAGTCGCCTTTTCTGAATTACAATTTTTCCACCAAACCTTTTACAATTGGTAACTTCTAGTTCCGTAGCTTTTTCATTTCTCGAGCTAGAGTTTCCACTGGCTCCTCTTCATAAGTTAGATCTAGTCGTATCTCTATAGGTTCTGCTGATATGATATGAGATGGATCTGATCGATATCTTCTCAACATGGACACATGGAATACAATATGAATCTTGTCTAACTCTGGTGGTGAAGCTAATTTGTACGCCACAGGACCTATGTGTTCAAATACCTCATAATGTCCAATGAACCTAGGACTCAACTTTCCCTTTTTTCCAAATCGGAAAATCCTTTTCTAAGGTGAGACTTTTAAGAATACCTTGTCACCAACTGTATACTCAATATCCCTCCTTTTCAAATCTACATATGATTTCTGTCTATCAGCAGCAGCTTTCAGCCTATCTCTTATTACTCTCACTTTTTCCTCTGTCTGCTGTACTAGATCTAGACCCATTACTTTCGTTTCACTAAGCTCAATCCTACATAGAGGCATTCTACATTTCCTCCCATACAAGGCTTCATATGGTGCCATGCCGATACTGGCTTGGTGACTATTATTGTAGGCAAATTCTATCAATGGAATATGTTTGTACCAACTGCCTTCAAATTCTTTCACACAACTCCTCAACATATCTTCCAATATTTGTATGACCCTTTCTGATTGTCCATCTGTGTGTGGGTGAAAAGTTATACTGAAAATGAGTCAAGTACCTATGGCTTGATGCAAACTTTTCCAGAATTTTGAAGTGAACCTCGAGTCTCGATCTGAAATGATTGAAACTGGCACACCATGTAAATGGATTATCTCATTAACATAGATCTCTACCAAATGATTAAGTGGATAATCCATCTTGATTGGTAGAAAATAAGCTGATTTAGTGAGTCATTCCACCACTACCCATACTGAATCATGCCTCTTTTGTGTCAAAGGCAAACCAGAAACAAAATCCATTGTAACTCTTTCCCATTTCCACTCTGGAATTGAAATTGACTGCAATAATCAGCTTGGTACTTGATGCTCAGCCATCAGGTAGTATACTTTGTGATATCTCTTTTCATCCTTGGCCACCAGTAATATGCCTTCAAGTTATGATACAATTTTGTTGCTTCTTGGGTGCATTACAAAAATAACATTGTCAGCCTCCTCAAAATCTCTTGTTTCAATTCTGGTATGTCTGCTACACATAACCTGCCCTTTTGCCTTAAACTCCCATATGATTCAATAATAAATTCTAGTTTTTCACCCTTTTTCACCATTTCAAAGATTTCCTTTAATTTTGTGTCTTGATTCTAATTGTCCTTTACATGTTGGATCAATGTGGGTTGAATTCGCAACTCTGCCCAAATAATATATAAAGAAATTATTATTTCATTTATTTTTTTTATCTTGTTCACTTAATAAATTTAATTTTTAATGTTTACCTGCTAGAGTTTTTCCACTCAAAGCATCAGCTACCACATTGGCCTTACCCGGCTGATAATCAATGATACAATTGTAGTCTTTGATTAATTCTAGCCATCACCTCTATCTCAAATTGAGTTCCTTTTTGTGAAGGCAAATATTTCAAACTTTTATGGTCTGTATAGATATAACATTGCTCACCATACAGGTAGTGTTGCCATATTTTCAATGCAAACACAATGACTGCTAGTTCCAGATCATATGTCGGATAATTTCTCTTATGAGGCTTCAATTGTCTGGAAGCATAAGCGATCACTTTGCCTTCTTGCATTAATACATAGCCCAAACCATTAAGGGAAGCATCACTGTACACCATAAAATCTTTTCCGCAGTAGGTTGTGTCAACATTGGTGCTTCTGTCAACATTTTCTTCAACTTATCAAAGCTAGTCTGGCACTAGTCTGTCCACTCAAATTTGGTCTCCTTTCTAAGAAATTTTGTTAGTGGTGAGGCTATTATTGAGAATCCTTTCACAAATCTCTAATAATAACCTGCCAAACCAAGAAAACTTCTCACCTCTGTCACATTCCAAGGCAGTTTGCAGTTGAGGATTGCCTCTACCTTGCTGGTGTCAACTCTGATCCCATCGGCTGAGACAATATGCCCTAGAAAGGCCACTTCATCTAACCAAAATGCACATTTCACCTCTATCTCAAATTGAGTTCCTTTTGTGAAGGCAAATATTTCAAACTTTTATGGTCTGTATAGATATAACATTGCTCACCATACAGGTAGTGTTGCCATATTTTCAATGCAAACACAATGACTGCTAGTTCCAGATCATATGTCGGATAATTTCTCTCATGAGGCTTCAATTGTCTGGAAGCATAAGCGATCACTTTGCCTTCTTGCATTAATACATAGCCCAAACCATTAAGGGAAGCATCACTGTACACCATAAAATCTTTTCCGCAGTAGGTTGTGTCAACATTGGTGCTTCTGTCAACATTTTCTTCAACTTATCAAAGCTAGTCTGGCACTGGTCTGTCCACTCAAATTTGGTCTCCTTTCGAAGAAATTTTGTTAGTGGTGAGGCTATTATTGACAATCATTTCACAAATCTCTAATAATAACCTGCCAAACCAAGAAAACTT
This sequence comes from Triadica sebifera, assembly GCA_023653625.1. Lineage (NCBI taxonomy): Eukaryota > Viridiplantae > Streptophyta > Magnoliopsida > Malpighiales > Euphorbiaceae > Triadica > Triadica sebifera. The sequence continues at coordinate 38,653,625 of CM042896.1, forward strand.
CTCACCTCTGTCACATTCCAAGGCAGTTTGCAGTTGAGGATTGCCTCTACCTTACTGGTGTCAACTCTGATCCCATTGGCTGAGACAATATGCCCTAGAAAGGCCACTTCATCTAACCAAAATGGACATTTCAACAACTTCGCATACAATTGATTCTCTCTTAAGGTATGGAAGACAATACGAAGATGTTGATTATACTCTTCTCTGCTTTTGGAGTACACCAAGATATCATCTATGAACACCACCACAAACTGGTCCAAATAAGGCCTAAAGATTCTATTCATTAGATCCATAAATGCTGCTGGGGCATTTGTCAGGCCAAAAGGCATTACTAAGAACTCGTAATCACCATAACGAGTCCTAAATGTTGTTTTTGGAATGTCTGATTCTCTAATTCTCAGTTGGTGAGAACCTGATCTGAGGTCAATTTAAAAAAATACCCCTGCTCCTTTCAACTGATCGAACAAGTCATCTATTCTTGACAAGGGATATCTGTTCTTAATTGACATCTTGTTCAATTTATGATAATCAATGCGCAAATGAAAGGTGACATCCTTCTTTTTCACAAATAGAACCGGAGCACCCCAAGGTGAGACACTAGGCCTGATAAACCCTTTCTCTAACAACTCTTGCAACTGCACTTTTAATTCTTTTAGTTCAGCAGGTTCCATTCTGTAAAGAATGATCAATATCGGGGCTGTGCCTAACAAAACATCTATGGAAAACTCTATCTCCCTGATAGGTAGTAACCCCGACAAGTCTTCAACGAAGATATATGGATATTCACATACTGTAGGAATCTCCCTGAGATCTAGACTCTCTTTCTTGGTATCTATGATATGTACCAAAAATGCTTCACATCCCTTTCTGATAAGCTTACTTGCCTTCATCATAGAAATGACATTAGTCAGTATGGTCGGTTCTCGCCCAGGACAATCATGTCATCCTGTCCTGAATTCTTGAAAGTCACTCTCTTATACTGACAATCCACCACTGTCTTATGCTAAGATAACTAATCCATCCCCAATATTGCATCAAACTCATAAAATGGCAACTCTATTAGGTCAGCTGGGAATTCTACATTCTGAGCTTTGATTGGATTGTTTTTATAGACTCGACTAACTTTCACTCCTTGACCTAAAGGATTTGTCACTAATATATCACAATCTAATTCCTCTGCTACCATATTCCCCTGACTAGGTGGTGACGTTCATAAATATGAATTTGTCGAACTCGGATCTGTCAAAATAAATCAGTATCATAAAGAAAAACTTTATCGATAATGACATCTGGGGCATTCTGCTCCTCATGAGCTCTCATGGCATATGCTTGGGCTGGAGCTCGACTACCTTCTGCTCTATTCACTGATTTTGATATACTCTGCCCAATCTTGTCGCTTCTATACTGTCCATGTCCCCTACCTCTGCCTCGAGTGACATTCTGAACCTGCACTGATACTACACCACCTGTACCTCTTCCTCTAGGGTAATCTTTCTGTTTGTGCTCAGTAGATCCGCAACATAAGCATGCTCTAGTAATCCACCAGCAATCACCTCCATATGATCTCCCACAATGTTGACATGTGATAGATATGAATCTCTTGTTACTTGAAGCTGATGCAGTAGCTGTAGACCCCTATGGCCTCGACTGTTGGCTTTGCCTAGCTAAAAAGGTTGATCTAGCACCCCGTGACTAGAAAAACCTAAGCACTGTCTGCCCCATTTTACCTGATGTCTGGGCCATGCTAATTGTCAACCTCTATGATGGCTCTTCTATCCACTTTCTCTTTGACCTCTTTTCCACAATGATGGCTGAGGATACTAGTGTAGCAAAATCCTCAAGCTGAAGGGCGGTCACCATATTCCCAATATCATCATTAAGCCCATCCTCAAATCTACGACATCTGTCTGCCTCATCTGTAATGATTCCAGTTGCATATTTACTTAGTCGGGTAAACTCCATCTCATATCAGCGACTGACATGCTTCCTTGCTTCAAGTCTTTAAACTCCCTTTTTCTTTTCATTCACATAAACTCTAGGCACATACTTCTTACTAAATTCTGCCTTGAATAAATTCCAGGATGGTGGTTTCGGTGTCTGGGCCTTTGATAAAATTGATTTCCACCAGTCATAGGCATGATCTTTTAAAAGGGACACTGCATATGTTGTTGGATTTTGAAGAATGAATCATATTCATAAACGCAGCGAAAATAAAATTTTTCAAAATCGAAAACAAAAGATCATACTTGTACCATTAAAACTAATTTATATAAATGTAAATGTTAAAAATTATACCTTGTAATTTTTATTTGTTCTTCAAATCTTCACTTTGTTTGGTTGTACCAAACCACAAAAATCCAAACTATGATATCTCTAATGATAATCCACGCAAAGAATGAAGAAAATAGTTTGAACAAATTCAAAGTGCTACCTTGGAAAAGTGTTATTGAGAGAATTTTTGTTGTCTTAAAAATATTGTTTTCCACAAAAAATATTTTCATATCTATTTTCTGCCATTTGATGTCTTTGCAATTTGAATCAAATTCAAAAATAAGATGAAAAGTCAAAAATGGAGAAAATGGCAACTAATGAATTGTAATTTGACATAATTGGCCAAATTATGGCCAATTACAGCTATTGCCCAACAGATGGAAACTGCAGGCACGCTGGGCCTGCTGCGGGCTGCTGCTGGGCAGCCCAGCTGGCCCGTAAGGATAGTTAGTAGCCAGCCTAGCCCGTACGGGCCCGTGACACTCCCAAATGATTGTTTTCATGAGATCTCATCAGGATCCATCCTAAAATGATTCTCTCATATTTTGGATCCTATCCAAGACCATTTTACTCATTCTCCATATCTTCAATGTGTGTGACCCATTAGGTTCCCGGTTATGTTGGCCACTTAAATTAAAAATTAATTTAAGCAGGTTATGAGCGGTATCTAACAACACATCATGACCCCCAATTGACCGGAAAGTCAGTGGTTTGACTACGAACCTTTCCATAGACAATTTCTGTGCAATTATTCCTTTCACCAATCTATACCCCACTTGGTTCAGAGTATGGACATGTGTCAACTCCCACTAGACTGACTACGTCATGTCTAGTCCAAGTAATGTTAGTTCTTGTCCTTGAGGCTCATTACTCTATTAGATATGTCATTGAAGACTATCTTTATGACATTTCCATGCCAGCCAGAGATTCCTGAGTGATGACCACGACAAGAGGCCATGGGTATACACTCCTCCTATCAAGAGTGGTGAATCCTTTGTTGGTTACCCAATTACCTTCGAATACCTCAAGCTGTATCCAATCACCACCCTATGAGCTACCTCTCTGAGGGAATAGATAAGCTGGATGCTCAGTCTGACCGATGTGTATTTGTGGGATATCCAAAAGCATCATATCGATATCAATTTTACCACCCCTTGGAACAAAAGGTTTTTGTGTCAAGACATGCTATCTTTTTAGAGAGAGAATTCCTTCTAAAAGGAGATAGTGGGAGCAAAATTGAACTTGAGGAAGTTCAAGATGCTCAAACAGATGCTGATCAACTGCCTGAACCCGAGCTTATTACTCATACAGATGGGATAACAACTCAACCTTCTGAAGTACAAGAGCTTTGTAGGTCAAGTAGGATACGTACTGTTCAGGAGAGATATGGATTTCTCATTAGTGAACAGAACGACGTATTGCTCATAGTAAATGATGAGCCTACAACCTATGAAGAAGTTCTTAATAGTTCAGAATCTGACAAATGGCTTCAAGCCATGAAGTCAGCAATGGATTCCATGTATGAAAATCAAGTATGGACTTTGGTTGACCCATCCGAAGGAATAAAGCCTATATGGTGCAAGTGGTTTTTCAAAAAAAAAACTTAAATGGATGGTAATGTGATTACCAATAAAGCTAGACTTGTTCCTAAAGGTTATCGTCAAAGACAAGGAATTGACTACGATGAAACTTTTAGCCCAGTAACTATGCTTAAATCCATAAGAATACTCCTAGCCATTGCTACTCATTATGATTATGAGATATGGCAAATGGATGTGAAAACAACTTTCCTTAATGGAAATCTGACTAAGGATGTGTACATGACAAAACCAGAAGGTTTCATATCCAAAGATGGCAAAAAGGTATGTAAGCTTCAAAGATCCATTTATGGATTAAAGCAAGCATCCAGCAGTTGGAATATTTGGTTTGATAAGACAATCAAAGAGTTTGGTTTCTTACAAATTTTGGATGAACCTTGTCTCTACAAGAAGGTTAGTGGGAGTGCAATCGTATTTCTTGTGTTATATGTAGATGACATATTGTTAATGGGAAATGATGTCTCAGCCTTACAATCAGTCAAACTTTGTTTATCCAAGAATTTCTCTATGAAACACCTTGGAGAAGCAGTCTATAATTTAGGGATAAAAATCTATAGAGAAAGATCTAAAAGATTGCTTGGTCTTTCACAGTCTACATACATAGATAAAATGCTAACGAGATTTAGTATGGAGCAGTCCAAGAGGGGATATATTTCCATGACCCATGGGATTACTCTCTCAAAGTCTTTGTGTCCAAAGACACAAGATGAGAGGACACACATGAGTTTCATTCAATATGCTTCAGCTATAGGATTAATCATGTATGCTATGATATGTACAAGACCCGATGTATCATATGCTCTGAATGTCACCAGTAGATACCAATCGGACCCTGGTGAGGGTCATTAGGTGGCTGTTAAGAATATCCTTAAGTTCATAAGAAGAACTAAGGATGTATTCTTGGTATATGGAGATGGAGATATTACTGTGAGCAAGTATACCGATGCCAGCTTCCAATCTGACAAGGATGACTCAAAATCTCAGTCAGGTTATATATTCACACTAAATGGTGGAGCAATTAGTTGGAAGAGTTTCAAACAGGAAACGACTGCTGATTCCACAATCGAAGTAGAGTACATTGCAGCTTCTGAAGTAGCAAATTAAGTAGTTTGGATAAAAAAATTCATCACAGAACATGGAGTGGTTCCCAGCATTATTGATCCAATACAATTGTATTGTGATAATAATAAAGCCATTGTGCAAGAAAGGAGCCACGATCTCATCAGAGTGAAGCCCTTGATACATAACATAGCATGAAAGAAATCATGATGAGACCATGATGTTGAGATTCTTATCATGTGTAATTATGTTAGTATCAAAATTATCCCTAGTCATAGGATTAATGAGACGAGACATTATTAATCTAGACAGACTATCACATGTTACACTCCTTGATTGGATCGACTAGTAGATCTCATAATCTATAAACATGAGATGTTTAGAGTTAACATGTGGATGCTTGCTAGGTGTAGCTAAGTATATTGGATGACCAACTATGAGACAATCATATGGATAATCTATTCAAATGTCAATGATAGTCGCATCATAGCAATGGTGCAAGTATCCTTAGACTTGAGGTACTCAAGGATATCTTGAATATTGATTTTGGATTTTGACACTATTCCTTATTCCTTCAGAGAGGTAGCTCATAGGGTGGTGATTGGATACAGCTTGAGGTATTTGAAGGTAATTGGGTAACCAACAAAGGATTCACCACTCTTGATAGAAGGAGTGTATACCCATGGCCTCTTGTCGTAGTCATTACTTAGGAATCTCTGGCTGGAGTGGAAATGTCATAAAGATAGTCTTCAATGACATATCTAATAGAGTAATGAGCCTCAAGGACAAAAACTAACATTACTTGAACTAGACGTGACATAGTCAGTCTAGTGGGAGTTAACACATGTCCATACTCTGAACCAAGTGGGATATAGATTGGTGAAATGAATAAATGCACAGAAATTGTCTATGGAAAGGTTCGTAGTCAATTGAGAGTTATGATGTGTTGCTAGATACCGCTCATGACTTGCTTAAATTAATTGTTAATTTAAGTGGCCAACATAACTGGGAACCTAATGGGTCACACGCATTGAAGATATGGAGAATAAGTAAAATGGTATTGGATAGGATCCAAAATATGAGAGAATTATTTTAGGATGGATCGCGATGAGATCGCACGAAAAAATCGTTTGGGAGTGTCACGGGCCCACGCAGACATGCACGGACTAGGCAGGCCATTAGCTAGCCTTGTGGGCCAGCTGGGCTATCCAACAGCAGCCCGCAACAGGCCCAGCACGCTTGCAGCTTCCATTTGTTGGCCAACGGCTGTATTTGGACATAATTAGGCCAATTATAGCCAATTACCTTTTATTAGTTGCCATTTTCTCCATTTTTGACTTTTCATCTTATTTTTGAATTTGATTCAAATTGAAAAGACATCAAATGGTAGAAAATAGACATGAAAATATTTTTTGTGAAAAAAAATATTTTTAAGACACAACAAAAATTCTCTCAACAACACTTTCAAAGCTAGTACTTTGAATTTGTTCAAACCATTTTCTCTTGATAGTTTCTTCTTCATTCTTCATATGGATTATCATTAGAGACATCCTAGTGTGGATTGTTTTGGTTTGCTGCAACCCAAAAAAGTGAAGATTTGAAGAACAAATAAAAATTACAAGGTATAATTTTTAACATTTACATTTATATAAATTAGTTTTGATGGTACAAGTATGCTCTTTTGTTTTGGGTTTTGAAAAATTTTATTTGTTGTTGTGTTTATTAATATGATTCATTCTTAAAAACCCAACAATAACCTAACATTAATCCTTCGAGCCATGAATGGATTGACTATGTCTCACCTAGGTAGGTGCATGAAATTACAATATCAAAATAAAAACAATTTTCTTTTCTAATACTCCCTTGCTTTCGGCGCCATCTCCTTTGCTTCTTACTCTTTTGTACTTCAATTATATTTTAATCCTATGTAATCTAATTACATAATTTTTTTTATAAGAAAACCTCAAGTTACATTTGAGGGGAGTAAGATGAGAAGAGAAATGAAATAGAGAGAATAGAAAAGGTAGGGACTCACTGACCCTATTTACCAAAAACCAAATTCCATGCATGATCAATCATATTGGTCTAGTTCATAATAAAGCCATCATTCCATTTCATATACCTTACCATGCATTCTCTAATACATAAATAAAGGTAATCCATAAAAGTTATAATTTGGGTTCCTTTTGTTTCAACTTTTGAAACTTTGTATTGATAGTTTAGCCTTAAATAAAATTCATCATATATTCATTATTTAATCTTATTAAATAATCATATGAGTATTTAAAAACACTTTCTAAAATGAAACCATACAAATTAGGCACATATTTGATCATATCAAGAAGTTTCCTAAAATTGCCCACTTAGCCTATTAGGTTATTACAAATTTAAACCTGAATTTAATATTTTAATTTCATAAAGATCAAATTAAATATGAAAAATAGTTAATTCATAATTAAATTAAATAAATTAGTTATTAGTTTGATGTTAATAGGATTAAACAATCCTAGTTACAATTGCATACTAGAATCCTAGTCAAACTAGGACTTTGAAACCCCTTCTCAAATTCAAATCAAATTCCATTTAAAAATTTTCAAAATTTTTAGAATTCATTATCATCATTATAAGCAACTTATAATTAGTTTAAACTAATTAAATCCATTCATTAGATAATCTGAATCATTAATTATTTAACGAGCAAACCAATTACTCAAAAATTGCCTAAATTGAATCATATATGAATTAGGATTTTTTGGAAATTTAATTACTAATTTAGTTTGACTTTTACATGAAATTGAGATCAAAATAATATCATAAATATCTTATCAATATATAATTAACGTTATGGTTATGAAATTACATGCCATTAAATTAAACGAAACAAAACAGTCTCATCGCATGGAAGAGTTTTTACGCAATTTCAGTTTTGTCCATACTATGATCAAAAACTATTTTTGATTCAATTAAGTGGTTTTTCAGACCTTAAAAAAAATTTTAAATATATCTTAAATTTGTTTGAATAACCAAATTAATAAACCAAATCGTACAATCCCATGACAAAACTTAATTGGCTACAATAGGTTTTATAAACCCAAGTTTTTCAGCAACTATGTATAATTTCGAATTTCATATTTAAATCCAATTTAAATCATTGTATTATCATCAATAATATATAATATCAAATTAATATATTATTAAATGAAAAATAAAATTTGAGTTCAAACACAACCAAATTTATTTTTAACGACATGAGAGAATCCAAGTTATTCCTTTCTCAATCAATCTCATTTATAATTCAATTAAATCCAAATTTAATTTATATAAGGTGGCTTTGATACTACTGTTACATTTTGAACATGCATCTCATACATGGAACAATAGAAATATAAAACTAATCAAAACTAAAACCTATGGAATACCCTATGTATATTAAAATTAGATCATACCATCTAATGGGAGAAGCCGATTGCCTTTGCTTTGATATTTTTTCTTCCAAGCTTGTGAGCCTTTCCATTAAGTTGGATTATCGCAAACCACAATAATCCAAGGCTAGATTGTCACTAATAGTAATCCATATGAAGGAATGAAAGAAACAACCATAAGGTTGATGGGGTGATCAACCAACGAAGTGCTAGAAATGGAGATCAATCTATTGAGAGAGATAGAAGAATAAGAGAGAATAACTTTTATTTTTTAAAGGTGATAACACTCTTTCTAAGCCCTTCTGAGGATATTTATAAGTCCTCTAATCATAATTATGGTAGGACACTTAAAATCCTATGTTTGACTGAAATTTTATATCATCACAGATCATCGCACGCGCAAAGAGGTTGTGACATGTGCAATAGCCTTGTGCAAAAGGGATTGATGTCGTGCACACAAAGGCATCCTCATGCGCATCATAGAATGCCCTTGTTCGATTGAATCCACATAAGGAATCCTTGTGCGCATGATAGAATTGCACTCTGCACATGTCACTTGCACACAACAACTATTACGTGCACGTGACACATAACCCTTTTTGCTTTCATACGCAAAATTCTTTCACACAACTTTATCTCTCATGTTTTTGGATCAAATCCAAAACCCATTTCACATTTCCTTTATTCCTCTGATGGATGTAACCCATTAGATTTTTGGTTATGTTGGCAGCTCAACTCATCATATGATTTAAAGCAGATCATGAGCAGTATCTAGCAACACATTGTGAGCCCCAATTGATCGGAAAGTCAGTGGTATGACTATAAACTCTTCCATAGATAATTAACATGCATTTTATCCTTCCACGAAGCTATACCTCATTTGGTTCAGAGTATGGATTATGTTTCAACTTCCAATAGATTGGGTATGTCACACCTAGTCCAAATAACATTAGTTCTAGTCTATGAGACTTATTACTTTATTAGATATGTCCTTGAAAACCTTTTTCAAGACATGTCCACATTGGTCAAGGATTTTTTAGTAATGACCTCTATAAGAGGTCATCGGTAAACTATCCTTCTATTAGGAGTTGTAAATCCTTTATTGACTACTCAAATACCTTCGAATACCTCATGCTATACCTAATCACCACCCTTTGAGCAACCTTTGAGAGGCAACAAGAAATGGAGTCAAAGTATAGGATTCAGCATATAGGGTATTCTTGAGCATCTCAAGTGTGAGGATATTTGCATCATTGCTGTGATGAGACTATCACTAACATTGAATAAACATCCATGTGATTGTCTCGTAGCAAGTCATCCTATATTACCTACAAATTAGGGTCTCGAATTTACATGTTAAATAAGGTACATTAAGGGTATGTGGGAAATGTATGTGAGGCTATAGGTAATAGAAACCATAAATAAAGAAAAAGATAAGAAAAAATGAAGTTTATATCATTCATGCTCGTGACAGAGTTGATCACGATCGTGGATGGCATGATTTCAGTTTTAGAAGTTGATGATCTTCATGACCGTGATGCAAATATTCATGCTCATGACAATAGTGTTCACGTCCGTGAAAATCTGTAGGTTTAAATATGGCAGTGTTGTGTTTTTGGTAAAAACTCATGTAAAATCACTCTTAACCCTAGCCCTCACCCCCATAAACCTCAGAAGTAGATCCCCCCTCATTCCCTTTTCAACTCTAATTGATTAGACCTAAAATAACCACCTAAAAAGAAATTTGGAATAGATAAAAACAAGAAATTTGGTATAAAATCGAGGTGTGTGACAAGGAGCTTTGGAACATGCTCTGAAATGTAGATAACCAATATGTTAATGTCAAAACTAAGGTAATAGGGGTTGTTTTCATTAAAATTTGATAGTTTCACTTTGAATTAATTGGAGAGTTAGGTTTATAGCTTTAAATCAATTAAAAGTTAAGACTTTGGTTAGTTTCTAGAAGAATTAGATGAATATCAGAATTTGTATATTAATATAACCTCTAATTTCATGTTAGAGGATGAAACAGAAGGTAGAGAAGTCCACCAGAGGCAGTAGATGCGAGAGTGTCAAATATTAGGGCTCCAACATTAAGGTTTGTACATATAGCCATTTTTATTCAAAAATATTGTACTTGTGGTATGAATGACGATTTTGAAATGATTGTTGATATGAAATAATTATTTTGGTACTGCTGGTGTCATGATAACTGACTATTAGATGTTGAAATATATGTTAAAATTGATTTAATAACAATTAAGCATGAACGAATGTCACGTTGGTTGTTATGCAAGGCATTAAGCCTAATTTGATTGATGAAGTATGATTAAATGCATGTCTATAGTTGAATTTGGTTACTGGAATATTTCAAGTATTAATAGGTGTCGATAACATTAGTTAGCTTTAGATCCTATGCATGTTGTGTGTGAAATTAGTGCTGAAATATTGTTTCTGTGTAATGAGTCACGCCCGTGAAGCCAAGTTTCACTCTTGTGAAAGTATGAATTTCATGCCCATGAATAAAGGTTCATACCTGTGAAGGTTGAACAACTAGTCATAGGTAGACAAACCGTGATAAAGGTTTCATGCCTGTGAATGCCCTATTTCTAGAAAGGAGTAAATGGATTATATGATGAAACTACTTGAGTATGATATGCATACACCTTTGACATGTTTAAATGAGCTTGTATTCAATATGTTAACATGACTAAGGAACTTGATTATGCACATGGTGCTCTACATCACAACATGATATGTGATGATCTTGTGAAATTATAAAACATGGCATAATTGATACTAATAACATGAAGATGAATAAGAATTTCCATCTCTATCCAAGGACTAGTTAGGATAGGTGGCATGCCATTAAGGAGGTTACAGTACCATAGAAATAATTATGTATGCAGTTATTATATTTGCTCATCAGGGTGACTTAAGCTCATGTTAGAGCGTTCTTGATTTGAGAAGCTCAATGGTAGCATATCCCGATTAGAGACAAGGGGGCTTAAGCTCATGTTAGAGCACCCTTATACCCATATGCATACAGTCTTTGTTCATGAGGATGGCTTAAGCTCATGTCAGAACTGTTGGAATTTAAAGAATGAATCACATTCATAAATGCAATGAAAAAATAAAATTTTTAAAACCCGAAACAAATGATCATACTTGTGCCATTAAACTAATTTATATAAATATAAAGGTTAGAAATTATACCTTATAATTTTTTATTTGTCATTCAACTCTTCACTTTGTTGGGTTATAGCAAATCACAACAATTCACACTAGGATGTCTCTAATGATAATCCATATGAAGAATGAAGAAGAAACTATCAAAAGAAATAGTTTGAACAAATTCAAAGTGCTAGCTTTGAAAGTGTTCTTGAGAGAATTTTATTGTCTTAAAAATATTTTTTTCACAAAAAAATATTTTCATGTCTATTTTCTGCCATTTGATGTTTTTTCTATTTGAATCAAATTCAAAGAAAAGATCAAAAGTCAAAAATGGAGAAAAGGGAATTGAATGAATAGTGAATGTGCTTAATAGCCATAATTGGCCTAATTAAGGCCAAATTCACCCGTTGGACAACGGGAGGCAACAGTGCCCGTGCTGGGCCTGCTGTGGGCTACCGCTGGGCCTGCTGCTAGTTAGGCCATATGTGGACTTTTTGACTAAATACACTCAGTTGTATGTGCTCTACTGTCTACACACACCAGAGGAGGTTTCATCTACTTCATTACTTTTATCGATGACTACTCACAATATGGCTACATATATCTTATGAGATACAAATCTGAAGCTTTTGAACAGTTCAAAAAATTCAAAAATGAAGTAGAAAAACAACTTGGAAAAAGTATTAAAACACTTCGATCAGATCAATGAGGTAAATACTTGAGCCAAGAGTTTCTAGATTATTTTAAGGGATAATGGGATTTTATCTCAATGGACTCCACCTTACACACCACAACATAATGGTGTGGTTCAAAAAAGAAACCGAACCTTGTTAGACATGGTAAGGTCTATGATGAGTTTTGCAGAACTGCCTAAATTTTTTTGGGGTTATGCACTAGAGACCACCATTTATATATTAAATTGAGTTCCTTCAAAGTCAGTTGATGTTACTCCATATGAGATATGGTATAACAAGAGACCCACATTTTCTTACATGAGAATTTGGGGTTGTCCTGCTTATGTGAAGCGGACAATGTCAGATATGCTAGAAACTAAGTCTGATCGATATCTGTTTGTGGGATATCCAAAAGCATCATATTGATACCAATTTTACCACCACTTGGAACAAAAGGTTTTTGTTTCAAGACATGATATCTTTTTAGAGAGAGAATTCTTTCTAAAAGGAGATAGTGGGAGCAAAATTAAACTTGAGTAAGTTCAAGATGTTCAAACAGATGCTGATCTACTGCCTAAACTCGAGCATGTTACTCATACAGATCATATAACATCTCCACCTTTTAAAGCACAAGAGTTTCGTAGGTCAAGTAGGATACATACTATTCCAGAGAGATATGGATTTCTCATTAGTGAACAAAATGACATATTGCTCATAGAAAACGATGAGCCTACAACCTATGAAGAAGTTCTAAATAGTTTAGAATCTGACAAATGGTTTTAAGCCATGAAGTCAAAAATGGATTCCATGTATGAAAGCCAAGTATGGACTTTAGTTGACCCATCCGAAGCGATAAAGCCTATAGGGTGAAAGTGGGTTTTCAAAAAGAAAATTGACATGGATGGTAATGTGATTACCTATAAAGCTAGACTTGTTGCTAAAGGTTATCTTGAGAGACAAGTAATTGAATATGATGAAACTTTTAGCCCAGTAGCTATGCTTAAATCTAGAAATGATTATGAGATATGGCAAATGGATGTGACGACAACTTTTCTTAATAGAAATCTAACTGAGGATGTGTACATGACATAACCAGAAGGCTTCATATCGAAATATGGAAAAAAGGTATGTAAGCTTCAAAGATCCATTTATGGATTAATGCAAGCATCCAGGAGTAGGAATATTTGGTTTGATGAGACAATCAAATAGTTTGGTTTCTTAAAAAATCCGGATGAACCTTGTGTCTACAAGAAGGTTAGTGGGAGTGCAATCATATTTCTTGTGTTATATGTAGATGACATATTGTTAATGGGAAATGATGTCTCAGCCTTACAATCAGTCAAATTTTGGTTATCCAATAATTTCTCTATGAAACACCTTGGAGAAGTAGTCTATATTTTGGGGAGAAAGATCTATAGAGAAAGATCTAAAAGATTACTTGGTCTTCCACAGTCTACATACATAGATAAGATGCTAAAGAGGTTTAGCATGGAGAAGTCCAAGAGGGGATATATTCCTATGACCCGTGGGATTACTCTCTTAAAGTCTCTGCGTCCAAAGACACAAGATGAAAGGACACATGAATTTGATTTCTAATGCTTCAGCTACAGGATCAATCATGAACGCTATGATATGTACAAGACCCGATGTATCATATGCTCTGAGTGTCACGAGCAGATACCAATCGAACCCTGGTGAGAGTCATTGGGTGGCTGTCAAGAATATCCTTAAGTACTTAAGAAGGACTAAGGATGTATTCTTGGTATATGGAGATGGAGATCTTATTGTGAGCGGGTATACCGATGTCAGCTTCCAATCTGACAAGGATGACTCAAAATATCAGTCACGTCATATATTCACACTACTTGGTGGAGCAGTTATTTGGAAGAGTTCCAAATAGGAAATGACTACTGATCCCACATCCGAAGCATAGTACATTATAGCTTCTGAAGCAGCAAAGAAAGCAGTTTGGGTAAAGAAATTCATCACAGAAGTTGGAGCGGTTCCCAGCATTATTGATCCAATACAACTGTATTGTGATAATAATGGATTCATTGCACAAGCAAATGAGCCACGGTCTCATCAGAGATCCAAACATGTATTCAGAGGATACCATTTGATTAGAGAAATCATTGGTAGGAATGATGTAAAGATAGAAAGAGTGCCTACTGATCAGAATATTGTTGATCCTTTAACTAATCCACTACCCCAAAAGAAATATGATTCTCATGTACTCGCTTATGGAATTAAATACAAAGGCGATTGGCTTTAGTGTAAGTGGGAGCTTCTTAGAGGAGTGTGTTGAACCTTGAGGGGTATTTCTGTCATTTTGATGCTAACAAATAAAATAGCAATAATATATTTAACATACTTGTTTTCTAAGTCTATTGAATAAGGCATGGAATATGACAGCAAGAATGGAGAATGGAAGATTAATCTTAAAATGATAAAATTGAAGAAATAGCATGTTCATGCTCGTGAACTTATATGTCACGCCCATGATGAAGCTTAGTGCCAACAATCCAACATTTAAAGTTCACGAACATGAAAAATGATAGAAACCGTAAATGAACATTTCAGTCACACCCGTGAATTAAAGTCATGCCCGTGAGAAGACATGACAAAATTCTTCCAGAGAGCTTCACGACCAGAGTCACCACTTGGACCACGGCTTGGAAGGATGTCACGCCTGTGAAGATATAATGTCACATTCGTGATCCAACACTTCAAATCCTTCCAGAATGCTTCACGGCCAAGGTCACCACTCAAGTCACGGCTTGGAAGAATAGTTACAACCGTGACACACATATTCACGACTATGAAAGATGAAAGAGAAACATGTCAGGCGCGACAATAATAGTTGGTGCAATAGCTAGTTCCATATTAAATGCACTCTAACGGCTTTAATTTGCCATGGAAGTATAAATGCAAGTCATTTATGCATCCAGGACAAGAGGAGTACAAGAGAATAAGAGAATAACTAATATTTTGAATCCAAATCTTGTTGTAAGCCATTTGTGCATTTGATATTTTCAAAATAAACATTTACTCTTTGTCAAAATCTTTTTGCTCATCATTCTTTGAGCATTATAGATTTGTAAGTGTTTCTCTCTATAATCATCTACTCAAGTGAGTTTTGGGTATTTTAGGGTTAAGTGTAGAATACTTGTAAAGGTTATTTGTGTGAGCCTTTAAAACACAAGGTAAGGGTTATTTGTGTGAGCCTTTAAAACACAAGGTAAAGGTTATTTGTGTGAGCCTTTAAAACACAAGGAATTCGTTATTTTGTGAGCCATTAAAACACAAAGGATTTTTTGGTTAGATGTGATCCATTGTTAGAAACATCATAGTTGGGAGTGAGCTTGTAAAACTCCATTGTAACACTTAGTGTGTTAGTGAAACTCCCAATTGAGATTGGAGAGAGGAGTAGGGTTTGTTAACACCCGAACCTCTATAAATATCCTTGTGTCATATCTTTCTATCCCTATTAAACTTAACTTTTCTTTCTTCACTTAAAAGTTAAATTTTAAATATCCAATTCAACCCCTCTTCTTGGATCAATATCTGGACAACAATTGGTATCAGAGCTAAGTCTAGCATCGAAGCCTAAACAATGCTAGTAAAGATCAAGATATGGAAAATGAAGGATTCCAAAGTCTCAAGCCTTACTTTGATGGAGCAAATTATGCTCATTGGAAAATTCGGATGGAGACATATTTGGATTGTAAAGGAATTGAAGTCTAGGATAGTGTTCGAAAAGAATGGACACCACCAACTAGAAGAGGAGTTGATGGTGAAGGAGAAATTTTATCAAGAGATGATTGGACAGAGCCTCAAAGAAGAGCAAACTTCAAAAATAAGAAGGCAATGACAATTCTCACACGCTCATTATCCATTGAGGA
The DNA here is from genome assembly GCA_023653625.1 of Triadica sebifera. NCBI lineage: Eukaryota > Viridiplantae > Streptophyta > Magnoliopsida > Malpighiales > Euphorbiaceae > Triadica > Triadica sebifera. The sequence goes on from CM042896.1 coordinate 38,669,725, forward strand.
ATGTGGTAGAATGCAACACTGCCAAACAGCTTACAGCATGTGGAAAATATTGGAAAACTATCATGAAGGAACTAAGCAAGTTAAATCCAAGAAGATTCAACTTCTTACTATAGGGTTTTGAAGAATGAATCATATTCATAAATGCAGCAAAAAATACAATTTTTCAAAACCCAAAACAAAAGATCATACTTGTACCATAAAAACTAATTTATATAAATGTAAATGTTAAAAATTATACCTTGTAATTTTTATTTGTTCTTCAAATCTTCACTTTGTTGGGTTGTAGCACAACAATCCACACAAGGATGTCTCTAATGATAATCCACGCAAAGAATGAAGAAGAAACTATCAAGAGAAATAGTTTGAACAAATTCAAAGTGTTAGTTTTGAAAGTGTTCTTGAGAGAATTTTTGTTGTCTTAAAAATATTTTTTTCACAAAAAATATTTTCATGTCCATTTTCTGCCATTTGATGTCTTTTCAATTTGAATCAAATTCTCCAATGAAGTGATAAGTACCTGAAGTACTTTTTCTATCCCAAAGACTACCAACATAGTCTGCATCTGAATATCTTATAATATAAAAAGATGAATTCCTAGGATACCATAAACTTATATGCAATGATCCATGTAAATATCTTAAAATTCTTTTTACTGCATTCAAATGAGGTTCTTTAGGACATGATTGAAATCGTGCACACAAGCAAACACTATACATAATATCTAGTCTAAAAGCAGTAAGATATAGAAGTGATCCGATCATACCTCTATAAAGCTTTTCATTAATGTTCTTACCCTTCATTAATGTGCTCATAGGAGTCTTGGCATTTTTGCATCCTTCCATACCAAATTTCTTAATTAAATCTTTGGCATATTTGGATTGGTTGATGAATATGCCCTCATTGCTTTGCTTTATTTGTAGACCAAGGAAATACTTAAGTTCTCCCATCATGCTCATTTCAAATTCCCTAGTCATACACTTAGCAAATTCTTGACAAAGCAACTCATTAGTAGAACCAAATATTATGTCATCAACATAAATTTGAACAATTAGTATATCATGCTTATGTTTTTTTATGAATAGTGTAGTGTCAACATTTCCCTTTGTAAAGCTATTTTCTAATAAAAATGAACTTAGCCTCTCATACCAAGCTATTGGGGCCTGTTTTAAACCATATAAAGCTTTTGAAAGTTTAACAACATGATTTGGCAAATCATAGCTTTCAAAACCTGGTGGTTGTTCTACATACACTTCTTCATCTATATAACCATTTAGAAATGCACTTTTCACATCCATTTGAAAAAGTTTAAAATTCATGTGACATGCATATGCTAAAAGTATTCATATGGCTTCTAATCTAGCTACAGGTGCATATGTTTCATCATAATATATACCTTCTTCCTAATTATATCCTTTTGCAACTAGTCTAGCCTTATTTCTAGTTATTAACCCTTGTTCATCTAATTTGTTTCTAAATACCCATTTTCTACCTATGATTTGATGATCCTTGGGTCTAGGTACTAGGGTCCATACTTTATTTCTTTCAAATTGGTTGAGTTCCTCTCGCATGGAAATTACTCAACTTTCATCATTAAGAGCCTCATCAATATTTTTAGGCTCAATTTGAGAAATAAAAGCAATGTCAGTGACTAAATGCTTGAAATGAGATCTAGTACTTACTCCCCTTGATAGATCACCAATTATTTGCTCTTTTGGATGAGCTTTCATCATTCTCCATTCTTTTGGAAGTTCTTGATCATTTTGTTATTGATTTTGAGGAAGAGTGTCATTTTGCAGTAAAATTTCTTGATCATTTTCTTCTTTCCCATTATTAATATCAAGTCTTTCCATATTACCTACAACATCATCAAGAAAACTACCTTTCACAAGATCAAGTCTACTAGATTCATTAAAAACAACATGCATGGATTCTTTAACCGCTAATGATCTTTTATTAAATACTCAATATGCTTTGCTGGTTGTGGAGTATCCTAAAAAGATACCTTCATCAGACTTAAAGGCAAATTTTCCAAGATTATCCTTTGTGTTCAATATAAAACACTTGCATCCAAATACTCTAAAGTATGATATCAAGGGCTTTCCTCCATTCCATAGCTCAAATGAGGTTTTGTTTAAAAGAGGTCTTTTGAAAAATCGATTTGAAATATAACAAGCAGCATTTGTGGCTTCTGCCCAAAAATAAGTTGGTAAATCATATTCATTAAACATTGTTCTAGCCATTTGAATTAAAGTTCGATTTTTCCTTTCAACTACCCCATTTTGTTGAGGTGTCCTAGGAGATGAGAAATTATGTGAAATGCCATGTTCAAGATAAAAGCTTTCAAAGTTTTCATTTTCAAATTCTCTCCCATGATCACTCCTTATTATTGAAATGCAGTACCCTTTTTCATTTTGAACTCTTTTAGCAAAGTTTTTTAAATTGTCAAAAGCATCACTCTTTTGATCTAAGAAAATTACCCAAGTAAATCTAGAGTAATCATCTACGATGACAAATGCATAATGTTTTCCTCCTAAGCTTGCAATTCTAGTAGGTCCAAACAAGTCTAAATGCAGGAGTTGAAGAGGTTTTGAAGTACTTACTATGTTTTTGGCTTTGAAAGATGACTTGTGTTGCTTTCCTCTCTGACAAGGATAACATGTCTTGCCTTTTTCATATTTAACTTTTGGCAATCCTTTTACTAGTTCTCCTGTGCTAAGACTTTGTATTAAGTCCATGTTAGCATGACCAAGTCTTCTATGCCACAGCCAAGATTCATCACTAGTAGTCACAAGTCACTTAGAGGAATGGTTAGATAGTTCATGTAAGTTTATTATGTATGTATTGATATCTCTATTTCCTTTAAATATTTCTTGACCATCGATAGAGATTACAAGACATTCATTTGAAGTAAAGATTACTTTGTTTCCTTTATCACATAATTGACTTACACATAACAAGTTATGTTTCAAGCCATCAATAAGTAAGACATCCTTAATAAACGTAGTACCATTAATACCAATAGAACTAATGCCAATTACCTTAACCTTTGCATTGTTTCCAAAGGTAACTTTACCTCTATCAATACTTTTGATTTCATTGAATAGTTCTTTGTCTCCTGTCATATGCCTTGAGCATCCACTGTCTACTAGGCAAGCATTTTTGTTTATTGTGGACTTGAGGCATACCTATAGAATCACAATTCAAATATGATTTTAAGGTACCCAAATGAGTTTGGGTCCTTGGGGGTTAGCACATGAAGGTTCCCAATGAGCCTTCCTTATCCAGCAATGTTTATATATGTGACCAATTTTCATACAATAATTACATTGTTTCGGTCTAAACTTGCTTTTTGGTCTTACAATGTATTTGAATGTCATAATTCTATTAGACTGATTTTGAGAACAATGGCATGCACAATCATGATTAATTTGCATTTTTCTAGACACTTGCTTCTTATACATAAAGGCATGTTTATTCTTTTTCTGTATAGAAGATTTAACATTCTTATTTCTCGGTGCAGTTCTAACTGGTGTGGAGATGTGAGATTCTTTAGATTTAACAAATATAGTTTTGTGAGAAGATGATGATGCGTCCTTAAATCCTAGACCATGTCTAATTAAGGGTGATCTTTGAGACACAATGAGAGTATCTAAGCTCTCTTTACCTTTATGAAATTTAGAAATGGAATTTCTAAGTTCCTTAACTTCATTTTTCAAAATATTATTTTCTTTTAACAATGAAGCTGTTGAGGGTCTTGATGAGTATTCATCTAATGACTTTTGAAGAGATTCATTAGATGATTTAAGCTTTATGTTTTCCTTTTCTAAATCATCTATCTTATTTTTTAAATTAGAGATGTTATTTCTATAAGTACTAAATTTACTTCTACATTTCTCTAATTCTATATTTAATTCTTCTATTACGCTTTGCTCATCATCATCATCATCACTATCACTATTACTATCACTATCACTACTATCATTATTGAAAGAGTATGAGTGTAGTGATCTTACCTTATTCGAGATGTGATCCTCAAAAGCCATGAAGCATAGGTTGACCTCCTCTCTTTCATTATCATCTTTTTCACTTGAAAAGCTTTCGTCATCCCATGTGGCTTTATGACCTTCCTCCCCATTGTCTCTTTGGTATTTGCTCTTATGCTTCTTGAGCCTTGGACATTCTGGTTTGATGTGTCCTTTCTTTCCACATTCATAGCATTTTACCTTTTCCTTACTTTTATGTATGTCATTAGAAGTTTGTTTGAGGTTTCTTTGCTTGAAGTTTCTGGAATTGCTCATTTTCTTCTCAATGATTCTTTTTAATCTCCTTGAGAGTGTAGCGATGTCTTCATTTTCATCATCACTCATTTCTTCATCATCTTCACTTTCTTCTTGAGATTTTGAAGTAGAGGCTTTGAGTGCTAAGGGCTTTCTTTTCTCTGGCTCTGCTTCAAGCTCTCTATCTCTCTTTACTGCCATCTCATGTGTGAGAAGTTTGCCAATCAACACATCAGTATTCATGATGCTCATATCTTCATTTGCTTCTTCTATGCCAGTAACTCTTGAACCATAGTCTTTAAGAGGAAGACTTCTTAGGATTTTATTATTTACATCTTTCAAACTCATATGCTTCCCAAGTTTCCTCATTCCATTTATAATGGCTAGAAGACGGTTGGTCATGTCAGTGATTGACTCATTGGATTTCATCTTGAAGAGCTCATATTCTGATGTTAGAAGTTGAATCTTCTTAGATTTGACTTGCTTTGTTCCCTTATGATAGTTCTCCAATGTCATCCATATGCTATATGCTGTTGAGCAGTGTTGTATTCTCCCACATTCTTCAATAGATAATGAGCTTGATAGGATTGTCATTGCCTTCTTGTTTTTGAAATTTTCTCTTCTTTGAGGCTCTGTCTAATCATCTCTTGATAGGATTTCTTCTTCACCATCAGCTCCTCTTCTGGTTGGTGCTGTCCATTCTTTTCGTACACTATCCCAGACTTCAATTCCTTCACTATCCATGTATGTCTCCATCCGAAACTTCCAATGGGCATAATTTGCTCCATCAAAGTAAGGTTTGAGACTTTGGAATCCTTCACTGGCCATATCTTAATCTTTAGTAGCGCTTTTTAGGCTTCGATGCTATACTAAGCTCTGATACCAATTGTTGCCCAGATATTAAGCCAAGAAGGGGGGTTGAATTGGAATTTCAAAAAATTAAACTTTAAGGTGCCGAAATAAATAATTAATTTTAGGAGGGATAGAAAAAATTTGACACAAAGATTTTTATAGAGGTTCGGGTGTTAACAAACCCTACTCCTCTCCCCAATCGCAATTGGGAGTTTCACTAATGCACTAAGTGTTACAATGGAGTTTTACAAGCTCACTCCCAACTATGGTGTTTCTCACAATGGCTCACACCTAACCCAGAAATCCCTTATGTTTTAATGCTCATACAATAACCAATTCCTTGTGTTTTACAGGCTCACACAAACAACCTTCTTTGTGTTTTACAGGCTCACACAAACAACTTTCTTTGTGTTTTACAGGCTCACACAAACAACCTTCACTTTGTCTTTTACAGGCTCACACAAACAACCTTCACTTTGTGTTTTTACAGGCTCACAAAAACAACCTTTTAATTTGTGTTTTGGAGGCTCACACAACTAACCCTTACAAGTGTTCTACTCTTAACCCAGAAATACCCAAAGCTCACTTGAGTAAAGATTACAGAGAGAACCACTTATAAATCTTAATTGCTCAAATATGAAGAGCAAAAAGATTTTTACAGAGAATAGATTTTGTTCTCAAAGTATGAAAGTACAAATAGCTTAAATTCGAAGTATATGCTATTCTATTGTTATTCTCTTAATTCTTTTTTGTTCTTAATGCATAAATGACTTCCATTTATACTCTCATGGCTGAATATAGCTGTTGGGGCACATTAAGAACGAAACTATCCGTTGTACCAACCAAAAATCGCGCCTGACATTTTTCTCTTTCATTGTTCACGAGCGTGACTATGCTTGTCACGGGGGTGACATTTCTTCCCAAGCTGTGACTGAAGTGGTGACCTTGGTCGTGAAGCTCTTTGGAATGTTTTGACATATAGAGTCATGGGTGTGACATACTCATTCACAAGCGTGACAAGCTTCCCAGCTGTGATCCAAGTCGTGACTCTGGTCGTGAAGCTCTCTGGATGAAATTGCATAAATCTTCACCGGGGTGACACCTTTATTCACGGGGGTGAATAAAATGCCCACTTCACGGTTTGTTTTTCCTTCATGGCCGTGAACTTCAAAAGTTGGTTTTGGTGACGGTTAGCTTCTTTCACGGGAGTGACTCATAGTGTCACGACAGTGAACATGCTACTACTTGAATTTTGTCTTTCAAGGATTATTCTTCCAATTCTCCATTCTTGCTATTTTAATCCATGTCCTGTATAATAGACTTAGAAGACAAGTATGTTAAATACAATATTGCTATTTTATTTGTTATCATCAAAATAACATAAATACCCCTCAAAGTTTAACAATTACTTAAGGTTTGACAATTTGGCAATCACAAAGTTAATCCATCAATCATACCAAGTTCTCTTCTTATGAAATTAAATCTTTACTCATTTAGAGTCTTAGTGAATATATCTGCCAATTGCTTTTCTGTGCTTATAAATTCCAATACAACATCTCCATATTGAACATGATCTCTAATAAAATGGTGTCTTATGTCAATATGCTTACTTCTAGAATATTGAATGGGATTCTTTGATATATTTATAGCACTTGTATTGTCACATCTAATAGGTATATGGTTCATACTATGACCATAATCCTTAAGTTGTTATTTCATCCAAAGGATTTGTGTACAACAACATCTTGTTGCTACATACTCTACTTCAGCAGTAGAAAGAGCAACTGAAACTTGTTTCATGCTAAACCAAGAAACTAAGCACTCTCCAATAAAGTGACAAGTACCTAAAGTACTTTTCTATCTAAAAGACTACCAGCATAATCAACATCTGAATATCCTACAATATAAAAGGATGAATTTCTAGGATACCATAAACCTAGATGCAATGAGCCATGTAAATATCTTAGAATTCTTTTACTGCATTTAAATGAGACTCTTTTGGACAGGATTGAAATCGTGCACATAAGCATACACAATACAATATTTCGAGTCTTAAAGCAGTTGTTGTGTTTTTGAAGAATGAATCATATTCAATTCTTCAATTTGTTGGGTTGTAGCAAACCACAACAATCTATATTAGGATATCTCTAATGATAATCCATGCGAAGAATGAAGAAGAAACTATCAAGAAAAAATGGTTTGAACAAATTCAAAGTGATAGCTTTGAAAGTGTTCTTGAGAGAATTTTTGTTGTCTTAAAAATATTTTTTTATCACAAAAAATATTTTCATGTCTATTTTCGGCCATTTGATGTCTTTTCTATTTGAATCAAATTCAAAAATAAGATGAAAAATCAAAAATGGAGAAAATGGCAACTAATGAATAGTAATTGGCCATAATTGGCCTAATTATGGCAAATTACAACTGTTGGCCAACGGATGGAAGCTGCAGGCATGCTGGGCCTGCTGCAGGCTGCTGCTGGGTAGCCCAACTAGCCCACAAGGCTGGCCAGCAGCCTGCCTAGCCCGCACGGGCCCGTGACACTCCCGAACGATTTATTTGTGTCACCACATTGCGATCCATCCTAAAATAATTCTCTCATATTTTGGATCCTATCCAAGACCATTTTACTCATTCTCCATATCTTCAATGCGTTTGACCCATTAGGTTCCCGGTTATATTGGCCACTTAAATTAACAATTACTGTAGGCAGGGCATGAGCGGTATCTAGCAACACATCATGACCCCCAATTGACCGAAAAGTCAGTGGTTTGACTACAAACCTTTCCATAGACAATTTATGTGCAAATACTCCTTTTACCAATCTATACCCCACTTGGTTCAGAGTATGGACATGTGTCAACTCCCACTAGACTGACTACATCACGTCTAATCTAAGTAATGTTAGTTCTTGTCCATGAGGCTCATTACTCTATTAGATATGTCATTGAAGACTATCTTTATGACATTTCCACTCCAGCCAGAGATTTCTGAGTAATGACCACGATAAGAGGCCATGGGTATACACTTCTTCTATAAAGAGTGGTGAATCCTTTGTTGGTTACCCAATTACCTTTGAATACCTCAAGTTGTATCCAATCACCACCCTATGAGCTAACTCTCTGAGGCAACAAGGGGAGAACCAGCTAGCTCTGGGTTCGAGTGGCATTTCACCCCTAACCACAACTCATCCGCTGATTCTTCAACATCAGTCAGTTCAGACCTCCACGGACGTGAAAGTTTCCTCTCATCCGGCTCAAGTAGTTAGTAGTTATACCAAATATAAAGAAAAGGGTTCATGTGACTTGACGTCATCCTCACCTTCCTCCGGCTTATCACCGGCAATCTGCTCAGGGTTCCAAACTCAACAGTGGCAACTAAACACGAAGGTTGCGCTCATTGCGGGACTTAACCCAACACCTTTCCTAGACAAGCGGACCTAATTTTAGTAGCCGGCATAGTAACCATGAAAATGGCTCCTTCCTTAGTAAGATTATATGAACAAATGCCTGAACCAAAATATGTTATTACTATGGGGGCATGTACAATTACAGGGGGGATGTTCAGTAATAGTGTCAAAATACAGAATCAATATTCAAGATATCCTTGAGTACCTCAAGTCTAAGGATACTTGCACCATTGCTATGATGCAACTATCATTGACATTTGAATAGATTTTCCATATGATTGTCTCATAGTTGGTCATCCAATGTACTTAGCTACACTTAGCAAGCATCCACATGTTAAATCTAAACATCTCATGTTTATAGATTATGAGATCTACTACTCGATCCAATCAAGAAGTGTAACATGTGCTAGTCTGTCTAGATTAATAATGTCCCGTCTCATTAATCCTATGACTAGGGATAATTTTGATACTAACATAATTACACATGATAAGAATCTCAATATCATGATCTCATAATGATTTCCTTCATGCTACGTTATGTATCAAGGACTTCATTGATTGATTTAAGATCACTTATCAATTCATATATCAAATTAATGAAATAGCCTTTTATTAATCAAATAAATTTGTACAATAAGTGCTAAAGGTGATTGCCTTTAGGGCACTCCTCTAACAAGCTCCCACTTGCACTAATTACAAAAAATATTTTCATGTCTATTTCCTGCCATTTGATGTCTTTTCAATTTGAATCAAATTTAAAAATAAGGTGAAAAGTCAAAAATGGAGAAAATGGCAACTAATGAATAGTAATTGGCCATAATTATAATTATGGCCAATTACAGTCGTTGGCCAACGGACGGAAGATGCATGCACACTGGGCCTACTGCGGGCTGCTGCTGGGCAGCCCAGCTGGCCCGTAAGGCGAGCCAGCAGCCTCCCTAGTCCGCACGGGCCCGTGACACTCCCGAACAATTTTTTTGTGCAATCTCATCGCGATCCATCCTAAAATAATTCTCTCATATTTTGGATCCTATCCAAGACCATTTTACTCATTCTCCATATCATCAATGCGTGTGACCCATTAGGTTACCAGTTATGTTGGCCACTTAAATTAACAATTAATTTAAGCAGGTCATGAGCGATATCTGGCAACACATCATGACCCCCAATTGACCAGAAAGTCAGTGGTTTGACTGCGAACCTTTCCATAGACAATTTCTATGCAATTATTCTTTTCACCAATCTATACCCCACTTGGTTCAGAGTATGGACATGTGTCAACTCCCACTAGACTGACTACATCACGTCTAATCTAAGTAATGTTAGTTCTTGTCCTTGAGGCTCATTACTCTATTAGATATGTCATTGAAAACAATCTTTATGACATTTCCACTCCGGCCAGATATTTCTGAGTAATGACCACGACAAGAGGCCATGAGTATACACTCATTCTATCAAGAGTGGTGAATCCTTTGTTGGTTACCCAATTACCTTCAAATACCTCAAGTTGTATCCAATCACCACCCTATGAGCTAGCTCTCCGAGGCAAGAAGGAATAGTATCAAAATACAGAATCAATATTCAAGATATCCTTGAGTATCTCAAGTCTAAAGATACTTGCACCATTGCTATGATGCGACTATCATTGACATTTGAATAGATTACCCATATGATTGTCTCATAGTTGGTCATCCAACGTACTTAGCTATACTTAGCAAGCATCCACATGTTAACTCTAAACATCTCATGTTTATAGATTATGAGATCTACTACTCGATCCAATCAAGAAGTGTAACATGTGCTAGTCTGTCTAGATTAATAATGTCCCGTCTCATTAATCCTATGACTAGGGATAATTTTGATACTAACATAATTACACATGATAAGAATCTCAATATCATGATCTCATCATGATTTCTTTCATGCTATGTTATGTATCAAGGACTTCATTAATTGATTTAAGATCACTTATCAATTCATATATCAAATGAACATCAAATAAATGAAAAAGCCTTTCATTAATCAAATAAATTTGTACAATAAGTGCTAAAGGTGATTGCCTTTAGAGCACTCCTCTAATAGCAGTAAGATATAAAAGTGATCCGATCGTACCTCTATAGAGCTTTTCATTAATGCACTTACCCTTTTCATCCTTGTCCAATTTTGTTTATGTGCTCATTGGAGTCTTGGCATTCTTGCATCCTTCCATTCCAAATTTCTTAAGTAAGTCTTTGGCATATTTGGATTGGTTGATGAATATGCCCTCATTGCCTTATTTTATTTGTAGACCAAGGAAATGTTTAAGCTCACCCATCATGCTCATTTCTTAAGTATTCTTATGGCTTCTAATCTAGCTACAGGAGCATAAGTTTCATCATAATCTATTCCTTCTTCCTGATTATATCCTTTTGCAACTAATCTAGCCTTATTCCTAGTTATTGAACCTTGTTCATCTAATTTATTTCTAAATACCCATTTGCTACCTATAATTTGATGATCCTTGGGTCTAGGTACTAAGGTCCATACCTCACTTCTCTCAAATTGGTTGAGTTTCTCTTTCATAGCAATCACCCAACTTTCATCATTAAGAGCCTCATCAACATTTTTAGGCTCAATTTGAGAAATAAAAGCAAGGTCAGAGGCTAAATGTTTGAAATGAGATCTAGTACGTACTCCCCTTGAAGAATCACCAATGATTTTCTCCTTGGGGTGATCTTTTGTCAATCTCCATTCCTTGGGGAGCTCTTGCCTGTTTTCCTCTTGAGCTTGAGGTAGAGAATCATCTTGATGTAAATCTTCTTGATCATTTTCTTCTTTTCCATTTCCAAGATCAAGTCTTTCCATGGTTCATATAACATCATCAAGAACACTACCTTTCATAAGATGAAGTCTACTAGATTCATTAAAAACAAAATGCATAGATTCTTTAACATTTAGTGACCTTTTATTAAATACTCTATATGATTTACTAGTTGTAGAGTATCCTAAAAAGATACCTTCATCAGATTTTGAGGCAAAATTTCCAAGGTTGTCCTTGGTATTCAATATGAAGCACTTGCATCCAAATACTCTAAAGTATGATATCAAGGGCTTTCTTCCATTCCATAGCTCAAATCAGGTTTTGTTTAAAAGATGTCTTTTGAAAAATCGATTTGAAATATAACAAGCAGTATTTATGGCTTCTGCCCAAAAGTAAGTTGGTAGAACATACTCATTGAGCATTGTTCTAGCCATTTCAGTTAAAATTCGATTTTTCCTTTCAAATACCCCATTTTGTTGAGGTGTCCAAGGAGATGAAAAATTCTGCAAAATGCCATGTTCAAGACAAAAACTTTCAAAGTTTTCATTTTCAAATTCTTTGTCGTGGCACTTCTTATTTTTGAAATACAATATCCTTTCTCATTTTGAACTATTTTAGCAAAGTTTTTGAAATTTTCAAAAGCATCACTCTATTGAGCTTAGAAAATTACAAAAGTAAATCTAGAGTAATCATCTACGATGACAAACGCATAATGTTTACCTCCTAAGCTTGCAATTCTAATAGGTCCAAATAAATCTAAATGCATGAGTTGTAGAGGTTTTAAGGTACTTACTATGTTTTTGGCTTTAAAGGATGACTTGTGTTGCTTCCCTCTTTGGCAAGGTTCACATGTCTTGTCTTTTTCAAATTTGACTTTTGGCAATCCCTTTACTAGTTCTCCTGTGCTAAGGCTTTCAATTAAGTCCATGTTAGCATGACCAAGCCTTCTATTTTACAGCCAAGATTCATCACTAGTGGACACAAGACACTTAGAGGAATGGTTAGATATTTCATGTAAGTCTATTGTGTATGTGTTGACATCTCTATTTTCTTTAAATATCTTCTGACCATCAATTGAGGTTACAAGACATTCATTGGAAGTAAAGGTTACTTTGTTTCCTTTATCACATAATTGACTAACACTTAACAAGTTATGTTTCAAGCCATGAACAAGTAAGACATTTTTAATAAAAGTAGCACCATTTGTACCAATAGAGCCAATGCCAATTACCTTACTCTTAGTATTGTTTCCAAAGGTAACTTTACATCCATCAATACTTTTGATTTCATTGAAGAGTTCTTTGTCTCCTGTCATATGCCTTGAGCATCCACTGTCTACTAGCCAAGCATTTTTGTTTATTGTGGACTTGAGGCATACATATAGAATCACAATTTAAGTATGATTTTTAGGTACCCAAATGAGCTTGGGTCCTTGGGGGTGGTTAGCACATGAAGGTTCTCAATGAGCCTTTCTTATCCAACAATGTTTATTTATATGACCAATTTTCATACAATAATTACACTGTTTAGGTCTAACATTGCTTTTTGGTCTTACAATATTTTTGAATGCCATATTTCTATTAAACTGATTTTGAGAATAATGGCATGCACAATTATGATTAATTAGTGCTTTCCTAGATACATGTATAGAAGGTTTAGTACACTTATTCCTAGGTGTTGTTCTAGCAAATGTTGAGTGTGAGGTTCAGTAGACTTAACAAAAATGATTTTGTGTGAAGATGATGATGTGTCCTTAAATTCTAGACCATGTCTCATTAAAGGTGGTCTTTGAGACACAATGAGAGTATCTAAACTCTCTTTTCCTTTGTGGAATTTTGAAATTGAATTTCTAAGTTCCTCAACTTCATTTTTTAAAGTATTATTTTCTTTAAGCAAGGAATTAGTTGAGGATCTTGAAGAGTATTCATCTAATGACTTTTGAAGGGATTCATTAGATGATTTAAGCTTAAAGTTCTCCTATATTTTTCTAATTATAGATTCAATTCTTCTATTAGTCTTTGTTCATCATCATCATCACTATCACTATTACTATCATTATCACTACCATTATTATTGAAAGAGTATGAGTGTAGTGATCTTACCTTATCCGAGATGTGATCCTCAATAGCCATGAAACATAGGTTGACCTCTTCGCTTTCATTGTCATCTTTTTCGCTTGAAGAGCTTTCGTCATCCCATGTGGCTTTGTGACCTTTCTCCCCATTGTGTCTTTGGTATTTGCTCTTATGCTTTTTGATCCTTGGACATTCTAGTTTAATATGCCCTTTCTTTTTCACATTCATGGCATTTTCCCTCTTCTTTACTTCTTTGTGCATCATTAGAAGTCAGTTTGAGGTTTCTTTGCCTGAATTTTATGGAGTTGCTCATTTTCTTCTCAATGATTCTTTTCAGCCTTCTTGAGAGGATAGAGATGTCCTCATTCTCATCATCACTCATTTCTTCATCATCTTCACTTTCTTCTTGAGCTTTTGAAGTAGAGGATTTTAGTGCTAAAGGTTTTCTTTTTTCTGGCTCTGCTTCAAGCTCTCTATCTCTTTTCATTGTCAATTCATGTATGAGAAGTTTGTCAATAAGCACATCAGTATTCATGATGCTCATGTCTTCATTTGCTTCTTCTATACTAGCAACTCATGAACCATAATCTTTAAGAGGAAGACTTCTCAGGATTTTATTGTTTACATCTTCCAAGCTCAGATACTTCCCAAGTTTCCTCATTCCATTTATGATAGCTAGAAGACGGTTGGTCATGTAAGTGATTGACTCATTGGATTTCATCTTGAAGAGCTCATATTCTGAGAAATTTATGAGGGATAGAGAAATTTGACACAAGGATTTTTATAGAGGTTCGGGTGTTAACAAACCCTACTCCTCTCCCCAATCGCAATTGGGAGTTTCACTAATACACTAAGTGTTACAATGGAGTTTTACAAGCTCACTTCCAACTATGGTGTTTCTAACAATGGCTCACACCTAACCCAGAAATCCCTTGTTTTTGATGGCTCACACAATAACCAATTCCCTATGTTTTATAGGCTCACACAAATAACCTTTACCTTGTGTTTTACAGGCTCACACAAACAACCTGTACCTTGTGTTTTACAGGCTCACACAAACAACCTTTCTTTATGTTTTAGTGGCTCACACAACTAACCCTTACAAGTGTTCTACTCTTAACCCAAAAATACCCAAAAATCACTTGAGTAAATGATTACAGAGAGAAATACTTACAAATCTTTATTGCTCAATAAATGATGAGCAAAAAGACTATTACAGATAATAAATATCAAATGCACAAAAATGGCTTACAACAAGGTTTTGATTCAAAATATTTTCAATTTACTTGTTCTTTTGTTCTCCTTGTTCACTCTCTTGTTCTCTTCTTGTTATGGATACATAAATGACTTGCATTTATACTTTCATAGCAAATTATAGTTGTTAGAGTGCATTTATTATGAAACTAGTCGTTTCACAAGCGTGACTCTGTGTGTCACCGTCGTGACTGTTCTTTCAAGTCATGACTTAAGTGGTGACCTTGGCCGTGAAACATTCTGGAAGGTTTTGGAAATGTTTGTTCACGGGCATGACATATATCTTCACGGGCGTGATAACCTTCCAAGCCGTAGTCCAAATGGTGACTTTGGTTGTGAAGCTCTCTGGAAGAATTTGTTATATCTTTTCACGGGTGTGACATTTCTTTCACATGCTGACTTAAATGTTCATTCATGGTTGCTATCTTCCTTCATAGTCGTGTACTTTAAATGTTGATTTGTTGGAGCTAGGCTTAATCACGGGCGTGACACTTACGGTCATGGGCATGAACATGCTACTTCTTCAATTTTATCTTTTCTTCCATTTTCCATTCTTGCTATCATATTCCTTACCCTGTTTAATGGACTTAGAAAACAAGTATGTTAAATTCAATATTGCTATTTTATTTGTTATCATCAAAATGACAGAAATACCCCTCAAGGTTCAACATAGGTAAAGTGCTATGAATGTGGAAAGAAATGACATATTAAACTGGAATGTCCAAGGCTCAATAAGCATAAGAGCAAATACCAAAGAGACAATAGGGAGAAAGGTCACAAAGCGACATGGGATGACAAAAGCTCTCCAAAGCGAAGAGGTCAACCTATGCTTCATGGCTATAGAGGATCTCATCTCGGATAAGGTAAGATCACTTCACTCATACTCTTTCAATAATGATAGTAGTGATAATGATAGTAATAGTGAAGATGGTGATGATGAGGAAAGCCTAATAGAAGAATTGAATATAAAACTAGAGAAATATAGGAGTAAATTTAATACTTATAAAAATAACATTTCTAATTTGAAAATCAAAATGGGTGTTTTAGAAAAGGAGAACTTTGAGCTTAAATCATCTAATGAATCTCTTCAAAAGTCAATAGATGAATACTCTTCAAGACCCTTAACTAAATCCTTGCTTAAAGAAAACAATACTTTGAAAAATGAAGTTGAGGAACTTAGAAACTCCATTTCAAAATTCCACAATGGAAAGAAGAGCTTAGATACTCTCATTGTGTCTTAAAGACCACCCTTAATTAGACATGGTCTAGGATATAGGGACACATCATCATCTTCTCACAAAACTACTTTTGTTAAGTCAAATGAACCTCACATCTCCACATTTGCTGGAACAGCACCAAGGGATAAATGCGCTAAATACACTAAATCTTCTATACATAAAAGGAATAATCAAGGATTGGTAAGCCTAAGAAAGAAACCACAAAAGGCTAATCATGCCTTTATGTATAAGAAGCATGCATCTAGAAAGGCACCAATTAATCATGATTGTGCATGCCATTGTTCTCAAACTCAGTCTAATAGAAAGATGGCATTCAAAAACATTGTAAGACCAAAAAGCAATTTTAGACCTAAACAGTGTAATTATTGTATAAAAATTGGTCACACAAATAAACATTGCTGGATAAGGAAGGCTCATTGGGAACCTTCATGTGCTAACCCCCAAAGACCCAAGCTCATTTGGGTACCTAAAAACCTTACTTAAATTGTGATTCTATAGGTATGCCTCAAGTCCACAATAAACAAAAATGCTTGGCTAGTAGACAGTGGATGCTCAAGGTATATGACAGGAGATAAAGAACTTTTCAATGAAATCAAATGTATTAATAGAGGTAAAGTTACCTTTGGAAACAACGCTAAGGGTAACGTAATTGGCATTGGTTCTATTGGTATTAATGGTACTGCTTTTATTAAAGATGTCTTACTTTTTGATGGTTTGAAACATAACTTGTTGAGTGTAAGTCAATTATGTGATAAAGGAAATAAAGTAACCTTTACTTCCAACGAATGTCTTGTAATCTCTATAGATGGTCAAGAGATATTTAAAGGAAATAGAGATGTCAATACCTACATAATAGACTTACTCAAAATATTTAACCATTCCTCGAAGTGTATTTTGACTACTAGTGATGAATCTTGGTTGTGGCATAGAAGGCTTGGTCATGCAAACATGGACTTAATTCAAAGCCTCAAAACAGGAGAACTAGTAAAGGGACTACCTAAAGTCAAATTTGAAAAAGTCAAGACATGTGAACTTTGC
Organism: Triadica sebifera; assembly: GCA_023653625.1. Classification (NCBI taxonomy): domain Eukaryota; kingdom Viridiplantae; phylum Streptophyta; class Magnoliopsida; order Malpighiales; family Euphorbiaceae; genus Triadica; species Triadica sebifera. The sequence continues at coordinate 38,686,668 of CM042896.1, forward strand.
CAAAGAGGGAAGTAACACAAGTCATCCTTCAAATCCTAAAACATAGTAAGTACCTCAAAATCTCTACAACTCCTGCATCTAGATTTATTTGGACCTACTAGAATTGCAAGCTTACGAGGTAAACATTATGCCTTTGTCATCGTAGATGATTACTCTAGATTTACTTGGGTAATTCTCTTTACTCATAAGAGTGACGCTTTTGAAAATTTCAAAAATTTTGCTAAAAGAGTTCAAAATGAAAAAGGATATTGCATTTCAAAAATAAGAAGTGACCATGGCAAAGAATTTGAAAATCAAAACTTTGAAATTTTTTTACTTCAACATGGCATTTCACAGAATTTTTCATCTCCTAGGACACCTCAACAAAATGGGTAGTTGAAAGGAAAAATCGAACTTTAATTGAAATGGCTAGAACAATGCTCAATGAGTATGGTTTACCAACTAACTTTTGCACAGAAGCCACAAATACTACTTATTATATTTCAAATCGAGTTTTTAAAAGACCTCTCCTGAACAAAACTTCATTTGAGCTATGGAATGGAAGAAAGTCCTTGATATCATACTTTAGAGTATTTGGATGCAAGTGCTTAATATTGAATACCAAGGACAACCTTGGAAATTTTGCTTCTAAATCTGATGAGGGTATCTTTTTAGGATACCCTACAACTAGCAAAACATATAGAGTATTTAATAAAAGGTCACTAACTGTTGAAGAATCTATGCATGTTGTTTTAATGAATCTAGTAGACTTGATCTTGTGGAAGGTAGTGTTTTTGATGATGTTATAGGAACCATGGAAAGACTTGATCTTGGAAATGGAAAAGAAGAAAATGATCAAGATGATTCTCTGCCTCAAGCTCAAGAGGAAAACAGGCAAAAGCTCCCAAAGGAATGGAGATTGACAAAAGATCACCCCAAAGAGCAAATCATTGGTGATCCTACTAGGGGAGTTAGTACGAGATCTCATCTCAAACATTTAGTTTATGACCTTGCTTTTATTTCTCAAATTGAGCCTAAAAATATTGATGAGGCTCTTAGTGATGAAAGTTGGGTGATTGCCATGCAAGAGGAACTCAACCAATTTGAGAGAAGTAAGTGTGGACCTTAGTACCTAGACCTAAGGATCATCAAATTACAGGAAGCAAATGGGTATTTAGAAATAAACTAGATGAACAGGGTTCAATAACTAGGAATAAGGCTAGATTGGTTGCAAAAGGGTATAATTAGGAAGAAGGAATAGATTATGATGAGACCTATGCTACTATAGCTAGATTAGAAGCCATAAGAATACTTTTAGCATATGCATGCCATATGAATTTCAAACTCTTTCAAATGGATGTAAGAAGTGCCTTTTTAAATCGTTTTATAGAAGAAGAAGTATATGTAGAACAACCACCAGGTTTTGAAAGTTATGATTTTCCTAATCATGTATTTAAGCTTTCAAAAGCTTTATATGGTTTGAAACAAACCCCAAGAGCTTGGTATGAAAGACTAAGTTCTTTTCTTTTAGAAAATAACTTTACAAAGGGGAATGTTGACACTACATTATTCATTAAAAAACATAAGCATGATATTCTAATTGTTCAAATTTATGTTGATGATATCATATTTGGGTCTACTAATGAAATGCTTTGTCAAGAATTTGCTAATTGTATGACTAGGGATTTCGAAATGAGCATGATGGGTGAGTTAAAATATTTCCTCGGTCTACAAATAAAACAAGGCAATGAGGTCATATTCATCAACCAATCCAAATATGCCAAAGACTTACTTAAGAATTTTGGAATGGAAGGATGCAAGAATGCCAAGACTCCAATGAGCACATCAACAAAATTGGACAAGGATAAAAAGGGTAAGAGCATTAATGAAAAGCTCTATAGAGGTATGATCGGATCACTTTTATATCTTACTGCTTCTAGACCCAACATAATGTATAGTGTATGCTTACGTGCTCACTTTCAATTATGTCCAAAAGAGTCTCGTTTAAATACAGTAAAAAGAATTCTAAAATATTTACATGGCTCATTGCATTTAGGTTTATGGTATCCTAGAAATTCATCCTTTTACATTGTAGGATATTCAGATGTTGATTATGCTGGAATTCTTTTAGATAGAAAAAGTACTTCAGGTACTTGTCACTTTATTACAGAGTGCTTAGTTTTTTGGTTTAGCAAGAAACAAGTTTCAGTTGCTCTTTCTACCGCTAAAGTGGAGTATGTGGTAGAAGGATGTTGATGTACACAAATCCTTTAGATGAAACAACTTAAGGATTATGGTCATAGTATGAACCATATACCTATTAGATGTGACAATACAAGTGCTATAAATCTATCTAAGAATCCCATTCAACATTCTAGAAGTAAACATATTGACATTAGACACCATTTTATTAGAGATCATGTTCAATATGGAGATGTTGTATTGGAATTTATAAGCACAGACAATCAATTGGGAGATATCTTCACTAAGTTTCTAAATGAGGAAAGATTTAATTTCATAAGAAGAGAGCTTGGTATGATTGATGGATTAACTTTGTGATTGCCAAATTATCAAACCTTGATTGATAATCTTGTTTTTGTCTCATCTTACTAGAAATAAGGTAGCTAATTTGATGGAAATATATGTTATAGGGGATAGAAGCTCCTTAGAAATGCTTTAGTCTTGTTTTATACTTAATTTTATTTAATGAGAATTTTAGGCAATTCACGCTCATGACATATATTCACGACCATGAACTAAATCGCCCAAAGAACCAGTAGCTTTCACGACTTGCTTCACGATATGCTTCACAACTAAAAGTAGTGAAGACTATGTTTCACGACCATAACATTTTTCATTCACCCCCATGAAACCCTTTTTTCACGCCCGTGACGCTTATTTCCACCAAACAATGTACAGAAGCATTCATGCTTTGTTTCACGATCATAAGTAGTGAAGTTTATACTTCATGCCCGTGACTCGTTTGTCACCATCATGATAGTTCATCATACACGCTCGCTACCTTTAAATTTCACGACCGTGAATAATTTTACCTCTCTCTTCAAGGGTAGAGTGTCTCTTCAGCAAACCGTGAACATGACATTTCATGCCCGTGACTGAGTTTGTCATGCCCGTGAAGATGTCGGCTATATAACATTTCTGCAGTTATTTCTCTCATTCCAACTCTCTAACTTCTCAAAAACTTCTCTCATTTATCACCATTGAATACCATTTTGAAGATTTCGGCCCCCTAACAACTCATTCCATCCATAAATATCTTCAAAAACCATTTCCATCATCAGAAATCACATCATCTTAGGGTTTACTCAAAATTTCTATCAATTTCTCACTCTTCAAAAGTTTATTATTTCAATCAAAATGGAAACCGATTCCTCCAAGGGTACAAGGAAGAAGTCTCCTGCTCTAAGAAGGTACACGGATTACCTTCTAAACATTATTCCGGAGCATTGTCATCCTAGATACTCAGTGCTCAGGAAAAGGCCACTGCTTTCCTCTAGATCATTTGAGTGGCAAACCATCCGTACACTCGGCCTCGAGACAAGCATGACAGAATAACTTCAGGCTTGTCATATGAAAGAATTCGTTGATATCCATCAACCAACTCTGAGGGAGCTAACCTTAGAATTTCTGAGCACCTTGCAAGTCTCTTCTACTGGCATGGTGAAATTCCAAATTTCCAAGCATCCGAACACCCTCTCTGGCATAGAGTTTGGAGACTTGTTCAACTTTCCCTCTGATGGCATCCTGAATGACTGTGAAATGGAGTTCTATGCTACTCAGGCATGGACTCACTTCGGGCTTAACTGCAGCTGGGATGTCAAGAAGATGAAGAGCACCCACCTTCGATCCCTAGTGCACAAGTACTTGCATAGGTTTCTAACCTATAGCTTTTTTGCTAGAGGAGACAGCAATGGAACGATCCGAAAGTCAGAGCTCTTTCTCTTGGAGATGGCCCGAAGATGCTTAACAGTGGCTTTATATCGATGGTATGCAAACCATCTTTTGTCAATTGCCACCAAGCCTTCCGGAGACATTCTGATTGGTGGGTACGTGACTCACATCACCTTGAAGCTCGGATACTTGAAGCTAGATGAACACCAATTCAACCTCATACCAGCACATCCTCGAGACCGACTAGACATCGAGTCCTTCATCAAAATGGGAGCGGTTGTTTGTATAGTGTTTGAGAACAAAATATATGTTAAACCTTGAGGGGTATTTCTGTCATTTTGATGATAACAAATAAAATAGCAATATTGTATTTAACATACTTGTCTTCTAAGTCTATTATACAAGACATGGATTAAAATAGCAAGAATGGAGAATTGGAAGAATAATCCTTGAAAGACAAAATTCAAGAAGTAGCATGTTCACTGTCGTGACTCTATGAGTCACTCCCGTGAAAGAAGCTAACCGTTACCAAAACCAACTTTTGAAGTTCACGGCCATGAACGAAAAACAAACTGTGAAGTGGGCATTTTAGTCACTCCCGTGAATAAAGGTGTCACCCCTTTGAAGATTCATGCAATTTCATCCAGAGAGCTTCACGACCAGAGTCACCACTTGGATCACAGCTGGGAAGCTTGTCACGCCCGTGACTCTATATGTCAAAACATTTCAGAGAGCTTAACGACAAGGTCACCACTTCAGTCACAGCTTGGGAAGAACTGTCACTCCCATGATAAGCATAGTCACGCCCGTGAATAATGAAAGAGAAAAATGTCAGGCACGATTTTTTGGTTGGTACAACGGCTAGTTTCGTATTTAATGCACCCCAACGGCTATATTCAGCCATGGGAGTATAAATAGAAGTCATTTATGCATTAAGAACAAGAGAATGAATATAATAACAAAAGAATAGCATATACTTTGAATTTAATTCTAATTACAAGCTATTTGTACTTTCATACTTTGAGAACAAAATCTATTCTCTGTAAAAATATTTTTGCTCTTCATATTTGAGCAATGAAGATTTGTGAGTGGTTCTCTCTGTAATCTTTACTCAAGTGAGCTTTGGGTATTTCTAGGTTAAGAGTAGAACACTTGTAAGGGTTAGTTGTGTGAGCCTCCAAAACACAAATTAAAAGGTTGTTTGAGTGAGCCTGTAAAACACAAAGTGAAGATTGTTTATGTGATCCTGTAAAAACACAAAGTGAAGGTTATTTGTGTGAGCCTATAAAACACAAGGAATTAGTTAATGTGTGAGCCATTAAAACACAAGGGATTTCTGGGTTAGGTGTGAGCCATTGTGAGAAACACCATAGTTGGGAGTGAGCTTGTAAAACTCCATTGTAACACTTAGTGTGAAACTCCCAATTGCGATTAGGGAGACGAGTAGGGTTTGTTAACACCCAAACCTCTATAAAAATCCTTGTGTCAAATTCTCTCTATCCCTCCTAAAATTAATATTTTATTTCCGCACGTTATAGTTTAAATTTTGAAACTCCAATTCAACCCCCCTTCTTGGTTTAATATCTGGACAACAATTGGTATCGGAGCTTTATCGAGCATCGAAGCCTAAAAAGTGCTAGTAAAGAGTAAGATATGGCCAGTGAAGGATTCCAAAGTCTCATGTAACACCACATCTTATGCATTTGAGTATAACCTATTCTTATATCAAGTAATCATACATAGCATACTGGAAAGGTAGAATACCCTGTTAACAATAGTAGTAGATTTTTTTCATATCCTATAATATAATTCAATGACTATGCAAGTCTCATATCCTGTAATTTCATTCAATGACTTGCAAGTCTCATATCCTGTAATATTATTCACTGACTTTGCAAAGTTAACACTGAAGTTTTCACCACAATATAATATATCACATATATCAAAACATAAACTTTACTCCTAAGTATTTTCGAGTTGATTTCATTTATACATTTTTAGACTCATTCCAAAATGACTATACATATTCAAGCACGTAAATACAAAACACATATGACATATTTTCATGTTTGTGTGGAATGCAAGGAGAGAGAGTGATGAGCCTCGGCCAGTGACTGTGCTCCATGTCTTTTATACGCTACTCAAAACGAGCTATCACTTTTCTTTACATGAAAAATGATGCAAATTGATGAGTTGCGGCTCAATGAGAATAACCATCCAATGAGCTCTAAAGTACCAAACAACTCATAGTAATAAATCACAATTCCAATATATACCATGTATTCCATTCCATTTATCAGTATCATATAAGTATCAATACAGTTGAAATATATAATCATTACTCTTTATGTATGCAAATGCTTTGCTTATTTCATTTTGTTGTGACTAAGTTAAACAGACATTGCCCCGGGTTTCCATGTGAATATTTGCCATATGAACATTTGCATTTGCATTTGCTAGCTAGCTTGATCATTTGTTTCATTTGCACATTTGTTGGGCCATAGGCCTCTTCTTTTGCTTTACAATATCGATTAGCTAGTCACAACGCCTTTTTAGCCCATATGCATATGCACTTGTATTTAATCATTCATCAACCATTACATCTTTATCATATACAACATACATATATTCCATATATACGTCATATGTCAAGCATATACCTTGCATATCTGATACATATACCATGTATATATATCACATTTGTCAAACATATACCTCAAATATACCACAATTATACCATTTATATGTACCACAATGTCACAAATTATCCATCATTACTTTATCAAGGACCAATCATGACAATCACATGAATCACATAGCAAGCAACATTCATTTGCACTAAAGAATTCAATCGATAATTAGACTCACCGTTCTCCTTTGATTTCGACCCCTAACTTATTGTCTATCCCCTCCTTGTAGGTCTCCAATATGTTGTGAGCCTAATATGAAAACATAATCGATTAACTCATGATTAGGGAGACTTAATGTGGCTTAAACAAATTAATATGCATTGTTCATGTCAATAGTTAAGATTTTTCCTATGAGGCAGTGTGACCTTATGGGACTGTTTAGCCTATAACTTTTTCTATAATTGACCAATTAATCTGATTCTTATTCCTAATTAAAAATAACATAGAATTATAGAAAATATTCAAATATCAGACCAATTGGATCATTGTACAATATTTGGTGGAATTTCTAAGAGTGTTTTGTTTTCTGCCTTGTTTTCTGCCTTTAGGCAGTTTCAGGGTACTCATTTGGGTTCATCATAACTTATAATATATAAGTCCTATTTTAATGAAACGTTACTGAAACTTATATGGGTTCATTTGGAACATGTTTCATGTTTACAACTTTTACCAATTATGTCTCTAAGGTCTTCTAATTGTACCAAACATTTTACTGGTCCAGAATAGAATTCACTTCCGGACCAGTATGGCTTCCAAAGGCCATATATTAGTCTATACATAACCAATGAAGTTGAAATTAGTACCAAAATTTATCTAAACATATACCTATAACTCTCATGTTTTGATCATTTATAGAATCTAGCTCTAACAAGCTCAAATTAGCCAAACAATTTACCGTAACTTCCCAGGGCACTCAATAGGCAGTTCAAACCATGGAACAATCATGGTTCCATTCACCATAACTCAACATTTACAAGACCTATGAACCTGAAATTGGGTAGACAGATACAACACACATATATCTACAATTGTTATGTTTTGAGAGACTCAAATAAGGGCTTTAACATAATCAAAATCAAACCACACAGTAGCTAACTTGGTTAGGGTTTACACCCTGACCAGTTTCAGTACGAAGAGCATATCTCTCCCTATACACATCTTGCAAAAATGTTTACATATCCATAAATATAAGATATAAAGGAACAACTTTTTTGTTTTACACATTTCCAAAATCAATTTCTATTAACAACAAAATTAGGGTGCAATTCAGTGCCTAATATTGAACCTAAGCAACTCAAATCAACCCTATAGCAATAAGAATTGATTACTTACCAAGAACAACCTTGAAAGGGATCAATTAGCTTCAAAAACTAGGTGAAACAAGAAAGAATTGAAGTCTGAAATGGAGGAAATTGAAGAAGAAAATGGGGCTGAAGTGAGGAGGCAGAAATGGGGAAGAAAGATGAAGATAAAGCCAACTTGTTTTTTGTCATTTTGTCATTTTCTCTTCTTCTCTTCTCTTTTCTCTTCTCATTTCTCTTTTCTCTTCTCTTCTATTTCTCTTTTGTGTCATTTTCATTTTATTTTGTCTATATTATTATTATTATTTACATATATTTATAATTCCATTAATTCACACAATAATAAATATTACCAAACATTTTACTGGTCCAGAATAGAATTCACTTCCAGACCAGTATGGCTTCCAAAGGCCATATATTAGTCTATACATAACTAATGAAGTTGAAATGAGTACAACAATTTAGCTAATACATATACCTATAACTCTCATGTTTTTATCAATTACATAATCTAACTCTAACAAGCTCAAATTAGCCAAACCATTTACTGTAACTTCACAGGGCACTCAATAGGTAGTTCAAACCGTGGAACAGTCATGGTTCCATTCACCATAACTCAACATTTACAAAACCTATGAACCTGCAATTGGGTATACCGATACAACACACATATATCTACAACTTTTATGTTCTGAGAGACTTCAAATAAGGGCGTTAACATTTTCGAAATCAAACCACATAGTAGCTAACTTGGTTAGGGTTTACACCCTGACCAGTTTCAGTACGAAGAGCATATCTCTCCCTATACATAACATATTCCAAAAATGTTTACATATCCATAAATATAAGAGATAAAGGAACAACGTTTGTGTTTTACACATTTCTAGAATCAATTTCTATTAACATTAAAATTGCAGTGCAATTCAGTGCCTAATATTGAACCTAAGCAACTCAAATCAACCCTATAGCAATAAGAATTGATTACTTACCAAGAACAACCTTGAAAGGGATCAATTAGCTTCAAAAAATAGGTGAAACAAGAAAGAATTGAAGTCTGAAATGGAGGAAATTGAAGAAGAAAATGGGGCTGAAGTGAGGAGGCATAAATGGGGAAGAAAGATGAAGATAAAGCCAACTTGTTTTTTGTCATTTTGTCATTTTCTCTTCTTCTCTTCTCTTTTCTCTTCTCATTTCTCTTTTCTCTTCTCTTCTATTTCTCTTTTGTGTCATTTTCATTTTATTTTGTCTATATTATTATTATTATTTACATATATTTATAATTCTATTAATTCACACAATAATATAACTTAATCATTTGACCCGATTTAACTAAATTAACAATGTAATTGTTTACTAATCTTAATCTAATCACTTTGCTTACTTTAATTTATACACCTTATTCAATTCATTTCTAATACTTTGTTATCCTCATTTAGGTTATAAGGATACACATGTGACTCGATATAATTGCCAAATACTAGGACACGTAGCTAGTGCATGCCATGAACTTGTTCCTACAAAAATACGTATGAAATGCACGTGTTCAATTGAATTGTATGCAAGATGCTTATGTTCGATGAAATGCATGTGGGGAAGGTCAAGGATGTTACATCTCAAACCTTACTTTGATGGAGCAAATTATGCCCATTGGAAGTTTAGGATGGAGACATACTTGGATAGTGAAGGAATTGAAGTCTGGGATAGTGTACGAAAAGAATGGACACCACCAACGAGAAGAGGAGTTGATGGTGAAGAAGAAATCCTATCAAGAGATGATTGGACAGAGCCTCAAAGAAGAGCAAATTTTAAAAACAAGAAGGCAATGACAATCCTATCAAGCTCATTATCTATTGAAGAATGTGGGAGAATACAACACTGCTCAACAGCATATAGCATTTGGAAGACATTGGAGAACTATCATGAGGGAACTAAGCATGTCAAATCAAAGAAGATTCAACTTCTAACCTCAGAATATGAGCTCTTCAAGATGAAATCCAATGAGTCAATCACTGACATGACCAACCGTCTTCTATCCATTATAAATGGAATGAGAAACTTAGAAAGCATATGAGTTTGGACAATATAAACAATAAAATCCTGAGAAGTCTTCCTCTTAAAGACTATGGTTCAAGAGTTGATGGCATAGAAGAAGCAAATGAAGATATGAGCATCATGAATACTGATGTGCTGATTGGCAAACTTCTCACTCATGAGATGGCAGTAAAGAGAGATAGAGAGCTTGAAGCAGAGCCAGAGAAAAGAAAGCCCTTAGCACTCAAAGCCTCTGCTTCAAAATCTCAAGAAGAAAGTGAAGATGATGAAGAAATGAGTGATGATGAAAATGAGGACATCGCTATGCTTTCAAGGAGATTAAAAAGAATCATTGAGAAGAAAATGAGAAATTCCAGAAAATTCAGACAAAGAAACCTCAAACAAACTTCTAATGACACACATAGAAGTAAGGAAGAGGTAAAATGCTATGAATGTGGAAAGAAGGGACATATCAAACCAGAATGTCCAAGGCTCAAAAAGCATAAGAGCAAATACCAAAGAGACAATGGGGAGAAAGGTCACAAAGCCACAAGGGATGACGAAAGCTCTTCAAGTGAAAAAGATGATAATGAAAGTGAAAAGGTCAACCTATGCTTCATGGCTGTTGAGGATCACATCTCGGACAAATTAAGATCACTACAATCATACTCTTTCAATAATGATAGTAGTGACAATGATAGTAATAGTGATAGTGATGATGATGATGATGAGCAAAGCCTTATAGAAGAATTAAATATAGAATTAGAGAAATATAGAACTAAATTTAGTACCTATAGAAATAATATCTCTAATTTGAAAAATTAGATAGATGGTTTAGAAAAGGAGAACATAAAGCTTAAATCATCTAACGAATCTCTTCAAAAGTCATTAGATTAATATTCATCAAGACCCTCAACAGCTTCATTGTTAAAAGAAAATAATACTTTGAAAAATGAACTTAAGGAACTTTGAAATTTCATTTCTAAATTTCATAAAGGTAAAGAGAGCTTTGATACTCTCATTGTGTCTTAGAGATCATCCTTAATTAGACATGGTCTAGGATTTAAGGACACATCATCATCTTCTCACAAAACTATATTTGTTAAATCTAAAGAATCTCACATCTCCACACCTGTTAGAACTGCATCAAGAAATAAGAATGTTAAACCTTCTATACAGAAAAAGAATAATCATGTATAAGAAGCAAGCATTTAGAAGAATGCAAATTAATCATGATTGTGCATGCCATTGTTCTCAAAATCAGTCTAATAGAATTATGGCATTCAAATACAGTGTAAGACCAAAAAGCAAGTTTAGACCTAAACATTGTAATTATTGTATGAAAATGGGTCACATAAATAAACATTATTGGATAAGGAAGGCTCATTGGGAACCTTCATGTGCTAACCCCCAAGGACCCAAACTCATTTGGGTACCTAAAAATCATGCTTCATTTGTGATTATATAGGTATGCCTCAAGTCCACAATAAACAAAAATGCTTGGCTAGTAGACAGTGGATGCTCAAGGCATATGACAGGAGACAAAGAACTTTTCAATGAAATCAAAAGTATTGATGGAGGTAAAGTTACCTTTGGAAACAATGCAAAGGGTAAGGTAATTGGCATTGGTTCTATTGGTGTTAATGGTACTACTTTTATTAAGGATGTCTTACTTGTTGATGGCTTGAAACATAATTTGTTAAGTGTAAGTCAATTATGTGATAATGGAAACAAAGTAATCTTTACTTAAAATGAATGTCTTGTAATCTCTATCGATGGTCAAAGAATATTTAAAGGGAATAAAGATATCAATACATACATAATAAACTTACATGAACTATCTAACCATTCCTTTAAGTGTCTAATGACTACAAGTGATGAATCTTGGTTGTGGCATAGAAGACTTGGTCATGCTGACATGGACTTAATACAAAGTCTCAGCATAGGAGAGCTGGTAAAAGGATTGCCAAAAGTTAAATCTGATAAAGGCAAGACATGTGATCCTTGTCAGAGAGGAAAGCAACACAAGTTATCTTTCAAAACCAAAAACAAAGTAAGTGTGACGCCCCAACTATATATTAAGAATAATCCCATATATATAAGAAGAATGTCACAAGCTTAACTCGATAATCTGCTCAAAATGAATTTTTTTTTTTCATTTTAAATAACTTAATATATTTATTTATTTTGGTTTAGGCAAATTATTCTAATTAAATATATATATATATATATATATATATATATATCCTTATATTGTATACACATATGGCACCCGATTATGTTACATAATTATTTACAAACATAATATTAATATATGAGATTTGTCTACCACACCAAATACATAGTCAAACTAAAAAAAACATAATAATACAGAACCAACCCTCTAACTATGCCTCTTGTGTCTCTGCTGATATGGGCTTGGATTTCCTTCTTGAACACTTCACCTCCTACGGTCTATAGTTCCAATTCCTGCGTGAGAAGAACTCACGCTAAGCTAACTCTAGCTTAGTGGTACATATAGGTATTAAGTTTTTTTCCAAGCAGTCACACAAATGTATGTCTCAAATAATTCATGATACACTGAATTTTTATTTCATATAAAAGAAATAACTACATCACATAACAGTATAAACATAAAAATCATATTCAATAACTAAATTCTCATTACCTCTTGTAAGCATTTCATGTTTTGTCACTTATGTCAATAATAAATTTTTGTCACATTTCATTTCATAGTCTTTAATTAATATCAGCCCAAATCTCATTCCCGGACTGTCCGGATATGGGGTGTGAAATAGGGGCGCTCGCGGAGCTTAAGCCACCCTACTCACTATAATCTCAAGTCAAGGGCGCTCGCAGAGCTTAAGCCACCTTGACTGAATATAATTATGTCATCTGTGTATAATCAAGATCAAGGGCGCTCCTAGAGCTTAAGCCACCCTGTCCCTAAATAATATCCATATCGGTACCGTAATTTCCCCCTTAATGGTGCACCATCTATCCTATGTTAGTCCTCAGGTAGAGAAATGGGCAATTAACACAATTAATTACTTGTTTCTATAACCAATACTCATTTCATATTAACACAATCATATATTCACAATTTATTTCAAAACCATGTAATAGCATAATATTTTATCAAATGTTAACACAATATTAAGTTCATAGTTAATAACATTCTTACAACCTTAAAACATGTCATAATATATAATTTCATCATTGTGACATGTAATTTATGTCATACACACAATCATGCATAAAGACAAAACAAAATACATATGTACAAACCTCGATAGTATTTTCCTTTTTCCAAAATATAAGTTCAGAGCTTGTTCACTTTTGTTGGTCTTCTTCTTGTTAAAATCCTAATTTAAAAATATAATTAATTAATAGTTTGATAAAATATTTATTCTTAACATAACTTAAATAAATAATTTCAATTTCTATTAAGCTAGAATAAGACCTCTAAGGACTGTTGGATTAATAACTTTTCCTACACTTATCCAATTTGTATGATTTTTGATTCTGATTAACTATAACATGTAAAACTAAAATATACTAAAATTTTAGAATTTTTGAACCTTTACATAATTTTTGGTATAATTTTAAATATTGACCTGTTTTCTGCCCTTAGGCAGTTTCAATGTACCCAATTCAAAAATTCATAACTTTCAATGTATAGTTTCAATTATTCCGAAACTTTTTATACAGTTATATAGGTTAATTGGGAACATTTTTTCATGTTTAACTCATTTCCTGATTCAGTCTCTAAGGGTCTTAAATGTGGGAGGATATATAACTGGTTCAACATAGAATATCAACCCGACCAGTTTACTTGTTCAGCTCATAACTCACAAAATACATGACATTTTAAGTTTAAAATTTCACAGAAATTTAGATAAGACATAGGAGTAAAACTTTTATGTTTTGAACTTTGGCCAATTAGATCTAAAATTAGGTGAAATATAAGGACGAATTTACTGGAACTGCACAGGTATATGAAATCAGTTCAATCAAGGAACAGTTATGGTTAATTTCAGAATAACTCAACCTACACAAGAGAAATTCATACGAAATTTTTCAGAGACCTCAAAAACATATATAATTACAACTTTCATGTTTTACATAAACTCATAATTATCCTATAAGATGGTCAATATTTACAAAAACCGTAGGTTATTTGGTTGATACGTCTTCCAGAACCAGTTTCACCCCAATAACCATATCTCTTCATATACTCCAAATCATTCAATAAAATTTGGCAGAGAGATACATAAGACATAGATGAACAACTTTTATGTTTAACACATCCCCAAATTCGAGTCACAAGATAATCAAAAACAGAGTGCAATATTCTGTCAAAATATAACCTAAACAGTTCTAATAACACAATAATCATGGGGAAACTATTTCTTACCAAGATCAGGTTTAATTGGACTAATTTTTGATGCAATTCTTGAAGAAGATGATAAGTAATTTGATCTGATATGTGGAGGAAGAAAAAGGGATGAAGAAGAAGAAGAGATGAAGGAGAAAAGAGAATTTGGGATTCAGCCCCTTTTTCCCGTTTTTGTATTCTCCCCCTTCTTTTTTTTTTTTTTTTTTGCTGTCCATTTTACTGTTCATTTTTTTTTAATTTTCTTCTTCTTCTTCTTCTTCTTCTTCTTCTTCTTCTTATTATTATTATTATTATTATTATTATTATTATTATTATTATTATTATTATTATTATTATTATTATTATTATTATTATTATTATTATTATTATCATCTTCACATAATTGTTTATAGCTAATATTTTTAATTTTATTTAATCAAAAACACAATTAAATTATATGGTCTAAATTATTCAAATTAAACTCTAATTAGTGGGTGTTACAATTCTCTCCCCCTTAAGATGTTTCGTCCTCGAAACATACCTATGTATCGTCATTGAATAGGTGAGGGTATTGAGCTTTCATCACCTCCTCGCTTTCCCATGTTGCTTCTTCAATTGCATGATTCATCCATAGTACCTTCACTAATGGTACTCGCTTGTTCCTCAGTTCCTTAATTTCTCTTGCTAAAATTTGGACTGGTTCTTCTTCATATGTCAAATCTTGTCTCACCTGAATGCTTTCAGCAGGTATGATGTGATTAGGATCTGATCTATATCGTCTTAACATTGATACATGGAAGACATCATGTATTTGACTCATCTCCGGTGGTAGAGCGAGTCTATAAGCAACAGGTCCAACTCTTTCTAATATTTCATATGGTCCGATGAACCTTGGACTTAACTTGCCTTTCTTTCCAAATCGCAAAACTTTCTTCCAGGGAAATACTTTAAGAAAAACTTTATCACCCACTGAATATTCAATGTCCCGTCTCTTGAGGTCAGCGTATGATTTTTGTCTATCTGTAGCTGTTTTAAGTCTTTCACGAATAACTTTCACTTTTTCTTCTGTCTTTTGCATTAGGTTTGGTCCTATAAGTTTTCTCTCGCTGAGCTCTGTCCAACATATAGGTTTTCGACACTTCCTACCATAAAGTGCCTCATATGGAGCCATCTGGATACTAGACTGATAACTGTTATTATAGGCAAATTCCATTAAAGGAAGATATTTGTCCCAGCTACCTTTAAATTCGATGACACAACTTCTCATCATATCCTCTAGAATCTGAATGACTCTTTCTGACTGTCCATCTGTCTGCGGATGAAAAGCTGTGCTGAAATTGAGCTTAGTACCTAGAGCTCGTTGTAGACTACCCCAAAATTGAGATGTGAAACGAGGATCTCTGTCAGACACAATAGAAACAGGCACTCCATGAAGTTGCACAACTTCATTCATATAAATTTCTGCCAATTTATTTAGTGGATAGTCCTTTCTGATAGGTAAGAAATGTGCTGACTTTGTAAATCTGTCCACTATAACCCATACAGTATCATGTTTCTTTAGAGTCAAAGGCAATTCAGTCACAAAATCCATAGTGATCCGTTCCCACTTCCATTCTGGAATAGAAATTGGATGTAGCAACCCCGAAGGTACTTGATGTTCCGCCTTGACCCGCTGACAAGTTAAACATTTTGAAGTGTACTCTGTGATGTCCTTTTTCATACCTACCCACCAATATCTGCTCTTTAACTCCTGGTACATCTTGGTACTCCCTGGGTGCATAGCATATTTGCTTTCATGGGCCTCTCTAAGAATTCTCTGTCTAAGATCTTCTACACTAGGCACACATAATCTGTCTTGATAGAACAATCCACCATCTAAGTCCATAGTGAATCCAGGTCTCTCCCCCTTAGAGATCAACTCAGCTAATTCAATTAACTTTTTGTCTTGTCTTTGTGCATCCTTGATTTCCTGCATAAGAGTGGGTTGAAGGTGCAACTCTGCCACCATCTTTCTGCTCAAAGCATCTGCTACTACATTAGCTTTGCCTGGATGATAGTCAATCACACAATTATAATCCTTTATTAGTTCTAGCCATCTTCTCTGCCTCAAATTCAATTCTTTCTGTGAGGGAAGATATTTCAAACTCTTGTGATCTGTGTAAATAAAACACTTCTCCCCATAAAAATAATGGCGCCAAATCTTCAATGCAAAAACTATAGCTGCCAACTCCAGATCATGGGTAGGATAATTCTTCTCATGCGGCTTTAACTGTCTAGAAGCATAAGCAACCACCTTTCCATCTTGCATCAATACACAACCCAATCCATTATGAGAAGCATCACTATAAATGACATACTCCTTATTAGGAATCGGCTGTGTCAAAACAGGGGCCTTAGTGAGCATACTTTTGAGCTTATCAAAACTAGCTTGACACTTATCTGTCCACTCAAATTTAACATCCTTTCTTAATAGTCTTGTTAAAGGAGAAGCCATCATTGCAAAACCCTTGACAAATCTCCGATAATATCCTGCTAAACCCAAGAAACTTCTGACCTCGGTCACATTCCTTGGAGGTTTCCAACTCATAATTGCCTCAACTTTGCTAGAATCCACTTTAATGCCTTCTGGAGAGATAATGTGTCCCAAAAATGTCACCTCCTTTAACCAAAACTCACATTTAGAGAGTTTGCCATAAAGCTTATATTCTCTGAGAGTCTGCAATGCTATTCTCAAATGCTTTTCATGTTCTTCTGAATCTTTAGAATACACCAAAATATCATCAATGAAAACAACAACAAATTGATCAAGATGTGGCCTGAAGATCCTATTCATAAGATCCATAAATGCTGCTGGAGCATTGGTCAGCCCAAATGGCATAACCAAAAACTCATAATGTCCATATCTGGTTCTGAATGCAGTTTTAGCAATATCATCCGTCTTCACCCTTAATTGATGATAACCAGATCTCAAATCTATCTTGGAAAATACTCCTGCACCTTTCAGTTGGTCAAAGAGATCATCAATCCGCGGTAATGGGTACTTGTTCTTGATGGTCACCTTATTCAACTGTCGATAATCAATACATAGCCTCAAAGATCCATCTTTCTTTTTCACAAACAATACTGGTGCACCCCATGGGGATGTACTTGGTCTAATGAAACCCTTATCAAGGAGTTCTTGCAATTGTGTCTTAAGTTCTTTCATCTCTGATGGGGCCATTCTGTATGGTGTCTTTGATATAGGCATAGTTCCTGAAACAAGATCAATAGTAAATTCTACCTCTCTCTCCGGAGGTAACCCAGGTAAGTCATCAGGAAAGACATCTAGAAATTCATTTACCACCGGGATATCTTCAAGATTTGAACCTCCTTTTCTAGTGTCAATCACATGGGCCAAATAAGCTTCACACCCTTTTCTCATCAATCTCTGGGCTTTCATTATGGATATGACTCGAGGATGTTGTGAAAATAATTCCCCTTTTACAATAATTGCCTCTTGATTTTCTTTTTTAAGTACCATAAATTTAGACTTGCAATCCACC